>JAZHRO010000050.1:6775000-12775000 GCA_037157565.1 Thalassia testudinum | reverse complement strand
GTGATTGTAACAAAATAGAAGACCTTTTGTAACGAGAAGATCATGTCTTGTAATAAATGTATACTCGAGTTGCTAAAATTGGAATATATTTTGTAACAATAAAACATAGTCATTGTAATGAATAATGATGTAAAGATGCAAAATCTATACATTAGTTGTAATACGTAATATAATAATACAAATGACGAATAAAAAATAATAGATTGCATGAATAAAAAGTGTATCACTGGGATATCAGCGCATAATATAGAAAAAAACATACAATACATGATAGCAAGCTTAAAAAAATTGTAATAGCTTAATAGTATTGTTTTAATGACAGTCAAATGATGTTGTAACCATATCACTGTTCCATTTATGATGGTAATAATGGGTTTTGTAACGTTATAACATGGACATTGTAACATGGATAAAATATGGTGCATTAAAAAGATTGTACATTCGTAGTCTATACTCCAAAATATGTAATAAATATAATTTATCACTTGCATATATGCTTTAAATAGCATTAATGGAGTTACAATTTATGCCTGGTTGTGTTTTGATCGACAATTGTGAGGATAACGACAATCCATGTATTTGTAATACCATTTAATCCTTTCATTGATTCCCTATGTAATCTTCAATCTCAATAACTGATCCATTACAATCTTAGCATCAAAGAAAAATATATATGTCAATGCATAATGTGAAATGTTTTGTGAGCCTTTATAATACAATGCATTTATGGTATTGCATTAATATGTTTCACATGTATTTCTGTAATACCATCCTTGTGTTTAAAAAAAAGGAAAAAATCAAATACATTTGTTTCATTGTATTATAACAATCGCATAAACATGTAATACAAATAAATAACTTTTTGTTATAGTATAAATCACAACGATGCAATGGACATGTTTGATGTACAATAAATGTATTTGTATTACAAAACAATCCATTAGTTTCGTTGTGTTACAAAGAATGCCTAAACATATAATACAAATAAATAACTTTTTGTGATAGCATAAATTATAGGGGTTTTTACAAGTATACCCCTATAAACTTTCGATAAGATGTATATACTCCCATGTTCTTGATATTTACGTACATACCCTTATAAACTTACTCTGTTAAGGTCCTATGCCCCTCCTAGTTAAATGTAACCGAAAACATCGAAAATAATATAAAAGAATAGCAAAAATTATATATTCATCCCCAAATATGTCTCTCCCCTATTTTCCCCCTTAACCCTCACACCTCCTCCTCCTCCTCCTCCCCCTTCCCCTCCTTCACCCTCCGCTTTGGCCTCCAGGGCGAGCTCTGGCCTCAAGAATGAGGATGCGGAGGTCGAAGTTGCGGAGTTGCACTACGTCGAGTTCCTCAACACAATGCTTCGTGGAGACGAAGATGAGAGTCTGCTGGTCAGAGGTGATGTGCTCGAGGACGAGGTAGAGGAGGGTGGTGAACTTCTCATGCCTCATGGTGAAGACGGCGAGGGTGAACTCCTATGCCAATCTCCTCTACGAGGCCACCACCAACCCCTCGCCAAGGGCTATGAGGACATCATCCAGCAGTGCAACCGTGCCCTTCCCATCCCTGACCCCTCTGATCCCACCCACAACTCCCTCAAGGACAAGTGCTAGCACAAGTTCACCACCCTCGAGGACTGCGTTGCCCACGTCCAATAGGAGCTCCACTCCCTTATCCAGAAGTCCAACTTCACCTCAATCTAGATGAAAAACCTCGGCAACAATGCCGAGAAAAAGTTCCGCGTGATTCCCATGTGCCGCCTCTCCAGGACCCCATGGAGGTCCGCCTTGTCCAGGGTGCCTGCAGGCCTAACGAGATTAAGAAGGACACCAAGACCCCCGAGGAGCGCAGGAAGGAGATCGAGGTCCACGTTGCTGTCGCGTGCCTTTTCCAGTAGAAGCCCCTCAACGCCTCCCGTAACAGTAGCACGCACAGCAGGACGACAACCCTGGGTGCTCCCCCTCCCTACCCTCATTGTCCGGCTCACAGCACAGGCTCGTGGAGCAGTGGAAGCAGATGAATGTGAGGAAGCTCGTGTCATCAGCCGATCAGATGGGGTAGGTCAGGAGCTACTGGAACTCGATGAGTGTGGAGAGGAGGCGTGGGTTCCTTGAGTTTGGCATCGAGGAGCTCAGGGTGCACCTCCTATCATTGAAGGACAGCCAGGCGTTGGACTGCCTGTCAGAGGCGCTATTGTTCGCGGACGTGAACAAGATGTGGAAGTTCTGGTTGTGCTTCAAGTGTGGGGAGAAATTCGTGGATGCAAGTAGGAGGAGGAGGTGTGAGGGTTTAAGGGAAAACATAGGGGAGAGATATATTTGGAGATGAAAGTATAAATTTTTCTATTTTTTATATTTTTGTTGAGATTTTCAGTTAGGTTTAACAGAGTAGGGTTATACGGCCTTAACGGAATAAGTTTATAGGGTATATACGTAAATATCAAGAACATAGGGGTATATACGTCTTATCAAAAGTTTACAAAGGTATATATGTAAAAACCCCTAAATTATAACTATTGTAATGAACATGTTTGTTGTACGGTAAGTATATTTTTATTACAAAACGTTCCATTCTTTAAGTTCTATAATACACTGCAGTCAATACTTACATATATTAGAAAGCTTACCTTAATATAGACAATGGATCACATGTAGTGTTCAAATGCCGATTTGAAGATGGCTACCTTCAAAATTGAAACTTGTGCATCTACGGATGAATGAAACTCTGAGTTGTAAATGATAATCTTCAAAATAAGAGAGACCAAAACTCTAACGATATTGTTATGATATCCAACCATATCTGTAATATCCTTATATATTATAATAAAGGTAAATAAATAATTTCCATATTTGAGAACGTGATTTCATTTGTTATACAAAAACCACTAACAAAGTATGCGAGTGGTTTCATCAATCTAACTTTTCATCTGACGGTCATAACTTAATGTTTAAACAGATCTTTTTTAGCACAATACTCACTAGATAATTTTCCTATATATATATATAGGCACACATGCAAGTGCGTGTGTGTGCATTAAAACATGTGCAAAAATGGTGATATTTCTCTACTTCAAATAAATATATCTTTACATTAGCAATTTTTGGAAATGATGAAAAAATTGAACTTTTTGTGTCACTAAAATGGCACCTTTAAAAAAAATTTTGACTTGACATTACGTTTGGGTGTATGTTGGGATTCAATCTCACAAATTAGCGAATCAAACTATTCTATTTTATACTTGAACTTACTTATATCCGTAGTTTGCAGGTGGATGCTACTGAGTAGACATATAAATATAGCAATATAGATTTATAAATTTATGTCTATAGCTCTAAACATGAACCTAAATTTGATAAGTAGTTATAGATATGTTAGTTTACAGTTATAAATATACGTATTATTAAGAACCTGTACATGCAATTTTACTGGACGATTTTATGTATATACTTTTAGGAAAAATTCCAAAATTTAAAGCATTTTTGAGTTGTTGCATCTTTCTTAAAAAAGCCTCTATATGATGAGAAAATAAGTCTAAAATTGGGTGAACGAGATTTCTGGAAAAGCATAAAAAGTACTAAGAATGCTATATGTTACTGAAAAAAATTAAAATTAATTTTTTTCCACTGCGTTGGAAATATTACTATTAGTGTTACTAAAAAGTATGATCCTTTTGCAAAAATGCTAATTGGTGTTACCATTCGTCTAATTTGGATTACCAAATGTTAAGTCCCCCTATCCCTCCCTCCCCCTCCTCCTCCACCTTCTTCACCATGCCATGACCACCGCCGTTGCCAAAGTAGCAACAACAACAACAAAAATAGCAAGAGCAATAACAGCAACAGCAACACCACAGCCACCACCAACAATAACAACAATAGCAGCAGCAACAGCAACAACAACACCAACAATGGTAGCAACAATAGCAACAACAACAACAATAGCAGCAGCAACATGGAGGTGCCCTCCTCCACAGCCTTTGTTCGACACTACATTCAACATTGACGACTTCATCCTCTGTAGCAACACCCCCATCGGTGGGTGGAAGGAGGAGCTAGAGGAGACAAAGGTGGGAGCACAGGTGGAAGGATGAAGCAAAGGAGGTGAAGTTAGGTGGCGCAAGTGGGAGGAGGTTCTAGATGAGGACCTCAAGGGGAAGTTGAAGGGGAAGAAGAAGCCATTGTAGCCATGGAGTGAGCAATGCAAGAAGGAGGGAGGAAGTGTAAGGTACAATCGCATTAACTTGTGGCATCGCGGAAGTGTGAAAACAAGCATTTTAAAAATTTCTCGAAACCAAGATCAAATCGATGCCAAAACTCGATCAAGAAATGAAAATGAAAATGCACTAAATTGGAACCACAATAGAGAAACTAATTTTCTCCCTTTGCAGGATCCCATGAGATATCTAGATATACCTTATGGGTGGCGGGGTACAGCACCCCACATGTAGTGCTTTCTCAAATAAGTCTTGGCAATGCCCAAACTCCTCCTTGATAGGCAAATGAGACCCTTCATGTTGTGGAGATCCAATCCAGGATGTGATATGCAAACCCTTTGTAAATCTGAAGCAACTTCTTACCTCAGAACCACAAGTGCACAACGAGAAGCCCTTCAAAAGGACAAAGAAAGCATGACCTAGTATTGACCAAACTGCCAACAAGAAGTGTTGGTTGACTAGATATAGAAGGCTAGAACTCTGAAGAAGGGGGCATTCAGTAGTAGGATGTCTAATTTAGAAATTGGATGGGTGGCTTATACTGAGGGCGACGTCCAACCTTGCTGTTGGACATCTAGCTTGTGAAGAGGTGTCGTCGTGCACTGCTTCCTCTCTCCTAGTGACAGTTATGGCACATGATCATTTATAGTTGATTGGAAATTAAATGACTTAATCGGAATTAGGGTTTGCACATGGGAGATATTTATAAGCATTCCAAACCTAATCCTAATTTGATAAGATCCATTGGATCTCTACTTGGTAGGGATTAAATCCTACGTGAATTTTACATGATTAACTGATCATAACAAATTGTGGGATGTCTAGATGTAGTATCCAAACTTAAATTAATTACAATCTAACACTTTGATTTTCTACCTAATCAAATTATATGCAATTAATCACCAAATCAAATTTAATTTAACTCTTTAAATTGCAATTAATTTATCCTTCAAGTAAGAACCTATCTAAATCATTATTAGTTTCATCATTCCAACAATGAAGCTTTAGGGTTTGTGAAATTTTGACATTACGCCCCCTCAAGTATTCCAAATACTTGCGAATCCTTCACACATGGAGGATAATGTTATCCTGACGTTTAATCCCATTAGACTGTCATCATGCCTCCTTGAATAATATTATTTTCAACATCTCTTTGTATAATTGGGGCAAGAACCAAAATTAGAACCTCTCACAAAGGTCTATCTTTTCTTCTTACATTGAGTCCGATCAAGACTCTACGACCACATTTAGAATTGTCATTTCCTAGCATGCGCAGATCAAGCTTAGTCCTCCAATCTATCACATACACCTATGTACCGAATTTGTGTGATACTTTCGAGAGATCATGTACCTCCTATCTCTTCTTACATATACCAGCTTTCCAGTATTAGCACCTGTAGGTTTCCGGCCCTACTCGAAGAGGGGTGACGTAATAAATTGCGGAAATAAAATATAAACAATTTTCACAAAAAAAACAATCACACGAGTACACAAGAATTTTTAGGTGGAAACCCAAACCGGGTGAAAACCACCACCTAACCCTCTCGAGTTAGGATTTCCCGATCAACCTAGTTGATCAAATCCACTAACCGAATCACTTTAAAACGAGGGTGATTCAACCTCAGTACAACCACGCTACAAGTACGAGGGTAGCGTTCCTCAACCCCTTCTCTCCACGAGAAGGATTTTGTCCCACGAAGGAGACGGGAATTCGCAAAGTGAATACCCAACCAAATAACAAAGATAAAATAAACAACAAACCTATAGTGCCAACAAAGTAATAAACCTAAGCTTCTATAGGATTTAGGAAACCCCCTTTTGCAAGGAGTGCGTCGACGATGACGCAGGTGCGTGAGCCACGCAACGGCGCAATGTCGCTCTCGTGAACAACGGCGGGAGAGCGGGTGCGCGAAGGCTTGATGCTCTCAAGATGTAGAACTTGAGCTTAGAGAGCAAGATCTTTTCTGGACACAAAAGAGTGTGAAAGTGTGTAGCTAAGTGTATCCAAGTGTGTCTTAGTGTTCCTTTGTGTATATGTGTTGCAAAGGTTCCCCTCTATTTATAGAGGCCTTAGGAAGGCTTTGGAAGGCTTAGGAAAGGTTCTATAGCCGTTGGGAACAAAGCCCAAGAGAATCAGGCCGAAATCAGGACAATGATTACACTTGACAGGGTAATCAGACGTCTAACTCTGGCATCAGACGTCTGGAAGGCCACTTTAAGACGTCTGATTTCAAGGTCAGACGTCTGATTCTATGCGGGTTTCCTCCTGACTTGAATTAGATCTAAACAGGATTTTTGCGCAAGTCCATCAGACGACATACAGGACGTCTGGCACTATGTATGGACGTCTGGAAACCTACTTTTACTATGGGAATGGATTTCCAAACGTTGCAACGGCTAGAAAATCTCTGAGAAGAGATTTTGGGTCAGCCGAGGCAAAACGGTCAATTATCAGACGTCTGGTAAGTCCTATGGACGTCTGATAAGGCTCTAACGGTCATAATCTGCAGTGCACGCTAAGCCAGCCAACGGTCCACTAATTGGACGTCTGGCAAATCCATCAGACGTCTCCTAAGATGTCTGGTCTAAGGTCGGGACGTCTGATTTCATCAAACAGAACTAACTATGTCCAGCCTAACAGTTATCAGACGTCTGAAACAACAGTCAGACGTCTTATAATAATTTATCAGACGTCTGGTTTGGAAATTAGACGTCTGGAAGTGCTGTTTGAACCCTATATTGGTTTTCTAAGTATTCTACAGAAAACCTAAGTATCCTAGGGTTGTGCCGGTGTTCCTAGGACTACTGTTAGGGTTCTTTGAGGCTCTTTAACATAATTTTCTAAGGAAAATAAAGAGCAAGAAAAATAAAGATAAAAGTACATGAAAGGATTAAAAAGACTCTATCCTATTCTTCTTGTCTTTTATCTTCAATCTGTCGCTCCACGCGAACCTCCTCTGTTTTCCATCAAGCTCCTCCAATCCGTCCTGGATGCGAGCTCGAGTTCCGTCTAAACACGTCCACATTTGCAATTGACCTGAAATCTAGGACTCAAATTGCAAATGTTAAATAACACGTGTTTTGTTATCATCAAAACAAATGATCGTGGTGCTCTAGCACCAACAGCACCAAGGTTGGTGCATCTACTATTGGTCTACCAAATGTATGCATTCGTGAACAGAAACATGTATCTGTATCAGGTCAGAGGATACACCTTCTCCATGACAACACTGGAGAAGGAGTTTAGCTATCTCCTATTTTATTAGGTTAACTCCTTACTTTAATCTCTATCCAAGAACATCAATTAGGAGATGGCCTCTAAATAAGGTTGCCATTCCAACTCAAACCAAAAATAATTGATCGAATTAGATGGTTTCTCGATGTACTAACGGATTCTCTAAACCATTTAGATCTCCTAACTAACATACATCGAGTTTATTCAATTTGACTACGTACGTTGCACTATCTATACTAAGCGACCCAATTCATTTATTGGAAAATAATTGAATTATTTTATTCAGATTTAAAATTAATCATATTGCATAACTCGGATGGCTTGCTCAGGGCATACAAAATCTAATAGACTCGTACTTGACCTCATAGCCATTCTAGATCCTCTTTCAATCCCATATTATACACATGCTGATCAAATGAATCTCTAGTCAAGGCCTTGTTTATCATATTAGCAACGTTATCCGTGGAGGCCACCTTTGTGATGATCATATCGCCATGCTTGGTGATCTCCCAAATGATGTGATACTTTCTCTCAATATGCTTGCTCTTGTGATGAGAGCAAGGCTCCTTGCCTGCTCAATGGTACCCATGTTGTCGCACAATGGTAGGATTGGACACTATATCAAGGGAACTACACCAAGTTCCACAATGAGCTTGCGTATCCACACTGTCTCCTTTGCAACATCAGATGCAGCAATGTACTTGACTTCTATTGTTGAATCAGTCGTGGTATCCTACTTTTTGCTTCTCCATCTCACAAAACCACCATTCAACAAAAAAATGAACCCTGACATAGACTTTCTATTGCTAATGTCTAATTGGAAGTCAGAGTCGGTGTACCCTAACACCTAGAGATCCCCTTATCCAAAGACTAGGTTGTAGTCATTTGTCCTCCTTAGATACTTGAGTATGTTCTTGAAAACAGACTAGTGTTCCTGTCCTAGGTTAGATTGGTAATGACTACTTCCACTACGCGACAAATGTTTGGTCATGTATAGAGAGCATGACATATATCAAGCTGCCCACACATAAGCATATGGGCATCCACCCATGACTTTCTTCTCCTTAACTATTTAGGGAGACATTCCTCTTGACAAGTGAACTCCATGTCTAATAGGGAGAAAGCCCATCTTGGAGTTATCTAGGCGAAATCTCTCCATGACCTTGGTTTTTTTTTTTTTTGAAAAAGTAAGACCTTGTGTAAAGACTCGTTTTGTTCTGAGCCTTTTAAGACATCTGGACTGTCAGTCAGGCGTCTGGTCAGACATCTGGAAATTGAAAATTTTGTACGCAACGTCGCGTCTGCGCACTGGCCGTGCGCAGACAGTCTCCCTCTTTTCTCTCTCTCTCTCTCTTTTCTTCTCCACAGAATCCTAGCCGCTCCCTCTATATAACCCCTCTCCCACCTTCCTCTCTTCTTCACTCCACCACCACCACCTTCCTTCTTCCTCTCCACTGCAACGAGAGGGACAAGTGTGAGAGAGGGCGCGAGAGCGAGGAGTGAGGAGGAGCTTGAGCTTGCGAGTTTGTGGGAACTCGCCGGAGGACGCATGGCCGGAGCGGCGCGTACGGGAGGAGTGCATCAAGGGAGACATCCCCAACACTCTGCTGCAGCCAGAGCTGTAGACGAGGAGGAGAGGCTGCGGTTGCACGCGGTGAGGGGAGTGGGAGGTCGGTCTGGTTCTGGGTTTTTCCTAGAAGCAGACATCTGGTGTGTCGTCCAGACGACGGGTTGGACGTCTGGTGATGACACCAGATGTCTTAAAGCAGAGTTTCATGAAGGTACGTTCCTCTTGCGGTTACGGCCATGCAGGTTGTACCAAAAAGTCGATCTGCGTGGCTAAAAGTGGAAGATGTTGTCTGTTGCACGCAGGGACAACTTTAAGAAGGGGCACGCCCTCCAACACGTTTCGGACATCTGGATAGCTTACTAGACAGCCGGAAGCACCCCTAGATGACAAGAGGAGAGGTCGGATGTCTAGAGCTGGGTCCAGATGGTCAAGTAGGGGTTCTGGAGATCTGAAGTCGATGCAGGAACCTGAGGTGAGACCCTGGTGACTTTTAAGACGTCTGGACCTTGTGCCCGACGTCTGATTTAGGTCTGCAGTTCTGTTTTTGACCCGTTTAGGGTCCGTTTGAGGTCTGTTTTACACAAACAAGATATCTGTGGTTTCCTTGTGAGTTCCTATACATGTTAGAAATTCTTATATACTGTTTTGAACGTTCCATTGTGGTATGTTCCTTGGTATAAGACTTCGATCTGTTGCGTGTTCAGGGTTTGCTGAGGCACGTGAGTCTATCGTTCGAGCCCTCAGTACTCCCGGATTGTTTGGTAGAGTGGTTCCCCCTGTTTTAATTATAAAACATGAATGCATATGTGAAATTGGATAACTAGAAACCTAGGATGTGGCATGAATCCTAGGACGAGAAGTACTGCACTGTTTGTATGCGTGTTTGAGATTGCAGTCACAAATGAATGAATAGAAATGTAAATAACTGCATGTTAATAAGTACGAGCTGCCTGTGAAATATGAAATGCCTGTGCTAGTTAAACGGTTACCTGTGACATTACTTGTTGTACATGTTAAATTGTGGAAATATGAGCTACATGCGTATAATATGCGAATGGAAATGTGAATGATGAAACCTGGTATGGAACAACATGATGAATACGAGCATGAACCTTATAGGGAATTAGGAGTAGAGCTCCTATGGATAAATGGAATGGATCTGGAAATGTGAGTGGGAAGTGTGTTGGCCCTTGAGTATGTGGTACTAAGGAGAGCGATTGTCCCCAATTTAGTGTAGAGCGGAGCTAGCCGCCCTTGGGTTGGGACTCGGGGTTAGGATTGACCACTCTACATCGACTTCTGTTGGCCCTCACGTACACTTTACCGGGGAGAGCTACTAGTGTAGAGAGAGAGCTAGCCACCCCACGGGGCCCGGGGTTTAGCTAGCCACCCTACATCGACCTGTTAGGCCGACTAGGCAAACTGGGGTAGTCAGACGAGGGTGCGTAGACTGTGGAGGGGCGAGACCCCTGTTTGGTTCTGAGGGGCTGGACTCCTGTTACTGAGAGGGCTAGGCCCTATACTATTTCGTGCTGTACTTTAGGCATACCCGCTAGCAGAAACGACTGACTGCGTGTAAGTACGGGGTAGCTACTTGTGCGCTTATCGCATGTGCCATAGTCACCGCTACGTCTGTCCGTGACCTCGGGGTGGTTGACTGGGTGTAGGATCACCACGGGGGACTCTCCCGGCCAGGAGAGCACCACGTGTGCCTTCTACTCTTCGAAAAAGACTGCAATCAAGTTCATTCCCACGAGGAACATGCGAGATCAAGAAAGAGATCTGAAAGTAAACCAATGGGGGAAATGAAATGTCTTGTAAAATAAATGCTTGGAAAAGATAAATTTACCTGTTAGCCTTTTCTGCTTTAGTTAGTTTGGTTACCACTCTACTTAGCGTTCGCTGACTCCGTTTTACTCATAACCCTTTTCAGGTCCAGGAGTTGAGTAGCCCGAGTTATCAGCTGCAGAGGGCGCTGGGCCCAGTTGAGCCCATCAGTAGTTCTTACTGTAGTTGTACTTCCTTTTGCTAGTGAGTTTAGACTGTTGTTACCGTTTCTGTTTCTGTACTTTGTTCTACTTTACTATTGTGGTTGTGATATGTACTATCAGTAGCCTTTACTTCCTTTACTGCTTGTACTCTTTTACTGTTAGTTACTTAGCATAGTGAATGTAGTTTACTTTCCTGCTTTTTGGTTATTTCTTGTTGGACGACTGGGTCTTGGGATTAGTCGAGTCGAGCCAGTCTCGGGTCCTGTAGGGATTCGGGAACCAAGTCGTAATAAGATGGTATTAGAGCAAGGTCGTCCCGAGAAATGTACCAACTAGCTTGAGAATAACTAATTCATGTGCATGTAACAAGAGTAACTACCACAACGTACCGCTTGACATCTGCTCTGAGTTTGTTTCGATGAAGTCCGATAGAGTTGACTTCTTTTTGTTCTATCTTCCGCGTCTCCTTGCAGGAGATGCCTCGCCGTGGAGTTCTTGAGGTGGGTCACGGACGCGGCCGTGGATGAGGTCAGAGGGGCAGATGTGTTGGGCCCGAGGTGCTAGTTGACCTGCCACTTCTCCCAGGCGTTCAGGCCCAAGACCTCGCTCAGTTGATTCGAGACATAGTACAAGAGGAGCTCCACCTGCCCCCACGGGTGCCTCTCTCTGGGGATGTGGAGGGAGAGTCCTCTATGGGGCCGAGAGACCGACGCAGCGTCGGACGAGGGGGAGGGGGTGGTCCTCCACCGCCCCCACTGCACTTTGACACTTCTGAGCATGAGCCCTCCCTGCCTGGAGGCGTGCCCGTTTCCCCACTGCAACTGCACTACGAGCTTTTCGGACAGTTTCGGAAGCTGAAGCCCCCCTCCTTCAAGGGGGATGAGGACCCGTCTGAAGCTGAGGACTGGCTGGAGCAGATTGAGAAGGTGTATCACCCCCTGCAGAGTGCCGCGTGGCCTTTGCCACGTACCAGCTGGAGAGTGTGTTACACAGGTGGTGGAGGGCAGTCAAAGGCCAGGAGAGGGGAGAGCCATCGTTGGACTAGTTCGTGACCCTCTTCTGCGAGCAGTACTTCCCGCAGACTTGGGAGGACCAGAGGAGGCGGGAGTTCCACACTCTCCGCTAGGGGACGATAACTGTTAGCGCGAACCGCATGCGCTTCCTGGAGCTGTCACGTTTCACTGCGACAGCTGTAGCTACGGAGGAGGAGCGCCTGTGGAGGTTCATTGAGGGGCTCCGACCTGCCATTCAGGGGTATGTCAAGCCCCTGAAGCTGCCCACCTTCTTGAGAGTGGTGGAGGTAGCTATGACGTACGAGGAGACCAACCCGACTGCACGAGACACTGACAGCGGACGGAAGAGGCCCTACCAGCCAGAGTACTCATAGGGCCGACGAGAGAGGAGGCACGTGGCACCTGCGGGAGAGCCATCTCATTTTGCGAGGCTGTCATTGGCCTTTGGGGGCCCCCGACAGGGGTCAGTTGTCAGCACTGGAACCCCGCCCAGCTGTCAGTAGGGACCTATCGAGGGAGGGAGTTGAGTCCCCCTCTGCTACCAGTGTGGCCAGTTGGGCCACATCAGGAGGGACTGCCTGTCTAGGGCTAGAGCACAACAGATACTCCTCGCACCGAGCGCTAGAGGTCGAGCATTGGTCGTGGTTCCCAGGCGCGTGGGGGAGGACAGCAGTCCCGGGGAGGGTACCGGCCGGTAGCTACTTGCCCAACGCAGAGTGTGGTTGCTTTTTTTGCACCAAGAGCTGAGGGGTGTATCAACGCCCTGACACACAGAGACGCCAGGGCATCAGGTTCAGTGGTGGCAGGTATGGTTACAGTTTCCGGCATATTAGTTTACGTACTTTTTGATTCCGACTCCACGCACTCGTTTGTTGCTACGATTTTTGCTGTCTGTTTTGGATAGGACTGTGTTGTTAGAGGATCCGTTTGTGATCAGAGGTCTAGGTGGTCAGCTGTTTGTAGCTGAGGAGGTGTACACAAACTGTGAGGTCAGTATTGAGGGACACAGCCTCCCCGCTGACCTGATCATGATACCGATGGAGGATTTTGGCGTGATTCTGGGGATGGATTGGCTGTTCGCTTACCACGCCTTGGTGGATTATTTTGGGAGGAAGATTGTCTTCTCCATACCGGAGATGCCTTCCTTTGAGTTTCATGGACAGCCGGTGGACGGAGGTTTCAGGTGCATTTCTGTGCTTCGGGTAGCGAGACTTTTGGGCCAGGGGTGTGAGGGCTTTCTAGCTTGTGTAGTGGCATAGCCCAGCCCCGTGGCAGACTTACAAAGTATCCCAATGGTCAGAGAGTACCCCGACGTGTTTCCATAGGAGCTGCTAGGGCTACCGCCTGAGTGTGAGATCGAGTTTGAGATCTCACTAATACCGGGGACCAGCCCCATTTCTACGGCACCATACCGGATGGCACCACTTGAACTGCGAGAGCTCAAGTCACACCTGCAGGACCTGTTGGAGAAGGGCTTTGTGAGGCCCAGTGCATCCCTGTGGGGAGTCCCTGTGTTATTTGTGAAGAAGAAGGATGGTACCCTGCGCCTTTGTGTTGACTATAGACAGCTGAATAGGGTCATCGTCAAGAACAGGTATTCGCTGCTGAGGATCGAAGATCTGTTTGATCAGTTATGAGGCACCACAGTATTCTCCAAGATAGATCTGAGATCAGGATACCACCAGTTGAGGATTAGGGAGACCGAGTCTCCAAGACAGCTTACCGCACTACGGACACTACGAGTTTTTGGTCATGCCATTTGGGCTGACCAATGCCCCCGCTACGTTCATGGATTTGATGAACCGGGTGTTCCGATCGTATCTAGATCAGTTTGTGGTGGTGTTTATAGATGACATGCTCGTTTACTCGTGGGATTAGGCACAACACGAACAACACTTGTGGATGGTTTCGGACACTTTGAGACGACGCAGGCTGTATGCCAAATACAGCAAGTTCGAGTTTTGGTTGAGATAGGTGACTTTATTGGGCCATGTGATTTCAGGGGATGGCTTGGTTGTGGATCTAGCTAAGGTTGAGGCAGTACTCAGGTGGGAGATGCCACGTACAGTGACAAAGATACGTAGTTTCTTGGGACTGGCGGGTTACTACCGGTGGTTTATCAGGGGTTTCTCTTAGATTGCGCATCCTATGATTCAGTTGACCTGGAAGGACGTGCCCTTTGCTTGGATAGATGCTTGTGAGGCATGCTTTCAGGAGTTGAAGGAGAGAATGACTTCAGCTCATGTGCTTACCATCCTAGATAGCAGTGAGGATTTTGTGGTCTACACGGAAGCTTCGTTGTAGGGGTTAGGGGGTGTGCTCATGCAGTGGGGTCACGTTGTCCCTTATGCTTTACGGCAACTGAAGCCCTATGAGCATAGCTACCCTACCCATGACTTAGAGCTGGCAGCTGTTGTCTTCACGTTGAAGACATGGAGGCACTACCTTTACGGTGAGACCCTTGAGATTTTCACAGATCATAAGAGCCTCAGGTACATGTTTGATCAGAAGGAGCTTAACATGAGACAGAGAAGTTGGTTAGAACTCTTGAAGGACTATGACTGCAGCATCTCCTACCATCCGGGAAGGCCAATGTGGTGGCTAACGCCTTGAGCCGAAAGGCGCTTGCCCACTTGGCCAGTTTATAGGCATAGAGTTGGAGACTCATGGAGGAGTTGGGCAATGGGCGACCCCTAGAGTCACAGGAGCATTGTGGGGCAATGACGGTGACACGGCAGACGAGACCAGAGCTGATAGATCGCATCATCATAGGACAGATGACAGATCCGTACCTGCAGTCGTTGCAAGACAGAGTACTGTCAGAGGACCCAGGAGACTTCTCTTTTACCGACGAGGTGCTGCGCATGAGGGGACGTTTGTGCGTTCTCAGGGACGAGGAGTTGTTGAGAGTGCTCCTGACTGAGGCACACGAGTCCAGGTTCACCATACATCCCGGGAACACAAAGATGTATCATGATTTGAGACGTGACTTTTGGTGGAGAGGGATGAAGCGGGATGTAGGTGAGTTCGTGTAGCAATGTTTGGTGTGCCAGCAGGTGAAGGCCGAGCATCAGAGGCCTACAGAGCCGTTACAGCCACTTCCTATGCTAGAGTGGAAGTGGGAGAGCATCACCATGGACTTGGTGGTGGGCTTACCCATTACCCAGCAAGGACACGACGCAGTCTGGGTGATAGTAGACAGATTGACGAAGACGGCATGCTTCTTGATGATCTGAGTCACCTTGGAACCAATGCAGTTGGCAGAGAGGTATATTCGTGATGTGGTACGTTTACACGGAGTTCTGCTTGAGATTGTATCCGACTGGGATACCTGTTTTACTTCCCAGTTTTGGGCTAAGTTTCAACAGGCCTTGGGGACACGGTTGAAGTTTAATATGGCGTACCACCCCTAGATAAATTGACAGTCAGAGCGTACTATACAAACACTCGAGGACCTTTTACGTGCCTATGTACTAGACTAGAGGGGCTCTTGGGAGGAGTACTTACCCCTGGCAGAGTTTGCATATAATAACAGCTATCACTCGAGTATCGACATGGCACCCTACGAGGCTCTGTACGGACGGAGGTGTATTGCGCCCTTAAGTTGGGTTGAGGTGGGGACCAAGTGGGTGGTTGGCCCCAGGCTGATCCAGCAGAGTCAGGAGGTGATAGAGCAGATTCACAGACGACTTCGCACTATTAGGAGTAGACAAAAGAACTATGCTGATCGGAAGTACAGAAAGGTGCAGTTCGAGGTTGGGGATCACGTCTTTCTTCGCATTTTGCCCATGAAGGGCCTGCAGCATTTTGGGGTGAAAGGGAAGCTCACACCGAGGTTTGTGGGGCCCTTTGAGGTCCTGGAACAAGTAGGACCTGTTGCTTATCGACTTGCCCTTCCTCCCCAGCTTTCTGGTGTGCACGATGTGTTCCATGTTTCCAACCTCAGGAAGTACATCGCCGATCCCAGTCACGTTTTGAGCCACGAGAGTGTCGAGGTGGGTGACAACCTAACCTACCCCGAGAGACCAGTGCAGATACTAGAAAGAGCCGTCCGGATTTTGAGACGGAAGCAGGTACCCTTGGTAAAGGTCTTGTGGAGGAGCCAGTGGTACGAGGAGGGTACCTGGGAGATCGAGGCGGTGATGCGAGAGCGGTACCCGGAGCTTTTTGAGGGTACGTCTTTTCAGACCGGCTTCAATCCTCTTTAAGTTTGTTATGCGTGTATATTTTCCTTTTCCGCACCCCAGCTAGCTCAAGTTTCGGGGATGAAACTTCCTTTAAGTTTGTTATGATGTAAAGGCCCATTTTGTTCTAAGCCTTTTAAGACGCCTGGACTATCAGTCAGACGTCTGGTCAGATGTCTGAACCCTTTCCTAGACGTCTGGAAATCAAAAATTTTGTACGCAGTGTCGCCTCTGCGTGTTGGCTGCTTGCAGACAGTCTCCCTCTTTTCTCTTTCTCTCTCTTTTCTTCTCCACAGAACCCTAGCCGCTCCCTCTATATAACCCCTCTCCCCCTTCCTCCCTTCTCCACTCCACCACCACCACCTTCCTTCTTCCTCTCCACTGCAGCGAGAGGGACGAGCACGAGAGAGGGCGCGAGAGTGAGGAGCGAGGAGGAGAGGCGACGTGAAGAGAGGAGGAGGAGCTTGAGCTCGCGAGTTTGTGGGAACTCATCGGAGGACACATGGCCGGAGCGACGCGTGCAAAAGGAGTGCATCGGGGAGACGTCCCCAACACTCTGCTGTAGCCAGAGCTGCAGACGAGGAGGAGAGGCCGCGGCTGCATGCGGCGAGGGGAGCGGGAGGTCAATCTGGTTCTGGGTTTTTCCCAGAATCAGACATTTGGTGTGATGTCCAGACGACGAGTTGGACGTCTGGTGACGACACCGGACATCTGAAAGTAGAGTTTCGAGAAGGTACGTTTCTTTTGCGGTTACAGCCATGCAGACCGCACCGCAAAGTCGATTTGCATGGCTAAAAGTGGAAGATATTGTCTGTCGCAAGCAAGGATAGCTTTGTGAAGGTGTGGGGCATGCCCTCCCATGCATTTCGGACGTCTGGATAGCTTACCAGACCACCGAAAGCACCCTTAGACGACTGAAAGAGAGGTCAAACATCTGGAGCTGGGTCCAGACGGTCAAGTAGGGGTTCTGGACATCTGAAGTCGACGCAGGAACCTGAGGTGAGACCCTGGTGACTTTTAAGACGCCTAGACCTTGTGCCAGACGTCTGATTTAGGTCGACAATTTTGTTTTTGACTCGTTTAGGGTCTGTTTGAGGTCCGTTTTACACTAACAAGATATCTGTGGTTTCCTTGTGAGTTCCTCTACATGTTTGAAATCCTTATATACTGTTCTGAATGTTCCATTGTGGTATGTTCCTTGGTATAAGACTTCGATATGTTGCGTGTTCAGGGCTTGCTAAGGCATGTGAGTTTGTCATTCGAGCCCTCAGTACTCCTGGATAATTTGGTAGAGTGGTTCCCCCTGTTTTAATTATAAAACATGAATGCCTATGTGAAATTGGATAATTAGAAACCTAAGATGTGGCATGAATCCTAGGACAAGAAGTACTTGCACTGTTTGTATGCGTGTTTGAGATTGCAGTCATAAATGAATGAATAGAAATGCAAATAACTGCGTATTAATAAGTACGAGCTGCCTATGAAATATAAAATGCCTGTGCTAGTTAAACGGTTACCTGTAACATTACTTGTTGTATATGTTAAATTGTGGAAATACAAGCTGCATGCGTATAATATGAGAATGGAAATGTGAATGATGAAACCTGGAATGGAACAATGTGGTGAATACAAGCATGAACCCTACGGGGAATTAGGAGTAGAGCTCCTGTGGATAAATGGAATGGATCTGGAAATGTGAGTAGGAAGTGTGCTGGCCCTTGAGTACATGGTACTAAGGAGAGCGACTGTCCCCTGTTTAGTGTAGAGCGGAGCTAGCCGCCCTTGGGTTGGAACCCAGGGTTAGGATTGACCACTCTACACCGACTTTTGTTGGCCCTCGCATACACTTTACTGGGGAGAGCTACTAGTGTAGGGAGAGAGCTAGCCACCCCACAGGACCTGGGATTCAGCTAGCCACCCTACACTGACTTGCTAGGCCCACTGGGCAAATCGGAATAGTCAGACGAGGGTGCATGGACTGTGGAGGGACGAGACCCCTGTTTGGTTCTGAGGGGCTGGACCCCTGTTACTAAGAGGGCTAGGCCCTATACTGTTCCATGCTGTACTTTAGGCATACCCACTAGCAGAAACAACTGACTACGTGCTAGTATAGGGTAGCCACCCGTGCGCTTATCGCGTGTGCCGTAGTCACCGCTACGTCTGTCCGTGACCTCGGGGTGGCTGACTGGGTGTAGGATCACCACAGGGGACTCTCCCAGCTAGGAGAGCACCACGTGTGCCTTCTACTCTTCGGAAAAGACTACAATCAAGATCGTTCCCACGAGGAACATGCAAGATCAAGAAAGAGATCTGAAAGTAAACCAATGGGGGAAATGAAATGACTTGTAAAATAAATACTTGGAAAAGATAAATTTGCTTGTTAGCCTTTACTGCTTTAGTTAGTTTGGTTACCACTCTACTCAGCGTTCGCTGACTTCGTTTTACTCATAACCCTTTTCAGGTCCAGGAGTTGAGTAGCCCGAGTTACCGACTGTAGAGGGCGCTGGGCCCAGTCGAGCCCAGCAGTAGTTCTTACTGTAGTTGTACTTCCTTTTGCTAGTGAGTTTAGACTGTTGTTACCATTTCTGTTTTTGTACTTTGTTCTACTTTATTGTTGTGGTAGTGATATGTACTGTCAGCAGCTTTTACTTCCTTTACTGCTTGTACTCTTTTACTGTTAGTTACTTAACATAGTGAATGTGGTTTACTTTCCTGCTTTTTGGTTATTTCTTGTTGGACAACTAGGTCTTGGGATTAGTCGAGTCGAGCCAGTCTTGAGTCCTGTTGGGATTCGGGAACCGGGTCGTAACACCTTGGCTATGTATCCTTAATGTGATAATCCCGATGTTCTTTCCTCTCTACTTTTGAACATTTTTAGGCCTAAGATATGAGAGGCTTCCCCGAGATCTTTCATCTCAAATTTTTTAGATAACTAGACCTTAACACTAGATAACATTCCTACATCATTCCCAATTAGTAGGATGTCATGGATGAGGTGTGGCTCATCATAGCTAAAATGCCTAAGTTAAGCTAGAAAATAGGTTAAAACACTATAAATTAACACAAGAAATGAGTTGAGTGTGAGAATTAAGAAAAATAACCTAAAACATCAATTATGTGTTAAAAATACACAATTAGGTCGATTTTGAGAGATTCTATACATAAGTATGCATATGGATGTATTAAATATCAAATAAACACAATTTAAGCTTGAATGAACAAATCAATGGTTGAATTATGTTTTAATATCTTTAGTTAACATGCCATAAAAGTTATAGTGCATTTTATCATTAGGGCATTGCAATTTAGTATTTTTCATTTGGGTCCTTTGAACAAATCAAGTTTTCACATTCTCTACACTTAAAATTTTTAGGCACCTGTCGGTTATGACTTTAACCACTTATGGGTTCTTACGTTGGTTTGCTGAAGGGCTTAACATGCAAAAAGCCCATTAGACCTGATACTATTCACCCACACTTCAGAAGCTTGAGCGCAAAGAACACACGCAATGAGAGCCATCCATCCTCTATTTCATGATCCAACGGTGGATCTTCCACCTACTGGCTAGCATTGGTGCGAAACTCTTCCCACCCATCTGTAGATCACATCCTACAATCCATATTCATCCTAGACACAATTCGCACCCTCTACACCTACCCATAGCCATCGATCCTAAACAACCTACACCTTTAAATCCCAATCACCACATCCTCCCTCACCTATTTAAGGACCTCCAGAGCCCCTTGCGCAAAGGATCGGCTCCCCTCCTACACCTCTTGAGCTCGATCAACTCCTCCCACTCCAGTTCCTCTTCTCCCTTCATCACTGTCTATGACAGAGATGGAATTGCCTCCTTCCTCACCTCGTCCTTGCCACTAGGGATCACACAACTCCTGAGGGCAACTAGGATCTCCATGAGTGGGCTCTTCATCAGCTAGAGTCTCTTCTTCCTCCCTTCGTCGTCTCGGTCACCAACTGAGGCTTTCTCAAGTCCCATTCATCCAGTTAGAGTAGGATTTATCACTTTGTAGTGTAATTTAGATTAGATTAGATTGTTTAGGACATATTATGATCATTGATTGCATTTGGATTTAGTTAGAATAGAGTAATTGTAGATCTTCACCAATTTTCCCTCTTTGATCAATCCTAATCAGAGAGGATGATTCACTCACACACTTCGATCCATTAATCTTCCCCAACATCCCACAATTGACATTCACTGATTTCCCCATTAGTTTAATCACCAGAGCATCCCATCCGTCAGAGTCACTTTAGATCTAAAGCTCTCTAGCTTTAGATCTCAAGTGCGCTTAATTCCACTTGAGGGTTTGTCCATTCATCCCATAGGATCACAAGGACCCTCCCTGTACTTTGAATTGGATTGATTTAAGCAATTGAATCGGATTTGAATATTGTACTTGATTGAGTGATTCTTTGAGCAATTACATGTGATTTGGGTTTAATCATTCAAATTGAGTTGATAGAAGTTTGGTTGGATTGATTGTTAAGGGCTTGAGTCTCTTTGATTTGATTTTTATCAAGTATTCTCATCGCGCCCATTTTACAAGTCTAGTACTGTTTTGTACTTCATGATGGGTAGCGAAGGCATGGAATTTTGATACACTATTTTGATACCCTTGCGATGATCCAATTGCTATCAAAGGATCACAATGGATCCTTGAACACCAATAGATGGTGTACAGGGTCTCTAAGTGGTCATATCACTATGGTGATCCAAGATTAAATGCCCACCTGGGTGATAGCTCCATTCAATCTTAATTTGTTTTAGTTTGCATTTCATAGATTGAATGTAATTCGATGTCTCAATGAAGTTTTGAATGGGACTTTTAAGTGATTTGGATGCCTATTTTGATCTCTTTCCTTCATGCTGTCCATAGCATAAGGGAGGGGATCGATTGGGGTTTCTATGAGTTTGTGGTGTTGAATCTTATTTGATTTGAGTTCTAGATCCTTTATAGGATATTTGTGACACATGAGATTGGATTTTAATTGTTTCAAAATATGATATAGGATTTTTGGTCTTGAACCATTGGTTCCAGGTTGATCTAATTGAGTTGAGGCATTAAAGGATTTAAATTGGATCTCTAATGCTTTTGGAGGATTTTCCATATTCAAACAACATGATTGAGTGACTATTTCAGTATTAGAGCTTTGAACTGTGCTTTAGAAGTCTTTGTGATCAATTTAGTCGCAACAGCTATTTTGTTCTAGATGAAATTTGGAATGAACTTTGATCGTGGATTTTGAATGATATTTTGTTTGTAATTGATTTATTGGGATGAATCTCTCATAGATTGGTGTTCCAGATGTGTGAGCAAGCCTTAAAACTCATATGTTAGGTCTTAGATCAGTGTGAAAACCTTTGGACAGTAGTAGCCACTGATGGATTTCTAGAATCACAATCAGGCCTGCAAGAGGCTGACCCTTACTTGATTATAGAGTTTGATGAGTTTTCTAATGAAGTGTAATGTTGAATTAAGTGTCAAGAAGCATTCTTGTACTGCTAAATGTTTTAAATAAAAATTAAAAAGCTGTATGTAATCTATTATCAGCAAAATGGTTCTGAAAACTGTCCAAGTTGATTCCTTGTTGTAATTCAATGAAAATTCAATTGTTTCAAGTTTGAATACAATCCTTAATGATGTTTGGATGTTTTTAATATTTTACTCTTGATTTCTATCATGTTTGCATGATTTTATAAGCTGGATTTCATGTTCTAATCATATGATAGCCTATCTTCAGCCCTTATTTGTAAATACCATGAAAAATACAAACATAATGTAAATAAATAAAAAAATGTAGCTTAAGTGAGAATAAGATGTGTGTGAGATGTGTGTTGAGTTAGATTTAGGTTTAGAGTCCTTTAGTTAGGAGAACATACCTACAGAAGTATTAGTCTTCTCAGGTTTAGAAATAAAAGAAACAAAAACAAAACAAATCAAAGGAGTCTTCTTCTCTTCTCAACTTTCTCCCCTCTCCCTGTATTCCTATAAAACACAAAAACAAAATAAAAATATGAAAAACTCAAAAATTCTACAAAAATACCTATGTAAAGAAACAAAAACAAAACAAATCAAAGGAGTCACCACATTGCAGTCTTTTCCAAAAGTAGAAGTAGCACGTGGTGCTCTCCTGGCTGGGAGAGTCCCCCATGGTGATCCTACCCTCAGTCAACCACCCCAAGGTCACTGACAGACGTAACGGTGACTACGGCACGCGCGATAAACGCACAGGTAGCTAGCCTGCACTGGCACGCGGTCAGTCGTTTCCGTTAACGGGTGCGCCCAAAGCACAGCACGGAACCAGGGCAGAGCCCTCTCAGTAACAGGGGTCCAACCCCTCCACAGTAACCAAACCGGGGCCTTGCCCCTCCACAGTCCGCGCACCCTCTCCTGACTACCCTGGTTTGCCCTAATGGGCCTAACAAGTCGGTGAAGGAGGCTAGCAGAACCCCGGGGCCCGTGGGGTAGCTAGTACTCTCCTAACACTACTAGCTCTCCTCGGTACTACGTACACGAGGGCCAACAAGTCGGTACAGAGCGGCCAATCCTAACCCCGGGTCCCTGGGGCGGCTGGCCCCACTCTGCACTAAACAGGTACAGGTACTTCCCTTGGTACTGCGTACCCAAGAGACAGTACAAACTACATCTCAGTTCCATTCCTTTTTCCTTCCAGGAGTTCCACTCCTAATTCCCCGTAGGGTTCCAGCTCTTTATCTCAGAACATCATATGTTTCACTTTCCAGATTCACGTTCTCAAAATCCATGATCTCAAACATGTTTCTTTATTCATAACAGGCAGCTGTTAATTCAAATTACAGGCAGCTTTATATTCCTTTCCATTTTTCCAAGACTGCAGTATTATACATTCCACTAGTTTTTCCATCCTAAGATTCATGCCACATCCTAGGATCTAGCATACAACTAGTTTTCCAGCCCTAGGATTCATGCATCACCTAGGAGCTATCATTCCATACATTTCTCATTCCTAGGATTCATGCAATGTCCTAGATTCTAGTTATGGTTTCATACTTTAACAGATTTTATTAATAACTTAAGCCACTCTACCAGGTACAACGGGAGTAATGGGGGCGTGATCGGGAATCCCGCGCGCCTCCGCGACTCTCAAGACTGCAACCGAACGAGGTCCTATCACAAGGATCAAACACAAGGAGTGTCTCAAAATAGTGTATAGCTACTGTAGACGAGTAGAGGAATTAATTCTGAAAAGAACGCAACTCGAATCGCGGAAAACGGAGCCCAAACGGGCCCTAAACGGGTCGAAAAAGACGATACTGTGCAAAATCAGACGTCTGGAACTCCTTCCAGACGTCTTAAACGGTGGATCAGAGAATTACCTGTTCAGCTTGGTTCCCCGGACGTCCAGAAGTCTGCGGGGACGTCTGTCCTATACCCCAGACGTCCGATGGTCCACACAGATGTCTGTAGGTCACTCCCGCCGTCTGGTACAACTTACAGACGTCTGATTCGCAAAGGATGGCGAATCAGCGAACCTACGCACGGCCAACCCCCCCTCCCTCAGTACGGTCAGTCGACAAGAAGGAAGAAGAAAGCGGAAACTCACCTTTCAGACGTCTGTATGATCTTACAGACGTCGACCTTGCCGTCTGGCTATCAACCCAGACGTCTGATTCTGGAAATTTTTCCAGAATCAGAACCCTGCTCGGCCTCCGCTCGCGACGCCGCCCGCGTCGCACCTCGCGCGTCCGCTGCTCCGACCGCAGCAGGTCCCTCTCCGCGACGCTCCGCGCCCCCTGCGCCCTCGGCCGGCCGGCCAAGCCGCTCCGGCGAGCTCGCCCTCACGGCAGAGCCCCGCCCTCGCACGCCGCACCTCCTCCGCGCTCACTACGGCTGCCGCTGCCGCCCTTGCGTCCGCTCGCTCTCGCGCACAGGAAGGAGAAGAAGGAGGAGACGGTGGAGACGGGAGGGGAGGCGCGTCCTTTTAAGGCCGCGCGAGGAGGAGAGAGAAGGTGGTCGCAGCGCGCCTGCAGCCGCAGAGAGAGAGAGAGGAATCGCAGGTCTACGCGCACAGGCGCGCAGACGAATCTCCCGTACGAACATAACTGTTCTCCAGACGTCTGTAAACGATCCCGGACGTCTGGTCAGACGTCTGGATGTGATCCCAGACGTCTGGGCCACCTCCCAGACGACTTAAAAGGCGTCTGGGGCACGCGTTCGTTACAATATAACAAACTCAAAGGAAGTTTCGTCCCCGAAACTTGCGCCAACTAGGGTGCGGGAAAAAGATGTCCAAATAACCATAACAAACTCAAAGAGGACCGAAGCCGGTCCGAAAAGACGTACCCGCGAAAAGCTCCGGGTACCGCTCCCACATTGCCGCCTCAGGCTCCCAGGTAGCCTCCTCGTACCGCTGGCTCCTCCACAAAACCTTTACCAGGGGTACTTGCTTTCGTCTCAACCTGCGGACGGCTCGGTCTAGGATCTGCACTGGCCGCTCGGGGTAGGTCAGGTCGTCGCTCACCTCGACGCTCTCGTGACTCAGTACGTGGCTGGGATCGGCTACGTACTTCCTGAGGTTGGACACGTGGAACACGTCGTGCACACCAGAAAGCTGCGAGGGAAGGGCAAGTCTGTAAGCAACGGGTCCAACCCGCTCCAGGACCTCAAAGGGCCCCACGAACCTCGGCGCGAGCTTCCCTCTCACCCCAAACCGCTGTAAGCCCTTCGTGTTTCGACGTGGTCCCCAACCTCGAACTGCACCTCTCTGCGTCTGCGATCTGCGTAGCTCTTCTGTCTGCTTCTGACAGTTCGGAGTCGTCTGTGGATCTGCTCGACTACCTCCTGACTCTGCCAGATCAACCTGGGGCCAACCTCCCACTTGGTCCCCACCTCAACCCAACTCAAGGGTGCCATGCATTTCCGTCCGTACAGAGCCTCGTAGGGAGCCATGCCGATGCTCGAGTGATAACTGTTGTTGTATGCAAACTCCGCCAGGGGCAGGTGCTCCTCCCAAGAGCCCCTCCAGTCTAGTACACAGGCACGCAAAAGGTCCTCAAGTGTCTGTATCGTGCGTTCCGACTGTCCGTCCGTCTGGGGGTGGTAAGCCGTGCTAAACCTCAACCTCGTCCCCAAAGCCTGCTGAAACTCAGCCCAAAACTGGAACGTAAAGCGGGTATCCCGGTCGGATACGATCTCCCGCGGAACTCCGTGTAGTCGCACCACATCACGGATATACCTCTCTGCCAACTGTGCTGGTCCCAAAGTGACTCGGATCGGCAAGAATCGTGCCGTCTTCGTCAATCTATCCACTATTACCCAGACTGCGTCGTGTCCTCGCTGGGTAACAGGTAAGCCCACCACCAAGTCCATGGTGATGCTCTCCCACTTCCACTCTGGCACTAGAAGCGGCTGAAGCGGCCCTGCAGGCCTCTGATGCTCGGCTTTCACCTGCTGGCACACTAAGCACCGCTGCACGAACTCGCCCACATCCCGCTTCATCCCTCTCCACCAGAACTCGCGTCTCAAGTCATGGTACATTTTCGTGTTTCCGGGATGTATGGTGAATCTGGAACCGTGTGCCTCAGTCAGGAGCTCTCTCAACAGCTCCTCGTCTCTGGGGACGCACAACCGTCCCCTCAAGCGTAACACCTGGTCTGTGAAAGAGAAGTCCCCTGGGTCCCCTGATAGTACTCTGTCGCGCAAAGACTGCAAGTACGGATCGGCCATCTGTCCCGTGATGATGCGGTCTATCAACTCTGGCCTGGTCTGCCGTGTCACCGTCACTGCCCCACAATACCCTCGTAACTCTAGAGGTCGCCAACTGCCCACCTCCTCCAAAAGGCTCCAACTCTGTAACTGTAGACTGGCCAAGCGTGCGGGCGCCTTACGGCTCAAGGCGTCAGCCACCACATTGGCCTTTCCCGGGTGGTAGGAGATGCTGCAGTCGTAGTCCTTCAGGAGCTCCAACCAACGTCTCTGTCTCATGTTGAGCTCCTTCTGGTCAAAAAGATATCTGAGGCTCTTGTGATCTGTAAAAATCTCGAAGGTCTCACCGTACAAGTAGTGCCTCCATGTCTTCAGCGCGAAGACAACAGCTGCCAACTCTAGATCGTGGGTAGGGTAGGTATGCTCATGGGGCTTCAGTTGCCGCGAAGCGTAAGCGACCACGTGACCCCTCTGCATGAGCACACCTCCTAACCCCTGCAAGGAAGCGTCCATGTACACAACGAACCCGCCACTACTGTCAGGGATGGTGAGCACGGGAGCCGAGGTCAACCTCTCCTTCAGCTCCAGAAAACACGCCTCACAGGCGTCTGTCCAAGCGAAAGGCACATCCTTCCGGGTCAACTGTGTCATAGGACATGCAATCTGCGAAAACCCTCTGATGAACCGTCTGTAGTAACCTGCCAGTCCCAGGAAACTGCGAATCTCAGTGACTGAACGCGGTCTCTCCCACCTGAGCACTGCCTCGACCTTGGCGGGGTCCATCGCCAGGCCGTCTCCAGAGATCACATGACCCAAAAAGGTCACCTCCCTCAACCAGAACTCGCACTTGCTGTATTTGGCGTACAGCCTGCGTCGTCTCAGAGTGTCCAGAACCATCCGCAAGTGCTGTCCGTGCTGCGTCCGATCTCTAGAATAGATGAGTACATCATCTATGAAAACCACCACAAACTGGTCCAAGTACGGTCTAAACACCCGGTTCATCAGGTCCATGAAAGCAGCGGGGGCATTGGTCAGTCCAAACGGCATGACCAAAAACTCGTAGTGTCCGTAGCGGGTGCGGAAAGCTGTCTTGGAGACGTCGGTCTCCCTGATCCTCAACTGGTGGTATCCAGACCTCAAGTCGATCTTGGAAAACACCGTGGCACCCCGCAACTGGTCAAACAAATCGTCGATCCTCGGCAGCGGATATCTGTTCTTGATGGTGACCCTATTCAGCTGTCGGTAGTCCACACAAAGGCGTAGGGTCCCATCCTTCTTCACAAACAGTACCGGGGCTCCCCAGGGAGACGCACTGGGCCTCACGAAACCTTTCTCCAAAAGGTCCTGCAACTGGGACTTGAGCTCTCGCAGCTCAAGCGGTGCCATTCTGTATGGCGCGGTGGAGATGGGGCTGGTCCCTGGTACTAGTGAGATCTCAAACTCGAGCTCACGCCCGGGCGGTAGTCCTGGTAACTCGTCTGGAAACACGTCGGGGTACTCTCTGACCACCGGGATGCTCTGGAAGTCTGCCACGGGGCTGTGCTCTACCACCACACAAGCTAGGAAGCCCTCACACCCCTGGCTCAAAAGTCTCGCCGCCCGAAGTGCCAAAATGCACCTGAAACCTCCATCCACTGGCTACCCGTAAAACTCGAAAGAAGGCAGCTCCGGAATGGAGAAGACAATCTTCCTCTCAAAACAGTCTACCAAGGCGTGGTAAGCGGATAGCCAATCCATCCCCAGAATCACTCCAAAGTCCTCCATCTGTATCATAATCAGGTCAGCTGGCAGGCTATGTCCCCCGATGCTGACCCCGCAACCCGTGTACACCTCCTCAGCTACAAACAGCTGACCACTCGGACCTCTGATTACGAACGGATTCTCTAACAGTGTATAATCCTGGTCCAAACTAACTGCGAAACTGGCTGCGACAAACGAGTGCATAGCGCCGGAATCGAAAAGCGTGTAAACGAGTCTGCCAGAAACTGAAACCATACCTGCTACCACGGATCCCGATGCTCTGGCGTCCCTGTGTGTTAGGGCGTTGATACGCCCCTCAGCCCTAGGTGCGGACGAAGCAACCACACTCTGCGTCGGACGGGCAGGTGCTGGCCGGTACCCTCCTCGCGACTGCTGTCCTCCTCCTCGTGCCTGGGGACCGCGGCCTCCTGCGCGCCCTCCAGTGCTCTGCGCGGGAAGTATCTGCCGACCTCCTGCCCTAGATGGGCAGTCCCTCCTGACGTGGCCCGGCTGGCCACACTGGTAGCAGAGGGGAACTCGACTCCCGCCCTCAGTGAGTCCCTGCTGTCGGCTAGGCGGGGGTCCGGTGCTGGCGACTGGCCCCTGTCGAGGGCCCCCAAAGGCCACTGATGGCCCTGCACAACGTGACGGCTCTCCTGCGGACGTCACGTGTCTCCGTTCTCGCCGGCCCTGTGAGAAGTCTGACTAAAAGGGCCTCTTCCACCCACCGTCGGTCTCTCGCGCGGACGGGTTGGTCTCCTCGTAAGTCATAGCTACCTCTACCACCCTCGAAAACGTCGGCAGCTTCAGGGGTTTGACATACCCCCGGATCGCAGGCCGAAGCCCCTCGGTGAACCTCCAAAGGCGCTCCTCCTCAGTGGCTACCGCTGTCGCTGCAAAGCGGGACAGCTCCAAGAAACGCGTGCGGTACGCGCTCACGGTCATCGTCCCTTGGCGGAGAGTGTGGAACTCCCGTCTCCTCTGGTCCTGCCACGTCTGGGGAAAGTACTGCTCGCAGAAGAGGGTGACGAACTGGTCCCACGTCGGCTCGTCCCTCTCCTGTCCCCGGACCGCCCTCCACCACCGGTGTGCCGCACTCTCCAGCTGGTACGTGGCAAAGGCCACGCGGCACTCCACCGGGGGGCGAAGGGTGTCGAAGATCTTCTCCAGCTGCTCAAGCCAGTCCTCTGCCTCGGTCGGGTCCTCATCCCCCTTGAAGGAGAGGGGCTTCAGCTTCCGGAACTGTCCGAAAAGCTCGAAGTGGTGCTGTAGGGGAGGTGCTGGTGCACCTCCAGGCGAAGGTGCCTCGTGTACAGAAGTGTCGGAGGAAGGTGGGGGCTGCAGGGGCCCATCCCCTCCCTCGTGTCCAGCGCCGCGTCTGTCGCGTGGTCCCACAGAGGACTCCCCCTCTGCAACCCCAGGAGGAGGTGCTCGGGGCGGTGGGTGGAGCTCCTCTCGTACAATATCCCGTATCAGTCTGGCGAGGTCCTGGGCTTGGACGCCAGGGAGTGGTGGCTGGTCCACCGAGACGTCAACGACAGCACGTCCACCTCGCCGACCTCGCCCTCGGCCGCGCCCGCGGCCAGTCTCGCCAGTCCCGCGATGAGGCATCTCCTGCAAGGAGACGCGAAACAAAACGGAAACGTCAAAACAAACGGTACCTAACAAAACTTCTAAGAGCTCATGTCAAGAGATATGTTGTGGTGGCTACTCTAGCTATAAACATGTGAATTGGTTATTTTCCAGTCAGTTGATTCACTTCTCGGGACGACCTTGCTCTGATACCATCTTGTAATGACCCGGTTCCCGAGTCCCTACGAGACACGAGAACCGGATCGACTCGACTAATCCCAAGACCTAGTCGTCCAACGAGGAAGTAACCAAAAGACAGTAAAATAAACCACATTCAGCATGAATATAACTAACAGTCAGAAAGTACAGCAGTAAGGAAAGAAACTACTACAGTAGGTACCACCACAACAGTAAAACAGCATTTATCATATAACAAGAACTGCAGGTAAAGAAGGTACAGCGGAAACAAAAACTACTCACTAGAACAGAAACAAAAGGGGTACAAAAAGGCTGTGGTAACTCTACTGGACCCTACTCGGCCCAGCGTCCTCTGCAGCCGCCGACCCTGGCTGCTCAACACCTGGTCCTGAAAAAGGTAACGAGTGTAACACGTCAGCAAAATGCTGAGTAGAGTGGCAAACTAACTAAAGGCAACAGTAGAGTGTACAGTAGCTGTTATGTTCTATTACTTCCTTTATTCACATCTTTCAATTTTTCTCACTATTTCATTTATTTCTCAGATCCTTTACTTGATCTCGAATGTCCTCGTGGGAACGATCTTGATTGCAGTCTTTTTCAAAAGTAGAAGTAGCACGTGGTGCTCTCCTGGCCGGGAGAGTCCCCCGTGGTGATCCTACCCTCAGTCAACCACCCCAAGGTCACTGACAGACGTAACGGTGACTACGGCACGCGCGATAAACGCACAGGTAGCTAGCCCGCACTAGCACGCGGTCAGTCGTTTCCGTTAACGGGTGCGCCCAAAGCACAGCACGGAACCAGGGCAGAGCCCTCTCAGTAACAGGGGTCCAACCCCTCCACAGTAACCAAACCGGGGCCTTGCCCCTCCACAGTCCGCGCACCCTCGCCTGACTACCCTAGTTTGCCCTAATGGGCCTAACAAGTCGGTGAAGGAGGCTAGCAGAACCCCGGGGCCCGTGGGGTAGCTAGTACTCTCCTAACACTACTACCTCTCCTCGGTACTACGTACACGAGGGCCAACAAGTCGGTACAGAGCGGCCAATCCTAACCCCGGGTCCCTGGGGCGGCTGGCCCCACTCTGCACTAAACAGGTACAGGTACTTCCCTTGGTACTGCGTACCCAAGAGACAGTACAAACTACATCTCAGTTCCATTCCTTTTTCCTTCCAGGAGTTCCACTCCTAATTCCCCGTAGGGTTCCAGCTCTTTATCTCAGAACATCATATGTTTCACTTTCCAGATTCACGCTCTCAAAATCCATGATCTCAAACATGTTTCTTTATTCATAACAGGCAGCTGTTAATTCAAATTACAGGCAGCTTTATATTCCTTTCCATTTTTCCAAGACTGCAGTATTATACATTCCACTAGTTTTTCCATCCTAAGATTCATGCCACATCCTAGGATCTAGCATACAACTAGTTTTCCAGCCCTAGGATTCATGCATCACCTAGGAGCTATCATTCCATACATTTCTCATTCCTAGGATTCATGCAATGTCCTAGATTCTAGTTATGGTTTCATACTTTAACATATTTTATTAATAACTTAAGCCACTCTACCAGGTACAACGGGAGTAATGGGGGCGTGATCGGGAATCCCGCGCGCCTCCGCGACTCTCAAGACTGCAACCGAACGAGGTCCTATCACAAGGATCAAACACAAGGAGTGTCTCAAAACAGTGTATAGCTACTGTAGACGAGTAGAGGAATTAATTCTGAAAAGAACGCAACTCGAATCGCGAAAAACGGAGCCCAAACGGGCCCTAAACGGGTCGAAAAAGACGATACTGTGCAAAATCAGACGTCTGGAACTCCTTCCAGACGTCTTAAACGGTGGATCAGAGAATTACCTGTTCAGCTTGGTTCCCCGGACGTCCAGAAGTCTGTGGGGACGTCTGTCCTATACCCCAGACGTCCGATGGTCCACACGGACGTCTGTAGGTCACTCCCGCCGTCTGGTACAACTTACAGACGTCTGATTCGCAAAGGATGGCGAATCAGCGAACCTGCGCACGGCCAACCCCCCCTCCCTCAGTACAGTCAGCCGACAAGAAGGAAGAAGAAAGCGGAAACTCACCTTTCAGACGTATGTATGATCTTACAGACGTCGACCTTGCCGTCTGGCTATCAACCCAGACGTCTGATTCTGGAAATTTTTCCAGAATCAGAACCCTGCTCGGCCTCCGCTCGCGACGCCGCCCGCGTCGCACCTCACGCGTCCGCTGCTCCGACCACAGCAGGTCCCTCTCCGCGACGCTCCGCGCCCCCTGCGCCCTCCGCCGGCCGGCCAAGCCGCTCCGGCGAGCTCGCCCTCACGGCAGAGCCCCGCCCTCGCACGCCGCACCTCCTCCGCGCTCACTGCGGCTGCCGCTGCCGCCCTCGCGTCCGCTCGCTCTCGCGCACAGGAAGGAGAAGAAGGAGGAGACGGTGGAGACGGGAGGGGAGGCGCGCCCTTTTAAGGCCGCGCGAGGAGGAGAGAGAAGGTGGTCGCAGCGCGCCTGCAACCGCAAAGAGAGAGAGAGAGGAATCGCAGGTCTGCGCGCACAGGCGCGCAGACGAATCTCCCGTGCGAACATAACTGTTCTCCAGACGTCTGTAAACGATCCCGGACATCTGGTCAGATGTCTGGATGTGATCCCAGACGTCTGGTCCGACGTCTGGGCCACCTCCCAGACGTCTTAAAAGGCGTCTGGGGCACGTGTTCGTTACAACAGGTAACTCTACTAGACTCTACTAGGCCCAGCTCCCTCCGCAGCCGCTGACTCTGGCTGCTCAACACCTGGTCCTGGAAAGGTAATAAGGGTGGCACGTCAGCGAAACGCTGAGTAGAGTGGCAACTAAAAGCTAGAAGAAGCAGTAGAGTGGACAGTAGCTGTTATATTTTTACTTTCTTCCTTTCTACTTTTCCATTTATTCACTATTGATTTATTTCTCAGATCCTTCTCTTGATCTTGAATGTTCCTCGTGGGAACGATCTTGATTGCAGTCTTTCCCGAAAAGTAGAAGTAACACGTGGTGCTCTCCTGGCCGGGAGAGTCCCCCGTGGTGGTCCTACCCTCAGTCAACCACCCCAAGGTCGCTGACAGACGTAACAGTGACTACGGCACGCAGGATAAATGCACGGGTAGCTACCCCGCACTAGCACGCGATCAGTCGTTTTCGTTAACGGGTGCGCCCAAAGCACAGCACGGAACCGGTATAGGGTAGAGCCCTCTCAGTAACAGGGGTCCAGCCCCTCCACAGTCTGCACACCCTCGCCTGACTACCCTGATTTGCCCAGTGGGCCTAACAAGTCGGTGTAGGAGAGCTAGCAGAACCCCGGGGCCCTTGGGGTAGCTAATGCTCTCCTTACACTAGTAGCTCTCCTCGGTACTGTGTACACGAGGGCCAAAAGTCGGTACAAAGTGGCCAGTCCTAACCCTGGGTCCCTGGGGCAGCTAGCTCTGCTCTACACTAAACAGGGGGATAGTCGCTCTCCTTGGTACTTCGTACTCAAGGGCCAGCTCACTTCCCCAATTCTATTTCATTCACTTTCCAGGAGTTCTACTCCTAATTCCCCGTAGGGTTTAGGCTCTTTTAACTCAGCCAATTTAGGTTTCACCGTTCCAGGTTTATGTCCATACAGTTCATGTTCTCAACCGTATTTATTCATTCATAACAGGCAGCTGTTAACTAATTTACAGGCAGTTATCATTTCCTTTCCACTTTTCCAAGATTGCAATGTATATATTCAACTAGTTTTCCAGTCCTAGGATTCATGCCATACCCTAGGATCTATCATTCAATCTAGTTTTCTAGTCCTAGGATTCATGCAATACCCTAGGATCTACCATTCAATCTAATTCCTCAGTCCTAGGGTTCATGCAATGTCCTAGACCCTATTAATTGTTTCACAATTATACAATTTTTGTAAATAATTTAAAGGGCCACTCTACCTGCAAAATCGGGAGTACTGGGGGAGTAGTCGGCAATCCCGTGCGCCTCCGCAACCCCGAGAGCCGTAACGGAATGGAATCCTAACACAAGGATCAACACAAGGAGTTTCTCAGAACAGTATACAATTACTGTAAACAGGTAGATGAAATAAATCCGGAAAGAACAAAACTTGAAACGCGGAAAACGGACTCCGAACGGACCCTAAACGGGCTAAAAACGACGAGTCTGTCCAAAATCAGACGTCTGGAACTTCTTCCAGACATCTTAAAACGTTGATCAGGCAATACCTCGGTCTGCGCAGTCCCTCAGACGTCCAGAAGTCCGCTGGATCGTCTGAAGTCAGTTTCCAAACGTCCGATTGTCACCTCGGACGTCTGGAGATCCTTTCCGTCATCTGGTACTGTGGCCAGACGTTTGATCCGTGTGGGATGGCGAGCCCTCGCGCCCTCCCGAACAGAACCTGCGCACGCACACACCCGCTCTCATCACGAAGAGGCGCAAAAGAACGCGGCGGACAGCTACATGTCCGTACACGCGTAAAAGGAAGAAGTAGGAAAATATTGTACCTGTCAGACGTCTGGACCTTCCTCCAGACGTCCTACGCGTCGTCTGGACGTAAGTCCAGACGTCTGATTCTGGGAAATTTTTCCAGAATCAGGACCCGATTCGTCCTCTGCTCGCGACACACGGTCACGCCGCGCCGCGTCCGCCTGCTGCCCGAGCTGCAGCAGCTCCTCCACAACACCCCACGCCCGCTGCTCCCTTGTCGGCCGGCTTTAGCTGCCCCGGCAAGCTCGCACCTCCGCGGTCGAGCTTTCTTCTTCCTCTCGCAACACTCCTTCCCACACGCCCGCTGCAGCCGCTGCTGCGTGCTCGCTCGCATGGAGAAGGAGAAGATGAAGGAGGTGGAGTGAGGGTGAGGGAGAGGGGAAGTGTTTTATAAGGCAGCCGTGGGGAGAGAGAGAGAGGGAAAAGCGACGCCTGCAGGGAGAGAAAGTGAAGATGAAGGCGGCGGGTTCAATTTGCGCACGCAGGTGCACAGACGCGAACCCGTACGCTGAAAAAATTTATTACCAGACGTTTGGGAAGGGTTCCAGACGTCTGGCCAGACTTCTTAAACTACGTCTGATGCCTATGTTCGTAACAATTGTACCATCGATTCATTAATTTATACTTTAATTAAGTAATTAAGCCTAAATTATACATGTATTTATCCCTAACTTTAATGAATTTTTAAATATATTTATATATTTAATTAATGTAAATAAACTATACCACATGAAAGCCTTATGTATTAGATAAGTTAAAGTTATTTTACAGATGAGGTGGAATAATTTTATCTCGGATTAACTTACCTTAATCCGATGCAAGTGACAGGTAAGTTAAGTGGTGAACAAGCACGAGTTAACTCATTTAACCTGCCTATCAAACAGGCCCTAATTGAGCGTAGGAAAAGGATGCGGAACAAGAAATACAGGATAGGGAAATCCTTTCTTGTATCAATGGTTTTAATAAAATTATGTAGCATTTTGTAATAATGTTTGATGTTTGTTTTAGATGACATAATAGTATGTTTAGATATATTTTGGATCTTCATGGTCTCTTTTCTACATAATTGTTATCCTGGGTAGAGCTGAGAATTTAGGTTGAGGGTGCGAAGTTAAAAGGGATTCCATTAATCAAAGGAAATCTAAAAGTTAAGGAAGATAAAATATGAGATAATTGATTAAAATTATATATTATGATATATTGTTTCTGAGATTTTAATATCAGATAGACCTCCTAATCTTTTTGTCGAAGCAGTAGTGGGTGATACTTATTCGCTTTGAGATGACTGAGATTAGATTGATGCCAAATGAGATTTTAGACCTATCATACTTGGTATGGACTAGGCATTTTGAATATCTAACTTGTTTTTCAGATGTTGTATGCGTAAACTCTTAAATTTTGATCAAGGGTGAGTAGCACATGCCTCCTACTCGTTACAGCTATTTGTCCAGTACTTGGAACCAAGTGGTGTCTTAGGTCTATGATGAAAGACATAAGCCAAGTCCAATGGATGTCTACATTTTTTTGGTTCTTCTTTTATAATACCATGAATTTTACACTAAGGGATGACTAGTTCCATGGATTAGGAACAAAGGCCTCCCCTCCCTGATGGAGCTTTTGTACTTCTTGAGCTTTGTGGCTATAACCATATGTAGCTAGGCTTGACAAGGAAAAGGGGTCTGAGCATAATAAGAGCAGTTTGCAAAAGAGGAAGATACCTAAATATGTATTGTGTTTTCATACCATTTAGCACCTGCGCGAGTACTGATATTTATAGATTAGGTTGGTTGCAGAGAAGCTTCTAGAAGCAGCAAGCTCATCATTGTCCATACATTCAGTTACGGCTGCTACAATTAGTTGAGATTTGTCCCCCCTCAAACTGTGGGAGCTGATGACCTGCAATTTGCTTCGAATAGCCTGAAAAGAAGGTGATGGCAGAGGCTTTGTGAAGATATCAACAAGTTGTGCTTTTAAAGAAATGACCCTGACGAGAAGTTTTCTGGCAGAGACTTGCTCCCGAACAAAATTGTATTCGATTTCGACTTTTTTCGTACACGCATGGAATATTGGATTGGAAGTTAAGTACGTAGCGCCAGCATTATCGCAATATATTGCAGGTGTTTCAGTAAGACTGATTCCAATTTCAGTAAGAAGAGAGTGTAGCCATACCAATTCTGCGGTAGTGTTAGCAATGGATCCGTATTCTGCTTCGATGGAAGATCTGGCCACAATGGTTTGTTTCTTTGATAGCCCAGAGATAGGATTTACACCAAGGAAGATTAAAAAGCTTGACGTTGATTTTCTATCCATGGAACAACTGGCCCAATTGGCATCAGAGAAAGCTTGTAGTTGCAATTGATTTTTGGATGTGAAGAGAAGACCGTGTGAGAGAGTTCCTTTCAGGCAATGAAGGAGTCTCTTTAAGCATTCAAAATGCGCTTCCGTGCGAGAGTGCATATATTGAGAAGGTTCGTTGACTACAAATGTAATATCTGGTATGGTCATTGTAGCACATTGGAGGTTTCCAAGTATTTGACGATAAATGCTTAGATTATTTACCACTGGGCTGGATATATGTAGCATAAGAGATGAAGAATTTACAGCCATCGGGGTCTTTATTGATTTTACTCCATCAAATTGAAATTTAATTAAAAGATCAACAATATACTTTTATTGAGAAATATGTACTCCAGTGGCCATGCGTTTGATTTCTAAACCCAAGAAGTAAGTAGGAAAACCAATTTCCCTGATAGGGAATTCCTTTGTTAAGGCATTGAGGAAGTTGTTCTTAGCTTTACTGGAATTGCAAGCAATATGTCATCAACATAGATGATCATGTATAATGTGTGCGTGGAGGACTTGCTGATGTATAAGGAAGTATTTGTTTTTTAGGCAATAAATCCATGAATGATGAGGAAATCTATAAGTCTCTTGAACTAGGCACGAGGGGCCCATTTGAGGCCATAGAGTGAGCGCTGAAATTTACAAACATATGTTAGATATTTAGGGTGAATGAAGCTTTTAGGCTGGGTCATGTACACATCTTCCTCTAATTTGCCATGTAGGAAAGCATTGTGTATGTCCAATTGAGTGATGGAGCATTGATTTGTCAATGCTCAGGCTTAACAGAAGACAAACGGTGGTTGGTTTTACAACTGGGCTAAAGGTTTCAGCATAATCAATGCCTTCAAATTTGTGGAATCCTTTGGACCACTAGTCTGGCTCTGTAACAGTCAATGCCACCATTGCGTTTGCATTTTATATGATATACCCATTTGTTTCCGATTACATTCATGGTTGAATGATAGGGAACCAGACTTCACGTGTTGGCTTGAAGGGCAGTGAACTCTTTATTCATTGCTGCAATCCAGACATTGCTTTTAGGAGCTTGAGTGAAGGAAGTTGGTTCTTGTTTAAAGTAAAGATGTTGCACTGAAGAAGGAAGAGTATGGACAAAAGCTGAAAATATCTTCTTTTTGCTAATGCCATGCAGTGGGTTCTTTACAAAATTGGTTGTGGTAGTGGAGGTGGTGGTGGTAGAGATGAAGGGACAGGTTGTGTTGTTAATTGTGGGGGTGGGGATGGCAAAGGTGATGATGTAGATGGAAGAGATAAGGGGGGACGAGATGGTTGTATGGAGGGAGCAGTGGAGGAATGGTTGGTGGATGTGGTTGAGGATGGACTAAGGGAAGGGGATGGATAAATATTTGAAGGATTCAGTAAGAGAGTGGAGGTAGAAGGTTAGGGAGAGGATGGGATGGAAGGAGTGATGTTAGAGTTAAAGGGAAAATGATTTTCCTTAAAATTGACATGTCGTGAGATGATAAGTTTATTAGTGGTTGGGTTGAGATAGGTGTATGCTTTATAGCGGGGAGTATAGCCTAAAAGGATATGAAGCGTGGAGCAGGGTTGGAGTTTATGTTTGATGTATGGTCGAAGTAGAGGTTAACATGCACAACCAAAGGTGCGAAGAAATTTGTAATCTGGTGGAGGATTGAATAGAAGAGAATGAGGAGAAAGATGGTTAGTGACTTGGGATGGGAGGAGATTAATCATGTAAGCTGCAGTGTGAAAGGCAAGTGTCTAGAATCGCAAAGGAACCCCTGCATGGACTAACATGGCGAAGGCAACCTCTGTGAGGTGCCTATTTTTGCGTTCAGCGAAGATATTCTGTTTAGGTGTGTAAGGGGCAAAAGTGCGATAACCAACTCCATTGGTTTGGCACCATCGTTGAATGGAATTATATTCAGTACCCCCATCAGTATGTATAGCTAAAGGTACGTTTTGAAATACTGAATAAATTGTTTAAAGGCATCAGAAACTTGATCCTTGGATTGAAGGGTAAACACCCATGTATATTTACTAAAATCATCAATAAAGGTAACGCAGTATTTGTGTCCTTGATATGACAACACAAGAGATTGCCAACCATCCAAAAAGATTAATTGAAATGGTTTAGAACTGATACAGTCAGTACATGCTTAAATGATGCTTTCTAGCTGTGGCCTGTTGGCAGGCATCACATAAAGAAGAAATAGTAGTATCGGAAGACATGGGTAGCTGATCTTCGTTGATAATATTCTGAACAAGTGTGGTATTTGCGTGGCCCAATCTGGTATGCCAAATAGAGAAGGAAGCTTTCTCAGAGAGGAATGCAGTTGGAGAGTAATGCTGACTATGATCCATGGTGTGCAGAATATTAGAGGGAAGCCAAATTTGATAAAGACCCTCAACAACACGTCCTTTAAGAAGTGGTTCCTTAGTTTTCAAATCCTTGACCAGAAGGTGTTGTGGATATATCTTGAAGTAGCATTGATTTTCATTAGCAAATTTAATTTGTAAATGGACAACAGGCTTTTAGAAGCATCTGGAATATATAGAAAGCAATCCATTGACAATGGTTTAATAAATGAAGGAATATTTTTTATGTCCAATATGACTAATGGATGAACCTTTTCCATTTCCAAAGAGGACCTCATCAAATCCGTTGTATGATTGTGAGATATCCAGATTCCCAAATTGATTAAGTGATGACCAGTACCAGAGTCAGCGTCCCAGAGCTGCGGCGAAGAGGGTGTTGCGACATTAACCATAGAGGATCAATCTGATCACACCTGTAATAGCATTTTAGTCTGTGTGATTTGTGCATCCACAGATCTGGCAAGGGTTGGAGGGCACTGAACGACCACGGCCATGAGTGGTATTTAGATTTCCATGACCACATTTTGGAGCAAAGAAGTTGTGACGAGCAAAGTTCTAGTAACCACGACCGTAATGGAATCCACGCCCTCTATTTCCATATATAAAGCCTCCACGAGATCTGAAATTTCTGGATGCTTGACTTATATCCATTAAATTTTGATGTTTAAGAATGAACAGTAACAAGAGAATCATAATTAGGGCCCACGCCATTTAATATGGCTAAAATTAAGTCCTCATCAGAAATAGGTTTGCCACAAACCAATAAATGAGTTGCAAGCTCTTGAGCATGACTAATATAATCGGTGATAGAGTCTCCTTTCTTTAGAGAATTTACTTCAGCCCGATAATGAAGAATGCGAGAAAGGGAGTGACTCGTAAAGCAGCATTCTAACTCCATACCTCTCGAGCAGTGTTGAAGCGAGAGATTTGGGCACCAAGGAGTTCAGTGGCTGACGAAATCAGCCAACTAAATACTAGTTGATCCCTCCTTCGCCATTTGATGTATTTAGGATTTACCTCAGTGTGCATATCAGCAGCAGCTTCAAGAAATTGAGGTGCCCAGCAAATCGTAAGAAGTGAGGATAGGCACAATTTGTGCCTTCCATAGGTGAATTGGTGGAGTTAAGTTTTAATGGAACAAAATTATGTATGGTGGAGGGGGAAGGCTCCAAGAGCCATCGACATCGAGAGCACTGGACGGCATGAAAAAGAGATGAGCTTAAATTTTCATCTTACTGCTCTAATACCATCTCAGTATAATGAGAGCAATTTGTAAAAGAGGAAAATACCTGAATATGTATTGTGTTTTCGTACCATATTGCACCTGCGCAGGTAGTGATATTTGTAGATCAGGTTGGTTGCAGAGAAGCTTATGGAAGCAGCCAGCTCACCACTATCCGTACATTCAGTTACAACTGCTGCCATTAGTTGAGATTTGTGGGAATATTGCTTAATAAGGGGTGCACGCCCTACAAAAGGAGAAAGAGATGTTTCATTTACAAAGAAAGCCTTGACCTCTATATATATATATATATATATATATATATATAGGGAGAGGTTGGGAAACAAGTACAAATAAGCCCTCAAGGGAAAAACAAATAGCAAAACTTATAGAATAAAGCAATAAGCTAAACATGACTTGTCTCTCTATGCTCTCCCTCAAGTTGAAGCATCTATAACTACCATGCTCAACTTCAAATAACATTAATTGAAAGGTGCATAAGAAGGAACCTTGGTAACATATTTGCCATTTGAGATCCTGAAGCTACATGGGAGATGTATATAAATCCCTTTTGGATTATGTCTTTAATGCAATGACAATTCATTTCCACATGCTTTATTCTCTTACATAAGCCTGGATTGTTAGCAATCAAGAAAGCTATCTTGTTACCACACCTCATCTATATAAGGAAAGATATAAGATATGTAGGTCCTTAGGAATAGAGCGAATCCACATGAGCTCTAAAATGATTTGGGCCATGAGCCTGCACTCAAACTCGTCCCTTGATCTAGCAGTTATGGTTTGTTTCTTGCTTCTCTATGTGACTAGATTGCTCTTGACAAATGTGCAAAATTCGGTGATAGACCTTTTATCTTTGTGACATCCCTCACAGCCAACATTAGCGTAAGCTACCAAATTCAAGGAACTACCATGAGTAAACAACAAGCCCTTCCTAGGAGAAGACTTTAGGTACCTGGGAATCATCATGGTTACATCCCTAGGCTTAGCTATGAACTAACCCACTTTCCTTACTACAATAGCAATGTTAGGACATGTAATAGTGTTGTACAACAACTTTTCCATTGGACATATAAACTATCTAGCATCAACATTCGCTAAGTCATTGTCATACAAGCGCTTGCTTGGGTCTATGGGAATAGAAGCAAGCTTAGCCCTTAACATATCAGCCTCCTAAAGTAGATCCATCACATACTCTCTCTACGTGAGTAAAAGTCTGTGGGCATTTCAAGCTATCTCAATCCCAAGGAAGTATCAAATGACCCCTAAGTCCTTACAACAAAGTGCTTGGCTAAGAACTCCTTTATATCTTTGATGTCACATTTTTCATCCCTAGTCTAATGTGACATCATCCACATATACTAGCATCACTAAAGTCCCCCTATCTATCCTCTAAATGAAGAGAGAGTGATCTGCAAAAGACCTTCTACACCTAATCTTCTCAATGACATTTGATAGTTTATGAAACCAAGCACGTAGGATCTACTTAAGCCCATAGATTGCCTTGTATAGTCTACAGACCTTAATACATTCCCCTGTAGGCTAGTAGTTGGTTATGGAATCTACTTAAGTTCTAGATCAAATCAAAATAAGGAATTAAGTCCTAAAGTGCTAGAGATAAGGAGATAAGTAAAGAGTATTGACCTTAGGCTTCTTGGGCCTATTTTAGGGCTTAAACACTCACATATTTGTTAAGATGTAAATTATTCCTCAAGAGGTTAAGGAAGTTGCGAGGTTGATGTATTAAGTCCAAGGCTTAGGGATTATTCAGCCCCGTTGTCTGCCCTTCGGTTTGCGGGACTTGGTAACCTAGGCACCCAAAAATCACACATCGATTTAGTTTAGTGCGCTTAACAAAGAATAATGCCAAAAGTGTTCTATCTTGAAAATGTTTTCCCGAAGATTCGACTTAGGAGTGGCTCGAAGACACAAGTTGATTGGATAAGTTCTCAACATGGAGAAGAGGAATGAAAATTTCTCCCCTCAAAGATGCGTTATAGCATATCATCTCCAAAGTGTTTGTCTCCTAGGATATCCAAATATCCTACTAGGGGCATGTAAGCACCTTGTACTGGTTCAGGTACCGTGGGCAACACTATCCCGAAATGTCGATTGCCAGGGTTTGAATTTAGTTACAGAATATCATAGGAGGCACTATCCCGAATTGTCGAAAGCCATGGTTCTAGGGGTCTCCATGGGTGGTGTTATCTCGAAGTATTGAAAGCCAGGGACCCTATAAGGATTGATGGTGGGGACAAGGAATCCGATACAGACCATGTTTAGGGCTAATTCGATGTTGGATTTAGGGTAATGTAAAAAGAAAAGAGAAAAAACTCTCAAAATAAATATCTATCTCTTTCTCTCTTATAAAACATGCACTAGCAAACTGAACCTGAATTTGCTACATATATGCACGGGTGCTTTAACCAGTGGAGTCAACGAACCTCTGGGCAGTTTTTGTGAGCCTTAGAAACCTTCGCGGCGGATCTAAGGCTGAGGTTGGTTAGGTCTGGATCTTGACTAATATTTGAGTACCTCTAGGATTTTGTTGGTATTATAATCTAATTTCTATAGAGGAGGCACAAACAGACATCTGAACATCAAAAATATCATCTAGAGATCTAGTTCTTTCCATAAGATTTTGTTAGTGATTAGCAAAAGTTAGGCATGGAGGTATGATGGTAACACCATCATTCGTCATAACTAACTAAAATTACTCAGAATTAAGTTAAAATTCTCCTAAATGATCATTTGAGGATCATAATTCCGTACTAAACTAGTTTGAAAAAAAGATAGGAAAATGGGGTTAATTCTGTTGTTTTACCATCTCATTGCAAATGCGGATTAATCAAGGGGTTGTTCAAGGGTTAATTCAAGGTCAAATGAACTTAAAACACCATGAAGTGGGTTTAGAATAACTGAATCAGGGTTTCACGCATTTTGAGGATTAAAATAATACTAAAAACCCTAATTATCAGCTTTGCTCAAATTAAAAGGGTTATGGTAGAGATAAATTCAATCTAAACCTCATAAAAATTATTGAAAAATATTTAAGAAGTTTGGTACCTTCACTTTGACCATCTGAAGCCATTTTGACAAAGAACAGATATTTAGATGGGAATTTGCCCTAATTTAAACTTCTCTACAATTTACCCAGTCAAACGTGGTTAAAACCCAAATCTAAATTCATCATTAGATTCGTTGGGTTCAAATTAGGTTAACACAAAAATTTGGGCTCAATCAGAGTCCATCTTCACCTAATTTGCATTTGAGTCCCCAACTCTCTATTCTTTTTAATCAGACCATTAACTTCTACATTTTTCCTACCAAGACGCCCCTAACTTTATCATCTTCTTCATAGAAAGGGCCCTGCTACCTGAAACAACTCCTTTCCTAAAAACAGAGTCAAACCCATTAGGACCGAAGTTTGACCGTGATTATCTCCTTCAATTCCTACCTAAATCTCTCTAAATTTGGAGGGATTGCTCATTAGGAGACCCTCTTCCATATGCACCTATTGGTTGGCTCGATTAGGAACCTAAGAAACTCCACTGAACTTAGGATTGACAAAAAGGAAACTCCCTGATTCCTACTTCAAATGCACAAATTCTTCACAATTCAGGGCCTGATCTACCTCTATATAAGCTCCCCTAGATCTCAATGTGCTCAGTAGCCAGGTTTAGGCCAAGAAAATCTTCTTCACTTCTTCCCCGATCACCTTCGACCTTGGCTCCTCCCTCCGGCCGTCAGAAATGACCCTTCCTGAGGTCGTTTGGCATTTCTAGGACCTGTAGGGGTTTTTCTGCAATTTTAAACCCCTTTGCTTTTGTTTTGGGGGTTTGTAAGGGGAGAGGAAAATTATAGGGGCATTCCCGCAATTTTCCCCACCACCACTCCTACCGTACGCACACCCTCTCCCCCTCACCCCGCACACCGCACCTCTCCCCCCCTGTGGCAATCTCACCTCCCTCACCCTCCTCCATGCCATCTCCCGTATCCCTCAGCTCCATATATACCCCCTCCTCCTCCATTCGTCCCCACACCAGCAGCCGAGCAAGGGGAGAAGGAGAGGGAGAGCAAAGAGCAGAGGAGTTGGAGGCTGAGAGCGGAGGACTTGCGAGGGAAAGAGGCAGTGCTGCGGCTACTGCCATTTCTGCGGCAAGAAAAGATTCAGAAACAGTTTTGCAGAATCATTTTTCCTCAGAATCAGACGTTCGGAGTGACCTCCAAACGTCTAGTCAGACGTCCGAAGGTAACCTCATACGTCTAGTAGAGCATTTTTCTTTCGATTTTTTCTTGCCAAAGTTCTGACCGTGCACGCGTGTATGTTAGAGGTCGAGAAGCGCACTGGTGTGAAGGCTGAGGCAGTTTCAGACGTCCGGATGTGTCTCCAGACGTCTGAAGACACCCTTAGACGTCTTCATTGAGTTCCAGACGTCCGAGAAAGGTGCCTCGAGCAAGGTATGCCTGCGAGTTCGTTTAAGACGTCAGGGACTTTTCCCAGACATCTGATTTTGGTCAGGATTGATGTTTTTGGGCCCATTCAGGACCCAAACGATGTCGATTTTCCGCAAACGAAATGTCATTGGTTTCTGTTCAAGTTTCTCTACGTAATGATACATTGTCTTTTCCATTTTAAGCTCGTTTGACCTGTCAATCCATGTCATAGGTCTCCAGTCCATCGAGTATATGGGACCTGCAGAAATGTCAGGGGCTATTGTACGAGTCCCCATTCCACCCGATTACCCTGGTAGAGTGGTTCTCACCCTAATATCGAAATTAATAAATTGCATGCGTAGAATTAATTGAACCTAGGATGTGAGATGAACCCTAAGAAGAGATAAATGCATGCTGCCATAGAATATAGTCGATCGAACCCTAGGCAGTGACATGAACACTAGGGCTGGAAGAAATGCATGCGTAATTAATGAATGATTGAATCACCATGACGAAATCATGAGCTTCCTGAAATGAATTACGTCATGAATGGAAATACATACTTGTACTAAGTAATTGATGATGGAATTTAAGTTGCTTGTTTTACGTACAATGAACTAGATATGGGAATAAGAAAGTCCATGTACGAACCCTATGGGGAATTTAGAAAGAAACCAAGAATATTGTAGTATGGAAAACATGAGGGTTTTGGAACATGTCACCTACGAGGGGCTGTTTGGCCTTGGTTAATGAAACGACCCATTGCCTTTTTACTCGGATAAGATGTCTGGAATTTCAGTTAGACGTTTGGACATGTGCCTGGACGTCTGAAAGTGAGATTTTCTTATTGCGCTCTGCGCATGGGCGACGCGTAGAGGCCTTTCTCTCTCCCCGCACCCTCACCCCTTAAACCCTAACACCCCTCTATATAAACCCCCCCCTCTTCTCTTCTTCTCACCTCCTCACATCACTCAAGCCACCGCCACCTCCACCTTCTCCTGCGACGGCCATGTCCCCTCTCGTCTTTGCTGCAGCCTCGGCGAGGAAGGAGAGCCACCGGCGAGGGGAAAATGAGGAGGAGCGAGAGCAAGAGAGTGCAAGGGAGAGTGAGAGCGGGGGAGGAGGACGACAGTCGCGGGAGCTTGGTGGAGCTCAAGGAGGAGTCATGGGAGAGAGGAAGATGCCGGCGAGGAGCTTCTCAAGCTCCTGTAGCTACTGGAGCTTCCACTGCGGGCGGAGGGCAAGTGGGGCGAGCTGCGTGAAGGAGTTCTAATACTAGAAGTTTTCTAGTATCAGACGTCTGGGTTATCGTCCAGACGACTGGTGAGGCACTAGGATGTTCGGAGCTAAGGCTGGACGTCTAAAAGTGCAATATCACAAGGTACGTACCTTCCTACGCTACTTTCCGCCATGCAGAAGATCTCAGCATAGGAGTTGTTGGGCTAAAACTGTGCCTGCATTTTTGTACACAGGTGAAGGTTTTGGGAAGGCATGAGATGCACTTTCCCAAGTACTTTTGGACGTCTGATCACATCGCCAGACATCTGGAGGTACTTCCAGACGACTGGAAGTAGGGTGAGATGTCTAGAGCTACCCCCAAACGGTCGCAAAGGGAGTCTGGACGTCTGAATCAGCCGCAGGAAGGGTAAGGTGAGTTCTGGCATCTTTTAAGATGTCTGGGATTAGTCCTAGACGTCTGATTTTAGTCAGTAACCATGTCTTTGGCCAGTTTAAGGCCCAAACAGAATCGGATTTCCACAAATGAAGTACCGCTATTTTCCACTCTAGTTCCTCTACGTGTTTGTGTTGAGTATCTATTGTTTCGACCTCTTCTAATGTAATTAGTGGCTAGTACAGGTTACTAGTCGGTGGCGTGTTCGGGCCTGCGGAGACGACGAGATTTGCGGTGCAGGCCCCCATTCCTCCTGTGATACCCGGTAGAGTGGTTTAATGCATTTATTAAGACACGAATAAAGAATATGCCTGCCTAGATTAAATTGATTGAAACTCTAGGATGTGGAATGAACCCTAGGGTAGAAATGTATGAGCATGATATGGAATTACTCTGGTTTACTTTAGATGCATGTTAAAATATGAGCTCCCTGTATGTAAATGAGAAATTGAACTGTGAAACCATAAGTTGCATGTTTATGATTGAGAACTGAATTATGAAAACACGAGCTGCCTGTATATGGATGAGGAATGAGTTGTGAAATATTAGATCTAAATATGGATAAATGAGGTGAATATGAGCATGAACCCTACGGGGAATTAGGAGTAGAACTCCTATGGATGAAAGGAATCTGGAATGTAGATGGGAAGTGTGCTGGCCCTTGTGTACGCGATACTAAGGAGAGCAACTATCCCTTTTTATTGTAGAGCGGAGCTAGCCTCTCTTGGGTTGAGACCCGGGGTTAGGATTGGCCACTCTATACCAACTCCTGTTGGCCCTTGCGTGAATGGTACCGAGGCGTGCTACTAGTGTAGGGAGGAAGCTAGCCACCCCACGGGGCTCGGGGTTTAGCTAGCCACCCTACACCAACTTTGTTAGGCCCTTTGGGCAAACCGAGGTAGTCAGACGAGGGTCTGCAGACTGTGGAGGGGCGAGACCCCTATTTGGTTCTAAGGGGCGAGACCCCTATTCTGAGAGGGCAAGGCCTTATACTGTTCCGTGTTGTACTTTGGGCATACCCGCTAGCAGAAACAACTAACCACATGTCAATGCAGGATAGCTACCCGTGTGCTGATCACGCGTGCTGTAGTCATCGCTACGTCTCGACAGTGACCTCGGGGTGGTTGATTGGGTGTAGGACTACCACGGGGGACTCTCCTGGCCAGGAGAGCACCACGTGTACCTTCTACTCTACGAAAAAAACTGTAATCAAGATCATTCCCACGAGAAACATGCAAGATCAAGAAATACCTGGATACTTTGAGAAATAGATGAACCAGAAACACATAAATAAGATAAATAGAAATGAGAAATAAACATGCTTGTTGTTTTACTTGCACATAAATAATGTAAGCACAACTCTACTCAACATTCACTGACTTTGTCTTTTCGTAACCCTATTCAGGACTAGGAGTTGAGCAGCCCGAGTTTTCGGCTATAGAGGGTGCTGGGCCCAGCCGAGCTCAGCCGTAGTCGTTCTTTCAGCTCTTTCATTTTTCTACTGTTGTAGTGAGTAATGGACTTATATTTTACTGTTAATGTTACTTTTTGTTTCCTTTCCATTTTCTGTTGTTGTGGTGGCATATACTATGTTTTGAGACATTTGTTCTACTTTCTTTACTACTTCATTCTTTTCTTCTGCTTAGTTATATTGCATGTGTGAATGTGGTTTATTTTCCTGCTTTTGGTTATTTCTTGTTGGACGACTAGATTTTGGGACTAGTCGAGGCGAGCCAGTCTCGGATCCTGTAGGGATCCGAGAACTGGGTCGTAATAGTTAAGGGAAGTGAGCTGGCCCTCGTGTACGTAGTACCGAGGAAAGCAACTATCCCTTTAGAGTAGAGGGGAGCTTGCCGCCCTTTGGGTTGAGACCTGGGGTGCGTTGGCCACTCTACATCGACTCTTGTTCGACCGTCGTGTATGTGGTACCAAGGTGAGCTACTTAGTGTAGGGAGGGAGCTAGCCGCCTCATGGGGCCCGGGGTTAGGATTAGCCACCCTACACCGACTCTTGTTAGCCCGTTGGGAAAACCGGGATAGTCGGATGAGGGTACGCAAATTGTGAGGGGCGAGACCCCTGTTTCTGAGGGGCATGACCCTGTTCTGAGAGGGAAAGGTCCTATGCTGTTTTGTGCTGTACGTTTGAGCATACCCGTTAGCAGAAACAACTGATTGCGTGCTAGTGTAAGGTAGCTACCTGTGCGTTTATCACGCATGCCATAGTCACCGCTATATTGCGACTGTAACCTCAGGGTAGTAGATCGGGCGTAGGACTACCACGAGGGACTCTTTCGACCAGAAGAGTACCACATGTGCATTCTACATCATGGGAAAACTGCAAGCAAAATTGTTCCCTTAAGGAACAAGAAGATTGAGAAATGTTATGGAACTTGATTAGAATACTCAGATCAAAAAGATGATAATCGGAAATGGATGATAATAAATAAATTGTTAAATGCATGATTAGTTAGCTGCATGTTTAAATTATATGATGTAACCACCACTCTACTCAACGTTAGCTGACCACTGATGAGGCCATATTCATGTCCGACAGGTTCTGAGGCTCGATCGCCATTAACGCCACATTGAAGCAGCTTCTCCCGCGCTCCAGGCTTGAGGACTCCAGGTCTCCAGCTGCTGCGGATTACGGGGATTCCTGCGAAGGCAGCCAGCCAGCAACCGACGCAAATCGAAGCTGCAGCTGCAGACGCAAGGTCGCGGTCTTCCAGCAGGCGCACGCGAGGAGAGGCCTCCGTTTAGTCCCACATCGGCACAGGTGAAGAAGAAGGACCGCGGAAGAAGAAGGAGCTGAGGGAGACACTGTAGCAACAAGCAGTTTAAGTCGTCTGATTTGAAAATCAGACGACGTCCTGAAGGGAAAAGAAGGAGGGACGACGTCCTGACTGGAAAAAGAAAAGAAGAAAGAAGGAGATCTGAAGAACAACAGAAGAAGGTGAGGCAGAGGAGAACACAAAAGAACAAGGGAAGAACTGAAAGAAGAAGAACAAAGAAGAAGAAGATCTGAAGAAAGGAAAAGAAGAAGAGCAGGACCGCTCTGCAGAAGAAAAAAGAAGAGCAGGAACAGCTGAAAGAAGAAGAACATCACCACTGCAGACAAAGAAGAAGAAGATAACAGAAGATCTGAGACGAGGAGAAGCAAAGAGAAAAGAAGACAACAAATTCTTTCTCTCTCTTTCTTTATTTTTGTAAAAGAAACATGTATATCTCTAGAATACAACTTGCTCCCTGAGTTCGACCTCGGGAACTCTTTTATTTTCCGAGTAAAAAATTTTATATATTTGAAATGATGGCAATAACAGGCTATACTACAACGTTATAACAATAAAACCCGGTTGTCACGATACCACCATCATTTTTGGCGCCGTTGCCGTGGAGCAACGGCTATTCTAGAGGTAAACATTCCTGTTTCTTTTTAATTTCTGATAATCTCCTCTCTTTTGTGCAGAAAACTACAGGAAATCAAGAAGACAAGCAACCGCACGACAACCACTCCGAGGACAGGTAAATTTTTCCTCTCACTATTAACCCCTAAACTCTAAAGAGGAAGAAAAGAAAAGAATAAGCAATATAGGGCTAACCTGTCTTCCATACTTAGTAACCATAAAGAGTTGCATGTTTTCAACTCATTAGTCCTGCACACTATTAAGGGTATTTAAGGGCTAACACATTCTTGCTTGAGCCCTAATTACCCAACAAAGAACTAACTGGACCAAGTAGAGCCAACATAAGATTCAACATTAGGGTTTTAGAGACACACTACTTAAATCAAGAATGGAGAAAATCCAAAAGAAGTGTGCCTAAACCATTGATTGAAAATACCTATTCAAAAGGAAACCTAAAACAATTGGCTCTCTAAACACTTGAACCCTAAAAGACAAGACCTAAAAGCTCTCAAAGAAAACAAGAGGTAAAGTTGACCCCTTGGGTCAACCAACCTTAAATTAGGTCACTCTCTGCACTTAAAAGACTAAAGTTCAAGCGAAACCTTAAGCACCCTGATCTTAAAATTGGTAGACTTAAGAGGTCAAGATCCCCATTCTGGTCTACCTGGAACCGCAGTGACAAGAGAGGTCGGGTGGGGGAAAACCTGTAACCCGTGGGGACGCTCTACCGTGTAGGGGTCTTTGCGGGACTCTCCCTCTCTGGCTGCCCAGGTAATTCTCAGGTGGACGATCTTTCTGATCAAGGGGTCCATCTGCCCCGCACCTCTATAGTCACCCAACAAATTTTTGGGTGTCTTGATTGGGTCCAGCACCTGCTTATCTCATCCAGTCCTTCAGTATTTTTCAGGAGGTCCTTGAAACCTCCTATAGAAATTTACTCTCCCCGAGGCTAAGCCTCGGTTCCTTTGTTTTGCAAAAATCATTCACACAGCCCTTCTTTCCTCTGATTCTGAACAAAGTCCCCTTCTTCCATTAATTCAAACTTCTGATTCTATCTTGATTCCACCACCTGATTCGAAGATGCAGCCTAATTACCTAGCAAGACTACAATGTAAAAAACCTGAATATCTGAGATCCATGAAAGATAAGATGATTGAGGATGCCCTTGAAATCTATAAAATCAAATATAAACCCTCAACACCAATAGGAAACATTCAGGTTGATGTTCCAACAACCACAGCTTTCATCATAAACTGTGCCCAAATTCTATTGACTGAAATTTCAAAAGGATCAACCCGAGATATGCTCATGACAGGATACATTGAGATGGAAAAATTACACCAATCTGAATACCTTCAATGCTTGACAAATCCTGTACTTTGGGAACAACACCAAGATGCCCTTATGAAACGGGTAGAAATGATGAAATCAGTAGAACAAATTATCAACCAGAAATACCCGTATATACCAGAAACAGAGGATGAACCATCTTGGAACAGTATTAAGGAACAATCCAGTTTCCCAGATCTCGGGATTGAGGCACAAAGTGGTTGTAAAATCCCAACCCAGATAGAAGACAATGTTGAATTAGGTTGGGATATTGCAGGAGAACACAATGATGAGCCAAATTTAGACCATGAATTGTCAAGCCTAGAATTTCAAAACTCCTGCAATAATGAAATCAGAACTGAACCTTCTGAGGGTATAAATTCCGCCCCTTATTTTGATAAGGTGACCCTCGAAGGTTATTCGGACTTAGGTTCTAATAATTCTACCCACATCCTAAGCCTAGAACCTAGATCTGAAACTTATTGGGAAGATTATGAGGCCCCTTATGAGAAAGATCAAGTTTTTACAGAATATGATTCCGGACCTCTATTTGATGAATATCCCTCTCCAACATCCTCAGGAAATCTGATCGATTTTTCAGAAAACATGCCAATTTATGATACAGAAACTGAGGAGTTGGATGAGCAAGGTTTTAATGGGGTTTATCCTACCAGCTTAGAGCTTGAACAGAACATCTTTTTGAGCCCAGAATTGACATATAGGCTAGAACCCAGTCAGGCTGCTGATTCCACATCTGATGATTTTTACTGTGGTGGAATTCATGATCATGAATCTCATTTTCGCCAACTATCCGACAATTTCAAATCTGACTATAATTGCGGAGAGATTCCCCTTCCTGAACATGCCAGGCCTATCTACGACCTCAGTTCTCATGACTCTGACTCCGACTCTGAGGTCCTGATTCCCGAGATCACTGATAACACAGAATCATTCCTTTTCGATCCTCAGGAACCAAAAACAGAAAATGCCAAGAGTGATTGTAACCCAGAATCCAAATTTTTTCTCGAATCCGATTCCTTTCATCCTACAGACACTCTTCCGGCATTTGATAGTTACCCAGAGGACTCTCTACAGAAAACCACCTATCATCTGTTTCTAGAAGAGCCCTCGTACACAATGGCCACCCCGTCCGCACACACAGAACAGATCAAAACCTCTCCCAAACCCCGACCCGCAACCGGACTCAATTTCTATTTAGATTCACCTCTCACCGAGCCGATTGCATTTCCACATCGGGTTTCGAACATTGATCAGACTACATACCATGCTCTATCATTCTCTGATCACCCCCGTAGGGTTTCCGCGTCATTCATTGATTATTCTACGGGTCCCTACTCTGACCAGGCTGATTCGACTCAGCCAAACCCTGCGTTTACACTTCCACATCCATCTGAGCTTCATAGTTTATGGTGGACTCCACACCTTTTTATCCACATCTATCAACCCACCAGATTGATTGGGTTTGGGCTGCATCATCAGCCTGTTGATCTGAACAAGCACCTGGTTGGACCAACCAGGCTCTTAATCAAGGTGCTTGTCTTACAAAACTCCGCTGATTTGACCATCCCCTCTCCATCGCATTTCCCGCTTTGCTGAAGGCATCAAATTTAGCGCTCAACGGGAGGCAGCCCGTCATTCTCTTTGAAAACCTGAAACTTGTTCTGACAGCTTTTTGCACTTGAAGTTCACACTTTGAGACAGCCGACTCCACCTCAGGTGCTTGCATCTAAGATTAGAAATCATCCGCAATAGTCACCCCGACCCATTCACTCATCAAAACAGCTATCCTAATGTATGAACTTAGTTGAATAAAAACCCCTAGGTTACGATGAGGACATTGCAAATCTTAGGCATGGGGGGGTAGGAAAGTGCAAAAACTTGTAAGAAAAGGTTTCAAACAAAAAATTCACATATGCCAAAAATACCATAAAAATTAAAAATTTTTTTCGAAAAAGAATAAAAGGAGAAGGAAATTTTGTGAAGGAGAAAAGAAACAAAATGAAAAAGGAGCACAAAATTATGAGAAAAGGTGATAGTCATTAGTAAGGAACTAAGGAATTAACCTAAGTTCTAGACCTCATTCAAGAAAATAACTGAAAAGTGTACAATGAGATTAGTAAGAATGCAAACCTTAGGCATTCTTGAATAGACTCTTAGTACCCATTAAGATCTGGACACTCCTCAAGAGGTTGAGGAAAATGAAAAGCTGAAGTATTAGGTCTAAGGCTTAGGGAGTATTTGGCCTCGTTAACTAATTTTTGGTTTACGGGACTCAGTAACCTAAGCACCCTAACCTCACACACAGCCTGGTTCAGTAAGCGTAAAATTCAGAATCACGCAGAAGCGTCACAAAATTCTGAAAAGAACACCTAGAATAGGAGCGGCCGATCAACACAAGTTGATTTGGACGAGTTCCCAGCGCGGAGAGGCGGGAAATCCCCTCGAAGATGCGTAACAAAATATCATCTCCTCGGTGCTTGTCTCTTAGGATATTTACATATCCTACTGGGGGCATGTAAGCACTCTGCTGGTTCAGATTCCATGGATGGCATTATCTCGAAGTGTCAATTGCCAGGGTCTGGATTCGGCCACGGAACACCATGGATGGGATTATCTCGAAATCTCAATAGCCAGGGTTCCGGGGGTTGCCATGGGCGGTGCTATCTCGAAGCATCGATCGCCAGGAACCCTTGAGGATTGATGATGGGAGCAAGGAATCTGATACAGACCGTATTGAAAAGCCAATCCTAGGCTGGAACTAAAAAGGAAAAGAGAGAGAAAACTCTCCAAACAGAAAAACTTTCTATCTCTCTCTTACAAAACGCACTGCGAACTGAGCCAGGGCTAAAATCATTTCAAGCACGGGTGCTTTAACCACAAAGTCCAATAAACCTTAGGTTAGTTCTTGTGGACCTTAAAAACCTTTGCTAAAGACTGAGGCTAAGGCTAGACAGATTTGGATCTTGATTGGTACTAGAGTACCTTTTAGGCTTATGGTCAGCACTCTAACCTAATCTATGCTCAAATAAAAAAGGCACTTATCTAAAACTATTAAAAACTTCATGGTCTAGAACAAGGGTTGAAACCTTAAGTTTTTGCTAAGGGACTAGCGAAAGCTAGGCATGGGAGTATGATGAGAACCTCATCATGAGCCATAACTAGCTCATTTTGACCTAATACAAAGGATAAAAGCTCCTACATATCTCAAGGAAAGGCTTAACTCAGAGAATTCTGAGTTTAAGGAGAAAACAAGTCATAAGGGGTAAAAATGCAATTTTACCAGTATAATCTGCATACAGGGTAATTCAGGGCCCAAACATAGGTCAAAGCAACTTAATAAGAATAAAAGTAGGATGAGATGATCTAGCAAGGGCTACAGCAATTCCAAGGAACTAAATGATAATCTGTAACCCTAAAACAACCCACTTCAATTCACGAGGTTCAAGGCAAAGTAAAAATAGAATAAATCCTCTAAAATTCATAGAAAAATAATCTCTAGGGTTTAGAACCTTCAATTTGGCCTTCAGAACCCATTTTTGACCTACTTTGAGAATCATGCCCAATTAATAACTTAATTTGGGTTTTCGCATAAATTGACTGGTCAAACAAGGTTTAATATAAAAATGAAATTCACCATCAGATTCCTTAGGTCCTAATTAATCATGTATAAAAACTTGAGCCTAAGAAGAAACCTCCTTGACCAACTTTACACTTTGGTCCTCATATATTTACTTTTTGGCCCTCAACTTTTGAACCCTCGCATTTTGGCCCCTAACTCTCCTTCGTTCTTTGCGTTCAGGTCCCCCCTGCAAAACCTGCCAGCACCATGCTCCGGCGACCTTGCGCGGAGCATGGCGCCGCGCAGGGTGAGGGGGAGAGCCTGGCAAGTAAACCAGGGGTGCCCTGCGTCGTCAGCCGTCGCAGGGACACCCCCCTGGTCGCTGTAACCCACCATACCAGCCGTGCGAACGCACGGACGGTATGGGTCTCCATCTCCGACGTCCTCCGGCGAGGGAGACACGTCGTCTCCCTCCGCCTTCCTCCCTGTTTTGATCCCTATAAATACCCTCGTCGCTCCACCAACCTGGGCAGCTCGGATCTGACGGAGAAAACCCCCAACTTTCCTCTCCTCTCACTCCGGCAGACGCCCACCAGCTCCGGCGGTTCCTCCCCCTCCTCCTCTTCGCTCTGCCGCAATACCAGCAGCAGAGACTTCCTCCCCTGCTCTTCCCGCGCCACGCCGCACCCAGCTGGCGCCTCTCCGGCTCTCTGCTCGCTGCCGCCCCTTCCCCTGGGCATATTCTTCTCCGGCGACAGTCGATACGACTGTCGCCCTGCTGCTCCCCCTTCGTCCCTGCAAGTAAGTTAGAACTACTTCCCTTCCTCTCCTCTTTCTTTCCCCGGTTTCAATTTGTTCAATTAAGAACTCGACCGACCCTGACCATCGTCACCCCCTTCGTCTCCGGCCACCCTCCGGCGAGATGCCCCCATCGCTCCACAGCCTCACACGCCTCGCCGACCCTCACCGAACCTCCGCCTCATCACACTGAGCACCCCCCACCCCTCCACTGCCACTCCACACCTCCGTAACGCTCCCCCAAACAAACCCATTTCTCCGGTTGCAGTCCAACCTAGGGCTGCCGCCAGACACCACCTTGCGGCTTGCCGCACAGCTCCACACCTTCGCCGTGCCACGGCGAAGGTTCCCCAGTAGTTTGATCAGGCCGAGAGGCCATATTCATGTCCGACAGGTTCTGAGGCTCGACCGCCATTAACGCCACATTGAAGCAGCTTCTCCCGCGCTCCAGGCTTGAGGACTCCAGGTCTCCAGCTGCTGCGGATTACGGGGATTCCTGCGAAGGCAGCCAGCCAGCAATTGACACAAATCGAAGCTGCAGCTGCAGACGCAAGGCCGCGGTCTTCCAGCAAGCGCACGCGAGGAGAGGCCTCCGTTTAGTCCCACATCGGCACAGGTGAAGAAGAAGGACCGCGGAAGAAGAAGGAAGCTGAGGGAGACACTGTAGCAACAAGCAGTTTAAGTCGTCTGATTTGAAAATCAGACAACGTCCTGAAGGGAAAAGAAGGAGGGACGACGTCCTGACTGGAAAAAGAAAAGAAGAAAGAAGGAGATCTGAAGAACAACAGAAGAAGGCGAGGCAGAGGAGAACACAAAAGAACAAGGGAAGAACTGAAAGAAGAAGAACAAAGAAGAAGAAGATCTGAAGAAAGGAAAAGAAGAAGAGCAGGACCGCTCTGCAGAAGAAAAAAGAAGAAGAGCAGGAACAGCTGAAAGAAGAAGAACATCACCACTGCAGACAAAGAAGAAGAAGATAACAGAAGATCTGAGACGAGGAGAAGCAAAGAGAAAAGAAGACAACAAATTCTTTCTCTCTCTTTCTTTATTTTTGTAAAAGAAACATGTATATCTCTATAATACAACTTGCTCCCTGAGTTCGACCTCGGGAACTCATTTATTTTCCGAGTAAAAAATTTTATATATTTGAAATGATGGCAATAACTGGCTATACTACAACGCTATAACAATAAAACCCGGTTGTCACGATACCACCATCAACCACAGATTTTATAACCTTGTTTAGGTCAGGGATTCGAGTAGCCAGAGCCACCAGCTGCTGAGGGCGCTGGGCCGAGTCGAGCCCAGCTGTAGTTTCTTCTGTTCCTCTTACAGAGAGTTTTTGTTAATAGTGAGTACCTGTAGCTCATAGTTATATTTTGTTACATCTGTACCAGTTACTGTTGTGATGGCTATGCTTGTATTCATACTTTCCGCTGTATAATGTGAGATACTAGTGGGTTGTTTTTTTCTTTCCTTTATTTACAATCATATTTTTCTGCTTAGTTACACTATTCGTGTGGTTGTGGAATGATTATGGCATTTGGTTCTTTCTCGCTGGACGACTGGGTCTTGGGGTTCGTCGAGGCGAGCTGTTCTCGGGTCCTGTGGGGAGCCGGGAGCGGGTCGCGATATCGTCCAACATTTAGATGGCCTAAACTCTTCCTTTCTCTCTTTCACGCCTGGTGTACCAAAGTTAGGGCTCCTACCCCGTTGTCCTCGCCGTTCTTCCCTACCAGAGGTTTCGTCTCCCTCACATCCGAAAAGTCATGCCGGCGTAACTCCCTCACCCTTTCAACCTCTAACTTACTTCTTCACCTTCCTTCTCTCTCTCTCTCTCTAGTTTAGGATTAGGTCCTTAAGGTGTAGTTTTGACCGCAAAAATCACACTCTCCCCCTTTGTCTTCTTCACATTCGGCGAAGCTCCAACAAGCTTCGTCCAGTAGCCACATGCCACCAAATGCAATGCCAACACCACCACTACCTTCCTCTCCATCCCTAAAACAAAAGCCTTAATAAAATTAGGAGCTTTAGCCACTCCATCATCTCTCCGACCAAACCCAGCTTCCACTGTCAAACCCGCCTCCAACTGATCTCCACACATGTCCAAATGCTTCAAAACCACCATCACCATGTTCCTTACACTCCACCAATCCTAAAGAACCTTCTAATTGGGGAATTTAGGCCATATTTCCTGTTATAGGTTTTCGTCAGATCTCCACTCCACACCTCCGCCATTCATCTCCGTATGCTATCCATCGATCTCGATACCACCTCCAGCTGATGCAAACTACCTCCACAAAGGCACCTGCAGCCTCAATTTGAAGAAGCAACAGTAACAGCAGCTCTGATTAGACGAAGAATTCTCACGTAGTTGTTGAAGAAAGGAGTTGCACCTTTAGTCCCACATCGTGAGAATGTAAATTAGAAATGCGTATTTAACGTTTTTTGGCTGATAACAGTTCACCTTCGATACACGGGGTCAGGTCCCATTGATCCATGAGCATGCGCACATGCCCTCGCCCGTGCCCACATGCACATGGGTCTGGGCTGAACCGGGTCTGGTCTGGTATGATTTGGTCAGAAATTGAACTGGATTTGATGAGAGAGAGAGAGAGAGAGAATGGTATGCTGAGAAAGTCGTGGGGGGTTTTGCTCTTCAATGAAGTGGTTTGAGCACTTAAGCCGTCTGATGAATATCCTTGACGTCTGATTGGAGTTAATTTGAGTATTTGGCTAAGTATTAGTGTCTGAGTTGACATGATGAAGTTTTCAGACATGGTTAAGTGTTGAAGAGCTATTTGCTTGAGAATTGAGAAGAGAAGCCTAAGTGTTAATCGAAAAATTAGTGGTTTCAACCACCACTTTTTGGGTTTTTCATTCTTTTTTTGTTATTTGACATCTGAGATACAATGTGGCTACTTATTGAATATATTTTTAGTTGATTATTCATTGCATATATTTTTCTTGTGATTGTTGATCATTGTGCTCATTTACATTACTTAATTAGTGGTTGAATTCCAATTTTACTCCTTGCAAATAACCGCAGAACTGACAATTTTTCGAGCATTACCAATTTAAGTGTTACGCTTGTTTCGCCTATACTACGACACATCACTTTTCTAAAACACAGTAGAAGCACATCAACACTAGCAAAATACTTTGCACAGAAGATCATGCTCTCTATATAAGGTCTTGCAGAACTAAAGATCACCTCATTTTGCAGCCACCAAATGAACCAAAATATCACAAGAAGAGTCTTTGTCATGATCTGATCCTAGATCCCTACAGGACCTGAGACCAATTCGCCTCGAATAATCCTAAGACCCAGTTGTCTAACGAGAAATAACCAAATAACATGCATCAATCCACAACCACACAAGTACAGTAGCTAAGTAGAAAGAAAATGACAACGAAAGGAGAAATAAAACAGTAATTCTAGAATATTACATGCCTTTAAGAACAGGAATATTGCCATCACAACAGAACTAGTACAGATAGGGAACATAACGAAAAGTGTTGAACAATATAACTATAGGAACTCACTACAATAAGCAGTAAAAACTATAGCTAAGCTCGACTAGGCCCAATGTCCTCAGCAGCCGGTAGCTCGGGTTCTCTAATCCTTGACCTGTACAAAATTATATAACAGAAGTCAGCTAACGCTGAGTAGAGTGGTGGCTAAACATAAAAATGCATTTAACAGGTAATTTAACATATTACTTTCCGATCCAATTTATCCTATAACGGTTTTCTGTGTAGAGATCTCTAATCAGGGCTCATTTCATTACTTAATCTTCTTGTTCCCTAAAGGAACGATTTTGCTTGCAATTTCATGTGATGTAGGATGCACACGTGGCACTCTCCTGGTTGGGAGAGTCCCTCCTTGGTAGTCCTACACCCAGTCTACCACCCTGAGGTCACAGTTGTGACGTAGTGGCGACTGCGGCACACGTGATAAGCGCACGGGTAGCTACCCCGCACTGGCACACGGTCAATCATTTCTGCTAGCGGGTACGTTTCAACGTACAGCGCAGAACAGTATAGGGCCTTGCCCTCTCAGAACAGAACAGGGGTCTCACCCCTCAGGGATTTTGCCTCAATCCGCGTACCCTCGTCCGACTATCTTAGTTTGCCCAATGGGCTAACAAGAGTTGGTGTAGGGTGGCCATACCTAGCCTCGGGCCCCTTGGGGTGGCTAGCTCCCCCCTACACTAAGTAGCTCACCTCGGTACCACATACACGAGGGCCAGCAAGAGTTGACGTAGAGTGGCCAAACCCACCCCGGGTCTCAACCTAAGGGCAGCAAGCTCCCCTCTACACTACAAGGGATAGTTGCTCTCTTCGGTACCATGTACACGAAGGTCAACTCACTTCCCTTAACAGCTACCCGTAGGCGGCAAATTCCAGAACCATCCGGTTGTCCGTACTACGGTATTCTTGTCTACATTCCCCATAAGGTTCGTACATGAGTTTTTCCACATTCGGGTTGGAATATACAGAACAAGCAGTTCAATTTCCATGTTTATCACAGTATGTGGTACACTCCAGATAATACAGGTAGCTTTTGATTACTCAATCATTCACATGTATTTTTCTTTAGCCCTAGTGTTCGTGCCGCAACTTAGGGTTCAAAAATATACTCTAGAGCATGCATTTATTCCTTCCTCGGGTTCATCTCAAGTCCTAGGATTAACTACTTGCATGTATTAATTTAGAAATTTATGATTATAACCACTCTACCAGGGTAACCGGGTGGAATGGGAGCTCGTACAATAGCTCCTGACGTCTCCGCAGGTCCCGGACACCCGACGGACTAGAGACCTAAAACATGGATTGATAGGCCAAAATCGTTCAGAATGATACAGACAAGGTATCATTACATAGAGAAACTCGTATGGAAAATAGAGACATTTTGTTTGCGGAAAATCGACAACATTAGGGCCTTGTATGAGTCCAAAAACACGCAGTCAGACAGAAATCAGACGTTTGGGAAAGGTCCCAGACATCTTAAAATAGTTCTCAGGGATACCTCCCTCAATGTACCTCTATCAGACATCTGGAATTCAGTGCCGACGTCCGAGGGTTTCTTCAGACATCTGGAGATGCTTCCAGACATCTGAAACTATCTCGGTCCTCGCTCCACCGTGCTTCTCAATCTCTGACACATGCGCGTGCATTGTCAGAACGTGCAGAGAAAAATATGGAATATAAAATTTAGACCAGACGTCTCATACTACCTTCGGACGTCCAGCACAACGTCTGGAGGTCACTCCGGACGTCTAATTCCGTGGAAAAATGACTTCCGCAGAACCACTTTGGGCTTCTCTTGCCGCTGATCAGAGCAGCACAACGCCCTCTGATCTCTGCTCAGACTTGCTCTCACCCTCTCTCTGCTCTCTGCTCTCTGCTCAAACTCGCCCTCGCTCTGATCTCCACTCTCTTGGCTGGCTGCGGGGTGTGCGACAAAGAGGAGGAGGAGAGGCTTATAAAGGGAGAGGAGGTGAGGGGGACGAGGTGGCGAGGAATGGCGAGGGATGGCGCGGAGTAGCGAGGGATGGCAGTCGTAGGGAGGGGGCGGTGAGGGAAACGACGTGGCATGCGTACGACGTGTGTGGAAAAGAAAAGGCACTTTTAGACGTTCGATGCCCTTTACCAGACATCTGGACAGACGTCTGACATTCTCTCCAGACGTCTGGTGAACACTCTTGACGTCTTAAGCTGTAATAAGGTGTCAGGTCATTTCAATATAACTTAAACTAACTAGGGTGCGGAAAATAATGTAGCAACATATAACAAACTTAAAGAAGACCAAAGTAGGTCTGAAGAGACATACCTTCAAAAAGTTCCAAGTACTGCCCTTGCATTGCCAACTCAGGCTCCCAAGTTGCCTCATCGTACCACTGCCTTCTCCATAGGACTTTCACCAGGGGTACTTCCTTCTGTCTCAGACTTCAGACAGCTCTATCTAGTATCTGTATCGGCTTCTCGGGATGGGTCAGGTCATCTCCCACCTCGATGCTCTCATGGCTGAGGACATGGCTGGGATCGGTGATGTATCTTCTGAGGTTCGACACGTGAAATACGTCGTACACTCTAGAGAGCTGGGGAGGGAGGGCAAGCCTATAAGCGATGGATCCTACCCGCTCCAAGACCTTAAAAGGCCCCACAAATCTCGGTGCAAGCTTCCCTCTCACCCCAAACTGCTTGGGCGAAACACGGAGGAAAATGTGATCTTTAACCTCAAATTGTACCTCCCTACGATTCAGATCAGCGTAGGTCTTTTGCCTGCTCCGAACAGTACATAGTCCTCGATGGATCTGTTTGATCACCTCCTGACTCTGGAGTATCAGCCAGGGACCAACCTCTCACTTGGTCCCCACCTCAACCCAACTCAAGGGAGCTGTACACTTTCTCCCGTATAGAGCCTCATTGGGCCATGTCGATGCTCGAGTGGTAACTGTTGTATGCGAACTCTGCCAGGGGCAAATGCTCCTCCCAGGAGCCTCTCCAGTCCAGTACGCAAGCGCATAGAAGGTCCTCAAGGGTTTGAATGGTGCACTCCGGTTGTCCGTCTATCTGGGGGTGATAAGCTGTACTGAACCTCAGACGAGTCCCTAAAGCTCGCTGAAATTCCGCCCAAAACTGGGAAGTGAAGCGAGTGTCTCTATCTAAAATAATCTCGCGGGGGACCCTGTGAAGGTGTACCACGTCTTTGATGTATCGCTCTACAAACTGTGTTGGTCCAAAAGTGACTCGAATCAGCATAAACCATACCATCTTTGTCAATCTATCTACAATCACCTAGACTACATCGTGCCCCCTCTATGTCACAGGTAACCCCACTACCAGGTCCATAGTGACACTCTCCCACTTCCATTCTGGAATGGGAAGTGGTTGCAATGGCCCTGCAGGCCTCTAGTGCTCGGCCTTCACCTACTGACATATCAGACACTGCTGAAAGACCAACATCCCACTTCATACCTCTCCACCAGAAATCACGTCGTAGGTCGTGATACATCTTCGTGTTCCTGGGATGTATGGTAAATCTGGATCTGTGTGCCTCAGTCAGGAGCTCCCTCAATAGCTCCTCGTCTCTAGGAACACACAAGTGTCCCCTCATACACAAGACTCCGTCAGTGAACGAGAACTCTCCTGGTCTCCCTGTCAATACTCAGCCTCGCTGCGTCCATAGGTATGGGTCCGTCATCTGTCCAGTCATAATGCAATCCATCAGCTTTGGTCGCATCCGCCTTGCTACCGTCACTGCCCCACAGTACCCCTGTGACTCCCAGGGTCGCCAGCTACTCAACTCCTCCATGAGTCTCCAACTTTGTGCACGTAAACAAGCCAAGTGGGTGGGCACCTTCCGGCTCAAGGCGTCAGCCACCACATTGGCCTTCCCTAGGTGGTACGAGATGTTGCAATCGTAATCCTTTAGGAGTTCTAGCCAGCGTCTCTGTCACATGTTGAGCTCCTTCTGATCAAACAAATATCTGAGGCTCTTATGGTCAGTGAAAATCTCAAATGTCCCTCCATACAAGTAGTGCCTCTAGGTCTTCAGTGCGAGGACGACCGCTGCAAGCTCTAAGTCGTGGGTGGGGTAGTTATGCTCGTGGGGCTCGATGTGTATGCGACAACGTGATCCCGCTGCATGAGCACACCCCCCAATCCCTGCAACGAGGCATATGTGTAAACGACGAATCCTCCACTGCTATCAGGGATGCTGAGTACAGGGATTGAGGTCAACCTCTCCCTCAGCTCCCGAAAGAAAGACTCACTCTCATTTGTCCAGGTGAAGGGTACGTCCTTCTGAGTCAACTGAGTCAGAGGATGTGCAATTTGCAAGAATCCTCAGATAAATCGTCTGTAGTAACCAACCAGCCCTAGGAAACTGCAAATCTCTGTCACCGAACACGGCCTCTCCCACCTGAGTACTGCCTCTACCTTGGCCGGATCCATCGCTAAACCATCCTTTGAGATCACATGGCCCAAGAAGGTGACATGTCTCAACCAGAATTTGCACTTGCTGTATTTGGCATACAGCCTGTGCTGTCTCAAAGTATCCAAGACCATGGGAAGGTGCTGCTCATGCTGTGTCTGATCTCAAGAGTAAATGAGTACGTCATCAATGAATACAACCACGAACTGATCCAGGTACGGCTGAAAGATGCGGTTCATCAGGTCCATGAAAGCGGCTGGAGCATTGGTCAGCCCAAATGGTATGACCAAGAACTCGTAGTGACCATACCACGTGCGAAAGGCTGTCTTAGAGATGTCGGTCTCCCTAATCGTCAGCTGATGGTAGCCTGACCTTAGATCTATCTTGGAGGATACCGTGGCATCTCTCAGCTGGTCAAAGAGGTCATCTATGCGTGGCAACCAATACTTTTTCTTGATGGTGACCCGGTTCAGCTGTCTGTAGTCGATGCACAGTTGAAGAGTACCATCCTTCTTCCTCACAAACAGGACGAGGGCTCCCCACGTGGAGGCACTGGGCCTCACGAAGCCCTTCTTTAGCAGGTCCTGTAGCTGTGACTTGAGCTCTCGCAGCTCAAGCGAGGCCATCCGGTACAGTGTAGTAGAAATGGGGCCAATCCCCGGTACCAGTGAGATCTCAAACTCGATCTCACACTCAGGTGGCAGTCCTAGCAGCTCCTCTATAAAGACGTCGGGGTACTCACGAACCACCTGAATACTTTGTAAGCTGACAACGGGGCCAGGCTCTGCTAGGACGCAAGCAAGGAAGCCCTCGCACCCCTGGCTCAGTAGCTTCACTTCCCGAATTGCGGAGATGCACCTAAAACCTCTGTCTACTGGCTGGCCATGGAACTCGAAGGGAGGCAACCATGGTATGGAGAAAACAATCTTTCTCTCTAAGCAGTCAATAAGGGCATGGTATGTGGCTAACCAGTCCATCCCCAAGATCACACAAAATCCTCCATCGAGATCATGATCAGGTCAATCAGAAGACTGTGTCCCCCTATCGTGATCTCACAGTCAGTGAAAACCTCCTCAGCAATAAACACCTGCCCACCTGGTCCTCTAATAAGGAAGGGCTCCCCTAAGGATACACTGCTCGACCCCATACTGACAGTAAACTTCGTAGAAACAAACGAATGTGTGGCACCGGAATCGAAAAGCGTGTAAGCGAGCCTACCGGAAACAGTAACCATACCTACTACTACGGAACCTGAAGGTCTAGCATCTCTGTGAGTCAGGGGGTTAACATGCCCCTCAGCTGTAACGACTCGATTCCCGAGTCCCTACGAGACACGAGAACCGGACTGACTGGACTAATCCCAAGACCTAGTCGTCCAACGAGGAAGTAACCAAAAGAGTAGTAAAATAAACCACATTTAACATGAAATATAACTAGTAGTAACAAAATAAAGCAGTAAGAAAAAGAACTACTATAGCATGTACCACCACAACAGTAGAACAACATTTACAACATAACAAGAACTGCAAGTAAAGAAAAGTACAGAGAGTAACAAAAACTACTCACTACAGTGGAACAAAAAGGGCACAAAAGAACAGTGGTAACTCTACTGGACCCTACTTGGCCCAGCGTCCTCTGCAGCCGCTGACCCTGGCTGCTCAACACCTGGTCCTGAAAAGTAACGAGTGTAACACGTTAGCGAAATCTGAGTAGAGTGGCAACTAAACTAAAGAAGCAGTAAAGTGTACAGTAGCTGTTTTATTTTCTTTCTTCCTTTATTTACGTCTTTCTATTGTTTCCCAATTTATCTATTTCTCAGATCCTTCACTTGATCTCGAATGTTCCTCGTGGGAACGATCTTGATTGCAGTCTTTTCCGAACAGTAGAAGTAACACGTGGTGATCTCCTGGCCGGGAGAGTCCCCTGTGGTGATCCTACTCTCAGTCAACCACCCCAAGGTCACTGACAGACGTAACGGTGACTACGGCACGCGCGGTAAACGCACGGGTAGCTAACCCGCACTGGCACTCGGTCAGTCGTTTCCATTAATGGGGGCGCCCAAAGCACAGCACGGAACCAGTATAGGGCAGAGCCCTCTCAGTAACAGGGGTCCAACCCCTCCACAGTAACCAAACAGGGGCCTTGCCCCTCCACAGTCCACGTACCCTCACCTGACTACCTTGGTTTGCCCAGTGGGCCTAACAAGTCAGTGTAGGTGAGCTAGCAGAACCCCGAGGCCCGTGGGGTAGCTAGTACTCACTCTACACTAGTAGCTCTCCTCGGTACTGTGTACACTAGGGCCAACAAGTCGGTACAAAGTGGCCAGACCTAACCCCGGGTCCCTGGGGTGGCTGGCTCCGCTCTGCACTAAGCAGGTAACAGGTGCTTCCCCTGGTACTACGTACCCAAGAGACAACGCACCTCCACATCTTTCTTTCTCAGTTCCATTTCATTCTCTTTCCAGGAGTTCTACTCCTAATTCCCCGTAGGGTTCCAGCTCCTTTAATTCAGCACAATTCGGTTTCACCTTCCAGTTTCACGTTCATACAACCCATGTTCTCAATCATGTTTATTTATTCATAACAGGCAGCTGTTAAATCAATTCACAGGCAGCTATTTGTTCCTTTCCACTTTTTCAAGACTGCAGTATTCATATATTCCACTAGTTTTCCCATCCTAGGATTCATGTCATACCCTAGGATCTATCATACAATCTAGTTTTCCAGCCCTAGGATTCATGCAACACCCTAAGATCTATCATTCAATCTAGTTTCTCATTCCTAGGATTCATGCAACGTCTTAGGTTCTATTTATGGTTCCATAATTTAACAGATTATGCTAATAAACTTAAAAGCCACTCTACCAGTTACAACGGGAGTACTGGGGGCGTGGTCGGGAATCCCACGTGCCTCCGCAACCCCCGAGACTACAATGGAATGGGATCCTATCACAAGGATCAAACACAAGGAGTTTCTCAAAACAGTATATAATTACTGTAGACGGGTAGAGGATTTAATTCCGAAAGAACGCAACTTGAAACGCGGAAAACGGACTCTGAACGGGCCCTAAACGAGTCGAAAACGACGAAACAGTGCAAAATCAGACGTTTAGAACCTCTTCCAGACGTCTTAAAATGAGGGTCAGATGGTACCTTTGCTCTGTGTAGTCTCTCAGATGTCCAGAAGCCTGCGGGGGCATCTGGCCTAGTTCCCAGACGTCCGATGGTCACCCCGGACGTCTGGAAGTCCTTCCCGTCATCTGGCACTACAGTCAGACGTCTGATTCACGTTGGATGGCGAATCTCAGAACCTGTGCATACCCATTCCTCGCTCTCAGTACGGACGGTCGAAGAGAAGGAGGAAGTACGAAAATAACTTACCTTTCAGAAGTTAGGACAGTCCTCCAGACGTCTTCCCTGTCGTCTGGTTGGAAACCCAGACGTCTGATTCTGGAAAAACGTCCAGAATCAGAGCGCGACTTGCCCTCCGCCCGCGACGCACGACCGCGCCGTGTCTCGTCCGCCTGCTGCTCGAGCTGCAGGAGACCTCCCGCGTCACTCCACGCCCGCTGATCCCCAGCCGGCCGGCTCTAGTAGCCTCGGCAAGCTTGAACCCTCACACCCGAGCGCCTCCTCCCTCGCGCAACACCTCCTCCCGCACTCGCCGCGGCTGCCGCCGCCGCCGCTCGCTCACTCTCGCACTGGCTGGAAGAAGAAGGGGGAGGAGGAGATGAGAGTGAGGGGGAGGGCGAGGCCCTTTTAAAGCCGCGCGGGGAGAGGGAGAGAGAGAGAGAGCGCAGACTGCGGCCGCAGCAGGAGAGAGGGAAAAAGAAGGAAGGTACGGCGGTGCAGGTCTACACGCACAGGCGCGCAGACGAAATCCCGCGTGCCGCAGAAAATAAATCCCAGACGTATGGAAGGGGTTCCAAACGTCTGGTCAGATGTCTGGGCCAGCTCCCAGACGTCTTAAATGACGTTTTGAAGCTGCGTTCGTAACATCAGCCCTCGATACAGAAGAAGCAGTCGTGCTTTGGGTCAGGCAGGAGACAATAGGCCGGTACCCTCCTCACAACTGCTGTCCTCCTCCTCGGGCTAGGTAACCACGGCTGCCAAATCGGCCTCCAGTGCTCGGTGCTGGGAGCGTCAGCTACGGTCCGATCCTAGATGCACAATTCCTCCATATGTGGCTCGGCTGGCCACACTGATAGCAAAGGGGTATGCGACCTCCTCCCTCTGTGTGCTGTCCCTGCTGGTGATTGGGTGGGGATCTGCTACAGTCGGTTGGTCCCTGTCGAGGACTCCCAAAGGTTCCTGGTGGACCCACAAAACGGGATAGCTCCCCTGTTGGTGCCTAATGCCTCCTCTCTCAACGGCCCTGTGAGTGCTCTTGCGGGTAGGGCCTCTTCCGTCCTCCATCGACGTCTCGCACCGATGAGTTGGTCTCCTCGTAGGTCACGGTAGCCTCGACTACATGAGAGAAGGTAGGTAGCTTTAGGGCTTTTACATACCCCGAATGATAGGTCGGAGGCCCTCGGTGAACCTCCACAGGCGCTCCTCCTTGGTGGACGTGGCTGTTGGGGCAAAGTGGGACAGCTCCAGGAAACGTGTATGGTACATGCTAACTGTCATGGCCCCCTGGCGAAGAGTGTGGAACTCCCGCCTCCTCTGATCCAGTCAAGTCTATGGGAAGTACTGCTCACAGAAGAGCGCTATGAACCTGTTACGACCCGATTTCCGAATCCCTACAGGACATGAGAATCGGACCGACTCGACTGATCCCAAGACCCAATCGTCCAATGAGAAAGTAACCAAAAAGTAGTAAAATAAATCACATTCACCATGCAAGCAACTAACAGTAATAAAAGTACAGCAGTAAAGAAAAGAACTACTACAGTACACACCACCACAACAGTAGAGAAATTAAAACAGGTACAGAATATGAAGTTTACAATAAAAGAGTACAAAAGTATAACAAAATACTCACTACTATAGAAATGGGTACAACACAAGTACAACTACTGGGCTCTACTAGGCCCAGCACCTTCTGCAGCCGTGGGCTCTAATTGCTCAACACCTGATCCTAAAAAAGGTAGTAAGTACGACACGTTAGCAAAACGCTGAGTAGAGTGGCAACCAGCTAGCTAAGAAAAATAGTAAAGGTGGACAGGTAGCTGTTGTTTTTAATTTCTTTCTTTATTTATCTATTTACTCTTTCTTGGTTTATTTCTCAGGTCTTTCTCTTGATCTCGAATGTTCCTCGTGGGAACGATCTTGATTGCAGTCTTTTCCGAAAAGTAGAAGTAGCACATGGTGCTCTCCTGGCCGGGAGAGTCCCCCGTGGTGGTCATACCCTCAGTAAACCACCCCAAGGTCGCTGACAGACATAACGGTGACTACGGCACGCGCGATAAACGCACGGGCACCTACCCCGCACCGGCACGTGGTCAGTCGTTTCCGTTAATGGGTGCGTCTAAAGCACAGCACGGAACCAGTATAGGGTAGAGCCCTCTCAGTAACAGGGGTCCAGCCCCTCCACAGTCCGCACACCCTCGCCTGACTACTCTGGTTTGCCCAATGGGCCTAACAAGTCGGTGTAGGACGACTAGCTGAACCCCGAGCCCCGTCGGGTGGCTAGCTCTCTCCCTACACTAGTAGCTCTCCCCGGTATTGTGTATGCGAGGGCCAAAAGTCGGTACAAAGTGGCCAAACCTACCCCGGGTCTCAACCCTAGGGCGGCTAGCTCCGCTCTACACTAAGAGGTAACATGTGCTTCCCTTGGTACCACGTACCCAAGGGACAACACACTTTCCCATTCACTTTTTCGGTTCCACTCTATTTATTTCCAGGAGCTCTACTCCTAATTTCCCGTAGGGTTCATGCTCTTGTTTCTCAAGCCAAGCCATACTAGGTTTCATTATTTAAGGTTTATTTGCATGTAGCATGTGTTTCCAACATTCAAATTTTCTTTTCCAATTTATATACATGTAGCTCGTATTTGATTTCAAACAACAAGAATTACATGTAGCAGTTACTAACAACAGTACTCTACATTTCACAGGCAGCTGTTATCCAATTATAGGCAATTATTATTCTATCTACTGATCCAAGACTGCAATTCAGGCATTCAATACAATCGTTCCAGTGTTTCTAGTCCTACGATTCATGCCATACCCTAGGATCTATCATTCAATCTAGTGTTTCTGGTCCTAGGATTCATGCCATACCCTAGGATCTATCATTTATTCCAGACATGCATTTATGTCTTGTAATTAACTAAGGGAAGCCACTCTACCGGCGAAATCGGGAGTAATGGGGGCATGATCGGTAGGTCCGCATGCCTCCGCAACCCCCAAGTCCGCAATAGAATGAGTTCCTAACACAAGGATCAACCACGAGAACCCACTTAGAACATGATAACAAACATTCCAACAAGTAAAGGAACTTATACAAAGAAGAATGGAATCTTAAACGCGGAAATCGGACCTCGAACGGACCCTAAACGGGTCAAAAACGATAACTCTGACTCAAATCAGACATCTGGAACAGCTTCCAAATGTCTTAAAAGGGGTCCAGATCCATACCTCGCTCTGCGCTGCTCCTCGACGTCCAGGGGTCCTGCTGAACCGTCTGGACCTAGTTCCAGATGTCCGACTATCTCTCCGGACATCTGGAGACGCTCTCCCCCGTCTGGTGACTCGCCTAGACGTCTGAATCGCGTGGGAGGGCGTGTCCCGTGCCTTCCCGAAGTGAAACCTGCACACGCACACAAAAATCTCTCAACATGGCATAAGACAGAACTTCGGCGGAACAGCCTGCATGGTCGTATCCACAAAAGGAAGAAAAGGAGGGGAATACATACCTCTTAGTCATCTGGAGCTCCCTCCAGATGTCGCCCACGTCGTCTGGATGTAGGCCTAGACATTTGATTCTGGGAAAAATCCCAGAATCAGAACCTCCTTCGTCTTCTTCCCGCTGCGCGCGTCCTCGCCGCGCAGCCGCTCGTCCTCGCCCCGCAGCCGCTTGTCCACTGCTCTGCTGTAGCAGCGTCGAGGAAACCTCCCCGACACACACTCCACCTTGCGCACGCTGATTGACCTCGAGCTGCTTCGACGAGCTCTCTCTCCCTCACGGCACATGCGCTCTCTTCTCTTCCCTCTCGCTACTCTTCTCCTCTCTGCTGCTGCACTTAGCCGCAGCTGCTGCTCTCTCTCACCCTCGCTGAAGGAAGACGGGGGATGGATGGATGTGGGGTGGCGAACGAGGGAGAGGGAAGGGGATATTTGTAGGTGTGAGGGGGAAAAGTTTTGCAGGTCTGCGAGGGAAGAAGGAAGAGAAGAGGGAGGTTGGGGCTTAGTCTACGCACAGCACGCACGCAGACTCGCGGTCGTACGTACGCAAAAATTTATTTCCAGACGTCTGGACCAACTCCCAGACATCTTAAAGTGTTTTGATGTCACGGATCTTAACAGAACCAGTCCCACGTCAGCTCTCCCTCCTCCTGTCCTCTGATCACCCTCCACCACCTATGAGCTGCACTCTCCAGCTGATACGTGGTGAAGGCCACACGGCACTCTGCAAGAGGACAGAGGGTGTCAAAGATCTTCTCCATCTGTTCCAGCCAAACCTCCATCGTAGGACTCTCCTCCCCCTTGAAAGAAGGGGGTTTCAGCTTCCTAAACTGGCTGAAGACCTTGTGGTGCAATCGCAACAGGGGAATGGGTGCACCTCCAAGTAGGGAGGACTCGTGCCCTGAAGTGTCTGTAGGAGGTGGGGGTGGTGGAGGATCACCCCCTCTCCCTCCGGCTCGTTCAGCGTCGTGGCGGCTCACCTGCCCCACGGAAGACTCCCCCTTTGCATCCCTAGGAAGTGGAGGCTGATGGAGCTCCTCCCGTATGAGATCCTGAATCAGCTGGGCGAGGTCCAGGGCATAAACGCCTGGAAGGAGAGGTGGAGTGGCCCCATCCTCGGCTATCGCTCGCCCTCCCCTGCGACCACGCCCACGACCATGACCACGTCCGCGCCCTGCCTCAAGAGCTCCCTGATGAGGTATCTCCTGTACGGAGATCGGAAAAGATATGGAATTGTCAATAATGGTTTGATTACAGAGGAAAGGTAGGACTCGGAAGAGACAACCAAGATAATATGTTGTGATGGCTATCCTAGTTGCATGTGCAAGTGTGGTTATTTTCTAAATTATTTGATTCATTTCTCGAGATGACCTTGCTCTGATGCTATCTTGTCATGACCCGATTCCAGATCCCTACAGGACCCGAGACTGGTTCGCCTTGACTAATCCCAAGACCCAGTCGTCCAACGGGAAATAACCAAATAACATGCATCAATCCACAACCACACAAGTATAGTAGCTAAACAGAAAGAAAATGGCAACGAAAGGAGAAATAGAACAACAATTCTAGAATATTACATGCTTTCAAGAATAGGAATACTCCCATCAGAACATAACTAGTACAGATAGGGAACATAATGGAAAGTGCTGAACAATATAACTATAGGAATTCACTACAACAACCAGTAAAAGCTACAGCTTGGCTCAATTAGGCCCAACGTCCTCAGCAGCCGGTAGCTCGGGTTGCTCAAATACCTGACCTGTACAAAATCATATAATAGGAGTTAGCTAATACTGAGTAGAGTGGTGGCTAAACATAAAAATGCATTTAACATGTAATTTAACATATTACTTTCCGATCCAATTTATCCTATAACGGTTTTCTGTATAGAGATCTCTAATCAGGGCTCATTTCATTACTTAATCTTCTTGTTCCTTAAAAGAACGATTTTGCTCGCAGTTTCCCATGATATAGGATGCACACATGGCACTCTTCTGGCCGGGAGAGTCCCTCTTTGGTAGTCCTACACCCAGTCTACCACCTCGAGGTTACGGTCGTGATGTAGCGGTGACTACAGCACACGTGATAAGCACGCAGGTAGCTACTTCACACTAGCACACGGTCAGTCATTTCTGCTAGCGGGTACGCCTCAACATACAGCATGGAACAGTATAGGGCCTTGCCCTCTTAGAACAGAACAAAGAAAAACAGGGGTCTCACCCCTCCTCAGCTCGCGTACCCTCATCCTACTATCCCGATTTACCTAACGGGCTAACAAGAGTCGGTGTAGGGTGGCCATACCTAGCCTCGAGCCCCCTGGGGTGGCTAGCTCCCCCAAATACTAAGTAGCTCGCCTCGGTACCACGTACACGAGGACCAGCAAGAGTCGACATAGAGTGGCCAGACCAACCTCGGGTCTCAACCCAAGGGCGGTAAGCTCCCCTCTACACTACAAGGGATAGTTGCTCTCTTCGGTACCATGTACACGAAGGTTAGCTCACTTCCCTTAACAGCTGGCCGTGGGCAGCAAATTCCAGGACCATCCGGTTCTCCGTACTACGGTATTCTTGTCTACATTCCTTGTAGGGTTCGTACATGAATTTTTCCACATCCAGGTTGGAATATACGGAACAAGCAGTTCAATTTCCATGGTTATCACAGTATGTGGTACATTCCAGATAATACAGGTAGCTTTTCATTACTCAATCATTCACATGTATTTTTCTTTAGCCCTAGTATTCGTGCCACAACCTAAGGTTCAAAAATATACTCTAGAGCATGCGTTTATTCCTTCCTCGGGTTCATCGCAAGTCCTAGGATTAACTACTTGCATGTATTAATTTAGAGATTTATGGTTATAACCACTTTACCAGGGTAACCGGGTGGAATGGGGGCTCGTACAGTAGCTCCTGACATCTCCGCAGGTCCCATACGCCTGACGGACTGGAGACCTAAAACATGGATCAATATGCCAAAAAGGTTCAGAATGATACAGATAAGGTATCATTACATGGAGAAACTCGTATGGAAAACAGAGACGTCTTGTTTGCAGAAAATCGACAACATTAGGGCCTTGTACGGGCCCAAAAATACGCGGTCAAACAGAAATCAGACATCTGGGAAAGGTCCCAGATGTCTTAAAACAGTTCTCAGGGATACCTCTCTCAGTGTGCCTCTATCAAACATCTGGAATTCAATGCCGACGTTCGAGGGTTTCTTTAGACATCTGGAGATGCTTCTGGACGTCTGAAATTGTCTCGATCCTTGCTCCGCCGCGCTTCCCAATCTCTAACACATGCGTGTGCATTGTCAGAACATGCAGAGAAAAATACGGAATATAAAATTTAGACAAGACGTCTCATACTACCTTCGGACGTCCAGCATGACGTCTGGAGGTCACTCCAGACATCTGATTCCGTAGAAAAATGACTTCTGTGGAACCACTCTGGCCTTCTCTCGTCGCTGATCAGAGCAGCACATCGCCCTCCGCTCTCTGCTCAGACTCACTCTCGCCCTCGCTCTGCTCTCCGCTCTCTGCTCAGACTCGCCCTCGCTCTCGCCCTCACTATGCTCTCTGCTCTCTAGGTCAGCTACAGGGTGTGCGACGAAGAGGAGGAGGAGAGGTTTATAAAGGGAGAGGAGGTGAGGGGGACGAGGTGGCGAGGAATGGTGAGGGATGGCGTAGAGTGGCGAGTGATGGCCGTCGTAGGGAAGGGGCGGTGAGGGAAACAGCATGGTGTGCGTATGGCCCGTGCGAAAAAGAAAAGGCACTTTCAGACGTCCGGTGCCCTTTATCAGTCGTCTGGACAGACGTTTGGTGAACGCTCTAGACATCTTAAGCTGTAATAAGGTGTCGAGTCATTTCAATCTTCCCCTCCCTTTTTGTCCTGAACTAAGTCGGTTCGGACAATGCATGATTATTCTTGAAGGATCGTGAAGACATATCATGTGAACTATGATAGATCCATGCCAAGCCAGCTTGTACTTGCACCCTAAAAATGAAAGGGCACCAGAAGAAAAGATAGGCAATATCTTCACCTCTAGAATATTTCTGACGTAATTTTTGTTGCAATACTCTATGTTGCTTATTCAAGGCTAAAAGGAGAAAAAGACAAGGATTCAAGGTGGGGAAAAATAACCCAAAATGCAAAAGTTTTCCAACACCAAACCCAAACTCTTGATCCCATCTTTCCAAATATATGTTAAGTTATAAGATACATAATTGCTACATTTTTAAAGAAAATCCCCTCAAAAGAGGGCTTCAATCACAATCCTTTGGGCCATCGATCCAACCTAAGCTATGAATTAGGACACATGTGCCAATCCAGCCTAGGCCTAGACATGTGCATTTTAGGGTTCAACTCATTCAAACTCGATGTGTGACCTGACCTGGCTCGGCCTACAATTAGGTTTTGACATAAACTATAAAGTATGACATTGCAGTTCCAGGAGAGGAAAGCTCTCTGGAGGAAACTGTCGCACTTGACGATGCAATGCGTTTGTCCATTTTTTTGCAACTACTTGCGTAGTGACCATCTTTAATATGGTAGTTGGATTCCTGCCGATCTCCTATAATCATACGTTTAATTTTCAGAAAAAAATATATCCTCATACTTTTCATTTACATTATATATATATACATAGTTAAAATCACCTACCAATGCCGATGGACACGATGCACACGATATCTAAATAAAGGCAATTAAACTTTTCCTAATATTACAAAGAGAACCGAAGCGATAGAGACGACACTCAACGCTTTTCCTAGAGATTACACCGTGAAGTTCCATCCACATGTTCTATTTCCATCCACATGTTCTGCAACGTGTGGTGTTCTGTAAACAAAGAGGTGCTTATGTCTATGCTTCTAGAAGTAATTATAATTACATTTATTCCCTCGATATAACATTATTACATTCATATATGCTACTCCCATTACTTTTAATAATAAATGGTAGTAATTATAATTAATATATAACTCCTCGTTATAGTTCATAGAAAAAATTGAGATTTTTATATGTATCTTCCAAAATTTTGTTTTATTACATTCAAATTCTTAAATAATAAAATTTTTTTCTTGAAATGGGAGGAGGAACAACGAGGGCGGGTTCCGATGGTTGGGGGAAGGAGGGAGGAGGTGGAGTGGTGCTGACCGGAGGGAACAAGGGAGGAGGGAGGTACATCCTTATGTTTAGCATATTAACACGAATTCTTTCATCAAGTTACTCAAGTGCACAATTATGCTCCTCAATCAACATAAGCTTACAGATTACCTACATATGAACTAAATTATGCCAAAATTAATGTAAATTATGATATTAGTGTCCGGTCTAAATATTAACTAATCAAAATATTGGAAAATTAATAAAATGAAAAATTCACATCAATTTGAATACTTTGATAAGTAAAATGAGAAAATGAACTTATTTTTTTACCTTTTTTGACGAAAATAGCGTGGTTTATTATTAAGGGTTGATTTTAGAGGCATTTATATAAGGTATATTAACTTTGCTAAGAGAAATGCGAAGATACCAAAAAATTGAAGGGACGGTCCTAGTTCACAAAGTCAGAGATGTGGTATTCCCCATGAAATACAACCTATTGTCACATCTTACTTACCCTTCTAAGGTAAGAGTAAATCTAACCATTTGACCCTAAATTTATGTCAGATGAGATAATCTAGTCTTGATAATTTATTGAGCATGGGTCTAAAAATTTAAATCATCACCAAAAATATATAAGTTAAAGTTGATAAATAGTAATTCTTAACCATTTATTTCATATTACTTATTTTTATGAGTTTGGTATGTAAAAATATTTTTGAGATATGTTACAACATCTCTTAGTTGAAATCTTGATATCTTCATGCAAGTTCAATTAATATATTTCCAATAATAGTGATGACTCTATCTCATAGCTTACTCTTTAACTAACATATATAAAGGTAACCCTTTTCTCCTAATAGAAAGAGTTTGACTTTAATATCACTTGTAACAACCTAAGCCTAAATACAAATCTAATTATGAAATTTGACCTTAACGGCTTAGGTTTAGGCATTTGGATGTTTATTTGAATTTATGAATGTAACGATCCGATTCCCAAGTCCCTACGAGACACGAGAATCGGACCGACTCGACTAATCCCAAGACCTAGTCGTCCAACGAGGAAGTAACCAAAAGAGCAGTAAAATAAACCACATTCAACATAAATATAACTAACAGTAAGGAAATACAGCAGTAAGGAAAGAAACCACTACAGTATATACCACCACAACAGTATAACAACATTCATAACATAATATGAACTGCAGGTAAAGAAAAGTACAGCGGAAACAAGAACTACTCACTATAACGGAACAAAAAGAGGTACAAGAGAACAGTGGTAACTCTACTGGACCCTACTCGGCCCAGCGTCCTCCGCAGCCGCTGACCTTGGCTGCTCAACACCTGATCCTGAAAGGTAACGAGTGTAACACGTCAGCAAAACGTTGAGTAGAGTGGCAGCTAAACTAAAGAAACAGTAAAGTGTACAGTAGCTGTTTTAATTTTCTTTCTTCCTTTATTTACGTCTTTCTATTGTTTCACAATTTATCTATTTCTCAGATCCTTCACTTGATCTCGAATGTTCCTCGTGGGAACGATCTTGATTGCAGTCTTTTCCGAACAGTAGAAGTAGCACGTGGTTCTTTCTTGGCCGGGAGAGTTCCCCGTGGTGATCCTACTCTCAGTCAACCACCCCAAGGTTACTGACAGACGTAACGGTGACTATGGCACGCGCGGTAAACGCACGGGTAGCTAACCCGCACTGGCACGCGGTTAGTCGTTTCCGTTAACGGGTGCGCCCAAAGCACAGCACGGAACCAGTACAGGGCAGAGCCCTCTCAGTAACAGGGGTCCAACCCCTCCACAGTAACCAAACAGGGGCCTTGCCCCTCCATAGTCCGCGCACCCTCGCCTGACTACCCTGGTTTGCCCCAGTGGGCCTAACAAGTCGGTGTAGGAGGCTAGCAGAACCCCGGGGCCCGTGGGGTAGCTAGTACCTCCCTACACTAGTAGCTCTCCTCGGTACTACGTACACGAGGGCCAGCAAGTCGGTACAGAGTGGCCAGTCCTAACCCCAGGTCCCTGGGGCGGCTGGCTCCGCTCTACACTAAACAGGGGGACAGTCGCTCTCCTTGGTACTTCGTACTCAAGGGCCAGCTCACTTCCCCAATTCTATTCCATTCACTTTTCAGGAGTTCTACTCCTAATTCCCCGTAGGGTTCTAGCTCTTTAACTCAGCGCATTCCGGTTTCACATTTCCAGTTCCACGTTCATACATCCCATATTTTTAATCATGTTCATTTATTCATAACAGGCAACTGTTAATTCAATTCACAGGCAGCTATTGTTTCCTTTCCACATTTTCCAAGACTGCAGTATTCATATATTCCACTAGTTTTCCCGTCCTAGGATTCATGCCATATCCTAGGATCTATCATACAATCTATTTTTCCAGCCCTAGGATTCATGCAACACCCTAGGATCTACCATTCAATATATTTCTCATTCCTAAGATTCATGCAATGTCTTAGGTTCTATTTATGGTTTCATAATTTAACAGATTATACTTAAAGCCACTCTACTGGTTACAACAGGCGAACTGGGGGCGTGGTCGGGAATCCCGCGTGCCTCCGCAACCCCCAAGACTGCAACGAAACGAGGTCCTATCACAAGGATCAAACACAAGGAGTGTCTCAAAATAGTGTATAGCTACTGTAGACGGGTAAAGGATTTAATTCCGGAAAGAACGTAACTCGAAACGTGGAAAACGGAATCCGAACGGGCCCTCAACGGGTCGAAAATGACGACACTGTGCAAAATCAGACGTCTGGAACTTCTTCCAGACGTCTTAAAAGTGGATCAGAGAATTACCTTGTTCTGCGTGGTTTCTCAGACGTCCAGAAGCCTGCGGGGACGTCTGGCCTAGTTCCCAGACGTCCGATGGTCACCCCGGACGTCTGGAGGTCGCTCCCGCCGTCTGGTACTACAGCCAGACGTCTGATTCGCGTTGGATGGCGAATCACCGAGCCTGCGCGCACCCAACTCTCTCTCTCAGTACGGTCAGTCGACAGGAAGGAAGAAGACGGAAGAACTCACCTTTCAGACGTTTGGATGGTCTTCCAGACGTCGCCCCCGCCGTCTGGCTATCAGCCCAGACGTCTGATTCTGGAAATGTTTCCAGAATCAGGCCGCGACTCGCCCTCCGCTCGCGACGCCGCGCCTCGTCGCACCTCGTGCGCCTGCTGCTCGGACTGCAGCAGTCCCCCCCGCGTCGCCCCACGCCCGCTGCGCTCCCCGCCGGCCGGCCCTGGCAACCTCGGCGAGCTCGCCCTCACGGCTGAGCGCCGCTCTCGCACGCAGCACCTCCTCCGCGCTCACTGCGGCCGCCACTGCCGCTGCAACCTCGCGCTCGCTCTCGCGCTCACTGGCTGAAGGAGAAGAGGAAGGAGGCGGTGGTGACGGAAGAGCGCGTGGTCTTTTAAGGTCGCGCGAGGAGGAGAGAGAAGGAGCACGGCAGGGGAATCTGCAGCCGCAGGAGGAAGGAATAAGCGAATATGCAGGTCCGCGCGTTCAGGCGCGCAGACGACCCGCGCGTGTCAAAAATAACAGATTTCCAGACGTCTGGCAACGATCCCAGACGTCTGATACGATGTCTGGAAGTGATTCCAGACGTCTGGTCCGACATCTGGCCTACCTCCCAGGCGTCTTAAAAGACGTCTGGGACACACGTTCATAACAATGAAACTCACACCTAACAAGATCTCAGGATCAATTTTTTTCTATTAGATTTGAATCTAGATTTGTTGGAGCAACAACTTAGGATCGAGTCATGTGGAGGGTTATCCCTCTTTACAAGGGATAAGCCACATTTACGTTAGGGGATCACATCGAAGTACCTTGTCCAAACCTGTAATCGATGAGGACAAGAATCAACACCTCTTCTCATCCCTTACTAGCACCTCAACCCCCTCCCCAATTGCATAAATACCAACATGGTATTTTATTTTTCCTGATGTAACCATGACATGGAATATCTCCTGTCAACTTACAAGCCTTAGAAGGGTTAGCTAAGTCTCACCATAAATTATCCCTTAAGATCCCATTTGGATGAGCACTAACGTCAGATTTTTATCCTACATGGCAATATTATTTTCTAAAGTGTAAGGGTATTAGGTGCAATCGTATCAGCTCACAATGCCACTTATAACAAATCAATTCACCCATTTCACCCATACCCATTAGCCCACTACCAATATAGATAAAAATAAAAGTTACCTGTAACGTATCAACTCACATCTATCTCCACTTACTTTTATATAATACAAATAAAACCAAAATCTACCAGTAATATATCTGCTTATATATCACAGTTATTTCCGCTAACACGTCACTTATTCGAACACTCCACCAAATAACCCCAACCTAAACTTTTCCAATATTAATACAAAATAGTTATCCAACCATACCCAAAGAGTAATCCTACACCTCATCGCTCTCTTGCTCATGCCATGTATTTAACAGGCATCGTTCCTAACTTCAATATGGCTGGTTGCTGCAAACGTTAATCCTCCAAATTGTCGTGCAGTGAGGGATGATGGAGATCAAGTACAAACTTCAAATTAACCAATTTTGATTTTGAGGTACATCCAACCACATACCCGCCGGCTTTATAACGATGTTGACAATGCAAGCAAGATCAGAAGCCGGATTCTTTCATCATGAATCCCATCAACTTGTTTGACTCAAAAAAAATATAATTAAAGTCCTTTGATAAATGATAAGTATGAAATGATGGAGCCCTTAAGTTTTTCGCACCGGTTTAGAGAAGCAAAAAAATAATTCAACTTATTTATGTTTTTTTTATTTATTTAAAGTAACGAGAACGAAAAAATCACATGAATGTGAAATTTCCAGAGATAAAAAGAGAGAGAATCATAACTCTGTCAATAGAGAAAAATACTCCACCTCAAGGATAGAGAAATATCATACCCTACCTTAGAGAAAGGGCGAAACTCCGAATAGGAGAAAATAAATAGTGAAAACAAGATAGAAATAAAAAAAAGGAGAGATCAGAGAAGCTTCCATAAGAGAAATATACGGAGTACCTTTATTTTGACCTACTTTATTACAAAACAGTTAAAAAAAGTAATCTTTCAAATGTTTCTGATTAAAGACAAAAAAAAATGAATGTTACTTATAAAAGTATAACTTCGCACGGGCACTATGCCTAATCTCAAGGTCAAAACGACGAAAAATGAGAAACATTTTTTACGGTCAGAAATCAACTACAAAAAGGATGCCCCCTTACCCTTGCCATGCACCCAAATGGACGGGAGAGATGTCAACCGTGACATGGAACGTCGATTTTGCCCTAAGAAGACCATTACTCATCAAAAAAACACGGTGCTTGACAAGGATTTTTAAATCACGTGGACGTCTTTATATATGTGTTTGAGTTTTGCATGCCAGGAACTTGATTGCATTGTTTTCATTGGATGAACAAAGTAGCAAAGCTTAAATACAGAGGACAAGTCATATGCGCGTAAGTATCCTAGATGGACCGTTAAGTTGTATGGAACTTCCGAATTGACATGCCATCAGATATTTCAAGTTCTTTAGATTTAATTTACTTAGAGTTAACTCTCCAAAAAATGACGTTAACTCATGTTCAACTTTAATAGTTAACCACTTATTGGGAGATGTCAGGCTCTCTCTCTCTCTCTCTCTCTCTCGTGCCCAATCCCTCTCTTTCGCCTTGCCCTTGCAATGTCAGTTGATTTCCATTTCAACCTGCCAAATTCGGACCTATTATTTTCTTTCCATTTTTTTCCGGAAAAAGATCCGTTGTTACTTCTAGAATAAAAGAATCGCTCAATGCATGGCATATTATTCTTTGTTTTGCAATGACCACACAAAACAGCATTTATTTATTGAGCAAGTTTAGGCCATGGGCTTCCTTTGGTCGTTTCTGATAAGTACTTGTATAGAATAACAAAGTCTAGATATCATTTTTCCTAAAATAAATGAATTCCTGGAATTTTAACATGCCATTCGGTAGTTGGCACATCAATAATGAAAATCAAACCAAAACGTGAACGTGAGAAATCACGTATCTGGGTGAAAAAAAATGAAGAGCCACTACATGAATCGTCCTGTTTAAAAATATTATTCTAATAAATTTAATTATCTCGTAAGTATAAAATAATTATTTTTATATTCTTAACAAGTAAATATTATAATTTAATATTAATTTAAATAAATAAAAATTAATATTAATATCACCTTATAAGTAAATAAAAATTAAAATTAATATCAATTTTATATTTTTTAACATCAATTTTCTATCCCTCTAAGTAACTTAGTCCTTAGGTTTGAAAGATAAAGTTTGTTCCTGGATTAAATTTAGGATGAGGAAAGTTTTAATGGTGGCCGTGTAAATGATAGGATAATAGAAATGTATGTGATGAGTAAATTAATGTATTATAAATTATAAGTTGATCTAATTTAAATATAAAGGAAATAATTATAATTTATTTATTTTATATTTTATATTAAGTTATTTTTTTAATATTATTTCATTGGAAAGTTGAGCAAGTGATCCAGTAGATGTAATATGTAAGTTAATTAATATGTTTTACATGAAGATTTAAGATAATATTTTTTTTACATATCATACACCTAACCCATGATACTATTTATCTTATCCCTACCACATCACCTAACCCAACCTCTTACCCTACATCCAAACACAATCTAGTGAAGGAGGCAGCGTTGTTCGTCAGAAGTTGTAGATCATATGCTTTAGCATTCTTATAATTGAAGAGTCATGCCAAGATAACGAGTGTCTTGATTTCAATCGGCAAACTTCCACGGGATGCTGTTATTCATGTAGATTTACGTATGAAACTGGATTTAACATGTTACTTTTAACTAGCAACACATCGACTTTGCCTTATCTTTAAGATATGGTAACAGTTAAATTGAATTAACAAAGATATGTTGCATTTCATTCCAGCGACACTAGTAAATTCTAATTCAAGATTCAACTTTCAAGTGGGCATGGGGGAAATGGGTGAGGTGCATGGGGCATGGGGGAAGTATAGAGAGGGTAAGGTGTGGGTATGGTGGGAGGGGTTTATTATGTTAAAATCACTCAAAATTTAGAATACCCTACATAAAATCTATTTTGATACCAAGAAATTATAATAAGACCTCTAAAATTTGAAAAAAGATAAAGCGATCGTTGAAAAAAGTCATTTCAACCTCTAAAGAGGAAGGTCAAGCACCTTCGAATTCATTTACCATACTATATCACCCATGATAAGTGTTATAGCACCATTATCATTCGCATGGCATAAATGTTGTAGTACTCCTGCCTGTGCACACTAATGACGGCGCTAACGTTAATGTTGGTGGGAGTGGAGTACCTTGCCTAGATGGAGACATGAATTTTTTGTTTTGAAAAAGGAGAGGACATGAAATACTACCTAAAAAGAAGGTCAAGCATTTACGATAGCACTCATGACAAGTGCTATTGCACCATAACATGGACATAGCATCAATGTTGTAGCAATCTTGCACAAAGCACACTAATGTCAACGCTGACGTTAACGTTGGTGGGAATGGGATGAAATCATAGAGGTGCTTGTGTGTAACGACCCGGTTCCCGAGTCCCTACGAGACACGAGAACCGGACCGACTCGACTAATCCCAAGACCCAGTCGTCCAACGAGGAAGTAACCAAAAGACAGTAAAATAAACCACATTCAGCATGAATATAACTAACAGTAAAAAGTACAGCAGTAAGGAAAGAAACTACTACAGTAGGCACCACCACAACATTAAAACAACATTTATCGTATAACAAAAACTGCAGGTAAAGAAGGTACAGCGGAAACAAAACTACTCACTAGAACAGAAACAAAAGAAGGTACAAAACTGTGGCAACTCTACTGGACCCTACTCGGCCCAGCGTCCTCTGCAGCCGCCGACCCTGGCTGCTCAACACCTGGTCCTGAAAAAGGTAACGAGTGTAACACGTCAGCAAAACGCTGAGTAGAGTGGCAACTAACTAAAGGCAACAGTAGAGTGTACAGTAGCTGTTATGTTCTATTACTTCCTTTATTTACATCTTTCAATTTTTCTCACTATTTCATTTACTTCTCAGATCCTTTACTTGATCTCGAATGTCCTCGTGGGACGATCTTGATTGCAGTCTTTTCCAACAGTAGAAGTAGCACGTGGTGCTCTCCTGGCCGGGAGAGTCCCCCGTGGTGATCCTACCCTCAGTCAACCACCCCAAGGTCACTGACAGACGTAACGGTGACTACGGCACGCGCGATAAACGCACAGGTAGCTAGCCCGTACTGGCACGCGGTCAGTCGTTTTCGTTAACGGGTGCGCCCAAAGCACAGCACGGAACCAGGGCAGAGCCCTCTCAGTAACAGGGGTCCAACCCCTCCACAGTAACCAAACCGGGGCCTTGCCCCTCCACAGTCCGCGCACCCTCGTCTGACTACCCTGGTTTGCCCTAGTGGGCCTAACAAGTCGGTGAAGGAGGCTAGCAGAACCCCGGGGCCCGTGGGGTAGCTAGTACTCTCCTAACACTACTAGCTCTCCTCGGTACTACGTACACGAGGGCCAACAAGTCGGTACAGAGCGGCCAAGCCTAACCCCGGGTCCCTGGGGCGGCTGGCCCCGCTCTGCACTAAAACAGGTACAGGTACTTCCCTTGGTACTGCGTACCCAAGAGACAGTACAACTACATCTCAGTTCCATTCCTTTTCTTTCCAGGAGTTCCACTCCTAATTCCCCGTAGGGTTCCAGCCCTTTATCTCAGAGCATCATATGTTTCACTTTCCAGATTCACGTTCTCAATTTCCATGATCTCAAACATGTTTCTTGTTCATAACAGGCAGCTGTTAATTAATTTCACAGGCAGCTTATATATTCCTTTCCATTTTTCCAAGACTGCGGTAATATACATTCCACTAGTTTTTCCATCCTAGGATTCATGCCATATCCTAGGATCTATCATACAATCTAGTTTTCCGGCCCTAGGATTCATGCAACACCTAGGAGCTATCATTCCATACATTTCTCATTCCTAGGGTTCATGCAATGCCCTAGGTTCTAGTTATGGTTCCATACTTTAACAGATTTTATTAATGCTTAAAACCACTCTACCAGGTACAACGGAAGTAATGGGGGCGTGGTCGGGAATCCCGCGTGCCTCCGCGACTCTCAAGACGGCAACCGAACGAGGTCCTATCACAAGGATCAAACACAAGGAGTGTCTCAAAACAGTGTATAGCTACTGTAGGCGGGTAGAGGAATAAATTCTGAATCGAACGCAACTCGAATCGCGGAAAACGGAGCCCAAACGAGCCCTAAACGGGTCGAGAAAGACAATACTGTGCAAAATCAGACGTCTGGAACTCCTTCCAGACGTCTTAAACGGTGGATCAGAGAATTACCTGTTCGGCTTGGTTCCCCGGACGTCCAGAAGTCTGTGGCGACGTCTCTCCTAGATCCCAGACGTCCGATGGTCTCTCCGGACGTCTGGAGGTCACTCCCGCCGTCTGGTACAACTTCCAGACGTCGGATTCGCAAAGGATGACGAATCCGAACACCTGCGCACAGCCAACCCTCCTCCTTCAGTACGGTCAGTCGACAAAAGAAGAAGGAGAAAGCGGAACTCACCTTTCAGACGTCTGTATGATTACACAGACGTCGACCTTGCCGTCTGGATATCAGTCCAGACGTCTGATTCTGGAGATTTTTCCAGAATCAGAACCTCGCTCGGCCTCCGCTCGCGACGCCGCCCGCGTCGCACCTGGCGCGTCCGCTGCTCCGCCCGCAGCAGGTCCCTCTTCGCGACGCTCTGCGCCCCCTGCGCCCTCCGCCGGCCGGCCAAGCCGCTCCCGGCGAGCTCGCCCTCACGGCAGAGCCCCGCCCTCGCACGCCGCAGCTCCTCCGCGCCTTCTGCTGCGCCGCTGCCGCTGCGCCCTTACGTCCGCTCGCTCCGCTCGCAGCAGGAGAGGAGGAAGATGGTGGAGACGGGAGGGGAGGCGCGCCCCCTCCCCCTTTTAACGCCGTGCGGAGAGGAGGAGAGAGACGGCCGCAGTCGCCTGCAGCCGCAGAGAAGATGCGGATCGCAGGTCTGCGCGCACAGGCGCGCAGACGAATATACCGTGCGAGTATAACTGTTCGTCAGACGTCTGTAAACTATCCCGGACGTCTGGTCAGACGTTTGGATGTGATCCCAGACGTCTTGACAGACGTCTGGGCCACCTCCCAGACGTCTTAAAAGACGTCTGGGGCACGAGCTCGTTACAATATAACAAACTCAAAGGAAGTTTCGTCCCCGAAACTTGCGCCAACTAGGGTGCGGAAAAAGGATGTCCAATTAACCATAACAAACTCAAAGAGGACCGAAGCCGGTCCGAAAAGACGTACCCGCGAAAAGCTCTGGGTACCGCTCCCGCATTGCCGCCTCAGGCTCCCAGGTAGCCTCCTCGTACCGCTGGCTCCTCCACAAAACCTTTACCAGGGGTACTTGCTTTCGTCTCAACCTGCGGACGGCTCGGTCTAGGATCTGCACTGGCCGCTCGGGGTAGGTCAGGTCGTCGCTCACCTCGACGCTCTCGTGACTCAGTACGTGGCTGGGATCGGCTACGTACTTCCTGAGGTTGGACACGTGGAACACGTCGTGCACACCAGAAAGCTGCGGGGGAAGGGCAAGTCTGTAAGCAACGGGTCCAACCCGCTCCAGGACCTTGAAGGGCCCCACGAACCTCGGCGCGAGCTTCCCTCTCACCCCAAACCGCTGTAAGCCCTTCATGGGCGAAACACGAAGAAAGACGTGGTCCCCAACCTCGAACTGCACCTCTCTGCGTCTGCGATCTGCGTAGCTCTTCTGTCTGCTCCTGACAGTGCGGAGTCGTCTGTGGATCTGTTCAACTACCTCCTGACTCTGCCGGATCAACCTGGGGCCAACCTCCCACTTGGTCCCCACCTCAACCCAACTCAAGGGTACCGTGCATTTCCGTCCGTACAGAGCCTCGTAGGGAGCCATGCCGATGCTCGAGTGATAACTGTTGTTGTATGCAAACTCTGCCAGGGGTAGGTGTTCCTCCCAAGAGCCCCTCCAGTCTAGTACACAGGCACGCAAAAGATCCTCAAGTGTCTGTATCGTGCGTTCTGACTGTCCGTCCGTCTGGGGGTGGTAAGCCGTGCTAAACCTCAACCTCGTCCCCAAAGCCTGCTGAAACTCAGCCCAAAACTGGGACGTAAAGCGGGTATCCCGGTCGGATACGATCTCCCGCGGAACTCCGTGTAGTCGCACCACATCACGGATGTACCTCTCTGCCAACTGTGCTGGTCCCAAAGTGACTCGGATCGGCAAGAATCGTGCCGTCTTCGTCAACCTATCCACTATTACCCAGACCGCGTCGTGTCCTCGCTGGGTAACAGGTAAACCCACCACCAAGTCCATGGTGATGCTCTCCCACTTCCACTCTGGCACTGGAAGCGGCTGAAGCGGCCCTGCAGGCCTCTGATGCTCGGCTTTCACCTGCTGGCACACTAAGCACTGCTGCACGAACTCACCCACATCCCGCTTCATCCCTCTCCACCAGAACTCGCGTCTCAAGTCATGGTACATTTTCGTGTTTCCGGGATGTATGGTGAATCTGGAACCGTGTGCCTCAGTCAGGAGCTCTCTCAACAGCTCCTCGTCTCTGGGAACGCACAGCCGTCCCCTCAAGCGTAATACCTGGTCTGTGAAAGAGAAGTCCCCTGGGTCCCCTGACAGTACTCTGTCGCGCAAAGACTGCAAGTACGGATCGGCCATCTGTCCCGTGATGATGCGGTCTATCAACTCTGGTCTGGTCTGCCGTGTCACCGTCACTGCCCCACAGTACCCTCGTAACTCTAGAGGTCGCCAACTACCCACCTCCTCCAAAAGGCTCCAACTCTGTAACTGTAGACTGGCCAAGCGTGCGGGCGCCTTACGGCTCAAGGCGTCAGCCACCACATTGGCCTTTCCCGGGTGGTAGGAGATGCTGCAGTCGTAGTCCTTCAGGAGCTCCAGCCAACGTCTCTGTCTCATGTTGAGCTCCTTCTGGTCAAAAAGATATCTGAGGCTCTTGTGATCTGTAAAAATCTCGAAGGTCTCACCGTACAAGTAATGCCTCCATGTCTTCAGCGCGAAGACAACAGCTGCCAACTCTAGGTCGTGGGTAGGGTAGGTATGCTCATGGGGCTTCAGTTGCCGCGAAGCGTAAGCGACCACGTGACCCCTCTGCATGAGCACACCTCCTAACCCCTGCAAGGAAGCGTCCGTGTACACGACGAACCCGCCACTACTGTCAGGAATGGTGAGCACGGGAGCCGAGGTCAACCTCTCCTTCAGCTCCAGAAAACACGCCTCACAGGCGTCTGTCCAAGTGAAAGGCACATCCTTCCGAGTCAACTGTGTCATAGGACGTGCAATCTGCGAAAACCCTCTGATGAACCGTCTGTAGTAACCTGCCAGTCCCAGGAAACTGCGAATCTCAGTGACTGAACGCGGTCTCTCCCACCTGAGCACTGCCTCGACCTTGGCGGGATCCACCGCCAGGCCGTCTCCAGAGATCACATGACCCAAAAAGGTCACCTCCCTCAACCAGAACTCGCACTTGCTGTATTTGGCGTACAGCCTGCGTCGTCTCAGAGTGTCCAGAACCATCCGCAAGTGCTGTCCGTGCTGCGTCCGATCTCTAGAATAGATGAGTACATCATCTATGAAAACCACCACAAACTGGTCCAAGTACGGTCTGAACACCCGGTTCATCAGGTCCATGAAAGCAGCGGGGGCATTGGTCAGCCCAAACGGCATGACCAAAAACTCGTAGTGTCCGTACCGGGTGCGGAAAGCTGTCTTGGAGACGTCGGTCTCCCTGATCCTCAACTGGTGGTATCCAGACCTCAAGTCGATCTTGGAAAACACCGTGGCACCCCGCAACTGGTCAAACAAATCGTCAATCCTCGGCAGCGGATATCGGTTCTTGATGGTGACCCTATTCAGCTGTCTGTAGTCCACACAAAGGCGTAGGGTCCCATCCTTCTTCTTCACAAACAGTACCGGGGCTCCCCAGGGAGACGCACTGGGCCTCACGAAACCTTTCTCCAAAAGGTCCTGCAACTGAGACTTGAGCTCTCGCAGCTCAAGCGGTGCCATCCTGTATGGCGCGGTGGAGATGGGGTTGGTCCCTGGTACTAGTGAGATCTCAAACTCGATCTCACGCTCGGGCGGTAGTCCTGGTAACTCGTCTGGAAACACGTCGGGGTACTCTCTGACCACCGGGATGCTCTGGAAGTCTGCCACGGGGCTGTGCTCTGCCACCACACAAGCTAAGAAGCCCTCACACCCCTGGCTCAAAAGTCTCGCCGCCCGAAGTGCCGAAATGCACCTGAAACCTCCGTCCACTGGCTGCCCGTGAAACTCGAAGGAAGGCAACTCCGGAATGGAGAAGACAATCTTCCTCTCAAAGCAGTCTACCAATGCGTGGTAAGCGGACAGCCAATCCATCCCCAGGATCACCCCAAAGTCCTCCATCTGTATCATAATCAGGTCAGCTGGCAGGCTGTGTCCCCCGATGCTGACCCCGCAACCTGTGTACACCTCCTCAGCTACAAACAGCTGACCACTCGGACCTCTGATTACGAACGGGTTCTCTAACAATGTATAATCCTGGTCCAAACTATCTGCGAAACTGTCTGCGACAAACGAGTGCGTAGCGCCGGAATCGAAAAGCGTGTAAACGAGTCTGCCAGAAACTGAAACCATACCTGCTACCACGGATCCCGAAGCTCTGGCGTCCCTGTGTGTTAGGGCGTTGATACGCCCCTCAGCTCTAGGTGCGGACGAAGCAGCCACACTCTGCGTCGGACGGGTAGGTGCTGGCCGGTACCCTCCTCGCGACTGCGGTCCTCCTCCTCGCGCCTGGAAACCGCGGCCTCCTGCGCGCCCTCCAGTGCTCTGCGCGGGAAGTATCTGCTGACCTCCTGCCCTAGATGGGCAGTCCCTCCTGACGTGGCCCGGCTGGCCACACTGGTAGCAGAGGGGAACCCGACTCCCGCCCTCAGTGAGTCCCTGCTGTCGGCTAGGCGGGGGTCCGGTGCTGGCGACTGGCCCCTGTCGAGGGCCCCCAAAGGCCAGTGATGGCCCTGCACAACGTGACGGCTCTCCTGCGGACGCCACGTGTCTCCGTTCTCGCCGGCCCTGTGAGAAGTCTGGCTGAAAGGGCCTCTTCCGCCCGCCGTCGGTCTCTCGCGCGGACGGGTTGGTCTCCTCGAACGTCATGGCTGCCTCTACCACCCTTGAAAACGTCGGCAGCTTCAGGGGTTTGACATACCCCCGGATCGCAGGCCGGAGCCCCTCGGTGAACCTCCAAAGGCGCTCCTCCTCAGTGGCTACCGCTGTCGCTGCAAAGCGGGACAGCTCCAAGAAACGCGTGCGGTACGCGCTCACGGTCATCGTCCCTTGGCGGAGAGTGTGGAACTCCCGCCTCCTCTGGTCCTGCCACGTCTGGGGAAAGTACTGCTCGCAGAAGAGGGTGACGAACTGGTCCCACGTCGGCTCGTCCCTCTCCTGTCCCCGGACCGCCCTCCACCACCGGTGTGCCGCACTCTCCAGCTGGTACGTGGCAAAGGCCACGCGGCACTCCACCGGGGGGCGAAGGGTGTCGAAGATCTTCTCCAGCTGCTCAAGCCAGTCCTCTGCCTCGGTCGGGTCCTCATCCCCCTTGAAGGAGGGGGGCTTCAGCTTCCGGAACTGTCCGAAAAGCTCGAAGTGGTGCTGTAGGGGAGGTGCTGGTGCACCTCCAGGCGAAGGTGCCTCGTGTACAGAAGTGTCGGAGGAAGGTGGGGGCGGCAGGGGCCCATCCCCTCCCTCGTGTCCGGCGCCGCGTCCGTCGCGTGGTCCCACAGAGGACTCCCCCTCTGCAACCCCAGGAGGAGGTGCTCGGGGCGGTGGGTGGAGCTCCTCTCGTACAATATCCCGTATTAGTCGGGCGAGGTCCTGGGCCTGGATGCCAGGGAGTGGTGGCTGGTCCACCGAGACGTCAACGACAGCACGTCCACCTCGCCGTCCTCGCCCTCGGCCGCGCCCGCGGCCAGTCTCGCCAGTCCCACGACGAGGCATCTCCTGCAAGGAGACGCGAAACAAAACGGAAACGTCAAAACAGACGGTACCTAACGACACTTCTAAGAACTCATGTCAAGAGATATGTTGTGGTGGCTACTCTAGCTATAAACATGTGAATTGGTTATTTTCCAGTCAGTTGATTCACTTCTCGGGACGACCTTGCTCTGATACCATCTTGTAACGACCCGGTTCCCGAGTCCCTACGAGACACGAGAACCGGACCGACTCGACTAATCCCAAGACCCAGTCGTCCAACGAGGAAGTAACCAAAAGACAGTAAAATAAACCACATTCAGCATGAATATAACTAACAGTAAAAAGTACAGCAGTAAGGAAAGAAACTACTACAGTAGGCACCACCACAACATTAAAACAACATTTATCGTATAACAAAAACTGCAGGTAAAGAAGGTACAGCGGAAACAAAACTACTCACTAGAACAGAAACAAAAGAAGGTACAAAACTGTGGCAACTCTACTGGACCCTACTCGGCCCAGCGTCCTCTGCAGCCGCCGACCCTGGCTGCTCAACACCTGGTCCTGAAAAAGGTAACGAGTGTAACACGTCAGCAAAACGCTGAGTAGAGTGGCAACTAACTAAAGGCAACAGTAGAGTGTACAGTAGCTGTTATGTTCTATTACTTCCTTTATTTACATCTTTCAATTTTTCTCACTATTTCATTTACTTCTCAGATCCTTTACTTGATCTCGAATGTCCTCGTGGGACGATCTTGATTGCAGTCTTTTCCAACAGTAGAAGTAGCACGTGGTGCTCTCCTGGCCGGGAGAGTCCCCCGTGGTGATCCTACCCTCAGTCAACCACCCCAAGGTCACTGACAGACGTAACGGTGACTACGGCACGCGCGATAAACGCACAGGTAGCTAGCCCGTACTGGCACGCGGTCAGTCGTTTTCGTTAACGGGTGCGCCCAAAGCACAGCACGGAACCAGGGCAGAGCCCTCTCAGTAACAGGGGTCCAACCCCTCCACAGTAACCAAACCGGGGCCTTGCCCCTCCACAGTCCGCGCACCCTCGTCTGACTACCCTGGTTTGCCCTAGTGGGCCTAACAAGTCGGTGAAGGAGGCTAGCAGAACCCCGGGGCCCGTGGGGTAGCTAGTACTCTCCTAACACTACTAGCTCTCCTCGGTACTACGTACACGAGGGCCAACAAGTCGGTACAGAGCGGCCAAGCCTAACCCCGGGTCCCTGGGGCGGCTGGCCCCGCTCTGCACTAAAACAGGTACAGGTACTTCCCTTGGTACTGCGTACCCAAGAGACAGTACAACTACATCTCAGTTCCATTCCTTTTCTTTCCAGGAGTTCCACTCCTAATTCCCCGTAGGGTTCCAGCCCTTTATCTCAGAGCATCATATGTTTCACTTTCCAGATTCACGTTCTCAATTTCCATGATCTCAAACATGTTTCTTGTTCATAACAGGCAGCTGTTAATTAATTTCACAGGCAGCTTATATATTCCTTTCCATTTTTCCAAGACTGCGGTAATATACATTCCACTAGTTTTTCCATCCTAGGATTCATGCCATATCCTAGGATCTATCATACAATCTAGTTTTCCGGCCCTAGGATTCATGCAACACCTAGGAGCTATCATTCCATACATTTCTCATTCCTAGGGTTCATGCAATGCCTTAGGTTCTAGTTATGGTTCCATACTTTAACAGATTTTATTAATGCTTAAAACCACTCTACCAGGTACAACGGAAGTAATGGGGGCGTGGTCGGGAATCCCGCGTGCCTCCGCGACTCTCAAGACGGCAACCGAACGAGGTCCTATCACAAGGATCAAACACAAGGAGTGTCTCAAAACAGTGTATAGCTACTGTAGGCGGGTAGAGGAATAAATTCTGAATCGAACGCAACTCGAATCGCGGAAAACGGAGCCCAAACGAGCCCTAAACGGGTCGAGAAAGACAATACTGTGCAAAATCAGACGTCTGGAACTCCTTCCAGACGTCTTAAACGGTGGATCAGAGAATTACCTGTTCGGCTTGGTTCCCCGGACGTCCAGAAGTCTGTGGCGACGTCTCTCCTAGATCCCAGACGTCCGATGGTCTCTCCGGACGTCTGGAGGTCACTCCCGCCGTCTGGTACAACTTCCAGACGTCGGATTCGCAAAGGATGACGAATCCGAACACCTGCGCACAGCCAACCCTCCTCCTTCAGTACGGTCAGTCGACAAAAGAAGAAGGAGAAAGCGGAACTCACCTTTCAGACGTCTGTATGATTACACAGACGTCGACCTTGCCGTCTGGATATCAGTCCAGACGTCTGATTCTGGAGATTTTTCCAGAATCAGAACCTCGCTCGGCCTCCGCTCGCGACGCCGCCCGCGTCGCACCTCGCGCGTCCGCTGCTCCGCCCGCAGCAGGTCCCTCTTCGCGACGCTCTGCGCCCCCTGCGCCCTCCACCGGCCGGCCAAGCCGCTCCCGGCGAGCTCGCCCTCACGGCAGAGCCCCGCCCTCGCACGCCGCAGCTCCTCCGCGCCTTCTGCTGCGCCGTTGCCGCTGCGCCCTTGCGTCCGCTCGCTCCGCTCGCAGCAGGAGAGGAGGAAGATGGTGGAGACGAGAGGGGAGGCGCGCCCCCTCCCCCTTTTAACGCCGCGCGGAGAGGAGGAGAGAGACGGCCGCAGTCGCCTGCAGCCGCAGAGAAGATGCGGATCGCAGGTCTGCGCGCACAGGCGCGCAGACGAATATACCGTGCGAGTATAACTGTTCGTCAGACGTCTGTAAACTATCCCGGACGTCTGGTCAGACGTCTGGATGTGATCCCAGACGTCTTGACAGACGTCTGGGCCACCTCCCAGACGTCTTAAAAGACGTCTGGGGCACGAGCTCGTTACATTGTGCATAGGAGTTTGCTTCCATCTTCTATTATTTTCCTTCCACCTCCAATTTATCATCTTCAACTACTTATGTCAACCTCCTCACCCTTCAAAACAACCCCCTCCCCCATAAAAAAAAAACCTAAAAAAGAACAGAGAAACCAGAGAGAGTCTATCATAACCTAAGAAGCTATTTGTTTAGGTAGATGATGGAAGAAAGCAACATTGTTCCCTAACTAATGGGCAACGCGTTGGAAATCTTATTGATCGATCGACCTCCCATTAGGCGAGGGGAACCACCAAATGTTGGATTGCACTAAGCCACTGGGGTCACGATTAGCGATATGGATTCTCATTAGGGTAACCCTCCCAATATGCAACCCAATAAAGTTCATCTATACACCTTGACCGATTTATTTAGAAAAATAAAGTAGGATCTTTTACATTTAGGTTAAAAAGATCCAAAAGAAAGTTACATTACATTAAGATTACATAGGACGATATAAAGTTATTCTAAAATTTTTTTAAAATAATTATATTTCACTTTCTCTTCCTGCAACTACAAAACACCGATCCTTTATTTTTCCTCAAGATGAAAATTATATCCAAACAGTAAAAGAATCGTATTCCTCTACTTGTTTCACGGAATGCTAATTTCTTATATAATTTTACTAAATCTTATTTCACAAAACCTATAAGAATCCAAGATTTTCTTGATCAAAGAAGCTACCTTCCAAGATTGCAACGTTAGATATTCCTAAATAGGGTCTACGGGGTACATGGCTATATATAAGGCCTTATGCTTATAAGGTTTTCGAATACCAATTGTACACAAATATTTGACAGAATGGCCGCATTTGTCTTTTAACCTTTCTAGATGTCATCTATCGATTTTGTTAAATATATTTCTCAAAAAGACTCAAAAAGAGGGAGATCACAATGTCTAACTGAACAACATGTTCGTGTAGTTTACACCTCCCACTTTACCGTATAGGTACATATCTTCGCAGGAATAGTATACAAAAGTTTAAAATATAATATATTTTGTAATGTACAGATATAATAAATATGATTCTCATGGTAAAATTAGTATTTAATGTAAAAATATTTAACAAATAGCTTAAGTTTTATTACATGGTGAATCCAACTTATCTAAAAAGGTCACCATCACTTTGTAAATGATGGATATAGGTGATTTTTTTATTTTAAATCAAAATACATTAATGTAAAATAAATTTTCATCATCATAAAATGACCATAAAGATGATTTTGTTGATGTTACACATATAAAAAATAATTTTACATTTATATAAAAGATTTTAAAGATTATTTTGATGTTTAGATGATTTTATATTGATATAAATAATTTTATTATTTTATTTATAATTTAAAAGTAATGATAACTTTGTTGAGCATTAGATAACAGCACGTAACAGCACTATTTTTTACGTGAAAAAGAGACGTTACATAATCTACACACTGCTTTACTTTTTTTTCGTTACCCCCGCCTCCGTATGTTTCAAAATCCAACACCATTCGCATTTTTGTACCGCCGTCCATTCTCTCTGCCAAAAAGAACCAGCATTCTCGCTACAAGTGCATTCTCAAATTATGTCAACAACTTAGATCCAATTAATGTGAATATAAAACATCTTAGGTACCATCTTCGCTTTGTGTGAGCCAAAGACTACAACGTGAAATCACACGGACGGTCAATGCATCGTTTACCCTACACTTATCCTTGTCAACCTTGGTATCATCTAGTGAATTAAAACCAAACAAAAAACTAATTTTCTGCTACTCCAAGGAAGATGCACGGACGAGAGTAACTGCAGCAAATTTGGGTTTTGGTGGCGATATTATTATCCTTAGAGGCTAGAGCTCGAGCATTAAGGTCATCACGTATCTAGCTATATTTGTGCCTAGGACGATGTGGATTTTGGTTATGTAAGTGTAACAAAACCTGACTCACGTAGCTTGTGTTTATGGCTTGACTAATATGACTCGTCCATATCAAAAGTATGACATTTAGTAGAAATCGCTTGTCGTAGAGGATCATATCTTAAGGGTTAATTTAATTGAGAGGTTAGAAAAATGATATTAAAAAATGTGAAATTACTATTTAACTTATAATTGTACTTACTTGTAGAGTAATGCTAACATCAATTCGTGTTTACTTGAATTAGTATTAAATTGTGGTGTTAACCTTTATTTATCTGATGATAGAGTTAAAAATATGAAATATAAACATTTTCAGAAGCATAAGTAGTGTATGATTTTAACATAAATTTAATAAACATTAGTTGAAATTGATATTAGACAAATATGTGTTAAAGTGGTTAAACTTAAGCTATCAAATGAAATATCGTAGTCAATTAAATGAACGTTAATCTTTCTTGTGAGGAATTAACCTCTCAAGTAAATTAGATCTAAATATTCAAGAAAAAGGATAATTGAGGACATTATTTGCAAATTACCCTAGCTCTCAATTGAAGGAGAAACTTGCGAAATCTTAGAGATAGACAAAGAAATATCCAAAACAGTACTCTACACTTCTTATAATAAACTGCAGAGGCATTTGGATGTAGGATAAAGTCAGAAGGATAAGCTGAGTGAATGACAACTGAGAGGTTAGATTTGTTTGGAGTTTAATTAATGAGACTCTTAATATGGGGGGCGGTGTATAAAGGATAACTTTTAGTATGTTTGGTTATATATGTAGTAGGTGTTCAACAGGGGATTAGTTGATTTTTATTTTGTTAGACCAAGACGCGCTCCTTACAAATTTGAATTTAAGTTTGGCTTGGTGCATGGATTGAAAAAGAAAACTAATTAGATAGTAAATTATTGCTGCACAAAAATAAGACATACTTCAATAATTATAATCTAATCCAACTATTTTAAAGCCCCATTGGTTCTCACAGGGACGCAAATAGACGGATATGGATATGAGTGACGTCATATCTATATCCATTTTATAAAATGAATTTGGCTACGAATGAATGTTACACGGATGTGTAAACTAAAAATCATATCTTTAAAATACAAATAAAGATACAAATGGTTAGTGAGAATTCGGATACAAAGTAATGCAGCCATGGAAATGAATTATCCCATGAATATTATACATCACTTAATTATTCAAAAATTAAAAAACCTAGCTATTAAACAAGCCGTAATGTACATTAAAATTTTGATAATTAAATTAAAAGATATAAAGATCCGTTTTATTTTGAACTTTTAAAATATTTGGATTATCGATCAAACATTTGGATCATTTCCCAGACGTCTGGAAATTGAAAAATTTGTACACGCATTTGCTTTCTGCGTGCAGCCAGCGTGCAGACCTCCGTCTCTCTCCTCCCTTCTCCCTTTTTCCTCTGCCTAACCCTAAACCCTTGCCTACAAAAGAAGCACCCCCTTCCTCTCCTCTCCACTCCACCACCACCTTCCTCCCCACTCCACTGCCGTAAGTGAGGCGCGCGAGAGAGAGGGAGCGAGAGCAAGAAGGTGGAGCGGACATGAGGAGGAGGAGAGGGACGAGGTCGTGAGCTCATGGAGGCTCGCCAGAGGTTTGCATGGTCATCGCAGCGCATGCGGGAGGAGGAGAGCGTTGGGGCATCATCCCCGACCTCCTGCAGCGATTGGAGCTGCAGCGGAGCAGGAGGAGCCGCGGCGGATAGCTGCAAGAGAAGTGGGAGCGCGATCTGATACTGGAGTTTTTCCAATATCAGATGTCCGGAGTGCCTTCCGGACGATGAGCTGGACGTCTGGCGACGACACCAGATGTCTAAAAGCAGGTGTATCGCGAAGGTACGTCTTCCTCGCGGTTACGGCCATGCAGGCCGCACCGCAGAGGCGATCTGCTTGGCTAAAAATGGTGCGCTGCTCTGTCGTGTGCAAGAGCAACTTTGGGAAGGTGCGCGGCACGCCCTCCCACGCTTTTTGGATGTTTGGACAGCTGACCAGACGATCGGAGGCATTCCCAGACGACCGGAGGACTAGTCGGACATTTGGAACTGAGTCCAGACGGTCGCGAAGGAGTCCTGGATGTCTGAGATCACCGCAGGACTTGAGGTGAGACTCTGATGACTTTTAAGATGTCTGGACTTGTTTCCAGACGTCTGATTTGGGTCTACAGACACGTTTTTGACCCGTTTATAGTCTAATCGGGATCCGTTTTACGCAAACGAAATATCTGTGGTTTCTTTGTAAATTCCTCTACATGTTAGAAACCTTTAGATACTATTCTGAACGTTCCATTGTGATATGTTCCTTGGTATAGGACTTCGATCTGTTGCATGTCTAGGGCTTGCAGAGGCACGTGGGCCTACAGTTCAAGCCCCCAATACTCCTGGATTGTCTGTTAGAGTGGTTTCCCCCTATTCTATTTATAAAACATGAATGCAGCCATAAAAATTAGATAACTAGAAACCTAGGAAGTGGCATGGATCCTAGGATGTTACGACTCGGTTCTCGAATCCCTACAAGCACGAGACCCGACCGACTCGACTGATCCCAAGACCCAGTCGTCCAACGAGAAAGTAACCAAAAAGCAAGAAAGTAAACCACATTCACTATGCTAAGAAACTAACAGTAAAAAGATACAGCGGTAAAGAAGTAAAAACTGCTAAAGTACATATCACCACCACAACAGTAGAAAAGTAACCAGGTACAAGAATATAAAGTACAGAACGCAAGAGTGCAAAACGTAAAAGTACAAGAGTCTACTCATTACTACAAACGAGTACAACAAAAGAGCTACAACTACTGGGCTCTACTGGGCCCATCACCCTCTGCAGCCGTGGGCTCTGACTGCTCAACACCTGGACCTGAAAAAGGGGTTATGAGTACATAAAGTCAGCGAACGCTGAGTAGAGTGGTAACCAACTAACTAAAGCAGTAAAAGTGGACAGGTAGCTGTTGTTTTTCCATTTACTTTCTTTAACTAATTATTCTTTTCCCCCATTTGGTTTATTTATCAGGTCTCTTTCTTGATCTCGAATGTTCCTCGTGGAAACGATCTTGATTGCAATCTTTTCCAAAGAGTAGAAGGCACACGTGGTGCTCTCCTTGCCGGGAAAGTTTCCCGTGGTGATCCTACACCCAGTCAACCACCCCAAGGTCACGGACAGGTGTAACGATGACTACAGCACGTGCGATAAGTGCACGGGTAGCTATCCCGCACTGGTACGCAGTCAGTCATTTTCGTTAGCAGGTGTGCCCAAAGTGCAGCACGGAACCAGTATAGGGCCTAGCCCTCTCAGAAACAGGGGTCTAGCCCCTCTCAGTAACCAAACAGGGGGTCTCACCCCTCCACAGTCTGCGCACCCTCGCCTGACTACCCTGGTTTGCCCAGTGGGCCTAATAAGTTGGTGTAGGGCGGCTAGCTGAACCCCGAGTCCTGTGGGGTGGCTAGCTCTCTCCCTACACTAGTAGCTCTCCCCGGTACAGTGTACATGAGGGTCACAAAGTCGGTGCAAAGTGGCCAAACCCACCCCAGGTCTCAACCCGAAGGCGGCAAGCACCCCTCTATACTAAGAGGTAACATGCGCTCCCCTTGGTACCACGTACTCAAGAGCCAGCACACTTCCCAACACATTTCCAGATCCATTCCATTTATTTCCAGGAGCTCAACTCCTAATTCCCTGTAGGGTTCATGCACATATTCCTCAGGCCATGCCATACCAGGTTTTATCATCTCTATTTCCATTCTCATGTTATACATATGCAACTTGTATTTCTATTGTTCACATTTCCATACATAGTTTATACATAGGTAGCTCGTATTTCCATCATTCATGTTATCATTCTCAATTTATATACATACAGCTCGTATTATGTCATTTAACGTATACAACCGGAAAATCACATGCAACAGTTAACTAGTACAAGTATTTCCCATTTCACAGGCTGCTGTTATTCGTTTATAGGCAGTTATTATCATTTCTATCTACTCATTCAAGACTGCATTTCATTCATTCAATACAGACATTTTTAGTATTTCTCGTCCTAGGATTCATGCCATATCCTAGATTCTATTCATTCATTCCACACATGCATTCAGGTTTGTAATTAGATTAAGGGAAGCCACTCTACCAGTAAACCCAAGAGTAGTAGGGGCTTGAACGGCAGGCTCACGTCCCTCAGTAAGCTCTAAACCCACAACGAAACGAAGTCTTATCACAAGGATCAATCACAAGAGAATATTCAAAATAGTATAGAAAGTATTCTAACAAGTAGAGGAAATGATACAAGAAACATTAGTATCTTATTTGCGAAAAGCGGACCTCAAACGGACCCTAAACGGGTCAAAAATAGCATTTCTGACTCAAATCAAACATCTGAAACAACTTCCAGATGTCTTAAAAGTGTCTAGTGTCATACCTTAAGCCCTGCGCCAATCCTCAGACGTCCAGGAACTCTTCTGGACCGTCTGGACCCAACTCCAGACGTTCGACCACTTCTCCGGACGTCTGGAAGTGCCTACAGTTGTCTAGTAAGCTCCCCAAATGTCTGAAAAGCACGGGAGGGCGTGTCCTGTGCCTTCCCAAAGCGAATCCTGCACGCAGACACCCGATCTTCTCAAAACGGGCATGCAAAAGGGGTGGCAGTGGAGTGGCTTGCATGGTCGTATCCGCAAAGAGGACGTACCTTCGCGAAACTCTCACCCCAGACATCTGGAACCTCCTCCAGATGCCAGTTCCATCATCTGGATGTCGCTTCAGACGCCTGATTCTGGGGAAAACCTAGAACAAGAACTTGCTTCCGCACTCTCGCGCCGCGTGTGGCCGCGCCGTGCCCTCTCGCCTGCAGCTCTAGCTGCAGCAGTGTCGGGGAGGACCTCCCCAATGCACTCCTCGCGCATGCGCCGCTCCAGCCGTGCGCTCACCGGTGAGCTCCCACGCGAGCTCGCGAGTTTGCTCTCCTCCTCTCCTCAAGCTGCTCCTCCTCGACGCCGCCTGCGCGCTCTCTTTCTCGCGTTGCCTCTCTCACTGGAGGGAAGAAGAAGGAAGGTGGCTGGTGGATAAGAAGTGAGGGGAACGAGAGAGGAGGGGGTTATATAAGGTTGGGGTTAGGGTTTGCTTGGAGGCGAGGGAAGAGAGAGAAGGAGGAAAAATGAGGGTACTGTTTGCGCACAACACGCGTGCAGACGCGAGCTCGTACCCAAAGACTTTCGATTTCTAGATGTCTGGGAAGGTGTCAAGACAACTGACCCACAGTCTAGACGTCTTAAAAGACTCAAACAGCACAGGTCTTAACATCATAACAAATTTAAAGGAAGTTTCGTCCCCGAAACTTGAGCTAGCTAGGGTGTGATAACACTACATCTTGGGGTGATAATTCTGTTAAATGAGGCCCATCTTAAAAACAAAACGCACAGATAACACATCATAAATAGAATGTGAGCATTGCATGCATCATACATCAAGATTGCTTATAAAACAGTATTAATGGCCATTTGTATAAGTACTTGTCAAAGCAGGCCTCAGATGAGCAATCGGACTGCACGGATGGATTTAGAGCTCATGCAATGGGCCCAAGAAGTTCTGACCGTTGATCTAATGATCAACGGCCCACGGCGCATCACGTGGTGCCCGCTCGCTACATCCAGACAGCCGCTCGATCTCGCCTTCACCCGGAGGACGAATCTCAGTCGTCGATCTTCGATCGAACGGCTAAGAGTCACTTACGTGCCTGCCCTCGCCGCGACAAAGCAGCGGGCGCAGCGCAACTGTTGAAGCGCTCACCCACGCTCACGCAACGTGGGTTCGAAGCGCACTGTGAGGAAATTGCGAGGCGAAGGTGCGCGCGAGCGAAATTGGACCGCCCAATCAGCAGCGGACTGGCGCGATTGTGAGACGTGGCACCTGCAAATGCGCCTTGACCAGACACGCACGATGACGTGTGGGTGTGGGCGCGATCCAGGTGCGCACCCCGCACGGAATCTCAGCAATCCGATCTTCAAACGGACGGCTTACGATGTGCGCACGCGGATCAGGTGCAAAGAAGCACAAGGCACGCGTGAGCGACCGGTGGGCAAGGGCCTTCACCGACGTTTTGGGAAGGGTTTTAGCAACGTCCGGGACGTCGCTAAAACCCCTTCTTCATTTGGGTAGCCCTTCTTCCTATTTAAACCCCTTCCAACCACCCATGGAAGGCATTCACTCCACTTGCAAGTGTTCTATCTCCCTCCTAGCTACCTTTAAGCCCTTTTGTAATCGTCGAAGATGACAAGCCGCCGACGAAGCCTTCTCCACCACCGTGGCTGCCTCGTCACCCCCCCTCTCTCTCTTTCCTTCTTTTAAGCTTTACTTTACTTATGTTCAAGCATTTATCTAGTGTTGTAATTATGAACTAAAGTTGCATGTTAAATGAAGTCGTTTTCTATTCAATTGCTTGCTCTATTTTCTATTCAAGTTGCATGTTGCGAATGAAACAATTCTAACCCTAGTCTCTCTCCCTTCTCTCTCTCTCTCACTCACTTTTCACCCACGACTTTTCGCAAGCAAAAACCCGTTATTTTCGTGACATTAAATGACAAGAGAAATCCGATTTTCATGCCTCCCTGAGATAGACACTCGGACTCACATCCGTTTCTTCATTTTAAAATCGACGTTGCTAGCACAAGCTATAACGACTCTTCTAAACAAACGCGTCACATGCACGTCAAGGTGTGGGAAAAAAACAACATACGCATAACAAACTTAAAGAGGATCGAAGTCGATCTGAAAAGACGTACCCTCAAAAAGCTCCGGGTACCGCTCTCGCATCGCCACCTCAGGCTCCTAAGTAGTCTCCTCGTACCTCTGGCTCCTCCACAAGACCTTCACTAAGGGTACCTGCTTCCGTCTCAAACTTCGGACGGCTCTTTCTATTATCTGCACTGGTTGCTCGGGGTAGCTCAAGTCGTCACCCACCTCGACACTTTTGTGGCTTAGAACGTGACTGGGATCGGCGACGTACTTCTTGACGTTGGACACGTGGAACACGTCGTGCACACCAAAAAGTTGGGGAGGAAGGGCAAGCCTGTAAGCAACGGGTCCTACCCTCTCCAAGACCTCAAAGGGCCCCACAAACCTCGACGCGAGCTTCCCTTTCACCCCAAAACACTGCAGGCCCTTCATGGGCGAAACGCGTAGAAGGACGTGACCCCCAACCTTGAACTACACCTCTCTGCGCTTCCGATCGGCATAACTCTTCTGTCTGCTCCTGACAGTGCGAAGTCGTATGTGAATCTACTCAACCACCTCCTGACTCTGCCGGATCAGCCTGGGGCCAACCTCCCGCTTGGTCCCCACCTCAACCCAACTCAAGGGTGCAGTACACCTCCGTCCGTACAAAGCCTCGTAGGGTGCCATGCCGATGCTCGAGTGATAACTGTTATTATATGCAAACTCTGCCAGGGGCAAGTGCTCCTCTCAAGAGCCCCTCCAGTCTAGTACACAGGCACGCAAAAGGTCCTCAAGCGTCTGTATCGTGCGCTCTGACTGTCCATCTGTCTGGGGGTGGTATGCCGTGCTGAACCTCAACCGTGTCCCCAAAGCCTGCTGAAACTCAACCCAAAATTGGGACGTAAAATGAATATCTCGGTCAGATACAATCTCACGCAGAACTTCGTGCAGACGTACCACGTTGCGAATATACCTCTCTGCCAACTGTGCTAGTCCCAAGGTGACTCGGATCGGCAGGAAACGCACCGTCTTCATCAATCTATCTACAATCACCCAAACTGCGTCGTGTCCTCGTTGGGTAATGGGCAAGCCCACCACTAAGTCCATGATGATGCTCTCCCACTTCCACTCTGGTACTGGAAGTGGTTGCAACAACCCTGCAGACCTTTGATGCTCGGCCTTCACCTGCTAGCACACTAAACACTACTGCACGAACTCACCTACATCCCGCTTCATCCCCCTCCACCGAAAGTCACGTCTCAGATCATGATATATCTTTGTGTTCCCAGGATGCATGGTGAACCTGGAACTGTGTGCCTCAGTCAGGAGCTCTCTCAACAACTCCTTGTCCCTGGGAACGCACAAACGTCCCCTAATGCGCAGTACCTCGTTAGTAAAGGAGAAGTCTCCAGGGTCCCTTGACAGTACTCTGTCACGCAACGATTGCAGGTACGGGGTTGTCATCTGTCCTGTGCTTATGCGGTCTATCAACTCTGGTCTCGTCTGCCATGTCACAGTCACTGCCTCACAGTGCCCCTGTAACTCTAAGGGTCGCCAACTACCCAACTCCTCCATGAGTCTCCATCTTTGTGTCTGTAAATTGGCCAAGTGGGTGGGCACCTTCCGGCTCAAGGCATCAGCCACCACATTGGCCTTCCCCAGATTATAGGAGATGCTGCAGTCATAGTCTTTCAGGAGCTCTAACCAACGTCTTTGTCTCATGTTAAGCTCCTTCTGATCAAACAAATACCTGAGGCTCTTATAATCTGTGAATATCTCAAAAGTCTCACCGTACAGGTAGTTCCTCCATGTCTTCAGCGCGAAGACGACAGCTACCAGCTCTAGGTCGTGGGTAGGGTAGCTATGCTCATGGGGCTTCAGTTGCCGCGAAGCGTAAGCGACAACGTGACCCCGCTGCATGAGCACGCCTAACCCCTGCAAGGAAGCGTCTGTGTACATAACGAAACCGGCACTGCTGTCTAGGATGGTAAGCACAGGAGCTGAAGTCAGCCTCTCCTTCAACTCCTGAAAACAAGCCTCATAAGCGTCTGTCCAAGAAAAGGGCACGTCCTTCCGGGTCAACTGTGTCATAGGACGCGCAATCTGCGAGAAACCTCTGATAAACCGTCGATAATAACCTGTCAATCCCAAGAAACTGTGGATCTCTGTCACTGTACGTGGTCTCTCCCACCTGAGCACTGCCTCTACCTTGGTTGGGTCCACAGCCAAGCCATCCCCTGAAATCACATGACCTAAGAAGGTCACCTACCTCAACCAGAACTCGCACTTGCTGTATTTGGCATACAGCCTACGTCACCTCAACGTGTCCAAAACCATCCGCAAGTATTATCCGTGTTTAGCCTGATCCTGTGAGTAAATGAGCACACCATCGATAAATACTACCATAAATTGATCCAGATACGGTCTGAACACCCGGTTCATCAAATCCATGAAAGTAGCGGGGGCATTGGTCAGCCCAAATGGCATGACCAAAAACTCATAGTGTCCGTACTGGGTGCGAAAAGCTATCATGGAGACGTCGGTCTCCTTGATCCTCAACTGGTGGTAGCCAGAGCTCAAGTCTATCTTGGAGAAAACCGTGACACCTTGCAATTGATCAAACAAATTATCAATCCTTGGTAGCGGATACCTGTTCTTGATGGTGACCCTATTCAGCTGTCTGTAGTCCACATAAAGGCGTAGGGTACCATCCTTCTTCTTTATAAATAATATTGGGGCTCCCCACGGAGACGCACTAGGTCTCACAAAGCCCTTCTCCAAAAGGTCCTGCAACTGGGACTTGAGCTCTCGCAACTCAAGAGGTGCCATCCTGTAAGGTGCTGTAGAAATTGGGCTAGTCCCTGATACCAGTGAGATCTCAAACTCAATCTCACGCTCAGGCAGTAGTCCTGGCAGCTCCTCTAGAAACACGTCGGGGTACTCTCTAACCACCGGGATGCTCTGAAAGTCTTCCACAGGGCTGGGCTCTGCCACTACACAAGCCAGAAAGCCCTCACACCCCTGGCCCAAAAGTCTCGCCGCCCGAAGTGCAGAAATGCACATGAAGCCTCCGTCCACCAGCTGTCTGTGAAACTCAAAAGAAGGTATCTCCGGTATGGAGAAGACGATCTTCCTCTCAAAACAGTCCACCAAAGCGTGGTAAGAGGACAACCAATCCATCCCCAGAATGACACCAAAGCCCTCCATTGGTATCACAATCAGGTCAGCGGGGAGGTTGTGTCCCCTAACACTGACCTCACAGTCTGTATAAACCTCCTCAGCTACAAACAACTAACCACCCAAACCATTGATCACAAAGGATCCACTAATAACACACAGTCCTGTCCCAAACTGACAACAAAACTGGCAGGAACAAATGAGTGCGTGGCACCGGAATAAAAAAGTGTGTAAACTAGTCTGCCAGAAACTGTAACCATACATGCCACCACTAAACCTGAAGCTCTGGCATCAATGTGTGTCAGGGAGTTGATACTGTAGGTTCCAACACTACTAGAAGGGGGTGACATGATAAAATGCGGAAATAAAATATAAAGCAATCTCACAAAAAGTCAATCACACAAGTACACAAGTATTTTTAGGTGGAAACCCAAACCGGGTGAAAACCATCACCTAACCCTCTCGAGTTAGGATTTTCCGATCAACCTAGTTGATCAAATCCACTAAACGAATCACTTTAAAACGAGGGTGATTCAACCTCAGTACAACCACGCTACAAGTACGAGGGTAGCGTTCCTCAACCCCATCTCTCCACGAGAAGGATTTTGTCCCACGAAGGCGACGAGAATTCGCAAAGCGAATACCCAACTAAATAACAAAGATAAAAATAAACAACAAGTCCTATAGAGCCAACAAAGAAATTAAGAACCTAGCTTCTATAGGAATAAGGAAACTCCCCTTTGCAAGGAGTGCGTCGAGTTGGTGACGCGGTGCGTGTGCCACGCAACGCGCAATGTCGCTCTCGTGAACAACGGCGGGAGAGCGGGTACGCGAAGGCTTGATGCTCTCAAGGGAATGGAGCTTAAGCTTGGAGAGCAAGATCTTTTCTGGACACAAAAGAGTGTGAAAGTGTGTAGCTAAGTGTATCCAAGTGTCTCTAAGTGTGTCAAAGGCTCCCCTCTATTTATAGAGGCCTTAGGAAGGCTTAAGAAAGGTTCTATAGCCGTTGGGAACAAAGCCCAAGAGAATCAGGCCGAAATCAGGACAATGATTACACTTGACAGGGTTATCAGACGTCTAACTATGGCATCAGCCGTCTGGAAGGCCACTTTAAGACGTCTGATTCCAAGGTCAGACGTCTGATTTTGGGCGGGTCTCTTCCTGACTTGGATCAGATCTAAACAGGGTTTTTGCGCAAGTCCATCAGACGACATACAGGACGTCTGGCACTATGTATGGACGTCTGGAAACCTACTTTTTCCGTGGGAATTGATTTCCAAACGTTGCAACGGCTAAAAAATCTCTGAGAAGAGATTTTGGGTCAGCCGAGGCAAAACGGTCATTTATCAGACGTCTGGACAGTCCTATGGACGTCTGATAAGGCTCTAACGGTCATATTCTTGAGCGCCTGCTAAGGTAGCCAACGGTCCACTATCTGGACGTCTGGCAAGTCCATCAGACGTCTCCTAAGACGTCTGGTATTAGGTCTGGACGTCTGATTTCATCAGACAGAACTAGGTATGTCCAGCCTAACAGATATCAGACGTCTGGAAAAACAGTCAGACGTCTTAAAATACTTTATCAGACGTCTGATTTGGGAATTAGACGTCTGGAAGTGCTGTTTGAACCCTATATTGGTTTTCTAAGTGTTCTACAGAAAACCTAAGTATCCTAGGGTTGTGTCGGTGTTCCTAGGACTACTGTTAGGGTACTTTGAGGCTCTTTAACATAATTTTCTAAGGAAAATAAGAGCAAGAAAATAAAGACAAGAGATACAAGAAAGGATTAAAAAGAATCTATCCTATTCTTCTTGTCTTCTATCTTCAATCTGTCGCTCCACGCGAACCTCCTCTGTTTTCCGTCAAGCTCCTCCAATCCATCCTGGATGCGAGCTCGAGTTCCGTCTAAACACGTCCACATTTGCAATTGACCTGAAATCTAGGACTCAAATTGCAAATGTTAAATAACACGTGTTTTGTTATCATCAAAACAAATGATTGTGGTTCTCTAGCACCAACAGATACACCCCTCAGCTCTCGGTGCGAAAGAAGTAGCCACACTTTGCGTCGGACGAGTAACCACTGGCCGGTACCCTCCCATCGATTGCTGTTCTCCCCCACGCGCCTGGGAACTATGGCCACCTGCACGTCCTCCAGCGCTTGGTGCGGGGAGCATCTGCTGACCTCCAGCCCTAGACGAGTAGTCCCTCTTGATGTGGCCCGACTGGCCACACTGATAGCAAAGGGGAACTCGACTCCCACCCTCAGTAGGTCCCTGCTGACGGCTGGACGGGGGTCCAGTGCTAGCAGCTGGCCCCTGTCGGGAGCCCCTAAAGGCCACTGTGTTGATTTCCCTACCAGGAGGGGGTGACATAATATATTGCGGAAATAAAATGTAAAGCAATCTCACAAAATTCAAACACACAAGGTACACAATTACTTTTAGGTGGAAACCCAAACGGGTGAAAACCACCACCTAACCTTTTCGAGTTAGGATTTTCCGATCGACCAAGTTAATCAAATCCACTAAACGAAGGTGATTCAACCTCAATTACAACCACGCTACAAGTGCGAGGGTAGCGTTCCTCAACCCCTTCTATTCACGAGAAGGATTTTGTCCCTCGAAGGAGATGAGAACTCGCAAAGCGAATACCCAACCAAAATAACAAAGATAACAAACAATCATATAGAGCTAACAAAGTAATTTTAAACCTAGCTTCTATAGGAATTAGGAAACTCCCCTTTGCAAGGAGGGCGTCGGATCGATGACGTGGGTGCGTGAGCAACGTGACGGTGCAATGTCGCTCTCGTGAACTACGGCAGGAGAGCGGGTGCGCAAAGACTTGATGCTCTCAAGATGTAGAGCTTGCGTGTTGAACGCTACGAACGCTACGCTAACGAGATTGGTTTTGGAAAACCTGTCGTTGTAGTTCGAAAGCGAAGAATTCGTGTTCAACAAATAAAATTTATACCGAAAATAATTTCGAGTCGAACACAGGGAGGCGGATGTTTGATTTAAAAACTACGCGTTTCTTTTTATTTGTTACAGAATAATTCAATTTAGAACTATCTAATTATTTACAATAAATAGAAGAGAGAGAGTAAGAGAGAAAGAGAATATTACACAGAGAAATCAAAATGAGATGTAGAATAAACAAGGAATTTTTGTATTGAAGAGATTGTTCATTACAACTAGAAAGCATAAAACAATTACTCTAGAAAGCGATAAATTTACTCTAGAAAGCATTAAAAGAATGGAGAGAGAAATGTCCTCCTCGACAATTGCTTGGAGGACGAGTAGATTAATCTAGAAAGCAGTAAATCTATACTAGAAAGCAGTAAAAAGAATAGGGAGAGAGAAATCCTCCTCGACGGTTGCTTGGAGGACGAGCCGGATGAGACGACGCCTAGAAGAAGGAGAACGAAGCGGGACGAAGGAGGACGAAGCAGAAGAACGGGAACGAAGTAGCACGCCGTCGTCGTCGCGGGATCCACTTCCGAAGGGGAACGAAAATTGGACTTTATCTCGCGAGAAGCATCCCGGGTGTGGGACAAGCTTCTCTTGAGCTTTGGAGCGGTAGAGAGGAGAAAGAAGAGATGAAAATTTCGTATGGAGGGGGTCTCCTTTTATAATTGCAAGGAGTGAGTGCAAAATGGACATTACAAGTTCAAAATAGTAAATGAGGGGTCTTTAGTGATGGATCTTTAGTGACGGATAAATCCGCCACTAAAGCCCCTAACGTGGGCGACGTGGGCTGCTCGCGCGTGCCTCCTCGCTTGCTCGCGCCCTCAACGGCTTCGCACGTCCGCGAAGTCTCAGCCGTCTGATCGCGAGATCGGATGGCTTAAAATCGCGCCTTCACCCGCTACATTACACCCGCCTGCACGTGCGATCGCGCGTTACGCGCAGGCGTCCAATCGCACGTCGACGCTATCGGGCGCCCGGGGCCGGACAATCTCCATCCGATGCTCCACGCGCCTCAATTACCCGCGCCTCCAATCCCCTCACCGCGGCTCGAACCCGCACCCCGCGCTCGCGTAAGCGCGCTCGACCGCTACGCTGCGGGGAGCGGATGGTCGAGCGCACGTTTTAAGCGCCGGGCGGCCACAACCGTTGGATCTCCATCTGACGGCGGAGAGCAATCGGGAGGGGGCCTTCACAAAATGCCAACGGCCGCTTGGGCGGCTGAGATGGCGCCACGTGGTGCCATCTTGGCCGTCCATCTTCTGGAAGTTGTAGATGATGCCACGGATGTCGAATTGACTCGATTTTTGTGTCGTTGGGCTGCGATCGTCGATCCGAATTCATCCGTGCGGTCAGATTTGTCATCTGAAGTGCAGATTTACACCATCCTGGCCCTTGATCTTCTAGGGTTCCCCGGTCTCTATCTGATGCTATGGATGCCTGATTAGGACGATCTTGGAGTCGTTGAACTCCAATCGTCGCCCTGATCACATCCATACGGTTGGATCTTTGATCCGAGGCCCTGATAAAATGTTTTCCCTGTCCAAGCACATAAAAGGAGACAATTAACCTCCATTTTATTCAAAGTATTCTAAATGCAAGATGATGCATGTAATGCAATATTTATATCATGAAATGCAATCCTATGCTTAAGAACATGCATAAATAGACATCTTAAGTGGTGTAAATGTGTTTACATCATAACCCCATGCCTATCTTTTGCTAGTCCCTAGCAAAAACTATATTCTATTTATAAAAGAATTAGGTTCGATTATTTGGACTTGAGTTAATTTTCAATCATTAAGAAATTGTCTACTTAGGAACTGAACCTTCAAAGACACAACAGTGCCCGGGTATCAGCCAAAATGCAGACCGCTTCAAGCCCTCGCCTTATTAAAAGAAAATTTTCTTTTTCTCTTTTTCTCTTTTCTATTTTTTTTCTTTTATTTTCAAATTTTTGGGTTTAAGAGTAGCTTTCTACGGCCATTCAACTCACCCAAAATTTGATGAGAACCCTAAGCTTTAAGCATCTTATTGTGATTTGTGATAGACTCGTTGACCGGCAATTAGGACAGATTTTGGATTTCTACGCCTCTAGGTGACCTCAAAAAGAATTCTGCCTAAAGGTGTATCTTTACAATCGGTAGCTTTCTCCCTACTTTTATTTTTTTACGGGGTCAGCACAAGGGTGAATCCAGTGTATATCTCACCGGTTTATTCTACTTCTCCGCTTCTTCCTAAGTGTTTTGGGAATTTTTAGTGCGTTTTCTGAGCTGGGTTCTGGACAACCGGTCGATGAGCTGTTACCACCGACAACTTGCCAGCCATACTCGTGCGGGGAAGTGTGGCTTATTTCTTTTTATTGTTTTCTCCTTTTTTTTATTTTTTTTTAATTTTTTTTAAAAAATAGGTGGCTTCCCTGGTCTAAGATTTACCTAAGGGCAGGAAAAAGAGAAAGGTCCAGTGACTAGGCTCTGGACAACCTACCTATGGGATGTTACCCACGATAACTTGCCAGCCATATCACCCTAGAAGGTTCATTAGCTATCCAATTTCCGTAAAAATCGCCGAACAACAAGTCAACGCAAAGAAAGTGTGTAGATGCTTAAAACTCAAAATTCCCTCAAATCAGAGGGCGGGTTGATAAGTCGTGTACTTATCACCCAAACTTATTTATTCCAATTAAAATAAAATTCAAGTTGGCGAGAACTTGAAAAATCAATCCACATTTTAGTGGATACACGGGCTGATTAAGTTCAACGACCTGAAGGGTCTTTGCGTTCAGATCTTAATGTAGTATTTCTTAAGATTGAAAATTTTCTTAAACCCAAATTCTCTTTCCTAATTCTGATTTTTTTTTTATATAAAATAAAATAAAACAAATCTATGGAGCTGACAAATGAATTCAGACATAAATATCCACCCCCCCATGCCTATCTAATGCAATGTCCTCATTGTATTAAAAAGACATAAAACAAAGTGGAAAAGCGTAGAAAGCACCTGAATTGCGTGAATGTCATGTCCGCTCCGAGATGAAAACAAAAAAGAACTGTATATGTGCTGAGTTTAGTGCCTTCAGCTAGGCACATTATACAAAGAAAAGAAATGAAGAATTCACAAGTGCAGGTCAGAATTAATATAAACAGAAGAATCCTCTGACCTGTCAGCAAAGGTCCACAGATGTGGACCAGATTGTGGTGCAGACCCACACCCCATAATTGAGAATATTTTAGGTTCTGGATAAAAATTACCCAAAACCTAAAATCAGAATGCAAGCGGGGCCGGGCCTGCGATTTATGAGGATGCAACCCAAGGCCAAAATGTCGGGTTACAGAGAATTGAAGCTCAAAAGGATAATCGTTGAATGTGTGCTTGAGTTGAACATCCTCAAAACAAATGTCGTAAGGGTTCTGATTTGATGGTTTCAGCTTAAAAGGAACCCTTCGACTCAATATTCCATTTCCTCCAAAATTAACTTTCCAAATCAGAACTTCCCCGCTCCTATCCTCCTCATTAAGTGTATCAAATTCCAAGACCTCTTGTATATTCATCACCTCGTCTGAAATCTCCAAGTCTAAATGATGTGGCAGAATCAAAATTGACTTGGGTCTAATTATCTCAGAATTAGAATCATCAATAAGCTCAACAGGATGTAACTGATAATCAGGGCATTGAATTGATTCCTCCAGAAAATGCGATTCTGGATCCGTATCGTGTGCCCTAATAAGATCAGTTTCCTCAGTTCTTGGGCTATCAAATGATCTATCAGATTCCTCAGGCCCAATCGTCTCACAAAAATCGTGATCTGAAAACTCGTGTGAGACTTCGCAACTTGAATCTTCACCATCAAAGAAATCAGGATCCGTATCAATGTATGTCCCAAAATCAGTTGTCACTTTGTGTTCCCAGGAGACATACATTTTCTCGTAACCCGGCTCAGGGATCTCAGGTGAAGAAATCAGGTCATCCTTAATTGGTTGCTTTAATTCAATCTGGTCAGCCTCGTAACAAGTGCCCCCCCAACAGGTGCCTGAGCGGGTTCTGTCATTGGCTTTCCTGAAGAGGGTTCATCCTGGGAATCATCCCAAGATTGAATCAAAGCAACCACGAATCTCATCCTCAATTTCGCTAATTTCCCAAGTAGAAACTCACCCGGGTTCTTATCCTTAACGTCCTGGAGCCAATCCAACAAAGACTTGTTTAAATCATCAATCATCTGAATCAGGGGCTCCAATCTCTCAATGCAAGGTGTTGGCTGAACTTCTAAAGATTGAATGATATTTCTCAAGTTAGCCAGAACCTTATCTTGAGCCTGGTTAACCTGAACCAAATGAGTTGGTTCAGGATTGGGCGGGTTTGACATCAATGCAGAGGAATTAACGAATTGAGATTCGTTATACCCATCCTGATAATAGGTCATTTCAGATTGTTCAAAAGATGGTGATGACCTAAAGGCAGTGAAATCAAAGGATGGGTAAAGATCAGTGTATCCTTCTTGATTGTAGATCGTATTAAGTTGTTCATGAAAGGAGGACGATCTATAATCGATGTAGCTCTGAGAAGGATAAAAATCAGAATCAAAGTGTTCAGGGTTAGACCCTAAACACGGGGGTCCGGAATTGTATCCCCAATCCGAATTATCCCAACTAACTGATGGTTGATTACAATACGAGTTGGGATAATCGTCATGTTGAGGATAATTTACAATAGGAGGGAAAGAGCGGGAATGCGTGAAATATGTGGAAGGATTCATGATACACGAGAGGAAGAAAGGTGCCCTGCAATACAAACAATCAAACCTGTCCTTAAATGGGTTAGCCTACAGACCTACAGACTCTCAAAACCCGTCTTGAGATAAAGGAACGATTTGATCTACTTCCATCTGTTCAATCCAACCAGTTAGAAGGAGGGACTGGGGAGAAGGTTCTTCCTTCGGCTTGCGCCTCCGATTCCTAGTGTACCCCCCAGCCGCGATCGTTTGACTCTTCTCCCCTAGCTAGACATCAGATTGAACAGTAGAAACAGACTAATCGAAAATAATCTCGTTCTGCGTTCTGAAGAGCGAGTCCAATCCTTAAGGCCAACGTCTACTCTATTTTATTTAGGGCTAGGTTTGAATGTGCTTTGGAATGTGATAGGCCCTTTAAATGGGTTGTGCCCTTAATGACTGATTGATTCGTGTGTGAGTGCACAACCAGTGGTTTTCAAGCAAGATTGTTTTTGATGTGGTGAATTTTAAGATTCAAATCTTGCTTAGTAGCTTTTATGATTCAACTTTAGGTGTTTTCAATCAAGTTTCATTAGCACACCAGGTTTTGCAAGCACAGGTGAAGATGTTTTCCTTTAAAGTTTAAAAAGAATGTGGAGTGCCTGGTAAATCCCTAAGAGTTGAACCTAATTAGCAGCTACTTGATGAGTTGATTTTATTTGAAGTGGTGCGGCCCAATCAACTCAAACAATTGGCCTGTTGCACCACTTAATTAGGCACACAAATGATTACCTAATCTGATTTCTACTCAATTATGTGTTTGGATGTGTGTACCGGATCCTAAGATTGGTTTACCGGTTGAGTTTGAAAATCAGATGAGGTTATGTACCTCTATGAGATTTTTTTTTTCTTTTTAATGTGGGGGTTGGGGTGAGTATGTGTGTCAAACAACAAACAATCTAACCTTAGAGTTTATAAAAACACCTAGGTTGATTGATGTTTGAGTTCTTATGTGATGAAATGAAATCTAATGGGTGGGAGGTGGGGGGTAACTCACAAAACCTTCTACAGCACTTTACTCCAATCTACCGCTTTTGCCTGCCTCGAAAGAGTACCTGCAATTACAATAAGAAAGGAGAAAAGTGAGGTAAATGATTTGTAAGTTACAAAACGCGAAGAGAAATCAAAGATCGTTGCCTCCCCGGCAACGGCGTCAAAATTGTTGATCGCTACGAACGCTACGCTAACGAGATTGGTTTTGGAAAACCTGTCGTTGTAGTTCGGAAGCGAAGAATTCGTGTTCAACAAATAAAATTTATACCGAAAATAATTCCGGGTCAAACACAGGGAGGCGAACGTTTGATTTAAAAACTACGCGTTTCTTTTTATTTGTTACAGAATAATTCAATTTAGAACTATCTAATTATTTACAATAAAAAGAAGAGAGAGAGAGTAAGAGAGAAAGAGAATATTACACAGAGAAATCAAAATGAGATGTAGAATAAACAAGGAATTTTTGTATTGAAGAGATTGTTCATTACAACTAGAAAGCATAAAACAATTACTCTAGAAAGAGATAAATTTACTCTAGAAAGCATTAAAAGAATGGAGAGAGAAATGTCCTCCTCGACGATTGCTTGGAGGACGAGTAGATTAATCTAGAAAGTAGTAAATCTATACTAGAAAGCGGTAAAAAGAATAAGGAGAGAGAAATCCTCAAAGAATGGAGGGAGAAATGTCCTCATCGACGATTGCTTGGAGGACGAGTAGATTAATCTAGAAAGCAGTAAATCTATACTAGAAAGCGGTAAAAAGAATAGGGAGAGAGAAATCCTCCTCGACGGTTGCTTGGAGGACGAGCCGGACGAGACGACGCCTGGACAAAGGAGAACGAAGCGGTACGAAGGAGGACGAAGTAGAAGAACGGGAACGAAGCAGCACGCCATCGTCGTCGCGGGATCCACTTCCGAAGGGGAACAAAAATTGGACTTTATCTCGCGAGAAGCATCCCGGGTGTGGGACAAGCTTCTCTTGAGCTTTGGAGGGGTAGAGAGGAGAAAGAAGGGATGAAAATTTCGTATGGAGGGGGTCTCCTTTTATAGTTGCAAGGAGTGAGGGCAAAATGGACATTACAAGTTCAAAATAGTAAATGAGGGGTCTTTAGTGACGGATAAATCCGTCACTAAAGCCCCTAACGTGGGCGACGTGGGCGGCTCGGGCACGCCTCCTTGCTTGCTCGCGCCCTCAACGGCTTCGCACATCCGCGAAGTCTCAGTCGTCCGATCGCGAGATCGGATGGCTTAAAATCGCACCTTCACCCGCTGCATTGCGCCCGCCTGCGCGTGCGATCGCGCGTTACGTGCGGGCGTCCAATCACGCGTCGACGCTATCGGGCGCCCACGACCGCATGATCTCCATCCGACGCTCCACGCGCCTCAATTACTCGCGCCTCCAATCCCCTCACTGCGGCTCAAACCTGCGCCCCGCACTCACGTAAGTGCGCTCGACTGCTGCGCTGCGGGGCACGGATGGTCGAGCGCACATTTTAAGCGCCGGGCGGCCACAGCCGTTGGATCTCCATCTAACAGCGGAGAGCGATCGGGTGGGGGCCTTCACAAAATGCCAACGGGCGTTTGGGCGGATGAGATGGTGCCACGTGGCGCCATCTTGGCCGTCCATCTTCTGGAAGTTGTAGATGGTGCCACGGATGTCGGATTGACTCGATTTTTGTGTCGTTGGGCTGCGATCGTCGATCCGAATTCATCCGTGCAGTCGGATTTGTCATCTGAAGTGCGGATTTACACCATCCTTGCCCTTGATCTTCTAGGGTTCCCCGGTCTCTATCTGATGCTACGGATGCCTGATTAGGGCGATCTTGGAGTCATTGAACTCCAATCGTCGCCCTGATCACATCCATACGGTTGGATCTTTGATCCGAGGCCCCGATAAAATATTTTCCCTGTCCAAGCACATAAAAGGAGATAATTAACCTCCATTTTATTCAAAGTATTCTAAATGCAAGATGATTCATGTAATGCAATATTTATATCATGAAATGCAATCCTATGCTTAAGAACATGCATAAATAGACATCTTAAGTGGTGTAAATGTGTTTACATCATTGAGCTTGGAGAGCAAGGGCTTCTTTTTGGACACAAAAGAGTGGAAAGTATGTTGCTTGGGTGTGTCTTGTGTGTTTTGTGTGTCTCTAGGTGTATCAAGGCTCCCCTCTATTTATAGAGGCCTTAGGAAGGCTTTGGAAGGCTTAGGAAAGCTTCCATAGCCGTTGGGTGCAAAGTCCAAGAGAATCAGGCCGAAATCAGGGACAATGATTGCATTGATAGGGTAATCAGACGTCTAATTCTGGCATCAAATGTCTGGAAGACCAATTTAAGACGTCTGAAAATAAGGTCAGACGACTGATTTTGGGCGGGTCTCTTCTTGACTTGAATCAGATCTAAAAAGGGTTCTAGCGCAAGTCCATCAGACGACATACAGGACGTCTGGCACTATGTCTGGACGTCTGGAAACCTACTTTTTCGTGGGAATGGATTTGCAACGGCTAGAAAATCTCTGAGAAGAGATTTTCGGGTCAATCGAGGCAAAACTGTCAACTATCAAACGTCTGGAAAGGCTTAAGGACGTCTGATAAGGCTCTAACGGTCATATCCTTGAGCGTATGCTAGGACAGCCAACGGTCCACTAATTAGACGTCTAGCAAATTCATCCGACGTCTCCTAAGACGTCTGGTCTAAGGTCTGGACGTCTGATTTCATCAGACAGAATTACCAAGTCCTTCCTGAATGTTTATCAGACGTCTGAATCAACAGTTAGACATCTTAAAACACATTATCAGACGTCTGATTTGGGAATTAGACGTCTGGAAATTCTGTTTGAACCCTATATTGGTTTTCTAAGTTTTCTACAGAAAACCTAAGTATCCTAGGGTTGTGCGGGTGTTCCTAGGACTACTGTTAGGGTACTTTGAGGCTCTTTAACATAATGTTCTAAGGAAATAAAGAGGAAGAAAATAACGACAAAAGTACATGAAAGGAATAAAATGGAATTCTATCCTATTCGTCTTGTCCTTCCATCTTCAATCTATCGCTCCTCACGAATCCCCTCTGTTCTCCATCAAGCTCCTCCAATCCGTCCTGGATGCAAGCTCGAATTCCGTCTAATCACGTCTCCATTTGCAATTGACCTGAAATCTAAGACTCCAAGTGCAAATGTTAAATAACACGTGTTTTGTTATCATCAAAACAAATGATCGTGGTGCTCTAGCACCAACACACTGATGACCCCGCAAAGCGTGACGGCTCTCCTGCTGGCACTGCGTGCCTCCTCTCTCGCTGGCCCTGTGAGTAGTCTGGCTGGTAGGGCCTCTTCCGTCCGCTATCAATGCCACGTGCACCCGAGTTGGTCTCCTCATATGTCATAGCTGCCTCCACCACTCTAGAGAACGTAGGCATCTTCAGGGGTTTGACATACCCTCGAATAGCAGGTCGGAGCCCCTCGGTGAACCTCCACAGGCGCTCCTCAGTAGCAATAACTGTTGCGGCGAAACAAGACAGCTCCAGAAAATGCATACGATACACACTCACAGTCATCGTCCCCTCGCGGAGAGTGTGGAACTCCCGCCTCCTCTGATCCTGCCACGTCTGTGGGAAGTACTGCTCGCAGAAGAGGGCCACAAACTGATCCCACATCAGCTCTACCCTCTCCTGACCTCTGACCGCCCTCCACCACCTGTGTGCCACGCTCTCCAACTGGTACGTGGCAAAGGCCACGCGGCACTCCGCAGGGGGCGAAGGGTGTCAAACACCTTCTTGATCTGCTCGAGCCAGTCCTCCGCCTCGGTCGGGTCCTCATCCCCCTTGAAGGAGGGGGGCTTCAGCTTACGGAACTGTCCAAAAAGTTCGTAATGTCGCTGAAGTGGGGAAACGGGCATGCCTTCAAGCAGGGAGGGCTCGTGCTCGGAATCGTCAGAGTGCGATGGGGGCGGTGGAGGACCACCTCCTCCCCCACGTCCAGCGATGCGTCTGTCTCACGGTCCCACAGAGGACTCCCCCTCCACGTCCCTAGGGAGAGGCGCCCGTGGAGGCGAGTGGAGCTCCTCTCATACAATCTCCCGTATCAGCTAGGCGAGGTCATGGGCCTGAACGTCCGGAAGAAGTGGCTGGTCCACTGAAACATCGGGATCAACACGTCCGCCCCTCCGACCTCGTCCACGGCCCACCTCAATGACTCCACATCGAGGCATCTCCTGCAAGGAGACGCGAACATCAGAACAGGAAGACATTAATTTCAACGGACATTCAGCAAAAGGACCTTAGAACAGATGTCAAAAGGTATGTTGTGGTGGTTACTCTAGTTACAAGCACGTGAATTGGTTATTCTCAAACTAGTTGGTTCACTTCCCGGGACGACCTTATTCTAATACCATCTTGTTACAACCCAGTTCCTCAATCCCTACAGGACATGTGACCGGACCGACTCGACTGATCCTAAGACCCAGTCGTCCAATGAGAAAGTAACCAAAAAGCAAGAAAGTAAACCACATTCACAATGCTAAGCAACTAACAATAAAATGGTATAGCAGTAAAGAAGTAAAAACTACTACAGTACATATCACCACCATAACAGTAGAAAAGCAACCAGGTACAAGAATATAAAGTACAGAATGCAAGAGTGAAAAATGTAAAAGTACAAGAGTCTACTCACTACTACAAACGAGTACAACAAAAGAGCTACAACTACTGGGCTCTACTGGGCCCAACACCCTCTGCAGCCGTGAGCTCTGGCTGCTCAACACCTGGACCTGAAAAAGGGGTTATGAGTACAAAAAGTCAGCGAACGTTAAGTAGAGTGGCAACCAACTAACTAAAGCAGTAAAAGTGGACATGTAGCTGTTGTTTTTCCATTTACTTTCTTTAATTAATTATTCTTTTCCACCACTTGATTTATTTATCAGGTCTCTTTCTTGATCTTGAATGTTCCTCATGGGAACGATCTTGATTGCAGTTTTTTCCGAAGAGTAGAAGGCACACGTGATGCTCTCCTGGTCAGGAGAGTCCCCCATGGTGATCCTACACCTAGTCAACCACCCCAAGGTCATGGACAGACGTAACGGTGACTACGGCACGCACGATAAGTGCACGGGTAGCTACCCCGCACTGGCACGCAGTCAGTTGTTTCCATTAACGGTGTGCCCAAAGTACAGCACGGAACTAGTATAAGGCCTAACCCTCTTAGTAATAGGGGTCTAGCCCCTTTCAGTAACCAAACAGAGGTCTCGCCCCTCCACAGTCCGCGTACCCTCGCCTGACTACCCTAGTTTGCTCAGTGGGCCTAACAAGTTGGTGTAGGGCGGCTAGTTGAACCCCGGGCCCCGTGGGGTGGCTAGCTCTCTCTCCCTACACTAGTAGCTCTCCCCGGTACAGTGTACACGAGGGCCACAGAGTCGGTGCAAAATGGCCAAACCCACCACAGGTCTCAACCCGAAGGCGGAAAGCACCCCTCTACACTAAGAGGTAACATGCGCTCCCCTTGGTTTCATGTACTCAAGGGCTAGCACACTTCTCAACACATTTCCAGATCCATTCCATTTATTTTCAGGAGCTCAACTCCTAATTCCCCGTAGGGTTCATACTCATATTCCTCAGGCCATGCCATACCAGGTTTCATCATCTCTATTTCCATTCTCATGTTATACATATGCAACTTGTATTTCTATCGTTCACATTTCCGTATACAGGTTATACACAAGTAGCTAGTATTTCCATCATTCACGTTACCATTCTAAATTTATATACATGCAGCTCGTATTATGTCATTTAACGTATACAACCAGAAAATCACATGCAACAGTTAACTAGTACAAGTATTTCCCATTTCACAGGCAACTGTTATTCGTTTACAGGCAGTTATTATCATTTCTATCTACTCATTCAAGACTGCATTTCATTCATTCAATACAGACATTTTCAGTATTTCTCATCCTAGAATTCATGCCATATCCTAGATTCTATTCATTCATTCCACACATGCATTCAGGTTTGTAATTAGATTAAGGGAAGCCACTCTACCAATAAACCCAAGAGTAGTGGGGGCTTGAACGGCAGGCTCACGTACCTCAGCAAGCCTTGAACCCGCAACAAAATGAAGTCCTATCATAAGGATCAATCACAAGAGAATATTCAGAATAGTATAGAAAGTCTTCTAACAAGTAGAGGAAATCATATGGGAAACATCGGTATCTTATTGCGGAAAACAGACCTCAAATGAACCCTAAATGGGTTAAAAATAGCGTTTCTAACTCAAATCAGATGTCTGGAACAACTTCTAGACGTCTTAAAAGTGTCCAGTGTCATACCTCAAGCCCTACGCCAATCCTCAGATGTCCAGGAACTCTTCTGGACCGTCTGGACCCAGCTCCAGACATCCGACCACCTCTCCGAACGTTTGGAAGTGCCTATAGTCATCTGGTAAGCTCCCCAGACGTCTGAAAAGCGTGGGAGGGAGTGTCCCACTCCTTCCCAAAGTGAATCCTACACGCAGACACCCGATCTTCTTAAAACGGGCATGCAAAAGGGGTGGCAGCGGAGCAGCCTACATGGTCGTATCCGCAAAGAGGACGTACTTTCGTGAAACTCTCACCCCAGACGTCTGGAACCTCCTCCAGACGTCAGCTTCGTCATCCAAACGTCGCTCTAGACGTATGATTCTGGGAGAAACCTAGAACCAGAACCTGCTTCTATCCTCTCTCGCTGCACGTCCCAAAGATTTTGGATTTCCAGACGTCTGGGAAGGTGTCCAGACGTCTGACCCACAGTCGAGATATCTTAAAAGGCTCAAACAGCATGGGTCTTAACATAGGACGAGAAATAGTTGCACTATTTGTGTGCGTGATTGAGATTGTATTTGTAAATGAATGAGCTGAATTGTTAGCAACTGCCTGTTAATAAATATAAGCTGCCTGTTAGAATATGAAATGCCTTAGATAACTAAACAGTTACCTGTGATATCGCTTGTGCATGTGTTAAATTATGGAAGTACGAGCTGCATGTGTATAATACGAATGGAATTGCGAATGATGAAACCTGGTATGGAATAATTGTTGGTGCTAGAGCACCACGATCATTTGTTTCGATGATAACAAAATACGTGTTATTTAAAATTTGCAATTTGAGTCCTAGATTTCAGGTCAATTGCAAATGTGGACGTGTTTAGACGGAGTTCGAGCTCGCATCCAAGACGAATTGGAGGAGCTTGACGGAAAACAGAGGAGGTTCGCGTGGAGCGACAGATTGAAGATAGAAGACAAGAAGAATAGGATAGATTCTTTTTAATCCTTTCTTGTATCCTTTATCTTTATTTTTCTTGCTCTTTATTTTCCTTAGAATATTATGTTAAAGAGCCTCAAAGAACCCTAACAGTAGTCCTAGGAACACCGGCACAACCCTAGGATACTTAGGTTTTCTGTAGAATACTTAGAAAACCAATATAGGGCTCAAACAGCACTTCCAGACGTCTAATTCCCAAATCAGACGTCTGATAAAGTATTTTAAGACGTCTGACTGTTGTTTCAGACGTCTGATATCTGTTAGGCTGGACATAGCTAGTTCTGTCTGATGAAATCAGACGTCCAGACCTTAGTCCAGACATCTTAGAAGACGTCTGATGGACTTGCCAGACGTCCAGATAGTGGACCGTTGGCTAGCTTAGCAGGCACTGCAGATTATGACCGTTAGAGCCTTATCAGACGTCCATAGGACTTACCAGACGTTTGATAATTGACCGTTTTGCCTCGGCTGACCCAAAATCTCTTCTCAGAGATTTTCTAGCCGTTGCAACGTTTGGAAATCAATTCCCACAGTAAAAGTAGGTTTCCAGACGTCCAGACATAGTGCTAGACGTCCTGTATGTCGTTTGATGGACTTGCGCAAAAACCCTGTTTAGATCTGATTCAAGTCAGGAGGAAACCCGCATAGAATCAGACGTCTGACCTTTAAATCAGACGTCTTAAAGTGGCCTTCCATACGTCTGATGAAAGAGTTAGACGTCTGATAACCCTGTCAAATGTAATCATTGTCCTGATTTCGGCCTGATTCTCTTGGGCTTTGCACCCAACGGCCATAGAACCCTTCCTAAGCCTTCCAAAGCCTTCCTAAGGCCTCTATAAATAGAGGGGAACCCTTCCAACACAAGATATACACTTACACACACTTGGATACACTTAGCTACACACTTTCACACTCTTTTGTGTCCAGAAAAGATCTTGCTCTCCAAGCTTAAGCTCCATTCCCTTGAGAGCATCAAGTATTCGCGCACCCGCTCTCCCGCCGTTGTTCACGATAGCGACATTGCGCCGTTGCGTGGCTCACGCACCCGCGTCATCGTCGACGCACTCCTTGCAAAGGGGAGTTTCCTAATTCCTATAGAAGCTTAGGTTTATTACTTTGTTGGCTCTATAGGACCTGTTGTTTTATTTTATCTTTGTCTTTTGGTTGGGTATTCGCTTTGCGAATTCCCGTCTCCTTCGTGGGACAAAATCCTTCTCGTGGAGAGAAGGGGTTGAGGAACGCTACCCTCGTACTTGTAGCGTGGTTGTACTGAGGTTGAATCACCCTCGTTTTAAAGTGATTCGGTTAGTGGATTTGATCAACTAGGTTGATCGGAAAATCCTAGCTCGAGAGGGTTAGGTGGTGGTTTTCACCCGGTTTGGGTTTCCACCTAGAAAATCTTTGTGTACTTGTGCGATTGACTATTTGTGAGATTGTTTATATTTCAATTACGCATTTTTTACGTCACACTGATCTCACCCCCTCCAAGTAGGGAAATTACATTTGGTATCAGAGCAGGTTCTTGCGAGTTCGGAGTAACACCCGGCAAGAAGATCATGGAGGGAAGCTGTTCCACAAGCAGGATTTCCGAGGGGCAGTCCACAACCCGTCCGCCGTTCTTCGACGGGAGCAACTACCCCTACTGGAAGTTGCGGATGAAGACCTGGCTTCAAGCCACCGACTTCACGATCTGGGCCAGATGCGAGACGCCATTTGAGATCCCAGAAAAACCCGCGGGAGGCTACTCGCAGGTGCAGATTCTAGAGCTCTCACTCAACGCAAAGGCCATGAATGCCTTGTATTGCGCATTGAGTCCAAAAGAATTCGAACGAATCCAAGAGTGCACCACCGCCCACGAGATATGGAGGAGGTTGGACGGCACTCATGAGGAGACGAGCTCGGAAGAAGATCTCGGGGAGAAGGAAACCGTGTGCCTTGGTTTCATGGCAATCGGAGAAAGTGAAAGCGAAAGCGACTCAGACAACGAGGTAAATCTCGATCTACAAGAAGCTTTTAATGAGCTTTTTGAAGTTAGTAAATCACTAGAAAGAGAAAATAATATCATTAAAAAGAACCTTAGCTTTCTTAAAAATGAAAATGATAGGTTAGAAAAATAACTTAAGGACATAGAAGCTAGTCCTAAGGATGATAACCTATTATTAGATAATCATAACCACATCAATGAAAATAATAAATTGATTGAGGAAAATGTTAGTCTAAAATTAGAAATTTCTAATTGAAAGACTAAAATGAACATTATAGAAAAAGAAATTGTATGTCTTAGGGAAAACTCTAACAAATTAATCAACAAAGTAGATAATTTTTATAGCCCTAAGATTGAGAAAGGATCTCCATCAAGGAGACCCGCTAACAGATCCGGATCCAAGCCCACTTGGATACCGAAAAAAGAATTAGAATCTTGTTTTGTAGGGTTCAGGGATAATTACAACATAAAGGACTGGACCTACAAGCTCAAGGCTGGTCAACTCAAGTTGGGAGAACCAAGGAGTAGACCAAGGAAGAGAACAAGAAGACTGACGAGACGGCGAACAAACGACGGACCCGCCGCACGTCGACCACCAGATTGGAGACCGGCGCCAATGCCCGGGCCTCCAAGCTACGGATGGGAGCCCCATCCGATGTGGCATCCACCACCACCATTCGGGCCATTTTATTGGCCATGGTAGGTGAGGTAAAATTCTTAACCCTATCTTTTTATAAGCATTTAGATAGGGGGAGTTAAAAAATGAAAAATGATGAGCTAATTGTCAATTTTTAAGGGGGAGATATAAGGTAGCTAAATTTCCTTTAGTAAGGGGGAGAAAAATAATAGCTATCTTGTTGTTACAAAAAGGGGGAGAATATCACCTTTGTTAAAATAAATTCATAGAAGAGCATGTCTTAAGGTGAAGTTATAAGAATTTTAAAACCAATCAAACCTTTTTGATAATGTCAAAAAGGGGGAGGATTTTTATGCATTATTTACGGTTTTGTCATCATCAAAAAGGGGGAGATTGTTGGTGCTAGAGCACCGCGATCATTTGTTTTGATGATAACAAAACACGTGTTATTTAACATTTGCAATTTGAGTCCTAGATTTCAGGTCAATTGCAAATGTGGACGTGTTTAAACGGAGTTCGAGCTCGCATCCAGGACGGATTGGAGGAGCTTGACGGAAAACAGAGGAGGTTCGCGTGGAGCGACAGATTGAAGATAGAAGACAAGAAGAAGAGGATAGATTCTTTTTAATCATTTCTTGTATCTTTTATCTTTATTTTTCTTGCTCTTTATTTTCCTTAGAATATTATGTTAAAGAGCCTCAAAGAACCCTAACAGTAGTCTTAGGAACACCGGCACAACCCTAGGATACTTAGGTTTTCTGTAGAATACTTAGAAAACCAATATAGGGCTCAAACAGCACTTCCAGACGTCTAATTCCCAAATCAGACGTCTGATAAAGTATTTTAAGACGTCTGACTGTTGTTTCAGACGTCTGATATCTGTTAGGCTGGACATAGCTAGTTCTGTCTGATGAAATCAGACATCCAGACCTTAGTCCAGACGTCTTAGAAGACGTCTGATGGACTTGCCAGACGTCCAGATAGTGGACCGTTGGCTAGCTTAGCAGGCACTGCAGATTATGACCGTTAGAGCCTTATCAGACGTCCATAGGACTTACCAGACGTCTGATAATTGACCGTTTTGCCTCGGCTGACCCAAAATCTCTTCTCAGAGATTTTCTAGCCGTTGCAACGTTTGGAAATCTATTCCCACAGTAAAAGTAGGTTTCCAGACGTCCAGACATAGTGCCAGACGTCCTGTATGTCGTCTGATGGACTTGCGCAAAAACCCTGTTTAGATCTGATTCAAGTCAGGAGGAAACCCGCATAGAATCAGACGTCTGACCTTTAAATCAGACGTCTTAAAGTGGCCTTCCAGACGTCTGATGAAAGAGTTAGACGTCTGATAACCCTGTCAAATGTAATCATTGTCCTGATTTCGGCCTGATTCTCTTGGGCTTTGCACCCAACGGCCATAGAACCCTTCCTAAGCCTTCCAAAGCCTTCCTAAGGCCTCTATAAATAGAGGGGAACCCTTCCAACACAAGATATACACTTACACACACTTGGATACACTTAGCTACACACTTTCACACTCTTTTGTGTCCAGAAAAGATCTTGCTCTCCAAGCTTAAGCTCCATTCCCTTGAGAGCATCAAGTCTTCGCGCACCCGCTCTCCCGCCGTTGTTCACGAGAGCGACATTGCGCCGTTGCGTGGCTCACGCACCCGCGTCATCGTCGACGCACTCCTTGCAAAGGGGAGTTTCCTAATTCCTATAGAAGCTTAGGTTTATTACTTTGTTGGCTCTATAGGACCTGTTGTTTTATTTTATCTTTGTCTTTTGGTTGGGTATTCGCTTTGCGAATTCCCGTCTCCTTCGTGGGACAAAATCCTTCTCGTGGAGAGAAGGGGTTGAGGAATGCTACCCTCGTACTTGTAGCGTGGTTGTACTGAGGTTGAATCACCCTCGTTTTAAAGTGATTCGGTTAGTGGATTTGATCAACTAGGTTGATCGGAAAATCCTAACTCGAGAGGGTTAGGTGGTGGTTTTCACCCGATTTGGGTTTCCACCTAAAAAATCTTTGTGTACTTGTGCGATTGACTATTTGTGAGATTGTTTATATTTCAATTACGCATTTTTTACGTCACATTAATCTCACCCCCTCCAAGTAGGGAAATTACAATAATATGGTGAATATGAGCATGAACTCTACTGGGAGTTAGGAGTAGAGCTCTTGTGGATGAATGGAAAGGCCTGAAAATGTGGATGGGAAGTGTGCTAGCCCTTGAGTACGTGGTACCAATGAGAGCGACTGTCCCCTTTTTAGTGTAGAGTGGAGCTAGCCACCCTTGGGTTGGGACCCGAGGTTAGGATTTGCCACTCTACACCGACTTCTGTTAGCCCTCACATACACGGTACTGAGGAGAGCTACTAGTATAGGGAGGGAGCTAGCCACCCCGCGGGACCCAGGGTTCAGCTAGCTACCCTACACCGACTTATTAGGCCTTCTGGGTAAATTGGGGTAATCAGACGAGGGTGCGCGGACTGTGGAGGGGTGAGACCCCTGTTTAGTTCTGAGGGGCTAGACCCCTGTTGCTGAGAGGGCTAGGCCCTATACTATTTCCTGTTGTACTTTGGGCATACCCGCTAGTGGGAACGACTAACCACGTGCCAGTCTAGAGTAGCTACCCGTGCGCTTATCGCGCGTGCTGTAGTCACCGCTACGTCTGTCTGTGACCTCGAGGTGGTTGACAGGGTATAGGACTACTACGGGGGACTCTCTCGACCAGGAGAACACCACGTATACCTTCTACTCTTCGGAAAAGACTACAATCAAGATCGTTCCCACGAGGAACATGCGAGATCAAGAAAGAAATCTAAAAGTAAACCAATGGGGTGAAAGGAAATTACTTGTAAAATATATAACTGGAAAAGATAAATTTACCTGCTAATTTTATTGCTTTAGATAGTCCGGTTACCACTCTACTCAACGTTCGCTAACTCCACTTTTACATAACCCTTTACAGGTCCAAAAGTTGAGCAGTCCGAGTTACCGGGTGCAGAGCGTGTTGGGCCCAGTCGAGCCCAGCAGTAGTTTTCTTACTGTTGTACTCTCTTTCTGCTAGTGAGTTTCAGACTGTTGTTACTGTTTCTGTTACTATACTTTCGTTCTACTTTCCTGTTGTTGTGGTGGTATGTACTGACTAGCATCTTTTACTTCCTTTACTGCTTGTATGCTTTTACTGTTAGTTACTTTGCATGGTGAATGCGATTTATTTTCCTACTTTTTGGTTATTTCTTGTTGGACGACTGGGTCTTGAGATTAGTCGAGTCAAGCAGATCTCGGATCTTATAAGGATTCGGGAATCGGGTCGTAACAAAAGACAACTAAATAATAGAAATAAACATACCTAACATATTATTATATGGTTAAGGAAGGTGAAAGTGGAGTTTAGGTCTTGAGGTTGCAAAAGGGAGGAAGGTGCAAGAGATTGAGAGAAAGGGTTTAGGAAAAGGCAAACACCTTAGATAATTTATGTATAACATACTATTATTTAAAATATTTATGTATACATAATATTATGTGAAAAGAACGAATATTTTAATCTGTATCCATATCTGCAAAAAAACGAACACCTATATTTGCATCCACTAAAATCAGAAATTTGATATCCATATATCCCTATGCACAAAAATCTGAATTTGGACATGCATATCCGCGTCTGTGTTTGTTTATCTTGCAAAATTAACATCCATAGCCTCTTTAAAATGGATACAATCACAAACAAATATGGATATATCCACATCTGATTGCATCCCTAACAACCAATATCAATGAAGCAAGCCCAATCCCCTCTCCCCAATCACACCGTCAAAGGCAAGATCGGTCTATCCCTCACGACAATTTTCTTACGAAAATTTGGGATAACCATCCTTTTTATCCTCGCAATTATTCCTTCAAACACCTCTAATCCCATGATTTGTTTATCCCAATTTTTCTACCACTTTTCAAAAATCAGGTAATGTTAAATTAAGAGAGAAGTCCTCACTTATCCCTCCTTATTCTTTCAACTTATCTCACCAAGGAGGTGATTCTCCCTCCCAGTATACCATAACAATAATAAAGTCAAATTATTTTTTTTTATTCCTCCAAACTTGCACCTTGTTTATCCTTTGCTAACTAAACAAGAAACAAATTTCTCCGGACGGTATCATCGAAGAAAGTTATCCCATGCCGGCTGTCCATACCTATTCCACTCGCTAGGCAGGATTTTATCCAAGCTTATCCCTTAGCCGGTGTTTGAGAGGGAGATAACTCTCGTTTCGAGATAGAAAACTAAAGGGATAAGTTGAAAGGGTGTTTGGAGAGATAAGATGAGTAGTAAGATAGAAATGATTCATGTGATAATATAATATTAGTAGATAATTTTTTAATATTATAATATAAATGTAAATGGATTAATATCACATAGTAAATATATTTTAATTAACATAATTTAATATATATTAATGTTAATGTTATAAGATAAAATAATTTAAAAATAATATATTTTAATAGATATTAATGTTGATTTAATTTGATGGGATAACTTAAATCTATTTGATCTTAAAATTTATTCTTTTAATATCTTTCTGACCTTAGAATAATCCATCAATTATTTCACTGTCAAATAGGACCTTAATAAAAAGGAATCATAACACACATACATATATCTTTGTACTTTTCTACAACATCACGCAAACACCACATCTACACATAGCATCATAAAAATGCTGTGAATCCAAAATAAAACCATAACTTTCTAGAAAGGTAAATCAGTACTCTTCCCTTTACTCTACTTCTTTACATGTTCACTCCATCTATTCTTATCTCTCTCGGGTGTGCTCCACACCTCGTTCCCTACACTTAAGCATGAACGGGTGCATCCACACCAAGCTTAACCGGAATCCTAACCCTAATCCCTTGGTCAATTGTTCTGCTACTCACCCTTCTACCACGCACACAACCTAAGGATGTCGGTGCAGACAAATTGGACTAGATGCTTAAACCATGACTCAACTCCAATTTCATCAAAACAAGAGACTGCTAGTCTACTTTCCTACACCTTGGGCTATATAATCCAAACAATCCAATTAATATAAATTTGATTTTGTTCCCGCAAGTCTGGATTTGATTACAAATGTGTTGGTCGGATTTCTGTACCAGCACTCATAACGACAAAAGGAGTATACAATAAAATGGTCTCTTCCTACGCTGAGTGGACATATTAACCGTCTGCAGACATTTTGGACCCTACGTCCCACTCGCATTTGACTCTACAACAAACAAGGGCATGACAAATGCTTCACACCAATTTTAACTCAAGGAATCGGTATTATTATTTTCGTACCATGTACCTAAAAGGGATCAATTATAATAAGTTGCGGAGACTATTTCTTTCGCCTAAATGCATTTATATAGATTTAAGCTTTCCTCACCCTTAAAAACTAAGGATTGGATTACTCGATGAGTTAACTTTACTTTTGAGGGGTTAATCTCTATTTACTTAACTGCTTAACCTCCTATCTAATAACTTAAGTTTGATCACTTTAACACGAATTTATCTAACATTAATTTTCACTTATGTTAGCTAAACCTAAGTTAAAGTTATACAACACTTGCATCTCTAATATCCCTCATATTTATATTCCTAATACCTCAACCAAATAAATATTACAAAAGTTAACATCATAATACCAATTCAAATAAATACAAACCGATAATAATATCACTCTACAAATAAACATAATTACATATTAATATCAATATCATATTTTTGAACATCATTTTCTTAACTTTCAAGTAAACTAATTCTAAATGTATTTATATGTATGAATACAGTGATTACCAATCACATTTGCACCGGAAAAAATTTTGACCACCCTAGTCCTCACATCTTAATGCATATTAAGTCCCATGAATATGCTGCTTGACACGCAACAGCAGAACATCCATGCCTTTTACAGCCAAGTTGAATTGCTCTTGCAAGTGAATCAAAGGACGGTGCCAGGTTAAGTAAGATCGTAAGCAGCAGTGTGCATCTATCGGATGGGGACAATTTTGTCCCCGCGGTTCTCCCAGGTTCTGTGGCTGTTTTTGGTATGGGAGACTGTTTACCTATGCATGCGCTCCATTTTTCCATTTTCCATGAATCGGCAGTTGAGCTATACCGTACGCAAGAGATCCTCTACCTAATGTACATCGCAGATTAGCTAACTCAGATTTACATCTTCGCAACAAATGTTTACTCCTGCTCGCGTTTACTTGTCATAGGGGGTTAAACCCGTGGAGCTGTTTGCTAAATGGATGATAGAAGTGAGAAGTGAGGGTTATCTTGTGATGGGACAAAGGATTGTTTACTTGAAAATTGAGGTTAAAAGAGGGGATAATTTGGTAAAAGACAACTTTGCTCTGATAGGTAAGTTGTGTATATTATGTGACAAATTCCATTTTACCCTACGTTAGTGTAACAAATAAGTTGTAATTATTTTATTTATTAAATAATAATTATTTTATGTTAAATTGGTAATTATATTGCAATACTAATTAAGTTATAATACTATGATTATTTGTTAATTAGGAAACATGTACTAATTTCATTAGCTAACGATTGATTTATAGTAATGATAATATGATTTTCTTAATAAGGATATATCATTATGATTTGATTATATGCAAAAATTATAAATAACTTAGTGTTATAGTCAAGAATAGTTGTTCAATGAAATACATCCAATAATATATTATTATTGTAAACTAGTTTAATAAAGTCATAGTTTTTGTAATTTTTGTAAAGTAATTACCTTACATTGCAAAAGCTAATTACGTCGTAATAGTAATTACATTATAATACCATGATTATATGCTAATTAAGAAATATACATTGATTATAGTCACTAATTATTTTATAGCAATAAAAATATGATTTATTTTTAGATTGAATATATCATTATGGTTTAAGTATACGTTGAAATAAATTTAATTGGTTAATTATGCACTAACTATATTTTTTTTTAAAAAAAATTATGCACTAACTAAAATAAAATAAGCATGAGGAGAGAAAGGATGAGAGATTATAAGATGAGAATGATGTGTTGAGATGAGGAGGAGAAAACGTATTGGGAAGAGAGATTATCTCGATCTGCCATCATTCTTCAATTGGATTTTTTGAAGGGTTACCCCTGTTATAAACTTTCAAACTTTCAATCGGACTTTTCTTTTTTCTTTTAAAACTTCATACTTTATTTTCAAAGTAGAAATTACAAAAAAATCTTCAAAAGACAATGAATTAGCACATAATTTATGAGCTACATAATTACTTTTTGGTTATATTATATGTTTTTTATTCAAACAGTTGACCTAGGTTAGTCATCATTATATTAAAACAAACAATATATTTTTTGAGAAGGAATACAACATATATTTACTTGAAAGATGTAGATATTCATTTCAATGTGATCAAGATACTTTACAGTTCTTCCGCATATCGTATTTACCCTACCAAAGGTCTGTCACTATTACAAGACATTATTTTTTTCCCAAAAATAATCAAAGCTATTCAGAGAAATAATTAGTATATATGCATACGTAGTATGCAGAGCGTGAGGCTTAATACTAGTTCAATTTAATATAGTGATTCGTGGGGCTAATATGAATTAATCAAACAAGATGAGCTGGAGCAATACAAACAAAATGAAGGGTATTAACTTATGCATTCCAAAAAGCTGCCCAAAATAAAATGTGCAAGAATGCTGTAACTAAAACCAGTTCTTTGAACCGTAAGAGATGCATGTATGAGAATATAGTGACCTACATGCCAGCAGCTGATTTATGACAACACCACATTCCCTCTCTAACTTGGAAATTATTTCGAGTGAGAAGAACAACCTGCATGCATCACGATGCTGTTGAGAAGGACACAGAGAAATACTCATATTCAGCTCCAGAGGTCCATGATGGCAAACAGATCCAAAGTGACAATCAGATGCAGGAAGAAGCAAATCCAACCATCCAGACATTTAGACTTCTCCTCTACAAGAAAATTTGGAGAATTTATGTCCTCACTTTTTATCATGGTCTTCCATGTAATCCTTCTTCATCTCCTCCAAGACTGAGTCATTGGTACTGAACACAAGAAATAAGACATGGATCCACATCATGTAAAACTTGCAATCCTTTACGAAAACAGAGCGAGGCATTTCAGTTTTGCTAACTTCTACTGTTTTTTTATCAGCTTGTCGCTGGGTAAGTTGGGCGGGGGAGGTGGGGAGGGGAATCAACATGAAATTAGGAAAGTTTGAGTGATTCATCATCAAACCATTACCATGACTCCTAACTGATGAAAAATGACTTCCTATTTGAAGTGTATCTTAATTCAAGGTAACGTGACAGTCGGCATGCTAAAGAATCCAACCGAGTTTCTCAATTTCATGCTGGCTATCAACTACCTCATACAACCCTTCACCTTTATCCAGGTATAACACTGGCTATGCAGAGGAAAGAACCTTATTATGTCAGAATCGGAAGGAAAGTATCATGATCTTGGTTATTTAAGTCTTATGTCCTCGAAGGACCCAGAATATATCTGAACAGCGGCCAAAAAAAACCCACATAGCCAACTGCAATTAATGTTCAACAACAAAGAACAAATTTGAAACTTGGTGTCTTGCTTTAAAATTGTGAAATGATGATAATTAATTCAATAATTCTGCTTGAGTAGCTGGCTCAAACTCTTAATATCCTTGCTTTAGATTGACATTTGGAGCATATCATCAAATCATAAATCTCTTTTGAAGGAGGATATTAGATGAATTCTAGTATTATATAGTTAAGCAGACAAAGCACCATAGAGGGGAAATAAAAAACCTCAATGAAATTCTAGTTTTTCTAATGTAATTTCATTGAGGTTTTTTATTCCTCCTGTTTATTAGGCATCGAATCAGATTTAAATCAAAGTTTTAAACAGCCAATTTTTGCCAACGATGAATCATTCACCAACAAATCATCCACTCACACCATTCATTTAGTTGGCAAACATCATGCCTTTAGCATCGATGCTGAAGAATCGGCCATTAAACATGAGAAGATTGAGACATGCACTAGCTGGAAAAGGTCTCTATTGCATTATGTTTTTCTAATGGGCCTGTATTGCACAAATTAATGTGGTGAAAGAGGGAAGAAAAACAAAAGGGGAAAAATAAATTATTGGAAAGTGAAGAATCAAAACCCCTTATATTGGAGAAATGTCAAGTGACAGCTGACTCTAACATGTAGAATGATAACCCAAGGCAACTTTTAAGAAACTTAAAATCAGAAAAGGAAATCCTTTGCAATGAGATCGAACTTTCTCATCATTATGCAAGGTAATTGTTCCAATAGACAAGGCATTTCATTTGCTCTTCTATTCCCAAAGAAGCATGTTTTGACTACCTCAAATCACTTTTAGGAACTTCATTTACATGAACCCTTTCTGTTAGAGTATTAGGAATAATTATGAAATAGTTCTAATTTAATTATGTTAGTCTATTTAGTTAAGTTATAAAGTCTTAAATCATATTTCTATTTTCTGGTTCGTTTGGATTTACTATTTAATTTGTTAATTCTATGTGCATTGGTCACTGAATCCCTGATCACGCACCCTCACATAGGTTGTTGCCCCTCCCTCTGCCTGTGCGCCTACACACACTACTCCTATCTCTGGTTGTATGCCACCACACGGTCGAATCCTGCCGTGCCTCTGCACATGCATATCCCTGCCTAATATGCACCTTCACACGCATCTGCCTGATCCTCCTACGTGCTCCATGTGTGCTCCGTGCTTTCACACATGCGGCTCTCTTTGCTTATCTACATGTCAATGTTAGGATTGTCCTCTACTCCTGTGGATGCCAAGACTCTGGCATCCACCATTGCTATCATTATTCAGGACACCTCTATCAAACTCAACGGTGCCCGGAACTACATCCTCTAGTTTAGGGCTTTCAAGATCATCATTAGAGGCTACAAGAAACTCTACATCCTGATTAAGGATGAATCGAACACCAAGGAGGACTTAGACATGTGGGAGTAAGACAACTACATGGTCATGAATTCACTCATGAACAATGTAGATCTAAAGAATGTGGCAAAAATGTTGTATAAGAATAATGTGAAAGACATTTGGAACAACCTAACCAAGAAACACTCTAAGAAGTCGAATGACTCCAGGCTTACTAATATCTATCACCGTATATAGTCCAGAAATTAGGGGGACATATTGCTGGTCTATTACTATACGACCACAAAGTCCCTATATAAGAAACTCGTGGTCTTCTAGCTCTCCTACTGTGATTCGCAGACTATTCAGAGGACAAAGTGGCAAACATATCAATTCCTTGACAAACTAGGCTCTCGTTACCAATCAACCAAAGACCAACTTCTATCATCTAACGCTATTCTTGATCTAGAGACCGTCTATAGGCATCTCCAGAAGATTAATGCAAATGTCTTGCCTACTACTCTTCCTGATACCTCTACCCTTGTCGATTCTGGAGAGAGAGGTGGTCGCTCTGGCAGTCGCATGGTAGCTGTGGTCATGGTTGTATCTACTCTCCCTGCATTCACTGCAAATAGACAAAACATCCATCGGAGAAGTGTTGGGCGAAATTCAGTAAAAATGCATAGGCCAATTAGACGACCACCGAGACTCCTACATCTAAGACTTTATTAGAACCTCCTGTACAATTCATGATTGAGTTAGATCGTTTGAGGACCCTACTGAGGAGCAAGCCATTTGCCTCCACTACTATTATTGCTATAGGAGTCCCTGCAGCCCCTACCCCTACTGATCAAGGTGTTGAACCTTGTGATCCACCAACTAGCTTCTCTGTAGAAGTCAATAACTAGTGGAGGATTTGAGCAAGGCTCTTCTTTCTCATCCCTACTACTACCTGCTTGGGATCGTTTCCCAACCTGCTACTAATTATTGCCTGCTTCTACTGATTATCTGACTACTCCCATCTCCTACCTGTCTGCTCCTCTGGATGTCTGTATTAGAGGGGAGTCGAATTTTGTCTATTGTAACAAGTTAAGCATTATACACACTCCAATTTTGGGGGAGTACTAGAGCATTAAAAATAATTAGGAAAGAATCCTAATTTAGTTAGGTTAGTCATTTTAGTTAAGTTAGAAAGTCTTGAGTCATATTTCTATTCATGTTTTCTACCTTCTAGTTCTTTTGAATTTACTATGTAATTGTTTACTCTATATATAAAGGGAGTTAGGATTCTCTTTTTAGTAACAAGTGGCGTTACTTTTCTCCAACACTTTCATTGTTGATGTTACTCTTTCAAAAAGCATAAAAGTGAAAAAATCACATAAGTAACCTTTAAAGAGTTGCATGTTAATGCAAATAAATATATAGTAAAATAACTATTCGCCACTTCGCCATCGAAGTGTGCCACAAAAGTTGAGATTCGGTACTTGAAATATAAGCACTTCGATCAACAAGTTTATGGAGAACGTAGACATAATGATTAGGAGAAATATTCAAATTATTTGCCTTCAAGAGACTAAGTGGATAGAAGAGAAAGCAAAGAAAATTATGATAGGCTTCAAATTGTAGTACTAAAGAAAGTAGAAAGGTAGAAATGGAGTTGGTATTAGTATTCATAAGGATTTGGAGAGCGTGGTTGAGGTTAAAAGGATGGACGATCGAACTATTTTGATAAAATTAGTCTTAGAAGAAGAGATCTTGAATGTTATTTCAATTTATGCACCTTAAGTTGGTTTAGAGGAAAGAATAAAGAAAAAATTCCAAGAGGAGCCTAATAAAATGATTCAAGAAATCCCCTAGAGAGATAATTTTCTTGGGTGGAGATTTAAATGAACATATAGGAAAAAATGCTTTAAAGTATGCAACAATGCATAAGAATTATGGTCATAGGAATGAAGAAAGGAAGACTTCCCTTGATTTTGCAATAGATTATGATCTTTTCATAACAGCATTTGATCACTAACAAAAGTAGTCTAACAAGAACACAAATTGATTACTTTACTTTAAAAAAAAGAAATCGATTATGCTATAAAGATTACAAGATTATTGTAAGGATCAATTTAATTATCAATATCCTTTTTTACTGTTCAATGTGTATGAAGTCAAAGAAGAGAAAATCAATGTTCAAGAATATGAGAATTAAATGATAGAATCTTAGAAAAGAGCAAGAGAAATTCAAAGAGAAGATGCAACAAGGGACTCGAAATCTTAATGTAAGTACTGATAACTTGTGGGTAAATATGATAAATTTTATTAGGAAGGTGGAAAAGGAGGTGTTTTACAAGTCTAAAGGAGGAATTCCAGGCCAAAAAAAAGCTTGGCGATGGAGTGAGGAATTGCAAGAGAAGCTTACAGTTAAAAAAGCTTGCTTCAAAGGCTTATATCGAGATAAGACTGATGAAAATATGGAACATTATAAAAAAATAAAGAAAGAAGCAAAGAAGGTAGTTAGTAAAGGAAAAGCAAAAGGTTGAGAGCATTTTTATAAGAAACTTAATTGTAAACAAGGCGAAAAAGATATCTTCAATCTAACTAAACGAAGAAAGAAGCAAATAAACCAAGCTAACTAAAAATCAGTCTGGATTTATACCAAGTCGATCTACTATTGACGTAATACACCTTCTAAGGTGTATGATGGAGATCTATAGAGCCAAGAAGGATTTACATATGATCTTTATTGATTTGGAGAAAGCCTATGACTCTCTTCCAAAAGATATCTTATGGAGAATTTTAGAGAAGAGAGATACCAAGTCTATTTATTAACCTCATAAAGGATATGTACTATGGAGTTGCGGCTTATATAAGGACTAAGGATGGATTGACTAACTCCTTTGATATCACCATTGGTCTGCATCAAGGATTCGCTTTAAGCTCTTACCTCTTTTACCTTGGTCATGGATGAGTTGACAAAGTATATCCAAATCGATGTGTCATAGTATATACTTTTTGTTGATGACATTGAATTAGTTGATAAGGGATAGAGTGAACAGAAAACTTGCTCTTTGGAAAAAAGCCCTGGAAGCTAAAGCTTGCACTAAGCAAGATAAAGATTGAGTAAATGGAATGTAAATTTAGCAGTAAATGAAACAATAAAGTGATGGATGTAAAAATTAAAGGAGTGCATCCCGAAAAAAGATGTTTTTAAATATTTTGGATCCATTTTTCAACAAGATGATGAAATTGATGGAGATGTTACACATAAAATTAATGTAAGGTGGTTAAAATGAAGGAGAACATCTAGTATTCTATGTGATAGCAGGTTCCTTTAAAAGTTAAAGGAAAGTATTATTGAGCAGTTGCAAAACCTACCATGTTGTATAGTTCTAAATGCTAGGTTAACTATAGGCATGCGTAAAAGATGTCTGTAGCAAAAATAAATATATTAAGATGAAAAAGGACCATATTTCAAAGGAGATTATCCGAGAAAAGGTTGAGATGGCATCGATCAAGGATAAAATGAGAGACGTCTAAGGTGATTTGGACATTAGTAAAGAAGACCACTAAATGACCCAATCAAGAGATGCGAGGAGTTAGGGGTTAAACCAACTAGAAAGGGGTGAGAAAGACCAAAGAAGTGTTGGAAAAAACTATTAAGTATAACACTAATTACTTTAATTTAAGCTCAGAAATGGCTTAAAATAAATTTGAGCGAAGACAGAGAATCCATGTAGCTGACTCCACTTAGTGTGGGAGAAGGCTTGGTTGGTTTTGTATAACCATTCGAGATAGATGAAGTTATTCAAGCAAAAGACAGATTCATGAGAATACAAAGATTATCATATAATTGGAAGAATACGAAGATAACATCAATTTATTGTGTTAGCATGGGAATAAAGCCACGTGGCAAGTGCCACATGGCAGCAGTAGCCCATGGCCACGTGGTAACGTCCAATAGGGCCCATTGTTTGGGCACATGTGTGTGCATGGATTGTGTTGAGTTGGATGCCAATGTGGCACATTTCGTTAAGAAATATTTTGATCATTTAGTTGTCAAGTTAGAGTTTCGAGAAAGTCCAAATTAGGATTAAGGTTTGATGATTTGATTTGTTTCTTGTTATGCAAGTTTGTTATGGTAATTGCCTCTGTATAAAAAGAAGGCAATGCACCAAGTTTATTCTTGAGTTTATATAATAATATTTTCTACCTTCAAGAACTCTCCTTTCTCCATGCGCCAACTCCACCGCCAGCCTCTCTTTCTCTCTCTCTCGACTCCACACCTCTCTCTCCCATGCATGTACATCACACACACAAGAGGCTACGCTAGTTCTACGAATTTTCACATGTTATCAAAGCGGGTTCTCCGAGCCTACTACCATCCATGCATGGGAAGGAGTGCAAGGAGGTTGTGTGCTTCATGCGTAAGGGGTTCTATTTTGTGCACAAGATCTCATGCATGGAACATGTAGAGATCAATCCGAAGTCTAAGCATCGCGCCTCGACTTGTCTAGAAGGGGAAGTGCTCTCACATAGTCCAAGAGAACCTAGCACCTTATGCGGGCCCTGTAGAGATGTACAAGAAGAGGCTTTCAAACAACGTGATCTCTAATGTACCTCAAGAGATCCTAGCGCCTTACGCAAGCTCTATGAGGATGTAGAAGAGATAACTCATTTTTTGAAGGCAACGACGGCAGACGTAGAGGCCCAAATCATCTACAAACTCCACGTTATCTTGGAGAGCACACTAGAAAATCACGAAGGAACCGAGGCTAAGAAATGGGAGAAGGAGAATTACATAGCCTCATTACATCTGCAAATTTAGTGAGACTCAAAGGATTAAACAAAGAAGAGAAGACAATTACGGCCACAGAGGGGGCCATCTCCCATCCAATCATCCATCCAGAATTTGAACTTGTCACCTACCCCCAGAAGAGGGGTAAAGAAGCCTCGCACCTCCGAGCCACCAACACCAGCCCCTTAAGTGTGAGGCCCCTACTACGTCGACTCCAAGGTCTTTCAAGCCAAAAAGATAGCACATTTGCATCACCACCCTAAACATGTCCCGATCCATCCCCAGAGCAACACATAGAGAGGCGACGGTGAGGAGCTGCTGGTCTAATGCATGGTGCCCCAACTTTCAAGGGCTCTCTCTAATCACAGGGTGGAGCTGCAACAGCTCTTACGGTGTTTGTAAGGGTAGGAACCGAAAGGAGCGGATGGTTTTCATTAGGAGGGTGAATTCTCGATGAGGAAGGCATATAGCAAGTTACAAGGCCCCTTATTGATAACTGACATTGATCTCTTGCAGGACTGCAGATTGGTTTAATCAGCGGAGTACCCCCTCAAGGTGAAGATTGTTGGGTAGTTACTAAGGAGAGGAAGGCTCACCACGAAGGTGTGGAGGGCGAGGTGGGCACTGACAGAGAACAAGACGTGCATGCTTTGTCGGGGAGAGGAAGAGAATATTAAGCACTTGTTCTTCAAGTGCGCTTTTGCTTGTCAGATTTGGAGGCATCCGGGGGTGGACTAGATCAACCATTGCAATTTCAATGGCTTTTGGGATTCCTTTAGGAGAGGTGGGGGGAAGGGAAGCCTAATGTTTTCAGGTCGAAGAAGGAAAGGGGGAAGGTTTTAGCGATTCTGTGGGGAATTTGGTTAGGGTAGAATGGGATGGTCTTTAGAGGGCACACCCCTTATGTTGAAAATTTTATTGCCGCTATTCCTCCCAGGTGGTGTAGTAGGAGTCTTCTGTGTAATTGAATGTTTTAGATTTGTTATTAATAAATGTTGGGTGGTTATCTCGTGGATAACCACTCTTTTCCTTTTCAAAAAAGAAAAGTTGCGGCCACAGCAACTTTTGAAGTTGCTAAAGAAGCAATGACTACTGAAATTGCAAGGGACTTGCAGTTGCACTAGAATATACAATCAAAAAAGATCTAGGAGCATGCATGGATGCAAATAGCCTCTCCAAAGTTCAAGGAAAAAAAAGGAGTTTAAGCAAGTTTTCGCCCTTCTCTGGCCTCGACTTGAGGGGGCATGTTAGCATGGGAATAAAGCCACATGGTAGCATCCAGTAAGGCCCACTATTTGGGCACATGTGTATGCATAGATTATGTTGAGTTGGATGCCAATGTGGCAAGTTTTGTTAAAATATATTTTGGTTAGTTGTCAAGTTAGAGAGTTTTAGGAAAGTTCACAATAGGATTAAGATTTGATTTGATTTGTTTCTTGTTATGCAAGTTTGTTATGGTGATTACCTCTCCATAAAAATAAGGCAATGCACCAAGTTTATTCCTGAGTTCACATAATAATATTTTCTAACTTCAAGAACTCTCCTCTCTGTATGCACCAACTTCATTGTCGCCCCCCCACCCCTCCCTCTCTCTCTCCTCCATACCTCTCCCATGCGTGTACAACACACGCTCAAGAAGCCATGCTAGTGCTACAAATTTTCATATGGTATCAGAGCAAGTTCTCTGAGCCTACTAGCATCCACACATAGGAAGGAATGCAAGGAGGCCGTGTGCTTCACGCAGAAGGGGCTCTGTTTTGCACACAAGATCTCCTTGTGTGTGGAACATATGGAGATCAATCTGAAGTCTAAGCATCGCGCCATGACTTGTTTGGAAGGAGTGCTCTGACGTACTCCAAGAGAACCTGACACCTTACACGGGCTCTATTGAGACGTACAAGAAGAGGCTCTCTAATGACATGATCTTTCACGTACCTCAAGAGATCCTAGCACCTTACGCTGGCTCTGTGAGGACGTAGAAGCAAAGATAACTCAATTTTTAAAGGCAATGATAGTAGGCGTAGAGGCCCAAATCATCTACAAACTTCACACTATCTTGAGCAACGCACAAGAAAATCACAAAGGGTCCAATGTAAGAAGTGGGAGGAGAATTATGTAGTCTCGTTTACATCCTCAAATTTAGATAGACTCCAGGCATTAATCAAAGAAGAGAAGACAACTGCGGCCATAGCAACAACTTTTGAAGTTGCCAACTAAGCAACGACTACTGAGATTGCAAGAGACTCCCAGTTACACTAAAAGATACGATTAAAGAAAATCCGAGGGCATGCATGAATGCAGATAATCTCTCCAAAGTTCAAGGAAAAAAAAGGAGTTCAAGCAAGCCCTCACCCTTCTCCGACCTCAACTTGAGAGGGCCTGCTAGCATGGGAATAAAGCCAAGTGGCAACAACAGTCAGTGGCCACGTGGTAGTGTCACGTGGCAACGTCCAGTAGGGCCTACTGTTTGGGCGTATGTGTGTGCGTGGATTGTGTTGAGTTGGATGCCAGTGTGAAAAGTTTTGTTAAGAGATTTTGACTTCTTAGTTGTCAAGTTAGAGAGTTTTAGGAAAGTCTAAATTAGGATTAAGATTTGGTGATTGGATTTGTTTCTTGTTATGAAAGTTTGTTATGTGCCCTGTTGTTAGCTATACTAGAGGGGATGTTATCTTTGCTGACATATAGACAGTTTATTCATCATCATCCAAATATTCCATAAGTAGACCTACAATCCTTTAAATGGAAGGGTATTATACATCACCTCATGTGAACACACCTCTCAATAGAATGGAGTAGCAAAGAGAAAACTCACGCATATATTAGACATTGCTAAGACTCTCTATCTTTATGAAGTTGCCCAAGCAATTTTGAGATGCAATATTGATGTCTACATATCAATTTGGCTTACCGTTACGAGTATTTAGATGCACTTGTTTTGTCCATGCCTTTAGCTTGTAGGATAAATTCCCCATGAGCAACGAAGTGTGTTTTCCTGACTCTCGAACGCAGAAGGGGTATTGGTACAATGATCCAGTAAACAGAAAGTACATTGTCACTATTGATGCTACATTCTTCGAGAAGTTCCCTACTAAAATGAGGGGTCTAGAATTGATCTTGCTCCCAAAGAGGTGTAGGTCTATCATAAACAAGAGACACCATCTTCACAAACTCCTCTACCTATGGCTCCTATTTTATCCTCTAAGGATTGTAGTACTCGAACATCACAGTCAATTTGCCAGAAAGAACCCAAAGACGGACCTATTGCTCTAAAAAAGTCCAGCCAATCTTGTACCCAACATCCGATGTCTCATTACACCTCCACTTCACAATTGAATCATAAGCTACAACAATTTACCAATGCTTTTAATAGTAAAGTTATTCCACATGACTATGCTGAGGTCTCTCAGGACCAACACTAGAAGGTAGTTGTGGATGAAGAAACGAGAGTGTTGATCTCTCATGGCACATGGGATCTTGTGTTGTGTCCTTCCAATGCCATCTTGGTGGACTGCAAGTGGGTGTCTACAATAAACTATCTAGCTGGTGGTATAGTTGATAGATTTAAAGCAAGATTGGTGGCTAAAGGCTTCAGTTAGACATATGGTGTTGACTATTTTGTGACATTCTCACCTATGACCCAAGTATCATCCATCCAAGTCACCTTATCTGTTGCAGTGAATAAAGAATGGCCACTATATCAGTTAGATAAAAAGAATCCCTTTTTATATGGTGATCTAACAGAACAAAAGAAGCATATATACGACATCAGGATATAAAGGAAGTATGTTTGCATATTGAGAAAGGCTATCTATCGCCTTAACCAAAGTCCTAGAGCTTGGCTCAAATGATTCTGCGGTGATGAAAATTGGCTTTAGGTGGTCTTCTTCGGATCATTCTATTTTCATGAGATTGTTGTCTTGGTTGTCTATATTGATGATATGCTCCTGACTTGGAACGATATTAATGGCATCCAAGAGACAGGATTTCGTGCACAGGACCCTTGTCACTAATAATTTTGGGCAATTAAGATACTTTTCTAAGGATAGAAACTAAACGGTAGCAAGGTGGTTTTACCTTGTCTTAATGAAAGTATGCTTTTCATATTCTATAGGAAGCTAGGCTATTAGACACAAAGCTATTTGGCGTGCCTATTGAGTAGAAGTATACATTACTTGAATTTTTTTTTGAAAAGAAAAGGATGATTACCGGAACGTTGTATTAATGCAAAATGAACAGACTTGGAAATTGGAGATCCAAATCTCAGACAAAAAGGAACTCTCCCTCATTACATTTTCCACCCAGCATGTCTCATCTTGGAATGAAACATCGTTCTGTTGCAACCAAAGACACCAAAGGATAGCAAAAGCTTTGATCCATCTAGTAGTGTCAGCTCCTACATACGATCTAAAAGCCTCCCAGAAATTTTCCACCGTTGAGTGATCCACTATTTAAATATTGAAATGTTGCCAAACCTCTTTAGTGAACCGGTAGGAGAAAAATAGATGTAGCATATCTTCATCCGCATCCCGACACATCGACAATTTGAAACTTACATTTTCATCTACCACCCATTTGCTTATGAAACTCTTCATTACCAGCTTTCCCCTTCGAAGAAGCCAAAGAAATAATCCAATCTTCATCCGCAATTTAAGAGACCAAAATTTAGCACAATCTAAGTTCATATCGTTTGACCCAATGGCTGTGAACGTGATTTTCTTATAAGCTCTAGTGATAGTGTTGAGTTATGTATGTTTGGGTGTTTTTGTTTCTATTTGTAGTGAAGGGGTATTCTTGTAACTCCTCTCTTTGGAGCCTCTTTATATAAAGGCCCAGGGTCTCTATGAAATAAAGTCATCTCATTTCAACCCTTACATGGTATCAGAGCAGTGATCCTTAGACTAGAGGTCTGATATCCAACCAGCCCTAGCCTTCGTACACCTTCACCAAAACCCTAACCCCAGCACTCCAACCATTGCCACCGTCTCCGGCAGCCTCCCACCTACAGTACCAACCAATGGAGGCTTGCAAAGGGTCTCCAGCGTGTCCTGCAAGGAGATCCGACCTTCTTGGCACCTAGGCCTCTGAGGTCCGATGACCATGCCGGTGATGGAGTTGAGGAGATCCGGTGACCTCTAAGGTCCATTGCCTAGGCCTCCTCTTCGTTCTATCAGTGATCTGAAGGTCAAAGCAACACCGCTCAGGCCTCCAAAGTCCCCAGCGTCGCCACCCTAAGCCTCCAAAGGCCACTAGCGCCGTCACTCAGGCTTCCAACGCCGCTGCTTGACCCCAGCAGTGCCTTCCATGGCTGCAGGGGGGGCTGGTGGTAGTGTTGTGCATCTCCTCTTACCCTAGTCTGGAGATTCTGATCTAAATCAGGGGCTGGGAGGGCGTTTCTTGTTCCAGATCTACCTCTAAAGACCATTCTAAAAGAGCTAGACTCCATGGAAGGCACCACTAGGGCCCGACTTATGCCCTAGCATGTGCAACAACACTGTTTCTTGGTGCTCTACAACATATGATCTGAAATCAGATTTTTTTGTGCCTTGTATGCATGTTTTGAAGCCAACTTAGGTCTAAAATTGGGATTTTCTAACCTTGTGATCTTATTTTTGGCCTCTAAAATTCTTGTTTCTTGTGGATCTTGACTTCGGACATCATGGGAGATCAAAAGGACTCTGTGAGCGACTTGATGGGGAAGTCATATACCACAAACGCTCCCCTTCACATGCAAAGGGCATCTACCAAATTGGATGGATCCAACTTTTTGCTTTGGTCCACCTCCTTTTCCTGCTTCATCGAATCCCATGGGAAGTACATTCTGACTAATGACGTGCTTGCTGTGAAATTTGTAGATTGAAAGGCAGACAATGATTGAGTGGCTACATGTCTCCTCAATAGCATGACTTAGACCATTATCAAGCAAATCATGGCATATGCCTTAGCAAAGAAGATGTGGGAGGTACTGCATGAGATGCACTCCCACAGGAGTAATATCACCAAGCTATATAGAGTAGTGGAGGATATTCACAATCTTCGGAAAGGCACCATGGCCTTATCCGAATATTATGGCACCATGAAGAATCTCTGGGACAAGCAAGATGCATGCCAGCCTATCTCTACAAATGCTTCCATTATAGCCAAGCAGAAAGAAGCTATTCGTTCATTCAGCTTCTATCTGGGCTTGGCTCCAAGTACAAGGCAGTTAAAGATCACTTCATGGCTTTGGATGAGATCCCTACACCTGAGCAAATCTATGCTCGTCTCTCTAGGCTTGCCACCTCGGATCCCGTACCTACTTCTGATGCCTCTGCTATGGTTGCCGTTGGTCGTAGTAGAGGAAATTTAGGTGGAAAAGTTGACAGGGCTCGTGCTAATGGTAAGGTTCAAGAAGTCGGTATGCGGTATGCGGTCGGTTGGGTCACCGCATAGCGAGTATGCGGTATTTATAGTATACGGACGAGTATGCGGTTTTGCATTTTTTTATTAAAAAATAAAATAATTAGTTAATTTATTAAATTTTGTGTTATATACAATGTTATAATTATGCAAATATCTCAAGTAGTATAATTAAAAAATACAGTTAATACTCCTCTTTGATTACTATATAACCTAAAATATAAAAAAATTGACATTTAAAAACAAGAAAATGTAGAGATTAGAATCTAGATGTTTATTTAAACAAACACAAAATAATAGCCATTAATGTTAATCCAAAATAGTGCCCAAATACTCAAAAACTAGTTAAGATAAAAAACTGAACACCGAAAATGTTTATCCAAATAAGCACTTAATTAAAAACCTAAAAGAGTCATTCTGAATCAGATCCATCTTCAAAATCTATGATGGGGATATCATCTTCCTTGTCAGTCTCCTCGTCTTATGAAAATCTATGACGTGCAAGCCTTTGACTCCAGTTTTGCAACAATTCTTCTGCACCACTTGCTTCACCGATCAAGTTCCATGTCAACCCTGTTCCTTCAAGCACCTTTTGCTCTCCTTTGCCGCCTTCTAGCCAATTCCTAACATGAGATCTATCCTTTGTGGCTAGAGGATCTTTTTTCTTAAGTTGATGCTCCTGCAACTTGGAATTGAACTTGACATATAACAAGTCATTCATTCGTTTATGTTCAAGTTTGTTCGTTTTTCTTGTATGGACCTGCAATTTGTTTATTTATTAAGTAAATAGTAACACCAACCAATACAAAGTGTAATCCAACTATTAATTAATAATGATAATGTTTAACATTCCTGCCCCAAAAGAAACTCCAATTCTTTTCACACCCAGATGAAGATGCTATCAACTTTAGGATTTTCAAAGTCATCTCTTTTAGATGAGGTGTCTTTAACCCATAAAACGACCACTAATCACATCATATAATTAACTTAATCAATTAACCATACAAAAGTTGCTTTCTCATAAGCCATAAATGAACAAATTTTAATGAGTAGTGAATCCCTGCATTGAAGTCATCATCATTTGTAAGTCTTTATCTCACAACAAGTGGTTTACCAAATAAGCCCCCACTCTTTTTATAATTATTCAACTCATTCCTTGTGATGACATCTTGAATTTCAATATCAGGATAGAAACTTTCCATGCACTTCAAGAAGCCATTCGTCACGGTAGCTTCCTTTTCAATCATGTCTTTATCTCAATAATAGTAATATGGATTGAGATAGTAGGCAGCTAAGTGAATGGCAAAATCAAGCCTCCCTTTCGATTTTGAACAATGGCATCAATAAATGGCTTGTATTGTACTTCAACGTCTTTAAATATGGCCTTTGTCTCTTTCTTGGCATCCTCAAGCCCACCATATACAAAACCCATTGAGGGCTTCCGATCCCCATCAACAATGCACAAAAGATGAACCAAGGGAGAGAAGACCTTCAAGATCAAAGTCACTTGCTGCCACCAAGTAATGCTGTAAATAGTAGACGCAACCCTCTCACCTCTCATTGTGGACCACTTGCAATCTCTCCATTCATTGGAAGAAAACATCATTCTTAACTTTTCCTTCTTGTCCATAACACTTTGTAAAGTGAGAAAAGTTGTTGCAAATCTCGTTTGACCAGGTCTCACAATGTACTTGTGTGTGAATTGTCTCATCATGTTCAATGTTTTTGCATGACTATAAATGAAGGTTGTCAATTCTTTTGCCCTAGCAACAGCATTCTTCACCTTTGATTCTTACCAATTTCTTCAAGCAGTAAATCAATGCAATGAACAACACATGACGACCAATATATACTAGGATATTTGGTTTAGGTAGTCTTCTTGCTACCAAATTTTCTGAGGCATTGTCCGTGACAACTTGAATCACATTATCGGGTCCAACTTCTTCAACACATTTATCAACCAAAGAGTAAATATACTCTGCAGTATGTTGATTCGACAGATGCATCCATGGACTTTAGGAAACTTATGGCTAGCTCACAATTCACACAGAAATGAGCATAAGCCTGAAGGGCCATCAAGGCAAACGTATTAGCAGCAATGATGGGGGTGGTGCTTGCCATGCGAGAGAAAGGGAGGAGAGGGAGGAGAGGGGGAGAGCGAGGAGTGAGAGAGTACGACAGGGAGGGTCACATCATTTGGAGGGTGGCTGAGAATGCACCCGAGGGGTGGAAGGTGGTTGTAAGGAGGAGGGCGGAGACTCGAGTCTCCTCAAACCAGTGGAGCGGGATGGCCATTGCTTCAAGTGTCTGGGGCACAACCACTAGGCGAGAGATTGTTGTGAACCTCTACGGTGTTGGAGGTGCTGGGGTCTTGGACACCGGGGCGTGCCATGCCGTGGTGTTGGGCTGCGAAGCAACACATGAGTTGTTGCTGGACATCCTCCACCGCCGCCAATGGTGGTCCCTCTAGCCGAGGTCGACGCACCCTAGTTGAAGGGTGTGACCGCTCTTCGAGATGCTGTGGGAAATGGCCTCTTTGTGGTGTTGATATCGGGGCAACTGCAGCTATCTGAGGTGAAGGAGGCCCTCCGTAGTGTGTCGTTGGGGACTGACGTGAAGATCCTCCCCTCCGGGGACAAGGGTCTCCTTGTGACGAGCCTCCCTCTGTCGGCTCGGGAGGAGCTCTGCTTCAGGGTCTTACGCCTGCGATCTAGGGTTTTGAGGTGGCGAAGAGCTTGTGTGCACGATGGCACATGGAAAGAACGGCCGCCAGAGAGGTTACTGGTGGAGTTGCTGAATGAAGGGGTGCCGTGGTGGCTTCGTGCGGTGGAGGCCATTGAGGGGGTGGTGCCTCCATTCGCTCGCCTCCGAGAATGTAGGGGATCTAGGCTATCCGAAGGGCTACTTGTGGCAGTGGTAGAGATGAAGGTGGGGCCGATGGTGATGAAGAAGATCGTCGTTTGCCATGGACACTTGTGGGTAGTCACTTGCACCCTCACAAGAGCTTCCATGGTGAAGGCCACGTACACGGAGGTCACTAAGGAGGCGGTGAAGCCACCGACCGCGGATGACGATGAGGTGGTGCAGCCGCCTCTCCGAGCTAGGGTTTCGACCGAGGAGCGGGAGCCAAATCGCCCGCTTGATGACGTGGATGCACATCCCCAGATTGCGGCGCAGCCGGCATTGAATGCGACCTGTGCAGCTGTCTCTGACGAGTTGATGCTTTTGGAAGGTGGGGAGACGGAGATTGCAATGCAGTTGATGGAGGAAGCACCTCATCTCGCGCAAAGTGAGGAGATGGCAAGGAGTTCGGAGACCCTTTTAAACGGGGAAGCGAGCTCTTTATCCGAATCCGACCCGGGTCTGTTAAGTGGTAGGCCTCCTTCTGAAGACCCAAAGGCCCACAAGCCAAGTGTTGGAAGGCCAACATCGGGGATTGCGGATGCACAGGACTCGGGCCTCCCTCCTCAAGTGCATGCTCCACCAGAGATGCATCACCACTTCTTCCCGACTCGTCGAAGCACGTCGACGCAAGAGATCGGGTGTTACCACCGATCAACGAGGTGGTGGTGGACCCTGTTGGTCGACCTCCGATGAGTGCGATGGGAACCGGAAACCTGTGTACAACACTGAAGGCTTCGGAGATGTGCCATGGTTCTGTTTCTCCACGGCAGCAGACCAGAGGATCCTCCCGGGCAGCTAGCAGAGGAGTTGGCAGAAAGGCGGAGATCACTCTGACTGGATGGAACCCTCAATTGGTGAATGGAGGTCGGCGAGGTGCTATCCAATACAAACGTAAACGGAGGTATCGAGGAACGAACCAAGGCCAGAGGGTGGTGGTTAATGGTCGGTGTAGTTCATCACAACCTTCGACAGCAGCGACTCTAGACATGAATGATGAAATGCAGCGGACAGCGGAAGCATGTGGCTTCCGATTGGCGACGAGGGACGTCTCAACCTGTCCTAGATGAATGGTGTTATTACTTTGAATGTGCGGGATCTCAATGACCCATCGAGGATGGCATGTTTGGGGCAATATATTCGAAGATGGAAAGCGGACGTGTTATAGGAAACAAAGATGTCGGCTGTGATGCTAGGATATGGAGGGAGATCGAAGGCTCATGGATGGAAGGATTTCGGTCTATTGGAGCGGTTGGCCGCTTAGGAGGGCAGATATTAGGGTGGTAGGAAGATGTATTCTCCTTGGATGAGTGCTTCGCTGGAGAGCACATCATCTCTGCGAGACTGGTTTGGAGATTGGGGGGTGCCAAGATGGTGATCACGGGAGTGTACGGACCTCCAAATGCTCAGGCGAGAGGGTTGATGTGGGAGGAGCTTGGATTGGTGGCTGCGGAGTGCCATGGATGTCCATGGCTACTTGGAGGAGATTTCAACATCACTCTCCAGACAAGATAGACTTGGTGGGTAGGGGAGGCAAGATCCTGGGTCTAATGCTTTTGTGGAGTTTGTTGCTACACATGGCCTCATAGATATGATCCTGATGTCTTGTGCATTCACCTAGAGGAACAACTGTGGTCAGATGTCTAGGATTGAAAGGTTTCTCTCTAATGTGGAGATGGCAGAAAATTTCCCCCTGGAAGAGGATGCCTTTAGAGACCTTTCTCGGATCATACTCCCCTTATGTGGCGACCTAATGAAGGGGCTCAATGTAGCACCTATTTCAAGTTTGACATATCTTAGCTGTTGAAGGGGTTTTGGGATATGGTGGAGAGGTGGAACTCTTTTGAGGTATAAGGATCAGCTACGCTTCCCCTAGTAAAGAAATTAACTATGCCGCGAGATCACTTGAAGTCATATAGGAAAGAGATTAGGGCAACCAAAAGGAGAAGGAAGCAGCTTTGGCAGAGATCACCAAGATAGACAAACAGGAGGACTAGGCATCTATCACGGTTGAGGATAGGGAGGCCAAGGCGAAAGTGACACGAGTGGCACAGGACATGAAAGCAGAGGTGGAGTGGAGAACGAGATTGAGATAGAAATGGCTAAAGGAGGGTGACTTTAATACCAAATTCTTCCACTAAATGGCATCGGCCAGAAGGAGGAACTGGATAGAGAAGCTACTAATTCATGGGGAGGTTTTCTTAAAAAGGGAGGAGGTGGGTCGAGCTGCGGCAGATTACTTCAGAAGGTTCACTGGCAGGCGTTGCTGGCGATGGAGGGGGAGGATGTGTTGTACCACTGAGGACCAGGCAGAAGACCTCGTGGCAAGTTTCTCTCAGGACGAGGTGAGGCAAGCAGTTTGGGGTTTGAATGCAGAAGGTTGCCCTAGCCTAGACGGTTTCCCAATTTTCTTTAGAGAATTCTGGGCCCCGGTAGGGACAGAGGTGATGTAGATGATGGAAGAATTTGCGACCGGGAACAGGGTTTCGACAAGTTGAATAGATACATGTTTTCGCTACCTAATAAGGAAGGTGCTGAGAGCCTGAGGCGATCCAGGACTTTCAACCGATTGCGTTGTCGAATACCATCTACTTTATTGTCGCCAAGGTCTTGGCGAACAGGCTTAGGAACCTTCTTGGAAACTTGATCTCCCTTATTTAGACGGCTTTTGTTCCAGGGAGAGGAATCCTGAATGGTTTTGTCGTGGCCATGTAGGCATTGGCCACTTGGAAGAGGGAGAAGAGACAGGCTTTTCTATGGAAGGTGGATTTCAGCAAAGCATATGACTCGGTGCAGTGGGATTTCTTGTGGACTTCATTGTTGAGGAGGGGCTTTCCCACCGTGTGGATTGATTGGATGAAGAGATGTGTGACGACGACACCCTTCTTGATTCTGATTAATGGAAACCCAGCAGGTGGTTGGGTTCAGCCTAGGAGGGGGGTCAAACAGGGATGTCCTCTTGCACCCCATGTTGTTTGTGTCTACAACAGATGATCTGGCAAGGGCAGCCCACAAGGCTTGTGGTAGGGATCTGATCAAAGGATTTCTGGCAGGGGAAGAGGGGGAAATGGCAATCTTGCAGTATGCTGATGATACTTTGTTTCTGGTTGAAGGAGCGAAGCTGAAGGCTAGGAGGATAAGAATCATGTTGGAGCTTTTTGGCACAGCATCAGGACTGCAAATCAATTACCAAAAGTCAACGTTTATTCCAATGAACAAGATAGCTAAGGAGGTGGAGACGGTAGGTGGTGCACTGGGGACAGAGGTAGGCTCCCTGCCACTAGTATATCTGGGCCTCTCGCTGTCGAATCGACGACTTAGAATGCAGGATTGGCTCCCTTTGCTGGAGAGGATGGAAAATAGATTGGCAGGGTGGTCTTCTAGACTGCTGTCTAGAGGGGGGAGGTTAATTCTGGTGAAGGCTATGCTGGCATCCATACCGTCGTACTTCCTTTCGGTTTTCAAATTGCCACGGCAGGTTGAGAAGAAAATCTCTGGGGTGATGAGGGAATTTTTCTAGTCTAATGTGGGGATGACGGGGAAAGGAGTGAGGATGGTGGCTTGGGAGGAGGTATGTAGGCCGGTTGAGGAGGGGGGCTTGGGGGTTAGGGATGTGGACATGGTGAACATCAGCCTCCTTTCGAAGTGGACCAAATTGGTAGGCCATGAATCGGGACTGTTTGGGGAAGTCATGCGAAGCTGCTATGGCCCTTCCTTTCCTGGGCGCCTTTGGAGTCTCCTCCTCTTAGGGCATCTTTCTTTCTCAGGGGGTTGACAGCAGTGACAGGAAAGGTGCAAGCGTTCTTTACCCCTACTCTAGGGGTGGGAGATGCTTTCTGTTTCTAGCTAGATGACTAACATGGGGTTGGCTCAACTCTCAGTGACAGATATCCCCGCCTCCTTAGGGGAGTGGTGGACCCTTCGACCTCTATGGGAGAGTGCTAGATCGGGGCCTGGGGCTCAATCTTTCGAGAGGGCCTATCCGACCAAAGGTGTGAAGACTTTCAGCGGTTACTATAGGAGCTAGAAGGATGGGAGCCAGAGGAGGGTGGTGACTCCTATTCATGGGAAGAGGGAGAATTCTCAATGGTGAAGGTCTTCTGCAAATTGGGTGGCGGCGTGGGCAACACGGACGTTGACCTCTTAAGAGACTACAGGCTGCTTTGGATGGCGGAGTGCCCATTGAAGGTGATGATCTTCGCCTGGTTGATGAGAAAAGGGAGGATTATGACGAAGAGGTGGAGGGCGACACGGGCCTAGATGGACGATTTGAGTTGTCCCCTTTGTGTAGGAGCAGAGGAAGACATTCAGCATCTTTTTTTCCAGTGTCCATTTGTGATGCAGGTGTGGCAGAGGATGGGAATTGACTGGATCACCCATCGGGACATGGTTAGTTTCTGATCTTCATTCCGCAAGGGTAATGGCCAAGATGAAGGAATCTCTTTTGGATCCAAAAAAGAGAGGGCAAAGGTCCTTGCGGTCTTGTAGGGTATTTGGCTGGGAAGGAATGGAGTGATTTTTACAGGGAAGAGATCCTATGGTGAAAATTGTCTCATCCATCCCTTCCCAGGTGGAGTTCTGAGGATCTATTCTGTAATCTCTGATATAACTCTTTTTGTGGTATGAAATGAATTTTGGTAGTTATCATTTGGATAACTGCCCTTTGACTTTTCAAAAAAAAATTCACACAGAAATTCATGATGCCTCTACCCCTCATGTCTGTCCATGCATTTGTCATAATTGTGCATCCATCTCTCTTCCATGACTCCCTATGACTTTCTAGATTCTTCTCAATATCATTTACTCCATCTTGCAATAATGTTTCTGTGAGCTCATAATAAAAAGGGGGTTTATATCCCCCTACCATATTGCCCAATTGCTTCACACATACGAAGGAAAGCCAAGTGGGTGACTACATTGAAAGAGATGTCACAGTCATAAAAGAACTTCGCCACAAACTTATTGACTCATGCTCTCGCTTCCTTGGCAAATGCATCTTTGATTGTGGTTTGATGCATACCACAATCCTCAGTGGTTTCTAACATTCGTGGCCTTTTACCATCCCTCTCAATATCAATTGAGGGTGTTGAGTTTGTTTCACTGACCACTTCGTCTCGCATTTCTTGAATAGTTGTAGCTTTGTCTTGTTTCTTCTCTTATGTTCGCCCCAAATAATCCTTTATAAGTGTTTGAACTTCAGGGTCGGATTTTGGGCAGGGTGCGATATTTCCTTTGATATAGGAAAGATGTTGCTTCATTCTATTTATTCCCCCTCCCCCCCCCCACCACTTTGCCATAAAGTCAACATGTGACTATATTGAGATCATACTTCACTTGAAGATAAGCATATTTCCAACCTGGATCATTAGATCATTGTGGAACATAAAATGACATACTTGAGGTGCATGCACCATTGATCTATCAAAATCAAACCAAATAAAAAATAAACTCTAAATCTCAGACCTTAAAATGCATACCAAATAAAAAGTAAAAAATATATGACATCAACAAAAATCCAAGGGGACATAAAATCCTTTTTTTCGAGAAGGAATTGTCCAAATCTTTAGATAGTCCATTAAACAGAAATTCAAGGGGACACTAACAGCATCTCAACATTAAAAAGCAAAAACTTGATCATGTTTAATCAATATCAGGAAGCCTAAACCTAAGAGAAATAATAGTACAAGAATGCTAATTTAAGGACAGGTGAAAGGGGTTAAAAAGAGATAGGGTGTAAGCTCTTGGATTCAAATTTTTCAATCTCCTTAAGAAATACAAGAGACAAAAAACGTGTAAAATACAAATGAAAGACAAATATAAACAAACATGAATAAACATTCATAAAATATAAACATGTAAAATACAAATGAAAGACATACAAGAGACAACGTTCAGATAAACGTGGATAAAAGTTTATCCAAGATACATGTTTTTATATAAGCACATAAAACGTAGCAGGATCAACCAGAAGAGGGGTTACCCAAAACAACCACTGCAGCCAGCCTTCAACACTCCCCAACTGCTGCAGTCAATGATGGCATCGATGGAGAGGCAATGGCAGCGATGACAGGCGATGGAGAGATGATGGCCACGTCGAAGAGAGATGGAGAGGCGATGAGTTTCGGTCGCTAGGGCTTAGGGCAGCAATGAAGAGGCAATGGGTTTTGGGTTCGCCACTGGGGTTTAGAGGCGATGGGTTTTGATCATGATTCATATGGGGTTTATGGTAAAGTTGGGGGATGGGTTATTTGGGGGTTATTTGAGAAAATTTTATTTAGGGATCTAAGATGTTTAGTTTGTAAGAGGGTTTTTTTTTTACGTGGGACCCTGAAGTTATTTTTTTCGAGAAAACCCCATCGGTGGATCTATCTCAAAAGCGAGTGACTACTCGACTGAGTAAACATCTACTCAGTCCGACTACTCGCCCGGACCCACTTACAGCATCGCATTGTATTATATGATTCGAGGAGGGGTCCGCCTACGACTATGCGGCTGCCTACTCGGCCTAGGCGGCTGCCTTCCTAAACATTGGCTAGTAGTGCACGTGGACATGATCGTGGTCGAAATTCTTTCTTCTGTGAGTACTGTCATAGGAATGGACACACCGTGGACCAATGCTGGGTCAAGCACGGTTACCCACAGGGTATGGACCCACGTGCCCATCAAGTATCTACAAAGGATGCCACCCAGGTACAGGAGGATGATAGTCAGATGACTGTTTCTAGGGCCAACTACGAGTGTTTCGTGGCTACTTAGGCATCCACTTCTACCTCTATTCAGAGATTTGCAAGTACTTCAGTGATGTCAGTTAAATCCCAAGCCCCTACCTGGCTTGTAAATTCTGGTGCTTCCTCCCACATTACTGGTGACACTACTCTTTTTTCTTCCCTACGAGATCTTGCTAACACCTTTTCAGGTCAAAGTAGCCGACGGGGTTTGTTACTAGTTAATGGACTTGGGAGTATCTCTATTTTTAGCACTTTACCTCTCTCAAATCCATGCTCCTAAATTTTCTCTCAATTTGATGTCTATTAGCCAAATTACAAAAGATTTGAACTGTGAGGTTGTGTTCCAAAACCAGTATTTCTTCTTGCATGACCTAACGATAAGGCGGATTGGTGGAGAACTTGAGCAAAATGGTCTCTACTATCTTCATGTCCCTCCATCCTCCAGTGTTGATGTTCTGTGTGCCACTTTTGCTCTCCAGTGACATTTTCGTCTTGGTCATCTCAGTTTGCATGTTCTACGCCGTCAGTTCCCTGAGTTGTTTCTTTATGTTTTTAGGTGTGAAGCCTATCAGTTGGGTAAACATCATAGGTCTTCTTTTCCACCACAAAATAACAGAGCTGAGTCTGTTTTTGCTTTAATTCATGCTGATGTTTGGGGCCCTTATAGGGTCAAGAGTGTTAGAGGTTTTCAATTTTTTCTTATTCTTGTAGATGATTATATCAGCATGTACTGGGTTTTTATGATGAAAGAAAAGTCTGAAGTCTTTGATATTGTCAAAAATTTTGTTCTGAAAATAAAGACTCGATTTTCTACTGTTATTAAAATTTTCTGAAGTAATAATGGTTTAGAGTTTGTGAATGCCAGGACTATTGTCTTTTTTAAGTCTTTTGGTATTGCTCATCAGACTACTTGCATTCATACTTTCCAACAAAATGGCATAGCTGAACGTAAGCTTTGACATTTGCTTGATGTAGCCCGTTCTATTATGTTTTAAATGAATGTTCCTTCATATTTTTGGTCTGATGCTGTTCTTACTGCCACTTATCTGGTGAACAGTGTTTGTTCGTCAGTTTTAAGGGATAAAACTCCTTTACTCTGTTGTTTCATGCCAAGAATATTTTTTCTATTACTCTAGTTGTCTTTGGCTGCATGTGCTTTATTCATCTTCACCATGTTGATAAGATTTCTCCTCGCTCCGTAAAGTACATCTTTCTGGGTTATCCTCGAACTCATAAAGGGTTCCATTGTTATGATCCTATTTCACAAAAGTTTTGTCTTTGCTGATGTCACTTTGAGGAGATTCCATACTACCAGAAATAGGAAGAGCAATCCATTACTCAGCCTAGTGATGTTCCTCTTCCTGTCATGTCAGATCCACCACAGCCAAAGGAGCCACCTATTACTAAAGCCGGTCACCCTAACCTTGGTCCTTTCCCGTGTCATCCTAAGGTTCCTATTACAGATACCTTTCCTAAGCACTTTCAGCACAGGACTCAAGATGTTCCTCAAGTGGAAGAGCCAGTATCTACTATTTCTGCTCAGTCCCCACCAACTGCTGATGATTTATCCGAGGTCCAAGTACCTACTACTACTGAGGATACGACTCTAAACCTTCCTATTGTACAAAGGAAGGCTCCACGATGGTGTGCTAAATATTTTGTATCTCAGTTTATATCTCTTGACAGTTTACCTGCAGTTGGATACCAATTTTCTCTAGCCCTTGACAGTGTACAGGTACCACGAGATTATCATGAGGCCTTCCGAGATCCATCTTGAACCTTGGCAATGGAGGAGGATATGGCAACTTGACAGTCCCATGACACGTGGGATCTTGTTGATCTACCCCCAGGTGCTACTATTGTGGGTTGTAGATGGGGGTTTACCCTCAAGTGTCATTCAGATGGCACTGTGGAACGATACAAGGCACGCTTGGTTGCTAAGGGCTACACTCAAACGTTCGAGGTTGACTATTTTGAGCCATTCTCCCTAATGGCTCGTCTCAATTCTGTTCGGGTTCCGCTTTCTCTTATTATCAATAAGCATTAAGACCGCCCATCAGCTTGACATCAAAAATGCATTTCTATATGGAGATTTGGAGGAGGAAGTTTATATGGAACAACTATCGGGTTTTCCTACTTAAGGGGAGTGTCAGAAAGTGTGTAGACTGAAACAAGTTATCTATGGACTGAAACAAAGTTCCAGAGCTTCGTTTTAGAGCTTTAGCAGGGTGGTTCAGGAATATGGCTTCGCCAGATCTTCTGCTGGTTACTCTATTTTTACATTGCCTAGGAAGACAGGTTCAGTCATACTTGTTTATGTATATGACATACTTCTTACTGGTAGTGACAAGCAAGATACAGAGGAAACAAAGAAGCTGCTACAATCACAGTTTGTTACCAAGGATTTAGGTCTCATCAACTATTTCCTTGGTATTGAGGTGCAGCACATTGGAGGACTTGTGCTATCTCAGCGCAAGTATGTTCTTGACATGTTAAGAGACATGGGTATGCTGGGTGCAAACTAGCATATGTACCCATGGATGTATCATTGCCTATTGCAAATGATTATAGCCCTCTATTGCAAGATGTAACCAGATACTGTGCAGTAATTGGTAAGCTATTGTATCTGACTATTACTCGTCTTGACATTGCCTTTGCAGCTGGGAGGTTGAGCCAGTTCATGCAGTCACCAAGGGAAGTCCATTGGGATGGTATTTGCCAAATTCTCGGGTACTTGAAAAATGCACCTAAGAAAGGACTTCTTTTCAGAAACAATGGGCACTTGGATGTTTGTGGATGTTCTAACGCAGACTATGCTGACACACATGAGGACCGAAGATCCATAACTGGATACTACACATTTGTTGGGGGTAATCTGGTTACATGGAGGAACAAGAAATAGGCAGTGGTCTCTAGATCTAATGTTGAATCTGAACATAGGGCCATGTCTCAAACTACTTATGAACTACTCTGGGTCTGTTCTATTCTTGAAGACTTTGGAGTACAGGTTCCTAATCCTATTCCTATGCATTGTGACAAGGCTACTACCTTCATTGCAAACAATCTTGTCTTCCATGAGAGAACCGAACATATTAAAGTAAATTGCCGCTTCATCAGAGAGGCCATTTCAGCTAAGAAGATTTCTACACCCTACATATGTACTGAAGACCAACTGGCAGATATCTTCACTAAAGCAGTTCCAAAAAAGCAATTGCATTATATCTGTTCCAAGCTGAGCATGTCTGATGCCTATGCTCCAACTTAAGGGGAGTGTTGAGTTATATATGTTTGGGTGTTTTTTATTTCTATTTATATTGAAGGGGTATTCTTGTAACTCCTCTCTCTGGAACCTCTCTATATAAAGTCCCAGGGTCTCTCTGAAATAAAGTTATCTACGAACACAAAACTTACCATCCCTCCAATCGAATTTGCCAACCTCATTTCCCGTAGGACTGAACTCAAAAATAAATTCCAGTAGGTGCTGAAATTCTGCACATGAAGCATCTGACATTCTCGGGAAGAATGATATTGCAAGATCTTGAATGTTCACTTGAGACCGTAGAGTTTCTGTCACTGACAAATTGAAAATGCATGGGAAGAGGGTCGAGAACAAGCCTGCACCACTCCAATCATCCAACCAAAATCTAAAGCGGTCTCCATTACCCAAAACAAGGAAAAAAAAGAGGTATACTCTTGCATAATCAGTCAGATAGAAGCCCAGAAAGCTGAAGCGCCACGTGTAGTAGCCATCTTATCCTCCACACTAATGCATTCTCCATAGGAATCTCTCAATAGAACCATCAGCATGGAGTTTTCTCCTAACAGAAGTTTCATCACCCATTTAAGTAAAAGGCCCTTGCAAAATCCTTCTAGATGGCGTATACCCAAACCCCCCTCCTTATTTGGTTTACGGAGTTACTTCCAAGCAACCAATTGGACAAATCTCCCCTCCGAATCCAGACCCTTCCAGAAGAATCTCTTCATAGCATCCTCCAACTTCTTAACCACTTGATAACAACTTCCCACTCCAGGAAGACAATGATCCACCTTTTGAAGATATTCGTCGTTACAAGAGTGTTATAGGGAAACTTCTATACTTGACAGTTACTCGGCCAAATATAAGTTTTGCAATAAGCCTAGCCAGTTCAAGGATAAACCATCTTATAGTCACTGGTACGACGTCTGCTTAATACTGAAATATCTAAAAGGGACTCTTGGCAAAGGATGATACTATAAAAACAACTCCATAGACATCATCTCCTCAAACGTAGATTATGTAGGTGCCATCAAAGATAGGAAATCCAACACAAGTTATGCGATTTTTCTAGGGAGAATCTTGTTTCCTGAAGAAGTAAGAAACAAACAATTGTGGCTTGCTCCAGCGTTAAGGTTAAGTATAGAGCCATGACCCATATAGCATGTGAAGTCATGTAGATCATCTCCTTCCTGGGCAACCTAGGACTCAATGTGCAAACTCCTATTCCCATGTATTATGATAATAACTCAGCCACTTACATTGCATCCAACCTGATATTTCTTGAGAACAAATAATATTGAAGTGGATTGCGACTTCATCAGGAATGCAGTTCTATATGACAAGATCACTACTCCGCATGCCACTTCTGAGCTACAAGTTGCAGACATACTCACCAAGGCATTGAACAAGAAGAGACATTTCTATGTGATAAGTTGAGCCTGATTGATATCTATACTCTAACTTGAGGGAGAGCATTAGAGTTTATGTACTGGTGTCTTATTTTCTATTTGTTTGGGCTTCTCTATAACTTTCCCATCTCTTGTTTTGTTTAGGTTTGTCTGTAACTTTCCCATCTCTCTCTCTATAAGAGAGACAAGAGTTTTATTTTGGAGTAATGCCATCTATTTTTTAGTTTTAGACAATAGCAAGTGAAGAAAAAATTAATATTACTTTTGTGACAATTCAACGCTGCGGTTAGCCTTATGTGAAATAAGTGCACACGTGCAAGAGGAGAGATCACATGTGGGGGAGAAGACATAGAGAGAGAATTTGAATGAGATAGAAGGCATAGGAGATGAGTTCTTATGAAATGCAACTTTATGACTTGAACACAAATAACAAAGAGGGGTATTGATCTCTTTATATAGAGATCCAATCCCAATAATAATCCTAAACATAATTCTAAAAATATTAAATTGCAAATAAGCAAGTCCTCTTTCTAAGGAACTCTTAACTTCCTAAATGACTTAACTTGACACCCAAGTAATAACTAAATTCTCTCTAACAAATGTTCCATATTGGCACCCACAACTCATGCACACACATGGACCAACACACACTCTTACACGTGGATTGCTTTGACACGTGGCACATGCCACATGTCATTTATTCTAGATTCGAAGAAGAGGCAAGACTTGACAAACTTTATGCTAGTCACCCCACCATTGATCTTAATCTTCTATGGAAAGGAATCAACTGGGATTTTCAATGGTTTAAGGGGTTGTAAAAAAACTATTAGCAACCTCAGCAATAGTTGCTACAACGACTGCTATGGAATTGTCTTTGTTTTTCAAGACAGATCGAAGGAATTCTAACTCGAGGGAAGTAAGGGGTAACTCTTCGAAGGTTTTGTCAATTTAAATACCCAAGGAGGTCGCCCGAACTTATCCCAACATTTTTCTGTAACATGGTTGGTGCGGGGGCAAGGTGGATAGACCTTACCATGACCGCGACCTCGTTTGTATCCTATGCCACCCCCTATGCTGGCTAATGTTGAGGACTCTGCAAGAGCTAAAGTAGAGATGTTTAACTTGTCCACCTCAATCTTCTCGAGACGACTATAGATGGTCTCAATGTTGGACCCTTCATCGGATGTAAGAATCTAATCTCTCACAGATTGATATCTAGGATTTAGATCGCCTAGAAATCTACATGCCCAACACTAGGCACGAGACACCGATTGCTTGTTGCAACAAGACGACTCATAGATGCCAAGTTTTTCGAAGAGGCCTTCCATCTTCAAGAAGTGCTTAACAAGGGGTAGATTCCCTTGATTCGTGTTTCAGATATACCAATAAATATCTACTAACTTGGCACGATGTTCTTCTTAGAAAGCCTTTTTTCGAGTGCATCCCATATGTCCTTAGCTATGTCTTTGCATAACATATTGGTTGAGATTGAGGACTCGATAGAGTTCATAAGCCAATTCATCACCAGATAACTTTCTTTCTCCAACTTTTTTGCCTTTACTCCTTCACACACGTCAAGGGCTTTATCTGTTAGGATATGAAGCTTCTAACCGCCGACGAAGATCCTGAAGGCATGTGCACACAGGATATAGTTTGAGGCCCCCATCAACTTGATGGCGGTACCTTGAACGAGAATCTTCGCCTCTGCGATGACTAACGACTCAACATTTGCCATGGCCTATATGCACAACTCGTGCATATGGCTTCCCAAAGTCAAAGGGACACCACAATCTTTCCCGAGTTCACATGGGGACACCCCACTAATAAAAGGGGTTGACGTGGACCTCTTCTTCACAAATAGGGTTGGCGATGCACAACTTGCTTCATTCCTTGAGTTCCACACATACTAGATCCCAACATGGATCTTCACGAACTTGTGGCCTATAAGGTCGCCTGCTCTGATACCATGTGAGAATTCGATGTTGCGGTGAACGTCACGTGTAACAGGTGCATATGTGAAAGAGAGGAGAGAACGTGTGGGAGAGAAAACATTGAAAGAAAGGATTTGAGTGAGAGAAGGCGTGGGAGAGTTCTTATGAAATGCAACTTTATTACTTGAACTCAAATAGCAAAGGGGAGTATTGGTCTCTTTATATAGAGATCCAATCCCAAAAATAATCCTAAACATAATTCTAAAAATAGGAAATGGCAAATAAACAAATCATATTTTTAAGTAACCCTTAACAACTTTCCTAAATGACTTAACTTGACACCCAAGCAATCACTAAATTATCTCTCTAACAAATTTGCCATATTGGCACCCACAATTCACGCATGCACGTGGACCCACACACTCTAACACATGGACTGTTGTGACATGCCACATGTCCTTTATTATGGACTCTTAAGAATTTTAAACCATCCTCAAGCTTCCAAATAGCAGCAAAAAATAGTTATAAATGAATAGTTGCAAAGCAACTTACAACTGATGAAGGCATTCATTTAACTCCTTTGCTTGTTGCCGACATTTCCATGCAACTGAAATTGTTCTTCCCGTAGCACACTCAGCATACTTTCTTGCATATGCATCACACTCTTTCAGTGCTTTCTGCTTCATTTTGCTTCGTAATGCTGAAAAGAAATAGATAAAGAAAAATTCTCTCAAATGCATTTAGTTTGAGCATTTCGCTTTTATCCAAGCTAAGGCTTCTCATGCTTGGTGCAGAAACAAATTCTAATAGTAGCTTAAAATGAACTAGAGTTCTCTTTTGAGAAGCAAACTTGCGAAATGTACCAAGTAGATAGATGCTAAGCATTCATCCAAGCAGGTTTCATTTCTAACTTTCAATGTTCAATTTAAAATTTTCAGATATTGAACACCCATTTCCCTCTGTTAGAAGACTCTAGTAACATTTCTGCAAGTCTGCAACTACCCATCCATCCTTATTACCACCCTCTTCTAAACTGTTGTACCTTCCACTATCATGCTAGTTTCTTCAGAACCTTTTTTTTACCCATATCTACTGTGAGGAGAAGAAAACTAGTAAAAGCTACTAAGGATTCCATATATTGAAAGACGTGAAATATTAAACTATCACGAATATTCTCCCACAACCCCGTGAATGATTAGCAGAAACATAAGCTGTCTACATAGGGACTAGAAAATCTAATGCTGCATTTGGATGGAGTTCAAGGTGCAGGTTAAAGGGGGTTGAGGCATGTAACAACCCGAGCCCCCACCTAAGTAGAAACCCAAGTCGATTTCATTAGCACCCAAGATCCGGTCATCCAACGCATACACATAGAATAATAAAAGCATTTACAGCACATCACATCACAAATACTATGAAACAAGAGTAATAAACTACTCTAGAAAGATATAACTAGATGTTCATGGCCATCATAAGGAATCAACTGAAAAGAACTAAACATGAACTACAATTAACCCACAGAGTACAACAGAAATCAAAACAGAACAGGATGGAACTGTGAGCTACAGCCACTACTACCAAACTACGGTGCTGCACTTGGACCGGCATCATCAGCTCCTATAGCCGTAGGGTTTGGTTATACCTCTCCAGGACCTGAGTACAGGGCCCATAGAAAAATGTCAGCAAACGCTGAGTAGAGTAGTAGAAACAACAAAAGGGGCAAAGTCAGGCAATATAAAAAATATAAAACTGGGTACTGTCCTCAAATGTTTAAATGTCTTTTATTAATTTCATTATTTGTGCCTTGTTACAATTTCGATCATTACCTATCCAAATCATTTTCCTTAAGACGTGAGGAGATCTCGCTATGATATCCTAGACAGTAACTTGCAAACGGCTCCCCCCCTTGGTCGAAAGGGTGACCCATATCCACTCCATCGTCTAGTTGACCGCCCCAAGGTCCTACCTAACAAGGTGAAAAGGTGACTACAGTCCGTGAGATAAACATACGGGAAGCTATCCTGTACTGGCACATGGCCAATCCTTTCCACTACAGGATACGAGAACAACCATCCTCTCACAACAGTAAGCCGTACCCAACACCCCGCTACCTAGTTGACCAAAATGGCCTGTCGACTTAGTCACAAGGAGGTTAGCTTACTCCCTGAGTCTGTCTCTGCCCCTAGTAGGTGTAGCCAACCTTGCTGTTAATACCGGGCACGAGTACTGACTTTCAAAAGTATCACGAATTCTGGGTTCACCAACCTTTTATCATTTAGTTTACCCATTATCAAATTATCAAGCTTCAATACTACAGGTTTAGGTATTTTCTTAGTTCACTTCCGTTTACTTTCCCAGTCAAATTCATTAATGTGACACGGAGATAGTGGTTAATCCATTCCTTTCATCCAATCATGTTCATTCAATATTCGTATTATTAACATGTGCCAACTTATCACGAGACTAATGTTATCAATAATTCGAGCAAAATTCTCAATTGATTAACAAAAGAAATTCACATACATGCACCATTGATTATTTAATTATTTGACCATGCAACTCCATTGGTTAAATACCATTTCATACCCTGATGATTTGCAAGTATATGTGGGACTCAAGTGTTCAGCAAGAGAGAATATAGTAAATCACTAGTAGTTCAAAACGAGCATCTTTTGCAAAAATAAGGTCATGAGGTTGAAAATGCAAGATTACTCTACTCTACCTAGGGTCACCAGTGGGCCATGGAGACTCCTAGACATGCGTCAGAGACTCTTCGGTCTCCGTGCACGCTTCATGCGATCATCTCTAAATCAGATAAGAGACGTTATAAAATGTAAATAATAAGAATTTCAACGGTATGATCACAATTTACCACTTCTGATTGGCAAATAGGTCTTACCACGTCAAAGTACGCATCGACACGATTCCAACAGTAGGTGGCTCGTCAAAATCAGGTTTCGAATGATCTTTGAATCAATCAATTAAAAAAGGTAGCCATCAGGGACTAATACGAAAATTTAGCAACCTCAAATTTTATTTTCACAACTTTTTAAGTCCTCAACCCCTCCCTTTCATCTCTTCTTTACCTCTGTTAGTCCCTTCACCCCATTCATGCATGTCCACAGTGGAGAAGCCACCCGTGGTCAGCCGCCTCCGATCGTGCACGACCGTCTCCGACCGCGCACGGCCATCCCAACCATGGCAACACCACGCTGGCGACCCCTACCGTCATCCTCCTCTCCCTTTTTTCTTCTTCCTCCATGCGTGTATTGCTCACGTGCACCCATGCACGTAAACATGCATGCCGCCAGCCTCCCTTGCCGATGCGTCGGTCATGACCGACCATACTTGCCCTTGCTAGTGGCCACGCCGACGACCGTCTCCTCCCCCCCCCCCCCCTCCTCTCTTGCTTCTCCTTCCTTGAATCGCATGCACACCTCCATGGGTGCAACTGCACCCATGGCCATGTCGCCACCAACACTTGGCCGAACGACCATGTCCAGCCACCCTTAACCCATCCGATCGTCACAGCCCTTGCCGTTATCCCCCCCTACCTCTTCTCTCTCAACCAACCATATGCTTCCCTTCCTCTCCTTTTTCCCACATGCATCCGCGGAGAAGGAAAAAAAAAAAACAAAGAACGGAAGGGAACGATACCAAAGATGTCGATTATGAGTCCTTGGCGACTTGCTCTCGTTGATGCCTTTGGTCGTCGTCTGTGTCACCCTCACGTCCGGTGTGGAGGGGAGGAAAAGAATAGGAGAGAGAAGAGAAGGGGACTCTCTCTCTCTCTCTCTCGAACATGAAGGATGCATGGGAAAAGGCTACAGCTGGGGGGAAAGTTTCCTATTTTTTGTTTTGATTTAGGATTTCGGTAGGGAGGGATATAAATAGTAGAGAGAGGGAAAAAAAACAAAGGACTTAAAGGATAAGAAGATTTCTTAAAGCTTATCCCGCAAGTCCTTAAAATTGTAGCAAACTTCTGATTTTATGAAAAACATCCCAGTGGAACACTTGCAACGAGGGGAACCCATCGAGTTAACCTTAACATGTTTAATCTAGCCTCTAGTTCGGATTGGAATTTCAGGATGTAACAAATATAACCTTAAAAGAAGTTTCGCCCTCGAAACTGAAGGTTATATGCGCATAAGGGTAAATACAGAAATCCACAACCTTAAAGAGAACAAAGTAGGTTTCTAGAACTCACCAGAAAACAACTCTGAATATCGTTCACACATATCTACCTCAGGTTCCCTGGTTGCCTCCACATATCTCTATCTCCTCCAAAGGACCTTGACCAAGGGAACTTCCTTCTTCCTCAACTTCTTAACCATTCGATCCAAGATCTGCACCAGCTGCTCCTAATAGGTCTAGTTCTCTTCTATTCCGATGTCATCGTAGCTCATGCTATGGCTTGAGTTTGAGACATACTTCCTCAAGTTGGAGATGTGGAAAACGTCGTGGATACCCGCCAACTGTGGTGGCAAAGCCAATCGATAAGCAAGAAGTCCAACTAGCTCCAAAATCTCAAATGGGCCTACGAATCTTGGTGCTAGCTTGCCCTTCACCCCAAACCTCTAAATGCCCTTCATGGGCGAAACTCTGAGGAAGACGTGATCACCGACCTCAAACTGTAACTCTTTATGTCTATGATCTGCATAACTTTTCTGACGGCTCTTCCCTGCAAGGAGCTTCTTATGGATCTGCTCTATCACCTCCTAGCTCTGTCAAATCAGCCTCAGGCCAACCTCCCACTTTGTTCCTACTTCCATCCAGCATAAAGGAGACATGCATTTTCGCGCATAAAGTGCCTCATAAGGAGCCATATTTATATTGGAGTGGTAATTGTTATTGTATGTGAACTCTACTAAGGGTAGGTGATCCTCCCATAAACCTCTCCACTTTAGAATATAGACCCGCAATAGATCCTCGAGGGTCTGAATTGTACGCTCTGACTGTCCATCCATCTGAGGATGGTAAGTTGTACTGAACCTCAACTGAGTCCCCAAGGCTCGCTGTAACCCTCCCCAGAACTTGGAGGTAAACTTGGAATCTCTGTCTGATATTATCTCCTTGAGAACTCCATGAAGACGCTCGATCTCCCAAACATATAACTTTGCTAGTTGTGTAGGACCGTACGTAACCTGAATCAGCAGGAATTGTGCGATTTTCGTCAGTCGATCAACGATCACCTAGATGGCATCGTGGCCTCTCTAAGTGGTAGCCAAACCACCAGATCCATAGTGACGCTCTCTCACTTCCATCCAGGCATAAGAAGGGGCTGAAGTGTACCCGCAGGCCTCTGATGTTCGGCCTTCACTTATTGGCATACCAAACACTGTTTAACATATTCTCCATCTGTCTTCATCCCTCGACACCAGAAGTCTCTCCTCAGGTTGTGATACATCTTGTTATTCCCAGGATGAATGGTTAGTCGCAAACTGTGGGCTTCTACTAGCAAGCCTTTGCGAAGTGCATCATCCTAAGGAACACAAAGTTGTCCACGCAATCTCAGCACCCAATCCACTAAAGTAAAGTCCCCAGGATCTCCAACCAGAACCTAATCACAGATACCGCGTAACTCTGTGTCTTCTACACTTCCAAAACTCTGTCAATAAGCTGTGGTCTCATCAATGTGACTGTGGCCAAGTGTCTGCTCATCTCCTAAGGTCTCCAAGCACTAACCTCAAGCATCTAACTCCATCTTTGAGCCTGTAGACTGGCCAATCTAACTAGTGGTCTCCTACTCAACGTGTCAGCCACTACATTTGCCTTCCCTGGATGGTACAAAATGGTACAGTCGTAGTCCTTCAAAAACTCCATCCAACGTCGCTATCTCAGGTTCAACTCTTTCTGATCAAACAAGTATTTCAAGCTCTTATGATCTGTATGAATCTCAAACGTCTCCCTATATAAGTAATGCCGCTAGATCTTCAAAGCAAAGACAATCGCTACCAGCTCTAGATCATGAGTAGGATAGTTATGCTCATGCGACTTCAGTTGCCTAAAGGTATAAGCGATCATGTGTCCACGCTGCATCAGTATACAACCTAATACCTGATGTAAAGCATCTGCATATACTAGAAATCCTCCATCACTGTCAAGAATCGTAAGCACAGGTGTCGTAGTCAGTTTCCCCTTCAGTACCAGGAAACTATTCTCTCACTCCTCTGTCCAGGAGAAGGGTACATCTTTCCAAGTCAATTGCATCATCGGTAAGGCTAACTACGAGAAGCCCCGATGAAATGTCGGTAGTAACCAACTAAATCCAAAAAACTACGTATATCAGAAACTGACTTCGGTCGTTCCCACTTCAAAACTACCTCTACTGTGGTAGGGTCCACTGAGCAGATATTACGTATCCTAAAAATGTGACTTGATCTAACCAGAACTCACATTTACTGAACTTTGCATACAAACTGATGTCTCATGGCGTCTAGAACTATGAGAAGGTGTTGCTCATGTTAAGGATGGTCTTGGCAGTAGATGAGAATGTCATCTATGAAAACCACCACGAATCGATCTAAGGACGAAAACCCTATTCATCGGGTCCATAAAGGCTGCAGGGGCATTTGTCAGGCCAAAAGACATTACCAGGAACTCATATGTCCATAGCGTGTCCTGAATGTTGTCTTAGGAACATATGAATCCTTGATCCTCAACTGATAATAGCCTGATCGTAAATAGATCTTTGAAAATACCATCGCACCTCGTAAATGGTCAAACAGATCATCGATCCGTGGCAGTGGATATTGAGTCTTGATGATCACCTTATTCAACTGATGGTAGTCAATGCACAACCGCAAGGTGCCGTCCTTCACAAAGAGTATAGGGGCTCCCCACAGGGAGGCATTAGGCTTAATGGACCCCTTCTCTAGCAACTCTTGCAACTGAGACTTAAGCTCCCTCAGCTCGACAGGTGCCATCAAATATGGCGCTATGGAAACTAGGTCTGTGCCGAGAATCAGTGAAATCTCAAACTCAATCCCGCGCTCAGGGGGAAGTCCAGGCAGGTCATCTAGAAACACATCCGGATATTCTCGTACAATGGGAATGCTGTGTACCCTAAACTTCTCAGGCGTGGCTACCACAAAGGCAAGATAACCGGTACATCCTTTGTCAAGTAACCTGACCGCCTGCAGCGTAGAAATGCACCTGAAGGATATATCCATTGGTCTACCCATGAACTCAAACTATGGAACTCCTAGAATACAGAAGATCACGCGCTTCTCGAAACAATCAACCATCATGTGATACACAAGCAGCCAGTCCATCCCCAAAATGACATTGAAATCCTCTATTTCAAGAACTATCAGATCTGCAAGGAGCTCGTATCCTCCTACCACCATACTACATTCCTGGTAAACTAACTTTGCTACAAATAGCTACCCTCGTGGGCATTTGATAAGAAACAGATCGTCTAACAAAGACTCAGTTGGACCAAACTAGAAGCAAGCTCGGGAGAGATAAAAGAATGTGAGGCACCCCAGTCAAACAAGGCATATACTAGAAAATCAACAATGATAATCATACCTGCCACCACAGAAGTAGAGGTTCTAGCATCTCTAAGTGATAGAGCGTTCACATGGCCTTCAGATCTAGGCACACTGGATGCTGCCACACTTTAGGTGCAAGTGGTCAGAAGCCTCCTCGGAACTGCTGAAATCCTCCTCTAGTCTGATAAGTACGGTCAGCGGTCCTCACTGTCTAAGTCCTGCCCTCTGCACTCTGTGTGCTCTGCATTCCTGATGCAGCACCTATCATCGTGGGATAGTTCCTTCTCAAATGTCTAGGCTGGCCGCACTGATAGCAGTTATGGATTCGAGATCCGCTCACATCTATTTGCGCTCTGCTAGAGTTGCCCTGATGTTGGGCATTGGAAACTAGCCTCAGCTATGTAGTACCAGCCGAAACAGGACGTCCCAATCTGTGGGACATCTCTCGAGCGGGTAAGGCATGCTGTGTTGGCCAGTACCTCCTCTCCTGGTGCCCTTGGACATGGTCATGATAGAACACTCTCCTCTTGAAGCCCCAGTCTGCATCTCTCAGGGGTCGATTCGTCTCATCATAGGTCATCGTTGCCTTGACGGCCTTGGAGAACGTAGGCAGCTTCAAGGGCTTCACATACCTTAGGATTGGCAATCTTAGCCCCTCTGTAAACTTCCACAATTTGTCCTCCTCAGTAGCCATAGCAAATGGTGCAAAGTGGGATAGCTCCAAAAATTGGGTACGGTAGGCGCTAGCAATCATGGGTCCCCGGTGAAGGTTGTGGAACTCACGTCTCCTCTGGTGCCTCCAGGTCCGAGGGTAATACCACTTGCGAAGAGTTCCAAAAACCTCTCCTAGGTGGTCTCTCCACCCTCCTACCCTCGAATGGCCAACCAGCATCGATTCACGACACTGGTCAGCTGGAAGGCCGCAAAAGGAACACAACAGTCCTCAAGTGGACACAGTATGTCAAAAGTCTTCTCTATCTGCTCCAGCCAGTCTTCTGCTTCATTCGGCCCTTCATCCTCCTTAAAAGTAGGAGGTTTCAGCTTTCGAAATTCCGCGAATAATTCGCAGTGCTGCTGCATCAGATTTATCTGCTCGTCTCTGGGTAGTGGATGCTCCTAATATGTGTTATCCTCTGGGGGTGGGGAAGGTGGCAGAGCCCCACCTTCACATCCCGCACCTCCTTCCGCTCTACCACCACATCGTCCTTTACCTCGACCTCCAGCACGACCGCTACTACAGTGATTACTCTGGCTAACAAAGGCCTCCTCGCTCTGAGCCTCCTAAAAGCCTCCTCCACCCTACTGTCGAGGAAGATGTTGCCCCAGAAAGGTAATCAATATATGTGCCACTTGTTGGGCTTAAGCAGCCTGACCCTGCCCATCCTCAGGTAGAGAATGGCATCCGCCTCGGCCACTGCAAGCTCCGCGACTCCATAAGCTCCGCGTCAAGGGGTCATCCGCTGCAAGAAGATAGTTGAAAGAAAGGAGAAAGGATTAAACACACTAACACAGACTTCCCAGAAAACAAGGAGGATTTAAGACTATTCGACGGCTATGATTCGCGATATGATACCGACGCACTGCTTCATCGGACTATTCTATGTCTACACGGGATAACCTTGCTTTGATACCATCTATTACAACCCGAGCCCTCACCCAAGTAGAGACCGAAGTCGATTTCGTTAACACCCAAGAATCGGTCATCCAAAGCATACACATAGAATAATAAAAGCATTCACAGCACATCAAATCACAAATACCATGAAAAAATAGTAATAAACTGGGCTAGAAAGACAACTAGAATGTTCACAACCATCATAACGAATCAATTGAAAAGAACTAAACATGAACTATAATTAACCCACAGAGTACTACAAAAATGAAAACAGAAAGGAACAGAACTGTGAACTACAACCACTACTACCAAACTACGATGCTGCACTCAGACTGGCACCATCAGCTCCTATAGCCGTAGGGTTTGGTTGTACCTCTCCAGGGCCTGAGTAGAGAGCCCGCAAAAAAACGTCAACGAACGCTAAGTATAGTAGAAACAACAAAATGGGCAAAGCCAGGCAATATAAAAAATATGAAAGTAGGTACCATTCTCAAATGTTTAAATTTGTCTTTTATTAATTTCGTTATTTGTGCCTTGTTACAATTTCGATCATTACCTGTCCACATCATTTTCCTCGTAAGATGCGAGATCTCGCTGCGATATCCTAGATGGTAAATTGCATACGACTCCCCCCTTGGCCGAGAGGGCGACCCGTATCTGCTCAATAGTCTAGTTAATCGCCCCATGGTCCTAGCTAACAAGGTGAAGTGGTGACTACAGTCCATGCAATAAATATATGAGAAGCTATCTCGTACTGGCACACGGCCAGTCCCTTCCACTAAAGGGTAGAAGAACAACCAACCTCTCACAATAGCAAGCTGTACCCAACACCCCGCTGTCCGATTAGCCAAAACGACCTATCGACTTAGTCACAAGGAGGCTAGCTCACTCCCTGAGTCAGTCTCTGCCCCTAGCAAGTATAACCAGCCTTGCCATTGATACCGGGCAAGAGTACTGACTTTCAAAAGTACCACGAATTCTGGGTTCACCAACCTGTTATCATTTAGTTTACCCATTATCAAATTATCCGGCTCCGATACTACAGGTTCGGGTATTTTCTCAGTTCACTTCCGTTTACTTTCCTAGTCAAATTCATTAATGTAACGTGGATATAGCAGTTAATCCTTTCCTTTTCCAATCATGTTCGTTCATTATTCATATTATTAACATGTGCCAACTTATCAGACTAATGTTATCAATAATTTGAGCAAAATTCTCAATTGATTAACAAAAGGAATTCACATACATGCATCATTGACTATTTAATTATCTGACCATGCAACTCCATTGGTTAAATCCCATTTTAGTACCCCGACGATTTGCAAGTATAAGTAGGACTCAAGTATTCAGCAAGAGAGAAAATAGTAAATCAGTACTAGTTCAAAACAAGCATCTTTTGCACAAATAGGGTCATGAGGTTGGAAGTGCAAGACTACTCTACTCTACCTAGGGTCGCCAGTGGGCCATAGTGACTTCAAGGCACGTCAGAGACTCTTCAAACTCCACGCACGATTCGTGCAACCGTCACTAAATCAGACAAGAAACATTATAAAATGTAAATAATAAGAATTTCAAGGGTATGATCACAATTTACCACTTCTGATTGAAAAATAGGTCTTACCACGTCGAAGTATGCCTCGACACGTAGGTGGCTCATCAAAATCAGGTTTCGAATAATCTGTGAATCAATCAATTAAAAGAGGTAGCCTTCAGGGACTAATATGAAAATTCAGAAACCTTAGATTTTATTTTCATAATTTTTTAAGTAGCCAACCCCTCCCTCTCATCTCTTCTCTGTTCGTCCCTTCCCCCCGTCCATGCACATCTGCAAGGGAGAAGCCACCCATGGTCGACTACCTCCGATCGTGCATGACCGTCCCCGACCACGACAACACCACACTAGCCACCCCCACCGTTGTCCTCCCCTTTTCTTTCTTCCTCCAGGCATGTATTGTTTACGCACACCCATGCACGTAGACATGCATACCGCCAACCTCCCTTACCGACGTGTAGGTCATGGCCAGCCACATTGGCCCTCATCAGTGGTCATGCCGACAGCCATCTCCCCCCCCCCCCCCTCTCCTTGAATCGCATGCACACCTCCTTGGGTGCAACTGCACTCATGGCCATGGCACCACCACCACTTGGCCAAAGAACCATGGCTAGCCCTCAACCCATCCAATCGTCATGGCCCTTGTCACTATTCCCCCTTCTCTCTCGATCGATCATATGCTTCCCTTCCTCTCCTCCTCTTTCCTGCATGCATTCACGAAGAAGAAAAAAAAAAAAAAGGAATGGAAGGGAAGGGAACCATACCAAAGATGTCGATCATGAGTCCTTAGCGACTCTCACGTTGACACCTTTAGTCGTTGTTTATGTCACCCTCACATGTGGTGTGGAGGGTAGGAAAAGAAGAGAAGGCGAAGAGAAAAAGAAGGGGACTCTCTCTCTCTCTCTCACCACCGAGGATGCACAAGAAAAGGCTGCGGCTGGGGGGAAAGTTTTTTTTTTTGTTTTGGTTTAGGATTTCAATAGGAACGGATATAAATAGAAGAGGAGAGAGGGAAAAAAAACCAAGGACTTAAAGGATAAGAAGATTTGTTAGAGCTTATCCTTGTAATCCCGCAACTCCCTGAAACTGTAACAAACAACTAATTTTTATGAAAAACAACCCGTTGGAACACTTGCGACGAGGGGAACCCATCAGGTTCACCTCGACATGTTTAAGCTAGCATCAGGTTCGGATTGGAATTTCAGGGCGTAACCAGGCATATTTAAGCTGAATAATGAGAGTGAATGATGAGGCATACAAGAAATATCATCCAATAGTTTTACTTACAACACATTAACTCGCCTATGAAAATTCAACCATTATTTACTCCATTTTTCAACAACACAATAACAAAAAAGAAGTCAACTCAAATATAAAACAAATAAACTACAATCCTCTACTTAAATCACATCAAGTCCATCTATCTTTTTTTTTTTTTGATAACCCAGGACTATAGGTGCACTCCATAGCAACCTGGGGATGACCCTGTCACCCTCGCCCCAGCAATCGAACTGGGTGGCACAATTTGCACCACACATCTCCACAAGCCTATGCAAGTATGGGCAAGCTGTAGAGTTTCAAACCCGCACACCCCTTGCAGGGAGGATATTATGTGGACAAGCAGCACCAACTGTACTACCCATAACCCCCAGTTGTCTAATTGTACTCACTACATATCCCATCACCAAACCCACAACCTTTTGCAACTTAGCACCTCCTAAAACTTATCCAATTGTAAAACCTAACCCCCATCCAAATGCAACCTAAAAATATTGTTTTTCTTCAACCACATAATCCAACCAAAGCCACTTAGTTGGAGTTCATAAGTCACCACCACCAGAAACCACTTGTAGTTAGATATTCATCAATGTTTCTTACAAACAAAAATCCATCAACGTCTCTTTTCTGTTACCCACATAAGTTCACATGTAATGAGATCCATAGCTCGATATTCCGATTTAGCATCAGACCTTGACACCCTATTTTGTTTCTTCCAACACCATGAAACTATATTGCCTCCAACAAAGATACAATATCCAATGGTAGATCTCCTATCTTCTCTAATATTGCATAGCCAACCTTATATAGTACCCCTCAACCTTAAATCTCCCTTCTTGGATAAGACTCCCTTTCTAGGAGAAGCCTTCAAGTACCTCAACATTTGTAGCAAAGCTTCCTAAAGTCCTATAATTGGATTCTCCAGAAGATGACTAATTCTACCAACACTAAAAGAAATATCTAGATGAGTGATACCTTAGCATAGCTCTATATCGTCTACCATCAAAAAAGGTGTAATTGTTAGTCGTATCCAAGGATACATTAGGATTCATAATAAAAACATTTGTTTGCCTACATCATAGCATTCTTCATTTATCCTAAAGATATTTTCATTACGTTTAGAAATTCCATCCTTGGATTGCATCAACTTAAATCTAAGAAAGTAATGCATATCACCCAAATCCCTAGTAACATATTGAGTCTACAAACATTTCTTATCCGCAATATGCCCTCGACATAGACTATGATAACCACAATATCTCAAGCATTCATTTTCAAAGAAAACAATATCTTGTGCACTTGTCAAGGTAAGTACATTGTGATTTGAAGATGATCTTCAAAAAGAAAATGATTCTAAAGATTATTGAATTTGTCAAAGCATGCCTGAGGACTTTGTTTGAGATGATATATTGCCTTCTTTAAAGACATACTTTCTCCCACTTGTGAAAAATCTAGGTGGTTCTTCGATACATATAGACTTTCCATATAGAAATGCATTCTTGATATCAAGTTGATGAACCTGCCAATCTAAATTAGCTACCAAAGATAAAGCAATTCAGATAGAATCTAATCTAGCAACTAAGGAGAACACCTAAAAGTTTTTTTTTTTTTTTGAAAAGCAAAAGAGCGGTTATCCGCTTAATAACCACCTAAATTCATTCCATTAGATTACCAAAAGCTATTACAACCCGGTTACAAAGTGGACTCCCAAAAGACCACCTAGGAGGAAATGGACGAGATGAAGTTCTCCACATATGGTCTGTCACCGCTAAACACCACACCATTCCTCCCCAACCAAACACCCCACAACACCGCCAACACCTTGGCTCTGTTATTCTTAGATCGAAAAATGTTTTCTCCATCACAAGTGCTTCCCCTCTGGAACGACAACCAAAAACTGACCATGTCCTGGTGGTCTATCCAATCGATACTCAATCTCGGACAGATCTATGCAACAAATGGACACTGGAAGCAAAGGTGTTGTCTATATTCGTCTGCCCCACCACAAAGAGAGCACCTCACATCATCTATCTGGGCCCACCTCGCCCTCCACATCTTTGTCGGGACTCTTCCCCTCCGTAACAGCCAAGAAAAGATCTTAACTTTCAGAAGGCAATCTGCCAACTAGAGTAGCCTGCAGTCTTTGGAGAGATCAATATCCAAATTTTGCAAGACAGCACCAAGCCTGCAAAACGCCTTCGCAACAGCAAACTCTCCTTCCCAACAGTAAGCATCACTCCCAACCTCTAGTGCCCAGCACTCCAGCTCCTGAAGCATCCGATGGATCTTTACAAATCTCTGATCCAAGAGTCCTCCCCAAAAAGTCAAACACCACGCTCCGTCCCAGCAACTACCCACAGGAGCAATCGAATCCACTGCCCTCCTAAAGAGGCGAGGAAACCTGTCATCGAGGTTATAACCAACCCCCTGGTAATCACCAAGCCAGAATCGAAACACATCACCCTCCCCAAGGACAGGTGAAAAGAAAGACCGCACCTTCGGTGCCACCGCCGCCAAGCCTCTGAGAAAGTGAGATGCCCCCGGAAGTGTCTCCAGTGATCCCCAGGAGTGAAAAGAACCATAGCACTGCCGCAACATATCACCAAAAAGACCCTACTCCTGCCCCACCAGCCTTGCAAGCCACTTCATAAGAAGGCTCAAGTTAACTCTCTCCACATTCCTAACTCCCAGCCCCCCCATTTAGCGGTCGACAGACCTCTTCCCAAGCCACTAGCCTCGTCCCCTTTCCTGTTGTCCCCACATTAGACCAAAAGAAGTCTCTCATCAGCCCCATGATCTTCTTTTCTATCTAACGTGGCACCCTGAATACAGAAAGCAAGTATGCTGGTAGGGACGACAACACCGCCTTCACCAAGGTCAACCTCCCTCCCCTTTACAATAACTTAGACGACCAGCCCGCCAACCTCCTCTCCATTCTCTCCAGTAGAGGAATCCAACCCTGCATCCTGAAACAACGATCAGATAAGGGTACCCCAGGTACACCAATGGCAGCATACCTACACCTGTCCCAACAGCACCAGCAACCACCTGCACCTCCTCGCCTAGCAGGTTCAGCAGGACAAAGCTCGACTTTTGGTAGTTAATCCACGACCTCAATGCTTCCCCAAAGAGCTCTAGCAAAATCCTCATCCTCCTAGCCTCCAGAACTAACCCTTCAACCAAAAATAAGGTGTTATCCGCATATTGTAACACTGGGACCTCTCTCCGTTACCAACCCCAAAACCTCTGATCAACTCCTTAACACAAGACCTGTGAGTCACCCTTGCGAGAGCATCTGCCGCTAGCACAAAAAGCATAGGAGCAAGAGGGCAACCCTGTCTGACCCCCCCCCGAGCTGCACCCACCCTTCTGTAGGATTCCCATTAACCAGGACTGAGAATGGTTTCATAGTAACACCTCTTCATCTAGTCAATCCAGGTCTAAGGGAAACCCCTCCTTACAAGGGATGTCTAGAGAAAATCCCACTGCACGGAGTCGTAAGCTTTGCTAAAATCAACCTTCCACAGAAAGGCCTTCCTCTTCCTCCTCCGAGCAGCAAGAGCCTCCATGGCGACAACGAAACCATCCAAGATTCCCCTCCCTAAAACGAAGGTCATCTGCACCGGCAAAATTAGGCCATCTAGAAGGATATGAAGTCTGTTAGCCAGGACCTTCGCGACCATAAGATAGATAGTGTTTGACAAGGCAATAGGACGAAAGTCCTCAATTGCCTATGCACCTTTCTTCTTAAGCAACAGGAATAGGTAAAACCTATTCAACCTATCAAACCCCCTGTTTCCAGTCGCAAACTCCATCATCTACATCACCTCAGCCTTGACCATAGACCGGAACTCTTTGAAGAAGACCGGGAAAAAGTCCGGACCAGGGCACCCCTCCCCATTAAGACCCTACACCTCCCTTACCTCGTCCTCCATGAAGACCGATGTGAGGCCCAATGCCTAATTCGCCATTATGCTTGTCACATCCTCCCCCCCTCCACCTCCAACTACCTTTGCTTCACCTCCTCGTGAAATCCTTGAAATAAGCCGCAGCTGCCCGTCCCACCTCCTTCCTGCCAGAGAAAGACTACCAGTCTACCTGCAACCTCTCAATCCAGTTCCTCCTCCTCGCTGAAGCCACCTGGTGAAAGAACCTGGTATTGGAGTCGCCCTCACGCAACCACTTCTGCTTCGATCTCATCTTCCATTCCACCTCCGCCTTCCTGTCCTCCTCTTGCACCACACATGTCATCCTTACCCTGCGATCCCTACATCCATAGATATGGACTCATGATCCTCCTACCTATCAATCCTGAAGATTTCTACCAATGCCTCTGCCTTCCTATTGTGCCTAGACACCCTAATCTCCCTCCTGTAGACCCTCAGGTGGTCCCTTAGGCCTGTTAATTTCTTTGCCAGCCGGATCATCGCTGACCCCTCCACCTCCATCGAGCTCCACTTTTCCTCCACCATGATCCTAAACCCATCCTCCATCAGCCAAGACCTATCAAATTTGAAATAGGTGCCAAAGTAGATCTCCTCATTGGGTCTCCACATACGCGACGTATGATCTGAAAAGGGCCTCTCCATAGGAGAGACATCTACCAATGGGTACTTCGCCATCTCGACATTGGACAGGAACCTGTCAATTCTAGACTTCTGACCGCTGGCATTCGACCAAGTGTATGCGCATGATGCCAGGATCATGTCAAGAAGGCCTTGTAGGGCCACAACCTCCACAAAGCACTCTGACTCGAGGTCCTATCTACCCCGCCCACCAAGCCCGTCATCAATTTGCAGTGTGATGTTTAAGTCACCTCCAATCAGCCATGGCACCCCCTAGTTCCCTGTAGCCACCGCTACAAGCTCCTCCCACATCACCCCCCTCGCCTGACCCTCCGACAAACCATAAACACCAGTCACGATCATTCTGGCCCCATCTGTTTGCCTACCCAACTTGGCAGAGATGACATGACTTCCTTTGAAGCAATCCTCCATGGTGAAAGCATCCTCACGCCATCTTAGCAACTACCCACACGGCCAACCGCATCGAGAGCCTGAAACCCCTCCATCCATGAGCCCCCAATCTCCCTCCATAACCTCCCATCACACGCAAGTAGCTTTGTCTCCTGAAGCAGCACCACATCCGCCCTCCACTGCCTAAAGTACCTCCCCAACGTCGACCTCCTCGACGGGTCATTAAGACCCCTCAAGCTCCAAGAGAGCACACCATCCATTGGGAAACCATGAAGACCTCCCTCATGGTCAGATGAAAGCCCGTGACCTCCATTGTCCGGCACACCTCCTCGTCCTTTCTATCCAGCACATCAGCCTCCCGACATGGGGACAACGGCGACCTTCCGTGGCCATCAACCACCACCCGATCCCCCCATCTATTCTTCCTGAACCTCCACCTTTGGTTGTACCGGAGACCACCCCCCCCCCCCCCCCCAGCCTCCATTTACAACACGCTACCGCCACCCAGACATGCTGAAGTTAACCGGGCTGTCAGCCCAATCTGCCCACTGAGCTGTCAGCTCTACCCCTTCCAATGTCACACTAGCCGACATGTTGCCCGCCACTATCGCGTCGACCATCACCGTCGCCTCAGTCTCTGTCGTCGCCTCGATCGACGCCACAGCCTTGGTCGCCGCCGTGGCCGAGGACGATGTCGCCGCCTCAGCTTCTCATTACTACTCCGATGGACACGAACCAGCGGAACCCTCCAATCGATCACCCTCGGCGACCCCTCCCAACCGATCGCCTCCAGGTAGCATCGCATTCCCCAACCCTATCGTGCATTGTTCGGAGGGTCAGACCAAACCCTCCTGCAAGGGGGGATTCAAAGGGATTCCACCTTCGACAGGGTGCGGTCCATCATTACATGGATCCCCCATCTCAGGCTGATCCCTCGCTTCATCATCAGTTCCACCAGCATTCGGATCTCCCACCACAAGCGAATCCATCTCCACCTTACTATCGAGTCCGAGTTACCAGGTGACCTACGTCGCACGTGACTCAAATCCCACCAGCTATTCAAATGCGTACGCCAACTTAGCATCCGTGTTGAACCCCATCTCCGCTTCACGATCCGTCGTCCGCACCTTGGACTCCGTCCGTCATTCCGCAATGAGTAACGCCGCCTCCGAGATTGGAGCAAGCATTTTGGACAACGGATCCACGTCAACATCGATTCGAATCCCCCTCCACCGTGTCTTCCATGCCATCGCTGAGCCCTGCAGCTCCACCTTCATCGACGGAGCTCCAGCCACCCCATCGCGCGAGGTTCCTCCCCAAGATGCGCATGTCACCACCCAAGAGCCCCCTCCAAGCCTAAGTGTGACCTTCTCCAGCAAGGAATGGCCTACCTTGGGCTCAACCACCGCCACCAAAGGTCGCGCGGTGAGGCCAACATTCCTACACTCCCGAAGCCGAGCAAAAGGCGCTACCACCACCTCCACCACTTCCACCATCCTCAGCCACCATAGAATTCCTATGACGACCACCTCAAAGAGAGGCCGCTCCAGAGAGCGCTCCGAAGACGGCCCATCGTGGACACAAGGCTTTCGCCATCTCAACCTTCATCTGAAACTCCTCGAAACATAGCCTCTCCTTCTCAGACAAGGGGAGTCTAAGGACCAAGAACTTCTCCTAAAGGGCCAAGACCTCCACTCCCATCACCTCCTCACCAACTAGAGCCATGACGACCTCCACGTGGCGAATCCAACCCTCCAGGACCTCTCCCACCAGACCTTCTTCAATCGCTGCCCGCAATGCAACACCCCATCAAACCACGGCACCTCAACCACAGCTTGTGGCACCTTCGCTGCCGGTGGTGAAGGCAAAGCTCCACTTTCTCTACCACGGCCACAACACATGCTACAGTGTCTAAATCCTCCACATCTCTAGCACTATCAAGAGTTACGGCAGTACCTAGCCTAGTGGCCGCAACCAAGGCACCTAAGGTACCACTCCTTCCCCACTCTCCCATCTCCAGTTGCTTCAACTCCGAGGTGCCACCTTCTCGTCACCACGACCCAAGCAACCACCTCCCCTTGCCTGACCTTCTCCCCCTCCCCTGGCCTGACCTTCTCCCCCTCCACCAAGTGATCCTCCACGAAGGCAATCCCTTTCTCACTTTTTCGGTGGCTTTCCCTCTCTCCCATCTTCACTCTATCCATCAACACTAAGCAAATTATGTCTAAGACTTTCTACTAAAACAACATTGTGTACCTGCTTAGTGTTGTTTCCAATAATACCTCTACCGACAACACCTAAAAGTAATTAATCTCGTATGTTTGGATATATCCTTTAACAGGAAGTCTTGCCTTGTACTACTATATAAAACCATTAGCATTATGCTTCACAGTGTACGCCTAGAAACACCCAACAATATCAACATCAGATGAAGGACATACAAGTTCCTAAACTCCCTCTATATATCAAGGCAGACATTTCTTCATCGCATTTGTCCATTTAGGATGCTCCATGGCTTCATCACAAGATCTAAGAATTTGGATGCTATCAATAGCCATAGCCAAGGTCCTACCAGAAGGAAGTCAAAAAATGAGAAATGATAACTTACAAGTATGTTTACCTTTCTTGGTGGTAATAGGCCGACCTATACCACTATGGTTATCAACCATGCATGGATCTCTTTCAAAACCTAATGGTGTTTGTTGGAGTTCCATCATTTCTTATGTTATCTTTTGGCTATTTTTATTTCCTTAGTAGGCATGTTTGTAATTTTTCTTCCCTCCTCTCTATGTAAGAGAAGCTAGGACTTCTTTTTGAGTTATGAGATTCCATTCCATTTACATGATATCAGAGCGGCGATCCTAGATCAGCATTCTGATAACTCACTAAATACTACCAAAATTTCTCAAGGCATGCATCGGATTGCACCTTAAGGATCTCAACGCTCACTCAACCGCAGGGCCCCATCTTCAAGTCACCACCCAACTGGTAGCACCACCATCCAACCAACAGGGCCATTGCTCGATCGACGACAATGCTTGGTCAGTAGAGCCGAAGCCTAACTGACGACTACCCATTACCATCCATTCTCTTCCTCTTTTCTTGCCAATCTCACGCCACTACATGTCCTTAGTGTTGTGTGGCTAACCTTAGCACACGTGCATGTCCATTCACATGTGCACACTTCTGCCAATTTTCAGTACTTCTATGTACCGATCTATGGTTCGTGATGACTACTTTATACTATTGTTGCTATTTCCTGGATCGTCCCCCACCATGTCTACCTACTACCCCATTTTTATTTTCGCTATTGTTGCTCTTTCTATTTGTCACTATCTTGGATGGAACCCCTCTCGTCAGTTGGATAAGGATACACCAGTACCTATGCTACCTATGTTAGTGATGCTTCTAATCTTCACGCACACCTAATGTCAGTCATTCATGGACAGTGGGTGATAGATTGAAGTGCCTCTCTACATCTTACTGAGGATGCCGAGTCCTTAAATGAGACTTGACCTCCCAAACTAGTCACTTCTACGAAAGTGGCTAATGGTACCAGTTCTCTAATGACTACAATTGGTAACATTCAGTTCTCCTCTTAACTACAACTGTCGGATATGAGAAAAATGGCCTCTATTATCTTGACCTGCCATTTTACTTTGTTGGAGTCATCTCCATCTCCACTAATCCTACATTTTGACATCGTCGTCTTGGTCACCCCTCTTTTGGGAAGATGTGCCAGATGTTTCCAAAGTTACCTGCCAAATTTGACTAAGGTGTGAGCAAGCACCATTGTTCTACCTTATCCCGATGAGAAAAGTCAAGCAACACATCACTATTTCATATAATGCACTTTGATGTCTAGGGATCCTCATGTGAGCAGTACGGGAGGTCACAGATGCTTTGTTATATTCGTGGATTATTACAGTAGATCCACATGAGATCCTTCGTACAGTTAGACGCTTCTTTGCATAGGTGCAAAATGTGTATCCTCATCCATTCGAATCTTTCACAGTGACAATGCTCTGTAATTTATCCAAAAGGAGCTCCAGTCATTATTCATCACCGACATTCCGCATCAAACATCATACGCATACACCTCTCAGAAGGGGTTGCTGAGAGAAAACTGAGGAACATTTTGGACATTGCATAGACTCTCCTTGTCTTCATGAAGGTGCCAAAGTAGTTCTAGGGTAGTGTTGTGCTCACTGCGACCTACTTGATCATGTAAGTCCCCTCTTCAATTCTACATGCTTGTTTACCTTGCCACTAAAAGTTTTTGGTTGTACATGTTTCGTGCTCACTTTTTGACAATAAGATAAGTTTTCTCCACAGGCAGTGAAGTATGTCTTTCCTAGCTATTCACACTCAAAAGGGGTACCAATGGTTGTACATGTTTCAAATGCTACCTTATTCAAGGAGATTTTGTTCTCTGAGGAGGAGACTAATATCGACCTTGTACCACATCAGCCGTAGATGTACCACAAACAGCAAGAGCAATCCTCCCTTCCACTGCCTACTATGCATGTCTCTCCATCTGAGGACTATCCCATAAGGGAGCCACAGGCACAAAGTTACCGTAATGTTCATGATAGATCGATTGCATTGAGGAAGTTTGTCCGCTTTTGTATGCTACATACTATTTCTCACTATACCTTTATTGTGCATCTGGACCCTTCTTTATAGCAATTCTCCCACGCCCTCCAGAGTACTATAATTCCACGTGATTACCCAAAGGCTTCTCAAGATCTAAAGTGGAAAGCAACTATGGATATAGAGATGGAGGCCCTCACTACTCGCAGCACATGGGAACTTGTGCCCTATCCCCCTAAGGCAAAGCTAGTTGACTACAAATGGGAGTACACCATGAAGTATACTGCAGATGGTATCATTGACAAGTTCAAGGCCAAGCTAGCGGCCAAGGGATTCACATAGACAAATGGTGTGAATTATTTTGACTCTCCTATAGCATGTGTTTCCTCCATATGCATTATCCTCTTTATTACAGTCAAGAAAAGTTAGTTCTTGTTCCAGTTAGACATCAGGAGTGCCTTTTTCTATAAAGATGTAACTAAGAAAGTTTATATGCGACAACCACCTTACTACGAGGAGAGCTGTTACTTTTTGGGGAGAATGGCCTAATACTTTCTTAGTGAAAATACATTCTAAAGATCCTTGAGGAGGCATCAAGCCCTCTAGTGTTCCAGTTAATCAAAGAGGTAGACACATGAAGACTGACGATCCACCCTTTGAGGGCATTCACAAATATAGCACAGCCGAGAAGCTGCTATACCACACTATTACATGCCCAAATATTAGCTTTGCAATAAGCAGAGCTAGTCAATTTATGGACAAACCACACTACAGCCATCAGCATGATGTATGCCTCATTCTGAAGTATTTGAAAGGGACCCCAGGCAAGGAACTCTAATATAAAGCCAATGGACATCTTGGCATTGATTCCTATACCAATGCAAATGATGCAGGGACAATTAAGGATAGGAAGCCCATTACTAGCTATGCTATACTCTTGGGAGGCAATCTTGTGTCATGGCGCAGCAAAAAGCAGACAATGATTGCCCGATCTAGTGTAGAGGCCAAGTATAGAGGTATGGCCCATACCTCCTGTGAGGCTCTATGGATCACCTCATTCCTAGCCGATCTTAAGATTCAAGTAACAACTCTAGTACCCATATTCTGTGAGAACAAATTTGCAACATATATTGTCTCGAACCCCATCTTTCATGAAAGGACAAAGCTCATAGAGATCAAATGTCACTTTATACAGAATGTCATGCTGGACGAGAAGATTGAAACTTCGCATGTATCCTCTGAGATCCAAATTGCTAGCATCCTCAAAAAGGCATTAACGAAGAAGCAGGATTTACTCTTATGCAACAAGTTCGGCTTGATGGACATCTACACTCCAACTTGAGTGAGTGTTAGAATTCCATTATTTCTTATGTTATTTTTTTGACTTTTTTTCTTTTTTGAAAAGAGAAAAGATGATTATCCAGATGATAATCACCCAAATCTAATGAAATCAGACCAAGATGCAATCTTGATAAAAACATTAGAACTTTTTGGCTATTTTTATTTCCTTAGTGGACATGTATGTAGATTTTTCCCCTCCTCTCTATATAAGAGAGGCTAAGGCTTCTTTTTCGAATTATAAGACTCCATTCCATTTCAAAGTGGTGATGAATGTTAAGTATCTGGAACCCATACTTAGAATGTTATTCTTCTCAGGTGCAAACTTTCAACTCAGGCTACACAGTACAAATATTTTGTTATATAGGAACACAAAGAGGTATGCTCAGGATCATGTGGACCATTTCCGGACTCTAAGTAGTATTACCCAAGGCAACTATGATTAGGAAATAATAATAAGAAAGGTAAGTATTGCCCAACAATATAAAGGAACTTCTACTTTAATAGTTCTATGCCACAGACTTTCATCTTGTTTTCCATGTTTTTCTTCCTCCATTTCCATCAGTGTGATGTGTAAATAAATTGACTGTTTTGAGGAATCAAATTGATTATATTATAGTGGTATCCCACCATATAGCCACCATATAAACAGCACCATCAGGTAGATACTTGACGGTTAACACATATCCATACCGCAACATAATGGCACTAGGGTGTAGATCAACTAGCTCCAAAGTCCCTCATGTTTTTAGAGACGACATCTCCTTTACCACAGCCTTCCTTGAGGGATGCTTTAATGTCCCAATAGCATTCTTAAGAATCTAATGACTATAAAGAGACTATTAGAGTTCCTGCGTTATTCTCTCATTTTATATCCTTTTTACTATTTTTATTATTTCTTAAGGACTTCACGTAATTCTTCCAATCATCCACTCTATTTAAGAGAGGCTTAGGGTTTCGTTTGATGAATAAGGCATTTGATTTCCACCAACATGGTATCAGAGTAGAGTAGAGGTCCTAGACCGACGTTCCGATATCCCACCAAATACTAGGTTCTCCATGCTCTAGATCCTCAATCTAGAGGGTTTCTGGCAAACTTCAGCGCCACCACCAGCCCCGACGAGGTCACCAACAAGCCCCAACAGTGCCTAGCGCCACCGGAACCCCAGGTGGCAGCCTCTGCTAAGCCAGAAGCAACCTAGAGAGGCCACTAGTGAGCCCCTGCAGTGCCCAGTGCTGCTGGAACCCCAGGCGGCAGCACCTGCTGGGCCAGCAGTGGCCACTCCCCTCACCAATCAGCACCAAATCTGCTCCTGCTGGCCTGATCTGCTCCTACACCGCCATCTGCATGTTTGATTTGGGCGGCATGAGGACTCCTTGTGCTATCCAAATCTGCCTTGGGTCTGATCAGGACCAATTAGTCTCCCTGTCCTGATAAGAACCTGGGTTTCTATGTAGATTTTTTTCTATCCACACATCTGTGTGTGAGACCATCTCCTACACCAAGATGTTCTAGGCACTTAGTGCCCTTTTGTTTTGTGTGCTTTAGTACAATTCATGCACCTGTTATAGTGCTTCTGTCTGCATGCAATGTTTGTAGCATGATTTCTACTTGAAATCTGCCATCTTGGTTCCCCATGGCTGAGGAGGGTGCCTCGACTCGTGCCTCAAAGGCTAAGGTCTCTACTTCTGCCCTTGTTCGAGGGACCACCATAAAATTGACAGGATATGGTCGAGAGCATTCCATATTTTCGTTAGGGACAAGAGAAATTGCACACTTTGAGCAAATGCGGCTCTGATTCCAAGGATGAGAAGTTCAAGTGGGAGAAGGATAATTACTTGGTTATGAACTAGCTCATGAATAGTATTGATCCCAAGATTACAGTGACCATGTTCAACAAGCAGGCGACCAAGGAAATCTGGGAAACCCTAGAGCACATGTACTCTAGCAGACTAGCAGCTCACGCTGAGTAGACATCTACAGGAGGATATAGAGCACAAACCAAGGCAATATGTCCCTGGTTGACTACTTCACTACTCTTGAGGGCTATTTAAGGAGCTTATGATTTGTTCAGCCTACCAGCTATGACAAGAAGGTTACAGAATGAGCTAAATGGCAGACCTATCACTTCCTTGACAGGCTATTTGTCCAATACTAGTCAGCCCATGACTAGATTCTGTTCACTAAATCTATCCCTAGTTTGGAGACAAACTATGGGAAACTTTAGAAGCTTGATGATGCTCCAGCTCCACATTCTACTATTCCTGAAACCACTGCCCTGCCTGCATCTGGTGGGGGAGGTGGTCGCTCTAGAGGATGTGAACATGGACATGAGCATGATGGGAGTCGTGGTCGTCATACTTACCCTCTCACATCCACTATCAGAAGACAAATCATATCTTAAACAAATGTTCGAAGAAGTTTGGTCAGCCACCCTGGGCTAATCAAACCTCTAAATCTGAGGTCCCTCCTACTCCAAAAGCTACTTCAGACCAATCCAATTTTCCATTTACCGTTTGCTTAGTTAAATCGCTTGCAACTTTTACTGAGTGAGCCTACCACGTCTACTGTTGCCCTTGCCATAGGTATTACAGCGAATGTTATTTATGTTGGCACTTCAAACTGATTATTGGCTCTGGAGCCTCCACTTACCTCACGAGTAATCCCTCAAATTTATGCTCCTCTAAAGAGTGCCAGTATTGCATCAATACGGTTGGCCGATAGGAACAAGTCTCCAGTTACCTCTATTGGCACTGTAGATTTCTCTCCCAGCTTACAGCTTTCTAATGTTTATTGTGCTCTAAAGTTTCCACTAATCCTTTTATCTAGTAGCCAAATTTGTAAGCAATTGAAGTGTCATACTATTTTTTATGAATATCATTGTTTCCTTGCCTCTACACACCTTTAGGTGTGTGTGTTTTGTCATAATTTTAGTAACCCTAATAAATTATCTCCTTGGACTACTAAATGTGCCTTTCGAGGGTACTCTCGCACCCAAAAGAGGTACAGATGTTATGACCAAACCAAGTGGGTTGACATTACCATACTAGTGTCAATGTTACCGTCATTAAGAGAGTTCCTTATTTCTCTATTAAGGGACATGCAACCCACTTCCAATCTTAAGAATATTGCCAACGTAACAATCCACCAAGTATGCCTGTCCCAATTCCTATTCCTATATCTCCTACTACTGCTACAAGTGACAGCACAACGCAACATTTTAAATGCTAACGGCATGCCATCGGCATGCCGTCGGCAAGGCTATTTTCAGGAGGCTGTGCCGACACAGCGTAGGTGTCGATTTACAAGGGTGCTGGCGGTATGCCGGAAATTTCGACGACCTGTCGACAGTATGGGCAGCATGCCAGTGCCAGTCCCAATGATCTGAGCGCGTGAGGCTGAAAGTTCGAAAAGTGGGTAGTAGCGGGAGAGGTTTAGGTTGAAAAGGGAGGTGGGCGAGAGAGGACACACACACAAAAAAAAAAGACATCGTTTTGAGCATTTATGTGATTTTTTGTCGACATGCCGCCATGAAATGCACACGTAGAATTTCATCGGCACGGCGTCGAAATCGACATTTCGAACCTTGGCTCAACGAGTGTGATGTCGCCTTCCACATCTACTCCAGATGCTCCTCTCCCTCAAGTGGAGAGCCATGTTGGGGATGATAATCATCTTATTGCCCTACGGAAGCTTGTGAGATCATGTACTTTGCATCATATTTCTAATTACACTTTTACTACCCATCTAGATTCTTCTATGCAGCAGTTCTCACAAGCCTTATGGAGTATGTTGGAGACTATATGGTTGTTTTAGTACCACATCATAAGATGTGGAGTGGAGTGTGTGGTGGCCTATAAATAGGCATGCATCCCCCACTTGTTTCTTTAAGAAGATCAATACAGATACTCACCCTATCGGGACGTTCTCCCATGATTTTCTCCCTGCAATCCGTGAGTAGAGTTTCCACGTAAAACCCAAGGTTTTTTATTTCATTATACTTCGATATCTTTTATCTTCCGCTTTCTATATTATTCAACTTGGTATTAGAGCGGTTCGTTCTTGGATTTATTCTCAAATTTTATCTTGTTATTATTCTAAAATTTTTATCAAAAATCATTCAAAGGAGTTCCAATCTGAAGGAGGCGATGGTGAAGAAGGGGGCCATCGTGTAGGCCATAGAGATGCTTGGGAGCGCTAGTGGTGCTTCAAGGACTATGGTGATGAAGACACGACACCTCCATCGATCACGCAATGAAAGCTGAGGGGTCACGAGGACAGCATCAACGATGACGATGAAGGCGGTGGCGACGCTCAAGGGAGCGGTGGTGGTGCTCAAGAAGTTGCGAGAGGATGAAGAAGGATCGCAAGAAGAACGCAACAGTGATGAGCTTGGCAATGAAGGCAATGAAGATCTCGTGCGATCGCATGAAGCAAAGATCCGATCACAGCCAACACGTGAGCAAGGATGATGGCAATGAAGGCACCTCTCTTCTCAGCTACAGAGGTGGGAGGACGAGGTGCATGATTTTGGGTTTGATTGTGCCCTAAGAGGTGAGGCCAAAGGGTCTTCTTTTAAATTTGTATGTAGTTGGTTGGAGTTATAAAATTTAAAAAAAAAAAGAAAGAAAGAAAACAAAGGCACGAAGAGGAGTAAAAAAAAGGAAAAAGGAGAAAAAAAAAGGTTTAAATTAAGAAAAAAGGAGGAGAAGCTCTTTTCTTCATGATATTTTTTCTTCTCATATTGTATTCATCTCCCGTACAAGTATCGGAGAAAGGGGGAGTGTGGATGCTATTATAGTCATCCCCTATTTAGGAGTCCCTTTATTACAGATCACCACATGAGAAACCACAACTCTGGGAGGTCTACAGTTTCAAGGTCTCTAAAGAGAGAGATCCAATTTCGAGGTCCTCAGAGGAAAGACCCATATCAAATTTCCATGTAAGAGATCCAGTTAGGGATGCAAGTGTTGATAAACCCAACCCAACCTGACCCGAAAAGGATGGATAAATTCTAACCCGAACCCGACTAGGTTTGGGTATGGGTTTTATCCAAAAAACACGATCGAGTTTGGGTATGGGTATAGATCTATACCCAATAACCCAACCCGAGTACCCAAATAAAATCTCCATTTACCTGAGATATATAAGTCTCACCCTAAGTCTCTCATTCCTCCAACCACAATCTCCCTCATGATTCCCTCCATAATTTTGAAAGTTGGGAGTGCTTTAGAAGCTTCCATTGAACATTTATTGCATAAATGAGAATCTTTTTATTTGAAATGTTCTAATATTTTATCTTTCTCTATGCATTTTTGTTTCTTGTTTTTGATGTATTTCCCTTGAAGGACTCTTTTTTAATAATTTCAGTGGAGATCAATAAAATTAAAGTAGCCTGAGTCCCTATGTTTTGAGCTTGTTAAAAATAAACAATTAATGAATTATATTATAGATTTTTTTTCCTTCTTTAACTCTAATTTAGCTATGATTTGATTGTAAGATCAATTTATAAATGGATACCTGATGAGTAAATACATATCCAATGGGTAAATGGGTATGGGTTTAAATTTTTGTACCCGATTGGTAAATAGGTAGGGTAAGAGCATGGTTTTAGTAAATGGGTATGGGTATGGATTTAGCCGAACCCGACCCAAATCCGACCCATTTGCATCTCTAGATCCAGTTTCGTGGACTCCAAAGGGGAGATCCAATTTCAAGGTCATCAGAGGAAGACTCATGTCAGGGATACTAAATGGAGAACCACCAACACCAGTTGAGATCTCCAAAGGAGAGGCCCTTGTTAAAGCTAGCTACAACAGTTCGTCTAGCAACTCCAGACCTCGCTAATGTGTCATCATCAGCACACGCGCCTACAAGCAAGAACCAGTTGAGAGAGTTGTGTTGTGTTATGTAGAGTAGGATTTCGTTGTTATACAAGCTAAGCATTCCATGCTCCAGTTTGAGGGGGAGTGTTGAAGAATGTGTCGGTTTAGTACCACATCATGAGATGTGGAGTGTTGGAGTGTCTGGTGGCCTATAAGTAGGCTTATACCGCCACTTGTTTCTTTGAGAAGATCAATATAGATACTCACCCTATCGAGGCCTTCTCCCCTCATTTTCTTCCCACTCTTCATGAGTGGATTTTCACGTAAAACCCAAGCATTCTTTATTTCATTATGCTTTAATATCATTTATGCTTCCGCTTTCCATATTATTCAACTCAGTACTATTGTGCCATGTAACTATAATGAAGCTTCTCAGGATCCAAATTGAGTAGCTGTTATGGATATAGAAATGGAGGCACTTACCACTCGTAACACTTAGGATCTTGTGCCCATACCCCTTGAGGCGAAAATTGTGAACTGCAAGTGGGTATACACCATTAAGTATCATGCAAATGGCAGTATTGACATATTTAAAGCAAGGCTGGTTTCCAAAGGATTCACACAAACGTACGAGGTGAACTATTTTGAAACATTCTCCCCTATTGCCAGAATTAGCTCCATCTGTGCAATTCTTTCTGTTACTATCAATCAGAGTTGGCCACTCTTGAAGCTGGATATTAAAAATAATTTCCTATATGGTGATCTTCTTGAAGAAGTTTATATGAGACAACCTCCTGGTTATGAGGTTGAGGGGGAGTTCGTATGCAAGTTGAAGAAAGCCGTCTATGGTCTAAAACAAGGTCCTTGGGCATGGTTTAACAAATTGAGCACTGAAGTGATGAAGATTGATTTTAGGAAATCTACTTCTGATCACTCAATCTTTATCAAAAGGCCAACCACTAGCACGATTGTACTAGTGGTATATGTGGATGACATAGTATTGACAAGAGACGATACAACTGGGATCCAAGAAACCAAGGTTTTTCTACACAAAACCTTTGTTACAAAGGACCTCAGTGACTTATATTATTTTTTGGACATTGAGGTTGACAGAGACAAGAATGGGATGACACTTTCTCATAGGAAATACACCTTAGAAATTTTGGAGGATGTAGGTCTCCTTCGCACTAAGCCTTTTGCAAACAAATGTATACTAAGGACACCCTCTTTGAAGACTCACAAATACAAAAGCATTATAGGAAAATTACTATACTTGACCATTACTTGCCCTGACATCAATTTTGCAATGAGCAAAGCCAGTCAGCATATGGAGAGACCCTGTTATAGCCATTGGCATGATGTATGCCTAATTTTTAAGTACTTAAAGGGATCTCCTAGTAAAGGGCTGTATTACAAGAAGAGTAAACATCTAAAGTTGTGCTCCTACTTTGATGCGGATTATGCTGGTCTATTAAGGATAGAAAGTCCACTACTGAGTTTACTATCTCCCTTTGAGGCAAACCTAGTGTCCTAGCGCAGCAAGAAACAAACAGTTGTTGCTCAATCTAGTGCAAAGGCAGAGTACAAATCCATGATGCAAACTACCTATGAAGTGACGTGGATCACTTCCTTCTTGATAGACCTTGGTTTTCCAATGAAGAATCCTACTCCCATGTTCTATGATAACAAGTCAGCCACCTAAATTGCTTCTAATCTCGTATTCCATAAGAGGATGAAGCACATAGAAGTGAACTGTCACTTCATACGAAATGCAGTGATGGAAGGACAAATTACAACACCCTACATATCATCTAAACTCCAACTAGCAGATATATTTACAAAAGAGTTTTCAAGAAAGAGGCATTCCTTTTTATGAGACAAGTTAGGCTTGAAGGTCATCTACGCTCCAACTTTATGGGGAGTATTAGAGTTCTTGCATTATTCTCTCATTTTATCTCCTTTTTACTTATTTTATTTTCTCTTAAGGACTCTTCATGTAATTATTTTAATCCCCCTCTCTATTTAAGAGAGGCTAGGGTTTCTTTTAATGAATAAGACATTTGATTTCCACCAAGATACAAAGTAAATTACCTAAAGGAAACATTACGATGATCAAGAGATATGAAGTTGGATGGTGGATTTTTAATGCATAAACAAGTAGCTTCATGGGTCAAAAACAATGTTAGAAGGTCCCTACGAATGATCTCTAGCAGAAAGTGCAAGATCAATAAAAGATCTTGCACATTACTAATGGTTAAGGTTACATCTATAAGTGGATTATTCAATGTCGACAAACCCAAAATAGTGGTATATTAAGAAGTGGTGTTGATCAAATTCATGGTTTACATGGCATAGGTACGATAACTTCTTGGCTCAAAGGAGAGAGAGATAATGTGGATGGGATTTTGTATCAATTTTCCTATCTTTCACATCATTGGTGTAACTAGCTCTTTTCGTTAATGAAATTGAGGGGTTAACAACTTTTGTTAACCTCCTCTCTCCCTCTCAAAAAAACTTCCTGGCTCAAAGAAGAGGAACTACTTTGTCCTACATTAAACAAATAGGTCACATCTTTAAGGCTATGTTTGGTTAGGGGATAAGTTTAGCCTTCGATAACTATTGGGTGGAATAGGTAGTGTTAGGGTGTTTGGTTTTATAGCGAGATAAGTGGTAAGGTAGATGTAATAATTGAATGGATGTAATATAACTATGGCAGAGTTGACCTATCCTATTTTTACTGTAAAGTAGTTGACCTATCTTAATGGTTTTCTCGTATCCTACTCCCTACCCCTATGAATAGTAGGGAAAAAGTAGGAGCCATGGGATAACCCATGGGTCATCCCCAAACCAAATCAAATGCCACCTAAAGATCATGCCAGCACTTATATTTGACCAATGAAAAATTAGGTCATTGCATCAATATTCTTTTGGCATCCAAGAATAACCAAGATACACGTATTTGATAACTTTGGTTAAAAGCTTGTCATATAAAAGAGATGCACAAAATAGTCACATCCAAATATCCTAGAGATTCCAGAAAACAAGGAGACATAAAATTTCCCAAAAAACTGAAGATACTCTACTTTATTAACAACGAATGTAGTGGCAAGCACTGCACTTGACCAACAATGAGATAGGATTTGTGCATCTGAAACATAAGTGTTAAGAATCAGGTAGCGTGGTGATGACCTTCTTCCTTGAAGTTGGCACGTGGAGAAGAAAAGAGAGAGAGAGAGGTCGACCATGGAAGCATAGGGAGTTCTTGAAAGAAGCTATTTTATTATGTTGACTCAAAATAACCAAGAGAGATTTGCTCTCTATTTAAAGAGAGTTGATCCCAACACCAATCCCAACAATTAAGGAATTAGGATTCTAATTTCTAACAATCCCAATCCTTATTTACTATTTTCCTAAAATATAATAACTTGACAACTAAGGAACCAATCACAAAAATATCTAAAATAAATTGCCACAATTGCTTAAACCAAAATTGGCATGTTGCCAACTTCACACACCCAACATGGGTTCAACTTGGCGTGTCCAACATGGGCTTGACTCGACCACACGTTAAACCAAAATTCACGCCAACACGCCCCCTCAAGTTGAGGCCGGCGAGGGCGAAGGCTTACTCCCTTGGTGAGACTAGAGGCCCCACCAATCTTAATATTCCACGATAGCATAAACTCCCGAGTCTCCTTTGGATGATCCTTCATGTTCCACGGTTGATCCTTTTGCAACTCTAAAGTTGTTGCGTCTTTAGAAACTTGGAAAGTTGTTCCTAAGACCGCTGTGGTCCCTTTCTCATCCTTCAGTAGCACCCAGAGCTTCTCTAAGTCCACAGATGAAAGAGATACCTCATCAGAATGAGGCATGGATGTTGACCCACATCGGCACCTCCCATGCTTCTCCCAGCAATGCTCCTATAGATGCTTTGTACAGCCGCAATGTTGGCAAGGCAGGTAAACCCAACTATTGCCACGTCCACGTCCTCGTCCATGTCCTATGCCACCATCAGTAGTGGCAAGGGTTGTCGTTTCAGGTACGACAAGAGTAGAACCTTCCAAATCCGTGACCTCAAGTTTCTTAAGATGGCTGCATATGGTCTCAAGGTCCAAATCTTCTTCCACGGCCAAAATGTGATCGCAAGTTGCCTAATATCGAGGATAAAGACCACCGAGGAATTTACACGCCTGCCAGCATGCTTGGGAGCTTGTTTACTTGTCACAGCAAGTTGGTTCAAAGATGCTAAGCTCCTCGAATAGGCTCTCCATCTTCGAAAATACTTGTCAAAGGAGAAGTCCCTTCACATGTATTCCAGGCACGCCATTATATGTCAGTGAGTTTGGCACAACTGGTCTTCTTCGAAAACCGCTTCTCCAAAGCCACCCATATGTCGTATGCCATGTTTTTACATAACGTGTTGGTTCTAATAGATGGATCAATAGAGTTCATAAGCCAACTCATTATCTGATAATTCTCCTCCCACTTTTTTGCCTTGGCTCGTTCTCATGCCTCGGGAGCTTTCTGGAGGAGAACGTGGAGCTTGTCCTATCCACCCACAAAAATCTTGAAGGCTCTTGCCCACAAGATATAATTGAACACACCCATCAACTTGATCATCATCCCTTGCATGAGGACCTTCGCTTCTGTGGTGGCCTGAGCTTCACTTTCGGCCATTGTTGCCTTCAAAAAATGAGTAGCATTTTCTTCTACGTCCTCACAGAGCCTATGTAAGGCACTAGGTTCTCTTGAGATACATGGAAAACCACGTCGTCAAGGAGTCTCTCTTTGTGCATGAGAGTGCTCCCTTCTAGACAAGTTGGGCGATGATGAAGGTTTCGAGATAATCTCTACATGTTCCATGCACAAGAGGACCTTGTGCATGAAATTGGTCTCCTACGTGAACAGCATAGCCTCCTCGCACTTCTTCCCGCGCATGAACGCTAGCAAGCCTGGGAAAGCCGCTCTGATACCATGTTAAGAACAAGGTTCGAACTGCCGATATCAATGCCATGCTGATGAATTTCCAAGTGCGCATATCATGGGCATGCCGTGGAAGTGCTCGTGTACCGACGTCAGGTTATCGAGACTATCGATAGCCCAAAATTATCGTATATGCATACCGACAAATGCCGACTAAATTTACTTAAAATGATTAAACTTGCAAGTAAATCACAAATTACTAACTACAAACCTTAAAAGGTTATGTAAGAAGGCCATATATGTGAAAACACAAGCCTTGAATCAGTATATAAATCAAAGTCAGCATAGTATACCAATCACCAAGTCACCAACCAAAATAAAAATTTAAAAGAAGTCCCTTTCTCATCTCTTCCTCTTTTCCCCTCTCCTCACCTCATCTTATTCTGGTAACACTCATAACGTAACTCACATCATCTCCTCACCGTCTTCTTATCTCATCTCTTCATCTTTCTCCCACCAACAAACCCCACCTTCTCCCCTCTCCTTTGTGTGTATGTGAGGTGAGTAACAAATCCACCACCTCTCCCCTCTCCAGTCATGACTCGTGAGCTATAGTGCCACTGCTACACCACCACTGAGACTCAAGAGTCAAGACCCATCGCCATCTTTACACCACCACCACCCACTGCCAAGCTACCAGCAACTCAGTATGAAGCAGGTAGCAGTTGCAGCCTACAGGAGCAACAGGAGCAGCAACTGCAGGAGCAACAGGAGCAACATCAACCGAGCAACAGGAGCAACAACTGCAGGAGCAACATCAGCCATCAACATCGACATCAACACGCACATTGACATATCATCGACAACCTCAATATATCGGCGATATGCCTATATATCGAAACTATTTTCATGTTGATATGCCAGATTTCAAAAAAAGGCTGTATCGACGGCATGCCGAAGGCATGCTATCAACGTTTAAATCCTTGGTTAAGAATCAAGCAATGTAGTGATGCCCTTCTTCCTTGAAGTTGGCACGTAGAAAAGAAAAGAGAAAGAGAGGTCAACAGTGGAGAGAGGAGGGAGTTCTTGAAAGATGTGATTTTATTATGTTAACTCAAAATAACAAAGAGAAATTTACTCTCAATTTAAAGAGAGTCAACCCCAACAATAATCCCAACAATTAAGGGATTAGGATTCTAATAATCCCAATCCTTATTTACTATTTTCCTAAAATAGACTAACTTAACTACGGAACCAATCACAAAAATATCTAAAATAAATTGCCACAATTAGTTAAACCAAAACTAACGTGTTACCAATTTCACGTGCCCAACATGGGCTCGACTTGACGTGCCCAACATGGGCTCGACTCAACCACATGTGAACCGAAAATTCACACCAACAATAAGGATTCTTGCAACATCCGACAAATGCTTAAGTTTGTGTTCAGCCATCCCATTTTGTTAAGCAGTTTTGACATAAGTGATTTGTTGCAATACACCAAGGAGGTGCAGAGAGTACATAATTCTGTATTGACAAACTTTAATCCATTGTCACTGCACAAAATACAAATACTAAAAGAAAATTGAGTCCTTATTTCTTCAAAGATATTCTTCTTAATTAGGAGGGTTTCATACTTCTCTTTGTACATAAGCATCTATGATACAAAGACACTAATCCTCACTGGAACAAGAAAAGATGGCATGCCAATTAAGAGCTTTAGTTGTTTGACCATGGAAAGTCGACTAAGTAAATTTAGTAGAATGTATAACGCCAGTTAAAGATGGTAAGCTAGAGATAAAAAATATACCAAGGCCAATCATAAATGTTAGAGATACACACACAACACGAATGTGAAAAGGGTCTAGCAACTTTTTGCAAAGACTTGAAGAGAGGGGCATTACCATTCGATAAGAGGTGCCAAAATCTGCAAGGCTGCAATCAACTAAGAATTAAAAAGAGTTATAGAATGTAAGATTTAAATGTCCCATCATAAAGGCACCACATGTGGTTTAAGGACCAACATCATCCAAAAATGAAGATAAAGGCAACCTCTGTGGAAGTTGACAAATATAAATAACGTGGAAGCAAAATATCAAAAGCATAAAGAAAATCAAATGAACACTTGAGTTTTACATGGAAAGCCCATTCACGAAGAGTAAGGAGAAAATCATGGGAAAAGGCCCTGATAAGGCATGTTTCTCTTTGTTTCTTTTCAAAGAAATATGGGAGGAGTACACGCCTATTTATAGGCCATCACACACAACACAAAGTACACATCTTAAGATGTGATACTAAACAAACCACACACATTCTCTAACACTCCCTCTCAAGCTAGAGCATGGAATGCTCAACTTGTATAATAACAAAACCCACTCTACACAACAAAACATCTCTCTGAACTGGTTCTTGCTTGTAAGCGGGTGTGTTAATGACGACAAATCAGCGATAGCTCAAGCTACTGGATGAACTAGTATAGCTGGCTCTAACAAGGGCCTCTCCTCTAGAGACCTGGTGTTGGTAACTCCCCATTCAGTATCCCTGTAAAGGGGCTTCCTCTGAAGAACTCAAAGCTGGACTTCTCACATAGAAACTGGCTGGGTCCTTCCTCTAAGGACCTCGATACTAGATCTCCCTCGCTAGAGACCTCGAAACTCTAGACCTCCAGAGTTGGGTTTCTCATGTGATGATCAGCTACTGCCAACGTCCGTAGAGATATCCAATGTTACCTCAACTGTTGCAGGATGCCACCGTGCCTTCAAACTGCAACAAAGCACCTCTCAAACAGGGGTAACTATAATGGCATCCACACTCCCACTTTCTCCCATACTCATATGAGAGAAAAAATAACAAAAAGAATACAATCAAAATAAATAATGATTATAAATATAAGAAATGATAATACTAAAGAAGAGCTTCTCCTACTCTTCTCTTAAATTCAAACTCTATCCCCTTTTTCTTTTCTCTCTTTTTTTCAATTTTTTCCCTTTTTTTTGAAAATTTTCTTCTTTTCTCCATTTTTGTTTCTTTTTAAAAAGAAAAATATTTTTTCATTTTTTTTAATTTTGTTCTTTTCCTCCCTTTTTTTGATTTTTTTTTCTAAAAATCTTCCTCCTTTTTTTTTGTATAACTACATAATAAGAGCAAAGGAAAGAGAACCAAAAATATACATATCCTAAAGAACTTAGGATTTAATAGGGACCAAACATACTTAGTCGTTGCTTCCTCCTACCCTCCACCAAGTCTACACCATCTTCCTCACGATTTTCGGCAAGATCGTCACAAACACCTCCGCTGATCCTCCATCTTCATGCAGTGACCGCAAGAGCCACACCTCCTTGAAGATCCTACTCGTCGCGTCCTTAGAGGAAGATGGCTACTCCGTCAGGTTCAGGTCAGCTAGGACGCCCCTGTGCTCCGATGTCATTTTCATGCAAGTGGCAAGAAGGATCGAGGAGGAGCGGCCTCCTCCCTTCTTTCACATACTGTCGCACAGTCGAGCATGCAGCTCCTTAATGGACTAATTGGCTGAAGCCATCACCTACACTGCCCCAAGGCTCTACTGGATAGTCACGTTCGCCAGCACCTTCGACGGCACGCACCTCGCAAACAAGTCGCCACCACCACCAGCACGCTCTTCTCCTCTCTCCTCTTTCTGGTGGGAAACCCTAGCGAGGGGCAGATCGCCTCGCCACACACTCCTCACTACTGTTGCAACCTCTCCAGGCCTCCTCGATTCTCTCAACATGGTGGAAGAGGTCTGCGCTCGATCTTCCTCTTCTGGATGAACAAAAGGAAACTCAAAGAACAAAATAATGATCTAAAGATCAAATAAACCCAATAAACGAGTTACTCTGATATCAAGTTGACAAAAATAAACAATGTGGCAGCAAAATATCAAAAGCATAAAAAAACCAAATGAGCTGGTGAGAGGATTGTGTTATTAGTTTAATGCCACATTGGAAGATGTGGACTTTGTGTGTGAGTGGTGACCTATAAATAGGCATATACTCCTCCCATATTCTTTTGAGAAGAAATATAGAAATCAAAGCCCTATCGGGGCCTTCTCCCGTAGTTTTCTCCCTACTCTTCGTGAGTGAGGTTTCCACATAAACCTAAGTGTTCCTTAATTGTTTTATGCTTTGATTATTGCTTCCGCATTATTTAGATTATTCAAATTGGTACCAGAGCAATTATTTCTTAGGTTATCTTGTTATCACGTTTTATCATTTTTGTTTTTAAGGGTTTTTATTCACCCCTCCTGGTGAAGAGCGGCGCGGCGATGCTGTTCCCACCGCAAAGGCAGAGCAGCGATGCACTGGAGGCCGCAGAGCCGACACGGAAGCGGTCTGCCGGGCCGCATCAGGCGACGAAGATCGAGGAGGTAGATCCTCCTTGAGATAGGGGTGACAGGGCCCTCATAGACCATGATGGTTGCGCTACTACCACCGTTAGGGCTGATGCGGCCCTGCACCAGTCGCTGAAGGTCGTGGCGACGATCAGAAGGAAGGCGATGGCAGGCTAGATGGTGCTCAGAGGAGCTTTGTGAGGATGAGGGAGATCTCGCATGATCAAGCGAAGCAGGCAACAATAGCGATGCCCTCTTTCTCGCACTAGCGACAACGCCTCAAGGTGATTGCGGCGGCTCTATAACAGCCTTGTCGATCACAGATATGCCCCCTACCACCCCTAACGACAGGACAAAGGCTGCAAGAGCCCTCAGCCACACCTAGCAATGATGCTGAGGTCGCGAGGGCTGCCGCTGGGACCCTAAATCAATAGCGATGACCTTGCTTCTGGCTGAAAGAGGTAGCGGCATAAGAAGGACGAAGTCAGGCTTACCAAGGTGGGAGGAGAACGCATAAGGATCGCGATCATAAGACGAGAAGGCACGAGATCGTGAGACAAGATCGCGATCATGAGACAATCTCGCACGATCGTGAGACGAGATCGTACCGTCGGAGATCTCGCACAAGGTCACGGCGTAGAGCAGTGCGAGATTGACGACGTTAAAGCAGTCGATAGAGAAGATTACGGCGAGGACGAAGGAGCTAGAGGCCGCCATCTCTGTGAGATAGATTTGAACCCTATTAGGGTCTCATTTGGGCATTTACACTTTTAGTTTTTTTATTTTTCCTTTATATTTCTTTTTCCCCTTCTTTCTTGTTAGGTTCTGCAAAAAAAAGGAGGAAGGGAAACGAAAGAAGAGAATATCGAAAATAAATAAATAAAATACAAAAAAAAATTAAAAAAATGATGATGAGGATTATGTTTAAGAGAAGAGGTGAAGTCTACTTTATTTTTTTTTATGATGATCATTATTGTATATCTTAATATCATTTTTATTCAACAATACAAGTATGGGAGAAAAGGGGAGTGTGGAAGCCTGTTATAGTCATCCCCCGTTTGGGAGTCTCTTTCATTCATGGACTCCACATGAGAAACTATAACTCTGAGAAGTCCAGAGTTTCGAAATCTCCAGAGAGGGAGATCCAGTTTCAAGGTCCTCAGAGGAAGGGTCCATTTCAGGTTTCAATGTGGGAGATCCAGTTTCATGGACTCCAGATAAGAAGATCCACTTTTCGAGGTCTTCAGAGGAAGACCCATTTCAGGGATATTGAATAGAGAGCCACTAGCACCAGTTGAGGTCTCCAGAGGAGAGGTCCTTGTTAGAACCAACTACATCAATTTGTCATCAAGCTCCAACAAGTCTGATGTGTCATCACCAGCATACTTGCCTACAGGCATGAACAAGAGTGCAACTGTAGTCCGCAGAGGAAAGCCACTTGTACCTATTAAGAGTGTTGTTTGTTCTACTGTGTAGAGGAGTTTCTTTGTGTTACAAGCTGAGCATTCCATGCTCCAACTTAAGGGGGAGTGTTGGGCATGTACTCCTCCAATATTTCTTTAAGAAGAAATATAAAAATGAAAGCCCTATCGGGCCTTCTCTCCTGGTTTTCTCCCCACTCTTCGTGAGTGGGATTTCCACGTAAACCCAAATATTCCTCAATTATGTTATACTTTGATTATTACTTCCGCATTATTTAGATTATTCAACTTGAACACCTGAATTTTACGTGAAGACTCAGCGCACGAAGAGTGGGGAGAAAATCATGGGAGAATGTCCCGATAAGGCGTGTTTCTCTTTGTTTCTTCTCAAAGAAATATGAGAGGAGTACACGCCTATTTATAAGCCACCACATACAACACAAAGTCCAAATCTTAAGATGTGGCACTAAACAAACCACACCCATTCTCCAACATGATCTAAGCGAGCAAACTCTGAATATCATCCTCATGCTAAGTAAGAAACAAAACCTAACTCAACTTAGGCAACTACATAACACTATTTGATTCAACACGTAATAAAAGGAGTGATTGGCTTTGTGATAGTGCTCATAAAACAAGGAATCTTGTCCACATTGACAATTGGAAACTTTTTAACCTCTGCCTTGACCAAAGAAGACCACCAGGAATCATGTCCACATTGACAATTGGAAACTTTTTAACCTCTGCCTTGACCAAAGAAGACCACCCTGTCCACTACCGCTGCATGTGTCTATGGTAGATGAATTAGAAAGAGAAATCAATTCAGACATGTTAGGGCATCGAAGGCAAGCATGTACCTAAGCTAGAGTGGGCATCTCCTGAAGTGTAACTTATACCTTAGTTTGAGATAAGTAAATAACTGAACAGATCATGTGACTACCTTTTGCTTGGCCATTTTGAAGACATCTGTTGTAATGGTTGACAGATGTCAAGGTCATCCATAATTTTTTTTTCAAATTTTCATTACACTTAGCTAGTGCCATGGAGACAGAGCCCTTTCATAATATGTGAATCTCCTCAATCATAAGATGGAGCCTAGTAATGTTTCTTTTAGAAGAGTAGATCTCAAGTATAGTCTAGTGGTAGAGTGGGTGGAGTCCCATCCAAGAGACAAAGGTTCAAATCTTACCATACTAAAAAGAAAAGAGTAGATCTCCAGGAAAACATCTTGCATCTTCTTTCTTGAGGAACAAAAAACCTTGTTTGTCAATTGGTTCCTTCATGCTAAAATGCACATATGTAGCAATCGAATCACTGTCTACATCTAAATCATTTTTCCCCTTTGGCTCTAGCTTGAAAAGAATATGTTTCTCCAACCCTACCAATTGGGAAGGAATCTCGTATTTTCTGTGTCCAGATGGAGAAAAGGCCTAATCATGCAAATAACAGTGAATCATACCAAGAAGGCAAGGAGAACACGAAAATTGTTTCACCCAATTCCACCAATGAAGGTATATGTCAGAGGAGGAGATCTGACTCTCAACTTCCACTAATAGACGGAGAAATTTGGCACAGTATGTGCTCTCAACTCTTGATACAATTGCCTAAAAAGTAAAAATGCAGAAAAATTGGATGATCTCTCTGAACATCTTGCATCCTTTATAAGCTTCTATCATCCTTGATTCCCTTAACCAGATCGGGAAAGATCATGCTTCAACTTCCCTGGAGATCATGCCTCTTGAAGAGTTTTCATCTTCAATTGTCATTGCTTCTTTCCTCAAGAGCTTGTTAAGAGGATCACAGCCAACTCTGTTACAAGGATTACAATCTCCTCAGGCGGTTGTGTTGTTGTCTCTTCCTCACCTAGGTTGATGGTTACTTCCAGCTGGGCTTTCTCCTATGCCAGGTCTGCTATGTGCTCAGTAAGTAAAACCCCAACCAAAGTAGTTTTAGCAGTGCATCTCCTATCAGGAAAACTTTCGGCGATGACCTGGTTTAAGCAATCTCGTCTATTCAATCACTTATTCAGATTTCCGCCAATAAGTGTGACTGATCTCTGTTGTAACCTGTCAGAGAACTCTAGCTAGCCCACTTGAGTAGCAGTTCCACTTGATGATTATTCCAGATAGCTCTACCAGAGCTTAAGTGGGTCTTGGGACCCCTTAGTTGGTTCGAAGTGCTTTTTGGCTTCTTAGGCCTTATGTCACATGCCTAGCTTGTGACTTTACTGTGAGGGTCAAATGCTCCCTCATCACCCACAAATCATGCAAAGGATGCAGACCATTAAAAATGGTTACGTCAAGTTAGAATGTGGTACCATGCGTTCGAAGAAAGGTGCTTGTGGTGATAGAATTCCCTACATAGTTACCAAAAGAAGCTTTGTGATTTGACTATCTATGAAGAGATTATGGAGCCAAGAGAATATAACAAAGTCTTAAGACCTCTTAGATCAGTAGAAAGATTTATGCCATTAAGATGTTCTGTCTGGGTACAAGAAAGACAAATCTAAACAAATCAATTGTTGCAAAGAAGACCAATGGGTGGCCAGGTGACCAGCCAAGGTAGGTAAGGGTGTTGGCAACCCTTGGTGTTTGGTCCAGACATCAACAGGCAGTTTGGCAACTTATGACAACAGTTTGGTGGACTGCAAGGAGGGGAAACAGGATCCACCAACCTAGGTAGTGGAGAGCAATAGTGAGGCAGACTCAACTTTTTCACATAGATACTTTCAATCACATTGACCTCTTCCCCCTTAATTTTAATTAAGCCTACAGAGTTTGAGGAAGGTCCCTACAAGAAGGTAGGCACGTGAAGGGCAAAGCAAGGTCTCATTAGCTATGGCTTATTGCAAGCAGCCTCACAGTAGGCAAGAGCAACAATAGGATAAGGAGGTTAGTGGCTCAAGGGCAAGGGATAGACAACCAGCAACTAAAAGTTGTTGCTACCTAGGGGATCCTTTTGTGGAGGATTTGGTGCTTATTGGGGTTGTATAACAAACAGAAAAATCTTAGAGATTCCCTTGGTCAAATAACATGTTGAGAGAAATCGTCTATTCATAGACTATAAAAGAGCAACATTAAGGAATCAAATTACATAAGGAATAAACATATAAGAGACAAAACAAGAAAGGAAATACATAAAAAGAAATAAATCTCAAACAGTTACTCCAAACAATTCAATTGGGACTTAAGTTTGAGACTTACTCAAGAAAAAATAGCTATGATAAAGCTTTGTATCATTGTCATTTGGTTGGGAATCCAGAGAACAAAGCAATCAAAAGCTCTAATAATGTTAAATTGGGTGATAAGGGGATGGGACGGAAAAATAGGAATAGATACAAGGACTTATTTACATCTTGTGGGTCCATAAAGATTGGTGTGAAAAAGTTGTTTGTACAGGAGAGAAGAGATTGAATGAGAAAGGAGGGGATGACAACTAAGTAGGACATGTAGGTTTACATGCCAAACTAATGGTGACTACATCTTTACTTATACTATGCAAAATATGTACATATGCGCATGGACATTAACCAATGGGTCTTAAAACCAAGTCAAAATCTACCTAGCAAGATTTCCATTTGGATTAGCTTTGGTGACAAGGTTTCCATATTGATTAGCTTTAGTTTATTTACTTGCAATTTCATACCTACATCAAGCCAAATAAAGCCAAGCATTTAGCTATTAGTGTAGCTAAAACTTATAAATCCACATATAAATAAGAACCGCAATATCACTTTTTATGCAATGAAGAATCAAGAATCACACCTGGCATATTAGTCACTGCTAAGATTAATTTTTTCAGGCAATGGATACAGTTTGAAAATCACAAAGTTTTCTAGAATAACTGCAAATGCCACATCCTCAATCACGAACGCCTAACTCACCTTGTTTTAGAGAGAACACAATATGTGCAACATCCGAATTGCATTTCATCACCTAATACAAAATTTTAACCAACCCTGGCCACCTGCTCATAACACAGAAAAATAAAATTATCCTAAACCATTTTTTGCACAACTGGATTCTATATCCCCAGAGCACAAAGATTAGCTAAATGGCAGCAGCAACAATAAGCAAGTTCACAAATGCATTACATATCTCTTAAGCCTATGGTTTAGTTTGGTTGCCAAGTTATCCCTAGAAAATGTGGATGTCCCATTTCAGAGGATGAGTTGATCCAATCTAGTCAAAAGGGTGCTACTCGACATCTCTTTGTCACATGTAAAGGATGGGTTGTGGCTTTGACCAGTTTTTTCTCCATCTTCTAATCCTCACCTTCCACCCCATTATCTACGAAAGCATTTAAGTGTGCTAACCCACTAATCCAATCCTTCATCTTCCAAGCCACTCACTTTCTCATGTCCCGCTGACTATGAATGGAGAGCCCCTATTCCACACTTCCACATGAATGACTATATCAATCCCTACTCTACTAGGAGATAGCACAATTTGCATCATAGCACCAAACATGCAAGACTTTTCATAGCTGAGATAGGTTCCTCCTTTTCGCAATTTGAGTTGTTCCATCGATCCCTAGCTCTAGAAGGCTCCCCGGATAAGGAAGTCTCCTGACCACCAAAGCCAATATGCTCATTACCTCCAAAGTGTGGAGACTAAATTGAATGTATCCCTCAATCCCTGTCAAAAGACAAAAATGACACCCAATTCCTATCAAACACAAGAAAGTCGGTTCATGTGAAACGATAAAACAAGTGACGGCACCAACGCAATCCCACAATCCAAAGAGGTAGTAGTTCAACAAGTCCCAATATTTTCAACTCACTCCATTCCACCATGGCAACTCACATTGGCATGGCTCCACCCCCCTCTCCTGTACTCACTAACATCAAATAAAGCACCGATAGAAATGGGTCCACCACCCAGCGCCCTCCCCTCCAACGAAACTCCAAATCACCTCATGCAACAGAGGCGTCGCCCCTCCGAACCCTAAATCGTCAACTTCGTCAAGACCCACTAATTTCAGTGGCATTTCATCGAACACTTGGCGCACAAAACACAACCGCGAAGACCCCCACCTATACCTTTCCGACCCATCATCATACACGTCCGAAACGCAATCATCCGCAAGGCCAATCGCACAAGTCTCAGTCAAAACATCCATCAGAGGAGCACCAAAGCATATTGGAAAGTTAAGGAAAGATGGGATCTTTTGTAGGAGGGAAAGGAGACCTTCTTCGACCTTCTTCTTGACGTGGTTCTCCCTCGCTTCCTCGATGTAACCCATATCGAGATTCCTGTCGGTCAACTCTGCTGGTGATGTGGAGATTCTCTCTCACCCTCTCTCACTATCCCACTCAGCAGCTTTCTGTTCCTTCGCGCGTTCAAACGAGCAACCTCACTAAAATCTATGCTGGCAGAACCTCTGTTCTCCTGCTTACTAGGCTAATTTACACAAAGATCCCCGGACTATGATTACCTCAATTTAGGAATCAACATGACATTTTTTTCCATGATCCGGAATTTCCTTTGGATAGACTAGCGCGGAATTAGTCATCAATCACGTACCAATCGATCAAGTAATATAATGATGAAAAACGTAAATATGGATCTCTTATGTTAAAGTTAAGAGTTTCCATCATTCGACGTACCCTTGTAGGCATCATCATGACACTTTTGAAGTGTTGAATCAAGTGCCTGGACGCTTTCTTATGAGAATAATTTATACAGAGATCCTTGGATTTTGATCTAGAATTTTTTACGTTATCAATACACTTGAAAAAGTCTGATTTACATTGCTACCGACTGTTAACTTTTGGGAGAATATAGGAAAAATTTGTGTATAGATATACGACCTAGCTACTTACTAACCCATGCCACTAATGCTATAGCCCAGAGTGCTAAAACACTTAGAGTGAAATAAAACTCTCTTTATTTTCTTTCTTGAATCTAGGAATTATAAGTGAACTTTATCCTTGAAAAGTCTCCTTACTGTAGGCCCTATAAATCATATTTTAGTTAAAAATAAAAAGAACAAAAATGCAAATTACCCAAGTATCTCTAATAAAAAAAACCTATATATATATATAGACACAAACAGAAGAGAGAGAGAAAGAAGCTTAAAGCTTACCTACACATAACTTAGATGAAAATTAACTAATATCTTTCACTTTGAGTAATGCTTTGAGGTGAAAATTTAGAAATTGAGATCACTCCATATGAATATACTATGAACAAAATTTCAAGATAATCTAATGCGAAATTTGGTGATCTATTTTACTAGAATAAGTATTACGAAATTTGGTCCTATTTGACAAAGGTCTAAGGTAGTCCAAATTTAAGGAAATTGTGTATTTTATGCTTTTGCTAAATAGTTTCAATTCCTAAGTTTTCATATTGAAGCATTGATTACCTAAGCTGCACATAACTTAGGTGTAAGTAAGTTGCATGCTCTTTGCCCTTAAATATATATGTATATAAAGAGTGTGAGAGAGGTGAGTTATCCAATGAGCTTAAGGTTCAAATTAATTATTTGATCCAAGCTCATCTGAATACACATAGATCCTTAAATAACAAATCTGACTATACGGATCGAAAATTTGCTAGTTGAATAAGTTGCATGCGATATTTCATCAAAAACAAAAATGATTTTGATGATGATCTTAATGAAAAAGTTGTAAAAATATCACTTTGAAAATTACCTATTAGCTTTATAACCTACGAATCAAGTTTTATAAATTATAAATCACATCTTGTACAATACAAAATAGTTTTGTAAGAATTATAACAATGTTTTGTAATGGACTTAAATAAATTATTTGAACCCTAGGTTCATCGAATAATTTTCATATATATATATAGGAAATGTATCTAGTGTGCACTATGCTAAAAAACTAACTGAAATGACCCTTCCCAAGGGTCGTTCGTAGTTTTTTTTAGAAAGATAGGGGCGTGAGCGTAATTTTAAATCCCCCTGATTTAGGTGTGTAGGTCTTACAAGAAGAAAAGATTCTGCGGGAGAGATCCCGCAATTTTCACTCTCTCTCTCTTCCCACACAACCCACACCTCACGCACACACCCACGCACATACACCTCCCCTCACAAACCCACACCCTCCTCTCTTTAAAAACCCCTCCACCCTCTCCATTTCCTCTTCATCTCCACCACCCTCACCATCACCACCACCTCCACCCTCGTCCTACACCACCTAGCTGGCGACCTTTTCCCCTTCCTCGTCCCCCTTGCAACCTGAGTAGGGAGGAAGGAGGGGAGCTCGAGATGGAGGAGCATGGGAGAGAGGGCAAGTGAGGACATGAAAGAGAGGGAGAGAGTGGACGAGGGAGAGGGAGAGTGTAGGAGAGGAGGTGCGGCCAGAGGAGCTTGGGAAAGGAGCCGAAGGTGCGAAGAGGCGCGACCTCCTGCAGCCACAAGAGGAGCTGTTGCGGCCTCTATGGGCAGAGGAGAACGCGAGAAGGCTCGCAAGAGGGTACTGCGGAACCATTTTCCGCAGTATCAGACGTCTGGAACTCCATCCAGACATCTGGAGGATCCTCAGGATGTCCGAGGCTAGCGCCAGACGTCTGACAGCACGTAGAGTGCCGAGGTATATCTTGCATATGCGCTACATGCACGTACACCTTTTTACGTGTCGCGTTTTTAAAACTGCGTGCATGCTCAGGTACAAAATGTAGGAAAGGCATGTGGCACACCCTTCAAGGTACTTTAGGATGTCTGGAGACGATTCCAGACATCTAACTGCATTCCCAGACAACCAGAGGGAGTGTTAGACGTCTGGGATCTCCCTCAGACGATTGCGGAGGGGTTCATACATCTGAGGAAGCCGCAGGGAAGCAAGGTGAGGTTCTGAGATCATTTAAGATGTCTGGGTCTAGTCCCAGACGTCTGATTTTAGACAGTATGCATGTTTTTGTCCCGTTTAGGGCCCAAACGGAGTCGGTTTTGTGCAAACGAAGTACCGTTAGTTTCCGTTCGAGTTTCTCTATGTATTAGTGTCACTTGTATACAGTTTTGAACTCATTTGATGTGGTTGGTCAATTGTATAGGTCTCCAGCCAGTTGAGTACACGGGGCCCATGAAGATGACGAGATCTGCAATCCAAGCCCCCATTCCACCGGTGTATCCTGGTAGAGTGGTTCTGTTACGACTTGGTTCCCGGATCCCTACAGGACTCAAGACTGGCTCGCCTCGACTAATCCCAAGACCTAGTCGTCTAACAAGAAATAACCAAAAGCAAGAAAATAAACCACATTCACTCATGTAATATAACTAAATAGAAGAAAAGTATGAAGCAATAAAAAAAGTAGAACAACTGTCTCAGTACATGCCACCACAATAACAACAGGAAACAAAAAGGAAACAGAAAGTAGCAGGAACAGTAACTATGTGTCCATTACTCACTACAACAGTAGGGAAAACGAAAGTGTTACAAGAACGACTACGGTTGGGCTCGGCTGGGCCCAGCACCCTCTGCAGCCGAAAACTCAGGCTGCTCAACTCCTGGTCCTGAACAGGGTATGAAAAGATAAAGTCAATGAACGTTGAGTAGAGTGGTATTTACATTATTTAAGTGCAAGTACAGTAAAAACAACAACAGATTTATTTCTTATTTCTATTTATCGCATTTATGTGTATTTGTTTCATCTATTTCTCAAAGTATCTAGGTATTTCTTGATCTTACATGTTCCTCGTGGAAACGATCTTGATTGCAATCTTTTCCGTAGAGTAGAAGGTACACATAGTGCTCTCCTGGCCGGGAGAGTCCCCCGTGGGAGTCCTACACCCAGTCAACCACCCCGAGGTTACTGTCAAGACATAGTGGTGACTACGGCACGCATGATAAGCGCATGGGTAGCTACCCCGCACTGACACGCGGTCAGGCGTTTCTGCTAGTGGGTACGCCCAAAGTACAGCACGGAACAGTATAGGGCCTTGCCCTCTCAGAACAGGGGTCTCGCCCCTTCACAATCCGCATACCCTCGTCTGACTACCCTGGTTTGCCCAAAAGGCCTAACAAAGTTGGTGTAGGGTGGCTAGCTGCACCTTGGGCCCCGTGGGGTGGCTAGCTCCCTCCCTACACTAGTAGCTCTCCTCGGTACCACATACGCAAGGGCCAATAGAAGTCAGTGTAAAGTGGCCAATCCTAACCCCAGGTCTCAACGCAAGGGAGGCTAGCTCTACTCTACACTAAAAAGGGACAGTTGCTCTCCTTGGTACCGCGTACATAAGGACCAGCTTACTTCCCGTCTACATTCCAGATTTCCTTTCATCCACAGGAGTTCTACTTCTAATTCCCCGTAGGGTTCATGCTCATATTCATCTCATTTATCCAGGTCCAAATCTCATGTCTCATAATTCGTTCCTCATCTATATACAGGCAGCTCGTGTTTTCATAATTCAATTCTAAAAAATATGCAACTTGTGGTTTCACAGGCAATTTCTCAATTACATACAAGTAGCTCGTATTTTAACATGCATCTCGTATTTATATTAAAGGCATTTGCTAGCAATTCATCTTAACCATGCATTCAAGTAAACAGTACAGCTCAAACAGGCTCATTCATTTCTACCCAAGGGTTCATTCCACATCCTATAGTTCAATCCGACTATTCCAACCAAGTACATTCTTATTTAAATGTTAACAACTGAGTTAAACCACTCTACAGGGTATCACAGAAGGAATGGGGGCCTGTGCCGCAAATCTCGTCATCTCCATAGGCCCCGAACACGCCTCTGGTTGGTAACCTATAACAGTGACCAATGTACATTATACGAGCACAAAACAATAGATACTCAACATGAATACGTAGAGAAACTCGAGGGGAAAACGATGGTACTTCGTTTGCGGAAATCCGATTCCGTTTGGGCCTTAAATAGGCCAAAAACGCTGTTACTGATTAAAATCAGACGTCTGGGACTAGTCTCAGATGTCTTAAAAGACATCAAAACTCATCTTACATTTCTTGCAGTTGATTCAGACATCCAAACTCCCTCTGCGACTGTCTGAGGGCAATTCTAGACATCAGACAAGGTCTCCGGTCGTCTAGAAGCACCTCCGGACGTCTGGCAATGTGATTAGACGTCCAAAAGTGCTTGGGAAAGCTCACTGCGCGCCTTCCCAAAGCCTGCACCTGCGTACGATCACCCGCAGATGCCATGATCAACTGACATCCCCTGCGCTATGATATACATGCGCAGGAAGATACGTACCTAGCGATATACGTGCTTTCTGACGTTCAGCCTCAGCTCCGAACGTCCGGACACCTCACCAGTCGTTTGGACTTCACTCCATACGTCTGATACTGGAAAACTTCCAGTATCAGAACCTCTTCACGCCGCTCGCCGCGCTCATCCTCCACCCGTAGTGGCAGCTCCAGCAGCTGCAGGAGCTTGAGCAGCTCCTCGCCGACACCCTCCTCTCTCCAACGGCTCCTACTTGAGCTCCACCGAGCTCCCGCGGTCGTCTTCCTCCTCCCCCCGCTCTCACTCCCTCGCACTCTCTCGCTCTCACTCCTCCCCACTCTCCCCTCGTTGGTGGATCTCCTTCCTTGCTGCGGCTGCAGCAAAGGCTAAGGGGAATGTGGCTGGTAGGAGAAGGTGGAGGTGGTGGTGGCTGAGTGGTGTGAGGAAGAGAGGAGAGGGGAAGGGAGGAGGGTTTATATAGGAGAGGGGTTAGGGTTCGGGGGGTGAAGGAGAGAGAGAGGGAGCAGCCTCTGCGCGCCGCCCGCACGCAGAGCGCAGTACGAAAAATTCACTTTCAGACGTTTGGGAACGTATTCAGACATCTGGATAGCATCTGACTGAAACTCTAGAGGTCTTAACTAGCTAAAAATATAACGGGTCATTACAGGTTCTCTCTTTAATCCTAGAATTAATAATTAAATTGCATGCTTTAGAAATATTTGATTGAACCCTAGGTTGTGAGATGAACCCTAGGGCTGAAAAAGATGAATGCATGCTACTTTAGAAATATTCACTTGAACCTTAGGTTGTGAAATGAACACTAAGGATGAAAGATATGAATGTACATGTATTAAATGATTAAATTGCTGTATTGCTTGTTGAAAGTAGTAAATCATGAGCTACCTATACCACATTTTAATGAGCCATGACATAAATGAAAATATTTGCTATGTATTGAATAATTGATTGTGAAATCTTGAGCTTCCTGTTATGCATTTAATGAATTGGATGTGGAAATGAAAAAATCTATGTACGAACCCCACGGGGAACTAGAAAGGAACTCACGTGTATGGAACAAATATTGTATGTAGGAGGGAAGTGAGCTGGCCCTCGAGTACATGGTACCGAGGAGAGCAACTGTCTCTTTTGCATGGAAAGTGAGCTAGCCCTCGTGTACGCGGTACCGAGGAGAGCTATCGTCACTTTAGTGTAGGAGGGAGCTAGCCACCCTTGGGTTGACACCCGAGGTTAGGAATGGCCCCCTACACCAACTCTAGTTACTTTAGTGTAGGAGGGTAGCCAGTCGTCCCATGGGGCCTGGGGTTAGAACTGGCCACCCTACACCGACCCTTGTTAGGCCCTCTGGACAAACTGAGATAGTCGGGTGAGGGTGCGCAGATTGTTGAGGGGTGAGACTCCTATTCTGAGGGGCGAGACCCTTATTCTATTCTGTGTTGTACATTTGGGCGTACCCGCTAACAGAAACGACTGACCGCGTGCCAATGCGAGGTAGCTACCCGTGCGCTTATCGTGCATGCCGTAGTCACCGCTACATCGCGATCGTGACCTCGGGGTGGTAGATCGTGTGTAGGACTACCATGGGGGCTCTCCCGGCCAAGAGAGTACCACGTGTACATCCTACATCACGGAATAAACTACAATCAAGATCGTTCCCTTAGGGAACAAGAGGATTAATAAATGTTGTGGACCCTTATTAGAATAACCAAAACAGAAACACTTAGTGAAATAATTGGAAATGAATGATTAGTTGCTTGCTAGTTTCTTTAAGTTAAATTGCATATAAATGGCTTAACCATCACTCTACTCAGCGTTAGCTAACTACGGATTATATAATCATGTTCAGGTTAGGGAGTTGAACAACCAACGCCACCAGCTGCCAAGGGTGTTAGGCCCAGCTGAGCCTAGCCGTAGTGTTTTTCCTCTTTTCTATTCCAGAGCTCTTTTGTAGTAGTAAGTACTTTAGTATGTATTATCTATTTATGTTCATGTTATAATTCCCTCTGTTATAATTGTGATGGCTATGTATGTTGTAATACTCTTCCGCTTGTGGTATGTAATATTTTTAAGACTTCTCGTTCTATTTTCCAATTACTTCCTTTTTATTAATTCTGTTTAGTTACATTGCATGTGTGGTTGTAGTATATTTTTTGCTTTTGGGTTATTTCTCGTTGAACGACTAGGTCTTAGGATTAATCAAGGCAAGCCGATCTCAGGTCATGTAAGGATCTGAGATCGGGTCATAACACTAACAAATAAGCATCTTTTTACTACCGTACGATCTATTACAAAGTTGATGAAACCACTAACATTACAAGCCGATGGTTTTACAAATCCACTACTAATGTTACATTTTCATAGAAGATTTTATTTTATATTTGAAAAGGCTGTTGATACATATTTCTTTATACAAAATCTTTTAAGTTGCATAATACACATCCATTCATTTATACAAAAATTAATTATACTCCATATTAATTATTTGTGATGTCGTTTATTTTTTTTCAATGCATTGTCTAGCATCTTTACATGAATATAGCACTATTATGTATTGTATTAGGACTCTTTGTATTATTATATTGCAATTGTATATTCAATTTTTGTTATTACAACACCCCTACTCTTATATTACAAAATCAGTGTAATAAATTACAACCATCTTGCACATCGATTACAACTATAATTGATTGATGTTACAGCTAAATAGTGTTCTCGTTACAACAATTTTTACACCTATATATCTCTTGTCACATTACAATTACAACATAATATTGTAATACAACTATATATAATGATAGTTGTTACAGCACTCCTCTTATATTACAAAAGCAGTGGTATACTTTACAACTATCATTAATTACCACATGTATTTAATATTAACGCTTATAATAATTGTATATAAATTCATTACAAATTATGTTTTTTTACGTATCTTTACTACTCGTATTTGGTTACAATTGTATATGGACATCGTTACAACAGTCACTCATAGACATTACGAGGCTTTGTTACTTTTAACCAGTTACAACATGCATTCGATGCTGTTACAATATCCATCATATATATTATAACGGAAAAGCATCATGGTTACAAACAACTCCATTTCTCATTACAAAATGTCTACTATTTTGTTACAATGTTTTTCGGTTGACTTGTAACATTATCAGTCTTATTGGTTGTGAGTTGATTTGTTACCATGTTTGTTATTTAGATTGCGTAAATAATTGTAATTACATTCTAATTATGGCATATAATAATTGTGAATTTGTTCTATTATGTGTTTATAGGATAAGATTTGTTTGGATCGACATTTGTTTGGCAATTCCATTCTTTCTGCATTGGTTACAAAATCACTAATTGTTAAGACCCGTGACATCAAAACACTTTAAGACGTCTGGGAGTTGGTCCAGACGTCTGGTCAGACGTCTGGACGCCTTGCCAGATGTCTAGAAATTAATTTTTGCGTGCATACGATCGCGAGTCTATGCGCGTGCAGCGCGCAGACTGAAACCCCGTTGCCCTCTTCTCTTTCTCTCCCCTCGCTGACCTGCAGAAGCCTTTCCCCCATGCCTACAAATACCCCCTTCCCTCTCCCTTGTTCGCCACCCCACATCCATCCCTCATCTTCCTTCAGCGAGGGTGAGAGCGAGCAGCAGCTGCAGCTGAGTGCAGCGACAGAGAGGAGAAGAGCAACGAGAGAGAGAAGAGAGTGCGTGTGCCGTGAGGGAGAGAGAGCTCGCTGGAGTAGTTCGAGGCTGGTCGGCGTGCGCGCGGAGGAGCGTTGTGCTGGGGAGGTTTCCCCCAGTGCTGCTGCAGCTCGGGCAACGGGCAGACGAGCGCGGTGTGGCTACGCGCAGCGAGAAGAAGACGAAGGAGGTTCTGATTCTGGGAAAATTTTCCCAGAATCAGACGTCTAGACCTACATCCAGACGACATGGACGATGTCTGGAGGGAGCTCCAGACAACTGAGAGGTACGTATTACCTCCTATGCTTCTTTTTGCAGATACAGGCCGTTCCACCAAAGCTTTGTTGCATGCCATGTTGAGAGAGTTTTGCACGCGCGTGCAGGATTTGCTTCGGGAAGGCGTGGGACATGCCCTCCTACGTAGTTCAGATGTTTGGGCGAGTCACCAGACGGTGGAGAGCATCTCCGGACGTCCGGAGAGATAATCGGACATCTGGAACTAGGTTCTGATGGTTCAGCAGGACCCTTGAACGTCTGAGGAGCAACCCAGAGCGAGGTATGATCTGGACCCCTTTTTAAGACGTCTGGAAGATGTTCCAGACGTTTGATTTGAGTTAGAGTTGTCATTTTTGACCCGTTTAGGGTCCGTTCGAAGTCTGATTTCTACGTTTCAGATTCTGTTCTTCTCAGAATATGTTCCTCTACTTGTTTGAAATACTTTTATCCTGTTCTGAGTGGTTTCTTGTGGTTGATCTTTGTGTAGGACCTCGTTCTGTTGCAGACTTGGGGGTTGCGGAGGCACGTGGACCTGCCAATCGAACCCCCATTACTCCCGATTTTGCGGGTAGAGTGGCTTCCCTTAGTTACTTATAAACATAAATGCATATCTGAAATAAATGATAGATCCTAGGGCATGGCATGAATCCTAGGACCAGAAAAAAAAAACTAGATTGAATGATAGATCCTAAGGTATGGCATGAATCCTAGGACCTGAAAACTAGATTGAATGATAGATCCTAGGGTATGGCGTGAATCCTAGGATTAGAAACACTAGAACGATTATATTAAATGCCTGGAATGCAGTCTTGAAATGAGTAGACGGAATAATAACTGCCTGTAATTGGATAACAGCTGCCTGTGAAATTTAGAGTACTGTTGTTAGTAGCTGCTACATGTAATTTCTGTTGGTTGAAATTAAATACGAGCTACTTGTATATAAATTGGAAAAGAAAGATTGAATGTTGGAAACACCTGCTATATGCGAATAAACCTGAATGATGAAACCTAATATGGCTTGGCCTAAGAAACATGAGCATGAACCCTACAGGGAATTAGGAGTAGAGCTCTTGGAAATAAATAGAACGGAACTAGAAAAGTGAATGGGAAAGTGTGTTATCTCTTGGGTACGTGGTACCAAGGGAAGCACATGTTACCTCTTAGTGCAGAGCGGAGCTAGTCGCCCTAGGGTTGAGACCCGAGGTTAGGTCTGGCCACTTTGTACCGACTTTTGGCCCTCGCATACACAGTACCGGGGAGAGCTACTAGTGTAGGGAGAGAGCTAGCCACCCCACGGGGCCTGGGGTTCAGCTACCCATCCTACACTGACTTGTTAGGTCCACTGGGCAAACCAGGGTAGTCAGGCGAGGGTGCGCGGACTGTGGAGGGGTGAGACCTCTGTTTGGTTACTATGGAGGGGTTAGACCTTTGTTACTGAGAGGGCTCTGCCTTATACTGGTTCCGTGCTGTGCTTTAGGCGCACCCGTTAACGGAAACGACTGACCGCGTGTCAGTGCCGGGTAGCTACCCATGCATTTATCGCACGTGCCGTAGTCACCGTTACGTCTGTCAGCGACCTTGGGGTGGTTAACTAAGGGTCGGACCACCATAGGGGACTCTCCCTGCCAGGAGAGCACCATGTGCTACTTCTACTTTTTGGAAAAGACTACAATCAAGATCGTTCCCACGTGGAACATTCGAGATCAAGAAAAAGACCTGATAAATGAACCAAGTAATGAAAGAAATAATAATTAGTTGAATAAAGAAGAAATTAAAAACAACAGCTACCTATCCACCTTTACTGTTTTTCTTGGCTAGCTGGTTGTCACTCTACTCAGAGTTTCGCTGACGTGTCGTACTTACCACCTTTTTCAGGACCAGGTGTTGAGCAGCCAGAGCTTACGCCTGCAGAGGGTGCTGGGCCTAGTAGAGCCCAGTAGTTGTACTTGTGTTGTACCCGTTCCTGTAGTAATGAGTATTTTGTTACATTTTGTACTCTTTTATTGTAAACTTCATATTCTGTACCTGTTTTAAATTCTCTACTGTTGTGGTGGTGTGTACTGTAGTAGTTCTTTTCTTTACTGCTGTACTTTTGTTACTGTTAGTTGCTTGCATGGTGAATGTGGTTTATTTTACTGCTTTTGGTTACTTCTCGTTAGACGACTAGATCTTGGGATCAATCGAGTCGGTCCGATTCTCGTGTCCTGTAAGGATTTGGGAATCGGGTCGTAACACTAATGCTCATTTCGGTGGTATTGATCTCCTCCATAGAATGTAAATCCAATAGCTAAGAATCAGTACTCATATGGATCTTTATGAGCACACTGCTATCTAGATAGAGCCCCTCTATATATATATATATAGGGAGCCTATCCAAAGAACACGATGCTTAAAAAATTAAAAATGAGCATTCAGTAACGATGCTTGATTACGATTCCACAAAAGAGATAAATACCACCAATTAAAACAAGGATGATTTTGCCTTGAAGTGGAAAATCAAGAATTTCCCAAAATGAAAAGATTCCATTGAGAACATAATTAAATATTTCCTAAAAATACTGAAAACAAATCCAATCAACTAGTGTATATTATAATTTAAAAGTGATTAAAAAATCAATATAACAAAGTGTTCGCAAAAAATAAAAATGGTAACCACATCACGCAAATCACATAATTTATTAATAGAAAATAACACAATGTAAGCATTAAAATGAAAAAACATTGTAATAATTTGATAGACAAGTTGTAATATGAATTGAAGTTGATTGTAACCAAAAAATTTTAATCCTAAGTTGTATCAATTACATAAAAGGTAATTATATGGCCAATGTAATAATTAAAAGTATTAAATTAACAATGTAATATATATTACATTAAAATAAAAAATGAAAATAATACAAGCTAATAGAATAAACTATAATTAGAATGTATTACAATTTTAGTACAATAACATTTCTATAATACATAAAAATAGGTGTAGCAACAACAATAATAAACATAATTTGATCAATAAACATAACATAACATAAATAATAAAAAAATATCATAATACTTTAGTAGGTGCTTTGTAATATAAGATGAAGTTGATTGTAACAAAAAAATTTTTAACGTTGTAGTGAAAAGGTGGTAAGTTGTAACAAATAGAAAGACACATTGTAAGTGCATGTCGTTATCATGATTTGAGAATTTATTATATTAAGAAAAATAAAAATTATCATTATACTAATGTTTACATAATTGATAATATAGTTGTCCATTAAATATTATAATTAATACTAAAATACGAACAAGAAAGTGGGAACAAAAATAAATAGTGTAATATTGAGGTAATACTATACACATTTATAATTAAAGTTGTAATAGAACTGTGCATATATAATAAAAATAATGACAATGTAGATTCTAAAATGTGCAATATAAAGTGTAGTGAATTCTAGACCTGGAAACGTGCATTGAAAGAAACCTCAATGGTATTGTATTTAAAAATGATTACTTAATATAATGTAATAAGATAACTACCATAAAAATGAATTGTTAGCGATGATAATTAGTAAAATCGCCAAAACCACTGTATGGTGTAGCGAGTGGTTTCATCAAGGTCAATAAAGAATTGGATAGTGGAGGATTGGTGCTCATTATAGTGTTTATGAGTACAGTACTCTCTAGATACATTTACTATATATATATATATATATATATATATATAAAATGACCCTTTCCAAGGGTTGCTCGAGGTTTTCCCTGAAGAGTAGGGGTGTAAGTATAATTTTAAACCCCTTGGGTTTTTGTTTGTGGACTTTGCGAGAAAGAGGAAACTTCACGGGGGAAATCTCACAATTTTTCCCTCTCTCTCTTCCCATACAACACACCCACGCACACACCCCCTCACAAACCCACACTCTCTCCTTCACCTCACCATCTCCACCACCTCTACCTCCACTTCTCCACCACCTTGTTGTTGACGATCTCTCCTTCCCCGTCCCCTTGCAGTTGCGAGTGGGGAAGGAGAGGGGCAGAGCACGGGAGAGAGGGAGAGCGAGAGCATGGGTGAAGGAGCCGGAGGTGCGAGGGAAGGAGCGAGGAGCTCGGAGTAGCTCGGGAGAGAGAGCGAGGGGAGGAGCTCGGAGGAGGAGGTGCGACCTCCTGCAACTACAGCTCTGTGAGCGGAAAGCTGCGCGAGGAGAAGGTTCGCAAGGCGTACTGCAGAAACATTTTTCCACAGTATTAGAAGTTTGGGATGCCATCCAGATGTCTGGAGGAGCCTCAAAACGTTCGGAGATGGCGCCAAAAGTATGACAGCACGCAAAGTGTCGAGGTATGTCCTTTGTACGCACCTGCATGCACGTACATATTTCTTTGACTTGTCGTGTTTTTAAACCCGCGCACATGCGCAGGTAAAAAACGTTGGAAAGGCGCGTAGCGCACCCTACAATGTACTTTAGGATGTCTAGAGATGGTGCTAGACGTCTGAATGCACTCTCAGACGACCGGAGGGAGTGTCAGACATCCGAGATCTCCCTCAGACGGCTACAGAAGGGTTCGGACGTCTGAGGAAGTCGCAAGAAAGCAAGGTGTTACGACCCGATTCCCGGATCCTTACCGGACCCGAGACCGGCTCGCCTCGACTAATCCCAAGACCTAGTCGTCCAACGAGAAATAACCAAAAGCAGGAAATAAACCACATTCACACATACAATATAACTAAGCAGAAGGAAAAACTATATCGTAAAGGGATGTAGAGCAACTGTCTCAAAATAGTACATGCCACCACAACAACAACAACGAAAAGGAAGTAGAAAGTAACAAGAACAGTAAAATAGGTGTCCATTACTTACTACTACAGTAGAAAAATGAAAGAGCTGGAAAGAAACGACTACAGCTGGGCTCGGCTGGGCCCAGCACCCTCTACAGCCAGAAACTCGGGCTGCTCAACTCCTGGTCCTGAACAGGGTTACGAAAAGACAGAGTCAGCGAACACTGAGTAGAGTGGTGTTTACATTATTTACGTGCAAGTAAAGTAAAAACAAACAAGCAGGTTTTATTCTCATTTCTATTTATCTCATTTATGTATTTCTGGTTCATCTATTTCACAATGTATCCAAGTATTTCTTGATCTTGCTTGTTCCTTGTGGGAACGATCTTGATTGCAGTCTTTCCCATGGAGTAGAAGGTACACGTGGTGCTCTCCTAGCAGGAAGAGTTCCCCGCGGTAGTCCTACACCCAATCAACCACACTGAGGTCACTGTCGCGACTTAGCAGTGACTACGACATGCGTGATAAGTGCACGGGTAGCTACCCCGCACTGGCACGCGGTCAGTCATTTCTGCTAGCGGGTACGCCTAAGGTACAGCATGGAATAGTATAGGGCCTTGCCCTCTCAGAACAGGGGTCTCACCCCTCAGAACCAAACAGGGGTCTCGCCCCTCCACAGTCCGCGTACCATCGTCCGACTACCCCGGTTTGTTCAGCAGGCCTAACAAAGTCGGTGTAGGGTGGCTAGCTTAACCCCGGGCCCCGTGGGGTGGTTAGCTCCCTCCCTACACTAGCAGTACGCCTCGGTACCACGTACGCGAGGGCCAATAGGAGTCGGTGTAGAGTGGCCAATCCTAACCCCGGGTCTCAACCCAAGGGCGGCTAGCTCCGCTGTACATTAAAAAGGACAATTACTTTCCTTGGTACCGTGTACACAAGGGCCAGCTCACTTCCTGTCCACATTCCTGATTCCTTTCATACACAGGAGTTCTACTCTTAATTCCTTGTAGGGTTTATGCTCATATTCATCTTATTTATCCATATTCAGATCTCATGTTTCATAACTTGTTCCTCATCCATATACAGGCAGCTTGTGTTTTCACAATTCAATTCTCAATCATATACATGCAACTTGTGGTTTCACAGTTTAATTTCTCATTCACATACGGGCAGCTCGTATTTTAACATACATCTCAAGTAAACAGAGTAGCTTAGCATCAGGCTCATACATTTCTACCCTAGGGTTCATTCCACATCCTAGAGTTTCAATCAATTTAATCTAAGCAAGCATATTCTTTATTCACATCTTAACAAATGAATTAAACCACTCTATCGGGTATCATGGGAGGAATGGGGGCCTGCACTGCAGATCTCATCGTCTCCACGACCCCTAACGCCACCGACTGGTAACCTGTACCAGTGACTAATTTACATCAGACGAGCTCAAAACAGGAGGTACTCAACACGAACAAGTAGAGAAACTCGAGTGGAAAACAACGGTACTTCGTTTGCGGAAATTCGATTCCGTTTGGGCCCTAAACAGGCTAAAAACACGGTTACTGCCCAAAATCAGGCATCTGGGACTAGTCCCAGACGTCATAAAAGACGTTAGATCTTACCTCGTGTCTCCTGCGGTATCTATAGACGTTCGGATCCCTTTGCAACCATCTGAGGGCAGCTCCAGACGTTGGACAAAGCCTCCGGTCATCTGGAAGTACCTTCGGACGTTTGGCGACGTGATCAGACGTCCAAAAGTGCTTGGAAAAGCGCATCGTGCGCCTTTCCAACACCCTTCACCTACGTACGAAAGCCGCAAACCCATTCTCAACCCAACATTTCTTGTGCTACGATCTGCATGGCGGAAAGTAGCGCAGGAAACACGTACCTTGCACGATATTATGCTTTCAGACGTCCGGCTTAAGCTCTGGACGTCCTGGTGCCTCTCCGGATGTTTGGTCGATGCTCCAAATGTCTGATACTGGAACTTTTCCAGTACCAGAATCTCCTCCGTGACGTTACTCTCTTCACAGTGCCGTCCGCAATGCACCCTAGTAGCTTCAGCAGCTGCAGAGGGTCGGGAGGCCGCCTCCCTGAGCCCCTCCTCCTTGTGCGCGTGCCCACTGTCAGCCACGCGAGCTCCCGAAGGTCCATCGACCTTAGTCCTCCTCTCTCACGCTCTTCCTTCCTCTCTCTCCCTCTTTCCCTCTCATTCTCCCTCACTCACCCTATCTCTCGTCACAGCGGCTGCACAGGGAGGACGGCTGGAGGAGGTGGTGGTTGGTGGAGAGTGGCGTGGGTGAGGGGAAGAGGGTGCTTAAATAGGAGGGGGTTAGGGTTTAGGGGTGTGTAGGAGAGAGAGAAGCACTGCGCACCACCGGCACTCAGAGTGCAAAGGAACGTACGAAAATTCCCACTTTCAGACGTCCGGGGCTGTGTTCAGACGTCTGAATGAAACTCCAGACGTCTTATCCGACTAAAAAGGCAACGGGTTATTTCATCATAACAAACTTAAAGGAAGTTTCATCCTTGAAACTTGAGCTAGCTAGGGTGCAGAAAAAGGAACGTAAAAATGCATAACAAACTTAAAGAGGCTCGAAGTAGGTCCGAAGAGACGTACCCTCAAAAAGCTCTAGGTATCGCTCTTACATTGCCACCTTAGGCTCCCAAGTCACCTCTTCGTACCGTTGGCTTCTCCATAGAACCTTCACCAGTGGTACCTGCTTCCATCTCAGACTCCGGACAGCTCTGTCTAGTATCTGTACCGACCTCTTGGGATAGGTCAGGTCATCCCCCACCTCGATGCTCTCGTGGCTCAAAACGTGGCTGGGATCGACGACGTACTTCCTAAGGTTGGACACATGGAACACGTCGTGTACTCCAAAAAACTGGGGAGGAAGGGCAAGCCGATAAGCAACGGGTCCTACCCGCTCCAGGACCTCAAAGGGCCCCACAAACCTCGACGCAAGCTTCCCCTTTACCCCAAAATGCTACAAACACTTCATGAGTGAAACACGAAGAAAGACGTGATCTCCAGCCTCGAACTGCACCTCTCTGCGCTTCCGGTTAGTGTAGCTCTTCTGCCTGCTCCTAACATTGCAGAGTCGTCTGTGAATCTACTCTATCACCTCTTAACTCTGCCGGATCAGCCTGGGACCAACCTCCCACTTGGTCCCCACCTCGACCCAACTCAAGGGTGCAGTACACCTCTGCCGTACAAGGCCTCATAAGGTGCCATGCCAATACTCAAATAATAGCTGTTACTGTATGCAAACTCTGCCAGGGGTAAATGCTCCACCGAGAAGCCTCTCTAATCTAGTACACAGGCGTGCAGAAGGTCCTCAAGTATCTGTATAATGCGCTCTGACTGCCTGCCAGTCTGGAGGTGGTAGGTTGTACTGAACCTCAGACGCGTCCCCAAGGCCTACTGGAACTCTGCCCAGAACTGAGAAGTGAAACGAGTATCTCTGTCGAATACGATCTCACAAGGAACTCCGTGCAGGCGCACCACATCTCTGATGTATCGCTCTGCTAGTTGTGCTGGCACAAAGGTGACTCGGATCGGCAGAAACCGTGCTGTCTTCGTCAACCGGTCTACAATCACCTAAACTGCGTCATGTCCCCGCTGGGTAACTGGTAGAGCCACCACCAAGTCCATGGTGATGCTCTCTCACTTCCACTCTGGCACAAGAAGTGGCTGCAATGGCCCTGCAGGCCTCTGGTGCTCGGCCTTTACTTGCTGGCATACCAAACACTGTTGAACAAACTCACCAACATCTTGCTTCATCCCTCTCCACCAAAAGTCACGTCGCAAATCATGGTACATCTTTGTGTTCCCGGGATGTATGGTAAACCTGGACCCATGCGCCTCAGTCAGAAGCTCTCTCAACAACTCCTCGTCCCTAAGAACACATAAGCGTCCCCTCATGCGCAGTATCTTGTCTGAGAAGGAAAAGTCTCCTGGGTCCCCTGTTAACACCCTGTCTCATAGTGTCTGTAAGTACAGATTGGCCATTTGCCCTGCGATGATGCAGTCTATCAACTCTGGTCATGTCTGCCGCATCATTGTCACTGCCCCACAGCACCCTCGTGACTCCTGGGGTCGCCAACTGCCCACCTCCTCCATGAGTCTCCAACTCTATGCCTGTAAGCTGGTCAAGTGGGTGAGTGCCTTTCGACTCAAGGCATCGGCCACCACATTGGCCTTCCCTGGGTGGTAAGAGATGCTGCAGTTGTAGTCCTTTAGGAGCTCTAACCAACGTCTTTGTCTCATGTTGAGTTCCTTCTAATCAAACAAGTACCTGAGGCTCTTATGATCTGTGAAGATCTCGAAAGTCTCACCGTAAAGGTAGTGCCTCCATGTCTTCTGCACGAAGACAACTGTTGCCAGCTCTAAGTCATGGGTAGGGTAGCTATGCTCATGGGGCTTCAGTTGTCGCGAAGAGTAAGCGACAACGTGACCCCGCTGCATGAGCACACCCCCTAACCCCTGCAACGAAGCGTCGGTGTAAACCACGAAATCGCCATTGCTGTCTGGGATGGTAAGTGCAGGAGTTGAAGTTAGTCTCCTTCAACTCCTGAAAACAGGCCTCGCACTCGTCTGTCCAAGCAAAAGGCACGTCCTTCCGGGTCAACTAGGTCATAGGATGCGTGATCTGAGAGAATCCTCTGATAAACCACCGGTAATAACCTGCCAGTCCCAAAAAGCTGTGTATCTCTGTCACTGTGCGTGGCCTCTCCCACTTGAGTACGGCCTCTACCTTAGCTAGATCCACAGCCAATCCATCTCCTAAAATCACGTGGCCCAAGAAAGTCACCTATCTTAACTAAAACTCACACTTGCTGTACTTGGCATACTGCCAGCGTCGCCTCAAGGTATCTAGAATCATGCGTAAATGCTGTCCATGTTGTGCCTAATTCCACAAGTAAATGAGTACATCATCAATGAACACCACCACAAACTGGTCTTAGTATGGCCTGAAAACACGGTTCATCAAATCCATAAAGGCAGCGGGGGCATTGGTCAGCCCAAAAGGCATGACCAAGAACTCGTAGTGCCCGTACCGGATATGGAAAGCTGTCTTGGAGATGTCGGTCTCCCTGATCCTCAACTGGTGGTAACTCGACCTCAGATTTATCTTGGAGAACACTATGGCGTCTCGTAACTAGTCGAAGAGATCGTCAATCCTTGGTAGCGGATACTTGTTCTTGACAGTGAACCTATTTAGCTATTGGTAGTTGACACAAAGTTGTAGGGTACCGTCCTTCTTCATAAACAGCATAGGGGCTCCCCACGGGGATGCACTGGGCCTCACAAGACCCTTCTCCAATAGGTCCTGTAGCTGTGACTTGAGCTCTCGCAGCTCAAGCGGTGCCATCCGGTACGGTGCAGTAGAAGTGGGGCTAGTCCTCGGTACCAGTGAGATCTCAAACTCGATCTCATGCTTAGGCGATAGTCCTGGCAGCTCTTTTAGGAAAATGTCAGGGTACTCGCAAACCACCGGGATACTCTGAAAGTCAGCCACGGGGCTAGGCTTTGCCACTACACAGTCCAAGAAGCCCTCACACCCCTGGCTCAAAAGCCTCGCTGACCGAAGCGCGGAGATGCATCTGAAACCTTCGTCCACTGGCTAACTGTGAAACTCAAAGGGAGGCAACTCCGGTATGGAGAAGATGATCTTCCTCCCGAAACAGTCCACCAGGGCGTGATAGGCAAACAACCAGTCCATCCCTAGGATCATGCCAAAGTCCTTCATCTGGATCACAATCAGGTCAACGGGGAGGCTGTGTCCCCCTATACTAACCTCGCAGTTCATGTAGATCTCCTCGACTACGAACAACTGGTCACCTGGGCCTCTGATCACAAACGAATCCTCTAACAGTACACTTCCTTGCCTCAAACTGACGGCAAAACTCGTAGTGACGAAAGAGTGGGTGGTGCCGGAATCAAAAAGTATGTACACTAATCTACTAGAAATAGTAACCATACCTGCCACCATTGAACCCGAATTCCTGGCATCTCTATGTGTTAGGGCGTTGATACGCCCCTCAGCTCTCGGTGCAGATGAAGTAGCTACACTCTGGGTCGGGCGAGCAGTAGCTGGCCGGTACCCTCCTCGTCACTGTTGTCCTCCCCCACGTGCCTGGTGACCACGACCGCCAACTTGGCCTCCAGCACTCGGTGCGGGGAGCATCTGCTGTGCTTCGGCCATAGATGGGCAGTCCCTCCTGATGTGGCCCGGCTGGCCACACTGATAGTTGAGGGGTACTGAACCTCCTCCCTTAGTAAGTCCCTGCTGGCGGCTAGGTAGGGGTTCCGTGCTGGCAACTGGCCATTGTGTGGGGCCCCCAAAGGCCACTGGTGGCCCCGTAGAACGAGACGGCTCTCCTACGGGCACCATGTGCCTCCTCTCCCGATGGCTCTGAGAGTACTCTGGCTGGTAGGGCCTCTTTCGTTCGCCGTCAGTGTCTCGCGCAACAGGGTTGGTTTCCTCGTAAGTCATGGCCGCCTCGACCACACGAGAGAAAGTGGGCAGCTTTAGGGGTTTGACATACCCTCGAATCGCAAGTCGGAGCCCCTCCGTAAACCTCCATAGATGCTCCTCCTCAATAGACACAACTGTCGGGGCGAAAGGTGACAGCTCCAGGAAACGCGTGCAGTACGCGCTAACCATTATCCTCCCCTGGCGGAGAGTGTGGAACTCCCGCCTCCTCTGGTCTTGCCAGGTCTACGGAAAGTACTGCTCGCAGAAGAAAGCCACGAACTGGTCCCACGTCGGCTCTCTCCCTTCTTGGCCTCTGACTGCCCTCCACCACCTGTGTGCTGCGCTCTCTAGCTGGTACATGGCAAAGGTCACGTGGCACTCCGTAGGAGGGCGAAGGGTGTCGAACACCTTCTCTATCTGCTCCAGCCAATCCTCTGCCTCAGACGGGCTCTCATCCCCCTTGAAGGAGGGGGGCTTTAGCTTCTGGAACTGTCTGAGAAGCTCGTGGTGTAGCTGCAGTAGGGGAATAGGCACGCCTCCAAGCAAGGAGGGCTCATGCTCGGAAGTGTCAGAGTGTGGTGGGGGTGGTGGAGGATCACCCCCTCCCCCTCCTACTCATTTGGCGCTGCGACGGTCTCTTTGTCCCACCGAGGACTCCCCCTCCACGTCCTCAGGAAGAGGTGCCTAAGGAAGCTGTTGGAGCTCCTCTCGCACGATGTCTCTGATCAGTTGGGTAAGACCCTGAGCCTGAACACCCGGGAGGAGAGGTGGGTCAACTGGTGCCTCAAGTCCGGCACGTCCACCCCTCCGACCTCGTCCACAGCCACGACCACGGCCTGCCTTGGGAACTCCTCGACGAGGCATCTCCTGCAAGGAAATGCAAGAGATAGAATAAGAGTTGTCAACAATACTGGATTACATCGAGAAAAGACTCGGAAACAAATATCAAAGCGATATGTTGTGATGGCTATCCTAGTTATATGCATGTGAGTGGTTATTCTCGGACCAATTGGGTCATTTCTCGGGATGACCCTACTTTGATACCATCTTGTTACGACCTTATTCCTGGATCCTTACTGGACCCGAGACCAGCTCGCCTCAAGTAATCCCAAGACCTAGTCGTCCAATGATAAATAACCAAAAGTAGGGAATAAACCACATTCACACATGCAATATAATTAAGCAGAAGGAAAAACAAAACAGTAAAGGAAAGTAAAGCAACTGTCTCAAAATAGTATATGCCACCACAACAACAAAAGCGGAAAGGAAGTAGAAAGTAACAGAAACAGTAAAATAGGTGTCCATTACTCACTACTATAGTAGAAAAATGAAAGAGCTAGAAAGAAACGACTACGGCTGGGCCTAGCACCCTCTGCAACTAGAAACTCGGGCTGCTCAACTCCTGGTCCTGAACAGGGTTACGAAAAGACAGAGTCAGCGAATGCTGAGTAGAGTGGTGTTTACATTATTTACGTGCAAGTAAAGTAAAAACAAACAAGCAGGTTTTATTCTCATTTCTATTTATCTCATCTGTGTATTTCTGATTCATCTATTTCACAAAGTATCCAAGTATTTCTTGATTTTTCTTGTTCCTCGTGGGAACGATTTTGATTGCAGAGTGTCACGCCTCGATACCATACACTAGTAGCACACTTCGGTATCACGTATGTGATGGCTAACAGGAGTCGGTGTAGAGTGGCCAATCCTAACCCTGGGTCTCAACCCAAGGGTGGTTAGCTCCGCTATACACTAAAAGGGACAGCTGCTCTCCTTGGTACCGTGTACACAAGGGCCAGCTTACTTCTTGTCCACATTCCATATTCCTTTCATACACAGGAGTTCTACTCCTAATTCCCCTTAGGGTTCATGCTCATATTTATCTCATTTATCTATATTCAGATCTCATTTTCATAACTCGTTCCTCATTCATATACAGGCAGCTCATGTTTTCACAATTCAATTCTCAATCATATACATGCAACTTGTGGTTTCACAGTTCAATTTCTCATTCACATACAGGCAGCTTGTATTTTAACATACATCTCAAGTAAATAGAGTAGCTCAGCATCAGGCTCATACATTTCTACCCTAGGGTTCATTCCACATCCTAGAGTTTCAATCAATTTAATCTACGCAAGCATATTCTTTATTCACATCTTAACAAATGAATTAAACCACTTTACCAGGTGTCACGGGAGGAATGGGGGCCTGCACCGCAGATCTCATCGTCTCTGCAGGCCCCGAACACGCCACCGGCTGGTAACCTGTACCAGTGATGAATTTACATCAGACGAGCTCAAAACAGGAGGTACTCAACACGAACACGTAGAGAAACTCGAGTAGAAAACAACGGTACTTCGTTTGCGGAAATTCGATTTTGTTTGGGCCCTGAACGGCCCAAAACACGGTTACTGCCCAAAATCAGACGTCTGGGACTAGTCCCAGACGTCTTAAAAGATGTCAGATCTTACCTCGTGTGTTCTACGGTATCCTTAGACATTTGGATCACTCCGCGACCGTCTGAGGGTAGCTCTAGATGTCGAACAAAGCCTCCGGTCGTCTGGAAGTACCTTCGAACGTCTAGCAATGTGATCAGACGTCCAAAAGTATTTGGAAAAGCGCACCACACGCCTTTCCAATGCCCTTCACCTGCGTACGAAAGCTGCAGACCCATTCTCAGCCCAACATTTCCCGTGCTACGATCTGCATGGCGGAAAGTAGCACAGGAAATATGTACCTCGCACGATATTATACTTTCAGACATTCGACTTCAGCTCTGGACGTCCTGGTGCCTCTCCAGATGTCTGGTCGATGCTCCAGACGTCTAATACTAGAATTTTCTAGTTCCAGAATCTCCTCTGTGACGCTACTCTTCTCGCAGCGTCATCCACAACACACCGCAGCAACTTCAATAGCTGCAGAGGGCTGGGAGGCTGCCTCCCCGAGCCCTTCCTCCTCGTGCTCATGCCCGCCACCGGCCGCGCGAGCTCCATCGACCTTAGTCCTCTCTCACACTCTTCCTTCCTCTCTTTCCCTCTTTCCCTCTTGTTCTCCCTCGCTCACCCTCTCTCTCGTCACTCTCGTTCTCCCTCGCAGCGGCTGACAGGGAGGACAGCTGGAGGTGGTGGTGGTTGGTGGAGAGTAGCGTGGGTGAGGGGAAGAGGGTGCTTAAATAGGAGGGGATTAGGGTTTAGGGGTGAGGGGTGTGGAGGAGAGAGAGAAGTGCTGCACACCGCCCACGTGTAGAGTGCAAAGGAACATACGAAAATTCCCACTTTCAGACGTCCAGGGCTATGTTCAAACGTCTGGACAGACGTCTGACTAAAACTCCAGACGTCTTATCTGACTAAAAAGGCAACGGGTCATTTCACATGGTGAGTCTGTGTGGTCGTTTAAGACGTCTAGGTCTAATCCCAGATGTCTGATTTTAGTCAGAGTACACAGTTTTAGCCCATTTAGGGCCCAAACAAAGTCGGTATTGTGTAAACGAAGTATCGTTGGTTTTAGTTCGGTGTTCTCTACATGTTTGTGTCACTTGTATACTTTGGAAATCGTTTGATGTGATTTGGTCATTTGTATATGACTCCAGCCAGTAGAGTATACGGGGCCTACAGAGATGACAGGATCTGCAATTCGAGACCCCATTTGTTATGAACGCGCGCTCTAGACGTCTTTTAAGACATCTGGGAGGTGGCCCAGACGTCGGACAAGACGTCTGGAATCACCTCCAGACGTCTGACCAGACGTCTGGGATCATTTCAAGACGTCTGGAAATTGGTTATTTTGGCACGATTGTTTCGTCTGCGCGCCTGAGCGCGCAGACCTGCGGAAATTCCCTCTCTCTCTTTTTCCCTCTCCCTCCTGCGCCCTCTGTCGCGCTCTCTCTCTCCTCCTCGCGCAGTCTTAAAAGGCCACGCCCTCTCCCTCACTCCCATCACCTCCGTCTCCTTCCTCTTCTCCTTCCAGCCAGTGCGCGAGAGCGAGCGCGAGGGTGCAGCGGCAGCGACAGCCGCGGTGAGCGTGGGAGGAGGTGCTGCGCGTGGGAGAGGCACTCGGCCGTGAGGGCAAGCTCGCCGAGGCTGCTAGGGCCGGCCGGCGGGGGGCGCAGCGGGCGCGGAGCGACGCGGGGGGGGACTGCTGCGGCTCGAGCAGCAGGCGCACTAGGCGCGGCGCGGCCGGGCGTCGCGAGCGAAGGGCGAGTGGCGCCCAGGTTCTGGAAACTTTTCCAGAATCAGACGTCTGGGCTTATAGCCAGACGGCGAGGGAGAATTCTGGAAGACTGTCCAGACGTCTGAAAGGTGAGTTTTTCCGTCTTTCTTCCTTCCTTTCGACTGACCGTACTGAGAGAGAGAGAGATGGGTACGCGCAGGTTCGGTGATTCGCCATCCAACGCGAATCAGACGTCTGGCTGTAGTACCAGACGACGGGAGCGACATCCAGACGTCCGGGGTGACCATCGGACGTCTGGGAACTAGGCCAGACGCCCCCGCAGGCTTCTGGACGTCTGAGAGTCCACGCAGAGCAAGGTAATTCCTGATCCACTTTTTAAGACGTCTGGAAGAAGTTCCAGACGTCTGATTTTGCACTATTTCGTCATTTTCGACCCGTTTAGGGCTTGTTCGGGTTCCGTTTTCCGCGTTTTGAGTTGCGTCCTTTTCGGAATTAAATAGTCTACCCGTCTACAGTAGCTATACACTGTTTTGAGACACTCCTAGTGTTTGATTCTTGTGATAGGACCCCGTTCCGTTACAGTCTCGGGGGTTGCGGAGGCACGCGGGATTCCCGACCACGCCCCCAGTTCGCCTGTTGTAACCGGTAGAGTGGCTTTAAGTATAATCTTTTAAATTATGAAACCATAAATAGAACCTAGGACATTGCATGAATCCTAGGAATGAGAAATAGATTGAATGGTAGATCCTAGGTTGTTGCATGAATCCTAGGGCTGGAAAACTAGATTGTATGATAGATCCTAGGATATGGCATGAATTCTAGGACGGGAAAACTAGTGGAATGTATGAATACTGTAGTCTTGGAAAATGTGGAAAGGAAATAATAGCTGCCTGTAAATTCGTTTAAACAGCTGCCTGTTACGAATAAATGAACATGAGTAAGAATATGGGATGTTTGAACGTGAAACTGGATAGGTGAAACTGGAATGTGCTGCGTTAAAGAGCTGGAACCCTACGGGGAATTAGGAGTAGAACTCCTGGAAAGTGAATTGAATAGAATTGGGGAGGTGAGCTGGCCCTTGAGTACAGAGTACCAAGGAGAGCGACTGTCCCCCTGTTTAGTGCAGAGCGGAGCTAGCCGCCCCAGGGACCTGGGGTTAGGACTGGCCACTCTGTACCGACTTGCTGGCCCTCGTGTACGTAGTACCGAGGAGAGCTACTAGTGGAGGGAGGTACTAGCTACCCCACGGGCCCCGGGGTTCTGTTAGCCTCCTACACCGACTTGTTAGGCCCACTGGGGCAAACTAGGGTAGTCAGGCGAGGGTGCGCAGACTGTGGAGGGGCAAGGCCCCTGTTTGGTTACTGTGGAGGGGTCGGACCCCTGTTACTGAGAGAGCTCTGCCCTGTACTGGTTCCGTGCTGTGCTTTGGGAGCACCCGTTAACGAAAATGACTGACCGCATGCCAGTGCGGGTTAGCTACCTGTGCGTTTATCGCGCGTGCCGTAGTCACCGTTACGTCTGTCCGTGACCTTAGGGTGGTTGACTGAGAGTAGGATCACCGCGGGGGACTCTCCCGGCCAGGAGAGCACCACGTGCTACTTCTACTGTTCGGAAAAAACTGCAATCAAGATCATTCCCAAGAGGAACATTCGAGATCAAGTGAAGGATCTGAGAAATAGATAAATGGTGAAACAATAGAAAGTCGCAAATAAAGGAAGAAAGAAAATTAAAACAGCTACTATACACTTTACTGTTTCTTTAGTTTTAGTTGCCACTCTACTCAGCGTTTTTGCTGACATGTTACACTCGTTACCTTTCAGGACCAGGTGTGGAGCAGCTAGGGTCAGCGGCTGCAGAGGACGCTGGGCCGAGTAGGGTCCAGTAGAGTTACCACTGTTCTCTTGTACCTCTTTTTGTTCCACTGTAGTGAGTAGTTCTTGTTTCCGCTGTACCTTTCTTTACCTGTAGTTCATATTATGTTACGAATGTTGTTCTACTGTTGTGGTGGTATATACTGTAGTGATTTCTTTTCTTACTGTTGTATTTTCTTACTGTTAGTTATATTCATGCTGAATGTGGTTTATTTTACTGCTCTTTTGGTTACTTCCTCGTTGGACGACTAGGTCTTGGGATTAGTCGAGTCGGTCCGGTTCTCGTGTCTCGTAGGGACTCGGGAATCGGGTCGTTACACCATTCCACTTGTGTATCCTGGTAGAGTGGTTTTTCTCAATATTATGAATTAATTAATCAAGTGCATGTTATCTTAGAATGAATTGATTGAACCCTAGGATATGAGATGAACCCCACGGCAAAAATTGAGTGAATGAACATTTCTTGAGCCACATGGTTTATTTCTAAAATGCATGTTAGAACCCTTAATGCTAGCAAATGAATAGTTAAATGACGTGATGCTTCTTTCAGTTATTAAATTATGAGTTGCCTATTATATGGTTAAGAACCAAGTTGTGAACAACGAGATATGCATGTCGTGAAATGAAATGAATACAATGCATGAATCCCACAGGGAACAAGAAAGGAACTCATGTAAATGGAATGAACATCGTATGTAGGAGGAAATTGAGCTGGCCCTCGAGTATACGATACCGAGGAGAGCAACTATCCCTTTTGCATGGAAAGTGAGATGGCCCTCGTATATGCGATACCGAGGAGAGCTACCGTCACTTTAGTGTAGCGGGAGCTAGCCGCCCTTGGGTTGAGACCCAGGGTTAAGAATGGCCCCCTACTCCGACTCTTGTTATTTTAGTGTAGGGGGGAGCCAACCGCCCCATGGGGCCCGGGGTTAGGACTGGCCACCCTATACAGATTCTTGTTAAGCCCACTAGGCAAAACGGGATAATCGAGCGAGGGTACGCAGATTGTTGAGGGGGCGAGATCCCTGTTCTGAGAGGGCAAGGCCCTATTTTGTTTTGTGTTGTACGTTTGGGCATACCCGTTAGCCGAAACGACTACTGCGTGCCAGTGTGGGGTAGTTATCCGTGCTCTTATTGCGCGTGCCATAGTCACCGCTACGTCACGACCATGACCTTGGGGTGGTAGATCGGGTGTAGGACTACCACAGGGGCTCTCCGGCCAGGAGAGTGCCATGTGTACATCCTACATTGCGGAATAAACTGTAATCAAGATAGTTCCCTTAGGGAACAAGAGGATTAAGAAATGTTGTAGATCCTTATTAGAACAACCGAATCAGAATCACTTAGTTGAGATAAATGGAAATGAATGATTAGTTATTTACTTGTTTCTTTATGTTAATTGCATGTAAATGGCTTAACCACCACTCTACTCAACGTTAGCTGACCACAGATTATATAACTATGTTCAGGTCAGGGAGTTGAGCAGCTAACGCCACAGGATACAGAGGGTGCTGGGCCCAACCGAGCTCAGCCATAGTTATTCCTTTTCTGTTTCAGAGCTCCTTTTGTAGTAGTGAGTACCTTTAGCATGTATTAGTTGTTCCTGCTATGTTGTTATTATATTTCTTTCTGTGCTAGTTGTGATGGCTATGTATGTTATGGTACTCTTCCGCTTGTGGCATGTAATATTTTTGAGACTTATCGTTCTGATTTCCATTACTTCCTCTTATTATTTCTTCTTAGTTACATTGAATGTGTGGTTGTAGAATATTTTTTGCTTTTGGTTATTTCTTATTAGACTACTGGGTCTTCGGATTAGTCGAGGCGAGCCTATCTCAGATCCTGTAGGGAGCTAGGATTGGGTTGTAACAATATATATATATATATATATATATATATGTATGTATGTATGTATACATATAAATATGTATACATGTATATCTGTATATACATATATATGTGTATATATGCATATATACATATATATATATGTATATATGCATATATACACATATATATGTATATACATATATACATGTATACATATATATATGTATATATGTATATGTATATGTATACACACACACACACACACACACATATATATATATGTGTGTGTGTGTGTGTGTATACATATACATATATATATCTATATACATATACATATATGTGTATATACATATATAAATGTGTATGTGTGTATATATATATATTGTTACAACCCGATCCCAGCTCCCTACAGGACCTGACATCTCTATATATATGTATAGAGATGTTTATGTACATATACATATATACATATATATATGTATATGTGTACATATATATATTTATATCTATATATATGTATATATACAGATGTATATATGTATACATATACATATATATATATATATACAGTAGCCCGATGAGAGCTATTAGTGTAGGCAGTTATTGATATACATCACTCTCTATTATCCAAAATCATCTTTTATTCCAAAACAATATTAAGTTTATTTACAAAAGAATAAGTTAGAAATGAAAGAATCAAAAAATTAATTAATTTGAGTTAGTTATTTATAAAATGAGGTCAAATGAATTAATATCCTAAGATATGCCTTAAAAACATTTACAAGATGAAGGCATCAAAAATATGAGTTTAGGTTAGACTAAATTATATCTATTGAATTATAACTAATTATGTACAAGCATGAATATTAATAAATGAAATGAAATCTTTTTACAAGTTTTATGTTACGACCTGAACTGACTCCACGTGGGACTCTGGTCGGATTGCTTCGACCAACCCAAGACTTAGTCATCAAATGAGAAATATACTAAAAAGGAAATCATTCCACACATGCAACATAGCTAGAAGCATTAATAAAAGACAGGAAGCTGTAAGGTATGTAGACTGTAACTGTAAACAGTATGACAAGAGAATAGCAAGGTTCTCAACATAGCCATCACAGCCATAATAGAAAGATAGAAACATAACTACTAGTTCCAAGAATGGATACTCACGACAACATAACGAAATGTCACAATACAGTAGAAACGGAAATGAAAACAAACTAAGGCTAGGCTCTGCTAGGCCCAACTCCCTCTATAGCGGGTGGAACTGGCTACTTACCTCCTTGTCCTGGACACAAGTGGTAAACATCAGCAAAAAGCTGAGTAGAGTGGCAAGTGTACATTCAACTAACATAATTTAACAAAGGAGAAAAGCAGTAAACATTTCAGGCAGCAATAAGCTTTTTAAACATTTTTATGTTTTATTTCTATTTCTAAGTACTAGTTGTTTTGCAATTTCGGTTATTCTAGTAAAGGTCCCATTTCTCTTGGTTCACATGTTCCTTAACGGAATGATCTTGCTGCAGTTTTGCTGCGATGTAGAATGTGCACATGGTGCTCTCCTGGCCAAGAGAACACCTCGTGTTATCCTACACCCGGTTTACTGCCACGGGGTCATAGTCACGACATAGCGGTAACTACGGCACACGCGGTAAATGTACGGGGGGCTACCCCACACTACCACGCAGTTAGTCGTTCCTTCTAACGGGTACATGCCCTGATGGACTCAGGGCTCACCCCCACCTCGCACGCAGTGACTGCCTCGCCGCTCGTCGGTTGTAGAGCACGTGCACTCCAACGCACTGCAGCAGCCTCGAGTGCCGCGCTGCCTCGCTTGCCGCATCCGCAGTACCTCTCTCTCCCTCCTTCTCCTCTCAGTCCCTCACTCTCTTCTCCTCCTACCTTCTCTCCTCTCTTGCTCACCTCTCTCTCTTGCCACTGGAAACGAGAAAAGAACTAGGGCACGCCGTCCAAGGGAGAGGTGTTGGGGGGAAGTGAGGTTTACGAGGGGGGTTTTTTAGGGCGTTGGGTAGGATTTTAGGTTTGGAAAAATTGCGGGTGCAGAATCGCAGAACTTGTTTTTCCCCGTGGAATCCACATAACAAGGATTGGGGGTGGTAAAATTTTTCGAAATACCCCGAAAATTTAGAGAACCACTCAAGGACCCTTAAGAAGGGTCATTTCAACTTATACTTAACACAATCCATAAATATGGCATACATTATATGTAATACTTATTTTAATTATACTCATATCATATATATATGTACATAAATATCTAACATACTTAATATATAAGTACACATGGTATACAAACAATACACTCTATACACACGCACACATAAACACTTAACTTAATCTCTTAACACACACCCTTACATGTCGATATCGCCATTAGGTTAACCCCTATGGGGAAGGGCATAAAACTATAAATATCACCATCTAACGCTCGAAGGCCACCTCGCAGGGCCACACCCTTAGTGGGCCATAACGTATGGGCTCTAATCTAATACACAACACACTATAGGTTACACAATGCACGCATAGCGAGACTAGCATGCATAGCACACATGTTGCCGAGAGCCCATTCCCGATTTGGGTGAAGAGCCATCGGGTGGAAATCATTTTATATTGGTAAAGCATCATGCGATCCCACGTTGTGGGATTAAAAAACAACAGCTAATAGCGTAGTGTTGTGCGTCTACAGTTGATTCATTTCATTATTTAGGGCATTAACTAGTCCTTAATTAGGGGTTTAATTTACAATTAAATTATATGGTTATGTAGACAATATATATGACTATCTATTGATATAATTAGTTCAGGTACAATAAATATATAAATATATTTTTAAATTAATTAAAGTTAGGGATTTTTTAACGTTATAATTCACTGTAATTACTTATATACAATATAAATTAATGAATGAATTACTCAATTGAGACTTAATTTAGTTAACTTATATACGTACATGATTAATTAAGATTTTTAAATAATTTAATTTATTTATGTAGGTATTTACACATTTATACATATGGATTATATAGTTTACATATAAATTATATAATGTACGTAGTATTATATGTTATAAATAAGATAATAAATATAATTAAAATAAGTTAAATTATAATTTATAATAATATAGTATAGATTAGTGTATTAGTTAATTAACTTACTAATTTAAATTAGCTTAACTTAAAAATATACATTATTAACATATATAATATATATATATATATAAATATATATAATACATACTTAAATAAATAATATAGATATATTACTATATCTAATAGTTAATGTAATTTATATATATAGATATAAATTATATTTATATATCTAACATATGGGCTTTAGTCTAATACACAACACATTATAGGTTACACAGTGCATGCATATCGAGAATAGCACGTATAGCACACGCGTTGCCTGGGAGCCCATCCCCAGTTTGGGCGAAGAGCCATTGGGTGGAAATCATCTTATATCGGTAAAGTAGCACGTGATCCCATGATGTAGGGCTAAAAAATAGGAGCCAATAGCGTAGTGCTAGGTGTTTACAGTTGATTCATTTCATTATTTAGGGCATCAATTAGTCCTTAATTAGGGGTTTAATTTACAATTAAATTACATGGTTATGCAGCCAATGTATAGGGCTATCTATTGATATAATTAGTTTAGGTAAAATAAATATATAAATATATTTTTAAATTAGTTAAATTAAGTTAGGGATCTTTTCATGTTATAATTCATTATAATTACTTATGAACAGTATAAATTAATGAATGAATTACTCATTTGAGACTTAATTTAGTTAACTTATATATTTACATGATTAATTAAGATTTTTAAATAATTTAATTTGATTTATTTAGGTATTTACACATTTATACACATGGATTATATAGTTTACATATAAATTATATAATGCACGTAGTATTATACATTATAAATAAGATAATAAATACAATTAAAATAAGTTAAACTATGATTTGTAAGAATACAGTATAGATTAGTGTATGAGTTAATTAACTTACTAATTTAAATTAGCTTAACTTAATAATATACATTATTAACATATATACACACACACACTCACATAAAGAATACATATGTATAAGTTATATACTATAATTACATTTATACATATAATATATGTATACACAATATACATATGTACACTAATACACAATATAACTTAGTATAAATATATATAATAGCTTAACTATATTTATAAATAATATAAATATACAATATAAGACTAATTTATATACATATAACTTACTTTATATTATTAACTTATGAATATATACATGTATTTACACTATGTACATAGGTGATTTTTAGGATTTTTGCACTTTTTCTATTTTTTATTTTGTTTGTGTTTTAAAGAAAGAGAGAAAGAGGAGGCGAAGTTAAGGAACACGCAAAAAGAATTCTTTTTGGGTTTTTGTTTTTGTTTTTTTTTTTAATTTTTGAACCTGAGAAGTCTAAAACTTCTACAGGTATGTTTTCTATACAAATGGACTCAAAACCTAAATCTAAGTACTCTAACACCTAAAACACATTAAAAACTCACTCAAGACACTTTTCCTTTATTTATTTACAAAATATTCCTATTTCTCACATTATTTACAAGAAAAAGCTGGAAAATGGCTAAAATATGATAGGAAATTGAAATCAAGCCATAAAATTATACTAAAAATGCTAGAAAAAAAGATTTAAACATAAGAAACATCTAGCAACTGATAAAAGTCAGAATCAAACTCAAACATATGATTAAACATTGAAATTCACATGAAACCAAGTTTTTTATATAGATATCAAATTACAACATTGGTAACATATATTTCAATCAGATCTGAAATGAATTCCAAACATGTTCCAAAGTCAAACACAATTTACACATAGGTGAAAGCTTATTTTAACATTAAATCATCTAAGAAACTTTATTGTGCTTCATTTTCATCAAGATCCTATCAAGATTGTACTTTAACACTTTATCTAGATCAGCTAACAGCTGTAATCGACAATGAAAATTCAAACCCAACTGGAGATTCAACCGTGCATTTCAAGACTCTTCAAACATCAAAAAGATGGTTCTATACCAATTCCATTCTAGAAGATTGATTACCAATTCAAAATCAACCAACACTCATTTCCAAACCATAGTTAGAACTCATTTAGAAAGAGCAACTGTAGTTGTTGTTCAATAGGCATTCCAAATCTGATTCAAAACTCAATTCGTCAACATATCATTCATATGAGTTCTATGGACATCACTAATCATTCTAATATCTTGCCCAGGTCATTAAACTTAGATTGAAATTCTAGGTATCAAGATCAACCTAGGACTTGGGCATGATGCTACAAATCTCAGGTCAAATTCAACAAATTAAAACCCATTTTTATCATGTTGCAAACATTCATGAAGGAATCTAAGACTCTTTGAAAAACAAATCTAAGCATGTTACGACTCGAATCCGGCCCCTCTGGGAACCCGGAAGTGGCTCGCCTTGACTAACCCCAAGACCTAGTCATCCAATGAGAAACTAACCCTTATGCATGAAACCAACACAAACCATGCATGCAAGTAGCTAAAATAATTAAAGGAAGCAGCGAAAGTAATTGGAGCTCAAAAAGACATTAAACATAATCAAAACTAGCCATCGCAACAATAAAAGTTTACACCATCAAGTCCAACATGAAATAGAATCACTCACTATAGTAGAAAAGGCTGAAAGAGAACTAGTATTGGAAGCTAAGGCTGGGCTCGACTGGGCCCAGCACCCTTTGCAGCTGGCGGTGCTGGCTGCTCGACTCCTTGACCTGTACATGGATATATATAATAGGGGAGTCAGTTTACGCTGAGTAGAGTGGTATATACAACAATTATATCATTTACGTAGTAAAGAAAACCACATATTTACATGTAATTATCTAATTATCCGAACAACAGTTAATTTAACAACTAGCGTTTACGAGTTAGATTTCTAGCAAAAGATCTACAATGTCTCTCAATCTTCCTGTTCCCTAAGGGAACGATCTTGATTGCAGTTTTCCTACGATGTAGGATGTACACGTGGCACTCTCCTGGCCGGGAGAGCACCACATGGTAGTCCTACGCCCGGTCTACCACCCTGAGGTCACGGTCGCGACATAGCGGTGACTATGGCACGCGCGATAAGCGCATGGGTAGCTACTCCGCATTGGCACACGGTCAGTTGTTTCCGTTAGCGGGTATACCCAAAAGTACAACATGGAACAGCACAGGGCTTTGCCCTCTCAGAACAGGGGTCTTGCCCCTCCACAGTTCGTGTACCCTCATTAGACTATCCCGATTTGCCTAGTGGGCCTAACAAGAGTCGGTGTAGGAGGGCCAGTCCTAACCCCGTGTCCCATGGGATGGCTAGCTCCCCCTCGACACTAAGTACAGTAGCTCTCTTCGGTGCCGTGTACGCGACGGCCAGCTACTTTCCATACCAAAGGGACAGTTGTTCTCCTTGGTACAGTGTACTCGAGGGCCAGCTCACTTCCCTTCGACATCTGATATTTATTCTGTACATGTGAGTTCCTCTTCTAGTTCCCTGTAGGGTTTGTGCATAGGAATTTCTTACTTTCGTACAGTACACATGCCTCTATTCATATCATGATAAATTTAGGGGATAACATGCAGCTCATGGTTTTACAATTCGACACTTATCTCATAAATCAAGCTAAACAGGATGCAACATGTATTTCAGTTTAAGTCATGATTCAACAAATGTAACAGGCAGCTCGTAATTTAGCATATTTAGGAAACATTGCCACAATTTAACATTCACGGCATGTATAATTATTCATTTTTCTATCTCAACCCTAGGGTTCATTGTACATCCTAGGGTTCAACCAATTGGTTCTAAATAACATGCACTTTCATCATTTAATTCATAAGGGATAGTAAAGACCACTCTACCAGAGTAACCGGGAGGTGTGAGGGCACAAACGACGGACCGCGTAGCCTTTGCAGGTCCCGTGCACACCATGGACGGGAGTCCTATTAACACGGACAACCAGACCAACCATTTTAATATTTCTCGAGACAGGAAAAAGAGTTTGAAATAGCTAGAACAAGGCTCCATCACATGGGAATTTCCGATAGGAACCGAACGGTACCTTATTTACGAAAAATCGACTTTGTTTGGGTCATGAACCGATCCAAACACCCTTCCCGGTTCACTCGAACCAGACCAGACAGGCTAGTCCAGCTAGACCGGTTGCCTAGTGCCTAAATCCATCAAATCAGACTAAAATCAGACATTTGGGAGAGGTCCCAGATGTCTTAAATGGCAACAGGATGCTTACCTTACGTTTTGTGCTGATGGCCAAATGTCTGGAACCCCTCACGGTCGTCCTGGGGTCTTTCCAAACGTTTGGCGGTGCACTCGAACATTTGGGACGGGTATCCGTCGTCTGGAGAGATGTCCAGACGTCCTAAAGTATTTGGGGAGCTGTGCCTGTGCCTCTTCCCAACGGCCTTGCACACGCACAGTGACATACAATCACTCGCAGACTACATGTACGAAAAATACAAGCAGACAGGACCTTACCATTTGAATCTGCTTTATCGGACGTCTGGTGCTACCTCTATACGTCCGGTCAGACGTTTGTCAAGAGATATAGACGTCTGATCTGTAGAGAAAAATCTCCCCATAGTCCTTCACGAGCCTTCCTCTCTCGAGAAAAGAAAGCCTCGTCTTGTGTAGCGCACACCCCAAGGCGCTCAGCCTTACGTCTACCAGGCAAAGGAGATTGTACTAAAAAACGCGCACAAGTCTCAAGCAGGTCATTACCTCAGATTCTACACGGTATCATACGTCCGGTGACAGCTCCGGACGTCCGATCAAACATCTGTTGGACTCCCCAGATGTTCGATTCTACGGAAAAATGACTCCACAGAACCGTTCGCGAGCCTTTTTTCCTAGTGAAAACCCGCACCCCGCACCAGAAGCTGCAGCAGCAATGGTGCTCCTTAGCTTCGCATGTGTGTCCTTCCTCCAAGCTCCGTCGTCAGCTCACCCCAGCTCCTCCTTGAGCACTCAACTCCCACAGCGGGAGCTCCTTGCGTGGCAGGGAGGACACAGAGAGGAAGGGGAAGAAGGGGAGTCATTGGTAGTGTCGAGGAAGGAACGGGAGGGGTGGGGTCTCGGGAAACGAGGTAGAAGGTTTAAATAGAGGGGGTTTAGGGTTTAGGGGTGTGGATGGGGTCGGGGAAATTGCACAGAATGCCCCACATCATTCCCAAACTCTCACAAGTCCTTCCACCAAATACTTAGGGGGTTAAAATTTCAACGAAACCCTCATAGTCTCTGGAAAAAGCCTACCGACCCTTGAGAAGGGTCATTTCAAAGCTTTTTGGACCTTAGAAAACCCTAAGCAACTCTCGTCCTTCCACTGTAGACACTGAAGAAGGAGAGCACAACTCAGACTCTAAATTCCTTCACAAATTGATTCCAAACGTTGATTGCAATCCATGAATCCTCATTGAACACCTCAATTAATGAATTAAACAATTTAGATGCCAATAAAAGTGTTGCCCAAGTGGACGATTAATCTTAATCCCCAAAGTGATATGATCACCTAAAGATCCTACATACTATTAATTAGTGATCAAGATCTTAGGGCGATTCGATGAAACCTAATAGTTCATTAATAAACCCTCAAATCCGTGCATCGGATTGTCCTTGGGCATTGCTACCTGATGATGAAAACAAATAGCATTGATGCTAAAATTTTAGCACGAGCTCAAATCTCAATGAAAATCAAATTAAAATAGTTCAAACTCTTTACAATCAGCTCAATCAAACAATTGTCAACTCAATTTAACAAATTAAACTAGATTCAATCTCAATTGCTTCTAAAATCCATCGATCGACCGCTAAAAATAGCTCATGCTCAATCAGTCAAATTATGAACAGTTATGATTAGTGGAGGGCATGTGTGACCTTATGGATTGAATGGGAGACCCTTTGATGGGTTTAGTGCACCATGGGATCTGAAAGCTATTGAGCTTCAAATCTCATGGTGGCTTTGATGGAGGAGGTGTTCACATGATTAAAACAATGAGGAAAATATGAGAAGGTGGTTGTGAAATGAAAGGGAAGGCTAATGGATCAAAGCAAATAGGTGAACTACCCTCTCTAATTAGGATTGATCAGAGAGGTCTGATCAAGGGAGATGAACAACTACATCTAATCTACTCCTATTCTAACACAATTAAGCAGTGAATTCTAATCTAAGCAATCTAACTAAGCTAAGAAAGCATGTAAATCTAATCTAACAAAAGTAGTAAATCTATCTATGAAAGCAATTACAATCTTAGACTAAATAGATGAAGGAGACTCTCAAGGGTAACCAACTGGTGGCTGGAAACAACAAAAGGGGAGAAGATCTCGAGTGGATGAAGGAGATTCCCTGAGACCAACAACCAATGGCTGAAGGTGGAGAACTGAGGTAGGGAACCATTGCTGTCACCAGTGGTTGAAGAAGGGGAAAATGGAGCTGGAGGGATAAACGATGACCAGGCTTAGGGGGGAGGGAGCTAGTAAAATCTTAAAGGACAACTGAGGTGGTCCTTAAATAGGTCATGGAGCTCAGTAGGACTGGCAATCAAGGATGATGGGACATTTTGGATCTACAATGGGCAATTGATCTGAGAGGCATGAAGTGTTTAGGATTGAATAAGGGCCATTAGATGTGATCTATAGGATGGTGCGAAACTGGGCACACCAGTGTTAGTAGGTTGTATGGAGATCAATTGTATATCTGATGGGTCAATGGATGGACAGTCCACAAAACTCAAGTTTTTCAAGTTCGAGCAAATGAGAGTTGCAGGTGTGTTAGAGAAATTGCAAGAAATGCTCTAAAGTGAAATGGTGTGAAAATTGTGCTTAGGCCCATAAGTGGTAGAAATTGGTTACTAGAAGGTCCCTGAGGCTTGCAAATAGGTCCTCGACAGGTTTTGTGTAAGGAATATGTGAAGGCTTGAATATATAGGAAGGACATAAATGAAAATCATTAATTCCAAGGCCCTAATTGTGTCAATGCAATGAAATTTTTATGACATATTAATTAAACATATTAGAAAATAATCTAACCATTGATTTGTGAATTTGTGCTCAAATTGATGTTCGATTGACATGTGAATATTTCATTTATAACTTAAATACATAATTTCTAAAAAATGACCTAATTATGCAGTTTTAACATATTTTTTATGTTTTAGGTCATTTTCCTTAATTCTCACACTTAACCTATTTCTTTTGTTAATTTGATAATATTTAACTTAGTTACTAACTTAATTTAGATATTTTAACTATGATGAACCACACCTCATCAAAGATCCATACAAATTTCTCTAGTAACATGAGATAAGTTCCACACATCTACTAAAATGAGAAGTCTCCAACCATTTCAAACTTAATATTGTATTCCATTCCTTGCACGAAATAATTCACGTTCTTTAGTAATTACTTTGAAAGACTTAGCATGCATGTAGTAGGGCCGCAATCAATATGCAAATTTACATGCCATAAGCATTTTGTTACACCTCTTTCTCTTCGTGTTAGCAAGGGATTACCTAAAATTAAAAAAGAAAACACACACATAAGTCAAGATGTTCATATAAGTTGGAAGGAAAAATTTTATAAGAGTTAAAATTACCTTTTAGAACATGTGGTTTGGTAGTGCCTAAAGATGACTGGTCCTTTTTGTAACTTCATGTTTTGATGAAGATGATTCAAAAGCTAACTGCGTTCACTAAGATTTCTAGAGCACCCCTTCGACTAAACACATTCAGGATTCAAATATCCTAGAAACTCGCTTATGACAACAGCATGAATGAAGTAAAGAAAGAATGAATGAAAGGAGGAAAATCGACAGTGAAAGCAAGTGGCTTTCTACTTGCATAGAGAGCTCCTTGAGGCATTTATCTCTCGTTGATCAACCAAGAGTTGCGAAGCTTGTAGATTGCACAGTGGGAGCGAAGCCATTACACAGCGAGACACGATGTTGATGGCAAGTTACACAGCGGACGACGATGTCAACAACGAGTCCGAGAGACGTCGTCAATGGTAGGTCACACAACAACCAATAAGGCTGACGGAGGAAGGGAAGTGGTCAAAGTAATTGGTGGGACTGACAAGAGGAGGAGTACTGAGGGATATCAGTCAAGGGGTGGGGTAAGGGAGGGGAGGGGACGGGGCTTTGTAGGTTGAGGAAGGCGGGAGCGGCTGCCGCTAAGAGGAGGAGAAGGAGAAGGAAGGGAGAAAGGGGCGACGCAGGAGAAGGAGGGGAGGGAAGGAGGGTGGCATTCTGGTGAATAAGCGGGATGGTGGCGGCGGCATGACCAAAGATTGGGAGAGGGGATTGCCGGTCAAGAGGGGAGGAGATGGGGGAGAGGTGCGACACCAAAGAGGAGGAGAGAGGACATGGCAGGTGGAACTTGGGAGAGGGATCTTTTAAGAGGGAGTAGGTGGGAGGGAGGGGAGGGATTGGGGAATGGGAGAAAGTTGGAAGACGACAGTCGTTAAATCTGATATGATCCAACGATTGGGGGAAAGTTGGGTGCAACTTAGCTGCATCTTTCTTTTTCCAACACATATATATATATATATGGAGAGAGAGAGAGAGAGAGAGAGAGAGAGAGAGGGAGGGTGTATTCAGTGAGTACAGTTCTTATAAAATAAGATACAAGCATGGTATCTCAAACATTCAAAAATAATATGATAAGAAATCGTAACGTGATTAAATATTATTAATGTGAAAATTAAGCACCTATTCGGTGTTACGAGAAAATAACATTTCACCGTCAGATAAGATTAGGCAAAATAAATATGGACACCAAAATTTTGAGATGGATGGTAGAACGACATGCTAGTGAAAGGAAATTCTTATTAGGGGATAGAATTGTGGAATTCTCCAATGAGGATATTAGGTTCATACTAGGAATACCCAGCAGTGGGTACGAGGTTAAAGTGAATGACAGGAGACTTCCATGGCAAAGCTATTGCTATAAAACGATCTTCAAAAAGATGAGACACCTAGATAGGAGAAACATGGAACCAATAATTCATACATATCATCAGTATGAAGATGATAGATCCGTGTACATTTTTGTTATCAGAGTGATATGCCTAATGTTTACAACATTCCTATTCCCTAATTTGGGGTACTCATTCCCACGAATATTGTTGAACTACATCGATTCACTCGAGGTCACAAGGTACTTCAACTAGTCTGCGGCGGTCACTGAGTTCCTATTGTTGAGAATGAGGGAGATGGCAAGGAAACTTGCTTCCAAGGAGGAGAACACATCATGTGGCCCACTTGGGTACATAAACGTATGTGTGGCCTACTTGTATATAAGTATTATAATATAAAAAGATGTTAAACATGATGTTGCATTGTGGTTGTCTATTAATACATTTAATTGACTGAAATAATATGTAGGTGTGGATGTTGGAGCACTACTTCAAAGATTCATACGTAAATCGAGACCTGAGATCGAGGTTGAGGAAGTGGACGGGCCAAGCAATCATGAAACTAAGGGACATGAATAACATTGAAGATGATGTGGTATGTTTGGATACATTGTGTTCTTAATAAAAATGATTTTATTTGTATTACAAATTATATGAGCTAAGGAGATAAAAAATTTGTAAAATTCTTCACAGATTGCAACAAATCTCGTTCCTGAAAAGAACGAGATGTTCAAAGTGGGGGCAAATGATTACATTTTCTCACTTGAGACCTTTGAGGCAAAGGGATTCTTGTATAGAAAGCCTTTTCAAATCATTGATGCTTCAGGTAATTTAGTACCTCATGTAGTAGAGGTGCATGCTGAGGAGGGACCTTGCAGGAGAGAGACCTGTAATTCAGAGATAAGGATCCTGAGGGATGAGCTCGAGGATGTAAACAAGAGGTTGGAGAGCCTTCAGGTGGAGATCAACAATGTGAAGGAGAATGAGAGGTTGGTGTTTGAAAGTAGAAAGACGAAGGAAAAAAGGGACTTTGGGGCTCAAACCTCAAACATATCTCTTAAAGAAGATACAGACGGGCAAGTCTCAAGAAAGTTGGATACTAGTTTTGAAGTCCCATCATTTGACTTGGGACTAACATAGGAGTGTGGTGAGGGAAAAAATAAGAAGGACAAAGGCAAGGAGGGTGAAGGGGATGTCGAGAATGAGGAAGAAGAAATGGAGGATAACAATGTTACGTCAAAGGCTAGGGAGGGTTAGAAAAAGATTAAAGGAGATTGAGAAGGATGAAAGATTGACAGCAAAAAAGAAAGGATGAACACCAAGCTCGATGGTGGAGAGGATCAAACGAAGAATAGAAAAAAGAAAGAAAAGGGTTGAATCAAAGCTTGACAATGTGGTGAAGAACATTGAAAGGGAGGAGGGATTTTAGAGTGAAGAATAAGGAAAAAGGGTACATAAGAAGGTAAAAAAATAGAAAAATGTTGAAAAGGAGTTAGTCGAGGTTGAGGACGATGGAGAGAGTGATGGAGAGGGGGAAACTGTAGCTGAGCAACCAAGGAAGACTATTACGACCCGATCCCAGCTCTTTACGGAACTCGAGAACGGCCCACCTCGACTAAATCCCAAGACTTAGTCGTCCAACGAGAAATAACCAAATGCACAAATCATTCCACAACCATACATGCAATGTAATTAAGCAAAAATAGTTAATAGACAGTAATGGAAAATAGAACAGAAATCCCAAAGGTACTACATGCCATAAGCGGAAAAGTACGTTTGCTAACATAGCCATCACAATTAGAGATATAACAAAAACAGGCACTACATGCTAAAGATACTCACTACAAAAAAAAAGGCCTTTGCAACGAGAAAAAGAGAAAGTACAACTACGGCTGGGCTCGACTGGACCCAGCACCCTTTGCAGCTGGTGGCGCTGGCTGCTCAACTCCCTAACCTGAACATGATTACATATATCTGTGGTTAGCTAACGTTGAGTAGAGTGGTGTATATGTAATTTAAATGTAATTAAACATAAAGGGAAAAGTAGCTAACTAATCATACATTTTACCAGTTATTTATTATCATCTGTTTTCGTCTTTAATAACTACGTATTTCTGATTTAGTTATTCTAGTAAGGGTCCACAACATTTCTTAATCCACTCGTTCCGTAAGGGAACGATCTTGATGCAGTTTTCTAGCGATGCAGGATGTATACGTGGCACTCTCATAGCTGGAAGAATACCCCGTGGTAGTCCTACACCCGGTCTACAACCTCGGGGTCATGGCTGCGACATAGCAGTAACTACAGCACGCTCAATAAGTGCATGGGTAGTTACTCCGCACTGGCACACTGTCAGTCGTTTCCGCTAACGAGTATGCCCAAACGTACAGCATAGAACAGAACAGGGGCCACACCCCTCAACAGTCTGCGTACCCTCGCCCGGCTATCCTGGTTTGTCCAGTGGACCTAATAGGAGTCGGTGTAGGGAGGCCAATTCAACCCCAAGTCCCAACCTAAGTGTGGCTAGCACTCTCCCTACACAAAAGTGGCAGTAGCTCTCCTCGGTACCATGTACACGAGGGCCAGCTCACTTTCCATACCTAAGTTTGAACAGCCAACCAATATACCCGTAGGCAACATATTCCATCATACATCAGATATCCATTTCAGTATACTTTGATTTTCTTTCCTAGTTCCTCATAGGGTTCATGCATAGTACTCATCTTATTTCATTTCATGGAATGCATCTCTATCACATACTGATTTCTAATTCATACAACAGGCAGCTAGTAAATTAATAGGATAAACCATCATCAATAGGTTAAGCGATCATCTAATCATTTAACTAGTCTAGTTATCACAGTATGAAATTTAACAACATGCATTCTCAGGTTTTATAACATGAAAGGTTCATGCACTGAATACAAAACATTCACATTCTCAGTTCTAGGGTTCATCTCATAACCTAGGTTTTAAGCAGATATTTTAATTTAGCATTCACTTTACTAATTTAAACCACAGAAGTAGAGAGGACCACACTACCAGGGTATACGGGTGGTATGGGGACTTGAACGGTGGATCCCGACATCTTCGCAGGTCCCATGTGCACCATGGACTAGAGACCTATAACGTTGACCAATATGTCAAACAAGCTCAAAATAGTATAGACACAACGCTAATACGTAGAGAATTCTGAAAGAAAACCAATGGTACTTTGTTTGCGTAAACCGACTTCGTTTGGGCCCTGAACTAGCCCAAAAGCATGCACCCTAACCAAAATCAGATGTCTGGGGCGAGTCCCAAACATCTTAAATGAGCGCAATAGCTCACCTTGCTTTCCTACGTCTGTACCCGTCGTCTACTACCCTACATAGTCGTTAGAGGGGGCCTCTAGACGTCTGACACTACTTCCTATCATTTGGAAGAGCAGTCATACATCTGACATAGCTTCCAGACGTTCTAAAGTACCTTGAATGTCGCGCCACGTGCTTTCCAACGTCCTCGTACCTGTGAATGCACACACAGCCACAACTGCGACACCTCAACACAACCGTATTACGCGTGCATGGTTCAGAGTTTGTACAGAGGACGTACCTTAGCACTCTACGTGCTATCGGATGTCCTGAGCTCTCTCTGAACGTCTGACGACCCCTCCAGACGTCTGGCGAAGGTTGCAGATGTCTGATAATGTGGAAATATCTACGCACAGAGCTTCTTCGCGAAGCTCTTCTCCACCTGTGGAGCTACAGCACCTACCACAGCAGCTTCAGGAGGCTTCGAGGTTCTCCCTCACGAGCTCCTCCTCCTTTACCAGCTCCTCTAGCGGCCCCCTTCTCCCTCGCTCTCTCTTCCTCTCCTCCATCCACCACCCATTGTAATCCCTCTCCCACGCTTTCTCTCCCTCCCCTCTGTGCTCCTCTTGTTCCTCTCCTCTCCTTCTCCCCTGCTCACGATGGCAAGGGAACGGGGGAAAGGGATGGCTATCTGCTACAAACGGTGGAGGAGTGGAGGTGGAGGTGTGGTGGCAATGGAGATGTAGGGTGATGGTTGCCGTGGGAAGGAGAGGGTGGAGGGGTGAGAAGGTTTTTATATGGAAGGGTTAGGGTTTTAAGGTGGGAGGGGTGTGCATTGAGTTGGTGTGGGGCTGGGTCAATTGCGACCTTGGCCCCACAAAAATCCCCTCGTTCCCGCAGAGTCCATAGAGTAAATCCCAGGGGGTTTAAAATTGCATTAACACCCCTAAAAATTCTAAAAAATTTCGAACGACCCTTGGGAAGAGTCATTTCAACATAACAAACTTAAAGAAAGTTTCATCTCTGAAACTTGAGCTAACTAGGATGCGAAAATAAATGGACTTGTGCATAACAAACTTAAAGAATATCAAAGTATGTCAAAAGCGACGTACCTTCAAAAAGCTCTAGGTATTGATCTCGCATCGCCTCGGGCTCCCAAGTCGCCTCCTCGTACCACTGGCTTCTCCATAGGACCTTCACCAGTGGCACCTCCTTCCGTCTCAACTTCTTGATGGCTCTATCTAGTATCTGCACTGGCCTCTCAGGATAGGTCAAGTTGTCCCCCACCTCAATGTTCTCATAGCTCAAAACATGGCTAGGATCAGTGATGTACCTCCTGAGGTTGGACACATGGAACACGTCATGCACTCTAGAGAGTTGGGGAGGAAGGGCAAGCTGGTAAGCAACAGGTCCTACCCGCTCTAAGACCCCAAAAGGTCCTAAAAATCTTAGCGCGAGATTCCCTTTCACCTCAAAATGCTACAAGCCCTTCATGGTCGAAACACGGAGGAAGACGTGATCTCCAACCTCAAACCGCACCTCTTTTGAGCTTCCTATCAGCATAGCACTTCTGCCTGCTCCTGACGGTATGGAGTTGTCTGTGAATCTGCTCTATCACCTTCTGACTCTGGCGAATCAACTTGGGACCAACTTCCCACTTGGTCCCCACCTCGACTTAACTCAAGGGTGCCGTACACTTCCTCCTGTACAAGGCCTCATAAGGTGCCATACCAATGCTCAAGTGGTAGCTATTATTGTATGAAAACTCTGCCAAGGGCAAATGCTCCTCCCAGGAGCCTCTCCAGTCTAGCACACAAGCGCATAGAAGGTCCTCAAGTGTATGGATGGTGCGCTCCAACTGTCTGTTGGTCTGGGGGTGGTAGGCGGTATTGAACCTCAGACGAGTCCCCAAGGCCTGCTGAAACTTTGCCCAGAACTAGGAAGTGAAACGAGTATCTTGGTTGGATACGATCTTGCGAGGGACTCCATGAAGGCACATCACATCTTTGATGTAACGCTTTGCTAGTTGTGTTGGCCCAAAGTTGACTCGGATCGGTAAAAATCGCACCATCTTCGTCAATCTATCCACTATCACCCAAACTACGTTGTGTCCTCATTGTGTTACCGGTAATCCCACTACCAGGTCCATAGTGATACTCTCTCACTTCCACTCTGGCACAGGAAGTGGCTGTAGCGACCCTGCAGGCCTCTGGTGCTCAGCCTTTACTTGCCGGCATACCAAACACTGCTGAACAAACTCACCAACATCTCATTTCATCCCCCTCCACCAGAAGTCACGTCGTAGATCATGGAACATCTTGGTGTTGCTGGGATGTATGGTGAACTTGGACCCGTGTGCCTCATCTAGAAGCTCCCTCAGTAGCTCCTCGTCTCTATGAATGCACAAGCATCCCCTCATGCGCAGGATCTTATTAGTAAAAGTGAAGTCTCCTGGGTCCCCTGTCAGCACTCTGTCTCGTAGTGTCTATAGATACGGATCAGCCATCTATCCAGTAATGATACGATCTATCAACTCTGGTCGTTCTTGCCTCGTCACTATCACTGCCTCGTAGTACTCCTTGGCTCCTGGGGTCACCAACTGCCCACCTCCTCCACACTTAGATCGACAAAAACCACGCCATCTTTGTCAATCTATCCACTATCACCCAAACTACGTCGTGTCCCTGCTGTGTAATCGATAATCCCACTAGCAGGTCCATGGTGATCCTCTCCCACTACCACTCTGGCACAAGATGTGGCTTTAGCGGCCCTGCAGGCCTCTGGTGCTCGGCCTTCACTTGCTGGCATACCAAACATTGATGAACAAACTCACCAACATACCACTTCATCCCCCTCCACCAGAAGTCACGTTGTAGATCATGGTACATCTTGGTGTTGCCGAGATGTACGGTGAACCTAGACCCGTGTGCCTCAGCCAGAAGCTCCCTCAGCAGCTCATCGTCTCTAGGAATGCACAAGTGTCCCCTCATGCGTAGGATCTCGTCAGTAAAAGTGAAGTCTCCTGGGTCCCTTGTCAACACCTTGTCTTGCAGTGTCTGCAGATACGGATCAGCCATCTGTCTAGTAATGATATGGTTTATCAGCTCTGCTCATGCTTGCCTCGTCACTGTCACTGCCTCGCAGTACCCCTGTGTCTCTTGGGGTCGCCAACTGCCCACCTCCTCCATGAGTCTCCAACTCTGTGCCTGTAAGTTGGCCAAGTGGGCAGGCACCTTCCGACTCAAGGCGTCAGCCACCACATTGGCCTTCTCTGGGTGATAGGAGATGCTGTAGTCGTAGTCCTCAGAAGCTCTAACTAATGCCTCTGCCTCATGTTGAGCTCCTTTTGATCAAACAGGTACTTGAGGTTCTTATGATCCGTAAAGATCTCAAAGGTCTCACCGTACAGGTAGTGCCTCCATGTCTTCAGTGCCAAGACAATCGCTGCCAGCTCTAAGTCATGGGTGGGGTAGTTATGCTCATGGGGCTTTAGTTGCCTCGAAGCATAAGCGACAACGTGGCCCTACTGCATGAGCACACCACCCAACCCCTGCAACGAAGTGTCAATGTAGACCACAAACCTGCCACTACTGTCCGGGATGGTGAGTATAGGAGCTGAAGTTAGCTTCTCCTTCAACTCTTGAAAGTACAACTCACACTCGTCTGTCCAAGTGAAGGGCACATCCTTCCTGGTCAATTGAGTCATGGGACGTGCAATTTGGGAGAACCCCCTGATAAACCACCGATAGTAGCCTGCCAATCCTAAGAAGCTGCGTATCTCTGTCACTATATGTGGCCTCTCCTACCTAAGCACGGCCTCAACCTTGGCCGGATCCATAGCAATCCCATCTTTTGAGACCACATGGCCTAAGAAAGTAACCTGTCTCAACTAGAACTTGCACTTGCTGTACTTGGCGTACAGCCTGGGTTGCCTCAAAGTGTCCAGGACCATGCATAGATGCTGTCCATGCTGAGACTGATCTCGAGAGTAAACTCGCACATCATTAATGAACACCACCACAAACTGGTCCATGTACGGTTTGAAGACGCGGTTCATCAAATCCATGAAAGCAGTGGGGGTGTTGGTCAGCCCAAACGGCATGACCAAGAACTTGTAGTGTTCGTACCATGTACGGAAAGCTGTCTTGGAGACGTTGGTCTCCCTGATCCTCAGTTGGTGGTAACCCGACCTCAAGTCTATCTTGGAAAACACCGTGGCATCTCTTAATTGATCAAAGAGGTTGTCAATGTGGGGCAGTGGGTACTTGTTCTTGATGGTGACTCGATTCAGTTGTTTGCAGTCAACACAAAGCTGAAGGGTGCCATCCTTCTTCTTCACAAACAACATAGGGGCCTCCCATGGGGATGCACTGGACCTCACAAAGCCCTTCTCTATCAAGTCCTATAACTGGGACTTGAGCTCTCATAGCTCAAGTGGGGCCATCCTGTACGATGCAGTAGAGATGGGGCTGGTCCCTGGTACCAGTGAGATCTCAAACTCGATCTCACGCTCAAGTGGTAGTCTTGGTAGCTCTTCTAGAAAGACGTCGGGGTACTTGCAAACCACTGGGATACTCTGTAAGTCGGCCACGGGGCTAGGCTCTTCTACAACACAAGCTAGGAAGCCCTTACACCCCTGGCTTAGTAGCTTCGCTACCCGAAGAGCGGACGTGCACCTGAAACCTCCGTCTATCGGCTGGCCGTGGAACTCAAAGGGAGGAAGCTCCGGTATGGAGAAGACAATCTTCCTCCCAAAATAGTCCACTAGGGCATGATAGGCAGACATCCAGTTCATCCCTAGAATCACGCCAAAGTCCTCCATCGGGATCATGATTAGGTTAGCAGGAAGACTGTGTCCCTCTATAGTAACCTTACAGTCCGTGAAGACCTCCTCTGCGACAAACAACTGTCCACCTGGGCCTTTAATCAGGAACGGATCCTCTAAAAGTATACTGCTTGACACCAAACTGACACCAAAACTCGTGGAGACAAAAGAATGTGTGGCACCAGAATCGAAAAGCACGTAGACTAATTTGCTGGAAACTGTAACCATACCTGCCACCAAAGAACCTGAAGCTCTGGCATCTCTGTGAGTTAGGGCATTGGCACGTCACTGAGCCCTAGGTGTAGAAGAAGCGACCACGCTTTGGGTTGGGCAAGCAGCAGTTGGCCAGTACCCTCCTTGCGACTACTGTCCTCCTCCTCGTGCCTGGTAACCGCAGCCGCCAGATAGGCCTCCAGTACTCGGTGCTAAGAGCATCTGGTGTGCTTCGACCCTAGATGGGCAGTCCCTCCTCATGTGGCCCGACTGGCCACACTAGTAGCAGAGAGGAACACGACCTCCTCCCTCAGTTTGTCCTTATTGGTAATTGGGCAGGGGTCTAGTGTAGGTAGTTGGCCCTTGTCTGGGGCCCCCAAAGGCCACTAGTGGCCCTACAGAATGGGACGACTCCCCTGCAGGTGCCGTGTGCCTCCTCTCTTGATGGTCCAGTGAGTGCTCCGACTGGTAGGGCCTCTTCCGTCCTCCGTTAGTGTCCCATACGGTCGGGTTGGTCTCTAATAACTCTACATCTAATGATGATAATTCCATCAACTAGAGTCAATCTTAAGGGTATATGTGCATTAATGACATATCATAATGGGCTTGGGAGCATTGCATGCATAATGAGTTGATATTTCTTATAATCAATGTTTAATGGTCATGTGTACAAGTGCATGTTGAAACAGGCATCAGATAAGCAATCGAACCTCACAGATGGATCCAGATCGACGAATGGAGTCCAACGGACTCAAAATCACTTCAATCCGACCTCTGTATCTCCCACAACAAGCCTGAGAAGTTCTAGCCATTGATCTGATGATCAACGACCCAAAGCTAGCCACATGTCACGTATCCACATGCCTGCAGCCATTGCTTTCTCTCCAGCAACTCATCAAGCGTTTTAAGCCATCTAATCCACGATCGGACGACTGAGGACGCGTAAGCACCTGCACCAGAATGCAACCAAGGCGTGGGGATGGCGCATTGGTCCATGCCTTCACGTGTGAGTAGCGGACATGCGTACGAGCCTTGGCAAGGCCCAAATCAGCAGCAAAATAGCACGCGATCAAAATTTGGTGGTTGATCTTTAATCGGGCAGCTTTGGCAGCGACGTGTGGCGCGATCTCATACACCACATGCGCACGCACAAGATAATGCACGCCTAATGTGCGCTAAGCAGATCCAAGCCAGTGTGCGCGGGACGATTTCAAGCCTATGATGGTGTGAACAAGGATCGTGCGAAGGAAGCACACGCACACGTGATAGACCAGTGGGTGAGGGCCTTCATCGACATTTATGGAATGGTTTTAGTGACGTTCTGGATGTCACTAAAAGCCCTGCCTGATTTAGAAACCCCTTCTCCACTATAAAAACCCCCACAACCACTCCATTTAAGAGCATCCCTTCCTAGATTCTTCTTAGCTCTACCTAGCACACTTCACACTCTCCCAGAGTAGCCGAGCCATCGACGGAATCCTATTCACTGTCGTTACTGCCTCGCCTCTCCATTTTGCATCCCTTTACCCTAGTTTAATATTTATGTGTTTTAAAGCTTTCCTCTAGCATTGTAATTGTGAAATGATTCTACTTGTGCAATATATTTCCATTTCGTTTCATCGTATTATGTTTCATGCATGCATAAGTAATCACCTTGCTATAATCTCAAGTTTCTAACCCTACTCTCTTTCTCTCTCTATCACTCATTTTTCGTAAGCAAACTAAATAATCATCTTGTGACACCTCAAAGTGACAAACTAATCTGATTTCATGCCTCCCCGTGTTCGACACTTGGACTCACCTAATCCATATCTTCATTTAAAATTGATGTTGTAAATGCATGTTATAACGACAGATTTAACTTAATGCATTTCGATGGCATCAGTTTTTGGCATAGTTGTTGGGGAGGCAACGAATCTTTTGGTCGCTTTTATCCTTGCATTGGTATTCACATTTTCTAATCCTCTTCTCTCTCTTTCTTTGGTCGTAGGAACTTGGTGCGTTGGCAATGAGAGGAGAGTGATTCACATTGATAGAGTCGAAGCAAAGTGCGGTGAACTTTTGTGAGTATCACTTGACCTAGCATAGTCTCATCTCTCCATTATCTAAAAAAAAAAAAATTTGCATCTAGGCTCGTGCACAAACCCTAGGTTAGTTGATTGTTTGCTTAAAAATCCAATATATATATATATATAAATGCAAAAAATGACGTGGTGAATGATTACTTGACCCACATCTCAAATCCATCACCCAAACAAAAAAATACACTCTAATGTTCTTGAAGAAAATATTTTTGGAGTGTTCTTTTCCTTTTAAGTGGTGTTTATGAAGCGACCCGTGCTTTGTATTTGGCCGCACCACTTCAACTAAAATCAATTCACCTGGTAGAATTGCATGAACCTTAAGATGAATACGTTAGGGTTATTTTTCTAGGGCCACATGATTCTCTCAAAAGGAAATCGACTATCATCCGTTGTGTGCAAAACATTGTGTGCCTACTTAAACATTGTCTGAATCCATCGAGAAATTTCAACCCTAAAAATCACTAAAGCAAGGATGAATTATTAAAAGACACCACATCCTAAAAACCTTGCTTGAAAACCATGTTTTGTTGAGTGCACACACACGCTCAATTGGATTAACTAAGAGGCACAACCCCCAACAACGCCTCATCACATATCTTGAGTACAAGCACTAACCTAGCCCCATATTAAAATGGAGTAGACTACCCTAGGTAGGACTTATCTAAGTCCTGGAAGAGTAATTGGGTTTGTTAAGTGCTTGGCCTTAATTTTCATTGCAAAATCTAGTGTTTAGGCTGCAGGGAAGTGTCAAACAACCTCGGTTGTGGAGTACAAAGGAACCAGCGGTGCATGCCAAAGGTCAAACCTTCCCCTCAATCCCCTCGTACCCAACTTGGCCAGATTAACCTTGGGAAGGGAGGTTTAAGTGCTCGCAGATTGAATTATTCTTTCTAAGGCTTTTAGGTCACCTAGGTCTACACTATGAGGACTAGACTTGTTTGCTTGATTGTGCACACACTTTTCTTGTACCTGTCTCTCTCCGCGCCCCTCCCTATTCTTCTCTAGTGTATGCACGGAAGATGATCACTTCATCCTGAGTTGTTTGCTTTAGAAAGGGAGATCAGGAGGAGACTTGATTTTTCAAGGGATAGGATTGAGGAAATAGCTGACCCAAGAATTGACGAGATTGAGGACCAACTTTAACCCAATGCTATGGCCATCGTTCAGGCTCAAATCTCCACCAACCACCAACTCCAACAACAGCAGATCCAAACCATCATGCAAGCCATACACCGACTGCAAAACCCTTAAGGGAAACTCCCACTGAACCCACCTGACCCACCACAATCTCCCGTGGGCTAACTAAGGCCTCTCCATGATTTTTATGATCTGTCTGCTATCTTGAACGAGCCACATCTTAGGGCCCCCAAAGGGGGAGATGATTTTAGGCTAAAACCTAATGTCCTTAGCTTAATCCAAAGCCACTTTCATGGGAGCTCAAATGATGACCTCTTCCAATACCTAGATGACCTAGATCGGATCGCCCGGACTGTGAAACTAAGGAACATCAGCTTAGATATTATTTTAATTAAGATGCTCCCTTTCTCCCTAAAAGACAAAGCTTCTCACTGCCTTAGAACCTTAGGGAGACCCATCTCCACTTGGGAGGAACTGAGGCATGCTCTCTTGAAGAAAATTTTCCCCATAGGAAAAATCAATGCCCTTAGAAGAGCCATTACCGCATTTATACTACAAGGTGGGGAATGATTTCATGAGGTGTAGGAAAGATTTAATGAATTACTGAGGAAATGCCCACACCACGAGATTCGAAGGTGGCAATTGGCCCAGATCTTCTACCATGGTTTGGATATCAACCTTAGGAATTTTGTTGATGCCTCATGTGGAGGCAATTTTCTGAATAAAGACAAGGAAAGCGCGCTCGAACTCTTTGAGTCCATGAGTGAGAATACGCTTAATAATGCCTCCATGACCCAATTCAATAGGTCCAGTCAACCCCGTGGTGGGATTTACGAAGTGGAATCTAATTCAGAGATGGTTGACATGGACATCATAGCAAAGAAGCTGGATCGAGTTGAAATGGTAGACAAGAAAATTGACGAGCTTCTGAATCAATCCTGGACCCCCTTGCTCACAATGTTGACCTGGTTCAGTCTATGAACCAAACACACCTGGAACAACCCCTGCCTATGTTCCAGGGAGGGACCTTTGCTCCCTTATACCCTGACTATTCTTTCCCCTCCCCTTTGACACCTCCTACCTTGGAAGATGCCAATGCCATCCAAGGTTACTCCAAACCTGACCTTTTCTCTAACACTTACAATGTCGGATGGCGTAATCACCCAAATTTTTCTTGGACAAATTAAAAACCAAACCAATTCCAGAACTAACCCAGGCCAAACCCTCCCTCCTATCAGCAAGGTCCACCTACTAGACCACCCAATAACCATAATAGGGTGGCTCCTACACAATAAAACCAATTGGACACCCTGATCAAGATGATGGTTGATATGAATCAGAAACATCAGGAGAGATAGCTTTAGTGAAGGGACAATTGAGTCAGCTACTGGATAACAAACAATAGGGGTCCCTTCCATCTTAGCCACAACCAAACCTGAGGAATGACATGAATAGAGGCCACAATCCTCAAGGGTTCCAACAAAATCAGGGGCAAGCCCATGTGATTCTACAAGCCCTACAGACACCCCCTCAGTTTGCTGCTTCTTGTTCTTCTCAAGGACCTAACCCTGGTCCCAATGCCTTAGCCAATGTGGTTACCTTGAGAAGTGACACCCAAACTCAGGATCCCAAATGGTCGGCTCCTCCTGTGACTACACTACTCGAGATAGTTAATTCTGAAGACGAGCGGGAAGAACCTAAAGATTAGGAACTTGACCCAGTTCAAATCCAAATCCCATACCATGAAGCCTTGGATAAAGCCAAGAAGAAAATAAACATGGCTGGGAATGAGGAGTTATTAGCAATATTCAAACAAGTACAAATCAATATACCCCTCGATGCAATCAAACATATCCCGGCTTACGCAAAGTTTCTAAAGAATGTTTGCACACCCAAGCATATGCCAAGAGCCCAAGCACTGATGATAACATCATCATTAGCCATATCTAGCTTTAATTAGTCATAATCCATTGATAAATGCTCCTACATAACTGCCAGAAGCTTATAATTTACTACACATCCTTTCTGAGAGAAATGCATTAAAATAGGGGTAAAACTGTAGTTTTAACATAATATCTTAAATGCAGAACAATCATGGGATTTCCTAGGGGTTAATTAAATTTCAAATGGTTATTAATGTATAATAAGTGGGTTCATGCAAACAGAAACGGGTTTTCACACGTTTTGAGAATTAATGGATATCTAGAACCCTAAAAACAGACTCGCTTAATTAACTAAGGTTTCAGCCAGGATAAAATTCACCTAATCCTTCTAAAAATCATAGAAAAATATTCTATAAGGTTTGGTATCTTTGATTTGACCATTGGAACCCATTTTGACCTAAAATAAAGTCTTAGATTGACAGTTGCCCTAAATTAGGTTTATGTGCAAATTACCCAGTCAAACTTGGTCAAAACCTAAATTTGACTTCACCATCAGATTTCTTGGGTCCAAATTAGGTTTGTACCAAAATTTGAGCCCAATCAGAGATCATCTTGACCAAGTTTGTATCCCAGTCCTGATAGACTCTTTTCATTACACAAAGGCCTTTAACTTTTTGAAATCATTAGAAATAGGTCCGTAGGTTTTTCATCTTCTTCACGAATAGGTCCCCATGCCTTTTTTCGAAGATTAGACATTCTTTGTTGAGATTCGAGCGAGGATTTCTCGCTAGATTCTCAATCAAACACTACCAAATTTGAAAGGGAGATTTCCTGAGAAATTCCCTTCCAAATGGGACCATCCATAGATCCTAGAACCATCTCGAAGTCTCATGCGAACTGTTTGAACACATGAGTATCAAATGTGCGTGAGAAGCTCAGAGTTTTCCAAGCTTGTTTCCAAGCTTGGAACTCCATCCTAAGCCCTATAAAAGAACCTACATCGCATGCCGCTTCTCCTTAGCAAAACTTGGCCTCAGAAATCCCCTCTTCCTCCTTCTCCAGCGGTCTTCAAAGTTTTCTATGGTGACCTCCTCTGTTCACCCTCTTCTGGCTGTCCAATCATCAAATTGGATGGCCCATATCCTTCCTTTCTTCCTTGCGATCCTCTCTGGCCAAAGAGAGGACGCCTCCTTGCCTTGTTCATTGTCGCCATCTTCCCACCTTCATCTCCTTCTCCGGCTCCAGTCAGCCACAATCGGAGCTCTCTAACCTCCTTCCTCTTCTCTAAGACCCTCTATTCCTTCCTCTACCAGTCTACATCATTTCTTCCTCAACTACACTTCTAAACAACCACGCTATTGCCCTTGACGCCCTCGCCCTCTTCTACTCCGGCGAAGCTCTGGCGATGCCTATTCGCAGCTCCACCTCATGAACCTCGCCACTATTGCCTCCGTTAGCTCTGCCACCTCCTAGAGAGCAAAAGCCCTCTAGTTATTGAGGCCATTAGCCTCTCAGTCATGCTCCCGAACACACCCACCTCCACGCACCTTCTTCGACCTCGCTACGCACATTTACTCACTCGCACGACACATCACCATCACCAGCACCTTCACCATCATCCAGTGATTCCCCTGAGATGTTTTGATAAGGTCGAAAGACCTTATTTTGGTTTTTAGGTGAATGTCGGAGCTCCGTTGCCACCACCTCCATATCTGGCTTCGTCAGCAGCCATCAGGCCATGTTCATCCTTGCTGACAACTCCAGACATTGCGGAAGACCTCCAGGAAGCTCTCTAGACTTCCAGTCGAAGACATTGGTGCCTGCAGCTGCCTTGATTCCACACTCACATCACTTGCTACTGCTTGGAGAGTAGTGAAGACCCTCAGCGACATAAAGGGGAATTCTGCCCTCGACCCCTCGCCCAAGACACGAGGGTTGGGTTCCCATGCACGCCTAGTGCACGCCTCACTCGCGATCATGCCATGTGGGTCTGGCCAAATTCGATTACCCGTCTTTAGATTCGATTAGGCGGGTTTGAGAGAAAGAAGAAGAGAAAAAGAGAGAAGGGGGGGTTTTTTCCTCAGTGAACCTCTCTCAACACTTAGTTGCTGAGAGGTGACTGTGCCACTATGTTGTTCCTTCCCTTATGCTTGAGAAGAAGAGAAGAGGCTTTGCCTTGTGCGTGAGAAGAGAAAAAGAAGAAAAAGAGGAGCTGAAGAAGGGAGCTCTATACAGAGCACTGTTGGACGGCTTGTTTAAGTCGTCTAATTCATAGCCCTGATGACTAATCCCTTTGACAGGAGACACTGTGCACTTACATTACATGGAATTTCAATGGTTAATACTGTTCATTTACTTAGACTATTGAGTAATTTGTATATATATGTACATAAGCTAATAATTGGTGATCTAAATCACCATTATTTTTTCTTAGATATCTTTTTGCCTCTTGAAATACTCATGTTCTTATTGAATATCAATTTTGAGTAGTTGTTGTTAATTGAAATATCTTTATTGTGCTTCATTCATTGTGCTCATTTGTATATTCACTAAGATTAGCGCGTGAATTCCAATTTGCTTCCAGTGAATGACCTCGGGTTCATTTCTTGATATTCGAGTTTATAAATTTTATTTGTTTTCGAGCGATTTCGACGTATACTACGACGCATCTTTTATAACATCAATTTCGCGCGTCAACAAGCACCTAAGAAGGTAGTGCTATCTGAGCAGGTTAGTTCGGTGATATTGAGTAGCCTACCTCCAAAAAGGACTGATCCTGGAGAACCTTTGATCTTATGTAATTTTGGGGATTTGACTGTTGATCGAGTGCTCCTGGATCTAGGTGCTTCGATAAACCTGATCCTGACTACCCTTTACCACCAGTTTGGATTTGGAGAACTAAAGCCTACACCCGTGACTGTCCAACTGGCCGACGAATTTGTGAAAACCCCGAAAGGGGTTGTTGAGGATGTAATTGTTTGGGTTAAGGACTTCTACTTCCAGTTGACTTCTTGGTCCTTGACATGGAGGTACTCGAATAATTACAAAACACATTCATCATCCTAGGTAGACCCTTTTTGGCTACGGCCAAGGCTAACATCGATTGTGACACGGGATGTATGGAGATTGCCTTTGGAGATAAGAAGATGCAATTGGATATCTTCAAGGCAACAAAGTCTTTCGATTGTGGTTGGGTCGAGGAATGCGATCCCGTGGAAACTTTGGTTGAAGAATGACTGATAGCAAGCTCTTTAGAGGACCATCTAACTCAACCGGCTGTAGACTACCTTGACCCCCCCAATCTCTGGAGGTTGCAGAACTTTGCAGAATTGATTTCCACCAGCAACCTCCATTTGAGGAGATTGATGTCACTCAACTCCCTCCTTTTCGTTACCCATCGAATATTGTACCACCTACACTTGAATTGAAACCTTTGCCCAACAACCTCTAGTATGTCTTCCTATGACCTAGTCATACTTTCCCTGTGATTATCAATGGACATTTGACCAAGGACCAAGAGCTTAGGTTGACTACAACTCTTTTTGAATATCAGGCAGCAATTGGGTGGATGATTTCTAACCTAAGAGGCATTAGCCCTAGCTACTGTACACACAAAATCTATTTGGAGGACGGGGCTCAACCTTCTCACCAGATGCAAAGGCGACTGAATCCAACCAAGCGAGAGGACGCTAAAAATGAGATCATCAAATGGCTCGACGTTGGGATCATCTACCCGATTTTCGACAGCCCCTTGGTGAGCCCTACTCAAGTGGTACCGAAGAAGAAGAAGAAGGCTGGGCTCACCATTATCATGAATGACCATGGTGAATCCATCCCTACCCGCACCACCACCGCATGGTGGGTATGCATTGACTATAGGAAGCTCAATGAAGCTACTAAGAAGGATCACTTCTCTCTGCCATTCATTGACTAGATTCTCGAACAATTGGTAGGGAAGAAATACTTTTGCTTCCTGGATGGATATTCAGGATACAACCAGGTTGCTATTGTACCTGAGGACCAAGAGAAGACCACGTTCACTTGCCCGTATGGCACGTTTGCATTTTGTTGTATGCCATTCAGGTTATGTAACACACCCGCTACCTTTTAGCGTTGCATGTTGGCCATCTTTTCAAAGATGGTGGGTGAATATTTAGAGGTCATTATGGATGATTTCTTCATTTTTGGAGACTCATTCGACCATTGCCTTAGCAACTTGGAGAAAAGCCTAAAGCGATGTATCGAGGTCAACCTTGTTTTAAGCTGGGAAAAGAGCCATTTTATGGTTCAAGAAGGGATTGTCCTCGGTCACATCATCTCGCATCGAGGCATAGAAGTCGACCAAGCTAAAGTTGACTTAATCTCCAAACTTCCACCTCCGAGCTCGGTTAAACAAATCATATTTTTCCTAGGACATGTTGGCTTCTACAGAAGGTTCATAAAAGACTTCTCCAAGGTATCCAAGCCCTTAAGTGACCTTCTAGCCAACAATGTGCACTTTGACATGACACCTGAGTGCATCAAAGCCTACACCACTCTAAGGGACACAATCTTGACTGCACCTATCTTACAACCCCTAGATTGGTCCCAGGATTTTGAGAAATGTGTGATGCATCAAACTTTGCCGTTGGGGCCGTCCTAGGGCAAAGGCAAGAAAAGAAACCCATGGTGATCTGCTATGCGAGCAAAACCTTGGATGATGCTCAACGGAACTACACTGTAACAGAGAAGAAGTTGCTCGCCAAAGTTTTCAGACTAGAAAAGTTTAGATCATACCTGTTGGGATCCCACGTTATCATTTATACTGACCACTCAGCTATCCGGCACTTGTTAGCCAAAAATGATGCTAAACCCAGGCTAATCAGATGGATCCTGCTCCTACAGGAATTTAACCTGGAAATATGTGACAAGATTGGATCCAAGAATGTTGTAGCCAACCACTTACCCAGACTTCACCTGGAGCATATTGGATCTTCACTACCTTTGACTGATACATTTCCTGATGAGCAAATCCTGGCCGTACAAGGAAAACGCCTCCCCTGGTATGCAGACTTGGTTAATTACTTAGTAGTAGGGTAGATTCCGCATGGCTGGTCTCGACAGCAACAAGACAAGTTCTTGGCTGAGGCCAAACACTATCTCTGGGATGACCCCTTGCTGTTTAGACTCTGTTATGATCAAATCATTAGGCGATGTATACCTGAGGAGGAGGTCCAAAGTGTGTTGTCCTTCTGTCATGACCAAGCTTGTGGTGGCCACTTCTTTGGGAAATAGACGGCTGCAAAGGTTTCGCAGTCTGGTTTTTACAGGCCATCACTATTCAAAGATCACATAACTTTGCTAAAACCTGCGATAGATGCTAGACTTTAGTGTTATGACCCCGGCATCAAACACCATTTAAGATGTCTGGGAGTTGGTTCAGACGTCTGGTCAGACGTCTGGTCAAATGTCTGAAAGCCTTCCCAGATGTCTGGAAATTAATTTTTTCGGCGTACGGGTTCGCGTCGCACTCATGCACGCGCAGACTGAACCGCTGCCCTCCTTTCTTCTCTTTCTTTCCTCCCTGCAGGCGTAGCCTTCTTTCTCTTTCTCTCCCCACGGCACCTTCAAATACCCCCCCTCTCCTCTCCCTCACCATCACTCCCCCGTCTTCTTCTCCTTCTTCCTATTAGCGCAAGAGTGAGAGGGCAAGGGTAGTAGCTGCTACCATGGGTGCGCAGGGAGGAGGAGTTGCAGCGAGAGGGAGAAGGGCTAGAGCGCGAGGGTGTGAGCTCGCCGGAGCAGCCAGGGCCAGCCGGCGGGCGCGTAGCGGGAGCGTGGCGCCGGGGAGGTACTGCTGCAGCTCAGGCAGCAGGCGAGCGTGGCGCGGCATGGCCATGCGCAGCAGGCGGAGGGTGAGGAGGTCCTGATTCTGGGAAAATTTCCCAGAATCAGACGTCTGGACCTATGTCCAGATGACACGGGAGACGTCTGGAGGAAGGTCCAGACATCTGAAAGGTACGATATTTTCCTTCCCTTCTTCTTTCGCGTGTACGGCCATGCAGCTGTTCCGCCGAAGGGTTCTACCTCGTCTTCGTGTTGAAGGACGATCGCGTATGCGTGCAGGTCTCGTTCGGGAAGGCGCAAGGGCACGCCCTCCCACACAGATCAGACGTCTGGGCACAGCACTAGACGACAGAGAGGGTCTCCAGACGTCTGGAAACTAAGTCCAGACGGTTCAGCGGGATTCTAGACGTCTAAAGGACCTCACAAGAACAAGGTATGACCTGAACCGTCATTTAAGACGTCTGGAAGATGTTCCAGACGTCTGATTTTGGGTAGATTTGTCATTTTTGACCCATTTAGGGTCCGTTCGAAGTCCGTTTTCTGCGTTTCAAGTTTCGTTCTTCTCAGAATTAGTTCCTCTACCTATTTACAGTATTTGTATCATGTTCTGAGTAGTTTCTTGTGTTGATCCTTATGTTAGGACCCCGTTCCGTTATGGCTTTGGGGGTTACGGAGGCGTGTGGGCTTGCCGATCACGCCCCCAGTGCTCCTGATTTTGCGGGTAGAGTGGCTCCCTTTAAATATTTACCAACATTTATGCACTTGTGATATAATTAATAGATTCTAAGGTATGACATGAACCCTAGGATTGGAAAACTAGATTGAATGATAGATCCTAGGGTATGGCATGAACCCTAGGACTGGAAAACTAGATTGAATGATAGATCGTAAGGTATGGCATGAATCCTAGGACTGGAAAACTAGATTGAATGATAGATTGTAGGATGTGGCATGAACCCTAGGAACAGAAAACACCGAAACGAATGTCGTGAATATATGAATTGCAGTCTTGGAAAAGTAGAAAGAAAAATGATAATTGCCTGTAATTGGGTAATAGTTGCTTGTTTATGATTGGATATTAACTGTTGAGAACATGGGCTATATGAGAATAAAGCTGAAATGATGAAACCTAAATTGGCTTAGTTAAAGAAATATGAGCATGAATCCTACGGGGAATTAGGAGTAGAACTCCTGAGAGGTGAATGGAATAGAATTGGGGAAGTGAGTTGGCCCTTGAGTACGGAGTACCAAGGAGAGCGACTGTCCCCCCTGTTTAGTGCAGAGCGGAGCTAGTCCCCCCAGGGACTCGGGGTTAGGTCTGGCCACTTTGTATTGACTTTTGGCCCTCATGTACTGATAAGCGTCGGTTTTGTACCGGGTTTGTGTTATGTCGTTGTAGTAAAGCCGGTTGTTACCAACGTTTCATATAAAAATTTTTTACTCGGAAAAATAAAAGAGTTCCCGAGGTCGAACTCAGGGAGCAAGTTGTATTCTAGAGATATACAAGTTCTATTACAAAAATAAAGAGAGAGAGAGAGATGAAAATTTGGCTTCTTCTTCTTTTCTTCTTTCTTCCTCTTTGTCTTTGGTTCTTCCTGTTCTTCTTCTTTGTCTTCTTCTTCTTCTGCTTTCTTCAGATCTTCCCCTCGTGCTCTTCTTCTTCTGTTCTTCCTTGTTTCCTTTCTTTCTTTTTCTTCAGATCGTCTTCTTCTTTTCTTGCTTCTTGCTTCTCTTCATTTCTTCTTCTGCAATCGTGGTGCTTCTGCCTTCGGCTACTAAGTCTCCCTTCCTTCTTCTTCAGCCTGCCTTCTGTGTTGCTCTGGCTGCTGACTGTCCGTCGTCTGGCCCGGTACTTCGACGACTTAACTGAGCAGTTGCTACAGTGCAGCTGCTTCTTCTTCTTCAGCGGGTCTGCTTCGTCTTCTTCTTTGGCCTGCACACTTCAGAGTTTTTTCGTCAAGAGGCAAAAACCTACTCTACCCCCCTCCCCCGCGTATCTCTCTCTCTGAAATCACTCATCGGAAGCTCTCCCAGAGCGCTACCGGGTAATCGGGTTCGGGTCAGGCCCGGGTCCAGGCCCACCGGCGTGCGTGGTGGGCGAGGAGTGCAGGTCAGTCTAATCGGGTCGGGCCAGGTCCGCGGAGCGTGGTCACGGACGAGGCCCAGTCGGGTCGGGTCGGGTGAGAGGGACCTCACCCCGTGGTAACTGAGGCAAACAGCATAAGGCAGTTTTTGCCTTTATGCGTCCGCGCGCCTTCGAGAGGTTCCGAGGTGGGACTAAATGTCCCACCTCAATTCTCTCACGCCTGCAGCAGGGATGGCGCTTCCAATTGTATCAGCTGTTGAGGCGCGCAGCTCCAATTGAGGGCCGGGGTGTGTGCGCAAGACTCTTCCGCGCTGGCCGTGGCTCTTCACCCTGGGATATCTAGGCTTGGAGCGACCTCGAGCAAGCTTCGAGCTTCCTCGCCAATGGCGGTCAAGGCCTGGAACCTGAAATCAATAGAACGGCCTCTTGGCCAAATCAGACAGGCGGGGGACCTTCGCCGTGGCACGGCGAAGGTGGTCAGGGGGTCTGCAGGGGGCGAGATGGAGCTGTCAGGTCGTCCTAGGTCAAACTGTGAGCGAGGGAGTGGGTGTGTTCGGTGGGTCTGCAGAGAGTGTTTGGTGGGAAGTGGAGGGGCGGAAGAGGATCAGGGTGAGGAGGCGGAGGTTCTGCGGTGGTCGGCGAGCCGTGTGGGTCGCTGAGGTGATGGGAGCGGCTCGCCGGAGGGTGGTCGGAGGCGGAGAGGATGAGGGTGAACAGGGTCGGTAGAGGGCTTAATTGACTAAATCGAAAGCGGGGAAAGAAGGAGGAGGAGAAGGGGAGTAGTTCTAACTTAACTGCAGGGACGAAGGGGGGAGGAACAGGGCGACAGTCGTATCGACTGTCGCCGGAGAAGACGATGCCCAGTGGGGGAAGGACGGCGGTGACGACGGGGCAGAGGCAGCGCGCGCCGGTATTGCGCGACGCGGAAAGAGCAGGGGAAGAAATCTCTGCTGCTGGTATTGCGGCAGAGCGAAGAGGAGGAGGAGGAAGAACCGCCGGAGCTGGTGGGCGTCTGCCGGAGTGAGAAGAGAGGAAAATTGGGGGTTTTCTCCGTCAGATCCAGGCTGCTTTCGTCGGTGGAGCGGCGGGGGGTATTTATAGGGTTGAAGCAGGGAGGAAGGCGGAGGGAGACGACGTGTCTCCCTCGCCGGAGAATGGTCGGAATACGAACCCATACCGTCCGTGCGTTCGCACGGCCGGTATGGGGGGCTACAATGACCATGGGGGTGCTCCTGCGACGGCTGACGACGCAGGGCACCCCCGGTACACTTGCCAGGTCCTCCACCTCACCCTGCGCGGCGCCATGCTCCGCGCAAGGTCGCCGGAGCATGGTGCTGGCAGGGTTTTGCAGGAGGGACCTGTTTGCAAAGAACGAAGGAGAGTTAGGGGCCAAAATGCGAGGGTTCAAAAGTTGAGGGCCAAAGAGTAAATATATGAGGACCAAAGTGTGAAGTCGGTCAAGGAGGTTTCTTCTTAGGCTCAAGTTTTTATACATGACTAATTAGGACCTAAGGAATCTGATGGTGAATTTTATTTTCATATTAAACCTTGTTTGACCGGTCAATTTGCGCAAAAACCCAAATTAAGTTATTAATTGGGCATGGTTCTCAATGTAGGTCAAAATGGGTTCTAAAGGCCAAATTGAAGGTTTTAAACCCTAGAGATTATTTTTCTATGAATTTTAGAGGGTTTATTCTATTTTTACTTTGCCTCGAACCTTGTGAATTGAAGTGGGTTGTTTTAGGGTTACAGATTATCATTTGGTTCCTTGGAAGTGCTGTAGCCCTTGCTAGATCATCTCATCCCACTTTTATTCTTATTAAGCTGTTTTGACCTATGTTTGGGCCCTGAATTACCCTGTATGCAGATTATACTGGTAAAATTGCACTTTTACCCCTTATGACTTGTTTTCTTCTCAAACTCAGAATTCTCTGAGTTAAGCTTTTCCTTGAGATATGTAGGAGCTTTTATCCTTTGTATTGGGTCAAAATGAGCTAGTTATGGCTCATGATGAGGTTCTCATCATACCCCCATGCCTAGCTTTTGCTAGTCCCTTAGCAAACAACTTAAGGTTTCAACCCTTGTTCTAGACCATGAAGTTTTCAATGGTTTTAGATAAGTGCCTTTTTATTTGAGCATAGATTAGGTTAGAATGCTGACCATAGGCCTAAAAGATACTCTAGTACCAATCAAGATCCAAATCTGTCTAGCCTTAGCCTCAGTCTTTTAGCAAAGGTTTTTAAGGCCCGCAAGAACTAACCTAAGGTTTATTGGACTTCGTGGTTAAAGCACCCGTGCTTGAAATGATTTTAGCCCTGGCCCAGTTCGCAGTGCGTTTTGTAAGAGAGAGATAGAAAGTTTTTTTTTTTTTTCTGTTTGGAGAGTTTTCTCTCTCTTTTTATTTTTAGTTCTAGCCTAGGATTAGCTTTTCAACACGGTCTGTATCAGATTCCTTGCTCCCATCATCAATCCTCAAGGGTTCCTGGCGATCGATGCTTCGAGATAGCACCGCCCATGGCAACCCCCGGAACCCTGGCTATTGAGATTTCGAGATAATCCCATCCATGGTATTCCGTGGCCGAATCCAGACCCTGGCAATTGACACTTCGAGATAATGCCATCCATGGAATCTGAACCAGCAGAGTGCTTACATGCCCCCCGTAGGATATGTAAATATCCTAAGAGACAAGCACCGAGGAGATGATATTTTGTTACGCATCTTCGAGGGGATTTTCCGCCTCTCCGCGCTGGGAACTCGTCCAAATCAACTTGTGTTGATCGGCCATTCCTATTCTAGGTGTTCTTTTCAGATTTTTGCGACGCTTCTGCGTGATTCTGATTTTTACGCTTACTGAACCAGGCTGTGTGTGAGATTAGGGTGCTTAGGTTACTGAGTCCCGTAAACCAAAAATTAGTTAACGAGGCCGAATACTCCCTAAGCCTTAGACCTAATACTTCAGCTTTTCATTTTCCTCAACCTCTTGAGGAGTGTCCAGATCTTAATGAGTACTAAGAGTCTATTCAAGAATGCCTAAGGTTTGCATTCTTACTAATCTTATTGTGCACTTTTCAGTTATTTTCTTGAATGAGGTCTAGAACTTAGGTTAATTCCTTAGTTCCTTACTAATGACTATCAACTTTTCTTATAATTTTGTGCTCCTTTTTCATTTTGTTTCTTCTCTCCTTCACAAAATTCTCCTCTTTTCCTCTTATTCTTTTTCGAATTTTTTTTTTTTTTTTTTTTTTTTTTTTTAATTTTTATGGTATTTTTGGCATATGTGAATTTTTTGTTTGAAACCTTTTCTTACGAGTTTTTGCACTTTCGTACCCCCCCATGCCTAAGATTTGCAATGTCCTCATTGTAACCTAGGGGTTTCTATTCGACTAAGTTCATACATTAGGATAGCTGTTTTGATGAGTGAATGGGTCGGGTTGAATTTTTGCGGACGATTTCAAATCCCAGATGCAACCATCTGAGTTGGAGTCGGCTGTCCTAAAGTGTGAACTTCAAGTGCAAAAAGCTGTCAGAACAAGTTTCAGGTTTTCAAAGAGAATGACGGGCTGCCTCCCGTTGAGCGCTAAATTTGATGCCTTCAGCCAAGCGGGAAATGCGATGGAGAGGGGATGGTCAAATCAGCAGAGTTTTGTAAGACAAGCACCTTGATTAAGAGCCTGGTTGGTCCAACCAGGTGCTTGTTCAGATCAACAGGCTGATGATGCAGCCCAAACCCAATCAATCTGGTGGGTTGATAGATGTGGATAAAAAGGTGTGGAGCCCACCAGAAATTATGAAGCTCAGATGGATGTGGAAGTGTAAACGCAGGGTTTGGCTGTGCCGAATCAGCCTGGTCAGAGTAGGGACCCGTAGGATAATCAGTGGTTGATACAGGAACCCTACAGGGGTGATCAGAGAATGATAGAGCATGGTATGTAGTCTGATCAATGTTCGAAACCCGATGTGGAAATGCAATCGGCTCGGTGAGAGGTGAATCTGAATAGAAATTGACTCCGGTTGCGGGTCGGGGTTTGGAAGAGGTTTTGATCCGTTTTGTGTGTGCGGATGAGGTGGCCATTGTGTACGAGGGCTCTTCTAGAGACGGATGATAGGTGGTTTCCTGTAGAGAGTCCTCTGGGTAACTATCAAATGCCGGAAGAGTGTCTGTAGGATGAAAGAAATCGGATTCGAGAAAAAATTTGGATTCTTGGTTGCAATTACTCTTGGCATTTTCTGTTTTTGGTTCCTGAGGATCGAAAAGGAATGATTCTGTGTTATTGGTGATCTCGGGAATCAGGACCTCAGAGTTGGAGTCAGAGTCAGAATCATGTGAACTGAGGTCGTAGATAGGCCTGGCGTGTTCAGGAAGGGGAATCTCTCCGCAACTATAGTCAGATCTGAAATTGTCGGAGAGTTGGTGAAAATGATCATGAATTCCACCACAACAAAAATCATCAGATGTGGAATCAGCAGCCTGACTGGGTTCTAGCCTATATGTCAATTCTGGGTTCAAAAAGATGTTCTGTTCAAGCTCTAAGCTGGTAGGATAGACCCCATTAAAATCTTGCTCATCCAACTCCTCAGTTTCTGTATCATAAATTGGCATGTTTTCTGAAAAATCAATCAGATTTCCTGAGGACGTTGGAAAAGGACATTCATCAAATAAAGGCCCGGAATCATATTCTGTAAAAATTTGATCTTTCTCATAAGGGGCCTCATAATCTTCCCAATAAGTTTCAGATCTAGGTTCTAGGCTTAGGATGTGGGTAGAATTATTAGAACCTAAGTCCGAATAACCTTCGAGGGTTACCTTATCAAAACAAGGGGCGGAATTTTTACCCTCCAGAGGTTCAATTCTAATCTTGTCATTGCAGGAGTCTTGGAGTTCTAAGCTTGGTGATTCATGGCCTAGGGTTGGCTCAGTATTGTGTTCTCCTGCAATATCCCAACCTAATTCAACATTGTCTTCTATCTGGGTTGGGATTTTACAACCACTTTGTGCCTCAGTCCCGGGATCTGGGAAACTGGATTGATTCTTAGTACTGTTCCAAGATGACTCATCCTTTGTTTCTGGTATATACGGGTATTTCTGGTTGATAATTTGTTCTACTGATTTCATCATTTCTACCCGTTTTATAAGGGCATCTTGGTGTTGTTCCCAAAGTACAGGATTTGTCAAGCATTGAAGGTATTCAGATTGGTGTAATTTTTCCATCTCAATGTATCCTGTCATGAGCATATCTCGGGTTGATCCTTTTGAAATTCCAGTCAATAGAATTTGGGCACAGTTTATGATGAAGGATGTGGTTGTTGGGACATCAACCTGAATATCTCCTCTTGGTGTTGAGGTTTTTTCTTCTTTTTCATAGAATCTTATGGCATCCTCGATCATTTTATCTTTCATAGATTTCCGATATTCAGGTTTCTTGAATGGTAGTCTTGCTAGGTAATTAGGCTACATAATTGGATCTGGTGGTGGAATAGAATCAAAGTTTGAATCAAGATGGAAGAAGGGGATTTTGTTCAGAATCAGAGGAAAGAGGGGCTATGTGAATGATTTCTGCAAAAACAAAGGAGCCGAGGCTTAGCCTCGGGAAGCGTGAATTTCTATAGGAGGTTTCAAGGACCTCCTGAAAAATACTGAAGGGCTGGATGAGATAAGCAGGTGCTGGACCCAATCAAGACACCCAAAAATTGTCGGGTGACTATAGAGGTTCGGGGCAGATGGACCCCTTGATCAGAAAGATCGTCCACCTGAGAATTACCTGGGCAGCCAGAGAGGGAGAGTCCCGCGAAGACCCCTACACGGTAGAGCGTCCCCACGGGTTACAGGGTTTCCCCCACCCGACCTCTCTTGTCACTGCGGTTCCAGGTAGACCAGAATGGGGATCTTGACCTCTTAAGTCTACCAATTTTAAGGTCAGGGTGCTTAAGGTTTTCACTTGAACTTTAGTCTTTTTAAGTGCAAAGAGTGACCTAATTTAAGGTTGGTTAACCCAAAGGGGTCAACTTTACCTCTTGTTTTCTTTGAGAGCTTTTTGGGTCCTGTCTTTTAGGGTTCAAGTGTTTAGAGAGAGCCAATTGTTTAGGATTTTTCTTGTTAATTATTTTCAATCAATGGTTTGGGCACACCTCTTTTGGATTTTCTCCATTCTTGAGTTAAGTAGTGTGTCTCTAAAACCCTACTGTTGAATCCTAAGTTGGCTCTACTTGGTCCAGTTAATTCTTTGTTGGGTAATTAGGGCTCAAGCAAGAATGTGTTAGCCCTTAAATACCCTTAATAGTGTGCAGAAATAATGAGTTGAAAACATGCAACTTTTATGGTTACTAAATATGGAAGACAGGTTAGCCCTATATTGCTTGTTCTTTTCTTTTCTTCCTCTTTAGAGTGTAGGGGTTAATAGTGAGAGAAAAGATTTTACCTGTCTTCGGAGTGGTTGTGTGGTTGCTTGTCTTCTTGAGTTCCTGTAGCTGCACAAAAGAGAGGAGATTGTCAGAACTTAAAAGAAACAGGAATGTTTACCTCTAGAATAGCCGTTGCTCCCCGGCAGCGGCGCCAAAATGATAAGCGTCGGTTTTGTACCGGGTTTGTGTTATGTCGTTGTAGTAAAGCCGGTTGTTACCAACGTTTCATATAAAAATTTTTTACTCGGAAAAATAAAAGAGTTCCCGAGGTCGAACTCAGGGAGCAAGTTGTATTCTAGAGATATACAAGTTCTATTACAAAAATAAAGAGAGAGAGAGAGATGAAAATTTGGCTTCTTCTTCTTTTCTTCTTTCTTCCTCTTTGTCTTTGGTTCTTCCTGTTCTTCTTCTTTGTCTTCTTCTTCTTCTGCTTTCTTCAGATCTTCCCCTCGTGCTCTTCTTCTTCTGTTCTTCCTTGTTTCCTTTCTTTCTTTTTCTTCAGATCGTCTTCTTCTTTTCTTGCTTCTTGCTTCTCTTCATTTCTTCTTCTGCAATCGTGGTGCTTCTGCCTTCGGCTACTAAGTCTCCCTTCCTTCTTCTTCAGCCTTCCTTCTGTGTTGCTCTGGCTGCTGACTGTCCGTCGTCTGGCCCGGTACTTCGACGACTTAACTGAGCAGTTGCTACAGTGCAGCTGCTTCTTCTTCTTCAGCGGGTCTGCTTCGTCTTCTTCTTTGGCCTGCACACTTCAGAGTTTTTTCGTCAAGAGGCAAAAACCTACTCTACCCCCCTCCCCCGCGTATCTCTCTCTCTGAAATCACTCATCGGAAGCTCTCCCAGAGCGCTACCGGGTAATCGGGTTCGGGTCAGGCCCGGGTCCAGGCCCACCGGCGTGCGTGGTGGGCGAGGAGTGCAGGTCAGTCTAATCGGGTCGGGCCAGGTCCGCGGAGCGTGGTCACGGACGAGGCCCAGTCGGGTCGGGTCGGGTGAGAGGGACCTCACCCCGTGGTAACTGAGGCAAACAGCATAAGGCAGTTTTTGCCTTTATGCGTCCGCGCGCCTTCGAGAGGTTCCGAGGTGGGACTAAATGTCCCACCTCAATTCTCTCACGCCTGCAGCAGGGATGGCGCTTCCAATTGTATCAGCTGTTGAGGCGCGCAGCTCCAATTGAGGGCCGGGGTGTGTGCGCAAGACTCTTCCGCGCTGGCCGTGGCTCTTCACCCTGGGATATCTAGGCTTGGAGCGACCTCGAGCAAGCTTCGAGCTTCCTCGCCAATGGCGGTCAAGGCCTGGAACCTGAAATCAATAGAACGGCCTCTCGGCCAAATCAGACAGGCGGGGGACCTTCGCCGTGGCACGGCGAAGGTGGTCAGGGGGTCTGCAGGGGGCGAGATGGAGCTGTCAGGTCGTCCTAGGTCAAACTGTGAGCGAGGGAGTGGGTGTGTTCGGTGGGTCTGCAGAGAGTGTTTGGTGGGAAGTGGAGGGGCGGAAGAGGATCAGGGTGAGGAGGCGGAGGTTCTGCGGTGGTCGGCGAGCCGTGTGGGTCGCTGAGGTGATGGGAGCGGCTCGCCGGAGGGTGGTCGGAGGCGGAGAGGATGAGGGTGAACAGGGTCGGTAGAGGGCTTAATTGACTAAATCGAAAGCGGGGAAAGAAGGAGGAGGAGAAGGGGAGTAGTTCTAACTTAACTGCAGGGACGAAGGGGGGAGGAACAGGGCGACAGTCGTATCGACTGTCGCCGGAGAAGACGATGCCCAGTGGGGGAAGGACGGCGGTGACGACGGGGCAGAGGCAGCGCGCGCCGGTATTGCGCGACGCGGAAAGAGCAGGGGAAGAATCTCTGCTGCTGGTATTGCGGCAGAGCGAAGAGGAGGAGGAGGAAGAACCGCCGGAGCTGGTGGGCGTCTGCCGGAGTGAGAAGAGAGGAAAATTGGGGGTTTTCTCCGTCAGATCCAGGCTGCTTTCGTCGGTGGAGCGGCGGGGGGTATTTATAGGGTTGAAGCAGGGAGGAAGGCGGAGGGAGACGACGTGTCTCCCTCGCCGGAGAATGGTCGGAATACGAACCCATACCGTCCGTGCGTTCGCACGGCCGGTATGGGGGGCTACAATGACCATGGGGGTGCTCCTGCGACGGCTGACGACGCAGGGCACCCCCGGTACACTTGCCAGGTCCTCCACCTCACCCTGCGCGGCGCCATGCTCCGCGCAAGGTCGCCGGAGCATGGTGCTGGCAGGGTTTTGCAGGAGGGACCTGTTTGCAAAGAACGAAGGAGAGTTAGGGGCCAAAATGCGAGGGTTCAAAAGTTGAGGGCCAAAGAGTAAATATATGAGGACCAAAGTGTGAAGTCGGTCAAGGAGGTTTCTTCTTAGGCTCAAGTTTTTATACATGACTAATTAGGACCTAAGGAATCTGATGGTGAATTTTATTTTCATATTAAACCTTGTTTGACCGGTCAATTTGCGCAAAAACCCAAATTAAGTTATTAATTGGGCATGGTTCTCAATGTAGGTCAAAATGGGTTCTAAAGGCCAAATTGAAGGTTTTAAACCCTAGAGATTATTTTTCTATGAATTTTAGAGGGTTTATTCTATTTTTACTTTGCCTCGAACCTTGTGAATTGAAGTGGGTTGTTTTAGGGTTACAGATTATCATTTGGTTCCTTGGAAGTGCTGTAGCCCTTGCTAGATCATCTCATCCCACTTTTATTCTTATTAAGCTGTTTTGACCTATGTTTGGGCCCTGAATTACCCTGTATGCAGATTATACTGGTAAAATTGCACTTTTACCCCTTATGACTTGTTTTCTTCTCAAACTCAGAATTCTCTGAGTTAAGCTTTTCCTTGAGATATGTAGGAGCTTTTATCCTTTGTATTGGGTCAAAATGAGCTAGTTATGGCTCATGATGAGGTTCTCATCATGTACGCAGTACCGGGGAGAGCTACTAGTGTAGGGAGAGCACTAGCCACCCCACGGGCCCTGGGGTTCTGCTAGCCTTCCTACACCGACTTGTTAGGCCCACTAGGCAAACCAGGGTAGTCAGGCGAGGGTGCGCGGACTGTGAAGGGGCAAGACCCCTGTTTGGTTACTTTGGAGGGGCTGGACCCCTGTTACTGAGAGGGCTTTGCCCTATACTGGTTCTGTGCTGTGCTTTGGGGCGCACCCGTTAACGGAAACGACTGACCGCGTGCTAGTGCGGGGTAGCTACCCGTGCGTTTATCACGCGTGCCGTAGTCACCGTTACATCTGTCAGTGACCTTGGGGTGGTTGACCGAGGGTAGGACCACCACGGGGGACTCTCCCGGCCAGGAGAGAACCACGTGTTACTTCTACTTTTTGGAAAAGACTGCAATAAAGATCGTTCCCACGAGGAACATTTGAGATCAAGAGAATGATCTGAGGAATAATTCAATAATGAGTAAATGGAAAAATAAAGAAAGAGATTAAAATATAACAGCTACTGTCCACTTTACTGTTTCTCTTAGCTTTTGGTTGCCACTCTACTCAGCGTTTCATTGACGTGTCACCTTTGTCACCTTTTCAGGACCAGGTGTTGGGCAGCCAGAGCCGGCGGCTGCAGAGGGAGTTGGGCCTAGTAGAGCCCAGTAGTCTTACTTGTGTAGTACCTACTGTACCGTTTCTTTTGTAGTGAGTAATTTTTTTTTTCTATTACTACTGTACTCTTTTATTGTAAGCATCATGTTTACGTACCTGTTTATTTCTCTACTGTTGTGGTGGTGTGTACTGTAGTAGTTCTTTTCTTTACTGCTGTATTTTGTTACTGCTAGTTATAGACATGGTGAATGTGGTTTATTTTAGTGCTCTTTTGGTTACTTTCTCGTTGGACGACTGGGTCTTGGGATCAGTCGAGTCGGTCCGATTCTCGTGTCTCATTGGGATTCGGGAATCCGGTCGTAATAAGATGGTATCAGAGCAAGGTTATCCCGAGAAGTGAACCAACTGACTGGAAAATAACCAATTCACGTGCCTGTAACTAGAGTAGCCATCACAACGTATCTTTTGACATCTGTTCTTAGACTTCTCCACTTGACATCGATTCGTATTGACGTCTTTTTCTGTTCCGTGTTCGCATCTCCTTGCAGGAGATACCTCGACGAGGAGGTAGCGAGGCGGGCCGCAGGCGTGGCCGAGGACGAGGTCGGAGGGGTGGGCGCGTTGAGGTCGATGCCTCAGTAGACCAACCACTACTCCCGGGCATTCAGGCCTAGGACCTCGCCCAGCTGATACGGGACATCATGCGAGAGGAGCTCCACCCGCCGCCACGAGCGCCTCTCCCTGGGGCTACGGAGGGGGAGTCCTTTGTGGGACCACGCAACGGACATGGCGCTGGACGTGGGGGAGGGGATGGGCCGCCACCGCCCCCACCTTCCTTCGACACTTCTGAGCACGAGGCTTCTTTACCTGGAGGTGCACCAGCGTCTCCACTTCAGCGCCACTTTGAGCTTTTCGGACAGTTCCGGAAGTTGAAGCCCCCCTCCTTCAAGGGGGATGAGGACCCGACCGAGGCGGAGGACTGGCTCGAGCAGATCGAGAAGGTTTTTGACACCCTTCGCCCCCCGGTGGAGTGCCGCGTGGCCTTTGCCACGTACCAGCTGGAGAGCGCGGCACATAGGTGGTGGAGGGCAGTCAGGGGACAGGAGAGGGACGAGCCAACTTGGGATCGGTTCGTCACCCTCTTCTGTGAGTAGTACTTTCCCCAGACATGGTAGGACCAGAGGAGGCGGGAGTTCCACACTCTTCGCCAGGGGACGATGACCGTGAGCGCGTACCGCATGCATTTTCTGGAGCTCTCGTTTTACAGCGACAGCAGTGGCCACTGAGGGGGAGTGCCTTTAGGGGTTCACCGAGGGGCTTCGGCCTGCAATTCGGGGGTATGTCAAACCCCTGGAGCTGCCTATGTTCTCGAGGGTGGTGTAGGCAGCTATGACATACGAAGTGATCAACCCGTTCGCGTGAGATACTGACAGTGGGCGGAAGCGGCCCTATCAGCCAGACTTCTCACAGGGTCGATGAGAGAGGAGACACGTGGCGCCTGCAGGAGAGCCGTCACGTTTTGCAGGGCCATCAGTGGCCTCTGGGGGCCCTCGACAGGGGCTAGCTGCTAGCATCGGACCCCCGCCCAGCTGACAGCAGGGACCCACTGAGGGCGGGAGTCGAGTCCCCCTTTGCTACCAGTGTGGCCAGCTGGGCCACATCAGGAGGGACTGCTTGTCTAGGGTAGGAGGTCAGCAGATGCTTCCCGCGTCGAGCACTGGAGGGAGAGCAGGAGGCAGCGGTTTCCAGGCGCGAGGAGGAGGACAGCAGTCACGAGGAGGGTACCGGCCAGCAGCTACCCATCCGATGCAGAGTGTGGTTGCTTCGTCCGCACCTAGGGCTGAGGGGCATATCACGCCCTGACACACAGGGATGCCAGAGCTTCGGGATCAGTGGTGGCAGGTATGGTTTCAGTTTCCAGCAGACTCGTTTACATGCTTTTCGATTCCAGCACTACGCACTCGTTTGTCGCTGCCAGTTTCGCGGTTAGTTTGGGGCAGGACTGTATGCTGTTAGAGGATCCATTCGTGATCAGAGGTCCGAGTGGTTAGCTGTTTGTAGCTGAGGAGGTATACACGGGTTGCAAGGTCAGTACTGGGGGACACAACCTTCCCGCTGACCTGATTATGATACAGATGGAGGACTTTGGCGTAATTCTGGGGATGGACTGGTTGTCCACTTACCACGCCTTGGTGGACTGCTTTGAGAGAAAGATCGTCTTCTCCATACCGGAGTTTCCTTCTTTCAAGTTCCACGGGCAGCAAGTGGACGGAGGCTTCAGGTGCATTTCTGCGCTTCGGGAGGTGAGACTTTTGAGCCAGGGGTGCGAGGGCTTCCTAGCTTGTGTGGTGGCAGAGTCCAACCCTGTGGCAGACTTCCAGAGTATCCCGGTGGTCAGAGAGTACCCGACGTGTTCCCAGACGAGTTGCCAGGACTACCGCCCGAGTGTGAGGTTGAGTTTGAGATCTCACTGGTACCGGGGACCAGCCCCATTGCCACAGCACCGTATAGGATGGCATCACTTGAGCTGCGAGAGCTCAAGTCTCAGTTGCAGGATCTTTTGGAGAAGGGCTTTGTGAGGTCCAGCGCGTCTCCCTGGGGAGCCCTAGTACTGTTTGTAAAGAAGAAGGATGGTACCCTACGCCTTTGTGTGGACTATCGACAGCTGAATAGGGTCACCATCAAGAACAGGTATCCGTTGCCGAGGATTGATGACTTGTTTGACCAGCTGTGAGGTGCCACGGTATTCTCCAAGATCGACTTGAGGTCTGGATACCACTAGCTGAGGATCAAGGAGGCAGATGTCTCCAAGACAGCCTTCCGCACTCGGTACGGACACTACGAGTTTCTGGTCATGCCGTTTGGGCTGACCAATGCCCCCGCTGCATTCATGGACTTGATGAACCAGGTGTTTAGACCGTACTTGGACCAATTCGTGGTGGTATTCATTGATGATGTGCTCATCTATTCTCGGGATCAGACACACCACGGACAGCACTTGTGGATGGTTTTGGACACACTGAGACGATGTAGGCTGTACGCCAAATACAGCAAGTGCGAGTTCTGGTTGAGGGAGGTGACCTTCTTAGGTCATGTGATCTCTGGGGATGGCTTGGCTGTGGACCTAGCCAAGGTTGAGGCAGTGCTCAGGTGGGAGAGACCGCGTACGGTCACTGAGATTCATAGTTTCTTGGGACTGGCAGGCTACTACAGGCGGTTTATCAGGGGCTTTTCACAGATTGCACGTCCTATGACACAGCTGACCCGGAAGGACATGCCCTTTACTTAGACAGACGCCTGTGAGGTGTGTTTTCAGGAGTTGAAGGAGGGGCTGACTTCGACTCCCGTGCTCACCATCCTAGACAGTAGTGGCGGGTTCGTTGCATACACGGATGCCTCTTTGCAAGGGTTAGGGGGTGTGCTCATGCAGAGGGGTCACGTTGTCGCTTACGCTTTGCGGCAACTGAAGCCCCATGAGCATAGCTTCCCTACCCATGACTTGGAGCTGGCAGTTGTCGTCTTCGCGCTGAAGACCTGGAGGCACTACTTGTACGGTGAGACCTTCGAGATTTTCACAGATCACAAGAGCCTCAGATACTTGTTTGATCAGAAGGAGCTCAACATGAGACAGAGACGTTGGTTGGAGCTCCTGAAGGACTATGACTGCAGCATTTCCTACCACCCAGGAAAGACCAACATGGTGGCTGACGCCTTGAGTTGGAAGGCGCCCACACACTTGGCCAGTTTACAGGTGCAGAGTTGGAGCCTCTTGGAGGAGATGGGCAGTTGGCGACCTCTAGAGTTATGGGGGCACTGTGGGGCAATGACTGTGATGCGACAGACGAGGCCAGAGCTGATAGATCGCATCATCACAGGGCAGATGGCCGACCCATACTTGCAGTCCTTGCGTGACAGGGTACTGTCAGGAGACCCTGGGGACTTCTCTTTTACAGACCAGGTGCTGCACATGAGGGGATGGTTATGCGTTCCCAGAGATGAGGAGCTGTTGAGAGAGCTCCTGAATGAGGCACACGGTTCCAGATTCACCATCCATCCCGGAAACACAAAAATGTACCATGACTTGAGATGCGACTTTTGGTGGAGGGGGATGAAGCGGGATGTGGGTGAATTCATACAGCAGTGTTTAGTGTGCCAGCAGGTGAAGGCCGAGCATCAGAGGCCTGCAGGGCCGCTATAGCCACTTCCAGTGCCAGAGTGGAAGTGGGAGAGCATCACCATGGACTTGGTGGTGGGCTTACCTGTTACCCAACGAGGACACGACGCAGTCTAGGTAATCGTTGACAGAATGACGAAGACGGCGCGTTTCTTGCCGATCCGAGTTACCTTGGAACCAGCACAGTTGGCAGAGAGGTATATCCGTGACGTGGTACATCTACATGGAGTTCCGCAGGAGATCGTATCCGACCGGGATACCCGCTTTACGTCCCAGTTTTGGGCTAAGTTTCAGCAGGCCCTAGGGACGCGGTTGAGGTTCAGTACAGCATACCACCCCTAGACGGACGGACAGTCTAAGCGCACGATACAGACAATTGAGGATGTTTTGCGTGCTTGTGTACTGGATTGGAGGGGCTCTTGGGAGGAGCACTTGCCCTTGGAGGAGTTTGCATATAATAACGGTTATCACTTGAGCATTGGGATGGAACCCTACATGGCTCTGTACAGACGGAGGTGTACGGCACCCTTGAGTTGGGTTGAGGTGGGGACCAAGTGGGAGGTTGGCCCCAGGCTGATCCGACAGAGTCAGGAGGTAGTCTAGCAGATTCACAGGCGATTCCGCACTGTTAGGAGCAGACAGAAGTGCTATGCAGATCAGAAACGCAGAGAGGTGCAGTTTGAGGTTGGGGACCATGTCTTGCTTCGCGTTTCACCCCTGAAGGGCTTGTAGCGGTTTGGGGTGAGAGGGAAGCTCGCACCGAGGTTCGTGGGACCCTTTGAGGTCCTGGAGTAGGTTGGACCCATTGCTTACAGGCTTGCCCTTCCTCCCCAGCTTTCTGGTGTGCACGAAGTGTTCCATGTGTCCAACCTCAGGAAGTACATCGCCAATCCCAGTCACGTCCTGAGTCACGAGAGCGTCAAGGTGGGTGACGACCTGATCTACCCTGAGCGGCCAGTGCAGATTCTCGACAGAGCCGTCCGCAGTCTGAAACGGAAGCAAGTACCCCTGGTGAAGGTTTTGTGGAGGAGCCAGCGGTGCGAGGAGGCTACTTGGGGGTCTGAGGCGGCAATGCGGGAGCGGTACCCGGAGCTTTTTGCGGGTACGTCTTTTCGGACTGGCTTCGGTCCTCTTTGAGTTTGTTATGTATATATCGTTCTTTTCCGCACCCTAGTTAGCACAAGTTTTAGGGACGAAACTTCCTTTGAGTTTGTTGTGTTGTTATGACCCAGGCATCAAACACCATTTAAGACGTCTGGGAGTTGGTCCAGACGTCTGGTCAGACATCTGGAAGCCTTCCCAGACGTCTGGAAATTAATTTTTTCGGCATACGGGTTTGCATCTGCGCGCATGCGCGTGCAGACTGAACCACTTCCCTCCTTTCTTCTCTTTCTTTCCTCCCTACAGGCATAGCCTCCTTTCTCTCTCTCTCCCCATGGCACCTTCAAATACTCCCCCCTCTCCTCTCCCTCTCCCTCACCATCACTCCCCCGTCTTCTTCTCTTTCTTCCTGTTAGCGCAAGAGTGAGAGGGCGAGGGCAGTAGCTGCTCCCGTGGGTGCGCGGGGAGGAGGAGTTGCAATGAGCGGGAGAAGGGCTAGAGCGCGAGGGTATGAGCTCGCCAGAGCAGCCAGGGCCAGCCGGCTGGTGCGCAGCGGGAGTGTGGCACCGGGGAGGTGCTACTGCAACTCAGGCAGCAGGCGAGCGCGGCGCGGCACGGCCGTGCGCAGCAGGCGGAGGGCGAGGAGGTCCTGATTCTAGGAAAATTTCCCAGAATCAGATGTCTGGACCTACGTCTAGACGACGTGGGAGACGTCTAGAGGAAGGTCCAGACGTCTGAAAGGTACGATATTTTCCTTCCCTTCTTCTTTCACGTGTACAGCCATACAGCCGTTCCGCCAAAGGGTTCTACCTCGTCTTCGTGTTGAAGGACGGTCGCGTATGCGTGCAGGTCTCATTCGGGAAGGCGTAAGGGCATGCCCTCCCACACAGATCGGACGTATGGGCACAGCACCAGATGACGAAGAGGGTCTCTAGACGTCTGGAAACTAAGTCCAGATGGTTTAGCGGGATTCTGGACATCTGAAGGACTGTGCAAGAACAAGGTATGACTTGAACCGTCGTTTAAGACGTCTGGAAGATGTTCCAGATGTCTGATTTTGGGCAGACTTGTCATTTTTGACCCATTTAGGGTCCGTTCGAAGTCCGTTTTCCGCGTTTCAAGTTTCGTTCTTCTTAAAATTAGTTCCTCTACCTATTTACAGTATTTGTATTCTATTCTGAGTAGTTCCTTGTGTTGATCCTTATGTTAGGGCCCCGTTCCATTATGGCTCTTGGGGTTACGGAGGCGCGCGGGCTTGTTGATCACGCCCCCAGTACTCCCGGTTTTGCGGGTAGAGTGGCTCCCTTTAAATATTTACCAACATTTATGCACTTGTGATATAATTAATAGATTCTAAGGTATGGCATGATCCCTAGGATTGGAAAACTAGATTGAATGATAGATCCTAGGGTGTGGCATGAACCCTAGGATTGGAAAACTAGATTGAATGATAGATCCTAGGGTATGGCATGAATCCTAGGACTGGAAAACTAGATTGAATGATAGATCCTAGGGTGTGGCATGAACCCTAGGAACAGAAAACACCGAAATGAATGTCGCGAATATATGAATTGCAGTCTTGGAAAAGTAGAAAGAAGAATGATAATTGCCTGTAATTGGATAATAGTTGCTTATTTATGAATGGATATTAATTGTTGAGAACATGGGCTATATGAGAATAAAGCTGAAATGATGAAAACTAAATTGGCTTAGTTAAAGAAATATGAGCATGAACCCTACGGGGAATTAGGAGTAGAACTCCTAAGAGGTGAATGGAATAGAATTGGGGAAGTGAGCTGGCCCTTGAGTACGGAGTACCAAGGAGAGCGACTGTCCCCCTATTTAGTGCAGAGTGGAGCTAGCCACCCCAGGGACCCGAGGTTAGGTCTGGCCACTTTGTATCGACTTTTGGCCCTCGCGTACACAGTATCGGGGAGAGCTATTAGTGTAGGGAGAGCACTAGCCACCCCACAGGCCCCGGGGTTCTGCTAGCCTTCCTACACCGACTTGTTAGGCCCACTGGGCAAACCAAGGTAGTCAGGCGAGGGTGCGCAGACTATGAAGGGGAAAGACCTCTGTTTGGTTACTGTGGAGGGGTTGGACCCCTGTTACTGAGAGGGCTCTGCCCTATACTGGTTCCATGCTGTGCTTTGGGGCGCACCCGTGAACGGAAACAACTGACCGCGTGCCAGTGCGGGTTAGCTACCCATGCGTTTATCGCGCATGCCGTAGTCACCGTTACGTCTGTCAGCGACCTTGGGGTGGTTGACTGAGGGTAGGACCACCACGGGGGACTCTCCCGGCCAGGAGAGAACCACGTGTTACTTCTACTTTTTGGAAAAGACTACAATCAAGATCGTTCCCACGAGGAACATTCGAGATCAAGAGAAAGATCTGAGGAATAATTCAATAATGAGTAAATGGAAAAATAAAGAAAGAGATTAAAATATAATAGCTACTGTCCACCTTATTGTTTCTCTTAGCTTTTGGTTGCCACTCTACTCAGCGTTTCGCTGACGTGTCACCTTTGTCACCTTTTCAGGACCAGGTGTTGGGCAGCCAGAGCCGGCAGCTGCAGAGGGAGATGGGCCTAGTATAGCCCAATAGTCTTACTTGTGTAGTACCTACTGTACCGTTTCTTTTGTAGTGAGTAATTTTTTTTTCTGTTACCACTGTACTCTTTTATTGTAAGCATCATGTTTATGTACCTATTTATTTCTCTACTGTTGTGGTGGTGTGTACTGTAGTAGTTCTTTTCTTTACTACTGTATTTTGTTACTACTAGTTATAGACATGGTGAATGTGGTTTATTTTACTGCTCTTTTGGTTACTTTCTCATTGGACGATTGGGTCTTGGGATCAGTCGAGTCGGTTTGATTCTCGTGTCTCGTAGGGATTCGGGAATCTGGTCGTAACATTTAGGGACCATGACCAGGAAAGATATGATGCCTCTACTACCCATTCTTGTCATTGAAATATTCAATGTTTGGGGCATTGATTTCATGGGTCCCTTCCCATCATCAAACGGCTTCGAAAATATACTAGTCTTAGTTGACGACATCTCAAAATGGATCAAAGCCATGCCTACCTGGAAATTCGATCATAAGGCCGTCATGGACTTTGTGAAAAAGAACATCTTTTCCTGATTTAGGATACCTAAGGCCATGATTAGCGATGGTGGGAGCCACTTCATCAATGCCCAGTTTCGTGCTTTACTCAAGAAATACGGGGTTACTCATCGCTTTGCCACCCTGTATCACCAACAAATGAATGGGCAAATTGAGGTCTCAAACAGACAAATCAAGAATATTCTGTAAATGACCATGAGACCTGACTAGAAGGATTGGTCCACACGATTAGATGATCCCCTATGGGCCTATAGGATCGATTTTAAGACCTCGATCGGCATGTCACTCTACCGATTGGTCATTGCCAAAGCTTGCCAACTTCCGGTTCAGTTAGAGCACCAGGCATACTGGGCTGTCAAACAATGCAATATGGATTCCCATATGGCCGGAACTCAAAGGAAGCTCCAACTCTTCGAGCTTGAAGAAATTCGTCAGGACGCTTATGAGAATAGTAGACTTTATAAGGAGAAGATGAAAGCTGTCCATGATCGGCATATCACTAGAAAAACCTTTGAGCCAAATCAACAAGTCCGGCTTTTTGATGCGCGACTCAAACTCTTCCTCAGGAAGTTAAGATCTAAGTGGACGGAACCTTACAAGGTGGTCAGACCATTCTCAAACGGGGCGGTAGAAATTGTTGATCCTAAAACTAGGCAAACCTTCACAGTCAATGGCTAAAGATTAAAACATTTTCTTGCCTAAGTACCCCCAAAGGAAGTTGTAACCCTCATTGAGGGTTAAACTAGAGGTGCGCCTAGCTAGAGGCAATAAACTCAACGCTTCCTGGGAGGCAACCCAGAAGATTTAGACTGACCGGACACATAGCTAAACTCAGGTGAATTCTTTCTTTACTCCCTTGCATACATTTATCTTCCAATGAGGACATTGTCCAACTTAAGCATGGGAGGGTGGTAACTTCATATTTTCTGAGTTCATACCATCAGCTTGAATTTTGAATTATATTATGATAAAAAAAAGAAAGAATTAGGAAAAGAAAACTTAGGCATTAGAAGCTTGTCACCTGTAGGAAATAATACGTTAAGGACCTAAACACTTAGACTTTTCAGGTCATCAGGCTTAATCAGCCTAGGTGGCCACTAAAATGTAGATTTGATCTCGAGTCCTTGCTACATTAATTTATATTAATCTAATCAATAAAGTAGGGTGATAAGTATACTACTTATCAACCCGTCCTCTGATTTGGGGGGACTTTTAGTCTAAGCATCTGCACACATTTCGCACTGACCCACTTCTCGGCGATTCTAAAAGAAATTGGGTAGCTAATGAATCTTCTAGGGTGATATGGCTGGCAAGTTGTCGCGGGTAACAGCCCATTGGCTGGTTGTCCAGAGCCTAACCATAGGATCACTCTCTTTTACTATTGCCTTTAGGTAAATCTTAGATTAGGGAAGTCACCTACTTAAAAAAAAAAGAGAAAAAGAAGAAATAGAAGAAAATAGAAAAAGGAGAAAAAGAAATAAGCCACACTTCACCGCACGAGTATGGCTGGCAAGTTGTCGTGGGTAACACAACCCATTGGCCATTTGTCTAGATCTCAGCTCATAAAATGCACAAAAAAAAAATCCAAAACACTTAAGGAAGAAGCGTGGAAGCAGGACAATCCGGGGAGTTATACACTAGGCTCGCCCTTGTGTTGACCCCACATAAAATAAAAGTAGGGGGAAAGCTACCGATTAGACAGATACACCTTTAGGCAAGCATTTTCTTTTCTAGTCACCTAGGGACGTAGAAACCCGAAGTCTATTTAAATTACCATTGAGTGAATCTATCACAATTTCCACACCAAGATGCTTAGCACTTAGAGTCTTTTTCGAGTTATAGGTGGGTTGGGTAGCCATAAAAAGTTACCCAGACACTCTCAACTCCAAAAATCCAAAAAAATTAGAAAAGATGAAAAAGAAAAAAAAATATGCATATATATGTGTGTGTGTGTGTGCGCACGCTTAAATTTAAAGTGAGGACTTAGGCGGTCTGCATTTTGGCAGACACCCGGGCACTTTTTAGTCTTTGTGGACTAGGTTCTTAGTATAAATTTCCTCCTATTGACAAGTAACATATGCTTGAGCAATCGATTCCTAATTCTAGTTGGAAATAACTTCTAGGATAACCCTGCTAGTCCAAGATGAGCATGGGGTATGATAACTCTACATCTAATGATGATAATTCCATCAACTAGAGTCAATCTTAAGGGTATATGTGCATTAATGACATATCATAATGGGCTTGGGAGCATTGCATGCATAATGAGTTGAGATTGCTTATAATTAATGTTTAATGGCCATGTGTACAAGTGCATGTTGAAATATGCCTCAGATGAGCAATTATACTGCACGAATGGATCCAGGTCGGCAAACGTAGTTCAAAGGACTCAAAATCACCTCAATCCGACCTCCGTAGCTCCCACAACAAGCCTGGGAAGTTCTGGTTATTGATCTGATGATCAATGACCCAAAGGCAGTAACGTCTCGCGCATCCATACGCTTGCAACCACCACTTTCTCTCTAGCACCTCCTCATCAAGCATTTTAAGCCGTCTGATCCACGATGGGACTGCTGAGGATGCGTGGGCGCTTGCACAAGAATGCAACCAAGGCATGGGGATGGCACATTGGTCCACACCTTCACGCGTGAGCAGTGGATGTGCATTCGAGCCTTCGCGAGGCTTAAATCAGCAACAGAAGCGTGCACGATCAAAATTCGACTGTTGATCTTCAATCGTGCAGCTCTGGCAGCGGTGCGTGGCGCGATCTTTTACGCCACATGCGCACACACAAGATAACACGGGCCCAATGCGTGTGAGGTGGATCCAAGCCAATGCACGAGGGATGATATCAGCCATCCGATCTTTGATCGGACGGCCTGTGATGGTGCGTACATGGATTGTGCGAAGGAAGCACGTGCAAGTGTGATGGATCGGTAGATGGGGGCCTTCACTGACATTTGTGGAATGGTTTTAGTGACATTCTGGATGTTGCTAAAACCCCTGCTTAATTTAGAAACCCCTTCTCCATTATAAAAACCCCCACAACCACTCCATTTAAGAGCATTCCTTCTTAGCTTCTCCTTAGCTCTACCTAGCATACTTCACACTCTCCCGAAGTAGCCGAGCCATCGACGGAAGCCTATTCATCGCCGTGACTACCTCGCCTCTCCATTTTGCATCCCTCTACCCTAGTTTAATGTTTATGTGTTTTAAAACTTTCTTCTAGCATTGTAATTGTGAAACGACCCTACTTGTGCAATATATTTCCATTTCGTTTCATTGTATTATGTTTCATGCACGCATAAGTAATCACCATGCTATAATATCAAGTTTCTAACCCTACTCTCTCTCTCTTTAACACTCGTTTCTCGCAAGCAAACTAAACAATCATCTTGTGACACCTTAAAGCGACAAACTAATCTGATTTCACGCCTTCTCATGTTTGACACTTGGACTCACCTAGTACATATCTTCATGTAAAATTGATGTTGTAAACTCATGCTATAACGATGGATTTAACTTAATGCATTTCGACAACATCAGTCGCTTCGACCACGTGGGAGAAGGTAGGTAACTTCAGGGGCTTCACATACCCCCGAATAGCAGGACGGAAGCCCTCAGGAGGTGCTCCTCCTTTGTAGATGCAATTGTCGGGGCGAAGCATGACAGCTCCAGGAAATGCGTACAGTACGTGCTAACTGATAGCGAAATGCGCGTGATTTGTAAAAGCGGGTTTTTAACATCGTTGTAACACGCGAATCCGCTTTCGCTTTTAAATTTATATCCTAGATAGGGGAGTATCTAGGGTCGTCCAAGGAGGCAAAAATTGCAAAATTAATCCTCTTGCTTACAGATAGATCTCAACTTTCTTTTTGATATTTTTCAATATGTAATTTTTTTTTTGTATTTTGAAAAGACGAGGGCAAACTGCAGATTGTAGCTAAAAGAACTAACACCTACAAATGATTAACTAAAATCTAAAAGATAGAAATATCTTCTTCCTAAGCTCACTCTAGGCAAGTGGAGGCCTAGGGTAATTAGGAAGAAGAGGTGAAACAAGTGCTAGAACCAAAACAAACAACTGCAATAAAAAGCTAAAAGAAGGCAATTTTGATTGAGTAGAATGAGTGTTCTTTTCAAGGACAAGTAGAGGAATGCTTCTACTAGAATTAAACAATCTAACAGCAAGAAAAGAAACACAAATCCTCTTGTAACAATGGTGAAGAAGGTTATCTTCTTGCTCCAAGCCTAGCTGCTCCTTGGCTTGAAAAGAGGGCTTCCTTCTCCTCCTTCCTTGAGAGCTCCTCTAAGGTGGAAGCTACCACCTTTAATGCTCTCTCCAAAGGGGTGGACGTGCACCACCCTCAAAAACTCCTCCAAGGTGGCATGACCACCTTCAAGATCTCCTCTAAGATCTTCCTTGCCTGGCTTCTCCTTTGGCTGGCGTGACCCAAGAGAGAAGGGAAGAGGGGAAGGCACCAAGGGGACAGAATATCCCCTTAATCTTCTTCTTCTTCTTCTCTCTTGGATGTGGGCTTCTTGGTGGAATATGAGAGTGAAATTTCTAGCCAAGGATGACTTGAATGGTGGTGGGTAGTGGTCTTTTTATAGGGTAGGATGGGGGGGTTAAGGTGCCCCTTGAAATGGAGGGCTAGGATGGAAGAATGGAGGTGGTTGGTGATCCTATGGCTAAGGAGAGTTGGCGCCAACTCAAGGGATGTTAAAGGGGGTAGTTATGGTGGTGTTGGTGTCTTTTGGTGGTGGAGAGACACCACCATGTTGGCGCCAACATGGGGTCTTCTAGAAGGGGGGTTAGGTGGATGGTGGAGATGGGTTCAAGGGGGATTGTGTGGTGGAGATGAGGGGAGATTTTGGAGGGAAAAGTGGCGCCATTAAGGGGTGGTTATGGGTAGTTTTTGGCGCCACTTTTAGGTGTCTTTTGGAGGTGGTGGGTAGGTTAGGTTGGTGCCAAGTAGGTTAGCTTATGTGGAGCTTAGGTGGAGCTAGTTGGGTGGAGTTGGTAGGTGGGTTTTTGGGGTGGTACAAGCCAAGGAAGTTGGAGCATAGCTAAGCTAAGCTAAGCTAGCTTAGCTAATGGAGGAGTAGAGGAGAAGGTAATGGAGCTAGGGTTTGGAGGAAGGAGCTGAGGAGGAGAAATCTGGAGCTGGAGCTGGCTGCTGCTGAAGAGGCTGGTATGGGGCCACTCTAGCTGGCTTAGCTTGCTAGTTCTTTGCTAGTTGCTAAGCCAAGCTAAAGTGAGCTAGCTTCTACCAAAATGAGCTGAGGTGAGCTAGGTCTGGTGCTCCCAGGGAGAATCAAGCTGGTTGAGGCAGCTAAGGTAGCTTAGCTCAACTGAGTTGAGCTAAGCTGAGTCCCCGGGAGCTGGACTTGAGCTTCCTAAGCTGGGATGAGTTCTTCTTCAGCTGGCTGGAGTTGAGTGGAGCTGGATGTAGCTAGATCTGAGCTGGGGTGAACTCCTGTCAACTTAGCTGAGCTAGCTAGAGCTCCCTGTGGACTAGTGGGAGCTGAGATGAGCTAGACTCAGCTAAGTTGAGCTGGATCTGAGCTGACTTGAGCTAGGGTGAGCTAAGGTGAACTCTCTTGAGCTGCCATCCAGCTGAGATTAGCTGAATGGAGCTGGGATGAGCTAACCCTAGTTCAAGTAAGCTAGGTTCCAGCTGCGGTGAGCTGGATCAAGTTGAGGTGAGCTGGATCAAGCTGAGGTGAGCTGGATTAGGCTGAGTTCCAGCTAGTCTGGGCTTCTCCTTCACCATTTGCCTTCTTGAGTGCTAGGGTTTTAGGGATCTATATATCTGTACATCCTTAACACTCACAAAAACATATTAAAAATACAATAAAAAATGCAATGCATGCCTAACCTATTTTATACCTAAATGCAGCCCAAAAACCCGTTTGCGGAGTAAAATCCTAAGAGCTAGGTTTGTTTTAATGCATAAGAATGATGATAAACTGGCGTTTATCACTAACTGTCCTCGACCCTTGGTGGAGAGTGTAGGACTCTCGTCTCCTCTGGTCCTGCCAAGTCTATGGGAAGTACTGCTCGCAGAAGAGCGCCATGAATCGGTCCCATGACGACTCTCTCCCCTCCTGGCCTCTGATTGCCCTCCATCACTTGTGGGCTGCACTCTCCAACTGGTATGTGGTAAAGACCACACGACACTCTGCAGGGGGGTGAAGCGTGTTGAAAATCTTCTCCATCTGCTCCAGCCATTCCTCTGCCTCGGACTGGCTTTCCTCCCCCTTGAAAGAGGGAGCTTTAGCTTCTTGAACTGGGCGAAAAGCTCGTGGTGGAGCCGCAACAGGGGAATAGGTACGCCTCCCGGTGTGCCTCCCGGCAGGGAGGACTCGTGCTCAGCAGTGTCTGAGGATGGTGGGGGTGGTGGAGGATCACCCCCTCCCCCTCCAACTTGTCCAGCGTTGTAGTGACTCCTTTGTCTCACAGAGGACTTTCCCTCCACGTCCTCAGGGAGAGGTGGCTGAGGAGGAGGCTACTGAATCTCCTGCACTATGTCTCGGATTAACTGGACGAGGTCTTGGGCCTGGATGCCCGGAAAAAGAGGTCGATCGACTGCTGCCTCAAGTCTGGCACGTCCACCCCCTTGTCCATGCCCACAGCCACGTTCGCGGCTTGCCACATGAGCTCCTCAACAAGGCATCTCCTACAAGGAGATGGAAGAAAAAAGACAGGGACTGTCAACGATATCAGGTTACAGAAAGAAATAAGACTCGAAAGCGAAGATCAAGATAACATGTTGTGATGGCTATCCTAGCTACATGCGCATGAGTGGTTACTTCCAGAACATTTGGTTCATTTCTCGGGACAACCTTGCTTTGATACCATCTTGTTACGACCCGATCCTAGCTCTCTACAGAACCCATGAACGGCTTGCCTCGACTAAATCCCAAGACCCAGTCATCTAACGAGAAATAACCAAATGTACAAATCATTCCACAATTACACATGCAATGTAACTAAGCAAAAAATAGATAATAGACAGTAATGGAAAATAGAATAAAAATTTCAAAGGTACTACATGCCACAAGCGAAAAAGTACATTTGTTGACATAGCCATCACAACTAGAGATATAACAGAAACATGCACTATATGCTAAAGATACTTACTACCAACAAAAGGACCTCTGCAACGGGAAAAAGAGAAAGTACAACTACGACTGGGCTCGATTGGGCCAGCACCCTCTGCAGCTGGTGGCGCTGGCTGCTAACTCCCTGACCTGAAAATGGTTACATATATCTGTGGTCAGCTAACGCTGAGTAGAGTGGTGTATATGTAATTTAAATGCAATTAAACATAAAGGGAAAAGTAGCTAACTAATCATACATTTTGACAGTTATTTATTATCAACTATTTTCGTCCTTAACAACTGTGTTTCTGATTCAGTTATTCTAGTGAGGGTCCATAACATTTCTTAATCCACTCGTTCCCTAAGGGAACGATCTTGATGCAGTTTTCCTGCGATGCAGGATGTACACGTGGCACTCTCCTAGTTGGGAGAGTACCTTGTGGTAGTCCTACACTCGATCTACCACCTCGGGGTCATGGCTGCGACGTAGCGGTGACTACGGCACGCATAATAAGCGCACGGGTAGCTACTCCGCACTGGCACGCGGTCAGTCGTTTCCGCTAACGGGTAAGCCCAAATGTACAACACAGAATAGAATGGGGGCCACACCCCTCAACAGTCTGTGTACCCTCGCCCGACTATCCCAGTTTGCCCAGTGGGCCTAACTGTTGTTGGTGTAGGGAGGCCAATCCAACCCCGGGTCCCAACCAAGGGTGGCTAGCACTCTCCCTACACAAAAGTGATAGTAGCTCTCCTCGGTTCCATGTATACGAGGGCCAGCTCACTTTCCATACCCAAGTCTAAACAGTCAACCAACATGCCCGTAGGCAACATATTCCATCATACATCAGATATCCATTTCAGTATACTTTGATTTTCTTTCCTAGTTCCTCATAGGGTTCATGCATAGTACTCATCTTATTTCATTTCATGGAATGCATCTCTATCACATACTGATTTCTAATTCATACAACAGGCAGCTAGTAAATTAACAGGATAAACCATCATCAATAGGTTAAGCGATCATCTAATCATTTAACTAGTCTAGTTATCACAGTATGAAATTTAACAACATGCATTCTCAGGTTTTATAACATGAGAGGTTCATGCACTTAATACAAACCATTCACATTCTCAGTTCTAAGGTTCATCTCATAACCTAGGTTTCAAGCAGATATTTCTAATTTAGCATGCACTTTACTAATTTAAACCACAGAAGTAGAGAGGACCACACTACCAGGGTACATAGGTGGTATGGGGCTCGAATGGTGGATCCCAATGTCTCCGCAGGTCTCGTGTGCACCACGGACTGGAGACCTATAACGTTGACCAATATGTAAAACAAGCTCAAAATAGTATAGACATGACACTAATACATAGAGGATCTCAAAAGAAAACCAACTGTACTTTTCTTGCATAAAACTGACTCTGTTTGGACCCTTAACTGGCCCAAAAACATGCAACTTGACCAAAATCAGACATCTGGGGCCAGTCCCAGAAGTCTTAAACGAGCGCAGTAGCTCACCTTGCTTTCCTACTTCTATACCCTTCATCTGCTACCCTGCATAACCGTCTGAGGGGGTCTCCAAATGTCTGACACTGCTCCCTATCGTCTGGAAGCGCAATCGGATGTTTGACACGGCTTCCAGACATCCTAAAGTACCTCAAATGTCGCATCATGCACCTTTCCAACGTCCTTGTACCTGTGCATGCATGCGCAGCCACAATGACACCTCAACACAATCGTATTATGCGTGCATGGTTCAGAGTTCGTGCGAAGGACGTACCTTGGCACTCTACGTGCTATTGGACGTCCTGAGCTCTCTTTGAACGTCCAACAACCCCTCTAGACGTTTGGTGAAGGTTGTAGATGTTTGATAATGTGGAAATATCCGCGTGCAGAGCTTCATCGCGAAGCTCTTCTCCACCCATGGAGCTGCAGCAGCTACCACAACAGCTTCAGGAGGCTTCAAGGTTCTCCCTCATGAGCTCCTCCTCCTCTCCCAACTCCTCCAGCGGCCCCCTTCTCCTTCGCTCTCTCTTCCTCTCCTTCGTGCTCCATCTACTGCCCTCCCTTTCCCATGCTTTCTCTCCGTCCCCTCCGTGCTCCTCCTGTTCCTCTCCTCTTGTTACGAACGCGTGCCCCAGACGTCTTTTAAGACGTCTGGGAGGTGGCCCAAACGTCGGACAAGACGTCTGGGATCACATCCAGATGTCTAACCAGACGTCTGGGATCGTTTCCAGACGTCTGGAAAACAGTTATTTTTCGCACGAGAGATTTGTCTGCGCGCCTGTGCGTGCAGACCCGCGATTTCCTCTCTCTCTCTCTCTTTTTCCCTCTCTCTGCGGCTGCAGACCTGCCGCGCACTCTCCCCCTCCTCTTCGCGCGGCCTTAAAAGGCCATGCCTCCCCTCCTGTCGTCTCCACCGTCCCCTTCCTCTTCTCTTTCCTGTGCGCGAGAGCGAGCGAGCGCGAGGATAGCAGCGGCGGCCGCAGTGAGCGCGGAGGAGGTGCGGCGTGCGAGGGCGGAGCTCTGCCGTGAGGGCGAGCTCGCCGGAGTGGCTTGGCCGGCCGGCGGAGGGCGCAGGGGGTGCGGAACGACGCGGAGAGGGACCTGCTGCGGTCTGAGCAGCAGACATGCGAGGTGCGACGCGGGCGGCGTCGCGAGCGGAGGCCGAGTGGCACCCTGATTCTGGAAAAAATTTCCAGAATCAGATGTCTGGATTGATAGCCAGACGGCGAGGGAGACGTCTGTAAGCTCATACAGACGTCTGAAAGGTGAGTATTCCGCTTTCTCCTTCCTTCCTGTCGACTGACCGTACTGAGGGAGGGAGATGGGTGTGCGCAGGCTCGGTGATTCGCCATCCAACGCGAATCAGACGTCTGGCTGTTGTACAAGACGGCGGGAGCGACCTCCAGACGTCTGGGGTGACCATCGGACGTCTGGGAGCTAGGCCAGACGTCCCCGCAGACTTCTGGACGTCTGGGAAACCACGCTGAGCAGGTAATTCTCTGATCCACTTTTTAAGACGTCTGGAAGAAGTTCCAGACGTCTGATTTTACATAGTGTCGTCATTTTCGACCCGTTTAGGGCCCGTTTGGGTTCCGTTTTCCGCGATTCGAGTTGCGTTCTTTTCAGAATTAATTCCTCTACCCATCTGCAGTAGCTATACACTGTTTTGAGACTTTCCTTGTGTTTGATCCTTGTGATAGGACCTCGTTCAGTTGTAGTCTTGGGAGTCGCGGAGGCACGCGGGATTCCCAATCACGCCCCCATTACTCCCGTTGTGCCTGGTAGAGTGGCTTTAAGTTATTAATAAAATCTGTTAAATTATGAAACCATAAATAGAACCTAGGACATTGCATGAATCCTAGGAATGAGAAATAGATGGAATGATAGCTCCTAGGTGTTGCATGAATCCTAGGACTGGAAAACTAGATTGTATGATAAATCCTAGGATATGGCATGAATCCTAGGATGGGAAAACTAGTGGAATGTATAATACTGCAGTCTTGGAAAATGGAAAGAGATATAAAGCTGCTTGTAATTTGAATTAACAGCTGCCTGTTGTGAATAGCTAACGTGGTTGAGAACATGAATTGTAAGAATGTGAAACTGGAAAGTGAAACCTGGATGTTTGAGTAAAAAGGATGGAACCCTACGGGGAAGTAGGAGTAGAACTCCTGGAAAGTGAATGGAATAGTTTTGGGGAAGTGAGCTGGCCCTTGAGTACGGAGTACCAAGGAGAGCGACTGTCTCCCTGTTTAGTGCAGAGCAGAGCTAGCCGCCCCAGGGACCCGGGGTTAGGACTGGCCACTCTGTACCGACTTGCTGGCCCTCGCGTACGTAGTACCGAGGAGAGCTACTAGTGTAGGGAGGTACTAGCTACCCCACGGGCCTCGGGGTTTTGCTAGCCTCCCACACTGACTTGTTAGGCCCGCTGGGGCAAACCAGGGTAGTCAGGCGAGGGTGCGCGGACTGTGGAGGGGTTGGACCCCTGTTACTGAGAGGGCTCTGCCCTGGACTGGTTCCGTGCTGTGCTTTGGGTGCACTCGTTAACGGAAACGACTGACCGCGTGCCAGTACGGGTTAGCTACCTGTGCGTTTATCGCGCGTGCCGTAGTCACCGTTACGTCTGTCAGTGACCTTGGGGTGGTTGACTGAGGGTAGGATCACCACGGGGGACTCTCCCGGCCAGGAGAGCACCACGTGCTACTTCTGCTTTTTGGAAAAGACTGCAATCAAGATCGTTCCCACGAGGAACATTCGAGATCAAGTAAAAGATCTGAGAAATAAATAAAATAGTGAGACAATTGAAAGATGTAAATAAAGAAAGTAATAGAACATAACAGCTACTGTACACTCTACTGTTGTCTTTAGTTTTAGTTGCCACTCTACTCAGCGTTTTGCTGACGTGTTACACTCGTTACCTTTTTCAGGACCAGGTGTTGAGCAGCCAGGGTCAGCGGCTGCAGAGGACGCTGGGCCGAGTAGGGTCCAGTAGAGTTACTACTGTCTTTTGTACCTCTTTGTTTCCGTTATAGTGAGTAGTTCTTGTTTCCGCTGTACTTTTCTTTACCTGCAGTTCATGTTATATGATAAATGTTGTTCTACTGTTGTGGTGGTATATACTGTAGTAGTTTCTTTCCTTACTGCTGTACTTCCTTACTGTTAGTTATATTCATGCTGAATGGGGTTTATTTTACTGCTCTTTTGGTTACTTCCTCGTTGGACAACTAGGTCTTGGGATTAGTCGAGTCAGTCCGGTTCTCGTGTCTCGTAGGGACTCGGGAACCGGGTCGTTACACCTCTCCTTCTCCCCCACTCACGATGGCATGGGAACGGGGGGCAAGGGATGCATGCTGGCTGTAAAGGGTGGAGTGGAGGTGGAGATGTGGTGGTGATGGAGATGTGGGGAGATGATTGCCGTGGAAGGGAGAGGGTGGAGGGGTGAGAAGGTTTTTATAGGGAAGGGTTAGGGTTTTAAGGTGGGAGGGGTGTGCGTTGAGTTGGTGTGGGGTCGAGTCAATTGCGACCTTGGCCCCATAAAAATCCCCTTGTTCCCGTAGAGTCCATAAAGTAAATCCCATGGGGTTTAAAATTGCATAACACCCCTAAAAATTCTAAAAAATTTTGAACAACCCTTGGGAAGGGTCATTTCAAAGACGGGTATAGAGTTACCTATGCATGATGACGTCAATTGTGATATAGTAAGTGATTATTAGTATAGATCATTTATGTAATGACCAGTGCTAACAACTATTCCACATTATGATTATGTCAATGGCCCCTAACCTTTGAATTATAATATAATTATGACATGTGTAGTACCTATGTGATTCACATGACGATTACAATGGGTGGCATCAGGTTATTGAGGAGGTGAACACGATAATCCAGGCATTTCTCTGGGATCTAGCGGACAGGTAAGAATACATAAATAACATATATTACTTCCTTTGCGTTAACTTCAATATTTAAATAAAAGTAATGCAATACGTTGCAGGCTAAATAGAAATTATCATACGCCACTGGATAACTACTGTATGGAGGGATAATTGAGGACACGGTAAATCATTACCTTTTAAAGAGTAATCTTACAATTTCAGTAGAATGGATACTACATTAACAACATCAAGCAACTTGAATAATTGATAGTAAGGTCGATATTTGTATCACAACATTATGATATTGAATAAGACACTGTTGAAAAATTGATCAAATTGTATTACACACACGTATAATTGTATTACAAGATGAGAATTACTTCTCACATAGACATATTGAAGTTACTAGTGGAACTTTGCATTATTAGATATTGTGTTACACTAAGAGATGATGTGAAACTCATGTCATTACAAAAAGCTGCATAATTGTAATACACTAATCTACTTCTATTGTAATACAGTATTATTTCTTTGTTTGAATGTGAATACATATAATACATTCAGAAATTTATAAGTTGGTGAATGTGGTATTAAACTAAGACCCTACTAAACATATAGAAAGTATAAAAATCTTATAAATTAAAAAAAAATTCCTATCATGTTGTTGTGATATAGTTTATTTGATTTTGATGATTAAGCAAATCATAGATGCATATATGGATTATCTTTTCTTCAAAAACTCCATGCTGACAAGAGGAGAGTCGCCATTGTTCTTTGCATCACTAACAATCATGGTAATGTAATACAGAGGTTATATCTTTTATAGATATGATAAAGAGTACCAAAATTGCTTTACATTTGAAACTTACAGAGTCTGATAAAGAACAAGGTGCATACATTGACGAGGGATGAGAATGATACATTGTCGGAAATCTTTCTTGCTAGGCCAAGCATCTATGGTGTCATTAGGAAAGAATTTTTTCCCTTACATCCACCCAGGCATTGGATCTTGCTTGTTGTTTGCTTCGAGACAAAAGAGTATAATGTTTACAACTCATTACCAAACAATTGATAAAGTAGGCAAGAAGCATTTAGATGGGTAAGTTACGTATAACTAACTAATAAAGAATGTCGTCCAAATATAAAGTATAAAATCTGATTACAATGTTCTTTTGATACTTGCAGAAAGATATTGCAACCAAATTCTTCACAGTGAATGTGCCATCCATCAATACTAGAGGTTGGAAGTTCAACTTCGTTACAGATTTACCGTAGCAACCAGACACAAGTATAGATTGTGTGGTTTATCTTCTAAAGTATATGGAGATGATTTGTGAAGATAAATCGATCAAATTCGACTATGCTGACATAGGGAAATTCAGAGTTGAGATTGTTGCAATTCTACAGGAATGTGGAAATGAGGAAAACGATAAACTTGTTTTTCAGTTGCTTACGAATATGAAGTGATGGGACTTAGTGATGTTAATTAGATATTTCAAGTAGAAACATTAGTTCTATACATGTTTTTAGTACTTTTTGAATGGCTGAACTTGTGATGAGCAGCGATGTGAACATCATCTTTTGCATTTTTTTTGTCTTTGATAAACAATGAACATTTAAAAGCTTGTGATTATATTCATAAACATAAGTTTTTCGGGTTTCATAGAATGAGTGATGCTGAGTATAAGGTTTGGCGATACCTTATGGGTATATCTCATAATATGAATGATTACTTATTCTTCTAAATTTAAAGCTTGTTGATGGGACTTTTGAAATATTGTTGTTTCTTTGTTAAAATGATTATATATTAAGAGATTACATGATAGTTAACTGCAATACATGGTTGTTGTTATATGATTGATATTTGAGTTACAATGGACCATTGAAAAAGTCCTTTCTCAATAGGTTTAATTTAAGTAGTTGGGCGTATGCAAAAAAAAGGCATACAACACTATTCCTTGAAATTGTAATACAAAAAGATGTACCTGTTTGAAATGCGTTTACAAAATACCTTTTGTAATGCAAAATAAAGTTTGTAATATAAATCATCGTAATACAAGCACTCAAGTTAGTGTGTTACGAAAAAGTATCCTATGATATATATAATTACTAACACAACTTCTGTGTGTTAGTAAATATGATAGGAAATGATATAAGTATCCTATGATATTTATTATGATATATATATAATAAAGCATCCTATTATTATATATATAATTACTATCAACTATTAAATATTGATATAATACGAAGAACAAGTTGTACAATATAAAATTAAAAAAAAATGAATATCATAGAAACTAGCAAAAAAAAAAAATCCACACTAAAAAAGTGTTCACAACTACATAGCTTTCAAAAAAGAATAAAAACATCCAAAATATTATAATCATTCCATCCCAAGTCTTGGGTCTTCATACAGATTGTCCCCTCTGAAGAGAAAAAAGAAAAAAAAATAGTTAGAATGTTTATCAAACCTATATGAGAGATTGGGACAAAAAAAATTACTTTGAGTATTTGGAAGCTGAAGATGATTACTTCTTTGGGCAATTCCTCGAGTCATGTCCAACATTGAACTTCAGGCAATATTTACACTGACGACCCTTGCCTTGCTTTTGCTCTGAAATGGGCTCCAACCTAATGCTACCTAATTTTAGTCTTCCACTATTACCACTATGCTTCGCTTTTGTAACTTTGGGTTCTCTGATCATTATACAACCAACCGGTGATAAATTGATAGATCGTGAGATAGGAAGTTCATCAGTTGAAACTTTGTCCTTGATCATTCTATGAATCTCAGAAGAAGCACACTCAATTAGTTCCTTGACAAATGCACCCTTGTACTTCAGTGCTTCATTTATAAGATTAGAGCAAAGGTGGTGAAGCTCCTTGGCATCATCATTATGGCTGGAAACTTTGTAAATGGGATATGCACTTGATTTCTTTATGTTATTTTTCCACCTTGGAAGGATATAGCAATCATCCAACTTGCAAATGTTCATGTGTTTCAGGATGGCGAATATATGTTTACAAGGTATTCCAAAAAAGTCCATTGACCTGCAATCACATCGATATGCATTTGTAGAACCGCAGAAAAAAAAACTTCATTGCTTTCATAGATCGATCCAATAATTGAGACCTTGAACCTTGATCCAGGTTTGTCCGTTGATGTATCAAGAACGTTAAGAAGCAAAACAATCGTTAATTTTCCTTTGAACTTCAAAGAATACTGATTTAGTATAGATATCTGCAAGCTGCCTCTCCAAATTCCATGTTGTGTGTAGTATGGGGAATCTCATTATAGAATCATTATCCATTGCATTCTCATTCTCCCTTGATCTATTTAAAGCTGACTAAATCCTGCATATAAATTCGTATAAGGTGTTCTGCTTCGTTAGCGAGCTATTTAAAAATGAATGTAGACTCTCACTTCGTTGAGTTGTTTTCAATCTAGCAAAGAATCTATTGCACATATAAGCTGGAGCCCACCTACTTTTGATGTCAAATATTGAATTGAGCCATTTGTTACCTGCCAATGGATATCAAATCAATTGGATCTTTTGTATGCCATATCAAATCACTCAACTCTCCGATTGCACTAGAATAATCATTCGAAAAACCAATCTTTGAGCTGAATTTGTTGACAATATGCCATGCACAAAAACGATGTACGGGGTTTAGGAAGCAAAATGAAATAGAAGCATGAATAGAAGGGTCCTAATCAGGGACTATAGACAATGGATGTGTACCAATGACATTGATGAAGCGAGAAAACAACCACTCAAAAGATTCCTTTGACTCATTGATTAATAAGCCAGTAACAAAAAAAACTATTCTCTTATGGTGGTTTACATCGCAGAATGTAGCAAATATAAGTTTGTACTTGTTGGTGTTGTATGTTGTGTCAAAGGACAATACATCACCAAATAATCTGTAATCTTGCAATGACACGGTATCGATCCACATGCAACTATTTAGGCATTGCTCTTCATCGATTACATAATCATAGAAAAATGAGGTGTGGACTTCTTGCAGTACTCAAAATGATCTATGAGCATTTGTGCATAAAGACCTGAAATCCTCTTCCTTTCATCCCTCTTCAAGTTGTAAATGTCCCTCACAACGTTTGCTACATGATCACCAACGCCACCGTGCTTTGCAATGAAGGCTATCTGTTTGTTGATGGGAATATCCACATTGGACATTGAGTCAAGAATAACTTTTGTTTGGTCCGTTATCTTCCTGATCGGTTTCAGATATCTCCTTTTACTTGGAAAGGAAGTCGGGTGGTTGTGATCGTCAATGAATTTTTATACCACTCACTTGGTGGAAAAGTCCAGCTTTTTGGTCATTTTGGCTAAACAACCTGTCTTATGGGTACCAAACTTCCTTTTCGTGTTCTTCTTAGAGGGTGGAATGGATTCAGGAAAAGGATCTGCAAATGATGTTGATTTACTACTTAAAATATCAATTGAGCCCTTTGACAACCTTTTAGAGCAACATACAATTTCTTATACGATAGAACCTTCTCTTTGGAGATCTTATCTATGCAAAAATTTTGTACTGCTCTTACGGATACTGAAACTGCGATAGATAGCATATTGCTCGTACATATCTTAGCTTCTACTACAGAATTGAATTCTATACCAATTGTGGGTTTCGAAACTTGCATTCCATTTCTTAAAGATAAATCATTGTCGAGTCTTCAACATCAATAATAATTGGATTGGAAACTGAAAGGGATATAATTATGCATTAGTATAATATAATGATATATTTTAGAATAATAACAATTTACTACGTTGCAAGATAGATACGTAAACAATTGGCATGCAATATTTAAAAAGCATATATGTTTGTAGTACAACATATTTGTTGTATTACAAAAAAAAATTGATTGAATTTTTAAGGCGTAGTTTTGCATTAAATAATCATAATATTATTGTGATACAATTATCTGTGGAATTGCATGGCAGATGCATGAACAATTAGAATGCAACAATTATAAAAGTAAAAAGATGTAATGCATCTGTTGCATTACAAAAAAAAGATTCATCAATTTGCATGCAACATTTAAAAAGCATATATGTTTGTAATATAACAAATTTGCTGTATTACAAAAGGGCAGGAAGGTTTTATTGTCATGCAACCCACGTAATAATATCATGCAGTAGTTGAGTTCACCAAAAAGTTGTAATACATGTTTTTCACTGTGTTATGTAAAAAAAAAAATTGAATGTTTAAGGTGTATTTCTACATTAAATAATCATGAAAGTGTTGTAATACAATGATCCGCTGTATTACATGGTAGATGCATGAACGATTATTATGCAACAGTTAAAAAGGTAAAAAGATGTAATGCAACTAATCTGTTGTACTACAAAAAAGACGAACAATGATCAAAAAGAAAAAAATGTACCTACATTACTAAGTGACGATGAAACGTGATTCGCTGTAGCTGAATGAATAGTTGAAACATCATCTAACAAAGATTCAAAGGACCACGATTAAAATCACACACTGATAAAGCTAATAGATTAAAAAAGTTGTAATACATGTTTTTCTCTGTTACGCAAAAAAAAATTGAATGTTTAAGGTGCATTTCTACATTAAATAATCATGAAAGTGTTTAGTATTGCATGGTAGATGCATGAGTGATTATAATGCAACAGTTAAAAAGGTAAAAAGATGTAATACAACTGATCTGTTTTGTTACAAAAAAGACGAACAATGATGAAAAAGTAAAAAAAATGTACCTGCTTTACTAAGCGGCAATGAAACATGATTCGCTGTGGTTGAATGGATAGTTGAAACAACATCTAACGAAGATTCAAAGGGACATACATTGATATGCTAATAGATTAACTTGCAATAAATAATATGTGAACAAAAAATGATGATCACACAGAGATCACACCACATGAGAACATAAACAAACAAATAAAGCGTAAAAAAATGAAGATTAGAGTAAAGATCATATACACGAAAACGAACCTTCCTTAGCTAAAAAGCACAAATTCCAAATGGTCTGCAACCACTGCAATGATAGAATGCTGTAACGAAAAAATTTGATAGAATAATGATTCTATATGAATAAGCGAGATAACATATCAACAACAAACAAAATATCCATTAATCACGGTGTATTACCAAAGAACAAAAGGATAAAAAATAACAAGAGTCGTAAATTAACAACATGGAAGATGGTTTCGTAAAACCACTTAAATTTGAAATAAGGGGGTTCCTCAAGAAGCACCATGATCGTATGGTGGAGAATTGGTGCTCATTTGGCATTTCGTGAGCACTGTGCTCACTGGATAATTTACATATATATATATATATATATATATGAGATGTTCCTTTTGGTGAGAAGATGAGAAGGATAAACAAAAAGCAAAAGACCTAGCAAAAAGCTAAGAAGAAGGACTATTTTCAAAAGAATAAGCAAAATGAAGTTGTTACAATCGTGGCATCAGACGGGTTTTTAAGATGTCTGGGAAGTGGCCCAGACGTCTGTCCAGACATTTGGAACCCTTTCCAGACGTCTGGTAATAAATTTTTTCGGCGTACGGGGTTGCGTCTACGCGCGTGCGTGCGCAGACTGCACCCGCTGCTTTCATTCCTCTTTTCCTCTCTCTCTTCCTGCAGGTGCGCCGATCTCTTCTCTCTCTCCCCGCGCGGCCTTATAAGACACCCTCGCCCTCTCCCTCACCCTCATCTCCTCCGCCTTCCTCTTCTCCTTCTCCCTGCCAATGCGAGAGTGCGAGCGAGCGAGTGAGCGACGGTAGCAGCGGCCGCGGCGAGCGTGCGGGAAGGAGGGTTGCGAGCGGAAGGAAGAAGCTCGACCGCGAGGGTTCGAGCTTGCCGGGGCAGCTAGAGCCGGCCGGCGGGGGAGCGGCGGGTGTGGGGTGTCGCAGAGGGGCTGCTGCAGCTCGGGTAGCAGGCGGACGGGGCATGGCCGTGCGTCGCGGGCGGAGAGCGAATCGGGCCCTGGTTCTGGAAAATTTTCCTGAATCGGATGTCTGGACTTACGACCAGACAACACTGAAGACGTCTGGAGGACTGTCTAGACGTCTGATAGGTAAGATATTTCTATCTTCTCCCTTTTTCGCGTGTACGGCCATGCAGCCGTCCGCCGCAACTTCGCCTGCGTTTCGTCATGCTGAGAGCAGGTGTGTGTGTGCGCAGGTTCTGCTCGGGAGGGCGCGAGGGCTCGCCATCCCATGTAAATCAGACGTCTAGCCACAGTGCCAGACAACGGAGAGAACCTCCAGACGTCCGGGGAGACAATCAAACGTCTGGAAACCAAGCCAGACGTCCTAGCGGGCTTCTGGACATCTGAAGGACTACGCAGAACTAAGGTACGACCTGACCCACCTTTTAAGACATCTGGAAGAGGTTCCAGACGTCTGATTTTGGATAGTTTCGTCATTTTTGACCCGTTTAGGGCCCGTTCGGAGTCCGTTTTTAGCGTTTCGAGTTGCGTTCTTTCCAGAATAAATTCGTCTACCCGTTTACAGTAATTGTATACCATTCTGAGAAACTCCTTATAATTGATCCTTGTGTTAGGACCCCATTCCGTTGCAGTCTTGGGGGTTGCGGAGGCACGTGGGATTGCCAACCACACCCCCAGTACTCCCGTTTTCGCTGGTAGAGTGGCTTTTTAATTTACTTAACAAAATTTGTTACAATTGTGGAACAATTAATAGAGTCTAGGGCATTGCATGAACCCTAGGACTGAGAAACTAGATTGAATGATAGATCCTAGGGTATTGCATGAATCCTAGGACTGGAAAACTAGATTGAATGATAGATCCTAGGGTACGGCATGAATCCTAGGACTGGAAAACTAGTGGAACGTATAAATATTGCAGTCTTGGAAAAGTGGAAAGGAAATAATAACTGCCTATAAATTGATTTAACAGCTGCCTGTTATGAATGAAGAATATGATGGAGAACATGGGTTGTATGAACGTAAAACTGGAATGGTGAAACCTAAAATGGCCAAACCAAAAAGAACATGAACCCTATGGGGAATTAGGAGTAGAACTCCTGGAAAGAGAATAGAATGGAACTGAGAAAGTAAAACGTGGAAGTGTGTTGTTTCTTGGGTACGTGGTACCAGAGAGAGCACACTTTACCTCTTAGTGTAGAGGGGAGCTTGCTGCCCTCAGGCTGAGACCGGGGTGGGTTTGGCCACTGTACATCGACTTGTTGGCCCTCGCGTACACAGTACCGAGGAGAGCTACTAGTGTAGGGAGAGCACTAGCTACCCCACGGGTCCTGGGGTTCTGCTAGCCTCCTACACCGACTTGTTAGGCCCACTGGGCAAACCAGGGTAGTCAGGCGAGGGTGCGCGGACTGTGGAGGGGTTGGACCCCTGTTACTGAGAGGGCTCTGCCCTATATTGGTTCCATGCTGTGCTTTGGGTGCACCCGTTAACGAAAACGACTGACTGCGTGCCAGTGCGGGTTAGCTACCCGTGCGCTTATCGCACGTGCCGTAGTCACCGTTACATCTGTCAGTGACCTTGGGGTGGTTGACTGAGGGTAGGACCACCACGGGGGACTCTCCCGGCCAGGGGAGCACCACGTGTTACTTCTACTTTTCGAAAAAGACCGCAATCAATATCGTTCCCACGAGGAACATTCGAGATCAAGAGAAGGATCTAAGAAATAAATCAATAGTGAATAAATAGAAAGACGTAAATAACGAAGGTAAAAATATAACAGCTACTGTGCACTCTTCTGCTTCTTTAGCTTTTAGTTGCTACTCTACTCAGCGTTTCGCTGACATGTTACACTCGTTACTTTTCAGGACCAGGTGTTGAGCAGCCAGCGTCAGCGGCTGCAGAGGACGCTGGGCCTAGTAGGGTCCAGTAGAGTTACCTGTAGTACTTTTGTACTTTTCTTCCACTATAGTGAGTAGTTTTCTTTGTTACTCCCTGTACTTTCTTTGTCGAAACTTTATGTTATGTACATGTTGATTTCCCTTCTGTTGTGGTGGTGTATACTGTAGTATTTCCTTTTCTTACTACTGTATTTTGTTACTGCTAGTTATATTCATGCTGAATGTGGTTTATTTTACTGCTCTTTTGGTTACTTCCTCGTTGGACGACTAGGTCTTGGGATTAGTTGAGTCGGTCTGACTCTTATGTCTCGTAGGGATTCGAGAATCGGGTCATTACAGAAGTTGTTAAGAAGATTTTGTGCATGTATTTTATTGTTGTAATTTTTTTTGGTAGAATGTAAAAGAACCTTAAAGAATTCCTTGAAACCCATAGGACTCACCCTAGGACTCTCTTAACTCAATCTAATTCTTAACTAGAGTTCCCTGATTTTTCATATGTCTATTATCCTTTTTTAAACATATACTTTTCATAAGGTCTTTCTTTCACACCAAGTTTATTCTTAACTTGCTCTTTCTCGCATTAAAACTTTATTCCTAAACGAGTCAGGTTTTTCAAACATCCTAAATTCTTTTCAGACATCTGCTTTATCACTTATCACTTGACGTTCAATTTGTTTTAAATCACAACATTCACAAAAACTTTGAAGATTAGTTGTTTTACGACAAGTTTAATTAATTTTAACTTGAAAACTTAGAGACATTTGACATAATCTTCAAACATCTGGATGACCCTTTCTTGACATCCACCTAACTATATCATACTTTCCTAGATCCTATTTTGATAAAAAATTAGTAACTTTCTCAAGTATTGACTTAGGGCTCCTAAATGTCTACTTCTTAGCTTAGATGTTTGAAATCCCTATTTGGATGTTTATATTACTTATTTAAACGTCCATGGAAACCAATTTCAACCTAACTTAACTTTAGTAACTCATCCTTCAATCTTAACATTAGACTTCAATTACTGGAAATTTTTTATCATTGGGCTCATCTTCAAACATCTATATTTCTTATTTAGGATGCCTCTTCTGAGACAACCAGACATCTACATTTTAGTACAGACATTTAAAATCACAAACTTAGATGACTACTCATTTATCTCAGATGTCTAGTTTAGTTAAATTGTATATTTATGTTTCCTAGCCATTATCGCTCAAATAATTACATTCTAATTCAAATCTCAAAGGCTCCTAAGGCTTGAACTTGACCTCCTATACTCGATGAATACCTACCCAAGGTCACCTAAGCCTACACACAACAATCCTAAGCAAAATATTCAGCTTAAAGCTCTAAATTCTTCCTAACTGCTATCTTGTGCTCTATAAGTGCTCTTTGTGACATTGCTACTTTCATTTGAGCACTCTCTCTCTCTCTCTCTTATCTCTCCATATAGGTTTGCAAAGGTAATTTCTCTAAGTCAAAATCTTAGTTCTATATCTTCTTTAAGGCTCTATAGGATTATTTGTAATTTTTCTTTTGTTTTCACTTTGTGTGGGTGCTTGGGCTACGAGTTATCCATTCTTTCTTAGAGAGGGACAAAACTCTCCTTGGAGGTTGTCTAGGAAAGGGGATTTGTAACATTTTTATTTAGTGATTAATTTCCCATTTAATTTTGAGAGAAAAAATCCTAGATTGGAAAAACTAGGTAGAGGTTTCTTTTTCAAAGGTTTCCTTTCTAAATCAGATGTTTTTATGATTTATGCTATTTATTTTCAATTTTTGCTGCACAATTCAGTCCTCTTTTGTACTACTAACAATATATTGGTCATTACCAATCTTACACTCATTCCTTGATACAAACATTACCTAAGCCCAAAAAAAAGAAAGTAACTCATACCACCACTTTTGCTTCTTCCTGGCTCCATCTTATTTAAGTTATTTCCCCCATTAGATGGTACCTTAAGCAATTTGGAATATCCATGCTCTATGCAAAAAAACAAGAATGAGAATGGCATTGCATTTTTTTCAAGGAAAAACACAATTAAAATTGTTATTTCAATTTACTACAATAAAAATAGCTGACAGCACAACATTCGTTGGATACAAAATCAAAGAAATATATATAATAAAGGTAATACACATTGATGGTCTTCACTTTAAAAGAATTTGTTATGATTTCACATGTAAGATTTGTTGGATTTTATGTGCCCTAGCTAGCCATCTGAACTATTTAATATGATTACATTTACATCTGAATGAAAGAATTAGATTATTATCCAGTGAATAGGGGATGTACTTGGTTAGATCGAATAAATTCGATGTGTGTTGATTTGGAGATCTAAACGACTTAGAGGATTTAATAGCACATCAAGAAATCATTTGATTACATTAATTATTTTTTATCTCAGTTGGGATGGCAACCTTCTCTATAGGTTGTCGCTTGATTGATGTTCCTAAATGGAGATTTAGAATTGTTACGTGGGTCAGGTTAAGGAGTTAACCTGATGAAATAGGAAATAATCGAAGTCCTTCTCCAATGTTGTCATGAAGGTGTATACTTTAACCTGAGAAAGATGTGTCTTTGTTTACGAACATATACATTTGGCCAGTAGACCAATAGTATATGCAATCACCTTGGTGCTAATATTGGAAAGTCGGTGTATGTGGGAAGGGACAAGAGGTGCATGATCTATCGAAGAAATTACACGAATCTATCACATAGGTGTATGTGACAAATTGGAGACATGAGCTCACTCTGCATATATTGGGAAATGACAATTCCATATGTGATCATAGAGTCCTGATTAGACTCAATGCAAGAAAGAGAAGAAAATAATCTTTTTGGAAAGAATCTAGCTTTCGTTTTCATCCCAATGATACAAAGAAACATTGAAAATAATATTATCCAAGGAGGAATGATGGTAGTCTAATGGGATTAGACATCATAATAATATTGTCCTTTGCATGTGAAGGATTCATGAATAGTTGGAATACCTAAGGAGTAATGCCAAAAATCCATGAATCCTAATGTTTCATTATTGACGTGATGAAACCAATAATGATTTTGATAGATTCTTATTTTTAGATAAATCAATTCTGACTTAAGGAGTTAAGTTGCACTTGATTTGGTGATTAATTTTACCTAATTTGATTATGTAGGAAATCCAAGGGTTGGATTGCAATTAATTTATGTCTGGATATTAAAATTGAACATCCCATTAGTTGTTATGGGCTAATCTCATAAAATTCAAGTAGGATTTGATCCCCAACCTTGGATGGAGATCTAAGGATTGACATCAAATTAGGACTAGGGTTGAATCCCTACAAATATCTCCCAAGGCAAACCTTAATCCTAAGTCTTCAATCACTTGAATTCAATCAACTCTCAATCATCTCCATCGAAGAAGCATCCACCGGAAGAGAGAGAAGAGAAAAAGAGTGAGCCAGCGACGCTCTTGTTCTCTCTATTTTCAAACGTTTGGAAGCTTTTCAGACCTCCAAGATTTGTTCTAGGCATCTGATATTGCAACATTTCTTCTGATTGTTCTTGCTTGTTGAGGGTATTTCATTGAGGAAGAAGGATTGTTGTTGTTCATGATTTTTGTGAAGGCATTCACGGATCTTGTTCGTGATTGGACATCCTCAACATGAAGGGTTTCATCCACCCGTTGAGGAGGGGTTTTGGGCATGTCAAGGCTTATTGTAGGAGCACTAAACGTGGGGTGTTGTGCTACACCACCTACAAAGATATAACCCTTTATACTTGTGGGATCCTAAAACGATCGGAAACTAGTTTGAATCATGTGGTTCCAGTTTAGAACATTATATTTTTGTTACTTGATCGAGTTTTGGCATTGATTCAATCTCATTCTCAAAATTTTTAAATGCCATTTTTCACACTTCCACGATGCTATTAGTCAATTCCATTGATCCTTTCAAGATTCTCCCTTAAATACCAGCAAAAAATTTGAAATTTAAAAAATAGAAGTTCTATAAACAACATGAAACACTATAAAAAAAGTAACGTATATTGATGGGTAGACTACAACAGTGTTCCAAATGCATTGCTGTTTGTTTCCCTTCAGGTCTCATTGATTTCCTCTTTTCTTTTTTCCCCCTCCTCCTCCCTCATTGGTTTATGTTTTGAATGCTAAATCCTAAACCCATACAACCCCCCATCCTCCTAATACACGCATGCATGTAGAATTGGTCATATGCCTCTTCAACCCCCACCCCTTCCCTTGTAAGACCTCAAACCCAGATTTCCACACTTGAGTCAAGTTCCACTTTCCATAAGGAATCCAATGCCATTCGTTTCACACGAATTGAAGCACCATAACCTCGCTAAGGGAGTTTTTGCAAGAAAACCCCCATATTTTGAAACCCACCTCGATATCCAATTGGAAAGTATCTTCGAATACCTTGCAAAATCCAAAACCAACAGCACCGGTGTCATGCAAATCAGAGGTGGTTAGATCCTTTTTCAGAAATCTACGCATATTTTGTGGTTAGCGACAATTTAACAAATTTTAAATCACATTTAGTATGAACATTTGGAATGTAAATCGAGGCTTGAACTAGAGAACTAAAATCACTACGACGCTTCTCTCGACATAATGAGTCTGATGGACTTTGTCGCTTGGAAATCAGGAGTCCTAGACCTGAGAATAATAACTTTGTGGGTTTCATTCGTGGTTGTTCAAAAAAAAAAAAAGAAACCAATGGAAACCTTAAAATATCTAACCCTCCCTTGCAAAAAAAGAAACCCTAAACTTATCGCCACCCCTCCCTTAAATACACCTCATTGATATTTCTATATATATTTACATTAATTATGCTTAACTAATGCTAATCTAAGAGTTAATTATGGTAGAAAGTAGTTAGTTAGGTTAGTATAGTCATATAGGTGCATTTTATAAATATTACATAATGTTGGGTTCTTCTGCAATTTTTCCAAAATCTATATTTGGTACCTTGATGTATTTGTTATAATATGTGTAGGTACCAGTTTTGGAGCAATTTTGAGCCTTGTTGATTGGATTTTCAGAATTGAGCTTACTTATGAATGGAAGATGAGCCTATTTTTATGAACCATAACCTATTTAGCAATTAGGGTAACCTATTTAGAAACCTAATTTTTCCCAACTTAGGACCCACCCACCTAGCTTAATTAGCAACCTAATTTGGTCAACTATGGACCTATTTAATAACTTATGTTTGGTTGGCTAAGTGCACCTAGTTAGATCCTAAAAACCAAGCTTCACCTTATATTATCCTTTCCTTAACCTTTAGCAAAATCACTAACCTACCCTATGCATTAGGTGCTGCCACCTATAGAGTTTCTAAACCCTTCCTAGCTGTCCCCTCTAGGCCACTTTAGCACCCTTACATCTCCATCTTATGGCCCTTATTAAGACTTTATCCTATCCCCTTTTTGAATGCGCAAAAGTGCATATCCATTCCTAATAAATCCTAGCCCTTCAACCTTCATCGGAAGGCCCTAGTTTCACCACCTAATGGCCGGCCAACACCATTAGGATAAACCCCTTAGGTGTCACCCTCCCTCCTTTAAATCCAATCCTCTATCTTCCTAGATTAAATCCTAGCTTTCCATAGTTTCTAAGAAAACCTATTAACCTATCCTACCATCCTAGCCTTTGAACCTAAACCTACTCAACCCTAGTCCTCCATCAAACACCTTCCCTCCATTAAGTTCCTCAGCCTTAGAATAAAACTACCATCTCCTCACCACCTTATACATAACCTTCTTATTTAGGATAGCCTCTCACCGCCTTCTCCCTCTAAACTCCACATCCAAACTCTATTGCAATCTCTAGTTGCCATCCTCCTCATCCTCTACCTCTGCTCCACCCTCATCTCCATCTTCAAAGCAGCTACGTCAACGAACAAAAGCTACATCTCACCTATTCTCTCTATTTTTCTAGTTCTTTTTAGTTGCTGTTAAGACCCGTGCTGTTTGAGCCCTTTAAGACGTCTGGAACTTGGGTCAGATGTCTGGCCAGACGTATGGACACCTTCCCAGATGTCTAGAGATCGAAATTTTCATGTACGAGCTCGCGTCTGCACGCGTGCTGCGCGCAGACAGTACACGCCCCTCATTTCTTCTTCTTCTCTCTCCTTCTGCCCAACGAAAACCCTAAACTCACACCCTTATATAAGCCCCCTCCTCCCCTTGTTTCACCCCACTTCCCAGCCACCTCGCTCTTACACTCCAGCGAGAGCAATCGAGCGAGAACGGCGGAGCGAAGGAGCGGTGTGAGTGGAGAGAGGAGCGGCATGAGGAGGCGAGGAGAGCCAGTTTGCGTGCTCGTGTGGGAGCTTGCCGGTGAGCTCACGGACGGTCGACGCGTGCGTAAGGCGGAGGAGTGTGTCAGGGAGATCCTCCCCGACACTGCTGCAGTTGGAGTAGCAGGCGAGCGGGTGTGGCGCGACCACGCGCGGTGCGAGAAGGCGGAAGTAGGTTCTGGTTCTGGGATTTTCCCAGAATCAGACGTCTGGAGTGACCGCCAGACGACGGTGCGGACATCTGGAGGTGGTGCCAGACGTCTGAGGAGGAGGCTTCGCGAAGGTACGTCTCCTTTGCGGATACGGCCATGTAGGCCACTCCGCTGAGACATTGTTTCTTGCCTTTTTGATGGAGATTCGGTTGATTCATGCAGGAGTTGCTTCGGGAAGACGTAGGACATGCCCTCCCACTCACTTCAGACGTCCGGGCGAGGCACCAGACGATGGAAAGCATTTCCAGACGTCCGGAGAGGTGGTCGGACGTCTGAAACTGGGTCCTGATGGTCCAGCGGAGTTCCTGGATGCCTGAGGAGTGGCACAGAACTTGAGGTATGGCACTGGACACTTTTAAGACGTCTGGAAGTTGTTCCAGACGTCTAATTTGAGTCAGAATCACTATTTTTGACCTGTTTAGGGTCCGTTTGAGGTCCGATTTCCGCAATTAAGATACCAATGTTTTCCGTATGAATTCCCCTACTTGTTGGAATACTTTCTGTATTGTTTTGAGTATTCTCCTGTGATTGATCCTTGTGATATTTTTGATTTCCGTTGCGGGTTTGGGGCTTGCTGAGGCACGTGAGCCCGTCGTTCAAGCCCCCATTACTCCTAAGTTTGCTGGTAGAGTGGCTTCCCCTTAATTTAATTACAACCTAATTGCATGTGTGGAATGAATGATTAGAACCTAGGATCTGGCATGAATCCTAGGACTAGAAATACTGGATTGTCTATATTGAATGAATGAATTGCAATCTTGAATGAGTAGATAGAATGATAACAATTGCCTGTAAATGAATAATAGTTGCCTGTAAAATATGTAGTATTTGTGTTAGTTAACTGTTGAATGTAACCTTCCTATCGTACCTGTGAAGTGACGTAATATGAGCTGCATGTATATAATTTGAAAATGGAAAGGTGAATGTTGGAAACATGAGCTAGCTGTGAATAAACTGAATATGGAATAGAGGTACAAATTGCATGGGTATAACCTGAGAATGGAAATAAAAATGATGAAACCTGGTATGGCTTGGCCTGAGAAATATGAGCATGAACCCTATGGGGAATTAGGAGTAGAGCTCCTGGAAATAAATGGAATGGAACTGGGAATGTGAGTGGGGAAGTGAGCTGGCCCTTGAGTATGGAGTACCAAGGAGAGCGACTGTCCCCATGTTTAGTGCAGAGCAGAGTTAGCCACCCTTGGGTTGGGATCCGGGGTTAGGATTGGCCACTCTATACCAACTTCTTGGCCCTCACGTACACAGTACCAGGGAGAGCTACTAGTGTAGGGAGCGAGTTAGCCACCCCACGGGGTCCGGGGTTCAGCTAGCCACCCTACACCGACTTGTTGGGCCCATTGGGCAAACTAGGGTAGTCAGGCGAGGGTGTGCGGACTATGGAGGGGTGAGACCCCTGTTTGGTTCTTAGGGGCTAGACCTCTGTTACTGAGAGGGATATACCCTATACTGGTTTCGTGCTGTGCTTTGGGTGCACCCGCTAACGGAAACGACTGATCGCATGCCAGTGCGGGGTAGCTACCCGTGCGCTTATCGCGTGTGCCGTAGTCACCATTACATTTGTCTGTGACCTTGGGGTGGTTGACTGGGTGTAGGACCACCACGGGGGACTCTCCCGGCCAGGAGAGCACCATGTGCAACTTCTACTCTTCGGAAAAACTGCAATCAAGATCGTTCCCACGATTAACATTCGAGATCAAGAAAGAGACCTGATAAATAAACCAAGTGGTGAAAGAAAGAATAATTAGTTAAAGAAAGAAATTGAAAAACAACAGCTACCTGTCCACCTTTACTGCTTTAGTTAGTTGGTTGCCACTCTACTCAGCGTTCGCTGACGTTTCATACTCATAACCCTTTTCAGGTCTAGGTGTTGAGCAGCCAGAGCCTACGGCTGCAGAGGGTGCTGGGCCCAGTAAAGCCCAGTAGTTGTAGTTCTTTTGTACTCATTTGTAGTAGTGAGTAGCTTCTTGTACTTTTATATTCTGTACTCTTTCGTTCTGCACATTATATTCCTGTACCCGTTTACTTTCCTACTGTTGTGGTGGTGTGTACTGTAGTAGTTTTACTTCTTTACTACTCTACTTTTGTTACTGTTAGCTGCTTAGCATGGTGAATGTGGTTTACTTTACTACTTTTTGGTTACTTTCTTGTTGGACGACTGGGTCTTGGGATTAGTCGAGTCGGTCCGATCTCGTGTCCTATAAGGATTCGGGAACCGGGTTGTAACAAGATGGTATTAGAGCAAGGTTGTCTCGAGAAGTGAACCAATTAGTTAGAAAATAACCAATTCACATGCTTGTAACTAGAGTAACCACCACAATGTACCTTTTGATATCTATTCTGAGGTTCTTTTGCTGAATGTCTGCTAGAATTGACATCTTCCTGTTTTATCTTCGCATCTCCTTGCAGGAGATGCCTCGACGTGGAGTCATTGAGGTGGTTGCGGACGCGACCGAGGTCGAGGTCGGAGGGGCGGACATGTTGAGCCTGACGTCTCAGTGGACCAGCCACTACTTCCGGGCGTTCAGGCCCAGAACCTTGCCCAGCTGATATGGGAGATTGTACGAAAGGAGCTCCACCTGCCTCCATGGGCACCTCTCCCTGGGGCTGCGGAGGGGGAGTCCTCTATGGGACCTCGAGACAGACACAGCGCTAGATGTGGGGGAGGGGGTGGCCCTGCACCGCCCCCACTGTCCTCTGACACTTTTGAGCATGAGCCCTCCTTGCCTGGAGGCGTACCAGTTTCCCCACTTCAGTGCCATTACGAGCTTTTCGGACAGTTCCGGAAGCTGAAGCCCCCCTCCTTCAAGGGGGATGAGGACCTGACCGAGGTGGAGGACTGGCTCGAGCAGATCGAGAAGGTGTTTGACACCTTTCGCAGCCCTGCGGAGTGCTATGTGGCCTTTGCCACGTACCAGTTGGAGAGCGCGGCACACAGGTGGTGGAGGGCGGTCAGAGGTTAGGAGAGGGCTGAGCTGACATGGGACTAGTTTGTCACCCTCTTCTGCGAGTAGTACTTTCCCAAGACATGGCAGGATCAGAGGAGGCGGGAGTTCCACACTCTCCGCCAGGGGACGATGACCGTGAGCGCGTACCGCATGTGTTTTCTGGAGCTGTCTCGTTTCACCGCGACAGCTGTGGCTACTAAGGAGGAGCACCTGTGGAGGTTCACCGAGGGGCTCCGGCCTGCTATTCGGGGGTATGTCAAACCCTTGAAGCTGCCTACATTCTCGAGGGTGGTGGAGGCAGCTATGACATATGAGGAGACCAACCCGGCTGCACGTGACATTGACAGCAGACGGAAGAGGCCTTACCAGCCAGACTACTCATAGGGTCGATGAGAGAGGAGGCACGCGGCGTCTACAAGAGAGCCGTCATGTTTTGCGGGGTTATCAGTGGCCTTTGGGGGCCCCCGACAGGGGCTAGTTGCTAGCACTGGACCCCCGCTCAGCCGTCAATAGAGACCTACTGAGGGTGGGAGTCAGGTTCCCCTTTGCTACCAGTGTGGCCAGTCGGGCCACATCATGAGGGACTACTCGTCTAGGGCTGGAGGTCATCAAGTGCTCCTCGCATCGAGTGCTGGAGGACGAGCAAGAGGCCGTGGTTCCCAGGTGCGTGGGGGAGGACAGTAGTCGCGGGGAGGGTACCGGCCAGCGGCTACCCGTCCTATGTAGAGTGTGGTTGCTTCGTCCGCACCTAGAGCTGAGGGGAGTATCAACGCCATGACACACAGAGACGCCAGAGCTTCGGGTTCAGTGGTGGCAAGTATGGTTACAGTTTCTGGCAGACTAGTTTACACACCTTTTGATTTTGGCACCACGAACTTGTTTGTTGCTTCTAGTTTTGCTATTAGTTTGGGACAGGACTGTGTGTTGTTCGAGGATCCGTTTGTGATCAGAGGTCCGGGTGGTCAGCTGTTTGTAGCTGAGGAGGTTTACACAGGCTGTGAGGTTAGTGTTGGGGGACACAGCCTCCCCGCTGATCTGATTATGATACCAATGGAGGACTTTGGCGTGATTCTGGGGGTGGACTGGCTGTTCTCTTACCACTCTTTGGTGGACTGTTTTGAGAGGAAGATCGTCTTTTCCATACTGGAGTTGCCTTCTTTTGAGTTTCACGGACAACCGGTGGACGGAGGCTTCAGGTGCATTTCTGCACTTTGGGCGGCGAGACTTTTGGGCCAGGGGTGTGAGGACTTCTGGCTTGTGTAGTGGCAGAGTCCAGCCCGTGGCAGACTTTTAGAGTATCCCGGTGGTCAGAGAGTACCCCGACGTGTTCCCAGAGGAGCTGCCAGGACTACCGTCTGAGCGTGAGATTGAGTTTGAGATCTCACTAGTACCGAGGACCAGCCCCATTTCTACGTTACCTTACAGGATGGCACCACTTGAGCTGTGAGAGCTCAAGTCCCAGTTGCAGGACCTTCTGGAGAAGGGCTTTGTGAGGCCTAGTGCATCTCTGTGGGGAGCCCCGGTATTATTTGTGAAGAAGAAGGATGGTACCCTATGCTTTTGTGTGGACTGCAGACAGCTGAATAGGGTTACCATAAAGAACATGTATCCGCTGTCGAGGATTGACGACTTGTTTGACCAGTTGTGAGGTGCCACGGTCTTCTCCAAGAGAGACTTGAGGTTTGGTTACCACCAGTTGAGGATCAAGGAGACCGACGTCTCCAAGACAACTTTCCGCACTCGATACGGACACTACGAGTTTTTGGTCATGCCATTTGGGCTGACCAACGCCCCTGCTGCTTTCATGGATTTGATGAACCGGGTGTTCAGACCGTATCTGGATCAGTTCGTGGTGGTATTTATTGATGATGTGCTCATCTACTCTCGGGATCAGGCGTAGCACGAACAGCACTTGCGGATGGTTTTGGACACATTGAGACGGTGTAGGCTATGGGAGTTGAGAGTTCTTCATTCTTGTTGCTCACCACCAGAGTACATTTTTTTTCTGTTGATCAGTGGTTTCTTGAGGAAATTATTTCGGCATTTATTCTTGCCTCGCTGCAACTTTCTTTGTAACTATGGGTAAGATTTGGTTTCTACAAGTTTATATATGCGTAAGAAGTGGTTTGGTAACTATTATCTATGTACTAATGTTGTTGTTACAAACGAATCTACGGATGCTATTGTGGAGTTGAGTGATACTTTGCCGCTTCCTTCTTCAAAGGCTATTGACATATTTGGTTAGTCTCCCAATATTTTTTCAAAATTTTTCCCTTTTCTTGTATTTAGCATCTCCATTATCGATTTTCCTATGCGTTCTCCAGGTTCTTCTGATCACGATGAAGAGAACTTTGGTATAGGGTTGTCATTCGATTCTTTTGAAGATGTTCGCAATGCTTATGTCCAATATGTTGATCGAAAGGGATTTGGTGTTATTGTTCAACATTCCATGAAGACGAATGAGATCGTAACTCGTGCTATTCTTAGTTGCTGTAGGAGTGGATCTCCCCCAACAAAGACGCTGAACTATGTTCAGAAGGTTGTTCTATTACTTTAATTTTTTTTGTTTTTTTCTTTCTTAGATTCTCTCCTCAGTAAATCGCTGTCTGTTGTGATATTTTCTACCATTTTATTTAGTTGTATGTTACTCGCCAAATATTGTTATTTAACATTGATTATTGATGTTCTCTTTGTCTCATATATATTTTTTTATTCTAATGCAAATGTTATTTTGTCATCTTACTATGTGCAATTCGAATTGTTACATTGTAATTTTTCTAACATATGTTATTTTGTCGTATTTAGGTTAATCTCCGATACAACTGTCTAAGCTGTTTTTTGGTTCTGTAGTTTACTCGGCACTTATTGAATAACAATTGTTTTTGTTGCTGTTACTTAAGATTCGCTACTTATGAGATCACATAACTTTCATCTTTTCTGTAGATTTTTTCTTTCAATGGGATTGGTTAGTTGTAATGAATTTACTTAATGTAAGTTTCTTAATTGAATTTAGAGGAAACTTACTTCAAAGCTGAACTGCCTGGCGAAAATGAGGATAATTCATATGGAAGGTAGAGGTTATTACGTTGTAGAGCTATGTGATGATCATAATCATGAGATGTTGAATAGTAGCCAGATGCGTTTCTTGACGTCAAAGCATGATGTGCCACTTTGCAAGCAATACCATATTGCATTGAATGATAGGGCTGGTATTCTAACCTCAAAGACAATGCAATCGTTTATTGTTGAAGCGGGTGATGTAGAGAATCTTGGTTTCACTGAAGACGATGTACAGAACATTGTGAAGAAGAGAGTTTTTATCATTGGTTGATGGTGATGTTGATGCTATTTATCAATAATTTTGTCGAATGCAAGTAAATAATCCTCGATTCTTTTATCTTATGGATTTGGATAGTAAAGGTCGCTTGAGGAATGTTTTCTAGGCTGAAGGTCGTTCCAGGTTGTCGTATAAGTACTTTGGAGATGTTACTTTTGATACTACCTACTTAACAAACAAGTATAAAATGCCTTTTACTCCATTTGTTGGAGTTAATCATTATGAACATTCAGTTTTGCTAGGTTGTGCACTTCTTAGTGAGGAGACAGTTGAAACTTTCTCATGGCTTTTCGAGTCATGGTTGCAGTGTATGGAAGGTATGCACTATACATGTGAGACTCTATGTTTGGCTAGTAAGATTTTAATGTTTTCACTTTCAAAATTCTTCTTTATGGCGGAATTGCAATTAAATTTATAACATGCTATTTGTTGCTTCTCTCCTTCACAGGTGTTGCTCCGCAAGGAATCATAATAGATTAAGCACAGGCTATTATTATAGTTGTGGCAAAGGTTTTTCCAAATACTTGTCATAGGTTGTGTTTGTGGCACATCATGAGTAAGCTTCCTGCTAAAATTGGCCATGATTGCATAGCAAGGAAAGAGGTTAAGAGAATTGTCCATGAGAACCTAATAGCAGATGACTTTGAAAGTGAATGGAGTAACCTTATAGTTACTAGGTTGCTACACTCTAATTTGTAGTTGTCAAAGATGTATCAGATACGTCATTTGTGGGTTCCTGCATTTGTAAATAATATGTTTTGGGCAAATATGACTACCTCTCAAAGATCAGAAGGAATGAATGCCTTTTTTGATGGTTTTGTCAACTCTAAAACTTCTCTTAATCAGTTCGTATCACAGTATGAATTGGCATTAAATAGAAAGTATGAGAAGCAAGTGAAGGCATATTTTGACTGCTTGCACAAGTCTGCACAGAGTAATACTATTTTGTGCATGGAGCAATAGATGTTTGACATTTATACAGTTGGAATTTTTAGATGCTTTCAGCATGAAATTTACTCCATATTGCAATGTTACACGGTTGGAAAGTGTGAGTTTGGTGATGGAAGCATGTCATTTGATGTGCTTGAGAGGAAGTTAATTACTTTAGATGATGGGTTTAGATTTGTAAAGAAACAGTTATTCCTTGTGATATTCTCAAAGGAAGATTTAGTTGTTTCTTGCATGTGTAAGTCATTTGAGTTGAGAGGGTACCTTTGTAGGCATGCCCTTTTGATTTTAAAAGAAAATCAGATTGACTTCATTCCTGAGAGATATATTATTGACAGATGGAGGAAAGATATTGTTAGATGTTCTTATAGGGAGGAATATGGTGAAAGTGTTGTTTTTGACGATCCAGTTGACAGGTATGAGGAAATCTTTCGAAGATGTATGAGATTTACGGAATTAGGTGCATGAACGAAAGTCAGTTATAGCCATTGTTGTGAGATGCTTGATCGTATGTTTGGTGACTTGAAGGTCTCTATCTCACAACTTGTGAGAGATTCTTAATTATTTTTGTATATTTGATTTGTTAATCATCTTCTTTAATTTTGTCTAATTTGAACGTTAATTTCATCTAGGATGTTGTTACAACTGTTGACAAAAGAAACTACACAAATGATGATAGTAATGGTGTTCATATATTGAATCCTTACCATTGTCAACGACAAGGGAGACCTCCTGCAAAGAGAAAAAAGTCAACAGTGAGATACGCGCAGAGAATTCGAGGTCTAGATGTTCAAGTAAAGGAGTTGATGCAGGTATTTTTTTCACAAGACCTTTAGTAGTACCTTCTTCCATTGAGGGAAGTGTGCCAAGGATATATGTGAGTTCTTCATTGCCTTCAAAGGAATCATCCATGGTATGCCCTTCTTTTTGTTAGACAATTGAAATGTTTGTGCTCAAATTACTTTGTTACATTTTTTTATAAGTAATTGACATTTGTAATTTCATTCAGGAAGTCACAGATACCATGACATTGTCTGATCGTGCAGCGTGTGTCTCTTCGTCACCATCATTTGCAGGGTTCTCCTAATGTCGTGGATGTGCTATTGTAGTTGTTAAGTAGGCTTTTGTTTTAATTTTGTGATTTTGTCCTTTTTTTGAGATAACTGTAGTACACTTCTTCATCGGTCTGAAGTTCTGATTGCTGCTACGTATGGAAGTTACTTTTATATTGTAAAATTATAGTACAAATTTGGGTTAGTTGGCTAGTAGTGTTTGCTCTTTACTAACTGTCAAATCATATGATAAATGAATCTTGTGATATGTCTGAGAGTTGGTGAGATATTTATTGGTTCCTTTATTAAATGCTCTGGTACATGTTAGTTGAGGGTGGTTCTTATAAATATCCCACCTCTCCTTTTAATAGTGTCACCTTTCCCACTCATAGAAGTCCACATTCTCCTTCTCTATGGAAAGCAAATTAGGTAGAGGAATTGATTGTGTAGAGAAAGTGTGTTGCTTTTGCAATATTCTTGCAAAGCATCACCGGGATCCTTTGCATTTCATTGTTATGCCAAAAGATCAGATTTGTAATGTTTATGCTAATGAGGTCGGAAAAAGTTGATATATGTCTTGCTGTTTGCCAATTTTCTGAGACTTTTTTTCTTTCATACGGGTTTGTGATTTTAGTGTTTATATAAATCATGTTCTGAATACAAATTTCATTCTCTTAGAAGTGGTTGATTTCCTTAGTTGCAAACTTCAAAGGTCTATGATTAATTGTGATGTGTTAGAGAACAAACTTAAACGGAAGAGGTTGGAAAATCATAGCCTTCTATGGATGTTGGAAAGGTCAGAGTGTAGTATTTGGTGTGTAAATCGTTATAAATCTAAAGATGTATTGTCCTCAATCGATAATCCTTCGTCTAATTGATAGGATAATGTAATATATGTTAAATGCTTGATGTCATTCAGCTGGTGCTTTTATCGAATATTGACCATATGAGATTTTTGCTAAATGTTTTAGATATACTCCTTCAAGTTGCAGTAACATTTTGCTGAATGTTTATTTGCTTCTCTTTTTTGCCCAATATATGTTTCTGGCATGAGAAGGTAACTTATTTCAGTTGTTATAACTATATGTAAGGTGTTTACAAATGTCATCAGCATCTACTAGAATGCAAATGATAATAATTATGTTTAGTCATGCTTTCTTCTTTCACCAATCGTGGGTTATTTTCTTTGAATGCTAATGCAACAATTGCTAAAGAATTGACGACATGGAATTGATACTTTTGGTCTATGTAGTTCACTTCTCACTTTTTTGTACGTCATGGTAGAGCTTTGATTTTTGCTAAGTAATTTGAGATGTTTTTAGTATTTCATCAATTGCAACTGCTAGAATTTCTGAGGAGTCATCGTATTATATTTTGTATTATTTTTTCATAGTTGTAAGTTTGCTGAGAACGTAGATCTCTTGTTACTCAATGTATGACTTCTATTTTTGATATGTTAACATCCAAGAATTTCAAACTTAAATGCATATTGTTTACTGCGCATTCTCATTTGTTTCTCATATGTTCTCATCATTATTTATGTTTACTAATACATGTATATTTCAATGATAGGATACACTAATATGCCATGAAATATATTCCTCTTCTGAACGAGTAATAAACTTTTGATGATATCTTGTAAGTTTCATGGGAAGATGAGTTGATTCACAACTTGTTAGGTAGCATCAGTAGTATTTTGGTTAAATTCGTTAACTTAAGCAATCTAATACCGTTGTTATCACTACAACAAAGAAGGATTTTGGTCATGGTTAAAAAGCATGACTAAAGGATTTAGAATCGTTACCAATTAGCATCACCAAAAGTTGCGTGGTGGAAGGTCTTTGGTCACAATTCCATCCAAAATCGTAATCAAATCCCCCACAATTAGCTAGGTTCGGTCATGGTTATAAACCGTGACCAAATATTTTTACTCACAATTGTATAACCGTGACCAAAGAGAGAGCTTGGTCCCCATGACCAAAAATGGCTCCTTTAGTCACGGTTCACTAACTGTCACCAAAGGATCCCTTTAGTCACGGTTTTTTCTGTGAGCAAAGGATCCTTTGGTGACAGTTGGTTAACCATGACCAAAGGTCTCTTAAAACAAAAAAAATAAAAAAATGTAAATATGTTTGGTGGGGCCAATAGCTGAAATATCTTTAAAAAATGTATACATTTTATGGTGCAAGCAAAATAAAATGTAAATATTTGCATCTTTTTGATCATATTTTGCAACCCTGTAAAACAAATGCATACTTCAATTTACAATAAACAAGATTTATTATAAGAATAATTAATGATTAATAGCTACCCAAGTATTAAAGATATGAAGAACACAAACTTATAAGTAGAAACTAGCATCGATTAACAACATTTGAAAATATTTAGTGTAACCTGATTATCCTACCTTCAGTTATCCAAAATTTTCAACTTTAAGGTACAAACATGCAAAATAGGGGAATATATTGCTCTTAGTTATCAGCAGAGCAGGCAGCAATCTCGAGGAATACCAAAATCTTTACAAACACAAAGGGAGAACACCAATACTATCTTCTTGAGGGAGGATCGTGCTACAAAACACTGAATGCAGCATACAAAATAATTACCTTGCCATGATTCCTAGTAAAGGTAAACAACAAGAATATTCTTGTCATTGACTCCATAGGTTACCTAAAAGTTGCAGCATCCCCCAAATGTGCTTTTGTTAGATCCTCATGAATTCATGTACCTACTTGTCAACATAGAAAAATTGATTATAAACTATATGTAGGACCTTACCAGGCAAGATAAGACAAAGCTATATAATCAGGAAATAGGTTGTGTATAACATGTGTTAAACTAAGCAATATAAACTAATTCTGAATAAACTAAGCCATATAAACTAAGTAGACTTTACTGAATGCGAACTAGATTGTTTACATAATGGAAGCAATTGTGCAATGAAGGAAACTAAAAGGGTTTGCGCTCCCCTCCTCGCAAATCATTGTGTTTAATGTGGGAAGAAAAAATGATATGGCTTTAACTTAAAGAGTCTCACACAACAAAATAGAAAATAAAAGCTTATAGGTTGTTGACATCTACAAAATAAATATCCAACAGAAACAGAATGGCTCACTGTTTCTGAATACCTTTCTTGGTGTTATTAGGCCCTTCTGGTCAGCATCAGCAATCATGCTAGAACCTATTTTGATTAGACAAATACAAGAATAAAATAAATCCTTGTCAGTATCTTGGCTTTAGGCATGTCATAAGTAAAAAAAATGCAACATTCACCTATCTTTTACACTATAGCAAGGTTCCATAATCTCTAGCTTGGCTGCGACATTTGCCACACAACCTTTTACAATGTTGTTCAGATAGACCATTGTCATTTTCTTTATAAGCTGTCAGAAAGGGAAAAGGAAGGGGAAAAAGAAGATGGATTGATTACCCTTGCCTTATCAATTGAAGTATTTTCATAACCATAAGAACAGAGGATTAAAAATTCAAACCATCTATTTCTAACATATAATAACAGATATGCCCTTGTTCATTCGGTGCTCCATTTAAATAATAGCATGAGCTAAAACAATGTTGTACAAATGACATAGCATAATTTTGGGAAGCAGCCAGATCAAATCCACATTCGACTAAAAAAAACATGTATCTCTGAAAATAAACAAATAAAAAATAATAAAAAAATAAAAAAAGAGAAGGGGAGATCCCACACCCCTGAGGGTCCCTGAATTTCTCGCTTGCCATGGAGCACCTCTGTGATCTTAATCACGGCCACTCTCTAGCATCGAGTCAAGGCGGGGACAGCATCAATGATGCATCACCTCATGAGATTGATATGCGCATTTGGGCATGCCGCGGGGGATCGAACCCACGCACCTCTCATAGGGAACGCCTTATAGGGAGCAGGCGCACTAACTGTGCTACCCCAAGACCCCCTTGGAAACACATGACTTCATCACTAGTAGACTTGCTTATCACATACAAAAAGGGGCAGTGTTGACTAAGATCGACAAAAATAGAGGAATCGCTTCAAGAAACAAATAGCACCTACATGATTCGTGGATCATCTGCCTACCCCACTCTCATTTAAGCAGAGGGCACCATAGTTTCCCCTAATGGCTAAACTACCTCCATGGCACACAATTCATGCCAAATCCATCATCATAAAAAACACAACATTAACCTTGGAGGGTTTTTGACAATTACCCTCCAAAAGTATAACCAAGTTTGTGAGTCATCTACAAAATTCTAGGGAAAGATGAGGGAAGGGGTGATCTTATGGCAGCTCCCAACACCATGGCACAATCTTCTATGGTTGGGGTGCCACCTAATTCAATCAATTAGCTTCACTGAATTTGGAAGATCGCTCATTCCTCTACATTTCTTAACTCAAAATTTATTAAAGGAACGAATTATTTTTTACTGTTCAATGTAGCTACTGCCCAGAGCATATTACTAAAACCATATTCCTAAAATCATAGTATAGTTGTACTTGTTTGTGTTGTTCTCGTTGTCGAACTCACTGTATTGTAGCAGCAATCTCAGTAAGCCTTCACCATAGGATTCCTCACTCTTCATTAGTTGCTCCTTCTTGTATATTAGATTCCTTATCAAGGAGATGATTTCTCTTTGCACCTTCATTATCCTCTTGTTCTTCACAGTGGGAATAAATCTGTGAGAAAAAAGTTTGGACATATATAGAGGATAGTGGCCTCCTAATAAAATGTTTTGCCCCTCTTAGAACATGAATGACAACTCTCACTTTTGACCCACAATTAAAGGCTAAGCCGGGGAGTATTGGGGTGAAATCAAGGCTCACCTAAAACCAGGAAGGTACACACTCAAAGATGCCCATACCAGATCAACTAGCTTCGTTTGAAGTTGGAATATCCTCTTGCCTTCCTGGTAGCTACTCCCAAAGGCAGTTCTAGATATGGCATCCCCAGTCATGCTCTAGAATTTTGGCTTGATGCCCAACACGCAAAACTTGTTCGCTCCAACCAACTTCTCCCACCGGTTTAATAATTAGATGCAACTACTTTTATATGCTGGCAGCATTCCCTGCTGTTGTTAACAAATCTATAACTGTTACGACTCGATCCTAGATCCCTATAGGACTCGAGATTGGCTCGCCTCGACTAGTCCTAAGACCCAGTCGTCCAACGAGAAATAACCCAAAAGTAGAAAACTACTTTACTGGGATACACAAGTGGAATAGGGGCTCGAATCACAGATCTTGTCGTCTCCACAAGCCCTGTACATTCTACTAGCTGGAGACCTATACAATTGACCAAGTACAACAAACAAGTTGAAAACAGTATACGAGTGACACTAACAGATAGAGAAACTTGAACGGAAACCAACGATACTTCGTTTGAGCAAAACCAACTCCATTTGGGCCCTAAACGGGCAAAAAACGTGCATACTGACTAAAATCAGATGTTTGGGACTAGGCCCAGATGTCTTAAACGACCTCAGAATCTCACCTTGCTTTCTTGCGGCTTCCTCAGACATCTAAACTCCTCCGCAATCGTCTGATGGAGATCCCAGATGTCTGACACTCCCTCTGGTTGTATGGGAATGTAGTCAGACATCTGGAACTGTCTATAGATGTCCTAAAGCACCTCGAAGGGCGCGCCATGTGCCTTTCCCACATCCTGTACCTGTGCTGTACGTGAGTTCAAAAAAAATGCGACACGTAAACATAAGTACGTGCATGCAGGTGCGTACACAGGACATACCTCCGCACTCTACGTGCTGTCAAATGTTTGGCGCCACCTCTGGATGTCCCAAGGATCCTCCAGACTTCTGGATGGAGTTCCAGACATCTGATATTGTGGAAAATGGTTCCACAGTACCCTCCTGCGAGCTTTCTCCTCATGCTCTCCTTCACTCGTAGAGGCCATAGCAGCACTTCCCGCGGCTGTAGGAGGTCGTAGAGCTCCTCTCCACGAGCTCCCTCGGTCGCAACTTCTGCTACACCTCCAGCTCCTCTCGCCCTCTCTCCCGAGCTCCTTTGAGCTCCTGACTCTCCCTCTCCCTCGCCCACGCTTCTCCCTCTCTACTTCTTCGTCTCGAGCTTCCCTCCTTCCCCCACTCGTGGCTGCAAGGGGACAGGGAAGAGGAGTGGTCATTGGTAGGGGGTGGAGGAATGAAGTTGGAGGTGGTGGTGGTGTGGAGAGGTGAGGGAGATGGTGAGGGTGGAGAGGAAATGGAGAGGGTGGAGGGGGTTTTAAAGAGAGGAGGGTGTGTGCGTGGGTGTGTTGTGTGGGAAGAGAGAGAGAGAAAAATTGTGAGATTTCCCCCTGCGAAATCTTTCTCTTCCCGTAAGGCCTACACACCTAAACCCAGGGGGTTTAAAATTGCACTCACGCCCCTATCTTTCTGGAAAACTATGAACCATCCTTGGGAAGGGTCATTTCAACATAACAAACTTAAAGGAAGTTTCGTCCCCGAAACTTGAGCTAACTAGGGTGCGGAAAGGAATGTAAAAGCGCATAACAAACTTAAAGAGGATCAAAGTAGGTCAGAAGCGATGTACCCTCAAAAAGCTCTGGGTACTGTTCTCACATCACCTCCTCGGGTTCCCAAGTCGCCTCCTCGTATCGCTGGCTTCTCCATAGGACCTTCACCAGTGGCACCTCTTTTCGTCTTAGACTTCAGATGGCTTTGTCTAATATTCGCACTGGCCTCTCAGGATAGGTCAAGTCATCTTCCACCTCGATGCTCTCGTGGCTCAGAACATGGCTGGGATCAATGATGTATTTCCTGAGGTTGGACACATGGAACACATCATGTACTCCCGAAAGCTGGAGAGGAAGGGCAAGCCAGTAGGTAATGGGTCCAACCCTCTCCAAGACCTCAAAGGGCCCCACAAACCTTGGCGCATGCTTCCCTTTCACCCCAAACGCTGCAAGCCCTTCATGGGCGAAACATGGAGGAAGACGTGATCCCTAACCTTGAACTGCACTTCTCTGCGCTTCCTATCAGTATAGCTCTTCTGCCTGCTCCAGACAATATGGAGTCGTCTGTGAATCTGCTCTATCACCTCCTGACTCTGACGGATCAGCTTGGGACCAACCTCCCACTTGGTCCCCACATCGACCCAACTCAAGGGTGCAATACACTTCCTCCGGTACAGAGCCTTGTAAGGTGCCATGCCGATGCTCGAATGGTAGCTATTATTATATGCAAACTTTGCCAGGGGTAAATGCTCCTCCCAGGAGCCTCTCTAGTCTAGTACACAAGCACGTAGGAGGTCCTCTAGTGTCTGTATGGTACACTTCGACTGCTTGTTGGTCTGGGGGTGGTAGGCGGTACTGAACCTCAAATGAGTTTCCAAGGTCTGCTGAAACTCTGCCCAGAACTGGGAAGTGGAGCGAGTATCCCTGTCAGATGGACACCACATCTCTGATGTATCGCTCTGTTAGCTATGTTGGCCCAAAGGTGACTCGGATCGGCAGGAACCGCGTAGTCTTTGTCAACCTGTCTACTATCACCCAAACTACGTCATGTCTTCACAGTGTAATCGGTAGCCCCACACCAAGTCCATGGTGATACTCTCCCACTTCCACTCTGGCACAGGAAGTAGCTGTAGCAGCCCTGCAGGCCTTTGGTGCTCGGTCTTCACCTGCTGGCATACCAAGCATTGCTGGACGAACTCATCAACATCCTGCTTCATTCCCCTCCACTAGAAGTCGCGTCGCAGATCGTGGTACATCTTTGTGTTCATGGGTTTTATAGTGAACCTAGACCCATGTGCCTCAATCAGGAGCTCTCTTAATAGCTCCTCGTCTCTAGGAACGCACAGACGTCCCCTCATACGCAGTATCTCGTCATAGAAAGTAAAATCTTTTGGGTCGTTTGTCAACACTCTGTCCCGTAGTGTCTGCAAATATGGATCGGCCATCTGCCTGGTAATGATACCGTCTATCAGCTCTGGTCGTGCCTGCTACATCACTGTCACTGCCCTGCAGTACCCTTGTGACACCTGGGGTTGCCAACTGCCTACCTCTTCCATGAGTCTCCAACTCTGTGCCTGTAAACTAGCCAAGTGGGTGGTCGCCTTCAGGCTCAAGGTGTCGGCCACCACATTGGACTTCCCTAGGTGATAGGAGATGCTGCAGTCATAGTCCTTCAGGAGCTCTAACCAATGTCTCTGTTTCATGTTGAGCTCCTTTTGATCGAACTGGTACCTAAGGCTCTTATGATCCGTGAAGACTCGAATGTCTCACCGAACAAGTAGTGCCTCCATGTCTTCAGTGCGAAGACAAGTGTTGCCAGCTCCAAGTCATGGGTGGGGTAGTTATGCTCATGGGGCTTTAGTTGCGGCAAATCGTAAGTGACAACGTGGCCCCGTTGCATGAGCACATCACCCAACCCTTGCAACGAGGAATCGGTGTAAACCACGAACTCGCCACTGCTGTCTTGGATGGTGAGTACAGGAGTTGAAGTTAGTCACTCCTTCAACTCCTGAAAGTATGACTCGCACTCGTTTGTCTAGGTGAATGGCACATCCTTCCAGGTTAGCTGGGTCATAGAACGTGCGATCTCAGAGAATTCCCTGATAAACCACTGGTAGTAGCCTGCCAGTCCCAGAAAGCTGCGTATCTCTATCACTGTGCATGGCCTCTCCCATCTGAGCACGGCCTCGACCTTGGCTGGATCTATAGCCAACCCATCTCCTGAAATCACGTGGCCCAAGAAGGTTACCTGTCTCAACTAGAACTCGCATTTGCTGTACTTGGCATGTAGCCTGCGTCATCTCAACGTATCTAGGACCATACATAGATGTTGTCAATGCTGTGCCTGATCTCGAGAGTAGACCAGTGTGTTGTCGATGAATTCCACCACAAACTGATCTAGGTATGGCCTGAAAACATGGTTCATCAGATCCATGAAACCAACGGGGGCATTGGTCAACCCAAACGGCATGACCAAGAACTCGTAGTGTCCGTAACGAGTACGGAAAGCTGTCTTGGAGACATCGGTCTCCTTAATCCTCAGTTGATGGTAGCCTGACCTCAAGTCTATCTTGGAGAACACCGTGGCATCTCTCAACTGGTCGAAGAGGTCATCGATACGAGGTAGCAGATACTTGTTCTTGACGGTGACTCAATTCAACTGCCTGTAGTCGACACAAAGCCGAATGTTACCATCCTTTTTCTTTACGAATAACAAAGGGGCTCTCCACGAGGATGCACTGGGCCTCACAAAGCCCTTCTTCAATAGATCTTGTAATTGAGACTTGAGCTCTCGCAGCTCAAGTGGGGCCATCCTGTATGGTGCAGTAGAGATAGGGCCGATCCCCGGTACTAGTGAGATCTCAAACTTGATCTCACACTCAGACGGTAGTCTTGGCAGCTCCTTTGGGAAGACATTGGGGTACTCGCAGACCATCGGAATACTCTGTAAGTCAACCACTGGGCTAGGCTCTGCTACAACACAGGCTAAGAAGCCCTCACACCCCTGTCTCAGAAGCTTTGCTGCCCGAAGCACGGAGATGCACCTGAAATCTCCATCTATCAGCTGGTCATAAAACTCAAAGGGAGGCAACTCCGGTATGGAGAAGACAATCTTCCTCCCAAAATAGTCCACCAAGGTGTGATAGGCAGATGGCCAGTCCGTCCCTAAGATCACGCCAAAGTCCTCCATCGGGATTACGATCAGGTCGGCGGGAAGACTATGTCCCTTTATAGCGACTTCGCAGTCTGTGAAGACCTCCTCTGCGACAAACAACTATCCACCTGGGCCTCTAATTAGGAACGAAACCTCTAACAGTACACTGCTCAGGCCCAAACTGATGGCAAAACTCGTGGCGACGAAAGAATGTGTGGCACTAGAATAAAAAAGTACATAAACAAGTCTGCCGAAAACTGGAACCATGCCTACGACCACAGAGCCTGAAGCTCTGGCATCTCTGTGAGTCAGGGCGTTGACATGCCCCTCAGTCCTGGGTGCAGAAGAAGCGGCTACGCTCTGGGTCGGGCAAGCAGTAGCTGGTCGGTACCCTCCTCGTGCCTAGTAACCACAGTCGCCAGATCGATCTTCAGTGCTCGGTGCTGGGAGCATCTGCTGTGCTCCGACCCTAGATGGGCAGTTCTTCCTCATGTGGCCCTATTGGTCACATTGGTAACAGAGAGGGGCACGACCTCCTCCCTCAGTCGGTCCCTACTGGTGACTGGGCGGGGGTTCGGTGCTGTTAGCTGACCCCTGTCTGGGGCCCTCAAAGGCCACTAGTGGCCCCACAGAGCGAGATGACTCCTTTGCAGGCGCCGTGTGCCTCCTCTCCCGATGGCCCTGTGAGTACTCTGGTTGGTAGGGCCTCTTCCATCCTCCTCCATCAGTGTCTGGCACGGCCGGGTTGGTCTCCTCGTAGGTCATGGCTGCCTCGACCACGTGGGAGAAGGTGGGTAGCTTCAGGGGCTTCACATACCCCCGAATAGCAGGCCAGAGGCCCTTAGTAAACCTCCACAGGCGCTCCTCCTCTGTAGATGCAGCCGTCGGGGCGAAGTGTGACAGCTCCAGGAAATGTGTACGGTACGTGCTAACTATCATCGCCCCCTAGCGAAGAGTGTGGAACTCCCGCCTCTTCTGGTCCTGCCAGGTCTGTGGGAAGTACTACTCGCAGAAGAGTGTCACGAACCGGTCCCACGACGACTCTCTCTCCTCCGGTCCCCTGATTGCCCTCCACCACTGGTGGGCTACACTGTCCAACTAGTACGTGGCAAAGGTCACGCGACACTCTGCAGGAGGGCGAAGTGTGTCAAAAACCTTCTCTATTTGCTCCAGCCAATCCTTTGCCTCAGACGGGCTCTCATTCCCTTTGAAGGAGGGGGGCTTCAGCTTTCGGAACTGGCCGAATAGCTCGTGTTGGAGTTGCAATGGGGAAACAGGCACACCTCTAGGCAGGGAGGGTTCATGCTCAGAAGTGTTTAGGGGTGGTGGGGGTGGTGGAGGATCACCCCCTCCCCCTCTAGCTCGTCTAGCACTGCGGCGGCTCCCCTGTCCCACAGAGGACTCTCCCTCCATGTCCTCAGAGGGGCGACCGAGGGGGAGGTTGCTGGAGCTCCTCCCGCACTATGTCCCAAATTAGCTGGGTGAGGTCCTGGGCCAGGATGCCAGGAAGGAGGGGTGGGTCGACTGGTGCCTTAGGCATATTAAGGGTTGACCTTCAGTTTCTCAGTATGGAAAGCTGGATTAATCAACTTCCATCGCCTCGCCCATTCCTTGCCTACATGGATTGTGAACTCGTTTGCAATGAGCTTTGCCAAAGGGTTACCTATAGGTGGCTTCTGAATGCACCCTGATTTTTCTGATAGAATTTCCTTTATCATGTCAGGGCCTTTATGATGATCCTTGGGGTTGTTCCATGTCATATTAGAGATGTTTGCCTGCACTCCCATTTGTCAATCATATCGAAATTAAAATAAATATTTTTTAAAATAACCTTCTCTGGCTTTTCAGCAGTTGATCAAAGAACTCTTTCAGTTCTGCAAATGTTAAGCCTTGCTCTGTTCTGAACAGATACCGGTTAGGTAGAAAATAAAAATTAATTATTTACTCATGTTTTAGTTGAAAAACTCAATCTTGTGAAATCCGAGATCATGGTATTAAATTGTGGGTGAAAATTTTTTAAATTCTTTAAAAAGAATAATTTCAGTTAAAAATCAGATTCCTTATACATCACTTGCAAATATTTTAAGATTTGGGATTTGGCAACACTAATGATGATTTTACATTAATGTTAAGATATTTTACAGAATCTACACTACAAATTTCTTAAGATAGATCACTTATGTGGAAAATCAACTTCATAGTCACCTCCAAGTACTCCTCTGCACCTATACCGATTTGTTGTGATGTTGATCTCAAAACCACATAGACAAATTCATCCAGATAGCTGAAGTTGACCCACACAAGATGGAAATATATTGACAACAAGTATAGAACAAATTAGCCTGCAAATTGATGTTATAGGCTACTCTACAAATCTGCATTTGGCACCTAGAAACAAGAGGGAAAAAATCATGGATATTGATTGTGTTAAGTATATGGGCTGCTCCAAGGAAATTTTTAAATTCAATCCTTTTCTTTGGAAGAGATGATTCTTCGAGTCAATGTTCGTTCGCTAGATTGGTATTTAAAAATTGTTGCGTTGTAGTATAGCTAAAATAGCGCTCAAACAATTAAATTTATTACTCGAAAAAGTTCCGAGGTCGAACACAGGGAGCAATTTGGACTTTAAAACTCAAGATCACAATTTAAATCAAGATTAGAGATTGCAATGAGAATAATGTCAAGATAAATATGTAAAAAGAATGGAGTAAAATGGTGATTTAAATCACCAATTACTCCTCACAAATAACACTTAAATCAAGCCTCAAGTATATGCAATCAAAGTATCAGACATCTTAAATAGGCCTGTGCTACAGTGCTAGAGACTTAAGGGTCTCTCAGCTTCTTTCTCTTCTCTGTTCTTCTTCTTCTTCTTTTGTGCAGCACCTTCTCTTCTTCTTCTTCTGCTCAAGCCTTCTTCTTCCTTTCCTTCTTTGTCTTCCTTGCTTCTTCAATTCTTCTTCCTTTAGCCCTTCTTCTTTCTTTCTCTGTTCAGCTACTTCACATAGAGGGGGAAGGCTTCTTGAATTTGGCTAACTGTCAGCCAGTTTTCGCCAAGAGAAAAACCCTCCTACCTGCGCAAGCTCTCTTTCTCTCCTCTTAGGCTTCTCCCTCCCAGGGCCTCTCAGTGGGTAGTCGGGTAATCGGGTAGGCCCGTACCTGGGTTTAGGGCTGCGGGTGTGGTCACAGTCGAGGAGTGTAGTCTTAGGAGGGTCGGGCACACCAGGTCCACGGGTGAGGTGTCGCGGACGAGGCGCAGGTGTGTGTGGGTGAGAGGGACCTCACCCTGTGTTTGGAGGCGATAAGCCTCTATCGCAAATTCAATTTATGTGATAGTGCCGCTTTTGCTATTTCTGATATGAGACTAAACGTCCCTACTTTGCTCGTGTGATGGCAGCTGCAGTCAGTAGCTTCGATTGAGGTTAAGGAAGTAGTTAATGCTCCCAATTGACTTGCTTCATGTGTTGTTGAGAAGGTTCCATAGAACCTGGGATCGAAATTTGGAGTTGCGAGACTTGAAGAGCACTTCAAGCTTCCTTCGAAGCTCTGCGACAATGGCAGATGAAGAGCTGATACCTGAAATCAAAATATGGCCTCTTGGCCTCGTCAAAACAATTCAGGAAGTATCATCAGATGTCGTGGAGTGCAACGGTGGTGGTGGTGCGCTGTGATCGTGTGTGAGGAGGTTTGATGACCTCAAGAAGGGTGGCTGGAGGTGAGTGAGTTGGGTGCAAATTTTGGAGGAGCAATTGACCTAACGAAGTTAGGGCTTTTGCTCCTGAGGTCGAGGCGGAGGTATGGAGCGTGGAAGCGGCGGCGGAGGTGAACTGTGGAAGCTGCTAGGGCTCGCCGAAGGTCTGTCGGCGAGCTGGAAGATGGAGTTGCAAAGGGCGCTGGCAGGGTTGAAATGAAGTGTGGAGTTGCTGTTGTGATGAGGGGAGGCTAAGGAGTCGTTTTAGAGAGGTAGTAGACGACATGGAGTAAAGCTGGCGCCGGTTGCGGTATGGCCAACGTCAGAGACGAAGCTTGCTTTGATAAGGTTTGGATGGAGAGAATGAAGGAGATAGGGACACCGGCTGGTGCTGCTCGACGCGGAAGAAGGCAAGGAAGGAGGATCTACCGCTGGTATTGCGGTCAGACGATGAGGAGAGGCAAGGAGGGTCATCGGAGCTTGAAGAGCATTTCGATCGGAGGAGGAGAGAAGAATTGGGGTTTACTCTGGTCGAATTCAAGCTTGGGGAGTTTGGCATGGTCTGGGCTTTCTTTTATAGGCCATCAAAGTGCGATTAGAGCTTGGGAAGGAAGGCCTGTCGGATTGTGTTCAAAAGGAAGGGAATTTCTTGATGAACTTCCCTTTAAAATTTGAAAGGGATTTGTCAAGAAATCAGGGAGTTATTTCCAAATTAAGGTCGTCGGAGCAAGTAGGAATAGGTTTAATGGCGGCAGGGACCTTTTTGCTAGAATAATGACAAATTTAGGGGTCTATTTGAAAATATTTTGAAAGTTAAGGGCATAAATGTAATCAGACAGGACCAAGTTGCAAAATAGGTCAAAACAAACTCATCTTGGGTCCAAATTTTAGTGTAACCTAATTTCGACCAAAGAAATCTAATGGTAAAGTTGGATTTTGGTTTTGACCATGTTTGACTGGGTAATTTATGCAAAAATCCAAATTAGGGTAAATGTCTATCTGTGACTCCGTTCTGGGTCAAAACGGGTTCTGATGGTCAAATGGAAAGTTCTAAACCCTAGAGAATATTTTTCTATGAATTTTAGAGGATTTAGGTGAATTTTATCCTGATCAGAACCTCAGTTAATTAAGCAAGTCTATTTTTAGGCTTTCAGAAAGTCATTTAATTCTCAGAACACGTGCAAACCCTTTTTTGATTGTTTTAACCCACTTATTAGCTTTTTAAGACCATTTGACCTTCATTCAACCTCTTAGAAACCCATGGTTGTATTTCATTCATGATATGTTGGTAAAATTATAGTTTTAACCCTAGTTCCTTATTTTTCCCTTAGAATGATTCTGTAGTGACTTATCACTTTCTGGCAGTTATGTAGAAGCATTTGCTAACTTAGTTGGGTCAAAATGAGCTAGCTATGGCTCATGATGATGTTCCCATCATACCCTCGTGCTTAGCTTTTGCTAGTCCCTTAGCAAAATTTTAAGGTATTAACTTTGATTCTAGACCATATAACTTTTGATGCTTAAAACTTTGATGTGTGCTTTCTTTTGTAGATTAGGTTAGAATGCTGATAGTAGGCCTAGAGGTACTTAAGAACCAACCAAGATCCGGACCTGACTAGCTCTAGCCTCAGTCTACTGTGAAGGTTTCTTAGGCCCACAGGAACTAACCTAAGGTTCGTGGAACACCGTGGTTAAAGCTCCCGTGCTTGTAACATGTTTTAGCCCAGGTTTAGTTTGCAGTGCGTTTTTGTAAGAGAGAGATAGAAGAACTTTTCTTTGTTTTTGGAGAGTTTTCTCTCTCTTTTCTTTTTATTTCTAACTTTGGATTAGCCTTACAACACGGTCTGTATCGGATTCCTAGTTCCCACCATCAATCCTTGTAGGGTCCCTAGCAATCAATGCTTTGAGATAGCACCGCCCATGGCAACCCCCAAAGCCTTGGCTTTCGAGATTTCGAGATGATCCCGCCCATGGTGTTCTATAGCTAAATCCAAACCCTGGCAATTGACATTTTGAGATAATGCCGCCCATGGCATCTAAACCAACACAAGGTGCTTACATGCCCTCGGTAGGATATTTAGATATCCTAGGAGACACGCACCGAGGAGATGATATGTTATTGCACATCTTCGAGAGGAATTTCCCGCCTTTCTGTGTTGGGAACTTGTCCAAATCAACTTGTGTTGATCAACCACTCCTAATCTAGGTAACTTTTTTCAGAACAGATTTAACGCATTTGCGTGATTTTGATATTTAGGCGCACTGAACTAGACTGTGTGTGGATTGGGGTGCTTAGGTCACTGAGTCCTGCAAACTAGAGGTCAGTTAATGAGGCTGAATAATCCCTGAGCCTTAGACCTAATACCTAAGCTTTGCATTTTCCCCAACCTCTTGAGGACTATCTAGATCTTAGTAGGTACTTGAATTTTTAAGCCTAGGATTATAGTCCAAGAGGCCTAAGATCAACGTTCCTACTAATCTCTTTTTTTGTTTCCTTAGTACTTTTTGTCTTTTATTTCCTTTTTTTTGATTTGGTCTAGAACCAAGTCAATTCCTTAATCTTTTACTAATGACTATCTCTTTTTCTTTTCTTTTCAAATTGTGCTCCTTTTTGACATTTTTTTATCTCCTCCCCTTTTTCTCCTCAAAAATGATATGCAATCCATTCAAAATTTCCTCCCCTCTTCTATTTTTGTTCTTTTTCAATTTTTAATTTTTTTAATTTTTTTGGAATATGTGTTTTTTTTTGATAAAACCCTTTTTTGTGGAGTGATTTTCATGGCATTTTGCACTTTAATACCCCCCATGCCTACGATTTGCAATGTCATTGTAAATTAGGTGGGTTCGAGTTCATCTCAGATCATTCATTAGAACAGGTGTTCGGTGGGTGAATGGGTCGGGGTGACTGTTGCGGATGATTTCAAGCTCGGGTACAGGTATCAGAGGTGGAGTCGGCAGTTCTAATGGATGAACCATAAAGTGCAATATTAGTTCAGCATAAGATGTGTCAGGAAGGGTTTTGGGTTTTTCAAAATGACGAGTTGCCTCCCGTTAAGCGCTGAGTTTAACGCCATCAGCCGGACGTAATGAGCTTAGGGAGAATGGAGGGTAAAAGATACCACAGCCAAATTTGTATCGGTGAGTTCAATGAATGGTTTGAGTCTCTGACTGTCCATGACAAAAGGTTCTGAATCGTGGCTGAGTTGACTGATTTCGACAGCTTCATTTCCAAAGATTCGTCGGACAAGGTATGGTTCAATCCATTTTGATCTGAGTTTTCCTGGGAACAATTTGAGTTTGGTGTCAAAGAGTAGGACTTTCTGACCAGGGAAAAAGATCTTTCTGGATAAGTTCTTGTCGTGAAAGGCCTTAACCTGCTCTTTGTAAATTCACGAGTTCTCATACGCGTTATGCCGTAGTTCATCGATCTCGCTCATTTGTAGCTTATTGTAGGTTCCTACTTTAGAAAGATCGAGATTGCAGTTTCGTACTGCCCAATAGGCTTTGTGCTCCAATTCAACGGGGAGGTGACACGCCTTCCTGTACACCAATCTGAAGGGAGACATGCCTAATTGGGTTTTGTGGGTGGTCCTATAAGCCCACAAAGCTTCCAGAAGTCGGGATGACCAATCTTTCCTGTTAGGTCGAACCGTGACCTGGAGGATTTTCTTGATCTCCTAGTTTGATAACTCAGCTAGACCATTAGTTTGGGGTTGATAAGGAGTTGAGATTCTATGCGACACCTCGTACTTGGTCATCAGTGATCTGAATTGAGCATTCGTGAAATGGGTCCCTCCATCGGAGATTATGGCACGTGGAATCCCGAATTGAGAAAAGATGTTCTGATGAATGAATTTGATAACCACCTTATGATCGTTGGTTCGAGTCAGAATGGCTTCGATCCATTTGGACACGTAGTCAATAGCAAGAAGAATGTATTCGAAGCCGCCTGAGACAAGGAAGGGTCCCATAAAATCAATCCCCCAGATATCAAAAATTTCGCATACGAGAATCGGCTGTAAGGACGTCATATTGAGGTGGCTCATGTTGCCTAAGGTTTAGCAACGCGTGCATGCCTTACAGTGATTGTATGCATCTTTAAAAATCATGGGCCAATAGAAGCCACATTGGAGGACTTTTGCTGCGGTTTTATGACCTAAGAAATGTCCACCGCATGCTTGGTCATGGAAAACTGTGACTAAAATCAGACATGCTTGGTCATGATAATACAGGAACCCAAAAGATACGATTTGAACTTTTCCTAGGAAAATACTATGGCTAGTAGCTCTTTCTCAGTAACTGCTTGCAATTGACCTGCTTCTTGTGTTGCTGAGAAGGTTCTGCAGCCCCTAGGACCGAAATCTGGAGCTGCAAGACCTGAAGTGTGCTTCAAGTTTCCTTTGAAGCTCTGCGGCAATGGCGGATGAAGACCTGATACCTGAAATCAAAATATGGCCTCTCGGCCTCGTCAAAACAATTCAGGAAGTATCACCAGACGTCGTGGAGTGCAACGGTGGTGGTGGTGCGCTGTGATCATGTGTGAGGTCTGACGACCTCAAGAAGGGTGACCGGAGGTGCGTGAGTTGGGTGCAGATTTTGGAGGAGCAATTGACCTAACGAAGTTACGGCTTTTGCTCCTGAGGTCGAGGCGAAGGTGTGGAGCATGGAAGCAGCGGCGAAGGTGAACTGTGGAAGCCTTTAGGGCTCCTCGGAGGTCTGCCGGTGAGTTGGAAGATGGAGTCGCGGAGGGCATTGGCGGGGTTGAAATGAAGTGTGGAGTTGTTGTTGTGATGAGGGGAGGCTGAGGAGTCATTTGAGAGAGGTAGCAGACGATGGGGAGCGGAGCTGGCGCCGGTTGCGGTATGGTCGACACCAGAGACGAAGCTTGCTCTGATAAGGTTTGGATGGGGAGATAGGGACGTCGGTTGGTGCTGCACGACGCGGAAGAAGGAAAGGAAGGAGGATCTACTGCTGGTATTGTGGTCAGATGACGAGGAGAGGCAAGGAGGGTCGCCGGAGCTTGAAGAGCATTTTGGCCGGAGGAGAGAAGAATTGGGGGTTACTCTGGTCGAATTCAAGCTTGGGGAGTTCGGCTTGGTCAAGGCTTTCTTTTATAAGTCATCAGAGGGCGATTACAGCTTGGGAAGCAAGCTTCCCAAGCTTGGAAGGCTTATCAGATTGGGAAATCTCGTGAGACCCAAATCTCTCATGCTTTCACATGAGAGATTGGGTAAGTTTTAGGGCGTGGGATTGGGTTCAAAAGGAAGGGGATTTCTTGACGAACTTCCCTTTCAAATTTGAAAGGGATTCGTCAAGAAATCAGAGAGTTATTTCTAAATTAAGGTCATCGGAGCAAGTAGGAATAGGTTTAATGATGGCAGGGACCTTTTCTGAGAACGAAGACAAAGTTAGGCGTTTGTTTGAAAAGATTTTGAAAGTTAAGGCCAGAAATGTAATCAGACAGGACAAAGTTGCAAACTAGGTCAAGACAAACTCATCTTGGGTCCAAATTTTGGTATAAACCTAATTTGGACCTCAGGAATCCAATGGTGAAGTTGGATTTTGGTTTTGAACACGTTTGATGCAAAAATCTAAATTAGGGCAAATGTCTATCTGTGACTCCGTTCTGGGTCAAAATAGGTTCTGATGGTCAAATTGAAAGTTCCAAACCCTAGAGAATATTTTTATATGAAGTTTAGAGGGTTTAGGTGAATTTTATTCTAATCAGAACTTCAATTAATTAAGCGGGTCTGTTTTTAGGGTTTCAAAAAGTCATTTAATTCTTAGAACACATGCAAACCCTTTTTTGATTGTTTTAACCCACTTGTTAGCTTTCTAAGACCATTTGACCTTCATTCAACCCCTGAGAAAACCCGTGGTTGTTCTGCATTCATGATATGCTGGTAAAATTATAGTTTTAACCCTAGTTCCTTGTTTTTCCCTCAGAATGATTATGCAGTGACTTATAACTCTCTTGTAGTTATGTAGGAGCATTTACTGACTTAATTAGGTCAAAATGAGCTAGTTATGGCTCATGATGGTGTTCCCATCAGTCAACAAAAAGCATGTGAAAGGAAAATTCATTGATTCCACTAACAAAATATGTACCAACGCTGAACATATATAGTAGATATGGATAGGCTCCTCTAATCAACCATAATCTTAGAAATAAACATGGAAAATGGTCAACAGGAAGGAAAAACCATGGTAATACACGTGCTAGTGTCTACCGACATCTAAGATTTTTCTTAATTTATTAAAGGAATGGATTATTTACTCATGCATATTACTAAAATCAGAATAAATGATCAAAACTGATTCCACTTTGATCAGATTTTTACATGAACAAAATGATACTAGCCAGAGCATTGAAGAGCACTCAAGGATTCATTCTAAAAGAATAATGAAAGAAGGGATCAAAGTTGTAAAGAAGGGATTCATTTTAAAACATTACCCTTCACCCTCATGAACATATCATGATACATGTGCTTATCAATCTTCTTTGCCTCCCTATATTCCTCAGCAAGCGCCTTAGTACACGCATCCTACGCATCCATAGAACCTTGGTTGGAAGTCTTGCCTCTTTAGTACCCCTTCTTTTACCTGTTAAACAAAAATTTTCATATAAGAGGAATAATTAAAAAGAAAAAAAAGGCAACCAAAACAAGCTAGACTCGCACCATAGCCAGTATGGTGCCCTTTCCTCTTTGCTTCCAAAGCCCTCCTTGCATGGGAGAGAGTGTTGATGCGTAATCGTCGAGTTTTAGGAAGAGATATACGCATCTAGTATAGTTGACAAAACTGCAACAAACACTTAAATTTATAAATCTCGAAAACAATGTGAGTCCGAGGTCGTTCGCAGGGAGCAAATGGAGTTGGAAGCGAGATTGATCAGTGGTCGTATGGTAGCGGTCGTCACCGAAGAAGACAACGGCGGCAGCGGAGTTGTCCTGCAAGAGAAGTACGGCCTAGGGCCTAATTAGATAGATGGTGACCTTTGCCATGTTGTGGCGAAGGTAATGGTGGGTGCAATTTGGTGCGAGGGGTAGTGAAGTGGTCGGAGCGTGAAGGATGGTGGAGCTCCGGCGAATGGAGTCGGGGAAGGTGATGGAGGTGTTGAAGCGTTAAATTAGGTTGGGAAAAAGTATGGTGGAGGTGAGCGTGAACTCATGCCCAATCTAATTTGGGTGGAACGGGGCAGAGGAGTTCCGGCAATGAAGGTGATCGTGGTGGTGGTTGTCGGAGTTGGAGAAGGAGAGGGAATTAGGACCTAAGATTTAACCTAAACCTAATTGGAGCAAAGAGAGAGAGAAGCCCTAATGTTATTGGATGAATAGAGGTTCGAGGAAGCTTGCCAGAGGTATGCTGGAGCTGTGGATGGAGGTGAAGATGGAGTCGATGAGGGGGTAATTGGGCCACCTTCTTTGTCCGAAAGCACGACGAAGTGTTGAGGACAAGCCATCTCCCTATCGTATGTGGGAGTGGCCGAAGAAGAAGTTTGGAGAAGCTCCAGGTCATCATCAATGGCGGTGGAGGAAGAAGAAAGAGAGAGTGCGCACCAAAATCTTGATAAAGACGGCTTGGATGGATGCAACCACTTTTATAGATGAGGCTTCCCTCCTTGTAGCGTCCAATTGGAAGGTGATGAAACCGCTTGAAGAGCTCAATTTTCTCAAGCTCTCCAGTGCAAATTTCGACCATGATTGGCCTCAAGAAAGATCTTGATCGGCGTGGATTGATCTGAGGATCAATCATGTCGAGTTTTATGATTTTTCATTAAGATTTCTAGGACCAAATCCTCGATTGGATGTCAACGAGAAAGCTCTAAAGATCCCTTTCAGACTCTTATGGTAGTAGGGACCTTTCTGAAATGATGAAAATTTAGGGACCTATTTGAAAGGAATTTCGAAAGTTAGGGGTCTGAGTATAGGAAATAGAGGTTTTAGGGAATAAAATGCAAACTAGGTAAAGATAGACTTTGATTGGGCCCAAATTTTGGCTTTAGCCTAATTTGGACCTAATAAATTTGATGGTGAAGTTGGATTTGAGTTTTGACCATGTTTAACTGGGCAATTTACACAGAAGCTCAAATTAGGGCAAAATCCCATCTGAGACTCTGTTCAAGGTCAAAATAGGTTTAGATTGTCAAACTAAGGTTACCAAACCTCTTTGAATATTTTTATATGAATTTTTGAAGGTTTATATGAATTTTACCTTGACCAAAACCTCTTCAGTTTAAGTGGGTCAAAAATTAGGGTCTTGTGTTCTAATTTGATTCTCGAAACGTGTGAAACCCTATTTCTACCTGTGTGGACCCACTCATTGGACTTTAATCCTCATTTGACATTTAATTAACCCCTAACAAATCCTGTGGTTACTCTGCATTCATGATGTAATGTTAAAACTGCAGAATTAACCCTTTTTAATGTTTTCTCCTCAAAATGGATCTGAATAGAATTATGTCTCTCTGATAATTATGTAGGAGCTTTAATTAATTAAACCTGAAAAAATGCGGCTAGTTAGGGCCCATGATGGTGTTCCTGATGGGAACACCATCATGAGCCTTAACTAGCTCATTTTGACCCAGAAAAGAGAACAAAAGCTCATACATAACCAACTAGAGGTCCTAATTCCATGAATAACCATTCTGAGATAAAAGCAAGAAATAAGGGGTAAAACTGTAATTTTACCATTGCAATATAACAACGGATTTTCTCATTGGCTAAACACAGGTCAAATGGTCTTAACGAGATAAAAAGTGGGTTGGTTCAAAAAGAAAAGGGTCCATGTGAATTTTGGGAATTAAATGACTTCCTATAACCTTAAAACAGATCCACTGATTTAACAAGGTTATGGTCAGGATGAAATTCACCTAAATCCTCTAAAAATCATAGAAAAATATTATCTAGGGTTTAGAACCTTCAATTTGGCCCTTAGAGCCTATTTTGGCCTAAATTGGGGTCTTAGACAAATATTTGCCCTAAATTGAGTTTTTACGTAAATTGCCTAGTAAAACATGGTCAAACCCAGAATATAACTTCACCATTGGATTCCTTAGATTCAAATTAGGTTTGTACCAAAATTTGGACATAAGGGGAATTCATCTTGACCTACTTTGCAAATAGGTCCAGCCCAATTACATTTCTACCCCTATCTTTTGAAAATCTCTGTAGAAACCCCCCTAGATTTGTCTTCGTTCTTTGAAATTAGGTCCCTCCACCATTATAGTGGAGGGAATCCTACTCCGGTAAGATTTCAAGGGCAAGATCTCTCTGATTTCTCAAAGAATCCCCTTCAAAATTGAAAGGGAGATTCTCTGAGAAATCTCCTCCAGTATGAGCACAATTTGAGGCTCTATTTGGTACCCAATCTCTCATGCGAATGCATGAGAGGTTTGGGTCTCCTCCAAATTGCCATCTCCGATGAGCTTGCCGTGATTGGAAGCTTGGCTTCCAAGCACAAATCCATCCTCCAGAGCCTATATAAATAGACCTAAATCACCCTGCATCTCCCAAGCTTGACATTGGCCAGAGAATCCCTCAAATTCGTCTCTTCCTCCTCCGGCTAGTTTCTCAACAAGCTCCGATGATCTCCCTCTCTTTCCCTCTTTTCCCAGCCACAATACAAGTTGTAGGGTTCTCTTCCTCCTGTTCGTCCGCGCCGCACCTGCCAACACCTCTGCAGCCCCTTCATCGTCACCGTCCTCCCCCCACTGAGTGCTTTGTCTCCGACGACGGTAATACGAGCCGGCCGCCATCCCTGCCTCCCCCTTCATCTCTTTACGCCCAGATAAGTCCTTTTTCCTTTCTACTCCTTTTTCCCACCTCTATCTCTCAAAAACACCCTTTGACGCACTTAATCACCATCACCCCCTCCAACTCCGGCCAGGCCTCCGGTGAGGCGTCCCCGTTGCTCCACGCCTCCACCCGCCTCGCCAACCACCCCATAAGCTCTGCAACACTTCACTGATCATGAACCCTCACTTCACTCACCGTGCCGCACACCCACAAGGGCCCCCGAACACACCCACTCTCACTCACACAGGGTGCCCTAGGCATGCTCACTCCAGCATCCTCACACCACGCCGACCCCCGCAACACATTCGTCGTGTCTCGGCAAAGCCTCCTGAGCTTTCTGACAAGGCTACGAGGCCATTTTCATGTTAACAGGTGTTTACGTGGCTAGATTGTGTTTTAAAAGATGTCTCGCTGTAATATAGACGAAATCTCTGCAAAAATAAATAAGAATTTATAACACGAAAATCAAAGTATCCGAGGTCGAACACAGGGAGCAATTGGGTATTCCAAAACTTGAGAACACAACTTTCAATAAAAAGCAATAACTAATTCAACAAAAATAGCAAAGTAATGTTATGGAGAAAGTGCTCAAAAAGAGTTGGACGTCTGATATTTCATCAGACGTCTTAAAAATTCTGACTACAATTTGAATTGTTGGCCTTCTGTCTCTCCTTTTGCTTTGCCCAGCGGCTATGCTTCTTTTGGTTTCTTCTTTTTCTTTTCTTCCTTAGCTGCTTCTGCTTCTCTTCTTTTTCTTCCCTTGCTTTCTCTCTTCTTGATTCTCTTCCTGCAGCTAAGTCCTGGCCTTTCCTTCTTTTCTTCCTTAGCTTCCTTCTTCTTCTTCTTCTTCTTTTTCTTTCCTTGATCTGCTGCTCCTCTGCTATAGCGCGTCTCTTTTCTTCTTCTCCTTTTCCCTTCTCTTGCTGCGGCTACCTCCTTCCTTGCTAAGTCCTTCTTCCTTTCCTTCTCTTGCTGCGCCTCTTCCTTCCTTAGCTTCTTCTTCCTGCACAATCACCACGCAGCAAAACCTACTCCCCTACCCTCCCCACGTCTCTCTCTCTATTTCTCTCTTAGGTACGCTCTCCCAGAGTCGGGTAATTGGGTCGGGTGCGCACTCGGGTCCAGGCGCACCGGCATGGGTGTGGTGCGCGAGGAGTGCTAGGTTAGGTAGTCGGGTCGGGTGCCAGGTCCATGGGGGTAGGTCGCGGACGAGGTGTGGCAAGTGAGGGCGAGGGATTTCACCCCTATGTTCTCGAGGCAAACAGCACAAATCACAAATTCAATTTAAACTACTTACCTCACTTCTGCGTTTCCGAGGTGGGACTAAAAGTCCTACCCGCTTCTGCTGGCACCTGTAGGAGGATGTCTTCACGCAATTTTCGCAGCTGAAGGGTCCGCAGTGACTGCTCTCAGGCTTGATTCGCGCACACACTCAACCCGCACAGCCTGGGATCCTGAAACCTGAAGCTTGCGGCCTGGAGCTCAGAAGCAAGCAAGCAAGCTTGTGTGCTTGTTAATGGCGGACGGAAGCTCTACCCTGCACAACACAAAGATAGCCTTGCAGCTCTATCAAACAACAGGAGAACCTTTTCCATATCACGACGAAGGTGAGGCGGGGGTCGACGTGGCTCAAAATGGCCTAGGTGTGCGTGCCTAGGTCAGTCTGAGTCCATGTGAGTGGGTTTGTTTGGTGGAAGTGTGGAGCACGTGTGGCGATCTGTGAGTGGGTGGAAAGTGTTCAGTGGTCGATGGCGGAGGTTAAGAGGTTGGTGGCGAGATGTGTGGCAGTGTGGAGTGATGGATGCATCTTGCTGGAGATCGGCCGGAGATGGGGAAGATGAGGGTGGACAGTGGCAGTCGAGGGGTGATTTGTGAAATAGAATGAGGAAAAAAAGAGAGTAGGAGAAGAGGAGCTTATCTGGGGTATTTGGAGCGAAGGGGAGGCAGAGGAGACAAACGACACGTTTGTGCCATTGTCGGAGAAGACGACCCTGAGGGGGTGATAAAGGCGATGAGGAGGAGGATAGGGAGGTGTGCGCTGGTGCGGCACAACGCGGAAGAACGAGGTGAAGAGAACCCTATTGCTGGTATGGCAGCAGAGTGATGAAAGGGGGGAGGAAGAGTCTCCGGAGCTTGTGGGCTACTTGGTTGGAGAGGGGAAAGAGGAATTCTGGGGGATTCTTCGGCCAAATCAAGCTTGAGGGATTCGCAGGGGACCAGGGATCCTTTTATAGTTGCTGGCCGAGCTTCTGGTGCTTGGAGGGAAAGCCTTCTATCGCCAACTCCTCGTCGGAGAAGGAAGGTAGTTGGAGACCCAAATCTCTCATGTGTTCACACGAGAGATTGGGTGCAAATCAAAGATTGCAATTGAGCTCAGAGGGAAGGGAATTCCTTAGAGAATCTCCCTTCCAAATCTGGGAGGAGATCTCTGAGGAATCAGGGAGTACTCCCCCTCCATTCCTCGTCGGAGAAGGATTTCTTCCCATTAATGGCCGAGGGATCTGTTTGTAAGCGTGGCGAGGAAGTTAGGGGGGTCTATGCAATGGTTTTCAAAAGATAGGGGCCAAAATGTAATTGGGTGTACTATTTTGCAAAGTAGGTCAACATGATCTCCCCTTAGGTCCAAATTTTGGTAAAAACCTAATTTGGATATAAGGAATCCAATGGTGAATTTTGATCTTAGGTTTGACCACGTTTGACTGGATATTTTGCACAAAAACCTAAATTAGGTCAATTAATGAGCTAAGACCCCAACCTAGGTCAAAACAGGTTCCAAAGGCCAATTTGAAGGTTCTAAACCCTAAGGGATATTTTTACATGAATTTTAGAGGGTTTATTTTATTTTTATCCTGACTAGAACCTTGTTGAATTAAGCAGGTCTGTTTTAGGGTTATAGAATGTCATTTAATTCTTGGATTACACAAGAACCCATTTCTGACTAAACCAACCCACTCTTTATCTTATTCATACCATTTGACTTATGTTTTGCCTTTGAGAAATCCTGTTTATGTACTGCAGTGGTGAAATTGCAGTTTTTACCCTTTAGTTCATGTTTCCTTCTCAGAACAGTAAACCCTTGACTTAAGTCTTCCTTGAGGTTATGCAGGAGCTTTTGTTTTCTTTCTCAGGTCAAACTGAGCTAGTTAGGGCTCATGATGAGGCTTACATCATACCCCCATGCCTAGCTTTTGCTAGTCCCTTAGCAAAATTTTAAGATTTTAACCTCTGTTCTAGACCATGGGTTTCTTCTACTAGTTGTGACAAGTGCTTTTTCTTTTTCTTTTGTGATTAGTTTAGAATGTCGACAATAGGCTTAGAGGTACTCAAGTACTAACCAAAATCCAGACCTGACCCGCTTTGGCCTCAGTCTTCCGCAAAGGTTTTTAAGGCCCGCAGAAACTATCCTAGGGTTTGTTGGACTCTGCGGTTAAAGTACCCGTGCTTGAGTCATTTTTAGCCTGTGTTAAGTTTGCAGTGCGTTTTTTTAAGAGAGAGACAGAGGATTTATTTGTTTCGAGAGCTTTCTCTCTCTTTTCTTTTTATTTCTAGCTTCAGATTGGCTTCTCAACACGGTCTGTATCGGATTCCTCATCCCCATCATCAATCCTCAAGGGTCCCTGGCAATCGATGCTTCGTGATAGCACCGCCCATGGCAACCCCTAGAACCCTGGCTTTCGAGATTTTGAGATAATCCCGCCCACGGCGTTCCGTGGCCGAATTCAGACCCTGGCAATCGTCATTTCGTGATAATGCCGCCCATGGTATCTGAACCAGCAGAGTGCTTACATGCCCCCGGTAGGATATTTAAATATCCTAAGAGACAAGCACCGATGAGACGATATGTTGTTATGCGTCTTCGAGGGGAATTTCCCACCTCTCTGTGCTAGGAACTCGTCCAAATCAACTTGTGTTGATCGGCCGCTCCTAATCTAGGTGACTTTTTCAGAACATTGAAATGCTTTTTACGTGATTTTGATATTTATGCAATTGAACCAGACTGTGTGTGAATTGGGGTGCTTAGGTTACCGAATCCCATAAACCGAAGGTCAGTTAACGAGGCTGAATACTTCCTAAGCCTTAGACCTAATACTTAAGCTTCGCATTTTCCCCAACCTCTTGAGGAGTATCCAGATTTTAGTGGGTACTTGAATTTTTAAGCCTAAGAGTCTAGCCCAAAAAGGCCTAAGATCAGCATTCCTGCTAATCTCTTTTTATGTCTCCTTAGCACTTTTCTTTCATTTTTCTCTTTTCTTGATCTAGTCTAGAACTTTAGTTAATCCCTTAATCCTTTACTAGTGATTATCTCTTTTTTTTTCATTTTGTGCTCCTTTTTGGCATTTTGCTCTTTTCCTCTAATTTATAACCCAAAAAATTTCTCCCCCCCTCAATTTTTTTTTGTGATATGTAATTTTTTGTTGAAACCTTTTCTTGATATGAGCTTTCCTGACATTTTGCACTTTCATACCCCCCCGTGCCTATGATTTGCAATGTCCCCATTGTAAATTAGGTGGGTTCACATTCTGCTTAGTTCATTCATTAGGACAGGTGTTGGGTGGGCGAATGGGTTGAAGTGACTGTTGCGAACGATTTCTATTCTCGAGTAGGGGTACCTGAGGTGGAGTTGGCTATTCTAATGGACTGTTAAGACTCGTGCTATTTGAGCCTTTTAAGACATCTGGACTGCGGGTCAGACGTCTGGTCAGACATTTGGACACCTTCCCAGATGTCTGGAAATCAAAAATTTTGAGTATGAGCTCACGTTTGCGCGCATGTTGTGCGCAGACAGTACACCCCCTCATTTTTCTTCTTCTTCTCTCTCCATCTGCCCCCAGCAAAACCCTAAACCCACATCCTTATAAAGCCCCCTCCTCTCTCTAGTTCCACCCCACTTCCCAGCCACCTTCCTCCTTCCAGCGAGCGCAGCAGAGCGAGTGAGAGCGCGGAAGTGGCGTGAGAAGGAGAGGAGTAGCAGGAGAGGGAGAAGAGTTGAGCTTGCGATCTTGTCGGCGAGCGCACGGCCGGAGCGGCGCGTACGGAAGGCGGAGGAGTGCGCCGAGGAGGTCCTCCCCGACACTACTGCAGTCGAAGCTGCAGGCGAGAGGGCACGACGCGGCCACGCGCGATGTGAGAGGGCGGAAGCAGGTTCTGGTTCTGGGTTTTTCCCAGAATTAGACGTCTGGACTTCAGATGAGGACTCGACCAAGGCGAAGGACTGGCTCAAGTAGATCGAGAAGGTGTTTGACACCCTTCGCCCCCCGCGGAGTGCCACGTGGCCTTTGCCACATACCAGTTGAAGAGCACGGCACACAGGTGGTGGAGGGCGGTTAGAGGTCAGGAGAGGGCCGAGCCGACATGGGACCAGTTTGTCACCCTCTTCTGCGAGCAGTACTTCCCCCAGATGTGGCAGAATCAGAGGAGGCGGCAGTTCCACACTCTCCGCCAGGGGATGATGACCGTGAGCGTGTATCGCATGCGTTTTCTGGAGCTATCTTGTTTCGCCACGACAGATGTGGATGTTGAGGAGGAGCGCCTGTGGAGGTTCATCGAGGGGCTCCGACCTGCTATTCGGGGGTATGTCAAACCCCTGAAGCTGCTTACGTTCTCGAGAGTGGTGGAGGCAGCTATGACATATGAGGAGACCAAACCGGCTGCACGTGACACTAATAGCGGACGGAAGAGACCCTACCAGCCAGACTACTCATAGGGTCGACGAGAGAGGAGGCACGCGGTGCCCGCAGGAGAGCCGTCATGCTTTGCGGAGCTGTTAGTGGCCTTTGGGGGCCCCCGACAGGGGCCAGTTGCCAGCACTAGACCCCTGCCCAACCATCAGCAGGGACCTACCGAGGGCAGGAGTCGAGTTCCCCTTTGCTACCAGTGTGGCTAGCCGGGCCACATCAGGAGGGACTACCCATCTAGGGCTGGAGGTCAGCAGATGCTCCACGTATCGAGCACTGGAGGACGAGCAGGAGGCTGTAGTTCCCAGGCGCGTGGAGGAGGACAGCTGTCGAGGGGAGGGTACCGGCTAGCGGTTACCTGTCCAACGCAGAGTGTGGTTGCTTCTTCCGCACCGAGAGTTGAGGGGCATATCAACACCCTGACACATAGAGACACCAGAGCTTCAGGTTCAGTGGTGGCAGGTATGGTTACAGTTTTCGGCAGACTAGTTTACACACCTTTTGATTCCGGTGCCACGCACTCGTTTGTTGCTGCTAGTTTTGCTGTCAGTTTGGGATAGGACTGTGTGTTGTTAGAGGATCCATTTGTGATCAGAGGTCTGGGTGGTCAGCTGTTTATATCTGAGGAGGTTTACACAGGCTGTGAGGTCAGTGTTGGGGGACACAGCCTCCTCACCTATCTGATTGTGATACCGATGGAGGACTTTGGCATGATTCTGGGGATTGACTGGCTGTCCGCTTACCACGCTTTGGTGGACTATTTTGAGAGGAAGATCGTCTTCTCCATATCGGAGATGCCTTCTTTTGAGTTTCACGGACAGTTAGTGGACGGAGGCTTCAGGTGAATTTCTGCACTTCGAGCGGTGAGACTTTTGGGCCAGGGGCGTGAGGGCTTTCTGGCTTGTGTAGTGGTAGAGCCCAGCCCTGTGGCAGACTTTCAGAGTATCTCGGTGGTCAGAGAGTACCTCGACGTGTTTCCAGAGGAGCTGCCAGGACTACCGCCTGAGCGTGAGATCGAGTTTGAGATCTCACTGGTACTGGGGACCAGCCCCATTTCTACAGCACCTTATAGGATGGCACCACTTGAGCTGCGAGAGCTCAAGTCCCAGTTGCAGGACCTTCTGGAGAAGGGCTTTGTGAGGCCCAGTGCACCTCCATGGGGAGCCTTGGTATTATTTTTGAAGAAGAAGGATGGTACCCTATGCCTTTGTGTGGACTACAGACAGCTGAATAGGGTCACCATCAAGAAAAGATATCCGCTACCGAGGATTGATGATCTGTTTGACCATTTGCGAGGTGCCACGATTTTCTCCAAGATAGACTTGAGGTCTGGCTACCACCAGTTGAGGATCAAGGAGTCCGACGTCTCCAAGATAGCTTTCCGCACCCAGTATAGACACTAAGAGTTTTTGGTCATGCTGTTTGGGCTGACCAACGCCCCCGCTGCTTTTATGGATTTGATGAACCGGGTGTTCAGACCATATCTGGATCAGTTCATGGTGGTATTTATTGATGATGTGCTCATCTACTCGCGGGGTCAGGCGCAGCATGGACAACACTTGCGGATGGTTTTGGACACATTGAGACGATGTAGGCTGTATGCCAAATACAGCAAGTGCGAGTTCTGGTTGAGGTAGGTGACCTTCTTAGGTCATGTGATTTCAAGGGATGGCTTGGTTGTGGACCCAGCCAAGGTAGAGGCAGTGCTCAGTTGGGAGAGACCACGTACAGTGACAGAGATCCACAGTTTCTTGGGATTGGCAGGCTACTACTGACGGTTTATCAGGGGTTTCTCGCAGATTGCACGTCCTATGACACAGTTGACTCAGAAGGACGTGCCCTTTTCTTGGACAGACGCTTGTGAGGTGTGCTTTCAGGAGCTGAAGGAGAGGCGGACTTCAGCTCTTGTGCTTACCATTCCAGACAACAGTGGCAATTCTATTGTGTACACGAATGCCTCTTTACAGGGGTTAGGGGGTGTGCTCATGTAGCGGGGTCACGTTGTTGCTTACGCTTCATGGCAACTGAAGCCCCATGAGCATAGCTACCCTACCCACGACTTAGAGCTGGCAGCTGTCGTCTTCGTGTTGAAGACTTGGAGACACTACCTGTATGGTGAGACCTTTGAGATATTCACGTATCATAAGAGCCTCAGGTACTTGTTTTATCAGAAGGAGCTCAACATGAGACAGAGACGTTGGTTAGAGCTCCTGAAGGACTATGACTGTAGCATTTCCTACCATTTGGGGAAGGCCAACGTGGTGGTTGATGCCTTGAGCCGGAAGGTGCCCGCCCACTTGGCCAGTTTACAGGCACAGAGTTGGAGACTCATGGAGGAGTTGGGCAGTTGGCGACCCCTAGAGTTACTGGGGCACTGTGGGGTGATAACACTGCATATGGGGGTGATAATTCTGTTAAATAGGGCCCACCTTAAGAATAAAAGGCATAACATAAGTAGAATGGGAGAATCGCATACATCATATGCCAAGATTGCTTATAAAATAATATTAATGGCCATTTGTATAAGCACTTATTAAAGCAGGCCTCAGATGAGCAATCGGACCGCACGGATGGATTCAGAATGACAAACAGAGTCCAACGGACTCAAAATCGGCCAAATTCGAGATCTGGAGCTCCCACAATGGGCCCAAGAAGTTCTGACCGTTGATCTGATGATCAACGGCCCTCAATGCGCCACATGGCGCTCGCTCACCGCGTGCTGCTTCCACCTTCAGCCGAAGATCAAATCTTAGTCGTTGATCTCTGATTGGACGGCCGAAAACTGCGCACACGCCTGCGGTCGCCGCGACAAAGCAGCAGGCGTGGCGTAGTGATAAACGCGCATGCCCGCACCCATGTGATGTGGGTTCGAGCCACGCGGTGCGGGAATTTGAAGGCAGTGAGGCGCGCGGACGAAATTCAGCTGTAGATCTGCACTTGGACGATGGTGATAGCGCCACGTGGTGCGCCCTCAGGTAGCGATCTGCCATGCGTACGCGCACGCCAGACGACGAGGCCCGCCCGCACGCGCGCTCAAGGCATGATCCAAGCGCACGCGGGCGAAGATCTTAACCATCCGATCTTCGATCGGATGGCTCTCATGCCACACCCACGGATAGAGTGCGAAGAAGAATGGCATGGGCGAGCGACCGACGGGCTGGGGACTTCACCAACGCTTTTGGAAGGGTTTTAGTGACGTCCTGGACGTCGCTAAAACCCCTTCTTCATTTGGAAAGCCCTTCTCCCTATTTAAACCCTTTCCAACCACTCATTCAAGGCATTCACTTCCCTTGCAACTACTCTACCCCTCTCTTAGCTAGCTTTAGGCCCTTTTGTAATCGTCGGAGACGACGAGCCACCGACGGAGCCTTCTCCACCACCGTGGCTGCCTCGCCGCCCCCCCTCTCTCTCTCTTTCTTCCTCTCTTTTAGGCTTTACTTTACTTATGTTTAAGCATGTATCTAATGTTGTAATGTGTGAACTAAAGCTGGATGATTAATGAAGTTATTTTCCATTTAGTTGTCTACTTTATTTCCTACCCAAGTTGCATGTTAAAGAAACGACTTTAACCCTAATCTCTTTCTCTCTCGCTTTTCACCCGCACCTTTTCGCAAGCAAAACTCCACGATTTCCGTGACAATTAGTGACAAGAAAAATCCATCTTTCACGCCTCCCTGAGACCGAAACTTGGACTCACATCCGTTTCTTTAAAATCGGCGTTGCAAGTGCGAACTATAACGACACTTCTTAACACATACGCATGAAAGCACGTCAGTTTTTGGCGTCGTTGCCGGGGAGGCAACGGATTTGTTTTGTCACTTCCATTCCATATCCATTCTCACATCGTCTAACGCCTCGTCTCCTTTTTACTTGATGGTTGCAGGAATTCGGCGCTCAGACGGCGAAGCGACGCATCCCATGACGGTAACAAGGGAGTAGGCGCAACAAGGACTGGTAGTGAGTAATTCTTCACTCATGACTATTTGCTTGCGTGAAAAACTAAAAAAAAAATTATAAAAATTAAAAAAAATTGCCGTGGTGTATGATTACTTGACCCACATCCTTAACACATCACCCCACAAAAAAATGCACACTCTAATATTCTAAATAAATTCTTGGAGTGTTCTTTTCTCTTTTTGAGTGGTGTTTGCGAAGCCACCGTAGATTGACTTGGGCCGCACCACTCAACCCTAAAAATGACTCATCTAATAGAAGCTGCATGATCATTAGGATGAGTACATTAGGGTTTTAGAGCCTCTACAGAATAAAAGGAAATATACTTTCACCAAGTTGTGTGCAAAACTTGACGTGCCCACTGAAACATGTCTGAAAATATTAAGACACGTCAACCCTAAAAGACACTAAAGTAAGGATGAAACATTAAAAGACACCACATCTTGAAAAAATCCTTGCTTGAAAACCATGTTTTGATAGAAGCACACACGCTGAAAGTGGAAAATTAAGAGGCACCACCCCAATCAACGCCTCATTACATAACCCTGGCACAAGCACTATCCTAGCCCTTTTAAAATTGAGTAGACGTGCCCTAGGCAGGACTGAGTTAAGTCTCGAAAGGTGAGGTTTTGTTCGCTGGGCACTTGACTTTCATTCCCTTGGTAGAATCTGGGACTAGGTTGCGGGGTAGTGTCAAACGACCGCGGTTGTGGGGTCTACGGAATTGGTGGCGCAAGACAAAGGAAGAACCTTCCCTACAACCCCCTCGTAATCAACCTGGCCATATTAGCTTTGGGAAGGGCAGTCCAGTGCTTATGGACTTAATCACCCTTTTGTAGATTTCTAGGTCCCCTAAGGAACACACCATAAGGACTAGGCTTGTTTGCTTGGTTGAGTACACAACTCTCTCTCATCTGTTCTTCCCGCATCCCTCCATTTCTTCCAAACCATGGATTTCAATGCCTATCCATCTTACCTAAACTACCCCCAACATGATTTGTATGCTAACCCAAGTAGACCATATCCACAGCCTACTTGGGCTAACCAACCACCAAGTTAGGGATATGACCTTGAATATCCCTCTTGGCCCAACTGTCCCAGTTATGACCAAACCGCACCAACCTCTTATTGGAATACACCCAACATATCCACCCAAGTGTACGATTCAAATCGTGGGGCTCCATATCTTGATTCTCCTCATGACGCTTCCTCATTTAGGTCCCACCCGCTCTACTGTGATAGGACCTACACTTTAGGAGAACACCAAGAACCCTACCCTTCTCAGGACAATAACCAAGAAAGGTCATCTGAATTTAACAACCTTTCCTACTTGACCTTTGGATTGGAAGGAGTTCTAGACAAATGGAAATCAGAGAATGATTAGAAATCTAGGCAAGCCCAGGATCATCAACCTTTGATTTGGTCCCCTGATGAAGAATCTGACTGGGGGGAGGACTTAGAACCTCAACAATTCTGGAGTAGGACCAAATAGAGAATGGTTCCTCTTGAAGAATTGGACCCTGAACATGATAGAATAGAGGACTCACCCAAGAACCTAAACCCCAGTATGGATTCTGATCCACAACCTCAACCACACTCTCTTAACCTGGATTTCAAGGAGGAAATCCAAAGGACACCACATGACACCTTGTCAATTCTTGATAACCTCCAGTTAGAATTACATAGACGGAATCAAGAATTAGTTAAAGGGAAACAAGCCATGTTGGATTTGTTCCAACAATTAGGGGAAGAAGGCCAGAGAAAGCTGTCGCACACAACGTCATTCATGGAATTCATAAAGCAAGGACCTACCATGATCAATTGGACTACACCCAATCACCTTGATTTGGCTCAGTCCACCATTGATAACCCCCAGGAGTTGGACAGCTCAATGGATAAGGTCAGTGAGGACTCCTTGGAACACAACTTGGGGAGCATTGAGGACAAACATCAGGAGGAAACTGAGAATGTGCGGGGAGATGCCTTGGAATCTGAATCTAATCGGCCCAAGAAAAGTGATCCGGTGGGAACAACAGCCAACATAGGAGATGGGAATGGAGTTACAATTTCAAAGAAATCGATTATGAATCGGTTGGAATCCCCATCACAAATTTGGAGGAGGGCTGAGAGAAAGAATATGATCTAGAGGATAAAATTGGCCCTACCTCTAATGCAACCTCAAACAGTGAATCTGATACAAAGGAGGCTGAAGAAAATGTTCTTGAGGTCAAGGGCTTGGAGGGAATGAGTAATGAAACCATAGTTGCAGAGGAGATGGATTTGTCTTTAGAGAGAGGCCTCATGCTTGATTGTAGGGCTCATTATGAAACTCTTGATTTTGTTACCTGCCCTACTAGAATAAAGATCCCGCAACCCGAATGCACTGGAATTGATACACTTTTGACGGATTACAATTTTATGGGGACACAAGCTGAGTATAAAACCTACATCTTTAGTGTCTGGCATGTCATATTTGGGGTGCGTTCGTCCACATCAACTTGTTTGCATGCCCGTAGACTAAGAGAGGATCTGACACGGGCATGCATGATACATCTGTTGCAGAATTCCCACCCCTTAGGAATGGGACTCCACCACAACCTTGTTCGTATCAGTGGACTTCTAATTTTGGGTCTAGTTGATTTTGTACATACCTCCTTGACCTAAACCATTCCTGTTTGTGCACTATGCCCAGCCGAAGGCGTTAAACTCAGTGCTTCCTGGGAGGCAACCCAGAGGATTCAGACTGATCTGGTATTGTACATCACTCAGGTAATATCTTTTTAACCCCAGTTGCATCCATGTATTTGCCAATGAGGACATTGTCCAACTTAAGCATGGGGGGGTGGTAAATGGCACGATCCTGAGCTCATTTAATCAATCTGAATAAATGAATAAATAAATTAAAAAAAAAAAGAATTTAGGAAGAAACTTAGGCATTAGAAACTTGTCAATAGTGGGAAATAATACAAAAAGAACTTAAACACTTAGACTTTTCAGGCCTTCAGGCTTAATCAGCCCTAGTGTCCGATAAAATATGGATTTAGCTTCGAATCCTTGCAACCTTAAGCTATTCTAATCCACCTACTAAATAAGGTGATAAGTATACGACTTATCAACTCACCCTCTAACTCAGAAGAACTTTAAGTCTAAGCATTTGCACACATTTTTGCACAGACTCACTCCTCGGAGATTTTGACAGAAATTGGGTAGCTAATGAACTCTCTAGGGTGGTATGGATGGCAAGTTGTCGTGGGTAACAGCCCATTGGTAGGTTGTCCAGAACCCAACCACGCGACCACTTCTTCTTCATTGCCTCTAGGTACATTTGAGATCAGGGAAGCCACCTACAAAAAAAAAAGGGAGAAGAAAAGAAAACAAAATAAACCACACTTCACCGCACGAGTATGGCTGGCAAGTGATCGTGGGTAATAGCCCATTGGTCGGTTGTCCAGAGCCCAGCTCAATAATTGCACAAAAAGAACCAAAACACTTAAGGAAGAAGTGGGGAAGTAGTACAAGCTGGGGGGATACACACTGGAAAAATCCTTGTGTTGACCCCAATTAAAACAAATGTAGGGAGAAAGCTACCAATCGAACAAATACACCTTCAGGAAAAATACTTCCTCTTCCGGTCACCTAGGGGCGTGGAAACCCGAAGTCTATCTGAATTACCGTTGAGTGAGTCTATCACAATCTTCACACCAAGATGCTTACCACTTAGGGTTTTGACCGAGTTTTGGGTGGGTTGGGTATCCGTAAAAAGTTGCCAACCCACTCTGAATTCCAAAAATATTCAAAAAAATATATATACGTATACATACATTAAAGCAAGGATTCGGGTGATTCGTATTTTGGCAGACACCCGGGCGCTGCTTAGTCTTTGTAGATTAAGATCTTAGCATATTTCCTCCTATTGACAAGTGACGGAGTGTCTAAGCAATTACTTCTTAAATTCTGATAGAAAATAAAGGCTAGAATGAACCTTGCTAGGGACTAGCAAGGAGTAAGCCTGGGGGTATGATAACATTGCATATGGGGATGATAATTCTGTTAAATAGGACCCATCTTAAGAATAAAAGGCATAATATAAGTAGAATGGGAGCATTGCATGCATCATATGTGATGAGAGCCTCATCATGAGCCATAACTAGCTCATTTTGACCCAATAAAGAAGATAAAATCTCCTACATAACCTAGAAGAAGGCCTAAATGAAGGAATAAGTGCTTTGAGAAGAAAACATGAATTAAAGGTTAAAACTGTAATTTTACCATTGCAGTACATAAATGGGATTTCTCAGAGGCAAAACATAGGTCAAAAGGTCTAAATAAGATAAAAAGTGGGTTGAGTCAATCAGAAATGGGTTTATGTGCAATTTAGGAATTAAATGACATTTTGTAACCCTAAAACAGACCCGCTCAAATTAACAAGGTTTCGGTCAGGATAAAAATCAAGTAAACCCTCTAAAAATCATGGAAAAATATCCTTTAGGGTTTAGAACACTTAATTTGGCCTTTGGAACCCAGTTTGACCTAGATTAGGGTCCTAGCTCTTCAAGTAACTTAATTTGGGTTTTTACGCAAAATGTCCAGTCAAACAAGGTCAAACCTAAAATCCAACTTCACCATTGGATTCCTTAGGTCCAAATTAGGTTTTTACCAAAATTTGGACCTAAGGGGAGGTCATCTTGACCTACTTTGCAATTTAGTACACCCAAATCACAATTTGGTCCCTATCTTTTGAAAATCCTTGCAGAGAGCCCCCTAATTTCATCGCCACCTTTGCAATCAGGTCCTGCCGCCATTGTTAGGGCAGAACCAACCTCCGACGAGATTTAGAGAGGGATTACTCTCTGATTCCTCAGAGATCCCCTCCCAGGAATGGAAGGGAGATTCTCTGAGGAATTTCCTTTCATCTAAGGCCAATCACAATCTTTGGTGTGAACCCAATCTCTCGTGTGAATGCACGAGGGATTTGGGTATCGAACCTCTTTCCTTCTCCGGCGAGCCATCAGAGACACAGGCGTGCCCTCCACGCTCTGAAAGCACGGCTCAGTGCCTATAAAAGAACCTCTAAACCCGGCCGCTCATTTTTAGCTTGACTTGGCCGGACGTCCACCTCCAATTCGTCTCTTCTTCTCCAGCCAAGAACCCAGCGAGCTCCAGCGAGCCCCCCTCCCCTCCCTCTTTGCTCTGCCACAAAACTAGTGGCAGAGACATCTTCCTAATTCTCCTCCGCATCGCGTAATACCCGCGCACGCCGCCTCAGCCCCGTCGTCGCCGTCGTCTTCCACCACTGGGCAGCTTCTTCTCTGGAGATAGCAGGTACAGCTGTTCGCCACTCCGTCCCCCTTCATCCCTGATTTCAGTCCTACCGCCATTGACGGTTGAAGCAGCTTCGCAGCAGCTCCAGGCGTCAGGTCTTCCAGGCTTCAGGCGCAGCAGATTCGCGCGAGCAGTGTGAAGCCCTCGGGTCCAGCAAGGAGCGCTGCGAAGCTCGTAGCTTTGGCAATTGCACGAAGAAAGCTCTGTGGGCGCGCGCGAGATTGGGGTAGGCTAGATAGTCCCACATCGGCGAAACGCAACGCACAGGTATGCTTTAAATTGAATTTGTGCTATCTGCTATTCGACTTCGAACGCACAGGGGTGAGGTCCCTCACCTGACCCGCTCACCTCGTCCGCGGTTTCACCTCGCGAATCTGGCGGGATCCGACCCGACCCTAGCCTGAGCACTCCTCGCGCATCACCCACCTGCCGGTGCGCTTGGTCCCGGGTGCGAGATCCAACCTGAATACCCGTGGCTCTGGGAGAGCGTCCTTGAGCGAATTGCAGAGAGAGAGAGATGTTCTGGTAGAGGGAAAAGGGTAGGTTTTTCTCTCTGTGTATGTAGGCTGAACGTTGAGGAAGAAAGACTTAGCTGAGTGAGGCAGAGAAGAGAAGGAAGAAAGAAGGACTGCAGAGCCAAAGAAGGAGAAGAAAGAAGAGACCAAGGCAGAAGAGGAGCCTTCGTAGAAAGCCAACACAGAATCAGAAGAAGATAGAAGGAAGAATAGAAGACCAAGGAAGAGGAAGAAGCATTCGCAGAAGACAAAAGAAGGGAGAAGGAGAGACTTCTAAGAAGAAGAGAAAGAAGCAAGGCAAAAGAGAGGCTGCAGAGAAAGAAATATCAGAAGAGAAGAATAACACTTTTAAGATGTCTGATCACAAGATCAGACGTCCAATTTCATTTCTTTTGTCATAATTACTTTTAACCGCATACATTCATATTTGAATTAAAGTTTTGAGTAAATTAGAGTGTTCAATTACATTTGAGATTAGTAGTAAATTCCAATTGCTCCATGTGTTCGACCTCGGATACTCCGATTTTCGAGTAATAAAAGCTCTTTATTTGTTTGAATGCTTTGTCGGCTATATTACAACGTATTATCTCTTAAAACCCGATCGAAAGCGAACAAACAATATGCCAAGATTGCTTATAAAATAGTATTAATGGCCATTTGTATAAGCACTTATTAAAGCAGGCCTCAGATGAGTAATCGGACTGCACGGATGGATTCAGAACGACGAATGGAGTCCAACAGACTCAAAATCAGCCAAATCCGACATCCGGAGCTCCCACAATGGGCCCAAGAAGTTCTGACCATTGATCTGATGATCAACGGCCCTCGATGCGCCATGTGGCACCCGCTCACCGCGCGACGCTTCCACCTTCAGCCGGAGATCAAATCTCCGCCGTTGATCTCTGATTGGATGGTCGAAAATCGTGCGCACGCTCGCAGTCGCCGCGACAAAGCAGCGGGCGTGGCGCAGCGGTTAACGTGAACGCCCACACCCACGTGACACGGGTTCGAGCCGTGCGGTGCAGGAATTTGAAGGCAGCGAGGCGCGCGGACGAAATTCAGCCGTAGATCTGCACTTGGACGGTGGCGATAGCACCACGTGGTGCGCCCTCAGGCAGCAATCGGCCACGCACGTGCTCACGCCAGACGACAACGCCCGTGTGCACGCGTGATCCAAGCGTGCGTGGGCGAAGATCTCAACCATCTGATCTTCGATCGGACGGCTCTCTTGCCGCGCCCACGGATCGAGCGGGAAGAAGAATGGCGCGGGCGAGCGACCGACGGGTTTGGGACTTCACCGACGCTTTTGGAAGGGTTTTAGTGACGTCGCTAAAACCCCTTCTTCATTTGAAAAGCCCTTCTCCCTATTTAAACCCCTTCCAACCACTCATTCACGGCATTCACTTCCCTTGCAACTACTCTACCCCTCTCTTAGCTAGCTTTAGGCCCTTTTGTAATCGCCGGTGAGGACGAGCTGCCAACGGAGCCTTCTCCACCACCGTGGCTGCCTCGCCGCCCTCCCTCTCTCTCTCTTTCTTCCTCTCTTTTAGGCTTTACTTTACTTATGTTTAAGCATGTATCTAATGTTGTAATGTGTGAACTAAAGCTGCATGATTAATGAAGTTATTTTCCATTCAATTGTCTACTTTATTTCCTACCCAAGTTGCATGTTAAAGAAAGAAACGACTCTAACCCTAATCTCTCTCTCTCTCTCACTTTTCACCCGCACCTTTTCGCAAGCAAAACTCCGCGTTTTCCGTGACAATATGTGACAAGAAAAATCTAGTTTTAACGCCTCCCTGAGACTGACACTCGGACTCACATCCATTTCTTTAAAATCGACGTTGCAAGTGCGAACTATAACGACACTTCTTCACAAATACGCACGAAAGCACGTCATGGGGTAGTGACTGTGACACGGTAGATAAGACCAAAGCTGATAGACTGCATCATCACAGGACAGATGGCAGACCCATACCTGCAGTCGTTGCATGACAGAGTACTGTCAGGGTACCCTGGAGACTTCTCCTTTATTGACGGGGTGCTGCGCATGAGGGGACGTTTGTGCGTTCCCAGGGACGAGGAGTTCTTGAGAGAGCTCCTGACTGAGGCTCATGGTTCCAGGTTCACCATACATTCCGGTAACACAAAGATGTATCATGATCTGGGACGTGACTTTTGGTGGAGGGGAATGAAGTGGGATGTAGGTGAATTCATGTAGGAGTGTTTGGTGTGCCAGCAGGTGAAGGCTGAGCATCAAAGGCCTGCAGGGCCGTTGCAGCCACTTCCATTGCCAGAGTGGAAGTGGGAGAGCATCACCATGGACTTGGTGGTGGGCTTGCCCGTTACCCAACAAGGACACGACGCAGTCTGGGTGATTGTAGACAGATTAACGAAGATGGCACGTTTCTTGCCGATCCGAGTCACCTTAGGACCAGCACAGTTGGCAGAGAGGTATATTCGCGATGTGGTACATCTGCACAGAGTTCCACGTGAGATTGTATTCAACCGGGATACCCGTTTTACGTCCCAATTTTGGGCTGAGTTTTAGTAGGCTTTGGGGACACGGTTGAGGTTCAGCACGGCATACCACCCTCAGATGGACGAACAGTCAGAGCGCACGATATGGATGCTTGAGGACCTTTTGCGTGCCTATGTACTGGACTGGAGGGGCTCTTGGGAGGAGCACTTGCCCCTGGTAGAGTTTGCATATAATAACAGCTATCACTTGAGCATCGGCATGGCACCCTACGAGGCTCTGTACGGATGGAGGTGTACTGCACCCTTGAGTTGGGTTGAGGTGGGGAACAAGTGGGAGGTTGGCCCAGGCTTATTTGGCAGAGTCAGGAGGTCGTTGAGCAGATTCACAGATAGCTTCACCCTATCAGGAGCAGACAGAAGAGCTATGTCGATCGAAAGCGTAGAGAGGTGCAGTTTGAGGTTGGGAATCACGTCTTTCTTCATGTTTCTCCCATGAAGGGCCTGCAGTGTTTTGGGGTGAAAGGGAAGCTCGCACCGAGGTTTGTGGGGCCCTTTGAGGTCCTGGAGTGGGTAGGACCCATTTCTTACAGGCTTGCCCTTCCTCCCTAGCTTTTTGGTGTGCACGACGTGTTCCACGTGTCCAACTCAGGAAGTATGTCGTCGATCCCAGTCACATTCTGAGCCACGAGAGTGTCGAGGTGGGTGACGACTTGACCTACCCCGAGTGACCAGTGCAGATACTAGACAGAGTCGTCCGGAGTCTGAGACGGAAGTAGGTACCCCTGGTGAAGGTCTTGTGGAGGAGCCAGAGGTACGAGGAGGCTACTTGGGAGCTTGAGGCGGTGATGTGAGAGAGGTACCCAGAGCTTTTTGAGGGTACGTCTTTTCAGACTAGCTTCGGTCCTCTTTAAGTTTGTTATGCGTATGTCGTTCTTTTCTGCACCCTAGCTAGCTCAAGTTTCGGGGATGAAACTTCCTTTAAGTTTGTTATGATGTTAAGACCCGTGCTGTTTGAGCCTTTTAAGATGTCCAGACTGTGGGTTAGACGTCTGGAAATTGAAAATTTTGAGTACGAGCTTGCGTCTGCGCGCAGACAGTACACCCCCCTCATTTTTCTTCTTCTTCTCTCTCCTTCCGCCCCCAACAAAACCGTAAACCCACATCCTTATAAAGCCCCCTCCTCTCTCTCGTTCCACCCCACTTCCCAGCCACCTTCCTCCTTCCCTCCAGCAAGAGCAGCAGAGCGAGTGAGAGAGTGGGAGTGGCGTGAGGAGAGGAGGAGCAGCAGGAGAGGGAGAGGAGTTGAGCTTGCGAGCTCACGTGGGAGCTCGCAGCAAGCACACGGTCGGAGCGGCGTGTGCGCAAGGTAGAGGAGTGCGCCGGGGAGGTCCTCCCCAACACTGTTGCGGCCGGAGTTGCAGGCAAGAGGGCACGGCGCGAGAGGGCGGAAGCAGGTTTTGGTTCTGGGTTTTTCCCAGAATCATACGTTTGGAGCAACGTCCAAACAACTTAGCTGACGTCTGGAGGAGGTTCTAGACGTCTAAGGAGTAGACTTCGCGAAGGTACGTTTTCTTTGCGGATACGGCCATGCAGGCCACTCCGCCGTGACACTGTTGCATGCCTTTTTGAAGAGATTTGGTGGATTTCACGTAGGGTTCGCTTTGGGAAGGCGTGGGACACGCCCTCCCATGCATTTCAGACGTCTGGGCGACATACCAGACGACGGGAAGTGCTTCCAAACGTCCGGAGATGTGGTCGGACGTCTGGAACTGGGTCCAGATGGTACAGTGGAGTTCCTGGACATCTAAGGATTGGTGTAGGGTTTGAGGTGTGGCACTGGACACTTTTAAGACGTCTGGAAGTTGTTCCAGACGTCTGATTTGAGTCAGAAATGCTATTTTTGACCCGTTTAGGGTCCATTTGAGGTCTGTTTTCCACAATTAAGATACCGATGTTTTCCGTATGAATTCCTCTACTTGTTAGAAGACTTTCTATACTGTTCTGAGTATTATCTTGTGATTGATCCTTGTGATAGGACTTCATTCTGTTGCAGGTCCGAGGCTTGCTGAGGCATGTGAGACTACCGTTCAAGCCCCCATTACTCCTGGGTTTACTGGTAGAGTGGCTTCCCTTAATTTAAATACAAACCTGAATGCATGTGTGGAATGAATGATTAGAACCTAAGATATGGCATGAATCCTAGGACTAGAAATACTGGAATGTTTGTATTGAATGAATGGATTGCAGTCTTGAATGAGTAGATAGAATGATAACAATTGCCTGTAAATGAATAACAGTTGCCTGCGAAATATGTAGTAATTGTGCTAGTTAACTGTTAAATGTAACTTTCCTATCTCACACGTGAAATGACATAATATAAGCTGCATGTATATAATTTGGAAATGGAAAGGTGAATGTTGGAAACACTAGCTACCTGTGAATAACCTGAATATGGAAATGTGAATGATAGAATTACAAATTGCATGTGTATAACCTGAAAATGGAAATAGAAATGATGAAACCTGGTTTGGAATGGCCTGAGGAATATGAGCATAAACCCTATAGGGAATTAAGAGTAATGCTCCTGGAAATAAATGGAATGGAACTGGAAATGTGAGTGGGTAAGTGAGCTGGCCCTTGAGTATGGAGTACCAAGGAGAGCAACTGTCCCCCTGTTTAGTGCTGAGTGGAGCTAGCCGCCCTTGAGTTGGGACTCGGGGTTAGGATTGGCCACTCTGTACCGACTTCTTGGCCCTCACGTACACAGTACCGGGGAGAGCTACTAGTGTAGGGAGAGAGTTAGCCACCCCACGGGGCCCGGGGTTCAACTAGCCACCCTACACCAACTTGTTAGGCCCACTGGGCAAACGAAGGTAGTCAGGCGAGGGTGTGCGGACTGTGGAGGGGTGAGATCCCTGTTTGGTTCTTAGGGGCTAGTCCCCTATTAGTGAGAGGGCTATGCCCTATACTGGTTCTGTGCTGTGCTTTGGGTGCACCCACTAACGGAAACGACTAGGCACGTGCTAGTGTGGAGTAGCTACCTGTGTGCTTATCGCGCGTGCCGTAGTCACCGTTACGTCTGTCCGTGACCTTGGGGTGGTTGACTGGGTGTAGGACCACCACGGGGGACTCTCCCGGCCAGGAGAGCACCACGTGCGACTTCTACTCTTTGGAAAAGGCTGCAATCAAGATCGTTCCCACCAGGAACATTCGAGATCAAGAAAGAGACCTGATAAATAAACTAAGTGGTGAAAAAGAATAAGTAGTTAAAGAAAGTAATTGAAAAATAACAACCACCTGTCCACCTTTACTGTTTAGTTAGTTGGTTGACACTCTACTCAGCGTTCGCTGACGTTTTGTACTCATAACCCCTTTTCAGGTCCAGGTGTTGAGTAGCCAGAGCCTACGGCTGCAGAGGGTGCTGGGCCCAGTAGAGCCCAGTAGCTGTAGCTTCTGTTGTACTCTTTTCTATTGTAGTGAGTAGTTTCTTGCACCTCTGTACTCTTACATTCTGTACTTTATATTTTTGTACCTGTTTACTTTTCTACTGTTGTGGTGGCGTGTACTATAGTAGTTTACTTCTTTATTGCTGTACTTTTGTTACTGTTAGTTGCTTAGCATAGTGAATGTGGTTTACTTTCCTGCTTTTTGGTTACTTTCTCGTTGGACGACTGGGTCTTGGGATCAGTCAAGTCGGTCTGGTCTCATGTCCTGTAGGGATTCGGGAACCAGATCGTAACATGGATGAACCCTAAAGTGTAGTATGAATTCAGCGTAGATATGTCATAAAGGTTTTGGGTTTTTCAAAGAATGACGGGTTGCCTCCCATTAAGCGTTGATTTTTACGCCATTGGCTGGGCGCAAGGAGCTCAAAGAGAATGGAGGATAAAGGATGACTCAGCCAAATTTGTATTGGTCATGTCAATGAATGATTTGAGTCTCTGACCGTTCACAACAAAGGGTTCAGAATCGTGGCTGAGTGGGCTGATCTCAATGGCTCCATTTCCAGAGATTTGTCGGACTAGGTAGGGTCCAATCCACTTAGATCATAGCTTTCCTGGGAATAATTTGAGTCGGGCATCAAAGAGTAGAACCTTTTGACCAGGATGAAAAATCTTTCTAGAAATGTGTTTGTCATGAAAAGCTTTAACCCGTTCTTTGTAAATTCGTGAGTTCTCATATGCGTCGTGGCGTAATTCATCAATCTCGCTTATTTGAAGCCTTCTGTGGGTTCCAGCCTTAGAAAGATCTAAGTTGCAATTCCGTACTGCCCAATAGGCTTTATGCTCCAATTTGACTGGGAGGTGACATGCCTTCCCGTACACCAGTCTGAAGGGAGACATACCTAATTGGGTCTTGTGGGTAGTCCTCTAGGCCCACAATGCTTCCGGCAGCCGAGAAGACCAATCCTTCCTGTTGGGTCAAGCAGTAACGTGGAGGATTTTCTTGACCTCTCAGTTTGATAGCTCAGCTAGACCATTAGTTTGGTGGTGGTAAGGAGTAGAGATTCGATGCGACACCCTGTATTTGGTCATCAATGACTTGAACTGAGCATCTATGAAATGGGTCCCTCCATTGGAAATTATTGCTTGTGGAATCCCGAACCTTGAGAAGATGTTTTGATGAATGAATCTGATAACAACCTTATGATTATTGGTTCGGGTCGGAATGGCTTCTATCCACTTGGACACGTAGTTAACGGTGAGTAAGATGTATTCGAAGCCATCCGAGATAGGGAAGGGTCCAATAAAATAAATCCCCCATATGTCAAAAATCTCGCATACCAGGATCGACTGTAAAGGCATCATGTCTCGATGACTCATGTTGCCTAAGGTCTGGCAACGGGTACATGCCTTGCAGTGATCGTATGCATCCTTGAAAATTGTGGGCCAGTAAAAGCCACACTGGAGGACTTTTGATGCGGTTTTATGTCCTGAGAAATGTCCACTACATGCCTAGTCATGGCAGAAGGAGAGTATGTCTTTGATTTCGGCTTCTGCGACACATCGTCGAATTATTTGATCAGCACCAATGCGGAATAGATACGGGTCTTCCCACAAGTAATACTTGGCATCAGAACGCAACTTGTCCTTCTTGGCCTTCGGCCAATCGGACGGCATCTGGTGTGATGCCAAGTAGTTCACTATGTCTGTGAACCATGGAAGCCCTGTATTGATAGTCAGGAGGTGCTCATCAGGAAAGTGTTTTGTGATAGGTCCGGAAGGGTCAATTATTTCAGAAGGAAGGCAGGACAAGTGATCAGCTACCACATTTTGTTTTCTTGCTTTGTCATGAATCTCGAGGTCAAATTCTTGCAACAGCAAGATCCATCAGATTAATTAAGGTTTCGCATCCTTCTTTACAAGGAGATGCCTCACAGCTGTGTGATCCGAGTAGATGATAACATTGGAACCCAGGAGGTATGGTCTGAATTTTTCTAGGGCAAATACTACAGCCAGCAGCTTTCTCAATAATTGTGTAGTTACTCTGAGCCTCGTCTAGTGTTTTGCTAGCATAGTAAATGACCACGGGTTTCCCGTCAATTTTCTGCCCCAAAATTGCTCCTACAGCAAAGTTAGATGCATCGCACATGATCTCAAAGGGTTGAGACCAATCAGGGGACTGTAGGATCGGGGCTTGGGTGACTTGGTCACGAAGGATCTCAAATGCTTGAGTGCATTCCTTGGAGATTTCGAAAGGCACATCCTTGGAGAGAAGAGTAGTTAGGGGGTGGGCGATTTTTGAAAAATCAGGGATAAATCGACGGTAAAAATTGACGTGCCCTAGAAAAGATTGGATGTCCTTGATCGAGCTAGGCATAGGGAGTTTGGAAATCAAGTTAACCTTGGCTCGATTGACTTGGATGCCTTTCTCCGAGATTAGATGTCCCAGGACGATTCCCTCAGGCACCATGAAATGGCTCCTTTCCCAGGAAAGAACCAACTTCACATCGATGCACCGCTTGAGTATTTGGACAAAGTGCTGGAGGCAATCGTCAAATGATGCTTCGAAAACTGAAAAGTCATCCATGAAGATTTCCATATAATCACCTACCATATCTGAGAATATGGAAAGCATGCACCACTGAAAGGTCGCGGGTGCATTGCAGAGACTGAAAGGCATCCTTCGAAAAACGTACGTCCTGAAGGGGCAGGTGAACGTGGTCTTTTCTTGGTTCTCTGGATGGATTGCCACCTGGTTGTAACCGGAGTACCAGTCAAGAAAGCAGAAGAACCTATTTCCCGCTAGTTTCTCGAGGATCTGATCAAAAAATGGTAATGGGAAATGGTCCTTCTTCATGGAGGAATTGAGTCTTCTGTAATCAATGCAGACTCTCCATGAGTTAGCTATTCGGTTAGGTATGACCTCTCCGATTTCAGTCGTGATGATGGTGAGTCTGGCCTTCTTAAGCACAACTTGGATTGGACTCACCCAGCGACTGTCAGAGATCGGGTAGATGATCCCTGCATCTAACCACTTGATGATCTCCTTTTTCACGACCTCCTACAGGTTAGGGTTTAAACATCTCTGCATCTCTCGTGAAGGTCGTGCGCCCTCTTCTGTGTAGATTCGATGTGTGCAATAGGAGGGGATTATGCCAGTTAAGTCATCGAGAGTCCATCCAATGGCTCTATGATGTTGCTGGAGAACAGTAATTAGATGGGATTCCTGGTCAGGTGTTAGTCGGGAGTTGATGATCACAGGAAACGTCTGATTGGAACCTAAAAAGATGTACTTCAGATGCTCGGGAAGGGGCTTGAGTTCCATGATAGGATTATCAGTAGCAGCGGGTGGTTCGGGGTTTGTATTTGGAACAAGGGTCGGAGTTATGGGTGTGTCTAGATCAGGTTCATACTCCTCTATTTGCGGGTTTTGATTTTCTAGTGGTTGATCAGGGATAATCAGGTTGTCCTCAATATGCAATTCATCAACCACGGCTTTGATATCACATATTTGCTCTATAACCCCGCAATTAATCCCTTGTTGGGCCTTAAAGATGTCAATCTTAAGAGTTTGATTCCCAAATTTTAATTCTATTTGGCCCTCTTCACAGTTTATGTTGGCCCTAGTAGTGGCCAAAAAAGGTCTCCCTAATATAATTGATGTATCCCTTGGGTTCTTAGGTGCGTCCATATCCAGAACTATGAAATCCACCGGGAAGTAGAAATCCCGCACCCTAACAATGACATCCTTGAGTATTCCTTTAGGTGACTTGATGGATTGATCGGCTAACTGCAATGTCACCTCAGTCGATTTAAGTTCGGACTCTTCAAGGTGGTCAAGGAGGGATGTAGGTATTAGATTTATGGAGGCACATAGGTCTAGCAGGGCTCTATCAAATTGGGTTTCACCAATTTTACATGAAATCAGGGGAGTTCCTGGGTCTTTAGCCTTGGGTGGGAGTTTACTCAAGATTACAGAGTTATCTTGCTCTGACAGTACAATTGGATTCCCACTTTTGGTTCGCGGCTTACGCTTGGGTGTACACATGTCTTTCAAGAATCTTGTGTAAGTCGATACGTGGCGGATTGCATCCATCAAGAAGATGTTTATTTGGACCTGTTCAAAGAGCTTGACCAGATCCTCCTCAGGAGCCACGGGTTTGGTTATTCTTTTTCCTTTGGTCAAGGCCTCAAGAAATGGAACCCTAGTTGGTTCTTCTGGAATATGTCCAGGTTCTTGATCTAGGATAGGGGTATCTTGGATAACTATCCTAGGGTTTTGGCTACTACCAAGCTTGGAGTGGTTCGGATAATGTGGGTCTTGGGTTGCTTTACCACTACGAGTTGTTACGGAGTTTAATCCTGCCTGGTTTTGGGTTGGGTTTGGTAAGAGGGGTGGCTGTTGCTGAAATCCCACATAAGATGTCGAAGCTTCCATCCCGCCTAGTGATGGAGTAGCAGGGGCCTGATAAATCAAATGTGTGTGGCTTGAATTTGGGTTCATAACGTGCCTCTGGGTCGGCACGTTATTTGGGTTTGGCAGAGGTTGTGAAGGAAGGGTGCCAAGTTGGCGGGAATTTGCCATCTGGGCTAGTTGATTGCGAACCTCTGTGACCTCGTCCTTGTGCTATTTTTGCATTGCCGCATTCGTCTTTTGAATGTTTGCCAGTGCTTGAAGGATAAGAGTCATTTGATCCTGGTTTGGCCCAGATTGATAGGTAGGATTGGGCCGAGGCTGAGGCGGCTGATATGGACGAGGAGCTTGTGGACGGGGCTGATAGGGTGGTCTTTGAGTCTGAGAATTTCCCGTCCACTGAAAGTTGGGATGATTACGCCATCCAGGGTTGTAGGTATTGGAGAATGGGTCATTTTGGATGACATTGAGGTCCTTGTAGGTCTGAGGAGCCTCGGGAAAGTCAGAATACGAGGGTTCAGAGTTCCCCCAACTAGAATAGAATGGATCGGAGGTTCCTCCAGTTTGAGAGTCAGACGAGGGTGGATATGGGTCCATCCCCTGAGAAGATTGGTGATAGATGTTCTGCACAGTTTCCCTTGCCAGAGGTGGCCGTGCAAAAGAGTTCTGCACAAAGGTGGCTTGTTGCAGATGCTGAGTCAGCTCATCCACCTTCTTTTCTATGATAGAAACCTTGTCCAGCTGACTGGCCATTAGTTTCAAGTCGACAGATGTGGATAGGTCCTGCGTCTCATGTGCTCCCCTAATATTTGTCGATGCGAGGGCATTCGTTCGATCGAATAAGCCCATGGAGTCATTATTGATGGAGTTCTCGCACATGTTTTCGAGAATCTCCCACACCGTGTCCTCATGTTGACCCATGATGTTTCCTCCACAGGTTGCATTGATGAATAATCGAATGTCTTCATGGAGTCCCTGGTAAAAAGACTTGACTTGTTCCCATTTAGGAACTCCGTGATAGGGGCACTTTCGCATGAGATCTAAGAATCGGTCCCATGCTTCATGAAGAGGTTCTCCCATTTGTTGGGTGAAATGAGTGATCTGGTGGCACAAAGCATTTGTCCGGCCAACGGGAAAGAACTTTTTCAAAAATTCAGACTGAAGTTCATCCCATGTGTTGATCGGACGAGTTTGAGTTTGGTACCAATGAGCAGCCTTGTCCATGAGGGAGAAAGAAAATATTTTCATGAGTAGAATATCCCGATTTTGTGCCTTTGACCCGAAGGTCTGGGCCAGATGCTTGAGCTATTTAATGTGCTGGAATGGATCCTCGGAGTTAAGCCCATGGAATTTTGGTATGGCATGAATCATATTGGGCTTGAGTTTAGAATCAGGACCTCCAACCGGGATTCGAACTCGAGGCTCAATTGCCACCGCAGCAGGATTATAGTGACCTCTCATCATTGGATGTTGCGGTGGGTTTACAAAGTTTTGGAAGATATCATTTAGGCGCTGAAGTTAATGCTCAAGGTTGTTCTCTTCTTCAATGGGTTGTGCCATGATGGAAGAAGGAGAACTTGGTTCTGAAGCAGAGGAAAGGTCTATGTGGTGAAGTTGCTGCACAAACAAAGGCGTCGAGGCTTGGCCTCGGCGAGAATGAATTTCTAAAGGAGGTCTTAAGGATGGTCTTAAGGACCTCCTACCAAACATGCACCAAAGGATGTGATGAGATTAGAAGGTGTTGGACCCAATCGAGACACCCAAAAATTGTTGGGTGACTATAGAGGTTCGGGGCGGATGATACCCCTTAGTCAGAAAGGTCGTCTACTTGAGAAATACTTGGGCAGCAAGAGAGGGAGAGTCCCGCAATGACCCCTACACGGTAGAGTGTCCTCACGAGTTACAGGGTTTCCCCCACCCGACCTCTCTTGTCACTGAGATTCCAGGTAGACCAGAATGGGGACCTTGATCTCTTAAGTCTACCTTTTTTAATTAAGATTAAGGTGCTTAGGGTTCCACTTGAACTTTATGCCTTTTGAGTGTAAAAAGTGACCTAATTTTAAGATTGGTTGACCCAAAGGATCAACGTCACCTCTTGTTCCTTTGAGAGCTTTTAGGTCCTTTCTTTTAGGGTTCAAATGGATTAAGAGCCTGATATGCTTAGGGTTTCTCTTGTATAGATCTTTTCAAACAAGGCTTAGGCACACCTCTTTTTGAAATTTTTTGCTTCTTTGTTTAAGAGAAGATGTGTCTCTAAAAATCCTAGCTTTGCAATTCTTAGATTGGCTCTAGTTGGTCCAATTTAGTTGCCTCAAAAATTGGTATCTAGGGCTCAATCAAGAAAGTTTTAGCCCTAGTTACCTTAGTTGGATGTGCAGTTCAAGATGTGTTGAAATGAAAATCAGGCAACTTTGATGAATTACTAAGTATGGAAACATGTAGCCCTAGGTTGATTTTTCTTTGTTTTTTTTCTTTTTCAGACTTTGAGGGGATTAAGAGAGAGGGCTAATGAAAGTTACCTATTCCTTGGGGTGGTTGTTGTGCGGCTGCTCTTCTTTTCTCTGCTTTCCCTAAGACAAGCACAACAAAGGAGAGAAATTAAGTTAGTATTGAATCAGAAGTTGTGATCAAAAGCTTTAGAAGTGCCCGTTGCTCCCCGGCAATGGCACTAAAATGTTTACGCAGCTAGATCGTGTTTCAAAAGATGTCTCGATGTAATATAGATGAAATCTCCGTGAAAACAAATAAGAATTTATAACTCGAAAATCAAAGTATTCGAGGTCGAACACAGGGAGCAATTGGGTATTCCAAAACTTGAGAACATAACTTTCAATAAAAAGCAATAACTAATTCAACAAAAATAGCAGAGTAATGTTATGGAGAAAGTGCTCAAAAAGAGTTGGATGTCTGATATTGCATCAGACGTCTTAAAAATTCTGACTACAGTTTGAATTGTTGGTCCTCTGTCTCTTCTTTTGCTTTGCCCAGCGGCTATGCTTCTTTTGGTTTCTTCTTTTTCTTTTCTTCCTTAGTCGCTTCTGCTTCTCTTCTTTTTCTTCCCTTGCTTTCTCTCTTCTTGATTCTCTTCCTGCAGCTAAGTCCTGGCCTTTTCTTCTTTTCTTCCTTAGTTTCCTTCTTCTTCTTCTTCTTTCCTTGGTCTGCCGCTCCTCTGCAACAGTGTGACTCTTTTCTTCTTCTCCTTTTCCCTTCTCTTGTTGTGGCTACCTCCTTCCTTGCTAAGTCCTTTTTCCTTTCCTTCTCTTGCTATGGCTACCTCCTTCCTTGCTAAGTCCTTCCTTTCCTTCTCTTGCTGCACCTCTTCCTTCCTTAGCTTCTTCTTCTTGCACAATCACCACACAGCAAAACCTACTCCCCTACCCTCCCCGCATCTCTCTCTCTATTTCTCTCTTAGGTATGCTCTCCCAGAGTCGGGTAATTGGGTCGGGTGCGCACCCGGGTCCAGGCACACCGGCGTGGGTGTGGTGCGCGAGTAGTGCTAGGTTAGGTAGTTGGGTTGGGTGCTAGGTCCGCGGGGGCAGGTCGCTGATGAGGCGTGGCGAGTGAGGGCGAGGGACCTCACCCTTGTGTTCTCGAGGCAAACAGCACAAATCACAAATTCAATTTAAACTACTTACCTCACTCCTGCATTTCCGAGGTGGGACTAAAAGTCCCACTCGCTTTTGCTGGCACCTGTAGGAGGATGTCTTCACGCAATTGTCGCAGCTGAAGGGTCCGCAGTGACTGCCCTCAGGCTGGATTTGCGCACACACTCAACCCGCGCGGCCTGGGATCCTGAAACCTGAAGCTTGCGGCCTGGAGCTCAGAAGCAAGCAAGCATGTGTACTTGTTAATGGTGGATGGGAGCTCTACCCTGCACAACACAAAGATAGCCTTGCGGCTCTATCAAACAACAGGAGAACCTTCGCCGTATCACAGAGAAGGTGAGGCGGGGGTCGACGTGGCTCAGAATGGCCTAGGCATGCGTGCCTAGGTCGGTCTGAGTCTGTGTGTGTGGGTTTGTTCGGTGGAAGTGTGGAGTGCGTGTGGCGGTCTGTGAGTGGGTGGAAAGTGTTCAGTGGTCGATGGAGAAGGTTAAGAGGTTGGTGGTGAGACGTGTGGCGGTGTGGAGTGATGGATGCGTCTCGCCGGAGGTCGGCTGGAGATGGGGAAGATGAGGGTGGACAGTGGCAGTCGAGGGGTGATTTGTGAAAGAGAATGAGGGAAAATAGAGAGTAGGAGAAGAGGAGCTTATCTGGGGTATTTGGAGTGAAGGGGAGGCAGAGGAGATGAACGGCACGTTTATGCCATTGTCGAAGAAGACGACCTTGAGGGGGAGATAACGACGACGAGGAGGAGGACAGGGAGCCGTGCGCTGGTGCGGCGTAACGCGGAAGAATGAGGTGAAGGGAACCTTGCTGCTGGTATGGCAGCAGAGTGATGAGAGGGGGGAGGAAGAGTCACCGGAGCTTGTGGGCTACTTGGCAGGAGAGGGGAAAGCGAAATTCTGGGAAGGGAATTCCTTAGAGAATCTCCCTTCCAAATCTGGGAGATCTCTGAGGAATCAGGGAGTACTCCCCCTCTATTCCTCGTCGGAGAAGGATTTCTTCCCATTAATGGTGGAGGGATCAGTTTGTAAGCATGGCGAGGAAGTTAGGGGGGTCTATGCAATGGTTTTCAAAAGATAGGGGCTAAAATGTAATTGGGTGTATTATTTTGCAAAGTAGGTCAAGATGATCTTCCCTTAGGTCCAAATTTTGGTACAAACCTAATTTGGACCTAAGGAATCCAATGGTGAAGTTGGATTTTAGGTTTGACCACGTTTGATTGGATATTTTGCATAAAAACCCAAATTATGTCAATTAATGAGCTAGGACCCCAATCTAGGTTAAAACAGGTTCCAAAGGCCAATTCGAAGGTTCTAAACCCTAAGGGATATTTTTCCATGAATTTTAAAGGGTTTATTTGATTTTTATCCTGACCAAAACCTTGTTGAATTAAGCGAGTCTGTTTTAGGATTACAGAATGTCATTTAATTCTTGGATTGCACAAGAACCCATTTCTGACTAAACCAACCCACTGTTTATCTTATTCATACCATTTAACCTATGTTTTGCCTCTGAGAAATCCCATTTATATACTGTAGTGGTGAAAATGTAATTTTTACCCTTTAGTTCATGTTTCCTTCTTAGAACAGTAAACCCGTGACTTAAGTCTTCCTTGAGGTTATGCAGGAGCTTTTGTTTTCTTTCTCAGGTCAAACTGAGCTAGTTAGGGCTCATGATGAGGCTCTCATCAACAGGTATAGGAGGTTCGCCACCATTGATGCAAGCGAGGAGCTTGCTTGCGAGCTCCCTCCAGGTCTCCCCGCTCTAGGTTCATAGCCCTAGGTTGCGTGGAATACTTCCGCACATAGTTCCAGAAAGCAATTGGCTTCGAAGTCCGAAGTAGCAGCTGAAATCAACTGAAGACATCCCTGCTGCAGGCACGCACAAGAGAGGTGGGAAGATAGTCCCACCTCAAAAATTCTAGAAGCGCCGCAGCTGCATAAATTGAAAAACTGCCTTAGGCTTATCGCCTCCTAACCACGGGGTGAGGTCCCACTCACCTTCACCCGCCTCATCTGTGACCCGACCTCTGCGAACCTGGCGTGACCCATATACCCGACCCTACACTCCTCGCCCACCAATGCACGCTGGTGGGCCTGGTCCCGGGCACGTACCCAACTCAGTTACCCAAGAAGGTGGCTCTAGGAGAGCGAACCTAAGAGAGAAAGAGGAGAGCAGAGTGCACGTGGGTAGGGGTAGGTTTTGCTCTTGCTGGGAAAGGAGGCCAAAGAAAGCTAAGGAAGGAGAAGGCAAGGTTGAAGAGTAAGAAGCTGAAGTCAGAGAGGCTGAAGAAGAAAGAGAAAGAAAGAAAAGGAGAAGGACTGAAGGCCAAAGAAAGGAGCTGCCAAAGAAAGAGAAGGAAGGAGAAGAAGCTAAAGGTAGAGGAAAAGAAGCAAAGAAAGGCTAAGGCACAGGCACAACAGAAGAAAAGAAAGAAAGAAGAAGAAGAAAGTGAGCAGCCAGAGACAGAGATCAGAGAAGAGAAGGAAGAAACAAAAGCACTGTAGAAACCATAGTTTAAGACATCTGATTCATCAATCAAGGCATCTAATTTTTGTGCTTGTTTACATTGATTTCTTTAATCTTGTGTCTACATTATTGCACTATAACTCTGGTTTTCATTGCATATTATATTCAATTTCTCAAGGTTGTGCTCTTGATTTCTAAACCCTAATTTACTCCCTGTGTTCGACCTCGGACTTAAACTTTGAGTAATAAAATCTATTTATTTTCAATGCGATTTCAACTATACTATAACGCTTTACTTTAAAACCTGATTTCGCTGCAACAAACATTTTGGCGCCGTTGCTGGGGAGCAACAGGCGATTTAGAAATCTTGATCACAATTTCTGATTTGGTACTAACTTGATATATCTCTTTTGTTTTGATTGTTTCAGGGGAGAAGATTCAAAGGAAGACGGCCGTACAGCAAACATGCCTGGGGCAGGTAATCTCTGATTAGTCCTTTCTCTTAACCCCCTCATTCTGAAAAGGAAAAACAAGATAAAATCAATTAGGGCTACCTGTTTTCCATCTTTAGCTAAGTCACCAAAGTTTCCTGATTTGATTTCAACAACAAATATTGATCTGTGCATCCATTTAAGGTAACTAGGGCTACCACCTTCTTGATTGAGCCCTAGAGACCATATTTTTGGCGACTAAATTGGACCAAAATTAGAGCCAAATTAAGTATTCCAATTTAGGGTTTTAGAGACACATCTTTCTAAGCAAGAATCAACTATCCAAAAAGAGGTGTGCCTAAGCCTTGGTTGAAAAGACTTATTCAAGAGAAACCCTAAAATTCAAGCTCTTAATCTAACTTGAATCCTAAAAGAAAGGACCTAAAACTTCTCAAAGGACAAATAGGTGAAGTTGACCCCCTTGTTAGGTCAACCAACCTTGAAATTAGGTCACTTTTGCACTCAACGCATCTAAAGTTCAAGTGGAACCTTAAGCACCTTTTATCTTAAATAAAATTGGTAGACTTAAGAGGTCAAAGTCCCCATTTTGGTCTGCCTGGAACCTCAGTGACAAGAGAGGTTGGGTGGGGGAAACCCTGTAACTCGTGGGGACACTCTACCATGTAGGGGTCTTTGCAGGACTCTCCCTCTCTGGCTGCCCAGGTATTTCTCAGGTGGACGACTTTCTGACTAAGGGGTATCATCTGCCCCGAACCTCTATAGTCATTCAAATTTTTTGGGTGTCATGATTGGGTCCAGCACATTCTAATCTCGTCCAAACCTTCGGTGCATGTTCGGTAGGAGGTCCTTAAGACCATCCTTAAGACCTCCTTTAGTGATTCACCATCGCCGAGGCCAAGCCTCGACGTCCGTGTTAGTGCAGCAACCCCACCACATAGACATCTCCTCTAATTCATCAAAACCAAATTCTCCTTCTTCCATCATCATGGCACAACCAGAAGAAGAAGAGAATAATCTTGAGAACCAACTCCAGTCCCTAAATGATTTATTTCAAGCCTTTGTAAACCCGCCGTAGCGTCCTATGATGCGAGATCACTACAATCTCGCTGCGGTGGCGATTGAACCTCGAGTCCAAATCCCGGTTGGAGGTCCTGATTCTGAACTCAAGCCCAACATGATTCATACTATTCGAAAGTTTCATGGGCTTAATTCCGAGGATCCCTTCTAGCACATCAAACAACTCAAACATCTGGTCCAGACCTTTGGGTCAGATGTCCAAAATTGGGACATTCTTGTTATGAAGATGTTTTCCTTCTCCCTCATGGACAAGGCAGCTCACTGGTATCAGACTCAAACGCATCCAATCAACACATGGGTTGAACTACAATCCGAATTCTTGAAAAAGTTCTTCCCAGTTGGTTGGACGAATGCCTTACGACACCAGATTACACACTTCACCCAGCAATCTTGAGAACCTCTTCATGAAGCATGGGACCGTTTCTTGGATCTCATGCGAAGTGCCCCCATCACTGAGTTCCTAAATAGGAACAAGTCCAGTTTGTTTACCAAGGACTCCGTGAAGATATTTGCTTATTCGTCAATGCAACTTGTGGAGGAAAAATATCATGGGTCAACACGAAGACACAGTGTGGGAGATTCTAGAGAATATGTGCGAGAACTCCATCAATAATGACTCCATGGGCTTATTCAACCAGATGAATGCCCGTGCATCGACGAATCCAAGGGGAGCACACGAGACATAGGGCCTATCCACATCCGTTGACTTGGAACTGATGGCCAGTCAGTTGGACAAGGTCTCTATCATAGAGAAGAAGGTGGTAGAGCTGACTCGACATCTGCAGTGAGCCACCTCTGCGCAAAGCCCGTTTGCACAGCTACCTCCTGGGAGGGAAGCTGTGCATAACATCTATCACCGATCTTCTCGGGGGATGGACCCGTATCCACCCCCATCTGACCTACTCTAGTTGGGGGAAATTTGAACCCTCGTACTATGACTTTCCTGAGGTTCCTTAGACCTGTGAGGACCTCAACACCATCCGGAATGACCCATTCTCTAATACCTATAATCCTGGATGGCGGAATCATCCCAACTTCCTGTGGGCGGGAAATAATCAGAATCAAAGACCACCATATCAACCCCATCCACCAGCTCCTCGTCCATATCAACCGCCTCAGCCTCGGCCCAACCCCACCTATCAATCTGTGCCAACTCAAACAGATAAAATGACTCCGATCCTTCAAACTCTGGCTGACATTTAGAAGACGAATGCGGCTATGCAAAAATAATACAAAGATGAGATCATAGAGGTTTGTAATCAACTCGCCCAGATGGCACACTCCCTTCGCAACCTCTACCGAATCCAAATAACGTGCTGAACCAGAGGCGTGTTATGAACCCAAATCTGAGCCAAGCCCACATGATTTATCAGGCCCCTTCTGTTCCATCACTCGATGGCTGGAAGCTTCAACATCGTATGCGGGATTTCAGTAGCAGCCACCTATTTTACCAACTCCGAATCAAAACCAGGCAAGACTAAATTCTGTAACAACTCGTAGTGGCAAGGCAACACAAGACCCACCTTATCCAAGCCACTTTCAGCCTGGTAGTAACCCAAGCCCTAGGATAGTTATCTAGGATACCCCTATCCTAGATCAAGAACCTGGACCTACTTTAGAGGAACCATCCAAGGTTCCATTTCCTGAGGCCTTGACCAAGGGAAAGAGGACAAACAAACCCGTGGCTCCTGAGGGGGATCTGGTCAAGCTTTTTGAACAGGTCCATATAAACATCCCCTTGATGGATGCAATTCGCCATGTATCGACTTGCGCACGATTTCTGAAGGACGTGTGTACACCCAAGCGTAAGCCGTGAACCAAAAGTGGGAGTCTGATCATACTGTCAAAGCAAGCCAACTCTGTAATTTTGAGCAAACTCCCACCTAAGGCAAAAGACCCAGGACCAAACACTAAAGATTGACATCTTTAAGGCCCAACAGGGGATTAATTGCGGTGTTATAGAACAGATATGTGATATCAAGGCTGTGGTTGATGAACCGTATGTCGAGGACAACCTGATTACTTTCGATCAACCATAAGAGGATCAAAACCCGCAATTAGAGGAGTCCTCATCTGACTTAGATACACCCACAACTCCTTTCCTTTCTCTAGACACACACCCCGAACCGCCCGCTGCTGCTGATAACCCCGTTCTGGAACTCAAGCCTCTTCCCGACCATCTGAAGTACGTTTTTTTGGGTTCCAATCAGATGTTTCCTACGATTATCAACTCCAGACTCACACCTAATGTTGAACATACGAATTGCTGCACTAACGTGTTCGATTTTGAAAAACCTTGTCGTTGTAGCTTGAAAGCGAAGAACTCGTGTTCAACAAATAAAATTTATACCGAAATGAAAATTCTGGGTTGAACACAGGGAGGCGGACGTTTGATTTAAAAACTACGCGTTTGTTTTTATTTGTCACGAAATAATTCAATTGATTAGAACTACTTACAATAAATAAAAGAGAGAGAGAGAGAATAAGAGAGAGAATAATACAAACAAAAATCAAAAGAGATATAGAATGCACATGGAATTCATTATCAAAAAGGGATTGTTCATTACACTAAATATTACGACTAGAAAGCGGGAAAATGATTACACTAGAAAGCGGTAAATCTACTCTAGAAAGCAATAAAAGAATGGAGAGAGAAATATCCTCCTTGATGGTCACTTGGAAGACAAGCCGAACTACTCTAGAAAGTAGTAAATCTATTCTAGAAACCAGTAAAAAGAATGGGGAGAGAGATATCCTCCTCGATGGTCGCTTGGAGGATGAGCCGGACGGGACAACGCCTGGAGGAAGGAGCACGAAGCAGGACGAAGGAGGACGAAGTAGAAGAACGGGAACGGGGCAGCACGTCGTCGTCATCGTGGGATCCACTTCAGAAGGGGGACGAAAATTGGACTTTATCTCGCGAGAAGCATCCCGGGTGTGGGACAAGCTTCTCTTGAGCTTTGGAGAGGTAGAGAATAGAAGGAAGGGATGAGAATTTCGTGTGGAGGGGGTCTCCTTTTATAGTTGCAAAGAGTGGGGGCAAATTGGTCATTACATCTTTAAAACATTAAATAAGGGGTCTTTAGTGACGGATAAAACCGTCGCTAAAGCCCCATCGTGGGCGTAGTGGGCGTTGAATGCACGGCTGCTGGCTTCCACGCACGCCTAACGCTCGCCGGACGTCCAGATGATTTCAGCCGTCCGATCGCGAGATCGGATGGCTTAAATCGCACCTTCGCCTGCCTTGTACGCGCCTGCCCGCGTTCGATGGCGCGTCCTCGCCTCGCGTGAAATAGCGCGTAGGCGTTATTGGATGATCTGAGCCGTCCACAGCCGATTGGATGGTCACCTTTAATCGCGCGCACCCGCAGATCGTGAGTCAAACCCGCGTCTTGTGAACGCGCATCGCCTCGCGACCGCTGCGCTACACGAAGGAATGTGTCGCGCGGACGATTTGAGGAGCATGCGTCCATAGCCGTTGGATCAAGATCCAACGACGAAGAAGGGCGGATGCGGGGGCTTCAGCGGTTGCGTGCGGGCGATTGGGGGGCCGAGATGGCACCACGTGGCACCATCTTGGCCGTCCATCTTCTGGATGATGTAGATGGTGCGACAGGTGTCGGATTGACTTGATTTTTGTGTCGTTAGGTTGCGATCGTCAATCCGAATCCATCCGTGCGGTTGGATTTGTCGTTTGAAGTGCGAATTTACACCATCTTGGCTCTTGATCTTCTAGGGTTCCCCAGTCACTATCTGATGCTACAGATGCCTGATTAGGACGATCTTGGAGTCGTTGAACTCCAATCGTCGCCCTGATCACATCTGTATGGTTGGATCTTCGATCTGAGGCCTCGATAAAAAGTTTGCTTTGCCCAAGAACATAAAAGGAGACAATTAACCTCCATTTTATTCAAACTACTCTAAATGCAAGATGATGCATGTTTTGAAATATTTATATTATGCAATGCAATCCTATGCTTAAGAACATACATAAATAGACATCTTAAGTAGTGTAAATGTGTTTACATCATACCCCCATGCCTATCTTTTGCTAGTCCCTAGCAAAAACTATATGATATTTATAAAAGAATTAGGTTGGATTATTTGGGCATGAGTTATTTTTCAATCATTAAGAAACTGTCTACTTAGGATCTGAACTTTCAAAGACACAACAGTGCCCGAGTATTTGCCAAAATACAGACCGCCTCAAGCCCTCGCCTTATTCAAAGGAAAATTTCTTTTTCTCTTTTTCCTCTTTTCTAATTTTTTTTGGATTTTCAAGTTTTAGGGTTTAAGAGTGGTTTTCTACAGCCATTCAACTCACCCAAGATTTAATGAGAACTCTAAGTTCTAAGAATCTTATTGTGAATGTGATAGACTCGTTGACCAACAATTAAAACAGACTTCGGACTTCTACGGCTCTAAGTGACCTAAAAAAAAAAAAATTTTGCCTAAAGGTGTATCTTTACAACCGGTAGCTTTCTCCCTACTTTTATTTTTTTACAGGGTCAACACAAGGGTGAATCCAGTGTATATCTCCCTGGTTTATTCTACTTCTCCGCTTCTTCCTAAGTGTTTTGGGAATTTTCAGTGCATTTATTAAGCTGGGTTCTGGATAACCGGTCGATGAGCTGTTACCACTGACAACTTGCCAGCCATACTCGTGCGGGAAGTGTGGTTTATTTCTTTTCTTTTTTTTTTAAGTAGGTGGCTTCCCTGGTTTAAGATTTACCTAAAGGCAGCAAAAAGAGAAAGGTCCAGTGACTGGGCTCTGGACAACCTGCCTATGGGCTGCTACCCACGATAACTTGACAGCCATATCACCCTAGAAGGTTTATTAGCTACCCAATTTTCGTTAAAATCATCGAACAACAAGTCCGTGCAAAGAAAGTGTGTTGATGCTAAAAACTCAAAGTTCCCTCAAATTAGCGGGCGGGTTGATAAGTCGTGTACTTATCACCCAAACTTATTTACTCCAATTACGATAGAATTAAGATGGCGAGGACTCAGAAGACAAACCCACATTTTAGTGGATACACAGGCTGATTAAGTCCAAAGACCTGAAGGGTCTTTGTGTTCAAATCATAATGTAGTATTTCCTAAGATTGAAAATTTTCTTAAACCCAAGTTCTCTTTCCTAATTCCAAATTTTTTTTTTAATAAAAGAAAATAAAACAAATCTACGGAGCTGACGAATGAATTTAGAGATGAATATCCACCCCCCATGCCTATCTAATGCAATGTCCTCATTGTATTAAAAAGACATAAAACAGAGTGGAAAAACGTAGAAAGCACCTGAATTACGTGAATGTCAGGTTCGCTCCGAGATGAAAACTAAAAAGAACTGTATAAGTGCTGAATTTAGTGCCTTCAGCTAGGCACACTATACAAAGAAGAGAAATGCAGAATTCACAGGTGCATGTCAGAATCAGAATAAATAGAAGAAACCTCCGACCTATCAGCAGAGGTCCATAGATGTGGACTAGATTGTGGTGCAGACCCATACCCCATAATCGAGAATATCTTAGGTTCTGGATAAAAATTACCCAAAACCTAAAATCAGTATGCAAGCGAGGTAGGGCCTGTGATTTATGAGGATGCAACCCAAGACCAAAAAGTTGGGTTACAGAGAAATTAAGCTCAAAAGGATAATCATTGAATGTGTGCTTGGGTTTGACATCCTCAAAACAAATGTTGTAAGGGTTCTGATTTGATGGTTTTAGCTTAATGGGCACCCTTCGACATAGTCTTCTACTTCCTCCGGAGTTAGCTTCCCAAATCAGAACTTCCCAACTCCTATCCTCCTCAATCAGAATGTTAAATTCCGAGACCTCTTTCATGTTAATCACCCCGTCTGAAATCTCCAAGTCTAAATGATGTGGCAGAATCACAATTGACTTGGGTCTAATTATCTCAGAAATAGAATCATCGATAAGCTCAACGGGGTGTAACTGACAATCAGGGCATTGAATTGAATCCTCTAGAAAATGCGATTCTGGATCCGTAATGTGTGCCCTAATAAGATCAGTTTCCTCAGTTATTAGGCTATCAAATGATCTATCAGATTCCTCAGGCCCAATCGTCTCATAGAAATCGTGTTCAGAAAACTCGTGTGAGACTTCGCAACTTGAATCTTCACCATCAAAGAAATCATGATTCGTATCAATGTATGTCCCAAAATCATCTGTCACTTTCTGTTCCAAGGAGACATACGTTTCCTCGTACCCCGGCTCAGGGATCTCAGGTGAAGAAATCAGATCTTCCTTAATTGGTTGCTCTAATTCAATCTGGTTAGCCTCGTAACACGTGTCCCCCCAACAGGTGCCTGAGCAGGTTCTGTCATTGGCTTTCCTGAAGGGAGTTCATCCTGGGAATCATCCCATGATTGAATCAAAGCGACCATGAATCTCATCCTCAATTTCGCTAATTTCCCAAGTAGAAACTCACCCGAGTTCTTATCCTTAACATCCTAGAGCCAATCCAACAAAGACTTGTTCAACTCATCAATCATTTTAATCACAGGCTCCAGTCTCTCAATGTAAGGTATTGGTTGAACTTCTAAAGATTGAATGATATTCCTCAAGTTAGCCAGAACCTTATCTTGAACCTGGTTAACCTGAACCAAATGAGTTGGTTCAGGGTTGGGTGGGTTTGGGGTCAAAGCAGGGGAATTAAAGAATTGAGATTCGTTATACCCTTCCTGATAATAGGTCATTTCAGATTGTTCAAAAGGTGGCGATGACCTAAAGGCAGTGTAATCAGAGGATGGGTAAGAATCAGTATATCCTTCTTGATTGTAGATCGTATTAGGTTGTCCATGAAAGGTTGACGATCTATAATCGATGTGGCTCTGAAAAGGATAGAAATCGCAATCAAAGTGTTCAGGGTTAGACCCTAAACACGGAGGTCCAGAACTGTATCCCCAATCCGAGTTATCCCAGCTAACTGATGGTTGATTACAGTACGAGTCGGGATAATTGTCATGTTGAGGATAATTCACAACAGGGGGAAAAGAGCGGGAATGCGTGTAATTTGTGGAAGAATTCATGAGAAATGGGAGGAAGAAAGGCACCCTGCAATACAAGCAATCAAACCTATCCTTAATTGGGTTAGCCTACAGACCTACAGACTCCCAAAACCCGTCTTGAGATAAAGGAACGATTTGATCTACTTCTGTCTGTTCAATCTAACCAGTTAGAAGGAGGGACTGGGGAGAAGGTTCTTCCTTCGGCTTGCACCTCCGGTTCCTAGTGTACCCCCCAGCCGCGATCGTTTGATTCTGCTCCCCTAGCTAAACATCAGATTGAACAGTAGAAACAGACTAATAAAAAATAATCTCATTTTGGGCTCTGAAGAGCGAGTCGAATCCTTAAGGCCAATGTCTACTCTGTTTTATTTAGGGCTAGGTTTGAATGTGCTTTGGAATGTGATGGGCCCTTTAAATGGGTTGTGCCCTTAATGATCAATTGATTTATGTGTGCGTGCACAACCAGTGGTTTTCAAGCAAGATTATTTTTGATGTGGTGAATTTTAGAGTTCAAATCTTGCTTAGTAGCTTTTAGGGTTCAACTTTAGATATTTTCAAACAAGTTCTGTTGGCACACCAGATTTTGAAAGCACAGGTGAAGATATTTTCCTTTGAAGTTTAAAAAGAATGTGGAGTACCTGGTAAATCCCTAAAAGTTGAACCTAAGTGGCAGCTACTTGATGAGTTGATTTTAATTGGAGTGGTGCGGCCCAATCAACTCAAACAATTGGCCTGTTGCACCACTTAATTAGGAACACAAGTGATTACCTAATCTGATTTCTACTCAATTATGTGTTTGAATGTATGTACCTGCTCCAAAGATTGGTGTACCGGTTGAGTTTGAAAATCAAATGAGGTTGTGTACCTCTGTGAGATTTTTTTAATTTTTTTTTTTAATGTGGGGGTTGGGGTGCGTGTAGGTTTCAAACAACAAACAATCTAACCTTAGAGTTTATAAGAACACCTAGGTTAATTGATGTTTGTGTCATTATGTTGTGAAATTAAATCTAATGGGTGGGAGGTGGGGGATAACTTACAAAACCTTCTATGGCACTTTACTCCAATTTATCGCTTTTGCCTATCTCGAAAGAGTACTTGCAATAACAATAAGAAAGGAGAGAAGTGAGGTAAATGATTTGTAAGTTAGAAAACGTGAAGAGAAATCAAAGAGCATCGCCTCCTCGGCAACAGTGCCAAAATGTTGAACGTACGAATTGCTGCGCTAACGTGTTCGATTTTGAAAAACCTTGTCGTTGTAGCTTGAAAGTGAAGAACTCGTGTTCAACAAATAAATTTATACCAAAATGAAAATTCCGAGTCGAACACAGGGAGGCGGATGTTTGATTTAAAAATTACGCGTTTGTTTTTATTTGTCACCGAATAATTCAATTGATTAGAACTACTTACACTAAATAAAAGAGAGAGAGAGAGAGAATAAGAGAGAGAATAATACAAACAAAAATCAAAAGAGATATAGAATGCACATGGAATTCATTATCAAAAAGGGATTGTTCATTACATTAAATATTATGACTAGAAAGTGGGAAAATGATTACACTAGAAAGCGGTAAATCTACTCTAGAAAGCAGTAAAAGAATGGAGAGAAAAATATCATCCTCGACGGTCACTTGGAGGATGAGCTGAACTACTCTAGAAAGTAGTAAATCTATTCTAGAAAGTAGTAAAAAGAATAGGGAGAGAGATATCCTCCTTGACGGTCGCTTGGAGGACGAGCTGGACAGGACGACGCTTGGACGAAGTAGGATGAAGGAGGACGAAGCAGAAGAATGGGAACGAGGTAGCACGTCGTCGTCGTCGCGGGATCCACTTCCGAAGGGGGACGAAAATTGGACTTTATCTTGCGAGAAGCATCCCGGGTGTGGGACAAGCTTCTCTTGAGCTTTGGAGAGGTAGAGAAGAGAAGGAAGGGATGAGAATTTCATGTGGAGGGGGTCTCCTTTTATAGTTGCAAGGAGTGGGGGCAAATTAGTCATTACATCTTTAAAACATTAAATAAGGGGTCTTTAGTGATGGATAAAACCGTCGCTAAAGCCCCATCATGGGCGTAGTGGGCGTTGAATGCGCGGCTGCTGGCTTCCATGCACGCCTAACGCTCGTTGGACGTCCAGATGATTTCTGCCCTCCGATCGCGAGATCGGATGGCTTAAATCGCACCTTTGCTCGCCTCGCTGCGCACTTGCCCGCGTTCGATGGCGCATCCTCGCCTCGCGTGAAATAGCGCGTAGGCGCTATTTCACGCGAGGCGCTATTGGATGATCTGAGCCGCCCACAGCCGATCGGGCGGTCACCTTTAATCGAGCGCACCTGCAGATCGTGAGTCGAACCCGCGTCTTGTGAACGTGCAACGCCTTGCGATCGCTGCGCTACGCGGAGGAATGTGTTGCGCGGATGATTTGAGGCACATGCGTCCACAGCTGTTGGATCAAGATCCAACGGTGGAGAAGGGTGGATGCGGGGGCTTCAGCGGTTGCGTGTGGGCGATTGGGTGGTTGAGATGGCGCCACATGGTGCCATCTTGGCCGTCCATCTTCTGGATGATGTAGATGGTGCCACGGGTGTCGGATTGACTCGATTTTTGTGTCGTTAGGCTGCGATCGTTGATCCGAATCCATCCGTGCGGTCAGATTTGTCGTTTGAAGTGTGAATTTACACCATCTTGGCTCTTGATCTTCTAGGGTTCCTCGATCACTATTTGATGCTACAGATGCCTGATTAGGGCGATCTTGGAGTCGTTGAACTCCATTCGTCGCCCTGATCACATCTGTATGGCTGGATCTTCGATTTGAGGCCCCGATAAAAAGTTTTCCCTGTTCAAGCACATAAATGAGACAATTAACCTCCATTTTATTCAAACAACTCTAAATGTAAGATGATGCATGTTATCCAATATTTATATCATGCAATGCAATCCTATGCTTAAGAACATGCATAAATAGACATCTTAAGTAGTGTAAATGTGTTTACATCACTTAACCAGGAATCCTGTCCGACTACTATTCTCCAGCAACATCGTAGAGCCATTGGATGGACTCTCGATGATTTGACTGGTATCAGCCCCTCTTACTACACACACTGTATCTACACCAAAGAGGGCACACGACCCTCCCGTGAAATGCTGAGACGTTTGAATCCTAATCTATAGGAGGTCATGAAAAAGGAGATCATCAAGTGGTTAGATGCAGGGATCATCTACCTGATCTCCGACAGTCGGTGGGTGAGTCCAATCCAGGTCGTGCCTAAGAAGGTAGGACTCACCGTGTCCACGACTGAAACTGGAGAAATCATATCGACCTGTGTGGCAAACTTGTGGAGAGTCTGCATTGATTACAGAAGACTCAATTTCTCCACAAAGAAGGATCATTTCCCACTACCGTTTATTGATCAGATCCTTGAGAAACTAGCGGGAAATAGGTTCTACTTTTTGGATGGGTACTCCAGTTACAACCAGGTGGCAATCCATCCTGAGGACCGAGAAAAGACCACTTTCACCTGCCCCTTCGGGACATATGCATTCTGAAGGATGCCGTTCGGTCTCTGCAATGCACTCACTACTTTTCAGTGGTGCATGCTTGCCATATTCTCAGATATGGTAGGTGATTATCTAGAAGTCTTCATGGATGACTTTTCAGTATTCGGAGAATCATTTGACGATTGTCTCCTGCACTTGGTCCAAATCCTCAGGCAGTGCATTGACGTGAATCTGGTTCTTTCATGGGAAAAGAGCCATTTCATGGTGCTTGAAGGAATTGTCCTGGGACATCTCATATCAAAAAACGGCATTCAAATCGATCGAGCCAAGGTGAACTTGATTTCCAAACTCCCTATGCCTAGCTCAATTAAGGACATCCGATCTTTTCTAGGGCACATCGATTTTTACCGTCAATTCATTCCTGATTTCTCAAAAATTGCGTGCCCCTTGACCACTTTGCTTTCTAAGGATGTACCTTTCAAAATCTCCAAGGAATGCACTCAAGCATTTGAAATCCTCCATGATCGAGTTACCTAAGCCCCGATCCTACAGTCCCCTGATTGGTCTCAACCCTTTGAGATCATGTGAGATGCATCTGATTTCGCTGTAGGATCGATCCTTGGGTAGAAAATTGATGGGAAACTTGTGGTCATTTACTACGCTAGCAAAACACTTGACGAGGCTCAGCGTAACTACACAGTTACTGAGAAAGTGCTGCTAGCCGTAGTATTTGCCCTAGAAAAATTCAGATCTTATCTCCTGGGTTCCCGTGTTATCATTTACTCGGATAACACTACTGTGAGGCATCTCCTTGCAAAGAAGGATGCAAAACCTCGATTAATCCGCTGGATCTTGCTGTTGCAAGAGTTTGACCTCAAGATTCACGACAAAGTGGGAAAATAGAACGTGGTAGCTGATCACTTGTCCCGCATTCCTTTTGAAATCATCAACCCTTCTGGGCCCATCACGGAACATTTTCCTGATGAGCACCTCTTGATTATTAATACAGGGCTTCCATGGTTTGCTGATATAGTAAACTACTTGGCATCACATCAGATCCTGTCCGATTGGCTGAAGGCTAAGAAGGACAAATTGCTTTTCGATGCCAAGTATTACTTCTGGGAAGACCCGTATCTTTTCTGCATCGGTGCTGATTAGATCATTTGACGATGTGTCGTGGAAGCAGAAATTCATGACATATTGTCCTTCTGCCATGACCAAGCATGCGGTGAACATTTCTTATGTCATAAAATCGCAGCAAAAGTCCTCTAGTGCGGCTTTTATTGGCCCACGATTTTCAAAGATGCATACAATCACTGTAGGGCATGCACTCGTTGCCAGACCTTAGGCAACATGAGCCATCGTGATATGATGCCCTTGCAGCCGATTCTTGTATGTGAAATTTTTGATATGTAGGGAATTGATTTTATGGGACCCTTCCTTGTTTTAGATGGCTTTGAGTACATTCTGCTCGCTGTTGACTATGTGTCCAAATGGATCGAACCCATTCCGACCCGAACCAATTATCATAAAGTGGTTATCAAATTCATTCATTAGAACATCTTTTCATGGTTTGGGATTCCACGTGCTATAATCTCTGATGAAGGGACCCATTTTATTAACGCTCAGTTTAGGTCACTGATGACCAAATATGGGGTGTCTCACTGAATCTCTACTCCTTACCACCTCCAAACTAATGGTCTAGCTGAGCTATCAAATCGGGAGATCAAGAAAATCCTCCAGGTTACTATTCTACCTGACAAGAAGGACTAGTCATCCCGACTTTCGGAAGCTTTGTGGGCTTATAGGACTGCCCACAAAAACCAATTAGGTATGTCTCCCTTTATATTGGTGTAGGGGAAGGCATGTCACCTCCCCGTCGAATTGCAGCACAAAGGCTATTGGGCAGTACGGAACTGCAACCTAGATCTTTCTAAGGCAGGAACCCACAGAAAGCTTCAAATGAGCGAGATCAATGAATTACGCCATGACACGTATGAGAACTCGCAAATTTACAAAGAGCAGGTTAAGGCCTTTCACAACAAGCACACATCCAAAAAGATCTTTCATCCCGGTCAAAAAGTCCTACTCTTTGATGCCAAGCTTAAACTGTTCCCAGGAAAATTACGATCAAAATGGATCGGACCTTACCTCGTCTGACGAATCTTTCGAAATGGAGCCATCGAGATCAGTCCACTCAGCCACGATTCAGAACCTTTCATCATGAACGGTCAAAGACTCAAACCGTTCATTGACTTGACCGATACAAATTTGGCTAAGATATCCTTTACCCTCCATTCTCCTTGAGCTCGTTGCGCCCAGCCGATGGTGTAAAACTCAACGCTTAACGGGAGGCAACCCATCATTTTTGAAAAACCCGAAACCTTTCTTGACATTCCTATGCTGAATTCATATTGCACTTTAGGGTTCATCCATTAGAACAGCCGACCCCACCTCAGGCACCCGTACTCGAGTTTTGAGATCGTTCGCAACAGTCACCTCGACCCGTTCGCCCACCCAAAACCTGTTCTAATGAATGATCTAAGCTGAACTCGAACCCACCTAAATTACAATGGGGACATTGCAAATCGTAGGCATGGCGGGTATGAAAGTGCAAAATACCATGAAAACTCATCTCACTAGAAAAGGTTTCAACAAGAAAATCACATATCACAAAAACACCAAAAAAAATGAAAAAAATCTTGAAAAGGAATAAAAAAATTCTGAGGGAAGAGAAAATTTTTGAGGCCATACAAATCATGAGGAGAAAAAGGGGAAAAGTGAAATATATCAAAAAAGGAGCACAAAATGAAGAGGAAAAAAAAAGAGATAGTCATTAGTAAGAAATTAAGGGATTAATTAAGTTCTGGACCATATCAAGAAAAAGAAAATGAAAGGAAAAAAAGTGCTAATGAGACACAAGAGAGATTAGTAGGAACGCTGATCTTAGGCCTCTTGGGCTAGACTCCTAGGCTTAAAAATTCAAGTATCCGCTAAGATCTGGATAGTCCTCAAGAGGCTGGGGAAAATGCGAAGCTTAAGCATTAGGTCTAAGGCATAGGGAGTATTCGGTCTCGTTAACTGACCTCCGATTTGCGGGACTCGGTATTTTAAGCACCCTAATCCACACACATTCTGGTTCAGTACGCATAGTTATCAAAATCACATAAAAGCATTTAAGTGTTCTGAAAAAGTCACCTAGATTTGGTGCAGTCGATCAACACAAGTTGATTTGGACGAGTTCCCGACGCGGAGAGGTAGGAAATTCCCCTCGAAGATGTGCAATAACATATCGTCTCCTCGGTGCTTGTCTCCTAGGATATTTACATATTCTACTGGGGGCACGTAAGCACCTTATGCTGGTTCAGATGCCATGGGCAGCATTATCACGAAATGTTAATTGCCAGGGTCTGGATTTAGCTACAGAACGCCATGGGTGGGATTATCTCAAAATCTCGAAAGCTAGGGTTCTGGGGGTTGCCATGGGCGGTGCTACCACGAAGTATCGATTGATGATGGGGATGAGAAATCTGATACAGACTGTGTTGAGAAGCCAATTCGAAGATAGAAATAAAAAGAAAAGAGAGAGAAAACTCTCCAAACAAAGAAAATCTTCTGTCTCTCTCTTACAAAAAATGCACTGCAAATTGAACTGAGGGTAAAATATGTTACAAGCATAGGTGCTTTAACCGCGGAGTCCAACGAACCTTAGGATAGCTCCTATGGGCTTTAAAAACCTTCACGGCGGATTGAGGCTAGAGCTGGACAGGTCCGAATCTTGGTTGGTACTTGAGTACCTCTAGGCCTACTATCGGCATTCTAACCAATCAAAAAGAAAAAAAAGCACTCATCATAATCTTTGAACATTAAGGAACTCATGGTCTAGAACAGAAGTTAAAACCTTAAAATTTTGCTAGAGGACTAGCAAAAGCTAGGCATGGGGGTATGATGGGAACACCATCATGAGCCCTAACTAGCTCATTTTGACCCAAAAAAGAGAACAAAAGCTCCTACATAACCAACTGGAGGTCCTAATTCCATGAATAACCATTCTGAGATAAAAGCAAGAAACAAGGGGTAAAGCTGCAATTTTACCATTGTAGTACAACAACGGATTTTCTCATTGGCTAAATACAGGTCAAATGGTCTTAACGAGATAAACAGTGGGTTGGTTTAAACAGAAAAGGGTCCATGTAAATTCTGGGAATTAAATGACTTCTTGTAACCTTAAAACAGACCCACTTGATTTAACAAGGTTCTGGTTATGATAAAATTCACATAAACCATCTAAAAATCATGGAAAAATATTATCTATGGTTTAGAACCTTCAATTTGGCTCTTAGAACCTGTTTTGACCTAAATTGGGGTCTCAGACAAATATTTGCCCTAAATTAGGTTTTTACGTAAATTTTCCAATCAATTGTGGTCAAACCCAAAATCCAACTTTACCATTGGATTTATTAGATCCAAATTAGGTTTACACCAAAATTTGGACCTAAGGGGAATTCATCTTGACCTACTTTGCAAACAGGTCCAGCCTAATTACATTTCTACCCCTATCTTTTGAAAACCTCTACAAAAACCCCCTAACTTTTTCTTCATTCTTTACAATTAGGTCTCTCCACCATTATAGCGGAGGGAATCCTACTCCGGCGAGATTTCGAGGGAAAGATCTCTCTGATTTCTCAAGAATCCCCTTTAAAATTGAAAGGGAGATTCTCTAAGAAATCTCCTCCAGTATGAACACAATTTGAGGCTCTATTTGGTACCGAATCTCTCATGCGAATGCATGAGAGATTCGTGTCTCCTCCAAATTACCATCTTCGGCGAGCTTGCCGTGCCTGGAAGCTTGGCTTCCAAGTACAAATCCATCCTCCAGAGCTTATATAAGCAGACCCAAGTCACCCTGCATCTCCCAAACTTGACATTGGCCAGAGAATCCCTCAAATTCGTCTCTTCCTCCTTCGGCCAGTGGCTCAGCAAGCTTCGACGACCTCCCACTCTTTCTCTCATCGCCCAACCACAATACTAGTGGCAGGGTTCTCTTCCATATGTTCGTCCGCGTCGCACCGCACCCGCTGATGCCTTTGCAACCCCTTCGTCGTCGCCGTCCTCCCCCCACTGAGTGCTTTGTCTCCGACGACAGCAATATGAGACGGCCGCCATCCCTGCCTCCCCCTTCATCTCTTTACACCCAGATAAGTCCTTTTTCCTTTCTACTCCTTTTTCCCACCTCTATCTCTCAAAAATGCCCTTCGACGCACTCAATCACCATCACCCCCTCCAACTTTGGCCAGACCTTCGGTGAGGCGTCCCCATCACTCTGCACCTCCATTTGCCTCGCCAACCACCCCATAAGCTCCGCAACACTTCACTGATCATAAACCCTCACTTCACTCACCGTGCCACATACCCACAAGGGCCCCAAACACACCCACTCTCACGCACATAGGGTGCCCTAGGCATGAGCACTCCGGCATCCCCACGCCACGCCGACCCCTGCAACACATTTGCCGTGTCTCGGCGAAGCCTCCTGAGCTTTCTAACAAGGCTGCGGGGCCATTTTTTTGTTAACAGGTATAGGAGGTTCGCCACCATTGACGCAAGCAAGGAGCTTGCTTGCGAGCTCCCTTCAGGTCTCCTCGCTCCAGGTTCATAGCCCCAGGTTGCGCGGAATACTTCCGTGCACAGCTCCAGGAAAGCAATTGGCTTCGAAGTCCGAGGTAGCCGTTGAAATCAACCGAAGACATCTCTGTGGCAGGCACACACAAGAGAGGTGGGAAGATAGTCCCACCTTGGAAATTTTGGAAGCGCCGCAGCTGCATAAATTGAAAAATTGCCTTAGGCTTATCGCCTCTTGACCACGGGGTGAGGTCCCACTCACCTTCACCCACCTTGTCGTGACTCGACCTCCGCGGACTTGGCGTGACCCGTATACCCGACCCTGCACTCCTCGCCCACCACCACATGCCGGTGGGCCTGGTTCCGGGTGCATACCTGACCCGATTACTCAAGAAGGTGGCTCTGGGAGAGCGAACCTAAGAGAGAAAGAGGAGAGGAGAGTGCATGCGGGTAGGGGTAGGTTTTGCTCTTGTAGGGAAAGGAGGCCAGAGAAAGCTAAGGAAGGAGAAGGCAAGGCTGAAGAGGAAGAAGCTGAAGTCAGAGAGGCTGAAGAGTTGAAGAAGAAAGAGAAAGAAAGAAAAGGAGAAGGACTGAAGGCCAAAGAAAGGAGCTGCCAAAGAAAGAGAAGGAAGGAGAAGCTAAAGGTAGAGGAAAAGAAGCAAAGAAAGGCTAAGGCACAGGCACGAGAATAGAAGAAAAGAAAGAAAGAAGAAGAAAGTGAGCAGCCAGAGACAGAGATCAGAGAAGAGAAGAAGGAAGAAACAAAAGCACTGTAGAAACCATAGTTTAAGACGTCTGATTCACCAATCAAGGCGTCTAATTTTTTGTGCTTGTTTACATTGATTTCTTTAATCTTGTGTCTACATTATTATACTATAACTCTAGTTTTCATTGCATATTATATTCAATTTATCAAAGTTGTGCTCTTGATTTCTAAACCCTAATTTTTTCCCTGTGTTCGACCTCGGACTTAAACTTCGAGTAATAAAATCTATTTGTTTTCAAAGTGATTTCAACTGTACTACAACGCTTTACTTTAAAGCCCGATTTCGTTGCGACAAACAGTTCCCATAAGCGAGAATGGATCTTCTGGGGCTTCCTGATAATAAAACCATCCTCGACCAATTTCCTAATATTCTAGCCTGAGATATGATTCAGAAAACAAAGACTAGAACACAAACATTCACGGATACTAACAAACACAAGCTGAAGGTAGCCAATATCATGTCATGTGGCCAACTATAATAGCCCTTCAACAATAAATTGAGACTCGCCACATCTAATATGTAAATACTAGTTTGGTAACATGGATAAATTATGTGCGATAACCTCTTTTTGGCTGGGTTATCCTACATTTCCGTTGTTGAAGGGCAAAGCTAATATGAAGGGTAACAATAAAGGATAACCTTCACATATAATTTGAAGGGCAAAGCTACCACTTTGCCAAAAGCAGAAAGATCTTGGCTCCTCCCCCTACTGCATCGAATGGCAGTGCTCTGTTGATACTATTGCATCGCCACCACACCCCTCCCTTGCCCTCTTACATGCCCTCTGACCACCTACAGCAAAAAAAGAACAACACCACAAATCAGAGTTAAACAAAAAAAGGTGAAAGAAGGAAAAAGAACAGGTAGATCTGACACCTGATCTCTTTATTGACAATTCCAGAATAATAACCAGAGTCCACAACTACTATTGGTGCTACTACCATTGTGAAAGCTTCTAACACCGCCACCTCCATTGCAACTGAAAAATTGGAAGCCTTTTTACGGAAACCTCCATTTCAATATGCCAATAGCTGAACAATAGCTGAACAATCTCAAATCAGATTCTTCTCAATATGCATATAACTTTGATAAGCATCAAATATGCTACGCAGCATCTTCATGCTCATGAAATTAAAGCAATGGGAGACTACAACCCTTCTTACAGTGTTCCAGCAAATTTGGTGGTCATGTGGCTCTTGTCTTCTGGATGGGGCCTCACCAACTCAAAATCTGCGATCTTTGGCTGAAAGTCCTCATCGAGAAGTACGTTGCTTGGCTTTATATCACAATGTATGACATAGATGTGGAACTCATCATGCAGATAATCAAGCCCTTGAGCCATCCCAAGAATTATGTTGAATCTTTGTTTCCAGTTAAGGGATCCATGCTGTTCACCTATAAGGTTAGTGAAATTTCTGTGAGAATCATGAAACAACAATAGAAATACTTGAATATTTATAATAATGCAACCAAAGATTTTCCTAGGGGATTCAGATGTGGCTTATACATATTTTTGTGAAACAACCAAAGATTTGCATCCTTGAGTTAAAAGGTTCTCTAGGATTTTCATCCTAGAAAAGAAAAGCCAGCTTATCATCAAACAGGGTACATAAATAAACCACGAAAATGTGATTTACAATAATAAATGACAGCCAACACATGAGGTACACAAATTACTTTGTACCTACTGCTGCTACATCTGCATTTGCTATTGTTGTTATTGCATCTGGAAAGGTGGCTCTTTTTGGAATAAAGATGGAAAAGAAGCAAATATATATAATACTTGCTAAGCCCCAAAATTTATCTATCTACCTATGTGAAAATAAAAGGCAAGGCAGTAACAACATGAACAAAATTTGCAACAATTTGGAAAGGCTGGTGAGTTGTGAACAAGTTACTATACAAGCCATCTTCAAAGTCTTCTTTATGTTCAAGGTCAACCAAGATTATCAATTGCTTGATCAACTTGTACACATGTTCTTGATTCTGAAGATGTGCCTAGAGTGCCATCTTCCAGTTGGTAGACCATCTAGGACTAGCTTTGCCAGCCACATAGAGTGCATTTATAAACATCAGCTGCTCAATCTCAAAATTTTAAGACTTAACAGTTAAAAAGAGATTGTGCATAAAATCAGAGGCATCAAAAATTATATTTATTTGTGGGGTACAACATAAACAACAAAAAACTCTTGCAGCTCAATCCTCACTTCGGACATGATGGTTAGCCATTACAGTGTAAAAGCCCTTATAAAAGTGAGAATCCCTGCATGGATGCTGCATAGGAAGAAAATTTTTGACCAGGTGTTACATATCACAGTGGGTAAGTAGGGCTCCATGAAAAGCCTAAATATTGGAGCAAGTTCTCTTCTAGCTCTCTACCCTTTTGGAATAAGCAGCCAGAGTTAATGAAACATCTTAGTTTTTTGCCTTTGTTGATCTAAGGCACTAGCATTAGCAGTATAGAAATCAAAATTCTATTATCAAATTGGTAACTGCTAAAAAAAGAACAACACCACAAATCAGAGTTAAACCAAAAAGGGTGAAAGAAGGAAAAAAGGGTAGGTAGATTTGATACCGGAGCTCTTTATTTCCAATTCCAAAATAATAACTAGAGTCCACTACTGCTGTTGGTGCTACTACCACTGTGAAAGCTTCCAACACTGCTGCCTCCGTTGTTTTCAACGGTCCCATTGGTGGTTGTGTGGAATGATCAACCATCTCTCCTCAGCATCTATTATCATACATGTTAGCAGATATAGTTTACAAAGAAACACGCTAACCTGCTTCATACATTTACCACAAATGCAAACATACTCATAGCATTATTTCCCAAATTCATCTACCACAAATGCAAACATACTCATCATTATTTCCCATATTCATATACCACAAATGCAAATATATATTCTACCATTCATATATATATATATTCCATTATTCACCACATGCATGATACTCATTCATAAATAAAACACATGTATATATCACATGTTTTGAAATGTATACATAAAACTAGACATGTGAAAATAAAAAAAAATCCAGGCAACTATGTAATGGCTTCTATGTCGCTTGTTCTAGAACCTCTGCAGGCATCATCAGTTGGATGAGGTGGGAAGTGAAAAGAAGAATGCTCTGTGCCACCTCGTCCCAATGCACTTAAGATTGCCTAAAACTGTGCCTGTATCTCCTCTCGTTCTTATTGTGCTTCATGTCTCTGTTGTTCTAGTATATCATTTGTCTTGTCCAACTCGACGTAACATCATTTAGCTTCTCTTGAAAGGTCTCCACCTGTGTTTGTAACTGTTGCAACCTCTCTGAACCCCCCGATCCCTTTCTTCCATACCAACTAGTAACAGTCTCACTTGCACTAGCACTATGAACAAAACCACCATGCTCGGGAGGCATAACTATCCTAAATGCTTGCTTTTCTGTCATACACTGTAATGGGTCAGTCTCTGATTGCTCATCCATATCATCACTAGAAGGATGCATCAACCCCATCATGCAACCCTACACATAGTTGAGCTTATGGTAAGTTCTCCTAAATGTTTATCTCTAAGTTATTCATTACTTGTTTCAACAAGCTTACATGTCTCTCTTAATATAATGGATCAATCCAAACACGAGAGCCATCAGTAGTAGGCTTGCGATGACTCCTCTCATAGATCGAAACACGATCAAGTTGTACACCATTATGGGTATCTGACTGCATATGTGAGATGTGGTTATAAATTAAGTTATCCTAAATTTTAGCTTCTCTTATTTAAGTCCCCGAACTTGTAAGTTTTCTAATAGATATTATAGTCAATAATTTTTATATCACCAATTAAGCTGGTGAAAATGTACTTACATAATTATCCCTCAAGGTATCTATGCTCATCCGTCCCAAGCAGTGGGTTGCAGTCGTAGCTTTCGCCCTATTAGCTTTATTTTTCTCAGATTGCTCCTGTAATAGTAAATTATTGAAATTGGTACTTAATCATTGTGCTTTTAGAATGGAAGTAATTAACATAAAATATTAATTACCTGCGTGTTTTCCTGATCCCAATATTTGCAGCACTTCACCTAATGACTAGCTTGTACTCCTTGTGGCATGTCTCTCAATGCATTCTCATAATTCTTACTAATAAAGAACTATTTATATATACAGAAAAGCTAGCAACACCTAAAAGTAAATAGTTGTGTTATTGTATTATTATGAATTCTATATCTATGCTTATGTCTTACTTGGCTTTTAAGCTCTTCTCTCCAACTATGAAGTGCCCTCCCTGTTGCTTGGAGAATATATGTAGTTGTCATTGGATTTGTTACCTGATCATATGTCACCTGCATTTTATAGTATAATGAATAATTAGATAAAGGATTTTAAGTAAACCAAATGAATGACATAACAAAAATATCATATTAATACCCCTAGCTTATTGATGAATAGGTTTTGGCGAAGCAAAAATTAAGGTTAGGAGAAACCTGTTGTCGTAGTTCGCAAAACACGTTATCAAATTCAACTTTTAACTAAAACACCAAGGGAGTCCCGGGTTGAACACAGGGAGGCAACATTTACTTTCGTTGAAATCTACTCTTCGTTTTGTTTCTTTTTGGTGTTTTAGTATTTCGTGATTTTTTTGGTGTTTCTAAAATAAAAAGATAAGAGAGATAACTTCACAAAGTGGAGAAGCATATATAATATTTCACAATGTCATTCAAATGTCTATTACAATATGCTAAAATATTAAAGAGATAAGGGTGAGAAGAAATCTCTCAAATCTGCTGTTTGGCGAGACGACGGTGCTTGATGGCAGCTTGGACGAAGAGGGTGAGGTGCTGGATGATGGAGGTGAGATGTAAGAGGACGCCAAGTAGAGGAATGCTTCACTAAGGCTCTAGAATGGGGATGAGGAGATGGAGGTGATCTTCTACCAGAATGGAGGTAGGAGGATGGCTCAGAGGCTTCCTATGAAGGTGGTGAGATGGAGGATGAATATTTGGTGGGGTATAGGAACATTATACTAATAGGAGGCCTTTGGAGCTTGAGAATAAGCTCTAATAGAGCTTTGGTAGGCTACTAGAGCTTAGGAGTAGGTGGGAGTAGAGCAGGTAAAGACGGTTTGGAAGGGGAGGGGTCATGGGGTTTATATAGTGGAGGAATGGAGGTCTTTTGCACGCACGAATCTTCAGCGACATTTAAAATGTCGCTAAAAACTCGTCGGGGGTGTTGCTAAAGCATTCATGCGTTTGGCTGGCGTGAGGAGGCACAGCTACAGCTGGCTCATTGCAAGGAGAGCGTCGGTCGTTGGATCGGGTGCAGAGGGCTGAGATCGCAAGGAGGAAGCGCATGCTTGATGGAATTTGAATCCTGTGCTCAATGGTAGCTGTTGGATCTTTTATCGCATGGCTGAGAGGCATTCGTGGATCGTGCCTTTGCTGGTTTGAATGCGCTTGGATCGTGCACCTCGAAGATCTGATGACCGAGAGTGCATCTGGTTGTCTTAAATGAGCACCTCTGATTGCACGTGTTTGCCTCGGCGTGCGGTTGCCCATCGTCGTCCAGTGCGTGTGCATCATCTCGACCTCTTGATCAAGATTGAGTGGTCCAATTGCTTCAGTGCTGAGGTGGTCGTAGTGGATCGGGACTCGAACTTGCATCCTTTCTATGCGAGACGGGTGTGCTACCACTTGGCTAAGGCTCTCGATGGTCACATGGAGTGTTGGTACAGCTATGCTCTTGGCCGTTGGATGAAGATCCAACGGTCGAGATCAAGTCTTCCTTGAGATGCTTGAGTCGGGCGATGTAGAGGGCCCCTCAATCGTCAGATTGAGATCCAACGGCTGGGATCACTCCTTGCGTGAAGCTGGGGAGGTTGTGGCTCATGTAGGGCGGTCTGGATGGTGCCACATGGTGCCATCTAGGCCGTCCATCTTCTTCTCCTTATAAAGGATGCTACGAATCTCTGATCGGGGTGATTTTCGTGCTGACAGACTGTGATCGTCACTTCGGATCCATCCGTATGGTTGGATTCTTCATCCGAAGCCCGTAAAGATGTCGCATTGCCTCTTGGTCATATAAAATGTTGGAATTAATATACAGAATATGCAAACTATCCTACATGCAATGAAATGAATGTTATGCAATATTTATACTATGATATGCAATGCTAGGCCTAGGAACTATCATAAATAAGCATTTTATCATTAATGCATTCTTATCACTCATGAATGAACTCATCCTTGTATTACTAAGGGACCTGCTCCAATCAAAATAGCATAGGGGTATCAACAGTCTGACAAGTGTTGGGATCCTGCTTTTAAAGGGTGCGTAACGTGAACATCTTTTGCTACAATTTACTTCAATCATTATTCAGTTAATTTTCTCAATTCCAAATTCCTTATCTTACCCCTTGGCTTTGATTTTATACCTTCAATAAACAAATAGTCAAAACAAATTTGTTATAATGTATTATTATCAAAGAAAATTAATGTGAGAATTTATATACCAATAGACCCTACTTGACTCTACTCCTGAGATTGGCTCTATGACTGACTCTGTGGCTGACTATTCTGCTGAGATTGGCTATGTGACTGGCTCTTGGGAGGGTCCATGAGTTGAGATGGTGCCTATTGCTGGGATCGACTTTGGGGAGAGTGTAGGGGATGAGCTGGTGTCCGCTACTGGGATCAACTCTGGGGATGGTGTAGGGGTTGAGCTAGAGTTTGCAGCGCGAAAGAGGAGATTTATGATATGGTTGTTATAGTATACTCTTAAATCACACAACAAACACTTAAATTTATAAACTCGAAATCTACTTAGAGTCCAAGGTTGTTCACATGGAGCAAATGGAATCCTCTCACTAGTCTTAATTCAGAAATGATGAGCACAATTAATTAAGCGTAATAAATATGTTCAACGAATAAACTAGTCAGGATAGCATTCAAATATAGATCAACGTATCTCATGAAATAGTAGGGGCAAAAAGAATGGAAGAAATCTAAAAGTGGTGATTTAGATCACCATTTTTATCCTTCTAATTAAGCAGATACCCAAGTATCAAATTATTCAAATTTCTCAAAAGTAACTTCAATTAATAATCCACACCAACTTAAGTTTAGAATAATGTCATAGTGCCTTTAGAATCAAATTAGATGTCACCCCTTACTCTCAGACGACTTAAGTATCAAGCACAACATCAGTAAGCACACAAGGGTGATTGCGTGGCAATCATAGGACTTAATTGACCTAAATTAGGCTAGGACTAAGCATAAGTTAGGGTAATTCATGCATGCACATGCATTATCTGCATCTTTACTACTTTACTTTAGTTATGCATAAAATAATGTTATAATGTGCTGATTAAGTGCATTATGTCGATTGCAGGCAATAAGATGATCAGGAGCTGGATCTGAAGCTGGATCAGGAATAATGGGTGTTGCAGTAGAGCTGGAGCAAAAGACTTAGATTAGATGTAGGAATAGTGATGTAAGGGAGTTAAGGGTTGCTATTCTATTAAGTAGGAATAAAGCAGTAAAATGTGAAGAGCTTAGGTCCATCCTAGCTTTAGGATAGCCTAAAGACTTCCCCCAAGCCTTGGCCACCCTTAGATTAGGTCACACCACCCTAGGAAGCCCTAAAGCCCTAGTTCCAACCCTTATCTGGATGTCCAGATAAGTTATAGGACGTCCATAACCCTTAGCCATCTTCTGCACACCTCAAACCCACTTCTGCAGAGTTATTGGATGTCCAGACACTTTGTCAGACATCCAATTTCTACAGAATAGCCAAAACAGAACCTAGATTTCCCCCTGACTCAGATTGGACGTCCAAAACTGAAGTCTGGACTTCTGGTTTTTGAGTATAAGTCATCTGATCATATTTTTTGGACGTCTGGAACTGGTCTCCAGTTCCTGTTTTTAGATTCAAGCCTTGATCTTGGATCTCTAGCTCCCTAGACCTAATCCCAACCCCATAGGAACCTAAATTAAGGTGTCATAACCCTAGTACATCACCTCTAGACCTACCTAAGGACCTAATTAGGTCCTCACCAAACCCAATTGGCTTAAATGAAAGTCAATTACCTTCACCTAAATCAATTGGACTCATTGAGTCCAATTGAGCTTAGATCTCAACCCACACAAGTTCAATTGGACTTAGTAAGAGTCCAATTGACCTAAACCCAACCTAATTGAGTTATTTCACTCTCAATTAGGTTCTCACTCATTCAATTAAACTTAGGTTACGTTTAATTGCAATTTCCCCTTAGCAATTAGGGTTTGTAACCCTAATTCAAGGCATACACCTACCTAAACCCCTTAGGACCTAACCTAGACCTCTTAGACACCTAGGGCACAACCACACACACACATTCACGCACTCCCACACATCTAGAGTTCTCTAGAACTCTCTCCAAGTGGCGCCACTCTTGGTTGCCAAATTTAGCAACCAAGAGGCATTCAAATTGAGATCCACATTTTTTGGATCTCAAAACCATTTCTATCCTCTCTTGGCCGGCCACTCTTGGGCTCTCTCTAGAGAGTTCCACACTTCTCTAGAGAGAGTCCCTTAGGTCTATAAAATGGCCTAAGGGGTGGCCATTTGCTCCCATTCACTTCCTTGGCTCCATTCACATCCACCTCCACTTAGGCTAGCCACTTCCACTCCATCTCCACGAGTTGACCACCACCATGAAGGACACCATGCCAGGGTGATGGATCACTTTAACCTCTCTCCAAGGGCCGGCCTAAGCTCCATTTGCCGTCCCTCATTCTCCTCCCGACCAGTCCAAGGCCATCGGAGACCACCTCCGAATGCCCTTCTGTTCTGCTAGAGCTAGATTAGTAGTTTATGCTCTTCATAGTTTTACTGCTTTTAATTACTTGTTAGTAGTGTAGTCCTTATTCTCCCCAAATGATGCATGCAAAATCCCCCCGTAGATTCTTGTATGCGATCGTTTTCTGATAGCTAGATCTACATTTTTAAACATTCATGTACAAGCTTTCCTCTACAAGTTCAAGTTGCAAACACTCTCCAAATGAATGAATGAAAAATATATTTCTATATATATATGTCTATGTGTTGAGAATCACCATGAGTTCATTGCAATATCTTTTGCATGATTAATGTTGCCTGTTTTTAATTCCTGATATTTTGCAACAAGCATGTCATTTTTGGAAAATATAGAAAATCTGACTATAGATGCATTCTCTATAAACAGTCACCACCTCACTAGAATCGTGCGCACAGAAACTCACACTTTCACCTTTGTGATCTATTTAACACACGCGCACTTAATCAGGGTTCATAATAGAAGTGGTGAAATTTTGATTAGAAGATTGGAAACCGGTGTGCTATTTTAAACAAAGTAGAATGGTAAAAGATCGAATTCAAACGTAAAACAAATGCCTCCTAGAGATGAACGACTGGGACTCAAGTCTCGTTATCTTTTTATAAATATTTTTGTTTGATCGTATTGCGCACTATACTATGACGTTTTCCTATCAAAACATGATCTACGATTCCAACAAAGGGTGCTTTCTCTTCTTCAAGCCTTCACAAGCATAGTACCAGAGCTAACTTCCTCAGAGGGTAAGTCTCGAAGCCTCTTCTTTTAGAATGCACCCCGAGGCATTTAGCCGTGAAGCAAAACCCTCCCCCCTCCTCCTTACAAATCCTCCTCTTATTTCTCTCAGAACTGGGCCTAATCAGGTATACAGGAGGGTAAATGGGTCACGTATAGGGTCCAGACTCGTGGGCATGAAAGCAGGTGAGGAGTGCTTGAGGGCGTGCATGGGAGGGACTTGACCCCTCGTGTTCTTGGGCAAAAAGCTAATGTCACCTTTTCCTTTTGTATCCAGTCGCGAGCACCTTAGCTTACGAGGTGGGGCTAAGTCCCACCCTCTTCTTCGCATGCGCAGCTGCTGCTGAGATCGCTCTAATTAAGCTCGAAGATGATGCCTTTTGTTGCAATTGAAGGCCTATGGAGGCTCTTGGAACTGATCCGTAGCACCTAGAGGTGATATTGCGGATGAATGCAGTTGGAGAGCTACAGCTAGAGCTGAAGAAGATGGTGGCGGTGGCGGTTGTCAGGCGGAGTACCTGAAACTCAAAACACAGCCTTGCGACCATGTCAAACCATCTCAAAAGCTTTTCCGTGAAGTGGCGAGTGTGCTGGAGGTGATTTTAGGGTGTGGCATGCTTGGATGTGGGTGGTCAGTGATGGAGAAGGCGAGTGGAGAAGGTTAAGTTCAGTGGGAGTTTTGGATGTGTGAACGGTGAAATAGCGAGAGGGGTTTTGATGGCTGAGGCGGGACGAAGCTAATGGAGGTTTTGGTGAGGCGTTTGGTGGTGTGTAGAGGGTGGATGGCCACACTGGAGCACGGCTAGAGTAGAAGATGATGAGGGAGAGAGGTGAGTTGTCGGTCGAACCTAAGAGCTAAAGGGCTAAACCTAAACTATGAAGAGAGAGAGAGAGAGAGATTTAGAACCTAATTAAGAACGAAGGGGGAGAGGGAGGCGCCGGCTTTGATTGGCTGGCGCCGAAGAAGAGAAGTCTCCAGTGAGGGAACGACGAGGAAGATAAGGGCCTGGGAGCTCCTGATTTGTCTGTCGAGGAGCGAAAGGAGATGAAGATGATCCCGCTACCTATGGTATGTGGCAACGAGAGAAGAAGCCAGAGGGAAGAACATCGCCGGAGTTGCAGCGGAGGTGGCTGGAGAGAGGGATTTTGTGAAGAAATGCAGCCAAACCAAGCTAGTTTTGAATGGCCTGAGCTAGGAGAGCTTATATAGAGCTCAAATCCGAGCTCTATTAGGAAGAATTCTCATAATGGAATAGGATTTCAGGGAGTTCCTTGTTTTGGAAAAAGTCGAGCTTGCTTGGCTTGTAGGATAAATTCCAATCCCTCAAATGGGATTGGATGGATTCTTGATTGTCTAAACAGTAATCCCTCCAATTTTGGAGGAATTTGGAGTCGAATCGAGAGAGATCTCCTCTCTTGAAGGTTAGTGCATTTGTGTTCACACCTGCCATGGTGGAAGGGACCATTTTGAAAAAATGAAGACAAAGTTAGGGACTTGAATGTAAAAAATGAAGAAATAGAGTTTAAATGGATTAAATGCAAACTAGGTCAAGATGAACTCTGATTGGATCCAAATTTTGGTAAAAATATAATTTGGACCTAAGGAATTTGCTGGTGAAGTCGAATTTCAGTTTTTACCAAGTTTGATTAGGCAATTTGCGTAAAAACACAAATTAGGGTAAAATTTGGTTTGTGACTTTGTTCAAGGTCAAAATAAGTTCAAATGGTCAAACAAAGGATACCAAACCTCAAGGAATATTTTTCTATGAACTTTAAGAGGTTTAGATGAATCTTATCCTGACCAAAACCTCTATAATTCAAGTGGATCTAAAATTAGGATTTTGTGTTATGAATCAATTCTCGAAATGTGTAAAACCCTATTTCTGTCTGTATGAACTCACTTATTAGACTTTAATGCTCATCTAACCTTAGATTAACCCCTGGGAAATCCGGTGGTTACTATGCTTTCATGATGTGATGGTTAAACTGTAGAATTAACCCTGATTTAATGTTTTCTTCTCAAGGTAGCTTTATATGAAATTATGGCTCTCAAGCGATTATGTAGAAGCATTTGTTAATCGATTATGACTAATTAAAGCTATTTATGACTCATGATAATGTTACCATCAGCTAGTGTCAGCTGCTGAGACTGGATCTGGGGAGGTTGTAGGGGCTGAGCTGGTGTTCGCTGCTGGGACTTTCCTGGGGAGGGTGTAGGGGCTGAGCTGGTGTTCGCTACTGGGATTGGCTCTGGGGAGGGTGTAGGAGCTAAGCTGGTGCTTGCTGCTGGGACTGGCTTTGGGGAGAGTGTCAGGGCTGAGGGTGTAGGTGTCTAGGTGGAAGCTGAGAGTGAGGCTGTGTATTTTGTTGAGGTCTATGCTGAGGCCTAGATTTTGCAAGAGTATGAGGTCGGATCATGGTATGTCGAGTATGAGATCGAAGTTGAGTCTGAGGTAGTGGTGAAGTCTGAAGATTGGGCATGTGGGAAGGTTGATAAAAGGGCAGGGTTTGAAGTTGCAACTAGAGTTGATGGTCATGCTATGAGTGGGGTTGAGGATCATGTTGGGGCTCTGGCTGGGTGTTGATGCCACCCTCGTATCCTTGGACCTGGTCATCTAGCTCAAATGAAGAGTCATCACTGAACATATCAAGACAATGCTTTTTGTATGCTATCAACTTCTTAGGTGCCATCTACATATGTAAAAAAATTATTAATTACAAAAAATACAATAGAAGGATGATTACAGAATATATTTATCAAAAGATAAATTTTGATAAAGTGAAAATAGAAAGCTTACTTTTATATGATTCATTCAAAAAAAAAATCATAACTTTGGTTACAGAAAATAAGAGAGGAGCTACAAAACATAAAAGGATGATGCCATATTTTTATATAGTCAACTATGACGAAAGAAGTATGCCAAGACAAGTAAAAGATCAGCCCAGTACAATAAGAAAACCTGCAATGGAGAAAATATATGAAAATTTTTTTAATAATAAAATAGTTAAACTTTAGAAAATAGCTTAATTGAAAATGTTTACCTCAAATATTAATATCCATTGCACCCTGACCTATTTCTCCATCTTGTAGCACATCTTTGTATGCTTTAGAATTAAAGTCAGGATCCTTATCATATTGTATATCATAACAATGACGCGACATTGTTCTTATTGGTACCATCCAGCCATTTCTACTATTATCAAGCACGTCAAAAACTTGTTTAACATGACAAGCTAATGTAAATGGTTCCAATGCTTGAAAAATTGTACAATCTTTATTCGAACTTATGAAACCATTTTCTTTGTCTACTTTAACACCATATTTGTTGTTAAAAATATCAATCCAGTCACACTTAAATAAGACGACTCAGGGATCATAACTATAGCTTACTTTCATAATCTTGTTAATTTTCCCATAGTAACCATCACATTTCACAATAACACCTGAATGTTGTGTCGCCTTCAAATCATCAATTGATTGCACTCTAAATATGACCCCATTTATTATATATCCAGAGTGATAATGTGCATGACTTAAAGGTATGTTCATCATTACATCAAAATCTTTTATCCATTGTAGATCATTGTTTTATTTCATTTCTTGCACACGATTTCTAAACTAGTCAATGAAGTCTTCTTTATATCTAGAAATGTGAGATGATTGTCAAATTTATCGTAAAAATCTAGAATCTGCTTTAATATATATATATAAGCTAATCATCGATCATGTTCAAACATTGATTTAAATTCCGTTCATATGATTAGCCTTCTTCGGATATCAAATATAGAAAAACAATCTTCTATATTTTCATTGTTTTGTCTATCATCATTCCTTTCAATCGATTGAATTGATTATCTGGAATATCCATATACATCACACAAAAGTTGATGCATTCTTCTACAAGATACCCTTCAACAATTGAACCTTTTGATTTAGCCTTATTAAAGACGTAGTTGTTGCAATCGTAGAGCGCATTTTTGATAGGAAAATGCATCGCAATCTAATGCGCAATGCGATCAAACAAAGATATTTGTAAAAAGATAACGAGACTTGAGTCCCGGTCGTTTGTCTCTGGGAGGCATTTGTTTTACGTTTGAATTTGATCTTTTACTGCTCTACTCTGTTTAAAATCGCACGCCGGTTTCCAATCTCCTGATTAAGATTTTACCACTTCTATTATGAACCCTGATTACGTGCGCATGTGTTAAATAGATCACAAAGGTGAAGGTGTGAGTTTTTGTGCGCACGATTCTAGTGGGGTGATGCCTGCTTACAGAAAATGCGTCTATAGTTAGATTTTCTATATTTTCAGGAAACGACATGCTTGTTGTGAAATAGATAAAAGAATGAAAACAGGCAACTTGAATCATGCAAAAATGATGGCAATCAATAAGCTCATGGTGATTTCAAAACATAGACATATATATAGAAAATATATTTTTCATTCATTCATTTGGAGAGTGTTTGCAACATGAACTTGTAGAGGAAAGCTTGTACACGAATGCTTAAAAATATAGATCTAGCTATCAGAAAACGATCGCATACAAGAATCTACAGGGGGATTTTGCATGCATCATTTGGGGAGAATAAGGACTACGCTACTAAGCAGTAATTAAAAGTAGTAAAACTATGAAGATCATAAACTACTAATCTAGATCTAGCAGAACAGAAGGGCATTCAGAGGTGGTCTTCGATGGCCTTGGAGTGGTTGGGAGGAGAATGAGGGGAGGCCAATGGAGCTTAGGCCAGCCCTTGGAGAGAGAGAGGAGTGATCCAGCATCTCGACATGGTGTCCTTCATGGTGGTGCTCAGCTCGTAGAGATGGAGTGGAGACGGTGGTGGCTAGCCTAAGTAGAGGTGGATGGAGCCAAGCAAGTATGGCCAAAAAGTGGATGGGTGCAAATGGCCACCCCTTAGGTCTTTTTATAGACTTAAGGGAAGCTCTCTAGAGAATTATGGAATTCTCTAAAGAGGCCTCTGGTGGGAGCTCGTGGTAGAGTGGGAGAGAGAGGATGGATGGTGGTTTTTAGATCCACCAAATGTGGATCTAAAAATTGAATGGCTCTTGGTTTCTAATTTTAGCAACTAAGGCAACCACACACGTAGAGAGTTCTAGAGAACTCTAGGCTAAGTATTTTCGTGTGGATGGTGTGTGTGGGTGTGTGTGGGTCGAAACTTAGGTGGCTAGGTTGATTAGGTTAGGTTCTAGTGGGTTTAAGTCAAGGTATGTCTCAAATTAGGGTTATAAACCCTAATTCACTAAGGTAAAGTGCAATTAAACTTAATACAAGTTTAATTGGGTGTGTGAAAACTTAATTGAGAGTAAAAAAACTCAATTAATTTAGGTCTAGGTCAATTGGACTCTCACTGAGTCCAATTGGACAGTGTGTGCTGAGATCAGGGCTCAATTGGACTCAATGAGTCCAATTGAATAGGCTGATGGAATTGACTAATATCCAAGTCAATTAGGTTTAGTGAGGAACTAATTAGGTCCTTAGGGAGGTCTATAGGTGATGTAATAGGGTTAGGGCACCTTAATTTAGGTTCCTATGGGGTTGGAATTGGGTTTAGGGACCTAGATATTCAAGATCAAGGCTTGAATCTCAAAACAGGAACTGGAGAGTAGTATCAAACATCTAATAATAGTGTCAGACGTCTTATACTCAAAAATCAGAAGTCCAGACTTGTTGTCTGGACATCCAATCAGAGTCAGGAAGGATTCAAGGTTCTGTCTTGGGTATTCTGCAGAAATTGGACATCTGACCAAGTGTCTGGACGTTCAATAACACTGCAGAAGTGGGTTTAAGATGTGCGGGTGTTGGCTAAGGGTTATGGACATCCTATAATTCATTTGGACGTCCAGATAAGGGTTGGAACTTAGGGTTTTGGGCCTTTCTAGGGTGCTGTGACCTAATCTAAGGGTGGTTAAGGCTTGGGGAAGTCTCTAGGCTATCCTAGGGCTAGGATGGACCTAAGCTCTTCACATTTTACTGCTTTATTCTTACTTAATAGAATAGCAAACCTTAACTCCCTTACATCATTATTCCTACGTCTAATCTAAGTCTTCTACTACAGCTTTGCTGCAACACCCGTTATTCTTGATCCAGCTTCAGATCTTGCTCCAGATCTAGCTTCTGACCAGCTTATTGCAATTGACATAATGCACTTAATTAACACATTATAACATTGTTTTATGCATAGCTAAAGGAAAGCATTAAAGATGGAGATAATGCTTATAAATGCATGAATTATCCTAACTTATGCTGAGTCCTAGCCTAATTTAGGTCAATTAAGACCTATGATTGCTGTGCAATCATACCCCCATGCCTAAATCTTGCTAGTCCCTAGCAAATGCAAGACTAAATTATTTACAGCAAGGGTCCCTAAGGGACTGATTATTTTATCAAGTGTATGCATATAGATTTTTCTCCTTTTTGTTTTCATCCTATGCTCTAGAAATTTAGACAATCGTGAAAGTGCAGCTATGTAGCTTTTGCAACAGATTCGAGTGAAAAATTGATTCACCTCTAAAGCCTGTACTTGACCCCTAGTAAAAATTCTAGCAGGATAGGTGGACTTCTTCCCTCGGGGTATTCAAGATATTCTATGAATTTCACCCCGGCTTTATGCTTAGGTAGAGAATCTCTGAGGGAAAAGATTATATATTTGGTGGTTCACTCTCACTTGGTGCTACATAGAGACTAGTACTACAGAATCTAGATTCTCGGATTACTAAGTAACTCAACTCAGAGAAAGACGAGAAAAACTATGCTATCTTTTGATTCCTTTGTATTCATTCTCTCTTACTCTTTTTCTGCTTCTTTTTTTTCTTTTTCTTGGAGCTCACAATCTCACCAGATTTACACGTATGACCTGTATTTAGTGGTCTCACTTGGCATTAACACTTTAATTGAGTTTTCATAACCCTAACACTAAGTCAGAATTCCTCAGCTAGTATTCGGGCGGTCAGAAACACAAGAAAGATGAGTTAAGGCCATATTTGGTGGATCTTAAATTTATTTGGTGGTATTGCCTCAATGCAACTAGAATAAATATTCACTCCTTTTTTCTTTACTTTTTCTTTCTATTTTTTTTTCCTTTTTTTCATTTCTTTTTTTTTTCAACACAACATAACTAGCACACATCCATGAACTTTATTGAGGAGGCATTATTAGGGATTGGTGGTACTCAAGAGACATTAGGTGGCTTATTTGGTGGAAGTGCCACTCACGGCACCGAGAGAGATGGATAGGATGGTGTATTTCTGACTTTGGCATCAATACCCTCCTTTAACTGAGGATTCTGTAAAGAATGGTCGTAACCATCCACCTTAGCCCTAGTTTTATGAAAACTCACTCTCCGCGTATTTGCCTTATTTGGTGGCTCTCAAAATTTTGCACAAAAATGTCTACGCAAGAACCGAGAGCGGAAACTATGCCTAATCTCTGAGTATCATCACCTAATTATCTAGGATTCCTGATTCCTTGCACTAATCTTAGAGCACCAGTACACTCTACTCTCATCCCACACTATTTAGTGGATTTTTGGAAGAAAATCTGCCTGTCTCTCAAAACACTGTCCAGGAGTTTAAGAAAAGAAGCACCACTTCTTCTTGACAAACTAAAGACGTTTATCAACCTTCACCATGAATCCATTGCAAATTCTATGTGTGTGTGAAAAGTTGTACTGGATTACAGATTATAGGAATCAACTAGAGGATAAAATCCCTAATGCATTCTCTTAATAAAATAATCTTATTCATGAGTGCAGTATGTATATATGCTATAAACAATTAACCTCTTATATTCGTACTTCATAAAATTTTCCCTTTCGGGTTACATTCAGGTTGACCCTAAATTTAGAACAAGAGGTGAGCGGGTGAGTCGGAATGGCTGTTACGGACGATTTCTAGCTCCAATGCAAGCATTAGAGGTGGAGTCGGTTGTTCTTTTATTTAGGGTCCTAAAGTACATTTGACATGCAATTTTGATGTTCTCCTAAATGTTGGCATAAAAATTTTCAATTTTGTTGTATCTACCCCCCCATGCCTAAGTTCTTGCATGTCCTCATGCATGAATATAAAAGAAAATAAATACAGCAAAGAGAGAATGGGTAGAAATCACCTGTAATTGCTCTTGAAAGTATACATTCAGCACCGACCAACCTGACAGTATGTAATATGCAGAAAGGAAATATGCTAAAGAAGAATATGCTATGTATAAAAATGAATATGTATAGATGATGGTGGAATGTGGGATAGATGCTGAGTTTAACGCCTCCAATTGGGCGAAAACTCACTCAAATGTATCAGTTCTAGCATAGGAGCCGGTCAAGATTAAGAGAAAGATATGCTCGTATGCTCCCAGAATCAGTGGTCCGGAGATGCAAACCAGCTGATTGTGCACCCCTATCCAAAAAGTCAAGCTATAAGAAAGTGTGGAGTGGTGGTGGAAAATAGAGGATAATCAGAGGGGGGATCATGATGTTGATTCAGCTGATTTATCATGTCCCACAATTCAGTAGGAAGTTGCTGAGGGGGTAGTTCAAAATGTATCTTAGAGTCAGAATCTAAGTCATAGGGATCCTCATAATGATAATTTACATCAAAGATCATGCCTTCTCCAGGCTCTAGATCATACGGGGGTATTCGTGAAAGTAGAAGATCTGTGGGGAGGTCACTGAAATCCTCGTCAGAAATTACTTCATCCTCATCAGCACTCATCTCTGATTCATCGGAGGCTAACTCCTTAGGCTCAGAGTCGAGCCATTGACTAGGATGATAGGTGCGTCCCCAGCTCATTCTACTCAATGCTTCACCCTCGTATGCATTGGGTTCCTCAGTAATTCCTGCCTCAGGTAGCATAATTATTTCTTCGTTCAAGTCATCCATAGCTACTTCTAGTCTTCGGATGTTAGGATCAGGGATAGCAAGTGTCGTCTTAGAATCTCTAGCATCCAAATTAGGGATGTAGGTGAAAGAAGAAGAGTGCAGATCAGAAGATGTTGGCTCTAGCACAGGTTCACTTACAATGGGAAGTGGCCTAGATTGATCAGTAGTGTCGCATGTAATGTTTGCCTCAAGATCCATATCCTCAATTGGATCTACTTCCCTTATCTCAGTTGGGTTATCTAACCCAAAAGGTATCTCCCATGATTTAGGATAATCCCATTGTGGCTCAGTTCTGGAGACATCAGTCCTTTCCTCCTCAATTTCCTGAATGGAGTTCTCAGATGAACCCATTCAGCATACTTCCTGCTCCTGTCTCATATCCAAGCTAGGTTCTTCTTCCCCAACATGATTTTCTAGCATCTGCTCCCGAGAATCTTCTGTGTGTTTTTCCGGCGTAGTTGTTTCAAATTCTTCGAGGTCTTCAAGGCTATTTTCCACTTGATATCTCAAAAGCCATAGTTCTTGAGTTTCCCGATTTTGTCCCATTAGCCTTGTTATCTCTGTTGTTTCCTGAAGGAGCTCCATCACAGCTTGTTGATGTGGAATCCAGCTTTGTCTTTGGTTCAGCTCAGTGATAGCCTGGATTTCATGTAGATAAAATGCAGCCTTTTCCTTAGCGCTAGCCATAGCTCTCTGTATTCTGTAATGCGGTCGCATATGCACCGGTAGCTCTTCAGGGGTTCCAGGGGGTGAATCAGGTCTACCCATATTCCATGGGTGAGAAGTAGGAGTATGAAATCCATATCCTGGGTTATAAGATGTGGTCCTTTGAGGGACCGACTGGTATGGGTCATAATATCTAGGGTTAGGATATGGGTTAACCATTTCGGTAACCCGAGGAGAAGGATCGAGTGAAGTGAAAAGTCATCTTTTCCACCTTGGGTTCTAATCCCAAGGTTGAGTTGATTCAGTGACCTGGGCTCTCAGATAAGCTCGTGGGTCTAGCTCATCAACATCCTGACCCAGTCTAGGTCCAGGTCCAGGATTAGCCATTGTGGCTATCGGAGATAGAAGAAGTGGGGGGAGAAGATGGTCCTGGCGAGGTGACTCGCCTCCTTGGGAGTGGTTCCCAAGGTCCAACCAATTGAGGTCTAAGTGACCTCCTTCCTTGCATACACCACCCAACCGCTGGGTTGGTGTAGCCAAGCCGGACAAGGCTAAGGCCCTGTCAATCAGATGATCCTTAGGAATCAGATGACCGGATTTTTCGTTTTATGTTTTAATTCCTGAGGAAAATTCATCGTACAACCGACTGAAAGTGATTCCTGCCTCTCTGCTAACCCAACCAAGAGGTTGAAAGCACCCAGTAGTATGACAACAAATTCAGGTTACTTTCGTGTTTTAGAATTAATTTTAACCCATTTTTCTTCAGTTGGGGTTTGTGGTGAGTGGCTCACAAGATGACCAAGTTCACCGGCTAAACACTAGACTTGACTAAGTCTAGGTTAGCCCAAATGTGGTCTCTAGAGTTTAACCCTAAAGATGTAACCTAAGGTTTATGCAATTCTAGGGTTTTGTTATGTTTCAGCAGACCATAAAAATAAAATTCATTCTCTGGCAAAAATTGGAATCCAATTAAGTTGAAATTTGGCGAGTAGATTCCTTTTTCAATTATATTTTTAGAGAATATTTTTTATAATTTTACCTATTTCAACCGAATTTCTAGAGATTTTTGAATGTCTGGGGATCAGATCTGGAATTTTGACCCTTGATCGATTTTTCTCTTTGAAACAATATCAAATGACTTTCCAAAATTCAGGAAAAATATGAAAAATAAATCTAATAAGATCAACTTTCAAACCCCACCATTTTTAGTCAAAATAGATTCACGGATTGCTCGAAACTGGTTTTTGAAATTTGAAAAATCTCGAACTGGGTCAATCTGACCCCGTACACTTCGTGAATTTTAAAAAATTTTATACTTGAAATTTTTTTGAGAAAATGGTGGCATTTTAAAGATGGTTTGGAAATAAAGATTTAGCCCGAATTTCAGAATTTTTTGCTCACTAATTTTTCAGCAATTGAATTTTTAAATCAGATTTGAAATCTGACCGAAAATTAGAAGATGGTGGAATGACTTTTTTAAAGAGGGTTTGGGTTTGAAATCCAAGCCTTCCACCAAAAATATATTTTTTTTTTCGTTGAAAACTTTTGCAAATTTTTTTTTCTTTTCAAAAGGATGAATATTTTTTTTTCAAGGGATTTTCACAAATATATATTTTCTTTCTTTCTTTTTGCTTTTTCAAACTACCCTAGGATTCAAAAAGAAACCTAATCTAGATTAAAATTTTTTTTTTGTTTTTTTATTTTTGACGAAAATGAATAAATATATATATTTTTTCAAAAGAAATTGTAGAAAGTAAATCTACTCCTAGGGTTCAAAAGGAAACCTAATCTAAAGAGAAGATGATGTACACCTGATTTTTTCTTTGTTGCGCTCGTTGTGTGCGCAGTTTCCATTTTTTTCCGTGTCGTCTTGCACATCCAAAATCAAGTAGAGGCAAATTTGTCAGTGATAGATTAAAAGATCAAAATCAAAGAAAATGACATTGCCTCCTCAGCAATGGTGCCCTTTGTTGCAATCGTAGAGCGCGTTTTTGATAGGAAAACATGTCACAGTATAGTGCTCAATACAATCAAACAAAGATATTTGTAAAAAGATAACGAGACTTGAGTCCCAGTTGTTCATCTCTGGGAGGCGTTTGTCTTATGTTTGAATTCGATCTTTTACCGCTCTACTCTGTTTAAAATCACACGCCGGTTTCCAATCTCCTGATTAAGATTTCATCACTTCTATTATGAATCCTGATTACATGCGCATGTGTTAAAAAGATCACAAAGGTGAAGGTGTGAATTTCTATTTGCACGATTCTAGTGAGGTAGTGACTGTTTACAGAAAATGCATCTATAGTTAAATTTTCTATATTTTTAGGAAACGACATGCTTGTTGCGAAATAGATAAAAGAATGAAAACAGGCAACTTGAATCACGCAAAAATGATGGCAATTAATAAGCTCATGGTGATTTCAAAATATAGACATATATATAGAAAATATATTTTTCATTCATTCATTTGGAGAGTGTTTGCAACATGAACTTGTAGAGGAAAGCTTGTACATGAATGCTTAAAAATATAGATCTAGCTATCAGAAAATGATCACATACAAGAATCTATGGGGGAATTTTGCATGCATCATTTGGGAAGAATAAGGACTACGCTACTAAGCAGTAATTAAAGGTAGTAAAACTATGAAGAGCATAAACTACTAATCTAGATCTAGCAGAACAGAAGGGCATTCGGAGGTGGTCTCCAATGGCCTTGGAGTGGTCAGGAGGAGAATGAGGGGCGGCCAATGGAGCTTGGGCCGGCCCTTGGAGAGAGAGAGGAGTGATCCAGCATCTCGGCATGGTGTCCTTCATGGTGGTGCTCAGCTCATGGAGATGGAGTGGAGACGGTGGTGGCTAGCCTAAGTAGAGGTGGATGGAGCCAAGCAAGTATGGCCAAAAAGTGGATGGGTGCAAATGGCCACCCCTTAGGTCTTTTATAGACTTAGGGGAAGCTCTCTAGAGAATTATGAAATTCTCTAGAGAGGCCTATGGTGAAAGCTCGTGGGAGAGTGAGAGAGAGAGGATGGATGGTGGTTTTTAGATCCACCAAATGTGGATCTAAAAATTGAATGGCTCTTGGTTGCTAATTTTAGCAACTAAGGCAACCACACAAGGTAGAGAGTTCTAGAGAACTCTAGGCTAGGTATTTTCGTGTGGATGGTGTGTGTGGGTGTGTGTGGGTCAAAACTTAGGTGGCTAGGTTGATTAGGTTAGGTTCTAGTGGGTTTAGGTCAATGTATGTCTCAAATCAGGGTTATAAACCCTAATTCACTAAGGTAAAGTGCAATTAAACTTAATACAAGTATAATTGGGTGTGTGGAAACTTAATTGAGAGTAAAACAACTCAATTAATTTAGGTCTAGGTCAGTTGGACTCTTACTGAGTCCAATTGGATAGTGTGTGCTGAGATCAGAGCTTAATTGGACTCAATGTGTCCAATTGAATAGGCTGATGGAATTGACTAAGATCCAAGTCAATTAGGTTTAGTGAGGACCTAACAAGGTCCTTAGGAAGGTCTAGAGGTGATGTACTAGGGTTAGGGCACCTTAATTTAGGTTCCTATGGGGTTGGAATTGGGTTTAGGGACCTAGAGATCCAAGATTAAGGCTTGAATCTCAAAACAGGAACTGGAGAGCAGTATCAGACGTCTAATAATAGTGTCAGACTTCTTATACTAAAAAATCAGAAGTACAGACTTGTTGTCTGGACGTCCAATCAGAGTCAGGAAGGATTCAAGGTTCTGTCTTGAGTATTCTGCAGAAATTGGACATCTGACCAAGTGTCTGGACGTTCAATAACACTGCAGAAGTGGGTTTAAGATGTGAGGGTGTTGGCTAAGGGTTCTGGACATCTTTTAATTCATCTAGACGTCCAGATAAGGGTTGGAACTTAGGGTTTTGGGCCTTCCTATTGTGCTGTGACCTAATCTAAGGGTGGCTAAGGCTTGGGGAAGTCTCTAGGCTATCCTAGGGCTAGGATGGACCTAAGCTCTTCACATTTTATTATTTTGTTCCTACTTAATAGAATAGCAAACCTTAACTCCCTTACATCATTATTCCTACATCTAATCTAAGTCTTTTGCTCCAGCTCTGCTACAACACCTGTTATTCCTGATCCAGCTTCAGATCCTGCTCTAGATCTAGCTTCTGATCAGCTTATAACATTATAACATAATGCACTTAATCAGCACATTATAACATTATTTTATGCATAGCTAAAGGAAAGCAGTAAAGATGCAGATAATGCTTATACATGCTTGAATTATCCTAACTTATGCTGAGTCCTAGCCTAATTTAGGTCAATTAAGATCTATGATTGCTGTGCAATTGGTAGTCTTTCATTTTTTTGAAAAAGCGCTCAATTGGATACATCCACCTATACTGAGCTGGTCCAGTAATCCTTGCTTCATTCGCTAGGTGGAGTATAAGGTGTACCATGACATCAAAAAATGTAGGTGGAAAAATCTGCTTCATCTTGCATATTGTGCTCACAATTTGCTTGTCCCAATAGTCTAACAATTGAGAATCCAATGTCTTTAAACATGTAACCTTGAAGAATCGACTCATCTCCATCACAGAGTCAACAACTAGTTGAGGAAGCACTCCACGAATTGCTAATGGGAAGAAGATTTGCATGTAAACATGACAATCATGACTCTTTAGCCTACTTATCTTCTTCAATACTTCATATACACTTGTAGAAAGTTGTGAAGAGAATCCATCTGGAACCTTGATATTTTTTAGAAAAAATAATATCTTCAGTCGTTGCTCATCTTTCAAAGTATATAGTGCCTTAGGAAAATCAAAACTGCCATCACCTTTATGATTTATGTGCAACACAGGACGAATGCCCAACTTCTTCAAATCATTACGAGTCTTCAACATGTCTTTTGGACTATCCATTAAGTTTAGCATATCTAAAATGTTATCCATAACATTCTTCTCGATATGCATTACATCAAGATTGTGACGAACTGTGAAATCTTGCCAATAAGGGAGCTCCATGAAGAATATGCTCTTCTTTTTAAATCCAGAATTACGTAAGTCTTTAAGATCTTTCTAAAATAGATGACCCAATTAGATATTACCAATTTGTTGTAACTTCTCCATTATATTGTATCCTGACAACTTGATTGTATCTGTTCTTAGAACATATTTTGGATTCTTAGTCGAACAACGACATGGTTTATCATCAAATTTGTCTTTAAACTTGGATTATCACCATCTATGTGCGATTGGTAGGAATCTACGATGCCCTAAATAACATAATTTATTGCTTTCAGGTAGATGTAAGTAATGAGTATCATCCATACATATAGAACATGTCAACTTGCCTTTAGTGCTCAAACCAGATAAATTTGCATAAGCTGGAAAATCATTAATAGTCTACAACATTGTTACATGCATTTTAAAAAATTATTTTCTAGCTGTATCATATGTTTCAACCCCGTTATGCCATAGCAATTTCAACTCGTCGAAGAGTGGTTGCATGTAAACATCGAGTGCATTTCCTGGTGCCTTTTTCCTAGGGATGAGAAGCGTTAGCATCATAAACGAAGATCTCATACACATCCATAGAGGCAAATTATATGTAAAAATCACCACTGGTCATATTGAATATGTCGGATGCATGTTTTTGAAAGGCTTGAATCCATCATTTGCAAGACCAAGCCTAATATTACATGTTTCCTTTGCAAATACAACATGTTTGTTATCGAATACAACCCACTCGTTGAATCTGTCAAATGACGCATAAGTCCATCTCGTGATTTGTTATTATGATGCCATGTCATCCACTTTGCAGTTTTAATCGACATGAAAAAATGTTGTAGCCTAAGAATCAAGGGAAAGTAATGTAGTACCTTCCTTGATCGTTTCTTCCTTTGTGTATTTGAATCGGTATTTTCTTCATATCATCCTTCTCCACATTGCAGGCAACTATTCAAGGATGAATTTTCTTTAGTGTACAACATGCAATCATTCTTACAGGCATCACTCTTTTCACACTTCAAGTCAAGTACGCGAAACTATTTTTTCGCATCATACCATGACTGAGGAAAATCTTTGGGATTATTTAACTCTTCTATGAACTTAAGGCAATTAGACATTAACTTAGATGTTGCCTTATTCATCACTTTAATTTGAAACATTCTCAAAAGAAATGACAACCTTGACATAGAATTAATTCTAGGAGTAATGGGTTTCTCTGCTACCTTCAGTGCATCATAAAAATGATTACAATCTCCAAACATATTATCATTATCTATATTATTAGCATTTGCAGCCCTCATCTCTTTTAACATCTCTGCAACATTATCAACTCTAATATCTTCAATGAGATCCTCAACAACATTATCAATAGAAGAATAAGTGATTTCTTCTCCATGTGAGGTCCAAACTATGTAGTGAGGCCATCAACCGGTAAAAATTAGACGTTCAAATACTGTGTTACAATCATGCATAAATCCATTCAAACAACTTTTACATGGACAACAAATTCTCTCATAGAAGTCTCCTCTTCTATATGGCTTCCTATCTTCATGGAGTACCCAATCTAAGAATGAAATCACTCCGCTCTTATATCGAAAATAATCAGAAATCCTCAAACCAATCCAAGACTTATCCATGGAAACCTATACTCAAATAAACCTACAAATAATGAAAGTAAGTTACATAAAGAAACATCAGATATTTGTATATTTTAGTTATTATTTTCATTTGATAGCTCATTCTTGAAGATTTGATCACAACATTACTTGTTACATGCAACTCGTGCTTGGAGAAATTTCGGCACCATCTCCCTACACTTCTTCAGTACACCCCCAAGACTAACCTCAACTTGATTTCTTTAACACCCAATTTAAGGTGCTTAAGAAACCTAGGTAAGTTTAGTTAGTATACCAGAGAAAAGCAGAAAGATGTCACCGGGAATTCTCCAAACACAGATTACATGTAACAAGTAACACCTAAGTTGTGATCAAATCTTCAAGAACCCTCCTTAGTTCGGAACTTTACCGAACTGAGGATGATCAAGACTTATGGCATGTTATAAAGACAACACATCATACATGTATGTGAGATATATATACATTAACGCATTGTCCGTATGACATGATCATAAGTCTTGAATGAGCAGGTATATTAATACAATTTTATCTATCCTTTTAACTTGTACCCTAAAGGTTATATTTCTTATTATTTATCATCGAGTGCATCTAAAGTTGTGCAAGTGTGGATATCTACAAATTGCATAAATAAATACTAACAAAGAAAAGAACAGTAATAACATAAGTCTGATATTGTGTTATAAAAATTCAATACATTGTGTCATAACAGAAAGTAGTTCTCCACAATTCTCAAAACAATGTGACAGTTTATAAAGGAAGTAAGCAAAAGCACAATAGATTAGATGTCACAAGACTTGGCTAATTCGGTAACAACTTTTGTTGCCAAAAGAAGATTTACATTAGCTTGATAGCCATAGTATATATATGTAACAAGAGTATTAACTACTCTTAGATTGTAATTTCTCTTACCAATAACAAAAGTATTAGCTAGACCAAGGTGATTATCGAAATATGATCTAGTTCCCCTAAAAATAACTACATTTCTCTTTATCCCAATTGCACATAGAAGTGGTAAATACCCTGAGTAGTCAGTTGAACAAAACCTGTTTTGTTTTCTTAGTAAAACTGGAGGGTTACTTAATGCCCAGGCTACTCTTAGAAATTTACTCCCTAGAGGAAAAGTAAGTACCCACTCCTGACTCAATTACCAGATTACTTTTTGTCTCCATATGACTATATTCCTAGTTTCCTTTAGCAAAACCCATCTTTCCTATTACAATTTATTATACAATGAGGACTAGGATCTTAAGAGGGATATAGAGCGCTCCAGGACCGATGCCTTTTTATTAAACAAGAGTATTATACCCACTTGAAGTCCTTGCACTTGCACTATATCCACACCTATGGATGTCGCAAAAGAGAAATCCTTATTAAAAAGTACACTTGCCACCCTTTGGAATGAACAACTCACTACATCTAAGGATCACATTTTTCTCCGCAATGACTATTCTTTAAAGGGCTTTCTAGACTTAGGGAAATTTCTTCACATACTAAGAGACACCAAATATATTTTTGATGATGATGGCTCATTTGTACTAGGTAGGTTAGCAGTAATTGAGGGCAACCCCCCGGGTGGAATAATGCTTAAAGCATGGGAAAATATATTAGGCGCATATGATCTATCAATCCAATGCTTAAACATGGGAAAATATATCATTATGAAGGTGTCCTTCAAGGAGTTAACTACCTTTCAACCTTCTCATTGTACTATTCAGGCCTTACAAGAGTTAAGCAACAAGTATAAGATTTCTATATAGCGCTTAGTTCTAGCTATCAGTAAAAAAAGTAAAATTGTTGTGGGCATACCATCAAACACCTGACGTGCGTAACATCAATATTTCTTCAACACCGAGGTCAGTAGATCTCCTTGAGCCAATCCGCAATCAATAGATCCACCGAGTACTATAATAACAATAACCCTAGCAGTCAAGATATCAAGAGAAGTGGAGTTTGAGAAGGAATGAATTAAATGAAGTGTAGTAGCGGTAGTGATAACAAAGGTGCCGCCGGGGAAGATGAGGGAGGAAGAGAGGCGGTGACCTCGAGGGGGACGAGCAGCATTGCTGGGGAAGGGATGGTCGAGGGAGGCACCTTCGTCGAGAGAAGGAAGGGGGCAGTTGATGGTAGAGGGAGCTGCGCTGTTGGGGAGGGGCCTAGGGAGTTGAGGGAGTGGGAAGGTGATGGGGGCAGCAATGGTTTTTCGACGGCTTTCTTGAGGGGAAGGAGAGGTGATGCTGGGGTAGGGATGGTCGGAGGAAGCTCCTTAGGCTAGAAAGGAGGGAGCTACACCGTCGGGGATGGTTGAGAGAGGGGGAGTTGCACCGCCAGGGAGGGGGCTAGGGAGTCGAGGGAGGGGGAAGGTGATGATAGCAGTGGGTTTAAGGAAAAAGTGATGAAGGGAAAATTTCTTTTGGTACCAAAGCCTATGGTCACAGTTTCAAGGGGAACCGTGTGACCATAGGCTTTGGTGATGGTTTTTAAAACCATGATAGAAATGTAAGCAACAAAATAATTATCCTTAATTTCTTTAGTCACGGTTTTAGGCAGAACCGTGACCATAAGTTACTTTTGGTCACAGTTTTTATAACCGTGACAAACTAACTGTGACTAAACCTTAGTTTTCTAGTAGTGTATATATTGTTCACATAAATGAGAAGAAAACATGTACTGTTTCCAAAAAATTCACACATGCTATTTAATATAATAAGGTACCTTCTGCGCTACAAATTCTTCACACTCTTGAATATCGTCAGTAGCACCTTGTAATTCCCAAAAATCCATTTCGTCAGATATTTTGGCTTGCATCTTTTGATTGGTGTCACGAAGTATCTTGACTTTATCAGATATAGCAGAATGTTCAACCTGTAAGTGTGTACATTTTGATTTGCCATTAGGTCCATTCTTGGAAATCCTCTCCAGATGCAGTCGACGAATTGTATCAAATAGACTCCATCTTCAAATTTTGCATTTCCAAAATGGAAGGGATACTTTGCGAAAATGCTAAAATCCCACTTTCCATCTAGTTCTTCTCGAAATCTCTTTAAGTAGGATCGTATGAATCTAACCTGTTTCACATATATGGAAGAAAATGTTACACTTGCTTTTCTCTTTCATATGTTATTTACTTGAATTTACTGTCAAATGGAATTAGGTATCACTGATCTTGCATGTTGGATGAGTGGGCTTTCAAACTCAAGCATCGGATTGCAGTCGTAATGAATGACATGTTTCTCGTGCAAATATACAGCTACTAGGTGCCACTGGTCATTGATTTCAAGGGGAACAAGTAGCAAATTCGCATATAGAAGAATAGAGTTCTTTCCATAAAAGATATCTATGGTTGTCTATAAATCTTACTTTCCAATTGAACGAGATATTGACGTTGGTAGAATTCTCACACCATGGTCATTGAATGGTGTTGGTTGTATTTCTTGGAATATTTCAAGTAATGCATCTACAACCTGAAAATCAGTAGGAATTTGTTATCTCGAAGGGAAAGAGTAATATACTGATGGGAACACCATCATGAGCCATAACTAGCTCAGTTTGATTTGATTAAGTCAATAAATGATCCTACATAACTACTAGAGAGCCATAGCTCATTGCATAATCATTCTGAGAGAAAGATAAGAAAATAGGGTTAAAACTATAATTTTACCATCATATCTTGAATGCAGAATAACCGTGAGTTTTCCTAGGGGGTAATTAAGGGTCAAATGATCTTAAATATCCAATAAGTGGGTTAATACAGACAGAAAAGGGTTTTCGTGTGTTTTGAGATTAATGACTTTTGAAACTCTAAAAGCAGACCTGCTTAATTAACTGAGATTCTGGTTAAGGTAAAATTCACTTAAATATTCTAAAATTCATATAAAAATATTCTCTAGGGTTTTGTACCTTCAATTTGACCATTGGAACCCATCTTGATCCAAAACAAAGTCTCAGACTGACATTTGCCCTAATTTGGGTTTCTTCATAATTACCCAGTCAAACTAGGTCAAAACCAAAATCCAACTTCACCATTGATTCCTTAGGTCAAAATTAGGTTTATGCCAAAATTTGGGCCCAATCTGAGACTGTCTTGACCTAAATTGCAATTTGGTCCTGTCTGATCACACATATGCCCTTAACTTTCAAAATCCTTACCAAAGAGCCCCTAACTTTATCATCATTTTCACAAACAGGTCCCTGCTGCCATGAATCCTATTCCCACAAACTCCGGCGACCTAAATTTGGCAAGTTCTCCTTGATTCCTTGACGAATCCCTCTCAGATTTGAAATGGAAGTTTGTCAAGGAATTCCCTTCCTTTTGAGCCAATTCCTAAGCTCTCAAACCTTCCCAATCTCTCATGCGAACCCATGAGAGATTATAGTATCCTAGAATTCCTATCTTCGACGAAGCTTTCCAAGCTTCCCAAGCTCAAAACTCCCTCCAAAGGCTTATAAAAGAACCTCCAGATCATACTGAACTTCTTACGCTCGTTCTCGACCTGGAATACCCCTCCTTCCTCCATCCTCTCTGGCCAAGAAGCTCCACGGCGTCCGGTGACCTCCTCCAACTCCATTCCTCATCCGTTCACAATACCGGCGACGGATCTACATTTCTCTTCTTCCTTCGCGAGCTGCAATACCTGCAGTCGCTCCATTCTACATCTTCATCGCCGTCTCCCACTCACCAAAGCCTTCGTCTTCTCCAGAACCGACATACCCCTGGTAAGGGAAATCCTCCCCTTTCATCTGGTTATCTTAGGTTAGCTTAGTTCCTCTCTACGTCTAGGTTAGACTTCCCTCTCCTTATCCCCGTTTCAACCCCTTGACACTGTCGCAAGCAACCTTTGTTTCCATCTACGGCGATCACTTCGGCGAAGTCATCCACTCACTCCACTGTTCCAAATACTTTGCTGACTGCCTCACAACCTCCACCGTACTCTACTCTTCAAAACCCCTCTCTCCATTCACTTTCTCATCCACCCAAATCTGTCATCGACCAACCCACCTTTCTGTCGTCACTCCCAACACAGTCCGGCCACCATAGACACCTTCATGCCATGCCACACACACCACCATGTCCGTCGTGCTACGGCGAAGCCTGCTGAACCTTTTGATGAGGCTACAAGGCCATGTTCTTCGTTTCAGGTCTTCACTCCTCTCTACCATTAACAAGCGAGTTCAAGCTCGCTTAAAGCTTGCTTCAGGTCTCGCATTCCCCAGGTCTCGACTCTAGCTGCTGCGGAATCATCCCAGGACCACTCTTGGGTCATCTATTGGAGCGTTTGACCACAGCTTGATCGCGAATTTGATGAAGGAACGACTGCTGCTAACTATACGAAGAAGAGGCACTATCTTTAGTGCCACATCGAGCACGACAGAGCTCTAAACATTGCATAAATTGAATTTGTGTTCTAGGCTATTCGCCTCAACACATGGGGGTGAGGTCCCCTCTCACCCGACACTGCCTCGCCCGTGACACGTATCCCGCGAGCCTAGTCTGATTCATTTACCTGCCTAAGCTAGCACACCTTGGTTGCTACCCACTGCAGGCAGGCCTAGTCCCAGGTGCGCGTGTACCCGATAACTCGACTATCCTAACTGTGGCCCTAGGAGGGCAGATCCTAGAGAGAGAAGAGAGCGTGGGGGTAGGGGAGGGTTTTGACCTGTGCGACACTTAGCCAAATCTGAAGGGATGGCCGCCCTCTGTGTGTGAAGGAAGAAGAGAAGGAAGCTAGAAGCAGAAGAAAATGAGAAGGTGCAGAAGAAAGAGGAGCTGTAGAAGAGAAGAAAGAGTTGCAGAAGAACAAGAAAGGAAGGGTGCCCTCTGGACACTGTAGCAAAGAGTAGGATAAGTCGTCTGACCAGCTAAATAGACGTATGAGCATCATTTGAAGTGCATTGTGCACTTATCATACGTGGAATTGAATTGCTTAGTACTGTTGAAATATTTGAGATAATTATTAAGGGTAATTGGTGATTCAAATCACCATTTTACCCCATTATTTTTGAACTATCTCACATTCACTTTCATTCATATTTACTTGGAATTCTATTGATTATATATTTGTGTTGACTTGCGATCTTGAGAAGTATTTTTGCCAATTGCTCCTTGTGTTTGACCTCGGACTTTTATTCGAGTAATAAATATTATTTGTTTTTAAGTGATTTCGACCTATACTAGAATGCAGCATTTAAAACCTCGATTTCGCTCTGTCAACATATACTTTGTTAGCAAACCTCCACTTATTTTCAATTACCATATAGTGAATCCTACCTTCAACCTCAATCTTACTAACAAGGTGCTTTAGCATGACAGCATAATCAAAGTTCACCCACACCTGTACATCCACTATCTTGTTTCTCTCAATTAGGTGGTTGATAATCATCATATTTGGATCAGAAGCACCTTTTAACAACTCCTTGTCAATTTCATTTGTTCTCTTCTCATGTAAGATTCCTCCAGCTTCAACTTCTCTTGCCGAGTCCAATTTTCCATATGATGTTTCATCCTTAATGTCACACATGTTAGAAGTTGAATAATTTCCCAAGTTCTTCGCTTTGTTTAGAATTAACTTTCTTCCTTTCTCGGTCTGATGTCTTTTCCCCTTCATAGTTCTCTCCTTGATTCTCTTTACTAGAGATCTAGTCCTTGGAGTTGTGTCTTCTGCCATGTTGGTCCTAGCTGCTTCTCCATCGGTTGCTAGTGGAAGGACTCTTTGATTGAACTTCATTGGCCAAAAATCAAACATTAGTTTGCTAGAATATTATTTGATAACATGGTTTACCATGTAATCTTCATTCTATGTATTTCCCTTTGGAGAAGTGTCTGATTATCTTCCAAATCGGACAACTCATCGAATAAGATGTTATAACAAATGTCAATTTCTTTCTCCTCAGCTTCAATAGATTGTGACATTTGCATTTCTTCAAAAAGTCAATCTCTAATAGTTGATATGTTAGCACATTTATCACTCCTTGTCGTAGAATCTCTAGATTCCATCATTGCACCTATTAATAATTGGAGGGCAGATGCTACATAACATTAGTAGATTGCTATGATGGCATATGATATTGCCAACTTAATCTGCACATGATGGTAACATTGTTGAAGTTCTTCGTATGTAACTTCCAAAGCATTTCCAAACTAAGATCCAGATAAAAGTATTGTTTTGTCATTTGATTCGATAGTATGAATTTCGCATTACATTGACTTCTTAACTTATGAACATTTCTCTCTCATAACTGCTGAAACAAAAAGAAACTATGTTTCATATTTAAATGATTTCAAAGCTTTAGCTATCTACTTGCGATTCTTATGCATTGACAAAGGAAATTTCATTCTCTTCTCTTCTTGCATGCAATTCCTATGTACAAAGGCATTGGTTAGTCATCGGAAAAAACACGAGACAAATGCCACTCGCTAAGGTATTTTTGTACACTGTCCATTATAAAAAAATGCTAGCTAGAGGAAGTTTTTTTCATAACATCAAATAAAAAATACAATAGGGATATTATGTTCTGTTATAGTAACTAAGTACGCAAGACACATCTGCAAATGTAAATTATTGTGGCTGCATTCCTTTTGCTGTTGTGCTGAGGGGTTATTCTTGTTTCCCTTGAAATCCATACTGTTTCATACCTGTCTCAGCACCGCTTCTCCCTTCAGTAAGATCATCTTTGTTGGTCTCTTAATACCCTTCAATGTGTTTGATGGTTCTTGTTGGTTTCCTTCTTTGATTCCATCCTCCTTATCTTGAAGTTGTTCATTCTCGCTTGTCTTTGCAGTTGTATTTTGATCTTTATTTGGAGCACTTTGGTGAGAGAAGCTCATAATATCCTCTCTTGTAAGGGACTACAAGATTGGCTAAGTGAAATTTAATATCCTAACAAGTCATTCTTTCCTACCTATGAACAATATCTTCATAACAAGCTACCTCAACTAATGCTAATAACTTCGCAGAGGTTCCCTTAGAAAGAGTTTGCATTGTAACATCTTCCATCCCTTCATCTTTCTTCTCTCCCTTCTCTGCTGTTACTGCCTTATCAACTGCTACTTTTGTTGCTTTCTTAGCCACTGCATCTTCATTATGTTCAGAATTCCTCCTCCCTCCATGCTCACCCACATCCTCCTCCATTGTTTTCTTCTCCAACTCTTGATGATGCTCAGCAAACGATGACGATTGTTGCTTTGTCAACTTTATGATGTTGTTGTCAACTTGTTTCTTTGCCTTTGGTCTTTTATTCTCCTCGCTCACTGTGCATTCAGAGCTTGAGTTTGAAAATAATGCATTCCCAGAGGGCTCCTCCGATGAACTTTCCTCTTCTGAACTACTAGAGTAGGAGGACGAAGATGGCTCCTTTGATTCCTATTAGAAGCAATATTGTCCTGATTTTATGTATTCAACAGTTGTTTATTCGTCAATCATATTATAGTCAAAGAGATACATAACTTTACCTTCTTTACAGGGTGTTCATCTTAACATTTGTTTTCTTTCTTCGAGGTTGGTATTCTTCCTCACTTTCATCTGAGGAAGTTGTTCTCCTCTCCTCAGCATTAGATGAATTAGAGCTTGCACTTGTTGACTCCTTTTTTTGGCAAAAACTATGTCAGTAAGTGCTCACTTCATGCATAATCACATTATTAGGAGGTTTCTATCTGCATTATTAACTTACCTTCTTTTTTAAGATCCCTTCCTTGGTAGGTGGTCTTTCAACAACCAACTATTTCAGGAACTATTTTTACATTTCAAGATTAGTTGTACAATTTAGTTATGAAATCCTCAAATGAACTATTTAGAAACAACTATACCTTCTCTAACATTTTTAGCCTTCTCTTTACCCTTTCCATCTCAACTGATATTTCCTCCTCTTGCTTTAGGGAATTGTTGCTACTCTTCATTTGTTTGCAACTTTCCTGAAGTTCAAGCACCTTGTTTTGAAATGCCTCATTACGTTCCAAAGTTGTGCGATTCAGCTCAGATAGATTCTTCACTTCCAGTTCTAGTGTAGATATTTGATGGTTTCTCTTTTCAAGTTTTTCCTTCACAAGAGGATTGTCAAATGGATCATCTTTCTCTTCGATATTCTCCTTTTCATACACAACATTCTTCACTTTAACAAACTTGGAACTTCTAATGATTATGTCCTTGGCTGTGGACAAATCCTTTTGAACTTTATGCATAAGCCTTGTCACAGAGAACGCTCCTGTCCACTTTCTCGCAAGGGGGGTGCCTCGTGGAATCTCCTTTGCATTCGTCAACAATAGCACTTCATATGCCCAAACCTAAGATTCGATAGAATATTGTAACAGTTGTCAAAATTTAAGGCATATAACATTTGCTTTGTTTGATGTCAACTAACAAATATCACCTGAAGTGGAGGAGTGAAACCTTTCAAATACCCTATTGGCTTGCCTTATTGAACTTTTTGTTTGCCTCAGACATGGTGCGATGTAAAAGGTTGCACACTGCAGTTGACCAACCATAATCCCACAAAGAATCTAGGTCCTCAACATAAGAGAGGAGCCTAGGGTATATGTTGTAATCCCCATAGGAGAATAAAAAAAGTCGCAAAGCAATGGAGGATCAAACACCTCACCTGATCATCCACATTTTCACTATTGTACATTCGATCCTTCTTGTTGGATGCTAGATCATGTAAGTTTACCTTCAGATTTGCAACATTTAAATTTGCTTTCTTAAACAGATGGGATCGTAAAGAAGATTTCATAGCTAGTGTATCATCCTTCCACTCAAGTTTCACCGACTTTCCTTTTCGAGGTAGTCCTGTCATTTTTGCAACCTGTTTGCTATCCAAGACAAAGTTTGATCTTCCTATTCAAAAAGCCCTAAACTTTGATGGTAGGCCATGACAAGTTGGTACAAGAATTCCCTGTCATTTGATGGGAACTTCACTTTGCCTAGCCATCTAAATGGACTGTCACTGAATTTGTCCTGAACTTCATCAGAGGATTTCCGTAGCGACTCATGGAATTCCTTTATTCCACACCTTGTATAAACATTGAACCTCTTCGCACCAAGTTTTGAAGGATGACTTTCCTTAGTTTGTTGAATATTTGATTTCCTTTCAAAGGGTGGCTCTTCGGCAATATCTTCATCATCCATGTTGCTAAGGACCTCCAAATCCCTACTATCGAAATTATGTTAAAATATGTTAAATAGAACATTTAACAGCAGATGTTATTTAGCAATCTTCCTAAACCTTGCTGAACATTCCATCACCCCTCTTCTATCACCTTTTTTCTTCAACTTCTTGTGTACACATTAAGTTTGTTTTCTTCCTCATTTGCTATTTATTGACGGGAATAAACCCTATGCTATGACTACAATGATACAAGAAATACCTTAATTGCTGCTGCACTCCCTTCTTCTCGTCAGATCTTGTCCACCTTTTGCTTGCCTGAAAAGGTGCTTCCTTTCTCTTACTTGTGATTGCTCTGTTACATATGATACTATTTGGAATATGTTTCTCACAAGTGTAACTTAAACAAAGTAAGGAAATAACATTTAACTACAATAATAACCACTAGCATGTCTTCTCAAAATCTCTAACCTCTTTCTAGAGGGAGTGCTTTTAATTGCCATATTGGTCTCTGTTCGATGTGTAAATCGCATTTTAAAAGATTATTTAGTTGTAGTATAGTACACGTCGACAAATAAATTTATAAAACTCCAATGAGTACCGGGTTGTTCGCAGGGAGGCAATCTTGATTTTTGCAGAAGCTTTCCAATAAAACTTGCTCTAAATAGATATTTATATATGTATATATGTATATGAATTAAATATCATGTATTTAGAAGATCAGAATTTTATTGCAATTAAAATAGATTTTTCACAATAGAGAATGCTACTAGAAATAAACTAGATAGATAGATAGAGAGAGAGATAGAGAGAGAGAGAGAGATATAGAAAGTGGCAGAGAGACGACATCGCTTGTAGGATGCTTGTGTGAGATGCAGTAGCACCTCAGATCCAGAGTGCTGGGATGAAGGTTGGAGCGGAGTTGCAGAGGGACAGAGAGTTTGGTATGGAGAGAGAGAGTTGTATGCAGTTGATAGAAGAGAGATGCTTCAACTGGGGGGCCCTAGGTCTTATTTTATAGTTTTAATGAGGGGCAAAGTGGGTATTTAACCCCTTTATCATGTGCAACAACTCTTATTTGATCAGATCCGTTCATCAAGAGATCAACGATTAGATCTGGCCTCCAAACACCTTCAAACTCGCCTCCATTGTGCGGATTTAATCTCTGGCTGACATGTGGCACGCTCTCATGCGTCAGATCTCCATCAGACGTTCCTACTTTCTCCTCGTGCATGCCTAATAGTTCCTCTCTCCATGTGCGCACCCGTAAGCCTCTTTTCAGTGCCTAATCGTCTGCTGTCTGATCTCACAATCAGACGGCACTCGTGCACTCGCGCCTCGCTTTTGTGTTTCAAAATCGCGTGGGTTTACACGTCTGGCCGTGGCGCGCTCTGGTCGTGCCACGTGGTCGCACCTCCGCCCTTCGATCGCCATCCAACGGCGTAATTGCACCTGCGTGAGCGCTCCCTCAATTTCACGCAACGCCACTAGAATGCAAGTCTTGCGCTTCCGCTCAAGCGCGTGAGCCAACGTGCTATGTAAGAGTTATGTTATAGTTTCCTATTTGTGTTTATTTATCCTTATCCGACTGGACTGGTGACGTGGTGCTCTCGTGGCCATTGGATGAAGATCCAATAGCCCACAGCGTGCGAGGGTGGCCTTCCTAGATGGGGTGGTGGTGAGGGAAAGGCTGCGATGATGCCACGTGGCACCATCATGGCCGTCCATCTTCTTTTCCTTGTATCTGGTGTTGTAGACCTCCGATCGAGTTGATTTTTCCGTCGTTGGATTGTGATTGTCGATTTGAATGCATCCATGTGGTTGGATTCTTTATTTGAGGCTCGGATCTTTGTCTTTTGGCTTTATGATTTCAATTCTTTTATGGACTGCACAAGATGCCCTGGTTGTCTAATCAAGACAATTTTGGAAGCGTTGGACTCCTATCGTCATTTTGATTAGATCTATTCAGTCTAACCTATCATCTGTGGCTTCGAATCATCTACGATTAAAATCATCTCTCTTTTAGGTCATAAAATGATGATATTATCTATATGATTAATAAACTAGCTATTGTGCAAATTACGATGCCTATGAATGCATTATTCTTAAGTTATGCTAGAATTTAGCTTAATTCAGGTGATTTAGGTTGCATGATTGCTATGCAATCACACCCCCATGCCTAAATCTTTCTAGTCCCTAATAAATGCATGACTAAATGCAAAGTGGTCCTACATGAGTAATTTTTATCAAGAGTTTGACTAGAGGTTTATGTCTTTTGTTTACATATGAAGCTTTAAAAATCCAGATAATCGTGAATGTGTTTTGTTGTAGCCTGTGTAATGGATCCAAGTGAAAGCCAATCCTCATCTAAAGCTCATACTTAACCCTTAGTAAAAATCTATTGGGATAGGCAAACTTTTTCCCTCGGGGTTATCTGTCAATTCAACCTTGATTTTTGGCTTAGGTAGAAGATTTTTGAGTCAAGTAGATTTGTATTTGGTGGCTCACACTCATCTGGTGTTATATATAGACTAGTATTTTAGAACCAAGATTTTCATATTATTAAATAATTCAACTCAAAGAGAGATAGAGAAACTGTGCTCCCTTTAGTTCTTTTATACTCATTCTCTCTCTTTCTTTCTCTCTCTTTCTTTTTCTTTTTCTTTATCTTATCTTATCTTTTTTTTTTGAGCTTACAATCTCAACAGATTTTATCAGTATATTTGGTTGTCTTTGCTGGTATTAACACTTTGATTAGGTTCTGATAACTTTAAGACTAAGTCAGAATTTCTCAGCTTGTATTCAGGTGGCTGATGAGAGACTCATCATGATCTCTAATTACCCCTAGTTAATTAGCTAAGGTTATGAATATATAAGGGTTAATTATAGAATAAGGGATATATAGTAAAGGACCTTAAAATAAGTTAAAAATGATATTTTATCATTCAATCAATATTATTAAAAATTAAATTAATAATTGGACTCGAAATCTTATTAATCATTTCCTTAATTAATAAGTTAGGTAACTTAAACATAATGTATACATAAGTATGTAATAACTTAAGTAATTTTACTTAATCTAATAAATTAACCTGAAAAGGTCAAAAATGTAAATTCAAGGTGTAAACAAAAGAATTAACTTATTTACTAACATATATAAAAAGTTGAAAAAGATCTAAGTTAAAATAAACCTTTAAAACCTAAGTTTACATTTTGGTCCTTAAAATTTATTGCAATCGGGTCCTTAATCTTCATGATGTTGTTGCTAGAGCACCGCGATCATTTATTTTGATGATAACAAGACACGTGTCATTTAACATTTGCACTTGAAGTCATAGATTTTAGGTTAATTGCAAATAAAGACGTGGTTAGACGGAGTTCGAGCTCGCATCCATGACGAATTAGAGGAGCATGACGAAGAACAGAGGAGCTTCGCGAGGAGCGATGGCTTGAAGAAGGAAAGAGATGAAGAATAGGATAGATTTCCTTTCCTTATTCTACTATGTATTTTTTGTTTCTTTTGTTGCTCTTTATTTTGTTACTTAGATTCATGTTAAAGAGCCTCAAAGTACCTTAACAGTAGTCCTACGAACACTTGCACAACCCTAGGATACTTAGGTTTTCTGTAGAGAACTTAGAAAACCAAAATAGGGTTCAGATAGCCTTATCAGACGTCTAATATGAAAATCAGACTTCTGATAATGACTTTTATGACGTCTGATTGTTGACTCAGACATCCAATAATATTTAGGCTGGACTTAGTTAGTTTTGTCTGATGAAATCAGAAGTTCAAACTTTAGTCCAGACATCGTAGCAGACGTCTGATGCCTTTGCCAGACGTCCAATTAGTGGACCGTTGGAGGCCTTAGTAAACACTGAAGAAATGACCATTAACCTCGTATCAGACGTCCGTAGAGGACCCCAGACGTCTGATACATGATCGTTTTGCCTCAGCTGACCCAAAATCTCTTCTCAGAGATTTTATAGCTATTCCACTCCCTTGGGAATCCATTTCCGCAGAAAAGTAGGTTTCCAGACATCCAGACATCCTGTATGTCGTCTGATGACAATTCACTAGAACCCTGTTTAGATCTGATTCAAGTCAGGAAGGAAACCTGCCTAAAATCAGACGTCTGACTTTGTTCCCAGACATCTTAAACTAGTTTTCCAGATGTTTGATGCTAGGATGAGACATCTGATAACCCTGTCAGTGTAATGATTAATCCTGATTTCGGCCTGATTCTCTTGAGGGTTGTACCCAACGGCTATGGAAGCCTTCCAAGGTCTTCCAAAGCCTTCCTAGGGCCTCTATAAATAGAGGAGAACCTTTGCCACTCAAAGACACACCCAGACACACCCAAGCAACATACTTTCCACTCTTTTGTGTCTAAAAGAAGAAGAAGATCAAATAGAAGAAAGCTCTTGCTCTCCAAGCCTTGTTCTACACCTAAAGAGCTTGACTCCTGTTGCGCAACTGCTCTCCCTCCGCGATTACGAGAGCGACGAAGCGCTATCGTGGTTCACGCATCCGCGTCATCGACGTAGTTCCACCAAAGGGAAGCATCCTAACTCCTATAGAAGCTTAGTTTAAGAATATCTTTGTGGCTCTATAGGATTACTCTTTGTATTTTACTTTGTTATTTGGTTGGGTATTCGCGTTGCGAATTCCCGTCTCCATCGAGGGACAAAATCCTTCTCTTGAAAAGAAGGGGTTGAGGAACGCTACCCTCACACTCGTAGTGTGGTTGTAATTGAGGTTGAATCACCCTCGTTTAAGTGATTCATTTAGTGGATTTAATCAACTTGGTTGATCGGAAAATCCTAACTTGAGAGGGTTAGGTGGTGGTTTTCACCCGGGTTGGGTTTCCACCTAAAAATCATTGTGTACATTGTGTGATTGTTTATCTTATGAGATTATTATATTTTAATTCCACATTTTTTACGTCATGCTGATCTCACCCCCTCCAAGTAGGGAATTACAATTGGTATCAGAGCAGGTCTTGCAGATCGGTGTTACACATTGGCAATAGATGAAATGGAGGGAAACATATCTGCGATTAGAACATCCGAGGGGCAGTCCACCGTCCGACCACCCTACTTTGACGGAAACAACTACAGCTACTGGAAACTGAGGATGAGGATGTGGCTTCAAGCCACCGACTTCACTCTATAGGGACGTTGCGAAACCCCATATGAGATCCCGGAGCGACCCGATGCAGGATACTCGCGGCAGTAGAACCAAGAACTCTCGCTCAATGTGAAAACAATGAATGTGTTGTATTATGCGCTCAGCTCGGAGGAATTCAACAGAATCTCGCAATGTGCGACCACATACGAGATCTGGCACACACTCAAGGTAACTCACGAGGGTACCTCTAAGGTAAAGACTTCTAAAATTAATTTACTTTCACAAGAATTTGAATCTTTTTCTATGAAGTCTAATGAATCTTTGAGTGAGATGAACATTAGGTTCACTCTCATCGTAAATAATTTAAAAGCATTAGGTAAGACCTTCATCAAGGGGGAGCTACAAGGGAAGCTTCTTCGTTCCCTCGGACCGTAGTGGGAACAAAAGGTCAACTCCATCGAGGAGGTGAACGAAGTGGAGGAGCTCAACATGGAGGATCTCCTAAGCAACCTAATGGCATACGAGACAAAGCTAAAGCAGAAGAAGAAGGATACACCAGAACCAAAATTGAAGAAGACCCTTGCATTCAGAGCTGCGTCAGATAGTGAGGTAAGTTTCGACGATGAAGACTTTAAAATTTTACTTAAGAAATTTTCCAAGTTTTGTAGGGAGTCAAAGAAAGAAAAGAAGGAGAAGAAGGAAAGCCTAAGACGTTGCTACCACTGCAACGAGAAAGGGTATCTACGACCAGAGTGCCATCTTCTCAAAAAGGAGAAAAAGAACGAAAAGGAGAAGAAGTCTAAGAAGAAGGCATTCCAAGCAACTTGGGACAACTCGAGCTCGGAGGAAGAGGAAGAAGAAAAACCTGAGAAGGACGAAACTGCTTGCTTTGGTTTCATGGCCTTAGGAGAAAGCGACAGCGAAAGCGGAAGCGACTCCGACAATGAGGTAAATTTCGATTTACAAAATGCTTTTAATGAGCTTTTTGAAGTTAGAAAATCACTTAAGGTAGAAAATAAAAATATTAAAAAGAACCTTAGTTTTCTTAAAAATGAAAATGAAAGGTTAGAAAAACAACTCAAGGATCTAGAAACTAGTCCTAAGGATAATAATTTGTTATTAGAAAATAAAGATTTAATCAATGAAAATACTAAATTGTTTGAAGAAAATGCTAGTCTAAAGTTAGAAATTTCTGATTTAAAGACTAAGATAAATATTATAGAAAAAGAAATCGCATGTCTTAGGGAAAATTCTACCAAATTAATCAATAAAGTAGAAAATTTGCATAGCCCTAAGGTTGAGAAAGGATCTCCGTCAAGGAGACCCGCTAACAGTTCCGGATCCAAGCTCACTTGGATACCAAAGAAAGATTTGGAATCTTGTTTTGTAGGTTTCAAGGGTGATTACAACACAAAGGACTGGACCTACAAGCTCAAGGCTGGTCAACTCGAGTTGGGAGGATCAAGGAGTAAACCAAGGAGGAGAATGAGAAGATTGACGAGACGACGAACAAATGATGGACTCGCCGAACTTCGACCGCCAGATTGGAGACCGGCGCTGATGCCCGGGCCTCCAAGCTACGGATGGGAGCCCCATCCGATGTGGCCTCCACCACCTCCATTTTTGCCATTTTATTGGCCATGGCAGGTGAGGTAAAGCCCTTTACCCTATCCTTTTATCATTAGCATATAGATAGGGGGAGTTAAAATTATGAGCTAATTGTCAATTATTAAGGAGGAGATGTAAGTTAGCTAAATTTCCTTTAGTAAAGGGGAGGACATTATTTTTGTTAAAAGAAATTCAACCCATTTATAAAATAGCATGTTTTAAGGGGGAGTTATAGAAAATTTAAAATCAATTAAACCTTTTTGATAATGTCAAAAAGGGGGAGGTTTCTTTGCATATTATTTATGATTTTGTCATCATCAAAAAGGGGGAGATTGTTGGTGCTAGAGCACCGCGATCGTTTATTTTGATGATAACAAAACACGTGTCATTTAACATTTGCACTTAAGTCTTAGATTTTAAGTTAATTGCAAATGAAGACGTGGTTAGACGGAGTTCGAGCTCGCATCCATGACGGATTGGAGGAGCTTGACGAAGAACAGAGGAGCTTCGCAAGGAGCGATGGCTTGAAGAAGGAAGGAGATGAAGAATATGATAGATTTTCTTTCCTTGTTCTACTATGTATTTTTTGTTTCTTTTGTTGCTCTTTATTTTGTTACATAGATTCATGTTGAAGAGCCTCAAAGTACCCTAACAGTAGTTCTAGGAGCACTTACACAACCCTAGGATACTTAGGTTTTCTGTAGAGAACTTAGAAAACCAAAATAGGATTCAGACAGCCTTATCAGACGTCTAATTTGAAAATCATACGTCTGATTGTTGACTCAGACGTCCGATAATATTTAGGCTGGACTTAGTTAGTTTTGTCTGATGAAATCAGACGTCCAGACGTCTGATGTCTTTGCCAGACGTCTAATTAGTGGACCGTTGGCTGCTGATTAGCCCATATTTGTGGGCTATTTAAGTATTTAAGTGCCTAGACATTAGGTTAATTCTAACATTTATTTAGCATAAATTAGGATGTAAATAGATTAATTCATATTTCTAATTTAATTATGTAATTCATGCATTGCATTCATATTTAAATACAGTTAGAATTAACTTAGAATTGCATTCATTTAATTAGTTAACCAATTAGGTGCATTGCATGTATTAATTTAAGTTAACATAAAAGTTGAGGGTTTGTATATAAATAACCATAATATTTTAACAATATCTTTTATTCTTCTTCTTTTCAGCAACGGCTTGGCTGCTGCTGCAACGCCACCTGCTGCACTAAAGCCTACATTCATGGATTAGCGAAGAAGGTGGATTTGCTCCCACCTCTCCATTCAAATTTGTGCAGGCAGCTACAAAAGGAGGAGAGAGGCTGTCGAGTGGGCAGGCCTCCATCCCAACAATCCACACTGTGCAGAGAGTCCATCTCGTCCATTTCACCACTACCGGCCTCAACCGCTATGGGCGTGTGGTGTGACAGGCCACACCGCCATCCGGAGATCATCCGCATTACTGTGATCACCTCGCAGTGCACCACCCTCGCCGTCATCACCAACAACCTCCACAACCGCTACTGCAATTTCACTCAGTTAAGATGTCCGGGAAGTTTCCCGGACATCTGAAGCTTCGACTCCCCCCACTCCAGCAGCAACCACCCTTGTTGCACTTCACCTCCAGCGCCAACCGCCAGCCCTTGCTCACATCATCTCAAGCGCCAACCACCTTGCAGTCTCAGGTGCATCCTGCTGCGCAAGACCGCCTTCAATCCATCTCCAGCCTACAGTGCGCCCGCTCACTCCTCGCCGCACATTGCATCTACTCAAGCACGCCGTCAACAGCAGCATTGCCGTCCAGCAGGCACGCGTTCGCCAGCGCTTCAGTCCGCTCATCTGCAGCGCCAAGCCTGCGTCCGCTACTTGCAGCGCACCTGCCAGCAACCTTCAGCGCTCTCAACTCCTGCGCGCCCGCTCCAGCGTGCCTGTGCCTACAGTCTGCAGCACCCCCCCGTCGCCGTCTGCAGCGCCTCCACCAGAGTGTGCACCCGCATCACCTTCAGCGCGCTCAACTCCTGCGCATCTGCAACAGCAGTGCCCGCGAGCACCACCTACAGCAACCGTTGCACGCGCACAGCCGCCCCTCCAGCAGGTGCAGCCACCGTCGAAGGCCACCTTCGCCGGAGCTCCGTCCGGCCGGCTCCGGCCACCGCTCGACTCGCCGCCACCACCGCTGCGATGCTCTCGGTCCAAAGAACTTCCTCCAAGCTTCCCACCTCCGGCCGTTCATTCCTCTTCGTGCATGGCCAAGGGGAAGAAATCCCCTATTTTGCTACAATACATGCCCCATTAATAATTACATTTTCTGCCATTGTCATCTTTGAATGATATTTTATTGAACCTGCATTGCAAAAAATATCCTCTAGTTGTTAAAAATTACCATTTCAGCATGTCTTCTTGATTCAACCTTAATCTGAAGGCAAGTTTGGCTTGATTCTCATTTAAACTAACTACGAACAAAGGTTTTTAATTGGTGTGAATTTAAATACGTCATTGCCTCCCTGTGGATACGATCTGCTCTTCTGCGAGTGGTTATTTTTAATTATTGATTAGTCGATTTTTCCACCACATAAAACTACAAATGACTTTAAAGCGATCAATCGATTCGTCAAAATGGCGCCGTTGCCGGGGAGGCAATAGATGCAATAATTTCACCTAATTTTACTTTTATTATTTCTCAATTGCATAGTGATTTGACCATTTATTATTTTTCTGTGCGAGAAATTTGTGCAAGAATCAGCCATTGTGAGAGGCGACCCTTGACGTCGCCAGAGGATAATTGGTCGAGCTACTTTGAAAAGGAGGAGAAGGACGAGGACGCGACGGTCATCATTGTACATTTAGTCGCTAATCTGATTTGAGTAGAATTAAGTCTTTAGATTTAATTTTTCATTGCATTTGGTTTCAAACCCTTGTTTTGGGGTATATTTTGAGGGGTTTGTTCCCCGATTTTATTTTAGACCCGTGTTAGGTAATTTTTGGGAGTCGGTTCCCTTTTCTTTAAATTTAGGTTTTTAGTTTATTTTGTGGATTGTTTACTTTTATTTGCTTGTACATAAGCAGTTTAAAAAAATATAAAAAAAATGAGATGCCTGCTAGAAGCTACCTGCCCTTAGGACGAACCATTTAGGTTTGTTTGAGTAGCCTCTAGATTTACTTCTCTGCATTGTGTGCATTTTTGCATCGTTGATTGCTGGAAGCAAGGTACGCATTTTCTTACTTTGCATCCTATTCTTGATCACGCATTGCATTTGGATTTAATTTGAAGACCACAAAATTTGTCTTGAAGCGATCTAACAAGTGGTCACATATTTTCTAGAAAAAAGACTAATTAAAGGAGGAACATCTGAAAAACCAAGGATTTGATTTTCAAACGTGGTGTGCGATTCAAAATTCAAAATCTTTTTGTGGTGAATGCACACTTATATCTTTTTCACCACAGCACTCATTTAGACACTCTTAAGTTTTGAAACGACTAGGACAAGAGCCCTCCTACCATTGGATTCTGAAGTGTTCGAAACTTGAGATCAAAGGTTTTGTAAATCCAAAGAGGGGGATACCCTATCACAGATTTTTGGGGGCAGTTGAGAAGCACCGTGAAAGCACAGCTTCAAAGGAAGGCTTAGGCCTACTTGCATCCCTCAATCTTCCGTCTTTGGATTTACTTGACCATTTGAGATTTAGGGAAGAATACCTAAGCTCCAACGAGGTCTTTTTAGGCATTTCAAAGGTTGACAATAGGCGCGTAATTGATTGGGCAACTTGCTTTGTCACCTACAATTTGAACTAAAGTCAAAAGCCTAAATTTGTAAAGACCGAACAAGTCCTTTTGAATTGTGTTTGTAGTGCATGCTTGGTAGGCGTTATCTTAGGAGACAACTTGTATTTGATCCTGAACCTAAAAGAATCCTAAGAAGAGACCTTCCAAGGGTAGAAATGGCCGGTCAAAGGAGCCTTAAGGAATATTTCATCCCAACCAATCAAGCTGGCCCTACACTACATAGACCTGGAGGGGACAATCCGTATGAGATCAAAAGTAGTACCATATCCTTGCTACCCTCCTTTTATGGTACTACTAGGGAAGACCCTTACAGGTATATAGAGGAATTCACCGAGGTCTATTCCACGGTGAAGCTGCAGGGCGTTACTGATGACGCTCAAATGCGGATCCTCTTTCCCTTCTCCCTTAAGGACAAAGCCAAGTATTGGTATCACACCCTTGATAATTGTTCACGGGCGTTTCGTGCGGATTTAAAGCGTATTATGTTGTAGTATAACCGACAAAACGTTCGAACAAATACAAAGTTTTTATTACTCGAAGACCGGAGTATCCGAGGTCGAACACAGGGAGCAAATGGAACTTACCACTAAATCAAAATGTAATTGAACACTCTAATTTACTCAAAATATCAATTCAGGTATGAATGTATGCGATTAAAAGGAGTTAGGGCAAAAAAATATGAAATTGGACGTCTGATCTTGCGATCAGACGTCTTAAAAGCATTTCTCCTTTTCTTCTTGATTATTCTTCTTCTTCTTCTGCTGCAGTCTTTGCTCTTTCTTTTCTTCTTCTGATCTCTGCAAAGTCTTCACTTGGCTTCTCTGTGCCTTTGCTTCTGGCTTGCTCTTTTCTTTCTTCTCCTGCGAAGGCTTCTTTCTTGCTTCTTCTTCTCTGCCTTGTTTCTTCCTCTTCTATTCTTCTCTGCCGTTCCTTCTTCTTTCTTTCTTTTCCTTCTCGCGGCCAAGTCCTTCTCCTCCTGCGTTCAGCCTGCCTGCACAGGAGCAAAACCTAACCCTTCTCCCTCTACCCGCGCATCTCTTTCTCTCAAGCAATTCACTCAAACCGCTCTCCCAGAGCCACAGCCATAATCGGGTCGGATCGTACCCGGGACCAGGCGCACCTGCAGGTGTGTGATGCGCGAGGAGTGCGTAGGTCTAGGTCGGGTCGGATTCGCCAGGTCCGCGTGGTCAGGCCGCGGACGAGGCGGGTGTGGGATCAGTGAGGGACCTCACCCCTGTGCTTACTGAGGCGATAAGAGTAAAACACAAAAACAACTTATATGGTACCTGAGGGTTGCAATCCCACGATGTGGGACTATCTGGTCTCGCCTTCACGCGCGCCTGCAGAAGCCTCGTCGTGCGATTGCCCCGCAGCTGCTGGCTCTGCTAGCGCTCCTTGGCTGGACTCGTGCACCTTGCGACACTCGCGCTAGTATGCAGCACCTGTAGCCTGGAAGATCGGGTGCCTGGAGCTTCGTGGGAGCTTCATCAGAGGTCGTCCATGGCGGCAGCGGCTCAAACCCTGTCATACACAAAACGCGCCTCTCGGCCCAATCAGAATAGCTAGAGACCTTCGCCGTGGCACGGCGAAGGCGGTGGGTAGTGCTGCAGGCCGCAGGTCGGCCTAGGCGTGCGTGCCTAGGTCAACCTGTGGCCGGAGATGGTGGGTTGGTCGGGGGGTGATTGTGGAGGGCTGGAGTGGCAGTGGTAGGGTGGAGTGTGTTCCTGGAGGTGAGGCGGAGCTTTCGAGGTGGTTGGCGAGCCGTGTGGAGGGCTGGAGTGGTGTGGGCGGCTCGCCGGAGTGCGGTCGGAGGCGAAGACGATGGAGGTGGTTAGCATCTGTCGAGGGTCGATCAAGGGAGATAACAGGGGGAAAAGAGAGAGGAGAGGATGGAGAGGAGTTCTAACCTAACTGTAAGGATGAAAGGGGACGGAGGGCGAACAGCAGTACCTGCTGTCGCCGGAGAAGATGACGCCCAGTGGGGGAGGACGACGGCGACGACGGGGCTGAGGCGGCGTGCGCTAGTACTGCGCGACGCGGAGGAAGGTCAGGAAGTTAACTCTGCCACTGGTTTTGTGGCAGAGCGAAGAGGGAGGGGAGGGGGCCTCGCCGGAGCCTGCTGGGAGTTTGGCCGGGCAGGAGGAGAGGAATTGGGGGTGGAACCTCGGCCAAACCAAGCTCAGCCTCTTCGGCCGGAGTTGTGGGTTCTTATATAGGCACTGGACTTGGTGTGCAGGGCGTGAAGGGCACGTAATTGCCTGAGGTTGGTCGCCGGAGATGGAAAGGAGTTAGGATACCCAAATCTCTCGTGCGTTCGCACGAGAGATTGGGTTCACACCAGGGATCGATATCGGTCTTAAATGGAAGGCAATTCTTCAGAGAATTCTCCTTCCATTTCTGGGAGGGAATCTCTGAGGGATTAGAGAGCAATCCCTCTCCGAACCTCGCCGGAGCTCGGTTTTGCCCTAGCAATGGCGGCAGGACCGGTTTGCAAAGGAGGCGAAGAACATAGGGGGTTCTCTGCAACGGTATTCAAAAGATAGGGACCAATTTGTGATTTGGGTGTACTAAATTGCAAAGTAGGTCAAGATGACCTCTCCTTAGGTCCAAATTTTGGTATAAACCTAATTTGGACCTAAGGAATCCAATGGAGAAGTTAGATTTCAGGTTTGACCTCGTTTGACTGGATATTTTGCGTAAAAACCCAAATTAGGTTAATTGAAGAGCTAGGACCCTAATCTAGGTCAAACTAGGTTCCAAAGGCCAAATTAAGTGTTCTAAACCCTAGAGTATGTTTTTCCATGATTTGTAGAGGGTTTACTTGCTTTTTGTTCTGACCGGAACCTTGTTAATTTAAGCGGGTCTGTTTTAGGGTTACCAAGTGTCTTTTAGTTCTTAGATTGCACATGAACCCATTTCTGATTGACTCAACCCACTTTTTATCTCATTTAGACCATTTGACCTATGTTTTGCCTCTGAGAAATCCCGTTTATCTACTGCAATGGTAAAATTGCAGTTTTAACCTTTATTTCATGTTTTCTTCTCAGAGCACTTGTTCCTTCAGTTAGGCCTTCTTCTAGGTTATGTAGGAGCTTTTATCTTCTTTATTGGGTCAAAATGAGCTAGTTATGGCTCATGATGAGGCTCTCATCAATAATATAAATACTTGGGATGCCCTAAAGGAGTTTTTGAAGAAGTACTTCCCCATGAGCAAAACCAATCACTTTAGGAGGGAAATTATGAGTTTTGTTCAAAAGGATGGGGAAGCATTCCATGATGCGTGGGAGCGCTTTAATGACTTGTTGAGACTTTGCCCACATCACCAGGTGCCTAAATGGCAACTGGTTGGAAGGTTCTACACCGGACTTAATGATTCGCATAGGCAAACTGTGGATGGTGCCTGTGTAGGAACCTTTCTACCTAAGACTGAGGATGAAGCTTGAAACTTATTTGATACTTTGAGTGAGAATTCTATTCACTTGAATTCTGCCCATATGGATAGAAAGCCCACTCTCATGCAGATAAAGTTGGAGGCGAATGAGGCAAGGGACACCCAGAATTTAGCCTATTAGATTCAATTATTGAACCAAAACATGGAAAGGCTTATGTCAAACCCGAGTTCATTCGTATCTAACACATCCACATCCCAAGCTTCCGAATGCTTAATTTGTCAAGGCAATACACACGCCACTGTGGATTGCCACTTGGCCTCCCAATTCCCTGAGCTTGTACAAGCGGATTTGAATGCCGCTCAAGGGTTCCGTCCAAGACCTCGTAATGACGCTTTCTCCAACACTTATAATGAGGGATGGAGGAACCACCCAAACTTTTCATGGAGACAAGGAAATGTCTCAAATTCAGGGAATTACAAACCACAATCCTTTCAAAACCATCAAATGAACCAACCTCAGACCTTTGCTCAACCTAAAACCTCTGAGATGGATGAATTGAAGGCGAAGTTGAAAACTATGAAACAAAGTCAAAGTTCCATCATCCAATCTCATGACAAGGCTATACATGAGATGAAATCACAAATTGGACACCTTGTTGAGGCCGCTAGACAGAGGGAGACTGGGAAGCTCCCCAGTGCTGCTGAGGAAAATCCTAAAGGAAAAGGGATTGTCTTTAGGGAGCATGCTCAGGCGGTGACTACTCTTGAGGAGTGGGAAAGAAATTTCCAAACCCGATGCTCCTATAGTCTCACCCCTTAAAAAACCATCCACTCCGACTTTCACCCCCACCGGAGAAGACTTGCCCAAATCTTCTCCGCTTGAAATCACCTCACCGGAAGAAGTTGCCCCTGTTCCACCCCTTACTCGACATGACAACCCTTCCTCTCAGAGATCGAGAGTGCCTTTTCTAGAGTGTTTATCCACCTCTGGGCAAACTTCTACTGGCTCATCTGGAGCCAAAGATAAGACGGATGAGATTATGGAAATTTTCAAGTAAGTGCAAATTAACCTGCCTTTGCTTGAAGCTATCAGGTAGATTCCGTCTTATGCCCACTTCTTAAACGACCTGTGCATGAAAAAGCGGCAATCTAGAAAACAGGTCCAATCAAAAGTTGTCCTGCCTAATTCTGTTAGCTCAATTGTTCAACATGGCACACCCTCGAAACTTAAGGACCCAGGAGCCCCATACATCTCTGTAGTTATTGGTGACTTACAAATTGATGAGGCTCTACTTGATCTAGGTGCGGGGGTGAACATCCTTCCGAGCTACGTGTATGAACAACTTGGGGGAGGCAATCTGAAGCCTAGCCCTGTAATTCTTCAAGTTGCTGATCGATCACTTAAGACACCGCGGGGAATTTTGGAAGATGTCCTCATAAGAGTGGAGGATTTCTTCTTTCCTGTTGACTTCTTAGTTTTGGACACTGACCCTACCAACAAGCCAACTAAACCCTCCATCATTTTGGGCTGCCCCTTCCTTGCAACTTCGCATGCTTCAATCAATTGCAATACTGGGGCATTGAAAATGGGCTTTGGGAACAGGAAAATCCGGCTTAATATGTTTGATGCTTACAAACAAGCCGGACTTGAGGATTGTTCTCAAGTTGAGGTGATAGATGACCTGATTGAAGAGGAAACTCCTGCAATGTTATGTGATGACCCCCTTCAGCATGTCATGCTAAATGAGCATTCCCAACTCTTGGAGGAATGTGAAGGGGATATACTAGAACTTGAGGAATTGCTAGGTGTTTCTGTTGAGTCTCTTCCCCCATCATTTTCGCCGAAGGTAGATCTGCTACCTGAGATGGGGACATCTATTATGAAACCCTCAACCATACAAGCCCCCGACCTTGAGTTGAAACCCCTCCCTGACACTCTCAAGTATGTTTTCCTAGGTGCCAATGATATGCTCCCCATTATCATTTCGGCTGTGCTATCTGAGGCACAGGAGGGAGCCTTAATTGAATGCCTGTCTAGGCACAAGGAAGCTATTGCTTGGAGCATTGCTGACATTAAGGGTATAGGCTCTACACTCTGCATGCACCACATTTATACTAATGATTCCATCAAGCCTTTTAGGGACATGCAGAGATGTCTGAACCCTAATATGAGGGAGGTGGTGAAAAAGGAAATCCTGAAGTGGTTGGATGCCGGGATCATATATCCCATTGCTGATGGTAAATGGGTCAGTCCCATTCATGTGGTGCCAAAGAAGGCAAGCTTTACTGTGGAACTCAACGACCAAGGTGAACAAGTTGTCACTAGACCCTCAACTGGATGTAGGGTCTATATTGATTACCGCAAGCTGAACACCGCTGCCCAGAAGGATCACTTTCCTCTGCCTTTTATTGATCAAATTCTCGAAAAATTGGCAGGGAATAAATACTATTGCTTTCTCGATGGATATTCTGGGTACAATCAGGTGGCAGTCTTTCCTGATGACCAGGAAAAGACGACATTCACGAGTCCTTACGGTACATTTGCATTTAGGTGTATGCCGTTTGGATTATTTAATGCCCCTGCAACTTTCCAGCGGTGTATGATGTCTATCTTTTCGGACATGATTGACGAGTGTGTTGAAGTGTTTATGGATGGCTTCTCCATTTATGGCTTGTCTTTCAACCAGTGTCTCCTGCACCTGGAGAATGTGTTGAAGCGATGTAAGGAGACTGGTTTAGTCCTCAACTAGGAGAAAAGTCACTTCATGGTACAGAAAGGAATTGTACTTGGGCATGTTGTATCCGAGCAAGGTTTGGAAGTAGATAAAGCCAAGATTGATTCTATTTCCAAACTTCCATTGCCTACGAATGTCAAACAGATTAGATCCTTTCTGGGCCATGCTGGCTTTTATAGGGGCTTTATTAAAAATTTTAGTAAAATTTCTAGGCTACTTTGTGACTTGTTGGCGAAGGAATCTTCCTTCAATTTTGATTCAAAGTGTGCCGCGGCCTTTCAAACTCTAAAGGAGGCCTTGATCTCTGCGCCTATTCTCCAAGCTCCTAATTGGACACTCCCATTTAAGCTTATGTGTGATGCTTTGGATTATGCAGTGGGAGCAGTCCTTGGACAAAGGGTTGAGGGAAGACCTCATGTGCTGCATTATGCAAGCAAGACTTTAACCGAACCTCAGCAAAACTACACCGTCACTGAAAAAGAATTACTTGCTGTAGTTTTTGCTCTGGAGAAGTTTAGGTTTTATTTGCTTCGGTCTAAGGTGGTTATTTTTACTGATCATGCAGCAGTGAAACATCTCATTGCTAAGAAAGATTCTAAGCCATGTCTGATTAGGTGGATCCTACTCCTTCAAGAATTTGACTTGGAAATACATGAAAAGAAAGGAGTAGAAAATGTTGTGGCTGACCACCTGTCTCGCCTTCCTCTTAATGACTCTCTTTCTGGAGACATTCGCGAGACATTTCCCGATGAAACTCTGCTGGCGGTAACACCAACTTTACCTTGGTATGCAGACACTGTAAATTACTTGGTCACTGGACAAACTCTTGGCTCTTGGGATGAGCAGAAAAGAAATTCATTTCTCAAGTAAGATATTTTCATTGGGAAGAGCTAGAATTATTTAGAATTGGACAAGACCAAGTATTGAGACGTTGTGTACCTGAAGAGGAATAACAAAGTGTGCTGAGTTTTTGCCATGAACTTCATTGTGGAGGACACTTTGGTGCTAAGAAAACTGCTTTTAAGGTTCTCCAGTCCGGCTTTTGGTGGCCTTCCTTATTTAAGGATTCTCATAATTTTGTTAAGGCCTGTATTAGATGTCAACGGACTAGAACGATTGGGAAGAAGAATGAAATGCCTCAACATCTTATTCAATCTGTTGAAATTTTTGATGTGTGGGGAATTGACTTTATGGGGCCCCTTCCCGTCGTCCCATGATTATGAATATATCTTGGTGGCAGTTGATTATGTCTCTAAATGGATAAAGGCCATTCCTACGTGCACAAATGACCACTCCGTGGTTTTGAAATTTTTGAAGGCCAATATCATATCCCGTTTCGGCTGCCCCAAGACTATTATAAGTGATGGGGGACCTCATTTCCGAAACCACCACTTCAATCGGCTAATCAAGAGTCTGGGAGTGACTCACAAGGTTGCTACCCCTTACCATCCTCAGACAAGTGGCCAGGTTAAAGTGTCAAATAGGGAGATAAAAAATATTTTGGAAAAGACCGTTAGACTTGATAGGAAAGACTGGTCCCAAAAGCTCGATGATGCTTTGTGGGCTTATCGAATGGCCTATATGACCCCTTTGGGTACTTCTCCCTTTCGGATTGTGTATGGAAAATCGTGCCATTTACCTGTTGAGTTGGAACATAAGGCAATTTGGGCTATTCGAAGTGTTAACATGGATTTAGAGAAGGCAGGTAAGGCACGACTTCTAGAATTAAGTGAGCTTGAGGAGCTGAGGAATGATGCTTATGACACCTTGATGAGAACCTCATCATGAGCCATAACTAGCTCATTTTGACCTAATACAAAGGATAAAAGCTCCTACATAACTCAAGGAAAGGCTTAACTCAGAGAATTCTGAGTTTAAGGAGAAAACAAGTCATAAGGGGTAAAAATGCAATTTTACCAGTATAATCTGCATACAGGGTAATTCAGGGTCCAAACATAGGTCAAAGCAACTTAATAAGAATAAAAGTGGGATGAGATGATCTAGAAAGGGCTACAGCAATTCCAAGGAACTAAATGATAATCTATAACCCTAAAACAACCCACTTCAATTCACGAGGTTCAAGGCAAAGTAAAAATAGAATAAACCCTCTAAAATTCATAGAAAAATAATCTCTAGGGTTTAGAACCTTCAATTTGGCCTTTAGAACCCATTTTGACCTACATTGAGAACCATGCCCAATTAATAACTTAATTTGGGTTTTCGCATAAATTGACCGGTCAAACAAGGTTTAATATAGAAATGAAATTCACCATCAGATTCCTTAGGTCCTAATTAGTCATGTATAAAAACTTGAGCCTAAGAAGAAACTTCCTTGACCAACTTTACACTTTGGTCCTCATATATTTACTTTTTGGCCCTCAACTTTTGAACCCTCGCATTTTGGCCCCTAACTCTCCTTCGTTCTTTGCGTTCAGGTCCCCCCTGCAAAACCTGCCAGCACCATGCTCCGGCGACCTTGCGCGGAGCATGGCGCCGCGCAGGGTGAGGGGGAGAGCCTGGCAAGTAAACCGGGGGTGCCCTGCGTCGTCAGCCGTCGCAGGGTACCCCCGGTTTACTTGCCTGTTCGCTGTAACCCGCCATACCGGCCGTGCGAACGCACGGACGGTATGGGTTTCCATCTCCGGCATCCTCCGGCGAGGGAGACACGTCGTCTCCCTCCGCCTTCCTCCCTGATTCGGTCCCTATAAATACCCTCGTCGCTCCACCGTTCTTCGGAGCTCGGATCTGACGGAGAAAACCCCCAACTTTCCTCTCCTCTCACTCCGGCAGACGCCCACCAGCTCCGGCGGTTCCTCCTCCTCCTCCTCTTCGCTCTGCCGCAATACCAGCAGCAGAGACTTCTTCCCCTGCTCTTCCCGCGCCACGCCGCACCCAGCTGGCGCCTCTCTGGCTCTCTGCTCGCCGCCGCCCCTTCCCCTGGGCATCTTCTTCTTCGGCGACAGTCGATACGACTGTCGCCCTGCCCCGGCCCCTTTCGTCTCCGTAGCTAGGTCAGAACTCCTCCCCATCCCCCCCTCTTTCTTTTCCTCACTGTCTTTTATTTGATTAAACCCTCGACCGCTCCTGTCCACCGTCACCCCCTTCGTCTCCGGCCATCCTCCGGCGAGCCGCTCCCATCACCCCAGCAACCCACACGGCTCGCCGACCACCGCAGAACCTTCGCCTCCTCACCCTGATCAACCCCCGCCCTTCCACTTCCCCCACATCACCCTCTGCAACCCCACCGAACAAACCCATCCTCCGACCCACAGTCCGACCTAGGGCAGCCCTTGCACGCCGCCCCACGCCTCGCCACCACCCACACGAGCTTCGCCACACTCTGGCGAAGCTCCCGGCACCTTCTGATTAGGCCGAGAGGCCGTTTTGCTGTGAACAGGTCACCCGACCTCCGCTGCCATTGCCGTGCAGAAGGAGCTGCTTCCGCCTGCAGCTGCAGGCGCGCCACACCCAGATTCGACTCCCAGGCCTTGCGAGGCATTTCGACAAAGCATCAGGCTCGCAGCTGGGGCGAAGGCCTCGCGTGTAGCTGCGATCGCCCGCTGCTTTCTCCGCTGCGGGCGCTCAATTGGGGTGGGACATTTAGTCCCACCTCGGAAAACTCTGAAGAGGCGCAGCGGTATAAAGCGAAAAAGTGCTGGAGGCTTACTGCCTCAGCACACGGGGTGAGGTCCCCTTCACCCGCCCGGTTACCCGATCTCGTCCGCGCTCACGCCCCGCGGACCTGACCCGACCCGACTTAGACTGACCTGCACTCCTCGCCCACCACTCACGCCGGTGGGCCTGGACCCGGGCGCGACCCGTACCCGGCTACCCGGCAGCTCTGGGAGAGCTATCCTATGAGCGGATTCTGTGAGAGAGAGACGGAGGGGCGGGGGGTAGAGTAGGTTTTGCCCTCTGACGTAAACTCTGAAGTGTGCAGGCACAGGTGAAGAAGAAGGACCGCGGAAGAAGAAGGAAGCTAAGGGAGACACTGTAGCAACAAGCGGTTTAAGTCGTCTGATTGGAAAATCAGACGACGTCCTGAAGGGAAAAGAAGAAAGAAGGAGAGACGACGTCCTGACAGGAAAAAGAAAAGAAGAAAGAAGGAGATCTGAAGAACAACAGAAGAAGGCGAGGCAGAGGAGAACACAGGGAAGAACTGAAAGAAGAAGAGCACGAGAAGAAGATCTGAAGAAAGGAAAAGAAGAAGAACAGGACCGCTCTGCAGAAGAAAAAGGAAGAGCAGGAACAGCTGAAAGAAGAAGAAGAACATCACCGCTGCAGATAAAGAAGAAGAAGATAACAGAAGATCTGAGATGAGGAGAAGCAAAGAGAAAAGAAGAAAAGACAACAAATTCTTTCTCTCTCTTTCTTTATTTTTGTAAAAGAAACATGTATATCTCTAGAATACAACTTGCTCCCTGAGTTCGACCTCGGGAACTCTTTTATTTTGCGAGTAAAAAATTTATATATTTGAAATGATGGCAATAACGGGCTATACTACAACGCTATAACAATAAAACCCGGTTATCTCTCGAAGCCGACAACGTTTCATTTTGGCGCCGTTGCCGGGGAGCAACGGCTATTCTAGAGGTAAACATTCCTGTTTCTTTTTAATTTCTGATAATCTCCTCTCTTTTGTGCAGCTACAGGAAATCAAGAAGACAAGCAACCACACGACAACCACTCCGAGGATAGGTAAATTTTTCCTCTCGCTATTAACCCCTAAACTCTAAAGAGGAAGAAAAGAAAAGAACAAGCAATATAGGGCTAACCTGTCTTCCATACTTAGTAACCATAAAGAGTTGCATGTTTTCAACTCATCACTCCTGCACACTATTAAGGGTATTTAAGGGCTAACACATTCTTGCTTGAGCCCTAATTACCCAACAAAGAGTTAAATGGACCAAGTAGAGCCAACATAAGGTCAAACATTAGGATTTCAGTAGAGACACACCCCTTAATCAAGAATTGAGGAAATCCAAAAGAGGTGTGCCCAAGCCATTGATTGAAAAGAAAAATCCTAAACAATTGGCTCTCTCTAAACACTTGAACCCTAAAACAAGGCCTAACTTCTCAAGGAAACCACTAGGTGAAGTTGACCCCTGGGGTCAACCAACCTTCAAACTAGGCCACTTTGTTCACAAAAACACCTAAAGTTCAAGTGAAAACCTAAGCACCTTGATCTTAACATAAAAAAAGGTAGACTTAAGAGGTCAAGATCCCCATTCTGGTCTACCTGGAACCGCAGTGACAAGAGAGGTCGGGTGGGGGAAACCCTGTAACCCGTGGGGACGCTCTACCGTGTAGGGGTCTTTGCGGGACTCTCCCTCTCTGGCTGCCCAGGTAATTCTCAGGTGGACGATCTTTCTGATCAAGGGGTCCATCTGCCCCGCACCTCTATAGTCACCCAACAAATTTTTGGGTGTCTTGATTGGGTCCAGCACCTGCTTATCTCATCCAGTCCTTCAGTATTTTTCAGGAGGTCCTTGAAACCTCCTATAGAAATTCACTCTCCCCGAGGCTAAGCCTCGACTCCTTTGTTTTTGCAAAAATCATTCACACAGCCCTTCTTTCCTTTGATTCTGAACAAAATCCCCTTCTTCCATCTTGATTCAAACTTTGATTCTATATCTTGATTCCACCACCTGATCCAATTATGCAGCCTAATTACCTAGCAAGACTACCATTCAAAAAACCTGAATATATGAGATCCATGAAAGATAAGATGATTGAGGATGCCCTTGAAATCTATGAAATCAAACCCTCAACACCAGTAGAAAACATTCAGGTTGATGTCCCAACAACCACAGCTTTCATCATGAACTGTGCCCAAATCCTATTGACTGAAATTTCAAAAGGATCAACCCGAGATATGCTCATGACAGGATACATTGAGATAGACAAATTACACAAATCTGAATACCTTCAATGCTTGACAAATCCTGTACTTTGGGAACAAAACCAAGATGCTCTTGAAAAACGGGTAGAGATGATGAGACTTTTAGAAAAAACTATCAACCAAAAATACCCGTATACACCAGAAATAGAGGATGAGTCATCTTGGAACAGTACTAAAAATCAATCCAGTTTCCCAGACCTCGGGACTGAGGCACAAGGTGGTTGTCGACTCCCAACCCAAATAGAAGATAGCATTAAAATAGGTTGGGAAGTTGCAGGAGAACACAATGCTGAGCCAACCCTAGGCCATAAATCACCAAGCTTAGAACTCCAAGACTCCTGCAATAACAAGATTAGAATTGAACCTCTGGAGGGTATAAATTCCGCCCCTTGTTTTGATAAGGTAACCCTCGAAGGTTATTCGGACTTAGGTTCTAATAATTCTACCCACATCCTAAGCCTAGAACCTAGATCTGAAACTTATTGGGAAGATTATGAGGCCCCTTATGAGAAAGATCAAATTTCTACAGAATATGATTCCGGGCCTCTATTTGATGAATATCCCTCTCCAACATCCTCAGGAAATCTGATCGATTTTTCAGAAAACATGCCAATTTATGATACAGAAACTGAGGAGTTGGATGAGCAAGGTTTTAATGGGGTCTATCCTACCAGCTTAGAGCTTGAACAGAACATCTTTTTGAGCCCAGAAGTGACATATAGGCTAGAACCCAGTCAGGCTGCTGATTCCACATCTGATGATTTTTGCTGTGGTGGAATTCATGATCATTTTCGCCAACTCTCCGACAATTTCAGATCTGACTATAATTGCGGAGAGATTCCCCTTCCTGAACACGCCAGGCCTATCTACGACCTCAGTTCACATGACTCTGACTCTGACTCTGAGGTCCTGATTCCCGAGATCACTAATAACACAGAATCATTCCTTTTCGATCCTCAGGAACCAAAAATAGAAAATGCCAAGAGTGATTACAACCAAGAATCCAAATTTTTTCTCGAATCCGATTCCTTTCATCCTACAGACACTCTTCCGGCATTTGATAGTTACCCAGAGGACTCTCTACAGAAAACCACCTATCATCTGTTTCTAGAAGAGCCCTCGTACACAATGGCCACCTCGTCCGCACACACAGAACGGATCAAAACCTCTCCCAAACCCCGACCCGCAACCGGACTCAATTTCTATTCAGATTCACCTCTCACCGAGCCGATTGCATTTCCACATCAGGTTTCGAACATTGATCAGACTACATACCATGCTCTATCATTCTCTGATCACCTCTGTAGGGTTTCCGTGTCATTCATTGATTATTCTACGGGTCCCTACTCTGACCAGGCTGATTCGACTCAGCCAAACCCTGCGTTTACACTTCCACATCCATCTAAGCTTCATAGTTTATGGTGGGTTCCACACCTTTTTATCCACATCTATCAACCCACCAGATTGATTGGGTTTGGGCTGTATCATCAGCCTGTTGATCTGAACAAGCACCTGGTTGGACCAACCAGGCTCTTAATCAAGGTGCTTGTCTTACAAAACTCTGCTGATTTGACCATCCCCTCTCCATCGCATTTCCCGCTTGGCTGAAGGCATCAAATTTAGCGCTCAACGGGAGGCAACCCGTCATTCTGTTTGAAAACCTGAAACTTGTTCTGACACCTTTTTGCACTTAAAGCTCACACTTTAGGACAGCCGACTTCACCTCAGGTGCTTGCATCTGGGATTAGAAATCGTCCGCAACAGTCACCCCGACCCATTCACTCATCAAAATATCTGTCCTAATGTATGAACTAAATTAAATACAAACCCTAGGTTACAATGAGGACATTGCAAATCTTAGGCATGGGGGGGGGGTATGAAAGTGCAAGACTTGTAAGAAAAGGTTTCAAACAAAAAATTCACATATGCCAAAAACACCATAAAAATTAAAAATTTTTCGAAAAAGAGGAGAAGGAAATTTTGTGAAGGAGAAAAGAAACAAAATGAAAAAGGAGCACAAAATTATGAGAAAAGGTGATAGTCATTAGTAAGGAACTAAGGAATTAACCTAAGTTCTAGACCTCATTCAAGAAAATAACTGAAAAGTGCACAATGAGATTAGTAAGAATGCAAACCTTAGGCATTCTTGAATAGACTCTTAGTACCCATTAAGATCTGGACACTCCTCAAGAGGTTGAGGAAAATGAAAAGCTGAAGTATTAGGTCTAAGGCTTAGGGAGTATTTGGTCTCGTTAACTAATTTTTGGTTTACGGGACTCAGTAACCTAAGCACCCTAACCTCACACACAGCCTGGTTCAGTAAGCGTAAAAATCAGAATCACGCAGAAGCGTCGCAAAATTCTGAAAAGAACACCTAGAATAGGAGCGGCCGATCAACACAAGTTGATTTGGACGAGTTCCCAGCGCGGAGAGGCGGGAAATCCCCTCGAAGATGCGTAACAAAATATCATCTCCTCGGTGCTTCTCTTAGGATATTTACATATCCTACTGGGGGCATGTAAGCACTCTGCTGGTTCAGATTCCATGGATGGCATTATCTCGAAGTGTCAATTGCCAGGGTCTGGATTCGGCCACGGAACACCATGGATGGGATTATCTCGAAATCTCAATAGCCAGGGTTCCGGGGGTTGCCATGGGCGGTGCTATCTCGAAGCATCGATCGCCAGGAACCCTTGAGGATTAATGATGGGAGCAAGGAATCTGATACAGACCGTGTTGAAAAGCCAATCCTAGGCTAGAACTAAAAAGAAAAAGAGAGAGAAAACTCTCCAAACAGAAAAACTTTCTATCTCTCTCTTACAAAACGCACTGCGAACTGAGCCAGGGCTAAAATCATTTCAAGCACGGGTGCTTTAACCACAAAGTCCAATAAACCTTAGGTTAGTTCTTGTGGACCTTAAAAACCTTTGCTAAAAACTGAGGCTAAGGCTAGACAGATTTGGATCTTGATTGGTACTAGAGTACCTTTTAGGCCTATGGTCAGCATTCTAACCTAATCTATGCTCAAATAAAAAGCACTTATCTAAAACTATTAAAAACTTCATGGTCTAGAACAAGGGTTGAAACCTTAAGTTTTTGCTAAGGGACTAGCAAAAGCTAGGCATGGGGGTATGATGAGAACCTCATCATGAGCCATAACTAGCTCATTTTGACCTAATACAAAGGATAAAAGCTCCTACATAACTCAAGGAAAGGCTTAACTCAGAGAATTCTGAGTTTAAGGAGAAAACAAGTCATAAGGGGTAAAAATGCAATTTTACCAGTATAATCTGCATACAGGGTAATTCAGGGTCCAAACATAAGTCAAAGCAACTTAATAAGAATAAAAGTGGGATGAGATGATCTAGAAAGGGCTACAGCAATTCCAAGGAACTAAATGATAATCTGTAACCCTAAAACAACCCACTTCAATTCATGAGGTTCAAGGCAAAGTAAAAATAGAATAAACCCTCTAAAATTCATAGAAAAATAATCTCTAGGGTTTAGAACCTTCAATTTGGCCTTCAGAACCCATTTTGACCTACATTGAGAACCATGCCCAATTAATAACTTAATTTGGGTTTTCGCATAAATTGACCGGTCAAACAAGGTTTAATATAGAAATAAAATTCAACATCAGATTCCTTAGGTCCTAATTAGTCATGTATAAAAACTTGAGCCTAAGAAGAAACCTCCTTGACCAACTTTACACTTTGGTCCTCATATATTTACTTTTTGGCCCTCAACTTTTGAACCCTCGCATTTTGGCCCCTAACTCTCCTTCGTTCTTTGCGTTCAGGTCCCCCCTGCAAAACCTGCCAGCACCATGCTCCGGCGACCTTGCGCGGAGCATGGCGCCGCGCAGGGTGAGGGGGAGAGCCTGGCAAGTAAACCGGGGGTGCCCTGCGCCGTCAGCCGTCGCAGGGACACCCCCCTGTTCGCTGTAACCCGCCATACCGGCCGTGCGAACGCACGGACGGTATGGGTTTCCATCTCCGGCGTCCTCCGGCGAGGGAGACACGTCGTCTCCCTCCGCCTTCCTCCCTGATTCGGTCCCTATAAATACCCCCGTCGCTCCACCGTTCTTCGGAGCTCGGATCTGACGGAGAAAACCCCCAACTTTCCTCTCCTCTCACTCCGGCAGACGCCCACCAGCTCCGGCGGTTCCTCCTCCTCCTCCTCTTCGCTCTGCCGCAATACCAGCAGCAGAGACTTCTTCCCCTGCTCTTCCCGCGCCACGCCGCACCCAGCTGGCGCCTCTCCAGCTCTCTGCTCGCCGCCGCCCCTTCCCCTGGGCATCTTCTTCTCCGGCGACAGTCGATGCGACTGTCGCCCTGCCCTGGCCCCTTTCGTCTCCGTAGCTAGGTCAGAACTCCTCCCCATCCCCCCCTCTTTCTTTTCCTCACTGTCTTTTATTTGATTAAACCCTCGACCGCTCCTATCCACCGTCACCCCCTTCGTCTCCGGCCATCCTCCGGCGAGCCGCTCCCATCACCCCAGCAACCCACACGGCTCGCCGACCACCGCAGAACCTTCGCCTCCTCACCCTGATCAACCCCCGCCCTTCCACTTCCCCCACATCACCCTCTGCAACCCCACCGAACAAACCCATCCTCCGACCCACAGTCCGACCTAGGGCAGCCCTTGCACGCCGCCCCACGCCACGCCACCACCCACATGAGCTTCGCCGCACTCTGGCGAAGCTCCCGGCACCTTCTGATTAGGCCGAGAGGCCGTTTTGCTGTGAACAGGTCACCCAACCTCCGCCGCCATTGCCGTGCAGAAGGAGCTGCTTCCGCCTGCAGCTGCAGGCGCGCCACGCCCAGATTCGACTCCCAGGCCTTGCGAGGCATTTCGACAAAGCATCAGGCTCGCAGCTGGGGCGAAGGCCTCGCGTGTAGCTGCGATCACCCGCTGCTTTCTCCGCTGCGGGCGCTCAATTGGGGTGGGACATTTAGTCCCACCTCGGAAAACTCTGAAGAGGCGCAGCGTTATAAAGCGAAAAAGTGCTGGAGGCTTACTGCCTCAGCACACGGGGTGAGGTCCCCTTCACCCGCCCGGTTACCCGGTCTCGTCTGCGCTCACGCCCCGCGGACCTGACCCGACCCGACTTAGACTGACCTGCACTCCTCGCCCACCACTCACGCCGGTGGGCCTGGACCCGGGCGCGACCCGTACCCGGCTACCCGGCAGCTCTGGGAGAGCTATCCTATGAGCGGATTCTGTGAGAGAGAGACGGAGGGGCGGGGGGTAGAGTAGGTTTTGCCCTCTGACGTAAACTCTGAAGTGTGCAGGCACAGGTGAAGAAGAAGGACCGCGGAAGAAGAAGGAAGCTAAGGGAGACACTGTAGCAACAAGCGGTTTAAGTCGTCTGATTGGAAAATCAGACGACGTCCTGAAGGGAAAAGAAGAAGAAAGGAGAGACGACGTCCTGACAGGAAAAAGAAAAGAAGAAAGAAGGAGATCTGAAGAACAACAGAAGAAGGCGAGGCAGAGGAGAACACAGGGAAGAACTGAAAGAAGAAGAGCACGAGAAGAAGATCTGAAGAAAGGAAAAGAAGAAGAACAGGACCGCTCTGCAGAAGAAAAAGGAAGAGCAGGAACAGCTGAAAGAAGAAGAAGAACATCACCACTGCAGATAAAGAAGAAGAAGATAACAGAAGATCTGAGACGAGGAGAAGCAAAGAGAAAAGAAGAAAAGACAACAAATTCTTTCTCTCTCTTTCTTTATTTTTGTAAAAGAAACATGTATATCTCTAGAATACAACTTGCTCCCTGAGTTCGACCTCGGGAACTCTTTTATTTTCCGAGTAAAAAATTTATATATTTGAAATGATGGCAATAACGGGCTATACTACAACGCTATAACAATAAAACCCGGTTATCTCTCGAAGCCGACAACGTTTCACACCTCTCAAGCTTATAAAGAAATAACTAAGGTCTTGCATGATAAGCTTATACTTCGAAAGACCTTTGAGCCCAACCAACAAGTCTGGCTTTTCAATTCTAGACTTAAGCTTTTTCCTGGGAAGTTAAAATCTCATTGGGATGGGCCTTACATAATCACCAAAGTATTTCCGCATGGAGCTGTGGAGATTAAAAATCCTTCCTCTTTGGCAACTCCCTTTATCATCAACGGTCAACGGTTAAAACCGTACATAACTTTAGATGGTCATCTTGTTGATGAAGTCACTCTTGAGGAGCCTTAGCTCCTACCTTTCTCCGCCTCAGGTAATATCTTCCTTTAGCTATTTTTGTTTTCAATGAGGACATTGTTTGAACCAGGCATGGGGGAGAGGACCTGAGGCATTTTGTTTATAGTATGCATATAAAAAAAAAAAAGAAGTTTTGAGCTTAACTGGCTAGGTCCTGCATTCTTAAGCAAATCAGAACTCTAGGGTAGACTAAATTAATTCTAGGGTCAAACTTTAGAAGCTAAATGAGATACTAGCTTTAGACCTTTAGGGTCCTTTGTGGACTTAAAAGCTTAAGTAGGAGTTAAGTTGCGGACCATTCCAAAAGAGGTTGAGGAAGGGAAGCTACGGTTTGAGTTAAAGGTGGGGTAGTACCTAGAGTCTTGTTCTACCTTTTGGTTTACGGGCCGTTGTAACCCAAGCATCCAAATTTCACACACTTGGTCTGGTAATTAACTTAATTTCTTTCTTTCTGAAAAGAGATTTGGTTCTCTTAGTTTTGACTTAGGAGAAGCTTGAAAACACATTTTGATTGAAAGAGTTCCCGTTGCAGGAGAGTTGGAGTATATACTCACCTTGAGGATGCGATGATAACATATTACCTCCTCAACGCTTGTCTCTTAGGATATCCATCCTACTGGGGGCATGTAAGCGCATTGTGCGGTTCAGGTATCATGGGCGGCCCTATCTCGAAGTGCCGATTGCCAAAGGCCTGAATTCGCTTAAGAAATCCATGGGCGATACTATCTCGAAGTGTCGATTGCCAGGAGTTCTTGGGGTCGTTATGGGCGGTGCTATCTCGAAGCATCGAAAGCCAGGCACCCTTCGAGGTATGGTAATGGGGACAATGAATCCAACACAGACCGTGTTGATAGCTGATCTGAGGTTAGACTTAGAAGAATCAAAAAAAATATATATATATATTATTAAAAAAAAAAAACTTTTTCCTTTAACTCAAATAACTCAGACCAATGCGCAGGCACGGATGCTTTAATCTCAGGGATCAATAAACCTTATGGTAGAGTCAAAAATCAGGGAAACTTGTGCCTACAACTCGTCTTTAGCCAACCTAGTCTGTAACTTAGCAACTACTTGGGAACCTTGGGTCTAGAGTCTGAACTTAGTATGTTTTTGAAGGAAGACCAATTGGGTTGACTAGTCTACTTGGAGTGCTAGGTTTCGCTTAATTTTGCTAGGGACTAGCAAAAACTAGGTATGGAGGTATTTGATTAGCCCATATTTGTGGGTTATTTAAGTATTTAAGTGCCTAGACATTAGGTTAATTCTAACATTTATTTAGCATAAATTAGGATGTAAATAGATTAATTCATATTTCTAATTTAATTATATAATTCATGCATTGCATTCATATTTTAAATACATTTAGAATTAACTTAGAATTGCATTCATGTAATTAGTTAACCAATTAGGTGCATTGCATGTATTAATTTAACATAAAAGTTGAGGGTTTGTATATAAATAACCATAATATTTTAACAATATCTTTTATTCTTCTTCTTTTCAGTAATGGCTCGGCTGCCGTTGTAACGCCACCTGCCGCACTAAAGCCAACATTCATGGATTAGCGGAGAAGGTGGATCTGCTCCTGCCTCTCCATTCAAATTCGTGGAGGCAGCTACAAAATGAGGAGAGAGGCTTCCGAGCGGGCAGGCCTCCATCCCAACAATCCACACTGTGCAGAGAGTCCATCTTGTCCATTTCACCACCGCCGGCCTCAACCGCGGCGACGAGCTTCCACCACTGTGGGCGTGTCGTGTGATAGGCCACACCGCCATCCGGAGATCGTCCGCATTACTGTGATCACCTCACAGTGCACCATCCTCGCCGTCATCACCAACAACCTCCATAACCGCTACTGCAATTTCACTCAGTTAAGACGTCCGGGAAGTTTCTCGGACGTCTGAAGCTTCGACTCCCCCCACTCCAGCAGCAACCACCCTTGCTGCACTTCACCTCCAGCGCCAACCACTAGCCCTCGCCTGCATCACCTCCAGCACCAACCGCCTTGTAGTCTCGCACGCATCCTGCTGCACAAGACCGCCTTCAAGCCATCTCCAGCCTACAGTGCACCCGCTCACTCCTCGCCGCATGCTGCATCTACTCAAGCATGCCGCCTGCAGCAGCATTGCCCTCCAGCAGGCGCACGTTCGCCAGTGCTTCAGCATGCTCATTTGCAGCGCCAAGCCTGCGCTCGCTACTTGCAGCATGCCCGCCAGCAACCTTCAGCGTGCTCAACTCCCACGTGCCCGCTCCAGCGTGCCTGCGCCTATCGTCTGCAGCGCCCACCCCGCCGCCGTCTGCAGTGCCTCCACCAGAGCGTGCACCCGCATCACCTTCAGCTCGCTCAGCTCCCGCGCGTCCGCAACAGCAGTGCCCACGCGCACCACCTACAGCAACCGTCACGTGTGCACAGCCACCCCTCCATCAGGTGCAGCCACCGTCGAAGGCCACCTTCACCGGAGCTCCGTCCGGCCGGCTCTGGTCACCGCGCGACTCGCCGCCACCACCGCTGCGAAGCTCTCGATCCAAAGAACTTCCTCCGAGCTTCCCGCCTCCTGTCGTTCATTCCTCTTCGCGCACGGCCAAGGGGAAGAAATCCCCTATTTTGCTACAGTACATGCCCCATTAATGATTACATTTTCTGCCATTGTCATGTTTCAATGATATTTTATTGAATCTACATTGCAAAAAATATCCTCTAGTTGTTAAAAATTTCCATTTCAGCATGTCTTCTTGATTCAACCTTAATTTGAAGGCAAATTTGGCTTGATTCTCATCTAAACTAACTACGAACAAACATTTTTAACCAGTGCAAATTTAAATACGTCATTGCCTCCCTGTGGATACGACCCACTCTTCTGCGAGTGGTTATTTTTAATTATTGATTACTTGATTTTTCCACCACATAAAACTATAAACAACTTTAAAGCGAACAATTGACTCGTCAGCTACCTTAGTAAACACTGAAGAAATGACCATTAGCCTTATATCAGATGTCCGTAGAGGACCCCAGACATCTGATACATGACTGTTTTGCCTCGGCTGACCCAAAATCTCTTCTCATTGATTTTATAGCCATTGCATTCCCTTGGGAATCCATTTCCACAGGAAAGTAGGTTTTCAGACGTCCAGACATCATTCCAGACATTCTGTATGTCGTCTGATGACAATTCACTAGAACCCCGTTTAGATCTAATTCAAGTCTGGAAGGAAATCCGCCTAAAATCAGACGTCTGACTTTGTTCCCAGACGTCTTAAACTGGTTTTCCAGACGTCCGATACCAAGATCAGAGTTTGATAACCCTGTCAGTGTAATGATTAATTCTGATTTCGACCTGAAGCCTTCCTACGGCCTCTATAAATAGAGGAGAACTTTTGCCATTCAAAGACACACCAAGACACACCCAAGCAACATACTTTCCACTCTTTTATGTCTAAAAGAAGAAGATGATCAAATAGAAGAAAGCTCTTTCTCTCCAAGCCTTGTTCTACACCTAGAGAGCTTGACTCCTGTTGCGTAACCGCTTTCCCTCTGTGATTACGAGAGCGAAGAAGTGCTACCGCATGGTTCACGCATCCGTGTCATCGACGCAGTTCCACCAAAGGGAAGCATCCTAACTACTATAGAAGCTTAGTTTAAGAATATCTTTGTGGCTCTATAGGATTACTCTTTATATTTTACTTTGTTATTTGGTTGGGTATTCGCGTTGTGAATTCCTGTCTCCATTGAGGGACAAAATCCTTCTCATGAAGAGAAGGGGTTGAGGAACGCTACCCTCGCACTTGTAACATGGTTGTAATTGAGGTTGAATCACCCTCGCTTAAGTGATTCGTTTAGTGGATTTGATCAACTTGGTTGACCGAAAAATCTTAACTCGAGAGGGTTAGGTGGTGGTTTTCACCCGGGTTGGGTTTCCACCTAAAAATGATTGTGTACATTGTGTGATTGTTTATCTTGTGAGATTGTTATATTTTAATTCCGCATTTTTTACGTCACGCTGATCTCATCCCTTCCAAGTAGAGAATTGCACATAAAGGTCCTTAAGTTTCACTGCATTTAGGTCCCTTTCGTTTTCTTCTTCTTCTTCTTCAGCTGAGTGAACGGCTGACGATGGAGAGTGACTCCACTGCATGATCACTGCCCTGTCGACATCATTCTTCCTTCTCCAAGCTCATGGAGCTTGTGCTCACCATTCCATCTTCATCCATCGGTCTGGATCACTCGAAAATCCTAATTTCTGGTGGGAGTTAACCTCACCATCATCGGAGACAACGCCGGAGGTTAAGCTCCCCAATCTTCTTGTTCGTCCAAACTCCACTGTCCTCTTCATCGCCATTCACTATAAATACCCCCTCACCCCTTCGATTTCTCTCAAGTTGGCTCCCTTCCCTCTTCTAACACTGAGCCGACCCAATAGGCTATTCGTCTACAACTCCGGCGACCTTCCATCTCATCTTCCGACTTCCTCCATCCATCCTGATCAGTTGAGGAGCTTCGCCGAGGTTAGCAGCGTCTCTGGACATAGGCATCGACTAAGGAGATCCTCTGCTTCATCTCGCATCCGCCTGCCGAAGATTCTTCTTTAACCCTTTGATTTTATCTTCCGCTATGAGCCTTCGGCGGAATCCTGTTGACCCCTTCGTCCAGGTAATAGTAGCTTAGGAGTAGGAGTAGGAGTAGGGTAGTTTAGGTAGGTAGATAGTCATAATTCAGAATTTAATGTTCGTCTTCTTCGACTCCAGCGAGTTCCTTGAGCTCGCCTGAGCCATAATTTTGTCTTTTGAACTCACTGATCACCTTCCTTTATCTTTCACGATCAATTCTATCACACTTAATTCATAATTTAATCACTTAATCGCCTAAATCACTTCCACCTCCACCGACTACTGTTGCTGTCCATGGCGGTAGTAGCTGATTTAGCTTCACATCCATAGGGTCCTCCATCACCTATTCACAATCTAAGGATCCTAATCCACACTTTAATTTGTATAAATACCACAGATAACTTAACGCCCAAATCTAATTAAGCTCCTGAGCTCGCTGTCAATGGCAACTTAGGAGCAGTTAAAACTATTAATTATCTATATATTTATGATTGCAATTACTTTTTGACTTGTCTCAACCACTCTTCTGAGTGGGAGAACAAGTCCTATGCTTCAATCTATTAAAAATCCATCTAAACTGAATTCACTGCTAATTTTGAATTCTAATGAACAATTAATGAATTAAATGCGATCCTGAGGTTCTTTGCAACCTCAGAAAACTTTTCAGATAAAAAATGGCACAAATACACCACTCTAAGCATGATTTGCATTTTACTGGACTCACCGGAGCTCCAGCAAGCTCCAGCGAGGCATTTTCTGTTCTTCAACCTATAGAAGTTGATGAAGAGCTCCAGAATGATGAAATGATGATCATTGATCAATTTGAGGAAGTTTAATTAGAATTTTTATAACTGGAGCTCAGATTGAGGTATCTTCCTCTCCAACTCCGGCAGAGTTGGAGAAGCCTGACAGAAGACTTAAAGAGACATTTCATGCATCTAGAAGCTTCAGTGCAATGCACTGAAGCTATTCCTGATCTCAGATTTTTATAGAAACCTCCCAATCATTCTGACGAACAGAATGCTTTTAGAGTTCAGGTGATGGGCCTGGAACCCTATATTTTTAGGTTAGAACATCTGATTAAGGGATTGGGAAGATTTCTGAGGTTGAGAGGATTCTGTTTAAGGTGTTAATTTTGTGAAAAGAAGCTTAAATCAGAAAGTCAAAATTCCAAGCTTCATAGTCAAACTGAGGTTGAGATTTTGATTCTGAGATCGATTTGAGGAATTGAGAAGTTTAAATGGACTCTGAGATTCTGTTGAAAAGTTTAAGAATGAATTAGAAGAGCTTAGGCTTGTAATTTTGTAGGAATTAACACCCTGCCAATTTGGGTTATTTTCGAACCCAAACTGATAGCAGTGGCATTTTGTTGAGATTTGATCTTAAATGCTACCCAAATCAATTTATAACAACCCTTAGAATCTGTTTTAATCAATTGAGAATGTTCTTAGCTATTTGTTTACCTATTCAGAGTTAGAAATCCATTCTCTGAAGCTTTTAGAGAATCTTGAAGCTTCTCTGCAGCTTTTGAAACTTAAAGAGCTTCAGAACCCATTCCTATAGCTGCGAAAAGACCTACAGAGCTTGCTCTAACCCTTAGTTAAGTTAGAAAAGCCATTCTATAGTCACTGTGAGTATTATTCATTCCCAGGCAAATATAACCCCATAGGAACCCCCTAGATTCACTCTTCAAATCGAAGAGGAAAACATCCTCTTAACTTAAAATTGACCCTGTAATCTTGTAGAGCTACCTTAGAGCTTTCCATCATGCTTTGAATCGCTTGATTTGGAGCTCTAAGTAGGGAGAAATCCTCAGTTGAAGTCGGGTCTAGAGGGGGGAAACATAGTCCCACATCGGAAGTTTTCGAGCACGCGCATGGGTATAAAACTGATTTGTGCATTGGGCTTATTAGTCATCAAGCGCTCGGCATGAAATGAACATTTGACCATTCTGAGCATCTGTGTGTGTGTGTGTGTGTGTGTGGGCATGTGTGTGCTTGCGGGTGTGCGCCCGAGTGGGCGTGTGCGATGTTGGCCATGAGAGGGCGAGTCCTGGGAGGCGGTTGGGCCGATTAGCTTGGGAGAATTAAACCAAAAATAAACTGTAATCAAATAAGGCGAGGACCGAGTAGGGTCTGGTCCCACCTTGATCTCAGGGTGCTGTGTATCCTCGAAAGGACCTTGCCGCAAACCTTAAACCAAGTTTTGGTTAAAGGAAAAACCCGGTTCAACTAAAGAGAAGAAGAAAGGAAGAGTTGAAGGTTAAGTGTTAAAGTTGAAGAAGCTAAGGGAACTAAGGAGAAAAGCTAAAGGAAAGAAAGGAGAAGAACATGCACTAAGGAACAAAGAGTCTAAAGAAGAAACTAAGAAGAAAAAGACTAAGGGAAGAGAAAGGCAGAGGCAGGAGCAATAAAGAAAGAAGAAAGACAGAGAGCTTGAGAGAGAGTATAAAAAAAAGAATAAATAAAAGAAAAGGAAAATAGAGAGATAAAAGAGAGAAAAAAAAGAAAGGAAAAGAAAGAGGCTAATGGTTGAAGCATAAAAGAAATTATTTTTCTTGTTATATTTTTAATTTCTCTTGCTTTCAATTGTTGTAATAAGGCATGTTTTGAATATATAAACTCTTATTCGCCTTAAATCTTTTGAAATAAATGTTGTAAATGTGATTTCATATGGAATTTTGCATATTTCTTCAATTTTAAATCATTTTTACGAAATTCATGTTATTAAAATTAACTTAACTATACCTTCTATACTTATAAGATAAATAGAGTTAATTAGTGAATTTAAAATGACTTATACCTCCCAGCAAACGACCTGGACTTAACTAGTAAAAATTTTCTAAAATGTTAGGTTAATTCGACCCTATACTACTAATCGACACAACTTCGAGTTAACCTAAGTGACTTTTCTCTACTCTTAATTAAGTAAAATTAAGTTAATTAACTGAGTTGAGGAAGGAACGCATCAGCGGCCAAAGTATAGAAAAGTAGGTCAAGGCTGTATTTGATGGATCATGAGGGTGGTAGGTGTTGTTGCCTCATTACACTTGAAATAAATTCTAACTCAAACTTTTTTTTTGCTCTTTTCTTTTTCCTCTACTTTTTTTCTATATATATATATTTTTCTCTCCTTTTCTTTTTCCTCTCTCTTTTTTTTCTGTATATATCTTTTTTTTTCAAATATCTACTAACGCAATGCAGTGTAATATACGAACTTTTATTTACGAGGCATTATTTGAGATTGTGGGTGTTCAAGAGGATATTAGGTGGCTTATTTGGTGGAAGTGCCTATTCTCGACATCGGGAAGGGAATGGATAGGACAATGTATTTCTAACCTTAACATTAATACCCTCTTTCAGTCGAGGATTCCGTAAAAGACTGTCGTGACCATCCACCTCAGTCCTAGTTTTATCAAAACCCACTCTCTGCGTATTTGTCTTATTTGTTGTCTCTTAAGAGATTCACACTAAGATATTATACGCAGAAATCAAGAGTGAAAACTATGCCTAACTCTGAGTATCATTATCTCATTATCCAGAGTTTAAGATTTCTCATATTAGCTTTAGAGTACCGGTAGACTTTTGATTGCGTAGCAATCATAGGTCTTAGTTGACCTAAATTAGGTTAAAACTTAGCATAAGCTAGTGTAATTCATGCATGCATAAGCATTATTTGCATCCTTACTGCTTTTCTTTAGCTATGCATGAAATAATGATATAATGTACTAATTAAGTGCATTATATAAATTACAGGAAGTAAGAAGCTTAGAAGTTGGATCTGAAGTTGGACCTAAAGCTAGTGTTGCATCAGAGCTGGAGTGGAAGATTAGAATAAAATGTAATAAAGAAATAATGTAAAGGGTTGAGGTATGCTATTCTATTGAGTAGAAGTAAAGCAATTAAATTATGAAGAACTTAGGTTCAATCCTAGCCTTAGGATAGCCTAAAAGCCTTCCCAAGCCTTAGCCACCCTTAGATTAGGTCACCATAGCCTAGAAAGCCTTAAAACCCTAATTTCAGCCCTTATCTGGACGTCCAGATAGGTTATTGGACGTCTAGGATCCTTACCCACAACCTACACACCTTAAACCCTTGCTTGCAGTATTATTGGACGTCTAGACACTTGGTCAGACGTCCAATTTCTACATAATACCCAAGATAGAACCTTGAATCCCTCCTGACTTTGATTGGACGTCCAGACAACAATTCTAAACTTTTGATTTTTTAGTATAAGTCGTCTGATACTATTATTGGATGCCTGGAACTGCTCTCCAGTTCCTATTTTGGAATTCAAGCTTTGATCTTGAGTTCTTAGGTCCCTAAACCCAAATCCAACCCCTTGGGAACCTAAATTAAGGTACCCTAACCCTAGTACACCACCTCTAGACCTTCCTAAGAACCTAATTAGGTTCTCATTAAGCCCAATTAAGTTAGATCATAGTCAATTACCATTGCCTAGTTAATTGGACTCATAGAGTCTAATTAAGTTTAGATCTCAACCTACACAAGTCCAATTGGACCCAATGAGAGTCCAATTGACCTAAGCCCAACCTAATTGAGTTATTTCACTCTTAATTAGGTTCACACTCATTCAATTAAACTTGTGTTAAGTTTAATTGCATTTTCTCCTTAGCAAATTAGGGTTTCCACCCTAATTTGAGACCTAACCTAGCTCACTTAGCCACCTAGGGCATGACCACACACACACCCATTCAGGCACACACACCCACCTAGAGTTATCTAGAACTCTCTTCAAGTTGGCACCACTCTTGGTTGCTAAAATTAGCAACCAAGAGCCATTCAATTTTTAGATCCACAAATGGTGGATCTAAAAACCACCTTGGACAGCCACACTTGGAGCTCTCTCTAGAGAGTTCCACACTTCTCTAGAGAGTCTCCCTTAAGTCTATAAAAGGACCTAAGGGGTGTCCATTTGCACCCATTCACTCTTGGCTTCATTCCACCTTCCATAGCATAGCTCCACCTTCACACCTCCACCTCCACAAGCTCCCACCATGGCCAGCAGTAGCTCCACGCCAAGAGCTTGGATTAAATCCTCCTCACCTCTCTAAGGGCTGGCCTAACTCCCATTGGCCACCCCTCCTCCTCTCAACCAAGTCAAAGGCCATCGGAGCCCACCTCCGAATGGCCTTATTTCTGTTAGCTAAGTAGATCGTTCTTCATAGATTTATTGCTTTATTACTGCTTAGTAGTGTAGCTCCATATTCTCCCCTAATGATGCATGCATAATCCCCCCATAGATTCATGTATGCAGTCGTTTTCTTGTAGCAAGTAGTTTATGTTTTCAAGCATTCCTCTACAAGCCTTCCTCTAGCTGTGCTTTGAACCCTGATGCAATCAATGAAAATCTTTTTATATATATAAATATCTATGTGTGAAAATTACCATGAGCCTTGTTGTAATATTTTTGTGTGATTAAAGTTGCATGCTTTTAATTACTGTCTATTGCAACTAGCATGTCATTATTTGAGGATGTTGAGGATCTAACTATTAACGTATTTTCCGTAACCAGCCACCACATAACTAGAATCGTACATACTGAAACTCACCCATTCACGTTTATCATCTACTTAACACATGAACACGTAATTAGGGTTAATAATGCAAGTGGCAAAACATTGATCCGAAGATTAGAAACCGGCATGTGATTTTAAGCAAGTAGAGAGTAAAAGAGATCGAATTCATTTTGCATTTCCTAAACACTTCCCATAGATGAACGACCGGGACTCCAAGTCTCGTTATTTTAGAAATATTTTTGTTTTGATCGGATTTCGCACTATACTATGACATAACGACGATTTTCATATTCGAAAACGTGAGATCCAGGTCGAACAACTTTCTACTCTCACCTCATACTTGTTTGGTAGATCTGTTAGAAGATAGTTTGCCTGACTCCCTAATTACTGTCCAAGGGTCTAAGAGAATAAGCATTGCTTCTTCTCGACAAACTAAAGATGTTTATCGGTCTACACAGAGGATCCATTGCAAATTTTAATGTAAGTGTGAAATTATACCGGATTCTAAACTTAAGAATCAACTTAAGAATAAATCCCTAATAAAACCTTAATAAAAATTCTTTATGCCTAATGCAAATTTTTTTTTTCTGACATAAAAATAAGACATGTAATGTCCACCCCCCTATGCCTATTCATTATAATGTCTTCATTGAAATGTATGCATGAAAATCAAAATATAATAAGCAAGAGGGGATATCACCTGACTATGCTTGTTAATGAAAGTCAGTATGGATGTAGAGGATGCAGAGCTACCTGACTATGCTTGTTGTATTGATTGACACCGAGGCTTTGTTTGGTTGTGAGGAATGGGGGAGGTTTTTATTCGTGGTGGAGTTTTTGTCGAGGTTTTTTTAATTATTTTAATATAAATTTTTCGCATAATTGACATTATTTTAATAATAATAACCTTTGCTTTTAATTTTATTATTAAATAAATACTATTACATTTTTTACATTTATTTTTAATATTAAGTAAATATCTACTAACATTTTTCACTTTCATTTAAATTATTAAATAAATATTCATCAATATCACATCATTATACTAATCATTTTATCCTCTCACTTAATTTTTTTCTTTATTCCACCACCCAAATAAACATCCATCTCTATTTATTTTATTTTAACATATCCTTACATTATTTTATCCCACCTCCAAATGAAAAATCTCTCTTAGGGTCCAACAATTGTCAACATGCTCCTTTCATGGCTATCCTCAACGATGATCTTGCATAATGTCATTGAGATTCAAGAAAAAATATTGATTGTAAATTAAAATATATCATGTGTAAAATTTTATCGCTCAAGAAGTTAAAGTAAAAAAACATAGGTAGGAAAGAAAATATCGATTGAAATAAAAAATACATCGTATGTCACAAAATATATTATCTATGGAAAAGAATACATCGATTGAAAATCAAAATATACCACATATATTAGTAGGAAAAAATATCGATTGAAAATCATATCAAAACTCTATCTCTCAAAAAATTGAAGTAAAGAAATACATATGAGAAAAAATATTGATTGTAAATCAAAATATATTTTACGTAAAATTCTATCACTTAAGAAATCAAAGAAAAGAAACATAAGTGGGAAAAAAAGTATCGATTGAAAAATAAAATGTATTAATGTCATTTGCCTCCCAACCAACACTAAGTTTAATGTCATTTGCCAGACTCAGTTCAGCTTTAAGAAGATTTTAGAAGGTTGATGTGACCATCGAGAATGGGATCACAATTCTGCATGATAAGAGGCTTCAATCTCTGACCATTCACCTTTGTCTCATTGCCGGTCTTGGGATCCAGGATAAGCACAGCTCCATGAGGTTAGACTTTTCTTATAATGAAGGGACCTGTCCACTTTGATCTTAATTTTCCTGGAAAGAGCTTCAGACGTGCATCAAATAACCAAACCCTTTGATTAGGGACAAAGCTTTTTTTGGAGATGTTCTTATCATGTAAAGCTTTTGTTCTATTCTTATAGATTCTCGCACTCTCATAAGCATGATTCCAGATTTCATCCAATTCAGTCAATTGGAGTTTTCTTTGTAGTCCAGATCAATCGAGATCCAAGTTAAATGTTCTGATTTCCCAATAAGCTTTATGTTCAAGCTCAATGGGCAAATGGCAATATTTTTCGTAGACCAGATGAAATGGAGACATTCCAATCGGAGTTTCATACGCAGTCCGGTAAGACTAGAGAGCATCATCCAATTTGGTAGACCAATCCTTCTGATTTGGAAGGACCGTCTTTTGAAGGATCTTTTTAATTTCTCGATTGGAGATTTCAGCTTGTTCGTTGGTCTGTGGATGGTATGGAGTAGAGATTCTGTGAGTGACTTCATACTTGGCTAGTAAGGTCCTGAATTGGTTGTGAGTGAAATGGGACCCGCCATCACTAATCAGAGCTTTGGGCACACTAAATCGACTAAAGATGTTCTTCTTTACAAAATCCATGACCACTTTATGATCATTGGTTTGGGTCGGGATGATCTCAATCCATTTGGATACATAATCAACTGCCATCAGAATATACAGGTACCTAAATGAATTGGTAAAAGGTCCCATAAAATCAATGCCCCAAATATCAAAGATTTCGACTTCAAGGAATGGGTTTATGGGCATCATGTCCTTCCTGGTCATGTTTCCTAAAGTTTGGCAATTGATACATGACTTACAGAAGTTGTACGAGTCATAGAATAAAGACGACCAATACAATCCACTCTGCAGTACCTTAGCTACTGTCTTTTTTCCTGAGAAGTGACCTCCACAAGCAAAAGTGTGGCAGAATTTTAGTACACTTGTGATCTCTTTGTCTGGAATACAACGGTAGATAACCTGATCCGCGCAAACTTTGAATAGCTCCAGATCTTCCCAAAAGTAGTATTTGGCATCGGAAATCAACTTATCCTGCTTATGCCTAGTCCAATCCATGGGTACTTTTCCAATGGCCAAATGGTTGACAATATTTGCAAACCAAGGTAGTTTGCAAATAGTCAAGAGAGTCTCATCAGGGAAAGAATTATGGAGTTGAGGAGTTGTAGAGTCTACAGGGATTCTAGAGAGATGATCTACTACTACATTTTAGGCACCAGATTTGTCTTTGATTTCTAAATCAAATTCTTGCAGCAAAAGGATCCATCTGATTAATCTGAGTTTTGCATCCTTTTTAGACATCAGGTGCCTTAATGTAGTATGATCTGTGAAGATTGTGACATGACATCCCAGTAGGTAAGGTCTAAACTTTTCCAGAGCAAACACTACAGCTAGCAACTCTTTTTCTGCAGTGGTGTAGTTTCTTTGAGCCTCATCAAGAGTTTTGCTAGTGTAGTAAATCACAGACGGTTTCTTGTCTACCTTTTGTCCCAAGACTGCCCTGATGGCATAATCAGAGGCGTCGTTCATGATTTCGAAGGGATGATCCCAATTAGGAGGTTGTAAGATGGGTGATTGTGTAATAGCCTACTTTAGCTGATTAAAAGCCTTTAAGCAATTTGAATCAAAATCAAAGGATTGATCTTTTACCAACAAGTTGCTTAAGGGCCTCGCCAACTTAGAAAAGTCCTTAATAAATCGACGGTAAAATCCTGCATGTCCAAAAAACGATCTTACTTAACCATCAAAGGTGGCAGAAGTTTGATTAAAGTGTCTACCTTGGCTTTATCCACTTTGATTCCTTTTCGGACACAACATGGCCAAGGACTATGCCCTCTTTGACCATGAAGTGACTCTTTTCCCAAGATAAAACAAGATTCACCTTAATGCACTTTTGTAAAGTCTTTCCAAGATTTTTCAGACATGATTCAAAAGAGTCCCTAAACACAGAAAAATCATCCATGAAGATTTCCATGAAATCACCCACCACGTCTGAAAAGATTGGAAGCATGCACCTTTGAAAGATTACTAGTGCATTGCATATTCCAAAAGGCATTCTACGGAAGGCAAATGTTCCATAGGGACATGTGAAGGTGGTTTTCTCTTGATCCTCGAGGTGGATAGCTACTTGATTGTAGTCGGAATAGCCATCCAAGAAATAGAAGAATTGTTGGCCAGCTAGTCTTTCCAGGATTTGATCAATGAAGGGAAGTGGAAAGTGGTTTTTCTTGGTTGCACTATTCAACTTCCTGTAGTCAATACAGACTCTCCAAGAGGAAGCTGTGCATGTTGGGATCAATTCCCCATTATCATTAGTAATCACAGTCAACTCAGCTTTCTTAGGAACCACTTGTACAAAACTGATCCACAAGCTATCAGAGATTGGGTAGATTATTCCCGTGTCTAACCACTTGATTATTTCCTTTTTCACTACCTCCCGCATGTTAGGATTCAACCGTCTCTGCATTTCTCGGGAGGGTCTCATTCTATCCTCAGTATAGATTCTGTGAGTGCAGTAAGTGGGACTATTCCCTCCTGATCATCTAATGTCCAACCAATTGCTCTACTATTTCTTCCCAAAACTTAAATCAATTGTTTTTCTTGAGTTTGGGTTAGATGAGAGCTAATGATTAAAGGGTAAGTCTGATCAGATTCCAAGAAAACATATTTTAGATGATCTGGAAGAGGTTTAAGTTTAGGTTTGGGTCCTTGGGATAAAGGATCCAGTGGTGGATCATAGTTACCCTCAAGAGGTCTTGAAATCAAGTCAATGATTAATGGGCTGGCCTCTTGGTTGGTTTGGGTGTCAAGGCCTATTACGACCTAGTTCTCGAATCCCTACAGGACACGTGACCAGCCCGACTTGACTGATCCCAAGACCCAGTCGTCCAACAAGAAATAACCAAAAAGCAGGAAAGTAAACCACATTCACTGTGCTATGTAACTAACAGTAAAAAAAGTACAAGCAGTAAGGAAAGAAAACTGCTAACAGTACATATCACCACCACAACAGTAAAATGGAAACAGAGTACAGAAACATAAAGGTAACAAGAGTCTGACTCACTACAACAGAAAGTACAACAAAAGGAAGACTACTGCTACTGGGCTCTACTGGGCCCAGCACCCTCTGCAGTCGGAGACTCGGGCTGCTCAACACCTGGACCTGAAAAGGGTTATGAGTAAACAAAGTCAGCGAACACTGAGTAGAGTGGCAACCAACTAACTAAAGCAGTAAAAGTGAACAGGTAATTGTCTATTCCAATTACTTTATTTTACAAGTTATTACTTTTCACCCATTGGTTTATTTTTCAGATCTCTTTCTTGATCTCAAATGTTCCTCACGGGAACGATCTTGATTGCAATATTTTCCAAAGAGTAGAAGGCATACGTGGTTCTCTCCTAGCCGGGAGAGTCCCCCATGGTGGTCCTACACCCAGTCAACCACCCCAAGGTCACGGACAGACGTAGCGGTGACTACGGCATGCATGATAAGCTCACGGGTAGTTACCCTGCATTGGCACGCAGTCAGTCATTTCTACTAACAGGTATGCTCAAAGTACAGCACGGAACAGTATAGGGCCTAGCCCTCTCAGTAACAAGGGTCTAGCCCCTCAAAACCAAACAGGGGTCTCGCCCCTCCACAATCCGTGCACCCTCGTCTGACTACCTTGGTTTGCCCAGTGAGCCTAACAAGTCGATGTAGGGTGACTAGCTAAACCCCGGGCCCCGTGGGGTGGCTAGCTCTCTCCCTACACTAGTAGCTCTCCCCAGTACAATGTACATGAGGGACAAGAAGTTGGTGCAGAGTGTCCAATCTTAACCCTGGGTCCCAACCCAAGGGCGGCTAGCTCCGCTCTACACTAAACAGGGGTCAGTCGCTCTCTTTGGTACCACCTACTCAAGGGCTAGCCCACTTCCCCACTTACATTTCCGGATCCATTCCATTTATTTCCAGGAGCTCTACTCCTAATTCCCCGTAGGGTTCATGCTCATATTTCTCATGCCATTCCATACTAGGTTTAATCATTTACATTTCCATCCTCAGGTTATACACATGCAACTCACATTTCTATCATTCACATTTCCATTCTCAGGTTATACACATGTAGCTCGTATTTCTATCATTTAACGTATACAATAGGTAATGTCACATGTAACTGTTTAACTAGCACAGGTAATTCATATTTCACAGGCAACTCTTGTTCATTAATAGGTAGTTGTTATCATTTCTCTTTATTCATTCAAGACTGCAAATCAAATACGCATACAGACATTTCCAAGCAACTTCCCGTCCTAGGATTCATGCCATATCCTAGGTTCTAGTTATTCAATCCATATATGCATTCAGGTTTATAATTCATTTAGGGAAAGCCACTCTACCAGACAACCCAGGAGTATTGGGGGCTCAAACAGCAGGCTCATGTGCCTCAGCAAGCTCTGAACCTGCAACGGACCGGAGTCCTATAACAAGGAACAATCACAATGGAACATTCAAAATAGTATAAAAGGCCTTCTAACAAGTAGAGGAATTCTCAAGGAAAACATCAATAACTTGTTTGCGTAAAATGGACCTCAAACGAACTCTAACAGGTCAAAAATAGAGCTACAGACTCAAATCAGACGTCTGACACAAGGTCCAGACATCTTAAAAGTAAACAGGAACTCACCTCAGGTTCTACGTCAACCTTAGACATCCAGAACCTTCTCCCGACTGTCTGGACCTGGCTCCAGACGTCCGACCTCTCTCTCAGACGTCTAGGAGTGCTTTCGATTGTCTGGTAAGCTGTCCAGATGTCCGAAATGAGTGGGAGGGCATGTTCTGCGCCTTCTCGAAGCAATCCCTACAAGTGACAGCAAATCTCCCTTAATAAGCCACGCAAAACGTAGCTGCGGAGTGGCCTGCATGGCCGTATCCGCAAAAGGAAACGTACCTTCGTGAAGATCTGCTTTTAGACATCCGGTGTAGTCACCAGACGTCTGCCCCGACGTCTGGACATCACACTAGACGTCTGATTCTGGGAAAATCCCAGAACCAGAACCTCTTCCTGCTCTCCCTCGCCGTACGCAGTCGCAGCCACGCCTCCTCGCCTACAGCTCCGGCTGCAGCAGTGTCAGGGACGACTCCCCCAATGTACTCCTCCTCCCGTACGTGCCGTTTTGGCCATGCTCCCTCTGGCGGGCTCCTCCAAGCTCGCGAGCTCAAGCTCTCCCTCCTCTCCTCACGCTGCCTCTCCTCCTCATCGCCGCTCTTGTGCTCTCTCTCTCTCACGCTCGCTCCTCTCGCTGGGGTGGAGAGGAAGGGAAGGAGGTGCTGGATAGGTGAAGTGAGGAAGAAAGAAGAGGGGAAGAGGGCCTTTTATAAGGCTTGCCAAGGTTCGGAACAAGGAGAGAGGAGGGTACTGTCTGCGTGCAGCCCGCGCGCAGACGCGAAGCTCGTACTCAAAAATTTTGATTTCCAGACATCTGGGAAAGGGTCCAGATGTCTGACCAGACATCTGACCGGCAGTCCAGACATCTTAAAAGGCTCATGACAGAACGAGTCTTTACAAGGCTTGTAGGATCAGATTGGGTTATTCCTAATTCCATATAATATTCAACGGTATTGTCCTCAAAATCTTCTATCATTCCACAATCCTCAAATTGTTTGATGGCCTTAAAGATGTTAATTTTTGTCTTCTTATCCCCGAATTTGATTTCCATACTACCAGATTGACAGTCAATATTTGGCTTGACAGTAGCTAAAAATGGTCTTCCTAGAATTATCGGGGTGTTCTTCAAGTTCTCTGGTGCCTCCATGTCAGGAACCAAGAAATCCACAGGAAAATAAAAATCTCGGACCTTGACAATTATATTCTCAACAATCCCCCGTGGTGTGGTCATAGATCGATCAACCAATTGTAATGTGACCTCAGTAGGTTTTAACTCTCTAAAGTTAAAATTTTCGTATAGCATAGTGGGGATTAAATTTATGGAGGCACCTAAATCTAACAGAGCCCTATCAAAAGTAGTATCTCTAATAACACATGAGATCAGAGGGACTCCTGAATTTTCTATTTTTGGGGTAGGTTTCTAAGGATAATTGCACTAGCTAATTCATATAACACTACCCTTTTAGTTGATTTAGCCTGGCTTTTAGGTGTGCACATTTCCCTTAAAAATTTCGCACAAGCTGGGATATTCTCAATAGATTCAAGGAGTGGTATGTTCACCTGGACTTGTTTAAAAATATCAAGCCACTCCTTAGATGGATTGGTTTTCTTTTTCCTAGGTTTGTTTAAGGCTTCAGGAAAGGGAGCTTGAGAGAAATCATGAGTGTTTGGGTCCTAATCCTTATCTTCTTGATCTCCTAGGTCAGATTCGAGCTCCTCAAGATCTTGTTTAGATTTAGATTTAGAGGGGTAAGGATCTTGGATCTATCTCCCACATCTCAAGGTTATCGCACCAGTAAAAGCGTTAGGGTTAGAAAGTTGAGGTGTGTTCTGCAAAATAGGTGGAGCCTAATTAGGGTTAGCAAAACCAAGTGGGTGATGGGGAGTAGGTTGAACTATATGTGCCTGTTGCTCTCTTGTGTTGTGTTGGTTAACCCTATTGAAATTTCTTGGGTTTGGGATGGGTTGGGATGGCCGCATCCCATGTTGTCTAGCATCTACTAGCTGGTCCAGTCGTCCCGTTAATTCCATCCTCAATTGATTCATTTCTTCCTTATGTCTCAGATTCATCTCTCTCATTTCTTTGAGGACCAGGCTCAGATCAGTGGGCTGGTTTTCCTAAGTAGGTTGTGGCTGATACGTGCGTGGTTGTGTGTACCTACTAGGTTGCCCATAAGTGTTTGGTTTAATCAAGTTAGGACCCTGGGCAGGTTTCTGACTTGATCAAGCAAAGTTAGGATGGTTGCACCATCCAGGGTTGTAAGTGTTTGAATAAGGCTCATTTCTAGTGTAACTCTGGAGTACATTCATATCCTTAGGATAACTAGGCATCGGGCTGCCTAGTTCAGGATTCGAGGGCATCAAGGTCCCTCCTTGGTACCTAGAAAGAGATGTGTCCAAGTATAGTTGGCTCATAGGTGGAGCCATGGTTAGGTCATTAATGTTATGCACTCATTCCTAACCTAGTGGGTTGAGGAATTGGTTGTGGGTTAATATAGGCACTCCTTGGGTAGGCATAGGATTTAATCTGGATTGTGTACTTAAGGAATTCTCACCCTTTAGAAGGTTATCCAGCTTCTTATCCAAATTCTCCACATTCTTTCCCACGAGTTCCACCTTGTCTAATCGTTGTGCAGTTAGCTCTAAATCAACCAAGTTTGAATTGTTGTTAACTTCATAAACTCTGCTCCTTGGTTGATTAGCTCTGTTAAAGGTGAACATTGAGGCATTGTTAAGGGAATTTTCACTCATATTCTCAAACAATTGAAAGGCTCCCTCAGCATCTCGACTTAGGAAATTGCTCCCACATGCTACATCAACAAAATTCTTCAGATTATCACTCAACTCATAATAGAAAATATGGGCCAAGTGCCACTTTAGAATCACATGATGGGGGCATTTCCTAGCTAAATCATTGAACCTCTCCCAAGCCTCATGTAGTTGTTCCCTGGGGTTTTGCTTAAAGGTTGTTATGGCACATCTAAGGGCATTAGTTTTTCCTACGGGGAAGAATTTCTTTAGGAATGTGCTTCTCAGGTCTTCCCAAGTTAGGATTGGTCTACCAATTGTCCTCAGCCAATGTGCAACTCTATCTTTCAAGGAGAATGGGAACATTTTCATCATCAGGGTACCTTCATTCATGTTCCTAGAGCCAAAGGTTCTACCTATGTATAGGAGCTCTTCAAGGTAGTGGAAGGGGTCATCTGGCTCACGGCCATGAAAGTGGGGAATCAAGTTAATGATCTAAGGTTTGAGTTCAAAATCTTCCCCATCCTGAGGTACCCTAACAAATGGTTCAAGTTGGGCATTAGGAGGGTTATAAAAGTCACAGAAGGGCCGGTCTGCCCTTCTGCTTTGGAGTCGAGTGATGGCCTGTACTATGACATCCATCTGTCGATCATGATGTTGGCCCTGCTTAGTGATCTGCCTTTGTAAGAGAGTCATAGGATCCAGATTGTGTTCATCAATCTCTTCTTCCTCGTGATGACTAGCCATGGCAGAGGAGTTAGATTCAGATCCTGGATAAGTAGGTCTTCTCCTAGGATTTCTTTTTAATGGTGGTAGCAAATCAAGATTTTGAGATCTTCTACCTTGCATGCATTAGAAGAATGTCTGTAGACGAGAGAGGATAGATGAGAGAAACCCTGCCCGCTCAATGAAAGTAATCAAATTGGTCCTTAGAGTGTCAACCTTAATTAGACCTGATCCTGGCTCCCCAAAACAAGATTGGGTTAGATCAACCCTTGAATTACTTGGCTGGCCAGAAGGGTGGAACCCATTAGGACACCCCGCACGGCGGGACACCACTAAAGGTTAACGCGATTACTGCACTGACTTTTCTTGTCACCAGTGGATCCAAATAGACAATGCCTTGACCTTAGCCCAATCTAGTTTAAAGTCCCTAAGTCTATTAGTCTTGCCTAAGGCACGTCTACTCAGTTTTATGCGTTGGTTTGATGTGCTTTGGAATATGATGGGCGTTAGGGGGTGTTTTCCCTTAAAAATTGATTTTGAAATGTATAGTGCACATGCAAAAAGGGTTTACAAGCAATTTTTCTTGATGAAGTGAATTTTAAGATTCGAATGCTTGTGTTAATGAGTTTTAGGGTTCACTTGAGTTAATATTTTCAATCAAGGTTTTGATGAGGCACACAAGAGTTTTGCAAATCCTAATTTGTTTGATAGATTTCTTTTAAATATGGAAATGCAAGTGTGCTCTATCCTTAATGTTGAATCCTAAGCACAAATAATTCTAGATGATTTTTTAAGTTCAAAATCAGATGAGTGGTGCGACCCAAGTAATTCAATCAATTAGTCTTCTTGCACCACTAACTAGGCACTCAGGAAATATTTTTCAAGAATTTTTAATGCATGTTTTCTATTTTTTCTAATTTAAAGTGTACTGAGGGTTTTGTAGTTTGTTTTAACCCCCAGTTGGTGATTGGATATTCCACACAATAAACATGTAAGAAATAATTTTTTTAGATTTTTCCTAAATTCTTGATTATCTCAGAAATTCAGTGCCTCAAATTTCAAGTCAATTGGAGTTGTATAAAAATTCCTATGATATTTTGAACTATGAAAAATGAGGAACAATAACTGTATTGATAATAGAATAGTATGCGAATTTTAAAATATTTCTATAATTCAGATTTATGCAAAATTTGAATACGTTGTTCCTGACTTTGAAATCTACGTCTAGTAAAAATTTGAGAATTTTTGGATGTATGGAATCTCCGAGAATTGAATTTTTAAGATAAAACTTTATTTCAGCTCGAAAATCAAGAATTTTTTTTATATGTACGCAAATAAATTCTAACTAATCCTAGGGTTTAAGCAAATCCTAGATCTAACTAATTTAAACTACAGATACTTACCTGAGGTTCGAACTTGCAAATCCTGTTGTGTTTTATTCTGATTTCTTTATTTTCCTGCACACACGAAATCAACGAAAATAATAAGTTAGAAATCTCAAATTCGTACCAAAGAAAGCTTTAAAGATTTTTTTTGCCTCCCCGGCAACGGCGTCAACTTGTTCGGTACGTAAATCACATTTTAAAAGATTATTTAGTTGTAGTATAGCGCGAAAATATGCCGACAAATAAATTTATAAAACTCTGGTGAGTACTGAGTCGTTCGTAGGGAGGCAATCTTGATTTTTTTAGAAGATATTTATATATGTATATATGTATATGAATCAGATATCATGCATTTAGAAGATCAGAATTTTATTGCAATTAAAATAAAGTTTTCACAATAGAGAATGCTACTAGAAACAAACTAGATAGATAGATAGAGAGAGAGATAGAGAGAGATAGAAAGTGGCAGAGAGACATCGCTTGTAAGATGCTTATGCGAGATGCGGCATCACCTCATATCCAAAGCGTCGGGATGAAGGTTGGAGTGGAGTTACAGAGGGACAGAGAGTTTGGTCTAGAGAGAGAGAGTTGTATGGAGTTGATGGAAGAGAGATGCTTCAACTGGGGGGCCCTGGGCTTCTTTTATAGTTTTAATGAGGGGCAAAGTGGGTATTTGACCCCTTTATCTCTTGCAACAACTCTTATTTGATCAGATTCATTGATCGAGAGATTAACAGATCAGATCTGGCCTCAAAACACCTTCAAACTCGCCTCCATCGTGCAGATTTAATCTTTGGCTGACATGTGGTGCACTCTCATGCGTCGGATCTCCATTGGACGTTCCCACTTTCTCCTTGCGGGTGCCCAACAGTTCCTCTCTTCACGCGAGCACCCACAAGCCTCTTTTCAGCGCCTAATTGTCAGCCGTTCGATTGTCGTGCGCATGCGCCTTGCTTTCACGTTTCAAAAATCATGTGGGTTAGCATGTCTGGCCGCGGCACACTCTGATTGCGCCACATGGTCGTGCCTTCACCCTTCAATCACCATCCAATGGTGCAATTGTGCCCACGTGAGCGTTCTTTCAATTTCGCGTAGCACCACTTGAACGAGCGTCCCACGCGTTTGCGCAAGCACGTGAACTAACGCGCTACGCAAGAGTTCTGTTATAGTTTCCTACTTGTGTTTATTTATCCTTATCTGGCTGGATGGGCAACATGGCATGCTTGTGGCCGTTGGATGAAGATCCAACGGTCCACAGCATGCGAGGGTGGCCTCTCTAGATGGGGCGGTGGTGAGGGGGCGGCTGTGATGGCACCACGTGCGTCATCGTGGCCATCCATCTTCTTTTCCTTGTATCTGGTGTTGTAAACCTCCGATCAAGTTGATTTTTCCGCCGTTGGACTGCGATCGTCGATTTGGATTCATCCATGCAGTTGGATTCTTCATCTAATACTCAGATCTTTATCTTTTGCCTTTATGATCTCTGATCTTTTTTGGACTGCACAAGATGCCCTGGTTGTCTGATTGAGATGATTTTAGAAGCATTAGACTCCCATCGTCGTTTTGATCAGATTTATTCGGTCTAATCTGTCGTCTGTGGCTTCGAATCATCTGTGATTAAAATCATCTCTCTTTTAGGTCATAAAATGACGATATTATCTATTTGACTAATAAACTAGCTATTGTGCAAATTACGATGCCTATGAATGTATTATTTCTAAGTTGTGCTAGAATCTTGCTTAATTCAGGTGATTTAGGTTGCTTGATTATTGTGCAATTAGTCTCTTCCTCCCTTGAAAGAAAATCATGACCTCGAGTAGCTTCAATAATGTTAACATCGATAAATGCGAATAAGTAAATTTGAAATAACACTTTGTTACGTTCAAAGTGTTCTACCATGTTGTGTACCTACGCTTGTATTCTTCGAATTCCCTTTCTTTAATGTCCTCATCAGTTTCATCTTCCTTTCTTTCTTTCTATGCTTTGACCCATTGCAATCATCAGTGTTGCTGCGCTTCCTTTCGAAATCCATGATTGTTATAATTTAATTCAAAAAATTATGATATTATATAATACTAAATAGATGAGTTATCCCCAAACTTTACCTTTTTCTCTTACGCTCCCTAATCTTGTGCTTCTCACTTCTTCCTTTCTGTGGTCATTATCATATTTGTCATAATGCTTCCTCCATTAGTGTAGTACAAATATCCTTAAATTGTTCTAAACTTCTGCTACTACCTTTATGTCAAAGCATAGGCAATTAAAGAAAAATTTCCCATATGTTGGACATTTTATGTCATCTATTTAATACCATCTCCCATTATAAAAATTACTTAATACTTGCTAAAATTAAATATTACCAAATTAAAGTTTAACAGATGCAATCGAGGTGTATTCACACGGTATTTTCCAATGAAATCAACTAGTCAATCCGATTAAATTTACTTTATATAACCCTTGGATATGAAATCTTTAGAAAAGATACTAAATTAAAAATGATAAGATACTCACTTCCTTTCCCTCAAACCAAACTCAGTATGCATTTCTTCTGAGCTATCAATTTCGATGCTACTATGCAAATGTACAGTTTCAAGTACATCCACATTAATCCATTCTTCCACTTTTGGTCCACTCTTCCTCGTTTCGGATCTGATATGAAAAAATGTAAAAAATGCTAGCACCCATGTATGGTTCTCACTTTATTCACAACCCTAAACTTATCAATGAATAAAATAGAAAATATTAACAACACACCGACTTCTCTGCAGCTGTTATTGAAATTTCAATTCCACGATGAGACATTTTAACTCCAGTGCATATAATCATTATATCCATATGCAAATTAATTATGAAATTCATGGTAGCAGTAACTTTTTGAACATTGTATACTTACATTATCATAACTAGTCCATTGTTTAAAATTTCACTACTTTCTCTTGCCGGCTCAGATATTTCAATATTCAAAAATAAGAAATTAATTGTAATTATATTAATAAATGCTCCAATGCGGAAAGATTCTTCCTAGCACCGCTGCCGAAACAACTTCATCAGTGCAATGTTGCTTCCAACTAAATCCATGTTAATTATAGCGGATTTTAACAAAGAGTAGCAATACCATTTAGGAAACATATTCATCCTTACAAATCTTTATTAACATAGGTTGTAATATATCCATTCTAACAACTTATTTTGTTCGATACATTCCATAATGTTATTTCTCTAGGAAAAAACTACTTGTCTCCATCATAAACCAATTATAAACACGACTCGAAGAAAATGAGCATATTGAACCTATTCTTCGTGAAATTTAAATTCTTGTCAAAGTAACACCTTATAAAACAAAACCTAACTTTGTTCCGTTCCAAGAAAAATGACCCTTCCTGAAGTGCAACTTGACGATGTCTCCTTCTCCACCAAGTTTTCTGCTCACAATCTCCTCCTCCTTGCTCTTCATTTCCACTTCACAACTACGTTGCAAGATGTTAGATCTCCCAATAAAACAAAAACTTTGACCTAATCTTCAAAGAAAACTCTCCTCTTTTATCTCTGGACCTTGCTTCAACCGGTGCTTCGATGAACAGTCGCGACGATTTCTAGATGGAAATTACTAGAAAGAAGAGGTCCAAACTACTTTCACATGACGTGGGATAACCTCCCTGGACTTGAAAATATTTATTCACTATAACTAAACCTCCTTCTCAGTACCAGAGTAATCCCATATCTACAAATATCTGTCTCCTGACATTTGCCAACTGGCACGCGACATTTGCAAACAGTAATGTCATATTACCACGACTGTCATGTCGAATAAATAATCTTTTACTCACATTGTTCATTTGCATCTTTTCCAACACCAACACACACTCCTAACCTTTAATTCTTCTCAAATTCACTCGTCCATTCAACTTCTCCAATTTCGACTCTATTAAAATTATAAAAAGAAAGTAAATCCCCATAATAGTGCAAATCAGAAATGTCTTACATAAACTTTGCATGGTTAATAATATTAACAAGTGCAACAATTCAGGTCGAGTTACACTGAAGAGAAGAAAGGAAGAATGTTATTCTGTCAAAATAACAATATAATGCATTGCGGACATTACCATATGCTACACAACATAAATTCATATTCCTCCATTTAGACTATTGGCCCTTAATGAATATTTTACTAACTAATAATATAGTGCAACTGAGAATCCTGTAATAAAAGTTACATATCTCCCATCGAGGGGAAAGGAGTACAACGTTCACATCCATGATTCAACATAATGAACGTTCAAATTAACTGTTGTCTAATACATAGGCAAATAACTTCCATCCGAACAATACTACAAACTAAAATAAATAACAACTGTCTCAACTATGAACAGAAACTTCCTCTATGATGCAAATATCTACAATTACTACACTCCTTGCACGCCATCTTCTATTGGTTGCTACTGCTTGAGCTCGCCTCGGCACTGTGGTTCTTAGATACAACAAATTGCCATACAACAGTCTCCTTCCTGATCACGTCGTCATGAATATTGCAGCGCCTCATCTGCTCAACTTCTTCCATCAATTCCGTTACTTGTCTTTCACGCAGCTGTAGAAGTTCAATGAGGAGACATCTGCAAGAATCTACCTATTGATAATCGTTGCACCAGATAACATTATGAATTTCATATGAACGTTTAACAACCTACTCCTCCTTGGCATGAGCACTGAGAGGGAGATCTCACCCCCACGCCTTGTAAGAGCAAAGCTGCTATGAATCTGTACACTCAGTCCTTCTTCTAAAATTTTCAATATAACCAATTCAAAGTAATCTACCTAGCTCGTCGTTGCATACGTAGTATGCTTAAAGATGATCCTCGCCATTTGGAGTTTCAAATTGGAGAGCTTCTTTCTACTCACAATAGTAGTATGGGAATTTACATGTGTGTATAACCTGGTCATCCTCCCATGCATGTTTATGTCTACAACGAGTATCCTTTCCCATTCCCTTACCTGAACCTTATTCAATGTTGTCGAAACGTGTATAGTTTAAAATATGTAATAACAAGGAGGAAAACTTACAAATCACACGTAGCGAATGTCATAGATCGTACATGCTAATGTCTCTTCTACAATGTTACGTTGATGACTACTGTGCATGTGAAAAGGAGCTCCTACTTTCAACAAAGATCTCCTCCCCCAATCCCTCTCTGTTTCTCAATTAACAAATGTTGTGAAACGTGCTTTTCAATTACTTATACAGGCATTTTTAAAAAAAGTGCACGGTGTACCTGCCTATTTCAAATTTGATGTGACTTCTGCCAACATATTCAAAATGACATTATAGCAGGAATTAGCTCATGTCCACGTAGGATTTGGCCACAGTGGATGACACGTTAGATTTGGTGGAATCCTGGGTACATATATGGGTACATTTACCATTTTCCTATACCTATATATGTACCTAGAAATCCACCAAATTTTCTTAGAAAAATGTTTCGTGCAGTCGCTTTCCCACCCTTTTTCTCACCAACTGCCCATCTGGTTGTCCACATTGGCTTCATCATGTGAACCGTTCCAATGTGGCGTCCACCTGGTCCATGCTTGTTTTCCTGCCCAATTTCATGATATGACACTGGATGTGAGAGTTACCAATGGTCATATCATGTATGTGAGGATGGTATTGTGGAGGAATGAATTTTACTTTTGGGTCCATTCTTCCTTTTGTTTCTCTCATTCTTTTTGCTTGGGTCGCTGCTTTAACAGGTATGATCGCTTTTGCTCCGCGGATCGTTGCTTTCAAAATTTCTCACATTGCCTCCTTATTGCTGCTTGCTATCCTTTCTTCAGCAACTTCCCTCGCCATTTTTTTTTTGTTTTGTGCAGCTTGGTTATAAGCTGGGTTATACGTTTAACAACTACTTCAGTGAAGGTATTATAACCATTTGTGCTATTCTTTTCTTCAAATGAGTTCAGGATGTTGTTGGATTTGCTTGGATCACTTCAATAACTTATCTTGCCATTTCTTCTTGCTGCGCTACACCTTTCTTTGTAACTGGGATCTATGGGTAAGAAGTGGTTTATACAAGGCTACATAAGACATTATGTTTATATTTTCTACGCATGTACTGATGACGTTGTTGTAGACAAAGCTACGGGTGCTATTATTGAGTTGACTGATGCTTTGACACTTCCTTTTGAAAAGGACATTGAGGAATGTGGTTAGTAGTGTATATTTCATTTAGTTCTTTTGTTCTCTTAATATTTTTTTCATTTTTCTCCTTTATTTGTATTTCATGTCGTAGCTGTCGGACTTCTGAAGCCTTATTCAGGTGCTTCTGATGACAACGAACAAAACTTTGGTGTAGGGTTGTCATTTGATTCTTTTGAAGATGTTCGTAATGCTTATGTGAGTTATGCTGATTGAAAGGGATTTAGTGTTATCGTTTAACATTCCACGAAGATGAATGGGTCATTCGTTCTATGCTTGGTTGTTGTAAGAGTGGATCTCCACCGATAAAGATGCACAACTATGTCTAGAAGGTTATCATGTAGCGTCATTTTTGTTTGTTTATTTGTTTTATCTAGATTTTCTCTTCTCACTAAATCACTGTCTATTGTGATATTTTCTACCTGGGTATTTAGTTCTATGTTACATGCCACTTATTGGTATTTAACATTGCTCAAAGTCTATTTCTCACTGTCAGATATATTTCTACTCCTGATGTAGATGTTCTTTTGTTTTCCATAGTATGTGCATTTCGAATGGTTACTGACGTGGCGTGGAGCATGTGTGTTTAGAAGAGTCGTTATAGCTTGCACTCGCAACGTTGGTTTTAAATGAAGAAATGGACGTGAGTACGAGTGTCGATCTCAGGGAGGCATGAAAATTAGATTTTTTCTTGTCACTTAATGTCACGGAAATAACGGGTTTTTGCTTGCGAAAAGTCATGGGTGAAAAGCGAGTGAGAGAGAGAGAAAGAGGGAGAGAGAGAGAATAGGGTTAGAATTTCTTCATTCACACACGCAACTTTAAACATAAAAGAGGGCAAGTAACTAGATAGGAAACAACTTCATTTGACATGCAACTTTAGTTTATAATTACAACACTAGATAAATGCTTGAACATAAGTAAAGTAAAGCTTAAGATAAAGAGGGAAAGAGAAAAGGAAGACGGCGAGGCAGCCACGATGGTGGAGAGGGGCTCTATCGACGGCTCGTCGGCTCTGGCGACTACAAGAGGGCTTAATGGTAGCTAGGAGTGGGGTAGAACACTTGCAAGTGGAATGAATGAATTGAATGGATGGTTGGATGGAGTTTATATAGGCAAAAGGGTTTTCTAATTCAAGTATAGGATTTAGCGATGTCTGGGACGTTGCTAAACCCATACTAAATCCATCGGTGTAGCCTCTTGCCCATCGGTCGCCAGCGCGCACACGTTTTTCTCCGCACTCAATCCGTGTGCACGGCTTGAGAGCCATCCGATCAAGGATCGGACGGTTGCTGTCACTCGTGGGGCACGTGCCTGGATCGCGCCCACGCCCCCGCGTCATCACAGGCGTCGGCTATGGACGTGCGCGATTGCGTTGTGTCACTCACTGCCTGTCGTTCGATCACACATTAGCAGCTGAAATCACGCGCGCGCGCTCTCGCTTGAATTTGTGCTACAGTTGGCACCTCGAACCCTCATCTCACTGTGAGGGGGTGAGGCGTGGACCGCTGCTCTATGCCCACTACTTTGTCGCGAAGACGAGGAGCGGTCGCTACGCGGACGGTCGTTGGATGAAGATCCAACGGTCGAGGGTTGCTACTGCTGCAGCTGAGAGGTGCGCGGATGCGAGGTTCCCAGCCGTCCGATGCGCGATCGGACGGCTTAAAATGACGTCGCGTGATGAAGGTGATTACGAGCACGACATGGCTAACACGTGGCGGCCCCATGGCCATTGATCATCAAATCAACGGTCAGAACTTCTTGGGCCAATAATGGGAGCTCCGAACGTCGGATTTAGCTGATTTCAAGTCCGTTGGACTCCGTTCGTCATTCTGAATACATTCGTGTGGTCCAATCGCTCATCTGAGGCCTGTTTTGACAAGTAATTATACAAATGGCCATTAATACTATTTTATAAGCAATCTTAATGTATGATGCATGCAATGCACCCATTCTATTTACGATGTGTTATCTGTGCATTTTGTCTTAAGATGACACCCAATTTAACAGAATTATCACCCCAAGATGCAGTGTTATCATACCCCCATGCTTACCCCTTGCTAGTCCCTAGCAAGGTTTATTCTAGCCTTTATTTCCAGTCAAAATTTAAGAAGTAACTACTTAGACACTTCGTCACTTGTCAATAGGAGGAAATATACTAAGATCTTAATCTACAAAGACTAAGTAGCGTCCGGGTGCCTGCCAAAATACGAATCGCCTGAATCCTTGCTTTAATGTATGTAAATATATATATATTCTTATTTTTAGATTTTTTTGGAATTAAGAGTGTGTTGGTAACTTTTTACGGCTACCCAACCCACCCAAAACTCGGACAAAACTCTAAATGCTAAGTATCTTGGTGTGAAGATCGTGATAGACTCACTCAACGGTAATTCAGACAGACTTCGGGTTTCTACGCCCCTAGGTGACTAGAAGAGGAAGTGTTTTTCCTGAAGGTGTATTTGTTCGATCGGTAGCTTTCTCCCTACGTTTGTTTTTATTTAGGTCAACACAAGAATTTTTCCAGTGTATATCTCCCCAACTTGCTCTACTTCCCCACTTCTTCCTTAAGTGTTTTGGTTCTTTTTGTGCATTTACTAAGCTAGGCTCTAGACAACCGACCAATGGGCTGTTACCCACGATCACTTGCTAGCCATACTCGTGCGGTGAAGTGTGGTTTATTTTGTTCTCTTTTTTCTCCCTTTTTCTTTCTTTCTTTGTAGGTGGCTTCCTTGATCTCAAATTTACCTAGAGGCAATGAAGAAGAGGTGGTCCTATGGCAGGGCTCTAGACAACCTGCCAATGGGTTGTTACCCACGACAACTTGCCAGCCATACCAACCTAGAGAGTTCATTAGCTACCCAATTTCTGTCAGAATCTCCGAGGAGTGTGTTGAACGTGTTTTGCGAATCTCTACGTTTACGTGTTTGGTTTCGGAAAACCTGTCGTTGTAGTTCGAAAGCGAAGAATTCGTGTTCAACAAATAAAATTTATACCGAAAAGAATTCCGGGTCGAACACAGGGAGGCTACGTTGATCTATATTCGCAATTATATTTTTTTTAGGATTTTTGTTAAGCAAGGCGATATAATTACAATGGAGCTATCAAACTTAGAGAGAGAGAGAGAGAGAAAGAGAGAGAGAGAACATGCATTCAATATTCCAATTGTTTATATAATCAAACTAAATAAAAGTTACACTAGAAAGCGGAAAATCAATTACACTATCTGATGTTACGGATGCCTGATTAGGGCGATCTTGGAGTCGTTGAACTCCAATCGTCGCTCTGATCACATCCATACGGTTGGATATTTGATCCGAGGTCCCGACAAAATGTTTGTCCTGTCTAAGCACATAAAAGGAGACAATTAACCTCCATTTTATTCAAACTACTCTAAATGCAAGATGATGCATGTTATGCAATATTTATATCATGAAATGCAATCCTATGCTTAAGAACATGCATAAATAGACATTTTAAGTAGTGTAAATGTGTTTACATCATACCCCCATGCCTATCTTTTGCTAGTCCTTGGCAAAAGCTATATGCTATTTATAAAAGAATTAGGTTGGATTATTTGGACTTGAGTTATTTTTCAATCATTAAGAAATTGTCTACTTAGGAACTAAACTTTCAAAGACACAACAGTGCCCGGGTATCAGCCAAAATGCAGACCGCCTCAAGCCCTCGCCTTATTAAAAGAAAATTTTCTTTTTCTCTTTTCTAATTTTTTTGATTTTCAAATTTTTGGGTTTAAGAGTGGCTTTCTACGGCCATTCAACTCACCCAAAATTTGATGAGAACCCTAAGCTTTAAGCATCTTATTGTGATTGTGATAGACTCATTGACCGGTAGTTAGAACGGACTTCGGATTTCTACGCCTCTAGGTGACCTCAAAAAGACTTCTGCCTAAAGGTGTATCTTTACAACCGGTAGCTTTCTCCCTACTTTTATTTTTTTACGGGGTCAACACAAGGGTGAATCCAGTGTATATCTTCCCGGTTTATTCTACTTCTCCGCTTCTTCCTAAGTGTTTTGGGAATTTTTAGTGCATTTTCTGAGCTGGGTTCTGGACAACCGGTCGATGAGCTGTTACCACCGACAACTTGCCAGCCATACTTGTGCAGCGAAGTGTGGCTTATTTCTTTTTGTTCTTTTCTTCTTTTCTTTTTGATTTTTTTTTTTTAAATAGGTGGCTTCCCTGGTCTAAGATTTACCTAAGGGCAGGAAAAAGAGAAAGGTCCAGTGACTGGGCTCTAGACAACCTACCTATGGGTTGTTACCCACGATAACTTGCCAGCCATATCACCCTAGAAGGTTCATTAGCTACTCAATTTCCGTTAGAATCGCCAAACAACGAGTCAGTGCAAAAAAAAGTGTGTAGATGCTTAAGACTCAAAATTCCCTCAAATCAAAGGGCGGGTTGATAAGTCGTGTACTTATCACCCAAACTTATTTACTCCAATTAAAATAAAATTCAAGTTGGCGAGAACTCGAAAAACAAATCCACATTTTAGTGGATACACGGGCTGATTAAGTTCAAAGACCTGAAGGGTCTTTGTGTTCAGATCTTAATGTAGTTTCTCCTAAGATTGAAAATTTTCTTAAACCCAAATTCTCTTTCCTAATTTTGATTTTTTTTTTAATCAAAATAAAACAAATCTACGGAGCTGACGAATGAATTCAGAGATAAATATCCACCCCACCATGCCTATCTAATGCAATGTCCTCATTGTATTAAAAAGACATAAAATAGAGTGGAAAAGCGAAGAAAGCACCTGAATTGCATGAATGTCAGGTCTGCTTCGAGATGAAAAATTAAAAAGAACTGTATATGTGCTGAGTTTAGTGCCTTCATCTAGGCACACTATACAAAGAAAAGAAATGAAGAATTCACAAGTGCAGGTCAGAATTAGAAAAAATAGAAGAATTCTTTGACTTGTCAGTAGAGGTCCATAGATGTGGACCAGATTGTTGTGCTGACCCACACCCCATAAGCGAGAATATCTTAGGTTCTGGATAAAAATTACCCAAAACCTAAAATCAGAATGCAAGCGGGGTCGGGCCTGCGATTTATGAGGATGCAACCCAAGACCAAAAAGTCGGGTTACAGAGAATTGAAGCTCAAAAGGATAATCGTTGAATGTGTGCTTGAGTTGAACATCCTCGAAACAAATGTCGTAAGGGTTCTGATTTGATGGCTTAAGCTTAAAAGGAACCCTTCGACTCAATCTTCCATTTCCTCCAGAATTAACTTCCCAAATAAAAACTTCCCAGCTCCTATCCTCCTCATTTAGCATATCAAATTCCAGGACCTCTTGTATATTCATCACCCCGTCTGAAATCTCTAAGTCTAAATGATGTGGCAGAATCAAAATTGACTTGGGTCTAATTATCTCAGAATTAGAATCATCAATAAGCTCAACAGGGTGTAACTGATAATCAGGGCATTGAATTGATTCCTCCAGAAAATGCGATTCTGGATCCTTAATGTGTGCCCTAATAAGATCAATGTCCTCAGTTATTGGGCTATCAAATGATTTATCAGATTCCTCAGGCCCAATCGTCTCACAGAAATCGTGTTAAGAAAACTCGCGTGAGACTTCGCAACTTGAATCTTCACCATCAGGATCCGTATCAATGTATGTCCCAAAATCATTTGTCACTTTCTGTTCCAAGGAGACATACGTTTCCTCGTAACCCAGCTTAGGGATCTCAGGTGAAGAAATCAGATCATCCTTCATTGGTTGTTTTAATTCAATCTGGTCAGCCTCGTAACACGTGTCCCCCCAACAGGTGCCTGAGCGGGTTCTGTCATTGGCTTTCCTGAAGAGGGTTCATCCTGGGAATTATTCCAAGATTGAATCAAAGCAACCACGAATCTCATCCTCAATTTCGCTAATTTCCCAAGTAGAAACTCACCCGGGTTCTTATCCTTAACATCCTGGAGCCAATCCAACAAAGACTTGTTTAAATCATCAATCATTTCAATCAGGGGCTCCAATCTCTCAATGCAAGGTATTGGCTGAACTTCTAAAGATTGAATGATATTCCTCAAGTTAGCTAGAACCTTATCTTGAACTTGATTAACCTGAACCAAATGAGTTGGTTCAGGGTTGGGCGGGTTTGACATCAATGCAGAGGAATTAACGAATTGAGATTCGTTATACCCTTCCTATAATAGGTCATTTTAGATTGTTGAAAAGATGGTGATGACCTAAAGGCAGTGAAATCAGAGGATGGGTAAGGATCGGTGTATCCTTCTTAATTGTAGATCGTATTAGGTTGTGCATGAAAGGAAGACGATCTATAATCGATGTAGCTCTGAGAAGGATAGAAATCAGAATCAAAGTGTTCAGGGTTAGACCCTAAACACGGGGGTCCGAAATTGTATCCCCAATCCGAATTATCCCAACTAACTGATGGTTGATTACAATACGAGTTGGGATAATCGTCATGTTGAGGATAATTCACAATAGGAGAGAAAGAGCGGGAATGTGTGAAATATGTAGAAGGATTCATGAGACTCGGGAGGAAGAAAGGCGCCCTGCAATACAAACAATCAAACCTGTCCTTAAATGGGTTAGCCTACAGACCTACAGACTCTCAAAACCCGTCTTGAGATAAAGGAACGATTTGATCTACTTCTGTCTGTTCAATCCAACCCGTTAGAAGGAGGGACTGGGGAGAAGGTTCTTCCTTCGGCTTGTGCCTCCGGTTCCTAGTGTACCCCCCAGCCGCGATCGTTTGACTCTACTCCCCTACCTAGACATCAGATTGAACAGTAGAAACAGACTAATCAAAAATAATCTCGTTCTGGGTTCTGAAGAGCGAGTCCAATCCTTAAGGCCAACGTCTACTCTATTTTATTTAGGGCTAGGTTTGAATGTGCTTTGGAATGTGATGGGCCCTTTAAATGGGTTGTGCCCTTAATGATTGATTGATTTGTGTGTGTGTGCACAACCAGTGGTTTTCAAGCAAGATTATTTTTGATGTGGTGAATTTTAAGGTTCAAATCTTGCTTAGTAGCTTTTAGGATTTAACTTTAGGTGTTTTCAAACAGGTTTCGTTGGCACACCAGGTTTTGCAAGCACAGGTGAAAATGTTTTCCTTTAAAGTTTAAAAAGAATGTGGAGTGCCTGGTAAATCCCTAAAAGTTGAACCTAATAAGCAGCTACTTGATGCGTTTATTTTATTTGAAGTTGTGCGGCCCAATCAAGTCAAACAATTGGCCACAAATGCACCACTAAGTTAGGCACTCAAAAATGGTTAACCTAGAATAATTTCTACTCTGTTATATGTTGCTTTGTGTGTACCGGTTCCACAGGTCAGAACCCGGTTGAGTAGAAAACAAATCAAGTTGATCAAGTGCCTTGAATGTGGGTGTGTGTTGTGTGTTTGTTGAAAATTACCCCACAAGATTATCTTTTTGTTATTTTTTTTATGAATGAGGGTGGAATGAATGTGAGTGGAAATCCAAACAACCAACTATTCCTAGGATTTATGCAAAACACCTAGGTTAATTGGGATTTGGATTTAATGTGGCGAATGAAATCTATGGAGGGGGAAAGAATGGGGGATAACTTACAAAACCTTCCACAGCACTTTACTCCAATCTACCGCTTTTGCTCTCCTCAAAAGAGTACCTGCAATTACAATAAGAAAGGATAAAAGTGAGGTAAATGATTTGTAAGTTACAAAACGTGAAGAGAAATCAAAGAGCGTCGCCTCCCCGGCAATGACGCCAAAATGTTGAACGTGTTTTGCGAATCGCTATGCTTACGTGTTTGGTTTCGAAAAACCTGTCGTTGCAGTTCGAAAGAGAAGAATTCATGTTCAACAAATAAAATTTATACCGAAAAGAATTCCGGGTCGAACACAGGGAGGCTACGTTGATATATATTCGCAATTATATTTTTTTTAGGATTTTTGTTAAGCAAGGCGATATAATTACAATGGAGCTATCAAACTAAGAGAGAGAGAGAAAGAGAGAGAGAGAGAACATGCATTCAATATTCCAATTGTTTATATAATCAAACTAAATAAAAGTTACACTAGAAAGCGGAAAATCAATTACACTATAAAGTAGGAAAATTCTACACTAGAAAAGCTGTAAATAAGAATGGGAGAGAGAAGTTATCCTCCTCGACGATTGCTTGGAGGACGAGCCGGACGGGACGACGCCTGGACGAAGGAGAACGAAGCAGGACGAACGAGGACGAAGCAGAAGAATGGGAACGAAGCAGCACGCCGTTGTCGTCGCGGGATCCACTTCTGAAGGGGAACGAAAATTGAACTTTATCTCGCAAGAAGCATCCCGGGTGTGGGACAAGCTTCTTTTGAGCTTTGGAGGGGTAGAGAGGAGAAAGAAGGGATGAGAATTTCGTATGGAGGGGGTCTCCTTTTATAGTTGCAAGGAGTGGGGGCAAAATGGACATTACAACTTCAAAATAATAAAAGAGGGGTCTTTAGTGACGGATAAATCCGTCACTAAAGCCCCGACGTGGGCGTCGTGGCTGGCTTGTGTGTGCCTCCTCGCCTGCTCGTGCGCTCAATGGCTTGCGCACGTCCGCCGCTTTTCAGCCGTCTGATCGCGAGATCGGACGGCTTAAGATGCGTCCGCGCCCGCTGCGTTGTGCCTGCCCGCGCGTCTGATTGCACATCCGATTGCACGTCCAATCGCGCATCGATGCTATCGGGCACGTGCGGCCGTCCGATCTCCATCGGACGCTCCACCCGCGCCCAATCGCCGTGCCTTCCAGCCCCTCTCCACGGCTCGAACCCGCGCCCTGCGCTCGCGATAGCGTGCTCGACCACTGCGCTATGGGGCGCGGATGGTCAAGCGGACGCTTTTAAATGCGAGCGCCCACAGCCGTTGGATTAAGATCCTAATCCAACGACGGAGAGCGATCGGGTGCGGGGCCTTCACAAGATGAAGCGGCCGTTTGGGTGGCTGAGATGGTGCCACATGGCACTATCTTGGCCATCCATCTTCTGGAAGTTGTAGATGGTGCCACGGATGTCGGATTGACTCGATTTTTGTGTCGTTGGGCTGCGATCGTTGATCCGAATTCATCTCTGCAGTCGGATTTGTCATCTGAAGTGTGGATTTTCACCATCCTGTCCCTTGATCTTTTAGGGTTCCCCGGTCACTATCTGATGCTACGGATGCCTGATTAGGGCGATCTTGGAGTCGTTGAACTCCAATCGTCGCTCTGATCACATCCATACGGTTGGATCTTTGATCCGAGGTCCCGACAAAATGTTTGCCCTGTCTAAGCACATAAAAGGAGACAATTAACCTCCATTTTATTCAAACTACTCTAAATGCAAGATGATGCATGTTATGCAATATTTATATCATGAAATGCAATCCTATGCTTAAGAACATGCATAAATAGACATTTTAAGTAGTGTAAATGTGTTTACATCAGAGTGAGTCTGTGCAAAAATGTGTGCAGATGCTTAGACTAAAAGTCTTTCTGAGTTAGAGGGTGAGTTGATAAGTCGTATACTTATCACCTTATTTAGTTAGTGGATTAGAGTAGCTTAAGGTTGCAAGGATTTGAAGCTAAATCCATATTTTAACGGACACTAGGGCTGATTAAGCCTGAAAGCCTAAAAAGTCTAAGTGTTCAAGTTCTTTCGTATTATTTCCCACTATTGACAAATTTCTAATGCCTAAGTTTTTCTTCCTAAATTCAATTTTTTTTTTATTTTAATCTATTCAGACTAATTAAATGAGCTGAGGATCATGCAATTCACCACCCCCCCATGCTTAAGTTGGACAATGTTCTCATTGACAAATACATGGACGCAACAGGGGTTTGAAAAGATATTACCTGAATGAAGTAGAATACCTGATCAGTCTGAATCTTCTGGGTTACCTCCTAGGAAGCGCTGAGTTTAACGCCTCTAGTTGGGTGATGCTTTGTGTCATCCCTCAATGAGGGTGACACTTTCCTTTGGGGGAACGTGGGCTAGGAAGTGTTTCAATCCTTTTCCATTGACTGTAAAAGTATGCCCAGTGTTTGGATTAGTGATTTCAACTGCCCCATTGGAGTGGGGCTTGACCACCCTAAATGGTCCTATCCACTTGGACCTGAGCTTCCCTAGAAAGAGTTTTAGGCGGGCATTAAAAAGCCAGACTTGCTGGTTAGGCTCAAAGGTCTTTCTATGGATGAGTCGGTTGTGGACGGCTTTCATTTTCTCCTTATATAGTCAACTGTTCTCAAAGGCGTCCCGACGAATTTCATCGAGCTCAGAGAGTTGGAGCGTCCTCTGCACACCGACTAACTGGGAATCCATGTTACACTGCTTGACAGCCCTGTAAGCCTGGTGTTCCAATTCGACAGGAAGGTGGCAGGCTTTGCCAAAGACCAGGCGATAAGGCGACATGCCTATTAGGGTCTTGAAAGCGGTCCTGTATGCCCACAAGGCATCATCCAGTCGTGTGGACCAGTCTTTCCTATCAAGTCTCACAGTCTTCTGTAGAATGTTCTTGATTTGTCTATTTGAGACCTCAGTCTGCCCATTTGTTTGCGGACGATACGGGGTAGCGATGCGGTGGTTAACCCTGTATATTCTAAGTAGGGCACGAAATTGGGAGTGAATAAAGTGACTTCCACCATCATTGATCATGGCCTTTGGTATTCCAAATCGGGAAAAGATGTTCTGCCTAACAAAGTCCATGACAGTCTTATGATTGCATCGGCAGGTGGCGACGGCTTCAATCCATTTAGAGACATAGTCTATCGAGACTAGGATGTACTCTAAACCATTGGATGGTGGGAAGGGGCCCATAAAATCAATACCCCAAACGTCGAAGATCTCGACAATCAAAATGGGCTGGAGGGGCATTGACGTGCGCTTGTGCGTGTGTGTTAAGAAGTGTCATTATAGTCGCACTTGCAACGCCGGTTTTAAAGTAAAGAAACGGAGGTGAGTCCGAGTGTCGGTCTCAGGGAGGCGTGAAAATCGGATTTTGCTTATCACTTGTTGTCACGGAAAGCACGGAGTTTTGCTTGCGAAAGGTGCGGTTTGAAAAGCGAGAGAGAGATAGAGAGAGAGAGATTAGGGTTAGAGTTGTTTCTTGCTTGATCAAGCAACTTAAACAGGAATTGAAATAAACAACTGAATGGAAAGTACTTCATTAATCATGCAGCTTTAGTTCATAGCTTACAACATTAAATACATGCTCAAACAAAAGTAAAGGAAAGCTTAAAAGAAAGGAAGAGAGAGAGAGAGGGGGGAGAGCGGCGAGGCAGCCACGGCGGTGGAGGAGGCTCCGTCGGCGGCTCGTCGTCTCCGACGATTACACAAGGGCCTAAAGCTAGCTAAGAGAGGGGTAGAGTAGTTGCAAGGGAAGTGAATGCCTTGAATGAGTGGTTGGAGGGGTTTAAATAGGGTTAAGGGCTTTCTAAAAGAAGAAGGGGCTTTAGCGACGTCCAGGACGTCGCTAAAACCATTCCAAAAGCGTCGGTGAAGCCCTCCAGCCTGCCGGTCAACCGCCTGCGCATTCTTCTTCGCGCTCGATCCGCGGCCGCTGCTTGAGAGCCGTCCAATCAAAGATTGGACGGTTGAGATCTTTCCTTGGATGCGCTCAGATCGTGCCTCCGGCGTGCGTGTTCACGGGCATCGTCGCCCGGCATGCGCGCCCGCATGAGCGCTCACAATCTGAGGGCGCGCTGCTGATCAGGCAGCCCAATTTTGCCACGCGCGTCCTTCGTCTTCAATTTTACGCACCGCACTGCTCAAACCCGCGTCGCGTGCGTGCGGGCGTGTGCGCTAACCGTTGCGCCACGCCCGTGCTTTGTCGTGGCGACTGCGGGCGAGCGCACGGCTCTCGGCTATTCGATCAAAGATCGATGGCCGAGATTTGATCTCAGGTGAAGGGAGAGTGGCGTGCGGTGGAGCTGGGGTGACGTGGTGCAACGAGGGTCGTTGATCACCAAATCAACGGTCAGAACTTCTTGGGCCCATTGTAGGAGCTCTGGATGTCGGATTTGGTCGATCTTGAGTTCGTTGGACTCCGTTTGTCGTTCTAAATCCATCCGTGCAGTCCGATTGCTCATCTGAGGCCTGCTTTGACAAGTGCTTACACAAATGGCCATTAATACAGTTTTATAAGCAATCTTGGTACATGATGCATGCAATGCTCCCATTCTACTTATGTTGTGCCTTTTATTCTTAAGATGGGCCCTATTTAACAGAATTATCACCCCTATGTGCAATGTTATCATACCCCCATGCTTACTCCTTGCTAGTCCCTAGCAAGGTTTATTCTAGCCTTTATTTTCTTTCAGAATTTAAGAAGCAATTGCTTAGACACTTCGTCACTTGTCAATAGGACATATACCAAGATCTTAATCTATAAAGACTAAGCAGCGCCTGGGTGTCTGCCAAAATACGAATCGCCCGAATCCTTGCTTTAATGTATATAACTATACATATGTATATATATATTTTTTCTTTAGAATTTTTTCGGAATTCAGTGTGGGTTGGTAACTTTTTACGGCTACCCAACCCACCCAAAACTCGGTCAAAACCCTAAGTGCTAAGCATCTTGGTGTGAAGATTGTGATAGACTCACTTAACGGTAATTCAGATAGACTTCGGGTTTCTACGCCCCTAGGTGATCGGAAGAGGAAATATATTTGCCTGAAGGTGTATTTGTTCGATTGGTAGCTTTCTCCCTACGTTTGTTTTAATTAGGGTCAACATAAGGATTTTTCCAGTGTATATCTCCCCGGCTTGTACTACTTCCCCGCTTTTTCCTTAAGCGTTTTGGTTCTTTTTGTGCAGTTATTGAGCTGGGCTCTGGACAACAGACCAATGGGCTGTTACCCACGATCACTTGCTAGCCATACTCATGTGAAGTGTGGTTTATTTTCTTTTCTTCTCCCATTTTTTTTCGTAGGTGGCTTCCCTGATCTCAAATGTACCTAGAGGTAATGAAGAAGAAATGGTCTCGTGGCTGGGTTCTGGACAACCTGCCAATGGTCTGTTACCCACGACAACTTGCCAGCCATACCACCCTAGAGAGTTCATTAGCTACCCAATTTCTGTCAAAATCTCCAAGAAGTGAGTCTGTGCAAAAATGTGTGCAGATGCTTAGACTCAGAGTTTTTCTGAGTTAGAGGGTGAGTTGATAAGTCGTATACTTATCACCTTATTTAGTAGGTGGATTAGAATAGCTTAAGGTTGCAAGGATTCGAAGCTAAATCCATATTTTAATGGACACCAGGGCAGATTAAGCCTGAAGGCCTGAAAAGTCTAAGTGTTTAAGTTAAAAACTATTGACAAGTTTCTAATGCCTAAGTTTTCTTCCTAAAAGAATTTTTTTTTTTTATTCAGACTGATTAAATGAGCTCAGGATTATGCAATTTGCCACCCCCCCATGCTTAAGTTGGATAATGTCCTCATTGGCAAGTACATGGATGCATAAGGGTTCAAAAAGATAGTACCTGAGTGACGTAAAATACCGGATCAGCCTGAATCCTCTAGGTTGCCTCCCAGGAAGCACTGAGTTTAATGCCTCCAACTGGGCGGTGCTCCGTGTCATCCCTCAACGAGGGTGACACTCTCTTTTAGGGGAACCTGGGCCAGGAAGTGCTTCAATCTTTGACCATTAACTGTAAAAGTGTGCCCAGTGTTAGGATCAGCGATTTCAATCGCCCCATTAGAGTAGGGCTTAACCACCCGAAATGGTCCTGTCCATTTGGACCTAAGTTTCCTCGGGAAGAGTTTTAGGCGGGCGTCAAACAGCCAGACTTGCTGGTTAGGCTCAAAAGTTTTTCTATGAATGAGTCGGTCGTGGACGGCTTTCATTTTCTCCTTATACAGTCGACTATTTTCAAAAGCATCCCGACGAATTTCTTCGAGCTCAGATAATTGGAGCGTCCTCTGTGCACCGGCTAACTGGGAATCCATGTTACATTGCTTGACAGCCTGGTGTTCCAATTCGACAGGAAGATGGCAGGCTTTGCAAAAGACCAGGCGATAAGGTAACATGCCTATCAGGGTCTTGAAAGCGGTCCTGTATGCCCACAGGGCATCATCAAGTTGTGTGGACCAGTCTTTCCTGTTAGGTCTCACGGTCTTCTATAAAATGTTCTTGATTTGTTTATTTGAGACCTCGGTCTGCCCATTTGTTTGCGGATGATATGGGGTAGCAATGCGGTGGTTCACCCCATATTTTCTAAGTAGGGCACAGAATTGGGAATGGATAAAATGGCTTCCACCATCACTAATCATGGCCTTGGGTATTCCAAATCAGGGAAAGATGTTCTTCTTAACAAAGTCCATGACAGTCCTGTGATCGCATCGGCAGGTGGCGACGGCTTCAATCCATTTGGAAACATAGTCTACCGAGACCAGGATGTACTTGAAGCTGTTGGATGGTGGAAAGGGGCCCATAAAATCGATACCCCAAACGTCGAAGATTTCGACAATCAAAATGGGCTGGAGGGGCATCATATCTTTCTTGGTCATGGTCCCCAGCGTTTGGCAGCGTCAGCAAGTCTTGGCAAAGTTGTGTGCATCCTTAAATAGGGACGGCCAGTAAAATCCTAACTGTAAAACTTTTGCAGCTGTTTTCTTTCTAGAGAAGTGGCCACCACAAGCCTGGTCATGACAGAAGGACAGCACACTCTGAACTTCGTCTTCGGGGATACACCTCCTGATGATCTGGTCAGCACAGAGGCGAAACAGCATGGGATCATCCCAGAAATAGTGCTTGGCCTCAGCCAAGAACCTGTCTCGTTGCTGTCTGGACCAGCTGTGCGGGGTTTGTCCTACAACTAGGCAGTTGATGTAGTCAGCATACCATGGCATTCTCTTGTCTTGCACAACCAGAATGTGTCCATTAGGAGAAGGCGTCAGATAGAGGTAGGGAGGGTCCAATGTGGTCTGGATGAAGTCTAGACAAGTGGTCAGCCACCACATTCTTCGATCTGGCCTTGTCTCAGATTTCCAAGTCAAATTCCTATAAAAGTAGGATCCATCTGATGGCTTTGCGTCCTTCTTGGCCAATAGGTGCTAGATGGCTGAATGGTCAGTGTAAATCGTCACGTGGGATCCCAGCAAGTATGATCGGAACTTTTCAAGTCCAAAGACTCCAGCGAGCAGCTCTTTCTCTGTGACCGTATAATTTCGTTAGGCCTCATCCAACATTTTGCTCGAGTAGTAGATCACCACGGGCTTCTTATCTTGCCTTTGTCCCAGGATAGCACCTACGGCAAAATCTGATGCATTACACATAATCTCAAAGTCCTGGGATCAGTCTGGGGGTTGAAGTATAGATGCAGTGGAGACTAAGTCCTGGAGGGTGTGATAAGCCTGGATGCAATCAGAAGACATGTGGAATATGGCGTCGTTGGCTAGAAGGCCGTTCAAGAGTTTGGAAAGCTTGGAAAAGTCTTTAATGAACCTTCGGTAGAAGCCAACATGTCCTAGGAATGAGCGAATATGTCGGACCGAGCTAGGTGGAGGAAGTTTGGAAATCAAATCAACCTTAGCCCGATCTACCTCGATGCCCCTATGCGATATGATGTCCCCGAGGATAATTCCTTCTTGAACCATAAATGGCTCTTTTCCCAACTTAACACCAGATTAACCTCGATACATCATTTCAGGATTTTCTCCAAGTTGCTCAGACAATGGTCGAATGAATTCCCGAATACAGAGAAATCATCTATAAAGACCTCTAAGTATTCACCCACCATTTCTGAAAAAATGGCTAGCATGCAACGCTGGAAGGTCGCAGGTGCGTTGCATAACTCGAACGGCATTCGACGGAATGCAAACGTGCCGTATGGGCAAGTGAATGTGGTCTTTTCTTGATCCTTCGGAGCAATTGCGACTTGGTTATATCCTGAATATCCATCCAGGAAGTAAAAATATTTCTACCCTGCCAATCTTTCAAGGATTTGGTCAATGAATGGCAAGGGGAAATGATCCTTCTTAGTGGCTTCATTGAGCTTGCTATAATCAATACACACCCGCCATGCTGTGGTGGTGCGGGTGGCGATGGATTCGCCATGATCATTGGTGACAACGGTGAACCCAGCTTTCTTGGGAACCACTTGAGTGGGGCTCACCTAGGGGCTATCGGAGATAGGATAGATGATGTCGGTGTCAAGCCACCTGATAATTTCTTTCTTAACGACCTCCTGCATGTTTGGGTTTAAACGTATCTGTATCTGGCGGGAGGGTCGTGCCCCGTCTTCCAGGTAAATCTTATGGGTGCAATAGGTGGGGTTAATTCCTCTTAAGTCAGAAATGGTCCAACCAATGGCAGCTCGATGTTCTGAAAGGGTCGCAGTCAACCTGAGTTCCTGATCCTTGGTTAGATGAGAATTAATAATCACTAGGAAGGTCTGGTCAGGTCCCAAGAAGACATACTTGAGATTCTCGGGCAATGGTTTAAGTTCAGGTGCGGGTGGAACCACAGTTGATGGAAAGGGAAAGGGCGGGAGTTGATCAACATCGATCTCCTCAAATGGTGTTGTGTGATGGTACTCTGCCTTACAGAGGTCCATGGGTAGTGACGGGTCAGAACAGTCATTACGGGTTTGGTGGTCTGATACAGAACTGAGGGTGAGGCATTCCTCGATCAGAGTTTCCACGAGATCATGTTCCTCAACGCAATCACAATCAAAAGACTTTGTGACCCGGAAGATATCCAATTGCATTTTCCTGTCCCCGAAGGAGATTTCCATACATCTCGTGTCACAATCAATGTTTGCCTTAGCCGTAGCTTAGAAAGGTCTGCCTAAGATTATGGGTGCGTTCTGTAATTTTTCAGGGACTTCCATGTTGAGCACCAAAAAGTCGACCGGGAAATAGAAGTCCTTGACCCATACAATCACGTCCTCGACAACCCCCTTCGGGGCTTTCACTGATCTATCAGCCAGCTGGATGGTGATAGGGGTTGGTGTTAACTCTTCAAAACCAAATTGGTCATACAGGGTTGTTGGAATCAGATTGATAGAAGCACCTAAGTCCAGGAGAGTTCTATCAAATGTCATGTCCCCGATATTGCAGGAAATCAGGGGCGCTCCTGGGTCTGTTCGCTTGAGTGGAAGGTTGCTTGATATTACGGAACTTGCTTGTTCAGAGAGCACAACCTTCCTAGGTGCTTGAGGTCTCGGCTTACGCTTAGGTGTACAGGCATCCTTTAAAAACTTGGTGTAAGTAGGGATGTGTTTGACGGCTTCAAGGAGCGAAATATTAATCTGTACTTGCTTAAAGATTTCTAACAGCTCCTTAGTTTCCACAACATTCCTGATGAGAACCTTGTCATAAACCCTAAATTAGCACCATCTAACCCAGATTTGCAAGAAAAAGCTCCTACATAACTATAGAAAGGCTTGACGTAGAGAAATTCTGAGTTTGTGAAGAAAACAGAAACTAAGGGGTAAAAATGCAATTTCACCAACTCAATCTGAAAATAGGGTAACTCAGGGTCCAAACATAGGTCAAACCAACCTAATAAGAAGAAAAGTGGGATGAATTGATCCAATAAGGGCTACAACAACTCCAAGGAATTAAATGACATCTTGTAACCCTAAGAACAAACCCACTTCAATTCACGAGGTTCGAGGCAAATAAAAAATCGAATAAACCCTTTAAAATTCATATTAAAATAATCTCTAGGGTTTAGAACCTTCAATTTGGCCTTAGGAACCCATTTTGACCTACATTGAGAACCATGCCCAATTAATGACTTAATTTGGGTTTTTACGTAAATTGATCGGTCAAACAAGGTCTAATATAGAAATAAAATTCACCATCAGAATCCTTAGGTCCTAGTTAGTCATGTATAAAAACTTGAACCTAAGAAGAGACCTTCTTGACCAACTTTACATTTTGGTCCTCATCTATTACTTTTTGACCCTCAACTTTTGAAACCCTCACATTTTGGCCCCTAATTCTTCTTCATTCTTTGCATTTGGGTCCTCCCTGCAAAACCCTGAGCAGTGCCATGCTCCGGCGACTTTGCGCGGAGCATGGCACCGCGCAGGGTGAGGGAGGCCCTCTACCAAGACAACCGGGGGTTCCCTGCGACGTCTGCTGTCGCAGGGACACCTCCATGGTCTCTGTGGCTGCCCATACCTCCCGTGCGAATGCACGGAAGGTATGGGTCTCCATCTCCGACGTCCTCCGGCGAGGGAGGCACGTCGCCTCCCTCCGCCCTCCTTTCTGATTTCACCTCTATAAAAGCCGCCTCCCTCTACCGCACTCAGTAGCTCGGATCTGACGGAGAAACACCCCCCTCCTTCCTCTCTTCCCACTCCGGCAGAAGCCCTCCAGCTCCGACGGTTCTTCCTCCTCCGGCAAAAGCCCTCCAGCTCCGACAGTTCTTCCTCCTCCTCGTCGCTCTGCCGCATTACCAGCAGTAGAGCCGCCTTCTCCCGCTCTTCCCGTGTCGCGCCGTACCCAGCGTGTGCTCTCCCGCTCTCTCCTCGCCACCGCCCCCTCTCTCTGGGCATCTTCTTCTCTGGCGACAGTTGATACGACTGTCGCCCTGCTCCATTCCCCTCTCGTCCCTCCAAGTAGGTACAGTTCTTTCCTTTCCTCCCCTCTTTCTTTTCCCTACTTCAATTTGCTCAACAACCCTTCGACTGTGCCTAATCACCCTCACCTTCTCCATCTCTGGCCAACCTCCGGCGACTCGCTCCCATCATTCCACCACCCCACACGACTCGCCGACCGACCCAAAACCTTCGCCTCTTCACACTGAACCACTTCCACCCCTTCACTCCCTGCCGTTCGCTACCTAAAGACCCCCTGAAAAAACCCATTCCCCCAGCCACAGTCCGACCTAGGGCAGCCCTTGCACGCCGCTCCACGCCTCGCCACCACCCGCACGAGCTTCGCCGCACTCTGGCGAAGCTCCCTGCACCTTCTGACTAGGCCGAGAGGCCATATTGCTGTGAATAGGTCACTCGCCATCCGCCGCCATTGCTGAGCAGGTGGAGCTTCTTCCGCCTACAGCTGCAGCCTCGCTTCGCCCAGGTCTGACTTGCCAGGACACGCGGTTCACCCTTACGCAGCTGCCCAGGCCTGCAGCTGGGGTGAAGGCTTCGTACATAGCCGCGATTGCCTGCAGCTTTCTCATCTGCAGGCGCCAAATTGGGGTGAGACATTTAGTCCCACCTCGGTGGATTCTGAAGCTGCGCACCCGCATAAATGCAAAAAGTGTTGTAGGCTTATCGCCTCAGCACACGGGGTGAGGTCCCTCTCACCCGCTTACCCGACCTTGTCTGCGACCACCCCCACGGACCTGGCCCGACCCGTTTACCCGACCTGTACTCCTCGCCCACCACCGCACGCCAATGGGTCTGGACCCGAGCGTGACCCGTACCTGAATACCCGGCAGCTCTGGGAGAGCTATCCTACGAGTGAATTCTGAGAGAGAGATGCGGGGGAGGGTAGAGTAGGTTTTTGCCCTGACCCAACTGTGAGTGTGCAGTCACAGAAGAAGAAGAGAAGGCAGACTGCAGAGGAAGAAGAAAGAAGAGAAAGAAGGAAGGAGCAGCCAGAGCCGTGGCTGCTTGAAGCAAAGCAGAAGAAAGGCAAAGAAGAAGAAGAAGAAAGAAGGAAGGAGGACGCACTGTAGCAGAGGCTACCTAAGTCGTCTGATTGAAAAATCAGACGACGCCTAGAAGAACAGAAGGAAGAAGACAAAGAAGAGAGAAGTAGAACACGAGGAGAAAGAGAAGAAGAAGCTTGGAAGAAAAAGAAAGAAGAAATAAGAAGGAAGAAGACTGAAGAACCAAAGAGAAGAGAAGAGAAGAAGACAAAGACAAGAGAAAGAAGAGAAGAAGAAAAAGCCAACAGGACAAATCCCTCTCTCTCTCTTTCTTTCATTTTTGTAATAGAAACTTTGTACTTCTAGAATACAGTTTGCTCCCTGAGTTCGACCTCGAGAAAACTTTTATTTTCTGAGTAACAAATTGTATTAAACTAGTAACCACTCCTCTATACTATACTACGACGAAATATTAGAACTATAGACGAGAGTAGCAGCCAATTCTTCTTTTTCTTGATTGTTTCCAAGGCCTCAAGGTAGGGTGTATGAATGTCGATTTGTTCTATTTCTGGGTCCTTGGTTGGTGCCTCTTCTGAGTAGGGTATTTCAGCGAGTGAAGTCTCGGGGAGAGTCGGCCATTTGGGGTCCTGGGTTTTGGCGCTGCTTCTCAAGGTCACCGCATTCGCAGAGGCATTGGGGCCATGGGTTGATCCTTGAGAAGACGAGGACGAAGAAGCACCAAACCCAGGGGGTGTTTGCGGGGCTAGCTGGACCATGTGGGCCTGCCCGGGGTTGCTTTGGAACCCTTGCGAATTGGGGCCTCTGTTAATTATGTTTCGCGGGTTTGGTTGTGGCTGGGAAGGTAGGGATCCTTGTTGTTTATAGTCCAAGAGTTGGCTTAACTACCCCTTTACTAAGGCCATTTCCTCCTAATGTTTCTGGTTCATGTCAGCCATCATCTTTATTAGGGTGTCCATTTGATTTTGTGGGGGAGGGGCTGCCCTATTCTGATTATATTGGGGTCTAACTGGTGGTCCATGCTGATAGGGGGCAAGTGTGGCTGCTGGTTTGGCCTGGGCTGGTTTTGGAATTGCGGTGGTTTCTGGTTTGTCCAACCAAAGTTGGGGTGGTTACTCCAGCCAGTGTTGTCGTATAACCTTGGACAGCTTGCACATCCTCAAGGATAGCCGATGTCGATGGAGAAGGAAGAGAGTAATCAAGGGTTGAGGGAGCAAAGGTCCCTCCCTGGAATGTGGTTAGGGGTTGTTCCAGGTTTAGTTGGCTTAAGGGCTGAACCAGGTGTTGGGAGATCGTAGATCGCATTTTTGATAAAAGCGTCGTAGTATAGTTGCGAAATACGATCCAACAAAGATATTGTTTTGAAAATAACGAGACTTTGAGTCCAGGTCGTTCATCTCTGGGAGGCGTTGTTTTTGTTTTTGAAATCGATCTTAAAGCTGCTCTACTTTATTTAAACGACATGCTGGTGCGTAATATATAGGCGGTTAAAGAACAGGCACTTAAATCACGCAAATATGATAATCATTCAGCTCAAGGTGATTTCAAACACATAAGAGATATATATATATATATAAAATGAAATTTCATTCATCATGGGAGAGTTGTTGCACAAGGAAATTTAGAGGAAAGCTTATACATGAATGCTTAAAATTAAATCTAACTACTAGAAAACGATTGCATACAAGAATCAACGGGGAGATTTCGCATGCATCATTGGGGGAGAAGTAAGACTACTATACTAAGCAGTAAATGAAAGCAATAAAGATTATGAAGAGCATGATTTAAAACTAGAAGAATAGAGGGCATTCAGGGGTGGTCCCCGATGGCCTTGGAGTGGTCGAGAGGAGAATGAGGGGCGGCCAATGTAGCTTAGGCCAACCCTTGGAGAGAAGTAGGGTTGATCCAGCATCCCGGCATGGTGTCCTCCATGGTGGTGGTAGTGAGCTCGTGGAGGTGGAGTGAGTGGCTAAGTGGAGGTGGCGTGAATGGCACCAATGGAGAGCAATTGCCAAGGGAGTGAATGGGTGCCAATGGCCACCCAAGGGGTCTTTTCATAGACCTAAGGGAAGCTCTCTAGAGAATTATGGAATTCTCTAGAAGGCCTATGGTGGGAGCTCGTGGGAGAGTGAGAGAGAGAGGGTGGATGGTGGTTTTTAGATCCACCAAATGTGGATCTAAAAATTGAATGGCTCTTGGTTGCTATTTTTGGCAACCAAGGCAACCACACATGGTAGAGAGTTCTAGAGAACTCTAGGCTAGATATTTTCGTGTGGATGGTGTGTGTGGGTGTGTGTGGGTCGAAACTTAGGTGGCTAGGTTGATTAGGTTGGGTTCTAGTGGGTTTAGGTCAAGGTAGGTCTCAAATTAGGGTTATAAACCCTAATTCACTAATGTAAAGTGCAATTAAACTTAATACAAGTTTAATTAGGTGTGTGGAAACTTAATTTAGAGTAAAACAACTTAATTAAGTCAGGTCTAGGTCAATTGGACTCTCACTGAATCCAATTGGACAGTGTGTGCTGAGATCTGGGCTCAATTAGACTTAATGAGTCCAATTGAATAGGCTGATGGAATTGACTAAGATCCAAGTCAATTAGGTTTAGTGAGGACCTAGTCCTTAGGGAGGTCTAGAGGTGGTGTACTAGGGTTAGGGCACCTTAATTTAGGTTCCTATGGGGTTGGAATTGGGTATAGGGACCTAGAGATCCAAGATCAAGGCTTAAATCTCAAAACAGGAATTGGAGAGCAGTATCAGACGTCTAATTATATAATCAGACGTCTTAGAGTCAAAAATCAGAAGTCCAGACTTGTTGTCTGGACGTCCAATCAGAGTTAGGAAGGATTTCGGGTTCTGTTTTGGGTATTCTGCAGAAATTAGACGTCTGAAAAAGTGTCTGGATGTCCAATGACACTGCAGAAGTGGGTTTGAAGTGTGCGGGAGTTGGCTAAGGGTCCTGGACGTCTTAAAACTTATCTGGACGTCCAGAGAAGGGTTGGAACTAGGGTTTTAGGGCTTCCTAGGGTGTTGTGACCTAATCTAAGGGTGGCTAAAGCTTGGGGAAGTCTCTAGGCTATTCTAGGGCTAGGATGGACCTAAGCTCTTCACATTTTACTGCTTTATTTCTACTTAATAGAATAACAAACTTTTAACCCCCTTACATTATTATTCCTATGTCTAAACTAGGCCTTCTGCTCCAGCTCTGCTACAACTCCCGTTATTCCTGATCCAGCTTCAGATCCAGCTCCTGATTAGCTTATTCCCTGCAATCGACATAATGCACTTAATCAGCACATTATAACATTATTTTATGCATAGCTAAAGGAAAGCAGTAAAGATGCAGATAATGCGTATGCATGCATGAATAACCCTAACTTATGCTAAGTCCTAGCCTAATTTAGGTCAATTAAGACCTATGATTGCTGCGCAATCACCAGGTCAACATTATGCGTTCCCTTTGCTAAGGAGAAGGTCTGTAAGGGGTTCCTGGTCTGGTTCAGTAGCTCATCAATCTTTTTGTCCACCAATTCCACTCGATCCAGTTTCTTGGCAATGATGTCCATGTCAACCATTCTAGAATTTGCTTGTATCTCATAAATCCCACCACGGGGTTGACTGGACCGTTAAACTGGGTCATGGAGGAATTATTGAGCGAATTCTCGCTCATAGACTCAAAGAGTTCAAACGTGCTCTCCTCGTCCTTGTTTAGGAAGTTCCCCCCACATGAGGCATCGACGAAGTTCCGCAAGTTGTTGTCCAGACCGTGGTAGAAAATATGGGCCAATTGCCACCTTGGTACTTCGTGGTGTGGGCATTTCCTCAAGAGTTCATTAAATCTTTCCCATGCCTCATGAAATTGTTCCCCACCCTGGAGTGTAAAGGTAATGATAGCCCTTCTGAGGGCATTGGTCTTTCCTATGGGGAAGAATTTCTTTAAAAATGCATGCCTCAGTTCTTCCCAGGTGGTGATGGGTCTACCTAGGGTTCTAAGCCAATGAGAAGCCTTGTCTCTTAATGAGAAGGGAAACATCTTGATTAGAACAATGTTAAGGCTAATGTTCCTAGGTTTCACAGTTCATGCTATGCGGTCGAGATCCTCTAGATGCTGGAAGGGGTTCTCATTTGAGCTTCCATGGAAGTGGTTCTGGATTAGACTTAAGACATTCGGTTTCAGCTCAAAATCACCTCCCCCTTCGGGGATCCTAAGGTGTGGCTCGACTCTAATAGGGAGGGATTATAGAAATCGTGGAGGGGCCTCGGCTGATCCTGAAATGGTGGTATATCCAGTGGTAGTTGCTCTTGTGCGCCTTGGAAAGGTGGTGGTGGTTGTTCTTGTGGGTTCTGTAATCGTTGTATGGCTTGCATGATGGTGTAGATTTGTTATTGCTGAAGCCGGTGGTTTGCATTAATTTGGATTTGGATGATGGCCATTGCGTCTGGTGGGGGTTGATCCTCCGCCTCATCTATCCTAGGTTCCACCATGTTCCTAATAGAATCGCGTCGCCTAGATTCCTGCCCCAAAACACACAACTCGGGATGCAGTGAGCGTCTCCCATGCATACACTAGAGAAGAACAAGAGAGGATGCGGAGGGCAACAGATGCGAGAAATGTGTTTCAATCAAGCACACAAGCCTAGTCCTTATGGTGTATTCCTTAGGAGAACTAAAAAATCTCACAAAGGGTGATTAAGTCCGTAAACACTGGACTCTCCTTCCCAAGGCTAATCTGGATAGGTTGATTACAAGGGGATTGCAGGGAAGGTTCTTCCTTTGGCTTGCGCCTCTGGTTCCATAGACCCCACAACCACGGTCGTTTGACACTGCCTCACAGCCTAGTCACCAGACTCTACCAAGGGAATGAAAGCCAAGTGCCTAGCAAACAAAACCTCGCCTTTGGAGACTTAACTCAATTCTGTCTAGGGCACGTCTACTTAGTTTTAAAGGACTAGGATAGTGCTTCTGCTAGGTTATGTGATGAGGCGTTGATTGGGGTGGTGCCTCTTAATTTTCCACTTTCAAGGTGTGTGCTTCTATCAAAACATGGTTTTCAAGCAAGGATTTTTAAGATGTGGTATCTTTTAGTGTTTCATCCTTACTTTAGTGTTTTTTAGTGTTAACGTGTCTTAATGTTTTCAGACAAGTTTCAGTGGGCACGTCAAGTTTTGCACACAATTTGGTGAAAGTAGATTTCCTTTTATTCTGTAGAGGCTCTAAAACCCTAATGTACTCATCCTAATGATCATGCAGCTTCTATTAGATGAGTCAATTATAGGGTTGAGTGGTGCGGCCCAGGTCAACTCACGGTGGCTTCGCAAACACCACTCAAAAAAAAAAAAAAAAGAAAAGAACACTCCAAGAATTTATTCAGAATGTTAGAGTGTACATTTTTTTGTGGGGTGATGTGTTAAGGATGTGGGTCAAGCAATCATACACCACGCTAATTTTTTTCAATTTTTACAATTTTTTTTAGTTTTTTTTCACTCAAGCAAACAATCATGAGTGAAGAATTACTCACTATCAGTCTTTGTTGCGCCTACTCCCTTGTTACTGTCGTGGGATGCGTTGCTTCACCGTCCAAGCGCCGAATTCCTACAACCATCAAGTAAAAAGCAAACAAGGCATTAGACAATGTGAGAATGGTTGTGGAATGGAGGTGACAAAACAAATCCGTTGCCTCCCCGGCAATGGCGCCAAAAACTGATGTGCGCTTGTGCATGTGTGTTAAGAAGTGTCGTTATAGTCGCACTTGCAACGTCGATTTTAAAGTAAAGAAACGGAGGTGAGTCCGAGTGTCGATCTCATGGAGGCGTGAAAATCGGATTTTGCTTATCACTTGTTGTCACGGAAAGCGCGGAGTTTTACTTGCGAAAGGTGCGGTTTGAAAAGCGAGAGAGAGATTAGGGTTAGAGTTGTTTCTTGCTTGATCAAGCAACTTAAACAGGAATTGAAATAAACAACTGAATGGAAAGTACTTCATTAATCATGTAGCTTTAGTTCATAGCTTACAACATTAAATACATGCTCAAACAAAAGTAAAGGAAAGCTTAAAAGAAAGGAAGAGAGAGAGAGGAGGGGGAGAGCGGCGAGACAGCCATGGTGGTGGAGGAGGCTCCGTCGGTGGCTCGTCGTCTCCGACGATTACACGAGGGCCTAAAGCTAGCCAAGAGAGGGGTAGAGTAGTTGCAAGGGAAGTGAATGCCTTGAATGAGTGGTTGGAGGGGTTTAAATAGGGTTAAGGGCTTTCTAAAAGAAGGGGCTTTAGCGACGTCCGGGACGTCGCTAAAACCATTCCAAAAGCATCGGTGAATCTCTCTAGCCCGCCAGTCAACCACCCTGCCGTTCTTCTTTGCGCTCGATCCGCGGCCGCTGCGTGAGAGCCGTCCAATCGAAGATCGGACGGCTAAGATCTTTCCTTGGATGCGCCCGGATCGCACCTCGGGTACGCGTGTGCGCGGGCGTCGTCGCTCGGCGTGCGCGCCCACGTGAACTCTCGCGATCTGAGGGCACGCCGCATGGCACGATCACGACCGCCCGCTGCTGATCGGACGGCCCAATTTCGCCGCGCGCTTCCTTCATCTTCAATTTTACGCATTGCGCGACTCAAACCCGTGTCGCGTGCGTGCGGGCGTGCGCGCTAACCGTTGCGCCACTCCCGCGCTTTGTCGTGGAGACTGCGGGCAGGCACGCGGCTTTCGGAGTTCGATCGAAGATCGACGGCCAAGATTTGATCTCAGCTGAAGGGAGAGTGGCGTGCGATGGAGCGGGGGTGACATGGCGCAACAAGGGCCGTTGATCACCAAATCAACGGTCAGAACTTCTTGGGCCCATTGTAGGAGCTCCGGATGTCGGATTTGGCCGATCTTGAGTCCATTGGACTTCGTTCGTCGTTCTGAATCCATCTGTGTGGTCCGATTGCACATCTGAGGCTTGCTTTGACAAGTGCTTACACAAATGGCCATTAATACAGTTTTATAAGCAATCTTGGTACATGATGCATGCAATGCTCCCATTCTACTTATGTTGTGCCTTTTATTCTTAATATGGGCCCTATTTAACAGAATTATCACCCCCATGTGCAGTGTTATCAGGCATCATGTCTTTTTTGGTCATGGTCCCCAATGTTTGGCAGCGAGAGCAAGACTTGGAAAAGTTGTGTGCATCCTTAAAGAGGGAAGGCCAGTAAAATCCGGACTGCAGAACCTTCACAGCCGTTTCCTTTCCTGAGAAGTGGCCACCACAAGCTTGGTCATGACAAAAAGATAGCACACTTTGAACTTCGTTCTCAGGGATACACCTCCTGATTATCTGGTCGGCACAGAGGCGAAACAGCATGAGATCATCCCAGAAATAGTGCTTGGCCTCTACCAAGAACTTGTCTCATTGCTCTCTGGACCAGCTGTGCGAGGTCTGTCCTACAACCAGGTAGTTGACATAGTTAGCATACCAAGGCAGTTTCTTGTCTTGCACAGCCAAAATGTGTTCATCGGGGAAGGTGTCGGATAAAGGCAGGGAGGGTCCAATGTGGTCTGGGTGAAGTCTAGATAAGTGGTCAGCCACCACATTCTTTGATCCGGCTTTGTCGCGGATTTCCAGGTCAAATTCTTGCAAGAGCAAGATCCATCTGATGAGCCTGGGCTTCGCGTCCTTTTTAACCAACAGGTGCTGAATGGCTGAATGGTCAGTATAGATGGTCACGTGGGATCCCAGCAGGTAAGGTCGGAATTTCTCAAGTCCGAAAACTACAGCGACCAATTCTTTCTCTATGACCGTATAATTTCGTTGGGCCTCGTCCAACATCTTGCTCGCGTAGTAGATCACCATGGGTTTCTTGTCTTGTCTTTGTCCCAGGACAGCACCTATGGCAAAATCTGATGCATCACACATAATCTCAAAGTCCTGGGACCAATTTGGGGGCTGAAGTACAGGTGTTGTAGAAACTAAGTCCTGGAGGGTGTGAGAAGCCTGGATGCAATCAGAGGTCATGTGGAATATGGCGTCGTTGGCCAGAAGGTTGGTTAAGGGTTTGGAGAGCTTGGAGAAGTCTTTGATGAACCTTCGGTAGAAGCAACATGTCCCAGGAATGAACGGATCTGCCGGACCGAGCTAGGCAGAGGAAGTTTGGAAATCCAATCAACTTTAGCCCGATCCACCTCAATACCCCTATGCAATACGATGTGACTGAGGACGATTCCTTCTTGAACCATGAAATGGCTCTTTTCCCAACTTAACAACAAATTAACTTCGATACATAGTTTCAAGATTTTCTCCAAGTTGCTAAAACAATGGTCGAATGAATCCCCAAATATAGAGAAATCATCCATAAAGACCTCCAAGTATTCACCCACCATTTCTGAAAAAATGGCTAGCATGCAACGCTGAAAGGTAGCAGGTGCATTGCATAACTCAAACGACATTCAATGGAATGCAAATGTACCGTACGGGCAAGTGAATGTGGTCTTCTCTTGATCTTTAGGAGCAATTGCGACTTGGTTATATCCTGAATATCCATCCAGGAAGCAAAAATACTTTTGCCCTGCCAATCTTTCAAGGATCTGGTCAATGAATGGAAAGGGGAAATGATCTTTCTTGGTTGCTTCATTGAGTTTTCTATAATCAATACACACCCGCCATGCAGTGGTGGTGCGGGTGAGGATGGATTCACCATGCTCATTGGTAACAACGGTGAGCCCGGCTTTCTTTGGAACCACTTGAGTGGGGCTTGCCCAGGGGCTGTCAGAGATGGGATAGATGATGTCAGCGTCAAGTCACTTGATAATTTCTTTCTTAACGACCTCCTACATATTTGGGTTTAACCGTCTCTGCATTTGGCGGGAGGGTCGTGCCTCGTCTTCCAGGTAAATCTTATGAGTGCAATAGGCGGGGCTAATTCCTCTTAAGTCTAAAATGGTCCATCCAATGGTGGCCCGATGTTTCGAAAGGGTCGCGGTCAACCTGAGTTCCTGATCCTTGGTTAGATGAGAGTTAATAATCACAAGGAAGGTCTGGTCAGGTCCTAGGAAGACATACTTGAGATTCTCAGGTAGTGGCTTTAGTTCGGGTGCGGGTGGAACAACAGTCGAAGGGAAAGGGAAAGGCGGGAGTTGATTAACATCAATCTCCTCAAATGGTGTTGTTTGATGGTAATCAGCCCTACAGAGGTCCATGGGCAGCGATGGTGATGGGTCAGAATAGTCGTTATAGGATTGGTGGTCTGAGACAAAACTAAGGGTGAGGCATTCCTTGACCAAAGGTTCCACGGGATCATGTTCCTCAACACAATCGCAATCAAAAGACTTGGTCACCTAGAAGATATCCAACTGCATTTTCTTGTCTCCGAAGGCGATCTCCATACATCCCATGTCACAATCAATGTTTGCCTTAGCCGTAGCTAAGAAAGGTCTGCCTAAAATTATGGGTGTGTTCTGTAGTTTTTTAGGGACTTCCATGTCGAGCACCAAGAAGTTGACCGGAAAATAGAAGTCCTTGACCTGTACAATCACATCCTCGACAACCCCCTTTGGGGTATTCATAGAACTATTCGCCAATTGGATGGTGACAGGTGTGGGTGTCAACTCTCCGAAACCAAATTGGTGGTACAGGGTTGTTAGAATGAGATTGATGGAAGCACCTAAGTCCAGGAGCGCTCTATCAAATGTCATGTCCTCGATATTGCAGGATATCAGGGGTGCTCCTGGGTCAGTTTGCTTGAGCGAAAGGTTACTTGATATTACAGAACTTGCTTGCTTGGAGAGCACAACCTTCCTAGGTGCTTGAGGTCTTGGCTTACGTTTGGGTGTATAGGCATCCTTTAAAAATTTGGCATAAGCCGGGATGTGCTTAACAGCTTCGAGGAGCGGAATATTAATTTGAAGTTGCTTAAAGATCTCCAAATGCTCCTCAAATTCCACAACACTTTTCTTCTTCTTGATTGTCTCCAAGGCCTCGAGGTATGGTGTCTGAACATGGATAGGATCTATTTCTGGGTCCTTGGGTTTATCCAGTGCCTCTTCTGAGTCGGGTATTTCAGCTGGTGAAGTCTCGGGAAGAGTTGGCCATTTGGGATCTTAGGTTTTGGCGCCGCTTCTCAAGGTTATCGCATTCGTAGAGGCATTGGGACCATGGGTTGATCCTTGAGAAGACGAGGATGAAGAAGCACCAAACCCAGGGGGTGTTTGTGGGGCTGGCTGGACCATGTGAGCCTGCCCGGGATTGCCCTAGAACCCTTGTGAATTGGGGCCTCTGTTAATCATGTTTCGCCGGTTTGGTTGTGGCTGGGAAGGTAGGGATCCTTGTTATTTACAGTCCAATAGTTGGCTTAACTGTCCCTTTACTAAGGCCATTTCCTCCTAATGTTTCTGGTTCATTTCAGCCATCATCTTTATCAAGGTGTCCATTTGGTTCTGTGGGGGAGGGGCCACCCTATTTGGATTATATGGGGGTCTAACTAGTGGTCCTTGTTGATAGGGGAGCAAGTTTGGCTACTGGTTTGGCCTGGGCTGGTTCTGGAATTGAGGTGGTTTCTGGTTTGTCCAACCAAAGTTGGGGTGATTACGCCAGCCAGTGTTGTAAGTGTTGGATAAAGGGTCAGGTTTAGCATAACCTTGGACAACCTGTACATCTTCAAGGATAGCAGATGTCGATGGGAAGGGAAGAGAGTAATCAAGGGTTGAGGGAGCAAAGGTCCCTCCCTGGAACGTGGTCAGGGGTTGTTCCAAGTTCAGTTGGCTTAAGGGCTGGACCAGGTCAACATTGTGAGCTCCCTTTGCTAGGGAGAAGGTCTGTAACAGGTTCTTGGTCTGGTTCAGTAGCTCATCTATGTTTTTATCCACCAATTCCTCTCGATCTAATTTCTTGGCAATGATATCCATGTCAACCATTCCAGAATTTGCTTATACCTCATAAATCCCACCACGGGGTTGACTGGATCGGTTAAACTGGGTCATGGAGGCATTGTTGAGCGAATTTTCTCTCATAGACTCAAAGAGCTCAAATGCGCTCTCATCTTTGTTCAGGAAGTCCCCCCCCTCATGAGGCATCGACGAAGTTCCGTAGGTTGCTGTCCAGATCGTGGTAGAAGATCTGGGCCAATTGCCACCTTGGTACTTCGTGGTGTGGGCATTTCCTCAAGAGGTCATTAAATCTTTCCCATGCCTCATGGAACTGTTCCCCACCCTGGAGTGTAAAGGTAGAAATGGCTCTTCTGAGGGCATTGGTCTTTTCTATGGGGAAGAATTTCTTTAGAAATCCATGCCTCAGTTCTTCCCAGGTGGTGATGGGTCAACCTAGGGTTCTAAGCCAGTGAGATGCCTTGTCTCTCAGTGAGAAGGGGAACATCTTAATCAAAACAATGTCAAAGCTAATGTTCCTAGGTTTCACAGTTCGGGCTATCCGGTTAAGATCCTCTAGGTGCTGGAAGGGGTCCTCATTTGAGCTTCCATGGAAGTGGCTTAGAATAAGACTCAAGACATTTGGTTTTAGCTCAAAGTCATCTCCCCCTTCAGGGATCCTAAGGTGTGGCTTGACTCGAATAGCGGAAGGATTGTAGAAGTCGCAGAGGGGCCTAGGTTGGTCCTGGAATGGGGGTAGATCAGGTGGCGGTTGCCCTTGTGGGCCTTGGAAAGGTGGTGGTGGTTGCCCTTGTGGGTTCTGCAACTGGTGTATGGCTTGCATAATAGTGTGGATCTGTTGCTGCTGAAGCTGGTGGTTTGCATTAATCTGGGCTTGGATGATGGCCATTGTGTCTATTGGGGGTTGGTCCTCAACCTCATCTACCCTAGGCTCAGCCATGTTTTTAGCAGAATCAAGTCGCCCGGATTCCCATCCAAAAACAAACAACTCAGGATGCAGTGAGCGTCTCCCATGCATACACTAGTGAAGAACAGGAGGAGATGCGGAGAGCGATAGATGTAAGAATGTGTGTACAACCAAGCAAACAGGCCTAGTCCTTATGATGTATTCCTTAGGGGACCTAGAAATCTCCAAAAGGGTGATCAAGTCCGTAAGCACTGGACTCCCCTTCCCAAAGCTAATCTGGCCAGGTTGATTACGAGGGGATTGTAGGGAAGGTTCTTCCTTTGGCTTGCGCCGCCTATTCGATAGACCCCACAACCGCGGTGGTTTGATGCTACCCCGCAGCCTAGTCACCAGATTCTACTAAGGGAATGAAAGCCAAGTTCCTAGCGAATAAAACCTCGCCTCTCGAGACTTAACCCAGTCTTGCCTAGGGCACGTCTACTCTATTTTAAAAGGCTGGGATGGTTCTTGTGCTATGGTTATGTAATGAGGCATTTATTGGGGTAGTGCCTCTTAGTTTTCCACTTTCAGTGTGTGTGCTCTTATCAAAACATGATTTTTAAGCAAGGATTTTTTCTTAAGATGTGGTGTCTTTTAATGTTTCATCCTTACGTTTGTGTTTTTTAAGATTGACGTGTCTTAATGTTTTCAGACAAGTTTCAGTGGGCACGTCAAGTTTTGCACACAATTCGGTGAAAGTAGATTTCCTTTTGTTGTGTAGAGGCTCTAAAACCCTAATGTACTCATCCTAGTGATCATGCAGCTTCTATTAGATGAGTCAATTTTAGGGTTGAGTGGTGCGGCCCAAGTCAATTCAAGGTGGCTTCGCAAACACCACTCAAAAAGAAAAAAGAACACTCCAAGAATCTTAGATTATTCAGAATGTTAGAGTGTATTTGTTTTTGTTGGGTGATGTGTTAAGGATGTGGATCAGGCAAACATGCACCACACCAATTTTTTTTCAGGTTTACAAAATTTTTTTAATTTTTAAGCAAGCAAACAACCATTGGTGAAGAAATACTCACGACCAGTCCTTGTTGTGCCTACTCCCTTGTTACCGTCATGAGTTGTGCTGCTTCACCGTCCAAGTATCGAATTCCTGCAACCATCAAGTAGAAGGAGACAAGGCGTTAGACGATGTGAGTATGGATGTAAAATGGAAGTGACAAAACAAATCCGTTGCCTCCCCGGCAACGACGCCAAAAAATGACGTGGCGTGGGGCGCGTGTGTTTAGAAGAGTCGTTATAGCTTGCGCTCGCAACGTCGGTTTTAAATGAAGAAATGGACGTGAGTCTGAGTGTCGATCTCAGGGAGGCATGAAAACTGGATTTTTTCTTGTCACTTAATGTCACGGAAATAACGGGCTTTTGCTTGCGAAAAGTCATGAGTGAAAAGCGAGTGAGAGAGAGAGAAAGAGAGAGAGAGAGAATAGGGTTAGAATTTCTTCATTCACACATGCAACTTTAAACATAAAAGAGGGCAAGTAATTAGATAGGAAACAACTTCATTTGACATGCAACTTTAGTTTATAATTACAACACTAGATAAATGCTTGAACATAAGTAAAGTAAAGCTTAAGATAAAGAGGGAAAGAGAGAAGGAAGACGGCGAGGCAACCACGGCGGTGGAGAGGGGCTCCGTTAGCGGCTCGTCGACTCCGGCAACTACAAGAGGGCTCAATGGTAGCTAGGAGTGGGGTAGAGCACTTGCAAGTGGAATGAATGAATTGAATGGGTGGTTGGATGGAGTTTATATAGGCAAAAGGGTTTTCTAATTCAAGTATGGGCTTTAGCGACGTCCGGGACGTCGCTAAACCCATACTAAATCTGTCGGTGTAGCCTCCTGCCCACCGGTTGCTAGCTAGCGCACGTTCTTCTCCGCGCTCAATCCGTGTGCGCGGCTTGAGAGCCGTTCGATCGCGAATCGGACTGTTGTTGTCACTCGTGGGGCGCGTGCCTGGATCACGCCCACGCCCCCTGCGTCATCGCGGGCGTCGGCTATGGACGTGCACGATTGCGCTGCGTCGCTCGTTGCCTCCCGTTCGATCACACATCAGCGGCTGAAATCACGCGCGCGCGCTCCCACTTGAATTTGTGTTGCGGTCGGCACTTCGAACCCACATCTCACTGTGCGGGGGTGAGGCGCAGACCACTGCACTACGCCCACTGCTTTGTCACGGAGACGAGGCGCGGTCGCTGCGCAGACGACCGTTAGATGAAGATCCAACGGTCGAGGGTTGCTGCTGCTGCAGCTGAGAGGCGCACGGATGCAAGGTTTCTAGGCTTAAAAGGACGTCGCGCGATGAAGGTGATTGCGGGTGCGGCATGGCTGACACATGGCGGCCCCATGGCCGTTGATCATCAGATCAACAGTCAGAACTTCTTGGGCCAATAATGGGAGCTCTGGACGTTGGATTTAGCTGATTTTGAGTCCGTTGGACTCTGTTTGTCATTCTGAATCCATCCGTGTGGTCCGATTGCTCATCTGAGGCCTGTTTTGACAAGTACTTGTACAAATGGCCATTAATACTATTTTATAAGCAATTTTGATGTATGATGCATGCAATGCTCCCATTCTATTTATGATGTGTTATATGTGCATTTTGTTCTTAAGATAAACCCCTAGAATTATCACCCCAAGATTCAGTGTTATCAGTTACTCTGAAATTTTTCTAACATATGTTATTCCAATTTAGTTAATTATTTCTCGTCGTTTTCATTTGTTACCTTTTGTTGTTTTTTGTAGGCATTTCTTATTCAAACTCAGTGGTTCTCTGATATTTTATTCCTTGGTTTGCTAATGCAAATGCCATTTTTAGATTTTTCTCCTACTCATGAATCTTACTTGTATTTTAGTTATGTAGGTTACTCAACATTTTCCTATACTCCCAGTTGGTCTTCCTTGTTGTTTACCAAATAACAGTTGTCGTTTATGATGTTACCTAACATTGGTCATTTTCTGTAGTTTTTTTCTTTCAATGGGATTGGGTTGTTTAAATGAAATACCTCAACATAACTAACATAATTGAATTTAAAGAAAACTTATTGCAAAGATGAATTGCCTAGCGAAGATGCAAACAATTCGTATGGAGGGTGGAGGTTATTATGTTGTCCATGTAATTATCACAATCATAAAATGTTGAATAATAGCCAGATGCATTTCTTGACCTCAAAGAGTGATGTGCCACTTTCCAAGTAGTACCGTATTGTGCTAAATGATAGGGCTAGTATTCAGACCTCAAAGACAATGCAATTGTTTATTGTTGAAGCCGACGATCATGAGAATCTTGGTTTCACTGAAGATGATGTATGGAACTATTAACTCTACATCCAATGATGATAATTCTATCAACGAGAGTTAGTTTTGAGGATATATGTGCGTTAATGACATACCACAATGGGCTTGGGAGCATTCAATGCATGACGAATTAAGATTGCTTATAATCAATGTTTAATAGCTATGTGTACAAGTGCATGTTGAAATAGGCCTTAAATGAGCAATCAGACAACGCGGATGGATCCAGATCGACAAACAGAGTCCAACGGACTTAAAATCCCTTAAATCCAACATCCATAGCTTCCCCAACATGCCCAAGAAGTTCTAATCGTTGATCTGATGATCAATGGCTGACAAACAACCACGTGGCACCATCCTCTACGTTCCCACCGACGCACGCACCCAGCCAGCTTCAAATCCTGACCGTTGGATCTCCATCCAACGGTCGGCGATGCCCGCGCGCAACTTCACCTCCGCGACTAATCATGAAGGCAGCACAGCGGGTGAAGCCTCGCACTCGCAAGCAAACGGTGAGCATTTGAAGCTCCGCATGTTGCCAAATCGTGCTCGACTGAGAGCGTGGTCATTACAATCGTCAATGCGGGTGTGAACGACGTAGATGGAATCCACGCGGTGCCTCCAGATGAAAGGTTGCCCAACGTGCACCATCACGTGTGCTCACCGCACATGAGGAGTGATCCAGCGCACCCGGTCATGCGCAATCCCAGCTATTGATGCGCGATCGAATGGCTTACGATGCAAGCACACGGATTACGAGAGAAGAAGCACCTGCGGGCGCGGTAGGGGGGTGACGTGGCGCGCCCTCAGTCATCCGATGGCGATCTACGCCTCGGATCCAACGACTGAGGATGCGTAGGCACGGCTTGAGAAGAACGGGCATGGGACTTCAACGATGCTTCTGGAAAGGACTTAGCGGCATCCCGGACGTCGCTAAAGACCCGTACCTATTTTAGAAGCCCTCTTCTTCTATATAAACCCCCTCAACCACCCCATTCAAAGGCATTCAATTCTTGCACACCCTCCATGCAATACTAGCCCTCTCCTAGCTCCACCAAACACTCCATATCTGCCCCGGAGTTGTTGAGCCGCCGACGGAGCCCCCCTCCACCACCGTGGCCGCCTCGCCTCCTCGCACTCTCTCTTACTCTAGTTTTACATTGCACTATTTTAAACTTTCATCTATTCTTGTATTTGTAAACAAACTCTAATTGCATGCTATATGTTAATGTTGCTTCTTATATTGTAGTTCACATCTCCTTAAAGTGATTGTCATGTTTTAAATGCAAGCTCTAACCCTACTCTCTCTCTCTTTCTCTCCCTCTCTCTTTCGCTCTAGTTTTTGTAAGCAAACCACGCTACCATTTTGTGCCACCCAAAGCGACTAAAACTAATCTGATTTCGTGCGTCCCTGAGATCGATAGTTAGACTCACCAAATCCAAATCTTAATTTAAAATCGACGTCGCGAACGCATGCTACAATGACATAATTAAACCAATGTGTTCCGCGCGCGTTAGTTTTTGGTACCGTTGCTGGGAAGTATGGTTGGCAAGTGGTCATGGGTAACAGCCCATTGCCCAGTTGTCCAAAACCTAGCTCACTAAATGCACAAAAAAGGCCAAAACACTTAAGGAAGAAGCGGGGAAGTAGAGAAATCCGGGGAGATATACATTGGAAGCACCCTTGTGTTGACCCCACACAAAATAAAAGTAGGAAGAAGGCTACCGATCGGACAGATACACCTTTAGGCAAGCATTTTCTTTTATGATCACCTAAGGGCGTCGAAACCCAAAGTCTGCTTTAATTACCATTGAGTGAGTCTATCACAATCTTCACACCAAGATGCTTAGCACTTAGTCTTTTTCGAGTTATGGGTGGGTTGGGTAGCTGTAAAAAGTTACCTACACACTCTCAACTCCAAAAAAAAAAAAAAAATAGAAAAGATGGAAAAGAATATATATATATATATATATCTGTATATATGCTTTAAAGCAAAGACTTGTGCAGTTGGCATTTTGGCAAACACACGGACACTGTTTAGTCCTTGTGGATTAGGCTCTTAGTATGTATTCCCTCCCATTGACAAGCAACATATGTCTGAGTAATAAATTCCTAATTCTGACTGAAAATAATGGCTAAGATAAACCTTGCTAGGGACTAGCAAGGGATGAGCATGGAGGTATGATAACTCTACATCCAATAATGATAATTCAATCAACTAGAGTTAGTTTTGAGGATATATGTGCGTTAATGACATACCATAATGGGCTTGGGAGTATTGCATGCATGATGAATTAAGATTGCTTATAATTAATGTTTAATGGCTATGTGTACAAGTGCATGTTGAAACAAGCCTCAAATGAGCAATCGGACTGCGCGGATGGATCCAGATCGACGAACAGAGTCCAATGAACTCGAAATCTCTTAAATCCGACATCTGGAGCTCCCCCAACAAGCTTAAGAAGTTCTAGCCGTTGATCCAGCTCACAAACGGCCACGTGGCGCCATCCGTTGTGCTCCCACCAACGCACGCACCCAACCAGCTTCAAATCTTAACCGTTGGATCTTCATCCAATGGTTGGTGACCCCCGTGCGCAACTTCGCCTCCATGACTAATTGCGAAGGCAGCACAGCGGGTGAGGCCTCGCACTCGCAACCAAGCGACAAGCGTTTGAAGCTCTACGAGCTGCCAAATCGCGCTCGACCGAGAGCGCGGTCAATTACAACCGTTGATGCAAGCACGAATGGCGTAGATGAAATCCACGCGGTGCCTCCAGATGAAAGCTTGCCCAACGCGCATGATCATGCGTGCTCACCACGCATGAGGCGCGATCCAATGCACCCGGTCGCACGCAATCCCAGCCGTTGTTGCACGATCGGACTTATGGTGCGAGCACACGGATCACGGGAGAAGAACCATCCGCGGGTGCGGCAGGGGGGGCAACATGGCGCGCCCTCAGCCATCTGATGGCGATTCGTGCCTCAGATCCGACTGCTGAGGATGCATAGGCATGGCTTGAGAAGAAGAAGAATGAACATGGGACTTCAGCTACGCTTCTAGAAAGGACTTAGCGACGTCTCAGACGTCGCTAAAGACCCGTACCTATTTTAGAAGCCCTCTTCTACTATATAAACCCCCTCAACCACCCCATTCAAAGGCATTCAATTCTCACACACCTTCCATGCAATACTAGCCCTCTCTTAGCCCCACCAAATACTCCATATCCACCCAGGAGTTTTCGAGCCACCAACAGAGCTACCCTCCACCGCCGTGGTCACCTCGCCTCCTCCTTGCACTCTCTCTTAGTCTAGTTTTACATTACACGATTTTAAGCTTTCAACTATTCTTGTATTTGTAAACAAACTCTAATTGCATGCTATATATTAATGTTGCTTCTTATATTGTAGTTCACATCTCCTTAAAGTGATTGCCATGTTTTAAACGCAAGCTCTAACCCTACTGACTCTCTCTTTCTCTCTCTCTTTCACTTTCGTTTTCGCAAGCAAATCACGCTACCATTTTGTGACACCCAAAGCGACTAAACTAATCTGATTTCACGCCCCCCTGAGATCGACACTTGGACTCACCAAATCCAAAGCTTAATTTAAAATCGATGTCACGAACTCATGCTACAATGACATAATTAAACCAACATGTTCCACATGCATCAGTTTTTGGCGCCATTGCTGGGGAGTCAACGGATTTCTTTTGTTGCTTTTATCTCACATTACTACTCACATTTTCTGACTCGCTTTCCTCTCTCTACTTCTTGATTGCAGAAACTCAGCACTTGGGTGATGAAGGAGTGTGATCCAAGAAGGTAGATACGGAATAAAGTGTTGCGAAGACTTTTTGTCTCACTCCACCCATTGAGTGCTTGCTTGCTTAAAAAATACAAAAAAAATATAAATTCAAAATTGGCATGGTGAATGGCTACTTGATCTACATTCCAAACTCATCACCCAACAAAAAAAAATACACCCTAACGTTCTTGAAGAGATAATCTTTTTGGAGTGTTCTTCTTTCTTTTGAGTGGTGTTTGTGAAGCCGCCGTGATTTGAATTGGGCCGTGCCACTCACCATAATTAAAATCAATGCACTTGGTAGAACTGCATGAATACTAGGGTGAATACATTAGGGTTGTTTCTCTAGGGCCACATTATTCTAAAGGAAATCGACTTTCTTCCGTTGTGTGCAAAACCTTGTGTGCCTACTTGAATATTGTTTGAAAACATTAAGGAATTTCAACCCTAAAAATCACTAAAGCAAGGACGAATCATTAAAAGACATCACATCCTAAAAACCTTGCTTAAAAACCATATTTTGTTGAGTGCATGCATAGGCTCAATTAGACTAATTAAGTGGCACAACCCCAAACAACGCCACAACACATATCCTGAGCACAAGTACTAACCTAGCCCTCATTAAAATGGAGTAGACGTGCCCTAGGCAGGACTAGTCTAAGTCTTTAAGGTGTAATTAGGTTTACTAGGCACTTGGCCTTCATTCCCTTTGTAAAATCTGGTGTCTAGGCTACGGGGAAGTATTAAACGACCGCAGTTGTGAGGTCTATGGAACTGACGACACAAGCCAAAGGAAGAACCTTCCCCTTAATCCCCTCATAATCAACCTGGCTAGATTAATATCGGGAAGGGAGGTTAAGTGCTTGCAGATTTGATCATTTCCTTTGAGGCTTCTAGGTCATCTAAGGTATACACTATAAGGACTAGACTTGCTTGCTTATTTGTGCACACACATCTTGCACCTATCTCTCTCTACATCCCTCCACGTTCTTCTCTAGTGTATACATGAGAGTCGATCACTTCATCTTGAGTTGTTTGTTTTAGAAAGGGAAATCAAGAGGAGACTTGATTTTTCAAGGGAAATACCTTACTTAAGAATTGATGAGATTGAGGACCAACCTCAACCCAATGCTATGGCCATCATTCAGGCTCAAATCTTGGCCAACCACCAACTCCAACAACAGCAGATCCAAACCATCATGCAGGCCATACACTGATTGCAGAACCTACAAGGGCAACCCCCACCCAACCCACCACAACCTCCAGAGGGCCAACCAAGGCCTCTCCATGATTTTTACGATCTGTATGTTATCCGGATCGAGCCACATCTTAGGGTCCCCGAAGGGGGAGATGATTTTGAGCTAAAACCTAATGTCCTGAGCTTAATACAAAGCCACTTTCATGGGAGCTCGAATGAGGACCCCTTCCAACACCTAGAGGACCTAGATCGGATCACCCGAATTGTGAAACCAAAGAACATCAGCTTGGATATTGTTTTAATTAAGATGTGCCCTTTCTCCCTAAAAGACAAAGCATCTCACTGGCTTAGAACCTTAGGGAGACCCATCTCCACCTAGGAGGAACTGAGGCATGCATTCTTGAAGAAATTCTTCCCCATAGGTAAAACCAATGCCCTCAGAAAAGCCATTACCACATTCACACTATAAGGTGGGGAACAATTCCAAGAAGCATGGGAAAGATTTAATGAATTGTTGAGGAAATGCCCACACCATGAGGTTCCAAGGTGGCAATTGGCCTAAATCTTCTACCATGGTCTGGACAGGAACCTTAGGAATTTTGTTGACGCCTCATGTGGAGGCAACTTTTTGAACAAAGATGAGGAGAGCACGTTCGAACTCTTTGAGTCCATGAGTGAGAATTTGCTCAACAATGCCTCCATGACCCAGTTAAATCAATCTAGTCAACCTCGTGGTGGGATTTATGAGGTGCAAGCCAATTTTGGAATGGTTAACATGGACATTATAACCAAAAAGTTGAATTGAGTTGAGTTGGTGGACAAAAAGATTGATGAGTTGTTGAACCAAACCTAAAATCTGCTACAGACCCTCTCCCTAGCAAAGGGAGCTCACAATGTACATTTGGTGCAGCCAATGAACCAAATGCACCTAGAACAACCCTTGTTCCAGGGAGGGACCTTTGCTCCCTCAAACCCTGATTACTCTCTCCCCTCTCCCTCGACACCTTCTATCCTTGAAGATGTCCAGGCCATCTAAGGTTACTCCAAACCTGATCCCTTCTCCAACACCTACAACACCGGATGGCGTAATCACTCAAATTTTGCCTGGATAAACCAAAAACCAAACCAATTCCAAAACCAACTCAGGCCAAACCCTTCCTCTTATCAGCAATAGGCCATCCTATAATCAGAATAGGGCAGCCCCTCCCCCACAAAACCAAATGGACACGCTAATAAAAATGATGGCTGATATGAATCAGAAACATCAGGAGGAAATGGCATTAGTGAAGGGACATTTGAGCCAGTTGTTGGATAGCAAATGTTAGTCGCTCTAAAATGGGTTTTAAAATCAATACATGTAGTATAGATTGAATCAGCACGAAAAACAAATATAATTTATTACTCGAATGAAAGTCCGAGGTTGAACACAGGGAGCAATTGGCAAAAATGCTTCTCAAGATTGCAATTCAACACAAATATATAATCAATAGAATTCCAAGCAAATATGAATGAAAGTGAATGTCAGATAATGCAAAAGGAATGGGGTAAATTGGTGATTTAAATCACCAATTACCCCTCACAATTTATATCAAATAACTCAGTAGCACTAAGCAATTAAATGCCATGTAATATAAGTGCACAGTGCACTTCAAATGATGCATAGACATCTGTTTAGCTTAGTTAGACGGCTTAAATCACTCGCTGCTACAATGCCAAGAGGGCACCCTTCCTCTTCTCTTCTTTTCTGTGCCCCTTCTCTTCTACAGCTACTCTTTCTTTCCTTCTTCTTCTTCTTGCTGCGCCTTCTCTCTTCTTTCTCTGCTGCTTAGGCTTCCTCTCCTTCCTTCTTCACGTGCAAGGGGGAGGTTCTTTAAATGGCTAAGTGTCTACCGTTGGTCCTGAGAGCAAAACCCCCTGCTGCCGTGTGCTTTCCTCTCCTTCTCTCTTTGGGATCCGCCCTCTCAAGGCCTTGGGTTATCGGGTATTTGGGTAGAGCTCACCTGGGACCAAGGCTGCCAACTATGAGTGGCACTGAGGAGTGCTTAGGTTAGGTGGATTATCGGATCGACCAGACCCGGGTGTAAGGTGTCACGGGCAAGGTGCGTGAGGGTGCGTGTGGGGACCTCACCCCCTGTGCTTGCTGAGGCGAAAAGCCTATGCAACCTTTTCAATTTATGCGAGTGCGGGCGCTCGTCAGCTTCTGAGGTGGGACTATCCCACCTCCCTTCCTCTGAATATCACACCTAAAGTGAAGAACATAGCCTTGCGACCTCATCAGAAGGTTCAACTGGCTTCACCGTAGCACGGCGGACGTGGTGGTGTGTGCGACGTGTCGTGAAGGTGACTGTGGTGGCTGGACGGTGACGGAAAGTGAAGGGTGAAGGTGCGGTGTTCAGCGGCAGTTGTGAAGGCGTAATAGGCGAAATAGTATGGGGGTTTTCAAGAGGGTGATGTGGCGAAGGTCATGAGGTGGTTGGCGAGGTGTTTGGAGTAGTGGCATGAGCAGGGAGCCTTGCCAGAGGTCTGGTCAAAGAGAAGGAAGGTGAAGGTGGTCGGTGTGATACGACGGTCGAAATGAAGTGTGGTTGGTGTGTGAATAAAGTAGAGGAGTTAGGGAACTTATCTAGGTGATTAGAGGATGAAGAGGGGCAGAGGCGATGCCAGTTGTGGTATTGCCGACGTCGGAAATGAAGGTGACTCCGATGGGGGAAGAACGGCAACGGTGAAGGAGATAGAAGTGCCTGCTGGTATGGTGTGACGCGGAGGAGAATGAGGGAGGCAAATCTGTCGCTGGTATTGCGAATGGATGAGGAATGAGGATGAAAGAGGTCACTGGAGCTCAAGGTGCCTTTCGGCCGGAAGAGGGAGGAAGAATATGGGGTGTTTCCGACCAAAATCGAGCTTGAGAGTTCGGCCGAGCCCTAGGCGTGCTTATATAGGGCTTAGGAGGTCAATTTAAGGCTAGAAGCCAAGCTTCCAAGCTAGAAATGTTCACCAGAGTAGGAATTCTCTAGGATACCCAAATCTCTCATGCATTCGCATGAGAGATTGGGAAAGTTTTAGGGCATGGGAACTAGCTTAAAAGGAAGGGAATTCCTTGACAAACTTCCCTTTTAAATCTGAGAGGGATTCGTCAAGGAATCAAGGAGAACTTACCAAATTTAGGTCGCCGGAGTTTGTAGGAATAGGATTCATGGCAACAAGAACCTATTTGAAGAAAATGATGATAAAGATACGGGCCTTTTTGTAAGGATTTTGAAAGTTAATGGCATATGTGTGATATAGAAGGATTAGACAGGATCAAAGTGCAAACTAGGTCAAGACAGTCTCAGATTGGACCCAAATTTTAGCACAAACCTAATTTGAACCTAAGGAATCCAATCGTAAAGTTGGATTTTTGTTTTGACCTATTTTTACTGGGTAATTTATGCAAAAATATAAATTAAGGCAAATGTCAGTCTGAGGCTCTGTTTTGGGTCAAGATGGGTTCTAATTGTCAAATTGAAGGTACCAAATCCTAGAGAATATTTTTATATGAATTTTATAAGGTTTAGGTGAGTTTTATCCTGACCAGAATCTTAGTTAATTAAGCAGGTCTGTTTTTAGGATTTTAGAAGCCATTTAATTCTCAAAACACGCGAAAATCATTTTCTGTCTGTATTAACCCACTTGTTGGATAGTTAAGACCATTGGACCCTTAATTACCCCCTAGGAAAACACATGGTTGTTCTGCATTAAAGATATGATGGTAAAATTACAGTTTTAACCCTATTTTCTTATCTTTCTCTCAGAATGATTATGTAATGAACTATGGCTCTCTGGTAGTTATGTAGGAGCATTTATTCCTTGATAATGACTAAATTGAGCTAGTTATGGCTCATGATGGTGTTCCCATCAGCAAACAACAGGGGTCCCTTCCTTCTCTACCATAACTGAACCGGAGAAATGTGATCAACAGAGGCCCCAATCCTCAAGGATTCCAAGCCAATCTTGGGCATGCCCACATGATCCAACAAGCCCCACAAACACCCCCTGGGTTTTGTGCTTCCTCTTCTTTTTCTCAAGGATCTACCCATGGTTCCAATGCCTCAACCAAGGCAGTTACCTTGAGAAGCGGCACAAAAACCCAGGACTTCAAATGGCCAACCCCTCTCATGACCTCGCTTCCTGAGATGCTTGACTCTGAGGATGAGTAGGAGGAACCCAAGGACCTAGAGACTGAACCAATTCAAATCCAAACACCGTACCCTGAGGCCTTGGAGAAAATGAAGAAAAAGAAAAATGTAGTTGAGAATGAGGAGTTGTTAGATATTTTTAAACAAGTTCAGATTAATATTCCTCTCCTCAAAGCAATCAAGCATATCCCAGCTTACGCTAAGTTCTTGAAGGATGTCTGTACGCCGAAGCGTAAGCCGAGAACCCAAGCACCTAAGAAAGTAGTGCTCTCAGAACAAGCTAGTTCAATGATATTAAGCAGTCTACCTCCCAAATGAATTGACCCAGGAGTGCCCCTGATATCTTGTAATATCGGGGACATGACATTTGATAGAGCGTTCTTGGACTTAGATGCTTCAATCAACCTAATCCCGACTGCCCTTTATCACCTGTTTGGATTTGGGGAGTTGAAACCCACACCTGTGACTATCCAATTGGCTAATAGATCTGTGAAAACCCCGAAGGGGGTAGTCGAGGACGTAATTGTTCGAGTCAAGGACTTCTACTTCTCGATTGACTTTTTTGTCCTCGACATGGAAGTCCCCGAACAGCTATAAAACACACCCATCATCTTGGGCAGGCCCTTCTTAGCTACGACTAAGGCGAACATTGATTGTGACACGGGATGCATGGAAATTGCCTTTGGAGACAAGAAGATGCAATTGGATATCTTCAAGGTGACTAAGTCTTTTGATTGTGGCTGGGTTGAGGAGCACAATCTCGTGGAACCTCTGGTGGAAGAATGCCTCACTCTTAGCTCTTTAGCAGACCATCTGACTCAACCAGTTGATGAATACCCTGACCCACCCCAGCCTGTGGAAGTTGACGTTATTAAAGCTGATTACCTTCAGTAACCTCCATTTTAGGAGATTGATGTTGATCAACTCCCGCCTTTCCCTTACCCGTCAAATGTTATCCCACTTACACCTGAACTAAAGCCTTTGCCCGATAATCTCAAGTATGTCTTCCTAGGACCTGACCAGACCTTCCCTGTGGTTATCAATGCCCATTTAACTAAGGATTAAGAACTTAGGTTGACTGCAACCCTCTCTGAACATCGGGCAGCCATTGGGTGGACAATTTCGGACTTAAGGGGAATTAGCCCTACCTATTGCACTCACAAGATCTATTTAGAAGGTGGGGCTCAACCTTCTTCCAAATGCAGAGGCAATTAAACCCAAATATGTGAGAGGTCATTAAAAAAGAAATAATCAAGTGGCTTGAGGCAGACGTCATTTACCCAATTTCCAATAGCCCCTGAGCCCCACTCAAGTGGTACCCAAGAAAGTCGGTCTCATCGTGGTCACCAATGACTAGGGCAAATCCATCCCTACCCGCACCGCTACCGCATGGTAGGTGATAAACGCCAGTTTATCATTATTCTTATGCATTAAAATAAACATAGCTCTTAGGATTTTACTCCGCAAACGGGTTTTTGGGTTGCATTTAGGCATTAATTAGGTTAGGCATGCATTGCATTTTTTATTGTCTTTTTGATGTGTTTTTGTGAGTGTTAGGGATGAACAGATATACAGATCCCTAAAACCTTAGCACTCAAGAAGGCAACTGGTGAAGGAGAAGCTCTCACCAGCTAGAACTCAGCTTGATCCAGCTCACTAAAGCTGGAATTCAGCTCACCTGAAATAGGGTTAGCTCATCCTAGCTCCATTCATTTCATCTTAGCTGAATGGAAACTCAAGCGAGCTTATCTTAGCTCACCCTAGCCCAGGTCAACTCAAATCCAGCTCAACTTAGCTGAGTCTAGCTCATCTCAGCTCCCATTAGTCCACAGGAAGCTCTAGCTAGCTCAGCTGAGTTGACTGGAGTTCACCCCAGCTCAAGTCCAGCAACAACCAACTCCACTCAACTCCAGCCAACTGAAGATGACTTCATTCCAGCTCAGGAAGCTCAAGTCCAGCTCTCGGGGACTCAGCTTAGCTCAACTCAGTTGAGCTAAGCTACCTTAACTGCCTCAACCAGCTTGATCCTCCCCGGGAGCACCAGACCCAGCACACCTTAGCTCATTATGGTAGAAGCCAGCTCACTTTAGCTTGGCTTAGTAACTAGCAAAGAACTAGCAAGCTAAGCCAGCTAGAGTAGCTCCATGTCAGCCTCTTCAGCAGCTGCCAGCTCCATTTCAAGCTCCAGACTTCTCCTCCTCAGCTCCTATCTTCAAATCCTAGCTCCAATACCTCCTCCTCTACTCCATAGCTAGCTTAGTGATGAGAACCTCGTCATAAAGCCTAAACTAGCACCATCTAACCCAGATTTGCAAGAAAAACTCCTACATAACCATAGAAAGGCTTGACTCAGAGAAATTCTGAGTTTGTGAAGAAAACAGGAACTAAGGGGTAAAAATGCAATTTCACCAACTCAATCTGAAAATAGGGTAACTCAGGGTCCAAACATAGGTCAAACTAACCTAATAAGAAGAAAAGTGGGATGAGTTGATCCAATAAGGGCTACGGTAACTCCAAGGAATTAAATGACATCCTGTAACCCTAAAAACAAACCCACTTCAATTCACGAGGTTTGAGGCAAAGAAAAAATCGACTAAACCCTCTAAAATTCATAGCAAAATAATCTCTAGGGTTTAGAACCTTCAATTTGGCCTTAGGAACCCATTTTGACCTACATTGAGAACCATGCCCAATTAATGACTTAATTTGGGTTTTTATGCAAATTGATCAGGCAAACAAGGTTTGATCTAGAAATAAAATTCACCATTAGAATCCTTAGATCCTAGTTAGTCATGTATAAAAACTTGAGCCTAAGGAAAGACCTTCTTGACCGACTTTACATTTTGGTCCTCATCCATTACTTTTTGACCCTCAACTTTTGAAACCCTTGCATTTTGGCCCCTAAGTCTTCTTCGTTCTTTGCATTTGGGTCCTCCCTACAAAACCCTGAGCAGCGCCATGCTCCGACGACTTTGCGCGGAGCATGGCGCCACGCAGGGTGAGGAAGACCCTCTGCCAAGACAACCGGGGGTTCCCTGCGACGTCTGCTGTCGCAGGGACACCTCCATGGTCTCTGCGGATGCCAATACCTCCTGTGCAAACGCACGGAAGGTATGGGTCTCCATCTTCGACCGTCCTCCGGCGAGGGAGGCACGCCGCCTCCCTCAGCCCTCCTCTCTGATTTCACCTCTATAAAAGCCTCCACCGTCTGCCGCACTCAGTAGCTCAGTTCTGACGGAGAAACACCCCCCTCCTTCCTCTCTTCCCACTCCGGCAGAAGCCCTCCAGCTCCGACGGTTCTTCCTCCTCCTCCTCGTCGCTCTGCTGCAATACCAGCAGCAGAGCCGCCTTCGCCCGCTCTTCCCGCGTCGCGCCGTACCCAGCGCGCGCTCTCCCGCTCTCTCCTCGCCGTCGCCCCCTCTCTCTGGGCAGCTTCTTCTCCGGCGACAGTCGATACGACTGCCGCCCTGCTCTGTTCCCCCCTCGTCCCTCCAAGTAGGTACAGTTCTTTCCTTTCCTCCCCTCTTTCTTTTCCCTACTTCAATTTGCTCAACCACCCTTCGACCGCGCCTGATCGCCCTCACCTTCTCCATCTCCGGCCAACCTCCGGCGACTCACTCCCATCATTCCACCACTCCACACGACTCGCCGACCGACCCAAAACCTCCGCCTCTTCACGCTGAACCACTTCCGCCCCTTCATTCCTTGCCATACGCTACCTAAAGACCCCACAAACAAACCCATTCTCCCAGCCACAGTCCGACCTAGGGTAGCCCCTACACGCCGCCCCATGATGGGTCGGTCCGGATAGGTTGTTAATATGGGGATTTTATCGTTGAAATGTGTATAGTGGTTAACCTAATTTAGACCTAACCATCTCTTTACAAAATTTTTAACCTGGCCTAATTGATTTTATCTTGTCACTTTTAAACCCAGGGTCGAACTCAGGGAAGTGGGGTTTAAGTCGAGTTTCTACATTTTCCTTAAAACGCGTCTCTTCCGTTCGTTTATTCTATTTTTTTGTATTTTTTCTTATTTAGATTTTTTTCTAGTAATCCTTGTCCTTGAGGCACACCCTCAAAATTGTGTCCTTGGCTTTTAGCCAAAACAGAGTTCCAAAACAAGTCTTGCTACTCGCAAGACGAGATACCTAAAAGTCAAAGATTATCTTTTCTCTTTTATATACTTTTTTTTATCTTTTTACCAAGAGAGAAGCAAACAGACAGAAAGTAAATATAGTATGTATATATATATTATATCTATAAAGGGGTGGGGGTGGAGGCGGCGATGGAGTGTAGCACTATGTCGAGTCAGTCGACGTCTAGAGAGACACAACCAACACGACTAGGTGCCGCGTGGAGTGTGGATGGAGGATGGATGATGTATGGCTCCACGCTTTTTGTACGCGTGTATCAGGGAATATCAGCAACTGGTGCAGATATTCCTGCGATACAGCGTACAGTAAATAACGTGAAAATATATGTACATATGTATGTATATAAGTAAATATATCTATATATATATAAATGTATAGGTATATATGTATAGATATATATGTGTTTATATATATATAGGTGTATATATATATATATATGCATATATATATGTATATAGATATATATATATATATGTATATAAGTATATATATATATTACTATATAGATGTATATATATATGTATATATATATGTATATAGATATATATGTCTATATATGTATATAGATATGTCTATATATATATGTGTGTGTATATATATATATATATATGTTACTATATACTAGTGTTTATGTGTGTGTGGGTGTGTGTAAGTGTCGGTGGAGATGTGTGTGTGCGTTGGTGAAGGTGTGTGTGTGTGTGGTGCTGTGAGTAAGTGAAAAAAAAAGAGAAAGAGAAAGAGAGAGGGAGAGAGCGGGAGAGAGAGAGAGAGCGGGTTGGAGTACTCGCGCCAGAGAGAGAGAACGGGCGGGAGCGGACGGACGCAGGAGAGAGCCGCGGGTTAAGTTGTCTGCAGAAGGCACCCGACGTCTGGAGGTCGAGTCGTCTGCAGATGGCTGCCGACGTCTGATGGTCGCGGATGCAGGCGCGTCTTCGCGCGGAGAAGGTGAGGCGTCTGCAGGCCGGGTGCGAGGAAGGAGAGCGGGCGATGGCGTGCTCGGAGAGGGCGGCGGGGAGTCTGCAGTCGGACGCGGAGGGTTGCAGAGGTTGGCAGGGGAGCGGGACGACGGTTGGCCAGCCGCTGCAGTGCGCGCAGCGACCGGTTGTGGGTGCAACGGCGGAGGCGTCAGAGCGGAGAACTGAGCGGAGAGTGCCCTGCAGGCGAGCGCGGAGGGCTGAGCGCCTGCGAGGAAGGTCGCGGAGGAGGCGAGGAGGTCTACTGCTGCTGCTGCTGCCGCGGTTTGGCTGCTGCTACTGCTACTTCAAGCTTCGGAGCTTGAAGTGGCAGCAATGGCGTGGAGACGAAAACGAAAAGAAAAGAGGACACCACGCCCACCGGCTCGTTGAAGAGCTGGGAGGTGGTGTTCCCACTGTGGTGGTGAGCACCACAGTGGGTTCTCCTACTCGCCGGGTGCCTCCTCGACGGAGGGCTGACGTATGGGAGGGGAAGACGGTGGAAGAGGTGGCTGCGGGTTTTTTTTGTTTTATGCAGCCGCCCCTCTCGCGAGGAAGAAGCTGCAGCTTCTTATAGAGGAGGAGAGAGTGGCGTGCCGGCTGCAGCAGGGAGAGGGTGTGGGAGTTGCAGCTGTAGGGAGCGGCGTTGGCAGGGAGAAGTGACGTGGAGTAAATGCATGCAGCTGCTGCGGGAAGAAGTGCAGCCGTGGGAAGAAGAAAAGAAGAAATCAAGAGAGAAAAAAATAAAAAGAGGTGGAATTTGCAAGGAGGCACTTGAGATAAAATGTAACTATGCAAGCCATTGTTTCACTCCTCTTCTTCTCTTGATTAAATGCATGCATGCAAGCATTTTTACAAATGCGATTACAGGATCCTATTATGCAATGTTAATGCTAGAAAATAGCACAAGAAGGCGTTATTACAGGCGTGTTTTGAGGTGCAAACACCCCACGCCTCGCCTCCACCCGCACGAGCTTCGCCGCACTCTGGCGAAGCTCCCTGCACCTTCTGACTAGGCCGAGAGGCCGTATTTCTGTGAACAGGTTCCCCATCCTCTGCCGCCATTGCTGGGCAAGTGGAGCTTCTTCCGCCTGTAGTTGTAGGGTCGCCTCGCCCAGGCTTGACTCTCCAGGATGCGCACTTCCCACCCACGCACCTGCCCAGGCCTGCAGCTGGGGTGAACACCTCGCAGCAGCCGCGATTGCCTGCAGCTTTCTCAGCTGCAGGCGCCGAATTGGGGTGGGACATTTAGTCCCACCTCGGTAGATTCTGAAGCCGCGCACCTGCATAAATTGTAAAAGTGCTGTAGGTCCCTCTCACCTGCTTACCCGGCCTCGTCCGCGACCACCCCCCGCAGACCTGGCCCGACCCGTTTACCCGACCTGCACTCCTCGCCCACCACCGCACGGCGGTGGGCCTGGACCCAGGCGCGACCCGTACCCGAATACCCGGCGGCTCTGGGAGAGCTATCCTACGAGCGAAATCTGAGAGAGAGAGACGCGGGGGAGGGTAGGATTAGGTTTTGCCCTCTGACCAATCTGTGAGTGTGTAGGCAAAAAGCAGAGAAGAAGAAGAAGAGAAAGAAGGAAGAAGCACAGCCAACGCCATGGCTGCTTGAAGCAAAGCAGAAGAAGAAGGACTGCGAGAAGAAGAAGAAAAAAGAAAGAAGAAAGGAGGACGTACTGTAGCAGAGGCTACTGAAGTCGTCTGATTGAAAAATCAGACGACGCTCTGCAGAGAAGAAAAAGAAGAAGGAAAGAAGAGCAGGCACCGCAGAGAAGAAAGAAAGAAGAAGACAAAGAGCTGAAGGAGAAAGAAGAGAGAAGCAGAACATGAATAGAAAGAAGAAAAGCTTGGAAGCAAAAGAAAAGGAACAAGAGAACAGAAGAGAAACAAGAAGAAGAAAGAAGACTGAGGAACTGAAGAGAAAAGAAGAGAAGAAGAAAAAGCCAACAAGACAAATCTCTCTCTCTCTCTCTCTCATTTTTGTAATAGAAACATTGTACTTCTAGAATATAGTTTGCTCCCTGAGTTCGACCTTGGGAAAACTTTTATTTCCGAGTAACAAATTGTATTAAACTGGTAACTGCTTCTCTATACTATACTACGACGAAATATTAGAACTACAGACGAGAGGCCAGCCACTTAACTTAGCTTAGCTTAGCTTAGCTAGCATCCAACTCCTTGGCCATCCACCACCTTCAACTCAACCCTAGCTAGCTCCATCAACTAAGCTCACCTAAGCTAGCTATCCTACTCCAAGTTGGCGCCACCACCATCACACCCCATCACCACTACCAAAAGCCACCTATTTTCCCTCCAAAATAACCTTCTAGAACCTTTCCCTTTTGGTGCCAACTTTCCATCCAAAATTCCCTTCATCTCTACCATACACCTCTCCTTAAAATCATCTCCACCATCCACCTCACCTACTTTCTAGAAGCCCCATAGTTGGCACCAAATATAGGTGCCCTTTCACCACCATAACCACCCCATGGCACCCCTTGGGTTGGTGCTAATTACCCTTAGCCATAGGATCCCCAACCACCTCCATCTTCCCATCTTAGCCCTCCATTTCAAGAGTCACCTTAGTCCCCTTCCTACTTTATATAAACCCACCACCTACCACCATTTTAGAGCATCCTCCATTAGTGTTTACTTCCACCTACATCCACCTATACCTATGGCCAAGAAGAAGGAGTAGAGAAGAAGATTAAGGGGGCACATCACCCACCCCCTTGGTGCCTTCTTCTCCCCATTTCTTCTCCCTTGTGCCACGCCAAGGAGGAGGAGCACTCCACCACTAGGAGGACAGCCAGGCAAGAAGGAGCAAGGGTGGTGCATGCCCACCCTTGAAGGAGAGCATTGAAGGTGGAAGCTTCCACCTTGGAGGAGCATCTCAAGGAAGGAGAAGGAGGAGCCCTTTTCAAGCCAATGAGCCCCTCAGCTTGGAGCAAGGAGCCTCCCCTCTTCACCAACAATTCAGGAGGACTTGTGTTTTATTTATTTATTGCAATTATCTAGTAATAGAAGCATTCATCTACTAGGTTTTTCTGTAAAACACTTTCTCATTAATCTAGTTGTCTTCTTTGAAATTTCTTTTAGTTGTATTTTGATTACTGTGATTTTAGCACTCTTCACTCCCTCTCCTTAATTACTCTAGGCCTCCACGTGCCTAGAGTGAGCTTAGGAAGAGGAATTACTTGTCACTTAGGTGTTAGCTTAGTGATCGTAGTTGTTATTTACTTTTTCGCCAACAACTCGTGTTTTTCCTCGTTATTTCAAAATCCTAAAAAAAATGATATGTTGAAAAGATAAAAAAGAAAGGTGATTTCTATTTCCAAGCAAGAGACCTGAATTTTGCAAACATATTGCCTCTTTGGACGACCCTAGATACTCCCCTATCCAGGATACAAATTTAAAAGCATATGCGAATTCGCGTGTTACAACGACATTAAAAACCCGCTTTTACAAATCATGTGACTTTTTGCATCAGCGGGTGTGCATCGACTATAGGAAGCTTAATGAGGCCACCAAGAAAGATCATTTTCCTCTGCATTCATTGACCAGATTCTCGAGCGATTGGCAAGGTAGAAATATTTTTGTTTCCTAGATAGATATTTAGGATACAACCAAGTTGCTATTGCACTAGAGGATCAAGAGAAGACCACATTCACTTGCCCGTATGGCACGTTCGCATTTCGTTGTGTGCCATTCGGGTTATGCAACGCACCCACTATCTTTCAACGTTGCATGCTAGCCATCTTTTCAGAGATGGTGGGTGAATACCTAGAGGTCTTTATGGATGATTTCTCCGTGTTCGGGAACTCATTCGAGCATTGTCTTAGCAACTTGGAAAAGATCCTGAAGCAATGAATCGAGGTTAACCTAGTTTTAAGTTGGGAAAAGAGCCATTTCATGGTTCAGGAAGGGATTGTCCTCGATCACATCATCTCGCATAAGGGCATCGAAGTTGATCGAGCTAAGGTTGATTTAATTTCCAAACTTCCACCCCTAGCTCGGTCAAGCAAATCCGATCTTTCCTAGGATATGTTGGCTTCTATAGAAGGTTCATTAAGGATTTTTCCAAACTTTCTAAACCCTTGACTAACCTTCTAGCCAACGATGCCCTTTTTCACATGGCACCTGATTTCATCAAGGCCTACAACACCCTTAGGGAAACAGTTTCCACTGCACCTGTTTTACAACCCCCAGACTGGTCCCAGGACTTTGAGATAATGTGCGATGCATCAGATTTTGTTGTCGGTGCAATCCTAAGACAAAGAAGAGAGAAGAGACCCGTCGTGATCTACTACGCGAGCAAAACATTGGATGAGGCTCAACGGAATTACACTGTCACAGAAAAAGAATTGCTCGACGTAGTCTTTGAGTTAGAAAAGTTCATATCATACCTTCTCACATCCCACGTAACGATTTACACCGACTACTCAACTATCCGGCATTTGTTGGCCAAAAAGGAGTCTAAACCCAGGCTCATCAGATGGATCCTGCTCTTGTAGGAATTTGACCTGGAAATATGCTACAAAGCCGGGCCCAAGAACGTTTTAGCTGGCCACTTGTCCAGACTTCACCCGGACCACATTGGACCCTCATTACCCATAACCGACACCTTCCCTGAAGAACAACTTCTAGCCGTGCAAGGAAGGAGGCTACCCTGGTATGCAGACTTAGTCAACTATCTGGTGGTAGGTCAGACTTCGCATGACTGGTCCAAATAGCAACAGGATAAGTTTCTGGCTGAAGCCAAGCACTATTTATGGGATAATCCTATGCTGTTTAGACTCTGTGCTGACCAAATCATCAGGAGGTGTATTCCTGAAGAGGAAGTCTAAAGTATGCTATCCTGTTACGACCAAGCTTGCGGTAGCCACTTCTCTAGGAAACAAATGGCTGCAAAAGTTTTGCGGTCTAGATTCAACAAGCCATCCTTATTCAAGGACGCACACAGCTTTGCGAAGACTTGCTCTCGGTGCTAGACATTAGGGACTATGACCAGAAAGGACATGATGCCCCTACAACCCATTCTGATTGTCGAAATTTTCGATGTCTGGGACATCGATTTTATGGGTCCCTTCCCACCATCCAACGGCTTCAAGTACATATTGGTCTTAGTGGACTATGTCTTGAAATGGATCGAAGCCGTAGCCACTCGAAGATGTGACCATAAGGATGTCATGGACTTTGTTATGCAAAACATCTTCTCTCAGTTTGGGATATTGAAGGCCATGATCAGTGATGGTGGGAGTCACTTTATTCATGCCCAATTCCATGCCTTACTTAGAAAATATGGGGTTACTCACTGCATTACCACCCTGTATCACCCACAAACAAATAGGCAAACTGAGGTCTCTAATAAGCAGATCAAGAATATTCTGCAAAAGACTGTGAGACCTGACCAGAAGGATTGGTCCACACGATTGGATGATGCCCTTTGGGCATACAGGATCGCTTTTAAGACCCCGATAGGTATGTTGCCTTATCGATTGGTCTTTGGCAAGGCTTGCCACCTTTCGATCTAGTTGGAACACTAGGCATACTGGGCTATTAAGTAGTGCAATATGGGTTCCCAATTGGCCAGAGCACAAAGGACACTCCAACTCTCCGAGCTTGAGGAAATTCGTCAGGATGCTTATGAGAACAGTCAACTTTACAAAGAGAAGATGAAAGACATCCATGACAGGCACATTCATAGGAAAACCTTCGAGCCCAATTAGCAAGTCTGGCTTTTTGATGCATGACTTAAACTTTTCCTCGGGAAGTTGAGATCAAAGTAGACAGGACCATATCAGGTGGTCAAACCTTATCACAATGGGGCGATTGAAATTGCAGATCCTAACACTGGGCAAGCCTTCACAGTAAACGGCCAGAGATTTAAACATTTTCTTGCTTAGGTTCCCTCAAAGGAAGTAGTCACCCTCATTGAGGGTTGACACGGAGCTTCACCCAGCTGGAGGCAATAAACTCAGCACTTCCTGGGATGCAACCTAGAAGATTCAGACTAGTCAAGTACATGGCGGCACTCAGGTGATTTCTTTCTGTACCCCCTTGCATACATTTATTTGCCAATGAGGACATTGTCCAACTTAAGCATGGGGCGGTGGTAATTCGTATTCTCTGAGTTTTTATTATCAGCTTGAATTATATTTATATAATAATAAAAAAAAGAAAATTAGGAAGGAAAACTTAGGCATTAGAAGCTTGTCAATTGTAGGAAATAATATGAGAAGAACCTGAACATTTAGACTTTTCAGGCCTTTAGGATTAATCAGCCCAGGTGTCCACTAAAATGTGGATTTAGCCTCGAATCCTTGCAACCTTAATTTACATTAACCTGATCAATAAAGTAGGGTGATAAGTATATGACTTATCAACCTGCCCTTTGACTCGGAAGGACTTTTAGTCTAAGCATCTGTACACATTTTTGCACTGACTCACTCCTTAGAGATTCTAACATAAATTGGGTAGCTCATGAACCTTCTAGGGTGGTATGGTTGGCACGTTGTTGTGGGTAACAGCCCATTGGCGGGTTGTCCAGAGCCCAGCCAGGACCATTCTCTTTTATTATTGCCTTTAGGTAAATCACAGATCAGAAAAACCACCTACTAAAACAAAAAAAGAAAAAAAAGGATAAATAAGCCAAACTTCACTACACGAGTATGGCTGGCAAGTGGTCGTGGGTAACAACCCATTGGCCAGTTGTCCAGAACCCAACTCACTAAATGCACGAAAAAGCCCAAAACACTTAAGGAAGAAGCGGGGAAGTAGAGCAATCCGGGGAGATATACACTAGATGCACCCTTATGTTGACCCCACACAAAATAAAAGTAGGGAGAGCTACCGATCGGACATATACACCTTTAGGCAAGCATTTTCTTTTACGATCACCTAGGGGTGTAGAAACCTAAAGTCTATTTTAATTACCGTTGAGTGAGTCTATCACAATCTTCACACCAAGATGCTTAGCACTTAGAGTCTTTTTCGAGTTATGGGTAGGTTGGGTAGCTGTAAAAAGTTACCTACACACTCTCAACTCCAAAAATAAAAAAAAATTAGAAAAGATGAAAACGAAAAATATATATATACCTGTATATATACTTTAAAGCGAGGACTTGGCCAGTTTGCACTTTGGCAAACACACGGGTGTTGTTTAATCTCTATGGATTTGGCTCTTAGTATATATTTCCTCCCGTTGACAAGCAACATATGTCTAAGTAATCAATTCCTAATTCTGACTGAAAATAATGGCTAGGATAAACCTTGCTAGGGACTAACAAGGGATGATCATGTGGGTATGATAAATATACATCCAATGAAGATAATTCAATCAACTAGAGTTAGTTTTAAGGATATATGTGCGTTAATGACATACCATAATGGGCTTGGGAGCATTGCATGCATGACGAATTAAGATTACTTATAATCAATGTTTAATGGATATGTGTACAAGTGTATATTGAAACAGGCCTCAAATGAGCAATCAGACTGCGCGGATGGATCCAGATTGATTAATGGAGTCCAATGGACTCGAAATTGCTTAAATATGACATTTGGAGCTCCCCCAATAAGCTCAAGGAGTTCTGGTCGTTGATCCGATGATCAATGGCTCACAAATGACCATGTGGCACCATCCTCCGCGCTCCCATCGACGCACGCACCCAACCAGCTTCAAATCTTAACTGTTGGATCTCCATCCAATGGTCGGCGATGCTCACGTGCAACTTTGCCTCCGTGACTAATCATGAACACAGCATAGCGGGTGAAGCCTCACACTCGCAAGCAAGCGGCGAGCGTTTGAAGCTCCGTGCGCTGCCAAATCGTGCTCGACCGAGAGCGTGGTCGATTACAATCATCGATGCAGGCGCAAACGACGTAGATGGAATCCACGTGTCGCCTCCAGATGAAAGCTTGCCCGACGTGCGCCATCACGTGCGCTCACCGCAAGCGAGGCGTGATCCATTGCACCTGGTTGTGCACAATCCCAACCGTTGATGCGCGATCGGACGGCTTACGATGCAAGCACATAGATTACAGGAGAAGAAGCACCTGCGGTGCAGTGGGGGGGTGACATGGCTCACCCTCAGTCATCCGATGGCGATCCGCGCCTCGGATCCGATGGCCGAGGATGCATAGGTGCGGCTTGAGAAGAAGAACAAGCATGAGACTTCAACGACGCTTCTGGAAAGGACTTAGCGATGTCCCAGACGTCGCTAAAGATCCGTACCTATTTTAGAAGCCCTCTTCTACTATATAAACCCCTTCAACCACCCCATTCAAAGGCATTCAATTCTCGCACACCCTCCATGCAATACTAGCCCTCTCCTAGCTCCACCAAACACTCCATATCCACCCTGGAGTTGTCGAGCTGCCGACGCAGCCCCCCTCCACCGTCATGGCTGCCTCACCTCCTCCTCGCACTCTCTCTTACTCTAGTTTTACATTGCACTATTTTAAGCTTTCATCTATTGTTTTATTTGTAAACAAACTCTAATTGCATACTATATGTTAATGTTGCTTCTTATATTGTAGTTCACATCTCCTTAAAGTGATTGTCATGTTTTAAACGTAAGCTCTAACCCTACTCTCTCTCTCTTTCGCTCTCGTTTTCGCAAGCAAACCACGCTACCATTTTGTGCCACCCAAGGCGACTAAAACTAATTTGATTTTACGCCTCCCTGAGATCAACACTTGGACTCACCAAATCCAATTCTTAATTTAAAATCGACGTCGTGAACTCATGCTACAATGACATAATTAAACCAATGCATTCCACGCACGTCAAGAACATTGTCAAGAAGAGAAGGGTTTTATCATTAAGTGTTGGTGATGCTGATGGTATTTACCGTTATTTCTGTTGAATGCAAGTAAAGAATCCTCAATTCTTTTATATTATGGATCTTGATAGTGAGGACGCTTGAGAAATGTTTTCTAGGTTGATAATCGTTTGAGGATGTCTTATGAGTACTTTGGAGATGCGACATTCAATACCACCTACTTAACAAACAAGTATAGAATGCCTTTTGCTCCGTTTGTTGGAGTTAATCATGGACATTCAATTTTGCTAGGTTGTGCACTTCTTTGTGAGAAGACAGTAGAGACATATTCTTAGCTTTTCGAGTCATGGTTGCAATGTAAGGAAGGTATAGACTATACATGTCACATTCTATGTGCGGCCAGTAAGATGTTAATATTTACACTTTCGAATATTTTTTGCGGAATTGAAATTGAATTTATAACATGTTGTTTATTGTTTCTCTTGTTCACAGGTGTTGCTTCGCAAGGAATCATAATAGATCAAGCTTAGGCTATTATTATAGCAGTTGCCAAGATTTTCCCAAATACTCGTCACAGGTTGTGTTTGTGGCACACCATGAGTAAGCTTCCTGCTAAAATTGGCCAAGATTCCACAACAAGGAAAGAGGTTAAGAGAATTGTGCATGAGAGCCTAATAGCAGAGGACTTTGAAAGTGAATGGAGTAACCTTATTGTTACTCAGTTGCTACCTTCTAATTCATGGTTGTCAAAGATGTATCGGATACATCATTTGTTGGTTCCAGCTTTTATGAATAATATGTTTTGGGTAGATATGAATACCACACAAAGATTAGAAGGAATGAATGCTTTTTTTGATAGTTATGTCAACTCTAAAACTTCTTTTAATCAGTTCATATCACAGTATGAATTGGCATTAAATAGGAAGTATGAGAAGCAAGCAAAGGTAGACTTTGATTGCTTCCACAAGTCTCCACAAAGTAATATTGGTTTGTGCATGGAGTAGCAAATGTCTGAAATTTACACAATTGGCATATTTAGACGTTTTCAACAGGAAATTTTCTCCATATTGCAATGTTGCACAGTTGGAAAGTGTGACCTTGGTGATGGAAGCATGTCATTTGATGTGCTTGAGAGGAGATAATTAACTTAGATGATGACTTCAGATTTGTAAAGAAATAGTTGTTCCCAGTTATATTCTCAAAGGAAGATTTAATTGTTTCTTGCATGTGCAAGTCATTTGAGTCGAGAGGGTACCTTTGTGGCATGCCCTTCTGATTTTAAAAGAAAATCAGATTGACTTCATTCCTAAGAGATATATTATTGACCGATGGAGGAAAGACACTATTAGATGTTCTTATAGGGAGGATTATGGTGAAAGTGTTGTTTTTGATGATCCAGTTGACAGGTATGAGGACATCCTTCAGAGATGTATGGAAATTGCGGAAGTAGGTGCATCGACGAAAGGCAGTTATAGCCATTGTTGTGAGATGCTTGATCGTATGTTTGGTGACTTGAAGGCCTCTATCTCACAGCCTATGAGTCAGTCTTCTTTATATTTTTTAATTTCATCTTATAATCGTCTTCTTTAAACGTGACTAATTTGCACTTTTATTCCTTTGGTTCTTCTAGGATGTTGTTACACGTGTTGACAATATGGACTCCATGAATGACAAGAGTAACGGTGTTCATATATTGGATCCTTACAATTGTCAACGATAGGGGAGACCTCCTACAAAGAGGAAGAAGTCGACAAGGGAGGTACGTGCGGAGAATGTGAGGGCTAGACGTTCAACACAAAGAGTTGATCGAGGTGTTTGATGCGGTAAATCACGTGATTTGTAATTAGGGTTTTTAGAGTCGTTGTAACACGTGAAATCGCATACGCTTTTAAAATTTGTAACCTAGGGGAGTATCTAGGGTTGTCCAAGGAGGCCAAATGTTTGCAAAAATACGTCTCTTGCTTGGAAATCGAACTCAACTTTTTTTTTTGGTGTTTTTCAATATATATATTTTTTTAGGGTTTTGAAATAACGACAACACGAGTTTTGTTTGCAATGGAAAATGACTAACACCTAACTCACCACACTACTACTAAAGTAACAAGTAGAGCCTCTCCCTAAGCTCACTCTAGGCAAATGGAGGCCTAGAGTAATTAGGGAAAGGAGTGAAAAGTGCTAGAAGCTAGATTATAAAAATTGCAACAAAATGAAATAGAATTGAAGGCAACTTGATTGATGCAAAAGTGTTTTCATAAAAGCCTAGTAGAGGAATGCTTCTACTACTAGCAACAAAAATAAAAATAAATAAAACACTAATCCTGATGATGTTGGTGAAGACAAGTCGGAGGCTTCTTGATCCAAGCTTGGTAGCTCTCGGGCTTGAAAAGATCTCCAACTCCTTTCTTCTACAGCTCTGCCAGAATGGTGTCCTCCAAGGCAAGCCCAAAGTAGGCGTGCCCTAAGCTTCTCCCCAAGGGTGGACATCTACCCTAAGTACTTCTCCCTTGCCTGGTCGTCCTTGATGATAACATCATCATCAGCCATATCTAACTTTATTTAGTCATATTCCATCATTAAATTCTCCTACATAACCGTCAGAGGGCCATAATTCATTACAAATCCATTATGAGAGAATAACAAGAAAACAGGGGTAAAACTGTAGTTTTAACAGCATACCTCAATTGCAGTACAATCACAGGATTTCTAAGGGGTTAAATAAAGGTCAAATGGTCTTAAACATCTAACAAGAGGATCTGTACAGACAGAAATAGGTTTTTGCATGTTTCAATAATTAAATGACTTCTGAAACCCTAAAAATAGACCTGCTTGATTAACTAAGGTTTTATTCAGGATAAGATTCACCTAAACCCTCTAAAATTCATAGAAAAATATTCTCTATTGTTTAGCATCCTTGATTTGACTATCAAAACCCGTTTTGACCAAAAATAGAGCTACAGACAGACTTTTGCCATAATTTAGATTTTTGCATAAATTACCCATTCAAAGGAGATCAAAACCAAAATCCAACTTCACCATCAGATTTCTTGGGTCCAAATTATATTTGTACCAAAATTTGGGCCCAATCTGATATCATCGTGACCGAGTTTACAATTTGGTCCAAGTCTGACTTTCTTTATCTCCAATAGCCCCTCATATTTTGAATTTCTTACAAATAGGCCCCTATCTTTGTCGTCACTCTTTGCATTTAGGTCCCTCCACCACTATCGCGGAGGAATCCAACTCCAGCGACCTTTGATTTAAGAGAGCTCATTCTCTAATCAATGAATCTCTTCCAAAATTGGAAGGGAGATTCCTTGAAGTTCTCTCTTCAATGAATCCGGTCATGAGTCCAACAACCTTCCCAATCTCTCATGCGAACGCATGAGAGATTCGGGTATCTTTCAAGCTTCCATCTTCGGTGACTTTCCAAGCTTGGGAAGCTTGCTTCCCAAGCTCAAATCGTCCTCCAGAGGCTTATAAAAGAAGCCCTAATGCATACCGTCCATCCCAAGCTCAAATCTGGCCGGAAATCCTCCACATTCCTCTCTCCTATTTCGGCTGAATAGCTCCTAGAGCTCTGACAACTCCTCCCGATCTCCCTCATTGTCCGTCTGATTCCTTCCCCTCGACTTCTTCCGCTCTTGGTCGTACCAGCAGGAGCCTCCCTCCCATCGTCGTCGCCGCTTCTACCTCAACGAAGCTTTCGTCTTCTCCAGAGCTGACGTACCCCCGGTAAGGAGAATTCTCCCATTTCGTCTGAATAGCTTAGATTAGATTAGATCCTTAGCTCTCTTAGGTTAGTTTTATACCCAAAAATCCCAAAAGGAACCCCTCAACACCGCCGTTCACCTTCGTCTTCTCCATCTCCGACCAAACCTTCGGCGAGGTGTATCCGTCACTACACCCCTCCATCCACCTCGCCAACCACCTCATAACCTTTGCCTCAACCACTCGCACAAAACCCTCAACCTATTTCACCCTATTACGCACTCAATCGTTACACCGAACATACCCACCATCGCGCACCATCTTCGACCTCCGCAAACCTCCTCGGCCACTCTCACTCCACGATGCACTGACCACCACGTTCGCCAGCTCACGGCGACCCTGCCGAACATTTTTGACAGGGCCAAAAGCCTGTTCTTGTGTTTTTAGGGTACAGGTCTTCACACCCTTGCCAGAGCTACTCGTTTGGAGCTTCAACCTCTGTTCTTGCAGCTGATGTCCCAGGCTTCGACTCTAGGTGCAGTGGAATTCCTCCTGGAATACCCAATTACCCGTTACTGTGGAAGGTCATAGGAGAGCGAAACCCAGAGGGAGAGAGAGAGCACGGGGGCAACGGGGGTTTTTGCTCTCATTGATACCTGTGCAACACTTAGTCGCAAAAAGAAGCAGAGAAAGAAAAGAGGAAAGGAAGAAAGAGCCTGTGTAGAGAACCAAAGAGAGAAAGAAGAAGGCAGAAGCAGAGAAAGGAAGAAGAGAGACCCTTGAGTCTCTTGAAAAACACTGTAGCATCAAACGTTTAAGACGTCTGATCCTATCCTCAGACGTCTGATCTCATATTCTTTCCTTTGCTTATTTTTGAATAATTGTTCTATGTAATCATATAACTCATGCCATACATTGCATATTAGATTTTGAGTAATTAATTGTACTCATTTACATTTATTGTTGAGATTAGTGATTGAATTCCATATTTGCTCCCAGCAAACGACCTCGAACTTTTATTCGAGTTAAAAATTTTATCTATTTTGATCGATTTTGTCCTATACTATGACGCATCTCTTAAACAACAACGAATTCGCGACTAATATTTTGGCACCGTTGCCAGGGAGCAATGCACAATTCATCGCTATTCTCTACTATATTTTGATTATACTTGAGCACTAACTTGCCATGTTTGATTTCTTGTGATTTTGCGAGGTACTTCATAAGGAGATCTTCCATGCAAATCAACCACTCTAAGGCAGGTAACTTTTCTATTCTTCCATAATCAACCTCTTAATCTTGGGAAGACAAAAAGGGAAACAATCAATTAGGAATCACCTATCTTATTTTTATAGTAATCATCATTTAAAAGGCAAGTTTCCTAATTTACGAATAAATTTTCATATCTGATTGGAGTTTGAAGTGATTCTGTTTAGAAATTCCCTACCTTATTTGCCTGAACCTATTAGGGACTACACTTAAATTCTAAATCACTTTGGGCTAACATCTTTCTTGCTTAAGCCCAAGGAGAACAAGTTAAGGTCAATTGCACTTGGAATAAGAGCCAATTAGGGTTTCAATTTGAGGGTTTTCAAGTGCTAGTTCACACTTGCCTGCATAAAAGGAAACAAACCCACCCACATTTGTGTGCTACCCAAGCCCTTGGTTGAAAAGATCTAACCAACAAAAACCCTAAAAATCAGGCTCTAATTTCACTTGAATCCTAAAATCTTGGACTTAATAACCTGGGAGTAAAATCAGGGTGATTTCTAGGCCAAGACCTAGATCTCATTCTGCCATCTTTAGGGTAGGTCAAGTGAAGTTGGTCTACTTGTAGGCCAACCAACCTACAAATTAGGTCACAAGTTGAATTAACTTCTAATCACGTGAAATCAAAGGCACAAATCATGACATAAAACTGGTAGACTTAAGGTCTTATGTTCATACATTCCGGTCTACCTGGACCCTCAGTGACAAGGAAGGTCGGGTGGGGGAAACCCTGTAACCTGTGGGAACGCTCTACCGTGTAGGGGTCTTTGCGGGGCTCTCCCTTCGTGGCTACCCAGGTACTTCTCGGGTGTACGAATTTTCGATTCAGAGGTATCATCCACCTCGAAACTGCCTTAGTCATCCAAAAATTTTTGGGTTCCTTGATTGGGTCAATTTCACATCCAATCCCTCATCCCTTCTATTTAGAGCACATACACACATCATCTTAGGGATTTCTTTCAGATCTGATCAACTTCCAATCTAATCTTGAGTTTGATTCTATATATTGATTTCACCATTTGATTCAAAAAAATGCAGCTTGGCTTTATAAGAAGACTATTTAGAAAACTAGAGTCCCAAATGAGCATGAAAGAAAAGATAATCGAGAATGCCTATAGAAATCATGAAGAATATTATAAAAGGGACATGATGGAAAAATTTGCAAAACAACAAACATCATCACGAACTGTGTAGGGATAATATGGACACAAATGAAACATGGTTCAACCCAGGATCATCTATTAGCAAAACACAGTGAATTGGTGAAATTACACAACAATGATTGTCTGCAATATTGGTTAAATCCTTCAGTTTCGGAAGAACTCTAGAATTTTTTAAAAGAACGAGGAGAATTGCTGAATGGGTTATATAGAACCATCGATCAAAAATACCCATCAAAAGTTAAGATGACATCTTGGAGTAATTCCAGTAATCCATGTAATTTCCCAAATCCCGGGTGTGATGACCAAGGTTGTTATGGACCCCCAACCCAAATGGAATCTAATTCAAATTATGAACAAATTGATATGCCTGATCTTGAGACGGGTTGGGAGGATCTGATTGCAAGTGATCATGATTTTAAGCCAGCCCTAGAAAATCAAAAGACTGGTTCACCAAGTTTAGATTTCCCAGACACCTGTGATAATGAGATTATGTCAGAACCTCTCGAGGGCGTAAATTTCTCTCCTTATTCTGATAAGATGGTCCTTGAGGACAATTCTGACATCCCTATAGAGCCCAACCTAGATTCTCGTAATCCAACCCACACCCTTAACCTAGAATCTAGATCTGAGCCCTATTGGGATGATTACAAGGCCCCGTGAGATACAAATCAGATTTCAAATCTAGATTATGATTTAGGGCCCGTATCTGATGAGTACACCTCTTCAGACTCCTCAAAGATACAGATTGATTTTTCAAAAGTCACACTAATCTATGATATAGAAACCGAGGAGTTGGAAGAGTTAGGAATCAATTGGGTCTACTCTACGAGCAAAGAACCTGAACCCATGCCTAATAGAGACACTTCTTTGAGTTAGGAATCTGAAAATAGGTTAGATCCAAGTCAGGTTGCTGATTCTACATCTTTTGATTTATTTTGTGATGGAACCTCGGATCCAAAATCAAATTTAGAATATGATTCTCTCAAGTTCTCCGACTATTTCGAATCTTACCCTGATTTCGGAGAACTGTTGTTTCCTGATGACTATGAGCCAATCTACAACCTCAGATACATGATCCATTCTTCGACTCTGACTCTGCGGTCCTTGATCCCGAGATCATTGATTGAAAATTAGGTTCCATTGAGATGGAATCATTTCTTTTTGATCCTCAGGAATCAGAAACAGAAATTGCCGAGAGTGTACAAACCAGAGTTTGAATCTTTTCTTGACTTAGATTTCCTTGATCCTATAAACACTCTTCAGGTATTTACCTTTTATTTTAATGGCTATTATCAGGACTCTCTAGATGAACCCACCTTTGAATCCTTCCTAGAGGAGCCCTCACACACAATTCTTATTGATGCCACCTCTTCTACACATATAGAGTCTTCCAAAACCTGTTTTAAACCTCAACCCACAACCAGACTCAATTTCTACTCTGATTCCCCTCTCGATGATCTGGTAGCATATGATTCGCCACATTTTGATCAGGTTTCAGACTTTGATCAGACTACTAATCACATCCCATCCTTCTCTGATTACTCCCGTAGGGATCTCACATCACTGATTCATTCTCTTTTGAGGATCCCTACTCTAATCAGGCTTATCCGACTTAGCCAAACCCTAATTTTACACTTCCACATCCTTTTGAGCTCCACAGTATCTGGTGGGCACCGCATCTCTTGATCCACATCTATCAACCCGCCAGATTGATTAGGTTTGGGCTGCATCATCAGCCTACTAATCTGAACAAGCACCTGGTTGGACCAACTAGGCTTTTGATCAAGGTGCTTGTTCTACAAAACTCATCTGATTTGACCACTCCATATCATTTTCTGCTTGACTGAAGGCATTGAATTTAGCGCTTAACGGGAGGCAACCCATCATTCTAAAAATCCAAAATCCTTCTGATTATCCTTTTGTACTTCACGTCTATTGCACTTCAAGTTCAGTTTTAGAACAGTTGACTCCACCTCTAATACTCGTATCAGAGCTTGAAATCGTCCATAACAATCATCCCGACCCGTTCACCCACCCGTTTATCCTATTCTAATCTCTGAACCCTGATTATTTCATACCCTCCATTTACAATGAGAACATTACAAAACTTAGGCAAGGGGGGGTGTTAAAGTGCAAACACATAAAAATTCAAGTTTCTGAAGGGTTCTCACAAAAAAATACATATTCCAAAAAATAAAAAAAAATTGAAAAAGAACAAAATGGAGAAGGGAGGAAATATTGAGTGAATTAATTGCATATCATTCTTGAGAGGAGGAAGAGGTGATTTAAATGTCAAAAAGGAGCAACAAATTGAAATAAAAAGAGATAGTCATTAGAAAAAGATTATGGAATCTATTTAAGTTCTAGACCAAATCAAAAGAAAGAAATAAAAGTCAAAAAGTGCTAAGAGACACAGAGATTAGTATGAGTGTTGATCTTAGGCCTCTTGGGCTTATTTTAGGCTTAAAAATTCACATATCCATTAAGATCTGGATAATCCTCAAGAGATTGAGGAAAATGCAAAGCATAAGTATTAGGTGTTGACAGTGGAAAACTATGCGATCAAAGTTGGTTTTGAAAAACCCATCATTGTAGTTAGATTTGCGAAGAAATCCATCAACAGATAAATTTATTCCGAAACTCTAAGAATTCCGGGTTGAACACAGGGAGGCAAACGTTTGATTCAAAACCACGTTTGTTTAATTGTCACAGGCAGATTAGCTAGTCGAATTGAATCTAAACCAACTATCTACTTAAAGAATAAAGAATAGAAGACAGAGAGAGAATATTACAAATAAAGACAAAAGAGTGGTAGAATAAACATGGATTTCATTATCACAAGTTGATGTTCATTATGATTACAACTACCCACTACACTAGAAAGTAAAAAATCTACACTAAAAAGCAAGAAATCTATTCTAGAAAGCAGTAAAAGAGAAGATAAAGAGAAGTTATCCTCCTTGACGACTGCTTGGAGGATGAGTCAGACGGGACGATGCCTGGAAGACGGGGGACGGAGCGGGAAGAAGGAGGACGAAGCAGGAATGAGGCAGCACGTCGTCGTCGTCGCGGGATCCACTTCCGGAACGGGGATGAGAAATTGGATTTTGGCTCTAGAATAGTATCCCGGGTGTGGGACAAGCTTTTCTTGAGCTTTGGAGAGGGAGAGAGGTGAAGGAAGGGATGAAAAAGAAGTGGAGGTCGGGTCTCCTTTTATAGTTGTAGGACTTGAGGGCAAAATTGTCATTTCAAGCTTAAAGCATTAAAATCAGGTCTTTAGTGATGGATTTATCCGTCACTAAAGGTCTGATCGTGGGCGACGTGCATGCGCCACACGCGCCTCCTCGCCTGCCGCGCACAAAACGCACACCCACGTCCTCGCAATCACAGCCGTTCGATCTTAAGATTTAACGTCTTAAAGTCATCCTTGTCTACACCTTCATCTGTGCTTAACCGCGCACCCGCATGCGATCGGGCGTGCGCAAGCATGTCATCGTGCACGTGGCGATCCAAGGCTCCTCCGCACGCCACATCTTCGCCCCTCGCCCACCTGATTGCCATCTGACGACTGGATTGCGCCTGCTCCTGCACCTACGTCTGATTGGAGGTGCGTTGCGTTTCGAACACGTGCCTCGCGTCTCGTCGGTAGTGGCACGGATCACGCCGCGCCTACGTCTTCTTTGTTACGCTTTTGTTTTAGGCACGCGTACTCACGGCAGTTGGATCACGACCCAACGACCCAGATCGCACGTGCCTTACGCCTTAAGAGAATGTGAGCGGCGCATCTGAGTCATTCTTGGCCGTTGGATCAAGATCCAACGGCTAGGATTGAGCGATGGAGATCCTTTGGAGATGCAGCGGCGGTTCTTAGGGCTGATTGGGCGACTGGGATGGCGCCACGTGGTGCCATCTTGGTCGTCTATCTTATGTGTGTTGTAGATGGTGCCATGGATGATGGATAGGATCGATTTTCTCATCGTTAGGCTACGATCATCGATCCAAACCCATCCATGCAGTTGGATTTGTCGTCTAAAGTGTGAATTGGCACCATCTTGGCTCTTGATCTTTAGGCTTCCTTGATCTTTATCTGATGTTATGGATGTCCAATCAAGGCGATCTTGAAGTCGTTGAACTCCAATCGTCACTCTGATTAGATCCATATGATTGGATCTTTGATTTGAGGCCTTGATTAAAAGTTGCCCTGTCCCTAACCATAAAAGGAGACAATTACTATATAATTTATACAACTTGACTTAAATGCTTGATTATGCATGTTATGTAATATTTACAATGTATGATGCTAATATGACACTAAGAACATGCATTAATAGACATTTTTGGCTATTTAGATGTATGCACATCATTAGGTCTAAGGCATATTCAACCTCATTAACTGACTTCTGGTTTGCGAGACTTGGTAACCTAAGCACCCTAATCCACACACAGTCTGGTTTAGTGCGCTTAATTATCAAAGTCACGTAAATACATTAATTTTGTTCTAAAAATGCTACCTAGATTAGGAGCGGCTTAACACAAGTTGATTTGGAAGAGTTCCCGACGTAAAGAGGCAGGAAATTTCCCTCGAAGATGCGCAATAACATATCGTCTCCTCGGTGCTTGTCTCCTAGGATATCTAAATATCCTACTGGGGGCATGTAAGCACCTTGTGCTGATTCAGGTGCCATGGGTGGGATTATCCCGAAATGTCGATTGCCAGGGCCTCAATTTAGCTACAGAACATCATGGGAGACACTATCTCGAAGTGTCGAAAGCCAAGGTTCTAGGAGTTGCCATGGGTGGTGCTATCTCGAAGCACCAAAAGCTAGGGACCCTACGAGGATTGATGGTGGGAGCTAGGAATCCGATATAGACCTTGTTGTAAGGCCAATCCGAAGCTAAAAATAAAGAAGAAAAAGAGAGGGAAAGCTCTCCAAAAATGCAAAAAGTCCTCTGTCTCTCTCTTATAAAAACTTACTGCAAATTGAACCTAGACTAAAAATGTTTTAAGCACGGGTGCTTTAACTGTGGAGTTCAACAAACCCTAGGTTAGTTCTTGTGGGCCTTAGAAACCTTCACGGTAGATTGAGGATAAGGCTGGTCAGGTCTGGATCTTGGTTGGTACTTGACTACCTCTAGGCCTATTGTTAGCATTCTGACCTAATCTAACAAAAAAAGCATACATCAGAGATCTAAACGCATGGTCTAGAATTTGAGTTAATTCCATGAGATTTTGCTAAGGGACTAGCAAAAGTTAGGCATGAGGGTATGATGATAACGTCATCATTAGTCATATCTATCTTTATTTAGTCATATTCCATCAATAAATGCTCCTACATAACCGCCAGAGGACCATAATTCATTGCAAATCCATTCTTAGAAAATAACAAGAAAATATGGGTAAAACTGCAGTTTTAATAGTATATCTCAATTGCAGTACAATCACGGGGTTTCTACGGGGTTAAATAAAGGTCAAATGATCTTAAATGTCTAACAAGAGGATCCGTACAGATAGAAATGAGTTTTCTCATGTTTCAAGAATTAAATGACTTCTGAAATCCTAAAAATAGACCTGCTTGATTAATTGAGGTTCTGGTTAGGATAAAATTCACCTAAACCCTCTAAAATCCATATAAAAATATTCTCTAGGGTTTGGCATCCTTGATTTGACCATCAGAAGCCGTTTTGACCGAAAATAGAGCCATAGACAGACTTTTGCAGTAATTTGGGTTTTTGCATAAATTACATAGTCAAACAAAGTCAAAACCAAAATCTGACTTCACCATCAGATTCCTTGGGTCCAAATTAGATTTGTACCAAAATTTGGGTCTAATCTGAGATCATTTTGATCGAGTTTACAATTTGGTCTAAGTCTAACTTTCTTTATCTCCAATAGCCCCTCATCTTTTGAATTCCTTACAAACAGCTCCCTATCTTTATCGTCACTCTTTGCATTTAGGTCCCTCCACCATTATCACGGAGGAATCCAACTTCGGCGACCTTTAATTGAAGAGAACTCATTCTTTAATCAATGAATCTCTTCCAAAATTGGAAGGGAGATTCCTTGAGGAAGTTCTCTCTCCAATGAATCTAGTCATGAATCCAACAACCTTCCCAATCTCTCATGCAAACGCATGAGATTTGGGTATCTTTCAAGCTTCTATCTCTAGTGACCTTCCAATCTTAGGAAGCTTGCTTCCCAATCTCAAATCGTCCTTTAGAGGCTTATAAAAGAAGCCCCAATGCATATTGTCCATCCCAAGCTCGAATTTGGCTGAAAATCTTCCACATTCCTCTCTTTTATTTTGGCTGAATAGCTCCTCGAGCTCCGATGACTCTTCTTGATCTCCCTTGTCGTCCGTTCGTAATACCGGCGACCGATTCCTTCCCCTCGACTTCTTCCGCTCTTGGCCGTACCAGCAGGAGCCTCCCTCCCATCGTCGTTGCCACTTCTACCTCATCGGAGCCTTCATCTTCTCCAGAGCCGACGTACCCCCGGTAGGGAGAATCCTTCCCTTTCATTTGATTAGCTTAAGTTAGATTGGATCCTTAGCTCACTTAGGTTAGATTTATACCCAAAAATCCCAAAAAGAACCCCTCGACACTACCATTCACCTTCGTCTTCTTCGTCTCCGATCAAACCTCCGATGAGGCATATCCGCCGCTACACCCCTCCATCCGCCTCACCAACCACCTCATAACCTTCCCCTCATCCACCCGCACAAAACCCCCATCCTATTTCGCCTTATTACGCACCCAACCGTTACACCGAACTGACCCACCATTGCGCACCATCTCCGACCTCTGCAGGCCTCCTCGGCCACTCTCACACCATGTTGCACCGACCACCACATTCGTCGTCTCATGGCAACCCTGTCGAACGTTTCTGATAAGGCCAAAAGCCTGTTCTTGTGTTTTTAGGGTACAGGTCTTCATGCCCTTGCCAGAGCTGCTCGTCTGGAGCTTCAACCTCTGTTCTTGCAACTGACGTCCTAGGCTTCAACTCCAGGCATAGTGGAATTCCTCCAGGAACACAACCAGGGACCAATTTGGCCCTTTGACGGAGCCTTTGACCGGAATTAGATGAAGCAGCTGCTACGGCCAATGAGTGGAAGAAGAAAGGGACCTTTAGTCCCACATCGAAAGTGGCAGAACGGTTGATGGCACATAAAAGGAAAGAGTACTTGGGGCTCATCGCCTAAAGTCACACGAGGTGAGGTCCCATTAGCCTCACTCAATCCGACCTGCCTAAGCTCTCACTCCTCTCTCACCACCCACTGTCGGTGAGCCTGGATCCGAGTATGCGCTTGACCCGAATACCCGATTACCTGTTACTATGGAAGGCTCTGGGAGAGCGGAACCTAGAGAAAGAGAGAGAGCACGGGGGCAACGGGGGTTTTTGCTCTCACTGATACCTATGCGACACTTAGTCGCAAAAGGCAGAGAAAGAAAAGAGGAAAGGAAGGAAGAGCCTGTGCAGAGAACCAAAGAGAGAAAGAAGAAGGCAGAAGCAGAGAAAGGAAGAAGAGAGACCCTTGAGTCTCTTGAAAAACACTGTAGCATTAGACGTTTAAGACGTCTGATCTTATATTCTTTCCTTTGCTTGTTTTTGAATAATTGTTCTATGTAATCATATAACTCATGCCATACATTGCATATTAGATTTTGAGTAATTAATTATGCTCATTTACATTAATTGTTGAGATTAGCGATTGAATTCCATATTTGCTCCCAGCAAACGACCTCGGACTTTCATTCGAGTTATAAATTTTATCTATTTTGAGCAATTTTGTCCTATACTACGACGCATCTCTTAAACAACGACAAATTTGCAACTAACAGTCCTCCTTGATGAAGAAATGCTCCTCCTTCTTAGCGTGGCACAAAAAGAAGAGGGAAGGGAAAGAAGGCACCAAGGGGCCGGGTAGGATGCCCCATTAATCTTTTTCTCTTCTCCTTCTTCTTGGTCGTGAGTTGTAGGTGGGTCTAAGGTGGAATATACACTAATCGAGGATAAATTTTTTTGGTGGAATGTGGTGGGTTTTTATAGAGGTGGAAGGGGGTAGGGTTGGCGTGAATAGGTGGAGGGCTAGGATTGTTTTTAGGGGTGGTTAGGTTGATCCTAGGGCTAGGGTTAGTTGGCACCAAATGAGGGGGCACAAAGGGGGGTAGTTATAGCTTTGGTGCCCCTTAGGGTTGGCGCCAAAATGGGCCTTCTAGAAGGCTATTAGGTGGCACCATCTTAGGGTTCTAGAAGGGGGGTATGTGGATGGCTATGATGGGTTATATGGGTAGGTGTAGGGTGGATAAGGGGGCAGAAAGTTGGCGCCAAAAGGGAGGTGGTTAAGATTAGTTTTGGCGCCAACTTTTGGTGTCTTTTGGTGGTTGGTTGAGGGGTGAAAGGTGGTGAAGGTGGTAGGGTGGAGCTTGCTAAGGTGAGCTTAGGTAGGGCTTAGTTGGTGGAGCTAGTTAGGTAGGGTTTTAGGCTGGTGAATGGCCAAGGGAGCTGAAGTCTAGCTAAGTTGAGCTAAGCTAGGCTAGTTTAGCTAGTAATGGAGTAGAGGAGTAGGCAATGGGAGTTAGGGTTTGAGGAGAAGAGCTGGACAGAAAAAATCTGGAGCTGACTGGAGTTGGTAGCTGCTGAAGAGGTTGGCATGGAGCTACTCTAGTTGGCTCAGCTTGCTAGTTCTTTTCTAGCTACTAAGCCGAGCTAAAGTAAGTTGTTTTCTACTAAAAGGAGCTGAGGTGAGCTGGGTCTAGTGCTCCTGGGGAGGATCAAGCTGGCTGAGGTAGCCCGGGAGCTAGACTTGAGCTTCCTGAGCTGAAATGAAGTCATCTTCAGCTGGCTGGAGTTGAGTGGAGCTGGATCGAGCTGGTCCTGAGCTGAGGTGAACTCCAGTCAACTTAGCTGAGCTAGTTAGAGCTCCCTATGAACTAATGGGAGCTGAGATGAGCTAGATTCAGCTAAGTTGAGCTATATCTGAGCTAACATGAGCTAAGGTGAGCTGAGATGAGCTCTCTTAAGTTGCCATTCAGCTGAGATGAGCTAAATGGAGCTAGGATGAGCTAACCCTAGTCTAAGCGTGCTGAAATCCGGCTATGGTGAGCTGGATTTGGCTGAGTTCCAGCTGGTTTGGGCTTTTCCTTCACCAGTTGCCTTCCTGAGTGCTAGGGTTCTAGGGATCTGGCAATCTGCTTATCCTTAACACTCACAAAAACATATCAAAAACACAATAAGAAATGCAAAGCATGCCTAGCCTAATTAATGCCTAAATGCAGCCCAAAAACCCATTTGTGGAGCAAAATCCTAAGAGCTAGATTTGTTTTAATGCATAAAAATGATGATAAACTAGCTTTTATCAGTGTTCATTCCGTAAGACCTTTAGTACTACATTCTTCTTGTGCAATTTCACAAACCCCATTCTACGACTCATCTGAATCAATAGTTGGTTTGCTAGCTTCCGTTGAGGGAAGTGCCTCAAGGATATATGTCAGTTCTTCATTGCCATTGAAGGAATCATCCGTGGTATGTCCTTCTTTATGTCTGACATAATTGAAATGTTTGTGCTAAAATAACTTTGGTACATTTACTGTAAGTAATGGACATTTGTAATTTTATTCAAGAAGTCACAGATACCATGACAGCGACTGATTGTGCAAAGCTTGGGTCTTCGTTATCATCATTTGCAGGGTTCTCCTACTGTCGTGGACATGCCGGTAGTGATGTTAACTAGGTTTCTATTTTTAACTTTGAAATTGTGTCCTGTAGTTTTTAATGAATTGTACTTTAGCTATTAATTTGCTACAGCTATTTTCGAAACAACTATAGGTCTGTTCTTGGTTGGCCTCAAGTTCACATGGGTGCTATGCATGCAATCTATTTCCCATTGTAAAATGATAATAGAAATGTTGGTTAGTTGACTAGTAGTGTTTGCTCTTTTCTTGTAAAGCTATCCTACAAGAAATTCCTCTCCTTCCACTTCATTTATAATTGTTCTCTATCGTTATTTTTCCTTGCCCATTTTCTTATTTATGGTTCTTAAATGCATATGTCAGGCAAGCGGATTTTTTCAATAAGTGTCAAATCCTATGTTAAATAAACCTTTCAAATCTCCAATAGTTGGTGGGATATTTATTGGTCCCTTTAGTAAATGCCCTGGTACATGTTAGTTGAGTGTGGTTCCTATAAATGTCACACCTCTCCATTGAAGAGTGTCTCATTTCTTACTCTTTACTCTACACGTTATTCTTCTCTATGGATAGCAAAGTCTATTGAGAAAGTGCTTGTGATGGAGTGAAAGTTTGCTCCTTTTGCAATGTTCCTACAAAGCTTCATCAAAATCCCTTACGTTTCATTGTTATGCCAAAAGATCAGATATGTTATGTTTGTAGTAATGAGGTATGAAAAACTTCATATATGTTTCTAAGTTTGCTAATATGCTAAGAGAGTTGTTCTTTCAAGTAGGTTTGTGATATTAGGGTTTATATGAACCACATTCCGAATACAAATTTCATTCTATCTAAAGTGGTTGATTTCCTCAATTGCAAACTTCAGAGGTCTATGCTTGATTGTGATTTTTTAGAGAACAAACTGAAAAGAAAGAGGTCGGAAAATCACAAGAAGTTGGAGAGGTATAGTGCAGTATTTGGTGTGTCAATCGTCGACAGGATACAGATGTATCATCCTCAATCGATCAACAGTCATTTGATTTCTAGGATAATGAAATATGTGCTAAATGCTTGATAACATTCAACTGATACTTTTTGTGAATATCCATCTTATGAGATATTCTTCTACGTCCTACTAAATGTTTCATTTTTGTTAACATAGATATACTCCTTCAAGTTGCAGTAACATCCAGGTCAATGTTTATTAGATTTTCGCATATTTCTCCAATATATCTATTTAAATGTTTCCACAATAGGAGGTAAGTTATTACAGATGTTATAAGTATCTGGAAAGTTGTTACAAATGTTATAAGTATTTACTAAAATGCAACGGGTAATATTTGTGATGAGTCATCCTATCTTCTTCCACCAATCAACAGTCATTTGCTTTCTACGATAATGCAATATTTGCTAAACGCTTGACGACATGCAATTGCTACTTTTGGTGAATATTGATCATATTGCACTTTCTTGTACATCCTACTAAACCTTTCATTTTTGTCAACCTAGATTTACTCCTTTAAGTTCCACTAATTTATGCGACAATGTTTGTAACATTTTCCTATATTTCTCCAATATATTTCTTTACTTGTTACCAAAACATTAGGTAAGTAGTTAGAGATATTTTAAGTATTTCATGAATTGCAACTGCTAATATTTCTATTGAGTCATCATATGATACTATGCTATTTATTGTGCAAGTTGTAACATTGTTCCAAATGTATATATCTTCTTACTCATTGTACAACTGCTATCTTTGATATTTTGTCCTACCCAAATTTCGAACTTAAAGGTACATTGTCTACACCATTTTACCATATGTCTGTCATATGTTCTTGTTATTGTTATAACCAAAAAGAGGTTATTAGTAAGTGGACGTTTAGAGAACCTATGAGTTACCTTTGTGCACTTGTTGAGAACAGTCTTCAAAATGTTTCCCAACCTCTCCCAAAACTACTTTGTCGAAAGATGAATGCTGCAGCTGCTACATTGGTGTCACGAAGTACTTTGACTTTATCAACCTAAGCATGAATTCCATCCTATGCTTGTGTACTTCCTCATTTTCCATGGGGTGCATCCATGGAAAGCCTAAACATATGCATTCAATAAATCTGACTAAGTAGATCCCATCATCACAGCTGCTATTCTTGAAATCAAATGGGTAACTTGCAAATATGCTGAATTGCCATTGTCCTTCCAGCTGGTCATGAAATCATTTCAAATATCTGCAAATGTGCCACACCTATTGTGCAAGCAATTTAATTATGTCAAATTATTATTCTTAAAAGTTACTCCAATATCAACCTTCCGAGGGATGGCTGTTGCTTAGCACTATTCAAGCATGAAGCTTTATTGGATTGTCAAAGTCCACCATTGGATTGCATGCGTAGTGTATGACATGCTTATCTGCCAAATAAATAGTTGCTAGGTGCCACTCTTTATTTGTTTCTAGTGGTAGAAGGAGGTTACAGTTTAGAAGGATAGAATTGTTGCAATGGAAGATCTGCATTGTGTTCTCCATATCCTCATTCACAATGCTATGGGATGTGATGTTGGAAGAATTCTTACTCCATACTCGTTGAAGGGTGTTGGTTGTGATTCCATAAGAAATTGAATAAGTGCATCTACAACCTATGTTAAATGATATAATATTAGATGTGTTAACTAGCTGACCTGGTAGTAAATGAAGTTTGGCTCAGATGTACAGCAAAGTGAATTATGCCACCTACTTCAATTGTACGAATAAGCTCCTTTAAATTGATAGCATAGTTGAACTTCACCCACAGTTGAGTATCAATCGTCTGGCTTTTCTCAGTGAGGTGCTTCACAATCATCTGATCAGGTCCTTGGGCCTCCTTCATTAACAACTTGTCAATTGTACAAATTTTAATCTTCTTTTCTATTTGACATGTATTTCCTCTGATATTTGCAGCTGTCACTACTCCCTTTCTCTTCTTGATAATGCCTATTAAACTCCTGCCTTTCTCTGTCTGCACTCTTTTACCCTTCTTACTCATTTCCTTTATTCTCTTCACAAGCGATCTAGTCCTCAAATTACCACCGTCTCCTACGTTTCCTGGTGGAGGTGTCTTAATTGATAGGCCTCTCGCATTTAACTTCAAAGATAGGAAGGTGTGTGAGCTTACCAATAAATGCACTAGAAATGTAGTAGATCATTCTATTTCAATGTTTACGATATACCCTTTCCAAAAGAGTTTTGTTGTCTTCCTTCTCAAATAGCTCATCGAATAACATGTTACAACATACATAAATTTGTTTGCCCTCGGCTTCCAATGTTTGGGACATTGTTAAGTCCTGAAAAAGTCCATATGTATCACTTCCAAATGTGCAATCCACACCTCCTTTGACTTCATCACTTTCTTTGCATTTTAGCAAGTAACCTATTTGTAAGGTCAAAACATACCTACTTAATGTTCCATACACATTTCCATAGAAATAAATTCCTTATGGTTAATTTCATTAAGTTCACATCATGCTCTTTATTTTCATTTTGTTTATAGTTGTCAATATCTATGGGATATTCAAGACGAACATGCTTGCGATAACTTTTGTTCCCTTTAAAATGGTTTCTCTATTACGAGCTATAATAGCATATGTTCCTCAAATCGGTGCCCAACATCTTGCCAATATCTACTAAACATCATAAATAACATACATTCGATTTAACAACATGCTATGTTATCTCTCTGTAAAACCCTATAATGCCATAAAAATAAGTAGATATGCTACTTGTAAAAGGATTTAATAGCATTATCCCGTGAATTTCAACTATGTCTACTACTGTCCACCACTATTTGTTGATCAGTAATAAAAACATTTTCAAAATGTCAGTTCCAAAGATTCATAACCTTCTACAATAATGTAACTATCAGACACATGCTACTTGAAAGAAAAATTAATAGCTTAGTTAAAAGCAATTGTTGTAGTCTCCACCCCTGCATTGCTGCTGCCAACACTTCTTACTTTTTCGTACCTGTGGGGACATCGCTTGTTCCTTCACACTTGTCAATTTTACCCATCTGATTCTTAGATATTGGTGGTTCTTCTACTCGATTTTCTTCTGGTCGTCCGCCATCTTCTTCACCTTCCTTTGCTATAGGCTCCTTTGATCCAGATTTCTGACAGATATCCTACAGAAAACAATTGTCACTCTATAAACTTATGCATGTTGGTCTGATCACTTCATAAAAGCTATAGTACCTCCACAACATCTGAAAGCTTGGTTGCATCCTCTTCGCCAAGGCCTTCTTGTGAGACATCCCCCTCCACCACTTCTTCCCCTATTTTTCCTTCCTAAGTAGTTGTCAATTCATAGCTTTCTTCTCTTGTAATGGTGTTATTTTCCATCTCCACATTCTCCTGGATTCCAAGCTTGTCAATATTTCCTTCTCCTTTCCTTCCACTCCCTTCCTCTCCCTCCAAACTTGCAGTCTTGTCAGTTTCCTCCTCACCAAATTGACAACATTCCTCATTACTTACTTGCTTAATGTTCTTTCCTCCTACACTTCCATTCCTCTTTTCTGAATTGGACGGTATGGATTTGGTTCTCGAAGACGCCTTTCTATTGGAAGATGGCTCCTCTGAGCTACTTTCCTCATCACTACTATAAGATGATGATGAAGATGCCTCCATCACCTATTACACCGATAATGTGTATAAAATTATAGTTAATATGTATAAAGCTCTCATGTAATTTCTCCCATACCTTTCTGATTGGACAATCCTTTCTACGCTGTCTAGAGTGATCACTAGCTTCAATGTTTTTCCCTCCACTACTCCCTGATGACGATGAGGACTGCTTCCCCTGTTTACTTCTCACTTACTTAACACCTGTTTATAACATATTAAAATCACAACTACAAAATGATTTTTAAATACCTTGGGGTTGCTAGATGGTCCAGCTCTCCTAATAGCAATCTTGCGTTTGGTCGACCTTTTTACCCCTTTCTTCATAGCTATTCTAGGTTTCCTCTTCTTCTGTGGATAAGTAGATTTCTTAGGAGCCTGATCTTGCAAATATGCTACTTCACTATAAAGTTCGTTAAAAATTACCTTTGCTTCTTCCTCGTAACTACTACCTGACGATGATCTTTCACTGTCTTCATCCTCTTTTTCATATTGACTCCCACTTGATGAGGTGTCTTGTTGATTTGATCAAGGTGAAACCATTGTTACCTCGCGAAATCACATATCATCTCAAATGACCTAACACCTTCAACTTTGATTTCGCGATGTTCCTAGCATGCCTAGCCTCAGCCAACTGGTTAAGCACCTGCATTACAATAGCATAAGTTATTTACATGTAGTCGTTGAAATAAACATGTCAAGAATTTCCACTTTTTCCTTACCCTGTGGGAAATTGCAAGTTTATCCTTCGTTCAGGTAAGCTCAACAAAAAGGTTATGCTTCTCCTTCCCCAATGTCTAATTCTCTTTCTCAAGTTCACTCCTCCTACTCCTCAGTTCTTTCAACTCGTCAAGGTATGCAACATTTCCTTTTTGCAGCTAATCCTTCTCCTCCCACAAATTCAACAGTTGCAGTTGTAAGTTTTCAATTTCCTTTCCTCTTCTATCAAGTTCCTCTTTTACAATTGGCTTGTCGAATGCGTCCTCCTTCAGAACAATCTTCTCCTCATATACGACGTGCCTCACCTTGATGAATTTAGAGCTCCTAATGTAACATTCAGCCACTCTTGGTAGCTTCATCCTTTGCTTCTGCATTAGTCTACTAACAGACAACTCACTAGTCCACTTCCTTGTCAGAGGTGTTCTCCTTGGGATCTCCTTTGTATCAGTTAGGTTTAATAGCTCATATGCCCAAATCTATGATTTTGAATAATTCATTTAGCAAATTAGCATATTTTTCTGGAAACTAGCAGTTGTGAATTAATATAAATGGAGGAATCAATACTCATTTTAAAATTAACACCTGTAGGAGAGGGGTGCACCCTTTAAGATACCCCACTAGCTTTCCTTGCTTTATCTTCATGTCTGCCTCTTCCAATGTATGGTGTAGTTCCTCCACTACACTTGCCCAATCACAGGTTTCCAACATATCTATATCCTCGATGCACATTAGCAATCGAGGGTAGATGTTGTCGTCCCTATAGGAGAACAGAAATGTTGCAAAGCAATGTAGCAAGAGTAGCCTCACTTGGTCATCAATCTTTCCAGACTTTGAATATTCCCCCGACTTGTCAAACACTATCTCCTACAACTTATGTTTGACATTTGTAACATTCAAGTCAGCTTTCTTAAATAGGTGCGCTCTCAGGTAGGACTGAATAGCTGGAATATCATCCTTCCACTCGAGTAAGACGGGACTACCTTTTCTAGGTAGCCTCATCATCTTTGAAACTTGTTTGCAATCCAATGCATAGTTCTGCATGCCAATTCTAAATGTCCCTGAGTTTGGGTGGTATGCATTCACAAGCTGATACAGGAACTCACGATCATTTGAAGGGAACTTCAGATTAGCTAGCCACCTGAATGGTGTCTCATTGAATTTATCCTAAACTTCATATGAAGCTTTCCGCAATAACTTCTGGAAATCTTTTAATTCACACTCGTATAGACAGGCCACTTCTTGCCAGTTACCTTTGGAACCTCACTTGCCTTCCTTGGAACTATCCTATATTGTTTAGCCATGTCTGATGGCTCTGTAGAATCTGCCAAATCCATGTTCATTATCATCTCCAAATCACTGCACCATATTAACTCTCAATTACATCCCACAAATGGTATATTTATCAACTATTATATTAATTCTCAAATTCAACCTGGAATAACCAACTACTGATTTTGACATTGCACCCTCGCTCTTACTTTCCTTCCTAGAAATTTTGACTGTCGTTAGCCATTAGTCCCACATAATATTAAAATAATAATTACCCCAGACCGCATAAATGTGGAAATACCTTAGCAACTGCTCCACTCTCTTCTTCTCATTGCTTCTAGTCCACCTCTTTCCAGTATTCGACACCGATATAATCTCTTTCAATTCTTTCCCCTTGCTCTCGGAACCCCTAATTGACAACATCCATCCTCTCATAAATTCAGCAAGTGTTAATTTCTAAAGATAAAAGCAAGTACAAATTGAAGTAATTGCTAACCTATTACCATTCGCATACTTCTGCATTTACCTGTACTTAGAAGAGTCCTTCTCATCTTTGTAACCCTTCGTTACTTCTTTCCATTATGCTAGAATGTTATCCTCTTCTTCACAGCTATGCAATTGCTAGCTTTCAATCATGCATTTTAATATTGATAATTAAAAGACAAAAATCCCTATCATTTTGTTACCTTGTATCTAGCTCAACAACTACCTCTTCTGAGGTATATTACTTATCTACTATCTTTGCTTTCTTCTTATCTCAGGCATCTTCTGAGCTTCTAGCATGTTCTCTCCGACGTTTCCTGCAATTATTTCAATTACAATTGCTACTATATTGGTTGCTCAATTGAGCCATTGACCTATTGTTGATGTGCTTTCATTGTAGTTTAAGATATGCATCGCAGTACAATCAATAAAAGCGAATCAACATTTAAATTTATAAGTACTCGAAAATAAAAATAACTACGAGGTTGTTCGTAGGGAGAAAGTTAAGCAAATCAATCATTAATCACAATATCAAGAATAATATGCAAGTGGAATCAAAATGACAATCAATATATATATATATATATATATATATATATATATATATATATATATATATATATATATATATATCAGAAAAAGTATCTCAGAATGTCAGGTATTAGAGTGTAAAAAGAACAGGTAAAAATGGTGATTTGAACCACCAAATTTAACCCTACAATTAAGCTTATACTAAAATATCTCCAATAAATCAACAGTAATCGTAATATCAGAACCAAGCACCAAGACAATTAGATGACAGAACTAAGGCTTAAACGCTTTATCCTCAAGAGCTCGGAAGAATAGTACAAGGCACAGCACAGCAATAGCAGAGACAAGGCTTAGCTAAGTATGGAGAAAGGGAAGGGCACAAATCTTGAGGTCACAATGCAAAAAGCCCTCAAATTTCTCTCTCAGATCCAGGTGAATAATAACCGGGCAATTGAATCCAACCCAGACCCGCGTGTGCGTGGGCGTAGGTGAGGGTGTGAGTAGGGGCGTGTGTGCGGGACCTCACCCCCCGTGCATTCGAGGAAACAAGCCCTAAAAAAACAAATGTGTTAAATATGATATTTCAAATTTGCAAGGCCACGATGCGGCACTAAGGTGTGGTGCTGCTTCTTCGTTCAGCTATAGAGGATGTTCACGCTCAATTGATCTGCTGCAGGCTGTTCTTCCTTCAATTGGCTCAGCTGGTGTCGTCGTGGAATAGCTCCTCATCTATCAAGCGTAGTGGCGTGGTTGGTGGATGACGAAGTACAGCGGATGGAGGTAGCGAAGTGGTGGCGATGCAGCGAAGGCCGGCGAAACCTGAAACACAAGAACACAGGCTAAACGTCCCAGTTAAAACGCTCAGAAGAATCACTGGAGCACGACGAATATGGTGGCAATGGTTTTATGGAGTTTTTGGAGTACTGTGACTGTCGAATGGTGTCGAAGATGTAGATCCTTCAGTGGGTTGGTTGATGGGGATGAGGAGTGGTTTGAAGCCCAAATTAGGTTAAGGCTTTTGAAGGTGGAGCGATGGCGGAAGTTTTGGTGGTGGTGGTGACGAGTTTCATGAGCGGAAGCGGTTGCGTGACCTCGCCAGAGGCGCTACCGTCGCTGGAGAAGACAATGGGGGAGGTAGGTCAACGTCGGCTTGCCTCGCTGAACAAAAGGGAGAGGAAGAGATTGAGCTACTTATCTGGACAAAAGGGAAGAGTTTTCACGCCAGCTTGCCTCGTCGGACACGAAGGAGATGAACTACTCCGATGATGAAGGATGGAGACGACGAGGAAGATAGAAGCTCCTAGCTATTTGCACTAGAAGCGGACGACTTCAAGGAAGAACATGGACCACCCAATTTGATGGTTGGGTAGTCAAAAGAGGTTGAGCGTTGAGATTACTAGAGCCAACAGAGCTCTTGGCCGAAGAGGAGCAAAGAAGGTAGGAACTGACCTAGAATCAACTGAGGAAGACGCCCTGGACCCAAGGGGTTTAAATAGCTCCAAGAACCAATTCGAGCAGGTTTGAAGTCGATTTCAGAGCTCGAGGATTTTGGAATCACTGATGGTGATATCAACCGAGATTGGCTTTGAGATCTAGCCCAATCTGTAGGGAATCATCTTAGGATCATTCTCTCCAAGTTTAGAGAGATTTTAGTGAAGATCGAGCGAGAAATCTTTGCTCGAATCTCAGCGGTGAAGGTCTATTCACATCAATGGTAGTAGAGACCGTTTTGCAAGAACGACGAGAAATATTGGGGGGGTAAATGCAAGAAACTTTAAAAGTTAAGGGTCTAATTATGAGAAATAAAGATTTTAGAGACTGAATTGCAAACTAGGTCAAGATGGACTCAGATTGGGTCCAAATTTTGATATTAACCTAATTTGGACCTAAAGAATCTAATAGTGAACTTGGATTTGAGTTTTTACCACGTTTAATTGGACATTTTGCACAGAAATCCAAATTAGGGTAAATTTCCATCTGAAACTCTATTCTAGGTCAAAATAGGTTCATATGGTCAAACCAAGAGTACCAAATCTCTTAGAATATTTTTATATGAATTTTAGGAGGTTTAGATTGATTTTATCCTAACTAGAACCTTTTCAATTTAAGTGGGTTGATAATTAGGATTTTTGATGCTATTTTCGCCCTTGAAATGAGTGAAATCTCATTTCTGTCAATGTGGACCCACTTTTTGGTCTTTTGTGCTCATTTGAGCTTCAATTAATCCCTGAATAATCCCGTAGTTAATCTGTATTTGTGATGTGTTGTTAAAATTATAGAATTAATCCTGATTCCATGTTTTCTTCTCAAATCAGAATGATACAGATTTATGACCTTCAGATGATTAGGTAGGAACTTTTATCATTCAAACCTGACTAAATGTAGCTAGTTAAGACCTATGATGATGTTACCATCACCTATCATTGTAAGCATTACTGGAACAAGTACCTTTGACTCTCCTTATCCCTGTGCCTGCACTTCTTATGCTTCCTTTGTACTATCTCCTCCTCCATATCTCCATATTTGGATTTTCTATAATAATAACACCCTTCAGGACTCTTTACATCAATATCTTTCTTCCACCCTTCCTACCCACTTACTGACACGTTAAGAACATATGACTGCTACTGTTACCAATATATTATCGCAGGACAATTTCTTCCAAATTTAATACTGATAAACATCTTCAAAATTATATCATTATGTCCGCATTCCCAAGCAAGATAAACCTCGCATGATACAGAAATTCCTACAGATTGCCAAATCCAAGACAAACTAACATCTGTCGTAAGCGCAAACAATAAAGAAAACGTGAACTCACAACTGTTGAAATTATACCCAACTGACCCGACGAACGAAATCTTGGCGATTTCAACTGCAGCCATACAATACGTTCTTGCAATCGTAAATATCGAAATGCAACCTCACTACATCCGAGAGAAGGATATCTAATATAGAACATGTCATTCTCTCTGCAAAACCACATACCAACGAACAGAAATTTCGTTAACATTCTACGTTTGCTACCTTTACGTACAGATTATCGCAGTAGGATAGTATGTTTGAAATTTAATACTGACAAACATCTGCAAAATTATATCATTATCTCTCCATTTCGAAACCAGATGAAAATCCCATGATTTACACAATTCCAAAAAAAAATGCCAAATCGCTGACAACGTCGCGGTATTCATTACTGCAAACAATTCTTAAATTACAAACTCAAAACTGTCGAACTCGTACCCAATTGACATGACGAAAGTCTAACTTCGCATTTTGACCTGTAGCCATACCCTACATTCTTGCAAGTCTAAATATCCAAACCAAGACCTTCAAATGAAAAACTGTAGCCTGTAGCGTTTGTGTAACAAAACTTCTTTAATGTTAAACAAGAATACATCCAAGAGAAGGATATCTAATATGAAACATGTCATTCTCACTACAAAACAACAACAACAACAACCAAGCCTTTTCCCACATTAAGTGGGGTCGGCTATATGGATTCTTTGCCTCCACACAGATCGATTTTTAGCCATTTTAGGATTTAAATTAAAGTAATTGAGGTCATACTTAATAGTTTCCTTCCAACACTTGTTTGGTCTTCCTCGCCTCCTCTTAGCGGGTTCAGCCTCCAACTTCTTGCATCTCCTAACTGGAGCATCTAGTGGCCTTCTTTGTAAATGTCCAAACCATCTTAGACGGGCCTCTCTCATTTTATCCTCTATTGGTACCACCCTAACCCTGTTTCTAATAAATTCATTTGAAATACAGTCCTTTCTTGTATGACTACACATCCATCTTAACATCTTCATTTCAGCCACATACATCTTCTGTACATGCCTATAGTTTATAGCCCAACAAAACGTCATAAAAAAAACACGTAAAATTACATCTATATTTCAAATTTGTACTAAACTTATTTAAGAAGAAATTATACATGTTTCAAATAATATCCATCCAATAGGCAATGGTGTAGCCCTGTGTCTATGAGAACAGCCGACAGTTCTACATCTACTAAAACTATCTCACCATATTGCAGCAATTAAACCTGTCATGATGAATGGGAACTAACAAGCAACGAATTACATCATTTGAAAATGTAATACCTAGATTATAGTATACTTACTTTTAACACTAAAAAATAATGAAGTAGAGTACTATCAATTAGAGCTACAATCGTATATTGAAATGACCCACTATCTTTTTGGGTTGTTTAAGACATCAGGATTAGCCGTCAGACGTCTGTACAGACGTCTAGACAAAGTGTTGGACGTCTGAAAGTAGAGAACTATACCTTCTTTCTTTCCGCGCGCATGCTGCACGCGTATTCTCCCCTCTCTCCTCACCCTAAACCCTAACCCTCTATCTATTTAAACCCCCTCTTCCCTTCACCCACGCCACTCTCCACCAGCCACCACCACCTTCATCCTCCCCTCCATCCTTCCTTCCTCCCTTCCTTCTAGCACAACGAGAGGAGAGGAAGCTAAGAGAGAGAGACGGGGCGTGGAGGAGGAGAGGAGAGCTCGAGAGGACGAGCTCACAAGGAAGCCACGGGGTGTGGGAGGAGCTCGGAGGAGCTCGTGCTCGAGGGGGAGGAGATCGCGGAGGTGGGTTCACGACCTCCTGAAGCTACCGGCGTCTCAGCTGCGGGCGGCGCGGAGGGTTTCGCATGGAGGAGAAGCTCGCAGAGGTTTTGTGTACTGATATTTTTCAGTATCAGACGTCTGGAGTAGCAAAAGGTCATCTGGAGCTGAAGCTGAATGCCTGAAAGCACACTCTATGCTAAGGTACGTGCTTTTGTGTGGTTACGGCCATGCAAGCCTCACCGCAGGGATCTTTTCCAGCCTTTTCTGAGGTATGTGTATACGTACGCAGGGGGCAGGACATTGGAAAGGTGCGGGGTGCGCCCTTCGAGGTGCTTTTGGACGTCTGGACACATCGCCAGATGTCTGACCGTACCTCTAGACGACCGGAAGGAGAGTTCGACGTCTAGAACTCACCTCAGACGATCGCGGAGGGGTCCGAATGTCCAAGGTAGCTGCAAGGAACCCAGGGTAAGTGTTAACGTCTGGGATTAGACCCAGATGTCTGATTTTGGACAGTGTGAGTGTTTTTAGCCCGTTTAGGACACAAACAGAATCGGATTTCCGCAAACGAAGTATAGTTATTTTTCGCTTGAGTTTCTCTATGAGTTAGTGTCACTTGTATACGATTTTGGACTCGTTTGATGTGGTTGGTCAATTGTATAGATCTCCTGCTAGTCGAGTACGTGGGAGCCGTGAAGGCGACGAGATCTACGATCTGAGCCCCCATTCCTCCCGTGTTTGCCGGTAGAGTGATTTACATTAATATTATGATTTAAATAAATGAACTACATGTTTAGAATAACTTGAATGAATCCTAAGATGATAATGAACCCTAGGACAGAAATAGATAGTTAAGCTATACTGTATACTTGAGAAACATGTAGAACCCTAGGATGAGAATGAACCCTAGGGCAGAAACAGATGGTCGAGTAGACTGTATACTTGAGAACATGTAGAACCCTAGGATGAGAATGAACCCTAAGGCAAAAACAGGTGGTTTGATCTATACTGTTTACTTGAGATGCCTGTAAAAACTTTAAATGCTAGCAAATGTACTGGTTGCTTAATATGATGCCTTGTTAGTTAGAAAATCACGAGCTGCCTGTTTTAAAGAATGAAAAGTGAAATGTAAATAGAGAGATCTAAAAGTTTGGAATATGAAACGAAAGGAATACCAACATGAACCCTACGGGGAATTAGGAGGAAAACTCCTGTAGACGGGAAGTGAGTTGGCCCTTGTGTATGCGGTACCAAGGAGAGCCACTGTCCCCTTAGTGTAGAGGGGTATTAGCCGCCTGTTGGGATGAGCCCCAGGGTCAGGCTTAAACACTCTACACCGACTCTGTTTGGCCCTCATATACTGTAGGTTTGGCCCTACGAAGAGGGGTGACGTAATAAATGCGGAAATAAAATATAAAGCAATCTCACCAAAGAAAACCAATCACACAATGTACACAAATGTTTTTAGGTGGAAACCCAAACCGGGTGAAAACCACCACCTAACCCTCTCGAGTTAGGATTTTCCGATCAACCTAGTTGATCAAATCCACTAACCGAATCACTTTAAAACGAGGGTGATTCAACCTCAGTACAACCACGCTACAAGTACGAGGGTAGCGTTCCTCAACCCCTTCTCTCCACGAGAAGGATTTTGTCCCACGAAGGAGACGGGAATTCGCAAAGCGAATACCCAACTAAATAACAAAGATAAAATAAACAACAAGTCCTATAGAGCCAACAAAGTAATTATGAACCTAGCTTCTATAGGAATTAGGAAACTCCCCTTTGCAAGGAGTGCGTCGAGGATGACGCGGGTGCGTGAGCCACGCAACGGCGCAATGTCGCTCTCGTGAACAACGGCAGGAGAGTGGGTCCGCGAAGGCTTGATGCTCTCAAGGGAATAGAGCTTAAGCTTGGAGAGCAAGATCTTTTCTGGACACAAAAGAGTGTGAAAGTGTGTAGCTAAGTGTATCCAAGTGTGTTTTTGTGTCAAGGGCTCCCCTCTATTTATAGAGGCCTTAGGAAGGCTTTGGAAGGCTTAGGAAAGGTTCTATAGCCGTTGGGAACAAAGCCCAAGAGAATCAGGCCGAAATCAGGACAATGATTACACTTGACAGGGTTATCAGACGTCTAACTCTGGCATCAGACGTCTGGAAGGCCACTTGAAGACGTCTGATTTAAAGGTCAAACGTCTGATTCTATGTGGGTTTCCTCCTGACTTGAATCAGATCTAAACAGGGTTTTTGCGCAAGTCCATCAGACGACATACAAGATGTCTGGCACTATGTATGGACGTCTGGAAACCTACTTTTACTGTGGGAATTGATTTCCAAATGTTGCAACGGCTAGAAAATCTCTGAGAAGAGATTTTGGGTCAGTCGAGGCAAAACGATCAATTATCAGACGTCTGGTAAGTCCTATGGACGTCTGATAAGGCTCTAACGGTCATATTCTTGAGTGTTTGCAAAGCCAGCCAACGGTCCACTAATTGGACGTCTGGCAAATCCATCAGACGTCTTCTAAGATGTCTGGACTAAGGTCTGGACGTCTAATTTCATCAGACAGAACTAGCTATGTCCAGCCTAATAGTTATCAGACGTCTGAAACAACAGTCAGACGTCTTAAAATACTTTATCAGATGTCTGATTTGGGAATTAGACGTCTGGAAACTCTGTTTGAACCCTATATTGGTTTTCTAAGTGTTCTACAGAAAACCTAAGTATCCTAGGGTTGTGCAGGTGTTCCTAGGACTACTGTTAGGGTACTTTGAGGCTCTTTAACAAAATATTCTAAGGAAATAAAAAGAGCAAGAAAATAAAGACAAGAGATATAAGAAAGGATTAAAAAGAATCTATCCTATTCTTCTTGTCTTCTATCTTCAATCTGTCACTCCACGCGAACCTCCTCTGTTCTTCATTAAGCTCCTCCAATCCGTCCTGGATGCGAGCTCGAGTTCCGTCTAAACACATCTACATTTGCAATTGACCTGAAATCTAGGACTCAAATTGCAAATGTTAAATAACACGTGTTTTGTTATCATCAAAACAAATGATCGTGGTGCTCTAGCACCAACATATACGTGGTACCGAGATGAGCTACTTAGTGTAGGGAGGGAGCTAGTCGCCCCAGGGGGTCCGGGGTTAGGACTAACTGCCCTACACGGACTCTTGTTAGGCCCACTAGGCAAACTGGTATAGTCAGACGAGGGTACGCAGACTGTGGAGGGGCAAGACCCTTGCTCTGGTCTGAGGGGCGAGACCTATGTTCTGAGAGGGCAAGGTCCTGTACTATTCTGTGTTGTACCTTTAAGCGTACCCGTTAGCGGAAATGACTAACCGTGTGCCAGTGCGAGATAGCTACCCGCACGCTTATCACGCGTGCCGTAGTCACTGCTACGTCGCGACCGTGACCTCGGGGTGGTTGACTGGGTGTAGGACTACCACGGGGAACTCTCCCAGCCAAAAGAGCACAACGTGTACCTCCTACATCATGGAAAAGACTACAATCAAGATCGTTCCCGTGAGGAACAAGCCAGATCAAGAAATGATCTAAGTGAATAAAGGAATAACAAATTAGAAGCACTTAGTTGAACTAAATGAAAATGGATAGTTGTTTAATTGCATAAATTAATTGCTTGCCTTAATTACATGTAAATGGCTAAATTACCACTCTACTCAGCGTTCGCTGACTCCGGAAATTTTATAACCTTATTCATGTCAGGGAGTTGAGTAGCTAGCACCACCGGCTGCAGAGGGAGCTGGGCCCAATCAAGCCCAGCCTTAGCTGCGTTTCTTACCGTTTCCTTAGCTCCTGTTATAGTAGTGAGTATTTTTGATTCTATGTAATACTGTTTCTGTACTTTCAGCTATACTTTTCTTTGTCATAGTGGTGATGGCCTGTAATATTGATAGACTATATCACTCTATTTCTCTTACTGTCTTTTGATTTATTTCTGCTTAGTTACATTGCAGGTGTGGGTGTGATTTATTTCCTGCTTTTGGTTATTTCTTGTTGGACAACTAGGTCTTGGGATTAGTCAAGGCGGGTCGGTCTCGGGTTCTGTAGGGATCTAGGATCGGGTCATAACAAGATGGTATCAGAGTAAGGTCATCTCGAGAAATGAACCAATTGGTTTGAGAACTGGTCACCCACGTGCCTGTAACTAGGATAGCCATCACAACGTATCACTTTGATTTTCGCTTCGAGTCTTATCCCTTGATGGAATCTGTTATCATTGACAGTTCCTGCTCTTTTTCCTGTGTCTCATTGTAGGAGATGCCTCGTAGGGAGTTCTTGAGGTCGGCTGCGGACGTGGCCGTGGGCGGGGTCGAAGGGGCAGATGTGCTGGACCTGAGGCACCAGCCAACCCACCTCTCCATTCGGGCATTCAGGCCCAGGATCTCGCCCAGATGATCCGAGATATCGTATAGGAGGAGCTCTAGCAGCCTTCTCGGCCACCCCTTCTTGAGGACATGGAGAAAGAGTCCTCCGTGGGGCAAGGGAACCGCCACAGCGCTGTACGAGCTAGAGGGGGAGGGGATGATCCTCCACCACCCCCACCACCCTCAAACACTTCTGAGCCCGAGCCCTCCTTGCCTGGAGGCATACCTATTCTCCCGTTGCAGCTCCACCACAAGCTTTTCGACCAGTTCCGAAAGTTGAAGCTCCCCTCCTTCAAGGGGGATGAGAGCCCATCTAAGGCAAAGAACTGGCTGGAGAAGATAGAGAAGGTGTTCGACACCCTTCGCCCTCCCGCAAAGTGCCATGTGGCTTTTGCCATGTACCAACTGGAGAGCGCAACCCATAGGTGGTGGAGGGCAGTCAGAGGCCAGGAGGGGAGAGAGCTGACGTGGGACCAGTTCGTGACTCTCTTTTACGAGCAGTACTTCCCACAGACCTGGCAGGGCCAGAGGAGGTGGGAGTTTCACACTCTCCGTCAGGGGGCGATGACAGTTAGCGCGTATCGCACGCGTTTCCTGGAGCTATCACGTTTCGCCCCGACAGCTGCCTCTACTGAGGAGGAGCGCCTGTGGAGGTTTATTGAGCGGCTTCGAGCTATGATTCGGGGGTATGTGAAACCCCTGAAGTTACCCACTTTCTCTTGTGTGGTTGAGGCGGCCATGACTTATGAGGAGACCAACCCAACCATGCGAGACACTGACAGAGGACGAAAGAGGCCCTACCAGCCCGAATACTCACAGGACCGTCGAGAAAGGAGGCACACAGTGGTCGCAGGAGAGAAGCCTCGTTCTGTGGGGACACCAGTAGCCTTTGGGAGCCTTAGGCAGGGACCAACTGTCGGCACCGGACCCCCGCCCAGCCACCAGCAGAGACTAACTGAGGGAGGAGGCCATGTTCCTCTCTGCTACTAGTGTGGCCAGCCGGGCCACATCAGGAGAGACTGCCCATCTAGGGCCAGAGCACAGCAGATACTCCCCGCACTGAGTGCTGGAGGCCGAATTGGCGGCCGCAGTCACCAGGCATGTGGAGGAGGACAGCAGTCACGAGGAGGGTACCAGCCAGCTGCTGCTCGCCCGACCCAAAGCGTGGCGGCTTCGTCTACACCTAGGATTGAGGGGTGCATTAATGCCCTAACACACAGAGATGCCAGGGCTTCAGGTTCTGTGGTGGCAGGTATGGTTACTATTTCTGGCAGATTAGTATATGTTCCTTTTGATTCTGGTGCCACACATTCATTTGTCTCCTCGAGTTTTGTCGTCAATTTGGGATCGGGCAGTGTACTGTTAGAGGTTCAGTTCCTGATTAGAGGGTCAAATGGACAGTTGTTCATAGCAGAGGAGGTCTTTACAGATTGTGAGGTCGCTATAGGGGGACACAGTCTTCCCACCCACCTAATTGTGATCCCGATGGAGGACTTTGGCGTGATTCTAGGGATGGACTAACTGTCTACCTATCATGCCTTGGTGGACTGTTTGGGGAGGAAGATCATTTTCTCCATACCAGAGTTGCCTCCCTTTGAGTTTCATGGAGAGCTAGTGGACGGAGGTTTTAGGTGCATCTCCGCGCTTTGGGCAGCAAAGCTTTTCGACCAGGGGTGTAAGGGCTTCTTGGCTTGTGTCGTAGCAAAGCCTAGTCCCATGGCCAACTTTCAGAGTATTCCGGTGGTCTGCGAGTACCTCGACGTTTTCCCAGAGGAGTTGCCAGGACTACCACTTGAGCGTGAGATTGAGTTTGAGATCTCACTAGTACCGGGGACTAGCCCCATTTCTACTACACTTTACAGGATGGCATTGCTTGAGCTACGAGAGCTCAAGTCACAGTTACAGGAATTGTTGGAGAAGGGCTTTGTGAGGCCCAGTGCGTCCCCTTGGGAAGCCCCCATGTTGTTTGTGAAGAAGAAGGATGGTATCCTATGACTTTGTGTCGACTACCAACAGCTGAATCGGATCACCGTCAAGAACAAATAGATGCTGCCTCATATCAACAACCTCTTTGACCAGTTGAGAGATGCCACAGTGTTCTCTAAGATAGATCTGCGGTCAGGTTACCACCAGTTGAGGATCAAGGAGACCGACGTCTCTAAGACAGCTTTTCATACACGATATAGGCACTACGAGTTCTTGGTCATGCCGTTTGGGCTGACCAACGCCGCTGCTGCTTTCATGGACATGATGAACCATGCTTTTAGACCATATTTAGACCAGTTTGTGGTGGTGTTCATTGACAACGTCCTAGTCTACTCACGGGATCAGGCGTAGCATGGACAGCATTTACGTATGGTTCTGGATACCTTGAGACGATGCAGGCTGTATGCCAAGTACAACAAGTGCGAGTTTTGGCTGAGACAGGTGACTTTCTTAGGCCACGTGATATCGGGAGATGGATTGGCTGTGGATCCAGCCAAGGTTGAGGTCGTGCTCAGGTGGGAGAGACCACGCACAATGACAGAGGTACGTAGTTTTCTGGACTGGCAGACTACTATCAGTGGTTTATCAGAGGGTTTTCTCAGATTGCGCATCCTATGACTCAGCTGACCCGGAAGGACATGCCTTTTTCCTGGACCGATGAATGCGAGGCGTGTTTTTAGGAGTTGAAGGAGAGACTGACTTCAGCTCCTGTACTTACCATTCTAAATAGTAGTGGTGGGTTCGTGGTTTACACTGACGCATCATTGTAGGGGTTGAGTGGTGTGCTCTTACAGAGGGGTCACGTTGTTGCTTACGCTTCATGGCAACTGAAGCTCCATGAGCATAATTGCCCCACCCATAACTTAGAGCCAGTAGTAGTTGTCTTCGCGCTGAAGACATGGAGGCACTACCTGTATGGTGAGACATTTGAGATCTTCACAGATCACAAGAGCCTCAGGTACCTATTTGACCAAAAGGAGCTCAACCTAAGACAGAGGCGTTGGTTAGAGCTCCTGAAGGACTACGACTGCAGCATCTCCTACCACCTAGGGAAGGCCAATGTGGTAGCTGACGCCTTGAGCCGGAAGGCATCCACCTTCTTGGCCAACTTCCAGGCACAGAGTTGGAGACTCATGGAGCAGGTGGGTAGTTGGTGACCCCGGAAGTCACAGAGATATTGCGGGGCAGTGATAGTGACGCAACAAGCACGACCAGAGCTGATAGACCACATCATTGCAGGACAGATGGCCGATCCGTACTTACAGACGCTGCGAGACAGGGTGTTGACAAGGGACTCAAGAGACTTTTCCTTCTCAGATGAGGTACTGCGCATGAGGGGATGCCTATGCATTCCTAGAGACGAGGAGTTGTTGAGAGAGCTCCTGATCGAGGCGCACGAGTCCCAGTTCACCATACATCCCGGGAATACAAAGATGTACCATGATTTGTGACGTGACTTCTGGTGGGGAGGGATGAAGCAGGATGTTGACGAGTTTGTCCAGCAGTGCTTGGTATGCCAGCAAGTGAAGGCTAAGCACCAGGGGCCTGCAGGGTCGTTACAGCCACTTCCTGTGCCAAAGTGGAAGTGGGAGAGCATTACCATGGACTTAGTGGTGGGTCTACTAGTCACCCAGCAGGGACACGATGCAGTCTGGGTGATAGTAGATCGGTTGACGAAGACAGCATGGTTCCTGCCGATCCGAGTCACTTTTGGGTCAGCACAGCTAGCAGAGAGATACGTCAAAGATGTGGTGCGTCTGCACGGAGTCCCTCGCAAGATCGTATCCGACAGGGATACTCATTTCACTTCCCAGTTCTGGGTCGAGTTTCAACAGGCATTAGGGAGCCGTTTGAGGTTCAGTACCGCCTACCACCCCCAGACCGACGGGCAGTCAGATCACCATACAGACACTCGAGGACCTCCTATGCGCTTGTGTACTAGACTGGAGAGGCTCCTGGGAGGAGCATTTGCTCCTGATAGAGTTTGCATACAATAACAACTATCATTCAAGCATCGGCATGGCACCTTACGAGGTCCTGTACGGATGGAGGTGTAACGCACCCTTGAGTTGGGTCGGGGTGGGAACCAAGTGGGAGGTTGGCCCTAGGCTGATCCGGCAGAGTCAGGAGGTGATAGAGCAAATTCATAGGCGACTCTGCACTGTCATAAGCAAACAGAAGAGCTACGCCAATAGGAAGCACAGAGATGTATAGTTTAAGGTTGGGGATCATGTCTTTCTCCGTGTTTCGCCCATGAAGGGCTTGCAGCATTTTGGGGTGAAAGGGAAGCTTGCACCGAGGTTTGTGGGACTCTTTAAGGTTTTGGAGAGGGTTGGACCCATTGCTTACCAGCTTTCCCTTCCTCCCCAGCTCTTTGGAGTGCACGACGTGTTCCACGTGTCCAACCTCAGGAAGTACGTCGCTGATCCCAGCCATGTTCTAAGCCATGAGAGCATCAAGATGGGAGACGATCTGACCTATCCCATGAGGCCAGTGAAGATATTAGACAGAGCCGTCCGGAGTCTAAGACGGAAGCAGGTATCACTGGTGAAAATCCTATGGAGAAGCCAGCGATACGAGGAGGCCGCTTGGGAGCCTGAGGCGGCAATGTGAGAATAGTACCCAGAACTTTTTGAGGGTATGTCTCTTCAGATCTACTTTGATCCTCTTTAAGTTTGTTATGCACTTTTACACTACTTTTCCGCACCCTACTTGGCTCAAGTTTCGAGGATGAAACTTCCTTTAAGTTTGTTATGTTGAAATGACCTGCTGCCTTTTTGGGTTGTTTAACACGTCTTGATTAGCTGTCAGATGTCTGTCTAGACGTTTGGGCAAAGTGTTGGATGTCTGAAAGTAGAGAACCGTACCTTCTTTATTTTTCGCGTGCACGCTGCATGCGTATTCTCCCCTCTCTCCTCACCCCAAACCTTAACCCTCTATCTATTTAAACCCCCTCTTCCCCTCACCCATGCCACTCTACACCAGCCACCACCACCTTCATCCTCCCCTCCATCCTTCCTTCCTCCCTTCCAGCCCGGCGAGCGGAGAGGAAGTTGAGAGAGAGAGACGGGGCGTGGAGGAGGAGGAGAGGAGAGCTCGAGAGGAGTAGGTCGCAAGGGAGCTGCGGGGCATGGGAGGAGCTTGGAGGTGCTCGTGCTCGAGGGGGAGGAGCTCGTGGAGGTGGGCTTGCGGCCTCCTGAAGTTGCCGGCATCTCAGCTGCGAGCGGCACGGAGTGTTTCGTGCGGAGGAGAAGCTCGCGAAGGTTCTGCGTACTGGATATTTTCCAGTATCAGACATCTGGAGCACATCCCAGATGTCTAGAGTAGCAGAAGGATGTTCGAAGCTGAAGCCGGACGTCTGAAAGCACGCTCTGTGCTAAGGTACGTGCTTTTGTGCGATTACGACCATGCAGGCCTCACCGCAAGGATCTTTTTCGACCTTTTTTGAGGTCTGTGCATACGTACGCAGCGGGTAGACCGTTGGAAAGGCATGAGGTGCGCCCTTCGAGGAGCTTTTGGACATCAGGACACATCGCCAAACGTCTGACCGTACCTCCAGACGACTAGAAGGAGAGTCCCACGTCTGGAACTCACCTCAGACGATCACAGAGGGGTCCAAACGTTTGAGGTAGCTACAGGGAACCCATGGTAAGTGTTGACGTCTTTTAAGATGTATGGGATTAGACTCAGACATCTGATTTTGGACATTGTGAGTGTTTTTGGCCAGTTTAGGACCCAAACGGAATCGGATTTCAGCAAACGAAGTACCGTTGTTTTTCGCTTGAGTTTCTCTATAAGTTAATGTCATTTGTATACAGTTTTGGACTCGTTTGATGTGGTTGGTCAATTCTATAGGTCTCCTACTAGTCGAGTACGCGGGAGCCGCGGAGGCGACGGGATCTACAATCTGAGCCCCCATTCCTCCCATGTTTGCTGGTAGAGTGGTTTACATTAATATTATGATTTAAATAAATGAACTGCATGTTTAGAATGACTTGAATGAATCCTAAGATGATAATGAACCCTAGGGTAGAAATAGATGATTGAGCTATACTGTATACTTGAGAAACATGTAGAACCCTAGGATGAGAATGAAACCTAGGGCAGAAACAGATGGTTGAGCTATACTGTATACTTGAGAACATGTAGAACCCTAGGATGAGAATAAACCCTAGGGCAGAAACAGGTGGTTTGAGTTATATTGTTTACTTGAGATGCTTATAAAAACTTTAAATGCTAGCAAATGTACTGGTTGCTTAATATGATGCCTTGTTAGTTAGAAAATCACGAGCTGCCTGTTTTAAAGAATGGAAACGAAAATGTAAATAGAGAGATATGAAAGTTTGGAATATGAAACGAAAGGAATACCAGCATGAACCCTTCGGGGAATTAGGAGGAAACTCCTATAGATGGGAAGTGAGCTGGCCCTTGTGTATGCGGTACCAAGGAGACCCACTGTCCCTTTAGTGTAGAGGGGTAATAGCCGTCCGTTGGGATGAGCCTCGGAGTTAGGCCTAGACACTCTACACCGACTCTGTTTGGCCCTCGTGTACGTGGTACCGAGGTGAGCTACTTAGTGTAGAGAGGGAGCTAGCCGCCTAAGGGGGCCCAGGGTTAAGACTAACCGCCCTACACCGACTCTTGTTAGGCCCACTAGGCAAACCGATATAGTCAGACGAGGGTACGTGGACTATGGAGGGGCGGGACCCCTATTTTAAAAGGGCAAGGCCCTGTACTGTTCCATGATGTACCTCTAGGTGTACCTGTTAGAAGAAACGATTGACCGTGTGTCAGTGTGGGATAGCTACCCGAGCGCTTATCACATGTGCTGTAGTCACCGCTATGTCACGACCATGACCTTGGGGTGGTTGACTGGGTGCAGGACTTCCACGGGGGACTCTCCCAGCCAGAAGAGCACCATGTATACCTCCTACATCATGGAAAAGACTGCAATCAAGATCGTTCTTGCGAGGAATAGGCCAGATCAAGAAATGATCTAAGTGAATAAAAGAATAACAAATTAGAAGCACTTAGTTGAAACTAAATGAAAATGGATAGTTGTTTAATTGCATAAATTAATTGCTTGCCTTAATTACATGTAAGTGGCTAAATTACCACTCTACTCAGCATTTGCTGACTTTAGAAATTTTATAACCTTGTTCAGGTCAGGAAGTTGAGTAGCCAGCACCATCGGCTGCAGAGGGAGTTGAGCCCAGTCGAGCCTAGCCTTAGCTGCATTTCTTACTGTTTCCTTATCTCCTGTTGTAGTAGTGAGTATTTTTTGTTCTATGTAATACTATTTCTGTACTTACAGTTGTACTTTTCTCTGTCGTAGTTGTGATGGCCTGTAATATTAATAGACTATATCGCTCTGTTTCTCTTACTGTCTTTTGATTTATTTCTGCTTAGTTACATCGCAGGTGTGGGTATGATTTATTTCCTTCTTTTGGTTATTTCTCGTTGGACGACTAGGTATTAGAATTAGTCAAGGTGGGTCGATCTCGAGTCCTATAGGGATCTGGGATCGGGTCATAACATATATCCTACCACTACTTTTCCTACGAAAATTTCCACTAACTCAATACATCATCTTACCATAACACCAAGATGCTTACCTTTTATCCTTTCGAACCTTCTCCTCGATCACCTCCACCTTCACCTTCTCGTTGCCCTTGACAACAATTTCCCCCTCTCCAACCTTTCTTGGCCTACAAATGGTGATTTTAAGGAAAAGAAAATCAGTGACAACAATTGCATATTAACTTCTATTGCTGCACTTCCCTCAATTTCGTTACTTACCTTTCTCGAAGTTGTAAAAGTTCAGTGAGGAGGCAGACCTACAACAATATGTGTGCTCTTAATCGTTGCACTGGATAACATTATTAATTGCATATTAACATTTCACAATCTGCTCCTCCATTTCATGAGCACTCAGAGAGAGATCTCGACCCTATGCCTTGTAAGAGCACACCTGCTAATAAGGATTACAGTCAGTCTTACTTCTAACAATTTCAATAAAACCGATTAGGGGGAATCTACCTAACTCGTCGCCACATATGCGGTATCCTTGAAGATGATCCTCGTCATTCGGAGTTTCAAGTAGCAGAGCCACTTTCATCTCATAATGGTAATATGGGAATTTACATGCGTTATAACTTGTCAATCCTCCCACGCATAGCGATGTCTACAACGAAAACACTTTCCCACACTTGAATCTATATCCAACATCTTCCAAACAAGTGTGCTTTACAATATGTAGTAATAGGGAACCTAATAAAAAAAACATAGCAAATGGGATAAATCGTACCTGCATTACTCTCTCTAACACTACTATATTGAAAAACATCGGTCACGTGAAACACACCTTCTACTTTGAATGACGATCTGCTCCCACAATCACCCCTCGATTCCAAGAAAAATAACTCGAATGAAACATACATTCAGTTACTTATAAAGAAATTTTCAAAATCTCCGTACGATTCATCTTTCATTTTCAAATTTGGCTTGACATCTGCAAACAAATTCAAACAAAAGTCGTAGCGGAAGCCTCCTCTTCCCTACATAGGCTTGGACCACCGTGGGTGACACCTTAGATTTGGTGGATTACTCGGTACATATATAAGTATATATACCACTACCCAGAAAAGAGAGAAACAGTGAACGTGGAGATGGTTGTGCATTGCTGGAAAAGAAATTGAAAAAAAAAGAAGTTGCAGCATGCAAGGAGAGAGAGAGAGATGGGATTGTGCTCCTTGGGAATGATAAGAAGAGAATGATCGTTGGGTTTTGTATTTCTTTTTATTTTCTTTTGATAGATTCATGGGGCATTATATATATATATATATATGATACACGTGGTATATGTAAACGGAGAAATATGTGTTTACATATTTAAAAGTAGTGATGGAAAAATTTATCGATATATGCATTTGTTACATGTATGCGGGGGTGTAGGATATTTTGTTGGGATAGTACAAGTTGGTGTTTCGTTTATACGTATACATGTCTAGAGGCGTGCAACTTTTATTATAAGGGGAGATTTCTTAGTAAATTCTATATATGTGTGTATATTACAAATATATATTTGTAGGAATTTGTAATCCAATAAATGTATGTGACTTGGAACTACACGAGTGTTGTCCGAATGTCGATAAATAGTATTTGATGTTATGATTTTCGTGTTGAATGGGTGATGGAGAACAGGGTGTCCTGTGACCATCGGGGCTTGTACTCTCACGATCCACGTGGGATTCAGGTGAGGGGTCCGACACAGATCGGGCATGCCCTAGTGCATGAACAGATACAGGTAAAGTGTCATTCCTTTTGTTCTGCATGATATGCTATTTATCTTATTCCTTCTCTTACAAGTCTAGCCAGAAGTCAACCTGAACACACCTCACACCTTGTATCTGGCTAAAACCCCGTGAAATGTGAATTAATAAATTGAAAGCTACCTGCTTGACCAACATGGTTGCTAAAATCAATTGTGACAGATTGTTGGGATAAATGGTTTCTTTTGTATAGAGTGATCAAGCATGGGTCCCAGCAAGATTTTGATAATTGTAAATGGAATTACCTGTTTATGGATGGATGAACCGCATGAAACATGGGCTATTTGCTTTTGACTTGTGAAATTGATAAATTTATACTTTGTAACCCTTCAAATAGTTGAAAACTAGAAAATTACTGGAATTTCCTGGAAACAAAAGATTCCTATGAAGAGGAAAGATGTATGATGCCTTGGAAGGAAAAAGAAATTGGGACAATTAATAGTGCTGTCAGAATTTTCTAAAAATAAAATACATTAAGCTAGGTAGTTGCATGCCCCTTCGATACCTTGGTCAAGACATGTAGCGCCTTATTATCGTTGGGGCTACTGCATGGCTATAAATATTTGATGTGATGGTGGATTAGCGAGTGGGGATAATCTGACTCCGTAGATGCAGAGATCATTTCCGAGTACGAATTCCCTTCTGTAGGCAGTTACATGTCATGTCATGACTAAGATGGGAAATGGTAGGGCATGCCAGGTTGGCCACCAAGTGTACTGAAATTATACTAGAAGGGGGGTAAATAGTGAATTTATAAAATATTATAAGAAAAAAAATTCAATCACAAAAAGAGGCACCAGATTTTTAGGTGAAAACCCAAGACGGGTGAAAACCACCACCTAAGCCAATCCTGTAACTTAGGATTTTCGATCACAAAGTGATCAATCCACTAACCACACTACTTAAACGAAGGTAGTTTACCTTAATTAGAAATCCCACCTCCAATCCCCAAACAGAAGTTTCTTCCTTCACAATGAAGAGATGAGAACCTGACAAGCCGGATACCCAAAGTACAAAAGTAAGAATTAAACAGCAGCTATAGAGCACTCCAATAATTTGATTACTTCCTTATCTATTAAGCATAAAAAGAACTCCCTAAGAATTTGCATAACGAAGTAAATCGGGAGTGTGGGTTTGCCCTTTAATCAGAGTGTTGGCACAGCACAAGGGTAAGAGGAGGCTAAGAGTAGTGAGAAAGTGATTTTCTAAGGGAATTGAATCTCAAGAGGTGTGTATTGCCTAAGAGGGATTGTAGTCTATTTATAGGCAAGTTTGAAACCTTCAAGAATGCTTAGGAGAGATCTCCTAACCGTTGGAAGCAAATCCCAAGAGATTGGGACGAAATTCACCACAAATCAAGGTAATAATGAGTCTGACAGCAATATCAGACGTTTGATTACAATTATGGTCATCTGATACTATTAGCTAGGCTTTACTGGTTTCATTGGATCGAAATAGAGATGTCTGATGTTTTCACATAAGACGTCTAATAAAATTATTGGACGTCTAATTATGAGTGGATTCGTTCATGTTTTGACTAGATCCAAACAGGATTCTAGATCTGAAGGAACAGACGTCAGTATGGACGTCTGTAGGATTCCCTAGACATCTAGAAACTTAAAAAGGACTTACCTTGGAAATCTGACAGAAGATTTTTGCTTCCTAATCAGGTTCGCACAGAAATAAATGAGCAACGGTCCAAAGGTAGACGTTTGGAGACATGTCCAGACGTCTGAAAATGTATTTTTCCCATTATATTCAGAAGGAAGATGGGTGCTTGAGTCTAACGGTTGTTTTAAGGACGTTCAAGCAGAGTATTAGACGTCTGGATGAGGCTATGGACTTCTGATGTAAGGTTGCTTCGACTGATGTTTATGAAGTCAGAAACTAAAGGCAAAGCTATAGGTAATTAGACGTCTGAAACACTTGTCAAACGTCTTAAAGTTGAAAATCAGATGTCTGACAGTTGTTATGGACGTCTAATTTGAGACTTAGTGTTAGGTTTTTGTTTCTAATTTATCCTAAGTGTAGAGAGAATAAGTTAGCTATTTATAAGTTATGTTTGGGGCTCTTTACAACATCTTTAGACGCAAATAAAATAAAGATTACAACCTTTGAAAATTTACATAAAAAGCCTATAACCTATGACAATACTCATGCTACCTAGTCTTCACGCTTTTAATCCTCCGACTTGGAAAACTCCATGAAACATGCAATTGTGTTATTACAGAGAAAAATATGCTACACTTATGTTTTATTTCTTTTTCTTCATCTTGTAAAATCATCAAAATATTATATATGAGAAGTTAAACTAACATGTACCACGTCAAATCACTCCCCAAGTCTTAACGATCGGGGTTAAGAAAAAATTTTCAAGAAATGTAATATAATTTAGGAAAGAAAAAGATAAGTAAAAGGAAATGGGAAAAATTTTCTTAATAAATAACTATGCGGTTGTCTTTTCATTATACTACACGGTACCACTACCTCGTCATTGTTTCCTGCACTTTATTAAGCTTTTTAGCTCACGCTTTTTTTTTTCTATTGACTTCCTATTAGGGGTTAGCTAATCCGCAGGTCTGTGCTAGTGATAACCATAGTTTTAGTTAGAGGTAGGTTATTTTGCAATTCTTTTTTGCTTTCGAACCTTTCTTTCTTTCTGTCAGACGTGTTTACGTTTCTAATGGGTGTCATTCCAACTTGTCTTGCACTTTACTTTAGTTTCTTCCTTATCTTACGTTTCTTTTTCATGCTCTAGTTGATAATCGAAAATTATCACTATTACAGCTATTTCCTTTGTTGTACTATTATTGCCCAGTTATTCCTGCATACACTTTTTGTTAGGCAACGATATGGTGATCCAAGCTAGTTTGGAACATTTTGACCTGGTCCCTTGGGACAGGATCATTACATCCCTAGCCCAACACATGCACACACACACCTTGACATTAGGACCTTCGTCATCTCTATTAATGATCTCTTCCTTAGGTTACTCTATTAAAAATTTCTCCTCTATCACCTCTCACTCACTCCCACTCGATTGCTTACTCTCTCCCTTCTGTTGTCATTCTCCAAAGCTCGCATCAATTTCAAATCTCGGATCTAAGGTCACTCAAATCCTTCTTCATTGATTTCACTTACAATGATCTCTCATTATTGCAATTAGATTGACGTTTCTTAGATTTGGGCCAATCAAAGCTCAATGCTTGCTTAATCAACGTTCATGATTGGGAGCTCTCATTTGATTTGATCTCTCTTGATCAAATCTGGTTTCTATCAATATCTCTCTCTTGCTCTCTCTATCTTTCTCTCAATCTCTTCATGCATTTGTGTTTGATTCATGTTGACCTCTTGTAATCATTGATAGCCTTTATTTAGGGTTACATGATTAACCTTTTTTTGAATGATTTAGGTCAAGGTTAGGTGTTGGTATTTGATTTAATTAAGATCAGAGCTATATAAGTAACCCTTTGGTTATGTTATTTATGTTATGTATGCATTAACTTGTGAGTAGAGGTGGATCTCACATGGGGACATTTGCAACCTCAAGTAGGATCTTGTGTCACATAGATTAAGGTGATGATTGCAAATCCTGTGCTTTTTTTCTATTGATTGCTATATTTCTATCGTATTGAGGTTCTTTGATCAAAAAATTCACTAAGGCATAAGATTGTGTTGTTATAGTACAAAATAACGATTGTTTAAAATTTTTTTGAACCCCTAAAATTAATTAAAAAGGGGTAAAACGGGAGTCTGAGTTGTCTCACAGGGTCGCAAACTGTTCAAGTCACTTCCTATTATCTCAATTAACTTATTTTTGATACTTTACAAATTTTTAAGTTTTTTGATATTTTAAAGACGGGATAAGACTATGGGAACTAAGGATGGTGACTAAATTGTAGCAATATGGATCTATACATAATTAATGTGAAATTAATTTTTTGAAAATGTAGAAATTCTAATAAAATTAATGTAGATACTTCACTTTCTAGTGAGATTTCCAGTAAATTTCACGTAAAACTAACATCAAGAACACGTATGGTAAATTCAAAAATAAAATATAGGGACTAAATTGGAACAACCACAAGATTGGAACGAAAATGATTTTTAATTTTTTTTAGAATGACATTTTAAACAAAATTTAGACTAGAATTAAACTTAATATGCATAAGCCTATGGTAAACTTTTTAACATTTTCGAGCAAATGAAAATTATGAATTAAATTTGAAAAGTAAATGCAAGTATCCAAAGCCACATAAATAAAAACGTGCATATATATAAATCAAATGAAATAACAAGCAAACAAAGATGCAAGCAACTAAATAATTAACGAAAACTTTTTTATTGGAGAACTAATCCGAAGTCAGAAAATATAATATTTAGAATAAAAATCACAATAATTACAAATACAAATGCAAAAGGAAGGAGAGGAGCATTGTCGTAGTGGTAGGGGAGGATGGAGGTTGGTGGCGGAAGGTGTTGTCAACCGTTGCCGAAAACCACTCGCTAAGACAAGGGCGGGAGGAGATAGGGATAGAAGAGGGGTCAAGGATGAGCAGCCAAGGGGTTTATATATAGAGAGCAACAATCATCTAAAGTGGCATTCAATTTTCTCAATTTTTCGACCCTCTAATAATCCGACTTTGACATTTTATATAAAAGATAAACCATATCTCTTCAAATAAGTTTTCCAACGCATCTTGAATCACATAAATTCGAGTGAGCAAGTAAGGAATGTATGGCCAAATTATTGAGCATATGTCAGGTTGTTGTGAATTTCGAGATTAAGAGATGGAGAGAGTAGATGGCACCATCTATTGAGATTTCATCGTAGCAATTGGATCCTCAATAAGAAAAGAATTATCTTCTCAAAACATTCTTCTCTTTTTATAATCTTGAATTATAAAAAAAATAATTATTAGCTTATCCTCTAAGTAGCAAGCCTCCTCAACCCTTACATCTTCTTCTTTAGATCAATGGCTCTCATTACTTCCTATTAATACTCTGCAAGATAGTACTTACAAAGTATGTTATTTATTTGCCATTTTCCAAAATAATGATCTTTATTATTCCAACCATGCATACAAGAAAATAAGCAAGTATTAATTAGTTAGAACATAGTTGAACTCAATGACACATTATTAAGTAATATATGCACACATTCTTAAATAAATGCACTTATATATAAAATGTACTAATTTAATGCAGTTATGCAATTAACACTAAGAACGAACATAAATTAAGAGTGATTTATATAAGCATTCATGTGTTCATCATTCTTGCAATAGTTTCAGAATATATATCTATTGGATTTTCATAATATACATTTTGGATTTTCGTAATATAGGTTGTAAGATCTAATTCCTCATTTGTGTGTGAAAGTAGTTTCACATATCCATTAAAAAAGATACATATAATAAAACCTATAAGCTTAATTGGCTACAAATATATTGAAATGAGCAATGGCTGGTGGTGGTGCTCTTTGCGGTGCTACAGTTTAGAGGGGTAGGGTTATAATGGTACGTGTTTGATGAAATATCACTAAGTGAATCAAAGTTCATGTAGCAATCCTATTGGTGTAGGTTCAATTTTGAGATTTAACATATCAAGCCCACTGGACTCTTGATTGGAGATGATCTTGGTGGCATTGTTTCTACTTAGTTTGTTTTGGATAATTTTTGTTTTTAGAGTTCTAGATACTATATCTTGGTGATTGATGTGAAATATTACTTACTCTGGAGACAAGATCTTGCCCCCTACTTATTTTTATTTGATTGGTGTTGCAAAAGCTAATCCCTCCTTAGTCAATTTTTTGCTTCTAGATTTCCAACTTTTTGTTGCTTATTTTCTTGTGTCTACTTATTAAGTACTTGTAACAAGAAAAGTTATGTGACCTTAAACGAATATATATATATATATATATATATATATATATATATATAAAAGCATTTTCGTTGGATCATTCTTATCATTGATGAAAACCATTGTATATGTGATGGGTCTTGGTTGTTGCCGTCCAGGCCGCTGATGGCCATCAAAAAATTTATATGCATAGGAAACGTAACGTAGCAACGAGAAAATAAAAATGAGCAAGCAATCACATGAACAAGGAAGATTGTTAACCCAATTCCTGTATGTCTGGAGAGGGGATCTAACCCTCAATATCTACTATACATGAGCAATGACTCTTTTGGTTCGAGTGATACAAGGTTAATAGTGAGCCGTAGGCTCTTTAGATTGCCTCCATTGGGTGTGTCCCCCTCCATGTGGAGGTAGGAACTAATTTATAAGATATATGATGTGGGAGGTTATACATTTGGAGGTGTAACAACCACAATAATGGGAAGTTATTGATAGGTAATGGGAAATAATGGAGAGTGATGGCATTGACTTGTAGCTGCTCGGTGGACCGCGTCTCTTTGCATTCTCGCGTTGATCGAGTCCAAGAGGGTTCAACTAGTCTGGTCACGAGGCAATTGAACTTATTTTTGAAATTGCACTAGAGGGGGGTGAATAGTGAAATTGAAGGATAATAGCTAAATAAAAATTCAATCACAAAATGGAGACCATATTTTTAGGTGGAAACCCAAACCCGATGAAAACCACCACCTAACTCAATCCCTAACTTAGGATTTACGATCACAATCGTGATCAATCCACTATCCACACTACTTAATTCAAATGAGGGTAGTGTACCTCAGTTACAATTCTCAACTCCAATCCCAAAATGGAGGTTTCTCCCTTCACAAGTAAGAGACAGGTATTCGACAGGCTGGATACCCAACTACAACAAATGTATGTAAACTGAAAATAAAGCACCCCATAGAGCTCCCCAAAAAGTGATTACTTTAAACTAGCTACTAAGGGTGAGTGAACTCACTGATGATGAAGGTTATAGCACAATCAAAGTATGAGTTTGCCCAAGGAAGAATGTTGCATAGCAGTAGGGCAATGGGAGAAGTGGAGAAAGTGGAGCTAGTGATTTTCTTTGTAAATTATCTCTCGAAGGTGTGTTTTTCCTAAGAGGGGTCATGGGGTATATATAGGCATGTTAAGAACCTTCAGGAAGGCTTGGGAGAAGGATCCTAGCCATTGGAGTCATATCCCAAGAGATTGGGTTGAAATCCAACTCAAATCAAGCTCATGATGACTCTGACAGTAGAATCAGACATCTGATTTTTGGGTCAGACATCTAATTAGGGTTCTGACAATCTTTTTTGTCGTCTAATATAAAGGGTCAGAGTTCCTGATTTATTTGGACAAAAAAAGGATTCTAGGATAGACGTCTAGGTTTCTATTTTAGGACGTTTAGGTGACATTCTAGATGTCTAATTTTATGTGGGTTTGTTCCTGTTTCAGACAAGATCTAAATAAGGTTCTAGTGTTTAAGGGTCAGACGTCAGATTGGATGTCTAACATATATTCTGGACGTCGGAAGATCACGATGATCTTAGGGTCTGGATTTCTTATAAATCAAAAAAGCGAGATTTATTTTGACAAATCTTTGAAAAGTGTATTAGATGTAACGTTCCGTTATTGGACATCTAGACACATGTCCAGACGTCTGGAACAAAGGTTAACCATTGGATATGATTTGACTAAAGGAGATTCTAAAATGATTTGTCCAATGATACTCTGTAAGGACGTCTGATAGACTTGTTGAACATCTAACTAGACCTTTGGACATCTGGAGTTAAGTCTCATCATCTGGAACCTAAGTGCTTAAAAGCTTAAGGCAAGGCTATGGATGTTTGGTCACCTGACAAAGAGATCAGACAACTTATACTGAGAAATCAAACATCTGGGAAGATGTTCGGACTTCTGATGTGTGTTTCTAAATTGGGTTTTTGTTTCTAATGTTTCCTAAGTGTTGTGATCCTAAGTTTAGATATATATATGTTTTATTGGGGGCTCTTTACAACTCTTTCTAGACTAAAATAAATAGAAAATTACAATTCTTTGAGATCATACAACAAATCCTAAGACCTTGACATAATACATATCTTCATCTTTCGATACCTTGATTTGGAGATGGTGGAACATGCAATGGAGTTATGACAGAAAAAATATGGTATGTCCAATATTTATTTCTTTTACTTTATTTTGTAAAATCATCAAAACATTATTTTAAGAGAGGTTGAACTAACAATTTTGTGAAGGTAATTTCTTCCCTCATCAGTTGGATCGTGTCTCTTCGCATTCCCGCGTGGACCGAGTCCAAGCGGGTTAAACCGTCTGATCACGAGCCAATTGAACTTATTTTGTAAGGGTAATTTTCTTCCCTTATCAGTTGTCTCGTAGTTTGGCTATGTTGACTGCGAGAGTAGACTTCTTTCTCCTTACCCTTGCGCAGAGGTTATCCTTACCCTCAGCAACTATCGCTCGGTAGTGCCAAGGATAGGTGTTTTAATGTTTTCGCTCTTGTTTTTCCTGTGAATGGGGAAGGTGTGTATGCGAGTCATCTCCTAAAAAGGCAGGTGATTAGTAAAATATAAGTCACAACAGAAGTGTGGGAATTCAGTTAACGACTTCAAACTTGATCTCAACCCACTATCCATACTGGCGATACTTGAGTACCCAAGCTCTCCCACCAAGGTTCCTTGCATGGAACCGATGCTCGTAGGAGGCCTAGGGTCCGCTTTAGTTGGGGTACCCGCTGGCAGCTTGTCTTGTACGGGTGATAGGTGCTTGTTTGGAACGTGAGGGGATTTTTCAGTCTTGACGTGTACCAATTCACAGGCAGGTGAGGGGATAAGTGGTATGTATATTTTGCAAAAATAAATATCTATTTTATGAAATAGAAATTTTTTTAGTTATCTTTACATAAGAGGGGGATGCATGGAGCATGTTTGACTATTGACAGGTTTACAGGCTCGCAGATTTTTCTCTTTTTTTTTCTTTTTTCTTTTTTAGTGGTGCCTCCATTTGTATCACATGATAGTTGATTTGCACTATCTCACTGGATAGTATCCAACTTAGCAAGTGACAGGGATTCAGTCGAACTCCATCTTCTCCTTTTTGTTTAACAAACAATGCCCATAATGAATGGATATCAGTCGGACTCCCAGCCACACTCCATCCTCTACTGGACTCCATCAGTCGGACTCCATCCTTCTCTTTTTTTATATTTTTCAAACAATACCCATAATGAATGGATATCAGACGGACTCCCAGGCGAACTCCATCCTTTGCTAGAGTCCATCAATCAAGTGAAGCATGCCGATGAGGAGGTCACAATCGGCTAGAAGGTCCTTACTGAGGAACTTTGGTCAATTGTAGGCACTACTGACTGGAGTTTGTTGGCAGGAGTTGTTGGGTCGAGAGCTCACTAAGCAAAGAGATCTCGCCGTGCCTTATTGCAAGGTTGGAAGTGGTCATTGCCAGATGCTAGCCGACTGGTGGGGGGGAGGGGGGAGCGTTGGCAAGGCGGTGCAGCCCAGTGGAGCTCTAAGCGAGGGAGGTCGCCGGCTAGGCAAGCAATGGTCGGGAAGAGTTGGGAGGTCACTGGCTAGGCCAGCAACATTCAAGCAGTGAGGAGTTCTTCCTTGCATGGAGTAGCCAGGTGACCGTTGGCAACCATGGAGCAAACGAGGGTGGATACGTGTCCATCCCCTAATATGCGTGGTGGTGAATATTATGCACGGCCTCCTGGTGATGGTTCAACCGTGGTGCTACTTTGTGCGTATTTTTGTTTGTTATAGTATAGTCGTTATAGTATCAGATAAGACAGCTACGGTTGTCATTACCATAGAAATTTACTCGGAAATAGTTTTCCCGAGGTCGAACTCAGGAAGCTACTGGAATTCTAGAAGTACAAAGTTCCTCTATTAAATTACAAAAATAAGAGAGAGAGAGGGAGAGAGATAGATTTTTGTCTTGGCTTCTTCTTCTTCTCTTAGTGCTCTCTCTCTGATCCTGTCTTCTTCCCTCTTCTTTCTTCTTCTGCTCTTCCTATCTTCTTCTCTTCTTTCTCTCTTCTTCCTTTACCTTTCTCTCTTTCTTTCTGGCGGCCAAGTCTTCTTCTTTCTTTTTCTTCCTGGCTGCTCATCTTCTTCTTCTGCTCTTCAGGTGCAGAGCCTTCTTCTTTCTTCCTTCTCTTCTTTTCTTTCTCTTTTCTTCAGCTGCAGAGCCTTCTTCTTTCCTTCTTCTCTGCTTTATCTCCTCTGAAGGCTGCTCATCCGTCGTCTGATACCGCAGTCAGACGACTTAACTGCAGTCTGCTACAGTGCTTCTCCTCTTTTCCTTCTTCTCTTTTCTTCTGCACGGCCTCTCTTCTTCTGCTTCTCTCCTTCTTGCGGTTAAGTACATAGCCTTTTCTCCTTCGCGCTCTGTTCCTTCACACAAGGCACAGCAAAACCTAACCCTTCCCTCTCCCACACGTATCTCTCTCTGTCTGCAAATCGCTCACAGGAAGCTCTCCCAGAGCCGGGTTAACGGGTCAGGCTGCGTAACCAGGACCAGGCGCACCGGAGTGATATGGTGCGCGAGGTGTGCTCGGTGGTGTCGGGTCGGATCCCGCCAGGTCCGCGAGGTGAATCCGCGGACGAGGCGGGTGTGATGGGCGAGGGACCTCACTCCTGTGGATTCGGAGGCGAATAGCCGTATGCACAAAATCAATTTAAACAGGTGCGGCGCTTCGAGAACTTACGATGTGGGACTAAACGGTTACTTCTCCTCGCGCGCACCCGCAGGAAGACCGCAGCATTGCTTCAGCAGCTGCAGCCTCGATTCCCCTCGCTTGCCAGCTACCTGCCTTCACCCGAGTCTCCCCAATTCGCAGCAGCTGAAAACCTGACGCTTTGAAGCTTGGAGCGCGCTTGGGAGCTTCTCAAGTCGTCGTCAATGGTGGCCGGGGCAGCCGACCTGTCCAGCACAAAAAGGGCCTCTCGGCCTAATCAAACCACAGGGAAACCTTCGCCGTGGCACGGCGAAGGTGGTGCGAGGTGCAGCAAGCCGCCGGACGGCCTAGGCGTGCATGCCTAGGTCGTCCTGTGGCCGGAAAAGTGGTGTGACCGAGGGAGAGTTGGGTGAGTGTGGAGGGACTGTGGAGGGGCGGAGGGTGTTTAGTGTGATGAGGCGGAGCTTTTGCAACGGTCGGCGAGTCGTATGGAGTTGTGAAGTGACGGGGGCGACTCGCCGGAGGTTGGCTAAAGGCGAGGAAGGTGATGGTGGACAGGCGTGGTCGTGGGGCAATCAAGCAAAATAGATTGGGGAAAAGAAAGAGGGGAAGAAGGGGAGTAAATGTAACCTACTTGCAGAGACTGTTACGAACATGGCCTCAAGACGGGTTTCTAAGACGTTTGGGAAGTGGCCCAGACATCTGACCAGACGTCTGGAACCCTTTCCAGACATCTGGTATTAAATTTTTGCGGCGTACGGGGTTGCGTCTGTGCGTATGCACGCGCAGACTGCACCCGCCACTCTCTTCCCTCTTTTTTCCCTCTCTCCTCCTGCAGGGCGCAGCTCCTTTCTCTCTCTCTCCCAGTGCGGCCTTATAAGGCCCCTCGCCCTCTCCCTCACCCGCATCTCCTCAGCTTTCCTCTTCTCCTTCTCCCTGCCGAAGTGAGAGCGCGAGCGAGCAAGTGAGCGGCGGCAGCAGCGGCCGCGGCAAGTGTGCGGGAGGGGGTGTTGCGAGAAGAAGAAGATGCTCGACCGTGAGGGCTCGAGCTTTCCAGGGCAGCTAGAGCCGGCCGGCGGGGGAGCAGCGGGAGTGGAGTGTCACGGAGGGGCTGCTGCAGCTCGGGCAGCAGGCGGACGGGGCGTGGCGCGGCCGTGCTTCATGGGCAGAGAGCGAGTCGGGCTCTGATTCTGGAAAATTTTCCAGAATCAAACGTCTGGGTTTACGACCAGACGAAGGTGAAGACGTCTTGAGGAATGTCCAGACGTCTGGTCGGTAAGATATTTCTATCTTCTTCCTTTTTCGCGTGTACGGCCATGCGGCCGTCCGCCTCGCCTTCGTCTGCGAACCGTCATGCTGAGAGTAGGGTGGGTGCATGCAGGTTCTGCTCGGGAGGGCACGAGAACTCGCCATCCCACGTGAATCGGACATCTGGCCGCAGTGTCAGACGATGGGAAGGACTTCCAGATGTCCGGGGTGACCATCGGACATCTGGGAACTAAGCCAGACGCCCCCGCAGGCTTCTGGACGTCTGAAGGACTACACAGAGTGAAGGTACACTCTGACCCACATTTTAAGACGTCTGGAAGAGGTTCCAGACATCTGATTTTGGGTAGTTTCGTCGTTTTCGACCTGTTTAGGGCCCGTTCGGAGTCCGTTTTTCGCGTTTCGAGTTGCAATCTTTCCAGAATAAAATCCTCTACCCATTTACAGTAATTATATACCATTTTGAGAAACTCCTTGTGTTTGATCCTTGTGTTAGGACCCCGTTCCATTGTAGTCTTAGGGCTTGCGGAGGCGTGCGGGATTTCCAACCACGCCCCCAGTACTCCAGTTGTAGCTGGTAGAGTGGCTTTTAATTATTTAGTTTAATTTGTTACAATTGTGGAACAAGTAATAGAGTCTAGGGCGTTGCATGAACCCTAGGACTGAGAAACTAGATTGAATGATAGATCCTAAGGTATTGCATGAATCCTAGGACTGGAAAACTAGATTGAATAATAAATCCTAGGGCACAGCATGAATTCTAGGACTAGAAAACTAGTGGAATATATACATATATTGCAGTCTTGGAAAAGTGGAAAGGAAATAATTGCTGCCTGTAAATAGATAGCTACCTGTCATGAATGAATAAATATGATTAAGAATATGGGTTGTATGAGGTAAGAATGGAACAGTGAACCCTACAATGGCGAAACAAAAGAATACGAACCCTACGGGGAATTAGGAGTAGAACTCCTGGAAAGGGAATAGAAAGGAACTGAGAAAGTGAAACGTGGAAGTGTGTTGTCTCTTGGGTACGTGGTACCAACGAGAGCACACATTACCTCTTAGTGTAGAGGGGAGCTTGCAGCCCTCAGGTTGAGACCGGGGTGGGTTTGGCCACTGTATACCGACTTGCTGGCCCTCGCGTACGCAGTACCGGGGAGAGCTACTAGTGTAGGGAGAGCACTAGCTACCCCACGGGCCCCGGGGTTCTGCTAGCCTCCTACACCGACTTGTTAGGCCCATTGGGCAAACCAGGGTAGTCAGGAGAGGGTGCGCAGACTGTGGAGGGGTTGGACCCCTATTACTGAGAGGGCTCTGCCCTATACTGGTTCCGTGCTATGTTTTGAGCGCACCCGTTAACGGAAACGACTGACCGCGTGCCAGTGCGGGGTAGCTACCCGTGCGCTTATCGCGCGTGCCGTAGTCACCGTTACGTCTGTCAGCGACCTTAGGGTGGTTGACTGGGGGTAGGACCACCACGGGGTACTCTCCCTGCTGGGAGAGCACCACGTGTTACTTCTACTTTTCGGAAAAGACTGCAATCAAGATCGTTCCCACGAGGAACATTCGAAATCAAGTGAAGGATCTGAGAAATAGATAAATTGTGAAATAATAGAAAGACGTAAATAAAGGAAGAAAGAAAATATAACAGCTACTGTACACTCTACTGCTTCTTTAGTTTTTAGCTGCCACTCTACTCAGCATTTCGCTGACGTGTTACACTCGTTACTTTTCAGGACCAGGTGTTGAGCAGCCAGGGTCAGCAGCTGCAGAGGACGCTGGGCCGAGTAGGGTCCAGTAGCGTTACCCGCAGTTCTTTTTGTAGTTTCTGCCACTGTAGTGAGTAGTTTCCTTGTTACTCCTTGTACTTCTTTATTGTAAACTTCATGTTAAGTACATATTTGTTGTTCTACTGTTGTGGTGGTGTATACTGTAGTAGTTCCTTTTCTTACTACTGTATTTTGTTACTGCTAGTTATATTCATGCTGAATGTGGTTTATTTTACTGCTCTTTTGGTTACTTCCCCATTGGACGACTAGGTCTTGGGGTTAGTTGAGTCGGTCCGATTCTCGTTTCTCGTAGGGACTCGGGAATCGGGTCGTTACAAGATGGTATCAGAGCAAGGTTGTCCCGAGAAGTGAATCAACTGACTGGAAAATAACCAATTCACATGTCTGTAACTAGAGTAGCCACCACAACATATCTTTTGACATGAGCTCTTAGACGTTTTCGTTAGATATCGTTCCATATTGACGTGTTTCCGTTTTGTTTCGCATCTCCTTGCAGGAGATGCCTCGTCGCGGGACTAGTAAGGCGGGCCGCGGGCGCGGCTGAGGACGAAGTCGGCGAGGTGGGCGTGCTGCTGTCGACGCCTCGGTGGACCAGCCACTGCTTCCGAGCATTCAGGCCCAGGACCTCGCCCAGCTGATACGGGATATTGTGCGAGAGGAGCTCCACCCACCGCCCCGAGTGCCTCTCCCTGGGGTTGCGGAGGGGGAGTCCTCTGTGGGACCACACGACGGACGCGGCGCTGGACACGGGGGAGGGGATGGGCCGCCGCCGCCCCCACCTTCCTCCGACACTTCTGTGCACGAGGCACCTTTGCCTGGAGGTGCACCAGCATCTCCACTGCAGCGCCACTTCGAGCTCTTCGGGCAGTTCCGGAAGCTGAAGCCCCCCTCCTTCAAGGGGGATGAGGACCCGACCGAGGCAGAGGACTGGCTCGAGCAGCTTGAGAAGATTTTCGACACCCTTCGCCCCCCGGTGGAGTGCCGCGTGGCCTTTGCCACGTACCAGCTGGAGAGTGCGGCACACAGGTGGTGGAGGGTGGTCAGGGGACAGGAGAGGGACGAGCCGACCTGGGATCGGTTCGTCACCCTCTTCTGTGAGCAGTACTTTCCCCAGACGTGGCAGGACCAGAGGAGGCGGGAGTTCCACACTCTTCGCCAGGGGACGATGACCGTGAGCGCGTACCGCACGCGTTTTCTGGAGCTGTCCCGCTTTGCAGCGACAGCGGTAGCCACCGAGGAGGAGCACCTTTGGAGGTTCACCGAGGGGCTCCGGCCTACGATTCAGGGGTATGTCAAACCCCTGAAGCTGCCTACGTTTTCGAGGGTGGTGGAGGCAGCTATGACCTACAAGGAGACCAACTCGTCTGCGCGAGACATTGATGGCGGGCGAAAGAGGCCCTTCCAGCCAGACTTTTCACAGGGCCGGCGAGAGAGGAGACATGTGGCATCCGCAGGAGAGCTGTCACGTTTTGCAAGGCCATCAGTGGCCTTTGGGGGCCCTCGACAGGGGCCAGTCGCCAGCACGGACCCCCGCCCAGCCGACAGCAGGGACCCACTAAGGGCGGGAGTCGGGTTCCCCTCTGCTACCAGTGTGGCCAGCCGGGCCACATCAGGAGGGACTGCCTGTCTAGGGAAGGAGGTCAGCAGATACTTCCCGCGCCAAGCACTGGAGGGCACGTAGGAGGCCGCGGTTCCCAGACGCGAGGAGGACAACAGTCACGAGGAGGGTACCGGCCAGCACCTACCCGTCCGACGCAGAGTGTGGCTGCTTCGTCTGCACCTAGAGCTGAGGGGCGTATCAACGCCGTAACGCACAGGGATGCCAGAGGTTTGGGATCGGTGGTGGCAGGTATGGTTTCAGTTTCCGACAGATTCGTTTACACACTTCTCGATTCCGACGCTACGCACTCGTTTGTCGCAGCCAGTTTCGTAGTTAGTTTGGGCCAGGACTATACGCTGTTAGAGAATCCATTCGTAATCAGAGGTCCGAGTGGTCAGCTGTTTGTGGCTGAGGAGGTGTACACAGGTTGCGAGGTCAGTGTCGGGGGACATAGTCTGCCAGCTGACCTGATTCTGATACAGATGGAGGACTTTGGCGTAATTCTGGGGATGGACTGGCTGTCCGCTTACCACGCTTTGGTGGACTGTTTTGAGAGGAAGATCGTCTTCTCCATACCAGAGTTGCCTTCTTTCAAGTTTCACGGACAACCAGTGGACGGAGGCTTCAGGTGCATTTCGGCACTTCGGGCGGCGAGACTTTTGAGCCAGGGGTGTGAGGGCTTCCTAGCTTGTGTGGTGGCAGAGCCCAGCCCTGTGGCAGACTTCCAGAGCATCCCGGTGGTCAGAGAGTACCCTGAAGTGTTCCCAGACGAGTTACCAGGACTACCGCCCGAGCTTGAGATCGAGTTTGATATCTCACTAGTACCAGGGACCAGCCCCATCTCCACCGCACCATACCAGATGGCACCGCTTGAGCTACGAGAGCTCAAGTCTCAATTGCAGGATCTTTTGGAGAAGGGCTTCGTGAGGCCCAGTGCGTCTCCCTGGGGAGCCCCGGTACTGTTTGTGAAGAAGATGGATGGTACCCTACGCCTTTGTGTGGATTACCGACAGCTGAATAGGGTCACCACCAAGAACAGATATCCGTTGCTGAGGATCGATGACTTGTTTGACCAGTTGCGAGGTACCACGGTGTTCTCCAAGATCGACTTGAGATCTGGATACCACCAGTTGAGGATTAGGGAGGCAGACGTCTCCAAGACAGCTTTCCGCACCCGGTACGGACACTACGAGTTTTTGGTCATGCCGTTTAGGCTGACCAATGCCCCCGCTGCTTTCATGGACTTGATGAACCGGGTGTTTAGGCCGTACTTGGACCAGTTCGTGGTGGTATTCATTGATGAGGTACTCATCTATTCTCGAGATCAGACGCAGCACGGACAGCACTTGCGGATGGTTCTGGACACACTGAGATGACGTAGGCTGTACGCCAAATACAGCAAGTGCGAGTTCTGGTTGGGGGAGGTGACCTTCTTAGGCCATGTGATCTCTGGGGACGGCTTGGAGGTGGACCCAACCAAGGTCAAGGCAGTGCTCAGGTGGGAGAGACCGCGTTCAGTCACTGAGATTCGCAGTTTCCTGGGACTGGCAGGCTACTACAGGCGGTTCATCAGGGGTTTTTCACAGATTGCGCATCCTACGACACAGTTGACCCGGAAGGACGTGCCCTTCACTTGGACAGATGCCTGTGAGGCATGTTTTCAGGAGCTGAAGGAGAGGTTGACTTCAGCTCCCGTGCTCACCATCCTTGACAGTAGTGGCGGGTTCGTTGTGTACACGGATGCCTCCTTGCAGGGGTTAGGAGGTGTACTCATGCAGAGGGGTCACGTTGTCGCTTACGCTTCGCGGCAACTGAAGCCCCATGAGCATACTTACTGAAATGTAATGGAATGGTTGAATGACAATGACTGTATGATGAATGAATTATTATGATCATGTCGTTATAGTATAGAGTGTGTAATATAACATTAAGAATGTCGTATAGTGGTGAGTATGGGTGAGTACCAGTCATTACAACCATTATTATCATTTGCTTATTTATCTAATTTTTACTGGTTTTGTTCCAGGTCGTTCACTAGGAGGTAATTTATTGAATTTAATTCGATCACTCTTTGATTATCTCCAAAATTATCCTCTAATTCCAAAAAGAAACTTTACATCTTATTAAAGAATAAATGAATGTGTGTTTTATTTACCTAATTACTAAGAAATGCTTGCAAAAATACTAACTATGAACAAGCATCAAACAATCTATTATTATACTCTAAACTATGTATTTACAAGTTATCCTATTAGTACTAACATAATAGTATATAATACCTTAGGATGCAATGGTGTAGAGACTTATCAGTTTGTTATTTATAGTAACATATACAGTAGTTTCAGTGACAGATATAAGCATCGCTAAATCTCAGAAAACACTATATACAACCTAAAGAAGCAAACTGAGGTCTTTAGCAACGTTTATAGTGTCATTTTATTCTGTTAGTAATTATATGGGTTTATTTATACAAATGTAATGGGCTATAGCGACGTTTCTTCTTCTCTTTTGTTTTTGCATTATGTTTCGACCTTAACAGAGTTTTAAAGTGCTGCGGCGAAGGGGATTAAGCAACCGTCATTAGCTTTTTATTATTCAGTTTAAAATGTACTTTATTTGCAGGCGCACTTTTCGAGGGATACGCTACACCCAAAGGGCGGGACCTGACCTCTACTAGGCACGCCCTAATCTTTGATTAGGTGGCTTAATTACATTTTCATACTAAGCGCAGGGCCTCAGCCATGAGCCACAACAAGTCCCCACGCTCGGGCCCCCGGTCGCACACACATCACATGTTCACAATATCATCGCATATCAGACGGTTCAGAGCGTATTGGGTAATCGGGTCAAATGGCATGGCATTGTGTTTCGGGCGCCCGGCGCCCGTGACGAGCTTAAGCATAAGCAGAAATTCACTTTATAGCGCTGCGCTTGATTTGCAGCGAACGATGTGGTGCTATTCCAGCGCCACATCGTGCGCTGGAAATCAGGCGCAGTTCGTCTGTACGCGCTTTTGGCCCTCGATTTGGGGGCCATAAATTATTAAAAAAATAAAATAAAAATATGGTTAATAAAGCATTTACATAATACTACATAATTGATTAATTAATTTTGACTTTTAATTATGTTTACTATACAAATAAATTCGCTAAACTAGGCTGATTATACAGATTGATTTAGGTGATTAAAGAGTTAATTACTTATAAAATAATTAGTAAATGGTCTAATTGACCTTATACAGATTTAATTTACATACTTAAGTATTTTATACATATTTTTATTGTATTTTTACGAATTTATTTCTGTTTTATTTAGGTTAAAATAGCAGTTCTGGGTGTTTATAAGTTAAAACTAAGTTAACAGTAAATACAATAGGTATAAATACACTTTAACTAACTTAAATTACTTACTATATATATTAACCTAAGTCTATAGATTTATTTACTTAATTATAGCTCTAAATTATTAATTTAGCTAATTTATTCTATAATATAACTACTAGCTAAGTAAATATATCTCTGTCTCTGTATATATATACATAATTAAGTAAATACATACATAATAGTTTAGTATTTATACATATATTTACATAGATTACAGATGTATATCGATTTATATACAAGTTCATGCAGTATTTACAGTATATCTATGTATGTCTACTTACATAATCAGGCTGTATATTATAGTTATAATAGTATGGATATGTATATTTACAGTGTGAGAATTAAGTATATATAAGTAGGCTTTAGTAGGAAGTTAGGAAGAAGGGTTAATTAAGTTTGTATTTCATTTTAAACAGCAGCTAAGCTACTGTCAGAGAAGATGGGAAGAGAAGAGAATGTGCTGTTCAGGGTGTTTTGTTTAGCAGCAGCAGTGGCTTAAGCCACTGTCAAATGGGCTAACTGCTGCTGCAGTTAGTCCATTTGAAGAGGGGGATGTATTCACATATGAGAGGGGAATTGTAGAGAAGAGGAGAATTTAGAGATGGAGGGAAATGTAGCTGCAAGTTGCAGCATGTTACTGTATAACTGGGAATAAGAGAAAATTCAAAACAAACTAAAAATTTTGAGAGTTGAAATCCAAATCTGATAAGGGTTTAAATCTCACGAAAATCACATAAGAATTCAGTTCAAATATCCAACAAGAAAAAGCCCATATCAAAAGCATCATTTCTGATCAAAACAACAAATGGCATTGAGTTAGCTCTTCCTAATGCTATAGACAGCATGAAGGAGAACTTAACTCAATCAATTAAAACCAAAAACATACAATCCCAGTTTCTTGCAACCTTAAGGAGTATGGAGAACTCCTTAGGTTAGGAAATCACCATACAAAAATAATCATCAAAACAGGTGGTGTATGGCAGTTCTGAAATGGCAAAACAGACTAAGAATGCATTAAAGGAATTTATAAAAGCTTGCGAATGCATTCAGATCAAGGTAGAAACAGATTCATGAAAGGCTCTTCTGAGTTGTTCTCTGTCACCAGAGAACTTCTCAGAGTCCTTGTCCACAAGGAAAACCAAAATCCCTTCAATTTGTCAGATCTGTCAAGGCAATCCAGAGAGCAAAATTCTTTAAAATCCATGTTAAAGTGAATCTGACAAACTGAGGCAATCAATCTAAAATAAAAGGGGCTTTTGTGAACACAAATGGGGTGAGTGAGAAGCCCCAAATGGTGCTTGTGACGCCAATTTCAGATCTGAGGCAGTACACCATCAGATCTGAAATTGGGTCTGGATGTGTGGGTGAATGATGAAAAATTCTTCGTTAAAAGAAACATAAATCAGAATTGGATGGTGGAAAAACAAAACATGAAGAGGGAGATAAATTGAACAATGAACAGATGATTCTTCCCCTCTGATCTGGATTGATCAGAGGAGGTGAGGGAGGGGATCTAATGCTAATTCTACTCCTAAGACTAATCTAAACTACAGCTAACATTAAACACTAACAATTAAAGCTAAATCTATTCTAAACTATTGTAAACTACAACTAACACTAATTGTGCAGAATTAAAAACCTAAACTAAAAGGAAGAATGGGACCTATGGGTCCTTAGCCGGCGGCTAAGGAGGAAGAAAGGAGGAGGGTGACTCCAGCGGAGGGAAGAGTCTGCTAGTGAGACTCCAGGGTCGTCCTCAGGTGCTACGAGGTCCTTAGCGACGAGGAGGGTCGAGAGCAGGCGATGATTCCACAGCCGGTGGCTGTGCAATCAGGGGCTAGATGAGGAGGAGAGACTGGAGTGGACGAACTGATCGCTAAAGATGTAGGAGGGAGCAATCCTTTGCGCACGACACCACTGAGGTGCTTAAATAGCAGCTCAGTGACTGGAATCACTGCAAGGGTGAGGTTAATCAAAATTAAGCCGGCGGTGAGGATGAGATGGGTAGAGCGTGCGGCGAGTCAAGAGAGAGATCTGACCGTCAGATGAAATCTGGGAAGAGAGCTGAACGCACGCACCGAATCGCGCGAAGGTTCCATTTGAATCCAGCCGCAGATCGAGATCAAAAGTGCGATGGATGGTCGAGAATGGCTGTGTTCTTCGCGTGCTACAATGCGCGTGAAGAACACAGGCTTCTCTCTGAAATGAGGGAAAAATTGCAGGAAGACCCTTTAACGAAGGGGTAGAAGAATAGCGTGCAGGTCCAAAAGTGAAAAGAACTATAACTGGAAGGGCCTTGCAGTCATACAGAAGGGTCCCTGCGGCTTGCAAAAAGGTCCAAGAAGGAGTTTTGAAGGGTAGAAATGTAATGCATGAAGGACCTAATTGTAATCTATTTATTTCTAAGCCTAAATGATGTCCAATTGCTTTCAAATTTTTACATGTGCTTAATTGAACATTTAAGACATTGATTTTACTTCTGATTTGGCTTTTCAAACTTGTTTATGTGTTCAATTGATGCATGGATCATCATTTGTTCTTTAGTTTTCAGAATATCTCATTTTTATGACCTAATTAGGAGGTTTTAACACACATTAAAAGGTTTAGGTCTTTTCTTTAATTCCCACACTTAACCCTTTTTATATGTTAATTTGATATTATTTTGCTTAGTGTCTAGCTTAATTTCGGCCTTTTAGCCATGATGAGTAGCCACTCATCATATACCCTACCCACGACCTGGAGCTGGCAGCTGTCGTCTTCGCGCTGAAGACCTGAAGGCACAACTTGTACGATGAGACCTTCGAGATTTTCACAGATCACAAGAGCCTCAGATACATTTTTGATCAGAAGGAGCTCAACATGGGACATAGACGTTGGGTGGAGCTCCTGAAGGACTATGACTGCAGCATTTCCTACCACCTGGGAAAGGCCAACGTGGTGGCTGACGCCTTGAGCTGGAAGGCGCCCGCACACTTGGCCAGTTTACAGTTACAGAGTTGGAGCCTTTTGGAGGAGGTGGGCAGTTGGTGACCCCTAGAGTTACAGGGGCACTGTGGGGCAGTGACTGTGACATGACAGACTAGGCCAGATCTGATAGATCGCATCATCACAGGACAGATGGTCAATCCGTACTTGCAGTCCCTACGCGACAGAGTACTGTCAGGAGACCCAGGGGACTTCTCTTTCACAGACCAGGTACTGCGCCTGAGGGGACGGTTGTGCGTTCTTAGAGACGAGGAGTTGTTGAGAGAGCTCCTGACTGAGGCACACGGTTTCAGATTCACCATACATCCGGGAAACACGAAGATGTACCACAACTTGAGACGCGAGTTTTGGTGGAGGGGGATGAAGCGGGATGTGGGTGAATTCGTGCAGCAGTGCTTAGTGTGCCAGCAGGTGAAAGCCGAGCATCAGAGGCTTGTAGGGCCGCTACAGCCGCTTCTAGTGCCAGAGTGGAAGTGGGAGAGCATCACCATGGACTTGGTGGTGGGCTTACCTGTTACCCAGCGAGGACACGACGCAGTCTAGGTAATTGTGGATAGACTAATGAAGACGACACGATTCTTGCCGATCCGAGTCACTTTGGGACGAGCACAGTTGGCAGAGAGGTATATCCGTGATGTGGTACAACTACACGGAATTCTGCGGGAGATCGTATCCGACCGGGATACCCGCTTTACGTCCCAGTTTTGGACTGAGTTTCAGCAGGCCCTAGAGACGCGGTTGAGATTTAGTACAGCTTACCACCCCCAGATGGACGGACAGTCTGAGCGCACGATGCAGACACTTGAGGACCTTTTGCGTGCCTGTGTACTGGACTGGAGGGGCTCTTGGGAGGAGCACCTGCCCCTGGCGGAGTTTGCATACAACAACAGCTATCACTCAAGCATCGGCATGGCTCCCTACGAGGCTCTGTACAGACGGAGGTGTACGGCACCCTTGAGTTGGGTTGAGGTGGAGACCAAGTGGGAGGTTGGCCCCAGGTTGATCCGGCAAAGTCAGGAGGTAGTCGAATAGATCCACAGGAGACTCCGTACTGTCAGGAGCAGGCAGAAGAGCTACGCGGATCGAAGACGCAGAGAGGTGCTGTTTGAGGTTGGGGACCACGTCTTCCTTCGTGTTTTTCCCATGAAGGGCCTGCAGCGGTTTGGGGTGAGAGGGAAGCTCGTGCCGAGGTTCGTGGGGCCCTTTGAGGTCCTGGAGCGGGTTGGACCCGTTCCTTACAGACTTGCCCTCCCTCAGCTTTCTGGTGTGCACGACGTGTTCCACGTGTCCAACCTCAGGAAGTACGTAGCCGATCCCAGTCATGTACTGAGTCACGAGAGTGTCGAGGTGGGCGATGACCTTACCTACCCCGAGCAGCCAGTGCAGATTCTTGACCGAGCCATCCGCAGTTTGAGACGAAAGCAAGTACCCCTGGTGAAGGTTTTGTGGAGGAGCCAGCAGTATGAGGAGGCTACCTGGGAGCCTGAGGCGGCAATGCGGGAATGGTACCTGGAGCTCTTCGCGGGTACGTCTTTTCGGACCGGTTTCGGTCCTCTTTGAGTTTGTTATGTTTTTTATGTTGTTCTTTTCGCACCCTAGTTAGCACAAGTTTCGGGGATGAAACTTCCATTAAGTTTGTTATATTGTTACGAACGTGGCCTCAAGATGGGTTTTTAAGACGTCTGGGAAGTGGCCCAGACGTCTGACCAGACGTCTGGAACCCTTTCCAGACATCTGGTATTAAATTTTTGCGGCGTACAGGGTTGCGTCTGCGTGCATGCGCGCGCAGACTGCACCCGCCGCTCTCTTCTCTCTTTTTTCCCTCTCTCCTCCTGTAGGGCGCAGCTCCTTTCTCTCTCTCTCCCCGCATGGCCTTATAAGGCCCCTCACCCTCTCCCTTACCCTCATCTCCTCAGCTTTCCTCTTCTCCTTCTCCCTGCCAATGCGAGAGAGCGAGCGAGCAAGTGAGCGACAGCAGCAGCGGCTGTGGCGAGTGTGCGGGAGGGGGTGTTGCGAGAAGAAGAAGACGCTCGACCGTGAGGGCTCGAGCTTGCCGGGGCAGCTAGAGCCAGCCAGCGGGGGAGCAGTGGGCGTGGAGTGTCACGGAGGGGCTGCTGCAGCTCGGGCAGCAGGCGGACGGGGCGCGGCGCAGCCGTGCGTCGCGGGCGGAGAGCGAGTCGAGCTCTGATTCTAGAAAATTTTCCAGAATCAGACGTCTGGGCTTACGACCAGACAAAGGTGAAGACGTCTTGAGGAATGTCCAGACGTTTGGCCGGTAAGATATTTCTATCTTCTTCCTTTTTCGCGTGTACGGCCATGCGGCCGTCCGCCTCGCCTTCTTCTGCGAACCGTCGTGCTGAGAGCAGGGTGGGTGTGTGCAGGTTCTGCTTGGGAGGGCACGAGAACTCGCCATCCCACGTGAATCGGACATCTGGCCGCAGTGCCAGACGATGGGAAGGACTTCCAGATGTCCGGGGTGACCATCGGACGTCTGGGAACTAAGCCAGACACCCCCGCAGGCTTCTGGACGTCTGAAGGACTACACAGAGCGAAGGTACACTCTGACCCACATTTTAAGACGTCTGGAAGAGGTTCCAGACGTCTGATTTTGGGTAGTTTCATCATTTTCGACCCGTTTAGGGCCCGTTCGGAGTCCATTTTTCATGTTTCGAGTTGCGATCTTTCCAGAATAAAATCGTCTACCCATTTACAGTAATTACATATCATTTTGAGAAACTCCCTGTGTTTGATCCTTGTGTTAGGACCCCGTTCCATTGTAGTCTTGGGGCTTACGGAGGCGTGCGGGATTTCCAACCATGCCCCCAGTACTCCCGTTGTAGCTGGTAGAGTGGCTTTTAATTATTTAGTATAATTTGTTACAATTGTGGAACAAGTAATAAAGTCTAGGGCGTTGCATGAACCTTAGGACTGAGAAACTAGATTGAATGATAGATCCTAGGGTATTGCATGAATCCTAGGACTGGAAAACTAGATTGAATAATAGATCCTAGGGCACGGCATGAATCCTAAGACTAGAAAACTAGTGGAATATATACATATATTGCAGTCTTGGAAAAGTGAAAAGGAAATAATAGCTGCCTGTAAATAAATAGCTGCCTGTCATGAATGAATAAATATGATTAAGAATATAGGTTGTATGAGGTAAGACTGGAATAGTGAACCCTACAATGGCCAAACAAAAGAATACGAACCCTAGAGGGAATTAGGAGTAGAACTCCTGGAAAGAGAATAGAACAGAACTGAGAAAGTGAAACGTGGAAGTGTGTTGTCTCTTGGGTACGTGGTACCAACGAGAGCACAAATTACCTCTTAGCGTAGAGGGGAGCTTGCCGCCCTCAGGTTGAGACCGGGGTGGGTTTGGCCACTGTACACCGACTTGCTGGCCCTCGCGTACGCAGTACCGAGGAGAGCTACTAGTGTAGGGAGAGCACTAGCTACCCCACGGGCCCCGGAGTTCTGCTAGCCTCCTACACCGACTTGTTAGGCCATCTGGGCAAACCAGCGTAGTCAGGCGAGGGTGCGCGGACTGTGGAGGGGTTGGACCCCTGTTACTGAGAGGGCTCTGCCCTATACTGGTTCCGTGCTATGTTTTGAGCGCACCCGTTAACGGAAATGACTGACCGCGTGCCAGTGCGGGGTAGCTACCCGTGCGCTTATCGCGTGTGCCGTAGTCACCGTTACGTCTGTCAGTGATCTTGGGGTGGTTGACTGGGGGGTAGGACCACCACGGGGGACTCTCCCGACCAGGAGAGCACCACGTGTTACTTCTACTTTTCAGTCAAGACTGCAATCAAGATCGTTCCCACGAGGAACATTCGAGATCAGGTGAAGGATCTGAGAAATAGATAAATTGTGAAATAATAGAAAGACGTAAATAAAGGAAGAAAGAAAATATAATAGCTACTGTACACTCTACTGCTTCTTTAGTTGTTAGTTGCCACTCTACTCAGCGTTTCGCTGACGTGTTACACTTGTTACTTTTTAGGACCAGGTGTTGAGCAGCCAGGGTCAGCGGCTGCAGAGGACGCTGGGCCGAGTAGGGTCCAGTAGCGTTACCCGCAATTCTTTTTGTACTTTCTGCCACTGTAGTGAGTAGTTTCCTTGTTACTCCTTGTACTTCTTTATTGTAAACTTCATGTTAAGTACATATTTGTTATTCTACTGTTGTGGTGGTGTATACTGTAGTAGTTCCTTTTCTTACTGCTGCATTTTGTTACTGCCAGTTATATTCATGCTGAATGTGGTTTATTTTACTGCTCTTTTGGTTACTTCCTCGTTGGACGACTAGGTCTTGGGGTTAGTCGAGTCGGTTCGATTCTCATGTCTCGTAGGGACTCGGGAATCGGGTCGTTACAGAGATGAAGGGGGCTGGAGCGGCGGGCAGTTGTATTGACTGTCGCCGGAGAAGAAATACCCAGAGGGAGAGAGCGGCGACGAGGAAGTGGGCAGGGAGGCGTGCGCTTGGTGCGGCGCGACGCAGGATGAGGAGACAAAGCAAACTCTGCTGCTGGTATTGCAGCAGAGCAAAGAGAAGGAGGAGTGGTCACCGGAGCTTGTGGGCTTCCTGTCGGAGAGGGAAGAGAGGAAATGTTGAGGGTTTCTCCATCAAGACAAGGCTGCTTGAACCGGTGTGGAGTGCTGGTTCTTATAAAGGGGGTGGCAGAGAGGCAGACGCAGGCAGGAGGCGTGGAAGCCTTGCCGGAGTGTGGTCGGAGACAACACCCATACCTTCCGCGTGTTCGCACGGAAGGTGTGGGGGTCGTCAGGCAGAATGGGTGAGTCCCTGCGACAGCAGATGTCGTAGGGAACTCCGCGTACACTTTGCAGTACGATCCCCTCTCCCTGCGCGGCGCCATGCTCCGCGCAAAGTCGCCGGAGCATGGCGCTGCGTAGAGACTTGCAGGAGGGACCATTCTGCAAAGAACGACGAGAAATTTGGGGGCCAAAATGCAAGGGTTTCTAAAGTTAAGGGTCAAAACGTAAATGAAGAGGACCAAATTGTAAAGTCGGTCAAGGAGGTCTCTTCTTAGGCTCAAGTTTTCATGCATGACTATATTGAACCTAAGAATTCTAATGGTGAATTTTGTTTCTAGGTTAGACCATGTTTGGCCAGCCAATTTACGTAAAAACCTAAATTAAATCATTAATTAGGCATGGTTCTCAATGTAGGTCAAAATGGGTTTCTAAGGCCAAATTGAAGGTTCTAAACCCTAGAGATTATTTTTCTATGAATTTTAAAGGATTTAGTTGATTTCTACCCTACCTCAAACCTCGTGAATTGAAGTGGGTTTGTTTTAGTATTACAAAATGTCATTTAATTTCTTGAAGTTGCTGTAGCCCTTGTTAGATTAGATCATCCCACTTTCCTTCTTATTAGGTTTGTTTGACCTGTTTTTGGACCCTTAATTACCCTGTTTGCAAATTGCGTTGGTGAAATTGCATTTTTACCCCTTATGAGTTGTCTTCTTCTTAAACTCAGAATTCTCTGAGTTAAGCCTTTCTTTGAGCTATGTAGGAGCTTTTTCTTGCATATCTAGGTTAAATTATGCTAGTTAAGGTTCATGATGAGGTTCTCATCATACCCCCATGCCTAGCTTTTTCTAGTCCCTTAGCAAAAAACTTAAGGTTTCAACCTTTGTTCTAGACCATGAAGTTCTTAATGATTTCAGATAACTGCTTTTCATTTGAACCTAGATTAGGTTAGAATGCTGACCATAGGCCTAAAAGGTACTCTAGTACCAACCAAGATCCAGATCTGTCTAGCCTCAGCCTTAGTCCTTAGCAAAGGTTTTTAAGGCCCGCAAGAACTAACCTAAGGTCTATTGGACTTTGTGGTTAAAGCACCCGTGCTTGAGATGATTTTAGCCCTGACTCAGTTCGCAATGCGTTTTGTAAGAAAGAGAGATGGAAGATTTTTCTGTTTGGAGAGTTTTCTCTCTCTTTTTCTTTTTAATTCTAGCTTAGGATTGGCTTTTCAACACGGTCTGTATCAGATTCCTTATTTCCATCATCAATCCTCAAGGGTTCCAGGCAATCGATGCTTCGAGATAGCACCGCCCATGGCAACCCCCGGAACCCTGGCTATTGAGATTTCGAGATAATCCCATCCATGGTGTTCCGTGGCCAAATCCAGACCCTGGCAATTGACACTTCGTGATAATGCCATCCATGGAATCTGAACCAGCAGAGTGCTTACATGCCCCCAATAGGATATGTAAATATCCTACGAGACAAGCACCGAGGAGATGATATTTTGTTATGCATCTTCGAGGGGGATTTCCCACCTCTCCGCGGTAGGAACTCGTCTAAATCAACTTGTGTTGATCGGCCGCTCCTACTCTAGGTGTGATTTTCAGAATTTTTGCGACACTTCTGCGTGATTTTGATTTTTACGCTTACTGAACCAGGTTGTGTGTGGGGTTAGGGTGCTTAGGTTACCGAGTCCCGTAAACCAAAAGTTAGTTAATGAGGCCAAATACTCCCTAAGCCTTGGACCTAATACTTAAGCTTTTCATTTTCCTCAACCTCTTGAGGAGTGTCTAGATCTTAATAGGTACTAAGAGTCTATCCAAGAATGCCTAAGGTTTACGTTCTTACTAATCTTACTGTGCACTTTTCAATTTTTTCATGAATGAGGTCTAGAACTTAGGTCAATTCCTTAGTTCCTTACTAATGACTATCACTTTTTCTTTCATCTTTGTGCTCCCTTTTTTTCTTTTGTTTCTTTTTCTCCTCCTCCTGTCTTCTTCTCTTCTTTCTCTCTTCTTACTTTGCCTTTCTCTCTTTCTTTCTGGCGGCCAAGTCTTCTTCTTTCTTTTTCTTCCTGGCTGCTCGTCTTCTTCTTCTGCTCTTCAGCTGCAGAGCCTTCTTCTTTCTTCCTTCTCTTCTTTTCTTTCTCTTTTCTTCAACTGCAGAGCCTTCTTCTTTCCTTCTTCTTCTCTGCTTTATCGCCTTTGAAGGCTGCTCATCCATCGTCTGATACCGCAGTCAGAAGACTTAACTGCAGTCTGCTACAGTGCTTCTCCTCTTTTCCTTCTTCTCTTTTCTTCTGCATGGCCTCTCTTCTTCTGCTTCTCTCCTTCTTGTGGCTAAGTACTTAGCTTTTTCTCGTTCGCACTCTGTTCCTGCACACAAGGCACAGCAAAACCTAACCCTTCCCTCTACCCGCACATATCTCTCTCTGTCTGCAAACTGCTCACAGGAAGCTCTCCCAGAGCCGGGTTAACGGGTCGGGTTGCGTAATCGGGACCAGGCGCACCGGCGTGATATGGTGCGCGAGGTGTGCTCGATGGTGTCGGGTCGGATCCGCCAGGTCCGCGAGGTGAATCTGCGGGCGAGGCGGGTGTGATGGGCGAGGGACCTCACCCCTGTGGATTCGGAGGCGAATAGCCGTATGCACAAAATCAATTTAAACAGGTGCGGCGCTTCGAGAACTTACGATGTGGGACTAAACGGTTGCTTCTCCTCGCGCGCGCCCGCAGGAAGACCACAGCCTTGCTTCAGCAGCTGCAACCTCAATTCCCCTCGCTTGCCAGCTGCCTGCCTTCACCCGAGTCTCCCCAATTCGCAGCAGCTGGAAACCTGACGCTCTGAAGCCTGGAGCGTGCTTGGGAGCTTCTCCAGTCATCGTCAATGGCGGCCGGGGCAGCCGACCTGTCCAGCACAAAAAGGGCCTCTCGGCCTAATCAAACCACAGGGAAACCTTCGTCGTGGCACGGCGAAGGTGGTGCGAGGTGCAGCAGGCCACGGGACGGTCTAGGAGTGCATGCCTAGGTCGTCCTATGGCCGGAAAAGTGGTGTGACCGGGGGTGAGTTGGGTGAGTGTGGAGGGACTGTGGAGGGGCAGAGGGTGTTTAGTGTGATGAGGTGGAGCTTTTGCAACGGTCGGCGAGTCGTATGGAGTTGCAAAGTGACGGGGGAGACTCGCCGGAGGTTGGCCGGAGGCGAGGAAGGTAATGGTGGACAGGCGTGGTCGTGGGGCAATCAATCAAAATAGATTGGGGAAAAGAAAGAGGGGAAGAAGGGGAGTAAATGTAAACTACTTGCAGAGACGAAGGGGGCCGGAGCGGCGAGCAGTCGTATCGACTGTCGTCGGAGAAGAAATACCCAGAGGGAGAGAGCGGCGACGAGGAAGTGGGCAGGGAGGCGTGCGCTTGGTGCGGCGCAACGCAGGAAGAGGAGACAAAGCAAACTCTGCTGCTGGTATTGCAGCAGAGCGATGAGAAGGAGGAGGAGTGGTCGCCGGAGCTTGTGGGCTCCCCTGTCGGAGAGGGAAGAGAGGAAATGTTGAGGGTTTCTCCATCAAGACAAGGCTCCTTGAACCGGCGTGGAGTGCTGGTTCTTATAAAGGGGGTGGCGGAGAGGCAGACGCAGGTAGGTGACGTGGAAACCTTGCCGGAGTGTGGTCGAAGATGAGACCCATACCTTCCGTGCGTTCGCACGGAAGGTGTGGGGGTCGTCAGGTAGAATGGGTGAGTCCCTGCGACAGCAGACGTCGTAGGGAACTCCGCGTACACTTTGCAGGACGATCCCCTCTCCCTGCGCGGTGCCATGCTCCACGCAAAGTCGCCGGAGCATGGCGCTGCGTAGAGACTTGCAGGAGGGACCGTTCTGCAAAGAACGACAAGAAATTTGGGGGCCAAAATGGAAGGGTTTCGAAAGTTAAGGGTCGAAAAGTAAATGAAGAGGACCAAATTGCAAAGTCGGTCAAGGAGGTCTCTTCTTAGGCTCAAGTTTTCATGCATGACTATATTGAACCTAAGGATTCTAATGGTGAATTTTGTTTCTAGGTTAGACCATGTTTGACCAACCAATTTACGTAAAAACCCAAATTAAATTATTAATTGGGCATGGTTCTCAATGTAGGTCAAAATGGGTTTCTAAGGCCAAATTGAAGGTTCTAAACCCTAGAGATTATTTTTCTATGAATTTTAGAGGATTTAGTTGATTTCTACCCTACCTCAAACCTCGTGATTGAAGTGGGTTTGTTTTAGTATTGCAAAATGTCATTTAATTTCTTGAAGTTGCTGTAGCCCTTGTTAGATTAGATCATCCCACTTTCCTTCTTATTAGGTTTGTTTGACCTATTTTTGGACCCTTAATTACCCTGTTTGCAAATTGCGTTGGTGAAATTGCATTTTTACCCCTTATGAGTTGTCTTCTTCTTAAACTCAGAATTCTCTGAGTTAAGCCTTTCTTTGAGCTATGTAGGAGCTTTTTCTTGCATATCTAGGTTAAATTATGCTAGTTAAGGTTCATGATGAGGTTCTCATCACCTCCCTACCAAAGGGTGGTTGTGCATAAGTTCTCTACTGCGTAGAGGTGTCTCTCTGTTGATGTCGAATCAATTCGTCCACCTTCTTTTCGATGATGGAGACCTTATCCAGGTGACTGACCACCAACTCTAGGTCGATAGATGCGGATAGGTCTCAAGTCTCGTGTGCCCCTCGCGTGTTTGTCAATGCGTGGGAGGTCATCCAATTGAATACACCCATAGACTCATTATTTATGGAGTTCTCGCACATGTTCTCGAGAATCTCCCAAACGGTGTCCTCATGCTAATGATCAACGATGTACTATCTGCGATAACAATGTTGTTTAAGGATGCCATTGTTATAGTATATTTGTCACAAATGCAAATAGATGTCGCGTCATTTTATTTAATTACAATTTTTACTGGTTAGTTTCCAGGTCATTCACTGGGAGGTAGTTATTGATATACATCACTCTTTAAGTCTAAAACTATTCTTTTATTCTAAGAAATGTTAAATTTAATTACAAAATGATTGAATCAATCAATTAATGAAAGAATTGGCTAATTATCTACAGAAAAATCAATTAATTCTATGCACAATGCCTTAAACATATGTACAATTAATAGGCATTAAAACTAGCTAATATTACACTATGTTAATTATATACAACTACTTTAATTAATACCTAAGTATAGGTACAAAAATAGCTACCAATTTCTACTATACTAAGCTATATTATCATACTAATATCTTTAGTAACATATATTCTATATAAAGTAACATATATATACGTCAATGTAGCCTTAGTAAAACATTTACACAACATAAGGCATAAATTACTATGTATACTGACATATAAGCATATTTACAATGACATATGTATCTATCACTAAAGCCTTGTGTTATTTATATACAAAATAGGCCCAAATAGTATTTAATTTACATAACATATACATATATACTACTTATATACGTATACACTATATACATATCTTATTTACTTAATTTATATACATATATATGTATATAGATACGATACATATACACACAGACACACGAGCACACACCAACACTTACAACTAACATTTAGCTGCATGAACAGCTCATCTTCCCTCCTCTTCTTTTCTTCACTCGTCAACACTCAAGTCGTTTAGGAAGCACTCTCCCTCTCACAAACACTGTTCAACATACCAAAATTTTGGTTTTAAGTGGGCGGGCGGGCCAATTTTCGTAGGATATACAACACCTCAAAAGGTGGGACCAGACCACTACTAGCAGGCCAGCCCTAGTTTAATTATCATGCATTTCATTCGATTAGAGGCCCATGACAGGCCCAATATAGGCCTAGCTACAGTATGTGACCCCCATCCCATTACTGTACAATATGCTCAATATATGCTCATGAATCATGCTCATGAATGGGGTATGGGTAATGGGTATTGCACTCGGCACCTAGTGACTAAGGAGCCCTCAGCATAAAAACAACTTATACGGCGTAAGGAGGTTTGTCACCACCGATGTGGCACTTACCTTAGCGCGAAAATTAAGCGCTGCGTCGTACATGCAATTATGTGGGATTGATGATTTTGGCCCTCGATTTGAGGGCCATAATTTAGTTTAAATTATAAATAAATTATATAGTTACAAAGCCCTTATATAGGGCTACCTAATTATATAATTTATTTACAAACATAAGTTATTTAAATATATAATAAAAGTTTAGGGGTAATTTCTTAATTAAAGTAAAAATTAGTTAATTAAATGCAAAATTGACTTATTACAGAGTTAATTTACATGATAAATTATTTATTATACATTTTTAATTTATTTTAAAGGCATTATTTTAATTTATTTACATTTAAATAGACATTTTAGATAGTTATTTACATAAATAACTTATAAATATTGTAGTATAGCACAAATATAGTATAAATAGGTTAAAAATACTTAATATAATATTATACAAGTATACATTATAAATTACTTCAATATTAACTTAAATTGCTAATTTATTGTATTTTAAGTTAATAATTTACTTAATTAACTTAATAACTTAATTACCTACTGTAATTACTTAATTTAATTAATTTACAGATATTATACAGTATATAACACTTAATTAAATATGTATGTACAGTATTAGATACAATTATATACATATACATAGGTTTATATAATTACTTAAGTTAATATACATTTAGTTTATATAAATTAATATATAAATATACCATAAAGTTATATATGTAATAATCATTCTAAATATTTAATTTAGTATATAGAAGACATATATAAGTTAATTATATACATTATTTACATATTATACAATATACACATATAGCTTAGTTTAAATTGTATTTACAAGTATATACATATTATACAAGATATTTTTGGGTATTTTTGAGAATTTTATGATTTTTATAGTTTTTTCATATATAATAGAGATAGGGGATGAGAGAGAAATAGTGAGATGAGAGAGAGGAAGTTCTTTTTGGTGTTTTTGGTCTTAGGTTCTTTTATTAAATTCTAAGGTATACTAAATCGTCGGTTGATATGTTCTACCAAGCCGGGGGTTTAGAATACTTTGAAATTTTAGATGCACCTAGAAAAATACTTAATCTTACTCAAGACATCTTTATTTTAATATTTTATGATTTTTTTATGCATTTTATTTATGTGCAAGTTAGCCTAAGTTTAGGATTTAATGAATGTTTAAAAGTGGAACCTAAGGCCTTAAATTGAACTCTAAGTGTTGGAACTGAAGTTCAAACACTTAATCACATCCAACACTTCATATGAAACATGTTTGGGCCAATTAACATAATTTCCATCCAGATTTCCATTAAATCACACTTTAGACAGATTATAAACTCTAAATTGTTGACAAAAGAATTTGAAACAAAATTACAAGCATTTCTAATTGAATTAAAGTTCAATTTTAGTATATGAATGCTTGTTTCATACAAATCTAACATTATGCACATGTCAGCTCTATAACACACAGATTCTCAACTCAGATCATCCTCCATCCAACCAAGTCAGTGGCTGAAATTGGAATTTCAGTTCAGCTGCTACTGCTATTAGAAAGGCAGCTGATGTTGCTCAGATTCAGTAGCTAGAAGCTGCTGCAGATGCTGTTATGATCAACAAAAACCAGATCAATTGAGTCTGATCTAAGGCCCCTTTAAACCATTTCAGGTCTGGTAATTCAAAGCCAAAAATCATTCATCACAAGCACACCTCAGACCCTCAAATCTCTTGAAAATAAAGATGACAACAATGAACGTAGCTGCTATGCAACACTTTAATTCACTGATTTTGGGAGATTTGAGTCACAAATGCACATTTGCAAACCCAAAAACAAACTGATCACACTTTAAGCTCATTTTAAAAAAATCAAATCCATGCATTAAAACTTTCATCAAATGCAACATCTCAAAAATCTCATGAAAGATCAGATTTGAGGTAACTACTAAAATCTCATAAAAGATCACCTCAAACTCATTTCAAACATCTTGAAAACCCACTAAAAACTCAAATGTATCTCCCAGTAGTCATTGACATCTTAATATGACCTCCACCTTACACTATAGATAGTGTAAGATGAACATCCTTATCAAGATCTCAAAGCATGAAAACTCCACTCTAAATCTGTTCAATTTGAGTATGAAGACAAGGATAATGCCTCAAATCAATAAGATTGATCCTCCTTAGCTCTAATGATCAAAGTGCCAAAAATCATTAACCACAATTCAAATTGGGAAAGACTTGTCCAGCAAAAAGAATCAAGTGAAAAATAGTTCAAACCCATTCATTCAAACCAATTGAGCTCATGAAAACCAAATTCACTCGATCAAAATCAGTTTTCACTCACTTAACTCCCAAATTTGAGATTAGGCATTTAAATCACAATCAAATAACTCAAATGAATCAGATTTAATAACAAACACAAGGAGAGCTCTTGTGATTAAGTGGAATGAGTGAATGAACTGTATGTTTGCACAACAAAAATATACCAGTAAATATGCTATTTTGTGTTATTTCTTAGCATTGCCATTGCATCTTATGTAGCCGTCATTGCATTTGTAAATAGACACCTGCATGCATTTATAAAGAAGGGAGGAGAGTGTGAATAATTGGCCATCTATTAATTAACATCTTCATTAAGTGTGGCATTGCAATTTCACCCTTTTTCATATTTTTATTATTTTGAATTTTCCTCTCTCTCACGTGGTTGTAGGGCATGGGGCATGCGTGCCTCTTCGCACCTCTCCTCCTACCAATAGCATTGTAGGATGTGCGCTGCCAGCAGCATGGCTGTGGCATGCCCTCTCCTCTTTATAATGCATTGCTGTCTCCCTTGTGTGGGTATGCACTTTCATGCACCTACATGCACCTTCAAATCCACCGTCACCCTGGGCCAACCTCCTCCTCTCTCCCTCTCCATACACAGTACCTCTTCTCACTGAGAAGAGGCACACTGTGCGTAGGAGAGAACCCACAGTGGTCTCAGACCACCACAGTGAGTTCCACCACCACCCAGCTCTTACATGAGTAGGTGGGCGTGGTGGATTCCCCTTTTGTTTTTACTGCCAATTGTCTTCTCCGCCATTGCCAGAGCTTCAAGCTCTCAAGCTCAGAAGCTCCAGCAGCACCGCACGCTAGCCTGTAGCTCCACCAGTCACCGCGTGCGCATCTGCAGGACGTGCACAGCCTTTTTTCGCATGCGTAGGTGCTCCACAGCGTGCCCGCGCATGCAGAACCGGCCGCTACCGGTTGCCCACTTCGCGCGGTACTGTAGCTACTGTTCACGTCTCTCAGCGTGACACTGTAGCCACTGGCTCGCTTCTCACTTAGCTTGTGGCTTTGCGCTCTCTCTCTCCTTGCCCACTACCCACGCCAGCTGGTCACGCACCCGTCTGCGCCTCACCCACCCGTAGCACTACGTGCTGCGCAGCATAGTGCGCTGCGCTGCACTCGCCCACACCAGTTCGCGCACGAAGAGAGCGCAGGTGCTCCCCAGCTGTTACGAACGCACGGCTTCAGACGTCTTTTAAGACGTTTGGGAGGTGGCTTAGACGTCTGACTAGACGTCTGGAACCCATTCCAGACGTCTGGGATTCGATTTTTCGACACAACGGTTTCGTCTGCACGCCTGAGCGCGCAGACTTGCGAGCGCATCTCTCTCTCTCGCTTTTTCCCTCTCTCCTGCAACTGCAGGCTGCGCCCTCAGTCCTCTCTCTCTCTCCTCCTCGCGTGGCCTTAAAAGGCCACTCCCTCTCCCTCACTCCCGTCATCTCCGTTCCCTTCCTCTTCTCCTTCCAGCCGGTGCGCGAGAGCGAGCGCGAGTGAGGCGGCGGCAGCGACAGCCGCGGTGAGCATGGGAGGAGGTGCTGCGTGTAGGAAGAAGCGCTCGGCCGTGAGGGCGAGCTCACCGGGGCTGCTAGGGCTGGCCGGCGGGGGGCGCAGCGGGCGCGGAGCGACGCGGGAGGACTGCTGCGGCTCGAGCAGCAGGCGGACGAGGCACGGCGCGGCCGGGCGTCGCGAGCGGAGGGCGAGTCGCGCCCTGGTTCTGGAAACTTTTCCAGAATCAGACGTCTGGGATTCTAGCCAGACGACGGGAACGACGTCTGAAAGGTTGAGTTATTCCGTCTTCTTCATTTTCTTCGACTGACCGTACTAAGAGAGAGAGGAAATGGGTACGCGCAGGTTCTAAGATTCGCATCCAACGCGAATCAGACGTCTGGCTGCAGTGCCAGACGACGGGAACGACTTCCAGACGTCCTGGGTGACCATCGGACGTCTGGGAACTAGGCCAGACGGCCCCGTAGGCTTCTGGATGTCTGAGAGACCACGCAGATCAAGGTAGCCCCTGATCCACTTTTTAAGACGTCTGGAATAAGTTCCAGACGTCTGATTTTGCACTGTTTCATCGTTTTCGACCCGTTTAGGGCCCGTTCGGAGTTCGTTTTCCACGTTTCAAGTTGCGTGCTTTTCGGAATTAAATCCTCTACCTGTGTACAGTAGCTGTATACTATTTTGAGAAATTCCTTGTGTTTGATCCTTGTGATAGGACCCCGTTCCGTTGTAGTCTCGGGGGTTGCGGAGGCACGCGAGATTCCCGACCACGCCCCCAGTTCACCTGTTGTAACCGGTAGAGTGGCTTTTAAGTTTATTGGTATAATCTGTTAAATTATGGAACCATAAATAGCACCTAGGACATTGCATGAATCCTAGGAATGAGAAACTAGAATGAATGGTAGATCCTAGGGTGTTGCATGAATCCTAGGGCTGGAAAACTAGATTGTATGATAGATCCTAGGGTATGGCATGAATCCTAGGATGGGAAGAACTAGTGGAATATATGAATACTGCAGTCTTGGAAAATGTGGAAAGGAAACAATAGCTGCCTGTGAATTGAATTAACAGCTGCCTGTTATGAATAAATGAACATGATTAAGAATATGGGATGTGTGAATGTGAAACTGGAAAGGTGAAATCGGAATGCGCTGAGTAAAGAGCTGGAACCCTACGGGGAATTAGGAGTGAAACTCCTGGAAAGAGAAAGGAATGGAACTGAGAAAGAAAGACGTGGTAGTGTGCTGTCTCTTGGGTACGTAGTACCAAGGGAAGTACCTGTACCTGTTTAGTGCAGAGCGGAGCCAGCCGCCCCAGGGACCCGGGGTTAGGACTGGCCACTCTGTACTGACTTGCTAGCCCTCGTGTACGTAGTACCAAGGAGAGCTACTAGTGTAGGGAGGTACTAGCTACCCCACGGGCCCCGGGGTTCTGCTAGCCTCCTACATTGACTTGTTAGGCCCACTGGGGCAAACCGGGGTAGTCAGGCGAGGGTGCGCGGACTGCGGAGGGGCAAGGCCCCTGTTTGGTTACTGTGGAGGGGTTGGACCCCTGTTACTGAGAGGGCTCTGCCCTGTACTGGTTCCGTGCTGTGCTTTGGGCTCACCCATTAATGGAAACGACTGACCGCGTGCCAGTGCGGGTTAGCTACCCGTGCGTTTACCGCGCGTGCCGTAGTCACCGTTACGTCTGTCAGTGACCTTGGGGTGGTTGACTGAGAGTAGGATTACCACGGGGGACTCTCCCAGCCAGGAGAGCACCACATGCTACTTCTACTGTTCGGAAAAGACTGCAATCAAGATCGTTCCCACGAGGAACATTCGAGATCAAGTGAAGGATCTGAGAAATAGATAAATTGTGAAACAATAGAAAGGCGTAAATAAAGGAAGAAAGAAAATTAAAACAGCTACTGTACACTTTACTGTTTCTTTAGTTTAGCTGCCACTCTACTCAGCATTTTGCTGACGTGTTACACTCGTTACCTTTCAGGACCAGGTGTTGAGCAGCCAGGGTCAGCGGCTGCAGAGGACACTGGGCCGAGTAGGGTCCAGTAGAATTACCACTGTTCTCTTGTACCTCTTTTTGGTTCCACTATAGTGAGTAGTTCTTGTTTCCGCTGTACTTTTCTTTACCTGCAGTTCATATTATGTTATGAATGTTGTTCTACTATTGTGGTGGTACATACTATAGTAGTTTCTTTCCTTACTGCTGTATTTTCTTACTGTTAGTTATATTCATGTTGAATGTGGTTTATTTTACTGCTCTTTTGGTTACTTCCTCATTGGATGACCAGGTCTTGGGTTTAGTCGAGTCGGTTCGGTTCTCGTGTCTCGTAGGGACTTGGGAATCGGGTCGTTACACCAGCACACCGCGTGCACTCTCTCTCCTGTGCATGAGCATCTGTGCGCATCAGACGACGGGGCAGCACAGCAGATGGCTTATCTGCTGTGCTCCCCTCCTCTGCCAGCTTACACACACACTCACTTGTACACACACACTCGTACGCTCACACACACACTGGTACACACTCACACACACCCTCATACACTCACTCACACACACACATATCCATTCACATAGATACATAAATATATATATACATATTTATATATATATATATATATATATATACAAATATATATATACATATATATGTATACATATCTATATACATATACAAGTAAATATATACATATATAGTTATAGATATATACATACATATATATATATATATTTACGTATACATCCACCTACCCATATCCATCTATACACTTCACAAACACCACCCATACTTCCGTGCACTCATCCATACACCGCGGATCATATCGCGAGAATATTTGCACCAGTTGCTGATATTCCTCGACATCCGCGCAAAGCAAGCGACTCCACCCTCACTCCCACACATCCGCCCCACACTCCACGCGGCACCCCGTCTTGTTGATTGCGTCTTACTAGACGTGGACCAACTTGACACTGTGCTACATTCCATTTCCACTTCCACCTCCACCCCTATATATAATATATAAATATATACACATATATATATTTTGTATCTACTATATATCGAGACATAGATATATCAACCTAGGTATTTCTTTCTTTTCTAGCAACATACCTTGTTTGCATTTCTCTTTTATTTCTTGCTATTAAAAAGACAAAAAAAAGGAGTAAAAGAGAAAAGATAATTCTTGCCTTGTAGGTACTCAGTCTTGCGAATAACAAGATCAATTTTTGGGAACCCTTAGTTGGCTACAAGCCAAGAACCATTTGGCTCAAGGCCAAGGACTTGATTTCTGAGGGTGTACCTCAAGGACAACATTATCACCAACAAAAAAATCTTAAAAATAGAAAAAACCAAAAACATAATAAACGCAAGGAAGAGATACGCTTTAGGAAAGGCGTAGAAACTCCTTGATCTTCAAATTCCCGCCTCTCTAAGATCGACCCTGGGCCTAAAAGCGACCAAGATAAAATCAAGTAGGCCAAGTAAAAAAAAAAATTTTGTGAAGCTTGTTAGACTCGATTTAGGTTAACTCACTATAATAACTTCAACGATAATGTCGCCATATTAACAAAACCTATTCGAGTCCCACCAGAACCCTCCAATGGTTTGAACGCACCATGAAATCTAAGAGCTAAAAAGCTTCAGATCTCATGATGGCTGTATGGAATGAGTGGATTATGAAACAAATTATCGAGGAAATGAATATGAAATGATCATGGAGTGAGGGGGAAGCTGTATGATCAATGGATGAAGTGAAAAATACCTCTATGATATGGATTGATTAGAGAGGGAGAGGTCACTCAATTACTTCTAAACTAATCTAATCCATCACACAATTCATCATCTAATCTACTCTAACTAAACTGTAGTACACTATTACTACTCTACATTACTCTAAAAAGTAGTAAACTATGCTACTAAAGCATGTAAATCTATCTAAGGGATGAAGGAGACTCTCTGGGATCTACAGCTGGTGGCTGAAGAGGACGAAAGGGGAGGAACCTCCAGCAAAAGAAAGGGACTCTCAAGGGCTAGCAGCCAATGGCTAAAGGTGACGAATGGAGGGAGCAAGTGATCTCTGTCACTGACCACCGAGGAAAGGAGGAAGCCATTGGAGGGGTAGCTAATGATCACACCTCATTAGCTGATCCATGATGTTGCCACCACAGGTTGCATTGACAAATAATCTAATATCCTTACGGAATCCTTTGTAAAAAGAATGGACTTGTTCTCATTTAAGAACTTCATGATGGGGGTATTTCCGCATGAGGTCCAAAAAGTGGTCCCATGCCTCATGAAGTAGCTCTCCAGCATTTTGCATGAAATGCATGGTTTGGTGCCTCAAGGCGTTGGTGCGGCCAACTGGGAAGAATTTCTTCAAAACTTCATATTGAAGTTCCTCCCATGTGTTGATTAAACGAGTCAGAGTATGGTACCAATGGGCAGCCTTACCCATAAGAGAGAAGGAGAACATCTTCATGAGCAGGATGTCCCGATTCTGAACAGGTGGTCCAAAGGTCCGAGATAGATGTTTTAGCTGTTTGATGTCCTGGAAAGGATCTTTGGCATTTGTTCCACGGAATTCGAGGATTGCACTAATAAGATTTGGCTTCAATTCTATATCAAGTCCTTCAGTCGGGATTTGCACCCTAGGTTCGATCACCACTGCTGCTGGATTATAGTGATCTCTCATCTGTGGCCGTGATAGAGAGTTCATGAATGTGTGAAGTAGATTAGTGAGATGCTGCACCTGATTCTGATCATTTGGCATTTCTTCTTCTGGATTCTCCATGGATGTAGATGATGGAGGGCTGGGCTTAGATGTGCAAGTGTCTAAAGAGATCTCGATTTAATCGGGCAGGGGCACAAATAATTGGGTCGGGGCTTGACCCCAATGAGAGTGAACTGCTAATGGAGGCGTCAAGTTTGGTCTTAAGGACCTCCTCCCGAACATGCACTAGGGAATTAGATAAGAGACAAAATGTGTATTGGACCCAATCGAGGCACCCAAAAATCTTTGGATGACTAAGGAGGTTTGAGGTGGATGTTATCTCTGGATCAGAAACTCACTCACCCGAGAATTACTTGGGCAGCTAGCAAAGGAGAGTCCTGCAATGACCCTTACACAGTAGAGCGTCCCCGTAGGTTACAGGGTTTCCCCCACCTAACCTTCCTTGTCACTAAGATTTCAAGTAGATCGGAATGTATGAGCTTGACTCCTAGGTCTACCAATTTTAATCCTTTGTGTGCCTTGAATTTCACTTGAACTTTAAAGTTGATTTGATTTGTGACCTAAGTTGGAGGTTGGTTGACCCACAAAGTGGACCAACTTCACCTGGACTGCCCTAAAGTTGAGGATGAGTTGGGTTAAGAACCCAAATCAACTTGAAGTGGTTTGCAAATAGGTTATTAGGTCTCAACTTTTAATGATTCAAGTGATTGTTAGAGCCTTGATTTTAGGATCCACTTGATTAGATCAGTTCAACCAAGGCTTGGCTAACACACGATGCGGGAAATACGTTTTCTTTTAATTCAAGCAAATATGTACTCCTGGAGCCCAAATGTGGAAACCCTAGATTGGCTCTATTTCTAAGTCCAATTTCTTCTCAAAAGATGGTACCTTGGGCTCAATCGAGAAGGTGAATAGCCCAAGGCACTTTATATCCCTAGGAGGTGCAGGTATCAGGATGGGGATATCTAATCAGATCAAATCAAATTAGGCAACTCAAATGATGATTACTATAAAATAAAAGCGTGTTGATCCTAATTGATTTCCTTTTCAATCTTTCAAGAGATGGGGGGGCTTAAAGAAGAAGGGAACGAGATAAGCTGCCCCTAGTGTGGTTGCTCATGCGGTCGATCTTTAGATTCACCAACAACAACATAGCAAATTAGATAAAGCAAGTCAAAATCAGATCAGAAATTGTGATTAGTGAATGAAATGAGCATTGCTCCCTAACAACGGCACCAAAATGTTGCGTTGAAAATCGTCGTATTTAGAAACCTTTGTTCCTCCTTACACTAAATTCCCTGCACATTCTGGAGCTTTGAAGGAGCTCCACGCCATTCACAATGACCCTTATTCACAAACCTACAACTCTGGATGGAGGAATCATCCAAATTTCTCGTGGTCGGGAAATTCACGGAGACCTACCTATCAACAACCTTTTGCACCACCACTTCAAAACTCGATCCGAGCACCACCTCCACAACCACACAGGTATCCATCGCGTGCTTACCAACAACCCCAACCCGAGCCTGCCCAGTACTCTCAATATGGACCTACATGAGATGATCTGTTGGGCAATATCATGAAAGCTCTCACTAACATGCAACAACAAAACATTGCTATGCAGCAGAGGCAGGATGCGACACTAGCTAAGATGAGATCCCAGCTATCACATTTGAGGAAATCCCATCAACCACATTCACTCCCATCTCAAGCAAAACCCAACCCGAGGAACATACCTGCCTAGAGGTAGGTCCAACCTAGACCTAATCCTCCCCAAGGCCAAGCACATTTCATATCACAATCCTTGCACAATTCTGATCCTTCAACACCTTACTTAGATTAGCAACTACCTCTTCTTCCCAACCCAAATTCATCTTCTTCATCTTGACTTTGCATTCATTGATTGAAGAGGTGGAAGCTGTTGATTTTTATGGATATAATGTTTCTTTACTTAGACCTTAAGCCAAGTAATTCTGAGATGATTTGATCTTGTCTACTTGGACCTTGAGCCAAGAATCTATGATTTGATACCCACTTTTTAGTTGGGCCTTCTACCAAGTATCTGATTCTAATTCTTATTGACTATGGAGCTATTCTTCACCTTTGAAATTGACAAAACTTCCATTCTATTCACCATGATCTCAGACTTGTCAATTCTGCTATTTCACTCCAACTTCTTGAACCTATTTTTACTGATACAACTTTGACTGGGTTTACGCCTAGCTGAAGGCGTTAAACTTAGCAAACCTATCCTTTGTATATAGTTATTTTCACCTTTTTTGCATTAGGTGTCTACCTATTCATTTTTAGCATACATTCATTGTCACATATGTCATGCATTTTACTTCTTAGCTTGACTTTCCACTCTGATCTTGTATCAGATTTGAAATCATCCTCATAAAAATTTTTATCTCCTCATTCCGACTTCCTTCCATCACCCAATCTAAGATAGTGAAAAGAAAAGCATGCATTTGCATCTACCCTATTCATACAATGAGGACATCACATCATTTAAGCATGGAGGGGTGTAAATTCATTTACTGAAATGCAATTGTAGATACACTTGTAGTGTATATAGTATAGTATTATCAAAAATACCAAAAAAATTGAAAAATTTGAAAAAAAAACTACAAAGTCAAAAATACAAAAAAATTACAAAAATAAAAAAATTCCAAAAATACAATAAAGGGCTTGACTGAACTTTTATTATTGAGGGAGAACTCAATAGAAAAATATTTTGGGGAGAGAAAAAGTATTGAAAAGAATTTAAGTGTTTAATTATGATCTTCTAGCTGAAAACAAAAATAGAATAAGTATTTGACATTCAACCTTTACTGGTTAGACCTTCCGGGTCACTGTAGCTTGATTCGTTCAAGCTTTAGCTTAATATACTTTAAGCTTTGACAAGATAGATCACGATCTCTCCTAACTTAAGGCGTATTCTTGTACCCTAGCCACCAATACAGGATTCGCTGGCTTGCTTTGGCTTAGGAGTCTAAATAACCTTGGTTTACACTACATAGTGTCTGGAAACACCTTGTGAATTTGAAATTCAACCCTAGTGTTCATTAGGGACGGTGGAGTCCTTACCTATGCGTACAAGTAGACTCTTTGTCGTAGTATTTAGTCTTATGTCTAGGAGAAGCTCTTTCCACCAAAGAACTCACCCACCAAATAAAGTGTTCTCTACTAAATAAATTTGTCGGAGACATACTGACAGTTATTTGTACAAAAAAAAAAGTTTCAGAAAAAGAAATTCTTTGGAATAAGTCAAGTATGTTCTTAAAGTTCTGTAAATAGTTTTTCACCAAAAACAAAAATATTTTCAGGGTATAATACAAATACCCAGTTCCCACCAAATATTCTTTGAGCCAAAACGTAATAAGGGTTGGGCTTGAGTTTTCCTCATTTTTTAGCATCAATCTGAAAATACAAGCTGAAACTAGGACCAACCTAGACTTAAACAGACGTGAAACCCAAGGATTGAGTATTGAAATTCACCTGGTTAGTCCTGAGCCATCACTAAGCACAAGCATAACCACTTAGCTTCTAAGTCTTGTAAAACCTTCTGAGTCTTGGAAATCGCACTTAAGGTTTAAATATCAAGAGTTCTTGTTGGTTGAGAGATGGTCTATGTCATATCAAACTTAAGTTCTGGTTAGTCTTCCTAAGCGACAGGTTCTCACAATGTCTAGACAAAACACAGTTGGTTTATCAGAAAATCTTTCAGCTTTAAGATCATCTCTAAACACTTAACACTTAACAACTTGAGAAAAGAAAAGAAAAGAAAAATAGATATCTCATCACACTTACCTTGCTGATACTTAAAATGCTTCGCACTTTAATGAGTTGTTTGCTAAGGGACTATCAAAACCTGAGCATGAGGGTATGATGAGGTGTGGCTCATCATAGCTAAAATGCCCAAGTTAAGCTAAAAACTAGGTTAAACACTACTGAATTAACACATGAAAAGGGATAAGTGTGGGAAATAGTGAAAAAGACCTAAAACATCAAATCTGTGTTAAAAATGTGAAATTAGGTTATTAAATGAGGTATTGCATTCATTATTATAAAATGATGGTCCAATTGCAAATTGAACAAACATTTGAGTCTAAAAGTTCAAATCAAAAGTAAAATTAACTTCCTTAATGTTCAATTAAGCTTAAATAAAAACTTGGTTGCATTTGGACATCATTAGGACTTTGCATTAATAGTTTTTCACTTAGGTCCTTAGGTCATATGCATAACATTCATTTAAAAACCTCCAGGGACTGATTTGATAGCTGGTAGGGACCTCTTCGTAACACTTAGGGTCGGCTCTGATACCTTTCTTGACACTTATGGGCTTACTGCAAAAACTCTACCCCTTCGCCCATAAGGGCTTCTCCACAATTCTTCCAATACACCTGAGGCCGCGTGGGGTCTACTGTAGCCTCATGAACTCACCCAATCGCAACCATCCATCCTTCATCAGCTGATCTTGTGGTTCAAATCCAATCAAAGCTTCGCGCGCTTTGGTGCGTGTAGTCACCTCTTGCTCCAGATTCCATCCAACGGCCGCATTTTGATTTGGACCTCGTGCACACTCTTCTTCTCATCCCTTTTGCCTAAGCCCTAGGTGTGTGATTGCACCTCCACGGTGACCACAATCACTGTCTTGGCTACTTAAGGAGCTTCCCTAAGCTCGCACGCACGCAGATCACCTCCCCTTGAAGAAATCAGAATATGAGGGTTCAGAGTTCCTCCAACAAGAGTTGGTAGGTACGGACTTTCCTCCGAACCCTGGATTAGATGGGGGTGGATACAGATCCATCCCCTGAGAAGATCGGTGGTAGATGTTATGCACAGCCTCCCTACCAGAGGGCGGTTGCGCAAATGGGTTTTGTGTGGAAGTGGCTCGCTGCAGATGTCAAGTCAGTTCGTCCACCTTCTTCTCGATGATCGAGACCCTATCCAAGCAAATGGCCATCAATTCCAGATCGGTGGATGAGGACAGGCCCTGAGTCTCATGTGCTCCCCACGTATTCGTCAATGTACGGGTAGTCGTCTGGTCGAACATGCCCATGGATTCATTATTGATGGAGTTCTCGCACATATTATCGAGGATCTCCCACACAGTGTCCACGTGTTGACCGATGATGTTTCCTCCACAGGTTGCATTGACAAATAGTTTGATATCCTCACGGAGTCCCTGGTAAAAAGATTGGACTTGTTCCCATTTAGGAACTCCATAATGGGGGCACTTCCGCATGAGATCCAAAAAGTGATCTCATGCTTTATGAAGAGGTTCTCCTACATTCTGTGTGAAATGTGTGATCTGGTGCTGCAAAGCATTTGTCCAACCAACGGGAAAGAACTTTTTCAGAAATTCAGATTGCAGTTCAGGCCATGTGTTGATCGAACTAGTTAGGGTTTGGTACCATTGGGTAGCCTTGTCAATGAGAGAGAAGGAGAACATCTTCATGAACAAGATATCCTGATTTTGAACTTCTGATCCAAAGGTCTAGGCCAGATGCTTGAGTTGCTTGATATGCTGGAAGGGATCCTCGAAATTAAGCCTATGAAATTTAGGGATAGCATGAATCATGTTGGGCTTGAGTTTTGTATCGGGCCCTCCAGCCGGGATTTGAACTCTAGGCTCGATCGCCATCGCAGTGGGATTATAATGATCTAGCATCTGCGGTGGGTTCATGAAGGCTTGGAAGAGATCGTTGAGGCGTTGAAGTTGATTTTGAAGGTTTGGCTCTTCTTTGTTGTGGTAATCCATGGTTGATGAGGGAGATGTAGGCTCAGAATCAGAGGAGATGTCAATCTGATCGAGAATTTGCACAAACAAGGAGATTGAGGCTTGGCCTCGACGAGAGTGAATAGATAATAGAGGCCTCAAGTGTGGTCTTAAGGACCTCCTCCCAAACATACACTGATGGAGTAGATGAGGGCCAGAAAGTCTAATGGACCCAATCAAGACACGCAAATATTCTTGGATGGCTATAGAGGTTTGAGGTGGATGATACCTCTAGATCAAAAAGTCGTCCACCTGAGAAATACCTAGGCAGCCAGGAAGGGAGAGTCCCGCAAAGATCCCTACATGGTAGAGCGTCCCCATGGGTTATAGGGCTTCCCCCACCTGACCTTCCTTGTCACCGTGGATCCAAGTAGACTAGAATGGATAACTTGACCTCTTAAGTCTACCAATTTTAAGTTTAGATGAGGTGCTTAGGATTTCACTTGAACTTTAACATGTATTTGTGAGTTGACCTAATTTGGAGGTTGGTTAACCCCACAAGGTGGGTCAACTTCACCTGTGTTGTCCTTGAGATTATTAGGTCCCGATTTTAGGATTCAAGTGGATGTTTAGAGCTTTATCTTAGGGTTTGCTTGATAAGGTGAATTCAACCAAGGCTTAGGAAACGCACAATTTGGGAAAGTTGATTCTTCTTTAAGCAACTGTGATCCTCAACCCTAGAATAGAAACCCTAATTTGGATCTAATTGGTCCAATCAATTTCATCCAAATTTGGCACTTAGGGCTCAATCAAGAAGGTGAGTAGCCCTAGGTGTTTTAAATCCCTAATAGGTGTAGAAATCAGGTTTGGGATTTTTCTAAAAACGAATCAAATCAGACAACTTGAGATGATTAATTCTAAGTGTGAAATACAAGTTGATCCTAATTGATTTCTTCTTTTTAGCTCTTCTCGAAATCAGGGGCTTAAGAAAAAGGAGATAGATCAAGTCAGTATCAAATCAGAAATTGTAATCAAAGAGATTAAATTGCACGTTGCTCCTCAGCAACAGCACCAAAATGTTAACGCACGAGAATGGAGTTTTAAAATCACTTCGTTGCAATATAGCTGAAATAGCGCGCGAACAAATACAATTTATAACTCGAATTCAAAAGAGTATTCGAGGTTGAACACAGGGAGTAATTTATTACAAAGTAATCTCACATATCACAATTCCAGGCAAAATATAAGCATTTATAACCAGAAAAGTAATCAAAGTTTGGTGTATCAGTAGAATCAAGTAATAATATGTAAAAGGAAGAGGGTAAAATGGTGATTTAAATCACCAAATTACCCTATAATGTTAAGCTCACAAGTTATTCAAATATCAAAATCAAGCACATCTCAAATTAAAAACCACAGAACCAATGTATCAGACGATAGAATAGGCGGTCAGACACCTCAACCAGCACCCAACCACAGTGCCCTTAGGAAGCTCAAGGGTGTCTTCTCTTCTTCTCAAGTCACGCACAGAAGCAAAGGCCTCTTTCCAACTAAGTGTTGAGAGAGCACAGTAGGGGGCAAACTCCCCCCTCCTTCTCTCTCTCTTCTTTTTCTTCTCAAACCCGACTAATCGGGTAACCGGATTTGGACCTGGGCCAAACCTGCCTGTGTGAATGGCAAGCGAGGTGTGCGTATGCTTGTGAGCGGGGACCCGACCAAGGTGTTCTTGGGAAACCAGGTAAGACACAAATCCTTTTTATCTCACGCTCGCAGCTCTTAATCCCACGATGTGGTATTATCCTTCCTTCGTTCCTTTGCACGAAGCAACAGTCGGTGAAGCTCTCAATTGCAGTCGAAGGGAAGGGAGACTCCTCCAATTGAAGACCTGAGCATGTTCCTGGGAGAGTTCCGTGTGACCTGGAGGTGCTATTGGTGAAGAATATGGCTAGAACGTAACGGCCGAGGTCAGAGAAGGTGAAGGTGGCGGCGAAGCTCCGATGGTGTACATGAAAACCACAATACGGCCTTGCAGCCTTGTCAAAATAGCTCAAAAGGTCCACCGGAGCATGGCAAACGTAGTGGTGGCGATTTCGTGGTGTTTGGTGAAGATTGGAGGTTGGATGAGGGGAATAGAGGAGAAGATAGAGGGCCTTGGAGAAGAGGAAGGAGGCTGGAAAGCTCCTATCGTAGCTGACCGGAGCTGGAGAAGAAGACGATAGGAAGACGACGACGGCGAAAGTGACAGAGGAGCGACCTCTCTTTTGCTAGAGAGGTTCACGAGGATGAGGGGAAGAAGTTGGGCTGTCCAATTTGATGGTTGGATGGTTGGAAGAGGGATAACAAAGGCAATCGCTGGAGCAAAATCCGAAGGTGGCCGGAGAAGGAGGGAGTTTCTCAGGCCAAGATTTGCTAAGGAAGTGAGGAACACGATGTAGGTCCATTTATAGGGCTTAGAATCGAGTTCCAAGCTTGGAAATAAGCTTACAAACTTCGAGCTTCACGTGCAAGCTTGATATACGTGGTTTCAAAACATTCGCATGAGAAAGCCAAAGGGTTCTAGGATCTGTGAATGGTCTCAATTAGAAGGGAATTTCTAAAGGAATCTCCCTTTCAATTTTGGGAGTGATTGATTGAGAATCGAGTGAGAAATCCTCGCTCGAATCACACGGTGGAGGTTTTGAGTTTCTATTAATGGTGCAGGGATTGGAATGTGAAGACGATGCAAAACCTAGGGGCCTATTTGCAAAGAATTCAAAAAGTTAAGGGCCATTGTGTGATAAAATGAGTCTGTCTAGACTGAAATGCAAACTGGGTCAAGGTGATCTCTGATTGGGCCCAAATTTTGGTAAAAACCTAATTTGAACTCAAGGAATATGATGGTGAAGTTAGATTTTAGGTTTGACCAAGTTTGACTTGGAAAATTACACAGAAACCCAAATTAGGGTAACTTTCCGTCTAAGGCTCTGTTTTACATCAAAATGGGTTATAATGGTCAAGTCAAAGGTACCAAACCTTATAGAATATTTTTCTATAATTTTTAAAAGGTTTAGGTGAATTTTATTCTGACTGAAACCTCAATTCTTTAAGCGAGTCTATTTTTAGAGTCTCAGATGTCTGTTAATTCTCGAAACGCGTGAAAAACCCGTTTCTTTTTGTAATGACCCTCATATTAGACATTTATGAACATTTAACCTTTAATTAGCCATTGGGATACCTTGTGGTGATTCTGTAGTTGTGAAATGCTGTTAAAATTACTGAAATAAGGCTGGTTTGATCTTTTCTTTTCAAAATTGAACATCAAGCATTTAGGACCCTCTGATGGTTATGTAGGAGCTTTTATTATCTTTTTAAGACCAAAATAGGCTAGTTAGGGTTTATGATGGAGTTTCCATCAACACCCTGAGGCACAACAATGCAAAACCACCCCCTTCCCCCTCAGATTTCCTTCTTTCCTTTTCAAATCCAGAATCGGGTCAACAATCAAGTAATCGGGTTGAGTATATGATTCAAATATAGGGACCAGGCCTGCGCGCACGTGACGGCAGGTGAGGTGTGAGGCAGAGGTGAGCGAGGACCTTAACCCCATGTGAACTGGGGCGAAAAGGCTACTACAACAAAATGTTATATGCGTAAAAAAATTTCAAAAACTCTCGAGGTGAGACTATCTGAGATGCATTCTTCTTCAACTGCTACGTGAATTGCTTTGCCTCAATTGAGCTAATGTTGTTGCTTCTATGAATAATTGAAGGCCTGGAGAACAGCATGGAGGTGTTCCGCTCTTGCTCAAGGTGGAGGCACAGTCTGAGAGTAGCCAACGATGGTGGGCGATAGTAGAGGAATGCGTAGCTCTGGCGAATGCCTAAAGAGCACAAAAATGGGCTTATTGCCCCAACTAGGAAGCTTAAAAGGATCATCGGAGTGTGGCAAGTGTGCTGGTGGTGGTTATGGGTGATGTGCATGTGTGTGGCGATCGGTCGACGTCGGAGAAGACGGCCGAGGGCATGTCTGTTCGATGGAGGTGTGGAGGTGTTGGAACTCCAAATAGGTAGAGGGCTTTTATTCTAAGGAGCATGATAGAGTTTTTAAAATTGGTGGCGAGTTGCTTAGTGCGGTGTAGCGTTAGTGCTTGCTCACTGGAGCTCGTGCCAGTTGTAGGGAAGATGGTGAGGGAGCATGGTGGTCGACGGTTAATCCTAGGATCGAAGGAGGTAGATGTGACCTAGAGCTGGAGAGGAAGTGTTTAGGAGGGCTTAAGGAGTGAGAGGAGGATGGCAACGTCTGGCGTTGATCGGTTGGATGCGAAGAAGACGAAGTCAACTGTGAGGAAGAGCGACGATGACGAAGGCAGGGAAGGCCTCTACTTTGGCTGGCAAGAGGCGGAAGAGAGAGAGGAAGACGAAGGGTCATCCAATTTGATGGTTAAACAGCCGGAGGAGGAGGGCGAAGACGGTCGCCAGTGCTGAAGGTGCGGTTGGCCAAAGAAGGAAGAAGAGGTGTTTTTCTAGTCAATTCTTGGCTGCTTTTTACCGCTGATCCCCATAGAGCTTACATAGAGCTCCATTAAGGTCTCAAATTGGAAGTTCAAGTGCATGGCAGTCAGATTTAGAAGCAAGGAGGACCCAAGTTTTTTTTGAATTCGCAGGAGCTTCTTGCTCCAAATCAGGGTCCAAGATCCTGATTAAACGATTCTCTATAGTATGAACACCAATCCCACCAAATTTAATAGGATTTGATAATGATTTGCTATCGATTTGGGTCGGTCAAAGTCAATCACTGCTTGGGTTTTCATCAATGGCTGTAGGGGCATATTTGTGAGAATGATGAGAAGTTAGGGGCATGGATGTAAGGAAAATTGAAAGTTAGGTGTCTGAGTTTGAAAAAATATAATTTTTAGGGCCTAAAATGCAAACTAGGTCAAGATGGGTTCTGATTGGGCCCAAATTTTGGTGTTAACCTAATTTGGACCCAAGGAATCTAATGGTGAACTTAGATTTAAATTTTTATCATGTTTTATTGGGTAAATTGCACAGGAGCCTAAATCTGGCAAATTCTCATCTAAACCTCTATTCTAGGTCAAAATGGGTTCAGATGGTCAAAGTGAAGATACCAAACCTCTTAGAATATTAGTCAATGATTTTTAGGAGGTTTAGATTAATTTTATCCTGAACAAAACCTTTTCAATTTTAGTGGGGTTGATAATTAGGGTTTTCAATACTATTTTCACCCTCAAAATGCATGAAATCTTGATTCAGTCAGTGTAAAATCACTTTTTAGACTTTTATGATTAACCCCTGAGTAATACCATGGTTCATCTGCATTTTTGATGTGCTATTAAAATAGCAGAATTAATCATGTTTTCTTGTTTTCTTTTTAAATCAGAATATTATGGAATTGTGACTCTCAGATGATCAAGTAGGAGCATTTTCTAGTTAATTCTGACTAATTGTGACTAGTTAGGACCTATGTTGGTGTTACCATCAGCTGTCAGCATAAAACCTTGGTAGTAAGGGTCGACAACTATCGTCACCAAGCATCGCTCTGAATCGGAGGTCAGGCAGAAGGAGGTTGGTGCTCGAAGCTCGAATTTTTGATTCATGAAAGATTTCACGAAGGTTGCTTTTGTTGACCCCAAAACCCAACATACCAAGCAAAAATAAGTGGAGGAAGGTCCCTTTTGCCTTGTTAGGGGCGATGCTGGATGGTAGGAGACTAACAATGGCTTTTTTTTTGTTGCCTGCTAATATCTCTTGATCCTTTATGTCCTGCTAGACAAAAGGGAGGGAAATGATAAAATGGTACCACCAAAGCTTACATTTGGGTGTCTGAGGCAAGAAAGCCATCATGATTTTAGTTGTGGCTTAGGCGGTAAGATGGGAGAGCCCAACAGCAAGTGAAATGGATGGGGAGATTGTGGGTCCTACATAAGGAGAGTATGGCATTTTTGTTGACGATTCCCACAGACGGTGCCATTTGATGGGTCTAGAAGGCTTCCATCGAGGCTGCCAATGTCTATCAAAAAATTTGTATACGTAGGAAACGTAACGTAGCCACGAGAAAATAAAAATGAGAAAGTAACCACATGAACAAGAAAGATTGTTGACCTAGTTCTACTTCAAGGGGTGCACGTCTGGGGAAGGGATTTAACCATCAATATCTACTATATATACATGAGCAATGCCTCTTTTGGTTTGAGTGATACGCAGAATAGTAAGCCGTAGGCTCTTTAGATTTCCCCCATTGGGTGTGTTCCCCTCCACATGGAGGTAGGAACTAATTTATAGAATACATGATGTGGGAGAGGTTACACATTTGGAGGTGTAACCACCATAATAATGGATAGTTATTGATAGGTAATGGGAAATAATGGTGAGTAATGGCATTGACTTGTAACTTTTCGGTGGATTGCATGCAGACTAAGTCATGAGCTAATTGAAGTTATTTTGTGAGGGTAATTTTCTTCCCTTATCAGTTGGACCACGTCTCTTGGCATTCCCACGTGGACAAAGTCCAAATGGGTTTAGCCAGTCTGGTCATGAGCCAATTGAACTTATTATGTGAGGGCATTTTTCTTCTCATCAATATGTTAAAAGTTGGTTTAGAAAATCATCATTTGTATTTGGAATGTACTTAATCAATGATTACATGATTTCTAGAAAGTATGGTTTCACATTAATGCAAAGCTATATTGCAAACTCAATCCATGAACCATATTTAAAATGCAATCAATCAATCATTACATTATTATTGAAAAGTAACTATATTGTATCAGTGATTAGTCATATTACAACTCTCTTCTTTTAACTAGAACAGAGTTGCATTACAATTATCAGAGTTGTATTACAAGTATCACAGTTAAAAATTAATATAATCAATGTATTACAACTTCTATATAGTTGTAATACAACTCTTTATGGGATTATATTACTATTATTAGAATTGTATGCAAGTATCACCATTAAAAATTTATTTAATTGATGTATTACTACTTCTATATAATTGTAATACAACTCTTTTTATGTGATTGTATTAAAGTTGTATTACAACTTTGACTCAATTACGTCAGGGTGTTAACGTGATCCTTAAAGAATGTTTTTAATTTTTCACATATAATTAACTTTAATTTCTCATTTATATTTCAACATCATCATTCTTCTAAGAAAAATTTGTACCTAATTAATTATGTCATCCTTACTTTTGATATTTTTATATTATCATAATCGAGAAACAATTCTTTTTAAAAAGTGATGATTTTATTTGTATCCATCCAATTCTCATAAGATCCGTTATATATATATATAGGATATGTATCCTTTGAACATAGTGCCTATTTTTTCCATGGAAAGCCCATCATCTCCATAGTCCAATTAGGCACAACCTGGATGAGACCACCCACTTATCTCAAAAGCGATTTTGATTATTTTCTTAAAACCACCTTGTTATATTTAGTAGGAAAAAGGAAATAGGAAATATAGATCCTATAAATTAAGCACAGCCTGTTATGGTAACTTATTTATAAAAATATTTATTTTTATGTTTTTGGTTTGAATCGTTATTTATTTGTATCACTACACAATCGTACTCTTCATCATTTCCATAACCTCTCTTCTTGGCTCCTCACGTATTCAACCTTAGAATAACCTTTTACTCAAGTTTCATGGATCATTGTAAGTATAAACACCGCACATATATCTTTTAGGATTTTATATGTCTTAAATCTTTATGTACAAGATTTTATATGTTTTGAGGTTATGTTTTGAACGTAGCAACGTTCTTGTTATATACATACAAGTGAATATGCAGCCCTGGAAGGAAGACATGTCTTGTCTCTCGAGTATAAAAATGCACATGAGACCAACGTTCCAAGCAATGGTATGTAGATATGTAACACAATAAGTGTTTTGAAACCTTTTCTTTTTTTATACAGTATCAGATCAATCATTTTCTACAACAACATTTTCAATGGTGGAGCTATTGCTTAAAGAATTGCATGCTCGAATGTATCTGTAATATGCAAAGCACAGTTTTTGTAACACATTTATTTGGATTCAACAACAAACAAATTTGCTACATTTACGATCGTGTAAAATGTATTACAATATGTTTACGTTACATTTTTTGATTCAGCCGTATCCACGTAGAGTTATCTAATACTGCACATAAGTGTATTACAAATTATCAATAAACTGTAACACAAGATACCATTGTTCCAAGTAATGGTATGTAGACATGTAACACAATAAGTGTTTTGAAACACCTCCATTTTTTGTACATTATGTGAGATCAATCATTTCCTATAATAATAGTTTCAATGGTGGCGTTACAGGATAAAGAGTCGCATACTCGAATGTATTTGTAATACACAAAGCACAAGCTTTGTAACACAATCTTTTTATTCAACAACAGCCAAAGTTGGTACATTTATGATTGTGTAACATGTGCTCACTGTATTACAATAGTCTTGCGCACACATTTTTCTGATGCACCTGTATTCACAAAGAGATATCTAATCATGTATAAAGTTGTATTACAACTTATAAATTAAATGTAACACAACAATTTCAAATTGTAGCAAATCCCAATCTTTTTTTGGTACAGTATGTGAGATCAATCATTTTCTATAACAACAGTTTCAATGGTGACGCTACAAGATAAAGAATCGCACACTCGAATGTATTTGTAATATGTAAAGCACAAGCTTTGTAACACAATCATTTTATTCAACAACAGCCAAAGTTGGTGTATTTATGATTGTGTAACATGTACTCGTTGTATTGCAATAGGCTTGCGCATACATTTGTTTGATGCACCTGTATTCATGAAGAGATATCTAATCGTGTGTAAAGTTGTATTACAACTTATCAATTAACTGTAACACAACAATTTCAAATTGTAGCAAATCCTAGTCTTTTTTTGATACAATATGTGAGATCAATCATTTTCTATAACAATAGTTTCAATGGTGGTGCTACAGGATTAAGTATCATACACTCGAATGGATTTGTAACATGCAAAGCACAAGCTTTGTAACACAATCATTTTATTCAACAACAGCCAAAGTTGGTGCATTTATGATTGTGTAACATATACTCGTTGTATTACAATAGGCTTGCGCATACATTTTTTAGATGCACCTGTATGCACGAAGAGATATCTAATTGTGTATAAAGTTGTATTACAACTTATCAATTAACTGTAACACAACAATTTCAAAATGTAGCAAATCCTAGTGGAAGACAACCACCCTCTCATTTGTTTCTAATACGGAGAAAATTCTATGTAACACACTAAACGTGAAGCATGTATTTGTATTACAACATATCAATACTTTGTGTCCCAACTACTTCAGAGTTCAGCAAATTTGGGCGTAGATAGCTAGCTCGAATTTGTTTGTAATACACAAAACAAATAATTTGTAACACAACCCTTCTATTGTGAGTTGAAATGATTTAATGACAAGGAAACGTGAGTACGTTTGTATTACAAAAAATCAAAAACCTTGGGACATAATCCTTTGATATCAGCACAAGCATTTTTTTATGTATCTATGATTGTGCAACACACACAACTTGTATCATAAAAAATATACAAACTCTCATTCTAGCTCACGTATGTATTTCAAACCTATATATTTTATTATAAGGGTTTTTTTTTGTCTCAATGCATAATCTCAATCCTTGATTATATTGAATGACTCTGATGCTGAAACATCTCAGAATGAAGAGCTTGATTGACTGAGACCTCAAGTTGGTATGAAATTTAACTCTGTAGCTAAGGCGAAGATATTTTACGAACAGTACGCGATTGCTCATGGTTTTAGCATTGGCAAGAGTAGCACAAAATCTTCCATAGACAAGATTTCTAAAGACAAGGTATTATCCTATAAGAAGTTTGTTTGTGTATCTGAGGGATTTTTAGATAAAACCTTTGATGTGCGAGGCAGCAAGTCGTTATCATTTTTTGATCCATTGCCTAATTCTGCATCACCCTCGAGGTCTAATATGAAGAAGAGATTTGGTACACATAGGATTGGATGCACGGCCAAAATGACTATTAAGCTAAACTTTTTTAATAACAAATGGGAGGTTTAGAAGTTTGAGGATAACCACAATCACCCCATTTCGCCTTCAAAGAAGAGGTATTTGAAACCCATTAAGGGAATAACTGATCACACAAAGGTTCTATTAGACATCATGTCTGACATGGACATTCCCGTGAATAAACAAGTTGCATTTATATCGAGGCATGGTGGTGTTGGTGAACATGTTGCAAATGTTGTAGGAAATATATACAATCTGAAGAGGGACAAGCGGAAGAAAATATCAGGTTTTGATGCACAAATGCTAATAGATTAGTTTGAGTACTGCAAGTCAATGACCCTGGAATTTTACTATTCTTATGACTTTGACATAGACAAATGTTTGAGACATTGCATGTGGATGGATCCAATCTCCATTGAAGATTACAAGATATTTTGCGATGTTGTGTCTTTTAATACAACGTATAACACCAATAAGTACAAATTGATTTTTGCAACTCTCTGTGGTGTTAACCACCATAAGAAGTCTGTAATGTTTGCCAATGGACTTTAATAAATGAGTCGAAGGAGTCATTCAAGTGATTTTTTAATAAGGTAATTGACGCTATTGGTGCTCACCTAATATCTATTGTCACCGACCAAGACCCATCTATTGGTGCTGCTATTTCATCTTGTTTCCCCAATACAGTACATCATTTTTGTGCATGGCACATTGTGAACAAAATTTAGCTCGAAAATTGGTTTTGGGAACTTTGGTGCTAAAGCAATATCTGAATTGAGTGCACTAATATGGCAATGCAAGGATCCTAGAGTGTTTGATGATCGCTGGTACTACATCATTGAGAATTTTGGCCTAAAAGATAACAAGTGGGTAAAGTCTATTTTTGAGATAAGATCTAGATGGGTACCTGATTGCGCAGCAATCATAGGTCTTAATTGACCTAAATTAGGCTAGGACTTAGCATAAGTTAAGGTAATTCAAGCATGCATAAGCATTACTAGCACCTTTATTGCTTTCTTTTAACTATGCATAAAATAATGCTATAACGTACTGATTAGGTGCATCATGTCAATTGCAGGTAATAAGCTGATCAGAAGCTAGATCTGAAGCTAGATCTAAAGCTGGATCTGAAGAATAAAGAATAACTGATGTTGCAACAGAGTTGGAGCGGAAGACCTAGATTAGATGTAGTAGATAATAATGTAAGGGAGTTAAGGTAAGCTATTCTATTAAGTAGGAATAAAGCAATAAATTGTGAAGAACTTAGGTCCATCCTAGCCCTAGGATAGCCTAAAAGGTTCCCCAAACCTTAGCCACCCTTAGATTAGGTCACCGCACCCTAGGAAACGTTAAAACCCTATCCCAACCTCTATCTAGATGTCCAGATGAGTTATAGGATGTCTAGAACCCTTAGCTAACTCTAGCACACTTTAAACCCACTTCTGCAGTGTTATTGGACGTCTAGACACTTGGTCAAACGTTCAATTTCTGCATAATACCCAAGACAGAACCTAGAATCCCTCCTGACTCTGATTGGACGTCCAGACAATAAGTTTGGACTTTTGAATTTTCACTATAAGACATCTGACAACTTTATTAGACATCCAGAACTACCCTCTAGACCCTGTTTTGAGATTCAAGCCTTGATCTTGGATCTCTAGCTCCCTAAACCCAATTCTAACCCCTTAGGAACCTTAATTAAGGTGCCCTAACCCTAGTACATCACCTCTACACCTCCCTAAGGACCTAATTAGGTCCTCACTAAACCTAATTGACTTGGATCATGGTCAATCTCATCAGCCTATTCAATTGGACTCATTGAGTCCAATTGAGCCCTGATCTCAGCGCACACTATCCAATTGGACTCAGTGAGAGTCCAATTGACCTAGACCTAACTTAATTGAGTTATTTTACTCTCAATTAGGTTTCCACAGACCCAATTAAACTTGTATTAAGTTTAACTGCACTTTACCTAAGTGAATTGGGGTTTACAACCTTAATTTGAGACCTACCATGACCTAAACCCACTAGAACCTAACCTAATCAACCTAGCCACCTAAGTTTCGACCCACACACACCAAGAGCCATTCAATTTTTAGATCCACATTTGGTGGATCTGAAAACCACCATCCATCCTCTCTCTCACTCTCCCACGAGCTCCCATCATAGGCCTCTCTAGAGAATTCCATAATTCTCTCGAGAGCTTCCCTTAGGCCTATAAAAAGACCTAAGGGGTGGCACTTTGGACCCATTCACTCTTGGCTCCATTTTAGCTTAGCTTCATTCCACCTCCACTCCACCTTCACGAGTAGCTTCACCATGGCCACCACCATCTCCACGCCAAGATGTTGGATCGCCTCCTCAACCTCTCTCAAAGGGCCGCCTAGGCACCATTGGTCGCCCCTCCTTCTCTCAACCAAGTCAAAGGCCATTGGAGCCCACCTCTGAATGCCCTTAGTTTTGATAGATTAGATTGTAGTTCTTCGTAGATTTATTGCTTTTATTACTTCTTAGTAGTGTAGCTCCTTACTTCTCCCCCAATGATGCATGCATAATCCCCCGTATATTCATGTATGCAGTTGTTTTCTGATAGCTATTACTTTTTACATTCCCTGTACAAGCATTCCGCTACCAGTGCTCTGCAATTCTGTTATCATCTTTATATATATATATATATGTTGAAAATCACCATTTGCCTGATTATCATCTTTTGGTGTGATTAAAGTTGCATGTTTTCAATTTCTGATATTCTTCAATAGCATGTCTTACATCAATATGAACTTAGCATAAATCAACATGAGATTTTGAATAAGTAGAGCGAGCGAGATCAATTTCAAATCTGCATTTCCATAAATGCCTCCTAGAGACAAACGACCGGGACTCAAATCTCGTTATCTTAGAAATTATTTTTGTTGATCATACTTCGAAACTGTACTACGATGCATTTCTGATCAAATATGCGCTCTACGATGCAACGTCATTTTCTATTTCGATCTCTAGAATTTTCACTGATAAATCTTCCTCTACTTGTCTTTTGATGTGCAGAAAAACAGGGAAAAACGAGATCTGCGCATATAACGAGCATGGAAAAAAGATACCAGGTGCACATCATATCTTCTTAGTCTATGTTTGATTTGAACCTTAGGTTAGATTTCCTTCTAGCAATTTCATTTGAAAAAAAAAAGTCTATTTATTTTCGTGAAAAAATAAATTAGGTAGTTAGAATAGGTTTCTCTTTTTGAATCTTAGGAATAGTTAGTTTTGAAAAAAAATAAGAAAAAAAAGAAAATTTTAAAATCTTTTTTTAAAAAATATTTCTTAAAAAAAATCATTTTGGTGGAAAGTTTGAATTTCAAATTCAAACACGTTCTCAAAAGCTTCCCCACCACCCTCTGATTTTCGACCAGGCTTCAAATACTGATTTAAAAATTCAAGTGCTGAAAAATTCTGAAATTTGTGCTCGATTTTCATTTTCAAACCACCTTTTAAACGACATTATTCATTTGAAAAAATTTCAAGTACAAAATTTGTAAAAATTTGTGAAGTGCAAGGGGCTTAGACTGACCTAGATTTGAAATTATTCAATATTCAAAAATCAATTTCGAGCAATCCGTGAATTTGTTTTGACTAAAATTGGTGGGTTTGAAAGCTGATCTCATTGGCCTTAATTTCCATATTTTTCGCAAATTTTTTAAGATCATGTAATACTGTTTCAAAGCAGAAAATCAACTAGGGGTCAAAATTCCAAATCTGACCCCCTGACATTTAAAAATATTTATAAATTCGGTTGAAATAGTAAAAATTATAAAAAAAATATTCTCTGAAAGGATAATTGAAAAAGGAATCGACTTACCAAATTTCAACTTATTTTGATTCCAATTCTTATCAGAGAATTGTTCTTTTTTTCATGGTCTGCTGAAGAAAAAAGAACCTTAGAATTGCATGAACCCTAGGTTACACCTCTAGGATTACACTCTAGAGACCATACATTTGGGCTAGACTAGACTTAATCAAGTCTAAGGTTTAACCGGTGAGCTTGGTCACCTTGTGGGCCACTCACCATAAACCCCAGTTGAAGAAAAAAGGGCTAAAATTAATTTTAAAACATGTAAGCAAACCTGAATTCGTTGTCATACTACTAAGTGGCGTCAACCTCTCTTGCTGAACCTGGTTACTAAGTCTGCGAGGTAGTGTCAAACGACCGCGGCTCGGGGGTAACGGAATCGGAGGCATGAGCCGAAGGAAGAACCTTCCCCTTAGTCCCCTCATAACCAGACTGGCTGGGTTAGCTTGAGAGGTGGGAATCACTTTCAGTTGGTTGTATGATGAATTTTTCTTCAGGAATTCAAACTTAAAATGAAAAATCTGGTCATCCGATCATAAGGACCATCTGATTGATAGGGCCTTAGCCTTGTCTGGCTTGGCTACACCAACCCAGGGTTTGGGCAGTGTATGCAAGGAAGGAGGCCACTCAGACCTTGATTGGTTGGACCTTGGGAGCCACTCCCAAGGAGGTGAGTCACTTCGCTTGGGCCATCTTCTCCCCCACCCTCTTCTTCTATCTTCTTAGCCGCAATGGCTAACCCTAGATCTAGACCTAATTAGGATCCAGAAGAGCTGGACCCACGAGCTTATCTGAGAGCCCAGGTCACTGAATCAGCTCAACCTTGGGATCAGAACCCAAGGTGGCAAAGATGACTTTTCGCTTCATCTGATCCTTGTCCTTGGGTTACCAAAATGGTTAACCCATATCTTGACCCTGGATATTATGACCCATACCAGTTGGTCCCTCAAAGGACTGCTTCTTATAACCCAGGATATGGATTTCATACTCCTACTTCTCACCTATGGAATATGGGTAGACCTGATTCACCCCCTGGAACCCCTGAAGAACTACCAGTGTATATGCGACCGCATTATAGAATATAGAGTTGTAGCTAGCGCTAAGGAGAAGGCCGCATTCTATCTACACGAAATCCAAGCTATCACTGAGTCGAACCAAAGACAAAGCTGGATTCCGTATCAACAACCTGTGATGGAACTCCTTCAGGGAACAGCAGGGATAACAAGGTTAATTGAACAAAATCGGGAAACTCAAGAAATACTGCTTTTGAGATATCAAGTGGAAAATAGCCTTGAAGACCTCGAAGAATCTGAAACAACTGTGCTAGAAGGACACACAGGAGATTCTCAAGAGCAAATGCCGGAAGATAATTAATGGGAATCTAGCTTGGATATGAGATAGGAGTAGAAAATGTTCCAAATGGGTTCATTTGAGAACTCCATTCAAGAAACTGAGGAAAGGACTGATATCTCCAAAACTGAGCCACAATCGGATTATCCTGAATCCTGGGAGATACCTCTTGGGTTAGATAACCTAACCATGATAAGGGAAGTAGATCCATTTGAGGATATGGATCTTGAGGCAAACATTACATGTGACACTACTGATCAATCTAGGCCACTTCCTATTGTAGGTGAACCTGTGCTAGAGCCAACATCTTCTGATCTGCACTCTTCTTCTTTCACCTACATACCTAATTCGGATGTTAGAGATTCTGAGATGACACTTTCTATCCCTGATCCTGACATCCAAAGACCAGAAGTAGCTATGGATGTTTTGACCGAAGAAATGGATATGCTACCTGAGGCAGAAATTACTGAGGAACCCAATGCATATGAGGGTGAAACTTTGAGTAGAATGAGCTGGGGACACACCTACAATCCTAGTCAATCTAATGGATGGCTCGACTTAGAGCCTGAAGAGTCAGCCTCTGATGAGTCAGAGATGAGTACTGATGAGGACGAAGTGATTTTCGACAAGGATTTCAATGACCTCCCCACTGATCTTTTACTTTCACGGATACCCCCATATGTTCCAGAGCCTGGAGAGGGCATGATCTTTGATGTCAATTATCATTATGAGGATCCCTATGACTCAGATTTTGGTTCTGAGATACATGTTGATCTACTCCCTCAGCAACTTCCTGCTGAATTGTGGGACATGATAAATCAACTGAATCAACATCATGATCCCCCCTCTAATTATCCCCTATTTTCCACCACTACTTCACACTTTCTTATCGCTAGACTTTTTGGAGTAGGGTGCACAATCAGCTAGTTCGCATCTCCAGACCACTGATTCTGGAAGCATACAAGCACATCTTTCTCTTAATCTTGACCGACTCTTATGCTAGAACTGATAATCTGATTTAGTTTTCGCCCAGCTGGAGGCATTAAACTCAGCATCTACCCCACATTCTACCATCACCTATACATACCATTTTTTATACATAGCATATTTTCCTTTTAGCATATTTCCTTTTCGCATATTGCATTCTGTCAAGTTGGCCAGTGCTGAATGTAAATTTCAGGAGCAATTCTAGGTGAATTCTACCCATTTACTCCCAGCTGTACTTATTCTCTTTTATATCCATGCATGAGGAATGCAAGAACTTAGACATGGGGGGGTAGATACAACAAAACTGAAAATTTTTATGCCAACATTTAGGAAAACCTCAGAGTTGCATGTCAAACATACTTTAGGACCTTAAATAAAAGAACAACCGACTCCACCTCCAATGCTCGCATTGGAGCTAAAAATCGTCTGCAACAACCACTTCCGACTCACCCTCTCACCTTTTATTCTAAATTTAGGGTCAAGATGAATGTAACTCGAAAAGGAAATTTCATGAAGTACGAATATAAGAGGTTACTTGTTTATAGCATATACATAGTGCATCCATGAATAAGGTTATCTTATTAAGAGAATGCATTAGGGATTTTATCCTCTAGTTGATTCCTGTAATTTGGAATCCAGTACAATTTTTCACACACACGTAGAATTTGCAATGGATTCACGGTGAAGGCTGATAAACGTCCTTAGTTTGTCGAGAAGAAGCAATCTTCTTCTCTTGAACCCCTGGATAGTGTTTTGGGAGTCAGGTGGATTTTCTTCCAAAAATACACCAAATAGTGTGAGATGAGAGTAGAGTGTACTGGTGCTCTAAGATTAGTGCAAGGAATCTGGAATCCTAGATAATTAGGTGATAATACTCAGAGATAAGGCATAGTTTTCGCTCTCGGTTCCTTTGTATACATTTTGTGTGAATTTTGAGAGCCACCAAATAAGGCAAATACGTGGAGAGCGAGTTTTCATAAAACTAGGGCCGAGGTGGATGGTTACGACCATTCTTTACAGATTCGTCAGCTGAAGGAGGGTATTGATGTCAAAGTCAGAAATACAACGTCCTATTCGTCTCTCCAGGTGCCGTGAGTAGGCACTTCCACCAAATAAGCCACCCAATGTCTCTTAAGTACCACCAATCCCTAATAATGTCTCCTTAATAAAGTTCATGAATGTATGCTGGCTTGTGTTGTGTTAAAAAAAATATATACATAGAAAAAATGAAAAAAAATAAAAAAATAAAATTTGAAAAAGAAAAAAAATTTAGAAAAAAAAAGAAAAGTAGAAAAAGAGTTTATGAGTATGTAGTGTTTTCAATTGCATTGAGGCAATACCACCAAATAAAATTGACATCCACCAAATATAGTCTTAACCTATCTTTCTGTATTTCTGACCACCCGAATACTAGCTGAGGAATTCTAACTTAGTGTTAGAGTTATGAGGACTCAATTAAAGTGTTCATGTCAAGTGAGACCACCAAATACAGGTCATATGTGTGAATTTGGTGAGATTGTGAGCTCTAAGAAAAAAAAGAAAAGAAAAGAAAAAGAAAAAGAGAGAATGAATACAAAGGAACTAAAAGAGAGCATAATTTTTCTCGTCTTTCTCTTAGTTGAGTTACGTAATAATTTGGGAATCTAGATTCTATACTACTAATCTCTATGTAGCACTAGTCAAGAGTGAGCCACCAAATGTATAATCTTTTCCCTCTAAGATTCTCTACCTAAGCTTAAAGCTCAGTGGAATTCATAGACTATCTTGAATACCCCGAGGGAAGAAGTTTGCCTATCCCGCTAGAATTTTTACTAGGGGTCAAGTACAGGCTTTAGAGGTGAATTAGTTTTTCACTTGAATCCGTTGCAAAAGATACATAGCTACACTTTTATGATTGTCTGGATTTCTAGAACATAGGATGAAAATAAAAAGGAGAAAAATCTCTACGCATACACTTGATAAACTAATCAATCCTTTAGGGACCCTTCTGTGAATAATTTAGCTTTACATTTGCTAGGGACTAGCAAGATTTAAGCATGGGGGTATGCTTGTGCAGCAATCATAGGTCTTAATTGACCTAAATTGGGCTAGGACTTAGCATAAGTTAGTATAATTCACGCATGCATAAGCATTACTAGCACCTTTACTGCTTTCTTTTAGCTATGCATAAAATAATGCCATAATGTACTGATTAGGTGCATTATGTCAATTGCAGGTAATAAGCTGATCAGAAGCTAGATCTGAAGTTAGATCTAAAGCTGGATCTGAAGAATAAAGAATAACTGATGTTGCAGCAGAGCTGGAGCGGAAGAGCTAGATTAGATGTAATAGATAATAATGTAAGGGAGTTAAGTAATGCTATTCTATTAAGTAAGAATAAAGCAATAAATTGTGAAGAACTTAGGTCCATCCTAGCCCTAGGACAGCTTAGAAGCTTCCCCAAGCCTTAGCCAACCTTAGATTAGGTCACCACACCCTAGGAAACCTTAAAACCCTAATTCCAACCTCTATTTAGACGTCCAGAACCCTTAACCAACTCCAGCACACCTTAAACCCACTTCTGCAGTGTAATTAGACGTCTAGACACTTGGTCAGACGTCCGATTTCTACATAATACCCAAGACAGAACCTAGAATCCCTCCTAACTCTGATTGGACATCCAGACAATAAGTCTGGACTTCTGATTTTTCACTATAAGACGTCTGACAACTTTATTAGACGTCCAGAACTACCCTCCAGACCCTGTTTTGAGATTCAAGCCTTGATCTTGGATCTCTAGCTCCCTAAACCCAATTCTAACCCCTTAGGAACCTAAATTAAGGTGCCATAACCCTAGTACATCACCTTTACACCTCCCTAAGGACCTAATTAGGTCCTCAATAAACCTAATTGACTTGGATCATGGTCAATCTCATCAGCCTATTCAATTGGACTCATTGAGTCCAATTGAGCCCTGATCTCAGTGCATACTATCCAATTGGACTTAGTGAGAGTCCAATTGACCTAGACGTAACTTAACTGAGTTATTTTACTCTCAATTAGGTTTCCACACACCCAATTAAACTTGTATTAAGTTTAATTGCACTTTACCTAAGTGAATTAGGGTTTACAACATTAATTTGAGACCTACCTTGACCTAAACCCACTAGAACCTAACCTAATCAACCTAGCCACCTAAGTTTCGACCCACACACACCCACACACACCAAGAGCCATTCAATTTTTAGATCCACATTTGGTGGATCTGAAAACCACCATCCATCCTCTCTATCACTCTCCCACAAGCTCCCATCATAGGCCTCTCTAGAGAATTCCATAATTCTCTGGAGAGCTTCCCTTAGGCCTATAAAAAGACCTAAGGGATGGCACTTTGGACCCATTCACTCTTGGCTCCATTTTAGCTTAGCTTCATTCCACCTCCACTCCACCTTCACGAGTACCTTCACCATGGCCACCACCATCTCCATGCCAAGATGTTGGATGGCCTCCTCAACCTCTCTCAAAGGGCTGCCTAAGCACCATTGGTCGCCCCTCCTTCTCCTCTCAACCAAGTCAAAGGCCATCGGAGCCCACCTCTGAATGCCCTTAGTTCTGATAAATTAAATTGTAGTTCTTCGTAGACTTATTGCTTTTATTACTGCTTAGTAGTGTAGCTCCTTACTTCTCCCCCAATGATGCATGCATAATCCCCTATATATTCATGTATGCAGTTGTTTTCTGATAGCTGTCACTTTTTACATTCCCTGTACAAGCATTCCACTACCGGTGCTCTGCAACTCTGTTATCATCTTTATATATATATATGTTGAAAATAACCATATGCCTGGTTATCATCTTTTGGTGTGATTAAAGTTACATGTTTGTAATTTCTGATATTCTGGCAACAACATGTCTTGCATCAATACGAACTTAGCATAAATCGACATGCGATTTTGAATAAGTAGAGCGAACGAGATCAATTTCAAATCTGCTTTTCCATAAACACCTCCAAGAGACAAGAGACCGGGACTCAAGTCTCCTTATCTTAGAAATTATTTTTATTGATAGTATTTCGCAACTGTACTACAACGCATTTCTGATCAAATACGCACTCTACGATCCCAACAGTTCTTGCTTACATGTGTAAGAGATTTTTTGTGGGCTTGAAGACTACACAAACAAGTGAGAGTCTCCACTCCTTTTTTAACAACTCTATCACAAAGCAAAATACACTATATGAGTACATATCTAGATTTCAAACTGCAATCAACTGGATCAGAGAGAATGAGAATGCAATGGACAATGACTCTCTGACGAGACATCCGTTCATCCATACATCGTGGGAAATTGAGAAATAATTGGTAGACATTTATACGAAGATTGTTTTTTATGATGCTCAGAGAGAGATCAACAAGTCTTTGATGTTGAATGTTTTTGATGCAAGTATTGGTGAATGTGGATCAAAATATAGGACAGTAATAATTGATTTGAGGCAGGAAGAAAATGAGGTGACATATTCAATGGCCGATAAAGTATACAGATGTGAATACAGATACATGGATTTCTTTGGTATACCATGCAAGCACATCTTTGATGTTCTGAAACACAAGAATGTATCATGCATCGAGGATTCACATATTCTTCCCAGATGGAGGAGTAACATAAAAAAATTAGGCAATTACCCTATTTACAAGGTATCAGGTCACATTGATGATATTAAGGAGCTACACCAAGTGTGCTCAGTTCTCATCAATGATGCTATTAAATATGAAGATACTATTGAAATAGCAAGAGATGCAATTGAGTATGCAATTAATGATGTTCATTCTTTAGTAAACTAGAAGATTTCACATAACGAAGAACCTCTTAATCGGTCAATGAGCAACTGTCGCTACAATGATATAATGGTAATGGAACCAAAATTTGTGAAGACGAAAGGTAGTAGCAAAAGTGGTAAGCCAAAACTTGGTAGTGACCAATTTAAGCCTACTTTTGAAATGAAGCAATGCCGAGGTCGTCAATGCAAGTATTGCCTAAAGTTTAATGTAGGGCATGATTCAAGGAACTGTCCACTGAAGAACGCACCTTCTGAAACTACATTTGGCAGGTATTGAGCAGATAAAATTATCTAAATGGTGGTTTTTTTTAGATAGTATTAGTCACCATAATTTTCTTATTTTTTGTTTATTCATTCTATCGTTATGCAGATCAAATGCAAATGTGGATGATATCAGGCTGCCAAGCATCTGATCCTTATTATTCAGCCCAGACAATATTTCAAAGTCAACCAAACATTACATTATATGTTTTCTTTTTGTTAATTGTTTGTAGCTACACTTTCCACCAAATAATGTGATAGATACATTATCAAGTATTTGTTTATATTCGGTATATGTTTAGTAGTTGGCAATTAAATTTTGTTTATATCAATTTCAATTGAATGGTTTGTTGATTTCTTCATCAATGAAGATGACTGATCTTTTTCTTTCATGTTTAAACAACAAAGGTGCGTTTTTATGTAGCACGTGTTCACGAACAAGTGATTGTTATCATTGTATTACAAGTTTGAATAAAATAAATGCGATTGTATCTTATATCAATCATTGGATGTATTACAACATACATTTTATAGCTGCAGTGCAAAGATGTAGTACTCACATAAACCGCAATACAACCAATCTACATTTGCATTACAATTGCCGGCTTGAAATACGCCATAGAGGTGGCCCCTTAATAGATGATCACACACATACTTCAAATGTTATACCTCATGATAACACTACATTTTACAATGTTAATTCTGCCAAAAGGGGTCGATCTTAAGGGTGAAATGCACAGATAACACATCATAAATAGGAATAGGAGCATTGCATGTATCACACATCAAGATTGTTTATAGTGCATTATTAATGGCCATTTGTACAAGTGCATGTCAAAACAGGCCCCAGATGAATGATCGGACTGCTCGGATGGACTCAGAGCGACGAACGGAGCCAAACAGACTTGAAATCAACTAAATCCGACATCCGGAGCTCCCACTATTGGCTCAAGAAGTTCTGGCCATTGATCAAATGATCAACGGTCATGGGTCGCCAAGTGTTAGCCTCGTTGCGCCCTCAACCTCCCTCCATTGCACAGTATCACTCTAAGCCGTCCAATCACAAATCGGATGGCTGGGAATTACACACCTGCGCACTCCTCAATCGCAGCATCCTCAGACTGCAGCAGCTCCAACCATTGATCTTCATCCAACGGTCGCTCGCACTGCAACCACAGCTCATCTTTGCGACGCAACCGCGAGCGTAGCGCAGCGGAAGACGCGTCACCCCTGCACAGTGGGGCGCGGGTTCGAATTGCCTACGTAGCACAAATTCAAGGCGAGATTGGCACGCGCGATTTCGACCGTCGATCTGCTATCGAGCGGCTGACAGCAGGCGACGCAGCGCGATCTCGCACGTCCAAGGCAGACACCCACGATGATGTGCAGGGCGCGAGCGCAGCAAGCGCAATCCAAGCGTACGCCCCACGAGCAATCTCGACCATCCGATCCGCGATCGGATGACCCTCAAGCCGCGCACATGGATCGCGTGTGAAGAACTGGCACGCGTGAATGACCGCCGGGTAGAGTGCTTCACCGACTTTTTGGGAAGGGTTTTAGCGATGTCTCATTTAAACCCTTCTTCATTTGGAAAGACCTTCTCCCTATTTAAACCCCTTCCAACCACCCATGGAAGGCATTCAATACCTTTTCAAGTGTTCTACCCCACTCCTAGCTGTAATTTCCCTTGGAGGGGGTGAGATCAGCGTGATGTAAAAACGTGAAATTAAAATATAGAACAATCTCACAAAATAGCAATCACACAAAGTACACAATGATTTTTAAGTTGAAACCCAAACTGGGTGAAAACCACCACCTAACCCTCTCGAGTTAGGATTTTCTGATCAACCAAGTTGATCAAATCCACTAACGTACTACTTAAACGAGGGTAGTACAACCTCAATTACAACCACGCTACTTTATACAAGGGTAGCGTACCTCAAACCCCTTCTCTTCACGAGAAGGATTTTGTCTTACGAAGGAGACGGGAATTTGCAAAGCGAATACCCAACCAAATAACAAAGTAAAATACAAATAGTCCTATAGAGCCAACAAAGATATTCTTAAACTAAGCTTCTATAGGAGTTAGGATGCTTCCCTTTGCTAGAAGTACGTCGATGACGCGGATGCATGAACTACGCGATGGCACAACGGTGCTCTCGTGAACTACGGCAGGAGAGTGGGTGCGCAAGTGATCGATGCTCTCTAGATGTAGAACTTAAGCCTGGAGAGCAAGAGCTTCTTCTATAGATCAATTTGACACAAGGATGTGGAAAATGCTTGTACTTGGTGTGTCTAGGTGTGTGTTTAAGTGGCAAAGGTTCTCCTCTATGTATAGAGGCCCTAGGAAGACTTTGGAAGGCTTTGAAAGGCTTCCATAGCCGTTGGGTGCAAGCTCCAAGAAAATCAGGCCAAAATCAGGGTTAATCATTACACTGACAGGGTTATCAAACGTCTGATCCTGGCATAGACGTCTGGAAAGCTAGTTTAAGACATCTGGGAACAAAGTCAGATGTCTGATTTTAGGCGGGTTTCCTTCCTGACTTGAATCAGATCTAAATAGGGTTCTAGTGAATGGTCATCAGACGACATACAGGACGTCTGAAGTGATGTCTGGACATCTGAAAACCTACTTTTCTGTGGGAATGGATTTCCAAGAGAGTGCAACGGCTATAAAATCTCTGAGAAGAGATTTTAGGTCAGCCGAGGCAAAACGGTCATGTATCAAACATTTGGTGTCCTCTACAAACGTCTGATACGAGCCAACGGTCATTTCCTTCAATGTTTACTAAGGCAGCCAACGGTCCACTAATTGGACGTCTAGCAAAATCATCAGACGTCTGGACTAGGGTCTGGACGTCTGATTTCATCAGGTAGAACTAACTAAGTCCAGCCTAAATATTATCGAACGTCTGAGTCAACATTCAGATGTCTTAAAAGTCATTATCTGACGTCTGATTTTCAGATTAGATGTCTGAAAAGGCTGTTTGAACCCTATAATGGTTTTCTAAGTTCTCTACAGAAAGCCTAAGTATCCTAGGGTTGTGCAAGTGTTCCTAGGACTACTGTTAGGGTACTCTGAGGCTCTTGAAATGATATTCTAAGAAACAAAATAAAGTGCAACAAAAGAAACAAAAATACATAGAGTACAAGCATGAAAGGAAATCTATCCTATTCTTCATCTCCTTCCTTCTTTAAGCCATCGCTCCTAACGAAGCTCCTCTGTTCTCCATCAAGCTCCTCCAATTCGCCATGGATGCGAGCTCGAACTCCATCTAACCACGTCTCCATTTGCAATTGACCTGAAATTTAAGACTTCAAGTGCACATATTAAATGACACATGTTTTGTTATCATCAAAATAAACAATCATGGTGCTCTAGCACCAACAATCTCCCCCTTTTTTATGATGACAAAACCATAAATAATAATGCAAAAAATCCTCCCCCGTTTTGACATTATCAAAAAGGTTTAATTGATTTTAAATTTCCTATAACTTCCCCTTAAAACATGCTCTTCTATAAATAGGTTGAATTTCTTTTAACAAGAGTAATGTCCTCCTCCCTTTTGTAACAACAAGATAGCTATTATTTTTCTCCCCCTTACTAAAGAAAATATAGCTAACTTACATCTCCCCCTTAATAACTGTCAATTAGCTCATAATTTTAACTCCCCCTATCTATATGCTAATTATAAAAGATAGGGTAAAGGGTTTTACCTCACCTACCATGGCCAATAAAATGGCCCAAATGGAGGTGGTGGATGCCACATCGGATGGAGCTCCCATCTGTAACTTGGAGGTCTGGGCATCATCGTCGGTCTCCAGTTTGGCGTTCGATGTGCAGTGGGTCCACCATTTGTTCGCCGTCTCGTCGGTCTTCTTGTCCTTCTTCTTGGTCTACTCTTTGGCCCTCCCAACTCGAGTTGACCGTCTTTGAGCTTGTAGGTCTAGTCTCTTGTATTATAGTCACCTTTGAAACCTACAAAACATGATTCCAAATCTTTCTTCGGTATCAAAGTGAGCTTAGATCCGGATCTGTTAGCGGGTCTCCTTGACGGAGATCCTTTCTCAACCTTAGGGCTATATAAGTTATCTACCTTATTTAACAAATTATTTGATTTTTCCCTAAGACAAGCAATTTCTTTTTCTATAATATTCATCTTAGTCTTTAAATCAGAAATTTCTAGCTTTAGACAAGCATTTTCCTTAATCAATTTAGTATTTTCATTGATTAAGTCATCATTTTTAGGATTAACTTCTAGATCCTTAAGTTCTTTTTCTAGCCTTTCATTTTTATTTTTAAGAAAACTAAGGTTCTTTTTAATATTTTTATTTTCTACCTTAAGTGATTTACTAACTTCAAAAAGCTCATTAAAAGCATTTTGTAAATCGGAATTTACCTCGTTGTCGGAGTCGCTTCCGCTTTCGCTGTCGCTTTCTTCTAAGGCCATGAAACCAAAGCAAGCAGTTTCATCCTTCATAGACTTTTCTTCTTCCTCTTCCTCCGAGCTCGAGTCATCCCAAGTTGCTTGGAACGCCTTCTTCTTAGACTTCTCCTTTTCCTTCTTCTCCTCCTTTTTGAGGAGAGGGCATACTGGTCATAGATGCCCTTTCTCGTTGTAGTGGTAGCAATGTCTCGGACTTTCCTTCTTCTTCTTCTTCTCTTTCTTTAATTCCCTACAAAACTTGGAAAACTTTTTAAGTAAAATTTTAAAGTCTTCGTCGTTGGAACTTACCTCGCTATCCGATGCAACTCTAAATGCAAGGGTCTTCTTCGGCTTTGGCTCTGGTGTATTCTTCTTCTTCTGATTCGGCTTTGTCTCGTAGGCCATTAGATTGCCAAGGAGATCTTCCATGTTAAGCTCCTCCACCTCATTTGCTTCCTCAATCGTAGTGAACTTCTGCTCCCATTCTGGTCCAAGGGAACGGAGTAGCTTTCCTTAAAGCTCCCCCTTGATGAAAGTCTTCCCTAAAGCTTTCAAATTATTTACAATGAGAGTGAACCTAGTGTTCATCTCACTTAAAGATTCATTAGACTTCATAGAAAAAGATTCAAATTCTTGAGAAAGTAAGTTGATTTTGGAAGTCTTTACCTTGGAGGTACCCTCGTGAGTTACCTCAAGTGTGTGCTAGATCTTGTATGCGGTGGCGCATTGTGAGATCTGGTTGAACTCCTCTAGGCTGAGCGCACAATAGAGGGAGTTCATGGTTTTCGCGTTCAACGAGAGTTCACGAATTTGTTGTTGCGAGTAGCCTCCCGTAGGTTTCTCTGGAATGTCAAATGGTGTCTCACACCTGGCCCAAATCGTGAAGTCATTGGCTTGAAGCCAAGTCTTCATCCGCAACTTCCAGTAGGGGTAGTTTCTCCCATCGAAGAATGGCGGACGGGTCATGGGTTGCCCCTCAGATATCCGGATTGCAGAACTGCTCCCCTCCATGATCTTCTTGCCAGGCGTTACGTCGATCTGCAAGACCTACTCTGATACCAATTGTAATTTCCCTTACTCGGAGGGGTGAGATCAGCGTGACGCAAAAATGCAGAATTAAAATATAGAACAATCTCACAAAATAGCAATCACACAAAGTACATAATGATTTTTAGGTGGAAACCCAAACTGGGTGAAAACCACCACCTAACCCTCTCGAGTTAGGATTTTTTGATCAACCAAGTTGATCAAATCCACTAACGTAATACTTAAGCGAGGGTAGTACAACCTCAATTACAACCACACTACTTTATACGAGGGTAGCGTACCTCAAACCCCTTCTCTTCACGAGAAGGATTTTGTCTTACGAAGGAGACGGGAATTTGCAAAGCGAATACCCAACCAAATAACAAAGTAAAATACAAATAGTCCTATAGAGCCAACAAAGATATTCTTAAACTAAGCTTCTATAGGAGTTAGGATGCTTCCCTTTGCTAGAAGTGCGTCGATGACGCGGATGCATGAACTACGCGATGGCACAATGGTGCTCTCGTGAACTACGGCAGGAGAGCAGGTGCGCAAGTGATCGATGCTCTCTAGATGTAGAACTTAAGCCTGGAGAGCAAGAGCTTCTTCTATAGATCAATTTGACACAAGGATGTGGAAAATGCTTGTACTTGGTGTGTCTAGGTGTGTGTTTAAGTGGCAAAGGTTCTCCTCTATTTATAGAGGCCCTAGGAAGACTTTGGAAGGCTTTGAAAGGCTTCCATAGCCGTTGGGTGCAAGCTCCAAGAAAATCAGGCCGAAATCAGGGTTAATCATTACACTGACAGGGTTATCAAACGTCTGATCCTGGCATCAGACGTCTGGAAAGCTAGTTTAAGACATCTGGGAACAAAGTCAGATGTCTGATTTTAGGCGGGTTTCCTTCCTGACTTGAATCAGATCTAAATAGGGTTCTAGTGAATGGTCATCAGACGACATACAGGACGTCTGGAGTGATGTCTGGACATCTGAAAACCTACTTTTCTATGGGAATGGATTTCCAAGAGAGTGCAACGGCTATAAAATCTCTGAGAAGAGATTTTAGGTCAGCCGAGGCAAAACGGTCATGTATCAGACATTTGGTGTCCTCTACAAATGTCTGATACGAGCCAACGGTCATTTCCTTCAGTGTTTACTAAGGCAGCCAACGGTCCACTAATTGGACGTCTAGCAAAATCATCAGACGTCTGGACTAGGGTCTGGACGTCTGATTTCATCAGGTAGAACTAACTAAGTCCAGCCTAAATATTATCGGACGTCTGAGTCAACATTCAGATGTCCTAAAAGTCATTATCAGACGTCTGATTTTCAGATTAGATGTCTGAAAAGACTGTTTGAACCCTATAATGGTTTTCTAAGTTCTCTACAGAAAGCCTAAGTATCCTAGGGTTGTGCAAGTGTTCCTAGGACTACTATTAGGGTACGCTGAGGCTCTTGAAATGATATTCTAAGAAACAAAATAAAGTGCAACAAAAGAAACAAAAATACATAGAGTACAAGCATGAAAGGAAATCTATCCTATTCTTCATCTCCTTCCTTCTTCAAGCCATCGCTCCTCGCGAAGCTCCTTTGTTCTCCGTCAAGCTCCTCCAATTCTCCATGGATGCGAGCTCGAACTCCATCTAACCACGTCTCCATTTGCAATTGACCTGAAATCTAAGACTTCAAGTGTAAATGTTAAATGACACGTGTTTTATTATCATCAAAATAAACGATCGTGGTGCTTTAGCACCAACACTAGCCACCTTAGCACTCTTTTGTAAGCATCAGAGTCGACGAGCTGCCGACGGAACCAACCTCCACCACTGTGGCCGCCTTGCCAACTCCTCTTTCTCTCTCTCTCTCTCTCATTAGATTAGCTTTATCTTACTTAAGCATTCATTTATTGTTGTAATTGTAAAACTCAAAGTTGCATGATTAAATGATGACGTTTTTTATTTAGCTATTATCTCTCTCTTGTTATCAAGTCTTCCTTAGCTTAAAGTTGCATGAATGTGCTGAACAACAAACTCTAACCCTACTCTTGCTCTCTCTCTTTTTCTCTCTCTCTCTCTCGCTCGTTTTTCTACCACGTCTTCTTGCAAGCAAAAGCTCGCTTTCTCCATGACCTAAAGTGACAAAGAAAATCCAATTTTTATGCCTCCCTATGATCAACACTCGGACTCACGTTCGTTTCTTCTTTTAAAACCAACGCTGCGAGCGTGAATTATAACAACCCTTTTAAACAAACACATCTCTCGCACGTCAGTTTTTGGCGCCGTTGCCGGGGAGGCAACGGATTTATTTTGTCACTTCCATTTTACATCCATGCTCACATCATCTAACGCCTTGTCTCCTTCTCCTTGATGGTTGCAGGAATTCGATGCTTGGACTGCGAAGCAGTGTAACTCGTGACGGTAATGAGGGAGTAACCGCAACAAGGACCGGTCATGAGTATTTCTTCACCTGTGGTTGCTTGCTTGCTTAAAAATCTAAAAAAATTTGTAAAATTGAAAAAAATTGGCGTGGTGCATGATTGCCTGATCCACATCCTTAATACATCACCCAACAAAAAAAATACACTCTAACATTCTAAATGACCTAAGCTTCTTGGAGTGTTCTTCTTTCTTTTTGAGTGGTGTTTGCGAAGCCACCTTGAATTGACATGGGCCGCACCACTCAACCCTAAAATCAACTCATCTGATAGCAGTTGCATGGACACTAGGATGAGCACTCTAGAGTTTTAGAGCCTCTTCACATCAAAGGAAATCTACTTTCACCAATTGTGTGCAAAGCTTGACGTGCCCACCTGAAACTTGTCTGAAAACATTAAGACACATCAATCCTAAAAGACACAAAAGGATGAAACATTAAAAGACACCACATCTTAAAAAAAATCGTTGCTTGAAAACCATGTTTTGATCAGAGCACACACACTGGAATTGGAAAACTAAGAGGCACTACCCCAATCAACGCCTCATCACATAACCCTAGCACAAGCACTATCCTATCCCTTTTAAAACAAAGTAGACGTGCCCTAGGCAGGACAAGGTTAAGTCTCGAGAGATGTGATTTTGTTTGTTGGGCACTTGTCTTTCATTCTCTTAGTAGGATCTAGTGACTAGGGTACGGGGAAGTGTCAAACAACCGCAGTTGCGGGGTCTATGGAATCGGCGGCGCAAGCCAAAGGAAGAACCTTCCCTACAATCCCCTCGTAATCAACCTGGCCAGATTAGCTTTGGGAAGGGAAGTCTAGTGCTTACGGACTTAATCGCCCCTTTGGAGATTTCTAGGTCCCCTAAGGAATACACCATAAGGACTAGGCTTGTTTGCTAGGTTGTACACACACACTCCTCGCATCTGTCGCTCTCCGCATCCCCTCCTGTTCTTCTCTAGTGTATGCACGGGAGATGATCACTGCATCCCGAGTTGTTTGTGTTGGGATGGGAATCCAGGCAACCTGATTCTGCAAGAGACATGGCTGAACCTAGAGTAGATGAGGTTGAGGACCAACCCCCACCAAACACAATGGCCATCATCCAAGCCCAGATTAACGCAAACCACCAGCTTCAGCAGCAACAAATCCACACTATCATGCAAGCCATACACCGATTGCAGAACCCACAAGGGCAACCACCACCACCTTTCCAAGGCCCACAAGGGCAACCGCCACTTGATCCACCACCATTCCAGGACCAACCTAGGCCCCTGCGCGACTTCTATAATCCTTCCACTATTCAAGTCGAGCCGCACCTTAGGATCCCTGAAGGGGGAGATGATTTTAAGCTAAAACCAAATGTCATGAGTCTGATTTAGAGCCACTTCCATGGAAGCTCAAATGAAGATCCCTTCCAACACCTAGAGGATCTTGACCGGATCGCCCGAACTATGAAACCTAGAAACATTAGCCTTGACATTGTTTTGATTAAGATGTTCCCCTTCTCGCTGAGAGACAAAGCATCTCACTGGCTTAGAATCCTAGGTAGACCCATCACCACCTGGGAAGAACTGAGGCGTGCATTCTTAAAGAAATTCTTCCCCATAGGAAAAAGTAATGCCCTCAGAAGAGCCATTACTACCTTTACACTCCAGGGCGGGGAACAGTTCCATTAGGCGTGGGAAAGATTTAATGAACTATTGAAGAAATGCCCACACCACGAAGTACCGAGGTGGCAATTGGCCCAGATCTTCTACCACGGTATAGACAGCAACCTACGAAACTTCGTCGATGCCTCATGAGGGGGGAACTTCTTAAACAAAGATGAGGAGAGCACGTTTGAGCTCTTTGAGTCTATGAGTGAAAATTCGCTCAACAATGCCTCCATGACCCAGTTTAGCTGATCCAATCAACCCCATGGTGGGATTTATGAGGTACAAGCAAATTCTGGAATGGTTGACATGGATATCATTGCTAAGAAATTGGATCAAGTGGAATTGGTGGATAAAAAGATAGATGAGCTACTGAACCAGACCAGGAACCCGTTACAGACCTTCTCCCTAGCAAAGGGAGCTCATAATGTTGACCTGGTTTAGCCCTTAAGCCAAATGAACCTGGAACAACCCCTGACCATGTTCCAGGGAGGGACCTTTGCTCCCTCAACCCTCGATTACTCTCTTCCCTCCCCCTCAACATCTGTTATCCTTGAAGACATACAGGCTATCCAAGGTTATTCCAAACCTGACCCTTTCTCCAACACTTACAACACCGGCTGGCGAAATCACCCAAACTTTGCTTGGACAAACCAGAAATCGCCTCAATTTCAGAACCAACCCAGGCCAAACCAACAGCCAAACCTGCCCCCTATCAGCAAGGACCACCAGTTAGACCCCCATATAATCCGAATAGGGCGACCCCTCCCCCACAAAACCAAATGGACACCCTGATAAAGATGATGGCTGAAATGAACTAGAAACATCAGGAGGAAATGGCTTTAGTAAAGGGACAGTTAAGCCAGTTGTTGGACTGTAAACAACAAGGATCCCTACCTTCCCAGCCACAACCGAACTCGCGAAACATGATTAACAGAGGCCCCAATTTGCAAGTGTTCCAAGGCAATCCCTGGCAAGCTCACATGGTCCAACCAACCCCATAAACACCCCCTGGGTTTGGTGCTTCTTCGTCCTCGTCTTCTCAATGATCAACCCATGGTCCCAATGCCTTTGCAAATGCGATAACCTTGAGAAGCGGCATCAAAACCCAGGATCCCAAATGGCCGACTCTTCCCAAGACTTCACCTTCTGAAACACCCGACTCAGAAGAGGCATTGGAAAAACCCAAGGACCCAGAAATAGATCCTATCCACATTCAGACACCATATCCCGAGGCTTTGGAGACAATCAAGAAGAAGAAAAGTGTTGAGAAAACTGAGGAGCTTTTGGAGATCTTTAAGCAGGTTCAGATTAATATTCCACTCCTCGAAGCCGTCAAACACATCCCGGCTTATGCCAAGTTTCTAAAGGATGCCTATACACCCAAACGTAAGCCAAGACCTCAAGCACCTAGGAAGTTCCATAATATCAAGCAATCTTCCACTCAAGCGAACAGACCCAGGAGCACTCCTGATATCCTGCAATATCGGGGACATGACATTTGATAGAGTGCTCCTGGATTTAGGTGCTTCCATCAATCTGATTCTGACAACTCTATACCACTAATTTGAATTCGGAGAATTGACACTCACACCTGTTACCATCCAATTGGTTGATAGGTCCGTGAAAACCCCAAAGGGGGTTGTCGAGGACGTAATTGTGTGGGTCAAGGACTTCTATTTTTCGGTTGACTTTTTTGGTGCTCGACATGGAAGTTCCTGAACATTTGCAGAACATACCCATCATCCTAGGCAGACCCTTCTTAGCTACAGCTAAGGCAAATATCGATTGTGACATGGGATGTATGGAAATTGCCTTCGGAGACAAGAAAATGCAGTTGGATATCTTCCGGGCAACCAAGTCTTTTGATTGCGACTGTATCGAGGAACACAACCCCGTGGAACCTTTGGTCGAGGAATGCCTGACCCTTAGTTCTGTCTCGGACTGCCAATCTTGTAACAACTATTTTGACCCATCACCATTGACGTGCGCGTGCGTGTGTTTAGAAGTGTCGTTATAGTTTGCACTTGCGACGTCGGTTTTAAAGTCAAGAAACGGATGTGAGTCCGAGTGTCGACCTCAGGGAGGCATGAAAATCGGATTTTTCTTGTCACTTGTTGTCATGAAAATCATGGGGTTTTGCTTACGAAAAGGCATAGGTGAAAAGCGAGAGAGAGAGGGAGAGGGAGAGAGAGAGAGAGATTAGGGTTAGAGTTGTTTCATTTGTAACATGCAATTTAAATAAAAAATAGAGCAAGCAACTGAATAGAAAACAACTTCATTAATCATGCAGCTTTAGTTCATGAATTACAACATTAGATACATGCTTAAACATAAGTAAAGTAAAGCTTAAAAGAAGGCAAGAAAGAGAGAGAGAGGGAGGGCGGCGAGGCAGCCACGGTGGTGGAGAGGGCTCCGTCGGCAGCTTGTCATCTCCGGTGATTACAAAAGAGCTTAAAGGTAGCTAGGAGAGGGGTAGAGTAGTTGCAAGTGGAGTGAATGCCTTGAATGGGTGGTTGGAAGGGGTTTAAATAGGGTGAAAGGCTTTCCAAATGAAGAAGGGGTTTTAGCGACGTCCGGGACGTCGCTAAAACCCTTCCCAAAACGTTGGTGAAGCCCCCTACCCGCCGGTCGCTCGCCTGCAGCCGTTCTTCCTCGCACCCGATCTGTGTGCGTGGCATGAGAGTTGCCCGATCGAAGATCGGACGGTTGAGGTCTTCGCATGGGTATGCTCAGATCGCACCTTGAGTGCGCATGCGCGCAGGTGTTGTCGACCGGTGTGTGCGCGGGCGGAGCTGATCGTCGCCTGAGGACGTGCCACGTGGCGCGATAGTCCCCGTTCGCGTGCAAATCTACGGCCTTAATCAGTCGTGCCCGCTCGAACAGCGAGTTAGGCAGTGCGCGGGGTATCGAACGCCCGTCGCTGCCTTTGCGAATAGCGCACAGCCTGCTACGCTACCGGGCTGGATTGTCGTGCGGAGGAGGCGAGGCGCGCGGGTGTGGGGCGCTATGGAGCCGTGCGATGGAGGATCAACGGTCGAGATGTGTCCCTTGGTGGAGGAACTGGGGGCGTGCTGTGCGTGGAAGGGCGGATGCAGGTGCGGTGAGGCTGACACATCGCGGCCCCATGGCCGTTGATCGTCAGATCAACAGTCAGAACTTCCTGGGCCCATTGTGGAAGCTCCGGATGTCGGATTTGGCTGATTTCGAGTCCGTTGGACTCCATTCGTCGTTCTGAATCCATCTGTGCGGTCCGATTGCTCATCTGAGGCTCGCTTTGACAAGTGCTCATACAAATAGCCATTAATACTATTTTATAAGCAATCTCGACATATGATGCATGCAATGCTCCCATTCTACTTATGTTGTGTTATCTGTGCCTTTTATTCTTAAGATGGGCCCTATTTAACAGAATTATCACCCCACGATGCAGTGTTATCATACCCCCATGCTTACTCCTTGCTAGTCCCTAGCAAGGTTTATTCTAGCCTTTATTTTCTATCAGAATTTAAGAAGTAATTACTTAGACACTTCGTCATTTGTCAATAGGCGGAAATATACTAAGATCTTAATCTACAAAGACTAAGCAGTGCCCTGGTGTCTGCCAAAATACGAATCGCCTGTATCCTTTCTTTAATGTATGTAAATATACATACATATATATATATATTTTAGATTTTTTTTGGAATTCAAAGTGGGTTGGTAACTTTTTACGGCTACCCAACCCACCCAAAACTCGGTCAAAACCCTAAGTGCTAAGCATCTTGGTGTGAAGATCGTGATAGACTCATTCAATGGTAATTCAGACAAATTTCGGGTTTCTACGCCCCTAGGTGACCAGAAGAGGAAGTATTTTGCCTGAAGGTGTATTTGTTCGATTGGTAGCTTTCTCCCTACGTTTGTTTTAATTGGGGTCAACACAATGATTTTTCCAGTGTATATCTCCCCGGCTTGTACTACTTCCCCGCTTCTTCCTTAAGTATTTTGGTTCTTTTTGTGCAATTACTGAGCTGGGCTCTGGACAACCGACCAATGGGTTGTTACCCACGATCACTTGCCAGCCATACTCGTGCGGTGAAGTGTGGTTTATTTTATTTTCTTCTCTCTCTCTCTCTTTTTTTGTAGGTGGCTTCCCCGATCTCAAATGTACTTGGAGGCAATGAAGAAGAAGTGGTCCCGTGGCTGGGCTCTGGACAACCTGCCAATGGGCTATTACCCACGACAACTTGCTGGCCATACCACCCTAGAGAGTTCATTAGCTACCCAATTTCTGTCAAAATCTCCGAGGAGTGAGTCTGTGCAAAAATGTGTGCAGATGCTTAGACTCAAAGTCCTTCTGAGTTAGAGGGTGAGTTGATAAGTCGTATACTTATCACCTTATTTAGTAGGTGGATTAGAGTTGCTTAAGGTTGCAAGGATTGAAGCGAAATCCATATTTTAACGGACATCAGGGCTGATTAAACCTGAAGGCCTGAAAAGTCCAAGTGTTCAAGCTCTTTTTGTATTATTTCCCACTATTGACAAGTTTCTAATGCCTAAGTTTCTTCCTAAATTCAATTTTTTTTTAATTTTATTTTATTCAAACTGATTAAATGAGCTCAGGATCGCACAATTTACCACCCCCCCATGCTTAAGTTGGACAATGTCCTCATTGGCAAATACATGGATGCAATAGGGGTTCAAAAAGATATTACCTGAGTGATGTAAAATACTGGATCAACCTGAATCCTCTGGGTTGCCTCCCAGGAAGCGCTGAGTTTAAAGCCTCCAGCTGGGCGGTGCTTCGTGTCATCCCTCAATGAGGGTGACACTCTCCTTTGGGGGAACCTGGGCTAGGAAGTGCTTCAATCTTTAACCATTAACTGTAAAAGTGTGCCCAGTGTTTGGATCAGTGATTTCAATCGCCCCATTAGAGTGAGGCTTAACCACCCGAAATGGTCCTGTCCATTTAGACCTGAGTTTCCCCAGAAAGAGTTTTAGGCGGGCATCGAACAGCCAGACTTGCTGGTTAGGCTCAAAGGTCTTTCTATGGATGAGTCGGTTGTGGACAGCTTTCATTTTCTCCTTATACAGTTGACTATTCTCAAAGGCATCCTGATAAATTTCTTCGAGCTCAGAGAGTTGGAGCATCCTCTGCGCACTGGCTAACTGGGAATCCATGTCACATTGCTTGACAGCCTAGTAAGCCTGATGTTCCAATTCGACAGGAAGATGGCAGGCCTTGCCAAATACCAGGTGATAAGGCGACATGCCCATTGGGGTCTTGAAAGCGGTTCTGTATGCCCACAGGGCATCATCTAGTCGTGTGGACCAGTCTTTCTTGTCATGTCTCACAGTCTTTTGTAAAATGTTCTTGATTTGTCTATTTGAGACCTCGGTCTGCCCATTGGTTTGCGGATGATACGGGGTAGCAATGCTGTGGTTAACCCCGTATTTTCTAAGTAGGGCACGGAATTAGGAGTGAATAAAATGACTTCCACCATCACTGATCATGGCCTTTGGTATTCCAAATCGGGAAAAGATGTTCTGCTTAACAAAGTCCATGACAGTCCTGTGATCGCATCGACGGGTGGTGATGGCTTCTATCCATTTAGAAACATAGTCTACCGAGACTAGGATGTACTCAAAGCCATTGGATGGTGGAAAGGGACCCATAAAATCGATACCCCAAACGTCGAAGATTTTGACAATCAAGATGGGATGGAGGGGCATCATATCTTTTCTGGTCATGGTCCCCAACGTTTGGCAGCGTGAGCAAGTATTGGCAAAGTTGTGCGCACCCTTAAATAGGGAGGGCCAGTAAAATCCAGACTGCAGAACCTTCGCAGCCGTTTCTTTCCAGAGAAGTGGCCACCACAAGCCTGGTCATGACAGAAAGAAAGAGCACTCTGAACTTCATTCTCGGGGATACACCTCCTGATGATCTGGTCGGCACAGAGGTGAAATAGCATGGGATCATCCCATAAATAGTGCTTGGCCTCAGCCAAGAACCTGTCCCGTTACTGTCTGGACCAGCTGTGCGGGGTTTGTCCTTCAACTAGGTAGTTGACACAGTCAGCATACCAAGGCAGTATCTTGTCTTGCACATCCAGAATGTGTTCATCGGGGAAGGTGTCAGATAAAGGCAGGGAGGGTCCAATGTGGTCTGGGTGAAGTCTAGACAAGTGGTCAGCCACCACATTCTTTGATCTGGCCTTGTCGCGGATTTCCAGGTCAAATTCCTGCAAGAGCAGGATCCATCTTATGAGCCTGGGCTTTGCGTCCTTCTTAGCCAATAGGTGCCGGATGACTGAATGGTTAGTATAGATGGTCACGTGGGATCCCAGCAAGTTCGGTAGAAACTTCTCAAGTCCGAAGACTACAAAGAGCAATTTTTCTCTGTGACCGTATAATTTCATTGGGCCTCATCCAATGTTTTGCTCACGTAGTAGATCACCACGGGTTTCTTGTCTTGTCTTTGTCCCAGGACAGCACCTATGGCAAAATCTGATGCATCACACATAATCTCAAAGTCCTGGGACCAATCCAGGGGCTGAAGTCCAGGGGCTATGGAGACTAAGTCCCGGAGGGTGTGATAAGCCTGGGTGCAATCAGAGGACATGTGGAATATGACGTCGTTGGCAAGAAGGTCGGTTAAGGGTTTGGAAAGCTTGGAGAAATCTTTAATGAACCTTCGGTAGAAGCCAACGTGTCCCAGGAATGAGCAAATCTGCCAGACCAAGCTAGGTGGAGGAAGTTTGGAAATCAAATCAACCTTAGCCTGATCTACCTCAATGCCCTTACGCGATACGATGTGACCTAGGATGATTCCTTCTTGAACCATAAAATGGCTCTTTTCCCAACTTAACACCAGATTAACCTCGATACATCATTTCAAGATTTTCTCCAAGCTGCTTAGACAGTGGTCAAATGAATTCCCAAATACAGAGAAATCATGCATAAAGACCTCTAAGTATTTACCCACCATTTCGGAAAAAATGGCTAGCATGCAACGCTGGAAGGTAGCAGGTGAGTTGCATAACCCGAACGGCATTCGACGGAATGCAAACGTGCCGTACGGGCAAGTGACTGTGGTCTTTTCTTGATCTTCCAGAGCAATTGCGACTTGGTTATATCCTGAATATCCATCCAGGAAGCAAAAATAATTTTTCCCTGCCAATCTTTCAAGGATATGGTCAATGAATGGCAAGGGGAAATGATCCTTCTTAGTGGCTTCATTGAGCTTCCTATAATCAATACACACCCGCCATGTGGTGGTGGTGCAGGTGGGGATGGATTCGCCATGCTCATTGGTGACAACGGAGAGCCTGGCTTTCTTTGGAACCACTTGAGTGGGACTCACCCAGGGGCTATCGGAGATAGGATAGATGATGTCGGCGTCAAGCCACTTGATAATTTCTTTCTTAACGACCTCCCGCATGTTTGGGTTTAAACGTCTCTGCATCTGGCGGGAGGGTCATGCCCCGTTTTCCAAGTAAATCTTATGGGTGCAATAGGTGGGGCTAATTCCTCTCAAGTCAGAAATGGTCCAACCAATGGCAGCCCGATGTTCTGAAAGGGTCGCGATCAACCTGAGTTCCTTATCCTTGGTTAGATGAGAATTAATAATCACAGGGAAGGTCTGGTCAGGTCCCAGGAAGACATACTTGAGATTCTCGGGTAGTGGCTTAAGTTCAGGTGCGGGTTGAACAACAATTGACGGAAAAGGGAAAGGCGGGAGTTGATCAACATCGATCTCCTTAAATGGTGTTGTTTGATGGTAATCAGCCTTACAGAGGTCCACGGGTAGCGATAGTGACGGGCCAGAACAGTCATTACAGGCTTGGTGGTCTGAGACAGAACTAAGGGTGAGGCATTCCTCGACCAGAGTTTCCATGGGATCATGTTCCTCAACACAATCACAATCAAAAGACCTTTTCGCCCGGAAGATATCCAATTGCATTTTCTTGTCTCCGAAGGCGATTTCCATACATCCAGTGTCACAAGCAATGTTTGCCTTAGCCGTAGCTAAGAAAGGTCTACCTAAGATTATGGGTGCATTCTGTAATTTTTCAGGGACTTCCATGTCGAGCACTAAGAAGTCGACCGGGAAATAGAAGTCCTTGACCCGTACAATTACGTCCTCGACAACCCCCTTTGGGGTCTTTACAGATCTATCAGCCAGCTGGATGGTGACAGGTGTGGGTGTCAACTCTCCGAAACCAAATTGGTGGTACAGGGTTGTTGGAATCAGATTGACAGAAGCACCTAAGTCCAGGAGCGCTCTATCAAATGTCATGTACCTGATATTGCAAGAAATCAGGGGTGCTCCTAGGTCAATTCGCTTGAGCGGAAGGTTGCTTGATATTACGGAACTTGCTTGTTCAGAGAGCACAACCTTCCTAGGTGCTTGAGGTCTTAGCTTATGTTTGGGTGTACAGGCATCCTTTAAAAACTTGGCGTAAGTCGGAATGTGCTTAACGGCTTCGAGGGGCAGAATATTAATTTGCACCTGCTTAAAGATCTCCAAAACCTCCTTAGTTTCCACAACATTTTTCTTCTTCTTGATTATCTCCAAGGCCTCAGGGTAGGGTGTCTGAACATGGATCGGATCTATTTTTGGGTCCTTGGGTTTTTCTAGTGCTTCTTCTGAGCCGGGTATTTCAGAGGGTGAAGTCTCGGGGAGAGTCGTCCATTTGGGATCTTGGGTTTTGGTGCCGCTTCTCAAGGTTACTGCATTCGTAGAGGCATTGGGACCATGGGATGATCCTTGAGAGGACGAGGACAAAGAAGCACCGAACCTAGGGAGTTTTTGTGGGGCTGGCTAGACTATGCGAGCCTGCCCGAGATTGCCTTGGAACCCTTGCGAATTGGGGCCTCTGTTAATTATGCTTCGTGGGTTCAGTTGTGGCTGGGAAGGTAGGGATCCTTGTTGTTTATAGTCCAAAAGTTGGCTTAACTGTCCCTTTACTAAGGCCATTTCCTCCTGATGTTTCTGGTTCATTTCAGCCATCATCTTTATTAGGGTGTCCATTTGGTTTTGTGGGGGAGGGGCTGCCCTATTTTGATTATATGGGAGTCTAACTGGTGGTCCTTGCTGATAGGGGGCAAATTTGGCCTGGGCTAGTTTTGGAATTACGGTGGTTTCTAGTTTGTCCAACCAAAGTTGGGGTGATTACGCCAGCCAGTGTTGTAAGTGTTGGAGAAAGGGTCAAGTTTAGCATAACCTTGGACAGCTTGCACATCTTCAAGAATAACAGATGTCGATGGGGAGGGAAGAGAGTAATCAAGGGTTGAGGGAGCAAAGGTCCCTCCCTGGAACGTGGTCAGGGGTTGTTCCAGGTTCAGTTGGCTTAAGAGCTGGACTAGGTCAGCATTATGTGCTCCCTTTGCTAGGGAGAAGGTCTGTAACGAGTTCCTGGTCTAGTTCAGTAGCTCATCAATCTTTTTGTCCACTAATTCCACTCGATCTAGTTTCTTGGCAATGATGTCCATGTCAATCATTCCAGAATTTGCTTGTACCTCATAAATCCAACCACGGGGTTGACTGGATCGGTTAAATTGGGTCATGGAGGCATTGTTGAGCGAATTTTCGCTCATAGACTCAAAGAGCTTAAATGCGCTCTCCTCGTCCTTGATCAGGAAGTTCCCCCCGCATGAGGCATCGACGAAGTTCCGTAGGTTTCTGTCCAGACCGTGGTAGAAAATCTGGGCCAATTGCCACCTTGGTACTTCGTGGTGTGGGAATTTCCTCAACAGTTCATTAAATCTTTCCCATGCCTCATGAAATTGTTCCCCACCCTGGAGTGTAAAGGTAGTGATAGCTCTTCTGAGGGCATTGGTCTTTCCTATGGGGAAGAATTTCTTTAGAAATGCATGCCTTAGTTCTTCCCAGGTGGTGATGGGTCTACCTAGGGTTCTAAGCCAGTGAGAAGCCTTATCTCTTAATGAGAAGGGGAACATCTTAATTAGAATAATGTCCAGGCTAATGTTCTTAGGTTTCATAGTTCGTGCTATCTGGTCGAGATCCTCTAGGTGCTGGAAGGGGTCCTCATTTGAGCTTCCATGGAAGTGGCTCTAGATCAGACTTAAGACATTTGGTTTTAACTCAAAATCATCTCCCCCTTCGGGGATCCTAAGGTGTGGCTCGACTTTAATAGCGGAGGGATTGTAGAAATCGCGGAGGGGCCTCGGTTGATCCTGAAATGGTGGTACATCAAGTGGCGGTTGCCCTTGTGGGCCTTGGAAAGGTGGTGGTGGTTGCCCTTGTGGGTTCTGTAATCGGTGTATGGCTTGCATGATGGTGTGGATCTGTTGCTGCTGAAGCTGATGGTTTGCATTAATCTAGGCCTGGATGGTGGCCATTGTGTCTGGTGGGGGTTGGTCCTCAACCTCATCTACCCTAGGTTCAGCCATGTTTCTAACAGAATCAAGTCGCCTGGATTCCCGTCCCAACACAAACAACTTGAGATGCAGTGAGCGTCTCCCATGCATACACTAGAGAAGAACATGAGGGGATGCGAAGAGCAACAGATGTGAGAAGTGTGTGTTCAATCAAACAAACAAGCCTAGTCCTTATGGTGTATTCCTTAGGGAACCTAGAAATCTCAAAAAGGGTGATTAAGTCCGTAAGCACTAGACTCCCCTTTCCAAGGCTAATTTGGCCAGGTTGATTACAAGGGGATTGCAGGGAAGGTTCTTCCTTTGGCTTGCGCCGCCGGTTCCGTAGACCCCACAACCGCGGTCGTTTGATATTGCCCCGTAGCCTAGTCACCAGATTCTACCAAGGGAATGAAAGCTAAGTGCCCAGCGAACAAAACCTCGCCTCTCGAGACTTAACTCAGTCCTACCTAGGGCACGTCTACTCAGTTTTAAAAGGGCTAGGATAGTGCTTGTGCTAGGGTTATGTGATGAGGCGTTGATTGGGGTGGTGCCTCTTAGTTTTCCACTTTCAGTGTGTATGCTTCTATCAAAACATGGTTTTCAAGCAAGGATTTTTTTCAAGATGTGGTGTCTTTTAATGTTTTATCCTTACTTTAATGTCTTTTAGGGTTGACGTGTCTTAATGTTTTCAGATAAGTTTCAGTGGGCACGTCAAGTTTTGCTCACAATTTGGTGAAAGTAGATTTCCTTTTATTGTGTAGAGGCTCTAAAACCCTAATGTACTCATCCTAATGATCGTGCAGCTTCTATTAGATGAGTCATTTTTAGGGTTGAGTGGTGCAGCCCAAGTCAATCCAAGGTGGCTTCACAAACACCACTCAAACAAAAAAAAAAGAACACTCCAAGAATTTATTTAGAATGTTAGAGTGTACTTTTTTTTTTGTTGAGTGATGTGTTAAGGATGTGGGTCAGGTAATCATATACCATGCCAATTTTTTTTTCAATTTTATAACTTTTTTTTAGTTTTTCAAGCAAGCAAACAACCATGAGTGAAGAACTACTCACTATCGGTCCTTGTTGTGCCTACTCCCTTGTTGCCGTCATGGGTTGCACTGCTTCGCCATCCAAGCGTCGAATTTCTACAACCATCAAGTAAAAGGAGACAAGGCATTAGACGATGTGAGAATGGATGTGAAATGGAAGTGACAAAACAAATCCGTTGCCTCCCCGACAACAGCGCCAAAAACTGACGTGCGCATGTGTGTGTTTAGAAGTGTCATTATAGTAACCACATGAGACATCGGTTTTAAAGTAAAGAAACGGATGTGAGTCCGAGTGTCGATCTCAGGGAGGCGTGAAAATCAGATTTTTTATGTCACTTATTGTCATGAAAATCGTGGGGTTTTGCTTGCAAAAAGGCGCAGGTGAAAAGCGAGAGAGAGAGAGAGGGAGAGAGAGAGAGATTAGGGTTAGAGTTGTTTCATTTGTAACATGCAATTTAAATAGAAAATAGAGCAAGCAACTGAATAGAAAACAACTTCATTAATCATGCAGCTTTAGTTCATAAATTACAACATTAGATACATGCTTAAACATAAGTAAAGTAAAGCTTAAAAGAAGGGAAGAAAGAGAGAGAGAGGGAGGGCGGCGAGGTAGCCACGGTGGTGGAGAGGGCTCCGTCGGCGGCTCGTCGTCTTCGGTGATTACAAAAGAGCTTAAAGGTAGCTAGGAGAGGGGTAAAGTAGTTTCAAGTGGAGTGAATGCCTTGAATGGGTGGTTGGAAGGGGTTTAAATAGGGAGAAGGGCTTTCCAAATGAAGAAGGGGTTTTAGTGACATCCGGGACGTCGCTAAAACCCTTCCCAAAATGTCGGTGAAGCTCCCTGTCCGCCGGTCGCTCGCCCGCAACTGTTCTTCCTCATGCCCGATCCATGTGCATGGCATGAGAGCCGTCCGATCGAAGATCGGATGGCTGAGGTCTTTGCACGGGCATGCTCGGATCGCTCCTTGAGTGCACGTGCTCGCAGGCGTTGTCGACCGACGTGTGCACGCACGTGGCGCGATCTTCACCGTTCGCGTGTGGATCTACGGCCTTAATCAGCCTCGCCCACTCGAATAGCGAATTAGGCAGCGCGCGGGGTCTCGAACTCCTGCCGCTGCCTTTGCAAATAGCGCGCAACCCACTGCGCTACCAGGCTGGATTGTCGCATGGAGGAAGCGAGGCGCGCGGGCGTGGGGCGCTGCGGAGCCGTGCGATGGAGGATCAACGGCCGAGATGCGTCCCTTGGTGGAGGAAGCGGGGGCGTGCTATGCGCGGAAGGGAGGATGTGGGCGCGGTGAGGCTGACATGTGGTGGCCCCATGGCCGTTGATCATCAGATCAACGGTCAGAACTTCCTAGGCCCATTGTGGGAGCTCTGGATGTCGGATTTGGACGATTTCGAGTCCGTTGGACTCCGTTCATCTTTCTGAATCCATCCATCTGGTCCAATTACTCATCTAAGGCCTGCTTTGACAAGTGCTCATACAAATGGCCATTAATATTATTTTATAAGCAATCTTGACATATGATGCATGCAATGCTCCCATTCTACTTATGTTGTGTTATCTGTGCCTTTTATTCTTAAGATGGGCCCTATTTAACAGAATTATCACCCCAAGATGCAGTGTTATCAACCATCTATGCCCATGGACCTCTGTAAGGCTAATTACCATCAACCAACACCATTCGAGGAAATTGATGTTGATCAACTCCCATCTTTCCCCTTTCCATCAAACATTGTTCCACCCGCACCTGAACTACAGCCGCTACTCGAGAATCTCAAGTATGACTTCCTGGGACCTGACCAGACCTTCCCCGTAATTATCAATGCCAACTTAACTAGGGATCAAGAACTTAGATTGACATCAACCCTATCATAACACAGGGCTGCCATTGGCTGGACTATTTCAAATTTGAGAGGAATTATCCCCATCTATTGTACCCACAAGATCTACCTAGAAGATGGGGCGCGACCCTCCTATCAGATGCAGAGACAGTTAAACCCAAATATGCCGGAGGTCGTTAAGAAGGAAATTATCAAGTGGCTTGATGTCGACATCATCTATCCCATCTCTGATAGCCCCTAGGTAAGCCCCACTCAAGTGGTTCTGAAGAAAGCCAGGCTCACCGTTGTCACCAATGAACGTGGCGAATCCATCCCCACCCGCACCACCATCGCATGGCGGGTGTGTGTTTACGTGGCTTGATCGTGTTTTAACAGCCAGTTACGTCGTAGTATAGGTGACCAAGCGTTGTCAACAAATAAAAATTTATTACTCGAAAACCTAAGTATCCGAGGTCGAACACAGGGAGCAAATTGAATTTATTTACTAATCTCAAGAATGTAATTGAACACTTAGAGTTACTCAAAACCTAATTCAGAATATATATGCATGAGTTTAAAAGTTAATTGTAGCAAAAATAGAGAAATTGGACGTCTTAAAAAGATGTTTCTCCTGTCTGCTTCTTGTTCTTCTGACTTTCTTTCTCTGATTTTCTTCTTTTTCTTCTGTTCTTCTTTGGCCGTCTGCTTCTTCTTCCTTGTTTCTTCTCTGCAGTGTCTTTTCTCTGCTCTTGCCTTTCTTCTTCCTTCTTCTTATTTTCCTCTATCTTCTGCCTTGCCTCTCTTCTACAGTGTCTCTCTCCTTCTTTTTGTGGGTCTTCTTCTTCTTTAGCTTTGCTTCCCTTGTCTTCAGCTTTTCTTCTTCTTCTTCCTTCTTGTCTTTCCCTTTCTTTCTTCTTCCTTCTCCAACCTTAGCTCTCAGACTTCCTCTTCTCTTTGGCTTCGCCTCTTCCTTCTGCCTTGTCTTTCCTTCTCTTTTTCCTCTACGACTAAGTGTCAACTTCATTTCTCCTCCTTCCCTGCACAAACCGAAGAGAGCAAAACCTTGCCCTCTACCCACACCTGCGTCTCTCTCTCTATATATCACTCTTCAGTACGCTCTCCTAGAGTCGGGTAATCGGGTCGGGTCCCGTGCCCGGGTCCAGGCGTACCGGCGTGGGTGTCGTGCACGAGGAGTGCTCAGGAGGATAGTCGGGTCGGGTTGCCAGGTTCGCGGGGTGAATTCACGGACGAGGCGTGTATAGGTGAGGGACCTCACCCCATGTGTTTTCGAGACGAATAGCTAATATCACAAATCCAATTTATTGCGCACACCTCACTCACAAATTCATGAGGTGGGACTAATGTTCCACCCTCTTCTGCTTGCATGCCCGCAGGAACTCTTCCTTCCAATTGCTGTAGCTGTAGGCCGCACAGCGCCAATTGCTTGGATAGCTGACTGCACGAGACTACCCCAAACCTGCTGGACCTGGGACCCTGAAGCGCTTCAGACTGGAGCAAGCTTTTGACCTCCTTGAGCCGTCGCTAATGGCGGCTGGTGCTCAGACCCTTCACGACACAAAAGGGGCCTTGCAGCTCTATCAGACCACAGGAGGACCTTCGTTGTGTCACGACGAAGGTGAGGCGGTAGGTGGCAGGCCGCGGGGTGGCCTAGGCATGCGTGCCTAGGTCGCTCTGTGGCCGGATTGATGGGTTAGGTTAGGGGGCGGTTGTGGTGGTGTAGGTGGTCTATGAGTGGGTGGATGATGTTTAGTGGAGTGTGGCAGAGGTTGTGGGGTTGGTGGCAAGACGTGTGGAGTTGTGGAATGACGGGTGCATCGCGCAGGAGGTCGGTCGGAGATGGGGACGATGGCGGTCGAGGGGTGTTTTATGAAATAGGTTGAGGGGAATTGAAGAGGGGATAGAGACGAACGGTTCTAACTTAATTAAGTGGACGAAGGGGGAGAAAGGGCAGCTAGTAGTACCTGTTGTCGCCAGAGAAGAAGGCATCCAGTGGAGGAAGACGGCGGCGACGACAGGGCTAAGGATGCTCGCACGAGTGTTGCGCGATGCAGAGGAGGATGGTGAGGATAGCTCTACCACTGGTATTGTGGCAGAGCGACAAGAAAGAGGAGGGAGGCTCATCGAAGCTCGTTGGACCACTTGGCCGGAGATGGGGACGATGAATTTGAGATGGAATCCAACCAAGTCGAGCTGAGGAGGTGCGACTGGAGTTGAGGGTCAATTTATAGGCACTAGCAGGGGTTCCTGTGCTTGGAAGATAAGTTTCCAAGCACGAGAATCCTCACCAGAGATGGAATCAGTTAAGAGACCCAAATCTCTTGTGCGTTCACACAAGAGATTGGGTGCAAATCAGAGAGTAGGATCAAGCTCAGATGGAAGGGAATTCCTCAGAGAATCTCCCTTCCAAATCTGGGAGATCTCTGAGGAATCAGGGAGTATTCCCCCTCCATTCATCGCCAGAGTAGGATTTCTCCCCATTAATGGCGGAGAGACCTGCTTGTAAGAGTGGCGAGGAAGTTAGGGGTTTTATGTAATGGTTTTCAAAAGATAGGGGCCAAGATGTAATTAGGTGTACTAATTTGCAAAGTAGGTCAAGATGACCTCTCCTTAGGTCCAAATTTTGGTAAAACCTAATTTGGACCTAAGGAATCCAATGGTGAAGTTGGATTTTAGATTTGACCACGTTTGACTGGTCATCTTGCATAAAAACCCAAATTAGGTCAATTGATGAGCTAGGATCCCAATCTAGGTCAAAATAGGTTCCAAAGGCCAATTTGAAGGTTCTAAACCCTAGGGGATATTTTTCCATGAATTTTAGAGGGTTTAGTTAATTTTTATCCTGACCAGAACCTTGTTGAATTAAGCGGGTCTGTTTTAGGGTTACAAAATGTCATTTAATTCCTAGATTGCACATGGACCCATTTATAATTGAATCAACCCACTTTTCATCTTATTCAGACCATTTGACCTATGTTTTGCTTCTAAGAAATCCAATATATGTACTGCAATGGTAAAATTATAGTTTTAACCCTTATTTCATGTTTTCTTCTCAGAACACTTATTCCTTTAATTAAGCCCTTCTTTAGGTTATGTAGGAGCTCTTATTCTCTTTCTTAGGTCAAAATGAGCTAGTTAGGATTCATGATGAGGCTCTCATCAGTGTGTATTGATTACCGGAAACTCAATGAAGCAACCAAGAACAATCATTTCCCCCTTCCATTCATCGACCAGATTCTTGAAAGATTGGCAAGGCAAAAGTATTTTTGCTTCCTGGATGGATATTCAGGATATAACCAAGTTGCAATTGCTCCTGAAGATCAAGAGAAGACCACATTCCGTCGTATGCCTTTCGAGTTATGCAATGCACCCGCTACCTTTCAGCATTGCATGCTAGCCATTTTTTCAGAAATGGTGGGTGAATACTTGGAGGTCTTTATGGATGATTTCTCTATATTTGGGAATTCATTCGACCACTGTTTGAGTAACTTCGAGAAAATCCTAAAACGATGTATCGAGGTTAATTTGGTGTTAAGTTGGGAAAAGAGCCATTTCATGGTTCAAGAAGGAATCGTCCTCGGTCACATCGTATCACATAGGGGCATTGAGGTGGATCGGGCTAAAGTTGATTTGATTTCCAAACTTCCTCTGCCTAGCTCGGTTTGGTAGATCCGTTCGTTCCTTGGACATGTTGGCTTCTACCGAAGGTTCATCAAAGACTTCTCCAAGCTTTCCAAACCCTTAACCGACCTTCTGGCCAATGACGCCTTATTCCACATGACCTCTGATTGCATCTAGGCTTACCACACCTCCAGGACTTAGTCTCCCTAGCACCTGTACTTCAGCCCCCGGATTGGTCCCAAGACTTTAAGATCATGTGTGATGCATCAGATTTTTCCATAGGCGCCGTCCTAGGACAAAGACAAGACAAGAAACCTGTGGTGATCTACTACGCAAGCAAGACGTTGGATGAGGCCCAATGAAATTATACGATCACAGAGAAAGAACTGCACACTGTAGTTTTTGGACTTGAAAAGTTCTGATCTTACCTTCTGGGATCCCATGTGACCATCTATACGGACCATTTATCCATTCGGCACCTATTGGCTAAAAAGGATGCGAAGCCCAGGCTCATCAGATGGATCCTGCTCTTGTAGGAATTTGACCTGGAAATCTGCGACAAAGCCAGATCAAAGAATGTGATAGCTAACCACCTATCCAGACTTCACCTAGACCACATTGGACCCTCCCTGCCTTTATCCGACACCTTTCTCGATGAACATATTCTGGCTATGCAAGACAAGAAATTGCCTTAGTATGCTAACTATGTCAACTACCTGGTTGTAGGACAGACCCCGCATAACTGGTCCAGACAGCAACGGGACAAGTTCTTGGCCGAGGCCAAGCATTATTTCTGGGATGATCCCATGTTGTTTCGCCTCTGTGCCGACCAGATCATCAGGAGGTGTATCCCTAAGGACGAAGTTCAGAGTGTGCTAACTTTTTGTCACGATCAAGCTTGTGGTGACCACTTCTCCAGAAAGAAAACGGCTGCAAAGGTTCTGTAATCCGGATTTTACTAGCCTTCCTTATTTAAGGATGCACACAATTTCGCTAAGACTTGCTCTCGCTTCCAGACTCTGGGGACCATGACCAGAAAAGATATGATGCCCCTCTAGCCCATTTTGATTGTTGTGATCTTCGACGTTTGGGGTATTGATTTTTTGGGCCCCTTCCCACCATCCAATGGCTTTGAGTACATCTTAATCTTGGTAGACTATGTCTCTAAATGGATTGAAGCCATCGCCACCCGCCGATGCGATCATAAGGCTGTCATGGACTTTGTTAAGCAGAACATCTTTTCCCAGTTTGGAATACCAAAGGCCATGATCAGTGATGGTGGAAGTCATTTTATCCACACCCAATTCTGTGCCCTACTCAGAAAATACGGGGTTAACCACTGCATTGCTACCCCATATCATCCGCAAACAAATGGGCAGACCAAGGTCTCAAACAGGAAGATCAAGAATATTCTACAAAAGTCTATGAGACCTGACAAGAAGGATTGGTCCGGACGATTGGATGATGCCCTGTGGGCATACCGGACAGCTTTCAAGACCCCGATCGGCATGTCACCTTATCGCCTGGTCTTTGGCAAAGCTTGCCACCTTCCTGTCGAGTTGGAACATAGGGCTTACTGGGCCATCAAGCAATGTAACATGGATCCCCAGTTAGCCGGTGCGCAGAGGACACTCCAACTCTCGGAGCTTGAGGAAATTCATTGAGATGCTTTTGAGAATAGTCGGCTATAAAAGGAGAAAATGAAAGTCGTCCACGACCGACTCATCCATAGAAAAACCTTCGAGCCTAATCAGCAAGTATGGCTTTTTGATGCCCGTCTAAAACTCTTTTCAGGGAAGCTCAAGTCCAAGTAGATAGGACCATTTAAGGTGGTCAGGCCCTGCTCCAATGGGGCAATTGAAATCATTGATCCGAACACGGGGCACACTTTCACAGTCAATGGCCAAAGATTGAAACACTTCCTCACCCAGGTTCCCTCGAAGGAGGTTGTCACCCTCATTAAGGGATGACACGAAGCACTGCCCAGCTAGAGGCGTTAAACTCAGCGCTTCCTAGGAGGCAACCCAGAAGATTCAGACTGATTTGGTACTTTACTTCACTCAGGTAATATCTTTTTGACCCTTGTGCATCCATGTATTTGTCAATGAGGACATTTTCCAACTTAAGCATGGGGGGGTGGTAAATTGCATGATTCTGAGTTCATTTAATTAGTCTGAATAGAATAAATTAAATTAAAAAAAATTGAATTTAGGAAGAAAAACTTAGGCATTAGAAATTTGTCAATAGTGAGAAATAATACGGAAAGAATTTGAACACTTAGACTTTTCAAGCCTTCAGGCTTAATTAGCCTTGGTGTCTGTTAAAATATGGATTTAGCTTCAAATCCTTGCAACCTTAATCTACTCTAATCCACTAACTAAATAAGGTAATAAGTATACGACTTATCAACTCACCCTCTAACTTAGAAGGACTTTTAGTCTAAGCATCTGCACACATTTTTTTACACAGACTCGCTCCTCGGAGATTCTGACAAAAATTGGGTAGCTAATAAACTTTCTAGGGTGGTATGGCTGGCAAGTTGTCGTGGGTAACAGCCCATTAGCAAGTTGTCCAGAGCCCAGCCATGGGACCACCTTCTCTTTATTGCCTCTAGGTAAATTTGAGACCAGGGAAGCCACCTACCAAACAAAAAAGAAGAAGAAAAAAGAGAACAAAATAAACCACACTTCACCTCACGAGTATGGCTGGCAAGTGATCGTGGGTAACAGCCCATTGATCGGTTGTCCAAAGCCCAACTTAATAAATGCACAAAAAGAACCAAAACACTTAAGGAAGAAGCGGGGAAGTAGAGCAAGCCAGGGAGATATACACTGGAAAAATCCATGTATTGACCCCAAGTAAAACAAACGTAGGGAGAAAGCTACCGATCGAACAAATACACCTTCAGGAAAAACACTTCCTTTTCCGGTCACCTAGGGGCGTAGAAACCTGAAGTCTGTCTAAATTACCATTGAGTGAGTCTATCACGACCTTCACACCAAGATGCTTACCACTTAGAGTTTTTTCCGAGTTTTGGGTGGGTTGGGTAGCTGTAAAAAGTTACCAACACACTCTTCACTCCAAAAATCTAAAAAATGAAAGAAGATAAATAAATATATATATACATGCCTTTAAGCAAGGATTCGGGCGATTCATATTTTGGCAGACACCGGGGCACTGCTTAGTCTTTGTAGATCAGAATCTTAGTATATTTCCTCCTATTGACAAGTGAAGAAATGTCCAAGCAATTACTTCTTGAATTCTGACTGTAAATAATGGCTAGAATAAACCTTGCTAGGGACTAGCAACGTGTAAGCATGGGGGTATGATAACACTACATTTTACAATGTTAATTTTGCCAAAAGGGGTCGATCTTAAGGATGAAATGCACAGATAACACATCATAAATAGGAATAGGAGCATTGCATGCATCACACATCAAGATTGCTTATAGTGCATTATTAATGGCCATTTATACAAGTGCATGTCAAAACAAGCCTTAGATGAACGATCGGACTGCTTGGATGGACTCAGAGTGACGAACGGAGTCCAATGGACTCGAAATCAGCTAAATCCGACATCCGGAGCTCCCACTATTGGCTCAAGAAGTTCTGACCGTTGATCGGATGATCAACGGTCATGGGGCCGCCACATGTCAGCCTCGCCGTGCCCTCAACCTCCCTCCATCGCGCGGCATCACTCGATCAGACGGTTGGGAATCATGCGCCCACGCGCTCCTCAACCGTAGCATCCTCAGACTGCAACAGCTCCCGACCGTTGAATCTTCATCCAACGGTCGCTCGCACCTTGACTGCAGCTCATCTTCGCGACGCAACCGCGAGTGTAGCGCAGCGGAAGATGCCTCGCCCCCGCACAGTGGGGTGTGGGTTCAAATCGCCTCCGCAGTGCAAATTCAAGCGAGATTGGCGCACGCAATTTTGGCCGTCAATCCGCGATCGAGCGGCTGGCAGCAGGTAACCTGGTGCGATCTCGCGCATCCAAGGCAGACGCCTACGATGACTCGTGGGGCGCGAGCGCAGCGAGCGTAATCCAAGCACGCGCCCCACGAGCAATCTCGACCATCCAATTCGTGATCGGACGGCCCTCAAGCCGCGCACACGGATCACGTGTGAAAAAGAATGAGCGTGCGCGAACAACCGCCGGGCAGGGTGCTTCACCAACATTTTGGGAAGGGTTTTAGTGACGTCCTGGACGTCCCTAAAACCCCTTCATTTGGAAAGACCTTCTCCCTATTTAAACCCCTTCCAACCACCCATGGAAGGCATTCAATACCTTTGCAAGTGTTCTACCCCACTCCTAGCCACCTTAGCACTCTCTTGTAAGCGCCAGAGTCGACGAGCCACCGACGGAACCAACCTCCACTGCTGTGGCCGCCTTGCTAACTCCTCTTTCTCTCTCTCTCTCTCTCATTAGCTTAGCTTTATCTTATTTAAGCATTCATCTATTGTTGTAATTGTAAAACTCAAAGTTGCATGATTAAATGATGGCGTTTCTTATTTAGCTTTTATCTCTCTCTTGTTATCAGGTCTTCCTTAGCTTAAAGTTGCATGAATGTACTGAACAACAAACACTAACCCTACTCTTTCTCTCTTTCTTTTTCTCTCTCTCTCGCTCGTTTTTCTACCACGTCTTCTTGCAAGCAAACACTCGCTTTCTCCGTGACCTAAAGTGACAAAGAAAATCCGATTTTTACGCCTCCCTATGATCGACACTCAGACTCACGTTCGTTTCTTCTTTTAAAACCGACGCTGCGAACACGAACTATAACGACCCTTTTAAACAAACACGTCTCTCGCGCGTCACCTCATCACCATAAATTTACAATATGTTATTATTTTAGTTGTATTACAAATGGTAAAAAGGATGCAATACAAGCTTTTTCAATGAAACAATGTAATCACAAGTACATGACCTGTAATTTTTCAAAGTTAACAAGGTAGTTTTTAACTACAGTAAAGTCAAAGAATCAAATTGCAAAACTGTTTGTCCCAATGATCCATATACCATGCACATTAAGTCAACTACACTAAACATCTATAATTTAAACAACTATAACTATAAAATAAAAAAAATCAATTTGTTCAAACCACCAAATCAAATATGTTTGTAACCATGTTTAATGAATATCTATAGTAAAGAGCTAGCAGAAATCAAAAGTCCCAAAAAGGCACCATTCTTTTTCTGGAGGCTAGAGAACCACAGATCATTAACGAACGCCTGTAATGAATTTGCTAACAATCTGGTCATTTTCATCCGATCTACATTTGAGAAGAATAGTTGCTATCTTTGCCTTGAACTTTCCAATCTCACTATGTTCAAATTTTATCTCCTGTCCGTCGCAAATAAAGTCCATGTACTTTAGGATATATATCCCACAGTCGATGCTTGTATCTGGTTGCTGGGGCATGTCCTTTATGAATCAGATTCCCCAAGCCCATGTCCTCTCACTTTGAATTGTTCTTGCAAATAATCCTATTGCTATGTCTCTTTGTTAGGGAAAGAAACGTTACACAATAGTTATATCATCTCAGGTACACCCATTATAAGTGGTATCTAACACAAATTTAAGACCAGTACATTGCAATCTTACCCATCGATAGGCCTCAGCCTTGCTCCTTCTATCGTCACCCAAGGAGTCATAGACTTGGAATTCCTTACTTTCGAAGCAAGATACTAGTATCCAGTTTCTTGGAAGATGAAGGGGGAAGAATGCCTTCTTAATGTTCCCATATGTACATGGCCTTGCATCAAATATTTCATCCAAATTTTTATGTTCCTCCTTAGTCATATTGGGTCCTTTGTTTTTTTATCAAGCTCTACAGATGTCAAGCACAACGAAACCAACCAAACTTATACGACGTAAGACGTGTTGTCTTTGAAAGAACAAGGGTTTAAAGTAAAAATCAATTAGTTAGGCTTTGTTATGACCCCGACATCAAACATCGTTTAAGACGTCTGGGAGTTGGTCCAGACGTCTGATCAGACGTCTGGAAGCCTTCCCAGACGTCTAGAAATTTATTTTTTCGGCATACAGTTTCGCGTATGTGCGCATGCGCGCGCAGACTGAACCACCGCCCTCTTTTCTTCTCCTTCTTTCCTCCCTGTAGACGCAGCCTTCTTTCTTTCTCTCTCTCCCCACGGTGCCTTCAAATACTCCCCCTCTCCTCTCCCTCACCATCACTCCACCGCCTTCTTCTTCTTCTTCCTGTTAGTGTGAGAGTGAGCGGGCGAGGGCAGCAGCTGCTGCCATGTGTGCATGGGGAGGAGGGGTTGCAGCGAGAGGGAGGGAGTTAGAGCACGAGGATGCAAGCTCGCTGGAGCAGCCAGAGCCGGCCGGCAGGCGCGCAGCGGGAGCGTGGTGCTGGGGAGGTGCTACCGCAGCTCAGGCAGCAGGCGAGCGCAGCTCGGCACGGCCGTGCGCAGCAGGCGGAGGGCGAGGAGGTTCTGATTCTGGGAAAATTTCCCAGAATCAAACGTCTAGACCTAAGTCCAGATGACACAGGAGACGTCTGGAGGAAGATCCAAATGTCTAAAAGGTACGATATTTCCTTTTCTCCTTCCTTTCGCGTGTACGGCCATGCAGGCCGTTCCGCCGAGGGGTCTACCTCTTTTTTGTGTTGAGAACGATTGCGTACGCATGCAGGTCTCGTTCGGGAAGGTGCAAGGGCACACCCTCCCACACAGATCAGACGTTTGGGCACAGAACCAGATGGCGGAGAGGGTCTCCAGACGTCCGGAGTGACAGTCGGACGTCTGGAACTAAGTCCAGATGGTTCAACGGGATTCTGGACGTCTGAAGAACCATGCAGAAAGAAGGTATGACCTGAACCATCGTCTAAGACGTTTGGAAGATGTTCCAGACGTCTGATTTTGGGCAGACTTGTCCTTTTTGAGCAGTTTAGGGTCTGTTCGAAGTCTGTTTTCCGCGTTTCAAGTTTCGTTATTCTCATAAATTAGTTCCTCTACTTGTTTACATTACTTGTATCCTGTTCTGAGTAGTTCCTTGTGTTTTACCCTTGTGTTAGGACCTTGTTCTGTTGCAGCTTTGGGGGTTGTGTAGGCACGTGGACCTGCCGATCATGCCCCCATTACTCCCAGTTTTGCGGGTAGAGTGGCTTCCCTTAGTTAATTACAAACATTAATGCATATCTGAATTAAATGATAGATCTTAGGGTATAGCATGAATCCTAGGACCTGAAAACTAGATTGAATGATAGATCCTAGGGTGTGGCATGAATCCTAGGAACAGAAAACATTGAAACAAATGTCTTGAATGCCTAAATTGCAGCCTTGGATAAGTGGATAAAATAATGATAATTGCCTGTAATTGGATAACAGCTACCTGTGAAATGTAGAGTACTATTACTAGTAACTGTTGCATGTAAATTCTGTTGGTTGAGATTAAATATGAGCTGCTTGTATATAAATTGGAAAGGAAAAGAAGTTGAATGTTGGAACACGTACTACATGCGAATAAACCTGAAATGATGAAACCTAGTATGGCTTGGCTTGAGAAACATGAGCATGAACCCTACGGGGAATTAGGAGTAGAACTCCTGGAAATAAATGGGATGGAACTGGAAAAAGTGAATGGGAAAGTTTGTTGTCTCTTGGGTACGTAGTACCAGGGAAAGCACCTGTTACCTCTTAGTGTAGAGGAGAGCCAGCCGCCCTAGGGACCCGGGGTTTGGTCTGGCCACTTTGTACCGACTCTTGGCCCTCGCGTACACCGTACCGGAGAGAGCTACTAGTGTAGGGAGGGAGCTAGCCACCCCACAGGTCCCGGGGTTCAGCTAGCCATCCTACATCGACTTATTAGGCCCACTGGGCAAACCAGGGTAGTCAGGCGAGGGTGCGCAAACTGTGTAGGGGCAAGACCCCTATTTGGTTACTGTGGAGGGGCTGGACCCTTGTTACTGAGAGGGTTCTGCCCTATACTGGTTCCGTGCTGTGCTTTGGGGTGCACCCATTAATGAAAACGATTGACCGCGTGCCAGTGCGAGGTAGCTTCCCGTGCGTTTATCGTGTGTGCCGTAGTCACCGTTACGTCTGTCAATGACCTTGGGGTGGTTGACTGAGGGTAGGACCACCACGGGGGACTCTCCCGGCCAAGAGAGCGCCACGTGCTACTTCTACTTTTCAGGAAAGACTACAATCAAGATCGTTCCCACGAGGAACATTCGAGATCAAGAGAAAGATCTGAGAAATAATTCGAGAACGTGTAAATAGAGGAATAAAGAAAGAAACTAAAAACAACAGCTACTTGTCCACCTTTATTATTTTTCTTAGCTAGCTGGCTGTCACTCTACTCAGCGTTTTGCTGACGTGTCACCTTTTCAGGACCAGGTGTTGAGCAGCTAGAGCCTACGACTGTTGGTGCTAGAGCACCACGATCATTTGTTTTGATGATAACAAAACACGTGTTATTTAACATTTGCAATTTGAGTCCTAGATTTCAGGTCAATTGCAAATGTGGACGTGTTTAGACGGAGTTCGAGCTCGCATCCAGGACGGATTGGAGGAGCTTGACGGAAAACAGAGGAGGTTCGCGTGGAGCGAAAGATTGAAGATGGAAGGAAATGAAGAATAGGATAGATTTCCTTCTTTTGTACTTGTTGTATTTTTCGTTTCTTTTGTTGCTCTTTATTTCCTTAGATATTTCATGTTAAAGAGCCTCAAAGAACCCTAACAGTAGTCCTAGGAACACCGGCACAACCCTAGGATACTTAGGTTTTCTGTAGAATACTTAGAAAACCAATATAGGGTTCAAACAGCACTTCCAAACGTCTAATTCCCATATCAGACGTCTGATAAAGTATTTTAAGACGTCTGACTGTTGTTTCAGACGTCTGATAACTGTTAGGCTAGACATAGTCAGTTCTGTCTGATGAAATCAGACGTCCAGACCTTAGTCCAGACGTCTTAGAAGACGTCTGATGGATTTGCCAGACGTCCAATTAGTGGACCGTTGGCTACCTTAGAATACACTCAAGAATATGACCGTTAGAGCCTTATCAGACGTCCTTAGGCCTCTCCAGACGTCTGATAAATGACCGTTTTGCCTCGGCTGACCCAAAATCTCTTCTCAGAGATTTTCTAGCCGTTGCAACGTTTGGAAATCAATTCCCACAGTAAAAGTAGGTTTCCAGACGTCCATACTTAGTTCCAGACGTCCTGTATGTCGTCTGATGGACTTGCACAAAAACCCTGTTTAGATCTGATTCAAGTCAGGGAGAAACCTGCATAGAATCAGACGTCTGACCTTGAAATCAGACGTCTTAAAGTGGCCTTCCAGACGTCTGTTGCCAGAGTTAGACGTCTGATAACCCTGTCAAATCTAATCATTATCCTGATTTCAGCCTGATTCTCCTGGACTTTGTTCCCAACTGCTATGGAAGCTTTTCCAAGCCTTCCAAAGCCTTCCTAAGGCCTCTATAAATAGAGGGGAGCCTTTGCAACACAAACACACACAAGATATACACCTAGAGAGACCAAGATACACTAAGATCAAGTATTTTCCACTCTCTTGTGTCCAAGAAGCTCTTGCTCTCTAAGCTCAAGCTCCATCATCTTGAGAGCATCATTCCCTTCGCGCACCCGCTCTCCCGCCGTTGTCTACGAGAGCGACATTGTGCCGTTGCATGGCTCACGCACCCGCGTCATCGTCGACGCACTCCTTGCAAAGGGGAGTTTCCTAAATCCTATAGAAGCTTAGGTTTATAATTACTTTGTTGGCTCTATAGGACCTATTGTTTTATTTTATCTTTGTCTTTTGGTTGGGTATTCGCTTTGCGAATTCCCGTCTCCTTCGTGGGACAAAATCCTTCTCGTGGAGAGAAGGGGTTGAGGAACGCTACCCTCGTACTTGTAGCGTGGTTGTACTGAGGTTGAATCACCCTCGTTTTAAAGTGATTCGGTTAGTGGATTTGATCAACTAGGTTGATCGGAAAATCCTAACTCGAGAGGGTTAGGTGGTGGTTTTCACCCGGTTTGGGTTTCCACCTAAAAACTTTTGTGTACATTGTGTGATTGTCTTTTTGAGATTGCTTTATATTTCATTTACGCATTTTTTACGTCACACTGATCTTACCCCTCCAAGTAGGGATATTTCAATTGGTATCAGAGCAGGTCTTTCTGTTTTGGCGTAACAACCAAGCAAGAAGATCGATGGAGGGAAGCAGTTCCGCGTGTAGGATTTCTGAGGGGCAGTCCACAACCCGTCCGCCCTACTTTGACGGGAACAACTACAGCTACTGGAAGCTGAGGATGAAGACGTGGCTCCAAGCCACTGAATTCGAGGTATGGGGATGTTGCGAAACCCCATACGAGATCCCGAAGCGACCCCAAGGAGGCTACTCGCAGCTGCAGATTCAAGATCTTTCACTCAACGCAAAGGCAATGAATGCCCTGTATTGCGCATTGAGTCCGAAAGAGTTCGAGAAAATCAAAGAGTGCACCACCGCCCACGAGATATGGAGGAGGTTGGAAGGCACTTATGAGGAGACAAGCTCGGAGGAAGAAGAAGAAGAAGAAGAAGAAACCGCTTGCTTTGGTTTCATGGCCAGAGGAACCAACAGCGACAACGAAAGCGGAAGCGACAGCGACAATGAGGTAAATTTTGATCTTCAAGAAGCTTTTAATGAACTTTTTGAGTTTAGTAAATCACTTAGGATAGAAAATAAAAGCATTAAAAAGAACCTTAGTTTTCTTAAAAATGAAAATGATAGGTTAGAAATAAAACTTAAGGATCTAGAAACTTGTCCTAAAAATGATAACCTATTATTAGAAAATCATAACCTCATCAATGAAAATACTAAATTGATTGAGGAAAATGATAGTCTAAAGTTAGAAATTTCGAATTTAAAGACTAAGATGCAAACTATAGAAAAAGAAATTGCATGTCTTAGGGAAAACTCTAACAAATTAATCAATAAAGTTGATAATTTTTATAGCCCTAAGGTTGAGAAAGGATCTCCATCAAGGAGACCTTCTAACAAATCCGGATCCAAGCTTACTTGGATACCGAAGAAAAATTTGGAATCTTGTTTTGTAGGGTTCAGGGATAATTACAACATAAAGGACTGGACCTACAAGCTCAAAGCTGGTCAACTCAAGTTGGGAGAACCAAGGAGTAGACCAAGGAGGAGAACAAGAAGACCGACGAGACGGCGAACAAACGACGGACCCACCGCACGTCGACCACCAGATTGGAGACCGGCGCCGATGCCCGGGCCTCCAAGCTACGGATGGGAGCCCCATCCGATGTGGCATCCACCACCACCATTCGGGCCATTTTATTGGCCATGGTAGGTGAGGTAAAATTCTTGACCCTATCTTTGTTTATCAGTAGCATTTAGATAGGGGGAGTTAAAATTTATAAGCTAATTGTCAATTTTTAAGGGGGAGATGCAAGTTAGCTAAATTTCCTTTAGTAAGGGGGAGAAAAATAATAGCTATCTTGTTGTTACAAAAAGGGGGAGAATACCTTTGCTAAAATAAATTCATAGAAGAGCATGTTTTAAGAGGGAGTTATAGGAAATGTAAAACCAATTAAACCTTTTTGATAATGTCAAAAAGGGGGAGGATTTTTATGCATTATTATTTACGATTTTGTCATCATCAAAAAGGGGGAGATTGTTGGTGCTAGAGCACCACGATCATTTGTTTTGATGATAACAAAACACGTGTTATTTAACATTTGCAATTTGAGTCCTAGATTTCAGGTCAATTGCAAATGTGGACGTGTTTAGACGGAGTTCGAGCTCGCATCCAGGACGGATTGGAGGAGCTTGACGGAAAACAGAGGAGGTTCGCGTGGAGCGAAAGATTGAAGATGGAAGGAAATGAAGAATATGATAGATTTCCTTCTTTTGTACTTGTTGTATTTTTCGTTTCTTTTGTTGCTCTTTATTTCCTTAGATATTTCATGTTAAAGAGCCTCAAAGAACCCTAACAGTAGTCCTAGGAACACCGGCACAACCCTAGGATACTTAGGTTTTCTGTAGAATACTTAGAAAACCAATATAGGGTTCAAACAGCACTTCCAGACGTCTAATTCCCATATCAGACGTCTGATAAAGTATTTTAAGACGTCTGACTGTTGTTTCAGACGTCTGATAACTGTTAGGCTGGACATAGTCAGTTCTGTCTGATGAAATCAGACGTCCAGACCTTAGTCCAGACGTCTTAGAAGACGTCTGATGGATTTGCCAGACGTCCAATTAGTGGACCGTTGGCTGCCTTAGAATACACTCAAGAATATGACCGTTAGAGCCTTATCAGACGTCCTTAGGCCTCTCCAGACGTCTGATAAATGACCGTTTTGCCTCGGCTGACCCAAAATCTCTTCTCAGAGATTTTCTAGCCGTTGCAACGTTTGGAAATCAATTCCCACAGTAAAAGTAGGTTTCCAGACGTCCATACTTAGTTCCAGACGTCCTGTATGTCGTCTGATGGACTTGCACAAAAACCCTGTTTAGATCTGATTCAAGTCAGGGAGAAACCTGCATAGAATCAGACGTCTGACCTTGAAATCAGACGTCTTAAAGTGGCCTTCCAGACGTCTGTTGCCAGAGTTAGACGTCTGATAACCCTGTCAAATCTAATCATTGTCCTGATTTCGGCCTGATTCTCTTGGACTTTGTTCCCAACGGCTATGGAAGCTTTTCCAAGCCTTCCAAAGCCTTCCTAAGGCCTCTATAAATAGAGGGGAGCCTTTGCAACACAAACACACACAAGATATACACCTAGAGAGACCAAGATACACTAAGATCAAGTATTTTCCACTCTCTTGTGTCCAAGAAGCTCTTGCTCTCTAAGCTCAAGCTCCATCATCTTGAGAGCATCATTCCCTTCGCGCACCCGCTCTCCCGCCGTTGTCTACGAGAGCGACATTGCGCCATTGCGTGGCTCACGCACCCGCGTCATCGTCGACGCACTCCTTGCAAAGGGGAGTTTCCTAAATCCTATAGAAGCTTAGGTTTATAATTACTTTGTTGGCTCTATAGGACCTGTTGTTTTATTTTATCTTTGTCTTTTGGTTGGGTATTCGCTTTGCGAATTCCCGTCTCCTTCGTGGGACAAAATCCTTCTCGTGGAGAGAAGGGGTTGAGGAACGCTACCCTCGTACTTGTAGCGTGGTTGTACTGAGGTTGAATCACCCTCGTTTTAAAGTGATTCGGTTAGTGGATTTGATCAACTAGGTTGATCGGAAAATCCTAACTCGAGAGGGTTAGGTGGTGGTTTTCACCCGGTTTGGGTTTCCACCTAAAAACTTTTGTGTACATTGTGTGATTGTCTTTTTGAGATTGCTTTATATTTCATTTACGCATTTTTTACGTCACACTGATCTCACCCCTCCAAGGAGGGAAATTTCAGCGACTGCAGAGGGCGCTGGGCCTAGTAGAGCCCAGTAGTTTTATTTGTGTTGTACCTACTGTACCGTTTCTTCTATTGTAGTGAATATTTTTTGTTACGATTGTACTCTTTTATTGTAAGCATCATGTTTATGTACCTGTTTAATTCTCTACTATTGTGGTGGTGTGTACTGTAGTAGTTCTTTTCTTTACTGCTGTACTTTTGTTACTGCTAGTTATATGCATGGTGAATGTGGTTTATTTTACTGCTCTTTTGGTTACTTTCTCGTTGGATGACTGGGTCTTGGGATTAGTCGAGTCGGTCCGATTCTTGTGTCTCATAGGGATTCGGGAATCGGGTCGTAACAGACTTACTCACCATAATTGTCAATGATGTGAAGAAGGGGTTCTCCCTTGCAAAGTGTGGAATGTTTGAAGAAAAGGCAATCCATATATGCATCGATTATCTACATTTCACAGCACATGTTGAGAGCACTGTTACTATGTATGATATTAATACTATGCGATAGTTTTAAATTTGTAATGTACTTACTATGTCCTCGACCATCCCTCCGTACAGAAGATTATATATATGTTGTCCCATACATAAGTTGTCAAGTGGTGTGTGATAGTTCCTACACAACCTATGATTTTCATATGTTATTACAAGAGAAATTAAAAAGCAACGCAATTTATTGGAGTTTTATGTGTTACGAAAAGCTTTTACGATGATTCGTCATCATCCATTGAATGCATTATTTGCATTACATCAAACTAGATGTATATTGAACTATTATATTTGTTTTTCAATATATTTTGAACTAGCCTTTTTGTACTAGAGAAATGTACCACTACATTTTATTATTCAAATAGTAGGGCTTTTCATCTTATAATGTATTACAGAATTGAGTTGCAATGATAGGGAATTTAGTGGTCATCAAATATGTACGACGTATGTGTAAATGGATTATTACACTTTATTTAATTCTTACTTGTCTGCAGGATCGCAAAGGAATGATTGAATTACATTGTTCTCCTCTTCTATTACATCATGACATCCCTCGTAGTTGTCCCTTGGATCACAAAGATACTAACCAGATCTAAGTTAGGAAATATTTACAACATTTCAAATGGATAATACATTTTTCTGTAAATGATATGTATGATAGAAATTTTCAAGTACTCACAGCATCACTATCAACATCATCATTCACAAGTAGTTGTAAACCTGAGTTCTAATTACCATCCCCACCCTCAATTCTTTTTTCCCCACCTTCATGTTCATCATGGACATCAACGACAATCTTTTTCTCCTCCGTTTCTTTTTTCTTCTTTAACCTTTTTGTCTCATGTTTACCTTCATCTATAACTCTTTCCTCATCCAAATTCCTCACCACTCCTTTTTCTTATACATCATCTCTCCCCCTCTTGCTTATTGTTCTTGATTTTATCCTTCCCACCATTGAACTTGGTGTAGTTCCCTTCTTTTCTCCCCTAGTTTTCTTCTCCCTCAACTGCCTTGCAACTTGTGCATATGAAGAGTTCTCCCCTGTACGTATGCTATCATCGCAGTTTAGACTTTCCTCCATTACGTCGATTGCCCAACTTGTTATTACAGACCCTTGAGCACATCCTAAATCGTCAAATCCTACACCCCCCTATGTTAAACCCAGATCAAATGATGTTGCATTGATATCTGTACCAAACATCCTTGAATCATTGTCACCTGTCTCTCCACCATTACATTGATCAGGCATCTCTCTGATAGATATTGCCTCTCCTGACGACATGTCCGCCTGTATACCTATGTTCTTTTTCTCTTTTACTTCCTCCTTTTGTCTTTTCTGCAACTCATCGAGTGCTTCCTCCAACTTGATTGCCTTCTTCAATAGCTCATTTCTTCCTTTAGAAATTTCTTCTCTTTAATACAAGTGGTTAATAAGCATTCTCCACTTGCATCACAGACACCAGAGCCCTTTGTGGATTTTTCTACCCTCAATGGAACAAGGTTCTCCGGATATCCCAATATCACACATGGCCTCCTATGTCCAAACCCCGAGGACTCAAACTTCAACAAAAAGATGTAATCATTTGTACCCACCCTAAACATTTCATTCTTTTCAGCAACAAATACCTCATAAACCTGTATTATGTTTTTTAGTGAATTACTCTATCCATAATTTGAAATTAGCAACAATAATGTACACTTTGAGTCTTACCGTATCACTTGTGATGTGGTCCATGTCCTTCAATTTCATCACACTTGAGCCTGTCCACTTTCTTATTCGTGGTCTGAGATCCCTATTTATATAGGAATCCTTGAAGCAATGTTCCATTACCCAAACCTGAAATCAGATATGTTTTTAGCCATGTCAATATAATTTGTTTCGTCAAACAAATATATATCCAAGATTAAATTATTATACTTGGTTTGAGTATACTTACATACAAACAAGCCACACATCCATTCAAGTACCCAAGGGATTTTGAGCTAGCTCCTCCATCCATTCACTCCAACTTTCTTGTCATGTCTTTCATCTTAAATAGAATGAAATCCGCCGTAGCAGATGACCAATTAAAGTACTCAGTGTCTTCCAAGGAGTCAATGTAATTCAGAAGGAACCTTGGAAATTAATAACCAGAATCTGGAAATAAGAAGGTAGTAAACATCATGCATATTAAACATGTCACGAATATGTACACCGACTTGTCATCATCGTAATGATAATATGAATTCAAAATTGGTTCAAGAGACCTTCTATCCAAGTGTCTTTCCCTCTTGAATATGTTCTCTTGACAATAACTCATCCATGGAAGCATTATCTCATTAACCTTTACATCATACCCACTACTGGGTATCCCTAGAATGAGGCCGATATCCTCATTTGAAAATTCTATAATTGCCCCACCCAAATGAAACTTTGTGTTACCTTTATAACGCCAAACTATCCACCTAAGAACATTTGTGTCAATGTTGACTTTTGACACTCCAATCAACCTATAAAAAGCTATTTGTTCAAGGGGCTCCCTCTGCGTATTCATCAACTCATGTTTGTCCATGAACTCCTTGAAATGTTGGATGTAGCATTGGTGTGTGATCTTCCCAGCATCTGTTATTTAGTTTGATCTTATTGTCAGTTTTAAAGGCATCCATTTTGAATTTAAATCAACTGAATAAACAAATGCGATATTTACTGCATGTCATCTTTATATTTAAAGCATTTTATTTGAAGTTAAAGGTAAGAAACATTCACCAAACCTTTATTCTTGCATCCGCCACCATCTACCCCAGATGATTTCTTGCTTGATGTTTTCACTTTCTCTGCGTTCACGTCTGGTACATGATGGTCTCCCTTCATTTTTTGCTGTTCTTTGACTAAGGGATTGGTTACATCATCATCTCTATCTCTATCCAATGAATTTCTTGATGCCATTCTTCCTTGCTATTCAAACAACAAGTTGGAGTTAACACCAGCTAAACAAGCCGTCATAAATCGATATGTACAAAACTTGTATTGCACTTCCAAAGGTGGTTATTGTATTACACTTTCCATAACAAATATATTACATTATTAGAAACATTGCAGTAATATAAATGATTATGTAGCCAGGGATATTAACATGTAATACATCTTTTAGATTTTTATAATACATTTGTTAAATTTTTGTATTACATCATATAAACACACGTATTACAATTTTTTTCACCTTTAGCCAACAAGTCGAGTTCTTACGCCAAACCCTTTTCAAAAGCCTACGCTCAACGTATAAATACATTTGTAATACAAAATGAAACAAAAAACAGGAACGCACGTTTTATATTCACCTTTTATGATCGAGATCGCAAGACTACAAATATTCAAATGGGAACACTACACCATGGGACCCATACCCCACTAGGCATTTTATACAGATTAGTTTCCCCCTTTTTACGGTCTTAACTCCAAAGTAGGGTTTTTTTTGCAAGCACTATCATTAGCAACACCAAACAATGTTAACTCTGGGCTTATTTTTTGAAGGAATACTTTTTGACATTAAGCGAACCATGTAGAACTTTTTGAATAGACTTGACATTGAAGGCGAAACCCTTATAGGTAGGAAAAGACGATAAATGATGTACAACACTTTCTTTAGATTATATTTCTTCCAAGAAAACTTAGACATCTATAGTATGAACCTCATATATTCAACAAATTTTCAACATACTTGATTCTTCTGAAACCTCTTCCATCGATATATTTGGATTGAAGGCTTGGACGATGCTGACGCTGTTCGCTGCTGTCACTCTTGATCTCCACCGCTTTGGTAAGTTATGTTGTACTATATTAGTTTTTCATCCTTTTCCTTATTAACCGATAATCATCGTGTCAAATCATCCTCTGTCAACTGCCACTCGACCTGTACCATCGTCTCGAATTCTTTATAATATTTCATTCGATTCTAATTGTAATACAGCTCGACCAAGTTATTTTTAATGTATTGCAATCATTTATTAATATAAGATAAGTTCGGAACACACTTTTCATCGTAATTGTAATACAACTTTTGTGTAGATTTTTTGCCGCCACCTAGGTTTATGTGTGGCTTTATTCGATACATTAAAATTATTACAAATTGCTACGGAGGAGTTGTTGTGGTTTATTCATTGTATTATAATTTACCACACTACAACACATGGTAATACGTTATCCGCATAGATATGGGATGTGTTATTTTATTCGTTGTATTATAATTTTTAAGATATTACAACAATTGAAAAAATGTTATTATGCCCACAGTTATCGTGCACGGGTATATTGAAATTATTGTAACACAACACCTAACAACATTTTGGTCAGTTATAACGTCATTGTATTGTTATTACAACAACATATCTTCATGTTACATTGTATACCTATATTCCTTACAACCTACATATGTCGTTGTTACATCAACTCTATTATTTTGTTACAACAATATCTCATGTTTTATAAATTACTTTTGTATATTTAAAACTGCACAATGTAATTTTGTTTTGATTAACACACCCTTTTAAGCACACCTAATACTTTAATTTCTCTAACCTATATTTAGTAATCACAGTTATGGATAGTTGATTTTACACAAAACTTTTTAGACATGTTATCATTTACACCAATTTCTTATTTTGTAAATTATCACTTACTGCCAATCTCGAATACATTATGAAACCAGTATCCACCTCCATTGATAATTTTACCGTGAACCATTTGATTGCTATTTGATGGTCACAAAGATGTGCCTAATCGTAAAACTATAGGCACTGTCTTCTCTAGATCGGTTTATATATATATATATATATATATATATATATATATATATATATATATATATATAATTTTTTCTTTTTTTATTTAAGAACTTAAATTTTGTTTTCGTGGAAAACTAGCTAGAGCTTAATCACAAAACCCAACAGGTCTCATTCTTGTTCCCAAAATAACGCAATGAATGTTGACGGAGGGAAGAATCGGGTGCGCGCGAAGGCCGGAGTTCGTGCGGGGCCGTAAGCCCACGGTCGTTCAGAGCGAGCGGGCTGCGGTCGTGGTTGAAAGAAGGAGCTAGAGAGAAGCGTTGCGCGTGGGCACCGCACGTGGGGGGATGCGGTCCTCCTGAGGACATCGTGGGGTCTTGAGAGAACGGAGCCGCTGGACATGGCCGGCCAACGGTGGAGAAGTCGGAGATGAGCTTGGCAGTGGAAGGAGAAGGTTGGTTGTGGGTGGCGGTGGTGCGTACGGTGATGGTTTCGCTGGAGGTTGTTGCAGGGAGGCAGGGGAGGAAGAAAGGGTGATTACGGGGTTCACGTGCATGACATGCGCACGACTTTTATTTAGAACTATTCAAGGCAACGTGCCTTTCCTACAATAATTTTTCCTTTGCTTACATAGGAAAGAAAATCGAACAACTTTCTATCATTGGAAATTAATTTTTAACCCGTGTGTTTATGAGGAGTATAAAAGTTGGTCATTGAGGTAATGTAAAAGTTAATTTTGATAAAAAAAATTTTAAAACAAAATATCTAGGAATTTAATTGAAAAATTATAGTCAATGTATCATGATTTTGAAAAATCAAAATTGTTATATCATGATTTTGGAAAATCAAAATGTCGCTATCCTGATTTTTTATTAATGAAAAATTAAAAATATCGATTGAAAATTAAACTGTATATTATAAAATATATCATTCAGTATTTTTTTTTTCAATTAATATCTTAGGTTGGATTGATTTTGTATTAACTAAATATCAATATAATTATGTATTATTTTATTCTTTCGTAGAAACATACTTAACATAGGTCTCTAATGAAATAACACAAGACGAAGAGATTGATAACGAAGATGGAAATCGAAACAAACGTACTTACTTAACAATGTGTCAAAAAAATAAAATAAACTAAATATAAAACAATGGAGAGAGTTAATTTTTTTTTTTAAATGACACTGGATTCGTCAAATCTATTATATCAAGGATAGGACGAGCGAAACTAATCAACAACTAAAGGAAGAGTCATTGGACTCTAAGTATTCTGAGAAAAGAAATTACAATGATATCCCTATATGAATATAAAAATAATAACATTGCAATAACCCTCATAGCTTTTATGTAAAATAACTATGTTGCATCAATTCTCTCTCCTGCAAGTTGGCTGCCCTTGCAGAATCCAAAGGCTTTCGTGGTGGTAACTTTAGGAATAACAAGTCCCATGGGCAACATCATCTTGGGAAGAATAGCTTTGGATAGAGTTAGAGTCGGGCCGTGCGCATTCACGATGTCGTTTCTGGAAGGACGAGATTTTCGTTGATCCGTGTCACTGGCAATTTTATTAAATGTGGAGAAGTTTGGCAGAGGAATATTTGCTGTATCAACCGCTTGATAAGGGATTCCATTCCTCCAAATAAGGTCAGGATTAATGGTTTGGGAGATATCGATCTCCATGGAGGTGATCGAAAATGAATAACCTTAAATGCCTAGAACAGTATTAGTTGAGTTTGGATTTTCACCCTCTTCATTCAATTCTTCTTTGAAAACTTGGAGGGTATTGTTTTACAACATCGTCAAGATGACCATCAACCTTCATAGACTCTCCGGGAATGGGAATAATATCCATCGTAAGGGCGGTGTGAGAATCACTAGAATGGCAGTTTGAAGTGTCGTCACATTCGATAATTAGAAACGGACCGACGATATCACCTTCAACAATGATCTCTTCATGTTGGTCTTCAGTTTGAACACAGCCACCAACTTGTTTCAGAGGGTTGGCATTATTGCAGTGATTAATGCAACCGACAAGTGTTGTTGGATCCATTGGATACTCATAGACAGGCAACGGTAGTTCGTTCGACTCGTCTGGCACAAAGTTAGCATTGGTGACACAAGCATTAGACCTTCGTTTGCTGGATGGCCCTTGTGAAGATATCAAAAATAGGTGATTGGATTCATATTAGGCCTAGACCCAAGCATGCCGACATCGATGTTGACAACTTGAGGATTATAAGCAGACGTTCCTGATCTCGAGTGCTGGCCGGTTGTTGTGGCATGAGAGAGAGAGAGAGAGAGAGAGAGAGACTGCCGGATGGGGGGTGGATGCGTAAATTTTTCAAAGGTCCTATATCTAAGTTTGGCCAAGTTATAAAAGCTCTATTAAATTTTATTTTTAGGTTAGAATATATTTTAAAATTCTCTAAATCAAAATTAAATATTTCTATTCTTAAAATGGCCATAACCATTTCTTTTATCAACACTTATCTAATAAAATGAAAGTTCAAAAATGTGAGACAAGATTTAAAATTTTCATTTTTATTAGTATTAATCTTTTATGATTTTCATCTTGTCTTCTTGAACACCACATTAATCTTGATCTCTACACGGTCGCCTCCACCAACACCAGGATGCTCCTCCTCCAACACTGTGGCCACACCACAACAGCAAGGCATATCTCTCTCTCACTCTCTCTCTCTCTCTCTGATTTTCACGTAGTGTATGGAAGGGGGGGGGTTAGGAATCGGGGAGCAATGGAGGGGGTAGTAGGAGGATGGACACAGGATCCTGTTGGAGAGGAAGGCGGAGGTGGCTATTGGAGGGAGGGGCACTAGATGCTGCAGGGGAGGGATGACCGACGACTATTGTTGGAGAGGTGGTCGTCGAATCCTTGTTGGAGAGGGAGGTGGAGAGTAGGGGTGTTAATCGGTCAGGTATCCGTCCTATTTCCACTTGACCTGACCTGACCCAATCTCAAGTGGGTCATCATCCAAATCGACTCATTCAAATGGAAATCCAATAGATATAATATCCAATTGTGTTAAATTGGGTCATGGGTATCCGTTGAGTACTTGATTAACTAATTTAGCTAAAATATAAAAATGATAAGACATGAAATATAATTTTTAAAAAATTATAAACTAATAAAAATATATATGAAAATATTCATTAAAATGATAAAATACTTTTATAAACATAAAAAAATTTTTAAAAATATATAAAAAATAAATTTAACAAGAAAAATGTTATTAAATAAAAGTAAATTTAAAAATAAAAAAATAAATAATAAATAGAAAATAAAAACACAAAAAATTAAAAATTAAAATAAAATAATAAATAACACATAATAAATAAAAACATAAAAAATTTAAAATTAAAATTAAAACAATAAAAAATAAGCAACTAAAAATAAAAAATAATTAGTTAATTATAAATTAAAAATTAAGAAAACTAAATAAATAAATAATAATAAAGAATAAAAATAAACAAATAAACAAATAATAATAATAATAATAAATAAATAACTACAAAAATTAAAAAATAAATAAATAACAAAAAAAGGATAAAAATACAAATAAAAATAAATTTCATATCAATAAATCTTGACGACTACTATTAATAGTAGTAGTCATTTCTTTCTTTAAAAAAAAAAAAGAAACTTTAAGCATGTAACAATATTTTTAAGATGAGGTCAGGGAGAATGCGTACAACTATCGAGCTATGTATGCACTAGCAACGATAGGAAACGGTGCACGGGCATCACGCATTGTCGGGAAGGAGTGTGTGACCGAGGATGGAGAGGAAGGTGTTTGTCGCATTGAAGGATCAAGAGAGGGAAGAAAGCACTGAAGCCATCGTGGTGAGACCCTCTTCGGTGGCCACCTCAAATTCCACATCTTTGCCTACTCTCGGTCCAAGCTACGTGACCTCAAACGCTCCTTGCCTTTGAGTTCAATCACATCTGCTACCTTGCAAGCTGGATCGAGTTTAGATTTGCCAGCTAAGGGAGCCTCGACGTCTCCCGCGTCGAAGTTGACTACAACGTGATCTCCTCCTCCACCTCCCGACCCTCACCCCTCGCTAGCAGCCCCCTCTCCCCGATCTGCCTAAAGGGATAAGGGTTGTAATGGCCAATGGGTTGGGATTGAGCTGTGAGCACAGTGATAACTAAGGAAAGGGGGGTTGCAAGTTGGCTTAGTTGGGTTACGAGATTGGCAATATGGATGGATCATGGACGGGCTATATGACGGGTCAGTTAACAGGTACCCGTTGATATCTTGACGGGTACCCAAATAGAGACCCGAGAAGTAACGGGTCATATTTAATGGGTACCCAACCCAATAGGGTCAAAAATGATGGGTCGGGTTGGGTACCCAAGATTAACGGGTTTTTTGAACACCCCTAGTGGAGGCTGCTGTTGGAGGGAGGAGCGTCAAATCCTATTGGAAAGGGAGGTCGGCAACCATTGTTGTTGGAGGGAGGAGCGCTAGCAGCTGCTGGAGAGGGAGGCCACCGGTCATCGTTGTTGGAGGGAGAAGCGTTGGTTGTTGTTGTTGAGGGAGCTGCTACTGTTGAAGGGAGCCCACTGGCTGACAGTTGGAAAGAGAGGTGGGAGAGGAAAGAGGTCGTTGTTGGAGACACCTCTAGCCGCTATTGCTGGAGGGGCCGCTGACCGACTATTGGAAGGGGAGATTGATGGATGGAAGGGGGATGGGAAAGGAATGGGAGATGTATGGATGGAAGGGGAGATGTAGACGGAGAGAGGGAGATGGGAGTGGATGGGGAGATGGAGAGGGAGAGGTTGGGGATGAAGAGGAGAGGGTGGTCAGTCGGGATGAATGGGAGATGTTTTTTTAGTTATTTTTTTAATTATTTGGTAGAATCTTCAAATAAATGTATATTAACTTAACTATGTTGTTAATTCATTCCTCTTTTATTATTTCTACATGAAGACCTAGTAGCTAATTTGGAATTCAACATTTTTGTAATTGCACAAGGTTTCTAACTTTTAGTTATGCATACCTAATTTTTTTTCTTTTGAGTAATATGTAGATCATTTTATAATAATATGATATGCAACAACAATATGATACTTATTGTTATATTACATAATAATATGATATAAACTAAAGAATGCATTTTTTACTTAAGTACTTTGTCAAATGCTATAATTATATGCGTATATGAACAAATAATATGGTCTAAATAAAAGTAGTATACATTTTACTCAAACATTGTGTAAGCTCAAAAAATATGTGCTTTTGTTAAATAATTGTAAAATATTAAATAATATATATAACTAAAAATAATATACCAAAAATGTAGAACAATGTGCATTTTACTTAAGTTATTTATTAAATGCTACAGTTATGTGTATATTTGTATAATGATATGTTATAAGCTAAAGTTACATGAGTTTTGCTTAAGAGTTTGCTAAATAGTATAATTATGTGAGTAATTATAATAATATTATCTAAACTACAATAATATGTCGTACTTAAATATTTTGTCAAAAACTAAAATTATATATATTTTACTCAAATAGTATATCAAATACTAAAACTATATAATAGTTATATAATAATATGTCATGATTAAACTTAAGAATGCATGTTTCACTTAAATAATTTGGAAAATGCTATAATTATATGTGCAATTATATAAAAATTTGATCTATTTCAAAATAATGTACCTTTTACTTAATCATTTGTAAAATATTACAACTATATGAGTACTAATCTAAAAATATGCCTCAACCTAAACTATTACTTGTTTTACTTAAATAGAGTATTACTACTACTATATGTGCAAGTAATTTCATATATTCTGGATTGGAATAGTATGCATTTTATTTAAGATTATGGGATACTATAAGTATATGCATAATTACATAGAAATATATTCTCAATTAAGTAATATGCATTTTCGTTATGGAGACTACCAAATAATACTACTGCAAGCATAATTATAGAACAATATATCCAAAACTATAAGTAATGTATTCTTATTTAAAGATACTGTCAAATAATGCAAAAATATGCATAAATAATTAATTATATACCCTAAACTAAAATTATGTGAATTTTACTTAGGCATAGTGGTAAATACTAAAATTATAATAATGAGTTCTACTCAAAGTTCTGTGGAATGATACAACTATATTCGTAATTATATAACACTTAGTCATGAACTAAAATAATGTCCACTTTGTTTGAATTATTCTATGAAAGATTACGACTCTATGCATAGTTCTTATGTAAAAGAGTACATCGCTATGCTTTAAACTAAATTAATGTGTAGTTTAGTTAAGGATTTTGCAAAATAATACAACTATATGTGTGATTATATAACTATATGCCCTAAAGCATAATAATGTCCATTTACTCAAGTAGATCACCAAATAATACAATTATATACATAATTAATAATAATGTTCCCTAAAATATAATAATGTATATTTCACTTAAGAAGCTTTACACACAATAGTTTGTACCTACACCGACGATCAGTAACCGTCGGTATAGGTTGAAATGGTCGTCACTATAAGTACAAAGAGTTATTCCGACGGTCAAATGGAGTGTCTTTTTAAGAGGCGTCGCTGTAGCCTATACAGACGGTGAAAACCGTCAGTGTTGCACGTACAACTAAAGCGATAGTCGCATTTCGCATTTTCAAAACTGTCCATTTTTTGTGATAGTAGCAATGATAGTTTTATCCGTTGGTGTAGGATGAAAAATGTCAATAAATCTATCACTGTAGGTAATAACTCCAATTTATTTAGAACATAATACTAACATGACTATTTGTCACTAGATGCGTCAATGTAGATATGAAGATCTAATATCTTACATCATTATCGACAACAATGTTTGCCTTTATTCAAGTAAGATTAAAGAAAAATATACAAGATATAACTCTATTAAAATAACAAATTGAATTATTCATAAACCATAAATTCGCATTTAATAGAATAATTTTTTCATATAATTCTAAAAGGAAATTGTGTATCTACAAGCATTATAAGTGGCATGAGCTACAAGTATCCATCGATCTCACTCTATACACTTTTAAACTGGTAGAGAACATTTTAACCTAAGGTTAGAAAGTACAAATAGCTCCTATCATAGAAGTTGTTCATCAAAATATAAGTCCTCCTTGGATCTTCCTCCAATTGTTCCAACAGTTCATTGGTTTCTAGGTACCTCAACTATGAGATCTTGAGTAACTTGCAAAGGTTCTCCATCAACTTAAGGTGATGCACAACTGCAAAGCACTAAACATGATATTATAACCCTTGAAAAAAAGATAAAGTTACAGGTTGCCTACATAAATACAAGTTGCATGACTGTTATGAAACATGCATGAAATTAGCATCATGTAATTATTTATAATTCTATTACACTTCATGACTGCATACTTGAACAACCTCCCACTTTTGTATTTACAATAAAAAAATCATGAAACATAAAGATTAAAAAAATGGATGCTTTACTTGGAACTAAAGAAAAGATGCACCAACTGGGAATCGAACCTAGGTTTGTATTGTAGAAGGGTACTATTATACCACTAAACCATTGATGCTATTCATGTTTCATGAACCTAAATTAATACAAGCTAAGAGTGGTAAGAAAATGATAATCTTGAAGTACTTCCTAATAATTTTCAAAATAATAATGATTTAAAGCTTCAATATTTTAATACAAACTAGGAGTTTCTATTCATGAATGATTGTTAGAAAAAAAGATAGGAGGTTATGTTTCATTCTTATGGTTAATCAATATACATTCAGCAAGAATGAGATGAATCATATTTGCATCACCTTTGTGTTACATAAAGATTACAGAAGCCTATACAAGACACGATATCGGTTAAGTGAAATATTTACCTGGTGACAAATACAAATCTGAACTAACTACCATTCAAGTATAAGTGGCAACTGAGTGACACTGGCACCTACATCGTCACTACTATCGTAAGCACTGCACTTGGCTACTAATTAGATGTCACATGCCTTCTAGAAAGCATCCTCCTGTTTAACTTTTGAGGAAGGATCTACAATCTGGAGTTTGATTCTGTACACAACAAACAAGATCATTATATACAAACTCGACATATATGAAACATCAGTTAATTACCTAAAGCTTACCTTAACTATTGATGAAAATCATATACTCGAGGCATTGATGAAAATCAAAGAAACATAGAAAACATGACTACTAACTATAAAGTATGTATCACATAAAGAAACCAACATTTCCATGTTAAGAGTGAAGTAGTTTGATGCCTTCCAAATTGATTCAAACAATTTTACTATAGTTCAAGGAGACGAGACTAGTTCCTCTAGAAAAGAGAAAATAAAGATGGAATTATGACATTTGAGCTAAATTTAATGGTTGCAGTTTCTGATTTAGTGTCCTAAACTTATAAGAAGGTATGACAGGAAAATGAAGCAGACAGTTATCCCAACTATTAGGATGCTTGTATAAAGAAATTTATTTAAGTCAACACATTCTAGGCCTAGAGACAGTCACCTTCTTTACAACAAGATCACCTTAAATGGAATTATGACATTTGAGCTAAATTTAATGGTTGCAGTTTCTGATTTAGTGTCCTAAACTTATAAGAAGGTATGACAGGAAAATGAAGCAGACAGTTATCCCAACTATTAGGATGCTTGTATAAAGAAATTTATTTAAGTCAACACATTCTAGGCCTAGAGACACAGTCACCTTCTTTACAACAAGATCACCTTAAAAGAATAGGCATGGTAGCATTCGGTTATAGTAGATGTTTAGGTATGAGTCAAATGACTTTCTACAAGACAAATTGCTAGTTGCATTTTGGGAAATATGAATCCCATTATGGAAAACCAACATATACACATTCTGAGAGAGAGAAGGGGGATGGGAAATAAAACTGTCATGCAAGCTATAAATAGTGGAAACAAAATAGTCATATGTATTGGGTATGTAAATATATATGCACACAACACTTATGTGCTTTAGCACTCTCATGACAACTAAGTGGTCTTAGAGAGTATATATGATAAGATCTACCATCTCCTCAAATATATATGCACACAATACTTATGTGGCTATTAGTGTTAGAATTGAATCCAAGTGGGAGGACTTGAATTAGTTCACCAATGAAAACTAGATGTGTGTCCATCAAAAGTTATTCTGATACACCCAACAAAGTTGCTCTAACGCAAAGAATGGAAAAACCAAGATGGGAAAGAAAATGAAAACCTACATGCAAAGGAGAACGGAATTTCATGGACAAGTTATTCGCTGTTGTATATTAAATTTTCGAAAGACCTTCTGATCTAGTGCACGCATAATTCCAAATACACAACATATATATATGTGCAAAAAAGTTTACCTTTGATCTGGCAAATTCTTCCATTAACTCTCTTATGTGGTCTTGAACTTGTGGAAGCTCCAGTACCCTTTTGAATCAATGAGAATCTATTCCGGGGAAAGTGAAAGAGAGTACATTATATGCAGGCAAAGCAAGTAGATCTATCATTAGATCTGCCATGCCCTTGAAAGAAAATATAGAAATAGTTTAAGCCTAAAACTTATTTATACCGTAGCCACGAGACTCAATTTTCCTTGGTCTTCTACACCCGCTAGTGTACCCTCAAGTCTAAGAATTCATATGCATGCACTGACAAAGTGTCCTGCATAATCATATGTGTGGAACCTGAAATAAGACTATCAAGTAAATAATTCAAGCAATAATACAAGAGAAGATTTTATTTATAAAAAAAAGTGACTAAACTAGGAGCCTAGGTACAATTTCTTAATGTGTACAAATCAAAGCCATAAAGTCGTAGTATGATAGCACAACTACATGTTTCCATGACAATTACTAGGAAATAAGAATCTTAGCTAAGCAAACACTCGTGATAATAATCAACCCTCTCGAGAATTAAAGAACCCTTTGCAAGGCCATGTAAATAGTGTCAAAACATTGAACATTGCATCTTAAGGTAGTGAGATTGGTGGAAAATTAGTTATGTACCATGCGAATGATGGAAGCTTGTCCACTTGGCTGCAATGTTCAAATAAGGGCATGTTTATAAAAGTAACAGTTAAAGTAAAATTGACTAAAAGAAAATTCCCAAGTTGCAGACATCATAAGATGTCTGCTGTGGTCGTCACAGCTAAATACAACATAAAATCATCACAAAGAGCCAACCAAAATGCCTTAACCAACTAGATATGCAGCAAGTAGGGATCTCTGTTTTTCTTTCTCTCTAATAGATTCATTTACTCTCAAAATAACAATAAAGACCTTAACAATCGACGATTTAGGAGCACTGACACTAGCACAACCTATCCATTTTGCCTCGTTTTACCACACTTTCCTAGAAACACAGACCTGTTGCTAAAAACTCAAAAACTCACCAAGTAAGTGCAGTGCACTAACCAGTCTTCAATAATTTACCCATCAAAATAAACAATCATTAACAAAAACAATATGAACAAAATATTCTTCTTTTTCCCAAAATCCTCCCAAAGAAAAACAAAAAAAAAAGACATAGTAGAAATAATCCAAACTCACCAAGCAATGCACTAACACCATCTCCCAGGTTATTAGTAAGGGAACAGGATTGCTCATTGACTTGGCAAATGATTACCTTTGTAAGACTTAATTTGCCAATCTTAAGCTAATGCAGTTATTCATCAACACCATCTTCTAGGAGAAGGGAGTTTATAACCAGCTAGTTTGAAAATTAACAATTTTTTCAAACTAACAAAGATAAAAGTTAGCCTAGTGATCGGCAAAGTAACACTTTGTTAAAAACAACATCCTCAACACTGGATTCCCAAAGGAAAAATAAGGGAAGAGAACGCTTGAGCTTGCTGGTGAAATGACCTGTTGCCTTTTTGGGTTGGTTAAGACATCTGGATTAGCCATAAGACGTCTGTCCAGACGTCTGGATAGAGGATCGGACGTCTGAAAGAAGAAGAACCATACCTTGTTTTCTTTTCCGTGTGCATGCTACATGCGCACACCCCTCTCTCCACACCCCAAACCCTAACCCTTCCTATTTAAACCCCTCCACCCCACTCCATTTCCACTACCTCCGCCTCCTTCCCCCGGTCTACCGGCGTGACGCCAACGGCCTTCTTTCCTCCACTTGAAGCCGTGCGTGGAGGAGAGGCACTCGCGTGAGGAGGAGGAGAGATGGATAGAGAGTGTGTGCGCGGGAGAGTGAGGGTGTGGGAGAGAGGAGGAAAGCTTGGGGAGCTTGGGTGCGCGGCTGAAGAGCTCACACGAGGGGGAGCTTGCACGACCAGAGGACGGCCATGGGAGCTCGATGGAGCTCGAGGAGGCGGAGCTCGACGGGAGGAGTTCGGAGGCTCGAGGGGGAGGAGTTGTGCGAGGAGGAGGAGCTCACGAAGGTGAGCTTCACAACCTCTTGAAGCAGCTGGCGTAGCAGCTGCAGGCGGTGCGGAGGGTTCCGTGTGGAGGAGAAGGCTCGCGAGAGTTCTAGGTACTGGATATTTTCCAATATCAAACATCTGGTGCACGTCCCAAACATCTGGAGTAGCAGGGGGACGTTCAGAGCTGAAGCCAGACATCTGAAAGCTCGCGTAGTGCCAAGGTACGTGCTTTTGCACGGTTTCCGGTCATGCAGGCCATACCGTAGGGTTGTGTTTAGCCATTTTTAGCTCTACGGATGTGTATGTAGGGGCAGAGCGTTGGAAAGGCATAGGGTGCACCCTTCAAGGTATTTTTGGACATCTGGACACGTCGCCGGACGTCTGACCGTACCTCCAGACGACTGGAAGGAGAGTCCGACGTCTGGAACTTTCCTCAAATGATCGCGGAAGGATCTGGAAGTTCGAGGAAGCTGCAGGAAACCCAGGGTGAGTACCGACGTCTTTTAAGACGTTTGGGACTAGTCCCAGACGTCTGATTTTAGATAGTGTAAGTATTTTTGGCCTGTTTACGGCCCAAACGGAATCAGATTTCCGCAAACGAACTACCGTTGTTTTTCGCTTGAGTTTCTCTATGAGTTAGTATCACTTGTATACGATTTTGAACTCGTTTGATGTGGTTGGTCAATTGTATAGGTCTCCAGCCAGTCGAGTACGTGGGACCCGCGAAGGCGATGGGATTTACAATCCGAGCCCCCATTCCTCTTGTGTTTTCTGGTAGAGTGGTTTACATTAATCTTATGATTTAAACAGATGAACTGCATGTTTAGAATAACTTGAATGAACTCTAGGATGAGAATGAACCCTAGGGCAGGAACATATGAATATGGTTGAGCTACACTGTTTACTTGAGATGCATGTAAAACTTTAAATGCTAGAAAATGTATTGGTTATTTTAATGTGATGCGTTGTTAGTTAGAAAATCATGAGCTGCTTGTTTTAAGAATGGAATCGATAATGTAAATAGAGAGATTTGAAAGTTTAGAATCTGAAACGAGAGAAATACCAGCATGAACCCTACGGGGAATTAGGAGGAGAACTCCTGTAGACAGGAAGTGAGGTGGCCCTTGTGTATGCGGTACCAAGGAGAGCAATTGTCCCTTTAGTGTAGAGGGGTACTAGTCGCCCATTGGGTTGAGCCCCCGGGTCGGGCCTAGTCACTCTACATCGACTCTGTTTGGCCCTCGTGTACGTGGTACTGAGGTGAGCTACTTAGTCGGACGAGGGTACGTAGACTGTGGAGGGGCGAGACCCCTATTCTGTTCTTAGGGGCGAGACCCCTGTTCTGAGAGGGCAACGCCCTGTACTGTTACGTGTTGTACCTTTAGGTGTACCCACTAGCAGAAACGATTGACCGTGTGCCAGTGCGGGATAGCTACCCTCTGTTGGGAGCGCTTGATCGAGTTTTAAAAAGTTGCATTGTAGTACAGTCGAAAAAGCGTTCGAAACAAATACAATTTATTACTCGAAGTTTAAGTTCGAGGTAGAACACAGGAAGCAAATTAGGGTTTAAAAATCAAGATCACAACTTGAGAATTTGAATGTAATATGCAATAAAAATCAAAGTTAGAGTGCAAAAAGATAAATGTAAGTACAGAATATTAAAGAAATCAATATATGTGAATAAGCACAAAATTGGACATCTGATTTGTGAATCAAATGCCTTAAATATGTAGATGTTGCAGTGCTTGATTTTCTTTCTTCTCCTTCTCTTCTCTTCTCTTCTCTGGTGGTTGCTTCCTTTCTTCTTCTTTCTTTCTCTTCTTCTGATTTCGTGCCTTAGCCTTTCTTTTCCTCTCCTATTTTTTTTCTTTGTCTCGGCTACCTTCAACTTCTTCTTCCTTCAATTCCTTCCTTCTCTTTCTTTCTCTTTCTTCTCTTTAGCTCCTTCTATCTTCAACCTTTCCCTTCCTCTCTCTACTTCAGCTCTTCATCTTCTTAGCCTTTGACTTCGGCTTCCTCCTTCTTCCTTGGCTTCAGACCTTAGCTTCCTCTTCTTCTCCTTTCCCGGCAGAGCAAAACCTACCCCTACTAGTGAGTGCTCTCTTCTCCTCTTTCTCTCTTAGGTTCGCTCTCCCAGAGCCACTTTCTCGAGTAATCGGGCCGGATACGTGCCCGGGACCAGGCCCACTAGCGTGCGGTGGTGGGCAAGGTGTGCTGGGTTGGGTTGGATCACCAGGTCCGCGGGGGGTGGTCGCGAACGAGGCGTCGGGTCTGGTGAGAGGGGACCTCACCCCGTGAGTAGGAGGGAAGAGCCTAATGCAGAAAACAATTTATGCGGGTATGACGCTTTGTCCAGTTCCGGTGGGACTATCTGCCCACCCTCCTTATGCGCACCTGCGTTAGGGAACTTCGTTCGATTGCAGCTGCAGCTCCAGCCTTCGACACAAATTAAATGCCTGGAGTTGTGCGCAAGTGTGCCCCGCGCAGCCTGGGACTATAAGCCTGGAGCGGGTGAACCTGAAGAAGCTTGCAAGAAAGCTCCTTGCTGTTTGTCAATGGTGACGACCTCCTGGACTTGCAATCATGCAAACGACCTCGCAGCCACGTCAGAATGTTCAGGGGGCTTCGCTGAGGCACGACGAGTATGCTGCGGTGGTTGACGTGGCATGGGATTGCCTGAGTGCGCGTGCCTAGGGCATCTTGTGGCCATGTGTGTCGGTGTGTTCTGTGGCACTTGTGGGCGACTGGCTAAGAGTATGGAGTCAGGGGTTACGTTCAGTGAGTCAGGATGGAGCTTATGGATCGATCGACGAGGAGGGAGATGGTCTGTGGAGGTGGAGCGAACTTGCCGGAGTGGTGACCGGACGTGAAGGGGATGATGGTGGTGGAGTCCGTCGAGGGGTGTTTTTGAGAGATAAAGAAGGGAAAAAGGAGTAGAAGGGGGAGGGAACTTATCTGGGCGTAAAGAGACGAATAAGGAGGCAGGGATGGCGTCTATGCGTATGCCCAATGCCAAAGGCGAAGGTGCTCAGTGAGGGAGGTCGGCGAGGATGAAGGGGATGTAGAGGCGTCGGCGAGTGCAGCGCGATGTAGATGAGTGGGAGGAAGAGGAACCTGCCACCGGTATTGTGGCTAGGTGACGAGGGAGAGTGGGAGAAGTCACCGGAACTTGATGAGCGAATTGGCCGGAAGGGGAGAGACGAATTTGAGGGGTTTTTCCGGTCAATTTCAAGCTTGGGAGATGCAAGGGAGGTTCACTAAAGATGGCAACTCGAAAGAGACCCGAATCTCTCATGCGTTCGCATGAGAGATTGGGTACCAAGTAGGCTTCAAATTAGGTTCACATTGGAGGAGATTTCTCAGAGAATCTCCCTTTCAATTTTGAAGGGGATTCTCTGAGAGATCAGGGAGAACTTGCCCTTGCAATCTTGCTGGAGTAGGATCACCTTTGCTATAGTGGAGGAGGGACCTGATTACAAAGAATGAAGAAGAAGCTAGGGGGGTTTCTGCAGAGGTTTTTGAAAGATAGGGGTAGAAATGTAATTGGGCTGAACCTATTTGCAAAATGGGTCAAGATGAATTCCTCTTAGGTCCAAATTTTGGTACAAACTTAATTTGGACCTAAGGAATTCAATGGTGAAGTTGGATTTTGGGTTTGACCACGTTTGACTAGGAAATTTACGTAGAAACTCAATTTTGGGCAAATATTTGTCTAAGACCCTATTCTAGGTCAAAATAGGTTCCAATGGCCAAATTGAAGGTTTTAAATCCTAGAAAATATTTTTATATGTTTTTTAGAGGGTTGAGGTGAATTTTATCTTGACCAAAACCTTGTTAAGTCAAGTGGGTCTGTTTTAGGGTTACAAGAAGTCATTTAATTCCCAGAATTCATATGAACCCTTTTCTGTTTGAACCAACCCACCTTTTATCTTGTTAAAATCATTTAACCTATGTTTAGCTCATAAGAAAACCTATTGTTGTACTGCAATGGTAAAATTACAGTTTTACCCCTTGTTTCTTGCTTTTCTCTCATAATGGTTATCATTGAATTAAGACCTCCCGTTGTTTATGTAGGAGCTTTTATTCTCTTCTTTGGGTTAAAATGGGATAGTTAGGGCTCATGATGGTATTCCCATCATACCCCCATGCCTAGCTTTTGCTAGTCCCTTAGCAAAATTTTAAGGTTTTAACTTCCGTTCTAGACCATGAGTTCCTTGATGTTCAGAAATTATGATGAGTGCTTTTTTTTCTTTTTGATTAGGTTAGAATGCCGCTAGTAAGCCTAAAGGTACTCAAGTACCACCCAAGATCCAAACCTGACCAGTTCTAGCCTCAGTCCGCCGCAAAGGTTTTTAAGGCCCACAGGAACTATCCTAAGGTTTGTTGGACTCCACGGTTAAAGCACCCATGCTTGTACATATTTTAGCCTCGGTTCAGCTTGCAGTGTGTTTTTGTAAGAGAGAGACAGAGGATTTTCTTTGTTTGGAGAGTTTTCTCTCTCTTTTCTTTTTATTTCTAGCTTTGGATTGACTTTTCAACACGGTTTGTATCGGATTCCTAGTCCCCATCAACAATTCTCAAAGGGTCCCTGGCAATCGATGCTTCGTGATAGCATCGCCGATGGCAACTCCCAGAACCCTAGCTTTCGAGATTTTGAGATAATCCCACCCATGGTGTTCTGTAGCTAAATCCGGACCCTGGCAATCGACATTTCGTGATAATGCCGCCCATGGCATCTGAATCAGCACAAGGTGCTTACATGCCCCCAGAAGGATATGTAAATATCTTAGGAGACAAGCACCGAGGAGACAATATGTTATTAAGCATCTTCAAGGGGAATTTCCCGCCTCTCCACGCCGGGAACTCATCCAAATCAACTTGTGTTGATCGGCCGCTCTTAATCTAGGCAACTTTTTCAAAACAATTAAATGCTTTTACGTGATTTTGATACTTATGCACACTGAACCAGACTGTGTGTGGATTGGGGTGCTTAGGTTACCGAGTCTCGCAAACTAGAGGTCAGTTAATGAAGCCGAACACTCCCTAAGCCTTAGACCTAATACTTAAACTTCGCATTTTCCCCAACCTCTTGAAGACTATCCCGATCTTAGCGTATACTTAAATTTTTAAGCCTAGGAGTCTAGCCCAAGAGGCCTAAGATCAGCGTTCTTACTAATCTCTTTTGTGTTTCCTCAGCACTTTTTTCCTTTCATTTTCTTTTTTTCTTGATATGGTCTAGAACTTAGTTAATCTCTTAATTTCTTACTAATGACTATCTCTTCTTTTTCTTTTCATTTTGTGCTCCTTTTTTTTTGACATTTTTCACTTTTCCTCTTTTTCTCCTCATGATTTGTATGGCCTCAAAATTTTCTCTCCCCTCAAAAATTTTTTGTTCTTTTTCAAGAATTTTTTCATTTTTTGAGTGTTTTTGTGATATATAGTTCAAAATGAGCAAGGGTTCTCGCATGAGGAATGCATACGAGTAAAGAAGTTAGTTCTACTACATCGTCGCCCAGATATAGTCCAAAATGAGCAAGGGTTCTCGCATGAGGAATGCATGCAAGTAAAGAAGCTAGTTCCACCACTTCGCCATCGAAGTGTGTCACAAAGAATGCTGAGATTCAGTAGTTGGAATATTGGTACTTTGACCAGCAAGCTCATGGAGATTGTGGATACAATGGTAAGGAGAAGGATTCAAATTCTTTACCTTCAAGAGACTAAGTGGGTTAGAGAAAAAGCAAAGGAAATAGAGAGAACAGGTTTTAAACTATGGTATTCAGGAAGGGACAAGGTAGAAATGGCGTGGGCATTATAATTCATAAGGATTTGAAGGAGAGTGTGGTTGAGGTTAAGAGATTGGGTGATTGAATTATTTTGATAAAATTAATCTTAGAAGAAGAGATCTTGAATGTCATTTCAGTTTATGTACCTCAAGTTGGTCTGGAGGAAAGAATAAAGGACAAATTTTGGGGAAAGCTTGATATGATAATTCAAGGAATCCTATAGAGAGAAATGATTTTCTTGGGTGGAGATTTAAATGGGCATGTGGGAAAAGATGCTTTAGAGTATGCAGGAGTGCATGTAAATCATGGTTTTGGTGTTAGGAATGAAGAAGGGAAGACGTTCCTTGATTTTGCTATGGCTTATGATCTTTTCACAGCAATTACCTCCTTCAAAAAATGGGAAGAGCATTTGATTACCTATAAAAGTGGTTTAACAAGAACGCAGATCGATTACTTTACTTTGAGAAGAAGGGATTGTTTATCTTGTAAAGATTGCAAGATTATTTCAGGAAAGAGTTTAACTGCTCAACATCGTCTTTTGGTATTAGATGTTCATTTGAAGAAGGCAAAGAAGAGAAAATTAGTGTCTAAGAATTTGAGAATTAAATGGTGGAATCTTAAGAAAGAGTAAGTGAGATTTAAAGAGAAGATGATGCAACAAAAGATTTGGGATCTTGATGGTAGTGCTAATGAAATGTGGTTAAATATGGCAAACTGTATTAGGAAGGTGGCAAAGGTATTGTCAAGCATGTCTAAAGGAGGTGTTCCAGGACAAAAGGAGGCTTGGTGGTGGACTGAGGAAGTGCAGGAGAAGCTTAAAATTAAAAGAGCCTGCTTTAAAGCCTTATATCGAGATAAGACCGATGAAAATATGGAAAACTACAAAAGAGAAAAGAAAGAAGCAAAGAAAATAGTTAGTGAAGCAAAAGCAAAAGTTTGGGGGCATTTTTATAAGAAACTTGATTCTAAAGAAGGTGAAAAAGATATTTCCAAGTTAGCTAAAGCAAGAAAGCAGAAAGCAAATGACCTTACACATGTAAGATGCATTAAGGATGAAGAAGGAAGGGTGCTTATAGCTAGTGAGGATATAAGGACAAGATGGAAAAGATATTTTCACAAGCTATTTAATGGAAAACAAAAGAATGATATCATCTTAGGGGAGTTAGCCAACTCAGAAAAGTATGTGAATCGGACATGTTATCGAAGGATACAAAAGAAAGAAGGAGAGGAGACTTTGAAGATGATAAAAAGTGGGAGGGTTGTTGGGCCTGATGATATTCCTATAGAAGTTTGGAGAATGACGGGAGAACGGGGTATAACTTGGCTCACAAATTTATTTAATACTGTGTGGAGTGGTAAGAAGATGCCAGAGGAATGGAGGAAAAATTTTGTGGTTCCTTTATACAAAAACAAGGGTGACATACAAGATTGTTCCAACTATAGAGGTATTAAGTTGATGAGTCATACAATGAAACTTTGGGAAAGAATAATTGAAAGAAGGGTGAGGCAAGTCTCTATGGTAACTGAAAATCAGTTGGCTTTATGCCAGGCAGGTCTACTATTGAGGCAATACATCTCTTGAGATGTATGATGGAGACATACAAAGTGAAGAAAAAGGATTTACATATGATTTTTATTGATTTGGAGAAGGCCTATGATTCTGTCCCAAGAGATATCTTGTGGAGAATTTTGGAGAAGAGACAAGTGCCAGTTATATATATCAACCTCATAAAGGATATGTACTATGGAGCAGCAGCTTGTGTAAAGACTAAGGATGATTTGACAGACTACTTTGATATCATCATTGGTCTACATCAAGGTTCGACTTAAGCCTTTATGTTTTTTCCTTGGTCATGGACGAGTTGATGAAACATATCCAAGTTGAGGTGCCTTGGTGTATGCTTTTTGCTGATGACATTGTGTTGGTTGATGAGACAAGAGATGGAGTGAACAGAAAACTTGAGCTTTGGAGAGAAGCCCTGGAAGATAAAGGATTACGCATGAGTAGGACGAAGATTGAGTATATGGAATGCAAGTTTAGTAGTAGAGGAAACAATGAAGGGATTGATGTAAAAATTGGAGAAGAGTGCATTCCAATGAAAGATATTTTAAGTACTTGGGATCCATTTTCCAACATGATGGTGGAATTGATGGAGATGTTACACATAGAATTAATGCAGGGTGGTTGAAGTGGAGGCGTGCTTCTGGTGTTCTCTATGATAAGAGGGTTCCTTTGAAAGTCAAAGGACAATACTATCGAGCTGTGGTAAGACCAGCCATGTTGTACGATTCTGCATGCTGGGCTATAAACTATAGGCATGTACAGAAGATGTCTATGGTAGAAATGAAGATGTTAAGATGGATGTGTGGTCATACAAGAAAGGATCGTATTTCAAATGAGTTTATTAGAAAAAGGGTTAGGGTGGCACCGATAGAGGATAAAATGAGAGAGGCACATCTAAGATGGTTTGGACATTTATAAAGAAGGTCACTAGATACTCCAGTTAGGAGATGCAAGAAGTTGGAGGCTGAGCCCGCTAAGAGGGGGTGAGGAAGACCAAACAAGTGTTGAAAGGAAACTATTAAGTATGACCTCAATTACTTTAATTTAAGTCCTGAAATGGCTGAAAATCGATCTGTGTGGAGGTAAAGAATCCATATAGCCGACCCCACTTAGTGTGGGAAAAGGCTTGGTTGTTGTTGTTTTGTGATATGTGATTTTTCTTGTGAGATGATTCTTCATGGCGTTTTGCACTTTCATACCCCCCCATGCCTACGATTTGCAATGTCCCTATTGTAAATTAGGTGGGTTCGAGTTTAGCTTAGATCATTCATTAGAATAGGTTTTGGGTGGGCGAACAGGTCAAGGTGACTATTGCGAACGATTTCAAAACTCGGGTACAGGTACCTAAGGTGGGGTCGGCTGTTCTAATGGATGAAACCTAAAGTGCAATACGAATTCGGCATAGGAATGTCAAGAAAGGTTTCAGATTTTTCAGAAATGATAGGTTGCCTCCTGTTAAGCACTGAGTTTTACGCCATCAGCTGGGCGTAATGAGCTTAGGGAGAATGAAGGGTAAAGGATATCTCAGCCAAATCTGTATCGGTCAAGTCAATGAACGGTTTGAGTCTTTGACCGTTCAGGACGAAAGGTTCTGAATCGTGGCTGAGTGGACTGATCTCGATGGCTTCATTTCCAAAGATTCGTCAAACGAGGTAAGGTCTAATCCATTTTGATCATAGTTTTCCTGGGAACAATTTAAGCTTGGCATCAAAGAGTAGGACTTTTTTACTAGGGTGGAAGATCTTTCTAGATATTTGCTTGTCATGAAAGGCCTTAACCCGCTCTTTGTAAATTCGCAAGTTCTCATACGCGTCGTGGCGTAATTCATCGATCTCGCTCATTTGAAGCTTTCTGTGGGTTCCTACCTTAGAAAGATCTAGGTTGCAGTTCCATACTGCCCAATAGGCTTTGTGCTCCAATTCGATGGGGAGGTGACATGCCTTCCCGTACACCAATCTGAAGGGAGACATACCTAATTGAGTTTTGTGGGCGGTCCTATAAGCCCACAAAGCTTCCAGAAGTCGGGATGACCAATCTTTCCTGTCAGGTCGAATAGTAACTTAGAGGATTTTCATGATCTCCCGATTTGATAGCTCAACTAGACCATTAGTTTGGGGGTGGTAAGGAGTAGAGATTCAGTGCGACACCCCGTATTTGGTCATCAGTGACCTGAACTAGGCGTTAGTGAAATGGGTCCCTCCATCAAAGATTATAGCACATGGAATCCCAAATCGTGAAAAGATGTTCTGATGAATGAATTTGATAACCACCTTATGATCATTGGTTCAGGTCGGAATGGCTTCGATCCATTTGGACACGTAGTCAACAGCGAGTAGAATGTACTCGAAGCCATCCGAAACAGAAAAGGGTCCCATAAAATCAATCCCCCACGCGTCGAAGATTTCGCATACAAGAATCGGCTGTAAGGTCATCATATCACGGTGGCTCATGTTGCCTAAGGTCTGGCAACGAGTGCATGCCGTACAGTGATTGTATGCGTCTTTGAAAATCATGGGCCAATAGAATCCGCACTGGAGGACTTTTGTTGTTGTTTTATGACCTGAGAAATGTCCACCGCATGCCTGGTCATGGTAGAAGGACAATATGTCCTGAATTTCTGCTTTCGTAGCACATCGTCGAATGATTTGATCAACACCGATGCGGAAAAGATATGGGTCTTCCCAGAAGTAATACTTGGTATCAGAAAGGAATTTGTCCTTGTTGGCCTTCGGCCAATCGGATGGGATCTGATGTAACGTCAAGTAGTTTACTATATCAGCAAACCATGGAAGCCCTGTAATGATAGTCAGGAGGTGCTCATCAAGAAAATGTTCTGTGATGGGTCCGGAAGAGTCGATAATCTCAGAAGGAAGGCGGGACAAGTGATCAGCTACCACATTCTGTTTTCCCGCTTTGTCACGAATCTCGAGGTCAAACTCTTGCAACAGCAAGATCCAGCGGATTAATCGAGGTTTCGCATCCTTCTTCGCAAGGAGATGCCTCACAGCAGTATGATCCGAGTAAATGATAACACGGGACCCCAGGAGATATGATCTAAATTTTTCCAAGGCAAATACTATGGCTAGCTGCTCTTTCTCCGTAACTGTGTAGTTACGCTGAGCCTCGTCAAGTGTCTTACTAGCATAGTAGATGACCACGGGTTTCCCGTTCTGCCCAAGTACCTCTCTTACAGCGAAATCAGATGCATCACACATGATCTCAAAGGGTTGAGACCAATCAAGGGACTGTAGGATCGGGGCTTGGGTAACTCGATCACAGAGGATTTCAAATGCTTGAGTGCATTCCTTGGAGATTTCGAAAGGTACATCCTTAGATAGCAAAGTGGCCAGGGGGCACGCGATCTTTAAGAAATCAGGAATGAATCGACGGTAAAAATCGACGTGCCCCAGAAAAAATCGAATGTCCTTGATCAAGCTAGGCATAGGGAGTTTGGAAATCAAGTTCACCTTGGCTCGATCGACCTGGATGCCCTTTTCTGATATGAGATGTACCAGGACAATTCCTTCAGGTACCATGAAATGGCTCTTTTCCCAGGAAAGAACCAGATTCATGTCGATGCACCGCCTGAGGATTTGGACCAAGTGCAGGAGGCAATCGTCGAATGATTCTTCAAATACTAAAAATTCATCCATGAAGACTTCCAGATAATCACCTACCATATCTGAGAATATGGCAAGCATGCACTGCTGAAAAGTAGCAGGTGCATTTCAGAGACTGAACGGCATCCTTCGGAACGCGTACGTCCTGAAGGGGCAGGTGCAAGTGGTCTTTTCATGGTCCTCAAGATGGATTGCTACTTGGTTATAACCGGAGTACCCATCCAAAAAGCAGAAGAACCTATTTCCCTCTAGTTTCTCGAGAATCTGATCAATAAACGGTAGTGGGAAATGATCTTCGTGGAGGAATTGAGTCTTCTGTAATCAATGCAGACTCTCCATGAGTTCACCACACGAGTCGGTATGATTTCTCCAGTTTTAGTCGTGATCACGGTGAGTCCTGCCTTCTTAGGCACAACCTAGATTGGACTCACCCACCGATTGTTTGAGATCGGGTAGATGATCCCTGCATCTAACTACTTGATGATCTCCCTTTTCACGACCTCCTGCAGATTAGGATTCAAATGTCTCTGCATTTCACGGGAAGGTCGTGTGCCCTCTTCGATGTAGATATGGTGTGTGTAGTAAGAGGGGCTGATACCAATCAAATCATCGAGAGTCCATCCAATGGCTCTACGATGTTGCTGGAGAATAGTAATCAGACGGGATTCCTAGTCAGGTGTGAGTCTGGAGTTGATAATCATAGGAAACGTCTAATTGGAACCCAAAAAGACATACTTCAAATGGTCGGGAAGAGGCTTGAGTTCCAAAACGGGGTTATCAACAGCAACGGGCGGTTCGGGGTGTGTCAGGAGCAAGGGAAGGAGTTATGGGTGTATCTAGGTCAGGTTCTGACTCCTATGATTGCGGGTTTTGATCCTCTTGTGGTTGATTGGAAGTAGTCAGGTTGTCCTCAATAGATGGATCATCAACCACAGCCTTGATATCACATATCTGTTCTATAACACCGCAATTAATCCCTTGTTGGGTCTTAAAGATGTCAATCTTTAGTGTTTGGTTCCCGAATTTTAGTTCAATTTGGCCCTCCTCAATTTATATTAGCCCTAGCAGTGGCCAGAAAGGGTCTCCCTAGTATAATTGGTGTATCCCTGGTGGTCATCTTTCTCAACACAGTTAATTAAGTTAATTGTGCTTAATTATGTGCAGAAGAAAGTAACTTAGTCAACTTGAATTTATGTCGATTAAGTAGTATATGGTCAAGTTAACCTAACATTTTAGATTTTATTTCTTTTAACTGGTTGAGTCCAGGTCGTTCGCTAGGAGGCATAACCTAATTAAAATTCACCACTAAATCTAAGCTACTTATAATTAAATTTACTCTAAGAACATGAATTTTGCTTAAAGATTTCTAATTTAAAGAATATGCAAAATTCCATAAGGAGACACATTTACATACGATCCATTTTTACAAACAAGTAAACATGTTTACTTCTTTTAATTTCTTTTTATTTACAAGAGATTAAGGCAAGAAAAAGTAATTCTAATGAAAATATGTCTTATTACAACATGAAGCTCAAAAGAAATTAATAAAATGCAAGAAATTAAACCACTAATTTTTCTTCTTTGTCTTCAGCCTCATTCTTCTCTTCTTTTACCTTTCTCTCTCTCTCTCTTTTCTCTTTACTTTTCTCTTAATCTTCTTAATATTTCTCGAGCTCTTCTCTTATACATGTCTTCTCTTTCTTTTCTTTCTTCTTACTCTGCCTATTATTTTTCTTTAGCCCTTGTGCCTGTCTACCTTTCTTTTCTCCTTACAAGCTCTCCTTCTTCTCCTTTTCTTCCTTTACATCCTTTCTTCTTCTCCTTCTCTTCTGAACCTTTGCAAATCTTCTGAACCGAACCGGTTTGACCCTTTGAACCCAAAAATTAGGTTTTTGATTGGTGGCTTGGACCGGTCAGAGATACACAGCACCACTCTCAAAGTGGGACCAGACCCTACTAGGTCCAAGCCTGGGTTTTATTTGGTTCAATTTATTTCTAGTTCGCATAGTCTCGAGCCCATCCGGCTCACGACCTCCCAGACCCACATGCACACGCCCTCATGGGCACACACTCGCACGCCCACAGGTGCACACACCCAAGCACGTGCACCGCACGAGCCCACACACACACCCATATGCTCATGTTCTTTCATATGCCCTACGTTGACGACTAAAGTGCCTTAAACACAAATCACTTTTATACCAAGGTGGCCGCTCTAGTTCCACTGATGTGGGACTACGTTTCCCCTCCCAGTCCAAACTTTAGATGATCATTCCAGCCAGCTCAGAGCTCCAATTCGAGCAAATGAAGGCTTGATGGAAAGCTCTTAGGTTGCTCTACACGATTGGAGTATCAATTTGATACTCAGGGAAGGTTTGCTCTTCGATTTAAATGGCGAAGGGACCTAGTTCACTATGGCCAAATTACCTGCAGAATGGAGTTTTGGCTCTAAGGTCTTACAGAATGACATTTGACCTCCAGATGAGGTGTTGAATAGGTTCAGAAGGTGATACCGCGGCTGTTGGTGAAGGTGAGAACCTCTGATGAGCTTCAGGAAAGTGCAGAAGCTAAAAAGCTTCTCTAAAGAGCTTCAGAACTACAATTCAAGTTATGATAGGTTCAACAGATAGCTAGAGACCTATTTAATCAAATCAAACAACCTCTAAAGGTTGTTAAGAAACTATCTGGGCAGATTATCCACTTGAATTTCATCACAAACCTATTGTCATCAGTTTGGGTTCAAAAACAACCCAAACTGAACAGAAATCAATTTCTACCATAAAATTGATCAGAGCTCATCCAAATTGCATTTGAATCACTTACAAACATCCCAGAAACAACAGATTGGACTCTTCAATTTCTCTGATTGAATCCTAAATCCAAGAATCAGACTTAAGGTTGATCATGAAGCCTAGAATTTTGACTTTCCAAATTTAACCATTTTAGAGGAAATTAAAGCCATAGATAACTTCTCTTTAACCTCAGGAATGGATTCAAAACCTCAGAAGGATGCTTCAGTTAAGATTTCTAGGTTTCCAGGCCTGTTGCCTGAGATTCTAGAGGAGTTTGTTCGACAGAACAAACCAAAGTTTATCACAGAGATTGACACAATGGAATAGTCTCAGAGCAAGTTACCGATGCTTTTAGACCTTTTAAATGAGACTTAACCCTAACTATCAGTCGTCTCCCACTCTGTCGAAGTTGGAGAAGATAAAGATCAAACAGAAGCTCCAGACATTAAAACCTCAAATAAACTTCTTCAGCATGATCAGTGACCTTCAAATCAGAGATATGGAGTTTCACACTAAGTTTTATGGTCTAAACAGCTCGTTTGACTTGCCGGAGCTCCGGCAAGTCCAGAAAAAGGCTAATATGTACAAATGTTGTTAAAATGTGCCATTGATGATCTAAATAGCTTCCTAAGGTCACACGAAACCTCAGGAACAAATTAATTTCGTCATTTATCCATTGAAGTGAAAATTATGTAGTGAATTCACAGTAAACAAATTTCGAGTGTGATTAGGCTCAGGACCTATTTTCCCACTCAATTGAGTGGAGAAAACAAGTCAAAAGGAAGTTGCGATGGTTTATAGATGGATAATTAATGATTTGAAATCCTCCTGAGCCGTCATTGACAGCGAGCTCAGGAGATTAAATTAAATTGGACGTTTAAGTTATAGATGGTAATTACTTAAATTAAAGTGAGGATAGGGGCCCTTAAGTGATGGTTAAGTGGTAGAGGGCCCAGTGAAGGTGGTTTAAGCTCAGCCACTTCTGCCATGGACAGTGGAAGCAGTGGTAAAGGTGGATGTGGTTTAGACGAATAGGTGATCAATTCAGTGATTAAAAGTAATAGAAATGTTCATGAATGATTTAAGAAGGTGATGGATGACTTAAAAAGACAAAAGATTTGCTCCAGACAAGCTCAAGGAGCTCGTCGGAGTTGAAGAAGATGAATGAAAAACTAGCATTACACCTATCTAATCTACCTAACTAGCTATCCTAACTAATCTACTTACCTAATCTACTGTTACCAGGATGAAGGAGGTAGAAGATCTCCGTTGATGGTTCATAACGGCGGAGGAAATCAAAGGGTTGAAGAAGAAGTCCGATGAGCGTTTGTGAAGTGAAGCAGAGGAACTCCTAGTCATCACTGCGTCAGGAAACTTGGCTGATGTTGGTAGAGATCCAGAGCGATCAAAGATGGATGGAGGAAGACGGATGAAGCGGAGGAAAGTTGCCAGAGTTTGGAGAGAATAGCCTATCGGTTAGCTCAGTGAAGAAGAGGGAAGGGAGCTAACTTGGTGAAAATCTAGAGTGTGGAGGGGTATTTATAGGTGGCGGCGATTGAGACGGAGGTTGAATCTGGACGGAGAAGAGGCTAGGAGTGGAGTAACCACCGACGTCTTCTCCGACGCCGGTGAGGTTATCCACAACCCTAAAATAGGATTGTAGCCTCATCCAAACCAGTGGATGAAAAGGAGATGGTGAGCATAAGCTCCAGGAGCTTGGAGAGGAAGGAATGTCGTCAGATATGCGATGATTAGACGGTGAAAGCACCTCCTATCATCAGCCGTCGAGGAGGCTGAAGAAGGAAAGAAGAAGTTTTAGGGACTTATTCGTAACAAAAGTTGAGGACCTAAGTGAAGAATAAGGACTCGATTGAAATAAAACATAAGGACTAAAATGTAAACTAAGGTTTTCAGGGTTTATTTTAATTTAAATATTTTCCAACTTTTTATATATGATTATAAATAAGATAATTATTATATTTAGACCTTTAATTTACATTTTTGACCTTTTTAGCTTAATTTATTTAATTAAGTAATGTTACTTAAATTATTACATACTTAGGTATAAATTGTAATTAAGTTAGTTAACACATTAATTAGATAAATTACTGATAATATTTTGAGTCCAATTATTAATTAAATTATTAATAATAATAATTGGATGATAATATAGCATTTTTAACTTATTTTAAGGTCCTTTACTATTTATCCCTTATTTAATAATTAGCCCATATATTTACATATTTCTAGCTAATTAACTAGGAAGACTAGTTAATTTGGGGTAATTAGAGACCATGATGAGCTTCTCATCAATCCCTTCGATTTTCTGGAGCATCCATATCCAAGAATACAAAGTCCACCGGGAAAAAGAAATCCCGCACCCTAACAATGACATCCTTGAGTACTCATTTAGGTGACTTAATAGATTGATCAGCCAACTGCAATGTCACCTTTGTTGATTTAAGCTCAGATTCCTCAAGATGGTCCAGTAGGGATGTAGGTATTAGGTTTATGGAGGCTTCTAGATCTAATAAAACTCTGTCAAATTAGGTATCACCAATGGTACAGGAAATCAGGGGAGTGCCTGGGTCTTTCCCTTAGGTGGGAGTTTACTCAAAATTACAGAGCTGGCTTGCTCTGACAGGACGATCGGACTCCCACTTTTGGTTCGCGGCTTACGCTTGGGTGTACACACGTCTTTCAGAAATCGTGCGTAAGCCGGTACGTGGAGGATCACATCCATCAAGGGGATGTTTATATGGACCTATTCAAAGAGCTCGACAAGATCCTCCTCAGGAGACACGGGTTTGTTTGTCCTCAAGGCCTCGGGAAATGGAACCTTGGATGGTTTCTCTAGAATAGGTCCAGGTTCTTGATCTAGGACAAGGGTGTCCTGGATAACCATCCTAAGGCTTAGGTTACTACCAGGCTGAAAGTGGCCTGGATAAGGTGGGTCTTGTGTTGCTTTTCCACTACAGGTTGTAACATAATTCAGTCCTACCTAGTTTTGGTTTGGAATTGGTAAAATAGGTGGCTGCTATTGAAATTTCACATACGATGTCGAAGCTTCCATTCCATCGGGTGATGGAATAGAAGGGGCTTGATAAATCATGTGGGCTTGGCCCGAATTTGGGTTCATAACACGCCTCTGGTTCGGCACATTATTCGGATTTAGTAGAGGTTGCTGATAATCGTCTTTCGTCGGTGTTAAAAATATATTCGTTGTAGTATTACCATGAAAAGCGATTATCAATTTAAGTGAATTTATTACTCAAAATTTAGAATGTTCCGAGGTCGAACTCAAGGAGTAAACTTAATTCCAGAAGCATAAAAATTCACAATTCACTATAATATACTACTTTACAAAAATTAAAGAGAGAGGGAACAAAAATCTCTTTTTTTTTCTTTCTTTCTTCTCCTCTTCTCTTCTCTTCTCTTCTCTTTCTCTGCCTTTTCTTTCTTGGACATCTGATTCTTTGAATCAGACGCCTTATCTGCCTCTTGCTACAATGCCTTTGCAGGTTCTCTTGGCTTCTTCTTCTTCTCTTCTCTGCTCGGCCTTCTTCTTCTTCCTTTCCTCTGTGCGGCAGGCTTTTCCCTCCTCTTTTCTTCTCATTTCCTTTGGCTTTCTTCTTCAGCTCCTTCTATTGTAGCTCTCAGCTGCTTCTCCTTCTCTTCTCTTTAGCTACGTCTCTTCTTCTTCTCTCTTCTGCACTCCCACCTCCTTCTTCTTCTTCAACTTCTGCTGGTCTATGTGGCTAAGTCCTCAGCCGCTCCTCCTCCTTTCCTCTTCTCCTGCTTCCCTCCACAGTACAAGGTTAGGCAAAACCTAACCCCTACACGCCCTACATCTCTCTCTCTTTCAATATTCACTCCAGGGTTCGCTCCTAGAGCCTTAATCGGGTAAGCGGGTCGGGTAACGTGCTCGGGACCAGGCGCACCGGCGTGGGTGATGCGTGAGGAGTGCTTGGTCGGGTAATCGGGTTTGGACCTAGGCCCGCGGGGCGTGAGCGTGGGCGAGGGCAGGCACGAGCGGGCGGCGCGCTGCGCGTGCATAGGCGAGGGACCTGACCCCTGTGTATCGAACGCGATAAGGCAAATGCACTTTTTCAATTTATTCAACTGCGACGCTTCAAGGATTTCCGAGGTAGGACTATATGTCCCACCTAAATTTCACTCCTTCGCCCACAGCAGGAATCCTCGCGATTGCAGCGATATGCGAGGCTTGCGCCTTTGATTGGAGACCTGGGATCATGCATGAGTCTCTTCCGCGCGTTCTGGGACTCCCACCTGGGACTGCAGAGGCCTAGAGCTGCTAGCAAGCTTGCTCCAAGCTCAACAGTAATGGCGGTGAACGCTCGAGACCTAAAATCAGCAATACGACCTTGCAGCCTTGTCAAACCAGAGAAAAACGTTCACCGCATCACGGCGAAGGTGAGATGAGGGTTGGTTGGCTGTAAGGTGACCTAGGCATGCGTGCCTAGGTCACACTGCGACTGTGATGGTGGGTTAGGTTGGTGGAGGTGCGCAGTGTGCATGGCAATTGGTGAAGCTCCGGAGGATGATCAGTGGGAGGTGGACGAGCTTCTGGGGTTTTTGGCGAGGTGGATGGGTGAGTAGAATGATGGGAGCACCTCGCCGGAGGTCTGGTCGGAGGTGGAGATGGCGATGGTGGACAGTGGCAGTCGAAGGATAATTTGTGAAAAATATTGAGGGGAATTTAAGAGGGGATAGAGAGGAGTGTTTCCAACCTGTTTAAGTGGATGAACGGGGAGAGATGGCGATCGGCTCGTATTTGCCATTGCCAGAGACGAAGGAACAAGTGGAGGGAGAGCGGCGACGACGACGATGACGGGGCTGGAGGCACGTGTGTGGGTGGTGCACGAGGCAGAGGAAGGAGGTAAAGACAGCTCTGCCACTGGTATTGTGGCAGAGCGACGGGAAGGAGGAGGAAAAGTCACCGGAGCTTGTTAGTCACCTGGCCGAAGGAGAAGAGAAGAAATTTAGGGGAAATTTCAGGCCAAAATCAAGCTTAATCAAAGCAGCAGCCCCTGTCGCTCCTTCAATAGGTGCTGGCAGGGAAGGAAATACGAGGAGGAGGCGTGGGCTGGTCGCCAGAGACGTGCTGGAAAAGAGATCCATACCCCTCGCGCGTTCGCACGAGAGGTATGGGTGCCGGCAGGGCATGGGAGGTGGTCCATGCGGAAGAGGACAATGCAGGGGACCTTCCTCCCGTTTATGGGGCCAGCTCCCATACTCTGCACGGCGCCATCCTTCGTGCAAAGTCACCGGAGGTATGGCCTGCTGCTACGGGTGGCAGAGGGACCGATCTGAAGGGAACGAAGGGAAAGTTGAGGGGGTAAATGCAAGAGTTTAAAAAGTTAAGCGTCAGAAAGTAATTATTGAGGACTAATTTGTAAAGTAGGTCAAAATGGCCTTCCCTTAGGTCCAAATTTTGGTACAAACCTAATTTGGACCTAAGGAATCCAATGGTGAAGTTTGATTTTAGGTTTGACCATGTTTGACCAGACATTTTGCACAAAAACCCAAATTAGGTCAAAAATTGGGTATGGTTCTCAATCTAGGTCAAGATAGGTTCCAATGGCCAAATTAAAGGTTCTAAACCCTAGGGGATGTTTTTCCATGAATTTTAGAGGGTTTAATTGATTTTTATCTTTCCTGGACCTTCATGAATTAAAGTGGATTTGTTTTAGGGTTGTAGGATGTCATTTAATTCCTAGATGTCCCTATAACCCTTTTCAGACCAAATTACCCCACTTTTCCTCTTATTATGTTTACTTGACCTTTGTCTAGACCCTTAGAATTTTCGTTGGTGTATTGCATTGGTAAAATTATAGTTTTACCCCTTGTGAATTATTTTCTACTCAAATTTATAATTCTTTGACCTAGGCTTTACCTTAGGTTTTGTAGGAGCTTTTGTATACTTATTTAGGTCAAAATGTACTAGTTAGGGTTCATGATGAGGTTCTCATCATACCCCCATACCTAGCTTTTGCTAGTCCCTTAGCAAAAATTTAAGGTTTTAACCTCTGTTCTAGACCATGAATTTCTTTCATCAAATTTTGATAAGTGCTTTTCCTCTTGTATCCTTGATTAGGTCAGAATGCCAATCATAGGCCTAAAAGGTACTCTAGTACCAACGAAGATCCAGATCTATCTAGCTTTAGCCTCAGTCATTAGCAAAGGTTTTTAAGGTCTACAGGAACTAACCTAAAGTTTATTGGACTCCGTAGTTAAAGCACCCATGCTTGAGATATTTTTAGCCTTAGTCTAATTTGCAGAGTGGTTTGTAAGAGACAGACAGAAGGTTTATTTGTTTGGAGAATTCTCTCTCTCTTTTCTTTTTAATTCTAGCTTAGGATTGGCTTCACAACACAATCTGTATCGGATTCCTTGTCCCCATCATCAATCCTCAAGGGTCCCTGGCAGTCGATGCTTTGAGATAGCACCGCCCACGGTAACCCCCAGAACCCTGGCTTTCGAGATTTCGAGATAATCCCATCCATGGTGTTTCGTGGCCAAATTCAGACCCTGGCAATTGACACTTCGTGATAATGCCATGCATGAAATCTAAACCAGCAGAGTGCTTACATTCCTCCGGTAGGATATGTAAATATCCTAGGAGACAAGCACCAAGGAGATGATATGTTGTTACACATCTTCGAGGGGAATTTCCCACATCTCCACGTCGGGAACTCATCCAAATCAACTTGTGTTGATCGGCCGCTCCTAATCTAGGTGACATTTTTAGAATATTTGAAACACTTCTGCATGATTTTGATATTTATGCTCGCTGAACCAGACTGTGCGTGAATTTAGGTGCTTAGGTTACTGAGTCCCATAAACCGAAAGCTAGTTAACGAGGCCGAATACTCCCTAAGCCTTGGACCTAATACTCAAGCTTTTCATTTTCCTCAACCTCTTGAGGAATATCTAGATCTTAACGGGTACTAAAAGTCTAGCCAAGAATGACTAAGGTTCGTGTTCTTACTAACCTTGTTGTGCACTTTTGTTTTTCTTTTCCTTAATGTGGTCTAGAACTTAGGTTAATTCATTAATTTCTTACTAATGACTATCCCTTTTCTCTTTTATTTTGTGCTCCTTTTTATCATTCTGCTCTTTTTCTCCTCCTCTTTCTGTACAGTTTTCCAGCATTTTCTTCCTCCAAAGTTTTTTTTTTTGTATATGTGGATTTTTTTTTGTTGAAACCTTTTCTTTTTATGTTATTTCATTGCACTTTCATAACCCCCCATGCCTAAGATTTGCAATGTCCTCATTGTACATTAGGTGGGTTTTTATTTAGCTTGGTTCATGCATTAGGACAGGTATTTGGTGAGTGGATGGGTCGAGGTGACTGTTGCAGATGATTTCTAATCTCAGGTACGAGTACCTGAGGTGAAGTTAGTTGTCCTAAAGGATGAACCTAAAGTGCAAAGAGATGTCAGAAAAGGTTTTGGGTTCTTCAAAAAGAATGATGGGCTGCCTCCCGTTAAGCGCTGAGTTTTACACCATCGGCTGGGTGCAATAAGCTCAGGGAGAATGGAGAATAAATGATGACTCAGCCAAATCTGTAATGGTTACGTCAATGAACGATTTGAGTCTCTGACCATTCACGACGAAAGGTTCAGAATCGTGGCTGAGTGGACTGATCTCGACTGCTCCATTTCCAAAGATTTGTCGGACAAGATATGGTCTGACCCACTTGGATCGCAGTTTCCCAGGGAAGAGTTTGAGTCGGGCATCGAAGAGTAGGACTTTCTGACCAAGGTGGAAGATCTTTCTAAATATGTGCTTGTCATGAAAGGCTTTAACCCACTCTTTGTAGATCACGAGTTCTCATACGCATCAAGGCGTAATTCATCAATCTCGCTTATCTGAAGCTTTCTGTGGGTTCCAGCCTTAGAATGATCTAAGTTGCAGCTCCGTACTGCCCAATAGGCTTTGTGCTCCAGTTCGACGGAAAGGTGACATGCCTTCCTATACGCCAATCTAAAAGGAGACATGCCTAATTGGGTCTTGTGGGCAGTCTTATAAGCCCACAAAGCTTCCGGAAGTCAGGACGACCAGTCCTTCCTGTCAGGTTGGACAGTGACCTGCAGGATTTTCTTGATCTCCCGATTTGATAGCTCAACTAGACCATTAGTCTGGGGGTGGTAAGGAGTAGAGATTCGGTGAGACACCCCGTATTTGGTCATCAGTGACCTGAACTGAGCATTGGTAAAATGGATCCCCCCATCAGAGATGATCGCATGAGGAATCCCAAACCGTGAGAAAATATTCTGATGAATGAATTTGATGACGATCTTGTGATCACAGGTTCAGGTCGGAATGGCTTCGATCCATTTGGACCTGTAGTCCACAGCGAGTAAAATGTACTCGAAGCCATCCGAAATAGGGAAGGGGCCCATAAAATCAATCCCCCAAATAACGAAAATCTCGCATACGAGAATCGGCTGTAAAGGCATCATGTCACGTTGACTCATGTTGCCCAAAGTTTGGCAACGACTGCATGCCTTACAGTGACTGTATGCATCCTTGAAGATAGTGGGCCAGTAAAAGCCACACTGGAGGATTTTTTATGCGATTTTGTGCCCAGAAAAATGGCCACCGCATGCCTGGTCATGGCAGAAGGAGAGAATGTTATTGATTTCACCCTCCGGGACACATCGCCGGATGATTAGGTCAGCACCTAGGCGGAATAGGTATGGGTCTTCCCAGATGTAGTACTTGGCATCGGAGTGCAATTTGTCTTTCTTGGCCTTCGGCCAATCAGACGGGATCTAGTGTGATGAGAAGTAGTTTACTATATCAGCAAACCATGGAAGCTGGTACCAATAGTCAAGAGGTGCTCATCAGGAAAATGCTCCGTGATGGGTCCAGAAGGGTCGATGGTCTCAGAAGGAAGGCGAGACAAATGGTCAGCTATCACGTTCTATCTTCCCACCTTGTCGTGAATCTCGAGGTCGAATTCTTGCAACAGCAAGATCCATCGAATTAATCGAGGTTCGCGTCCTTCTTAGCATGATTCGAGTAGATTATGACGTGGGAACCCAAGAGATAAGATCTGAATGTTTCAAGGGCAAATACTATCGCTGGCAGCTCTTTCTCCGTAACCGTGTAGTTACGCTGAGCCTCGTCAAGTGTCTTGCTAGCGTAATAGATGACCACGAGTTTCCCATCAATCTTCTGCCCCAAAATCGCTCCTACAGCGAAGTCAGATGCATCGCACATGATCTCAAAGGATTGAGACCAATCAGGGGACTATAGGATCGGGGCTTGGGTGACTCGGTGAAAAAGCGGCTGGTATGACTAGGTTTTGTTGTTTGTTATAGAAATGGCATTGTAGTACAGTTAGTCATTGCCACTATTACAATTTTACTCGGAAATAAAAGGTTTCCCGAGGTCGAACTCAGGGAGCAAACTTATAATTCTAGAAGTACAATGTTTCTGTTACAAAAATGAGAGAGAGAGAGAGATTGGTCTCTTGGCTTTTTCTTCTTCTTTTCTTTCTTTCTTGCAGTCTTTCTTCTTCTTCTTCTTTTTCTTCTCTTCTCTTTACTTTGATCGTCTTCAGCTCTTTTGTCTTCTTCCTTCTTTTCTTTCTTTCTTTCTCTTCTGTTCTTTCTTTCTTCTTCTGCAGCGCCTATTCTTCTTTCCTTCTTCTTGTCTTTTTCTTCAGAGCATCGTCTGATTTCTCAATCAGATGACTTAAGTAGCATCTGCTACAGTGCTCCCTTGATGCTCCCTCTTCTGCTTCTTCCTTCTTCTTTTTGCAGTCCTTCTTCTTCTTCTTCTTCTTCTTCTTCTGCTTTGCTTCGAGCAGCTAAGGCTTTGGCTGCTTCTTCCTTCTTTTTCTTCTCCTTCCTCTTCTGCGGTCTTCTTTTTCTCCTTCTTCTTCGTCTGCCTGCACACTCACATAGCCTGGTCAGAGCAAAAACCTAACCCTACCCTCCCCCGCGTCTCTCTCTCTCTCAGATTTCGCTCGTAGGATCGCTCTCCCAGAGCCGAGTATTCGGGTACAGGTTCACACCCGGGTCCAGGCCCACCGGCGTGCGGAGGTGGGCGAGGAGTGCAGGTCGGGTATACGGGTCGGGCCAGGTCCGCGGGGGGTAGTTGCAGACGAGGCCGAGTGAAGCGGGTGAGAGGGACCTCACCCCGTTTGACTGAGGCGATAAGCCTTAGTTACTTTTACAATTTATGCAGGTGCGCAGCTTCGCACGCTTCCGAGGTGGGACTAAAGTCCCACCCCCAAATCTCGCACCCGCGGCTGAGGGAGCCGCGGTCAATTGCGGCCGTGTGCAAGGCGTTCACCCCAGCTGCAGGCCTGGGAAACTTTGTGGGGGCAAGCTGCGCATCCTGGGACCAACACCTGGGCGAGATCGAGGCTGCAGCTGCAGGCGAAGAAGCTCCACCTGCTCAGCAATGGCGGCGGAGGAGGGGTGACCTGATCACGGAAATACAGCCTCTCGGCCTAGTCAGAAGGTGCAGGGAGCTTCGCCGGAGTGCGGCGAAGCTCGTGCGGGTGGTGGCGAGGTGTGGGGCGGAGTACGGTGGCAACCCTAGGTCGGGCTGTGGCCGAGAGAATGGGTCTTTTCGGGGGGGTCTTCAGGTGGCATGTGGCAAGAAATGAAGAGGGCGAAGCTGTGGAGTGGAGTGAGGGGAAGCTTCTGAGGTGATCGGCGAGGAGTAAGGGGGTCTGTGGCAGTGGAATGGGCTCGCCGGAGAGGGTGGTCGGAGACGGAGCAGGTGGAGGTGGAAGTTGCGTGTGGGGGTGTGAAAATACAAATTGATAGGGGGGAAGTTGAGAGGAGGAGAAGAGGAAGCTTTTACCTAAGCTCTGCACAAAGGGGGAAGGGCGGAGGCACCGGCTCATACCTACCGGAGCTGAGGAAGAAGAGGCCCTGGAAGGGGAGATTGGTGACGAGGAGGCAGGCGGAGGGTGTCGGCAGGTGCAGCGCGACACAGACGAAAGGGTTAGGGGAGCCCTGCTGCAGGTAAGGCAGCATAGCGACGAGGAGGAGGAGATGGTCGTCGGAAGCTGCAGGATGTCTGTGGGAGCTGGAGAGGATGAAATGGGGGGTATTCTCCGTCAGAGACAGCTTATTCTCTTCTGCAAGCGGAGGCGGCTTTTATAGAGGCGAAAGCGGAGAGGTGGGCGGAGGGAGGCGATGTGCCTCCCTCGCCGGAGGACAGCCGGAGTAAGGACCCATACCTTCCGCGCGTTCGCACGGAAGGTATGGGCTGCTGCAGAGACCATGGAGGTGTCCCTGCGACAGCAGACGTCGCAGGGAACACCCCGTTGAAAGGGTAAAGGTCCTCCCTCACCCTGCGCGGCGCCATGCTCCGCGCAAAGTCGCCGATGCATGGCGCTGCTCAGGATTTTGCAGGGAGGACTTAAATGCAAAGAAAAAAGAATTAGGGGTCAAAATGCGAGGGTTTCAAAAGTTGAGGGTCAAAAAGTAATAGATGAGGACCAAAATGCAAAGTCAGTCAAGAAGGTCTCTTCTTAGGCTCAAGTTTTTATGCATGACTAAATGTGACCTAAGGATTCTAATGGTGAAATTTATTTCTAGATCAGACCTTGTTTGACTGGTCAATTTACATAAAAACCCAAATTAAATCATTAATTGGGCATGGTTCTCAATGTAGGTCAAAGTGGGTTCCCATGGCCAAATTGAAGGTTCTAAACCCTAGAGATTATTTTTCTATGAATTTTAGAGGGTTTATTCGATTTTTTCTTTGCCTCGAACCTCGTGAATTGAAGTGGGTTTATTTTAGGGTTACAGGATGTCATTTAATTCCTTGGAGTTGCTGTAGCCCTAGTTAGATCAACTCATCCCACTTTCCTTCTTATTAGGTCAGTTTGACCTACGTTTGGACCCTAAGTTACCCTGTTTACAGATTGCGTTGGTGAAATTACATTTTTACCCCTTAGTTCCTGTTTTCTTCACAAACTCAGAATTCTTTAAGTCAAGCCTTTCTATAAGTTATGTAGGAGCTTTTTCTTGCAAATCAAGGTTAGATGGTGCCAATTTAAGGTTTATGACGAGGTTCTCATCACTCGGTCACGAAGGATCTCAAAAGCTTGAGTGCATTCCTTGGAAATCTCAAAGGGTACATCCTTGGAGAGAAGAGTAGTCAGGGGGCTCGCGATTTTCTAGAAATTAGGGATGAAACGCTGGTAAAAATCGACGTGCCCCAGAAAAGATCGGATGTCCCTGATCGAGCTAGGCACAAGAAGTCTAGAAATCAAATCAACCTTGGCTCGATCCACCTGGATGCCTTTCTTAGAAATTAAGTGTCCCAGGATGATCCCCTCAGGCACCATAAAGTGGCTCTTTTCCCAGGAAAGAACCAGATTTACGTCAATGCAATGCCTGAGTATGTGAATCAAGTGCTGGAGGCAATCGTCAAATGATGCCCCGAAAATTGAGAAGTCATCCATGAAGACTTCCAGATAATCACCTACCATATCAGAGAATATGGCAAGCATGCACCGTTGAAAAGTCACGGGTGCATTACAGAGACCGAAAGGCATCCTTCGGAATGCATACATTCCGAAGGGGCAGGTCAATGTGGTCTTCTCTTGGTCCTCTGGATGAATCGCCACTTGGTCGTAACTGGAGTACCTATCAAGAAAGCAGAAGAATCTATCTCCCGCTAACTTCTCGAGAATCTTATAAATAAATGGTAGAGGGAAATGATCCTTCTTCGTGGAGGAATTGAGTCTTTGATAATCTATGCAGACTCTCCACGAGTTAGCTATACGGGTAGGTATGACCTCTCCGGTTTCAGTAGTGATGGTGGTGAGCCCTGCCTTCTTAGGCACAACCTGGATGGGGCTCACCCAATGACTGTCGGAGATCGGGTAGATGATCCCTGCATCTAACCACTTAATGATCTCCTTCTTCATGACCTCCTACGGATTAGGATTCAAAAGTCTTTGCATTTCACGTGAAGGTCGTGTGCCCTCTTCAGAATAGATACGGTGTGTGCAATAAAAGGGACTTATTCCAGTCAAGTCATCGAGAGTCCAACCAATGGCTCTGCGATGTTGCTGGAGAACAGTAATCAGACAGGATTCCTAATCAGGTGTGAGTTTGGAGTTTATAATCACAGGAAATGTCTAATTAGAACCCAAAAAGATGTATTTTAAATGATCGGGAAGGGGTTTGAGTTCAAGAATGGGGTTATCAGCAGCAGTGGGTGATTCAGAGTGAGTGTGGGGTACAAGGGTAGGAGTTAGAGATTTGTCTAGATCAAGGTCTGACTCCTCTAATTGCGGTTCAAGATTTTCTTGTGGTTGATGAGGAATAATCATGTTGTCCTCAAGTTGTGTTTCATCAACCACAGCTCTAATATCACAAATTTGTTCAATGACACCGCAATTGACCCCTTGTTGGGCCTTAAAGATATCAATTTTGAGAGTATGATTCCCAAATTTCAGTTCTATTTGGCCCTCTTCACAACTTATGTTCGCCCTTGTAGTCGCCAGAAAAGGTCTCCCTAGTATGATTGGTGTATCCCTTGGGTTTTCTGGTGCGTCCATATCTAAAACTATGAAATCTACAGGGAAGTAGAAATCCCACACCCTAACAATAACATCCTCAAGAATTCCCTTAGGTGACTTGATAGATAGATCTGCTAGCTATAATGTCACCTCAGTCAGTTTTAGTTCAGATTCTTCTAGATGGTCAAGTAGGGATGTGGGTATCAAGTTTATGGAGGCACCTAGGTCCAATAATGCTCTGTCAAACTGGGTTTCACCGATCTTACATGAAATCAAGGGAGTGCCTGGGTCTTTTGCCTTGGGTGGGAGTCTACTCAAGATTACAGAGCTGGCTTGCTCTGACAGTACAATTGGACTCCCACTCTTGGTTCGCGACTTACGCTGAGGTGTACATACGTTTTTCAAGAATCGCGCGTAAGCCGGTACATGGCGGATCGCATCCATCAAGGGGATGTTTATTTGGACCTGTTCAAAGAGCTTGATCAGGTCCTCCTAAGGAGCCACGGGTTTAGTTGATCACTTTTCCCTGGTCAAGGCCTCGGGAAATGGAACCTTGGTTGGTTCCTCTAGGATAGGTCCAGGTTTTTGATCTGGGACAGGGATAGGAACATCCTGGATGACTGACTTAGGGTTTGGGTCACTACCAGGCTTGGAGTGGTTTGGATAAGGTGAATCTTGGGTTGCCTTACCACTACGGGTTGTTATAGAATTTATTTATGCCTGGTTTTGGTTGGGGGTTGGTAAGATGGGTTGCTGTTGTTGGTAACCCGCATAGGAGGTTGAAGCTTCCATCCCGTCATGCGATGGAACAAAAGGGGCCTGATAGATCAAGTGTTCTTGGCCCGGGTTTGGGTTCATAACGCGCTGCTGGGTCGGCAAGCTATTTGGGTTAGGAAGAGGCTGAGAAGGAAGTGTACCTAGTTGGCGAGAATTTGCCAACTGGGCAAGTTGGTTGTAGACCTTTGTGATTTCATCCTTGTGTTGCTTTGGATAGCCGTATTCATTCTCTGAATGTCAGCCAAAGTCTGGAGGATAAGGGACATTTGATCTTGGTTGGGCCCGGATGAATAAGTGGGGTTGGGCCGAGGTTGAGGCGGCTGATAACGTCGAGGGGCTTGTGGATAGGGCTGAAAAGGTGGTCTCGGATTCTGAGAATTTCCCACCCACTGGAAATTGGGAAGGTTTCGCCATCCAGGATTGTAGGTGTTGGAAAATGGGTCATTTTGGATGGCGTTGAGGTCCTCACAGGTCTGAGGAGCCTCGGAAAAGTCTGAGAATGGGGGAGTAGGGCTCCCCTGATAAGAATAGAAAGGATCGGAGGTCCCTCCGATCCTGGAGTCAGATGGGGGTGGATACGAGTCCATCCCTGGAGAAGGTCGGTGTAAAATATTCTACACAGTTTCCCGTGTGGGAGGGGGCTGTGAGAAGGAGTTTTGGCAGAGGTGGCTCGCTGCAAATGCTGAGTCAGCTCATCCACCTTTTTCTCACTAATAGAGACCTTGTCCAATTGACTGGCCATTAATTCTAGGTCAACTGATACGGACAGGCCCTGCGTCTCATGTGCTCCCCTAAGGTTCATCGCTGCGCGGGTATTCGTCCGGTCGAATAATCCCATGGAGTCATTGTTGATGGAGTTCTCGCACATATTCTCGAGAATCTCCCACACGGTGTCTTCATGTTGACCCATGATATTCCCTCCGCAAGTTGCATTGACGAACAGTCTAATATCTTCACGGAGTCCCTGGTAAAAAGACTGGACTTGTTCCCATTTAGGAACTCCATGATGGGGGCACTTTCTCATGAGATCCTGAAAATGATCCCACGCCCCATGAAGAGGTTCTCTCGTCTGTTGCGTGAAGTGAGTAATCTGATGGCGCAAGGCGTTTGCCTGACCTACGGGGAAGAACTTCTTCAAAAACTCAGACTGAAGTTCTTCCCAAGTGTTGATCGGGCGGGTCTGTGTCTGATACCAATGGGCTGCCTTGTCCATAAGGGAGAAAGAGAACAACTTCATAAGTAAGATATCCCGATTTTGTGCATTTGACCCAAAAGTTTGGGCCAGATGCTTAAGTTGTTTGATGTGCTGGAAGGGGTCTTCAGAGTTAAGCCCATAGAATTTAGGTATGGCATGGATCATGTTGGGCTTTAATTTGGAATCAGGTCCTCCAGTCAGGATTCTGACTCGATGCTAAATTGCCACCGCAACGGGATTATAGTGATCCCGCATCATGGGGCGCTGTGGTGGGTTCATGAAGTTTTAGAAGAGATCATTAAGTCGCTGGAGCTGGTGCTCAAGATTATTCTCTTCTTCAACAGGCTGAGCCATTGTGGAAGAAGGGGAATTGGGTTCAGAATCAGAAGAGAGGTCTATGTGAAGAGGTTGTTACACAAACAAGGGTACTGAAGCTTGGCCTTGGGGGGGAGTGAATTTCTAGAGGAGGTTTCAAGGACCTCCTACCGAACATGCACTGATGGATTGGACGAGGTTAGCAAGTGTTGGACCCAATCAAAACACCCAAAATGTTGGGTGACTATAGAGGTTTGGGGCAGATGATACCCCTTAATCAGAAGGTCATCCACCTGAGAATTACCTAGGCAGCCAGAGAGGGTAAGTCCCGCGAAGACCCCTACACGGTAGAGCGCCCCCACGGGTTACAGGGTTTCCCCCACCCGACCTCTCTTGTCACTGAGATTCTAAGTAGACCAGAATGGGGACCTTGACCTCTTAAGTCTACCACTTTTAATTAGGATCAAGGTACTTAGGGTTTCACTTGAATTTTTAACCTTTTGAGTGCAAAGAGTGACCTAATTTAAAGGTTGGTTGATCCAAGGGATCAACTTTACCTATTAGTTCCTATGAGAGCTTGTTAGGTCCTGTCTTTTAAGGTTCAAGTGACTTAAGAGCCGGATTGCTTAGGGTTTCTCTTAATAGATCTTTTCAAGAAATGGCTTAGGCACACTTCTTTTGGGAATTTTCAGTTCTTGATTAGAAAGTGTGTCTCTAAAACCCTAGCTTTGAGTCTTAGGTTGGATCTAATTGGTCCAGTTAGTTGCCTCAAGATTAGGTAACTAGGGCTCAAGCAAGAAGGTTTTAGCCTTAATTACCCTTAGTGGATATGCAGACAGAATATGTTGAAATTAAAAGCAGGCAACTCTTATGATCTACTATGTATAAGAGACAGGTAATAGCTAGATTGCCTTTCCTTTTCTTCTTCCTCTTTAGAATTTAAGGGGCTTAAAAGAGAGAGGATAGAAGATTACCCGTTCCTTGGTGTGGTTGTTGTGCGGCTATTTGTTCCTTCTTGCCTTCCTGTGCCTGCACAACAAGAGAGAGATTAAGTCAGTAGCTAATCAGAAATTATGATTTAATAGCTTCTAGATTGCCTGTTGCCCCTTGGCAACGACGCCAGAAACTGATAATCGTCTTTCGCCAGTGTTAAAAATATATTCGTTGCAGTATTACCATGAAAAGCGATTGTCAATTTAAGTGAATTTATTACTAGAAATTTAGAATGTTCCGAGGTCGAACTGAGGGAGCAAACTTAATTCGAGAAGCATAAAAATTCATAATTCACTATAATATACTACTTTACAAAAATTAAAGAGAGTGGGAACAAAAATCTCTTTTTTTTTCTTTCTTTCTTTCATCTCCTCTTCTCTTCTCTTCTCTTCTCTTCTTTCTCTGCCATTTCTTTCTCGGACATCTAATTCTTTGAATCAGATGTCTTATCTGCCTCTTGCTACAGTGCCTTTGTAGGTTCTTCTCCTCTTGGCTTCTTCTTCTTCTCTTCTCTGCTCAGCCTTCTTCTTCTTCCTTTCCTCTATGCGACAGGCTTTTCCCTCCTTCTCTTTTCTTCTCTTTTCCTTTGGCTTTCTTTTTCAACTCCTTCTGTTGCAGCTCTCGGCTGCTTCTCCTTCTTTTCTCTTCAGCTGTGTCTCTTCTTCTTCTTTCTTCTGCGCTCCCTCCTTCTTCCTCTTCAACTTCTGCTGCTCTATGCAGCTAAGTCCCCAACCGCTCCTCCTCCTTTCCTCTTCTCCTGCTTCCCTGCACAGTACAAGGTTAGGCAAAACCTAACCCCTACCCACCCTACGTCTCTCTCTCTCTCTTTCAATATTCACTCCAGGGTTCGCTCCCAGAGCCTTAATCGGGTAAGCGGGTTAGGTAACGTGCCCGGGACCAGGCGCACTGGCGTGGGTAATGCGTGAGGAGTGCTTGGTCGAGTAATCGAGTTTGGACCCAAGCCTGCGGGGCGTGAGCGTGGGCGAAGGCAGGCGTGAGCGCGTGGCACGCTGCGCGTGCGTAGGTGAGGGACCTAACCCCTGTGTATCAAAGGCGATAAGGCAAATGCACTTTTTCAATTTATTCGGCTACAGCGCTTCAAGGATTTCCGAGGTGGGACTAAATGTCCCACCTAAATTTCACGCCTTCGCCCACAGCAGGAATCTTCGCGATTGCAGTGATACGCGAGGCTTGCGCCTTTGATTGGAGACCTGGGATCATGCGTGAGTCTCTTTCGCGTGTCTTGGGACTCACACCTGGGATTGCAGAGGCCTGGAGCTGCTAGCAAGCTTTCTCCAAGCTCGATAGTAATGGCGGTGAATGCTCGAGACCTAAAATCAGCAATACGGCCTTGCGCCCTATCAGACCAAAGAAAAACCTTCGCCGTATCACGGTGAAGGTGAGACGAGGGTTGGCTGGCTGTAAGGCGACCTAAGCGTGCGTGCCTAGGTCGCACTGTGGCTGTGATGGTGGGTTAGGTCGGTGGAGGTGTGCAGTGTGTGTGGCAATTGGTGAAGGTGCGGAGGATGACCAGTGGGAGGTGGCGGAGCTTCTGGGGTGTTTGGCGAGGTGGATGGGTGAGTGGAATGATGGGAGCACCTCGCCGGAGGTTTGGCTGGAGGTGGAGATGGCGATGGTGGACAGTGGCAGTCAAAGGATAATTCGTGAAATAAATTGAGGGAAATTTAAGAGGGGATAGAGAGGAGTGTTTCGAACCTGTTTAAGTGGATGAAGGGGGAGAGATGGCGAGTGGCGCATATTTGCCATCGTCGGAGACGAAGGAACTATTGGAGGGAGAGCGGCGACGACGACGGGGCTGGAGGCACGTGTGTAGGTGGTGCACGAGGTGGAGGAAGGAGGTGAAGACAGCTCTACCACTGGTATTGTGGCAGAGCGACGGGAAGGAGGAGGAAAAGTCGCTGGAGCTTGCTAGTCACCTGGCCGGAGGAGAAGAGAAGAAATTTGGGGGAAATCTCAGGCCAAAATCAAGCTTAATCAAAGCGGCAGCCCCTGCTGCTCCTTAAATAGGTGTTGGTAGGGAAGGAAATACGAGGAGGAGGCATGGGCTGGTCGCCGAAGACGTGGCCAGAAAAGAGACCCATACCTCTCGAGCGTTCGCATGAAAGGTATGGGTGCCGACAGGGCATGGGAGGTGGTCCATGCGGAGAGGACAACATAGGGGACCTTCCTCTTGTTTCTGGGGCCGGCTCCCATACCCTACGCGGCGCCATCCTCCACGCAAAGTCACCGGAGGTATGGCCTACTGCTGCGGGTGGTAGAGGGACCAGTTTCAAGAGAACCAAGGGAAAGTTGAGGGGGTAAACGTAAGAGTTCAAAAAGTTAAGGGTGAAAAAGTAATTGTTGATGACCAATTTGTAAAGTAGGTCAAAATGACCTTCCCTTAGGTCCAAATTTTGGTACAAACCTAATTTGGACCTAAGGAATCCAACAGTGAAGTTTGATTTTAGCTTTGACCACGTTTGACTGGACATTTTGCTCAAAAACCCAAATTAGGTCAAAAATTGGGTATGGTTCTCAATCTAGGTCAAGATAGGTTCCAATGGCCAAGTTGAAGGTTCTAAACCCTAGGGGATGTTTTTCCATGAATTTTAGAGGGTTTAATTGATTTTTACCTTGCCTAAAACTTCGTGAATTAAAGTAGATTTATTTTAGGGTTGTAGGATGTCATTTAATTCCTAGATGTCGCTATAACCCTTTTCAGACCAAATCACCCCACTTTTTCTATTATTAGGTTTAATTGACCTTTGTCTAGACCCTTAGAATTCCCGTTGGTGTACTGCATTGGTAAAATTGCAGTTTTACCCCTATGAATTATTTTATACTCAAATTTATAATTCTCTGATCTAGGCTTTCCCTTAGGTTTTGTAGGAGCTTTTGTATACTTATTTAGGTCAAAATGTGCTAGTTAGGGTTCATGATGAGGCTCTCATCAGTTGCGAAGGGAGTGTGCCAGGTTGGCAAGAATTTGTCATCTAGGCGAGTTGATTGTGAACCTCTGTGATCTCGTCCTTACGTTGTTTTTGCATAGTCGCATTCGTCTTCTAAATGTCAGCCAGAGTCTGAAGGATAAGAGTAATTTAATATGTTTGAGTTGGCCCAGATTGATAGGTGGGGTTGGACCGAGGCTGAGGCAGCAAATATAGATGAGGAGCTTGTGGACAGGGTTGATATGGAGGTCTTTGATTCTGATTATTTCCTGCCAACAGGAAGTTGGGATGATTCCGCCATCCAGGGTTATAGGTATTAAAGAATGGGTCATTCTGGATAGCATCGAGGTCCTTGTAGGTCTAAGGAACCTCAGGAAAGTCAGAGTACCAGAGTTCAGAGTTCCCCTAACTAGAGTAGGTCGGATTAGAGTTTCCTCCGGTCTTAGAGTTAGACGGGGGTGGATACGGGTCCATCCCCTGAGAAGATTGGTGATAGATGTTATGCATAGCTTCCCTCCCAGAAGGTGGCTGCGCAAACAGGTTTTGCATAGAGGTGGTTCGCTACAGATGCCAAGTTAGCTCATCCACCTTCTTCTCAATGATAGAGACCTTGTCCAGCTAACTGGCCATCAATTCCAAGTCGACAGATGCAAACAGGCCCTGCGTCCTATGTGGTCCCCTTGGATTCATCGATGTGCGGGCATTCGTCCGGTCGAATAATCCCATGGAGTCATTATTGATGGAGTTCTCGTACATATTCTCAAGAATCTCCCATACAATGTCTTCATGTTGACCCATGATATATCCTTCATAGGTTGCATTGACGAATAAGCGGATATCTTCACGAAGTCCCTGGTAAAAAGGCTGGACTTGTTCCCATTTAGGAACTTCGTGATGGGGGCACTTTTGCATGAGATCTAGGAAGCAGTCCCATGCTTCATGAAGGGGTTCTCCAGATTGCTAGGTGAAGTGCGTGATCTGGTGTCGTAAAGCATTCGTCCAACCAACTGGAAAGAACTTTTTCAAGAATTTGGATTATAGTTCAACCCATGTGTTGATTGGATGCGTTTGAGTCTGATACCAGTGAGCTGCTTTGTCCATTAGAGAGGAGAACATCTTCATGAGAAGAATATCTCGATTTTGGGCATCTGGCCCGAAGGTCTGGGCTAGATGCTTGAGTTGTTTGATGTGCTGGAAAGGATCCTCGAAATTAAGCCCATGAAACTTTGGAATAGCATGAATCATGTTGGGCTTGAATTCAGAATCAAAATCTCTAGCCGGGATTCGGACTTGAGGTTCGATTGCCACCGCAAGGGGATTATAGTGATCTTGCATCATAGGACGCTGCAGCGGGTTTACAAAGGCTTGAAATAAATCATTAAGGCACTGGAGCTGGTTTTCAAGGTTATTCTCTTCCTTTACTGGTTGTGCCATGATGATGGAAGAAGGAGAATTTGGTTCAGATGAATCAGAGGAGATGTCTATATGGTGGGGTTGCTGCACAAACACGGACGTCGAGGCCTGGCCTTGGCAGGAGCGAATCACTAAAGGAGGTCTCAAGGATGGTCTTAAGGACCTCCTATCGAACATGCACCGATGGTTTGGACGAGAGTAGAATGTGTTGGACCCAATCAAGAAGCCCAAAAATTTGGATGACTATCTAGGTTCGAGGCGGATGATACCCCTTAGTCATAAAGTCATCTACCTGAGAAATATCTGAGCAGCCAGAGAGGGAGAGTCCCGCAAAAACCCCTACACGATAGAGAGTTGGTGGCGCACTTCCTCTATAGTTCTATTATTTCGTCGTAGTATAGTATAGAGAAGTGATTACCAGTTTAATATAATTTGTTACTCGGAAATAAAAGAGTTCCCGAGGTCGAACTCAGGGAGCAAGTTGTATTCTAGAGATACAAATTCTTTTACAAAAATAAAGAAAGAGAGAGAGAGAATTTGTTGGCTTCTCTTCTTTTCTCTTTGCTTATCCTCTCCTCTTCTTCCTTCTCAGATCTTCTGCTCTCTTCCTTTGTTCTTCTTCTTCTTTCAGTTGTTTCTGCTCGTCTCTTCCTTTTTCTTCTGCAGAGCGGTCCTGTTCTTCTTCTTCTTCTTTCTTTCTTCTTTTCCTTTCGTCAGATCTTCTTCTCGTGTTCTGTGTTCTCTGCCTCGTCTTCCTTCTCCTTCTTTGCCTTCAGGACGTCATCTGATTTTCCAATCAGACGACTTAAACCGCCGCTACTACAGTGCCGCTCGGTGCTCCTCCTTCCTTCAGCCTTCGTCTTCTTCCACGGTTCTTCTTCACCTGTGCCTGCACACTTACACAGCTTGATCATACGGGCAAAACCTAACTCTACCCTCCCCCGCGTCTCTCTCTCACAGAAGCCGCTCTTAGGAAAGCTCTCCCAGAGCTGCCGGGTAGCCGGGTACGGGTCACGCCCGGGTCCAGGCCCACCGGCGTGCGTGGTGGGCGAGGAGTGCAGGTCGGGTTTAGTCGGGTCGGGCCAGGTCCGCGAGGCGTGAGCGCGGACGAGACCGAGTAACCGGGCGGGTGAAGGGGACCTCACCCCGTGTGCTGAGGCAATAAGCCTCCAGCACTTTTTCACTTTATATCGCTGCGCTCCTTCAGAGCCTTCCGAGGTGGGACTAAATGTCCCACCCCAATTTGGCGCCTGCGCGGAGGAAGCAGCTGGTAATCGCGGCTTTACGCGAGGCCTTCGCGCTAGGACTTCGCCTCAACTGCAGCCTGATGCTTTGCCGAAATGCCCCGCACAGCCTGGGAGCGTGACCTGGGCGCGGCGCACCTGGAGCAGCAGGTCGAAGCAGCTCCTTCTGCACGGCAATGGCGGCGGAGGAAGGGTGACCTGTTCACAGCAAAACGGCCTCTCGGCCTGATCAGAAGGTGCCGGGAGCTTCGCCAGAGTGCGGCGAAGCTCGTGCGGGTGGTGGCGAGGCGTGGGGCGGCGTGCAAGGGCTGCCCTAGGTCGGACTGTGGGTCGGAAAGTGGGTGTGTTCGATGGATTTGCAGAGGTCGGGTGGCGGGAATTGGAAGGGCGGAAATGGATCAGGGTGAGGAGGCGGAGATTATGTGCAAGTCGGCGAGCCGTGTGGGATGCTGGAGTGATGGGAGCGGCTCGCCGGAGGATGGCCGGAGGCGGAGAAGGTGAGGGTGATTAGGCGCGGTCGAGGGGTACTTAGATAAAAATAGCAGGGGGAAACGAGAGAGAGAATAGAGGGAAGTAGTTCTAACCTAACTAAAGTGACGAAGGGGGCGAGGAGGCGGACGGCTGTACCTGCTGTCGCCGGAGAAGAAGGTGCCCAGTGGGAGAGGACGGCGGTGACGACGGGGCAGAGGCAGCGCGCGCCGGTATTGCGCGACGCGGGAAGAGCAGGGGAAGAAGTCTCTGCTGCTGGTATTGCGGCAGAGCGAAGAGGAGGAGGAGGAGGAGGAACCGCCGGAGCTGGTGGGCGTCTGCCGGAGTGAGAAGAGAGGAAAGTTGGGGGGTTTCTCCGTCAGATCCGAGCTGGGAAGAACGGTGGAGCGACGGGGGTATTTATAGGGGCCGAATCAGAGAGGAAGGCGGAGGGAGACGACGTGTCTCCCTCGCCGGAGGACGCCGGAGATGGAGACCCATACCGTCCGTGCGTTCGCACGGCCGGTATGGTGGGTTGCAGCGACCAGGGGGGTGTTCCTGCGACGGCTGACGACGCAGGGCACCCCCGGTTGTCTCGCCAGACCCTCCCCCTTACCCTGCGCGGCGCCATGCTCCGCGCAAGGTCGCCGGAGCATGGTGCTGGTCAGGTTTTGGCAGGAGGGACCTGGATGCAAAGAACGAAGGAGAGTTAGGGGCATAAATGTGAGGGTTCAAAAGTTGAGGGCCAAAAAGTAAATGAATGAGGACCAAAGTGTAAAGTTGGTCAAGAAGGTTTCCTCTTAGGCTCAAGTTTTTATACATGACTAATTGGGACCTAAGGATTATGATGGTGAATTTTATTTCCAGATTAAACCTTGTTTGACCGATCAATTTATGCAAAAACCCAAATTAAGTTATTAATTGGGCATGGTTCTCAATGTAGGTCAAAATGGGTTCTGAAGGCCAAATTGAAGGTTCTAAACCCTAGAGATTATTTTTCTATGAATTTTAGAGGGTTTATTCTATTTTTACTTTGCCTCAAACCTCGTGAATTGAAGTGGGTTTGTTTTAAGGTTACAGATTATCATTTAGTTCCTTGGAATTGCTGTAGCCCTTGTCAGATCATCCCACTTTCCTTCTTATTTGGTTTATTTGACCTATGTTTGGACCCTGAATTACCCTGTATGCAGATTATACTGGTAAAATTGCATTTTCACCCCTTATGACTTGTTTTCTCCTTAAACTCAGAATTCTCTGAGTTAAGCCTTTCCTTGAGTTATGTGGGAGCTTTTATCCTTTGTATTAGGTCAAAATGAGCTAGTTATGGCTCATGATGAGGTTCTCATCATACCCCCATGCCTAGCTTTTGCTAGTCCCTTAGCAAAAACTTAAGGTTTCAACCCTTGTTCTAGACCATGAAGTTCTTAATAGCTTCAGATAAGTGCTTTTTCATTTAAACCTAGATTAGGTTAGAATGCTGACCATAGGCCTAAAAGGTACTCTAGTACCAATCAAGATCCAAATCTGTCTAGCCTCAGCCTCAGTCCTTAGCAAAGGTTTTTAAGGCCCACAAGAACTAACCTAAGGTTATTGGACTTTGTGGTTAAAGCACCCGTGCTTGAAATGATTTTAGCCCTGGCTCAGTTCGCAGTGCGTTTTGTAAGAGAGAGAGATAGAAAATTTTTCTGTTTGGAGAGTTTTCTCTCTCTTTTTCTTTTTAGTTCTAGCCTAGGATTGGCTTTTCAACACGGTCTGTATCAGATTCATTGCTCCCATCATCAATCCTCAAGGGTTCCTGGCGATCGATGCTTCGAGATAGCATCGCCCATGGCAACCCCCGGAACCCTGGCTATTGAGATTTCGAGATAATCCCATCCATGGTGTTCCGTGGCCGAATCCAGACCCTGGCAATTGACACTTCGAGATAATGCCATCCATGGAATCTGAACCAGCAGAGTGCTTACATGCCCCCAGTAGGATATGTGAATATCCTAAGAGACAAGCACCGAGGAGATGATATTTTGTTACGCATCTTTGAGGGGGTTTCCCGCCTCTCCGCGCTGGGAACTCGTCCAAATCAACTTGTGTTGATCGGCCGCTCCTACTCTAGGTGTACTTTTCAGAATTTTGCGACGCTTCTGCGTGATTTTGATTTTTACGCTTACTGAACCAGGCTGTGTGTGAGGTTAGGGTGCTTAGGTTACTAAGTCCCGTAAACCAAAAATTAGTTAATGAGGCCAAATACTCCCTAAGCCTTGGACCTAATACTTCAGCTTTTCATTTTCCTCAACCTCTTGAGGATTGTCTGGATCTTAATGGGTACTAAGAGTCTATTCAAGAATGCCTAAGGTTTGCGTTCTTACTAATTTCATTGTGCACTTTTCAGTTATTTTCTTGAATGCGGTCTAGAACTTAGGTTAATTCCTTAGTTCCTTACTAATGACTATCACATTTTCTCATAATTTTGTGCTCCTTTTTCATTTTGTTTCTTTTCTCCTTCTCCTTCACAAAATTTCCTTCTCCTTTTTTTCCTCTTATTCTTTTTCGAAAATTTTTAATTTTTATGGTGTTTTTGGCATATGTGAATTTTTTGTTTGAAACCTTTTCTTACAAGTTTTGCACTTTCATACCCCCCCATGCCTAAGATTTGCAATGTCCTCATTGTAACCTAGGGGGTTTGTATTCAACTTAGTTCATACATTAGGACAGATGTTTTGATGAGTGAATGGGTCGGGGTGACTGTTGCGGACGATTTCTAATCTCAGATGCAAGCACCTGAGGTGGAGTCAGCTGTCCTAAAGTGTGAGCTTTAAGTGCAAAAAGGTGTCAGAACAAGTTTCAAGTTTTAAAAGAGAATGATGGGCTGCCTCCCGTTGAGCGCTAAATTTGATGCCTTCAGCCAAGCGGGAAATGCGATGGAGAGGGGATGGTCAAATCAGCAGAGTTTTGTAAGACAAGCACCTTGATTAAGAACCTGGTTGGTCCAACCAGGTGCTTGTTCAGATCAACAGGATGATGATGCAGCCCAAACCCAATCAATCTGGTGGGTTGATAGATGTGGATAAAAAGGTGTGGAACCCACCATATACTATGAAGCTCAGATGGATGTGGAAGTGTAAACGCAGGGTTTGGCTGAGTCGAATCAGCCTGGTCAGAGTAGGGATTCGTAGAATAATCAATGAATGACGCGGAAACCCTACAGGGGTGATCAGAGAATGATGGGGCGTGGTATGTAGTCTGATCAGTGTTCAGAACCCGAGTTGGAAATGCAATCGGCTCGGTGAGAGGTGAATCTGAATAGAAATTGAGTCCAGTTGCGGGTCGGGGTTTGGAAGAGGTTTTGATTAGTTCTGCGTGTGCAGACGAGGTGGCAACTGTGTGTGAGGGCTCTTCTAGAAACGAATGACAGGTGATTTTCTGTAAAGATTCCTCTGGGTAACTATCAAATGCCTGAAGAGTGTCTGTAGGATGAAAGAAATCTGAATTGAGAAAAGATTTGAATTCTGGGTTGCAATCACTCTTGGCATTTTCTATTTTTGGTTCCTGAGGATCAAAAAGGAATGATTCTGTGTTATCAGTGATCTCGGGAATCAGGACCTCAGAGTCGGAGTCAGAGTCATGTGAAATGAGGTTGTAGATGGGCCTAGCGTGTTCAAGAAGGGGAATCTCTCCGCAATTATAGTCAGATTTGAAATTGTCGGAGAGTTGGCGAAAATGAGATTCATGATCATGAATTCCACCACAGCAAAAATCATCAGATGTGGAATCAGCAGCCTGATTGGGGTCTAGCCTATATGTCAATTCTGGGCTCAAAAAGGTATTCTGTCTAGGCTCAAGCTCCAAGCTGGTAGGATAGACCCCATTAAAACCTTGCTCATCCAACTCCTCAGTTTCTGTATCATAAATTGGCATATTTTCTGAAAAATCGATCAGATTTCCTGAGGATGTTGGAGAGGGATATTCATCAAATAGAGGCCCAGAATCATACTCTGTAAAAATTTGATCTTTCTCATAAGGGGCCTCATAATCTTCCCAATAAGTTTCAGATCTAGGTTCTAGGCTTAGAATGTGGGTAGAATTATTAGAACCTAAGTCTGAATAACCTTTGAGGGCTACCTTATCAGAATAAGGGGCGGAATTTATACCCTCAAAAGGTTCATTTCTGATCTCCTTATTGCAGGAGTTTTGGAATTCTAGGCTTGGCAATTCATGGTCTAAGTTTGGCTCATCATTGTGTTCTCCTGCAATATCCCAACCTATTTCAACATTGTCTTCTATCTGGGTTGGGATTTTACAACCACTTTGTGCCTCAATCCCGAGATCTGGGAAACTGGATTGTTCCTTAATACTGTTCCAAGATGGTTCATCCTCTATTTCTGGTATATACGGGTATTTCTGGTTGATAATTTGTTCTACTGATTTCATCATTTCTACCCGTTTTATAAGGGCATCTTGGTGTTGTTCCCAAAGTACAGGATTTGTCAAGCATTGAAGGTATTCAGATTGGTGTAATTTTTCTATCTCAATGTATCCTGTCATGAGCATATCTCGGGTTGATCCTTTTGAAATTTCAGTCAAAAGAATTTGGGCACAGTTTATGATGAAAGCTGTGGTTGTTGGGACATCAACCTGAATGTTTTCTATTGGTGTTGAGGGTTTATATTTGATTTCATAGAATTCAAGGGCATCCTCAATCATCTTATCTTTCATGGATCTCAGATATTCAGGTTTTTTACATGGTAGTCTTGCTAGGTAATTAGGCTGCATCTTCGAATCAGGTGGTGGAATCAGGATATAGAATCAGAAGTTTGAATTAATGGAAGAAGGGGACTTTGTTCAGAATCAGAGGAAAGAGGGGCTATGTGAATGATTTCTACAAAAACAAGGGAGCCGAGGCTTACCCTCGGGGAGAGTGAATTTCTATAGGAGGTTTCAAGGACCTCCTGCAAAATACTGAAGGACTGGATGAGATAAGCAGGTGCTGGACCCAATCAAGACACCCAAAAATGTTGGGTGACTATAGAGGTTTTGGGGCAGATGGACCCCTTGATCAGAAAGATCGTCCACCTGAGAATTACCTGGGCAGCCAGAGAGGGAGAGTCCCGCAAAGACCCCTACACGGTAGAGCGTCCCCACGGGTTACAGGGTTTCCCCCACCCGACCTCTCTTGTCACTGCGGTTCCAGGTAGACCAGAATGGGGATCTTGACCTCTTAAGTCTACAAATTTTAGTTTAAGATCAGGGTGCTTAAGGTTTCACTTGAACTTTAGTCTTTTAAGTGCAAAGAGTGACCTAATTTAAGGTTGGTTGACCCAAGGGGTCAACTTTACCTCTTGTTTCCTTTGAGAGCTTTTGGGTCCTTTCTTTTTGGGTTCAAGTGTTTAGAGAGCCAATTGTTTAGGGTTTCTCTGAGTAAGTGTTTTCAGACAAGGGCTTGGGCACACTTCATTTGGTTTTCTCAATTCTTGCTTAAAGAGTGTGTCTCTAAATCCCTAGTGTTGGATCCTAGGTTGGCTCTACTTGGTCCAGTTAACTCTTTGTTGGGTAATTAGGGCTTAAGCAAGAATGTGTTAGCCCTTAAATACCCTTAATAGTGTGCAGTAATAATGGGTTGAAAACATGCAACTTTTTATGGTTTACTAAGTATGGAAGACAGGTTAGCCCTATATTGCTTGTTCTTTTCTTTTCTTTAGAATTTAGGGGTTAATAGCAAGAGAAAAAAAAATTACCTGTCCTCGGAGTGGTTGTCGTGCGGTTGCTTGTCTTCTTGATTTCCTGTAGCTGCACAAAAGAGAGGAGATTATCAGAAACTAAAAAGAAACAGGAATGTTTACCTCTAGAATAGCCGTTGCTCCCCGGCAACGGCGCCAAAAACTGGTGGCGCACTTCCTCCATAGTTCTATTATTTCGTCGTAGTATAGTATAGAGAAGTGATTACCAGTTTAATACAATTTGTTACTCGGAAATAAAAGAGTTCCCGAGGTCGAACTCAGGGAGCAAGTTGTATTCTAGAGATACAAATTCTTTTACAAAAATAAAGAAAGAGAGAGAGAGAATTTGTTGGCTTCTCTTCTTTTCTCTTTGCTTATCCTCTCCTCTTCTTCCTTCTCAGATCTTCTGCTCTCTTCCTTTGTTCTTCTTCTTTCAGCTGTTTCTGCTCGTCTCTTCCTTTTTCTTCTGCAGAGCGGTCCTGTTCTTCTTCTTCTTCTTTCTTTCTTCTTTTCCTTTCGTCAGATCTTCTTCTCGTGTTCTGTGTTCTCCTCTGCCTCGCCTTCCTTCTCCTTCTTTGCCTTCAGGACGTCGTCTGATTTTCCAATCAGACGACTTAAACCGCCGCTGCTACAGTGCCGCTCGGTGCTCCTCCTTCCTTCAGCCTTCGTCTTCTTCCACGGTTCTTCTTCACCTGTGCCTGCACACTTACACAGCTTGATCAGAGGGGCAAAACCTAACTCTACCCTCCCCCGCGTCTCTCTCTCACAGAAGCCGCTCTTAGGAAAGCTCTCCCAGAGTTGCCGGGTAGCCGGGTACGGGTCACGCCCGGGTCCAGGTCCACCGGCGTGCGTGGTGGGCGAGGAGTGCAGGTCGGGTTTAGTCGGGTCGGGCCAGGTCCGCGAGGCGTGAGTGCGGACGAGACCGAGTAACCGGGCGGGTGAAGGGGACCTCACCCCGTGTGCTGAGGCGATAAGCCTCCAGCACTTTTTCACTTTATACCGCTGCGCTCCTTCAGAGCCTTCCGAGGTGGACTAAATGTCCCACCCCAATTTGGCGCCTGCGCGGAGGAAGCAGCTGGTAATCGCGGCTTTACGCGAGGCCTTCGCGCAAGGACTTCGCCTCAACTGCAGCCTGACGCTTTGCCGAAATGCCACGCACAGCCTGGGAGCGTGACCTGGGCGCGGCGCACCTGGAGCAGCAGGTCGAAGCAGCTCCTTCTGCACGGCAATGGCGGCGGAGGAAGGGTGACCTGTTCACAGCAAAACGGCCTCTCGGCCTGATCAGAAGGTGTCGGGAGCTTCGCCAGAGTGCGGCGAAGCTCATGCGGGTGGTGGCGAGGCGTGGGGCGGCGTGCAAGGGCTGCCCTAGGTCGGACTGTGGGTCGGAAAGTGGGTGTGTTCGGTGGATTTGCAGAGGTCGGGTGGCGGGAATTGGAAGGGCGGAAATGGATCAGGGTGAGGAGGCGGAGATTATGTGCAGGTCGGCGAGCCGTGTGGGATGCTGGAGTGATGGGAGCGGCTCGCCGGAGGATGGCCGGAGGCGGAGAAGGTGAGGGTGATTAGGCGCGGTCGAGGGGTACTTAGATAAAAATAGCAGGGGGAAACGAGAGAGAGAATAGAGGGAAGTAGTTCTAACCTAACTAAAGTGACGAAGGGGGCGAGGAGGCGGACGGCTGTACCTGCTGTCGCCGGAGAAGAAGGTGCCCAGTGGGAGAGGACGGCGGTGACGACGGGGCAGAGGCAGCGCGCGCCGGTATTGCGCGACGCGGGAAGAGCAGGGGAAGAAGTCTCTGCTGCTGGTATTGCGGCAGAGCGAAGAGGAGGAGGAGGAGGAGGAACCGCCGGAGCTGGTGGGCGTCTGCCGGAGTGAGAAGAGAGGAAAGTTGGGGGGTTTCTCCGTCAGATCCGAGCTGGGAAGAACGGTGGAGCGACGGGGGTATTTATAGGGGCCGAATCAGAGAGGAAGGCGGAGGGAGACGACGTGTCTCCCTCGCCGGAGGACGCCGGAGATGGAGACCCATACCGTCCGTGCGTTCGCACGGCCGGTATGGTGGGTTGCAGCGACCAGGGGGGTGTTCCTGCGACGGCTGACGACGCAGGGCACCCCCGGTTGTCTCGCCAGACCCTCCCCCTTACCCTGCGCGGCGCCATGCTCCGCGCAAGGTCGCCGGAGCATGGTGCTGGTCAGGTTTTGGCAGGAGGGACCTGGATGCAAAGAACGAAGGAGAGTTAGGGGCATAAATGTGAGGGTTCAAAAGTTGAGGGCCAAAAAGTAAATGAATGAGGACCAAAGTGTAAAGTTGGTCAAGAAGGTTTCCTCTTAGGCTCAAGTTTTTATACATGACTAATTGGGACCTAAGGATTATGATGGTGAATTTTATTTCCAGATTAAACCTTGTTTGACCGATCAATTTATGCAAAAACCCAAATTAAGTTATTAATTGGGCATGGTTCTCAATGTAGGTCAAAATGGGTTCTGAAGGCCAAATTGAAGGTTCTAAACCCTAGAGATTATTTTTCTATGAATTTTAGAGGGTTTATTCTATTTTTACTTTGCCTCAAACCTCGTGAATTGAAGTGGGTTTGTTTTAAGGTTACAGATTATCATTTAGTTCCTTGGAATTGCTGTAGCCCTTGTCAGATCATCCCACTTTCCTTCTTATTTGGTTTATTTGACCTATGTTTGGACCCTGAATTACCCTGTATGCAGATTATACTGGTAAAATTGCATTTTCACCCCTTATGACTTGTTTTCTCCTTAAACTCAGAATTCTCTGAGTTAAGCCTTTCCTTGAGTTATGTGGGAGCTTTTATCCTTTGTATTAGGTCAAAATGAGCTAGTTATGGCTCATGATGAGGTTCTCATCAAGAGTCCCCACGAGTTACAGGGTTTCCCCCACCCGACCTTTCTTGTCACTGATGTTCCAGGTAGACCAGAATGGGGACTTTGACCCCTTAAGTCTACCAGTTTTATTTAAGAGCAAAGGTGCTTAAGATTTCACTTGAGCTTTAGATGTATTGAGTGCAAAAGTGACCTAATTTCAAGCTTGGTTGACCCAACAAAAGGGTCAACTTCACCTATTTGTCCTTTGAGAAATTTTAGGTCCTTTCTTTTAAGATTCAAGTGAGATTAAGAGCCTGAATTTTAGGGTTTCCTTGAATAAGTATCTTCAACCAAGGCTTAGGCACACCTCTTTTTGGAGAGTTGATTCTTACTTATGAAGGTGTGTCTCTAAAATCCTAAATTGAAATCCTTACATTGGCTCTAATTTTGGTCCAATTTAGTTGCCAAAATATGGTATCTAGGGCTCAATCAAGAAAGTGGTAGCCCTAGTTCGGCCTTCAACAAGTGTCTCAGACGTCTAACTTCCTATAGTTCGGCCTTTAGTTTTTGACTTCATGAACATCAGTCGAAGAACTCCTCTATCAGACATCCATAACCTCATCCAGCATCTGATACTTTACCTGGACGTCCTCAGACTAACCGTTAGACTAAGCACCTATCTTCATTCCATAGATAACAGGCAAAAATGTATTTCCAGACATCTGGACACGCTTCCAGATGTCTACCTTTGGACCGTTGCCCATGTATTTCTGTGCGTATCTCATTATGCCCATAAAATCTTTTATCAAAAATCGTAGCAAAGTCTCTTTTGGCTTCCAAGCGTCTGGTGATTCCTTCAAACGTCCATAACGACGTCTGATCCTTTAAGTCTAGAACCCTGTTTGGATCTGTTGAAAATAGGAACGAATCCACCCTTTATTAGATGTCCAATAACCTAATCAGACGTCTTATGTGAAAATATCAGATGCCCTTCTTTCGATCGAATGAAGTCAGTTCAAGATGGCCTATAGTATTAGACGACCAAAACTATAATCAGATGTCTTATAAGACGTCTGATCCTAAAATTAGACGTCTAATATTACTGTCAGACTCATCATTACCCTGATTTGTGGTGGATTTCATCCTAATCTCTTGGGATTTGTCTCCAACGGCTGGGAGAACTCTCCCAAGTATTCTTGAAGATTCCAAACTTGCCTATAAATAGACTACAACTCCTCTTAGGCAAAACATATCCCTTGAGATTCAATTCCCTTAGAAAAATCACTTACTCACTACTCTAAGCTTCATCTTGCCCTTATGTTGTGCCAACACTCTAATCAAAGGGCGAATCCATACTCCCGGCTCACTCCATTCTGCAAATCCTCAAGGAGTTCTTTTCATGCTTAGTAGATAAGAAAGTAGTTAAAGTATTGAGGTGCTCTATAGGTGTTATTTTACTTCTTATTTTTGTACTTTGGGTATCCGGCCTGTCGGCTCCCCGTCTCTTCATTGTGAAGGGAGAAACCTCTGTTTAGGGATCGGAGGTGGGATTTGCAATTGAGACACACTACCCTCATTTAAGTAGTGTGGTTAGTGGATTGATCACCTTGTGATCGAAAATCCTAAGTCAAGGGATTGGCTTAGGTGGTGGTTTTCACCCATCTTGGGTTTCCACCTAAAAATCTGGTGCCATCTTTTGTGATTGAATTTTTTGAATTACAATATAATATAATTTCACTATTCACCCCCCCTCTAGTGTAATTTCATTTTGTATCAGAGCAGGTTTTCCACCTACAAGAGTAACATCCGCAGAAAGATCACATGGAGGGGAAAGTCATTTCCACGGGCAGATTGGAGGGGCAATCCACCACTCGACCACCACTCTTCGAAGGGACAAACTACACTTACTGGAAGCTAAGAATGAAGATGTGGCTTCAAGCCAACGATTTCTCCATTTGGGAGAAATGCGAACCCTCATACATCATTCCCGAGAAACTAGAAATAGGATACACAATGGAGCAAATTCATCACCTTGGACTGAATGCTAAGGCAATGAACTCACACTACTGTGCACTCAGCTCGGAGGAATTCAACCGCATCAGCAAATGCAAAACCGCCCACGAGATCTGGAGAACCTTGGAGGTAACTCACAAAGGTACGTCTAGAGTTAAATCCTCAAAGATAAATTTGTTATCGCAAGAATTCGAAGCCTTTTCTATGAAGGAGAATGAAAGACTTGGGGACATGTACACCCGATTCACGTTAATTGTGAATAGCCTCAAGTCTTTAGGAAAGACATTTATAAAGGGGGAGCTTCAAGGGAAGCTCCTTCACTCCCTTGGATCCGAGTGGGAGCAAAAGGTAACGGCAATAGAAAAAGCCAACCAAATAGAGGATCTAGACATGGAAAATCTACTTGGGAATCTCATGGCTTATGAATCAAAAATGGAGCAAAAGAAGAAATCAATCTCATCGGAGCCAAAGAAGAAGACTTTAGCCTTCAAAGCTACTTCGGATGATGAGGTAAGTACCGATGACGAAGAATTCATTTTATTAGCTAAAAAGTTTAAAAAGTTTCTCAGAAATAGAAAAGAGATCAAGGGAAGGAAAAGAGAGGAAGAACCTCTAATTTGCTATAATTGCAAAAAGAGAGGTCACATAAGGAAAGATTGTCCCTTACTCAAAAGGGATGATGAGAAGAAACCCAAAAAGTCTTCCGACTACAAGAAGATTTCCAAGCCGAAGGGATTCAAGAAGAAGGTGTTTCAAGCAACGTAGGATGACTCCACCTCCGAAGAAGAAGAGGAGGAAGCAAATGAAGAAACGACATGCTTGGGATTAATGGCAACAAATGATGCTTTTGAGTCTGAATCTGAGGAACCTAAGGTAAACTCCTATTCTTTAGATGAATTACAAGATGCCTTTGATTCACTATATGTAGATCTTAAGAAAACATAAACCCAAAGCAAGGTTTTAAAAGAAGAAAACTTAGAAAATCAGAAATTAATCAATGATCTTGAAGACAAGAATCTAATTCTTACAAAAGAAACCACTACCTTAAATATGCAAATAAGAAATCTAATGATTGAGAAAGATTCATTAACAAATAATTTGTATACGGCAATGAATGAACAAAAATTTCTAGATAGGGAAGAATTACTCGACAAAATCCATGTGCTTGAAAAATCAAACTCCTTTAAAAAGGATGAAAATAGCTTACTTAGAGTAGAGATTAATGCACTAGAAGATAAACTAGACATAATGAAAATAGAGATAAATCACCTCAAAAAAAAATCAAATCAACTTCTTGAGGACCTAGCCAAATTTACAAAGGGAAAAGATAACTTGGACAAGCTCATTGCCCATCAAAAAATCTTCCTCAAGTAAATTTGGACTAGGCTTTTATGAACCTAGTCAAAGTGAGCCGAAAAAGGATCCTCATCTAAAGGAGACCACTAACAAATACGGATCTACATTACAATGGATACCGAAAAGACAACTCTCACTTTGTTTTGTAGGGATGAAAGGATATCATAGTATCAAAAATTGGATATACAAAATGAAGGATGGACGACTCAAATTAGAAAGAGCTATAGAAACACCAAGTCACCAACGAAGATCTTTTGTAGGAGGAGGGAGGTCTACAAAAAAGAAGACAAGGAGACCACCGCCACCAAGGAGGATGATGGGTGATGGACTCCGGATTCTCCAAACATATGACGGGAGACAAGCACATATTTTTGGACCTCCAACCTACGAATGAAGGAACGGTTACATTTGGAAACAACCACAAGGGCCATATTATTGGCTTTGGTAAAATAGGTAACCCTCTCTCTCCCATCTCAAATGTTTCTCTAGTTAAAGGACTAAAACATAATCTTTGAAGTGTCAATCAAATATGTGATAAGGGCTTTAAAGTAGTGTTCACTTCAAAAATGTTTGAAATTATGCATGCATTAACCAATGAAACCCTTCTTAAGGGAACTAGATTTAAAGACATTTATGTCGTAGAATTTGATAAAAATGGAACTTATGAATGTCTTATAGCAAATGATGAGCTAAGTATATAGCATAGAAGACTAGAATATGTTCATATGAAGTTGGTTCAAAAACTAGCTAAACATGAACTTGTCCAAGATCTTCCTAAAGGAAAATTTTTAAATGAGCCAATCTGTGATTCATGTCAATTAGGTAAAATTATAAAATCTAGTTTTAAAAGCAAAGAAGTTATATCCACATCAAGACCTTTAGAACTACTTCACCTAGATTTATTTGGACCTACAAAATATGAGAGCCTTTGTGGATGCAAATATTGCCTTGTAATTATAGACGATTTTTCGAGGTTTTCATGGGTTTCCTTCTTGAGATCCAAAGAAGGAGTGTTTTCCATCTTTTCTATTTTTTGTAGGAAAGCTCAAATTGAAAAAGGCTACCAAATCACTCGTATCCGTAGTGATCATGGGGGCGAGTTTGAAAATTCCTTGTTTGATGATTTTTGTTTCCTTCGATGAATCTCCTTACTCTTCCTCCATTGACCGAGTCAATATGGAAGATGAAGATGATTCTACTATTGATGTGTCTAACATTCCAAACTCCAATATCCATAACCTTCCAAAAGATTGGATATATCAAAGGGATCATCCCGAAAGCCAAGTCATTGGAAGTGTTTCCGATGGCGTTAAAACTCGATCTCATTTTAGTTGCTCTTTTGGTCTCTCTGCCTTTATATCTCAAGTTGAACCCAAGAGTGTCGAGCAAGCGTGCTCCGAAGAAACTTGGATGATGGCCATGCAGGAGGAACTCAACCAATTCCAAAGGAATGAAGTCTGGGATCTAGTACCTAAGCCTGAAGGGTAAATGATAATAGGTACCAAATGGGTATTCTGAAATAAGTTGAATGAATCCGGTATAGTCATTCGGAACAAGGCTCGGCTGGTAGCACAAGGGTACAACCAAGAAGAAGCAATTGATTTTGATGAGACCTACACTTCCATAGCTCGACTCGAATCGATTCGCATGCTTCTTGCTTATGCCACCTTTCTTGGCTTTAAACTCTTTCAAATGGACATTAAGAGCGCGTTTCTTAATGGATTCATTAAGGAGGAAGTTTTTGTAAAACAACCTCCTGGTTTTGAGTCCATGATAAGCCTCATTTTGTCTATAAATTAAACAAGGCACTATATGGTCTAAAGCAAGCTCCTAGAGCTTGGTATGAAAGGCTCAAAGACTACTTGTTGAATGCAAAATTCTCTATAGGGGAAGCTGATTCCACATTATTCATTAAAATAAAAGAAAAAGACATTTTATTAGTTCAAATATATGTAGATGATATTATATTTGGTGCTACTAATGAATCTATGTGTAGAAAGTTTTTAGAAATTGCGCAGGAAGAATTTGAAATGAGTTTGATGTGTGAACTCAAGTTTTTCTTGGGCTTGCAAATCACTCAACTCAAAATTGGAACCTTTGTGTGTCAATCAAAATACACAAAGAAGATGCTGAAAAAATTTGAAATGACCAAAATTAAAGGGAAGAACACTCCTATGAGTGTCACAACTTCCCTAGACTTGGACGAATTAGGTATGCCCATATATCAAAAGTGCTATCGTAGCATGATTGAACCTTTAATGTATTTAACTTCCAGTAGACCTGATATTTTATTTAGTACCTGCTTATGTGCTAGGTTTCAATCAAACCCTAAACAATCATACCTAAATGCTATAAAAATGAATATTTAGGTATCTAGTTGACACATCTGATTATGGCTTATTCTACCCTAGGAGTCCACAATTCAACCTAGTTACATATAGCGATGCGGACTACGTAGGTAGCCGCACCAATAGGAAGAGTACTAGTGGGACGTGCCAATTCTTGGGCAAATCACTAGTCTCTTGGTTCTCAAAGAAACAATCTAGTGTAGCCCTATCAACTACGGAAGCTGAATACATAGCCGCCGCACTAGCATGTTCCCAAGTGCTTTGGATGAAAAATACTTTGAAGGATTTTAACTTGATATTTAATACGATAAAAATATTATGTGACAATACTAGTACTATCAAACTCTCGAAAAATCCTGTACATCACTCTCGCACAAAACATATTGATGTTCGACATCACTTTTTGAGAGATAATGTACTTAAGAGAGAAATCAAGGTTGAATTTATTTGTACTGAATTACAATTGGTTGATATTTTCACTAAACCTTTGAATTATGATCATTTTAATTATATATGTAGGAAACTAGGCATATGTAAGCTAAGTGATATTTGAAGAATTTAGTAACTTAATGGAACTTTCTTTGTCATGAGCATAGATGGAGCCTTGACTTTACTAAGTCATTCTCAGTTCAAACATCAAAGTGCACATTCTGTGCAATATCAGACATCTGATTAAACTATCAAACGTCTTATACTTAAAATTTGTCGTCTGAATATCTGGGACAGACGATGATTTTATATCTCAAAAGAGCTGATAAAAGAGCTATTTCAGACGTCCTTCATCATTCAAAGACGTCTGGGCCGTCGTCCAGATGTGTTGACAGACATCTATCTGTGAGTCAGAGCATGTATTATGAGTCGGATGTCTGATGCTGTGGTTAGACGCAGTATAGGTCGTCTGACAATGAAGTCAGATGACCCTGTAACTTTAGAGTAAAATCTAGGAAGGTCTGTCTGCAAAAATCAGATGTCTAATTTTAGATTTAGACGTCTTGTATGTCGTCTGATACAGAAATCAGACGAAAACCTAGAGAATAAATCATTTTCCAGGAGGGGATGCCTGCATAAATCAAACGTCTAATTTTTTAATCAGTCGTCTTGTCTGTCGTCTGATGGTTTAAACAGACGACGTCATCAAACGGGTTAAAATCCCAAAAGTCCAATCCCGATGTCTGACAATGTCTCCAGACGTCTGATATGGGAAAAATCTGTAGTTCACATCTATTCTCTGGATGGTTTGGAATACAAATCTCCCCAACTTCAGGGGGAGACTTGCTCCAAGACCTAGGGATAAAACATCCCCTTCGCAAGGTCCCACTCCACTCTCTCAAATCCCTACAGCTCTCCCTCCCACCTGACGGCCCACAGCTGCCGTTGGCAACCTTCCTCTCGCCGCCAGACGACCGTCGAGCCTCCTCGACGACTGCCGAAGCTGCTGCTCCCCTGCACGCGTCCTCCCCACCTCTTGACCGCGCATTTGGCAGTCTCCCCCCTCCCGTGGGTATACTCTCTCAACATTTATGGTATCTCCACATTTTTTTGCCCACGATTACCTTTGCCCTAGCTGCATCTTGTTCTCCTTCTTGATCCACTCGGGCTACTTGCATATTTCATGTCATTGTTAGCCCTAGAACCTAAACCCTCGATCAAACCCTCTTGGAGCATAAACGTTCTATGTTTTTGGCAAGGGTATTACCTCACGAGATTCAAGCCGACATTTTAGTGGCTTGAATCGAAAGGTATATTACCACAACTTCATGGCAGGTTGTATTGCCTCAAGGCATACTGCCACATGTTTTTATCAATGATGATTGCATATCTATTGATTGAATCTGTGTTGTTGAAGTCTATTGGTTGAATGTTGTTTGGTTGAATGTTTTTGTATGGATGTTTTCGCAAGTATTCTATCCTCAAAACACCACCCTTTTCTTCCAAAACCTAACCACCCATTCCACTAAATATGCCTCCCCGCAGGAAGTAAGCTGAGGGCTCTTCCACCTATTTGGCAGATCAGCTGCAGGGCAACATCGCTAGGTAGCGATTTCGTCGCTTCACGAATGCCAAAGTTAAATGCCCTCGTTTTATTATTTGGAATGATTTTTCTCATTTAAACCTTCAGGAACACTTCGAAACTCTCCATCTCTTCCAATATTTTGACCATCAGTTCCACTTTGGCATTGGAACTCTTGGCGTGTTCCCTGATCTTTGCCGTCTCTTTTATGCCAACATCATTGAGGACTACAGCAACGATGAACTTGAACTCCATACCCGCTTATTTGGTCACGAAATCCACATCACATCCGAAACTATTTCCGACCTTCTAGCCATCCCCAATGAGGGAAATGACTTCAATGACATTCTGAGGCAATACGACTCAGAAGTCATCAATCAAGAGTTAGTCCTCTCTGGAAAATATGTTGAAAATCTTGGCACCCTACCTTGCAAAAACCTCAAACCCCTTCCACGTCTACTCTCTCGCATTTTTGGGTGGCACCTCCTAAACAAATCGGGAGGTTTTGATTACATCTCGCGCCAACACAAGGTGCTCCTTTTTGCGGCCGTCCATCATATTCCTTTCAATTATTGCCACCTCATTGTTCGCATTATGAATGAGGACTATGGGCATCACTTTCGTTTGGGTCTATTCTATCCAAAAATTTTTCAACCCATTGGATTTCCACAACTGACCAGGCTGTTGACAAGAAGATTAAGCCTTACAACCGGGCCACCGCCTCCAAGATGCATATACTTAGGGAGCATCTTGAGCCTGCCGACGAGCCCATTGAAGAAGAGCCCCTTCCATCCTTTCCTGATTTCCATGACGTATGACCCCTTCAAATAGAAGCTCCCCGCTCGAGCTTTGAAGAAGCATGGGATCTGGCCACAAATTCCTTCTCCTCTGACATCTCCCTCCTGCTGCATCGAACCGGCGAGATGTACACCTATATGGGAAGCATGCGCCGCTACATCAACGAACTTAGATCCGACATACAAAATTTGCAAATGGGACACGGACCTGCTCATCGCCGTCGCCGCCAAGATCAAGAAGAATAGTTTAGTTCTATTTTTCTTTCTTTTCTTTCTTTCTTCTAAGTTTGTATTAAGGGACCTTGACCCCATACTTAATATTTTTGGGAACAATAGCTAGTCCGTGCTTAAACGTTTCTATTCCTAGTCAATTTTCTTTAATGCTTTATCATCTTTTAAACATGTAATTTTATTAATGCACTCCATTTTGTAGATGTCACTCTTGTAGTTTGGGTTTCAACTCCCTTTCAGTACCCTTCATGATGATATTCAAAAAGGGGGAGAAGAACGTAGGTAAGAACCTAGGGAATAACATAAAAACAAAAAATTTTCCCAAATAGATATAGACTACTAAGTACAACTTTAAGGGGGAGAAAATAATAACCTACAGATATACTTTGAAAATCATCAAAAAGGGGGAGATTGTTAGTTCAACTACTCATATATAATATTTTGATGATTTTACAAAATGAAGAAAATGAAATAAAAAATAAGCGTAGCATATTATTTCTCTATGTAATAACACAATTGCAGGTTTCATAAAGTTTTCTAAGATGGGAGATTAAAAGCGTGAAGACAAGTAGCATAAGTATTAGGTCATAGGATATTTCATGTAAACTTTCAAAGGTTGTAATTTTCATTTTATTTGAGTCTAGAAATTTTGTAAAGAACCCCCAAACATAACCTATAAATAGCTAACTTAGGCTCTCTACACTTAGGATAAATTAGAAACAAAAACCTAACAATAAGACTCTTATCAGATGTCTAGAACAATTGATAGATGTCTTATTTTCCACTTTAAGACGTCTGACAAGTGTCTCAGACGTCTAACTTCCTATAGTTCGGCCTTCAGCTTCTGTCTTCATGAACATCAGTCGAAGAACTCCTCTATCAGACGTCCATAACCTCATCCAGCATCTGATACTTTACCTGGATGTCCTCAGGCTAACTGTTAGACTAAGCACCTATCTTTGTTCCATAGATAACAAGCAAAAATGTATTTCCAAACGTCTGGACACGCTTCCAGACGTCTACCTTTGGACCATTGCCCATGTATTTCTGTGCGTATCTCATTATGGCCATAAAATCTTTTATCAGAAATCGTAGCGAAGTCTCTTTTGGTTTCCAGACGTCTGGTTATTCCTTCAGACGTCCATAATGACGTCTGATCTTTTAAATCTAGAACCCTGTTTGGATCTGATGAAAATAGGAACGAATCCACCCTTTATTAGACGTCCAATAACCTAATCAGACGTCTTATGTGAAAATATCAGACGTACTTCTTTCGATCCAATGAAGTCAGTTCAGGATGGCCTATAGTATTAAACGGCCAAAATTATAATCAGATGTCTTATAAGATATTTGATTCTAAAATTAGACGTCTAATATTGCTGTCAAACTCATCATTACCCTGATTTGTGGTGGATTTCATCCTAATCTCTTGGGATTTGTCTCCAACGGCTAGGAGAACTCTCCCAAATGTTCTTGAAGATTCCAAACTTGCCTATAAATAGACTACAACTCCTCTTAGGTAAAACACACCCCTTAAGATTTAATTCCCTTAGAAAAATCACTTGCTCACTACTCTAAGCTTCATCTTTCCCTTGTGCTGTGCCAACACTCTGATCAAAGGGCAAATCCATACTCCTGACTCACTCCGTTCTGCAAACCCTCAGGGAGTTCCTTTCATGCTTAGTAGATAAGAAAGTAATTAAAGTATTGGGGTGCTCTATAGGTGTTGTTTTACATCATATTTTTGTACTTTCGGTATCCGGCCTGTCGGGTCCCCGTCTCTTCATTGTGAAGGGAGAAACCTCCGTTTAGGGATCGAAGGTGGGATTTGACCTATCTTGGGTTTCCACCTATCTTGGGTTTCCACCTAAAAATCTGGTGCCATCTTTTGTGATTGAATTTTTTGAATTATAATATAATATAATTTCACTATTCACCCCCCTCTAGTGCAATTTCAGAACCTACCATCGGTATTGTGGCTAGGTGACGAGGGAGAGTGGGAGAAGTCGCCGGAGCTTGATGAGCGAACTAGCCGAAAGGGAAGAGACAAATTTGAGGGGTTTTTTCGATCAATTTCAAGCTTGGGATATACGGGGTGATTTGGGTTTGCTTAAATAGGCTTCTGAGGATGGATTTGTGCTTAGAAGCCAAGCTTCCAAGCAAGGAAGGTTCACTGGAGATAGCAACTTGAAGGAGACCCAAATCTCTCATGCGTTAGGGCTTCAAATTATGTTCACATTGCAGGAGATTTCTCAGAGAATCTCCCTTTCAATTTTGAAGGGGATTCTCTGAAAGATCAGGGAGAACTTGCCCTTGCAATCTCGCCAGAGTAGGATTCCCTCCGCTATAATGGTGGAGGGACCTGATAGCAAAGAACAAAGAAGAAGCTAGGGGGGTTTCAACAGAGGTTTTCGAAAGATAGGGGTAGAAATGTAATTGGGCTAAACCTATTTGGAAAGTGGGTCAAGATGAATTCCTCTTAGGTCCAAATTTTGGTACAAACTTAATTTGGACCTAAGGAATCCAATGGTGAAGTTAGATTTTGGGTTTGACTATGTTTGATTGGAAAATTTACACAAAAACCTAATTTATGATAAATATATGTCTAAGACCCTATTTTAGGTCAAAATAGATTCCAAGGCCCAAATTGAAGGTTCTAACCCTAGAAAATATTTTTCTATGATTTTTAGAGGGTTTAGGTGGATTTGATTTTGACCAGAACCTTGTTAAATCAAGTGAGTATGTTTTAGGGTTACAAGAAGTTATTTAATTCCCAAAATTCACATGAACCCTTTTCTGTTTGAACCAACCTACTTTTTATCTTGTTAAGACTATTTGACCTATGTTTAGCTCATGAGAAAACTCGTTATTGTACTGCAATGGTAAAATTGTAGTTTTACCCCTTGTTTCTTACTTTTCTCTCAGAATGGTTATTCGTTGAATTAGGATCTCCAGTTGGTTATGTAGGAGCTTTTGTTCTCTTCTTCGGGTCAAAATGAGCTAGTTTGGGCTCATGATGGTGTTCCCATCACCTGCGCATTTATCACGTGTGCCGTAGTCACCGCTATGTAGCGACCGTAACCTCGGGGTGGTTGACTAGGTGTAGGACTACCACGGAGGACTCTCCCGGCCAGGAGAGCACCACGTGTACATCCTACATCATAGAAAAGACTGCAATCAAGATCGTTCCTGAGAGGAACAGGCCAGATCAAGAAATGATTAATAAAGGAGCAACAAATTAGAACTACTTGGATGAGCTGAATGAAAATGGATTGTTACTTAATTGTATTAATTAATTGCTTGCCTTAATTACATCTAAATGGCTGAATTACCACTCTACTCAGCGTTCGCTGACTCCGAAAATTTTATAACCTTGTCCAAGTCAGGGAGTTGAGCAGCCAGCAACACCGGCTGTAGAGGGAGCTGGGCCTAGTCGAGCATAGCTTTAGCTGTGTTTTCTTACTGTTTCCTTAGCTTCTGTTGTAGTAGTGCGTATTTTGTTCTATGTAATACTGTTTCAGTACTTTTCCACTATACTTTCCCTTGTCGTAATTGTGATGGCCTGTAACATTGATAGACTGTTTGCTCTATTTCTTTTACTGTCTCTTGATTATTTTTCTACTTAGTTACATTGCATGTGTAGGTGTGAATTATTTCCTGCTTTTGGTTGTTTCTCGTTGGACTACTAGGTCTTGGGATTAGTCGAGGCAGGCTGGTCTCAGGTCCTGTAGGGACCTGAGATTGGGTTGTAAAAGCTGGTGAGGCCAGTTTCAAATACATGAACTTTGTACGGTCAAAGAATAAATGCTCAAAGGGGCATGGATGCCACAAGAATTGGATCTTGAAGCACCAATAGCAAGGTCAAAGATCCAATGAATCAACCAATTCTATGGAGTTTTAGTCTTGTTGAATGCTAGCCTGAAATAATGTACAGTAGGGCAGGTAGACCTTGGAAAATGGTGACTTTGTAGGTATTGACAAAAAAAAAGATGGTATGCAATATTACAAAATTGCAATTTACAAATTGTTTATGCTTAAAAAAAGAACCAACTTATTTGATGTAATAGACCAAAAGATAAGTTATAACCTATGAATAGAATTTTTTCAAACTCATTTGAGTATTGAGAATTGAATAGACACACTAATCTTAGTGGAATCAACATGTGCTCTCCAAAATTGAGAAATAGGAGAAGAAACTTGCACTCATTAATCAAATGCAATCATGATATAAGTCTACCTACTTAAAGATTGATATCTACTAGAAACCTAAGGAACTATAAATCAATTTGGTGAATCAACAAAGAGTTGCACAAACCATATGTTTATGAAAAGATTGATTGAAAAGCTTGTTGGAGTATAAGGTCAATTCTGCAACCAGATCCGCTGTCCTTCCAGAAAGCATCTAATCAGAAATAGAAAAATAAAACTTCATCACTAAGTATAGAAGATCTAAAGGATAGATATTTACAAAGACAAAACAGATGCCATACCCCATATTGTATAACTCTGCTGCTATTTCTAATAAAGAGGATGATAGGGATGCCTTTGTGGAGCAAGCAAGGTGAAGTAGATATGCCTGATTAAAAAGATGGAAACAAAATAAGGATATAATTGTTAATGTTAGCCAATGTTTAGAAGTAAATACCATGAGCCAGTCATTCCTTTTTAGCATAAAGCTTTTCATCATTCCACCCTTCTTTGGAAGGCTGGCAATCCAACAAGCTTCTCTTGAATCATCTAACCCTTGATAAGAAATGAGATCAAGTTGCAACAGAGTTAATAGCAAATTCCACCTCTTCAAATTATAGAAACCAATAGCCTCTTTAGGCATGTCAAAAAGTTTAGAATAAAAAATATTCCTACTTCTTCTGATAGCTTCATTTGCAACAAAATCTATAATACAATTAGCTTCCCTGTATACCAGCACATCATACACCCTCTATTCAGAGGGGATCACCACCTCCCTAGCAGGGCTTGCTACTAGACTAGAAGTTATCGCAGGAAGGCTCCTACCGCTCTCTTGCATGATGCTTATGCAACCATCACTCTATTAGACTATGTATATAGCACACTAAACACAACATTGACAACATTAATAATAACAAAAATAATCCTATTAACTATAAACAGTGGGTGCACCAGGTGGAGACCAGCCATCTAATTATAAATAGTGGGGAAGGTAAGGATGGAGATTGTTCGAGCATTAATGACAAGCTGTAGCAATGGCCATACTGTAATTAGCTATTGCAGAAATTATAAATAGAATTCTATTGGTAGGAATGCACTATATTTTTGGATGATATGATTACCAGCAGCATAGTACTACATGAGGGAAGACCCTCTTTCACTCCTGAGTTATTGAGAACAATCCTAGTATTAGGATTCTATGAAGTAACAAACCATATGATTATCATGTAATACATGTTTTATATGCCATATCTATGAAGAAACGATGATATACCTATGCTTGTCCCACCCTTACCTATTTTTAAAAAGCAAAACACAACAAATAAGTCATTTTCTAAAGTTCTATGGTCTCAAATAACTTAATGTTAGTAGAACACAAAGTGGGGCATCAATACCAACAGGAATGCCGGCAATACCAACTTCAACTTCCATCTTAACATCATCCTCGATCTAGCTCCCAAATACCATTCGTTAATGTGGGGCCTCACAAGTTCTTTGCTTGAGTGGGAGTTGCTTCTATCAACAATAATTTATTTAAAAAAAACTTACACTATTTCACACATAAGGTCAATAATAGAATCCATGATAAATCCATCTTTTCTATTTAAAAGATTGTTCCTTCTTTTTATTTCAAAGGTACAACAGGTTTTTTTTCGCTGAAAGGGAAGAGGATGACAATTATGAACAAAGCATGATGCATAAATCGCAAAAATATACTCAGATGGGAAAAAAATGAAAACCTGGATGCAAAGGAGAGTTGAATTTCGTAGGCAAGTTATTCGCTATTGTATATTGGGCCAGTAAAGTAGAATGAAGAAATAAACAAGAGGCAACATGACTAGACATTGAATGCATTTCACTGTGAAGAATTAGAATGGGGCATTACATTTACAAACCAAGGGAATGGGCCACTGTATAAATGCAAACAAAGCCAATCAACGAAAACTATGAAATGATAATTGCACCAATAAGTACATGCCTTCGTGTACCTTGGGCTTTCAAAAATGTCTACTCCATTCGTGATTAGGTTCTCGTCAGAGGCTATCTTCAAACAGAATGACACTCGATGGTTCAAATGCTGGAACAAAGAAATAGCCCCAGTACTACAATTAAGATAATTAAAGAACTAGGGCAAGTATTGCAATTAAGCCCCATGCCAACATTAACACTTGCTCCCTAACTGATATGTACCAATGCCACCTTTCCATTAAATTGAATGGGACTTCACCTCTTTCATTTCTTAAATTACAAGAATATGCTTATCCATTTCTTCCCATACAAAGTGTGCCAAGGAATATGTAAGCTCTTTTATGAAAGACTAGACATCAAGCACATTTATCGTTTAGTCACATCACAAACCACAATCCACTAACTCCTATACCCTTTTGCATTTAGGATAAAACATGAGATTTTCACAAAACTCTATGAATACTAGGAATAACTCTTTGAGGACTAATAATACCTACAACATGAAAGGAATGAAAAAAAATTAACTAATTTGGTGCTTGTATAATTTGTATCAATCATCAAACAATCACTATTGTAACCATATACTATTTATAAACAAGGAAAATCCCAAAAACAAGAAAACTTGTCTAAGCACATATAAAGTTATTGGATTTTACTACATATTAAAGACAAAGAAGCTAAAATGCTTCGAAGAATGGGAAGATGCAAACCTTCCATGGGTTTGATTTGATGCAAACCTAAATCAAGGTCGCGGGCGACCAACAAAGGTTGATGGAAGTAAACATTAAGATATAAAAACGTAAAATTTACTAAGAATGCCACCAAGGGGTTGGCTCAATGGTAAAGCACTCCATAGGCATTTAAGAGATTATGGGATCAAATCCCTTGCGCACCATATTTACCTTCTCAAAAAATAAAAAATTTCTAAGAATTAATTCAACAGAATTCTATATAAAGGAGTTTTTGTGTGTATTTTAGTCCTTAAATAATGCTATGAAGGGCTACAGTGTGCCTATTACCAAGTTTAGGACAACAGATAGGAAAAATCTAATTATAGGAAAATATATAAATGGAACCCACTTATCCTTAGAAAGAAAGAAAGAAACCTACTTCAATGGACTGGCGAGAACTCTTTGACTGATTGCCACAAAGCTTGTCTCTTGGTTTGACATAAACCATGCCAATGATGACACACTGTATAAGCAAGTGTTGAATTTCGACGATTGGTTGTGCACTTACATTCTTGTGAAAATGTGTTCACAGACCCCTCAGATTGTAGGTGGATGTACATTGTGATCTTCATTGAACTCTTCAAGAAGATTTTGCATTTTGAAGGCCTCTTCTAGACAGTTATTCTATGCAACTTTTAAATCTCTATCATATTCTAGGGTTATAGGTTATCAACAAGCTATTTACTATGATACTACCTGGTTCATGTCAATTGTCTGAAGAGCTTCACCACCGGTGAAAATTACTACATGGTTATGATTTTCATATTTTCCTTCACCAATTTTTGCTGCACCTAGAAGTTTTAGGTAGTATATTTCCTTTTGGTCAAGAAAACATCAATGGCAAAGAGAGAGCTTCACCTCAATGGAAAGACCTTAGGACACTGCAACTAATTGAGAGGACATGTATGCATATACATGGCCCAAGAAACCTCTTCCTACCAAATCCAAGGGTCATTTTTAATTTCTTTTGCTGAAAAGGAAGAGATAGATTGCCATCCATCTGCAAAAACAAAGAAGCTCTATTAGCTAGTAGCAGATCTCATAAGTTTCCACTTATCTTAGTATTAGGGCACATCCATCACCAAAAAAACCAAACCTGTAATTTGCCACCTAATTTCAACAAAGCATCTTTCTGGTCATGCCTTGAGATCTATTGGCCTTAATATTCATTTAGCAGGGAGCCAGCTTAATTGTGCTTGTGAAATAGCTAACTAATCTAGTTACAAACAAAATATCAAAACAAGAAATTACCAAGTTGAAAAGCTTCTCAATTACTTGATATTGTCAGGTGTATGTGAATTCAAATTTTGGAACTATTAGAAATGAAGTAGCTCCTTGTTTACAATTTTCTTAAAGCGAAGATGCCACTAATAGGATGGGGGTGAGGGAACCAGAATATAAAGTAGAGATGAACACCTGGCAAGCATAGTAGATAGGGAAGAGTTCACTATAAAATTATGTGAATACTAAAGTTCCATGTATACCTCTTTGTCCATCTTCCTATAGAGTAAATATGAATAGCATTGTGTTACACAACTGGTCTTGACAGAGCTTCAGTCACAAGCTAAAGTAGCTCTATGCTTTGCTTGTGTCAAGCATTAGGCACTATAATTACATCATGCCCAACTGCAATACAAATTCCAAGGCATTTAAATTATACATCTCAAGGTTGGGATTCAACCCCATCAAAATTCCATTCATCTCTTTAGACTCGAACATCCCATCATGTTAGAATTGGGTTTTCAGGATAGCAATGAGATTTTTTACAGGTGAACAAAAGAAAAACCCTCTTATGTCCATTCGGGAGATCATTGACCCATGGGCCATCTGCAACCTTATCTTTATACAAGTACCAGGCTTTTATGCCCAATTTTTCGTTGTATTACAAATCCTGACAAATTGACACCAAGCAGAGCACCTAATGATATGTAAAAGCTCATAATTCGATCTTATTTTGTTTATTCAAAATCAAAATTTTATTGTATAGATCATTCAAAGTTCAAATTGCTTTCTAAGGGCAATGGAAGGAAAAGCATTCATAAAACGCAACAAGCACACGAAAGAAAAGGGAGGGAGGTGTTCAAACTTACTTCAAGAACTGGATTGCGTTGATTCAGTTTCTGCAAGATGGATTTCAGTAGCGTAGCAATAGCAACCTTCGACTCATCATAGTCCGAACAATCCTCCACCACTTCATACCTAAATTCCCCCAACAAAAAGGAAACAACAACCAACACATGAAACAACGATCTCCACTTCAAAATTACTAGATTATTACTATGCTTCAAAATTATAAATCATTTGGCAATTACATAAACTAGATGAGTGGAAAGAGCAAAGTTATCGGATGACAATTCTATAGATTCTATTTGCAAAGAATTCAGCATCATTTCCTTCAATGAAAGTTCTAGTAGAAATTTAGCAATGAAGTTTTAACTAAGTCCTAGGTACCTAGTAAAATAGTAATAAACCACTTTTCGCTTTCAATAGCAAAGGCTAACTATCAAACATGGTTGTAGCAAAATGATCAATTACAATGCCATACCTGCACTATAATAGATATGGATAAAAAAAATGAGAATAATATGCCTTTGTCTCCTTTGGCATGATAAATGATGAAACCATCCATTGTGCATCACTCCTTAGGTGTTATCTTCCCAACAATATATCTATATATTTCATTGAAAATTGAGTGTTTCCTAGATATTTAACAGACATGGATTTTTGTATTCAGAAATTAAAGAAAAGAATCACCTAAAAAACTCATTTAGGCATTTTAGCGAACAGTTGGTGTGCATAATCGGATTCACAATCCTAACAGAACAAAACTCATTTAAGCTTTTCAATAAGCATTTGACGTGCATAAGATTGAGCACTACTGCATCTCGCATCCCAATCCTAACAGTTGGTATGCATTTGATCTACACACATCTTACAATGAATGCATGCAAAAAGGCCAACATCAGTTTCCTCAACCTTGGGTCACAGTAAAGCCTGCGATCAATCTCCTCTGCGAGCAATCTGAAACCCTAAAAGAGACATCTTCCTTCAATGATCTCCAACGAGGGCACATCAGAATGTGAGAGATCGACAGCTTTAACTAACCTAAGTCGACAAGAATGCAGAGCTTGATTAGGGGCTGAGACTCTAAGGACCGAGAATGTGACAATGGTATGGCCTCTGAGCTCGAATGGGAAGAAGCATTGTTACAACCCTGTTCTAGAATCCCTACAGTTCCCGAGACCAGCTCGACTCGACTAATCCTAAGACCCAATCGTCCAACAAGAAATAACCAAAAAGCAGAAAAGTAAACCACATTCGCTATGCAAAGTAACTAACAGTAAAAGAGTACAAGCAGTAAAGGAAGTAAAAGCTACTAACAGTACATATCACCACCACAACAGTAAAGTAGAACAAGTACAGAAATAGAAATGGTAACAACAATCTAAACTCACTAGTAGAACAGAGAGTACAACAAAAACAGGAACTACTACTGGGCTCGACTGGGCCCAGCACCCTCTGCAGCCAGTGACTCGAGCTGCTGAACTCCTAGACCTAAAAAGGGCTACGAGTAAAACGGAGTCAGCGAACGCTGAGTAGAGTGGTAACCAACTAACTAAAGCAGTAAAGGCTAATAGGTAAGTTTATCTTTCCCATGTATTTCATTTTACAAGTCATTTCTTTTCACCCATTGGTTTACTTTCAGATCTCTTTCTTGATCCCATATGTTCCTCGTGGGAACGATCTTGATTGCAGTCTTTTCTAAAGAGTAGAAGGCACATGTGGTACTCTCCTGGCCGGGAGAGTTCCCCGTGGTGATCCTACACCCAGTCAACCACCCCAAGGTCACGGACAGACGTAGCGATGACTACGGCACACGCAATAAGCGCACAGGTAGCTACCCGCACTAGCATGCGGTCAGTCGTTTCCACTAGTGGGTACGCCCAAAGTACAGCACGGAACAGTATAGGGCCTAGCCCTCTCAGTAACAGGGGTCTAGGCCCTCAGAATCAGATAGGGGTCTCGCCCCTCCATAGTCTGTGCACCCTCGTCTGACTACCCTAGTCTGCCCAGTGGACCTAATGTAACGAGCTCGTGCCCCAGACGTCTTTTAAGACGTCTGGGAGGTGGCCCAGACGTCTGTCAAGACGTCTGGGATCACATCCAGACGTCTGACCAGACGTCCGGGATAGTTTACAGACGTCTGACGAACAGTTATACTCGCACGGTATATTCGTCTGCGCGCCTGTGCGCGCAGACCTGCGATCCGCATCTTCTCTGCGGCTGCAGGCGACTGCGGCCGTCTCTCTCCTCCTCTCCGCGCGGCGTTAAAAGGGGGAGGGGGCGCTCCTCCCCTCCCGTCTCCACCATCTTCCTCCTCTCCTGCTGCGAGCGGAGCGAGCGGACGCAAGGGCGCAGCGGCAGCGGCGCAGCAGAAGGCGCGGAGGAGCTGCGGCGTGCGAGGGCGGGGCTCTGCCGTGAGGGCGAGCTCGCCGGGAGCGGCTTGGCCGGCCGGCGGAGGGCGCAGGGGGCGCAGAGCGTCGCGAAGAGGGACCTGCTGCGGGCGGAGCAGCGGACGCGCGAGGTGCGACGCGGGCGGCGTCGCGAGCGGAGGCCGAGCGAGGTTCTGATTCTGGAAAAATCTCCAGAATCAGACGTCTGGACTGATATCCAGACGGCAAGGTCGACGTCTGTGTAATCATACAGACGTCTGAAAGGTGAGTTCCGCTTTCTCCTTCTTCTTTTGTCGACTGACCGTACTGAAGGAGGAGGGTTGGCTGTGCGCAGGTGTTCGGATTCGTCATCCTTTGCGAATCCGACGTCTGGAAGTTGTACCAGACGGCGGGAGTGACCTCCAGACGTCCGGAGAGACCATCGGACGTCTGGGATCTAGGAGAGACATCGCCACAGACTTCTGGACGTCCGGGGAACCAAGCCGAACAGGTAATTCTCTGATCCACCGTTTAAGACGTCTGGAAGGAGTTCCAGACGTCTGATTTTGCACAGTATTGTCTTTCTCGACCCGTTTAGGGCTCGTTTGGGCTCCGTTTTCCGCGATTCGAGTTGCGTTCGATTCAGAATTTATTCCTCTACCCGCCTACAGTAGCTATACACTGTTTTGAGACACTCCTTGTGTTTGATCCTTGTGATAGGACCTCGTTCGGTTGCCGTCTTGAGAGTCGCGGAGGCACGCGGGATTCCCGACCACGCCCCCATTACTTCCGTTGTACCTGGTAGAGTGGTTTTAAGCATTAATAAAATCTGTTAAAGTATGGAACCATAACTAGAACCTAGGGCATTGCATGAACCCTAGGAATGAGAAATGTATGGAATGATAGCTCCTAGGTGTTGCATGAATCCTAGGGCCGGAAAACTAGATTGTATGATAGATCCTAGGATATGGCATGAATCCTAGGATGGAAAAACTAGTGGAATGTATATTACCGCAGTCTTGGAAAAATGGAAAGGAATATATAAGCTGCCTGTGAAATTAATTAACAGCTGCCTGTTATGAACAAGAAACATGTTTGAGATCATGGAAATTGAGAACGTGAATCTGGAAAGTGAAACATATGATGCTCTGAGATAAAGGGCTGGAACCCTACGGGGAATTAGGAGTGGAACTCCTGGAAAGAAAAGGAATGGAACTGAGATGTAGTTGTACTGTCTCTTGGGTACGCAGTACCAAGGGAAGTACCTGTACCTGTTTTAGTGCAGAGCGGGGCCAGCCGCCCCAGGGACCCGGGGTTAGGCTTGGCCGCTCTGTACCGACTTGTTGGCCCTCGTGTACGTAGTACCGAGGAGAGCTAGTAGTGTTAGGAGAGTACTAGCTACCCCACGGGCCCCGGGGTTCTGCTAGCCTCCTTCACCGACTTGTTAGGCCCACTAGGGCAAACCAGGGTAGTCAGACGAGGGTGCGCGGACTGTGGAGGGGCAAGGCCCCGGTTTGGTTACTGTGGAGGGGTTGGACCCCTGTTACTGAGAGGGCTCTGCCCTGGTTCCGTGCTGTGCTTTGGGCGCACCCGTTAACGGAAACGACTGACCGCGTGCCAGTACGGGCTAGCTACCTGTGCGTTTATCGCGCGTGCCGTAGTCACCGTTACGTCTGTCAGTGACCTTGGGGTGGTTGACTGAGGGTAGGATCACCACGGGGGACTCTCCCGGCCAGGAGAGCACCACGTGCTACTTCTACTGTTGGAAAAGACTGCAATCAAGATCGTCCCACGAGGACATTCGAGATCAAGTAAAGGATCTGAGAAGTAAATGAAATAGTGAGAAAAATTGAAAGATGTAAATAAAGGAAGTAATAGAACATAACAGCTACTGTACACTCTACTGTTGCCTTTAGTTAGTTGCCACTCTACTCAGCGTTTTGCTGACGTGTTACACTCGTTACCTTTTTCAGGACCAGGTGTTGAGCAGCCAGGGTCGGCGGCTGCAGAGGACGCTGGGCCGAGTAGGGTCCAGTAGAGTTGCCACAGTTTTGTACCTTCTTTTGTTTCTGTTCTAGTGAGTAGTTTTGTTTCCGCTGTACCTTCTTTACCTGCAGTTTTTGTTATACGATAAATGTTGTTTTAATGTTGTGGTGGTGCCTACTGTAGTAGTTTCTTTCCTTACTGCTGTACTTTTTACTGTTAGTTATATTCATGCTGAATGTGGTTTATTTTACTGTCTTTTGGTTACTTCCTCGTTGGACGACTGGGTCTTGGGATTAGTCGAGTCGGTCCGGTTCTCGTGTCTCGTAGGGACTCGGGAACCGGGTCGTTACACCTAACAAGTCGGTGTAGGGTGGCTAGCTGAACCCCAGGCCCCGTGGGGTGGCTAGCTCTCTCCCTACACTAGTAGCTCTCCCCGGTACAGTGTACGCGGGGGCCAATAGAAGTCGGTGTAGAGTAGCCAATCCTAGCCCCGGGTCCCAACCCAAGGGTGGCTAGCTCTGCTCTACATTAAACAGGGGACAGTCACTCTTCTTGGTACCACGTACTCAAGGGCCAACACACTTCCCACTCACATTTCCAGATCCATTCTATTCAACCACAGGAGCTCTACTCCTAATTCCCTGTAGTGCTCATGCTCATATTCACCATGCTGTTCCATACCAGGTTTCATCATTCACATTTCCATTCTCGTATTATACACATGCAGCTCGTATTTCCATAATTTAACATATACAATAAGTAATGTCACAGGTAACTGTTTAACTAGTATAAGCATTTTATATTTCACAGGCAGCTCGTATTATTAACAGGCAATTATTTGCAATTCTATTCATTCATTTATGACTGCAATCTCAAACACACATACAAACAGTGCAAGTACTTCTCGTCCTAGGATTCATGCCACATCCTAGGTTTCTAGTTATCTAATTTCACATATGCATTCATGTTTTATAATTAAAACAGGGGGAAACCACTGTACCAGACAATCCGGGAGTACTGAGGGCTCAAATGGCAGGCACACGTGCCTCTGCAAGTCCCAAACACACAACAGATCGAAGTCCTATAACAAGGAACATAACACAATGGAATATTCATAATAGTATATAAGGCTTTCTAACAAGTAGAGGAACTCACAAGGAAACCAAAGATATTTTGTTTGCGTAAAACGGACCTCAAACGGACTCTAAATGGGTCAAAAATAGAACTACAGACCCAAATCAGACGTCTGGCACAAGGTCCAGACGTCTTAAAAGTCAAGAGGGTCACACCTTAAGTTTCTGCGTCAACTTCAGACATCCAGAACCCCCACTTGACCGTTTAGACTCAGCTCCAGGTGTCCAACCTCTCCTCCAGTCGTCTAAGAGTGCTTCGGTTGTCCAGTAAGCTGTCCAGACGTCCGAAATGAGTGGGAGGGCGTGCCCCGAGCCTTCTCAAAGCTATCCCTACACGTGACAGACCAAATCTCCCACTTTTAGCCGCACAAATCGGCTTTGCAGTGCGGCCTGCATGGCCGTAACCGCAAGAGGAACGTACCTTCGCGAAACCTTGCCTTTAGATGTCCGGTGTCGTCACCAGATGTCCAACCCATCATCTGGACAGCACGCCAGATGTCTGATTCTGGGAAAAACCCAGAACCAGAGCAAGCTCCTGCTCTTCTCGCCACACGCAGCCGCGACTCCTCCTACTCGTCTGTAGCTCCACCTAGCCGACACACTCTTCCTCCCGCACGTGCCGCTCTGGCCATGCGTCCTCCAGTGAGCTCCAACTTACTCGCGAGCTCAAGCTCCTCCTCCTCTCTTCACGCCGCCTCTCCTCCTCGCTGCTCGCTCTCACACCCTCTCTCTCGCTCGTCCCTCTCGCTGCAGTGGAGAGGAAGAAGGAAGGTGGTGGTGGTGGAGTGGAGAAGAGAGGAAGGGGGAGAGGGGTCTTATATAGGGAGCGGCTAGGGTTCGATGGAGGAGAAAAGAAGAGAGAGAGAAGAGAGGAAGGCTGTCTGCACTCAACCATCGCACAGACCCGACCCTGCATACAAAATTTTCAATTTCCAGACATCTGGAAAGGGGTCCAGACATTTGACCAGACATTTGACTAATAGTCCAGACGTCTTAAAAGGCTCAGAACAGAACGGGTCTTTACAAGTGTCGATTCCATTGAGTGCCATTGCACGGAGGTCTAGTGTTCTCAACGATTTTGTGCGGATTTAAAGCGTATTACGTTGTAGTATAACCGACAAAATGTTTAAACAAATATAAAGAATTTTATTACTCGAACAACTAGAGTATCCGAGGTCGAACACGGGGAGCAATCTCAGTACTTTGAAAAACCAAAGAATACAACTATTAAATGCAAATATAATTGATTCAAAGAGAGAATTTTAAAAAGGATTTGTGAAAAAAAAGTAGAATTGGACGTCTGATTTCTGTATCAAACGTCTTAAATGTGATCTCTCTTTCTCTCTTCTTCTCCTTTCTGCTTTTGTATCTTCCTTCTTCTCCTGCCTTGCCTTTCTTCTTCTTCTTCTGATCTCTTTGCAGTCTTCACTTGGCCTCTTCTTTGTTCTTCTCTCTCTTCTGCCTTGTCTTCCTTCTTCTTCTTCTTCTTCTCGGCGAAGACTTCTCCTTTCACTGCTACACAGCCTCTTCTTTCTTCTCTTCCTGTTCTTTAGCTGCTAAGTGTTCGCTGCCTCGGTCACTTTTTCCTTCCTGCACACCACACAGTAGCAAAAACCTACCCCCGTCCCTCTACCCAAGCGTCTCTCTTTTTCTCAAGCAGTTCACTCAAGCACGCTCTCCCAGAGCCACACGGGTAGTCGGGTCGGATTCGCACCCGGGACCAGGCGCACCGGCAAGTGGTGATGCGCGAGGAGTGCTTAGGTTTAGGTCGGGTCGGATCCGCCAGATCCGCGAGATCAAGCCGCGGACGAGGAGTGTGGGGGCAGTGAGGGACCTCACCCCTGTGCTTACGGAGGCAGTAAGAAGAAAACACAAAAACAATTTATAGGATACCTGAGTTTTGCAATCCCACGATGTGGGACTATCTGGTCGGTCTTGCCTTCACGCGCGCCCGCAGAGCTTTCGTCACTCGATTGCCCAAGCTGATGGTTCTTCTGTGCGACTGGCTGGCCTCGTTCGCTTCACGACCTTCGCGAGAGTTTGCTGCACCTGCAGCCTGGGAAGCCTGATGCCCGAAGCTGCTCCAAGCTCCCTGCTGCTTCGGTTGTTAATGGCGGCCGGGGCGTACACCTGACATCCAACAGAACAGCCTTTTGGCCCAATCAGAATAGCTGGAAACCTTCGCCATAGCACGGCGAAGGCGGTGGGCGATGCTACAGGTTGTAGGTCGGCCTAGGCGTGCGTGCCTAGGTCAACCTGTGGCCGGAGATGGTGGGTTGGTCGGGGGGTGCTTGTGGAGGTCTGGAGTGGCAATGATGGGGTGGAATGGGTTCCTGGTGGTGAGGCGAAGCACACAAGGGGGTTGGCGAGCCGTGTGGAGGGGCGAAGTGGTGTGGGCAGCTCGCCAGAGGGCGGTCGGAGGCGAGAACGATGGAGGTGGTTAGGTACTGTCGAGGGGTAATCAAGTAAAATAGTAGGGGGAAAAGAGAGAGGAGAGGATAGAGAATGTATCTGGGGTTGTCTGGAAGGAAGGGAGGCGGTGGAGAGGACGGCTCGTAACTGCCGTCGTCAGGGAAGGACCCTGAGGGAGGAAGCGACGACGAAGATGAGGTCAAGAGCACGCACGTAGGGTACAGCGCGACGCGGGAGGAAGAGGCGGAGAGGACTCTGCTGTTGGTATGGCAGCAGAGTGACGAGACGGAGGGGAGGAGGTCGCCGGAGCTTGCGGGTCATTTGGCCGGAGATGGGAGAGAGGGAATTTGGAGGAGATCTTCGTCAAAATCAAGCTTGGGTCCTGCGGCAGGGTCTGGGGGGTGTTTTATAGGTGCTGGCCGCTCCTATCAGCGCGTGAAGGGCGTACAATTAGGTCTACTGGCTTGCCGGAGTTGGAAGGAAGGTGGATACCCAAATCTCTCGTGCGTTCGCACGAGAGATTGGGTTCACACCAGCGATTGTAATTGGCTTTATAAGGAAGGGACATTGTGGAGGTCTGGAGTGGCAATGATGGGGTGGAATGGGTTCCTGGTGGTGAGGCGAAGCTTACGAGGGGGTTGGCGAGCCGTGTGGAGAGGCGGAGTGGTGTGGGCAGCTCACCGGAGGGCGGTTAGAGGCGAGAACGATGGAGGTGGTTAGGTACTGTCAAGGGGTAATCAAGTAAAATAGTAGGGGGAAAAGAGAGAGGAGAGGATGGAGAATGTATCTGGGGTTGTCTGGAAGGAAGGGAGGCGGTGGAGAGGATGGCTCGTAACTGCCGTCGTCGGGAAAGAAAGACCCTGAGGTAGGAAGCGGCGACGAAGATGAGGTCAGGAGCACGCGCGCGGGGTACAGCGCGACGCGGGAGGAAGAGGCGGAGAGGACTCTACTGCTGGTATGGCAGCAGAGCGATGAGACGGAGGGGAGGAGGTCGCTGGAGCTTGCGGGTCGTTTGGCCGGAGATGGGATAGAGGGAATTTGGAGGGGATCTCCGTCAAAATCAAGCTTGGGTCCTGCGGCAGGGTCTGGGGGGTGTTTTATAGGTGCTGGCCGCTCCTATCAACGCGTGAAAAGCACGCAATTAGGTCTACCGGCTTGCTGGAGTTGGAAGGAAGGTGGATACCCAAATCTCTCGTGCGTTCGCACGAGAGATTGGGTTCACACAAGCGATTGTAATTGCTTTATAAGGAAGGGAATTCCTCAGAGAATCCCCCTTCCATTTCTGGAAGGGAATCTCTGAGGGAATAGAGAGAAATCCCTCTCTGAACCTCGCCGGAGCTTGATTCTGCCCTAACAATGGCGGAAGGACCGGATTGCAAAGGGGGTGAAGAACTTGGGGGGCTCTTTGCAAGGATATTCAAAAGATAGGGACTTATTTATGATTTGGGTGTACTAAATTGCAGAGTAGGTCACGATGACCTCCCCTTAGGTCCGAATTTTGGTATAAACCTAATTTGGACCTAAGGAATCCAATGGAAAAGTTGGATTTCAGGTTTGACCTTGTTTGACTGGACATTTTGCGTAAAAACCCAAATTTGGTTAATTGAGAAGCTAGGACCCTAATCTAGGTCAGGTTCCAAAGGCCAAATTAAGTGTTCTAAACCCTAGAGGATGTTTTTCCATGATTTTTAGAGGGTTTACTCGATTTTTATCCTGACCGGAACCTTGTTAATTTAAGCGGGTCTATTTTTAGGGTTACCAAGTGTCATTTAATTCTTAGATTGCACATAAACCCATTTCTGATTGACTCAACCCTCTTTTTACCTTATTTGGACCATTTGACCTATGTTTTGCTTCTGAGAAATCTCGTTTATGTACTGCAATGATAAAATTACAGTTTTAACCTTTATTTCATGTTTTCTTCTCAGAGCACTTGTTCCTTCAGTTAAGCCTTCTTCTAGGTTATGTAGGAGCTTTTATCTTCTTTATTGGGTCAAAATGAGCTAGTTATGGCTCATGATGAGGCTGTCATCATCTAGCATAGCTTTGAGGTCAGTGTTGAGAAGAAGAGTGGCGTCGCTCTAAGGTCGACATTGAGGATAAGATCTAAGGTTGAGTAGCATTGCTCCGAGGTCCACATCGAGGAAAAATGTTACGTTAATCTACGGTCAGGATAAGAGCAGCGTTGTCGGGGAGAAGCGACGTCATTGGGGTGAAGCACCATCGCTCTAGGGTTAACAAAAGTGCAAGCGAAAGAAAGAGTCATTTGCCCTTGATTTTTTTTTCTCTAAAGTTGCTCGCCGGTGAAGCATGGGACATCAGCAACTTATAAAAGAACCTACAACGACATATATTACATGTTAGTGCTAGCAGTCCATTGGTGTAGGGTAATTTTCTTGCTGTGACATAAATGCACTTAAAATCTTTTGTAATTATTGGCATATCTGACCTTTTTCATTTATATATATATACACTTTAAAATATTTGAAATTTAAATATATGCCCTTAATGAAGAATGAGGATTAAAAATTAAAGTCTTTTTGCAAAATTTTATATACACAACTATATTTGCCTCACCAATCTCATCGTTGTTCCAATAGTAGCATGAGGTGTAGCAGATTCGCTACCTTGTCAATAAACCTTTGGATAAGTGAAAGATTTTGCGTAGATAAAGGATTGGTATAGCTTCCACCATTGTCAAAAATACACATTTTATAATCTAGGATGTATCATAATAAATCATAATATATGGTCGGGAATCTACATAAGTACTCAAATAGCTGTAATACTTTACAAATGAGCATGTTATTTTGAAATAGATCAAATTTTTTTATAATTACACATATAATCCTAGGACTTAGCAAATTTTTTAAGTACACGATGTTTTACACATGATATATTATAAAGTTATGAATATTAATATAATTTTACTATTTGATGTTCTATTTAACTTAAATACAAACAATTTTAGTAATGGAGGTTATATTAAAGTACAACAAATATTATTATAGTTTAGATCCTATTATTATGATTACTCATGCAATTATACTATTCGGCAATCCCTTAAAGAAAACCCACATAAATTTAGCATATAATGCTGGGGAATACCTGAACCCTTAACGGCTTAACTGTAAATAACCCACTTAACTCATCTGAAATTCATATTAACTGGGTACCGGTACCGGTATCCTTGAGTTACAGTTATGGGTTCCATATCCCAATGAGTACCAGTACTTATCCCAAGTACTGGTACTTATGGGTTACAGTTTAGAACCCATATCCAGATGAGTACTTGTCCAGTACCCACTATGTACCAATACTCGTGTTGAGTACCGATACTCATAGAGTACTGATATCTCTCTAGGAAACAACTGGTCTCAACGAGTACTGGTACTCATGAACAGTACCGGTACTAGTTGAGTACTGAATGCACCACCTGTAACCTACCAATACCAGTACTCATGACGAGTACCGATACTTGTAAGTTACAGGTTCTAGTGACTTCAAGTTCAAAACCTGACCTGGGACTCATGTGTACCGGTACTTATGGTGAGTACCAGTACATGTAAGTCGCAGTTTTGGACTTAGGATGACCTGGAGCCTTGTCTGTAGCTTGCATGTACCAGTACTCATGAAGACTACTGATACTTGCAATCTACAGTATATCTTAAGGGTCCAAAACAGTATGGCTTATGCATCGGCACTCACCATGAGTACCGATACATATGACGGTTACAGAACATGTTTGTGTGTTTTCTGAGAATGCCAAAGACCAGATCTAATCATATATGTGATCTAACAATTCTACAACTTAACAACAACTGAATAAATACATACATGTACAGGCATGATTGATATAAACAAAATATAAACATTCATCTCTAAAGTATTTTGAATCTATTCACATGTATTAAGTATAAAAGACATACTTGGGTTCATATTATTTACAGAACAAGAACCCACGAGTTAGGCTCTGCGAAGGGTGTTCTCACCTTCCTCAGATCGAGAGTAATCAGGAGAAAACCTTCTCCTAAACTTGCAGCCACCCAGCCACACACACGTCTCCCTCTCTCTCAACACTTGATGGGGGAGGTGAAGAGAATTGAGGTGTAGAACCCTTGGGGACCTAACATCTCCATATTAGTAATTGGGCAAAACTAATTACTATCAGCAAATTACAAATCTGCCCATCGAGGAATTGTAATTGCAAAAGGGTATCTACACATGCTTAATCTGAACCACACAATCCTTTTACATTTTTTGCTCATACCCTTTTTTAAAACTGATTTGATCAATTTAAAATTGGGCTTTAGATGACAGTCACTTTACTTATTGTTATTTGATTATATCTATATATAAATTTACATATACAAGTTCATGTGTTAGATTTTAATCCAACAATCTCCCACTTAGACTGTATGTGTAACTTGTTAATCAAACAATATATAAATATGAATTTAAGCTCAACTTTGCTGTCATATCTTTAACTCATACCTAAAACCAATCTGATCTACCAGTTGCACTAGTAATAGAGCTAAGCCAGCTTTCACTACATCCCAGTAACTAAACCAACAATGACCACAAATACTAATGCAAAAGATAACCAGAAACGCGTGGATGTGCAGCATGGAAATTACATATCAATGTGATCAACGCATGCTCATTCCCAACTAATCCTCCGAATAGAGATCACTTCCAGAACCAAAACCAAATTACTTCTCAGAATGCACAATCACAATTACTGAACTGAAAACTTTAAGTTTTGTTTATTTCATAACAGAAATTAAGCTTTACAAAACTCTATACATAACCCCAAAACTGAAATAACTAAATTATTGAAATTGTCTATTACAAATAAGCATTATAAAGATTACAAACTCCCACTAAAGCTGAAATTTCTGTAAGAACATAAGATCCATACAAATAAACATTATAAAGATTACAAACTCCCACTAAAGCTGAAATTTCTGTAAGAACATAAGATCCATGGTTGTTTACAGAACTTGGGTATTATTCCTTTAGTAAGTGGATCCTCAACCATGGAGTCTGTATCGATGTGCTCTATAGACAGTTGTCCATTCTGTATCATTTATCTAACTATCAGGAACTTAATCTCAATGTACTTCAATTTGAAGGAACTCCTATTATTATTGGAGTAGAGGACTGCGGACTGATTATCATAAAATAGTTGTAGTGGCCTGTCAATGCCATCTACTATGTGCAGCCCTGATATAAAGTTCTGCAGCCATATTCCATGATTGGATGCCTCATAGCATGCTATGAATTCTACTGCCATAGTGGAAGATACAATAAGTGACTGTTTTGCACTCTTCCAAGAGATAGCACCATTGGCAAGCAGAAATACATATCCTGAAGTAGACTTTCTACTATCTTCGCACCCAACAAAATTTGAGTCAGTATAACCATAAACCTAAAGCTTTTCTGACCTCTTGAAGGTGAGCATTTAATCCCATGTCTTTTGTAAATATCTCAGTACTCTCTTAGCTGCTCTCCAATGGTCTTTTCCTGGGTTTGCCAGGTATCTTCCCAACATGCCTGTAATGTATGCCAAGTCTGGTCTAGTATAGACATGAGCATACATTATACTACCAACAGCAGATGCATAAGGTACTATTTGCATCTCCCATTTGTTCAAATCACTTAAGGGGCACTGATTGAGACTAAACTTATCTCCCGTAGCCACAGGAGTGTTCAGTGGCTTACAATCTTGCATGCCAGACCTTTTGAGTACCTTATCTATATAACTTCTTTGGGATAAACCAAGAATATTATGAGAACGATCTCGACATATTTCAATCCCCAAAACAAATGAAGCATCTCTAAGATCTTTCATTGCAAAGTGTTTGGCAAGAAATTTCTTGATGTCTAAAAGGATACTCATATCATTAGTAGCAAGCAAAATGTCATCAACATATAGGACCAAGAAGATATACCTACTCCCCTATGGTATATGCATTCATCAGCCAGATTCACCTCAAAATTGAATGAGAGAATCACCTAATGAAACTTAAAATACCATTGTTTGGATGCCTACTTGAGCCCATAAATGGATTTCTTTAATTTGCATACCATACTCTTTGGATCACCCCTAACAAAATGTTTGGGTTGAGCCATATAAATGATTTCCTTAATGTCACCATTAAGGAATGCAGTCTTTACATCCATCTGATGTAACTCAAGATCAAAATGGGCCACAAGTGCCATTATAACCATCAATGAATCCTTAGAAGAAATAGGAGAGAATGTCTCCTTATAGTCAATGCCCTCCTTTTTTGGTAAAACCCTTAGCAACATGACGCGCTTTATATCATTCCACTTTTCTTTTCGAATCCCATTTGATTTTAAAAATCCATTTGCAACCAACGGGTTTCGCACCTTCTGGTAGTGAAACAACATCCTAAACGTCATTGTCTTTCGTTGACTTCATTTCTTTTTTCATTGCCTCAATCCACTTTTCATGATTTAGACTTTCCATTGCCTGACGGAAGGTGATAGGGTCATCTTCCATCACCCTAATGTCTATTTCATGCTCCTGAAGGAATACCACATAATCATCCGAAATAGCAATCCTTCTTTCCCTAATGGATCTCCTTCATGGCACAGTTTCTGCATGTGTCTGAGGCTGCTCTATAGGGGCTAAAACCGTATCATTGTCTTCATTGGAGTTGTCTTGAGGTATGTCAAAACATGCTCCTCATCAACCTAAGTAATTCCAAGAGGAATAACTACGTTTTCCTCTTCAAAGACAAAGTCCTTAACCCTGTCAACTTGGGTAGATTCAACACTCTCCAAAAACTTGGCATTACCAGACTCAAAATTAACCTTAGTTGTGGGATCATAAAATTTATATCCTCTAAACCTCTCAAATACCCAACAAAATGACAACTAATTGTCCTTGTGTCCAGCTTCTTTTCATTTGGCCTATAAGGCCTAGCCTCAGCTGGACATCCCTACACATGGAAATGCTTAAGACTGGATTTCTGCTCAGTCCATAATTCATATGGGGTTTTGTTAGTTGCCTTAGTTGGGACTCTATTCAGAATGTAAGCTGCAGTCTTTAAGGCCTCTCCCCAAAGTGAATTTGGTAAGGAAGAATGAGCAATCATACTTCTTACCATGTCCTTAAGCATCCTATTCATCTCTCATCAACACCATTCATAGTCCGCGATCCCAACATGGTGTACTAAGAAATGATACCGCATTCCTCTAGGAACCTAGCAAACAGTCCTGGACGTTGTTCACCTAATCCGTCATATTTGCCGTAATATTCATCACCACAGTCAGATCTGACAGATTTAATCTTTCTGTTGAGTTGATTCTCAACTTCGACTTCATAATTCTTGAACATATCCAGTAACTGTGCCTTTTCATGAATTAGGTAGATGTAGCCATATCTTGAGTGGTCATCTATGAATGTGATAAAATACTATTAACCATTCCATGCAAGCATAGAAAATGGCACACAGATGTCCGTATGAATCACATCCAAGACATCATTTGATCTATTGGCTTCAAACTTCCTATTATTGGTTTGTTTCCCCTTAACACATGTAATACACTGATCAAAATCAAAAAAGTCTAAGGAGTCCAAAATAATGTTTAACACAAGTCTGTCTATTTTTATTCTGGAGTTGTGACCTAATCTCTTGTGCTATAAAGTAGCTAAAGATTCATTTTCTAATTTTCTTTTCACACCACATGTATCCAAAAATGAAGACTCGTTATAAGAAGCTATAATATCAAGACAATAAAAATTATCATAACAGGATAGAAAACCAAAACCAACTACATTTGAATTTAAATATAAACTAACTTTTCCATCTCCAAATGAACAATGATAACCACCTTTGTCCAATACATAACAAAAATTAAATTTCTTCTAAAAAATGGTACTACAAAGTTTCATCTAAATTCAGATAAGAACCAGTTTTCATCAATAATCTAAATTTTCCTATAGCTTCAACTTCCACGACCTTCCCATCCCTGACATAAATGAATCTTTCAGCATCATTTGGCCTTCGGCAACTCAGGCAACCCTGCATAGACACACTTATCTAAGTGGTAACACCTGAATCCAACCACCAAGTGTGCCTAGATACTGAAGCCAAATTAATTTCTATACAAACTAGATTGAGAGTCATACCTTTCTTAGCATGCCAAGCATGGTAGGTAGTACAGTGCTTCTTTTGGTGCCCCTCAGCTCCACAGAAGAAGCATCTTGCTTTGGAAGACTCTACAGCCTTCCCCTTCTGCTTCTTCTGTGAAGTTGTATCTGCAGCTTCTGTAGTCTTTTTCTTTCCCTTGCCCTTATTATTGAGGAAGTGGCAATGTGAGCACTTTCTATCCCATCATGCTTCATTCTTTTTTCCTCTTGCACACAATGCGAGATGAGCTCATTTAGTGACCAAGTCTCTTTCTGACAGTTATAGCTCACCTTGAACTAGTTAAAGGAGCGTGTAAGAGAGATTAAAACTAGATGCACTAACAAGTCCTCCGAGAGGTCAAGTTTCAGTGCTTTCAACTTGGAAGCAATGTGGGACATCTCCATAATATACTCATGGATATTACCCTTCCCCTTATACTTCTTTGAGATAAGACTTGCCAAGAGTGTAACAATTTTAGCCTTTTCATTCTTGGCAAACCGTTTCTTAATATCGGTAAGAAAATCCTTAGTTGTACCAATGTCATTCAAAATTGTACCCCTGAAAGCCTCAGGTATGGCCTTTTTCATAATCATCATGGAAATGCGATTAGACCTTGTAACGACCCGGTTCCCGAGTCCCTACGAGACACGAGAACCGGACCGACTCGACTAATCCCAAGACCTAGTCATCCAACGAGGAAGTAACCAAAAGAGCAGTAAAATAAATCACATTCAGCATGAATATAACTAACAGTAAGAGAGTACAGCAGTAAGGAAAGAAACTACTACAGTATATACCACCACAACAGTAGAACAACATTTATCATATAACACGAACTGCAGGTAAAGAAAAGTACAGCGGAAACAAGAACTACTCACTATAACGGAAATAAAGAGGTACAAAAGACAGTAGTAACTCTACTGGACCCTACTCGGCCCAGCGTCCTCTGCAGCCGCTGACCCTGGCTGCTCAACACCTTGTCCTGAAAAAGGTAACGAGTGTAACACGTCAGCAAAACGCTGAGTAGAGTAGCAACTAAAACTAAAGACAACAGTAAAGTGTACAGTAGCTGTTATGTTCTATTACTTTCTTTATTCACATTTTTCAATTGTCTCACTATTTCATTTATTCCCCAGATCTTTTCTTGATCTCGAATGTTCCTCGTGGGAACGATCTTGATTGCAGTCTTTTCCAAAAAGTAGAAGTAGCACGTGGTGCTCTCCTGGCCGGGAGAGTCCCCCGTGGTGATCCTACCCTCAGTCAACCACCCCAAGGTCACTGACAGACGTAACGGTGACTACGGCACGCGCGATAAACGCACAGGTAGCTAACCCGTACTGGCACGCGGTCAGTCGTTTCCGTTAATGGGTGCGCCCAAAGCACAGCACAGAACCAGTACAGGGCAGGGCCCTCTCAGTAACAGGGGTCCAACCCCTCCACAGTAACCAAACCGGGGCCTTGCCCCTCCACAGTCCGCGCACCCTCGCCTGACTACCCTGGTTTGCCCCAGCGGGCCTAACAAGTCGGTGTGGGAGGCTAGCAGAACCCCGGGGCCCGTGGGGTAGCTAGTACCTCCCTACACTAGTAGCTCTCCTCGGTACTACGTACGCGAGGGCCAGCAAGTCGGTACAAAGTGGCCAGTCCTAACCCCGGGTCCCTGGGGCGGCTGGCTCCGCTCTGCACTAAACAGGGGGACAGTCGCTCTCCTTGGTACTCCGTACTCAAGGGCCAGCTCACTTCCCCAAAACTATTCCATTCACTTTCCAGGAGTTCTACTCCTACTTCCCCGTAGGGTTCCATCCTTTTTACTCAAACATCCAGTTTTCACTTTCCGGTTTCACATTCTTACAATCTATGTTCTCAACCACGTTATCTATTCACAACAGGCAGCTATTAATTCAAATTACAGGCAGCTTTATATCTTTTTCCATTTTCCAGGACTGCAGTATTATACATTCCACTAGTTTTCCCATCCTAGGATTCATGCCATATCCTAGGATCTATCATACAATCTAGTTTTCCAGTCCTAGGATTCATGCAACACCTAGGAGCTATCATTCCATCTATTTCTCATTCCTAGGATTCATGCAATGTCCTAGGTTCTATTTATGGTTTCATAATTTAACAGATTTTATTAATAACTTAAAGCCACTCTACCAGGTACAACGGGAGTAATGGGGGCGTGATCGGGAATCCTACGTGCCTCCGTGTAACGACCCGGTTCCCAAGTCCCTACGAGACACGAGAACCGGACCGACTCGACTAATCCCAAGACCTAGTCGTCCAACGAGGAAGTAACCAAAAGACAGTAAAATAAACCACATTCAGCATGAATATAACTAACAGTAAGAAAGTACAGCAGTAAGGAAAGAAACTACTACAGTAGGTACCACCACAACAGTACAACAACATTTATCATATAACAAGAACTGCAGGTAAAGAAGGTACAGCGGAAACAAAAACTACTCACTAGAACAGAAACAAAAGAGGTACAAAAGGCTGTGGTAACTCTACTGGACCCTACTCGGCCCAGCGTCCTCTGCAGCCGCCGACCCTGGCTGCTCAACACCTGGTCCTGAAAAAGGTAACGAGTGTAACACGTCAGCAAAACGCTGAGTAGAGTGGCAAACTAACTAAAGGCAACAGTAGAGTGTACAGTAGCTGTTATGTTCTATTACTTCCTTTATTCACATCTTTCAATTTTTCTCACTATTTCATTTATTTCTCAGATCCTTTACTTGATCTCGAATGTCCTCGTGGGAACGATCTTGATTGCAGTCTTTTCCAAAAGTAGAAGTAGCACGTGGTGCTCTCCTGACCGGGAGAGTCCCCCGTGGTGATCCTACCCTCAGTCAACCACCCCAAGGTCACTGACAGACGTAACGGTGACTACGGCACGCGCGATAAACGCACAGGTAGCTAGCCCGCACTGGCACGCGGTCAGTCGTTTCCGTTAACGGGTGCGCCCAAAGCACAGCACAGAACCAGGGCAGAGCCCTCTCAGTAACAGGGGTCCAACCCCTCCACAGTAACCAAATCGGGGCCTTGCCCCTCCACAGTCCGCGCACCCTCGCCTGACTACCCTGGTTTGCCCTAGTGGGCCTAACAAGTCGGTGAAGGAGGCTAGCAGAACCCCGGGGCCCGTGGGGTAGCTAGTACTCTCCTAACACTACTAGCTCTCCTCGGTACTACGTACACGAGGGCCAACAAGTCGGTACAGAGCGGCCAATCCTAACCCCGGGTCCCTGGGGCGGCTGGCCCCACTCTGCACTAAACAGGTACAGGTACTTCCCTTGGTACTGCGTACCCAAGAGACAGTACAAACTACATCTCAGTTCCATTCCTTTTTCTTTCCAGGAGTTCCACTCCTAATTCCCCATAGGGTTCCAGCTCTTTATCTCAGAACATCATATGTTTCACTTTCCAGATTCACGTTCTCAAAATCCATGATCTCAAACATGTTTCTTTATTCATAACAGGCAGCTGTTAATTCAAATTACAGGCAGCTTTATATTCCTTTCCATTTTTCCAAGACTGCAGTATTATACATTCCACTAGTTTTTCCATCCTAAGATTCATGCCACATCCTAGGATCTAGCATGCAACTAGTTTTCCAGCCCTAGGATTCATGCATCACCTAGGAGCTATCATTCCATACATTTCTCATTCCTAGGATTCATGCAATGTCCTAGATTCTAGTTATGGTTTCATACTTTAACAGATTTTATTAATAACTTAAGCCACTCTACCAGGTACAATGGGAGTAATGGGGGCGTGATTGGGAATCCCGCGCGCCTCCGCGACTCTCAAGACTGCAACCGAACGAGGTCCTATCACAAGGATCAAACACAAGGAGTGTCTCAAAACAGTGTATAGCTACTATAGATGAGTAGAGGAATTAATTCTGAAGAGAACGCAACTCGAATCGCGGAAAACGGAGCCCGAACGGACCCTAAACGGGTCGAAAAAGACGATACTGTGCAAAATCAGACGTCTGGAACTCCTTCCAGACGTCTTAAAAAGTGGATCAGAGAATTACCTATTCAGCGTGGTTTCCCAGACGTCTAGAAGTCTGCGGGGACGTCTGCCCTAGATCCCAGACGTCCGATGGTCCCTCCGGACGTCTGGAGGTCACTCCCGCCGTCTGGTACAACTTCCAGACGTCTGATTCGCAAAGGATGGCGAATCAGCGAACCTGCGCACAGCCAACCCCCCTCCCTCAGTACGGTCAGTCGACAAGAAGGAAGAAGAAAGCGGAAACTCACCTTTCAGACGTCTGTATGATCTTACAGACGTCGACCTCGCCGTCTGGCTATCAACCCAGACGTCTGATTCCGGAAATTTTTCCAGAATCAGAACCCTGCTCGGCCACCGCTCGCGACGCCGCCCGCGTCGCACCTCGCGCGTCTGCTGCTCAGCCCGCAGCAGGTCCCTCTCCGCGTCGCTCCGCGCCCCCTGCGCCCTCCGTCGGCCGGCCAAGCCGCTCCGGCGAGCTCGCCCTCACGGCAGAGCTCCGCCCTCGCACGCCGCACCTCCGCGCTCACTGCGGCCGCCGCTGCCACCCTCGCGTCCGCTCGCTCTCGCGCACAGGAAGGAGAAGAAGGAGGAGACGGTGGAGACGGGAGGGGAGGCGCGCCCCTTTTAACACCGCGCGGAGAGGAGAGAGAGAAGGCGGCAAGCGTCTACAGCCGCAGAAGAAAAAGAGAGAATATGCGGTCTGCGCGCTCAGGCGCATAGGCGACTCGCGTGTGTCGAAAATAACGGATTTCCAGACGTCTTGAAACTATCCCAGACGTCTTATCAGACGTCTGGTTGTGATCCCAGACGTCTTGTCCGACGTCTGAGCCACCTCCCAGACGTCTTAAAATACGTCTGGGGCACACATTCGTTACACTCCGCGACTCCCAAGACTGCAACTGAACGAGGTCCTATCACAAGGATCAAACACAAGGAAAGTCTCAAAACAATGTATAGCTACTGTAAATGGGTAGAGGAATTAATTCTGAAAAGAACGCAACTCGAATCGCGGAAAACGGAGCCCGAACGGGCCCTAAACGGGTCGAAAAAGATGATACTGTGCAAAATCAGATGTCTGGAACTTCTTCCAGACGTCTTAAAAAGTGGATCAGAGAATTACCTGCTCAGCGTGGTTTCCCAGACGTCCATAAGTATGCGGGAACGTCTGGCCTAGCTCCCAGACGTCCGATGATCACCCCGGACGTCTGGAGGTCGCTCCCGCCGTCTGGTACAACAGCCAGACGTCTGATTCGCGTTGGATGGCGAATCACCGAGCCTGCGCACACCCATCTCCCTCCCTCAGTACGGTCAGTCGACAGGAAGGAAGAAGAAAGCAGAATACTCACCATTCAGACGTCTGTATGAGATTCCAGACGTCTCCCTCGCCGTCTGGCTATCAATCCAGACGTCTGATTCTGGAAATTTTTTCCAGAATCAGGGCGCCACTCGGCCTCCGCTCGCGACGCCGCCCACGTCGCACCTCGCACGTCTGCTGCTCAGACCACAGCAGGTCCCTCTCCGCGTCGTTCCGCGCCCCCTGCGCCCTCCGCCGACCGGCCAAGCCGCTCCGACGAGCTCGCCCTCACGGCAGAGCTCCGCCCTCGCACACCGCACCTCCTCCGCGCTCACTGCGGCCGCTGCTGCCGCCCTCAAGCTCGCTCGCTCTCGCGCACAGGAAGGAGAAGAGGAAGGGGACGGTGGAGACGACAGGAGGGGAGGCGTGGCCTTTTAAGGCCGCGCTAGGAGGAGGGAGAGAGTGCGCGGCAGGTCTGCAGCTGCAGAGAGAGAGGGAAAAAGAGAGAAAGAGAGGAATCGCGGGTCTACGCGCACAGGCGCGCAGACGAATCTCTCGTGCGAAAAATAATTATTTTCCAGACGTCTGGAAACGATCCCAGACGTCTGGTAAGACGTCTGGATGTGATCCCAGACGTCTGGTCCAACGTCTGGGCCACCTCCCAGACGTCTTAAAAGACGTCTGGGGCACCCGTTCGTAACAGACCTCTCCCATCTTTCCTTCTTTTGCTCAGAAGTACTCGAGTATGTAAGAATGGGAGAGGGTTCCCTAATTGCCAAATCTAAATCCATAACCGCGAGAACAATCAACAGATTTTCCTTCCAGGGCTTAAAGTTCGAGCCACTTAACATGGGTATGGAATCTAAGGTGAAAGTTATATTAGCAGAAGACATTTCTGAAAAATAAATGCAGATAAATACAAAATTAGCTCCTTTAAAACATAAGGTGTCAAATTAATTTAATAGTCCCAACACATGTCTTAGTTAACTCCATCAAGGGTCTCATCTTTGGATGAGAGGTTGACTTCTAATTAAAGACATGGTGTGGTATATAACGATTATTGGTTTAGATCTAAGTAAGTCATGAACCTTCCTTTGGTCCGATTCAATGACTACCCAGAAAGCCTAATAACCAACACACCATTACTCCCACGCAAACGAGTGAAAATACAATGAGTATGCACTTTCCTTTGGGCCAGTGCACACCTACCTACTAACACTCATTCATCCTTTTACTATTCATGGATAAACCCAGTATTCGCAGGAGAGCTCACTTTGGTGAGGTGCTGCTTCAACTGGGTTACCCTAGAACAATGTACTTTATTAATTAGACTAGGCTTAATAACACTAAGCAGAGAGTGGGTTGGCTCTGATATCACTTGTTGGGGAATACCTGAACCCTTAGGAGCTTAACTGTAAATAACCCACCTCTAACTTATGATGGACCTGTGCCACAACTTAACTCATCTAAAATTCATACTAACTAGGTACCGATACTGGTAAACCAGTACTGATATCCTTGAGTTACAGTTATAGGTTCCATATCCCGATGAGTACCGGTACTGATCCCAAGTACTGGTACCTATGGGTTACAGTTTAGAACCCATATCCAGATGAGTACTTGTCTAGTACTCACTACGTACCGGTACTCATGTTGAGTATCGATACTCATAGAGTATTGGTATCTCTCTAGGAAACAACTGGTCTCCAGTACTCATGAAGAGTACTGGATGCACCACCTGAAACCTACCAATACCGGTACTCATGATGAGTACCGGTACTTGTAAGTTACAGGTTCTAGTGACTTCAAGTCCAGAACCTAACCTGGGACTCGTGTACCGATACTCATTGTGAGTACTGATACATGTAAGTCTCAGTTTTGGACTTAGGACGACTTGAAGCCCTGTCTGTAGCTTGCATGTACCAGTACTCATGAAGTTCATGAGTACTGGTACCTACAATCTACAGTATATCTTAAGGGTCCAAAACAGTATGGCATATGCACTGGTACTCACCATGAGTAATGGTACATACAACGGTTACAAAACATGTTTGTGTGTTTTCTGAGAATGCCAAAGACCAGATCTAATCATGTATGTGATCTAACAATTCTATAACTTAACAACAGTTGAATAAATACATACATGTACAAGCATGATTGATATAAACAAAATATAAATGTTCATCTCTAAACTATTCTGAATCTATTCACATGTACTGAGTATAAAAGACATACCTGGGTTCATATTGTTTACAGAACAAGAACCCACAAGTTAGGCTCTTCCAAGGGTGTTCTCACCTTCCTTAGATCGAGAGTAATCAGTAGAAAACCTTCTCCTAAACTTGCAGCCACCCAGCCACACACATGTCTCTCTTTCTCTCTCAACACTCAATGGGAGAGGTGAAGAGAATTGAGGTGTAGAACCCTTGGGGACCTAACCTCTCTATATTAGTAATTAGGCAAAACAAATTACTATTAGCAAATTACAAATCTGCCCATTGAGGAATTGTAATTGCAAAAGGGTCTCTGCACATGCTTAATCTGAACCATACAATCCTTTTGCATTTTGCAATGCACTGACCTGGCAGACCATTTACACTGGTGCAAACCAATGATCGATGATTTTGCACCAATGCAAAATGCATGTAGTGATTTTGCACCGATACAAAGTGATTCATGGTGATTTTTCATCGATGCAAAATGGTCATGGAGTGATTTTACACCCATGCAAAATGATTTTGGATGATTTTATACCAGTGTAAAATGATTGATAGTGGTTGCTAAGTCAGCGTGTTGCAAAATGCATCAACTTTTGCATTTTGGTACACGCATCCTATTTTTTATATCCCAAGTGTTGAAATGTGTTTATGTATGCAGATTAACTTCTCTTTACGAAGACCTTTGCCTTTTTCGATGATGCACAAAATCAGGTGAAAGCATGTGCATCCTTATGCATGAAAATTGACATTTTGATATTTACATATACACAGATCCTTTTAACTTGGATCTATAGGTAAAGGGAAGAGGACAAGAATCCAATAAAAGGTTAAATCAACTTTGTTGTATATAGAATTCTGAAACAATATATTATCTATGTACATAAATTATGTACACAAATATTGATATACAAGTATCTATATTTTAGTACAGTTCAATTATTTACACAAAATATATAGTAAATCGATTCATATTTTTATTTTTATTTTCTATGAATTGTAGATGCTATAGTCCTACAACGTAAATGTTTTAAAGGATTTTTATATGACATATGAGTAGGTTTAAGCTAAGCAGTTGTCAAGAAGAAATAATGAAGCAAACATCTTTTTATTCATTATTCCCCACTTACATGTTGATGCTGGACTTTTGCAGAAGATAACTGCTTCCTACAAAGGGAGTAAGAAATTTAAATTTGGAAAAAGGGAGCTTGAATTTAGTATGAACATGTTGAAATTATATTAGGAATTCCTATATTTGGGATTGACATTAAAATTAGAGGAAGAGTTGAACAAGAAAGTTTTACATGAAAATAACATTTTGGAGAAGTTAGGCCAAACTTGAATAGAAAGGCATTGTTGAAATTGTTGGAAGAATTCTATCATAAGGAGGATCCTAACTAAGTTGAGAACTTTTGTTAGACTTAAATATTATTTTTGTTTGCTAATTTTGTTATGCCAAATTCTTCAAATTTACGCCCAAGATATGCAATCAAGTATCTAGATGATGTACAAGCATTACTTGCATTCAACTGGGCTAGAGTTCACTTTTGTATTATGTATAATAAAAAAAGGATTGCGGCAGACCTTTTACATCGAAATGCTGAAGGACAATTGATTAGAACATCAAAGTGAGCTCTTGGATGCACATTATGTCTCATTGTGGGAATCAAAAGCAAATTAATTTTTTATTTTGTCTATTCAACATTCATTGCTACTAATTCATTAGGTATGGGCATATAAGCACATCAAAGTCTTTAAGCCAAAGCATCCAAATCTATCACCAAGGATACGAAGGTGGTCATGTAAAATGCCAAGGTTTAAGGATCCTTTGAACAAATTACAAATTAAAGATATCAACAACATTATTCTATCAGATTCAGAGAAAGTATTTACTTCAAGGGCCTTCACTTGATGTAATTCATTTTCCGAATCCATCCAAGAAAAATGTTGTATGATAAAAAAATGAAGTGCAGGACACTAAAGGAAAGTTCCAAACAAGTTCAAAAAATGACAAAGACATCATGCAAGACATCTCAACAAAGTTGGTAGATATAACCAAACAATTTGAAGATAGGCTTATTGCAATGGAAAATGAGATACAAATTTTACAAGAAAAAAATGTAGATCTTTAACCATAGCTATCAAAACAAAAGTCCATTGAAGAAAAGGTGGTTCCAAATGTAGTACACCTAAAAGAGGAATCTTCCTCATTGGTTAACTTACATGGAAGAAAGTTGGAAGAAGATATGATTAGATCTACAAGTCTGGATATTGATATAAATGTTGAGCCAAGCAAGAGCAAAAATTCAAAGCCACATGAGAAAGGGAAGAACAGAAGCCCTTCATTACATCCATAGGTTCAGAAGGGATTGAGAAGTAAATAGAGAGTTCATTATAAAGCTTTATACACTGGAAAGAGTAGGTCACAACGATATTGTAATATGATAAAACCTGCTAAAAGACTAGAGATAATACCAATCTCAAGTTAATGTGATAGCTTTTCTATTTTACAGGCAATATATATATATATATATTCTTTTGGAATTTTGAAATCTCTAAATTTGATAGGGTTGTATTGAACAAATATAAAAGGATTCAGTGCGATGATGCCATTAATGCTTCTCAAAGAGAAGGATTTACTAAAGGAATTTCTATCAAGCCTCTAGCTGAGTAGCCTTATCTCAAAGCATTTAATTCTTAAATTCTTATTTACATTATTATGTTTTTTATTCTATTTACATTATACAGGAAACCTATATGTATGGGGTAGAATGACAATTATTGCATTGCAAGACAATTGCACGAGCTTTTGTCTGGAGGAATGGAGGATAATGTAAGTTATTACTTGTATTATATTTGTGATTATATCAGTTGCTATTTTACATATCGCTTTTATTTTTGTCACTAAGTAGGTCCTTGATGTGGCTTTATTTCATTTACATATATAAAAATATTTATGAGAAGAAGATTGGTCATTGTCATCATCTATTTTTCGCAATAAGAATGGGAACATATCTAAAGGATGAACTTCTCATTTATGACAAATTTTCTATGGATAAGATGTGTTCCTTTAGTTATGGAACAACGTAGTATGGTGATGTTGACAAAATAGTCCTTGTAATAAATACATCTTGCCATTGGCATCTCCTTTACTATGATATCAAGCAAGAGATGTTTGTATCTTGTAGCTCTATCAAAGAGAAATAACATTATAACAATCACTTCAGAAATTGGGTGTGCAAAAATACTGTTCGATATCAATTTTGTGTGTTTGGTTTCAAATTTGTGTGCTATCTAATTTCCTATTTATTGTTGTAGGCAAGTGTTCTAGCAAAGTTCATAAAAGATATATGTGCCATTGACAATGCATACACATGGAAGATAGTTTTTGGCAAGGAATGCCGTTCACATAAAGACAACTTGAATTGTCATTTTTGCAATAAAGTACATAGAATTGCTTCTCCAACAAAAAGCAAATGGCCTTTGACGAGGAAGCTATGGAGAATCATCTAGGTTAACTTGCATCAAAGTTGATAAAGCTTGGAAATATTTAAAGAAGCAAATGATGAAGCTCAAGCACCATTTCTCTTTTATTTAAAATTTTTGTTTTTTATTTGATCATTTCTTTTAGCGTAGAATTTTGTTATATAGGAACTTTGCAAATTGTCACGACTCTTAATGCTCCTAAAGGCATGTTACTTTAACTTAGTGAAATAATTTTATTAAACTTTTGGAACAACATTTTAAAGTAGAAATGTAGTTTCTCTATTTGACTTGTTGTTTACATTAAATGCATATAATTATAGTACTTGATTTTAAATGACACTTGTTGATTTACGCATCTCATGGTGCATGATATATACAATTTGTGCATAAGAACAAATTTGTAATTGATCACACATACCATTTTATGATTACACATATCGCTATCGCAATTAATAAAGTGTTTGTGTAAAATGCATAGTCCATTAGTTTAGGGCATATTATTTTTTAATTATGCAAAGAGTTGCATTCTTTGGTGATCCACTTTTGTGAAACACACCTTAACTCTTTAATTAAAATTCACCATATTTTGCTTTAGAGCATATTCTTATGCAATTACATAAACAATTTTATTATTTTGCATTATCTTTGATAAAGGAGTTCTCACTTAAGTGCTCCTTACTCTCTACTCTCTTCTTTTTTCCCTTTAAACAAAATCCATACCCATGCATATAGTTGTTTTAGGTAAACTCATTATCTAAAATGCACATTAATATACTTCATAGCATATTGTTATATAACTATGCATATAGTTTCAATCATTTGCTTTCTTTCTTTATTCAACACATTTTGGTTTATGCGTAAAAGTGTGAAATCCCATAATTTTTGTATTTCAGTCTTATTAAGTAAAACTTGTATTGTTATATTTCTAGACGTTACTTCTTATAAATGGTGTGCATAGTTGCGTTATTTTGCATTCCGTTTAATTAAAACACACAATTTATTTAAATCTAATGAATTTCGAAAAACTATGGAACAATTTATATGCATAGGAAATGTAACATTGTCATTAAAAAAATAAAAATAAACAATCAATCACATAAATACGATGATTGTTGAGATTCAGTTTCATCTTAAAGGGTGTATGTCTAGGAATGGGATCTAACTCTCAATCTGTACTATCGGTGGGAAAGATATATATCAAGTGATAGGTTGAAAGCCTTGGCTTGCTTCCCTTTGAGATTTCCCCTACCATGTGTAGGTAGGGACTATTTATAGAATACATGAATGGTTGTTAAGAGATATTATGGGGAGTTATTAAGAGATACTATGAGAAATTATTAAGAGATAAAATGTTAACTCGTAACCACCCCATAAATCATGCCTCCTTGCCTTCCCACACGGTCCGAGTCCAAGCGGGCTCGACTGGTCTATCCACAAGCCAACTAGACATATTACGTGTGGGCAATTTTCTTCCCTCGTTAGATGCCTTTACTCTCGCAGTATAGCTGTGTCAATTGCAAGAGTAGACTTCTTTCTCTTTTTTACCATCGCGCAAAGGTCACCCTTGCCCCTAGTAGCTATTGCTCGGTATTGTCAGGGGGTAGGTGCTTTATTGCCCTCGCTCACCTTCTCGTTTCTTGAGGGATGGAGGGGGAGTTTGTTCGCAAACCATCTCCTAAAAAAGTAGGTGATTAATAAAATATAAATCGTAATGAAAGTGCGAAAATTCAATTCTCGACTTTGAATTTGATCTCAGCCCACTATTTTCGTTAGCAAGACTGGAGTACTCAGGCTCTCCCCGGTTCCTTAAGAGGTAGCTTACAGTAGGATGTTAAGGTTCTTTGCACATTGCTGACCCTCGTAGGGGACCCGTGGTCCGCTTTAGTAGGGGTATCTACTGGCAACCTGACCTGTGCGAGCGACGTATGTTTGTTGGGAACGCAAGAGAGTTTTCCGATCCCAATGTATACTAGTTCGCAGTCAGGTAGTGAGATAAGTGATATATAAATTTTACAAAAATAAGTATCTAATATATGAAATAGAAAGATTTTTTACAGGAGGGATGCCTCGAGTATCATTTGGTTATTGACAAGCTTATTGGCCTCGTAGAACATCCTCATAGAGAGTAAGTGGATGGGCATTAGTCTGAATCTTTTTCCTATCTCCTTTACCTCTTCTTTCTTTTTCGTCGGAGTTCTCTCAATTTTTTGCCTCATTGAGAGATACGAGGGCATCCACGAAGGCTCCTTCCTTTTTTATTGGACAGTGGCAACCATGATGCTGTCATGATCCATACCATGGTGCAAAGAGTATGGGAAGTTGAGAGGTCGCAGGGCCGAAGGTCGATCATTGGTTCTAGGGGCAGCTGAAGGCCTGAGGGACCGGCTAAAGGCCCGAAGGGGCCAACTGATGGCTGGATGGCTGGTGCTCAGGCGGAGAGGAGGCCTTAGGCGGGTGCTCTCAGGCGGGGAGGAGGCCTCAGGAGGGTGCTCCGAGACGTGGAGGAGCCTCGGGTAGGTGCTCTTAGGCAGGGAGGAGGTTCAGGTGGGTGCTCTCAGGCAGCCACGCATAGGCGGCCAGCTTAGTCGGGTGGGATGTTGCCCGCGCGTGAACGTCTTCATCCTCCTACGCCTGCCATCTACGACCTACATGCGACCCATGGGGGGTCGGGCACTAGGAGCACCGAGGCTAGTGGGTATAATTGATCATTGGTCAGCCTCTCTCAATGGGAGGCGGCTGTTTGCTCGAGGGGCCAGCTGATGGGCAGCGCTCGGGCGGAGAGGAGACCTCAAGCGGGCGCACCGAATGGTGAAGGAGCCTCAGGTGGGCATCTTCTCTCGGTCAGGGAGGAGTCGACCTCGCCTTAAAAGCATGAAAAGAAGCCTCTGCTGGAGGGTTGATGGCCGGGCGGAGCTCCGGCTGGGACATGCCGGGTGGAGGTGCTGTCGGGCGAAGCTCGTGGGGGGTCCTCGCTACCGAAGTGGTTTAACGGGAGGTGGTCCTCCTGATCGTCGATGATGTATGTTGAAGGCATGTTGCCAGAGAGAACTCCCAAGCAGGAGGAGCTCGAGTGAGGGAATTCGTAGTTGTTAGAGCCGTGTCGTTGCCTCCTTCGCCAAGGGCATGGCCATGGCAAGGTGAGGAATGACTCTCGCCGCTTGATGGCTTCGAGATTGACGGACATCACAGCCTAAAAGGTGTGCACCGGTGGATGATGGGAAGTGGGAATGCCCACTGTGTGGCAGGATCGGTGTGGGTTACGGGCAGAAGTCATGTGACCCTTCTTCGACATCTCTCATCTCCATTTGCCCCCTTTTTTTTTCCTTCCCCTTTTTTGTATTTAAATGACAGGACAGGGGGATGCCCGTGGTCGCATATTGGGTGGAGTTTCATTTATAATCATAAATGAAGATTCCCTTGGGGGATTTGACGTGAATGGGTAACATTTGCCATAATAGAAGCTCCTGATCAGAGGACCTTACGTAGATGGGATTCTTTTGGCGGGTGAAACTTGGAGAGGTACCCTGTTTTAGAGAACAGACTTCAGGCGGATTTGGGTTCAGACGACTTATCGTTGGGGCAGGTGATGCTCAAAATCAAGACTTTTTTTCTAATTGTAGAGGAAAAAAAATGCAGGTCATTCGTTGGCCTTTCGTTAATGATTTCCACATACGACATTATTTGATGAGTTTCAAAAGATCATCAAAGAATTTATATGTATAGGAAATGTATCGTAGCCCCAACAAAATAGAAACAAACAAGCAATCACATGAACATGACAATTGTTAATCTAGTTCTACCTCAAAGAGTATACGTCTAGGGAGGGAATCTAATCTTCAATCTCCACTATCGGTGCAAAAGATACATACAAGGTGGTAGGTTGAAAGCGTTAGCTTGCTCCCCTTTAGGGTCTCCCCTACCATGTGTAGGTAGGGGCTATTTAAAAAATACATGAATGGTTGTTAAGAGATAATGGAAAGTTGTTAAAAATTATTATGGGGAGTTGTTAAGAGATAAAATGTTAACTTATAACTACTCTGTGAATCGCACCCCCTCGCCTTCCTGCATAGATCGAGTCTAAAAGGATTTGACTTATTTATCCACAGATCAATTAGACATATTACGTGAGGATAATTTTCTTTCATCGTAATCAAATCTTATAACCATATATCTATCATTGCAAAAATTGTGACCCATATTTAAAGTCGCATTAGAATCACCGGCCCTCATCTTGGCAGGAAAGGACTGTACAATTTATGCACATGACATTCACATTAGTGATTACTTATTTTTCTAATATACTAGAATGTTATCTATCCATTCCATTCTCGAAATCATTACGTTTCCAATGTTTTTGACAATTATGAAATATAGGTTCTTCTTAGCTAAAATAAATCCTACAAAAAAAAATAATTTGCTAATCATGTTTTATAATGGAAAGAATTGCACCACCAATAAGAAAAAATTCCACAAAATATACTAATGAAATAAAATTGTCTACTATCGTACGAAAAATAAGATAAAGGAGTCAAATATATGAAAAGGAATGAGATTTATTTTCCTATATATTAACCAGCAATAGGGTTGGTGTAGGTTCGTTGTTCGTGTCCAAATTTCTTCCATCCGCTACGTTTCAGATTTCGCTTTGGATGATCTTCTTGAGATGGAATTCTTCTTTTAACAGTCGACCACCCCTTTTCTTTGTCTCAGGTGCGAGAATGACGACATTTTTAGCATTGGTTTCTGGCATGTCAATTATAAAGATTGAGATTACGTTGTTTACATAAATGACATGATATGTTTTAGTTGTATAAAATTCAAAGTAGCTATATTTTGAAATCCCAATAGCATGAAAAACAATACATGCATGCACATATGGTATTTTACTAACTTTCCATTCACAACAAGTACATGTTCATATATCAAGCTTAACTACATAAGAAGGAGCTTCCCGTATCTCAAAAGTAGTGGAATTCGAAGCAATTACTTGTATACTTCTAGTGTCATCCATCAATTTTTTTAATTTCGTTTCTATCGTAGGACATAAATGCATCTGCCACATCTATGTAGCTTCTCTCCTCCTATTTGAAAGTTCCACTATTTTAATTCTAATTTTGTCAATCATCCTTATAATAAGTTCCTTACTTCAAGGGCCACGCATTAAAAGATTCAGTTGCATTAGTTGTCATATTTCCGCATCTTTCACCATTAAAATAAGCATTAGCCTAATGCTTAGGATCAATTTCTCACACTCACTTCTCCGTTGATTTATTTACTTTTCTCATAATCTTTAAAACTTTTGCATATTCATGACTTGTGTAAGTATATGTTGCTTTATCAAGTAATAACATAATGTGATTCTTTACACCCTTTTGTTGAGCACCAATATGAAGCTTTAGATTTTCTTTCAAGTGATGAAGACAATATCCATGGTGTGAATATGAAAATTTTCCTTCTACAACATTGATTAATCCTTTGCATCAATCTAATATAAATGTGATTGGACGATTGCTTCGCAAACATTTCTTTAAATTTAATAAACTCATGACCAATTGTCTTCATCCTCTTTATCAATCGCAGCATATGCAACATGAAGTATTTCATTTTGCCCGTTCAATGTTGTAGTAGTAAGGAGAACACCTTTGTATTTATCCTTTAAAAAGTACCATCCAAGAACAACATAGGCTTACAGCCAATGTTAAAATAAAGAATGCATGCATGGTATGCTACAAATATACTCTTGAATCTATCGATAATGGGATCCTTTTCTAAACTAAAAAAAAGCTACCAGAGTTTTAGGAATTGAGGCTTCAACATACCAATGTAAATGATCGTATGATAGCACATCATCATCATGATATAATTCTTTTGTTGCAAGTTCCCTTCCATTCTATTTAGTGTGATATAGAACATTCACTACATATACTCTAAACCAGACCTTTATTTAACAAGGCTCATACGAAGGAGTGTCAATAAATTTAATTTTAATAACTCCACTAACCCACTTCTGTATGACCCTTGGATAGTGTAACAGGTCTATATATAGCATTACTACATGTATGAACATTATTACATTGCTTCACATGAAAGGAGGGGGGGGGGGACATCTCCGATTCAAAAAACATGTAGATACCAAAGATAATTTACCTTCTTGCATAATATCTTCACTCAAAATTTATTATTTTTGTAAAGGAATAATTGAAACTATTTTTTATTACAAAATTGTTGGTTGCAGTCCACAGTGACCGAACAGGCTCAAAACTCTGCCCAATATATAAATGGTCACTTTCGAGAGCCTACGACGAAGACAACATATTCAAGCTCCTGGCAACAAAAAAATTTGAATTTTTTTTTAGAAGCCTTTCCATTTCTATAACTTGATACAAGATTGATGATAAAGTAGAATTCGTATAAAAAAAAAATAATAATAATAATAAAATCGGTTGTTTTTATGCAAGAAAAAGAACAAGCTGTATGTGCAAAAGAGGACACCATCAATTATCTATAGACTAACTATAACGTATGATCTAAATTACAACAATAATCGTCGTACTTAAATATAACGTTAGATACTAAATTTATATGTATTTTATAACTTAAATAGTATATCAAATAGTAAGACTATATTAATAGTTATAATTTTATAATTTGTCATGAATAGAGCATTCATTGTGTGTTTTATTTAAACAATTCGACGAATGCTGGGGTTATACCTGTAATTATCAAAAAAAAAAAAAAAATTGATTTGTTTCCAAATAACATGCTCACCTTCATCTCCAACAACAACAGCAACACCTCTCCCATCTGCCCATTCTCTCCCGTCTGCCCTCGCAATAGCAGTAGCACCTCTCCCATCTCCCCTTCCATCTGTCCATCCATCCAACCTCAGAAAAATCACCATCCATCTCATCCTCCTCTCCCATCTCCTCATCGATCTAACAACAACAACACCTCTCCCATCTCGTCGTCCTCTCCCATCTCCCCTTCCAACAGCAACGACACTTCTTCCATCTCCCGTTCCACCCATCTATCCAACATCAGAAAAATCACCATCCATCTCCCATCACCCCTTCCAATAGTGGCAACGCCTCTCCCATCTTCCCTTCCTCTACCATCTCCCCTTCCATCCATCCATCCATCCATCCATCCATCCATCCAACACAAAGCAGCAACCGGCAGCCTCCCTTCCAACAGCTGCGGCTGGCGGTCTCCCTCAACAGCAACGACCAGCAGCAGGTGCTCCTTCCTCTCTAGCAGCGGTCGGCGCTCCTCCCTCCAACAGCCGCCTCCGCCTCCCTCTCCAACAAGGATCCGACGGCCTCCTCTCCAACAGCAACCGCTGGCCATCCTTCCCCTGCATCAGTCGATGCTCCTCCCTCCAACAGCCACCTCCACCTTCCTTTCCAATAGGATCCCGTGTCCCTCCTCCCACTGCCCCCTCCGTTGCTTCCCAATTCCCGCCCCCCCTCCCCCATACACTACAGAAAAATGTGTTGGAGGATGTTACGAACGTGGGTGTCAGACGTGTTTTAAGACGTCTGGGAAGTGGCCCAAACGTCTGGCAGACGTATGGAACCCTTCCCAGACGTCTGGTATTAAATTTTTTCGGCGTACGGGTTTGCGTCTGCGCGCGTGCGCGCGCAGACTGAATCCGCCACCTTCGTCCTGCTCTTTCTCTCCCTCCGTGCAGACACGCCGCTTCTCTTCTCTCTCTCCCTACGCTGCCTTTAAATACCATCTCCCTCTCCTTCACCCTCACTCCACCGCCTTCCTCTTCTCCTCCTCCCTGCCAGCGAGAGCGCGAGCGAGCGAGTGAGCAACTGCTGCAACAGCGGCCGCGGCGAGCGTGCAGGAAGGAGTGTTGCGAGAGGAAGGAAGAAGCTCGACCGCAAGGGTGCGAGCTTGCCAGGGCGGCTAGAGCCAGCCGGTGGGGGAGCTGCGGGCGTGGGGTGTCGCGGAGGGGCTGCTGCAGCTCGGGCAGCAGGCAGACACGGCGCGACACGGCCGTGCGTCGCGGGCGGAGAGCGAACCAGGTCCTGATTCTGGGAAAATTTCCCAGAATCAGACGTCTAGACTTACGTCCAGACGACGCCGAAGACGTCTGGAGAACGGTCCAGACATCTGACAGGTACAATAATTTCCTATCATCTCCTTTTTACGCGTGTACGGCCATGCAGCCGTCCGTCGCGTTCTTCTGCGCCTTTTTGTGATGAGAGCGGATGCGTGTGTGCGCAGGTGTTGTTCGGGAGGGCGCGAGGGCTCACCATCCCACACAAATCAGACGTTTGGCCACAGTACCAGATGACGGAGAGGACCTCCAGACGTCCGGGGTGACAATCGGACGTCTGGAAACTAAGGCCAGACGATCCAACGGGCTTCTGGACGTCTGAAGGACTGCGCAGACCGAGGTAGACATGATCAACCTTTTAAGACGTCTAGAAGAGGTTCCAGACGTCTGATTTTGGACAGATTCGTCGTTTTTGACCCGTTTAGGGCCCGTTCGGAGTCCGCTTTCCGCGTTTCGAGTTGCATTCTTTCCAGATTTATTTTCTCTGCCTGTTTACAGTAATTGTATATTGTTCTGAGAAAATACTTGTGTTAGGTCCCCATTCCGTTGTGGCTCTGGGGATTGCGGAGGCACGCGGGATTGCCAACCACGCCCCCAGTACTCCCGGTTTCGCGGGTAGAGTGGGCTTTAATTTATTTAACAAAATGTGTACAATTATGAAACAATTGATAGAGTCTAGGGCATTGCATGAACCCTAGGACTGAGAAATTAGATTGAATGATAGATCCTAGGGTACTGCATGAATCCTAGGACTGGAAAACTAGATTGAATGATAGATCCTAGGGTACGGCATGAATCCTAAGACTGGAAAACTAGTGAATATATAAACGTTGCAGTCTTGGAAAAGTAGAAAGGAAATGATAACTGCCTGTAAATTGGTTAACAGCTGCCTGTTATGAATGAATAAATACGATTGAGAACAAGGGTTATATGAATATAAAGCTGGAACGGTGAAACCTAAATTGGCTAAGTTAAAAGAGCACGAACCCTACGGGGAATTAAGAGTAGAACTCCTGGAAAGGGAATGGAATAGAATTGGAGAAGTGAGCTGGCCCTTGAGTACGGAGTACCAAGGAGAGCGACTGTCCCCCTGTTTAGTGCAGAGCGGAGCTAGCAGCCTCAGGGTCCCGGGGTTAGGTCTGGCCACTTTGTACCGACTTTTGGCCCTCATGTACACAGTACCGTGGAGAGCTACTAGTGTAGGGAGAGAACTAGCTACCCCACAGGCCCCGGGGTTCTGCTAGCTCTCGTACACCAACTTGTTAGGCCCACTGGGCAAACCAGGGTAGTCAGGCGAGGGTGCGTGGACTGTGGAGGGGCAAGACCCCTGTTTGGTTACTGTGGAGGGGCTGGACCCCTGTTACTGAGAGGGCTCTACCATATACTGGTTCCGTGCTGTGCTTTGGGCGCACCCGTTAACGGAAACGACTGACCGCGTGCCAGTGCAGGGTAGCTACTCGTGCGTTTATCGTACGTGCCGTAGTCACCGTTACGTCTACCAGCGACCTTGGGGTGGTTGACTGAGGGTAGGACCACCACGGGGGACTCTCCTGGTCAGGAGAGCACCACGTGTCACTTCTACTTTTCGGAAAAGACTGCAATCAAGATCATTCTCACGAGGAACATTCAAGATCAATAGAAGAATCTGAGAAATAAATCAACAGTAAATAAATGTAAAGATATAATTAAAGAAAGTAAAAATATAACAGCTACCGTACACTCTACTGCTTCTTTTAGCTTTTAGTTACCACTCTACTCAGCGTTTCGCACCCTTGTTGCCTTTTCAGGACCAGGTGTTGAGCAGCCAGAGTCAGCGGCTGCAGAGGGCGCTGGGCCTAATAGGGTCCAGTAGTGTTACCTGTAGTACCTACTGTACTTTTCTTTCCGCTGTAGTGAGTAGTTTTCTATTACTCCTTGTTCTCTCTTTAATGTAAGCTTCATGTTATGTACATGTTTATTTCTCTACTGTTGTGGTGGTGTATATTGTAGTATTTCATTTCCTTACTGCTGTATTTGTTACTGCTAGTTATATACCTGGTGAATGTGGTTTATTTTATTGCTCTTTTGGTTACTTTCTCGTTGGACGACTGGGTCTTGTGATTAGTCAAGTCGATCCGATTCTCGTGTCTCGTAGGGATTCGGGAATCGGGTCGTTACAAAATGGTATCAGAGCAAGGTCATCCCGAGAAGTAAATCAACTGACTGGAAAATAACCAATTCACGTGTCTGTAACTAGAGTAGCCACCACAACGTTTCTTTTGACATTAGCTCTTAGACTTCTTCGTTAGATATCATTCCATATTGACGTGTTTCCGTTCTGTTTCGCGTCTCCTTGCAGGAGATGCCTCGTCGCGGGACAAGCGAGGCGGGCCGCGGGTGCGGCCGAGGACGAGGTCGGCGAGGCTGGCGTGTTGCGGTCGACGTCTCAGTGGACCAGCCACTGCTCTTGGGCATTCAGGCCCAGGACCTCGCCCAGCTGATATGGGATATAGTGCGAGAGGAGCTCCACCCACCGCCCCGAGCGCCTCTCCCTGGGGCTGCGGAGGGGGAGTCCTCTGTGGGACCACCGACGGATGTGACGCTGGACGCGGGAGAGGGGATGGGCCACCACCTCCCCCACCTTCCTCCGACACTTCTGTGCACGAGGCTCCTTTACCCGGAGGTGCACCAGCATCTCCACTGCAGCGTCACTTCGAGCTTTTCATGCAATTCCGGAAGCTGAAGCCCCTCTCCTTCAAGGGGGATGAGGACCCAACCGAGGCAGAGGACTGGCTCTAGCAGATCGAGAAGGTTTTCGACACCCTTCGCCTCCCGGTGGAGTGCCACGTGGCCTTTTCCACGTACCAGCTAGAGAGTGCAGCACACAGGTGGTGGAGAGCGGTCAGGGGACAGGAGAGGGACGAGCCGACCTGGGACCGGTTCGTCACCCTCTTCTGCAAGCAGTACTTTCCCCAGACGTGGCAAGACAAGAGGAGGCGGGAGTTCCACACTCTCTGCAAGGGGACGATGACCGTGAGCACATACCGCACGCGTTTTCTGGAGCTATCCCGCTTCGCAGCGACAGCGGTAGCCACTGAGGAGGAGCGCCTTTGGAGGTTCACCAAGGGGCTCCGGCTTGCAATTTGGGGGTATGTCAAACCCCTGAAGCTGCTTACGTTCTCGAGGGTGGTGGAGGCAGCTATGACCTACGAGGAGACCAACTCGTCTGCGCAAGATACCAACAGCGGGCGGAAGAGGCCCTACCAGCCAAACTTTTCACAGGGCCGGCGAGAGAGGAGACACGTGGCGTCCGCAGGAAAGTCGTCACGTTTTGCAGGGCCATCAGTGGCCTTTAGGGGCCCTCGACAGGGTCAATTGCCAGCACTGGACCCCCGCCCAGCCGACAGCAGGGACCCACTGAGGGCGGGAGTCGGGTTCCCCTTTGCTACCAGTGTGGCCAGCCGGGCCACATCAGGAGGGACTGCCCGTCTAGGGCAGGAGGTCAGCAGATACTTCCCGCGCCGAGCATTGGAGGGTGAGCAGGAGCCGCGGTTACCAGGCACGAGGAGGAGGACAGCAGTCACGAGGAGGGTACCGGCCAGCAGCTACCCGTCCGACGCAGAGTGTGGCTGCTTCATCCGCACCTAGAGCTGAGGGGCGTATCAACGCCCTAACACACAGGGATGTCAGAGCTTCGGGATCGGTGGTGGCAGGTATGGTTTCAGTTTCCGGCAGACTCGTTTACACGCTTTTCGATTCAGGCTCTCCGCACTCGTTTGTTGCAGCCAGTTTCGCAGTTAGTTTGGGTCAGGATTACATGCTGTTAGAGGATCCGTTCGTGATCAGAGGTCTGAGTGGTCAGCTGTTTGTCGCTGAGGAGATGTACATGAGTTGCGAGGTCAGTATTGGGGGATATAGCCTCCCCGCTAACCTGATTATGATACAGATGGAGGACTTTGGCGTGATTCTGGGGATGGACTGGCTGTCCACTTACCACACTTTGGTGGACTATTTTGAGAGGAAGATCGTCTTCTCCATACCGGAGTTGCCTTCTTTCGAGTTCCACAGTCAGCCAGTGGGCGGAGGCTTCAGGTGCATTTCTGCACTTCGGGCAGCGAGACTTTTGAGCCAGGGGTGTGAGGGCTTCCTAGCTTGTGTGGTGGCAGAGCCCAGCCCTTTGGCAGACTTCCAGAGTATCCCGGTGGTCAGAGAGTACCCCGACGTGTTCCCAGACAAGTTGCCAGGACTACCGCCCGAGCGTGACATCGAGTTTGAGATCTCACTCGTATCAGGGACCAACCCCATCTCCACCGCACCATACAGGATGGCACCACTTGAGCTGCGAGAGCTCAAGTCTCAGTTGCAGGATCTTCTGGAGAAGGGCTTTGTGAGGCCCAGTGCGTCTCCCTGGGGAGCCTCGATACTGTTTGTAAAGAAGAAGGATGGTACCCTACGCCTTTGTGTGGACTACCGACAGTTAAATAGGGTCACTGACGTGCCTTCGTGTGTGTGTGTTATCATACCCCCATGCTTACTCCTTGATAGTCCCTAGCAAGGTTTATTCTAGCCTTTATTTCTTTGGAGAATTCAAGAAGTAATTACTTAGGCACTTCGTTACTCGTCAATAAGAGGAAATATACGAAGATCTTAATCTACAAAGACTAAGCAGCGCCCGGGTGTCTTCCAAAATACGAATCGTCCGAATCCTTGCTTTGTATATATAACTATACATATGTATATGGATATATCTATATATGTCTTTTTAGAATTTTCGGAATTCAGTGTGGGTTGGTAACTTTTTACGGCTACCCAACCCACCCAAAACTCGGTCAAAACCCTAAGTGCTAAGCATCTTGGTGTGAATGTTGTGATAGACTCACTCAACGGTACTTGAGACAGACTTCGAGTTTCTACGCCCCTAGGTGACCGGAAAAGAAAATAAATTTTTGCCTGAAGGTGTATTTGTTCGATTGGTAGCTTTCTCCCTACGTTCATTTTACTTGGGGTCAACACAAGGATTTTCCAGTGTATATCTCCCCGGCTTGTACTACTTCCCCTCTTCGTCCTTAGGTGTTTTGGTCTTTTTTTGTGCAATTATTGAGCTGGGCTCTGGACAACCGGCCAATGGGCTGTTACCCACGATCACTTGCCCGCCATACTTGTGCGATGAAGTGTGGTTTATTTTCTTTTCTTTTTTTTTTTTTTCGTAGGTGGCTTCCCTAATCTCAAATGTACCTAGAGGCAGCGAAAAAGAAATGGCCTGTGGCTGGGTTCTGGACAACCTGCCAATGGGCTGTTACCCACGACAACTTGCCAGCCATACCACCCTAGAGAGTTCATTAGCTACCCAATTTCTGTCAAAATCTCCGAGAAGTGAGTCTGTGCAAAAATGTGTGTAGATGCTTAGACTCAAAGTTTTCCTGAGTTAGAGGGTGAGTTGATAAGTCGTATACTTATTACCTTATTTATTAGGTGGATTAGAATAGCTTAAAGTTGCAAGGATTCGCCGCTAAATCCATATTTTAATGGACACTAGGGCTAATTAAGCCTGAAGGCCTGAAAAGTCTAAGTGTTTAAGTTCTTTTTGTATTATTTCCCACTATTGACAAGTTTCTAATGCCTAAGTTTTTTCTTCCTAAATTCAAATTTGTTTTTTTTTTAATCAATTAATTTATTCATTCAGACTGATTAATTAAGCTCAGGATTATGCAATTTACCATCCCCCCATACTTAAGTTGGACAATGTCCTCATTGGCAGATGCATGGATGCAGAAGCATTCAAAAAAATAGTACCTGAGTGACGTAAACTACCAGATCAGTCTGAATCCGCCGGGTTGCCTCCCAGGAAGCGCTGAGTTTAATGCCTCCAGCTGGGCGGTGCTTGGTGTCAGCCCTCAACAAGGGTGACACTTTCCTTGGGGGGTACCTGGGCCAGGAAATGCTTCAATCTTTGACCATTGACTGTAAAGGTGTGCCCGGTATTAAGATTGGCGATTTCGACTGCCCCATTGGAATAGGACTTGACCACCCGAAATGGTCCTGTCCATTTGGACCTAAGTTTCCCTGGGAAGAGTTTCAGGCGTGCATCAAATAGCCAGACTTGTTGGTTGGCTCAAAGGTTTTTGTAACGACCCGGTTCCCGAGTCCCTACGAGACACGAGAACCGGACCGACTCGACTAATCCCAAGACCTAGTCGTCCAACGAGGAAGTAACCAAAAGACAGTAAAATAAATCACATTCAGCATGAATATAACTAACAGTAAGAAAGTACAGCAGTAAGGAAAGAAACTACTACAGTAGGTACCACCACAACAGTAGAACAACATTTATCATATAACAAGAACTGCAGGTAAAGAAGGTACAGCGGAAACAAAAACTACTCACTAGAACAGAAACAAAAGAGGTACAAAAGACTGTGGTAACTCTACTGGACCCTACTCGGCCCAGCGTCCTCTGCAGCCGCCGACCCTGGCTGCTCAACACCTGGTCCTGAAAAAGGTAACGAGTGTAACACGTCAGCAAAACGCTGGGTAGAGTGGCAAACTAACTAAAGGCAACGGTAGAGTGTACAATAGCTGTTATGTTCTATTACTTCCTTTATTTACATCTTTCAATTTTCTCACTATTTCATTTATTTCTCAGATCCTTTACTTGATCTCGAATGTCCTCGTGGGAACGATCTTGATTGCAATCTTTTCCAAAAGTAGAAGTAGCACGTGGTGCTCTCCTGGCCGGGAGAGTCCCCCGTGGTGATCCTACCCTCAGTCAACCACCCCAAGGTCACTGACAGACGTAACGGTGACTACGGCACGTGCGATAAACGCACAGGTAGCTAGCCCGCACTGGCACGCGGTCAGTCGTTTCCGTTAACGGGTGCGCCCAAAGCACAGCACGGAACCAGGGCAGAGCCCTCTCAGTAACAGGGGTCCAACCCCTCCACAGTAACCAAACCGGGGCCTTGCCCCTCCACAGTCCGCGCACCCTCGCCTAACTACCCTGGTTTGCCCTAGTGGGCCTAACAAGTCGGTGAAGGAGGCTAGCAGAACCCCGGGGCCCGTGGGGTAGCTAGTACTCTCCTAACACTAGTAGCTCTCCTCGGTACTACGTACACGAGGGCCAACAAGTCGGTACAGAGCGGCCAATCCTAACCCCGGGTCCCTGGGGTGGCTGGCCCCACTCTGCACTAAACAGGTACAGGTACTTCCCTTGGTACTGCGTACCCAAGAGACAGTACAAACTACATCTCAGTTCCATTCCTTTTTCTTTCCAGGAGTCTCACTCCTAATTCCCCGTAGGGTTCCAGCTCTTTATCTCAGAACATCATATGTTTCACTTTCCAGTTTCACGTTCTCACAATCCATGATCTCAATCATGTTTCTTTATTCATAACAGGCAACTGTTAATTCAATTTACAGGCAGCTTTATATTCCTTTCCATTTTTCCAAGACTGTAGTATTATACATTCCACTAGTTTTTCCATCCTAGGGTTCATGTCACATCCTAGGATCTAGCATACAACTAGTTTTCCAGCCCTAGGATTCATGCATCACCTAGGAGCTATCATTCCATACATTTCTCATTCCTAGGATTCATGCAATGTCCTACATTCTAGTTATGGTTCCATACTTTAACATATTTTTATAGTAAACTTAAGCCACTCTACCAGGTACAACGGGAGTAATGGGGGCGTGATCGGGAATCCCGCGTGCCTCCGCGACTCCCAAGACTGCAACTGAACGAGGTCCTATCACAAGGATCAAAACACAAGGAGTGTCTCAAAACAGTGTATAGTTACTGTAGACGGGTATAGGAATTAATTCTGAAAAGAACGCAACTCGAATCGCGGAAAACGGAGCCCGAACGGCCCCTAAACGGGTTGAAAAAGACGATACTGTGAAAAATCAGACGTCTGGAACTTCTTCCAGACGTCTTAAACAGTGGATCAGAGAATTACCTGTTCAGTGTGGTTTCCCAGACGTCCAGAAGTCTGCGGGGACGTCTGTCCTATCTCCCAGACGTCCGATGGTGACCCCGGACGTCTGGAGGTCACTCCCGCCGTCTGGTACAACTTCCAGACGTCTGATTCGCAAAGGATGGCGAATCAGCGAACCTGCGCACAGCCAACTCCCTCCCTCAGTACGGTCAGACGACAGGAAGGAAGAAGAAAACGGAATACTCACATTTCAGACGTCTGTATGAGATACCAGACGTCGTCCTCTCCGTCTGCCTATCAACCCAGACGTCTGATTCTGGAAATTTTTCGAGAATCAGGGCGCGACCCGGACTCTGCTCGCGACGCCGCCCGCGTCGCACCTCGCGCTCCTGCTGGTCAGACTGCAGCAGGTCCCTCTCCGTGTCGTTCCGCGCCCCCTGCGCCCTCCGTCGGCCGGCCAAGCCGCTCCGGCGAGCTCGCCCTCACGGCAGAGCTCCGCCCTCGCACGCCGCGCCTCCTCCGCGCTCACTGCGGCCGCCGCTGTAGCCCTCGCGCTCGCTCGCTCTCGTGCACAGGAAGGAGAAGAAGAAGGAGACGGTGGAGACGGGAGGGGAGGCGTGGCCCTTTTAAGGCCGCGCGGAGAGGAGAGAGAGAAGGCGCGGCAGGCGTCTGCAGCCGCAGAAGAAAAAGAGGGAATAACGAATATGCGGTCTGCGCGCGCAGGCGCGCAGACGACTCGCGGGTGTGGACGATAACGGTTTTTCAGACGTCTGTAAACCATTCCAGACGTCCGGCAAGACGTCTGGATGTGATCCCAGACGTCTGGTCAGACGTCTGGGCCACCTCCCAGACGTCTTAAAATACGTCCAGGGCACGTGTTCTTTACAGTTTTCCTATGAATGAGTCGGTCGTGGACGACTTTCATTTTCTCCTTATATAGCCGACTATTGTCAAAGGCGTCCCGACGAATTTCTTCAAGCTCAGATAATTGAAGAGTCCTTTGCGCACCAGCTAACTGGGGATCCATGTTACATTGCTTAACAGCCCAGTAAGCCCGGTGTTCCAATTCGACAGGGAGATGGCAAGCTTTGCCAAAGACCAAGCGGTAAGGTGACATGCCTATCGGGTCTTAAAAGCGGTCCTGTATGCCCACAGGCCATCATCAAGTCGTGTGGACCAGTCTTTCCTGTCAGGTCTCACAGTCTTCTGTAAAATGTTCTTGATTTGTCTGTTTGAGACCTCAGTCTGCCCATTTGTTTGTGGATGATACGGGGTGGCAATGCGGTGGTTTACCCCATATTTTCTAAGTAGGGTACGGAACTGGGAATGGATAAAATGGCTTCCACCATCACTGATCATGGCCTTGGGTATTCCAAACCGGGAAAAGATGTTCTTCTTTACAAAGTCCATGGCCGTCTTGTGATCGCATCGTCGGGTGGCGACGGCTTCAATCCATTTGGAAACATAGTCTACCGAGACCAGGATATACTCGAAGCCGTTGGATGGTGGAAAGGGGCCCATAAAATCGATACCCCAAACGTCAAAAATTTCGACAATCAAAATGGGCTGAAGGGGCATCATATCTTTTTTGGTCATTGTCCCTAGTGTTTGGCATCGTGAGCAAGTCTTGGCAAAGATGTGTGCATCCTTGAATAGGGACGGCCAATAAAATCCAGACTGCAAAACTTTTGCAGCTGTTTTCTTGCCAGAGAAATGGCCGCCACACGCTTGGTCATGACAAAAGGAAAGCACACTCTGAACTTCGTCTTCGGGGAGGCACCTCCTGATGATCTGATCAGCACAGAGGCGAAACAGCATGGGATCATCCCAGAAATAGTGCTTGGCCTCAGCCAAGAACCTGTCCCGTTGCTGTCTGGACCAGCTGTGCGGGGTTTGTCCTATAACCAGGTAGTTGACATAGTCAGCATACCATGGCATTTTCTTGTCTTGCACGGCTAGGATGTGTTCATCAGGGAAGGTATCAGATAGAGGTAGGGAGGGTCCAATGTGGTCTGGATGAAGTCTTGACAGGTGGTCAGCCACCACATTTTTCGATCCGGCCTTGTCTCGGATTTCCAGGTCGAATTCCTGCAAAAGCAGGATCCATCTGATGAGCCTGGGTTTTGCGTCCTTTTTGGCCAACAGGTGCCGGATGGCTGAATGGTCGGTGTAGATAGTCGCGTGGGATCCCAGCAAGTATGATCGAAATTTTTCCAGTCCAAAGACTACAGCGAGCAACTCTTTTTCTGTAACCGTATAATTACGTTGGGCCTCGTCCAACGTTTTGCTCGTGTAGTAGATCACCACGGGCTTCTTGTCTTGCCTTTGTCCCAAGACAGCGCCTATGGCAAAATCTGATGCGTCACACATAATCTCAAAATCCTGGGACCAGTCTGGGGGTTGAAGTACAGGTGCGGTGGAGACTAAGTCCCGGAGGGTATGATAAGCCTGGGTGCAATCAGGAGACATGTGGAAAGTGACGTCGTTGGCTAGAAGGTCGGTCAAGGGTTTGGAAAGTTTGGAAAAGTCTTTGATGAACCTTCGGTAGAAGCCAACATGTCCTAGGAAAGAGCGAATCTGTCGGACCGAACTAGGTGGAGGAAGTTTGGAAATTAAATCAACCTTAGCTCGATCTACCTCGATGCCCCTATGCGAAACGATGTGTCCGAGGACAATTCCTTCTTGAACCATAAAATGGCTCTTTTCCCAACTTAACACCAAGTTAACCTCGATACATCGTTTCAGGATTTTCTCCAAGTTGCTCAAACAATGGTCGAATGAATTCCCGAATACAGAGAAATCATCCATAAAGACCTCCAAGTATTCACCCACCATTTCTGAAAAAAAGGCTAGCATGCAACGCTGGAAGGTCGCGGGTGCGTTGCATAACCCGAACAGCATTCGACGGAATGCAAATGTGCCATACGGGCAAGTGAATGTGGTCTTTTCCTGATCTTCCGGAGCAATTGCGACTTGGTTATATCCTGAATATCCATCTAGGAAGCAAAAATACTTCTGCCCTGCCAATCTTTCAAGGATTTGGTCAATGAATGGCAAGGGGAAGTGGTCCTTCTTAGTGGCTTCATTAAGCTTCCTATAATCAATACACACCCGCCATGCGGTGGTGGTGCGGGTGGGGATGGATTCGCCATGATCATTAGTGACAACGGTGAGCCCAGCCTTCTTTGGAACCACTTGAGTGGGGCTCACCCAGGGGCTATCAGAGATAGGGTAGATGATGTCGGTGTCGAGCCACTTGATAATTTCTTTTTTAACGACCTCCCGCATGTTAGGGTTTAACCGTCTCTGCATCTGGCGGGAAGGTCGGGCCCCGTCTTCCAGGTAAATCTTGTGGGTGCAATAGGTGGGGCTAATTCCTCTTAGATCTGAGATGGTCCAACCAATGGCGGCCCGATGTTCTGAAAGAGTTGCAGTCAACCTTAGTTCCTGATCCTTGGTTAGATGGGAATTAATAATCACTGGGAAGGTCTGGCCAGGTCCCAAGAAGACGTACTTGAGATTCTTGGGCAATGGTTTAAGTTCAGGTGCAGGTGGGACCACAGTCGATGGGAATGGAAAGGGCGGTAGTTGATCAACATCGATTTCTTCAAATGGTGTCATGTGATGATACTCAGCCTTACAGAGGTCCACAGGTAATGATGGTGACGAGTCAGAACTACGGGTTTGGTGGTCTGAGACAGAACTGAGGGTAAGGCATTCCTCGATTAAAGTTTCCACGGGATCATGTTCCTCAATGTAATCACAATCAAAAGACTTTGTTGCCCGGAAGATATCCAATTGCATTTTCCTGTCTCCGAAGGCGATTTCCATACATCCCGTGTCGCAATCGATGTTTGCTTTAGCCGTAGCTAAGAAAGGTCTGCCTAAGATTATGGGTGCGTTCTGTAATTTTTCAGGGACTTCCATGTCGAGCACCAAAAAGTCGACTGGGAAATAGAAGTCCTTGACCCGTACAATCACGTCCTCGACAACCCCCTTCGGGGTTTTCACTGATCTATCCGCCAGCTGGATGGTGACAGGGGTTGGTGCCAGCTCCCCAAAACCAAATTGGTGGTACAAGGTTGTGGGAATTAGGTTGATAGAAGCACCTAGGTCCAGGAGCGCTCTATCAAATGTCATGTCCCCGATGTTGCAGGAAATCAGGGGGTGCTCCTGGGTCAGTTCGTTTGAGTGGAAGGTTGCTTGATATCACGGAACTGGCTTGCTCAGAGAGTACAACCTTCCTAGGTGCTTGAGGTCTCGGCTTACGCTTGGGTGTATAGGCATCCTTTAAGAACTTGGCGTAAGCAGGGATGTGTTTGACAGCTTCTAGAAGCGGAATATTAATCTGTACTTGTTTAAAAATTTCCATCAGCTCCTCAGTTTCCACAGTATTCTTTTTTCTCTTGATTGTTTCCAAGGCCTCAGGATAGGGTGTCTGAATTGGTTCCATGTCTGGGTCCTTGGTTGGTGTTTCTTCTAAGTCGGGTAAAGTCTCGGGGAGAATCGGCCATTTGGGATCCTGGGTTTTGGTGCCGCTTCTCAAGGTCACCGCATTCGCAGAGGCATTGGGGCCATGGGGTGATCCTTGAGAAGACGAGGATGAAGAAGCGCCAAACCTAGGAGGTGTTTGTGAGGCCGGCTGGACCATATGAGCCTGCCCGGGGTTGCCTTGGAACCCTTGCGAATTGGGGCCTCTGTTAATTATGTTTCGAGGGTTTGGTTGCGATTGGGAAGGTAGAGATCCTAGTTGTTTACAGTCCAAGAGTTGGCTTAACTGTCCCTTTACCAAGGCCATTTCTTCCTGATGTTTTTGGTTCATGTCAGCCATCATCTTTATTAGGGTGTCCATTTGGTTTTGTGGGGGAGGGGCCGCCCTATTTTGGTTATATTGGGGTCTAACTGGTGGTCCTTGCTGATAGGGGGGCAAGTGTGGCTGTTGGTTTGGCCTGGGCTGGTTTTGGAATTGCGGTAGTTTCTGGTTTGTCCAACCAAAGTTGGGGTGATTACGCCAGCCGGTGTTGTAAGTGTTGGAGAAAGGGTCAAGTTTTGCATATCCTTGGACGGCTTGCACATCTTCTAGAATAGCCGATGTTGATGAAGAAGGAAGGGAGTAATCAAGGGTCGAGGGAGCAAAGGTCCCTCCCTGGAACGTGGTTGGGGGTTGTTCCAGGTTTAGTTGGGTGAAGGGTTGGACCAGGTCAACATTATGTGCTCCCTTTGCTAGGGTGAAAGTCTGCAAGGGGTTCCTGGTCTGGTTTAGAAGCTCATTAATCTTCTTGTCCACCAATTCCACTCGATCCAACTTTTTGGCAATGATGTCCATGTCAACCATTCCAGAATTTGCTTGCACCTCATAAATCCCACCACGGGGTTGACTGGACCTGTTAAACTGGTTCATGGAGGCATTGTTGAGCGAATTCTCGCTCATAGACTCAAAGAGCTCAAACGCGCTCTCCTCGTCTTTGTTTAGGAAGTTTCCCCCGCATGAGGCATCGACGAAGTTCCGTAGGTTGCTGTCCAGACCGTGGTAGAAGATCTGAGCCAATTACCACCTTGGAACTTCGTGGTGTGGGCATTTCCTCAAAAGTTCATTGAATCTTTCCCACGCCTCATGAAATTGTTCCCCACCCTGGAGTGTGAAGGTAGTGATAGCTCTTCTGAGGGCATTGGTCTTTCCTATGGGGAAGAATTTCTTTAAAAATGCATGCCTCAGTTCCTCCCAGGTGGTGATGGGTCTACCTAGGGTTCTAAGCCAATGAGAAGCCTTGTCTCTTAATGAGAAAGGGAACATCTTGATTAGAACAATGTCAAGGCTAATGTTCCTAGGTTTTACTGTTCTTGCTATGTGGTCGAGATCTTCTAGGTGCTGAAAGGGGTCTTCGTTTGAGCTTCCATGAAAGTGGCTCTGGATTAGACTTAATACATTAGGTTTTAGCTCAAAATCGTCTCCCCCTTCGCGGATCCTAAGGTGTGGCTCGACTCTAATGGCAGAAGGGTTATAGAAATCACGGAGGGGGTCTTGGCTGGTCCTGAAATGGTGGTAAATCAAGTGGTGGTTGTCCTGGTATGTCATTGAAAGGTGGTGGTTGTTCTTGTGGGTTCTGTAACCGTTGCATGGCTTGCATGATGGTGTGGATTTGTTGTTGCTGAAGCCGATGGTTAGCATTGATTTGAGCCTGGATGATAGCCATAGCATCTGGTGGGGGTTGATCTTCAGCCTCATCTACCCTAGGTTCAGCCAAGTTTTCAACAGAATTACGTTGCCTAGATTCCTGCCCCAAAACACACAATTCGGGATGCAGTGAGCGCCTCCCGTGCATACACTAGAGAAGAACAGGAGGGGATGCGGAGGGCGACAGATGCGAGAAATGTGTTTCAATCAAGCACGCAAGCCTAATCCTTATGGTGTATTCCTTAGGAGACCTAGAAATCTCACAAAGGGTGATTAAGTCCGTAAGCACTGGACTCCCCTTCTCAAGGCTAATCTGGCCAGGTTGATTACGAGGGGATTGCAGGGAAGGTTCTTCCTTTGGCTTGCGCCTCCGGTTCCATAGACCCCACAACCACGGTCGTTTGACACTGCCCCGCAGCCTAGTCACCAGATTCTACCAAGGGAATGAAAGCCAAGTGCCTAGCAAACAAAACCTTACCTTTTGAGACTTAACTCAGTCCTGCCTAGGGCACGTCTACTCAGTTTTAAAGGGCTAGGATAGTGCTTGTGCTTAGGGTGATGTGATGAGGCGTTGATTGGGGTGATGCCTCTTAATGTTCCACTTTCAAAGTGTGTGCTTCTAGCAAAACATGATTTTCAAGCAAGGATTTGTTAAGATATAGTGTCTTTTAGTGTTTCATCCTTACTTAAGTACTTTTTAGGGTTGACATGTCTTAATATTTTCAAACAAGTTTCAGTGGGCACGTCAAGTTCTGCACACAACTTAGTGAAAGTAGATTTCCTTTTATTTTGTAGAGGCTCTAAAACCCTAGTGTACTCATCCTGATAATCGTGCAACTTCTATTAGATGAGTCAGTTTTAGGGTTGAGTGGTGCGGCCTAGGTCAACTCACGGTGGCTTTGCAAACACCACTCAAGAGAAAGAGAAAAGAACACTCCAAGAATTTATCCAGCATATTAGAGTGTACATTTTTTTGTAGGGTGATGTGTTAAGAATGTGGATCAAGCAATCATTCACCACGCTAATTTTTTTATTTTTTATGATTTTTCTCTTTTTTAGCTTTTTCACGCAAGCAAACAATGAGAGAGAGGGTACTCACTATCGGTCCTCGAGGCGCCTACTCCCTTGCTACCGTCGTGGAATACGTCGCTTCGCCGTCCATGCGCCGAATTCCTGCAACCGTCAAGTAAAAAGAAAAATAGGGCATTAGACGATGTGAGAATGAGTGTGGAATGGAGGTGATAAAACAAATCCGTTGCCTCCCCGGCAACGGCGCCAAAAACTGACGTGCCTTCGTGCGTGTGTGTTAAGAGGTGTCGTTATAGTTGCACTTGATACGCCGGTTTTAAAAGAAGTAAACGGAGGTGAGTCCGAGTGTCGATCTCAGGGAGGCGTGGAAATCGGATTTTGTTTACCACTTGTTGTCACGAAAAAGGCGGAGTTTTGCTTGCGAAAGAGACGATTTTGAAAAGCGAGAGATAGAGAGAGAGTTTAGGGTTAGAAAGCTCTTGGTTTTGATCATGCACTTTAAACAGAAATTAAAATGGCAACTAAATGGAAAATAATTTCATTAAACATGCATTCATAGTTCATGATTTACAACATTAAATACATGCTTCAACAAAAGTAAGTGAAAGCTTAAAAGAGAGAGAGAGAGGTAGAGAGAGAGTGGAGAGCGACGAGGCAGCCACGGCGGTGGAGGAGGCTCCGTCGGCGGCTCGTCGTCTCCGGCGATTACAAGAGTGCCTAAGACTAGCTAGGAGAGGAGTGGAGTAGTTGCAAGTGGGAGAGGATCCTTGAATGGTGGTAGAAGGGGGTTTAAATAGAGTTAAGGGCCTCCTAGAAGAAGAATGTGCTTTAGCGACATCCAGAACGTCGCTAAAACCGCTTCCAGATACGTCGGTGAAGGCCTTCTACCGCCGGTCAGCCGCCCGCCCCCTCTCTCTCTCCAAGCACGATCTGTGGATGATGAACGAGAGCCGTCCGATCTAAGATCGGACGGCTGAGATCCTCCCGCGTCCGTGCTGAGATCGCGCTTCGGGCGCGCGTGCGCGCGCGCGTTTCCACCCGGCGTGCGCGCGCGCGTGGGCTCTCGGGTGCTGTCGTCGCGCCGCGTGGCACAATCCTGACCGCCCGCTGCTGATCGGGCAGCTCAATTTCGCCGCGCCCTTCGCTCGCGCTTGATTTCCGCTCCGCGCGATTCGAACGCGCGTCGCTGCGACGCGGGCGAGAGCGCTAACCGTTGCGCCACGCCCGCGCTTTGTCGCGGCGACCGCGGTCAAGCGCGCAAATCTCGGCCGTTCGATCGAAGATCAACGGCCGAGATTCGTTCTTGGCTGGCTTGAGGGCGAGCGAGCGGCGGGGGCGGGGCGACGTGGCGCGTTCTGGGCCGTTGATCTCCAGATCAACGGTCATGATTTCTTGGGCCCATTATGGGAGCTCCAGATGTCGGATTTGGCTGATCTTGAGTCCGTTGGACTCCGTTCGTCGTCCTGAATCCATCCGTGTGGTCCGATTGCTCATCTGAGGCCTGCTTTGACAAATACTTTACACAAATGGCCATTAATACGGTTTATAAGCAATCTTGGTACTTGATGCATGCAACGCTCCTATTCTACTTTATGTTGTTCCTTTTATTCTAAAGATGGGCCATATTCAACCTAATTACTACCCCCTTGCGTGGTGTTATCAGTCACCATCAAGAACAGATATCCGCTACCGAGGATCGACGACTTGTTTGACCAGCTGCGAGGTGCCACGGTATTCTCTAAGATCAACTTGAGGTCGGGATACCACCAGTTGAGGATCAAGGAGGCAGACGTCTCTAAGATAGCTTTTCGCACCTGGTACGGACACAACGAGTTTTTGGTCATGCAGTTTGGGCTGACCAATGCCCCCGCTGCTTTCATGGACTTGATGAACCGGGTATTTAAACCGTACTTGGACCAGTTCGTGGTGGTATTCATTGATGATGTGCTCATCTATTCTCGAGATCAGACGCAGCACGGACAGCACTTACGGATGGTTCTGGACACATTGAGATGACGTAGGCTGTACGCCAAATACAGCAAGTGTGAGTTCTGGTTGAGGGAGGTGACCTTCTTAGGTCATGTGATCTCTGGAGATGGCTTGGCGGTGGACCCAGCCAAGGTCGAGGCAGTGCTCAAGTGGGAGAGACCGCGTACGGTTATTGAGATTCGCAGTTTCCTAGGACTGGCAGGCTACTACAGACGGTTCATCAGGGGTTTTTCACAGATTGTGCGTCCTATGACACAATTGATCCGAAAGGACGTGCCCTTCACTTGGACAGACGCCTATGAGGTGTGTTTTCAGGAGCTGAAGGAGAGGCTGACTTCGGCTCCCGTGCTCACCATCCCTGATAGTAGTGGCAGGTTCGTTGTGTACACGGACGCCTCCTTGCAAGGGTTAGGGGGTGTGCTCATGCAGAGGGGTCACGTTGTCGCTTACGCTTCGCGGCAACTGAAGCCCCATGAGCATAGCTACCCTACCCACAACCTAGAGCTAGCAGCTGTTGTCTTCGCGCTGAAGACTTGGAGGCACTACTTGTACGGTGAGACCTTCGAGATTTTCACACATCACAAGAGCCTCAGATACCTTTTTGATCAGAAGGAGCTCAACATGAGACAGAGACGTTTGTTGGAGCTCCTAAAGGACTATGACTGCAGCATTTCCTACCACCCGAGAAAGGCCAACGTGGTGGCTGACGCCTTGAGCCGGAAGGCGCCCGCACACTTGGCCAGTTTACAGGTGCAGAGTTGGAGCCTTTTGGAGGAAATGGGCAGTTGGCGACCCCTAGAGTTACGGGGGCACTGTGGGGCAGTGACTGTGACACGATAGACAAGGCCAGAGCTGATAGACTGCATCATCACAGGACAAATGGCTGACCTGTACTTGCAATCCTTGCGCGACAGAGTATTGTCAGGAGACCCAGGGGACTTCTCTTTCACAGACCAGGTGCTGCGCCTGAGGGGACGTTTGTGTGTTCCCAGATACGAGGAGCTGTTGAGAGAGCTCCTGACTGAGGCACACGATTCCAGATTCACCATACATCCCGGAAACACGAAGATGTACCATGACTTTAGATGCGAGTTTTGGTCGAAGGGGATGAAGCGGGATGTGGGTGAATTCGTACAGTAGTGTTTAGTGTGCCAGCAGGTCAAAGCCGAGCATCAGAGGCCTGCAGGGCCGCTACAGCAGCTTCCAGTGCCAGAGTGGAAGTGGGAGAGCATCACCCTGGACTTGGTGGTGGGCTTACCTGTTACCCAGCGAGGACACGACGCAGTCTGGGTAATCGTGGATAGACTGACGAAGACGGCACGATTCTTGCCGATCCGAGTCACTTTGGGACCAGCACAGTTGGCAGAGAGGTATATCCGCGACGTGGTACGTCTACACGGAATTCCGCGGGAGATCGTATCTGACCGGGATACCCGCTTTACGTCCCAGTTTTGGGCTGAGTTTCAGCAGGCCTTAGGGACACGGTTGAGATTCAGTACAGCTTACCACCCCCAGACGGACGGACAGTCTGAGCGCACGATACAAACACTTGAGGACCTTTTTCATGCCTGTGTACTGGACTGGAGGGGCCCTTGGGAGGAGCACTTGCCCCTGGCGGAGTTTGCATACAACAACAGTTATCACTCGAGCATCAGCATGGCACCTTACAAGGCTCTGTACGGACGGAGATGTATGGCACCCTTGAGTTAGGTTGAGGTGGGGACCAAGTGGGAGTTGGCCCCAGACTGATCCGGCAGAGTCAGGAGATAGTCGAGCAGATTCACAGGCGACTCCGCACTGTCAAGAGCAGGCAGAAGAGCTACGCAGATCGGAGATGTAGAGAGGTGCAGTTTGAGGTTGGTGACCACGTCTTCCTTCATGTTTCACCCATGAAGGGCCTGCAGCGGTTTGGGGTGAGAGGGAAGCTCGCGCCGAGGTTCGTAGGGCCCTTTGAGGTCCTGGAGCGGGTTGGACCCGTTGCTTATAGGCTTGCCCTCCCTCCTCAGCTTTCTGGTGTGCACGACGTGTTCCACGTGTCCAACCTTAGGAAGTACGTCGCCGATCCCAGTCACGTCCTGAGTCACGAGAGCGTCGAGCTGAGCGACGACCTGACCTACCCCGAGCGGCCAATGCAGATTCTTGACAGTGCCGTCCGCAGTTTGAGACGAAAGCAAGTACCCCTGGTGAAGGTTTTGTGGAGAAGCCAGCGATACGAGGAGGCTACCAGGGAGCCTAAGGCGGCGATGCGGGAGCGGTACCCGGAGCTTTTCACGGGTACGTCTTTTTGGACCGGCTTCGGTCCTCTTTGAGTTTGTTATGTATATATATATTGTTCTTTCCTGCACCCTACTTAGCGCAAGTTTCGAGGACGAAACTTCTTTTGAGTTTGTTATATTGTTACGAACATGGGCGTCAGACGTGGTTTAAGATGTCTGGGAAGTGGCCCAGACGTCTGGCCAGACATCTGGAACCCTCCCCAGACGTCTGGTATTAAATTTTTTCGGCATACGAGTTCACGTCTGCGCGCGTGCGCACGCAGACTGAATCCGCCGCCTTCGTCCTGCCCTTTCTCTCCCTCCCTGCAGATGCGCCGCTTCTCTTCTCTCTCTCCCCGCACTGAATTTAAATACCATCGCCCTCTCCCTCACCCTCACTCCACCGCCTTCCTCTTCTCCTCCTCCCTGCCAGCAAAAGCGCGAGAGAACGAGTGAGCGACTGCGGCAGCAGCGGCCGCGGCGAGCGTGTGGGAAGGAGTGTTGCGAGAGGAAGGAAGAAGCTCGACAGCGAGGGTGCGAGCTTGCCGGGGCAGCTAGAGCCAGTCGGCGGGGGAGCTGCGGGCGTGGGGTGTCGCGGAGGGGCTGCTGCAGCTCGGGCAGCAGGCAGACACGGCGCGGCGCGGCCGTGCGTCACAGGTGGAGAGCGAATCGGATCCTGATAATGGGAAAATTTCCCAGAATCAGACGTCTGGACTTACGTCCAGACGACGTCGAAGACGTCTGGAGGACGGTCCAGACGTCTGACAGGTACAATAATTTCCTATCATCTCCTTTTTACGCGTGTACGGCCATGCAACCATTCGCCGCGTTCTTCTGCGCCTTTTCGTAATGAGAGCGGATGCGTGTGTGTGCAGGTGTTGTTCGGGAGGGCGCGAGGGCTCGCCATCCCACACAAATCAGATGTTTGGCCATAGTACCAGACGACGAAGAGGACCTCCAAACGTCCGGGGTGACAATCGGACATCTGGAAAGTAAGGCCAAACAATCCAGCGGGCTTCTAGACGTCTGAAGGACTGCGCAGACCGAGGTACAACATGATCAACCTTTTAAGACGTCTGGAAGAGGTTCCAGACGTCTGATTTTGGACAGATTCGTCGTTTTTGACCCATTTAGGGCCCGTTCGGAGTCCGTTTTCCGCGTTTCGAGTTGCATTCTTTCCAGATTTATTTTCTCTACCTGTTTACAGTAATTGTATACTGTTCTGAGAAACTACTTGTGTTGATCCTTATGTTAGGTCCCCGTTCCATTGTGGCTCTAGGGGTTGCAGAGGCGCGTGGGATTGCCGACCACGCCCCAAGTACTCCCGGTTTCGCGGGTAGAGTGGCCTTTAATTTATTTAACAAAATGTGTACAATTATGAAACAATTAATAGAGTCTAGGGCATTGCATGAACCCTAGGACTGAGAAATTATATTGAATGAAAGATCCTAGAGTACTGCATGAATCTTAGGACTGGAAAACTAGATTGAATGATAGATCCTAGGGTACGGCATGAATCCAAGGACTGGAAAACTAGTGAATATATAAACATTGCAGTCTTGGAAAAGTAGAAAGGAAATGATAACTGCCTGTAAATTGGTTAACAGCTGCCTATTATGAATGAATAACTACGATTGAGAACAGGGGTTATATGAATATAAAGCTGGAACGGTGAAACCTAAATTGGCTGAGTTAAAAGAGCACGAACCCTACGGGGAATTAAGAGTAGAACTCCTGGAGAGGGAATGGAATAGAATTGGGGAAGTGAGCTGGCCCTTGAGTACGGAGTACCAAGGAGAGCGGCTGTCCCCCTGTTTAGTGCAGAGAGGAGCTAGCCGCCCCAGGGACCCGGGGTTATGTCTGGCCACTTTGTACCGACTTTTGACCCTCGTGTACACAGTACCGAGGAGAGCTACTAGTGTAGGGAGAGCACTAGCTACCCCACGGGCCCCGGGGTTCTGCTAGCTCTCGTACACCGACTTGTTAGGCCCACTGGGCAAACCAGGGTAGTCAGGCGAGGGTGCACGGACTGTGGAGGGGCAAGACCCCTGTTTGGTTACTGTAGAGGGGCTGGACCCCTGTTACTGAGAGGGCTCTGCCATATACTGGTTCCATGCTGTGCTTTGACCACGTGCCAGTGCGGGGTAGCTACCCGTGCGTTTATCGCACGTGCCGTAATCACCGTTATGTCTGTCAGCAACCTTGGGGTGGTTGACTGAGGGTTGGACCACCATGGGGGACTCTCTCGGCTAGGAGAGCACCACGTGTCACTTCTACTTTTCAGAAAAGACTGCAATCAAGATCATTCCCATGAGGAATATTCAAGATCAATAGAAGAATCTGAGAAATAAATCAACAGTAAATAAATGTAAAGATATAATTAAAAAAGTAAAAATATAACAGCTACCATACATTCTACTGCTTCTTTTAGTTTTTAGTTGCCACTCTACTCAGCGTTTCTCACCCTTGTTGCCTTTTTAGGACCAGGTGTTGAGCAGCCAGAGTCAGCGGCTGCAGAGGGCGCTGGGCCTAGTAGGGTCCAGTAGTGTTACCTGTAGTACCTACTGTACTTTTCTTTCCGCTGTAGTGAGTAGTTTTCTGTTACTCCTTGTTCTCTCTTTAATGTAAGCTTCATGTTATGTACATGTTTATTTCTTTACTGTTGTAGTGGTGTATACTGTAGTATTTCCTTTCCTTACTGCTGTATTTGTTACTGCTAGTTATATATCTGGTGAATGTGGTTTATTTTACTGCTCTTTTGATTACTTTCTCATTGGACGACTGGGTCTTGAGATTAGTCGAGTCGGTCCGATTCTCGTGTCTCGTAGGAATTTGGGAATCGAGTCGTTACAGAGGAGGCAGGCCATGGTGTTGGTGGAGGCAGCTATGCTCTTTTTGTGGCCGTGTTCTTTTTCACGGCAGTGTTCCAGTTTAAGATGATAAAGAGAGATATCAAGATTAATGTGGTGTTCAGGAAGATGCCATAATAAACGACACTTGTAAATCCCATCTCTCTTTTTTTTTATTTTTTTTTTGAATTTTCATTTTATTCAATAATTGTTGATAAAAAATTATTATTGACACTTTAGGAATAGAAATATTCTAAATCTAGTGTGAAGGGTTTAAAAATATATTCAAACCTAAATATTGGACTTGATTGTTTGTTTCTATTCTCAAGGAACTTTTGAGCAAAATAAAATTTAAAAGAAAACTTTTCTTCAATTAACCCTATTTTTTAGGTTTCTTTACTTATATGCTCTCGTTAATATACGTAAATACATATATATTGTTTCCAAATTTGTAATTATATATGTACTCCCATGAAATATCCGTTAACATCATTTGATACCTTTAGATTGAATAATAAATATATTTTTGTACTAAAGGATTCTAAGAAAAGAAATTACAATGGTACCTCTCGATGAATATAAAAATAATAAAATTGAGAGAACCTCTTAACTTTTAACTAAAATAACTATGCTACATCAAAAGTGGAATGAAGATATAAAAGAGTAAGGTATTTATTTAATCAAAATGTATAAAAATGCATTAAGTAATGCGTTTTGCAATGTGCTCAAGTGATTCTGGGTGATTTTACATTGCTGTAAAATTATCATATATTGATTTTACATCGGTATAAAGTGATTCTGAATGATTCTACGTCGGTGTAAAATAATTTATGGTGATTTTGTATCAGTGTAAAATGATCATTGAGTGATTTTGTATTGACATAAAGTAATTTTAGATAATTTTACACTAAGACAAAATGATTTATAGTGATTTTATACTAGTGCATCACGTCACCATGTTGCAAAATATGTCAACTTTTACATTTTTATACCCTCGTCTATTTATTTATGGATGCCCCCATGGATCACATCCAAAGGAAAGATGATAAACCTGCCTTCACATAACATGCCTTATGAAAAAGGGAGTTGCGCATGTAACTAGAACTCAGTGAGTTTCAAATAGTTACCAAAATTCAGTTTCAGTTATCAAGTTCAACATTGCAATTTCTTGTTGGATGAATGCCAATTTGTCTAAGGAAATATTTTGAGGTTTACTTTGGTCATTTGGATTGCGAAACTGATGTTAGAGCATCATTGTTTACGGAACTCCTATGGTTTGTGGATATTTTTTATTATGAATGCAAGGAAATTGACTTTCAATCCTTGTTGAATTTACTAACTGCATTACATAGACCTATGGAAGCTGAATATATAAAATTTGTATTCATGTAAACATATATAGACATTCATATTCGCAACAAATGCATTCAGTAAGTGTCCTGAAAAGATCAAGGTACATATATAAATATGTTTGTATGTATGTAGACGCATACAATTTGCATCCCATGATCTTTTACCAAAACCAAGTCTTGTTGATTTTAACTAATAATCTATTACCTCAAATGAATAATCTCCTCCACATGTGGAAATCACAGGTGTCTCTTTCTCATGTCTTCCCTACAACATCACATCTCTTTCTTTCTTTCAACGTCTCATCTCCATATTGTTTTGGATATATTTCTTTTTCAAAAAAAAATGTATATATGAACTTCATGCTTAGGGCATCATGCCTCTATCTTCGAAAGTATAATGTTTAAACCTTTTGGATCTATGCTTGGAGGGGATTTATATTAGCCTAGTCTGAAATCCCATTAAGTTGTATGCATCAATTCCTCTCACCATCTTGAATTCTATGCCTTCCCATTCAGCTTCGACCACATTTGTGTAAATACCTCTTTGCTGCACTCTAGCAAATGTGGAACTTCCCACTCCACAAGGTCCTGATGTTTCCCAACCATTTCATTCTTGGTAGGGAGGACATTCCAAGTTATATTTAACCCATATTGTCAAGTTAGAGATGTCTTGATCTAAGGAACTTGAGTCAAGCAACATAAGCTGTGGCCCAACGAGGCGCTTCATTTGCACACCCCCTTTTCCCAACGACAGAAATTTGAGAATGCAATGCATTGGCAACTCAAAGGTGCAATTCCCACTTTTTGCCATGTAATCTTTTCCCTCAAGGATTGGACTTTGTTTTTTGAGTAATAAATTTAACTTCACTAAAAAAAAAAAATCCAAATTTAGGATTTTAAAATTTTTACCTTTCACCATGTAAGAATAAATGAAATGTTGCAACGTGCTTTTATGATAATTAAGAAGTATTACTTCGCTGTATATAATAAATTTTCTCTTTCAAGCCTCCAGGTAGAGTGAATTAATAGCTAATCCGTTTTTAAGTAATAAGGATATATTCTTAAAGGACATTCGCAACTTGATCCTATACTTGATTGGATGCAACGAGTATGAATTGCTATGGATGCAACAAGAGGTCTTGAATATTTGCATGGAAAAGTTTAGCCTTAATGTTCTTCTTTTTAAGGACTTCAAAGCCGACATTGCAGGTTTCAATCTTTCAAATCAAGTAAAATGAGATCGAGACTTAGCTTTTGGGCATATATCTTTAGATTTTCAAAGCCTTAATCGATTCCTGATCAACATTTGATACACTACAAAATAATTTACCTAGATTGACAGAGTGACTACAACAATGATTTATATATGTTGCCGTAGGACATTTTAGACGTTGATCTTCACAACTACGCCGGACGGTCACTTGAGATTTTATTTCAACAGCGTGTGTTTTTTTTCCTTGGGAATTAAAGAAGGAATGGAATAAAAAGTTTCTCTCCGACTTCATTTCTCAGGTAGGATGAATTAAAAAAAGATAGGGTTAACCATTCTCATCATCTTTCATTCCATCAATAAAGGGATTACCTAATATCGAGCACCCCCCTTAAAATCCCATCCTCCCTCCTCCCCATCTCACCACTATCACTCATCTCATCTATAAGTTCAAACTCTATATTTGTATATATATCTATGCATGCCATTGCAATAGAGGCTTCGATGCTAATCGATTGCGAGGGCTTGACCAACTTCACGAACAACCTCGGCAGCAACCGCATGTGACTCTGCAACTGCTAATTCACCTTTGGCATCCCTTCCCTCGTCTCTAGGTCCCAAGTTTTCTCACAACCACAAGAGTGCACCCTTCGCTCCTTCCCCCCGACCTCCTATAGCCGCTGCTTCTGCTACTCCCTCCCCTCCTAAATCATGTTATTACCTCTGCATCTTCTCCACATATGATAACTACCACTTCAAACTTAATAATCGTGTTTTTGTCCAATATTTATTTTAATTGTAATGCAAGACTTATAGTTGTTAGAAAAAAAGAAAATGAAGTGTATACATAGAAATATATTTTATGGAGAATGTATTTTCTAACAAGGAAGCTGATATCATAAATGTTATTAGATTAAGTTGATAGTCGTGTTTTGATATGATAAACTAATGATATTTATTTCTTATTATTAGATTAAGTGGTAAATAACTTAATTTTTTATTAAAATTAATAATTATCGTAATTTTTAAAATATATTGAATCAAACATATAAAAACTTTTCGATTACATTCACATCATCATCTAATTCTATCGAACAAGAATTGGATCCATTTTTAATAATTCTATTTATAAATCAACCCAAACAAACAAAATGATAGAATCAACCATTTATTTTATTCTTTAACCCATTTCATTCTTTTCCATCCTCGTTCATTTCCCGTAAAACAAAGGTGCTGTAAGGTCCCCAAACACACACCCTGTTGAGGACCACATAAAAAAAAAGGAATTTGCTAAAATTTGGGGGTCCGGGTCGCAATTTGGTTGAGAGGCCATCTGTCCCTGAGGGAGAGTGAGCAACCTCCACGTGGGCCTTCGTTGGGGTGGGCGTGAAACCCAGAGGATTATCTTCTACCTGACTTGAGTGGCATGTGTTATGAAAATTCTCAACATCGATACATCATCATCATTTTTTTCTAGATAATACTGGAAGTTTTGTATGTTGTCCCTTCTCTTTCTTTCATTTTTTATCCACAACCTTTTAAGAGTCACTTTATTTCATTAAAGCGCTAATGCATTGATTTTTCTTTAATTGCAATTACGTATTTTTAAATTTAATGCTTACAAGTAGCATTCACAGTGGACTCACCAATTCCATTGCACGTGTCATTAGCTTAGGGATGGTCTAAGGGGCTATTCCATCTCTGCAAAGTATCGTCTCAAGTGTTTAATGGAAATACAAAAGCGAGATAAACACATATTTTTGTTTACAAAACATCACGCGTCAAATTTATTATTTATACCTGCATGCAAACTTAAATCAAAAGGTATGAACTTATGGCACATCAATTGAGCTATCATATCTAAATTATTACTTATCTCACTCCAGTCTAAACACTACTCTCTACTTATCACTACTACGAATCTGTCCTCTTGTAACTCATCCCACTGTTGCATGGCATTCAACTAAAATGCCATTTTAAGTGGTTGGTTTTTTTAAAAAGGTTTTGACTTGCAGCCCAAGACCGCTCCCCTCCTTCTATTCCTCAACGATCTGCTACCTAGGGTCTTGATTGGTCCTCGATTGCCAATCCCACCTTGTCTCCACCTCCTTTCCTCCGATGTGCTTGATTTGAGCAGTGATGGCCTTTACTTGACGACTGATTCTATGGCATGCAGGTGGAATGGGCTTTGACATCCAATTGCTGGAGGACGCTCGTGCTGTTGCGATCACCACATTGGAAGAAGGTTTCACTATAAGATCGATTCTTCACCTCTACTCCACCTTCACATTTCAATATTATTTTTGTTGTTTGGCTCACGTTGAAATCGGATTTATCACAACCAGATTAATGATCGACCTCTATCTGATCGCTTCTCACCTATTAACACAGTACGTCAATGATGTCGGAGACACTTTATCATTCTTAGTGAGTGACACAAGTTTGCCTGCAATAAAATTGATATGTTAGATACTTTTTTTCTATTTTATTATTGTCGGTGGTTTTTGAGTTTACCCCTTTTGAGGGGAAGTTATCTTTTCCATCTCTAAGGAGAGTTGAAGATGTCTTTCCTTCCTTACCCTTTGGATCTACATCCTATATCATTTTTGTTCCTTTAATTCAAAAATTTTATTAAAAAAAAAAGTGGTGGGTTATTTTAAATTGACAAGACACCCCCTGTATTAAGACGTCACCTTTTGCTGCACTCTTTTCCCGAGAGCTTGGAGATAGTGAAGTCTCCATTCTCCACTCAAATTGGTTATTTCGTAACTGCAGGGAGGGTAAATTCTGGCAGTCCATAAGATTTCAAAAATTCTCTACGGGGCTTAGTAGATATTAAGATTGGTAGTTATCTATGCGTGGATTTCCGACGTTTACCTTTCGAGTCTATTTTGCATGAAAAAAGAAAAAAACAGAAAACAAAAGAAAACCAATCTACTACCGGAAATAAATAAAACCACCCCCAAAATTCCCGATTTTAATTTCAAAATTTCCGTCTTCATTTCAAAATACAAAGCAAATAAAACCAGCGCTGTCAGCTAGTAGCATAGAATTGCAGGCTTGCAGCAGGAAAATTCAGATTTGTGATATTTCCGAAAATAGTTTCCAATCATACACTGTCACTTAAAGCACACAATAAAAAGGGTCCACTCGAATTATTTCCCCACATTACAGCATGAACTGGTAGCTGCAAATATAAGCACCTGAATATCACAGACGATTGCTTTACACAAGGATTGGTATAGTTTACTTCCTGCATTTAGTAACCTCTGTCTCTAGAAACCTCAACCCATCGTAGATGCACTTCCAATTCACCACAGTCAGCATCCTGGAGCCTGAGAGTCATGTGCTGGACAATCTTCTCACGGCCTTCTAATATTATGGGGCTCTGATGGGCCAAGCAGTTCCCATCAGTCGGTTGTACCTTCCGGATGGGCACACCATATGGCATCTCAGTCAGATCCATCTTCGAGACATCGATAATCGGTTGGATGTCTATTATGGCATTACCCATTTTGTGATCCTTGCGGAACCTGTCCTTGTCGATTACTTCCTAAATCAAATCACAGTCACACAAACACGTATGAGTTCGCAGTGAATATTCAGAATGTTTTACAAAGGAAATTCATATGATCCAAATTTCATATGCCCCTACTCACATAAAATGATGGTCAGTAAAACCTCAGGGTTGATCCCACCTTGCCAAGATTTGAGTTGGAAACAAGCTACAGAATGATTGTGGATTACCATTTTCCAACTTGGACTTAAAGCATTTTGAGGTGTTCACCTTGAATTTGACTAGGCCCAAATGCAAACCAGTTGCTTTGGTGAGATTTCATCAATTAGACCAGAGTCAGAATCAGGGGTTTGTATCAAGACTGTTACTTGAATTGGCACTACGAATGTCTTATTGAATGCACGGGGTATCATTTTCGAAGTCCTCATAGGAAGGGTCCATGTCAAGTTTCTATGTTGGAGATTCAATTTCATGGACTCCAGAAGAGAGATCCAGTTTTGTGGTCTTCAGAGGAAGGCCCATGACAGGAATACTGAATAGAGAGCCACCAGCATCAGTTGAGGTCTCCAGAGGAGAGGCCCTTGTCAAAGCCAGCTACAGCAATTCATCCAACAGCTTCAACCCTATCGTTAGCACATCCACTTATAAGCAAGAACCAAATTGAGAGTTGTATTTTATTGTATCGAGTGGGATTTTTGTGTTGTACAAGCTGAGTATTGTATACTCCAACTTGAAAGGGGAGTGTTGGAGTATATGTAGTTAACTTAGTCTCAAATAGTGGAGTGGGATTTTGTGTGGTGTGTGGTGAACTATAAATAGGCATATACTCCTCACTTATTCTTTGAGGAGTAATGTAGAAACTAACTCTATCAGGGTCTTCTCCCGTGATTTTCTCTTTGCTTTTCGTGAGTGGAGTTTTCACGTAAATCCAAGTATTTTTTATTGATTTTGTTTGATATCTCGTTACATTTCTATTTATTCATAGTATTCAACTTATATGTTACAACATACTTCCATGTTGGAACGAGTGAACACATGACACTTTATGCTTATGAATCTCAGTTTTGTGCTCGTGCTTGTACTCCTCACTTCCAGGTATGTGTGGGGTGTACCCACCTATAACTGAAATGTGCATATTCTTGAGACGTGTTGTATACGTGTATGATTCGAATACAGGCAACATATACAAGTTTACTAGAGCAATAATCCTGCACATACCAAACATACCATGGTATCCACCTGTGGACCCAGTCCTTATGGTAATTGATGGGGGGTTGTGGGGGCATGACATCTAACGGTGGACCTTCTTTACCAAAATAGAACTAGCTAAGGGCAATTACATAGGTAGGTTCAAGCCTACGTTTAAGTACAGTATTGCATCTAAGATACATCAAGATCACTTATATACACGTTAAAACAGTCTCATCACATAATTTAGTTTAAGCATATTGTAATTTTTTTAGGGCAATAAAAAAAAATCAGGGTATGCATATTTTATTATACTCAAGTAAATGGATCTTTTATTCTGCTCACCCACCTTTCATCTTACTACAAAAAACCCTAGTCCAATGGGCTTTAAAGATGATGCTCTCATGGTTTTTCATAATGAGATCCCATTCATTATAAAAGATTTTCTACATAAACTGATTTCTCATGTTTGTTCTTGTGTGATTTTTTCTACATGTTATTCATCTTTTTTTTAATGACAAGGAACCCTTTGTACAACTAGAGGTAAACCCCAGGGAGCCCGTCACCCTAGCGCAAGGCCCAACGATCGGATGGATCACCACAGTGGCACCACCACATCTAGGGCTTTATGTGAGTATGTGTAAGTCACGGGGAATCGAACCCACACACCCCTCACAGGGAGAGTCTTATGGGTTGCAAGTGCACCAACTGTGACAACCTTACTGCCCATGTTATTAGGCTTTTACTAACTTTAAATTGAAGCTGATAAGGCAACGAGCAGATTGTTCGCTCAAGATCTTTTTGTGGGGGCTCATCCATGTGAAAAATGACCAGTGGGGTCATTTTTTTATTGTGATCCCTGGCAATTGATGGAAGACAGGATGTCACCATCTTTAGAATTCCATGTGTTATTGGTGCAGATCTGTTCAACTGATTACCTTGTCTAACTGATCAGACAATTTGACTACATTGGTTGATTTTTGGCATGGTTTTGTTTGACTAATTGGTTTCCTCTTTGATTACTTGACCAATTATGTCCCACGGGTAATTATCTCTTTGTGTTTTTTTTGAAAGCTATTTCTTTTACTTTGTGTGTTTTTTTTCCATGTATGTTGCAAGGGTGGAAGAGGAGAATATTTGTCCATAATAGGTATTTTTGGTGTCAGAGACAATTGTAATCTTCGAAAATTTCAACCACCGAACATCTTCGCTATGACCTAGATAAAAGTTACTTCATGTTTTTACTAATTGTAGTTGCATTGACATCAAACATTGGAGAAGGAAAAGCTGATTTAGGACTTGTGGAGGTTCCTAATTGTTGGCAAAAAATAGGCATGTGTGTTATACTGATCACATGATTTTCCATATGAGCATGCATTTCGAGTAATGTTATTTTTCATGTCTCTTATTATTTTTATTTTCTTAGTGAACTCATTTGTAATTTTTGCATCTCTTTTCTCTATATAAAAGGTGTTAGGGCTTTCTATTTTAAGAAGATACTTCATTTTCTATAACATAGTACCAAAGCAACAGTCGTAGACTAGTATTCGATACCTCCATGATCTCAATCTCCTTTCTTTCTTGTTCAAGTCAAAACAGAAAAGGGAAAGAAAAGAGAAGGGAAACCATGATTGTCCAAGAAGAAAACATCTATTGTCGCCGACCGTCAGCCTCTAACACCAACATTGGACAGCTCCACAACCACAAGCAATTGACCGGCGAGCTAGCTAAATCTTGCCCCAACTGGCCCTTAGTGGTGGGCCTTGAGACTTGATCGATGCCACCAACTATCCTGTTGGCTGGCGAGGGTCTGGCGAGACTCCTCCCATGTTGGATTTTGTATGTCTTAAGCAAGCCATCCGAGTTATATAATATGATTACATTTACATCGAAATAAAAGAATTCAATTATTTTTCGATAAATGAATAGGGTCCTTTAGTACAAATAAGGTAACGTACTTAGTCAGATCGAATAAACTCGATGTGTATTGATTCAGGGATCTAAACAGTTTAGAGGATCCAATAACACGTCAAGAAATCATCTGATTCGATCAATTGTTTGTGATCTGAGTTGGGATGGTAACTTTCTCAAGAAGTCGTCGCCTGATTAATGTTCTTGAATAGAGATTCGAGAACTATCATGCAAGTCAAGGAATTAACCTGATGAAATAGGAGATAGCAGAAGTCCTTATATAATGTTGTCATAAAGAAGGCGTATCCTTTAACCTAAGATAGATGTTATGTGCCTTTGTGCAAGAACACATACATTTTGTAGACCAATAGTAGATCAAAGCATCCCATAATTTGTTATGAGATTTGATTTTTGTATAATTATTTGATTTTTGTATCATGCAAAAATCAAGTAGGATTTGATCCCCACTATTGGATGAAGATCCAATGGATCCCATCAAATTAGAATTAAGATTTGGAATCCCTATAAATATCTCCCAATGGTGAAACCCTAATTCCAATCAATCAAGCATTTTGATTTCCAATTAATTCCACCTTCAATCACAAGTCACAGTTGTCGAAGGAACAGAAGAGAAGCCCTAGGGTTCACTTCATAAGGGCATTGTCCAATGCCTTTGTTTGATGATCGACCCTTAAATAGCTAGACGTTCGATTTCTAAATTGGACGTCCGACTTGTAAAGGTTCCTTTTGCAGTGATTTGATCCCTTCTACAGCTAGTCGACCAACACCTATTGTTGGTTGTCCGACTTATATTGGGCCATGTCCTCTTGGTCCCTTTTAAGGACCTCTCGCTGTGCACTTGTGGGTCCGAGGCCATGAGTCACTTCAAATTTGCGAAGAGTTTGTAGATCTCATCCTGGATTGGATCTTTAGGATACAAAGGGTCTCATCCGCCTTTCAAGGAATTTGGGTTTCCCAGGACTTGTTTAAGAAGACACCACACGAGGGGTGCTACGTTACGCCACACGCGAAGGTATAACACTCTTGTACTAGTGGGATCCGAGGAAGACATTAGTTCCTTATAAATTCAATCTCATTTTTGAAAATTTTGAAACACCTATATTTTGTGCTTTCAAGCTTCCTCAATGCCACTGGTTGATACAATCAATCTATTTAGTGGTATTAAAGCCTTGGTTGATCTGGAGTTTGCGAGAAAATTGCAGATTTGACTTTAATCGCACTAGAGTAGATTTTTGTGCACTAACCAAACATCTTACTTGACAGCCAAACGCCTGGCTAGACGCACATTAAACATCTGATCATCAAATCAGATACCTGACTTGTAAATCCATATGCCTGATAGATGTCAAGTGTACGGAATTAAAACCCAAAAAATCAATCGGCGAGTAGGCATGCTTGACAATCATCAGACACTTGATTGCAACGGGAAATTGTTCCTATTCTTGAATAGGGCATGATGTTGTGGTTGGATAATTGGTGCAAATGTTGGACGCTTGGTTTGTATAAATTAGACTCCTAATAAGTACGCCAAATGTTTGATTACTAAAGAACTTGGTTCAGCGTCGTGGCCTCTTGTAGTCAGTCGACCAACAAGTGTTGTTGGTCAATGTTGAGATACTCCGTTCATTATTCTCTTTGTCCTGTTTTATTATTTTCTATATTATGTTGGATATGCATTGTTATTTTCCTAATACCTCTCCTCTATATAAAGAGGTGTTGGGTCCTTTAATAATTAGATTTGATCATTTTTTCCCACTTGGTATCAGAGCGTGGTCCTAGGCCAGGTTCTGATATCCTACCAAAAGAACCCCCAAAATCCTAACACCCAAGGTCTCTCTCTCTTTCACCGTAGCCACCTTCTCTCTCCTAGTCGCCGGCAATCCAGCAACAGCAAGCAGTGTAGGAGCGGCACTGGTAGCCTTTAGTGACGCCTAGCGGTAGCGCAGTGGCGGCAGCAAGCCTCCTCGGTAGTGTAGGTGACGCTGTGCTACCATAGGGGAGAGCCTCTCCATGTGTGGGTGTGCTAGGCTTCCCCTAGACCCCAGTGCACCCTATAGCACCATTTAAGGGATCTCTCATCGCCTTGAGCATGGATTCCAGATGGCTAGAACTCTGGATCTCCACGCTTGAGGCCTGATCTACTGTTCTTGATGCTTTTTGTGATATGGAAATTGTTTTTAGATTGACTATTTGGCATATTTTCCTATCTACAAGGCATGTAATGGCAAATTCTAGTTCTTCTGAAGTGACATTGGGTGTTGTTCCCGAATCTGGGACCTATAAAAGCTCGTTCTTTGTTCCAATCATCAAGTTGGATGGAACCAATTATTCTAGATGGTTTCAGATGTTCTTGATGATAGTTGAAGGTCATGACAATGAACATATTTTGTTACATCCAAAGTCTACAAACAAGACAAGTACGCCACATGGAAGGACAACACAATGGTTAAAGCTTAGTTGATGACTTGCGTTATCCCACGGATTGGAGACAAGATCATGTACTATCCGATAGGCAAAGCAATGTGGGATAGTCTCCATGACACCTATTCATATGAAAAGAACTCATCCTGAGTTTTTCATTTCAGTCATGAGTTGTCCTAGTTGAAGTAGGAAGAAAGATCTCTCCCCCAGTACTACTCAGCCCTTAAGGGGCTTCAAGAGAAGTATAATACGTACAAGTTAGTCAGCACATGTGCTACATAGAGAGATTACAGCAGAGAGGCAATTGTTCATCGGTTCCTATCAGGCCTCGATCTAGAGTACACTACTGCCCAATCTCAGATCCTTACCTTGTCAGAACTTCCTACCTTAGAGGAAGTCTACAATCGCCTGAGTTGTATTGATGTGACAATACCACAAACAGGAGAGACTAACCAGGCATCTGTTCTTGTTGCTATTGCTGGATGAGGTGGTAGGGAGCACCTTCCACCTGTGGATGTGGGAGAGGACATGGTGTCTCTGGGAGATCTCGCACCACGAGTTGGCCATGCGGAGGCTTCCTGCTGGGCCAAACATAGAAGGCTGTAGAGATTTTAGGTGGGAGAATAATTGTTATTGATAAAAAGAGGCACTAGCCCTCTTTCTATAGAGAGAGGCAAAAGCATACACGGAAACACCAATTAAACACTTACTAAAAATAGAAAAAAGCAAATATGAAGATAGAATCCCTAATTTTATTTCCAAACACTCCCCTGCAAGTCGAGACGCGAGAGACGACAAAGACTTGGATCCTTAAGGTAGTGAAGATGCATTCTTGTCAACATGGTAGTCCACTTTCGTGTCTTCAACCTTGGGTGCCCCTTCTTGTACATCCTCACACAGCCAATCAGCGCTCGATTTCTCTTGAATTGCGTGAGTACTACCCGAAGTTTGACATCTTGAGGCGGCACCCATATGCAATTCTTGTGCCTTCCACTCGACATATAAGGACCCAAACAAATAATAAACATAGAACTTGAGGGGCTACACATGAAGGCCCCAAAGACAAGACACTAAAACATAAACTTGAAAATCAATTGGACTCAATAAGCAAATAACCCTTTCTTTTGTTTTCTCTAAACCCTAAAACAACCAACTAAAGAGAAAGCTCCTCCCCTTCGTCAAAAAGCCCATCAGAGAGAAGTGATGCGTCAACATGCTCATCTACCGCTGCATTAAAAATCTTAAGCGCATGAGGGAGGAGCCCAATAGCACCTTCAATGGTGATGCCCTATAGCCACGAGCTCGGTTTTACCATGGTCGATGGTGCTACAGTGGTCAGGAAGTCGATGGCGGAGCTCTGGTGAGTCGAAGCAGATTTAGACCACCTTGGTCCGGTAGAGTACCCTCCATGGGGTCGAGTGGTACCCTCAAAACCTCGAACAAATGAGGTTAGACGAGTCAAAATAGGGATTCGAGACTCAAAGCTCATGGGTGGTGTCGGAGAACAATCAAGCTTTCGCCAGCGCATGGCTCACCGGAGGACCACCGGTGGTGGTCGGTTTGGTCGTTAGGGCTCTGGTGACCACCCCACTGGTGGTCCCTTGCCGAACGGTGGCCGAAGGTGACACCGGTGGTGCTTTTCCCTCCAATGACAGGCAGTAGTAGCAACAGAAGAGGAAGCGAAAGAGTAGACAAGGGGAGAAGTTCGGGAAAGGAGAGAGCCTCTCTGGTGGCTCATCGGAGGTCGGCGGTGTCGTCGGAGGGCCTCCCTCCTCTAGGTTTTCCTTTTTCAAACCTTAAACCACCAAGATCGGTGGCTTTGATACCATGTAAAAAAAAACAAAAAAAAATAGAAGAAAATTTCAAACAAAAAAGGAGAAAACAAAAAAAAAAGAAGAGAGGAAAATGAAAAGAAAAAAATGATGATGATGATGATGATGATTATGAGAAGAGGGGGAGAGGCTCTTCTCTAGTTCTTTATTATTTCTTCTCTTGTTATTTTTCTCCCATACGAGTATGGGAGAAAGGGGGAGTGTGGAAGCCTATTGTAGTCACCCCTGTTTAGGAGTCCCTTTGTTGATGTCCCAAGGCACGATGGGTGACATTGGATACCACTATGGACTCTTTGGAGTAGTTGATCCTCACATGAGAAATCAAACTCTGGAAGGTCCAGAGTTTCGAGGTCTCCAGAGAGAAGGAGATCCATCTTCGAGGTCCTCAGAGGAAGGGCCCAACAAGTTTCTATGTGAGAGATATAGCTTCGAGGTCTTTAAAGGAAAACCCATGTCAGGGATATTAAATGGGGAGCCACAAGCGTCAATTGAGGTCTCCAAAGGAGAGGCCATTGTCAGAGACATCAGTAGTTCTTTCAGTAGCTTCAGCCCGTGTTTCCGCCTACAAGCAAAAACCAATCCAGAGAGTTGTGTTATGTTGTGTAGAGTTGATTTCTTTGTGTTACAAGGTAAGCATTCCATACTCCAACTTGAGAGGGAGTGCCGAGAGAATTGTGTAGTGATGTTTAGTCCCACATAGTGTAGGACTTTGTTATGTGTGTGTGGCCTATAAATAGGTGTGTACCCCCTACCTATTCTTGTGAGAAGAAACAATATAAATCAGAGCTCTATCGAGGTTTCTGCTCTTCGTGAGTGAGGTTTCCACGTAAACCCAAGTGTTTCTATTATTTCATGCTTTAATATTATCGCTACAGCATTATTTAGATCTATCAACTACGACCTCTAATGGCTAACCAAGCCTTTGTGACTACTGAGGATACTACTGATGTGCCTATTCCAAGTGCAGACTATGATGCCTTCAACATCTTTCCCAACTGACTTAGGAGCTAGCTACATCTTTCACTGAGATTGCCACCTTTGCCTCCTCATCAGCTATAGATATTTATGCACAAGCTTCTGCAGGTATGACATGGTTAATGGATTCAGGTGCTCCGCACCACTTGTCAGGAGATCAGGGGTGTTTTGGCAGACTATAGTATGTACCCCATGACAGGACAGTGTAGGTAGCAGATGGCAAACATGCACAGATTGGTGGTCAGGGGGAGGTGGCACTAACTCCCACTATGAGATCGCTTAATGCCTTTTATGTCGATTTTTCATTGAATCTGTTATTTGTTACTAAGATTACAAAGTAACTTCACTATCGTGCAATATTTGATGAACTTGAATACATATTTCAGAACAAATTGACGGGTATGACGATTGGTGGACATGAAGAGGTTGTGTATCGCCTAGTTTAAACACCACTTGTTGCTGCTTGCTAGAGTGGTTTGAGTTCTACTGCTGGGAATGCTTTGCAGTGGCATCACAACCTTGGTCATCCTTCTTTGGACATGCTCAGATGCATCATCCCGTATATTTTAGCCACCACTAAGATCCATTGTGGTGCGTGTCAATTGGAAAAGCACCATAGATCATCGTTTCCTTCTAGTACTAAACTAGGGACTATTGCTACATTTCAACTACTTTATATGGACGTCCGGGGCCCTAATCGGATTCTTAACCGATAAGGACAGACATTATCTGGTTGTTAAAGATGATTTTTCCTATCTGTCAGTTATTTTCGTTAAAGAATAAGTCTGATGTTGGACATATGATTAAGACATTATAAATAAAGAATTAGTTTTTTGTTATGGCTAAAATTATACGATCTGATGATGCTTTTGAGTTTTGCACCACCAGGTTGTAATGTTTTAAAAATCAAATCGGTCATTGAACCGATCATGTACTGGTTTGGTTTTTTAGTGGTTCAATCGACGATTTGTACTGGTTGAACCAATGATGACATCACCATGATGTCAACATGTGAAAAAATTGAAAAAAATCAAACCGTAAGACTATTAGATTAGTTTGTATTGGTGTAACCAAATCTAACTGGTTTGAACTAGTTTCAATAAAAAATCATTAAAGATTTTTTTGAAAAACCAAAAGGTAGTTATCCAATTAATAACTACCCAAATTTATTTCATTCCACAAAAATGAATTACATCAGAAATTACATAATAGATCCCCAAAATTCCACCTAGGAAGAAATGGAAGAGACAATTTTCAACATAGGGTGTCCCCCCTAAAAATCCCTCAATTTCTTCCCAGCCAAATACCTACAGAACCGCCAGGACCTTTGCCCTCTCCTTGGATCTAAAAGAAATTCCTCTATCCTGGGCGCTACCCCTAAAGAATAAAGACCAGAAACTAACCACGTCTTTTTGAAAAACCAAAGGGTAGTTATCCAATTGATAACTACCCAAATTTATTTCATTCCACAAAATTACAGAATAGATCCCCAAAACTCCACCTAGGAAGAAATGGAAAGACAATTTTCAACCTAGGATGTCTCCCCCCTAAAAATCCCTCCATTTCTTCCTAACCAAATACCCCACAGGACCGCCAGGACCTTTGCCCTCTCCTTGAATCTAAAAGAGATTCCTCCATCCTGGGCACTACCCCTGCAGAATGAAGACCAGAAGCTAGCCACATCCCGATGGGCGATACAATCAATCCCCATCCTTTGCCACACCTGTAGTACAAACAGACACTAGAAAAAAAGATGTTGGATGTCTTCCTTCGCTCTTGCACAAAAGGGACAACTCAAATCATCCGTCTGGGCCCATCTCGCTCTCCACCTCTTCGTCATAATGCTCCCTCTCCTCATCAACCAGGCGGAGATCTTCACCTTCAACGGGCACTCCGCCGTCCAGAGTAATCTACAGTCTCTCAAGAGATCAACGTCCATATTGACCACGCCGTTACCCAATCTATAGAAGACCTTCTCCATAGAGAATTCTCCATCTTCCCATGAGTAGGAGTCACCACCCTCCTCTAGCTCCCATCCTTCTAGCTCCTGCAGCAGCTGCCAAAGATCTTCACACCTCTAGTCGGATAAGCCCCCTCGAAAGATTGGGCACCAGGCCCCAATCCAGCAGTCTCCCACTGAGGTCAAAGGGTCCACCACTCCCCCAAGGAGGCGGGGATATCTGTCACCAAGAGTTGAGTCGACCCCCTGCCAATCATTATGCCAGAATCGGAAAACATCTCCCTCCCCTAGAGTAGAGGTAAAGAAAGCTCGCACTTTCCCCGTCACTGTCGCGAACCCCCTGAGAAAGAAAGAGGCCCCGGGAGGAGGGGACTCCAAGGGCCCCTAGGAAAGGAAGGGCCCGTAGCAACTCTGCATGATGTCACCAAACAACCCCCGTTCACAGCCCACCAATCTAACAATCCACTTCATAAGGAGGCTGATATTCACCATGTCCACATCTCTAACCCCCAAGCCCCCCTCCTTTACCGGCCTATAGACCTCCTCCTAGACCACCAACCTCGCCCCCTTCCCTACCATCCCCTCATTAGACCAGAAAAAATCCCTCATCACCCCAGATATTTTCTTCTCAATCTATCGTGGCATTCTAAAAATCGAGAGGAAATACGACGATAACGATGCCAGTACAACCTTCACCAGTGTCAATCTCCCTCTTTTTTAAACAGTCTAGAAGACCACCCTGCCAATCTCTTTTCCATCCTCTCAAGCAAAGGAAGCCAATACTGCATCCTAAGACGCTAATCTGATAGCGAGAGGCCTAGATACACCAACGGCAAGGAGCCTACCTCTATCCCTAGTGCACCACCCACATCTCCACCTCCTCAACTATCAAGTTCATCGAGATAAACATTGACTTCTGGTAGTTAATCTGCAGTCCTAATGCCGCACCAAAAAGCTCCAACATGATTCTCATCCTCCTAGCCTCCAGACCCGCTCCTTCAACCAGAAATATGGTATCATCAGCATATTGCAAGATCACCGTCTCCCTGTCTTCCCCTACTAGAAAGCCTCTAATCAGACCCTTGTCACAGGCCTGTGGGCTACCCTTGCCAAAGCATCTGTTGCAAGCACAAACAATATAGGTGCAAGAGTACATCCCTGCCCGACCCCCGCTTAGGCTGAACCCAACCTCCCGCTGGATTCCCATTAATCAGAATCGAGAAGGATGTCATCGTCACGCACCTCTTCATCCTATCAATCCACACTATGGGAAAGTCCCTCCTCAGCATTGAAGCTCACAAGAAATCCCACTACATCGAGTTGTATGCTTTGCTGAAGCCCACCTTCCACAAAAAAGTATGTCTCCTCTCCCTCTTCCAAGTGGCTAGCGCTTCTATGGCCACAACAAAACCATCCAGGATTCTCTCCCTAGAACAAAAGCCGTCTGAACAAGGGAGATCAAGTCTCCAAGAAGGTCCCTGACCTTGTTTGCCAAGACTTTGGCGGCAATAAGGCAGATGGCAATCGACAACACAATCGGACGGAAGTCCTGGATTGCCTTAGCACCTTCCTTAGGCAGCAAAAACATATATCTATTCAACTTGTTGAACCCCCTGTTCCCGATCGTGAATTCTTCCATCATCTGCATCACCTCCGTCCCCACCAGGGTCCAAAATTCCCTAAAGAAGAAGACCAGGAAATCGTCTGGGCCAAGGCAACCTTCTGCATTCAATCCCCAAACCGCCCGCCTCACCTCATCCTAGGAGAAACCTGCTACGAGGCCCTCCGCCTAGCCCTCAATGATACAACGCACACCCTCTCCCCTCCACCGCCAGCAACCCCTGTTCCGCCTACTAGTGAACTCTCTGAGGTAATCTACCATAGCTTGACCAACCTCCTCCCTTTTTGAGAAAGCCTCCCCATGAATCAACAAGTTTTCTATCCAGTTCCTCCGCCTCCTAGCAGATGCCATTTGGTGGAAGAATTTGGTATTAGAGTCGCCCTCCTTCAGCCACTTCTACCTCGATCTCGTTCCCTACTCCACCTCTACTTTCCTGTCCTCCTCCTGCACCACTCGCGTCATCTTTGCCCTGACCTCCCTATCCTCAACCGTGGTAGGGGCCCGATCCTCCTGCCGTCGATCCTAGTGATCTCCGCCAAAGCCTCTTCCTTTCTTCCCCTCCTAGCTACCCTAATCTCTTTCCTGTATGACTTCAGGTGATCCCGCAACATAGTTAACTTTTTTGCTAGGCGAAGCATAGTTAATCCCTACACCTCAAAAGAGTTCTATCTCTCCACCATACTCCGGAAACCCTCCTCTAACAGTCAGGATCTATCAAACTTGAAGTAGGTGCCACAATGCACCCCCTCATTAGGTTGCCACATAAGGGGAGTACGATATGAGAAAGGACTCTCTAAACGAGTCACCTCCACAAAGGGGAATGCTTCTACCATCTCCACATTGGAGAGAAATCTATCAATCCTGGACATCTGACCACAGTTGTTCCTCTAAGTGTATGCACAGGACATCGAGATCATATCTATAAGGCCACGTGTAGCAACAAACTCCACAAAAGTATCAAATCCAGGATCTTGCCTCCCTCGCCCACCAGGTCTGTCTTCCATCTATAGAGTGATGTTGAAATCTCCTCCAAGTAGCCATGGACATCCATGGCAATCCGCAGCCACTGACGCAAGCTCCTCCCACATCAACCCTCTCGCCTGAGCATCTGAAGGTTCGTATACTCCTGTGATCGTCATCCTGGAACCTCCCAATCTCCGAACAAGTCTCGCAGAGAGATGACGTGCTCTCTAGTAAAGCAGTCATCCAAGGAGAACACATCTTCCTGCTACCCCAGTATCTGCCCTCCTGAGCGGCCAACCACTCCAATAAACCGAGATCCCTCCATCCATGAGCCTCCAATCTCCCTCCATGTCCTAGCATCATGCCAGACAATTTCGTTTCCTGTAGCAACACAACTCCACTTTCCACATGCGAATATAGTGTCCCAGAGATGCCTTCCTGGATGGGTTGTTGAGACCTCGCACGTTCCATGTAAAAACTTTAGTTGGAAGCCACACACATCCGCTGTCCATCGCACTTCATCATTTTGATCCAGAGCTACTACTGTTGAGGATTGTGGTGATCCGCCACGGCCATCCACCACCACTTTCTAACCCCGGGTTGTTCCACGATAACTCCATCTCCGTTTGTAGCGAAAAGCTCCTCCCCGACCGCCATTCACTAACCGAGGCCTCCATTCGGTCAGGGGGACCTCCGCAAGACCGCCAGCTACCAATGGGAAGCCCCCTGCCTACTGTCGAGGTGAGTTGTCTCCATGGCACACCTCTGGTGCCTCCACTGCCACCCACAAGATCCCAATCTCCGTCAAATTTGCTGAAGGACGATTGGTGAGGCCCTCCATCGCCTCCTCATCAACAGGTGGTAGAGGTCGACCTTCTCCAGCATAATTGCACTCCATGTCGAGGGGAGTCGGTGTCACAACTCCGGTCGAGGTTGCACGAGAGGTCAAGGGGCAAAAACCATGGGCCTCTGAAACCCCCAAAGCTGGGTCTTGCAACCCATGAGATGGGTCATGGGCCCCTGGGCGTTCAAATCGGGGGTCGCCACTGCTCGGATCCGAGTTGAAACCGACCTGCGAGTCCACCCCCTCGTTAAAAGGGGTATCTTCAATCAGCTCCTTAGATCGCATGAAACGAGGCTCCTCCCACTCCTTCAACTGCGCCTCAACCTTCGCCTCGACATCTTCCCGATACGACATCTCCTTCGAAACGACCACATTCAATGTTTGTTGCGCCGCAATCTGGGGCTGCACATCCACGTCATCAAGTAGACGATCTGGCCCCTGCTCCATGGATGAAACCCTAGCTCGGAGACGTGGCTGCGTCACCGCACCATCATCTGAGGTTAGTGGTTCCGTCACCCTCCCGGCCACCTCCGCATTTGTGGCTATCACCACGAAGGCTCTCGAGAAGGTGACGACCCACGAGTGTCTTCCATGGCAAAGGATCACTGTCTCCATCACCGATGCCCCCACCTTCAACTCCACCACCTTAAGTGGCCCACCAGAGAGTCCAGATCCCCCACAGCTACGGAGGCGTGTGAACGGAGACACCACCGCCTCAAGGACTTCCACCATACGGAGCCACCACGGCACCCCCTCAACCACCAACTCCACTAGCAGTCTCTCCGATGGCCACTCCCTTCACATTGATTTAAATGCCGACGGCAAGGCCGGTTTTGAGAAATAACCATGCCGATATGGTTTCAGTGTCGAAAGACAGGTGTTTCGGCAGCATGCCGACCATACCGGCGGCATGCCGCCGTGCCGATGCCGATGCTGTGTGCTTGCTGCAGACTGCCACTGCCATCTCTTACACTCCGCTAATGCCACTGTCACCGCCATCTCGCCACTGCTTCAGGCTGTAGCCTGCATCGTTACTTATGGAACTTCTCGCCTTCTTGGTGGTGGACTTGTTGCCTGCTGGGAAGGTGGGGGAGCGTCTCCCTGTAGAGGGTGGCCATCGCACGTTTAGGACTTCCTCCAATGATGACTCTTTTAGAGGGAAGGGGAAAGGGGATAAAGGTAACGGGAGGTTGTGCGGTGCCAGTGCCCGCACTGGCTGGTGGCATGATGCAATGGCCAATGTGAATCGGGTGGGGTGGGAATTAAGGTGTGTGCACTGTGTGGTGGATGGTGGTGGATCTGGTGGTGGAGGAGAATGGGTGCTATTAAGTCTCCAACATTGTTATTGGACATGTTTTTATAAACTTAGTGCTATTAAATTGAGTTAATAAGACATATATATGCCAATAAAAGATGATCACCTTAATTCACTCAGCCTGTCGCCTTTTTGTCGCCTCGAGCGATTTTAAGCACTGTCACCTTGCTATCGCCTTTCGCATTGACAACATTGGAGTGAGGTTTCCACGTAAACCTAAGTGTTCATTCCTTAATTATGCTTTGATATTTTGTTAATACTCTTCTGCGTATTTTATATTAGAACATGGTATCTAAGCAAGTCATATCTTAGGAAACAATTTTTTTCTTGCTCCACAGATTATAATATCATTTTTATTTTCTGTTAATGTTCACTGTCCATTTTAATGGAGCACAATCAAAGCAACATCTATGGCCATTGGCAAGGAGAAGGCATTGTAAGCGTTGGAGGCGACAATGCGCTCAATGAAGGAAGGAGGCCGCAAGGTCTGTGGCATCAAGCAGCAGAGCGATCAAGCACCGATGCACCACGCGTAGGCGATGGCGACAGCAATGGGCAACGATTAGCAACAATTGGCTGGGATTCACAGTGCTTCACAGCGCTGCTACAACATCATAGGAGCACTGGCTGCACTCGGGAAGTCAAGCGGTGCTGCTGGACTACCGCTGGAGTGAGGACACCAAAGAGGTGTGTCACCAGCTGCTGAAGGTGCGAGATCGAGAAGAAAAGCACACAAGATCTCGAGGAAGAAGATTCCTCTTGATTTCTCCTCCAATGAAGATCACAGCAGAGATCTCACTTGAGATTGCTCACGTGTCAAGAAGCATAAGCAAGGAAGATGTCGGAGATGGTGACACACGACGTCGAGAAAGGGCGGCAAGATCACCGCAACATCAATCAAGGTGACAAAGCTTGGACAACAGCTGCAGGAATGAAGGAGAAAAGGTCGAAGGACCACGTGAGATCAACAACGAGATTTTCACCACTAATGGTTGCTCTAATAGTGGCAATGCGACAATGCTACTAAAGGAGAAATGATGATGACGATGTAAGATTGACGTAAAGCAACAGCAATGTTTTGGGGTCTTTTGAACCCTTAACAAAAAGGAGAAGAAAAGGCAGGAATGAAAAGAAACAAAAAAGAGGGAAAGGAGAAATATATTAAAAAAAAAAAGGAAAATAGAAGAAAAATAACAAAAAAAAAGAAAAAGAGAAAAAAAAAAGAAAAAAGGAGTAATTATGATGTTGAAGAGAAGAGGGAGAGAAGCTCTTTCTCTATTCTTTTTTTAATTTTCTTCTCTATGTTGTTCTCCCATACTCATATGGGAGAAAGGGGGAGTGTGAGTGAGCCCATTGTGGTCCCATATGAGAGACTCATTGTTTGAGATCCTCACATGACAGAAACATTCTATATGATCCCTATATAAGAGGAACACTTTCAAGTCCCTATATGAGAGGTCTAAAGAGAGATTTCCGTATAGGAGAGGCTAGTCTTGAGGTCTCCAGAGGAGAGGCCCACGTCAAGTTCCTATATAGGAGAGGCCAGAGTTTCAAGGTCTCCAGAAGAGAGGCTCATGTCAAGTTTCCCTGTGGGAGAGGCCCAATTTCGAGATCTCCAGAGAAGAGGTTCATATCTGAGATCTCCAGTGGGAAGGCACCAGCACTTGTCAAGGTCTCTAAATGAAAGGCCCATGTTAAAGCCAGCTACAACAATTCGTCCAGGAAACTCCAACCCTTGTTGATGTGTCATCATCAACATACCCACCTACGAGTAAGAACAAGGATGCAGCTAACATCATTCGCCTACAGTAGAGTTGTGACCCAACACCAGTTGAAAGTGTTATGTTCTGCTGTAGAGTAAGGATTTTGTTGTTTAACAAGTTGAGCATTTCATGCTCTAGCTTGAGGGGAAGTGTTAAGAAAATATGTAGCTGGGTAATTGGATTGAGAGATCTAATTACGGGAGAATAGTACAACATCATATAACGTAGAGAGTTAGGAGTAGTGATTTAAATGCCGTCGGCAAGGGGGTTTTTGGAAAGAGTGTATATCGACACGAATATAGTGTCGGTTTACAGGGAAACCGTCGGTATGCCGGCAAAATTGCCGGCATGCCGACAGCTGCCGACGAAATGGCATGCCGCTGATAGGCCGCGCGCTGAGCTGGACAAGAAAGAGGGCTAGAGGGAGAGTTTTTGGTCCTCTCCCGCGCGCCAGGAGGGAAAGAGACCAGCGCTGGAGGGAAAGAGAGTTTTCCCGCGCGCCAGGAGGGAAAGAGAGTTTTCCCGCGCGCCAAAGAGACCAGCGCTGGAGGGAAAGGGAGTTTTCACACACACGTTTTTTGTTCATATAGGCTTACATACAACTGCAAATATATTTCTAACATTTTGATTTAGTTGTCTTTCAAATTTTAATCATTTCTATCATTTCTGTCACATGCATCGACATGCCCTCGGCGTGCCCTAGGCGTGCCTCGAAATGTCATTTTTTCGGGCCGTCGAAATCTGCCATCGAAAAACGAGCATTTCCACGGCATGCCTTCGGCATGCTCACGAAATGCATACCTACAATTTCATCGGCACGGCGTCGAAATCGGCATTTTGAACCTTATCCCTTCACACCCGATCGTGAACACAGATTCTTCACCACCTCAGCGCACTATACCGTAGATAAGAAACCTTGAAGCAGAGATTCTCTCTCACCGCCGGAAGGAGCCCCACGACGAGTAGGCCTCCCACACAAGAAGGGAGGACCTTCACTTCAACCCCCATTGAAACATCACTGCGGGCCTCCTCAACCTCAGATAGTCATAGCCACACCGAGATTAGCACCCCAAAGAGGCCATCGCCCACCATGCCGCAAAGTGCAGCCGCACCCTCTGACCAGGGGGCCTCGACCTCTACCAAGGGCACCATCACTGGGGGTGGTGGCAGAGGACGCCTAGCAGCAGCAACTCGCGTACCGCTCCGCCGCTTGACTCCACTACATTGAGCACTCCAATGCCCAAGGCCCCAGCACTTCCAACACCGCAGCGGCTCCCGACAACCCCTTACCCAGTGGCCGTGCCCTAAACATCTGAAGCAGCGACAATCGACCTCCCTCTAGTCCGTCGAAACGCGAACCTCCACCTTCTTCCTTTCGACTACCTTCCACACCCTGGGGCCATCCTCCACCTTCTTCCTTTCGACTACCTTCCACACCCTGGGGCCATCCTCCTGACTGCCCTCCAGATGAGGCGATGTGATTGCGCAGCAATTCACGTCTCTAATTTGGCCATCTTATGCTAGTTTTTAACATTAGGCAATTGGATTAGATAGGTTTACATGAATCTTATAAATATTAGCATTTATGTAGTTTACGGGGAGGAAGATAGAGATTGAGCCTCCATTTTTACCTCATTCCCATTTCATTTCCATCACATTTCTACCTAACACAACACCACATACTTCACCTACAATAATTTGATGATATTTCAAGTGCATACATGCAAAAACCCCACACAAAATTCCCACACCCCAACGGTCTCCCCTTGTCATCTTTTGTCCCCCCTCATCTATATAAACCCCTTCACCTCACTCCACAGAAGTGGTCGGCCCATCCCCTCACCTCACCCTCAGTCATTCCCTCCCATTGATTTAAATGCCGACGACATGCCATTTCTGAGCAAGGGTCGTGCCGACATGAAGAAAACGTCGATTTACAGGGATTTCGTCGGCATGCCGTCGGCATTGTCGACATGCCCTCAGCACGGTCGACATGCTGGCGAAATTGGTGCCTATGTCGAGGTTACTATTGATTTTTTTAATTACTTTTGCTATTTTCCTCGGTATGCCTCGGCATGCCCATCGAAAAACGGGCATTTCCACGGCATGCCCTCGGCATGCCCACGAAATGCATACTTGGAATTTCATCGGCACGACATCGAAATCGGCATTTCAAACCTTGTTCCCTCCCATCCCACCATCAGTGCTCACGCACCCTCACAACACAGCCTGCCACACAACCTCCATCCCCTGAGCTCTCCTCTCTCCCTCTCTTCCCCTCCTCATCGTTAATATCCTCTCACAAGTTGAGAGGGACACTAAGTGCAGAGGAGTTTCTCGTGGTTAACACCATGGCGAGGGCATACCACCGCCTAGCTCCTTCGCGAGCAAGTGGGCGTGGTGGATTCCCATTTTAATTTTTTTGTTTCACTGTTTTGTTATTTTGATTTGTTTTTGCTTTATTTCCTTTATCTGTTCATCGCCATTGCCAGAGCTTCAAGCTCTGAAGCTCCTTCCCGCGTGCCTGTGCGCCCTCCAACCACTTCACTGAGACCCCTTGCGTGCCTCAACCACCGTTGCGCGCCTTTGCACGCGTCCCATGCCGTTCCAAGCCCTCTTCATGCCTTCACCTTCATATCCCATGTGCAGCTCAGCCGGTGGCCTTACGGAACAGCTGGTTGCCTTTTGCCCCTTGCATTGTAGCCGCGACCTCACGCGACTACAGTGCGTGACCGATTCATTCCTCATTTATTCGATCACCTGGGCTCTCTCTTCGTAGCTACTGCCCGCAGCCGGTTGCAGAGCCCTTGCGCACCTACGCGCAATGCCTTTGCCTCTCCCAATGCCCCTGTGCGCTGCCTCTCCACGCGCCTTAAAGGGTTGCGACCCTTGCCTACGCCTTAGCGCGCAGCGCTGTGTCCTACCCTTGTGCACCTGCTCCAGTGCGTGTGCACTATAGCACCATCTAAGTGCCTGCGCATTGCCTTCTTCCACAAACAAACACACACGGGCCCTTTCACACACATACAGACACACACATGCATACACATGCACACAGATATATATATAGACACATATATAGTCCACTTTCTCCCACACACATCCACCAATACATCCATTCACAAGACCGCGCACCTGCCTATTTACCGCGCATTTTATCACGTGTGTATACGCACCAATTGCATACACATTCGCGATATTCGTGCACATCAAAGCATTCTACCCACACTTCCACACGACCGCTCCACACCCACACACGGCACATAGCTAGGTTAATCCCGTCTTTCCAGATGACGATTAACCTAGCGTGGTGCTATATTCCCATTGAATCTCCAATTCAATCCTCACCTTATTATTATATAGTTGTATATGTGCATATCTCAACTATATATATATATAAGCTAAGTTTTTCCATTCCTTTCCATTTCGTATTTTCTTTCCGTATTTCTTTTCCTTGTCTTTTATTTTGTTGATAAAGAAAAGATAAAAAAAAGCCCTAAAATAGAAAAGATAACTCATCTTTGCAGGTACACGATCTTGCATGTAGCAAGATCCATTTTAAACTTGATTTTTGGCAAATCACCAAGGACCAATTTTTGGTAGTAGCTAAGGACAATTTTGAGGGTGTGCATCAAGGACAAGACTATCAAAAAAAATTATAAAACCAAGAAAAACCCAAGAATACAATAAGCGAACGGAAATTACCCATTGTTAGAAATTACGTAGAAACAGATTAACCCCAACCCCACCTCCCTGAGCCTAAAATTGACAAGTTAAAATTTGATTTAGTTCAGGTTAATAAATTTTGATAAACTGTGCAGATTCGACTATAGGTAATCACTTCCACTATATAATTTACAATGCCAGTATCACCATATTAAATAACCCTACTTGCATTCTATCAACCTCCTCCCTCGCACCTCCTCTCTTCTCGTTCTCCCCTCCTCCCTCTCTCTTCCTCTCCCCCTCTCGCTCCCTCTCTCTTCCTCTACCTCTCTCGCACTCCATCTCTAAAGATGAGATCTCTGGGTGGATTAGCATTTAATATATCTAGAATAATGGCCATAAAAATCATTAAAGATATGTAGTGGGAAAGTTATTTTGCAACACTAATTATACAAAAATAACATATTTTTATCAATATTAAAGAAAAATTAAAGGTATAATCGAAATTGAGAGCCTAACCTTGAAGAATATATAGATGTTTGAATCTTTGTTTCAAGTTCTAAAGTCACATGCATTTTCCTTTTTTAAAAAAATTTTTTTTAGCTCTTAAGAGAATGGTCAAATTGGATGATCGGTTAACCAAACCAACTGATCCAACCTGATTTTGATCGGTTTACACCGATTTTAACTTTGCTCACCCGAATCGATAGGTCCAACCGATAAGGCATCGATTTCCACTTGAATCGGCCAAATCAGTTTGATTTTTAAAACATTGCCAGATTGGCAATTTTTTACAGGTCATATGGCATTGTACATCAGATGTCCTACCCTCACACCTCACAATAGAACAGTGTGATAGAAAGAAACATAAACATTTATTAAATGTGGCTCGTACTCTTGATTCACCACTATGAGCCACATTTATATTGGGGTGATGCTATGCTTACCGCTTATCTTATTAATAGAATGCCGTCTTCTGTATTACGTGAGCATATCCTACGACATGTTTTGTATCCTAACAGAGAGTTATTTCAGACGCCCCCTCAGCTATTTGGATGTGTTTCCTTTATGCACTTATTGGGATCAGGAAAAGACAAGTTAGCACTTAGAGCCGTGAAATGTATCTTCCTTGGTTATGCACGGACACAGAAGGGGTATCGGTGCTTGATCTAGGGGCTAGAAGGCACTATGTGAGTGCAGATGTTACCTCTCATCAATTATTGCCTTATTTCTCTTTTACAGCACGACAGTTGGTTTTCAATGCTAAGTTTGCCCCTATGTTGATTCCATCTGTGCCTATGGATGAGTTTCCTATATCTGAGGTTGGTCCTACACCTGACAGCGGTAGTTAGGCACCCGTGTGCAGTTCGACACCTGACAGTGGTACTAATGGTAAGAGATTCATGAATCCATCTATTACTTTTTAGTAGCCAATCACCTACAGGCAACACACCTACTTCAGATCCACCATCCTCCTTAAGTCAGGTATGTGTTAAGGTATCTGACGATGATGATGACCTTCCACGTACTAGTAGGCCTCCTACACCTCCTATTTCTATTGGTGATTGTGCAGGACCAGGTAATAGTATCCCAGATGATGACCTTCCTATTACTATTAGGAAGGCTCCTCGTTCTTGTATTCAATATAATGTAGCTGGAGCAGCAACTGCAACTAATCTGAGAACTACATTCGGGCTCTTTACTAGGACTTTTGCCGCTACAAAGATACCTTCCACGTACCAGTAGGCCTTGATTCAAAGTGGCGTACAACTATGAAGGATGAGATGTCTGCACTTCGGAGCAGATAGACTTGAGAGCTAATCTCTCTTCCTACTAATGCTCGCTTGGTGGGATATCGTTCAGTCTTTGTCCTGAAATACAACCCTGATGTGTCTATTTCAAGGTACAAGGCTTGATTGGTGACAAAGGGATTCACTCAGACATATGAGGTAGACTTCTTTGATACTTGCTCTCCGGTTGCTTGACTATCGATAGTCAGGATGCTTATTTCTATTGGTGCTCGCAAGGATTGGATGCTTCACCAACTCGATGTGAACACTTTTCTCCACAGCAATCTTTAAGGGGAGGTATATATGCAGCAGCCCTGTGGGTTCAAGGTTCAGGGGGAGTATGTATGCAGGTTGAAGAAGGCCATTTATGACCTTAAGCAGAGTCCTTCGATGATTACTAAACCCTAAACTGTTAGATACTTGAAGAAGGCACCTAAACGTAGTATTTTGTTCTAGAAAGGCTCTCCTATGACAATAGTTGAATATTCTAATGCAGACTATGTAGGGTGTGTTGCTAATAGAAAATCCACTACTAGATTTTGTACATTTGTGACAGGAAATTTGGTTACCTAGAGGAACAAGAAATAGGGAGTGGTTTATTTATTGCTTCAATACTGAGTCAGAATATCAGGCGATGCCCCAAAGAGCCACTGGGTGAGGTCTCTACTGCGTGATTTGCATGTCCAGATTGAAGAGCTCGTGGAAATGAGATGTGATAATATGGCAGCCACATATATACCCAAAAATTCTATGTCCCATTAACTCACCAAGCATGTTGAGGTGAATTGCCACTACACCAGGGACCTGATTCAACGTGGGATGTTGTGTACTGCTTTTATTGCCTCTAAGGACTAGACAATTGATATCTTCACAAAGCCTCTTCTACGTTCAATCTTCGATAATTACAATTCCAAGCTAAGCATGATTGATATCTGTGCTACAGTTTGAGGGAGAGTGTTGAGATACTCCGTTCATTATTTTCTTTGTTCTGTTTTATTATTTTTCATTTTATGTTGAACATGCACTGTTTTTTTTTCCAATACCTCTCCTTTATATAAAGAGATCTTGGGTCCTTTGATAAATAGATTTGAATATTTTCTCCCACTGTCGATCAAGCAGTATCGGATACTTCGTTCTGAGTGTGATTTTAACCCAAAATCATATTAGATTTGATTTGACCTTTGCGGAAAAATTTGATACGATTGTTAGTGAACATTCATTTGTTTTCACAGAATTTTTTATGGAGTTGTTTGTTATTTGCTTGATTCCATAATTTTGGTGGATGTGATCCTCGTAGAGATAGGCACGTAAATTTTAAAAATCAAGCAAGCCCAAAAGGATTATTTTGAAATTTTAATTTTAGAATTAATTAGATTAATTTATAGGTTAGAAGAATTTCAAAGCTATATGATGTCGTTATATTCCACAATCTCAAATTAGGATTACAAGTAGTAAAATAATCAACCGAACTTGATTAATCAGTAATAATAGGAGAAAATGCAATTGCATCACTTGACACATGATGTTATGGATGTTTTATCTGTATGCCAGTTTTATTCTACAATTTTGATGATTTTGATTGTGAAATGTGAATGATGATAGTGATCATCTAGACATATAGTGTGGAGCGATTGTGAGCGGATTGCATTATTTTTATGTAATTCCTATAATTTGTGAGTCCTTACATTTGATGTAATTTTTATGTGTGGAATGTTATGTAAGGTTGTGATTATGATACATGGAATGTGATCTCAAATACGTAATTCTAGTTTTAGATTAGGTCAAGAATAATTAATTTAATAAGATTAAATAAACTCTTTCTCAAACAAAACCTAGTCAAATTCCCAGCAGGACTGATTTCCTTATGCATCAACGAATTAGTCATGGTGACGATAATTCGTAGTCTCTACTGAGGCGAGGAAATTATAACCATGCGGTTATGTTAGTGAGTTTGCTCTCTCCTAGGAGAGCATTGCATAGCATGCATGTGAAGTAGGTCCACTCATTTCCTGAAAGGGATGGGCCGTATGTTTGTCTTGGATGTAGTTTCTAACCCTTTGGTTAGGTGCATCTAATGACCTATATACGTAGTTGTGCGCATGCTCAATGACAGTTGATGCGTATAGTGTAGGGTACACCAAAGGACCAAATCATCTGAACACACAAGTTGGACTTATGAGGCGAAAAGAGCACCTACTTCTCTCATTGGAATTGTGTATGCAGACCCTTCACAACACAACCTCAATGAAGGGGAGAGTTCAATCCTACTTAAGGCAATAGGATCGACGTGCCCCTTGGTTTAAGTGTTAGAGAGGGAATAATATGCAAATTAGACTTAAGTAGAAAACCTTTATTTGCAAAATCGCAAAACAAAGTTTATTTTTATACGTTGGATTTTAACCAAAACATTTAGTTCTTTTCAAATGACGAACCTCAATCTACTCAACCCTCTACTTGAAAAGAACTTATGAGCCTTAACTATACAAATTGGATTCATAACCTCGAGCTAGTTCTCACTACTGATCACATTAAGTATGTGATCAAGCAGAACAAGCATGAGAATCCCAGGAATTTTAGGAGTTTAATGCGAATTGGGACAATGGAAACACACTTGTCAGGTATTACATCCTTTGTTCGCTCTCCAATGAACTTCAGAAACAACATAAAGAGATGAAAACTACCTCTAACATCTTGACGAGCCTTGAGGAGATGTTCAAGAATATGAATCGAACTTAGTGTTATAATATACTAAGGAAGTTGCTTTCATGTAAGATGAAGGCAGAGACTCTAGTGAGGGAGCATGTTCTGAAGATGTACGGATATGTTTCAAAACTCCAAAGGTTGGGGATGATAATTGATGACGGGATCCTTGTAGACATCATTTTGTAATCTCTTCCAGGCTCCACCAACTTCATCGTCCCATTTCACATGGAAAAAATAAAGATGACCACAATTGAGTTAATCTCCTTGCTGAAGTCTACGGAGGATATCATTAAGAAGAACCCACTAAAGGCAATGGTTGCTGAGAGCAATGAGAGGTTTAAGAGGAAGAAGCAAAGCAAAGGGAAAGGTTCTCACAAAAAGAACAAGTCTTCAGCTCCTTCCGCACGTCTCACTTCTTCTAAGAAGAAGAAAGATAAGGCAGCAAGTGCATGTACTACAAAAAGCCAGACCACTGGAAATGGAATTGTCCAGAGTACATGAAGTCCTTGGAGAAAGGCAAGGGCAAGGCTAATGCAAGTAAAGAATCTCTTCTCATCATAAAAACCAACTTACTTGATCGATGAGTTAGAAGTTCGATTGTGAATTCTGAAGCATCTGTTTATATTTGCAATTTGTTGCATATATTTCAGATGACCAAAAAAGCTTCAGGGAGAAGTGTAGATCATGATCGGATTCAAGGCAATAGTTGTAGCGGAAGCCATACGGATTTGCAGACTCAAGATGCCCAACAGGCATATCATGGTTTTGAAAGATTTGTCTCTTTGTACCTTCCATTAGGAGGAACCTTTTCTTTGTTTTTAAATTAGTTAGATTCAGATATTCTTTTCTATTTGAGCAAACTCTTAATATAAATTGTTTTAGTAAAGCGTTTGCTTTTGGTTCCATTACTCCTACTGGTTTGTATGGGCTAGATGAATGTCAATTAGTTTTGAACACTTCTAATGTTGTGATTGAGAATCAAACACCTTCTAAGCATGCTAGGGAAGATGCAGACAAATCCATGGTGACCTAGCATCAAAAATTAGGGCGTGTCTAATCAATAGACTCGTCAAGGATGAACCCTTGGATTTTCTGAAGGTCCAACTCTTGCTTACTTGCAAACATTGCATTTGTGAGAAGATGTCCAAACCAGCCTTTCTTGGAAAAGGGGTCAGACATGAGGACTTGTTGGACCTCATACATACGGATGTACGTAGACTATTTAGTAGGAATGGTCAATTGTATTTCGTGGCATTTACTAATGACTTCGCGGTATGGATTCATTTCCTAAATGCATCACAAGTCTGAAACCTTTGAAAAGTTCAAAGAGTTTCAGGATAACCAAATAGGCAAGCGAATCAAAGCAATTCGGTCAGACTAAGGAGGTGAATACCTTTCCGAAGAATTCAAAGAATACCTCAAGGAGAAAGAAATCATCTCTAGACTCATGCCCTCTAATCCTCCACAATTGAATGGCGTAAACAAGAGATGCAACCGCATTTGGTTGGACACAGTACAATCCATGATGAGCAAAGCGTAACTTCCACTTTACTTCTAGGGATGTGCGCTAGCGACAACACATTTTGAATAAGATTTCTACCAAATTTGTCTTAAAAACCCTATGTAAGATGTGGCATGGCAAGAAGCCAAGTGTTGGATGCTTGCACATTTGGGGTTGTGTGGCTCATGTTAAGAACATGAATCCCAACAAACTAGTGCGTAACTGGAGAATGGCAAAGGCCATTACTTCAACGACCCTAAGATATCTAGGAATGCTATATTCATGAAAGAAAATTCCTAGAAGGTCAAGAAAAAAATGAAGGGAGCTTATTAAGTCAGATGAGACCAATGAAGCCCCTAACCCAGAAGAAAGAGATCAACCAAAAATAAGTAATGCTCCCATTACGCCTAGAAGGAGTTCTAGAGTGATACATCCACCTGAGAGATAAAGATTATACGTCTCAGAAGAGTCTGAGATTGATTTTGTCACATATCATGAGGCAATAAAGGCTCATGATGTGGACAGATGAAGGCTAGCAATGCAATTCGAGATATACTCCATGAATAGGAATGACGTATGAACCCTTGTCAACCTTCCTAGTGGGATAAAACTCACTGGGTGCAAATGGATCTAAAAGAGGAAGAGGGATTCAGATGGGAAGGTGGAGACTTTAAAAGCATGGCTTTTGGCCAAAGACTACACCTAAAAGGAAGGGGTTAACTATAAGAAAAACTTCTCCAATTGCCATGCTTAAATCCATTCGGATATTCTAGCCACAGTTACATACCATGACTATAACTATTGAGAGAATGTGTAGTTGGGATTTAGTCCCACATCATTGAATGGAGAGAGTTGAAGTGTGTGGTAGCCTATAAATAGCCATTATACTCTATTTATTATTTAAGAAGATTAATACAAATACTTGTCCTATAGGGGCCTTCTTCAATGGTTTTCTCCATACTCTTCTTGAGTGAAGTTTCCACGTAAACTGAAGTGTTATTTTTGTCATTCTTAATACTCTTGATTATTATTCTGCTTATTTTCATTATTCAACTTAGTATCAGAGCAAGTTGTTCTTAGGTTTGTTCTTAAGGTTTACGATTGTTCGGTTCTTTATTATTATCAATAGGAATATGTTGGGTTTCCACGTTGCTGTTTTGAGGTTCACGGAGACAGCGAGGGTGAGGATCCTAAAGGTTGGGGGAGAGTGCCTCACAATCACATGAAATCTTATGTCCATTCAAAGAGACACAAGTTGAGAAGGGTTGAAGAAGGAGCGATCGATGAAAATGGGTTGGTGTTGCTGCCTTGGGTGGCGCCACCTTGACCTATTTCGGCACCGACAACATTTTGGCAACCTCAAAGACTAGTGTGGCAACTTCCTGAGGGAGAGTTGCAGATTCCCTTTGAGAGATTTCGTGTTTCGACTCCATTTGAGGTGAGGATTGAAGCACATGCTACCTTGGAGATTCTGCTCACGGCGATGCAGGAACTGGTGGTGATTGCCATCGTTGTACTCAAGATTGCTACTACAGATGATTCATGTCAACATCGCCAACTGTTGGGAGAGCGTAGTGCAGTCACTTTCGAAGAGAGGAGACGTGGTCCAGTAACAATGATCCTAGCGAAGATCTCAACGAAGATCTTGCACAAGATCGAAAGCCTGATGGAAGATCTCAGGCGGAGATCTCTGCAATGATGATGGCAGCGAAGACGACAAAGAAGAGGGAAATCATAGCTCTATAGCCGTGATTTTGCAGTTATTAGAACCCTTAAAAGGAAGGTTATTTTTTAATTTTTAATTTTGAGTTTTTGTCATTTTTACCTTCTGATTTCCTTTTAAATCTTTTTGGATATCTTTTTAGTGTTGAGAAGGAAACGGAGGGACAGGAATAAAAAAAAGGAAAAAAGGGAAAAAAATAGAAGAGAAAAAAAGGAGGTAAACAAGAAAATTATCAAAAAAAAAAAGGAAAGGTAAAAAGTGATGAATTTTAAGAGAAGAAGGGGAGAAGCTTTCCTCTAATCTTATTATGTCTTTTCTATGTTTATTTCTTCTTCCATACGAGTATAAGAGAAAGGGGGAGTGTAAGAGTCTATTGTTGTGATACCATATGAGAGTCTCATTGTTTAAGGTCCCCACATAAGAGAAACTATTTATTTATGTTGTTGGTTCCTATATGAGAGGACCACTATCTCAGTCTCCAGAGGAGAGACCGACTTCGAGTTTCCATGTGGGAGAGGCCTAATTTCGAGGCCTCTAGAGGAGTGGCCTATGTCCGAGATCACCAATGGGAAGGCACCAGCACCAGTTGAAGTCTCTAGAGGAGAGATCCATGTCAGAGCCAGCTACAACAGTTCATCCAACAAACTTCAACCTTCATGGATGTGTCGTCATCAACATCCTTGCCTACAAGCAAGAACGGGGATGCAGCTAACGTCATTTGCCTGAGGAAAGCCGTGGCCCAGTTGCACCAGTTGAGAATGTTGTGTTCTATTGTAGAGTGAAGATTTTTTTGTACAAGTTGAGCATTCCATGTTGTAATTTGATGGAGAGTGTTGAGAGAATGTGTAGTTGGGATTTAGTCCTACATCGTGGAATTGGGAGAGTTGAAGTATGTGGTGGCCTATAAATAGTCATTATACTCCCCACTTACTCTTTGAGAAAAGTAATGCAAATACTTACCCTATAGGGGCCTTCTCCCGTGATTTTCTCCCTACTCCTGAGTGAGGTTTCCATGTAAATCGAAACGTTATTTTTGAAATGCTTGATATTCTTGCTTATTATTATTCCACTTATTTTCATTATTCAACTATAACATCTCGCAATTGAATGTCAATACAGCTTTCCTTAGTGATTTCGTCGAGGACATCTATATAGAGCAACCTAAGGTTTCCAAGTAGATGGTGGGGAAAAAAAGATATGAAGCTAAACAAGTCCATATATAAACTTAAGTAAGCTTCTCGTAGTTAGAACATCTGATTCAATGAGTCCATAAAGAGTTACAAATTACATCAAAATTCTAATGAACCTTACGTCTACAAGAAGGCTTGTGGGAGTGCTATTACCTTTTTAGTGTTGTACGTGGGCGACATCCTACTCATTGGGAATGATGCAGGATGTTATCCAGTGTTAAGCTCTGGTTATCATAGAATGTCAAGATGTAAGATCTCGAGGATGCCTCTTATATCTTGGGTTTGAAGATGTTCAAAAACGAAAAGAGGACACTGGGATTATCTTAACAAGGATACATAACCAAGGTCTTAGAGAGATTGTGCATGGATAACTCCAAGAAGGGCTTTCTCATCCTATTAGACGTAGAGTTCTCTTGTCAAAGGGAATACCTCCCAAACAGTTGAGGAGAAGAAAGTCATAGGTGGATGTCCATATGTTTCTGCAGTGAGTAGCTCAATGCCTACCATTGTCTATACACGACCAAATATCTGTCACGCAATGGAAGTGGTAAGTCGTTACCAATCCAATCCGAGACAGGAAGATTGGACTATTGTCAAGAACATTCTCAAGTACTTGAGGAGAACAAAAGAGTACTGCCTAGTTTTTGGAGGTAGGGAACTCCAATTATTATGGTACATCGACTTTGACTTCTAGCTAGACATTGACGATAGAAAGTTTACATCAAGGTCTATTTTCTTGTTGAACGGTGGTTCTGTGATTTGGAGAAGCAAAAAGCAAGATGCCACGGTTGATTCAACAACAAAAATCGAATACATCGCTGCATTTGATGCTGCAAAGGAGGTAGTGTTAATAGGCAAGTTTGTTGAGTAACTTGACGTAGTTTCCTCGATATAATCACCAATCCCACTATTGTGGGACAACACAAGTGCCATAACGCAAACAAAAGAGCCTCGCTCTCAATAAAAGAGCAAGCATATTGAAAAGTACCATAGCATCCGAGAGATCGCCAAGCGTGGCAATGTGATCATCACAAAGGTGACCTTCATGGATAACATTGCTGATTTGCTGACCAAGGCCTTTATTAGAGTCATTTGATTGGCATGTATGTAGTATGGGGCTGAAAGAGGTTCCAGAATGGCTTTGAAGGCAAGTGGAAGTCTGTTGGATTTTGTATGCTCTAAACGAGTTATTGCATCTGAATAAAAGAATTTGATTATTTTCCAGTAAATGAATGGGGTCCCTTAGTACAAATAGGGTAACATACTTAGTTAGATCGAATAAACCATGTGTGTGTTGATTCAAAGATATAAACGGTTAAGAAAATCCGATAGCACATTAAGAAATCAACTGATGTGATCAATTATTTCCAGTTTGAGTTGGGATGGGAACCTTGTCTAGAGGTCGTTGCCTGATTAATGTTCTTGAATGGAGATTTGAGACTTGTCACGCGGGTTAAGTTATGAAGTTAACATGATGAAACAGGAGATAACGAAAGTCCTCCAATGCTGTCATAGAGAAGGCGTATTCTTTAACCTGAGACATACGTCTCTGTTCACAAACACATACATTTGGTAAACCAATAGTAGATGCACTGACCTTGGTGCTGATAATGGAAAGATGGTGTACGTGGGAAGGAGTAAGAGGTGCATGATCTCTTAAAGAGATTACAGGAATCTATTACATAGGTATGTAACAAATTGGAGGCATGAACTTGCTGTACATATATTGGGAATGACAATTCCACATGTGGTCGTTGAGTTCTGATCAGACTCAATGCAAGAGAAGATAGACTTTTGAGAAGGGTTCTGATTTTTGTTATCATCCTAATGAGACAAAGAGGTATCAAGAGTAATATTGTCTAAGCATTAATGAAAATAGTCTAATGAGATTAGACCTTGGGATAATAATTTCCTCTAATGTGAAGGATTCACGAGTACTCGTTGAGGGGGTGCAGTACCAAAATTTCACTAATCCTACAGCTTCATTATTGGAGTGATGAAACTAATAATGATTTTAATGGTTTCCTACTTGAAGAATAAATCAATTATAATTAAAATAGTTAAATTACATTTGATTTAATGATTAATTACACCTAATTTAATAGTGTTGGATTGCAATTAATTTAAGTTTGGATACTAGATTCAAACATCTCATAATTTGTTATATCCTAATCATGCGAAAAACAAGTAGGATTTGATTCCCACAAGTAGGATTTAACTCTCCTCTCCTCCAATGGATACTTGATTTACTTGGGGTCCCTAAGGAAAACCATGCTTAATCTAGCATCGATCTACAGTATGGTTTATCTTGTGGTAATGCTCACAAAACAGATTGGTGTGGCCACGACGTCGACCACTGCCACCTCCACCTCCAGTTGTGCGCTCTCTCCTTCCTGTAGGGGTTCCCCGACCACAACCAAGAGATGCCATAGCAGAGGAGTCAGGAGGGACAGGGTCAGATATCTCTAGGCGTGAAAGACGAGCATAGATTTGGTCCAGTGTGGAAATCTCCTCCAAAGTCAAGCTAGTCCTTCATGGCATTATACTTAAAGCCCAAGGCCACGACATCGACCACTGCCACCTCCACCTCCAGTTGTGCACTCTCTCCTCCTTCCTGTAGGGGTTCCCCGACCACAACCAAGAGATGCCATAGCAGATGAGTCAAAAAGAGGGACAGGGTCAAATATCTCTAGGTGTGAAAGTCGAGCATAGATTTGGTCCAGTGTAGAAATCTCCTCCAAAGTCAAGCTAGTCCTTCATGGCATTGTACTTGAAGCCCAAGGCCGCTAGCAATTAAACAGATTCGATAGTTTCCCACTGCTTAATCATAAGCAGACACATCTGATGAGAAGCGTAAATGGATATTCTTCTCATCCCAATGATTCTTCATAGTATCATAACATTCTGCCAGACTCATGGTTCCCTTCCAGAATGTTTGCATCTCCTTGATGACTCAGTAAAGGCGAGCAATATTACTCCTATGAGAGTGAATCTCGTGGAGTACCTCCTACTTATTAGCAGATGAATGACATCACCTACTTGCCTATGGACTCCTTCATACTATTCAACATGCATGTAGCCACCCAGTTATTGTCGACCTACCAGTCATAAGTTTTAACTGTCGGTTCATTTTTTGTCTAGATAACTTCTTTGATCCTACAAATCAAGAAAAAGATGTTGACGACCATAAGAGGAAATTAGTTCCATCCAACTTGATGGAAGTGCCCTGCATATGAGAAGGTGCGCTCCTGGTAGATAGCCTCCCCATCGAGTCGCTAAGGGCATCTTTTTGGTCTCCATAATGTCTCGATTTGTAGGAAAAATAAAGAAATCTTCTTGTTGTTGGAAATCAGATCATATATCAACTGGAAGGAACAAACGTAGATATGAAAAAAGACGGTTACAGATCATAAGATGGCCAAAGAGATCTGAAAAAAAAAAAATTCAAAACATAGATGGAGGAGCAACAACCTTTGCAAAAGCCCGATCACAAACTAGGGCATGGGAAAGCCACTAGCGACGCCACTCCCCCACAAGTGACGCCATTCCCCCATAAGATTGCCGCTATGATGCTCCAGCAAGAGGAGAGGAGGTCGGCGGCGCAGGCTGCCACTGATGAAGAAGCCCCTGCTAGGCATCGACAATAAAGGAGGGGGTCGGCAGCAACTACAGAGAGGAGAAAAGGGAGTTTGTGGTTGTAACGAATGCGTGCCCCAGACGTCTTAAAAGACGTCTGGGAGGAGGCCCAGACATCAGTCCAGACGTCTGGGATCACATACAGACGTCTGAACAGACGTCTGGGATCGTTTCCAGACGTCCTGAAATCCGTTATTTTCGACACAAGCGAGTCGCCTGCGCGCCTGGGCGCGCAGACCGCATATTCCCTCTTTTCCTCTCTGCGGCTGCAGGCGGCCTGCCGCCTTCTCTCTCTCCTCTCCGCGCGGCGTTAAAAGGGGCGCGCCTCCCCTCCCGTCTCCACCGTCTCCTCCTCCTTCCTGTGCGCAAGAGCGAGCGGACGCGAGGGCGGCAGCGGCGGCCGCAGTGAGCGCGGAGGTGCGGCGTGCGAGGGCGGAGCTCTGCCGTGAGGGCGAGCTCGCCGGAGCGGCTTGGCCGGCCGACGGAGGGCGCAGGGGGTGCGGAGCGACGCGAAGAGGGACCTGCTGCGGGCTGAGCAGCAGACGCGCGAGGTTCGACGCGGGCGGCGTCGCGAGCGAAGGCCGAGCAGGGCCCTGATTCTGGAAAAATTTCCAGAATCAGACGTCTGGGTTGATAGCCAGACGGCAAGGTCGACGTCTGTAAGATCATACAGACGTCTGAAAGGTGAGTTTTCCGCCTTCTTCTTCCTTCTTGGCGACTGACCGTACTGAGGGGGGGGTTGGCTGTGCGCAGGTTCGCTGATTCGCCATCTTTTGCGAATCAGACGTCTGGAAGTTGTACCAGACGGCGGGAGTGACCTCCAGACGTCCGGAGTGACCATAGGACGTCTGGGATCTAGGACAGACGTCCCCGCAGACTTCTGGACGTCTGGGAAACCACGCTGAACAGGTAATTCTCTGATCCACCGTTTAAGACGTCTGGAGGGAGTTCCAGACGTCTGATTTTGCACAGTATCATCTTTTTCGACCCGTTTACGGCCCGTTCGGGATCCGTTTTCCGTGATTCGAGTTGCGTTCTTTTCAGAATTAATTCCTCTACTCGTCTACAGTAGCTATACACTGTTTTGAGACACTCCCTGTGTTTGATCCTTGTGATAGGACCTCGTTCAGTTGCAGTCTTGAGAGTCGCGGAGGCACGCGGAATTCCCGATCACGCCCCCATTACTCCCGTTGTACCTGGTAGAGTGGCTTTAAATATTAATAAAATTTGTTAAAGTATGGAACCATAACTAGAACTTAGGACATTGCATGAATCCTAGGAATGAGAAATATATGGAATGATAGTTCCTAGGTGTTGCATGAATCCTAGGGACGGAAAACTAGATTGTATGGTAGACCCTAGGATATGGCATGAATCCTAGGATGGAAAAACTAGTGGAATGTATAATAATGCAGTCTTGGAAAAATGGAAAGGAATATATGAAGCTGCCTGTAAATTGAGTTCACAGCTGCCTGTTATGAATAAAGAAACATGATTGGGATCATGGTTTGTAAGAACGTGAAACTGGAAAGTAAGACATGAGATGTTCTGGAACCCTACGGGGAAGTAGGAGTAGAACTCCTGAAAAGCGAATGGAATAGAATTGGGGAAGTGAGCTGGCCCTTGAGTACGGAGTACCAAGGAGAGCGACTGTCCCCATGTTTAGTGCAGAGCTGAGCTAGCCACCCGAGGGACCCGGGGGTTAGGACTGGCCACTCTGTACCGACTTGTTAGCCCTCGTGTACGTAGTACCGAGGAGAGCTAGTAGTGTTAGGAGAGTACTAGCTACCCCACGGGCCCCGGGGTTCTGCTAGCCTCCTTCACCGACTTGTTAGGCCCACTAGGGCAAACCAGGGTAGTCAGGCGAGGGTGCGCGGACTGTGGAGGGGCAAGGCCCCGGTTTGGTTACTGTGGAGGGGTTGGACCCCTGTTACTGAGAGGGCTCTGCCCTGGTTCCGTGCTGTGCTTTGGGCGCACCCATTAACGGAAACGACTGACCGCGTGCCAGTGCGGGCTAGCTACCTGTGCGTTTATCGCGCGTGCCGTAGTCACCGTTACGTCTGTCAGTGACCTTGGGGTGGTTGACTGAGGGTAGGATCACCACGGGAGACTCTCCCGGCCAGGAGAGCACCACGTGCTACTTCTACTTTTGGAAAAGACTGCAATCAAGATCGTTCCCACGAGGACATTCGAGATCAAGTAAAGGATCTGAGAAACAAATGAAATAGTGAGAAAAATTGAAAGATGTGAATAAAGGAAGTAATAGAACATAACAGCTACTGTACACTCTACTGTTGCCTTTAGTTAGTTTGCCACTCTACTCAGCGTTTTGCTGACGCGTTACACTCGTTACCTTTTTCAGGACCAGGTGTTGAGCAGCCAGGGTCGGCGGCTGCAGAGGACGCTGGGCCGAGTAGGGTCCAGTAGAGTTACCACAGCCTGTTGTACCTCTTTTGTTTTCTGTTCTAGTGAGTAGTTTTTGTTTCCGCTGTACCTTCTTTACCTGCAGTTCTTGTTATATGATAAATGTTGTTTACTGTTGTGGTGGTACCTACTGTAGTAGTTTCTTTCCTTGCTGCTGTACTTTCTTACTGTTAGTTATATTCATGCTGAATGTGGTTTATTTTACTGTCTTTTGGTTACTTCCTCGTTGGACGACTAGGTCTTGGGATTAGTCGAGTCGATCCGGTTCTCGTGTCTCGTAGGGACTCGGGAACCGGGTCGTTACAGTGGTGGTGTTAGAGGCTTAGGTTTGGTAGGGTACCCAAGCATTAGCCTAAGACCACTGCTCTAATATCATGTTGGAAGAGGAAGATATAATATCTTATTCCAAGACCCTAAAGGCTCTTATATAGAGATACCCCATAGAGTAAAAGTATAGGGAGATCCTTACAATATAAGAAACAATAAAAACAAGACACATAGACTCTCAAAGTTTTCCTTGTTTTGGGTTATAAGCGATTATATATCATCGATGAGCATGATGTAGCATCACATTTGTTGTGCCATCTTAATAAGTCCCAACACAACCAAATTACTTCTTTGAAGAAGGGAGGTGATACCTTCATCGATGCATTGGAAGTTCTTTCATTCCAAATCATTCTTGGATCATAGCATAAGATTGAAATTGTCCCTTTTCTGGATTCAAATAACCCCTATGAAACACTCATCCATCTTGAATCCTTTTAAGACTTTTGACTATATGCCTTCTAAGGCAATCCCCGCAATCCTTGTGAACCATCCATGCATCTCATGTCCTTCATTTTGAAGTTCTTAAACCCCTTCATTATTGGCAACAAGTAAAATGTCATCAATTTAACAGCTAGAATTACAAAATAACACCTTATTGACCTTCATATAGATGCACTTGTCAATAACGTTCTCCATAAATCCATAAGATGTGACATTGCATAGGCATGTTTTAGTCCATATCCTGACTTCCCTAATTTGCAAACAGAATTTTCCTTTCCCATGGTAATAAGCCCTTCATGTTGACCCATATAAAGTTCCTCCTCTTAGTCACCATTCAATAAGGCAATCTTCACCCTTTCGACAACAAAAAGAAAAGGCGGTGAATCTCAAGATCATAATGAGCCACCAAAGCCTATATAATTCTTAAGGAGTCTTTCTTTGAAATTGGAGTGAGTCTGCTTGTACTTGATTCCATCCTTTTGACTATAGCTCTTTCCAACAAGTCTTGCCTTATAACCCTAAAATGTAACCTTAAGAGTCGCGTTTGGTCTTAAAAGCCCACTTACACTTGAATCATTTGACCCTTCAGGTTCCTAGACTTGATTATCTCAATCCTATCTCGTTGAATGCTGCAGCTTAGTTTGAACTGGTAGCAATGGGTCAAACCACAATTCAGGCTTGGGCCAACTTGTTCCAATGATCATCCCCAGCAACAAATACCTCAACAAAAGATTGACATATCAGAAGGTAACTAACCGGAAATTCCAACTTCATTAAGCTGGCCATTTGGATGAGAACCATTTTTCAATTCCCTCGATCTTCCCTTCCATCCAAATATACATGGAACTTAAACACAAACTGAAACTTCATTGTTTGAAAAATGATGCAAAATGGTTAAGATTATTGCATAATCTTCAAAAAAAATAATAATATCATATAAAAAGTTTATTGTGGAGTCAGAAAAAAAAAAGTATAATGAAGAAATGAAGTCCTCAAAAGTCACAAGGCAATAGTGATGCTATGCCAATATACCAAACATACACAGGATAGCATATGCCGGTAAAGGAATGTCTTACAAGCTTGATTGGAAAAATGGGCTCTGTCACGGTAAATGTGAATCCTTCATTCCACTCAGGATTTAAACAATTCTCCCTGACACTGGTTTTTAGCTTCTACAGAACAAATACAACAAATGTCAACTGAAGGTCAACTTTGTCTGCAACAAAAGTGAAAGTAATTGGAAATAAAGCTTAATAGCTAATGTAAAGACAGAAAACCTGTTTAAGTATTCAGTTCAAAGAAAACATGCAAAAGTATTTGAATTTCAACTTCTGCATAATTAACGCTCAGATTGAAAATAGATAAAGTTACTGCACAGGACCCAATTACTTAAGTTAAAACCCTACAGGAAAAAAACACAACCAACTAACTCCGTATGTTGTCTGTTTTAGAATAAGTGCAAACTCGCCATGAATTTATCGCAGAAGACAGAAATTTAACATAATAACTGATAGTAATTTTGTATTCAAACAAAAAGTTCAAATGTTGTGAAATATCAGTAATATCTTACATTTTATTTTAACAAGAATACTGATTCAAACATAGAGACCTTCTAAGGGTGACTTGGAGTAATTAAGTTATATCGAGAAAAGTTCTGAACAGTGCAAGATCTTTCTACAAAATATTGGTCATGATAAATGCCAAAATGTATAGTATTTAGCCCAAAGTAAAACATCAAATATCCCCCAATTGAATATGCTACATAACCGTGAATGGACTGTATGGTTTTACCATTGGACAACTAAGGTACTTAAAATTAGTGAAGATGATTATGGTCACTAACTTCTTAGTACCTCTTCACATGCAAAGGAATCAATGAGAAAATTGGAGAAAGAAAAAAAAGAAAAATAAATAATTCACAGTTTCTTAACTCTACCATTTGGACATTATGCTCCATCAATCACATTGCAGCATATACTTTCAGCTGACAAACTTGTGAATTACAGAATTAATGTGCAGGAAGATCTTGAGAGTTGTCTAAAGCAGAAAATTTAGAAAAACACAATAGGTATTACTCAACAAGATTTGAGCCAGCAATGCATCATTGAAAATATGAATGATACAATAAAAAGTGAAAGAAAACAATGACTTCAGATCATCACCTAATCCTTACTGAAAATCTCTCTTCACTTGCATTATGTGAAATCCTAAGATGTTTGAAGAGCAAAGATTTCCCCATCCCATTCGCTGCATCAGCTCCTTCAGGTGAGGGGGATTTTTGCTATTGGGCAAGGAGAGCAACTCACAGCATCAGGGTGCAATGCAATGACGAAAGTGAGGGCAAAAATGGGGTTGTGGGATTGGTGCAGATCATCTGCAGTTAGTTTACGATCCAAAGATGGATAAATATTTACCCATGTCACATTAACAAATGCCCTCAATTCAATATAATTTAGAACTTGTATAACATAAGAATTCTTCTATTTAACAAATCCATTGTACTTAATTTTCATATATTATTGTTGGGAAATAATTCGGAATTAGTTATTTGATTAGTATTTACTATTTTTTAGGCATCTATTGAGTTTTCATGTATGTCCCTTTACCTCTCTATATAAAGAAGGCTAGGGCCTCTCTTTTATCAATAATAAGAATTATTTCCCCCTAAATTTCTCCACATGATATCAAAGCGGGTTTGATCACATGGGAAAAAGAAATCCTAGAGGGGGGTGGCCCTCCGGCGGAGCCGTCAGGCGCTGGCAAGCCACCGGAGAGCTTCTCTCCTCTCCCAACCTCTCCTCTTCTCCTTTCCTCTCTTCTATTCCTCCATTTCCAGCCAATAGGGCCCAGATAGACTCATCAAAGCCAGTAGCAGGAGTGATGGCAGCAGTGCCGCCACCACCGCCTCCAACGACCGGTGGGGCATCACACCAGCCCCAGCAGTGGTGACTTGAAGAAGAAGGCCCCCGTCTGTGGCATCCACACCCTCGCCGACCTCATCCACACCTAAGGACGCCTTCTCTCGCCATCCCTTACGGGGAGGACCTTCGTGGAAAGGAGGTGACAACCGAGGAAGGACGGCATGTCGATGTTCTTGTCAGCAGGGACGACGTTTCTCATCATCATCTCCATCTGCGGCGGCAACACCTGGCGGCGCCTCTCCCTGCGTCTCCACTGTCGCTAGGAGCAGCGCCTCTCATCGCTGCCGACAACCACTACCATGTGGACCACACTCCTTCCTACTAGCGACGACGCCGCCTCTGTCACAGCCGCAACGATCAAGGAAGGGGTGCAGCGACCGACTACGTTCTCCGATGACAGTCTCGCCGCTGCCCCCACGTACTTCTACTGCTATCCACCAGCGTCGTTGGGTCCGATCATCTGCTGGTCTAGGAAGGCCCCTCCAGAGGGATTACGGCAGGAAGATGGAGTAGGGAATGAACGGTTGCTTTAGGGTTTTTTTTAAAAAAAAGAGGTTATTTGCTTATTAAGTCTAGGTGTCTTTTCAAGCTTATATTTTTATTGTCCTGTCTTTGGGGCCTTTGTGTGTAGCCCCTCAAGTTTTAAATTTTTATTTGGGTCCTTATATGTTGAGTGGAAGACACAAGAATTGAAGACGGGAGCCACCTCAAGATGTCAAAGCTCGAGAAACACTTGCATGCACCTCAAGAGAAACCAAGCATTGACTAGCTCTGTGAGAGCATACAAGAAGGGGCGCCCAGGGTTGAAGACACAAAGAGCGAACTACCACGTCGACGAGAGTGAATCTTCACTACCTTAAGATCCAAGTCTTCGCCGTATCCTGCATCTCAACTCTTGTCTTACGGGGGAGTGTTAAGAAATAAATCAGAATTAGTTATTTGATTAGTATTTACTATTTTTTAGGCATTTGTTCAGTTTTCATGTATGCCCCTTTACCTCTCTATATAAAGAAGGCTAAGGCCTCTCTTTTATCAATAATAAAAATTATTTTCCCCCAAATTTCTCCACAATTATATTTTCATATCTATTTTCCATAGTTTTATTATTTACCTAGTTATTGATTATGGTACAAAACTTTCCTTGTTCACGCATCACATTTTTTTTTATAATGGTTCACGCATCACGTGGATCAGCGACTTTCTTGCAGTTGGTTCTGCTGCACATGCAGCTATTTTTATGGTACTGTATGGTGTGGATCAACCTAAAGAGGTGTGCATCAAACATTTACCCAAAGGAGGAATTCCCAAATCCCTTCTTTTTTCTGGATTGGGAAAAGTGTTGATTTTCAAGAATGGGAATCTCATGATATGTTGGGAATTGATTATAATAATCATCCACACTTTAAGCATATATTGCCTGAAAGTAGGATTCTAGAAGGTTCCATCAAAACAAGAAATTGAGTAAAGCAGACAGAGTACTATCTTTTGGTACTGTGAAAGAAAAAAAATAACTATGTAATTTTTCTACCGCATTCCTCGTATTTGCATTTTACCACAATGAAGAGATGGAGCCATGGAGAATTAACTAATTACTCAGTACCATCTTGTTCAGGCAATTGTTTAACTTCAATTTCTCATTTATACAGAGAACCTTTATATATGCTTGTAGACAATCACTTACTAAAAGTAGTTGAATCAGTAAGATGATGCAGTGCCTTTCCTACGACCTTCCTTGGTGGTGGACCCAGGTATTGTCTTTTGGATGTCTAACATAAGCAGTAAGTGACAAAGTGAGCCTATTGTTCACATAACAAAGCAGATTGTTGAAGGCCATAACAGGTGGTATTACCTATGTAGCATCTTCTGCAAGATGGAGCCAATTGGGTGTATTTTAAAATACTACACTTACACCTCACCATGAACTGGACACATATTTATTGTCAGCCATAAAATGAAGGAAAAGAATTAGGTAGAAATCGATTATGTTGTCTACCTGCTACATAGGAGCTCTATGTTGACTGCAACAACAAAGTCTTTTCCCCACTCTAACTAGATCAGCTACATGGATTCTTTGCGTCCACTCAAATCTATTTTGAGTTATTTCTAGGCTTCAATTAAAGTATATTTTCAGCGATTTCTAAGCTTAAATTAAAATAATTAAGATCATGCTTAATAGTTTCATTCCAATATTTCTTTGGTCTTCCTCGCTCCCTCCTAGGACATTCAACATCCAACTCCTCACTTCTCTTAACTAGGACATTTACTGGCCTTCTTTGCAAATGTAGAAATCACCTTAGACGTCTCTCATTTTATACCCTATCAGTGCTGCCCCAACCCGTAGACATCTGCACATGCCTATAATTAAGGCCCAACATTCGGAACCATATAGTTTGGCAAGTCTTATTGCTGTTGTATAATACTTTCCTTTAACTTTCAAGGGAACCCTTTTATAACATAGAATACTAGATGCTTCCTTCTATTTCAACCATCTTGCATTAATTCTACGTGTAAAAACTTCATCACTTTCCCCATTTTGTTGAAAAATGGATCTTAAGTATTTAAAAGGGATTTTTACGTAGAGGCCTCTATAAACTTTTGAAATTAATTTTATGCCACTCGGTTGCAACTATTACTATTAATGGCATTGAAAAGTAGGACCCTTTTACGAAAATACCGCTTGGGTTAAGATCTGTTTGATTTGAGTTAACTGTCGTTTGTTTCACTATCAACCTCTTCACCCACACTAAGCATTGTAAGAGCTTGTTTCTCAAGCTCCGACGTTGGATCATCCTCTCCTTGATGAAACTCATTTGCAAGCTCCATTAACAGCAACAACAACAACAAAAGCAACAACATCAACAAGCAGTAACATGAACGGCAGCAACATGAGTAACAAGAACAATGGCAGTGGCATGAGCAACAACAAGAACAGCAGCAGCAGCATCAACAACAACATTAACAAGCATCCGACCCACAAAAAAATATCCTGCCAAAGACCTCGGGCCCCCATCCCAATCTCTCTCTTTCTCTCTCTAAAATCCACTTCCTCATCCCCCTGCGTCGAAAAATCCCAAAAATCTCCCACCCAAGTCATGCCTCCCACCTGACCTCCTTCCACAATCCTCCCCAAATCCCCTCCCCCACCCTCCAAGATATAATCTTTCCACCCCTCTTATCTGATCTCTCAACTCGACTCGATCCCTCTCGTTCTTCTTCCCATGTCCTTCGGGGCATTCGCAACGATTTGCCAAGTGCAGGTAGCGGTGGTGGCGATGTGCGAGGCGCTGATGATGTTCTTCCTGGATGAGATCGTGGCGTTCGGGCATGGCAGATGCTCCGAGGGTTGACCCCGCTGACCAACTCCTTCAAACCTCCGACTCCTTCGCAGGACTCCTCTTCATGGACTCCGTACGCGACAAGGACTTCCAGGGGTTCTTCGCGAGGGGGTACATCCTCCTCCACACCTCCATGGCCCTCTAGCATTTCTACTTTAAGAGGAGGGTCGAGGAGCTCTCCCACGATTGGCCCAGGTTGGGGAGGCGAAGCTAAAGGAGGCGTGGGGAAGTGGTGGTGGTGTTAGAGAATGTGAGATCGACCCACTTGGCCTTCGCAACCATCGTCTCCGAGTTTTCCCTCAAGTTTGTCGACCGCTGCCTGACCCTCCAGGTCGAGTGGAAGGAGGAAGGAGAAAGAGGAAGATGATCGATCCCTAACAAATCTCATCCATCCGATTGATCTCTAAAGATGGATTAAATCACCACTGTCCATTTCCCTCGAGATTAGCAGTTTTAACTCAAGTTAAGTTTTCCATAACCCTAGTTAGTGGACTAACGGAGGGATAACGGGATGGCATTTACATTAACGGCGTAAGTTTTACAATGGCATTAATAGCAATAGTTGCAACTCAGTGATAAAATTATTTCGAAAGTTTAAAATGGCATCTACGTAAAAATCCCTATTTAAAAACATTTGTTGGAGTTACTAACTTATGTAGGAGTGTTTTGTTATTTTTGTCTCTTTGAGGGTATCTTATGTAATCTTCCCAAAGACTCTATAAAAAGAGGCCTAGGGTTCTTTCCTTGACAAGACAAGTTATTCTCTTCTTCCCTCAACATCGTATTAGAGTGATGTGGGTCTTAAACTCTTCACGCTCGATTACCGTTCACCAAAAAACCCTAGAGAGAGTTCTGTCTCTCTCTCACCATTGTCGCCACCTTCTCTCTCCCTTGCCGACCCTCCCCCTCGCCACCGGTGATCATCTCCAGCCGCAACAATACCTTGCTGCAGCACCGCCATGGCCTTGCAGGCATCCTCAACACCACTTGAAGCTGTTGCAGTGCCACCTAAGACTTACTGCAACGTTGCCAAGGCCCTATGGGCCATCCTCACTATTGCCGATGGCACTGCCTCGCCTCCAAGGCCCCCCTAACGGCCACTTCCTTGAACCTTAGCAACGCTGCTGCTACTGGTGGGTGCCTTTGCCACTGCTGAGGTTGCTACTGGCCTTAGTGGTGGTGTAGGTGACTTCTAGGGGGTTTGAATCTTCTTCTACAAATCTTGCATTGTATGTCTTTGACTCGACCATGGCCCAAGATGTGTGAAAGCTACTTCAATTGAAGTCTAGTGATGATTTTTGTAGTTTTTCTGTAATTGGCCCCAACAAGGACACCTAATTAGAAAAAATGAGCAAAATCAACTTTATTTCATAACCCTACCTCTCAAAAATATAAAGGTGGGAAAAAAAAAAGATGTCCATAAGAATATAAAAATAGCAAAAGAAACAAAAAATCAAAGGGGCTCAACACTGTCCCTCAAGCTGGAGCATAGATATCAATCATGCTTAGCTTGGAACAACAAACATCAAGTATGAGGCAAAGCCTTAGTGAAGATGTCTGTTGTTTGGTCATTTGAGGCAACGAGCATGGTAAAGATAAGGCCTCTCTGGATCAAATAATGTGTATGGTAGCAGTCAACTTTCACATGCTCGGTCCTCTCATGGAGCATAAGATTGTTGGCGATGTAGGTAGCAGCACGATTGTCACATCGCATCTCCATTGGAGTATCTACCAATATGTGAAGATTGGCCAAAAGGGACCTCACCCACATCACCTTGAAGGTAGTATGAGCTATGTCCCTATATTCAAACTCCACACTCGACCTGGAGACCACATTTTATTTTTTACTTTTCCATGTTACCAAGTTCCCTGCCACATAGGTGCAAAAGACTATGGTAGACTTCCTGTCTGCCAAACACCCTGCAGAATCAGCATCAAAATAGCAACAATGCTCATGGAAGTCCCCTTGGTAAAAAGAATGCCTCTGCCTAGTGCCTTTTTCAGGTACCTCAACACCATCATAGTAACATCCTAGTGTTGCTTAGTAGATCTGTCTAAGAACTGGCTAAGTTTCCCAACTGTAAGGGAAATGTCAGGCATGGTGATGGTGAGGTACAGGAGCTTCCCCATTAGCCCCTGTACTGTGTTGTCAACTGCCTCTGACTCCTCATCGTATAGATGAGTCTTAGGATCCATGGGGATGTTGGCTGGCTTGGCTCCTAACATGTCAGCCTCCTAAAATAAGTCAAGAACATACTTCCTTTGAGAAAGAACTATGCACTTCCTGCTACGAGCAATTTCTATCTCGAAGAAATACCTCAATGGCCCAAGGTCCATCACAAAATTTCTTGGCAAGCATTTCTTGACCTCTACAATGCCTGCACTATCATCACCAATAACAATCAGGTCATCAAAATAGACTAGAAGTGCAACAGTACCTCCCTAGTCTTCCTAACGAATATGGAATGATCAGAAGATGATTACTTGAAGACAATGGCCTCCACCACCTCTGGAAGCTTTTGGAACCACGCTCGAAGACTCTGCTTAAGGTCATAGATAGCCTTTCACAAGTTGCAAATTCTAGAACACTCCCCTTGAACCTCGTACTCTGAGGGTTGCTGCATATAAACCTCTTCCTGTAAGTCCCCATACAAGAAGACATTTTTAACATCTAGTTGATAAAGTGGTCAATCTTTGTGTGTGGCAACAAAGATCAAAATGTGAATTGTGGCAATCATGCAACAGGAGAGAAGGTTTTAAAGAAGTCCATGCCATATGTCTGTGTAAACCCCTTTGCCACAAGATGAGCTTTAAGTCTCGCTATCATTCCATTAGGATTGTATTTCAAGGTGAACACCCAACGACAGCCCACAACAAAAGCCTCGGATGACAGGTAAAGCCTACATCTCCTCCTCCATGGCCTGTCACTACTTTGGATCAAGCATGGCCTGCTAATAACTAATGGATATTTGAGTAGCAGAAAGTGCTTGGCAGAAACACTTGTATGTTCCTCCAAAGAATTCTGTAGTAACTACATGGGAGACAAGATACCTAGCACAACTCCTGGGTGCCTTCTAACCTGCAATCAGAAGGTCAAGATCATCACCATCTGCCTGCAATTGCCCTACATCATCACTACTCACAACCTCATCATTCTGAAAAACCTGTGCTCACTTGAGTCTGAGAGGATTTGGCACTGGAGGAGGACCTATCGTAGTCTATAGCTAACTGAAGGATCATGAAACTTTATTGGCTCATAAGTAGAAGCCTCAAAAGGAAATAACCCAGTGATCGAGATAGCCTCAAGAGGAATAAAGGAAAATGGCATAGGAGCCTTAACAATCTCAGGAACAAGACTTCTCCCAGCAATGAAGAGGTAGGGGACCATCTCATTAAAGGTGGCATCGCACTTACATAATGTTGATGAGTGAGAGGGTCATAACAATGATATCCTTTCTGAAACCTAAAATATCTCAAGTAAACACACTTGACCGCCCGGGGTGCAAGTTATCTCGACCAGGAATGGTGATGTGAACAAAAGGCCACACATCCAAAAGCCTTGGGAGGTACAAGAAACAAACTCCCTTTCGGATACAAGAGTTGCAAAGGAATCTATTCATGAATAGCAGAAAATGGCATTCTTTTAATCAAATAACATGCAGTAAGCACAACATCACCCCAATACAAAGGAGAAATACTATAGTGTATAAGCAATGTGCGGGCAACATCAAGAATATGATAATGATTTCTCTTAGCAATCCCATTCTGTTGAGACATGTAAGGACATGTGGTCTGATGGAATATGCCATGAGCTTTGTAAAAGGTGGACAAGTGATGAGTGCAAAGTTCAAGAGCATTGTCAGAGCGAATAACTTTTAACAGAAATGCCAAACTGATTTTTTATTTCCAAAACAAAATGTTCCAAAGCACCCCTACATTAGATTTATTCTTTAACAAAAATAACGAGAATCGAGAAAAGTCATCAACTAAGACCCAGTAATACCAATGACCTAGCTATCAGGAAGATGGCTAGGCCCTCATATATTGACATGACATAGCTGAAACAAAGTGACAGGCTGTAGTCTCTGACTGATGAGGTAGTAACTCCAGTGGTGCTTGCCTAGCTAACAAGCATCATAAGTAATAGTGGCAAACGGAGAGATACTGGGAATGATATAGTGAAGCTTGTCCAGCGAAAGGTGACCAAGATGTAGGTGCCACTAGTATGGAGATTCAACAGAGAAGGTGACATCCCCATGGCAAGCAGCAACAATAGGATGCTAGAATAGGCGGTAGACGCCCCTTTCCTTGCGATTGCAACCAATCACTCTGTCAACTTGTCATGAAAAGTAACAAGTAGAATTATCAAATATCTCCCTACAGTTCGGCTCCTTAGAAATCTAACAGAAAGGACACTAATAGGAAAATCAGGAACCAAAAGAACATCATGCAATCTCATGTTAGGGTTGACTGCTACATCCCCCCTGCCCAACAATCTAAGAGTGTCTCTCATCAGCAACTTATACTATCCTCCCTTGCGAAACAGAACTAGTATGATGGAAACAATGGTGATCGCCATAAAGATGTCTCGAAGAACCAGAATTCACTAGCCAATATGTATCACAATCAACATCCACAGTAGAAGTATAAGCAACTTCTATACTTGATGGGGAGGCAAAGGTTGCGGTCTCTGAGGAAGATGGGGTTCATACGATAGCTTCTCGAAGCACAATAGAAGACCCTCATACTCAACCCTAGTAACAGTGTCAGGAGTCTACTCAGTGGTAGCAACAACTTGGTTGGCCATAGGTAGATGACCATGTTTGATCCAGCAAGTACTCTTTACATGCCCAATCTTGCCACATTATGTGCAAGTCTTGGACACACGTCCACCTCCTCCACACCAACGCCTACGACCACAACCTCTGGTAGCAGGAACACCTCATCCACAATCCTGGGGAGCAGCAAGGGTTGTAGTCTAAGTCTGACCCATAGTATCAAAAGGAGATAGTGCAGCGAAGATCCTACTTAGTCTATTATAAGCTTCCTTAACAGTAAGAAGGTTAAATAGGGTAAGCATCAGGGATCTCGCTGCAAGATAATCATGACCAAATCCATCAAAAAACTGTAACATAGGAAACTCACAACAATATGCTCTCTAAGTGGTACACATGCACACAAGCCTATATGCGTTGTACTTCTTCAGAAGACCCTTCAGGGTGGATTAGTACTGTGAGAGCATTTGTCCCTCCTAATAAAGTTTGGAAAGCTTACTATGTATCTGAAAAACTTTGGCAAAATTCTTCTCATGGGAGTAGGTATCACGTAGGCAATCTTACATCTCCTTCGTAGTTTGATAGTACATGATTTCATCTCCTATCCTAGGGCTAACACTGCTCATGATCCACGCTCGAACCATGGCATTGTCCTTCTTCCAAGATGCATTTTTGCCAATCTTCTCAATTGGCTCCAGTTGCAATAAGACATGCTCCTTATCATGACCCTCTATGGTCATCAAGAAAGTCTGTGATCATCAGGCACAGTTGGTCTCATCAAGCTTCACCATAGGACCAAAAAGAGGGCTCTTATAAACCCCTGTCTCTAACATCTACTCCGATGTCACCTCAGAAGAGCCTTTGGATGCCATCTAGCCTCAACTGTGAGCGAAACAACACACAACAAGCAAAAGTAAGACACTTAACACATCAAAATTAGTGCCCTAAAGAACCAAATCAGCCATTGCAATGCGAAGAACTCCGCACCACAACGGCAGCAAGAATCCCAGCCAATGTTGGAGGAAATCTAAGGTCCCTACAAGGACTGGCAACGATGTTGGAGGCCATCTACTAAGGCCCCCACAAGGACTAGCAACGGCGTTGGAGGCGATCTAGGACCCCCATAGGAACTGGCAATGGTGCTATAAAGGAGGAAAGACTCCCCCTGGCAGTGCCATAGAGGAACTCTGCACCACACCACTGGCAGGCCCAAATGGCAGCGCTACCTGCTCCGACGACTGTTCCAGATCCCAATCAAGTCCAACGATGCTACAAGGAGGGAGATGCAACGACGCAACGTCCCCAAAATCTCACAATCAAGGGTAGCGGAGATGAAGCCCCCCTCCCCCCTGATCAAAGAAGGGGACACCGGAGGGAAGAAAAGGGGAAGGAAAACCATTAGGGAATCACCAACCGACCTTGGGGTCGGCGGTGGTAGTGGAGAGCTTCTCCTCTTTCCTAGGTTTTTTGGTGGAGAGAAAAAAAGCTATGAGAATTAAGATACGTACTAGCCCCCAGTCTAAGACTGCGCTCTGATACCAAGTTAGAAGAAATAAGCAAAATCAACTTTATTTCATAACCCTACCTCTCAAAATATAGAGTTGGGAAAATAACAAGACATTTCCATAAGAATATAAAAATAGCAAAAGAAACAGAAAGACCGAAGGGGCTCAACACACCTAGATAGCATGTCACTCTTCCTAGCATGACTACTCTGACAGTGGAAGATTGTTACCGCCTTATGCAAATTCTCCGATAAGCTGCTCCTCCAAATACTACTGCTTCTTTGATTATGACTGGCAGTTCTGCTAACTTGGCTGCTACTACCTTTGCTTCATCTTGGGTAGTTGACTCAGGTGCTTCTAACCACCTTACTAGCAAGAAGGATGCTTTCTCGTTTATACACCTGGCCTCCATGGTTACTTCGGTTCATTTGGAAAATAGATCCTGTTCACCTGTTACTGCAATAGAAGTCTAGTTTTCTAGCTCATTGAAATTGTTAGATGTTTATTGTGCTCTTGAATTTCCCTTGAGCTTACTATCTATCACTAGATTATGTAAAGAGCTCCAGGACATCCGGACAGGAAAGATGATTGGTATGAAGATAGAGCGTAATAGATTCTACTATATTGATCCTCCCTCCATGCTACCACCTGCCCCCCAGCCATGCCCGTGGCATCAAGCTTGGCGAAACCCTCCATCCAGGAACCACCCACCTCCTTCCGCGTCACAGCACATAAGAGGGCAGTTTGGTCTCCTAGAGGAGACTACATCTGATGTATCCTCCAAGCATCGCCCTCCTTGTGGGGTCATTGAGATCCCGAACATTCCATGTCAGGACCCTCACCATGAGGAAATCACTGCCACCCCCACAACCAGCCTAAAACCACCAACATCAGCCACCAGCCCCTTTTCCAACTTTCGGGCAACCTCTGTAGTAGGGTCATCCATGCACCCAATAGCCTCCCCTACAAACAACTCAAATCGCACATCCACGACCAATCTCCTCACCCGGTGCCGACTACCCCTGCCACGATATGACCACTTCCTCATGTACCTCAACACTCCGGTGTCACGATCATCTCTTCCTTCTTCCCACATAACCACCCTCGCATTGGCCTTCTTCGCCTCCAGCTGACGCCTTCACCATGAGGCTGGCTCCTCGCCGTTGACACCTCGCTGCAACCCCCTTGCCCAGCAAGGGAACCTCGCCCTCCTCAAGATTGTGATCATCCTTCTAGGCAAACCGACGAAATTGTGCTCCCTTGCGGTTGCCCTTGCCGCATACTCCGTATCTGGGTCAAGCCCCCTGCCTGCTGTCCCAAACGAAGAAGGGAGAGGAGAGGGAAAGAGGGAAGAGGGGGGGGGGTAGAAAGGATGTCGAAGGGGAGTCCCATGACCTTGGTGCCCAAACCAGGGGAGCCATATTTAAAGCAGTGGTCAAATCCTGCTCTGGATCTTTAAGCGGAACCTGTTCCAGACCTACTAACACATAAGAGGCATGGTGCGTCGGGGGGGGGGGGGGATTCATCGTTGGCTTTTGCACTCTTCAATGACTCCGTAGTCGAGCCTCCCGCTCGTGGCTCCTCTTCTCTCACACACAGCGCTACCATCTCAGTAACCCATGCTTTATCATCTCCAGCGCCCGCCAAGACTCGAGTCCCCCACTTGCCCCCGCATGTGTCCACATCAACCCTTGTCAGCTCCCCTTCCTAGAACAGGCGTTGAGCCCGAGGGGGACTACACTCGCACGTTGTGGCCACGTCAACCCTCGACAATTCCCCTTTCAAGGTGGGTGCTGCGCCTAAGGGGTACCACATTTGCGCACTGCTACCGGACCTCCCTCTGCCATCGACACAACCCCACCTGCTGCCACCTCCGCATACAAGCCCACCGCCATCCACCCATACCGCACTAGCCACGACATACCCCCATGGTGGAGGACCATCAACTTCATCAGTGCAGCCCCCGACCTCAACTCAACTTCCGCCACGAGAGGAGACACCCTAGCCCCCCGAAGGATGGCGAAGGGGGCAACGAGTGCCTCAACCACCACAATCGTATGAAGCCAACATGGGACCTCATTGAGGCGTACATGAAGGCATGCCTTCTCCGACAGCCATTCTCGCATTGCTCCATCGTGGAAAGAAGGAAACCTCCATCTCACCACACCTCCGGATAGCCACAATTCTATGAAACGCAAGGAGGCCCTAATGTCCTCCAACAGCCCAAGCACAAGGAGGGTGCTCGGACCTAGAGGTATGAGGTTCCTCTGACTTGAAGCTTCCTAACCCCATCCCAGACTCCCAACAATATCCTCCCTCGAAACCTAGCCTTCTATCACCTTTCCGACTAGTGTGTCAACCAACAACTCCCCCAGCACCTTTGCCTTCAACGAGGGGGAATCCACCTCCACCTCAGGCCCCTCCACCAGCAATGGATGCGGAGGCCTCCCAAGTGTCACCTCCCTTGACACCCTCCCACAAGACAACCTTTTGTGGCCGAGTGAACCACACCTCCAACAATTTGGGGGGGATCCCTACAAACGCTTACTCGATATCCCTGCCCAAAGCATCAAAAGCACCTACCCTCCAAGTTCACGTAGGCGCCGCTTGAGGCACTCCTAGACCACGAGCCAACATCACCACTCTTCCTCCACCTCTACCTCGCTCAGACTTGCATCCAACTAGAGTCGACATCATACTCCCCCCCGTCAACGTCTGCCACCACCGGTGGTCGCCTCACCTCCACCTTCGCCTGGTGCAAAGGTCCATTGCTCGATGTCCTGCCCAACATGTTCAGTCCAGCAGAGCATCCCCCACCTCGTAAAGGATCCCTAGAACTCACCGCCTTCCATCACCCTATAGAAGGAGATGAAACGAAAAATCTGGTTAAAGAAAAACATGATTGCTATCCTGACAACACCTAGTCCAACGTATTCCCTCCTATCTCAAACAGGTAGCAAGAACTTTTTCTGGCAAATTGCTATATGTGACTGTTATTAGATCATATATCAATTTTGCCATAAACAAAGTGAGCCAATTTATGGAGAATCCACACTATAGTCACTGGCAAGCAATGTGTCTTATCCTCAGGTATCTCAAGGTCAGTCCAGGGAAAGGACTTTACATGCTGAATAATGGGCATGTCGACTTGCATGCTTATTCTGATGTTGATTATGTAGGCTCTATGGAGGACGAGAGTCTACAATTGGATGCTCTACTTTTCTTGGTAGAAATCTAGTTACTTGAAGAAGCAAGAAGTAGAGTATGATCTCTAGGTCTAGTGCAGAGGCTGAGTACAGAGACATGGCCCATGTGACATGTAAAATTATGTGGTTGGTTCATTTTCTTGAAAATCTAGGTATTCAGGTCAAGCTTCCGGTGTCGATGTTCTATGATAATCGATCAGCCACCTTTATTGCATCAAATCCTATTTTCTATGAGTGTACTAAACACATAAAGGTGGATTGTCATTTTGTAGGGGACATGGTCTCCATAAGGAAGATATGTACACCTACTTCATCAGAACAGCAAGTTGTTGATATCGTCACTGATGTCCTCTCCAGGAAGCGCCATGAGTACTTATGTTCCAAACTAGACATGTTAAACATATATACTCCAACTTGAGGGGGAGTATTGGAGTTAGTAACTTATGTAGGAGTGTTTTGTTATTTTTGCCTTTCTTTAAGGGCGTCTTATATAATTTTCTCAAAGCCTCTCTATATATAAAGAGGCCTAGGATTCTTTTCTTGACAAGATAAGTTATTCTCTTCTTCCCTCAACATCTTTCTTCAGAATGCACTCCGCTCCAATTTTCACATCCATTCCTTCACTTTTATTTCTAGCACTAAAATTGCATTCCATACTCAGTCTTTGCCTTGCTTAGGCAAAAACTTTTAGCTTGCAAGACTTCTCTCCAAAACTTAACGTCTTTGTTTACTCCATTTGTCTCATCAACCAACACAATTTCATCAACAAAAAGCATACGCCATGCACATTCGCTTGAATATGCTTCGTCAATCCATACATTATCAAGGTAAAAGAGGTAAGGGTTTAAAGCTGATCCTTAATGTAGATTGATGGTGATATCAAACTAGTTTGTTAATCCAATTTGACTCCTTACACAAGCTACAGCTCCATCGCACATATCCTTTATAAGGTTGATATATAGAACTAGTGCATGTCTCTTTTCCAAAATTCTCTACAAAATTTCACCTAGAACAAAATCATAGAACTTCCCCAAGTCAATAAAATCATATGTAAATCTTCCTTCTTAACCGTGTAGATCTCCCTTATACACCTCAGAAGATATATTGTTTCAATGGTAGACTATCCTAGCATAGATCTAAACTACTTTTCAGTAGACTTCTCTCAACCTTCTTTCAATTATTCTCTCCCAAAGCTTTATGGTATGACTTGTCAATTTGATACCTCTATAGTTGGCATAGTTTTGTATATCTTCTTTATTCTTGTATAAAGGTACAACAAAACTTCTCCATTCCTCTGTTATCTTCTTGCCTTGGCAAATAACATTAAACAATTTTGTGAACAGTTATATTTTCTTCCCTCATCACTCTTCAAACATCTATAAGAATATCATTGGCCTTAATTGCCTTATCAATGTTCCTTTTTCTTTAAAAAAAAGAGAGCCTTCTCTATTTCCATCATCTTTAAAGCATCCATTACTTCTTTATTTTGTATTCTTTAATACCTTGCCCAATTTAGGTAATCTTCTGAATTGGCTAACTCTTCTAAGATAATATCACCCTTCTTATTTCCATTAAAAAGCTTATGAAAATAATTTTTTCACCTTACTACATAACCTCATTAGCTATAAGCACCCTTCATTCTTGATACATCGTACATGAGTAAGGTCCCTTGTTTTCTGCCCTCTTGCTTTAGTTAGCTTGAAGATCTTTCACCTTCTTTAGAATCAAGTTTCTTATAAATATGTTCCCAAGCTTTTGCTTTTGTTTCATTAATTACCTTCTTTGCTCTTTTATAATTTTCCATGTTTTCATCAATCTTGTTTTGATATAAGGCTTTAAAGCATGCTCTTCTAACTCCAATCTTCTCTTTAACTCTAATCTTCTCCTACACTTCCTTAGTCCACTACTAAATCTCCTTTTATCTTAGTGTTCCTCCTTTAGACACGCTTAACACCTCCTTTGTCACATTTCTAATACAAGTTGCCATATTTACCCACAAGTCATCAGCACCTCCATCAAGATTCCAAGTCCTTTGCTATAGTATTTTCTCCCTAAATCTCTTATTTTCTTTTAACATTCCACCATTTAGTTTTTATATTCTTGAACATTAATTTTCTCTTATTTGACTTCTTCATATCACATCCCATACGAAAAAATGATGTTGAGCAATTAAACTTCCCAAGGAATAATCTTGTAATCCTTACAACATAATAAGCGCCTTCCTCTTAAAGCAAAAATAATCAATCTGTGTTCTTATTAGACTATTTTTGTAGGTGATCAAATGCTCTTCTCATTTTCTGCAGAAAAAGTCTGCTCTTTATTCCTATCACCAAAGCCACAATTCTCATACACCTTGCATACTTTTTTTTCTTTTGAAAAGGGAAAGGGTAGTTATCCAGAGCGATAACTACCCAAATATATAAATTATAGAATCAACATCCACCGCTAATACAACAGGCAGACCCCAAGGTCCCCCACTCATAAGGAACCACACCAAAGATTAAACAAGGAATTAATAGACTCAACAAAATGCTCCACATAGGGTCTCTGGCCCCTGAAGACCACAGCATTCTTGCCCAACCGTATACCCCATAGCACTGCCAACGATCTGGCCTTCTCCTTCTTTGTACGGAAGACGATCCGTCCAACATCACCTCCGCTTCTGAAGCTATGCCAAAAATCTTCGAAAGATCGACACTCCCACCACCCCTCTCCCACCCTGCCCCATATCTGCACCACAAACGGGCAAGTGAAAAAAAGGTGGTCTATCTCCTCCCCACCTCCACACAAAGGGCAGACCTTACTTTCTCCAGGAGCCCATTTCGCCCTCCAAACCTTGGTCACAAGCCTTCTCCTCCTAAGAAGCCAGACAAAAATCTTGACCTTTAAAGGACGCAGCCTTCCAAATCTATCTGCAGTCCCTCACCAGATCCAACTCAACCATGGGATCTCCAGTGGACAATCTCCTGTAGGCAGCCGCTACCGAGAACTCACTTTCATCCCAACCAAACATATCCATACCAGAGGCCAATTGCAGCCCTTCTAACTCTTCAAGCAGAACCTGAAAATCATGAGTTCTCGCATCTGATAGGTTTCCAACAAAACACGGGTACCACCCATCTTCCCACACCTCGGCCACAAATGCCTCTTTGTTCTGGAAAAAAGCAAACAACCTCTAAAATCTTCTAGCAAACGCTCCTTGTCCCGTCCAATCATCCTGCCAAAATCTGAAAATCTCCCCCGTTCCCACCACCGGAACAAAGCAGTTCCGCACCCTATGAGCCACCATCGACAGACCTTTCAAAAAATGAGAAGCATCCTTCGACGGAGATATCAGGAGATCCCACCGCACCGGGCCACCATAAGCCGTCCCGAACACCTTGCCCACCAAATTCTCCCTACATTCCAAGAGGCTTCCCACCCATTTCGCCAACAGGCTGTCATTAGACCTCCCCAAGTCCCTCACCCCGAGCCCCCCTTCTTCCAACAGCCTGCAGACCTCCTCCTACGCAACCAACCTGGCACCCGGTCCATTCGTCCCCTGGTTGGACCAAAAGAAGTTCCTCATAAGTCTCTCTATCTTCCCAACAACCTGTCGAGGCATCTTCAGAACAGAAGTGAAATACGACGGCATTGCTGCCAGAACCGCCTTGAGCAAGACCAACCTTCCACCCCTTGACAAAAGCCTGGACACCCACCCTTCCAATCTCCCCTCCAGTCTCTCCACCAGGGGAGCCCAATCTTTCACCAGAATCCTGCCATCCGTCAATGATAAACCCAAATATCTGATCAGAAGCTTCACCTGCTCTGTGCCAAGACCCAAGCTACACCCCCTCGCCTCCGCCTCAGTCAGATTGAATGGGACAAAATCAGATTTAGATAGGTTGATCTGCAGTCCTGAAGCCTCACCAAACAAGAAGATTAGGATCCGCATTCTCCTGGCTTCCACTTCCCCACCTTCTATGAAGAAAATCGTATCATCCGCATACTGTAGTAATAGGATACTCGTCTCATCTCTCAAGGAGAAACCCCTCACCAAGTTCCTTTCACACGACCTCTTAGCTACCCTCGCAAGAGCATCTGCTGCAATCACAAAAAGCATCTGGGCCAAAGGGCATCCTTGCCTCACCCCCTCCTCGACTGAATCCAACCCCCTGCTGGGTTTCCATTGATAAGAACTGAGAAAGATGTCGTGGTGACACATCTCTTCATCCAGTCAATCCACATCGGCGGTAAATCCCTCTTCACCAAGGACGCCTAAAGAAACGACCACTGGACCGAGCCATAAGCCTTGCTGAAATCAACTTTCATAGGAAGGCCTTCTTCTTATTTCTCTTCCAGGACGAAAGGATCTCCGAAGCCAACACATAACCTTCCAAAATATTTCTGCCAGGAACAAAAGCCGTCTGCACCAGGTCTACAATCCCAACCAGCATCCTCCTCAATCTATTTGCCAGAAGCTTCGCCACAATTAGGTAGATAGCATTCGAGAGGGATATCGGTCTGTACTCCTGGATCTCCTCAGCACCCTCCTTTTTCGGCAACAGAAACATGTAGAACTTGTTTAGCCTATTGAAACCCAAATTTCCAGCTCTAAACTCTTGCACAACTTGCATCACATCCTCCTTCACCGGCCAAAACTCTTTATAGAAGGTAACCGGAAAACCATCCGGCCCTGGACAACCATCCACGTTCAGCCCATAGATTGCCTTGCGGATCTTATCCTCCTCAAACGAACCTGTCGAGAAGCTGGCTTCTGCCTCCCCGATCCACGGTACCTCAAACCCTAACGATCTCCATCTTCCCCCCGTCTTCTCCCAGTAAACTCTCTGAAGTACCTCGCAGCTGCCCCTCCCACTGCCTCCCTTCCCATAAACTCCTCCCCATCCACCACCAACCTGTCAATCCAGTTCCTTCTCCTTCCTGATGCAGCCATATGAAAAAACTGGGTGTTGGAATCGCCTTCCTTCAGCCACCTCTGCCTAGACCTCACCTTCCACTCCATCTCCACATTCCGGTCTTCCTCTTGTATCACCTGTATCTACCTTGCTCTGTAAACCCTGTCAGCATCAGAAAGGAGACCAACATCCTCCACCATGTCCAAACGTGCAATCTCACCAAGAGCCTCCTCTCTCTTCTTCCCACGTTCCTCCCTAATCTGCTTCATGCGGATCTTCAAGAAAGATCTCAAATCCCGCAGCTTAGCTTCCAGCCTGACAGCCACCGAACCATCCACATGAACCGACCTCCACCGCTCTTTTACCAGCCCCCTGAACCCCTCTTCCAAGAGCCACGCCCTGTCGAACTTAAAATACGTACCATGCCTCCATTCCTCGTTCGACGCCCACAACAAGGGAGTGTGATCCGAGAATGGCCGCTCCAGGGATCTAACCTCTGCCATCGGGAACAACTCTGCCATCGTCGTTGAGGCGAAAAATCTGTCAATCCGGGACCGCTGTCCTCCAGAACTCCTCCACGTGAAAAGACAAGACAAAGGTGACATGTCAACCAGCTCCTGTTCCACAACAAAGCCCGCAAACACCTCAGAGCCTTGGTCCAATCCACCACGGCCATCTGGTATATCCTCTGCCAGCAAAGTGACATTAAAATCACCACCAATCAACCAAGGTATCCCCTAAAAAGCTGTCGCAACCTAACTCAGATCTTCCCACAAAGCCTACCTCCTCCAACCCTCCGTCGGATCGTAGACTGAAGAAAAGAGCATACATGTATTATCTCAGCACCTCTGAAGCCTGACAGTGACAACATGGGACCCAACCAACGAGTCCAGCAAGGAGAAATCATCATCCTTCCACCTCACAACAATTCCCCCCACACTTCCAACCGCATCCAGGGCCAAGAACCCCCCAAAACCACCTCCCCCCACCTCCCTCCACAACCTCCCATCACAGCTCCTCCACTTCGTCTCCTGGAGAAAGATCACGTCAGGCCCCCATCTCTGAACATACCCCTGCAGAGCCGCCCACCTCGATGGGTCATTCAGACCCCTCACATTCCACGATAGGACCTTGGTCATGTAAAGCTCCGAGAACCTCCTCCCTGCGTCAACCGCCTAAACCCCATCTCCGCAGCCACTTCGTCCACCTCTCCCTCTTCCAACAGCACACACCGACCATGCGAGCTCCCCTCACAGTCACCCTCCGATCCACCTTGCCCCGCATTCTCCCCTCCGTCTACAACCAGCACCTACGTCCCCCCTGCGTCAGGACCTCCCCCACAGGCAGCCCAGCCACCGCGCCAGCCCTTCGTGCCTTCACCACATCCTCCAAAGCCCCAGCGTCACCACCAGCTCCCACCGCTCGCCGCCCCTCCACCACAGGGATCCCCAGAACAGCCACCGCCCTGTCATCGCCCCCAGCCAGGGTAGTCGTCGACACCACACCTTGTCCTCCGGAAGGTGGAGCGACGCCTAGCTCCACCCGTGTCCGACGCAGGTTCTCCCCAACCACACTCCCAGTCGAAGCCTTCACAGCGCACCCCCTTCAATAGGACCACAGCGGCCTGTAGGTGAGCCATTGTAGGCCTAACAACCTTTGCTCCTGTCGCCGCTCACGTCCCACCCCACCTACCGCACCGTGCCCCACCGCCCGGTCCGGTCTGTCAATGGCGTGTCGCGAACCTCCCGCCACAGTTCCCCGCCCGCCAGCTTCAGAGGTCCAAGGTCTCGGATCCACCCGCGAGGAAAGACCCGAACTGATATCACCACCTAAGCCATCATTCCCCGTAATCGGGTCAGGCCCGCTCGACCCGGGTCCGCCACAGTCGCACCCCACTAAACCCAGGGCCACTTCAGCGCCACGGTTGCACCCACAATCAGTGGAGTCTCCCAACTTCAACGCCGCAGACTCCTCCCTCAACCCCTCCGCAAGACCCGCACTGGCCTCCCTTATCCCCGCCCCATCACCTGCCACAGACCGCACCACGAGGATCGTAACCGCCGCACGATCCTCGCCGCAACCTTCAGGCTTCCCCAAAGCAGCCCGCCCCTCCTCCGCTCGCCCGCCACCTCCACCTCCAAGCGCCACCGCCGTGCCGCCAGCCACCACCTCAGTGAAGGACCTAGGGCTCCCGGATCCCCACGAGATGCGAACCAACCAGGAGGAGCTCCCCCACCTGAGTACCATCCTCTCCACAAGTTGCCGCCCCGGCCTCATCTCCACCTACGCTCCGAAACGCGACAGATCTACCGACCTTAAGCCCAAGCCTTCGCAACTCCGGAGCCTCGCAAAAGGGGCAACCACCGCCGCCACCACCTCCACCGTACAGAGGAAAAGGGGAACCCCCTCAATCAGCACTTTCTGTCTCGCGCCAGCCGGCGGTCGCTCTGTCAACGCGCCATCCGACCTCACCGACCAGCGACACCGCACCACTCCCCGGCCACACCGTAACACCTTGAAGGCCAGCCGCCGCAGCTCCTCCCGACCAAGTCCCAGTAGCACCAACCGCCCACTCCCGAGGGAAGCCACCCCAAAGGGTCCCCCGCCATTCCCCAAGAAGGCGGCGACCGCCCTTCTCAGAGCTCCCACTTCCACCTCCCCCTCCAACACCACCGCCACCAGAGCCGATGCCAGCCTCCCTTCCAATGCCCCAATTTCCTCCGACCAAGACACCTCAACCTCCACGAGAGGCGCCCCCTCCGGGGGAGGCAGGGGTGTCCCCTCCCTCCTCGAAGAGACCCCGCCACCCGACCCTCGGAGCCTGCAGCCCGACCTCCGATGCCCCAGACCACCACAGCGTAAACACCGCACCGAGTCCCTGCAGTCTACTGCCTCATGCCCCCTCCCGAGGCATTTGACGCACCTCACCGGCTCTGCTCCCCTCTGTGACCTCCTCCTCACCACCGTCCAGTCAGAGCCGCCTCTCCCCACCCCACTCGTCAGTCGCCCTGCGAACCCCCACTCGCTCTCCCTCTCCCCCATCTCCAAAACCTCTACACCTTGCATACTTTAAAGCATCCTTTCCCCCTAGTCTATTTAAATCTCCACTCAAGAAAGTCATTTCTCTCTGTGGTGTTCCCTGAATTCTCATATCAAGCTCCTCTCAAAATTCTTTCTTTATCTTTTCCTTCAAACTAATTTAGGTGCATAAACTGAAATGACATCAAGGTCTCTTCTTCTAAGACTAATTTTATCAAAATAATTTGATCACATATCCTCTTAACCTCAACCATGCTCTCCACAAAAGCCTTATGGACAATAATTCCAACTCCATTTCGAGCTTTCTCCTTTTATCATTGTGAGAGTTGGTACGCGTGGAGGCCTTAGCATGCATAGAACAGTCCACGATGGGATTATCTCCACGTGAAACAGTGAAAGGGAGAGAGTTGGCACTGGGAAGGAGAGTAGTTGAAGATGATTTGAAAATATAATGCACTGACTCAAGTTGGAAAGGTTACATGTGTTCTCTTTTATAGAGAAAACATATCCCAATCAACCAAAACAAATCTCAATAAACTAAAACAGGAAATAGAACAAATCCTAATTTATTCCAACTAATTGACACCTAAGACTTTTTAAAAACAAAAAACTTGCAACCAAAGTAAACCCTCAAAACACCAAAATCGACGCCCCTTAGGGTGCCCTGACTGACTACCACGTGGCCTAACTAACTGGCCTTTTATTCTTCACACTCCCCCTCCAGTCGAGGTCGGAAGGTCGATGACTTGCTTCCCAATGTGGAGTTAGATGCCTCACCATTCATCTTCTTCTTCAAGCTTGAAGTTCTCGCTTGGAGGAGCCACGGTGAGGCCTCTTGCGACCTCTGAAGTCATTGCTTCTTTAGCAACCTTAATAGTCGTCGCGATGGACATCGAGGTCTTCTCCTTGTCTTCTTGGAACATCGCCCGAATCTTCTCAAGGCCGAAAGGCATGAGAGAATCCACGCGTGAGGTGCTAGTAGCCCCATGTGGTGGTCTCCCAATACCTTTCTTGTGGATGATTGGTCTGTCCACAATAATGGCACACAGGATAGACATGACCTAAACCACAACCACGTCCTCTTCCACGTCCCACACTTATCTCAAGAATTGCTAGTGTGGAGTTGTCACCCTTTGGTGTGATGTCATCTTCTAGAATCTCCATCTTCTCGAGATGGCAAAAGATAGTTTCCAGATCCATCTTTCCGTTGAATGCTAGGATTTGATCACGAGCAAATTGATAATGGGGATGCAACCCCAATAAAAACTTGGCAACTTGCCAAACCCCATGTGTCTCCTCTTGTTTGTCACAACAGATGGGCTCGTAGATGTCTAATTCCTCAAACAAGGCTTCCATCTTCTCATAATATTTAGTCAATGAGAGATGTCCTTAACTAATTGTCCAATTAAGAGTATAAAGATCAGTAATACGTGCATTATTCGACTTTTTTGCATACCTTTTCTCTAAGGCTATTCAAATCTTGAATGCACTCTTTTTATAGAGCATGTTCAAAGCAATGGCCAGATCTACGAAGTTTATAAGCCAATTCATGATCACATAGTTCTTTTCAAGCTTCTTCTTCTTGGTTCCATCTTTAGTTTCTGATGCTTCCTTTAGAAGTATGTTGAGCTTGTCTTGGCCCCCGACAAATATTTTAAAGGTGTGGGCCCATAAGACGTAGTTGGAAACACCTTGAAGCTTGATGCTTGTTCCTTGAACAACCACCTTGCCTTCTCCAGTCAACAAAGCAACTTTGGTGGTGGATGTATTCGTCGTCTCTTCCAACCCACGATCCTCTTCCTACTCCGTGTAAGGCACCGGATGTCATGAGGAAGAGGATTCATTGAAAATCCTCGCACAAACTCTTGGGCCTTGCATAAGTTGCCAAGATCTTCCAAGAATTCATAGCACGAACTCTCGTGTTGGAGGAGGAAAAATCACACGTGTGGCTTGTTTTGCTGATGCAAGAACTTACACACAAGTCTCTTGTGCGTGATGTAAGAGTTGGGGCGCATGGAGGCCTTGGCATGCATAGAACAGTCCACGATAGGACTGTTTCCACGTGAAACAATGAAAGAGAGGGAGAGAGTTGGCATTGGGAAGGTGGAGTTGAAGATGATTTGAAAATATGATGCACTAACTCAAGTTGGAAAGTTTACATGTGCACTTTTTTATAGAGAGAACATATCCCAATCAACCAAAACAAATGTCAATCAACTAAAATAGGAAATAGAACAAATCCTAATCAATCAAAATAAATCCTAATTTATTCCAACTAATTGACACCTAAGAATTTCTAAAAACAGAAAACTTGCAACCAAAGTAAACCTTTAAAACACAAAAATCGACATCGCTTAGGGTGCCTTGATCGACTACCATGTGGCAATGCCACATGACCTAACTAATTGCCACATGGCCCTTTATTCTTCACAATCATAATTTTAAGCTTGTCCTTCCAATTTCCTTAGCTCTCTCTCCTACCCTTTGTCTCTTTAAGGCAAAGAAATTGAATCTTTCTCCTTACCATTGTATCTAAAATTACTATGAGCTTGCTTGTAAAAGTGCCAAAATTCAACTACCGAATTTCACTTTTTTTTGTTACACTTTGATAGTGTCATGCATTCCACAAGTAATAACACTCGCTCATTTTGGACAACATTCACGCGATGATATAGGAAAACTCGCTTCTTTATTTACATGTGTTCCTCGTGTAAGAATCCGTGCCCCTTTTTCACTACATCCAGGCATCGAAGCAACACATCGCAGGTAGGGAATGTCCCAACAAAATCTAAATGATTCTTGAATCCATATTTAAAAGAGTCAACAAGTTTTACACTAATCTATAGCTATCTAATGCAACCCTCCTTTATCCAAGCTTGGGACCGGCAATGAAAAGGTGCAAAACCTTAACACAGCTGGAGTTGAGCTGTACGTTAAACAGTTAACTGCGATTTTTCTATTTTTTTTCTGTGGGGGGTGGAGGGGGGGTGTTAACTATTAGAGGATCACAACTAAGTTAGGGGTTGCACGGTTGAGGAGGAAGCACCTTACGGCCAGGTTCTTTAAGCTGCCATTGAGGATGATCAATAACACCAACCAACAATGATTTTCGGTCAAACTCAAAGAACTAAGCATAAAAAGTGCATCCATAAACAATGAAAATGATCTTCTACCGCATGATGCCTCTTGATCACAGGAATTACGGTTTCAGAGAACTTTGAAAATAACCCTCCTCAGCCCCATAGGACTTGGTACGTACATTCTTCTTTTCCTTCTATTTGGAAACCTATATTTGTATATTTGTATCTAAATCACGAGAGCATGGAACATCCCTAACAAATGTCCGACTTCCCAAAACAAACAAAAGACGCAAAATGCAATAACATGAATAATCACCTAAATTAAGTTTCGGTCTTCCAGCGAAAGAAGTTTCTGGTAGCAACTGACGGTACCATCTAACTTAAACATCATTATTCATTTTGCCACCACCGTAATCATTAAACAAACAAATTATCGTATGGAGAAATAAACATGGTGGTGAGTTCGAGATTGAGTTTGACCTGATCTCCCATGATGAGGACGACATAGGGATCTCCGCCGACGAAGGCCCTGGTTGGAAGGTTGACGCCGCGCACAATCCTAACGTCGAGGAGCCCCATGAGGTTCTCCTTCTCCATCATCACCGGTAGGGGAAGGGCGGCAGCAGCGGACCGGAGGAGGCGGAGGAGAAGGAATCCAACTAATTCACTTATCTTTCTTATATATATATATAATTTACCACAAGGCTTCACATGACACCAGTCAACTACGCACTGTATTATAGATGAATTAATGCTCGATATTAGGATCCAATTTGTTAAGGAAAATTATCAGAAAAAATAAAAATTAATAATAGTAAGTAGAGAGAAATTAATTAATTTTATTCATTCGGTCTAAATATTTGGTTGGATTTGTTATTTTGTTAAAGGAATTAGAAAATTTTACTCTACTTAGAATGTTTATTTGGTGAAATAAGTTTGTGGAATAAGGAAAAAATTAGTAGAAAAGAATGAATATGAGAAATTAATAGGTGGAATTAGATAATTTCAATGGGGTGGAGGAATTTTCGAAATCCAAAAGTACGTCCTAAATTTTGGAATTGCGTCATTTAGAAATTACAAGTGCCAAAAACAAAATTAGAGCCAGAATTAAAGGTAATTTCATGTACTAAACACCCCTTAGAAGATTTAGAATAATCCTATAGAATTTAGGAATACCACGGTATTGGAAATTGGAACTTTTAAAAAGGGGAGATTGTGCGATGGATGAATTTAGTTTGAGATAAAGATTTTCTATAGTTTATTTCATATGAGAGATACTGGGTGAAAAGATAAAGGAACACACACGAGAACATGTTTTACAACGTGTGGAATGGGAGTAGTAGTTTCAATCGATGTATTTTAATTTTCTATAGGTGAAAATCACTTTTCATAAGTGAGATATCATTTTTCATAGATGAAATACCACGTTTCAAGTGTAAAATTATTTTCCACTGGTGTATTTCTATTTTCAATTGATATATTTTAATTTTTAATCGGTAAAAAATTAAATTTCTAAGTAAAAAATTATTTTCTATGGATATATTTTAATTTTTAATCTTAATATTTTCATTTTCAATTATTATATTTTAATTATAATATAAAGCACGTTACTATAAATATTTCTGTGCCCACATTCTACAAAGAACACTTGCGAAAGAAAATGATAAGAAAAAAAAAATTGTACCTCTTACTTTTTTTTAAACAAAAGCAAAGAACGAAAAAAAGCGGGAGAGGAATTATCCATAATTATTATGAACGGCTCTTAATAAAAAAAAGGGAATTGTTCCTTTCTGCTAAAATAGAAAAAGTGTAAGGATGATCCGGTGAAAGCTCAAATTAAATCTATGTCTTAGTGATAATAATATGACCTTTGGCCTATTAGGATCATAATCTTGAAGACACCTTTGAGAGCATTCCATATCAAAAGGAGAGGAACATAATCCTGAAGGATTTAGAGAGCTCAAAAAAGAGTTAGGAATATCTATACCACCATACTAAAGTGAGGTTTTTTTCCTTCTCGTGTCGGTCCCTCACCAAAACCCCCTGCCTCCCCCCAATCCACCCGAGGGTGCTTCATCCCCGTCCCCTCCTCATCCCCACCTCCTCCTCCTCCTCCTCCTCCTCCCGTGGCCGCCCTTGACCTCCTCCCTTGCTCCTCCCCCACCCCATCAACAGAAGGCCGCCCTCTCTGGCCTCTGCAGCATAGAGCATCTCATCCTCCACCTCTCCTCCCCTCACCCACCATCACTTGACTGCTGCGACCTCACCAGCCACACCGTCTCCCACTCCCACAAGGTCATGTCCCTTCTCGACCGCACTGGCCACACCTGTTTCCGCTGCTCCCCCTCGCCATCGCTCCCTCCTCCCACCACCCTCGACCCCTCCGAGCAGCAACGCTTGAAGGTTGACCCCCCCACCCGCACCTTCTCCCTCCCCATCTCCTCCTCCTCCGCCACCACCTCCACCTCCTTCCTCTCCTCCATCACCGGTGACGGCAACATCTCCAACGACGCCTCCATCGTCTTCAGCAAGCCACCGCCCCTCTCCAAGCCCTGCCACAGCCTCACCACGCCCACTCCGAGGGCAGGAAGAACTGCCACTGCCCCATGTCCAAGAGGTGAGCAAAATCCAGATGGACCAACAGAGTTGATATTATTGCTTCTTTTACGAGCTGCGATGGGTTTTGGCTTCAGGAGAGAACGACATTGGGAAGAAGCTGACCAATTCATCCGTAGAGTTGAAAGCATGAAAACACAACTTCTTTTCTCTTTTTAAAGGGAAGTGGTGAAAGCTTGAAAGTGGATGGTGGATATCCAAGCTATTGTTGGAGGTTAATGCATGATTTGGTTGTGGTATTATAGTGATTGTACTTGAGACTTCGACCCTTCAGATATGCCTCCCCATCTCAACTATCCAAACCATCGCATGTAGACAAAGGGGAGGAATGGGTCATAGTTTGGAGCGGTTCGCCCCTTCCATAACATTAGAAATTGTTTTATCTTTTTTATATGTTTTTCCATTTGTTGGTTTTCATCTTTTTATTCTTTTTGAATCATTTTTGCAATTATGGTTCATTTCTACCGCGTTATTAGTCTTCCGTCTTCACCAACTTCAATTGGTAATGAAATCGGTGTATAATATATATGATCCTTATATTTTACCAGGAAGGAAGATAATGAAAGGAAATGGAGTTCTTGAATTAGATTGACCTCTTATTCTTTCCTTATAGCATTGATATGGTACCATTGTTTGATGATCTCGTCGCATTGCGATCACGAAAATCTATCATTTTAAATTTTAGTTTTTGAAGGTTCTAATGATAGTCATTATTACTTTCTTTCACTTTATATGTATGGCAATCAACAAATCTATAGAAAAAAAAGGCTATAAATTCTAAACAAATGTGAGATTGAGTGTTAATGCTGTTTTGAAACTTGATTACGTGCATCTATGATTTTTTCCCTTAATGGACACTTATGCCTAGCCAAAGTACCACATTTGATTCAAAGAACCTCATTTGATAAATTTCTTGTACAAGGCTTTTAAATGTTTTCTTAATTGAGGGTTCTTTTTCTAAGACAGCGAAAGTGGTTATATATAATTCTATCTAATCTAATAGTCCACCAATGACTATCCCATTGATGAATTTGATTTATATCATCGTCGCTACCAATGATTTTGTTGAATTTTTCATAAAATATACATATATGCACTCACAAATATAGATATATGCATACATATATAAAAATATAGAACATGTTATATATCTATAAAATATGTATTTTGTATAAGATACACAAACATGTACAAGTATATAGTTTTAGTTAAAGAAAAAAACATCTTTTGTTATTTTTATTTCTTATATAGTTTGATATTTGAGCAAAAATCTCTAAGGCAAGGTCTGCCCCCTCACACGTGGCAGCTCCTCCCCATTTTACCCACGCCCATTAAATTAAAGGTAAATAAAAAAAAAAGCAGGACATGCACTGCCTAATCTTAATAATTACTTTTTATTTAATCATAATCTTAAAATAAAAATTATATATTTTTGTATGATTATTTTTTAAAGTAATTTTAATGTATCTTGAAGGTGAATTTAATTGCATCACTGCATGTGTGTGACGTCTCTCCTTTTCTGTCTATTTTCTTTTTCCATGTGTGTGACGTCTCTCCTTTTCTGTCTATTTTCTTTTTCCTTCGTCGGTCTCGCAATGGAGCATAAGATCAAATACACTAGTATGATATAAAAGGGAGACAATAGGTCTCGTAGGAAAAATGAAGTGCCATTTTGGAATAAAGCACTTGATTATTATGGCTTCTCGAGTCTCTTGGCAGGAACAAATCCCATACTCCTTGATTATAAATCAAAATTTATAAAATGAATACTTGATTTGAATGTATTATATGATTATGACCGCTTATGTGTAAAACTTTCTGAAACTTGGCATGGTTTTATTGTGATCTAATTAAATCGGTTGCTAGTAAATTTTGGATTGTCAATGATTGTGATTGTCGTTTTATGTGTGAGTTAAATTCTGATTTTCATGCAATTAGTATTGTTGGATTTCTCTGTATGTACATTGAATTTCCACTTATTTGGTGATGATCGACGCATACATAAAGATCTACGCGTTTGGCTTGGTAACTTGCATTAAAGAAAGAGACAGCACGGTTTGGTGGGAGATTCTTGAATTGAAGATGTATTATGGTCTGATAGCATGCCCCTTGTAATCTAGAAAATCTATATAGTGCCTAGAATTCTCCTAGGGTGTTGGATGCAGGCAATGGTGGTTTGTGCCACTGTGAGAAGTGTTAGATATAGATGGAGGTTGGCAATATTTGCTTCATGGGGGAAGGAGATAACCTATTACAACCCTATCACAGATCCTTAAAGGATTCGAGACTAATCCGTCTCGATTAATCTCAAGGCTTAGTCGTCCAACGAGAAATAACTAAAAATAGAAAATATTACATAACCAAAAGTACAATGTAATTAAGAAGAAAAATAATACAGAAATAATAAAAAAAATAAAATAGAATGTCTCATAATAGTACAGGCCATCACAACTAGTACAGTGGAAGTAAAGTAAAAAATATAACAGAAATAGTATTCCATATAACAAAATACTCACTACTACAAAAGAAGATAGGAAATGGAAAGGAAACAAGCTAAGGTTGGGCTCGATTGGGTCCAGCTCCCTCCGCAGCCGGTGGTGCTGGCTGCTTAACTCTCTAACATGAACAAGGTTATAAAATTCCAGAGTCAGCAAACGCTGAGTAGAGTGATGATTAAGTCGTTTATATGCAATTAAGACAAGCAACTAATTAATTATTAATTTTCATTTAGCTCAACCAAGTAGTTCTAATTTGTGTGCTCCTTTATTCATCTAGCCATTTCTTGATATGGTCTGTTCCTCACGGAAATGATTTTGATTGCAGTATTTTCCGTGATGTAGGATGTACACATGGTGCTCTCTAGTCGGGAAAGTCTCCCGTGGTAATCCTACACCCAGTCAACCACCTCGAGGTCACGGTCGCGACGTAACGGTGACTACAGCATGCACGATAACCATACGGGTAGCTATCCCGCACTGGCACGTGGTCAATCCTTTCTTCTAGCGGATACGTCTAAAGGTACAGCATGGAACAACAGTACAAGGCCTTGCCCTCTCAGAACAGGGGTCTCACCCCTCAGAATAAAATAGGGGTCTCGCCCCTTAGAACAGAATAGGGGTCTCCCCCTAAGAACAGAACAAGGGTCTCACCCCTCCATAGTCCTCGTACCTTCCTCCGACTATCCCGATTTGCCCTAATGGGCCTAACAAGAGTCGGTGTAGGGCGACTAGTCCTAACCCCGGGTCCCGTAGGCCAGCTAGCTCTCTCCCTACTCTAAGTAGCTCACCTCAGTACTACGTACACGAGGGCCAAACTGAAGTAGATGTAGAGTGACTAGGCCTAACCCCGGGTCTCAACCCAAAGGAGCGGCTAACTCCCCTCTACACTAAAGGGACAGTTGCTCTCCTTGGTACCACGTACATAAGGGCCAGCTCACTTTCCGTCTACTTACTAAGTTCTTTCCATGCACAGGAGTCCTTCTCCTAATTCCCCTTAGGGTTTATGCTTGTATTCCTTTTATTCCATTTTCCAACATTCAGATCTCACTATTCACATTACGAGTTTCATTCGTATAATAGGTGGCTCATATTTTTCTAAAGATAGTATCACATCAATATACTAATACATTTACTAGCAAATTGGTTTAACATGCATCTTAAGGAAGACAATGTAGCTTAAGCATTATTCGTTCGTTTCTGCTTTAGAGTTCATTTCATGCCCTAGGGTTCAATTAAGTTATTCTAAACATGCACTTAGTTTTATTAAATCTTGATATTAAAGCAAACCACTCTACCGAGAAACACGGGAGAAATGGGGGCTAGAACCGCAGGTCCTGTCGCCTCCACGAGCCCCGCGTACTCAACTAGCTGGAGACCTATACAATTGACCAACCACGTCAAACGAGTCCAAAACTGTACACAAGTGACACTAACTCGTAGAGAAACGCAAATGGAAAACAATGATACTTCGTTTGCGAAAATCCGATTTCGTTTGGGCCCTAAACGAGCCAAAACACGCATACTGTCTAAAATCAGACGTCTCGAACTAGACCCAGACGTCTTAAACGAACTCAGAACCTCACCTTTCTTTCCTGCAGCTTTCTCAAACATCCGAACCCCTCTGCAATCGTCTAAGGGAAGTCCCAGACGTTAGGCTCTCCTTGCGGTCATTTGGGACTACAGTCAGACGTCCGGCGATGTGCCCAGACGTCCAAAAGTGCCTTGAAGGACACACCGTGTGCTTTTCCAACGCTCTGTACCTGTGTACGCATGCACAGAGCCAAAAACGGCTAAAAGTTTCATCTACATGGCCAAAACCCGTGCAGAAAATACGTATCTTGGCACTAAGCGTGCTTTCAAATGTCCGGCTTCAGCTCCGGATGTCCCGCTGCTACTCCAGACGTCTGATACTAGAAAATATTCAGTACGCAAAACTATCTCATGAGCCTTCTGTTGGTGCTAGAGCACCACGATCATTTGTTTTGATGATAACAAAACACGTGTTATTTAACATTTGCACTTGGAGTCTTAGATTTCAGGTCAATTGCAAATGTAGACGTGATTAGACGGAATTCGAGCTCGCATCCAGGACGGATTGGAGGAGCTTGATAGAGAATAGAGGGGATTCGTGAGGAGCGATAGATTGAAGATGGAAGGACAAGAAGAATATGATAGAATTCCATTTTATTCCTTTCATGTACTTTTGTTTTTATTTTCTTGCTCTTTATTTCCTTAGAAAATTATGTTAAAGAGCCTCAAAGTACCCTAACAGTAGTCCTAGGAACACCGGCACAACCCTAGGATACTTAGGTTTTCTGTAGAGAACTTAGAAAACCAATGTAGGGTTCAAACAAAGTTTCCAAACGTCTAATTCCCAAATCAGATGTCTGATAAAGTGTTTTAAGACGTCTGACTGTTGATTCAGACATCTGATAACATTTAGGCTGGACAAGTTAGTTCTGTCTGATGAAATCAGACGTCCATACCTTAGACCAGACATCTTAGGAGACGTTTGATGACTTTGCCAGACGTCCAATTAGTGGACCGTTGTCTCTCTTAGCAAACACTCGAGGATATGAGCGTTAGAGCCTTTCCAGACGTCCTTAAGCCTTTCCAGACATCTGATAATTGACCGTTTTGCCTCGACTGACCCGAAAATCTCTTCTCAGAGATTTTCTAGCCGTTGCAAATCCATTTCCACAGAAAAAGTAGGTTTCCAGACGTCTAGACATAGTGTCAGACGTCCTATATGTCGTCTGATGGACTTGCACAAGAACCCTGTTTAGATCTGATTCAAGTCAGGAAGGAACCCGCACGAAATCAAACGTCTGACCTTGAAATCAGACGTCTTAAAGTGGTCTTCCAGACGTCTGATGCCAGAATCAAACGTCTGATAACCCTGTCAGTGTAATGATTGTTCCTGATTTCGGGTTGATTCACTTGGGCTTTGCACCCAACAGCTATGGAGCCTTTCCTAAGCCATCCAAAGCCTTCCTAAGGCTTATATAAATAGAGGGGAACCTCTTGCACACAAAGACACACCCAAGAAATACAAGACACACCCAAGCAACATACTTTCTACCATTTTGTGTCTCTCTTGCTCTCAAAGCTCAAGTTCTACATCTTGAGAGCATCAAGCTTTGCGCACCCGCTCTCCCGCCATAGTTCACGAGAGCGACGTAGCGCCGTCGTGTTGTTCACGCATTCGCGTCGCCGACGCACTCCTTGCAAAGGGGAGTTTCTTAATTCCTATAGAAGCTTAGGTTTAAAATTACTTTGTTAGCTCTATAGGACTATTTGTTATTTTAATCTTTGTTATTTGGTTGGATATTCGCTTTGCGAATTCGCGTCTCCTTCGTGGGACAAAATCCTTCTCGTGGAGAGAAGGGGTTGAGGAACGCTACCCTCGCACTTGTAGCGTGGTTGTAATTGAGGTTAAATCACCCTCGTTTAAAGTGATTCGTTTAGTGGATTTTGATCAACTTGGTTGATCAAAAAATCCTAACTCGAGAGGATTAGGTAGTGGTTTTCACCCGGTTTAGGTTTCCACCTAAAAATCTTTGTGTACTTTGTGTGATTGCTTATTTTGTGAGATTGTTTATATTTTATTTCCGCAATTATTACGTCACCCCTCCTGCTAGGGAAGAATCTACACCTTCTTCTCTACACGGACTCCTCCGTGTCACCTGCAGCTAATACGCCAGCAACCTCAGGAGGTCACGAAGCTCCCCTTCGTGAGCTCCTCCTCCTCGCACGAGCCCTCGATCGTGCGCTCGCGAGCTCCCCCGAGTCTCCTCTCCCACGCTCTCACTCCTCACTCACACTCTCCTCTCCTTCTCCACTTCATCCCGTCCCTCTTCTTCCTCTCTACTCGCTGCGCTAGGGGCGGGGGAGGAAGGTGGCTGCCGGCAGGGGGAAAGGAGATGGAGGTGGTGGCTGGTGGTGATGGGGAGAAAGAGGAGGGGTGTGGGGGTTTAAATAGGTGGTGTTTAGGGTTTGGGTGAGGAGGCTGGAGGGAAGAGAGAATGCATGCGTGTCGCATGCACATGGAAAGTAAAGAACGTACGGTTTTTACTTACTTTCAGACATCCGACTATCTATCCAGACGTCTGGACAGATGTCTGATGAATATTCCAAACGTCTTATCCAACCCAAGAACGGTAGGTCATTTCACAACCTCTAGTGAAGTGTATGTTAGCATACGATCGAGATGTGAATTGGGCATTTGCATGTTGGCCATATTTGCATCGCAGGAGCATGAATTGAGTAATTTAAAATTTTAAACTATGATTGAATCGATGCTAAAAATAATCATGTGACTAAACGATAAATGCTTTAAGAATGGGAATCACATGGTTGAAACTAGTTTACAATCGTTTCAAGATCCCATGAGTTAAAATTATACGTTTGTAAGTGGCATAGTATAGCACCACACAAGCAATACCTCATACAGTAAGTCCTGACACAACCCAAAACCCTCCTCAATGAATGGATGAAGCCCTTCATGTCAAAGATGATCAACCATGGTGTATCACAAACTCTTTCACAAAAACCAAGGACAATGGTGTTTATCGAGCTCAAATCAAAAAATAGTAGACCTGAATTTAATAATCAACTTAATTATTTACATGAAGGGAGATTGTGTTGTGTTCTATGATGAGTTAGAAAACTTCATAAATATTTTTGGTATTCTTTAATAGAAGTGTTAATTTTTTGTGACTTTCAAAGGCAAGTGGGTTTGAAGGACTGCTCTGACTCCATTTGATTGTGCAGATAATAACCTAAACCTTAAGACCCTAGAAAATATGGAGAATTTATTCCTGACACTAGACTCAGTAAGGAAGATTTACCCATGAATTTCACGCAAATCAAAGTTGTTAAGAGTTTGCTAAAAATCCGACAAGTCAGAATTTTCAAGTTCTATTTTTAGTACGACCCTCAAGCAATGCGAGAATTTTATCTTTTTTTGTACAATAAATTAGGCTATGAAATTTGGCGCAATTCGTTCCTACTTCAAGACCTAACTCTAGAAAAAATTTGCAATTTTGGACACCTATAATCTACTGTAGAAATTTATGAAGACGGATTTCAGAATCTACGTGAACATAGAAAAATGAAAGTATGCGAAATGAAAATCAATGCAAAACTTTGTGCAGGGTGTCTGGTTGTAGAATCAACTAGGAAAAGATAGTTAGAAGAGTCAATTACTAATAATTGCTCTCCCCTAGTGTTGTCTCATCCCACGAAAACTCGTTAAGGCTATAACCCAACTTAGATTCAAGATCTTAGGCTTAGACTATCCTATACGAATCTACGAGTGCATGAAATAACTCAGTTTTCTAACAACCATACAAGAATAATAAATTTAGCATAAGTCAAGATTTGATCTAAAGCATCAAGGAGTGGAATATTAATCTAAACATGCCTGGAAATATCAAGAAGCTCCTCATTGCTGGTTTTGTTTTTCTTCTTTCCTTTCTCTAAGGCTTCATGAAATGGGGTGTGAATAGGAGTTTTAATTAAAGGTTCCTGAGCCTCTTCTTCTATTTCTTCCTTAGCCACATTAATCAGTTTTGGTTTATCAGGATCCTAGTGAGTTGAATCATTTGGGTGCATAGGATCCTATGTAGTTGTGGCACTCCTCAAGGTAATAGCAATAACAATGGCATTAGGATTTATACCCTTAGGTGGATTGGGAAGAATAGGTGCAGTCTGATGAGAGCCTCATCATGAGCCCTAACTAGCACATTTTGATCCAAGAAAGAGAATAAAAAACTCCTACATAACTTAGAAGAGGGCTTAATTGGAGGAATAAGTGTTCTGAGAAGAAAACATGAAATAAAGGGTAAAACTGTAATTTTACCATTGTAGTACATAAACGATATTTCTTAGAAACAAAACATCGATCAAATGGTCTAAATAAGATAAAAAGTGGGTTAATTCAATCAGAAATAGGTTCATATGCAATCCAAGAATTAAATAACATCTAGGAACCCTAAAACAGACCCGCTTAATTTAACAAGGTTTCGGTCAGGATAAAAATCAAGTAAGCCCTCTAAAATTCATAAAAAAATATCCCCTAGGATTTAGAGCATTTGACCTAGATTGGGGTCCTAACTCATTAATTGACCTAATTTAGATTTTTACGCAAAATATCAAGTCAAACGTGGTCAAACCTAAAATCCAACTTCACCATTGGATTCCTTAGGTCCAAATTAGGTTTGTACCAAAATTTGGACCTAAGGGGAGGTCATCTTGACCTACTTTGCAAATTAGTACACCCAATTACATTTTAACCCTTATCTTTTGAAAACCATCACATAAACCCCCTAGCTTCCTCGCCAATCTTACAATCAGGTCCCTCTACCACTAATGGGGAGAATCCTTATCCGCCGAGGAAGAGAGGGGGGATACACCCTGATGCCTCAGAGATCCCCTCCCAGACTTGGAAGGGAGATTCTCTGAGGAATCCCCTTCCATCCGAGCCCGATCACAATCTCTGATTCCTGTCCAATCTCTCGTGCGAACGCACGAAAGATTTGGGATCCCAACCACCTTCCTTCTCCGATGAGACGACGGTGGCTAAAGGCTTGCCCTCCACGCACCAAAAGCTCGGCCAGCACCTATAAAAGGACCTCCGACCCTCTACGAATCTCTTAGACTTGTTTTGGCGCAAGCTCCGGCGATTACCTCTCCTCCCTCTCGTCGCTCTGCTACCATACCAGCAGCAGAGTTCACTCCATCTCATCCTCCCGCGTCGCGCCACACCAAGTGCACACCTCCCTGACCTCCTCCTCGTCGCCGTTATCTCCCTCAGGGTTGCCTTCTTCGATGACGACACAAACGAGTCGTCTGACTCCGCTGCCCCCCCTTCACTCCCAACACTCCAGATAAGTTCCACATCTTTCACTCTTTCATTTCCCTCATTATTTCACACAACCGCCCCTCGACCGTCACTGTCCACCGCCACCTTCCTCATCTCCGGCCACCCTCCGGCGAGACACTCCCGTCACTCCGCAGCCCCACACGTCTCGCCGACCACCGCATAACCTCCGCCTCACCTCACTGAACATCGTCTACTCATCCACAGACCCTCTACACCGCCACAACAGCCCCCCGATCACACCCATCCATCCGGCCACAGAGCGACCTAGGCACGCACGCCTAGGCCGCCCTGCAGCCTTCCACCTACTGCCTCACCTTCGCCGTGACACGGCGAAGGTCCCCTTGTGATCTGATTGAGCCGCAAGGCCCTTTTTGTGTCAGGCAGTTTCGAGCTCCGGCTGCCATTAGCGGTGACTTGAGGAATCTGCTTGCTTGCTCTAGGTTGCAAGACTTCAGGGTTCTAGGTGCAGCAAACTTGGGAAGGTCGTGCGAATCCAGTCATCCCAACAAGTGACATCGCAAAGCCTGCAGTTGTGGCAATTGGAGGCACGGTCTACTGCAGGCGCGCGAGAAAGAGCGGTGGGCATTAGTCCCACCTCGGTAAGCTGTAAAGCGCACGAGTCCTTTAAATTGAATTTGTGTTATTGCCCTGTTGCCTCCGATAACACTTGGGGTGAGGTCCCTCACCTAAACACTGTGCCTCATCCGTGAGCTCATCACACGGATCTGGCATGACCCGACCCGACACCATCCTGAGCACTCCTTGCGTACCAACCCACGTCGGTGCGCCTGGACCCAGGCGCACGATCCGACCCGTTTACCCGGCTCTGGGAGAGCGTGCTGAAGAGTGATATACAGAGAGAGACGCGTGGGAAGGGTAGGGGAGTAGGTTTTGCTGTGTGTGCTTGTGTGCAGGAAGCAGGGACTTAGCCACTGCAAGCGAAGGAAAAGAAGAAGGAAAGAGGCTCCGCAGAGGAAAAAGAAAGGCAAGGTAGAAAAGAAGAAGCGAGGCCAAAGGGAAGCAGAACCAAGGAGAAGAAGACCTGCAAAGAAATAAAGAAAGGTAAAGACAAGCAGAAGAAGAAGAGAAGCTGAAGTCAGAGGGAAGAAGCGAAGGAAAAAAGAGAAGAGGAACTGAAGAAGGAAGAAGAAAGAGATCAAGGGGCATACAAAGAAGCAAGAAAGTGAAGAAAAAGAAGAGGAACAGAGGCAGTAAGGGAAGAGAAGAAAAGCAAAGTCTGGGAAATACTTTAAGACGTCTGATATTGCATCAGACATCCATTTTTTCTTGAGCAATTTCTTTCTATATCACTCTCATTGAACTAGTCATCTCTTCTTATTTAAAAAGTTGTGTTCTCAAGTTTTGGAATACTTAGATTGCTCCCTGTGTTCGACCTCGGATACTCTGATTTTCGAGTTATAAATCTTTATTTGTTTTCGCGGAAAGTTCGTCTATATTACAACGCAATATTTGTTAAAACATGATCTAGCCACGTCAACATTTTGACGCTGTTGCCGGGGAGCAACGGGCACTTCTAAAGCTTTTGATCATAACTTCTGACCCAATATTGACTTAATTCCTCTCTTTTATTGTGCTTGTCTCAGGGAAAGCAGAGAAAAGAAAAGCAGCTGCACAACAGACACACCAAGGAGCAAGTAATTTTCATTAGCCCTCTCTCTCTTAATACCCTCAAAGTCTAAAAAGGAACAAAGAAGAATTAACCTAGGGCTACCTGTTTCATACTTAGTAATTCATCAAAGTTGCCTGATTTTCATTTCAACACATCTTTAACTGCTCATCCAACTAAGGTAACTAGGGCTAAAACTTTCTTGATTGAGCCCTAGATACCAAATTTTGTGGCAACTAAATTGGATCAACTAGAGCCAACTTAAGGATTGCAAAGCTAGGGTTTTTAGAGATACATCTTCTCTTAAACAAAGAAAAAAAGTTTTTCCAAAAAGAGGTGTGCCTAAACCTTGTTTGAAAAGATCTATACAAGAGAAACCCTAAGCAAATCAGGCTTTTAAATCCATTTGAACCCTAAAAGAAAGGACCCAAAAGCTCTCAAAAGAACAAGAGATGAAGTTGATCTTTTAGGTCAACCAACCTTAAAATTAGGTCACTTCTTCACTCAAAAGATCTAAAAGTTCAAGTGGAACCTTAAGCACCTTGATCTTAAAGTAAAAAAGGTAGACTTAAGGGGTCAAGGTCCCCATTCTGGTCTACCTGGAACCGCAGTGACAAGAGAGGTCGGGTGGGGGAAACCCTGTAACTCATGGGGACGCTCTACCGTGTAATAGTCTTTGCAGGACTCTCCCTCTCTGGCTGCCCAGGTACTTCTCAAGTGGACGACCTTTCTAACTAAGGGGTATCATCCGCCCTGAACCTCTATAGTCACCCAACAATTTTTGGGTGTCTCGATTGGGTCCAGTACCTTCTAATCTCATCACATCCTTCGGTGCATGTTCGGTAGGTCCTTAAGACCTCCTTTAGAAATTCATTCTCGTCGAGGCCAAGCCTCGACGTCCTTGTTTGTGCAGCAACCCCACCACATAAATCTTTCATCTGATTCAGAACCAAGTTCTCCTTCTTCTCCCATCATGGCACAACCCATTGAAGAGGAGAACAACCTTGAGCACCAACTTCAATGCCTGAATGATCTCTTTCAAAACTTTGTAAACCCACCGTAGCGACCAATGATGCGAGATCACTATAATCCTACTGCGGTGGTGATCGAGCCTTGAGTCCAAATCCCGATTGGAGGTCTTGATTCTGAACTGAAGCCCAATATGATTTATGCCATACCAAAGTTTCATGGGCTTAACTCCAAGGATCCATTCCAACACATTAAACAACTCAAGCATCTGGCTTAGACCTTCAGGTCAGATCCACAAAATTGGAATATTCTACTCATGAAAATGTTTTCTTTCTCCCTCCTGGACAAGGTCGCCCATTAGTATCAAACTCAGACCCGTCCGATCAACACATGGGAGGAACTTCAGTCCGAATTCTTGAAAAAGTTCTTCCCCGTTGGCCGGATGAATGCCTTGCGCCACCAGATCACCCATATCACTCAACAATCGGGAGAACCTCTTCACGAAGCATGGGACCGATTTTTAGATCTCATGCAAAAGTGCCTCCATCACGGAGTTCCTAAATAGGAACAAGTCCAGTCTTTTTACCAAGGACTCCGTGAAGACATTCGATTATTCGTCAATGCAACATGGGGAGGAAACATCATGGGTCAACATGAGGACACGGTGTGGGAGATTCTCGAAAACATGTGTGAGAACTTCATAAATAATGACTCCATGGGCTTATTTGATAGGACGAATGCCCGCGCATCGACGAATCTGAGAGGGGCACATGAGATGTAGGACCTGTCCACATCCGTTGACTTGGAACTGATGGCCAGTCGGTTGGACAAGGTTTCTATCATAGAAAAGAAGGTGGATGAGCTAACTCGGCATTTGCAGCAAGCCACCTCTGCGTAGAACTCTTTTGCACGACCACCTCTAGTGAGGGAAATTATGAAAAACATCTACCACCAATCTGCTAAGGGGATGGACCCATATCCACCCCCGTCTGCCTCTCGGACCAGAGTGACCTCCGATCCATTCTACTTGAGTTGGGGGAACTCTGAACCCTCGTATTCTGACTTTCCTGAGGTTCCTCAGAACTGCGAGGACCTCAACGCCATCTAGAATGACCCATTCTCCAATACCTACAACCCTGGATGGTGAAATCATCCTAACTTTCAGTGGACGGGAAATTCTCAGACTCAAAGACCACCATATCAGCCCCGTCCACAAGCCCCTCGTCCATATCAGCCGCCTCAGCCTCGACCCAATCCCACCTACCAATCCGGGCCAAACCAGGATCAAATGACTCTTATCCTTCAAGCACTGGCTGACATTCAAAAGATGAATGCGGTAATGCAAAAATAGCACAAGGACGAGATCATAGAGGTTCGCAACCAACTGGCCCAGATGGCAAATTCCTGCCAACCTGGCACCCTTCCTTTGCAACCTCTGCCAAACCCAAATAACGTGTCGACCCAGAGGCGCGTTATGAATCCAAATTCAGGCCACGCACATTTGATTTATCAGGCCCCTGGTGCTCTATCACCAGACGGGATGGAAGCTTCGACATCTTATGCGGGATTTCAGCAGCAACCACCCCTCTTACCAAACCCAAACCAAAACCAGGCCAGATTAAACTCTGTAACAACATGTAGTGGACCCACATTATCCGAACCACTCCAAGCATGGCAGTAGCCAAGACCCTAGGATAGTTATCCAGGATACCACTATCCCAGATCAAGAACCTGGACCTATTCTAGAGGAACCACCTAGGATTCCATTTCCTGAGGCCTTGACCAAAGGAAAAAGGATAACCAAACCCGTGGCCCCCGAGAAGGATCTGGTCAAGCTCTTTGAATAGGTTCAGATAAACATCCCCTTGATGGATGCAATTCGCCACGTACCGACTTACGCAAGATTCTTGAAAGACGTATGTACACCTAAACGTAAGCCGCGAACCAAGGATGGGAATCCGATCGTACTGTCAGAGCAAGCCAGCTCTGTCATCTTGAGTAAACTCCCACCCAAGGCTAAAGACCCTAGAACTCCCTTGATTTCTTGTAAAATTGGTGAAACCCAATTTGACAGAGCCTTACTAGATCTAGGTGCCTCCATAAATCTAATACCTACATTCCTCCTTGACCACCTTGAAGAGTCCGAACTTAAACCAACTGAGGTGACGTTGCAATTAGCCGATCGATCCATCAAGCCACCTAAAGGAATACTCGAGGATGTCATTGTTAGGGTACGGGATTTCTACTTCCCGGTGGACTTCATAGTTCTGGACATGGATGCACCTGAGAACCCAATGGACACACCAATCATATTAGGGAGACCCTTTTTGGCCACTGCTAGGGCCAACATAAACTGCGAAGAGGGCCAGATAGAATTAAAATTTGGGAACCAAACTCTGAAGATTGACATTTTTAAGGCCCAACAAGGGATTAATTGCGGGGTTATAGAGCAAATATGTGATATCAGAGCCGTGGTTGATGAATCACATACAGAGGACAACCTGATTATCCTTGATCAACCACTAGAAGATCAAAACCCGCCAATAGAGGAGTGCGAACATGATCTAGACACACCTATGACTTCGACCCTTGTACCTGATACAAACCTCGAACCACCCGCTGCTGCTAACAATCCTGTCATGGAACTCAAGCCCCTTCCCGAGAATCTGAAGTACGTCTTTTTGGGTTCCAATCAGACGTTTCCTGTGATTATCAACTCTCAACTCACACCTGACCAGGAACTCCGTTTGATTACTGTTCTCCAGCAACATCGTAGAGCCATTGGATGGACTCTCGATGATTTGACTGGCATAAGCCCTTTGTATTGCACACATCGAATCTACACAGAAGAAGGCACATGACCTTCAAGAGAAATGCAGAGATGATTAAACCCTAACCTGCAGGAGGTCGTGAAAAAGGAGATCATAAAGTGGTTAGATGCAGGGACCATCTACCCGATCTCTGACAGTCGTTGGGTGAGTCCAATACAGGTGGTGCCTAAAAAGCTGGACTTACCATCATCACGACTGAAACCGGAGAAGTCATTCCTACCCGAATAGCTAACTCGTGGAGAGTTTGCATTGATTACAGAAGACTCAATTCCTCCACGAAGAAGGACCATTTCCTACTACCATTTATTGATCAGATCCTCGAGAAACTAGCAGGAAATAGGTTCTTCTACTTTCTTGACGGGTACTCCGGTTACAACCAGGTGGCAATCCATCCAGAAGACCAAGAAAAGACCACATTCACTTGCCCCTTCGGGACGTACGCATTTCGAAGGATGCCTTTCGGTCTCTGCAATGCACCCGCAACCTTTCAGCGGTGCATGCTTGCCATATTCTCAGATATGGTAGGTGACTATCTGGAAGTCTTCATGGATAACTTTTCAGTTTTTGGAGCATCATTTGACGATTGCCTCCAACACTTGGTCCAAATACTCAGGTGGTGCATCGATGTGAATTTGGTTCTTTCCTGGGAAAAGAGCCATCTCATGGTGCTTGAGGGAATTGTCCTGGGACATCTAATCTTGGAGAAAGGCATCCAAGTCGATCGAGCTAAGGTTAACCTAATTTCCAAGCTCCCTATGCCTAGCTCGATTAAGGACATCTGATCTTTTTTGGGGCACGTCGATTTTTACTGTTGATTTATCCCTGATTTTCAAAAATCGCGCGTCCCCTGACTACTCTTCTCTCCAAGGATGTGCCTTTCGAAATTTCCAAGGAATGCACTCAAGCATTTGAGATCCTTCGTGACCGAGTCACCCAAGCCCTGATCCTACAATCCCCTGATTGGTCTTAACCCTTTGAGATCATCTGCGATGCATCTGACTACATTGTAGGAGAGGTTTTGGGGTAGAAAATTGACGGGAAACTCGTGGTCATTTACTACGCTAGCAAAACACTGGACGAAGCTCAACGTAACTACACAGTTACTGAGAAAGAGCTGCTAGCTGTAGTATTTGCCCTAGAAAAATTAAGATCATACTTGCTAGGTTCCCGTGTTATCATATACTCGGATCACACAGCTGTGAGGCATCTCCTTGCAAAAAAGGATGCGAAACCTTGATTAATCTGATGGATCTTGCTGTTGCAAGAATTTGACCTTGAGATTCGCGACAAAGCGGGAAAGCAAAATGTGGTAGCTGATCACTTGTCCCGTCTTCCTTCTGAAATAATTGAACCTTTTGGACCCATCACAGAACACTTTCCTGATGAGCACCTCCTGACTATCAATACAAGCCTTCCATGGTTCGCAGATATAGTGAATTACCTGGCATCACATCATATTCCGTCCAATTGGCCGAAGGCCAAGAAGGAAAAATTGCGTTCCGATGCCAAGTATTACCTATGGGAAGACACGTATCTATTCCACATTGGTGCTGATCAGATAATTCGACGGTGTGTCGCGGAAGTAGAAATCAAAGACATACTCTCCATTTGCCCTGACCAGGCATGCGGTGGACATTTCTCAGGACATAAAACCGCATCAAAAGTCCTCCAATGTGGCTTTTATTGGCCCACAATTTTCAAGGATGCATACGATCACTGTAAGGCATGTACCCGTTGCCAGACTTTGGGCAACATGAGCCATCGAGACATGATGCCTCTATAGCCGATCCTGGTATGCGAAATTTTTGATATCTGGGGGATTGATTTTATGGGACCCTTTCCAATCTCGGATGGCTTCGAATACATCTTACTCGCCGTTGACTACGTGTCCAAGTGGATAGAAGCCATTCCAACCTGAACCAACAATCATAAAGTTATCAAATTCATTCATCAAAACATCTTCTCAAGGTTCGAGATTTCGCGAGCAATAATTTCCGACGGAGGGACCCATTTCACAAACGCTCAGTTCAAGTCACTGATGACCAAATACGGGGTGTCACACCGAATCTTTACTGCTTACCACCCCCAAACTAATGGTCTAGCTGAGCTATCAAACCGAGAGATCAAGAAAATCTTTCAGGTTACTATTCGACCTGACAGAAAAGATTGGTCTTCTCGGCTTCCGGAAGCATTGTGGGCCTATAGGACCACCCACAAGACCCAATTAGGAATGTCACCCTTCAGACTAGTGTACGGGAAGGCATGCCACCCCCCCATCGAATTGGAGCATAAAGCCTATTGGGCAGTACGGAATTGTAATTTAGATCTTTCTAAGGCTGGAACCCACAGAAAGCTTCAAATAAGCGAGATTGATGAATTACGCCATGACGCATATGAGAACTCACGAATTTACAATGAACAGGTTAAATCTTTTCACGACAAACACATTTTTAGAAAGATCTTTCATCCTGGTCAAAAGGTTTTACTCTTTGATGCCCGACTCAAATTATTCCCAGGAAAGCTACTATCTAAGTGGGTCGGACCCTACCTAGTCCGACAAATCTTTGGAAATGGAACCATTGAAATCAACCCACTCAGCCACGATTCCAAACCCTTTGTTGTGAACGGTCAGAGACTCAAACCGTTCATTGACATGACCGATACAAATTTGGCTGAGTCATCCTTTACCCTCCATTCCCCTTGAGCTCATTGCGTCCAGCCGATGGCGTAAAACTCAGCGCTTAACAGGAGGCAACCCATCATTCTTTGAAAAACCCGAAACCTTTTTTGACATTTCTACACGGAATTCATATTGCACTTTAGGGTTCATCCATTAGAACAGCCGACTTTACCTTAGGTACCCCTACTCGAGATTAGAAATCATTCGCAACAAGTCACTTCGACCCATTCACTTACCAAACACCTGTCCTAATGCATGAACTAAGCTGAAATCGAACCCACCTAATTTACAATGAGGACATTGCAAATCTTAGGCATGGGGGGTATGAAAGTGCAAAATGTCAGGAAAATTCATATCAAGAAAGGGTTTCAATTCAAAAAAAAAAACTTGGAGGGAGGAGAAACAATTCGGGCCATACAAAATGAGAGGAGGAAAAGAGTAAAATGCCAAAAAAGGAGCACAAAATGAAAAAGAAAAAAGAAATAGTCATTAGTAAAAGATTAATGGATTAACTGAAGTTCTAGACCAAATCAAGAAAAGAGAAAAAGAAGAAAAAAGTGCTAAGGTGACATAACAAGAGATTAGCGAGAACGTTGGTCTTAGGCCTCTTTGGCTAGATTCTTCACGTATTCGCTAAAATCGAGATAATCTTCAAGAGGTTGGGGAAAATGCGAAGCTTAAGTATTAGGTCTAAGGCTTAGGAAGTATTCGGCCTCGTTAACTGACCTTCGATTTGCGGGATTCGGTAGCCTAAGCACCCCAATTCAGACACAGTCTGGTTCAGTGCGCCTAAATATCAAAATCACGCAAAAGCGTTTAAATGTTATGAAAAACTCACCTAGATTAGGAGCGACCGATCAACACAAGTTGATTTGGACGAGTTCTCGACGCGAAGAGGCGGAAAATTCCCCTCGAAGATGCGTAACAACACATCATCTCCTCGGTGCTTGTCTCTTAGGATATTTAAATATCCTACCGGAGGCATGTAAGCACTCTGCTAGTTCAGATATCATGGGCGGCATTATCACGAAATGTCGATCGCCAAGGTCTGAATTCGGCCACGGAACGCCATGGGCGGGATTATCTCGAAATCTCAAAAGCCAGGGTTCTGGGGGTTGCGATGGGCGGTGCTATCTCGAAGCATCGATAGCCAGGGACCTTTGAGGATTAATGATGGGGACGAGGAATCCGATATAGACCATGTTGAGAAGCCAATCCGAAGCTAGAAATAAAAAGAAAAGAGAGAGAAAACTCTCCAAACAAATAAATCTTCTGTCTCTCTCTTACAAAAACACACTGCAAACTGAACCTAGGCTAAAAATGTCTTAAGCACAGGTGCTTTAACCGCGGAGTCCAACAAACCTTAGGTTAGTTTTTGTGGGCCATAAAAACCTTTGCGAAGGACTGAGGCTAAAGCGGGTCAGGTCCGGATTTTGGTTGGTACTTGAGTACCTCTAAGCCTATTGTCGGCATTCTGACCTCATCACAAAAGAAAAAGAAAAGCACTTATCATAACTGATGACAGATACTCAGGGTCTAGAACAGAAGTTAAAACCTTGAAATTTTGCTAAGGGACAAACAAAAACTAGGCATGGGGGTATGATGAGAGCCTCATCATGAGTCCTAACTAGCTCATTTTGATCCAAGAAAGAGAATAAAAAGCTCCTGCATAACATAGAAGAGGGCTTAATTAGAGGAATAAGTGTTTTGAGAAGAAAACATGAAATAGAGGGTAAAACTGTAATTTTACCATTGCAGTACATAAACGGGATTTCTCAGAAAACAAAACATTGGTCAAATGGTCTAAATAAGATAAAAAGTGGGTTGATTCAATCAGAAATGGGTTCATATGCAATCCAAGAATTAAATGACATCTGGTAATCCTAAAATAGACTCGCTTAATTCAACAAGGTTTCGGTCATGGTAAAAATCAAGTAAACCCTCTAAAATTCATAAAAAAATATCCCCTAGGGTTTAGAACATTCAATTTGGCCTTTGGAACCTAGTTTGACCTAGATTGGGGTCCTAACTCATTAATTGACCTAATTTAGATTTTTACGCAAAATATCCAGTCAAACGTGGTCAAACCTAAAATCCAACTTTACCATTGGATTCCTTAGGTCTAAATTAGGTTTGTACCAAAATTTGGACCTAAGGGGAGGTCATCTTGACCTACTTTGCAAATTAGTACACCCAATTACATTTTAACCCTTATCTTTTGAAAACCATCACATAAACCCCCTAGCTTCCTCGTCAATCTTACAATCAGGTCCCTCTACCACTAATGGGGAGAATCCTTCTCCGCCGAGGAAGAGAGGGGGGGATACTCCCTGATGCCTCAGAGATCCCCTCCAAGAATTGGAAGGGAGATTCTCTGAGGAATCCCCTTCCATTTGAGCCCGATCACAATCTCTGATTCCTGTCCAATCTCTCATGCAAACGCACGAAAGATTTGGGATCCCAACCACCTTCCTTCTCCGACGAGACAACGGTGGCTAAAGGCTTGCCCTCCACGCACCAAAAGCTCAGCCAGCACCTATAAAAGGACCTCCGACCCTCTGCGAATCTCTCAGACTTGTTTTGGCCGTAGAACCCTCCAAACTTCATCTCTCCTCTTTCCGGCCAAGAAACTCGCAAGCTCCGGCGATTACCTCTCCTCCCTCTCGTCGCTCTGCTACCATACCAGCAGTAGAGTTCACTCCATCTCATCCTCCCGCGTCGCGCAACACCAAGCGCACACCTCCTTGACCTCCTCCTCGTTGCCGTTATCTCCCTCAGGGTTGTCTTCTCCGATGACGGCACAAACAAGCCATCTGACTCCGTTGCCCCCCCTTCACTCCCAACACTCCAGATAAGTTCCCCATCTTTCACTCTTTCATTTCCCTCACTTTATTTCACACAACCGCCCCTCGACCGTCACTGTCCACCGCCACCTTCCTCATCTCCGGCCACCCTCCGGCGAGACACTCCCGTCAATCCGCAGCCCCACACGTCTCGCCGACCACCGCATAACCTCCGCCTCACCTCACTGAACATCGTCTACTCATCCACAGACCCTCTACACCGCCACAACAGCCCCCCGATCACACCCATCCATCCGGCCACAGAGCGACCTAGGCACACACGCCTAGGCCGCCCCGCGACCTGCCACCTACTGCCTCACCTTCGCCGTGACACGGCGAAGGTCCCCTTGTGATCTGATTGAGCCGCAAGGCCCTTTTTGTGTCAGGCAGTTTCGAGCTCTGGCTGCCATTAGCGGTGACTCGAGGAAGCTGCTTGCTTGCTCTAGGTTGCAAGACTTCAGGGTTCCAGGTGCAGCAAACTTGGGAAGGTCGTGCGAATCCAGTCATCCCAACAAGTGACACCGCAAAGCCTGCAGATGTGGCAATTGGAGGCACGGTCTGCTGCAGGTGCGCGAGAAAGAGCGGTGGACATTAGTCCCACCTCGGTAAGCTGTAAAGCGCATGAGTCCTTTAAATTGAATTTGTGTTATTTCCCTGTTGCCTCCGATAACACTTGGGGTGAGGTCCCTCACCTAAACACTGTGCCTCATCCGTGAGCTCATCACACGGATCTGGCACGACCCGACCCGACACCATCCTGAGCACTCCTTGCGCTCCAACCCACGCCGGTGCGCCTGGACCCAGGCGCACGATCCGACCCGTTTACCCGGCTCTGGGATAGCGTGCTGAAGAGTGATATACAGAGAGAGAGACGCGTGGGAAGGGTAGGGGAGTAGGTTTTGCTGTGTGTGCTTGTGTGCAGGAAGCAGGGACTTAGCTGCTGCAAGCAAAGGAAAAGAAGGAAAGAGGCTCCGCAGAGGAAAAAGAAAGGCAAGGCAGAAAAGAAGAAGCAAGGCCAAAGGGAAGCAGAACCAAGGAGAAGAAGACCCACAAAGAAATAAAGAAAGGTAAAGACAAGCAGAAGAAGAAGAAGAGAAGCTAAAGTCAGAGGGAAGAAGCGAAGGAAAAAAGAGAGGAGGAACTGAAGAAGGAAGAAGAAAGAGATCAAGGGGCATACAAAGAAGCAAGAAAGTGAAGAAAAAGAAGAGGAACAGAGGCAGTAAGGGAAGAGAAGAAAAGCAAAGTCTGGGAAATACTTTAAGACGTCTGATATTGCATCAGACATCCATTTTTTCTTGAGCAATTTCTTTCTATATCACTCTCATTGAACTAGTCATCTCTTATTTAAAAAGTTGTGTTATCAAGTTTTGGAATACTTAGATTGCTCCTTGTGTTCGACATCGGATACTCTGATTTTCGAGTTATAAATCTTTATTTGTTTACGCGGAAAGTTCGTCTATAACAACACAATATTTGTTAAAACATGATCTAGCCGCGTCAACACAGTCGATTGTTGAATTTGAGGTGCATGGAAACTAAGGGGAGTTAAGGGTGCTTGGTTAATCAGATGGGCTTGAAGTTGTAGCTCCCTAGTCTAGTTGAACCGTTGAGGATTGAATCATTGGTTAGGAAAATTTCTAGGGTTTAAAATGGGTTAAGAAGGCAAAGCATCAGGATGCCTTGAGTCTACCACCTTATTCAATTGGTTTTTGATTTGGTTTATATCTTTTTTTGGAAAGATTTGGTTTATATCTTCCTGGCAATTTTGGTCCCTCTCTTGGAATTGTTTAATCAAGATCTCCAATTGGGTAGAATGGGCCTAGTTTTCAAGTTGCCTGAATTGTTGACCTTAATTGTTAGTGGTTAGAATAGGACAAGAAGGTTACCTAGCTCTGATTCAAGTTAGGTGCTTGTCTTGGTTGTTTGGTAGACTAGGAGAAATTTAGATGATTTCACCATCCTGGGTTATAGGTGTTGGAATAAGGATTATTCTTTTGGTATTCCTGGATGGCATGCATGCCCTCATAAGTCAAGGCTAGTGCAGATGGAGTAGTTAGATCAAAATAGTTGGGATCAAAGGTCCCAATGTGCATTTGGTTCAAGGACTACACCAAGTTAAGAGTGTTCACATAATCTCTCCTCATGGGGCCTTGTGTAGGAGAAATTAGATTGGGTTGAACTTGATTTGGAGTTAGTGCTCTAAAACTTGACCCTAATTCAGTAATTTTCTTGTTCACCACCTCCACTTGATCAAGTTTCTAACAAATTACGACCATATCAATCTAGCTTGAGCTAGCTCGGACCTCACAAATTCCCCCTTTGGGCTACTACACCTATTGAAAGTACTCATGGAAGCATTATTTATTGAATTTTCACTCATGTTCTCAAATAACTTAAAGGCCCTATCCTCATCTTTGTTTAGAAAATTTCCTTCACATGGTGCATCCACCAAATGTCTCTAATTTTTGCATAATTCTTGATAAAAAATTTGGGCTAGATGCCATTTGGTCATGTTGTGGTGCAGGCATTTCCTAGTTAGCTCCGTGAATCTGTCCCATGCCTCATAGATTTGTTCTCCCAAGTGTTGATTGAAAGTAGTGATTTCCCTCTTTAAGGCATTAGTCCTACCAATGGGTAAGAATTTTTTTAGGAAAGCGCTCCTTATCTTCTCCCAGGAGGAAATAGGTCTTTCTATGGTATGGTACCAACAAGCAACTTTATCTTGTAGGGAAAAAGGGAACATTTTCATCACTATAACTTCAATTTTAAGGTTCCAGGGTCCAAATGTCTTACCAATATTGGCCAATTCTTTTAAGTACTTAAATAGATCCTCAAAATTATTTCTAGAAAAGTGTGGGATGAGGTTTATGACGGCAGGCTTTAATTCATAATCAACCCCTTCACTAGGGATATTGATGAGAGGTTTAGGTGTATGTTTGGAGGGATTAAAAAAATTCCCAAGGGGCTTGGGTTGAGGGGGGTTCTATTATGCAAGAATCATATCCATTAAAGCTTGAATTTGCATTTGGGTGTATTGATTTTGTTTATCTATTTGTAATTGCATCAATTCAATTAGAGTTAATTTTCTCTCTAGTGGTGGGCATGGTGGGTTTGAACCAAAAGGGTCAGCACTATTGAGTTGATTAAACGAAGAATCAAGTGGCCCAAAAATCAATTTTCTTCTAGAAGATTCCTTAAGTAGACCCCATAGAATTGGATTTTGGGATCTCTTCCCGTGCATACACCAATAAAAGAAATTGAGGGGAAGAGAGGAGAATAGAAGAGAGAAGTGTTGGTCGGGTTGGTTTTGAAGCAAAAAATAATCAAATGTGTTCTCGTCATAATATAATGCTAATTACAAATTCTAATTAACGAAACTCTAAATGGGAGTCCCGGTCGAACTCAGGACAACTAATACATTTCTAACTCAATTTTGACTTAGAAAAATATGCGTGTTTGTAATTAATTAATCGAAGCTAACCTAAATCTAGCCTAAAACTAAATTGTAATTAATTAATCGAAGCTAACCTAAATCTAACCTAAACTAAACCTAGATCTAATCCTAACCTAATTCAACCCTGCACCCTAGTCTCAAGTTCACGCATGTAAACCTTGCTAGTATCATTGTTTTTGTGCATTACAAAGGTGTGCATAAGAAAAATGTAAAATGTGAAGGTGGGGGTTGCGGTATGCGCTACTCTTATGATATGAGCACTTCTGAGGGAATTTAGAAGTACATTCGCATCATTTACATGAATCAGGGATGCCATATATTTTTTTTGACTTTTTTTTTTTTTGATTATTTTTGTGTTTTTCACCTTTTGAAATCAAAGTGACGAACCTAAATAATTGTTACGACTTGGTTCCTGGATCCTTACAAAACCCGTGACCGACTCACCACGACTAATTCTAAGACCCAGTCATCCAACAAGAAATAACCAAAAAGTAAGAAAGTAAACCACATTCACATATGCAATATAACTAAGCAGTAAAAACGAGCAAAGCAGTAAAGGAAAGTAAAACTGTTGTTCCAATACATACCACCACAACAACAGAGACAACGGAAATGAAAGTAACAGAAACAACAATAGCAGCTAAAAGTTAGAAACTTAATACAACAGTAAGGGTGTACAAAAAGAAGAGCAGAAAAACTACGGCTGGGCTCGACTGGGCCCAGCACCCTCCGCAGTCGGAAGCTCAGGCTGCTTAACTCCTGGACCTTAACAGTGTTATGAAAAAGACAGAGTTAGCGAACGCTGAGTAAAGTGGTATTTATACTAACTAAAGCAGTAAAAGCAACATGCTTAATTCTCTTTTCTAGTTATTTTATTTTATATGCATTTCCTTTTCACCCCTTTTCCTCAAACTTTCAGATTTTCTTGATCTTGCATGTTCCTCGTGGGAACGATCTTGATTGCAGTCTTCTCCAAAGAGTAGAAGGTACACGTGGTGCTCTCCTGGCTGGAAGAGTCCCCCATGGTAGTCCTACACCCAGTCAACCACCCCGAGGTCACTGTCAAGACGTAGTGGTGACTACAACACGTGTGATAAACGCACGGGTAGCTATCCCGCACTGACACGCGGTCAGTCGTTTCCACTAGCGGGTATGCCCAAAGTACAACATAGAACAGTATAGGGCCTAGCCCTCTCAGAAACAAGGGTTTAGCCCCTCAGAACCAAACAAGGGCCTCACCCCTCCACAGTCCGCGCACCCTCATCTGACTACCCCGGTTTGCCCAGAGGAACTAACAAGTTAGTGTAGGGTGGCTAGTTGAACCTCGGGCGCTGTGGGGTGGCTAGCTCCCTCCCTACACTAGTAGCTCGCCTCGGTACCATGTACACGAGGGCCAACAGAAGTTAGTGTAGAGTGGCCAATCCTAACCCCCGGGTCCTAACCCTAGGGCGGCTAGCTCTGCTCTACACAAAGAGGGAACAATCGCTCTCCTTGGTGCCACGTACTCAAAAGCCAGCACACTTTTCGTCTACATTCCAGATTTTCCATCTAACCACAGGAGCTCTACTCCTAACTCCCTGTAGGGTTCATGCTCATGTTCACCACATTATTCTGATCCAGATTCCATCATTCACAATTCAGTTCTTGTTTATATGCAGGCAGCTCGTGTTTCCACAATTTAATACGTGCAACTAATGATTTCATAGGTATCTGTTCATTTATCTCAGGCAGCTCATATTTTAACGGGCAGCTCACAACTTTATTACAGGCAATGGCTAGCAGTTTAACTTATTCATGTATACAAATACAATCATGTAGTACAATTGGTTTATTCATTTCTTTGTCCTAGGATTCATGCTACATCCTATGTTTCTAGTTGGCTAATTCCACAGATATATTCTTATTTAATAAGATTAACAGGGGTAGACCACTCTACCAGACAATCCGAGAGTAATGGGGGCTCGAATCGCAGACCCATGTGATTGCGCAGCAATCATAGGTCTTAATTGACCTAAATTAGGCTAGGACTTAGCATAAGTTACGGTAATTCATGCATGCATAAGCATTATCTGCATCTTTACTGCTTTCTTTTAGCTATACATAAAATAATACTATAATGTGCTGATTAGGTACATTATGTCAATTACAGGTAATAAACTGGATCTGAAGCTAGATCAGGAGAATAGAAGAATAACGGGTGTTGCAATAGAGCTAGAGCAGACGGCCTAGATTAGATGTAGTAGATAATAATGTAAGGGAGTTAAGGTATGCTACTCTATTAAGTAGGAATAAAGCAGTAAAATTTGAAGAACTTAGGTCCATCCTAGCCCTAGGATAGCCTAGAAACTTCCCCAAGCCTTAGCCACCTTAGATTAGGTCACCACACCCTAGGAAACATTAAAACCCTAATTCCAACCATTATCTGGACGTCTAGATGAAATATAGGACGTCCAGAACCCTTAGCCAACTCTCGCACACCTTAAACCCACTTCTATAGTGAAATTGGACGTCCAGACACTTGGTCAGACGTTCAATTTCTGCAGAATACCCAAGACAAAACCTTGAATCCTTCCTGACTTTGATTAGACGTCCAGACAACAAGTATGGACTTCTGATTTTTGAGTATAAGTCGTCTGACACATTTATCAGACATCTGGAACTGTTCTCCAATTCCTGTTTTGAGATTCAAGCCTTGATCTTGGATCTCCAGCTCCCTAAACCCAATTCCAACCTCATAGGAACCTAAATTAAGGTACCCTAACCCTAGTACATCACCTCTATACCTCCCTAAGGACCTAATTAGGTCCTCACTAAACCTAACTGACTTAGATCATAGTCAATTACCATTGCCTAGTCAATTGGACTCATAGGGTCCAATTGAGCTCAGATCTCAGCCCACAAAAGTCCAATTGGACTCAGGGTGAGTCCAATTGACCTAAGCCCAACCTAATTAAGCCATTTCACTCTCAATTAGGTTCACACCCATTCAATTAAACTTGTGTTAAGTTTAATTGCAATTCCTCCTTAGCAATTAGGGTTTGCAACCCTAATTTAAGGCCTACACCAACCTAAGCCCCTTAGGACCTAACCTATACCACTTATCCACATAGGGAACAACCACACACTCACACACACACACCCATTCATGCACACACACCCATCTAGAGTTCTCTAGAACTCTCTTCCAATGGTGGCGCCACTCTTGGTTGCCAAAATTAGCAACCAAGAGCCATTCAAATTGAGATTCACTTTTTATGGATCTAAGAACCACCGCTCTCTCTCACTTGGCCGGCCACTTATGGGGATCTCTCTAGAGAGTTCCACACTTCTCTAGAGAGTCTCCCTTAGGTCTATAAAAAGTCCTAAGGGGTGGCCATTTGCACCCATCCCATTCTTGGCACTCATTCACACTTAGGTTAGCTACCTTCACCTTCATTCCACCTCCACGAGTTGTGCACCATGGCTGCCACTATCTCCACGCCAGGATCCTGGATCACCTCTCCAACCTCTCTCCAAGGGTTGACCTAAGCACCATTGGCCGCCCCTCCTTCTCCTCTCAACCATTCAAAGGCCATCGGAGCCCACCTCCGAATGCCCTTAGTTTCTGCTAGATTAGTAGGTAGTTCTTCATATTTACATGCTTTCATTTACTTCTTAGTAGTGTAGCTCTTATTCTCCCCCAATGATGCATGCAAAATCCCCCCATAGATTCCTGTATGCGATCATTTTCTGTTAGCTAGTTTATATTTTCAAGCTTTCTTTTATAAGCTTTCCTCTAAATTCCATGTTGCAAACACCCTCCTGAATGAATGAATGAAGGATATATTTTCTTATATACATATCTTTGTGTTGAAAATCACCATGAGCTTATTGATTGCAATCTATTTCGTGTGATTCAAGTTTCCTGCTCTTCATTTTTTATATATTGCAACCAGCATGTCAGTACCAGAAAATATTGAAGATTTAACTATCAATGCATTTTCCGTAAATAGCCACCACGTAACTAGAATTGTGCATACCGAAACTCATACTTTCACCTTCGTCATCTAACACATGCGCACGTAATCAGAGTTCACAATAGAAGTGGCAAAACTTTAATCCGACGATTGGAAATTGGTGTGCGATTCTAAACAAGTAGAGCGATAAAAGATCGATTTCAATTTTGCATAAACGCCTCCCAAATATGAACGATCGGAACTTAAAGTCTCGTTATCTTTACAAAATCATTTTTTTGACAAACGTTTTAGCGCGACTATACTACGATTTCCGACGACTTTCAAAATGAGCAAAAACGGGTTTGTCAAATGGCACCGTTGTCGATTTGACTCGTAAAATTCAGCTGCACGTTTTTGTACATCCCCGCTGTCGGGTTTTCTATCATCGCTGATTCCGCTGCACCAAGCTGCCAGTCACCCTCCAAAGCAGGCGGACCCTCTGGAGGCACTAAAAGAGGAGCTGCAAGAATCAACGAGGAAATCTACACAGGATAGCTTGCAGATAATGAAGGCGATGGCTGACCAGATACAGACTATACAGAACACGCAAAACCAGCTATTGCAGGAGCATTGGACTCAGGGAGCCTTGCCCTCCCAACCTATCGCAAACCCTCGGTATGTGCAAAACCAAGGCGCCCCACCTAGGTTTCAGGCACCACAGGGACAGGCACACGCCATATTACAGGCGCCTCCTGCACCACCTGGTTATGCTCATGGCTAGTCGCCTTTGATTCAAAACCTTGCTTACTCTGCCCCTTCCGCTCCCCCACCACCTCATGGACAGCAAGCCGATGCAAATGTTGTCTTATTGAGGAGTGGAAGGAAGACATTCGACCCACCACATAGGCAAGCGGGTCCTGATTTTTCTCACCCTTCGCTGCAAACGGGTTCGACTCCATCTCAGGAGCCACCTATGGTAGATAAGGGTAAGAGGCCACTTGACCCTGAGATTCCCGTCCCTTTTCCGGAGGCTCTGACGAGAAATGTAGTACGGAAAAAGGACATGCGGAATTTTGAGGACCTAAAGTCAATGTTCAAGGAAGTACGTATTCAGGTCCCCCTCCTCGAGGCAATTGATCACATCCCCATTGTCGCTAGGTTCTTCAAGGACTATTGTACCCCGAAGTGATAGCCTAGAATTTGACGACAGGTGGTACTGTCAAAAGAAGTTAGCGCCGTGATTCTAGCTGACTTGCCACCGAAAAAGAAAGACCCTGGTACCCCACTCATATCCTACTTCTTGCAGGATTCTCCATTTGATTGGGCCCTTCTAGATCTGGGTTCGTCCATCAACCTAACTCCCACTGCCGTTTTTGATCGATTTCGATTTGGGGAGTTAAAGCCCACCTCAGTCACAATTCAGCTGGCTGATAGATCAGTAAAAACATTGAGGGGGGTGGTTGAGAGCGTAATCGTAAAAGTTCGCGGGTTCTGCTTCCCCATAGATTTTTTCGTTCTCGATATGGAGGTTCCTCCTAATCTCCGAGATGCACCAATCATTTTGGGTTGCCCATTTCTAGCGACAGCTCGAGCAAACATTGATTGTGCATCTGAGTGTATGGAGATAGCCCTAGGTAATGAGCGACTTCGACTTGACATATTCAGGGCATCAAGGAATTTTGACTGTGATCGCATAGAGGAGGATGGTGAAGACAAAGATTTGGCATACTGTAGTAACATTGGGCTCCTTTGTGACGACCCAATGTCGCATTCATCTACACTATCAGGGTTCTTGGACCTCGATCCACATGGGACTGAGACCACTGCACTACACATATCTCCCCGAGGATCTGACTGTTTAGGGTGTGCTTCTGACCACAGCTCCCCTGAATCTAGCTATCCTGATCCGCACACTACTGAATCACCCCTGTTGTTGCAGGAGGACGTGTGAAATGCGAAAATCGGGTCTTAGTTTGTTATAACGTTGTAGTAAAGCCGGTTATTACCAACATTTCAAATATAAATTTTTTACTCGGAAAATGAAAGAGTTCCCGAGGTCGAACTCAGGGAGCAAGTCGTATTCTAGAGATATACATGTTTCTTTTACAAAATAAAGAGAGAGGGAAAGAATTTGTTGTGATGTTCTTCTTTCTTTCTCTTTCTTCAGATCTCCTTCTTCTTCTTCCTGCTGTTCCTGCGTTGGTGATGTTTTTCTTTCTTCAGAGCTCCTTGTTCTTCTTCTTCTTTGGTTTTCTGCCTTGACCTCTCTTCTTCTTCTTCTGCAATCGTGGTGACCCTTTCTCTTTCCCCTTTTTTTTTATGGCTGCAGAGCTTCTGCCTTCAGCCACTAAGTCTTTCTTTCTTCTTCTTCTGCTTCGGCCGTTGCTCTTCCTTCTTCTTCAGCCTGCCTTCTTTCCTGCTCTGGCTGCTGACTTTCCGTCGTCTGACCCTGTGCTTCGACGACTTAACTGAGCATTTGCTGCAGTGCAGCTCCTCCTTCTTCGCCTGCACTTCTTCTTTTGCCTGCACACTTCAGAGTTTTTTGTCAAGAGGCAAAACCTACTCTACCCCCCTCCCCCGCGTCTCTCTTTCTCTCTGAAATCACTCTTCGGAAGCTCTCCCAGAGCTACCGGGTAATCGGGTTCGGGTCAGGCCCGGGTCCAGGCCCACCGGCGTGCGTGGTGGGCGAGGAGTGCAGGTCAGTCGGGTCGGGTCAGGTCCGCGGGGAGTGAGCGCGGACGAGACCGGGTAACCGGGCGGGTGAAGGGGACCTCACCCCGTGGTCAGGAGGCAGACAACATAAGGCACTTTTTGCCTTTATGCGTCCGCGCGCCTCCGAGAAGTTCCGAGGTGGGACTAAATGTCCCACCCCAATTGAGCGCCCGTCGCGGAGGGAGCAGTGGGCGATCGTGGCTTCACGCGCGGCTTTCGCCCCATCTGCGAGCCTGGGACGTTTCGCGGAGACTCCCTGCGCAACCTGGGAGTTGCACCTGGGCGAAGGCGTGCCTGCACCTGCAGGTGAAGGAGCTCTGCCTGCTCAGTAATGGCGACGGCGGGCGAGTCACCTGGTCACAGAAGAACGGCCTCTCGGCCAAATCAGACAGGCGGGGGACCTTCGCCGTGGCACGGCGAAGGTGGTCAGGGGGTCTGCAGGGGGCGTGATGGAGCCAACAGGTCGTCCTAGGTCAAACTGTGAGCGAAGAAGTGGGTGTGTTCGGTGGATCTGCAGAGGGTGTTTGGTGGGAAGTGGAGGGGCGGAAGAGGATCAGGGTGAGGAGGCGGATGTTCTGCGGTGGTCGGCGAGCCGTGTGGGTCGCTGAGGTGATGGGCGCGGCTCGCCGGAGGGTGGTCGGAGGCGGAGAGGGTGAGGGTGAACTGGAGCGGTCGAGGGTTTAATCAAATAAAAGACAGTGAGGAAAAGAAAGAGGGGGAGGTGGGGAGTAGTTCTAACTTACTTGCAGGGACGAAGGGGGGGGAACAGGGCGACAGTCGTATCAACTGTCGCCGGAGAAGACGATGCCCAGTGGGGGGAGGACGGCGGTGACGACGGGGCAGAGGCAGCGCGCGCCGGTATTGCGCGACGCGGGAAGAGCAGGGGAGGAAGTCTCTGCTGCTGGTATTGCGGCAGAGCGAAGAGGAGGAGGAGGAAGAACCGCCGGAGCTGGTGGGCGTCTGCCGGAGGGAGAGGAGAGGAAAGTTGGGGGTTTTCTCCGTCAGATCCAAGCTGCCCTGGTCGGTGGAGCAGCGGGGGGTATTTATAGGGATGAAACAGGGAGGAAGGCGGAGGGAGACGACGTGTCTCCCTCGCCGGAGAATGGTCGGAACACGAACCCATACCGTCCGTGCGTTCGCACGGCCGGTATGGGGGGCTACAATGACCAGGGGGGTGCTCCTGCGACGGCTGACGACGCAGGGCACCCCCGGTATACTTGCCAGGTCCCCCACCTCACCCTGCGCGACGCCATGCTCCGCGCAAGGTCGCCGGAGCATGGTGCTGGCAGGGTTTTGCAGGAGGGACCTGATTGCAAAGAACGAAGGAGAGTTAGGGGCTAAAATGCGAGGGTTCAAAAGTTGAGGGCCAAAGAGTAAATATATGAGGATCAAAGTGTAAAGTCGGTCAAGGAGGTTTCTTCTTAGGCTCAAGTTTTTATACATGACTAATTAGGACCTAAGGAATCTGATGGTGAATTTCATTTTCATATTAAACCTTGTTTGACCGGTCAATTTGCGTAAAGACCCAAATTAAGTTATTAATTGGGCATGGTTCTCAATGTAGGTCAAAATGGGTTCTAAAGGCCAAATTGAAGGTTCTAAACCCTAGAGATTATTTTTCTATGAATTTTAGAGGGTTTATTCTATTTTTACTTTGCCCCGAACCTTGTGAATTGAAGCGGGTTGTTTTAGGGTTACAGGTTATCATTTGGTTCCTTGGAAGTGCTGTAGCCCTTGCTAGATCATCTCATCCCACTTTTATTCTTATTAAGCTGTTTTGACCTGTGTTTGGGCCCTGAATTACCCTGTATGCAGATTATACTGGTAAAATTGCGCTTTTACCCCTTATGACTGGTTTTCTTCTCAAACTCAGAATTCTCTGAGTTAAGCCTTTCCTTGAGATATGTAGGAGCTTTTATCCTTTGTATTGGGTCAAAATGAGCTAGTTATGGCTCATGATGAGGTTCTCATCAACGTGACCACAGCTAACGGGTTTCCCGTTGACGTAGTCACAACCGACTATCTCACAGGTAGCGAATCAGCAAGAATTCACATGCATATGGATCAGCAGATTCCCACCTTCGAGTTTGCTCCTCCCACTCCCATTTCTGACTCTGACCTACCCGTGATTGAATTGAAGCCCTTACCTGACTCACTTAAGTATGTGTTCTTGGGCGAAAGCGATACATACCCAGTTATTATTAATGCCCACTTAACCCAAGAACAGGAGCATCAATTGATTTTTACGCTACAAGACCAAAGGGCTGCTATAAGGTGGAGCATTGCTGATCTCTGCGGTATTCGCCCCTCGTATTGCACTCATCACATTTACACGGATGAGGGGGTGAAACCTTCGAGACAACCTCAAAGATGGCTTAACCCAAATATGCTAGAGGTTGTTAAGAAGGAGATCATCAAATGGCTGGATGCAGGTATTGTATACCCAATCTCTGACAGCCAATGGGTGAGTCCGATCCAGATAGTGCCCAAGAAAGCAGGACTCACCGTAGTGAAAAACGATAAAGGCGAATCCATCCCGACCCGCACTACGACATCTTGGCAGGTCTGCATCGACTATAGGAGACTGAACATGGCTACCCAGAAGGATCACTTTCCTTTGCCTTTCATTGATCAGATCTTGGAACGGTTACCCGGATGTAGTTTCTTTTACTTTCTGGATGGATACTCTGGGTATAATCAAGTAGCGATTAGCCCAAAAGATCAAGACAACACCACATTCACATGCCCCTTTGGAACATTCACTTTCAAGCGGATGCCCTTTGGCCTCTGCAACGCACCAGCAACATTTCAGCGTTGTATGATGGCCATCTTCTCGGACATGATTGGGGACTATGTGGAGGTGTTCATGGATGACTTATCCATTTTCGGAGATGATTTCGCATCTTGTCTTGATAACCTCACCAAGATCTTGAAACGGTGTATTGAGGTAAACCTATTACTATCCTAGGAGAAAAGCCATTTCATGGTGAGGGATGGCATAGTATTAGGGCACAGGATCTCTAAAAATGAACTCGAGGTCGATTGAGCTAAATCTAAGATTATTTCCCACTTACCGCCACCTAGCTCGGTCAAGCAGATCAGATCATTCTTGGGTCATGTCGGCTTCTATCGGAGATTTATACGCGATTTCTCAAAAATTGCACGACCTTTGATGAATCTCCTTTCTGTCGATACCCCATTTGAATTCGACACCTCATGTCTCAGCGCCTTCGAGACTTTACGAAGCACTGTCTCAGCCCCTTCGAGACTTTACGAAGCACTATCTCTGATTCCCCGATTCTCCAACCACCCGACTGGTCACTTGATTTCGAGATGATGTGCGATGCTTCTGACTTTGCCGTCGGTGCTATTTTAATCTAGCATCGGGAAAAACAACCTTTGGTCATATACTATGATAGCAAGACGTTGAATGAGGCTCAACGCAATTATACTATCACCGAAAAAGAATTGCTAGCAGTAGTATTCAGGTTGGAGAAATTCAGATCTTATTTATTTGGGTCCAAAGTCATCATCTTCATTGACCACTCCGCCCTCCGGCATTTGTTGGCAAAGAAGAATGCCAAACCCCAGCTCATTAGATGGATCCTTCTGTTACAAGAATTTGATATTGAAATCCGTGATAAAGCCGGAAAGCAGAATGTTGTGGCGAATCACCTATCCAGACTGGACCCAGGCCACATTCCTTATTCCCTGCCTATCCACAAGCAATTTCCGGATGAATCTCTTTTGGCAGTTCACTCTATTGAGTTCCCCTGGTACGCGGATATCGCGAACTACCTTGCTGTAGGCAAGATTCCTTCGAACCTATCCAAGGACCAGAAACTCAAATTCACTACGGAGGCCAAATTCTACCTCTGGGATGACCCACTACTCTTTCGCATTGGAGCAGATCAGATTATTCGAAGATGCATCCCAGATTCTGAGATCCCCAGTGTGTTATCTTTTTGCCACAATGATGCTTGTGGTGGTCATTTCTCGGGACGGAAAACCACTGCAAAAATTTTGCAGTCGGGATTTTTCTGGCCAACCATTTTCAGAGATACACACGAATATGCCCAACACTACAAACGTTGCCAGTCGGTCAGTTCTATGACCAGGAGAGACATGATGCCACTCTAGCCCATCATGGTTGTAGAAGTGTTCGACATCTATGGCATCGATTTTATGGGCCCTTTTCCAAACTCGCATGGCTTCGAGTACATATTACTAGTTGTTGACTATGTCTCGAAGTGGGTCGAGGCCATCCCAGCAAGACGGGCTGATCATAAGACCGTCATTTCTTTCGTACGGCAATACATCTTCGCGAGATTCGGAATACCCCACGCTCTGATTAGCAATAGGGGAAGCCACTTCATCCACACCCACTACAGGTCATTATTAAAGAAATACGAGGTACATCACCATATAGCCACCCCGTATCACCCGCAAACCAATGGGCAGGTAGAAGTGTCTAACCTTAGATCGAGCTGATTCTCCAGAAAATGGTTAGACCAGATAGGAAGGACTGGTCCGATAAATTAGTTGATGCACTCTGGGCATATTGGACCACATACAAGGCCCCACTCGGAATGTCACCATATCGTATGGTATATGGCAAGGTTTGTCACCTTCTTGTAGAGCTGGAACACCGCGCCTTTTGGGCGGTGCGAAAATGTAACCTTGACCTCGACGCAGGAGGTCAAGAACGGAAACTCCATCTCAGCGAATTAAAAGAGATCTGGCGGGAGGGCTATGAGAACCCATTGATATACAAGGAAAAGACCAAGGCCTTTCATGACCGCCACATATGGAGGAAAGCATTCACGCCCAACCAGCAAGTCTGGTTGTTTGATTCACGATTAAAACTTTTCGCTGGGAGGCTACTGGTCGTATGTTGTGATTCATCCATATCCTAATGGGGCAGTCCAGATCAGGGACCCAAAATCTGGGCATATATCTACGGTAAATGGCTAGCGCCTAAAACCATTTTTGGCCCAGGAACCTCCTCCACCTGACGAGATCGTTCATCTTATTGAGGACGTATAATTGAATTCTCGCCTAGCTGGAGGCGTTAAACTCAGCACGTATAGATAGCATATCCCACATTCCACCAACACCTATACATACCATTTTTATATATAGCATATTTTTCTTTAAGCATATTTTCTTTTTGCATATTGCATACTAACAGGTTGGCTGGTGCTAAATGTATAATTTCAGGAGCAATTACAGGTGATTTCTACCCATTCTCTCCCTACTATATTTATTTTCTTTTATATTCATGCATGAAGACATGCAAGAACTTAGGCATGGGGGGGTAGATACAACAAAAATTGAAAAATTTTTATGCCAACATTTAGGAAAACCTCGGAGCTGCATGTAAAACGTACTTTAGGATCCTAAATAAAAGAACAACCGACTCCACCTCCAATGCTAGCATTGGGGCTAGAAATTGTCTGCAACAACCATTTCTGACTCACCCACTCACCTTTTGTTCTAAATTTAGGGTCAAGCTGGATGTAACCCGATAAGGGAAATTTCATGAAGTACGAATATAAGAGGTTACTTGTTTATAACATATATACATAGTGCATCCATGAATAAGATTATCTTATTAAGAGAATGCATTAGAGATTTTATCCTCTAGTCGATTCCTGTAATCTGGAATCCAGTATAATTTTACACACACACGTAGAATTTGCAATGGAATCAAGGTGAAGGCTGATAAACATCTTTAGTCTGTCGAGAAGAAGCAGTACAACTAAGCATGTCATAATGACTAGCAGCTGTACATCCCCTCTTTACGACAACCTCTATTTTTGTCTGGGGGCTCGAATCGCAGACTCAGGCATTTCTGCGAGCCCCAAACATGTAGCAAGTTGAAACCCTATACCAGGGAATACATCACAAAGGAAGATTCAGAATAGTATATAAAGGTTTCTAATATGTAGAGAAACTCACAAAGAAACTACAGATACTTCATTTGCGTAAAACGGATCCCGATCGGACCCCAAACGGGTCAAAACGTGTTTACTGACCAAAATCAGACATCTAGAAATTAGTCCAGACATCTTAAAAGTTACAAAATCTCACCTCAAGTTCCTGCGGTGTCCTCAGACGTCCACGACTCCCCTACGATCGTCTGAAAGCGGTTCCAGACGTCGGACCACTCCTCTGGTCGTCTGGTGAGCTGGTCAGACGTTCGAAAGTGCGTGGGAGGGCGTTCCGCACTCCTTCCCAAGGCTGCTCCTGCATACGACAGAACAGTCACCCAAAATCAGGCCAGCATATCTTCTGTAGTGCATCCTGCATGGCCGTAACCGAGGAAAGAACATGCCGTTGCGATACAAGTGCTTTCAAACGTCTGGTCTTGACCCCAGACGTCCAGATGCTCAGCCAGTCAATCGGACTTCACTCCAGACGTCTGATACTGGAAAATTTCCAGTATCAGAACACGTTTCCAGTGCTCTTCGCCATGCTCCACTGTGCTTCTCCTCGCTCCACCTGCTGCAGGTGGTCGAGGGCATCGCTCCGAACTCCCTCCTCCTCCTGCACGCGCCTGTGGTGGCCGTACGAGCTCCAATGAGCTTCCACCGAAGCTCTCGACCTCGGCTTCCTCCTCCTCCTCCTCTCGTACTTCTCTTTCTCTCTCTCTCTCGCTCACCCTCGCTCGTGGCAGTGAAGGTGGGGTGTGGTGGTGGTGGTAGAGTGGAGAGGAGAGGAGAGGAGGGTGGCTTTTTATAGCTGAGGGATTAGGGTTCGGGTAGGAAGGAGGAGAGAAGAGAGAGAGAAAAGAAGTTCTGCGTGTCACCCGCGCACAAAACGTAGAGCGCGTACAAAAAAAATTCATTTTCAGACATCTGGGAAAGGGTCCAAACGTTTGGACAGACGTCTGACTGAGACTCTAGACATCTTAAAAGACTAAAAGTGGGATGGGTCTTTACAATAATGGAGACCTAATCTATGCGAAAACCAACGATAGTGATATAGAAAGTGATTTATGGGATCATTGGTGCATAAGGGGTGTGAGGTGTTGGTAGGGGTAGGTGTAAATCCCATAGTTATCGTGATTATTGGCCTAATAATGAAAATTATGACTAACATCTTCTTGTATTTATTTCCTTTTGTGTTTTTTTATGATTATTTATTTGGAAAAATGAGTACAAAAACAATGAAACCTAGACTACGTGATCAAGACAAAACCCTAATCTACTAGGTGGGCATGTGAGGGTGGTAGTGGTGGTGAAGGTGGATAGCGACCCACCCCTTGTGGTGGTGTGTGATGGTGGTGCAAGAATGGCAAAATTGATGGCTAGCATGAAATCAATTTCAAGATCCAATCATACGTGACTTAATAACCAAATCAAGCAGTAGAATGCATCACAAATAAAATGAACATATCAATGTATCACGGCAAAAATAGAGACAAACTTGCATACAAAAAAAGTTAAAACTAAACTACTAGAAAATCACTTTGCCGCTAGTGCCAAAGTGGCCATCGACTTTGGAGGGTGGTGGTGGTTAAACCTAACCACGAAGGTTGTCTACATGTCACTGGAAAGAGAGGGCACACCCAAAGCTATGAGGGAGCATGGGCGTCTAATGAGAGACTCATCATGACTCCTAACTATCCTTAATTAACTAGTTTCCCTAGTTAATTAACTAATAATACACTTAATACAGAGTTAATTATACTATAGTGGTTAAATTACTAAGGACCTTCAAAATAAGTTAAAAATGTTAAATTAAATATCAATTAATCTTATTAATAATTTAATTAATAAATTGGACTCAATTAATAAGCATTTAGCTAGATATTTAATATGTAAACTAACTTAATTAATATTATGACCTAAGTATGTAATTAACTTAAGTAAATTAATAATTTAAATAAAAATAGCTAAAAAGGGAAAAAATGTAATGTCAAGGCATAAATATAATATTTACCTAATTTATAATTATATATAAAAAGTTGAAAAAGAAATAAATTAAAATAAGTCTTAAAACTAACTGTTTACGTTTAGGTCCTTAATTTCCATTCCAATTGAGTCCTTTTATAATAATTAGGTCCTTTATTTTTAGCATGAAAAGGCCCCTGTGAACATCTCCTTCTTCTTCTTCATCTTCCTCTCCACGGATGGACGAGGAAGTCCAGTGACCGTACTCCCCGATCACTGTCAATCCATTGTCAGAACTCCTTCGCCATGGTTGTCTACCTTCCGCCCACCACCATCTCTTTATCCAACGGTTCAAATCTTCCTCAAATCCTATTTAGGACAGGCGAGGAAGCTCACTGACGTCGTAGACGATGTCGATTCGAACCTAGACCTATTCTCATCCGAGTACAGCCCCCTAGCTCCCGCCACCACCTATAAATATCCCCTTACTCCTCCGATTTTCGGTTGTCGGCTCCCTATCCCTATCCCTCTTCCCCATGCTGAGCATGACAATAGGTTATTCTTCTCTTCCAGCGACCCATTTCTAGCTCTTCGAAGCACCTCCATCGGAGGAGCTTGTTGGTTCTCATCTGTTCTTCCTCCCAAGAGTCGTGAAAGGGCTCCACGCGCCCCATCTCCCTCACTACTTTACTTCAGACCTCGCCAGAGTTTGATCTGACTTCGTCGGATTTCTTCCTCCGTTATGCACCATCGATGGAGATCTTCTTTCCCTTTCGTTTAGGTAATTGTAGATTAGCTTAATTTTTAGTCTAGATTAGATTTAGTTAGTTAGGCAGTGATTTAGCTTAGTGTAAGTCTATCTACAACTCTTCCTTCCTTGACTCCGGTGAGGCTAAATTCGACCTCATAGGAATTTGATTCATGCTTTTATCCACTTTATCATCTTCCTTACCTCTCCACGAATCCAATCCACCTTCTTCCCTCTAAATTCTATTAGCTTTTACGCCTAATCCATTTCACACTAGCTAGAACACCTCCGCTGTCCATGGCGGAGGTCTCCAGCTTATTTCACAACTAATAGGGGCCCTCCACCATCTCTACATCACACAAGAGCCCCGTTCCCGCTTTTAATTAGATTATTAACACCTATACACTAAATTCTCAAATCCATCTCAACCTCTGAGCTCTCTGTCCATGGCGAGCTCAGAGGAGTTCATCCACCTAATTAATCACTTCCACACCATCACTTTACCTTCTTAATCACTTTCCCTCACTCAATTGAGTTCCTTTTCTCTGAGTTCCATGAACTCAAACTTGATTCAATGGGCATTTCTTGATAAATTCATATGTTTGTTAGTTAATTGCATTAATTAAGATGTTCTTAAGGTACCTTGTGACCTCAGAAAGCTTTTGAGATCAGTTTTGGTCTATTTTTTGGAGATTTAATCTCCATTGTACTCAAACGGCATTCACCGGAGCTCCGGCAACCTCAAATTAAGCCTCAGCCTCTAGAACTCTCTGGGAAGCTCTAGTTCACTTCTACATGATCTTGGAATCAAGAAACACTAATTGGAATTGCGTGTAAGTGTTTACATCTTTAGGTTGATCTTTGTCTTCTCCAACTTCGACGGAGTTGGGGAGGCATTCTGATAAGGTTTTGTAAAGATCCGAACCTATTTACCGATTTATTTTTAGGCTAACCACGTCGAGACAAATCTATCATTATTCTTTGGGTGTGAATCGAGTTGGTAAAATTTAAAAATTAAAAAAAATATATGTTTTTGGTCTAACAGAGTCATCCTCAGAAAAATGTAATATGTTGAAATTACTATCATTAGATTTCCTTCGTCCCAAGCTTTCCGATGATATCCATTTTGCAAAGATCCAAATTTTGTGGTGAAAATTATGTGAGAAATACAAAATTATGTAATGGGAGTTATAAGAGAAAAGGTAATTACTCATAATAATAATAATAATAATAATAACGTTAACAATAATAATTCTTATTATAAAAAAAATTTTAGTAAAAGTCGGTGGATTGGTTCGGACGAGGGACCAGGACTTCTCTCTTGTTTTTGTTGTCATCGTTTTTGCTCTGGATTATAAATAAGGGAAGGGTCGTCCATGATATCGAAAGGAGAGAGAGAGAGAGAGAGAGAGAGAGAGAGAGAGAGAGAGAGAGAGAGGAATCGTGCGTACGTTGAGGAAGAGGAGAGGAGTCGGGCACGCGCAGGGAGAAAGAAGAGTGGAAAAGAGAGAAACCGCGGGAACGAGAGGAAGGGGAGATGCGTCCGTAGTGGCGCTGACGTCCACGCTGACGTCACAAAAAACGCATGGAACTTTTGTATTCATGTCGACTCGTGTTTTGATCCATTACGGATCAAATGACATCCGTTTTTCATGTTCGGGATCCGTTAAATCGTCTCTTCATGAGTTATACATCGGTAAATTTTAAATTTAATTTTTGAAAATTATTTGTTGTATGAAAATTTGAGTAAAAATCTTTCACGTTATTTATTTATTTATTTATTCTATATGTGTTTTGACATTGATTTAGCTTTGGAGATGGATTTAGGTGACCCAAAATTTAATTGTGGGGTTTTCGAGGGTGTCGGATCCATTCGTACGGTTGGATCGAGCAATTTTCGCTTCGATTTTTGAGGCTCAGATTTTGAGGATACATTAAATATAGTAGTCTCTCTACTTTTTTCCATATAGTTATCTATATAGTGATTTTCTTCTCGTATTACACTGTTTAGTGTGCATTCTTACCTCTTACTGGGATCAGACCATTTGCATATTCTTATTACTCTAGGTACTGGAAAATTTAATATTAATGATGAAAATCAAGTTAACTTGGAATGTGAATAACCTAAGTAATATAGTTAACTATTAGATTAAAAGGAGTTAACGACCGACTATTTGATAAGTTAATAAAGTAAATGAATTATAGAGTATTTAAATTTGTTAGTTATGACTTATCATCACATGTACAAAAGGAACTCTATTTTTTAATAAAACTCGAATGGTTAAATAATAATTTGATTGAATCCACGATCAGAAATTGGAAATTTTCTGGAAATAGATAAATTGGAGGATAACGTGAATATTGGTTAATTTTGGAATTGATAATGTGAAATTACCAAAGATGATTTGAAAATGAAAGATACAGTTATCTACAAATGAGTTATATAATCCAGCAGATATGTCGGGAAAAAAAAAAGAATCAAATAACTAGTTTCAGCCTGCTACTTGCCGGATTTGGCTGTAGCTTTGGTCTACTACACCAGTTCTTGGCTGGTTTAGGGAGTTGCTGGCCTCCTTACGACTCTTTGGTTAGGCTTAGTGGCTAACTGGGATAGCAAATTCGTAGAGCTCGAGGTTATGGAGTAGTTCTTTCGCTCGGTAGGTGGGTCATTGGCTGTCTGTGACTCAGCGTACATAGTGCGTGTACGTGTTCACACCATACAATGTATGTGTCACCCCTTTTCGCAATGACCCCAGGGTGATGGAAAGTAGCAACTTGATGGGTATAAGTGGTCCTCTCGGCCAAGAGGTTGGCTTATACCGATCTTGCGTTGCAGGAAGTTACACAAAATCGTCTCGTGCCCTGAGACATCGATTGATAATTTGTGAACTATAATAAAGTGGGCTTCCAATAGATAAAACGAAACTGGATAGCGAGATGCTTAATAAATGGATTAATAGTACCCATTCTCTCTTATGCTTGGTTACTGTTATACTTTACTGTTGTTGTTTCTACTCTACTCAATTTTTACTGATGTGTTTTAGGTTCTGTACTTAGGTATACTTGGCAGTTCGCCAGGAGATTTTCGTTGTACATCTCCTTGGACTTATATATTACGGTAAATCTTCTGGTTAGTATTCAATTTATGTTCTTTTAAATTTTGCAATATGAATTGTTTGTTGGCTATGTTTATATTTTATGATTATGTGTTTGGTAACTGCAATCTTGTGGGCGAGTTGTGTTGGCTGTTAGTACACAGCGACTCGGGTTTCGTCAGTTGGCGGGACTCGGGTCGTCATAGGTTTAGAGACTAATATTTGATCTTGAAGCAAGAGCTGGTTGTCTAGAACCTATTCTAGGTCTTGATCAGGACTGGGAACTTCTAATTACTTCTGTCGAACACAACACCTTTGGAGCTCAGGTGACGAGGCATGAGAGTGTAGTTGGAGCTATCAAAACCCTAATTTGAGATGCTAAACAACTTTCTGAGGTTGAATTAGACTTATCTAAGTCCTTAATTTGATCTATAAAGCTCAGGATTTAAAAGTCAACTCTTCACTTAATTTTGGTCAAACCTAAATTCGATTTGAGGAAATTAAGCTTGAATCTCTGATTAAATGGGTTAGTTAAGTTCCTAATTCAATTTAAAATTGTTTAAGACTGATTTGAGTGAGTTTTATTGAGATTTAAGGTGAATTACATCTTCTGTCAAGTTTGGGTTCAAATTGGAACCCAAAAGGTTTTTGTCGAGATTTAAAGTTAATATTTGCCCAAAACAATTATTTTCAATGCACTGAATTGATCTGAGTTACTTCTCAAGGCTTTTATCTCTCTGATGAGCTGATTGAACTTTGAAATTAGAGCTTTGAACTTGAGATCGAAGCTCTGAAGCTTTTGAGCCTTCTAGAGCTCTTTCTGAGCTCGTAACCTATCTCAATCCCTGCAGAATACTTCTCTGAAGCATTCCAGACCCTCAATAGAGAGGTATTAACCTCTCTACAGGTTGTTTGACATGAAATTCCTCTCTGAGAACTCATTCTAGGAATGGTGAGACAACCATGTTCTTCCTTTGAATCACTAGATCAAAAGTGATCCAATCACCAAATTGGTAATCAAATTGGAAAGTTAAGGTCAAGAGCTTGTGATCGAGCCATCGCTCGCTCGATTTGGTTTTGTAAGCTGCTTGGAATCAATGCTTGAAGATCTGGTCAAAATGCAGCTGCAGCAAAGGAGGAACCGCTGGAATTGTCCCACATCGGGAATTTTCAGATGCGTGTCTTGGTATAATATTGTTTTGTGAACCTAGCGCTTCAGTCGTCAAGCGCTGGGCGCATGAAACCTTTCCCCTCTAACAATCTCTTGAGCACGTGCGGCGCACGTGCATGTGCGTGTGCACACGTATGTGCGCACACCTGTGTGTGCATGGGCCCGGGTGGGCATGGGCGTAGGCGTGTGGGCTTGGTACTGTGCATTGCTTGAAATGATTAAAAAACCACCTAATAAAAACTAGGTTGGGTTGAGTAGGGTATGGTCCCACCCATTCCGGGTGCTGCGTATCCCCGAAAGGCCTAACCACCCATTAACCAAATTTTTGGTTAAGTACAAAACACGTGGTTTAAAAGTTAGGAAAATTGGCTAAGTGTGGAATAAAACTACACAGTAAAGTGAAAAGAGGCTGAGAATTAAAAGAAAAAGAGAGGCAAGAGAAGAAAACTTAAGAAAAGGTTTAAGCTGAAGAATACAGAGGAAAATTAAGAAGAGTAAGAGAAAAGAAGCTGAAAGTGATAGAGGCTGCTGAGAGTTAAGAGAGAAAATGGGATAACTTGAGAAAGATAAGAATAGAGTAAGAGACGTCTAACACTATAATTAGAAGTCTGATTTCTACTTTTAAGTCATCTAATATTCTGATTGAAGGCTGAGCTAAATCAAAGGAGAGAGAAAAATGAAGTATTTAGCCTAAACGTATACAAGGCATTCATGTTGTAATCTAGACATCTATCATGTCTTACTTTGTAAACAATTGATGCTTCTTGTTATTTGTTACGACCCGGTTCCCGAATCCTTACAGGACCCAAGACCAGCTTGCCTCGACTAATCCCAAGATCGAGTCGTCTAACAAGAAATAATCGAAAAGTAGGAAAATAAACCACATTCACTATGCAATGTAACTAAACAGTAAAAGTGTACAAGCAGTAAAGGAAGGTAAAAGTTGCTAGTTTAGTACGTACCACCACAACAACAGGAAAAGTAGAACAAAAGCAACAGTAACAGGAACAGTAACAAAAAGTCTGAAACTCACTATAACAGAAAAGAGAGTACAACAAAAATACTGAAAACTACGGCTGGGCTTGACTAGGCCCAGCACCCTCCGCAGTTGGTAGCTTGGGCTGCTCAACTCCTGAACTTGAACAGTGATATGAAAAGACGAAATTAGCGAACGCTGAGTAGAGTGGTAACCATGCTATCTAAAGCAGTAAAAGTAGCAAGCATATTTATCCTTTTCAAGTTATTTTATTTTACAGGTAACTTCTTTTCACCACATTGGTTTACTTTCAGATTTCTTTCTTGATCTTGCTTGTTCCTCCTGGGAATGATCTTGACTGCAGTCTTTTCCAAAGAGTAGAAGGTACACGTGGTGCTCTTCTGGCTGGGAGAGTCCCCCATGGTAGTCCAACACCTAGTCAACCACCCCGAGGTCACTAACAGACGTAGCGGTGACTACGACAAGCGTGATAAGCGCACGGGTAGCTACACCGCATTGGCACGTGGTCAGTCGTTTCTACTAGCGGGTACGCTCAAAGTACAGCATGGAACAGTATAGGGCCTAGCCCTATCAGAAACAAGGGTCTAGCCCCTCAGAACCAAATAGGGGTCTCACCCCTCCACAGTCCGCGCACCCTCATCTGACTACACTGGTTTTCCTAGAGGACCTAACAAGTCGGTGTAGGGTAGCTAGCTGAACCCCAGGCCCCGTGGGGTGGTTAGCTCCCTCCCTACACTAGTAGCTCACCTCGGTACTATGTACGCGAGGGCCAACAGAAGTCAGTGTAGAGTGGCCAATCCTAACCCCAGGTCCCAACCTAAGGGCTGCTAGCTCTGCTCTACACTAAAAGGGGACAGTCGCTCTCCTTGGTACCACGTACTCAAGGGCCAGCACACTTTCCGTCCACATTCCAGACTTTTCCATCTAACCACAGGAGCTCTACTCCTGACTCCCTGTAGGGTTCATGCTCATGTTCACCATATTATTCCAATCTAAGTTTCACCATTCACAATTCAGTTCTCGTTTATACACATACAGCTCATATTTCCACAAATTAACACATGCGACAAGTGATATCACAAGTAACTGTTTAGTTATCTTAGGCAACAAATATTCTAATAGGCAGCTCGTATTTATTTACAAGCAGTAGCTAACAATTTATCCCATTCATACATAAATACAATTTCAATTACGCAAACAATTGGTTCAACCATTTCTCATCCTAGGGTTCATGCCACATCTTAGGTTTACAGTTGTCTAATTTTCATAGATGCATTCATATTTAATAAGTATAACAGGGGTGGACCACTCTACCAGACAATCCGGGAGTACTGAGGGCTCGAACTGCAAACCCACGCGCCTCTGCAAGCCCTAGATACACAATAGGTCGAAGTCCTATACCAAGGAACACATCACAATGGAAGGTTCAGAATAGTATATAAGGGCTTCTACTACGTAGAGAAACTCACAAGGAAACCACAGATATTTCGTTTGCGTAAAACGGATCCCGATCGGACCCCAAACAGGTAAAACATGTGTCTGCAGATCAAAATCAGATATCTGGAAACAAGTCCAGACGTCTTAAAAGTCACAAAGACTCACCTCAAGCTCTTGTAGTGACCTTAGATGTCTAGGACTCCTCCACGACTATCTAAAAACAATTCCAGATGTCTGACCAATCCTCCGGTCGTCTGAGAACACCTCCGGTCGTTTGGTAAGCTGTTCAGACGTCCGAAAGTGCATGGAAAGGCATTCCACGCACCTTCCCAAGGCTACTTCTGCGCATGACAGAGCAGCACCCTCTTTAGGCTAAACTGAATCATCTGCGGTGCGGCCTGCATGGCCGTAACCGCGAAGAAGACGTACCTTCATGATAAAGATGCTTTCAGATGTCTGGTTTCGACGCCAGAAGTCAGCCGATCGTCCAGAAGACACTCTGGACGTGTGATACTGGAAAAATTCCAATATCAGACCGCTCTCCTACGCTTCTCGACGTGCTCCGCCGCTGCTCCTTTCGCTTCACTGCAGCCCCAACTGCTGCAGATGGTCAGGGATGATGCTCCAACGTCCTCCTCCTCCCGCATGCTCCGCGGTGGCCGTGCGAGCTTTCGACGAGCTTCCACAAAGCTGTCGACCTCAGCACTCTCCTCCTCACTCTCATGCTCTCTCTCGCGCGCCCTCGCTCACGGCAGTGGTGTGGGGGGTGTGGTGGTAGTGGTGGAGTGGAGAGGAAGGGGGTGGTCTTTTATAGTCAAGGGGTTAGGGTTCGGCAGGGGGGAAAAGAAGAAGGAAGGAGAGAGAAGGAGGGTTTGCGTGTCGCCTGCGCACAGAACACAGAGTGCATACAGATTTTTCAATTTCTAGACGTCCAGGAAGGGGTCTAGACGTCTAGCCAGACGTCTGACTGACACTCCAGATGTCTTAAAAGGCTAAAATCAGGACGAGTCTTTACATCATAACAAACTTAAAGGAAGTTTTGTCCTCGAAACTTGAACGAGCTAGGGTGCGGAGAAAGGAATATAAAATGCATAACAAACTTAAAGAGGACCGAAGTTCGTCCGAAAAGACGTACCCTCGAAAAGCTCTGGGTACTGCTCTTGCATCGCAGCCTCAGGCTCCCAGGTAGCCTCCTCGTACCGCTGGCTTCTCCACAAAACCTTCACCAGGGGTACCTGCTTCCGACTTAGACTCTAGATGGCTCTGTCTAGTATCTGCACTTGTCTCTTGAGGTAGGTCAGGTCGTCACCCACCTCAACGCTCTCGTGGCTCAGAACGTGACTAGGATCGGTGATGTACTTCCTAAGGTTAGACATGTGGAACACGTCGTGCACACCAGAAAGCTGGGGAGGAAGGGCAAGCCAGTAAGCAACGGGTCCGATCCGCTCTAATACCTCAAAGGGCCCCACAAACATCGGTGTAAGCTTCCCCTTCACCCCAAAACGCTGCAAGCGCTTGACGGGCGAAACGCGGAAAAAGACGTGATCCTCAACCTTGAACTGCGCCTCTCTGCTTTTCCAATCAGCATAACTCTTCTGCCAGCTCCTGACAGTGCGGAGTCGTCTGTGGATCTACTCTATCACCTCCTGACTCTACCGGATCAGCCTGGGGCCAACCTCCCACTTGGTCCCCACCTCAACTCAACTCAAGGGCGCAGTACACCTCTGTCCGTACAGAGCCTCGTAAGGTGCCATGCCGATGCTCGAGTGATAACTGTTATTATATGCAAACTCTACCAGGGGTAAGTGCTCCTCCCAAGAGCCTCTCCAGTCTAGTACACAGGCACGCAAAAGGTTCTCAAATGTCTGTATAGTACGCTCTAATGGTTCGTCCATCTGGGGGTGGTACGCAATACTGAACCTCAACCGTGTCCCCAAAGCTTGTTGAAACTCAGCCCAAAACTGGGAAGTAAAACGGGTATCCCAGTCGGATACAATCTCACATGAAACTCCGTGCAAGCATACCACATCGCGAATGTACCTTTCTGCCAATTGTGCTGGTCCCAAGGTGACTCGGATCGGCAGGAAACGTGCCGTCTTCGTTAATCTATCCGCTATTACCCATACTGTGTCGTGTCCCCGCTGGGTAACGGGTAGACCCACCACCAAGTCCATGGTGATGCTCTCCCACTTCCACTCTGACATAGGAAGTGGCTGCAACAGCCCCGCAGGCCTCTGGTGCTCAGCCTTCACCTGCTGGCACACCAAACACTACTGCATGAACTCACCCACATCCCACTTCATCCCTCTCCACCAAAAGTCGCGCCTCAGATCATGATGCATCTTTGTGTTCCCGGGATGTATGGTGAATCTGGACCTGTGCGCCTCCGTCAGGAGCTCTCTCAACAACTCCTCATCCCTGGGAACGTACAAGCGTCCCCTCATGTGCAGCACCTCGTTTGTAAAAGGAAAGTCTCCTGGGTCCCCTGACAGCACTCTGTCTCGCAACGTCTATAGGTACGGATCTGTCATCTGTCCTGCAATGATGCGGTCTATTAGCTTTGGTCACGTCTGTTGTGTCACCATCACTGCCCCACAATACCCCTGTGACTCTCGGGGTCGCCAATTGCCCAACTCCTCCATAAGTCTCCAACTCTGTGCTTGTAAACTGGCCAAGTGGGCGGGAGCCTTCCGGCTCAAGGCGTCAGCCACCACGTTGGCCTTCCCTGGATGGTAGGAGATGCTGCAGTCATAGTCCTTCAGGAGCTCTAACCAATGTCTCTGTCTCATGTTAAGATCCTTCTGGTCAAACAAGTACCTGAGGCTCTTATGATCTGTGAAAATCTCAAAGGTCTCACCATAAAGGTAGTGCCTCCATATCTTCAGTGCGAAGATGACAGCTGCCAGCTCTAAGTCATGGGTAGGTTAGCTATGCTCATGGGGCTTCAGTTGTCGCGAAGCGTAAGCGACAACGTGACCCCGCTGCATGAGCACGCCCCCTAACCTTTGCAACGAAGCGTCCGTGTAGACCACAAAATCACCACTGCTGTTCGGGATGGTAAGTGATTGCACCGCAAAAATACACCTGCAATTGTGCAGTCTTGTGCTATTTCCTAGCATTACCAATGTATATTAGGTTTCCATAGTCGCATTTGTAAAAATACATGCATGCATGCATTTAATTGAGAGGGGAGGAGAGTGAAATAATTGGCCTCGCAATTCACGTGTTCCTCAAGTGCTGCTTCGCAAAATTTCCATCTTCATTTTTTATTTCTTTTTGATTTTCTTCCTGCGGCTGCAAGGCATGCATGGCAACCTCTTCTTCTTCATGCAGCCATTCCTTGCTCAGGCCCTTCCCTACAGCAACTTGCCCTGCACAGCCATGCTGAGGCATGCACAGCCAGGGCATGGCTGTGCATGCCTTCTTCTTCTTTAAAAGGGCACGGTTTCTTCCTTTGAAGGGAGCCTGGTCCCCAGCCAATAGAACCTAACAACAGCTTCTCCTTCCAGGCCACCGTCCCCTCCTCTCTCCCTCCATACGCAGGACCTCCTCCTCAGAGGAGCCACTCTGCGGGCAGGAGTCATCACTGTGGTGCACACCCACCACCGTGAAACCACCACCGCCCAGCTCATCAAAGAGCCAGTAGGTGTGGTGGCCTTCTTCCCTGTTTGAACGTCCACGCCACTACAGCCATTACACCAAAGCTTCAAGCTGTGAAGCTCAATCGGCCACCGCACGCCCTGCAGCAGCCGGCCAAGCCCCACAGCAGCAGCAGCAAGGCGGTAGCAGGCCGCCCTCGCCTCCAGTGCGCGCCTGCAGGCGCCCTCGCCTCCCGCTTCTTCGCACTGCATTCGCCTTCTCGCCCGCAGCAGACCATCGCGCGCCCCTGCAGCGGCCGGCCAAGCCTCACCATGCACCTCAGCCAACACCCGCAAGCCACCGAGCAAGCAGCAGGTCGCCCTCGCCCTCCACCGCTCACGCCAGCAGCCCTCTCCGCGCGCTCTGTCGCGAACCATCCCGCCCGCAAGCCAGCAGCCGGAGCCACTCTTCCGCGCGCGTCGAGTCATCCACACTCACAGCACCTGCAGCAAGCAGTCGCGCCGCTCGGCCTTACACTGTAGCCACTGTTCACGCCAGTCTGCACGACACTGTGGCTACAGTGGGGTGACCGGTGAGTTTCTCACTTATTTGATCACCCGGCATGCCGCTACCGCTGTTCGCCCATGCACGCGTTCATTCTCGTGCCCGCCCACGCGTCTGCGTGCATCCGCGTCTCCCGCACCCGCTCGCTCCTTCGCCTGCTCCCTTTCGCCCGTGTACGCCTCTCAGCACAACGCTACACGCCGCGGTCCTCTGCGTGCGCCCACTCCCTCCAGCGTGCTCCTCTCTGCGTGCATACGCGTCTACGCGCGAGCGTGGAAGCCTCAGACGTCGGCCCTGAAGCTTAGATGGCTTAGCCCGCCTCTTCTTCACTCCAGCAGGACCGATCTCTCTCTCTCTCTCTCTCTCTTCCTCACAGCACTCTCTACCTATCTCTTTACCGACGCTTACACACATACACTCACACTTTCATACACACACACACCTATACACTATTATATACACACATATATATATATATACACGTATACATATATATATTGATATATATACATACATATATATATATATGTACTTATATTTATACATGTAGTAGTACCTATATACTTAAGTATTAGTACACATACATACTTACATACATACATACATACATATTTACATATATACATATACTTATGTACTTATATATATATATATAGACACATATGTTAGTACTTATATGACTATGTATTAGTCTATATACATACATACATACATACATACATACATACATATACATATATATACTTATATACATACATACATACATACATACATACATATATATATATATCTATACATATATCTATCTATACATATAGTTACATACATATATATATATATATACTTATATATACTTACATATACATACATATATATAACTACATATATACCTATATATTTATAACCATATATACATATAGATATATTTACATATATACATACATACATATATATATATACATACATACATACATATATATATATATTTTCATGTTAATTACCATACGTTGTATCGCGAGAATATCTGCACCAGTTGCTGATATTCCCCGATACACGCATACAAAAAAAGTGTGGTTACACACATCTTCCACCATCCATCCTACACTCCACGCGACACCTCGTCCTGTTGGTTGCGTCTTTCTAGACGACGACCGACTCGACACCGTGCTACACTCCATCTCCGCCTCCACCCCCACCCCTTTATATATATAATATATACCTATATATATATACACTATATTTACTTTATTTCTGTTTTGCTTTCCTGTTAGTAAAAAGATAAAAAAATATATAAAAGAGAAAAGATAATCTTTGACTTGCAGGTACTCCGTCTTGCGAATAGCAAGACCCATTTTGGAACCCTGATTTGGCTCAAAGCCAAGAACCTAATTTTGAGGGTGTGCCTCAAGGACAAAGATCATAAGAAAAAAATCTAAATAGAAAACACCAAAAACACAATAAACGAAAGGAAGAGATTCGTTGTAGGAAAGGTGTAGAAACTTGACTTGTACCCCACTTCCCTTAGTTCGACCCTGGGCCTAAAAGTGACCAAGATAAAATCAAGTAGACCAGGTTAAAAATTTTGTAAAGAGATGGTTAGGTCCGATTTAGGTTAACCACTATACACACTTCAATGATAAAATCACCATATTAACAACCTATCTGGGCTCGACCACCATCCTTCACATGGCGCTGTTGCTGGGGAAGTGCGCCTTCAAGTATGTTTTTACTCCATTCCTTTCTTTTTTCTCTTCTCTTCACGGGTGTCTCTATTTTTGGTGTGTAGGTAAACCTGTTGCAAGGAGAAGGCAGGCAAAGTCAGAGACGTGGGCTGATCCAAGGTGGGAACGAGAGCGTGAAGACGCCAACACTGCAGTGGAGCTTCGCACACGTTGCTGCACAAGTAGGTCTTTCTTTCTTAGCAACCTAGGTTAACTTGTCACCTTAATAAAAAAAAAACTAAAAACTAGAAAAACTTCTTGGGATCTCTTGGAGCAAGTGGATTAAAATTCACTTGTTTGATCGATTGCCTTTACTCCCACCGCCCCGGGATTTCCCGCCTTATTTCGCATAGAGAAAATCCAAGAATCTTGATTCTTGAATTTTTCGTCGTGTAAAGTATTCTTTGAGGCAAACATAAAAAGGTTGATTGCACCCCTCTTTGCCTCACTTATCTGCAAATTCGGGATCACATTTTTGGTGGGGAGACTTGGAATTGAGTTGATTCCAACCCCTCCACGACTTTTCAACTTGCCTAAGATTCGATCCTGAATACTTCAACCCCAACAATTTGATTTTCTTTATCTTTTGGTTGAGCCTTGTGTGGAAATCTTTCTGGTGATTGGGAGCACTTGAATTGAAGTGCTTTGGCTCCCTTTCACACTAATCTAAAACTGATTCGTGCATCCACACATAGAAATCTCCATCTAGGGAAGCCCATTGCATTTTAGCATGCATTAACTAACTGATATTGAAGAAGGGTTTGTTGGGCTTAGAAGAAAACCTGTATTCTCTCAAAAACCCGGAGATTGGTTGAATTGGTAATTTAGAGAAATCCTAAAATCCATACTACTTAAGGCTGAATTCTAAAAATCATTCACCAATTAAAACTTCAATTCGGGGAGATTTCCCCGTTGTATGCTTGTTTTACACACTCGAAAAATCAATCACTTGGGCATTACCCGTAAAAAACGCCCTTCACATTCCAAAAGCACTTGACCCTAAGTCTCTAACTAAAATTGGTAGTAACTTGACCCTTATTAAGGATTGGAGGTCTAACTAGCTGCGTGTAGCGTCTACGTGCTGGTGAGGGTTCCCGCGTGCTATCGGGTGTCTAAGACTGGGGCAAACGGCCTTTCAATCTAGCCGGGTGGTTCTGCGGTGCTCGCATTCGGTTCCGTAGTTCATGATAGTAGGTAACTTAGATCTTTAGGTCTAAGGGCACACTGTAGAGGTTAGGAATTTGATTGAATTGATTTGTCATCAAGTGTACCTTTGCGGCGTCATTTCTCTCATCTCTTTTCCCTTCTTATCTCCCAAATTCTTCCTACGATAGTGCATGTTTGGGAGGAGGTCACAAAACCCTGAACTGTTTGAATTGCCTAATAAATCTAAAAAAGAAGCCGCATCGTCCTCCTCCTCCACAAACATGGCTGCACGCCCACCCCCAAATCCCGTGGGAGGAAATCACCCTCAGAACCCACCAAGTGGTGGAGACTTAGATCCCATAAACCGCCTCCAAGCCCAAATGGAAATGTATAATGAACAAATTGAAGCCATTCGGGAAACATTGGAGGAAATGCAGAACCCTCCCGAATGGGAGGAGCCTAGGTCTCTTAGCTCCTATCAGAATCCCGCTGCTACAAAGACCATAGGACAAATTCGAGTCCCCATGGGCGGGGACGACTTTGAATTGAAACCGAACATAATTGGCCTAATAAATTTTCACTTTCATGGTCTTGCAAGTGAAGATCCTTTTCTCCACTTGGAAGACCTAACCCGATTGGATGAAACGGTTAAACCAAGAAATATCGGGTTACCTATAGTCCTCATGAAAATGTTCCCATTTTCATTGTGGGATAAAGCGTCACAGTGGTTACGCACCCTTGGGAGAACTATCCACTCTTGGAAAGAGATGCGAACAGCGTTTCTCAAAAAGTTATTCCCAATCGGGCGAACCAATGTGCTTCGCCGTGCTATCACTTCATTTACGCAACAAAACGGCGAACAGTTTCATGAGGCATGGGAGAGGTATAATGACCTCCTTAGGAAATGTCCGCACCACAGTCTGCCTAAGTGGCATATATCCCAGATTTTCTACTACGAGCTAAATGAGACTTTGAAGCAGATTGCAGACGCTTCCTGCGGAGGGAATTTCATGAATAAAGACGAGAATGGAGCATTCGAATTATTTGAAAATATGAGTGAAAACTCAATGAACAATGCCTCCATTGTCTCCTTTAATCATACCAGCCAGCCCCGAAATGTCCACGAAGTTGACATGGGACCCTCCCATTCATCCAATGATCTCAGCCTTATTGCACAAAAACTGGATGAAGTCTCCGTCGTGCACAAGAAATCGGACGAGCTTCTGGCCAACCCCGCCCGTTCTATGGCAAACACCCCCACCTCACCACTTCGTCACAATCAAAATTCTTCCAACACCAGGCTTATCCCGAGAAACCCCGTAAGACCTTCCTTACCGAGTGTCGCGCCGAGTGACTTGGTAAGTCATGTGGAATTGGCTTCTGCGAGCCAGTATTTCGACACGGAGGACCAAGCCTCTGTGTGCTTGGAAGCGTAGTTACATGCGGACACGTCTTCTGGCATAGAAGATGCTTGCGCCCTGGGGAACAACCCATTCTCTACCACTTATAACCCAGGGTGGCGAAATCATCCGAATTTCGCATGGTCCAACAACCCGCAACGCCAAAACCCTGCGGGTGGACTAATGCGACTGTCCGCACTCGTCATCCCAAGGGCCTAGTCTAATCCTATGGCGAATCCACCATCAGGCCCTTGCGTACCACAAACTGAACACGCATGAAGTCCTCTTGACAAATTGATGCGAATGATGATGGAAATGTCCAAGTGCCATGAAGAGAACATGTCCTCTCTTCAGCACCAATTGGCACAGCAGAATGTTGAGATCAGTCAACTACGCATGGCGACTTGATCTCAGGGCACTCTTCCCGCCCAACCTGTTCCAAACTCGCGAAATTTCGTACCCCGTGGTCCTCAACCACAAGCACAACCTTCTCAGGGGCAGGTTAATCAGATTTTGCAAGCTCTGAGCATTCCACCGGGATTTCAGGCTAATCTCGCTGCAGCACCGCACTCTTATGTCCCTATTGCGAACCCTCCTCCACCGTATGATCCCACTGGTCCCACATCGTCCAATGCTATCACTACGAGGAGCGGTAAGCAGACCGTCGATCTGCCTCGACCTGATCCTGGCCCATCTTCTTCATCGCCCTCTCATTCGGGATGCGCATCGCATTCGCGAGAGGACGATACACCCAAATTGGTGCTAGAATCAGTTCCATTCCCTGGCTCTACTGAGGGAGCCAAAAGGCAAAAAGAAAGATACGCAGGCCTTTGATAACCTGCATAATTTGTTCAGGGATGTAGAAATCAAGGTACCCCTACTCGAGGTTATCGACCACATACCTACTATCGCCCGATTTTTCAAAGACTACACAACACCCAGGCGATAGTCAAAGAAAACCAAGAATCTGGTGGTTCTCTTGCCTCATGCGAGTTGTGATATACTGTCAAATCTACCACCGAAGCAAAAAGATTCGGGCACACCGCTTATTTCCTGTAGCATTCAAGGCTGCAATTTTAACCGTGCCCTGCTCGATCTAGGATCTTCCATAAATCTTATACCAACCATCATGCTCGAAAATTTTTCCTTGGGAAATCTGAAACCCACCCTTGTCACGTTACAGTTGGCAGATCGTTCTGTCAAAATCCCAAAGGGTGTGGTGGAAGACGTGGTAGTTAGGGTCAACGGTCTCTGTTTTCCTGTTGACTTTCTTATTTTAGATATGGAAGTTCCTAGCTCACTTTCTGATTGTCCGATCATCCTTGGTCGACCTTTCTTGGCCACAGCCCGTGCCCTTATCTACTGCGAGTAGGGCTGTATTGAGATTGCCGTTGGATCTGAAAAGCTCAAGCTTAACATCTTCAAGGTAGCCAAGAACTTTGATTGCGATTACATCGAGGATAACACGTCTGACGAGGACATAGCCGCCAGCGCGTGTATTAGACAATTTGGGACCTATTCGGACTGCTGCGGATTACCTATAAACATTGACAACTGCTTGATCAGCACATGCTGTGACATTCCCCCATCCCTCCCTTGTCCCGTACCTTCTCCTGACCAGACTTCTGATGAGGTTTTCTCCGCTTCCCATACCTCATGGTCTGAGTCATATCCGGGCTACTCACCGCCGGTCCACACTCTTGAAGATCGGATTGCCCTTTCTTTCCTGTCAAATCAAGCGGATTTGCAACTCCACATTGTGACCTTGAGCCCACATCCTACTCACTAGGGCTATTCCCTTTTGGATCCATCTATCCAAGAAGCCCCTCTTCTTGGCCAATCTGAGGGCCAATTTCTTCCTCCTGACTTGTTTTCTGATTCGCCTGGGACACTCTCGTCCCAGGAAATGCCAGACCTTTCACCATCCACCATCACTTTTCATGTCACTATCACGATCACTTCACTTTTCACTTCACCACCCACCATCCACCCACCCTAACACCCTACTGTTTACCCTGCACCTTAGCTCTCGTTACCTGATCTTTCGTCCTTTCTCTACCTTTCCCTACATGCATATGAGGACATAGCATCGTTTGGCATGGGGGGGTGGATAGGCATCCATAGGATCTGGGTATTTTATGGTATCATACAGTTTCCACCTATTTATAAATATGCAAGAAATATATATATATATATATATATATATATATATATGGTGTTTAGTAATAATCTGAAGGCTGAAACAAAAATATAATAAGCGTTTATGGATATTCAACCTCTATTTTGAAGACTTTCCAGGCCACAGAAGCTTGATTCGCTCAGGCTCAGCTTAATTCACTTGAGCATTGACAAAATAGATCAGAATCTCTCCTAACTAAGGACGTATTCTTGTACTTAAGACACCAGTACTGGATCCGTTGGTTTGCTTCTACTCGAAGGCCTAAGTAATCTTGGTTCACACCACACATGTCAATAAAGACTAGGTGAACATATGATCCAACCCTAGTGTTCATTAGGGAAGGTGGAGTCCTTACCTGTGCGCGCAGGTAGACTTTTTATCCCAGGCTTTAGTCTTGTGTTTTGGAGCGACTCTTTCTACCAAGAAAGAACTCTCCCACCAAAAAGAAAAGTGTGCTCCTCCAAATAATGTTGTAAGAGATATACTGACACGTGTTTCAATAAAAAAAAGTTGCAAATAAGTCAGTATATCTCGCAAATGTCTGTAAAGTCTCTACCCTAAAAAAGTTTTTCAGGGCAAGTCGCAAATACCTTGTTTTCCTGTGAGGCACAAATGTCAGAAAATGGGAGTTGAGTTTTCCGTCATCTTTTTAAGAGTCAATTCGAAGACACGAGCTGAAATTGGGACCAACCTGTACTTAAAAATTCGTGAAGCCCTGGGCTTGAGTCTTAATGTTCATCTGGTCAGTCTTGATCCGTCACTAAGCACAAGCCATAATCTCTTGAGCTCTCGAGTACGGCAAAAACCTCCTGGGTCTTGGAAATCGTACTTAAGGTTTAAATATCAAGAGTTCTGGTTAGTTGAGAGATGATCTATGTCACATAAGACTTAAAGTACTGGTAGTATTCTCTGCAATTGGTTCTCATAATATCCAACAATAAATACACCTTTGTCGCCTCAGAAGAAAATCTTCAGCTTAAAGATCATTTCTAAATACTGTTTTGCTAGGGACTAGCAAAAGTAGGCATGGGGGTATGATTGCACCGTAAAAATACACCTGCAATTGTGCCGTCTTGTTCTATTTCCTAGCATTACCAATGCATATTAGGTTTCCATGGTCGCATTTGTAAAAATACATGCATGCATGCATTTAATTGAGAGGGGAGGAGAGTGAAATAATCGGCCTCGCAATTCACATTTTCCTCAAGTGCTGCTTTGCAAAATTTCCATCTTCATTTCTTATTTCTTTTTTATTTTCTTCCCGCGGTTGCAAGGCATGCATGGTAACCTCTTCTTCTTCGTGCAGTCATTCCCTGCTCAGGCCCTTCCCTGCGGCAACTTGCCCTGCACAGCCATGCTGAGGCGTGCACAGCCAGGGCATGGCTATGCATGCCTTCTTCTTTAAAAGGGCACGGTTTCTTCCTTTGAAGGGAGCCTGGTCCCCAGCCAATAGAACCCAACAACAACTTCTCCTTCCAGGCCACCGTCCCCTCCTCTCTCCGTCCATACGCAGGACCTCCTCCTCAGAGGAGCCACTCTGCGGGCAGGAGTCATCACTATGGTGCACACCCACCACCGTGAAACCACCACCGCCCAGCTCATCAAAGAGTCGGTGGGAGTGGTGGCCTTCTTCCCTGTTTGAACGTCCACGCCACTTCAGCCATTACACCAAAGCTTCAAGCTGTGAAGCTCAACCGGCCACCGCACGCCTTGCAGTAGCCGGCCAAGCCCCACAGCAGTAGCAGCAAGGTGGCAGCAGGCCACCCTTGCCTCCAGTGCGAGCCTGCAGGCGCCCTTGCCTCCTGCTTCTTCGCACTGCATTTGCCTTCCCGCCCACAGCCGGCCACCGCGCGCCCATGCAACGGCCGGCCAAGCCTCATCGCGCACCCCAGCCAACACCCGTAAGCCACCGAGCAAGCAGCAGGTCGCCCTCGCCCTCCACCGCGCACGCCAGTAGCCCTCTCTGCACGCTCTATTGCGAACCGTCCCGCTCGCAAGCCAGCAGCTGGAGCCACTCTTCCGCACACGCCGAGCTATCCGCACTCATAGCACCTGCAGCAAGCAGTCGCGCGGCTCGGCCTTACACTGTAGCCACTGTTCACGCCAGTCTACGCGACATTGTGGCTACAGTGGGGTGATCGTTGCGTTTCTCACTTATTCGGTCACCCGGTGCGGCACTACTGCTGTTCGCCCATGCACGCATTCATTCTCGCGCCCGCTCCAGCACCCGCCCGCGCGTATGCGTGCATCCGCATCACCCGCTCGCTCCTTCGCCCGCTCCTTTTCGCTCGCGTACGCCTCTCAGCGAAGCGCTGCATGCTGCGGTCCTCTGCGTGCGCCCACTCCCTCTAGCGTGCTCCTTTCTGTGCGCATACGCGCCTGCGCAGGTGCGTGGAAGCCTTAGACGTCGGCCCTGAAGCTCAGACGGCTTAACCCGCCTCTTCTTCACTCCAGCAGGACCGATCTCTCTCTCTCTCTCTCTCTCTCTTCCTCACAACACTCTCTACATATCTCTTTACCGACGCTTACATACATACACTCATACTTTCATACACACACACACACCTGTACACTATTATATACATATATATATACGTATACCTATATATATTGATATATATACATATATTTATATACATACATATATATATATATACTTATATTTATACATGTAGTAGTACCTATATACTTAATTATTAGTACACATCATACATACATACATACATATATATATATATATATATATATATATATATATATATATATATATATATATATACACATCTATCTACATATATCTATATATATATATATTTACATCTGTATAGTTATATATACATACATATACATATATATATATCTATACATATATCTATCTATACATATAGTTACATACATATATATATATACTTATATATACTTACATATACATATACATACATACATACATACATACATACATATATATATATATATAACTGCATATATACCTATATATTTATAACCATATATACATATAGATATATTTACACATATATACATATATATATTTTCACGTTACTTACCATACGTTGTATCGCGGGAATATCTGCACCAGTTGCTAATATTCCCCGATACACGCGTACAAAAAAAGCGTGGTTACACACATCTTCTACCATCCATCCTACACTCCACGTGACACCTCGTCCTGTTGGTTGCGTCTTTCTAGACGACGATCAACTCGACACCGTGCTACACTCCATCTCCACCTCCACCCCCACCCCTTCATATATATAATATATACCTATATATATATACACTATATTTACTTTATTTCTGTTTCGCTTTCCTGTTAGTAAAAAGATAAAAAAATATATAAAAGAGAAAAAATAATCTTTGACTTGCAGGTACTCCGTCTTGCGAATAGTAAGACCCGTTTTAGAACCCTGATTTGGCTCAAAGCCAAGAACCTAATTTTGAGGGTGTGCCTCAAGGACAAAGATTATCAGAAAAAAATCTAAATAGAAAAACACCAAAAACACAATAAACGAAAGGAAGAGATTCGTTGTAGGAAAGGCGTAGAAAGTTGACTTGTACCCCACTTCCCTGAGTTCGACCCTGGGCCTAAAAGTGACCAAGATAAAATCAAGTAGGACAGGTTAAAAATTTTGTAAAGAGATGGTTAGGTTTGATTTAGGTTAACCACTATACACACTTTAACGATAAAATCGCCATATTAACAACCTATCCTGGCTCGACCACCAGTAAGCACAGGAGTTGAAGTCAGTCTCTCCTTCAACTCTTGAAAGCATGCCTCACAAGCATCTGTCCAGGCAAAGGGCACGTCCTTCTGAGTCAATTGAGTCATAGGACGTGCAATATGCGAGAATCCCCTAATAAACCATCGATAGTAACCTGCCGATCCCAAAAAGCTGCATATCTCTGTCACTGTATGTGGCCTCTCCCACCTGAGTACGGCCTCAACCTTGGCTGGATCCACAACCAAACCATCCCCTGAGATCATGTGGCCCAAGAAAGTCACCTGCCTCAACCAAAACTCGCACTTGCTGTACTTGGCATACAGCCTGCGTCGTCTCAAAGTGTCTAGAATCATCCGTAGATGCTGTCCATGCTGTCCCTGATCCCGTGAATATACGAGCACGTCGTCGATGAATACCACCACAAACTGATCCAAATACGGTCAGAAAACCCAGTTCATCAAATCCATAAAAGCAGCGGGGGCGTTGGTCAGCCCAAACGGCATGACCAAGAACTCGTAGTGTCCGTACCGGGTGCGGAAAGCTGTCTTGGAGACGTCGGTTTCCCTGATCCTCAACTGGTGGTAGCCTGACCTCAAATCTATCTTAGAGAATACCGTGGCACCTCGCAACTGGTCAAAAAGCTCATCAATCCTTGGTAGCGGATACTTATTCTTGATGGTGACCCTATTCAGCTGTCTGTAGTCAACACAAAGTCGAAGGGTACCATCCTTCCTTTTCACAAACAGCACAGGGACTCCCCATGGGGACGCACTGGGCCTCACAAAGCCCTTCTCTAATAGGTCCTGTAGCTATGACTTGAGCTCACACAGCTCAAGTGGTGCCATCTGGTACGGTGCAATAGAAATGGGGCTGGTCCCTAGTACTAGTGAGATCTCAAACTCGATCTCACGCTTGGGTGGTAGTCTTGGCAGCTCCTTTGGAAACACGTCGGGGTACTCACAAACCATCGGAATGCTCTAAAAGTCAGCCATGGGGCTGGGCTTCGCCACCACATAGGCTAGAAAGCCCTCACACCCCTAGCTCAAAAGCCTCGCTGCCCAAAGCGCAGATATGCACCTGAAATCTCCATCCACCGGCTGCTCGTGAAACTCAAAGGAAGGCATCTCCGGTATGGAGAAGACGATCTTCCTCCCGAAATAGTCCTCCAAGGCGTGGTAGGCGGACAACCAATCCATCCCCAGAATCACGCCAAAATCCTCCATCGGTATCACAATCAGGTCAGTGGGGAGGCTGTGTCCCCCTATACTGACCTTACAGTTCGTGTAGACCTCCTTGCTACAAACAGCTGGCCACCTGGGCCTTTGATCACAAATGGATCCTCTAACAACACACTGTCATGTCCCAAACTGATAGCAAAACTCGTAGCAACAAAAGAGTGTGGCGTCGGAATCAAAAAGCACGTAAACTAATTTACCAAAAATGGTAACCATACCTGCCACCACTGAACCGGAAGTCCTGGCGTCTCTGTGTGTCAGGGCATTGATATGGCCCTCAGCCCTTGGTGTAGAAGAAGCAGCCACACTCTGGGTCGGGTGATGAACACACATAAATTCAAGATAAATTGCTTACTTTTGATAGTTCCTAGGCTTAGCATGGCATATCATGTTATAAATATTGCATAACATCCATTGCATGGCATTTAGGATAGTTGTATATTTTATATATTAATTCCTTCGTTTTATATGGCAAGGGGGCAATGCGACATCCATATGAGTTTCAGATGGAAAATCTGACCGGACGTATGGATCCGGAGCGACGATCGCAGTTCGGCATTGTGGGAATCATCTTGATCTGAGCACCGTAGCACCCTCTACAAGAAGAACATGGACAGCCCAGATGGCTCCACATGGCGCCATCCAGGCTGCCCAACATCGGCCAGCAGCACCGCTCAACTCCTTCATCTGCGTCCTTCAATCCTGGCCGTTGGATCAAGATCCAACAGCTAGGAAGCGGTTGCACCAAGCCGCTCCATACGACACAAGGGAAGGTTTGCCGCTATGGTTGGAGCACTAGTTTGCAAAGGGGGGGCGCGGATTCGAATCCCCGCAGCCCTTCCAATTCGCAATTGGGCGGGCGCATGGAGCGATAGTGCCAGTGTTGGCAAGCGTGCATGACAATGCATGGCAAGCACGCACACAGTAGGGTGCGCGCGGTTAGCGCGCGTGATGAGCGGGGCAGCGCGACGTGAGCTAAGGGCGTGAGTGGAGGTGAGCTGTCTACAGCAACGGTTCCAGCGACAGTCTGGAGGTTGCTAAAGGTCCTTTATCTAATTTTAGCCTCTTCTCCTCCACTATAAAAGGACCTACACCCCCTCCCTTCCAAGCCATCTCTACCTACTGATGAGAACCTCATCATGAGCCATAACTAGCTCATTTTCACCTAATACAAAGGATAAAAGCTCCTACATATCTCAAGGAAAGGCTTAACTCAGAGAATTCTGAGTTTAAGGAGAAAACAAGTCATAAGGGGTAAAAATGCAATTTTACCAGTATAATCTGCATACAGGGTAATTCAGGGCCCAAACATAGGTCAAAGCAACTTAATAAGAATAAAAGTGGGATGAGATGATCTAGCAAGGGCTACAGCAATTCCAAGAAACTAAATGATAATCTGTAACCCTAAAACAACCCACTTCAATTCACGAGGTTCGAGGCAAAGTAAAAATAGAATAAACCCTCTAAAATTCATAGAAAAATAATTTCTAGGGTTTAGAACCTTCAATTTGGCCTTCAGAACCCCTTTTGACCTACATTGAGAACCATGCCCAATTAATAACTTAATTTGGGTTTTCGCATAAATTGACCGGTCAAACAAGGTTTAATATAGAAATGAAATTCACCATCAGATTCCTTAGGTCTTAATTAGTCATGTATAAAAACTTGAGCCTAAGAAGAAACCTCCTTGACCAACTTTACACTTTGGTCCTCATATATTTACTTTTTGGCCCTCAACTTTTGAACCCTCGCATTTTGGCCCCTAACTCTCCTTCGTTCTTTGCGTTCAGGTCCCCCTGCAAAACCTGCCAACACCATGCTCCGGCGACCTTGCGCGGAGCATGGCGCCGCGCAGGGTGAGGGGGAGAGCCTGGCAAGTAAACCGGGGGTGCCCTGCGTCGTCAGCCGTCGCAGGGACACCCCCCTGGTCGCTGTAGCCCACCATACCGGCCGTGCGAACGCACGGACGGTATGGGTTTTCGTCTCCGGCCATCCTCCGGCGAGGGAGACACGTCGTCTCCCTCCGCCTCCCTCCCTGTTTTGATCCCTATAAATACCCCCCGTCGCTCCACCGACCTCGGCAGCTCGGATCTGACGGAGAAAACCCCCAACTTTCCTCTCTTCTCACTCCGGCAGACGCCCACCAGCTCCGGCGGTTCTTCCTCCTCCTCCTCTTCGCTCTGCCGCAATACCAGCAGCAGAGACTTCTTCCCCTGCTCTTCCCGCGCCACGCCGTACCCAGCTGGCGCATCTCCGGCCCTCTGCTCGCCGCCGCCCCTTCCCCTAGGCATCTTCTTCTCCGGCGACAGTCGATACGACTGTCGCCCTGCCCCGGCCCCTTTCGTCTCCATAGCTAGGTCAGAACTCCTCCCATCTCCCCCTCTTTCTTTTCCTCACTGTCTTTTATTTGATTAAACCCTCGACCGCTCCTGTCCACCGTCACCCCCTTCGTCTCCGGCCATCCTCCGGTGAGCCGCTCCCATCACCCCAGCATCCCACACAACTCGCCGACCACCGCAGAACCTCCGCCTCCTCACCCTGATCAACCCCCGCCCTTCCACTTCCCCCACATCACCCTCTGCAACCCCACCGAACAAACCCATCCTCCGACCCACAGTCCGACCTAGGGCAGCCCTTGCACGCCGCCCCACGCCTCGCCACCACCCACACGAGCTTCGCCGCACTCTGGCGAAGCTCCCGGCACCTTCTGATTAGGTCGAGAGGCCGTTTTGCTGTGAACAGGCCACCCGACCGCCGCCATTGCCGTGCAGAAGGAGCTGCTTCCGCCTGCAGCTGCAGGCGCGCTACGCCCAGCGCCACGCCCAGATTCGACTCCCAGGCCTTGCGAGGCATTTCGACAGAACATCAGGCTCACAGCTGGGGCGAAGGCTTCGCGTGAAGTCGCGATCGCCCGCTGCTTTCTCCGCTGCGGGCGCTCAATTGAGGTGGGACATTTAGTCCCACCTCGGAAAAGTCTGAAGAGGCGCAGAGGTTTAAAGCGAAAAAGTGCTGGAGGCTTACTGCCTCAGCACATGGGGTGAGGTCCCCTTCACCCGCCCGGTTACCCGGTCTCGTCCGCGCTCACGCCCCGCGGATCTGACCCGACCCGACTTAGACTGACCTGCACTCCTCGCCCACCACGCACGCCGGTGGGCCTGGACCCGGGCGTGACCCGTACCCGACTACCCGGCAGCTCTGGGAGAGCTTTCCCAAGAGTGGCTTCTGAGAGAGAGAGACGCGGGGGGGGGGGGGGGGAGGGTAGAGTAGGTTTTGTCCTCTGATGTAAACTCTGAAGTGTGCAGGCACAGGTGAAGAAGAAGGACCGCGGAAGAAGAAGGAAGCTGAGGGAGACACTGTAGCAACAAGCAGTTTAAGTCGTCTGATTGGAAAATCAGACGACGTCCTGAAGGGAAAAGAAGAAAGAAGGAGGGACGACGTCCTGACTGGAAAAAGAAAAGAAGAAAGAAGAAGATCTGAAGAAAGGAAAAGAAGAAGAGCAGGACCGCTCTGCAGAAGAAAAAGGAAGAGCAGGAACAGCTGAAAGAAGAAGAACATCACCACTGCAGACAAAGAAGAAGATAACAGAAGATCTGAGACGAGGAGAAGCAAAGAGAAAAGAAGACAACAAATTCTTTCTCTCTCTTTCTTTATTTTTGTAAAAGAAACATGTATATCTCTAGAATACAACTTGCTCCCTGAGTTCGACCTCGGGAACTCTTTTATTTTCCGAGTAAAAAAATTTATATATTTGAAATGTTGGCAATAACTGGCTATACTACAACGCTATAACAATAAAACCCGGTTGTCCCAACGACCATCATTTTGGCGCCGTTGCCGGGGAACAACGGCTATTCTAGAGGTAAACATTCCTGTTTCTTTTTAATTTCTGATAATCTCCTCTCTTTTGTGCAGAAAAAACTACAGGAAATCAAGAAGACAAGCAACCGCACGACAACCACTCCGAGGATAGGTAAATTTTTCCTCTCGCTATTAACCCCTAAACTCTAAAGAGGAAGAAAAGAAAAGAACAAGCAATATAGGGCTAACCTGTCTTCCATACTTAGTAACCATAAAGAGTTGCATGTTTTCAACTCATTAGTCCTGCACACTATTAAGGGTATTTAAGGGCTAACACATTCCTGCTTGAGCCCTAATTACCCAACAAAGGACTAACTGGACCAAGTAGAGCCAACCTAAGATTCAACATTAGGGTTTTAGAGACACACTACTTAAATCAAGAATGGAGAAAAACCCAATGAAGTGTGCCCAAACCCTTGTCTAAAAATACCTATTCAAAGAAAACCTAAAACAATTGGCTCTCTAAACACTTGAACCCTAAAAGACAAGACCTAAAAGCTCTCAAAGAAAACAAGAGGTAAAGTTGACCCCTTGGGTCAACCAACCTTAAATTAGGTCACTCTTTGCACTTAAAAGACTAAAGTTCAAGTGAAACCTTAAGCACCCTGATCTTAAAATAAAAAAATGGTAGACTTAAGAGGTCAAGATCCCCATTCTGGTCTACCTGGAATCTCAGTGACAAGAGAGGTCGGGTGGGGGAAACCCTGTAACCCGTGGGGACGCTCTACCGTGTAGGGGTCTTCGCGGGACTCTCCCTCTCTGGCTGCCCAGGTAATTCTCAGGTGGACGATCTTTCTGTTCAAGGGGTCCATCTGCCCCGAACCTCTATAGTCACCCAACAATTTTTGGGTGTCTTGATTAGGTCCAGCACCTGCTTATCTCATCCAGCCCTTCGGTATTTTTCAGGAGGCCCTTGAAACCTCCTATAGAAATTCACTCTCCCCGAGGCTAAGCCTCGGCTCCTTTGTTTTTGCAGAAATCATTCACCTAGCCCCTCTTTCCTCTGATTCTGAACAAAATCCCCTTCTTCCATCTTGATTCAAACTTTGATTCTATATCTTGATTCCACCACCTGATCCAATTATGCAGCCTAATTACCTAGCAAGACTACCATTCAAAAAACCTGAATATCTGAAATCCATGAAAGATAAGATGATTGAGGATGCCCTTGAAATCTATGAAATCAAACCCTCAACACCAGTAGAAAACATTCAGGTTGATGTCCCAACAACCACAGCTTTCATCATAAACTGTGCCCAAATTCTATTGACTGAAATTTCAAAAGGATCAACCCGAGATTTGCTCATGACAGGATACATTGAGATGGAAAAATTACACCAATCTGAATACCTTCAATGCTTGACAAATCCTGTACTTTGGGAACAACACCAAGATGCCCTTATGAAACGGGTAGAAATGATGAAATCAGTAGAACAAATTATCAACCAGAAATACCCGTATATACCAGAAACAGAGGATGAACCATCTTGGAACAGTATTAAGGAACAATCCAGTTTCCCAGATCTCGGGATTGAGGCACAAAGTGGTTGTAAAATCCCAACCCAGATAGAAGACAATGTTGAATTAGGTTGGGATATTGCAGGAGAACACAATGATGAGCCAAACTTAGACCATGAATTGCCAAGCCTAGAATTTCAAAACTCCTGCAATAATGAGATCAGAACTGAACCTTCTGAGGGTATAAATTCCGCCCCTTATTTTGATAAGGTGACCCTCGAAGGTTATTCGGACTTAGGTTCTAATAATTCTACCCACATCCTAAGCCTAGAACCTAGATCTGAAACTTATTGGGAAGATTATGAGGCCCCTTATGAGAAAGATCAAATTTTTACAGAATATGATTCCGGGCCTCTATTTGATGAATATCCCTCTCCAACATCCTTAGGAAATCTGATCGATTTTTCAGAAAACATGCCAATTTATGATACAGAAACTGAGGAGTTGGATGAGCAAGGTTTTAATGGGGTCTATCCTACCAGCTTAGAGCTTGAACAGAACATCTTTTTGAGCCCAGAATTGACATATAGGCTAGAACCCAGTCAGGCTGCTGATTCCACATCTGATGATTTTTGCTGTGGTGGAATTCATGATCATGAATCTCATTTTCGCCAACTCTCCGACAATTTCAGATCTGACTATAATTGCGGAGAGATTCCCCTTCCTGAACACGCCAGGCCTATCTACAACCTCAGTTCACATGACTCTGACTCCGACTCTGAGGTCCTGATTCCTGAGATCACTGATAACACAGAATCATTCCTTTTCGATCCTCAGGAACCAAAAATAGAAAATGCCAAGAGTGATTACAACCAAGAATCCAAATTTTTTCTCGAATCCAATTCCTTTCATCCTACAGACACTCTTCCGGCATTTGATGGTTACCCAGAGGACTCTCTACAGAAAACCACCTATCATCTGTTTCTAGAAGAGCCCTCGTACACAGTGGCCACCTCGTCCGCACACACAGAACGGATCAAAACCTCTCCCAAACCCCGACCCGCAACCGGACTCAATTTCTATTCAGATTCACCTCTCACCGAGCCGATTGCATTTCCACATCGGGTTTCGAACATTGATCAGACTACATACCATGCTCTATCATTCTCTGATCACCCCTGTAGGGTTCCTGCATCAACCACTGATTATTCTACGAGTCCCTACTTTGACCAGGCTGATTCGACTCAGCCAAACCCTGCGTTTACACTTCCACATCTATCTAAGCTTCATAGTATATGGTGGGTTCCACACCTTTTTATCCACATCTATCAACCCACCAGATTGATTGGGTTTGGGCTGCATCATCAGCCTGTTGATCTGAACAAGCACCTGGTTGGACCAACCAGGCTCTTAATCAAGGTGCTTGTCTTACAAAACTCCGCTGATTTGACCATCCCCTCTCCATCGCATTTCCCGCTTGGCTGAAGGCATCAAATTTAGCGCTCAACGGGAGGCAGCCCGTCATTCTCTTTGAAAACCTGAAACTTGTTCTGACAGCTTTTTGCACTTGAAGTTCACACTTTAGGACAGCCGACTCCACCTCAGGTGCTTGCATCTGAGATTAGAAATCGTTCGCAACAGTCACCCCGACCCATTCACTCATCAAAACAGCTATCCTAATGTATGAACTTAGTTGAATAAAAACCCCCTAGGTTACAATGAGGACATTGCAAATCTTAGGCATGGGGGGGTTATGAAAGTGCAAAAACTTGTAAGAAAAGGTTTCAAACAAAAAAATTCACATATGCCAAAAACACCATAAAAATTAAAAATTTTTTCGAAAAAGAATAAAAGGAGAAGGAAATTTTGTGAAGAAGAAGGAGAAGAGAAACAAAATGAAAAAGGAGCACAAAATTATAAGAAAAGGTGATAGTCATTAGTAAGGAACTAAGGAATTAACCTAAGTTCTAGACCTCATTCAAGAAAATAACTGAAAAGTGCATAATGAGATTAGTAAGAACGCAAACCTTAGGCATTCTTGAATAGACTCTTAGTACCCATTAAGATCTGGACACTCCTCAAGAGGTTGAGAAAAATGAAAAGCTAAAGTATTAGGTCTAAGGCTTAGGAAGTATTTGGCCTCGTTAACTAATTTTTGGTTTACGGGACTCAGTAACCTAAGCACCCTAACCTCACACATAGCCTGGTTCAGTAAGCTTAAAAATCAGAATCACGCAGAAGCGTCGCAAAATTCTGAAAAGAACACCTAGAATAGGAGCGGCCGATCAACACAAGTTGATTTGGACGAGTTCCCAGCGCGGAGAGGCGGGAAATCCCCTCGAAGATGCGTAACAAAATATCATCTCCTCGGTGCTTGTCTCTTAGGATATTTACATATCCTACTGGGGGCATGTAAGCACTCTGCTGGTTCAGATTCCATGGATGGCATTATCTCGAAGTGTCAATTGCCAGGGTCTGGATTCGACCACGGAACACCATGGATGGGATTATCTCGAAATCTCAATAGCCAGGGTTCCGGGGGTTGCCATGGGCGGTGCTATCTCGAAGCATCGATCGCCAGGAACCCTTGAGGATTGATGATGGGAGCAAGGAATCTGATACAGACCGTGTTGAAAAGCCAATCCTAGGCTAGAACTAAAAAGAAAAAGAGAGAGAAAACTCTCCAAACTGAAAAACTTTTTATCTCTCTCTTACAAAACGCACTGCGAACTGAGCCAGGGCTAAAATCATTTCAAGCACGGGTGCTTTAACCACAAAGTCCAATAAACCTTAGGTTAGTTCTTGTGGACCTTAAAAACCTTTGCTAAAGATTGAGGCTAAGGCTAGACAGATTTGGATCTTGATTGGTACTAGAGTACCTTTTAGGCCTATGGTCAGCATTCTAACCTAATCTATGCTCAAATAAAAAAGGGCACTTATCTAAAACTATTAAAAACTTCATGGTCTAGAACAAGGGTTGAAACCTTAAGTTTTTGCTAAGGGACTAGCAAAGGCTAGGCATGGGGGTATGATGAGAACCTCATCATGAGCCATAACTAGCTCATTTTGACCTAATACAAAGGATAAAAGCTCCTACATATCTCAAGGAAAGGCTTAACTCAGAGAATTCTGAGTTTAAGGAGAAAACAAGTCATAAGGGGTAAAAATGCAATTTTACTAGTATAATCTGCATACAGGGTAATTCAGGACCCAAACATAGGTCAAAGCAACTTAATAAGAATAAAAGTGGGATGAGATGATCTAGCAAGGGCTACAGCAATTCCAAGAAACTAAATGATAATCTGTAACCTTAAAACAACCCACTTCAATTCACGAGGTTCGAGGAAAAGTAAAAATAGAATAAACCCTCTAAAATTCATAGAAAAATAATTTCTAGGGTTTAGAACCTTCAATTTGGCCTTCAGAACCCCTTTTGACCTACATTGAGAACCATGCCCAATTAATAACTTAATTTGGGTTTTCGCATAAATTGACCGGTCAAACAAGGTTTAATATAGAAATGAAATTCACCATCAGATTCCTTAGGTCTTAATTAGTCATGTATAAAAACTTGAGCCTAAGAAGAAACCTCCTTGACCAACTTTACACTTTGGTCCTCATATATTTACTTTTTGGCCCTCAACTTTTGAACCCTCGCATTTTGGCCCCTAACTCTCCTTCGTTCTTTGCGTTCAGGTCCCCCCTGCAAAACCTGCCAACACCATGCTCCGGCGATCTTGCGCGGAGCATGGCGCCGCGCAGGGTGAGGGGGAGAGCCTGGCAAGTAAACCGGGGGTGCCCTGCGTCGTCAGCCGTCGCAGGGACACCCCCCTGGTCGCTGTAGCCCACCATACCGGCCGTGCGAACGCACGGACGGTATGGGTTTTCGTCTCCGGCCATCCTCCGGCGAGGGAGACACGTCGTCTCCCTCCGCCTCCCTCCCTGTTTTGATCCCTATAAATACCCCCCGTCGCTCCACCGACCTCGGCAGCTCGGATCTGACGGAGAAAACCCCCAACTTTCCTCTCTTCTCACTCCGGCAAACGCCCACCAGCTCCGGCGGTTCTTCCTCCTCCTCCTCTTCGCTCTGCCGCAATACCAGCAGCAGAGACTTCTTCCCCTGCTCTTCCCGCGCCACGCCGTACCCAGCTGGCGCATCTCCGGCCCTCTGCTCGCCGCCGCCCCTTCCCCTAGGCATCTTCTTCTCCGGCGACAGTCGATACGACTGTCGCCCTGCCCCGGCCCCTTTCGTCTCCATAGCTAGGTCAGAACTCCTCCCATCTCCCCCTCTTTCTTTTCCTCACTGTCTTTTATTTGATTAAACCCTCGACCGCTCCTGTCCACCGTCACCCCCTTCGTCTCCGGCCATCCTCCGGCGAGCCGCTCCCATCACCCCAGCATCCCACATGACTCGCCGACCACCGCAGAACCTCCGCCTCCTCACCCTGATCAACCCCCGCCCTTCCACTTCCCCCACATCACCCTCTGCAACCCCACCGAACAAACCCATCCTCCGACCCACAGTCCGACCTAGGGCAGCCCTTGCACGCCGCCCCACGCCTCGCCACCACCCACACGAGCTTCGCCGCACTCTGGCGAAGCTCCCGGCACCTTCTGATTAGGCCGAGAGGCCGTTTTGCTGTGAACAGGCCACCCGACCTCCGCCGCCATTACCATGCAGAAGGAGCTGCTTCCGCCTGCAGCTGCAGGCGCGCTACGCCCAGCGCCACGCCCAGATTCGACTCCCAGGCCTTGCGAGGCATTTCGACAGAACATCAGGCTCACAGCTGGGGCGAAGGCTTCGCGTGAAGCCGCGATCGCCCGCTGCTTTCTCCGCTGCGGGCGCTCAATTGAGGTGGGACATTTAGTCCCACCTCGGAAAAGTCTGAAGAGGCGCAGAGGTTTAAAGCGAAAAAGTGCTGGAGGCTTACTGCCTCAGCACACGGGGTGAGGTCCCCTTCACCCGCCCGGTTACCCGGTCTCGTCCGCGCTCACGCCCCGCGGATCTGACCCGACCCGACTTAGACTGACCTGCACTCCTCGCCCACCACGCACGCCAGTGGGCCTGGACCCGGGCGCGACCCGTACCCGACTACCCGGCAGCTCTGGGAGAGCTTTCCCAAGAGTGGCTTCTGAGAGAGAGAGATGCGGGGGGGGGGGGGGGGGGGAGGGTAGAGTAGGTTTTGTCCTCTGATGTAAACTCTGAAGTGTGCAGGCACAGGTGAAGAAGAAGGACCGCGGAAGAAGAAGGAAGCTGAGGGAGACACTGTAGCAACAAGCAGTTTAAGTCGTCTGATTGGAAAATCAGACGACGTCCTGAAGGGAAAAGAAGAAAGAAGGAGGGACGACGTCCTGACTGGAAAAAGAAAAGAAGAAAGAAGAAGATCTGAAGAAAGGAAAAGAAGAAGAGCAGGACCGCTCTGCAGAAGAAAAAGGAAGAGCAGGAACAGCTGAAAGAAGAAGAACATCACCACTGCAGACAAAGAAGAAGATAACAGAAGATCTGAGACGAGGAGAAGCAAAGAGAAAAGAAGACAACAAATTCTTTCTCTCTCTTTCTTTATTTTTGTAAAAGAAACATGTATATCTCTAGAATATAACTTGCTCCCTGAGTTCGACCTCGGGAACTCTTTTATTTTCCGAGTAAAAAAATTTATATATTTGAAATGTTGGCAATAACTGGCTATACTACAACGCTATAACAATAAAACCCGGTTATCTCTGCAGAACCAACGTTTCACCTACTCTACTCCCACCTACTCCCAAGCTCTAGCAAGCCTACCAACGCTCCATTAGAGCTTATTCTCAAGCTCCCAAGGTGCCTATTAGTGTAGCGAACCTCTGCCCCACCAAATAGTCCTCCAACTTCCCATCTCCCTTCATAGGTCACCTTGGAGCTGTCCTCCCACCTCCATTCTGGTAGCAGATCACCTCTGTCTTCTCACCTCCATTCCGAAGCTATGCCGAAGCTTTCCTCAACACGACATCCTCCTGCATCTCACCTCCATTATCCCACTCCTCACCTCCTTTGTCCGAGCTTCCGCCAGGCACTGTCGTCTCACTGAACAGTCGATTCGGGAGATTTCCTCTCACTTCCCTCTCTTTTTATGCTTTCATAGTAGATTGTAATAAACATTGGATTGATATATATGCCATTTTCGTTCCTCATCTCTATCTTGTGATTCATTTGCTTGTCTTTTATTTCAAAAACACAAAAAATAACAAAACCTAAAATACCAAAAAGAAATGAATCGAAGCACGGTTTTCACGTAAAGTAAATGTCTCCTCCCTATGTTCGACCTGGGACTCCCTTAGAGTTTGGTATAAATTTTATCTGATTGACGCGTTTTGCAACTACAACGATGGGTTACTTTTAACCTCGATTTCTAACACGCGAAACATACCCGACCATTTTGGCGCCATTGCCGGAGAAGCAACGGAATTTACTTTATTGTTTATTGCGTTTCTTTGCATTTACATAGCACTAACCCTACTTGTCTTTGATCTACTGTCTTGCAGGTACCCTAGCATGGAGATTCAAGTGCGGTAGATCGGAGTAAAGTGTGGGTAGAGTACTCTGTAAGTGTTCCCCACTTTCCTCCCCACTAGTTCATTTCACCACAATCATAATCAAGACCTAATCTACTTAAGTGTTGGCATAAACCCTAGGATAGACTTTGTCTTGTTTGCCACCTTCACCCATCTCACTCACATCTTATATATATAAAAAAATAAAAAGATATTTTATGTGGGACGAATCAATTTACACACTCTATACACACACATTTGAGGCACATAATCGTACTTGATTTTTTCATCTACTCAACTAGGCTTCCGACCTGTGGACCTGGTACACGAATTCAACACATAAAAGAGTAGAAATCATATTAGGTTAACCATCTTTTTGTGTGCCTTAATCAATGGTGCATTTGAGCCAATTGAGTGAATTGTTTGGGCTGCACCACCTAATCTAAAAGAGGTTCATTTTCTAGCTGCCCCATAGGATTCAATAATTAGGTCAAGCCAGGCACTCCATATTTTTCTTGATTTCTAAAGGAAAATACTTGAACACGTACTTTCAACAACAAACTTGGTTTGCCTCACAAAACTTGGCTGAAAACACTTAATATTTGAATCCTCAAAGCTATTAAGTAAGTTTCGAATCCTAAAACTCACCTCATCATTAATAATCTTACTTGAAAACCTCTTGGTTGTGCACATTCACACGTTCTCAAACAAATCATTAAGGGCACAACCCATTAAGGGCCCATCACATTCCAGAGCACCAATTTCCCAAGCCTAACTAAAATCAATTAGACGTTGGCCCTAAGGATTCATTCGCTCATCAGGATCCAGATTGAGATTATTCACGATTAACCTGCTTATACTAGTTAATCTGATGTCTAGCTAGGGGAGTAGCGTCGAACGACCGTGGTTGGGTGGTACACTAGGAACCGGAGGTGCAAGCCAAAGAAAGAACCTTCTCCCCAGTCCCTCCTTCTAATTGGTTGGATTGCCTGGACATAAGTTGAGTAAATCATCCATAATCTTAGGACGGATTCTGAGAGTCAGTAGACCTTAGGCTACCCCATCTAAGGACAGGCTTGTATTCTTGTGATGTAGGGTTCCCTCTTTTCCCTGTCCTTTCGACTTCCTTCCAGTGTATGCTTGGGAGGAGGTCATTGAACCCTAGATTGGAAGGACCTTTAGACCATTCTAGGAGGCAGAGGTTGAGCTATAGCCAAGCAGATCTCATGGCTAATCAACAATTACCTTCCCTGCCTCCGAACTAGCAGGAGCTAATTCAGAGGCAGTTGGAAGAATTGCAGCAAATGCAGTAATGGTTCTAACGTGTGCATGGTCAGGGTGCTCGGCCCTTGAAGGATTTTTATGATCCTTCAAACTATGGGGAACGTCCCGGCGTCATGATTCCCGTCGAAGACATTGAAATTAAGCCCTAAGTCTTAAGTTTGATTAAGCATTTCCATGGGCTTGCCTCGGAGGACCCATTCTAGCACCTGGAAGATCTGACCACTTTGGTTCAGACCACCAGAGCAAGGAATGTGAATGAAGAGCAAATGATCACGAGACTTTTCCCCCACTCTCTCAGGGATAAGGTCGCACATTGGTACTGGGCTATAGGAAGGCCGATTGAAACTTGAGTTACTCTTAAGTTGGCTTTCTTGAAGAAATTCTTCCCTATCGGAAGGACCAATGCCTTGCGACGAGCAATTACCACTTTCGCCCAGCGGTTGGGGGAACCGTTTCATGGTGCCTGGGAGTGATTCCAAGAACTTTTGAGGAAGTGTCCACACCACGAGATGCTGAAATGGCAACTCGTGCAGATTTTATATCACGGGTTGGTTGAGCAACTCCATAATCACGTGGACACCTCCTGCGGAGGCAATTTTTTCAACAGGGATGCAGATAGCGCATATGACCTATTTGAGGAAATGAGCGAGAACTCAATTAATCATGCCTCCATGGATGCATTCATCCGGTCCCAACAACCTAGGTCAAGTGCTAATGAGATCCAGGATTCTCATTCATTTGACATGAAATTAATTTGTAATAAACCGGATAAAATGGACTTGGTTTCTAAGAAAATGGAAGAATGGATGTCTGGGAATTCAGGAAACACTTCTTTACCCACTCAATCCCAGAATTTGGGATTCCATTCCTCACGAGCTCCCACGGGGCAGGAATTCGTGAACCAACTCGATTCGGCTCAACCTATGAGCTAGGATTTGTCGGAACCATATGGGTTCCAAACTAGGGCCTTTGATCCCAGTTTCTCTGATCCTTCCTTCTCTTCATCCTCGTTTTATGAGGATGCATATGCAATGCAGGAGAATGTTAGGTCCAACCCGTATTCCAACACTTTTAACTCGGGATGGAGGAACCACCCTAACTTCTCTTGGAAAAATCAAGGGCAACAGACCCAATCTCGACCCAGCAACTATGCATCTCAAAAACTCATGGGTCAGGGTCAAGTATACACCCAGTTGACCCTGAGATCGGTTAATCCGCCATCTTGGAATGCCCAACAATCTGCGGGGCAGCCTGATTTGAACCAGCAGATGGTGGAAATGCAAGGGTCCATGCTTCAGCTTATGCAACAAATGAAGACATCCTTGGATAACTTGCAATCCGGGTTAATTGCAAACACCCGACAACCCGGATCCTTACCATCACAACCCGTAACAAACCTGTGTAATGTGCAAAATCAGGGCAATAGAGCCCAGGGGTATGGGAATTAAAGGGACACACACGTGCATGCTCAGGTGGTTGAGCAGGGTCCCTCTTCTTCCTCTTTTGGTTACATGACCAACCAAGGCCCTCCAATCTTCACTAATCCACCTCAAGACCCAAACCCTTATGCCTCTACAAACTCTGTCACCTTGAGAAGTGGGAAGTAGACCCAGAACCCAGAATTACCTTCTAGAAGTCAAAATCCTGGGGAGCTTGAGAAAGAGAAGGAGGAGGTTGAAGAAGACAATAAGGCCTAGGGACCGAAAATTGAAAATTCCACCCATATCCCGTTCCCTAAGGCCCTATTGAAAACCAAGAAGAAGAAAACCTTAGACAGCAACGAGGAGCTTTTGAATTTATTCAAGAGTGTAGAGATCAATATTTCGCTCCTCGATGCTATTAAGCACATCCCAACTTATGCTAAATTCTTGAAAGAATTGTGTACCCAAAAGCATAAGTCGAGAGAACCCACTCCGAGGAAGGTGATTCTCTCTGAGCAGGAAAGTTCTGTAACCCTGCATCACCTTCCTCAAAAGAAGAAAGATCCAGGTACCCCCTTGATCTCATGCATTATTGGGGAATACATTTTTAATAGGGCACTATTGGACCTAAGTGCATCCATCAACCTAATCCCAACTTCTATTTATGAGAAGTTTAGGTTAGGTGAACTTAGGCCAACCTCAGTAACGCTATAATTAGCGGACCGATCGGTCACCACACTGAGAGGCGTTATTGAGGATGTAATTGTCAAGGTCAAGTATTTCTATTTTCCTATAGATTTCCTCATCCTCGACATGGATGTACCTAATGATTTGAGGAACACGCCCATCATTCTGGGGCGTCCGTTCCTAACTACCGCCAAGGCCAACATAAACTGTGAAAGCGGTAATATGGAGATCGCCTTTGGGGATAAGAAATTAACTCTAGATTTTTTTAAGGTGATAAGAGGATTTGAGGATTGTGGATTCATCGAGGAACTCGAGGATCAGGATCTTGAGACATGTATGACAATCAATGCACTCGAGGACTCCATTAGCTTTAGCGAACCCAACCCACAACCCTCCTCTGTGGTAGACCTACCACATCCTGAAGAGGCTGTTGATTTTGTTCATTCCAGCCTCTTCCACTGGATCATCCTGATGAATCTTCATTAGCATCCTCCCTTCCTTCTATTCTAACCCACCCCAGTTAGAATTAAAACCATTGCCCAAAAATTTGAAATGAGTTCTTAGGACCTGAAAACATGCTCCCTGTGATTATTAGTGCTGATTTGACTAAGGAGCAAGAATTGAGGTTGATTAAGGTCCTTAAGAACAACAACAAGACAATTGGTTGGACCATCCATGACCTTAGGGGGATCGAGCCATCTTATTGTAATCATTGTATTTTCATGGAAGATGGATCTTGCCCTTCTCGTGAAATGCAAAGGAGACTAAACCTGAATATGCGAGAAGTGGTCAAGAAGGAGATAATTAAGTGGCTCGATGCTAGGATTATTTACCCAATCTCAGATAGTCCATGGGTTAGCCCCGTTCAGATTGTACCCAAGAAGGCGGGAATAACCATTACGACTAATGAGAAAGGGGAAACCTTCACCACTCATTCAGCTTCTGCTTGGAGAGTCTGTATTGACTATAGGAAGCTGAACACTGCCACTAAAAAGGATCACTTTCCCTTGCCATTCATCGATCAAATCCTCGAAAGGTTAGCTGGGAAAAAATATTTTTGCTTCCTAGATGGTTATTCGAGATATAACCAAGTCCCTATTGACTGGTCGATTGTTCGCTTTAAAGTCGTTTGCAGTTTAATGTGGTGGAAAAATCGACTAATCAATATTTAAGAAAAAAAATAACCACTCGCAGAGGAGCGGGTCGTATCCACAGGGAGGAAATCACGTATTAAAATTCGCACCAGTTAAAAACGTTTGTTTGTAGCTAGTTTGGACAAGAATCAAGCCAAAATTGCCTTCAGATTAAGGTTGAAGCAAGAAACAATGCTGAAATAGCAATTCTGAGAAACTAGAGGATATTTTTCGCAATGCAGAATCAATAAAATATATTAAAAAGTGACAATGGCAGAAAATGTAATTTTTAATTGGCAGGTTACTGTAGCAAAACAGGGGATTTTTTCCCCTTTGCCTTGCGCGACGAGGAGTGGATGGCCGGACGTGGGAAGCTCAGAGGAAGTCCCTTGGACCGAGGGCTTCGAAGCGGTGGTGGTGGCGTGTCGTGCGGCGGCTGGAGGCGGCCAGATGAGCTCTGGCAGAGGTGCTGCAACCGGTGCCGTAGTTGCTTTGGCGTGAGCACGCGCGGCCTATTGGCGGTGAGGACTGCTGCGTGCTGCTGCTACGTGCTGGCTGAAGGCGTGGGCGCGCACTGCAGCTGATGCGCGCTTTGTTGGCATGGAGAGCGGGTGCTGCTAGCAGTTCTGCAGGCGCAGGATGTTGTGGGTGACTTCAGGCGGGTGCTGCTGGCTGTTAGCAGAGGGCGCGGGTGCGGCTGGAGTTTCTGCAGGCGCGGGGAAGTTGCGGGTGCCGGTGCGGCTGGAGGGCATGGAGATTGCACTGGAGGTGAAGTGGTCGGATGTGGTTGTGCGGGTGCGGGTGGACTTCAGACGGGTGTGCAGGTTGTTGGCAGAGGGCGCGGGTGAGTGGTAAGGTGCAGGCTGAAGGTGAGCGGGTGGCTTCAAACGTCCGGGAAATTTCCCGGACATCTTAAGTGACTGAAAGGGTGGTTGAACGGTAGCTGCGGCGGTGGTGGTTGGTGACGACGGCGAGGGAGATGCACGCTAAGGTGCTCACGGTAATGCAGACGAGCTTCGGATGGCGGTGTGGCCTGTCACACCACACGCCCACGGTGGTGGAGACTCGCCGCCACGATTGAGGCCGGCAGTATGGAATGGAAGAAAGGAGATCTCTCCTTTGCACAGTGGTGGTCGATGGTGGAGGCCTCCCGAGCTCGACTGCCTCCCTCCTCCCTTTGTAGTGGCTTGCACAAATTTGAAATCAGCTGCCCGACCAGATCCAACACATCCGCTCCTCCTTGAATGGGTTCTTCACTGCGGTAGCTGGTGGCGTTGGTGCGGCAGCCAGCCGTTCCTGCAAGAAGAAGAATAAAGAAAATAATGTTAAAATATTAGCGTCATTTATATACAGACCCTCAACTTTTATGTTAATGAAAATAATGTACCTAATTGGTTATTTAATTAGATGAATGCCATTCTAAGCTAATTCTAAATTCACTTAAAATATAAATGCAATGCATGGATTATGTAATTAAATTAAAAATATGAATTAATCTATTTACATCCTAATTTATGCTAAATAAATATTTGAATTAACCTAATGTCTAGGCACTTAAATACTTAAATAGCCCACAACTATGGGCTAATCACCTATCCATCCTGAAGACCAGGAAAAGACAACTTTCACATGTCCCTACGAAACCTTTGCATTCCGTAGAATGCCGTTCGGGCTTTGCAATGCACCTGCGACTTTTCAAAGGTGCATGATGGCCATCTTTTCTGACACGGTGGGAGATTGTCTTGAGGTGTTCATGGATGATTTCTCCATTTTCGGAGATTCTTTTGAGTCTTTCCTGGCTAACCTGGAATTGATCCTTCAGCGATGCATCAAAACATGGCTGGTCCTTAGCTGGGAAAAGAGCCACTTTATGACTCAAGAGGGCATCGTCCTGGGTCACGTGGTTTCTAATCGGGGAATTGAAGTTGATAGAGCTATGGTGGATGTTATCTCTAGACTTCCTCCACCCACATCCGTAAAACAGATTCGCTCTTTCCTTGGGCATGTGGGTTTTTATAGAAGATTCATTAAGGATTTCTTGAAGGTTGCTCGGCCCTTGAGTAACCTTTTGGCCAAAGACGCACTGTTCGAGTTTGATGAATCATGTCGTAAGGCATTTGATTTATTGAAAATGGCCGTCACCTGTGCCCTGGTATTGCAACCATCGGTCAGGACAACCCCATTTGAGATTATGGCTGACGCATCTGATTATGCCGTTGGGGCTATCTTGGGTCAAAAGGTTGAGAAAAAGCCCTCTGTGATTTACTACGCTAGCAAAACTTTGGACGAGGCCCAGAGGAATTACACCGTTACTGAAAAAGAATTGCTAGCCGTAGTTTTCGCTTTAGAAAAATTCAGGGCTTATCTGTTAGGTTCTCGTGTCATCATCTATATCGACCACTCGGCCTTGAAACATCTCTTGGCCAAAAAGAATGCTAAACCCTGACTTATTCGCTGGATTCTGCTGCTTCAAGAGTTTGATCTTGAAATTAGGGATAAAGCTAGGGCACAAAATGTAGTGGCAGATCACCTCTCGAGAATCCTAATTGATTCTTCTCATTCGGATGTTCCTATCTCTGATACTTTTTCGAATGAAACTACCCTCACAGTCTCGAGAATTTGAACCCCCTGGTTTGTGAATATTGTCAATTATTTGGCCATTGGTCAAATCCCCCAGGATTGGACCAAAAAACAACGGGATAGACTTGTATCTGAGGCCAAATATTATTTTTGGGATGATCCCGAGCTATACAGCATTGGCGCAGACCAAATCATTTGCTAATGCGTCCAGGAAGTCGAGTTCCATAGCATACTTGAGTTCTGTCACACATCTGCGTGTGGTGGACACTTTTCTGGGAAAAAGATGGCCGCAAAAATTTTGCAATCCAGATTCTATTGGCCGTCATTATTTAAGGATGCCCAGGAATTCTTTAAGTCATGCACCCGATGCTAGACACTTGAGAACATGGCTAAGAGAGATATGATGCCCCTGAACCCAATTCTTTCTGTCGAAATTTTTGACATTTGGGGCATCGACTTTATGGGACCCTTCTCTCCTTCATTTGGACACCAGTATATTCTGGTCGCTGTTGATTACGTGTCCAAGTGGATTGAGGCAATTCCCACCCAGACCAATGACCACAAGGTGGTCATTGATTTTGTGAAGAGAAATATCTTTAGTCGGTTCGGGGTTCCTAGGGAAATTATTAGTGATGGTGGCACACATTTCACTCATGCCCAGTTTCAGAATTTACTGGGGAAATACGGGGTGAGCCATCGGATTTCCACACCTTACCACCCTCAGATGAACGGATAGGCTGAGGTCTCCAATCGAGAGATCAAGAACATTTTGCAGAAAACCGTTAGGCCTGATAGGAAGGATTGGACCCAAAGGCTAGATGATGCTCTTTGGGTTTACCGTACGGCGTACAAAATGCTTATCGGTATGTCTCCGTTCAATCTGGTGTTTGGGAAGGCATGTCACTTACCCGTAGAACTTGAACATCGGGCATTTTGGGCCATCAAGAAATGTAATGTGGACCTTGAGTTGGCCGGGAAAACCAGGAAACTCCAACTATCTAAGTTGGAGGAGCTTCGAAATGATGCTTATGAAAATGCTAGAATCTATAAGGCAAGGACCAAAGCTCTCCATGACCAGATGATTTCACGTAAGAGCTTTGAGCCGAACCAGAAGGTCTGGCTTTTCGATTCTCGATTGAAGCTTTTCCCTGGTAAACTCAGGTCTAAGTGGGGTAGCCCGTTCGTTATTGAGCGGATTTTCCCTAACGGGGTCGTCGAAATCTCTGACCCAAAGATGGGTAATATTTTCAAGGTCAATGGATAGCGTCTTGATAACGATGGCTTCGAGAGATAACCGGGTTTTATTGTTATGTCGTTGTAATATAGCCAGTTGTTGCCATCATTTCAAATATATAAAATTTTTTTACTCGGAAAAGAGTTCCCGAGGTCGAACTCAGGGAGCAAGTTGTATTCTAGAGATATACATGTTTCTTTTACAAAGAAATAAAGAGAGAAAGGATTTGTTGTTTTCTCTTTGTTTCTCCTCGTCTCAGATCTTCTTCTTCTTTGTCTGCAGAGGTGATCTTCTTCTTCTGCAGTGGTGATGCTCTTCTTCTTTTTCCAGCTGTTCCTGCTCTTCCTTTTTCTTCTGTCTTTCTTCAGATCTTCTTCTTTCTTCTTTGTTTTTCTTCTTTCAGTTCTTCCCTTGTTCTTTTGTGTTCGCCTTCTTCTGTTGTTCTTCAGATCTCCTTCTTTCTTCTTTTCTTTTTCTTCTTTCAGTTCTTTTCTTTTTCCAGTCAGGACGTCGCCCCTCCTTCTTTCTTCTTTTCCCTTCAGGACGTCGTCTGATTTCCAAATCAGACGACTTAAACTGCCTGTTGCTACAGTGTCTCCCTCAGCTTCCTTCTTCTTCCGCGGTCCTTCTTCTTCACCTGTGCCGATGTGGGACTAAACGGAGGCCTTTCCTCGCGTGCGCCTGCTGGGAGACCGCGGCCTAGCTTCTGCAGCTGCGGCTTCGATTTGCGTCGGTTGCTGGCTGGCTACCTTCGCAAGACTCCCCGCAATCCGCAGCAGCTGGAGACCTGGAGTCCTCAAGCCTGGAGCGCGGGAGAAGCTGCTTCAATGTGCGTTAATGGCGGTCGAACCTCAAAACCTGTCGGACACGAATATGGCCTCTCGGCCTGGTCAAACCACTGGGGAACCTTCGCCGTGGCACGGCGAAGGTGTGGAGCTGCGCGGCAAGCCGCAAGGTGGTGTCTGGCGGCAGCCCTAGGTTGGACTGCAACCGGAGGAATGGGTTTGTTCGGGGGAGCGTTACGGAGGTGTGGAGTGGCAGTGGAGGGGTGGGGGGTGCTCAGTGTGATGAGGCGGAGGTTCGGTGAGGGTCGGCGAGGTGTGTGAGGCTGTGGAGCGATGGGAGCATCTCGCCGGAGGATGGCCGGAGACGAAGGGGGTGACGATGGTCAGGGTCGGTCGAGGGCTTAATTGAACAAATTGAAAGCGGGGAAAGAAAGAGGAGAAGAAGGGAAGTAGTTCTAGCTTACTTGCAGGGACGAAGGGGGAACAGCAGGGCGACAGTCGTATCGACTGTCGCAGGAGAAGACGATGCTCAGGGAAAGGGGCGACGGCGAGCAGAGAGCCGGAGAGGCGCCAGCTGGGTGCGGCGTGGCGCGGGAAGAGCAGGGGAGGAAGTCTCTGCTGCTGGTATTGCGGCAGAGCGAAGAGGAGAAGGGGGAGGAACCGCCGGAGCTGGTGAGCGTCTGCCGGAGAGAGAAGAGAGGAAAGTTGGGGGTTTTCTCCGTCAGACCCGAGCTGCCCCGGTTGGTGGAGCAACGGGGGGTATTTATAGGGATCAAGACAGGGAGGAAGGCGGAGGGAGACGACGTGTCTCCCTCGCCGGAGGATGGCCGGAAACAAAAACCCATACCGTCCGTGCATTCGCACGGCCGGTATGGTGGGCTACAGCGACCAGGGGGGTGTCCCTGCGACGGCTGACGACGCAGGGCACCCCCGGTTTACTTGCCAGGCTTCCCCCCTCACCCTGCGCGGCGCCATGCTCCGCGCAAGGTCGCCGGAGCATGGTGCTGGCAGGTTTTGCAGGGGGACCTGAATGCGAAGAACGAAGGAGAGTTAGGGGCCAAAATGCGATGGTTCAAAAGTTGAGGGCCAAAAAGTAAATATATGAGGACCAAAGTGTGAAGTCGGTCAAGGAGGTTTCTTCTCAGGCTCAAGTTTTTATACATGATTAATTAGGACCTAAGGAATCTGATGGTGAATTTCATTTCTATATTAAACCTTGTTTGACCGGTCAATTTATGCAAAAACCCAAATTAAGTTATTAATTGGGCATGGTTCTCAATGTAGGTCAAAATGGGTTCTGAAGGCCAAATTGAAGGTTCTAAACCCTAGAGATTATTTTTCTATGAATTTTAGAGGATTTATTCTATTTTTACTTTGCCTCGAACCTCGTGAATTGAAGTGGGTTGTTTTAGGGTTACAGATTATCATTTAGTTTCTTGGAAGTGCTGTAGCCCTTGCTAGATCATCTCATCCCACTTTTATTCTTATTAAGCTGCTTTGACCTATGTTTGGGCCCTGAATTACCCTGTATGCAGATTATACTGGTAAAATTGCATTTTTACCCCTTATGACTTGTTTTCTTCTCAGACTCAGAATTCTCTGAGTTAAGCCTTTCCCTGAGATATGTAGGATCTTTTATCCTTTGTATTAGGTCAAAATGAGCTAGTTATGGCTCATGATGAGGTTCTCATCATACCCCCATGCTTAGCTTTTGCTAGTCCCTTAGCAAAAACTTAAGGTTTCAACCCTTGTTCTAGACCATGAAGTTTTTAATAGTTTTAGATAAGTGCCTTTTTTTATTTGAGCATAGATTAGGTTAGAATGCTGACCATAGGCCTAAAAGGTACTCTAGTACCAATCAAGATCCAAATCTGTCTAGCCTTAGCCTCAGTCTTTTAGCAAAGGTTTTTAAGGTCCACAAGAACTAACCTAAGGTTTATTGGACTTCGTGGTTAAAGCACCCGTGCTTGAAATGATTTTAGGCCTGGCTCAGTTCGCAGTGCGTTTTGTAAGAGAGAGATAGAAAGTTTTTTCTGTTTGGAGAGTTTTCTCTCTCTTTTTCTTTTTAGTTCTAGCCTAGGATTGGCTTTTCAACACGGTCTGTATCAGATTCCTTGCTCCCATCATCAATCCTCAAGGGTTCCTGGCGATCGATGCTTCGAGATAGCACCGCCCATGGCAACCCCCGGAACCCTGGCTATTGAGATTTCGAGATAATCCCATCCATGGTGTTCCGTGGCCGAATCCAGACCCTGGCAATTGACACTTCGAGATAATGCCATCCATGGAATCTGAACCAGTAGAGTGCTTACATGCCCCCAGTAGGATATGTAAATATCCTAAGAGACAAGCACTGAGGAGATGATATTTTGTTACGCATCTTCGAGGGGATTTCCCGCCTCTCCGCGCTGGGAACTCGTCCAAATCAACTTGTGTTGATCGGCCGCTCCTATTCTAGGTATTCTTTTCAGAATTTTGACGCTTCTGCGTGATTCTGATTTTTACGCTTACTGAACCAGGCTGTGTGTGAGGTTAGGGTGCTTAGGTTACTGAGTCCCGTAAACCAAAAATTAGTTAACGAGGCCGAATACTCCCTAAGCCTTAGACCTAATACTTCAGCTTTTCATTTTCCTCAACCTCTTGAAGAGTGTCCAGATCTTAATGGGTACTAAGAGTCTATTCAAGAATGCCTAAGGTTTGCATTCTTTACTAATCTCTTTGTGCACTTTTCTTGAATGAGGTCTAGAACTTAGGTTAATTCCTTAGTTCCTTACTAATGACTATCACTTTTTCTCATAATTTTGTGCTCCTTTTTCATTTTGTTTCTTTTCTCCTTCACAAAATTTCCTTCTCCTCTTTTCCTCTTATTCTTTTTCGAAATTTTTTTTTAATTTTTATGGTGTTTTTTGGCATATGTGAATTTTTTTGTTTGAAACCTTTTCTTACAAGTTTTGCACTTTCATACCCCCCCATGCCTAAGATTTGCAATGTCCTCATTGTAACCTAGGGGGTCTTAGTTCATTCCTTAAGACAGAAATTTGGATGAGTGGATGGGTCGGGTTGAATTTTTGCGGACGATTTCAAATCCCAGATGCAAGCATCTGAGTTGGGGTTGGCTGTCTACAAGGGTGAACTTCGAGTGCTAAAAGGTGTCAGAACAAGTTTCAGGTTTTCAAAGAGAATGACGGGCTGCCTCCCGTTAAGCGCTGAGTTTTACGCCATCGGCTGGGCGCAATAAGCTCAAGGGGAAAGGAGGATATAAGATGCCTCAGCCAAATCAGTAGAAGTTACATCGATGAACGGCTTGAGTCTCTGACCGTTCACGATGAAAGGTTCAGAATCGTGGCTGAGTGGACTGATTTCGATTGCTCCATTTCCAAAAACCTGTCGGACCAAATATGGTCCGACCCACTTAGATCTCAGTTTTCCTGGGAAGAGTTTGAGTCGGGTATCAAAGAGTAGGACCTTTTGACCAGGATGAAAGATCTTTCTCGAGATGTGTTTGTCGTGGAAGGCTTTAACCCGCTCCTTGTAGATTTGCGAGTTCTCGTACGCGTCTATGCGTAATTCATCGATCTCGTTGATTTGGAGTTTTCTGTGGGTCCCAGCCTTGGAAAGATCTAGATTACAGTTCCGTACTGCCCAATAGGCTTTATGCTCCAGTTCGACGGGAAGGTGGCATGCCTTTCCGTACACCAGTCTAAAGGGAGACATGCCTAATTGGGTTTTGTGGGCGGTCCTATAGGCCCACAGTGCTTCCGGAAGTCGGGACGACCAGTCCTTCCTGTCAGGTCGAACAGTGATTTGCAGGATTTTCTTGATCTCCCGATTGGACAGCTCAGCTAGACCATTAGTTTGGGGATGGTAAGGAGTAGAGATTCGGTGAGACACCCCGTATTTGGTCATCAGTGACCTAAACTGAGCATTTGTGAAATGGGTCCCCCCATCAGAGATTATTGCACGAGGAATCCCGAACCTTGAGAAAATGTGTTGATGAATGAATTTGAGAACGATTTTGTGATCACAGGTTCGGGTCGGTATGGCTTCGATCCATTTGGACACGTAGTCCACAGCCAACTGAATGTATTCGAAACCATCCGAAACAGGAAAGGGGCCCATAAAATCAATCCCCCAAACATCAAAGATTTCGCATACTAGAATCGGTTGCATAGGCATCATGTCGCGATGGCTCATGTTGCCCAAAAGTCTGGCAACGACTGCATGCCTTGCAGTGATTGTATGCGTCTTTGAACAGTGTGGGCCAGTAAAAGCCGCACTGGAGGACTTTTGATGCGGTTTTATGCCCGGAAAAATGGCCACCGCATGCCTGGTCATGGCAGAAAGAGAGGATACTGTTGAATTCCCCTTCCGGGACACATCTCCGGATGATCTGATCGGCACCTATGCGGAAGAGGTACGGGTCTTCCCAAATGTAATACTTGGTATCGGAACGTAATTTGTCTTTCTTGGCCTTCGGCCAATCGGACGGGGTCTGATGAGATGCCAAGTAATTTACTATATTAGCAAACCATGGAAGGCTAGTACCAATAGTCAGCAGGTGCTCATCGGGAAAATGCTCAGTGATGGGTCCGGAAGGGTCAATTATTTCAGAAGGAAGACGGGACAAGTGATCAGCTACCACGTTTTGCTTTCCCGCTTTGTCGCGAATCTCAAGGTCAAATTCTTGCAACAGCAAGATCCATCGGATTAATCGAGGTTTCGCGTCCTTCTTTGCAAGGAGATGCCTCACAGCTGTGTGATCCGAGTATATGATGACACGGGAACCCAGAAGGTACGATCTGAACTTTTCTAGGGCAAATACTACAGCTAGCAGCTCTTTCTCAGTAACCGTATAGTTACGCTGATCCTCATCGAGTGTTTTGCTGGCGTAGTAAATGACCACAGGTTTCTTGTCATTTTTCTGTCCCAAAATCGCTCCTACAGCGAAGTCGGATGCATCACACATGATCTCAAAGGGTTGAGACCAATCAGGGGACTGTAGGATCGGGGCTTGGGTGACTCGGTCACGCAGGATTTCAAATGCTTGAGTGCATTCCTTGGAAATTTCGAAGGGAACATCCTTGGAGAGAAGAGTGGTCAGGGGGCGTGAGATTTTTGAAAAATCAGGGATAAATCGTCGATAAAAACCGACATGCCCTAAAAAGGATCGGATGTCCCTGATCAAGCTAGGCATAGGAAGGTGAGAAATCAGATTAACCTTAGCTCGATCCACTTGGATACCTTTCTTCGAAATTGAGTGTCCCAGGACAATTCCCTCAGGCACCATGAAATGGCTCTTTTCCCAGGAAAGAACCAAATTCACATCGATGCACCGCCTGAGTATCTGGACCAAGTGTTGGAGGCAATCGTCGAATGATGCTCCGAAAACTGAAAAGTCATCCATGAAGACTTCCAGATAATCACCTACCATATCTGAGAATATGGCAAGCATGCATCGCTGAAAAGTAGCGGGTGCATTGCAAAGACCGAAAGGCATCCTTCGGAAAGCGTATGTTCCGAAGGGGCAGGTGAACGTGGTCTTTTCTTGGTCCTCAGGATGGATTGCCACCTGGTTATAACCGGAGTACCCGTCAAGAAAGCAGAAGAACCTATTTCCCGCTAGTTTTTCGAGAATTTGATCAATGAAGGGTAGTGGGAAATGATCCTTCTTCGTGGAGGAATTGAGTCGACGGTAATCTATACAGACTCTCCACGAGTTGGCTAATCGGGTAGGAATGATTTCTCCGGTCTCAGTCGTTATAGTGGTGAGTCCTGCCTTCTTGGGCACGACCTGAATTGGGCTCACCCAACGACTATCGGAGATCGGGTAGATGATTCCGGCATCTAACCATTTGATGATCTCCTTTTTTACGACCTCCTGCAAATTGGGGTTTAAGCGTCTCTGCATTTCTCGAGAAGGTCGTGTGCCCTCTTCTGAATAGATATGATGAGTACAATAAGAGGGACTTATTCCAGTCAAATCATCGAGAGTCCATTCGATGGCTCTGCGATGTTGCTGGAGGACAACAATCAGACGGGATTCCTGTTCAGGACTGAGGTTGGAATTGATAATCACAGGAAGGGTCTGATTAGAACCCAAAAAGACGTATTTCAAGTGAGCAGGAAGGGGTTTCAGTTCGAGGATGGGGTTTTCAGCAGCAGCGGGTGGTTCAGTATAGATGTGAGGTTCAAGGGTGGGAGTTACTGGGTTGTTCATATCTGGATTCGACTCCTCTGTTTGCGGGTCAAGATCCTTCTGTGGTTGATGAGGCATAATCGAGTCATTCTGGAGGTGTGATTCATCAACCAAAGTCTTGATGTCACAAATTTGTTCGATGACGCCGCAATTAATTCCTTGTTGGGCCTTAAATATATCAATTTTTAGTGTTTGATCTCCAAACTTAAGCTCTATTTGGCCCTCCTCACAGCTGATGTTGGCTCTAGCAGTAGCCAAGAAAGGTCTCCCTAGAATGATTGGTGTATCCTTAGGGTTCTCAGGTGCATCCATATCTAAGACTATAAAGTCCACTGGAAAATAGAAATCCCGCACTCTCACGATAACATCCTCGAGAATCCCTTTTGGTGACTTTATAGATCGATCTGCTAATTGTAATGTCACCTCGGTTGGTTTCAGCTCAGATTCTTCTAGATGGTCAAGTAAGGATGTGGGTATCAGGTTTATGGATGCACCCAAGTCTAACAATGCTCTATCAAATTGGGTACCACCTATCTTACAGGAAATCAGGGGAGTTCCAGGATCTTTTGCCTTGGGTGGGAGTCTACTAAGGATTACAGAGCTGGCTTGCTCTGACAGAACAATTGGGCTCCCTCCCTTGGTTCGCGGCTTACGCTGGGGTGTACATATATTCTTTAGAAATCGTGCGTAAGCTGGTATGTGGCGGATTGCATCCATCAAGGGGATGTTTATGTGGACCTGCTCAAAGAGCTTGACCAGGTCCTCCTCAGGGGCCACGGGTTTGGTGGTCTTCTTTCCCTTGGTCAGGGCCTCGAGAAACGGGATCTTGGTTGGTTCTTCTAGGATAGGTCCAGGTTGTGGATCTGGAACAGCGGTACCTTGGATAACTATCCTAGGGTCATGGTTATCAGGCTTGGAGTGGTTTGGATAATGCGGGTCTTGAGTTGTTTTACCACTACGTGTTGTTACAGAATTTAATCCGACCTGATTTTGGTTTGGGTTTGGTAGGAGGGGTGGCTGCTGCTGAAATCCCGCATAAGAAGTTGAGGCTTCCATCTCGTCTGGAGATGGAGCAGTAGGAGCCTGATAAATCCATTGGGCGTGGCCTAAATTTGGATTCATAACGCGCTTCTGGGTTGGCACGTTATTTGGGTTAGGAAGAGGTTGGGAAGGGAGTGTGCCTGGTTGGCGAGAATTTGCCAACTGGGCCAGTTGAGTTTTAACTTCTGTAAGCTCGTCCTTGTGCTGTTTCTGAATAGCAGCATTCGTCTTTTGAATGTCAGCCAGAGTCTGAAGGATTAAGGACATTTGATCTTGATTTGGCCCTGATGGATAAGTAGGGTTGGGCCGAGGCTAAGGCGGCTGGTAGTGACGAGAGGGCTGTGGGCGGGACTGAAAAGGTGGTCTTTGGGTTTGGGAATTTCCCGCCCACTGAAAATTGGGATGGTTTCGCCATCCAGGGTTGTAAGTGTTGGAGAATGGGTCGTTCTGGATGGTGTTGAGGTCCTCGCAGGTCTGAGGAACCTCCTGAGAATCAGGGAAAGGGGGAATGGAGTTCCCCCGGCTGGTGTAGAAAGGATCGGATGATCCTCCAGTCCAAGAATCAGATGGGGATGGATATAGATCCATCCCAGGGGAAGATCGGTGGAGGATGTTTTGCACAGTCTCCTGTGTGGAAGGAGGTTGTGCAAAGGAGTTACGCGCGGAGGTGGCTCGCTGCAAGTGCTGAGTCAGCTCATCCACCTTCTTTTCAATGATTGAGACCTTGTCCAATCGACTGGCCATTAATTCCAGGTCGACTGATGCGGACAGGCCCTGCGTCTCATGTGCTCCCTTAAGATTCATCGCTGCGCGGGTATTCGTCCTGTCGAATAATCCCATGGAGTCATTGTTGATGGAGTTCTCGCACATGTTTTCGAGAATCTCCCATACGGTGTCTTCATGTTGACCCATGATGTTTCCTCCGCAAGTTGCATTGACGAAAAGGCGGATGTCCTCACGGAGTCCCTGGTAAAAAGATTGGACTTGTTCCCATTTAGGAACTCCGTGATGGGGGCACTTCCTCATGAGATCCTGAAAACGATCCCATGCCTCATGAAGAGGTTCTCCTGATTGTTGAGTGAAGTGTGTAATCTGATGGCGCAAGGCGTTGGTCCGACCAACGGGAAAAAACTTTTTCAAAAACTCGGATTGAAGTTCTTCCCAAGTGTTGATCGGCCGGGTCTGAGTTTGATACCAATGGGCGGCCTTGTCCATAAGAGAAAAGGAGAACATCTTCATGAGAAGAATATCCCGATTTTGCGCATCTGATCCAAAAGTGTGGGCCAGATGCTTTAGCTGTTTGATGTGCTGGAAGGGATCTTCAGAATTAAGCCCATGGAATTTAGGTATAGCATGAATCATGTTGGGCTTTAGTTCGGAATCAGGTCCTCCAGTCGGGATTCTGACTCGAGGCTCAATGGCCACCGCAGCAGGATTGTAGTGGTCCCGCATCATAGGACGCTGTGGTGGGTGCACGAAGTTTTGGAAGAGGTCATTGAGTCGCTGGAGCTGGTGTTCCAGATTATTTTCTTCCTCAACTGGCTGAGCCATGATGGGGGAAGAAGAAGAACTTGGTTCTGAATCAGAAGAGAGAATAATGTGAGGGTGTTTCTGCACAAACACGGGCGTCGAGGCTTGGCCTTGACGAGAGCGAATTTCTAAAGGAGGTCTTAAGGGTGGTCTTAGGGACCTCCTTCCGTACATGCACTGTTGGAAGAGGTAAGTTTAGAAGGTGCTGGACCCAATCAAGGCACCCAAAAATGTGTTGGGTGACTATAGAGGTGCGGGGCAGATGGACCCCTTGATCAGAAAGATCGTCCACCTGAGAATTACCTGGGCAGCCAGAGAGGGAGAGTCCCGCGAAGACCCCTACACGGTAGAGCGTCCCCACGGGTTACAGGGTTTCCCCTACCCGACCTCTCTTGTCACTGCGGTTCCAGGTAGACCAGAATGGGGATCTTGACCTCTTAAGTCTACCAATTTTAAGATCAGGGTGCTTAAGGTTTCACTTGAACTTTTAGTCTTTTAAGTGCAAAGAGTGACCTAATTTAAGGTTGGTTGACCCAAGGGGTCAACTTTACCTCTTGTTTTCTTTGAGAGCTTTTAGGTCTTGTCTTTTAGGGTTCAGGTGTTTAGAGAGCCAATTGTTTAGGGTTTCTTTGAATAAGTATGTTCAATCAATGGTTTAGGCACACTTCTTTTGGATTTTCTCCATTCTTGATTTAAGTAGTGTGTCTCTAAAACCCTAATGTTGAATCTTAGGTTGGCTCTACTTGGTCCAGTTAGTTCTTTGTTGGGTAATTAGGGCTCAAGCAAGAATGTGTTAGCCCTTAAATACCCTTAATAGTGTGCAGGACTAATGAGTTGAAAACATGCAACTCTTTATGGTTACTAAGTATGGAAGACAGGTTAGCCCTACATTGCTGTTCTTTTCTTTTCTTCCTCTTTAGAGTTTAGGGGTTAATAGCGAGAGGAAAAAATTTTACCTGTCCTCGGAGTGGTTGTCGTGCGGTTGCTTGTCTTCTTGATTTCCTGTAGCTGCACAAAAGTGAGGAGATTATCAGAAACTAAAAAAAAACAGGAATGTTTACCTCTAGAATAGCCGTTGCTCCCCGGCAACGGCGCCAATTGATAACGATGGCTTCGAGAGATAACCGGGTTTTATTGTTATGTCGTTGTAATATAGCCAGTTGTTGCCATCATTTCAAATATATAAAATTTTTTTACTCGGAAAAGAGTTCCCGAGGTCGAACCCAGGGAGCAAGTTGTATTCTAGAGATATACATGTTTCTTTTACAAAGAAATAAAGAGAGAAAGGATTTGTTGTTTTCTCTTTGTTTCTCCTCATCTCAGATCTTCTTCTTCTTTGTCTGCAGAGGTGATCTTCTTCTTCTGCAGTGGTGATGCTCTTCTTCTTTTTCCAGCTGTTCCTGCTCTTCCTTTTTCTTCTGTCTTTCTTCAGATCTTCTTCTTTCTTCTTTGTTTTTCTTCTTTCAGTTCTTCCCTTGTTCTTTTGTGTTCGCCTTCTTTTGTTGTTCTTCAGATCTCCTTCTTTCTTCTTTTCTTTTTCTTCTTTCAGTTCTTTTCTTTTTCCAGTCAGGACGTCGCCCCTCCTTCTTTCTTCTTTTCCCTTCAGGACGTAGTCTGATTTCCAAATCAGACGACTTAAACTGCCTGTTGCTACAGTGTCTCCCTCAGCTTCCTTCTTCTTCCGCGGTCCTTCTTCTTCACCTGTGCCGATGTGGGACTAAACGGAGGCCTTTCCTCGCGTGCGCCTGCTGGGAGACCGCGGCCTAGCTTCTGCAGCTGCGGCTTCGATTTGCGTCGGTTGCTGGCTGGCTACCTTCGCAAGACTCCCCGCAATCCGCAGCAGCTGGAGACCTGGAGTCCTCAAGCCTGGAGCGCGGGAGAAGCTGCTTCAATGTGCGTTAATGGCGGTCGAACCTCAAAACCTGTCGGACACGAATATGGCCTCTCGGCCTGATCAAACCACTGGGGAACCTTCGCCGTGGCACGGCGAAGGTGTGGAGCTGCGCGGCAAGCCGCAAGGTGGTGTCTGGCGGCAGCCCTAGGTTGGACTGCAACCGGAGGAATGGGTTTGTTCGGGGGAGCGTTACGGAGGTGTGGAGTGGCAGTGGAGGGGTGGGGGGTGCTCAGTGTGATGAGGCGGAGGTTCGGTGAGGGTCGGCGAGGTGTGTGAGGCTGTGGAGCGATGGGAGCATCTCGCCGGAGGATGGCCGGAGACGAAGGGGGTGACGATGGTCAGGGTCGGTCGAGGGCTTAATTGAACAAATTGAAAGCGGGGAAAGAAAGAGGAGAAGAAGGGAAGTAGTTCTAGCTTACTTGCAGGGACGAAGGGGGAACAGCAGGGCGACAGTCGTATCGACTGTCGCAGGAGAAGACGATGCTCAGGGAAAGGGGCGACGGCGAGCAGAGAGCCGGAGAGGCGCCAGCTGGGTGCGGCGTGGCGCGGGAAGAGCAGGGGAGGAAGTCTCTGCTGCTGGTATTGCGGCAGAGCGAAGAGGAGAAGGGGGAGGAACCGCCGGAGCTGGTGAGCGTCTGCCGGAGAGAGAAGAGAGGAAAGTTGGGGGTTTTCTCCGTCAGACCCGAGCTGCCCCGGTTGGTGGAGCAACGGGGGGTATTTATAGGGATCAAGACAGGGAGGAAGGCGGAGGGAGACGACGTGTCTCCCTCGCCGGAGGATGGCCGGAAACAAAAACCCATACCGTCCGTGCGTTCGCACGGCCGGTATGGTGGGCTACAGCGACCAGGGGGGTGTCCCTGCGACGGCTGACGACGCAGGGCACCCCCGGTTTACTTGCCAGGCTTCCCCCCTCACCCTGCGCGGTGCCATGCTCCGCGCAAGGTCGCCGGAGCATGGTGCTGGCAGGTTTTGCAGGGGGACCTGAATGCGAAGAACGAAGGAGAGTTAGGGGCCAAAATGCGATGGTTCAAAAGTTGAGGGCCAAAAAGTAAATATATGAGGACCAAAGTGTGAAGTCGGTCAAGGAGGCTTCTTCTCAGGCTCAAGTTTTTATACATGATTAATTAGGACCTAAGGAATCTGATGGTGAATTTCATTTCTATATTAAACCTTGTTTGACCGGTCAATTTATGCAAAAACCCGAATTAAGTTATTAATTGGGCATGGTTCTCAATGTAGGTCAAAATGGGTTCTGAAGGCCAAATTGAAGGTTCTAAACCCTAGAGATTATTTTTCTATGAATTTTAGAGGATTTATTCTATTTTTACTTTGCCTCGAACCTCGTGAATTGAAGTGGGTTGTTTTAGGGTTACAGATTATCATTTAGTTTCTTGGAAGTGCTGTAGCCCTTGCTAGATCATCTCATCCCACTTTTATTCTTATTAAGCTGCTTTGACCTATATTTGGGCCCTGAATTACCCTGTATGCAGATTATACTGGTAAAATTGCATTTTTACCCCTTATGACTTATTTTCTTCTCAGACTCAGAATTCTCTGAGTTAAGCCTTTCCCTGAGATATGTAGGAGCTTTTATCCTTTGTATTAGGTCAAAATGAGCTAGTTATGGCTCATGATGAGGTTCTCATCACGTCTCAAACCCTTTGTTGACCATGCGCTCCCTGAACCCGTCTCGGACAAGGTTGCTCTTACCTTGCCATAACCACCGCGGGCTGATCATCGCCCAGCTTAAGGCACTAAACTCAGCACATGTAAAGACTATTCCAAGCTAACCTGAGTCACATGGAAACCAGGTGCTATTCTTCCACTTCTACTCTCCTGCATGCTTTCATTTTTTTCACAATGTGGACATTGCAATAGCTAAGCATGGGAGGGTGGACATATTTTATAACCATTTTGTCAATTGTAACAGTGATTTCCTGTTATTCGATTCTTGTTAAAAAAAGAAATAAAAAAATAAATAAATGAAAATTTGAAAAAAAAGAAAGAATTAGGAGACGAGAACTTAGGCATTAGGAGTTGTAAACTTTAGGAATTGATTCTTTGAGGCCTGAATACTTAGACTCTTCAGGTCTTCAGGCTTAATAAGCCCGGGTGTCCACTCGAATGTGGATTTAGTCTTGAGTCCTCGCCAATTAAAATTTATTTTAATTTGGTAAATAATTTGGGATGATAAGTATGCGACTTATTAACCCGCCCTCTAATTTGGAGGGACTTTAAGCCTAAGCATCTACACATAATTTTTTGCACTGACTCACTTTCCGACGATTTTTACGGAAATTGGGTAGCTAATGGACCGACTTGGGTGGTATGGCTGGCAAGTTGTTGGTGGTAACAGCTCATCGGCCGGTTGTCCAGAGTCGAGCCACAAGACCGTTTTCATTGTACTGCCTTTAGGTAAATTTTAGATTAGGAAAGCCACCTACTTAAAAAAAAAGAGAAAAAAAGTAGAAAATTTTAAAAAAAAATAAAATCACACTTCACTGCACGAGTATGGCTGACAAGTTGTTGGTGGTAACAGCTCATCGGTCGGTTGTCTAGAACCCAGCTCACAAAAACAAATGCACAATAATTCCCAAAACACCTAGGGAAGAAGCGGGGAAGTAGAATAAACCATAGAGATATACACTGGGTTCGCTCTTGTGTTGACCCCATATAAAAGAAAGTAAGGAGAAAGTTACTGATCGTAAAGATAAACCTTTAGGCAAGGTCACCTAGGGTTGTAGAAATCCAAAGTCCATTTTAACGGCCATCTAGTGAGTCTTTCACTATTTTTCACAAGATGCTTAGCAGTTAGAGTCCTTTTCGAGTCTTGGGCGGGTTGGGTAGCCGTAAAAAGTTATCCCTTAACTCTCAAACTCCAAAAGTACAAAAAAATTAGAAAAGAAGAAAAAAAAATTATCTTCTCAAATAAGGCGAGGGCTTGGACGGTCTGCATTTTAGCAGGTACCCGGGCACTGTTGAGTTTTTGTAATTAGGTCTTGGGGTTGAGGTTTTCTAAAGCAATCAATGAATTTTGCCAAATTACTCGAACCCTGATTCTACTTTTATACATAGCATTTAGGTTAATTTTGCTAGGGACTAGCAAAAAGTAAGCATGGGGGTATGATGAACACACATAAATTCATGGTAAATTGCTTATTTTTGATAGTTCCTAGGCTTAACATTGCATATCATGTTATAAATATTACATAACATCCATTGCATGGCATTTATGATAGTTGTATATTTTATATATTAATTCCTTCATTTTATATGGCCAGGGGGGCAATGCGACATCCATACGGGTTTCCGATGGAAAATCCAACCATACGGATGGATCTGGAGCGACGATCGCAATTCAACATCGCGGGAATCATCTCGATCTGAGCATCGTAGCACCCTCTACAAGAAGAAGAAAATGGATAGCCCAGATGGTGCCACGTGGCACCATCCAGGTCGCCCAACACTGGCCAGCAGCACCGCTCAACTCCTTCATCCGCGCCCTTCAATCCTGGCTGTTGGATCAAGATCCAAGACTAGGAAGAGGTTGCACCAAGTCGCTCCACACGACACAAGGGAAGGTTTGCCGCAATGGTTGGAGCACTAGTTTGCAAAGGGGGGGCACGGGTTCGAATCCCTGCAGCCCTTCCAATTCGCAATTGGGCTGGCGCATGGAGCGACAGCGCTAGTGCATGGAAAGCACGCACACAACAGGGCACGCGCGGTCAGCATGCGTGATGAGTGGGGAAGCGCGGCGCGGGCGCAAGGGCGATTGGCACTAGCTTTCAGCGACAGTTGGGCTGACCTACAGCGATGCTTACAGCCGTCGCTATTTCATTGCAAGCCAGCTGAGCCAACTAAGGGTGTGAGTGGAGGTGAGCTATCTACAGCAACGTTTCCAGCGATGGTCTGGAGGTCGCTGAAGGTCCTTTATCCATTTTTAGCATCTTATCCTCCATTATAAAAGGACCTACACCCCCTCCCTTCTAAGCCATCTCTACCTACTCTACTCCCACTTACTCCCAAACTCTAGCAAGCCTACCAATGCTCCATTAGAGCTTGTTCTCAAGCTCCCAAGGTGCCTATTAGTGTAGTGAACCTCTACCCCACCAAATACTCCTCCAACTTCCCATCTCCCTTCATAGGTCACCTTGGAGCTGTCCTCCCACCTCCATTCCAGTAATAGATCACCTTTGTCTTCTCACCTCCATTCCGGAGCTATGCCGAAGCTTTCCTCAACACGACATCCTCCTGCATCTCACCTCCATCGTCTCGCTCCTCACCTCCTTTGTCAGAGATTCCGCTAGGCACCGTCGTTTCACCGAACAGCCGATTCGGGAGATTTCCATTCAACTCCCTCTCTTTTTATGCTTTCATAGTATATTGTAATAAACATTGGATTGATATATATACCATTTTCGTTCCTCATCTCTATCTTGTGATTCATTTGCTTGTCTTTTATTTCAAAAACACAAAAAATAACAAAACCCTAAAATACCAACAAGAAATGAATCGAAGTGCGATTTTCATGTAAAGTAAACATCGCCTCCCTGTGTTTGACCCAGGACTTCCTTAGAGTTTCAGTATAAATTTTATCTGATCGACGTGTTTTGCAACTACAACGACGGGTTACTTGTAACCTCAATTTCCAACATGTGAAACACGCCTGACCATCGGGCGAGCAGTCGCTGGTCGGTATGCTGCTCGTGACTGCTGCCCTCCCCTACGTGCCTGGGGACCACGACCACCATCTCGGCCTCCAGTGCTCGGTGCGGGGAGCATCTGCTATGCTCCAGCTCTAGATGGGAAGTCCTTCCTGATGTGGCATGGCTGGCCACATTGGTAGCAAAGGGAAACTTGACTCCCTCCCTCGGTAGGTCCCTGCTGACGGCTGGGCGGGGGCCTAGTGCTAGCAGCTGGCCCCTGTCTGGGGCTCCTAAAGGCCACTGACGGCACTGCAAAAAGAGACGGTTCTCCTGCGGGTGCCGCGTGCCTTCTCTCTCGTCGGCCCTGAGAGTACATTGGCTGATAGGGCCTCTTCCGCCCACTGTCGGTGTCTCGCGCGGTCGGGTTGGTCTCCTCGTACGTCATGGCTGCCTCCACCACTCTCGAGAAGGTGGGTAGCTTCAAGGGTTTGACATACCCCCGAATAGCAGGCCGGAGCCCCTCAGTGAACCACCACAGGCGCTCCTCCTCTGTAGCTACGGCTGTCGAAGCAAAACGTGATAGCTCCAGGAAGTGCGTGCGATACGCGCTAACAGTCATCGTCCCCTGGCGGAGAGTGTGGAACTTCCACCTCCTCTGGTCCTGCCAAGTCTGCAAGAAGTACTGCACGTAGAAGAGGGTCATGAACTGGTCCCACGTCGGCTCTCCCCTCTCCTGGCCTTTGACTGCCCTCCACCACCTGTGTGCCGCACTCTTTAGCTGGTACGTGGCAAAGGTCATGTGGCACTCCACAGGGGGGCAAAGGGTGTCAAACACCTTCTCTATCTACTCCAACCAGTCCTTTGCCTCAGATGGGTCCTCATCCCCCTTGAAGGAGGGGGGCTTCAACTTCCGGAACTATCTGAAAAGCTCGTGGTGCAGCTGTAGTGGGGGGATGGGCACGCCTCCAGGCAAGGGGGCTCGTGCTCAGAAGTGTCAGAGTGTGGTGGGGGCGGTGGAGGACCACCCCCTCCCCCTCTTGTTCGTCCGACATTGCGGCAGTCTTTCTGTCCCACCGAGGACTCCCCCTCAATGTCCTTAGGGAGAGGTGCCCGTAGAGGCTAGTGGAGCTCCTCTCACACTGTCTCTGATCAACTGAGCGAGGTCCTGGCCTGAAAGCTAGGGAGAAGTGGCGGATCAACTGGCACCTCGGGCCCCGCACGTCCGCCCCTTCGACCTCGTCCACGGTCCCGTTTGCGACCAGCCTCGAGAACTCCCCGACGAGGCTTCTCCTGCAAGGAGACGCGAAAGACAGAACAAAAGAGGTCAACTCTATCGAACTTCTGCGAAAAGGGACTCAGAATAGATGTCAAGCGATACGTTGTGGTGGTTATCCTAGTTACATGCACGTGAATGGTTATTCTCAAGCTAGTTGGTTCATTTCTCGGGACGACCTTGCTCTGATACCATCTTGTTACAACCCGATTCCCGAAACCCTACAGGACTCGAGACTGGCTCGCCTCAACTAATCCCAAGACCGAGTCGTCCAACAAGAAATTACCAAAAAGTAGGAAAATAAACCACATTCACTATGCAATGTAACTAAATAGTAAAAGCGTATAAGTAGTAAAGGAAGGTAAAAGCTGCTAGTTCAGTATGTACCACCACAACAACAGGAAAAGTAGAACAAAAGCAACAGTAATAGGAACGGTAACAAAAAGTCTGAAACTCACTATAGCAGAAAAGAGACTATAATAAAAGTACTGAAAACTACTGCTGGGCTCGACTGGGCCCAGTACCCTCCGTAGCCAGTAGCTCGGGCTGCTCAACTCCTGGACCTGAACAGTGTTATGAAAAGACGGAGTCAGCGAACGCTGAGTAGAGTGGTAACCATACTATCTAAAGCAATAAAAGTAGCAAGCATATTTATCCTTTTCAAGTTATTTTATTTTACAGGTAATTTATTTTCACCCCATTGGTTTACTTTCAGATTTCTTTATTGATCTTGCATGTTCCTCGTGGGAACGATCTTGATTGCAGTCTTTTCAGAAGAGTAGAAGATACATGTGGTGCTCTCCTAGCCGAGAGAGTCCCCCGTGGTAGTCCTGCACCCAGTCAACCACCCCGAGGTCACTGACAGATGTAGCGGTGACTACGGCACACGCGATAAGTGCACGGGTAGCTACCCCACACTAGCACGCGGTCAGTCGTTTCCGCTAGCGGGTACGCTCAAAGTACAACACGGAATAGTATAGGGCCTAGCCCTCTCAGAAACAGGGGTCTTTCCCCTCAGAACCAAACAGGGGTCTCACCCCTCCACAGTCCGAGCACCCTTGTCTGACTACCCTGGTTTCCTCAGAGGGCCTAACAAGTCAGTGTAGGGTGGCTAGCTGAACCCCGGGCCCTGTGGGGTGGCTAGCTCCCTCCCTACACTAGTAGCTCGCCTCGGTACCTTGTACGTGCGGGCCAACAGAAGTCGGTGTAGAGTGGCCAATCCTAAGCCCGGGTCCCAACCCAAGGGCGGCTAGCTCCGCTCTACACTAAAAAGGGACAGTCGCTCTCCTTGGTACCACGTACTCAAGGGCCAGCACACTTCTCGTCCACATTCCAGACTTTTCCATCTAACCACAGGAGCTCTACTCCTAACTCCTCGTAGGGTTCATGCTCATGTTCACCATATTATTCTAATCCAGGTTTCATCATTCACAATTCAGTTCTCGTTTATACACATGCAGCTCGTATTTCCACAAATTAACACATGCAACAAGTGATATCATAGGTAACTGTTTAGTTATCTCAGGCAGCTCATATTTTAACAGGTAGCTTGTATTTATTTACAGGCAGTGGCTAACAATTTAGCTCATTCATATATCAATACAATTTCAATTACGCAAACAATTAGTTCAACCATTTCTCGTCCTAGGGTTCATGCTACATTCTAGGTTTCCAGTTGTCTAATTTTCATAGATGCATTCATATTTAATAAGTATAACAGGGGTGGACCACTCTACCAGACAATTTGGGAATACTGGGGGCTCGAACTGCAGGCCCATGTGCCTCTGCAAGCCCCAGACACGCAATAGGTTGAAGTCCTATACCAAGGAACACATCGCAACGGAAGGTTCAGAACAGTGTATAAGGGCTTCTAATACATAGAGAAAATCACAAGGAAACCATAGATATTTCATTTGCGTAAAACGAATCCCGATCGAACCCCAAACGAGTCAAAAACGTGTCTGCAGACCAAAATCAGACGTCTGGAAACAAGTCCAGACATCTCAAAAGTCATAAAGACTGACCTTAAGCTCCTGCAGTGACCTTAGATGTCCAAGACTCCTCCACGACTGTCTAAAAATAATTCCAGACGTCAGACCAATCCTCCGATCGTCTGAGAACGCCTCCGGTCGTCTAGTAAGCTGTCCAAACGTCCGAAAGTGCATGGAAAGGGATTCCACGCACCTTCCCAAGGCTACTCCTGCACATGACAGAGCAGCACCCTCTTTAGGCTAAACCGAATCATTTGCGGTGTGGCCTACATGGCCGTAACTGTGAAGAAGACGTACCTTCGCGATGCAGATACTTTCAGACGTCTGGTGTCGATGCCAGATGTCCAGCCGATCATCCAGAAGACACTCTGGACATCTGATACTGGAAAAATTCCAGTATTAGACCATGCTCCTGCGCTTCTCGTCGCGCTCTGCCATGGCTCCTTTCACTCTGCTGCAACCCCAACTGCTGTAGATGGTCAGGGACGATGCTCCAATGTCCTCCTCCTATCGCATGTGCCGCAGTGGCCGTGCCAGCTTTTGACGAGCTTCCACAAAGATCTCGACCTTGGCACTCTCCTCCTCATGCACCCTCCTCCTCCTTGCTCTCACGCTCTCTCTTGCGCACCCTTGCTCACAGCAGTGGAGTGGGGGGTGTGGTGGTAGTGGTGGAGTGGAGAGGAGAGGAAGGGAGTGGTCTTTTATAGCCGAGGGCTTAGGGTTCGGTAGGGGGAAAAGAAGAAGGAAGGAGAGAGAAGGAGGGTCTACGTGTCGCTTGCACGCTGAACACAGAGTGCATACAGATTTTTCAATTTTCAGACGTCCGGGAAGGAGTCCAGACGTCTGACTGACACTCCAAATGTCTTGAAAGGCTAAAATCGGGATAGGTCTTTACATTATTCCTTGTAAATCTTTCATGTACACTTCTTTTTTTAATGGAATAGTTGCATGCTTTAATTGTTCAAACTTATGTGCAATTGTTCATGAGCCTAACATATTTTGTAATTAGTTAATTATTATCTTAAAATGGTGAATTAAATTGCAATTATGCCTCCCAGAATGACTTAGACTCAACTAGTTAAATGAAATTAAATCTAAAATGTTAGGTTAGGTTGACCCTATACTACAATTAATGACAGCATCTTAACAAATTAGGTTAACCTAAGTCATTTTTTTACGTGATTAATTAAGACTAATAACCTTAATTAACTGTGTTGAGAATTGATTGATCAGCGTGACCTAGAGGAGGAGAGAACATTGTGCAAAAAATAAAGAAGAAGAGATGGAGGGGGATGACTTATGTGAAAATGAATAGGAGGGTGAAGGTGGTGCTCCAATGGGAAGGGCACCATCGACCTCGGAATTGAGGTGGAGCAAGGAGGGTGGTTGGGTACCTAGGTGGTGGTGGTTGGCCTTGGAGGTGGAAGGAGAGGGCTTTGGAGGTGGAAGAAGATGGAAGGGATAGAATGAAGTGGGCAGCCATACGTTTTAGGTTTTATTTGGTGGGAGGGGCTTAGGTTGTTGCCACTTATTGTGGCTAGGTGGTTTGGGTGGTCGCCACTTTTAGAGGCAAGGGGAGGGGGCTGTGTTGAAAGGGTGTTGGTGGGTGTGTGTGTGCTTGAATTACGTAGAAGTAGGTTGTGGTTTTAGGTTAAATTGGGTTAGGTTAACCTAGCCTAGGTTGGGTCCTAGTCTAATTAGATGTAGGTGAGTCCAATTAGGTTTGTGTGGACCTAATTAGAACTAGGTTAGCCCAATTGGTTCTAGGTGGACCTAATTAGTCAATGGCTAACCCAATTGACTCAAGAGGAGTCAATTTAGGTTGCCTTTATTCTAATTAGGGATCTGATAGGGGAACTACGTTAAGTGGGATAAGGATAGTGGACTAGAGATAAGGATAGGTGGATAGGGTTATGGATAGTGAGGAAAGGAATAAGGATGGTACTATCTAGGGTTTTAGTTCTAGGATCAGGTTCTCGCAGGGTTCTAGGGATAAGGCTAGGTTATCCTATTCTTCTTCTTTATTATTTCATGCAAGTTCCTCTCTCTCTCTTCTTCTTTCTTTTGCCTTCTCATTCTTCTCTTTATTCTTCTTCTCCAGCAATTTGCAGTCTTTTGCCTCTGGTTATTCTTCATCCAAGTCAGGATCATCTCCTGATCTCCTTATTGCTTGCAAACAAGAATAAAATATCAAATAGCAGGATAATATGGCATTATTTTATGTACAGCTATATAGAAAGATGCGATGCATGATATGCTACTTATGAATGCACTATGTATAGGTTTAGCTAGGTTTCCAACATAATTTAGGTCAACTAAACGAAGCCTTAAAGGGTTAGCCCTAACTAACCTAATCTAGGTACCTCAAAGCCAAATTGAGCCACACCAACTCTTGAATTATGTTGTTTCCACATTGACCCATCTTTTCGCCAGTTGGTCCAAGTAGATAAGGCCCTGATTTGATCCAATCTAACTTTAAGTTACCATGAAACTCAAGTAAGCTTGCCTAAGGCACATCTACTCTATTTTAAGCTTAGGCTTGGGTGCTTATGGAAATGATGGGCATGAGGGGTGTGATTGCCCTTAATTACAAATTTAATCATGTGAGTGTAGTGGCAAACTAAGCAAATAAGGCCTTTTAATTGAATGTGAGCGTGCTTTAGGGTTTAGCCTTGTTAAGTCAATTTTCAGGGTTTCTCTTATTACAAGTTTAGATCAAGTTCTATGGGCACAATAGGTTTTGGAAAACACAAGTGTATACAGTTACCTTTAACAAGCAAGTCCCGATGTTGGTGTCTACTAAATGTGAAATACTACATTAGTTGCCTTAATCATGCAACTTCTATTTGATTTTAGAATATGAGTGAACCAATTTTTAACCCAAAGTGGGCAAGATTGGCTCAATTAGGAAAGCAATTTTGAGTTCTATTGCACCACTGAGGTAGGATTAGGAAAATATTATTTTCAAAATTTTTCTACGATTTTGATAATTTATTTGGATTTTATATTTTAGATCAGCAAAACAACAAAAAAATATCCTAGATAGTGAAATAGAAAAAGCGATAATTTTTAGATTTCATAAAATTTTTATTTTATTTTTGATATTTATGATTTATCAGAGAAAATAATGCCACAGATTTAAGAAGATTTGGATCATTATAGAGATCAGAAAAATCAATGAATTCACACATTTTTTATTTTGTTTTCAATTTGACCTACTAACAGTGAGAGTACTTTAAAAAATCAAATATAGTGAACTTTCGTACGAAATTTGATGGGTTTGTTCTTGATCTAACTTTTCTTTTAAATGATAAAATTTTACAATGTTTGGACTTACAGAATGTCAAAAATTAATTTTTCAACTTAGTCTAACAAGTAGAGCCGATTTTGAAATTTTGATCCCTTTGTAAATTGAAACCCACCCCTTTAAATTTCAAAAGAGATTTTTGTTTTTCAAATACTAAAGAAAAGGAGGGTATTCAATTACTAACCTCATATCTTCACTCACATATGGTTTTGATGCACTTCTTCCCGTGTCTTCAAGTCTTGCACCCCAAAACCAATCAAATAATCCAAAGTTAGTATCGAATCAAAACAAGTGAAATGAAAGAAATAGAGAACTGAGCTATGCCTCCTCAATAATGGTGCTAGAAATTGATTGACAAAAATCTCAATGGATGAAATAATGTCGAAGTAGCTTAAAATTCGTGATCGTTTTAAAATTTATAAACTAAACTTGTAAGATATTTGAAATCAAAATGGTGAGGTCAGGTCATCTCAGGGAGGCAGTTATAGTTTTCCTATTTTTCAAAGTGCTCTTTTTATTTTATTTTTGACATTTTCCTATTTCTAATTTTTTTGGTATTTTTGTTTTGAATAATGAAGGATCAGAGATGTATAAATATAAATATTAAACCTAACTACAAAAAAAAAGGAAAACATTGCAAGACATAGAAACATATATTGAATAGAAATAGAAATGAGGTCAAATTTTGCTTAAATAGGGGGTGATTATCCTACGTGGAGATGAGGGTTTGTGGCAGACTATTGTTTGTGATTCCTATGGTGGGAGTGCTGGGATGGTGGCAGGTGCGGTTAGACAACAACCGACATCTCCTATTTGGGATTCCATCTCTAGAGCTGTGGCTGATCACTGGGAGAACTTCAAACCAATCTTGGGTTGTGGAGAGGGGCTGAGGTTTTGAGAAGATAATTAGAGTGGTGTAAGATGTCTAGCAAGTATCTATTCGCATGTCTATGATAGATTAGAGTGTAAACAGGACTCGGTCGCTAGTATATGGCAGTAGTAGCAGGAGACGTGGGATATACCTTCCATGAGAGGCACCCTTACTAAAGCTAGTGATGAAGCTAATTCCATGTGCCTTGCGTTGGTTGCATTCAAGCCAAGGGAAGGGTTGGATGTTTTCACCTGGAGGAAGGGGGTATACACCCCAAGTAGCGCCTATGAGCTTCTTTCTGCGACATGGGGAGGAGATGATTTTGGGCATGGTTACGCACATATGTGGAAGTTGAAGATACTGCTTAAAGTTTAGATTTTCTTATGGCTGGCCAGATGTGGAGGCTTGATCACTGGGGCCCTTACGAGGAGAATTTTCGGGGCAGACATGATGCTTTGCCCTCTTTGTGGCTTTAAAGAGGATGATGCTAGGCACCTCTTCTCTACATGCCTCATGACAAATTAAGTATGGCATAGATTTTGCTCATCCCTACTTTCAGATTGAGAGACGCTTTGGACATTCTTCACGAAGAAGGACAAACCACGGGAAACTATGGCTGTTGATCTGTGGGCTATGTGGAGGACTAGCAATGATGCCACCTTTAATGGTGGTAATGTGTGTGTGGAGAACATATGTGGGGATGTAGCATCGAGTGCCTGCTTGTGGCATGATAATTTGTAATCTTTTGATATTATGAATAAAATTGGATTGTTACTTTGAACGGTAGTAGTCCTTTCTCTTTCTAAAAAAAAAAAAAAGAAGAAATATTTCATTAATGCCAAAATCTGGATTAACTAATAAGAAAAATAATCAAAAGAAGTGATTACAACTAAGAAGCTAGAATAATAAACAACGTGAACAATAGTGAAAGAGGGAGAGAGAGATAGAGTAGAAGGAATAGCCAAAGTGCTAGAGTAGGAGTGGAGGCTCTAAGTAGGGGTGGAGGTTTCCACCCCGTCTTCTTGCCCTTAAATACTAGAAAGGAGGTAGGAGATGGGACATAAGAGGACGGGTGTGATGAAGAGTTAGGATTGCTTTGATTCAAAAGGGAGGGCTTAGATGGGTGTGTAAAGGTGGCACCACTTTGTTGGTAGGTTAAGTTTAAGATGGGCCATTGGATGAAGCATGGTGGGTGAGGATTAGGACTAAGGTGGCTAAGCAAAGAGGATTCTAGAAGGAGATCCATGGCCGACCATGGAGTTGCTTGTTGGCTAAAAATAGCATGTTGGTTTAAGCCCTTAGAGGGTGATTGTAGGGTAGAGACGGTGTAGGTGACTTTTGATAAAATTAGCTAGGTTAGTGTTTGATAGCCCTTAGATGGTGAATGAATGGTGATGTGAAGTTAACTAAATAAGGGTTGTTCGCAGAAAATCACTTAGATAAAATATTGTTGAAGTAGCATGAAAATCTATGATCATTTTAAATTTGTAAAATACTGAACTTGTAATGTTTTGAAATCGAAACGGCAAGTCTGAGTCATTCATAGGGAAGCAACTTTAGTTGACTATCATTCAAAACACTCTTTTCACTACTAGAAAAAGTAGATCTACCATTGGTTGTCGAAGCGATGACAAAATATTTTTGTCGTCGGTTATTTATATAAGCAACGACGAATATGTGATTAAAATTAATCTACTGCCATCACCAGCAAAAGGCAACAATGGGCGCACGAGGGTGATATTTATATGTACTATTGGTTAGGAAAGCGACGGCAAATAAATATTTGCTGTTGTTTATTCAAAAATGTGACGACAAATCACGGGATAAAATTAAACTGCTGACATCACCAAAATTTGGGCATGAGGGGGGAATTCATTTAGACATTTATTGTTGCTTACTAATAGAACCAACAGTGTCAATCGATCTATGCACAAGCAGAACCCTCCCCTCCCCTACACTTCACACAAACCCTTGCCTCCCTCCTCTTGTCCTCCTCATCGATCGTCGATCGTCCTTATTGTCGCCCCTCCTCGATTGCCGATCGTCGTCTTCGATCGTAGCTCATCGTCCTCCTCCTTAGGTAACTCATCGTCGTGTTCCTCCTCCACCTCCTCATCGTGTTCCACCTCCTCTCCTCCCTTCTCTTCCTCCTCTCCACTGATGAGAGACTCATCATGGCTCCTAATTAACACTAATTAGCTAGTTTACTTGGCTAATTACCTAAGAATACATTAAATGCAGGATTAATTATAATATAGGGGTAAACTAGTAAGAACCAGTAAATAAGTTAGAATACATAATTAAAGTTCAATTAATATTAATTTAAATTTAATTAATAATTTGGACTCAATTCACATTCATTTAGCTATGTCTTAGGTATTTAATATAACTTGATTAATTTAATGACCTAAGTATGTAATTAACATAATTAATCTTATTATTTAATAAATATAGCTAAAAAGGGTAACAATGTATTTTTAAGGCATAAATATGTTATTTACATTATTTATGATTATATATAAAAAGTTGAAAAAGAAATAAATTAAAATAAGCCTTAAAACTCAATGTTTACATTTCTACCCTTAGATTTTATTTCAATTGAGTCCTTTTTATTTCAATTTGGTCCTTCTCTATTTGCAAAAATTCCCCTACGTACAAGTCTTCTTACTCTTCTTCCTCACCTTTGGATGGATCTAGAACTCCGATGTTCGTCCCTTTTGATCACCTTCCATCCGACGATCAAAACTCACCAAACTTGCCACCGTTACTCCGCTCACCTCCATCTCTTCATCCAATGGAACAGATCTTCCCCTAATCCCATTTAGACTAGGTGAGTAAGCTCACCAATGTCAGAGACAACGTCGGTGGTTACCTCGAACCTAGCCACGAATCTGTCCAAGTACATTCCCCTCTACCTTTGCCACCACCTATCAATAGCCACCTACACCCTCGATTTAAGGGGTCGGTTCCCTAGCCCTCTTCCCCACACTAAATTGATGATAGGCTATTCCTCTTTCCAGCGACCTTGTTTCCCTTCTTCGGAGCACTTCCACTGAAGGAGCTCCACTCTTCTCATCTATTCTTCCTTTTAGGAGCTGTGACAGAGCTTTTGAGCACGCCATTTCTCCCCCATCTATGCTTGATACAGATTTTACACGATTTGGGAAATGTAGATTTTAGATGTCTTTGCAACGCGTAAAATGAATCGCTTTTAAAATTTATATTCCTAAATAGTGGAATATCTAGGGTCGTCCAAGGAGGCTAAATTGTTAGTCAAATAATTGATTATCTCTCTCGCCTCTCAAATCCGCACTTTATATTTTTGTATTTTTGATTTTGTTATTTTTAGGGTTTTAAAAAATAATCGGGAAATGGGAGAATGCGATAGCAAATTATGCAACTATGAAACTACTCCCTAAGTGACAAGAATAAATCCTCTCTTCTAAGCTCACCCTAGTCAAGTATGCCTAAGGTAATTAGAAGAGAAGAGTGTGTGCACTAAAACTACTAGAACATGAAAACACACTAAGTAGAAAGCAAAAATTTGGAAGGTAATAAAGATCTTTGTATTACTAGCAAGTTGACGACAACTAGCTGAATACTTCTTACAAGAAATTGAAAAATAGTACTAGCTAATACAAAGAAAATAATGGAGAAGAAAAGTTTCCCCCAAAGATGATGAAGGAGGAGGTAGGTCTTCCTTAAGCATAGTGGCTCCTATGCTTGAAAAGATCTCCTCCTTGCCTCTAAGTTGATACTCCTCTAGGCTTTCCTCCAAGGTGGATGTCCACCACCTTGCTCCTCCTCAATGCCTGGTTGTGCTCTCCTAGATGAATGCTTCTCCTTGGCGTGGCATAAGGAAGAAGAAGGGAGAGGAAGAAGGCACCAAGGGGGAGGGTGATGAGAGGCTCATCATGGCTTCTAATTATCCCTAATTAACTAGTCTTCCTAGTTAATTAGCTAAGAATATGTATATATATGGGTTAATTATAGAATAAGGGATAAATCATTAAAGGACCCTAAAATAACTTAAAAATGCAAAATTATTATCCAATTAATATTAATAATAATTTAATTAATAAGTGGACTCGAAATATCATTAACTATTTATCTAATCAATGTGTTAATTAACTTAAGCATAACTTATAACTAAGTATGTAATAACTTAAGTAACTTTACTTAATTAAATAAATTAAGCTAAAAGGTCAAAAATGTAAATCTAAGGTTTATATATAATATTTGTCTAATTTATAATCATATATAAAAAGTTGAAAAAGATTTAAATTAAAATAAGCCTTGAAAACCTTAGTTTACGTTTTAGTCCTTAGGTTTTATTTCAATCGAGTCCTTTTTCTTCACTTAGGTCTTTAGTTTTCCTTGCAAACAAGTCCTTGTATACATCTTCTTCTTCCTCTTCATTTCCTCTTCAGCCACTTTGATGGCTGACGACAGGAGGTGCTTTCACCCACCGATCACCGTTCATCTGATGTCCGCCTATCCTTATCAAGCTCCAAGAGCTTACGCTCACTTCCTTCTTTTCATCCATCGATTTGAAGTTAACCTCACCGACGTCAGAGAAGACGCCGGTGGTTACTTCACACCTAGACTCTTCCCTGTCCAGATTCGCCCTCCTTCTCAGCCGTCGCAATCTATAAATACCCCTCCACCTCTCCGATTTCAAGAAGTTAGCTCCCTTCCCTCTTCCCCCCACTAAGCTATCAGATAGGCTAGTCGTTCCACATCCGGTGACCTCCTTCTGCTTCCACAGTCTTCCTCCGATCATCTCCACTCATCTCTGATCTTCGCCGTCATCCGCTGAGTCTTCTGACGAGGTGCCGACATCAAACTTCATCTCTACACCTCAACTACACCCGCCGGACTTCTTCCTCCGCCCCTCTAATTTCCTCCTCCGTTAAGGACCTTCAACGGAGACTCCTTACCCCCTTCATCTAGGTAACAGTAGGTTAGGTAAGTTAGAGTAATTAGAGTAGTTAATTAGGTAGTTTAGTTAGGATTAATGTTAGATTTTTCCATCGTCATCCTCAGCTCCAACGAGCTCTTTGAGCTTGACTGGAGCATTCTTTTGTCTAATCACCTTCTTTAATCTTCCATGATCATCTTTGACATATTAATTCCTTTATTTTAACACCTAATCCCATAATCCATCTCCACCTTCATCGGTTGCTTCTACTGTCCATGGCGGAGGTAATCGAGTGTAATTCACCTCCACTGAGGCCCTCCATCACTTAGTCATCATCTAAGGGCCCCAATTTTCACTTTAATTTGACTAATAATCATTCATATATAAAATGCCTCAAATTCATTCAACCTCCTAAGCTCGCTGTCAATGGCGGCTCAGGAGGAGTTCCTCCATCAAATTATCCACCTGTACACCATCGCCACATCCCACTGACTTGTTCTCTCTACTCAATTGAGTGAGAGAACTTGTCCTGAGTTCCAGCGAACTCAGGTCACAGTCTTTATGAATTCTATGCATAACTTTCAGTTTAATCATTAATTGAATGAATTAATAAGTTCTTGAGGTTCCTTGTGACCTCAGGAAACCTTTCAAATCTTCAATGGCCTATTTTGATGACTTTTACACATGTATAGCCATTGTCTGGACTCACCAAAGCTCCGGCGAGCTCCGGCAAATCAAAAAGTTGTCTTCAGCCTATAGAACTTCCTGAGAAGCTCCAGATTTCTTAATGGAGGTCTAGGTATTCTATTTTAGTGTTTACTTTGATGATTTGAAGTCTGGAGCTAGATATAGACTTCTATCTTCTCCAACTCCAACAGAGTTGGAGAAGACTGTTCATTAGGGTTAAGCTTGATTTTAGAGGCCTAAAAGCATCAGGAGGATGCTCTGAGATCAATCCTGAAGATCAATCACTTAGATAAGTGAACAAACTCACTTTAGATCTCAAGCAACAGACCTGAAACCCTAGGTTTCTTGGTTGAAACTTCTTTTTGAGACCTTGAATCTATTTTTGAGATCAATTAGAGTTGAATTGAGGTATTAATTTCATCTGGAAAAGCTTAATGAAGAAAGTCAAGTTTTGAGGTTCAGTGGTCAAACTCAGGTCTGATTGAATGATTTAGACACCAATTAGAGAAATTGATGAGTTTAAATGATTCATGGGGTGATTTTAGATGAATTAGATTTGATTTGGATGAGTTTAGGTTAGGATTTCATATGAATTCAAGCTCTGTTCAGTTTGGGTTCATTTGAACCCAGAAATTGACTTCAGTGTTTTTCTGGTGAAATTCTAATGCAATTCCTGCCCAGATGGATTCTTCACAACCTTCAGAGGTTGTTTAATTGAATACAACTGCCCTTTAGCTATTTGTTAAGCTTTTTAGAGCTCAAACTGGAGCTCTGAAGCATCTGCTTGAAGCTTTTGAGATTCTTCGTCTTCCAGTAGCTTTCTAGCACTTCTTCCTTACACCATTAGGAGCAGAATCAACTCCTGAACCTATTCAGAACCTCATTTGAGGTCAAAGAGCCTTACTGCAGGTCCTTAGTCTTGTGTAGCACATCTGTAGGCAGATTAGCCGTATAAACCTCCATCTTTCACCCTTCAAATCGAAGGGTAGAATCTATTCTCAACATCAAATTGATGCTGCAATCCTATAGTACTCCTTCGGAGCTTTCCAACGAGCCATTGCTTGCTCGATTTGGAGCTCTGAGTGTGCCGAAGTCCCCAGCCAAAGTTTGGCCTGGAGGGGACTAAGTTAGTTCCACATCAGTAAAACGTGAGCGCGTGCCTTAGGATAAAAGGAAAAAGTAATAGGACCTTCTCGGTCATCAGCGCTAGGCACACAAAGAGCATGTGTGTGTGTGGGTGCGTGTGGTGCACGTGCTTGGGTGTGTGTGCGCCTGTGGGCATGCGAGCGTGGGCCCGTGAGCAGGTGTGTGTGTGGGCCTGGGAGGCCGGAGACTGTGCATGAATCGAACTGGAAATAAACCATACGTAATTAACTGGGCTCGGACCTAGTAGGGTCTGGTCCACCCTGAGAGGGGTGCTGCGTATCCTCGACTGGTCCGAACCGCCAATCATAAACCAAATTTTTGGTTCAAAATGTGGTTAACCTGCACAGTTAAAGAGTAAAAGAAAAAAAAAAAGAGAAAGGAAGGTTAAGATACTTAAGAAACTTTAGAGAAGAAGAGAAGAAGAGCTCAAGAAAGCTAAAGGGAGAAGTAAAGAAAGAATAAAGGAAAAGAGAGAGAGTGAGATGGCGGAAGAAGATGAATCAAGGTTGAAGAAAAGAGAAGAAAAATAAATGGAAAATAAAGAGTTTTAGACGTCTAACAATTTAATGTTTATTTTTAAGATGTCTAATTTTGTATTTTACTTCAATATAATTTCTTTTAGAGCTTAATTGATGTACTAAGGCACTTGTACTTAATTGAATTTCTTTTTCTTGCCTTAATATTTTGTAAATGAAATGAAATTAGTAGAAATAAACATGTTTACTTGCTTTTAATAATTGATCACATGTGTAAATATGTTTTTCTTATGGAATGTTGCATGTCTTTTAATTGAATATCCTTTATGCAAGATTCATAATCTTAAAGTAATCTAATTAAAATTTTAATTAATTAAGTATTAATTTAAGTTTAGGACTTAATGGTGAATTAAGTTAAGTTATGCCTCCTAGTGAACGACCTGGACTCAACCAGTTAAAAAAGAATTAAAAATCCAAAATGTTAGGTTAGCTTGACCCTATACTACATAACCGACATCCAATCAAGTTAACCTAAGTTAATTTCTCTTACAGTTAATTAAGCCTAAATAACTTAATTAACTGTGTTGAGGAAATTAAACGCATTAGCGGGTAGGTTGCCCCCTTGATCTTCTTCTCTTATTCTTCTTCCTTGGCCATGGACAATGGTGGATATGGGTGGAATAAAGACTAACCAAGGATGGGAATTATGTGGTGGTGGGGTTGGGTATTTATAGGATAGGAAGGGGGTGGTTATGGTGTTTTTTCAAGGGAAATGAAGGGGTGCTTGGATATTTTTGGAGGAAAAAATGAGAGGGAAATGATGAGGTGCCTTGGTTTTCCCTCCAAAAATACCTTCTAGAAGGTGCTGATTTTGGAGGGAAAAAATGGAGGGTGAAGATAGGTTTTGATGGTGGATGTAGGGTGGTGATGGAAGGGATGGTTGACACTAAAATGAAGTAGGAGTAGGTGGTCTTTTTGGTGGAGCTTAGGTAGTAGGGTAATAAGGCAGTAAGCCATGAAGTGGAGCTAGGTTGAGCTAAGCTAAGCTAACTTAGCTAGTAGAGTAGTGGAGGAGTAGCTAGGGTTTGGGTGAGGAGCTGAAGTTGGAGCTACATGATCTTCCTGGAGCTGATAGTAGCTGAAGCAGAGGTGCCTGAGAACTTAAAAGCTAGCTTAGCTAGCTAGTTCTTTGCTAGTATCTAAGCTAAGCTAATCTGAGTTGGCTTTTTTCAGTTTGGAGCTTAGGTGAACTGGAGTTGGTCTTCCTGAAGACTACCTAGCTAGCTGAGATAGTTAGCTTAGTTCAAGTAGCTCGCTGAGTCTTCGGGAACTGGAGTTGAGCTGACCCGAGTTGGTTGAGAACTTCTTCAGTCGACTAGGCTTAGCTAGCTGATGGCAATAGCTAATCCTAGTCAAACAGTACTTCCAGGAGCTGGATGGACTTGAGAGGAGCTGGGTTCAACTAAGTTGAGCTAGCCTGAGCTCCCATTCAGCTATGGTGAACTAAATGGAGCTGAGATGAGCAAGCCACAACTAGGTTGAGCTAGATTGAGCTGAAGTCTATTGAGTTGAGCTACCATCAGTTGAAATGAGATGAATGGAGTTGAAATGAGCTAGTCTCAACTAAGTGGAGCTGGAATCCAGTTGTGATGAGCTGGATTCAGCTAGGATCCAACTGAATTTGGGCTTCCTCTTCATCTTCTGCCTTCCAAAGTGTCAAGATTTGTGGGATCTGACTCTTTGCTTATCCCTGACACTCAAATAAACATATTAAAAACACAAAAGAATGTAATGCATGCCTAAACTGCTGGAATGCCTAAATGCAACCCAAAAATCCGATTGCATAATTAAAACTCTAAGAACTAGGTATGTTCTAGGGCATAAGAATGATGATAAATTGGCGTTTATCACTCCCTCATACTTATCTTTTGCTAGTCTCTTAGCAAAACTATTTTCACAAAATGGATTTTTGGGAAAGACTAATATTTTTACTTTTGAGGAGGAGGAGATCATGGGACTTTGGTTGATTAAAAACATGAAATGTACGGGATTTGCCTTTGTATCCAAGAATAAGATGAATCGCGATCAATGTATCCTTAAAAAATTCACAAGTCCTTGTTAATTCAAATGACCCAAAATTATTTTGTAGTTAGGATTTCCTTGGCTCTTGAATCCGATTCGCACCTTGCATAAATTTAAAACCTTGTATCGGTGCTTTGTGAATGCCAACATTTATAAGGTCATGCTTTTGAAACTTTTTTTTTTGGCTCCCCCATGCTTATTCCTAGCTCAATCCTACAATAGATGTGTCGGGATCATCATTCCCATTACCAATCCTCGAGGGGGCTATGGCGCCAACACTTCGAGATAGTACTATCCAAGTTACCACCCAGGAGCTCACAACCCCAAAACACAATGCAGTATAAAGGGGTGCTCCAAGAGAACTCAAGCTCTTGCTCTGATGCTATGAATAGAGAATCGTCCAAAACACTTGAGCTGTAAAATGTGCCTTAATGCTCCGTCTAAAGAGATGAAATATAGATATAGAGCAGTGCCAAGGCGATAACATGTTGACATCACATCCTTAAAGGAGTCATTTTCCTCCTCGGTAGTGGGAAATCAAACCAATCATCTACTTCGGATTTCACCAAGACTAAACAAGGGGCTTTTCTTATTTTTCTAAATATATTTTTTTAGGTGTTGGCTTTGTGTGTGAATTTTGACACAAGAATTTTGCAAGAGACGTAAGTTTTTGGGTTGGAAACTAAGCCAAGTAATTTCTAGGTCACAAAAAGAGATTAAGTCACTTGAATCATCACGAGTTCAGGTGGAATTTAGAGAAAAATACTTGATCTAGTCTAAGAATAGACCCAAAAGATCTAAAAACTGGATCTGCATTCTAGTTCCTAGCTTGTTAAAGATTAAAATCCCATTGTACCTTCAAATGAATTTTTCAAACCTTAGTCCTGATTTTCAAAATTTTCTTCAAAAAGTTTTATGATTTTTCTATTATGAAGTTACATGCAAAAGAAAAAATGAATATTTTTAAGTTTGGAAAATCCTGAATCAATTGTCAAAATTTAAAAGCACTCCCCCATACTTACGATATGCAATGTCCTCATGCATTAGGAGTGAAAAGAGTCACCTTAGTGAAAGGCGGTCAGATTCGGGATGGTCAAAACCTGAATAAGAAAGAGAAAAAGGAAAGCATGTAAAATAATGGGTTACTTCCGATCTAGTGCTATCTTTTATGCTATTCAGCTAGGCGTGAAGCGATGCACAGAAAACAGACAGTCATGTAAGAAATTAGACATGTGAATGCCCTCAAGAAAGATGTCTTCCTCAAGATCCCCTAAAAGATGAGTGGTAAAAATATGGGGATCAAAATTGGGTGGAAAAATGGAAGAATTGCCCTAGTCTGGCCATGGTTTGAGTTCATAACGAAAGCCAAACTCGGGTGGGTCGAGTGATAGGTCCAAGGAAAAGGGAGTGGGAGAAAAATCAGTGTGATGAAGGGTGGGTGAAGTTAATGTGGGTGGTTCTGGTGGGTAATCAGGAAGAGATAGTGAGTGAGGACAAGGCTCCAAGTTTTTGATTTCGCCGACCACTGATTCAGAGTCAGAATCCTCAAAATAATTGTAGTCGGTAAGAGTATCTGATAAAGAGATTTATGATTAATTAAAAAGATGATAGCAATAAAATGATAATGTCGTATATGGCATGGTGGAAAGTCTCTTAATCAAAACTTAAATAAACTAAAATCTAACCACAAAATTAGGTCGTATCACAGGGAGGCACAAACCCAATAAACTCGTAAATGTTTCCGTATGGAATAAAAATCTTGATTCAAGAAAATTAGTCTCTTGTTCAATTCAATTCCTCCTTCGTTATATAAACTAATAATGGAAGAGAAAGGTGAAGGATATTGCATGCACTTTTCACAATAGAAAATATTTCAATTATGCTCTTACTTGAAACTAAAATCGTCGCCTAGCAAATATTCCATTCACTTGATGCTTCATGAATAAGAAAATTATCTCAGTCAATGCATAAGAGAAGGGAGCGAGACAGCATGCTGATAGCAAAACATATCTCGAAAAATAAAGGGAAAGAGAGAGGGTGTGTAAGACAGGTTTTCCAATATAAAATTTTAAAGCATTACTCTCACAAGGGCATCAAATGTAATACTAATAGGCATGTTACTGTAGCAAAACAGGGGTTTTTCTTGGAGGTGGCGTATGCATAGGGGCAAGGCTTGTCGGCGACGAGCTTGGTTGGAGGAGGAGGTGGGATCCCGGCCTTCGCATTGATGGTGATAGCGTGGTGTGAGGAGGCCGGTGATGGCCGGTTGGTATTGAAGAGGCCGGTAGTGGTAGGAGTTGCAGGTTGCGGATGGAGTCGCTTGTTGGGGCTTGGGTGGTGGCGTGAAGTGCGTGGAGTGGGGTCTATCGCTGGTGAGCTTGCCGATGCAGCAGCGTTGAACTCGGGGGCCGACGGTGTTGTTTGGAGTGGAGGCAGTGGCGACTATTGGGTTCTTTTGTTGAGGACGATGGTGAACTGTGGCTGTGATGGAGGAAGGGAGAATATGTAGGGGTGATGGTGAAGGTTGCTGATGGAGTTGGCCAGAGGTGGTGGTGGCCTACGGCGAGGGAAACGACTGGTGGTGGTGGGTTCTTCTTCAAGGTGGAAGGGAGGAACAGGGAAGGAGAGTGGGAGATGAAGGAGATGAAGACGAAGAAGAAAGGGAAGAGGAGGATGGTAGTGGGCGTATGCACTCTGTCACCGTGCACATGTGATTGGCGAGGCGAGGTCCACGGTGCATGCTTCCGCCATGGGGTATGTGATGGGCATGGTGCAGAACAAGGAAGAAGATGGTCCTAAGCACGGTCGCGACGATCTTTTAATAGATGTTCCATCGGTTTGTTTCAACTGCTTGAAATCTCCTCCAACAACTTGACAAAGATATCAAGCGATTGAGAAGGAGGCGGTGCGGCTCGGCCGACTTGACTAGGCGGTGGAGAGGCGGTGGTCCTGCAAAGAAAAATAATAAAGAAAGATTGGTTCTTATAGAAAAACCCAAAAGAATGTTAAATTTTATATCTGCAAGTAATGTATGCATGCCATGCCAACTAAATTATAATCTAGCCTACTTATATTCTAATGCATACTATCCTAAATTATATTTACATATGCATGTAATGTATGAAATATGCCTACAAGTAATTTTATAAACTAACCTATTTACATAGTAAAGTATACTGCGCACATGTAACCATCAATCTAATACCTAGGCATTTACACATTCAATTAACCCCCAGATGTGATCTCATCAAATGCCCCCATACCTAATTTTTGCTGATCACTAACAAAAGTGAAAAATCATGGAAGTGACTAAAGATTTCTGCTTTTCTTATTCCAAAAATTTAGAGATCTAGACAACTATGAAAATGAAGTGAAAGTAGCTTAGGTAACATATCCAAGTGAAAAGCCAACTTACATTTAAAGTTCATACTTAACCCTTGGTAAAAATTCTATTAGGATAGGCAACTTCTTCCCTCGTGGATAGAGTAAAAGGTAATCTGTGATTTGACCCTGGCTTTTTGGCTTAGATAAAAGATATTCGAGTCAAATGGATTCATATTTGGTGGCTCACACTCATCTGGTGCTACATGTAGTCTAGTACTGCAGACTTTAGATTTCTAGACTATCAAACAAGTCAACCAAGAGAAAGGCTAAAAAAAGTTGTGCTGCCTTGGCATTCCTTTACGCTCACTCTTTTTCCTTCTTTTCTTTCTAAGAACACAAATCTCACCAGATTTTGTAAATGTACTCAATGTTTGGTGGCCTCACATGGCATTCACACTTTAATTAGAGTCCTAATAACCCTATAACTAAGTCAGAATTCCTTTGCTAGTATTCAGGAGATCAGAAATACTGAAAAAGTAGGTATGGGTCATATTTGGTGGATCACAATGGGTGTTTTTTTTGCCTCAATGACATTGTCACATGATAAAATCGACACGAAGACATAGCTAGAGACTCGAACATTTTTCTTTCTTTCTTTCTTTTTCTATTTTTTTCTTCTTTTTTTCTATTTTTTCTTCCTATATATATATTTCTTTTTCTATTTTTCTCTCTGTTTTTTTCATAACTACCAACACAACACAACACGACGCAAACTTTTATTTATGAGGCATTATTGGGGATGATGACATTCAAGAGGATATTGCATGGCTTATTTGGTGGAAGTGCCTACTCTCGGCATTGGGGAGGGATGGATAGGAAAGCGTACTTTTGACCTTTGACACTAATACCCTCCTTCAACCGAAGATTCTATGAAGGACGGTCGTAACCATCCATCATAGTTATATTTTTATTAGAACTCTATCTTGTGTATCTGCCTTATTTGATGACTCTCAGGAATTCACACGCAATGTTCGCATGCAAGAACATAGACACGAAAACTATGCCAAACTTTGAGATATCATCATGTAATTATCCAGAACTTAAGAGTCCTTGCACTAGACTTAGCGCACCAGTAGTCACTCTATTTTCACTTCACAAATGTTAGGTGGATCTCATAGAATATAGTTTGCCTGACTTCCTTCTAACTGTCCAAGGGTTTAGGAAAAGAAGCAATTCTTCTCTTCGATAAACTAAAAATGTCTCTTGATTTTCTTAAAAGATCCATTACCCAGTCTACATGCAAGTGAAGTAAATGTATTGGATTCTAAACTAAGAAACAATTTAAGAAGAAAATCTTCAATGAAACTTCCTTGATAAAAATCTTTTGCTAGGGACTAACCAATTCAACTCATGAAAACAAAAAAGAATTTTTTTTTGAACTAATGCATCTAACCTAAATGCATGTAAATATTTATAAATGCTATAAACATCCTTAAGTTATACCTGCCCATGTCTAAAATTGACAATGTCCTCATTGGAAAATTAAAGACATAGAAGAATATCACCTGAGGAGGAGTGGGAGAAGCTAAGGCTCCTCAAGTCGAAGTGCGTCCAAAACCTGGCCATCTAAAAGAGTAATATAAGGTTTAAGTCGTTGGCCATTTACCTTAAAGCTCTCACCAGAATTAAGGTTTCGAATTTCAACTGCTCCATGAGGGAAGGCATTAATAATAACATATGGCCCATCCCAGCAAGACTTGAGCTTTCCAAGAAATAACTTAAGTTTGGAATTGAAAATCTAGACCCACTGGTTGGGTTCAAAGGTCTTTCTAATGATGTGTTTATCATGGAAGATTGTTGAACATCAGACGACTACGCTATTGGAGTTGGTTTTGAAAACCTGTCGTTGTAGTTTGAATAGCGAAGAACTCTGGTTCAACAAATAAAATTTATACCGGAAAAGAAATCCCGAGTCGAACTCAGGGAGGCTATGTCGATCAAAATTTGCAATTATATTTTTTTATTTTTTCTTAAAGAGCGGAGTAATTACAATGCAATGGACTCAATATAACAATCAAAGAGAGAGAGAGAAAACATCTACTTGAAGGTGCAAAATGTTTGTACATCTAAGAAAGAGGAAATTACACTAGAAAGCAGGAAAACTATTACAACTAGAAAGGAGGAAAATTCTACTCTAAAAAGCTGGAGAAAGGAATGAGAGAGAGAAGTTATCCTTCTCGACGATTGCTTGGAGGACGAGCTGGACGAGACAACAACTGGAAGATGAGGAACGGAGTGGGAAGAAGGAGGTCGAAGCAGAAGGAATGGGAACGAGGCAGCATGTCATCGTCGTCACAGGATCCGCTTCTGGAATGGGGGCGAAAAATTAATTTTATCTCTTGAGGAGCATCCTGGGTTTGGGACAAGCTTCTCTTGAGCTTTGGAGAGGGAGAGAAGAGAAGGAAGGGATGAGAAATTCATATGGAGGGGGTCTCCTTCTATAGTTGCAAGGAGTGGGGGCATTTTATACATTTTAATTTGAAAGTCATTAATATGGGACCTTTAGTGATGGATAAGTCCATCACTAAAGGCCTGAACGTGGCCTTCATGTGCGCGCGCCGCGTGCCTCCTCGCCTCTGCGTCCTTCAACGCACGCGTATGACCGCGTGCTCATAGTCGTCCGATCAAGAGATCGAATGGCTTAAACCATCCTCGCCCGCGCTGCGTGCCCGCGTGCGATTACGCGTCAGCGTTGCGCGTCTGATCGCGCCTGGGCGCTATCGCTCGCGCAGCGCCATTCGATCCTCATCATGCAGCCCCGCTCGCTCGCTCGCCCGCCCGCTCCACGTGCCTGCTTCAATTTAAGGTGTAGCGTGGCTCGAACGCACGACCGCTCTTCTCGCGAAGGTGCTCGACCGCTGCGCTATGCCTTCTCTTTAGGCAAGCGGGCAGTTTTGTGCGTGCGGTTTCACGACCGTTGGATGAGCATCCAATGGTCAAGATCGAGCGGGCGGGTGAAGAAGGAAAGGCAGATGTGGGTCCTTGGGCCGGGTTGGGTGGATGAGATGGTGCCACATGGCGCCATCCTAGCTGTCCATCTTTTGAGTGATGTAGATGATGCCACAGGTGTTGGATTGGATCGATTTTCACGCCGTTAGGCTGCGATCGTCGATTCGAATCCATCCTGCGGTCGGATTTATTGTCTGAGGTGTGGATTTGTCGTTCCTCAACCTCTATCTGGTGCTACGGATGTCCGATTAGGGCGATCTTGGAGTTGTTGAACTTCAATTGTCACCCTGATCAGATCCGTACGGTTGGATCTTCTATCCGAAGCCCCGATAAAAAGTCACCCTATCCTTGACCATAAAAAGGAGAAAATTACTGTACAATTTATACAACTTGATCTAAATGCATGATTACGTATGTTATGCACTATTTACATTGTATTATGCTAATGTGACACTAAGAACATGCATTAATAGACATTTTAGGTTAATCAGATGTATGCACATCAAAGATGTTTGTACATTGCTTGTAAGCTTGAGAGGTTTTGTATGCTTCATTGCGAAGCTCCTCAAGCTCACTTAACTCCAGCATGCGACCCTTACCCGCTTTATCTAGATTTAAGTTGACGTTTTTAATAGCCCAATAAGCTTTGTGTTGGATTTCAATGAGAAGGTGACACACTTTTCCGTAGACAAAACAGAATGGAGACATACCCAAGGGAGTCTTATACCCTATCTTGTAGGCCTAAAGAGTATCATTCAATTTTTTTGACCAATCCTTACTGTCGGGCCTAATAGTTTTCTCCAGAATCTGGTTAATTTCCCTACTAGACACTTCAACTTGACCACTCATTTGGGGATGATAAGGTGTGACTATCATGTGATTGACTCCCAAATTTTGGAGCAGTCTTATGAAGTGCACATTCATAAAGTAAGGTCCTCCATCACTTATGATAGTCCTTGGGCACTGATTGCACAACAATCATAGGACCTAATCTACCTTAACTAAGTTAGATTTTAGCTTAACTTAGGAACAACGCATGCATTAGCATCATAATATGCATCATGGTTAATTTGTTAGCTTTATAGATAATAACGATATTTTATGCTCTAAAAGAGAGACAATGTTAATTGCAGATGATTCGCGGATGCAGATGATAGATTAGACCGTACGGATCTTATTAGGACGACGATAGGAGTCCAATGCTTTTGGAATCATTTTGATCAGATTTCCGTAGCACCACATTCAACCTATTAAAGATTAGAGGCCAAGAAGCAAAATGGCAGAGATCTAAACTTCAAATGTCAAATCCGACCGGACGAATGGATCCGAATCAACAATCGCAGTCCAATGGCACAAAAATCAACTCGATCGGAGCCCTGTAGCACCAACTACAAGGACGGGAAGATGGACGATCAGGATGATGCCACGTGGCACAGTTTCAACGATCCACCGCGTCACCCCAACCACTGAAGGAAAAATGTGGGCTATTGGATTGTCATCCAATAGCCACGAAGAGGTCACGTCACCCCTCATCGTGCTTTCATCAACCAAGAGTTCATCTCAGCCATTGGATCTTCATCCAATGGCCGAGAGCAGCTGCGCTTGAAAACCAAAATACGACAAAAGGGTGTGCATAGCACGTTGGTCTCAGCGCTCGCACACAAGCAAGCAGCATGAGTTTGACTCGTGCTCAACACCAAATCAAAGAGGCAGCAGCGCTCGCATGCAATTTTGCCGTCAGATTAGACTAAAGGGTGAGGATGCAGCCGCATGGCCCACGAAGGTGTGTTGGATGAGGCAGTGGAGTGGATGCTCGGATGGATGTGCAATTAAATGCCCCAATATACACGCGATCGGGCGAACGAGAAGAGGCGATGCGTTGCTCATTTTAAGTCATTCGATCGAGAGATCGGACGACCGAAAATGAAAGCACGTGCATGTGCGAAGGGCGCAAGAAGCCCGATCTAGTGGCTGAGTGGCTGCCACGTGTTGGCATTTGAGGCAATTCACACGTTTAAGGTGCGTGGAAGGTTATTTTGAGGCGCGATTTGGTTCGTTGATCTCCTGATCAACGGATCTGATCGTACCTAAGGATTTGCACAGTTTTGGGGGCCTAAATACCTACTTTGCCCCTCATTTTAGCTATTAAAACAGTCGCAGGGCCCCCAATTGAATCTGAACTTCTACCAGACACATCTCCAACCTCTCTCTTTGCAACATTTCTTCGGTCTTCCTCCTGGCACTCTGGATTTGAAGTGCTACCGCACTTCGCACAAGCATCCCACAAGCAGCACCATCCTTCATCTATTTTCTCTCTTTATTCTTTACCATAGTTGTTTTAATTCCTAGTTTGAGAACCGTTTGCCATTAGCAATAAAAATCTGATTTTTGGAATATTTGGTTTCTATTTCTTTGTTGCATTAAGGTAGATTAGTTAGTACGAAAAGCTTTGAAAATCATGCTTTGCCTCCCTGCAAACCACTCAAGACTCACCGATTCTGATTTATAAATTTATTTGTTTCGACATGATTCGCACTACAATGATAGAGATAATGTTTTACACGTTTTGCGATGAACAAGTTGGCTTCGTTGCTGGGGAGGCAACAGAAATTTTTAAAGCTTTTCCTCTTAGTGCTTATTTGAGATTTCTAACCTACTTTATTTCTATTGATTTCGTGTGTGCAGAAAATGCAGAAATTCGAGAAGAAACAAAACAACGAAAAAATTGCAACTTTCTAATCTCAGGTAAATACTCGTATCTTAGATTAGGTGAGATTAGGTTAGATTTCCTTTTGAAAAAGAAAAGGTGTTTTCATTGAACCTTAGGATTAGTATTTGCTTGCCTTAAAAAAAGAAACCTCTTTTGGTGGATATTGTTTTTTAGAAAAGATTAACGAAACCACCACTCAAATTTTCAGGCTACAACAAACTCTCATTTTAAAAATTTAATTCCTAAAAATTTACATGTCGAAAAATTCTAAAGTTTCTACTGGACGTGGGTTTTGAAATTAAGAACAATATATCCAAATTTCGTGCCATTCTGAGTTATATAAGAATTTTAAAAATTCATGAACTGAACTATTATCAAATATGTTATTGTTCCTGATTTTTCAGAGTTCAAAATATCATAGGAAGTTTTATATAACTTTGATTGACTAGAAATTTGTGGCACTGAATTTCTGTGAAAATCAAGAATTTGGAAACTATTTTAGAAAAATATATTTTGCATGTTTGGTTACACGTACTATTCAATCACTAACTAGGGGTCAAAACAGACTACAAAACCCTAAGTACACTTTAAATCTGAAAAAAATAAAAAGCGTGAATTAAAAATTCTTGAAAAAATATTTCTGAGTGCCTAGTTAGTGGTGTAATGAGACTAATTGATTGTATTATTTCTGTCGCACCACTTCCTTGATTTTGGACTTAAAAAGATCATCTTAGCAGCTATTTGTTTCTAGGGTTTCCAAACCTTAAGGTAGAGCACCCTTTGCATTACATACTTCTAAAGGAAATCTATCTCATAGATTAGGACTACAAAGAAACTCTTGTGTACTCATCAAAACCTTGCTTGAATTTATCTAACTACGAAACCTTACAACATAATTATACAAGCAATTGAACCTTAAAATTCACTTCATCAGAAAAAATTGCTTGTGAACCCCTTGTGCACTTCACACTTTGAAAATCAATTTTAAGGGCAACACCCCCCTAACATCCATCATATTCCAAAAGCACCTTAAGCCTAAGCCTAAAATTGAGTAGACGTGCCCTAGGTAGGAATAATTTGCTTGGTGACTTGAAATTAGATTGAGCTAAGGTCAAGGCCTTATCTACTTGAACTCACTAGTGACAAGAAAGGTCGGTGCGTCAACCACGTTAACCCTTAGTAGTGTCCCGCCGTGTGAGGTGTCCTAGGAGGTCCCACCTTTCTGGCTAGCCAAGTAATTAATGGGTTGATCTAACCTATTCGTGTTTTGGGGAGCCAAGATTAAGTCTAATTAGGATTACACTCTAAGGACTAGCTTGATTGCTTATACTGTAAGGGTGGGTATTCTAGCATCTGTCTGCTCTCTCTCATCCATAGACATTCTTCTGGTGCATGCAAGGTAGAAGATCTCGACATCCTGATTTGCTACCACCTTTAGAGAGAAATCCTAGGAGAAGACCTAATTGTCCAAGATATGAATCTAAACCCTCTTCAAGGGCTAGTTACCACGAGGAAGATGAGGTTGAAGAGGAGGAACAAAATCTGGATCTAATGGCTCTCTTACAAATGCATATTAATAGGCAGGGCCAGCATCATGACAAACAAATGTAGGTTGTAGTACAGGTCATTACTCGACTCCAAAATGAGAGAGCAGGCTGGCCTCCCAAAGACTTTTACAATCCTCCTGATGCCTAACCAGAACCTTTTGTTAGGGTACTGATAAACACCAGTTTATCATCATTCTTATGACCTAAAACAGATCTAGCTCTTAGGTTTTTAACTCCGCAAACGGGTTTTTGGGTTGCATTTAGGCATAACCTAGGATTAGGCCTGCATTGCATTCTTTTTACATTTTTAACATCTTTACTTTAGTGTTAAGGTTAAGCAGATGTTCAAACCCTTAAAACCCTAGCACTCAAGAAGGACAAAATTGAAGAAGTGTAGATTAGTTGAACCCTAGCTGAATCCAGTTCATCTCAGCTGGATATCAGCTCACATTGGTTAAGTTTAGCTCCTTCCAGCTCCATTTAGCTCATCTTAGCTAGATGGTAGCTCAGGGTAGCTCATCTTAGCTCAACCCACCTTAACTCAGCTTAGATCCAACTCAACTTAGTTGAGTCTAGCTCATCCTAGCTCCAGTCAGGTCACTGGGAGCTCTAGCCAGCTCAGCTTAGTTGACGGGAGTTCACTCCAGCTCTAGCTCATTCCAAGTCCAGTTCTACCCAGCTCCACTTAGCTCACAACAGCTAAACTCCCTCTATCTTAGCTACTACTTGCCTACTTAGTAGCTAAGCTAGCTCGGGAGTTCTCATTAGAGGTAATTCCAGCTCAACTTAGCTCAACTACTCAAACCTAGATACTAGCATAAGAACTAGCTAGCTAAGCTAAGTAGTTGAGCTCCTCATGAAGACCACCTTAGCAGATTCAGCTCTAGTGCAGCTCCAGTCAGCTCTTTCTTAGCTCCTCTTCTCAAAACCCTAACTCCTCCACTACTATTCTACTAGTTAAGCTAGCTTAGCTAAGCTCAAAACCAGCTCCACCTCCATGGCTGTCCACCACTTACCTAAACCCTAACCTAACTCCACCCTAACTCTACTCCAAGTCCACCACCTAAACTAACCACCTACCTCCACCAATAGTTGGTGCCACCATCCCTACATCTCTTCTCACCACCACCTCCAAGAGCCACAACTAAAAGTGTCGCCAACTTTCCCTCCAAAACCCCTTCATATCACCACCATCTATCTCCCTTTGAATCCATCTCCACCATCCACCTAACCTCATTCTAGAAGCCCCCCTTTGGCACCAACTTTAACACATCCTTCCGCCACCACAACTACCCTTAAACACCACCTAAGTTGGCGCCAAAACTACCTACCCACACCCCTTCAAAATGGTGCCAACTCTACCTTCAATCACCACCATCCAAACACCACCATAATCCATCTCCTTCCACATGTTGGTGCCAAAGATAAGCCCCTTAACCACACCAAAATTGGCACCAACTTAACCCAAACCCACCTACCCTACACCCTTTCATGTGGCTCCAATTAACCTCAACCCTCCACTATATAACCACCATCTTATAAGCTCATCCTAACCCTCCAACATTCCACACCAACTCTTAACCCTAGTCCCCACCATGAGTTGGCACCAACAACTCTAACCTAACCCTTAACCACACCTACTCACAACTCTCTATGTGGCGCCAACACATAGCCACCATCCATCTCATAACCACCACCATATAACCTAATCCTAGCCATACAACACACCTAACCCATCCTTAACCCTAGCCCCCATCTAGAGTTGGCGCCAACCACCAACACCCCTCCATTTTGGTGCCAATTCACCTCAACCCTAGGATCTTCTAACCACCCTCATAAGTCCATCTTAGCCCTCTATCCATTAACCACACCTATCTGTTGGTGCTAGAGCACCACGATCGTTTGTTTTGATGATAACAAAACACGTGTCATTTAACATTTGCACTTGGAGTCTTAGATTTCAGGCAAATTGCAAATGGAGACGTGACTAAACGGAGTTCGAGCTCTCATCCAGGATGGATTGGAGGAGCTTGATGGAAAACAGAGGAGATTCGCGAGGAGCGATAGATTGAAGATGGAAGGACAAGAAGAATAAGATAGAAATCTGTTTATTTCTTTCATGTACTTTTGTCTTTATTTCCTTGCTCTTTTTGTTCCTTAGAAAATCATGTTAAAGAGCCTCAAAGTACCCTAACAGTAGTCCTAGGAACACCAGCACAACCCTAGGATACTTAGGTTTTCTGTAGAAAACTTAGAAAACCAATATAGGGTTCAAACAGCCTTTTCAGACGTCTAATTCCAAAATCAGACGTCTGATAATGTGTTTTAAGACGTCTGACTGTTGATTCAGACGTCTGATAACATTTAGGCTGGACTTGTTAGCTCTGTCTGATGAAATCAGATGTCCATACCTCAGTCCAGACGTCTTAGAAGACGTCTGATGGACTTGCTAGACGTCCAATTAGTGGACCGTTGACTGGCACAACAAACACTGAAGGATATGACCATTAGAGCCTTATCAGACGTCCTTAAGCCTTTCCAGACGTCTGATATATGACCGTTTTGCCTCGGCTGACCCAAAATCTCTTCTCAGAGATTTTCTAGCCATTGCAACTCTTGGAAATCCATTCCCGCAGAAAAAGTAGGTTTCCAGACGTCTAGACATAGTGCCAGACGTCCTGTATGTCGTCTGATGGACTTGCACTAGAACCTTGTTTAGATCTGATCAAGTCAGGAAGAAACCCGCATAAAATCAGATGTCTGACTTTGTTCCTAGACGTCTTAAAGTGATCTTCCAGACGTCTGATGCCAGGATCAGATGTTTGATAGCCCTGTCAGTGCAATCATTATTCCTGATTTCGGCCTGATTCTCTTGGGCTTTGCTCCCAACGGCTATGGAAGCTTTCCAGAGCCTTCCAAAGCTTTCCTAAGGCCTCTATAAATAAAGAGGAACCTCTTGCACACAAACACACACCTAGATAACCAAGACACACCCAAGTAACATACTTTCTACTCTTTTGTGTCCTAGAAAAGCTCTTGCTCTCCAAGCTCAAGTTCTACATCTTGAGAGCATCAAGCCTTTGCGCACGTGCTCTCCTGCCGTAGTTCACGAGAGCGATGTTGCGCCGTCGCATGGCTCACGCACCTGCGTCATCGATTCGACGCACTCCTTGCAAAGGGGAGTTTCCTATTTTCTATAGAAGCTTAGGTTAACAATTACTTTGTTGGCTCTATAGGATTGTTGTTATTTATCTTTGTTACTTTGGTTGGGTATTCGCTTTGCGAATTCTCGTCTCCTTCGTGGGACAAAATCCTTCTCGTGAAGAGAAGGGGTTTGAGGTACGCTACCCTCGTATAAAGTAGCGTGGTTGTAATTGAGGTTGAATCACCCTCATTTAAGTGATTCGTTTAGTGGATTTGATCAACTTGGTTGATCGGAAAATCCTAACTCGAGAGGGTTAGGTGGTGGTTTTCACCCGGTTTGGGTTTCCACCTATAAATAATTGTGTACATTGTGTGATTGTTTATTTTATATTTTCGCAATTTATTACGTCACTCCCTCCTAGTAGGGAATCTACACTATCCCCTACCACTCCTATAAAAAGACCTACCCTACCACCAAAAAGACCCATCCTTGGTTACATTTTTATACCCATATTACACCAATATCCAAGGAGAGAAGGAGAGGAGGAAGAAGATCAAGGAGACACCCTGTCTCCTTGGTGGCTTCAACTTCTTCCTTGTGTCGCCACCAAACCAAGGAGGAAGCCCAGGCAAGGAGGACATCCAAAGGAGATACTAAGAGTGGTGCACACCTACCCAAGGAAGAGTTCTTGGAGTAGAAATCTTCCACTCTAGGAGGATCTAGGCATGCCCATCTAGGGCTTGCCAAGAGGAGAGCTAGGTGCCAGGAGCAAGCTTCCTTCAACCCAGGGGCAACCTGAGTTGGAGTGGAAACTCTGCAGCATCATCACCATCTTCTTCGTAAGCCTTCTTTTACATTTTCTCTGTATTTTGCATAGTAGTTTAGTGTTTGATTTTGGTTGGAGATTACAAGTGGGAATTCCTTTCACTTGTGAGCTCTCCAACCCCATTGTAAAACATTTTCAATTAAGAAGCATTCCTCTACAATCTTTTTAAGTAGCTTGTGTTGCTCTTTTGTTGTGCCTTGTTTTATCCATTATTCCAAGCATCTACTACTTGGAGTGAGTTGGTCAAAACAAGACACTTGTTGCTTTATTTTCCTGTAATCCAAATTCTCGTCTCTCTCCGCATTGTTTTGCCCGTATTAAAAGAAAACCTAAAAAAATTACATATTTCAAAACCCAAAAAAGAAGTTGATTTCCAAGATTGAAGTGAGAGATTTGCTTTAAATCATTCCTACCTCTCTAGGGACGACTCGAATACTTTCCCAAGCAAGTACTCAGAGTTTATAAATTTAAAAGCAATCCAAATTGTGTGTTGCAATGACTTAATTCACGATTTTTACAAATCACACATTTTAGCGATCAGGTACCTCAAGATGAGGATGATTTTGAGCTCAAATCACAAATCATTAATCTGATTCCCTACTTCCATGGCCACAACTCCGATGACCCCTTCCATCACCTTGAAGAACTTCTACACATAAGAAGGACCTTTGGCTTGAGGAACATGAATGAGAATACCCTAATGACGAAAATGTTCCCATTTTCTTTAAAAGATAAAGCTGCTCAATGGTTGAGGACAATTGGTAGACCAATCCTAACTTAAGAAGATTTGAGAAGTACTTTTCTAAAAAAATTCTTTCCCATAGGAAAAACAAATGTCCTTAGATGTGCCATTACAACCATCAAGCAGAACCTTGGGGAACAATTGCATGAGGCTTGGGAGATATTTAATGACTTAGCCAGGAAATGTCCTCAACATGGGATTCCCAAGTGACACTTGGCCCATATTTTCTATTATGGGTTAAGTGACAATTTGAAGAATTTTGTTGATGCAGCATGTGCGGGCAATTTTCTAAGCAAAGATGCTGAGGGAGCTTTTGAATTATTTGAGAATATGAGTGAAAATTCCCTCAACAATGCCTCAATGTCCGCCTTGAATAGATCCAATCAACCAAGGAGTGGAATCTATGAAATTAAAGATAATTCAAATTTGGTTGATTTATAATTGATTGCAGAACGATTGTATAAGGTGGAACTCGTTGGGAAAAATGTAGAGTTTGGATAAGAAATTGGACAACCTTCTAAAGGGTGATAATGGGTTCACTTGAGTGAACAACGAATTGATCTAAGTATTTCCTAATTAAGGTGTCTTAATTTTTAATTACCTAGATATAAGTGAAATTAAAATTATCCAGCATATATATTTTTTATATCCATTATATATTTAAATACATATTACATATTTTTAATAAATGCAGAGCAATCGCGATGGCTCTTTTGACTGATGCTTGTGGGTGTCTAGCTCCGAGTTGTGGCTGCGACTAATTTGGGAAGGGAATTCAAAATTCCTTAACTAACGCCGTAGATGAAGGGGTGAGGGGCCATTGAGCATAAAGAGAAGGCAAAAGAACCTCTCCAGATGATTTTTATTTTCCAATCCCCCTTGGGGGACCTCTCTCTGGCCTCCACCGAGCAACAAGCCTCCCTTGTGGCCATGGTGTACATTGTGGCATAGGCGTTCTCCACCATTGTCATTCGACCTCCACGCCCCATCGACATTGTGGTGTGCACGATGACAACATGCACACTTCCACCATCATGTAGGCACGCCCACACTTACGCAGACCACTAACCAACTTCACATGCTCAACTCCTCCACCCAACACCATTGTCCACCACCATCAACATCCCCACGTCATCCACTCCTTTGTTTTCTTCTCCTTTCTCTGCTACTCGTTCAAAGAACCCATACGTCCACCACCACCACTCCTGCACACAACAACCCTCTCTGGTTGCCATCGTCACCACCAACACCACCAGAACTCTCGCCTCACCACCCCCGAAGTACCCACGTCGACCACACCCCTTCAAAGCAGCACCCACGCCGACTTCGAGAACACTTCGCCGCCGACCTTCACGTGACCGGTCGGCCACCTCCAACCACCGCCGATCACGCTGCGAATACTAGCACAACGCTTGTGCTCCACCGCACCTCCACCACTGATCATGTGGCCACTCGACTCCACATGCACGTGCATGTCTTCCCTCATTCAGTTCCCTTATTTTACTACAGGAACATGGGTATTACTTGTAATGATCGAAAGAGGGAATTGATTGAAGCTTTGGAAATTTAGTTTTTATATATATATGGTTGATTTTGCTGACATGTCCTTGCCATTTCTCTCTTTCTTATTCACTCTATTTCTATCCATTCTCTTCATTAACGTGTGCAACAAACTTTCTACGTGAGGTTATGAGCATAAACGGAAATTATTTGTGAGTTTAAGAGGTTAGTTCCTATTGGTGCAAGGGCACCACGATCGTTAATTTTGATGATAACAAAACACTTGATATTTGACATTGCTTTCGAGTCCAAGATTTCAGGTCAATCGCAAATGGATACAAGTGTGAAGAGCTCACGTCCATGGTGGATTGGAGGAGCTCATTGGAGAAGAAGGAGCTTCACTTAGAGAGAGAGCTTGAAGACAAGAAGAATAGGATAGATTTCTATTTGTCTTGTAGTTTGTGCTTTGTATCTTTTGTTCTTTGCTCTTTATTTTCCTAGATTACTTGTTAAAGAGCCATAAAGTAACAAAATAGTAGTCCTAGGAGTACTCACACAACCCTAGGATACTTAGACTCTTTGTAGTTAACTTAGAAAACCAAAGTAGGCATCAAATAGCCTGATCAAACATCCAATCTGGATATCAGACGTCTAAACCTTGACTTTAAGACATCCGATTATTTGATCAGACGTCCAAAAACACTTAGGCTAGAAACCACTCTCTGTCTACCATTTTTACACATCTAGCCCTTAGTCTAGACATCTTAGTAGATGCCTGATGACATTGCCAGACGTCTAATTAGTGGAACATTAGCTTAGAAATCTAATCATTGAGAAATGACCCTTAATTTTCTATTAGATGCTCATAGAGGACGTTAGATGTCTGATATATAGATGTTATCCCTCGATCAAGCCATAATCACCTCTCATCAGTAATCTAGCTGTTTGTGCCTTAGGAATCCATTCCCGTAGTAATCTAGGTTTCCAAACATCCAGACCTAGTGCCAGACATCTAATAAGTCATCTGACTGACTTACCCAAGAACCTTGTTTAGGTTTGAACCAAGTCAGTAAGGAAAATCATCTAGTATTAGACGTCTAATTTACTTTCTAGACATCAGATACTTTTCCCAGACCTTTGATAACACTATCAGATCATTAATGATCCTGATTTCAACCTATTTTGCCTTGGGTTCATCCCTAACGGCTACCTAAGGCTTCCACAGCCTTCCTAAGGGTTCCTAAGACATCTATAAATATAGGGGGAACCCTCCTTTATTAGACACACCAAGACACACTAAGAAACACTACTTTCCACCATATTTGTGTCCTAGAGAAGTAGAAGAGGTTCTAGCTCTCAAAACCCATCGTCTTCATCTTGAGAGATTCTTTCTCGCCGTGCACCCACTCTCCCTCCTATGATAACAAGAGCGACGTCGTGCCGTTGCGTGGTTCACGCATCCATGTTGCCAAGTCAACACACTTCCACCAAAGGGAAGATCCTTTACCTATAGTAGCTAGATTTAGTTATTCACTTTGTGGCTCTATAGGGTTATTTAGTTTCATTGTCTTTGGTTGGGTATTTGCTTTGCGAATTCCTGTCTCCATCGAGAGACTAAATACTCCTCGTGAAGGGGAGGGGTTTGAGGCACGCTATCCTCGTTTAAAGTAGCGTCAGTTGTAAGAGGTTGAACTACCCTCGTTCAAGTAGTACGGATAGTGGATTTGATCGACTTGATCGATAGGGAAATCCTAAGTCGAGAGGCTTGGGTGGTGGTTTTTACCCGAGATTGGGTTTCCACCTGAAAATCTGTTGTGCACTTGTGATTATTGTTTTGTGTGACATTGTTTAGTATATTTCTGTACATTTTCCACATCACGCATATCTCACCCCCTCTCGTAGGGAATTACATTTCCTCCCTGTGGAGACGACTTAATTATTTTTGTGGTTAGAGTTGATTATTTAAAGTTTTGATTGAAAGATTTTCTACCACGAAACATACAATGACAAATATTTTTTTTTATTAAGCGAGAATCCCTCTGTCAGGCAGGAATTTCTTAGGTACACATTTCAGAATAAACCCTATGCCTACCTAAGGAACTTCTACGCTAACCCGCACCCAACTCCCCAATCCTCTAGGTTAGGAAGTAGTGCACAATATTAATGACCTGACCATGGCTCCACCTATGAGCCAACTTTACTTGGACCCATCTCTTTCTGGGTACTAAGGAGGGACCTTGATACCCTCAAATTCTGAATAGGCATCCCGATGCCCAATTATCCTGAGGATGTGAATGCACTCCAGGGATGCACTAGAAATGATCCCTAGTCGAACACTTACAACCTTGGATGGTGCAACCATCCTAACTTTGCTTGGTCAAGTCAGAAACCCGCCCAGGGACCTAACTTGACTAAGCCTAGCACTTATGGGCAACCAAGTAGGTACACACAACCGCGCACATACTAGCCACAACCTACTTAGGAAGCCTAGCCTTCTGATCTGAGTCTGGTCCTCAAAGAAATGCGGGAAATGAATCTGAGACATAAAGAAGAAATGAATCAATTGAGGACAGATTTGACAAGATGATTGGACCAATTAGTTGATGCTAGACAACACGAGATGCTACCATCCCAACCTGTCCCCAACCCAAGGAATTTCAATACGGTTAACCAAAACAATGGGAGCAACAACCACACATAATTCAACCTGCTCCCCAGAACCCACCTAGCTTTGTTAACCCCAACCCAACTCAGGCTTAACCCATCTAGCTTTGCAAAACCCACCTCACCCTTCTAACGCTAATGCTTATGCCTATGCTGTTACCTTGAGAAGTGGGATAGAAATCCAAGATCCTTATTCTTCTACATCCAAATCTTACCAAGATCTTTAGGAGCCCGAATTTGATCTGCGAGACCAAGCTAGTCAAGAAGACAAGGATCAGGACTCGAACACTCATGATTTCTCTCAAGCACCTTTTCTTGAAGCCTTTAACAAATCTAGGGAAAAGAAAACCAATCAATCTAAGGAGTGGCTTGAGATTTTAAAGCAAGTCTAGGTGAATATACTACTCCTTGAAGCTATTGAGAACATCCCAGCTTGTGCGAAATTTCTTAAGGAAATGTGCACACCGAAACGCCAGGTCAAATCATCAAAAAGGGTCGTAGTTTCTGAACAATCCAGTGCCATCATCTTAAATAAGCTCCCTCCTAGAAAGAAAGATCCAGAGACCCCCTTAATTTCATGTGAAATAGATGGTTTTATCTAGGAACAAGCCTTACTAGACCTTGGTGCCTCCATCAATCTAATCCCCATGGAATTATATGAAGAGTTGGATTTAGGTCCCTTGCAACACACTGATGTTACCCTTCAACTTGCTGATAGGTCAACTAAGATTCCAAAGGGACTCTTACAAAATGTGATTATAAAAGTGACGGATTTTGAGTATCCTATGGACTTTCTAGTTTTAGATATGGAGGCATCAGGAAACTTGAACCACACCCCAATAATCTTAGGAAGACCTTTCTTGGCCACAACCAAGGCTCTAATCAACTGTGAGACTAGGAATATGAAAATCACTTCTGAAAGGAAAACTTGTCAACTCAATATCTTTAAAGCTTCCCAAAAGAATAAAGTGAATTGTGGTTCTATCAAGGTCGCGGGAAAAATTGAAGAGGTCTTGGCAATTCACAGTAAGGATGATCCTAATTCTACCAAATCTCAAGATCAACGCGAGAGGCAAGGAAGTGATGTACTTGAGGATGATTCTAATTTACCACCTCCCATAGATAATCAAATTGAAAAAGACATTAGTGAGATTGAGAAACTATTGGAAGTATCTTGTGATGAATTAGATGATGACATTAAGAATCCTCAGTATATCCACCCTGAAATCTAAGAATTATCAAATTTTAAAGGGCTCCGAGACATTGGACAACCAAAGGACATGAACCAAGAAAACGAAGAAACAACCTTAGAAAAAGAAGCTTAAATCATGATGGACTGGGGAAGAAATTATAATCCAATTGGTTCAAATGGATGGCTTGATTCTGCGGAAGAAATGACTTCGGATAAGGAAGAGGTAATTTCTGATGAGGATTTTGAGGAATTCAACACAACTCTACCTTTATCCTCATATGACCTAGAGCCTGGAGAATTTATGATTTTTGACATCAATTACCATTATGAGGATCCTTTATATTCTAATTTAGAACCAGATATAAATTTCAATCATGATTTCAATCCAGATCCTCCACTACCTCTTCTAGAATTATGGAATTGAATTAATGAACAAGCTCTGCATCATGAACCTCATCTATCTGACCCTATTTTATATTTCGAATCAGAAAAACTCTTTGGAGTGGGGATGCATCATCAGTTGGCCCGCATTTGTGAATCATTGATTCTTGAGCCACATGATCATATCTTCATACTAATCCTAAATCTCTCAACAACAATTATTACTCCTTCTCTTGACCCACAATATTGAAATGCATATTTCTTTTGGGTTTAGGTCCAGCAAATGACGTTAAACTTAGCGCTGGCTGGGAGGCAACCCAGTATTCTGTACAGGTATTTTTCATTTTTGGTATGATCAAGTTGACCTAGATTAACAAGCTTAGTTAGGTGATATCCCCTCCTCTTGCTTATTACATGTTGATTTTTCTGCATACATTTCAATGAGGACATTGTAAAGAATAGGCATGGGGGGTGGACATTGTATGTCTTATTTTTATGTCAAAAAAGAAAAATTGCATTCATGCATAAAGAATTTTTATCAAGAAGGTTTTATTAGGGATTTATTCTTAAGTTGATTCATGAATTTAGAATCTAGTACAATTTCACACTTACACGTAGAATTTGCCATGGATCATCTATGAAGATCAATAAACATTTTTAGTTTGTCGAGAAGAAGCAATGCTTCTTCTCCTAAACCCTTGGACAGTAATTAGGGAGTCAGGAAAATTATCTTTTAGCAGATCCACCAAACAAGTGAGAGGTGAGAGTAGAGAGTCTATTAGTGTTCTAAGGCTAGTATAATGAATCTTAGTTTCTGGGTAATGGGATAATGATACTCAGAGTTAGGCATAGTTTTTGCTCTCGATTCCTGCGTACAAATTCTTAGGGTGAGAATTTTTTTTGGAGAGCCACCAAATAAGGCAAATACGTAAAAATAGGTTCTAATAAAATTAGGACTAACGTAGATGGTTACGATCGTCCTTTATGGAATCCTCGACTGAAGGGGGTATTAATATTAAGGTTAGAAATACGCTGTCCCATCCATTCCTTTCACGGTGCCGAGAGTAGGTACTTTCACCAAATAAGTGACCCGATATCCTCTTGAACACCCCCAATCCTAAATAATTCCTCGTAAATAAAAATGTGCATGGGTCTGCATTATGTTGTATTATATATGAAAAAAAAAGAAAAAAAGAAAGAGAAAGACAAAAGTACAAGGAATATATATATATATATATATATATATATATATATATATATATATATATATATATATATATATATATATATATATATATATATATATATATATATATATATAAGAGTGTGTTAATTGCATTGTGTTCACTTCATGTCAAGCACACATTGAGGCAGCAACACCCATTTCCTTTTCAATCCACCAAATACAGCCTTGACCTACTTTTCTATATTTTTGATTGCCTGAATACGGGCTAAGGAATTCTGACTTAGTCATAGGGTTATCAGAACTTAATCAAAGTGTTAATGTCATGAAAGGCCACCAACTATATTGACAAATCTGGTGAGATTGTGAACTTGAAAAAGACAATGGAAATCTAGGTTCTGTAGTACTAGTCTATGTGTAGTGCCAGATGAGTATGATTCACCAAATACAAACCCACTTGACTCAGACATCTTCTACCTAAACTAAAAGTCGGGGCTGATATTATAGATTATTTTATAATCCTGAGGGAAGAAGTTTGTCTATCCTAATAGAATTTTATAAAGGATCAAGTATGAGCTTTAGATGTGGATTGACTTTTCACTGGGATTCGTTGCATCAGCTACAACACTAGACTTTCAAGACTATCTAGATTTCTAAAGTTTTGGATGAAAACAAAAGAAATAAATCTCTAGTTGAGCTTTTGATAGAAATTAGTCATTTAGGACCACTTTGTATTTAGTCTTGCATTTGCTAGGGATTAGCAAGATTCAGGCAAGAGGGTGTGATTGCACAGCAATCATAAGATCTAATTTACCTGAATTAAGTTAGTTTTTAGCTTAACTTAGGACCAATGCATGTATAAGCATCATAATTTGCATCATAGTTAATTTGTTAGCTTTATCGATGATCATGTTATTTTATGCTCTAAAAGAGAGACAATGTTAATTGCAGATAATTTGGGGCCGCAGATGATAGATCAGACCATACGGATCTAATTAGGACGATGACGGGAGTCCAACGCTTCTGGAATCGTCTTGATCAGACTTCCATATCACCACATTCAGCTCATAGAAGATTAAAGCCCAAGGAGAAAATAGTAGAGATCCAAACCTCAGATGTCAAATCCGATTGCACAGATGGATTTGGATCAATGATCGTAGTCCAACGATGCAAAAATCAACTCAATCGAAGCCCTATAGCACCAACTACAAGGGTGAGAAGATGGACAGTCAGGATGGCGCCACATGGCACCATCCCAACGATCCACCACCGTGCCCCAACCAATGGCCATGAAGAGGTCATGTCGCCCCACTGCACGTTCATCAAGAAGAGTTCATCTCAGTCGTTGGATCTTCATCCAACAGTTGAGAGCGTCCGTGCTTGAAAACTAAAATGCGACACAAGGGTGCGCGTAGCGCATTGGTCTCAGCTCTCGCACACAAGCAAGCGACACAAGTTCGACTCGCACTCAACGCCAAATCAGAGTGGTGGTAGCGTTCATGTGAAATTAAGCCGTCGAATTGAAGCGAAGGGCAAGGATGTGGTCGCGTGGTGCGCGGAGGTGCGTTGGATGAGGCGGTGCAGTGGACGCTCGGATGGACGCACAATCAGACACCCCGATATATGCACGATTGGGTGGGCAAGAAGAGGCGGTGCGTCGCTCTTTTTAAGCCATCCGATCGAGAGATCGGACGAACGAAAATGAAAGTGTGCACACGTGCGTGAAGGGTACAAGGTGGTAGATCTAGTGGCTGAGCGGCTGCCACATGTCGGCATATGAGGTGATCCACGCGTTTAAGACGCGTGGAAGGTTATTTTGAGATGCAATTTGGTCCGTTGATCTCCCGATCAACAGATCCGATCGCACCTAAGGAGTTGCATGATTTAGGAGGCCTAAATTCCTACTTTGCTCCTCAATTTAGTTATAAAAAGAGCCCCAGAGCCCCTAATTGAATTTGAACTTCCACTAAACACATCTTCAACCTCTTTCTCTTTTTGTAACATCTCTCTAGTCTTCCCCCCAATGCTCTGGATTTGAAGTGCTGCTGCACTTCGCACAAGCATCCCACAAACAACACCGTCCTTCATCTATTTTCTCTCTCTATTCTTTACCATAGTTGTTTTAATTCCTAGTTTGAGAACTATTTGCCATTAGCAATAAAAATCTGATTTTCTGAATATCTGGTTTCTATTTCTGTGTTGCATTAGGATAGATTAGTTAGTATGAAAAGCTTTGAAAATCATGTTTTACCTCCCTGTGAATGACTCAGGACTCACCGATTCTAATTTATAAATTTATTTATTTTGACGTGATTCGCACTACAATAATATAAATAATATTTATGCGTTTCGCAATGAACAGGCACTTGTACTGAGAAATGATATTTGCCCTAACAAAATCCAAGACCATAGAATGGTCATTTATCCGTGTGGGTATGGCTTCTATCCATTTTGATACATGGTCCATGGCCACAAGGATGTATTCATATTCAAAGGACATAGGAAATGGACCCATGAAGTCGATGCCCCAAATATCAAAGATCATAATAGGGAGAATAGGCTGCTGGGGCATCTCATCCCTTTTCCCAATGGTTCCTGTATGCTGGCAACGTAGACATGCGCCTACATATGTATGTGCATCTTTGAATAATGTGGGCCACCAAAAGCCAGACTGAGGAATCTTATGGGTAGTCTTTTTCCCACTAAAATGCCCTCCACAGTGGAGGTCATGGCAAAAACTGAAAACACTCCTTTGCTCTTTGTTAGGGAAGCCATGGTGGAATAACTGGTCATGGCCTATTCTAAACAGCTCGGGTTCCTCCCAGTGATAAAATTTAGCTTTGGCAAGAAATCTGTCTCGCTTCTGCTTGTCCCAAATACTAAGGGTAATGCCTATGACCAGATAGTTCATTGTATCAACAAACCAAGGAGTTTTGGCCTCCGCGACCATCAAAGATTCATCGGGAAAAGTCTCTTGGATACCACCAGCAGGGATTGATGCCTTAATAGGGATCCTAAACAGATGATCTGCTACCACATTCTCAAGTCCTTTCTTATCTTTAATTTCTAGGTCAAACTCCTGGAGTAGCAGAATCCAACGAATCAAACGAGGTTTGGTGTCCTTAGCAAGAAGGTGCTTTAAAGCAGAATGATCAGTGAACACCACAACCTTGGATCCCAATAAATAAGATCGAAACTTTTCCAAAGCAAATACTACAGCAAGAAGTTCCTTTTCAGTGGTGTAGTTTTGCTAAGGGTCCGTAAAGGTCTTGTTGGCATAATGCAAAACATGAGGTTTACCATCAACCCTTTGACCTAAGACCACTCCCGCAGCAAAATCAGAAGCATTGCACATAAACTCAAATGGGAGGGCCCAATCTGGTGCTTGAAGAATTGGAGTAGTAATAAGGGATTTCTTCAAGACTTGGAAAGCCTTGCCACATCTATCATCAAAATCGAAGGAAAGATCCTTCGCTAACAGGTCGCAGAGGGCTTAGAGATTTTACTAAAATCTCTAATGAAGCGCCTATATAATCCAGCATGGCCAATAAAAGATCTAACTTGACGAACATTGGTGGGCAATGGAAGTTTAGAGATGGACTCGATTTTGGCTTTATCCATCTCTAATCCTCTCTCAGAAACTACACGCCTCAAAACAATGCCCTGCTGGACCATAAAAAGGCTCTTCTCCCAGCTAAGCACCAACTTTGCCTCTTCGCAATGGGTTAAGACTTTATCAAGGTGCGAGAGGCATAGGTCAAACAACCAGCCATAAATGGAGAAATCACCATGAAGATCTCTACAAACTCCTCGATCATGTCAGAAAAGATAGCCATCATACATCATTGGAATGTAACAGGAGCATTACATAACCCGAATGGCATTCGGCAGAATGCAAATGTGCCATATAGACTTGTGCAAGTGGTACACTCCTGATCATTAAGGAAGACAACTATTTGATTACATCCAAAGTACCCATCTAAGAAACAGAAGTACTTGTTCCCTACTAGTTTTTCCAAAATCTGATTAATAAATGGCAAGGGGAAATGGTCTTTCTAGGTAGCTGTATTCAAACGATGCTAATCAATGCAGACCCTCTAGCCACTTGAGGGTCTAGTGGTCACCAACTCTGCTTGGTCATTTTCTTCCACAGTGATTCTTGCCTTTTTGGGCACCACATGTTTTGGATTGACCCATTTACTATTTGAAATGGGATAGATAATGCCTGCATCCAACCAATTTAGAATCTCCTTTTTAACAACCTCTCATATATTAGGGTTGAGCCTTCTCTGCATGTCTTAAAAGGGTTTCATAGGATCGTCTATGTATATGTGATGCATGCAGAGAGATGGGTCAACACCCTTAATATTAGTTATAAACCAAGCAATAGCTTCCTTGTGCCTTTATACACACTCGAGTAGTGCTCCCTTTTGCGATTCAGATAACATAGATGAGATAATGATGGGGAGCATGTCATTAGGGCCAAGGAAAGTATATTCCAGTGTGCTCGGGAGGGGTTTAAGCTTCAACTCAAGAGCCTTTTGGATTGAGGGTATAAGTTGAGATGTCCTCGCCTTAGGTAGCAGATCTACCTTCAGGGTCCAAGGTGGAGACAGAGACTCTGTGTGTACTCCCAGCAACTCTTCCAATTCGGGCATATCCCCTTCATTTTCTTCAATAATCGAAGGATGGTCCTTAAATATGACCATTTGAAGGGGATCACTACATAAGAGTGTTGGGGTAATGGTAATCTCTTCAATAATTTCATCAACCACCTCAATCTAGGAATAATCTTCTAATCCAGGTTACTTGTAGGTATCAAAAACATTCAACCGGATTTTCTTATTCCCAAAGCCCATTTTAAGTGCCCCTGATCTACAATTGATAGAGGCGTTGGCTGTGGCCAAGAAGGGGCATCCTAGAATAATGGATGGCTTGGTGGGCTTATTAGATGGGTTAATATCAAGTACAAGAAGTCAACAGGAAAGAAGTCCTCCGCTCTCACCATGACATCTTCCAGCAATCCCTGTGGTGTCTTAAACAATCTGTTTACAACTTGGAGGATGACCGGACTAGGCTTTAAATTGCCTACTCCCAAAAGGTCGTAGACAGAGCTTAGTAGAATGTTCACCCCTGCACCCAGATCGAGCAGAGCCTCGTCAATGTGCTGGTTACCTATAACCACTGAAATATATGGGGCTTCTAGGTCTTTCATCTTGGGGGGTGTTCCATGTTGGAGCATCGAGCTAACATGGCTAGGTAGGATGACCTTAGCTTGGACCTGTCTCCTAGATCAGTGCTTCTAGGTACATAGGTCCTTTAGAAACTTGGCATAGGACGGGATCTGTTTCATAGCATCCAATAAAGGCAAGTTGATGTGGACTTTCCTGAAAGTGTCCACAATTTCATCCATCATATCCTTGGCTCCAAATGAGCCAACAAAAGATTCCCCAGGGTCAGATAGGTTCTCTAGATAGGGCACTCTCGACTTCTGGGTGGAGGGGTCATCGTGTCGGGACATGGGTGGTGGAATGACGATGTCCTCTAAGTGAGTGATATCAACCGAGGGAGGGTAGTGTGGCTCTTCCTCGATGAAGGTGGAAGTTGGGTTCGGTGTAGGAGCAGAATTCTGAGGGGTGACGGTAGGAGTGCTATCAAGTTTGCTTATTTTTTTCCACTCCTCAATATGGTCACAGCTTGAGAGTGCTCCCTGAATATGACCCCCTTATCCTTTGGGTTCTCCTCAGAAGAGTTAGGCAACTTCCTCGAATCCCACTACCTAACTACCTCAATAAGATGGCCAATTTGGGATTGCATATCAATGATCATCTTTTTCTGAGATTAGATGACCATATTATGATGCTCTTGCATCACTTTCATCATGGCTTTTAGTTCATCCATCTTAGAGGACTTGTATAGGATGGTTGGTATACAGGTTGGGGAGGTTGGGGTCTTGCGTTCCCTGAGTTGGAAGCATTACCTTGCTTCCATGAAAGGTTTGGATGGTTCTGCCACCCCAGATTATAGGTATTAGAATATGGGTTATTATGAGGGAGTGGTTGGAAACCTTGGGCTGCATTCAAGTTGGGCATGAATCAACTCAGGGAATTGATTTGCCAAATGGCACTCCATAGTGGTGTGTGTAGTGCTTTAGCAAATGGAGCAGTCACTCGAAGCTTGGACAATAGAAGCTGATTGTAGGTTCATGCTGGGATTTGCTAAAAGCCTATCAAAATTTTTATTTAATAATTGAATTTGATAAGCCAAATCCTGAGTAGCCCCAGCTTCATGGGCCTCTATCTTCCTCTACAAGATTGATGGTTTCCTTTCTTGAGAGGCAGAGGACATGTGTATGGAATTATCACTTAATGTTTCAAATAAAGTCCAAGCTTCATCCTCAGTTTTGGTCATGAAGGTTACAACACAGGCTTCATCGATGGTTTGCCTATGCTGTTCAAATAAGCCATTATAGAACCTTTCGATCAGTTGCCATTTTGGCACTTGGTGGTGGGGGCATAACCTGAGTAAGTTGTTAAAATGCTCCCATGTCTTGTGAATTTGCTCCCCTTCCTATTGAGTAAAACTCATGATCTCTCTCCTGTAATGATTGGTTTTACTCATAGGAAAGTACTTCTTCAAAAATTCTCCCTTAAGGGTGGCCCAATCATTTACCCTTGCATCGAGGGTATGATACCAGTGCTTGGCCTTATCCTTTAGGGAGAAAGGAAATAAGGTTCTCATCAGGGCTTCATTTGTAAAGCCCTGGAGCTTCACCATAGAACTGACCTCGGTGAATTCCTCGAGATGCCTGTAAGGATCTTCCCTAGCAGTACCATGGAAAGAGGGTAGCAAAGATATGGTACTGCTCTTGATCTCATAAGGATTATCCACTCCAGGTCTTCGGATAGGTAGGATTTGTTGAGTTGTGGGGAGGAAATAGTCTCTCGAGGTTCTCTGATTTTCACAACCCTAATTTCTCATCCCGGTATCTCTTCTGTATCTTTCGTCTTTCTTAGTTGGCTCTCCTAAAAAGTTTCTCAGGTTTAGGGTCAAAAACAAGACTTCTAAGGGAGCGCCTACCAAGCATACACCAAGCAAACACAAGGCAAAAGGTATTTTATCACTTTAAAGCACTTTAAGTCATCTTCCAACTTTCCAGATTGGCCAAATAGAGTCAAGGCAATGTTTCTCCGTTCCCACGTAAGTGGTATAAGAGAAATGAGGCACTTGAGATTCCTGGCCAATGTCTATTAAGGAGGTTGAGGTCACTTTAGTCCTTTTGGGTGACCAAACAAGTTGTTAATCCAATTACGCACCCTAAATTAACCTTCGAGTGCCCTAAAGACATACACTTTGTTGCAATGATATTCTCAAATACTCAAGTAAAAAGGTACTCCAAGGATGGAACCAAGGAATGCATGTAGGGCGAACCCTTCCTTTGAGGCGATGTGTTAGCGGTGCCTCTTAACTACCCTTTAATTCCTTTAAGGGGTGTCCTCCTCCTTAAAGTATCAAATCACTCGGGAAAAAGTTAATACCATTGTCACAAAGTGAAATAGGAGGGTTTGCACCAATAAAGAGATCGATGCCTATAGCCTTAAGGGTTCGAGTCTTAGTGCGGTGCCTACAGTAAGTGCTCAGTGTAGGAAGTGTGCATCATACCACGAAAAATGATTTTATTTTGAAAATCACAATCAAGTTATTCAAACACTTCCTGTTTATTTTACTCCTCTTTTCAAAAGTAATGTGACCACTTGATTAATCTTTTCAAATCAGCTTAAGTGGTCTTCTTAAATTATGTCCAAATGTAATGCATGTGCAGATAACTGTTGCAAAAAGATAAGAATTATGCACCTTGCTTTAGCACTCTACGATGCAAAAATGCACATAATGCAATAAGAAAAATCTAGATGCTGCTCAAGCACTCCTAGATGATCGGCCTATGGATATGCAACTTCTAGTCGGTAGCTTGGGTTTTTTTTTTTATAAATGAGCAATCAAAAGAAACTAACCACCACAGACAGAATAAACCTAGTATCTAAAAAACTAGGGACACTCCCCCGAAAACTAGCCCCAGGTTGCAAGGGCGAGAAAACAAATAATTAGACTAAATCCTAAAGGGTCTACTCTAACATGCAAAATTAGCAATCTAAGAGGCAGAATCCTCCTAGATGTTCCTCTGTGCATCTTCACATGTGTGGAATCAAGGCCCACGGCACCTGCTGTTGTCCATCAGGTGGTGACAAGGTCCACCAAGACGAGCGTCTGTTGCGTACGCCTCCTCCTCAATGACGTACCTCGCATAGAAGAATGATAGAGCAATAAATATATAGCCCCAATTAAGAATCACTGTGAACAGAAGATACCTATGAGTTTATTAGGTTCGTTGCCTCCCCAAATGATGCCATTTGATAGAGACTTACGCTTAATTAAAAAGATGATAGCAATAAAATGATAATGTTGTTGTATATGGCATGGTGGAAAGTTTCCCAATCAAAACTTAAATAAATTTAAATCTACACGAAATCAGGTTATATCACAAGGAGGCACAAATCCAATAAACTTGCAAATGTTTCCGCATGGAATAAAAATCTTATTTCAAGAAAATTAGTTTCTTGTTCAATTCAATTCCTCCTTCGTTATATAAAATAATAATGGAAGAGAATGGTGAAGGATATTGCATGCACTTTTCACAATAGAAAATATTTCAAGCATGCTCTTACTTGAAACCAAAACCTTCGCCTAGTAAATATTCCATTCACTTTATGCTTCACGAATAAGAAACTTATCTCGGTCAATGCATAAGAGAAGAGAGTGAGAGGGCATGTTGATAGAAAAATTGATCTTGAAAAATAAAGGGAAAGAGAGAGGGTGCATGAGATAGTTTTTCCAATATAAAATTTTAAAGCATTACTTTCACAAGGGCATCAAATGTAATAACAGACATGTTACTATAGCAAAATAGGGGTTTCTCTTGGAGGTTGCGCACACACAGAGGATAGGCTTGTTGGCGATGAGCTTGGTCGAAGGAAGAGGTGGGATCCCGACCTTCACGTGATGGTGATGGTGTGGCATGAGGAGGCCAGTGATGGCCAGTCAGTGTTGAAGAGGGCGGCAGTGGTGGGAGTTGTAGGTCACTAATGGGGTCTCTTATTGGGCCTTGGGTGGTGGCGTGAAGCGTGTGGAGTGGGGTCGATCGCCGACGAGCTTGCTGATGCAACAGCGATGAACTGAGCGGGCCGACGGTGTTGTTGGCAGGAGTGGCGGCAGTGGCGATTGTTGGGTTCTTTTGTTGAGGACGATGATGAACCATGGTTGTGATGGAAGAAAGGAGAATAGGCAGGGGTGATGGTGGTGTTGGTGACCGTGAAGGCTGCTGATGGAGTTGGTCGAAGGTGGTGGTGCATACGGTGAGGGAACGACTGGTGGTGGTGGGTTCTTCTTAAGGGTGGAAGGGGGGAACAGGGAAGGAGAGTAGAAGATGAAGGAGATGAAGAAGACGGAGAAGAGGATGGCAGTGGGTGTATGCACTCTTTCACCGTGCACATGTGATCGACGAGGCGAGGTCCATGATGCACGCTTCTACCATGGGGTATGTGATGGGCACGGTGTAGAACAGGGAAGAAGATGGACCCAAGCACTATCGCGATGATCTTTTAATGGATGTTCCCTTGGTTTGTTTCAACCGCTCGAAATCTCCTCCAACAACTGGACGAAGATATCGAGCGATTGAGAGGGTGGCGGTGCAGCTCGGTTGACTTGACTTAGCAGTGGAGAGGTGATGGTCTTGGAAAGAAAATAATAAAGAAAGATTGATTATTTATAGAAAAACCCAAAATAATGTTAAATTCTATTTTTGTGAGTAATGTATGTATGCCATGCCAACTAAATTATAATCTAGCCTACTTATATTCTAATGCATACTATCCTCAATTATATTTACATATGCATGTAATGTATGAAATATGCATGCAAGCAATTTTATAAACTAATCTATTTACATAGTAAAGTATACTATGTACATGTAACCATCAATCTAATACCTGGGCATTTACGCATTCAATTAGACCCCAAATGTGGTCTCATCAAATGCCCCCATGCCTAATTTTTGCTAGTCCCTACCAAAAGTGAAAAATGTTGGAAGTGACCAAAGATTTCTGCTTTTCTTATTTCAAAAATTTAGAGATCCAGACAAATGTGAAAATGAAGTGATAGTAGCTTCAGCAATGGATCCAAGTGAAAAGCCAACTTACATTTAAAGTTTGTACTTAACCCTTGGTAAATGTCCTGCAGGTCTTTGGGTCGAAGTAACCCCAATCTGATTATGCAGATTTGTAACAACATGGGTTACTTCCAACATTTGGCTTTGCATTTCTTGCTAGGTTTTCATAACCTGGGTATTGCTGTCTTCTTGAGATGGCCCAGGTTGATAAAAGGTCTGATTTGACCCATACCCTCCAAATTGATTTTGCTTTTGGAAAGGAGTTGGATTGGTCTAGGAGTGAGTTGGGTGATTCCTTCAATTTGAGTTGGAGGAATTTTTAAATTACTCCTGGAGGGTGGGAATATTTCTAGTGGGGCTAGGATTTGGATATGTGTACGTCCCTAGTGAACCATAAAAAGCCTCGAGAAATTGATTACTCTCAGTAGAGACAGTGTTAAGATTATGCAAATTTCTTCTCCTTAAGATGTTAGGCAGAGTTAGATGTGGAGCTTGGGTGGGTGTGATAAATCTTTCCTCCATTTTCTTTTGATTTAATTGCATCTAGTTAAGTTGGTGGGCAATCATTTGGAGGTCATCTTGGGTAACGGGGATTGATTGAGTGCCTATCTCATGAACACCAAACTGCGGGTTTGTAGTTCTGCCAAAGGTGTTCATAGACGCATGATTAAATGAGTTTTCACTAATTTGCTCAAATAAGTCAAGCACTTTCAACATCTGTATTTAGGAAGTTTCTTCCACACGAGGCATCCACGAAACATCGAAGTTGATTTTCTAATCCATGGTAAAAGATCTACACTAGCTGCCATAAGAGAACCTCTTAATGCGGGCAACTTCTTAAAAGATCTTGGAACCATTCCCAAGCATCGTGTAGAGTCTTGCCAGATTTTTGTTGGAAGGCCATAATAGATCTTCACAGGGAATTAGTATGACCTATGGGGAAGAATTTTTTCAAGAAAGCACTTTTCAGCTGAGGCCATGTTGTAATGGATCTGTCGATGGTTTTAAACCAATAAGTAGCCTTATCCTTAAGAGATAATGGGAATAGCTGCATCAGCCATAGATCTTCTCGCACATTACAGGAACGAGTTGTTTGTGCAAGGAGAGTGAGCTCCTCAAGGTGGCTGAACGGGTCTTCCCTAGGAAGGCCATGGAAATGCTTAATCAGGTTTAGAATGGCCAGTTTGATTTCGAAGTCCCCTTTTGGAATTACCATCCCCGGTCTGTCCTCGTAATTGGAAGGATCATAGAAATCCTTAAGAGGGATGACACGTTGCTGACAGGGTGGCAGGTTTTGCCCTTGGTTGGCTAGGTTCATTATAGTCCTAGTCAACTGTTGTTGATTAGCTTGAAGTTGAACTGATTGCTCGACCATCATGGAGAAGGGATTAGGCAGGGGGCTTGATAAACACCAGTTTATCATCATTCTTATGCATTAAAATAAACCTAGCTCTTATGATTTTGCTCCGCAAATGGGTTTTTGGGTTGCATTTAGGCATAAATTAGGTTAGGCATGCATTTTACTTTTTATTGTCTTTTTGATATGTTTTTGTGAGTGTTAGGGATATACAAATTGAAAGATCCCTAGAACCCTTGCACTTAGGAAGGCAACTGGTGAAGAAGACCAAACTAGCTGGAACTTAGCTTTATCCAGCTCACCATAGCTGGAATCCAGCTCACTTGAACTAAGGTTAGCTCATCTTAGCTGAATGGCAGCTCAAGAGAGCTCATCTCAGCTCACCTTAGCTCAAGTTAGCTCAGATCCAGTTCAACTTAGTTGAGCCTAGCTCATCTCAGCTCCCATCACTTCACTGGGATCTCTAGCTAGCTTAGCTAAGTTGACTGGAGTTCACCTCAACTCAGGACCAGCTACATTCATCTCCACTCAACTCTAGCCAGCTGAAGATGACTTCATCTTAGCTTAGGAAGCTCAAGTCCAACTCTCGGGGACTTAGCTTAGCTCAACTTAGTTGAGCTAAGCTACCTTAGTTACCTCAACTAGCTAGGTCCTCCCCGGGAGAATCAGACTTAGCTCACCTCAGCTCATTTTAGCATAAGCCAGGTTGCTTTAGCTTGGCTTAGCAGCTAGCAAAGAACTAGCAAGCTAAGCCAGCTAAAGTAGCTCCATGCCACCCTCTTCAGCAGCTGCCAGCTCCAGTTCAGCTCCAAACTTCCTCTGTCCAGCTCCTCCCCTCAAACCCTAGCTCCATTTGCCTACTCCTCTACCCTACTACTAGCTAAGCTAGCTTATCTAGCTTAGCTTAGCTAAGCTCTAGCTCCCTTAGCCATCCACCACCCAAAAACCCTACCTAACTAGCTCTGCCAACAAAGCCCACCTAAGACCACCTAAGCTAGCTCCACCTCCACTCCAAGTTGGTGCCACCACCATCACCACCTTTCACCCCTCAACCACCACTAAAGGGCACCAAGAAGTTGGCACTAAAACCAACCTAACTACCCCCCTTTTTGGCGCCAACTTCACCTCCCATATCCACCCTACACCTACCCCTTCAAGCCATCACCACCCTACACCTACCCACCTTCTAGAAGCCTCCCATAGTTGGCACCAAAACCATGGCACCTCTCCATGGTGGTGCCAACCTATGGTGCCTCTCCACCACAATAACCACCACATCCCTTAAGGTGGCGCCAACCCCTCCTAGCCCTAGGATCCCTAACCACCTCCGAAAACCTAATCCTAGCCCTCCATCATCTCCACACCAACCACCACCTTCCCTTCCTATAAATACACCATTAACTACCCACATTTCTTTATCCTCCATTTAGTTAATTTCTACCCTACATCCACCCTAACCTATGGCCAAGGAAGGAGAAGAGAAGAAGATTAAGGGGGCATCCTACCTATCCCCTTGGTGCCTTCTTCCCCTTCTCTCTTCTCCCTTGGGCCACACCAAGGAGGAGGACTTCTACAACTTGGAGGACAGCCAGGCATTGGAGGAGGAAGGGTGGTGGACGTCCACCCTTGGGAGAAGCATAAGCACGCCCCCCCCAAGGGCTTGCCTTGGAGGACATCATCTTGGTAGAGTTTTGTTGAAGGAAGGAGTTGGAGAGTTTCTTTTCAAGTCCAGGAGCCTCTGAGCTTGGAGCAAGGACTCTCTTCTTCACCAACATCATCAAGACCATTAGTGTTTTAACTTTTGTACCTTGATATTTTGTAGGAAAAGCATTCCTCTATGAGGGTTTTATGTAAAACATTATCTAGTTCTAATTTAATGTTACCTTCTTTGCAATTTTTGTTGCATTTAATTTCTCCATTTCTAGCACTTTTTCACTCCCTCTCCCTGATTACTCTAGGCCTCCACATGCCTAGAGTGAGCTTAGGGAGAGGTTACTCTTGTCAACATAGTGTTAGACATTAGCTTATAGGTGTTAGTTGCTTTCCCGCCAATAACTCGCATATTCGCCATTATTTCAAAACATAAAAAAATATAAATTTTAAAACACCAAAAAGAAAGTTGATTTCCATTTTGAAGCAAGAGATTCGATTTTGCAACATATTGCCTCCTTGGATGACCCTAGATACTCTCCCTATCTAGGTTTATAAATTCAAACGCGACTTGATTTTTGTGTGTTACAACGATCTTAAAAACCCTAATTATAAACCATGCAAAAACCCAATCAGGGCTTGATGTTGTTGTTGTGGCATCTCAAGAATAGGTAGCTCCAGGCTGGGTAAGTCAACGATTGAGGGGTTAGCTTGTGGGTTTTGGGTGGAAGAGTTAAAGGCAAGATTAGAAGCGGGGTTAGACGGATTTTGTGGTTGAGAAGTTAAAGCGATAGTGGACCTATTTTGCATGTTTTCCATTTTTGAAGAATGCAAGGAAGATGATATTTTTGTGCAGGGGGCAGAATCAAGTGGTCCCTCCAAGTAGGGAGTTGGGACCATCGCTCGTGCATACAATGGAAGAAATGAGGAGAGGAGGGGGAGATGAGAAGTGTGCAATCAAGCAACAAAATTCTAAGCCTAGGGTTAAGGTTGACTCCTTAAATCCTAAGACTTGGAAACCTGGAAAAGTAAGAAATCACTAATTGAACCCCCTTCCCAAAATCAACCTAGCTAGACTAGAGAGGTGGCTTTGGCCCAAACATGTCCTGGGAAAATCACCAAAGGCTTGTGTAAACTCATACCTGTCATTCGACTTCTCTACTAGCTTGACACCACATTTAATTAAGGGGATTGGGACAATTAAAGGTAAATTAAATTTCAAATATCAAGTCTAAGATGAAATGAAGTCCTTAGTGGTCAAATGACTACCGATTTTAATTTAGGCTTAAGAACTTAAGTGCATAAGGAATGTGAAGGGTGTTAATTGGGGTAATGCCGGATTATTTCTTTTTTTTTGGTGTGTGTTCATTTATGTTCTCAACATAGCTAATTAAGTTATTTAGGCTTAATTATGTGCAAGAGAGTAACTTAGGTTAACTTGAATTAATGTCGATTGAGTAGTATAGGATCAAGCTAACCTAACATTTTAGATTTTAATTCTTTTTTTAACTGGTTGAGTCCAGGTCATTCACTGGGAGGCATAACTTAATTTAATTCACCATTAAATCCTAAGCATAAATTACTAATTACATAATCAATTGGAATTATAATTATATTACTTTAAGAATATGAATCTTGCATAAAGGATATTCAATTAAAAGATATGATGCAAAATTTCATAAAGAAAAACATATTTACACATGTGAATTGTTATTAAAAGCAAGTAAATATGTTTATTTCACTAATTTTATCTCATTTACAAAAGATTAAGGTAAGAAAAAGAAATTCAAATGAATACAAGTGCCTTATTACATCAATTAAGCTCAAAAGGAAATTGTATTTAAGTAAAAATTACAAAATCAGACATCTTAAAAGTAAACATTACAAAATCAAACGTTTGAAACTCTTTAATTTCCATTTCCTTCTTTAATCTTCAGCCTCAATTCTTCTTCTCTTCTTCTTCTACCTTCTCTCTCTCTCTCTCTCTACCTTTCTCTTTACTTTTCTGTCTCGAGCTCTTCTTTAATTTCATGTTTTCCTTAATCTCTTTCCTTTAAGCTCTTCTTCATATTTCTCTTAAGTCTCTTAACCCTCTTCTCTTCCATTTCTTTTCAAGTCTTTAACTGTGTGCTTGAACCACACTTGAACCAAAAATTGGTTTTATGATTGGTAGCTCGGACTGGTCGGGGATACACAGCACCCCTCTCAGGGTAGGACTAGACCTTACTAGGTCCATGCCTAGTTTGTATTAGGTTTATTTCCGGTTCAATTCTCATCATGCACGGTCTCCGGCCTCCTAGGCCCACATGCACATGCCTGCTCACGGGTCCAAGCTCTCACGCCTACAGGCGCACACACACTTGGGCACGTGCATCGCACGCACCCACACACACACATATGCTCATTGTGCACCCAACACTGACGACCGAATAAGCCCCTTCACTTTTTCCATTTATCCTAAGGTGCGCACTCACGTTCTACCAATGTGAGACTAAGTTAGTCCCTTCCAGACTGAACTTTGGCTGGAGGCACAGGTCGGCAAAGAGCTCCAAATCGAGCAAACAAGGGCTCGTTGGAAAGCTCTGAAGGTGTACTACAAGATTGCCGCATCAATTTGATGCTAAAAATAGAATCTACCCTTCGATTTGAAGGGTGAAAGTTGGAGGTTTTCATGACTAATTAAGCCTACAGAAGTGCTATACATGTCTAAGAACTTACAGTGATCCTTTTTGACCTCAGATGAGGTTCTGAATCATCTCAGAAGATGATTCCACTCCTAAAGGTGAAGGGAAGAGGTGCTAAGAAGCTTCTGGAAGGCGAAGAAGCTTAAAAGCTTCAAGTAGGTGCTTCAGAGTTCCAAATTGAACTCTGAAAAGCTTGACAGACAGCTAAAGGATAATTACACCCAATTAAACAACCTCTGAAGGTTGTAAAGAGTCCATTTGGGCAGCATTTGCTTCTAAAACTCATCGAAAATGTATTGAAGTCAGCTTTTGGGTTCAAATGGACCCAAACAAAGCAGAAATCAAATTCATATGAAATCCTAACATAAACTCATCCAAATTAAATCTAAATCATCTAAAATCATTCAAGGAATCATTTCTAACCATCAGTTCCCCTAATTGATGACTGAATCATCAAATCTGACCTGAGTTTGACCACTAAGCCTTGAAACTTGACTTTCTTCATTAGGCTATCTCAAATGAAATTAATGCCTTAAATCAATTCTATTTCACCTCAAGAACAGATTCAGAGTCTCAAAAAGAGGTTTCAACTAGGATTTCCAGGGCTTTAGGCCTATCGCCTGAGATCCTAAGTGAGTTTGTTCGACAGAACAAACTAAGGCTTATCTAAGTGATTGATCTACTGGATTGATCTCAGGGCATCCTCCTGATGCTTCTAGACCTCCTTAATCAAGTTTAATCTAACCAATAGTATTCTCCAACTCTGTCGGAGTTGGAGAAGATAGGGATCTAGATGGATCTTCAGACTTCAAATCATCAAAGTAAACACAAAATCATAACCCTTAGACCTCAATTAAGCAATCTGGAGCTTCTTAGGAAGTTCTATAGGATGAAGACTACTTTTTGACTCACCGGAGCTCCGGTGAGTCCAGACAATGGCTAAAAGTGTGTAAAAACTATAAAAATAGGCCATTGAAAGTCTGAAAAGTCTCCTGAGGTTACAAGGAACCTTAGGAACTCAATAATTCATTCAATTAATGATTAAAATGAAAAGTATGCAATGAATTCACAGAGAATGTGATTTGAGTTCGCTAAAACTCATATCAAGTTCTCTCACTCAATTGAGTAGAGAGAACTAATCAGTGAGGTGTAGCGATAGTGTTCAGGTGATCAATTAGGTGGAGGAAATCCTCCTGAGCCGCCATTAACAGCGAGCTCAGGAGGTTGAGTGAATTTTAGGCATTTTAGATATAGGTGATTTTAAGTCAAATTAAAGTGAAGATTGGGTCCCTTAGATGATGATTAAGTGATGGAGGGCCCCAATGGAGGTGAATTTCCCTCGAATACTTCCGCCATGGACAACGGAAGCAGTCAGTGAAGGTGGAGATGAATTAGGCGTATAGGTGATAAAATTAAGTAATCAACGTACCAGATATGATCATGGAAGTTTAAAGAAGGTGATCAGTGAGTCAAAAAGAAAAAAAGGTGCTCCAGTCAAGCTCAAACAGCTCGTCGGAGCTAAGGAAGACGATGGAAAAATCTAACATTAATCCTAACTAAACTACCTAATTAACTACTCTAATTACTCTAACTTACCTAACCTACTGTTACCTGGACGAAGGTTGTAAGGAGTCTCCGTCGAAGGTCCTTAACAGAGGAGGAAATCAGAGGGGCGGAGGAAGAAGTTCGGCGAGTGTAGGCGAAGCGTAGAGGTGAAGCCCGATGTCAGCACTACGTCAGACTCAGTGGACGACGGTGGAGATCAGGAGCAAGCAAAGACGAACGGAGGAAGCGGGGGAAGGTCATTGGAATTGGAGTGAATAGCCTATCTGCTAGCTCAGTGGGGGGAAGAGGGAAGGGAGCTAACTCCTTGAAATCGAAGAGGTGGAGGGGTATTTATAGGTTGTGGCGGCTGAGGAAGGTGAATCTGGACGGAAAGGGGTCTATGAGTGAAGTAACCACCGGCGTCTTCTCAGACACCGGTGAGGTTAACTTCAAGCCCTAAATAGGATTTGAGCTTCATCCAGACCGATGGATGAAAAGAGGACGGTGAGCGCAAGCTCTAAGAGCTTGGAAGGGAAGGGCAGACGTTGGATGGACGGTGATCGGCGGGTATGGAAACCTCTTGTCATCAGCCGTCGAAGAGGCTGAAGAAGAAATGAAGAGGAAGAAGAAGATGTTTACAGGGACCTATCTGCAATGAAAGAAAAGGACCTAAGTGATGAAGAAGGACTCGATTGAGATAAAACTTAGGGACTAAAATATAAACTGAGGTTTTGAAGGTTTATTTTAATTTAAATCTTTTTCAACATTTTATATATGATTATAAATTAGACAAATAATATATTTAAACCTTGGATTTACATTTTTGACATTTTTAGCTTAATTTATTTAATTAAGTAAAGTTACTTAGGTTATTACATACTTAGGTATAAGTTATACTTAAGTTAGTTAACACAATTATTAGGTAAATTCTTGATGATATTTTGAGTCCATTTATTAATTAAATTATTAATAATATTAATTGGATAATAATATAGCATTTTAAACTTATTTTAAGGTCCTTTAATATTTAATCCCTTATTCTATAATTGACCCATATATTTACATATTCCTAGCTAATTAACTAGGAGGACTAGTTAATTAGGGGTAATTAGAAGCCATGATGAGCCTCTCATCATACCCCCAAGTCAAAGTTTTGCTAGTCCCTAGCAAAATTAACTAGAAATATGATGATTTAAACACTTGGGTTTAAATTAATATAAGTAAAAACTAAGTAGAGGAATGCTTAGGTCAGAATTTTGAATATTCATTTTTTAGATTATATATATATATATAAATAAGTATCCATAAATGTTTAGAGCATTCTGTGAGAATGTCCCTACTTAGACTTATAACTCAAACAACTTCTAAAAACACACTATTAAAAATAGAGTTTTAACGAGAATTTTATCAAAAATTAGAATCCCAAAAATCACTTATTCTTTGTAATCATTCTAAAACCTAGAAACTCAAAATTCAAAGTGTTTTAAGAAAACAAAGCTTAAGAGTTGGAAATTAAATTTTAACTCAAAAACTCAATAGACCTAAGTTAATCCTTAAGTTATGAAATTTGATTTTTATCAATCTAAGTTTTAGCAAATTAGCCAGATACTCATCATTAACCAAACTTAGAGTAGCAAAACCCTAATCTGCCAGCCTACAGCACCAAGGACAGACTTCTAGACCTAGGGTTTTGTCAATCTTTCTCCTTTAGGCCTCAACTGCAAGTTCTCAAAACCTGATCTTTTAGGCTTCACTGCCCAATACAAAGGTTCAGTAGCTATGATTTTAAAGCATCCGTGCTTGTGAAGAGAATTATCCTAAAGGCATCCAAATTTGCAAAAATCCAGATCTTAAGACATCAATTTCCAATCCAGGTTATTCCAATTCAAGACTTTGGCTTGGCCTTACTCAGGTTTGGTTGCTTTCTCCTCACTAGTCTTTTATCCCGAGGTCAACACTTTTTGTGTATATCTCCCTGGTGGACCACTGGGTCTCTTATTCCTAATTTTTATCTCCATATTTTTTCAACTTTTTCTATAGGATGGAACGCCCATATGCAGTGAGGTGTTCTTTTATTTGATGGAAGGAAGGATAGCATCCATTTGTCCCGAGATGCTTTATTTGGTGGAAAAACTGCATAAGTACCCATTTGTAATGAGGTACTTAACTGCAGGGTGTTTTATTTTATTTTTATTTTTATTTTTTAATTTTTCTCCCCCTTCTCATTTTTCTTACTACATTATACTCCAAATCCTTTTTCTAGGTGAGTGGCACATCCTTCACCCTTTCAAGAGCCGCCTCGCGGAAATCCTTGGACTAAAAAGGATTTAAAATTGATCTCTTAACCTCTGTGTTTTCGCGGTCTCAGATGCCAACAAGACAACTCTATGTGTGTGAATTTTGGATGCTTAGGTTACTTAACTCTCAAACTAGAGCTTGGACAGCAAAGCCATTCACTCTCAGGTCCTTTAAACTTTTAGTTTCCTCCTACAGGATCTGTCAAGACATAACTCGCCAAGTCTAGCCAAATGTCCTTAGTTGATTAAGCTAATTATAGCCTAATAGACCTTAAGACTAAGATTTTACCAACTCTTTACTTAATTAACTCTGAATATTTGGCCTTTTAACTTAACTTGATGATAAAAACAAATATTCAAAAAGTAAAAGGATTATTTAGTCTAAATGATTAAAAAGTTACAGTTTAATTCCAAAACTTAAGTTTTAAACTTAATACACCTTAATTACTTTATTTCAGGGTAAAGAATAGAAAAACAAATCCTTAAGGTTTAAAGATTCTAACTAAATAAAATCCCGTTTAAAATTTCGCAAACAAAAGTGTGTTCTGAAAAATGTCATAAGTAAAAATCTAAATAAGGATTTAAAGCTCTTAGAAAATATTTTTTACAACATATATTTTTATTTTTATTTTTGATTTTTGACCTAAAAGAAAAGTTAAGCTCTTAATTACTAATATAAATAAGTATAAATAGTTTTTATATCTTCTTCTTCTTTTCTTTATTCTAAATGTAAAACCCCCTTATTATTTTTATAATTTTACAATTTTCAAATTTGTATATTTTTATTTTTATGTTTTATAAAATTTTCCAATTTTTATGAATTTTTCAAAATTTTCAAATTTTTATGGTATTTTTTTATTTTTTTATTTTTTTAAATTTTTGGTATTTCCATTTTTTTAAATTTCGTGAATATTTAATTTTTATGTTTTTTTTATATTTTCTCTATAAATACACTTGAAGTGAAAATTTCACTTCACACCCCCCAAGCCAAGATTTTATAATATCCTCATTATAAGAAGGGTGAAAAATATATTACACTTCACTTAGTGTAGGGTGGCGGAAGGAGTCGGATAGAGGAGATCAAAAATCTCTGTGCGAACGATTTCTATTTTGACCAAAGGTCAGAGTGGACAATCGGACTAAGTGAAGGTAATCAGTGTAGAATGAAGTGAAAAATCAGATACCGATTCAAGTGTATAGAAAGAGGAAAGTGTAGAAAACAGGAAACAACTATATACAAGGTGTGGATGGAAAGATGACAAACTCTAATGGAGCGTGTAATAGTCTCCAACAAGACCCAAAGCATGTGATTCCAAGAAAGGTTTTAAACGTTGACCATTAACTTTGAAGGGTTGATCCTTGTTGGGTTAGGTGATTTCGACAGCTCCATTGTCGAAGACTCTAACAACAATAAATGGTCCTCGCCATTTAGACGTAAGTTTTCCAGGGAAGAGCTTCAAATGGGCATCCAAAAGCAACACCTTCTGACCAGGTGTAAAAGATTTGCGGGAAATGTGTCTATCATGGAAGGCTTTAAGTTTTTCCTTATACAGCTTTGAACTCTCATAGGAATCATGACGCAATTCCTCAAGTTCACTAAGCTGCAACCTACGATGAGCACCAGCCTTCGTGAGGTCTAAATTACAGGCTTTAATTTCCCAATAGGCCTTGTGTTCAATTTCTATGGGAAGATGACAGGGTTTTCCGTAAACAAGTCTGTATGGTGACATGCCTATTGGTGTTTTGTGGGCAGTCTTATAAGCCCACAAAGCCTCATCTAAATAGGAAGACTAATCCTTCCTATCGGGTCGAATTGTCATTTGAAGGATCTTTTTGATCTCTCGATTAGAGGCCTCAGTTTGCCCATTGGTTTGTGGATGATAAGGTGTAGAAATACGATATGTAACCCCATATTTTCTAAGTAAATTTCTAAACTGGGCATTATTAAAATGAGAACCGCTATCAGAAATGATAGCATGAGGTACCCTAAAACGAGCGATAATATGACTCTGAATAAAAGGAATGACAACTTGATGATCATCTGTACATGTGGGTATGGATTCAATCCAACAAGAAACATAATCAACAAGTAAAATATATTCGAAGCCAAAAGAGGACGGAAATAGACCCATAAAGTCTATGCTCCAAATATCAAAGATTTCACAGACAACAATCAGATTCAGAGGCATCATGTCTTTTCGGGACATGCTACCAAGAGTTTGGCAGTGACTACATGCCTTAAATTGTCTGTGAATCTGTAAATAAAGTGGGCCTATAAAACCCTCATTACAGCACTTTTGCAGTGGTCTTTTGACCAAAAAATGACCACCACAAGCCTGGTCATGACAAAAAGAAAGGATAGAATCAATCTCAGAAGAAGTAACACAACGCCTGATGATTTGATCTTTACAGAGTCGGAAAAGATAATGATCTTCCCAGAAATAGTATTTGTCTTTTGATTTGAGTCGTGATTTGCGATTCCCATCCCAGTCTAACAGGAATTGATGTGTAACCAAATAGTTAACAATATCTACGTACCAAGGAAGATCTGAGGATATAGTCAAAAGATGCTCATCAGGAAAGTGTTCAGTGATTGGAGGAGATGATTCAATAGTATCAGAAGGAAGGGGGAAAGATGGTTGGTAACAACATTCTGTCATCCCGCCTTATCATGAATTTCTAGGTCAAATTCTTGCAAAAGCAAGATCCATCTGATCAACCCAGGTTTCGTGTCCTTTTTGGATAGAAGGTGTTGAATAGCTGAGTGATAAGAGTACACAATGATTCGAGATCCGAGTATATAAGATCTTAATTTTTCTAATCCAAACACTATCGCTAGTAATTCCCTTTCCGTAACTATGTAATTCCTTTATGCCTTATTCAAAGTTTTACTAGCGTAGTAAATCACTGCCGGATTCCTCTCAATTTTCTATCCTAAAACAGCTCTAATTGCATAATCTGATGCATCACACATGATTTCAAATGGTAAATCCCAATTAGGTGGTTGCAAGATCGGAGCTTGTGTAACTCTGTCTCTCAATGTTTCAAATGCAGATATACACTCCTCACTCATCTCAAAAGTAGTATCCTTTGTGAGGAGGTTTGTGAGTGGTCGGGCAATCTTTGAAAAGTCGAGTATAAATCTTCTATAAAATCCCACATGCTCGAGAAAAGATCTAATACCTTTGATCGAGTCAGGAATTGGAATATTTGCAATTTGATTGATCTTAGCTCGATCTACTTGGATACCTCGCTCAGACATAAGGTGGCTAAGTACAATGCCCTCTAGAATCATAAAATGGCTCTCCTCCCAACTAAGGACAAGATTCACTTCTATACATCTCTTGAGAATCTTGGACAAATTATCCAGATAGATATCAAATGTTTCCTCGAAGACTAAAAAATCATCCATAAAAACTTCCATATATTCACCCACCATTTCAATAAAAATGACTAACATGCAACACTAAAAAGTTGTGGGTGCGTTGGAAAGCCCAAATGGCATTCTTTGGAAAGCAAAGGTTCCGAAGGGGCAGGTGAAAGTTGTTTTCTCTTTATCTTCGAGATAAATTGCTACTTGATTATATCCAGAGTAACCATCCAAAAAGCAGAAGAACCTATTACCAGCTAATCTCTCAAGGATCTGATCAATGAATGGCAAAGGAAAGTGGTCCTTCTTTGTAACTATGTTAAGCTTACGATAGTCAATACAAACCCGCCATGAATTCATAATTCATGTGGGAATGGTTTCTTGTAACAAGCGCGTGCCCCAGACGTCTTTTAAGACGTCTGGGAGGTGGCCCAGACGTCTGTAAAGACGTCTGGGATCACATCCAGACGTCTGACCAGACGTCCGGGATAGTTTACAGACGTCTGGCGAACAGTTATGCTCGCACGGGATATTCGTCTGCGCGCCTGTGCGCGCAGACCTGCGATCCTGCATCTTCTCTGCGGCTGCAGGCGACTGCGACCGTCTCTCCCTCCTCTCCGCGCGGCGTTAAAAGGGGGAGGGGGCGCGCCTCCCCTCCCGTCTCCACCATCTTCCTCCTTCTCTCCTGCCTGTGCGCGAGAGCGAGCGGACGCGAGGGCGAAGCGGCAGCGGCAGCCGCAGTAGGCGCGGAGGAGCTACGGCGTGCGAGGGCGGGGCTCTGCCGTGAGGGCGAGCTCGCCGAGAGCAGCTTGGCCGGCCGGCGGAGGGCGCAGGGGGCGCAGAGCGTCGCGGAGAGGGACCTGCTGCGGGCGGAGCAGCGGACGCGCGAGGTGCGACGCGGGCGGAGGCCGAGCAAGGTTCTGATTCTGGAAAAATCTCCAGAATCAGACGTCTGGGCTGATATCCAGACGGCAAGGTCGACGTCTGTGAGATCATACAGACGTCTGAAAGGTGAGTTACGCTTTCTCCTTCTTTTTGTCGACTGACCGTACTGAGGGAGGAGGGTTGGCTGTGCGCAGGTGTTCGGATTCGTCATCCTTTGCGAATCAGACGTCTGGAAGTTGTACTAGACGGCGGGAGTGACCTCCAGACGTCCGGAGAGACCATCGGACGTCTGGGATCTAGGAGAGACGTCCCCACAGACTTCTGGACGTCCGGGGAACCAAGCCGAACAGGTAATTCTCTGATCCACCGTTTAAGACGTCTGGAAGGAGTTCCAGACGTCTGATTTTGCACAGTATTGTCTTTCTCGACCCGTTTAGGGCCCGTTTGGGCTCCGTTTTCCGCGATTCGAGTTGCGTTCGTTTCAGAATTTATTCCTCTACCCGCCTACAGTAGATATACACTGTTTTGAGACACTCCTTGTGTTTGATCCTTGTGATAGGACCTCGTTCGGTTGCCGTCTTGAGAGTCGCGGAGGCGCGCGGGATTCCCGACCACGCCCCCATTACTCCCGTTGTACCTGGTAGAGTGGTTTTAAGTATTAATAAAATCTGTTAAAGTATGGAACCATAACTAGAACCTAGGGCATTGCATGAATCCTAGGAATGAGAAATATATGGAATGATAGCTCCTAGGTGTTGCATGAATCCTAGGGCCGGAAAACTAGATTGTATGATAGATCCTAGGATATGGCATGAATCCTAGGATGGAAAAACTAGTGGAATGTACATTACTGCAGTCTTGGAAAAATGGAAAGGAATATATAAAGCTGCCTGTAAATTTAATTAACAGCTGCCTGTTATGCATAAAGAATCATGTTGAGATCATGGAATGTGAGAACGAGAATCTGGAAAGTGAAACATATGATGTTCTGAGATAAAGAGCTGGAACCCTACGGGGAATTAGGAGTGGAACTCCTGGAAAGAAAAGGAATGGAACTAAGATGTAGTTTGTACTGTCTCTTGGGTACGCAGTACCAAGGGAAGTACCTGTACCTGTTTTAGTGCAGAGTGGGGCCAGCCGCCCCAGGGACCCGGGGTTAGGATTGGCCGCTCTGTACCGACTTGTTGGCCCTCGTGTACGTAGTACCGAGGAGAGCTAGTAGTGTTAGGAGAGTACTAGCTACCCCACGGGCCCCGGGGTTCTGCTAGCCTCCTTCACCGACTTGTTAGGCCCACTAGGGCAAACCAGGGTAGTCAGGCGAGGGTGCGCGGACTGTGGAGGGGCAAGGCCCCGGTTTAGTTACTGTGGAGGGGTTGGACCCCTGTTACTGAGAGGGCTCTGCCCTGGTTCCGCGCTGTGCTTTGGGCGCACCCGTTAACGGAAATGACTGACCGCGTGCCAGTACGGGCTAGCTACCTGTGCGTTTATCGCGCGTGCCGTAGTCACCGTTACGTCTGTCAGTGACCTTGGGGTGGTTGACTGAGGGTAGGATCACCACGGGGGACTCTCCCGGCCAGGAGAGCACCACGTGCTACTTCTACTGTTGGAAAAGACTGCAATCAAGATCGTCCCACGAGGACATTCGAGATCAAGTAAAGGATCTGAGAAGTAAATGAAATAGTGAGAAAAATTGAAAGATGTAAATAAAGGAAGTAATAGAACATAACAGCTACTGTACACTCTACTGTTGCCTTTAGTTAGTTTGCCACTCTACTCAGCGTTTTGCTGACGTGTTACACTCGTTACCTTTTTCAGGACCAGGTGTTGAGCAGCCAGAGTCGGCGGCTGCAGAGGACGCTGGGCCGAGTAGGGTCCAGTAGAGTTACCACAGCTTTGTACCTTCTTTTTTGTTTCTGTTCTAGTGAGTAGTTTTGTTTCCGCTGTACCTTCTTTACCTGCAGTTTTTGTTATATGATAAATGTTGCTTTACTGTTGTGGTGGTACCTACTGTAGTAGTTTCTTTCCTTACTGCTGTACTTCCTTACTGTTAGTTATATTCATGCTGAATGTGGTTTATTTTACTGTCTTTTGGTTACTTCCTCGTTGGACGACTGGGTCTTGGGATTAGTCGAGTCGGTCCGGTTCTCGTGTCTCGTAGGGACTCGGGACCCGGGTCGTTACAAGATGGTATCAGAGCAAGGTCGTCCCGAGAAGTGAATCAACTGACTGGAAAATAGCCAATTCACATGTTTATAGCTAGAGTAGCCACCACAACATATCTCTTGACTTGAGCTCTTAGAAGTGTTGTTAGGTACCGTCTATTTTGACGTTTCCGTTTTGTTTCGCGTCTCCTTGCAGGAGATGCCTCGTCGTGGGACTGGCGAGACTGGCCGCGGGCGCGGCCGTGGGCGAGGTCGGCGAGGTGGACGTGCTGTCGTTGACGTCTCGGTGGACCAGCCACCACTCCCTGGCATCCAGGCCCAGGACCTCGCCAGACTGATACGGGATATTGTACGAGAGGAGCTCCACCCACCGCCCCGAGCACCTCCTCCTGGGGTTGCAGAGGGGGAGTCCTCTGTGGGACCACGCGACGGACGCAGCGCCGGACACGAGGGAGGGGATGGGCCCCTGCCGCCCCCACCTTCCTCCGAAACTTCTGTACACGAGGCACCTTCGCCTGGAGGTGCACCAGCACCTCCCCTACAGCACCACTTCGAGCTTTTCGGACAGTTCCGGAAGCTGAAGCCCCCCTCCTTCAAGGGGGATGAGGACCTGACCGAGGCAGAGGACTGGCTTGAGCAGCTGGAGAAGATCTTCGACACCCTTCGCCCCCCGGTGGAGTGCCGCGTGGCCTTTGCCACGTACCAGCTGGAGAGTGCGGCACGCCGGTGGTGGAGGGCGGTCCGGGGACAGGAGAGGGACGAGCCGACGTGGGACCAGTTCGTCACCCTCTTCTGCGAGCAGTACTTTCCCTAGACGTGGCAGGACCAGAGGAGGCGGGAGTTCCACACTCTCCGCCAAGGGACGATGACCGTGAGCGCGTACCGCACGCGTTTCTTGGAGCTGTCCCGCTTTGCAGCGACAGCGGTAGCCACTGAGGAGGAGCGCCTTTGGAGGTTCACCGAGGGGCTCCGACCTGCGATCCGGGGGTATGTCAAACCCCTGAAGCTGCCGACGTTTTCGAGGGTGGTAGAGGCAGCCATGACTTACGAGGAGACCAACCCGTCCGCGCGAGAGACCGACGGCGGGCGGAAGAGGCCCTTTCAGCCAGACTTCTCACAGGGCCGGCGAGAGCGGAGACACGTGGCGTCCGCAGGAGAGCCGTCACGTTGTGCAGGGCCATCAGTGGCCTTTGGGGGCCCTCGACAGGGGCCAGTCGCCAGCACCGGACCCCCGCCTAGCCGACAGCAGGGACTCACTGAGGGCGGGAGTCGGGTTCCCCTCTGCTACCAGTGTGGCCAGCCGGGCCACGTCAGGAGGGACTGCCCATGTAGGGCAGGAGGTCAGCAGATACTTCCCGCGCAGAGCACTGGAGGGCGCGCAGGAGGCCGCGGTTTCCAGGCGCGAGGAGGAGGACCGCAGTCGCGAGGAGGGTACCGGCCGGCACCTACCCGTCCGACGCAGAGTGTGGCTGCTTCGTCCGCACCTAGAGCTGAGGGGCGTATCAACGCCCTAACACACAGGGACGCCAGAGCTTCGGGATCCGTGGTAGCAGGTATGGTTTCAGTTTCTGGCAGACTCGTTTACACGCTTTTCGATTCCGGCGCTACGCACTCGTTTGTCGCAGACAGTTTCGCAGTTAGTTTGGACCAGGATTATACATTGTTAGAGAACCCGTTCGTAATCAGAGGTCCGAGTGGTCAGCTGTTTGTAGCTGAGGAGGTGTACACGGGTTGCGGGGTCAGCATCGGGGGACACAGCCTGCCAGCTGACCTGATTATGATACAGATGGAGGACTTTGGAGTGATTCTGGGGATGGATTGGCTTCCGCTTACCACGCCTTGGTAGACTGCTTTGAGAGGAAGATTGTCTTCTCCATTCCGGAGTTGCCTTCCTTCGAGTTTCACGGGCAACCAGTGGACGGAGGTTTCAGGTGCATTTCGGCGCTTCGGGCGGCGAGACTTTTGAGCCAGGGGTGTGAGGGCTTCTTAGCTTGTGTGGTGGCAGAGCACAGCCCCGTGGCAGACTTCCAGAGCATCCCGGTGGTCAGAGAGTACCCCGACGTGTTTCCAGACGAGTTACCAGGACTACCGCCCGAGCGTGAGATCGAGTTTGAGATCTCACTAGTACCAGGGACCAGCCCCATCTCCACCGCGCCATACAGGATGGCACCGCTTGAGCTGCGAGAGCTCAAGTCTCAGTTGCAGGACCTTTTGGAGAAGGGTTTCGTGAGGCCCAGTGCGTCTCCCTGGGGAGCCCCGGTACTGTTTGTGAAGAAGAAGGATGGGACCCTACGCCTTTGTGTGGACTACCGACAGCTGAATAGGGTCACCATCAAGAACAGATATCCGCTGCCGAGGATTGACGATTTGTTTGACCAGTTGCGGGGTGCCACGGTGTTTTCCAAGATCGACTTGAGGTCTGGATACCACCAGTTGAGGATCAGGGAGACCGACGTCTCCAAGACAGCTTTCCGCACCCGGTACGGACACTACGAGTTTTTGGTCATGCCGTTTGGGCTGACCAATGCCCCCGCTGCTTTCATGGACCTGATGAACCGGGTGTTCAGACCGTACTTGGACCAGTTTGTGGTGGTTTTCATAGATGATGTACTCATCTATTCTAGAGATCGGACGTAGCACGGACAGCACTTGGGATGGTTCTGGACACTCTGAGACGACGCAGGCTGTACGCCAAATACAGCAAGTGCGAGTTCTGGTTGAGGGAGGTGACCTTTTTGGGTCATGTGATCTCTGGAGACGGCCTGGCGGTGGATCCCGCCAAGGTCGAGGCAGTGCTCAGGTGGGAGAGACTGCGTTCAGTCACTGAGATTCGCAGTTTCCTGGGACTGGCAGGTTACTACAGACGGTTCATCAGAGGGTTTTCGCAGATTGCACGTCCTATGACACAGTTGACTCGGAAGGATGTGCCTTTCACTTGGACAGACGCCTGTGAGGCGTGTTTTCTGGAGCTGAAGGAGAGGTTGACCTCGGCTCCCGTGCTCACCATTCCTGACAGTAGTGGCGGGTTCGTTGTGTACACGGACGCTTCCTTGCAGGGGTTAGGAGGTGTGCTCATGCAGAGGGGTCACGTGGTCGCTTACGCTTCGCGGCAACTGAAGCCCCATGAGCATACCTACCCTACCCACGATCTAGAGTTGGCAGCTGTTGTCTTCGCGCTGAAGACATGGAGGCACTACTTGTACGGTGAGACCTTCGAGATTTTTACAGATCACAAGAGCCTCAGATATCTTTTTGACCAGAAGGAGCTCAACATGAGACAGAGACGTTGGTTGGAGCTCCTGAAGGACTACGACTGCAGCATCTCCTACCACCCGGGAAAGGCCAATGTGGTGGCTGACGCCTTGAGCCGTAAGGCGCCCGCACGCTTGGCCAGTCTACAGTTACAGAGTTGGGGCCTTTTGGAGGAGGTGGGCAGTTGGCGACCTCTAGAGTTACGAGGGTACTGTGGGGCAGTGACGGTGACACGGCAGACCAGACCAGAGTTGATAGACCGCGTCATCACGGGACAGATGGCCGATCCGTACTTGCAGTCTTTGCGCGACAGAGTACTGTCAGGGGACCCAAGGGACTTCTCTTTCACAGACCAGGTGTTACGCTTGAGGGGACGGCTATGCGTCCCCAGAGACGAGGAGCTGTTGAGAGAGCTCCTGACTGAGGCACACGGTTCCAGATTCACCATACATCCCGGAAACACGAAAATGTACCATGACTTGAGACGCGAGTTCTGGTGGAGAGGGATGAAGCGGGATGTGGGTGAGTTCGTGCAACAGTGCTTAGTGTGCCAGCAGGTGAAAGCCGAGCATCAGAGGCCTGCGGGGCCGCTTCAGCCGCTTCCAGTGCCAGAGTGGAAGTGGGAGAGCATCACCATGGACTTGGTGGTGGGCTTACCTGTTACCCAGCGAGGACACGACGCGGTCTGGGTAATAGTGGATAGATTGACAAAGACGGCACGATTCTTGCCGATCCGAGTCACTTTGGGACCAGCACAGTTGGCAGAGAGGTATATCCGTGATGTGGTGCGACTACACGGAGTTCCGCGGGAGATCGTATCCGACCGGGATACCCGCTTTACGTCCCAGTTTTGGGCTGAGTTTCAGCAGGCTTTGGGGACGAGGTTGAGGTTTAGCACGGCTTACCACCCCTAGACGGACGGACAGTCGGAACGCACGATACAGACACTTGAGGATCTTTTGCGTGCCTGTGTACTAGACTGGAGGGGCTCTTGGGAGGAGCACCTACCCCTGGCAGAGTTTGCATACAACAACAGTTATCACTCGAGCATCGGCATGGCTCCCTACGAGGCTCTGTACGGACGGAAATGCACGGCACCCTTGAGTTGGGTTGAGGTGGGGACCAAGTGGGAGGTTGGCCCCAGGTTGATCCGGCAGAGTCAGGAGGTAGTTGAGCAGATCCACAGACGACTCCGCACTGTCAGGAGCAGACAGAAGAGCTACGCAGATCGCAGACGCAGAGAGGTGCAGTTCGAGGTCGGGGACCACGTCTTTCTTCGTGTTTCGCCCATGAAGGGCTTACAGCGGTTTGGGGTTAGAGGGAAGCTCGCGCCGAGGTTCGTGGGGCCCTTCGAGGTCCTGGAGCGGGTTGGACCCGTTGCTTACAGACTTGCCCTTCCCCCGCAGCTTTCTGGTGTGCACGACGTGTTCCACGTGTCCAACCTCAGGAAGTACGTAGCCGATCCCAGCCACGTACTGAGTCACGAGAGCGTCGAGGTGAGCGACGACCTGACCTACCCCGAGCGGCCAGTGCAGATCCTAGACCGAGCCGTCCGCAGGTTGAGACGAAAGCAAGTACCCCTGGTAAAGGTTTTGTGGAGGAGCCAGCGGTACGAGGAGGCTACCTGGGAGCCTGAGGCGGCAATGCGGGAGCGGTACCCAGAGCTTTTCGCGGGTACGTCTTTTCGGACCGGCTTCGGTCCTCTTTGAGTTTGTTATGGTTATTTGGACATCTTTTTCCCGTACCCTAGTTGGCTCAAGTTTCGGGGACGAAACTTCCTTTGAGTTTGTTATATTGTAACAAGCGCGTGCCCCAGACGTCTTTTAAGACGTCTGGGAGGTGGCCCAGACGTCTGTAAAGACGTCTGGGATCACATCCAGACGTCTGACCAGACGTCCGGGATAGTTTACAGACGTCTGGCGAACAGTTATGCTCGCACGGGATATTCGTCTGCGCGCCTGTGCGCGCAGACCTGCGATCCTGCATCTTCTCTGCGGCTGCAGGCGACTGCGACCGTCTCTCCCTCCTCTCCGCGCGGCGTTAAAAGGGGGAGGGGGCGCGCCTCCCCTCCCGTCTCCACCATCTTCCTCCTTCTCTCCTGCCTGTGCGCGAGAGCGAGCGGACGCGAGGGCGCAGCGGCAGCGGCAGCCGCAGTAGGCGCGGAGGAGCTGCGGCGTGCGAGGGCGAGGCTCTGCCGTGAGGGCGAGCTCGCCGGGAGCGGCTTGGCCGGCCGGCGGAGGGCGCAGGGGGCGCAGAGCGTTGCGGAGAGGGACCTGCTGCGGGCGGAGCAGCGGACGCGCGAGGTGCGACGCGGGCGGCGTCGCGAGCGGAGGCCGAGCAAGGTTCTGATTCTGGAAAAATCTCCAGAATCAGACGTCTGGACTGATATCCAGATCTCACAGACGTCTGAAAGGTGAGTTACGCTTTCTCCTTCTTTTTGTCGACTGACCGTACTGAGGGAGGAGGGTTGGCTGTGCACAGGTGTTCGGATTCGTCATCCTTTGCGAATCAGACGTCTGGAAGTTGTACCAGACGGCGGGAGTGACCTCCAGACGTCCGGAGAGACCATCGGACGTCTGGGATCTAGGAGAGACGTCCCCACAGACTTCTGGACGTCCGGGGAACCAAGCCGAACAGGTAATTCTCTGATCCACCGTTTAAGACGTCTGGAAGGAGTTCCAGACGTCTGATTTTGCACAGTATTGTCTTTCTCGACCCGTTTAGGGCCCGTTTGGGCTCCGTTTTCCGCGATTCGAGTTGCGTTCGTTTCAGAATTTATTCCTCTACCCGCCTACAGTAGCTATACACTGTTTTGAGACACTCCTTGTGTTTGATCCTTGTGATAGGACCTCGTTCTGTTGCCGTCTTGAGAGTCGCGGAGGCGCGGATTCCCGACCACGGCCCCATTACTCCCGTTGTACCTGGTAGAGTGGTTTTAAGTATTAATAAAATCTGTTAAAGTATGGAACCATAACTAGAACCTAGGGCATTGCATGAATCCTAGGAATGAGAAATATATGGAATGATAGCTCCTAGGTGTTGCATGAATCCTAGGGCCGGAAAACTAGATTGTATGATAGATCCTAGGATATGGCATGAATCCTAGGATGGAAAAACTAGTGGAATGTACATTACTGCAGTCTTGGAAAAATGGAAAGGAATATATAAAGCTGCCTGTAAATTTAATTAACAGCTGCCTGTTATGCATAAAGAATCATGTTGAGATCATGGAATGTGAGAACGAGAATCTGGAAAGTGAAACATATGATGTTCTGAGATAAAGAGCTGGAACCCTACGGGGAATTAGGAGTGGAACTCCTGGAAAGAAAAGGAATGGAACTAAGATGTAGTTTGTACTGTCTCTTGGGTACGCAGTACCAAGGGAAGTACCTGTACCTGTTTTAGTGCAGAGTGGGGCCAGCCGCCCCAGGGACCCGGGGTTAGGATTGGCCGCTCTGTACCGACTTGTTGGCCCTCGTGTACGTAGTACCGAGGAGAGCTAGTAGTGTTAGGAGAGTACTAGCTACCCCACGGGCCCCGGGGTTCTGCTAGCCTCCTTCACCGACTTGTTAGGCCCACTAGGGCAAACCAGGGCAGTCAGGCGAGGGTGCGCGGACTGTGGAGGGGCAAGGCCCCGGTTTAGTTACTGTGGAGGGGTTGGACCCCTGTTACTGAGAGGGCTCTGCCCTGGTTCCGCGCTGTGCTTTGGGCGCACCCGTTAACGGAAACGACTGACCGCGTGCCAGTACGGGCTAGCTACCTGTGCGTTTATCGCGCGTGCCGTAGTCACCGTTACGTCTGTCAGTGACCTTGGGGTGGTTGACTGAGGGTAGGATCACCACGGGGGACTCTCCCGGCCAGGAGAGCACCACGTGCTACTTCTACTGTTGGAAAAGACTGCAATCAAGATCGTCCCACGAGGACATTCGAGATCAAGTAAAGGATCTGAGAAGTAAATGAAATAGTGAGAAAAATTGAAAGATGTAAATAAAGGAAGTAATAGAACATAACAGCTACTGTACACTCTACTGTTGCCTTTAGTTAGTTTGCCACTCTACTCAGCGTTTTGCTGACGTGTTACACTCGTTACCTTTTTCAGGACCAGGTGTTGAGCAGCCAGGGTCGGCGGCTGCAGAGGACGCTGGGCCGAGTAGGGTCCAGTAGAGTTACCACAGCTTTGTACCTTCTTTTTTGTTTCTGTTCTAGTGAGTAGTTTTGTTTCCGCTGTACCTTCTTTACCTGCAGTTTTTGTTATATGATAAATGTTGCTTTACTGTTGTGGTGGTACCTACTGTAGTAGTTTCTTTCCTTACTGCTGTACTTTCTTACTGTTAGTTATATTCATGCTGAATGTGGTTTATTTTACTGTCTTTTGGTTACTTCCTCGTTGGACGACTGGGTCTTGGGATTAGTCGAGTCGGTCCGGTTCTCGTGTCTCGTAGGGACTCGGGACCCGGGTCGTTACATTTCTCCAGATTCAGTCTTAATTATGGTGAGTCCTGCCTTTTTAGGTACCACTTGAATTGGACTCACCCAAGGGCTATCAGATATAGGGTAAATAATGTCAGCATCTAGCCACTTGATTATTTCTTTCTTTATGACCTCCTTTAAATTTGGATTTAGACATCTTTGAGCTTCTCTTGAAGGTCGTGCCCCATCTTCAATATAGATGAGATGAGTACAAAAATTGGGGCTAATCTCGGTGAGATTGTGTAAAGTCCACCCAATTGCCTTCTTGTGATCTCGTAAAACCTTGATCAATTTTGATTCTTGTGATCTAGAAAGATGAGAGTTAATGATTACAGGATATGTTTGATCGGATTCTAGATAAACATATTTAAGATTATTAGGCAATGGTTTCAATTCTAATACAGGAGTAGAATCAACAGCAGGATTTGGGGTGGGATTTTCGACTGCAAAGAGTGAATTAAATGAGTTGTGGGTTCAGATTCAGGATCGAGTATAGATTCTGATAGTGGGTTTTCGTTTTGAGGGTATAAGATATCAAAAGATGTGTTCTCTAGTTCTAAGGAACTAAGGTCATCCTAAAAAACTGAAATAGATCTAATTTCCTCAATCCAATTGCAATCCAATCCTCTAGAAGCTCTAAATATATCCAATTTAATTGTCATCTCCCCAAATTTCAACTCAATCTTTCCATATTCACAATTTATGTTGGCCTTTGCAGTGGCCAAAAAGGGTCTCCCTAAAATAATTGGGGTATCTCTAATGTGTTCAGGCACTTCCATATCAAGTACAATAAAATCCACCGGAAAATAAAAGTCCCGAACTCTCACAATTATATCCTCCAACATTCCTTTAGGTGACTTAATAGATCGATCAGCTAATTGTAAAGTCACATTGGTAGACTTAAGATTTCTATTTGGAAATGTTTTACCAAAGATGAAGGAATGAGGTTAATAGATGGTCCTACATCTAAGACTCTATCAAAACACTGGTCCCCAATTATACAGGAAATAAATAGAGATCCTGGATCTTTCTTTTTCCAAGGAAGAGTACTCAAAATGATAGCGCTCACATGCTCTAAAAGTACCACAATGCTTCCTTTCTTCGGCTTACTCTTAGGAGTACACAACTCCTTAAGGAATCTTGCGTAAGTCAGAATGTGTTTGATAGCATCTAGGAGTGAAATATTAATGTGTACCTGCTCAAAAATTTTAATTAAATTCTCATCTAATATAACAGGTTATTTTTGTTTCTTAGTCTTCTTCAAAGCTTCAGGAAATGGGACTTGAATTTTCTGTTCTACTGAGGTATTTCCCAGATCTCGTGAATTAGCGAGAATTACGGGATCGGGTTCTGCACCTCTTACAGGTGTAGAAACAGGGGTCATTCTAGATGTACTATGGTCTTAGGATAGGTTCCTTGGATAAACTGGATCCCTGGTGGAAGTTCCACGACAGGTTGTAACAGCGTTAATACCTGCATGTGAAGAAGCTGATGAAGAAAAAGATGCTTGTTGATGCTGAAAAGATGGACTAGAAAGAAAAGGCTGATTTCCTTGATTTAAAAATGATTGCTGTTGATTAAGATAATTGTAATCATGATTAGCAGAGGGTGGATTCTGATTGAAATTTTGATTTAGATTTTGATTCAGGGGTAATTGATTAAGGAAATGGACATGTCCCTGATTCAGATTTTGAACTGAGTGTGGTCTTTGCTGGATATTCCTAGGGTTTGGAACTGGCTGGGATGGAAGGGCCCCTAACTGACGAGATTCAGCTAACTACGTGATTTGGCCCTTAAGATCAGCCAATTCTACCGAACATTGCCGTTGGACTTCAGTAAGAGCCTCAGCATTTTGTCGCTGGCTCTTATTCACAGCTCGCAAAATCTGATCGAGCTGCAAATCTCTATTTGGCCTTGCGAGGTTCTGCGAACCCGTATAAAATGGCCTCGTGTTAGGTTGTTGAAACAGCAACGTAGGCGGGTTTTACTTGGTCTGAGTCGGATATGAAGGTCTTTGTGAATGGTTAGACCAAGAGAAATTGGGGTGATTACGCTATCCAGGATTATAGGAATTAGAATATGGGTTTGATCTTGGTGCATATCCTTGAATAGCGTTCAAATCTGAAGGATAAGGCATGTTTTCCACAAAAACAGGAAGTGGGGAAAGAGGTGGTGTAACGAACGTGTGGCCCAGACGTCTTACCAGACGTCTGGGATAGTTTCCAGACGTCTGGAAATCTGTTATTTTCGACACACGCGAGTCATCTGCGCGCCTGAGCGCGCAGACCGCATATTCGCCCTTCCTCCCTCCTGCAGCTGCAGATTCCCCTGCCGCGAATCCTTCTCTCTCCTCCTCGCGCGGCCTTAAAAGGCCACGCCTCCCCTCCTGCCGTCTCCACCGTTCCCTTCCTCTTCTCCTTCCTGTGCGCGAGAGCGAGCGAGCGCGAGGGTGGCAGCGGAGGCCGCAGTGAGCGCGGAGGAGGTGCGGCGTGCGAGGGTGGAGCTCTGCCGTGAGGGCGAGCTCGCCGGAGCGGCTTGGCCGACCGACGGAGGGCGCAGGGGGCGCGGAACGACGCGGAGAGGGACCTGCTGCGGTCTGAGCAGCAGACGCACGAGGTACGACGCGAGCGGCGTCGCGAGCGGAGGCCGAGTAGCGCCATGATTCTGGAAAAATTTCTAGAATCAGACGTCTGGGTTGATAGTCAGACGGCGAGGGAGACGTCTGGAAGCTCATACAGACGTCTGAAAGGTGAGTATTCCGCCTTCTTCTTCCTTCCTGTCGACTGACCGTACTGAGGGAGGCAGTTGGCTGTGCGCAGGTTCACTGATTCGCCATCCTTTGCGAATCAGACGTCTGGAAGTTGTACCAGACGGCGGGAGTAACCTCTAGACGTCCGGGGTGACCATCGGACGTCTGGGAGCTAGGCCAGATGTCCTTGCAGACTTCTGGACGTTTGGGAAACCACGCCGGACAGATAATTCTCTGATCCACTCTTTAAGACGTCTGGAAGAAGTTACAGACGTCTGATCTTGCACAATATCGTCTTTTTCGACCCGTTTAGGGCCAATTCGGGCTCCGTTTTCCGCGATTCGAGTTGCGTTCTTTTCAGAATTAATTCCTCTACCCGTCTACAGTAGCTATACATTGTTTTGAGACACTCCTTGTGTTTGGTCCTTGTGATAGGACCTCGTTCAGTTGCAGTCTTGAGAGTCGCGGAGGCACGCGAGATTCCCGATCACGCCCCCATTACTCTCGTTGTACCTGGTAGAGTGGCTTAAGTTTATTATTAAAACCTGTTAAAGTATGGAACCATAACTAGAATCTAGGACATTGCATGAATCCTAGGAATGAGAAATGTATGGAATGATAGCTCCTAGGTGATGCATGAATCCTAGGGCTGGAAAATTAGTTGTATGCTAGATCCTAGGATGTGGCATGAACCCTAGGATGGAAAAACTAGTGGAATGTATAATACTGCAGTCTTGGAAAAATGGAAAGGAATATAAAGCTGCCTGTAAATTGAATTAACAGCTGCCTGTTATGAATAAAGAAACATGATTGAGATCATGGATTGTGAGAACGTGAAACTGGAAAGTGAAACATATGATGTTCTGAGATAAAGAGCTGGAACCCTACGGGGAATTAGGAGTGGAACTCCTGGAAAGAAAAAGGAATGGAACTGAGATGTAGTTTGTACTGTCTCTTGGGTACGCAGTACCAAGGGAAGTACCTGTACCTGTTTAGTGCAGAGTGGGGCCAGCCACCCCAGGGACCCGGGGTTAGGATTGGCCGCTCTGTACCGACTTGTTGGCCCTCGTGTACGTAGTACCGAGGAGAGCTACTAGTGTTAGGAGAGTACTAGCTACCCCACGGGCCCCGGGGTTCTGCTAGCCTCCTTCACCGACTTGTTAGGCCCACTAGGGCAAACCAAGGTAGTCAGGCGAGGGTGCGTGGACTGTGGAGGGGCAAGGCCCCGGTTTGGTTACTGTGGAGGGGTTGGACCCCTGTTACTGAGAGGGCTCTGCCCTGGTTCCGTGCTGTGCTTTGGGCGCACCCGTTAACGGAAACGACTGACCGCGTGCCAGTGCGGGCTAGCTACCCGTGCGTTTATCGCGCGTGCCGTAGTCACCGTTACGTCTGTTAGTGACCTTGGGGTGGTTGACTGAGGGTAGGATCACCACGGGGGACTCTCCCGGCCAGGAGAGCACCACGTGCTACTTCTACTTTTGGAAAAGACTGCAATCAAGATCGTTCCTACGAGGACATTCGAGATCAAGTAAAGGATCTGAGAAATAAATGAAATAGTGAGAAAATTGAAAGATGTGAATAAAGGAAGTAATAGAACATAACAGCTACTGTACACTCTACTGTTGTCTTTAGTTAGTTTGCCACTCTACTCAGTGTTTTGCTGACGTGTTACACTCGTTACCTTTTTCAGGACCAGGTGTTGAGCAGCCAGGGTCAGCGGCTGCAGAGGACGCTGGGCCGAGTAGGGTCCAGTAGAGTTTACCACAGTCTTTTGTACCTCTTTTGTTTCTGTTATAGTGAGTAGTTTTGTTTCCGCTGTACTTTCTTTACCTGCAGTTCGTGTTATATGATAAATGTTGTTCTACTGTTGTTGTGGTACCTACTGTAGTAGTTTCTTTCCTTACTGCTGTACTTTCTTACTGTTAGTTATATTCATGCTGAATGTGGTTTATTTTACTGTCTTTTGGTTACTTCCTCGTTGGACGACTAGGTCTTGGGATTAGTCGAGTCGGTCCGATTCTCGTGTCTCGTAGGGACTCGGGAACCGGGTCATTACAAGATGGTATCAGAGCAAGGTCGTCCCGAGAAGTGAATCAACTGATTGGAAAATAACCAATTCACATGTTTATAGCTAGAGTAGCCACCACAGCATATCTCTTGACATGAGCTCTTAGAAGTTTTGTTAGGTACCGTCAGTTTTGACGTTTCCGTATTGTTTCGCGTCTCCTTGCAGGAGATGCCTCGTCGCAGGACTGACGAGACTGGCCGTGGGCGCGGCCAAGGACGAGGTCGGCGAGGTGGACGTGCTGTCGTTGACGTCTCGGTGGACCAGCCACCGCTCCCTTTCATCCAGGCCCAGGACCTCGCCAGACTGATTCGAGATATTGTACGAGAGGAGCTCCACCCACCGCCCCGAGCACCTCCTCCTGGGGTTGCAGAGGGGGAGTCCTCTGTGGGACCACGCGACGGACACGGCGCTGGACACGAGGGAGGGGATGGGCCCCTGCCGCCCCCACCTTCCTCCGACATACACGAGGCACCTTCGCCTGGAGGTGCACCAGCACCTCCCCTACAGCGCCACTTCGAGCTTTTCGGACAGTTTTGGAAGCTGAAGCCCCCCTCCTTCAAGGGGGATGAGGACCCGACCGAGGTAGAGGACTGGCTTGAGCAGCTGGAGAAGATCTTTGACACCCTTCGCCCCTCGGTGGAGTGCCGCGTGGCCTTTGCCACGTACCAGCTGGAGAGTGCGGCACACCGGTGGTGGAGGGCGGTCCAGGGACAGGAGAGGGACGAGCCGACGTGGGACCAGTTCGTCACCCTCTTCTGCGAGCAGTACATTCCCCAGACATGGCAGGACCAGAGGAGGCGGGAGTTCCACACTCTCCGCCAAGGGACGATGACTGTGAGCGCGTGCCGCACGCGTTTCTTGGAGCTGTCCCGCTTTGCAGCGACAGCGGTAGCCACTGAGGAGGAGCGCCTTTGGAGGTTCACCGAGGGGCTCCGGCCTGCGATCCGGGGGTATGTCAAACCCCTGAAGCTGCCTACGTTTTCGAGGGTGGTAGAGGCAGCTATGACTTACGAGGAGACCAACCCGTCCACGCGAGAGATCGATGGCGGGTGGAAGAGGCCCTTTCAGCCAGACTTCTCACAGGGCCGGCGAGAACGGAGACACGTGGCGTCCGCAGGAGAGCCGTCACGTTGTGCAGGGCCATCAGTGGCCTTTGGGGGCCCTCGACAGGGGCCAGTCGCCAGCACCGGACCCCCGCCTAGTCGACAGCAGGGACTCACTGAGGGCGGGAGTCGGGTTCCCCTCTGCTACCAGTGTGGCCAGCCGGGCCACGTCAGGAGGGACTGCCCATCTAGGGCAGGAGGTCAGCAGATACTTCCCGTGCAGAGCACTGGAGGGTGCGCAGGAGGCCGCGGTTCCTAGGCACGAGGAGGAGGACAACAGTCGCGAGGAGGGTACCGGCCAGCACCTACCCGTCCGACGCAAAGTGTGGCTGCTTCGTCCGCACCTAGAGCTGAGGGGCGTATCAACGCCCTAACACACAGGGACGGCAGAGCATCGGGATCCGTGGTAGTAGGTATGGTTGCAGTTTCTGGCAGACTCGTTTACACGCTTTTCGATTCCGGCGCTACGCACTCGTTTGTCGCAGCCAGTTTCGTAGTTAGTTTGGACCAGGATTATACACTGTTAGAAAATCCGTTCATAATCAGAGGTCTGAGTGGTCAGCTGTTTGTAGCTGAGGAGGTGTACACGGATTGCGAGGTCAGAGTTGGAGGACATAGCCTGCCAGCTGACCTGATTATGATCCAGATGGAGGACTTTGGTGTGATTCTGGGGATGGATTGGCTGTCCGCTTACCACGCCTTGGTAGACTGTTTTGAGAGGAAGATTGCCTTCTCCATTCCGGAGTTGCCTTCTTTCGAGTTTCACGGACAGCCAGTGGACGAAGGTTTCAGGTGCATTTCGGCACTTCGGGCGGCGAGACTTTTGAGCCAGGGGTGTGAGGGCTTCCTAGCCTGTGTGGTGGCAGAGCCCAGCCCTGTGGCAGACTTCCAAAGCATCCCGATGGTCAGAGAGTACCCCGACGTGTTTCCAGACGAGTTACCAGGACTACCGCCCGAGCGTGAGATCGAGTTTGAGATCTCACTAGTACCAGGGACCAGCCCCATCTCCACCGCGCCATACAGGATGGCACCGCTTGAGCTGCGAGAGCTCAGGTCCCAGTTGCAGGACCTTTTGGAGAAAGGTTTCGTGAGGCCCAGTGCGTCTCCCTAGGGAGCCCCGGTACTGTTTGTGAAGAAGAAGGATGGGACCCTACGCCTTTGTGTGGACTACCGACAGCTGAATAGGGTCACCATCAAGAACAGATATCCATTGCCGAGGATCGACGATTTGTTTGACCAGTTGCGGGGTGCCACGGTGTTTTCCAAGATAGACTTGAGGTCTGGATACCACCAGTTGAGGATCAGGGAGACCGACGTCTCCAAGACAGCTTTCCGCACCCGGTACGGACACTACGAGTGTTTGGTCATGCCGTTTGGGCTGACCAATGCCCCTGCTGCTTTCATGGACCTGATGAACAGGGTGTTTAGACCGTACTTGGATCAGTTCGTGGTGGTTTTCATAGATGATGTGCTCATCTATTCTAGAGATCGGACGCAGCACGGACAGCACTTGCGAATGGTTTTGGACACTCTGAGGCGACGCAGCTGTACGCCAAGTACAACAAGTGCGAGTTCTGGTTGAGGGAGGTGACCTTCTTGGGTCATGTGATCTCTGGAGACGGCCTGGCGGTGGACCCTGCCAAGGTCGAGGCAGTGCTCAGGTGGGAGAGACCGCGTTCAGTCACTGAGATTCGCAGTTTCCTGGGACTAGCTGGCTACTATAGACGGTTCATCAGAGGGTTTTCACAGATTGCACGTCCTATGACACAGTTGACCCGGAAGGACGTGCCTTTCGCTTGGACAGATGCCTGTGAGGCGTGTTTTCTGGAGCTGAAGGAGAGGTTGACCTCGGCTCCCGTGCTCACCATCCCTGACAGTGGTGGCGGGTTCGTTGTGTACATGGACGCTTCCTTGCAGGGGTTAGGAGGTGTGCTCATAAAGAGGGGTCATGTTGTCGCTTACGCTTCGCGGCAACTGAAGCCCCATGAGCATACCTACCCTACCCACGACCTAGAGTTGGCAGCTGTTGTCTTCGCGCTGAAGACCTGGAGGCACTACTTGTACGGTGAGACCTTCGAGATTTTTACAGATCACAAGAGCCTCAGATATCTTTTTGACCAGAAGGAGCTCAACATGAGACAGAGACGTTGGTTGGAGCTCCTGAAGGACTACAATTGCAGCATCTCCTACCACCCGGGAAAGGCCAATGTGGTGGCTGACGCCTTGAGCCGTAAGGCGCCCGCACGCTTGGCCAGTCTACAGTTACAGAGTTGGAGCCTTTTGGAGGAGGTGGGAAGTTGACGACCTCTAGAGTTACGAGGGTACTGTGGGGCAGTGACGGTGACACGGCAGACCAGGCCAGAGCTGATAGACCGTATCATCACAGGACAGATGGCCGATTCGTACTTGCAGTCTTTACGCGACAGAGTACTATCAGGGGACCGAGGGGACTTCTCTTTCACAGACCAGGTGCTACGTTTGAGGGGACGGCTGTGCGTTCCCAGAGACGAGGAGCTGTTGAGAGAGCTCCTGACTGAGGCACACGGTTCCAGATTCACCATACATCCCGGGAACACGAAAATGTACCACGACTTGAGACGCGAGTTTTGGTGGAGAGGGATGAAGCGGGATGTGGGTGAGTTCGTGCAACAGTGCTTAGTGTGCCAGCAGGTGAAAGCCGAGCATCAGAGGCCTGCAGGGCCGCTTCAGCCGCTTCCAGTGCCAAAGTGGAAGTGGGAGAGCATCACCATGGACATGGTGGTGGGCTTACCTGTTACCCAGCGGGGACACGACGCAGTCTGGGTAATAGTGGATAGATTGACGAAGACGGCGCGATTCTTGCCGATCCGAGTCACTTTGGGACCAGCACAGTCGGCAGAGAGGTATATCCGTGATGTGGTACGACTACACGGAGTTCCGCGGGAGATCGTATCCGACCGGGATACCCGCTTTACGTCCCAGTTTTGGGCTGAGTTTCAGCAGGCCTTGGGGACGCGGTTGAGGTTTAGCATGGCTTACCACCCTCAGACGGACGGACAGTCTGAGCGCACGATACAGACGCTTGAGGACCTTTTGCGTGCCTGTGTACTGGACTGGAGGGGCTCTTGGGAGGAGCACCTGCCCCTGGCGGAGTTTGCATACAACAACAGTTATCACTCGAGCATCGGCATGGCTCCCTACGAGGCTCTGTACGGACGGAAGTTTACGGCACCCTTGAGTTGGGTTAAGGTGGGGACCAAGTGGGAGGTTGGCCCCAGGTTGATCCGGCAGAGTCAGGAGGTAGTTGAGCAGATCCACAGATGACTCCGCACTGTCAGGAGCAGATAGAAGAGCTACGCGGATCGCAGACGCAGAGAGGTGCAGTTCGAGGTTGGGGACCACGTCTTCCTTCGTGTTTCGCCCATGAAGGGCTTACAGCGGTTTGGGGTGAGAGGGAAGCTCGCGTCGACTTTCGTGGGGCCCTTTGAGGTCCTGGAGCGGGTTGGACCCGTTGCTTACAGACTTGCCCTTCCCCCGCAGCTTTCTGGTGTGCACGACGTGTTCCACGTGTCCAACCTCAGGAAGTACGTAGCCGATTCCAGTCACGTACTGAGTCACGAGAGCGTCGAGGTGAGCGACGACCTGACCTACCCCGAGCAGCCAGTGCAGATCCTAGATCGAGCCGTCCGCAGTTTGAGACGAAAGCAAGTACCCCTGGTAAAGGTTTTGTGGAGGAGCCAGCGGTACGAGGAGGCTACCTGGGAGCCTGAGGCGGCAATGCGGGAGCGGTACTCGGAGCTTTTCGCGGGTACGTCTTTTCGGACCGGCTTCGATCCTCTTTGAGTTTGTTATGGTTATTCGGACGTCTTTTCCCGCACCCTAGTTGGCGCAAGTTTCGGGGACGAAACTTCCTTTGAGTTTGTTATATTGTAACGAGCGTGTGGCCCAGACATCTTTTAAGACGTCTGGAAGGTTGTCCAGACGTCTTACCAGACGTCTAGGATAGTTTCCAGACGTCTGGAAATCCGTTATTTTCGACACACGCGAGTCGTCTGCGCGCCTGAGCACGCAGACCGCATATTCGCCCTTCCTCCCTCCTGCGGCTGCAGATTCCCCTGCCGCGAATCCTTCTCTCTCCTCCTCGTGCGGCCTTAAAAGGCCACGCCTCCCCTCCTGTCGTCTCCACCGTTCCCTTCCTCTTCTCCTTCCTGTGCGCGAGAGCGAGCGAGCGCGAGGGCGGCAGTGGAGGCCGCAGTGAGCGCGGAGGAGGTGCGGCGTGCGAGGGCGAAGCTCTACCGTGAGGGCGAGCTCGCCGGAGCGGCTTGGCCGGCCGGCGGAGGGCGCAGGGGGCGCGGAACGACGCGGAGAGGGACCTGCTACGGTCTGAGCAGCAGATGCACGAGGTACGACGCGAGCGGCGTCGCGAGAGGAGGCCGAGTAGCGCCCTGATTCTGGAAAAATTTCTAGAATCAGACGTCTGGGTTGATAGTCAGACGGCGAGGGAGACGTCTGGAAGCTCATACAGACGTCTGAAAGGTGAGTATTCCGCCTTCTTCTTCCTTCCTGTCGACTGACCGTACTGAGGGAGGCAGTTGGCTGTGCGCAGGTTCGCTGATTCGCCATCCTTTGCGAATCAGACGTCTGGAAGTTGTACCAGACGGCGGGAGTAACCTCTAGACGTCCGGGGTGACCATCGGACGTCTGGGAGCTAGGCCAGATGTCCCTGCAGACTTCTGGACGTCTGGGAAACCACACCGGACAGGTAATTCTCTGATCCACTCTTTAAGACATCTGGAAGAAGTTACAGACGTCTGATCTTGCACAGTATCGTCTTTTTCGACCCGTTTAGGGCCCATTCGGGCTCCGTTTTCCGCGATTCGAGTTGCGTTCTTTTCAGAATTAATTCCTCTACCCGTCTACAGTAGCTATACATTGTTTTGAGACACTCCTTGTGTTTGGTCCTTGTGATAGGACCTCGTTCAGTTGCAGTCTTGAGAGTCGCGGAGGCACGCAAGATTCCCGATCACGCCCCCATTACTCTCGTTGTACCTGGTAGAGTGGCTTAAGTTTATTATTAAAACCTGTTAAAGTATGGAACCATAACTAGAATCTACGACATTGCATGAATCCTAGGAATGAGAAATGTATGGAATGATAGCTCCTAGGTGATGCATGAATCCTAGGGCTGGAAAACTAGTTGTATGCTAGATCCTAGGATGTGGCATGAACCCTAGGATGGAAAAACTAGTGGAATGTATAATACTGCAGTCTTGGAAAAATGGAAAGGAATATAAAGCTGCCTGTAAATTGAATTAACAGCTGCCTGTTATGAATAAAGAAACATGATTGAGATCATGGATTGTGAGAACGTGAAACTGGAAAGTGAAACATATGATGTTCTGAGATAAAGAGCTGGAACCCTACGGGGAATTAGGAGTGGAACTCCTGGAAAGGAAAAGGAATGGAACTGAGATGTAGTTTGTACTGTCTCTTGGGTACGCAGTACCAAGGGAAGTACCTGTACCTGTTTAGTGCAGAGTGGGGCCAGCCACCCCAGGGACCCGGGGTTAGGATTTGCCGCTCTGTACCGACTTGTTGGCCCACGTGTACGTAGTACCGAGGAGAGCTACTAGTGTTAGGAGAGTACTAGCTACCCCACGGGCCCCGGGGTTCTGCTAGCCTCCTTCACCGACTTGTTAGGCCCACTAGGGCAAACCAAGGTAGTCAGGCGAGGGTGCGTGGACTGTGGAGGGGCAAGGCCCCGGTTTGGTTACTGTGGAGGGGTTGGACCCCTGTTACTGAGAGGGCTCTGCCCTGGTTCCGTGCTATGCTTTGGGTGCACCCGTTAATGGAAACGACTGACCGCGTGCCAGTGCGGGCTAGCTACCTGTGCGTTTATCGCGCGTGCCGTAGTCACCGTTACGTCTGTCAGTGACCTTGGGGTGGTTGACTGAGGGTAGGATCACCACGGGGGACTCTCCCGGCCAGGAGAGCACCACGTGCTACTTCTACTTTTGGAAAAGACTGCAATCAAGATCATTCCCATGAGGACATTCGAGATCAAGTAAAGGATCTGAGAAATAAATGAAATAGTGAGAAAATTGAAAGATGTGAATAAAGGAAGTAATAGAACATAACAGCTACTGTACACTCTACTGTTGTCTTTAGTTAGTTTGCCACTCTACTCAGCATTTTGCTGACGTGTTACACTCGTTACCTTTTTCAGGACCAGGTGTTGAGCAGCCAGGGTCAGCGGCTGCAGAGGACGCTGGGCCGAGTAGGGTCCAGTAGAGTTTACCACAGTCTTTTGTACCTCTTTTGTTTCTGTTATAGTGAGTAGTTTTGTTTCCGCTGTACTTTCTTTACCTGCAGTTCGTGTTATATGATAAATGTTGTTCTACTGTTGTGGTGGTACCTACTGTAGTAGTTTCTTTCCTTACTGCTGTACTTTCTTACTGTTAGTTATATTCATGCTGAATGTGGTTTATTTTACTGTCTTTTGGTTACTTCCTCGTTGGACGACTAGGTCTTGGGATTAGTCGAGTCGGTCCGGTTCTCGTGTCTCGTAGGGACTCGGGAACCGGGTCGTTACAGGTGGGAAAGATTGTGGGACAAAGGTCCCTCCTTGGGCTGGTGCATGAGTAAATAGAAAACCCAAGGAAGATGGATCTCTAGAATCCAGATTATTCACAAATTCCCTCCCGTGGGAATTTGCGAAATAGGTAAATGTGCGGGATTTTGCGTAGTAAGTAGAGGTGTAAGAGTTTTCATTGTGTTTCGGACCTCATCGAGATGCTTTGCTACAATGTCAACTTTGTCCAGTTTTTCTGTAATAATATCTAAATCCTTGGAACTGGACGGATTTCTGATCTCGTGAATGCCCTTATGCGGATTTTGATGTGCTGTATTAGTGTCCCGCATGAATTGCGACATAGATGCGTTATTGATGGAGTTTTCCACTATCCCTGTAAACAGTTCTGACGCGGATTCTGTGTTGCAATTTAGAAAATTCCCTCCACAAGAGGCATCGACTAGATTGCGTATGTCCTCTTGCAATCCATGATAAAAGATGTGCATTAGTTGCCAACGAGGGACATTGTGATGTGGGCATTTCCTTTGTAATTCATGAAAGCATTCCCATGCTTCATGAATGGATTCTCCTTGGTTTTGAGTAAAAGTCGTGATGGCTCGCCTTAAAGCATTGGTGCGACCAATAGGGAAGAATTTCTTCAAAAATGCAGATTCGTGTTCAGCCCAAGTTGAGATTGGTCTTGCAATAGTTCTATACCAATATGCAGCTTTATCTTTAAGGCTAAAGGAGAACATTTTCATTACTATGATTTCCCTATTTTGATTTTGAGGTCCAAGATTTGAGATAGATTTTAAGATCTTCAATATGTTGAAATGGATCCTCGAATGCAAATCCATGGAAATTTGGGATTAGACCTATAATGTTTGGCTATAATTCTGGGTCATTTTCCCCAATGGGAATCCTAACATTACGCTCTACTTATGCATTAGATGGATTATAATAATCTCGGAGTAGAGGCCTAGGATGGGGGTTCGATAAATCAGGGATATCAAAACCCACCTCAGGTCGAGGTGGAGGACGGGCTTGCGGATTTTACAAATTATGGAGAGCAGCCATCAATAAATTAATTTGGTAGTTCTGCTCGAGCATTTGGAGATTTTGGTTCAGGAGTGCCTCATGAACATCAAAAGGCGGCATCTCCCCCTGACTAGAGGAAGAAGGGATCTCAGGATTTTGGTTTTGGAATTGGTCCATAGAATCAAATGCAGAAAAAGTAGCTGAATCAGACGAGAAATTAATTGGTTGCTTAGGTGCAATCGGTCTAGGTATACCTGTCAACGAAGATACGAGAGGCAGTTTCAAGGATCGCCTCCCGTGCATAAACAAAAAAAATGTGCAAAGGCACAGTCACGCCACTAAAACAGCGGCAGACAAGACTCGTTAAACATCACGAAAAAATGGGTTTTTGTCTTCTTTCAAAGGAAAGAAGAAAGTCCTAGAATATGCAAAATAATTTGGATACAAACAAGTATAATATCAGTATCAAAATACGCATCCTAAACCCGTGTCTACGCAAGTGCGTATCCTTAAAGCTCAAAGGTCTAAGGTCTAGGATCGAGACCGCTCACTACAGGCTCCCCGAGGCTCTAGTAGTGAGACAGATTTGTTGATCTTCAACCAAAGCCCTAAGAGGTGCAAAGACGAGAGGTAGAAAATTTAGACTCGTGTGACTCTAGTGATCGCACTGTGTGCGCGATAGCATGCAACAGACAATAGCCAAAAAAAAATCCACATGCATTCTGCAAACAGATTTAAGTCACAAATTTTATTATCCTCTTTTTACTTAATCTTTTCAAAAATATGATAGGAAGAAGTAAAGTGACCACTTTTTAAAAGTATTTTCAACAAAAATATGGTCTTGTTTATTATCTCCAAGATAGGGATCTATGCGGATCTTTGCATGTTTTCTCGCTGATGCGAGAAAAATAGTAGAAAACTTTTCCCGAGTCAGATCGCAACAAGAACTAGCAGGTATATGCACTCCTATGAGTGTATGCCTAAAACATACTACTGCTAGTCAGAAAGTATGCATATTTTTGTATTTTTTAATTTTTTAAACTAACTAAATGCAGAAATACAAACTACACTAGAGACTAAGAAAGAAATACTCACAATGGTATTTATAATGGCTAGAAAAATATAGAATAGAAAAAAGAAAACTCGCCTCCTTTCCTGAGAATACTCGCAGAGGTAATCCTGAAAAGAAGACAGAAAACAGAACAAAATAAAACTAATTAGTACAAAATAAAACAAATAAAAAAGAACAGTAATGGTGAATATAATCTACAGTTACCTCCTCGACAATGGCATCGTTAAAATGTTCGTTTATTTTCTCAACACAGCTAATTAAGTTATTTAGGCTTAATTATGTGCAAGAAAAAGTAACTTAGGTTAACTTGAATTAATGTTGATTGAGTAGTATAGGGTCAAGCTAACCTAACAGTTTAGATTTTAATTCTTTTTTTAACTGGTTGAGTCCAGGTTGTTCACTGGGAGGCATAACTTAATTTAATTCACCATTAAATCCTAAGCATAAATTACTAATTACTTAATCAATTGGAATTATAATTAGATTACTTTAAGAATATAAATCTTGCATAAAGGATATTCAATTAAAAGATATGATGCAAAATTTCATAAAGAAAAACATATTTACATATGTGAATTGTTATTAAAAGCAAGTAAATATGTTTATTTCACTAATTTCATCTCATTTACAAAAGATTAAGGTAAGAAAAAGAAATTCAAATGAATACAAGTGCCTTATTACATCAATTAAGCTAAAAAAGAAATTGTGTTTAAGTAAAAATTACAAAATTAGACATCATAAAAGTAAACATTACAAAATCAGACGTCTGAAACTCTTTAATTTCCATTTCCTTCTTTAATCTTCAGCCTTAATTCTTCATCTCTTCTTCTACCTTCTCTCTCTCTCTCTCTCTCTCTCTTTACCTTTCTCTTTACCTCTCTGTCTCGAGCTCTTCTTTAATTTCATCTTTTCTTTAATCTCTTTCCTTTAAGCTCTTCTTCACATTTCTCTTAAGTCTCTTACCCCTCTTCTCTTCCATTTCTTTTCAACTCTTTAACTCTGCGCTTGAACCACACTTGAACCAAAAATTGGTTTTTTGATTGGTAGCTCGGATCGGTCAGGGATACACAGCACCCCTCTTAGGGTGGGACTAGACCCTACTAGGTCTAAGCCTAGTTTGTGTTAGGTTTATTTCCGATTCAGTTCTCATCATGCACAGTCTCCGACCTCCCAGGCCCACATGCACACGTCCACTCACGGGCCCACACTCGCATGTCCACAGGTGCACACACACCCGGGCACGTGCACTGCACACACCCATACACACACATATGCTCATTGTGCGCTCAGCGCTGACAATCAAATAAGCACCTTCACGTTTTCCATTTATCCTAAGGTGCGTGCTCACGTTCTACCGATGTGAGACTAAGCTAGCCCCTTCCAGACCGAACTTTGGCTAGAGGCACAGGTCGGCTCAGAGCTCCAAATCGAGCAAACAAGGGCTTGTTGGAAAGCTCTGAAGGTGTACTACAAGATCGTAGCATCAATTTGGTGCTAAAAATAGAATCTACCCTACGATTTGAAGGGTGAAAGTTGGAGGTTTTCATGGCTAATTATGCCTGCAAAAGTGCTATACAGGTCTAAGGACCTGCAGTGATCCTTTTTGACCTCAGATGAGGTTCTGAATCATCTTAGAAGATGATTCCGCTCCTAAAGGTGAAGGGAATAGGTGCTAAGAAGATTCTGGAAGGCGAAGAAGCTTAAAAGCTTCAAGTAGGTGCTTCAGAGTTCCAAATTGAACTCTTAAAAGCTTGACAGATAGCTAAAGGATAATTACACCCAATTAAACAACCTCTGAAGGTTGTAAAGAGTCCATTTGGAGAGTATTTGCTTCTAAAACTCATCAAAAATGTACTGAAGTCAACTTTTGGGTTCAAATGGACCCAAACTGAGCAGAAATCAAATTCATATGAAATCCTAACTTAAACTCATCCAAATTAAATCTAAATCATCTAAAATCATCCCAGGAATCATTTCTAACCATCAGTTCCCCTAATTGATGACTGAATCATCAAATCTGACCTGAGGTTGACCACTAAGCCTTGAAACTTGACTTTCTTCATTAGGCTATCTCAGATGAAATTAATGCCTTAAATCAATTCTATTTCACCTCAAGAACAGATTCAGAGTCTCAAAAAGAGGTTTCAACTAGGATTTCCAGGGCTTTAGGCCTATCGCCTGAGATCCTAAGTGAGTTTGTTCGACAGAATAAGCTAAGGCTTATCTAAGTGATTGATCTACTGGATTGATCTCAGGGCATCCTCCTGATGCTTCTAGACCTCGTTAATCAAGTTTAACCTTAACCAACAGTATTCTCCAACTTTGCTGGAGTTGGAGAAGATAAAGATCTAGATGGAGCTCCAGACTTCAAATCATCAAAGTAAACACAAAATCATAATCCTTAGACCTCAATTAAGCAATCTGGAGCTTCTTAGGAAGTTCTATAGGCTGAAGACTACTTTTTGACTCGCCGGAGCTCCGGTGAGTCCAGACAATGGCTAAAAGTGTGTAAAAACTATAAAAATAGGCCATTGAAAGTCTGAAAAGTCTCCTGAGGTTACAAGGAACCTTGGGAACTCAATAATTCATTCAATTAATGATTAAAATGAAAGGTATGCAATGAATTCACAGAGAATGTGATCTGAGTTCGCTGAAACTCAGATCAAGTTCTCTCACTCAATTGGGTAGAGAGAACTAATCAGTGAGGTGTAGCGATAGTGTTCAGGTGATCAATTAGGTGGAGGAACTCCTCCTGAGCCGCCATTAACAGCGAGCCCAAGAGGTTGAGTGAATTTTAGGCATTTTAGATATAGGCCTCTTGTCGTCAGCCGTCAAAGAGGCTGAAGAAGAAATGAAGAGGAAGAAGATGTTTACTGGGACCTGTCTACAATGAAAGCTAAGGACCTAAGTGAAGAATAAGGACTCGATTGAAATAAAACTTAGGGACTAAAATGTAAACTATGGTTTTCAAGGTTTATTTTAATTTAAATCTTTTTCAACTTTTTATATATGATTATAAATTAGACAAATAATATATTTAAACCTTGGATTTACATTTTTGACTTTTTTAGCTTAATTTATTTAATTAAGTAAAGTTACTTAAGTTATTACATACTTAGATATAAGTTATACTTAAGTTAGTTAACACATTAATTAGGTAAATTATTGATGATATTTCGAGTCCATTTATTAATTAAATTATTAATAATATTAATTGGATAATAATATAGAATTTTAAACTTATTTTAAGGTCCTTCAATATTTTATCCCTTATTCTATAATTAACCCATATATTTACATATTCCTAGCTAATTAACTAGGAAGACTTGTTAATTATGGGTAATTAGAAGCCATGATAAGCCTCTCATCAGTGTGTGTGTGAATTGGGTGGGAAGTGGTGCCCAAGCCAGATCAAGTAGGTTTGCAAACAAGGATTTTTTTGTTGGAGGATTTTAGGGTTTGATCAAGATGATGTAGACTTTAAGATTCTTTCTTTTTAAATGTTCAAATAGGTTTAAAGGTGATCACACAATAAGACAATCAAGTTGTAAGTTGGTGAGAATCAATTCCTTTAATTGTATGTGCGATTAAGAGAGAATAAAATCAAAACCCTAGAATTAAAAATCTTAGTTGTGCAACTCCTAAATGAATCTCTTTTTATGAAATTTTTAAAAGTGATGATCCAAACAAGAAAACAACACCACCACTTGATGTAAAAGCAAACTACGAATCCGAAAAATAATTTTTTTGTGATTTTATGAAATTGTTTGATATTTTTTTGGAATATTTCTTCTTATTGGTGTCAAGAGTCAAAAATGATAGATTCAGGGAATTGATTCTGTAAAAACCTCAAATGGCCCCAAAAAGTTTTGAGAATTTTATATGATATAGATAATTTCTCAAGGTTTCCAGGAATATAAAGTTTACCAAAATTTGATGAGTATAAAAATTACTAAAATTCATGGACAGTAAGAAAATAATAAGGAAACAAGGTCGGACCACTATTCAGTCTGTGAATTTTTTAATTTTTTCTGTTTGGCCAAATTACTTGAAAATTGGACTCAAGGTTCTTGACTCAAAGGGACTTTCCTGGATGAAATTTGGTAATTTTAGGAAGCTCCTATGTGCCCAAACCTAATTTTTTGAAAATCAAGACAAAAGTTTGGATTATCAAAAATCAGACATCAATAAGGAAAATGTGGTAGAAAAGTGAGGCAAACAAGCAATATAAAGAATTTTAGGGTTCCACTACACTTAGATTTTCTTATTTTGATTTTTTTGATAATTTAAAGATTTTCAAGAGATTTTTCTTTTTGGTTTTGAATAGAAATGGCCTAGGGTGCTTACTTGAAGTATGCGGGACGAAAAGAAACTTGAAGCTTCTACCTCCTGATTTGCACCTAAAATCAAACAAATAAAATTTTATGAAGATCTAATAAAGTAAGAGAGAGAGATTAAAGAAGTGACTAAGCTGTGCCTCCCTGGCAACAGTACCAAACAGTGATATGGATTTTACGCAGTTTGTACAATGTGAGTTTTAGATGTTGCAACGCGTAAAATTGATCGCTTTTAAAATTTATATTCCCAGAAAGTGGAGTATGTAGGGCCATCTAAGGAGGCCAAATTGTTAGTCAAATAATTGATTATCTCTCTTGCCTCTCAAATCTGCACTTTGTATTTTTCTATTTTTGATTTTGTTGTTTTTAGGGTTTTAAAAAATAATCGGGAAATGGGAGAATGCGATAGCGAACTATGCAACTATGAAACTACACCCTAAGTGACAAGAATAAATCCTCTCTTCTAAGCTCACCCTAGGCAGGTGCGCCTAGGGTAATTAGAAGAGAAGAGTGTGTGCACTAAAACTACTAGAACATGAAAACACACTAAGTAGAAAACAAAAATTTGGAAGGCAATAAAGATCTTTGTATTACTAACAAGTTGATGACAAGTAGTCGAATGCTTCTTATAAGAAATTGAAAAATAGTACTAGCTAATGCAAAGAAAATAATAAATAAGAAATGTTTCCCCCAAAGATGATGAAGGAGGAGGTAGGTCTTGCTCCAAGCACAGCGGCTCCTATGCTTGAAAAGATGTCCTCCTTGCCTCCAAGTTGATACTTCTCCAAGCTTTCCTCCAAGGTGGACGTCCACCACCTTGCTCCTCCTTAATGCCTGGCCGTCCTCCTCCTAATTGAATGCTTCTCCTTGGTGTGGCACAAGGAAGAAGAAGGGAGAGGAAGAAGGCACCAAGGGAGCAGGTAGGTCACCCCCTAGATCTTCTTCTCTTCTTCTTCTTCCTTAGCCTTGGACTATGGTGGATATGGGTGGAATTAAAACTAACCAAGGGTTGGAATTATGTGGTGGTAGGGTAGGGTATTTATAGGATGGGAAGGGGGATGGTTATGGTGTTTGTTCGAGGGAAATGAAGGGGTGCTTGGATATTTTTAGAGGGAAAAATGGGAGGGAAATGAAGAGGTGCCTTGGTTTTCCCTCCAAAAAAACCTTCTAGAAGGTGTTGATTTTGGAGGAAAAAAATGGAGGGTGGAGATAGGTTTTAATGGTGGATGTAGGGCGGTGATGGAAGGGATAGTTGGCACCAAAATGAAGTAGGAGTAGGTGGTCTTTTTGTTGGAGCTTAGGTAACTAAGTTGAGTCTTCGGGAGCTGGAGTTGAGCTGACCTAAGCTTGTTGAGAACTTCTTCAGCCAACTAAGCTTGGCCAGTTGATGGCAGTAGCTAATCTTAGTCAAGTACTACTTCCAGGAGCTAGATGGAGCTGAGAGGAGCTGGTATCAACTAAGTTGAGCTAGCCTGAGCTCCCATTCAGCTAAGGTGAACTAAATGGAGTTGAGATGAGCTAACACAACTAGGTTGAGTTGGAATTAAGCTGAAGTCTACTGAGTTGAGCTAGCTTGAGCTACTATCCAGTGTTGAAATGAGCTGAAATGAGCTGGTCTCAACTAAGTGGAGCTGTAATCTAGTTGTAATGAGCTAGATTTAGCTAGGATCCAACTGAATTTGGGCTTCCTCTTCATCTTCTACCTTCCAAAGTGTCAAGGCTTGTGGGATTTGACTATCTGCTTATTCCTGACACTCAAATAAGCATATTAAAAATAGAAAAGAATGTAATGCATGCCTAACCTACTGGAATGCCTAAATGCAGCCCAAAAATCCAATTGCGCAGTTAAAACCCTAAGAACTAGGTATGTTCTAAACATAAGGATGATGATAAATTGACATTTATCAACGCTTCATTCCTCACCAAAGTTTGCTTCGACTACGTTGGAGTTCTTCCTGTCTCCTCCTTGCCAACGGTGGAGTCCCTTACCCCTTTCGTCCAGGTAACTAGTAGATAGCATAGTTCTTAGCATATATTAGTTTAGCATAGTTAGATAGGAAGTTAGTTTTGTTTAATGGTTAGTTTAAAGTCACCTTCCTCATCTCTGGCGAACCAATTCGATTCACCGGACCTTATTTCATTGATCGAACCACATGTTCATCTCCTTTATCTCTCCGTGAATTCATTCCAAGTTCTAATTCACTAATTTGATCACGTAATCGCCTAAATCACCTCACCTTCACCGGATCTCCTCTGTTGTCTATGGCAGAGGTATCCAAGTTAGAATCACACTCAATAGGTATTATTATCGCTTTATCATCACACAAGGGCCCCATTCGACCTATTAATTAGATAAATACTTCATTATATAAGAAATGCCTAATTCCACCCAACCTTTTGAGCTCGCTATCAATGGCTGCTCAAAAGGGGCTTTATCATCTAATTACATACACATACATTGTCGCCTCACTATAATAAGCAATTCCCCTCATGTAATTGAGTGGAAAACAATACCTTGAGTTCTTGCAAATTCAAGATATTCAATTAATGAATTCGTGTTTAATCTTGCATCTGATCCATAATTGACCTAATTGAGACGATCCTAAGATTCATTGCAACCTCAGGACTTGTTTAAGACTATTCTTGAAGAATTCCATGAAGGTTCACTGTCTAACAACCTAGAACGGTACTCACTGGAGCTACGGTGAGCTCCGGTGAGTCGAAACTTGAACCTCAGCCTTCGGATGAACTTGACTAGTTCCATATTGTCTTATCTTGGTTAGAGGATCAATTTCCACTATTTAGACTTGTGCTTTGATGTTGATAGCTTAATTCGATCGTCATCTTCTCCAACTCCGATGGAGTTGGAGAGACGAATTCTTTGAGGTGTAAAGTTCGGGAATAGGTCCAGAAGCATGAGTAAAACATGTAGAATCTGATTTGAATCTACCATAAGTCTAACAACCTACTATTTGATCCACCAAACAAACCCATCTCTTTCCTCCGGCAATGAGCTCTAAGTTCACACTAGAGCCTTCAAAACATGATTTTAAGCTATGCAATAGATTCCTTACATCAATTTGGATCTAGATAAGTCTTTAATTTGATTGGAATTGTCTTAATTTTGAAAGTCAACTCTTGACCTTTATTAGTTAACCTGGAGTTGTTTTGGATGAATTAATGTCTAAATCTCTGAATTGAAGGTAGATTCTCGTTCATTTTGTGATTGCGAAGTAATTGAAGCATATTTGAACTAGTTTTATTGAGTCTTTAGATTAATTCGAGTTTTTGTGCACGTTGGGTCACTTCTGGAACCCAAAACTATTCAGATGCTTCTTATTGAGTTTCAAAGTCAAATTTCACCCAGATTGATCATAAATCATCTACTAAATCAATCCAGATCTACTCTTTGCACTTTAATCTATCTTTAAAGCTATTTCACTTTGGAATCCACAATCTGTACAACACATCTGAAGCTAAAAAGCTTCAAGAGCTTCTGAAGCTCCTTCTCAACTCAATACTTATCTCTCACCACACGGAATGACCTCCTAAAGTTATTCATAACTCTCAAATGAGAGTTATAATTCCTCTACCGGTCATTTGACCTTTAACTTCACTCTGAAGCACATAAAAATGAATGAGAATAGTGCCATGTCTCTTCTCTGAATCCGTGGATGAATTCTGATCCAATTCCTAAATTGAGTTCAAAATTTGATAGTTGAGTTCTTAAGCTCTCGATTGAGCTTTGGATCACCCTAAATGGAGCTCTAAGTCTCTAGTAATCCTTGTCTAAAGTCCACCAGCCGAAGATGCTGGCGTGGAAGAGATTGAGCTATGTTAGCCCCACATCGAGAGTTAAGGAGTGCGTGCTTGAGAACAAAACTAAAGGCATGTGATGCCTCGCTGGTCATCATGCATTGGGTACACTTTCTGAGCATACAGGTATTCTTGAGAGTGCATGAGCGCACGTGCATGTGCGTGTGCCCAAGTAGGCGTGGGTGTGTGTGCTAACATAGTGGGCCTATTAAGCCTAATTAGCCAATATTCACTAAAATCGACACTAAATGAACTAGGACTGGGTTTGAGTAGTGGTCAATCCGATCTAGAGGTGGACTGTAGATTCTCCGCGAAAACCTGGTCCGCCTACTAAACCAATTTTTGGTTAAGATTGGAGAGAATTTGAGAGAGCTGAAAATGACTAAGTATCGAGGATAGAGAGGTGTCTAAGAGGAGACTTAAAGGAGAAATGGTTAAGAGCTTAAGAGAGGGTTAATGAGAGATTAACCAATTAAGCAAGAGATGAGAGAGTTAAAATTAGACGTTTAATGGAATAAAGAGAAGTCTGAAAATAACATTTAAGTCATCTGATAATCAAAAGAGATGTCTGATTTAGTCTGATGATTAAGAGAAGGCTGAGATAGTTGAGTGAGAATGAGATTAATGAATAAAGGCATATGCGTTGTAATGAAAATATTTCTTTTCATGCCTTTTATATTATAAACACTTGTTGTAAATGCTCTCTTTTGCTATTCAATGTAAAATCATTCATGTACATTTCTTTCATTAATGGAATAATTGCCATCTTTCCAGTTCAATTTTTGTATGTGATTGTTCCTAAGCTTAACTTGTATTGTAATTATAGATTTAATTAACATAGTAATTAGTTATTTGTTAACTTAGAATAAAAATAGTGAATTGATTAAGTTTAAATGCCGCTCAGTGAACGACCTAGACTCAACTAGTTAAGTGAATTTAAAATCTAAAATGTAGGTTAACTTGACCCTATACTACAATTAACGACAACAATTTAATAAATCAGGTTGACCTAAGTCCTTTCTTTATGCGATTAATTAAGTTTAATAACCTTAATTAACTATGTTGAGAATTGATCCATCACTCGCCACCCTCCTACTCCTACTCCTCCTCTCCACCCTCCTCGTCCACGTCGCTCTCCTACTCCTCCTCCCCTCCGCCTTCCTACATTACTCCTCATAGGCCAGGCATAGGTAATTTGGAAATCAAATTTACCAACATTTCCCAAAAAAGATCTGATATCCTTGACCGAGCTCGGCACAGGTAGTTTGGAAATCAAATTTACCTTAGCTTGGTCAACCTGGATGCCTTTTTTAGAGATGAGGTGTCCCAGGACAATACCCTTAGGAACCATGAAATGGCTCTGTTCCCAGGAAAGAACTAGATCACGTCAATGCATTGCCTAAGGATTTGGACCAGATGAAGGAGGCAATCATCAAAAGATTCCCCAAATACCGAGAAGTCATCCATGAAGACTTCAAGGTACTCACCTACCATGTCAAAAAATATGGTCAGCATGCACCACTAAAAGGTGGTGGGTGCATTGCAGAGCCCAAAAGGCATCCTGTGGAATGCGTATGTCCCGTAGGGGCAGGTGAAGGTGGTCTTTTCCTATTCTTCTAGATGAATTGCCACCTTATTATATCTGAAGTACCCATCCAAACAATAGAAAAATCGATTTCTTGCTAGTTTCTCGAGAATCTGGTCATTAAAAGGCTATGGGAAATGGTCCTTCTTTATGGAGGCATTCAGTCTTCGGTAATCAATGCAGACTCTCCACAAATTTGCAATGTGGGTCGGGATGGTTTCTCCGATTTCAGTCGTAATCATGGTGAGTCCTACCTTTTTAGGCACAACCTGGATTGGACTCACCCAACGACTATCAAAGATCGGGTAAATGATTCCAGCATCTAACCATTTAATGATCTCTTTCTTCATGACATCCTGTAGGTTCGGATTTAGACGTCTCTACATTTCACGGGATGGTTGTGAGCCCTCTTTAGTGTAGATGAGGTGTGTGCAATATGAAGGGCTGATACCAGTCAAGTCATCGAGAGTCCATCCAATGGCTCTCTGATGCTACTAGAGGATCGAAATCAGTCTTATTTCCTGATCTAAGGTAAGTTGGGAATTGATGATCACAAAAAGATGTATTTAAAATGATCAGGGAGGGGTTTCAACTCCATAACAGGGTTGTCAGCAGCAGCAGGTGGTTCAGGGTGGGTTCAGGAGCAAAGGCAAGAGCTGTAGGTGTATCTAGGTCAAGTCTAGGCTCCTCTAACTATGGGTTGTGATCTTCTTGTGGTTGAATGTCAGGAATAATCGAGTTTTCCTCTAAGAATTGGTCCTCAACCACAGACTCGATATCACAGATTTGCTTAATAGCCCCATAGTTGATTCCTTTTTGGGCCTTAAAGATATCAATCTTCCAAGTTTTGTCCCCAAATTTCAACTCAATCTGGCACTCTTCACAATTGATGTTGGCCCTAGTTGTGGTAAAAAATGGTCTCCCTAATATGATCGGTGTGTTTTGCAAATTCTCATGAGCATTCATGTCTAATATGATGAAATTCACGGGAAAATAGAAGTCATGGATCCGAACTATGACATCCTCGAGAATTCCTTTAGGTGACATGATGGATCGATCTGCTAATTGTAAAGTCACCTCTGTCGGTTTGAGCTTAGATTCTTCAAGGTGGTCTAGTAGGGATGTGGGTATCAAGTTTATGGAAGCTCCTAGATCTAGTAAAGCTCGATCAAACTATATATCACCGATTGTACAGGAGATCAGAGGGGTACCAGGGTCTTTTACCTTAGGCGGGAGCTTGCTCAAAATGATGGAGCTGGCTTGCTCCGACAGTACGATCGGATTCCTGCCCTTGGTTTATAGCTTATGCTTAAGTGTACATACATCTTTCAGAAATCTTGCGTAAGTCGATACGTGGTGTTCGCATCCATTAAGGGGATGTTTATTTGGACCTGCTCGAAAAGCTTGACTAGGTGTTACTCTAGTGCCACGGTCTTGGGTTTCCTCTTTCCCTTGGTTAAGGCCTCAGGAAATGGAACCTCAGTTGATTCCTCTAGGATTGGCTCAGGCTCTTTATCTGGGATAAGGGTGTCCTGGATTACCAATCTAGGGTTGGGATTTGTAGTATCAGGCTGGTCATGGCTAGGAAATGGTGGGTCCTGTGTTGTTTTGCCACTAGGGTGGTGACAGAATTCAATCCTGCCTGACTTTGGCTTGGGTTAGGCAAAATAGGTGTTTGCTGCTGAAACTCGAAATATGAAGTTGAAGCTTCCATCTTGTCAGGCGATGGAGCAGAAGGGGAATGATAAACATAATGTGCTTGGCCTTGATTTGGGTTCATAATGCGCCTCTAGTTCGGCATGTTATTCGAGTTAGGAAGAGGTTAAGAAGGAAGTGCACCAGGCTGGCGAGTATTTTCCAGCTGAGCCAATTGATTGTGGAGCTCAGTGATTTCTTCTTTGTGTTGTTTCTGCATGTCAACCAAGGTTTGAAGAATTAGAGATGTCTGGTCTTCCTTAGGTAGCCCGGATTGGAAATTTTGATTGGGCCTTGGTTGAGTGGGATGATAGGGTCGCGGGTTTTGTGGTTGGGGTTGGAATTGAGGTCTTGGGGTTTGAGTTATTTCTTGACAATGCGAAATTGGGATGATTATGCCATCTAGGGTTATAGGTGGTTAAGAAAGGATTGTTCTGGACGACGTGGAGATCCTCACAAGTCTGAGGAACTCCAGAAAAATTAGGATATGAGAGTTCGGAGTTCCCCCAACTAGAATAGGTTGGTCCGAAGTTTCCTCCAAGATCGAAATTAAATGAGGGTGGATAGGCATCCATCCCCTGAGAGTGGTAGATGTTGTGTGCAGCCTCCCTACCTAAGGGCGGGTGCACATATGGACTTTGTGATGCAATGGTGGTTATGTGTAGATGTCGAGTTATGTCTTCCACCTTCTTATCAATAATGGAGACCTTATCCAATTAATTTGCTAACAACTCCAGATTGACAGATGTGGAAAGGCCTCGGGTCTCATGTACCCCCCGATTGTTTGTCAATGAGTGGGTGCTCGTCCGGTCGTACACACCCAATGACTCATTGTTCAGGGAGTTCTCACACATATTCTCGAGAATCCCCCAGATCGCGTCTTCATGTTGACCCATGATGCTGCCACCACAGGTTGCATTGACAAATAGCTTGATGTCATCACGAATCCCATGGTAAAAGGATTGGACTTGTTCCCACTTAACTTGACCTCTTAAGTCTATCAATTTTAAGTTTAGATGAGTTGCTTAGGATTTCATTTGAACTTTTAGAATGAATTTGTGAGTGGTGACCTAATTTGAAGATTGGTTGACCCCACAAGGTGGGTCAACTTCACCTGCTTTGTCTTGAGAATATTAGGCCCCAATTTTATGATTCCAGTGGATGTTTAGAGCTTGCTTTTAGGGTTTTCTTGATTAGGTAATTTCAATCACGGTTTAGGGCACACACAATTTGGGAGAGTAGATTCTTCTTTAAGCAAGTGTGATCCTCAACCCTAAAGTGGGAACCCTAACTTTGGCTCTAATTGGTCCAACCAGTTTTGTCTAAATTTGGCACCTAGGGCTCAATCAAGAAGGTGAGTAGCCGTAGGTGTCTTAAATCCCTAATAGGTGCAGAAATCAAGATCGAAAATTTTCTAAATTGAATCAAGCAACTTGATGATTAATTCTAAGTAGAAAATGCAAGTTGATCCTAATTAATTTCTTTCTTTTAGCTTTTTCAGAATCAGGGGCTTAAGAAAAAGGAGATGAAATTTACCTGCCCCTGGAATGTTTTATGTGCGGCTAATCTTCCTCCAATGAATCCCTACACAGATCACAACAAAAGAGATAGAGCAAGTTACTACTAGATCAGAAATTATAATCATGTTTACATGCCAAATCAGTGTTTAGAATCACTTCGTTGCAATATAGCCAAAATAGTGTGCGAACAAATAAAATTTATAACTCGAATTCAAAAGAGTATCTGAGGTCGAACATAGGGAGCAATCAATTGCAATTAATCTTAAAGATCACCACATATAGGAGCAATTATAACAAGAAGAATAATAAAAAATGATATGCCATAAAACTCAAGTTTGAAAGTGAAAAAAGATTAGAGTAAAATGGTGATTTGAATCACCAAATCACTCTTTAAGTTTTACAAGCACTTAATTTATGAAAGCTTAATTTAAACCACAATATATCACTCCCTCAGAATATCAAATGACAGAGTAGGTGCTCAGACGCCTTAACCAGTAGAGGCAAAGGCCTCGCTCTTTCTCTTCAAGTTACGTATAGAGGCAAAGGCCTCTTCTGAATTCTTCTATGTATTAGAGAGTTAGAGAGCAAGGCAAACCCCCCTTTTCTCTCTCTCTTTTTTTTCTCTTCTTTCTCTCAAACCCAGGGTTTACCGAGTAATCGGGCATACGATCAGAGGTCCAGACCCACCAGCGTGGTGTAGCGGGTGAGGGTGCATATGCTTCGTGAGCGAGGACCCAACCCCTGGTGATCTTGGGCGAAAGGGTGTGGACAGAAAATCCACTTATGTGCTGCGGAGAGCTCCCAATCCCACAATGTGGGACTAAAAGGTCTGTAGTTCTCCGCATGAAGCTGCTGCTGAGGAAACTCCTAATAAAGGTCAAAGATGAGTCTGCAGCGCCAAATTGAGGGCTTAGCGAAAGACCTGGATGGGTTCTACACTTCCTGGAGGAAGCGCTTGGGCCTGCTGTGGTAAGAACATAGCTTCAAGCTTGTTCGAAGCAGCTCGTTAATGGTGGTGGAGGTCGAGTACTTGAAATGAAGAAAACAGCCTAAGGGCCACATCAGAAACGCTCAGAAGAGTTGTACAAGTGCGACGAAGGTTGTGGTGGCAATGGCGTGCGGTGTGACTGGTCGGTGATGGCTGGCAGATGCGAAAAATGTTAGAGTTTGTGGAGGTGCTCAGTGGACGGCTAGGGCAAGCAATCCCTTCAATTTCTTGAGGGATTTTGCTCACGTGGATGTGGCAGAGCTATTGGGAGTGGTGGCGGTCGATTTGATGGAGTATAACGGTGTGGCGACCACGCTGGAGGTATGCCGACCGTGGGGAAGATGACGACGGAGCGGGCAAGTCGGAGGTCGAAGTAGGCTGTTGATAGCACGGTGATGATTAGTAAATGCTAGGGCATTGAATGAACTCGCTATTGGACAAAGATGGGTGGAAGAGATGCTAGCTGTGATGGGCCGACGTCGGAGAAGATGATCGCTCCAGGGAGGGAACGGCGACGAGGAGGTTGGAGGACACCGTGCAGGTATGGCGAGGTGCGATTTGAAACGAGGAAGAAAAAATAGCCGCCTATTGTATGTGGTGGTCGGCGAAGTGAACGGAGGAAGGTGGTCGCCGGAGACGAGTCAGAGCAAGTTGGGGGTGGAGGAAAGGAAGATGTTTGTGGCCCAAAAACTCACTAAGGAGGTGAGGCAGGTGAGGGAAGTCCTTTATAAGGCATAGGAAAGCTCTAGAATAGGAAACAAGATTCATTAGCTTGCTTAGGATTCAAGAAGAACCCCATTGATTTCGTGGGTTCACACACATGAATCAGAGGGATTTAGGAGTTAGAATCAATCCCAATAGGTTTCCCTAGGTGTAAACATCAATCCCACCAAATTTGGTGGGATTTGATTGCCATTTGAGTGGGATTTGGCTTGGTTAAAGCCTACCTAGATGTCGGTTGACCTCCAATGGTGATAGGGTCCAATTTGCGTAGAAGATGAAGATGTTAGGGGGCTTGTTGTAAGAATTTCAAAAGTTGAGTGGCTTTTTGTAAGAAAAAGAGTTAGAATAGGATTAAAATGCAAACTAGGTTAAGATGATCTCAAATTTGGTCCAAATTTTGGTACAAACCTAATTTAAACCCAAGGAATTTGATGGTGAAGTCAGATTTTGGTTTTGAAAAATTTTGAATGGGTAATTTATGCAAAAACCCAAATTAGGGTAATTATCTATTTGAGACTCTGGGTCAAATTGGGTTCAGTTGGTTAAATCAAGGATACCAAACATTAAAGAATATTTTTATATAATTTTTAGAAGGTTTAGATTAATTTTATCCTTACCATAACCTTAGTTAATTAAGTGGGTCTATTTTTAGGGTTTCATATGTCTATTAATTCTTGAAACGCGTGAAAAACCCATTTCGTTCTACGTGAACCCACTTATTAGACATTAATGACCATTTGACCTTTAATAAATCCCTGAAATACCCATGGTTATTCTGTATTTATGGAATGCTAGTAATTTTGCAGAAATAACCTTGTATTCTTCTCATCTTTTCAAAACAGGATAATGTGCCCTTTGGACATTCTGATGGATATATAGGAGCTTTTATCAACCTTATTAGACCAAATTAAGCTAGTTATGACTCATGATGGTGTTTGATCAATCCACTTTAGTGGAGTGCGAATTAGCCTAAGTACATGTAAAACATGCCTCATTTGATTGCAATTAGAGTTAAGTGTTAATTTATATTAATTAGAGAATACTTTGGTAAAATTTGATACATATATATATTTATGTAGGGTTTTGAGTGTAATTTTTACCATCTCCTCCGCTAGCAGAATCGTGCCTCTCACAACCTATCGACAACAGCACCTCATCGCGCGAGCATTGTTGGAGGAGATCTCACACGGCTTAAACCAAATGAGGGAAAGTCAGGGAAGATCTGTTAAAGAAAACTCCCACGTGTTGGGTTCAAAAGAGGAAGAACTACGGACACCAGGGGATCATCTCTTCCATCCTGGATCACTGTGTTGAAGGCAAACTCGATGGCTAGAGAGAGTAAGGTATTTTAGAGCCAACTTTGTCGACGCTTGCACCCATCAACTTCCTCGTAAGCAAACTGCAGCAGCAGGCCTCGTGCGTTTATGCGCGCCTACACCTTCACGCAACAGCACTTCCTCCAGAAGCACACACCAGCCTTGTGCGGACCTCCTCTCCATGCACCACCAGTGCCCGCGCGACCCTTCCACGCAGTAACCCCATGCGCCTTTGCATGTGCCAACTCCTCCAGCGCACCCTCAACACGTGCGGCCCTTTCGCGCAACAACCCCACGCACCTTTGTGTGCGCCAACTCCTCCAACGTGACCTCAGCACGCACGGCCCTGCTGCTCCGCTCTGTGCACTGTTCTTCTTCTCCAAAGAAGAACCCAATGCCAGCCATTCATCTCCACATGCAGCCGCCTCATCTGGCCACCATACTTCGCTCCATCGACACCATTCACTTGGCCTCGACGCCACGGGCCTAACCATGCCCTCAGATACACCATCTGCGACCCACGTGCATGGGTGGACACCACCACCGCCGACGGGCATCTCCTCACTGTCCGGCCGACTCTGGCCACCACCGTTGACGGGGTCACCGCCATCATGATCCCCTCACCCCCGATGACCTCCTCCGAGCTTCGCACCGACGATCGTGCTTCCCTCTCCGCATGCCAATGAGGAGAACTAAGACTGTTTCTCTATAGTAAAGGGTTAATTGGTATTTACATTTAGTGCCATTGCCAAAATCTGATTTTTTATTTTAATATTTGATATATTGAGTGAAATTGCAACTTCATGCTCATGCTTTCTCATAATTACTTGGCTCTTGTTTTTCATATCCTTTGACATTGGTTTTGGATTAAGATTTACGCAATTTCTCTCTAATACATGTGCAATTGGAAATTACATAGATTGATCACATATTTATTGAATATTTTATTGAGGAAAAATTATGCATATAACCTTACATTCTTGAGTTATTGTGTGTCTTCTTTTCGTTGCATTTCATGTCAGATTTGACCATGGGCTTTGCACTCGATTGAATGAATACAAGAAAAAAAAATATTCATGAATTTATTGCATCTATTCCTCCCTGTGGATACGACCTAATTCATTGTGGTTAGTTTTACTGATAATTAGTTTTGTTCAGGATTTTTCCACCACGCGATTTCACTGCAACAACTTATGTTTTTGATACACATTATTTCTGCAAGCGAAGAACGCCCGAACCAAATGGCGCCGTTGCTGGAGAGGCAATTGACACAATAAAATAACTTGACTTTATTTCTGATTACTCTAAATTTCAAATTTATCTGATCATTCTTTGTCTTTTCTATGCGAGGAATCTGACGAAGCGACAGGCGTAGTAGAGAGACGACGTAGACCTTAAGCGACACACCTCAGAGATAATCGCAGAAGCCTGTGGGCCTTGATCCCACATGCGTGGAGACGCACGGAAGACCATCTAGGAGGATTCTTCCTCTTAGACTTCTGATTTAGAATTTTAGAATAGACTCTTTAGGATTATCCTAATTATTTTTTTTCTCGCCCTTGTACTCTAGGGCCAGTTTTTGGGGGAGTGTCCTCAATTCTTTAGATTCTAGGATCATTTTGTGGTAGTTAAATCTTTTGATTGCACATTTATTTTTACAAAAAAATAAAAAAAAGAAAAGAAAATAAATCTGAACTGCCTGTTAGAAGCTACATATCCATACGACGACCATCTAGGATTGCTTGAGCAGCATCTAGATTTTCTTACTGCAATGCGTGCATTTTTGCATAGAAGAGTGTTGGACCAAGGTACGTGATTGCACCGCAAAAATACACCTGCAATTGTGCCGTCTTGTGCTATTTCCGAGCATTACCAGTGCATATTAGGTTTCCATAGTCGCATTTGTAAAAATACATGCATGCATGCATTTAATTGAGAGGGGAGGAGAGTGAAATAAATGGCCTTGCAGTTAACATTTTTCCTCTAGTGCATCTTTGCAAAATTCACCATCTTTTTATTTTTTTATTTTACTTGACTTTGAAATGCTTCCCGCGGCTGCATGGAGTTCTTCTTCGCACCTTGCCCTGCAGCCGCATGCCCAGCCTCTCCCTGCCATGAGCCATGCATAGCCAGGGCATGGCTGTGCATGCTTTCTTCTTCTATAAAAGGGTCACGGCTTCTTCTTGGAAGAGGCTGGTCCTCGACGCCAAAAAAAACCCAACACACAGCAGCTTCTCCTTCCAGGCCACCGTCCCCTCCCCTCTCCCTCCATACGCAGGCCCTCCTCCTCTGAGGAGACACCCTGCGGACAGGAGCACCTCACGGTGGTGCACAACCACCACCGTGAGTCCACCATCACCCAGCTCATCAAAGAGCTGGTGGGTGTGGTGGCTCTTTCCTTATTTCGCCGTTTGAAGCACCTTCAGCCATTACCGCAAAGCTTCAGCTTTGAAGCTTAACCGGCCACTGTACGCCCCTATAGCAGCCGGCCGAGCTCCACAGCAGCAGCAGTAAGGCGGCAGCAGCGCACAGGCCACCGCACGCGCCTGCAAGCACCCTTGCCTCCCTCTTAGCATGCCCTGTCGCGCTATCTCTTTCGCTCACAACCAACCGACGCATTCCTCTTCACGCGCGCGCCAGCCGCAAGCCGCTCGCACTCACAGCACCTGCAGCAAGCGGTCACGTAGCTCGGCCATACACTGTAGCCACCGTTCACACCAGTCTGCGTGACACTGTGGCTACAGTGGGGTGACCGATGAGTTTCTCACTTATCCGGTCACCCGGCGTGCCGCTATCGGCCACTGCCTGCACCCGCGTCCAGCCCTGCGCCGGCTTCAGCGCTCGCCCGCGCGTCTGCATGCGCCCGCGTCGCCCACACCCGCCCGCGTCGCCCGCTCCAACTCTTCATGCAGTGCAGTGCTCTGCGGCCTCTCCTCTCCCCGCGCTTACTCCCTCGCAGCGCACCCCTCTCCGCATGCATACGCGCTTGCGCGCACCCGTGGAGCCATCATACGACGCCCTGAGTGCTGCAGATGCCTTAAACCCGCCAGCCTTCACTCCAGCAGCTCTCTCTCTCTCTCTCTCACAGCACTCTCTCTCTCTCTCTCTCTCTGCAGAAACAGATACACACACACTCACACTCTCACACACACACACTCTCACCTATACACTATTATATATATATACATATATATATTTATATACATATATATATATATACTTATATCCGTACATATAGTAGTATCTATATACTTAAGGTATTAGTATACATACATACATACATACATACATATATATATATATATATACACTTATATATATATATATATACATATATCTATATATATATATTATTACCTATATAACTAAGTATAAGTATAGATACATATATATATACATATACATATATACACACCTACTTATACACATATATATATAACTATATATACATATATATATATAGATAGATATATCTATGTACATATATTACTATATACATACACACACACACATATATATATATATATACATCTATATAGTATTATATACATACATATACATACATATATATATATCTATACATATATCATCCATACATATAGTTACATACATATATATATATATACATATATATATATACATCTATATATATACATATATATATATATATGTTTTTTTTCACATTACTTACCATACGTGGTATTGCGGGAATATCTGCACCAGTTGCTGATATTCCTCGATACACGCGTACAAAGCGTGTCCGCATCCATCTTCCACCAATCCACCTTACACACGGCACCTCATCCTGTTGGTTGCGTCTTTCTAGATGACGACCGACTCGACACCGTGCTACACTCCATCTCCGCCTCCACCCCCACCCCTTTATACATATATAATATATACATATATATATATACTATAGTTACTTTACTTCTGCTTCTCTTTCCTGTCAATAAAAAGATAAAAAAATATATATATATAAAAGAGAAAAGATAATCCTTGACTTACAGGTACTCCGTCTTGCGAATAGCAAGACCCGTTTTGGAATCCTGATTTGGCTCAAAGCCAAGAACCTAATTTTGAGGGTGTGCCTCAAGGACCAAGATTATCAAGAAAAAAATCTTAAATAGAAAAAAAAACCAAAAACACAATAAATGAATGGAAGAGATTCGTTGTAGGAAAGGCGTAGAAACTTGACTTCTAATCCCACTTCCCTGAGTTCGACCCTAGCCTAAAAGTGACCAAGATAAAATCAAGTAGGCTAGGTTAAAAATTTTGTAAAGAGATGGTTAGGTCCGATTTAGGTTAACCACTATACACATTTCAACAATAAAATCACCATATTAACACACCTATCCGAGCCCAACCACCATCTTTTTCTGGCATTGTTGCCAGGGAGGTGCACCTTCAAGTAAGTTTCTATTCCATTCCTTTCATTTTTTTCTCTTCTCTCTTCATGGGTGTCTCTGTTTTTGGTGTGTAGGTAAACCTGTTGCAAGGAGAAGGCAGGCAGACGAAGTCAGAGACGTGAGTAGATCCAAGGCGGGAACGAGAGCGTGAAGACGCTGACACCGCACTGGAGCTCCGCACACGTTGATGCACAAGTAAGTCTTTCTTTCTTAGCAACCTAGGTTAACTTGTAACCTTAATAAAAAAAAAACTAAAAACTAGAAAAACTTCTTGGGATCTCTTGGGGCAAGTGGATTAAAATTCACTTGTTTGATTGATTGCCTTTACTCCCACCACCCTGGGATTTCCCACCCTACTTCGCATAACGAAAATCCAAGAATCTTGATTCTTGAATTTTTCGCCGTGTGAAGTATTCTTCGAGGCAAATAAAAAGATTGATTGCACTACTCTTTGCCTCATTTACCTGCAATTAGGGATCACCTTTTTGGTGGGGAGACTTGGAATTGAGTTGATTCCAACCCCACCACGACTTTTCAACTTGCCTAAGATTCGATCCCAAATACTTCAACCCCAACAAATTGATTTTCTTTATCTTTTGGTTGAGCCTTGTGTGTGGAAATCTTTCTAGTGATTGGGAGCACTTGAATTGAAGTGCTTTGGCTCCCTTTCACACTTATCTAAAACTGATTCGTGCATCCACACATAGAAATCTCTAATTAGGGAAGCCCATTGCATTTTAGCATGCATTAACTAACTGACATTGAAGAAGGGTTTGTTGGGCTTAGAAGAAAACTTGTATTCTCTCAAAACCCGGAGATTGGTTGAATTGGTAATTCAGAGAAATCCTAAAATCCATACTACTAAAGGTTGAACTCTAAAAACCATTCACCAACTTCAATTCGGGGAGATTTCCTCGTTGCATGCTTATTTTACACACTTGAAAGATCAATCACTTGGGCATTACCCGTAAACAACACCCTTCACATTCCAAAAGCACTTGATCCTAAGCCTCTAACTAAAATTGGTAGTAACTTGACTCTTATTAAGGATTGGAGGTCTAACTACTTGCGTGTAGCGCCTACGTGCTGGTGAGGGTTCCCGCGTGCTATCGGGTGTCTAAGACTGGGGCAAACGGCCTTTCAATCTGGCCCGGTGGTTCCGCGGTGCTCGCATTCGATTCCGTAGTTCGTGATAGTAGGTAACTTAGATCTTTAGGTCAAAGGGCACACTGTAGAGGTTAGGAATTTGATTGTATTGATTTGTCATCAAGTTTACCTTTGCGGCGTCATTTCTCTCATCTCTTTTCCCTTCTTATCTCCCCAATTCTTCCTGCGGTAGTGCATGTTTGGGAGGAGGTCACAAAACCCTGAACTGTTTGAATTGCCTGATAAATTTAGAAAAGAAGCCGAATCGTCCTCCTCCACAAACATGGCTGCATGCCCACCCCCAAATCCTGAGGCAGGAAACCACCCTCAGAACCCACCAGGTGGTGGAGCCTTAGATCCCATAACCCTCCTCCAAGCCCAAATGGAAATGTATAATGAGCAAATTGAAGCCATTAAGGAAACATTAGAGGAAATGCAAAACCCTCCCGAACGGGAGGAGCCTAGGTCTCTTAGCTCCTATCAGAATCCCGCTGCTAGAGAGACCATAGGACAAATTCGGGTCCCCATGGGCGGGACGACTTTGAATTAAAGCCTAACATAATTGGCCTAATTAATTTTCACTTCCATGGTCTTGCAAGTGAAGATCCTTTTCTCCACTTGGAAGACTTAACTCGATTGGCTGAAACTGTTAAACCTAGAAATATCGGGTTACCTATAGTCCTCATGAAAATGTTCCCATTTTCATTGTGGGATAAAGCGTCGCAGTGGTTATGCACCCTTGGGAGAACCATCCACTCTTGGGAAGAGATGCGAACAGCGTTTCTCAAGAAGTTCTTCCCAATCGGGCGAACCAATGCGCTTCACCGTGCTATCACTTCATTTACTCAACAAAATGGCGAACAATTTCATGAGGCATGGGAGAGGTATAATGACCTCCTCAGGAAGTGTTCGCACCATGGTCGGCCTAAGTGGCATATAGCCCAGATTTTCTACTATGGGCTAAATGAGACTTTGAAGCAGATTGCAGATGCTTCCTGCGGAGGAAACATTATGAATAAAGACGAGAATGGAGCATTCGAATTGTTTGAAAATATGAGTGAAAACTCAATGAACAATGCCTCCATTATCGCCTTTAATCGTACCAGCCAGCCCCGAAATGTCCACGAAGTTGACACAGGACCCTCCCATTCATCCACTGATCTTAGCCTTATAGCACAGAAATTGGATGAAGTCTCCGTCATGCACAAGAAGCTGGATGAGCTTCTGGCCAACCCCACCCGTTCTATTGCAAACACCCCCACCTCACCACTTCATCACAATCCTAATTCTTCCAACACCAGGCTTATCCCGAGAAACCCTGTAAGACCTTCCGTACCAAGTATCGCGTCGAGTGACTCGGTAAGTCATGTGGATCTGGCTTCTGCGAGCCAGTATTTCAACACAGAGGACTTAGCCTCCGTGTGCTCGGATGCATACTTACATGCGGACACATCTTCTGGCATAGAAGATGCTTGCGCCATGGGGAACAACCCGTTCTCTGCTACTTATAACCCAGGGTGACGTAATCATCTGAATTTCGACGGTCCAACAACCCACAGCGCCAAAATCCCGCGGGTGGACCAATGCAACCGTCTGCACCCGTCATCCCAAGGGCTTAGTCTAATCCTATGGCAAATCCGCCATTAGGCCCTTGCGTACCGCAAACCGAACATGAATCAAGTCCTCTTGATAAATTGATGCGAATGATGATGGAAATGTCAAAGCTCCATGAAGAGAACATGACATCTCTTCAGCACCAATTGGCGCAGCAGAAAGCTGAGATCAGTCAACTACGCATGGCGACTCAATCTCAGGGTACTCTTCCTGCCCAACCTATTCCTAACCCGCAAAATTTCATACCCCGTGGTCTTCAACCATAGGTATGACCTTCTCAGGGGCAAGTTAATCAGATTCTGCAAGCTCCGAACATTCCACTAGGATTTCAGGCTAATTCCGCTGCAGCATCGCACCCTTATGTCCCTATTGCGAACCCTCCTCCGCTGTATGATCCCACTGGACCCGCATCGTCCAATGCTATCACTACAAGGAGCGGTAAGCAAACCGTCGATCCGCCTCGACCTGATCCTAGCCCGTCTTCTTCACCCCCCTCTCATTCGGGATGCACACCGCATTCGCGAGAGGACAATACACCCAAAGTGGTGCCAGAATCAGTCCCATTCCCTGAGGCTCTACTGAGGGAGCCAAAAGGCAAGAAGAAAGATACGCAGGCCTTTGATAACCTGCGTAATTTGTTCAGGGATGTAGAAATCAAGGTACCCTTGCTTGAGGCTATCGACCACTGGTGACGACCTTCCTCTATAGTTCTATTATTTCGTCGTAGTATAGTATAGAGAAGTGATTACCAGTTTAATATAATTTGTTACTCGGAAATAAAAGAGTTCCCGAGGTCGAACTCAGGGAGCAAGTTGTATTCTAGAGATACAAATTCTTTTACAAAAATAAAGAAAGAGAGAGAGAGAATTTGTTGGCTTCTCTTCTTTTCTCTTTGCTTATCCTCTCCTTTTCTTCCTTCTCAGATCCTCTGCTCTCTTCCTTTGTTCTTCTTCTTCTTTCAGCTGTTTCTGCTCGTCTCTTCCTTTTTCTTCTGCAGAGCGGTCCTGTTCTTCTTCTTCTTCTTTCTTTCTTCTTTTCCTTTCGTCAGATCTTCTTCTCGTGTTCTGTGTTCTCCTCTGCCTCGCCTTCCTTCTCCTTCTTTGCCTTCAGGACGTCGTCTGATTTTCCAATCAGACGACTTAAACCGCCGCTGCTACAGTGCCGCTCGGTGCTCCTCCTTTTTCCAGCCTTCGTCTTCTTCCACGGTTCTTCTTCACCTGTTGGTGCACACTTACACACAGCTTGATCAGAGGGGCAAAACCTAACTCTACCCTCCCCCACGTCTCTCTCACACAGAATACGCTCTTAGGAAAGCTCTCCCAGAGCTGTCGGGTAGCCGGGTACGGGTCACGCCCGGGTCCAGGCCCACCGGCGTGCGTGGTGGGCGAGGAGTGCAGGTCAGGTTTAGTCGAGTGGGGCCAGGTCCGCGAGGCGTGAGCGCGGACGAGACCGGGTAACCGGGCGGGTGAAGGGGACCTCACCCCGTGTGCTGAGGCGATAAGCCTCCAGCACTTTTTCACTTTATACCGCTGCGCTCCTTCAGGGCTTTCCGAGGTGGGACTAAATGTCCCACCCCAATTTGACGCCTGCGCGGAGGAAGCAGCTGGTAATCGCGGCTTTACGCGAGGCCTTCGCGCGAGGGCTTCGCCTCAACTGCAGCCTGACGCTTTGCCGAAATGCCCCGCACAGCCTGGGAGCGTGACCTGGGCGCGGCGCACCTGGAGCAGCAGGTCGAAGCAGCTCCTTCTGCACGGCAATGGCGGCGGAGGACGGGTGACCTGTTCACAGCAAAACAGCCTCTCGGCCTGATCAGAAGGTGCCGGGAGCTTCGCCAGAGTGCGGCGAAGCTCGTGCGGGTGGTGGCGAGGAGTGGGGCGGCGTGCAAGGACTGCCCTAGGTCGGACTGTGGGTTGGAAAGTGGGTGTGTTCAGTGGATTTGCAGAGGTTAGGTGGCGGGAATTGGAAGGGCGGAAATGGATCAGGGTGAGGAGGCGGAGATTATGTGCAGGTCGGCGAGCCGTGTGGGATGCTGGAGTGATGGGAGCGGCTCGCCGGAGGATGGCCGGAGGCGGAGAAGGTGAGGGTGATTCGGCGCGGTCGCGGGGTAATTAGATAAAAATAGTAGGGGGAAACGAGAGAGAGAATAGAGGGAAGTAGTTCTAACCTAACTAAAGTGACGAAGGGGGCGAGGAGGCGGACGGCTGTACCTGCTGTCGCCGGAGAAGAAGGTGCCCAGTGGGAGAGGACGGCGGTGACGACGGGGCAGAGGCAGCGTGCGCCGGTATTGCGCGACGCGGGAAGAGCAGGGGAAGAAGTCTCTGCTGCTGGTATTGCGGCAGAGCGAAGAGGAGGAGGAGGAGGAACCGCCGGAGCTGGTGGGCGTCTGTCGGAGTGAGAAGAGAGGAAAGTTGGGGGGTTTCTCCATCAGATCCGAGCTGGGAAGAACGGTGGAGCGACGGGGGTATTTATAGGGGCCGAATCAGAGAGGAAGGCGGAGGGAGACGACGTGTATCCCTCGCCGGAGGACGCCGGAGATGGAGACCCATACCGTCCGTGCGTTCGCACGGCTGGTATGGTGGGTTGCAGCGACCAGGGGGGTGTTCCTGCGACGGCTGACGACGCAGGGCACCCCCGGTTGTCTCGCCAGACCCTCCCCCTTACCCTGCGCGGCACCATGCTCCGCGCAAGGTCGCCGGAGCATGGTGCTGGTCAGGTTTTGGCAGGAGGGACCTGGATGCAAAGAACGAAGGAGAGTTAGGGGTAAAAATGTGAGGGTTCAAAAGTTGAGGGCCAAAAAGTAAATGAATGAGGACCAAAGTGTAAAGTTGGTCAAGAAGGTTTCCTCTTAGGCTCAAGTTTTTATACATGACTAATTGGGACCTAAGGATTATGATGACGAATTTTATTTCCAGATTAAACCTTGTTTGACCGGTCAATTTATGCAAAAACCCAAATTAATTTATTAATTGGGCATGGTTCTCAATGTAGGTCAAAATGGGTTCTGAAGGCCAAATTGAAGGTTCTAAACCCTAGAGATTATTTTTCTATGAATTTTAGAGGGTTTATTCTATTTTTACTTTGCCTCGAACCTCGTGAATTGAAGTGGGTTTGTTTTAAGGTTACAGATTATCATTTAGTTCCTTGGAATTGCTGTAGCCCTTGTCAGATCATCCCACTTTCCTTCTTATTTGGTTTGTTTGACCTATGTTTGGACCCTGAATTACCCTTTATGCAGATTATACTGGTAAAATTGCATTTTCACCCCTTATGACTTGTTTTCTCCTTAAACTCAGAATTCTCTGAGTTAAGCCTTTCCTTGAGTTATGTAGGAGCTTTTATCCTTTGTATTAGGTCAAAATGAGCTAGTTATGGCTCATGATGAGGTTCTCATCATACCCCCATGCCTAGCTTTTGCTAGTCCCTTAGCAAAAACTTAAGGTTTCAACCCTTTTTCTAGACCATGAAGTTCTTAATAGCTTCAGATAAGTGCTTTTTCATTTAAACCTAGATTAGGTTAGAATGCTGACCATAGGCCTAAAAGGTACTCTAGTACCAATCAAGATCCAAATCTGTCTAGCCTCAGCCTCTGTCCTTAGCAAAGGTTTTTAAGGCCACAAGAACTAACCCAAGGTTTATTGGACTTTGTGGTTAAAGCACCCGTGCTTGAAATGATTTTAGCCCTGGCTCAGTTCGCAGTGCGTTTTGTAAGAGAGAGAGATAGAAAATTTTTCTGTTTGGAGAGTTTTCTCTCTCTTTTTCTTTTTAGTTCTAGCCTAGGATTGGCTTTTCAACACGCTCTGTATCAGATTCATTGCTCCCATCATCAATCCTCAAGGGTTCCTGGCGATCGATGCTTCGAGATAGCACCGCCCATGGCAACCCCCGGAACCCTGGCTATTGAGATTTCGAGATAATCCCATCCATGGTGTTCCGTGGCTGAATCCAGACCCTGGCAATTGACACTTCGAGATAATGCCATCCATGGAATCTGAATCAGCAGAGTGCTTACATGCCCCCAGTAGGATATGTGAATATCCTAAGAGACAAGCACCGAGGAGATGATATTTTGTTACGCATCTTCGAGGGGATTTCCGGCCTCTCCGCACTGGGAACTCGTCCAAATCAACTTGTGTTGATCGGCCGCTCCTACTCTAGGTGTACTTTTCAGAATTTTGCGACGCTTCTGCGTGATTTTGATTTTTACGCTTACTGAACCAGGCTGTGTGTGAGGTTAGGGTGCTTAGGTTACTAAGTCCCGTAAACCAAAAATTAGTTAACGAGGCCAAATACTCCCTAAGCCTTGGACCTAGTACTTAAGCTTTTCATTTTCCTCAACCTCTTGAGGATTGTCTGGATCTTAATGGGTACTAAGAGTCTATTCAAGAATGCCTAAGGTTTGCGTTCTTACTAATCTCATTGTGCACTTTTCAGTTATTTTCTTGAATGCGGTCTAGAACTTAGGTTAATTCCTTAGTTCCTTACTAATGACTATCACTTTTTCTCATAATTTTGTGCTCCTTTTTCATTTTTGTTTCTTTTCTCCTTCTCCTTCACAAAATTTCCTTCTCCTCTTTTCCTCTTATTCTTTTTCAAAAATTTTTTAATTTTTATGGTGTTTTTGGCATATGTGAATTTTTTGTTTGAAACCTTTTCTTACAAGTTTTGCACTTTCATACCTCCCCCATGCCTAAGATTTGCAATGTCCTCATTGTAATCTAGGGGTTTGTATTCAACTTAGTTCATACATTAGGACAGATGTTTTGATGAGTGAATGGGTTGGGGTGACTGTTGCGGATGATTTCTAATCTCAGATGCAAGCACCTGAGGTGGAGTCGGCTGTCCTAAAGTGTGAGCTTTAAGTGCAAAAAGGTGTCAGAACAAGTTTCAGGTTTTCAAAGAGAATGACGGGCTGCCTCCCGTTGAGCACTAAATTTGATGCCTTCAGCCAAGCGGGAAATGCGATGGAGAGGGGATGGTCAAATCAGCAGAGTTTTGTAAGACAAGCACCTTGATTAAGAGCCTGGTTGGTCCAACCAGGTGCTTGTTCAGATCAACAGGCTGATGATGCAGCCCAAACCCAATCAATCTGGTGGGTTGATAGATGTGGATAAAAAGGTGTGGAACCCACCATATACTATGAAGCTCAGATGGATGTGGAAGTGTAAACGCAGGGTTTGGCTGAGTCGAATCAGCCTGGTCAGAGTAGGGATCCGTAGAATAATCAATGAATGACGCGGAAACCCTACAGGAGTGATCAGAGAATGATGGGGCGTGGTATGTAGTCTGATCAGTATTCAGAACCCGAGTTGGAAATGCAATCGGCTCGGTGAGAGGTGAATCTGAATAGAAATTGAGTCCAGTTGCGGGTCGGGGTTTGGAAGAGGTTTTGATTCGTTCTGTGTGTGCGGATGAGGTGGCCATTGTGTACGAGGGCTCTTCTAGAAACGAATGACAGGTGATTTTCTGTAAAGAGTCCTTTGGGTAACTATCAAATGCCTGAAGAGTGTCTGTAGGATGAAAGAAATCTGAATTGAGAAAAGATTTGAATTCTGGGTTGCAATCACTCTTGGCATTTTCTATTTTTGGTTCCTGAGGATCGAAAAGGAATGATTCTGTGTTATCAGTGATCTCGGGAATCAGGACCTCAGAGTCGGAGTCAGAGTCATGTGAACTGAGGTCGTAGATGGGCCTGGCGTGTTCAGGAAGGGGAATCTCTCCGCAATTATAGTCAGATTTGAAATTGTCGGAGAGTTGGCGAAAATGAGATTCATGATCATGAATTCCACCACAGCAAAAATCATCAGATGTGGAATCAGCAGCCTGATTGGGGTCTAGCCTATATGTCAATTCTGGGCTCGAAAAGGTATTCTGTCTAGGCTCAAGTTCCAAGCTGGTAGGATAGACCTCATTACAACCTTGCTCATCCAACTCCTCAGTTTCTGTATCATAAATTGGCATGTTTTCTGAAAAATCGATCAGATTTGCTGAGGATGTTGGAGAGGGATATTCATCAAATAGAGGCCCGGAATCATACTCTGTAAAAATTTGATCTTTCTCATAAGGGGCCTTATAATCTTCCCAATAAGTTTCAGATCTAGGTTCTAGGCTTAGGATGTGGGTAGAATTATTAGAACCTAAGTCTGAATAACCTTTGAGGGCTACCTTATCAGAATAAGGGGCGGAATTTATACCCTCAAAAGGTTCATTTCTGATCTCATTATTGCAGGAGTTTTGGAATTCTAGGCTTGGCAATTCATGGTCTAAGTTTGGCTCATCATTGTGTTCTCCTGCAATATCCCAACCTATTTCAACATTGTCTTCTATCTGGGTTGGGATTTTACAACCACTTTGTGCCTGAATCCCGAGATCTGGGAAACTGGATTGTTCCTTAATACTGTTCCAAGATGGTTCATCCTCTATTTCTGGTATATACGGGTATTTCTGGTTGATAATTTGTTCTACCGATTTCATCATTTCTACCCGTTTTATAAGGGCATCTTGGTGTTGTTCCCAAAGTACAGGATTTGTCAAGCATTGAAGGTATTCAGATTGGTGTAATTTTTCTATCTCAATGTATCCTGTCATGAGCATATCTCGGGTTGATCCTTTCGAAATTTCAGTCAATAGAATTTGGGCACAGTTTATGATGAAAGCTGTGGTTGTTGGGACATCAACCTGAATGTTCTCTATTGGTGTTGAGGGTTTATATTTGATTTCATAGAATTCAAGGGCATCCTCAATCATCTTATCTTTCATGGATCTCAGATATTCAGGTTTTTTAGATGGTAGTCTTGCTAGGTAATTAGGCTGCATCTTCGAATCATGTGGTGGAATCAGGATATAGAATCAGAAGTTTGAATTAATGGAAGAAGGGGACTTTGTTCAGAATCAGAGGAAAGAGGGGCTATGCGAATGATTTCTGCAAAAACAAGGGAGCCGAGGCTTAGCCTCGGGGAGAGTGAATTTCTATAGGAGGTTTCAAGGACCTCCTGCAAGATACTGAAGGACTGGATGAGATAAGCAGGTGCTGGACCCAATCAAGACACCCAAAAAATGTTGGGTGACTATAGAGGTTCGGGGAAGATGGACCCCTTGATCAGAAAGATCGTCCACCTGAGAATTACCTGGGCAGCCAGAGAGGGAGAGTCCCGCAAAGACCCCTACACGGTAGAGCGTCCCCGCGGGTTACAGGGTTTCCCCCACCCGACCTCTCTTGTCACTGCGGTTCTAGGTAGACCAGAATGGGGATCTTGACCTCTTAAGTCTACCAATTTTAGGTTAAGATTAGGGTGCTTAAAGTTACACTTGAACTTTAGTTCTTTGAGTGCAAAGAGTGACCTAATTTAAGGTTGGTTGACCCAAGGGGGCAACTTTACCTCTTGTTTCCTTTGAGAGTTTTTGGGTCTTGTCTTTTAGGGTTCAAGTGTTTAGAGAGCCAATTGTTTTGGGTTTTTCTTTGAATGGGTATTTTCAAACAAGGGCTTGGGCACACTTCATTTGGTTTTCTCAATTCTTGCTTAAGGAGTGTCTCTAAATCCCTAGTGTTGGATCCTAGGTTGGCTCTACTTGGTCCAGTTAGCTCTTTGTTGGGTAATTAGGGCTCAAGCAAGAATGTGTTAGCCCTTAAATACCCTTAATAGTGTGCAGTAATAATGGGTTGAAAACATGCAACTTTTGATGGCTTACTGAGTATAGAAGACAGGGTAGACCTATATTGCTTGCTCTTTTCTTTTCTTCCTCTTTAGAGTTTAGGGATTGAGAGGATAGAATTTTACCTGTCCTTGGAGTGGTTGTCGTGCGGTTGCTTGTCTTCTCGATTTTCTTGTATTTTCCTGCACAACAAAGGAGAGATTGTTAGCAATGTAAAAATAGGAAGTTGATTATCTCTAGAATAGCCGTTGCTCCCCGGCAACGGCGCCAAAAACTGGTGACGACCTTCCTTTATAGTTCTATTATTTCGTCGTAGTATAGTATAGAGAAGTGATTACCAGTTTAATATAATTTGTTACTCGGAAATAAAAGAGTTCCCGAGGTCGAACTCAGGGAGCAAGTTGTATTCTAGAGATACAAATTCTTTTACAAAAATAAAGAAAGAGAGAGAGAGAATTTGTTGGCTTCTCTTCTTTTCTCTTTGCTTATCCTCTCCTTTTCTTCCTTCTCAGATCTTCTGCTCTCTTCCTTTGTTCTTCTTCTTCTTTCAGCTGTTTCTGCTCGTCTCTTCCTTTTTCTTCTGCAGAGCGGTCCTGTTCTTCTTCTTCTTCTTTCTTTCTTCTTTTCCTTTCGTCAGATCTTCTTCTCGTGTTCTGTGTTCTCCTCTACCTCGCCTTCCTTCTCCTTCTTTGCCTTCAGGACGTCGTTTGATTTTCCAATCAGACGACTTAAACCGCCGCTGCTACAGTGCTGCTCGGTGCTCCTCCTTTTTCCAGCCTTCGTCTTCTTCCATGGTTCTTCTTCACCTGTTGGTGCACACTTACACACAGCTTGATCAGAGGGGCAAAACCTAACTCTACCCTCCCCCGCGTCTCTCTCTCACAGAATACGCTCTTAGGAAAGCTCTCCCAGAGCTGCCAGGTAGCCGGGTACGGGTCACGCCCGGGTCCAGGCCCACCGGCGTGCGTGGTGGGCGAGGAGTGCAGGTCGGGTTTAGTCGGGTCGGGCCAGGTCCGCGAGGCGTGAGCGCGGACGAGACCGGGTAACCGGGCGGGTGAAGGGGACCTCACCCCGTGTGCTGAGGCGATAAGCCTCCAGCACTTTTTCACTTTATACCGCTGCGCTCCTTCAGGCTTTCCGAGGTGGGACTAAATGTCCCACCCCAATTTGACGCCTGCGCGGAGGAAGCAGCTGGTAATCGCGGCTTTACGCGAGGCCTTCGCGCGAGGGCTCCGCCTCAACTGCCGCCTGACGCTTTGTCGAAATGCCCCGCACAGCCTGGGAGCGTGACCTGGGCGCGGCGCACCTGGAGCAGCAGGTCGAAGCAGCTCCTTCTGCACGGCAATGGCGGCGGAGGACGGGTGACCTGTTCACAGCAAAACGGCCTCTCGGCCTGATCAGAAGGTGCCGGGAGCTTCGCCAGAGTGCGGCGAAGCTCGTGCGGGTGGTGGCGAGGCGTGGGGCGGCGTGCAAGGACTGCCCTAGGTCGGACTGTGGGTCGGAAAGTAGGTGTGTTCGGTGGATTTGCAGAGGTCAGGTGGCGGGAATTGGAAGGGCGGAAATGGATCAGGGTGAGGAGGCGGAGATTATGTGCAGGTCGACGAGCCGTGTGGGATGCTGGAGTGATGGGAGCGGCTCGCCGGAGGATGGCCGGAGGCGGAGAAGGTGAGGGTGATTCGGCGTGGTCGCGGGGTAATTAGATAAAAATAGTAGGGGGAAACGAGAGAGAGAATAGAGGGAAGTAGTTCTAACCTAACTAAAGTGACGAAGGGGGCGAGGAGGCGGACGGCTGTACCTGCTGTCGCCGGAGAAGAAGGTGCCCAGTGGGAGAGGACGGCGGTGACGACGGGGCAGAGGCAGCGCACGCCGGTATTGCGCGACGCGGGAAGAGCAGAGGAAGAAGTCTCTGCTGCTGGTATTGCGGCAGAGCGAAGAGGAGGAGGAGGAGGAACCGCCGGAGCTGGTGGGCGTCTGCCGGAGTGAGAAGAGAGGAAAGTTGGGGGGTTTCTCCGTCAGATCCGAGCTGGGAAGAACGGTGGAGCGACGGGGGTATTTATAGGGGCCGAATCAGAGAGGAAGGCGGAGGGAGACGACGTGTCTCCCTCGCCGGAGGACGCCGGAGATGGAGACCCATACCGTCCGTGCGTTCGCACGGCCGGTATGGTGGGTTGCAGCGACCAGGGGGTGTTCCTGCGACGACTGACGACGCAGGGCACCCCCGGTTGTCTCGCCAGACCCTCCCCCTTACCCTGCGCGGCGCCATGCTCCGCGCAAGGTCGCCGGAGCATGGTGCTGGTCAGGTTTTGGCAGGAGGGACCTGGATGCAAATAACGAAGGAGAGTTAGGGGCAGAAATGTGAGGGTTCAAAAGTTGAGGGCCAAAAAGTAATGAATGAGGACCAAAGTGTAAAGTTGGTCAAGAAGGTTTCCTCTTAGGCTCAAGTTTTTATACATGACTAATTGGGACCTAAGGATTATGATGATGAATTTTATTTCCAGATTAAACCTTGTTTGACCGGTCAATTTATGCAAAAATCCAAATTAAGTTATTAATTGGGCATGGTTCTCAATGTAGGTCAAAATGGGTTCTGAAGGCCAAATTGAAGGTTCTAAACCCTAGAGATTATTTTTCTATGAATTTTAGAGGGTTTATTATATTTTTACTTTTCCTCGAACCTCGTGAATTGAAGTGGGTTTGTTTTAAGGTTACAGATTATCATTTAGTTCCTTGGAATTGCTGTAGCCCTTGTCAGATCATCCCACTTTCCTTCTTATTTGGTTTGTTTGACCTATGTTTGGACCCTGAATTACCCTTTATGCAGATTATACTGGTAAAATTGCATTTTCACCCCTTATGACTTATTTTCTCCTTAAACTCAGAATTCTCTGAGTTAAGCCTTTCCTTGAGTTATGTAGGAGCTTTTATCCTTTGTATTAGGTCAAAATGAGCTAGTTATGGCTCATGATGAGGTTCTCATCAACCACATACCTACTGTCGCCCGATTTTTCAAAGACTACACAACACCCAGGCGACAGTCAAAGAAAACTAAGAATCCGGTGGTTCTCTCGCCGCATGCGAGTTGTGCTATACTGTCAAATCTACCACCGAAGCAGAAAGATTCGGGCACACCACTGATTTCCTATAGCATCCAAGGCAGCAATTTTAACCATGCCCTGCTTGATCTAGGATCTTCCATCAATCTCATACCGACCATCATGCTCGAAAAATTTTCCTTGGGAAATCTGAAACCCACCCCTGTCATGTTACAGTTGGCAGATCGTTCTGTGAAAATCCCAAAGGGTGTGGTGGAAGACGTGGTGGTCAGAGTCAACAGTCTATATTTTTTGGTTGACTTTCTTGTTTTAGATATGGAAGTTCCTAGCTCACTTTCTGATTGTCCGATCATCCTTGGTCGACCTTTCTTGGCCACAGTCCGTGCCCATATTGACTGCGAGTTGGGTTGTATTGAGATTGCCGTTGGATCTGAAAAGCTCAAGCTTAACATCTTCAAGGAAGCCAAGAACTTTGATTGCGATTGCATCGAAGATGACACGTCTGACGAGGACATGGCCGTCAGCATGTGTATCGGACAAATTGAGACCTATTCTGACTGCTGCGGATTACCTATAAACACTGATGACTACCTGACCAACACATATTGTGACGTTCCCCCATCCTTCCCTATTCCCGTACCTTCTCCTGACCAGACTTCTGACGAGGTTTTCTCCACTTCCCATACCTCGTGGTCTGAGTCATCTCTGGGCTACTCACCGCCGGTCCACACTCTTGAAGACCGGATTGCCCTCTCTTTCCTGCCAAATCAGGAGGATTTGCAAACCCACACTGGGACCTTGAGCCCATATACTTCTCATTAGGGCTATTCCTTTTGGGATCCATCCATCCAAGAAGCCCCTCTTCTTGGCCAATATGAGGGCCAATTTCTTCCTCCTGACCTGTTCACCGATCCGCCTGGGACACTCTCGTCCCAAGAAATGCCAGAACTTTCACCATCCACTCCTAAGCTGAAAGAGCTGCCTAATACTCTTAAATATGTTTTTCTGGGGCCAAATGAAATGCTCCCCATAATCATCATTTCAAAATTGACCAGGGAGCAAGAGTGCAAACTAACGAAGGTCCTCATAGAACACAAGGCAGCCATTAGATGGTCTTTATCAGACTTATCTGGCATTAGCCCCTCCTACTGCACTCACCGTATATATATGGAGGAGGAGGCTCGACCTTCCTGCGAGATGCAGCGACGTCTCAACCCTAACATGTAGGAGGTCGTTAAGAAAGAAATCATTAAGTGGTTGGATGCGGGTATAATCTACCCAATCAGCGATAGCCCTTGGGTGAGTTCGATTCACATTGTGCCCAAGAAGGCAGGACTCACCATCCGTGTCAATGACAGGGGCAAATACATCCCTACACACACTCCTACATCTTGGAGAGTGTGTGTAGATTATAGGAAACTCAATGCTGCAACTAAGAAAGATCACTTTCCGCTACCTTTCATTGACCAAATCCTGGAGCGATTAGCGGGAAATAAATTTTTCTGTTTCCTGGATGGATTCTCAGGATATAACCAGGTGGCAATTGACCCTTGGGACCAAGAGAAAACCACTTTTACCTGCCCCTTCGGCACCTTTGCATTTAGAAGGATGCCGTTCAGACTTTGTAACGTGCCAGCAACTTTCCAAAGATGTATGCTGGCGATATTCCATGACATGGTAGGTGACTTTCTCGAGGTCTTCATGGATGACTTTTCGATCTTTGGACCATCTTTCGATGACTGTCTTGCCAACCTGACTCGTATCCTTAGGAGATGTATTGATGTAAACCTCATGCTTTCTTGGGAAAAAAGTCATTTTATGGTGCACAAGGGAATTGTTCTTGGACATATCATCTCCGATAGGGGTATCGAGGTTGACAGAGCTAAGCTTGACGTAATTGCTGATTTACCTGTGCCTGGCTCCGCCAAACAAATCCGCTCCTTCCTGGGACACGTCGATTTTTATAGGAGATTCATCAAAGACTTCTCCAAAATTTCTCGACCTTTAACTCATCTCCTATCGACCAACGTACCCTTCGATATGGGCCCCGACTGCATACGAGCATTCACGTAGCTACATAATGCTGTCACCAAGGCCCCTGTTCTCCAGTCACCTGATTGGTCCCTCGACTTTGAACTCATGTGTAACACTCCGACCTTGCAGTCGGAGCCATCCTGGGACAAAGACACGGTAGACACCCCTTCGTGGTGTACTACGCCAGTAAGACGTTGGATGAGGCCCAGCATAATTATACTACCACTGAAAAAGAACTACTGCCGGTCGTCTTTGGGCTGGAGAAATTCCGCTCTTACCTTCTAGGCTCACATGTTATTGTTTTCACCGATCACGCGGCCATTCGCCATCTCATGCACAAGAAGGATGCCAAACCTAGACTTATTCGTTGGATCCTTCTGCTCCAAGAATTTGACATTGAGATTCGCGATAAGGCCGGAGCCTAGAATGTTGTGGCTGATCACCTTTCCAGACTGGACCCTGACCATATTGGACTTACTCTGTCAATCAATGAAATTTTTCTTGATGAGCACCTATTGGCAATAAATGTGACAAGTGGACCTTGGTATGCCGACATTGCTAATTACCTTGCTTTTGGATCCCTTCCACGTGGCTGGCCTAAAAACCAGCGCGAGCGTCTCATGGCAGAAGCAAAGTATTATTTCTGGGATAATCCACTTCTTTTTCGCATAGGTGCTGATAAAATCATCCGTCGCTGTGTTCCTGATAGCGAATTCCCCAGTGTGTTATCCTTCTGCCACGATCAGGCCTGCGGAGGCCATTTCTCTGGGAGGAAAACTACAGCCAAGATGTTGCAGTGCAGTTTCTTTTGGCCCTCCCTTCACCAGAATGCACACAATTATGCCAAGCATTGCACTAGGTGCCAGTCGTTAGGGTCAATGTCTGGTCGTGACATGATGCCCTTACAACCCATCCTAGCTGCGAAAATCTTCGACATTTGGGGAATTGACTTCATGGGTCCCTTTCCTCCTTCCAACGGCTTCGAATTCATCCTCCTGGCCGTTGACTATGTTTCGAAATGGATCGAGGCTATTCCCGCGTGCCATGCTGACCATATTATATCCACTCGCTTTATCAAAGACCACATCTTTGCGTGCTTTGGGATCCCTCGAGCCATTATCTCGGATGGAGGAAGCCACTTTACCCATGCATCTTTTCGGGCACTTCTGAGGAAATACGGAGTTCACCATCGTATCGCATCCCCGTATCATCCTCAGACAAACGGCCAGGCAGAGGTGTCGAACCGGTAAATCAAGCAAATTCTCCAGAAAATGGTTCGGCCTGACCGTAAGGATTGGTCCGACAAGCTGATTGATGCACTTTTGGCATATCGGACCGCCTTCAAGGCTCCCCTTGGTATGTCTCCGTATAGAATCGTTTACGGGAAGCCTTGTCATTTGCCCGTGGAGTTGGAGCACCGCGCTTATTGGGCGGTTCGCCAATGTAACCTCGACCCAGACTTGTGTGGTCGAGAAAGGAAACTCCAACTCCAGGAGCTGGAAGAGCTCCGTCATGAAGCCTATGATTCTGCTTTAACTTTCAAACAACGCACTAAGGCTTTTCACGACAGCCATATTCGGCGGAAAGAATTTGAGCCATCTCAGCAAGTTTGGCTCTATAATGCCCCACTCAAATTCTTTCCTGGGAAATTGAAGTCCAAATTGACTGGTCTTTCCTGGTCTCAAGACCATTTCCCAACGGGGCCGTCGAGATCGAAGATCCCAAATCTAGGCATAAATTTACGATCAATGGGTAGCATTTGAAACCCTATCTGACTCATGAACCTGCCCCCGTTGGAGAAACCGTTGCCCTGCTGGAGGGTAACTAATTTTTGTGCCTCATCTAATTCCAGCTGGGGACGTTAAATTCAACGCTCGTTGGAAGGCACCCCAACAACACTCACTATCCAGCTTCACTTTTCACTTCACCACCCACCATCCACCCACCCTACCACCCTGCTGTATACCCTACACTTCAGCTCTCGTTACCCGATCTTTCGTCCTTTCTCTACCCTTCCCTACATGCATATGAGGACATAGCATCGTTTGGCATGGGGGGGTTGATAGGCATCCTTAGGATCTGGGTATTTTATTGTATCATGCAGTTTCTATCTATATATATATATATATATATAATGAAAAAGGGTGTTTAGTAATGATCTGAAGGCTGAAACAAAAATACATTAAGTGTTTATGGATATTCAACCTCTGTTTTGAAGACTTTCCAGGCCACAGAAGCTTGATTCGCTTAGGCTTAGCTTAATTCACTTGAGCATTGACAAGATAGATCGGAATCTCTCCTAACTAAGGATGTATTCTTGTACCTGAGACACCAGTACAGGATTAGTTGGTTTGCTTCTACTTGAGAGCCTAAGTAATATTGGTTCATACTACACATAACAAGAAAGACCAGGTGAACATAAGATACAACCCTAGTATTCATTAGGGAAGGTGGAGTCCTTACCTGTGCACGTAGGTAGACTTTTTATCCCAGGTTTTAGCCTTGTGTTTAGGAGAAACTCTTTCCACCAAAAAGAAACTCTCTCACCAAAAAGAAAAGTGTGCTCCTTCAAATAATGTTGTAAGAGATATACTGACACGTGTTTCAAAAAAAAAAAAAAGATACAAATAAGTCAGTATATCTCACAAATGTCTATAAAGTTTTCTCCCTACAAGAAGTTCTTTAGGGAAGGTTACAAATACCTTATTTTCTTTGAGCCACAAATGTCAGAAAATAGGAGTTGAGTTTTCCGTCATCTTTTTAAGAGTAAATCCGAAGACACAAGCTGAAACTGGGACCAACCTTTACTTAAAAATTCATGAAACCTTGGGCTTGAGTCTTAATGTTCATCTGGTCAGTCTTGATCCTTCACTATGCACAAGCCATAACCTCTTGAGCTCTCGAGTACGGCAAAAACCTCCTGGGTCCTAAAAATCGTACTTAAGGTTTAAATATCAAGAGTCCTGGTTAGTCGAGAGATGATCTATGTCATGTGAGACTTAAAGTACTGGTAGTCTTCTCTACAATTGGTTCTCACAATATCCAACAATACACACACCTATGTTTCCTCTGAAGAAAATCTTCAGCTTAAAGATCATTTCTAAAGACATTACAAAAATGTTTTGCTAGGGACTAACAAAAGATAAGCATGGGGGTATGATTGCACCGCAAAAATACACCTACAATTGTGCTGTCTTGTGCTATTTCCTAGCATTACCAGTGCATATTAGGTTTTCATAGTCGCATTTGTAAAAATACATGCATGCATGCATTTAATTGAGAGGGGAGGAGAGTGAAATAAATGGCCTTGCAATTAACATTTTTCCTCAAGTGCATCTTTGCAAAATTCACCATCTTTTTATTTTTTTATTTTACTTGACTTTGAAATGCTTCCCGCTGCTGCATGGAATTCTTCTTCTTCTTCGCACATTGCCTTGCAGCCGCATGCCCAACCTCTCCCTGCCATGAGCCATGCACAATCACATGCACAGCCAGGGCATGGCTGTGCATGCTTTCTTCTTCTATAAAAGGGCCACGGCTTCTTCTTGGAAGAGGCTGGTCCTCGACGCCAAAAAAAACCCAACACACAGCAGCTTCTCCTTCCAGGCCACCGTCCCCTCCCCTCTCCCTCCATACGCAGGCCCTCCTCCTCTGAGGAGACACCCTGCGGACAGGAGCACCCCACGGTGGTGCACAACCACCACCGTGAGTCCACCACCACCCAGCTCATCAAAGAGCCGGTGGGCATGGTGGCTTTTTCCTTGTTTCGCCGTTTGAAGCACCTTCAACCATTACCGCAAAGCTTCAGCTTTGAAGCTCAATCGGCCACTACACGCCCCTGCAGCAGCCGGCCGAGCTCCACAGCAGTAGCAGCAAGGCAGTAGCAGTGCACGTAGGCCACAACGCGTTCCTGCAGACGCCCTTGCCTCCCTCTCAGCGTGCCCTGTCGCACTATCTCTTTCGCCCACAACCAACTGGCGCATTCCTCTTCACGTGCGCGCCAGCCCACGTACGCTAGCCGCAAGCCGCCTGCACTCACAACACCTGCAGCAAGCAGTCGCGCGGCTCGGCCATACACTGTAGCCACTGTTCACACCAGTCTACGCGACACTGTGGCTACAGTGGGGTGATTGGTGAGTTTCTCACATATCTGGTCACTCAGTGTGTCGCTATCGGCCACTGCCCGCACCCGCGTCCAGCCTTGCGCCTGCCCGCGCGTCTGCATGCGCCCGCGTCGCCTGCTCCAGCTCTTCATGCAGCGCAGTGCGCTGCAACCTCTCCTCTCCCCGCGCTCACTCCCTCCCAGCGTGCCCCTCTCCACGCGCATACGCGCCTGCACGTGCGCGTGGAGCCATCAGACGACGCCCTGAGTGCTGCAGACGCCTTAAACCCTCCAGCCTTCACTCTAGCAGCTCTCTCTCTCTCACAGCACTCTCTCTCTCTCTCTCTCTGCAGAAACACATACACACACACTCACCCTCTCACCTATACACTATTATATATATATACATATATATATTTATATCTATATATATTTATATACAGACATATATATATACTTATATCTATACATATAGTAGTATTTATATACTTAAGGTAGTAGTATACATACATACACACATATATATATATATCTATAAACTTATATATATATATATATATATATATATATATATATATATATATATATATATATATATATATATATATATATATATATATATATATATATATATATATATATTATTACCTATATAACTAAGTATAAGTATAGATACATATATATATACATATACATATATACACACCTACTTATACATATATATATATATATACACATACAAATATACATATATATCTATATAATTATATATACATATATCTATATATACATATATTACTATATACATACACATATATATATACATCTATATAGTATTATATACATACATATAAATACATATATATGTTAGATTGATATATGTTCTCAAAATAAATGTAGGTGAGTTACGATTGGGGTGACTACCCCAATGGCCCCAGGTATATCCTTAAGTACGCCACCAAGCTCTACAAAGATTGGAAGATAGAGACCAAGAGAAAGTAAAAATTTTTAAATGTTTACATGTTTATTATGTACATGATTTCATGTATTATTTCTAACATTTTATATTCGGTATTCAATTTTTCTAGAATAGGTTGCTTGAGGAGGCAATGGAGAATTGCCTTCCTAATGTCATTCCTGAACACTGGAAAAAGGCATGCGAGCATTGGATGGATCCCAAAGCGGAGGTTAGTAATTGTTTATAAATGTTTATATTAATTTCATATATCTTAAATTCATAATAAAAGATTAATTTGTTTAGTAATTTATATATATATGCTTTTACCACAGTAGCAAGTAAGGAAAAATAATGCCAATAGGGCCAAAGCTCCAGCACAGACACATTGTCTGAGTCGAAGAAGTGTTGAGATAGTCAAGAGCCATTACATAAGTTTATTATAAAAACTTTGCACTTGAAAGTTACTTACTTTCAATATGATCTTAATAAAATTGTATCATTTTCATATTTTCAGTCCACTTTGCATAATGGGAGAAAGATGAGCAGGATGGACATCTACGAGGTCACCCATAGAAAGGTTGTAGTTGAGGGTGCTCGTAGGTGGATTCATGAGTCAGCACAGACGTACTGTCTGAGTCGAAAAAGCATTGAGATAGTCAAGAGCCGTTATGTAAGTTTATTATAAAAGCTTTGCACTTGAAAGTTATTTACTTTCGATATGATCTTAATAAAATTGTATCATTTTCATATTTTCAGTCTGCTTTGCATAATGGGAGAAAGATGAGCAGGATGGACATCTACAAGGTCACCCATAGAAAGGTTGTAGCTGAGGGTGCTCGTAGGTGGATTCATGAGTCATACCATAAATTTTCTAAATTCAAAAATTTTATAACTTTGAATACATATATTATAATAATAATTTTTAATATTTTTAGGAGAGAATGGTTCACTTGGTGCATTCCCCCAACTGATAAGACCTCCGACAACGTCCTGTAGCCTCTAGATCTAGAGAAAGCATTTAGGAGTGTAATGCTACCGAACCATGATGGTTTCGTTTGTACCACTGGGAGGGTGCACACCTTTTCTAGCTGATATGGGAGGAAAGGGGTCATGTCATCTAGTGTCGTCGATCAACTGAAGCAACTATAAGAAAACACACTATTAGCGACGGTTATTTCGCGACAGTTGTGAAACTATCTCTAATAGTGGATACTTAGCAACGGTTATGTATTGCAATGTTGCTAATTAGACTTGGGAAGGTGCATGGTGAATTTGTTAGAAATCTCATGACGGTTAAGGGTTAACCGTCACCAATGAGCTCTCCCACCCTCCCCCAACTTATCTCCCCCAGCTTATTTGCACGTGGTCGGATAAGGACATTTGGCGATGATTATTATGATAACCGTCGCTAATACTCAATTGGAGACAATTTTGCATAAACCGTCACTACTTGAGGTATTGTCTTGAAAGAGAGAAATTTTTGTTTGGTGCGCACGTGCAAAAGGCAATGTATTTACGATGGTTAATTGGTGAACCTTCATAAACCACCAAAAATATCTTCTTCTGCGTCTCAAGATAAAGTAGCCATTTACGACGGTTGATCGGTTGACTGTCTCAAATAGGTGACGGTGGATCGGATAAATCGTCACCAAGTTTTACTATAACTGCTCCAGCATCACCCCCCTCCCCCTCCCCCCGAAATCATCTCCTCTACTTTCCTCCATACAAGCCCTCTGCAATAGTCGTCATCCTCTCCCATAACCCAAGCTCCCTCCCAAGCCATCGCCTCTCCTTCCCTCTGATGAGAAGCTCGAGCTCCCCTTCCCCCACTGCCCTACGACCCCGCCCCCGTGGCCCTTCGACTCCCCTCCACCCACGCAAGATCCCCTATGCTGCTAGCCCCCTCTCCCACCCACCTTGAGGCCCTCTGCACCCAGCCTAGTCCCGCCACCCCCCTCGATCCCCTAAACCATCTACCCCCTCCATCCCTGCTCCTACCTACCCCCGCGACCCCCTCCGCCCCTGCCCCCCCCCCCCCAGTCGCCCTCCAACACCAGCCATCCCCTCCTCCTCCTCCAATCCTCACAATCACCCTAAACTTTGATATTTTATTTGCTATCAATTTTCATTTAATATTTTGTTAATTTCTTATTACAATTTGATATTTATTATTTTGATTTGTGTAATTTGATTTAGGTTATGCCCATCGTCAGACACGTTCTTGCCGATTCACGTGTTTTGTCGAGGTATGAATCTGTAATTTATTACATTAATGAATTGTGAATGTTCATGAATGTGGGGTGTACCCACTTAATTCTATGAGTTATGTTGTGTATATGAATGAATGTAGGGTATACCCACTTAATTCTGTTTAATATGTTGTGTATGTGAATGAATGTGGGGAGTACCCACATGATTTCTTTACTTGCATTTGTCTGAATGAATATGATAGTTGTGAATGTTTAATTTGGTATGTTTATTATGGGAAGAAGTTTATATTACAGAGGAAGTTCTGTCAATAATTTTAATAATTGAAGTTAAGAGGAAGAAGAGAGAGAGAGAGAGAGAGTACAAGAGATGAGAAGAAATTAGATAGGACAAGTTTAGATAAAGAAGAATGGGAAGATGTGAAGAAAGTAAAAAACGAGAGGAGAGTAGAGGAGGGAAGATGAGGGGAAGGATAAAGAGAAGAGGGAAAGAGAGCAGAGAAAAAGAGGCAAGATAGGGAGGGTATAGGAGGGAAAGGAGAGGAGAGAAAGGGAGGCAAGGAGGTATGTTGTAGGAGGGAAGGGAGAGGAGAGAAAGGAAGGGAGGTAGGGTACTTTAGAGTATATTTATTTTATATGTATAACTTATTGTTTTTTATTGCAAATTGTATGATTTTAATAAAGTTATAGATACAAACACTTGCACAAATCTAGATGCACTTGAGGCCAAACAATAGGTATTCTAACCCTTAGGTTACAGATTTTGAGAGGGGATAATCATGTCAAAATACTTGCCTGTCGACACTTATGATCTTGTTATACGGACAATGTAGAGTGTGTGTATCCTCACTTGCACGAAATTTTATCTTTGTAGCATGCCATAAGAATCATCGTCCTTTGTTCAAAGAAATTCTGAACAAAGGGGGGTCCTTGAAGATTTGATCACAACTTAGGGTTACTTGTTACATGGAACTAATGTCTGGAGGAATTTCAGAAGTTTCTTTTCACTCTTCTCCAATATACCAACTGATCTTATCTACGTTTCTAAAGCACCCTTAAATGAGAGTTATTAGCAATGTTGTTAATGTTAGTCTTGGGGGGTATACTGGAGTAGTGCTAGGAAATGCTGCCAAAAATCATAATCAAAATACAAACATATATATAACATGTCAATGTTTACTCATAATTAGTGGGTGAATTAGGTACATGTAAGAGTACCTTTTTTTCTTCTAAATGTTTATAGATATAATATGACATTAACTTGAGACCTAAATCTGTTAATAATTATTTAGGTCATTATGGGTAAGTCTTGGATTAGTCTGAGAAATTCAGATTACATTCGATATAAGAATGGAGTGAGGGAGTTCTTGGATTGGGCTTTTTATGATGGTAGGAAATCATTCATACGAGGGGAACTTCTACAGTTGATTTTTTGTCTTTGTCGAAGGTGCTTAAATGGAGAAGTATATGATCATAACACTATATTAGAGCATGTAATCTGTAATGGTTGATGGCAACATTACACCAAGTGGATTGCTCATGGAGAGTTCGTCGTAGAAACTTATGAAACTAATTCAATGAATGTTGATGAGGAGCCTACCGGTAATATTGAAGGTGACGGGATCGAGGAGATGCTGGATGAACTTAGAGCAACAGATAACATCGTAGACAATAGTGACACGTTACGAAGTTGTAACAACTTTTATGCTGCTATCAAGGTAGCAAATGAACCAATTGCTCCTGGAGTGAGCTCTATGTCAAGGTTGACATTTTTATTGAAATTATTTTGGATGAAGGTTATCAATAGAGCCACATCTAAGTTAATGTCCGAGGTACTTGAATTTATTGGAGAGCTCCTATCTAAGCCTAAAGGTTATCTAGAGTCATAGTATGATGCAAAGAAATAGATTAGGATACTAGGTTTGAATTGCGAAAAGATTGACGCTTGTCCAAACGATTGCGTATTGTTCAGAAGTGAATATGTTGGTCTTGATACTTGTCTGGAATGTGGTGCATCGAGATATAAGATTGGAAAATCTAGAAATCAACATGGCAAGAAATAGGTAGGGAAGATCCTACGATGCTTTCCATTGATTCCTAGGCTTCAACACATATTTATATCAAGTAAGACTGTGAAATTAATGGAATGGCATAAGCAGAACAAATCACGAGATGGCCGCATTCGTCACCCCGTAGATTCTGATGAGTGAATAAAATTTGATAACAGACATATATCATTCGTGCAGGAATCACATAACGTAAGATTAGGTCTTGCAAGCAACAGATTTAATCCATTTAAGAATATGTATCCGTCATATTCAATATAGCCAGTGGTGATGGTAACTTACAACCTACCTCCTTGGTTGTGTATGCGGTCATCGTTTATGATACTGACATTGTTGATCCTAGGCCCAAAGCAACTAGGAAATGCTATAGATATATACTTGCAACCATTGGTGGATGAATTGAAACTATTATGGGATAACGGCATTCAAACATACGACGTAGGAAAAAAAGAATTCTTTATGATGCGTGCTGCATTACTATGGACTATCAATGACTGTTCAGCATATGCAAATCTATCTGGATGGAGTACAAAAGGAAAATTGGCATGTCCAATTTGTATGGATGACACACATCACCTCTGATTACCTGAAAGCAGCAAGTTGTGTTACTTGGGTCACCACAGGTTCCTTTCAATTGACCACAGATGGCAAATAGCACAGTTCAAAGACAAATTTGATGGTAAATCTTGTCGATATTCCTCTAGGAATCCAAGAAATAAGCTAAGCATAGATTCTGTTATGTTTTCAGGAGTAACGATAATACATAAATTGCAAGAACTTGGAAACATAAGATTGGGACGTCTTTTTAAAAGAGACCTTGCTGCATTAAAGCATTTAGGCTTTTAAGAAGAAAAGCATTTTCCTCATGCAACTCCCATATTGGAAAGATCTGACAATCCGACACAACCTAGATGTGATGCACATAGAGAAAAATGTCATGGACAATATGTTGGATGTCCTAAATTTAACAAATAGTCGAAAGACACATTAAAAATAAGAAAAGACATGGAGATTTTGGGCATTCATCTAAAGCTACATACGACAGAGAAGGATGATTGTAGTGTTGAATTCCCAGATGCTATATACAGCTTAAAGAATGAACAAATTTAGAAAATATTCTCATTTTTGAAGGAGATACAGGTGCCGGATGGCTACTCATCACAGTTGTCGCGCTGTGTTAATGAATCTAAAAAAAAATTAGTGGGTTAAAAGTTATGACTTGCATGTTTATATGCAAGTGTTTTTCCCATTGGCCATACGTGGAGTCTTACCTAATCCCGTTGTAGATGTTTGTAAGACATGAGTTGATATTTCAAAGCTATCTGTTCAAAGACTTTAGATGCTGAAATGCTATGCTACTGGGACAAACAAGTTGTCATCACATTGTGTAAAATGGAACAGAGTTTTCCCCGAGCCTTTTTCGACATAGTGGTGCATTTAACAATACATTTGGCAAATGAAGCAAGGATTGCAAGGCCAGTTCAATATGGATGGATGAATCCTATATAGAGGTATTTGAAAAAATTGAAGGATTACGTATTAAATAAAGCTAAGCCGAAAGGGTCAATTGTCGAGGGATATTCAGTTGAGGAATCCATGAACTTCTGTAGCATGTATCTGGGTACGACAGATCACGAATTCAATCATTTCGAGAGAAATTATGACGGGGGATATAATGAACATGACAAAGATTGTTTTCTATTTTTGAAATTCCAGGAAGGTCGATTCTACACATAGAATTTATTGAGATTCCAAAAGTAGATCGACAATTGGCACACTTGTATATATTAATGCAAATTCCTGAAGTCAACCCTTTCTACGATGAATTTAAACAATCGTTACATCCAAATGCACGTGATCTACTCTTTCCTGAGTGGTTTAAGTAGTGTGTTGCAAAAATGAAAGAAAATAACGACCTGCGGTGGGTGGAAGATTTTGACGTAATATTCGATCGTCTATTGAGTTATGGACATCACCATTATGGTACATCATAATGGCTTTAGATATAGAATCAAATCTGTTGATGATGTAAAGGCTACACAGCAAGCTAGCGTTGTTGTTCCGTGCGAATTAGCCTGCGGGTGTGATGGTTATTATGGATAGATTGATGAAATTCTCGAGATTAGCTTCAGATATGATCATAGACTTGTCTTCTTCAAGTGTGAATGGTTTGTTGTTTTCAAGGAAGGCGTCGGGTTTAAGGTTGATAAGAAACACAGGTATATGAGTTTGAATAACAAACGTCGAATTCTTCAGAACACTGAACCATTCACTTTAGCCTGTCAAGTCTCTCAAGTCTTCTACGCGACTAATGATAGCAAATGTGGATGGGTAATTCCCATTAGAACAATGCCATGTAGTTATTATGATTCTCAAAAGGAATGAGAACTTGAATTAGAACTTGAAGCATATCAAGAACTTCAACAACCAAATTTAGATCCAAATGCAACAAGCATTGATATATAAGGTATAATTTACAAACCTTTTTTTTACAATATAAATTTACTCATGAAGCATTGTTATACTAATATAGTAATTTGTTTACTCTTTTTATAGGTTGTTGACACAGTTCTGTTAATTTTTTCCTTCTACACGGCCATTATTGTTTAAGGATAACATTACTGATTGCTTTCAGTTATATGCATGTTTTTCATATGAATTTTATATTTATATGTTTCTTTCTCACTAATTGTTTTTTGGTGTTGTGCAAATGGTGAAACTAAAGAAGTGGGCTTCTCGTCGAAGGAGTCCTGACACTACCCTCAATACCCAAGACCCCCGTACCACACAACCTCCTTCCATGTAGCCACCTACCACACAACTTCCCCGTACACGACCTCCCCACACCCAGGCCTTCCCTACCCAGCCTACTTCCCCCTCCTGTACACACACATATATCCATCCTGATGCACTTGCACAGTCCCTTTTTACAGGGAAGGGGAAGAAGCTTGTCATCCATGAGTTTGTGACGTTACCCGAGCCTGAGGATGAGGTTGACAGTAACGACCCTGACTAGGACGAAGGAGATGGGGACGACGTACAGGACCCTAAGGATGAGGAGGGGGATGAGGGGGACGAGGACAAGTAGGGGGACAAGGGGGAGGATGAGAGGGATGCTGAGGTTGGCTACCCTAAGGCCAACATAGACCCTGATTAGGCAGGGCCCAATACTACTGGTAAGTAAACTGTTATTTTCTATATTTTAAAATCTTTTAAGTTTTGTATTTACTCTTCATTCGTAATATTATTGTTATTAATTTCAGTGAAGAAGAAAGGAAGAGGCCCGACAAGAAATAGGGACTTGGAGGCTATACCAGAGGGCACGAGGGTAAAGGTGAGGATCACCCTTGGTGGGGAAGATCTTGACTACCCTCCGTTTTGTAGCAGGCTCTCCAAGGTTGCGAAGAGCATTATCCCCCTCTCTTGTTTTGATTGGCAGATTGTCTCAAAGGAACTTAAGAGGGAGATCATTCGTCACTTAGAGGTAGTTAATATATATTGAGATTTATATATGTTTCTTTTAATGTGATTTGATGAATATAAAAGTTTAATTTATAGGTGATTTTCGATTAGAGGGATGATCCTAACGTCCCCAAGTATATCCTCAGCCATGCGGCAAGGCGTCATCGAGACTAGAGACTTAAAACGAAAAAAGAAGTAACAAAATTTTTTTTTATTTCCTCTCAAATTTACATTTTAATTATATAATTTATTTTCTTTATTATTTAGTATTTTGCGAATAGGTCGTATGAGGAGGCCTTGAGGAATGTACCTCCTTCCATACTGCCAAAGGTATGGAAGGATTGTTGTCAGCAATAGAGTAAGCCTGAGACGAAGGTAGTTAAATAATTTTTATGCGTTAAAATTTAATTATTATTAATTTGTTTACTAATAAAAATATATGTATATATTTTCTACAGGATCAGGCAAAGAAGAATAAGGTCAACATGGCCAAAGCTCCACCGCAAACTCATGTCATGGGTCAGATGAGTATTGATAAGCTCAAGACAAGAATGTAAGTACATTTTTTATTTATTGATATTTGTAATTAACATACTGTAACGACCCGATTCCCGAGTCCCTACGAGACACGAGAACCGGACCGACTCGACTAATCCCAAGACCTAGTCGTCAACGAGGAAGTAACCAAAAGAGCAGTAAAATAAACCACATTCAACATGAAATACAACTAGCAGTAAGAAAAAGAACTACTACAGCATGTACCACCACAACAGTAGAACAACATTTAACATAACAAGAACTGCGGGTAAAGAAAAGTACAGAGAGTAACAAAAACTACTCACTACAGCGGAAACAAAAGGGGTACAAAAGAATAGTGGTAACTCTACTGGACCCTACTCGGCCCAGCGTCCTCTGCAGCCGCTGACCCTGGCTGCTCAACACCTGGTCCTGAAAAGTAACGAGTGTAACACGTCAGCGAAACGCTGAGTAGAGTGGCAGCTAAACTAAAGAAGCAGTAAGGTGTACAGTAGCTGTTTTAATTTTCTTTCTTCCTTTATTTACGTCTTTCTATGGTTTCACAATTTATCTATTTCTCAGATCCTTCACTTGATCTCGAATGTTCCTCGTGGGAATGATCTTGACTGCAGTCTTTTCCGAACAGTAGAAGTAGCACATGGTCCTCTCCTGGCCAGGAGAGTCCCCCGTGGTGATCATACTCTCAATCAACCACCCCAAGGTCACGGACAGACGTAACGGTGACTACGGCACGCGCGATAAACGCACAGGTAGCTAACCCGCACTGGCACGCGGTCAGTCATTTCCGTTAACGGGTGCGCCCAAAGCACAGCACGGAACCAGTACAGGGCAGAGCCCTCTCAGTAACAGGGGTCCAACCCCTCCACAGTAACCAAACAGGGGCCTTGCCCCTCCACAGTCCGCGCACCCTCGCCTGACTACCCTGGTTTGCCCAGTGGGCCTAACAAGTCGGTGTAGGTGAGCTAGCAAAACCCCGGGGCCCGTGGGGTAGCTAGTACTCGCCCTACACTAGTAGCTCTCCTCGGTACTGCGTACACGAGGGCCAGCAAGTCGGTACAAAGTGGCCAGACCTAACCCCGAGTCCCTGGGGCGGCTGGCTCCGCTTTGCACTAAGCAGGTAACAGGTGCTTCCCCTGGTACTGCGTACCCAAGAGACAGCACACTACCACATCTTTCTTTCTCAGTTCCAATCCTTTCTCTTTCCAGGAGATCCACTCCTAATTCCCCGTAGGGTTCCAGCTCTTTTAACTCAGAACATTCAGGTTTCACCTTTCCAGTTTCACGTTCATACATCCCATATTCTCAATCATGTTCATTTAGTCATAACAGGCAGCTGTTAAACCAATTTATAGGTAGCGATTATTTCTTTTCCACATTTTCCAAGACTGCAGTATTCATATATTCCACTAGTTTTCCCATCCTAGGATTCATGCCATACCCTAGGATCTATCATACAATCTAGTTCTCCAGCCCTAGGATTCATGCAACACCCTAGGACCTACCATTCATTCTAGTTTCTCATTCCTAGGATTCATGTAATGTCCTAGGTTCTATTTATGGTTCTATAATTTAACAGATTATGCTAATAAACTTAAAAGCCACTCTACCAGTTACAACGGGAGTACTGGGGGCGTGGTCGGGAATCCTGCGTGCCTCCGCAACCCCCGAGACTGTAATGGAATGGGGTCCTATCACAAGGATCAAACACAAGGAGTTTCTCAAAACAATATCTAATCACTGTAGATGGGTAGAGGATTTAATTCCTAAAAGAACGCAACTCGAAACACGGAAAACGGACTCCGAACGGGCCCTAAACGAGTCGAAAACGACGAAACAGTGCAAAATTAGACGTCTGGAACCTCTTCCAGATGTCTTAGAATGAGGGTCAGATGGTACCTTTGCTTTGTATAGTCTCTCAGACGTCCCAAAGCCTGCGGGGGCGTCTGGCCTAGTTCCCAGACGTCCGATGGTCACCCCGGACGTCTGGAAGTCTTTCCCGTCGTCTGGCACTGCAGTCAGACGTCTGATTCGCGTTGGATGCGAATCTCAGAACCTGCGCATACCCATTCCTCGCTCTCAGTACGGACGGTCGAAGAGAAGGAGGAAGTACGGAAATAACTTACCTTTCAGACGTCTGGACAGTCCTCCAGACGTCTTCCCCGTCGTCTGCTTGGAAACCCAGACGTCTGATTCTGGAAAAACTTCCAGAATCAGAGCGCGACTCGCCCTCCGCCCGCGACGCACGGCCGCGCTGCGCCTCGTCCGCCTGCTGCTCGAGCTGCAGCAGGCCTCCCGCGTCACCCCACGTCTGCTGCGCCCCCGCCGGCCGGCTTTCGCTGCCCCGGTAGGCTCGAGCCCTCATGGCCGACGCCTCCTCCCTCGCACAGCACCTCCTCCCACACCCACCACGGCTATCGCTGCTGTCGCTCGCTCACGCTCGCACTCGCACACCGGCTGGAAGGAGAAGAGGAAGGGGGGGAGGTGATGAGAGTGAGGGAGAGGGCGTGGCTTTTTAAAGCCACGCGGGGAGAGAGAGAGAGAGAGAGAGCAGCGCCTGCGGAGGTGAGAGGGAAAAAGAGGTATCTGCAGGTCTGCGCATGCAAGCACGCAGACGAAATCCATCCTGACGTAGAAAATCAAATCCCAGATGTCTGGAAGGGGTTCCAGACGTCTGGTCAGACGTTTGGGCCACCTCCCAGACGTCTTAAAAGACGTTTTGAAACTGTGGTCGTAACACATACAACTTTAAATTATTAAGTATCTTTCATATTTATTTAATTTTAGGCGAGTACACACGATGGCGCGCAATTGGATCGTCTCGAAATATATGAGATCACTCATAACAAGGTTACGAACGGCGAGCGCACATGGATTCACGAGACCTACTAAGCTAAGCATGTAAGTTATTTTATTTTAATTATTTAAATTTAACTTTCACTTCAGTTGAACATATTACATAGATAAAAATGTAATTAGGGAGAAATGTACGACTTGGTCCACCCACCTCCGCCTACAGACGAGAACTCTGCAACTCAGTAGCCTGCAATGACACCTGAGGAGGCTTGCCAGACAGTCATGCCTCCTGACCATGGTGGATTTGTTCGCAGTGGAGGTCGGAGCCAGACGCTCACCACTTGGTACAGATGGAAGGGATTGTCTGGCGCGTCTTCTACTAAGGTGGAGCAACTGAGGTCGCAGGTATAGCAGACTTGGATGTAGCTAAACGACGTGACCGGAGAGTTGCGAGCTGCTAGAGAGGAGATCCGCCAGCAGAGACTAGATTTCAATGAGCAGATGACACAGCAGCAGGTGTGCAACAAGCGCAGTGAGTGGACATGATGGCACAGCAACAGGCGTAGCAGTAGATGCAGTGGGCGGAGATGATGGCCATACTTCGAAGTGGAGGTGGACCTAATCACAGCAGCTTCCATTATCCTGCATGTCATGGGCAAGACGACGATTTTGGCGCAGGAGGTACTGGTCATGGTCTTGGTGCGAGAGTTTAGCTCACATCTATTCTTTATATTTCTTGTTTTTGTTTAGGTAATGTTGAGGGTTTATTTATGTAATGTTACTCTTTTGTAAACATTCTCTAAGTTAATTTGTGTTAATGTAAATTATTTTTTATTATATTTGTTTTATTGAATGCTATATATGTGTTATTCGATGTTATGTAGGTTAATTTAAATGTTACCTTTAATTATCATTGGTAAAATTCAAGCAATCAAAAAAAAAAAAAAAAAAAAAATATATATATATATATATATATATATATATATATATATATATATATTTGGTGATGGTTATTATTATAACCATCCTAAGTGAACTTTTGCGACTGTTGTCAAACCTTCGCTAAAAAGCTAGGGAAAACACTCCCTTCACATAGCCTATTTTTCGAGATGGTTACACAACCGTCTCGAAATTCTAATTTTCGACGGTTATCAAATAATCGTCGCAAAATTACTTATTGGAGACGGTTATTACATAACCATCGTAAAAGTGTTTTAAAGGCAGTTATTAAGTTGTCATAAAAGAAAGCTAACCACGACAGATAGGGTTGGTACTATTGGAAACGGTTAGTATTAACAGCCATCACAAAAGACTATTCACTTCGTAACCTTTCGCAATGCCAAATTAAGGCGATTTTGTTACTTTTGGCGATGATTTTCGATCGTCGCCAAAAGTGGTTTTTCTTGTAGTGCAAAAGATCAACACATTGCAAAGGCATGAGGAGAGGGAGAAGAGAGAGGCAGGGATGAAGAACTAGATGGATGCCATGTAGTCTTAGATGAGTAAGATGGATGACAAGATTTAGCAACTTCTACTCCTTCTAAAGAAGGGACAGTCAGAGCATTCGTCTCCATCTGATCACACCACCCATAGATGAGACGACGATGATATAAGCGGGGTTGGTGGAGCTGGTAGCATCAGTGTGACAGTGTTTTGGTATTTTCTTTTCTTTTCTTATTATTACATGTTTTCTTTTATATGTAAATATTTCATTATAAAACTTCTTTTGTATCATACTTTATTTTTGTGGAATATAAAACTTCTTTTTATTCTCAATATTTTGTATAAAACTAGGTGTTTCGCTAGGGATAATAGCATTACAAAACTTTTTAGTTTTAAAATAATTCACATTTGGAATAGCAGGTGTTTCTCATAATTTTCAAATTAAAAAAAAAAATTCTAGACCTTTGCAAAATCGATGACTTTAAAATGTAATTATTTTTAGAAAATTTCGCTATTTGCCGTTGCTTATTTTTGCATAAATATTTACGTAGTCGATTCATAAGCAACGACATAAAATATTTTTGTTGTCGCTTGTATAAGCTTTGACTTTTACATTTAAACGACGGTAAAGATCCACAAGTGGTGCATTAACACGGTAAAATGTGATGTACAATCCCTGTCGCTTATTTTATAAATGATGACAAATAAAAATGTTATTGATTATAAAATGAGAGCAAAAGCTCAAATCCATCCGCTGTGGTAACTATATTTCTATGTCGCATTTTGTTTATAACCGACAAAACGAAACGACGATGCTAGAATGCGATCGCTTTTTAGTGCCAGTTAAAACACCTTTGCCGTCAATTTTGAACTGACGTCAAAGGTCCACCTGCTTGTAGTGTTTATTATATTTTGTTATTTTATCTTTTGGGATTTTTTTTTTGTATTTTTGGGAGGGATTTTATTGAAATTGGTTATCAAGTCAACACTAGATTTGGTTTTTAAGAGTCTAAAAGAGTCTAATGCACATCTAATTGAGAAGAAAATGTTCCTCTAGTTTGAAACTTAGTAATGATTTTTTCCTATTCCATAATATTAATCTTTGTAATATGTAAACCTTATTTTAAAATGGAAATTATGGTTATTCGAATGGATAGACAGACATTTACATTGTTGTAATAATCAGCTGTGTAGTAAGCCAGCTATTCCTAATCGACTTCCTAACTGATTTGACTACTCATTCAAGTACATATTCGACAATCCCGACTACTCAACCAAGTAGTTAGTCTACTCGGCTGATTATAAGGTCGAGTTTTACATAGGGATGTTGCGGATCTAGGTAAATATACCCTATCCAAATACAAAATGAAACCCCTTCCCTACAACCCAATCACCCCCAACCCTCTTCCTTGACTTGATCTCAACCCAAGATGAAGAAGATGTTTGATAATTCCATAATTATTCCACTTAATATGTCTATTTTATGTTAGTTCCTAAGTTAACATAGCATGTAAATTGTAAATAATGCATAATAAATAGTCTATGCATATTAGGTTCATTTTAAATAAAACTAGGTGAAGAGGAGGAAGAATTTATGGGGGGAAGAAATACAAAATTGAGCTAATTCTCTAAAGTTGGATTAATGGAGATCAAAGTTGGGTGCATCTCCAATTTAATTCCAGCAAGGATTGGATATCTCTACAAATCTATCGAGGGACCAATAGCCAAAGCCAAGGAAATCCGAGGTGACAAAACAATGTATCCCACATTCTTGAAGTTTATTTAAAAGGAACTTAAGTTCCCTTCGCAGTCCAATTTAAATTCAAGGGTGGATGGACTTCCGTATGAATTTCCCATTCCAAAATGTCCAACACTTCCACGTCAAAGCCCCATGCACACCCACCAATTACCGCCACCACCTTCCAATTTCCATGCAAATGCCAACGGAATGCCACCATGCACGACCATTAACTCCTACACCTTTCATTCTCCAATTTTTCCAGCCTATATAATTCCTCCAACACGCCAATTTGCCAACCAATTCCAACACCCATTATTTACCTACCTATTTTCCATCAATTGCCAACTTGACTATGTATACCCATATATCATATCCTTACCATCCAGCTAAATCCTAAGGCTCCATTATGCCACATCATCGATCAACCTAAACCAATTAACTAATCACAAGCCACCATCCCTCCCTCCCTTAATCTATAAATACCACCCACACCTTATCATTATTATTGATGCAACAATACCTCGATCATTGATTTTAATGATAATAAAATAATTGTTATTTAATATTTACATGAGTTATAGTTTCAGGATAAATACAAATAGAATTAAGTACAAAGGAGTTCAAGCTCGCATCCATGATAGATTAAAGGAACTTCATAGAGAAGAGAAGATGGAGCTTGACAAGAAGAATATGAAAGATGTCTTTTTATCTTGTACTTTGTATTTGTTGTTTATTTTCTTTACTTTTTTATTTCCTAGATGTTAAAGAGCCCTAAAATAACATACCACAGTCCTAGGATCACTTATCCAACCCTAGGATACTTAGACAATCTTAGACAAACTCAAAAAATCAATATAGAAATCAGTCAACCCGATCAAACGTCTAATCTTGACTTTGAAGACGTCTAACCTTTTGTCCAGACATTCAAAACACTTAGGCTGGTAATCTACTCTTTGTCTACCACCCTTAGATGTCCAGCCCATAGTCTAGACGTCTTATAAGACGTCTGAGGACCTTGCTAGACGTCCAACAATACGACCGTTGGATTGTCAGACCTTTATCTTAGAGGATTAAGTGTTAATCTGATTTACATCTACTTTCAGATGTCCATAGAGCATCCCAGACGTCTGATAAATAGATGTTAGGCTAATATCTGACCCAAATCACATTTTGTCAAACTTAATAGTCATTTAAGCCTCGAGAAATCAATTCCCACAGAGGATTACCTTTCCAGATGTCCGACCTGTCGTCTAAGCAACTAAGTCCTAAAATATTGTTTAGATCTGGTGAAAACAGGAAGGAACCCATCTAGAATTAGAAGTTTGATTCTTGTCCTAGACATCTTAAAAGTAACTCTTAGACGTCCGTCTTGATCCAACTCAATCCAGATCATCAACCCTTCTAGATCAGACGACCAAACCTTAGATCAAATGATGACCCAGACGTCTGACCATAAAACCAAACGTCTGATAACCTTGTCAAAATCATAAATGATGCTAATTTCGGTGGGATTTTTGGACCACATTCTTGAGCCTTGTTCAAAATGGCTACAAGAGGCTTCCAAAGCCTTCCAAAACCTTCTTAAGACCTCTGTAAATAGAAGAGCACACTTTCTAAGAAAAATACACCTTGACATACTACTTCCACATTATATTGTGTCTAGGTGAAGAAAAAAATCAGCTAGAAGTATTGTTGCTCTCCAAGATCAACCACACACTTGAGAGCATCATCATCGCTGCACATCTGCTCTCCTGTCTTCGCATATGACAATGTCATTATGCTCTTGCGTGGTTCATGCACTCCGCATTGCTAGCGAACGCACTTCATCAAAGGAAAGTTTCTTTTGCCTATAGTAGGTAGGTTTATTACATACCTTGTGGTTCTATAGGGTACTTTGCATATTGACTTTGTTTGAGTATTCACTTTGCGAATTCCCGTCTCCGTCACGAGACACAGTACTCCTCATGAAGAGGAGGGGTTGAGATACACTACCCTCGTACATAGTAGCGTGGTTGTAAGAGGTTAAGTCACTCTCGTTTAAGTGACTTGGATAGCGGATTTGATTGACTAGGTCGATCAGGAAATCCTAAACCAAGAGGTTTTGGCGGTGGTTTTTACCTAGGTTTGAATTTCCACCTAAAAATCCTTTGTGTGCTTATGAGATTGGATATTTTGTGATTGTGATATTTTATTCCACATTATTTCATTTATCACGCTTGATATCACCCCCCTCCATAGGGAATTACAATTGTAACTATCTTTTGCACACTCAAGAGCACACGCTTCAAGTGCTTAGATCAATCCCCAACACAAAGCTTATAATAGTGTAGAATCCCTCATCTCACCACCTTCATTTAGCCTCACCCCCCTTCCTATGAACTAAGGAGTTGGCCTCTCACCTCCCTTCCCTATGGTCTCCTAGTGGCTTCCTCAACTCACTAGCTACATCCTCACCAACTCCCTCGACTTACTCTCAACTCCTTCGGGAGCCCTAACCCTCCGGCTTCATCCTTGGTTACGTCTTCAAGCTTTTGACGGTTTGCCGAGACCAAGTTCGACATTGACGACCTTGACTCCGCACTCGTCATCCAAGCACCTACCTAAAGAAGCACATCTACTCCTTTCTATCTCTCTATACTCTATTCTCCCTACCCTCCATTTTTTCTCTAGTTGTAATTTCCTTGTGCTAGTCAAAAAAAAGAGCAAAGCCCATGCAATAAATTGATGTTTGATTTTATGTATCTCTTTCTTCCAGACACAATTTTCTTATTGTAGAAATAAAAAAAACAAAAGCGAAGCAAAAAATTTAATAAGTTTTGAAAGCATATCTTTTGAAAACAATTTCCGATGCCTCCTAGTGCTCGACCTTGGTACTCACCAAGAACAATTCTTTATAAATTTAATTGGTTGGACGTATGTCGCACCTACAATGACTTGAGAATTATCTTTATTGAAATTTTTTGTCGATCAATGTTCCCTTGTTTTTCAATGAGGAAGATGATTATTGACTTTAGATGTTCACTTTTGATGTATTTTTTATAGTTTTAATGATTAAATACTTTGAACTTGTGTTTTTATTTCATTTGAACTTATGATTTGTAACTTATTTTCATACTGTTAAGCTTGAAAATGGTTCACTTTTATTTGATGGCATATTTTACTTGTTGAAATCTTGAATTATGCAAGTAAATATATCTTATCAATATATTTTATCCATATATATTTAAATTTTTAAAAATCCCCAACCAAATGCTCCCCAACTACTACCTTACATACTGTATACTCTTTTGTTAGTGACCCCACCGACTGAATACCGACTACCAACTTTTACAACATTGGCATTTGCTGTGAATGATCCTAACAACCACATATGAAATATGGATTAGTGGAGATAATATGCATATCTACATGCAAGGAATTTTGACTACAAGTCTTAATACAACGTGGAAACTATTGATACCCTTATTTTAATGTTACAAAATTATGTTTATTGTACAATTGACCATTTCAGGATCTCTCTCTGAAAGTAAAATAATGAGACACTTTCATGATTCAATAAGGATTTCATCATGGAAAATGGTGTTATATTGTAATTTTTACTTTCTTGACTCTAGATTAATTGTAAGGAACCTCAATTAACCTATTAAAACACTTTTTGATCGATAGAAAATCAATTAGGTCTTCATCTCTACTTTCTACAAGCATTTAATTAACCAACTTAGAATATTGATTGACCAACATTAAGGTTTGTGTTGACCCTAGTAAAAATTGATTTTCTCGTTGATGATCGACCGATGATATAAATTAATCGACCAATAGTTTATTGGTTAATATGATAAATTGATCAACTAAAGTGAAATTTGATCAACCAATCATGAAATTTGATCGACCAACATCATTTGAAAAGGCATTCCTAAAATGCTCAATACTTACAAATAAATAGGGCCCCGACCCTCGCCCATCATTTCAAAGACAAAAAGTGCTTCTACTCTCCTCATGCTTTCACACCCATTCTAATATTCTCTTAAAAGCTAGATGCTCTACGCTATAGAAAAAATTCTGTTTGCACTTCCTAATATATTTAAGGTACCCTAGGTTTACATTTGTAGTATTTCATTTTCCTGGTTTGTTTGGGACCCAAGTTGTTGGAGTTTCTAAGTGTTATTTTTGTCTTCTCTTAGGTGAAAGAGAGAAGAAGTGTTGCAAGAGGTTGTGCCACCCTTGTTCAAGTGATGTAGATAGTGGATTGACTAGCTTTCCAATGTGGAGAAACTCCCAAACTGAGAGGCATGGGTAGTGATTTTTACCCATATGGATTTCTACTATTAATTGAGGTGCAATTATGTGATGTTTCTTGTGGATTGAGTTTTTAAAAATTTAATATAATTGTTTATATACATTATTCACCCCTCTCTTCTGTAGACCTTTAGATCCTACTGACATTTTCATTTGGCATCAGAGCCTGGTTATGTAAAGATGATGTCAAAATCCTCTGTTGCCATGATTGAAGTCTTTCTAAGGGCCAATCCACTGTAAGGCCACCTCTCTTTGATGGCACAAATTATGGTTATTGAAAGACTCGTATGCATATTTTTTTGGAGTCAATGGACTATTAAGTGTGAGATGTCATAGTCTCAAAATACACTCGACCTAAAAAGAAGGCAAGAGTTGAAGTTATGACAGAAGAAAAAAGGAAGGCAACCCACAATGCCAAGGCTATGACTGTGATCTTCTGTGGCCTTTCAAAAGAACAATTCGACCAAGACTCGACATGTAAAACCGCCTACGAGATTTGGAACACCCTCGAAGCCAGTCATGAGGAATTAATTTACTACTTAAAAATATGAATTGTTCAAGATGTAGAAAGGAAAGACTATCAAAGAAATGTACACAAGGTTTACTGATATTGTAAAGTCATCGAGGAATTTGGGTTAAGAGATGAAAAATAAAGCTCATGTTAGCAAGATTCTTTGATCACTCACGAGTGATTAGGAAACCAAGACAAATGAAAAGATCTCTCTCTACTCCTCTACTCCAACTAGATGACTTGATTGGTAGTCTCATGGACTACGAGGTTCAGGTAGTGCACATAAAGGAGCATGAAGGAGAAGGACAGAAGAAAGATATAGCACTCAAACTTCTTACTGATACTGAAGAATTTGAAGAAGAAGAAGAAGACGAAGATATTGCACTTCTTTCATGCAAGTTCAAGGAGTTCCTAAGAAACAAGAAGAATTGGAGGAAGGAGGAAGAAATGAAGGAGGATCAAGTCATTTGCTATAACTGTAGAAAGAGGATACATATCAGAAAGACATGTCCCTTACTTCAAAAGGACTCAAAGAAGAAGTTTAAGATGCCACTACGAAAGGAAAGAAAGAAAAAGGCTCTTCAAGTCATGTGGGATCATTTAGACCCAAGCTCTAAAGAGGAAGAAGAAACCTTTGGTGAAGCTCTCTGTGGACTTATGTCTCTTAAAGACAAGGTATCATCCTTTACTTTTGAAGAACTTCTAAAAGCTTTCTATGAATTGCATGATGTAGCTAAAGCACTTAAAGCTGATAATAAGAAAATTGCAAAAGAACTAGAATTGCTTATAAGCACAAATATGCTTCACAAAATCTAGAATTGTCACAAGAAATTGCTTCCTTGAAAACTCATGTCAATTCTCTTGAATTGAATTTAGATAAGCTAAAAGAAAAATCAATTACTCTTGCCAATGATCTTGCTAAGTGTACCAAAGGAAAATACAATCTAGAAAAATTATTAGGCACACATACCTAGATCTCCACAAAATTTGAGTCAAGATACATCACTAAGAATGATCATGAAGCCTCTAGTTCAAAAGCACAACATGGCACACGTAGGTCTTTGACTCAGAAGGTCAAGAGCTTGTATACACCTAACGACATGCGTTATTGGGTACAACACACTAACAAAATTGGATCGAAAAAGAAAATTTGGGTACCAAAGGATATCTTGAAATCATGTTTTGTAGGGTACCTTCAGGAAGACCAAATAGAGCACAAAAACTGGTTGTATAAGATGCATAGAGGTAATCTTGAATTGGTTAGGACCTTATCAACTAATAATTGATGGGTACCTAGTGGTCAACCCTCTCCAACTAAACCATTTTGAAAATGTTGCATGACAGGCATAAAGAAAAGAAAGATGGGTTGTGGACAATGCCTGCTCCAAATACATGACTGGAGAAGGATTGTTCCTTAGCCTCAACCATAAGGAAGGTGGCACGGTCACCTTTGTCAACAACCAAGCCGACTATAGTATTGATACTGACCAAATTGGTAATTCTGAACCTCTTTTGATAATGTTCATTTAGTTAAAGGCTTAAAGAATAACCTACTTAGTGTAAGATAGATTTGTGATAAAGGATATAAAGTAAACTTTACTTCAAAAGGATTGAAAATTAAGGATAAGAAAACAAAAGAGGCACTATTAAGAGAACTTAGGTTTAAAGATATCTATATTATTGACTTCAACAAATGCAACACTTATAACTGTTTGGTTGCATCGGATGATGAGTCAATACTATGGCAAAGAACACTAGGACATATGCACATGAAAAACATAAATAAACTTGTGAAATATGACTTAGTCTAAGGATTACCAAAAATTGCATTTAAGAAGAAAAATGTCTGAGAATTTTTTGAATTAGTTAAACTACATAAAGCCTCTTTTAAATTTAAAAATATAGTTAGCACTTCAAGACCTCTAGAGTTACTTCACATACCTCTTCAGATCAACTAAGTCCGAAAGCCTGAGCAGCTATAAGTATTGTCCTATTATTGTTGATGGCTTCTCTAGATTTACTTAGGTATTATTTTTAAGATCCCAACATTTGACATTCGAGGAATTTATCAATTTAGCTAAGAGAATCCATACCGAAAAGGGTCACGCCATCTCGAGGATTAGAAGTTATCATGGAGGAGAATTCAAGAATCAATACTTCTTTGATTATTGCTCAAAATCTGGAATTAAACAAGAATTTTCCTTTCTTAAAGCTACACCTCAGAATGATGTTGTAGAAAAGAAAAATAGAACTCTACAAGAGTGTGCCTGCATTATGTCGTGCAAGTCAAAGATTCTTAATTACTTTTTAGCAAAGGCAATAAACATTTTTTGCTATATCCAAAATTGGGCTTCAATCAGAACAATCCTAAATAAGACCCCTTTTGAGCTATACTCTGATAGATCACCCAAGATAGCTCATTTTAAGGTATTTGGTTGCAAGTGTTTTATTTTGAATACAAAAGAGAATTTGGATAAGTTTGATACTAAACGTGATGAAGGGATATTTCTAAGATACACCTCAAGAAGCAAGGTCTGTAGAGCCTTTAACAAGAAGAATTCTACAGTTGAGGAAACCTTACATGTATCTTTTGATCAAACCATTCCAAAAACACAATCTTCAAGCAATTAAGATGACCCATCTATAGAAGATCCATCCAAAATTCCTAAAGATAACATAGCCACCAACTTACCCAAAGATCTAACCTTGTAAGGGGACCATCCTAAAGATCTTGTAATTGGTGAAGTCTTCAAAGGAGTCCAAACCAGATCCTCAGGGCTAGTTTGGATGGAGGGATATATTTTATGGGATAACTTTTTTGCAGCTGGGTTATCCTCCATTTTTGTTTGGAAGTCATAAAGGTTATCTTGGTGGGTTAAACTGTGACTGTTTGGAAAGTTTCTGGGTTAACCTGTGCAAACACATGGGATAACCCACAAAAAATGTTTATCCCACATCAACCCCAGAATAAATTATCCCGGGTTAAGTCCTCTTAACCCAGGTCAAAATATCCTTCCCACCAAACAAGGTTAACCCCTATTTTGATGGGTTATCTCCCTTACCAAACTAGGCCTCCGTAAATAACTTTGCTCTGAGTATTGAGGATGCCTTTAGTGGTGACTGTTGGATTGTTGCCATGCAAGAAGAGATAAATCAATTTGGTTGTAATAATGTCTGGTAGACCTGAAGCACAATCAATCATTGGAACCAAATGGGTTTTCAGAAATAAACTTGATATGTTTGTAAAAGTAGTTAGAAACAAAACTAAACTTGCAGTCCAAGGGTATAATCAAGAAGTAGGTATTGATTTTGATGAAACATATGCACCAGTGGTTCGATTAGAATCCATTTAGATGATTCTAACCTTTGTAGCTCATATGGGTAAACTTATTCCAAATGGATGTCAAAGCACATTTCGTAATGGATTTATAAATGAAGAGGTTTATGTGAAACAACCTCTAGGCTTTGAAAGTTCTGAACATCCTGACCATGTCTTTAGATTGAACAAGTCTTTATACAATTTAAAATAAGCCCCTCGGGCTTAATATGAAAGGTTATGGGCATATCTAGTAAATAATGAATTCAAAATTGGTCAAGTTGATCTAACCCTATCCACTAAAAGTAATTACAATGCACTTATATTGATCCAAATTTATGTTGATGATATAATTTTTGGTGCTACTAATGGTCTTTTATGCCAAGAGTTCTCTAAGGTGATGGAGAATTGGTTGCCTGAATCCCAATGAAATAAAAATCGAAAATTGTAGTTGTGGTGGTGAGATTCGTACGATGCAAACATTTAAATCGAAACCACATATATGCGTGAATATCAAGTTGTCCACTGAGATGATTTAGAATATAACATGTTTATTCAAAATAAAATCTCTAACATATCCAACATATCAAATCTATCACAAAAAAAAGTGCTTAACATAATAACAGGAAGAGATGACGCCTATGGTGGTGGCTGGATGTTTACGATGCTATCACCAGCAGGATGAATTAATCTATGTGGCAAGGAAGGTGGTGGCGACAATGTGGAGTGGCGTGTTGTGATTGGAGCACAAATGCTAGGATGGCAACTAATGAGCGAGATTATCATTGTGAAAAGTTGGATTTTGGGAAACCTGAGTCCCAGGTCGAACACAAACTCTGGTGAGTCCTAGGTCGAACACGGGAAGACGAACGTTTGATTAAAAAAATGCGCTTTGAATTATTGTCACTAAGCAGAGTAGCTGATTGAAATTAATCTACACTAGCTATTCTACTTAAAGAATAAATAATAGAAAAGCGAGAGAGAAATACAAAGAAAGAGAAAATAGGGAGAGAATGAACAAATATTTTATAACCATAGGAGCATGTTCATTACATCTACTTTTTTTTTTTTGAGAAAACATTACATCTACTTTTTATAACTACAAAGCTGAAAATCTACACTAGAAAGTGATAAAAAGATAGGGATGAGAAAATCCTCCTCGACGGCTGCTTGGAAGACGAGTCGCGTTGATGGAGCACCCAGAAGAGGGTGGTAAGATGCTAGATGAGGGAGAACGGAGCTAGAGGAAGGAGGAGGAAATTGGGCGATGTCACAACGGGATCCACTTTGCAAATGGCAATGAGAGGACAACCATGGGCACTCCACGAACAGGGGTGAGAAAATGGAAAATTACTTTTAAGACTCTAGTGGAGCATCTCAGTATGGGACTAGCTATTTAGAGCTTTGGAGAGGGTGAGAGGAGAAGAGAAGGGATGATGAAATGTGTGGGAAGGGTAGGCCTTTTATAGGTGTAGAATTGGGGGCAAAAGGGTAATTTCCAAGGCCTTAATATTAATATACGGCCTCTAGTGATGCATGTAAGTGTTACAAAAGGCAAAGGCAATCATTGGTGCGCACATGATGAGAACCCTTTGATTTTGATCGGACGACTATGGATTGCAAGCGTCGCAGGCGTCAGATGGTGTGTTCAACCGGCCGTGTGAACGCCAAGCATTTCAACTCGCAGAAGGAGAATCATTCGAAGCCGTTCGATTGTGATCGAATAGCGGAGAAAGCACGTTTGCCGCTCTTTCATAATGTGTAGAGTGTGCATTTGATTGTGCGTTCAAATCACGTCACTCCTCTTGTGCCACATAGCCACTTCATCTACCATCTGATTATGCATCAACAGTCTAATTACAACGCTCACACCAATGTTGAGGATTGGAGGGTGGGAGGGATTTGAACCCACGCGGGCAACTGCTCGTGGAGGTTTTTATGCAAGACATGCCATGCGTGCTTTATCGCGTTTATGTTTTAAGGGTCGTGCACTCACGACTATTGGTTCTCAATCCAACGGTCGAGATCATGCAACCTTTGCCTTCAGAGGATGTGAACGTCGAGTTTGCATCGACGTGACGAAATCTGGGTCGTTGGATGGTGATCCAATAGCTCAGACCAGTGCTTGCCGTGCTTTAAGAACTTGGCCAAGGTGCAGTGGGTGGTCTGGATGGTGCCACATGGCTCCATCTGGGCCATCCATCTTTTATTGCTCATAGGTGGTGCCACGGTTGTCAGATTGAACTGATTTTCACGCTATTGGGCTGTGATCGTTGATTCGAACCCATCCATACAGTTGGATTTGTCATCTGAGGTACGGATTTTACACCACCTTACCCTTTGGCCTTTGATCTTCCTCGGACTGCATCTAATGCTACGGAAGTTCGATCGGGGTGATCTCAGTGTCATTGGAGCCCAATCGTCACCCTTATCAAATCCGTATCATTGGATCTTCAATCCGAGGTCCCGATAAATATTTCCTTATCCCCTGTAAACAAAAAGGGAAAATTAACTTATAATTTTGTACAAACTAATCTAAATGCATGATGATGCATGTTATGCAATATTTATAATGTATGATACTTCTATAGACCTAAGAACATGCACAAATAGGCATTTTAGGCCAATTAGATGTGTACACATCACACCCCCATGCCTATCTTTTTCCAGTCCCTAGGAAAACTACATGTTATTTATAAATAGAATTAGGATCAAATTACTTGGGCAATAGTTATTTCTCAACAATACGAAGTTTCTATTAAAGACCTGAACTACAGAGACTCAGTAATGCTCGGGTGTCTACCAAAGTGCGGGCCACCCAAGCCCTTGCCTTATTCAAATGCAAATACATTTTTTGTTCTTTTTCTTTGTTTCTAATTCTTTTGGATTTTTGAGTTTAGAGTTTCGGGGCAGCTTTCTAAGGCTACCCAACTCACCCAAGACTCAAAAAGAACTCTCAGTCCTAAGCATCTTTTTTGTGAAATTGTGAGACTCAATGATCGGAAATCAAAACGGATTTTAGGTTTCTACGCCCTTAGGTGACATTTGAAAAGAAATTCTTCCTAAAGGTGTATCTGTCTAACCGAGAGCTTTTTCCTCACTTTTTATTTTTATGAGGTCAACACAAGGGCAAACCTACTGTATATCTCCCTGGCTTATTCTACTTCCCTGCTTCTTCCTAAGTGTTTGGAATTAAATGTGCATATCGTGAGCTGGGTTCTAGACAACTGACTAATGGGCTATTACCCACGATAACTTGCCAGCCATACTCGTGCGATGAAGTGCGACTTTTTTTTTCTTCTTTTCTATTTCTCATATATTTTTTTGAGTAGGTGCTTCCTTGATCTAAGATTTACCTAAAGTTAGTAGAATTGGAATGGTCGTGTAGTTGGAATTTGGACAACCGACCAGTGGGCTGTTACCCACAACAACTTGCCAGCCATATTACCCTAGGAAGTTCATTAGCAACCCAATTTTCATTAAAATCATCGAAAAGTGAGTCAATGCGAATAGTGTGCAGATGTTTTAAACTTAAAGTTCCCTCAAATCAAAGGGTAGGTTGATAAGTCATGTACTTATCACCCCAACTTATTAACCAATTAGAAAACAAATTAAAGATGGCGAGGACTCAAGAAACAAGTCCACATTTTAATGGACAGTTGGGTTGATTAAGCCCGAAGACCTGAAGAATCTAAGTGTTTAGGTCCTATTGTATCATTCCTTAAAGTATTTTTTTGAAACAGAAAGGAAAGCTATCGTCCTGCGATAGCAGTCCGGAGCAGTATATTATGTGCAAAGCAAGGGAGATTACAAAAAGGATCCCTAAGAATGTATGAGGGACCAACACTCTTACAATATTCTCACAACATACCGGCCTCTCCTGAAAAAGTCTCTCATTCCTTGCCTTCCATACACACCAAAAAGTAGCAGCCATGTGGACATGTGCTTTCCCTCTCACCTTAAAACCATGCCAAATAGAATCCCACTCTGGTAATGGCTCCTGACAAATTTTTCTCCAGATGACATTAGTGACAAGGCAAGAAGAGAAGAGGTGATTTACATTATCAGTGCTCATCTCACATAAAAAACACACATGATGATCAGTACCCAATCTTCTGTGACGTAGATCACTTGTGATTAACCCATCTCTCCTACACAGCCAAAGGAAAATTTATACCTTGAGAGGAATTTTTAACAACCATATCTTCTTGTCAATGGAATCATGTCTCCATCCCTCTTCAAAATTTAACATTCTGTTATAGCCAGATTCGACACTATAGATCCCCTCCCATAGATATCTGTCCTCCATTCCAGGCCTAGGTCTGAAACTTTCAAGGTCTAATAAAAGCCTTCTCTTTTCTTCCCATAACCGGGTAGTTCTTCTGCTGCTGCTGGACTCCACATCAACCAGATTCCAATTGCTGCTGCTGCAGGACCAGATCTTGCTGACCGTAGCATCCTTGTCAGTTGCTACAGCAAAAGCTCTCGGATAGAGCTCCTTCAAGACCCCCATTTCAGACCATTCCTCCTTCCAGAATCTGAAAGACCTGCCATCTCCAAGTGATGGTTGCAGTAGATGGAAGTGATCAGCCAAAGCCTTAGTTACAGATTTCCAGAAAGGTGATGGACAGTTGGGCTGAAGTCTGGATAACCTGCTGTTGGAAGCTCCATATCTATCTCTGATCAAAGCAGACCACGGTTTCAGATCACCTTGCAGCAGCTTAACAGCCCATTTGAGCAGCAAGGCATCATTAAAATGTTGCAAGGACTTGATCCCAAGACCACCCATCTCCTTAGGATAGCAGATTTGATCCCATTTGAGAGGCTACAAGAAGCTGCCCTTATGTCTAGCTCCCTTCCAAAAGAATCTCTTCCTCATCACATCTAATCTTTTCCAAATGGATCTTGGTGCTTTGAAAATGGAGAAGTAGAAGACAGGGATGGAGGTGATCACCGAATTGAACAAGATAAGCCTTCCACCTCTGGATAAGAACCTGCTATGGCAACTGATGAGAACCTCATCATGAGCCATAACTAGCTCATTTTGACCTAATACAAAGGATAAAAGCTCCTACATAACTCAAGGAAAGGCTTAACTCAGAGAATTCTCAGTTTAAGAAGAAAACAAGTCATAAGGGGTAAAAATGCAATTTTACCAGCATAATCTGCAAGCAGGGTAATTCAAGGTCCAAACACAGGTCAAACAAACCTAATAAGAAGGGAAGTGGGATGATCTGATCTGATAAGGGCTACAGCAACTCCAAGGAATTAAATGACAATCTGTAACCCTAAAACAAACCCACTTCAATTCACGAGGTTTGAGGTAAAGAAAAAATCAACTAAACCCTCTATAATTCGTAGAAAAATAATCTCTAGGGTTTAGAACCTTCAATTTGGCCTTAGGAACCCATTTTGACCTACATTGAGAACCATGCCCAATTAATGACTTAATTTGGGTTTTTATGTAAATTGACCAGTCAAACAAGGTCTGATCTAGAAATAAAATTCACCATTAGAATCCTTAGGCCCCATTTAGTCATGCATAAAAACTTGAGCCTAAGAAGAGACCTTCTTGACCGACTTTTCATTTTGGTCCTCATCTATTACTTTTTGACCCTCAACTTTTGAAACCCTCGCATTTTTGCCCCTAACTCTTCTTCGTTCCTTGCATTTGGGTCCTCCCTGCAAAACCCTGAGCAGCACCATGCTCCGGTGACTTTGCGCGGAGCATGGCACCGCATAGGGTAAGGGGGACCCTCTGCCAAGTCAACCGGAGGTTCCCTACGACCTCTGCCATCGCAGGGACACCTCCATGGTCTCTGCAACCACCCATACCTTCCGTGCGAATGCGCGGAAGGTATGGGTCTCCATCTCCGGCGTCCTCCGGCGAGGGAGGCACGTCGTCTCCCTCCGCCCTCCTCTCTGATTTCGACTCCATAAAAGCCCCCGACGCTCTGCCGCACTCTCCAGCTCGGATCTGATGGAGAAACCCCCCTCTTTTTCCTCTCTTCCCACTCCGACAGAAGCCCCCCTGCTCCGGCGGTTCCTCTTCCTCCTCCTCATCGCTCTGCCGCACTACCAGCAGTAGAGCTACCTTCACCTGCTCTTCCCGCGTCGCGTCGTACCCAGCGCACGCTCTCCCGCTCTCTCCTCGCCGCCGCCCTCTCTCTCTGGGCACCTTCTTCTCCGGCGACAGTCGATACGACTGTCGCCCTACTCCGGCCCCCCCTCATCCCTCCAAGTAGGTACAGTTCTTCCCTTTCCTCCTCTCTTTCTTTTCCCTACTTTAATTTGCTCAACCGCCCTTCGACCGCGCTTAATCACCCTCATCTTCTCCATCTCCGGCCACCCTCCAGCGAGACGTTCCCATCGCTCCGCAGCCCCATACACCTCGCCGACCCTCACAGAACCTCCGTCTCCTCACCCTGATCAACCTCCGCTCACCCATTACCTCTCCACACCCCCACCATACTCCACCGAACAAACCCATTCTCGCAGCCACAGTTTGACCTAGCCCAGCCACCAGACACCATCCCACGACCTGCCACACCCCGCACCACCTTCGCCTTGCCACAGCGAAGGTCCCCTGCGTGTTTGATTAGGCCGAAGGGCCGTATTCTTGTCTAACAGGTACGCTGCTCCAGCCGCCATTAGCGACGACTGAAGCAGCTTTGAGGCGAGCTCCAGGCCTTGCAGCCCCAGATTCCCAGGTGCTGCAGGTTGGGGCGAAGTCCGCGAAGGCTTCTGCCTCTTCAGTTGGCCCAGACATCAACTGCAGTTGATCAGAGGGCGAGGTGGAGTCATCCTGCGGGCGCGTGAGAAAGCAGCAGAAGTTAGTCCCACATCGTGGGATTTCGAAGCTGCGCACCCGCATAAAGGCAAAAAGTGCCTTAGCCTGTTTGCCTCCTGACCACGGGGTGAGGTCCCTCTCACCCACTCGACTCGGCCTCGTCCGCGACAACCCCACGCGGACCTGGCCCGACCCGTTTACCCGACCTGCACTCCTCGCCCACCACCGCACACCGGTGGGCCTGGACCTGGGCGTGACCCGTACCCGACTACCCGGCAGCTCTGGGAGAGCTATCCTATGAGTGAATTCTGAGAGAGAGAGACGCGGGGGAGGGTAGAGTAGGTTTTTGACCTCTGACCAAACTGCGAGTGTGCAGGCACAAGAGAAAAGAAGAAGAAGAGAAGGCAGACCGCAGATGAAGAAGAAGAAAGAAGGAAGGAGGACGCACTATAGCAGCGGGTTACTTAAGTCGTCTGATTGAAAAATCAGACGACGCTCCAAAGACGAAGAAAAAGGAGAAGAAAGGAAGAACAGGACCGCAAGGAGAAGAAAAGAAGAACAGGACCGCAAGGAAGAAGAAAAAGAAGAAGAAGAAGCTCTGAAGAACCCAAGAGAAGAACAGAAGGAAGAAGACAAAAGAAGAGAAGCGGAACACGAGAAGAAAAAGAAAGAAGAAAGCAAGAAAAAGAACAGAGGAAGAACAAGAAGAAAGAAGAAAACTGAAGAACCAAAGAGAAGAGAAAATAAGAAGCCAACAAGACAAATTTTTCTCTCTCTCTCTCTTTATTTTTGTAATAGAAACTTTGTATCTCTAGAATACAGTTTGCTCCCTGAGTTCGACCTCGGGAGATCTTTTATTTCCGAGTAAAAATTGTAATAGTGGCAATGACTATCTGTACTACAACGCCATTTCTATAACAAAACAACAAAACCTAGTCATACCGCCACTATTCTTGGTGCCGTTGCCGGGGAGCAACGGCTATTCTAGAAGCTTTGAATTTCTTTTAAGAGATTGCTAATCTTTTTCTCTCTCTTTTGTGCAGGTACAGAAAGAAACAAAAAAGACGCAGCCGCACCATAGCCACTCCAAGGACAGGTAACTTCCTATTAAACCCTAAAATTTTAAAGAAAAAGAAAAGAAATAGGCATAACCTGTCTTTATACATAGTATAGCTGCATATTCTCAGAAACTATTATTCCTGCACACAGTTTTAAAGGTGATTAGGGGCTAACACATCCTTGCCTAAGCCCTAATCACCCAAACAAAGAGTTAAATGGACCAAGTAGAGCCAACATAAGGTCAAAAGCTAGGGTTTTTAGAGACACACCTTCTATTAACAAAGAAAAGATCTTCCCAAAAAGAGGTGTACCTAAACCTTGTTTGAAAAAATCTACACAAGAGAAACCCTAAGCAAATGGCTCTCTAAACATTTGAACCCTAAAAAGAAAGGACCCAAAAGCTCTCAAAAGAACAAGAGGTGAAGTTGACCCCTTGGGTCAACCAACCTTAAAATTGGGCCACTTTGTTCACAAAAACACCTAAGAGTTCAAGTGAAACCTTAAGCACCCTGATCTTAAACTAAAATTGGTAGACTTAAGAGGTCAAGATCCCCATTCTAGTCTACTTGGAACCACAGTGACAAGAGAGGTCGGGTGGGGGAAACCCTGTAACCCATGGGGATGCTCTACCGTGTAGGGGTCTTTGCGGGACTCACCCTCTCTGGCTGCCCAGGTAATTCTCAGGTGGACGATCTTTTTGATCAAGGGGCCCATCTGCCCCGCACCTCTATAGTCACCCAACACATTTTTGGGTGTCTTGATTGGGTCCAGCACCTTCTGAACTCACCTCTTCCAGCAGTGCATGTACAGTAGGAGGTCCTTAAGACCACCCTTAAGACCTCCTTTAGAAATTCACTCTCGTCAAGGCCAAGCCTTGACGCCCGTGTTTGTGCAGCAACCCCCTCACATTATTCTCTCTTCTGATTCAGAACCAAGTTCTTCTTCTTCCCCCATCATGGCTCAGCCAGTTGAGGAAGAAAAAAATCTGGAGCATCAGCTCCAGCGACTCAATGACCTCTTCCAAAACTTCGTGCACCCACCGCAGCGTCCTATGATGCGGGACCACTACAATCCTGCTGCGGTGGCCATTGAGCCTCGAGTCAGAATCCCAACTGGAGGACCTGATTCCGAATTGAAGCCCAACATGATTCATGCTATACCTAAATTCCATGGGCTTAATTCCGAAGATCCCTTCCAGCATATCAAACAACTAAAGCACCTGGCCCAAACTTTTGGGTCAGATGTGCAAAATCAAGATATTCTTCTCATGAAGATGTTCTCCTTTTCTCTTATGGACAAGGCCGCCCATTGGTATCAGACTCAGACCCGGCCGATCAACACTTGGGAAGAACTTCAATCCGAGTTTTTGAAAAAGTTCTTTCCCGTTGGTCGGACCAACTCCTTGCGCCATCAGATTACTCACTTCACTCAGCAATCAGGGGAACCTCTCCATGAGGCATGGGATCGTTTTCAGGATCTCATGAGAAAGTGCCCCCATCATGGAGTTCCTAAATGGGAACAGGTCCAATCTTTTTACCAGGGACTCCGTGAGGATATCCGTCTTTTCGTCAATGCAACCTGCAGAGGAAATATCATGGGTCAACATGAGGACACCGTGTGGGAGATTCTTGAAAACATGTACGAGAACTCCATCAACAATGACTCCATGGGATTATTCGACAGGTCAAATACCCGCGCATCGACAAATCTTAGGGGAGCACATGAGACGCAGGGCCTGTCCGCATCAGTCGACCTGGAATTAATGGCCAGTCGATTGGACAAGGTCTCGATTATTGAAAAGAAGGTGGATGAACTGACTCAGCACCTACAGTGAGCCACCTTTGCACATAACCCCTTTGCACAGCCTCCTTCCACAAGGGAAACTGTGCAAAATATTCTCCATCAATCTTCTCCTAGGATGGATCCATATCCACCATCTGATTCTCTAACCAGAGGTCCATCCGATCCTCTCTAAACCAACCCAGGGAATTCCATTCCCTCTTTCTCTGACTCTCTGGAGGTTCCTCAGACCTGCGAGGACCTCAACGCCATCCAGAACGACCCGTTCTCCAACACCTATAACCCTGGATGGCGAAACCATCCCAACATTCAGTGGGCGGGAAATTCCTAAACCCAAAGACCACTCTTTCAACCCCGCCCACAACCCCCTCGTCCTTACCAGCCACCTCAGCCTCGACCCAACCCTACTTATCCATCAGGGCCAAATCAGGATCCAATGTCCCTAATCTTTCAGACTCTGGCTGACATTCAAAGAACGAATGCGGCTAATCAAAAGCAACACAAGGACGAGATTACAGAGGTCCGAAACCAATTGGCCCAGTTGGCAAATTCTCTCCAGCCAGGCACACTTCCTTCCCAACCTCTTCCTAATCCAAATAACGTGCCAACCTAGCGGCACATTATGAACCCAAACCCGGGCCATGCCCATATGATTTATCAGGCCCCCTCTGTTCCTTCACCAGACGGGATAGAGGCCTCCACTTCTTTTGCGGGTTACCAGCAGCAACCCATCTTACCCAATCCCAACCAAAACCAGGCAGGACTTAATTCTGTAACAACCCGTAGTGGTAAGGAAACCCAAGACCCACCTCATCCAAACCACTCCAAGCTTGGTAGTGATCCCAAGCCTAGGACAGTAATCCAGGACATTCCCACCCCTATCCCAGATCCAAAACCTGGACCTATCCTAGAAGAACCAACCAAGATCCCATTTCCCGAGGCCTTGACCAAGGGAAAGAAGACCACCAAGCCCGTGGCACCTGAGGAGGACCTGGTCAAGCTCTTTGAGCAAGTCCACATAAACATCCCCTTGATGGATGCAATCCGCCACGTACCGGCTTACGCATGATTCTTAAAGAATGTGTGTACACCCCAGCGTAAGCCGCGAACCAAGAGTGGGAGTCCAATTGTTCTGTCAGAGCAAGCCAGCTCTGTAATCCTAAGCAGACTCCCACCCAAGGCTAAAGACCCTGGTACTCCCCTGATTTCCTGCAAGATAGGTGATACCCAATTTGATAGAGCTTTGCTAGACTTGAGCGCATCCATAAATCTGATACCCACATCCTTACTTGACCATCTAGAAGAACCTGAGTTAAAACCAACCGAGGTAACATTACAATTAGCAGATCGATCTATAAGGTCACCAAAAGGGATTCTCGAGGATGTTATTGTGAGAGTGCGGTATTTCTATTTTCCTGTAGACTTTATAGTCTTAGACATGGATGCACCTAAAAACCCTAGGGATACACCAATCATTTTAGGGAGACCTTTCTTGGCTACTGCTAAAGCCAACATTAGCTGTGAGGAGGGCCAAATAGAGCTCAAATTTGGGAATCAAACTCTGAAAATTGATATATTTAAGGCCCAACAAGGAATCAATTGTGGTGTCATTGAACAAGTTTGTGACGTTAGGGCTTTGGTTGATGAAACACACTTCCAGAATGGCCTGATTATACCTCATCAACCACAGAAAGATCTTGACCCGCAAACTAAGGACTCGAATCCAGATATAAACAACCCAGTAACTCCCACCCTTGAACCTCACATCTATACTGAACCACCCGCTGCTGCTGATAACCCCACCCTGGAACTGAAGCCACTTCCTGTTCACTTAAAATACATCTTTTTGGGTTCTAATCAAACCCTTCCTGTGATTATCAATTCCAACCTCAATCCCGAACAGGAATCCCGTCTGATTGCTGTCCTCTAGCAACATCGCAGAGCCATCGGGTGGACTCTCGATGATTTAACTGGAATAAGTCCCTCTTATTGTACTCATCATATCTATTCAGAAGAGGGCGCACGACCTTCTCGTGAAATGCAGAGACGCTTGAACCCCAATCTGCAAGAGGTCGTGAAAAAGGAGATCATCAAGTGGTTAGATGCCGGGATCATCTACCTGATCTCCGATAGTCGTTGGGTGAGCCCAATTCAGGTTGTGCCCAAGAAGGCAGGACTCACCACCAAAACGACTGAGACCGGAGAAATCATTCCTACCCGATTAGCCAATGCGTGCAGAGTCTGTATAGATTACCGCCGACTCAATGCCTCCACGAAGAAGGATCATTTCCCACTACCTTTCATTGATCAAATTCTCGAGAAACTAGCGGGAAATAGGTTCTTCTGCTTTCTTGACGGGTACTCCGGTTATAACTAGGTGGCAATCCATCCTGAGGACCAAGAAAAGACCACGTTCACCTGCCCCTTCAGAACTTACGCTTTCCGAAGGATGCCTTTCGATCTTTGCAATGCACCCGCTACCTTTCAGCGGTGCATGCTTGCCATATTCTCAGATATGGTAGGTGATTTTCTGGAAGTCTTCATGGATGACTTTTCAGTTTTTGGAGAATCTTTTGATGATTGCCTCCAACACTTGGTCCAAATACTCAGGCGATGCATCGAGGTGAATTTGGTTCTTTCCTGGGAAAAGAGCCATTTCATGGTGCCTGAGGGAATTGTCCTGGGACACTCAATCTAGGAAAAAGGCATCCAAGTGGACCGAGCTAAGGTTGATCTGATCTCTTGCCTTTCTATGCCTAGCTCGATCAAGGACATCCGATCTTTTTTGGGGCACGTCGATTTTTACCATCGATTTATCCATGATTTCTCAAAAATCGCGTGTCCCCTGACCACTCTTCTCTCCAAGGATGTACCTTTCAAAATTTCCAAGGAATGCACTCAAGCATTTGAGGCCCTACGTGACCGAGTCACCCAAGCCCTGATCCTACAGTCCTCTGATTGGTCTCAACCCTTTGAGATCATGTGCGATGAGTCTGATTTCGCTGTAGGAGCGGTCCTGGGGCAAAAAGCTGACGGGAAACCCGTGGTCATCTACTACACTAGCAAGACACTTGACGAGGCTCAGCGTAACTATACAGTTACGGAGAAAGAGCTGCTAGCCATGGTATTTGCCCATGAAAAGTTCCGACCGTATCTTCTGGGTTCCCATGTCATCATTTACTCGGATCACACAGCTGTGAGGCATCTCCTTGCAAAGAAGGACGCGAAACCTCGATTAATTCGATGGATCTTGCTGTTGCAAGAATTTGACCTTGAGATTCGCGACAAAGCGGGAAAGCAAAATGTGGTAGCTGATCACTTGTCCCGCCTTCCTTCTGAAATGATTGACCCGTTCGGACCCATCACAGAGCATTTTCCCGATGAGCACCTGCTGACTATTGGTACTAGCCTTCTGATGGCTGGTAACGTCGGTTTTCGTTGTTAATTCGTTGTAGTAAAGCCGGTTGTTACCAACGTTTCATATAAAAATTTTTTACTCGGAAAAATAAAAGAGTTCCCGAGGTCGAACTCAGGGAGCAAGTTGTATTCTAGAGATATACAAATTCTATTACAAAAATAAAGAGAGAGAGAGAGAGATGAAAAATTGGCTTCTGCTTCTTTTCTTCTTTCTTCCTCTTTGTCTTTGGTTCTTCCTGTTCTTCTTCTTCTTCTTCTTTTTCTTCTGCTTTCTTCAGATTTTTCCTCTTTCTTTTTGGTTCTTCCTATTCTTCTTTTTCTTCTTCTGCTTTCTTCAGATTTTCCTCTTTCTTTTCTTGCTTCTCGCTGCTTTTCATTTCTTCTTCTGCAATCGTGGTGCTTCTGCCTTCGGCTACTAAGTCTCCCTTCCTTCTTCTTCAGCCTGCCTTCTGTGTTGCTCTGGCTGCTGGCTGTCCGTCGTCTGGCCCCGTGCTTCGACGACTTAACGGAGCAGTTGCTACAGTGCAGCTGCTTCTTCTTCCGCAGTCCTTCACCTGTGCCTGCACGCTCAAGAGTTCATCAGAAGGCAAAAACCTACTCTACCCCCTTTCCCCGCGTATCTCTCTCTCTCTGAAATCACTCTTCGGAAGCTCTCCCAGAGCGCTATCGGGTAATCGGGTTCGGGTCAGGCCCGGGTCCAGGCCCACCGGCGTGCGTGGTGGGCGAGGAGTGCAGGTCAGTCTAATCGGGTCGGGCCAGGTCCGCGGAGCGTGGTCACGGACGAGGCCGAGTCGGGTCGGGTCGGGTGAGAGGGACCTCACCCCGTGGTAACTGAGGCAAACAGCATACGGCAGTTTTTCAATTTATGTGTCCGCGCGCCTTTGAGAGATTCCGAGGTGGGACTAAATGTCCCACCCCAATTCTCTTACGCCTGCAGCAGGGATGATGCTCCCAATTGCGTCGGCTGTTGAGGCGTACAGCTCCAATCGAGGGCCAGGGTGTGTGCGTGAGTCTCTTCCGCGCTGGCCGTAGCTATTCAATCTGGGACATCTCGGCTTGGAGCAACCTCGAGCAGGCTTCGAGCTTCCTCGCCAATGGCGGCCAAGGCCTGGAACCTGAAACCAATGGCACGGCCTCTCGGCCGAATCAGACAGGCGGAGGACCTTCGCCGTGGCACGGCGAAGGTGGTCAGGGGGTCTGCAGGGGGTGTGATGGAGCTGTTAGGTCGTCCTAGGTCAGACTGTGAGCGAGGGAGTGGGTGTGTTCGGTGGGTCTGCAGAGGGTGTTTGGTGGGAAGTGGAGGGGCGGAAGAGGATCAGGGTGAGGAGGCGGAAGTTCTGCGGTGGTCGGCGAGCCGTGTGGGTCGCTGAGGTGATGGGAGCGGCTCGCCGGAGGGTGGTCGGAGGCGGAGAGGATGAGGGTGAACAGGGTCGGTAGAGGGCTTAATTGACTAAATCGAAAGCGGGGAAAGAAAGAGGAGAAGAAGGGGAGTAAGTCTAACTTAACTGCAGGGACGAAGGGGGAGGAACAGGGCGACAGTCGTATCGACTGTCGCCGGAGAAGATGATGCTCAGGGAGAGGGGCGGCGGCGAGCAGAAGGCTGGAGAGGCGCCAGCTGGGTGCGGCGTGGCGCGGGAAGAGCAGGGGAGGAGGTCTCTGCTGCTGGTAGTGCGGCAGAGCGAAGAGGTGGAGGGAGAGGAAGTCGCCGGAGCTGGTGAGCGTCTGCCGGAGAAAGAAGAGACGAAAGCTGGGGGTTTTCTCCGTCAGATCCAGGCTGCCTTGGTCGGTGGCGCGGCGGGGGGTATTTATAGGGTTGTAGCAGGGAGGAAGGCGGAGGGAGACGACGTGTCTCCCTCGCCGGAGCATGGTCGGAATTCGAACCCATACCGTCCGTGCGTTCGCACGGCCGGTATGGGGGGCTACAGTGACCATGGGGGTGCTCCTGCGACGGCTGACGACGCAGGGCACCCCCGGTACACTTGCCAGGTCCTCCACCTCACCCTGCGCGGCGCCATGCTCCGCGCAAGGTCGCCGGAGTATGGTGCTGGCAGGGTTTTGCAGGAGGGACCTGTTTGCAAAGAACGAAGGAGAGTTAGGGGCCTAAATGCGAGGGTTCAAAAGTTGAGGGCCAAAGAGTAAATATATGAGGACCAAAGTGTAAATTCGGTCAAGGAGGTTTCTTCTTAGGCTCAAGTTTTTATACATGACTAATTAGGACCTAAGGAATCTGATGGTGAATTTTATTTTCATATTAAACCTTGTTTGACCGGTCAATTTGCGCAAAAACCCAAATTAAGTTATTAATTGGGCATGGTTCTCAATGTAGGTCAAAATGGGTTCTAAAGGCCAAATTGAAGGTTCTAAACCCTAGAGATTATTTTTCTATGAATTTTAGAGGGTTTATTCTATTTTTACTTTGCCTCGAACCTTGTGAATTGAAGTGGGTTGTTTTAGGGTTACAGATTATCATTTGGTTCCTTGGAAGTGCTGTAGCCCTTGCTAGATCATCTCATCCCACTTTTATTCTTATTAAGCTGTTTTGACCTGTGTTTGGGCCCTGAATTACCCTGTATGCAGATTATACTGGTAAAATTGCACTTTTACCCCTTATGACTTGTTTTCTTCTCAAACTCAGAATTCTCTGAGTTAAGCTTTTCCTTGAGATATGTAGGAGCTTTTATCCTTTGTATTGGGTCAAAATGAGCTAGTTATGGCTCATGATGAGGTTCTCATCATACCCCCATGCCTAGCTTTTGCTAGTCCCTTAGCAAAAAAAACTTAAGGTTTCAACCCTTGTTCTAGACCATGAAGTTTTCAATGGTTTTAGATAAGTGCTTTTTTATTTGAGCATAGATTAGGTTAGAATGCTGACCATAGGCCTAAAAGATACTCTAGTACCAATCAAGATCCAAATCTGTCTAGCCTTAGCCTCAGTCTTTTAGCAAAGGTTTTTAAGGCCCACAAGAACTAACCTAAGGTTTATTGGACTTCGTGGTTAAAGCACCCGTGCTTGAAATGATTTTAGCCCTGGCTCAGTTCGCAGTGCGTTTTGTAAGAGAGAGAGATAGAAAGTTTTTTTCTGTTTGGAGAGTTTTCTCTCTCTTTTTCTTTTTAGTTCTAGTCTAGGATTGGCTTTTCAACACGGTCTGTATCAGATTCCTTGCTCCCATCATCAATCCTCAAGGGTTCCTGGCGATCGATGCTTCGAGATAGCACCGCCCATGGCAACCCCCGGAACCCTGGCTATTGAGATTTCGAGATAATCCCATCCATGGTATTCCGTGGCCGAATCCAGACCCTGGCAATTGACATTTCGAGATAATGCCATCCATGGAATCTGAACCAGCAGAGTGCTTACATGCCCCCCGTAGGATATGTAAATATCCTAAGAGACAAGCACCGAGGAGATGATATTTTGTTACGCATTTTCGAGGGGATTTCCCGCCTCTCCGCGCTGGGAACTCGTCCAAATCAACTTGTGTTGATCGGCCATTCCTATTCTAGGTGTTCTTTTCAGATTTTTGCGACGCTTCTGCGTGATTCTGATTTTTATGCTTACTGAACCAGGCTGTGTGTGAGATTAGGGTGCTTAGGTTACTGAGTCCCGTAAACCAAAAATTAGTTAACGAGGCCGAATACTCCCTAAGCCTTAGACCTAATACTTCAGCTTTTCATTTTCCTCAACCTTTTGAGGAGTGTCCAGATCTTAATGAGTACTAAGAGTCTATTCAAGAATGCCTAAGGTTTGCATTCTTACTAATCTCATTGTGCACTTTTCAGTTATTTTCTTGAATGAGGTCTAGAACTTAGGTTAATTCCTTAGTTCCTTACTAATGACTATCAACTTTTCTTATAATTTTGTGCTCCTTTTTCATTTTGTTTCTTTTCTCCTTCACAAAATTTTCCTTCTCCTCTTTTCCTCTTATTCTTTTTCGAAAAATTTTTTAATTTTTATGGTATTTTTGGCATATGTGAATTTTTTTGTTTGAAACCTTTTCTTACAAGTTTTTGCACTTTCCTACCCCCCCATGCCTAAGATTTGCAATGTCCTCATTGTAACCTAGGGGGTCTTAGTTCAGGGTGAACTTCGAGTGCTGAAAGGTGTCAGAACAAGTTTCAGGTTTTCAAAGAGAATGACGGGCTGCCTCCCGTTAAGCGCTGAGTTTTACGCCATCGGCTGGGCGCAATAAGCTCAAGGGGAAAGGAGGATATGAGATGCCTCAGCCAAATCAGTAGAAGTTACATCAATGAACGGCTTGAGTCTTTGACCATTCACGATGAAAGGTTCAGAATCGTGGCTGAGTGGACTGATTTCGATTGCTCCATTTCCAAAAACCTGTCGGACCAAATATGGTCCGACCCACTTAGATCTCAGTTTTCCTGGGAAGAGTTTGAGTCGGGCATCAAAGAGTAGGACCTTTTGACCAGGATGGAAGATCTTTCTTGAGATGTGTTTGTCGTGGAAGGCTTTAACCCGCTCCTTGTAGATTTGCGAGTTCTCGTACGCGTCTGTGCGTAATTCATCGATCTCGCTGATTTGGAGTTTTCTGTGGGTCCCAGCCTTAGAAAGATCTAGATTACAGTTCCGTACTGCCCAATAGGCTTTATGCTCCAGTTCGACGGGAAGGTGGCATGCCTTTCCGTACACCAATCTAAAGGGAGACATGCCCAATTGGGTCTTGTGGGCGGTCCTATAGGCCCACAATGCTTCCGGAAGTCGGGACGACCAGTCCTTCCTGTCAGGTCGAACAGTGACCTGTAGGATTTTCTTGATCTCCCGATTCGACAGCTCAGCTAGACCATTAGTTTGGGGGTGGTAAGGAGTAGAGATTCGGTGAGACACCCCGTATTTGGTCATCAGTGACCTAAACTGAGCATTTGTGAAATGGGTCCCCCCATCAGAGATTATTGCACGAGGAATCCCGAACCTTGAGAAAATGTGTTGATGAATGAATTTGAGAACGATTTTGTGATCACAGGTTCGGGTCGGTATGGCTTCGATCCATTTGGACACGTAGTCCACAGCCAACAGAATGTATTCGAAACCATCCGAAACAGGAAAGGGGCCCATAAAATCAATCCCCCAAACATCAAAGATTTCGCATACTAGAATCGGTTGCATAGGCATCATGTCGCGATGGCTCATGTTGCCCAAAGTCTGGCAACGACTGCATGCCTTGTAATGACTGTATGCGTCTTTGAACAGTGTGGGCCAGTAAAAGCCGCACTGGAGGACTTTTGATGCGGTTTTATGCCCGGCAAAATGGCCACCGCATGCCTGGTCATGGCAGAAAGAGAGGATATTGTTGACTTCCCCTTCCGGGATACATCTCCGGATGATCTGATCGGCACCTATGCGGAAGAGGTACGGGTCTTCCCAAATGTAATACTTGGCATCGGAGCGTAATTTGTCTTTCTTGGCCTTCGGCCAATCGGACGGGGTCTGATGAGATGCCAAGTAATTTACAATATTAGCAAACCATGGAAGGCTAGTACCAATAGTCAGCAGGTGCTCATCGGGAAAATGCTCAGTGATGGGTCCGGAAGGGTCTATCATTTCAGAAGGAAGACGGGACAAGTGATCAGCTACCACGTTTTGTTTTCCCGCTTTATCGCGAATCTCGAGGTCAAATTCTTGCAACAGCAAGATCCATCGGATCAATCGAGGTTTCGCGTCCTTCTTTGCAAGGAGATGCCTCACAGCCGTGTGATCCGAGTATATGATGACATGGGAACCCAGAAGGTATGATCTGAATTTCTCTAGGGCAAATACTACAGCTAGCAGCTCTTTCTCAGTAACTGTATAGTTACGCTGAGCCTCATCGAGTGTTTTGCTGGCGTAGTAAATGACCACAGGTTTCCTGTCATTTTTCTGCCCCAAAACCGCTCCTACAGCGAAGTCGGATGCATCACACATGATCTCAAAGGGTTGAGACCAATCAGGGGACTGTAGGATCGGGGCTTGGGTGACTCGGTCACGCAGGATTTCAAATGCTTGAGTGCATTCCCTGGAGATTTCGAAGGGAACATCCTTGGAGAGAAGAGTGGTCAGGGGGCGTGCGATTTTTGAAAAATCAGGGATAAATCGTCGATAAAAACCGACATGCCCTAAAAAGGATCGGATGTCCCTGATCGAGCTAGGCATAGGAAGGCGAGAAATCAGATTAACCTTAGCTCGATCCACTTGGATACCTTTCTCCGAAATTGAGTGTCCCAGGACAATTCCCTCAGGCACCATGAAATGGCTCTTTTCCCAGGAAAGAACCAAATTCACGTCGATGCACCGCCTGAGTATCTGGACCAAGTGCTGGAGGCAATCGTCGAATGATGCTCCGAAAACTGAAAAGTCATCCATGAAGACTTCCAGATAATCACCTACCATATCTGAGAATATGGCAAGCATGCATCGCTGAAAAGTAGCGGGTGCATTGCAAAGACCGAAAGGCATCCTTCGGAAAGCGTATGTTCCGAAGGGGCAGGTGAATGTGGTCTTTTCTTGGTCCTCAGGATGGATTGCCACCTGGTTATAACCGGAGTACCCGTCAAGAAAGCAGAAGAACCTATTTCCCGCTAGTTTTTCGAGAATTTGATCAATGAAGGGTAGTGGGAAATGATCCTTCTTCGTGGAGGAATTGAGTCGACGGTAATCTATACAGACTCTCCACGAGTTGGCTAATCGGGTAGGAATGATTTCTCCGGTCTCAGTCGTTATAGTGGTGAGTCCTGCCTTCTTAGGCACGACCTGAATTGGGCTCACCCAACGACTATCGGAGATCGGGTAGATGATCCCGGCATCTAACCACTTGATGATCTCCTTTTTCACGACCTCCTGCAGATTGGGATTTAAGCGTCTCTGCATTTCACGAGAAGGTCGTGTGCCCTCTTCTGAATAGATATGATGAGTACAATAAGAGGGACTTATTCCAGTCAAATCATCGAGGGTCCATCCGATGGCTCTGCGATGTTGCTGGAGGACAACAATCAGACGGGATTCCTGTTCAGGACTAAGGTTGGAATTGATGATCACAGGAAGGGTCTGATTAGAACCCAAAAAGATGTATTTCAAATGAGCAGGAAGGGGTTTCAGTTCGAGGATGGGGTTTTCAGCAGCAGCGGGTGGTTCAGTATAGATGTGAGGTTCAAGGGTGGGAGTTACTGGGTTGTTCACATCCGGATTGGACTCCTCTATTTGCGGGTCAAGATCCTTCTGTGGTTGATGAGGAATACTCAAGTCATTCTGGAGGTGTGATTCATCAACCAAAGTCTTGATGTCACAAATTTGCTCGATGACGCCGCAATTAATTCCTTGTTGGGCCTTAAATATATCAATTTTCAGTGTTTGATCTCCAAACTTAAGCTCTATTTGGCCCTCCTCACAGCTGATGTTGGCTCTAGCAGTAGCCAAGAAAGGTCTCCCTAGAATGATTGGTGTATCCCTAGGGTTCTCAGGTGCATCCATGTCTAAGACTATAAAGTCCACTGGAAAATAGAAATCCCGCACTCTTACGATAACATCCTCGAGAATCCCTTTTGGTGACTTTATAGATCGATCTGCTAATTGTAATGTCACCTCAGTTGGTTTCAGCTCAGATTCTTCCAGATGGTCAAGTAAGGATGTGGGTATCAGATTTATAGATGCACCTAAGTCTAACAATGCTCTGTCAAATTGGGTACCACCTATCTTACAGGAGATCAGGGGAGTTCCAGGATCTTTTGCCTTGGGTGGGAGTCTACTAAGGATTACAGAGCTGGCTTGCTCTGACAGAACAATTGGGCTCCCTCCCTTGGTTCGCGGCTTACGCTGGGGTGTACATATATTCTTTAGAAATCGTGCGTAAGCTGGTACGTGGCGGATTGCATCCATCAAGGGGATGTTTATGTGGACCTGCTCAAAGAGCTTGACCAGGTCCTCCTCAGGGGCCACGGGTTTGGTGGTCTTCTTTCCCTTGGTCAGGGCTTCGGGAAACGGGATCTTGGTTGGTTCCTCTAGGATAGGTCCTGGTTGTGGGTCTGGAACAGCGGTACCTTGGATAACTATCCTAGGGTCATGATTATCAGGCTGGGAGTGGTTTGGATAACGCGGGTCCTGAGTTGTCTTACCACTACGTGTTGTTACAGAATTTAATCCGGCCTGATTTTGGTTTGGATTTGGTAGGAGGGGTGGCTGCTGCTGAAATCCCGTACGAGAAGTAGAGGCTTCCATCTCGTCTGGAGATGGAGCAGTGGGGGCCTGATAAATCCATTGAGCTTGGCCTAAATTTGGATTCATAACGCGCTTCTGGGTTGGCACGTTATTTGGGTTAGGAAGGGGTTGGGAAGGGAGTGTGCCTGGCTGGCGAGAATTTGCCAACTGGGCCAGCTGAGTTTTAACTTCAGTAAGCTCGTCCTTGTGCTGTTTTTGAATGGCCGCATTCGATTTTTGAATGTCAGCCAGAGTCTGAAGGATTAAGGACATTTGATCTTGATTTGGCCCTGATGGATAAGTAGGGTTGGGCCGAGGCTGAGGCGGCTGGTAGTGATGAGAGGGCTGTGGGCGGGACTGAAAAGGTGGTCTTTGGGTTTGAGAATTTCCCGCCCACTGAAAATTTGGATGGTTTCGCCATCCAGGGTTGTAAGTGTTGGAGAATGGGTCGTTCTGGATGGCGTTGAGGTTCTCGCAGGTCTGAGGAACCTCCTGAGAATCAGGGAAAGGGGGAATGGAGTTCCCCCGGCTGGTGAAGAAAGGATCGGATGATCTTCCAGTCAAAGAATCAGATGGGGACGGATATGGATCCATCCCAGGGGAGGATCGGTGTAGGATGTTTTGCACAGTCTCCTGTGTGGAAGGAGGTTGTGCAAAGGAGTTACGCGCAGAGGTGGCTCGCTGCAAGTGCTGAGTCAGCTCATCCACCTTCTTTTCAATAATTGAGACCTTGTCCAATCGACTGGCCATTAATTCCAGGTCGACTGATGCGGACAGGCCCTGCGTCTCATGTGCTCCCTTAAGATTCGTCGCTGCGCGGGTATTCGTCCTGTCGAATAATCCCATGGAGTCATTGTTGATGGAGTTCTCGCACATGTTTTCGAGAATCTCCCATACGGTGTCTTCATGCTGACCCATGATGTTTCCTCCGCAGGTTGCATTGACGAAAAGGCGGATGTCCTCACGGAGTCCCTGGTAAAAAGATTGGACTTGTTCCCATTTAGGAACTCCGTGATGGGGGCACTTCCTCATGAGATCCTGAAAACGATCCCATGCCTCATGGAGAGGTTCTCCTGATTGTTGAGTGAAGTGTGTAATCTGATGGCGCAAGGCGTTGGTCCGACCAACGGGAAAGAACTTTTTCAAAAACTCGGATTGAAGTTCTTCCCAAGTGTTGATCGGCCGGGTCTGAGTTTGATACCAATGGGCGGCCTTGTCCATAAGAGAAAAGGAGAACATCTTCATGAGAAGAATATCCCGATTTTGCGCATCTGATCCAAAAGTGTGGGCCAGATGCTTAAGCTGTTTGATGTGCTGGAAGGGATCTTCAGAATTAAGCCCATGGAATTTAGGTATAGCGTGAATCATGTTGGGCTTTAGTTCGGAATCAGGTCCTCCAATCGGGATTCTAACTCGAGGCTCAATTGCCACCGCAGCAGGATTGTAGTGGTCCCGCATCATAGGACGCTGTGGTGGGTGCACGAAGTTTTGGAAGAGGTCATTGAGTCGCTGGAGCTGGTGTTCCAGATTATTTTCTTCCTCAACTGGCTGAGCCATGATGGGGGAAGAAGAAGAACTTGGTTCTGAATCAGAAGAGAGAATAATGTGAGGGTGTTGCTGCACAAACACGGGCGTCGAGGCTTGGCCTTGACGAGAGTGAATTTCTAAAGGAGGTCTTAAGGGTGGTCTTAGAGACCTCCTTCCGTACATGCACAGTTGGGAGAGGTAAGTTTAGAAGGTGATGGACCCAATCAAGACACCCAAAAATGTGTTGGGTGACTATAGAGGTGCGGGGCAGATGGACCCCTTGATCAGAAAGATCGTCCACCTGAGAATTACCTGGGCAGCCAGAGAGGGAGAGTCCCGCGAAGACCCCTACACGGTAGAGCGTCCCCACGGGTTACAGGGTTTCCCCCACCCGACCTCTCTTGTCACTGCGGTTCCAGGTAGACCAGAATGGGGATCTTGACCTCTTAAGTCTACCAATTTTAAGATCAGGGTGTTTAAGGTTTCACTTGAACTTTAGTCTTTTTAGGTGCAAAGAGTGACCTAATTTAAGGTTGGTTAACCCAAGGGGTCAACTTTACCTATTGCTTTCTTTAAGAGCTTTTAGGTCCTGTTTTTTAGGGTTCAAGTGTTTAGGGAGAGCCAATTGTTTAGGATTTTTCTTGTATAGGTATTTTCAGACAAGGGCTTGGGCACACTCCATTTGGTTTTCTCAATTCTTAGGTTAAGTAGTGTGTCTCTAAATCCCTAGTGTTGGATCCTAGGTTGGCTCTACTTGGTCCAGTTAATTCTTTGTTGGGTAATTAGGGCTCAAGCAAGAATGTGTTAGCCCTTAAATACCCTTGATAGTGTGCAGAAATAATGAGTTGAAAACATGCAACTTTTATGGTTACTAAATATGGAAGACAGGTTAGCCCTATATTGCTTGTTCTTTTCTTTTCTTTCTCTTTAGAGTGTAGGGGTTAATAGTGAGAGAAAAGATTTACCTGTCTTCGGAGTGGTTGTCGTGTGGTTGCTTGTCTTCTTGAGTTTCTGTAGCTGCATAAAAGAGAGGAGATTATCAGAAATTAAAAGATACAGGAATGTTTACCTCTAGAATAGCCGTTGCTCCCCGGCAGCGGCGCCAAAATGATGGCTGGTAACGTCGGTTTTCGTTGTTAATTCGTTGTAGTAAAGCCGGTTGTTACCAACGTTTCATATAAAAATTTTTTACTCGGAAAAATAAAAGAGTTCCCGAGGTCGAACTCAGGGAGCAAGTTGTATTCTAGAGATATACAAATTCTATTACAAAAATAAAGAGAGAGAGAGAGAGATGAAAAATTGGCTTCTGCTTCTTTTCTTCTTTCTTCCTCTTTGTCTTTGGTTCTTCCTGTTCTTCTTCTTCTTCTTCTTTTTCTTCTGCTTTCTTCAGATTTTTCCTCTTTCTTTTTGGTTCTTCCTATTCTTCTTTTTCTTCTTCTGCTTTCTTCAGATTTTCCTCTTTCTTTTCTTGCTTCTCGCTGCTTTTCATTTCTTCTTCTGCAATCGTGGTGCTTCTGCCTTCGGCTACTAAGTCTCCCTTCCTTCTTCTTCAGCCTGCCTTCTGTGTTGCTCTGGCTGCTGGCTGTCCGTCGTCTGGCCCCGTGCTTCGACGACTTAACGGAGCAGTTGCTACAGTGCAGCTGCTTCTTCTTCCGCAGTCCTTCACCTGTGCCTGCACGCTCAAGAGTTCATCAGAAGGCAAAAACCTACTCTACCCCCTTTCCCCGCGTATCTCTCTCTCTCTGAAATCACTCTTCGGAAGCTCTCCCAGAGCGCTATCGGGTAATCGGGTTCGGGTCAGGCCCGGGTCCAGGCCCACCGGCGTGCGTGGTGGGCGAGGAGTGCAGGTCAGTCTAATCGGGTCGGGCCAGGTCCGCGGAGCGTGGTCACGGACGAGGCCGAGTCGGGTCGGGTCGGGTGAGAGGGACCTCACCCCGTGGTAACTGAGGCAAACAGCATACGGCAGTTTTTCAATTTATGTGTCCGCGCGCCTTTGAGAGATTCCGAGGTGGGACTAAATGTCCCACCCCAATTCTCTTACGCCTGCAGCAGGGATGATGCTCCCAATTGCGTCGGCTGTTGAGGCGTACAGCTCCAATCGAGGGCCAGGGTGTGTGCGTGAGTCTCTTCCGCGCTGGCCGTAGCTATTCAATCTGGGACATCTCGGCTTGGAGCAACCTCGAGCAGGCTTCGAGCTTCCTCGCCAATGGCGGCCAAGGCCTGGAACCTGAAACCAATGGCACGGCCTCTCGGCCGAATCAGACAGGCGGAGGACCTTCGCCGTGGCACGGCGAAGGTGGTCAGGGGGTCTGCAGGGGGTGTGATGGAGCTGTTAGGTCGTCCTAGGTCAGACTGTGAGCGAGGGAGTGGGTGTGTTCGGTGGGTCTGCAGAGGGTGTTTGGTGGGAAGTGGAGGGGCGGAAGAGGATCAGGGTGAGGAGGCGGAAGTTCTGCGGTGGTCGGCGAGCCGTGTGGGTCGCTGAGGTGATGGGAGCGGCTCGCCGGAGGGTGGTCGGAGGCGGAGAGGATGAGGGTGAACAGGGTCGGTAGAGGGCTTAATTGACTAAATCGAAAGCGGGGAAAGAAAGAGGAGAAGAAGGGGAGTAAGTCTAACTTAACTGCAGGGACGAAGGGGGAGGAACAGGGCGACAGTCGTATCGACTGTCGCCGGAGAAGATGATGCTCAGGGAGAGGGGCGGCGGCGAGCAGAAGGCTGGAGAGGCGCCAGCTGGGTGCGGCGTGGCGCGGGAAGAGCAGGGGAGGAGGTCTCTGCTGCTGGTAGTGCGGCAGAGCGAAGAGGTGGAGGGAGAGGAAGTCGCCGGAGCTGGTGAGCGTCTGCCGGAGAAAGAAGAGACGAAAGCTGGGGGTTTTCTCCGTCAGATCCAGGCTGCCTTGGTCGGTGGCGCGGCGGGGGGTATTTATAGGGTTGTAGCAGGGAGGAAGGCGGAGGGAGACGACGTGTCTCCCTCGCCGGAGCATGGTCGGAATTCGAACCCATACCGTCCGTGCGTTCGCACGGCCGGTATGGGGGGCTACAGTGACCATGGGGGTGCTCCTGCGACGGCTGACGACGCAGGGCACCCCCGGTACACTTGCCAGGTCCTCCACCTCACCCTGCGCGGCGCCATGCTCCGCGCAAGGTCGCCGGAGTATGGTGCTGGCAGGGTTTTGCAGGAGGGACCTGTTTGCAAAGAACGAAGGAGAGTTAGGGGCCTAAATGCGAGGGTTCAAAAGTTGAGGGCCAAAGAGTAAATATATGAGGACCAAAGTGTAAATTCGGTCAAGGAGGTTTCTTCTTAGGCTCAAGTTTTTATACATGACTAATTAGGACCTAAGGAATCTGATGGTGAATTTTATTTTCATATTAAACCTTGTTTGACCGGTCAATTTGCGCAAAAACCCAAATTAAGTTATTAATTGGGCATGGTTCTCAATGTAGGTCAAAATGGGTTCTAAAGGCCAAATTGAAGGTTCTAAACCCTAGAGATTATTTTTCTATGAATTTTAGAGGGTTTATTCTATTTTTACTTTGCCTCGAACCTTGTGAATTGAAGTGGGTTGTTTTAGGGTTACAGATTATCATTTGGTTCCTTGGAAGTGCTGTAGCCCTTGCTAGATCATCTCATCCCACTTTTATTCTTATTAAGCTGTTTTGACCTGTGTTTGGGCCCTGAATTACCCTGTATGCAGATTATACTGGTAAAATTGCACTTTTACCCCTTATGACTTGTTTTCTTCTCAAACTCAGAATTCTCTGAGTTAAGCTTTTCCTTGAGATATGTAGGAGCTTTTATCCTTTGTATTGGGTCAAAATGAGCTAGTTATGGCTCATGATGAGGTTCTCATCACCTTCCATGGTTTGCTAATATAGTAAATTACTTGGCATCTCATCAGATCCCGTCTGATTGGCCGAAGGCCAAGAAAGACAAATTGCGCTCTGATGCCAAGTATTACATTTGGGAAGACCCGTACCTCTTCCGCATAGGTGCTGATCAGATCATCCGAAGATGTGTCCCGGAAGAGGAATTCAACAATATCCTCTCTTTCTGCCATGACCAGGCATGCGGTGGCCATTTCTCTGGGCATAAAACTGCATCAAAAGTCCTCCAGTGCAGCTTTTACTGGCCCACACTGTTCAAAGACGTGTACAATCACTGCAAGGCATGCAGTCGTTGCCAGACTTTGGGCAACATGAGCCATCGCGACATGATGCCTATGCAGCCGATTCTCATATGCGAAATCTTTGATGTTTGGGGGATTGATTTTATGGGCCCCTTTCCTGCTTCGGATGGTTTCGAATACATTCTGCTGGCTGTGGACTACGTGTCCAAATGGATTGAAGCCATACCGACCCGAACCTGTGATCACAAAATCATTCTCAAATTCATTCATCAAAACATTTTCTCAAGGTTCGGGATTCCTCGTGCTATAATCTCTGAAGGGGGGACCCATTTCACAAACGCTCAGTTTAGGTCACTGATGACCAAATATGGGGTGTCTCACCAAATCTCTACTCCTTACCACCCCCAAACCAATGGTCTAGCTGAGCTGTCTAATCGGGAGATCAAGAAAATCCTGCAAGTCACTGTTCGGCCTGACAGGAAGGACTGGTCATCCCGACATTCGGAAGCATTGTGGGCCTATAGGACCGCCCACAAAACCCAGTTAGTCATGTCTCCCTTTAGACTGGTGTATGGGAAGGCGTGTCACCTTCCTGTAGAATTAGAGCATAAAGCCTATTGGGCAGTACGGAACTGTAATCTAGATTTTTCAAAGGCTGGAACCCACAGAAAACTTCAAATCAGCGAGATCGATGAATTACGCCTAGACGCGTATGAGAGCTCACGAATCTACAAGGAGCGGGTTAAAGCCTTCCCGGACAAGCATATCTCGAGAAAAATCTTCCATCCTGGTCAGAAGGTCCTACTCTTTGATGCCCGACTCAAACTTTTCCTGGGAAAGCTGCGATCCAAGTGGGTCGGACCATATTTAGTCCGACAAGTTTTTAGAAATGGAGCTATCGAAATCAGTCCGCTCAGCCACGATTCCGAACCTTTCATCGTGAACGGTCAGAGACTCAAGCCGTTCATTGATGTGACTTCTATTGATTTGGCTAAAGCATCTTATATCCTCCATTCCCCTTGAGCTTATTGCGCCCAGCCGATGGCGTAAAACTCAGCGCTTAACGGGAGGCAACCCGTCTTTTTCCTAAAAATCCAAAACCTTTTTCTGACACCTTTTTGCACTTAAGGTTCACCCTTGTAGACAGCCAACCCCACCTCAGATGCTTGCATCTGGGATTAGAAATCATCCGCATTCTGTCTTAAGGAATGAACTAAGTAAATAAATAACCCCCTAAGTCACAATGAGGACATTGCAAACCTTAGGCACGGGGGGGGAATATAAAAGTGCAAAACTGGTAAGAAAAGTTTTTTTTTAAAAAAAAAAATCGAAAAAGAATAAAAGGAGAAGGAAATTTTGTGGAGGAAGGAAAGAAAAAAGATGAAAAAGCAGCACCAAAATATGAAAAAAAAAAAGTAGTCATTAGTAAGAAACTAAGGAATTAACCTAAGTTCTAGACCTCATTCAAGAAAAGAACTGAAAAGTGCACAAAGGGATTAGTAAGAATGCAAACCTTAGGCATTCTTGGATAGACTCTTAGTACCCATCAAGATCTGGACACTCCTCAAGAGGTTGAGGAAAATGAAAAGCTGAAGTATTAAGTCTAAGGCTTAGGGAGTATTTGACCTCATTAACTAACTTTTGGTCTACGGGAATCAGTAACCTAAGCACCCTAACCTCACACACAGCCTGGTTTAGTAAGCATAAAAATCAAAATCACGCAAAAGAGTCAAAAAATTCTGAAAAGTATACCTAGAGTAGGAGCGGCCGATCAACACAAGTTGATTTAGACGAGTTCCCAGCACGGAGAGGCGGGAAATCCCCTCGAAGATTCGTAACAAAATATCATCTCCTCGGTGCTTGTCTCCTAGGATATTTACATATCCTACTAGGGGCATGTAAGCACTCTACTGGTTCAGATTCCATGGATGGCATTATCACGAAGTGTTAATTGCCAGGGTCTGGATTCGGCCACGGAACACCATGGATGGGATTATCTCGAAATCTCAATAGCCAGGGTTTCGGGGGTTGCCATGGGCAGTGCTATCTCGAAGCATCGATTGCAAGGAACCCTTGAGGATTGATGATGGGGGCAAGGAATTTGATACAGACCATGTTGAAAAGCCAATCCTAAGCTAGAATTAAAAAGAAAAAGAGAGAGAAAACTCTCCAAAATAGAAAAATTTTCTATCTCTCTCTTACAAAACGCACTGCGAACTGAGCCAGGGCTAAAATCATTCCAAGCACGGGTGCTTTAACCACAAAGTCCAATAGACCTTAAGTTAGTTCTTGTAGGCCTTAAAAACCTTTGCTAAGGACTGAGGCTGAGGCTAGACAGATCTGGATCTTGATTGGTACTAGAGTACCTTTTAAGCCTATGGTTAGCATTCTAATCTAATCTGAGTTCAAATGAAAAAGCACTTAAATAAAGCTATTAAGAACTCCATGGTCTAGAACAAAGGTTGAAACCTTAAGTTTTTTGCTAAGGGACTAGCAAAAGCTAGGCATGGGGGTATGATGAGAACCTCATCATGAGCCATAACTAGCTCATTTTGACCTAATACAAAGGATAAAAGCTCCTACATAACTCAAGGAAAGGCTTAACTCAGAGAATTCTGAGTTTAAGAAGAAAACAAGTTATAAGGGGTAAAAATGCAATTTTACCAGCACAATCTGCAAGAAGGGTAATTCAGGGTCCAAACACAGGTCAAACAAACCTAATAAGAAGGGAAGTGGGATGATCTGATCTGATAAGGGCTACAACAACTCCAAGGAATTAAATGACAATCTGTAACCTTAAAAAAAACCCACTTCAATTCACGAGGTTCGAGGCAAAGAAAAAATCAACTAAACCCTCTACAATTCGTAGAAAAATAATCTCTAGGGTTTAGAACCTTCAATTTGGCCTTAGGAACCCATTTTGACCTACATTGAGAACCATGCCCAATTAATGACTTAATTTGGGTTTTTACGTAAATTGATCGGTCAAACAAGGTCTGATCTAGAAATAAAATTCACCATTAGAATCCTTAGGCCCCATTTAGTCATGCATAAAAACTTGAGCCTAAGAAGAGACCTTCTTGACCGACTTTTCATTTTGGTCCTCATCCATTACTTTTTGACCCTCAACTTTTGAAACCCTCGCATTTTGGCCCCTAACTCTTCTTCGTTCTTTGCATTTGGGTCCTCCCTGCAAAACCCTGAGCAGCGCCATGCTCCGGCGACTTTGCGCGGAGCATGGCGCCGTGTAGGGTAAGGGGGACCCTCTACCAAGTCAACCGGGGGTTCCCTGCGACCTCTTCCGTCTCAGGGACACCTCCATGGTCTCTGCAACCACCCATACCTTCTGTGCGAACGCGCGGAAGGTATGGGTCTCCATCTCCGGCGTCCTCCGGCGAGGGAGGCACGTCGTCTCCCTCCACCCTCCTCTCTGATTTCGACTCCATAAAAGCCCTCGACACTCTCCAGCTCGGATCTGACGGAGAAACCCCCCTTTTTCCTCTCTTCCCACTCTGACAAAAGCCCCCCTTCTCCGGCGGTTCCTCCTCCTCCTCCTCGTCGCTCTGCCGCACTACCAACAGCAGAGCTACCTTCACCTGCTCTTCCCGCGTCGCACCGTACCCAGCGCGCGCTCTCCCGCTCTCTCCTCGCCGCCGCCCTCTCTCTCTGGGCACCTTCTTCTCCGGCGACAGTCGATATGACTGTCGAACTGCTCCGGCCCCCCCTCGTCCCTCCAAGTAGGTACAGTTCTTCCCTTTCCTCCTCTCTTTCTTTTCCCTACTTTAATTTGCTCAACCGTCCTTCGACCGCGCTTAATCACCCTTATCTTCTCCATCTCCGGCCACCCTCCGGCGAGACGTTCCCATCTCTCCGCAGCCCCATACGCCTCGCCGACCCTCACAGAACCTCCGCCTCCTCACCCTAATCAACCTCCGCTCACCCATTACCTCTCCACACCCCCACCATACTCCACCGAACAAACCCATTCTCGCAGCCACAGTCTGACCTAGCCCCGCCATCAGACGCCATCCCACGACCTGCCACACCCCGCACCACCTTCGCCTTGCCACGGCGAAGGTCCCCCACGTGTTTGATTAGGTCGAAGGGCCGTATTCCTGTCTAACAGGTACGCTGCTCCAGCCGCCATTAGCGACGACTGAAGCAGCTTCGAGGCAAGCTCCAGGCCCTGTAGCCCCAGATTCCCAGGTGCTGCAGGTTGGGGCGAAGTCCGCGAAGGCTTCTGCCTCTTCAGTTGGCCCAGACATCAACTGCAGCTGATCAGAGGGAGAGGTGGAGTCGTCCTGCGGGAGCACGCGAAAGCAGCAGAAGTTAGTCCCACATCGTCGGATTTCAAAGCCGTGTACCCGCATAAAGGCAAAAAGTGCCTTAGCCTATTTGCCTCCTGACCACGGGGTGAGGTCCCTCTCACCCACTCGACTCGGCCTCATCCGCGACAACCCCACGCGGACCTGGCCCGACCCGTTTACCCGACCTGCACTCCTCGCCCACCACCGCACATCGGTGGGCCTGGACCCGGGCGTGACCCGTACCCGACAACCCGGCAGCTCTGGGAGAGCTATCCTATGAGTGAATTCTGAGAGAGAGAGACGCGGGGGAGGGTAGAGTAGGTTTTGGCCCTCTGACCAAACTGCAAGTGTGCAGGCACAAGAGAAAAGAAGAAGAAGAGAAGGCAGACCGCAGATGAAGAAGAAGAAAGAAGGAAGGAGGACACACTGTAGCAGCGGGTTACTTAAGTCGTCTGATTGAAAAATCAGACGACGCTCCGAGGACGAAGAAGAAGGAGAAGAAAGGAAGAACAGGACCGCAAGGAAGAAGAAAAAGAAGAAGAAGAAGCTATGAAGAACCTAAGAGAAGAACAGAAGGAAGAAGACAAAAGAAGAGAAGCGGAACACGAGAAGAAAAAGAAAGAAGAAAGCAAGAAAAAGAACAGAGGAAGAACAAGAAGAAAGAAGAAAACTGAAGAACCAAAGAGAAGAGAAAAGAAGAAGAAGCCAAGAAGACAAATTTTTCTCTCTCTCTCTTTATTTTTGTAATAGAAACTTTGTATCTCTAGAATACAGTTTGCTCCCTGAGTTCGACCTCGGGAGATCTTTTATTTCCGAGTAAAAATTGTAATAGTGGCAATGACTATCTGTACTACAACACCATTTCTATAACAAAACAACAAAACCTAGTCATACCGCCACTACCAACCATCAAGTTTCATAGAGATCTTGTCAAAAAGGCAATTCCAATCACCTCTCTTCAACCTGGAAAACCTCAAAGGTAGCCCAAGATATCTGATAGGAAGACTGATGCGGGGAGTCATCAGGATGGCTGCTAAGGCTTCTTGCTCCTCCTCAGATAGACCAAAGCAGACCAAACCAGACTTGTCCCTATTTAACCTTTGTCCAGAAAGCTCACCAAAGATATCAACCAAATGATGCAGAGCCAACTCTCCATCCATGGATCCTTCAACAAAAAAGATAGTATCATCTGCATACTGAAGAATGGGAGACATACTGTTCCTATAAGATAGTGAATATCCTCTGATAAGACCTGCTTCAGAAAGCTTACAAGCAAACCAAGCTAAACTGTCAACTACCAAATTAAAGTTGAAAAACTCTAATGCCCAAGTTCTCTTTTCCTAATTCAATTTTTTTTTTAAATAAAGAGAAAATAAAAAGAATCTACAGAGCTAACAAAATAATTCAGATAGGGATATCCACCCCCCCATGCCTATCTAATGCAATGTTCTCATTATATTAAAAAGACATGAAGAAGAGCGGAGTAGAGAAGAAAGCACCTGAATTTTGTGATTAATATGTCAGCTCCGAGATGAAAACAGACTGTATACGTGTTAAGTTTATTGCATTCAGCTAGGCACACTATACAAATACGGAGGAAATAAAGAATTCACAAATGCAGGTCAAGATCAGAAGAAAAAGATCGATCCCAAGTCTCAGAAGGATGTGTCCACAGATGTGGATCAGATTATGGTGCAGGCCCATGCCCTCGGGTAAGGTTCTGGATAAAAATTACCTAGAACCTGAGATCCTTATGTAAGCGGGGTCAAGCCTATGGTTCATTAGGATTTAGCCCAAGTCCAGAAAGTCAGACAATAGGTAATTTGTATCAAAAAAGATAATTAGTTAATTTGTGCTTGGGTTGAACATCCTCAGAGTTGAAAATGTCATAAGGGTCCTGGTAGAAGGTTGGTGGTTTCAAGCAAATAGGAACCCTTAGACTTAGACTTCTATTTCCCCTACAATTGGCTTCCCAGACCTTCATTTCCAAATTCCTATCCTCCATAATCAAAGTTTCCAGGATCTCCAAAGTGTTATCAACCCCGTCTAAAATATCCAAGTCGAAAATTTGTGGCTCAATCAGAATTGACTTGGGTTTGGTAATCTCAAGAAGATAATCATCATTATGCTCAACGGGGTGTGATTGAGGAATGGGGCTATGAATTGAATCCTTAATGAAATCAAGATATGAATCCTCCATGCTAGCCCCAATTAGATCAAAATCATCAATTACTAGGCTATCAAATGATTCATCATACTCCTCAAGCCCGTATGTCTCACTAAAACTATCTTCCTTAAACTCAGGTGAGACTTCAAATAAAGATTCTTCACCTTCTAAATCAAAGAATTTTGGATTTGCATTTATATATGTCACAAAATTATCTATCGTTTCTTCATCCATGGAGACATACTTTTTCTCGTACCTTGGTTCAAGCATCTCAGGTGAAGAAATCAATTCTTCCTTAATTGGTTGCTCTAGACCAACCTGGTCATTCCTGGTCTCATAAAATGTGTCCCCCGCAACAGGTGCCTAAGTGAGTTCTGGCATTGGCTCTCCTAAAGGAGGTTCATCTTAATATCCTGGAGCCAATCACAAATCTCATCCTTAATTTTGACAATTTCCCAAGTAAAAACTCACTCGGGTCCTTATCCTTAATATCCTGGAGCCAATCCAATAAGTACTTGTTAAGATCATCAATCATTTTAATCAGAGCTCCAATTCTTCAGTGTAGGGTGTTGGCTAAGTGCCTAAAGATTGAATGGTGTTCCTTAAGTTAGCCAACACCCTATCTTGGACTTGGGTCACCTGAACCAAATGGTTCGGTTCAGGGTTGGGTGGGTTTGGTTTCAATCTAGGAGAGTCAAGGAATTGAGGTTCTTAGGGGCCTCCCTAGCAATAGGTCATTTTTTATTGTTCAAAGAGGGGTGGTGGCCTATATTCATTGTAATCCTGGGGAGGGTATGGGTTATAATCATCATATCCTTCTCGATTGTAGATCATATTAGATTGTCCATAGGAGGGTGGCGATCTATAAAAATCAAAATCATGGTGTTTAGGGTTAGACCCTAAACATGGAGGTTTGAAATTGTATCCCCAATCCTAGTTATCTCAACTAGTAGATGGTCGAGTACAGCACCGGTCGGGATAATAATCATCATATTGGGGATAAGATGTGCCAGGAGGGTAGGAGTGGAAATGTGTGTAGGATGTGGAAGAATGCATGTCAAAATGGGAGGGAAAAGAGAAAAGAAAGGTGCCCTGCAGTACAAACAATCAAATTTGTCCTTAGGTAGGGTAGCCTAAAGATCTACAGACTCCCAGAACCTGTCTTGAGATGAAAGAAACGATTTGGTCTACTTCTTTCTGGTCAATCCAACCAGTTAGAGAGAGGGATTAGGGAAAAGGTTCTTCCCTTGGCTTTTGCCTCAGGTTCCTTTGATACCCCCCAACCACAGTCGTTTGACACTGCTCCCCTAGTGATAACCACATGAATTCATGATAAAATGCTTATTTATGATAGTTCCTAAACTTAGCATTGCATATCATGTTATAAATACTACATAACATCCACTGCATGGCATTTCGGATAGTTGTATATTATGTGTATTAATTCTTCCATTTTACATGGCCAGGAGGTAGTGCGACATCTTTACGGGCTTCGGATGAAGAATCCAACCTTATGGATAAATCCGGAGCGACAATCATAGTTCGTCAATGCGAAAATCACCTTGATCAGAGCTCCGTAGCACCCTCTACAAGAAGATGAAGAAGGATGGCCCAGGTGGCACCACGTGGCACCATCCAGACCGCCCCCCACCTGAGCCAACGCACTGGCATGAAGCAAGGATGCACCTCGACCGTTGGATCTTCATCCAACGGCCAAGGCACACGCGACTACAACACCCTCTGCTCAACAAAGCATCACTTCGGCGCAATAGTGAAGACGAGCACTCTCAAACAGCGAGCACGAGTTCGAGCTGCGATTCGCCGTGCCCGCTACAATGCCAACGGCAATAGGGCTGCTTGATCTCGATCGAGCAGTCGAGATTTTCCACGCAATTTGGCGTCGCCCACCGACATGAGGGCGCATGCCAGATCGCACGTGCGCCATCTAGGGCATGCATTTAAGACAACCAGGAGAAATGCCCGCCGTCCGATCCTCGCAATCGTGCGAGGCAAGTGATTCAAATCAAAATGCACGTGATATGTGAGCAAGCCTCGGCCATGTGATGCCTCATCCGACGGCTGGTGACGCACGCGCCAGCGGTACGGATTTCAAACGGATGCAAGCACGCGTTCTCCTCTCGAGATCCCAGCCGTCCACGCCTGATCCAACGACTAACGATCGCCGTGCCTACGACAGCTACAGCCAAGTGTCGAAGCGCTAGCCAAGGTACGTGAATGTTTTGGCGACGCCTTTGGAGGGTCTTTAGCGACATCTTAAATGTCACTAAAGGCCCGTGCACGCAAGCCATCTCCATTCCACCACTATATAAGCACCACTACACCCCCATTCCGAGGCATCTCTACCTACTCTACTCCCACCTACTCCTAACCTCTAGTAGCCTACCAAAGTTCCATTAGAGCTTACTCTCAAGCTCCATAGGCCCCCTATTAGTGTAGCATTCCTTTATCTCACCAAATATTCATCCCTTATCTCATCACCTTCATAGGTTGCCTTGGAGCCGTCCTCCCACCACCATTCCGGTAGCAGATCATCTCCGCCTCCTCACCTCCATTCCAGAGCCTTGGTGAAGCATTCCTCTACCCGACGTCCTCCTGCATCTCACCTCTTATCGTCTTGCTCCTCAACTCCTTCGTCGAAGCTTCCGCCAGGTGCCATCATCTTGCCGAACAGCCGATTCGGGAGATTCCTTCTCACCTCCCTCTCTTTTATGCTTTTGCAGATTATTGTCATAAACATTTGTGCAATATATCATATTTGATTCCATCTCTCTAGTGAATTTACTCTTCTTGTCTTTTTACTTCAAAAACACAAAAAAATAACAAAACCTCAAAATATCAAAAAGAAACAAAATGAAGGGCGATTTTCAAGGTAAGTAAACGTCGCCTCCCTGTGTTCGACCTGGGACTCCCTTGGATTTTTGATAAAAATTATATTTGATAATGAGTTTTGCGACTACGATGATAGGTTCGTCCAAACCCTGATTTCTACCACGCAAATCACGTTCATCACCTAGCTAGACATTAGATGGATCAGTAGAAGTAGATTAATCATAAATAATCTCAATCTGGGTCCTGAAGAGCGAGTCAAATCCTTAAGTCCAAGGTCTACTTGATTTTAGTTAGGCTTAGGTTTGAATGTGCTTAGGAATGTGATGGGCCTTTTATCTGGGTTGTGCCCTTAAAGATTCATTAATATGAGTGCGCAGGCACAACCAGGGTTTTCACAGAAGGCTTATTGATGATTTGTCTTTTAGGGTTCAACCTTCTTTAGTAGCTTTTAGGATTCAATCCTTAGGTGTATTCAAGCAAGGTTCAATTGGCACACCAGGTTTGAAAGCACAAGTTCAAATATTTTCCTTTAAAACTCAAAAGAATGTGGAGTGCTTGGTTAATTCCTAAAAGTTGAATCCTAAGGGGCAAGCTACTGATGGATTTCTTTTATTTTAAGTGGTGTGGCCCATCCAACTCAATCAATTGGCCTCTTTCATCACTTGATTAAGGTACCCAAATAATTTAAGCCTAATCTATTTCTAATCACTTATTTGCATAAGTCGTGCAAGTGTACCAAGTCCTTTGGCTGGATTCATGGTTAAGTGACTGAATCAGACAAAAGTGATGTGTCTTAGTTGTGTATGGGTATATAAGGTGTGTAAGTTTCACTTAATCACACATTCAAAAAAAAAAAATTATATATGTGCGAGGGTAAGGTGGGTAGAGGTGACAAACAAACAATACAATCTACCTTAGGGTTTATAATGGTTCCTATGTTGATTTACATTTTTATTATTACGTGGTGGAATGAAAACTAGTGGGTAGGAGGTGGAGATATACTTACAAAACCTTCATCCGCACTTTACCCTGGCATGGCTTCGAGTACATATTACTAGGTATCGACTATGTCTCAAAGTGGGTCGAGGCCATCCCAGCGAGACAGGCTGACCATATGACCGTCATTTCCTTCATACGATAGTACATATTTGCGAGATTCGGAATACCCCGTGCTCTGATTAGCGACGGTGGAAGCCACTTCATCCACACCCATTTCAGGTCATTATTAAAGAAATACGGAGTACATCACCGTATAGCCACCCCGTATCACCCGCAAAACAATGGGTAGGCTGAAGTGTCTAACCATCAGATCAAGCTGATTCTCCAAAAGATGGTTAGACCAAATAAGAAGGACTGGTCCGATAAATTAGTTGACGCACTCTGGACATATCGGACCGCATACAAGGCCCCACTCGGAATGTTACCATATCGTATGGTATATGGCAAGGCCTGTCACCTTCCTGTAGAGCTGGAACACCGCGCCTTTTGGGCGGTGTGAAAATGTAACCTTCACCTCAATGCAGGAGGTCAAGAACGAAAACTCCAGCTCAGCGAATTAGAAGAGATCTAAGGGGAGGCCTGTAACGACCCGATTCCCGAGTCCCTACGAGACACGAGAACCGGACCGACTCGACTAATCCCAAGACCCAGTCGTCCAACGAGGAAGTGACCAAAAGACAGTAAAATAAACCACATTCAGCATGAATATAACTAACAGTAAGAAAGTACAGCAGTAAGGAAAGAAACTACTACAGTAGGCACCACCACAACAGTAAAACAACAGTTATCATATAACAAAAACTGCAGGTAAAGAAGGTACAGCGGAAACAAAAACTACTCACTAGAACAGAAACAAAAAGGGGTACAAAGCTAGGGTAACTCTACTGGACCCTACTCGGCCCAGCGTCCTCTGCAACCGCCGACCCTGGCTGCTCAACACCTGGTCCTGAAAAAGGTAACGAGTGTAACACGTCAGCAAAACGCTGAGTAGAGTGGCAAACTAACTAAAGGCAACAGTAGAGTGTACAGTAGCTGTTATGTTCTATTACTTCCTTTATTTACATCTTTCAATTTTTCTCACTATTTCATTTACTTCTCAGATCCTTTACTTGATCTCGGATGTCCTCGTGGGACGATCTTGATTGCAGTCTTTTCCAAAAGTAGAAGTAGCACGTGGTGCTCTCCTGGCCGGGAGAGTCCCCCGTGGTGATCCTACCCTCAGTCAACCACCCCAAGGTCACTGACAGACGTAACGGTGACTACGGCACGCGCGATAAACGCACAGGTAGCTAGCCCGTACTGGCACGCGGTCAGTCGTTTCCGTTAACGGGTGCGCCCAAAGCACAGCACGGAACCAGGGCAGAGCCCTCTCAGTAACAGGGGTCCAACCCCTCCACAGTAACCAAACCGGGGCCTTGCCCCTCCACAGTCCGCGCACCCTCGCCTGACTACCCTGGTTTGCCCTAGTGGGCCTAACAAGTCGGTGAAGGAGGCTAGCAGAACCCCGGGGCCCGTGGGGTAGCTAGTACTCTCCTAACACTACTAGCTCTCCTCGGTACTACGTACACGAGGGCCAACAAGTCGGTACAGAGCGGCCAAGCCTAACCCCGGGTCCCCTGGGGCGGCTGGCCCCACTCTGCACTAAAACAGGTACAGGTACTTCCCTTGGTACTGCGTACCCAAGAGACAGTACAAACTACATCTCAGTTCCATTCCTTTTTCTTTCCAGGAGTTCCAATCCTAATTTCCCGTAGGGTTCCGGCTCTTTATTTCAGAACATCATATGTTTCACTTTCCAGATTCACGTTCTCAATTTCCATGATCTCAAACATGTTTCTTTGTTCATAACAGGCAGCTGTTAATTAATTTCACAGGCAGCTTATATATTCCTTTCCATTTTTCCAAGACTGCAGTAATATACATTCCACTAGTTTTTCCATCCTAGGATTCATGCCATATCCTAGGATCTATCATACAATCTAGTTTTCCGGCCCTAGGATTCATGCAACACCTAGGAGCTATCATTCCATATATTTCTCATTCCTAGGATTCATGCAATGCCCTAGGTTCTAGTTATGGTTCCATACTTTAACAGATTTTATTAATACTTAAAACCACTCTACCAGGTACAACGGGAGTAATGGGGGCGTGATCGGGAATCCCGCGCGCCTCCGCGACTCTCAAGACTGCAACCGAACGAGGTCCTATCACAAGGATCAAACACAAGGAGTGTCTCAAAACAGTGTATAGCTACTGTAGGCGGGTAGAGGAATAAATTCTGAAATGAACGCAACTCGAATCGCGGAAAACGGAGCCCAAACGGGCCCTAAACGGGTCGAGAAAGATGATACTGTGCAAAATCAGATGTCTGGAACTCCTTCCAGACGTCTTAAACGGTGGATCAGAGAATTACCTGTTCGGCTTGGTTCCCCGGACGTCCAGAAGTCTGTGGGGACGTCTCTCCTAGATCCCAGACGTCCGATGGTCACTCCGGACGTCTGGAGGTCACTCCCGCCGTCTGGTACAACTTCCAGACGTCTGATTCGCAAAGGATGACGAATCAGAACACCTGCGCACAGCCAACCCCCCTCCCTCAGTACGGTCAGTCGACAAAAGAAGAAGAAAGCGGAAACTCACCTTTCAGACGTCTGTATGATCTCACAGACGTCGACCTTGCCGTCTGGATATCAATCCAGACGTCTGATTCTGGAAATTTCCAGAATCAGAACCTTGCTCGGCCTCCGCTCGCGACGCCGCCCGCGTCGCACCTCGCGCGTCCGCTGCTCCGCCCGCAGCAGGTCCCTCTCCGCGACGCTCTGCGCCCCCTGCGCCCTCCGCCGGCCGGCCAAGCCGCTCCCGGCAAGCTCGCCCTCACGGCAGAGCCCCGCCCTCGCACGCCGCAGCTCCTCCGCGCCTACTGCGGCTGCCGCTGCCGCTGCGCCCTCGCGTCCGCTCGCTCTCGCGCACAGGCAGGAGAAGAAGGAGGAAGATGGTGGAGACGGGAGGGGAGGCGCGCCCCCCCTTTTAACGCCGCGCGGAGAGGAGAGAGAAGGCGGTCGCAGTCGCCTGCCGCCGCAGAGAAAGAGGCAGGATCGCAGGTCTGCGCGCACAGGCGCGCAGACGAATATCCCGTGCGAGCATAACTGTTCGCCAGACGTCTGTAAACTATCCCGATCGTCTGGTCAGACGTCTGGGCCACCTCCCAGACGTCTTAAAAGACGTCTGGGGCACGCGCTCGTTACAAGGCCTATGAGAACGCATTGATATACAAGGACAAGACCAAGGCCTTTCATGACCGCCACATCTGGAGGAAAGCATTCATGCCCAACCAGCAAGTCTGGTTGTTTGATTCGCGACTGAAACTTTTTCCGAGGAAGCTCAAGTCCAAGTGGACTGGCCTGTATGTCGTGATTCAACCATATCCTAATGGGGCAGTCCAGATTAGGGATCCAAAATCTGGGCATATATCTACGGTAAATGGCCAGAGCCTTAAGCCATTTTTGGCCCAGGAACCTCCTCCACCTGACAAGATTGTTCATCTTATTGAGGACGTATGATTGAGTTTTTGCCCAGTCGGAGGTGTTAAGCTCAGCATGTATAGATAGCCGCTGTCCCACATTCCACCATCATCTATACATAACCATTTATATATATATATAGCATATTTTTCTTTTAGCATATTTTCTTTCTGCATATTACATACTGACAGGTTGGAAGGTGCTGAATGGATAATTTCAGGAGCAATTACAGATGATTTCTACCCATTCTCTCCCTGCTGTACTTATTTTCTTTTACATTCATTCATGAGGACATGCAAGAACTTAGGCATGGGGGGTAGATACAGTAAAACTAAAAAATTTTTATGCCAACATTTAGGAAAAACCTCGGCGCTGCATGTAAAACGTACTTTAGGACCCTAAATAAAAGAACAACCAACTCCACCTCTAACGCTAGCATTGGAGCTAGAAATCGTCCGCAACAGCCATTTCCGACTCACCCGCTCACCTCTTGTTCTAAATTTATGGTCAAGCTAAATGTAACCCAAATGGGAAATTTCATGAAGTACGAATATAAGAGGTTACTTGTTTATAGCATATATACATAGTGCATCCATGAATAAGATTAGCATATTAAGTGAATGCATTAGGGATTTTATCCTCTAGTTGATTCATGTAATCTGGAATCCAGTACAACTTTTCACACACATGTAGAATTTGCAATGGATTCATCATGAAGGCTAATAAATGTCTTTAGTCTGTCGAGAAAAAGCAGTGCTTCTTTTCCCGAACTCCTGGACAGTGTTTTGGGAGTCAGGCAGATTTTCCTCTAAAAATCCACCAAATAGTGTGAGATGAGAGTAGAGTGTACTGGTGCTCTAAGATTAGTGTAAGGAATCCGAAGTCCTAGATAATTAGGTGATGATACCTCGAGATTAGACATAGTTTTGGCTCTCGATTCCTACATATACATTTTGTGTGAAATTTTGAGAGCCACCAAATAAGGCAAATACGCGGAAAGCGAGTTTTCATAAAACTAGGGCTAAGGTGGATGGTTACGACCATTCTTTACGGAATCCTTGGCTGAAGAAGGGTATTGATGTCAAGGTCAGAAATACACCATCCTATCCGTCTCTTTTGGTGTCGTGAGTAGGCACTTCCACTAAATAAGCCACCCAATATATCTTGAGTACCACCAATCCCTAATAATGCCTCCTCAATAAAGTTCATGGATTGTGCTAGTTGTATTGTGTTAAAAAAAAAATGAAATGAAAAACAAAATGATGAAAAGAAAGAAAAATTGAAAAAAAAAATTAGAAAAAGAAGAAAAAGCAAAGAGAAAAGAGTGACTATTTAATTCAGTTGCATTGAGGCAATACTACCAAATAAATTTGAGATCCACCAAGTATGGCCTTAACCCACATTTTTTGTGTTTCTGACCGCCCGAATACTGGCTGAGGAATTCTGACTTAGTGTTAGGGTTATGGAACTCAACTAAAGTGTTAATGCCAAGTGAGACCACCAAATACAGGTCATACGTGTAAATCTAGTGAGATTGTGAGCTCCAAGAAAAAGAAAGAAAAGAAAAGAAAAAGAAAAAGAGTAAGAGAGAATGAATACAAAGGAATCAAAAGAGAGCATAGTTTTTCTCGTCTTTCTCTGAGTTGAGTTACTTAGTAATCCGGGAATCTAGATTCTGAAATACTAATCTCTATGTAACACCAAGTGAGAGTGAGTCACCAAACAAACACCCATATCCCTCAGACATCCTCTACCTAAGACTAAAGCCGGGGTGGAATTCATAGAATATTTTGAATACCCTGAGGGAAGAAGTCTGCCTATCCTGTTAGAATTTTTACTAGGGTGCAAGTACAGGCTTTAGAGGTGTATCAGTTTTTCACTCGAATCCGTTGCAAAAGCTACATAGCTATACTTTCACGATTGTCTGGATTTCTAGAGCATAGGATGAAAACAAAAGGAGAAAAATCTCTAGGCATACACTTGATAAAATAATCAATCCCCTAGGGACCCTTGCTGTAAATAATTTAGTCTTTCATTTGCTAGGGACTAGCAAGATTTAGGCATGGGGGTATGATTGCGCAGCAATCATATGTCTTAATTGACCTAAATTAGGCTAGGACTTAGCATAAGATAGGGTAATTCATGCATGCATAAGCATTATCTGCATCTTTACTGCTTTCTTTAAGCTATGCAAAAAATAATGCTATAATATGCTGATTAGGTGCATTATGTCAATTACAAGTAATAAGCTAGATCTAAAGCTGGATCTGAAGCTGCATCAGGAATAATGGGTGTTGCAGCAGAGCTGGAGTAGAAGACTTAGATTAGATGTAGTAGATAATAATGTAAGGGAGTTAAGGTATGCTACTCTATTAAGTAGGAATAAAGCAGTAAAATGTGAAGAACCTAGGTCCATCCTAGCCATAGGATAGCCTAAAGACTTCCCCAAGCCTTACCCACCCTTAGATTAGGTCACCGCACCCTAGAAAACCTTAAAACCATAATTCCAACCTTTATATGGACGTCCAGATGAATTATAGGACGTCCAGAACCCTTAGCCACCCCCCGAACACCTTAAACCCACTTTTGCAGTGTTATTGGACATCCAGACACTTGGTCAGACGTCCAATTTCTACAGAATACCCAAGACAGAACCTTGAATCCTTCCTGACTCTGATTGGACGTCCAGACAACAAGTTTGGACTTCTGATTTTTGAGTATAAACGTCTAACACTTTTATTGGACGTCTGGAACTGCTCTCCAGTTCCTGTTTTGAGATTCAAGCCTTGATCTTGGATCTCTAGGTCCCTAAACCCAATTCCAACCCCATGGGAACCTAAATTAAGGTGCCCTAACCCTAGTACATCACCTCTAGACCTCCCTAAGGACCTAATTAGGTCCTCACTAAACCTAATTGACTTGGATCTTAGTCAATTACATCAACCTATTCAATTGGTCTCATTGAGTCCAATTTAGCCCTGATCTCAGCACACACTGTCCAATTGGACTCAATGAGAGTCCAATTGACCTAGACCTAACTTAATTGAGTTATTTTACCCTCAATTAAGTTTCCACACACACAATTAATCTTGTATTAAGTTTAATTGCACTTTACCTTAGTGAATTAGGGTTTACAACCCTAATTTGAGACCTACCTTGACCTAAACCCACTAGAACCTAACCTAATCAACCTAGCCACCTAAGTTTCGACCCACACACACCCACACACACCATCCACAAGAAAATATCTAGCCTATATTTCTCTAGAACTCTCTACCATGTGTTGTTGCCTTGGTTGCTAAAATTAGCAACCAAGAGCCATTCAATTTTTAGATCCACATTTGGTGGGTCTAAAAACCACCATCCACCCTATCTCTCTCACTCTCCCATGAGCTCCCACCATAGGCCTCTCTAGAGAATTCCATAATTCTCTAGAGAGCTTCCCTTAGGTCTATAAAAATACCTAAGGGGTGGCCATTTTCACCCATCCATCTCTTGGCATTATTCACTTCCATTTAGGTTAGCTACATTCACTTCCACTCCACCTCCACTAGTTGCTCACCATGGCTACCACCATCTCCATGTCAGGATGCTGGATCACCTCTCCAACCTCTCTCCAGGGGCTGGCCTAAGCACCATTGGCCGCCCCTCCTCCTCTCAGCCACTCAAAGGCCATCGGAGCCTACCTTCGAATGCCCTTCTTTTCTGCTAGATTAGTAACTTAGCTCTTCATAGTTTTACTGCTTTCATTTACTGCTTAGTAGTGTAGCTCTTATTCTCCCCCAATGATGCATGCAAAATCCCCCCATAGATTTCTGTATGCAATCATTTTCTGTTAGCTAGATTTGTGCTTTTCAAGCTTTCCTTTACAAGCTTTCCTCTAAATTCCATGTTGCAAACATCCCTTGAATGAATGAATAAAAGACATATATATTTTTTTATACATGTTTCTATGTTGGAAATCACCATGAGCTTATTGGTTGCAATCTAATTTGTGTGATTCAAGTTGCCTGCTTTTCATTTATATATATTTTGCAACAAACATGTCGGTTCTGGAAAATATAGAAGATTTAACTATAAATGCATTTTCTGTAAATAGTCACCACGTAACTAGAATTGTGCACACCGAAACTCATACTTTCACTTTCATTATCTATCTAACACACGTGCACATAATCAGAATTCACAATAGAAGTGGCAAAACTTTAATCTGAAGATTGGAAACTGGCATGCGATTTTAAATAAGTAGAGCAATAAAAGATTGATTTCAGTGAGAGTCCAATTGACCTAAACCTAAATTAATTGATTTATTTTACTCTCAATTAAGTTTCCACACACACAATTAAACTTGTATTAAGTTTAATTGCACTATACCTTAGTGAATTAGGGTTTACAACCCTAATTTGAGACCTACCTTAACCTAAACCCACTAGAACCTAACTTAATCAATCTAGCCAACTAAGTTTCGACCCACACACACCCACACACACCATCCACATGAAAATATCTAGCCTAGAGTTCTCTAGAACTCTCTACCATGTGTTGTTGCCTTGGTTGCTAAAATTAGCAACCAAGAGCCATTCAATTTTTAAATCCACATTTGGTGGATCTAAAAACCACCATCCACCCTCTCTCTCTCACTATCCCACGAGCTCCCACCATAGGCCTCTCTAGAGAATTCCATAATTCTCTAGAGAGCTTCCCTTAGGTCTATAAAACGACCTAAGGGGTGGCCATTTGCACCCATCCATCTCTTGGCATTATTCACTTCCATTTAGGTTAGCTACATTCACTTCCACTCCACCTCCACAAGCTGCTCACCATGGCTACCACCATCTCCACGCTAGGATGCTGGATCACCTCTCCAACCTCTCTCCAGGGGTTGGCCTAAGCACCATTGGCCGCCCCCCTCCTCTTAGCCACTCAAAGGCCATCGAAGACCACCTCCGAATGCCCTTCTTTTCTACTAGATTAGTAACTTAGCTCTTCATAGTTTTACTTCTTTCATTTACTGCTTAGTAGTGTAGCTCTTATTCTCCCCCAATGATGCATGCAAAATCCCCCCATAGATTTCTGTATGTGATCATTTTCTGTTAGCTAGATTTGTGCTTTTAAAGCTTTCCTTTATAAGCTTTCCTCTAAATTCCATGTTGCAAACATCCTCTAAATGAATGAATAAAAGATATATTTTTTTTTATACATGTCTGTATGTTGGAAATCACCATGAGCTTATTGGTTGCAATCTAATTTGTGTGATTCAAGTTGCCTACTTTTCATTTATATATATTTTGCAACAAGCATGTTGGTTCCGGAAAATATAGAAGATTTAACTATAAATGCATTTTCCGTAAACAGCCACCACGTAACTAGAATTGTGCACACTGAAACTCATACGTTCACTTTCGTTATCTATCTAACACACGTGCACGTAATCAGAATTCACAATAGAAGTGGCAAAACTTTAATCTGATGATTGGAAACTAGCATGTGATTTTAAATTAGTAGAGCGATAAAAGATTGATTTCAGAATTAAACAAACGCCTCCCAGAGACGAACGACCAAGACTCAAAGTCCCATTATCTTTTTATAAATATTTGCTTGATCATATTGCGCACTATACTACGATGCTTTTCCTATCAAAATGCGCTCTACGACACCCAAGCAAGAAGCAAGCAAGATAATGTCACAAAATGAGATGGAAACAAATCTGATGATATATCATGCAAATGTTTATTACAATAAGCTAAGAAATACAAAAAAGATAGGGGTGAGAGGAAATCTCCTAAATCGGCTATTTGGCAAGACAACGACGCTTGGTGGCAACTTGGATGAAGGAGGTGAGGTGCTGGACGACAAAGGTGAGATCCAAGAGGATGCAAGGTAAATGAATGCTTCACCAAGGATCTAGAATGGGGATGAAGAGATGGACGCGATCTTCTACCGGAATGGAGGTAGGAGGATGGCTCCAAGGCTTCTTATGAAGGTGGTGGGATGGAGGACGAATATTTGGTGGGATATAGGAGCATTACACAAATAAGAGGCCTTTGGAGCTTGGGAATAAGCTCTAATGGATCTTTGGTAGGCTACTAGAGCTTAGGAGTAGGTGGGAGTAAAGTAGGTAGAGATGAAGCTCCAAGGGAAGGTGTGTAGGTCTTTAAATAGTGGATGGGAGGAGGCTAAAAATGGTCACAGGGTAATTAGCAACCTCCATGATGTCGTTGTAAGTCCAGCTCAAGCGTCGTTGTAGCCAACTCATGCCCACTCACACATGAGCTTCACGGTCCCTCCATCACGCGTGCAGATTGTGCTAAGGCCTTGCTGGTGCATGCTAGTGCACGCTGGCGGCGTGTGTTGGTGTGCAAGCGGGCGCACTGCTGATGCGTGCTAGCGTGTGCATGGGCGCGCACTGCTGGTGTGCACTGGCATGCACCAATTTGCTAAGTGGAGGGCTCTGCAAGTCTCAAAACCACGCCCCTCACTTGGTGGCCAGGTGCGCAACCAATATGTCAAACCGTCCAAATGGTCGAGAGGATGTCTTAGGGCATGTGGTGGAGGAGGGCTCTCAGCAGTTGGATTTGCATCCAATGGCTGAGATTGATTGTTGGAAACCCCTTTTGAGGGACATCGGGCAGCCTTGGGCTCTCCAGATGGTGCCACGTGACACCATCTGGACCATCCACCTTTCCTTGCTTGTAGAGGGTGCCACGGTGCTCGAATCAAAGTGATTTCCGCGTTGTCGGACTGTGATCGTCGCTCCGGATCCATCTGTACGATCAGATTCTTCATCCAAAGCTTGTAAAAATGTTGCATTGCCTCCTAGCCATAAAATGTCGGAATTACTATACAATATACACAAATTATCCTAAATGCAATGTAATGCATGTTATGAACTATTTATACTTATGGAATGCAATGCTAGGCTTAGGAACTATCTTTTGCTAGTCCCTAGCAAAATTAACCTAAATGCTATGTATAAGAATCAGGATTTGATTACTAAGGCACGATTTGTTGGTTGCTTTAGAAAATTTCAACCCAAGACCTAGTTACAAAAACTTGACAGTGCCAAGGTGTATGCCAGAATGCAAACCGCCCAAGCCCTCGCCTTATTTGAAAAAGGAATATACACTTTTTTGCTTTTTCTTCTTTTCTAATTTATTTTGGACTTTTGGAGTTTGAGAGTTTCGGGATACCTGTTTATGACTACCCAACTCACCCAAGACTTAAGAAAGGGCTCTAAGTGCTAAATATCTTGTGAAAGAGTGAAAGACTCACTAGGCGGCCGCTACAACGAACTTCAAGTTTCTACAACCCTAGGTGACCTTAAGAGTTTCTGCTTAAAGGTTTATCTTTCCGAATGGTAGCTTTCTCCCTACTTTCAAAATTTTTTTATGGGGTCAACACAATGGTAAACCCAATGTATATTGATGGGAACACCATCATGAGCCATAACTAGCTCTTTTTGACCTAGAAAAGAGAATAAAATCTCCTACATAACCAAGTGAAAGGCCTAACTTTGGGAATAACTGTTTTAAGAGAAACAAGAAATAAAGGGTAAAACTGTAATTTTACCATTGCAGTACAACAATGGGATTTCTCAGGGGCTAAACATAGGTCAATTGGTCTTAACAAGATAAAAAGTGGGTTGGTTCAATCAAAAAAGGGTTAATGTGCAATCTGGGAATTAAATGACATCCAGTAACCCTAAAACAAACCCACTTAATTCAACAAGGTTCTGGTCAGGATAAAAATAAAATAAACCCTCTAAAATTAATGAAAAAATATCCTCTAGGGTTTAGAACCTTCAATTTGGCCTTTAGAACCTATTTTGACCTAAATAGAGGTCCTAGTCAAACATTTGCCCTAAATTAGGTTTTTATGCAAAATGTCTAGTCAAACGAGATCAAACCTAAAATCCAACTTCACCATTGGATTCCTTAGGTCAAAATTAGGTTTATACCAAAATTTGGACCTAAGGGGAGTTCACCTTGACCTACCTTGCAAAATAATCCAACCTAATTGCTTTTATGCCCCTAACTTTTGAAAACCTTGCAGAGACCCCCCTAGCTTCCTCGTCGTTCTTCGCAATCAGGTCCCTCTGCCATTACATCGGAGGAATCCTACTCTGGCAAGGATTCAAGAGGGAGATCTCCTTATTTCCTCAGAGAATCCCTCTCAGATTTGAAAGGGAGATTCTCTGAGGAATTTTCGATCATGTGAGCCCCATCATGCGCTCTGATTCGCACCCAATCTCTCGTGTGAACGCACGAGAGATATGGGTATCTCTCAACCTTTCAAGTCCGGCAAGGTTGCCGTGCTTGGAAGCTTGCCTTCCAAGCACAAGGCCCTCTGCTAGAGGCTATAAAAGAAGCCCCAAGCCTGGCCGTCCATTCTAAGCTTGATTTGGCCGAAGAATACCCCAGAATTCCTCCTTTCCCCTCTCCGACCAAGATGCCCGCAAGTCCCAGCGACTCTTCCTCCCTCTTCTCGTCACTCTGCCACCATACCAGTGGCAAAGTCTTCTTTGCCTCGTTCTTCCATGTCGCGCCATACCTACGCCCGCGTCTTCAGCCCTCTCGTCGTCGCTGCCTCTTCATCTTAGGGCCTTCATCTTCGACGACGGCAAATACGCGTTGTTCGCCCTCTGCCTTCCGCTTCATCCAACTACTCTCAGATAATACCCCTCTCCCTACTCTTCATTTTCCCCCTCTTTATTTCACAAAACTACCCTCGACAGCCACAGACCACCCTCATCTTCTTCATCTCCGGCCGACCACCGGCGAAGGCGCATCCATCACTCCACACACCCACACGCCTCGCCAACTATCACAGAAGCATCACCACCTTCCACTGATCATCCTCCATCTCTTCATCGACAACCACACGCCCTACACTGCCCCCGAACAACTGCACCATCACGACCACAGACTGACCTAGGCACTCATGCCTAGGCCATCCCATGCCACGCCACCCACTACACCACCTTCACCATGTCACGGCGAAGCTTTCTAAGTGTTTTGAAAGGGCTGTGAGTCCATATTTGTGTTGACAGGATTGGACCCCCAGCCGCCATTGGAGAGGAAGCGAAGCTTGCTCGCAAGCTTGCTCTAGGCAGCCCCGCTCCAGGAGACCGAGCCCCAGGTGTGTGGAACCACTTTGCGATTCCCTTGCACTTAGTAATTGAAGCCAACACACTCCGCTACTGTAGCAATTGAGCGAGACTCCCTACGGACGCATGCGAAGAAGCGGGTGGGACTTTAGTCCCACGTTGATAACTTTGGAAGTAGGTACGCGGTATAAATTATTTTTGTGTTTTATCCTCGTTGTCTCCAAACACGGGGTGAGGTCCCCTCACCCACACACCTGCCTCGTCCGTGATCACTCCTCCGTGGACCTGGCTGACCTGACCCGATAACCCTACACTCCTCGCGCATCACCCACATCGGTCGCCTGGACCCGGGTGCGCTTGCTCGACCCGTTTACCTGAGAAAGGCTCTGGGAGAGCGAGCCTAAGAGAGAGAAGAGAGAGAGCGTACGCGGGGGAGGGTAGGGGTAGGTTTTGCACTTCTGTGCAGGGAAAAGGAAGAAGGAAGGAAAGCTGAAGGAAGGAGTCGCAGAGAAGGAAGGAAGCTGAAGAAGGAAGAAGCCAAAGCAAGGAGAGAACCAAGGAAGGAGAAGAAATAGCTGAAGAAAGAAGATGACTCTGATGGAAAGCTCAAGACTGAAGGAAGGCTAAAGAAGAAGGAAGCTGCAGAGAAGAAGAAGGCTTGGCTGAAGACAGAGAAAGAGAAAGAAGCCAAGGCAGAGGAAGGAAGGAGAAATCAGAGAAGGAAGAAGAAGAAGGAAAGAAGCCAACAAAAGAGAAGAAAAGAAAGAAGAAGACAGAGGAGAAAGAAGCCACAGTCAGGGGAAGAACTAAAGCCAAGGAAGAAAAGGAAGAGAAAGAACAAGACATCAGAGAAGAAGAAAGAAGAAGAGAAAGCCCAAGCTAGAAGCATCTTATTTTCACATCTTTTGAGCTTTTATATACATTGAGACTAGTCTATTGCATCATCATTTGATTAAACATCACATTTATCAAATTGAGATTGTGTTTTTAGTTTTTAAATACCAATTTGCTCCATGTGTTCGACCTTAGATTCTTAGTTTTTCGAGTAATAAATTCTTATTTGTTTTTCAAAGAGATTTCAACTATACTGCAACGCGATATTACAAACCGGATTTTGCTTTCGAGTAAACATATATCTCCCCAGTTTATTCTACTTCCCCGCTTCTTCCCTAAGTGTTTTGAGAATTATTTGTGCATTTTTGTGAGCTGGGCTCTGGACAACCACCCAATGGGCTGTTACCCACGGCAACTTGCCAGCCATACTCATACAGTGAAGTGTGGTTTATTTTTCTTTTTTTTCTTCTTTTTCTTTTTTTTCTACTTTTGACTACCATTTTTTTTTCTAAGTAGGTGGCTTCCCTGATCTAAGGTTTACCTAAAAGCAGTAGAATGAGTATGGTCAAGTAGTTGGGCTTTGGACAACTGGCCAATGGGTTGTTACCCACGACAAATTGCCAGCCATACTACCCTGGAAAGTTCATTAGCTACCTAATTTTCAAAGAAACTGCCAAAAAGTGAGTCAGTGCAAATAGTGTGTATATACTTAGACTTAAAGTCCCCTCAAATCAGAGGGTGGGTTGATCAGTCGTGTACTTATCACCCCAATTTATTAACCAAATTAGAATAAAATAATTTAGCGAGGACTCGAGACTAAGTCCACATTCAAGTGGACACTAGGGCTAATTAAGCCCAAAGACCTGAAGAGTCTAAGTATTCAGGTCCCAAAGTATCAATTTCTAAAGTTTGCAACTCCTAATGCCTAAGTTCTCTTCCCCTAATTCTTTTTTTTTTAATAAAATAACAGGAAATTACTGTTACGATTGACAAAATGATTATTTCATAAGTTATCCACCCCCCCATGCTTAGCTAATGCAATGTCCTCATTGTCAAAATGAAAGCATGCAAGAGAGTAGAATTGGAAGAATAGCACCTAGTTTCCGTAAGATTCTGGTCAGCTCGAAACAACCTTTACACATGCTGAGTTTAGTGGCTTCAGCAAGGTGAGGTCCTCAATCAAAAATAACTAACATTGAGGCTGCAATAACACAGTTTCCGAGCCCCTAGATATGGGTCCCAGAGAGTAAAAATGGGCTTTCCAAAGAGATGATCAATGAAAGTGGTAAGCTAGTGGTGTAGGGAGAGCCCAAATGGTCTCCAATAGGAGTTTTGTTGATTTAGTACAGAGGAGGTGTGGGTGGATATAGAATTTGTGTAATGGTTGGGTGAAAAAGGATGATGACGGTTTGGTGATGCATTGGGGGTTTGTGGGTACTCTAGAATATCTAACATTTCAAGATTTTCTCCCCAAAGTTCAATTTCATCCTCACAATTTGGGTGCTTAATCCAACCATCCTGATCTTCATGATTCCCACCCAAACATTGAACCTCAAACTCTAAAAATTCAGGATGAGGACATTGTTGGGTTGTAACTTGATCATGTGGATCATCCAACAAATTTTCGATTTCATGAATATCTTCTTCATCCCGTGTTGCTATAGTTGGTTGCATGTTTTCGTTGTCCTCAATTATTCCGGCAACCATGTGATTCTTTTCTTGAGTTTGGGTTGAGTTAGCCATCAAATGATTGTCCAAGGTATGTATGGCCATTACCTCCTCTATTCTGCCAAGCTCCTCTTTCAAACCACACTTAATTTTCTCTTTCTTTGAGACCTCAAAAATATTAAATCAATTTGTTTTATTCCCCAAGGCCATTTCTATATTTCTCGATTCACAATCAATCCTAGCCTTGGCGGTAGCCAAGAAAGGTCTTCCCAAAATAATCAGGGTGTGGTTGAGCTATTTTGGTGCTTCCATGTCCAGAACCATGAAATCAGCAAGGTAATGCAAATCATTAACCATGACTAAAACATCCTCCAAAAGACCCCTTGGTTTTGTAATGGATCTATTAGCTAACTGCAAGGTTATGTCAGTGTGTTTAAGGTAGCCTAGACCCAATTCCATTTGCAGTGAGGCAGGGATCACATTAATGGAAGCACCCAAGTCGAAGAGGGCCCGATCAAAAGTAATGTTTCCTATTATACAGGAAATTAGCGGGGCTCCCGGGTCTTGCTTCTTAGGGGGTAGCTTGTTTAAGATCAGTGTGCTTTTGTTATCAAACAAGACTACTCTCCTATTATTTTCAGATTCCGCTCTACGCTTTTCTTTATATGAATTTAGTAAACCTATGGCATAGGCAGGGATTGATCTGATAGCTGCGAAGCGTAAAATGATTGTCAATTTGAAAGCCTGAAGTAAGGACATCCTTTCCTCCAATTTCACCTCCAACTTTTTCTGTTTACCCATACAACAACAACATACTCCCAAATAAGACTCTGATGTTTTGTTGATCACATTCTTAGTTAGGAGTCTGGAATTCTTACTATGGGGTCTAATGGTGTTGACATGGGGTTGGGTAGGTCCCTTGTGTTTACTACTACTCCTCAAGGGTGATAGTATTTGCCGTGGCAAAATGTTGTTGGTTAGTGCCTTGGGGAGGGTTGGGCAAAACATGAGGCTCCCGGTTGATTATGGTGGGAACTTGGTTCTCTCCAGGAGAGGCTAGGGTAGCCTGATAGATAGCATGAGCTTGAGCATGTGGCTCCCCACCATTACCAAACCCTTAAGGCCTAGTGCCTCGGTTCTGTACATTCCTTGGGTTTGGTACAAGTTATGATGGTAGAGATCCGAGCTGTCCGTTGTTTGCACTAAGTCTGGATTGCAAGGTGTCCAGTGAAGTTTTCATTTGTTGCATGAGCTGGAGCATTGACCCTTGCATTTCTACCATCTTCAGGTTTAAATCAGCCTACCCGGTGGGTTGTTGAGCATTCCACATGGACTAATTAACCTGATTCAGGGGTAGCTAAGTATATACATGACCCTGACCCATTAGTTTTTGCGATACATAGTTGTTGGGTGGATATTGGGTCTACTGCCCCTGATCTTTCCAAGAGAAGCTAGGGTGATTTTTCCAAATAGGATTGTAGGAATTCGAGTAAGGGTTGGACCTAATATTCTCCTGCGCAGCATGAACATCCTCATAAGATAAGGGTGAAGAAGGATCAGAAAAACTAGGATCAAAGGCCCCAGTTTGGAACCATAACGTTCCAAGAAGAATTGGCCCGAAGGTTGAGCTGACTTTAGCTGGTTCACAAACTCCCGTCCTGTAGGAGCTTGCGAAGAATGGAATCCCGAGCCCTAGGATTTAGTGGATCTAGAAAAATTAGAGTTTTTGGACATCCACTCTTCCATTCGTTTAGCAACCAGATCCACCTTATCTAATTTATTGCAGATCAATTCCATATCAAATGTATGAGAATCTTAGACCTCATTGGCATTTGATCTAGTTTGTTGGGATCGGTTGAAGGTTTCCATGGAGGCTTGGTTTAAAGAGTTTTCACTCATTTCCTCAAACAAATCATGCACGGTATCTGTGTCTTTGTTGAGAAATTGCCTTCGCAAGAAGCATCCACATGATTGCGGAGTTGATCATTCAACCCATGATAAAAAATCTGCACAAGTTGCCATTTAGACACCTTGTGGTGTGGACACTTTCGGAAAAGATCCTAGAATCGCTCCCAGGCCCCATGAAATGGTTCCCCCTACTGCTGGGAAAAAGTGGTAATTGCCCGTTGCAACTCATTGGTTCGCCCAATTGGGAAGAATTTCTTCAAGAAGGTCGATTTCAAAGCTGTCCAGGTAGCAATTGGTCTTCCAATGGTACGATACCAATGTGTGGCCTTATCTCTGAGTGAATGGGGGGAAAGCCTCATGAGCATCTGTTCTTCATCCACATTCCACGATTTGGTGGTCTGAACCAGAGAGATCAGGTCCCCTAAATGTTGGAATGGGTCCTCTAAGCCAAGCTCGCGAAAGTGTTTAATTAAACTAAAAACTTAGGGCTTGATCTCAACATCACCTATAGGGATCACAACGCCAGGACGATCCTCATAATTCAAAGGATCATAAAAATCCTTCAAGGGCCAAGCGCACTGACCATTCATTCGTTGGAACCATTGCTGCATCTGCTACAATTGGTTCAACTGCCTCTGAATCAGCTCCTGTTGGTTCGGGGGTAGGGGAGGTGGTCGTTGATCGGCCATAGGATCTACTTGGCTATAACTCAACCTCCGCCTCAGGGAATGGTCTATGGGTCCTTCCAAGTGAGGGTTCAATGACCTCCTTCCATGCATACACTGGAAAGAAATTAGAAGGATGAGAAAAAGGAGCCCTACAACACAAAAAATACAAGCTTATCCTTAGGTTGGGTAGCGTAAAGGTCTATAGACTTTCAGAATCCATCTTTAGATTATAGACGATTAACTCTACTTGTATCCAGTCAATCCAACCAGTTAGGAGGGGCTGGGGAGAAGGTTCTTCCTTTGGCTTGTGCCTCCAGTTCCTACTTTACCCCCCAGCCACGGTCATTTGACGCTACTCCCCTAGCTAGACATCAGATTGACCAGTATAAGCAGGTTAATCAAGAACAATCTCAATCTGGGCCCTGAAGAGCGAATCAATCCTTAAGGCCAACGTCTAATCAATTTAGACTTGGGATATTGGTGCTTCTGAAATGTGATGGACCCTTAATGGGTTGTGCCCTTAATGATTTACTTGAGAATGTGTGTATGTGCACAACTAAAAAGTTTTCAAGCAAGATTATTGCGAATGAAGTGAATTTTAGGATTCAGATCTTGCTTAGTTGCCTTTAGGATTCAAATATTAGGTATATTCAACCAAATTTCCAAGAGGCAAACCAAGTTTGAAATCACGAGTTCAAGTGTTTTCCTTTACAAATCAAAAAGAAATATGGATTGCCTGGTTTGACCAAAATATTGAATCATATGGGGCAGCTACAAAATGAATTCCTTTTAGATTAGGTGGTACGGCCCAAACAATTCAATCAATTGACCCAGATGCACCACCAATTAGGGCACACAAAAAGGTGATTAACCTAGTATGATTTCTACTCCTTTATGTGTTTAACTGGTGTACCGGTTCCACAGGTTGGAATTCCGGTTGAGTAGATAAAATCAAGTTTGGTTATGTGCCTCAAATGTGGGTGTATGTAGTGTGCATGTTGATTTGTCCCACAAGAAGTACCATTTTGTTTTTTTTATAATATGCAAGGGTGAGATGAGTGGAGGTGACAAACAAGACAAACAAATTCTATCCTAGGGTTTATGCAAACACCTAAGTAGATTAGATCTTTGTTATTGATGTGGCGAAATGAAACTAGTGGGGGACACTTCCAAATTACTCTACCCACAGTTTACTCCAATCTACCGTACTAGGATCTCCTTGCTAAGGTACATGCAAGACAATAAATCAGAGGCAAGAGGGGTTAATAGTAAGTAAATGCCAAGAAACGCAGAAAACAAGAAAGCAAATTTCATTGTGTCATCGTAGCTCACAAAATGCGTTATCAAATATAATTTATAATCGAAACTCCAAGGGGCTCCTAAGTCGAACACAGGAAGGCGACGTTTACTTTCTTTGAAATCTGCACTTCATTTTGTTTCTTTTTGAGGTTTTAGGGTTTTGTGATTTTTTCCTTTGTTTTTACAATAAAGAAGCAAGCAAGATAATGTCACAAAATGAGATGGAAACAAATCTGATATATCATGCCAATGTTTATTACAATAAGCTAAGAAATACAAAAGAGATAGGGGTGAGAAGAAATCTCCCAAAGCGGTTGTTTGGCAAGACGGCGTCGCTTGGCGGCAGCTTGGATGAAGGAGGTGAGATGCTGGACGATAGAGGTGAGATGCAGGAGGACGCTGGGTAGAGGAATGCTTCACCAAGGCTCTAGAATGGGGATGAGGAGATAGAGGCAATCTTCTACCGAAATGGAGGTAGGAGGACGGCTCCAAGGCTTCTTATGAAGGTGGTGGGATGGAGGATGAATATTTGGTGGGATATAGGACCATTACACTAATAAGAGACCTTTGGAGGTTGAGAATAAGCTCTAATGGAGCTTTGGTAGGCTACTAGAGCTTAGGAGTAGGTGGGAGTAGAGTAGGTAAAGATGAAGCTCCAAGGGAAGGTGTGTAGGTCTTTAAATAGTGGATGGGTGGAGGCTAAGAATGGTCACAGGGTAATTAGCGACCTTCAGAACATCACTGTAGGTCCAGCTCAAGTGTCGCTATAGCCAACTTACGCCTGCTCACGCACGAGTTTCACGACCCCTCCATCACACGCGTGGATTGCGCACTGGCGGTGTGCGCTGGCATGTGCTGGCATGTGGGCGGGCGCACTGCTGATGCACGTTGGCATGTGCACGGGCGCGTGCTGCTGGTGCGCACTAGCGTGAGCTGGCTTGCACCAATTTGGAAATTGGGGGGCTCTGCAAGTCTCAAACCCACGCCCCTCACTTGGTGGCCAGGTGCCCAACCAATGTGCCAAGCCGTCCAAATGGTCGAGAGGATGTCTTAGGGCACGCAGTGGAGGAGGGCTCTCAGCCATTGGATTTGCATCCAATGGCTGAGATTGATTGTTGGAAACACTTTTTGAGGGACACCGGGCAGCCTTGGGCTCTCCAAATGGTGCCACGTGGCACCATCTGGGCCGTCCACCTTTTCGTACTTGCAGAGGGTGCTACAGTGCTCAGATCAAAGTGATTTCCACGCTGTCGAACTGCAATCGTATGGTTACTAAGTATGGAAAACATGCAACTCTTTATGGTTACTAAGTATGGAAAACAGGTTAGCCCTATATTGCTTGTTCTTTTCTTTTCTTCCTCTTTAGAGTTTAGGGGTTAATAGTGAGAGGAAAGATTTACCTGTCTTCGGAGTGGTTGTCGTGTGGTTGCTTGTCTTCTTGAGTTCCTGTAGCTGCACAAAAGAGAGGAGATTATCAGAAATTAAAAGAAACAGGAATGTTTACCTCTAGAATAGCCGTTGCTCCCCGGCAACGGCGCCAAAAATGGAGTCGGTTCGTTTGATGACCGGGTTTTGGTTTTGTTATAACGTTGTAGTAAAGCCGGTTATTACCAACATTTCAAATATATAAAATTTTTTACTCGGAAAATAAAAGAGTTCCCGAGGTCGAACTCAGGGAGCAAGTTGTATTCTAGAGATATACATATTTCTTTTACAAAATAAAGAAAGAGAGAGGGAAAGAATTTGTTGTTCTCTTTGTTTTCTCCTCGTGATGTTCTTCTTTCTTTCTTTCTTCAGATCTCCTTCTTCTTCTTCTTCGTTTATGTCTTGGCCTCTCTTCTTCTTTTTCTGCAGTCTCTTCTGTGAAGGTTTCTTCTTCCTTGGCTCTGCTGCACTTCTTCTCTGCAGCCTTTCCTCCTCTTCTGCCTTGCTCAGCCTCTTCTTTAGAGTTTCTTCTTGTTTTTCCTCCCTGCGGTTAAGTGTCAGCTTCTTCTTTTCTTTTTCAGCCAGGGACGTCACGCGAAGCTTTCTTCCTTAGCTGCTTCAGGCCGTCGTCTGATTTCCAAATCAGACGACTTAACTACCTGTTGCTACAGTTAGCTTCATTCTTCTTCCGCGGGTCTTCTTCTTCGCCTGTGCCTGCACACTTCAGAGTTTTTCGTCAGAGGCAAAACCTACTCTACCCTCCCCCCCCCCGCGTCTCTCTTTCTCTCTGAAACCACTCTTCGGAAAGCTCTCCCAGAGCTACCGGGTAACCGAGTTCGGATCAGGCCCGGGTCCAGGCCCACCGGCGTGCGTGGTGGGCGAGGAGTGCAGGTCAGTCTTAGGTCGGGTCGGGTCGGTTCGGGTCAGGTCCGCGGGGCGTGAGCGCGGACGAGACCGGGTAACCGGGCGGGTGAAGGGGACCTCACCCCGTGTGCTGAGGCAGTAAGCCTTCAGCACTTTTGCATCTTATGTCGCTGCGGCTCGTCAGGGATTTCCGAGGTGGGACTAAATGGCCCACCTCAATTGCACGCCCGCAGCGGGGAATTCAGCAGGAGATGGCGGCGTCGCGCGAAGCTTTCTTCCTTAGCTGCGAACCTGGTGTTTTTCCAAACTCCTCGCAAGGCCTGGGAGTGAATCTGGGCTTGGCGCTGAGCGTGGCGCGCCTGTAGCTGCAGGTGGAAGCAGTTCCTCCTGCGCGTCAATGGCGGCGGAGGTCGGGTGGCCTGTCCACAAGAAAACGGCCTCTCGGCCTAATCAAAGAGTGCCAGGAGCTTCGCCAGGGTGCGGCGAAGCTCGTGTGGGTGGTGGCGAGGCGCGGGGCGGCGTGCGAGGGCTGCCCTAGGTCGGACTGTGGGTCGGAGGAAGGGTCTGTTCGGTGGAGTTGCAGAGGGTGATGTGGGGGAAGTGGCAGGGTGGAGGTTGATCAGGGTGAGGAGGCGGAGGTCCTGCGGTGGTCGGCGAGCCGTGTGGGTTGCTGAGGTGATGGGAGCGGCTCGCCGGAGGGTGGTCGGAGGCGAAGGGGGTGAAGGTGGTCAGGGTCGGTCGAGGGCTTAATTGAATAAATTGAAAGCGGGGAAAGAAAGAGGAGAAGAAGGGGAGTAGCTCTAGCTTACTTGCAGGGACGAAGGGGGAGGAACAGGGCGACAGTCGTATCGACTGTCGCCGGAGAAGACGATGCTCAGGGGAAGGGGCGGCGGCGAGCAGAGAGCCGGAGAGGCGCCAGCTGGGTGCGGCGTGGCGCGGGAAGAGCAGGGGAGGAAGTCTCTGCTGCTGGTATTGCGGCAGAGCGAAGAGGTGGAGGGGGAGGAAACCGCCGGAGCTGGTGAGCGTCTGCCGGAGGAAGAAGAGAAGAAAGTTGGGGATTTTCTCCGTCAGATCCAGGCTGCTTCGGTCGGTGGAGCAACGGGGGGTATTTATAGGGATCAAACAGGGAGGAAGGCGGAGGGAGACGACGTGTCTCCCTCGCCGGAGGATGGTCGGAAACAAGAACCCATACCGTCCGTGCGTTCGCACGGCCGGTATGGTGGGTTACAACGACCAGGGGGGTGTCCCTGCGACGGCTGACGACGCAGGGCACCCCCGGTTTACTTGCCAGGTCCCCCACCTCACCCTGCGCGGCGCCATGCTCCGCGTAAGGTCGCCGGAGCATGGTGCTGGCAGGTTTTGCAGGAGGGACCTGATTGCAAAGAACGAAGGAGAGTTAGGGGCCAAAATGCGAGGGTTCAAAAGTTGAGGGCCAAAGAGTAAATATATGAGGACCAAAGTGTAAAGTCGGTCAAGGAGGTTTCTTCTTAGGCTCAAGTTTTTATACATGACTAATTAGGACCTAAGGAATCTGATGGTGAATTTCATTTTCATCTTAAACCTTGTTTGACCGGTCAATTTGCGCAAAAACCCAAATTAAGTTATTAATTGGGCATGGTTCTCAATGTAGGTCAAAATGGGTTCTAAAGGCCAAATTGAAGGTTCTAAACCCTAGAGATTATTTTTCTATGAATTTTAGAGGGTTTATTTTATTTTTACTTTGCCTCGAACCTTGTGAATTGAAGTGGGTTGTTTTAGGGTTACAGATTTATCATTTAGTTTCTTGGAATTGCTGTAGCCCTTGCTAGATCATTTCATCCCACTTTTATTCTTATTAAGCTGCTTTGACCTATGTTTGGGCCCTGAATTATCCTGTATGCAGATTATACTGGTGAAATTGCATTTTTACCCCTTATGACTTGTTTTCTCCTTAAACTCAGAATTCTCTGAGTTAAGCCTTTCCTTGAGATATGTAGGAGCTTTTATCCTTTGTATTAGGTCAAAATGAGCTAGTTATGGCTCATGATGAGGTTCTCATCATACCCCCATGCCTAGCTTTTGCTAGTCCCTTAGCAAAAACTTAAGGTTTCAACCCTTGTTCTAGACCATGAAGTTTTTAATAGTTTTAGATAAGTGCCTTTTTTATTTGAGCATAGATTAGGTTAGAATGCTGACCATAGGCCTAAAAGGTACTCTAGTACCAATCAAGATCCAAATCTGTCTAGCCTTAGCCTCAGTCTTTTAGCAGAGGTTTTTAAGGCCCACAAGAACTAACCTAAGGTTTATTGGACTTCGTGGTTAAAGCACCCGTGCTTGAAATGATTTTAGCCCTGGCTCAGTTCGCAGTGCGTTTTGTAAGAGAGAGATAGAAAGTTTTTCTGTTTGGAGAGTTTTCTCTCTCTTTTTCTTTTTAGTTCTAGCCTAGGATTGGCTTTTCAACACGGTCTGTATCAGATTCCTTGCTCCCATCATCAATCCTCAAGGGTTCCTGGCGATCGATGCTTCGAGATAGCACCGCCCATGGCAACCCCCGAAACCCTGGCTATTGAGATTTCGAGATAATCCCATCCATGGTATTCCGTGGCCGAATCCAGACCCTGGCAATTGACACTTCGAGATAATGCCATCCATGGAATCTGAACCAGCAGAGTGCTTACATGCCCCCAGTAGGATATGTAAATATCCTAAGTGACAAGCACCGAGGAGATGATATTTTGTTACGCATCTTCGAGGGGATTTCCCGCCTCTCTGCGCTGGGAACTCGTCTAAATCAACTTGTGTTGATCGGCCGCTCCTATTCTAGGTGTTCTTTTCAGATTTTTGCGACTCTTCTGCGTGATTCTGATTTTTACGCTTACTGAACCAGGCTGTGTGTGAGATTAGGGTGCTTAGGTTACTGAGTCCCGTAAACCAAAAATTAGTCAACGAGGCCGAATACTCCCTAAGCCTTAGACCTAATACTTCAGCTTTTCATTTTCCTCAACCTCTTGAGGAGTGTCCAGATCTTAATGGGTACTAAGAGTCTATTCAAGAATGCCTAAGGTTTGCATTCTTTACTAATCTTATTGTGCACTTTTCTTGAATGTGGTCTAGAACTTAGGTTAATTCCTTAGTTCCTTACTAATGACTATCACTTTTTCTCATAATTTTGTGCTCCTTTTTCCTTTTGTTTCTTTTCTCCTCGCAAAATTTCCTTCTCCTCTTTTCCTCTTATTCTTTTTCGAAAATTTTTTTAATTTTTATGGTGTTTTTGGCATATGTGAATTTTTTTGTTTGAAACCTTTTCTTACAAGTTTTTGTACTTTCATACCCCCCCATGCCTAAGATTTGCAATGTCCTCATTGTAACCTAGGGGGTCTTAGTTCATTCCTTAAGACAGAAATTTGGGTGAGTGGATAGGTCGGGTTGAATTTTTGCGGACGATTTCAAATCTCAGATGGAAACATCTGAGTTGGGGTCGGCTGTCTACAAGGGTGAACTTCGAGTGCTGAAAGGTGTTAGAACAAGTTTCAGGTTTACAAAGAGAATGACGGGCTGCCTCCCGTTAAGCGCTGAGTTTTACGCCATCGGCTGGGCGCAATAAGCTCAAGGGGAAAGGAGGGTATAAGATGCCTCAGCCAAATTAGTAGAAGTTACATCAATGAACGGCTTGAGTCTCTGACCGTTCACGATGAAAGGTTCAGAATCGTGGCTGAGTGGACTGATTTCGATTGCTCCATTTCCAAAAACCTGTCGGACCAAATATGGTCCGACCCACTTAGATCTCAGTTTTCCTGGGAAGAGTTTGAGTCGGGCATCAAAGAGTAGGACCTTTTGACCAGGATGAAAGATCTTTCTCGAGATGTGTTTGTCGTGGAAGGCTTTAACCCGCTCCTTGTAGATTTGCGAGTTCTCGTACGCGTCTATGCGTAATTCATCAATCTCGCTGATTTGGAGTTTTCTGTGGGTCCCAGCCTTGGAAAGATCTAGATTACAGTTCCGTACTGCCCAATAGGCTTTATGCTCCAGTTCGACGGGAAGGTGACATGCCTTTCCGTACACCAGTCTAAAGGGAGACATGCCTAATTGGGTCTTGTGGGCGGTCCTATAGGCCCACAATGCTTCCGGAAGTCGGGACGACCAGTCCTTCCTGTCAGGTCGAACAGTGACTTGCAGGATTTTCTTGATCTCCCGATTAGACAGCTCAGCTAGACCATTAGTTTGGGGGTGGTAAGGAGTAGAGATTCGGTGAGACACCCCGTATTTGGTCATCAGTGACCTAAACTGAGCATTTGTGAAATGGGTCCCTCCATCAGAGATTATTGCACGAGGAATCCCGAACCTTGAGAAAATGTGTTGATGAATGAATTTGAGAACGATTTTGTGATCACAGGTTCGGGTCGGTATGGCTTCGATCCATTTGGACACGTAGTCCACAGCCAACAGAATGTATTCGAAACCATCCGAAACAGGAAAGGGGCCCATAAAATCAATCCCCCAAACATCAAAGATTTCGCATACTAGAATCGGTTGCATAGGCATCATGTCGCGATGGCTCATGTTGCCCAAAGTCTGGCAACGACTGCATGCCCTGCAATGACTGTATGCGTCTTTGAACAGTGTGGGCCAGTAAAAGCCGCACTGGAGGACTTTTGATGCGGTTTTATGCCCGGCAAAATGGCCACCGCATGCCTGGTCATGGCAGAAAGAGAGGATATCGTTGACTTCCCCTTCCGGGACACATCTCCGGATGATCTGATCGGCACCTATGCGGAAGAGGTACGGGTCTTCCCAAATGTAATACTTGGCATCGGAGCGTAATTTGTCTTTCTTGGCCTTCGGCCAATCGGACGGGGTCTGATGAGATGCCAAGTAATTTACAATATTAGCGAACCATGGAAGGCTAGTACCAATAGTCAGCAGGTGCTCATCGGGAAAATGCTCAGTGATGGGTCCGGAAGGGTCAATTATTTCAGAAGGAAGACGGGACAAGTGATCAGCTACCACGTTTTGTTTTCCCGCTTTGTCGCGAATCTCAAGGTCAAATTCTTGCAACAGCAAGATCCATCGGATTAATCGAGGTTTCGCGTCCTTCTTCGCAAGGAGATGCCTCACAGCTGTGTGATCCGAGTATATGATGACATGGGAACCCAGAAGGTACGATCTGAACTTCTCTAGGGCAAATACTACAGCTAGCAGCTCTTTCTCAGTAACTGTATAGTTACGCTGAGCCTCATCGAGTGTTTTGCTGGCGTAGTAAATGACCACAGGTTTCTTGTCATTTTTCTGCCCCAAAACCGCTCCTACAGCGAAGTCGGATGCATCACACATGATCTCAAAGGGTTGAGACCAATCAGGGGACTGTAGGATCGGGGCTTGGGTGACTCGGTCACGCAGGATTTCAAATGCTTGAGTGCATTCCTTGGAGATTTCGAAGGGAACATCCTTGGAGAGAAGAGTGGTCAGGGGGCGTGCGATTTTTGAAAAATCAGGGATAAATCGTCGATAAAAACCGACATGCCCTAAAAAGGATCGGATGTCCCTGATCGAGCTAGGCATAGGAAGGTGAGAAATCAGATTAACCTTAGCTCGATCCACTTGGATACCTTTTTCCGAAATTGAGTGTCCCAGGACAATTCCCTCAGGCACCATGAAATGGCTCTTTTCCCAGGAAAGAACCAAATTCACATCGATGCATCGCCTGAGTATCTGGACCAAGTGTTGGAGGCAATCGTCGAATGATGCTCCGAAAACTGAAAAGTCATCCATGAAGACTTCCAGATAATCACCTACCATATCTGAGAATATGGCAAGCATGCATCGCTGAAAAGTAGCGGGTGCATTGCAAAGACCGAAAGGCATCCTTCGGAAAGCGTATGTTCCGAAGGGGCAGGTGAACGTGGTCTTTTCTTGGTCCTCAGGATGGATTGCCACCTGGTTATAACCGGAGTACCCGTCAAGAAAGCAGAAGAACCTATTTCCCGCTAGTTTTTCGAGAATTTGATCAATGAAGGGTAGTGGGAAATGATCCTTCTTCGTGGAGGAATTGAGTCGACGGTAATCTATACAGACTCTCCACGAGTTGGCTAATCGGGTAGGAATGATTTCTCCGGTCTCAGTCGTTATAGTGGTGAGTCCTACCTTCTTGGGCACGACCTGAATTGGGCTCACCCAACGACTATCGGAGATCGGGTAGATGATTCCGGCATCTAACCATTTGATGATCTCCTTTTTCACGACCTCCTGCAGATTGGGGTTTAAGCGTCTCTGCATTTCACGAGAAGGTCGTGTGCCCTCTTCTGAATAGATATGATGAGTACAATAAGAGGGACTTATTCCAGTCAAATCATCGAGAGTCCATTCGATGGCTCTGCGATGTTGCTGGAGGACAACAATCAGACGGGATTCCTGTTCAGGACTGAGGTTGGAATTGATAATCACAGGAAGGGTCTGATTAGAACCCAAAAAGACGTATTTCAAGTGAGCAGGAAGGGGTTTCAGTTCGAGGATGGGGTTTTCAGCAGCAGCGGGTGGTTCAGTATAGATGTGAGGTTCAAGGGTGGGAGTTACTGGGTTGTTCATATCTGGATTCGACTCCTCTGTTTGCGGGTCAAGATCCTTCTGTGGTTGATGAGGCATAATCGAGTCATTCTGGAGGTGTGATTCATCAACCAAAGTCTTGATGTCACAAATTTGTTCGATGACGCCGCAATTAATTCCTTGTTGGGCCTTAAATATATCAATTTTTAGTGTTTGATCTCCAAACTTAAGCTCTATTTGGCCCTCCTCACAGCTGATGTTGGCTCTAGCAGTAGCCAAGAAAGGTCTCCCTAGAATGATTGGTGTATCCTTAGGGTTCTCAGGTGCATCCATATCTAAGACTATAAAGTCCACTGGAAAATAGAAATCCCGCACTCTCACGATAACATCCTCGAGAATCCCTTTTGGTGACTTTATAGATCGATCTGCTAATTGTAATGTCACCTCGGTTGGTTTCAGCTCAGATTCTTCTAGATGGTCAAGTAAGGATGTGGGTATCAGGTTTATGGATGCGCCCAAGTCTAACAATGCTCTATCAAATTGGGTACCACCTATCTTACAGGAAATCAGGGGAGTTCCAGGATCTTTTGCCTTGGGTGGGAGTCTACTAAGGATTACAGAGCTGGCTTGCTCTGACAGAACAATTGGGCTCCCTCCCTTGGTTCGCGGCTTACGCTGGGGTGTACATAAATTCTTTAGAAATCGTGCGTAAGCTGGTACGTGGCGGATTGCATCCATCAAGGGGATGTTTATGTGGACCTGCTCAAAGAGCTTGACCAGGTCCTCCTCAGGGGCCACGGGTTTGGTGGTCTTCTTTCCCTTGGTCAGGGCCTCGGGAAACGGGATCTTGGTTGGTTCTTCTAGGATAGGTTCAGGTTGTGGATCTGGAACAGCGGTACCTTGGATAACTATCCTAGGGTCATGGTTATCAGGCTGGGAGTGGTTTGGATAATGCGGGTCTTGAGTTGTCTTACCACTACGTGTTGTTACAGAATTTAATCCGGCCTGATTTTTATTTGGGTTTGGTAGGAGGGGTGGCTGCTGCTGAAATCCTGCATAAGAAGTTGAGGCTTCCATCTCGTCTGGAGATGGAGCAGTAGGAGCCTGATAAATCCATTGGGCGTGGCCTAAATTTGGATTCATAACGCGCTTCTGGGTTGGCACGTTATTTGGGTTAGGAAGAGGTTGGGAAGGGAGTGTGCCTGGTTGGAGAGAATTTGCCAACTGGGCCAGTTGAGTTTTAACTTCAGTAAGCTCGTCCTTGTGCTGTTTTTGAATAGCCGCATTCGATTTTTGAATGTCAGCCAGAGTCTGAAGGATTAAGGACATTTGATCTTGATTTGGCCCTGATGGATAAGTAGGGTTGGGCCGAGGCTGAGGCGGCTGGTAGTGATGAGAGGGCTGTGGGCGGGACTGAAAAGGTGGTCTTTGGGTTTGGGAATTTCCCGCCCACTGAAAATTGGGATGGTTTCGCCATCCAGGGTTGTAAGTGTTGGAGAATGGGTCGTTCTGGATGGCGTTGAGGTCCTCGCAGGTCTGAGGAACCTCCTGAGAATCAGGGAAAGGAGAAATGGAGTTCCCCCGGCTGGTGTAGAAAGGATCGGATAATCTTCCAGTCCAAGAATCAGATGGGGATGGATATGGATCCATCCCAGGGGAGGATCAGTGGAGGATGTTTTGCACAGTCTCCTGTGTGGAAGGAGGTTGTGCAAAGGAGTTACGCGCAGAGGTGGCTCGCTGCAAGTGCTGAGTCAGCTCATCCACCTTCTTTTCAATGATTGAGACCTTGTCCAATCGACTGGCCATTAATTCCAGGTCGACTGATGCGGACAGGCCCTGCGTCTCACGTGCTCCCTTAAGATTCGTCGCTGCACGGGTATTCGTCCTGTCGAATAATCCCATGGAGTCATTGTTGATGGAGTTCTCGCACATGTTTTCGAGAATCTCCCATACGGTGTCTTCATGTTGACCCATGATGTTTCCTCCGCAAGTTGCATTGACGAAAAGGCGGATGTCCTCACGGAGTCCCTGGTAAAAAGATTGGACTTGTTCCCATTTAGGAACTCCGTGATGGGGGCACTTTCTCATGAGATCCTGAAAACGATCCCATGCCTCATGGAGAGGTTCTCCTGATTGTTGAGTGAAGTGTGTAATCTGATGGCGCAAGGCGTTGGTCCGACCAACGGGAAAAAACTTTTTCAAAAATTCGGATTGAAGTTCTTCCCAAGTGTTGATCGGCCGGGTCTGAGTTTGATACCAATGGGCGGCCTTGTCCATAAGAGAAAAGGAGAACATCTTCATGAGAAGAATATCCCGATTTTGCGCATCTGATCCAAAAGTGTGGGCCAGATGCTTTAGCTGTTTGATGTGCTGGAAGGGATCTTCAGAATTAAGCCCATGGAATTTAGGTATAGCATGAATCATGTTGGGCTTTAGTTCGGAATCAGGTCCTCCAGTCGGGATTCTGACTCGAGGCTCAATGGCCACCGCAGCAGGATTGTAGTGGTCCCGCATCATAGGACGCTGTGGTGGGTGCACGAAGTTTTGGAAGAGGTCATTGAGTCGCTGGAGCTGGTGTTCCAGATTATTTTCTTCCTCAACTGGCTGAGCCATGATGGGGGAAGAAGAAGGACTTGGTTCTGAATCAGAAGAGAGAATAATGTGAGGGTGTTGCTGCAAAAACACGGGCGTCGAGGCTTGGCCTTGACGAGAGCGAATTTCTAAAGGAGGTCTTAAGGGTGGTCATAGAGACATCCTTCCGTACATGCACAGTTGGGAGAGGTAAGTTAGAAGGTGCTGGACCCAATCAAGGCACCCAAAAAATGTGTTGGGTGACTATAGAGGTACGGGGCAGATGGACCCCTTGATCAGAAAGATCGTCCACCTGAGAATTACCTGGGCAGCCAGAGAGGGAGAGTCCTGCGAAGACCCCTACACGGTAGAGCGTCCCCACGGGTTACAGGGTTTCCCCCACCCGACCTCTCTTGTCACTGCGGTTCCAGGTAGACCAGAATGGGGATCTTGACCTCTTAAGTCTACCAATTTTAAGATCAGGGTGCTTAAGGTTTCACTTGAACTTTAGTCTTTTTAAGTGCAAAGAGTGACCTAATTTAAGGTTGGTTAACCCAAAGGGGTCAACTTTACCTCTTGTTTTCTTTGAGGGATTTTTGGGTCCTTTCTTTTAGGGTCCAAGTGTTTAAAGAGAGAGCCAATTGTTTAGGATTTTTCTTGTTAATTATTTTCAATCAATGGCTTGGGCACACCTCTTTTGGATTTCTTCAATTCTTGATTAAGGGGTGTGTCTCAACTGAAATCCTAATGTTTGACCTTATGTTGGCTCTACTTGGTCCATTTAACTCTTTGTTGGGAAATTAGGGCTCAAGCAAGAATGTGTTAGCCCTTAAATACCCTTAATAGTGTGCAGGAGTGATGGGTTGAAAACATGCAACTCTTTATGGTTACTAAGTATGGAAAACAGGTTAGCCCTATATTTCTTGTTCTTTTCTTTTCTTCCTCTTTAGAGTTTAGGGGTTAATAGTGAGAGGAAAGATTTACCTGTCTTCGGAGTGGTTGTCGTGTGGTTGCTTGTCTTCTTGAGTTCCTGTAGCTGCACAAAAGAGAGGAGATTATCAGAAATTAAAAGAAACAGGAATGTTTACCTCTAGAATAGCCGTTGCTCCCCGGCAACGGCGCCAAAAATGGAGTCGGTTCGTTTGATGACCGGGTTTTGGTTTTGTTATAACGTTGTAGTAAAGCCGGTTATTACCAACATTTCAAATATATAAAATTTTTTACTCGGAAAATAAAAGAGTTCCCGAGGTCGAACTCAGGGAGCAAGTTGTATTCTAGAGATATACATATTTCTTTTACAAAATAAAGAAAGAGAGAGGGAAAGAATTTGTTGTTCTCTTTGTTTTCTCCTCGTGATGTTCTTCTTTCTTTCTTTCTTCAGATCTCCTTCTTCTTCTTCTTCGTTTATGTCTTGGCCTCTCTTCTTCCTTTTCTGCAGTCTCTTCTGTGAAGGTTTCTTCTTCCTTGGCTCTGCTGCACTTCTTCTCTGCAGCCTTTCCTCCTCTTCTGCCTTGCTCAGCCTCTTCTTTAGAGTTTCTTCTTGTTTTTCCTCCCTGCGGTTAAGTGTCAGCTTCTTCTTTTCTTTTTCAGCCGGGGACGTCACGCGAAGCTTTCTTCCTTAGCTGCTTCAGGCCGTCGTCTGATTTCCAAATCAGACGACTTAACTACCTGTTGCTACAGTTAGCTTCATTCTTCTTCCGCGGGTCTTCTTCTTCGCCTGTGCCTGCACACTTCAGAGTTTTTCGTCAGAGGCAAAACCTACTCTACCCTCCCCCCCCCGCGTCTCTCTTTCTCTCTGAAACCACTCTTCGGAAAGCTCTCCCAGAGCTACCGGGTAACCGGGTTCGGATCAGGCCCGGGTCCAGGCCCACCGGCGTGCGTGGTGGGCGAGGAGTGCAGGTCAGTCTTAGGTCGGGTCGGGTCGGTTCGGGTCAGGTCCGCGGGGCGTGAGCGCGGACGAGACCGGGTAACCGGGCGGGTGAAGGGGACCTCACCCCGTGTGCTGAGGCAGTAAGCCTTCAGCACTTTTGCATCTTATGTCGCTGCGGCTCGTCAGGCGTTTCCAAGGTGGGACTAAATGGCCCACCTCAATTGCGCGCCCGCAGCGGGGAATTCAGCAGGAGATGGCGGCGTCGCGCGAAGCTTTCTTCCTTAGCTGCGAACCTGGTGTTTTTCCAAACTCCTCGCAAGGCCTGGGAGTGAATCTGGGCTTGGCGCTGAGCGTGGCGCGCCTGTAGCTGCAGGTGGAAGCAGTTCCTCCTGCGCGTCAATGGCGGCGGAGGTCGGGTGGCCTGTCCACAAGAAAACGGCCTCTCGGCCTAATCAAAGAGTGCCAGGAGCTTCGCCAGGGTGCGGCGAAGCTCGTGTGGGTGGTGGCGAGGCGCGGGGCGGCGTGCGAGGGCTGCCCTAGGTCGGACTGTGGGTCGGAGGAAGGGTCTGTTCGGTGGAGTTGCAGAGGGTGATGTGGGGGAAGTGGCAGGGCGGAGGTTGATCAGGGTGAGGAGGCGGAGGTCCTGCGGTGGTCGGCGAGCCGTGTGGGTTGCTGAGGTGATGGGAGCGGCTCGCCGGAGGGTGGTCGGAGGCGAAGGGGGTGAAGGTGGTCAGGGTCGGTCGAGGGCTTAATTGAATAAATTGAAAGCGGGGAAAGAAAGAGGAGAAGAAGGGGAGTAGCTCTAGCTTACTTGCAGGGACGAAGGGGGAGGAACAGGGCGACAGTCGTATCGACTGTCGCCGGAGAAGACGATGCTCAGGGGAAGGGGCGGCGGCGAGCAGAGAGCCGGAGAGGCGCCAGCTGGGTGCGGCGTGGCGCGGGAAGAGCAGGGGAGGAAGTCTCTGCTGCTGGTATTGCGGCAGAGCGAAGAGGTGGAGGGGGAGGAAACCGCCGGAGCTGGTGAGCGTCTGCCGGAGGAAGAAGAGAAGAAAGTTGGGGATTTTCTCCGTCAGATCCAGGCTGCTTCGGTCGGTGGAGCAACGGGGGGTATTTATAGGGATCAAACAGGGAGGAAGGCGGAGGGAGACGACGTGTCTCCCTCGCCGGAGGATGGTCGGAAACAAGAACCCATACCGTCCGTGCGTTCGCACGGCCGGTATGGTGGGTTACAACGACCAGGGGGGTGTCCCTGCGACGGCTGACGACGCAGGGCACCCCCGGTTTACTTGCCAGGTCCCCCACCTCACCCTGCGCGGCGCCATGCTCCGCGTAAGGTCGCCGGAGCATGGTGCTGGCAGGTTTTGCAGGAGGGACCTGATTGCAAAGAACGAAGGAGAGTTAGGGGCCAAAATGCGAGGGTTCAAAAGTTGAGGGCCAAAGAGTAAATATATGAGGACCAAAGTGTAAAGTCGGTCAAGGAGGTTTCTTCTTAGGCTCAAGTTTTTATACATGACTAATTAGGACCTAAGGAATCTGATGGTGAATTTCATTTTCATCTTAAACCTTGTTTGACCGGTCAATTTGCGCAAAAACCCAAATTAAGTTATTAATTGGGCATGGTTCTCAATGTAGGTCAAAATGGGTTCTAAAGGCCAAATTGAAGGTTCTAAACCCTAGAGATTATTTTTCCATGAATTTTAGAGGGTTTATTCTATTTTTACTTTGCCTCGAACCTTTTGAATTGAAGTGGGTTGTTTTAGGGTTACAGATTTATCATTTAGTTTCTTGGAATTGCTGTAGCCCTTGCTAGATCATTTCATCCCACTTTTATTCTTATTAAGCTGCTTTGACCTATGTTTGGGCCCTGAATTATCCTGTATGCAGATTATACTGGTGAAATTGCATTTTTACCCCTTATGACTTGTTTTCTCCTTAAACTCAGAATTCTCTGAGTTAAGCCTTTCCTTGAGATATGTAGGAGCTTTTATCCTTTGTATTAGGTCAAAATGAGCTAGTTATGGCTCATGATGAGGTTCTCATCACTAGTGTTGTAATTATAAACTAAAGTTGCATGTTAAATGAAGTTGTTTACTATCTAGTTACTTGCCCTCTTTTATGTTAAAGTTGCATGTGTGAATGAAGAAATTCTAACCCTACTCTCTCTCTCTCTCACTCGCTTTTCACCCACGACTTTTTGCAAGCAAAAAACCTGTTATTTCCGTGACATTAAGTGATAAGAAAAATCCGATTTTCATGCCTCCCTGAGATCGACACTTGGACTCACATCCGTTTCTTCATTGTAAAATCGACGTTGCGAGCGCAAGCTAAAACGACTCTTCTAAACACACGTGTCATGCGCACGTCAATGTGTTGGATGACTGCAATCTTGTGGGCAAGTTGTGGTGGTTGTTAGCACACGACGACCGGGGTTTCATCGATTGGTAGGACTCAGGTCATCACACCCTTCTACCTAGACATCCTCTTCTATTCAGAAGGTAGGTTCCTCTTCTTTATCTTACCTCGAATCCTCTCAAGTTGGACCCTCTTTCTCCACAGCAGTCCCTCCATATGACCACTTCACTAGTTTCTCCCTTGCTCCTATCTGCAATCCCTCTCTCTTTCTACGACTATGAGTGGAGTCTCCTTGATAGGAGTTTTCTAGTCATGATTCTGTTGATATCTAAGATGTTACAGATGGTATGTCTCTTCTGATGCATAGACAACGTGAGATAACAACTGTATTGATGGATCATGGAACTCAGGTGGCCAAGTATCTTAGTGCCTTAAGGAGTCTTCATGCTTTTCAGCATAGAGACTAGCGCCCTCCCTGACCACATAGATGTACCATAGGGCTACTACCACCAGCAGCACCACCTCGTCTAACTACCTACTTGACTCTCTCTAGACCTTCAGCAATAGAGGCGTTACATCTCTCTTCGTCGACGAGATGATGACCAAGGCTTAGTGCAACTCAGGGCTTTACTTTAGCAGGACCTAGTACTTTTGCTTAGGCTTCTAGAGATATAGATATGGCTGCAAAGTTCAAAGAGAGTTTAGATGCATTTCTCAGATTCTTCTGACTATCGAGACATTTTATTTGGTCTGTAGAACTATTATTTGCTACACTACTTTATTTGCTTTAGATTTTGATCTATAGAACTTCTATTAGCTTGCACTATTATATCTGCTTTAGATGTATAACTTTCTTATTTGATTCATTCATTACATATTAGATTTCTTAAGGGGGAGAACATATTGGAATATACTTATTGTTATTTACGCTTATCTTTTTGTTAATAACAAAAGGGGGAGAAAAATTTTATATGCATATAGATAGAGTGAGTATTTCACATGCATATATAATTATAATTTTGTTCCCATCAAAAAGGGGGAGAATGTTGATACCATTATTTTGATGTAACAAAATTATGTTTTATTATACAACTAACCATTTCAAGATCTCTCTTTGCAGGATGAAATGATGAGACACTTGCATGATTCAAGCAGGATTTCATCAAGGAAAATGATGTTATATTGTAATTTTTACTTTTTTGAGTCTAGATTAATTGTAAGGAACCTCAATTAACCTATTAAAAAGCTTTTCAATTGATAGAAAATCAATTAGGTTTTTGTCTCTACATCTACTAGCATTTGATTGGCGAACTTAGAATATTGATAGACCAAAATGATTGATCGACCAACATTAAGGTTTATAATCAACCAAATTAACCTAATGGTAAATTTTGATTTTCTCCATGATAATCGATCAATAATTGATCGATTAATTTGATAAATCGATTGACTAAAGTGAAATTTGATCAACTAATCATGAAATTTGATTAACCAACACTGTTTAAAAAAACATTCCTAAAATGCTCGATTCTCGTCTATAATAGGGCCCTTGTGAATCATTTCAAAACACACCTTCCATAACATTTCAAAGAGAAAAAGTACTTGGTGCGTACTCGAATAGGCTTTATTAAAATGGTGATATTAATGTTGAAATGAGTATAGTGAGTTAACCTAAGTCGAGTCTACACCAGTTTCACAAAATTTTTAATCTAGCCTACTTGATTTTATCTTGATCACTTTTAGGCCCAAGGTCGATCTCAGGGAGGTGGGGATCAGGAGATTTGCAAAGTTTCTAGGCCTTTCCTAAAACGTATCTCTTCCTTACGTTTATTATGTTTTTGGTTTTCCTGATTTTTAGGTTTTTTTTTCCAATAAACTTGTTCTTAAGGCACACCCTTAAATAGGTCCTTAGCTATACGCCAAAATACAATGAATCCTGTCTCACCACACACGAGATCATGTGCCTGCAAATCAAGATTTATCTATTCTATTTTATACTTTTTTTTTAATCTTTTTAGTAGTAGGAAGAAAAGACAAATTGAAAGCAAAATAGAATGCAATGAAAAGAAATACTTAGCTTAGTATATCTATATATGTATATATAATAGATATAGAATATGTATAATTATATTGATGTTACATAGATAGGGGTGAAGATGGAAATGTGAAAGGGATGTAGCACGGTGTCAAGTTGGTCCACGTCTAGCAAGACGCAGCCAACAAGACTAAGTGCCGCGTGAAGTGTGGAGCGGATGTGTGTGAGTGTGGGTGGACACACTTGCTTTGCGCGGGTATCAAGGAATATCAGCAACTAGTGCGAATATTCCCATGATACGATGCGCAGTGGAGGAGTGAGTGCACAGGTGTGTGGGTAGTGTATGTGAGGTGAATATGTGTATAGGGGAATGTGGATAAGTGGATATTTAAGTATATATGTATATATATATAACTATATATGTACATGTATGTGTATATGTATATATATATATATAAATAAATATGTATATATATTTATGTATATGTAAATATATGTGAGGGTGAGAGTGTGTGAATGTGTGTGTATATATATATGTGTGTGTGTGTATGCGTGAGTGTGTGTGTCTATTTGTATGCATCACAATGTGTGTGTATGCTGCAGGAGGGGCAGCCGTTTAAGACGTCTGCGGCACGGGGGCGTCATCTAAAGGCGCGCAAGCGCAGAAGCAAAGGCGAACGCACGTGCACGGGGTAAGTGAGACGCAGCACACTGTGGCTGCGTGCGGGATGAAGTGCTCGTGCTGCAGAGTGCAGCACACAGCGCTGAGGGTGGGAGCACGGTGATCAGCTAGAGCAGGTGCGGGCGAGGAGAGAGAGCGTCGTAGCCACTGGCTAAGTGAGAAATGAGCCAATGGCTACAGCGTTCCGCAGACCACTCGCTATAGTGTGCTACAGTGCGTGCGCAGTCTGGCAACTGGCTAGAAGCAATTCGCCGCACGACCGGTGCTGTGGAGCTCCCGCGTACGCGAAAAGGAGCCCCGAGCGGTCTGCTTGGGCAGGCAGTGACCAGCTGGAGGTGCACGAACATGCTGGAGGTGCACGGAGGGCGTGAGCTTCAGAGCTTGGAGCCCTGCATTAATGGCGAAGGAGAACAACAACAAAACGAAAAAGGAAAGAAAAATGCAAATAAAAAAAATGAAGCAAGAAACCACCACGCCCACCTGCTCACGACGGAGCTGGGTGGTGGTGGAACTCACAGTGGTGCTCTGAGACCACTGTGAGATATCTCCTGCACATGGTGTGCCTCTTCTCAACTTGTGAGAAGAGGAACTGTGTATGGAGAGGGAGAAGGAAGGAGGTTGGCCAGCGGTGCATGTGGTGTAGTCTGAGGGTGGCGATGGGTCTGTATGAAGATGGATGCCGGCCGCTACCACAAGGGGGAGTGCAAGGTCTTTTATAGAGGGAGAGCACGCCTCCCCCCCATGCTGCTGGTAGAAGGAGCGGCGAGGAGAGGTGCATACTATGCCCGGCAGCCGCATGGAATAAAAAAAAATGGTGAAATTGCAATGCCACACTCAAGGAAAATGTTAATAATGGAAGTAGATTGGATGGCCATTTATTATCACTCTCTTCCCCTCTTTATAAATGCATGCAGGTGTATATTTATAAATGCAAGTATGGCTACATAAGATGCATGGGTAATGCTAGGAAATAACACAAGATGGCATTTTTATTGGTGCATCTTGCTGTGCAATCAGTACTTCCACTGTCCTCGTGCTTTCATGTCCATTCTCTTATGCTCTTAAAAGGTCAACTCTCTGTGCTTCAGAAAAATTTTGATTTGCAACTCTTAATATATTTGAGGTTCCATGGATTTACATTTGTATTATTTCATTTTCCTAGCTTGATTGTGTAACGAACGCGTGCCCCAGACGTATTTTAAGACATCTGGGAGGTGGTCCAGACGTCTGGGATCGTTCCCAGATGTCTGGAAATCCATTAATTTCAACACGCGCGAGTCGTCTGCGCGCCTGAGCGCGCAGACCGGATATTCGCTTATTCCCTCTTTCTCTGCGGCTGCAGACACCTGCCGCGTCCTCTCTCCTCCTCACGCGGCCTTAGAAGGCCACACGCTCCCTCCCGTCGTCTCCACCGTGTCCTCCTTCTTCTCCTTCAGCCAGTGAGCGTGAGCGAGAGCGCGAGGGCGGCAGCGGCGGCCGCAGTGAGCGCAGAGGAGGTGCTGCGTGCGAGAGCGGAGCTCTACCGTGAGGGCGAGCTCGCCGGGGCGGCTAGGGCCGGCCGGCAGAGGGTGCGGGGGGCGCGGAGTGACGTGGAGGGGGGGACTGCTGTGGTCTGAGCAGCAGGCGCGCGAGGTGCGACGCGGGCGGCGTCGCGAGCGAAAGCCGGGTGGTGCCCTGTTCTGGAAAAATTTCCAAAATCAGACGTCTGGGTTGATAGCCAGACGGCGAGGGCGACGTCTGGTAGATCTTCCAGTCGTCTGAAAGGTGAGTTTTCCGTCTTCTTCTTCCTTCCTGTCGACTGACCGTACTGAGGGAGGGAGATGGGTGTGCGCAGGCTCGGTGATTCGCCATCCAACGCGAATCAGACGTCTGGCTGTTGTACCAAACGGCGGGAGCGACCTCCAGACGTCCGGGGAGACCATCGGACGTCTGGGAGCTAGGCCAGACGTCCCCGCAGACTTTTGGACGTCTGGGAAACCACGCTGAACAGGTAATTCTCTGATCCACTTTTTAAGACGTCTGGAAGAAGTTCCAGACGTCTGATTTTGCACAGTGTCGTCGTTTTTGACCCATTTAGGACCCGTTCGGGTTCCGTTTTCCGCGATTCGAGTTGCGTTCTTTTCAGAATTAATTCCTCTACCCGTCTACAGTAGCTATACACTATTTTGAGACACTCCTTGTGTTTGATCCTTGTGATAGGACCCCATTCTGTTGCAGTCTTGGGGGTCGTGGAGGCACGCGGGATTCCCGATCACGCCCCCATTTCTCCCGTTGTACCTGGTAGAGTGGCTTTAAGTTATTAATAAAATTTGTTAAATTATGGAACCATAAATAGAACCTAGGACATTGCATGAATCCTAGGAATGAGAAATAGATGGAATGATAGCTCCTAGGTGTTGCATGAATCCTAGGACTGGAAAACTAAATTGTATGATAGATCCTAGGATATGGCATGAATCCTAGGGTGGGAAAACTAGTGGAATGTATAATACTGCAGTCTTGGAAAATGGAAAGAGATATAAAGCTGCCACGCCCCCATTTCTCCCGTTGTACCTGGTAGAGTGGCTTTAAGTTATTAATAAAATCTGTTAAATTATGGAACCATAAATAGAACCTAGGACATTGCATGAATCCTAGGAATGAGAAATAGATGGAATGATAGCTCCTAGGTGTTGCATGAATCCTAGGACTGGAAAACTAGATTGTATGATAGATCCTAGGATATGGCATGAATCCTAGGATGGGAAAACTAGTGGAATGTATAATACTGTAGTCTTGGAAAATGGAAAGAGATATAAAGCTGCCTGTAATTTGAATTAACAGCTGCCTGTTGTGAATAGATAACGTGGTTGAGAACATGGATTGTAAGAATGTGAAACTGGAAAGTGAAACCTGGATGTTTGAGTAAAAAGGATGGAACCCTACGGGGAAGTAGGAGTAGAACTCCTGGAAAGTGAATGGATTAGTTTGGGGAAGTGAGCTGGCCCTTGAGTACGGAGTACCAAGGAGAGCGACTGTCCCCCTGTTTAGTGCAGAGCGGAGCCAGCCGCCCCAGGAACCCGGGGTTAGGACTGGCCACTCTGTACCGACTTGCTGGCCCTTGCGTACATAGTACCGAGGAGAGCTACTAGTGTAGGGAGGTACTAGCTACCCCACGGGCCCCGGGGTTCTGCTAGCCTCCCACACCGACTTGTTAGGCCCGCTGGGGCAAACCAGGGTAGTCAGGCGAGGGTGCGCGGACTGTGGAGGGGCAAGGCCCCGGTTTGGTTACTATGGAGGGGTTGGACCCCTGTTACTGAGAGGGCTCTGCCCTGGACTGGTTCCGTGCTGAGCTTTGGGCGCACCCGTTAACGGAAACGACTGACCGCGTGCCAGTACGGGTTAGCTACCTGTGCGTTTATCGCGCGTGCCGTAGTCACCGTTACGTCTGTCAGTGACCTTGGGGTGGTTGACTGAGGGTAGGATCACCACGGGGGACTCTCCCGACCAGGAGAGCACCACGTGCTACTTCTACTTTTTGGAAAAGACTGCAATCAAGATCGTTCCCACGAGGAACATTCGAGATCAAGTAAAAGATCTGAGGAATAAATGAAATAGTGAGACAATTGAAAGATGTGAATAAAGAAAGTAATCGAACATAACAGCTACTATACACTCTACTGTTGTCTTTAGTTTTAGTTGCCACTCTACTCAGCATTTTGCTGACGTGTTACACTCGTTACCTTTTTCAGGACCAGGTGTTGAGCAGCCAGGGTCAGCAGCTGCAGAGGACGCTGGGCCGAGTAGGGTCCAGTAGAGTTGCCACTGTCTTTTGTACCTCTTTGTTTCCGTTATAGTGAGTAGCTCTTGTTTCCGCTGTACTTTTCTTTACCTGCAGTTCATGTTATATGATAAATGTTGTTCTACTGTTGTGGTGGTATATACTGTAGTAGTTTCTTTCCTTACTGTTGTACTTTCTTACTGTTAGTTATATTCATGCTGAATGTGGTTTATTTTACTGCTCTTTTGGTTACTTCCTCGTTGGACAACTAGGTCTTGGGATTAGTCGAGTCGGTCCGGTTCTCGTGTCTCGTAGGGACTCGGGAACCGGGTCGTTACAGATTGGGATTCAAGTTGTTGGGGTTCCTAAGTTTTGTTTTTGTCTTCTTGCAGATGAAAGATAGAAGAGGTGATGCAAGAGGTTGTGCCACCCTCATTGAAGTGGTGTAGATAGTGGATTGACTAACTTTGCAAAGTAGGGAAAATCCTAAGTTAGAAGGCTTAGGTAGTGGTTTTTACTTGTAGGCAATTCCACTATAAATCGATGTGCCATTGTGTCATGTTTCTTGAGGATTGAATTTTTTTAAATTTGATGTAATTGTTTATATACACTATTCACCCCTTCCAATGCAAACCTTTAGATCCTGCAAAGGCGTTGTCAAAATCCTCTATTGCCATGGCTGAAGTCTATGTTGAAAGCCAATCCACTATAAGACCACCTCTCTTTGATGACACAAATTGTGGTTATTGAAAGACTTGTATGCATATTTTTTTGGAGTGAATGGAGTATGAAGTGTGAGATGTAATAGTCTCAAAATACACTCAACTTGAAAGGAAGGCAAGAGTTGAAGTTATGACATAGGAAAAAAAGATGTAGCCCACAATGCCAAGGCTATGACCATGATCTTTTGTATCCTTTCAAAAGAAGAACTCAACCAAGTCTCGACATGCAAAACCAAGACAACAACTATTCAAGAATCAAAAGATCTCTCTTTACTCCAACTGGATGACTTGATTGGTAGTCTAGATAAAGAACATAAAGGATCATGAAGGAGAAGGAAAGTAGAAGAAAGATTGCACTTCTTTCACGCAAGTTTAGGAAGTCCTAAAGAAACAAGAAGAATTGGAGGAAGAAGGAAAAAATAGAGGATCAAGTCATTTTCTATAATCGCAGAAAGAGAGGACATATCAGAAAGGTGTGTCCTTTGCTTCAAAAAGACTCAAAGAAGAAGAAGTTTAAGAAGCCACTAAGAAAAGAAGCAAAGAAAAAGGCTCTTTAATTCATGTAGGATGAATCAGGCACGAGCTCTAAAGATGAAGAAACTTCTGGTGAAGAAGTTCTCTGTGTACTTATATGGCACTTAAGGATGAGGTATCATCATTTTCTTTTGAAGAACTTTTAGAAGATTTTTATAAATTGCATGATGTAACTATGACACTTAAAGCTGATAATAAGAAACTTGCAAAAGATCTAGATCTTCCTATAAAAACAAATGTACTTCACAAAATCTAGAATTGTCACAAGAAATTGCTTCCTTGAAAACTCATGTAGATTCTCTTGGAGTGGAGTTAGATAAGCTAAAAGAAAAATTAGTTACTCTTGTCAATGATCTAGCTAAGTTTACCAATGGAAAAGACAATCTGGAAAAATTATTAGGCACACATACCAGAGCTCCACAAAATTTGGGTTAGGATACATCCCTAAAAATGATCATGAATCCTGTAGTTCAAAAGCACAAAATGACACACATAGGTCATCTGGTTAGAAGGTCAAGAGAGTGTATACACCTAATGACACTTTATTGGATACAACACACTAACAAAATTGAACCCAAAAAGAAAATTTAGGTACCAAAGGATACCTTGAAATCCTATTTTGTTAGGTACCTTCAGGAAGACCGAATAGAGCACAAAACCTAGTTGTATAGGATGTGCAAAGGCAATCTTGAATCTGTTAGGACCTTATCAGGCCACAATGGATGGTACTTAGTGCTCAACCCTCTCCAGCTAAACCAATTCAAAAACATTGCATGATAGGCATAAGGAGAAAGAAGATAGGTCATGGACAACAACTGCTCCAAACAAATGACTAGAGAAGAAAGACTGCTCCACAGCCTCAACCACAAGAAAGATGTCACGATCACTTTTGGCAAAAGACACAAGGTCCATATTATTAGTACTAACCAAATTGGTAATTCTGAAATCTCCTTTGATAATGTCCATTTAGTTAAAGGCTTAAAGCATAACCTACTTAGTGTAAGTTAGATTTGTCATAAAGGATGTAAAGTGAACTTTACTTCAAAAGGATTCAAAATTAAGGATAACAAAACAAAAGAGACAATAACAAAACAAAAGAAACAAAATTAAGAAGACATAAGTTTAAAGATATCTATATTATTGACTTTGATAAATGCAACACTTATGAATGCTTGGTTGTATCAGATGATGAGTCAATACTATGGCATAGAAGAGTAGGACATATTCACATGAAAAACATAAATAAACTTGTGAAACATGACTTAGTCAAAGGATTACCAAAAATTACATTTAAGAAGAAAAATTTTTGTGAACTAGGTAAACTGCATAAAGTCTCTTTCAAATGAAAAAATATTGTTGACACTTCAAGACCTCTAGAGTTACCTCACTTAGACCTCTTGGGATCAACTAAGTCCGAAAGCCCAAGAAGGTGTAAGTATTGTCGTGTTATTATTGATGACTTCTTTAGATTTACTTAGGTATTATTTTTAAGATCCTGACATTCGAGGAATTTAGCAAGTTAGCCAAGAGAATCCAAACTAAAAAGGGTTACATCCTCTCTAGGATTAAAAGTGGTCATGGAGGAGAATTCGAGATTCAGTACTCTGATTATAGCTCAAAATCTAAGATTAAAGAATTTGCCTTTCTTATAGCTGCACCTCAGAATGGTGTTGTAAACACTACAAGAAAAATGGGATATGCCGTCCGTTAGTTTCCGTCGGTCAATAAAATCGACGGCAATAATATTTTTTCCATCGCTTACTTAACTAAGAGATGGCGAAGGCCTATACTCAACCAACTGCCTATTGAAGAAAAGCGATTTGGTGCGCGGTTGCCATTAATATTCGTCGTCGGTTTAGTAACCTCTGACAAATACATTTTTACCATTGCTTATTAAAGTAAGCGACGACGAAGGCCTCTACTCGACCAACTGCCGACTTAAGAAAAGCGATTTAGCACGCGATTGTCGTTAATATTCACCGTCGCTCTAGAAACAGACGGGAAATATATTTTTTCCGACGGTTAGTGTAATAAGCAACGGCAAATGAACGTATTTTTCTGTACTAAATCTATTTCTACAATGATTTCTCTATCTAGACGTCCGACATATTATCAGACGCCTGACCTATCATCTGGGCAACTTATCTAGAACCTTGTTTCAATCTTGTAAAAACAGGAAGGAAAGGATCTTTGTATTAGACGTCTGACATTTATTCTAGACGTCTTATAGTTTACTCTTTACCTTCGGTTATATGAATAAGTGACAGAAAAATGTCGATTTAAATTTGCCACGGAATGTTTGGCCGCAATGGAGGGGAGACGTAATTTACTACTTACCAGCAGTTTCTTATATAATCGACGATAAATGTCGGTTAAGCGGGCGATTAAAATTTTCAGCCAAAATTTGGGCGTGATGGGGGGAGCTTTTAATTTATCATTTTTCGTCAATTTCTAATATAACCGATGGCAAAGGTCTGTTAAACATATTCCTGCACAGAGCCCTCTCCTCCCCCATCATACATTCAATCGTCACTGACCCCTCTCTAAACCCTCGCTGCCGGAGCTCCTCGTAGACACCCCTCCTCCTCCTCCTCAGGTAACTCCTCCTCATCTTCGTCATCCTCCTCCTCACGCCCTCCTCCTCCGCACCGGTCATTCTCCTCCTCCTGCCCTTGTCACCTCACCTCCTGCTGCCCCCCTCCTCCTCCTTGACTCCTCCCCAACCCCCTCCTCCTCCTCCTTCCCCTCCTGCCATCCTCCTCTTCCTTCATGACCCCTCCTGCCGGCATCCTCCTCCACCCCCGACCCCTTCCTGCCAACCTCCTCCTCCACCGTGCCCTCCTCCAGCCTCCCCTCCTCCCCAACCCCCTCCTCCTCCTCCTCCCCCTCCTGCCATCCTCCTCGTCCTCCCTAACCCCTCCTATCGATCTCCTCCTCCACCCTACCCCACTCCTATCGGCCTCCTCCACCCTACTGCCCCTCCTCCTCCTCCCCGACCCCTCCAACAACCTTCCCTTCCTACCAGACCTCCTCCTGCCGCCCCTCTCCTCCTTCCCAACCCTTCTTCTACCTCTCCTCCTTGCCTCCCTCCTCCTTCACCTGCCATCCCCCTCATCCTTCTCCTCCTCATCTTGCTACTATGCCTTCCCCGATCCTCCTCTCCTCCTTAGTACCACCCTCCTCTTCATCTCCTTCTCATCTTCCTTTCCCAATTATATCAAATTAAAATGTTAAGTTATTAATAACATGATGATTGATTATTTAATTTATTTTGCATTATTGAATTTATAGGTTGTTGGTGACGGTCACGCTCGGTCATGCTCAGAAGCTACAATACATCGGAGGTATAATTTCATTTGTTTAAATTTATTTTATGATATTTTAGGATTATATTAGATGTGGGGCATGCCCACATAATGTTATTTGTTGTATGATTTATTGTAAATGTGGGGTGTGCCCACTTTTATTATGACTATTATTTTGCTATGCAGGTTTTTAGAAAACTGAAAATATAATGGGAAATTCTGCCAATTTTTTTTCAAAATTGTTTTAATGTTTAATTGGGATTAATATATGTTGTTTAGGTTTGGTATTAGGTTGTGTATATGGTGCTTGGCCTAGGGTTTTAGGATTTGAGTTCAAAGAGGGTTATGGTGGTTGGGTTGGGCTAGGGTTTAGACGTTTGGTTTGGGTCAGGGTTAGGGTTTTATGACTTAATAAGGGTTTGGGTCAAGGTTAGGGTTTTCGCTTGCTCCCGCCCTTGGTTTGCATGTTTGTTTAGGTTAGGGTTTAGGATTATAATTATAATTTATTATTTAATTAATTTTACTTTTGAAATTGCAGGTTATCAATGTCGGGTATACTCGGAGGCTTCAATAGTTTGAGGTATATATATACATTCAATCTTTTTAATTTAATTGAATGATATTGTAGTTTTTTGGTAAAATTTTTTAATGTTTAAATTAGTTAATGTTTAGATGTACACACTTGCTAAAGAAAATATGTGCACGCGAGACCAAACATTAGGTATTCTAACCCCTAGGGTAAAAGTCCTCCGAGTCAAATTGTGTCCAAATTATTCGCCTGTCGAGACTTATGATCATATTATACGGACAATGCAGGAACTGTATGTATACCTCACTTACATGCATGATGTGTTGTCTTTATAGCATGCCATAAGACTCGATCGACTTTAGCTCGGTGAAGTACCAAACTAAAGAAGGTCATTAAAGATTTGATGATAGCTTAGTTTTGTTCGTTACATGTAACCATGTGCGATGAAATTTCAGTTGCTTATTCCTGCTCTTCTCCGGTATACCAACTAATCTTATCTAATTTCCTGCGGTGCCCTTAATTAGGTGTTAAAGGAAATCTAGCTAAGGTTAGTATTGGGGGGTATACTGGAGAAGTACGGGGAGATGCTGCCGAAATTTCACTGCACTAAGGTTACATGTAATGAGTAAAACTAAGTTATTATCAAATCTTTGAGGATGGGCTACAAAGTGAAAATATTAATCAACATACACATCATTCGGTCATTTTCCTTCCCAATAAGTGATTTGGTTACATCAAATTTTAGGTTATAATGGATAAATCCTAGGTTGGATTGTGGGGTTCAAACTACACCAGATATAAGGATGGAGTAATTTCATTTCTGGATTGGGCTTTTCATAATGATAAGAAGATATTTAGGTGAAGAGGTCAACTAGATAATATCTTCTGCCCATGCAGAAGATGTTTAAATAGTTCCTTGCATGATCGTAATACTGTGCTCGAGCACTACATCTGTAATGGGTGGTGGCAGCATTACACTATTTGGGTAGCTCATGGAGAGGAGTTGGCTGAGAAAGTCATAAACAATGAGAACACTATTAACCAAGAGATCGAAGAGAACATAGTTGATAGCGGAGGTGAAGAAATAGAAGAAATGTTGAACGAGATGAGAGCAGGAGAGGATATTAATACAAAAAGGGAAGATTCGTTCAGTTGTGATCCATTCTATGATGTTGTTAAGGCGACTGAGGATCCTATTGTTCCCAGTGTTACGAAAATGTCAAAGTTGTCATTTTTGTTAAAGATGTTTCAACTAAAGGTTATGAATAGAGCTAGTGCTAAATTCATGATAGAAATACTTCAGTTTATTGCTGAGCTGTTGAATAACCCTGATGGTTTTCCAACTTCATGGTATGAGGCAAGGAAATAGATTCGTAAGCTTGGTTTGGATTGTAAGAAAATCGATGCATGTCCGAATGACTGCATTCTTTTCAGAAATGGATTTGCAAATTTGAGTAGTTATCCCGAATGTGGACAACCTCAGAAAGTTCTTCGTTACTTCCCACTGACACCTAGGCTTCAACGCCTTTTTATATCAACTAAAACTACACAGTTGATGACATGGCACCAAGATTGTAAATCTCAAGATGGAAGAATACATCATCCTACTGATTCAGAGGAGTGGAAAAGATTTGACGAAAGAAATGATTTATTCGCTTTAGAAGTAAGAAACGTGCGGTTGAGTCTTGCAAGCGATGAATTCAATCCATTTAAGAGTATGTACCCGTTGTACTCTATATGGCCAATGGTAATGGTCACTTATAACTTACCTCCCTGGTTGTATATGAGATCGCCATTCATGATGCTGACCCTGTTAAGACCAGTGGCATCAAAACACTTTAAGACGTCTGAGAGTTGGTCCAGATGTCTGGTCAGACGTCTGGACGCCTTTCCAAACGTCTGGAAATTAATTTTTGCGTGCATACGATCGCGAGTCTGCGCGTGTGCCGTGCGCAGACTGAAACCCCGCCGCCCTCTTCTCTTTCTCTCCCCTCACCGACCTGCAGAAGCCTTTCCCATTCCTACAAATACTCCTCTCCCCTCTCCCTCGTTCACCACCCCATCCGTCTTCTCCTTCCTCCAACGCAAGAGCGAGAGTGAGAGCGAGCCGCAGCTGCTGCCGAATGCAGTGGCGAAGAGGAGAGGTGCAGTGAGAGGGAAGAGGAGAGAGCACGCGAGCCGTAAGAGAAGAGAGCTCGCCGGAGCAGCTCGAGGCCGGCCAGCGTGCACGAGGAGGAGTGTTATGCTGGGGAGGCTTCCCCCGGTGCTGCTACAGCTCAGGCAGCAGGCGGACGAGCGCGACGCGGCCACGTGAAGTGGGAAGAAGCCGAAGGAGCTTCTGATTCTAGGATTTTTTCCCAAAATCAGACGTCTGGACCTACATCCAGACGACGCGGACGACGTCTGGAGGGAGCTCCAGACGACTGAGAGGTGCGTATTTTCCCCCTTTGCTTCCTTCTGCGAATACGGACATGCAAGCTGTTCCGCCAAAGTTCTGTCTCATGTCGTGTTGAGAGATGTCGCGTGCGTGTACAGGATTCACTTCAGGAAGGCACGGGACGCGCCCTCCCATGCGGTTCAAACGTCTAGGCGAGTCACCAGATGGCAGAGAGCATCTCCAGATGTCCGGAGAGGTGGTCAGACGTCTGGAACTAGGTCCAAACGGTTCAGCAAGATCTCTGGACGTCTGAGGAGCAACACAGAGTGAGGTATGGATCTGGACTCCTTTTAAGACGTCTGGAAGATGTTCCAGACGTCTGATTTGAGTCAGAGTTGTCGTTTTTGACCCGTTTAGGGTCCGTTCAAAGTCCAATTTCCGCATTTAAGATTCCGTTCTTCTCAGAATAGGTTCCTCTACTTGTTTGAAATACTTTTATCCTATTCTGAGTGGTTTCTTGTGGTTGATCCTTGTGTAGGACCTCGTTCTGTTGCAGACTTAGGGGTTGCGGAGGCACGTGGACCTGCCGATCGAGCCCCCATTACTCCCGATTTTGCGGGTAGTGTGGCTTCCCTTAGTTAATTACAAACATTAATGCATATCTGAAATAAATGATAGATCCTAGGGTATGGCATGAATCCTAGGACCATAAAAACTAGATTGAATGATAGATCCTAAGGTATGGCATGAATCCTAGGACCTGAAATCTAGATTGAATGATAGATCCTAGGGTATGGCATGAATCCTAAGACCTGAAAACTAGGTTGAATGATAGATCCTAGGGTATGGCATGAATCCTAGGACTAGAAACTCTAGAACGATTGTATTAAATGCCTGAATTGCAATCTTGGATTAGTAGATAGAATAATAATAATTGCCTGAAATTGGATAACAGCTGCCTGTGAAATGTAGAGTACTGTTACATGTAATTCCTGTTGTTTGCAAATAAATACTAGCTGCCTGTATATAAATTGGAAAAGAAAGATTGGATGTTGGAAACACGTGCTATCTGCGAATAAACCTGAAATGATGAAACATAGCATGGCTTGCCCTGATAAACATAAGCATGAACCCTACGGGGAATTAGGTGTAGAGCTCCTAGAAATAAATAGAATGGAACTGGAAATGTGAATGGGGAAGTGAGCTAGCCCTTGAGTACAGAGTACCAAGGAGAGCGACTGTCCCCCGGTTTAGTGCAGAGCGGAGCTAGCCGCCCTAGGTTTGGGACCCGGGGTTAGGACTGGCCACTTTGTACCGACTTTGTGGCCCTCGTGCACATAGTATCAGGGAGAGCTACTAGTGTAGGGAGAAAGCTAGCCACCCCACGAGGCCCAAGGTTCAGTTAGCCATCCTACACCAACTTGTTAGGCCCACTGGGCAAACCAGGGTAGTCAGGCGAGGGTGCGCGGACTGTGGAGGGGAGAGACCCCTGTTTGGTTGCTGTGGAAGGGCTAGACCCCTATTACTTAGAGGGCTCTGCCCTATACTGGTTCCGTGCTATGCTTTGGGTGCACCCGTTAATGGAAACGACTGACTGCGTGCTAGTGCGGGGTAGCTACCTGTGCGTTTATCATGCATGCCGAAGTCACCATTACACCTGTCAGCGACCTTGGGATAGTTGATTGAGGGTAGGACCACCACGAGGGACTCTCCCGGCCAGGAGAGCACCATGTGCTACTTCTACTTTTCGGAAAAGACTGCAATCAAGATCGTTCCCACGAGGAACAGTCGAGATCAAGAAAAAGACCTGATAAATAAACCAAGCGATGAAAGAAAGAATAATTAGTTAAATAAAGAAAGAAATTAAAAACAACAGCTACCTGTCCACCTTTACTATTTTTCTTAGCTAGTTGGTTGCCACTCTACTCAGCATTTCGCTAACGTGTGGTAGTTACTACCTTTTTCAGGATCAGGTGTTGAGCAGCCAGAGCCCACGACTACAAAGGGTGCTGGGCCTAGTAGAGCCCAGTAGTTATACTTGTGTTGTACCCGTTTCTGTAGTAGTGAGTATTTTCTTGCACTTTTGTACTCTTTTATTGTAAACTTCATATTCTATACTTGTTTTAAATTCTCTACTGGTGTGGTGGTGTGTACTGTAGTAGTTCTTTTCTTTACTGCTGTACTTTTGTTACTGTTAGTTGCCTCCATGGTGAATGTGGTTTATTTTACTGCTTTTGGTTACTTTCTCATTAGACGACTGGGTCTTGGGATCAATCGAGTCAGTCTGATTCTCGTGTCCTGTAGGGATTCGGGAATCGGTTCGTAACAAGATGGTATCAAAGCATGGTCGTCCCGAGAAGTGAACCAACTAGTCGGAAAATAACCAATTCACGTGCTTGTAACTAGAGTAACCACCACAACGTATCTTTTGACATCTATTCTAGAGTTTCTTCGTTGAATGTCGATTGGTATTGACGTCCTTTCTGTTCTGTATTCGCATCTCCTTACAGGAGATGCCTCAATGAGGAGGTAGCGAGGCGGGCTGCGGACACGGCCGAGGACAAGGTCGGAGGGGCAGGCACGTTGAGCCCGACGCCTCAGTGGACCAGCCACTACTCCCAGGCATTCAGGCCCAGGACCTCGCCCAGCTGATACGGGAGATCGTGCGAGAGGAGCTTCACCCGCCACCACGAGCGCCTCTCCCTGGGGCTGCGGAGGGGGAGTCCTCTGTGGGACAGCGAGACAGACACGGCGCTGGACGTGGGGGAGAGGGTGTCCCTCCACCGCCCCCACCTTCCTTCGGCACTTTCGAGCACGAGGCCTCTTTACCTGAAGGCGTACCAGCTTCTCCACTTCAGCGCCACTATGAGCTTTTCGGACAGTTCCGGAAGCTGAAGCCCCCCTCCTTCAAGGGGGATGAGGACCCGACAGAGGTGGAGGACTGGCTCGAGCAGATCGAGAAGGTATTTGACACCCTTCGCCCCCCTGTGGAGTGCCGCGTGGCCTTTGCTACGTACCAGCTGGAGAGCGTGGCACACAGGTGGTGGAGGGCGGTCAGAGGTCAGGAGAGGGATGAGCCGACTTGGGACCAGTTCGTCACCCTCTTCTGCGAGCAGTACTTCCCCCAGACATGGCAGGACTACAGGAGGCGGGAGTTCCACACTCTCCACTAGGGGACGATGACCGTGAGCGCATACCGCACGCGTTTCCTGGAGCTGTCTCATTTCGCAGCGACAGCCGTGGCTATCGAGGAGGAGCGCCTTTGGAGGTTCACCGAGGGGCTCCGGCCTGCTATTCGGGGGTATGTCAAACACCTGAAGCTGCCTACGTTCTCAAGGGTGGTGGAGGCAGCTATGACGTATGAAGAGACTAACCCGTCCGCGCGTGTACTGACAGTGGGCGAAAGAGGCCCTACCAGCCAAACTTCTCACAGGGCCGACAAGAGAGGAGGCACGTGGCGCCCGCAGGATAGCCGTTACGCTTTGTGGGGCCGTCAGTGGCCTTTCGGGGCCCCCAACGGGGGCCAGCTGCTAGCACCAACCGTCAGTAGGGACCCACTGAGGGCGGGAGTCGAGTCCCCCTTTGCTACCAGTGTGGCCAGCCGGGCCACATCAGGAGGCACTGCCCGTCTAGGGCTGGAGATCAGCAGATGCTTCCCGCACCGAGCACTAGTGGGTGAGCAGGAGGCCGCGGTTTCCAGGCGCGAGGAGGAGGACAGCAATCCCGGGGAGGGTACCGACCAGCAACTACCCGTCCGACTCAAAGTGTGGCTGCTTCGTCCGCACCTAGGGCTGAGGGGCGTATCAACGCCCTGACAAACAGGGATGCTGGAGCTTCAGGATCAGTGGTGGCAGGTATGGTTTCAGTTTCCGGCAGACTTGTTTACACGCTTTTCGATTCCGACGCTACGCACTCATTTGTCGCTACCAGTTTTGCTGTTAGTTGAGGACAAGACTGTATGTTGTTAAAGGATCCGTTCGTGATCAGAGATCCAAGTGATCAACTGTTTGTAGCTGAGGAGGTTTACACGGATTGTGAGGTCAGTGTTGGGGGACACAGCCTTCCCGCTGACCTAATTATGATCCAGATGGAGGACTTTGGTGTGAATCTGGGGATGGACTGGCCGTTCGGTTACCATGCCACGATGGACTGTTTTGAGAGGAAGATCGTCTTCTCCATACCGGAGTTGCCTTCTTTTGAGTTCCACGGGCAACCAGTGGACGGAGGCTTTAGGTGCATTTCTGCACTTCGGGCGGTGAGACTTTTGGGCCAAGGGTGTAAGGGATTTCTAGCTTGTGTGGTGGCGGAGCCCAGCCCTATGGCAGACTTTCAGAGTATCCCGGTGGTCAGAGAGTACCCCGACGTGTTCCCAGATGAGTTGCCAGGACTACCACCCAAGCGTGAGATCGAGTTTGAGATCTCACTGGTAGCGGGGACCAGCCCCATCTTTACAGCATCGTACAGGATGGCACCACTTGAGCTGCGAGAGCTCAAGTCTCAATTTCAGGACCTTTTGGAGAAGGGCTTTGTGAGGCCCAGTGCGTCTCCGTTAGGAGCCCCAGTATTGTTCGTGAAGAAGGATGGTACCCTACACCTTTGTGTGGACTACAGACAACTGAATAGGGTTACCATCAAAAACAGGTATCCACTGCTGAGGATTGACGACTTGTTTGACCAGCTGCGAGGTGCCACGGGATTCTCCAAGACAGACTTGAGGTTTGGATACCACCAGTTGAGGATCAAGGAGGCAGATGTCTCCAAGATAGCTTTCCGCACTCGGTACAGACACTACGAGTTTTTGGTGATGTCGTTTGGGCTGACCAATGCCCCCATTGCCTTCATGGATTTGATGAACCGGGAGTTCAGACCGTACTTGGATCTGTTCGTGGTGGTATTTATTGATGATGTACTCATCTACTCTTGAGATCAGGCGCAGTACAGACAACACTTGCAGATGGTTTTGGACACACTGAGAATATGTAGGCTGTCTGCTAAATACAGCAAGTGTGAGGTCTGGTTGAGGGAGGTGACCTTCTTGGGCCATGTGATCTCCGGGGATGGCTTGGGTATGGACCCAGCCAAGGTTGAGGCAGTGCTCAGGTGGGAGAGACCGCGTACTGCTACTGAGATCAACAGTTTCTTGGGACTGGCAGGCTACCACAGGCAGTTTATCAGGGGCTTCTCATAGATTGCACGTCCTATGACATAGTTGAACCGGAAGGACGTGCCCTTTTCTTGGATAGACACTTATGAGGCTTGCTTTTAGGAGCTGAAGGAGAGGCTGACTTCGGCTCCCGTGCTCACCATCCCAGACAGTAGTGGCAGGTTCGTTGTGTACACAGATGATTTTTTGCAGGGGTTAGGGGGTGTGCTCATGCAGAGGGGTCACGTTGTCACTTACGCTTCACGGCAACTGAAGCCCCATGAGCATAGCTACCTTACCCACAACCTGGAGCTGGCAGTTGTTGTCTTCGCGCTGAAGACTTGGAGGCACTACTTGTACGGTAAGACCTTTGAGATTTTCACAGATCATAAGAGCCTCAGATACTTGTTTGATTAGAAGGAGCTCAGCATGAGATAGAGACGTTGGTTGGAGCTCCTAAAGGACTATGACTGTAGCATTTCCTACCATCCGGGGAAGGCCAACGTGGTGGCTGACGCCTTGAGCCAGAAGGCGCCTGCCTACTTGGCCAGTTTACAAGCGCAGAGTTGGAGCCTCATGGAAGAGATGGGCAGTTGGCGGCCCCTAGAGTTACTGGGGCATTGTGGGGCAGTAACTGTGACACGACAGACGAGGCCAGAGCTGATAGACCGCATCATCACAAGACAGATGGTCGACCTGTACTTGCAGTCGTTACGTGACAGAGTGCTGTCAGGAGACCCTAGGGACTTCTCCTTTACAGACGAGGTGCTACGCATGAGGGGACGTTTGTGCATTACCAGGAACGAGGAGCTATTGAGAGAGCTCCTAACTGAGGCACACGGTTCCAAGTTCACCATACATCCCGGAAACACAAAGATGTATCATGATTTGAGATGAGACTTTTGGTGGAGGTGAATGAAGCGAGATGTAGGTGAATTCGTACAGCAATGTTTAGTGTGCCAGCAGGTGAAGGCCGAGCATCAGAGGCCTGCAGGGCTGTTGCAGCCACTTCCAGTTCCAGAGTGGAATGGGAGAGCATCACCATGGACTTGGTGGTGAGCTTGCCCGTTACCCAGCGAGGACACAACGCAGTCTGGGTGATCGTGGACAGATTGACGAAGACAGCACGTTTCTTGCCGATCCGAGTTACCTTGTGACCAGCACAGTTGGAAAAGAGGTATATCCGCGACGTGGTACGTCTACACGGAGTTCCGTGGGAGATCGTATCTGATTGGGATACCCATTTTACATCCCAGTTTTGGGCTGAGTTTCAGCAAGCCCTGGGGACACGATTGGGGTTCAGTATAGCATACCACCCCCAGACGGACGGACAATCTGAGCGCATGATACAGACACTTGAGGACATTTTGTGTGCTTGTGTACTAGACTGGAGGGGCTCTTGGGAGGAGCACTTGCCCCTGGCGGAGTTTGCATATAATAATAGTTATCACTCGAGCATCGGCATGGCACCCTACGAGGCTCTGTACGGACGGAGGTGTACGGCACCCTTGAGTTGAGTGGAGGTGGGGACCAAGTGGGAGGTTGGCCCTAGGCTGATCCGGCAGAGTCAGGAGGTGATCGAGCAGATTCACAGGTGACTCTGCACTGTCAGGAGCAGACAGAAGAGCTATGCAGATCGGAAACGCAGAGAGGTACGGTTTAAGGTTGAGGACCACGTCTTCCTTCGTGTTTCGCCCATGAAGGGCCTACAGCGGTTTGGGGTGAGAGGGAAGCTCGCGCCGAGGATCGTGGGACCCTTTGAGGTCCTGGAGCAGGTTGGACCCGTTGCTTACAGGCTTGCCCTCCCTCCAAAGCTTTCTGGTGTGCACGACGTGTTCCACGTGTCCAACCTCAGGAAGTACGTCACCGATCCCAGTCACGTTCTGAGCCACGAGTGCGTCGAGGTGGGTGACGACCTGACCTACCCCGAGCCGCCAGTACAGATTCTCGACAAAGCCGTCCGGAGTCTGAGACAGAAGCAAGTACCCCTAGTTAAGGTCTTGTGGAGGAGCCAGCGGTACGAGGAGGCTACCTGGGAGGCTAAGGCGGCGATGCGGGAGCAGTACCTAGAGCTCTTTGAGGGTACGTCTTTTCGGACCGGCTTCGATCCTCTTTGAGTTTGTTATGCGTATATTATTCTTTTCCCACACCCAAGTTAGCGCAAGTTTCGGGGACGACACTTCCTTTGAGTTTGTTATGTTGTTAAAACCCATGGCATCAAAACACATTAAGATGCATGGGAGTTGGTCTAGATGTCTAGACGCCTTCCCAGACGTCTGGAAATTAATTTTTGCGTGCATACGACCGAGAGTCTACGCGCGTGTCGCGCGCAAACTGAAACCCCGTCACCCTCTTCTCTTTCTCTCCCCTCGCCAACCTGCAGAAGCCTTTCCCCACACCTACAAATACTCCTCTCCCCTCTCCCTCGTTCACCACCCCAACCATCTTCTCCTTCCTCCAGCACGAGAGCGAGAGTGAGAGCGAGCCGCAGTTGCTGCCAGGTGCAGTGGCGGAGAGGAGAGGTGCAGCGAGAGGGAAGAGGAGAGAGCACGCGAGCCATGAGAGAAGAGAGCTTGCCGGAGCAGCTCGAGGCCGGCCGACGTGCACGAGGAGGAGAGTTGTGCTGGGGAGGTTTCCCCTGGTGCTGCTGCAGCTCGGGCAGCGGGCGGACGAGCGTGGCGCGGCTGCGCGCAGCGGGAAGAAGCCGAAGGAGCTTCTAATTCTAGGATTTTTTCCCAGAATCAGATGACTGGACCTATATCAAGGCGACGCGGACGACGTCTGGAGGGAGCTCCAGACGACTGAGAGGTGCGTATTTTCCCCCTTTGCTTCCTTCTGCGAATACGGACATGCAAGCTATTCCGCCAAAGTTCTGTCTCATGTCGTGTTGAGAGATGTCGCGTGCGTGTACAGGATTCACTTCGGGAAGGCGCGGGACATGCCCTCCCATGCGGTTCAAACGTCTAGGCGAGTCACCAGATGGCGGAGAGCATCTCCAAATGTCCGAAGAGGTGGTCGGACGTCTGGAACTAGGTCCAAACGGTTCAGCAAGATCTCTGGACGTCTGAGCAGCAACACAGAGTGAGGTATGGATCTGGACTCCTTTTAAGACGTCTGGAAGATGTTCCAGACGTCTGATTTGAGTCAAAGTTGTCATTTTTGACCCGTTTAGGGTCCGTTCAAAGTCTGATTTCCTCATTTAAGATTTCATTCTTCTTAGAATAAATTCCTCTACTTGTTTGAAATACTTTTATCCTATTTTGAGTGGTTTCTTGTGGTTGATCCTTGTGTAGGACCTCCTTCTGTTGCAGACTTGGGGGTTGCGGAGGCACGTGGACCTGCCGATCGAGCCCCCATTACTCCCGATTTTGCGGGTAGAGTGGCTTCCCTTAGTTAACTACAAACATTAATGCATATCTGAAATAAATGATAGCTCCTAGGGTATGGCATGAATCCTAGGACCAGAAAAACTAGATTGAATGATAGATCCTATGGTATGGCATGAATCCTAGGACCTGAAAACTAGATTGAATGATAGATCCTAGGGTATGGCATGAATCCTAGGACCTGGAAACTTGGTTGAATGATAGATCCAAGGGTATAGCATGAATCCTAGGACTAGAAACTCTGGAACGATTGTATTAAATGCCTGAATTGTAGCCTTGGATGAGTAGATAGAATAATAATAATTGCCTGAAATTGGATAACAGCTGCCTGTGAAATGTAGAGTACTGTTATATGTAATTCCTGTTGTTTGCAAATAAATACTAGCTGCCTGTATATAAATTGGAAAAGAAAGATTGGATGTTGGAAACACGTGCTATCTGCGAATAATCCTGAAATGATGAAACATAGTATGGCTTGGCCTGAGAAACATAAGCATGAACCCTACAGGGAATTAGGAGTAGAGCTCCTGAAAATAAATAGAATAGAACTGGAAATGTGATTAGGGAAGTGAGCTGGTCCTTGAGTACGGAGTACCAAGGAGAGCGACTGTCCCCCGGTTTAGTGCAGAGCGGAGCTAGCCGCCCTAGGTTTGGGACCTGGGGTTAGGACTGGCCACTTTGTACCGACTCTGTGGCCCTCGTGTACACAGTATCGGGGAGAGCTACTAGTGTAGGGAGATAGCTAGCCACCCCACAGGGCCCAGGGTTCAGCTAGCCGTCCTACACTGACTTGTTAGGCCCGCTGGGGAAACCCAGGTAGTCATTACTCTCTGTAAGATAGAATAGATTCTTCTCCTAGCCTTCTTTGATGTAATGGTTCATCTCACCCGGCATCTTGCAAATGAAGTGAGAATCGGTGGACCTATACAATTCAGATGGATATATGTTGTGGAGCGATTTTTGAAAAAGCTTAAAGATTATGTTTTGAATAAGGCAAAGCCGAAAGGATCCATTTTAGAATGGTATCTCGTAGAGGAATGTATAAATTTTACTTCCATGTACATAAATGAAACAGACAATCGCTTTAATAAACTTCAAAGGAACTATGAGGGTGAATACAATAACAGTGATGAAGAATGTTTGTCCATTTTTGATATTAGAGGAAGGTCGATTCTTCATACAGAGTACAAGGCAATTTTAGAAACTGATAGACGTTGTGTGCATCTATATATTTTAAAATAAAGTCCTGAAATTGATCTATTTTACGAGGAATTTGAAAGATTACCTCTTTCAAGGACAACTGAATTTGGCTTCTTAGATTGGTTTAAAGATCGGGTTAATCAATTGAAAGAGGATAATGACCCACGATGGGTACGAAATTTTAATGTAATTGTCGATTCACCATTACAGTATACACATTACCACTCTGGGTATATAATAAATGAGTTCATATTCAGGATAAAAGAAATTGATGATAGAAAGGTTACACAACAAGCCGGAGTTGTTGATTCAGATCTTTCCATCGGTCTAAATGGATATTATGGTGAAATCAGAGAAATCGTGGAGATCAGTTTCAGATATGATCGTCGAGTTATCCTATTTAAATGTCATTGGTTTAATGTTTTTAAAGAGGGCACCAGTTTCAAAATTGATAAGAAACACAATTTCTTAAGTTTAAATTCTAATCGTCAAATTCTTCAGTCTGATAAACCATTCACATTAGCATGTCAAGCGGCACAAGTATCTTTGTTCCCAATAATTGCCAAAGGGGATGAGTTATACGCATAAAAACAGTACCGCGCAACCATTTTGATGCACAGTCTGAAGCATACCAAGAATTTACAAAAGAAGGTCATTTATTTGCAACTGATGTTGACATCTAATTAAAGTTAGTAACAATTTCTTTGCTTTGTTTAATTTCTGTTTAAATGAAATTCATATTAAAATTGAAATTTATAGGCGTATATATGTCATTACAAAGAGGGTTTTGAGTAAAATTGAAATTCATGTCTATTGATATATATATTAATGATTTTTAATTATATTAATTATTGCATTTCTTATGTGTTACAGATGAAGTTTAAGAAAAAAATCTAATAGAAAAGGTCCTCCTGAGACAGAGCCCTCCACGCAACCTGATTTGTCTCCTCAGGCTCAGCCACCCCTTCGACAGCAGGTTCAGCCACCTCCCCAGTCACATTTCGTATAACCCGAAGAGATGGCACGTTTACTACATATAGGGGGAAGGGAAAGAGGAAGGTGATTGCTCATACCTTGCTAGACCGAGCAGACGATGATCCAGATTATGGAGGATTAGATGAGGAGGAGGGTGTTAAGATCATGACATCAAAACACTTTAAGACATCTGGGAGTTGGTCTAGACTTCTAGTCAAACGTCTGGATGCCTTCCTAGACATCTGGAAATTAATTTTTGCGTGCGTACGATCGTGACTCTACGCGCGTGCCGCGCGCAGACTGAAACCCCGTCACCCTCTTCTCTTTCTCTCCCCTCACCGACCTACAGATGCCTTTCCCCCATGACTACAAATACTCCTCTCCCCTCTCCCTCATTCACCACCCCACCCATCTCCTTCCCCCAGCGTGAGAGCGAGAGTGAGAGCAGGCAGCAGCTGCTACCGGGTGCAATGGCGGAGAGGAGAGGTGCAACGAGAGGGAAGAGGAGAGTGCGCGCATGTTGTGAGGGAGAGAGAGCTTGCCAGAGCAGTTTGAGGCCGGCCAGCATGCATGTGGAGGAGCGTTGTGCTGGGGAGGGTTCCCCCGGTGCTGCTGCAGCTTGGGCAACGGGCGGACAAGCGCGGCGAGGCCACGCACAGCAGGAGGAAGGCGAAGGAGGTTCTGATTCTGGAAATTTTTCTAGAATCAGATGTCTGAACCTACATCCAGACGACGCAGACGACGTCTGGAGGGAGATCCAGACGACTGATAGGTATGTAATGTGCCTATACCTTTCTTTTTGCGGATACGGCCATGCAGGCCATTCCGCTAAAGCTCTGTCGCGTGCCTTGCTGAGGGATTTTTGAGTACGTGTGCAAGATTCGCTTCGGGAAGGCGTGGGACACGCCCTCCCATGCGGTTCAGACGTCTGGGCAAGGCACCAGAAGGCGGAGAGCGTCTCCAGACGTCCGGAGAGGTGGTCGAACCTCTAGAACTAGGTCCAAACGGTTCAGCAGGATCCCTGGACGTATGAGGAGCAGCGCAGAGTGAGGTATGGTTTTGGGTTCCTTTTAAGACGTATGGAAGATGTTCCAGACGTCTGATCTGAGTCAGAGTTATCGTTTTTGACCCATTTAGGGTCCGTTTGAGGTCTGATTCCCGCGTTTAAGATTCTGTTTGTCTTCATACAAGTTCCTTTACTTGTTTGAAATACTTTTACCCTATTCTGAGTGGTTTCTTGTGGTTGATTCTTGTGTTAGGACCTCGTTCTGTTACGGACTTGGGGGTTGCAGAGGCACGCAGACCTACCGATCACGCCCCCATTACTCTCGGGTTTTGTGGGTAGAGTGGTTTCCCTTAGTGAATTACAAACATTAATGCATATCTGAAATAAATGATAGATCTTAGGGTATGGCATGAATCCTAGGACCTGAAAACTAGATTGAATGATAGATCCTAGGGTATGGCATGAATCCTAAGACCTGAAAACTAGATTGAATGATAGATCCTAGGGTATGGCATGAATCCTAGGACCTGAAAACTAGATTAAATAATAGATCCTAGGGTGTGGCATGAATCTTAGGAACAGAAACACTGAAACGAATGTCTTGAATGCCTGAATTGCAGTCTTGGATAAGTAGATAGAATAATGATAATTTCCTGTAATGGGATAACAGTTGCCTGTGAAATGTAGAGTACTGTTTTTAGTAGCTGTTACATGTAATTTTTGTTGGTTCAAATTAAATATGAGCTGCTTGTATATAAATTGGGAAGGAAAGGAAGTTTGAATGTTGGAAACACGTACTCTATGCGAATAAACCTGAAATGATGAAACCTAGTATGGCTTGGCCTGAGAAACGTGAGCATGAACCCTACAGGGAATTAAGAGTAGAACTCCTGGAAATAAATGGAATGGAACTAGGAAAGTGAATGGGGAAGTGAGCTGGCCCTTGAGTACGGAGTACCAAGGAAAGCGACTGTCCCCCTGTTTAGTGCAGAGCGAAGTTAGCCGCCCTAGGGTTGGGACCCAGGGTTAGGTCTAGCCACTTTGTACTGACTTTTGGCCCTCGCGTACACTGTACCGGGGAGAGTTACTAGTGTAGGGAGGGAGCTAGCCACCCCACGGGGCCCGGGGTTCAGCTAGCCGTCCTACACCGACTTGTTAGGCCCACTAGGCAAACCAGGGTAGTCAGGCGAGGGTGCACGGACTGTGGAGGAGCAAGACCCTTGTTTGGTTACTGTGGAGGGGCTCTTCCCTATACTGGTTCCGTGCTGTGCTTTGAGCGCACCCGTTAACAGAAACGACTGACCGCATGCCAACGCGGGGTAGCTACCCATGCGTTTATCGCGCGTGCCGTAGTCATTGTTACGTCTGTCAGTGACCTTGGGGTGGTTGACTGAGGGTAGGACCACCACGGGGGACTCTCCCAGCCAGGAGAGCACCACGTGCTACTTCTACTTTTCGAAAAAGACTGTAATCAAGATTGTTCCCACGAGGAACATTCGAGATCAAGAGAAAGACCTGAGAAATAAACCAAGAAAGAGTAAATAGATAAATAAAGAAATTAAAAACAATAGCTACTCGTCCACCTTTACTGTTTTTCTTAGCTAGCCGGTTGTCACTCTACTCAGCGTTTTTGCTGACGTGTCACACTTGTCACCTTTTTCAGGACCAGGTGTTGAGTAGCCAGAGCCTACGGCTGCAAAGGGTGCTGGGCCTAGTAGAGCCCAGTAGTTGTACTTTTGTTGTACCCATTTTTCTGTAGTAGTGGGTATTCTGTTACACCTTTGTACTCTTTTATTGTAAACTTCATATTCCTGTACCTATTTTTAATTCTCTACTGTTGTGGTGGTGTGAACTACAGTAGTTCTTTTCTTTACTGCTGTACTTTCGTTACTGTTAGTTACTTACATGGTAAATGTGGTTTATTTTACTGCCTTTTGGTTACTTTCTCGTTGGACGACTGAGTCTTGGGATCAGTCGAGTCGATCCGATTCTCGTGTCTCGTAGGGATTCGGGAATCAGGTCGTAACGAGGGGGAGGAGGAGGCAGGAGAGGAGGGGGGGGAGGAGGGCAAGGAGGCAGAGGATGAGATGGTGGGGAGTACGTCTCCAGTTCATGTCAACGCCTCAACAGTGAGCTCAAGTTTAGGTAATAAATCATATATCTTTAAGAAGTAAATTACTTATATGTTTTAAAGTTTATTATTACTTCAAAAATATATAATGAATATGATTAATGTTTACGTAGGTAGAGTAGCAAGAGGACAGGGGAAGACCAAAAATCTAGACCTCCAGCGTATCCCCGAGGGCTTGAGGATAACAATTAGGCGTAAAACCATAGGAGAGGCGAAGAATTACTCGGGCTTCATCAGTCGAGTAGGCACAATTGTTAAGTCCATTGTGCCCATTTGCTACTTCGACTGGAAGAAGGTGCCCGTAGAGCTGAAGAGGTAGATCATCCGTCGGTTGGAGGTAATTTTATTTATAAAAGTTATTTCTTTTATAACTTTATCTTAAAATTATTATAAAATAAGATTAACCAATATTTTTTAAAATTAATGTAGGTAAATTACGATTGGGGTGACGACCCCAATGCCTCCCAATATATCCTTAAGCACGCTGCCAAAATCCACAGGGATTGGAGGATGGAGACCAAGAGAAATGTAAGAATTTTCAAACATTTACATTTTTTATGCACATAATTTCTTATATTATTTCTAACAATTTTTATTTGGTATTTAGTTTTTCTCAAACAAGAGTTCACCTAAGGAGGCAATGGATGATGCTCCTCCTGATGTCATGCCTGACAATTGGAAGAAGGCATGCGAGCATTGGCTGGATCCGATGACGAAGGTTAGTAAGTAATTAAAAATTACTTCATTAATTTCATATCTCTTCAATTTATAAAAAAAACATTATTGTATATGTCTACAGGAGCAAGCATAAAAAAATAAGGCTAATAGGGCAAAGCTCCACAACAAACCCATTGTTTGGGCCAAAGGAGCATCAAGACGATCAGGAGCCGTTATGTAAGTGTTGGAATTAATTTTAAGTTGAATATCACTTAATTTTTAAGTTATTTTAACCTAATTGTATCATTTCTATATTTTCAGTTCGCTGCACATGATGGGATTAAAATGAACAGAATGGATATCTACGAGGTCACCCACAGTAAGGTTGCAGCTGAGGGTGCTCGTAAGTGAATTCATCAGTCATACCAGGAAAAACACATAAGTTTACTAAACTCAAAAAATTTATATATATATATATATTATAATAATATTTTTTAATGCATTTAGGATCAAATGGTACAATTAGTACATCCCCCCACTAATGATACCTCTGAGAGTTTCCAACAGCCTTTAGATGCAGAGGAGGCATTTAGGACAGTGATGCCACCATACCACGTTGGTTTTGTTCGTAGTGCGGGGAGGGCATACACGTTATCTACCTGGTATGGAAGGAAAGGTACCGTCTCAGCTACTGTCATTGATCAGCTGCATAAAAAGATTGACACATTACAAAGACGAGAGGAGGAGAGGGAGAAGAGAGAGGTAGAGATAAATAATAAAATGAGTGCCATGGATGATAAGCTTCAAACGCTTATACACCTTTTTCAGAAGAAAGGTCAGTCAGAGCATCCGTCTTCCACAAATCCTAGCATCTACAGGTGAGATGACGACGACTCCATGGGTGGTGCAGGTGGAGCTGGTGGCATTGGGGCAATTGTATCTTGATTTCTATTTATTTTCTTTCCTTGCGTTTTTCATGTAACCTTTTTTATGTAAATATATCATTTTCAAACTTTTAATGTATTAGATTTTATATTTATGAAATATAAATTTCTATTCATTTTTATTTTAAGTAGATTTAGTAGGTATTTTCCATCATTTGGTAATTTTAAAAAAATCTATACATTTACCGTCGGTTATTTGAATAACCGACGGCAAACATCCGACGGTAAAAATTTTATGTAAGCATCGGTAGAAGATTTGTATACCATCGCTTCTTATGATAATCGACGGCAAAAGTATTTTTACCTTCACTTCTATAAGCGACAGCGTTTTCTTTAAACGACGATAAAACTGAAAAAGGCACGTTAGCGAGTGAAATAGAAACTTAACACGGTCGCTTATTTAAATAAGCGACGGTAAATCAAATTATCGTCGGTTGGAAACCGATGGAAAAAGGTCCAATTATTTTGCTGGATGAACGATATTTTGATGTCGGATGTTCCTTGTAACTGACAGGAAAAAGGAACAGTGACAGTATCTATGCCATCGCCTTGTTAGATCGGTTATAATGGCTTTGCTGTCGATTCTCAACCGATGGCAAAAGTCGAACTTGTAGTGATAAAGGAAAAATATAACCCTACAAGACTGTGTCTGCACAATGTTATGCGAGTAAAATCTTCCTCGTTATTTTTTATCAAAGGTAGTAAACGGTGCTTGCTATATCCAAAATAGGGCTTCATCAAACCAATCCTAAATAGGACCTTTTTTAAGCTATACTATGATAGATCACCCAAGATAGCCTATTTCAAGTATTTGGTTACAAGTGTTTTATTCTTAATACAAAAGATAATTTGGATAAGGTTGATGCTAAACGTGATGAAGGGATATTTATAAGATACTCCTCAAGAAGCAAAGCCTATAGAGTCTTTAATAAGAAGAATTCTACAGTTGATGAAACCCTACATGTATCTTTTGATGAAACCATTCCAAAAACATGATATTCAAGCAATCAAGAAGACCTACCTATAGAAGGTCCATCCAACATTCCTAAAGATAACATAACAACCGACTTACCCAAAGATTTAACCTTTTTAAGGGACCATCCTAAAGATCTTGTAATTGGTGAAGTCTCCAAAGGAGTCGAGACCAAATCCTAAGTAACTTTTGTTATGACCCCGGCATCAAACGTCGTTTAAGACGTCTGGGAGTTGGTCCAGACATCTGATAAGGCATCTAGAAGCCTTCCCAGACGTCTGGAAATTAATTTTTTCGGCGTACGATTTCGCATCTACACGCATGCGCGCGCAGACTGAACCGCCGCCCTCTTTTCTTCTCCTTCTTTCCTCCCTGCAGGCGCAGCCTTCTTTCTCTCTCTCTCTCCCCACGGCGCCTTCAAATACTCCCCCTCTCCTCTCCCTCACCATCACTCCACCGCCTCCTTCTTCTTCTTCCTGTTAGCGTGAGAGAGAGTGTTAGAGGGCAGTAACTACTGCCGTGTGTGCGCGGGGAGGAGGGGTTGCAGCGAGAGGGAGGGAGTTAGAGCACGAGGGTGCGAGCTTGCCGGAGTATCCAGGGCCGGCCGGCGGGTGCGTAGCGGGAGCATGGCGCTGGGGAGGTGCTGCTGCAGCTCAAGCAGCAGGCGAGCGCGGCGCGGCACGACCGTGCGCAGCAGGTGGAGAGCGAGGAGGTCCTGATTCTGGGAAAATTTCCCAAAATCAGACGTCTGGACCTACGTCCAGACGACACAGGAGACGTCTGGAGGAAGATCCAGACGTCTGAAAGGTATGATATTTCCTTTTCTCCTTCCTTTCGCGTGTATGGCCATGCAGGTCGTTCCGCCGAGGGGTCTGCCTCTTTTTCGTGTTAAGGACGGTCGCGTACGCGTGCAGGTCTCGTTTAGGAAGGCACAAGGGAATGCCCTCCCACACAGATCGGACGTCTGGGCACAGCACCAGACGGCGGAGAGGGTCTCCAGAAGTCCGGAGTGACAGTCGGACGTCTGGAACTAAGTCCAGACGATTCAACGGGATTCTGGACGTCTGAAGAACCGCGCAGAAAGAAGGTATGACCTGAACCATCATTTTAGACGTCTGGAAGATGTTCCAGACATCTGATTTTGGGCATACTTGTCCTTTTTTTATCTGTTTAGGGTCCGTTCGAAGTCTGTTTTCCGTGTTTCAAGTTTTGTTCTTCTCAGAAATTGTTCCACTATCTGTTTACAGTATTTGTATCCTATTTTGAGTAGTTCCTTGTGTCTGACCCTTGTGTTAGGACCCCATTCCGTTGCGACTCTAAGGGTTGCAGAGGCGCGCGGACTTGCCGATCACGCCCCCAGTACTCCCGATTTTGCGGGTAGAGTGGCTCCCTTTAATTGTTTATCAAGAATTATGCACTTATGAAATAATTAATAGATTCTGAGGTATTGCATGAATCCTAGGACTGGAAAATTAAATTGAATGATAGATCCTAGGGTATGGAATGAATCCTAGGACTGGAAAACTAGATTGAATGATGGATCCTAGGGTGTGACATGAATCCTAGGAACAGAAACACCAAAACGAATGTCGTGAATATATAGATTGCAGTCTTGGAAAAGTAGGAAGAAAAATGAAAATTGCCTGTAATTGGATAACAGTTGCTTGTTTATGAATGGACATTAACTATTGAGAACATGGGCTATATGAATATGAAGCTGAAAGGATGAAACCTAAAGTGGCTTAGTTAAAGAAATATGAGCATGAACCCTACGGGGAATTAGGAGTAGAGTTCCTGAGAGGTGAATGGAATGAAATTGGGGAAGTGAGTTGGCCCTTGAGTACGGAGTACCAAGGAGAGTGACTGTCCCCCTGTTTAGTGCAGAGCAGAGCTAGCCGCCCCAGGGACCCGGGGTTAGGCCTGGCCACTTTGTACCGACTTTTGGCCCTCGCGTACACAGTACCGGGGAGAGCTACTAGTGTAGGGAGAGCACTAGCCACCCCACGGGCCCCGGGGTTCTGCTATCCTTCCTACATCAACTTGTTAGGCCCACTAGGCAAACCAGGGTAGTCAGGCGAGGGTGCGCAAACAGTGAAGGGGCAAGACCCCTGTTTGGTTACTGTGGAGGGGCTGGACCCCTATTACTGAGAGGGCTTTACCCTATACTGGTTCCGTGTTGTGCTTTGGGGTACACCCGTTAACGGAAACCATTGACCGTGTGCCAGTGCGAAGTAGCTACCCGTGCGTTTATCGCGCGTGCCGTAGTCACCGTTACGTCTGTCAGTGACCTTGGGGTAGTTGACTGAGGATAGGACCACCACGGGGGACTCTCCCCGCCAAGAGGGTACCACGTGCTACTTCTACTTTTCGGAAAAAACTGCAATCAAAATCATTCCCACGAGAAACATTCAAGATCAAGAGAAAGATCTGAGAAATAATTCAAGAATGAGTAAATAAAAAATAAAGAAAGAAATTAAAAATAACAACTACTTGTCCACCTTACTGTTTTTCTAGCTAGTTGGTTGCCACTCTACTCAGCGTTTCGCTAACGTGTCACCTTTTCAGGACCAGGTGTTGAGCTGCCAGAGCCGACGGCTGCAGAGAGAGCTGGGCCTAGTAGAGCCCAGTAGTTTACTTGTGTAGTGCCTACTGTACCGTTTCTTCTGTTGTAGTGAGTAGTTTTTTTTCTGTTACCACTATACTCTTTTATTGTAAGCATCATGCTTATGTACCTGTTTATTTCTCTACTATTGTAGTGGTGTGTACTGTAGTTGTTCTTTTCTTTACTACTGTACTTTTGTTACTGCTAGTTATATACATGGTGAATGTGGTTTATTTTACTGCTCTTTTGGTTACTTACTCGTTGGACGATTGGGTCTTGGGATCAGTCGAGTCGGTCCGATTCTCGTGTCTCATAGGGATTCAGGAATCGGGTCATAACAACCTTACTCTGAGTGTTGAGGATGCCTTTAGTGATGATTGTTGGATTGTTGTCATGCAAGATGAGCTAAATCAATTTGAGTGTAACAATGTGTGGCAACTTGTTCCTAGACTTGAAACACAATCAATCACTAGAACCAAATGGATTTTTAGAAATAAACTTGATAAATCTATAAATGTAGGTAGAAATAAAGCTAGACTTATGACCCAAGGGTATAATTAAGAAGAGGATATTAACATTGATGAAATATATGCACACGTGGCTCAATTAGAATCCACTCAAATGATGCTAGCCTTTGTCACTCATATGGGATTTAAACTATTTTAAATGAACGCCAAAAGCACATTTCTTAATGGATTTATAAAGGAAGAGATTTATGTGCAACAACCTCTAGGTTTTGAAAGTTTTGAACATCCTAACCATGTCTTTAGATTGAACAAGGCTTTATACATTTAAAGCAAGACCCTCGAGCTTAGTATGAAAGGTTGCAGGATTATCTGCTAAATAATGAATTTAAAATTGGTCAAGTTGATCCAACCTTGTTCACTAAAAAAAATACAATAAGCTTAAATTGATCCAAATTTATGTTGATGAATTTTCAGTGCTACTAATGATCTTTTATGTAAAGAGTTCACTAAGGTGATGTAGGATCAGTTCAAGGTGAGCCTAATAGGAAAATCAAAGTTCTTCCTAGGATTATAAAACAATCAATTCAAAGACGGAATCTTCATCTCACAGAGCAAATACACCAAGGAGATTCTTAAGAAAATCCCTATGGATAATACAAAGAGGAAGGAGACACCGATGGCTACAACAACACAACTCAAGAAAGATGATATAGGTAAGTCTATTGATCAAAAGCTGAATAGAAGCATGATAGGTTCTCTTTTATATCTTACAAGAAGTAGACCAGATATACTATTTGGTACTTGTCTATGTGCAAGGTTTCAAGCAAACCCTAAGGAATCTCATCTAAATGTTGTCAAACAAATCCTTCGATACCTACAAAACACAGCTGATCTAAGTCAGTTAGTCACTCACATTTGATGTTTATTCATATTGTGATGCTGACTATGCGAGAAGTCAGACTAATTGCAAGAATACCAGTGAAATGTGTCATTTTCTCAAAAATTCTCTAGTCTCTTAGGTTTCTAAGAAACAGAACTATTTTTCTTTATCCACAACTGAAGCTGAATACATTGCTGCATCTCTCGTGTGTTTGTAGATATTATGGATGAAGAAAACACTTAAGAATTTGGACTTAACTTTGAAAATAATAGAATATTTTGTGATAATAATAGTACTATAAATTTATCCAAAAATCCGATACAATACATTAGGACAAAACATATAGATATATGCCATCATTTCCTAAGAGATTATGTTCTTAGAAAGAAAATAACCTTAAAGTTTGTTGAGACAACAAAGCAATTAATTGACAAACATATTCACCAAACCACTAGCTAAAAATAGATTTGTTTCAATTTGTCATGAACTATGACTTTCGTAACTATAAGAACTTAATGTTTCTCTTAAAACTTTTTGTGATTTTATTCCTTAATCAATCAAAATTTAAAATAATAAAATTGATCGATCAATGTCTTTGATCAATAAAAAGAATGTGATTGACTGATCAAATTTTGAGAAAGAAAATGACTTTCAAAATCAAATTTGATTGATCAAATAAATCGATTAATTGATCAAAATTTAGGTGAGAAAATTTCCTCTAAAAGTAAATTAATCCAATCGATCAACAACATTTGGCATTGATATTTTTTATCACCCAATTTGGAGCAAAAATAATTAAGTGCAAATTACGGTTCTCTAGCAAATACGGTGATTTCTTCTTTCAAACACTTCTCAATCATGATTTCAACATTCCTCATTCCTACCTCATTTACAATCTCAAAAACTATAAAAGAAATTTTTCATCGTCTCATTTTTTACGCCCCACTCACGTCGTCCCCTCCCCCTTACCCTACACTCCCTCCTTGCGTGACCTTTACACACGCGTTACCATTGCTTCACCTCCATCATCCATGTGAGGAGTGTCCCTCGCTCCCTTCCGCCACTGGCATTCATTGATCAACCACTAGTTGATCGGTCGTTGGTATAGATCTCCATCTTCCTCTCCTATTTCAACTTTAAATAGAGAAACTATTGTGATTATATGTCCATCTATTTTCCTTGTTTTGATGTAGTTTTATGCCATGTTGAAGATGATGACATTCTAAAGGTATATACTCTTATTTGTATTTGATGTCCTGGAGCACAAAAAAGCTTATTGTTTTTCTAAACTTGCAGGTTTTGAAAGGAGGCACTCGGAACCCAAATGCGTAAATCCAACTAAGTTTGGGGTAATCACTTCAGGTATTATAGTATTTCAAGTTTGATGAGTAAGATTATAAGAAGTAATTATCGATAGGGAGTTATACATCTAGTCATTAGTACGAGAACTAGTTAAAAGGTAAATAAATATATATTACAAGGTATTTTACAATGTGTGTCTCCTACTCAACAAAATATGAGTCATAAATGAAAGCACATCGATTTATTTTAACTTTCAACCGGTGAAAAATAGGTATTCACTTAAAAAGTGGAAAGTGATTTTCATCTATTGATTTTGGATTCAGGATTTAAAATTTAAGATTTTAGATTTAACATTTAAATTTATGGAAATTGATTATTCATTGGGATTGGGAAAGTGATTTTCACCCTTAATTTTATGGTTTAGGATTAGGTAAATCTTAAATCCTAAATTCAAAGGTAAAAGATTAATTTTTCAAGTGAAAAATTATTTTTCATAAATAAAAATTGACTGAAAATTAAAGTATACTGATATTTTTTATTTTCAATTGTTGTATTTTGATTTTTATTAATAAAAAATTAAAATATATCTATTAAATATCCAAATACGTCGATATATTTTGTTGAGTGAAGATGGATATTGTAACATATGTTTTCTACTCGCATCCCGAAAACTGTGGCCTTTCCTTTAAAGATCTCGGAAGGAGATAATACCCGTGAAAGAGTACGTATGCCTGTTGTTTGTACTATTTTTTTCTTATACTCCTTTTGGAATGCGTTTTACCCTGTACATGCTAAAAGAGTTCTAGAGTTGCAAATGCGGAGCGTTGGATCTTGCAAACGGATATTCTTTGCCATATATTAAAATTGAAGTTTCGGTAATTTTAAAATTTTTAGACTTGATTTATTGAAAGCCTATAGGTATCTAGCACATCTGTGATGAACAAATGCATGTGATAACTTGGTTTTAGAATATTGAATCGAATGTGCTCCCACGTAGAACTATTTGGTTCACTTGAAACCCACTGATGTTATTTGTAATTCTATTTTCACTGCTGATTCAACATTTATTTCAGTATTTCAGTGAAAAATAATTGCTAATGCATTTGTCATGTTCTTGAAGATTGGAAGGGTATCCGCAGCTTAGGGCCCACCTTGACTCGTATGGTCAATGAACTGGTACTTGTTTCATCTATTGCGGTTACCAAGTTCATTGAATTATTGTTGAGGGGTGGTAATTCCTCATCAAATTAGTTACGTTCATGCTGTAATCAACCCTCTCATTTGTCCTTGAAGTTACTCAAGAGAATAACTCGATTCTAAAAACTGGAACTGCTAAACAAGATGATGTAGGCGTTAATATTGCTTCTTCAGTTGCATCATCAAATTTAATTATAAACCGATCAATTTCCATGATGATTGAGATTTGACATCATATTAGCAAGCAGTTACACCAAAAATGCATAAGATTTAACGTGCCATATTACCTTCTCTCGAGTAAGGGAAAAAGGGTATGGCTAAAATAAAGATTCAGAATTGCAGAAGAAAATTACAACAACATAGAATTGCCCCTCATTCTCAATTAATCTGGAGCCCCTTTCTACTTCATTTGGCTCTCCAGCTCATTGTTCAAATCTTGGTGAAGATCGGGCTCCTTCTTGGCTTGGGAAAAAGGTTGGATAACATAGTCATATTAGACATAAACTTAGTTGATTCCAAGTATTCCGTTAGCGTTGGATGAAGCCTAAGAGCAATACCTGGGAGTGGATTTCTTCTTATTCCACTTCTGCACTAATAGTTAGTTATGGGAAATGCGGTGCTTTAGAAGCCCACAGCGGCCGAAAGTATCTTCCTTCCAACAAGTTAAGGGAAGCTGTGAGATCATTGGCATTTTCATATCTATAGTTAGCATCTATCATGTGGAAGAAATAATGAGCATTCCTGTTATTGATAAAAAGAGAAATCAACCCCTCTTCATATAGAGAGAGGGGATAACAATAATAATCATAATCCCAACTGATAAGGAAATAAAATATAATTCAATCAAATCATAGTAATAACATAACAAAATAAGAAATTCTAACTTAACTTTAAAAATTCTATTTTACTTATTCCTACTCCGAATTTATCTCTAATACTCTCCCCCAAATTGGATCGTGCAACGACCAACTTGAGGGAGGTAGAATAGAAGTAGGACTTCCCTCTTAAGAACGTAATCATCGAGTTGGAGCAAGTAGGTAGGAGGCCTAACTACGAAGAAACACCCTTGAGGTGAAAAAATCGATCAGGTAGTAGCCAACATTTAGAAGTAGGAGATGAGCATGGTACTCAATTCCTCCACCAATCATCAATAGATGTTTGTGTCCTTGAAAGGGTTATCAGGTGTAAAGGGAGATGCAATAAGGGTGGCCAAACTTCAGGTGATATTAGTATGGATTGAGGAGGAAGGCTCACTCTTCAGTAGAGTCCTTAATTCCTATTGAAAAAGAAATATTCAATTTTCATTCTCACGTCAGAGATCAATAGTAGTAGCAACATCAATGACAACAGGAGTGACCTCATCAAGACCAAGCCACAACAATAATAGTACCACACATGGTGTAGTAGAGGATTCTAGGCTAGGCGGTGATTCGATAGGGAAAATGGGTTAGGCGATGTGAAGATTTGGTGAGAAAGAGCGATTGAGAAAGAGGAGGTAGTGGTAGTGGCGATGCAAGATGCATTAGAGAGGGCAAGAAGGCCACTCAAGGGTAGTAGGATCACTTGGAAAGGTAGCAGGAGAGAGGAGGCCGATGGTGACTTTCTTAGAGGATAGAGAGGGTCAATAACACTCTATAGAGAGAGGTTGGTGATGGGGATCCTTAGGATCTTCCCATTCCAATAACATGAGCAAAAAATAATGAATAATTCTTGTTATTTGATGAAAATGGAAATTAACCCCATTCTATACGGAGAGAGGATAATAATAATAACCTTAATCTTAATTAATTTAAAAATAAAATATAATCAAATCAAATCCTAATGATAACATAACAAAATAAAAAATCCTAATTTAACTATCAAAGAAAAACTCTTTTAATTATGCCTACTTTTAATCTATCCCTAACACAGCCAATATCCTCGTACCCTCCTGGCAATATCCACATGCCAATTATCAAGTATACACTGAAACGGTGCTCGATGGCTGACGACACCCAACTGGAGTGTGTAGTAACACACCAGAACCTAATGGCCTGTAGGCATTGGTGCCACTGTTTTTTTCACCATCAAGAGAAGAGAATTCTCCTTTCTTTGTATTTTTTAATAATATTCCAGAACCAAATGCAAGCATGAGAAACATCTATTAGGAGTAAATTTTGGAGATACCGAACTCAAAAGCAATACGGCATTTGAACTACTCAAATCAAACTAACTAAACCAAATTAGTCGTCACAGATTACACAATACCAAAAACATTTGGACCCTTGGCTTTCTTCTATAGGATGAAGCCTTGGCCTGCGATGATATCTAGCTATTACTTTAGATGGTGGCTACAGTTGCTGAAGCAGTAGCAGCACGCTTTCGGGACTCCTTGATGATGGGCAAACTTGACAACCTTGCCCTTGGGGAGAGAGCTAGTTTCATGGCTTTTTACCCCTGCCAAACGTAAACACGTTACTCAGGCGGGTAGAAAACTCATGGTTGGTTGAATCCTAAATGAGAAATGGTCATGAAACTTCCCTTGGGCTTTTCTCTGTTCTTGATCATACCAACATGGCCAGTGTTCCTTCCACCAGTGACCATCACAATGTTCCAAACATCAAACTTGATAAAGCCCACAATCTTGTTGGTTTCAAGATCAAGCTTTATAGTGTCATTAGCCTTGATTAGAGGGTCAGAATATCTAATGGTTCGACCATCGTATACTTTCTTATAATGGTCGTTCCAGACCCCGATGGTGGCTACAAGCCCATACAGACCTCCCCTCCGGACCGACAACCAACACGTCAAGGGTAATCCTGTGGAGTGTTTCCTGATTTGGGTTATGTTGGTTGTGGCTGTTTTGTGGATTATAGGGGTTGGATTTCGTGGTGCATGAAGCAAAGAAGGAGGCATTGATGAAGCATATAATGAGCTTGGTTGACAATTACGAGGACCTTGGTGGGAAAAAGAGGTGTGTAGGGTAGGCAAGGGAGATAAGGAGAAGGTGGATTGAATCAAAGGATGGATTCTAGACCTTACGGTGAGCGAAGAGGTTCTACAAGGATCTTGTCAAGGCAAGGGAGTTAGAAATCTGGAGAATGCGGTGGTGGAGTTTGGGTTTCATTTTCTTTTTGTTTTTCTGGTTGAAATGATGATTTTTCAGATTTTTCATGTTTCTTTAGTTTTGAATTATAGGGTGGTTTGTGCCATAACTTAATTTTTTTTCTTTATGACATCAAGTTTTTTGTAATCTATGAGGTCCTCTTTCATGTTTATATACTTCGTTCTTGCTGGATTGTTTTAGCCATCTTGCCTAGAGCACACCTGCTGCTTGAATTGATGTTGTTGAAAGATACTCAACTAACCTCAATAGGACTTTACATTAAGTAATAAGATCTTTACATTGGTTACTTTTCTTGAATGAAAATGGAAATTTATTATCAGGTGAAGTCAACTATTGATTTATTCCTTAAATTTGGGTTGATGTTTATCCTTGCCACTCATTTTTAAAGTCTACTTTAATTGTGTGGTTAATATGAAATAGAAAAATATAGTCTTCTCTCTTAACCAATCTTTGTTGTTTGCATTATTTTTAGTCCATGTTTATTGCTTTGCAAGCATGAAGACCTTGTTCTACCCTTGTGGAACATTCACCTAGATAGCGATAAGTCACTACCATGGAACTCTTTATAGCAGATTATGCATGAATGTCAATTGCATGGGTAAAAAGATTTTATCTTGGCTGTCAAAGGAGTCAAGATGTTGAGCATCAACTTCACTGACTCATGAAAGTTCGAAAGAAAGATGGTGATCACAGTTGGTTGTTTGGGTTTCAGATTTAGACTTGATTCCTTGGGTGTATAATTGCATTAGAGATGACATCAACTGGACGTGGATATATGATGATATAAATGATTCAACTTGCGATTTTAGAATAGATGGCTGTGATGTAAAACTTTGCATTGTTTTGATTGTATTTTAATGGAAGGCAAATTTTGTTGTCCAATAAGATTTAAATGTGAATTCCATTGGAGATTCTATAGCATAAGATCGAGTATTATATTTTTAAAAAAAAATTCTTTATATCTATACGGACAATTCTATTGACAGAAAATTGTCAGTTTATGATGAAGAGATCGCCTACATCGACAATCTTCCTGACCTTCATTAGTGTTGGCATATTCCAGAGTTCAAGTATCGTGGTATTGCCCATAGCGACGATTCCATAAACAATTTTTCTTTTGGTACACAACCTATGTTGATGGCCAAAATCATTGTTGTTAGCACCAAACAAATTAGATAACCTTGCAAAGTTGATCGTTGTTGTAGAATCGAATACAAAACCAATGATTTTTATTGTTGGGATACCTTCAGCGAAACATCTCAAGACAACACCGAAAATGACCATTGAAATAGATCTTTTGACCTGCAACAATTTGACCAACATCGGTGATTTATGACCATCATTGTATGTACAGACTGCTATAATGAAAAAGTTACTTTAGTTCATGAGATATCCAACAGAGTTTGAAAATGATTCAATACCATTTTTAAAATAAATTGCATTCTTTCATCCACAAGTAGTCAACTAGAGTACATAGATAAGAAAAGTCTATTGTATAGATTTTGTTATGAATCATGTCACCTGCAACCAACATTTGGATAACCAAATCAAAATACAAAATATCAATAATCCCAAAAGAATAGCGGTTAGTTCATATAAAAGTTCATGCATTATTTCACGTGCCCTTCAAAAATGAATATCACCGGTGATATTCTCTTATAATCCACAGGTAATATTCCAATGTCATAGGTGACATTTAACCCCAGTGTACCCGAGCCTATCTTTGAAGGGTAAACCAACTACAACTAGTGATTGGCAACCTTGATGACGAGAATGGAGAGGAGATTACCAAGGTGGAGAGAAAGAGTTATGTCAAGGGAGGGTTGTCTGATACTTCTAAAGTCAATCTTAATGACCATCTTAGTTTTTCACCTCCCAGTGTTCAAGATGCCTAAGAAGGTATTGAGAAGAATAGAGGTAGTAAGAAAGAAATTCTTTTGAAATGGTGCACAACATCAAGATGGATTTTTGCATTTGGTATTGGGAAGAGGTGTGTAAGCTTGCTGATCAAGGAGGCATGAGGTTGCTACAATTAGTAAACTTTAATGATGCAATGTTTTTGTTGAACACTCTAGTTATCTTTCATGTTTAGTCAGGGACTATTTATTCATTTAATGTTTTTCGTCTAATTCTCTTATGTAATTTACCCGACACCTCTTCTATATAAAGAGGTGTAGGGTTTTCTATTTGAATAAGATTCCTCATTTCATCTCATTTGGTATCAAAGCCGCGATCCTAGGTCGGTTAATCCCACCGAAACAAACCTCTAAACTCGTTCCACCAAAACCCTAAACACATTCCCTCGTCGATCCCTAGCCACCATCAACCAATCCAGTGGCTACGGGCGGCACAACAGGGTGCCACCACTGTTTCAACGGCATCAAGCGACGCAGCAAGGCTTCACCATCGACTACAGGTGGCACTAGGGGTCAGGCACCCCCTCCAGCAGCAGCGCTGCAAGGCACTACAGCCCCTGTGGTGGCACTGTAGATCCCCAAGGGGAGGCGTGCGGCGACGTAGGGGCCTGGGTTCGGCCTAAGCAGCAACACAGCACCCCACCAGTCGATAGTAGTGCTCCCAGTGGGTTTAGGTGATCTACTCCGGTGAGGGAAGAGCGGCAGCCTTCCATTGAGGGCTCCTAGGGGTGCCTCCCGACCCTAGCATGCACCTCCTACTATCCGAAGGGTTGCCATGTGTGTCTAATGTAATTTCTGAGGAAGCAATCACCTGGGTTTCATGTTAGATCACCCGATTTGTGATCTATTATGATTCTGCATATTTGAATATTCTCTTTCAGATCTGATTTCAGCGACTTCTCGTTGTCTTTGAGGATTATGGCTTCTTCATCGTCATCTAAGGTGACATTGGAGACTGGTCAGGAGAGTAGGAACTACAAAAATCTGTTCTTTGTTCCTATTCTGAAGTTAGATGAGACTAACTATGCTCGTTGGTATCAAACGTTCTTGATGACCATTGAGGGTCATGACAATGAGCATCTCTTACTCAAGTCAAAGACTTAGAATAAGATTGGAAAGTACACCTTATGGAAGAACAATACTATGGTGAGAGCATGGATTATGAAAGTTGTATCACCACGGATTAATGATTACATCATGTATTATAGGATTGTTAAGGAGATGTGGGATACGTTACATGACATGTATTCCCATGAGAAAAGTTCCAATAAGGTCTATTAGATCTACAATGAGATGTTTTCTCTCAGGTAGGAGGGGTAGCCCTTAACGCAGTACTATGCCACGTTGAAAGGGCTTCTAGAGAATTACAATGCGTGCAAGCTTATGTGCACGTGTGGTACTCATTTGAAATATCGCAAGGAGACAAATAGTCCTTCACTTTCTTTCTTGGTTAAGCCCAAAATACGATCTTGCATGTTCTCAGATTCTAATAATATCAGAGCTTCCGTCACTTAAGGAAACTTATAACCGACTGAGTCGGATCACAGTAGCTACTCATACTCCGTAGCTTACTGGACAGACCTCTACACTAGTTGTTGGTGAAGGTGGTGACACTAGACGTTTACTCTCCACTCATGGGTGTGGTCATGGCAGAGGATAGACAGGATTAGTAACGTGGAGGCCTCATGCTAGTCTAAGCATGGGATACCTCCAATAACCAATCAGGTTACTATCCTCTATAGAAGAGGCACTATGTTAGTGCCAATGTTACTTTTCATGAGGTCGTCCCATACTCTTGTCACTGGTAGACAGTTGATACTCAAGACAGAGAGGGCTCCCATGCCTGTTCCCTTTATTCAATTTGGAGACTTTCCTGCCACTTAGATTGAATCACCAGATACTAGTCGGGCACGGTTCAGAGATCCTTCATTGGTATTTAGGAAACCAGTGACATATTGGCAACATGCACCCCTCCTCTTCAGCACCGTCATCATCCCCACAACAGGTATGTGTTGAAACTACTGACCATTGTGTGTCTAGTGATAATCGTGCAGGGGCTATACCAGTTGTCTCTAGTTCTCCTCCTAGTGGTGATGAAGCATCACCATCTAAGCCATCTATTGAAATTGAGTCTCCCTCTAATGATATGAATCTTTTTATTGCTATTCGGAAGGCTCCCAGGAGCGCAGGCTCTCCCCCTTAGCAGGGGCAATATCAGATGGCAGGGGCAGCTTCTTCTGAGGGCCTGAGTCACTCATTTACCTTGTTCACCAATGCCCTCACTTTTGCAAAAATATCAGCTACTTATCAGCAGGCTATACTTGATCTGAAATGGCACCAGGCTATGCAGGATGAGATGGCTACACTCCGGTCTCGACAAACATGAGATCTTACTCCATTACCTCTTGGTGCACGCACTGTTAGCTGTTGTTGGGTCTTTGTTGTGAAATACAATCCAAACGGATTTATTTCTTGGTACAAGGCTTATCTTGTGACAAAGAGATTCACTTAAACTTATGGGGTGGATTTCTTTGACACCTTCTCCCCCGTGGCCTAGCTTCCTACTGTGCGAATTCTCATTTCTGTTGCCACCCATCTTAACTGGCCATTATATCAGCTAGATGTAAAGAATGTCTTCTTGTATGGTAATCTACAAGAAGAAGTGTATATGTAACAACCTCTCGATTTTGAGACTAAGGGGGAGTGTGCATACATGCTAAAAAAAGGCGATGTATGACCTCAAGCAGAGTCCGAGCACTCAATTTCAGAAGCTATCAAAGGTCGTTAAAGATATGGGGCTTATTTGGTCTACTTCTGATCTTTCCCTAGATGACCTCATTATCACCAGTAGTGATGCAATTGTGATAGTTGAGGTCAAGCAGAAGCTAGTAAGGAAATTTGTTATGAAGGATTTAGGCTCTTTGAGATACTTCTTTAATATAGAGGTAACGAGAGGAAAGAGCAGTATTATTCTCAGCCAAAGGAAATACAATCTTGACTTACTGCAAGAAACTAGGATGTTGGGATCTAAGTCAGGCAACATACCCATGGATCCGAAAATGCATTTATATGACTCTGAGTCACAGGCTCTAGAAAGCAGAAGCTACAAACAACTAATTGGGAAATTGCTCTACCACACTATTACATGCTTAGACATCTCGCTTACAATTGACAAGCTTAGTCAATTTATAGACAGGCCAACTAAGCAGTACTGGGATGTTGCCATGCAGGTGCTCAGGTACTTAAAACGAGCATTTGTTCATGGACTATTATTCAAGAAAGGTAGGCCTATGACCATAGTGGGTTACTCTAATGCAAATAATGCAGGTTGCCTTTTTGACAGAAAATCCACCACCAAATTTTGTAATTGTGGCTGGTAATCTAGTTACTTGGAGGAGCAAAAAACATAGCGTTGTATCTTGCTCAAATGCAGAGTTAGAATACAGAGCAATAGCACAGACAATAGCTGAACTTGAGTGGATCGAATGTGTTTTAGTTGACTTACATGTCAAGACTTAAGAGCCTATGGAGATGAGATGTAACAATAGGACATCTACCTACATAGCTAACAATCCTATGCTTCATGAGCACACGAAACATGTACAAATTGATTGTCATTACATCAGAGATCTGATTCAGAGGGGGGCATCTCTTCATCACCTCAGATGACTCAAAGAATCAAACAGCAAATATATTTACCAAATCTCTAGCCAGATCTACATTTGAGGCTTGTTATGACAAGCTGAGCATAATAGACATCTATGCTCCAACTTAAGAGAGAGTGTTGAGCACTCTAGTTAACTTTCATGTTTAGTCAAGGACTATTTATTCATTTTATGTTTTTCGTCTAATTCTCTTATGTAATTTACCTGACACCTCTCTCTATAGTGTAGGATTTTCTATTTGAATGAGATTCCTCATTTCATCCCCCTATTTTTGAAGTGGATTGCAATGTTTTAAATGCACCACTCTTGGACGGGAAAGTCACACAAGTTTTTACCTTTCTGAGCGATTTTGAGCCTCGATATAACTCTTTTTTAACTTATTGATACAATATCGATATTGATATTTAAAACCTTAGATATGGTTACAATGAAATACTCTTTATTATTACATAATCAACAGTTGATTTTCTTGAAATTGATATCATTTTGACTAGTACTTCTGTCATTTTTGTCGACATTCTCTCAGTATTTCCACGACATACCCTAGGCATGGCCATCGACATGCCCATCCAAAAATAAGCATTTTAACGACATACCCTCGACATGCCCATTAAATACATACACAGAATTTCATCAACACAACATCAAAATCAACATTTCGAACCTTTGTGGATTATCAAGCTTTTGCATAATGAGCGATGTTAGCACCGAATGTTGCATGGTTGTTACAGTGCTTCATTGGATTAGAGAACTATCTTTGCAACTTCCTAAGATGAGTCTACTTTCTAACAAGCTTGTGTGGTTTCTAATAGAGCAAAAAGTTTCTTCAACCCTATGTTAGGCAATGGGAAGACTTTCAAATTTTGGCTTGTTATTTTGGATCGACAATGGACCCTTGTCTAAGATGGTTCCTAGACTATTTGTTCTTAGGCTTGATAAACATGCGCATGTGGCTAACTGTTGGAAGGGTCCATTGAGGAGGAATGGTGGAGCTTGGGTCCCATGTAGTGGGTGAACTTTTTGGGACTAGAATGGAGGATCTTCATACTCTAATAGGTGAAGTTGTTAGCTTTTGGCTTGCACCTGGTCTACCTGATTCCACGTCTTGGAATTGGGGAACCTTTTCAGTTGAGAAGGCATGCAAGTTTCAAAGGGGTGTGAGAAACATAGGTTATCCTACCTATAATTTAGACAATGTGGCTATTTGGAGTTTGAAGCCCCCCTTGAAAGTTTAAGTTTTTGCATGGTTACTTCTGCATGAATGGCTGGTCATCAAAATTTTTAGAAGATCGTAGGTACATGACGAGGATGGGTTTTGCCCCCTTTGTGACTCTGTGGAGGAAGACTTTTTCCATTTGTTCATATCTTGCAAGTTCATGAAGTAGGTTTGGATACAGTTTGACCATGTGATGTCAGATGTTAATTCCATGACAGATTTCTTGTTTGAGTTCCATGAGGATGTGTCAGTGGATTTAAGGCGTGCATCCAAAATGCTCATTGGATTATGGCCAATTTAGCTTCAGTGGAACAAAGTGGTGTTTAAAGGAGAGCATTTTTGGGTGAAAAATGTTGTAAGGAAAGTTTCTCTTCTACAGTTCTATGTACTGACCAAGCCTAGAAGAGTTTATTATAATATTCATTTTAGAGGTGAAATAACGTTTTCATGACTCCCGACCTCCAATAGTCATCCTTCACAAAATATGAGAAACAAAAGCCAAAAAAGATCTCTTTTCCTTTCTGAAAGATCAGTTAAGCAAAATAAAGAGCACAATGTTAAGAACCCAAACCTTTATCGTTGCATTTGCAGCAATACCACACATTCCACCAAATATATAGCTTCTCCTAGCATCAGCAACAAAAGGTGCCATTGCATTGTTTCTATGCATTATCTGTTGATTCCAAGATGATATGATCATTGCTGCATACAATTAGAACAAAGAAGCAAGTGGAAAAGGGGTAGAGAACCAGCTCTTTCCTTATTAGTTGGAAAAGTCCAAGCCACATCTTTTACAAGTTGCCCAATATGCTAGAACTTTCATGCAAAAAGGAAGCAGGTTTCCACAAGAGGTGCAAGATTTAAAACGGACAATATATGCAAGATCAAAGAATGGGAAGGAAATATCAAAGAGAGAACATAGATTACGAAAGATTGTAAACTACCTCCATCTTCTGGAGTAAACTAATTGGTCTGTAAACTACCTCCATCTTCTGGAGTAAACTATTTGGTCTAAAATGCAAATACCTAGTTGCACAAGAATGTTAAACAGATGGCATGTGCAAGAAATGCCTGTACGCATCATCCTAATCTGTTGACTAGTATATATTATTATTAAAACCAGTCATTATTACCATGAAGAATAATAAAGTATCATAGAGACAAAGAACAAAATAAAGCGACAAGGTAAGGTGTAAAGACAAACCCATCGAATGAAGAACTTAAGTAGCACTGCAAGCTTGGAAATACATGCAAACAACCAGAACTTTTTTACTGCAGTAAATTTGTCTTCCTCAGATCATATCAGAAGTTGCCGAACCTTAACCTCAATGAAACCCTATTGACACCAATCTAAATCAAGGTTAGCCTTTAAGTTTTAGCTTGCTTACAACTCTACTTATAAGTTCGTAGGTTAGAACCATGGGGGCAACGAAATCTTACACAATTGTTGCCACATCTTTTCAAGGTTAAAATCAGTGACAGCACTATAATGGCAGGATGTACACAAGCTGGGCAAAACCAAAATATAAACTTGAGATTGGGATCTTGAAAACTACTTAATAATTGCAAGTATGAGCCTGGAGAATCAAGATATTAACTTCACATTAAACATACATAGCTTCAATCAAAAGAGATATAGGGAGCACCTTGTTTTAGGAGCTAAAAAGGACAATTACTCAAAACCAAGCACTATCCTGCTTCAGTCCAAACAATGAAAATTCAAGATTTAGACAGCCATATTTGAAATGCATGTCAAAGTATTCATTTAGCTGAAGGAGGTGTAGGTTATCCTTTTGCCACCAAGAAGGTGGTAGATTGGCATGTTCCTTGGGATAGGACATCAACCATTGACAAACACCTTAAATCTACTCACATCATCTCCATTTGCATGAACTCAACATCACCCCAAGCAGCTGTAATATTTAAAGAAAGCAATTTTCCAATGCAAGAAAACATCAAAAAGACAATCATTAGATAAATCACAAGACCTGATAAATACATAAAATGGACAAAGCTACTGATAACAATTAGTTGCTGAAGCTCATATATCAATTCAGCATCGATTTTCTTATAGATAATGGAAGTCTAGACAATTTGAAAAGATGGGATATCTAAGTATGTCATCGGTAGGGTTGGAGCAGTAAACCAGTTAAAGCATTTTTGTGACTTGGAATATCACAAGAAAAGGAAAAAGGTACAAGAAGGCCAGATATCATTTCGATATTGATTCTCTTGTAGATAACAGAAGCCATGACGAAGTGTTCATAGCTAAACAATGATCAAATATTGGAAGACTGATAGTTAAACATGATCATATAATACAGGTAATTTCAGCAATCGAAGAATACAAAAAGTTATGAAGGTTTTTCCTGGAGTTAGTCAGATTTCTACGCATTGGGCCTCGAGGGAAATCCATCAGTTGGCTCGCCATCTCAGGATAAAAGTGTCCTACATGGTGAAACAATTAAGCTACGTGTAATAATGCCAAAAGCCTGATGTGGTTTACAATGTTCTATCAAAATACACGGGCATCCCCATTACCTTTCTCCAACCATTTTATTTAATAAGCTACTTCTATAATGCACCCATATGATAACAATAAAAATAATAAAAATACTACCGTGTTAATTTACTCTCTAAAGTATTCAGGAGAGGAAAACTAGTCACGAAAGTATTTAGGAAGAAATGGTCGGATGACCGATGCCCATTTTGCAATCATGAGGATGAGAATATCTTCCACTTGTTCTTCTCATGTCAGTTTACGGAGGCTGTTTGGAGGGAATTCCATGTGCAAAGTGCTGATTGCTCTTCATTTGATGCTCTTTGGACTTCTTTCCGGAGGATGGTTCATGCAAAGCGGTTGGATTTCTGTACTCGCCGCTCTGTAATGTGTTTGGCTACAAAAAAATGTCTTAGAGATGGATCACACTGAAATCTGAGCAGAACAAAAGACTGACATCACTAAGAAATGAACAACTGAGTTATATGTTTTCACACTCTTTTCTATTACAGTGGGCTATATCTGTAGACAGTAAACCCCAATCGTTACAACAACCTTTTTGACATAGCTAATCGGAATGTGACACCTCACACCCTTCGGTTACAATCTTGTTATAACAACCATATATTCCTGACATCCCCTCTCAAACTGATGAGCGAGGTACAAGTTGAAGTTTGTTACAGATTTTCTGAAAAGGAAGCACTTGAAGAGGCTTTGTAAATGCGTCAGCAATCTGATCTTTACTTGAAATGAATCTGACATGTAGTCGCTTCTAAGCTACTTGATCTCTAATAAAATGACAATCAATTTCCACATGCTTGGTTCTTGCACGAAAAATCGGTTTGTGTGTTAAGTATGTAGCCCCAATATTATCACACCATAATGTGGGGGCATTAGAAAGACAAATCCCTAATTCTTGAATTAAAGATTGCAACCAAATAAGTTCTGTTGTAGTATCTGCAATGGCTTTGTATTCTGCCTCTGTGGATGACCTTGCTACACTTGTTTGCTTCTGGGAGAACCATGCTATTGGATTGGAACCATAATAGACCATAGACCCAGTTGTTGATTTTCTGTCAGAGATAGATGTTGCCCAATCGGCATTACTATAGGCAGTAAGCATAGGCAGAGTAGTATGCTTGTACAAAATACCATGAGAAAGAGTTCCTTTGACATATCGCAGTACCCTTTTTAAGGCTTCAAAATGTACCATTGTTGGGTTGTGCATAAATTGTGATAGTTTGTTTACTGAATATGCCAAGTCAGGCCTTGTGTAAAGAGCATATTGAAGACTACCAACCAGTTTTCTGTATATAGCGGAATCTTCGAGAATTTCTGAGGTACCATCATGGAGGATAGTGGATGCATTGATGGCCATTGGAGTTTTAATGGGGTCTGGGATTATCAAATTTAAATTTGATAAGCAAGTCAGCTAAATATTTTTGCTGACAAATATCTAAGCCTGTAGGTGTTCTGGTAAATTCAAGGCCAAGAAAATAATTGGGAAATCCAAAATTTCTAACAGGGAATTCCTTTGTCAGCTGCTGTAAAAATTAATTCATAGCAGTTGTTGTCGAACTAAATAAGAGCATGTCATCCACATAGATTAAAAGATACATGACATAACCATTTCCTTGTTTGATATATAAGGATGGATCTGTTTTGGAACCCACAGATCCCAATGGTTGTAGAAACGTGGTTAAGTGCATAAGCCAGGCATAGGGGGCTTGCTTGAGCCCATACAATGACTTGTGCAGCTTACACACAAAATTTGGATGATCTGGATGAATGAAACCTTGGGGTTGTGTCATATAAACTTCTTCTAAATCACCATGTAGAAATGCATTGTGAATATCAAGTTGAATAATAAACCATTTATTTGTTAGACAAAGGCTTAGTAACAGACGTATAGTAGTAGATTTCACGACTGGACTGAAAGTCTCAATATAATCAATACCTTCAACTTGGTGAAATCCTTTTGCAACAAGACATACCTTGAACCTAGCAATGGAACCATCTGGTTTCCCTTTTATTTTATAAACCCACTTATTACCAACAATATTCATATCAGGTCGAGAAGGTACCAAAGTCCATGTGGCATCAAGCCATTCTTTTTGCTTAGCTGTGTGAGTATAGCACGTAGGTTCTTGATCATGATATAAAATTTGGAGCTCTTTTGGAAGAGGATGTACTGACATAGAATAGCATTTATTTTTAGATATCCCATTCATTGACCTTGTAATCATTGAATGTGTGCGTAAAGGTGGTGAAGGTATTGGCTTAGGTGGAGATATTGAAGAAGTTGGCTGGAAATCATTGTTCTGTTCAAGATCTGTTGTGGTTATTGGAGATGTTTCGGTAATTGGTTCAGTGGGTATTGCTGTTTCTGAATGTTCAGTAGATGGCGTACATGCTGCTGGAGAAGAATGTCGATGATATGTAGTAATATCAGCAGGTATGGGCAGTAGGGATATGTGCTCTCGGGTGAAACAGAGGAGGAAACCATTGCTTGATTATGAAACGGAAAGTGAGATTCATTAAAAATGGCATGCCTTGAGATAACAAATTTTGTTGTCGTTGGATTATAACACTGATATGCTTTATGACATGGGCGATAGCCAAGAAAAATCTGCAAGGATGAACAAGGTTGTAATTTGTGACGCTTATAAGGTCTTAACAGTGGATAGCAAGCACACCCAAAGATCCAAAGAAATCTATATACAGGTTGTTTATCACATAAAATCTGAAGTGGAGATTTATTCTTTGTGACTATGGAAGGAAAGATATTAATGAAATGTGCTGCAGTATGAAAAGCAGATGTCCAAAATCTTAGTGGGACTGAAGCATGGTTCAAGAAGGCAAGAGTTCTGTAAGATGGTGATTTTTCCGTTCGGCAACACCATTTGGTTCAGGTGTGTAACAGGTGGATAATCTGTGTACTACACCATTTGCTTTGCACCATTGATTAATCCTATGATATTCTGCTCTCCAATCAGAATGGAGAGCTTGAATGTCTGAATTAAATTGTTTGCATACATGGCAAACAAATTGCAGAAAGGCATCATATGCTTGAGACTTGGTCGTTAAAGTGTATACCCAGGTATACCTTGTAAAGGCATCAATGAACGTTCAACAGCACTTGTGCCCATAAAAGGATAGAACAGGAGGAGTCCATATGTCAGAATACACAAGTTGGAATGGAGAAGAACAAGGTATTTCTATTGATCGTAAATGCAGATGGTGAGCTTTTGCTTTGTTACATGCATCACAGTCATTGCTAACAGTAGAAGAAACAAAGGGTAATTTGAACTGAGAAAGAACAGTATTGACAATCTTGTTATATGGGTGTCCCAGGCGACCATGCCAGACATGCTTTGGAGCTTTTTCTGACAGAAGAACCGTTGGAGACTTCTGAAAACCAGGTTTATTTTCTGACCAAAGTACTTGGTAGCCAACACTGGTAGAGACCTTGTACAGCCTGTCCTTCAAGAAGCAACTTCTTTGTTTTCAGACCCTTGCCAAACAAACTGTTGGGGATAAATCTTGAAGTAACAAGCATTGTCATTAGTAAACTTATAGATAGAGAGAAGCTTTTTAGAAAAATCTGGTACACGCAAGACATCTTTCATATGTAATATTTTGCTTGAAGTAGTAATGAATTTGGAGCCAATATGTGATATTAACCCACCTTGGCCATTGCCAAAGTAAACCACATCTGAGCCATTGTAATCTTGAGAAACATCAAGATTAGCTACAGACTTTGTGAGATGATGAGTCACTCCTGAGTTTGCATGCCAGATTTGTGGAGATCCTTCAACAGTATTAGCTTGAGGGGGAATGTAATCAAAATCAAAACAAAAATAACATGTCATTGCAGTGTGATTTGTTTTTCCACATATCTGACATGGATTGTGATTATTAGATTGACCATGTCCTCGGTCTGAATTTGAATAATTCTTTAGGCGTCCCGCTGACTGGAAAGAAGTATTTCTTCCCCCACGATTAGATCGACCTCAAAAGCCACAAAAAGGACCTCTAGTATGACCCCCTCGAGAGATTTGATTTACTTCAATTGGAGGATGATTGGCAAGAACATTCTGGTCATGGTTCAATAACAGACCAAGGACCTCATCATATGAACATGGATGAGGTCGCCCATTTATAACAGCCACAATAGACACATAATCAGGCCCCAAGCCACTTAGAATGACCATAATCAGATGATTCAGATCTTCATCTGTCACTGACTTTCCACTGAAAGATAAGTTGGAAGCAAGATCACGAGCTTTGTTAATATAATCCATCATAGTCATATCACCCTTCTTTAAAGCAAACAACTGATTGCAAAGTTAAAAAACCCAAGAGCGAGATTGTGTGGCAAAATAATGCTCCAAGAAGAGCCTGGCCTCTCAGAGGTAAGAATGGAAATCTGAGCACAAATGCTTTCAGTAACAGTTGAAAACAACCAGCTAAGAACAAGAGAATCATGTCTCTTCCATTTTAGGTAGGCATTGCTGATGCCAAGTGTTTAACCATTTGTGTCTTTATCAAATTGTTCAGGAGACACATCCGTGCCATCAACTAAACCAAGAAAATCATAGGCTGTTAGAATAGGAAGCATTTGAGCTTTCCAGAGGTGATAGTGGTTGAGAGCTTGAAAGGAACACAATTATGGATTGTAGCAGGAGGTGTTCCATTGTTAGAATCAGAGGCCACCACGGATGAAACAGTAGTAGTCGAAGAAGACATTGGAACTTAAGAACAAATCAATTGCTGGCACCAATAAGCAAAATAAGTTCAAGATCAGCAAGAGATCTTTCCTGATTTGCATCAATCCTCATTAATGATGCACAGATTTGATGAAGCAGATCAAGGATTTGTCGAAGATAGGCCAGAGCTTCCTGAAGCTGTGCAAGAATCCTTTGAAGAGCTCCTCCCAGCATCGTCGAATCTGTTGATTGATCACAAGCTTCCTTGCGATGGCTCTGATACCATCTTAGAGATGGATCACACTGAAATCTGAGCAGAACAAAAGACTGACATGACTAAGAAATGAACTGAGTTATATGTTTTCACACTCTCTTTTATTACAGTGGGCTATATTTATAGATAGTAAACCCCAATCATTACAACAACCTTTTTGACACAGCCAATGGAAATGTGACACCTCACACCCTTCGGTTGTAGTCTTGTTATGACAACCATATATTGCTTGCAATATGGAGTAGTGTTCAAAGGGGAACGGGAATGGGTTTATATTGTTGCAAGGGAGGTTGTTGCTTTTTCTATTTTTTTGTTGCAAAATTTGCAAATCTGTTTCTTTTTTTAATGAAATTACCAACCTCGGGCAATCTTCCTTCTTTTTCTCATAAAACAACAACATCATAGTTCTTAATGTATTAAACATGATTACAAAGAGCACCATGCAGCCAAGTCTCTCGATACTTCTCACAAACAACTAATTCTCAATTACTTAAAGACTTAAAGTAATAAAAAATGCAAACACGGACCGGTAAAATAAGACATTAACATATTCAGGTTGGCAAGCATGGCAATAATTTCCTGATAATATCAGTTCCTTCACTACAACGGTTTAGCTCCATCTCGACATTTGTTAACGTCACCAAAGACCAAAGCAAAAGTTAGTATAGGTCTGTGTTGGAACAAATGAGCAGATTGTTTCATTTAAGAAATCCTAGATATCTTTATATAGTGTGATACCATCGGAGAATTACAATTCATACCTCATACAATATAAAAATAACAAATATAACTCAACACTCCCTATCAGGTTGGAACATAAACATTAGACATGATCAGCTTGGAACATAAGTAATCAAGATGCTTCCTAGAAACTGCCTTAGGCTCCGTTTGGTGTGATTTTAAATGGAGTTTTTATCCGTCATGGTAGTCATAAAGTGCATGAACAATGCAAAAGTATTATTCTCCACCCATCACATCTACCCCTCATTCATTATATATACCCCCACTAACTCACACCCAACACATCTACCTCTCACTAACCTACACCCAATACAAATAAAAATAAAAACCAATAGCAACATATCACCTCAACTATCACATCCACACCGACTAACCCTCCTCTTACTTAACCACTTATCCCTTTTTAAAACTTCCTAGACTTTACCTAGCATTAAACTTTAAACCTCTACCAAAAGGGGCCTAAGTGAGGACACCAACCACTTGGTCTAAGGTAGAAATGTAGGGCATACATATTTTTCCAATACGCACATCTTTGATGAAGTGACAGCCCACCTCAATATACTTCGTTTGCTCATGGAAGGATGGATTACTTACAAAAAATGTAGCAACTTTATTGTCACAAAATCATGTAGCATAGATTGGACCCAGAGGAGCTCGCAAGTGATATGTGCTATAGCTATGTACTCAGATTCTACACCAGATCTGGAAACAACATTTTGTTTTTTACTCCATGTAACTAGATTACCACCAAGTATAGTATCCAGTGGTAGACCACCGATCCTCATGAGCATAATCAACGTTAGAGTACCACACCTCAAGATGGCCATAATTCTGGAAGAATAGACCTTTCCCAGAAGTGTTCTTCAGATATCTCCTACCCAATGCACCTCTCTACGTGCCTGCATAAAATGACTAACATGTCCAACAACATAGGAAATGTCTTGCCTATTCACTTTTGTTGTAAAATGAGAGAACTTATCTTATTCCAATAACCCTAGGGACACAATATTTAGCTTGGAACACAAGTACTCCAATATTTTCTTGATGAGAGGCTTGGTGAATATGTCAGCAACTTGATCATCGGTAGAAATGTAGGGTGTAGAAATCTTGCCAGTCATCACAACATCTTTAATAAAATGGCAATCAACCTCAATGTGTTTTGTCCTCTCATAAAAAGTGGGATTATTTGCAAGGAAGGTCGTTGCCTTATTATCATAGCACATAGAAATCAGACCTGAGATATCAACACCAAAGTCCTTTAGAATGAACTTCACCCAGAAAAGCTTACAAGTAGTATGAGCCATAACTTTATATTCCAATTCTGCACTTGACCTAGACACTATTTTGTTTGTTGCTCTTCCAAGTGACGAGATTTCCACCCACATATGTTCAATAGCCTGTTGTGGATCTTCTATCCTCATGAGCACCTGCATAATCTGCATCTGAATATCCACATACATCAAGATGTCTATACTTCTTCTCGAAAAATAATCCTTTCCCTTAGGAGTTCTTCATATATCTTAGTACTTGCCAAATACCTGCCCAATGAACCTTTCTAGCCTCCTACATAAATTGGCTCATCCAGAACATATTTCCTCTATGAAAAAATCATTCGGCCCTTTAAATGATGGATCTCAATACCAAGAAAGTAATCAAGCCCAAATCCTTAGTCACAGACTATGTATGCAGGAAGGCCTTAGTATCCTCCAGGTCTTTCTCATCACTTCCAGTTAGAAGTATATCATTAACATATACAATCAAAATAATAGAATCTATCTCAATGTGCCTGGTAAAGATAGAATGATCAGACGTGGTCCTAGCAAAGTCAGAACTCTGACCTGTCGTGCTGAATCTATCAAACCAAGCTCTAGGGATGCTTTAGTCCATATATAGCTTTATAAGGTTTGCAAACCTTCTGACACTCCCCCTTATTAACAAAACCAAGAAGCTGATGCATGTAGACTTCCTCATCAAGATCCCATATTAAAAAGCATTCTTAATGTTAAGCTAGTAAACTAGTCAGTCCTTGTTAACTGCAATGGATAAAAGAATCCGAACAGAATTAATACATACAACAGGGGAAAACGTCTTAAAATAATCCATACCAAAGGTTTGGATGTAGCCTTTAGCAACAAAGCTGGTCTTATAACATTGAATAGAACCATCAGAAAGGTACTTAATACTAAATGCCCATAGACATCACATCGACATCCCTGATGGTAAACTAAGTCTTTATTTCATTGAAAAATTTCTGAGTACAAAAGTTTAAGATTTTTCCTTCAATATAAAAACCCAAGTAACGAGTACAATCATCCACCAAAATAAGGAAAAGTTGAAAATCCCTCACATTGCGGACCCTACAAGGTCCCTACAAATCTAAATGTCCTAAAGCAAAAGGAGATGTAGATGTTTTATTTTTACTAGAAAAAGAAGACCGATGATGCTTGCCAAGTTGACAGGCATCACAATTAAAAGACTCAGGTAACTCTAAATCAGTAAATTGATGACGAAACATGGTGATACCATGTGACCTAGGCGAAGGTGCCACTGTAAGGTAGTGGTGGCACAAGCAACAGTAGGAGTTGAATGTCTAGATGTAGGTGGTAGACTTAGGTAATAAAGCTTGTTCTGCTCAAACCCTCCACCAATCTGCTTTATCATCTGGAGATACTGCAAGAAAAAAAATGGTCATGAAAAACAACTCTGCATCCTATGTCCTCGGTAATTTGACTAATTAACATCAAATTCAAAGCAAATCGCGATGCATGCATAACATCAGACAAACCAAGAGAGGAAGATAAAGTGACACCTCCAAGGCCAGTAACAGGTGATAAGCCACCATCTGCCACCCTAACCTGGAAAGGGGTGGAAAGAGATCGAAGAGAGGAAAAAAGTGTAGCATCACCAGTAATGTGTAAGCAAGCACCTAGATCTACAATCCACGTAGGAGCACAAGATCCAACGGATAATGCAGTTATACTTGTAGTACTTGAGGCTAATGCTCCTACTGCAGTATTAGTCTATGATGTCATCAATCTATCATATTTTGCCCTGGACATAGTCACTTGTCCATCATCAACCTGATACTATGCATCCTCCTCATTTGTAGTAACTTGATTGGCCCTAGGTCAATGACCCTGAGAATAGCCATGCTTTATCCAATGTCAATCAATAGTATGACCTGGCAATGTTTGCAAAAAAAATTCCTCTCTGACCACATCCTCGTCCTCCTCTGAAGTTGCCTTGACCACGGGTACCACGCCCACCAGAATCTCCTCGAGCACAACCACGGCCAGCGGATGCCACGACAAAGGAATCCACACTAGAAACATGCTCTAAAATTTCCAATCATGACAAATGAGCGTAGATCACTGTAGGAGTGGGTATTTCTTCAGATGGCATCAACCGATCCTTAATTGCCTTGTACTTTGGACCCAAATTAGTCAAGAACTAGACTATTCGAATCACTTCTCTCTACTTGGCTATAACATTGATATCTGTTGTAATAGGGTGATAAGTATCTTGTTCATCCTACACGTTCTTCATTGTCCCATAGCACTCAGCCAACGTTAAGGTCCCTTTCTTGAAAGTATGAATATCTTTTATAACATTGTCTAGTCACGCAATGTTATTCTTTTGAGAGTGAATCTCAAGCAATACGTCCAACATTCTCCTAGCTGAAGAATAGGACATGACTTGTTTAGCAATATGTTCATGCTATTAAGAATACAAGTAGCCACTGAGGCATTATTCGCCTCCCAATCTTCTGTCTTAGCACTGTCCTACCGTTCAACTTTCAACAAGATGTACTTAAAATGAGACCCTAGAAATCGTGAAAAGTAGACCACAACTGAAAATTAGTTCCATCTAATTTGATGATAGTCCCTTGCACATGAGGGGATGCGCTCAAGGTACACGACTTCCTCGTCGAGTCGCCAATAGCAATATCTTTGTTATCTTCCATGGAAATCTGATTTGTAGGAAAATCAGAGGAAAAACTTCACAACTGGGTGTCAAAACATCAAAAAACCATATCTATAAATAGGGAATCAGACCAACATCAAGTAAACCTTGCACACCTGAACACTTCTACAATGCATGCACTAGCCACCATGCTCTAATTTGACCCTCGGTGGTGATGCAGCAAAGAGATGGGAAGTCAGCGGCAACGTTGGGCTACGTTGGAAGACCAGCAGCGACCCGTAGTGGCGCTGGGCAGGCAGAAGCGCTGGTAGCGATGTTGGGAAAACCCACTAGACACCCTACGTGGGCGCTTCAACCACTGGTAGCACTGCTGCTGCCAGCGGTGAGGTTGGCGACACCCTGCTACCGGTGACTTCCTTGCTACATCGGAAGGAAGAACGAGAGGGAGGGGTTCTTAGTGCAAGGTTTGGCGACTAGGGTTTTTTGGCAGGGCACCCGAGCACCAGTCTAGGACTGTTGCTCTAATACCATCTTGGGAAATGAGAGAACTTATCTTATTCCAATAACCCTAGGGACTCATATAAAGGATCCCTTTGGGTAAATTACATATAATGTCCCTACAAGAATAACAAATATGCAAACAAAGACAAAGGACATAGAAATACAAGATAAGTATAAAATAACTCTCAACAACTGCTTTCCCCACCAAAGCACAACATCTAATCACATCTTCCAGAGGCGGACTATGTGAATCAGCTAGAGGAATATACACAGGTTTTCACCCTAACATACTAGCCTCTCATAGCATATCCAGTACATATTTCCTTTGATATAGAATAAGGCCCCCACCAATAAGATGCACTTCACTCCCTAAGAAATAACTAATCAGTCCCAAATCCTTAGTAACAAACTGTGAGTGCAAAAACTCCTTAGTATACTCAATGCCACACAGTTGTACTCTAAGGTAGTTCAGGATCCTTCCTGGAAACTGGCTATGGAGGAGGAGATGGCAGCACTCCTAACCAAGGGTACTTGGGAGTTGGTGGATCTACCCTCAAGTGCGACTGTTGTGGGGTGTAGATGGGTGTTTAACCTCAAGTGCCTCTCAAATGGTTCCATTAAGAACTACAACGCGCGATTGGTGGCTAAAGGCTATGCTTAGAGCTTTGCATTGATTACTTCAAGACATTCTTCCCAGTGGCGCAGTTGAATTTTATCGGGACTCTTCTCTCTATTACAGTGAATCAGGAGTGGCTTGTTTACCAGTTGGATATAAAGAAGGGTTTTTACATATATCCCCTAAATCATTGGATATTACATCTATACCCTCATAATCTTTGTAATTACGTAAATACCCCCCAATCTTTCCTCCGTTAACAAAACAACCCTTCAGTTTGTCTGATGTTTGGTTAAACTATAATGGTTGTTATGTCAGGGGTATTTTTATTAATGGAGGAAAGATTGAGAGAGTATTTACGAAATTACAAAGAATACGAAAAATTTAGGGTTTAAGGTCAACAAAATCCCTCATTCAAAATACTCACCCTCGACCTCGGAATCCGAGCTCGCATCCTCATTGTCTTCCTCCGCCTCCTCCCCACCACCAACACATTGCCTCACCTCCTCTCTCCCACTCCCAACCACCCAACCACTCTCTACCAGTGGCGAAGGCTCTATATCAGAGATTGTTCGCCAGGTCACCCAGGCAATGAGGGGCATACGTTCACATGCATACGTCACCACCTACCCTTTTACTAAGGTGATGACTCCCCTATCGGAAAAATTCAAGCAGCCGGTCATGGCCCAGTATGACAGAATGACGAACCCCAACAGTTTCGTTGGGAGTTACCGGCAAATGATGCTGGTACACGGCTGCCCTGACGGCGTGCTCTGTCAGGTGTTCCCGTCATATTTGTCCGACATGGCCCATGAACGGTTCAACGAACTACCAGCTTAACAAATCTCCTACTTCTAAGAGCTGGCAGATAAGTTTTGCCAGTATTTTGCCGGGTAGCAGAGGGTTAGAGAACCCAAAGAGGTTGTCGGAAGTCAGGCAGCGGAAGACTGAGCCTTTCCGATCCTACCTGGACCGGTTCAAGGCCCAATACTTCAAATGCAAGAGATCCTACGATGCCATAGCCATCCAATACTTCAAGTCGGGTCTCTTGACCCAGAGATTCTGGTATGACATTGATGACTTCCCACCTAGGGACATAGCGGAATTATGGGGCAGAGCTACTAGGTTCGCAGAGTAGGATGATGCCTTCCGCTCCTGCAGCAGGCTAATGGAAGGATACAGTGGCGATCCTGATCCCATAGAGGAGAGAAGGATCCAAAAGGAGCCCACCCCTGTATCCACTCATGGGGGTAGCCACTTCAACAAGCAAAAGGCTACCTTCCACGAGCAAAGAAACAATCGGCCCGCCAAAGGTCGAAACAATGGGCCCCGCCAGGTCAAGCGAGACCTTTTTGAAGAATACACTCCCCTTACTGTGAACCAGGCGGACGTGTTGGCAGAGGTCTGATCCGCAGATAGGGACCCGTTGCCCCCGCCTAAACTCATGAAGAAGAAAGCTGACATTAGGCCCTACTGCAAGTACCGTAAGGCCTGGGGCCACACCACTAAAGATTGCCGGGATCTCCACTACCAGATTGAGTCCCAGATCCAGCACGAGAACTTGGCACATGTCGTCAAACGGAATGAGGGTCAAGATAAAGGAAAGAGACCCATGGAGGGCCCAGAGGATTATCATAAAGAAAAGCTCCAATAACTCCGGGGAATTAACAAAGTCTTCATCACAGACCAGGAGTCGGGCAGATCTATGAACCACTTGACCACCCAGGTGGTGCCACCCTGGTTCCCTCCGGCAGAATACCACCAATAGGTTTTGGCGGCAATGCCACCGTTGCCCCAGGATGTTTACCGCCCACCGCCTAAGCCCACTGGCTCACCAGTCGAAGTAATCTTCAGGGTCAACACCGTCCCAAGCAAGCAAGCCACTCCCTCTGGCCAGGGCCACCAAGCGGTCCCCTACATTTTCCTCACTCTTCAGCGGGGGAAAGGAGCACAATCAAACAGGTGGCCTCCAAGTTGTTTTCCTCCTTGCCCAGTCGACAGAGCACACGAACCTGCTCCTGGTGACGCTCCTACTAGCGGGGTGGATGCAGCCTAGACTCTTCATGGACGAAGGCAGCGCCGTGGATGTCTTTGTTTACAAAGACACTACACATGCTGGGCTTCAGAGAGGAGCACCTTTTGCCATCAACTCACCCGGTCGTAGGATTTGGTAACCACAAGGTGATGTCAAAAGGAGATATTAGCCTTCTCTTATCCGTCTACGACAAGGACAGGCATCTCAACCGAACGGCTACATTCAGAGTAACCAGGTTGATGGCAGCCTTTGGCGGCATCATTGGTCGCCGGATGAACCATGCCTTCCGATTGATCCCCTCTTCGTATTTCCAGTTCATCCTTTTCCAATCCCCATGCGAGGTGGGAATAGTGCACAAAGATCAATCGGCAAGACGCGAGCTCCTAAGGATTGACTTAGAACGATCCTTGGAGCCACGAACCCCTAAGCCACAAAAGTGGGGAAAGAAAAGAACCCAGGCCCAGGAGATCGACAGGAAGCAAACCCGGCAGATCCACTTGCGACCTCCGAACTCCAGCTGGGCTCCTCAGCTATGATTGTACAACTTTACCTGACGACGCTACCAAGTTCATCCAGGTAGGAACAGACCTTGATCCCTCCGAAGTTCAGGAGTTGCTACTCCTACTAAGGACCAAGGTTCGAAATGCCAATTTCGATGCCGTGCCGATGAAATTCCAAGTGTGCATTTCGTGAGCATGCCGAGGGCATGCCGTGGAAATGCCTATTTTTCGATGGGCATGTCGATGAGCATGCCGAGGGTATGTCGAGGGCATGACGATGCATACCAACAAAAATAGCAAAAGTAATTAAAAAAACCAATAGCAATCTCGACATAGGCACCAATTTTGCCAGCATGCCAATAATGCCGACGGCATGCTGACGAAATCCCTGTAAATCGACGTTTTCTTCATGCCGGCACGACCCTTGCTCGGAAATGGCCTTGCCGACGGCATGCCGTCAGCATTTAAATCAATGCTAAGGACCAACGCAGACATCCTTGTGTGGTCTGCCAATAACCTGACGGGAGTGGATTCGTCCTTGATTTAGCACCGCTTGAATATTCAAATGGGCAGCCGTGCCATCAAACAAGCACGCCGACACAAGTCAGCCGAGCAGTGGCAGGCGGCTGATGCTGATGTTCAAAAGCTCCTCGAGGCCGGCTTCATTGAAGCATCCTTGTACCCAGCCTGGCTTTCAGACGTGGTGATGGTGAAGAAAGCCAATGGCAAGGGCACATGTGCGTCAACTTCACCCACCTCAATGAAGCCTGCCCAAAAGATGAGTTCCCACTACCAAGGGTGGATGCTCTGGTAGATGCCTGTAGCAGGCAATCTCACGTCCTTCTTGAACGCCTACAACGGATACCATCAGATCAGCTTTGCTCCAGCAGACAGGCCCCATACCTCCTTTATAACGAATAGGGGTCTATTCCAATATAGAGTCATGTCCTTTGGCTTGAAAAATGCTGGAGCAACTTACCAGTGTCTTGTAATCATGGTTTTTTTCTGACATAATAGGAAAATCATTTGAAATGTATATTGATGACATGCTAGTAAAAGGGTCAAATTTCCCCCCAAACACTTGAGGTATTTGGCAAAGGTGTTCCAAGTTCTAAGGAGCACCGACCTCTGCTTGAACCCCAAAAAATGAGTGTTCGGGGTCATAATTGGGAAATTCCTAGGATTTTTGGTTTCCAACAAAGGGAATGAAGCCAACCCCAACAAAATTCGAGCGGTCATAGACTTGGAACCACCAAGTACCTTGAAAGGGATGCATTCGTTGGTCAGCAAAATTGCCTCTTTAGGACGATTCTTGTCCTGGTCCTTCGACAAATGCGTTCCCTTCTTTGAATGTATCAAAAAGGGCAAAGGTTACATAGCCGCCCATTGGACTCATTGCTAAAAGGCCTTAGAAGTTAAAGCAACGCTTTAAAGTCCCCCTATCCTAACAGCTCTTAAACCCAGGGAGGCTCTTTTCTTATACCTGGCAGCATCCATGACCGTCGTCAACGCCGTCTTAGTCAGTAAGCGAAAAGGAGCACAACAACTAGTGTACTTTATTAGCAAAACCTATTAAGGTGCAGAAGCTAAGAACACGGTGATTGAAAGGTTCAAACTAGCCCTAGTAACTGCCACAAGGAAACTATGCCCATATTTCCAGGCCCACACTACAACAGTTCTGTCTGACTACCCCTTATGGTGAATGTTACATAACCCTACAGAGTCAGCATGACAAATAAAATGGACCATGGAGCTGGCTGAGTTTGACATTTAGTACCAACCAAGGAGGTCAATTAAGGGACAAGTTTTGGCAGATTTTGTGGCAGAGTTCACAGACCCGAATGCCTCCCTCACTCTGCCCTGGAAGTTGTATGTTGACAGCTCGTCAATGACAGCCAGGTCTAGGGCCAACATAGCCTTAACCGCCCCAGATGACGCTACCTATAAGTACACCATTAAACTAGTTTATCCAGCATCTATCAACCAGGCAGAATATGAGACCATGCTAGCTGGCATCCAGGTGGCCAAATCGAAGGGTGTCTCCTCACTCGAGGTCTACGCAAATTCCCAGCTAATCGCCAACCAAATTAATGGTGAATACCAAGTTAGGGACCCAAACATGATCTTGTATGCTGACAAGGTCAAAGAGGAGCTGTCCAACTTCAGGACCGTCTCAATTAGGCGAGTACCTCGGTCCGACAATCCCTTGGCGGATGCTTTGGCCTGCCTGGCCTCAGCAATTCCCCTTAATCAAGAGGAAGACATCTGCCTTCAAACATTAAAGGAGCTAACAGTGCTTGTCCCAAGAATGTTCACAATAGAGCAATCCTCATTATGGATGGTACCTATCATCACCTATTTAAGCGCTAGCGAGATGCCCACAAAGGAACCCTAACCCAAGGCGTTACGCCTAAAGGCCTCGAGGTATACCTTGATAGACGAGCAATTGTACAAGCGGGGTTTCTCCACTCCCTTGCTACGCTGCCTCACAAAAGAAGAGGCATCTCAAGCCCTCCAAGAAGCTCATGACGGCACTTGCGAAAACTATGAAGGGCATAAGGCCCTCTTGACCCAGTTGTTCTAGGAGGGATATTTCTGGCCCCAGATGAAGCAAGAACACAAAAAAATTATGCGCGTGTGACAAGTGCCAACGATTTTCTACCCAACACCACTTGCTGCCTTGAAAGTTAGTCCCTATCATATCACTCATTCCCTTCGCAAAGTGGAGCATAGACTTCATAAGCCCTTTTCCAGCAGCCCCAGCTCAGAAAAGGTTCATATTTGTAGCAGTGGACTACTCTAACTGCGTCGAGGCTGAAGCCATGGCTAGTCTGACAGCCGATAGAGTTATCTCCTTTGTCTGCAAAAATATCATATCTCGATATAGGATACCTCAGCACATTATCACAGATAATGACACCAAGTTCGCCTGCAAAACATTCGAAGAATTTTACAGCAATTTGGACATCCGCCTACGTTTCACGTCTGTGGGACATCCTCAAGCAAACGGACAGGTGAAGGTAACTAACTTTACCATCATCACCGCACTGAAACATCGGCTAGACTCAGCTACAGGGAGATGTGTGGACGAGTTGCCGGATGTACTATGGGGCTATAGAATGTGTCAAAGGACTTACTGCAATATTTTACGCGATTTTCTAAATGAGGGTTTTAATTGTTGTAACGCATAAAACGGATTGACTCTTAAATTTATATTCCTAAATATGGTATCTAGAGTTGTCCAAAAAGGCTAATTTGTTAGTCAAATAGTTCTCTCTTACCTACTCAAATCGACACTTCTATTTTTGTATTTTGGGTTTTGCAAATTTTTATAGTTTTGAAATAATTGAGACACAAAAAGATGAATTGACTACGCCTAAGTGATCAAGATAGAATCTACCTTTCTAAGCTCACCCTAGGCAAGTGGTCATAGGGCAATTAGAAAGGAGAAGTGGTGCACTAAAGCTACTAGAAAAACTAGAATTTAAAGCACATGAAATAAAGACAAGATATGGAAATGCACTTTAGAATTAAGAAATGAAGTAGTGGACTCTACAAGAGTACTTGGGGAGCTCAATTGTGTGAATGGCACCACACAATTAATCCTCAAGTAGATGAATGCTTTAAACTACAACAAAGATGACAGAAAAACAAGCAAGAAGATTCTCCCAAAATGCTTGAAGATATCCTCACTCCAGACTTAGCAGCTCCTAGGTCTGAAGAGGATGCTCCTTGCTCCTTGAGTGCTTCTCCCAAGGTGGATGTGCTCCTTGGCGTGGAGCCAAGGAAGAAGATAAGAGAAAGTGAACACCAAAGGGATAAGGTAGGTGTTCCCTTTGATCACCCCTCTTCTCTTCCTCCTTGGGCATGGGATATGTGTAGAATATAGGAAATATTTTTGCTAACCAAGGATGGTTTAAATGGTAGGATGGGGGGTCTTTTTATAGGCTAGTATGAATGGTGGTTAGGAAACTTCCTTGACGCCAAGTGAAAGAGTGCCAAGGAGGGTGGTTAGAAAGCTTCCTTGGCACCATGTGAAAGGGTGCCAAGGAGAGTGGTTAAGAAGCTTCCTTGGTGCCATGTGAAAGGATGTCAAGGAGTGTATTTTAGATGCCAATGGTCGGTGGTTTTAATGTAGGTGGACGGCCATTAAAGTGGAGAGGAAGTACGGTAGGAACTGGAGTAGTAAAGGAGCTAGCTAAGCTAGCTAGTAGCTTAGTTAAGTAGAGGAGCTAGGAGCTTTCCCGAGCTGTCTTCACACTTGTTCCTTGTGCCTTCCACACTGCTAAGGCTTTTATGATTTCCAAAGCATTCATCCCTTGCAATCAAATGGTAACTACATAAGATAATGTAAAATAAATGCTAATGCATGCTCTAAACCCTAAATGCAAATGCATGCTAAATGCAGCAAGATAATGCAATGCAATTAACAAAACCTTAGAAACTAGATGTGAATGGATATTAAGGATGATGATAAACTCTCATTTATCATACCCTCATGCTTATCTTTTTGCTAGTCCCCCAGCAAAAATTGTGATTGCATCACAATATTTCTTAAGAAAACATCTTTTTTGAGGTATAAGCTCAAGATAGGACCATAATTGATTTTAGTTAAAGTAGGTATGGGGTTTATTAAAGATAAAACATAGGGCTCAACTTTGGATTCAAGGATTAGACAAATCAAGACCACTGTATCCTTTGAGAATCCAGTACTTAACTCCTTTTAAATTCAAATATCTTGAAACCATTTTTGTTGTTAGGATTTCCCTGACTCGTGAACTCAATTCGCAACTCACAAGTTGATGAAAATTCTAGTGTCAGTGCCTTGTGCTATGCCAACATTATCGGGATAAGGTTGTGTTATTGAAACTTTTTTTTTCATTTATTTCTCCTCTACTTAGCCTTAACTTAATCCTACTACAGATGTGTCGAGATCATCATTCTCGTTACAAATTCTCGAAGGGGCTCTGGCGCCGGCACTTCGAGATAATACCGTCCAATACACATCCCAAGAGCTCACAACCCAAAACACAATACAATGTAAAGGGGCACTCCAAGCGAACTCAGGCTCTTACTTCAACGCTATGGGTAGACACTGTGCAAGACAATTGAGCCGCAAATTGCACCTTAATACTCCGTCTATAGATATGAAATATAGATATAGAGCAACGTCGAAGCGGTAACATGTTGACATTACGTCCTCAAAGGATGCATTTTTCCTCGGTGGTGGGAACTTAAACCAATCATTTGTCTCGATCTTTTACTAAGGTTTCATGGGAGGTTTTTAATTATTTAGATATTTTTGGGCTTGGGTAGTGTTGGCTTATGTGTGAAATGTTTGACAGCAGGCTTTCAAAAGAAAAGCAAATTTTTGGATCGAGAGCCAAGTCAGGTACTATCCAGGTCGCTAAACAAGGTCTGGTTACTTGAATCATCAAGTGTTACGATGGAATTCTTTACAAGATACTTGACCTAGTGTAGGTTTCTAGACCTGAAATGTCTAAAAATGAATCCATGACTTTATCCTTAGTTTGTTAATGATTAAACCTCAGGTGTACATAATTTGAATTAAGGCTCAACCATTGGTCCTTTCTTTCACTAACATTTCTCAAAACATTTTTTAGAAGTCATGCAAATAGAGTGCATATACAGATGATGCGAATGCAAAATATTTTTATGTTTTTAGGTTCCGAAAAATGATGAAAAAAGCCTGAAAAAATACCCCCACCCCCCTTTCATGCTTAAGGTTTACAACTCTCTTGCAAAAGGAAAAGAGTAAGAAAAGATATCACCTGAGAGAGGAAGTCAGGATAGAGGTGAAGTTTTACAGAACATGAAAAAGAAAATGAAAAAGGAAAAGAAAATGTTGCTGGGTTACCACCCAACCAGTGCTGTCTTTAATGCCATTTAGCCAGAAGTGAAGTGATGCACAGAAGATGGTCAATCGTGAAAATAGTTGGACATGTGAATGCCCTATAAAATGCAATCTTCCTCTTGATCCCCTAAAAACAAAATGGTGGAAGTAGGGAGACTAAAATGAGTGAAAAATGGAAGAACTATCCGAGTCTGGCCAAGGTTTCAGCTCAAGAAGAAGGCCATGCTCAGGGGGATCAGATGGTAAGTCCAAGGGAAAAGGACTAGAGGAAAAGTTAACGAGATAAAGGGTGGATGAAGTTAGGATAGGAGGTTGAATTGAAGTTAGAGTGGGAAGATTTTGAGTGAAGATAAGGCTCCACGTCTTTGATGTCACCGACTACCAATTCACAGTCAGAATCCTTGAAAAAATTGTGGTCGAGAAGAGAATCTATCAGCATTGTTTCCTCCACCAAATTAGATGTTTCAGTATCTGAGTCCTCGAAGAAATCATCATCATCATGGAATCTCTCGGAGGATTTGAAAATATCTAGAGTAATTGTTTGGCCTGCACAAGTGATATCCATTTTACCTGTATGGCACTTTATATTTGCTTTCACGATAGCCAAAAAGGATCGTCCAAGAATGATAGGGGCATTGCTTCAAGATTCGGGTACCTCCATGTCAAGGACTAAAAAGTCAACTGGGAAAACAATTCTGGACCTTAACAAGAACATCTTTGACAATCCCCCTAGGTTTGATTAAAGATCAATCAACTAATTGTAGGGTAACCTCGACAGGCTTGAGCTCAAAAAGAACAATGGGGATGATATTGACCAAGACACCGAGATAGAGAAGGGTGCGCTTAAATATAGTATCATCAATAATCATCAAAATCAAAGGTGCGCCCGGGTCTTTCATCTTGGGAGGCAGCTTGCCCTGTATGACAAATATTACTATCTCCAAAAGATGCACTCATCCTAAAGTTTGGTTTGTCATTTTGGACTACAAATATCCTTCAAAAACTTAGCAGAGGTAGGGATATATTTGATTGCGTCTAAGAGAGGAATGTTAATTTGAACTTGCCCAAATAATTCCATGAGTTCCTCATTTGTAGGCTCAGATTCCTTTCTTCTATTGGTGGTAGAGTGGAGAGCTTAGGGAAAAGGGACAGGAGTTATGTCGTGATAATCAATTTCTTTTTCTTCTTGAGTAATGGTATTAGGAGAGTGGACTTGCATTGGAGAAGTGTGGGTTTCATCAGGTTAGTGTGAAGGCCCAGGATCGGTGATTGTTTTCCCATTCCTCAAAGTAACTGCATTGGCAGTTTGGTTGTTCCTTGGAGGGGATTAGGGGACCTGATGTTGCGGGAAACCTAGTGAGTGTCGTGATGCTGGGTTGATTGGAGGCTGATTAGTATGGTTCTGATTTGAGTTCCTGCCCTAGTAGTGGTTCCTCTGATTGATAAGGTTGGGTATGAGCTAGGAAGGTAGATGTCCTACAAGTCTCTAAGTCGGAGCAACCCCAATCTGATTATTGAGATTTGAAACAACACAGGTTACCTCCGACATCTGATTTTGCATCTCCTGCAAGGTTTTCATAACCTGGGCATTGATGTCTTCTTGGGATAACCCAGGTTGATAGAAAGTCTAGTTCTGCCCATACCCTCCAAATTGGTTTTGTTTCTGAGAGGGCACTTGATTGGGCAAGGAGTGAGTTCTAAATTGCTCTTGGAGGGCAAAAATATTCTCAGTGGGGTTAGGATTTAGATAACTGCAAGTCCCCGGGGAACCATATAAAGCCTTGGGAAATTGATTATACTCAACAGGGACAATATTAAGATTATGCAAGTTCTCTCTCTTTACAATGTCAGGTGAGGTCAAATGTGGAACCTGGGTGGGTGCAGTAAGTCTTTCCTCGATTTTCTTCTAATTTAATTGCATCTGGTCGAATCTATGGGCAATCATTTGAAGATCACCTTGGGTAGCGAGGATTGATTGAGTGCCTATCTCATGACCACCAAACTGCGAGTTGGTAGTTCTGCCAAAGGTGTTCATGGACGCATGGTTATATGAGTTTTCACTCATTTCTTCAAAAAGATCATAGGCACTCTCAGCATCTTTATTCAGGAAATTACCGCCACATGAGGCGTCAATGAAACGTCGAAGTTGATCTTCTAATCCATGGTAGAACATCTGCACGAGCTACCATAATTGAACCTCGTGGTGCGGGCAACTTCTTAAAAGATCCTGGAATCGCTCCCAAACATCATGTAAGGTCTCGCCAAGTTTTTGTTGGAAGGTCATAATAGATCGTCGCAGGGGAATCGTACAACCAATGGGGAAGAATTTCTTTAGGAAAGCGCTTTTAAGCTAAGGCCAAGTGGTAATGGGTTTGCCAATGGTTCTAAACCAGTAGGCAGCCTTGTCTTTGAGGGAAAGCGGGAATAACCGCATCAGCCATAAATCCTCTCGCACGTTGCGAGAATGGTCATCTGTGCGAGGAGAGAAAGTTCCTCGAGGTGGTTGAACGGGACTTCCCGAGAAAGGCCATGGAAGTGCTTGATTAAGGTCAGAACGGCAGGATTAATCTCAAAGTCCCCTTCGGGTATGACCACCCCTCGTCTATCCTCATAATTGGAAGGATCGTAAAAATCCTTAAGGGAAAGATCAGCCTACTGGCGGGGTGGCGGGTTTTGCCCTTGGTTGGCTAGGTTCGTTACAGTCCTAGCCAACTGTTGTTAGTTTGCTTGTAGTTGAGCCAGTTGCTCAACCATCATGTACAGGGGATGGGGCGAGGAGCCTTGATTTTGTCCTTGTGGCATCTCAGGTAGTTCTAAGCCAGGCAGGTTGGGGATGGGTAAGTCAAAATGCTGGTTAGATTGTGGATTTAGGTGGAAGGGTTAGAAACAGGATTAAAGGTGGGATCAGAAGTGCTTTGTGGGTGAGAGGTGGAAGAGGCGTAGGACCTATTTTGGGTATTTTCCATTTTTGAAGAATGAAAATGAGAGGAACAAAGCCTTTTTGTGCGGGGGGAAGAATCAAGAGGTCCCTCCAAGTGTAGAATTTGGGATCGCCGCCGTGCATGCAATGGAAGAATGGGGAGGAGAGGAAGGAAAGATGAGAAGAATAAGTATGCAACCAGGCAAGCAAAATTCCAGACCTAACTTAAAGGTGACTCCCTAAAAATTACCTAAGACTTGGTCAACTTGAGAAATAAGAAATCAGTAGCTGATAACCGTTCCCTCAAAAAATATGGCTAGACTGATTAAGTGGAGGGTTGGGCCCAAGAATATCCCAGGAAAATCACCAGGGACTTCTATAAACTCACGTCTGGTCGTTTGACACAACCCCTCAGTCTGGCACCAGATATAGATGAAGAAATTAAAATCAACTAAGGAAATCTTAAGACCTAGGTAGCAAGCCTAAGTTTGATGAAACTTTAAGGATCAAATTGTTGCAGATTTTAATTAGGTCTAGGAGGCTAAAGTGCATAAGGAATGTGATGAGCGTTAATTGGGGTAATGCCCAATTCTTTCAATTTTTGTGTACAAAAATTGGGCAGGAAGTAAGGCCCAAGCCAAAATAGGAGATTTACAAACAATGATTTTTGTGAAAAAATTTTAGGGTTTTGATAAAATTTTTGTAAATTTTAAGATTCTCTTTTTAAATGTTCAAACAAGTTTGAAGGTGATCACACAAGAAGACAATCAAGTTGTAAGTTGGTGAGGATCAATTCCTTTAAGTGTATGTGTGACTAAGAGAGAATACAATCAAAACCCTAGAATTGAAAATCCTAGTTATGCAACTCCTAAATAAATCTTTTTTTATGAAATCTTTAAAAGTGGTGATCCAAATAAGAAAACAACACAACCACTTGATGTAAAATCAAACAAAGAATCCAAAAATAATTTTTTTGAGATTTTAGGAAATTATTTAATATTTGTTTGGAATTTTTCTTCTTACTGATGTCAAGAGTCAGAAATGATAGATTTAGAAGAATGATTCTGCAGAAACCTCAGTTGGCCTCAAACATTTTTGAGAATTTTATATGATACAGAGAATTTCTCAAGGTTTCCCAAATCTGATGAGTAGAAAAATTTATAGATCCACGGATAGTAAGAAAATAGTAAGAAAACAAGGTCTGACCCTTGTCTAGTCCACAAATTTTTTAATTTCTTCCATTGGTCAAAATTGTTTGAAAATTGGACTCAAGGTTCCTGACTAAGAAAGGTTGCCCTGGGTAACATTTGGTGATTTTAGGAAGCTCCTAAGTGCCTAAACTTGATTTTTGAAAATCAAGACAAAAGTTTAGATTTTCAAAAATCAAACACCAATAAGACTAACGTGGTGGAAAAATAAAGCAAACAAGCAAAAAAGTGATTTTTAGGGTTCCACCGCCCTCAATTTTTCTTGTTTTTGAATTTTTTGATAAATTAAATATTTTTTAAGAGATTTCTGTGATGATGAAAGAGATGGTCGAGGGTACTAACCTGAAATACATGAGAAGACAAGTTCACTTGAAAATTTCGCTCCAAGCAAATTTGAATCCCTCCCGCTCCTGATTTGCACCTAAAAAGTAAAAAACAAAAAATTTTGTGAAGATCAAATAAAGCAAGAGAGAGACAAATGAGGCTAAGTCATGCCTCCCCAACAACGATGCCAAAAAGTGGTAGCCAAAATACATGATTTGTAATTGCAGATTTTTATGTCGTTGCAATGCGTAAATTGCAAACTTTTAAATTTGTAAATCTAGATAATGGAGTATCTAAGGTTGTAGGAGGCCAATTTGTTAGTCAAATAGCTCTCTCTCGCCTACTCAAATCGACACTTCTATTTTTGTATTTTGGGTTTTGCAAATTTTTACAATTTTGAATTAATCGAGGCATGAAAAGATGAATTGATTACACCTAAGTGATCAAGATAGAATCTACCTTTCTAAGCTCACCCAAGGCAAGTGGTCCTAGGGTAATTACAAAGGAGAAGTGGTGCACTAAAGCTACTAGAAAAACTAAAATTTAAAGGACATAAAATAAAGATAACAAGATATGGAAATGCACTTTGGAATTAAGAAATAAAGTAGTGGAGTCTACATGAGTACTTGGGAAGCTCAATTGTGTGAATGGCACCACACAATTAATCCCCAAGTAGAGGAATGCTTTAAACTACTACAATAGAGATGACAGAAAAACAAGTAGGAAGATCTCCCAAAATGATTGAAGATATCCTCGCTCTAGACTTAACAGCTCCTAAGCCTGAAGAGGATATTCCTTGCTCCTTGAGTGCTTCTCCTCCCAAGGTGGATGTGCTCCTTGGCGTGGAGCCAAGGAAGAAGATAGGAGAAAGTGAACACCAAAGGGATAAGGTTGGTGTTCCCTTTGATCACCTCTCTTCTCTTCCTCCTTGGGCGTGGGATATGGGTAGAATATAGGAAATATTTTTGCTAGCCAAGGATGGTGTGAATGGTAAAATGGGGGGTCTTTTTATAGGCTAGTATGGATGGTGGTTAGGAAGCTTCCTTGGCGCCATGTGAAAGGGTGCTAAGGAGAGTAGCTTGGATGGTGGTTAAGAAGCTTCCTTGGAGCCATGTGAAAGGGTGCCAAGGAGGGTGGCTTGGATGGTGGTTAAGAAACTTCCTTGGCACCATGTGAAAGGGTGCCAATAAGTGTATTTTAGGCATCAATGGTTGGTGGTTTTAACGTAGGTGGATGGCCATGAAGGTGAAGAGGGAGTAGGGTAGGAGTTGGAGTAGTGAAGGAGCAAGCTAAGCTGGCTAGTAGCTTAGATAAGTAGAGGAGGAGCTGGAAGGAGCTTTCTCGAGCTGTCTTCACACTTGTCCTTGTGCCTTCCATACTGCAAGGGCTTTTATGATTTCCAAAGCATACATCCCGAACAATCATATGGTAACTATATGATGAGAACACCATCATAAGCCCTAACTAGCTTATTTTGGTCTTAAAAAGGTAATAAAAGCTCCTACATATCCATCAAAGGGTCCTAAATGCTTGATGTTCCATTCTGAGAAAAACATGAAAACAAGGGTAAAACTACAGTTTTAACATTGCAAAGCAATCAGGGGATTTCCCAGGAGATTAATTAAAGGTCAAATAGTCATAAATGCCTAATAAGTTGGTTCATGTAAACAGAAACGGATTTTCACGCGTTGCGAGAATTAAATAACATCTAAAACCTTTAAAACAAACCCGCTTAATTAACTGAAGTTTAGTCAGGATAAAATTCACCTAAACCTTCTATAAATCATAGAAAAATACTTTATAAGGTTTGGTATGCTTACTTTGACCATGGAACCCAATTTGACCTAAAACAGAGTCTCAAACAGACAGTTGCCCTAATTTGGGTTTATACGCAATTTACCCTATCAAACTTGATCAAAATGTAAATCGGACTTCATCATCAGATTCCTTGGGTCCAAATTAGGTTTGTAGCAAAATTTGAGCCCAATCAGAGATCATCTTAACTTAGTTTGCATTTCAATCTAAGTTTGACTTTTTATCACATGTGCATCCCTAACTTTTGAAATCTATTACAAAAAACCCCCTACTTTTGTCATCTCCTTCACCGATTGCCCCCTGCTGCTTGAATCTTACACAGGTTCCTAAACCCAAACCCGACGAGCTTCAATCAAGGATCTTGCCCTCCAAAATTGGAGGGAAGAATCTTGAGGAGTTTCCCGATCTCTTAAGGCATCTCGCAGATCCTAAAATGAATCCTAGCTTAGGCGAGCTCGAGGATTCTTGGGAACTTTTCCCAGTAAACCGCGAAGCAATCGGGGCTCTTTCCTGATCTAGAGCTCGCCCTGAAGCTCTATAAAGCTTCCTCGTGCACAACCTCACCTCCTTAGCAAGTTTTGGCCTCATAAAAGCCCTCTTCCTCCTCCAGCCACCTCCGCACCTTGCTCCGGCGACCTCCGCTCTCCTCGTCCGGCCGTCCAACAGTTAAATTGGACGACTCATTGCCTTCCTCTCCTCGTCGCGTGCCTCTCCAGTCAAAGAGAGGGTGTTTCCCTGCCTCTTTCCTCATCGTTGTCTCGCTGCCCTCTCCATCTTCCTCGGCTCCGGTCGACCAACACCAGAGCTCTCCGCTCCTCTACTTCATCCACTGAGACTCTATCGCTTTCTCTCCCTCTCTACAATATTCTCCACTCAAACTCCAAATCGACCACGCTACCGCCCTCACACACTCCATCTCCCTCCACTCCGGCGAAGCTCCAGCAACGTCTCCAACTCGCTCCACCGCACGAACCTCGCCGCTATTGCCTCCACTAGCTCCGCCGCGACTTCCTCAACAAAAGCCCTCTATTAATTAGGGCATTCACCCTTTCCATCACTCCACCGGCTAACCCACTTCCGCAACATCTCCGTCACCGACAGCCACTCTCCGACCACCATACACCCTCCACCCACCACCATTGAGTTTGCCTCGCCACGGCAAAGCTTTTGAGCGCTCTAATCGGGGCTTAGTGCCCGTGCTCTTGATTTCAGGTACTCTACCGGACGACGACCGCCACCCTCAACTTCTCCGACGAAGCCTTCAATCCTCCGGTCACGACTCTTCTAGATTTCATCTCCAGGTTCCGCGACTGATTCCCAAGCTTCGCTCCAGGCCCTCAATTGGCGTCTACATACGCAGCTGCTGCCTTAATCAAAGCCATCCTTAACTACTACTGCAGTGCGAAGAAAGGACCAAATAGTCCCACATCAGAAGTGGGAGAGATCGTGAGGGCATATAAGTTTTTATGTTCATACCCTTTCACCCAAAAACATGGGGGTCGGGTCCCCTCACGCGCTCAGCGCACACACCCAAATCTGTATACCTGCCTAGCGCACTCCTCAACTACCACCCACGCTGGTAGCCCTAGTCAACCGGATATCCGATTACCTACCCGATTACCTGAGAAAGAGGAGAAACAGAGGGGTGGGGGCAGGTTTTGCTCTTCAAAGAGGAAACCCAATACTTAGCCGCTGTGAGAATTGGGAAGCCCCTTATGCATGAAGAGAAAGAAGAGGAGCCAAAGAAAAAAAAAAGGGGAACGGCTGAAGAGAAAAAAGAACGGTGCAAAAGCACTGTAGCAGGCATCGTTAAAGACGTCTGCCCTTGAGCATCCAACATCTGATATCTCTGACAGAGCGCACTATGCACTTATTGCTTACTTACGTCTGCGTGGAATTACTTGGTTGATATTGTGCATTTATTTGATATAATTGTAAATGAGTAATTGGTGATTTAAATCACCATTTTATCACATTCTTTTTGCACATTGACATCGATACTCATATATATATCATTCTTGCATGGAATTTTCATTATAACTTACTCATATTTGTGGTGATATTGTAGTCTTTGAGATTAATTGCAACACTTGCTCCCTACATTCGACCTCGAACTTTCCTAACGATCTTTCGAGTTATAAATTATATTTGTTTTCATGTTATTTCGACTTGCTACGACGACTGCATCTTTTATAACATCGATTTCGTGCGTTAACACTAGATAAGATAATGTAAAATAAATGCTAATGCATGCTCTAGACCCTAAATGCAAATGCATGCTAAATGCAGTGAGATAATGCAATGCAATTGACAAAACCTTAGGAACTAGATGTAAATGGATATTAAGGATGATGATAAACTGGCATTTATCAGGACCTCTATAGGCCACACGCCTTTCAGTCTGGTGTATGGCATAAAAGCCCGGCTGCCCATCGAGGTGGTCCTACCGACTTATCGGACACAAACTCTACGACCCCACCTCCAATGATGATCAAGTCTGTTTGGCCTTAGACTTCGTGGATGAGCTAAGGGAAGAAGCTTCCGAAGCGATGCTAAAGTACAAAGAGGCCACTGCGACCGCCTACAACAGGTGGGTTCCCAAGCGAAAATTCTCAGAAGGAGATTTAGTCTTGCACAAAAGCGAAGTCTCCATGTCTAACCATTTGAGCAAGAAGCTAGACGTCTCGTGGGAGGGACCATACAAAATTTGTAAAGATAGTCTAAGCAACTTCTACAACTTACAAACCCTAGGAGACGAGACAATCCCTCGTACTTAGCATGCGAGCAATCTACGCTTGTATCATATGTAAAAACAAAAAAAAAGAAGGCACGATGAGAATAAAAGTCTTACTTTTCATTGTCAATACTGTCTGTTACATCCCCAAGACCATCATTCCTGCTTAAAAAAGAAAAGAGCGAGGAAAGGAAATCGGTAAAGGCAACAGCACTTTGAAGACTCGGGCACTTTACTCCCAGTCTTCAAATATATCTGCTCCTGGTGTCGCAAGCAGCGACGCAGCGACACAAGGGGGCTCGTCGGCTGGTTAGGCGAGGGCTGCTGGGGTGCCTCCTCTTCAGCTGTTGGCTGGTCCAGAGCACCCAACTGGTCCCCATGCCCTAGATGGTTTTCAGGCAGCTCTATGGGAGCTTTGTCGGTAATATAATCGTCAACCTTTTGACAGTCATTCAGAGAAAAACTGGTCCATGGACCAACTGCACAACTCCTCCGTTGAAGTCTGTTTACCCTCAAGAAGGGCCTGCACCCCTGCCAAAGTGTGCTTCCTGATCTCCCTTGCAAGCGCCTCCCAGTTCTCCTCCATAGATGAAACGGAGGCAAAAAATGCCATTACCGCCTCAGGATCGAGCTCCAGCGAGGAAGCACATTCCAGCTCAAGCACCCCCTTGCCCTTCTCTTCAGCAAGACGCCGAGCCCTGGCTACCCCGACCCTCAGGGTTGCCGCCTTCGCCTACACCCTCTCTTGATTTGTCGACAGCTTAGCAAGCTTGTCAATGGTTGCGCCCAAGCAGAGGCGTTCTTCCTAAAGGGCCACCTCATATCCCTCCGCAGCCAAGAAATGCTCGACCCTCAGCACCTGCACCTCCTTCAGAGAGAGGGCATTAGTGCAGGAACTTTGCAGCCGCTCGGACAAGTCTCACAAAGTCACAACTTCAGTCTTATGCACTCTAATGAGACTTCCATTTTCCCACCAAGATAAGTGGCCTTCAAACCCTGGCGGGCCTCCCTCAGCTCCTCCAATCGGGATATCTGTTAAGTTGCCTGCTGCTACGACTGGAGGTTATGAAGGGCATCCTCCGCCGTTCTCTTCGCCTTCTTCCGGCCGATCGTTGCCTCCTCAAGGAGGTAAACAAAATTATACTACTCCACCTTAGCCGTCACGACCCACTTGGTAGCCATATCAACCGCCTCTGTAAAGTCGCCGGGCCCTACGACTTTTGCAGGAGCATCGCCATAAGGGACAAAGGTAGTCCCAAGAGCCTCCACCTATTCAAAACCACGAGAAGGTGTAAGGAAAAGTTCCTCTTCGAAACATAGGTAAAGGAAAAGCAGGAGAACTCTCACCGCTCGGAGACAATAGTAGAACATGCGATTCAGGTTCATGCCTCCCGACTGGGAGGCAGCCCAAAATACATCTTCCAAATGCCGAAGCACCTGCCTCTCCAAAGTAAGGCTCGAGCGGCCCAATCTGCCCAAACCGCCTGCCTGAACCGGAACCACCCAGCTGGGCACGGTGCCTCCACCAGCACCCTTCAGAACGGATCCCCTTACAGATCCGACCATCTGCCCGATCTGCCCAGGACCTCCTCGGCCTGAAGCATCCACCAGCACCCTCGCTCCCGTCAAGCTCCGCCTATAGTGCAGCTGCGCAAACACGCTCCCACTAAGGAAGCCACCAGCAGCAGCCACCTCCTGTGCAAGCTTGGAGAAGGCACCAACAGACTCAGACGGGGTGCTAGAGGCACTGGCTCCCCCCGCCTGAGCCACATCCGCTGGGGCAGGACGCAGGGAATCAAGGACTATAAACTCTTCTGGCGGTCCAAGCAGGCCGGAAGGGGCAGGCGATTCCACTGGGGCTCCCCCCCTTCAACCCCGTTTGAACTCTCACGAGTGGAACGCGCCGACTGCACAATAGGCAAACCCCTCTTCAAGCGCTTAAGAGGGGCCTCCGCCTTTTCTTTACTCCCCTCCCCCTCCTTCCTCTTAGGCTCCCTAGAACGGGAGGACTGGTTCCCCTCGCTCTGCTCCACAGGCTTCTCCTCCCCGCAGTGTGATCCACAGTGGGAAGAGCCGCCGCCTTGACGCCTGGGAGTGTCCAACTGAGTAAATCAACCAAAGGCTGCAAAGAAAAAGTAAGAAAAAAAGAGTCAAGCCATTAACTAACAAGGAGGATACACGTTCCAAAGCTATCACCTCCCCCCTACTCACATGACGTGGGATAGGAATCTGCAACCCGTGACAAAGCAGCCCGGACGTCTTCCTACTTGAGCTCCGAGCAGGCAATTGCCCCAAACTTAACAATCCTATCGACGCCCTCATGAGCAACCGAATCAAGCTCCTCAGGCCTAGGCGGCAGGTCCTTTCCAAACGGACCTTTCCAGGTATAAGGAACGTCGTGGCCCTCATTATGAACGACAGAAAAAGTGACGATCTTGCCCCTTCAAACTATCAGGCAGATCGACTATCCAGTACTTCGTGTGCTGACTATACAGCGTATAAGTACCTAACAGGGGCTTGCCCTTAACTTTGAGAGGCATAAGCCCAAAAAGCAAGCGGAAGAGATCCAAGCGGGGGACAATCTGCAGATGGAAGCAAACAATGGTAAAGGCATTCAAAACAGGCTAATAATTAAGGCTAAGTTGTGAGGGGGCCGCCAAGCGGTAGTAACAAAGGAAAGAACACAGAAAAGGATTAATGGGTATCTAAAGGCCATATTCGATGGCATATTAACATATGATAAATGAGCCCTTAGACCCGTCCGAGCATAGGCGGGTTTGGGACACGCAAGGCTGAAACGGAGCTTCATCGAGTCCATACTCAAAAACGCCTTAATGGCGGAACAACTACGAAAGTCAGAAGCAAAGGTGTATAGATCCCTTGTCTCAGGCAAGATGCTAGACGAAGATCAGGTGGACCTACCCTTGCCCGCGAATCCAAACATGATAGCGTCTTCAACACACGCCAAGGAAAGGACCTCTGAGAAACAGCACCTCCACACGCCTCGCCTGAAAAGAAAGAGGTTGCACCAGCGTCGAAGAGTGCTCAAGAGCTTCAACAGGGTAGGTAGGGCATTAACTATGCCCCACACCCCCTATTTATAACCCCCGTAACGGGCGATCCCCTTATAAGGCACGAATTTCAAAAAACAAAAAATCCCGCAAGATCCGACATGGATTTCAAAAGATACCACCTAAAGGCAAAAATACCTCGATAATCATTACCGACATTAAATGCTCGTCCGCACATCTTGCACCGCAATAATACCGATCACATCGTTGGCAAACACGATATCTGAGGCTCTTACGCCTCATCATGACAGTATTTAATGCCGGTCTTGTCACACAACAAAACAAAAATTAACCTCGCAATGATTGGCCATCACTCGCGGAAGGTGGCGCACACGCCACATTAGCTCCCAGGACACAGCCTCCTATGGCCGACAGACAATCAGGCAAATGCACTTAAAGGCCGCCTCTTAAGGCTGGCCGATAATCAGGCTAACCCGCCTACAAGTCGCCTCTTAAGGTCGACCGACAAACAGGGGAACACGCCTACAGGCCACCTCTTAAGACTGGCCAACAATCAGGCAAATCTACCTACAGGCTGCCTCTTAAGGCCGACCGACACTTAGGCGAACACAGGCCGCCTTCGAAGGCTGGCCGACAAATCAGGAGAACATAGGCTGCCTCTTAACATCGGCCGACAATCAGGCGATCGCACCGAAGGCCGCCTCCCAAGTCCTACAGAAACGGGGGATACTCATCCACGCTCCCTAAAGTCCTAAGCACCTCATGGCCAGCAGAACCACAGGTGTGTCCTGCCTCCACTCCCTTTGCTACAAAACCCCCTCTCCAAAGGCGGCAAGACAACGCTCATTACCTGCCTAAACTTACAATTCCCGCTTTATGACAAAGGCTCTCCCCGCTTTAAGAAAAAAGCCAGGAAACCATTTAGGGCCATCACCTACTGCGGAGTTTTAAATACTTAAATTATTCTCTCAACAGCATTCGCTAGCCAGAGAGTAAGGGGGTATGATGAGGGGCAAAAAGTACCCTTGGACTCAAAACTCCGCAGGAAGACTGAGAAGGGATCCAGCTACCCGGATGAAAGGTAAACAGGTAGGTCTGGCCTTACCCGACTTGCCTCTACTCTGAAGGATCTAAACACAGGCGAGTCCAGATGAGATCCGACTCGCCAAAGAACCTGATATCAATCGATAACAAGGAGACGGTAAAAAAGTCCAACTCGCCCATACCAACAATAATGAGGACATTGCCGCCACAATTAATATCTAACATCATACATACCCTGACAAGGGGCGTGTTCGGTCAGAAGATCCTAAGAAAGCATCATCCCCCCCAACACTATAAATACCAAAGAGAGGCCCTCAAGGTCCTCTCTTAAGCAATCCAAGAGAGGAGCGATTGTATTACTGCTTCTTATTAGTGCATAGTTGAGAGCATCACTCTCCCACTAAACGTACACCCCTCGTGGTGGAACGGGGTCATCAATCCCTATGTTTCCCTTGTGATTGTGTTTGATTTATTGAGTCGAACCCTCCGATCACTTGGGAGGTCCGATCAACCTCCCTTGAGTTACATATTACATTTTTTCTTGTTACTTATACATTTATTTTGTTGTTTAGTTATATTAAAGTATAGTTGAATGTTCTATGTGATTAGTTTATATGTCATGTGATCAATAAATTAGTTTTTTCTTAAGAGGCTATATGGTTATTATTTACTTAAATCTTATGGTTACATATTTATTATTATTATTCTCTCAAAAATATATTTTTTTTATTATTGTTTTGATTTTTTTAGTACTATTACGTGACTAGTATGTTGATTTTTTGAAGAGTTTACATGTTGTGTGGTGTTTTTGTGTGTTTAAATCTTGTTATATTAATTTATATGTGAATATTATGTGTATACTATGCGGTAATAATATTTAGTAATGAATATTTAAATATTTTGATAGAGCAAAAATAGCATCAAAGTGTCTTTACATTATTTTTTCATTATTAGCACTTTACATAATATATTTGTTTCATTTTTTCTTATTTTTCATCCAAAAACTAAAGCTTATGCCTCAACCACCTTGAGACTTGCACCTCGCCTCGAAGGCAAACCGCTTCGATACCTCACATTTTTAAAACCTTACTGCAGTAGACATAGATTGGGAGGACATCAATCTGTCATACTCCTCCCTAAAGATAGTAATCTAAGGGCTAGCGTGCTCCTGCTCCTGATAATGACTCTCCTCTCCGCTAAAGGAGACATGGTTGGTCAGAGGGCCCTGAAGAAATCCGTGCTGCACCCATTAACAGTTAACAGTATGGTTGATTTTGTGACAATGCTTTCAAAAAAGACCACAGCCATTCAGTGTTGTAAAAATCAGCCTATTCGGCTGAGTAATCGGCCAAGTAATCATATGTGATACCCTACCAACTAAATAACCCATAGTCGAGCCTATAGTCGGTGTAGTCGGTCAAGTAGCAGGCCAATTTTTGCATAGAGGGAAAAATAGGTATGTAGGTATATATATTTTTTTAGGTCAAAACCCCACTCGACCCCCCCTCCCCTTACCACTCCCCTAAAATCATTCATTTTCACCCAAGACTCCTCTTCGACTAAGCAAAAACCCTCCATTGCCGAAGCATATATTGTAATATATTTGATTCAAGCATATATTAATTCTTAGTTTATGTTGCTCTGTCATTGGTAATGTATTTGTAATGATTTATACCTTGATTTAATTATTAAATTTGTAATGAATTTGATATTATTTGTACTTTGTAGCTTATTTTATAATCTTGAACTTGAATATGTTTACTTTTATGCAATGATATATTTTACTTCTTGATATGTGTGTCTATACATACATACATACATATATATATATATATATAATGTCCGACCGAGTACCCCCCAACTACTCCCCTGCATACCGTATACTCCTTAGCCAGTGGCTTGACCGACTGAATACCGACTACCGACTTTTACAACACTGCAGCCATTGCCACCTCCTCTACCAATACGTCCTCTCTTCCTTCCTCCAAGGACTCCTCAACCACGACCAAAGGATGTCATAGCAGAAGAGTCAGAAAAGGGGATAGGTCAAATATCTCTAGTCATGAAAGATGAGCATATATCTGCACTAGTGTGGGAATCTCCTTCCGAGTCATAAGTTGGTCCTTCACCGTCTTGTACTCAGGGCCCCAGCCTGCAAGCAATTGAACTAATCTGATGGCTTCTTACTGCTTTGTCATGACAAATACATCTCATCCATCCTGCTCATCCAAGAGATTTTTCATAGTACTGTAATATTCAGCTAGACTCATGGTTCCCTTTCGAGATGTGTGTAGATCCTTAATAACCATAGAGATAGGCTATGTTGCTCCTGTGGGAATGTATCTCATGTAATAACTCACATATCTTCTTAGTAGATGAGTAAGACATCACCTATTTAGCAATAGACTCCTTCATACTATTGAACATGTAAGTAGCCACCCAATCATTGTTGGCCTCTCAGTCATTTATTTTGACGAGTGGCTCATCCTTCATGAGGATACATTTCTTCTTATGCAAACCCATGAACCAAGAAAAAGAAGTGGACTATAAATGAAAGTTGGCTCCATCCAACTTAACAAGCGTGCCCTGCATATAAGAAGATGTGCTCATAGTAGATAATTTCATCACCAAGTCACTAAGGACATCCTTTTGGTCTCCCATATTGTCCCAATTCATAGGAACGACAAAGATAAAGATTTATTTAAGAAAAATAAAAACATAAATCACTCAGAAGTCACAAAGGTAGATATGAAAATGCCTATTGCAGATCATCAGAGGCAAGGTGCAGCCACCACAAAGGCGTAGACGTGTGCTAGGGCAAGAGGGGGCCCTAATGATGCTGCCTACGCTCCGTGGGAAGTTGTTGTGGCGATGTTGTGGGGAGAAGTCCTCGATGGCGCTACCACCACTAGTGGAGCCGTAGCTGGTGGTGCTGAGGGCGATGGAGAAGGGGTTGCGATGTCCCTTTGAGAAAGGGGGTGTGGTGGTGGCATAAGAGGCTAGGTCTCGGTGGGGTACCTGAGCACCAATCTAAGACTGCTGCTCTAATACCATGTTGAGACTGTTGAGACTAGGGATATATTTGTCATTTTTTTATGACTTTCTTGGATGACTATGTAATTTACCTAAACCTCTCTAATATAAAAGAGAGGCTAGGGTTTCTTTTGATTGCGATGAACTATTTTCTTCCTCTACATGATATCAGAGCAACGATCCTAAGCCAGTGTTCCGATATCCCACCAAATACCCACCCTAAAACATGATTGAATCACCAACTAGATGGTGACTAAATGGAAGAAACAAGACCGGAACAAAGACGCGGCAACAGCAACATGAGAGAAACTTCTCCCAACGTTGCCGCCCCTGCTGGTCACCACGCAGGGCATGTCACAGCCGCTGACGGCACCACCGGCAAGCCCAACGCTGCCGCTGATCTGCCAACAACATAGCAGATTGACAGGCCAGCCTCCTCTCCCACTGGTGGTCTTTTAAGAAGCGTGATGAGCTTTCTCTCACACCTAGTATGCATGGTGATGAGTCTTCTCTCGCCATGGTTGATGGAGACTCTTGTTTCAAGCACAATGGGTCTTTTCTCGTGCAAGAGTAATGTTTTTGGACTGATTGGAGAGTCTATTCCAATCCAACATGGGTGTGTGTGTGCAGCCTAAGAAGGATCAAAGAAGATGATAAGGACCAGAGGAGTTTGGGTTGTTGACTCCGGTGCCTCCATACACTTCACAGGGGATATGAAGAGATTGGAGAATCCCGCTAATCCACGTGGGATCCGCAATGTTAGAGTGGCTAATGGAGCCACATCTCCAATCACAGCCGTTTAAAGAGTGCGCACTTCTCAGAAGATGGTGATCAAAGAGGTTTATTGTGCTCCAAAGTTTCCAATGAACCTGTTATCCGTGAGTCGCATCTACAAGGATCACAGATGTCGTGTTGTGTTTGATGAGGATCATTGCTATTTTTAGGATCGACAGACAAGAGAGATTATTGGTAGGGGTATAGAGCGAAATGGTCTCTATTACCTAGACACACCTACATTGTTTGCCGGGGTCATGTCCATAGCCTCTGATCCTTAACTGTGGCACAGGAGACTTCAACACTCATCACTAAAGATGCCATAGATGTATCCTAGATTGCCAGATTCCTTGACTTATAAGTGCGAGGACTACTAGCTTGGAAAGCACCATAGGAGTACCTAGTGCATTGTGAGTGATGTTCCTTTTTCCTTAGTGCATTGTGATGTTTGGGGACCATCTAGAGTTCCTACCCCAGGAGGACATCGATACTATATTGTTGTTGTGGATAATCATAGTCACCTGACTTGGGTCTTCTTGATGAAGACATGCTCAGAGATACCTCAGGTTATTCAGCAGTTCTTATCAGAGGTTTAGACTCAATGCTCCAGTACAGTTAGAGTTTTTCGCAGTGATAATGCTCTAGAATTTATGCAGCGAGATGTTTAGAATCTCTTCTCTTCCAAGGGCATTATTCACTAGACTTCCTATGCTTACACGTCTCAGCAGAATGGCGTGGCTGAGTGCAAGCTTCGACACCTCCTCGATGTTGCTAATACCTTGATGATCTATACGAAGGTTCCTAAGCAGTTCTGGGGGGATGCGATACTTACTACAGCTTATTTGATTAATCAGGTGCCTTTCTCAATTCTTGGGGGATAGATTCCCTTTCAGGTCATCCATCCAAATTGTAACAGGTTGTTTGCTCTTCCACTGAGAGTCTTTGGGTGAACTTGTTTTGTTCAAGCATATGGCAATCGGAACAAGTTTTCTCCCTAGGCATCCAAATGTGCCTTCCTTAGGTATTCCAGGATGCAGAAGGGATACAGGTGCTATAATTCAATTCATAAGAGGTATATTATTACTGCAGATGTCACATTCTTTGAAAAAGTCCCTAATTTCTCATAATGAACTTCTATTAAACTTGCCTTGGAGGAGACATAGGTTTATCACCGGAGATCACAGACTTCACCAAATACAATGTCGTGTCTTATCCTAGCAGATGGGAGCAGTTCAAATATAGAGGAGCAGCCAATTCCAAGGAGATCTAGTGGAGCATATACTGTCCACCTTATTACACAATACACAAGGGTTGCCTACTTGGAGAATGGTGTTCGTCAGTTTGCCTCCACATCACTACATCTGTTATCCCCAAAGATTTTAGTCAAGCTTCTCAAGACTCCAAGTGGTGTGCAGTGATGGATGAGATGTAGGCCTTACAGTCACGAAAGACATGGGATCTTGTACCATGTCCTCTAGATGCTACAGTGGTTGATTGCAGATAGATCTACACCAACTATAGAGCTGATGGGACTATGGACAGATACAAGGCTAGGTTAGTAGCCAAAAGCTTCACTTAGACTTACAGGATAAACTATCTTGAGACCTTTTCTCCTGTAGCCCATATTACTTCTATCAGGATCCTTCTATCTGTAGCAATTGTCAGAAGATGGTCTTTATCTCAACTTAATATTAAAAATACCTCTTATATGGTGACTTATCTGAGGAGGTGTACATGAGACAACCACCAGGTTACAGTAGTAAGGGGGAGTTTATCACCTGAGAAAGGCCATATATGGCCTAAAGCAGAGTCCTCATGCTTGGTTTGAGCGGCTTAGCCATGAGATTGAGAAAATAAGGTTCCATCGCTTTCCTTCTAACCACTCTATCTTCACCAAGAAGACTAGGTATGGTGATTCTATTCATGTAGTTAGCCTAGCTGTTTATGTAGATGATGTGATTCTCACAGGTGATGATAAGGAAACTATTGTTCAAACCAAGTCCTTCTTACAGTCTACATTTGTCACTAAGGACTTAGGTGATCTTAGATATTTTCTGGGGATTGAAGTCGTCCGACGAGGATCATGTCTTTTCTTATCACGGAGACAGTATACCCTGTAGATTCTTGAGGAGGTTGGTTTGCTTGGGACCAAGCCTTTCGTTATACCTGTTGAGCTCATATCTACAAGTTCTTTTGATGAGGACAATCCACCATTTGAAAATGTCACCCAATATCGCAGCACAGTGGGACACCTACTATATCTTTACTCTCACGAGGACTGATATTAGCTTCACAATGAATAGAACCACCAGTATACGTAGGTACCACGATACAGTCATTGACATGAGGTCTACCTCATTCTTAAGTACCTCAAAGGGTCACCAGGCAGAGGGCTATATTACAGAGATAGTGGTAGTCTAGATATTCTAGCTTACTCTAATGTAGATTATGTTGATTCTGTAGATGGCAAGTGTTCTACTTCATGTTTTACAATCTATCTTGGCTGGAACCTTGTCTCCTAGAGAAGCAAGAAGCAAAGCGTTGTTGCTCGTTCTAGTGCAGAGGCTGAGTATCGGGTGATGACCCAACCTGCTTATGAGATTGTGGATTGTTGCTTTTCTACATGATTTAGGCGTACAGGCTATTATACCAGTTCCACTTCTATGTGACAAGTCAGCCACATATATTACCTCAAACTCGATTTTTCATAAGAGAACCAAGTATATCGAGATAGATTGCCATTTTATTCGTGATGTGGACTTTATAGGGAAGATTAGTACTCCCTATGTCTCCTCTGAGCTTCAACTTGCAGATTTATTCACCAAGGCTCTAAAGAAGAAGCATTTTGATTTTCTATGCGCCAAGTTGGGTCTCATTGATATCTACACTCCAACTTGAAGTGAAGTGTTGAGATTAGGGATATATTTGTCATTTTTGTGGCTTTCTTAGATGACTATGTAATTTACCCAAACCTCTTTAATACAAAAGAGAGGCTAGGGTTTCTTTTGATTGTAATGAACTATTTTCTTAAACGACCAAATTATTTCATTCAAGAAATCCTAGGTTGCTCTATATAAAAAGGCATTAGGGAACAATTACAACACATACTCTTATACAGTATAAAACTAACAAGAAGACCCACAAATAACAAATATCACTCAACAGTCCGTCTTGATGTTAAACAAATATTAGGCTAGGCATCGCCATAGCCCATCAAGATAGGTTTTGACCGACACATAAAAACAAATGTCAAAATAGGCATACTTTGTCTCGACATTAAGATAAATGTCAGAATCACATTGTCTTTTGCAACATATAAATGTTGCTATTGATTGAGCATGATGCTGAGGTCTATGTCAACATTTAAACATCGTCAGTTTTTGGTATCTGACATTTAAACATCAATATTGGGTCTGCATGAAACAGACATGCTAACTATAGTTGACGTTTAGATCAATTCAATGTTTATCACCATAGAATACAAGGATGTTCAAACATCAAAATAGAACGTAAACTGTGGCCAAACCAATGCATGCTTATTGCATTTTATCTTTGGTCTTTAACCTATTTTCCAACATCCAAAATTTGATGATCACATTACAAAAAAGAACCGAATTTCTCTTAATTCAATCAAATATATCTTAATACACTAAGTCCATTGTTGTGTCTGACAAGTTGTTCCTCAAGAAGAATATTCCTACATACGTAACTAATAACAAAAGATAGATATCCAACAAGACAACTAGGGGTGTCATCATCCGAGCCCACAAGTGTATCACAATACTCAGGCTATGGATGGAGTTGAGAACCTGTTAAATACTAAGTCAGTCATATGAAAATCATTTATCTCACTAGAAAATATAAGATATATATCTATTAAACTACATGTACCTGTGAAAAAGAATGGATTTAGCTCTGGAATGGTAAATCTAGTTGGTCTAGGGTTCTACCTTGAGGATTTAGGATCTTGTTGCAAATCTCACCATCCGTTAGGGGCATGCCATTTTTAATGGCCTGCTCTCAGATTTTAAGTGTCTCACTCTGCATTAAAATGGAAGATAAGTTAGGCATTAGTTAATTGAATTAATATATGAAACTCATGGTATAAGATGCAGACTTACGTAGTTGAACTTTGCTGCTTCACTAGATCATCTTCCTGGCACACTCACGATCTAGTCTGGCTCCAATGAGTTGCCATCATTCTAAAAATGGGTTTCCAACCAAAGTTGATTCCTGCCACATTCAACTCCATTTAGCTCATTCGCACTCTACAAGCAAACACATATAATTAGGGTGTGTTTGGCGGTGTGGTTAAGAGGGGTTAAAATGGAATAAGTGGAAATGGTATTTATTTTGGTGGTAGAATAAGGATAGGGTTAAGTATAGAGTTAAAATGATTGGTATATTGATGTGATATTAGTGAATATTTATTTAATACTATAAGTGAGAGTGGAAAATGTTAGTAGGATATTTGTTTATTATTAAAAGTGAGAGTAGAGGGTATAGTATGTATTTTTTTAATAGTAAAAGTGAGAGTGGAGAATGATTGGTGTATTGATGTGACATTTGTGTTGAAATGATGGAAAAAACTTGGGATAACCCTTAACCTGAGTCAACCCCACCGACAAACGAGACCTTAATGTATATATTTAACTTTATAATTAATTCTTTAAAATAAATTAAGCAATCGAAGAATAAACTCAATTTTTACTTTGCAAACAACGAATGAGGTTGACCCGCTGCCATGCAAGCTCTTTATGCAAAGATTCCGACTCTCCTTGTTCTTTGCATATTTTACCTGTAAAGAAACAAAGCTAACTATTAAAGTCAGCATCTATGCTTTAATATGTCACCAAAGTCTCAACATCAACATGAGGAAACCAAACACTTCTAGAAGCCCCTATTGCTCCACAGTTTTTTGTGCTTTCAGAAAATTTCACTTATGAAGAGTGATGAGACAAATAAGCAAACTGTTTATTTCTCGGCACCCTGTGTGCCTTTATATAGAGAGAAGCACAAGGGAAAAAATATAAATACACCCTTACACAAATAAATAAAAATTAGAAAAATACTAAACGCCACATAACTCAACACTCCTCCCTCAAGTTGGAGCATACACAATAACTCAAAACATTTCTTTGAGAGTGCTTTGGTAAAAATATTCACAATCTATTCGTCAGTGGCAATATAGGATGTTGAAATCTTCCTCGCTGGAATGGCATCTCTAATGAAGTGACAATCCACTTTTATATGCGTTGTTCACTTATGAAATGTTGGATTGTTTGCAGCTTTAGCAACTTTATTATCACAGGACATGAGAGTAGGACCTGAGATAGAAACACCTAGGTCCTGCAAGATAGATCTCACCAACAATAGCTCACAAGTAGTATTTGCCATTACCCTATACCTAGATTCTGCACTAGATCTAGAGACTACATTCTGTTTCTTACTCCTTCAAGTGAGAAGATTGCCACCCACATAGGTGCAATAGCCTATAGCAAACCTTACGTCCTCATGTGCCCCAGCATAGTCAGCATCTAAATAGTCCCATATGTTAAGATGATCATGCTTCTTGAAGGAGAGTCCCTTCACAAGAGCCCGCTTGAGGTACCTCAACACCTAGCACACACCATCTCAGTATACCTCTTTAGAAGATTGCATAAATTAGCTACGTCTCCCAACAGCAAATGCAATATCGAGCCTTGTCACTGTCAAACACAAAAGCTTTCCTACCATTGCACGATAGCTAGTTACATCCTCAAGTGGTAGGCTCTTACAATCAGCTAGTGGTGTTGATGGATCAATCAGGATACTAGTTTGCAGCCAAGCATTCCCGCTTCTCTCAACATGCCAAGCACATACTTCCTCTGTGACAGAATAAGACCCCCATCAATATGCTGCACCTCAATGCCCAGAAAATAATTTATCAGCCCCAAGTCTTTAGTCACAAATTGAGAATGTAGGAATGCCTTGGTGGTCTTTATTCCCCTTCGTCACTTCCTATAAGTAAAATATCATCTACGTACACGATAAGTATGACACCTTGTCACTGTCAAATACAAAAGCTTTCCTACCATTGCACGATAGCTAGTTACATCCTCAAGTGGTAGGCTTTTACAATCAGCTAGTGGTTGTGATGGATCAATCAGGATACTAGCAAGTTCGCAGCCAAGCATTCCCACTTCTCAACATGCCAAGCACATACTTCCTCTGTGACAGAATAAGACCCCCATCAATATGCTGCACCTCAATGCCCAGAAAATAATTTATCAGCCCCAAGTCTTTAGTCACAAATTGAGAATGTAGGAATGCCTTGGTGGTCTTTATGCCCCTTCGTCACTTCCTATAAGTAAAATATCATCTACGTACACGATAAGGATGACCGAGCCAGTAGTCCTATGCATAGTAAAGACTAAGTGGTCAACTGTGGATCTAATAAAGCCACACTCTTGAACAGACTTACTAAATCTCTCAAACCAGGCCCGCAAACTCTGCTTCAGGCCATAAATAACCTTCTTCAATCTACATACCTTCTGACACTCCCCTTGAATCGCAAATCCAAGATATTGCTACATATAAACCTCTTCCTCAAGGTCATCGTAGAGGAATGCATTTTTAATATCCAACTTAAAAATAGGCCCACCATTGTTCACTGCCAAGGAGAAAAGAATCTATACTAAAGTGAAATGAGCAACATGAGAGAACTTCTCAAAATAATCAACGCCAAAGATTTGTGTGTAACCTTTAGCAACCAATTGGGCTTTGAACTGTTCAATAGAACCATTTGGATAACACTTGAGGGTAAACACCCAACGACACCCTACAACCGTAGCACCAGGAGGTAGATCAACAAGCTACCAGGTTCCTCTAGATTAGAGAGTTGTCATCTCTTCTTCCATAGTTAAGGTCCAGGAAGGATCCTGAAATGCCTCTATATGTTCCCTGGGAACATGGTGACTATCCACTGCAAGAGAAAATTCATCCTTCTACAGGCAAATAATAAAGAGACATAATTTGAAACAAAATATTTAGCACAAGATCTTTGTGGCTTCCTTTGGGCAATAGGAAAGTCCAAATTTGTTACCTCAAGTGCTATGGATTCTGGATCTCCAACTGAATCCACACGACTAGCAGAAGACTAAGCAGGAATAGTGGAGAGGCTCATCTACAGGAGAAGTGGATGCAGACCTACGCTGGAAGTGTCTAGGAAAGGTATTTGTAACCTCATGATGTCTAGGACAGGTAACATCAAGAGGGATATTCTGCTGAGGTACACCAAGCTCAGAGGGCACTGGAGGTGGAACTAATGGCACAAGAAGAGGCACATCCTATGCAACAGAAGGAATTTTCCCTGTAGCAAAAAAATAGGGAATCTCCTCAAAGAATGTAACATCCGCACTAACATAAAAGCGAAAAGCCAGTAGATTATAGCCACTGACACCATACAACCGTAGCACCAGGAGGTAGGTCAACAAGCTACCAGGTTCCTTTAGATTGGAGAGTTGCCATCTCTTCTTCCATAGTTAAGGTCTAGGAAGGGTCTTGAAATGCCTTTGTATGTTCCTTGCAAACATGGTGATTGTCCACTACAAGAGATAAAAGCCAACCTTTTGCAGGCAAATGATAAAGAGACAATTTGAAACAGAATATTTAGCACAAAATCTTTGTAGCTTCCTTTGGGCAATAGGAAAGTCCACATCTATTACCTCAGGTGCTATGGGTTCTGGATCTCCAATTGAATCTACATGACCAGCAGAAGACTGAGCAAGAATAGTAGAGAGAGGCTCATCTACTAGAGAGGTGGATGCAAGCCTGCGCTAGAAGTGTCTAGGAAAGGCAACATCAAGAGGGATACTCTGCTAAGGTATGGCAAGCTCAGAGGGCACTGGAGGTGGAGCCAATGGCATAGGAAGAGGTGCATCCTGTGTAACAAAAGGAATTTTCCCTGTAGCAGAATAATAGGAAATCTCCACAAAGAACTAACATCTGCACTGACATAAAAGCGATAAGCCAATAGATTAAAGAACCTATATTCTTTCTGAGTCCTAGAGTATCCCAAGAAAATACATTTAACTAACCGAGGAGACAACTTGTCCACCTTGAAAAGATGAATAAAACACACACACCTAAAAACTTTAGGAGGTAGAGAAAATAACTCTTAGTCAGGAAAAAAAAGGGAATAGAGTGTCCTATCATGAAGGATAGAGGATGACATCTATTAATCAAAACCACACCAGTAAGAATAGCATCAACCTAGAAATGCAAAGGAACATGCATCTGAAACATGACAATACAGGCAACATCAAGCAAGTGTCTCAACTTGCACTCAGCCAACTTATTTTGTTGAGATATATGAACACAAGTCGTTTAATGGATTGTACCCAAAGACTAAAAAAACTGAGATAAATTAGAATTTACAATGTCAAGTCCGTTGTTAGTCCTGAACATGTGAATAAGGGTAGGAAATTGAGTATTTCATTCACAAAATTTTTAATCTATACAAGAGTTTTGGACTTCTCTTTCATCATAAAAATCCAACATACAAGAGAATAATCATCAACTGAGACAAAAAAATAACGAAAACCTGACACTATGGACCCAACATAAGCCCTATAAATCTACATGAACCAAAGAAAATGGAGACTCAATTCCATTATTTCTACTTGGAAAAGACATACTGTGGTGTTTGCCAAGCTGATAAGCATCACAAGAAAATGAATCAGGAAACTGCATGTCTGGAAACTATTGACGAGGAACATGGATACTAGGATGTCCCAAGCGGAGGTGCAACTGAATAGCAGATGTGTCAAAAGCAACAACAGTAAATGGGTGGTCAAATGAAAGGTGGAGGTAATAGAGACCATCCTGCTCAAGTCCTCCACCAATCTACTTCATCTAGAGGTCCTACAAATAGAAAAATGATCATGAAAAATAGCTCGGCAATTCAGAGCTTTGGTAATCTAACTGATAGTCATTAAATTGAGGGTAAATTTTGAGCCATGCATAACATCTGTCAAAGGAAAAGACTAAGACAAAGGGAATGTCCCCCAAGCTTGTCACACCACCATTTGCAACCCTAACATGAAAAGGAAAGGCAAGAGGACGAAGAGAAGAGAACAAGGTGGCATCTCCTGTGATGTAAGAGGCAACTGAATCATCTAGCCAAGTCGGTACACGAACACACCTAGCACTAGCAATAGTACCTGTTTGGTAAGAAAAAGAGCTCCAATTGTAGATGCAAACTATGAGGTAAGAAATCTGTCACACTCCACCAGAGACCGACTCCCCTCTCCTCCATAAGCAACACAGTTGGCCTAATGGCCCTATGGAAACCCATGCTTGATCCAGCAGCGATCAGCAATGTGATTTGTCTTGTGACAGTGCTCACAAAACAAACTCGTACAACTACGACCACGACCTCCACCTTGAGCAACACGCCACAGCCATGACCTATAGATGCCATGACAGATGAATCAGAAGAAGGAATATGATCTGAAGTCTCCAGACGCGATAGTCGAGAATAGATTCAGGCTGGTGTAGGAATCTCCTGTGTCATGAGTTGATCCTTCACCACCTTGTACTCTGAACCAAGAGCTGCTAGCATCCAAGTAGATTTAATGGCCTCTCGTTGCTTGGTTAAATAGAGATGTCAGTGGAGAGGGGCTGGTGAATATCCTACTCATCCCATAAATTCTTCATGGTGACATAAACTCCGTCAGAGGCATCTTTCCCTTCGGAAGCGTGTGAAGCTCCTTAATCACCCGATAGAGACAAGTGACATTACTCTTGCAAGAGTGTATCTCATGTAACACCTCTCACATCTTCTTGCAGAAGCATAGGCCATAACTTGCTTGGCTATGGTCTCATTCATGCTATTAAGCATAAAAGTGGCCACTCAATCGCTATCTCTTTCCCAATCTACTGTCTTAACTTCTAGTTCATCTTAGGTAAGGATGTACTTCTTCCGATGTGAAAAAACGAATCAAGAAAAAAAGTTAAACCAAAATAAAAAGTTGGATCCATCCAAATTTATAATTGTTCCCTGCATGCGAGGGGAAGCACTCATGGTGGATAGTCTCCCCATCAAGTCGGTGAGTCACTTATAGAATCTTTATGGTCTGCCATATGTCTCTGGTTCGTAAAGAAAACTCAAAAACCACACTATAGCAATAAAATCAGATCATATACCTCTTAGATATCCACAATCTTAGTATGAAACCCACTGTTTTAGATCATTAGAGGCGTAGCTGTGCTTCTAGGAGCAAGATTAGGCACCACGCAAGTATGGCCTCTCCCTCTTGTGGTCTTGGTGATAAGGATGGAGAAGGGAGGAGGGAAGAGGGCACTAGAGCCCCTGTTGATAGAGAACAAGTGCTAGATCACCCTCCCACGCACTTGGCCTGCCATGTAGGCTCCTAAGATCATGCACAAGAGGTATCTAGGAAGAGGCGATGCCACTAAGGATCACAAGGACCACCTAGTGGCACCACAGCATGGAGAGAACCACCACCGAGGGTAGCACTAGGTATGGTGGCATCAGTGAAGGCTAGCAACGATGAGAGAGAAAGGAGAAGGGTTTTAGTGGAGGTGTAGGAGGCCAAGTTTAGGTAGTGTACCCGAGCATCAGTTTAAGACCGCTACTCTAATACCATGATGAGACAAATGAGCAAACTGTTTATTTCTCGAGGTCCTATGTGCCTTTATATAGAAAGAGGTATAAGATAAAAAATATGAGTACACTCTTACACATAAATAAAAAATAGAAAATACTAAACACTGCATAACTCAACAAAGAGCTTTAAAAATAAAAAAGGACAGTAACCATAAGACCAAAATCTGATAGATTTCTCTTGGTTGATTTATATTTTGAAACAGGAACTTCATGGTAACCAAATATAAAATATTATAGTCTACATGTTCTTGGGATTCTCGACTTATTATGCAGAAATGTTGAATTCAACATAGGCAGTTGCATAAATTGACCGCCCATGATGGTTAGAGGGGCAGGATTATTTCTCCACAGCTCTATAATTTCAAATCAGCAATTTCCTTTCAGAAAGATTCAACTACCTCTACAACAGCTTCTAATAAAATCTAACTATGGTGGGAAAGTATATCTAACCAATGGTTAACACCACCCATTTCTATCATGTTTCCAAGTAATCGTTCTTTTAATATCAAACTCTAATTTTTTTGTAAAGTGACATTCAAAGGATCTTGGCTCTTGAATTCAAGCGAAAGGAAGCACATGATTTTGATTTCTCCTGATTACAATTTAAGGGGTATTGGCATTCTGGGCCTCTTCTTGCCGTTTATGGTCTTCTTCAGTCCTCTTGATCCCCAGCTCATCTACTTATCACGTGGATGCAACTCATTTTGAGTTGTACCCAACTTAAATTCAAAGTATGTAGTCAAAGGATGGTTAGGAAAAGCATGTACGAAGGAGGGCAAAGGAAAGAGTATAAATCTGGAAAGTTTTTGGCTACGAAGGGATGATGTGATTTTGTGATAAGAAAAAGAGAGTTTGGTTTTGTGAACAACAGTTGTAGAGCAAATTTAAATAGGTTAAAGGGAATGGACTATAGCATATGAAAATTCAAGGATGCTATGTTAATTAGCAACATAATCAGTGAACATTCGAGATGAAGGAAGACCTGAAGTGGAGATGCCACCGCCTCTGATTGCATTGCTTGCCTTTTCTTTCAATCTCCTACAAAAAAATATTGTCAAATTCAGCTCAAAACTATTGGTTGAAGAAGGGTCTCACAGAGACATACCTTAACTTGATGGATGGAAAAACAAACAAGGTCGTACACAATTACAAATACATGTTCTTCAGAATGCCATGCATCAAGTTCCAAAAAGACACACAACATGAGCTCCTTTTTACCCAAGGTGCATTGCATAAACTTCTATTCACCCAAGTTACACAATTACCACAGTTATAATTAATGTAGGATCAATGAAGTTTAGCATTTGGAATTGTTTAGAATAGTTCCATCCATGGAGAGCTTTGAATGGCAATCCACTACAGCTACAAACAGATGGGTGTTTCAATTTGTGTAATAAAGTTTCAATTTTTACTTTTCAAACAACAAATAAGGATCTAGTTGATCCCCATTAAAGTAGCAGTGGTGTAACTTGATCAAAAGGAACTCGTTTTTAATGTAATCCGAGACAGATAAAATATGATTGTCTAATTACTGTAGTTCCTTAACCAATACTAATTGGGGTAAGTGACTTTACTTTTGGTAACCATGCAGTCCCATTCTCTTTATCAATGGTTTCTTGGACAAGCAATTTCAAATCCCCTATTGTATAATCATCAGCTTCCAAGTAATCTATCAGGGCATTGACATGATTCAACTTAATGGAGGTACCTATGCTAAATGTTGAAGAATTATCTATGCCTTAAAAATATGAATTTCAGTTCTTTCAGCTTTCACTCATCATAAACCACAGAAGCCATACAACATGCAGTCAAGATTAAGCAAAGTAATACATACCGTTAGAGATCATCTAGTAGTTAGGAAAAGGAAATTACAATTATCTCTTTTCATGTTTTGTTTTTTTCCTAATTATAGAGATATGTTTTAATTTGATTTGTTTCCATTTGGATTCGATTTAGGATTGTCCCTGGACCAGGTCTATTTATTTTTCTTTGAGATTCAAGATAATAAAAAGTTCTCCGATTCTAATAATCTCCACATGGTATTAGAAAAGGATTCGTGTAAGCCTTGTCCTCAACCTTGTGTTTAGAGATCCAGTGTGAGATCTCTCTTTGCAAGGAGAAGGCCTATCATGCATGGGAGAAGAGTGTAACCAAGGGTGCCTCCCTTGGTCCTATGGCGTCAGCGCGTGAAGTGGAGGGTCACACAAACCCTCTCTTGTGATCCTACACGTGGAAGATCCCACGGGTGTGGGGTTCCTCTATGTAAGATTGGTTGTTTAACTTTTTGACCATGTAGAACTCGAGTTTTTGGCTAATCTGTGCGTAGAAACTTTGTGCATGTCCTATGGCTTATATGAAGCAATCAACAGTCACCTCTGAGGCAAAGATCACCGCCTTTATTCTAGTTCAAGGCACGGCCATCAAATTGGCCGATGCCGCGAACTACATTCTATGGTCACGTGCCTTTTGGATTTTTGTCTAAGGGCAGGACAAGTTACATGTCCTAACCAACAAGACTCTCGAGAAGGAAACAAGTACAAGAAGTGGGAAAAGAACTTGGTGATGAATTGGTTAATGAACATCACTTAATCCATCACAGCAAAAATGTTGTATAAAGATACAACAAAAAAAAATCTAGGACATGCTTGACAAGCGGTTCTCCCAAAAAAGCAAGCAGTGCGAGGCTCGCCAACATTTACTGGAGAATATGGAATAAAAATTAAGGGGATATGCTGCTTGATAAGTATTTCGCTACCCTCAAAGACCTATTTGAGGAGTTAGGCATCTATCAGCTTGCTTGCTATGACAAGCAAATTTTTGGACACACTCAATAGCAAGCCTACAAGTGCCTAGGGGTATGAATCCTAAGTATTCGTCTGCATGCAATCATATTCTAGCATTTGAAGAAGGGCTCAATTTGGAGACAATCTACAATTGACTCCATAAGATAAAAGCTGAGAAGCCTTTGGTGACTACCCCTGCTAAGACCTCTATGCTGGCCATAGCAAAAAGCAACCCTAAACGTGGGTAAGGTCGAGGCTACAGTCATGGCAAGATCTTCTCGCCATGTGTCCACTGCAACTGAGCGAATCACTCATCTAAAAAGTGTTGGGAAAAGTTCAGGCACCCAACGTAGGCAAATAAGTCCACACTGACTCAAGAGGCCCCCTTCATGCCCGCACAATTAGACTGCCTATGGTCGTTGTTGAAGCCTCAAGAAACTACTACTACTACTATAGCGACCACAACCTAGGTCGCACATGTTATTATGGAGTCTAGTTATTTATTTTATTGGTGTTATGTGGTGCTATGTATTTTCTATTTTCTTCATGGGGTTATACTGTAAGTTACACCCACCTCTCTCTATATATAAAGAAATGTAGGGTTAGAGAATAAAGTTAAGTTGCTAATTTCTCCTAACTTGGTACCAGAGCACCGACCCTAGACTGTAGCCTTGGTATCCCACCCAAATAAGCCTGCGAAACCCTAACCACCCAAAAGTTGTTTCTCCTCCTTGTCGTACCTCTGCTGCAAATTTTGCAGATCACTAACAGCACCTAGCCCACCAGATCGCCGGCAGACAGGTCTGATGACCGACGACCGATTTTGCAAATCACCAGCGAGAGGCTCCCCAAGTCGCTAACAGGTCTGACCGTCGGTTAGCACTCTCACTGACGACCTATCCATTGCCAGCAGTAGGCCTCACATCGCCGCTCACCGGTTGGCAGAGGCACCGGCGGTGAGGGATCTCTCTTGCTAGTGTCAAGGAGGGGCAGTAGTCCCTGGATGGCCATGCTAGGGTGTTTACCTACATCCTAAGGTGGCCTTTATTGGTTCCAGGGGCTCATTTGAATCTCTTGGTTTGATTTCCAAGCAATGCTTGCTTGGATCTTGTGATTAGGAGATTCCATCTCAGATTTCAGACATTCTTTATGGTCTGAAAATAGTGTTTCATATCTTATTTTAGGGGTTTATCCTCCCTCTAAGGGCACAATTGCAACATTCAGGACTTCAGATGTGTCATCGAATACCGCTGCAGAGGTGAGGTATGAAAACCCAATTTTTGGGCCTAGTCATAGTGGTATTTCTGCCACTCATAAGTTGGAAGATGATACTGTGACTTGCCAGGAGTAAGTATGAGATACTACTCCAAGGTCACAGTTATCATGATAAGCTCAAGGAAGTAACAGAATTGAGTTCCATTGCACGTGGCAGGAATCAAAGTTGTTCGGAATGACTTGTTGATTCAGGACCCTCACAGCATCTCAGTGGATATTGGGATTACTTTACCCATCTCCAATCACGACCAGCAGGTAGGACTATTCAGGTTGCAAATGGCAGACACTCCAAGGTAGAAGGTCAAGGAGAAGTACCAGTGATTTCTACTTGGAGATTACCTAATGTTTTGTATGTTCCCGACTTTCCTATGAGTCTACTCTCAATCAACCAAATTACTAAGGAACTTAATTATCATGCAATATTTGATAATGTGGGATGCACTATTTAAGACAAGTTGACAGGGAAGGTGATTGGCATTAGACATGTAGAGCATGGGGCTTATCGACTGGCTCATACTCCAATTGCATCTGCATATCGAGGAGAGGTATCCTCTACTCCTAAGAGTGCATTTCAATGGCATCTCCGCCTTAGACACCTTCCTCTAGGTAGCCTTCATCAAGTCATTCTACATATATCTCCTACGACCTGGATCTGCTGTGATGCTTGTCAGATGAGCAAGCACCGTCGTTCCTCCTACCTTGTCGGTAATCACCCTAAATCGTAGCCTTGTTTGAGTTGTTACACATGGATGTGTAGAGTCCGAGCAGGATACCAGATAGCCAAGGTCATCGTTACCACTTGGTAGTTGTGATGATTTTTCACGCCTATCTTGGGTATTTTTGTTCAAGAACAAATCAAATGTTGGATCTATCACTAAGAATTTCATGTTGGAGATTAAGAATCAGTATTCAACTACTATTAAAGTAGTGAGATATGATAATGCACTTGAGCTATGCACCACCAGATTGTTTGCTTTCTACAGGTCCCATGGGATAGTGCAACAAACCACATGTGCTCACACTTCTCAGCAGAATGGGGTGGCTAAGAGAAAGGATAGACATTTTTTAGATGTGGCTCGTACCTTGATCCACCATAGTGTGCCTTTGTTATATTAGGGAGATGTAGTCTTTACAGCTTCCTATTTGATCAACAGAATACCTAATTCAGTACTTCAAAAGCAGATATCTTAGCATATATTGCATCCCAAGCAGGAGCTTTTTCACGATCGCCACGTATCTTTGGTTGTGCCACATTGGTGCACCTTCATTCTCCAGGACGAGACAAGTTGGCATTACGAGTAGTTAAGTGTGTATTCTTGGGGTATTCACGAACTCAGAAATGATATAGACGCTTCGATCCTCTTACTGGTAGGCATTATGTAAATGCTGATGTTACATTTCATGAGTCTATTCCATATTTTTCTATTGCTGCACGTGGTTTATCTCCCGAGGTTATGGAGCCTCCCATGCCTATACCTCATGTTCCTTTGTAGGAGATACTTATTTCTGCTCCCTCACCTACTACGACTGGTCCTGTGAAGTTTGCTAAGCCTGTTGTTACATATCAGCGACCTCACAATACTTTCCAGATGCCATCTTCTATAGCAATCACAGAGACACCATCTTCTCCACCCCAGGTAACCACAGACAGGTTGCATAGTAATGCTGTGGTACCCGGTGATGATGCTATATGTCCAGATGGGGATACTTCTGCTTCCCAGTCGGTTCAAGAGGATTAGATGGATGATCTTGACCTTCCGATTGCCATTCAGCAGGCACCACGAAGCTGTGTCAAATATCTAGTTACAGGCAATTTGACCATTGAGGGACTTGTTCTACTTTTAGGAGTTTTCGCCGTGCACTGTTTCCTACATAAATTCCTGCCACCTACCAACAAGCCATGCTTGATTTAAAGTGGCACCAAGCCATGGAAGATTAGATGGCTACTCTTACTTCACGACATACCTAGGAGCCCACACTGTTGCTTGAGGAGGCAATTGTTATTGATTGTTGAGGGTGTTCGCACTTAAATACAACCCATATGGATTTATTACACCTTACAAGGCACGACTTGTTGCCAAAGGATTCACCCAGGCATATGGGGTGGATTTCTTTGACACATTGTTTCCAATTGCTAGACCCTCTACCGTGAGGATCCTCATCTCTATTGCAGTTTAATGAGATTGGCATCTTCATCAGCTTAAAGTGAAGAATGCCTTTCTCTATGGAGATTTACAAGAGGAGGTCTATATGCAGTAGCCCTCCGATTACGAGGTTCAATTGGAGTGTGTATACCAATTGCAAAAGGCTATTTATGGCCTCAAGCAGAGCCCGAGAACTTGGTTTCAAAAGCTCTCTCAGGAGGTAGAGTCCGTGGGATTCCTCAGATCATCTGCAGATCATTCCTTGTTTGTCAAGAAGACAGGGAAAGGTATTGTTACTCTTTTGGTATATGTTAAAGACTTGGTTGTCACTGGTGACAACAGGTGTGGCTAAGATCAAATAAACTTTGGCAAATCAGTTTGTGATGAAGGATTTAAGGCGATTGAGATATTTCCTTCGAATAGAAGTAGCCCATAGTAGGCATGGTGTTGTTTTATCTTAATGAAAATATACCCTAGATATGCTAAAGGATACAGGTATGCTGGGAGCCAAGCCAGCAAATATTCCCATTGATCCTAAGGCACTACTATATGACAATGATGCAGAGCCAGTTGAGAATAGACAATATCGCCAGCTAATGGGGAAGCTACTTTACTTGATGATTACTAAGCCAGATATTTCACTTGCAGTAGGGAAGTTGAGTCAGTTTAAGGAGAGGCCTACTAGATAGCACTGGGATATAACCATGGCCCATGATGGTGCCCAGGTATTTGAAGAGAGCACCAGGATAAGGTCTTCTCTTTACTAAAGAGACATCTATGCCAGTAGTTGGATACTCTGACACAGATTACGCAGGCAATCATGATGATAAAAAGTCTACCACAGGATTTTGTACATATGTTGCAGGGAATCTGGTCACCTGAAAAAGCAAGAAATAGACTGTTGTGTCCAGATCCAATGCTGAATCTAAGGATCGTGATATGACTTAGACATCAACAGAGTTGATGTGGGTGAGATCCTTGCTGAGTGATCTAGATATACAGATTGATGGGTTTATGGAGCTGCGATGTGACAACAGGACTGCCACTTATATTGTTAACAACCCCATGTTTTATGAACGCACCAAACATGTAGAGGTAGATTGTCATTACACTAGTGATTTGATTTAAAAAGGGTTTATCTTCACCTCCCAAGTCACTTCAAAGGCGCAGACTGCTGATATCTTTACCAAGCCTTTGGGTAGATCCGCCTTTAATATATGTGTGTCCAAGCTTAGCATGATTAATATCTATGCTCTAGCTGCAGGAGTGTTACGGAGTCAAGTTATTTGTTTTATTGGTGTTATGTGGTGCTATGTATTTTCTATTTCCTTCATGAGAATGTACTGTAATTTGCACCCACCTCTCTCTTTATATAAAAAAGGTAGGGTTAAAGAATAAATTTAAGTTGCTCATTTCTCCTAACTCATGTTATGTCCGCTGCTTTAATGACCATACCTGGCCCAGAGGAAGAAGTCCCAAGCCATTCCTCCACGATGAGGAGGATAACTAGTGGTGGGGAAACTAAGCCCCACCGATGGGAACCTTTATCTAATTTTTTATTCTCCTCCAAGGGGGGAGATTTTCTCGAAACAAGGCAACCATCAAGTGCTTAGGATTGTGTCCCAAATTATTGTTCCTGGTACTCATGAAGACTGAGTTGAAGGAACTGAAAAGTCTTATTTCGCAAGAAAATCCTACACCTCCTTTTATAAAGAGAAGTGAGTGGAAAATATTACAAGACTCCAAACAAATATAAAAATGAAAATAACACCCTCACAATATAACGTAACACTTCCCCTCAAGATGGAGCATATATATCAATCATGCTCAACTTGTTTCAACACTTCTCAAATACGGGACGTGATAAGGGCTTAGTGAACATGTCTACAGTCTGCTCTGAAGAAACTAAACAGGAAGTTTGAAGTAAACCCTTCTAAATCAGGCTTCTAGTATAATGACAGTCTACTTTCACATGCTTCGTCTGTTCATGAAACATAGGGTTATTAGCTATATATGTGGCAGCTCTGTTATCATAGTACATCTCCATAGGCTCCTCAATAGTAACATAAAGATCCTTCAATAATGACCATATGCAGATCATCTCAGCAGTTGTATGCGCCATAGCACGGTACTTTGATTCGACACTAGAACGTGACACCATGCTCTGCTTTTTGCTCCTCATGTCACTAGATTTCCTATAACAAAGGTACAGAAATCTGTGGTGAACCTTCTGTCCCCAATATCACCTACATAGTCTCCATCAAAGTACCCAACAACAATCATAGGTGCTCCTCTCTGAAACAAAAGACCTCAGCCAGGAGCCTGCTTGATATATCGCAACACCTGCATTACTGCCTGCCAATGCTCATATGTAGGCCTGTCTAGAAACCAACTCAACTTGCCTACTTCAAGGTTGATATCTGATCTGGTGATAGTCAAATAGAGCAATTTTCCTACAAGCTACTTATATGCTTTCTTATTCATTAGTCGAGCATACTCATCAAATAAGTAAACCCTTGGATCCATGGGGATATTTGCTCCCTTGGACCCAAGCATGCTAGCCTCCTGAAGAATATCCAATTCATACTTCCTTTGGGATATAACGATTCTGTACTTGCTCATGGCAATCTCAATACCTAAGAAATACCTAAGTCTCCTAAGATCTTTCATAACAAACTATTTGTACCAAATACTCCTTGACCTAGGATATACCAACCACATCATCACATGTGAGAATAAGATCATCTACATACACAAGTAGGGCCACAACACCCCTACTAGTCTTCCTTACAAATAAAGAATGGCCAGACGAAGACCTCTGTAATCCAATCACTAACAATGCTTCCGATAGGCACTGGAACCATGCTCTGGGACTCTGCTGAAGGCCATAAATTGCCTTACGTAGCTTACACACGCACTCCCCCTGAACCTCGAAACCTAGAGGCTGTTGCATGTATATCTCCTCCTGAAGGTTGCCATAAAGAAAGGCATTTTTGGCGTCCAGCTGATGAAATGACCAACCATAATGTGCAGCCCTGGAAATGAGAATGCGAATAGTAGAGAACCGAGCCACTGGCGAGAAGGTGTCAAATAAATCCACTCCATAAGTCTAAGTAAACCCCACGAATAGGAGCATGCCTACCATCTTTCAGTTGGACTAAACGTCCCTGTGAAACTCCCTGCATGTTTCCAAAGCACTGGGGATTCCCAGCAAGATGATCTGACTTACTAGAATCTAGCAACCAGGTAGTAATCATACCTGAAGAAGCAGAAGCATGGGCTGTTGTGCCTGAAAACTAAGCCTAATAATATGTCAACTGCGCCAAGCGTTGTACCACAGAATCATAATCTGCCTCTGCAAGCGTAAGGGACTCAGGAGTAGCCACTGAAGCAGGAATCATAGTAGCTTGGTTGGCAACAATCAGCCTCCTAAATTTGTTCCAACACTTGGTCTCAACATAACCAATCCTCCCATAATATGTGCAAGTAGCCTTACCACGAGCACCATCTTTGCATCCTCTTCCTCTACCACAACAAAGAGCATGTCTGTCACGAGCACCAACAGCTACATGTGCAGAGTAGGCAAGAGTAGAAATGACCTCATGTGTGGACTGCACCTGCAATCTACTCAATCTCCTGTAAATCTCCTCAATAGGTGGTAATGTTGACAAGGTAAGAATCTGAGATCTAGCCGCTGCATACTCATCAGTCAAACTAGCAAGGAACATATGAGCAGAAAACTCCTTCCTCTGATCCTAGAATATAATAGATGTGCACATGGGTCGGTAAGTGTTATACTTCTCCAATAGACCTTTCATAGTAGAGTAGTACTGTGAAAGAGTCCGCTTCAAATGGCAAAAGTCACAATGGATCTGAAAAACTTGAGTGGAGTTGAATTCATGTAAATATGTTGTCTTCAAACCATCCCACATTTCTTTAGCAGACTTGTAGTACATTATTTCATCTCCAATCCAAGGAATGACACTATTTAGTATCCAAGCTCTCGCCATAGCATCATCCCTATTCCACATGGCATACTTGCCTATCTTATGTTCTGGTGGTATCTTAGTTAGCACATGATGCTACTCATGTCCTTCCATCATCACAAGAAAAGTTTGAGACCAACGAGGATAATTGGTCTCATCCAACTTCACAATCAGTGCAAAAAATAGACTTTTGTACACACCAGTTTCTCCTACTTGTCCACCTTGCCCTGAATTTATTTCGGATTCAAAAGAGGAAGCCAGAATGCACCTTCAACTGTCACAAACTCGCAAACTAATGCAAAAATTAGACCTGAAACACAATCACAAATTGAGGAATACACACCCCGAAACCCCCACACACGCAGTAGAATACTTCTTCAATGCACCACAGGGGAATACATGCCCCACGATATCATCAAACAGGGGAATACACACCCTAAATCTAATAGAAAGTTTAAAAAATACCATCAAACCACTTTCTGGAGGATTCTTGGACCTAGAACTCCATCAACCACTTTCCAAGAATTCGCCAATCAGATAGAGGTAGAGGTGTTCCCTCACCCTGCTACCAAACACGTAGGCAACAAGAGAGCATGAAGAGGAAGGAAGAAGCGGCACACAACAGCTTGGGGGTGGACTAGCAGTGGCCTTGGCTGCCTAATCGGTGACTAGTAGGCTACTTGGGCGGCGGCAGCCAGCGTGCAACCTGGGCTGCAGCAGCCTCTACTGCCTAGGTGCCAACGACGCTAGGTTGGGGAAGCAGCTGCTGGTTCCTACGAGCAGTGCTGCAGATGGCGGTGATGGTGGAGGGGGGGCTGGCGGTGGGGGTTAGGGTTTCTTCAGTGGAGCCCCTAACTTGGCTCTGATACCAAATTGAAGGAAACGAAAAGTCTTATTTCATAAGAAAACCCTACACCTCCTTTTATGGAGAGAGTGAAGGGAAAATATTACAAGACTCCAAACAAATATAAAAATGACAAAAACACCCTCACAACATAACACAACAAACTAAAGATCTCTTCAAGCTTAACTATTACAACTACTACTGTACTCTCTCTCAAGTTGGAGACACACAACTTGGGGGGGGGAGTGTTAGAGATCATGAAGATTTCGTGAATCTCCTCCAAGGAGATCACAAGATCACGTTAGGAACAAGTGGTCAAAGTCCCTTGCCAAGTCTAGTTGGTTAACTTTTGATGAAGATTGTTTTCTTGAGAGTCAAGTTAATTGTTTTCCTCATTTGAATTAGTAGGAATAGGAAAGTTGTTAGAGATTTAAATCTTTGTTAAAGATTTGCTTTCCTAGTTTGTTTGGGAATTGGATCTCTATATATAGAGACCAATACCCTTTATGTTATTTTGAGTTCTCCAAAACCGTGACTCCTCCCTCTATCTCTAATGTGTGCATGCTCTCTCTCTCTCTCTCACCCAAATACGCTTAACTTCAAAGTTCTAATGGGATTTGGAGTTCTCCCCCTCCAACATGCAATTAGCTAGACAACCCAAAAGCCATAGAAACTATTTCAGGTGTATACTCCCATCAGCATATATACTCCATCTCCATTATCCAAATCATTATCCAAATCACAAAATAAATCTGAAAGAAAACCAAATTTGCGACATTAACCACTTTGCTTAGTTGAAAATAGGAAAGATAGCAGATACTCTAGCACCCACATATTAAATTTGCAAATAAAATAATTGATATCCTGTCCAATATGCTTTCCATTAAGATAGCAAAGCTTGTCATATAAAGCGTCTCTAACTATTATTTGTTGTATCAAGGCTAATTACTGCATTAATGATTTGCAATCAAGGAACCCAAAATTATTCCACACCAAACCAATTTTTCAACCAAATCTTTCCACGCCAAGGAATCCAACCAGAAATGAAGTCTGCAGCATGCAAAGAATAAAATTCTGAATCTCTCTACCTCCCCAACAACTTGAGGAAAGTGGTTAAATTTAGAGATCTGTCACATGTGAAAGCTTTGGGATCCTGTTCAACAAGAAAACCCCTTGTTTGAAACAAGACAAATCCCTGGGAAATCATCGATTTAACAAGGGGATGACCTTGGCAAGTTCAAGAACCACAAACAACAAAGCCCAAAGCCGAACATTTGGGCACCACGTTGTTAGAACAAAAATAAGATAGAACTTTACATAAATACATAATCTTAACATTCCTTATGTTTCTGTCTTAATAAACCAAAGTTAGTTAGAAAGGATGTTTCCCTTTTTTCTCTCACACATTATGTTTTTTATTTGGAAATACTGCAGGAATGTGCAAAATCAAGATAAATGCTCCAAAAATGTATACCAATAATGAACTGGACAAGCTGACATGTGATCCTCAAGATGATCAAGTTACATGATCCAAGAGAGGGTCAAGTCATATAAAATTATAGACCTTCAGAGAACTTGAGATGGTCCTTGAACATCTCATTGTGCCTGAGTTTAGTTATCGAATCACCATCCACCTACAAAGCAGGATAGTTTGGGCATTATATTTTGACAGTTTCTCAAATATGCTTCTCAACCACAAAATCAATCCTATTCTTTGAGAAGCATTAGGATCATAGTTTTGAAATTTCACAATACACATCCAACCAAACTATACTATCCTCAATATTGCATTAGCAAACGTTCAGATGCACCATGCTAGCCAAGCATTAGTGTGAATCACAGCAGATAGAAACTGATGTAACTCATCATAGTAGTGTAGGACTTAAATGGCGCGGTATGCCAGGGCCAAGCATCACTTTGACATTCATGGCTTTCGCATTAAGTTACAAATTTAACAACTTGAAAAGTGAGAAACTACTACCATGCATCTTTCCAAAGATGAGATTCTAATCAAATTGCAGTTCCCTACCTCAAGGAGCAATTGTAGAATTCAAGCTTATAGCAGAAAAGCATACATTTTTAAAAGGGTAATCCATAGACAAACTACTAGAAGGATTATCTGCAGAGTTCTTTTGGAGAAGGAAAAGAATTTCTCACCCTCCAAACAAAACTCTGGGTTAAAACATTTAAAACGTTGAAATATCATACCAAATATTCGGGTGGCCACATTTTGAGACCGTTGGAGAAAATGAATTGTGTCGTAGAGAGGTGTGAATGAAAAAATTACATAAAGAGTTCTACTAGAAATATAAAATTACATAATTAATTCTCTAACAAACTTAATTCTAAGATAACTGCATCATAACTAAATAGCTATTCTAATACTCCCCTCCAAGTTGGAGCACTTAACTTGTTCCAAGAAACAAAAGTGAGCTCCCCCCGCAATGTAGACATCCGGAGGAGCAAGCATTAAATCGAACGAGAAGTTGGTGGTTGTAGCAGAAGTAGAGACCTCAGTAGACAGACAACATTGGCAACAGTACTAGATGTCATAGCAGTAACAAATGGCAAAACACTGTAATAGAAATAGCAACCATAAACGACAGTAATGTGCTTGTAATAGCAGTAGCAGCAGATGGGGAAACATTCCCAAGTAGCAATAGTAAATAAGTAGGTAGGAAGCTAGGAATAAGATACAAGGACCCTTACTCAGATCCCCCACTAGTCATCACCAACATCTTTATGAAAGGAGAAGCAATCGAACTCTCTCAAAAGAAAAAATTACATAAAGAGTTCTCCTATAAATATAAAATTACATAATTAATTCTCTAACAAACTCAATTCTAAGATAACTGGATCATAACTAAACTGCTACTCTAATACTGCCCTCCAAGTTGGAGCGTGCAACACTTAACTTGTTACAAGAAACAAAAGTGAGCTCCCCCCCCCAATGTAGACATCCGAAGGAGCAGGCAATAAATCGAAGAAGTTGGCAATTGTAGCAAAAGTAGAGACCGCAGTAGACAAACAGCATTAGCAGCAATACTAGATGTCGTAGCAGTAGTAGCAGTAACAAAGGGTAAAACACTGTAACAGAAATAGCAGCCATAAACGGCAGTATTGTGCTTGTAGCAATAGTAGCAGCAGACGGGAAAATGTTCCAAAGTTGCAATAGTAAATAAGTAGGCAGGAAGTTACGAGTAAGAGACAAGGACCCTTACTCAGATACCCCATTAGTCATCACCAACATCTCCGTGAAAGGAGAAGCAATCGACCTCTCTCAAAAGAAGCCCTAGTCTCTTTTATAGAGAAAAGACTAGTTAAAATACAATGATACCCAACACAAAAAATAACAACAATGCCCTCTAATACATAAAAAAGGTCTACACTCCCTCAAGTTGGGGCATAAGTGTCAAACAACCCCAACTTACTGCATAGAAAAATGTGACGCTTCTTAAAAGAATTGGTAAGAATATTTGTCAATTGCATCTCAGATGTCACATGAGACATGAGTCAAACAAAATGAATAATCTTATTTCTCAAAGAAAACCTGATGCCTCTTTATATAGAGAAAGGTGTTGGGTAAATTGCAACATAAGTTCAAGAGGGAAAAACAAATAAGAAACAATCCAAAAATATAATGAAAAGATAACTAGAGTGCTACACCAATACTCCCCCTCAAGCTAGAGCATATATATTAATGATGCTCAGCTTGGAATAGCATATATCAAATGCGTATCTAGGAAGAGGCTTCGTAAATATATCCACAATTTGATCCTCAAAAGCAACTGAAGTAGTGTAGATAATCCTACATTGTATGAGGTCTCTAGTGTAATGGCAATCAACCTTAACATGCTTCGTCCGTTCATGGAACATTGGGCTGTTTGTAGTGTAAATAGCAACGCAATTATCACACCTCATCTCCATTGGTCCCTCCACCTGAACAAGTAGATCATGTAATACTGATCTAACCCAGACTATCTTTGTAGTTATCTGTGTCATAGCATGGTACTCTGATTCTGCACTTGACCTCGATACCACCTATTGTTTATTACTCTTCCAGGTCACAAGATTCCTGCCCCTAAGTACAAAAACCAATTGTCAACTTTCTATCTTCCATGCAACCTACATAGTTGGCATCAAAATAGCCAACAATACTCATAGAAGTATCCTTCTGAAACAGAATACCTCTGCCAGGTGCTTTCTTCACATATTTAAGCATCGGCATAGCAGCATCCGAATGCTGCTTGGTTGGTTTGCCCATGAACTAAGTTTTCCCACGGCAAGGGAGAGATCAAGATGTGTAATAGTAAGATATAATAGCTTACAACCAATTGGCTATAAGATCTACTATCTATAGACGAAGTCTATATCATAGAGGTGTCCTTTAGGATCCATTGGTATATTAACAGGCTTAGATCCCAACATCCCGATCTCCTACAACACATCAAGAGCATACTACCGTTGACTTAGGATAATACCTTCTTTGTTACATGCCACCTCAATGCCTAGGAAACATCTGAGTTCACCCAGACCCTTCATCACAAAGGCTTCAGCTAACTTCTTCACCTTAGCTATCCCAGTAGTGTCATCCCCAATGAGAATGGGATCATAGACATAGACAAGGAGTGCCACAACTCCCCCTGTGCTCTTCCTAACAAAGAGTGAATGACCAGCAGAGGACCTCACAAGCCCCATCGTCTATACCTCCTTTGAAAATCTCTGAAACCAAACCCTCGAGCTCTGCTTCAGGTCATAGATGGCCTTCTTCAGTTTACATACACTCCCCCTGAGTCTCAAACCCTAAAAGTTGTTGCATGTAGACCTCCTCCTGAAGATCTCTGTTGATAGAGCACTTTAGTTTTCTCTTTACTTATTGTTTTTTTTTTAAAGGGGAAAGGGTGGTTATCCATATTATAACCACCCAGAAAATGTATTAATTAATAAAGAAGCGCAAGCGCCATATTGCAAGCAAGAACTCCACCCAAACAAAAAGGAAAGCACAGAGGCAACATAGTTCTCCAGATACGAACTTTGCCCCCTAATTACAACTACATTCCTCCCCAACCAAATAAACCACAAAACTGCCAACAGCTTAACCCTCTCCTTTGTTTAGAACACATTGCGCTCACCATTCATGTTTCCACATCTATAAGATCTCTAAAAATTGTCAGAACAATCATGAGCCCACCATCTATCAGCAATCCGACCCAAGACCACAAGACACGAGAAAAAAAGGAGGTCGACATCTTCATCTGCCTGGCCAAAGAGCGGGCATGCCCATCTCGCCCTCCATACTTCAGTCATCAACCTACCTTGCCCGAGAAGCCAACCAAAAATCTTCACATTCATACAACAATAGGCCTCCCACAGTTGCCTATAATTTCTCAGGAAATCAAGATTCCCCATTGTATCAGGGCCTCCTAGCCTCCTATAGGCATCACGGACTGCAAAATCTCCCTCCTCCGAGCCAAACCTAGCAACTCCATCCTCTAGTTGAAACCCCTCCAACTCCTGCAGTAGGCGTCGCACCTCCTCAATCCACTAATCTGAAAGATTCCCCGAGAATACAGGACACCAGCATCCGTCCCGAACCTCTGCCACTGCAACCCCTCTGTCAGCTGCCAAAGCCATGAGCCTCGGGAACTGATTTGCAAAGCGCCATGCCTCGTCCAATCATCAGTCCAAAATCTGAAAATATCATCGGACCCAAGGACTGGAGTAAAAAAAGAGTGCACCTTCGGCGTCACCAAAGAGTCCTCTAAGGAAATGAGAAACACCTCGTGGGGCGACAAGAAGATGTCCCAACCAAACTGCACCCCATAGGAAGAGTGCAAGATCCTCCCCGCCAAACAGTCCTCCCCTCCAAGCAACCTTGCAATCCACTTCGCCAACAGACTGTCATTCATCTTTCCCACCTCCCTTACTCCCAGACCTCCCTCCTTAATAGGATTGCAGACCTCCTCCCAGGCCACCAACCTGGCCCCCCTCCCGTTTGCCCGATAGTTGGTCCAGAAGAAATTCCCCATGAGGCTCATAATCTTGTTCCCAATCTGTCACGGCAATTTCACCATAGATGCAAAATAAGAAGGCATAGCAAATAACACCACTTTGAGCAACACCAACCTCCCCCCTCTAAACAGCAACTTTGGACGCCCATCCAGCCAAATGACCCTCAATTCTCTCCATCAGCGGGGGCCAATCCTATATAGCAAACTTGCTAACCGTCAGGGGCAAACCCAGGTACTGGATAGGCAAGCCCCCCTCACCTACCCAAGACCGAAGAACAGGCCCCAGCCTCATCATCAGACATACCAAAGGGGATAAAGCATACTTCAAATAATTGATCTACAAGTCCGACACCTGACCAAACAACTCCAAAAGAATACGGATTCGCCTCGCTTCCACTTCTGACCCCTGAATGAAGAGAAGGGTATCATCCGCGTACTACAACATGGACACATCTACTCCCTCCACCATCGAGAAACCTTTAGCAAACCCGTTTCACATGCCTACCAGATGCCCTCACCAAAGCATTAACTGCCAACACAAAGAGCATAGGAGCCAGAGGGCACCCCTACTTAACACCCCTCCTAGGTTGTATCCAACCTCCTAGGTTTCCGTTGATGAGAATCGAGAAGGAAACCATCATAACACATTGCTTCATCCATCTAATACAATTTGGCGGGAACTCCCTCTTGATCATGGCTGCCCATAAAAAAGACCACTGGACTAACTCATAAGCTTTCCTGAAGTCCACCTTCCAAAGAAAACCTTCTCCCTTTCCCTCTTCCAGTGAGCAAGAATCTCCATGGCAGTAACATATCCGTCTAGAATACACCTCCCTGGCACAAAAGCCAACTGAACCTCCGCAACTACCTCGCCAATCACCTTCCTCAGCCTGTTCGTAAAGACTTTGGCCCCAATCAAGTATACCGCATTTGACAGTGCAATGGATCTATAGTCATCAATTGACTCCACCCCCTCCTTCTTAGGTAACAAAAACATATAAAACTTGTTAAGCCTATTAAACCTACTATTGCCCTCCTTGAACTCCGTAAGAACCTGCATGACTTCATCCTTCAATAGGAACCAAAACTCTTTAAAGAAGAGCACCGAGAACCCATTAGGACCGAGGCACCCAACAGCGTTCAAACCCCACACTGCTTCCCGAGCTTCACCTTCCGTGAAGGGCCCCACCAACTCCAAAGCCTCCACCACCTCCACCCTCGGAACACCCAAACCCCGCCAACGCCACCTTCCATCCCTCCTCTTCCCCGTGAACTCCCTAAAGAAATCTGTCGTCGCTCTGCCCACAGCCTCCTTGCCTAAAAACTCCACCCTGCCCATTAGGAGTTCATCAATCCAATTTCTCCTACGTCTAGTAGAAGCCATCATATGAAAGAAATTCGTATTTGAGTCTCCCTCTTTGATCCACTTTTGTCTATATCTCGTTCTCCACACAACCTCCGCCTTCTGATCCTCAACTTGAACCATCTTCATGTGATCTGCCCTAACCGCCCTCTCCATTATCATCAAGAGGCCTTGGTCCTCGACTCTATCCAACCTCTGGATCTCCCCAAGCACTTCTTCCTTCTCTCTATTCGCTCTTCTTTCAACCGCTTCTTATACTCCTTTAGAAACACTTTCAAATCCCGGAGCTTTGATTCTAATATGACTACCGCCGAACCATTCGGATGCAAAATGCTCCACTTATTTCCAACCATGTCTCTAAAGCCCTCCTCCAACAACCATGCCTAGTCAAATTTGAAATACATACCAAAAAAAGAGCCTTCACCAGACTCCTACAACGGTGGCGTATGATCTGAAAACGGCTTCTGCAATGCCTAAACCCCCGCTAAAGGGCAGACCTCCGCTAACTCCATGAAACACAAGAAGCGATATAATCTAGACATTAAACCACCACAGCTCTTCCACGTGAAGGCACAAGCAGTTGGGGGCATGTCCTACAAACCATGCTCTACAATGAAAGTAGCGAAATCATCTAAGCCTCGATCACTTCCTCCTCTGCCATCAGGCCTATCCTCCGCCAAGATGGTGACGTTGAAGTCTCCTCCAATCAGTCACGGGCACCCCTAGAATTTGACAACAACCCGACTGAGACTCTCCCATAGGGACTGCCTAGATCCATACACCTCCAAGAAAATCATACAAATGCCATCACTCTGCCTCCTCAACTACACCGATATCACCCCTGTCCCCATATCCAAGACTACCAGGGCAAAAGCATCCTCTCTCCACCCAACCAAAATCCCCCCAACCTCCCAACCACCTCCAGGGCGAGAGAACCACCTAGCAAGCAACCCCCATTCTCCCTCCACACGTACTGATCACACTGCTAGAGTTTTGTCTCATGAAATTGAACAATGTCCAGACCCCATTTCTGGATATAGGACCGCAACATACCTCAACGAGAGGAGTCGTTGAGTCCTTTAACATTCCACGTGAGCACTTTTAACATGGAGGATTGGTGAGGACCCCCCCAACAGAACGCCCAAAGCCAGCCTCCACCACCTCCTGCTCTACTTTGCTACTAGGAAAAACCAAACCCCACTCTCCCTGCACCATCCCCGCCCCATTCCCCCCATCAGCCCCTCTCCCTTGCCCACCTGCAGCACCATTCTCCAACAATCACCTGTAGCACCATTCTCCAACGATCCCACCTGTGCCCACCTAGCAAGCCACCCCCATTCTCCCTCCACACCCGCTAATCACATTGCTAGAGTTTTGTCTCCTGGAACTGAACAATGTCCGGACCCCATTTCTGGATATAGGACTGCAACATACCCCGATGAGAGGAGTCGTTGAGCCCTCTAACATTCCACGTGAGCACTTTTAACATGGAGGCTTGGTCAGGTTCCCCCCAACAGAATGCCCAAAGCCAGCCTCCCGCTCTACTTCTCTATTAGGAAAAACCAGACCCCCCTCTCCGAGCACCATCCCCGCCCCATTCCCCCCATTAGCCCCTTCCCCTGCCCACCTGTAGCACCATCACCACCATCCTCCACGACCACCTCCAAACCACCACCCCCGACCGTCGTTCTCCCCACTCCCCCTCGACCTACACTAGGAACAGCGGACACCATTGCTGCTATCACATCATGCAAACAATTCAAAGGAACCTCTGCCCGCCTCGTCACATCAAGTGGCCCCACAACCGCTCCACCTTTTGTAGAGGACCCTCCGCCACCACCATGACTGGGGACCGTCGAAGCCTCCTCTATGAACAGTGGACCCACCACGGGATCATACCACGCCTCCTCCATGACAGGCGGTTCCACAACGAAGTCGGTCCCTAACGTCGCCGCCTTTGCCGTTGCATGTCGCGGTGCCGCCATCACCATCGTAGGTGGCATGCAAGTGGTCCGAGCCGCCGCCCAGACCTCCTCCATCCTCCGGTGACGCAGCCTTATCACCTGGAGTCCACCATCACCCACATCTCTGTGCAGCTCGCCAGCACTCGTCGCCATACGACGCAAGAAAGGCACGAGAACCTTCCCGTCCGGGTCCGCCCGAACTCCATTTGCTACTATATGTCAAGGCGAGGTTGTTTTTAGTACCGGTACAGCTCTTCAGTGGCATCATCATCTTAGGCACCCTTCACTGGACAGGCTTCAACGCGTCATCCCTCATATATCGCCTGCTACTAGGATTTTGTGTGATGCATGTCAGCTGGGAAAGCATTATAGAGCCAATTTTCCTTCCAGTTCTTCTCAAAGTTCTACTGTCATTTTTTATTTACTGCATATGGATGTATGGGGTCCTTATAGAGTGTCAAATAGACTTGGTCATAGACTCTGTTTACTTGTTGTGGATGATTTTTCTGGGATGTTATGGTTATTTCTATTAAAGAATAAATCAGATGTTGGGTCTGTGATTGAAACATTTATCTTACAAATAATGACTCAATTTTCTACCATTGTGAAAATTGTACGATCTGATAATGCTCTAGAGTTATGTACAGCTAAGTTAGTAGCCTTTTACAGATCTCTTAGAATTATTCACCAGACATCTTGCCCCCATACCTCGCAGCAGAATGGTGTAATTGAAATAAAACACCATTATGTTTTAGATGTAGCTAAAACATTACTGATATAACATAATGTGCCACAAGTGTACTAGGGAAATGTAGTGTTAACTGCATACTATTTGATTAACAATTGCCCAACTCAGTTATTCAGGAACAAGTTCAATGGCAGGTTCTCTATCCTACGAAGGAGCTATTTACTATACCACCTCGTGTTTTTGGCTGTGTAACCTTTGTCCATCTTCTAGGACCCGGTAGAGATAAGTTGGCTCCAAAGGCAATGAAGTGTGCCTTTCTGGGCTATAGTAACACCCAGAAATGATATAGATGCTATGATCCCCGAAGCAAGAAGCATTATGTGACTACAAATGTCACTTTTCATAAGCATATTCCCTATTTCTTTATAGATGGTCACCAGGTCACATTTGAAGGAGGCCCTACTCCTATGCCAGTTCCACCAGTTCCCTTGAAATATATTCTTGTCACACATAGTGAGGATACCACTACCACGGAGACTTCCATGAGGCAGAAGGAAGAGATTACTCAAGTCTACAAGTTACTTGTCACATACAGACAACATGCATGATGACAAGAACACACCCCCCCACCACCTCAGCCACCTATCTCCTCCCCTGGTCAGGTATGGGTTGATACTGACGTGAGTTGTCCTAGTGGTGCTTGTACAGGTTCCTTTGATGAGCCTTCTTTTCCTATTGATACTGAATGTATGGAGGAGGATCTTAACCTTTCGATTGCTGTTAAGAAGTCTCCCTGCAGTTATGCCCAATACCATATTGCAGGAGCAATGTCTACTGCCAATCTTAGGGGATCGTTTTCTACTTTCACCGCTACTCTTTCTGCGACACAGACTCCTATGTCCCATCAGCAAGCCATGGTGGATCCAAAATGGCGTCAGGCTATAGAGGATGAGATGGCCGCTCTATACTCTAGCGGGATGTGGGCCTAACCACTCTGCCTCCTCACACCAAAACGGTGGGGTGTCGCTAGGTCTTCGCTCTCAAGTATAACCCAGATGACACTATCTCCCGCTATAAGGCGAGACTAATGGCAAAGGGATTTACCCAAATATATGGGGTAGATTTCTTTTTTACCTTCTCCCCTATAACCCAGCTACCTATTGTTCGCATTCTGTTGCCTGTTGCTACTCACTATAACTGGCCTCTTCATCAGTTGAATGTGAAGAACGCATTCTTGTATGGAGATCTTCAAAAGGAGATCAATATGCAACAACCCCCAGGGTTTAAGACTAAGGGGAAGCGTGTATGTAGGCTAAAGAAAGCCATCTATAGCTTAAAGCAAAGTCCGAGAGCTTGGTTCCAAAGACTATAAGGTACAGATCATGAAGCTCGTAAGGTCTTCTAATGACCATTCACTCTTTGTCAGGAAAAGCATAAGGGGAGTTGTACTCCTAGTTTATGTGGATGATTTAATCTTTACTAGAGATGACATTGCTGGGATAGCAGAGGTGAAAAAGAAGTTGGCTAAAGCCTTTGTGATGAAGGATCTCAGTGAACTCAGATGCTTTCTTAGCATTGAAGTGGCACGCAGCAAAGAGGGCATTGTTCTCAGTTAGCACAAATATGCTCTTGATGTCTTGCAAGAGATAGGAATGATGGGGTCTAAACCCACTAATATACCTATGAATCCCAAAGGACACCTCTATGATACAGATTATCCACCTATAGATAGTAAATCTTATAAGCAATTGGTTGGTAAGCTGTTATATCTTGCTATTACACGTCCTGATCTCTCCCTTGCAATGGGAAAACTCAGCCACCTTATGGACAAACCAAGTAACATTGGGATGTCGCTATGCAGGTGCTTAAATACGTGAAGAAAGCACCCGGTAGAGGTATCTTGTTTCAAAAGAGTATGCCTATGAGTATTGTTGGCTACTCTGATGCTGACTATACAAGTTGCATAACAGATAAGAAGTCAACAACTGGATTCTGCACTTATGTGGTAGAAAATCTAATGACCTGAAAGAGCAAGAAGCAGCAAGTGGTATCCAGGTCTAGTGCAAAGTCTGAGTACCAAGCTACAGCATAGACAGCTATAGAGATGGTCTGGGTCAGATCAGTATTACAGGATCTCCATGTCCAGGTGGAGGGACCAATGGAGATGAGGTGTGATAATCGCGCTACTATGTACATTGCAAACAACCCAATGTTCCATGAATGCATGAAGCATGTTGAGGTTGATTTCTAGTATACCAAAGACCTAATACAGCGTGGGATTATCTACACTACATCAGTGCCATCTGAAGATCCAATTGCGGATATATTCATGAAGCCCCTTCCTAGATCCACATTTGACAAATGTTCCAAGCTGAGCCTCATTGATATATATGCTCCAACTTGAGGGAGGGTGTTGATAGAGCACTCTAGTTATCTCTTTACATATTGTTTGGACTATTTTGTTATTTATTTTGTCCTCTTTGACTTATGTTGCAACTTACCCAACACTTCTTTCTATATAAAGAGGTGTAGGGTTTCATTTAAGAAATATAATTATTCGTTTTCTCCGACTATCTTCATACAGAAATGCATTCTTCACATCTAACTGATGAAGATGTCAGCCATAGTGAGTAGCCACAGACACCAGAATGCAAATAGTGGAAAGCCCTGCTACAAAAGAGAATGTATCAAAGAAATCTACCCCATATGTTTGGGTAAATCCCTTTGCTACCAATCTTGCCTTGTAGCGAGATATAGTGCCATTTAGGTTGTACTTGAAAGCAAAGAACCAACGACACCCCACTGTCTTGGCATGACTAGGCAAAGTAGTCAATTCCCACGTCTCTCTGGAGTGTAAAGCAGCCATCTCATCCTCCATGGCCTGATGCCATGTTGGATCTAGCATGACTTGCCGATAGGAAGTAGGAATCTATGTCGCACAAAGAGAAGCAGTGAACATAGCAAAATATCTCCCAAGGTTGGCAGTAGACACTGCTCCAACAGTATTATAGTGGGCACAACAGCGGGGGGCCTTCCGAACAGCAATCGAAAGGATAAGATCCTCCTATATAGACTCAGTGATAATAGGAGGTGTAGTCTACTGCTCAATAGGAGTAGACTCGTCAAAAGTACCTGCACAATCACCACTAGAGCAACTCACATCAGTATCAACACATACGTGACCATGGGAGGAGACAAGTGGCTGAAGTGGTGGGGGGGTGTTTTTGTCGCCATGTGTGATGTCTGTATGTAACAGGTAATTTGTATACATGAGTAATCTCTGCCTCCTGCCTAGTAGGAGCCTCTGTAGTAGTGGTATCCTCACTATGTGTAATAAGAATCTGCTCTAAAGGAACTGGTGGTACAGGCATAGGGACTAAGTCTCCCTCAAACATCAACTGATGACATTTGTAGAGAAGTATGAAATAGGGTCATGAAAAATGACATCTGTAGTCATATAATGCTTCTTGCCTTGTTGGACATAGCATCTGTATCCTTTTTAGGTGCTACTTTATCCCAGAAAGACACTTCACTGCCCTCGAAGAAAGATTATCTCTGCTAGGTCCTAAAACATGGACAAAGGCTACATAGCCAAAAACACGAGGTGGCACAATTAACAATTCCTTCTCTGGGTGAAGGACCTGCCATGGAACCTATTCCTGAATAGCTGAGTTGAGCAATCTATTAATTAAATAGCATGCAATTAACACTACATTTCCCCAGTAGACCTGTGGCACATTATGCTAAATAATGTTTTAGCCACATCTAACACATTACAGTGTTTCCTCTCAACTACCTCATTCTGCTGTGAGGTATGGAGGCATGATGCCTGGTAAACAATCCCAAGAGATCTGTAAAAAGATGCCAACTTGGCTGTACAAAACTCTAAGGCATTGTCGAAACGTACAATCTTCACACTAGTAGAAAACTGAGTCTTTATTTGTAAAATAAATGTCTCAATTGCAGACCCAACATCTGATTTATTATTTAGCAAAAACAACCATGGCATCCTGAAAAAATCATCCACAATAAGCAAATAGAACCAATGGCCCAATCTGTCTGACACTCTACTAGGACCCCATACATTCATATGCAATAAATCAAACACAGAAGCAGAACTTTAAGAACTAGACGGAAAACTGGCTCTATGATACTTCCCCAGCTGACACGCATCACAGAAGATCTCAGTAGTAGGCGAAATGTGAGGGATAACACGTCGCAGCCTGTCCAGTGAAGGGTGGCCAAGACAACGATGCCACTAAAGAGTTGTACCAACACTAAAAGCGACCTCACCCTGACACATAGCAGCAAAAGAAGTCTGCATCAAGTGATACACACCCCTCTGATGTCTGCCACCAATCATCCTCTCTGCGAGTTTGTCCTGAAAAATATAACCCAACTCATCAAAAATGACATGACAATGTAATTCTTTTGTGATTTTGCTAACTAACAAAAGACTAATCGAAAAATCAGAAACATAAAGGACATTGGGCAGTGTCAGTGAAGGAGTCACTACCACATCTCCTCTACCATCCACTTTACAATGTCTACCATCTGCCACCTGAACAGATCTACCAGGAGGAACAGTCTAAACCTGTCTAAAGCATGTCTGATCACCACTTAAATGCCTGGAGACTCCTGAGTCTACTGACCATAAAGTGTCGTCAGAAATACCACTACTAGAGGTAGAAGTAGAGGCTATACCTGAGGAGGCCAATACAGCAATATCAGTAGTAGCAATAGTCTCCTAGGTCAACTGGGCAAGATGCTAGACAACAGCATCATAGTCAGCAGGTGACACTGTGTCGCTCACCTCCTCAAAAGCAATAGCTTGGTTGGCTATAAAAGGTTTACCATCTTTGATCAACAGGTAGCCTCCAAATGTCCAACCTTACCATAATGTGAGCATATGGTGCGTGGTCTGTCAATCGTGCCCCAACCACCACGTCCTCTCTCCCTAGTAGATGGAGAGCTACGTCCACCACGTCCTCCAGTAGCCACTAAGGCAAAAGTTTGTCCAACATCTGACAGGGATGGTTTAACAACCACCCTACTCATTCAGCTATATACCTCCTCAAGATATGGAAGCTCAGTAAGAGTCAGGATCTGGGACCTAGCAGCCTCGTAATCTGGTCCAAGTCCATCCAAGAACTGAAGAACTGTATACTCCTTGTGCGCCCTCTAAGTAACACAGGTGCAGGCAAGGCGGTAAGCATTATACTTCTCTAGGAGCCCCTCCAAAGTAGCATAATACTGAGACAGTGACTGACTGTCCTGCTTCAGACCACCAATAGCATGATGTATCTTGAACACTTTGCTAGAATTCTTCTCACGAGAATACATGTCATGCAAAGAATCCCATATCTCCTTGATCGTCCTACAGTACATAATCCCATCTCCAATCTAAAGCTCCACAGAATTCATGATCCGAGCACGAATTACAGCATTGTCTTTCTTCCATGTGGCACTTTTCCCTGTCTTATCTTGTGACTCCAACTCCATTAGAATGTGTTCCTTATCATATCCCTCTACAGTCATGAAAAACGTCTGAAACCATCTTGCGTAGTCGGTCTCATTCAACTTGACAATAGAAACAAAGAAGGGAGTTTTATAACTCCCGATGTCCGTAGCTGTAATCAATGACACCTCCAAAGAACTTGAAGAGGCCACGTGCCTTAAGACTGCCACAAGATGCCACAAACATGATCTGAAACCAATATCCAGACTTGAGAAAATCTGAAATCAGAGAGAGTAATCTCTTGATCATGAAATCTAAAATCGAGAGATCTTAGATATCCCAAAAGTCACAAGCACCCCTTAGATCACGACTTAGCACATGTTAGGATACAGGTAAGACCCTAACTGCACCTTTAAGAGGTGTTACTCCCCCTTGCCGACGAGAATAACCTACCACCAGCCACTACCACCTGCAGCCAACAACGGGCGGCAGCAGCAAGAATCTCTACTTGAGGCCATAAATGACCTTCTGCAATCTGCACACACTCCCCCTGAACCTCATAACGAGGAGGTTGCTGCATGTAAACCTCCTCCTGTAAATCCCCATAGAGGGAGGCATTTTGCACATCAAACCGGTGAAGATGCCAATCTCGTTAGATTGCCACTGCAATCAAAATCCTCAATGTAGACAACTGAGCTACCGGTGAAAAAGTGTCAAAGAAGTCAACCCCATATGTCTGAGTGAACCCTTTAGCAACAAGTCGAGCCTTGTAGCATGCAACTAATCCATCTACATTGTACTTGACGACAAACACCCATCTGCAGCCAACTACTGTAGCACTCTCTGGTAAAGGTGTAAGCCCCCAAATACCATGTAAAGCAAGCACAGCCATCTCATCCTCCATGGCCTGGTGCCATTTTGGATCAAGCATGGCCTGCTGGTAGGTGGTAAGGATAGATATAATAAAAAGAGCACAACAGAAGCTCCCAAAAGCAGACCCAAGGTCATCAGTAGCCAAACTACCTGCAACACAGTATCTGGACTCATAGATGCGAGGTGCCTTCCTAATGCCAAGAGGAAGGTCAAGGTCATCTACATTATCCTCTTGTATTGACTCTTGGGCAAGAACATTCATATCTGAACTTGTAGGATCACTACTAGATCTTGTATCATCGGTACGTAAGCTGTCCGTGGTCACCTGGACTGAAGAGGGTGATGTCTGTGCAGCTGGCATCTGGAAAATATTGTGAGGGCGTCTGTAAGTAACAATAGCCTCGAAAACCTCATAAGTCTTGTCCTAGTAGTCGGAGTAGAAACAAGTATCTCCTCCAAGAGAATAGGAGGAATAAGCATGGGGCCCTTTGTAATCTCAAGAGATAGACTCTGAGCAGCTGTAGAAAAGTATGGAATGAACTTGTGAAATGTAACATCAGCACTTACATAGTGCTTACCAGTAATGTAGTCCAAACATCTATATCCTTTCTAAGTCCGTGAGTATCCTAAGAACACACACTTAACTACCCGAGGTACAAGCTTGTCTCGACCTGGAGAGAGTAGCTAAACAAAAGCAGTACATCCAAACACATGTGGTGACATATGAAACAGCTCTTGCCCAGGATACAATATGTACCAAGAAATCTGCTCATGAAGCACTGAACTAGGCATTCTGTAAATTAAATAACACGTCGTAAGAACTGCACCACCCCAATATAACGGAGGCATACTATAATGAATCAACACAGTGCGGGCCACATCCAAAAGGTATCCATGTTTCCTCTCAGCCACCCCATTCTGCTGAAAGGTATGAGCACAGGTAGTCTGGTGCACCATCTCATGTAACCTGTAAAATGTAGATAGTTTGGTGGTACATAGCTCTAGTGCATTATCAAATCTGGCAACCTTAACAACAGCTGAATACTGAGTCTTAATCTCTACCATGAAATGCTCAATGATAGAGCCAACATCTAATTTGTTCTTCAACAAGAATATCCATGATAGGCGTAAGAAATCATCCACAACTACTAAATAATAACGATGACCTTACCTATCTGGTATCCTACTCGGCCCCCACACATCCATGTGCAATAGCTCAAACAATGTCGTCAACCTAGGATGGGTACTCACGGGGTAGGAGGTATGATGATGCTTGCCCATTTGGCACACATCATAGCATATCAAAGTCGCCGGAGATATATGTGGAATAACCCGTCCGAGGCTGTCCAGGGGAAGATGCCTAAGTCAGAGATGCCACTGAAATACGCTTCCAGCAGCAAATGACACACCTCCTCGACATGCAAAGGCAAGTGGAGTCTGAATCAGATGATAAACTTCACCCTCTACATTTCCACTATCGATCGTCTTCCCTATCAATTTATCTTGAATGATGCATCCCATGTCATCAAAAATAGCACGACAATTAAGCTCCTTGGTAATCATACTCACTGAGAGTAAACTCATAGGAAATCCTAGCACATAAAAAACATCAGATAACCTCAAGGTAGGAGTCACCGGTACCTCCTCCTAACCTTCTATCTTGGAGTGCCTGCCATCTGCAACTTGCACTATCATGCCTACGACTTGCGGGTACATATTTGAGATGGGTAAAACAATCCTTATCTCCACTGAGATGCCGTGAAGCCCTTGAATCAACAAGCCACTCCATACTACCTCGATTCCTGTCATGTGCAATAGAACCCAACTTGGTGGCTCCTTGGAGCCCATCATAATGGCTACAACCTCATAGTAGTCTCTCATACTCACTCCAGGTAATGGTCACTATATTATCTATCGACCTCTGTGTGGTAGAGGTGCATAAACCAATATCAAAAAGAGCCATATCGATATCGTAAAGACTACAGATCCACCAAGGAGCAAACTTCTAAAGCACCAAATTGGGGTAGATCAAACCAATGTGATGTAGAGAAAACTATCTTCAGACCAACGTGATGACCAAGATCATTACAAGAAACACAACCTTCCCGACCTTAAAGTCCAAGGTGTTCTCCACTACTGCTGATGGGCAGACCAGCGTGGAGATCAGCATCCTTCAAACCACCATCATAAGTGGTGGCACAGCCCGCTCAGACTAGGGACAGAGGCGACACTCAGTCAGACTAGGGGCAGTGGTGATGCTCGGTCATACCAGGGGCGACGGCAGTGTCCTAGTCAGATCAGTAGGGGTGGTGGTTGCCAGTCAGACCAGGAGCAGCGGCAATAGCCTGGTCAGACTAGGAGATGGCGGTAGCAACGCTCAATCAAACCAACAATGACGCTTGATTAGTCCAACGATGGAGGGGCCTCCTCCTTGCCAACGACAGTGAGGTTCTGCCGGCTAGCTGAAGAGGGTTGTATCGGTGGTGATCTGTCACCGGTGAAGTAGGGTTGAGGTGGAAAGGATCAGAGGCTTGTTTTGGTGGTGGTACTAGGGTACCAATCTAAAACCATTGCTCTGATACCAAGTTGGGAAGAAGTCAATTGATCTTATCTCAAACCCTACCTCTCTTTATATTAAGAGAGAGGTGGAACACTTACAACAGAACTCCAAGACAAAAAACAAAGGGTACAAAAATACCCTTAAAAAAAGCGTAGATAGACCACGAGGTATAACAGCCCCATTAACATTTCAAATCAAGAGATAGCCTTGTAAGTTAGTACTTATTCAATACAGTATCAACATAAAACTATGAAAAGTGAACTAAACAAAAGAGCCCATGATGATGCACCACAGGCAAAGATGAAATTGGAAAATTAGTAATATGGAGCCCATTTTATTATTACAAGCCTGGTAAGCTCCATAGAGACTGGGTCTTATCAACTCTGCCATGCTTCCATCAATCACAATGTAGTTTTTGTTACCATTCATCTTGACACCTTCACCTGGTTAATGAAACAGCATGTGGTTGCAATAACAGATCTTCCAGGCTCAATGATCAGGTTCAGGCCTCAAGAAATGACCAGTTCGTGAACCTCGAACCAAAGAAGATGCTCTCAAACCACTGCTGAAATTGTCACCAGTGTAGACCAAAAGACAATGCATCACCTTAAAGCAAAAATTTCCACAACTCTAATGGAATTGTGTTTCTTCCAAATAGATACAGATGAAATTTTGGAGTTACAAACCAGCCAATCTTGAAATATCTACCAATGCCCCTCATCTATAAAAGTAGCTATTGATTAAAAATGAGACGTTTTGTGCAAAAAAGAAGGAAAATTGCAAAGATTGCCAAAAGAACTTACACTTCTGATAGGGTCCATGAGTGTTGGAAGGACTGATCCAGCATGGTAGTAGTCTATTCTCACCTCCCATGTTCAATACTTAACCTCAAAACCTTGTTCCTGAATTTCGTCAAGGTAATTCACCAAAAGATATTGGAAGACATCAGTTTTAGCATGAAATGAAACAGTACAAAGTTCCATCCATTCATTAGATGGTGAGATAATAGAACTATAGAGAACTAAAAAATACTCTCCACATCAAGGGCTGGATTGTAAAAATATTCTAAGAGATATCAGATACTTCCTACTCGTTGAGATAGACATAGAAAATATCATCTGAAATTGGTATGAATGCCCCAAGTTATCAGTGTAAAGATTCTCCCAGCACAATGCTTGTTAAAAGTTTGGTCAAATAGCATCATCATCCTCAAGGTATATCAGTAGAACACTAAAAATTCCTTGACGCATTCAGTCACATGGGCTCTAACATTGTCGCTAAAAACTAATGACCAACCAATAGGTGACTAGTTGACTTCAGATAATGTGTCTTTTTGATGCACTAGGAATGATTATACATACCTTAAATATCACCGTACAGAGGAAGCCTCCACTTGAGATCACTCACCCCATTGTTTACATCCACCAAGCTATGTAGTTTTGCACTGCCCAAACCCAAAGGCAGCCACAAACCAACCTGCTGTGGCAGCTCAACTGTTGGATGAATGATTCGTCTGGGGCATCACAGAGCCTTCAACCTATTCACCTCAGATTTATCTCTGGTTGCCACCAATATATCAACATAGAGTAGTAGATAAATGAAGGAACCATCATCTAGTTGTCTAAAATAGACATAAACATCATATTTGCTTCTGACAAAATCTTATGCAATCATAAAAGAATTAAAGCGCTTATACCATTTGCTCAGAGTTTGCTTCAAACCATAAAGAGATTTCTTCACCAGGCAAACGCAATTTTCTTTTCCTTCAACTGCAAAGCGTTCTGGCTAACACATATATATTTACTCTTCAAGTTCCCCATGCAAGAAAGTTGTCTTTATATCTAGTTGTTTTAGCTCCAAATCATTCCAAACAACTATAGCTAACAGAACTCAAATGGAGGTGTGTTTGATGATAGGTGAGAAGGTATCATTGTATTCAATACCTTCAACCTGACTAAAACCTTTGGCAACCAACCTTGCTTTGTATCTTGCATCGGAAACTCCTGATATGCCCTCCTTCTTCTTAAAGACCCACTTGCAACTAATGATTTTCTAGCCAAAGGAAGCACTAGGACCCATGCTCTCCTCGTTACAAGCTTCCTCTGCAAAAGATAATGCATGTATGAAGGCTAACTCAGTATCTCTGGATGGCAACTTAATTACTCTATGCCCATGCCTACGTGCAATGTAATCTTTGTTTTCTTCATTTGTAATGGCTTCCTCTTTTTCTTCTATGTTACATAAATGATCATAATGTGGTTGGACTGGATCAACCTCAAGCTCCACCTACTCGTCGGCACTCACTTTTGTATCTACACCAAAAGAACGAATAGTGAAATCTTTCTTGGGGGAGAACATAGCAAACTCATTGAAAATAACATTCTTCTCAATAATCAACTTGGGTAATTTAGGATTAAGACACCACAATCTATATCCCTTCACTTCGAGACATAACCAATAAAAATACAATTAGATGAAATGACTTAACTTGAATTAGAAACCCTAGGGCTCTCTTATATAGAGAGCGAAAAGGTAAAAGTACACAAAAGCCCCTGAAGAGCAAACCAAATCCAACATGAAAACAGAAATATAAAATATGTGCTAACACTCCCCCTCAAGGTAGAGCATAGATATCTATCATACTCAGCTTGGATACACATGAATTAAATAGAGAACTGACTAAGAGCTTGGTAAAGATGTCAGCAATCTACTCCTCAGATGTGACTGGCGTGATAAAAAGCAACCCCTTCTGAATGATGTCTCTCCTGCAGTGACAATCAACCACAACGTGCTTCGTCCTCTCATGAAATCTAAGTTGCTGGCAATAAAGGTGGTTGTTCTATTATCACATCTCATCTCCATCGGGCTGGAAAACTGTATCTGCAAGTCAGTAAATAGGGATCTAATCCACATCATCCCTACAGTGGTCTGAGGCATAGCCCTGTACTCAGACTCAGCACTAGTTCTAGCGACCGTGCTCTGCTTCTTACTCCTCCATGTAATCAAACTTCCTGCTGAAAGGTGAAAAACCCAGTAGTAGATTTGCGATTCAAATGACATCCAGCGTAGTCCGCATCGGAGTATCCAACCAAGGTCATGGAAAAGCCCTTGAAAAAGAGAAAACCATTCCCAGGAGCCTTCTTGATGTATCTGAGCACCATCAATGCTGCATCCCAATGCTGGCGTGTTGGCTTGGCCATGAACTGGCTCAGTTTCCCTACTGTAAAGGAGATGTCTAGCTTCGTAATAGTGAGATATAGCAGCTTGCCCACAAGCTACCTGTACTGCCTGCTATCCACCAACTGTGCATTCTCATCATATAGTAGCATCTTCGGGTCCATAGAAATATTGGCCTCCTTGGCCCCAAGCATTCCAATCTCCTATAAAATGTCCAAAGCATATTTCCTCAAGGATAAGACTACACATTTTTTGCTGCAAGCAACCTCAATACCAAAAAAGTACCGTAAAGCTCCGAAGTCCTTCATGACAAACTGCTCTGCTAGGATGCGCTTAACCTCAACGACACCCTACTCATCATCTCCTATGACAATCAAATCATCAACATAAACAAGTACCACCGTATCTCGTCCAGTCCTCCTGACAAAAAGAGAAAAGTCGACTGTCGACCTCCTGAATCTAGTTGTCTCTACAACCTGTGATAGTCTCTGGAACCAGGCTCTAGGACTCTGCTAAGGCCATAGATGGCCTTCTGTAGTTGGTATGCACACTCCCTCTAAGCCTCAAAACCAGGCGACTGTTACATATAGACTTCATCTTGGAGATCCCTATAGAGGAAGGCATTCTTCATATCCAACTAATTTAAAAGCCAATATAACTGAACTGCCACTACAACCAATACCCGTACAGTAGGAAGTCTGGCAACTAGTGCAAAGGTACCAATGAAATCCACCCCATAGGTCTGGGTGAACCCCTTTGCCACTAGACGTACCTTGTACCTGGCAATGCCCCCATCTGGATTGAATTTCACTGTGAATACCCATCTACAGCCAACAACAGTAGCTCCATCAGGAAGTGGAGTGAACTCCCAAGTCCCACGACCCCAAAGTACAACCATCTCATCCTCCATGGCAGCCCGCCATTTTGGATGAAGCATGGCTTGCTAGTAGGTAGTGGGGATCTCTGCAACTGACAAGAAAGAAGTAAACTGGACAAACGACTTCCCAAGATGGGCACTGGGAAGATCACCTGCAACGCGGTAGCGACCACAAGAGCATGGAGCCTTCCTAATAGCAATAGGAAGATCCTCAATACCATCAGGCACCATAGAGTGACTTATGGGACCATCATCAACAGGCAGCTCAATGGAGTCAACATGCACCTGTGTAAGAGAATCTGGTGGCGTAGACAGATATGCCTCTGCAAAGTCAAGTAAGGTCTACTGTACATGCGCATCGGGCCATGTAGCTTCACAAAATCATCCACGGACTCCCCGGAGTCTGAAGCGAAAGGCAGGGGGGTCGAGATAGGAATATCCTCAAGCTGGACAGGTAGAAAGGGCATCGGGGCAGGTGCGTCTGAAGTAGACATCCGGTGGCCCCTCATAGAAAAATATGGCACCTCCTCGTGAAAGGTGACATCCATGCTAACATAGTGTCTCCTACCAATGGGATCATAACATTTGTAGCCTTTCTGAGTGGCACTGTAACCCAAAAATACACACTTGACCGCACGGGAAGCAAGCTTGTCCCTACCATAACCAAGAATGTGAACAAATGAAACACAGCCGAAAACTCGATGAGGCACAACAAACAAATCTCTATCTGAATATAATATCTGATACGGAATTTGCTCATGAAGGACCGAACTAAGCATCATGTTGATTAGGCAGCAAGTAGTCAAAACGGCATCTCCACAATAGGACGATGGAACATTGTGATGTATCAACAATGTCCGGGCCACATCTAAGAGATGTTTGTGTTTCCTTTTTGCAACACCATTCTGCTGGGACGTATGGGGGCAAGAGATCTGATGTATGATACTTAGGGAGTTGTAAAACTAAGCCAGTCTCCTGGTGCAAAACTCAAGTGCATTATCGATTCTAACAATCTTTACAACTGTAGAAAATTGAGTCTTGATCTAGTTAATTAACATCTCAATCATATTTCCTGCATCTGACTTACTACGAAGCAAAAAGGTCCATGATAGTATGGAGAAATCATCAACAACCACCAAGTAGAAGTGGAATCCCTGCCTGTCTAGACTACGACTTAGGCCCCATATATCCATATGCAGTAAGTCAAAACATTCAGATGATGCAATCGTAGTGCTAGAAGAATAGCTGGAACAATGATGCTTGCCTAAGCGTCACAAAGAAGATCAGTAGCAGGTGATAAATGAGGAATAACCTGTCTCAGTCGATCTAGAGAGGGATGTCCCAGCCGACGGTGCCACTGAAGTGTTGTCCCTGCCTTGTAAGCCACAACTGCCTGTCTAACAATGGCCAATGGAGACTGAGCTAAGCGGTATACGCCTCCTTCCTCGTGTCCACCACTAATAGTTTTTCCTATGAATTTGTCTTGGAAAACACACCCACATCATCAAAGATTACTCTGCAGTTGAGCTCTTTGGTAATCCTGCTAACTAACAACAAACTGATCGAAAAATTAGGAATAAATAAAACATTGGGCAGTCTTAAGATAGGAGATATAGTAACCTCCCCCTTGCCCTGGACCTAAGAAAGGTGTCCATCAGCAACCTAGACAGTCCTACCAGGAGGAACATCACGCACCATGCGGAAGCACTCCCGATCTCCACTAAGAAGCCTGGATGCCCCGAAATCAATTAACCATCCATCATCTGCAGAAGAAGCAAGAGCTGCAGTATCTAAAGTGGTAAACACCACAACCTCATCCTCTTTCGTAACAATCTCATCAGCCTGCTTGACAGCTTTAGTCACAGTTTGAACATTACCTATCTTGCCAAGGAACATACCGGTGGCCCACTACCTACTAGACGGCACCCCCTACCTCATGTAGAAGGGCCTCCTCGTCTATTCAGGTGACATTGTCTGGCACAATGGTCTCTGTCAAGACTGACTAGTCCTGCTTCCGTAGCGGCCTCCATCATGAACTCAACAATTCTCAGTGAGTTCAACATGTCCAAAGGGAGCTAAACAACTCCTTATCAATCAATAAAACAGACTGCATCAACGCTTCTTTGTCATGCATCAAAGGCTCCGCAGGCATTTGAAAAAGCTTCAACGTTTCCCTAAGCTTGCCTTCATTCTCAAATAGAGAGCTACCCCTGCAGCCTCTCACAAGGTCAATGTGGGCTGCTGTGCCACCACCATGCTCCTGTAGCGCCGACGCAGGCTCGTGAACTGCTACGCCACCGTCGCTACCTGCAATGCACCTACAGCATTGCCGCAAGCTCACTACGAGCTGTTGTGCCACCGTCGAAGGTCAAATCGACCTCCAACCTTGCTATAGCACCAACTCTGACCGCCTGAACAACCTCCGCAGGTCCACAAAGTAGCTGTTGCGCCGTCGTCAGAGGCTAGATTGGCCTCCAAGGGCACTGTAGCACCGCCGCACGCAACCCTCAGTGCTGCAGCACCCCCGCCGAAGCCTAGAAAGGGCTCCAAAGCCACTATGGTGCCGCTGCAATCAACCAAGGCACCGCAGCGCCACCGTCGGAGGCTAGGAGAGCCTCCAAGCTCGTCGCATCGCCACCTCAAGCGCCGCCTAAGCACTACTGAAGGTGCAGCAGGCTCACCCGCGTCGCCGGAGTTCCGCCAAGAGTCGCTACCGCTTACATGGGAGAGAGAGAGGTGATTAGGGTTTGGTGGTTAGGGTGTTGGAGGCTGTGAAGGGTGGGATACCTAAAGCCACGGTCTAAAACCGGTGCTCTGATACCAAATTGGATAAAATGACTTAACTTGAATTAGAAACCATACGGCTCTCTTATATAGAGAGAGACCAAAAGGGTGGAAGTACACAAAAGCCCCTGAGGAGCAAACCAAACCCAACATAAAAATAGAAATATAAAATGTGTTAACAAATACACTTCACTGATTTAGGCTCTAATTTTCCTTGTTCTGTACGAGCATATACAAGACATCTAAAAATTTGCAAATCGAAATAATCAGAAGGGTGGCCAAACCATACCTCTTCTGGATTCTTCCCATCTAAGGCTGAGGAAGGAGAACAATTGATCAAATAGGCTATTATAATGACTGCCATAGCCTAAAAGTCCTTTAACAGGTCTGTATTCAACAACATACATCGAGCTCTCTCTAGCAGTGTCCTATTCATATGATCTGCCACTTCATTTTCTTATGGTGTATGCGATGCCTAACAATGTCTTCATTCTTACAAAATTCATGGAATTTTACATAGCAAAATTCCAGCCTATTGTCGATACGTAGTCTTTTAATCTTCTTGTCAGTCTGCTTCTCTAGTAGTTTCTTCCATTGCTTGAAGTGTTTGAACACTTTATCCTTGGATTTAATCACATAAATCCAGAGCTTCCTTGAGTAGTCATCAATGAAAGTCAAACATATATCTTACACCACTTTTTGACGGAACTTGGGAAGGCCTCCATAGGTCAAAGTGTACATAGTCTAGGGTGCCCTTGGTCTTGTTTTCTATAGCACCAAAACTCGTATGCGTTTGGTTTCCAAGGATGCAATACTCACAAAAATCTAACTTGCCAATATGACCATTGAGTAATCCTCTTCTACTAAGAGTACTCATGCCTTTCACACCCAAGTGTCCCAATCTAAGATGCCAAAGTCTAGTGCTATCAATCTTAGAAGACGAATCGGTGGAAATTGTTGTGGCACCTACAACTATATCTCCCTGCAAGATGTGGAGATTTCTAAATCTCTTTCCGGATATAATAAGAGGAACCATCCTTAGTGACTGTGAGAACACCATTCTCCGACGATAATTTGTACCCCATCTCCTCTAGGGTGACAAGAGAGAAAAGGTACTTTGTCATATCTGGGATGTGACAAACACTATCAGTGTGACCTTCGTTCTTGCGTGCATTTTCAACTCAATGATACCCATCCCTACAATTCTAGACTATGAGTCAGTGCCCATCATGACAACTCCACCTTCAATAGATCTGTACATGGAGAACCAATGCTTATTAGGTGTGACACAATAGGTGCAACTGAAGTCAAGAAGCCATTAATCCTTCAATCTCAATGGAACAATGACCAGTAGCACATAACAGCAATCAAAGCATTCGACGTCCACATAACTTGCCTCAACAGGATCTTCTTCGAATTTTCCAAGTTGGCCCTTCTCCTCTTTATTCTAAAATTTCCACCACCCATCCTTTACATGCCCCTTTTTCTTGTAGTATCTACAGAACTTGCTCTATCCTTTTAGCTTCTCGTCATCCTTCAACTTATTTGTTATGCTTTGTTCCATGTATTTACCCTTGGCATTCAGAATGTCTACATTCCCATTTGTACCACACATCCACTCCTAGTCCGTCAACTCCTTTGAGAATAGGGACATCTTCACATCATCTAGGATTATTTCATCCTTACCATAGAATAAGATGTCCTTGAAGTGCTTGTATGAGGGAAGTAATGAACATAACAATAAAAAAGCATGATCTTCATCTTTAATGGTCACTTCCATATATACTAATTCCATAGTAATAGAATTGAAAGCATCTATATGGGATGTAATAGTACCTTCGACCATGCGAAGAATGAATAATCGCTACTTGAGATGAAGCCAATTCGCGAGGGTCTTCATCATGTAGACTTTCCAAGTTTAGCCACATTCAACGATCGATTTCTCCTTCGTGACTTCACGAAGGACGCCATTCGATAGGCATGGTTGTATACTTTCCCATGCCTTCACGTCCAACTCTTCCTTGTCTTCCTCATGCATCTTCTCCTTCCCCTTCAACGCCTTCGTCACTCCTTCCAAAGGATAAAGTTGATGTTGCAATCAAACTTCTCGATCTCGAACTTGATCGTCATCTTCACAATGCTATCTATCTACATGAAACAATGCTTTAATAATAGTTTGTTAGGAAATCGTGCGAATAAACAATCACAAGCAATCAACCACAAGGCACAAAGATTTACAAGGGTAGAGGGGAAAAACCATGGGCAGAGAGAGAGAGAGAGAGATTCCACCATAGATGAAAAATATAGAGTACAACTCATGCCTAAACCATAAGAGAGAGCAAGGCAACGCTCTCTCAAATTGGAACAAAGGATATAACACCCAAGAATCCTTAACACACACATAAATAAAGTACATTCTTAATTAGATCTAAAAATCCATATTGCCAGGGCTCCACCCTTGCAAATCAAGTCACCAAGATCCATTTAATTTTATGTGTCACATCATAATCAAGTCATGAGCATTCAAGGCATAATCAACAAATCTCCACTTGAACTCCACAAAACGCTGCAAAATCATAGCAGTCTTGATCTCTCTTTGCCATTCAACTATCTCATGTGCTATGCAGCCTAACCAAGTCTACACCTCGGACTTCCCCATTAATAGGGTTGCCAATATCCACTTAATATTGTGTGTCGGATCATAATCGGGTCATGAGCATTCAAGGCATAATCAACATAATCTTTAGGAGAGAGAGAATGTCTATTGGTGGGGCCTTACACCAAGTTAACATGCTTTATAACTATTGAAATATTTAGCTCTCCTTAATGAGACTAGGAGTTAACAACTTTGTTAATCCCTCTTCTCCTTTTCAAGACAAAAAAAACAAGGTCCATTTCTCCAACTACAATCAGCATATGCATTCCCGAAAATGCATATAAGCACTGTTGAGATAGGTATCCCTCAATTTTGCATGTGATGTGGGTTCACTTAAAGTAAATGCATACTAAAATGGATATATAGTGATGATCCATATAAATCATGTGACACTCAATTTTCACGTGTGCCAAAAATGGTTCCAACAGAAATAAAGATCTTGAGGCAAATATAAACACCAATTACGGGTTGAGAGTGCTAGACATAAATGTCGTTGATAGCAGGAGTATGCAAAAGTGAAAGGCATTCATCCAAGGTATTTTGGACATTAAGAGACCAAGCCAAATGACCCAGTAGCGAAGACATATGAGAAGGCGGCTGGAGAACCCTGATGGGTCATAGGCAGCCACAATGGCATTGGAAAGAAATCACCAAGCAAGGCTGTGCTTATTTAAGTCAATTGCAAGCACAACAATGAAGCCATTTTTATTTCAAAAGCAAAGAATCCATCGAGTTCATCTCCATTTGATTAGAAAGACTCTGCTCTGATTTGGAGTCCATATGTGTTAAAAGTTGGTGATTTGGCAGAAAGCAAGAACAAAAATGGATGTATTAAAAATATTTTCTCTACAAAAGGTATCTTGTTTCCACAGCTGCTATGCAATCACAATAAGAGCAAGGCTGCAAGAATATAGGAAGAGAAATATATAGGATCAGTTACATTGATTCGATTACTTCATGAGGTATAAAGACATGGAAGGATTAGATCAGAGAAGCCAACCTTCAAATTGAGTTCAACATGCTGCATATTTTCCTTTCTTTGTTAATAGAAAGGTTCTACATGCTGTATATTGCCTGTGCCCATGTATGTCTCTGTATGCAAAAACCAAAAAAAAAAAAAAATGATACATCTTATGGCTGATCCATAAGATGTGGTATCATCAAAAGCTTCGAGGAAGATGGAGAGAGCGAGCGAGAGAGTGAGCGAGAGAGACAAGGGGAGAGAGAGCGAAGGCAGGGGTAAGAGGGTGTCAAAGGGCGGAGGGGAGACCTTTCGAAAGGAGGAGGGCGCTGGTGGCGTGGCCGAAGGTCGACGCTGGTCGGAGGTGGTGGGTCGGAGCTGGGTGGAGCGGGGCTCGTTGGACCACCGGAGGTCTGTGAGGAACCGGGTGGGTGCAACCGAACGGGGCCGGTGCTTCAAGTGCCTCAATAGTGATCACTAGATCAGAGACTGCCGAGAACCGTGGTGATGCTGGAGTTGCAGGGGGCTGGGCCATCGAAGCAGTGAATGCCAGGGGGGCGCTGTGGGCGTGAGGAAGAGGGGGCGGCCGTCGCCCCCGCCAAAGGTGTTGCCGGAGACGGAGGTGGAGGCCCCTTGATCGGAGGGGGTTAGGGCCTTAAGGAGTCTAGTGGAAGGGAGTCTGGTAGGGGAGGTTGTGGAAGGGAGGGTGGCAAGAGTGGCGATGGAGGGCTCGTTAGGAGAGGCGGCAAGAAGGGGAGGGGCGAAGGTGGTGCAGGTGGCGGAGGGGCTTTTCGTGGCATGCGAGCTCCCGGCAGAGAAGCGGGAGGAATTGCTATTCACTATATGCGCTGTGGGGGGAGGGAGGTGACGCTAGAGGCACCCGTCGCCGCATGATGGGGCTCTGTCAGAGCGCCCACCCGAGCGACCAGAGATGGAGCTTGCCATCGTCGGGATTCCGTGGTGGCTGCGCTCGGTCGAGGTGGTGGAGGCGATCGTGGCGTCGTTCGCGAGGGTTAGGAGCTGTGGAGCACTCGGGCTGGCGGAGGGACCGATGACGACATTGGTTAAGCTGAAGGCCGAGGCGAAACCGGTGAGGAAGATCCTGTTGCGACTGGGAGGATCTTCCTGGGTGGTGGAATGCTAAGAGCGAGGACGGTGGCACGTTACCACGACTGCCGAAGCTGCGAGGGCAGCGGTGGCGAAGGGACAGCGGTGGCCGGAGGCTGCGAAGCGAAGTCGAGGAGTCCCTGACATGGATGCGACCCCCAAGGGGTCTGTGAAGTCTGCACGGGGGAAGCCCAAGGGTCGCATTGCAATCGAGGTCTCTTCGCCCGAGAGATCCACAGAGATCTCGCGGAGGACGATCAAGATCCGAGGGATTCGAGGCGCGTCGGAAGAGAAAAAGTCGACAGCTGCGTCTAGGGAGGGTCGATTAGGCAAGGGGGATGGACTTTTAAACCCAGTTGCGTCTGGGGCGCGGAGCTGCGGTGAGGAGGCCATTCCGGATCCAGATCCTTCGCAAAGATCCGAAGCTGCATTTCGACCCACGCAGCAGGGATCTGGACCCCGGGAGGTGGCCCAAACCGAAGGGCGGCAGGAGCACGGATCCGAAGCTCTGGTTCAAGTGCTCTCCTTCGAACCCAAATCTGGGAGGGCAGCTCACGGATCTTCGCTCAAGCCTGAGTCTACAGCAACAACCCGCGAGCAACTTCAGGGCGACGGCCCCTTTGGTTCCTTGCCGCTGCCCCTGGGATCAACGCAAGAGGTGGATGGCACTAGACAGATGGTGTCCGGGAATGATCCTTGGCGATGCGAGGAGTCGGTGATGAGGAATGGCCCCTATCTGGGGCAACTCAACCATTGGTGGTATTGGGGGAAGATGGCTGTGGGTCGGCAATAGGCGAGATGAGGCAATAGCGAGGAGGCAACTCGGAGGCCCCGAAGGTGTACTCGAGATAGCGACTGGATGGGAACCTAGGGGATAACCAGGTGGAGATTGCCTTGACAAGGTGGACGCCTCAGTTAATGAGTAGGGGGCGCAATGGTGGCCTCCGTTATCTGAGGAGGTGGTCATTTCGAGGCAAGCAAAGACCAAGGGTGGTAGTGGACGGACGTGGACGAGGTCCTCAGCACCCACAAACGAAAGAGGCGTTAAACGATGACGACGAAGAGGTGAGGAAGACGACGGAAGCTGGTGGCTTCAGGCAAGCCACACAGGAGAGTACAACATCTGCTAGATAAACGGAGTGATCACCTGGAACGTGCAAGGCCTCAACGACCCCACGAGGAGGGCGGCTCAGGGGAGATACATTAAACAGTGGAGGGCGGATGTCGTGCTGTTGCAGGAGACTAAGATGGCATAATGCGAAGCAGGGGTTTGGAGAGAGATTGGAGGGTCGTGGATGAAGGGGTTTCGGGCCCTGGCCTCAAGCGGCAGATCAGGAGGACAGATCCTTGGTTGGAGAGAGGATGTCTTCGCCCTTGAGGACGTCCGATGCGGAGAGCATATCATCTCGATGTGCTTGGTCAAGAGGATTAGAGGAACTAGATTGAGGGTAACTAGGGTATATGGTCCCACTGATGCCCAGGCGAGGAGGGAAATATGGGAGGAGTTACAGCAGCGGCGGCAGTTTACACTGGAAGTCCTTGGTTGCTGGGGGGGACTTCAATGTAACGTTGAAGGTGGAGGATAAGCCAGGTGGACGGGGGAGGCAAGACCCCAGGTTAGATCTCTTTATCGATTTCGTTGAGGCTCATGGGCTTGTGGATTGGTCCCCCACAGCCTGCACTTACACTTGAAGAAATAACAGTGGCCAGGTGTCCATGATTGATAGGTTTCTTTCCAATGTGGAACTAGCTGAGGCTATCCCGGTGGCGGATGTTTGTGCGTTGGAGAGACCATTTTCGGACCACACTCCCCTGATGTGGCGACCAAATGAAGGGGTACGTTTCGGCACATACTTTAAGTTCGACAGGTCGTGGCTTCTGGAGGAGGGGTTCAGGGAGAGGTGGAAGGTGATGGAGGTGGAGGGCTCGGCGGCCATGTGTCTAGCGAAGAAACTCTCCATGTTGCGCAATTACTTGAAGCTTGTCAGGAAGGAGATCAGGGCGTCAAAGAGGGGAAGGAAGGAGGCAGCACTGGCAAAGATTAGCAGAGTGGACAGGCAGGAGGACCAAGCTCCTGTATCCTCAGAGGATAAGGAGCTCAGGGCGTGGATGTTGAAGGTGATCCAGGAGGAGGACAAATGGACGGAGCTGGAATTGAAGGTGAAGTCTAGACTGAAGTAGCTGAGAGAAAGTGATTCCAACACCAAGTTCTTCCACCAAGTGGCCTCGGCCAGGAGGCAGAAGAATTGGATAGACCGGATGGTGATAGACGGGGACTCTTTCTCCGGTAGGGAGGAGGTGGGGCAGGCAACGGTGAAGTTCTTTAGAGAGTTCACTGGGAAGCAGGCAAGGGGAGGATGGAGGTGGAGGGGGGTGGATGTGCAGCATATTTCGGAGTCCCAGGCAGAGGATCTCACGACGGGTTTCTCAGAGGAGGAGGTGACAGTGGCGGTGTGGGACCTCAATGCGGAAGGGTGCCCTGGCCCAGATAGCTTCCCTGTCTTCTTTTTCAGAGAGTTCTGGTCCTTAGTGGGCGTGGAAGTGATGCGTGTGTTGGAGGAGTTCGCGTCGAGCAACAGAGGCTTTGATAGATTAAATAAATACTACTTGTTTCTGCTGCCTAAGAAGGAAGGAGCAGAGGACATCCAGGACTTTAGGCCGATTGCCCTGTCCAATGCAGTTTACCTTATTGTGGCCAAAGTCTTGGCGAATAGACTGAGGAGAGTCCTGGGGGATCTGGTCTCACCGATCTAGACGGCCTTTGTTCCAAGGAGGGGCATACTGGACGGATTTGTGATTGCAACGGAGGCGTTGGCGGCATGGAGAAAGGAGAAGCAGGCCTTCTTATGGACAGTGGACTTCTCCAAGGCATACGACTCGGTTTAGTGGGACTTTTTGTAGATGTCCTTGCGGAGGAGGGGTTTCCCCTCGATCTGGATTGATTGGATGAAGCGGTGTGTGACAATAACATCATTTTCAATCCTTATCAACAGGAACCCGGTGGGAGGTTGGGTCCGGCCTAGAAGCGGGGTCAGGCAGGAGTGCCCTCTTGCACCCATACTTTTTGTTCTTGCGGCAGATGCGCTGGCACGGGCAGCACACAGGGCTTACAGCAAAGTGTTGTTTAGAGGCTTTGACCTTGGCGGAGGAAGGGAGGTGGTTGTCTTGCAGTATGCTGATAATACGTTATTCCTAGTAGAAGGAACAAAGCTGGAGGCAAGAAGACTGAGGATCCTGCTTGAGCTTTTTGGGGAGGCGTTAGGGCTGCGGATTTGCTACCAGAAGTCGAAGCTTGTTCCGGTTAATCTACCAGTAGCTACGAACACAGAGAGGGTGGTGGCTACTCTGGAGACAGAGAGGGGCTCGTTGTCATTGGTGTACCTGGGCCTTCCCCTGTTGGACCGTCGATTGAGACTGCAGGACTAGCTCCCATTGCTAGAGAGGATGGAAGGAAGGTTGGTTGGGTAATCCTCCAGGCTCCTATCTAGAGGTGGGCAGTTGACCTTGGTAAAGGTGGTGCTAGCCTCCATGCTGTCTTACTTTTTGTCAATCTTCCGTCTACCGCGCCAGGTTGGGAAAAAGGTTTCGGGACTGATGAGAGACTTCTTCTGGTCACCACAGGGGCCACAAGTAGGGGGGCGAGGCTGATAGTGTGGAAGGTGTGTCAACCGGCACAGGAGGGGAGCCTTGGAGTCATGGAGGTGGACAGAACGAACATCAGCCTCCTCACAAAATGGATTGCGAGGCTGGTGGGGCAAGAACAGGGGTTGTTCGGAGCGGTTATGCGATGCTGCTACAGAGATTTCCTGTCGTGGGGACCTCTGTGCCCCCCCCCAGGGGCGTCTCCCTGTCGTGGGGACCTCTGTGCCCCCCCCCCCCCCCAGGGGCGTCTCCCTTCCTCAGGGGCTTGGCGACGGTGGCTGGGAGGGTGCGGGGTTTGTTTGACCCGGTGCTTGGTGTAAGGGACTCCTTTTGCTTCTGGCTAAACGACTAGCAGGGGGCTAAATCCACTCTAGGGGAGAGGTTTCCTCGCCTCATGAGCAGTGTGTTGGATTCTTCAGCGAAAGCCGGAGAGTACTGGGATGAATCTTGGTGTCCTGTCTTCTGGGGGGTCTCTTCGACCAGAGGTATGATGAGTTCCAGCGACTGCTGCAGGAGTTGGTGAGTTGGGTGCTGGGTGATGGCTTTGACGGTTTTCATTGGGAGGAAGGTGACTTCTCGGTGATGAAGGTTTATCGCAGGTTGGGGATGGGAGGGGTAGAGGTAGATGTTGATCTCATACGGGATTGTAGACTGATATGGGCGGCGAAGTGCCCACTGAAGGTAAAGATTTTTGCCTGGTTGGTGAGAAGAGGACGGATCATGACAAAGCAGTGGAGAGCGAGATGGACCGACACCAGCGACTTGGCATGCCCTTTGTGCGGGGGGAGGCGGTTGAGGATGTGCAGCATCTTTTACTCCAGTGCCCGTTTGTGAAGCAGATTTGGCAAAAGATGGAGATAGGATGGATCTCCCACCAGGATGCGGACAGTTTCTAATCGTCCTTTCACAGGGGAAATGTGGGGAGCGGTACTTTCACCTTTCGCTCCAAGCATGATTGGGCCAAGATCCTGGCTGTTTTGTGAGTGGTGTGGCTGATGAGAAATGGGGTGGTATTTAGGGGGGAGAGATCTTATGTGGAAAACTTTGTATTCACTATTTTTTCCCAAAGTGAGGCCTGGAGGTCCAATCTTGTAACTCGTGATGTAATTGTTTTTTGATGGAATGTATGTTTGTGGGTGATTATCTTTCTGATAATCACCCTTCGCTTTTTCAAAAAATCTTATGGCTGATCCCAAGCATAGGAGACTGAAGGCACATAGCATTAAGTGATGACTATTCCCCAAAAGTACATGCACAAACGGATCACACCAATTTACATTCAGCTCGTAAGTTACATTCTAGTGAATGGTAAATGGGGGTATGAGGAATAAGGCAGGAATAAGTGTCTTTTTCTGCTTGAATTTAGGTTGGGAGTCAAATTATGGTCCAATTGATTGCATTTCTCTGTGCCATCTAGAGTAGAAAGGGCTATATTTCAACATCACAACAAAAACAACAAGACCAGAACGAAAGAGGTATGTAGCAACATCACAAAACAAGACCATAATAACTGATAGTAACACTCTAGTAAGACAATACAGCCCCTCTCCTCCGACAACCAACTAATAATGCCCCCAACAGATACAGATAAACGAAACAACAACCTTTTGCGTATATTACTCAGGACCGACGATCGCTTGAGACACAAAAAAGTGGGGCAATATCTTGTATTCATCGAACGAACTTATTCTGTAACCATTCGTTCGTATCAACTCACATAGGAAAGAGCACCACGAAGGCCGTGGCACCAGCGGCGAAGAGGAGCATGAAACCGGAAGCGGCGACGAAGAATCTGACCCTCGGGGAGGCGGCAGCATCGGCAACGTGGGAGAACAGCATGATCCAGATTCCAAAGTTGAAGCAGAGGAAGGTCACGACGAGACCGGGAATGGCGTTGTTCATGGATGTGAACCTCAATCCGAACTGGTACACATCCCTTCCCATTGCGTAGAGCTTTTGCCCTTCCAAGGTGAAGTTGTTGTCCTGCTTTCCCTGCAGTGGTGTTAAAAAGAGGACATTACAAGGAAGAAAAGACTGATTAGAGGAGAGAAACATCGGTTAATTATACATGAAAGATAAGGGGAGTGGAGGAGAGAAATTGAAAGATAGAAGTGAGTTATATCTGGGAGCCGCGGAAGGCCAAGGAGAGAAGGAAGGTGAGAGGCAGAGCAAGAAGGAGGAGGACAAGGGCTACTATCACCAGTAACGGAATTGCCATGCAGAGGAACGAGCGGGTGCCGGGGCAAGGGAACGGGTAGCCGCGCGGGTGTGGGGTGGGGGGAAGGGTTTGGCCGCAGATGAGTTGTGGGCGGGAGTGGGTTTTTATAGATGGGAATTGGGGTCGGGAGAGACAATGTAGGTCATCATCGAGACTGACACGTCCCATTGTTAGAAGGTTATGCAGGAAGTTTCCTCCCGTCCTGACAACACCCCCGACTCGGGGAGGTTTGTCGGGGAGGTTCTCTTCCTGTGCTTAGCCGCCTCCGCATCGGCCGTCAGCGCCGTCCTAATCAGCAATCGGGGCGGAACTCAGCGGCTCGTGTACTTCGTGATAGTAACACTCTAGTAAGACAATACAGCTCCTCTCCTCCGACAACCAACTAATAATGCCCCTAACGGATACAGATAAACGAAACAACAACCTTTTATGTATATTACTCAGGACCGACGATCGCTTCAGACACAAGAAAGTGGGGCAATATCTTTTATTCATCGAGCGAACTTATTCTATAACCATTCGTTCATATCAACTCACATAGGAAAGAGCACCACGAAGGTCGTGGCACCAGCGGCGAAGAGGAGCACGTAACCGGAAGCGGCGATGAAGAATCTGACCCTCGGGGAGGCAGCAGCATCGGCAACGTGGGAGAACAGCATGATCCAGATTCCAAAGTTGAAGCAGAGGAAGGTCACGACGATGCCGGGAATAGTGTTGTTCATGGATGGGAACCTCAATCCGAACCGGTACACATCCCTTCCCACTGCGTAGAGCTTTTGCCCATCCAAGGTGAAGTTGTTGTCCTGCTTTGCGTGAAGTGTTGTTAAAAAGAGGACATTACAAGGAAGAAAAGACTAATTAGAGGAGAGAAACATCGGTTAATTATACATGAAAGATAAGGGGAGAGGAGAAGAGAGATTGAAAGATACAAGTACCTGAGGGCAGCGGAAGGCGAAGGAGAGGAGGAGGATAAGAGGCAGAGCAAGGAGGAGCACAAGAAGGCCCGGTGTTGCCGGCAACAGAAGCACCATAGCTACTTCTGCCTCTTCCGATGGGGAGTAGACAGAGGCAGCAGCAGGTGGTGTCCCGTTTAAAGACTTCTCTTCTATTGGGCCCACATCTCGTCGGGGATCCGTGCGGAGGCGACGCCACAATCTCGTGATACACCTCTGATTGCATGGGTTCCTGTATGTTGCTCTTAAAAATCAAAAAAGCAGCATGATCTTGGTCGATCAGATTAGGTGGTGCATTATTTTATTTTAAATTATGAGATGAAACGAGGCGGGGGGCATATAGATTAATCTCTTTGTATCTTATATTTAAATAATGAAGAAATTATTTAACATCTTTTCTTCCTATATCTCTACTTTTAATTGGTATGGGAACTCGCGAGGAATGTTATTATTTCTTTTGCCTCTCCGTTCACCTTGTGATATTTCAAAGATGGTAATTGAGGATCCCCCCTTAGAAATATGGTAAGGAACCCGTCAGAAGCTCAATGCATCTGGTACCGATGGAGGGAGCGCAATGCTCGAGTTCATGGGTAAATATCTTACATGCCAACCAACATCCTGACAACAGGGATAATTTCTGCATATTCCTTGTAATTTTATCATTTTATGGTTGTGATTTTGCCTTTTAGGGGCTATTGCCTTCATTTACTTGTAAATTTGATCGTATGGTCTTGTGCCTTGACATTTTTGACCGGTGGCTACTTGAATAAAATTACCGACTACTCAAAAAGAAACTTTACTTGTATTATTTTTGAGTCGAATGACCTTCCGATTAATAATATAATCATTACAAAAAATAACAAAGTCGGAGGAATCGTTTCAACTCAGACCCAATCGTGGGATCACCCGATGCTTCCTGCGTTAATAATTGCTCCTTTCCGACTAGCCGTGCATCCTTTTTCATTAGTAAATTAATTGCATATTGTACAGACAAATCATACGCCTCCCCTCTTACTCCAACAGGGGTCCTGGGATCTCGCACCCCTGTTTTGCCAACATGTCCAAATCAAACTGAGGGGCCACGTTTGAAAAAGGGTGTGAGACTTATCTTTTATAAAAGATTGCTTTTCAATGTTTGACATGCACCAGCCATATCAAAAAGAGTGAGAAGACAAGGCTTGACTGGTGAGGGACACATTCCCCATGGTATATCACCCCTCCTAAATTCAAAGAAAAAAAAAAAAAAACTTCCCAGGCCACATTTTTAACTTTTGAGACAATTATAGCCCAAGAGGCATTTACATAAATCACGTAACTCATCCCTCTCTTCTACATAGCCACTTATAATCTCCTCCCTATCTTGGCATTGAACCCTCTTAACCAACCAAAGATTAGTCCTGCTTTTACGAGGATATCTCATTAAATTGTAGTGTCACAAGCAGATTCATGGTTTTTTTGTGTATGGATTGGATGATCTGGAACCATCAGATATGTGCGGTTTCACACGATTGTAGTGTTTTTTCTCATGTGTAGACATGTGGCCTTCGTGATACCTAGATCAGCTCGATTGGTCATGATCCCATATGCTTGCATTCCACTAACCAACAAGATAAAAAATTGAATTTAAAATGTTCATTTGTTTTGGCATTACCGATATCGTGTTACCACCGTCGTTCACAAACCAATTTGAGAGGACATTTGTGATTGCACGGCATATTTTTAAAAGCTAGTAACTTTTTCTCTTTGGTGGATTTTTATTCTGAAGGCCAATATTACATTGTCCCCCTCTACTTGGATAGAAATCTTTTGTTTCTTCGCTGGAATTTATTGAACTAAAGTTTTCTTTTCCCTCGCCATATGATTAATGATTTGCTAAATTACACTAATAATAAAAAGTAAAGAAACATGTTAGCTGTTACTTCTTTCCTCGTAGAAAGTACTCTTATTTTGATCTTTAAATAGTTTCATTTTATCATAACTAGTTTTATTGTTAATGTTGATTATAATTCTATGTTCTAATTAAAATAATTAAGTACAATTGAGGGAAAATTCTTGGTGTTTTATAAATCATTACCGAGCCTTCTAACATGTAATTAATAGGAGATTGAGTTGTGAAAAAAGAGATATCAGAGTAACTCAATCAGTTTTTATTGATCATAGAATGTGCTAGCAAGCCTAAATATGATTAAATCATGTAACTATGACATGAATATTTAGGAATCTAACTAGGAAACAAAGGTGAAAGAGGACAATAGAAAGATAGAGTAGAGGCATATCTTTGTTGATGTGAACTATGAAAGAAAAGTCAAAGCGCTAAAGAGCATAGACAAACTTGAAACTAGTAGTTCTAAAATGAAATATCATAGATTCTATACATTTTCATGCAAACTTAATAACTTGGAAGGCCTTCTATTAGTTAAAATAAAATATTACTTCTACTATTATTCATAACTTACCGTATCTTATTGGGATTTACCATAAAGTAGATGCTTTCTTCAATGACTTTTCATTACCGGAGAGGCCGTACTCCATACTTAATTGTCACAAAGAAAATACTTTTTTGATCTATTTGTACAAGATGCACAAATCAAAATTCTAAGCTACAATCAAACTTAAATACAATCTTCCATACGATGATTCTGAACACATAATAGAAATTATATAAAATACAAAAGAGGTCACAATTTTATTACTTTTTTTATATTATAGATAGGTAAACAAATACACACTCCTCATTTCTTACTATTTAAATAAGTATCCCAAAAAATTATATTATTCATATCAATACCTCTCCATCGTCAAAGTATGATCCATCCAAGTGATTTTCAACTGTAGTCATTGGCATATAAAAAGTTGGAGATACGAGAGCTTGCATAGATGAAGAAGTCTTTTACTTTTAACTATTAATTCTAGTAAATTCCATATAACATCTAGATAGAAAGGTATTGACGTAAACAAAAACAAGTTTTCTAATAATATCTTGTAAACAGCACGAAGGGAGGTGTGTATGTGTGTATAAAAAAGAAGCGGAGAACAAAGAGAAGAAAAGGGAAAGAGAGAAGTGAGGCTGGCCGAAGGATTCCGCTATCCAATCGTGAGTAATTAACGACACGGTTGGTGGATGTCAAATTATATTCGATGAATGACGTATGCAATTAATTTATAATAACATTCATCTAGATGAGGAGATAAACAACTTACAAATTTATTCTTTAGGTTAGTTTAGATTTGAATTATGACCTATCATTTTCATTTAAGTAGTATGTATCTACTAATTATTGAACTACCCAACGGACTCATGTACGCAATCAATTGAACTAAACTAGGATGCGGAAAGAAATCGAGTATGTGCATAACAAACTTAAAGAGGATCAAAGTAGATTAGAGATTACGTATCCCTAAAAAGCTTCGGATACTAATCCCGCATCACTGCCTCAAGCTCCCACGTCGTTTCCTCGTGCCATTGGCTTCTCCATAGGACTTTCACCAGTGGCACTGCCTTTCACCTCAAGTCCTTGATGGCTCTGTCCAATATCTGTACTAGCCTCTTTAGATAGGTCAGGTTATCTCTTATCTCAATACTCTCGTGGCTCAAAACGTGGCTAGGATCGGCGATATATCTCCTGAAGTTGGAGATGTAGAACACGTCGTGCAAACCTGATAGCTGGGGAGGAAGGACAAGCCAATAAGCAACAGGTCTCACCCGTTCCAAGACCTCAAAAGGTCCGACAAATCTTCTGTCTGTTCTTGATAGTACGGAACCATCTGTGAATTTGCTTTATCTCCTTTTGACTCTGACGGATCAACCTAGGACCAACCTTCCACTTGGTCCCTACCTAAACCCAACTCAGGAGAGCCGTACACTTCCGCCCATATAATGCCTCATAAGGCGCCATGCCAATACTCGAGTGGTAGCTATTATTATATGCAAACTCTACCAAGGGTAAATACTCCTCCCACAAGCCTCTCCAGTCTAGTACACAGGCATGCAGAAGGTCCTCGAGGGTCTAAATGGTGCGCTCTGACTGTCCGTTAGTCTGGAGATGATAAGCAATGCTAAATCTCAAGTGAGTCCTCAAAGCCTACTGGAACTCTGCCCAAAACTGGGAAGTGAAACGGGCATTTTTATCAGATAAGATCCAGCAGGGAACTCCATGAAGACGCACCACATCCCTGATGTAGCGCTTTGCCAACTGTGTTGGACTGAAGGTAACTCGGATCGGCAAAAATCGCGTCATCTTCGTCAATTTGTCTACTATAACCCAAACGGCATCGTGTCCCCGTTGTGTAACCAGTAGCCCCACTACCAGATCCATAGTGATACTCTCCCACTTCCACTCTGGCATAGGAAGTGATTGTAGCGGACCTGCAAGCATCTGGTGCTCGGCCTTCACATGTTGCCACACCAAATACTGCTGCACAAACTCACCAATATACCGCTTCATCCCCCTCCACCAGAAGTCACAACGTAAATCATGGAACATCTTGATGTTCCCAGGATGTAGGGTGAACCTAGACCCGTGTGCCTCAACCAAAAGCTCCCTCAACAGTTCCTCGTCTCTAAGAATGCACAAATGCCCCCTCATGCATAGGATCTCATCAGTAAAAGTGAACTCTCCTAGGTCCCATGTCAATACCCTGTCTCGCAGCGTCTGCAAATATGGATCAGCCATCTGTCCAGTGAGATACAGTCTATGAGTTCTAGTTGTGTCTGTCTCGTTACTGTCACTACCCCGCAGTATCCACGTGGTTCCTGAGGTCTCCAACTTCCCACCTATTGCATGAGCCGCCAACTTTGTAACTATAAGATAGCCAAGTGGGCGGACGCCTTCCAGCTCAAGGCATCAGCTACCACGTTGGCCTTCCTTGGATGATAAGAGATGCTACAGTCGTAGTCTTTCAGGAGCTCTAACTAATGTCTCTGCCTCATGTTAAGCTCCTTCTGATCAAATAGGTACTTAAAGCTCTTATGATCCGTGAAGATCTCAAAGGTCTCACCGTACAAGTAATGCCTCTATGTCTTCAACGCGAAGACAACCGCAGCCAGCTCTAAGTCATAAGTGGGGTAGTTATGCTCATGTGGCTTTAGTTGCCACAATGTGTAAGAGACAACGTGGTCCAACTGCATGAGCACACCCACCCAACCCCTGCAACGAAGCATCAGTGTAAACCACGAACCCACCACTGCTATCTGGAATGGTGAGTACAAGGGCTGGAGTCAGCTTCCCCTTCAGCTCCTAAAAGCACACCTCACACTCATCTCTCCAAGTGAAGGGTACGTCCTTCCTGGTCAACTGAGTCATAGGACATGCAATATGGGAGAATCCACTGATAAACTACCGATGGTAGCCTGCTAGCCTAAAAAACTGCGTATCTTTGTCACTATACGTGGCATCTCCCACCTGAGCACAACCTCAACCTTGGTCGGATCCACAGTTAACTGATTGTGCAGCAATTCACGTCTCTAATTTGACCATCTTATGCTAGTTTCTAACATTAGGCAATTAGATTAGATAGGTTTACATGCATCTTGTAAATATTTTCATTTGCGTATTTTACGGAGAGGAAGATAGAGAGAGAAATTGAGCCTCCATTTTTACCTCATTCCCATTTCATTTCCACAATATTTCTACCTAACACACAACACCACATACTTCACCTACAATAATTTCCTAACTACCTAAGTGCCTAACCACAAAATATCCAAATACCAAAAAAAAGAAAAGAAAAAAATTATCGTAAAAAGCACTCTTGTCATCACCCTCACCTACACCATACCCCCTCACCTATATAACCATCCCCCCCTCCACGTAGTCGTCGACAACCATACTTCACCTCACCTTCAGCCATTCCTTCCACCTCCATACACCTCAAATGCACACACACATCCAGCACACACAACACACATAGCCGACCACTCCTCTCCTGAGCTCTCCTCTCTCCCTCTCTTCTCCTCTCCACGCTCAGCACCCTCTCACAAGTTGAGAGGGATGTTGAGAATAGAGGAATTCTCTCCTGTGGCGGCATCTACCACAGTGAGAGAGCACCACCGTCCAGCTCCATCGTGAGTAGGTAGGCGTGGTGTATTCTCCTTTCTATTTATTTTTGTTAGTTTTGATTTATTTTGTTTTTTCTCTTTTTCTTTATTTCTTCATCACCATTGCCGAGCAGTAGCAAGCTCTGAAGCTTGCTCTGCTGAAGCTCACACTCCATCGCGCGCTCCAGCCCTTACCCTCATGCCTCTGCATGCCTTACATCCCTTCTGCACGCCTGTGCGTGCCTCCTTGCCTCTCCAAGCCCTTCACTGCGTGCCTCCACCTCTACTTCCTGTGCACAGCTCAGCCGATCTCACTGCACAATCCCGATCACCTTTTTGCCCTTAGCACTGTAATGCGACCCCACGCGGCTACAGTGTGGTGACTAGGCATTCCTCAATTTTCCGGTGACCACGCCCGCTCTCTCTCCTTCCACGACCTGCTCCAGCCGGTTGCAGCAGCTCCCACCTGTGCGCCAAGTCTCCAGCGCCTGCCCGAGTGCTAAACTTCTGCACGAGCGGCTCCCCTTCCCAGTGCCTTAGCGCGCTGCACGCCCCTGCCCTTGCACGCCTGTGTGCTGTGCACATCACTCCCCTCCCAGCACTTGTGCGTGTGGCTCCTCTATCCCTCTTGCTCCTTCTCGTGCAGACACACACACACAGACATAGACATGCATATATATATATATATATATATATATATATATATATATATATATATATATATATATATATATATATATATATATATATATATATATATATATATATACACACACACACACATATACATATTTACCTATATATATACATATATATACTGATAGGATCTAAAAATAGATTTGTCTATGCACACAAACACTCAAGCACGATATTAACAATAACAAGAAAGATTTGCACAATCAATTCAAACCACGAAGGATACAAAATGTATAGTGGTTCCCTACTCACTTGGGTACTCCACTACCTAAGCCTCCCAGCTTAGGATTTTTAACCCGATTCCCTCAACCCCGAGGAAATCAATTTACTAAACCGAGGTAATTAACGAGATACATCAACCCAAGTACAAAAATGGGTTTGTTACAACCCAATGACAAATGCTCAAATACAAATAAGCACTGGTGTAAGAAAAATAAATCTTACAACAACAACCCAAGCCTCTCAACAATATATAAAATAATATTACTGAGTAGAGAGCCTAGAATGGATGTGAATTGCCTTGAAACATGCGTGAGAAAACACATCAGAGTGTTTGCAAAAGCGTAGAGAAATCTAATAGCTGCAAATTATTTCTTCTTCAAATATGGTGGAAAATATGAAAATCAAAGCTCTAAAATTTCTCTTATGTGTCTTGTGTACAAACTAAGAGTCGAAGACTCATTTTATAGAGATATGACCTCAGAGGGTCGTCAAATAGACGTTGAGATTTAATTCCCAAAGTTCACATTGTTAGAATTAATATTCCAGCCATTCTGTTTTGAGCCAACGGCTAGTTGGTACCGGTACTCATTGCTTCCAGATTTGGGTTTCAAACTCTTAACATAAATCTGTATCCCACTTATACCGGTACTGATCATGAGTACTGATACTCATTCCCTCCAGTACCGGTACTGATCATGAGTACCGGTACTCACGGGGTACAGGTTTGTTTCTTTGAAAAATCAAACATGTAACTCACATGTATCAGTACTAAACTTTAGTACCGGTACTTGTGGATTAACAAGTATCGTTTTTAAAGTGATTTAATCAATTACGTTTTTTGAAAATGATCGCAATATTAATCCTAATTTATCTTTAATTATTTTTACGATCTAAGTTATATTCCTTTGTTAAGAAGCATACATTTTATAAATAAAAAAACCTAAACTAAAAAACTAAAGGTCGAAGATGATCTTCTTCTCCTCGACTCATCCTTGTCATCTTGCCACCTCCTTATTATCATCTCTTTCTCATCATCATGCCTCCATCACTTCCTGTTTACCTTGATCTTTATCTAAATCTGAAAAGAACTCAATTGCAAACATTAATCAATAATAATTTTATTAACACCAAAATAAAATGTGCAACAAGGTTCCAATAATCTCCCCCGTTTTAGTGTTGACAAAACTTTCTTACAAATAGATAATTATAAGAAAAAATAATTTTTAAAAATGTTATATGAAGGAAAAACTTTTACTTTAATCCTCCCGCTCAATATATGCTCCCCTTAAAAATATTACTATTTGCTTTTTATTTTTCTATCTCCTCCTTTTTGGTGTTGACAACACTATCTTGCAAATAGATAATTATACGAAAAAATAAGATAAAATAATCTTTAAAAATGTTATATGAAGGAAAAACTTTACTTTAATCTCCCCCTCAATATATGCTCGCCCTAAAAATATTATTATTTTCTCTTTATTCTTCTATCTCCCCCTTTTTGTCAATCACAAAAAAAATGAAAGGGTAAAGAATATTATACCATAAAATTTACCAATAATAGAATGATGAATGTGGATACTAAGCTCCGTTAGGTCATCATTCTTGGTCTTCATTCAGCCTATAGAATGGTTGAAGTGTCCCGTTATGTGCCTTGAACACCCACTGATCTCTTTGGTCTATTTCTGTAAAACAATATAAAATATCTTTTCTAGGTACCCATTTTCTTGTGAGTCCTTTCAAGTTAGTATCTTTCAAACCCTGAGATTTATAGACCTTTCTTGTGTTAGATCTATAATTCTTGGGATTTTTGGCCTGTTGGTACATCTTTGCATGTCTAGGTGCATGTGATTCATTTTTTGTATTCTTTTTACTATGAAATTTTGATTTTAGTGCATCACAAAATTCAATATTTAACCTAGTTGTTGTTTTAAGATTATTTAAAGTTTCCTCAAAATGCTCATAAATATCTTCTAGCTCTACTATTTTTGCACGCAATTGATTATTAGTCTCTTTTTACGTTTCTAATTCCATTTCTAAACATGATTTTTCTAATTCTAATGTTTGATAATTATTCTTTAAAACATTATTTTCCTTTTTAAATGACTTAGCTTTATGATATAGCTCTTCATAAGCATCTAATAATTTTTCAAAAGAGAAATCAGGGTTTACCTCATTGTCTGTATCTTTCATAGCTGCTGCCAAACAAAGATGAGCAACCTCGTCGTCATCCGTTTCTCTAGAGTCGATGACCATGTCGAAGTCGCTATCATCCCATGTTACTTTAAAGGCTCTCATCTTCTTCTTCTTGACTTCTTTCATGTCTTTCCTTTTGTCTTCGTTCTTCTTGTTAACTTCTTTTGTGTCTTCTTTCTTCTTGCTTATGGGGCAATCATTTCGTAGGTGACCCTTTTTCTTGCATTCATAGCAAACAATATCAGATGAAATTTTATTCACTTGCTTGCCTTGTTTTCGAAGAAATTTTTGGAACTTTCTTGTGAATATCTCCATCTCTTCATCTTCAGATTCCGAGGTTGTTGAGTCTGAGTCCTCCTTGATTGCTCTAAAAGCAATACTCTTCTTCTTGCTTGACGCCTTCTCCTCTCTCTTCTTCATGTTCTCCAATTGGACCTCATACGCCATGTTATGACCCTGTTCCTGAATCCCTACAAGACATGAGATCGGACCGACTTGACTGATCCCAAGACCCAGTCGTCCAATGAGAAAGTAACCAAAAAGTAGTAAAGTAAACTACATTCGCCATGCTAAACAACTAACAGTAACAAAAGTACAGCAGTAAAGAAGCAAAACTACTGCAGTACACACCATCACAACAGTATAAAAGTAAATGGGTACAGGAATATAAGGTGCAGAATGAAAGAGTACAGAAGTGTAATAACTACTCACTACAACAGGAAATGGAGTACAACAGAAAGCTACAACTACTGGGCTCTATTGGGCCCAGCACCCTCTGCAGCCGTAGGCTCTAGCTGTTCAACACCTGGACCTGAAAAAGGTTATGAGTAGAAAACGTCAGCGAACGCTGAATAGAGTGGCAACCAACTAACTAAAATAGTAAAGGTGGATAGGTAGCTGTTATTTTTTTCAATTTCTTTCTTTCTTTAACTAATTATTCTTTCTTTCATCACTTGGCTTATTTATCAGGTCTCTTTCTTGATCTCAAATGTTCCTCGTGGAAACGATCTTGATTGCAGTCTTTTCTGAAGAGTAGAAGCAGCACGTGGTGCTCTCCTAGCCAAGAGAGTCCCCCGTGGTGGTCCTACACTCACTCAACCACCCCAAGGTCACTGACAGACGTAACGGTGACTACGGCACCCGCGATAAACACACAGGTAACTACCCCGCACTGGCACGTGGTCAGTCGTTTCCGTTAGCGGGTGCGCCCAAAGTATAGCATAGAACTAGTATAGGGCATAGCCCTCTCACTAACAGGGGTCTAGCCCCTAAGAACCAAACAGGGGTCTCGCCCCTCCACAGTCCGCGCACCCTCGCCTGACTACCCTAGTTTGCCCAGTGGGCCTAACAAGTCGGTGTAGGGCGGCTAGCTGAACCTCGGGCCCGGTGGGGTGGCTAGCTCTCTCCCTACACTAGTAACTCTCCCCGGTACTGTGTACGCGAAGGCCAAGAAGTCGGTAAAGAGTGGCCAATCCTAACCCCGGGTCCTAACCAAAGGGCGGCTAGCTCCGCTCTGCACTAAACAGGGGGACAATCGCTCTCCTTGGTACTCCATACTCAAGGGCCAGCTCACTTTTCCACTCACATTCCCAGTTCCATTCCATTTATTTCCAGGAGCTCTGCTCCTAATTCCCCGTAGGATTCATGCTCATATTTCTCAGGCCATTCAATATCAGGTTTCATCATTTCTATTTTCATTCTCAGGTGATACACATGTAACATGTAATCCTACTGTTCACATTTCCATATTCAGGTCATTCATAGGTAGCTCGTCTTTACAACATTCACCTTTCCATTTTCGAATTATATACATGCAGCTCATATTATGTCATTTCAATTATTCGACAAGAAAGTTACATGCAACAGTTAACTAGCACAAACACTACATATTCCGCAGGCAATTGTTATTAATTTACAGGCAATCGTTGTCATTCTTTCTACTTATTCAAGACTGCAATTTATTCATTCAATACAGACATTTCAGTATTTCTAGTCCTAGGATTCATGCCACATCCTAGGTTCTAATTATTCATTCCATACATGCATTTAGGTTTTAATTAAATTAAGGGGAATCCACTCTACCAGAAAACCCAAGAGTAATGGGGCTTGAACAACAGGCTCATGTGCCTCAGCGAGCCCCGAACCCGCAACAGAAACCAGTCCTATCACAAGGATCAATCACAGGAGAATACTTAGAATAATATAGAAAGTATTCCAACAAGTAGAGGAATTTATACGAGAAACAACGGTATCTTAATTACGGAAATCGAACCTCAAATGGATCCTAAACGAGTCAAAAACAGTAATTTTGATTCACATCAGACGTCTGGAACACCTTCCAGACGTCTTAAAAGAGTCCAGAACCATACTCAACTCCTGCGCCACTCCTCAAACGTCCAGGAACTCCGCTGGACCATCTGGATCAAGTTTCAGATGTCCGACCACCTCTTCGGACGTCTGGAAACGCTTCCCGTCGTCTGGTGCCTCGCCCAGACATCTAAACTGCATGGGAGGGCGTGTCCTGCGCCTTCCTGAAGCGAATCCTGCATGCGTCAATGAAAATCTTCTCAATATGGCACGAAACAGTGCCTCGGCGAAACGGCCTGCATGGCCGCATCCGCAAAGAAGGTGTACGTCGCGAAGCTTACCTCTCAGTCGCCTGGAACCTCCTCCAGACGTCATCTACGTCGTCTGGACGTCGATCTAGACGTCTGATTCTAGGAAAAACCTAGAATCAGAACCTGCCTTTGCCTTCTCACGCCGCGCGTGCTCGCGTCGCGCCCGCTCGCCTGCTGCTCTGGCTGCAGCAATGTCGGGGAGGACATCCCCGACGCACCTCTCCGCCTCGCGCACGCGTCAACCGGCCATGAGCTCTCCGGTGAGCTCCCACAGGAGCTCACGTGCTTGCTCTCCACTCTTCCCCTCGCTGCTCCTCTCCTCCCACGCCACTCACGCTCGCTGCTCGTTGCTCGCTACTCACTGCTCTCGCAGGAGGAAGAAGGGTGGCTGGAAGTGGGGTGAACGAGGGAGAGGAGGGGGGTTTAAATAAGGTGTAGGGTTAGGGTTTGAGTCTGTGAGAGGAGAGAGAAGTAGAAGAAAACGAGGTCGCGTACTATCTGCGCGTAGCACACGTGCAGACACGAGGACGTACATGAAAATTTCGATTTTCAGACGTCTGGGAATGGGTCTAGACATCTTGCAAGACGTCTAACCCTCAGTTCAGACGTCTTACCAGACGTCTGGCCTAAAGTATGGACGTCTTAAAAAGGCTTAATGACTCGGGTCTTAACATGCCATGAGGCTTCCAATCAGATCATCCAAGGGGAGAGTGGATAAATCCTTCGCCTCTTGGATCACCGTGGACTTTGGAGACCAATCACTTGTAAGGGATCTCAAGATCTTCCTTACAAGTTGTTCTTCAATAAACTTTCCTCCCAAATTCTTCATGGGGTCTATGATATCCCCAAACCTCGTGTACATCACCTTGATTATTTCCCCTTTTTCCATCCTGAAACACTCATAACTCTCGGTTAGAATTGAGATTCGTGTTTCCTTTACCTTGACTTGAAGTGTATTCCATATCTCGTACTCAAACTCGCACGCAGAGATACGGTTGAACTCCTCCCTTGATAACGCACAATAGAGCACGTTCATTGCCTTTGCATTCCTAACGATCTTCTTCTTTTGATCTATTGTCCAAACAACTCCTTCCTGCAACTTCGGATCCGTGTACTTCTCTTGAATGAGGGTCCACGAGTCTTCATACATGGCCTTGAGGAAGATTTGCATCCTCCTTTTCCAATACCCATAGTCTGTCCCATCGAAATAGGGAGGACGGGAAGAAGACTGTCCTTCTGTGCGCTTTGAGAATGATGCCATCGCAAGTCGAGTTGTTACATCTTCTTGCAACTGGGCTATGATACCACCTGATAGGATCTTAAAATAGATTTGGCTATGTGCACAAACACTCAAGCACAATATTAGTAATAACAAGAAATTTTTACACAATCAATTCAAACCACAAAGGATACAAAATGTATAGTGGATCCCCACTCACTTGGGCACTCTCTTCCCAGCTTATGATTTTTAACCCGATTCCCTCAACCCCGAGGAAATCAATTTACTAAACTAAGGTAATTAACGGGTTACCTCAACCCAAGTACAAAAATGGGTTTTTTACAACCTAACGAGCAAATACTCAAATACAAATAAGCACTGGTGTAAGAAAAATAAATCTTACAACAAGAACTTAAGTCTCTCAACAATATATAGAAAAATATTACCGAGTAGAGAGCCTAGAATAGATGTGAATCGCCTTGAAACATGCGTGAGAAAACACGTCTAAGTGTTTGCAAAAACGTAGAGAAATCTAATAGCTGCAGACTATTTCTTCTTCAAATATGGTGGAAAATATGAAAATCAAAGCTCTGGAATTTCTCTTATGTTTCTTATGTATCTTGTGTACAATCTAAGAGTCCAAGACTCATTTTATAGAGATAGGACCTCAGAGAGTCATCAAATAAACGTTGAGATTTAATCCCCAACATTCACATTGTCAAAATTAATATTCCAGTCGTTTTGTTTTGTGCCAACGGCTAGCTGGTATCAGTACTAAAGTATGAGTACTGGTACTCGTTACTTCCAAATTTGAGTTTCAAACTCTTAACACAAATCTGTAACCCATTTGTACCAATACTGATCATGAATACCGGTACTTGTTCCCTTCAATACCGGTATTGATCATGAGTACCGGTGTATTGATCATGAGTACCGGTACTCACGGGGTACGGGTTTGTTTCTTTGAAAAATCAAACTTTAGTACTGGTACTTGTGGGTTAACAAGTACCTTTTTTTAAGTAATTTAATCAATTAGGTTCTTTGAAAATGATCGCAATAATAATCCTAATTTATCTCTAATTATTTTTACGATTTAAGTTATATTCCTTTGTTAAGAGGCATACATTTATAAATAAACAAACTTAAACTAAAAAACTAAAGGTCGAAGACGATCTTCTTCTCCTCGACTCATCCTTACCATCTTGCCTCCTCCTTATCATCATCTTCTCTTTCTCATCATCATGCCTCCATCACTTCTTATTTGCCTTGATCTTTACCTAAATCTGAAAAGAACTTAATTGCAAATATTAATTCATAATAATTTTTTTAACACCAAAACAACATGTGGAATAAGGTTCCAACAATATACATATATATAGATGTACATATACATATATATATACTTATAAGTAGAAACTTATACAAATATACTATACATATATATATAAATATATATATATATATATAGATATACTTATACAAATATATATAGATATATATACTTATGTATATATACTTATATATACTTATATAGCTACCATATATATACATATATACATACACACATATATTTCACTTCCTCTTTTACACACTTCCATCTCCCACCCACAATAGCATGCATGTATCCACTTACTGTGCATTTTATCGCGGTAATATTCGCACCAGTTACGTATATTCCCCAATATTCGTGCATACCAAGCTTTTTACCTACACTTTCACACGTCCTCTCCACACCCGCACACGGCACATAGCTAGGTTAATCTCGTCTTTCTAGACAATGGTTAACCTAGCATTGTGCTACATTTCTATTGAATTCTAGATTCAATATTCACCATCTTATTATCTAGTTATATATACTTATACCTTATATATATATATATATATATATATGTGTATATATATATATATATATATATATATATATATATATATAAGCTAAGTATTTCCATTCTTTTCTTTTATTTTCTTGATAAAGAAAAGACCAAAAAAACCTGAAATAGAAAAGATAACTCTTGTCTTTGCAAGTACACGATCTTGCGTGTAGCAATATTCATTTTGAACTTGAATTTTGGCAAATCGCCAATGACCAATTTTTAGCAGTGGCCAAGGGCAATTTTTTAGGGTGTGCCTCAAGGACAAGATTATCCAAACAAATTATAAAATCAAGAAAAACCCCAAAAAATAAAATAAGCAAATGGAATTGATGCGAGTCATAGGAATCGTGTAGAAACAAATTAACTTCAAACCCTCCTCCCTAAGTTCGACTCTGGCCTAAAAGTGACAATCTTAAAATCTGATCTAGCAAGGATAATAAATTTTTAATAAACAAGTGTAGATTCGCTTGTAGGTTAACCACTTCTATTATACACAATTCGACGCTAATATCACTATATCAAATAACCCTACCCCCGTTCTAGCACTAACCTGTCTCCTGAGACCACATGGCCCAAGAAAGTAACCTACCTCATCCAGAACTCGCACTTGCTGTACTTGGCATACAACCTGTGCCATCTCAAAGTGTCTAGAACCATGCGTAGATATTGCCCATGTTGTGACTGATCTCGAGAGTAAACTAGCACATCATCGATGAAGACCACCACAAACTGGTCCAAGTAAGGTCTGAAGACGTGGTTCATCAGGTCCATGAAAGCAGCGGGGGCATTGGTCTACCCAAACGGCATGACCAAAAACTCCTAATATCCATACCGTGTACGGAAAGCTGTTTTGGAGAGATCGGTCTCCCTGATCCTCAACTGATGGTAACCCAACCTCAAGTCTATCTTGGAGAACACTATGGAGTCACTCAACTGGTCAAAGAGGTCGTTGATACGGGGCAACATGTACTTGTTCTTGATGGGGACCCGATTCAGCTGTCTGTAGTCAACACAAAGCCAAAGAGTACCATCCTTCTTTACAAACAAAATAGGGTCCCCCATTGAGATGCATTGGACCTCACAAAGCCCTTCTCTAATAAATCCTACAACTGGGACTTGAGCTCTCGTAGCTCAAGTGGTGCCATCTTGTACGGAGCAGTGGAGATGGGGCTGGTCCTTGATACCAATGAGATCTCAAAATCGATCTCACGCTGTGGTAGTTATGGTAGCTCCTTTGGGAAGACGTCGGGGTACGTGCAGACCACCGGAACACTCTATAGGTCAGCTACTGGGCTAGGCCCTACTACAACACAAGCTAGGAAGCCCTCATACCCCTGACTTAGTAGCGTCGCTACTCGAAGCGCAGAGATGCACCTAAAACCTAAGTCCACTGATTGGCCGTGGAACTCAAAGGGAGGTAGCTCAAGTATGAAGAAAATGGTCTTTCTCCTAAAGCAGTCTACCAGGGCATGATAGGCAGACAATCAGTCCACCCCAAAAATCACGCCAAAATCCTCCATCTGGATCACAATTAGGTTAGTGGGAAGACTGTGTCCCCCTATAGTAACCTCATAGTCCATGTAAACCTCCTTGGCTATAAATAGCTATCTACCTTGGTCTCTAATCAAGAACGGATCCTCTAACAGAGTATTGCTCTGCCCCAAAGTGACGGCAAAACTCACGGAGACAAAAGAATGTGTGGCACCAAAATCAAAAAGTACGTAAATTAATCTGTCGAAAACTGTAACCATACCTGCCACAACAGAATCTGAAGCTTTGGCGTCTCTATGAGTTAGGGCATTGACATGCCCCTTAGCCCTAGGCGCAAAAGAAGCAGCCACGCTCTAGGCCGGGTGAGTAGCAGCCGATTGGTACCCACCTTGCAACTGCTGTCCTCCTCGTGCCTGGTAACTGCGACCACTAGATTGGCCTCCAGTGCTTGGTGCTAGGAGCATCTGGTATGCTCCAGCCCTAGATGGGCAGTCCTTCCTCATGTGGCCCAACTGGCCACATTGGTAGCATAGAGGTCCACGATTTCCTCCCTCAGTCTGTCCCTACTGGTAATTGGGCGGGGGTCTAGTGTAGGTAGTTGGCCTCTGTCTAGGACCTCCAAAAGCCACTGGTGGCTCCACAAAGTGGGGCGCCTCCCCGTGGGCAGTGTGTGCCTTCTCTCCTAGCGGCCCTGTGAGTGCTCAGGCTGGTAGGGCCTATTCCGTCCTCCTCCATCAGTGTCTTGCGCGGTCGGGTTTGGTTTCCTCGTAGGTCATCACTGCCTCGACCATGCGGGAGAAGGTAGGTAACTTCAGGGGCTTCACATACCATTGTATAGTAGGCCGGAGACCCTCAGTGAACCTCCATAGGCGTCCTCCTTTATAGTCTAGCAGACGGGGCGAAGCTCGACAGCTCTAGGAAATGCGTGCGGTAAGTGCTAACTGTCATCACCCCCTTGCGGAGAGTGGAGCTCTCACCTCCTCTAGTTCTGCCAGGTCTGTGGCAAGTACTGCTCGCATAAAATCACTACAAACCTATCCCAAGATGGCTCTCTCCCCTACTATCCTCTGACTGCCCTCTACCACCTGTGGGCTACACTCTCCAACTGGTACGTGGCAAAGGCCACTCGACACTCTACAGGAGGGTGGAGCGTGTCAAATATCTTCTCCATCTGCTCCATCTAGTCCTCTGCCTCAGACGGGCTCTCCTCCCCCTTAAAAGAGGAGGGCTTCGCTTCCGGAATTGGGCAAATAGCTCATGGTGAAGCCGTAATAGGGGACAAGTGCGTCCCCCGATGAGGACTCCTGCTCACTAGTGTCTGAAGGTGGGGGTGGTGGAGGATCACCCCCTCCCTCTCCAGCTCGCCCAGCACTGCAGCAACTCCCCTGTCTCATTGAAGACTCCCCCTCCACATCCTCGGGAGGAGGCGACGGAGGAGGCTACTGCTGAAACTCCTCCCGCACAATGTCTCAGATCAACTAAGCAAGGTCCTGGGCCTGGATGCCCTGAAGGAGGGGTGAAGCAACCCCTGCCTTAGGTCCAGCACGTCTACCCCCACGGCCACACCCATGGCCACGTCCATGGCCGGCCCTACGAGCTACACGACAAGGCATCTCTTACAAGTAGATGGAAGAAAACAGAGATTATCAATGACACAAGGCTAATCTCAGCTACATGCACATGAGTGGTTACATCCGACCAATTATTTTATTTCTCGGGACGACCTTGCTCTGATACCATCTTGTTACGATCCAAACCCGGCTCCTCATGGAACTCGGGAACGGTTCACCTTGATTAATCCCATGACCCAATCGTCCATCAAGAAATAGACTAAATATATATGTATACACAACATTCCATACATATAATATGGCTAAGCATTCAATGAAAACTGGAAAGTAGAACAATAAACTTAAGTAGACATCAAGTCACATGAGAAAAACTGAGTTCACGACATAACCATCACAACTGAAATTGAAAGGCAAAAAATAGGGCTACTAGTTCCAACACGAAGAAAGAAAAGTACCACAAAAATAGTAAGCTGAAAACTGACTAAGGCTGAGCTCGACTAGGCCCAGCACCCTCTGCAACCGGTGGTATTGGCTGCTCACCTCTCTGACCTGAACATAAGTAGTAGATGCTAGCCAAATGCTAAGTAGAGTGGCAAACTTAAGAACATTTAATGAATTTAACTGTTAAAAGTAGTAAACTATTTATACAGTTTCAATTATCCATACAGTTAACGTCTTGTTCTATTCATATTCACTAGTTGTTTAGTATTTAGGCATTCTAGTAAAGGTCCATGTTATCACTTAGTTCCCATGTTCCCTATGGGAACGATCTTGTGGCAGTTTCTCCGTGATGCAAGATGCATACGTGGCACTCTCTTGGCCAGGAGGGTACCTTGTGGTAGTCCTACACCTGGTCTACCACACCAGGGTCATGGTCGTGACGTAACGGTAACTACGGCACGTGCGATAGATGTAGGGTAGCTATCCTGCACTGGCACGCAATCAGTCCTTTCTGCTAACGAGTACGCTCTAACATACAACACAGAACAGAACAAGGCTACGCCCTTTACCGGTCTGCGTACCCTCGCCTGACTATCCCGGTTTGCCCAGTGGGCCTAATAGAAGTCTGTTTAGGGAGGCCATTCCTATCCTGGGTCCCAACCCAAGAGGAGGCTAGCTCTCTCCCTACACAAAAGTGACAGTAGCTCTCCTTAGTACCACGTACACGAGGGCCTACTCACTTTCTGTACCCAAGTCCAACCAACCGTCATGCCTGTATATGCGAGTCATTCCATCATACATCAGAGTTTCCATGTCTTAACAATTTAGCTACTTTTCTAGTTCCCCATAGGATTCTTGCATAAAACTCGTCTCACACCATCAAGTTGCATGTAACTCTATTCACATTCAGATGTCAATCATGGAAATAGGCAGTTCGTGATATAATAGTAAAAGCATTTAACTACATCATTAAGTTTCCATTTTCTCACAATGTGGAAATGATCATCATGCACATTTAAGTTATGTCAATCATGATTTATGTACTGAACGTAAACATGCATCATTCTCAACCTTAGGGTTCAATTTATGACTTAGGTTTCAGGCAGAGATCTCTAGTTTAATTCACTTAACGAAATCAAACCAAAAAGGAGTAGAGAAAGACCACTCTACCAAGGGGTATGGGTGATATGGGGGCACCAATGGCGGGTCCTAATGCCTCTGTAGGTCCTGTGCGTGATAAGTCAATTTTCCGCTATGCGTTGTAGTATTTAAGTGGTGGAAAAATCGACTAATCAACAATAAAAATAACCACTCACAGAAGAGCGGGTCGTGTCCACAGGGAGGCAATTATGCAATAAACTCTCGATTATTTCGTATTCTTTCGGTTAAGTGTGAAATCCCTAATTAAATCCGACATAAAATGCGATGGAAAGAAGATTCACAATAACTCAAAAATATAAGGGTATATGTGCAATTTTCCCTCACTGAAATCTTCAATAAATATATGATGATTTTATGTAATTTTCAATTGACATATACTAGAGAAAATTGGTGCACATGTTAATCCCAAAACCAATCTTGAAACAGGTGAATAATAATAACGTGTAATTATCAAAAAGTATGAGTGTGCATGCGTAATTTTGCCATAATAAAATAATAATGAATCAAAATTAATTTCTGGTGGCAATGGCATTAGATGTAATTTTTAATTACAGAGAAAACATAGTTTTCACTCTCTCTCCTCCTCACGAGAGAGAGAGAGCACGGGCGACGGAGCTGCTATGGGGGAAGGTCGACCAGCGTGTGGGGATCACGATGATGGTGGCAGAATGGAGAGAGGTGGCCGGAGGTGGGCGCCACAGGCGAAGGAGGGCCTCAGGCCTGTTGGAGGAGAAGATGATAGCCGCAGCCGCGCGCCTGCCTGCGGGGAGCGTGAGCGGTGCCTGCAGGGGTGGCTGCTGGCGGTGGTGAAGGCGCGCAGTGCCTTTAGGCGTGGCTGGCGAGAGCGTTGGACACCTGCAGGCATGCGGGCAGGTGCCTGCGGAAGAGCGGGGCGGTGCGTACAGGCAGGGCGGCTGCAAGTGGCTAGGGCGGTCTGCACGCGCGGTGGGCGGTGTGCGCCTGCAGGAGGGGGCACTAGACACCTGCGGGAGTCCGGTGTGGCTGTGCAGCGCCTGGTGGTGCTGGTGCGGTGGTGCGCCTGAAGGCGGTGGAGGCTGAGGCATGGGCCTGGTGGCAGGCAGAGCGCCTGCGGCGGTGTGGGTGCTGGTTGGAGCGGCTGGCGAGGCGAGGCGGGTCTGTAGAGGGGTGCGAGTCTGCGGGTTGGTTGGAGGGCGCGGTGCAGGCTGGTGCGATGATTGGAGAGGCGGGTGGTGCAGAACACGCAAGGTGGTAGCGAGCGCCTGCGAGCGCTGGAGAAGGGCGGCTGCAGGGCACTTGGTGAGGGTGTAGGCGTGCAGCGCCTGCGGAGGGGTTGGGCGTGAGGCAGAGCGGTGGAGAAGAAGCGGGTGCCGGCTAAAAGGCAGGATGGGGTGATGGCGCTGGAAGGGAGGATGCGCCTGCGGGCGCAGCCTGGCAGGGGCGCTGGAGATGTGTGCTTGGTGCATAGTGTTCGCCCTCTCCGTGGTGGAGAAGATGGAGCAGTTGCCCGCAGGGGGGAAGATCCTGATCCTCCTCTCCTTTCTCCGCCTCCTTTTTAACTCCTTTCTCCCCACATGCGTCATTTAAGGGATTTTCAAATCCCTTAGCTATTTTTGACTGGCGGCTGTTGAGGGTGCCCGGAGAATGGGAAAAAGAAATGCCACCGGTTGAAAGGGTAATTTACCCTCCCCTCCTTATTCTTTTGCCAAATCTTCTTCCTGCACATAAAAACATAAAATTATTACATATTAAGTTATAGAATGCTATAAAATAAATATAAACTTAAATAATGATGCATGCAAATATTCTATAACTTAATTTAGTTATTAACAAATCTAAAAGGTAAGATTAAAGTTAACTTAGGCGTAATAATAGTTCATTAAAATGGACTCATCAGTGCGCACTACAGACTGGAGGCCTACACCAATTTAACGGTCAAACAGGACATTAATTTCATTGACTGACATTTCAGCATGTAAAATAGGCTAAAAATAGTATGGAAACAACTCTAAAACATAGTAAATCCTACGAGCTTTCTAACGATACCTTGATTGTGCAAATCCGACATCATTTGGGCCATGAACCAACCCTAACACTCCTGGTTCACCTGAATCAGACTAGGTGAGCTGGTCTGGCTGGACCTGCTGCCTACCTGCAGCAGACGCGCGTACTGACTGAGATTAGATGTCTAGGGTGAGTCTTAGGTGTCTTAATGCGCATGAGCTCACCTGGCATTCCTGCTTCTCCTCCCGTCGTCTGCTACCTCTCACGGCTGTCTGGGGGTGCAACCAGACATTTGACACCTCTCTCGGCCATCTGAGGTTGCAACCAGACGTCTGATACCACCTCCAGACGTCCGAAAGTACCTTGGTTGCCAAGTGTAAGCTCCTTCCCAACACCCTTTTCCCCTACACTGCTCGCCTCCCCACGTGAGCGCGACCCTCGAGCCTGTACGCGACACAGATGCCTTGGTTAGGTCTCACCTCGGGTTTTGCATGCGTCTGGACATGTGTAGAGCCTCCCAGCCATCTGCCGGGCTTCGTGGACGTCTGATGACCGCAGGAGATGTACCTGCGCCTTGCGTGCAGCACCTCCTCGCAGCACGAACCGGCCTCTCTTGCAGTGCAGTAGCACCTTGCGCTTCATGCTGCTATAGCAACACCCTCCTCTCCCTCTCGGTCTCTCCTTCCTCTCACTCCTACTCTCGCTCGCTACTTGCAAGGAGAGGTGGTAGCCGTGCCGCTTGAGGAGGATGAGGGGGTGTGGAAAACGATGGGGGCTTTTATAGGTGTCTAGGAGTAGGGTTTTAGGGCGTAGGTTTAAGTGGGCCCGAGGAAATTGCACCTGGCCCTGCAAAACTACTTTGGGGGGTGTAAAAATTACGTTAGGCCCCTCTAAGAGTCACAAAAACTCACATGGTGTCTCCTTTGCGTGCAGAAAAATTACAACAAGGCCCCTAAGGTTCAAGAAAAGCCAAATGACCCTTAGGAAGGGTCATTTCACACTTTGATGGAGCATTGGGAGCACTTTTGACTTCAACTTGGAGATGGTAGCCACTTCGCTTTCTGGAGCCAAGATTGGTTGGGACAGGGGGTTCTATAGGACAAGTGAAATGACCCGCCGCTCTTAGGTTGGATAAGACGTCTGGAGTATTCATCAGACGTTTGGCTTGATGGTCAGACGTCTGAAAGTAGGGGAAAATTGTGCGTGCTTTTGCTTTTCGCTCGCATGCGACACGCATGCATTTTCTCTCTCCCCCGACCTCCTCACCCAAAACCCTAAACACGTCCTATTTAAACCCAAACCCCTCCCTCTCAATCACCATAGCCTCCACCTTCATCCTTTAGCATCCGCCCCTCCCTGTCCCTTGCAGCCATGAGTGTGGAGAGAAGCTCGAAAGTGCAGGAGAGGGAGAGAGGGAGAGAGTGTGAGCGAAGAAGGGGAGAGCGTGGGAGAGAAGGAGAGAGCTCAGAGGTGCAAGGAGAGGAGCCGTGGACGGAGGAGTCGCGGGAGCCGAGGGAGCTTATGCGAAAGGAGGTCCCGCAACCTCCTACAGCTGCTGTGGGCTCTGTAGGCGGAGCTCACCGAAAGACGAATGCCGCGAAGGAGTTATGCATACTAGATTTTCCAGTATCAGATGTCTGGAGCATCTACCAGTCGTTTGAAGCAGCAGTATGATGTCCGGAGCTGAGATTGGACGTCTGAAAGCATGCTTAGTGCCAAGGTACGTGTTTCTGCACGGTTTCTGGCCATGTAGGCCTTACCGCAGGATGGCTTAGTCGTTTTTGGCTCTATGCATGCGTATGCAGGTACAAAGCGTTGGAAAGGCGTGCGGTACGTCCTTTGAGGTACTTTTGGACATCTAGGCACATCGCCAGACGTCTACTGTACCCCCAGACAACCGGAAGAAGAGTCTGACGTCTGGGACTTCCCTCAGACGTTTGCAGAGGGGTTCGAACGTCTGAGGAAGCTGCAGGAAAGAAAGGGTAAGTTTTGACGTCTTTTAATACGTTTGGGCCTAGTCCCAAACGTCTGATTTTGGACAGTATGAGTTTTTTGGCCCGTTTAGGGCCCAAACGGAATCGGATTTTCACAAACGAAGTACCATTGTTTTCTGCTTGAGTTTTTCTACGAGTTAGTGTCACTTGTATACAGTTTTGGACTCATTTGACGTGGTTGGTCAATTGTATAGGTCTCCAGCCAATTGAGTACGCGGGGCCTGTGGAGGCGACTGGACTTGTGGTTCTCGCCCACATTCCTCCCGTGTTTTCCGGTAAAGTGTTTGCTTTAATATTAAGATTTAATAAAACTAAGTGCATGTTTAGAATAACTTAATTGAACCCTAGGACGTGAAATGAACTCTAGAGCAGAAACGAACGAATATTGCTTGAGCTACACTATCTTTCTTTAGATGTATCTTAAACCAATTTTCTAGCAAATGTATTAGTATATTGATATGATGCTATCTTTAGAAAAGCATGAGCTACTGGTTATATGAATGAAACCCGTAATGTGAATAGTGAGATCTAAATGTTGGAAAATGAAATGAAAGGAATATAAGTATGAACCATAAGGCGAATTAGGAGGACAATTATACATGGAAAGAACTTAGTAAGTAGACGAGAAGTGAGCTGGCCCTTGTGTACACGGTACTGTTCCTTTAGTGTAGAGGGGAGCTAGCCGCCCCTTTGGGTTGAGACCTGAGGTTAGGCCTAGTCATTATACACCGACTTCTATTTGGCCCTCGTGTACGTGGTACCGAGGTGAGCTACTTAGTTTAGGGAGGGAGCTAGCCGCCCCACGGGGCCCGGGGTTAGGACTAGCCTCCTACACCGACTCTTGTTAGGCCCACTAGAGCAAATCGGGATAATCGGACGAGGGTACGTGGACTGTGGAGGGGTAGACCCCTGTTCTGTTCTAGGGGCGAGACCCCTGTTCTTAGAGGGCAAGGCCCTATACTGTTCCGTGCTGTACCTTTAGGCGTATCCGCTAGCGGAAACGACTGACTGCGTGCCAGTGCGGGATAACTACCCATGCGCTTATTGTGCGTGTAGTAGTCACCGCTACATCGCGACTGTGACCTCAGGGTGGTTGACTGGGTGTAGGATTACCACGGGGGACTCTCCCAGCCAGGAGAGCACTACATGTACATCCTATATCACGGAAAAGACTACAATCACGATCGTTCTTGTGAGGAATAGACCAGATCATGAAATGACTAGATGAATAAAGGAGCACACAAATTAGAACTACTTGGTTGAGCTAGATGAAAATTAATAATTAATTAGTTGCTTGTCTTAATTGCATGTAAATGGCTTAATCACCACTTTACTCAGCGTTCTCTAACTCCGAAATTTTATAACTTTGATCAGGTCAGGGAGTTGAGCAGCCAGCACCACTGGCTGCAGAAGGAGCTGGGGCCAGTCGAGCCCAGCCTTAGCTGTGTTTCCTTTCCGTTTCCTAGCTTCTTTTGTGGTAGTGAGTATTTTGTTATATGGAATACTATTTCTGTTATATTTTTCGCTTTACTTTCCACTGAACTAGTTGTGATGGCATGTACCATTATGAGACATTTCGTTTTTGTTCTTTTACTGTCTCTGTATTATTTTTTTTTCTGCTTAGTTACATTGTACTTGTGGTTGTGGAATATTTTTTGCTTTTGGTTATTTCTCATTGGACGACTAAGTTTTGGGATTAGTCGAGGCGGGCTAGTCTCGGGTCCTGTAGGGATCAGGGATCGGGTAGTAACAACATGTTTCCTAGGGTGTTCCACAGTCCACGAATTGAGACGCACATGTCGTGGTCTGCTGGAACACGTAGGAGGGTGCTTGGAGGGTTTTGGTTTCAAGTAGGAGATTGGGCAATAGGTCATCAAGTTAGCTGGATGACCTACTTTGTTACTTGGAGTAGTTCAGGTTGGAGGATGACCCAGATTATTACCGCTGGTGTCATGGCCGTTTCACAGCGGCAAGAGCTTTTGACATCCTCACCAGTGAGGGCTTGCCTAATCACCTTGATAGAGTCTATCGCAAGATTTAGAGCATCAAAGCTCCCCTTAAGGTGCAACTCTTCCTCTGCCTTGCACGACAAGGGGGTTTGGTGACGGGTCTTCTCAGGAGAGCGACTATAGGGGCATCAATGCAGTCTTGTGAGTTTTACAATGGTGCAGAAGATAGCACAAAACACTTTTTCTCGGAGTGTCCATTCACTTGTTAGGTGTGGCATGAGATGGTGGGTACCCCTCTATTATCTTGGGACACCTCTGGGAGCAATTGATGGATCGGGAAAATGATAGGACTGGTGTAATGGCTGTGTTGTAGGCGATATAGTTGGCCCGTAATAATCAGATTTTTAGTAGCGAGTCCTTAATGTCTTGTGATGTTGTTAAATGGGCCTACGTGTGGATTTCATTTGGTGCATGTAGATGTAACTATGCCTTTTAATTAATAAACTAGGATGAGCTCTACTTTGGCATTTCGTCCTTTCTTCTTTTAAAAAAAAATACATTGATCGTAATAATGTAGGTGTAGTGGCATGTCATTTTTTTTTATTTTTAAATTAACTCTTGAGAGAAACATTGAATTGGATGATGGATATAATAAAATAGATCTATCAAATATAAATTTAAGGGAATCTCATTGATTTTAAATTTTATTTCTTGAATTAATCTATCTGATCGATAAAATATTAATATTCAATTAAATCATTTCAATCAACCAATCCGACTTAATTTTTAAAATATCCAAATACAAATCAATTGGACACCCTTTCAATTCTCAATGTTTTACTAGCCGACGTGACTCCTGTAACGTTCTTGGAATCGTTTATGCAGACTCCTGTTACGTTCTTGGAATTTTTTATGCAAACCCCATCATTAACCTCCTTCCAATTTTACATTCCATTCCATGCACTTTTGGGTATTATGCGTATGGCATCCAACGTCTCCCCACAAGGTAAAGCTTTAGATCAAGGTAAAAGTTTTAGCATGGAGCTTAATAAGGCAAGGCAAACTACAGAGAGAGCTTTGGAAAATAGATTGACAACTTGGACGGATACTTAACGATAATCTTTCTCATGCACCAAATTGTAATCAATTTTTTTACTTTTCATTTGAATGTGAAAGACAAGATTAATTGCTGATCACATACATTGCCTGATATCATCACACCATAAAATTAATTAACTCAATGGAGAGTTTGATGCCTAATTTAAAGAAAAGGGGTTCTAACCATGATATTCAAACTAACATGGGAAAATGATGCAGCACTTAGCTTCGATGCTCGAATAAGCTAATATGGTCTAAAGTGGACTCGAAGTTGGGACTCAAAGGGGATACGTGTGACCTATAGAAGCCATCGGATCAGGGATAGAATATTTACATTGAGGGACATAAATGTAAAGGGATAAGGTTTTATGAGTATCAATGAAAATAATAAGTTAGGGATATATGTGTAGAATTTAAAAACACCTATATGAAATCCCTATTATTTTTTAAAGAAGGAACTATCTCATGAGAAAAAGCATTATAAAATGTTGGTACAATCCAACACCATTGCATATATGCTTGTGCTTGCCAAGATCAATAAGAACCACCAGTTAAGTCTAGAATGTCCAAGCTGCATGTAAAAATAAACATGAACTAGAATAGAAACATAAAGATACTTCATCTAAATTGATATTTATGCTCAATACAAGAAGAATATTTGACAAGCATAAAGCATTCATAAAATGTGGCAACAACTATTAAAAAAATGGATGATGAATTAAATCTTAAATTGATTTTTTCGGTAAGTAATAACATCTATAATAACATACTAATACATATTACATTAGATTTGCTACTGCCTACAAACATATCTTCAAAAGATTAAGATAAAAAAATATTAAAAAAAATGATAATGATTATAGAAATGACATGATAAGGAAAGAGATCATCTCTTTCTCTAAAATCGATAATATCAGCTTGATACTAATCACGTAGACGATCCTCACTTATTATTATTTGTGTAAATATCCTAAAAGTTACTAAAGTCAAAGTTCAAATGTTTTTCTAAAGCTGGAGGAGTTGAACCTAAAATCAAGTCAATTGTAGTTTCAGGACCCCATAATGTCCAACACCGAGAGCTTTACATTTTTAGTCCAACACCGTTAATATTGATGGAGTATTTAACAAGATGAATGTTTAAAATAAAGTAATTTTTACAGGTATTTACGTAAAAAAGTCAAGGACATTTGCATGGTGGCAAATGATTTTATAGGCACATAAGCATAAAAGGTAAAATGTCAACTTGGAGATGTAGCTGCCAAAAAAAACAAAAAGTTCGAAACCTAAGATCCGCAAGGATACCTTAATATTGCATATGTAATTTGATAACAGGAGGAGGAAGGGCATTGCCAAAGACGAAGCGAGAATGGTGCACATGATAAATCCCCTTTTCTCTCATTTATGATTTCCTTCCTTTGGTATAAGATTGTTGCTCAGCCTCTGAATTTATGAGATTTTGAATTTTGTTTTTGTTGGGAGAAATCAATTGAGGATGATGGTTTCTCATGTAATTTAACCATTCATAATATAAACTGAGAGGTGCCTAACGGCTATCGCCTACCTTTTTCTCCTCAAGAAAAATAATAGACGAACATGTTCTAGGGGCATTTCTTTCATGGTTTACTCTTCTCTCTTTGCAATAGGGGCTTCTAATAAACATATGGTTCGATATATTTAATTATATATTTTAATGTAGCATCAAAATAAGTTATTCTATTGAAATTCATTGATGTTCTTACTTTTCATCATAAAGGAAACAATGATGAGCATTGTGATAATCCCACTCCAAGATTCCAAAGATTTACAACACAAGATCTATCTTTGTTGCTTAGCACATCACATAATGCATAATACAATCCAATAACAAAATCCTAACGATAAAATTCAAACAGAACACACAAGTCCATCAATCCACCAAGCACAAAGTATAGACTAAATAACGTTGCTAAAAGTAAAGAGTACCAAGGTTATGAAAATAAGGGTATCTGAAAAAGAGAAATAGAAGTTTACCCTAAGCCTCAAGTATATAGGTGTTGATTTTAGGGCCTGATATCCTCTATCATTACCTGCGACTGTGAAAGCTCACTGACACCTTAGGTTCATGAGCAATCACCTGGCAAGAGCACACAGAAATAAGTAATCAGAAAGAAGCTAAGTTTGTACGTTAAATAAGAGAGAACTCAATTTACAAAAAAAGAAATGACAAAGAAAGAGATAGGGGTAGAGAGAGAGAGAGAGAGAGAGAGAGAGCTACTTTCGATAGTTAGTTATTTAATACGACCTTTTTTAAATTACTTATAATTAGTGTATTTAGATCGATAAGAGAAAAAATAGAGAGAAAGAGATACATCGCATATACAGAGTAACGTAATTAAATCCACCTTTAAAATACATTAAAATTACTCGTAAAAAAAAAGTTACACAAATCAGCCCATACAATGTTGTGAAATGTAGCATAATTTTCATATTTTTGAAATACAATATAATTGATATTGATTTATTAGCATAGGAGAAGATAGTTCAAATAATTTAGTATTTTAATAAAATTATAAATGCATATCTTTTGAATTTCCATATTTACATGAAAATATTTACTTATATCTAAAAAAACATTTTATTTGATAAAAGATCTCTTTTCAAAATTTATACTTTGATGTTTAAAAAGAATTTTGAATTACTTAAAGTGTAAAAATATTTTTCTTTATCAATTTGGTAAAGCCATCATTATTCCAATTAAAACTTATTTAAATACTCATTTTTATACTTATGATCACTTGTAGTTTATATATTAGCTATCTTTATATAGTTTAAATTTGATTACAGTGAAGTTATTTTGAATGATACTTTCTATGCTATCTTATTTAAAAATTTAAGTTGGAAGAACTTGGTATAGAGGAGGAGGGTAGAGGGATATATAGATTGCTGGTGGAAATGAAAGTTTAAATGGTTGATGGTGTATGGGTGTAAGTGATGGATAAGGGAATAATAGAAACGATCAAATATATTTTTAAATGACATCGTCTTAGATAAAAATGACAGAAAAATATATATTGAACATCTGAAGAATTTCTCTGTAGAGATTTTTATTTTTAAATATAAATATTATACATGTTCTTGTTGAGAACATGTAATAAATTACATCTAAAAAATTAAATATTATTTGCCTAGTAGATCAATTGTTTTCTTTCCAAATTAAGCTACATGATATAATATATGGTTGTAAAATTATAATATGAAATATATATACCAACTTTTACTTGTGGGAGAATGGATAATATGAAGAGTTCTTCAATTTTTTACGGTATGTGATAGATAAGTGAACTCTTAAAGATATAAATTATTGTGAATTATATAGCTTGATATTTTTAATTTAAAGAAAAGAAAACTCTGCAATAACTAATGAATATAAGATTTTTACATATCATTTAATCTTTGATAGGAGGAGAGAGGAACATGACAATAAAAAAAATTTCATATGAACAAAAATGAAAAAAGAAATAAATTATTTCAAATAAAAATGAGAAGATAGTATAAATGAGAGAAAGCATAATACATAAAATGAAATTTAGGGAAGAGAATGGAAGAGTAGATTATGAGAATAATTAAGAAAGTAGCAACGATATAAAAATTATTTTTTATTATTCTAAAATTATTTTTTTGATCAAAGAGATGAACATATTTTTTTTTGAAAAAAAATAAAGGCAACGACCTATGGAACCTGTTTTTACTTTTTTTTTTTTTTTAATGAGGGCAATGAACAAGTCCGAAACTTTTTGGTTAGAAAAAAAAAAAAAAAAAACGTGATGGAGAAGAGAGAGAGGGAGAGATGACGTTAGACTGAACTGCCGAATAGTCTACATGAGACACTGGATGGGATACCGGGGGGCAGGGGGAGAGAGGGGACCAGGAGTGGGGCGCGTGGGCAGAGCAATACGTCCTTTCATATTCATTTATTTTCTTGTTACTCTCTCAATTATTAGTTAAAATGAATAAGTATATGCATAACCTCTCATCTGATCGGGAGCTGTTAACGAAAGTGATTAAATTAGGTCCAGCTATTTGGGTGGTTAGGGTTGAGAAGTGGTTTAATTATTATTATTATTATTATTATTTTAATCACCACTGATCATATCAATATTTAAACATTTGGCACAAAAAAAACCTATAGGGTAAATAATTAAAATAAGGTAAAAAATGTAAATAATTTTAACCATTAGAGTCAATACCAACGCCACCGTACAGATATCACAACCACGGTACCGTATAATTGTGCAAGAATCATTACCTTACAGTACAGAATAAATTTGAAGTAACAAGTTGGGTTCAACTCCAATATTTACCTAAGAAAAACAAAATGAGAATATTGTTGAAATTGTGTGTAATTTAATAAGTTTCATTAGTTTGATCATGTTATATAAATAAAGATTCGATTCATGTTTGATAAATAAATTATATATTTTTGGTATGAATAATAACTTTATCCATTAAATTTGATGTGTATTGATTTAAAAATTTAAATAATTTGAATGATCCAATATTATATCAAAAATTCATCAAAGAAATTCAGTCACTTATTTTCGATCTGAGTTAGAATGATAATTTTTGTAGAGATCGTAATCTAATTGATATTTTTAAATGAAGATTCATAACTATCATGTTAATCAGGTTAAGGAGTTGATCCGATGAAATACAAGTCCTACTATGAACTTACAAGATACTTAGACATGATTTTCAGTTGAAATCAAGGTTAGTTTAATGTGGAAACCAGTAAACAAAAGGCGTACAGGTGTGAATTTTGTGAAATTACGACTGTTATCGTTGTAGCTTATTGCACCTAAAACCTTAGTCATTTATAATTTTTATTAATGAAACTCAATTGAAATTTTAAACTTAGTTTTGACGAGTCTTGATCAATCAAAAGGGAAGCGTGATTTTGCCTTTGTTTTGACATCTTTTTTATTAACGTATGCGAAACATGAAGGTAACGTGAACTAAGCTATTCTACTCTCTTCTTTGATTTTTTTGATTTAGTGTGAGAAGTGAAAATATAACACTATCCTAACCATGTTTTAGTCTTTTTGATTTACGATTTTTTTTTGTCATTTTAGTGATTATGCAAGAACGAATCTACACTAATGAAGTGAAAGCAATTTTTTGTTATTTTGTTATGCAGATTTTTTTTTGGCTTTTGATTAGCAAAAGAAAGTAATTTTTTTTGTATTTTGATAAGGGAAAGAAACAATGAAGATGCTACAACTTGATAACTCAAAACATTAATTTTTCATTAACTCCTTTATGCACAACATTGGACTACCACTAACATATATAACAACTTGAAACAAAAAAAGGAACACTATGCATTATACTAAACTTGGGCTCAAAGCCACTTATACAACTTTAAAACTCAACATGAAATATTTACAACAAGACTAAACATCATCATCAGGAATGAGAGTGATGGGAACACCATCATGGGTCCTAACTAGTCACATTTAGTCTGATTTGATTGATTAAAGCTCTTACATAATCATCTGAGGGTTATAATTCCGCACTCTTCTAATTTATGAGAAGAATAGGAAATCAGGGTTAATTTTATAATTTTAACAGCACATTATGAACACATATTAACCATGAGGCCATTCAGGGGTTAATTAAAATTCAATTGAGCATTAATGTTCAAAGAGTGGGTCTACACAGATAGAAACAAGGTTTCATTCATTCTGAGAACCGCAATAATACACAAAACCCTAATTTCAAGCTCACTTAAATTTAAGAGGTTCTGATCAGGATAAAATTCATCTAAGCCTCTTAAAATTCATAGAAAAATATTCTAAGAGGTTTGGTATCCTTGGTTTGACCATCTGAACCCATTTTGACTTAGATAGAGTTGTAGACGAGATTTTACCCTAATTTGGGCTCCTATGCAAATTTCCTAGTCAAACATGGTAAAAACTGAAATCCAAATTCACCATTGGATTCCTTGGGTCCAAATTAAGTTAAAGCCAAAATTTGGGTTCAATCAGAGTCCATCTTGACTTAGTTTGTAATTTAGCACTTTAAAATTCTATTTGTTACATTTATCCTCTCAGGTTTCGAATTATTTGCAAATGGATCCTAACTTCTCATCATTTTCTTCACTTAGGTTCCTACCACCATTGGTGGTGTGAATGCACCTTCAGTGAAGATTCGAGGGAGGTTTTCTCTCTCAAATCAGAGCCAATCAGCTCCAAACTTGGAGGGAAGATCCGTGAGAAGATTTTCACCTCAAATCGCCTCTTGATCTCCAAATCATGCTATAGAGCTCAAATGAACTCGAGATTTTCAAGGATTTTTCTCCCTAAAAATCCGAGCAATCCAAGCTTCTTCCTAAGCTTAGAGCTCGACGTTGACCTTATAAAAGAACCCCCATCGCTAGACCATCCTCCTTAGCGAGGGTTGAGGCCAGAAAACCTTCTTCTCCTTCCTCGGCCTACTTCGACCAAGCTCCGGTGACCTCCGCTTTCTGCATTCATCGCCCTCTGCCACATACGATAGGCAAAGGGAATGTCTTCCCCGAAATCTTCTGCTCCTCATCATACCAAGTAGGAGCTTCCTCCCCCTTTTCTCCTCACCGTCCTCACCACTGGAGCATTCATCTTCCCCTACGCTGGCCCATCACAGCTGGCATAATCTCCCTCAGTATCATCTCTTAACTCCCCTAGAGCTCTCTGTAACGAACGCGTGAACCGGACGTATTTTAAGACGTCTGGGAGGTGGCCCAGACGTCTTACCAAACGTCTTGGATCACATCCAGACGTCTTGCCAGACGTCTAGGATGGTTTACAGACGTCTGAAAAATCGTTATCGTCCACACCCGCGAGTCGTCTGCGCGCCTGCGCGCGCAGACCGCATATTCGTTATTCTCTCTTTTTCCCTCTCTCTTTGCGGCTGCAGGCGGCCTGCCACCTCCTCTCTCCTCCTCGCGCGGCCTTAAAAGGGCCACGCCTCCCCTCCCGTCTCCACCGTCTCCTCCTTCTTCTCCTTCCTGGGCGCGAGAGCGAGCGGACGCGAGGGCGGCAGCGGCGGCCGCAGTGAGCGCGGAGGTGCGGCGTGCGAGGGCGGAGCTCTGCCGTGAGGGCGAGCTCGCCGGAGCGGTTTGGCCGGCCGGCGGAGGGCGCAGGGGGCGCGGAGCGATGCGGAGAGGGACATGCTGCGAGCTGAGCAGCAGACGCGCGAGGTGCGACGTGGGCGGCGTCGCGAGCGGAGGCCGAGCAGCGCCCTGATTCTGGAAAAATTTCCGGAATCAGACGTCTGGGTTGATAGCCAGACGGCAAGGTCGACGTCTGGAATCTCATACAGACGTCTGAAAGGTGAGTTTTCCGCCTTCTTCTTCCTTCCTGTCGACTGACCGTACTGAGGGAGGGGTTGGCTGTGCGCAGGTTCGCTGATTCGCCATCCTTTGCGAATCAGACGTCTGGAAGTTGTACCAGACGGCGGGAGTGACCTCCAGACGTCCGGGGTGACCATCGGACGTCTGGGAGATAGGCCAGACGTCCCCGCAGACTTCTGGACGTCTGGGAAACCACGCTGAACAGGTAATTCTCTGATCCACTGTCTAAGACGTCTGGAAGGAGTTCCAGACGTCTGATTTTGCACAGTATCGTCTTTTTCGACCCGTTTAGGGCCCGTTCGGGCTCCGTTTTCGCGATTCGAGTTGCGTTCTTTTCAGAATTAATTCCTCTACCCGTCTACAGTAGCTATACACTATTTTGAGACACTCCTTGTGTTTGATCCTTGTGATAGGACCTCGTTCGGTTGCAGTCTTGAGAGTCGCGGAGGCACGCGGGATTCCCGATCACGCCCCCATTACTCCAGTTGTACCTGGTAGAGTGGCTTAAGTTTATTATTAAAATCTGTTAAAGTATGGAACCATAACTAGAATCTAGGACATTGCATGAATCCTAGGAATGGGAAATGTATGGAATGATAGCTCCTAGGTGATGCATGAATCCTAGGGCTGGAAAACTAGTTGTATGCTAGATCCTAGGATGTAACATGAAACCTAGGATGGAAAAACTAGCGGAATGTATAATATTGCAATCTTGGAAAAATGGAAAGGAATATAAAGCTGCCTGTAAATTGAATTAATAGCTGCCTGTTATGAATAAAGAAACATGATTGAGATCATGGATTGTGAGAACGTGAAACTGGAAAGTGAAACATACGATGTTCTGAGATAAAGAGCTGGAACCCTACGGGGAATTAGGAGTGGAACTCCTGGAAAGAAAAAGGAATGGAACTGAGATGTAGTTGTACTGTCTCTTGAGTACGCGGTACCAAGGGAATTACCTGTACCTGTTTAGTGCAGAGTGGGGCCAGCCGCCCCAGGGACCCGGGGGTTAGGATTGGCCGCTCTGTACCGACTTGTTGGCCCTCGTGTACGTATTACCGAGGAGAGCTACTAGTGTTAGGAGAGTACTAGCTACCCCACGGGCCCCGGGGTTCTGCTAGCCTCCTTCACCGACTTGTTAGGCCCACTAGGGCAAACCAGGGTAGTCAGGCGAGGGTGCGCGGACTGTGGAGGGGCAAGGCCCCGGTTTGGTTACTGTGGAGGGGTTGGACCCCTTTTACTGAGAGGGCTCTGCCCTGGTTCCGTGCTATGCTTTGGGTGCACCCGTTAACGGAAACGACTGACCGCGTGCCAGTGCGGGCTAGCTACCTGTGCGTTTATCGCGCGTGCCGTAGTCACCGTTATGTCTGTCAGTGACCTTGGGGTGGTTGACTGAGGGTAGGATCACCACGGGGGACTCTCCCGGCCAGGAGAGCACCACGTGCTACTTCTACTTTTGGAAAAGACTGCAATCAAGATCGTTCCCACGAGGACATTCGAGATCAAGTAAATGATCTGAGAAATAAATGAAATAGTGAGAAAATTGAAAGATGTGAATAAAGGAAGTAATAGAACATAACAGCTACTGTACACTCTACTGTTGCCTTTAGTTAGTTTGCCACTCTACTCAGCGTTTTGCTGACGTGTTACACTCGTTACCTTCTTTAGGACCAGGTGTTGAGCAGCCAGGGTCGGCGGCTGCAGAGGACGCTGGGCCAAGTAGGGTCCAGTAGAGTTTACCACAGTCCTTGTACCTCTTTTGTTTCTGTTTTAGTGAGTAGTTTTTGTTTCCGCTGTACCTTATTTACCTGCAGTTCTTGTTATATGATAAATGTTGTTTTACTGTTGTGGTGGTACCTACTGTAGTAGTTTTTTTTTCCTTACTGCTGCACTTTCTTAGTGTTAGTTATATTCATGCTGAATGTGGTTTATTTTACTGTCTTTTGGTTACTTCCTCGTTGGACGACTAGGTCTTGGGATTAGTCGAGTCGGTCCGGTTCTCGTGCCTCGTAGGGGCTCGGGAACCGGGTCGTTACAAGATGGTATCAGAGCAAGGTCGTCCCGAGAAGTGAATCAACTGACTGGAAAATAACCAATTCACATGTTTATAGCTAGAGTAGCCACCACAACATGTCTCTTGACATGAGCTCCTAGAAGTTTTGTTAGGTACCGTCTGTTTTGACGTTTCCGTTTTGTTTCGCGTCTCCTTGCAGGAGATGCCTCGTCGCGGGACTGGCGAGACTGGCCGCGGGCGCGGCCGAGGGCGAGGTCGGCGAGGTGGACGTGCTGTCGTTGACGTCTCGGTGGACCAGCCACCACTCCCTGGCATCCAGGCCCAGGACCTCACCAGACTGATACGGGATATTGTATGAGAGGTGCTCCACCCGCCACCCCGAGCACCTCCTCCTGGGGTTGCAGAGGGGGAGTCCTCTGTGGGACCACGCGACGGACACGGCGCTGGACACGAGGGGGGGATGGGCCCCTACCGCCCCCACCTTCCTCCGACACTTCTGTACACGAGGCACCTTCGCCTGGAGGTGCACCGGCACCTCCCCTACAGCGCCACTTCGAGCTTTTCGGACAGTTCCGGAAGCTGAAGCCCCCCTCCTTCAAGGGGGATGAGGACCCGACCGAGGCAGAGGACTGGCTTGAGCAGCTGGAGAAGATCTTCGACACCCTTCGCCCCCCGGTGGAGTGCCGCGTGGCCTTTGCCACGTACCAGCTGGAGAGTGCGGCACACCGGTGGTGGAGGGCAGTCCGGGGACAGGAGAGGGATGAGCCGACGTGGGACCAGTTCGTCACCCTCTTCTGCGAGCAGTACTTTCCCCAGACGTGGCAGGACCAGAGGAGGCGGGAGTTCCACACTCTCCGCCAAGGGATGATGACCGTGAGCGCGTACCGCACGCGTTTCTTGGAGCTGTCCCGCTTTGCAGCGACAGCGGTAGCCACTGAGGAGGAGCGCCTTTGGAGGTTCACCGAGGGGCTCCGGCCTGCGATCCGGGGGTATGTCAAACCCCTGAAGCTGCCGACGTTTTCGAGGGTGGTAGAGGCAGCTATGACTTACGAGGAGACCAACCCGTCCGCGCGAGAGACCGACGGCGGGCGGAAGAGGCCCTTTCAGCCAGACTTCTCACAGGACCGGCAAGAACGGAGACACGTGACGTCCGCAGGAGAGCCGTCACGTTGTGCAGGGCCATCAGTGGCCTTTGGGGGCCCTCGACAGGGGCCAGTCGCCAGCACCGGACCCCCGCCTAGCCGACAGCAGGGACTCACTGAGGGCGGGAGTCGGGTTCCCCTCTGCTACCAGTGTGGCCAGCCGGGCCACGTCAGGAGGGACTGCCCATCTAGGGCAGGAGGTCAGCAGATACTTCCCGTACAGAGCACTGGAGGGCGCGCAGGAGGCAGCGGTTCCCAGGCACGGGGAGGAGGACAGCAGTCGCGAGGATGGTACCGGCCAGCACCTACCCGTCCGACGCAGAGTGTGGCGGCTTCGTCCGCACCTAGAGCTGAGGGCGTATCAACGCCCTAACACACAGGGACGCCAGAGCATCGGGATCCGTGGTAGCAGGTATGGTTTCAGTTTCTGGCAGACTCGTTTACACGCTTTTCGATTCCGGCGCTACGCACTCGTTTGTCGCAGCCAGTTTTGCAGTTAGTTTGGACCAGGATTATACACTGTTAGAGAATCCGTTCGTAATCAGAGGTCCGAGTGGTCAGCTGTTTGTAGCTGAGGAGGTGTACACGGGTTGTGAGGTCAGCATCGGGGGACATAGCCTGCCAGCTGACCTGATTATGATACAGATGGAGGACTTTGGAGTGGTTCTGGGGATGGATTGGCTGTCCGCTTACCACGCCTTGGCAGATTGTTTTGAGAGGAAGATTGTCTTCTCCATTCCGGAGTTGCCTTCTTTCGAGTTTCATGGGCAGCCAGTGGACGGAGGTTTCAGGTGCATTTCGGCACTTCGGGCGGCGAGACTTTTGAGCTAGGGGTGTGAGGGCTTCCTAGCCTGTGTGGTGGCAGAGCCCAGCCCTGTGGCAGACTTCCAGAGCATCCCGGTGGTCAGAGAGTTCCCTGACGTGTTTCCAGACGAGTTACAAGGACTACCGCCCGAGCGTGAGATCGAGTTTGAGATCTCACTAGTACCAGGGACCAGCCCCATCTCCACCGCGCCATACAGGATGGCACCGCTCGAGCTGCGAGAGCTCAAGTCCCAGTTGCAGGACCTTTTGGAGAAAGGTTTCGTGAGGCCCAGTGCGTCTCCCTGGGGAGCCCCGGTACTGTTTGTGAAGAAGAAGGATGGGACCCTACGCCTTTGTGTGGACTACCGACAGCTGAATAGGGTCACCATCAAGAACAGATATCCGCTGCCGAGGATTGACGATTTGTTTGACCAGTTGCGGGGTGCCGCGGTGTTTTCCAAGATCGACTTGAGGTCTGGATACCACCAGTTGAGGATCAGGGAGACCGACGTCTCCAAGACAGCTTTCCGCACCCGGTACAGACACTACGAGTTTTTGGTCATGCCGTTTGGGCTGACCCATGCCCCCGCTGCTTTCATGGACCTGATGAACAGGGTGTTTAGACCATACTTGGATCAGTTCGTGGTGGTTTTCATAGATGATGTGCTCATCTATTCTAGAGATCGAACACAACACGGACAGCACTTGCGGATGGTTTTGGACACTCTGAGACGACACAGGCTGTACGCCAAATACAGCAAGTGCGAGTTCTGGTTGAGGGATGTGACCTTCTTGGGTCATGTGATCTCTGGTGACGGCCTGGCGGTGGACTCCGCCAAGGTTGAGGCAGTGCTCAGGTGGGAGAGACCGCGTTCAGTCACTGAGATTCGCAGTTTCCTGGGACTGGCAGGTTACTACAGACGGTTCATCAGGGGATTTTCACAGATTGCGCGTCCTATGACACAGTTGACCCGGAAGGACGTGCCTTTCGCTTGGACAGACGCCTGTGAGGCGTGTTTTCTGGAGCTGAAGGAGAGGTTGACCTCGGCTCCCGTGCTCACCATCCCTGACAGTAGTGGCGGGTTCGTTGTGTACACGGACGCTTACTTGCCGGGGTTAGGAGGTGTGCTCATGCAGAGGGGTCACGTTGTCGCTTACGCTTCGCGGCAACTGAAGCCCCATGAGCGTACCTACCCTACCCACGACCTAGAATTGGCAGCTGTTGTCTTCGCGCTGAAGACCTGGAGGCACTACTTGTACGGTGAGACCTTCGAGATTTTTACAGATCACAGGAGCCTCAGGTATCTTTTTGACCAGAAGGAGCTCAACATGAGACAGAGACGTTGGTTGGAGCTCCTAAAGGACTACGATTGCAGCATCTCCTACCACCCGGGAAAGGCCAATGTGGTGGCTGACGCCTTGAGCCGTAAGGCACCCGCACGCTTAGCCAGTCTACAGTTATAGAGTTGGAGCCTTTTGGAGGAGGTGGGCAGTTGGCGACCTCTAGAGTTACGAGGATACTGTGGGGCAGTGACGGTGACACGGCAGACCTGGCCAGAGCTGATAGACCGTATCATCACAGGATAGATGGCTGATCCGTACCTGCAGTCCTTGCGCGACAGAGTACTATCAGGGGACCCAGGGGACTTCTCTTTCACAGACCAGGTGTTACGCTTGAGGGGATGGTTGTGCGTCCCCAGAGACGAGGAGCTGTTGAGAGAGCTCCTGACTGAGGCACACGGTTCCAGATTCACCATACATCCCGGAAACACGAAAATGTACCATGACTTGAGACGCGAGTTTTGGTGGAGAGGGATGAAGCGGGATGTGGGTGAGTTCGTGCAGCAGTGCTTAGTGTGCCAGCAGGTGAAAGCCGAGCATCAGAGGCCTGCAGGGCCGCTTCAGCCGCTTCCAGTACCAGAGTGGAAGTGGGAGAGCATCACCATGGACTTGGTGGTGGGCTTACCTGTTACCCAGCGGGGACACGACGCAGTCTGGGTAATAATGGATAGATTGACGAAGACGGCGCGATTCTTGCCGATCCGAGTCACTTTGGGACTAGCACAGTTGGCAGAGAGGTATATCCGTGATGTGGTGCGACTACACGGAGTTCCGCGGGAGATCGTATCCGACCGGGATACCCGCTTTACGTCCCAGTTTTGGGCTGAGTTTCAGCAGGCCTTGGGGACGAGGTTGAGGTTTAGCACGGCTTACCACCCCCAGACGGACGGACAGTCTGAGCGCACGATACAGACACTTGAGGACCTTTTGCTTTCCTGTGTACTGGATTGGAGGGGCTCTTGGGAGGAGCACTTGCCCCTGGCGGAGTTTGCATACAACAACAGTTATCACTCGAGCATCGGCATGGCTCCCTACGAGGCTCTGTACGGACGGAAGTGTACGGCACCCTTGAGTTGGGTTAAGGTGGGGACCAAGTGGGGGGTTGGCCCCAGGTTGATTGTAACGAATGCGTGCCCCAGACGTCGGTCCAGACGTCTGGGATCACATACAGACGTCTGAACAGACGTCTGGGATCGTTTCCAGACGTCCTGAAATCCGTTATTTTCGACACACGCGAGTCGCCTGCGCGCCTGAGCGCGCAGACCGCATATTCCCTCTTTTCCTCTCTGCGGCTGCAGGCGGCCTGCCACCTCCTCTCTCCTCCTCGCACGGCCTTAAAAGGGCCACGCCTCCCCTCCCGCCTCCACCGTCTCCTCCTTCTTCTCCTTCCTGTGCGCGAGAGCGAGCGGACGCGAGGGCGGTAGCGGCGGCCGCAGTGAGCGCGGAGGTGCGGTGTGCGAGGGCGGAGCTCTGCCGTGAGGGCGAGCTCGCCGGAGCGGCTTGGCCGGCCGGCGGAGGGCGCAGGGGGCGCGGAGAGGGACCTGCTGCGGTCTGAGCAGCAGGAGCGCGAGGTGCGACGCGGGTGGCGTCGCGAGCGGAGGCCGAGCAGGGTCTTGATTCTGGAAAAATTTCCAGAATCAGACGTTTGGGTTGATAGCCAGACGGCAAGGTAGACGTCTGTAAGATCATACAGACGTCTGAAAGGTGAGTTTACCGCCTTCCCCTTCCTTCCTGTCGACTGACCGTACTGAGGGAGGGAGTTGGCTGTGCGCAGGTTCGCGGATTCGCCATCCATTGCGAATCAGACGTCTGGAAGTTTTACCAGACGGCTGGAGTGACCTACAGACGTCCGGAGTGACCATCGGACGTCTGGGATATAGGCAGACGTCCCCGCAGACTTCTGGACGTCTGGGAAACCACGCTGAACAGGTAATTCTCTGATCCACTTTTTAAGACGTCTGGAAGGAGTTACAGACGTCTGATTCTGCACAGTATCGTCTTTTTCGACTCGTTTAGGGCCCGTTCGGGCTCCGTTTGCCGCGATTCGAGTTGCGTTCTTTTCAGAATTAATTCCTCTACCCGTCTACAGTAGCTATACACTGTTTTGAGACACCCCTTGTGTTTGATCCTTGTGATAGGACCTCGTTCGGTTGCAGTCTTGAGAGTCGCGAAGGCACGCGGGATTCCCGATCACGCCCCCATTACTCCCGTTGTACCTGGTAGAGTGGCTTTAAGTATTAATAAAATCTGTTAAAGTATGAAACCATAACTAGAACCTAGGACATTGTATGAATCCTAGGAATTAGAAATATATGGAATGATAGTTCCTAGGTGTTGCATGAATCCTAGGGCTGGAAAACTAGATTGTATGGTAGACCCTAGGATATGGCATGAATCCTAGGATGGAAAAACTAGTGGAATGTATAATACTGCAGTCTTGGAAAAATGGAAAGGATTATATGAAGCTGCCTGTAAATTGAATTCACAGCTGCCTGTTATGAATAAAGAAACATGATTGGGATCATGGTTTGTAAGAACGTGAAACTGGAAAGTAAGACATAAGATGTTCTGGAACCCTACGGGGAAGTAGGAGTAGAACTCCTGGAAAGCGAATGGAATAGAATTGGGGAAGTGAGCTGGCCCTTGAGTACGGAGTACCAAGGAGAGCGACTGTCCCCCTATTTAGTGCAGAGCTGAGCTAGCCGCCCCAGGGGCCCGGGGGTTAGGACTGGCCACTCTGTACCGACTTGTTGGCCCTCGTGTACGTAGTACCGAGGAGAGCTACTAGTGTTAGGAGAGTACTAGCTACCCCACGGGCCCCGGGGTTCTGCTAGCCTCCTTCACCGACTTGTTAGGCCCACCAGGGCAAACCAGGGTAGTCAGGCGAGGGTGCGCGGACTGTGGAGGGGCAAGGCCCCGGTTTGGTTACTGTGGAGGGGTTGGACCCCTGTTACTGAGAGGGCTCTGCCCTGGTTCCGTGCTGTGCTTTGGGCGCACTCGTTAACGGAAACGACTGACCGCGTGCCAGTGCGGGCTAGCTACCTGTGCGTTTATCGCGCGTGCCGTAGTCACCGTTACGTCTGTCAGTGACCTTGGGGTGGTTGACTGAGGGTAGGATCACCACGGGGGACTCTCCCGGCCAGGAGAGCACCACGTGCTACTTCTACTTTTGGAAAAGACTGCAATCAAGATCGTTCCCACGAGGACATTCGAGATCAAGTAAAGGATCTGAGAAACAAATGAAATAGTGAGAAAAATTGAAGGATGTGAATAAAGGAAGTTATAGAACATAACAGCTACTGTACACTCTACTGTTGCCTTTAGTTAGTTTGCCACTCTACTCAGCGTTTTGTTGACGTGTTACACTCGTTACCTTTTTCAGGACCAGGTGTTGAGCAGCCAGGGTCGGCGGCTGCAGAGGACGCTGGGCCGAGTAGGGTCCAGTAGAGTTACCACAGCCTTTTGTACCTCTTTTGTTTCTGTTCTAGTGAGTAGTTTTTGTTTCCGCTGTACCTTCTTTACCTGTAGTTCTTGTTATATGATAAATGTTGTTTTACTGTTGTGGTGGTACCTACTGTAGTAGTTTCTTTCCTTACTGCTGTACTTTCTTACTGTTAGTTATATTCATGCTGAATGTGGTTTATTTTACTGTCTTTTGGTTACTTGCTCGTTGGACGACTAGGTCTTGGGATTAGTCGAGTCGGTCCGGTTCTTGTGTCTCGTAGGGACTCGGGAACCGGGTCGTTACATTGATCCGGCAGAGTCAGGAGGTAGTTGAGCAGATCCACAGACGACTCCGCACTGTCAGGAGCAGACAGAAGAGCTACGCGGATCGCAGACGCAGAGAGGTGCAGTTCGAGGTTGGGGACCACGTCTTCCTTCGTGTTTCGCCCATGAAGGGCTTACAGCGGTTTGGGGTGAGAGGGAAGCTCGCGCCGAGGTTCGTGGGGCCCTTTGAGGTCCTGGAGCGGGTTGGACCCGTTGCTTACAGACTTTCCCTTCCCCCGCAGCTTTCTGGTGTGCACGACGTGTTCCACGTGTCCAACCTCAGGAAGTACGTAGCCGATCCTAGCCACGTACTGAGTCACGAGAGCGTCGAGGTGAGCGATGACCTGACCTACCCCGAGCGGCCAGTGCAGATCCTAGACCGAGCCGTCCGCCGGTTGAGACGAAAGCAAGTACCCTTGGTAAAGGTTTTGTGGAGGAGCCAACGGTACGAGGAGGCTACCTGGGAGCCTGAGGCGGCAATGCGGGAGCGGTACCCGGAGCTTTTCGCGGGTACGTCTTTTCGGACCGGCCTCGGTCCTCTTTGAGTTTGTTATGGTTAATTGGACATCTTTTTCCCGCACCCTAGTTGGCGCAAGTTTCGGGGACGAAACTTCCTTTGAGTTTGTTATATTGTAACGAACGCGTGAACCAGACGTATTTTAAGACGTCTGGGAGGTGGCCCAGACGTCTTACCAGACGTCTGGGAGGTGGCCCAGACGTCTTACCAGACGTCTTGGATCACATCCAGACGTCTTGCCAGACGTCTGGGATGGTTTACAGACGTATGAAAAACCGTTATCGTCCACACCCACGAGTCGTCTGCGCGCCTGCGCGCGCAGACCGCATATTCGTTATTCTCTCTTTTTCCCTCTCTCTCTGCGGCTGCAGGCGGCCTGCCACCTCCTCTCTCCTCCTCGCGCGGCCTTAAAAGGGCCACGCCTCCCTTCCCGTCTCCACCGTCTCCTCCTTCTTCTCCTTCCTGTGCGCGAGAGCGAGCGGACGCGAGGGCGGCAGCGGCGGCCGCAGTGAGCGCGGAGGTGAGGCGTGCGAGGGCGGTGCTCTGCCGTGAGGGCGAGCTCGCCGGAGCGGTTTGGCCGGCCGGCGGAGGGCGCAGGGGGCGCGGAGCGATGCAGAGAGGGACCTGCTGCGGGCTGAGCAGCAGACGCGCGAGGTGCGACGCAGGCGGCGTCGCGAGCGGAGGCCGAGCAGCGCCCTGATTCTGGAAAAATTTCCAGAATCAGACGTCTGGGTTGATAGCCAGACGGCAAGGTCGACGTCTGGAATCTCATACAGACGTCTGAAAGGTGAGTTTTCCGCCTTCTTCTTCCTTCCTGTCGACTGACCGTACTGAGGGAGGGGTTGGCTGTGCGCAGGTTCGCTGATTCGCCATCCTTTGCGAATCAGATGTCTGGAAGTTGTACCAGACGGCGGGAGTGACCTCCAGACGTCCGGGGTGACCATCGGACGTCTGGGAGATAGGCCAGACGTCCCCGCAGACTTCTGGACGTCTGGGAAACCACGCTGAACAGGTAATTCTCTGATCCATTGTCTAAGACGTCTGGAAGGAGTTCCAGACGTCTGATTTTGCACAGTATCGTCTTTTTCGACCCGTTTAGGGCCCGTTCGGGCTCCGTTTTCCGCGATTCGAGTTGCGTTTTTTTCAGAATTAATTCCTCTACCCGTCTACAGTGGCTATACACTATTTTGAGACACTCCTTGTGTTTGATCCTTGTGATAGGACCTCGTTCGGTTGCAGTCTTGAGAGTCGCGGAGGCACGCGGGATTCCCGATCACGCCCCCATTACTCCCGTTGTACCTGGTAGAGTGGCTTAAGTTTATTATTAAAATCTGTTAAAGTATGGAACCATAACTAGAATCTAGGACATTGCATGAATCCTAGGAATGAGAAATGTATGGAATGATAGCTCCTAGGTGATGCATGAATCCTAGGGCTGGAAAACTAGTTGTATGCTAGATCCTAGGATGTAACATGAAACCTAGGATGGAAAAACTAGCGGAATGTATAATATTGCAGTCTTGGAAAAATGGAAAGGAATATAAAGCTGCCTGTAAATTGAATTAATAGCTGCCTGTTATGAATAAAGAAACATGATTGAGATCATGGATTGTGAGAACGTGAAACTGGAAAGTGAAACATATGATGTTCTGAGATAAAGAGCTGGAACCCTACGGGGAATTAGGAGTGGAACTCCTGGAAAGAAAAAGGAATGGAACTGAGATGTAGTTGTACTGTCTCTTGAGTACGCGGTACCAAGGGAAGTACCTGTACCTGTTTAGTGCAGAGTGGGGCCAGCCGCCCCAGGGACCCGGGGGTTAGGATTGGTCGCTCTGTACCGACTTGTTGGCCCTCGTGTACGTAGTACCGAGGAGAGCTACTAGTGTTAGGAGAGTACTAGCTACCCCACGGGCCCCGGGGTTCTGCTAGCCTCCTTCACCGACTTGTTAGGCCCACTAGGCCAAACCAGGGTAGTCAGGCGAGGGTGCGCGGACTGTGGAGGGGCAAGGCCCCGGTTTGGTTACTGTGGAGGGGTTGGACCCCTGTTACTGAGAGGGCTCTGCCCTGGTTCCGTGCTGTGCTTTGGGTGCACCCGTTAACGGAAACGACTGACCGCGTGCCAGTGCGGGCTAACTACCTGTGCGTTTATCGCGCGTGCCGTAGTCACCGTTACGTCTGTCAGTGACCTTGGGGTGGTTGACTGAGGGTAGGATCACCACGGGGGACTCTCCCGGCCAGGAGAGCACCACGTGCTACTTCTACTTTTAGAAAAGACTGCAATCAAGATCGTTCCCACGAGGACATTCGAGATCAAGTAAAGGATCTGAGAAATAAATGAAATAGTGAGAAAATTAAAAGATGTGAATAAAGGAAGTAATAGAACATAACAGCTACTGTACACTCTACTGTTGCCTTTAGTTAGTTTGCCACTCTACTCAGCGTTTTGCTGACGTGTTACACTCGTTACCTTCTTCAGGACCAGGTGTTGAGCAGCCAGGGTCGGCGGCTGCAGAGGACGCTGGGCCAAGTAGGGTCCAGTAGAGTTTACCACAGTCCTTGTACCTCTTTTGTTTCTGTTTTAGTGAGTAGTTTTTGTTTCCGCTGTACCTTATTTACCTGCAGTTCTTGTTATATGATAAATGTTGTTTTACTGTTGTGGTGGTACCTACTGTAGTAGTTTTTTTTTCCTTACTGCTGCACTTTCTTACTATTAGTTATATTCATGCTGAATGTGGTTTATTTTACTGTCTTTTGGTTACTTCCTCGTTGGACGACTAGGTCTTGGGATTAGTCGAGTCGGTCCGGTTCTCGTGCCTCGTAGGGACTCGGGAACCGGGTCGTTACACTCTCCCTCTCCCTTTCCTCTTCATTTTTATCCACCCAAACTTCTCTTTCAACTGTCGTACACACTGCAACACTTCTGTCTTCTACCACGCCGGCGAACCTCTGGTGACATCGCCTGAATGCCACACCGTACCAAACTTCCCACCACCAAGTCCACAAGCATCGCCTCACCTCAATGATCAAAAGCCCCAAGAAAATTTGGGGCTTTGATCTCTCATACCCTCCACTGAACACTACTCCCTTCATTCACCCTCTCCGACTCCGGTCGTCCGCCACACATTTTTGTTCACCAAACAAACCACCCTACTACACTCACCACCCTCCGCAAAACCTCCTAAGCATACTGATTGGGGCGTTTAGCCCATGTTTTGCATTTCAGGTACATCACCGGAGCTCCGTCATCACCGCTACCTTCTCCAACCCAGTTTGCAGTTCTCTGACCGGTTTCATCCTCGTTGCTCCCTTCAACTGTTGCAAAACTTCTACGCGACTCACTCCAGGCCCTCAATTGAAGAGAAGAACCCCCACAGCAGTTGGAATTGAAGCTGCGACCATCAGTTGCAGCTGTGCGAGGAAAGGCTTGTGGATAGTCCCATGTTGTGTGTGGGAGAGCTCGTGAAGGCGTATAAGAGGAAATCCGTGCATAAGCACTTTGCCTCGACACTGAGGGGTGAGGTACCTCCTCCCTCTCATGCACACCTCACCCGCTATACACGCCGGTGGGTTTGGTCCCTAGTTCACTTACTCGAATACCCATTTACTCAGTTCTATTCATCCGGGCTTGATTCGAGAAAGAGAAAGAGATCCGAGGAGGAGGGGGAGGGTTTTGCATTGTTGACTCTAGGATTTGTGCCCTCCTTGTGCTCAAACACGTAGCCTTCTCAATCTCTGAGAGGTCCTTGTGCCTTGTGCTTACGAGATCCTTGTGTCTCTTTGTTGCAACTAGCTTTTGAAGATAAGGCGTCTAAAGCCTTGCTTGACGTCTGGTGGGCTGCTTGCTTTGGTTCTACTCCTGTTGACATATTTGCTGATGTGGAAACTGCTATTAGTGGTTGAGAATTACTCTTGATATATTTAAGATAATTAGAGCTTAACTTGTAGGGTTAATTTGGTGGTTCAAACCACCATTTTAACCCCATCTTTTTGCACTTTAACTCTCGGATTTTATTGAAATATTCTTCTGAGTATTACTTTGGTTTCAATTGCATATTATTCTTGATATTGTGATTAGTGGATTAAATTGCCAATTTACTCCCTGCGAACGACCTCAGACTCATTTCTTTGTTTTCAAGCACTCTTATAAATTTTAAATGCTGTTGCGTTTTTGTTGATCATACTATAACGTGCATTTCATAAAACTCAATGAAAACATTTCAACAAAGAGCAATTGTAATGATGCAGCAGGTGTAGTTGAACCTTTGGGCTGGGTGTGCTAATTCGGTCAGTCCAAAGGCGGTGGTAGTGGTGGTTAAGGAAGTGATTAGGAGTAGGAGATAGGCCATGGGTTTAGGTGCTGGATAGAGTATCTAGAGGTTGGTAGAGATGGTGGTCATATATGTAGTGTGGGTGTTTAGGAAGGTAGTAACAAGTGCTATGGAGTTTAGTTGGACATAAACCTTATTGACTTGGTGTGGACTTTGGTTTGTGAAGGTGACTAGGTATTTTATGACATGGTCTTCAAAGGTGTTAGTTTGGTGGGGTGTATGGAATGGTGTAGGGATGACTATAGGTAGGCCTTAAGTCTACGTAGGTAAGTTAGTCACTAGGCCAGACACCTAAGAAAAAGTGGATAATGATGGTGATGGTGAAGTAGGGATGGAGAGTAGGGAACGACTAGGTGGTGTAGAAGCTAACAGTGGTGGCTAAGGCTTGGCGTGGAGGTAGGGTTGATAGTGGATGGTGGTGATGTGATGATGGAGTGGGGGTGACAGTGGTGGCTTGGAGAATAAAGAGAGAAAAGCAAAATCACAAGTTAGAGATAAGCAAGTATTGCAATGAAAGAAAGCAACAGAAATAAAAAGAGCAATAAGGAAAATGCTAATCAACTTGCTAGAAATTAAAGGAATTAAAAGACTTTGCAAGAATTGAAATCTACCTACCAAATAAACATTAAAAGAAGAAGAGGATTGATGAGCAGTTGTCTTGCCAATGTGGGCTACTAAAGCCTATTAGGTGGTGATGGAGATCCTAGGTGTGTAGCCTACTTCACCTTCACCTTGGAATCAATGGGACCAAGGGTGGCACCTAGATAGCTATTGGAACCATGGGGAGAGGAGCTTCTAGAGTGGAGAAAGTAGAGAGCATGGAGAGGAGTGGGGGGGGGGGGGGGGTGTGTCGGCCACTATGGGGAGGGGTTTTTATAGATGTTGAACTAAGGTATAGTGCACCTAGGGATTATGTCAGGCTGTTGGATAAGGGTATACTATAAGGAGAATGGAATGTGGTAGAAGATTCTAGTGTGGAGACAACTTAAGAGGAGAGGAGCTAAGTGGTGTTAGGATAAGATGGAGTCCTAATGGTGGGGATTAAGGTGGCATGGAACAAAGTGGGAGGGTTATGGGTGGTGTGGGATGTTAATTAAGCTAGGTGTGGTGGTTAGAATGGTGGGCTTCTAAGTAGAGATGTGGTGAGCCTAGAATAACTGGGTAAAATGGTAGCTAAATAGGTGCACCTAGGCTCATTTTTATTGTGCATTGGTGGGCCAATTAATGGGAGTGTGTGTGTTTGTGTATAACTTATAAAATCGACACATGTGTGAGTAAATTAAATGCACATAGGTTTATGTAGGTGAGTTACAATTTGAAAGCACTAGAGGGGGGTGATTAGTGCTAAAAGTTGTAAATAAACAATTAATTTAAGTTAATGTAGATTCAAAATATGCTCAAATAATCCATACATATAACAACTACAACACAAGTATTTATAGTGGAAACCCAAATTCGGGTAAAAATCACTACCTAAATCTCCCAAATTAGGATTTTGCCCCGAGTCGAACTCGAAAAACTAATAGGTACTTATGGGGTAACAAACACTTTTACAAACCCTCTTGATTTTCCAATCAAGAGCAACCCCTCTTACTCAAGAGGAGAGGAACCCACAATTTGGGCCAACAAATTACAAGTAGAATAAAGGAATAAAATAGAATTAAAACACAAATTAGCTCATATGGATAACCCCAATAAGATATGCAATTAATTATATAAACTAGCTATCTAGGAGACTAAAAGAATTCCCTTAGTGAATGTATGAAGGTGACATAGCAGGGAGTTGAGGGGGTTAGCTCCAAGGAAGGTGGCCTTCAAGAACAAGAGCTTAAAACACCTCAAATGAACACCAAGTGTAAGCTTATGCTGAATGTAGGCTTGAAAGAGCTTTATAGTGAATTTTTGAGTGTTCTCTAACCCTCTAAGAGTGGGAAACCATCACATTTATGAGAGGTGTTTGGACTATTGTAGGGTACAAGAGACCCCTATTCAACGGCTCAATTGTTCCCCAATTTTATTTGTCAATGGCTAATTGAGTTGGTCAAAAAGTGCTTTACCTAACGTTAGTTGAGAGTGACATAACGTTAGGTGAGATATCTAATGTTAGGTACTCAGTTAGTTATAAAGTTCGCTATCTCCTGGAACTTTCTTGGATGGCTTAAAGTACATGATCGAACGCTAAAACAGTGTTCGAAAATATGATCTAAGATTGCATTGTAGTATAGAAATCAAGTGGAAAAATGCGCGATCAAAACAAATGAAAAATAAATAACCACTCGCAAGGGAGCGGGTCGTCTCCACAGGGAGGCTTATGCCTGTTAAAACTCTCACATGTCGAAAACAGGTGCTCATGGTAATGCAGCTCTCCGATTTGGCGATGTGTTCTGTCACGGCGCATGCCCACGGTGGTGGAGCAGACTGCCACGGTCGAGGCCGGTGGTGGTGGAGTGGGTGAGAGCTTGAACTCTCTGCGTAGTGTTGGAATGGGGTGGAGGCCTCCTTAGCATGGCAGGCCCTCCTCCTCCTTTTGTAGCTGTAGCTACGTGGATTTGAAATGGGAGAGGCGGGAGAAAATCCACTTCTCACGGCCATTAAGGGTTTCATGGCTATAGGAGGATGAAGCGAGGCCGTTTCCTACGAAGAAGAGAAATAAAATAAAATATTAGGGTTATTTATGCACAAACCTTTAACTTTTATATTAAATCTAAAATAATGCATGTAATACACTTAATTAGTTAACTAAGTTAATTCTAAATACATATGAATGAAATGCATGAATTATGCAATCAAGCTAAAAACATAAATTAATTTATTTACATCCTAATACACATTAACTAAATCTTAAAGATATCTTAATGTCTAGGCATTCACATACTTAAATAGCCTACAAATATAGGCTAATCAAATACCCCCATGCCTAATTTTTACTAGTCCCTAGCAAATTCAAGCATGATTTAATACTCCAAGTTATTCCGGCTAACTCAATTGACCTCTTCATAGAAATTAGGTTGAACTATCTAACTCTAGATCATAAGTTACCAAAGTAGTTGCTAAGTTACAGACTAGGTCAGCTAAGGACAAGTTACAGGCACAGGTTTCTTTGATTTCTAACTCTACCCTAGGGTTTATTGGTCCCAGAGATTAAAGCATCCGTGCATGTGCGTTGGTCTAATTTATTTGAGGTTGGTATGTTTGCCAACCTAGAAAGAGAGTAAGAGGGATTTTTTTTAATATATATATATATATTTGTATGATTTCTCTAAGTCTAACCTTGGATCAGCTATCAACACTATCTGTGTCGGATTCATTGTTCCCATCATTGAACCTCGAAGGGTGCCTGGCTTTCGATGTTTCGAGATAGCACCATCCATAGCGTCACCAATAACTCTTGGCAATCGGCACTTCAAGATAGGGCCGCCCATGGTACTTGAACCGCACAATGCGCTTACATGCCCCCAGTAGGATGGATATCCTAAGAGACAAGTGCTGAGGAGGTGACATGTTATCATCGCGTCATCAAGGTGAGTATATACTCCACCTCTCATCTCATCAAATCAAGTTGTGTTTTCAAGCTTCTCCTAAGTCAGAACTAAGAGAACCAAATTTTCTTCAAGAAAGGAATTAAGGTGATCACTATTTACAGAAGACCAAGTGTGTGTGATGTGGATGCTTAGGTTACGAGGACCCGTAAACCAAAATATAGAAAAAGACACCAGGTACTACCCAACCTTTAACTCAATCCTTAGCTTTGCTTCCTCAACCTCTTGATGAATGGTCTGCAACTTAATTCCTATTTGAGTTTTTAAGTCCAAACGGACCCTGGGGTTCTAAAGTTAGTAGTTCAACCCTAGCTCCTATAATTAGGCACCTAGAGTTAGTTAAGCAAACCTAAAGTCTTGGTCTCATGCCTAAAGATGCAGAGCCCAGTCTGTTAAGCATAACAACATGGCCTTTTTTCTTTTTTTTTGAATGCAATATGCATGCATGAATGCAAAATGTAGACATGCTATAAACAAATGCCTCAGGTCCTATACCCCAATGCCTGGTTCAAATAATGTCCTCATTGAAAGTAAAATAGCCAAGGGAAGATGTTACCTAAGGCAGAGAATGACAGGAGCTAAGGCTCCTCGAGAGTGATCTCATCAACGAGATGGCCATCCAAAGTAATATATGGTTTCAACCGTTGGCCATTGACGGTAAAGGGCATTGCTAAAGAGGAGGGACTCTTGATCTCCACAGCCCTATGTGGAAACACTTCAGCGATTATGTATGGTCCATCCCAACGAGATTTTAATTTCCCTAGAAAAAGCTTAAGTCTGGAATTGAAAAGCCAGACTTGTTGGTTGGGCTCAAAGGTCTTTCTAAGGATATACTTATCATGCAAGTCCTTAGTTCTCTCCTTATAGGCTTGAGAGGTGCCATAAGCATCATTCCACAACTCCTCAAGCTCACTTAATTCCAGAAGTTGTGCCTTACCCGCCTTTTCTAAATCCATGTTAACACTTCGGATAACCCAAAGTGCTCTATGTTCTAGCTCAACGGGTAAATGGCACGCTTTCCCGTACACTATCCGGAAGGGAGACATACCCAAAGGGGTTTTGTAGGCTGTCCGATAAGCCCATAAAGCATCATCCAGTTTTTGGGACCAGTCCTTCCTATCAGGCCTAACGGTCTTTTTCAAAATATTCTTTATCTCCCTTTTCGACACTTCAGCCTGGCCACTCGTCTAAGGATGGTATGGGGTAGAAATCTTGTGAGTGACCCCTAGACTTTGGAGTAATCGATTGAAGTAATGATTTCGGAAATGAGGTCTCCCATCACTAATAATAGTCTTAGGGTAGTCGAATCGGGATATGATATTGGCCTTCACAAATTTCAATACCATCGAGTGGTCATTTGTGGACGTAGGAATGGCCTCTATCCATTTAGAGATATAGTCAACTGCCACTAAGATATACTCATAACCTTGGGACAAAGGGAAGGGGACCATAAAGTTTATTCCTCAAATATCAAAAATTTCAACAGGTTGGATCGGGTGTTAAGGCATCTCATTTCTCTTCCCAATTATTCTAGTCCGTTGACATCTAATACAAGCCTTAACAAAGTTATGAGAATCCTTAAATAAAGTAGGCCACCAAAATCTGGATTGAAGAACCTTAAAACCTATTTTCTTAACACCAAAGTGTCCTCCACAATGAAGTTCATGGCAAAAACTCAACACACTTTGTTGCTCCTCTTCAGGCACACATCGTCTTAGTACTTGGTCTTGTCCAATTCTAAATAATTCAGGCTCTTCCCAATGAAAGTATCTAGCTTGGGGAATGAATCTCTTCCTTTTTTGCTCTTCCCAAGAGCTAGTAGTCTTTCCAGTGACCAAGTAATTGATGGTATCAGTATCCAAGGTGAGGTTGGTGTTACTGCATAAGGGTTTCATTGGGAAATGTCTTGCGGATGTCTCCAAATGGAGAGTCATCAAGTGGGAGGCAAGACAGGTGATCAACCACTACATTTTCCACTCCTTTCTTTTCACGAATCTCCAAGTCAAACTCTTGAAGGAGTAGAATCCACCTAATAAGTCGTGGCTTAGAATCTTTCTTAGCAATGAGTTGCTTTACTGTCGCATGATCAGCAAAATGACCACCTTAGACCCAAGAAGATAAGACCTAAACTTCTCCAAAGCAAATGCTACAGCGAGTAATTCCTTTTCTATCACAGTGTAATTTTGCTGTGGGTCAATTAAGGTTTTGCTAGCGTAATGTAGCACATGAGGTCTTCCCTCAACCCTTTATCCAAGGACAGCTCCCACGGCATAATTTGAAGCATCACACATTAGCTTGAATGGGACTATCCAATCTAGAGCTCGGAGAATAGGCGCAGAGATCAAGGCCTCCTTCAGAGTGTAAAAGGCCTCGGTACACTTTAAATCAAAATCGAAGGAAGATTCCTTCGCCAATAGGTCGCAAAGTGGCCTAGAAATTTTATTGAAATTTTTAATAAAGTGCTTATAAAAGCCTGCATGGCCAAGAAAGGATCTAATCTGTTTGACATTCATGGGCATTGGGAGTTTGGAAATAGAATCAACTTTAGCCTTATCTACTTCCAAGCCCCTTTCAAACACAACATGCCCAAGTACAATGCCTTTCTGTACCATGAAGTGGCTTTTCTCCCAACTGAGGACTATGCCAGTCTCCTTACATCGCTTCAGCATATTCTCTAGGTGCAGGAGACATTGGTTGAAAGACAAGCCGTAAATAGAGAAGTCATCCATAAACACTTCAACACACTCGTCGATCATATCTGAGAAAATGGACATCATACACCGCTGGAAGGTTACCGGTGCATTACATAGTCCAAATGGCATACGCCTGAATGCAAAGGTATCGTAAGGACTCATGAAGGTCATCTTCTCCTAGTCATCAGGAGAGACTGCAACCTAGTTGTACCCAGAATATCCATTGAGAAAGAAATTGTACTTATTCCCTGCCAATCTTTTGAAAATTTGGTCAATAAAAGGCAAAGGAAAGTGATCTTTCTGGGTAGCGGTGTTCAGCTTGCGATAATCAATGCAGGCCCTCCATCCAGTTGAGGGTCTAGTCACCACTTGTTCTCCTTGGTCATTAATTTCCACAGTAAAGCCTACCTTCTTTGGCACCACATGGATAGGACTAACCCATTTACTATTCGCAATGGGATATATAACCTTAGCATCCAACCATTTTAGAATTTCCTTTTTAACCACCTTCCTCATATTGGGGTTAAGACGTCTCTGCATGTCCCTAAATGGCTTGATGGAATCATTAGTATAAATGTGATGCATACAGAGTGTAGAGTCTATATCCTTAATATTAGAGATGCTCCAAGCAATAGCTTCCTTATGCCTAGACAAACATTCAATCAGGACTCCCTTCTGTGCCTCAAATAGCACAATCGAAAATGATAACAGGAAGCGTATCATTGGCACCCAGGAAGACGTACTTGAGAGTGCCCGAGAGGGGTTTCATCTCAAGGTTAGGGGCTTGTATGGTTGAGGGTTTTATAATAGATGTCCCCATCTCAGGTAGCAGATCTACCTTGAGCAGTGATGATGGGGAAAGAGACTCAGCAGAAACACCAAGCAACTCCTCAAGTTCTAGTATATCCCCTTCACATTCCTCCAAGAGATGGGAATGCTCATTTAGCATAACATGCTGAAGGGGGTCATCACATAAAATTGCAGGGGTTGTCTCTTCAATTAGATTATCTACCACCTCAAGTTGGGAACAATCCTTAAGCTCGGCTTGTTTATAAGCATCAAACACATTAAGCCGGATTTTCCTATTCCCAAAGCCCATTTTTAATGCCCCAGTATTGCAATTTATCGAAGCATGTGAAGTTGAAAGGAAGGGGCGACCCAAAATGATAGAGGACTTGGTTGGCTTGTTGGTAGAGTCTATGTCCAAAACTAAAAAGTCTACGGGGAAGAAGAAGTCCTCTACTCTCATGAGGACATCTTTCAGCATTCCCTAGGTTATTGCATAGCAATTCACGTCTCTAATTAGGCCATCTTATGCTATTTTCTAACATTAAGCATATATATTAGATAGTTACGCATGCATCATGTAAATATTCGCATTATTGCATTTTATGGAGAGGAAGATAGAGAGAGAGATTGAGCATCCATTCATCCATTCCATTTCCACCTTATTTCCATTCAAATTCAACCATTGATTCCACCTAATAAGCACCTAATTACAAGCCTACATTCATTTCCCTACATCCCAAGTACATCCCCATACTTAACCCAAAGTTGTCCCCTTTAAAAAAATATCCCCAACCACCTACGACTACCTGCCACCCTCACCTTCACCTATAAAACACTCACCTCCCTTCCATGCACAAAGGTCAGCACCACTCTCCCAACCTCCACCTTCATCTAATCCCACCTCCATTAGATGCACACACACACACACACACACACCGCCATTCCAGCCACCCACACACTCCTTCCCTTGAGCTCTCCTCTCTCCCTCTCTTCCCCTCTTCATCCTCAGTATCCTCTCACAAGTTGAGAGGGACACTGAGTGCAGAGGAGACTCTCCTGTGGTTGCAACCACCGCGGCGAGGGTACACCACCGCCCAGCTCCCTCGTGAGCAGGTGGGCGTGGTGGATTCTCTGTTTTGATTTCTTTTGTTTTGTTATTATGATTTTTGTTTTCTTTTTCTTGTCTTTGTTCCATTGCCATTGCCAAAGCTGCAAGCTCTGGAGCTCCTTCAACGCAACCTCTGCACACGCCAGCACCTCATTACCTGCCACCATGTGCCTCATCCTCCCTTTCCGCGTGCTCTGTGCACGTTTCCAGCCGGTTCATTGTTGATCTGCACACCCTTCTCCGTGCGCTTATGTGCGTGTCCAGCTGGTAGCACTGCGAGAGAGTCGGTCACCTTTTTTCCCTTAGCACTGTAGCTGCGACCTCATGTAGCTACAGTGCCTGACTGGCTCACTTCTCACTTATCCGGTGACCTAGGTAATAACACTGCATCTTGGGGTGATAATTCCGTCAATTGGGATTTATCTTAAGAGCAAAATGCACAGATAACACATCATAAATAGGAATATGGGCATCGCATGCATTGCACATCAAGATTGCTTATAATGTATTATTAACGGACATGTGTACAAGAACATGTCAAAACAGGCCTCAAATGAGCAGTTGGACCGCACGAATGGATTCAGAGCAACGAACGGAGCCCAACGGACTCGAAATTGGCCAAATCTGACATCCGGAGCTCCTGTAATGGGCCCAAGAAGTTCTGACCATTGATTTGATGATCAACGGCCCACAGCGTGCCACGTGGAGGCCGCTCGTCACATCCTCGCCACCGACCACTTTTGCCTTCACCCGGAGGATGATTCTCAGCCGTCGATCTTTGATCGAACGGCTGAGAGCCGCCCGCGCACCAGCACTCTTCACGACAATCCACTGCGACAGCGCAGCGGTCGACTACTCTACGCCTGTGCATCCGGCGCATGTTCGAACCACGTTGTGGAGAAATTGGAAGGCGAAGGCGCGCTGCAGGAAATTAAGCCGCCCGATCAGCAGCGAACGACGACGATCGAACCGCGCTGCGCAACGGATACGCGTAGATGCTCATGCATGCGATGACGCGGCAGACGAGCGCGCCTCAGCAGCGATCTGCAAGCGTGCCCTTCACGAGATCTCAGCGGTCCGATCTTTGATCGGACGGCTCACAACACGCACGCGCGGATTGCCACAGAAGAAGCACAGGGCACGTTGATGACCAGCGGGCGATGGGGGCTACACCGACGGATTTGGTATGGGTTTAGCGACGTCCTAGACGTCGCTAAAGCCTATTCACAACGTGCACGCGTGGATCGCCACAGAAGAAGCACAAGGCACGCTGATGACCAGCGGGCGAAGGGGGCTACATCTACGGATTTGGTATGGGTTTAGCGACGTCCTAGACGTCGCTAAAGCCTATACTTAAATTAGAAAACCCTTTTGCCTGTATAAACTCCATCCAACCACCCATGGGAGGGCATTCAATTCACTTGCAAGTGCTCTACCCCACTCCTAGCCACCATTAGCTCTCTTTGTGATCGTCGGAGCCGACGAGTCGCTGATGGAGCCCCTCTCCACCATCGTGGCTGCCTCGCCGTCTTCTCTCTCTCTCTCCCTCTTCATCTTAAGCTTTACTTTACTTGTGTTTAAGCATTTATCTAGTGTTGTAATTATAAAACTAAAGTTGCATGTCAAATGAAGTTGTTTCCTATCTAGTTACTTACCCTCTTTTATGTTTAAGTTGCATGTGTGAATGAAAAATTCTAACCCTATTCTCTCTCTCTCTCTCACTCACTTTTCACCCACATCTTCTCGCAAGCAAAAACCCGTTATTTCCGTGACATTAAGTGACAAGAAAAATCTAGTTTTCACGCCTCCCTGAGATCGACACTCAGACTTACGTCCATTTCTTCATTTAAAACTGACGTTGCGAGCGCAAGCTATAACGACCCTTTTAAGCATACGCACCCTCCGCACGTCAGTTTTTGGCGCCGTTGCCGGGGAGGTTACGGATTTATTTTGTCACTTCCATCTTACATCCATGCTCACATCATCTAACGCATTTTCTACCTCTACTTGATGGCTGCAGGAACTCGACGCTTGGACGGCGAAGCAGCGCAGCTCGTGACGATAGAGATGGAGTAAGCGCAGCAAGGACCAATTGTGAGTAACTCTTCACCCGTGGTTGGTTGCTTGCCTGAAAAAAATCTTAAAAAAATTTGTAAGATCGGAAAAAAGCTTTGGCGTGATGTATGATTGCCTGATCCACATCCTTCACTCATCACCCAATAATATATATATATATACACACACTCTAACATTCTTAAGACCTAATCTTTTTGGAGTGTTTATTTTTCCTTTCGAGTGGTGTTTGAGAAGCCACCATGACTTGACTTGGGCCGCACCACTCACCCATAAAATCGACTCATCCAATAGAAGCTGCATGATCACTAGGATGAGTACATTAAGATTTTAGAGCCTCTTCACATCAGAGGAAATCTACTTTCACCAATTGTGTGCAAAACTTGACGTACCCACTGAAATTTGTCTGAAAACATTAAGACATGTCAATCCTAAATGACACAAAAGTAAGGATGAAACATTAAAAGACACCACATCTTAAAAAAATCCTTGCTTGAAAATCATGTTTTGGTAGGAGCACACACACTGGAATTGGAAAACTAAGAGGCACTACCCCAATCAACGCCTCATCACATAACCCTAGCACAAGCACTATCCTTTCCCTTTTAAAACATAGTAGACGTGCCCTAGGCAGGACTAGGTTAAGTCTCGAGAGGCAGGGTTTTGTTCGCTGGGCACTTGGCTTTCATCCCCTTAGTAGAATCTGGTGACTAAGCTGCGGGGAAGTGTCAAATGACCGCGGTTGTGGGGTCTATGGAACCGGCGGTGCAGGCCAAAGGAGGAACCTTCTCTACAATCCCCTCGTAATCTACTTGGCCAGATTAGCTTTGGGAAGGGAAGTCCAGTGCTTACGGACTTGATCACCCTTTTGGAGATTTCTAGGTCCCCTAAGGAATACGTCATAAGGACTAGGCATGTTTGCTTGGTTGTACACATACTTCTCGCATCTGTTGCTCTCCGCATCCCCTCCTGTTCTTCTCTAGTGTATTCACGGGAGACGATCACTGCATCCTGAGTTGTTTGTTTTGGGACGGGAATCCAGGCGACTTGATTCTGCTGGAGACATGGCTGAACCTAGGGTAGATGAGGTTGAGGACCAACCCCCACCAGGCATAATGACCATCATCCAAGCCTAGATTAACGCAAACCACCAGCTTCAGCAGCAACAGATCCACACTATCATGCAAGCCATACACCAGTTGTAGAACCCACAAGGGAAACCACCACCACCTTTCCAAGGCCCACATGGGCAACCGTCACTTGATCTACCACCATTCCAGGACCAACCTAGGCCCCTCCGCGACTTCTATAATCCTTCCGCTATTCGAGTCGAGCCGCACCTTAGGATCCCCGAAGGGGGAGATGATTTTGAGCTAAAACCAAATGTCCTGAGTCTGATTCAGAGCCACTTCCATGGAAGCTCAAATGAAGATCCCTTCCAGCACCTAGAGGATCTTGAGCGGATAGCCTGGACCATGAAACCTAGGAACATTAGCCTTGATATTATTTTGATTAAGATGTTCCCCTTCTTGCTGAGAGACAAGGCATCTCACTGGCTTAGAACCCTAGGTAGACCCATCACCACCTGGGAAGAACTGAGGCATGCATTCTTAAAGAAATTCTTCCCCATAGGAAAGACCAATGCCCTCAGAAGAGCCATTACTACCTTCACGCTCTAGGGTGGGGAACAGTTCCATGAAGCGTGGGAAATATTTAATGAACTATTGAGGAAATGCCCACACCACGAAGTACCAAGGTGGCATTGGCCCAGATCTTCTACCATAGTTTGGACAACAACCTACGGAACTTTGTCGATGCCTCATGCGGGGGGAACTTCCTGAACAAAGGCGAGGAGAGCACGTTTGAGCTCTTTGAGTCTATGAGCGAAAATTCGCTCAACAATGCCTCCATGACCCAGTTTAGCCGATCCAGTCAACCCCGTGATGGGATTTATGAGGTACAAGCAAATTCTAGAATGGTTGACATGGATATCATTGCCAAGAAATTATATCGAGTGGAATTGGTGGATAAAAAGATAGATGAGCTACTGAACCAGACCGGGAACTCGTTACAGACCTTCTCCCTAGCAAAGGGAGCTCACAATGTTAACCTGGTCTAGCCCTTAAGCCAACTGAACCTGGAACAACCCCTAACCACGTTCCAAGGAGGGACCTTTGCTCCCTCAAACCTTGATTACTCTCTTCCCTCCCCCTCGACATCTGCTATCCGTGAAGATGTACAGGCTATCCAAGGTTATGCTAAACCTGACCCTTTCTCCAACACTTACAACATTGGCTGGCGTAATCACCCCAACTTTGGTTGGACAAACCAGAAACAACCTCAATTCCAGAACCAGCCTAGGACAAACCCGCAGCCAAACTTGCCCCCTATCAGCAATGACCACTAGTTAGACCCCCATATAATCTGAATAGGGCGGCCCCTCCGCCGCAAAACCAAATGGACATCCTGATAAAGATGATGGCTGAAATAAACCAAAAACATCAGGAGGAAATGGCTTTAGTAAAGGGACAGTTAAGCCAACTATTGGACTGTAAACAATAAAGATCCCTACCTTCCCAGCCACAACCGAACCCGCGAAACATGATTAACAGAGGACCCAATTCACAAGGGTTCCAGGGCAATCCTGGGTAGGCTCACATGGTCCAGCCCGCCTCACAAACACCCCCTTGGTTTGGTGCTTCTTCGTCCTCGTCTTCTCAAGGATCAACCCATGGTCCCAATGGCTCTACGAATGCGGTAACCTTGAGAAGTGGCACCAAAACTCAGGATCCCAAATGGCCGACTCTTTCTGAGACTTCACCTTTTGAAACACCCAACTCAGAAGAGGCACTGGAAAAATCCAAGGACCTAGAAATAGATCCTATCCATGTTTAAACACCCTACCTCGAGGCCTTGGAGACAATCAAGAAGAAGAAAAGTGTTGTGGAAACTGAGGAGCTTTTGGAGATCTTTAAGTAGGTTCAGATTAATATTCCACTCCTCGAAGCCGTCAAGCACATCTTGGCTTACGCCAAGTTTCTAAAGGATGCTTGTACACCTAAACGTAAGCCAAGACCTCAAGCACCTAGGAAGGTTGTGCTCTCCGAGCAAGCAAGTTTCATAATATCAAGCATCCTTCTGCTCAAGCGAACTGATCTAGGAGCACCCCTGATATCCTGCAATATCGGGGACATGACATTTGATAGAGCACTCTTGGACTTAGGTGCTTCCATCAATCTGATTCCAACAACCCTATACCACCAATTTGGTTTCGGAGAGTTGACACCCACACTTGTCACCATCCAGTTGGCTGATAGATTTGTGAAGACCCCGAAGGGGGTTGTCGAGGACGTGATTGTGCGGGTCAAGGACTTCTATTTTCCGGTCGTCTTCTTGGTGCTTGACATGAAAGTCCCTAAAAAACTACAGAACACACCCATAATCTTTGGCAGACCTTTCTTAGCTACGACTAAGGCAAACATCGATTATGACACGGGATGTATGGAAATCACCTTCGGAGACAAGAAAATGCAGTTGGATATCTTCCGGGCAACCAAGTCTTTTGATTCCAACTACATCGAGGAACATGATCCTGTGGAACCTTTGGTCGAGGAATGCCTCACCCTTAGTTCTATCTTGGACCACCAATCCTGTGACGACTATTCTGACCCGTCACCATCGCTGCCCATGGACCTCTGTAGGGTTGATTACCATCAAACAACACCATTTGAGGAGATTGATGTTGATCAACTCCCACCTATCCCTTTTCCTTTGACTGTTGTTCGACTCGCACCCGAACTAAAGCCGCTACCTGAGAATCTCAAGTATGTCTTCTTGGGACCTGACCAGACCTTCCCTTTGATTATTAACTCTCATCTAACCAAGGATCAGGAACACAGGTTGACCGCGACCCTTTCGAAACATCGGGCTGCCATTGGATGGACCATTTCAGACTTAAGAGGAATTAACCCCACGTATTGCACTCATAAGATTTACCTGGAAGATGGGGCACGACCCTTTCGCAAGATGCAGAGACGGTTAAACCCAAATATGCGGGAGGTCGTTAAGAAAGAAATTATCAAGTGACTTGACGCCGACATCATCTATCTCATCTCTGATAGCCCCTGGGTGAGCCCCACTCAAGTGGTTCTGAAGAAAGCCGGGATCACCGTTGTCATCAATGAACGTGGTGAATCCATCCCCACCTGCACTACCACCATATGGCGGGTACGTATTGATTATAGAAAACTTAATGAAGCAACGAAGAAGGATCGTTTCCCCTTGCCATTCATTGACCAGATCCTTGAAAGATTGGTAGGGCAAAAGTATTTTTGCTTCCTGGATGGATATTCAGGATATAACCAAGTCGCAATTGCTCCTGAAGATCAAGAGAAGGCCACATTCACTTGCCCGTACGACACGTTTGCATTCCGTCGTATGTCGTTCGGGTGATGCAACGCACCTGCTACCTTTCAGCGTTGCATGCTAGCCATTTCTTCAGAAATGGTGGGTGAATACTTGGAGGTCTTTATGGATGATTTCTCTGTATTTGGGAATTCATTCGACCACTATTTTAGCAACTTGGAAAAAATCTTGAAACGATGTATTGAGGTTAATTTGGTGTTAAGTTGGAAAAGAGCCATTTTATGGTTCAAGGAATCATCCTCGGTCACATTGTATCACATAGGGGCATTGAGGTGGATTGGGCTAAAGTTGATTTGATTTCCAAACTTCCTTTGTCTAGCTCGGTCCGGCAAATCCGTTCATTCCTGGGACATGTTGGCTTCTACCGAAGGTTCATCAAAGACTTCTCTAAGCTTTCCAAACCCTTAATCGACCTTTTGGCCAACGATGCCTTATTCTACATGACCTCTGATTGCATCAAGGCTTACCACACCCTCCAGGACTTAGTTTCCACAACACTTGTACTTCAGCCCCCGGATTGGTCACAGGACTTTGAGATTATGTGTGATGCATCAGATTTTGCCATAGGCGCTGTCCTAGGACAAAGATAAGATAAGAAACCCGTGGTGATCTACTACGCGAGCAAGACGTTGGACGAGGTCCAACGAAATTATACGGTCACAGAGAAAGAATTGCTCGCTGTAGTTTTCGGACTTGAGAAGTTCCGATCTTACCTGTTGGGATCCCACGTGACCATTTATACTGACCATTCAGCCATCCGGCACCTGTTGGATAAAAAGGACGCAAAGCCCAGGCTCATCAGATGGATCTTGCTCTTGTAGGAATTTGACCTAGAAATCCGCAACAAAGCCGGATCAAAGAATGTGGTGCCTGACCACTTATCCAGACTTCACCTAGACCACATTGGACCCTCCGTGACTTTATCCGACACCTTTCCCGATGAACACATTTTGGCTGTGCAAGACAAGAAACTGCCTTGGTATGCTGACTATGTCAACTACCTGGTTGTAGGACAGACCCTGCACAGCTGGTCCAGACAGCAACGGGACAAGTTCTTGGCTGAGGCCGAGCACTATTTCTGGGATGATCCCATGCTGTTTCTCCTCTGTGTCGACTAGATCATCAGGAGGTGTATCCCTGAGGACGAGGTTCAGAGTGTGTTATCTTTTTGTCATGACCAAGCTTGTGGTGGCCACTTCTCGGGAAAGAAAACTGCTATGAAGGTCCTGCAATCCGGATTTTACTGGCCTTCCTTATTTAAGTATGCACACAACTTTGCCAAGACTTGCTCTCGCTGCCAAACGCTGGGGACCATGACCATAAAAGATATGATGTCCCTCTAGCCCTTTTTGATTGTCGAGATCTTCGACGTTTGGGGTATTGATTTTATGGGCCCCTTCCCACCATCCAATGACTTTGAGTACATCCTAGTCTCGGTAGACTATGTCTCTAAATGGATTGAAGCCGTCGCCACCCGCCAATGCGATCATAAGACTGTCATGGACTTTGTTAAGCAGAACATCTTTTCCCGGTTTGGAATACTAAAGGCCATGATCAATGATGGTGGAAGTCATTTTATTCACTCTCAATTCCGTGCCCTACTTAGAAAATACGGGGTTAACCATTGCATCACTACCTCGTATCATCCGCAAACAAATGGGCAGATCGAGGTCTCAAATAGACAAACCAAGAACATTCTACAGAAAACTGTGAGACCTGATAGGAAAGACTGGTCCACACGACTAGATGATGCCCTATGGGCATATAGGACAGCTTTCAAGACCCCGATAGGCATGTCGCCTTATCGCCTGGTCTTTGGCAAAGCCTGCCACCTTCCTGTCAAGTTGGAACACCTGGCTTACTGGGCCGTCAAACAGTGTAACATGGATTCTCAATTAGCCGGTGCGCAGAGGACGCTCCAACTCTTTGAGCTCAAAGAAATTCGTCAAGACGCCTTTGAGAATAGTCGGCTGTATAAGGAGAGAATGAAAGCCGTCCACGACCGACTCATCCATAGAAAGACCTTTGAGCCTAACCAGCAAGTTTGGCTTTTCGATGCCCGTTTGAAACTCTTTCCAGGGAAGCTCAGGTCCAAGTGGACAGGACCATTTAGGGTTGTCACGCCCCACTCCAATGGGGCGGTTGAAATCACTGATCCAAATACTGGGCACACTTTCACAGTCAATGGCCAGAGATTGGAACACTTCCTAGCCCAGGTTCCCCCAAAGGAGATTGTCACCCTCATTGAGGGATGACACGAAGCACCACCCAGCTGGAGGTGTTAAACTCAGTGCTTCTTGGGAGGCAACCTAGAAGATTCAGACTGATCAGGTATTCTACTTCACTCAGGTAATATCTTTTCAAACCCCTATTGCATCCATGTATTTGTCAATGAGGACATTGTCCAACTTAAGCTTGGGGGGGTGGTAAATTGCCTGATTCTGAGCTCACTTAATCAGTTTGAATAGAATAAAAAAAAATGAATTTAGGAAGAAAAACTTAAGCATTAGAAATTTATCAATAGTGGGAAATAATACGGAAAGAACTTGGACACTTAGACTTTTCAGGCCTTCATGCTTAATCGGCCCTGGTGTCCGTTAAAATATGGATTTAGCTTTAAATCCTTGCAACCTTAATCTTCTCTAATCCACTAACTAAATAAGGTGATAAGTATACGACTTATCAACTCACCCTCTAACTCAAAAGAACTTTTAGTCTAAGCATCTGCACACATTTTTGCACAGACTCACTCCTCGGAGATTCTGACAGAAATTGGGTAGCTAATGAACTTTCTAGGGTGGTATGGCTAGCAAGTTGTTGTGGGTAACAGCCCATTGGCAGGTTGTCCAGAGCCTAGCCACGGGACCACCTCCACTTTATTGCCTCTAGGTAAATTGGAGATCAGGGAAGCCACCTACCAAATAAATAAATTAAAAAAAAAGAGAACACAATAAACCACACTTCACCGCACGAGTATGGTTGGCAAGTGATCGTGGGTAACAGCCCATTGGTCGGTTGTCCAGAGCCCAGCTTAGTAATTGCACAAAAAGAACCAAAACACTTAAGGAAGAAGCGGGGAAGTAGAGCAAGTTGGGGAGATATACACTGGAAAAATCCTTGTGTTGACCCCAAGTAAAACAAACGTAGGGAGAAAGCTACCTATTGAACAAATATACGTTCAGGCAAAACACTTCCTCTTCCGGTCACCTAGGGGCATAGAAGCCCGAAGTCTGTCTAAATTACCGTTGAGTGAGTCTATCACGATCTTCACACTAAGATGCTTAGCACTTAGTATTTTGTCCGAGTTTTGGGTGGGTTGGGTAGCCGTAAAAAGTTACCAACACACTCTTAACTCCAAAAATCTAAAAGTAAGAAAATATATATATATACATGCATTAGAGCAAGGATTTAGGCGATTCATATTTTGGCAGACACCCAGATGCTGCTTAGTCTTTGTAGATTAAGATCTTAGTATATTTCCTCTTATTGACAAGTGACGAAGTGTTCAAGTAATTACTTCTTAAATTCTAACTGGAAATAAAGACTAGAATAAACCTTGCTAGGGACTAGTAAGGAGTAAGCATGGGGGTATGATAACACTGCATCTTGGGGCGATAATTCTGTCAATTGGGATTTATCTTAAGAGCAAAATGCACAGATAACACATCATAAATAAGAATAGGGGCATCGCATGCATTGCACATCAAGATTGCTTATAATGCATTATTAATAGCCATGTGTACAAGAACATGTCAAAACAGGCCTCAGATGAGCAATCAGACCGCACGGATGGATTCAGAGCGACGAACGGAGTCCAACGGATTCGAAATCGGCCAAATCCGACATCCGGAGTTGTTGCAATGGGCCCAAGAAGATCTGACCGTTGATTTAATGATCAACAGCCCACAGTGCGCCACTTGGCGCCCGCTCGTCGCATCCTCGCTACCGACCGCTTTTGCCTTTACTCGGAGGATGATTTTCAGCCGTCGATCTTTGATCGAACGGCTGAGAGCAGCCCGCGCACCTGTACTCTTCGCGATAATCCGCTGCGACAGCGCAGCGATCGACTGCTCTCCGCTTTCGCATCGGACGCGGGATCGAACTGCACTGCGTAGAAATTGGAAGGTGAAGGCGCGCTTCGGGAAATTGAGCCGCCTGATCAGCAGCGAACGGCGACGATCGAACCGCGCGGCGCAACGAATGCGTGCAAACTCTCATGCATGCGATGACGCAGCAGACGTGCGCGCCTCAGCGGCGATCCGCGAGCGTGCCCTTCGCGAGATCTCGACCGTCCGATCTTCGATTGGACGGCTCACAACACTCATGCGCAGATCACCACAGAAGAAGCATAGGGCACGCTGACGACCGGCAGGTGAAGGGGGCTACACCGATGGATTTGGTATGGGTTTAGCGACCTCCCGGACGTCGCTAAGGCCTATACTTAAATTAGAAAACCCTTTTGCCTATATAAACTCCATCCAACCACCCATGGGTGGGCATTCAATTCACTTGTAAGTGCTCTACCCCACTCCTAGCCACCATTAGCTCTCTTTGTGATCGCCAGAGCCGACGAGCCGCTGATGGAGCCCCTCTCCACCGCTGTGGCTGCCTCGCCGCCTTCTCTCTCTCTTTCCCTCTTTATCTTAAGCTTTACTTTACTTGTGTTGAAGCATTTATCTAGTGTTGTAATTATAAAACTAAAGTTGCATGTCAAATGAGGTTGTTTCCTATCTGGTTACTTGCCCTCTTTTATGTTTAAGTTGCATGTGTGAATGAAAAATTCTAACCCTATTCTCTCTCTCTTTCTCTCTCTCTCACTCGCTTTTCACCCACTTCTTCTCCCAAGCAAAAACCCGTTATTTTCGTGACATTAAGTGACAAAAAAAAATTTGATTTTCAAGCCTCCCTGAGATCGACACTCGGACTCACGTCCATTTCTTCATTTAAAACTGACGTTGCGAGTGCAAGCTATAACGACCCTTTTAAACATACGCGTCTTCCACACGTCACCAGCTGCTCTCTCTCCTCGCGTCATCCGCTGCACCCGGTCACCGCACCTCACTCCAACGCTAGTGTGCGCTGTCCTCTCTCAATGTGCGCTACATCTCAATGCGTCTCTCTCAGCGCTGCACTGTGCACCTCATCCTTACGCTAGTGCGCTACCTTGCCCGCACCCTAAGTGCCCTGCACCTCGCCCTTATGTGCCTCTCCCAGTGTAGTGTGCACACTACCCATACAGACACATAGATTTTACACACACACACACCTATACACACATACATAATCATATATTCATACTCACATATACACACTCACACACACACACCTACACACATACGTATCTACTTATATTTACACATATTCACCCTCCCCTATCTATATACATACATATATTTATATACATATACATATATATATAGATATCTATACTTATATATGTATACTTATATATATATATACTTATATATATATACACATATATATCCACATTTCCTCCTTCACACACTCACCCATATCTCCACTCACAATACCGCGCACCTATCCATCTACCGCGCATCATATCGTGGGAATATTCACACAAATTGCATATATTTTCCGATATTCGCCCATAGCAAGCCTTCTATCCACACTCACACACGTCCGCTCCACATCGCATGCGGCACGTAGCTAGGTTAATCCCGCCTTTCTAAATGACGGTTAACCTAACATTATGCTACATCCCTATTGAATACTCGATTCAATATTCGCTATCCTATTATATATATGTACTTTTACTTATATACATATATCTATGTCTATATGTCCTATATATATATTCTACATATAAATAAGCTACGTATTTCAATTCATTTCAATTCTGCATTTTCATTTTCTTCTATATTTGCTTTTATTTTATTGCTTAAAGAAAAGACAAAAAAAAAGTATAAAACAGAAAAGATAATTCTTGACTTGTAGGCTCACGGTCTTGCATATGGCGATATCAAGTTTGAGTATTTTGGTGTGTAGCCAAGGACTTATTTGAGGATGTGCCTCAAGGATAAGATTATCCCCAAAAAATAATCTAAAAATCAAGAAAATCAAAAATACAATAAGCGAAAGGAATTGATGCAAATCTAAGAAGTGCATAGAAACTGAGTAATTCCAAACCCACCTCCCTGAGTTCGACCTAGGCCTATGTTACGACCCGGTTCACGAATCCTACAGGACCTGAGACCGACTCGACTCGACTAATCCTAAGACCTAGTCGTCCATCAAGAAATAACCGAAAAGCAGGAAAATGAACCACATTTACTATACAAGGTAACTAATAGTAAAAGCGTACAAGCAGTAAAGGAAGTACATACCACCACAACAACAGGAAAGTAGAACGAAAGTATAGTAATAGGAACAGTAAACAAAGTCTGAAACTCACTAATATAAAGGAAGTACAACAACAGTAAGAAACTATTGCTGGGGTCGACTGGGCCCCGCACCCTCTGCAGCCGGTAACTTGGGCTGCTCAACTCCTGGTCCTGTAAAGGGTTATGAGAAAATGGAGTTAGCGAACACTGAGTAGAGTCGTAACCAAACTATCTAAAGCAGTAAAAGCTAACAGGTAAATTTATCTTTTCCAATTATTTTATTTTATAAGTAATTCCTTTTCACCCATTGGTTTACTTCCAGATTTCTTTCTTAATCTCGAATGTTCCTCATGGGAACGATCTTGATTGCAGTCTTTTCCGAAGAGTAGAAGGCACACGTGGTGCTCTCCTGGCCGAGAGAGTCTCCCATGATAATCCTATACACAGTCAACCACCCTGAGGTCACAGACAGATGTAGCGGTGACTACGGCTCGTGCGATAAGTGCACGGGTAGCTACCCCGCACTGGCACGAGGTTAGTCGTTTCCGTTAGCGGGTACGCCCAAAGTACAACACGGAATAGTATAGGGCCTAGCCCTCTCAGAAACAGGGGTCTCGCCCCTCCACAGTTCGTGCACCCTCGTCTAACTACCCCGGTTTGCCTAGTGGGCCTAACAAGTTGGTGTAGGGTGGTTAGCTGAACCCTGGGCCCCGTAGGGTGGCTAGCTCCTTCCCTACACTAGTAGCTCTCCTCGATACTATGTACGCGAGTGCCAACAGAGGTCGGTGTAGAGTGGCCAATCTTAACCTCGGGTCCCAACCTAAGGGCGGCAAGCTTTGCTCTACTCTAAGAAGGGGATTGTTGCTCTCCTTAGTACTACGTACTCAAGGGCCAGCACACTTCCCACTCACATTTCTAGACCTTTTCATTCATCCACAGGAGCTCTACTCCTAACTCCCTATAGGATTCATGCTCATATTTACCATATTATTCCATACCAGGTTTCATCATTCACAATTCCATTCTCGTATTATACACATGCAGCTCGTATTTCCACAATTTAACATGTGCAACAAGTGATATCATAGGTAACTGTTTAGTTATCTCAGGCATTTCATATTCTAGCAGGCAGCTCGTATTTATTAACAGGAAGTTGTTACAATTCAGCTCATTCATTTATGACTGCAATCTCAATCATGCATACAAACAATGCAACTACTTCTCGTCCTAGGATTCATGCCACATCCTAGGTTTCTAGTTATCTAATTATCATGACTGCATTCATGTTTTATAATTAAAACAGGGGAAACCACTCTACCAGACAATCCGAGAGTACTAGGGGCTCGAACTGCAGACTCACGTGCCTTTGCGAGCCCCGAACACGCAACAGATTGAAGTCCTATACCAAGGAACATAACACAACGGAATGTTCAGAATAGAATAAAAAGGTTTCTAATATGTAAAGGAACTCACAAGGAAACCATAGATATCTTATTTGCGTAAAACGGACCCCAATCGGACCCTAAAACAAGTCAAAAACAAGTCTGTAGACTTAAATCAGACATTTTGAACCAAGTCCAGACGTCTTAAAAGTCACCAGAGTCTCACCTCACATCCCTGCATTGACCTCAGATATCCAGGACTCCTGCTTGACCATCTGGACTCGGCTCCAGACGTTCGACCTATCCTCTAGTCGTCTGGGAAAGCCTTCGGTCGTCTGGTAAGCTGTCCAGACGTCTGAAAAGAGTGGGAGGGCATGCCGCGTGCCTTCCTAAAGTTGCTTCTGCGCAGACAGAGTAGCACATCCCTTTTTAGCGAGACAGAATGCCTCTGCAGTGTGACCTTCATGGTCGTAACTGCGAGGAAGACGTACCTGCGCTAAACCCTGCTTTCAGACATCCGGTGTCATCACCAGATGTCCAACCCGTCGTTTAGAAGGCACTTCGGATGTCTGATACTGGAAAAGCTCCAGTATCAGAATGAGCTCCCACTCCTCTTGCTGCGCTTCGCCGTGACTCCTCCCGCTCGGCTACAGCTCCAACCGCTGCAGGAAGTCGGGGATGACGCCCCGATACTCTCCTCCTCCCGCACGGGCTGCGGTGGCCGTGCACACTCCGGCGAGCCTCCATGAGCTCGTGAGCTCGACCTCCTCCTTCTCTTCATGCCGCTCCTCCTCCTCGCTCTTGCTCCCTCTCTCTCACTTGTCTCTCTCACGGCAGTGGAGAGGAAGGAAGGTGATGGTGGTGGAGTGGAGAGGAGAGGAAGGGGGAGAGGGCTCTTATACAGGTGGTGGGTTAGGGTTCGGCGAGGGGGAGAAAAGAAGAAGAGAGAGAAGGAAAAGTAGTTTGTGCGCTGGCTGCGCGTAGAACCAATTTCGCGTACAGAATTTTCAATTTCCAGACATCTGGGATGGGGTCCAGACGTCTGACTGATAGTCTATATGTCTTAAAGGGCTCAAAACAGAACGGGTCTTTACACTTAAAAGCGACAATCTTAAAATCTAGACAGGTTAATAAATGTTTGATAAATGAGTGTAGATTTGCTTGTAGGTTAACCACTTCCACTCTATACAATTTGACTTTAATTTCACCTAATTAAATAACCCTACTCCTATTTTATCGCAAGTTTTTTGGCGCCGTTACCAGGGAGGCGCTATCTAGAGTTGGTTTCTATTCTCTTCCTTTGATTTTCTCTTCTTCCACCCATTTCTTCATGGGTGTTCTTGTTTGCTTTTGTGCAGGTGTACCTTTTGCGAGGAGGAGACACGTAGAGGAGGTCGGAGACGTGAACAAATCCGAGGTGGGAGCGAGAGTGTGAAGTTGCCGGCGTTGCTTGGAGCTTTGTCCACATTGCTGAGGAGGTAGGTGTCTTCGTCTTAGCAATTTAGGTCATTCTGTCACATTGAAAAAATATAAAAAATTTTTTTAAAAATAAAAAACCCTAAAAAATCTTCTTGAGATTTCTGTGGCGAGTGGATTAAAATCCACTATTTGATTCTTTCTATCACCACCACCCTTGATTTTCCACATTTTCATGCATGAAAAATTTGAGAATTTCAATTCTTGATTTTTTCACGACGTGAAATTATCATTGTGGTGATTTAAAATTAATTATTTGCCACACTTTTTTGCCTCATTATTTCACATTCGGGATCCAAACTTTGGTTGGGGTGTCTTGGGGTTGATTTGACTCTAACTCTACCACAACCCTAAACTTGTCGTTATTTAATCCCCAATCTCAACCCCAATATATTAATTTTCGTTTTCATATTTTTTGGTGGTTGAGTCTTATGTGGACTATCATTTTGGTGATTGGGAGCACTTGAATTGAAGTCCTTTGGCTCCCACTCACATTGAATTAAAATTGGTTCGTGCATCCACACTTAGAAATTTCCAATTAGGAGCTCATTTGCATTGTAGCATGCATTCACCAAATTAAATTGAAGGAGGGTTGTTTGTGCAAAAAGAACTTGTATTTTCTTGAAAATTCGAAGATTGGTTGAATTGATAATTTAGTGGAATCATAAAATCCATACTACCTAAGAGCTGAATTCTAAAAGCCATTCACCATCTAAAACCTCAATTCGGGGAGAGTTCCCCGTTGCATGCTTGCGTTACACACTCAAAAATCAAAGCACTTGGCCATTACCCGTATACAATGCCCTTCACATTTTAAAGCACTTGTATCCTAAGCCTCTTAATTTAAAACTTGTAGTAACTTGACCCCATTAAGGTTTAGAGGTCTAACTACCTGCGTGTAGCGCTTACGTGCTGTTGCGGGTTCTCGCGTGCTATCAAGTGTCTAAGACTGAGGCAAACGGCATTTCAATTTGGCTCGATGGTTCTGCGGTGCTCGTATTCGATTCTGTAAGTAGCGATAGTAGGTAAATTAGATCTTTAGGACTTAAGGACACATTTATAGGTTAGGACCTTGATTGTTTGATTTGTCATCAAGTGCGCCTATTTGGCGTCATTTCTCTTATCCCCTTCTCTCTTCTCATCACCCCAATTCTTTTGTCGACAGTGCATGTTTGGAAGGTCACAAAACCCTAAACTTTTTGAATTGTCTGATAACTCTAGAAGGGTAGAAGATGGTGAATCATCTCTGTAGACATTGCTGCTCGCCCACCCCCAAATCCCGAGGGAGGAAATCGCCCCCCTCCAAATCTGCCAGGTGGTGGAGCTGTTGACCCATTAACTCGCCTTTAGGCCCAAATGGAATTGTATACTGAGTAGATTGAAGCCATTAGGGAAACCTTGGAGGAAATACAAAATCCTCCCGAACGGGAGGAGCCTAGGTCTCTTAGCTCATATCAGGATCTTGCTACTGTAGAGACCCGCAGGCAGATTTGTGTCCCCAAGGGCGGGGAAGATTTTGAATTAAAATCGAACGTAATCAACCTAATCAACTTCCATTACCATGGATTGGCTAGTGAAGACCCTTTTCTTCACTTGAAGGACTTAACCCGTTTAGCTGAAATGATTAAACCAAGAAACATTGGGTTTCATATTGTCCTCATGAAAATGTTCCTGTTTTCATTGTGGGACAAAGCTGTGCAATGGTTGCGCACCATTGGGGAACCTCTCCGCTCTTGGGAAGAGATGCGTACAACGTTTCTCAATAAATTCTTCCTAATCGGGCGCACCAATGCGCTTCGCTGTGCTATTACTTCTTTCACGCAACAAAATGGCGAGCAATTTCATGAGGCCTGGGAAAGGTAACATGACCTCCTCAGGAATTGTCCACACCATAGTCTGCCTAAGTGGCATGTAGACTAGATCTTCTATTATGGGCTAAATGAAACTTTGAGGTTGATTGCTGATGCTTCCTGCAGTGGAAATTTCCTGAATAAAGACAAGGATGGAGCGTTAGAACTGTTTGAAAATATGAGTGAGAATTCTATGAATAACGCTTCCATTGTCACTTTTAATTTTTACTAGTGCACCTCGTAGCAGAGCTCACGAGGTTGACACGGGACCTTCCCATTCATCCACCAACTTAGATTTAATTGCTCAAAAATTGGATGAGGTCTCCCTTGTTCACAAAAAGCTGGACGAATTTTTTGCCAACCTTACCCGTTTTGTGGCTCACACATCAACTCCTTCACCAAATCACAAACCCAATCTGTCCCAAGTCAGGATGATTTCCAAGAATCCCGCACGACCTGCACCATCCTTACCAAGTATCGCGGCAAGCAATTGGGTGAGTAATGTGGATCTGGCTTTTGCTAGCCAGTATTATGACATAGAGGACCAAGCCTCCATGTACTCGGATGCAGTACCATATGAGGACTTGGCTTTTGAATTTAAAGACGTATGCACCCTGGGGAATAACCCGTATTCTGGTACTTATAACCCAGGGTCGTGCAACCGTCCAAATTTCACATGGTCTAACAACCCTCAGTGTTATAACCTCGCTGGTGGACCAATGCAATCATCCACTCTTGTCATCTCAAGGGCCCAATATAATCCTTCAGCAAATCCACCGCTGGACCCTTGCGCACCTCAAAAGGATCACGCATCAAGTCCTCTTGATAAATTGATGCGAATGATGATGAAAATGTCCAAGCACCATGAAGAAAACATGACCTCTCTTCAACACCAATTGGCATAACAGAATGCTAAGATCAGTCAACTATGCATGACGACTCGATCTCAGGGCACTCTTCCAGCCCAACCTATCTCAAACTCGCAAGATTTCATACCTCGTGATCCGCGACCACAGGTACGACCTTCTCAGGGGCAGGTTCATTAGATTCTGCAATCTCCGAGTACTCCATTGGGATTTCAGGTTAATCCTCCAATAGCACATCGCCCATATGTCCCTATTGTGAATCCTCCTTCGCCTTATGATCCTACTGGACCTACGACGTCCAATGCGATTACTACGAGGAGTGGTAAGCAAACCGTCAATCCGCCTTGACCTGATCTTGGCCCATCTTCTTCATCGCCCTCTCATTTAGGATGCGCATCACATTCTCATGAGGACGATACGCCCAAATTGGTGCCAGAATCGATCCCATTTCCTGAGGGTCTTTTGAGGGAGCCAAAAGGCAAGAAAAAGAACACTCAGACCTTTGACAATCTGCGTGATTTATTCAAGGATGTTGAAATCAAGGTTCCCTTGTTAGAGACAATCAACCACATCCCTATTGTCACCCATTTCTTTAAAGACTACACTACACCCAGGTGACATCAAAAGAAAACCAAGAATCTGGTGGCTCTCTCGCCTCATGTGAGTTGTGCTATACTATCAAAACTACCATCGAAGCAGAAAGATCTAGGCACCCCCCTCATTTCATGCAGCATTAAAGGTTACAATTTTAATTGTGCCTTGCTGGATTGAGGATCTTCCATTAACCTTGTACTGACCATCATGTTCTAGAAATTTGCATTAGGAAATTTGAAACCCACCCCTATTACACGGCAATTGGCAGATCGCTCTGTCAAAATCCAACGGGATGTGGTGGAAGACGTGGTGGTAAGGGTCATCAGTCTCTGTTTTCCTGTTGACTTTCTTGTATTAGATATGGAAGTTCCTGATTCACTTTCTGATTATTCGATAATCCTTGGTAGACCTTTCTTGGCCACAACCTGCGCCCATATTGATTGTGAATCGGGCTGGGCTCTGAAAAGCTCAAATTGAACATTTTTAAGGCCGCCAAGAATTTTGATTGCAATTTTATCGAGGATGACACGTTTGACGATGACATGGCTATCGGTGCGTGTATCAGATTGGTTGTGACCTATTCAACTTGTTGCAGCATACCCTTGTAAAATCAAGACTTGACTGACCTGTATTGTGACATTTCCTCATCCCTTCCCTTACCCTTAACTCTTCTTGACCAGACCCCTAAGAGGTCCACTCTGCCTCTTACACCTCGTGGTCTAAGTCATATCCAGGTTGCTTACCTTCGGTTTACCCCCTTGGAGACCGGAATGCCGTTTCTTTCCTGCCAAATCAAGCAGAAGTGACATTCCACACTGGGACCTTGTTTCGAAATACTGATCTTTAGGGCACTCCTTTCTTGGATCCATCAATCCAAGATGCCCCTCTCCTTGGCCAACCTGAGGGCCAATTTCCTTTTCCCCTTATTCCCTCTCCTAATCCTTATGGGACAATCTCATCCCAAGAATTGCCAGATCTGTTCCCATCCACACCTGAGCTCAAAGCGTTGCCTAACACGCTAAAATATGTTTTTCTAAGACCAAATGAAATGCCTCCTGTAATCATCAGTTCAAAATTGTCCAGGGAGAAAGTGTGCAAGCTAATGAAGGTCCTAATTAAACATAAGGCAGTCATTGGATGATCTCTGTCTGATTTGACTGGCATTAGCCCCTCCTACTGCACTCACCGTATATATACGGAGGAGGAGGCTTGACCTTCCCGCGAGATGCAGCGATGTCTCAATCCTAATATGCGGGAGGTCGTTAAGAATGAAATTATCAAGTGGCTTGATGCAAGCATCATTTTCCCGATCAGCGCAGTCCCTGGGTGAGCCTAATTCATGTTGTGCCTAAAAAGGTGGGTCTCGCCATCCGTGTCAATGACAGGGGCGAATCCATCCCTACATGCACTTGTACATCTTGGAGAGTGTGTAGATTATAGGAAAGTCAATGTTGCTACCAAGAAAGACCATTTTCCGCTACCTTTTATTGACCAAATCTTGGAGCGGTTAGCGGGAAATTAGTTCTTTTGTTTCCTGGATGGATTCTCTGGTTATAACCAGGTGGCTATTGACTCTTGGGGCCAAGAGAAAACCACCTTCACCTGTCCTTTTGGCACCTTTGCTTTCAGAAGGATTCCATTTGGAATCTGTAACGCTCTAGCTACTTTCAAAAGATGCATGTTGGAGATATTCCACGATATGGTGGATGATTTTCTCAAAGTTTTTATGGACGACTTTTCTGTCTTTGGATCGACTTTTGATGACTGCTTAGCCAACCTGATCCACATCCTTCAGAGAATTGATGTTAACCTCGTGCTTTCCTGGGAGAAAAGTCATTTCATGGTGCACGAAGGTATTGTTCTGGGACATATCATCTCTGAAAGGGGTATTGAAGTGGATAGAGCTAAGCTTGATGTGATTGCTGATTTATCCGTTCCTAGCTCTATCTGGCATATCTGCTCCTTTCTTGGGAACATCAATTTTTTGAGGAGATTTATCAAGGATTTCTCCAAGATTTCCAAACCTTTGACGCTTCTCTTATCGACCGATGTACCCTTCGACATGAGCCTTGACTGTATTCGAGCATTCACACAGTTGCGTGATGCTGCCACCAAAGCCCCTACTCTCCAACCACCTAATTGGTCCCTCGACTTCGAGCTGATGTATGATGCTTCTGACCTAGCTGTTGGGGCCATCTTATGACAAAGACATGATATTACACCAGTAAGTTGTTGGATGAGGCCTAGCGTAATTACACGACCACTGAAAAAGAGCTGCTGGCGATCGTCTTTGGGTTGGAGAAATTTCGTTCATATCTTCTGGGCTCTCATGTTACCATTTTCACTGACCACATGGCCATTCGTCATCTCATGCATAAGAAGGATGCAAAGTCTTGACTAATTCATTGGATCCTTTTGCTTCAAGAATTTGATCCTGAGATACGAGATAAGGTCAGAGACCAGAATGTTGTTGTAGACCACCTGTCAAGACTAGACCCGGACCATATTGGTCTTACATTACCTTTAAATGAATCTTTTCCTGATGAGCACCTTCTAGCTATAGATGTGGCAAGTGGACCTTGGTATGCCGATATCGCTAATTACCTTGCTTCTGGATCTCTTCCTCGAGGTTGGCCTAAGAATCAGCATGAGCGTCTCATTGTAGAAGCAAAGTGTTATTTCTGGGGTACTCCACTACTTTTTGCAGTAGGGAAATTATCCCTCACTGTGTTCCTGACAGCAAATTCCCGAGTGTGTTATCCTTTTGCCACGATCAGGCCTGTGGAGGCCATTTTTCAGGGAGGAAAACTGCAGCCAAAGTGTTTCAATGCGGATTCTTTTGACCCTCCCTTCATCAGGATGCACACAATTACGTTAAGCGTTGCACTTGGTGCTAGTCACTAGGTCAATGTCACGTCGCGACATGATGACCTTGCAACCCATCCTAGCTGCAGAGATTTTTGACATTTGGGGAATCGATTTTATGGGTCCATTTCCTCCATCCAACGGTTTTGAGTACATCCTTGTTGCTGATGATTATGTCTCGAAATGGATTGAGGCTATTCCCGCGCGTCGTGCTGACCATGTCATTACCACCAAGTTCGTCAAAGACCACATTTTTGCGTGCTTTGGGATCCCTCGAGCCATAATTTCTGATGAAGTCATTTCACCCATTTGACTTTTCAGGCACTTTTGAGGAAATACAGAGTCCACCACCATATCGCTTCTCTGTATCATCCTCAAACGAACGGCCAGGCTAAGGTTTCTAACAGATAGATCAAGCAAATCCTCCAGAAAATGGTTCGACCTGACCAAAAGGATTGGTCCGACATGTTGATTGACGCTTTATGGGTGTATCAAATCGCCTTCAAGGCTCCCTTTGGTATGTCTCCCTACAGGATCATTTTCGGGAAGCCTTGTCACCTGCATGTGGAGTTGGAACACCGTGCTTATTGGATGGTTCGCCAATGTAACCTCAACCCAGACTTGTGTGGTCGAGTAAGGAAACTCCAACTCCAGGAATTAGAAGAGCTACATCGTGAAGCCTATACTCTGACCTTACCTTTAAACAACATACCAAGGCCTTTCATGACAGTCGCATTAGGCAGAAGGAATTTGAGCTATCACAACAGGTTTGGCTTTGCAATGCCCGACTCAAATTCCTTCTTGGAAAACTGAAGTCCAAATGGACTGGTTCTTTCCTGGTCTCAAGATCTTTTCCTAATGGAGCCGTCGAAATTGAAGATCCCAAATCTGGGCATAAATTTACTATTAATGGGCAATGGTTGAAACCGTATCTTACTTATGAGCCTGCCCCCGTTGGTGAAACAATTTCCCTCCTTGTGGGTAACTAATATGAGCCTTATATAGAGCCCGGTTGGGGACGTTAAATTTAGCGCTTGTTGGGAGGCACCCCAACAATCCCTTTCACTCTGCACTCTACATCACATTTCACTTACCTCACTTTACTTCATTTCGTTTCACTCCACTTTTCACCACCCACCATCCACCCACCCATCCACCCTATTTTATACCCTGTACTCACCCTTGCACCTAAACCTTTACCCCTGTCTAACCCCTTTTGCATGCATATGAGGACATAGCATAATTTGGCATGGGGGGGTGGATAGGCATCCATAGGATCTGGGAATTATATGGGTATTTTGCAAATTCTTGACCATTGTACATACCCATCTATAGTATATATATATAGCCTAATTAAAAAATCCCTAAAAATTAAAAATTTTGAAAAATTTCAAAAAATTACAAAACACCAAAAGTTCATAAAAAATGGAAAATTTAAAAATTAAAAATGTTTTCAAAGGTGTTTAGCTATGATTTGGAAGCTGAAGCAAAAATGAAATAAGTGTTTACGGACATTCAGCTTTTGCTTTGAAGACTTTCCTAGCCACAGAAGCTTGATTCGCTCAGGCTTTAGCTTAATACACTTGAGCAGTGACAAGATAGACTAGGATCTCTCCTAACTTAGGACATATTCTTGTACTTAAGTCAACAGTACAGGATTCGTTGGTTTGCTTCTGCTTGAAAGTCTAAGTAACCCTGGTTCATACTAGATAGAGTCGGGAAAGACCAGATGAACGTAAGATCCAACCCTAGTGTTCATTAGGGAGGGTGGAGTCCTTACCTGTGCGTGCAGGTAGACTCTTTATCTTTGTTTTTAGTCTTGTGTTTAGAAGGAACTCTTTTCATCTAAGTTCTCACCCACCAAATAAGTGTGCTCTACCAAATAAAGTTGTCGGAGACATACTAACATTTATTTGTATTTAAAAATATAAAGAAAAAAAAGAAAAAGTCAAAAAGAATTTGCAAAAAAAGATATTCTTTAGAATAAGTCAGTATGTTCTCCTATGTCCAGTAAATTCCTCCACCAAATGTTTTTCAGGGTGCATTACAAATACCCTGTTTCTACCAAATATTCCTTGAGCCACAACTGAATAAGAGTTGGGTTGAGTCTTTTCTCATTTTTGAGAGTTAAGTCGAAGACATGAGCTGAAACTAGGATCAACCTGGACTTAAAAAGATGTGAAATCCTGGGATTGAGTCTTATGTTCATCTGGTTAGTCCTGATTATTCACTAAGCACAAACCATAACCTCTTAGCTTTTGAGTTTTGCAAAACCCTCTTAGTCCTGGAAATCGCACATAAGGTTTAAATATCAAGAGTCCTTATTAGTCGAGAGATGATCTATGTTATGTGAGACTTGAGTTCCGGTAGTCTTCTTTGCAATTGGCTCTTACAATGTCCAACTAATAAACACATTAATGTTGCTTCAGAAAAATCTTCGGCTTAAGATCATTTCTAAATACTAATACCTTTTTGAATAAGTATTTTGCTAGGGACTAGGAAAAGATAGGCATGGGGGTGTGATTGCACAGCAATTCATGTCTCTAATTAGGCCATCTTATGCTGTGTTCTAACATTAAGCATTTATATTAGATAGCTATGCATGCATCATGTAAATATTTTCATTTGTGCATTATATGGAGAGGAAGATAGAGAGAGAGATTGAGCATCCATTCATCTATTCCATTTCCACCTTATTTCCATTCAAATCCCACCATTAATTCCACTTAATAAGCACCTAATTACAAGCCTACATTCATTTCCCTACAACCCAAGTACATCCCCATAATTAACACAAAGTTGTCCCCTCTAAAAAAATATCCCCAACCACCTACAACTACCCGCCACCCTCACCTTCACCTATAAAACACTCACCTCCCTTCCATGCACAAAGGTCGACACCACCCTCCCATCCTCCACCTTCATCCAATCCCACCTCCATTAGACACACACCACCAGCCGACCGCACACTCCCCCTGAGCTCTCCTCTCTCCCTATCTTTGCCTCCTCATCCTCAGTATCCTCTTACAAGTTGAGAGGGACACTGAGTGCAGAGGAGACTCTCCCGTGGTTGCAACCACCACGGCGAGGGTACACCACCGCCCAGCTCCCTTGCGAGCAGGTGGGCATGGTGGATTCTCTGTTTTGATTTCTTTTGTTTTGTTATCTTGATTTTTGTTTTCTTTTTCTTGTCTTTGTTCCATCGCCATTACCAGAGCTGCAAGCTCTGGAGCTCCTTCACCGCAACCTCTACACACGCCAACACCTCACAGTGTGCCATCGTGTGCGTCATCCTCCCTTTCCTCGCGCTTTGCGCACATTTCCAGCCGGTTTGTTGCCAGTTTGCACACCCTTAGCCACGCAACTGTGTGAGCATTCAGCCAGTAGCACCACGAGAGAGCCGGTCACTTTTTTCCCTTGGCACTGTAGTCGACCTCACGTAGCTACAGTGCCTGATCGACTCACTTCTCACTTATCCGATGACCTGGGCACTCTCTCTCCTTGCGTCATCCGCTGCACCCGGTCACCACGCCTCACTCCAGAGCCTGCGTGTGTTGCCCTCTCTCCACGCGCGCTACATTTCTGCGTGCCTGTCTTAGTGTTGTGCTGTGCACCTCATCCCTGTGCTACTGTGCTACCTTGCTTGCGCCTTAAGCGCCCTGCGCCTCGCCCCTACATGCCTCTCCCAGCGCAGTGCGCACGCTACCCACACAGACACACACATTTTACACACACATTCCTATACATGCATACATAATCATATATTCATACTCACATATACACACCCATACACACACACCTACACACATACGTTTCTACTTATATTTACACATATTCACCCTCCCCTATCTATATACATACATACATATATTTATATATTTATATACATATACATGTATACATATATAGATATCTATACTTATATATATATATATATATATATACACTTATACACACATATCCACATTTCCTTCTTCATACACTTACCCATATCTCCACTCACAATACCGTGCACCTATCCATCTACCGCACATCATATCACGAGAATATTCACACTAGTTGCATATATTTCCCGATATTCGTGCATAGCAAGCCTTCTACCCACACTCACACACGTCCGCTCCACACCGCACGCAGCACGTAGCTAGGTTAATCTCGTCTTTCTAGACAACGATTAACCTAGCATTATGCTACATCCCTATTGAATCCTAGATTTAATATTCACTATGCTATTATATAGTTATATATATACTTTTACTTATATACATATATCTATATCTATATCTATATATCCTATAAATATGTATTCTACATATAAATAGGCTATGTATTTCAATTCATTTCAATTCCGCATTCAATTCTTCATTTTCATTTTCTTTTGTATTTGCTTTTATTTTATTGCTTAAAGAAAAGGCAAAAAAAAGTATAAAATATAAAAGACAATTCTTGACTTGCAGGCGCACGGTCTCGCGTGTGGCGAGAGTGGATTTGAGTATTTTGGCGTGTAGCTAAGGACCTATTTGAGGGTGTGCCTCAACGACAAGATTATCTCCAAAAAAAAATTCTAAAAATCAAGAAAACCAAAAATACAAGAAGTGAAAGGAATTGATGTGAATCTAGGAAGTGCGTAGAAACTGAGTAATTCCAAACCTGCCTCCCTGAGTTCGACCCTGGCCTAAAAGCGACAATCTTAAAATCTAACTAGGTTAATAAATTTTTGATAAACGAGTGTAGATTAGCTTGTATGTTAACCACTTTCACTATATACAATTTGACGCTAATTTCACCTAATTAAATAACCCTACTCGCGTTCTATCACTGGGGTGTCTTGAGTGATCGGTCTGCAACTTGTAGGATTACCAGGCAAGGCTTCAGATTGCCTCCTCTAAGTTGTTCATACACGTAGCTCGGGAGGATGTTTACCCCTGCACCCAGATCAAGCAAAGCCTCATCTATATGTAGGTTACCAATGACCACCGAGATTTATGGGGCTCTGTTTAACGCATAATTCACGTTTTAAAAGTTAATTAGTTGTAGTATAGTGTGAAAACACGTCGATAAATAAATTTATAAAACTCCGGTGAGTACTGGGTCGTTCGCAGGGAAGCAATCTCAATTTTAACATAAGCTTTTCAATAAAACTAGTTCTAACAGGTATTTATATATGTATATATGTATAAAGAGACATCAAATATTCGTAAGATTAGATATCATTGCATTGATAAAGAGTTCTTCACAGTAGAAGTTGCTATGCTAAATAGAAACAGATAGATAGAGAGAAAGAGAGATAGAAAGAGAGAGAGATAGAAGAAAATGGCTGAGAAATGACGCTGCTTGTGGGACGCTTGTGCAAGATGCTGCAGCACCTCAGATCCAGAGCACCGGGACAAAGGTCGGAGTGGAGTTACAAGGGAACGGAGAGTTGCAGAGAAGGTGGAAGAGTTGTATCTAGAGTTGATGGGAGAGAGAGATAGATGCTTCTACTGGGGGGCCCTGGGTCCTCTTGTATAGTTTTGATGAGGACAAAAAGGGTATTTGAGGCCTTAATCTCATGTAACAACTCCTATTTGATCAGATCCATTGATATAGAGATCAACAGCTCTGATTTGGCCTCAAAATACCTTCATTTGCACCTAAAACGCTCGGATTTGCTTTGGTGGCGACACGTGGCAGCCGCTGCATCGTCGATCATCAATCGCACAGCTCTAATTCCTCCTCATGCTCGCGCTTATCTTCTTCACTCACCGCTTGCTTTCAAAATCCACCTCAACGTTAGTCGTCTGATCATAAGATTGGATGGCTTACGTGCTCGCCTACTTGCCTTTTGTTTCACAAAACTCATCGGATGCGTTCGGCTGCATAGCGCCCTCGTTGCGCCACGTGGTCTAATCTTTGCCCTCTCCTTGTGTGATCAAATGGCCTGCTTTAATTCGCGCCGCTCTCGTGCAGATTACAGCTCGAATGGGCATCTCTAAATCACGTGCATGTGTGCGAGCCAATGCATTAGGCAAACCTTTTGTTGTATGTACTTATTTGTTTTTATTTATGCTTATCCAGTTTGACCGGGTGATGTGGCATGCTTGTGATCGTTGGATGGAGATCCAACGACCCACAGCGTGCGGTGCGGCCTTCCTAGATGAGGCGGTGGTGAGGGAGCTGCTGTGATGGCGCCATGTGGCTCCATCATGGTCGTTCATCTTCTTCTCCTTGTATTTGGTAATATAGACCTCCGATCGAGTTGATTTTTGCGTCGTTGGATTGCGATCGTCAATTTGGATTCATTCGTGTGGTTAGCTTCATCATCTGAGGCTCAGATCTTTGTCCTTTGGCCTTATGATCTCTGTTCTTTTATGGACTACATAAGGTATCCTAGTTGTTTGATCATGACGATTTCGGAAGCGTTGGACTCTCGTCGTCGTACTGATCAGATCTGTCCGGTCTGATCTGACATATGAGGCTTTGAATCATCTGCGGTTAAAATCATCTTTCATTTAGGTCATAAAATGACGATATTATAGATTTGACTAAGAAACTAGCTATTTTGCAAATTGCAATGCCTATGAATACATTAATCCTAGGTTATGCTAGGTTCTAGCTTAATTCAGGTGATTTAGGTTGCATGATTACTGTGCAATCAGGCTCCTAGGTCCTTAAGTTTCATGGGTGTGCCATGTTGAACAATTGAGCTAATGAAATCAGGCAGGACAACTTTTGATTGGATCTATTTCTTAGATTACCGCTTTTTCGTGCACAGGTCCTTTAGAAAGCAGGCATAGGATAGAATCTGCCTGATAGCCTCAAGCAAAGGCTGGTTAATCTGCACTTGCTTAAAAGTCTCCATGATTTCATCCATCCTATCTTTGGCTCTAGATGAGCCAGCAGAAGTCTGCCCAGAGGTGTATAAGTGCTATGGAAAGGGCACTCTTGGTCTCTAGGTGGAAGGGTTGTCATGTCGGGTAAGAGGTGGAGGTGGGACAACCTCTTCCGATGAGGTGATTTCAAGCGGAGAGTTGGGCAACTCTTCTCTGGTGGGGGCTAATGTAGGGGTGGATGGGTTTTCAGAAGGTGGGACTATAGGAGCATCAGGTTTGGAAATTTCTTTCCCGCTCCTCAGAATAGTCACCACCTAGGCATGCTCCCTAAATGCAATTCCTTTTCCTTTAGGATTCTCCTCAGCAGCACTAGGAAGCTTCCCAGTCTCCCTCTGTCTAACGGCCTCTACAAGGTGTCCTATCTGTGATTTCATTTCATGTATAGTCTTGTCATGAGATTGGTTGATGGCACTTTGACTTTCCTGCATAGTTCTCAACATCGCCTTCAATTCATCCATCTCAGAGGCTTTGGTTGGGCAAAGGTCAGAGGTTGGTTCATTTTTTGGTTTTGAAAGGGTTGTGATTTATAATTCCTTGAATTTGAGACATTCCCTTGTCTCCATGAAAAGTTTGGGTGGTTCCTCTATCCCTAGTTATAAGTGTTGGAAAAAGGGTCATTACGAGGTCTGGGACGAAACCTTTGGGCGGCATTTTGGTTCGTTTATACAAGCTCAGGGAATTGGAAGGCCAAGCGGCAATCCACAGCGGCATGCTTATTGCCTTGGCAAATGGAGCATTCTGAAGCTTGGGATGTGGAGGTACTAGGCGTGAATTGGCTTGGGCTCGACATAAGCCTTTCCATATTTTGATTCAGCAATTGGATTTGGTAGGCTAAATTCTTGGTGTCCAAAGCCTCATTTGCCTCCAACTTTCTTTGCATGAGAGTGGGTTTTCTATCCACGTAGGCAGAATTCAGGTGAATAGAATTCTCACTTAAAGTATCAAACAGGTTCCAAGCTTCATCCTCAGTCTTAGGCAGAAAGGTTCCTGCACAAGCCCCATCCATAGTCTGTCTATGCGAATCACTAAGTTCGGTGTAGAACCTTTCAACCAGTTGCCACTTGGGCACTTGGTGATGCAGGTAAAGTCTCAAAAGGTCATTAAAGCGCTCCCACACATCATGGAAAACTTCCCCATCCTTTTGAGCAAAACTCATGATTTCCCTCCGAAAATGATTAGTTTTGCTCATGGGGAAGTACTTCTTCAGAAACTCCTTCTTCAAGACATCCTAAGTGTTAATACCATCTAAGGTATGATACCAATACTTGGCCTTGTCCTTGAGGGAGAAAGGAAAGAGGGTCCACATTTGGGTGTCATCAATAATGCCCTGCAGCTTCACCGTGGAACAGACCTCGGTGAATTCCTCTATATGCCTGTAGGGGTCCTCCCTAGCAGTACCATAAATGGAGGGCAGCAAAGATATGGTACTGCTTTTGATCTCATAGGGATTGTCCCCTTCAGGTCTACGTAGTGCATAGCCAAGGTGATTGGTCGGAATGAAATATTCCTTAAGACTCTTTTGACCAGCCATTTCTTCCCTTGGGTGGTTTCTTCTTAGGATTCTTTCAGGTTTTGGATCAAACACAAGTTGTCTCCTAAGAGATTGCCTACCAAGCATGCACTAAAAACACAATTCAAAAGAACTTGTTAGGTCTTTACAGGTTTAGGCTTTCGACTTTAGTTCAGATTGTAGGTGACAATACAAATTGCCTAATCAATTACACACCTATTGTTGACCTACGGAATGCCTTAATAAAGACCTAACTAGAACTTTAGAGATCCTCCCTAAAGACCAAAAAGTTTAGTTACTTCCAAACATGGCAAAGAGAGATGCAAGTAGGGTCAAGCCCTTCCATTGAAGCGTTGCTTTCGCGGTGCTTCTTAACTATGCTCAATCTGCAAGGTTTAGAGGCAACCTCACTTTTGGAATATAGTTTGGATCACCTTAGTGTCCAGCAATAGGAGGCTCTTTCCTAGAGGTTCCAACCTAGGAGTGTCTAGAGTTCGTGCTTCAGTGCAAAAAATGTCATACACGTGTGCATTCACCAAAAAAATTTTTCAACTTTGAACCACAAGACAGTGTCTCAAATCAACTCCTTGGGTTTTAATGTGTTCCTCCTTTAATTAGTCCTTTTCAAAAATTTAATGCGACCACTTGTTAGATCATTTCAAGGCAAATTATGTGGTCTAGGAATTAAGTCCAAATGCAAATGTGTGATCAAGATATGGATGCAAAGTAAGAGGATGTGTACCTTGCTTCTAGCAATCAACGATCGAGAATGCACGCAATGCAGAATATAAAGTCTTGATGCTATCCTAAATGGTCGTCCCTAGGGGCAGGCAGCTTCTAGCAGTTAGCTCATGCTTCTCTCTGTTTTTTTTTTCTACACTACTTAAGCGCAAACAAGAAAGGATAAACTCCACAAAAGAAAACAAAAAACCTATTGCCTAAATAAATGGGAACAAGCTCTCAAAAAGATTACCCAACATGGGCCTAAAACAAAATCGGGGAACAAACCCCTAAAAATATGACCCCAAAACAAGGGTCCCAAATAATGAATGAAAGAAATCCTAAAGTCTGTCTAAATGCAAAAGTAGAGAAAAATAAATATGGAGGTCCTGTCCTCAAGAATTTCTCCTCCGGATTGGTGGCGACAAGGTCGACCAAGATACCAAGGTCCTCCTCGCAGGTGCAGTAAGATGTCTCCTGGTTAAGAGTGTGGCTCAAGGTCCATGATGCAAAGATGCTGAGGTGCCTGAAACAATTCTCACAGAGGTACCTCACACGAACCAGATAGAATAAATTAAATATGCCTTAAAAATTTAAATTCGCATGAACAAATGAATGATTGCGAGTTTATCAGACCTGTTGCCTCCCCGGCAACGACGCCATTTGATCAAGTGCTAAAACAGTGTTCAAAAATATGATCTAAGATTTCATTGTAGTATAGAAATTGAGTGGTAAAACGTGCGATCAAAATAGATGAAAAATAAATAACCACTCACAAGGGGGTGGGTAGTTTCCATAGGGAGGCTTACGCCTGTTAAAACTAGCACACATCAAAAATAGATGTTCATGATTAATTTTGCCAAGAAATTGAGCCAAAATTGCTTTCAGATTAAGTAAACAACAAGAGCTAATGCTGAAATCACATTTATGAGAAAGAGGAAGGTTCTTTGCATAAACTAACCATAATATTTAATTAATAAATCAAAAATCAATCTGTGGCAATGGCATTGAATGTAATAAGAAATGAAACACAAAAAAGAGGATTTCTTCATGGCATTGCTACATGTGAAGGACGCGATGGTTGGCGGTGAGGTGCTCGGAGGAGAATCTCTAGACTGAGGGCTTTGCGATGGTGGTCGCGGTGAAGTGCGGGGCAGCCCGAGGTGGTCGAACGGAGCGACGAAGGTTGTGGGTTCCGATGGTGGCTACTACTGCTGTTGTTGGAGCTACTCCACACATGATTGCTGAAGAGGGGCACGTGCGGTGGCTACTGTTGCTATGCAGGCACAAAGAGGTGCGCGCACGTGGGTGAAGGTGCGCTGAGGGGAGCTGCTGGAGGTGGATGCAACGGTCTGCTGGAGGTAGCGAGGAGGGCGGCGCCGAGGGGAGCTGCTGGAGTTGGCAAGGAGGGCAGTGCAGCTGTGTGTGGTGAAGGGAGCTGGTTGGTGCGCTGGGGTGCTAGCTAGAGGTGGAGCATGTGTGGCTGGCTGTGTGAGTATGATGAGAGGGTGGCCTGCATTCATGTGATGGTATGGTGGTGGTGATGGGTTTTGTTAAAAACAGAGGTGGAAGAAAATGAAAATGAAGAAGGAAAGGAGGAAATGAAGATGGTGGTGGTGTTGAGTATGAGCGTGGGTAGGGGGTTGTGCAAAGGGGTGAGCGGTGAGAGGCTTGGCGGCAATGGAGTGATGGTGGTGGTGCACGTTGTTGTTGCAGTGTGGAGGGATATGCACGCTGAGGTGCTCATAGTAATGCAGCTGCTCCAATTTGGTGATGCATCCTGTTACGACGCACACCCATGGTGGTGGAGTAGACTGCCAAAGTCAAGGCTGGTGGTGGTGGAGTGGGTGAGAGCTTGAACTCTCTGTGAAGTTTGGGATGGGGTGGAGGCCTCCTCAGCATGGCAGGCCCTCCTCCTTTGTAGCAGCGGCTACATGGATTTGAAATGGGAGAGGCGGGAGCAGATCCGCTTCTCACAGCCATTAAGGATTTCATGGCTGGAGGAGGAAGCGGGGTCGTTTCCTGCGAAGAAGAAGAGAAATAAAATAAAATAAAATATTATGATTATTTATGCACAAACCCTTAACTTCTATGTTAAATCCAAAATAATGCATGTAATGCACTTAATTGGTTAACTAAGTCAATTATAAATGCATATGAATGCAATGCATGAATTATGCAATCAAGTTAAAGACATAAATTAATTTATTTACATCCTAATGCATGTTAACTAAATCTTAAAGATATCTTAATGTTTAGGCATTCACATACTTAAATAGCCTACAAATATGGGATAATCAGTACACTACCTAATGTTAGGTACACTCTAGGTAAACTATTTAACGTTAGATGCTCAATTCAACGCCAAGTTCGCTATCTCCTAGAATTCTCAAGTTGAGCTCAGACCAACTACCTAACGTTAGATGGATTGTAAAAAGTCCTCCAACTGTTCAAACCAAATTTGTTGATTTTATGGGATTCTAGGGTGATCTATTAGCTCCGAAGGATATGTTTTATCATATTTTTGACCAAATTAGACTTATGCAAGTGGTGCCCTAATGGTGTAGATTAATGTTAATCTTATTGGGGCTTTCCTTACGTTATAAGAAATATGAAATTACAACTCAATTCCTATAATTATAAAGACCTAAACTTGATCTCCTCCAGCTTCTTGGCTTCATAATTCGTCAAGAGAGCTTCAACCTGAAATTAATCTTGCAACAACTATGAATAACAAATAATTTTAATCTCAATCACTTGATATTGTTGTTATCATCAAAACAATCATTAAAGGCTAATGTGGTGCCTAATTGCTTATGCACCGACATTCTTCCCCTTTTTGATGATGACAAACATTCAATGGAGAGGTTGAAAAACTCCCCCTCACTAAGTGCTCTCTTTCAAACATTTTAGAGATATAACAATGCAAGATACATGCTATACACATTTTTCAACCTCATATCTTCCTCATTTCTCCCACTTTTGACATCATTAAAAAAAATAGAGAGAGATTTAGCATGTAACAATCCAAACATTTATAGCTGAAATCATACACTTGCATGATTCAACACAAAGATCACACGTATAGCTCAACAAAACATCATAAGTTCAACAATATTCATAGAAATAGCAAAAGCAATAGTTTTGAAGAAATAAGAAAACTAGCTATTACAAGCCATAGAAAATAACTAAAGATCGATGTTTGTGTAGCCCAAGGTCTACCAATACATGAGATGAAATTATTAATAAGATTACACATGACTAATCAAAACTAAAGCTGGAGATGGTGACGCAAGGCTAGTTACGATGCTTCCCTTTTCCTTTTCCCTTGGATAGGGTGCGAATATCCTCCTTGATTTGGGAAACGTCATGATGTACTTCAGACAAATCATGAGCAAATTGGTGATGAACATTCACAAAGTAGTTGTTGTATGCTTCATTTTGAAGGTGCATGCTCTCAATAGAACTAGCTAAGTAATTTATTCCGGCGATGGGTCCTACATGGTGTAGTTGTCATAGTCCTTGCGTGTATGTGGATGTGTCTCGGCCCACTCCTAAGGTTGGGACGTCCTCCAGATAATAATCATATAGGTAGGATGGATCATGAGAGCTCCCACCTACCTCTCCTTGATCATCCTCATCCATGTCATCGTCGTTGTCGTCATCCTCCTCCTCCTCATCATCATCCATGATATGCATTTTCCTTGTCGTGGTGACGTTGAAGCAATCATACTTCTAGATCTTGATGCATTGAAGGGACTCAAGGCGAACACCATGGTGCAAAGCGATGTGTGCTATGATGTTGGAGAAGGGTAGGAAATTGATTGGTTCCTTAATCATTTCATCAAGAACAATCTTAGCCCAATAAAGAGGTTTCTTGGTGAGGACAACATAGGTGACAAAGGCTAAGTCAGAGGAGATGTGATTAAACCCACTTGACTGCCTTTTAGGAAAGAGACTATAGTAAAGAATCCTAGCAATCAACTTTGGGAGAGGATACGTAGTGTTAGGTGCCAAGCGGTAGTTACCTACAATAGCACTTTCTAAGGGTCCTAAGTCCTATAGGATGCAATGGTAACCAAGTTCATGGGAGATAGATTGAACAGTGGAACTAGAGAAAGGGACCCCAAAAATCCTTGAAAGCTTAACAGAGTCAAGCATAATATTTTTGCCAAAAAGATTAGTCTTAAGAATTTTTCCAGTAGAGGGATGGTTAGACCAGGTCATGTTGGCATGCCAAATTTTTGTCAAGAAGGGGTAGTGTATGCCATTTTGTTATAGTCAAAGTAGGTTGAGAAGTCATTCACGACAAATTATGATTTTAAATCAAAATTTCTAAAATCATCTCAGATAATGGACCGAATTGGATAGGCAGTAAAACGCCAAATTTAGTGAGATGCTCCTTTGCCTCATCAGAATGGGCATACCTAAGGAGCTCCAATTGAAATAGGTTGGAGGGTGCATCACTAGAGGATGCCAGTCCCTTCCCTTTATCCTTTCGGGATTTGGGTGCCATAGGAATGAGTAGCAACACTTGTGGGTGAAGAATTAAGTGGAGTATGCTGTGAAAGGGTTAAGACAGATTGACTAACATTAGGTCAGGATGAACTAACGTTAGTTATGATGACTGTTGCAGTCTGGTAGAATAGGTGTGACCTAACGTTAGGTCGACAGGACCTACCGTTAGCTAAATGGTAGATTGCATGTCATGATTGGAAAACAAGGGTTTTAAGGGCCAAATCAAAGATTGATGATGAAATGAAGATGTAAACCTGCAGGAAACATCACAAGCACCATTCCAAACATATCTAAGCATCAATCCACACAAAAGCCTTAATTTTTGACCTAGATCTTGATCAATTCATAAGAGATTTCACAATAAGGTTGGAAATAGAGATTATACCTTGAGACCCCTTCTTGGAGGAGTGAGATCTAACGTTAGATCACCTCCAATAGCAAGATCTACACCTTCAAAGATGGAGAGGTGAGGGAGAACATGGAGGAGCTCTTGGGTTCTCTCTTTGGTGAAAGGTGAAAAAAATGAGGGTAAAGTGAGATAGGAAGATTGGGTTGCAAAGGTTAAGAGGGAATAAAAGAAAATTATATACTGAAACATTTGTAACCACATGCTCAAGGAATCTCAAAATCAATTGTAACAAGACCAAGGTGCCACATCTTCAACTTATGCTAAATGATCCTATTTAAATTATATTTCTAAGTTGAATGCAATCCTATTAGGCCTTAATGCCACTAATCTTGCATAGACCCAATTTTCTTCTAATTTCACCAAATCTTTCATAATTGAGTGGTTTAGTGAATATATCTGCTAATTGATATTCTGTTGAGATAAATTCTAATTTAATTTTATTTTTAAGCACATTATCTCTAAGAAAATGGTGCCTTACATCAATGTGCTTTGTTCTAGAATGATTTATAGGATTCTTAGAAAGGTTTATTGCACTTGTATTATCACAATTAATGGTTGTGCAATCTAAGTTTAAATCAAAATCTTTAAGAGTTTGTTTCATCCAAAGTACTCGTGAACAAGCCGAGGCGGCGGCCATATATTCCTCCTCGGTAGTTGATAGGGCTACACAATTTTGTTTCTTGGAAAATCAAGAGACTAGTGAATCACCTAAGAAGTGACAAGTGCCACTAGTACTCTTACGATCTGTTTTAGATCTCGCATAATCCGCATCACTATAGGATATGAGGTCCAAGCATGCGGATTTGGGGTAAAATAACCCAACATCACATGTATCAACTAGATATCTAAAGATTTTTTAATGGCATTTAAATGTGATTCTTTAGGACATGATTGAAATCTAACACAAAGACATGTGGAGATTAAAATATCCAGCCTACTTGCCGTTAAATACAAAAGAGAGCCGATCATGCCTTGGTATTTCTTTTGATCGATACTCTTACCGTTTTCATCTCCGTCCAATTGATTAGTGGTACTCATTGGTATATTTTTCCCTTTTGATCCTTCCATTCCAAATTTCTTGAGCATCTCTTGTGTATTTGTGTTGGCTCAAGAAAATTCCTTCATCCAATTGAGCAATTTGGAGACCCAAGAAATATTTGAGTTCTCCCATCATGCTCATCTCAAAGTTCTCCTGCATTGACTTGACAAAATTCTCGCACAAAGCTTGTTTAGTAGAACAAAAAATTATGTCATCCACATAGATTTGCACAAGAAGTATGTCTGAATTTTTTCTTTTAATGAAGAGAGTGGGATCAACTTGACCAACCTCAAACTTAGAAACCAATAAGAAGGTTCTTAATTTCTCATACCAAGCTTTAGGAATTTGGTTAAGACCATAAAGAGCCTTCTTGAGTTTATATACATAGTTTGGATGCTCTAGACACTCAAATCTGGGTGGTTGCCTCACAAACATCTCTTCTTTAAGAACCCCATTTAAGAAGCCACTCTTCACATCCATTTGGAAGAGCCTAAAATCTAGAAAAGATGTAAAAGCGAGAAGCATTCAAATTGATTCAAGCCTAGCAACTGGAGCATAGGTCTCATCAAAGTCTATACCTGTAACACCCAGAATTTGTAATACTCTTAATAAGCTAATTAAAAACCTTAATTGGTTGCTTAATGTGAGATTAAGGGTTTAGGGAACTATAATTTAGTGATATTAGCCTTGGAATTAAACAAATCCCTAAGTCATTAACAAAATGTTCATAAATGAAAAATTAAGGGGCCATTTGTAAGGAAAACATGTTTGGAGGCCTTTCTTAAGGCTCAAGAAGAAGCTGAAGGGCTTGGATGCAAAATATCCAACCATTATATAAGAGAGAGAGATTTAAAAATTTAAAAGAAAATCTCATTTTTCTTCTCCCCTGATGAGGTGGAAATTCATCACGAAAAGGTTTGAGTTTGGAAAACCTGTCGTCGTAGTTCGATTCGCTCCGTCGATTAGATAATATTTATAATTGAAACTCGAAAGGTGAGTCCCAGGTTGAACACGGGGAGGTGAATGTTTGCTTTGAAAAATCTACATTTCGCTTTTATTTATTTTTGTCATTTTTATCTTTTCTTATTTTTTTGGTATTTTTATCAAGAAAGAGATTAGGTCGATGAAAACTTTATATACTTGCAAAAATAATGCAGAGAGAGAGAGAGAGAGAGAGAGAGAGAGAGAGGAACAATCATATATTTATGAACGAATGTTTCTACAACTATGAAAGCAGGAAAACTATACTACAAAAGCGAAAAGGTAGAGATAGGTGAGAAGAATCCCCCTCCACGGTCGCTTGGAGGATGGCTCACTCTGATGGCCCCCCGAAGAAGGTGGTGAGGAGTAGGACGAAGGAGAACAACGGTGGAGTAAGGAGGACGGAACAGGATGTCTTCGCGGCGAGGATCTTCTTCCGGAAGGAGGTGAGAGACGGCCACGGGATGCTCCACGAATGGGGATGAGAGGTAGGAAAACTATTTTATTTTCTACTCTAGAGGAGCATCCTGAGCTTGGGACAAGCTCCCTTTAGAGCCTTGGAGGTGTTGAGGAGAAGAAAGGAAGAGATGGTGAAGAATGGAGGTGTAGGGGTCCTTTTATAGTGGAGGGAAGAGGAAGAAATTCGTGTAGAGGCCTGTAGTGACATCAAATGAGTCGCTGAAGATCCGCACCAACCACGTCCCCAAATGTCACTAAAGGTTGACACCGGCCACGTACATGCCCATGCTCTGCTGTTGCTGAGGTTGGAAGCACTGCGGCCGTTGGATCAGAAGTGGACAGCTGAGATGGCCCGGAGATTGCCCCTCTTGATCGCGCATGAGATGGCACATCCAGAGGTGCGTCGACGGCCGTATGCTGCATTTGTGTTCATCCGTGTGCCCACGTAGCCTCATCTCGGCCGCTTGTGTGCGATTGGGCGGTCAAAATTAAGGCTCTTCTCTTCTATGGCTGATTAGAGGAGCTTGGGAGAGTTGAACCCCCGCCACGGCTGTGCGAGCTCCTCTTGAGGCCATTGCGCTACGAGCCAAAGATGTTGCATTCTTGAATTAATCGTAGTTGGTGGTCAAGATATCCTAGCTGTTGGATTTTCATTCAACGGTTAAGATCGTGCGATGGAGTCTCTCTTGAAGAAGGGCGGGCGAGGAGCCGTTGGATGGGCATCCAACGACCTAGATCTCGTGAGGGGAGATGCTTTTGAGGAGTGATGAGAGACTTATCATGACTCTTAAATACCCCTAATTAACTAGTTTCCCTAGTTAATTAGCTAAGGATATGTATTATTTAGGGTTAATTATAATAAAGGGGATTAAATATTAAGGACCAATAAAATAACATAAAAACATTAAATTAAATATATATTAATTATAATTATAATTTACTTACTAATTTGAACTCAAATGCTAAATATTTAGCTAGTTAATTAATATCTAAATTAATGTAATCAATATTTAACCCTAAGTACTTAATTAACTTAAATAACTTAATCATTTAATTAAATAAAGATAAAAAGGGCCAAAATGTAATTTTGAGGCATAAATATATTATTTATCGAATTTACAATAACATATAAAAAGTTGAAAGAGCAATAAATTAAAATAAGCTTTAAATGCCTCTATTTACGTTTAGGTCCTCAGGTTTTTATTCAACTGAGTCTTTTTATTAATTATTGGCCCCTATCTTTTCTTGCACTTCACTCCCTGTGTACACTACTGACATCACCTTCTTCTTCGCACTGAACGGCGGAGGATGATCGGTCACCGCACCCTCCGATCACCTTTCATCTCTCGTCTAAACTCCTCCGCCCTTGCCACCAGCCTTCCGCTCACCTTCACCATTCCATCCTACGTTCTCGATCCTCCTAAACCTAACAAACTCCGGCACGGTGACTTCACCATCGCTGGAGACAAAGGACCCGATACCTTTGCACCTGGATGCGATTGTGTCCAGATGCAAGCCCCCTACCTCCATCACCACCTATAAATGCCCCCAAACTCCTCTGATGCTAGGGATCGACCCCCTTTCCCTCTATCCCACACTGAGGTCGGTTAGTATGCTTCTTCCACAACTCCGGCGTCTTCATTCTCCATCTCAAGCATTGTCGCCGAGGAAGCGCTGCCTCTCTCACCTCCTCTTCCTTTCCTCCGCCTTGTCATCGGCGTTGGAGCACCCCATTTGTCTGAACTCCTCAGTTTCGATCAGCCAGAGCTTCTTCCCTCACCAATTCTTGATTTTGATCTCGCTTCTGCCCTGCCAACGGCAGATTCCCTCACCTCCTTTGTCCAGGTAACGGTAGATTTAGGTTTTATCTTAGTGTAGTTTAGTGTAGTTTAGATAATTAGTTAGTTAGCGTAGCTCATGTTTTGTAATCCGTCATCTTCTTTAGCTCCGGCGAGCTCACTGAGCATGTTTGGAGCACTATTTCATCTTTTCAAATCAGTGATAACACTCTATAACTCTCCACTATCACTTCTAGTTCATTAATTACACACTTTTATCAGCTTTCACGCCTAATCCATTACACCTTCGCCGGAGAACTCTGCTGTCCACGGTGGAGGTTCTCTAGCTTATAACACACTCACTAGGAGCCCTTCGTCACTCTACATCACTTAAGGGCCCCGATCTTGCTATTAATTTGATAAATAACTCACTACATCATCAACGCCTAATTCCACACAACCTCCTGAGCTCGCTATCAATGGCGGCTCAGGAGGAGTTAAATCACTTAATTAAACACCTATTCACCATCGCCACATCTTCTTGAGTTGATTCCCTCATTCAATTGAGTGAGAGATTCGTCCCTGAGTTCAAACAAACTTAGAGTTAGTTTTTCTTGAATTACTTGATAAAATCTTTAGATTAAGTGTTGATTTGAGCAATTGAGGTGCTCCTGAGGTTCCTTGTGACCTTAGGAGTCTTTTAAGATCATTTATGATCAGTTCTGTGGAGTCTTGATCTCCAACCATCTATTTCATTGATCATTGGAGCTTTGGTGAGCTCCGGCGATCCCATTCCTTAGCTTCAGCCATTAGAACTTCTTGAGAAGCTCCAAAATGCTTCTCTATGGCCTTAGGAACAAAAATGTGTGATTTAATTTGAGTTTTAATGTGAGATACTTTCTGTTGGGTTTCATCTTCTCCAACTCCAACGGAGTCGAAGAGACATTTTTGTTAGGGTTAAAGACTTGGGGATTAGTTCTGAAGTATGAGGAGATCATTAGGAACTTGAATAAGCTTTTAATAAGGTCCGCAAACTCTTCCTTTGATCTGTTGAACAAACCTTATTTTGAGTTCAGGCAATGGATCTGAGAGCACCGTTGGGATTATCAAAACCTGAATTTGACATGAACAATAGCTTTCTGCGGATGAAGTCGATTTATTCACATCCTTAATTTGAATATGTGAGCTCGAAAATGGAAAGTCAATTGTTGAGTGGATTTGGTCAAAGCTGCGATGAACTCGAAGGATTCAGGTTGGAATCTTAGATTTAATGGGTTAGTTGAGTTCCTGATTCAATTTAGAATTGTGTAAATGATTTGAATGAAATTTATTAAGATTTAAGGAGGATTGCATGATCTGCATAGTTTGGGTAATTTACTGTACCCAAAGCTGTTATTGGGGTTTTCGCTGAAATTTTAACTCAAAATTCACACAGATCAATTCCAATTGACCTCTTAATTTGATCTAAAACCCTTCCTGATGATCTAAACTTTCTGTTGGACTAATTCTGAGCTTAATCAGAGCTCTGGAGCTCCAGGTTGAAGTTTCCAAGCTCCTGCTCCTTACTGAAGTTTCCTTGTTATCGCTTCCCTCTCTAATTGCGCGGAATGCTTCACTGTAGCATTCCAGGCCCTCAGTTGAGGGAAAAACACTGTTCTACAGGCCGTTAGATGATGTAGACACAACTATTGAGGATAAAATGCCTATTCATGCATGTTCCTAGGATTAGATTTGCATTTCATGTTATTAATATTGCATAGCATGCTTCATCCTGCATTTAGAGTAGTTGTGTATATTTTAGGTTAATTACGTCCTCTTTATGGTCAGGAAAGAAGGAGATTTATTTTGGAGCCTCGGATTGACGATCAGACCATACGGATTTGATCAGGACAACGATCGAAATCCAACGCCTCTGAAATCTCCTTGATCAGAGTCCCATAGCACCATATGCAGTTTGAGGAAGATAAACGGCTAAGGGAATAGGTTATGTAATTCAGAGCTTTAAACGACAAATCCAGTCGTGTGGATGGATTCGGGTTGACGATCGCAGCCTAACGGCACGAAAATCGACTCAATCCGACCTCTGTAGCAGCCCTTGCAACGGAAAGAGGATGGACGATCCAGATCATGCCATGTGGCTCAACTTAGGCTGCCCATGATCACTCATGCGCCACCGCATGTGCACAGCAGCGCGAGTGCGTGCGTGCATGCGGAGGCACGCATGGGTAGTAGCGGCAGTGCACGCAAGCACGTAGCGCGTGGAGGCATGCGACTTGGGCGTGGGGAGCGCACGCCAGCGCAGCGGTAGCCTGGGTGCGAGGTTGTCTTTAGCGACATTTACAACGGATCTTCAGTGACGTTTATGACCGTTACTAAATGTCTTGTATACGAATTTGATTCTTTCCTCCATTATAAAAGGACCCCTACCTCTCCCATTTTTCTTCATCTCTTCCTTTCTTCCTCTCACCACCTCCAAGGCTCTAGAGAGAGCTTGTCCCAAGCCTGGGATGCTCCTCTAGAGTAGAAATCAAATATTTTTCCCCACCTCTCATCCCCCTTCGTGGAGCATCTTGTGGCTGTCTTCTCACCTCCCTTCGGGAAGAAGATCCTTGCCGCGACGTTGTCCTGACCCACCCTCCATCCTTCGACTCCATCCTCATTCGTCCCGCTCCTCACCACCTTCCTCCAAGCGACGTCAGAGCGAGTCATCCTCCGAGCAACCGTCGAGGGTGATTCTCTCACCTATATCTTTCTTTTTGCTTTTGTAGTGTAATCTTTCCCGCTTTCTTAGTTGTTGAAAACATTTGCTTTAGAAATATATGTTATTGTTTCTCTTTCTCTCTCTTATATTTTGCAAGTAGATTAGTTAGATAAGAATTCATCGACCTAATCTCTTGCTTGCTAAAAATACTAAAAAAATTAGAAAAGACAAAAACGACAAAAACAAATAAAAGCGAAATGCGTATTTTTCAAAATCAAACGTTCGCCTCCTCGTGTTCGACCCGGGACTCACTTTTCGAGTTTCAGTTATAAATTTTATCTAATCGATGGATTTTCTCGCGAATCGAATTGCGACGATGGATTTTCCAAAATCCGAACCTTTCACGTGCTAATTCGATGAGATCATTTTGGCATCGTTGCTGGGGAGGAAATGCTCTTTGGTTTTTCTCACGTTTTCCCACATTACTAACATATTTTTCTAACTTATCTTTCTTCTTCAATTTATTGCCTTGCCGGTACCCGATCAAGGCGCCGAAGGCGGTAGATTGGTGTAAAGTGCGGGTAGAGATATTTGTAAGTTTATCACCCACAACCCCCACCCTAGTTTCCATTTCGCCACACTAATAACTCAAACTCAAATCAACCTAGGTGCTTTTATAAACCCTAGGATAGATCTGATTGTTTGATTGTCACTTCGCCTCACCTCACCAACCAGCATATATTAAAAAAATAATAAGAAAAAACTCTTTTATTATGGGATTTTCTGAGAGAGACACACATTAACACCTACAACTCTTGACTTAAGGCACACCACTTCACATCGATTCTACCACTTAATCAGAATTTGACCTATGGATCTGGTACACCCAAACTCAACACACCAATAAATGAGTAGAAATTTGAATAGGTCAAACATTTTTGTGTGCCTTAACTAAGTGGTGCAACAAGCCAATTGATTGAACTGTTTGAGCCGTACCACTTAAGATAAAAGTGATGCATCAGTAGCTTGCCACTTAGGGTTGATTTTTAGGGCTGAACCAGGCACTCCACATTTTTTTTCTGATTTCTAAAGGAATACATCATCACCGGTGCTTGTAAAACCTGGAGTGTTCTACTGAACCCTGATTGAACCAACCTAAGGATTAAACCCTAAAAGCTACTAAACAAGGTTAAATCCTAAAAGACACATCATCAAATAACCTTGTTTGCAAACCCTGGTTGTGCACGCACACACATTTGAATTGATCATTAAGGGCACAACCCATCTAAAGAGCCCATCACATTTCAAGAGCACAATCATCCCAAGACTAATTAAAACTAAGTAGATGTTGGCCTTAAGGATTGATTCACTTTTCAGGGCTTAGATTGAGATTTTTCTTCGATTAATCTCCTTCTACTTGTCCATCTGATGTCTAGCTAGGGGAGTAGCGTCAAACGATCGCGGCTGGGGGGTACACTAGGAACCGAAGGCGCAAGCCAATGGAAGAACCTTCTCCTCAGCCCCTCCCTATAACTGGTTGGATTGAATGGATAGAAGTAGACCAAATCATTTATACTCTCATGACGGGTCTTGGGAGTCTGTAGGCCTTTAGGCTAGCCCACCTAAGGACAAGGTTGATTGCTTGTATTGCAGGGCTCCTTTCTCTCTTCTGATTTCCCTCTTATTCTACCATGTATCCTTCGACATCTTACATTCATTTCCCATCCTACCCTTCTACCAACACTTATCCCCAAGATGATTACTATCCGTCTGATGTCAACCTACACTGAGTAGACTTGAATTATGACTACCCATCTCCTAGCTGGGACAACTTTGATTGGGGATATGAATCCGGACCTCAGTGTCCAGGGTCTAACCCTGGACAACAAGAGTATGATTACTATCCTTCAAAGAGCTACAAAGATTATAGATCTCCACCCTTTGATGATCAACCTAATTAGATCTACAACCATGAATGATATGTTGATTATAACACTTACCCTCCCCAATATTCCACTGAATATAGGTCACCACCATTCTTTAAACAACTTGAAATGACCTACTATCAGGGAGGGACCTGAGAACCTCGATATCTTGACTCCCTTAGATTTAACCCAAACCCACCCAAACCTAAATCAAACTAATTGGTTCAGGTGAACCAGATCCAAGACAGGGTGTTGGCTAACTTGAGGAACACCATACAATCTTTAGAAGCCCAGCCAACACCATGCATTGAAGCATTGGAGCCTATGATAAAAAATGATTGATGAGCTGAATAGCTCTTTATTGGATTTGCTCCAAAATGTTAGGGATAGGGGTCTGGGTGAGTTTCTACTTGGGAAATTATCGAGGTTGAGGATGAAATTTGTGGTTGCCCTAGTCTAATCTTGGGATGATTCTCAAGATGAACCCCCTTTAAGAGAGCCCATGTTTAAACCTGCTTAAGCATCTGTCAAAGGGGATACATGTTCTGAGATCGAGGATGACCTGGTTGGGCTAGAGCAACCCATAGAGGATGAACTGAGTTTCTCACTCGAGATCCCAGAGCCAGGGAATGACGAAAAATATGTCTCCATGGACCATGAAATGACATATGATTTTGAGACATTTATAAATGAGGATTATGAATTCTTTTATTCTGGGAGTGAGGAATCTCTTAGTGAAGCCTCACTGAAGCTTAAGGAGAATGATTTTAGTGAGACTAATGGGCTTAAGGAGCAAGATGAACCATTTCATAGCCTGATTATTGAAGATTATGATCATGCTGGGGCTAACTTGGACGATCCAAATCTTGATAATTCAATCAGTGGCCCCATTGCTCAACCACACCCTGAAGAGCTGAATTATGATATTTTTGAGATCACCAGACCCAAGTCAATCCTGATTGAGCCACAATTATTAGGCTTGGGTATTTTAGTTGGGGTGTACAACGATCTAGAGGTCCCAAAAACCTTGATCTTGGAGGATAGGAAGTTGGAAATAAATATCTGGGAAGCTAATTTTAAGGGAACTACGATTTTGGATCTAAGGGTTCCTATTGATCTGAAACCACCTACTTTTTACCAGGACCCTTACAATACCTTTGATGTGCGACCCAACCTTGGAATAACTGATTATTTTTTGAGTTGAACGTTAAGTGGACATCTGAACCTAGTGAACCAAATCTACCTTTTGTCCGACACTTTAGTCTTGGGTTGCACGTAACCAAACCGTAGACTCGGCCCCGAAAGCACAATAATCTTCGATTCTAGGTGATTTTCATCCAGAACCTGAGAACTACTTGACCTTAGAGCATGGGTCTGCATCACAACTTGGTCCACATATGTGGACATCTTCTGTTGGCTGGCTGAGGATTAATCTTTTGATTTTGATTTTGACCTGTACTTGTGAATTATCCATTTCTTCCCTATATGTATTTTATGCCTAGCTAAAGGCATTAAACTTAGCACGTGTGTATACTCACTTCTCTCTGTGGAGCTGACCGAATTTTCATGAAAGTTAGGTGATATTCTCTTTACTCTGCTCTTTTCATGTCTTTATTTTTACAATGAGGACATTGCATCATTTAGGCATGGGGGTGGATAATTAATTCTTGAAATCATTCTGTTAACTCAGTGAAATTTCTTTTAGTTTCTTAAAAAAAAAAAGAAAATTCAAAAAGAAAAAAAAGGAGAAGAGAACTTAGGCATTTGGAAGTTATTAACTTTAGGAAATGATATGATAGGACCTAGACACTTAGACTCTTCAGGCCTTCGGGCTTAATTAGCTCGGGTGTCCACTCAAATGTGGATTTAGTCTTGAGTCCTCGCCAAGTAATTTTACTTTAATTTCATGAATAAATTGGGATGATAAGTACACAACTTATCAACCCGCTTTCTGATTTGAGGGGATTTTAAGTCTAAGCATCTACACACTATTTGCATTGATTCACATTTCGGTTGTTTCTTTGGAAATTTGGTAGCTAATGAACTTTCTAGGATAGTATGGCTGGCAAGTTGTTGTGGGTAACAACCCTTTGGAAGGTTGTCAAGAGCCCAGCTACTTGACCACACTTATTTTATTACTTTTAGGTAAATCTTAGATCAAAGAGGCCACCTACTTAGAAAAAAACAATGGCACTCAAAAAAAAAGAAAAAGAAGAAAAAATAGAAAAATAAACCACATTTCACCGCACGAGTATGGCTGACAAGTTGCTGTGGGTAACAGCCCATTGGCTGGTTGTATAGAGCCCAGCTCACACAAATGCACAAATAATTCTCAAAACACTTAGGGAAGAAGCGGGGATGTAGAATAAATCGGGGAGACATACACTGGGTTTACCCTTGTGTTGACCCCATAAAAAAATTTAAAAGTAGGGAGAAAGCTACCGTTCGAAACGATAAACCCCTAGGCAGAAATCTTTAAGGTCACCTAGGGTCGTAGAAACCCGAAGTCTGTTTTAATGGCCGCCTAGTGAGTCTATCACCCTTTCACAAGATGCTTAGCATTGAGAGTCCTTTTCGAGTCTTCGGCGGGTCGGGTAGTCTTAAAAAGTTATCCCAAAACTCTCAAACTCTAAAAGTCCAAAAAAATTAAAAAAGAAGAAAAAAAAATTTATCTTCCCATTTCAAATAAGGCGAGGACTTGGGAGGCTTGCATTCTGGCAGACACCCGGGTACTGTTGAGTTTTTGTAGTTTAGGACCTTAGTTGAAAATTTCTATTGTTAATAAACGACTTAGTCCTAAGTGATTGAGTCCTAATTCTATTTTTATACATAGCATATAGTTTAATTTTGCTACGGACTAGCAAAAGATAGGCATGGAGATATGATGTGGACATAACTATGGAGGATAAAATGCCTATTCATGCATGTTCATAGGCTTAGATTTGCATTTCATGTTATAAATATTGCATAGCATGCATCATCCTGCATTTATAGTTGTGTATATTTTAGTTTAATTACGTCCTTTTTATGGTCAGGAGAGAAGGAGATTTATTTCTGAGCCTCGGATTGATGATCCGATCGTACGGATTTGATCACAATGACGATCGGAGTCCAATGCCTCCGAAATCGCCTTGATCAGAGTCCCGTAGCACCATATGCAGTCCGAGGAAGATCAACGACCAAGGGACTAGGTGATGTAATTCAGAGTTTTAAACGACAAATCCGACCCCGTGGATAGATTCGGGTCGACGATCGCAGCCTAACGGCGTGAAAATAGACTCAATTCGACCTTTGTAGCAGCCCCTACAATGGAAACAAGATGGACGGCCCAGATAGTGCCACGTGGCGCAACCCAGGCTACCCATGCGCATGCATGCTCCACTGCACTCGCACAGCAGCGCGGGTGTGCGCGTGCGAGCGGAGGCACACATGCGTAGCAGTGGTAGCGTGGGCGGAAGGTGGATCTTCAGTGACGTTTATGATTGTCACTAAATGTCATATATACGAATTTGATTCTTTCCTCCTCTATAAAAGGACCCCTACCCCTCCCATTTTTGTTCATCTCTTCCTCTCTTCCTTTCACCACCTCCAAAGCTCTAGAGAGAGCTTATCCCAAAATCGGGATGCTCCTCTAGGGTAGAAATCAAATATTTTGCCCCACCTCTCATCCCCCTTCGTGGAGCATCCTGTGGCCATCCTCTTACCTTCCTTTGGGAAGAAGATCCTCACCGCGATGCCATCCTGCCCCGCCCTTCGTCCTCCAGCTCTGTCCTTATTCGTCCCGCTCCTTACCACCTTCCTCCAGGCGACATCAGAGCGAGTCCTCCTCTGAGCAATCGTCGAGGGGGAGTCTCTCACCTATATCTTTCTTTTTACTTTTGTAGTGTAATCTTTCTTGCTTTCTTAGTTGTAGAAAACATTTGCTTTAGAAATATATGTGATTGTTTCTCTCTCTCTCTTATATTTTGCAAGTAGATTAGTTAGATAAGAATTCATCGACCTAATCTCTTGCTTGCTAAAAATACCAAAAAAATTAGAAAAGACAAAAACAACAAAAACAAATAAAAGCGAAATGCATATTTTTCAAAACCAAATGTTGGCCTCCCCGTGTTCGACCTGGGACTCACTTTTCGAGTTTTAGTTATAAATTTTATCTGATCGACGGATTTTCTCACGAATCGAACTACGATGACGGGTTTTCCAAAATCCGAACCTTTCCGAAATCCGAACCTTTCCGCATGCGAATCCGTCATCATCATTAGACTTGAAGAGTCCTTTCTAAGCTTCCTTAAGGCATGGCTGAATAGCCATGTTCCCATCTAAAATCCGTGGATCTAACCTGATCCAAGGCCCAAATTGGGGCTTAAATTGCGAAATAGACCTTAAGCGCTTTCGATCAAGCTTTATCTTGCTCGATTTGACCCTTGGAGCTGCTGGGAATCATCGATTGGAGATTAGCCTGGAGCAGTAGCCGCGCGAAGAAGGAACCGCTTAAGTTAGTCCCACCTCAGGAGAGTTCGAGTGCGTGACATGGTATAATATCAAATCTTGCACTGGATCCCCCGGTCGTTAGCGCAGGGTGCAAAGAAACTTATGAGCATTGATTGTGAGTGAGTGCGTGCACGTGCATGTGTGTGTGTGCATAGGTGTGTGTCTGTGTGTGTGCTCGGGTGGGTGAGTGAGCTTGTGGGCCTATAATGGGCCTGAGAATGTCCTTTGGGTTGAAATGAAATAAAATCGACCTAATAAAAACTAGGTTGGACCTCTAGTAGGGTCTGGTCCCACCCTACGGGGTGTTGTGTATCCCCGAAAGAGGTCTGACTGCCCATTAATAATTTTTGTTAAGTGAGGAAGAGAATGGGTTTAAGTGAGTGTAATATGTTTAAGTGCTGAAAGATAGCTACACAGAACATTAAGAAGAAAAAGAACTGAAAAGAAGAAAGAAGGGAAAAAGTGAAAAGTTTAAGAGAGAAAGATCTCAAGAGAGAGAGAGATAAATAAAGAGAAGCCTAAGTAAAAGAGGCAGAGAAAGACTAAGGAAAAGAAAAGAAAAGAAGAAGAGAGATTAACTAAAAAAGGGAAATTAAAAGATTAGTGTCTAATATAACTTTCAGAAGTTCAATTTATACTTTTAAGTTGTCTAACTTCTTTTTCAGACGGCTAATCAATGGCTGAAGCTACTATATCTTCTGTATTCAAGTTCTAAATGTTGTATAAAGGCTTGATCATTCTTGTAAACTTTTCTTAAGCCTTTTATTTTGTAATAGACATGTTCTATTTGGATTTTAATGAAAAATCTTTCTTGTATATTTGTTTTTATTAATGGAATATTGCATGTTTTCATTGTTAATCTCTTGTGCAATTATTCATGTGCTTAAAGTATGATAATTATTAATCTGATTGATTAAGTAGATAGTAATTCTGCCTTAGGAACTAATGATGAATTAAGTTTACTATTATGCCTTCTAGTGAACGACCTAGACTCAACCAGTTAAATGAAATAAAAAAATCTAAAATGTTAGGTTAACTTGACCCTATACTACACTCATGACACTAATTCGAGTTAATCTAAGTTACTTCTAATGTAATTAATTAAGACTAATAACCTTAATTAACTGTGTTGAGAATTTAACCATCAAGGAGCGGCTACTACTGACCAGTGGTGGGCGTCTAGATGGTACCACGTGGCATCATCTAGGCTGTCCATCTTCTTTCTGTTGCAGAGGGTGCCACGGTGCTTGGATCAAGATGATTTCTATGTTACCGAACTACGATCGTCACTTTGGATCCATCCATACGGTCATACTTTTCATCTGAAGCCTGTATGGATGTCGCATTGCCCCCTAGACCTTAATCTTCTTCGAACTTCGTATGGTGCTACAAGATTCTGATCTAGACGATTTCAGAGGCGTTAGACTTCGATCGTCGTCCAGATCAAATTCGTATGGTCAGATCGTCTATTTGAGGCTCTGAAATAAATCTCTTTCCCTCCTGGACATAAAAATAATGCAATTAACGTAAAATATACACAACTATTGTACATGCAGAATGATGTATGGTATGCAATATTCATAATATAAAATGCAAATCTAAGCCTAAGAGCATGCATGAATGGGCATTTTAACCTAATTAAATGTGTCTACATCATACCCCCATGCCTATATTTTTCTAGTCCCTAGCAAAATCAAACTAAATGCTATGTATAAAAATGGAATTATGATCTGATTACTTAAGCAAGATTTGTTGATTACATTAGAAAATTTCAACTAAGAACCTAATTAGAAAAACTCAACAATGCCTGGGTGTCTGCCAAAATGCAGACCGCCCAAGTCCTCACCTTATTTTAAAAAGGGAGGATGCATTTTTTTTTTGCTTTTTCTTCTTTTCTAATTTTTTTAGAATTTTGGAGTTGAGAGTTTCGGGATAACTTTTTATGGCTACTCGACCCGTCCAAGATGTGAAAAGGACTCTAAGTGCTAAGCATCTTATGAAAGAGTGAGACTCACTGAGCGGCTGTTAAAATGGACTTCAGGTTTCTACGACCCTAGGTGACCTTAAGAGTTTTTGGCTAAAGGTTTATCTTTCTGATCGGTAGCTTTCTCCCTACTTTTGTATTTTTTATGGGGTCAACACAAGGGCGAACCCAGTGTATATCTCCTCAGTTTATTCTACTTCCCCGCTTCTTCCCTAGGCATTTTAGGAATTATTTGTGCATTTTTGTGAGCTAGGCTTTGAACAACCGGTCAATGGGCTGTTACCCATAGCAACTTGCCAACCATACTCGTGTGGTGAAGTATGGTTTATTTTTCTATTTTTATTTTTCTCATTTTTCTATTTTTCTATTTTGTTTAATTTTTCAATATTATTTTTTTCTTTTTCTAAGTAAGTGGCTTTCCTGATCTATGATTTACCTAAAAGCAGTAGAATGAGTATGGTCATGTAGCCGGGCTTTAGACAATCGACCAATGGCTATTACTCACGATAATTTGCTAGCCATACTACCCTAAAAAGTTCATTAGCTACCTTATTTTCGTAAAAACCACCGAAAAGTGAGTCAGTGCAAATAATGTGTAGATGCTTAGGCTTAAAGTCCCCTCAAATCAGAGGGTGAGTTGATAAGTCATGTACTTATCACCCCAATTAATTTACCAAATTAAAATAAAATTAACTTGGCAAGGACTCGAGACCAAGTCCGCATTCGAGTGGACATCTGGGCTAATTAAGCCCGAAGACCTGAAGAGTCTAAGTATTTAGGTCCTATCGTATCATTTCCTAAACTTAATAACACCTAATGCCTAAGTTCTCTTCTCTTAATTCTATTATTATTATTTTTTGAATTTTTAAATTTTTTTAAGAAAAGAAAATAAAAGAAATTCCTCGAAGCTAACAAAATAATTTTAGGACTAAGTATCTACCCTTCATGCCTAAATGATGCAATGTCCTCATTGTAAAAATAAAGACATGAAAAGGGTGATGTAAATAGAATATGACCTGAGTTTTATGCAAGTCCGGTTAGCTCCGCAGAGAACGTGGAATATACACATGTGCTAAATTTATTATCTTCAGCTAGGCATAATATACAAACAAAGAAGAAATTAGGAATTCACAAGTGTAGGTTAGAATCAGAATTAAAAGATTAATACTCAGACCCGCCAATAGAAGATGTCCACAGATGTTGACCAAGTTGTGGTGTAGACCCATGCCTTAGGGTCGAGTGGTTCTAAAGTTCTAGATGAAAATCACCCAAAATAGAAGATTATTGAGCTTACGGGTCCGAGTCTGCAGTTTTGCAGTGTGCAACCCAAGTCTGAAATGTCGGACAATTGGTAGATCTGATTTACTAGGTTCATATGTCCACTTAGAGTTCATCTCAGAAAGATAGTCAATTGTTATGTACTTGAGTTGCACATCCTCAATATCAAAATTATCATAAGGGTCCTGATAGAAGGTAGGTGGTTTCAAGTCAATAGGAACCCTTAAATCCAAAATTGTATTTCCCTCAGAATTAGCCTCCTAGATTTTAACTTCCAAATTTCTATTCTCCAACATCAAGTGTTCAGGTTCTAGGACCTCTATATCGTTGTACACCCCATCTAAAATATCCAAGTCCAACAGTTGTGGTTGAATCAGGATTGACTTGGGCACAATGATCTCAAAAGTATGATCATTCAGCTCTTTGGGGTGAGGTTGAGGAAAGGGGCCACCGATTGAATCATCTAGTAAATGAGGATTTAGATCCTCCAAGTTAGCCCCATCTAGGTCACAATCTTCAATAATCGGGCTATCAAATGGTTTGTCATACTCCTCGAGCTCGTTTGTCTCACTAAAATCATTTTCCTTAACTTCAAGTGGGACGTCACTCAGAGATTCCTCATCCTCAGAATTAAAGAATTCTTGATCCTTATTTATATATGTCTCAAAATCATATGTCATTTCATAGTCCATGGAGACATATTTTTCATCGTTCCCAGACTCGGGGATCTTGGGTGAAGCAATCGGTTCATCCTCAATCAGTTGCTCTAGACCAACCTGGTCATCTCTAGCCCCAGAACATGTATCCCTCCTGACAGGCGCTTGAGCGGGTTCAGACATTGGCTCTCTTGAAGGGGTTTCATCTTGAGAATCATCCCAAGATTGGACTAAGGCAACCACGAATTTCATCCTCAATCTTGACAATTTCTCAAGTAGAAACACACCTGGGCCCCTATCTCTAACATCTCGGAGAAAATCCAATAAAGAGTTATTAAGCTCATCAATCATTTTGATCATAGGCTCCAATGCTTCAGTGCATGGTGTTGGCTGAACTTCTAAAGATTGTATGATGTTCCTCAAGTTAGCCAACACCCTTTCTTGGACCTGGTTCACCTGAATCGAATGGTTCGGTTCAGGGTTGGGTGGGTTCGGGTTAAATTTAGGGGAGTCAAGATATTGAGGTTCTCGTGGTCCTCCCTGATAGTATGTCATTTTGGGTTGTTCAAAAAATGGTGGTGACATATATTCAGTGGAATACTGGGGAGGGTAGGTGTTATAATCATCATATCCTTCCTGATTGTAGATCGAGTTGGTTTGATCATCAAAGGGTGGAGATCTATAATCATTGTAGGTGTGAGAAGGATAATAATGATAGTCTTGTCATCTAGGGTTAGGCCCTGGAAACTGTGGTCCGGATTCATATCCCCAATCAAAGTTATCCAGGCTAGGAGATGGGTAATCATAAGTCGAGTCGGGATAGTAATCATCTTGAGGATACGTGTTGGTAGGAGGGTAGGATTGGAAATGTGTGAAAGATGTGGAAGGATACATGGTGAAGTGAGGAGGGAAATCAGAAGAGAGAATGGTGCCTTGCAGTACAATCAACCAAACCTGTCCTTATGTGGGTAGCCTAAAGACCTGTAGACTCTCAGGACCTATCTTGTGATGATAGAAACGATTTGGCCTACTTCTATGCAGTTAATCCAACCAGTTAGAGGGAGGCGCTGGGGAGAAGGTTCTTCCTTTGGCTTGCGCCTTCGATTTCTTTGATACCCCCAACCACGGCCGTTTGATGCTACACCCCTAGCTAGACATCAGATGAACTAGTAGAAGCAGATTAATAGAAAAAAAATCTCAATCTGAGCCCCGAAGAGCAAATCAATCCTTAAGGCCAACGTCTACTCGGTTTTAATTAGACTTGGGATGATTGTGCTCTTGGAATATGATGGGCCATTTAGATGGGTTGTGCCCTTAATGATCAATTCAAATGTGTGTGCGTGCACAACCAGGGTTTACAAACAAGGTTATTTGATGATGTGTCTTTTAGGGTTTAACCTTGTTTAGTAGCTTTTAGGGTTTAATCTTTAGGTGTATTCAATCTAGGTTTAGTAGAACACTCTAGGTTTTGAAAGTACTAGTGATGATATATTCCTTTAGAAATCAGAAAAAAAATGTGGAGTGCCTGGTTCAGCCTTAAAAATCAACCTTAAGTGGCAAGCTATGTGATGAATCACTTTTATCTTAAGTGGTGTGGCCCAAACAACTTAATCAATTGGCATGTTGCACCACTTGATTAAGGCACACAAAATGTTTAACCTATTCAAATTTTCTGCTCACTTATTTGTGTGTTACGTTGAAGTGTATTGGGTCCACAGGTTAGATCCTGGGTTAAGTGGTAGAATCAAAGTGATTGTGCACCTTAGGATTAGAAATTGTGGGTGTTAAGTGTGTCTCTTTTAAGTTAATCCCACAAGAAGAGAAGATTTTTTTTTGTATTTTTAATTTACGCGGAAAGGTGAGGTGAGGTGAAGTGACAATCAAACAACCAAATCTATCCTAGGGTTTATAAAGCACCTAAGTTGATTTGGGTTTGAGTTATTAAGTGATGGAATGGAAATCTAGTGGTGGTTGGGGGGATAAACTTATAAAACCTTCATCCGCAATTTTCTCCAATTTAACGGCTCTGGCTGGCCTCGGAAGAGTACCTGCAATCATAGTAAGATCAGAGAAGAAGTGAGATAAAGTTAGGTAAGGTGGAAAAATGCGAGAAAAATCAAAGAGCGTTGCCTCCCTAGCAACAGCACCAAAATGATGAGGCAGAAATTCGTCACTAAAAGGTTTGAGTTTGGAAAACCCGTCGTCATAGTTCGATTCGCAAGAAAATCCGTCGATCAGATAACATTTATAATCGAAACTCGAAAGGAGAATCCCAGGTCGAACACGAGGAGGTGAATGTTTGGTTTGAAAAATTCTCATTTTGCTTTTATTTGTTTTTGTCATTTTTATCTTTTCTTATTTTTTGGTATTTTTATCAAGCAAGAGATTAGGTTGATGAAAACTTTATCTACTTGCAAAAATAATGCAGAGAGAGGGAGAGACGAATAATCATATATTTATGAACAAATGTTTCTACAACTATGAAAGTAGGAAAACTACACTACAAATGTGAAAAGGTAGAGATAGGTGAGAAGAATCCCCCTCGACAGTTGCTTGGACGACGATTCACTCTGATGGCGCCCTGAAGAAGGTGGTGAGGAGCAGGACGAAGGAAAACAACGGCGGAGGGAGGATGGGACAGGATGTCGTTGCGGCGAGGATCTTCTTCCGGAAGGAGGTAAGAGGATGGCCACAGGATGCTCCACGAATGGGGATGAGAGGTGGGAAAACTATTTTATTTTCTACTCTGGAGGAGCATCTCAGGCTTGGGACAAGCTCTCTCTAGAGCCTTGGAGGTGGTGAGGAGAAGAAAGGAAGAGAAGGTGAAGAATGGAGGTGTAGGGGTCCTTTTATAGTGGAGGGAAGAGGAAGAAATTCATGTAGAGGGCTGTAGAGACATCAAATACATCGCTGAAGATCTGCACCAACCACGTCCCCAAATGTTGCTAAAGGTCGGCGCCAGCCACGCACATGCCTACGCTCTGCTATCGTTGAGGTTGGAAGCGGTGCGGTTGTTGGATCAGAAGTGGACGGCTGAGATGGCATGGAGATTGTGCCTCTTGATCGTGTGTGAGATGACACGTCCAGAGGTGCGTCGATGACCGCGTGTTGCATCTGCGCTCATCCATGCACCCACGTAGCCTCATCTTGGCCACTCGTGCGCGATCGGGCAGTCGAAATTAAGGTGCTTCTCTTCTGCGACCTATTAGAGGAGCTTGGGAGGGTCGAACTCGCGCCACGGCTGTGCGAGCTCCTCTCAAGGCCACTGCACCTCGCACCAAAGATGTTACGATTTTGAATTAACTGCAGCTAGTGGTCAAGTGAGCCTTGCCATTGGATTTTCATTCAACTGTTAAGATCGCGTAATGAAGGCTCTCTTGAAGAAGGGCGGGCGACGTGGCTTCAACAAGAGTCGTTGGATGGGCATCCAACAGCCTAGATCTCACGAGGGGAGATGCCTTTGAGGAGGAGAGGCTATTGCAGCCAGTGTTGGGTGGTCTAGATGGTGCCACGTGGCGCCATCTGGGTCATCCATCTTCTTTCTATTGCAGAGGGTGCCACAGTGCTCGGATCGAGATGATTTCCACATTGCCGGACTGTGATCGTCACTTCAGATCCATCCGTATGGTTAGATTTTTCATCCGAAGCCCATAAGGTGTCGCATTGGCCCCCTGACCATAGATCTTCTTTAGACTTCATATGGTGCTATGGGATTCCGATCTAGATGATTTCGGAGGCGTTAGACTCCGATCGTCGTCGTGATCAAATCCATACGATCAGATCGTCCTAAGGCCCTGAAATAAATCTCCTTCCCTCTTGGTCATAAAAAGGACATAATTAACCTAAAATATACACAACTAATGTAAATGGAGAATGATACATGGTATGCAATATTTATAATATGAAATGCAAATCTAAGCCTAGGAACATGCATGAATAGGCATTTTAACCTAATAAATGTGTCTACATCATCCCCCTCAGTTGATGCCCCTTCCTCCCTGCCAGCTCCATTCGCTATTGGTGTTGCTGCTATTGTTGCTGCTGTTGCTACTAAGAGGAGGAGAAGGGAAGGAAGAGGAGGAGAGCTGCTGCTGCAGCTGTTGTTGAAGCTGTTGCGGTTGCTGTTGTGGTTGTTGTTGTTGTTGCATGAAAGAAAGGAGAAGGGAGGAAAGGAGGTGGTGTTGCTGTTGTAGCAGCTACCATTGTTGCTGTTCCTATTGCTGCTGCGATTTGGAGAAGAGAAAGGAGCTCCAATTGAGGTAGGGTTTCTCTCTTTGAATCCTTCTTTTGTTCCTATGCCTAAGGATATTAGAAGAAATGGTTTGCGTATAAAAAGATACCATGTTGCATGTGAAATGATAGAGAATTTTTCCCTTTTTGGTTTCCATGTTTATGGGTGATAAAAGGGAGGTTTTTCATCTAAATAGCTGGGTAGGCTTATGGATAAAACGATGGGTGTTTGGCAAGGTGAACTAGGTGCTGAGAACACCTGGTACCGGTACTGATGATTAGTACCGGTACTAGTTGACCTAGCACCACAATGTAACGCACTGAAATGGGGACTGAGAGCACCCAGTACCGATACCGGTGATTAGTATCAGTACTGGATGACTCTAGTCGATGAACTAGGGTTGTCTAGTACTGGTACTGGTGTTCAGTACTGGTACTAGCTGGGTTATTTAGGTATAAGGCCGGTGGTGCCTAGTACCGATACTAGCTGGGTTATGTTGATACATAAATGATGGCGTGCAGTATCGGTACTGGTGCCTAGCACTGGTACTGGTTGGAACTTGTGAATTTGGTACTGGGATTGCCCAGTACCAGTACTAAAGCATAGTATTGGTACTGGTTGGCCGAGTTGAGTTTGAGGATAGAATGTGCAAATTCATGTGGTTGCATGCGGTTATAAACTGAATCCAGGTTGTAAACAATAATTCTTTGGGTAAAGGTTATTGTACGTGGCTTTTGGATGTTAGGAACTCATCTTGAACTCAGATGTGATTCTAAGTGGGTTATCTGGCGTCTGATGATCCATTAGGCATCTGATACCCTTGATCCTAACATCTGATCCCTTGGTTAGACATCCCTGCAACTGGATTGCCGTTCCAGGGACTAAGTCCTAGCGATTGGATGCTTGATATTACATAGAGTGCCCAATATGCTCGATTTGGATGTCTAGTCAACGAATAAGTCAGTCATCGGTAGTTGCCGGAAGTGGGATGTTATTCTTGGACGTCTGACACATGATGCTGGATGTCCAATTTGAGGCTTGTGGTTTCGTTTCACATGGAATTTTCCCACGGAAATTAGGAGCTTAATCTAATTATTTAAACCCCACCTTGGTGTTCCGATTTTTTCGTTGTTTGTAAAATGCGATTTTTATAAGTCATTGCAACGCATAAAATTCGATTCACTTTTAAATTTGTAAGACTTAGATAGTGGTGGTGTCTAGGGTCATCCAAGGACGTAATGTTTGCAAATTCAGATCTCTTGCTTGAACACGGGAAATCAACTTTCTTTTTAGGGTTTTTGAAATAAAGGGCAATTGCAAAGTTGATGGTGGGAAAATACTACACGAATTTAGCAACTAAGTGGCATGAATGACCTCTTCCCAAACTCACCCTAGGCACGTGAAGGCCTAGGATAATTGGGAAGAGGGAGTGAGAGTGCTAATTAAAGACAAGAATCAAAGATGCACGGAAAATTAAAAATTGGCAACTTTATATAAAAAGGATTTCTGTTTCACAATCAAGTTGTAGATGAATGCTTCTACTACAAAGTAAAGCTACAAAGTTACTAAACAAAAATCCTGGATGATGATGGTGAAGAGGATGAAGCCCTTGCTCCAACTATGGCTACTCTCGTAGTTGAAAAGAACACCTTCTTCTCCTCCTTGAAAAACTCCTCTAAGGTGTGGTCTGCTCTTGGAAAACCCTACGGCGGCGTGCCTTGGCTCTTCCAAAGGTGGATGATTCCACCTTAATTTCTCCTCCAAGGGTGGGCATGCACCACCCTAATCTCTCCTCCACTGCCTGGCCATCCTCCTGATGTAAAGAGTCTCCCCCTCTTAGCGTGGCACAAGAAGAAGAGTGGAAAGGAAGAAGGCACCAAGGAGGCAAGGGATGGCCTCCTTAATCTTCTTCCTTCCTCCTTCTTCTTGGCCATGGGTTATAGGTGGCTTAAGGTAGACAATTACACTAAGGGAGGATGATCATTTGGTGGTGGTTAGGAGGGCTTTTATAGAGGTGGAGAAGGGTGGTTGGCGTGGGGATTAGGTGTAGGGCTAGGATTGAATTTAGGAGGTACTTAGATGATCCTATGGTGGAGGAGGGTTGGTGCCAACCAAGGGGATGCTATGGGGGTAGTTATGGTGTCTAAGGGGTGCATGGAGTTAGCACCAACCATGGAGGGATTCCATGGTTTGGTGCCAACTAGAGAGGGTTCTAGAAGGGAGTTAGGTGGATGGTGGATGGCCAAGGAATTGCATAGCTAAGCTAGCTTAGTTAGTAATTGAGTACAGGAGGAGGTGGGATGGATCTAGGGTTTTGAGAAGAGGAGTTGAAGGAGAGTTGTTTGGAGCTGCATAGGAGCTGGTGGCTGTTGAAGAGAATAACAAGGAGCTACTTTAGCTGTCTTAGCTTGCTAGTTCTTTGCTAGCTGCTAAGTCAAGCTAAAGTAAGCTAGCTTCTATTGAAAGATGCCGAGGTAAGATGGGTCTGATCTTTCTGGGGAGGACCTAGCTAGCTAAAGTAGCTAAGGTAGCTTAGCTCAACTAAGTTGAGCTAGGTGGAGTCCCCGGGAGATAGACTTGAGCTGGCCTAAGCTAGGGTGAAGTCATCTTCAGTTGGCTTGAGTTGAGTAGAGCTGAAGGTAGCTAGACCTGAGCTGAGGTGGACTCCAGTCAACTTAGCTAAGCTTGCTAGAGCTCCCAGTGAACTGATGTGAGCTGAGATAAGCTAGACTCAATTAAGTTTAGCTGGATCTGAGCTGACTTGAGCTAGGATGAGCTAAGATGATCTATCTTGAGCTACCATTCAGCTGAGATGAGCTGAATGGAGCTAGGATGAGCTAACCCTAGTTCAAGTGAGCTGGTATTTAGGTATGATAAGCTGGATTAGGCTGAGTCCCAACTGGTTTGAGCTTCTTCTTCACTAGTTGCTTTTCTGAGTGCTAGGGTTATGGGGATTTGACTATCTGTTTATCCCTAACACTCAAATAAACATATCAAAAAAAGACAATACATTCCTATGCCCTTTAAAGTATATTTTCACCATGTTTTTGATGAGATAAATTCAAAATAGCCTCATAGTAGTTTATTGACTGTATAACTTGTAGTCATGGTCTTAAGGATTGATCCCAGAGTGTGTGTGGAGTTCGAGAAGGCTTGAGGGACGGCAAGTGTCTCTGACTGAAATGACCCTTGCCAAGGGTCCCCTTGAGTTGCAGGCTTTCTGGGGGGTTTCCGGAAGTTTTTACGCCCCTATATTTTGCCCCGTGTACCCTGTACGAAGCTACAAATTTAGTGGGGGTCAAACCCACAATTTTCCCCACCAAAAACCCTACCCAACACCCCTTAAAACCCCCTCGTAACCCCCCTCCTTCCTCACATCATCCTCGGGTGGTGTGCTCCCCTCCTACTTCCAGCGAGCGAGAGAGGTGACAGAGAGAGAGAGAGAGAGGAGAGTAGGAGAGGAGGAGCCGCGTGAGGGGAGAGCTCGCGACTGAGCTCTGGTGCATGTGTGGCAGCAAGGAGGCTGCGCGAGAGTGGAGCAACTACTGCACGTGGGTTCTGGGGGCGAGCTGCGACTAGCTCAGCTCGGCTGACGCGACTGGCGACTGACTACAGGTGTGTTGCGTTAGGGTGCATGGGGGGAAGAGCAGTAGACGCCATGTGAAGTCGAGGTCGAGGGCAGGTCTATAGTGTGGGGATGGGAAGGGTCTGCTGTGCGAAGATGAGGAAAATGCTCATTTCGGACGTCCAGGTGGGGTATCGAATGTCAGGAGTGGGCCCAAGATGGTTGGGACACTCGTTGGATGTTTGAGGCGAGGCATTCGAGCAGTCTAAGATGTCTGAGGAGTGCCTCAAACGTATGATGTGAGAGCCAGGAGGGTTCTGGGTAGGCGGACGGCTGGTTCAGTCAGACCAAATTGACCCAGCCTGGTTTAAGTGAACCAAGAAGAGTTTTTGGGCCTATTCAGGGCCCAAACAAGGATCGATTTCCGTGTGATAGGTATTGTTGGAAAGCTCTTGGAATTTCCCACATACTTGAATCATTTCTATACTATTTTGAACTATCTTAGCACACTAAAATGTTGGTCAAAGTGTTTAATGCTCCTTTTGACCATCGATTCGGTGCAGGCTCTGAGTCTGAGGCATATGCAGGACCTGTGGGGATGTTCGAATTGGTTCCTCTTGCCCCCATACCTCCAGTACACCTAGGTAGAGTAGTCCTTTTTGCTCCGGTGTGTTGGTTTCATTTGAATGCATGTTACAAGTAGATAGTTAATCAATTATTAAGTTTCTGTAAATGTGACTAGTGAATGAAACATATGATTGCATTAGTCTTATAGGCAAACACACATACATGCATGCCCTAACTCTAAATTAATGGACTTTATGCTTGTTTTACATGTGAAGAATGATTAATGCTTGTCGTGAAAAATGATAACCCTAATGGCTGTGATAAAGACTTTTACCGTAACACACCTAATTGTCTATTCCATCTCAAAATCTAAATTATGAATGGAGATGCATGTTATTCACTAATGCTTGGACTAGAATACAGAGGATTATAACTGCACCTTAGTGATAACTGGAAAAATAACTTATTCGCTGTGGTATAAAACTTTGATAATGATGGGATAATTCGCCCACTGTGAGGCACAACAATTGTTTGGGTTCTGGTATGGGAGTGAGTTGGCCCTCAGGTACACACGTACTGAGGAGAGCTAATCACTCCTTGTGTAGGGAGAGAGCTAGCCTTCCCTTGGGTTGGGACCCAAGGTAGGAATGACCTTCCTACACTGACTCCTGTTAGGCTCACTGGGTCAACCGGGATAGTTAGGTAAGGGTACGCAGACTAGTGAAGGACACGGCCCCTGTTCTGTTCTGTGTTGTATGACTTAGAGCATACCTGTTAGTGGAAATGACTCACTGTATGCTAATGCAGGGTAGTCCCCTGTGAGTTTATTACGCGTGCTGTAGTCACCACCACGTCGCGGCTATGACCCTTGGGGTGGTAGACCAGGTGTAGAGCAAATACAGGGTGTTCTCTCGGCTAAGAGAGCACTGCATGCATGTTCTGCATCGGGGAAAACTGTAGTAAGATCATTTCGTTAGGGAATGATTAATGAGATTTTGTAAGCATAAAGATTTGGTTAAAAACCCATCATTGTAGTTGCGTGAAAATCTGCTATTAGATAATTTTTACCAAAACTCAAAGTGAGTCTCGGGTCGAACATGGGAAGGCTACGTCGATTCTAAATATGCAATTATATTTTTTTGTAATTTTTCTTATAAAGGAAACATTCAGAGTGATTATAAATAGCTAATCTACTTGTAATATAAGAGAGAGGGAGAGGGAGAGAGAGAGAAAACAACTTTTATTTTTTTTTTTGAGAAGGAGCAAACAACTTTTATAACTAATATAATGTCAATTACAACTATTTGCTATAACTACAAAGTTGAAAATCTACTATAGAAAGCGATAAAAAGATAAGGGATGAGAAGTTATCCTCCTCGATGAATGCTTGCAGGATGAGCCGGACGAATGATGCCTGGAAGAAGGAGAGTGAAGACGGAGGATAGAAGGCAAATATGCAAGAACCGGGGATGAGGTAGGACATTGTCGTTGCAGGATTTGCTTCCGGAATGGGGGCGAGAGGACGGCTGGCGAGAGCTCCGCGAAAGGGGATGAGAAGTGGAAAATTTTGATTTTTAACTCTAGCGGAGCTTCCCGTAGCTTAGGAGCACTAGAGCAAGCTTAGACTTAAGTTAGCTCTTAAAGAGGTTGAGAGAAGAATGAAGGGATGAAGAAAAATGTGGGTTGTAGGGTCCTATTTATAGTTGAGGACATGTGGCTAAAAGGGGCACTTCACATTTTAAAAATTAAATATAAGTCTTTAGTGACACACGCATATGTCGTTGAAGGTAAACGTCGGTGAAGATGCACGCTCCATCTCTGCCACTCACCATTGATTGGACGCACGTTGTGCGGCCATGTCAGTGCCTTCTCGCCTTCAAGTGTTGCGCTAAAGGCTTAATCTTGACCGTCTGATCAAGATCAGACCGCCCAGATCTCGCCTCTACCGCTTCGCCTTCATGCATTAAGAGGCGACGTAGCCTCTCATCCCACCGTCAGATGAAGATCGGACGGTCGAGTAATGTGCTCGCCCGCGCGCCTCATTGTGTCAGTCGGGCATGCGGTTTGGCGTCAGATTGTTCGTGCAGCTTTACCTCCATCTAGTGCCCCACGTTGCCACGTCCGTAGCCTCTCATCATAGATCGGACGGACGAATTTCGCGTGCATGCTCTTCTCATGGATTTAATCTGCTCACGCCGATTCGAGTGCGCGTCGTGCTCTTTGTGAAAGGCGCTTCACTGCTATGCTGCACCGCTTCTTTATCAACTTTTTGAACTTAAGCACGCGTGCTCTCAATCGTTGGATCTTGATCCAATGGTTGAGATCTTGTGAGCTTAGACGAAGAAGGAGGAGGCCAGTGGCTATGGGTGGCTTGGATGGCACCACATGGCGCCATCTGGGCTGTCAATTTTCTAATGCTTGTAGATGGTGCCACGGATATTGGATTGGGTCAATTTTTGCGCCGTTGGGTTGCAATCGTTGATCCGAACCCATCCGTGCGGTTGGATTTGTCATCTGAAGTATAGGTTTGGACCATCTTGTCCCTTGACCTCTAATCTTTCTCGGACTACATCTGATGCTTCGGAGGTCCGATCGGGGCGATCTTAGAGGCGTTGAACTTTGATCGTCTCCTTGATCAGAGTTGTATGGTTGGATTTTCAATTTGAGGCCCTGAAATGATATCGCCATGCCGCTTGGCCATAGAAAGGGCAAATTAACCTGTAATTGGTACAAACTAATCTAAATGTAAAATGATGCATGCTATGTAATATTTATAATGCTAGATACAATCATACGCCTAAGAACACATATAAATATACAGTTTATGTGAAATAGATGTGTCTACATCAGGGAACATGTAAACCAAGGGATAATGGGACCTTTTGTTAGAATAACTGAAATCACAAAATAACTAGTACCTGGAAATAGAAATAAAACATGCAAATGTCTGAAATGTTTACTGCTGCCTAAGATATTTACTACTTTCCTTTTTATTAAGTTATATTAGTTGAATGTACACTTGCCACTTTACTCAACTTTTGCTGACGTCTGCTACTTGTGTCCAGGACAGGGAGGTGAGTACCCAGTTCCATCGGCTGCAGAGGGAGTTGGGCCTAACAAAGCCCAGCCTTAGTTGTCCCTTTTCTTTTCCATTATAGTGACTCTCATTTTGTTATCGTGAGTATATATCTTTGTAACGAACGCGTGCCCCAGACGTCTTGTAAGACGTCTGGGAGGTGGCCCAGACGTTGGACCAGACATCTGGGATCACATCAAGACGTCTGACAGGACGTCTGGGATCGTTTCCAGACGTCTGAAAAATCGTTATCTTTCACACACGCGAGTCGTCTGCTCGCCTAAGCGCGTAGACCCACATATTCGATATTCCCTCTCTCTCTGCGACTGCAGACCGCTGCCGCGCTCCTTCTCTCTCCTCCTCGCGCGGCCTTAAAAGGGCCACGCCTCCCCTCCCGTCATCTCCACCGTCTCCTCCTTCTTCTCCTTCAGCCAGTGAGCGTGAGCGTGAGCGCGAGGGCGGCAGCGGCGGCCGCAGTGAGCGCAGAGGAGGTGCGGCGTGTGAGAGCGGAGCTCTGCCGTGAGGGCGAGCTCGCCGGGGCTGCTAGGGCCGGCCGGCGGAGGACGCAGGGGGCGCGGAACGGCGCGGGAGGGACTGAGCAGCAGGCGCGTGAGGTGCGACGCGGGCGGCGTCGCGAGCGGAGGCCGAGTGGCGCCCTGATTCTGGAAAAAATTTCCAGAATCAGACGTCTGGGTTGATAGACAGACGGCGAGGGTGACGTCTGGAAGACCATCCAGACGTCTGAAAGGTGAGTTTTCCTTCTTCTTCTTCCTTCATGTCGACTGACCGTACTGAGGGAGGGAGATGGGTGTGCGCAGGCTCGGTGATTCGCCATCCATCGCGAATCAGACGTCTGACTGTAGTACCAGACGGCGGGAGCGACCTCCAGACGTCCGGGGTGACCATCGGACGTCTAGGAACTAGGCCAGATGTCCCCGCAGACTTCTGGACGTCTGAGAAACCTCACAGAACAAGGTAATTCTTTGATCCACTTTTTAAGACGTCTAGAATAAGTTCCAGACGTCTGATTTTGCACAGTGTCGTCGTTTTCGACCCGTTTAGGGCCCGTTCGGGCTCCGTTTTCCGCGATTTGAGTTGCGTTCTTTTCAGAATTAATTCCTTTACCCGTCTACAGTAGCTATACACTGTTTTGAGACTCTCCTTGTGTTTGACCCTTGTGATAGGACCTCGTTCAGTTGCAGTCTTGGGAGTCGCGGAGGCACGCGGGATTCCCGATCACGCCTCCATTACTCCCGTTGTACCTGGTAGAGTGGCTTTAAGTTATTAAAATTTGTTAAATTATGAAACCATAAATAGAACCTAGGACATTGCATGAACCCTAGGAATGAGTAATAGATGGAATGATAGCCCCTAGGTGTTGCATGAATCCTAGGACTGGAAAACTAGATTGTATGATAGATCCTAGGACATGGCATGAATCCTAGGATGGGGAAAACTAGTGGAATGTATAATACTGCAGTCTTGGAAAATGGAAAGAGATATAAAGTTGCCTGTAATTTGAATTAACAGCTGCCTGTTGTGAATAGATAACGTGGTTGAGAACATGGATTGTAAGAATGTGACACTGGAAAGTGAAACCTGGATGTTTGAGTAAAAAGGATGGAACCCTACGGGGAAGTAGGAGTAGAACTCCTGGAAAGTGAATGGATTAGTTTGGGGAAGTGAGCTGGCCCTTGAGTACGGAGTACCAAGGAGAGCGACTGTCCCCCTGTTTAGTGCAGAGCGGAGCCAGCCGCCCCAGGAACCCGGGGTTAGGACTGGCCACTCTGTACCGACTTGCTGGCCCTTGCGTACATAGTACCGAGGAGAGCTACTAGTGTAGGGAGGTACTAGCTACCCCACGGGCCCCGGGGTTCTGCTAGCCTCCCACACCGACTTGTTAGGCCCGCTGGGGCAAACCAGGGTAGTCAGGCGAGGGTGCGCGGACTGTGGAGGGGCAAGGCCCCGGTTTGGTTACTGTGGAGGGGTTGGACCCCTGTTACTGAGAGGGCTCTGCCCTGGTTCCGTGCTGTGCTTTGGGCGCACCCGTTAACGGAAACGATTGACCGCGTGCCAGTGCGGGTTAGCTACTTGTGCGTTTATCGCGTGTGCCGTAGTCACCGTTTTGTCTGTCAGTGACCTTGGGGTGGTTGACTGAGGGTAGGATCACCACGGGGGACTCTCCCGGCCAGGAGAGCACCACGTGCTACTTCTACTTTTGGAAAAGACTGCAATCAAGATCGTTCCCACGAGGAACATTCGAGATCAAGTAAAAGATCTGAGGAATAAATGAAATAGCGAGAAAATTGAAAGATGTAACAAAGAAAGTAATAGAACATAACAGCTACTGTACACTCTACTGTTGCCTTTAGTTTTAGTTGTCACTTTACTTAGCGTTTTGCTGACGTGTTACACTCGTTACCTTTTTCAGGACCAGGTGTTGAGCAGCCAGGGTTAGCGGCTGCAGAGGACGCTGGGCCGAGTAGGGTCCAGTAGAGTTTACCACAGTCTTTTGTACCTCTTTCGTTTCTGTTATAGTGAGTAGTTCTTGTTTCCGCTGTACTTTTCTTTACCTACAGTTCATGTTATATGATAAATGTTGTTCTACTGTTGTGGTGGTATCTACTGTAGTAGTTTCTTTCCTTACTGCTGTACTTTCTTACTGTTAGTTATATTCATGCTGAATGGGGTTTATTTTACTGCTCTTTTGGTTACTTCCTCGTTGGACGACTAGGTCTTGGGATTAGTCGAGTTGGTCCGGTTCTCGTGTCTCGTAGGGACTCGGGAACCGGGTCGTTACAATCTTGGAAATAGTAGTTCAGTTTCTGTCCCTTTTAGTATGTTGTGATGGATATGATGTAAATGCACTTTTCTCTTGTGGAACTATTTTTCAGTTATAGTCACTTTACATATTTCAGTCCTTTATTCATTCTTCTAGCTATATTGCATGTGTGGAAATTAATATGTTTTGGTATATTTTTCGTTGGGCGACTGGGTCTTGGGATAGTCAAGGCGGTCCTACTTGGGTTCCACGTGGAGCTAGTTCGGGTCGTAACACCAACTTATTCCTAGGAAGTTATCGTGACCCTCCAGTGGCCCTAAGTAGAGTAGCTCTACCCTTCCTTATATGGTTTTTGTTGGTGTTCCATAAAGTATTTGCCATATGCAATATATGTTACCCAATGCCTCTTGTTGAGTTCCAGAGTCATAGTTAGTGGTTTTTTACTACCTTTTGGACTATGGGTACTCAAATTTAGGCTAATGGTATTAATCATGTCTTATCCTGTGAATTTGTGATTAATGATTGAGGATAACTCATGAAATCCAATGATGATTTGTTTAAAACAACTGTATGGCTAATTGATGGAATCTAGACAATTGAACTATAGTAATGTGACCAAATTATCTCTAATAATGATGATGTATGTATAAAATGTGTGAACTTGTTAAGTGAATGATATTTCAAAAACTAATGAACTAATTGAGAATATATGGATACCACTGATAGTTTGAAAAATGGATTGAGATTGAAATAATGAAATGAATGATGGAAAACATGAATGAGAACTGGGTGATTGATTTGAGCTTGTGAGAATAGTTTAGAAATCAATCTCGTGCTTGGTATTAATGTCACAACCGGCTGTATGTGGTATCAATGGCATGACCAACTATACCTGTTTAGAGGCAGAGACTGGCTCAGGGAGTAAGCTAGCCTCCTTGAGACTATTAGTTTGGTTGTTTGGCCAATTGGGTAGCTAGGTGCACTGGGTATGTGTTTATGTTTTGAGGAGTTGGTGTTTATTTCCATACCCTATAGTGGAGACGGCTGGTCGTGTGCTAATGCAGGGTAACTCCCCTCCTGCATATCACACAGGTCGTAGTCATCACTTCACCTAGACTGAGACCTCGAGGTGATTAACTAGATGGTAGAGTGGGTTCTGACCATCCTCTTGGCCAAGAGGGTGTATTATATCAACTTTGTTGTTTAGGATACCGTAGCGAGACCTCCTCAAGCTTTCAGAGGGAATTGATTTAGATAAGTTAACAATCGAAACATGGGAAGACATAAATAAATGGAATTAATAATTGGAAATCAGAATAATTAAGAATAGTACCTGCTTTCTTTGCGTTCTATAGTTGCTCTAGTTCATGTTTTTCTTTTCTCGTTGTTTCTGCTAGTCTATTCGACTTTTGCTAATGTTTCTTGTGGACTCCGTACTCAGGTGTTGGCAAGCTTCATCTAGATTCTATGGCTATAGCAATTGACAGTGCTGATTTGAGTGCAATACCATTGTCGTGGTACTTGTCATAGTTTTCTAATTCTAGTTTTTTTTAGTGGAACTCCAATTCTGTTTATTTAGTAGTACTTTTAGTTCTACTTTCTTCAGTTGTGTACTCATGCATGATGATGGGTATTATTGATTTTCTTTGATAGTATTTAGCTTCATTTACTTCTTTTATCATTTTATATGTGATGTGATGCATTATGTGTGATTATATTGTTTTATGTTTATATGCTGGATGATCGGATCTTGGGTGGTTTACAAATTGACTCGGGTTCCTACTAGGGTGAGGGCTCAAGTCGCAACAATCAGGTGGGGTGATGGGTAAATGAGGTGGAGGTTCTATAGGTCTATTATATGTTAGAGCTCAAACCATCATCCAAGATTTCCATCACCTACAATATGCTATAATCTCTCACTAAGATTGTGATTAAGAAAAGGAGACTATAAGTCATTAGATAGGCTATGGATTCGTAAGTGTTATGTAGTGAACCTCTTGAGTACTAAACTTATCCATTTCTAATAGTTGGGCCTAGGCTTAGTTAGAGGATCAGACGATCTTGTTTACAGCACTATTGTAATGAAGTAATGAGCATAATGAATGTGAGCTAAGGAGGGTTGATTCTACACCAAGTTGTTCTTTAATCTTTAGTTATAGGATTGGATTGTGAAAAAAAATACACCTATTGAGTATATGAAAAGGATAAGAAATTTTGAAATGAAAAGGATACAATTGCACATAGAGCCTAATAGAAGCTTTTAGTTATGAATAAGTGGCCAAGGACTAGTTAAGGAGATGATAAGATGAATAATCTAATGGGCTTAAGCACCAAAAAACTAGAATGACCACTAAATGTTAAGCACCAAAAAACTAGAATGACAACTGAATGATAGAACTTGTGTATGTATATGTTTGTATAGTAGTCATATTTACTTCCTCTATCTTCTTTCTTTCCTTGTTGAGATTTTAGCTCATTCCTTGTTTTTAGTGGGTGCATTATCCATCCAAGTAACTACAAAGGACCAATAGGCTAGAAATGGAGTACACCAATAAAGATACATATTAGTTGTTGCTTCTTTCTTCATAGAAAGTACTCTTGTTTGAGTCTTTAAATAGTTTCATTTTATCATAACTAGTTTTATTGTTAATGTTGATTATGATTTTGTGTTCTAATAAAAACAATTGAGAATAATTGAGAAAAAATCTTGGTATTTTATGGATCGCTACTTAGCCTTCTAATATGTAATTGGTAGAAGATTGAGTCGTGCAAAAAGTGGTATCAGAGCAACTCAATCACTTTTCATTAATTATAGAATGTGTCATTGGGCCTTAAGATGATTAAATCATGCAATTATGACATGAATATTTATGAATCTAATTGGGAAATAGAGATGAAAGAGGACAATAGAAAGATACAGTAAAGGCATATCTTTTTTGATGTGAACTATAAAAGAAAGGATAGAGCGAGAAAGAATATAGAAATAGTAGGAATTATATGACAAACTTGAAACTAGTAGCTCTCCAGCACTTCTCTGTGACTCAAGAAATTTGCCATGGTGATGAAAACTAGAAGAAAATGACTTTCCTTTTCTAAAAGGGGGAAGCTATCCCTCAAAAAGCCATCTATAGCAAAGGAATTCTTAAAATAACATATTGTAAGACTGAGTGTTAGCAAAGGGTAAGAGGATTCCGACCAAGGTACGTAGGTGCTCCTTGCCTACATAGTTTCCTTGATACACTGTGGCTAGAAAATGCTTCTAGCATATGTTAGCTAGAGAAGCCTCCTACCAAGTGTCAAGTGGCTTCCATAAATCAATGGTCAGAACTCCCCGTTGGCAACAACCTTCAAAATCAATTCACCAACCATAACAAATTGAAATCCTATTAACAAGATATGTTGGAATTGTTGCAACCCTTGGGAAAGACTTAGCGATGGCGAATGAACTTGGAAAGTTCAAAAGTGACATGATATCCAAGAAATCATTTGCTAATTATGAAAATCACTTTCCTTAATCCATTGCGGTAAATCCTAACACAATTGGGATTGATGTACTCTTGGCACAAGGGATCATCCACATCGTTCTGTTTTTACTTGAGATCAACTAGAGAGAGAGCCACTCTTGTATTACTACTATTTTCATGCTTAGTGTAATTTGAATTCAAGGATTAGATCTCTTGCTCACACATACACCTTAACGGATGAAACTTTAATAACAATTCTGAGTGTGTTTTCTCTACAATTCCTTGGTGGAATGCCACCTCTTATCGAATGTGAGATTTTATCACCACCTACAGTTACACATCCATCGCTAATAATAGCAACTACATTAATTAGATGTTTAGATACTTATGTACAAACAGAATGGCCTAAAAAGATTGAGATAAAAGAAGAAATTAAAATGACATATCATAGATTCTATACTTTTTCATACAAGCTTAATAACTTTGAAGGCCTTCCTTATTAGTTAAAATAAGATATTACTTTTACCATTATTCATAACTTACAGTATCTTATTGGGATTTGGCATAAAGTAGATGCTTTCCTCAACCACTTTTCATTACCAGCGAGGTCGTACTCCATACTCAATCGTCACAAAGAAAATACTCTTTTTGAGCTATTTGTACAAGGTGCATAAATCAAGATTCTAAACCACAATCAAACTTAACATACAATTTTCCTTACTAAGGTTTTGAGCATATAATAGAAATTTATATAAAATATAAAAGTGACCACAATTTCATCATTTTTTTATATTATAGATAGATAAACAAATACAAACTACTTATTTCTTACTATTTACACAAATATTACCAAAAATATTATATTATTCATATCAATTTCTCTCCATCGTCAAAGTATGATCCATCCAAGTGATTTTCAAATACAATCATTGGCATATAAAAAGTTGGAGATACGAGAGCTTGCATAAATGAAAAAGTCTTTTACTTTTACTATTAATTCTACTAAATTTGATATAACATCTAGATAGACAGGTATTGAAGTAAACAAAAATAAAATTTCTAACAATATCGTGTAAACAGCACGAAGGGAGGTGTGTATGTGTGTTTAAAAACGAAGCGGAGAACAAAGAGAGAAAGAAAAGACTGACGAGTGAGGCTGAGCCGAAGCATTCCGGTACCCAATCTCGAGCAATTAATGCCCTTTGACGTGGCTGGTGGATGTTAAATTATACTCGACGAATGGTAAATCGACTTAGGCAATCAATTGATGATGACGTTCATCTTGACGAGGGGATAAATAATTTGTAAATTTATCTTTTTAGGTTGGTCGAGATTTGAATTAAGAATTTATTGTTTTCACTTAAGTGATATATATGTCTGCTTACTAGTTAAATTATCCAACGAATTTACGTACGTAATCAATTAATTGATGGGAAATGATACACATTCATTAGTCCACATTCAACTTTAGTATATATATATATATATATTTTTTTTTTTTTTTAAAGTAACAAATAATCTTTACTCAAGGCTTACCGGCAAAGCCAAGTACAATGTGTTCAAGCCTAGAATATACGAAGACAGGAGAGGTAAAGAAAAACAAAGGATGTGTTGGAGATATACTACCCCCATGTCTCCAAGATGATTTAAAATTTCAATACATCATCGATAATTCTCAAGTAGAGTTCCTCCACCATGGTTCTACCTCTCATATGGCCTTGGGCATTTTGCTCCTCATCAGACACACCCACATAAGGCTCTACAACCTAGCGATCGACTCTACGACGATCTGACTGCCCACTCGATAGACTGTGCAAGGGAGTCGCCCATGCAAGTTTTTTTGAGTAAACTTACTTGCACATCTTTTTCCATTAGTAAGTTAGTTGGGTACGTCAAAGACAAATTCTAAGCCTCCGTTTTTTGACCCCCACAGGGTCATGCAGTTGGGTGGGTCTTTTACCACTATTATGTCAACATGGTTTGGAAAGGGTGTGAGATTTATTCAGTATAAATGATTGCTCTTTAATGTTTGACATCCACCAGCCATGTCAAAAAGAGTGAGATAACAAGGCTTAATTGATGAGGGAAAAATTCACCATTGCACATCTCTCCTCCTAAATTCAATTAAAAAAAAGCTTTGAAGGCCATATTTTTTATTTTTGAGGCAATTGTAATGCAAGAGGCGTTTACATAAATTTTGTAACTTATCCCTCTCTTCTATACAAAGAGTCTCCATCTACCACTACTTATAATCTCCCTCCTATCTTGATTAGTCATGTTTTTGTGAGAATATCTCATTAAATTGTGGTTTTTTTGTGTGGATTGGATGGATTGTAATTCAACATTGCTTCATCTTTGCCTTTGTCAAGTATCAATATTGATGTAGAGATTATTGCGAATACCATTTGTGGAAAACATCAATGAAAAGTTAAAGTTTTACCTCCATAAAAATCATAACCATCGACCTTATTTTCTTGATATGGATTTTGATCTACGATCAAGATTTGGAACCATCACATCTGTGCGGTTTCACGCGGTTGAAGTATTTTTTCTCATGTGTTGATTTGTGGTCTTCGTGATATCTAGATCAGCTTGATTGGTTATGATCCCATATGCTTGCATTCCTCCAACCATCATCAGGGCAAAAGTCGAATTTAAAATGTTGGTTTTTTTTTTTCTGGCATTGTCGAGATCGTGTTCCCACCGTTGTTCTCAAACCAATTTGAGAGGACGTTTGTGATTGCACGGTGTATTTTTAAAAAGTAGGAACTTTTTCTCTTCGGTGGATTTCTATTTCGAAGGCCAATACGTTGGCTCTCTACACTTGGAAATAAAGCTTTTGTTTCTTCACTTGGGAATTAGTGAATTTCTTGTTTATTCGAGGGAAATTAAATAGAGTGATGGCCCATCTGCCTCAAGCTCCATCGCCTATCACCGGTTATATCTTCTGACGTTTAAATGCATCCATGCGTTTTACTGATAAGATCCCACCCAGGTTGAGAAAGAATGGATGTGAAAGAAACAAATTATGTGGTCTCGATTTTTGCATTACATTTTACATTGTAAAGTTTCTTTATGTACAATTTGCTATCGCGATTTATGGCCAATTGGATGCTACAACCTAATTTCGTTTCGATACAACCAAACCTTGCGCTCTATGACCTGACACAAACTACGCCAGAATCACAACCTCCTCGATGGGCCGACATCGTCTATGACCCGAAATTGGCTATGGTTTGATCATTCCTTTTTGATGTGGTCAATCTTATGGCATAATTATGCCATATCCGATACTGGATCAAGGTGTAAAATATCAATACACGGTAGGAGTTAGGTAAAATAATGACAAACATACAATGTGTTCTACAATAATCATTTGACTGCCTTTTATTAATATTCCTATTACGTGAAATTAAGATTCACAATATATAAGAAAATTTCTGGAGGACATCCTTGTGTACATAGGAAGTAGATATTGTAGATGCAGTTGTTGCTGTGACTATTTTGCCAAAAAAAAAAAAAAAAAAAAAAAAACTGTTACTGTGACTAATGTTGCTAATTCGTGCATGCATCTTTTTGCCTCTTTTATTGCACCAATTCAACAATTACCTATTTTATGTGAAAATTCTCTCTCTCTCTCCTTCTCCATCACCCCCTTCCCTTTTAGTTTCTCATCCTCTCAATCGTCTCTCTTTCACCTTCTCCAGCGATGAGGATCGACAGCGACACTGTTGCACCAACATCATTTTAATGAATTTGGCAATGGATCTCTTGGGTTAGGTCCTTCCTTAGAGCTACAATGAAAGCTGTCTATCATGAGTATATCTTGAAAGATTCACCGAAGAAGGAGGAATATATCGAGTGACTTATTTATTATTGCTACCTTTCCATGCATGCTTATCTTCGTGATCCATGAAGATCCATGTCTTCAATATTGGAGCATGTCTTTCTTACTAATCTCTAACAAATCAGGGGGTAGTGGATAGTTATGATAGTTGGATAATACTACAGTTGTGCAACAACTCAGTGGGTAGTCGATTGTTATGGCAGTTGGGTAGTTATGATAATTTTTAACTAATCTTTGTAACAAACATTAGTTGGCAAATATAGCTGTATAGGTAGAGATTGTTGTGATCCTAATCAAGGATTTCACGAGGTATAAATAAAAAGAGGAAATCTATTAGATTAGATGATTCCCATTGTTCTCCAACTCTTCTCTCTGATTTCCTTCTACAATTCTCTCTTCTTTCCTTAAACTGGTGGTTACAAGGGCCCCAAGCCACGTCCAACCTTACTCTTCTTCTATTTCTTCTTCTTCTCCTCCTCTCCCTTCTTTTAGTAATTCTACCTCTAACATAATCATTCTCTTCAATTTAGAAAGATGTCTCCTGTGTGTATTTTGCTAGGTTTGTACTAATTTCTCAAATGCTTAATTTGTTGGGTTCGGTTAATGAAGTTTGTTGGGATTAACAAGCACAATTTATGTTTTTCTACTACTTTCGGAAATACTTAAATTTTTGGATTCGCTCAACTAATTTTGTTGAAATCAATTAACACAATGTCATTGTAAAGGATCCCTTGGGCTAAAGATGAGAAAAGATTGCACATGTAAAATAAATAAATAATAACATATGTATTTTCACAATTTCATGTAAATTAGAAATATTAAATGGAATAAATTTGATATGATACGATAAGATTTAAAATAAAATAAACAATAAATAATAAACAATAATATTAATAAATAAAATGAAATAAGATTAAATTTTACTATAATCGAACTATTCATGTAAAAACGTCCAAACAAACGTGTAAAGCAAGATTTTGTCGTGAATCTTATAACCAACCTTTCGATGAACAAATTAGAATGGAAAATGTACCTCAACGCTGAAAAGACGACAAAAGTTCTGTTAAATTGGACAATGTTAACAGGAATTCAACGCATAAGAAGGTCGAGGTACTTTTCCTCGCAAATATTTCCTTACGTCGTCGCTCAAAACCTTTCGTATTGGTTGGTATCACGCCGATTTATGTCTTTCCAAAGTTTGATTTTCCACGAGAATATTCCAGACAAGTCATCCAGTATTTGAAAGTTACAGGGCTTCATCTTTTGATGTGCACATAACATACCTATATGCACCTCATGTACGCTTGAAAGAGAGAAAAAAAACATTTGTTCTGAATTTTTAGGGGAATAGATAATGTTAGTTTGATAAGAGAAAAAAGAGGCTTTTACATGCTTGCCCCTGAACTTATTTGCAACCACGCAATTAATCCTCAGCTCTTACTGTTACTATAATAAATATATTAAAAATGCTGCTCAAGTCAAAAGTTCATATCTTCTTCCGAAATCAGACGATTTGAACTTAGCAACGAGGCTTGTTTACTTTTGAAACCACATAAAGTCTAACCTTGTTAATTTTAAAAATAGGAAGGGGGTGAACTTTGAGGGTTTGAACACGAAAAGCTTTATTCTTTTTTCCAGCTCCATTAATTTTGATGGAATATTTAACAAAGGTACGTGCAATCAAAGATCAAGCACTTTATAGGGATATCTACGTCCATAGTAAAAAACTTTATGGCATTTGTTTGATTGTGCCAGGAGAAATGAATAACTTGTCTTATTTTACAATCTTAGGACTTTTTATATATAGAGAGACCTTTGAAAAAAATGCATAGTAGGCTCATAGGTTGAAAATAAAATAACACGCCTACCACCTCTACATTATTACTCTAACACCTCCCCTTAAGTTGGAACACATATGTTTAACATGCCTAACTTGGAACATGAAAATTCATGATGTCCCCAAGATAGAGCCTTGGTGAATATGTTGGCAATCTATTACTAATGATTGGATTTCTGGGAATACTTTTTGGCTAAACCCTCTCAGATCTCCTTGGCAGTTTTCTTGTAGAGTAGATTGGTAGCAATTTGAGGTTCTATGCTATTCATAATCCAGTTCATCAAAAGATAATTATCCTACTCCCATTTTTCGAAGTCAACATTCTGAACATCTAGAGATTCCCTAGTAAGGATGGGAAGTCTCTTTTGGCTACCAACAAAGATCTTAAATGTCTGAGACCATAGAAGGTAATTCTGGTCACCATTTAACTTCATGGTGGTACCTTGTAGCATTAGAAAGTAGACATTGGCTTGCTATCAAACAATGAAGACGATCCAGACAAAGACATGTTATGGCCAAGAGAATCACTAAAGCACCAACAAGGTTGGATTCAAATTGTCAAAAATCTGTAAACTCGAACACAAGTGTAGCAATCATCTCCAAGGCAAGAGAGGTCCCCACAGATGACTACTTCTCCCTTCTAGGGGTCACTACAACCTATATGAGTTGGGAGGAGAGCGATCCAGTTGTCCCTTCCAATAGGTGAAGGCCCTATGCAGAGACGTAGAGCAATAGGACCACACGCAGCAGTGCAAAAGCCCTTAGGTGATGGGCTGCAAGCAGTGAGAGGTCCATGAAAGGGCAAGGAGGGCCTTAGGTGAAAGCGCAGGGGTAGGAGAATGCCCAAGTGGTGGCATTGTCGATGCTTGAGACCCTCAGGCGATGACATAGGATAAAATGGGGTCAACCATAGGGGGAGCTAATCAGCTATCCTCAACACTTTTAATATTAGGTATGAATCACATAGTGATAGGAAATTTTGGAGACTGAAACTATTTAATACAAAAAAGATATGTTTTACATTTCATTTGAATCTAATGTAGTTTGAGGAAGAATAGGGAATTGAGAAAGTGATTGAGGGTAATAAGAAGGGAGATACGACAAGTCACATGGAGTTTTGAAAGGGAAGGCACAAAGATACACTTAGAGATAAAAAATGGTAAGGAGAATACATCACAAGGGTTTCAAATTCTGTTTCATTCTACTATATTTTTCTACATCACATATCTACCTCTTTTATAGAAGTATTTCAACAATCCAAAAGATAAAAGACTCAACATATCCTACACGAAGGTAGGATTCACTATAACAACCTAAAAAAAGAAAGATTAAAGACTTGACTAATTCCAAAACAAAGTGATAACTAGAGACCCAATGTATTAAATTTATCCTAAAAAAAATAAAAAATTAATAAATTGACTATTTACATCCACACCCTTAAAGAGGACATCATGCTACCTGCATCGAAATTAGAAACTCTTATCCATTTTATCAAAAGGGGTCAATTTTGGTTTTTACAATATTTAGGTCATTGAAAATTTGGAATCATTAATAGAGGGGATTAGATTGTCCAATTGAGTTGTAACTCTATGTATTTCTTTGTTGCCTTAGGATAGTGACATCCATCGAAGAACTTAAAAGTATACCTCAATGTTGCAGAAATCTATAATTTTTTTTTTGAGGTGAAAAAGAATGCTATCGAATCACCGATAACAATCTAGAAGAGCTTTTATTGATAAAAAAAATAGCAAAAAAATTACATGAGTGAACTCCATTTGTGTATGAGATTCTAACAATTATTGACAATCAGAAATCCATAATTAAATACTAGGAAATGAGAAAAGGCACGGTATAAGAGGAAAGCAAGAAGGATGATAAATCCCCTTCCCATTAATTGATTTCATTTAGTGGTAAGAAATAACTAGGATCTCTACTTGGTATCTTCTCATTAAAGGAGCTTCCTCTTAGGATCATTACTCGGGCCGCCAAATTATATCTTCTTTGAATTTTTGGATTTAGTTTTGTAATAAGGCATAAAGATGAATCGCATTTCATTTCAACCGAACGCTCCAACCAACTTCTTTTTAGCATACCATAAGTAAATCCAAAAGCAAAGCAATGCTATAAGCTCCATCAATTTATTGTTAAACGATCACCGAAATTCTAACGTCAACTACGAGAATTATTGTGGTTGATTTTTTTTCCTTCTCATGAACCTGACACAGCACCCTCAAAGCTCATTTCCTTCCAAGATCAACTGATCAAGTAGCACAGATAGGGGATTAACCCATGAGATGTTTGTTCCCTATGAAAATTTAGTTCAAAATCATTAAGAATTCAATGAATAAGAGAAACCGAATGATAACGAACGTGAATACAAACAAATCAGAATTTTCTGTCTAAGGTCTCATTTTGAGACATGATAAGGTCAACCCTTACCTTTCCTCTATTATGCTAGACCAAACCGGCAAGTGATCCGTCGGTGGGCAACAAGTTCTAATGAAGCTTCACTGATTGAGAACAAGCACAGCAAGGCTGTAATGTTCGCTAATTGTTCCCTTAACTAAGAAACAACAAAGAAATACCAGCTTCCATTCAAATAACGTAAGCAAGGGGTTTGCATTTTTGTCTAAGTTGTGTAAGCAAGTCTGAGAACAATTGCAAGAGGTAGCCGGAGTGAGGCTTTAGGTTTTTTTACCGGTTCTTTACCCTAATAACTATGTTATGTCATCAATATAGTGGGTGAACACATGACTACTTCCAGTAGCAAATAAGAAATCACATGGTATGTAAAAGGCAAAAGCATGACAGGTACGGTCATGTTTGTATTTCTTGTTAGCCTCTATTGATTTTCTAATTGGATGACCCTCTTTTTTAGGAAGAATGGAGTTGCACCAAAATAAGAAGGGGGTTCATGAGAGGATAAAGATGTTGCATATACCAATTGTGCCCAAACCAGCGTCAATAAAAAAGAATTGCCAGGAATTTCTGGATACATTACGCCTAATGAATTGACACAATTCACCCAATTTGCTAGAATTGAGAAAATTTTGCCATTATTAATATATTGTATTTAATGACCATTTTTGGAAATGTTCCACCCTATTTTTCTTGAGTTGTAGGAATAGACAACTTAAATACAGGATGACCACTTTGGTAATTATTGCGGAATGGTGACTAGAAAAAGGATGATTCCAAACCTTGCAGAAAAAAATGTAACTACATCCAAAGGCAAAACCAATGCGAACCCAAACAATAAGCTTATACCTATGAACAAATAACAACACTGATAAATACATCACAGGAGAAAATTGATATTACAGACCCCAATCAATGCCCTTCTAATCAATAAGATGAAACTGAAGAGAGATACATACACATCCTCGACTCAAAAACTACAGGAAACTTCTGCATTTAATCACTCTGTTGAAGCAGAAGCAACTGCTCACCAGATTTGGATTCATCTAAGGTCTCTTCTCAACACCTGTGTTCATCGAAGCTGGTAATTTCTAGAGACAAGCAATTTTGAATCACCGAACAATTTTCAATGGTTCAAGATTTCTGATAATTGATACTGGGAATCTGGCGGAATTTCTCTTCCAGGAACATTGACCTTTAGAAGACTAGAATACCTGCACCAGCTTTTTAATGTAAACATTACCCAAATTACATATGGTGTAGACAGGCAATTAAGTTAGAGAAGCTTACTCTGAAGATGTGAAAAGGTAAACGTTATCTCTAATAAATGCAAGCAACGCCTGTAAAGAGGAAAAGAAGTTAGTGCAAGAAATAAGCAAGGTTATGGGCACTTGCATGCAACAAGCAGGTATTTTGGGGAGGCAAAGAAGCTAAAACTAATGAATTTAAACCAGGCACAAAACAATTGCCATATACTTGCCCTAGGAGATGTTTCCAGCAGAAAGTCACTCAGGCTAGTGTATTGAGTCAGAGTAGAAGTCCATCAATGCTTGTGTTTTAGCATTTCAGCTTTGTTTGGATGAGGGATAACAAGCATAACTAGGTGACGTGGTGAGGATAGCATGAATAGTGTCATAAACAGTGTCAAGATGTCACCTCGAATCTCCATACACAATATATTAACTCACCAATCACATCTAACTTTTACTTACTCCACCTTCTAACAAAACAATAATAAAAAACAACCTAATATCGAATATAAAGTAAATAAATTACAACTCTCTCTTCTATATTTAAATCACATCAACTTATAATTTATAATATATTAACTCACCTATCACATCTATTCCCACTATTCCACCACTTACACCAACACTACTAAAACTTATCCCGTTTTGAATTTTATCCAAGGGTAAACCCTATCCAGCCTCCAAATGCAACCGTAAAGACCAAAAACAAACAACATTTATACTCGTGTTTTTCTTACCAAAGAGTGATGTTTACTTTGTTCCAAAAATTTTGACACATAGTAGGATACACTGTTTATTGCTAATACAGGAAAGAAAATGTCCATCCCACCTCTTCAGAAGACGTACAATAGCCCCTTTGTATACAAATATTCACCAAAGAATTTTCCCACCTAAGATGTATAGCTGGATTCATTGTAAATGAATTCTAGCAAGATGTACATTAAACATGCTTCGACCACCTCAAGAGAGTGCAATTCATCTTAGGAAGCTCAACTTGATAAAAGCATATGACACAACCATGTACCATTATTTCAACCTCCTTGGTGTATGTCCTAGCAAGAGATTCCCTCAACAACACACACACTTCTACATGCCTAGCATTACCAGTTGATTTTTTGCCAACCCTAGCATCCATAGATGTCTGATAGCTCTCAAATTGTACAACAGTCACAGATTTCAATCATGATATGCTGCTTCAGGTACACAACAGAAGTATGAAACAACACGAGGAATCTACAGTAATGTTAACCATTCTCTAGTTTCTCCACAAAAGAAAAATCATATAGCCCCTACATAAATAGTCTTTGCATACTTATTTGGGCTCAAACAAAGTAACTTCCAAATGGGGGATGACTATAATAGGATCTATACATCCAGAGTAAGGGAAAATAAGCTCCTCTCTAGTCTTATTATTTATTCTCTATGTTAATTTCTTCTCCCATATAATATGGGAGAAAGGGGGAGTGTTGATCTTACTATAATCATCCTCTATTTGGGAGTTTCTTTGTTTGAGTTCACCACATGAGAAACTACAACTCTGGGAGGTCCGGAGTTTTAAGGTCTCTAGGAGGAAGATCCGATTTTGAGCTCCAACAGATCCAACCCTGTTGTCTTTAGCACACTCGCATACAAGAACCATATTGAGAGAGTTGTCTTCTGTTGTGTTGAGTGGGGTTTCTGTGTTGTACAAGCTGAGCATTGCATGCTCTAGCTTGAGGGGGAGTGTTGGTGTATATATAGTTGGTTTAGTCCTACTTCGTCTATTGTGGGATTATGGAATGTATGGTAGCCTATAAATAGGCATGTACTCCTCTACTTATTTTTTGAGAAGATCAATACAGAAACTCGCTCTCTCAGGGCCTTCTCCCGTGGTTTTCATCTCGCTCCTCTTCGAACAAACCTAGAACAAAAAATAGAACTCCAAGATATAAAGAAAATATAACATCTAGAACAAAAGATAATTCCCAAGATTGACTTGTTCTAACACTAAGTCGAATAACATAATAAGCGAAAGCAAATCAACAAGAATATCAAGGCGTAAACAAGAAATATCACTAGGGTTTACGTGGAAACCCTACTCATGAGGAACGAGAAGAAAACCAAGGGAGAAGGTCCCGATAGGACGAGTTGCTGTATTGATCTTCTCAAAGAATAAGCAGAGGAGTATATGCCTATTTATATGCCATTAGATGCTCCATAATCTCACAATAGACAATGTAGGACTAAACCAACTATACATACTCCAACATGATCCAATTAAACTAGGTTTGATTAGGGGTTCACAATTTGGTCCTAATAAAATGGGGCTCAACTTGGCCCTGTAACAAATGGATTTAAGCTTGAGTGTTGAACTTTTACTTTGAACCCACTTGTGCCCAAAAGACCCAATCAACTTAGGATTTTATATATATTAAGATATGTTTACATATATTTTTAATTTTTGTATGATTTCTGTTTTACTTTGTAATTTTACTTAATCATTGAGTTCTGTTCTCAATTCCCAATTTCCATGCACATTTTTGCACATTATGTTTCAAATATGCTCTTAATTGAGGCATTTGGGCTAGGTGGGCGTTGCCTTGATGGGTAGGCCGGAATTTACAAGTAGGTGGCCAGTAACCTGTGGGCTTAATAGGCCAGCCAGGGCTTCCAAAGTGAAGACTTCATCCAATAGTGAAATCAGCCGAGCTTGAGACCCAAAGAGCAGTAGGCTGAATCAGCTTTAGTAGGTGGACAGATAGGTTGGTCCAAGCCTACAAATACTGCCAGAGAAAGTTAGCAATTTTTGATATAGTGTCACACATGATGACACCATTGGAATGCAAGTCATTGATCAGGATCCAAAGCCTCACACCAATTAAAGCTGCGTCTCTTGATTTACACTTAATATTTTCCTTCACTATATCATAAAAAGCTACTACATGCTTGCCACCAAAGGGTGGGTACAGTGGTAGAGCCCTCTATTCTAAGAAGTCATGGGATCAAGTCTCATGCCCACCATATTTACCTTTTCAAAGAAAAAACTACGACATGCTTTCAGAATGCAATGCTTTCACCTCAAAATAAACATGCACTTCGTGAATCTTCCATTTCCAATAGATATTTTGATGAAATTGATATGTTATCAACTTCGTATATCCAGCAAACATGTTTTATAATTTGCATGCCATCCATTAGCTCCACTTCCCTCTTTTTTCTCTGTCCCCAGAGTTGGGGGAATCGAAAAGGTAACATTTGACCATTCCATCCTCCCAAAGAAAGAGGGGGAAAAAAAACGTTTGATAATCTGACATTACCACTTGCCTATGGAAGGTGCTCAAGAGGATAATAACAAGGATCAGATGGCAGAATCCCACATGCCTCAGAGGCTCCCACTACAATCAAGGACATTCTCAGTGAAGAATCACCCAACGAAATGCCACTGCAGGAAAGGTAGTTTGCAATGGGGAATTAGATTTGGCAGAGGGAAGGGATGCTCACTGCAGGAAAGTGAATGACAAAGAGAGCCCTTTGCTTGGGCATGCGTAACTGATCGTGGGGAAGGAAGCACACATGGCAGCAGTGGTGAGGGCCAAAAAGTGGAGCATGGCTTCAGTTTGTGAAACAAGCGGGTCGCTCAAGAAAACTCTTTAGCTGAAATGTCAGGGTCTAAGAGACAAATAGCATGGGCACATTGGGTTGATACTTCCAGAAAGTGGAAGGTTGATTTGGTTTTTCTGTGAGAACAAAAAATGGAGTATTGGGGTCAGCCAAATTGGCAACTAGTTGGGGGATATGATATGCAACAGTATATCTCCTTGGATCCTTTGGGAAGAACGGTTAACTTGGTTCTGACTTGGAACATAAACCTTTTGACAAAGATGGGGAATGGATACATAGGCATGTAGTTGTTCTACAACTCAGAAGAACATCAGTGGATGGGCTCACCTTTGGAGTGCCTTGCATTTATGTGCCTGCTTCTTCACGACTCTGGCATGAGATTTGGTAAGAAATCAGATCTGTAATGGAACAATTTTCAGGTTCGCCATAGTTGGAGGGGACTTCAACATCATATTCCATGTGGAGGATACACTTGGAGAGTGGGGAGGTAATGATGTCGGTCCAGTGGAATTTTGGGAGTTAGTGTCAGACTTGCATCGACAAGATCTTACACCGTCCAATGTGTATTATACTTTGGGGGAATACAGCGATGACAACCTTGAGGTAGAGAATAGACAATTTTCTGGCTTCCTTCAATTTTTCTGAGGCCTTTCCGTTGGGACTATAGAAGGTTTGGTGAGGCTGTTAGCTGATCATACGCCCATTTTGTGGAGCTCAAATGAGGTGCTTAGGTCAACTTCCACTTCAAAATTGAGCATTCTTGGTTGTTGGAGCCAGATTTATCGTTATTGATATGGTTGAAGAGTGGTGGAAGAATGCTTCAACCTTTAGCTCAGCCACAGTGACTCTGGCTCAAAGATTGCAAGAACTTGAGAACCATCTAACTTCATATAAGAGATCAACGAGGAAAGAGCAAAGAAAACGGAGGCACCTGAAAAACATTCAGGAGTTCAATAAGTTGGAAGATCAGAGGTGGTTGACAGAGACAGTCAGACAGAGGCTTTAAAGGGGAAGGTAGTGCAACAGGTTGTGGTCCAGCAGGATAGGAAGGTAGAAATAGAGTGACTTCAAAAATTATGATAGGAAAGAAGGTGACTTGAACATCAGATTCTTCCACATTGCTGCAAATGGGAGACAGTAAATGAACCTCATCGAGACCATTAAGGTGAACGACAAGGAATGCGGGGGAAGGAAAACAATATATTGGTAGTGGAGCATTTCAGGGAGTTCATGAAGAAGCGGCCAAGGGGAAGATGGAGATGGACAGGTGGAGGAGCATCCACTATCACTAAAGAAAAGGGGACATGCCTGCTATATACTTTTTCAAAAAATGAAGTGAAGGTTGCTTTCTCCAGCCTCAATGCAGAGAGCAAACCAGGTCCTAATGGATCCCTGGTCCTATTCTTGTGGGCCCAGATTTTATGGCTACTTTATAGCAATGATTTAAATGTTGTCAGCAAGGCCTTTTTTGGGAAAAGCCCATACCGACATGGTAAAGGTGTCAAAATGCAGGGATATCGTCGGCATGCCGACAGCAAAATCCCTGGTCATGCTAAGGCTGCTGCTGATTTTTTTGACTACTTTTGTCTCTTTTGTCGGGATGCATCGGCATGCCCTCGACATTTCCACTGCGTGCTCTCAGCATGCCCATGAAATGCACACTTAGAATTTCATCGGTACAGTGTTGAAATTGACATTTCGAACCTTGCTTTACAAAAGTACAAAAAAGATAGGAGAGGTTCGGAAAGAATAAAATGCTATGATTTCCTACCTAAAAAGTCAAATGCAGACAGGATAGAAGATTACAAGCCAATCTCACTCTCTAATGTGGTTTGCCTAGTAGAGGAGATGTAGCATGTGCGAATTTCTATGGAAGATGTATTTTAGCAAGGCCTACCGTTGAGACAAAAAGAGCATTATGTTATTCTGAAACCCTATGCACCTTCACATAGAGAGGCACAAAATAGAAAAGTACAAGAATACTCTTGAACAATAGATCAAACAAAAATAAGCCATAAACTAAATAACTCAACACTCCCCCTCAAGCTGAAGTATACACATCAAACATGCTCAGCTTGGAACAAAGTAATTCAAGTCACTTCTTGGAAAATGCTTTTGTAAAAATATCAACAATTTGGTCTTCAGTGGCTATATATGGTGTGGAAATCTTCCCAGCTAGAATGACATCTCTGATGAAGTGACAATCAACTTCTATATGCTTGGTTCTTTCGTGGAATGCTGGATTGTTGGCAATGAAGGCAGTCGCTTTGTGATCACAGTACATGGGAGTAGGACCAGAGACTCACTCCCAAATCCTGTAGAATAGATCTCACCCATAGCAGCTCACAATTAGTATGAACCATTGGCCTATACTTAGATTCAGCATTAATCTGGAGACTACATTTTGCACCTTCTCTAGGTGACAAGATTACCACCAACATAGGTACAATACCCTGTAGTAGATCTGTTATCCTCGTGCTCCAGCATAGTCAGTATCAAAATAGCCTCATACATTAAGATGACCATGCTTTTTGAAGAACAAACCTTTCCCAGGAGCCTACTTAAGATATCTCAGAACTTGGCACACACTATCCCAATGTACCTCTCTAGGAGATCGCATAAATTGGCTGAGTCTTCCAAGAACAAAGGAGATATCTGGTCTAGTCACTGTCAAATATAGTAGCTTTCCCACTATGGCACGGTATCTCGTCACATTCTTAAGTAATGGACTCTGAATCTGCAAGTGGTAGAGATGGATCCATTGGAACACTAGCTGGTTTACAACCAAGCATTCCTACTTTCAACATGTCAACTACATATTTTGTCCGAGATAAAACAATGCGATCATTAGCATGCAGCACTTTAATGCCTAGAAAATAATTTATCAACCCCAAATCCTTGGTTACAAACTGCGAACTTAGAAAATTCTTGCTAGCTTCTACTTTATCACTACTTGTAAGCAAAATGTCATCAACGTAGATCATAAGAATGATTGAACTAGTGGATCTATGCATGGTGAATATAGAATGATCAGTAGTGGATCTAGTGAAGCTATATTTCACAACTGTAGAATTGAACCTCTCAAACCACGTCCTGGGGTTCTGCTTAAGGCCATAAATGGCCTTCTTTAATCTGCATACTTTCATTCACTCCCCTTCAACAACAAATCCTTGGGGGTTATTGCATATAAACCTCATCAAGATCACCGTAGAGTAAGGCATTCTTGATATCAAGCTGAGAAACTGGCCCATAATTATTAACTGCCACTGAAAATAGAATCTGTAAAAAATTGAGGCGTGCCACAGGTGAGAAAGTCTCGAAATAATCCACACCAAATGTCTGTGTATAGCCTTTAGCCACTAAATGCACCTTGAATCTCTCTACTGTCCCATTTGGATGACATTTGAGGGTGAACACCCACCTACGCTCCACAACAGTAGCACTAGGGGTAGGTCAACAAGTTCCTAGGTCCCTCTAGATTGAAGAGCCGCTGTCTCTTCCTCCATAGCTAAGGTCCATGAGGGATCCTTGAAGGTGTCAAGATGAGTCCTGGGAATATGGTGATTGTCCACTGCAAGAGATAGAAGACACCTTGTTGCAAGTAAATGATCAAGTGACACATAATTTGAAATAGAATACTTGGCACATGACCTTTGTGATTTCCTCTAGGCAATAGGAATATCAAGTTCAGTTACCTCAGGTACTGTGGGGTCTGAACCTCCAATGGAATCTACATGATCAACAAAGAACTGAGCAGGAATGGTAGAAAGAGGTTCCTCTGCAGGAGCTGTTGTGGATGGAGGTCTGCGTTGGAAATGCTTTGGTAAGGTGTCTGTAACCTTAGGATACCTAGGGAAGGTAACAGAAGGGTCATCTGTCTAAGGTACAGGTGGTTCAGAGGGTCTTGGAGGTGCAGTAGTAGGCATAGGAAGTGGTACATCTTATATAACATTGGGAGATTTTTCAGCTTCAGAAGAACTTGGTATCTCCTAAAAAAAGCTAACACCTTAGTAACATAAAACCAATGTGCAAGAGGATCAAAACATCGGTATCCCTTTTGGGTTCTAGAATAGCCCACAGAAACACATTTGATTGACCAAGGAGACAACTTATCCACCTTGAATAGGCGGATAAAGTAAACATAACCAAAAACCTTGGGTGGTATAGAAAATAACTCCCAGTCAGGAAATAAACCGAGTAAGGGATTTTTCGACCAAGAGTAGAAGATGAAACCCGGTTTATCAGAAAAGTTGCAATAAGAATGACACCAGCTCAAAAAGTAGTAGGAATATGCATCTGAAATATAACAGTATAAGCAATAGCAAGTGTCTCAACTTGTGTTTGGCCATCCCATTTTGTTGGGATGTATGAACACAAGATGTCTGATAAATAATATCCAATGACTGGAAAAACTAAGTCAAAGTAGAGTTCATAAACTCAAGTCGATTGTCAATTCAAAATATGCGAATAGTAGAAAACTGAATCTTTATTTCATTAACAAATTCTTAATCAATATAGGGCTTTAGATTTCTCTTTCATCATGAATACTCAACAGACATGGGTATAATCATCCATAAGAACCAAAAAATAATGAAAACCCCTAAGACTCTTGACTCTACATGAGCCCCACAAATCAGTATGAATAAGACAGAAAGGAGACTCAGTTCTATTATTACTACTAGAAAAAGAAACCCTATAATGCTTGCCAAGTTGCCAAGCCTCACAAGAAAAGAAATCAGTAAACTGCATGTCTGGAAACTGACGACGAAGAACAGAACTACTAGGATGCCCTAATCTGAGGTGCCACTGTAAAGCAATCATGTCGCAAGCAGAAGCAATAGAGGGATTTTCTGGTGGTAGGTTCATATAATATAGACCATCTTGCTCAAGTCCACCAATCTACTTCATTGCCTGGAGAAAAAAATGGTCATGAAATACTGTTATGTAATTTAATGCCTTATTAATATGACATATAAATATTAAATTTAGTGTAGACTTAAGTGCATGCATAGCATCAGAAAAAGGTAAAGTCATAGTCAAGGAGATGTCACTTAAGCCTATTATAAGGGACGAGGCACCATCAGCTACCCTGACATGAGTAGGTGTAGTCAATGGTCTAAGAGAAGAAAATAGTGTTACATCTCTTGTAATGTGGGAAGAGGCACCTGAGTTTGCAAGCCATGATGGTGTACAAACACCTCTCGCACTAGCAGCAGTACCTGTCAACTGGGTCATAGAAGCACCAGTCATGGATGAGGCCTAAGAGGACACAAGTTTGTCATACTCCACCTTAGAAATAGTAATCTGGGTATTGACATAATCTTCCTCTTGACAATACTGACTTCCATCTCCACCATAAGCAACCTGATTGGCCTGATGCCCCTGAGGAAACCGATGTTTTATCCATCACCTATTAACTGTGTGATTTGTTTTATGACAATGTTCACGGAACAAATCATGACCTTTGCATCGTCCTCCTGCTCTTGCACCACGTCCTCCCCCAGCCTTCTGAAGTTCCCCTACCACGGCCAATTGCTGTCATGGCAGAAGAATCTGAAGGTGGGACAGGATCAAAAATCTCTAAATGCAAGAGCCAAGCATTAATCTAAGTAGGTGTAGGAATCTCTTTCAAGGTCATAAGCTGATCTTTCACAGGTTTATATTCTGGACTAAGGCGAACAAGTAACTGAACAGAACGAAAGGCTACACGCTACTTAGCAATGATAGTAACATCAATAGATATTGTCTGATAAGTATCTTGCTCATCCCAGAAATTCTTCATGGAACCATAATATTCAGCTAGTAACATGGTTCCCTTTCTAAAAGAATGCAGCTCCTCAATGACTTGGTATAGGCGATTAGTGTTGCTCTTATGGGAATGTATCTCATGAAGAACTTCCCACATCTTTTTAACCAAAGCATAAGACATCACTTGCTTTGCTATAGGTTCCTTCATGCTATTCAGCATATAGGTGGCAACCTAGTCATTATTAGTCTCCCAGTCCACTGTCTTGACCCCAGGTTCATTTTGAGTTAGGATATATTTCTTACGATGAGATCCCATAAATCGGGAGAAAGACGTAGACTATAGAAGAAAGTTGGTACCATCCAACTTAATAAAAGTCCCTTGCATAAAAGAAGATGCACTCGGGGTAGAGATTTTCCCCACCGAGTTGCTAGTAGGGTCCTTGTCTTCCATAATGCCTGATATGTGGGTAGCAACAAATCAAGTATGTAGCACAACAAAATTAGATTATAATAGTTCTGAGAAACACTTCACAGATTTGGAAAACATGAGTTCAGGCCATATGTAGATCTGAAAGGATGAGAAAAGAAGCAAGAATGATCCTTTAGGACTAGATGAAGCCCAAAAGAGGTTGTTTCCTACCTTCTACAGGCCTTGCACTGCCTGAGGAGGAGAAGAGAGGGAAAGAATCATGTCACCCTCTCTACAAGATCACTGGAGAACCACTGTAGGTCCTTAGATGATCGTGGTGGAGGTGCTGCAGTCAGTCAATCGACACTGCAGGCGGTCAACTGACTGCTAGGAAGGCCTTTGCCACCCTTGATACACCCTAGATGGCGACACAAGGCCTCAAGAGGCCACCGTTGGGAGTCCCTGCAGCCACTGGAGCCTTCTACTGGTGGCATTGGGCTTGCTGCCGGTGTTGAAGGGGCTGGTGACGATGAGGAAGAGGCTGGTGGTGCCCTGAAGGAGAAAGAGAGAAACTAGGGATTTCGATGGAGGGGAGAGGAGGCTAAGTTTTGGGTGGGGTACCTGGGCACTGGTCTAGGACCACTGCTATGATACCATGTTGGGACAAAAAGAGCATTATGTTATTCAGAAACCTTATGTACCTTTATATAGAGAGGCACAAAGGGGAGGAGTACAAGAATACCCTTGAGCAATACACTAAACAAAAAACAAGCCACAAATGAAATAACTCAACACCTACAACTTTCTATGTAATGACCTAAGTCTAAACCCAAGTCAAATGAGAAAAACTAGCCTGGACAAATTATTTGGGTATGAGTCGAATAGACCTAAGACAATCACCCAAAATGCTTAGGCTTAAGTTGTCAAGTAATAACTCTCAATTCTTATATCCTACCACTCATTTTCATGAATTTACTATATGGGAACTATCCTTGAGATATTACTTCACCCACTTGAAATGCTAAAGTCCCTGTTAGGGTTCAATTAATCAATTAGTATATTCCTAATAGTAGTGGCAGCTCTACCTCATGACATACTCTTTGGTCATTCAAAGAGCAACTCTTTCCTCCTATTAAAAGAAGTTTGGCTCTAATAACATTTGTAATGAACTAGACCTAAACCCAAGTTAAATGAGAAAAACTAATCTTGACAACTTATGGGTATGGGCTGAATAGATCCAAAATAACCACTTAAAATGCTTAAACCCAAGTAGTCAAGTAGTTATTCTCAATTCTTATATTTCACTGCTCATTTTCATGAATTTACTATGTGGAATTATCTCTACGGTGTTACACTCTAGACTGAGTTTTTATGGAGCTCCTTACGAAAGTGTGAATTTCCCAGATTATGGGTCTTGTGGATGAAATGCATCATTACGACTAACTCATTTTGCATATTGGTGAATGGAGAATTTAGGGAGGATGGATACAGCGACAATGAACACTACTCTTTGTCTTGGCAGTGATCTTGATAGAGGCTATATTTTGGATTTTCAACTCGGGTGAGACACAAAATGTTGTCCCACTTCTGTAGCACATGGATGACACCATTTTTTTCATGGAAGGAGAAAAAGGAAGCAACAAAGAATGTTTCTATGCTCTTGGACGTCTTCAAAGAATTCTCACGTTTGAAGAACAGCACGGAGTAGTCCTCTTTTGCTGCTTTTGGTCTCTAAGAAGGTGCCTGATCATTGTAATATCATTCTTGGTACTACACAAAGCAGCCTTCCTGTGAAATATCTGGGTGTTCCCTTAATTGATCAATATTTAAAGGTAGCAAATTGGAAAATTTACCTGTAGGAAGGTGGAGAGATTTGACTGGTGGAAACTAAACTCCCATCAAAGGCATGGAGGCTTACACTGTTGAAGCCTATGTTAGCAGCTATTCCAATTGTTGATTCTGCTATTTATCTTGTATTTTTCGTCCTAGCTATTTATTATTTGTTATTTATTTATGGACATGCACTGTTATTTTTCTATACCTCTCTCTCTATAAAGAGGTATTGGATTCTTTTCTAAGAAATAAGATTAGTTATTATCTTCTGTTTGATATTGGAGCGCGATCCTGGGCCGGGTTCTGATATCCCATCGAAAAATAAACCTCTAAAGCCCTAACCACCAAAAAACCTAGTTTCTTCCTACCGTCAACCTCCTCGCTGGCGGAGGGGACCATCATTGGCCCTCCTTACTGGTAGGAGTTGGAGAGAGGCCCGCTAGGTGCTCTTCTCCCTTGTGTTCGGTAGGAGAGGGCTGTAGGTCCTGTTGTAGGAACGTCTTGTCCTAGCGACGGTCGGCGGCGGCATCATCGGGTGGCGGCGACAGATAGTCGGAACCATCCTCGTGCGGTAGGTGCGTCCAAGCAGCGGTGTCCTGCCGACGGAGGCATTAGGAGGTGACTCATGCTGCAGGCAGCAGCGACGTCCCATCAGCATTAGGCGGCAGTGGGCAGCGCTGCACTCACTGGAGATCTCTAGCGGCGACGTAGGCGGTGTTTAGGGTTAATCTCTCCTAGGCAAACCTGCAGGGGCTCTTCTTGTGCTGCGGGTGTGTAGGACCTTCCCCGAGCTGTACACACCCCATGGCCTTGCCTAAGGGACCTCTTGCCTTGGGCGTGAAGTTTCCAACTTCGATTACCCTGGATCTTCATGCCTAAGGCCCCATGCTGCGCATTCGGAGTTGTTTAATGATTTGAAAGTATTTTTCAGATCCATGTGTGGCACATTTCTCTGGGTATTTTTGGCTCAGAGATGGTGAGTTCTAGCCCTTGGTGATTCCCTTAGTCCTTGCTAGGCACAATGCCAATCTCAGGAGGAGCAGAGGTGGCATTGGATATCGCTATTGCGTCAAGGATGTTGGAGTATATGAGCTTAATGTTGCAGGAGAATGACAGGAGTTATCACGGTACAAGATGGTGGGCTGACTCTGGTGCTTCACAGCATCTCTATGAGGATCAGGGCTATTTCCGGTCACTCAGTTCTGTTGCACTAGGGAGGACGGTGCAAGTTGCTGATGACAAGCATGCTCTGGTTGTTGGTCAAAGGGATGTGTCTATAACCCCCATGTTGCAGCTATCGAAAGCACTACATGTACCAGAGTTTTCCATGAGCTTGTTGTCCGTGAGCAGGATCACGAAGGATCTTTATTGTAGAGCTATTTTTGATGAGGTTGGATGCATCATCTATGATAAGTTTACTGGAAAGATCATTGCCAGAGGTACAGAGGAGAATGGTCACTACCACCTTGGTTAGGAACAATATGCAGGAGTTACTTAGTATGATGGTGGGAGTGCCTTACAATAGCACCTTCGTCTAGGTCACTTGCCTTTGGATCATCTCAGGAGGGTGATTCCACATATTTCACTAACCACTACTATTAGGTGTGACGTTTGCCAGTTAAGTAAGCGTCATCAGTTCTTTTTTCCTGCCAATACTTCTAGATCAACGACAGCTTTTGAGTTACTTCTTATGGATGTCTAGGGATCAAGAAGAGTTTTAGATAGGATGGGACATCGTTACTATCTTGTTGTTGTTGGTGATTTCACCAGAGTATCCTAGGTGTTTCTCTTGAAGAGCAAAGGAGATGTTGGAGGTGTTATAGAGACTCTTCTCTTAGAAATCAGGACTCAGTATTCTGCTACAGTGCAGATTGTACGGATAGATGATGCCCTTGAGTTCTGCTTTGATAGACTTACGGAGTTCTACAGGACTCATGTGATTATCCACCAGACTACTTGCTCCCATACCTCACAGCAGAATGAGGTTGCAGAGCGTAAGCACAGACACCTATTAAAGGTTGCCCGTAATCTTCTTATTCACCATAGGGAGTGGGAAGAAATGACCAATTTGCCTTATTGAGAAAACCCTACACCTCTTTATATAGAGAGAGATGTTGGGAAAAATACATAAAAGAACCAGACAAAATATAAAGATAACAAAACAGTCCCCAGTAAACATAGACAATATAAATAGGAGTATCAATACTCTCCCTCAAGCTGGAGCATAGATGTCAATCATGCTCAACTTGGAACAACAATAATTAAATGCCGATCGAGGTAGAGGCTTTGTGAACACATCAGCAGTCTGGTCCTCAGATGCAACATAAGTAATACGTAGCAAACCACGCTGAATGAGATCTCTGGTATAGTGGCAGTCAACCTCAACGTGTTTGGTGCGCTCATGGAACATTGAGTTGGTTATATATGTAGTAGCCTGATTGTCACATCGCATCTCCATAGGTTTCTCAATTTGGATGTGTAAATCATGCAGTAGAGACTGTATCCAAACCATCTTTACAACAGTTTGGGCCATCACCCTATGTAACCAGATTACCAGCCATAAATGTATAGAAACCAGTGGTAGATTTCCTGTCAAGTACACATCCTGCATAATCTGCATTAGAATATCCTACCACTGTCATAGGAGAGCCTCTTTGGAAGAGAATACCACGATTTGGTACTTTCTTCAAGTATCTAAGCACTTGCATAGCTGCCTGCTAGTGCAGCTTCGTTGGCTTCTCCATAAATTGGCTGAGTTTGCTTACTGCCAAGACAATATCCGGTCTGGTAATGGTTAGATACAACAGCTTGCCTACAAGCTGTTTGTATGCACTGCTATCAACTACCTCTACCTCCTCATCATGTAGATGTGCCTTGGGATCCATAAGAATCTTCGTTGGCTTGGACCCCAGCATGCCTGTCTCCTGAAGGATATCCAACGCATTCTTGTGTTTATAAAGAAAAATCCCATCTTTACTTTTAGCAACCTCAATCCCCAGAAAGTATCTAAGCTAGCCCAGATCCTTCATAACTTTTGTGCAAGAGACTCCTTAACATGTCTTATCCCAGCCTCATCACTGCCGATGATAATTAGATCATCTACATAGGCCAGTAGTGTTACAATGCCATTCTCCGTTTTCTTGACAAACAGAGAATGATTTAAAGAGGACCATTGCATCCCCATCCTCTGCAACACATCTGACAGCTTTTGAAACTAGGCTCTCGGGCTTTGCTTCAGGCCATAAATAGCCTTCCTGAGTCTGCACACATACTCCCCGTGAACCTCAAAACCTGGGGGCTGCTGCATGTAAACCTCATCCTGAAGATCACCGTAGAGAAAAGCGTTCTTCACATCAAGTTGGTGTAACCTCCAATCTCTATGGGTAGCAACAGAGATGAGTACTTGATGAGTGGCTACTCATCATGGCTAAAAAGCTGAAGTTAAGCTAGACACTAAGTAAAACAATATCAAATTAACAGATAAAAAGGGTTAAGTGTGGGAATTTAAGAAAAAGACCTAAAACCTTTACTCTGTGTTAAAACTTCATAATTAGGTCACAAAACGAGATATTCTGAAAGCAAAGTACAAATGATGATCCATGCATCAATTGAACACATAAATAAGTTTGAAAGGCCAATTCAGAAGTAAAATCAATGTCTTAAATGTTCAATTAAGCATATATAAAAATTTGAAGGCAATTGGACATCATTTAGGTTATGAAATAGGTAGTTTACACTTAGGTCCTTCATGCATTACACTCCTACCCTTAAAAACCCCTCTTTGGACCTACTTTAAGCCACAGGGACCCTTTTGAAAGGCTGCAGGGCCCTTCCAGTTATAGTTCTTTTCACTTATGGGCCTGCACGCTATTCTTCTGCCCCTTCGTTCAAGGGTCAGTTTGCAAAATTTCCTTCATTTCAGAGAGAAGCCTGCTGTTCTTCGCACACAGTGTAGCGCGCGAAGAACACGGCCAATCTCAGCCGTCCGTCGCTCTTCAAGATCTCGATCTGTGGTCAGATTCGAATGGAAGTTTCGCGCGATTCGACGCGTGAGATCACCCCTCTCCCCAGATCTCATCTGACGGTCAGATTTTGTGCTTGGCTCACCGCGCGCTCCGCCCCTCTCATCCTCGCCGCCGGTTGCATCTTGATTATCCTCACCTGCGCGGTGATCTCAGCCACTGAGCATGCTACTTAAGCACCTCAGTGGTGTCACGCGCAAGGGATCGCTCCCTCCTACACCTCTTAGCGATCATTCGTCCACTCCAGTTTCCCCTCACCATCCAGTCTCTGATTTCACAGCTACCGGCTGTGAAATCATCACATTCTCTCGACCTCCTCGTCGTTAAGGACTTCGTAGCACCTGAAGACGACCCTGGAGCTTCACTAGTAGACTCTTCCCTCCGCTGGAGTCATCCTCCTCCTTTCTTCCTCCTTAGCCACCGGCTAAGGACCCATAGGTTCCATTCTTCCTGTTAGATTAGGTTTATAATTCTGCATAGTAGTTTTAGCTGTAGTTAAGTAGTTTAGAGTAGAATTAGTATAATTGTTAATGTTTAACTTTCGCTGTAGGATAGAGTAGCTGTAGTAGTAGAATTAGGCTTATATTTCCCACCCCTCATCTCCTCTGATTAGTCCAGATCAGAGGGGAAGATTTCATAAAACCATGTTTCAAATTATCTCCCTCTCCATACTTTCACAATCCAGTTCTGATTTTTTTTTTTTTTATGATAGGTTTTCTCATCTTCCACCTACACACTCTGACCCAATTTCAGATCCGATTTGTTTTCAACCTCAGATCTGAAATTGCCGTCACAAGCACTTGAGGGGCTTCTCACTCTTGGTCACAAAAGCCCCTGATTTTGGGTTGAATTTTTCAGTTTGTTAGATTTCTCCTCAATGTGGATTTTAAGGATTTTTTGCTTTTTGGATTTACTGCCTAAACTGACAAATTGAAGTTGACTTGAATTCCCTGTTGGCAAAGGATTCTGAGAGGATTTCTGGCAGAAGAGCCATACTTAAATCTGTTTTGATAATGTCTTGAATGCATTGAATGCAAGTCAGATCTAAGGATAATTACTGTGGTAATTTGAAATCTGATCTTGCATTCATAAGTTTTTTTTATGGCTGTCTGGTTTGTCTGGTGATTTCCTAACCTAAGGAGTTCTCAATACTCTTTAAGGTTTCAAGAAACTGGGATTTGATCTTATGGCTGTATTTCATTGAATTAATTCTTCCTTCATGCTGTCTATAGCATTAGGAAGAGTTGATTCAGTGATATTTGTGGATTTCTTCTGAAATGAAGCTTTTGATGAGGGTTTCTGGCATCTGAATTGAGATACTTAGTGATTTTCGTGAGAAATTGAACCATTGTCAGATTTGGGATTTACTTATTTGCTTTTCAGTTGGTTTTGATTGACTCTGATCCCAGTAACAAAGCAAAGTGCTGCATCTTGCAACTACATATTTCTTTCTCTCCAAACTCACCTTTCTTCTCAAATGGACTAACTGCAGCATTAGTTAGCCCATTTGGACAGTGGCTTAGGTTGCTGTTAAAAGACAAAAAAAATATGAACTGAGGACTCTCTCCTCAGTTAGCTCTTCCTGTTTCATCTCCTACTGCTGTAGGATTTTTAGAACCAATCAAAGTGAGAAAAACCCCTAAACTTAACACCATACATATAAAACTCTGTTAGCCCATTTTAACTCTTCCCTTCTCACCTTTTGGGTAGAAAATTAAACTGCTGCAGAGTCTGGAAGCTGACAGTAGATTGTTTATCTCATTTAGCTCTTCCTTTCTCATCTCCTATTGCTGCCAAAAAATACATACAAAATTCTGATAGACAGTATATATAGAAAATTACTTATTTATATTACTCTGTATACTCCTATATACATAAGTTCTATGTAAATATTAAACTGTATATATTACTATATATATATATGTAAATAGGCATTATATACATATAACCGTATAACTATGTAAGTATATTGTATACTGTAATCTGATTTAAAATAATATATGTATATTATTCTGTATATAGGCAGTATGTAAATAGTATATTACTCTGTAAGTATATATATGTAGTACATTGTATATTCTATAAAATTGTATATATATCTATGCATATGTAGATTACAAGTAAATAAAATCCTGTACCTTAATTTAATCCTTTATATATAATAAATAATGAATTTATTCAGTTATCAGCTAAGTGGTTAAATTAAATTAGATAAATTAGTAATTTAGGGTTATAATTAAGTTAATTGAATCTATATACTCAGGCGAATATATCTTAAGTAATTTAAGCTAGTTGAAGTATATTTATACCCTTTTTATATTACTTTAACTTAATTTATAAGTAAAACTGTCAAAAACTGCTATTTAAATGTAAATAAAATAGAAATTAATTCAGAAAAATATAATAAAAATGTGTATAAAATACTTATATATATGTAATCTAACTCTGTATAAGGTCAATTAGACCATTCACTAACTAATTTATAAGTAATTAACCAAAAAAACACCTAAAACAGTGTGTAAAAACAGCCCACTTTAGTGAATTTATTTATATAGTAAATCTAATTAAAATTTCAAATTAATTGAACAATTATATAGTATAATGTAAATACTTTATTTTCCATAATTTATTTTTATTTTTAATTAAATTATGTCCCTCGAATTGAGGGCCAAAATCACTTCCAGCCAACAGCTGCGCACGGTTTCCAATGCAGATGTGGCGCTCGAATAGCACCACATCGTGCGCTGCAAACGCGCGCAGCGGTATATAATGATTTTGTGTTTTATGCTGTTCAGTCGTCACGAGCGTCGAGCGCCCGAAACAACATGAACATTGGTTACTTCCGAGCATACTGAGCATTCTAAACATGATTTGTGTGGGGCTGGGGGCCCGGAGAGGCGTGTGCGTGGGGCTCTGTATGCCCTGTGCTGAGTTAAGAAAAACATAATTAAGCCTCCTAATGAGAATTAGGACATGCTTAGTAGAGGTTTGGTCCCACCCTCTGGGTGCTGTGTATCTCTCGAAAAGTGTGTCCGCAAATGAAACACATTTTTAATTGATTAAAGAAAGTTAATGACAGTTGTTAAGCGCCTCTCAGCCGCAGCACATTAAGGTTGTTAAGGCAGAATAAAAACACAGAAGAAGAACACCTACTGAAGATCGGTGTAAAGGAGAAGAGAGAGAGATGTTGTGTATACGTAAGTAATTACGCATACAATAAAAATAAAAAAAAAAATATATATATGTATACGTATTATAGCCAATTATTTGTTTAAATAAACCAATATATTTACTAACAGAATAAAATGTCACCATAAGTGTCACTACAGATCCCAGTTTCCCTCCTTAGGTTTGTATATAGTGTTTTCTGGTATCTAGCGACGCTTATGTCTGTCACTAAAACTGTTGTATGTGTTACTGTAGATAACAGACTAGTAAGTTAAGTTAATATACTATGTAATCTTAGTCTATTGTGTACTTTCATGTAAGTTTTAATACTACAACTTGTAAAGACAGTTTATAGTATAGTAATAAATTGTTTGGTGCTTGTTTATAATTAGTTTTTTTTTTTTCATGCATTACAATTAATTCTTATTAAATAGGCAAACCATGTCCACATTCATTCATTCTTTAATAAGATGTAAAGCTTCTTTTTGGAATTAGAGGATAATTTTGAGATCAAAGAGCGATGTAATTCAATAAATTGCCTCCCAGTGAACGACCTGGAATAAAACCAGTAAAAATTAGATAAGTAAATAATAATAATGGTTGTAATGACTGGTACTCCATACGACTCACCACAACAACACTCTTGGTATTTCAAATCACAACATACTACAACACATCATTATCATTGCAACAACCGACCATTACACATTACCACATCAGTCATTAACAAATCCTCCTTTGTATTATTAGTACTCGAACGGTGGCAAGACGTGCAACAGGAGAGAAAGTATCAAAGAAGTCCACCTAATAAATCTGGGTGAACCCCTTTACCACTAACCTATCCTTGTACCTTGAAATAGACCCATTAAGGTTGTATTTCAAGGTAAAGACCCATCTGGAGCCAACAAGTTGTGCACCTGTAGGAAGCGAGGTGAGATCCCAAGTTCGTTTGCTCTGAAGTGCGACCATGGTCTACTAGTAGGTAGATGGAATGTGTGACGCTGTAAGTGTCTGATAGAAGCTACTGAACTGAGGAGCAAGACCATTGGTAGCCAAACTACCCGCAACACGATATCTAGACTCACATGTATGGGGTGCCTTCCTAATAGCAGTAGGAAGGTCAGAATCATATGGTATCTCTGACTAAGTCACTGTAGAAGGAGCCTCACTACTGTGGTGATCTGCACTGTTAGGGGGATCAAGTCTAACTAGACTATCACCGCCACCAGAGTTAATCTCAACTGCCTGTGAAACATTAGTCACTGGTGTGGCCGATAGCCTCTGTAGTGTCGCATGAGGTCTACTATATGTGCGTAGAGGACCATGCAATCTCTGGTAGTCATCCACGGGGATAGTGGAGCTTGAAGAGGTCGGTTGAGGTATGGAGAACGGAATATCCTCAAGTGAAATCGGAGGAATAGGCATGGGAGTTGCATCATCATGAACACTCGTTTGTCCAGCAACAGAAAAATATGGTGTCGTCTCATGAAAAGTCACATTAGCGCTGATATAATGCCTGTGGTGGATGGGTTTATAACATCGGTACCTCTTTTGACTCTTGGAGTATCCTATGAAGATGCACTTAGCGTGAGGAGCAAGCTTGTCACGTCCTGGTGATGGTACATGAACAAAAGCAACACATCCAAAACTCCTAGGAGACACGTGGAAAAGCTCACCATCTAGGTGTAACAGGAGAATCGGTATCTGCTCGTGAAGAACTAAACTCGACATCCTGTTAATGAGGTAGGTTGCTATCAAAACAACATCCCCCCAGTATCTCTGTGAAACATTGTGGTGGATAAGATGAGTGTGGGCAACCTCTAACAGAGGTCTGTGCTTCCACTTGGCAACTCCACTTTGCTGCGAGGTATGAGGACAAGAAGTCTGATGGATAATCCCATGAGTCCTGTAAAACTCTACAAGTTTAATAGTGCAGAATTCGAGGGCATTATCTGTCTATACAATCTTCACTGTAGCAGAATACTGAGTCCAATCTTCAAGAGAAGTCTCTATAATACCTCCAACCTTTGCCTTATTCTTCATAAGAAACACCTAGGATACTCTGATGAAATCGTCGACAACAACGAGATAGTAACGGTGTCCTGTCCTGTCTGGAACTCTACTCAGTCCCCAAACATCCATATGGAGTAACGCAAAGAGAGCAGCGGATCCAGGAGAAGTACTGGTAGGGAATAAAGACCGATGATGCTTACCTAATTGGCAAGCATCACACCTAATAGTAACAGCAGGTGAAATATGTAGAATCACCCTCCTGAGGTGACCCAGAGGCAAATGTCCTAGACGAACGTGCCATTGTAAGACACTCCCACCATCATGTCTATTGACACCTGCAAATGGCTCCTGACCAAGATGATAAAGACCATTCTCCTCTGTACCTCTGGCAATGGTCTTCCCAGTGAGCTTATCCTGGACAACACATCCGACCTCATCAAAAATCACCCTACAATGAAGATACTTCGTGATCCTGCTCATGGATAACAAGCTCATGAGAAACTCCAGTACGTGTAGTGCTCTCGACAGCCACAACGTGGGGGTCACAGATACTTCCCCCTTGCCAACAATAGGTGCATGTTTGCCATCAGCAACCTGTACCGTTCTCCCTGATGCAACAGAACTGACTGACCAGAAATAGCTATGATCGACACAAAGATGCTGTGAAACACTGGAATCGACTAACCATCTTGTACCATGGTGACTCCTGCCATGCTTCTGCGGTATCAAGCCTGCATACTCAACCACCCCTGCCATAGTAGTGATGAAGTGGATCACCAAGAGCTAGAACTCGCCATCATATATGTAAAATTACCAAGGCATCACTGTAGATGCAAAATTTGATCTAGAAGCACCAAACCATGACCTGACATTGAGTTTTCAAATCATGGGTGGACTGTAGAATGGCGCCAACCCCTTGAAATTAACATAGAAGCATCGCGGCCTCCGGTCAGCCCTTAGGCGATCTCTGAGGAGGAGCTCCCATAACAGCCCCAGAGGCGTCGCCGCAGCTTGCTGCGGCCTCAAATGTCCTGCTGCTAGCAGTGCAACAGCCCTAGGTGAGCAGCCACTACCCCTCGCAGTGGGCCTCTGGTGGTTGCTGTGGCAGTGCTAACGCGAAGCACCAGCCTAGCACCATCCTCAAAGTGTGTCATCGATGACCAAATCAACCTCCAAGAGGTCGCAGCGCCACCGCGAGTGCCTCTTGATGCTGCTACGTTGCCGCTGAGAGTCGTGAGCAACGTCGCAGAGCCATCACAATCAGTGTGGCGACTGTTGCGTCGCCGCTGGAAGCCAAGAAGGCCTCAAAACACGCTGCTGCACCACCACAAGCGCTTCTTGAGGGTGTTGCCGGCTCACCCGTGCCATCGCAGCACCGCCGCGCGTGCTGCAGCGCGCCATCGGAGGTCTACCAAGAGCTTCTGCTGCTCTTGAGGGAGAAAGGATGATTAGGGTTTTGGTAGTTAGGGTTTTGGAGGCTGTAAGGGGTAGGATACCTAGAACCACAGTCTAGGACCGGTGCTCTGATACCAAGTGAGAAGAAATGACCAATCTGCCTTATTGAGAAAACCCTACACCTCTCTATATAGAGAGAGATATTGGGAAAAATACATAAAAGAACCATACAAAATATAAAGATAACAAAACAATCCCCAGTGAACATAAACAATATAAATAGGAGTATCAACATAGGGTTCCATAGAGGTACTGGGCGGATGCTGTTTTGACGGTGTGCTACCTCATTAACAGGATGCCGAGTTCAGTTTGTCATGAGCAGATATCGATTCTTCTATTACATCCAGATGGTGAGCTTTTCCACGTGCCTCCCAGGACGTTTGGGTGTGTTGCTTTTGTTCATGTACCATTACTAGGCCGTGAGAAGCTTGCTTCTCGCGCTGTTAAGTGTGTCTTCTTAGGGTACTTCATGAGTTAGAAAGGATACTGATGTTATGATCCCATCCACCATAGGCATTATGCCAGCATTGATGTGACCTTTCACGAGACATACTTTTTTGTTGCTGGACAGATGAGTGTTCATGATGATGCAGCTCTCATGCTCATTTCTCCTATTCCACTAGAGGTGATTCCGATCTCCATACCTCAGTTGACTTCCTTGGGCTCCACTATCCCCTTGGATGATTACCAGAGATTACATGGTCTGTTGCGCACATCGTTTAAAAAACACACCTCGAGGCTATAGAGGCGTATGCCTCGAGGCGAGGCTGGCCAAAATGGCCTCGAGGCGGAAGCCTCGAGCTGCTAATAAGAGGTGTGTGCCTCACTTTGGTCGAGGCGGTCCAAGGCGCTGAGGTGCATTTAAGGCACCGCCTCAAGTGCAGCAGTGTCGTTAGGGGAGGAGCATCGCCAGTGGTGCAGTAGTCGTCGTCGGAGGGTTTTGGCTGGTTTCTGTCCTTTATTCCCATTACCCGATAACTGCAAGGCTTGTGGAGGGCTCCATCAGTCCTCATAAGTCGATACGATTAGCCCTAAACACCTTAAGGTTTGGCTATTGCTGCCACTAGCCTTAGCTATTGTTGCTAAAGTTGCCCAGGCTCTCGATTAGCGAAGGAACAAACCCCTCTGGCATCTCCCAAGTCCTACATCCATCTCATTGGGGTTGCTCACCGCCCAGGAACTCCCTAGTGGCATCGCCTTAACCCATTGGCAACTTGCCTTAAGTAGAGCCAGAGGCTCCAAAATGGCCTATTTAGGTTATTTGACTTTGAGTTTTAATTCTTTTGAGTCTTCCAATGGTCTGGGAAGTTGATTTAATTTGTACTTTTGTTATGGTTTCTAATCTTCTATATTATATGGATGTTTATTTTTTTATTTAAACGTCATCTCTTGTTTAGTTTCGTTTTTTCGATATTGTGATATTGGAAAAAAATGATAAAAGTGTTATTTATATTAGCACTTATATCATATCATTTTTCTATTGTTTTTATGCAAATCCTAAGGCTTACGTCTTGACCACCTCGAGGCTTATGCCTCGCCTCGATGAAGGCAAACCGCCTCGGTACTGCCTCACGTTTTTTAAAACCTTGGTTGCGAACATATGGTAGACATCATTCGACACTATAGAAGCCACCGCCCGCACCAGTGATTGATATTCCACAGGCAGTTGAGATGGGTTCTAATGACAGTGATAGTCTAGTTCGACCTGATCCCACTGACACTGCAAATCACCATAGTGGTGAGGTTCCTTTCGCAGAGATTCATTCAGAGATACCAGATGATTCTGATCTTCCTATTGCCATTAGGAAAGGTGCCTAGCACGTATGACTTTAGATATTGTGTTGCTGGCAATTTGGCTACAGATGGTTTTGGTTCTCAGTTTGGCAGCTTCTGCCAGGCACTTATAGCCTCACACATTCTATCTACCTAGCAGCAGGCCATGCTTGATCCAAAATGACGTCAGGTAGCTATTGCGGCTCACAGAGACTAGCAGTTACACTAGCTTGATGTGAAGAATGCTTTTCTTTATGACGACCCTTAGGAGGAGGTTTACATGCAGCAACCCCCAGGTTTTGAGGTTCAGTGGGAGTGTGTGCAGACTCAGGAAGGCCATCTATGGCCTGAAGTAGAGCTCGAGAGCCTGGTTTCAGAAACTCTCAGATGTGTTACAGAGGATGGGGGTGCAGAGGTCTTCTTCAGACTACTCTCTGTTTGCCAGGAATACAGAGAATGACATGATAGCACTACTGATTTATGTAGATGACCTGATTATCACTGGCGATGATGAGGCTAGGATAAGACAGGTCAAGGAGTCTCTTGCACAGCAGTTTATTATGACATATTTGGGCTAGCTTAGATATTTCTTAGGAATCGAGGTCGCTAGAAGTAGAGATGGGATTGTTCTCTCTCAACACAAGTATGAGTTGGATGTTCTTCAGGAGACAGGTATGCTGAGGTCTAAGCCAGCCAATATTTCTATGGATCCCAAGGTACATTTTCATGATGAGGAGGTAGTGGTAGAGGCATTTAATAGCAAGGCATACAAACAGCTTATGGGCAAGCTGTTATATCTGACTATTACTAAACCTGATATTGCCTTAGCTGTAGGCAAACTTAGGCAATTTATGAAGAGACCGATGAAGCTGCACTGGCAGGAAGCTATGCAGGTGCTAAGATACCTGAAAAAAGTACCAAGTCGGGGTATTCTCTTTCAGAGAGCTCTCCTATAACAATGGTAGGATATTTCAACATTGATTATGCAGGATGTGTACTTGATAGGAAATCCACCACTAGTTTCTATACCTTTGTGGTTGGTAATCTGGTTACTTGGAGGAGCAAGAAACATGAGGCAATTTCTCGCTCTAGTGCTGAGTTAGAGTACAAGGCAATGGCCTAGACTGCTGCAAAGATGATCTAGATACGGTCTCTCTTGCGTGATTTGCATGCCCAGATTGAGGAGCCCATGGAGATGTGATGTAACAATTGGGCAGCTACCTACATAACTAACAACCCGATGTTCCACGAGCGCACCTAACACATTGAGGTGGACTGCCACTACACCAGAGATCCTATACAGTGTAGTTTATTGCGTACTACTTATGTGGCATCTGAGGATCAGACAACCAATCTGTTCACAAAGCCTCTATCTCGTTTGACATTTAATTTCTGTTGTTCAAAGTTGAGCATGATTGACATCCATGTTCCAGCTTGAGGGGGAGTATTGATACTCTTATTTATTTTGTGTTTTTCCTCATATTAGTAGCTATTTATTGTTTGTTATTTCTTTATGAACATGCATTGTTATTTACCCATACCTCTCTCTCTTTAAAGAGGTATTGGGCTCCTTTCTAAAAAATAAGATTGGTTATTATCTTCTACTCCAATCTTCTACTTGTTAGTTTTCTCAATGCCTCATTCAATTGAGAAAAGGAAAGATGATGATGGCCTTGGTCTCTTAGATTTGAGGATGATGAACAATGCTCTACTAACAAAATGGATTGTCAAGATAATGGAGAGGGAAACAGACCTGGCTGATACAATGCTCATAGAGACAATTTGAACTGGGCAGACAGGATGCTGCCAACGAGGGGCGCCTCTGTTTTTTAAATGGGAATACCTAGAATCATGCCTCTAGTGATGCACTTTTTTGTTGCAGACCTTGGGGATGGCTCTTTGTTTTGTTTTTAGGAAGATAATTGGTGTGGCAGTGGGCCCTTGAAAGATAGATTTCCAAGGATTTATGGGTTTTCAGCCAATAATAAAAGCCAAAGTTGCAAACTATTGGGAACCTGTGAGGAATGTATGCCCCCCTCTTCTTAGGGGTAATTTGTTAGACTAGAGGATGGAGGACTTCTTGGTTCTACATGAAGTGATGGGTGACATTCAACTGAAATCATATAAGAAGGATGGTTGGATTTGGGAGTATGGAGAGCTGTCTAAAAAGCCACTTATGGATGTCTCTCACCTTTGGTAGCTGGTGGGAATTATTGCCTTTTTAGGGACTGAAGATTGATTTGGAAGGCTAGTATGCCTTGAAATTAAAGACCCTTGCATGGAAGTTGAGAAGAGAAAGACTAATGACTAGGGTGTATAGACAAAAGATTGCATTGGGTTCCAAAAACACTTGCACTCTTCTATATGATGATGGAGTTCTAGAAAATTGCAAAAAATATTTTTTTCCTCTTGTACATTTGTGAAAGGCATTTAGGAGCGGCATGGACTACAGTGGCTTGACAACTCTTCCATAACAAAATTTTGGAGGAGTTTTTGGACTGGGCCTTTTAATAAAAAAAGGGAGAGCACTTCCTTTTCCTGTGCTTTGCTATTTAGTTATAAAGGAATGCCACCATTTTTATCGGGGAAAGGGTGTTTATTGAGAATGCTTGTAGGGAGGTTGATTTTTTTAGTAGCTCTTGGGCCTTGTTGAAATGCCTCCTGTAACATGTAATTCCCCCTTTTCTATTAATGTAGCAGATGGTCACCGTTCTCATGTGACCATCCTTTTTATTGTAAGAAAGAAAATTCCTTCTATAACAACAAATTCTTTTCCCAAAGTGGGACCACTTAAATCTATCGTAAGTCATTTTCGGACTTAAATCCAAGTAATCAAGATCATGTCCAATAACTTCCTTCTAGTACTTCCTCGGTCCTTCCCAACCTCTCTTGAGAGGTTCAACATCTAACTTCTCACATCTCATAACTAGGGCATTAATTGGCCTTCTCTGGAGATCAAACCACCTTAAATATGTTTTCTTTTCTGAAATGGAAAAGGAGGATCACTCAAGGCTAGTGACTCTCTATTATATCAATAAGAAGGGAGGTTACATCCAAAGTTACATTGCATCAGCACCTCACTCTTTAAGAAGCACCTTAGCCTGGCAAATTACTGTATCAGCATCCGGCTAGACTCAAACACTGCCCCATTTCACTCTAATCACAGGACGGAAAAATGACTAAATGTACACGCTTTTTCCTTTTTAGATTGATATTGTGCCAGGCTTGGTAAGGTTGATCCCCTTCTAAAGAAACCCGAAAAACTATTGAACGATGATGTGTCTATTCCAGAGACTCCCACAGAATTCAAAACTCATTGGGACAATATTACAAGTGAAGAAGAGGTCATCCATGCCCTCAACATCATTGCTACACATTGGACATGAACCATTTATATGGGCTTTCCAATTCTGCTAATGCACTTTAAGAATTCTCTCTCCTTGATTTCCAAGTGAAAACAAACCCTCAAGAGTGCCTTGGCTGATCACAAAAATTTGCAGTCCTTCAGGAAACCCTCGTTATGATCCATCAGGGGTCCTCTTAGTGCCTTGTATGCCTTTATAAGTGACGAGTTTCCATCTCCCCACTCCCAACCATCCTCTTCCTCTTATAACTTCAATGTTGCAAATAACAATGTAATTGCAACAACTCCTCCATACAGGCATTTAATAAAGTTTAAGATAAAAGAGGAGGCCCAACATCTGGACCATCTTCCAAAATGCTGCTCCAATAGTCATGTTACTGGTTCTAAGCCAAACTGAAGAGGCAAGGAAATGCCTCGGTAAGCAGCTCCATACTACATCAAAGGTCTTGCCAAAACCAAAAGACAGTGCATGTGCTAACACTTAGGACAAATAACATCTCCAGTTGAGGGAATTAGTTTGCGAAGTCCCTTCCAGAAAACCTAAGTCCTACCACTCACCAAGCATCTGTACTCCTAATTGAGGGCTTTGCCATACAAAGCCAGTCATTCGGAGGAAATCTTGTTATTGCCACATGTGAGTGCATGAATTACATGTAGGATCTTATATGTCTACAATAGAAGGGGGTGAATAGTGTACCAAGGCAAAATAATATAAATTTAAAAATTAATGCAATCCACACAAATAAGATAGATCACACCTAAATTTTAGAGTGGAAATCGTTCAATGTAAAAATTACTACCCAAGCCTCCCAACTTAGGATTTCATGACTAGTTGACGCTAGTCAAATCCATTAACATACCACTTGAACGAGGGTGACACAACCTCTTACAAAGCTTTCTTCTCTTTTACACCTAATAAGAGAAGAATAACGAGACTCCCAACAACTTGGGTCCTAAATCAAAGCAACAGGAATATAAAATAAATAGAATATCCTATGGAACCTCAAAAAATATGCAAACCGTGGATTTTGAGGTAGTACAAAGACATGCTTTAGGAAGCGTTGAAAGCAGGCGTAGAAGTGTGAAAGCACGAGAGGGATTAAGCACTTTTTGCTTTAGAGAGGCTCTAAAAGGTGTGTTTTGAAATGGGGGTTAAAGGAACCTATTTATAGGTGTTTTCAGCCTGATTAGTTTGTAAAAATGGCATTGGTCGATCAAAATGAACTTTGATCGATTAAAACAATATTTTGCGGTTGATCGATTAATGTAAGAATTTGATCGACTTGAAGTGTAATTTCAGGATTTGACTGTTGGATGATTTTGATTAGTTAAAAATATAGGTCTGGTCGATCAAGGTAATTATATCAGTCGATCACTTGGTATTGAAAACTTAATGTTTAACCTAAGTTTATTATCTATCGAAAGTCAAAACAAAATGGATGATATTTTTTTAAGGTTCCATACATATTTTTATACTCAATAAAAGTAAAATAACAACTGTGAAACATATATAAAGGACTTCTTGAATCTGGTCTTTCTTGGCACATAATTATTGCTCCAAGAGTCCATCTTAGTATGACATTAAATAATTAGTCCATAATAAAACATTATTTTGTTATATCAAAATAATGGTATCAACAATCTTTTCCTTTTTGATGATAACAAAGTTATAATTATATACACATGAAAATGTGAATGCTTTAATTAAAATGCATATAAAATAATTCTTCCCCCTTGTTATTAACAAAAAGTTCAACATAAATAAATTTAAGTTAGAACATGAGCTCCCCCTTTTTATATGTTAAGTGCAAATTCATGACATTATGCTCACAGAAATAATCAAGAGAGAAATTTAAACTAGATAAAAGCAATGTTATTAAGATAATCACAGTTCAAATCAAAATCTACAAATAAAGGTAGGAATAGAAAGTAATAACTGTCAAACCACATAGTAAATTGTACTATGGACCAAAGTACTAGAAGAAACTAAGAAATGCCTCTAGGTCCTCGAGGAACTCTGCTTCCATGTTGACATCATCTAGAGGACGATTGGAGGTACTACGTCCAATAGACGAAGTGGCGCATGAAAACGAAGTCGACATCCCATGTAAGGAGAGAGTTGGCTCAACTCAAGTGGTGTGGTACAGGACGAAGTGGTAAGCGTGCTGGTCTGCTGCTGACGGGAAGGTGTTGAGTCTGAGGCGGATGCTGTAGTTGGAGTAGAATGACCATGCTGCTGAGGAGGTGCTGCTGCTGCTTGTTTGGATTTGGGAGGCCACTGGTTGCTGAACTGTAGAGCGTGGATTTGCTCTCCCAACTGATCCAGAAATGGACCCTGTCAACTCAGGTACTCGGATACTTGAGTCCCACCTCCATCATCACCGTTGCAATCTTTCTCTGTCTGTGCATCATGAGAGAGATGTCTGTTATATCCTGAATACCTAGAGATTCATGCCTGGTAAGCTACCTATCAAGATATTGCCACTCATGGTCGTAGAAGGACTAAGTGGGTCTCATTGGTGGGGGGGCAGTAGGCAGAAAAATGCTGGTATGGGGAATAGGACGGTGGAGCAGTAGAAGGTCCAGCTTGAGAGGGTAAAGGCTGGGAAGAGGAGGTAGGAGCTGCTGCCTGAGGGAGTGAAGGATCCTGTCAACCTTGCCTTTCTTCTTCCATCTTAGAATAGGTGAGTTTGCCAAAGATGCTGACTTGGGTGATAAATTGCTTGTTATTAATATCCATTGGCACACTAAAATATATGAGAGAGAAGGGTGCCAAAGGGAAAGATACTGATGGGTTTCCTCTTCATGAAGGTGGGGATGAAATGATTCCAATTAAACGCCTTATTCCGCATGAATGCGTAAAGGGTCACAAGCATTAGACTGAGAGTTTTCAAAAGAGGTTGACTTCGACATAAAGTTCCATAAGAAGGCACGGTTGAGAAATCACGGAAGAGGACAGAAATATGGTGACTTGGTAGGCTTACCCAAGTCATAATATTCAGGAGTCAACAACGTCTCCCAAATGGTGTCAAAAGTGGTATCATGGTGAAGCTCAAGATAGGTAGGACTTGAGGGGCAACCAAGAACTTGCATTAAAACGTCGGCATTGACCAAGACTTCAATGTCGTAGACGTTGGAAGTAAGCTGGATATCAAAACCTTTATCGATATTGCGAAGATTTGCATAGAAGAGATGACACGGGATCTACACCCTCAATACGACTATCTTGAGTGCCCGCATAAAAATTTCGATCAAAGAGACGCCCGATTTTATGAAAAATGAACTTATCTCTAAGGTCGGGGAAAATGCACTCAAATTAGTTGAGGTTGATTGGGCAACCAACATGGGGTGAAAATTTCGAGTAAAGGGAAATTCCATCTCGCATCATCATTAATGAAATAGTGGTCAAAAGTGTCATCGCGAGAGGTAGAGGAAGAACCATGGTGGGTGCGTTTTGGAGCCCTAATGTGGGTTCTGGTTTGATTGATCAAAAAAAAGTTTTGATCGATTAAAGGGCAGGTTTAGTTGATAAAAAAATAACGAGGTTGATCAATACTGGAGCACCAGGCCAGTATTGGAATTGCAATTTGTTGGTCGATTAGAGAAAATCAATTGGTCGATAAAAAACACAATATTGCAAAAAAATAGTATGAGAGATAGATCGAAATGAATATCAAAATAAGGTAACAATCATGGAATGTCCAAGAATGGCAAGATCAACAAAATCATGGTTGAGTGTATCAAAAAAATAGGTTGACAAACAACAACACATTAGTCAAGTTATTAAGTCTATAATGGAGCTTGGAGGAGAGGGTCGTTACCAAGATCGATGAGGGTGGAACGAGAGGAAGCACGCAAATGAAGAGGACAGTCGGATGGAGGGGCACGACGAGGAGGAATGGAGGTCGTCAAGGTGCGGCCTTGGTCGACCAAGGCATGGTCGATGGCGGCAGCGAAGGGAGGGGTTGGTCGTTGGCTTGGTTGATGGAGGTGGAGTGTTAGTCGATGGTGGTGGTGTAGGACCGATGGTGGGGTTTGTTTTAGTGGAGAGTGGGGATGGTGGAGAGTGTGTTGAGTTTTGTGAAGGGTTGAGAGGTGTTTTGATTGAAGATGGTAAATAAATGATGCTAAAAAAGTTATTTTTATATAGGTTAGGCCAACCAAAATAGGTAGGAATGAATAAGGACTGAAGAACAAAGATTAGTAACAAATTACCACTCAAATCCATTTGATTTGATTGGAAAATCAAAAATCACGACGAGGTATTTTCACCTAGATTTGGTCGATCAAAAATTGATCTTGGTCAACCAAATTCAAATTTGATTGTTCAAAGAACAAGTTTGATCGATAAATTCAATTTTAAGTGGAGGGAAATTTCTTGCCCAAATATTGATCGATCAAAATTAAGGGTTGATCAATCAACCTTTGTAATTTTTGGAGGGAGTTTTCTTGCTCCAAACTTGATTGATCAAAAGTATGGATTTGATCGATCAAAAGGTGTTAATCAATCAAGTTGATTTGTTTGATCAAGACAAAAAGTTAAGGTAAATTCAAAGCTCATTTAGTTTTGTGAGACCTAGTTTTCTTCTAATAGTGATAAATCTATCTTTTGCTAATGGTTTGGTAAAGATATCAATTAGTTGTTTTTTAGTTTTAACAAATTCTAAGGATATTTCCTTTTTAAGAACTTAAACCCTTGGAAAGTGGTGTCTAATATCTATGTGCTTAGTTCTTGAGTGTTGTATTAGATTTTTGGAAGAGTTAATTGCACTAGTGTTGTCACAAAGTATCCTAGTGTTTTCAAAACTCAGTTCAAAATCCTTAAGTGTTTGCTTCATCCACAATATTTGCGAACACACTAGGGAAGAGACAATGTATTTAGCTTTAGTTGTGGATAGAGAAACACAATTTTGTTTCTTCCTAACCCAAGAGACTAGTGAATTCCACTGGTACTCTTGCAATTTGTCTAGCTACCTGCATAGTCAGCATCACAATAGGAGAATAAGTCAAGTGTAACTGATTAGGGATAGAACAGACCAAGATCTACGGTGTTTGCTAAATATCTAAGTATTCTTTTTACAGCATCCTAATGTGATTTATTAGGGTTTACTTGAAACCTAGCACACAAATAAGTGCTAAATATGATGTCTGGTCTATTGGCTGTTAATTAAAACAAGGAACCTATCATACTTCTATAAAGTTTTTTATCTACACACTTGTTTCGTCTTGTTTTAATTGGGTTGTTGTTGCCATAGGTGTTTCTTTACCCATTGTGTTGTCCATGTCAAACTTATTCAGTATTTCCTTCGTGTACTCTGTTTGCGAGATGAAGATGCCATCTTTTAGTTGATCAATCTACAACCCTAGGAAGAACTTTAATTCTCCCTCATATCGAATTGATCTTGCATTACCTTTCATAAATTCTTGGCATAAAAAATCATTAGTAGCACCGAATATTATGTCATCAACATAAATTTGAGTTAGGATTAGTTCATTATCTTTTCTTTTAGTGAATAGAGTGTTACGTCATCAACATAATATTATTTTGTCTTTTATTTATTTTGTTGGACTGTTCCTCACCTTTATATAAAAAGGTATAGGGCATGCTTAGTAAATAAGAAGATTCATTTTCTTCAACTTGGTATCAGAGCCAAGTTGAGGATACCACCAAGAAAACCCTAACCCTACCACCCAGCCTCATCACCGCCACTAGTGGCACCAACAACAACAGTGTCGCCGGCGGCCAGCAGCAGCAGGTTGCTGCTGTTGCTCCTCTCTCTAGTGCCGCCAGTGCTCTCTCTTACTTCGAGTCTTGTCCAGTGGTAGGGAGAGGGCAGTACTGCTTGATATCACCCACTGTAGGGTCTAGGAAGGTCCTTGCCTTGTTAGTGATAGAGTCTAAAGCTAAGGGTCTTCCAGGAGATGTATTGATTCATCATTAGTACATGGTATGATAGTTTCAAACTTTTGGACTGAATTTGGGGTGTGTATTCCCCTTTGAAGTATTGATGAAATTTTGGATCGCATGTGTGCGGATTACGAGGTTATTCCTTGGATATCTTGTTTGTTACTGAAATTCAGATCTGTTGTTTGTGATATTTTGAGAAGTTGCTTGTGTTGTGAGTGTATTATGGCTTCATCATCAGAGTTAGAAGTTTCTTTAGGGCAAGTTGCAGAAAATGGTGTGTACAAAACCTCATTTTTTGCTTTTATTGTGAAGCTGGATGAGACTAATTACCTCCATTGGTCTCAAACATTTCTTATTATTGTTGAAGGTCATGAGAAGCAACATGTGCTCATAAAAGCACCACCTGAGCAGAAAACGAGGAAATATGCAACCTAGAACAGAGATAATGCTATGGTGAGAGCCTGGATTCTAAATAGTGTGATTCTTCACAATGCAAATAAGATTATGTATTACAAGTCAACCAAACAGATGTGGGATAGTTTGAAGGTTGCTTATTCACATGAGTTGAATTCAACTCAAGTTTTCCAGATACACACTGACTTATGTCACCTCAAGTAGGAGTCCATGGGCTTACCACAGTACTACTCTACTATGAAAGGCCTCTTGAAGAAATACAATGCTTGTAGACCTATGATGAGCCATCTGACAGTGATTCTCCTGTTGATGTTTCCCCAGGTCCTGTATCCATGGATGTTGATGATGGTATGCCTATTGCGATCCGGAAAGCTCTCCATTCCCGTGCTCAATACCATGTAGCTGGGAGTGTAGTCTCCATTGATTCTCTTAGTACTAAGTTCCATGCCTTCACAGCTGCTGTCTCTAGCTCTAAGATACCTACCTCATATCAGCATGCTCTCCTAAATCTGCACTGGAAGTCTGTCATGGAGATGTCTGTTCTCCGTGGCAAAGGCACCTGGGAGCTCACTCTATTACCCTATGGTGCACACCTTATTGGTGTTAGGTAGGTCTTTGCCTTGAAATACAACCTTGATGGGTTTATTTCTCAGTATAAGGCTCGTCTTGTGGCCAAAAGATTCACCTAAGCCTATGGGGTGAATTTCTTTGATACATTCTCATCGATTGCTCATCTCTCCACCATCCGTATACTTATTTCTGTGGCAACACATTATGGATGGCCTTAACACTAGCTAGATGTTAAAAATGCCTTTCTTTATGGCGACCTTCAGGAGGAGATATACATGCAGTAGTCTCCTGATTTTAAGGTTCAAGGGGAGTGTGTTTGTAGGCTACAAAATGGCCTTAAGTAGAGCCTCTGAGCCTGGTTTCAGCGTCTGTCAGAGGCATTGGCTGTTATTGGGTTGCAGAGATCCTCATCTGATCATTCATTGTTTATGAGGAAAACCAGTGGTGGTGTTGTGGCTCTACTTGTGATGTTGATGATCATGTACTTACAAGAGATGATGCAGTTGGTATTTCTTAGGTGAAGGAGTATTTAGTATGCCAGTTTGTTATGAAAGATCTTAACAAGCTTAGGTATTTTCTTGGCATTGAGATTGTTATAGGTAGGCAGGGTATTGTTATGTCTCAGCGGAAATATGCTCTAGACATTTTCCAGGAGGCAGGCATGCTCGGGTCTAAGGGTGCTAACATCCCTATGGATCTAAAGGTTCATTTGTTTTACGACACAATGAGGTTGATGGATAAGAACACTTATAGATAGTGGGGAAGCTACTGTATCCGACCATCACTATGCTAGATATTAGTCTTACAATAGGTAAGCTAAGTCAGTTCTTAGACAAATCTACTAGTGATCATTGGCAGACAGTGATGTAGGCACTGAGGTACATCAAAGAGTGTCCAGGTCGCGGGCTTTTGTTCCAGAAGAAAGCTCCCATGGCTGTTGTTGCTTATTCAGATGCAAACTATGCAGGTGATGTTGGGGACAAAATTTACTATCGGTTTCTATACCTTTATAACAAGGAATCTAGTGACCTGGAGGAGTAAGAAGCAAAGTGTGGTGTTACGTTTAAGTGCTAAATTAGAATACTGCACTATGGCACACACAGCAGCGGAGATGATATGGATACGGTTTTTATTACGAGACCATGTTATTCTTGAGGAGCCCATGGAGATGTATTATGATAACAGGGCTGCAACTTATATTGCAAACAATCCCATGTTCCATGAAAGGACTAAACATGTGAAAGTGGATTGCCACTATACCAGGAGCCTTATTCAGCAGGGTTTACTTCGTACTGCTTGCCTTGCTTCATCAGAACAGACTGCAGATATGTTTACTAAGTCGTTCTCTCACCCTATGTTTGAGAAGTGTAGGAACAAGCCGAGCATGGTTGACATATATGCTCCAGCTTGAGAGGGAGTGTTACGTTATGTTGAGGGCTATTTGTCTTTTATTTATTTTGTTAGACTCTTGTTATAATTTTTCCATTACCTCTCTCTATATAAAAATGTATAGGGTAGGCTTAGTAAATAAGCAGATTCATTTTCTTCAACTTAGAGTTGGATCAACTTATCCAATTTTAAGTTCATTGCCTAAAAGATAGTTCTTTAATCGTTCATACTAAGCTCTAGGAGCTTGTTTTAGTCCATATAATATTTTATTTAGCTTAAAAACATGATCAGGTTTGTCTGAAATGTCAAATCTAGGTGATTGTTTCACATAAACTTCTTTAATGAATCCATTTAGAAATATACTTTTGATGCTCATTTTGAATAATTTAAATCCTATATGGGCAGCAAAAGCTAACAACATCCGAATAGATTCTAAACTGGCCATAGGTGCGTAAATCTCATCAAAATCAATTCATTATTCCTGATTATAACCTTGAGCCACAAGTTTAACTTTATTTCTTACAACCTTATTTGATTTATCAAGCTTATTTCTAAACACCTACTTTGTTCCAATTAGAGATTGAGATTCGGATCTAGGAACCAATTCCCAAACATTATTTTTTTCAAATTGATTTAGCTCTTCTTGCATAGCTACCATCTAACAATTATAGTTTTAGGCTATAATTGGGATACAAAAACACTAAGAGCAATGTTGTTTACTGAAGATCTGATTTGAACACTTTTAGTAACTTCACCAATTACAAGATACTTGGGATGATCCCTATAATAGGTTAGCTCTTTTGATAAGTCACTGGCTATGTTATCCTTTGAGATGTTTGAAGGATGTTCTAAGAACAGATCATCTCTACTTAAAACTTTTTCTTTATGATCTAATTCATCAAAAGAGACATGTAAGGTTTCCTCAATAGTTGAATTTCTCTTATAAGCTTTGCTTCTAGATGAATATCCAAAGAATATCCCTTCATCACTTTTACATCAAAGTAATCCAAATTTTCTTTTGTATTAATAATAAAGCATTTGAACCTAAAATTTCTAAAGTAGGAAATCTTTGGTGACATATCATAGTACAACTCAAATGGTGTCTTCTTAAGGATTGGTCTAATGGAGGCTCTATTTTGAATGTAGCAAGCATTGTTTATTGCCTCAGCCCAAAACTATTGAGGTAGCTTTGACTTCTACAGTATTATGTGGGTACACTCCTGCAAGGTTATATTCTTTCTTTCAACAACACCATTTTGAGGAGCTGCTATAGGAAATGCAAATTTTTGTTTAATCCCATAATTTAAGAAAAAATCTTCAATATTTTGGTTATTAAATTCTCCTCTATGATCACTTCTGACTCTAGTGATGGAATATCTTTTCTTAGTTTGAATTCTTTTGGCTATCTTTCTAAATTCCTTAAATGTAGAATCTTTGGTTCTTAAAACCGGTACCCAAGTAAATTGAGAAAAATCATAGATCCCTAGACAATATTTAAACCCACTGAGGCTTTCGGATTTGGTTGGTTCAAAGAGGTCTAGATGAAGCCACTCAAGTAGTTTTGAAGTGCTGACCATATTTTTAAGTTTAAAAGATGTTTTATGAAGTTTACTAATTTCACAAGATTCATAAATGTTTTTTTTTTAAAGATAATTTAGGTAGACCTTGCACTAAGTCATGTTTCACAAACTTATTTATATTTCGCATGTAAACATATCCTAGTTGACGGTGCCACAGTATTAACTCATCTTCCGATGCAACTAAACAATTTATGTTGTTGCAGTTGTCAAAGTCAATAGTATAGATATCTTTAAATCTATTTCCAGTAAAAAGAATTTCCTGTCTTTTTGTCTTTAATTTTGTTGAGTTACATTTTGTTGTGAGGGGTTATTTGTTATTTTATTTTTCCGTGTTAGGCTTATTGATGTAGATACATCTATCACATAAAATGTCTATTTATGCGTATCTTAGGCATATAATTGCATTCAACATTATAAATATTATATAGCATACATCATTCTGCATTTAAATTAATTTGTACAAATTATAGGTTAATTACCCTTTTTGTGGTTAGGGGACAGGGCGATATCATTTCGGGCCTCGGATTGAAGATTCAACCATATAGATCTGATCAAGGAAACGATCAGAGTCCAACGCCTCCGAGATCGCCCCGATCGAACTTCAGTAACATCAAATGCAGTCCGAGGAAGATCAGAGGTCAAGGGTCAAGGTGGTGTAAATCTGTATCTCAAATGAAGAATCCAACCGTATGGATGGGCTTGGATCGACGATCGCAGCCAAACGGCGTGAAAATCGATTCAATCCGATAATTGTGGCACCACTTACAAAACAAAGATGGACGGTCATGATGGCGCCATGTGGCACCATCACAGCAGCCCAACTCTGCCTGCAACACCTCTTCGTTCGCGCGCTTAATCTCAGCTGTTGGATCTCCATCTAACGGCTGATATGCGTCCTAGCCGCGCCTGCTCACTTCTAAAGAGCAAGGCCAAGAGAAGATCTTGACTATTGGATTGAGATCCAATGGCCGAGAGAACGTGTAGAGAAAATCAAGAACTCGCCTCAACCGGGCTCGTAGCACAGTGGTGAAGCGCCTCTCGTGAAGAGTGCAATGCGCGCTCGAATCCGCGTGAGCGGATTAAATCCGCGAAGAGCGGCGTGCAAAATTGCGCCGTTGGATGCGGCGCGAATGGTCGGTGGAGTAGCAACGTGGCGCCCTCTTGACTGTCGGATGAGAGCGCTCTGCACACATGCGATTGTACGCAGGCCTGACGTGCGTTGCGAAGGTGAAGAGCGCACGATTTTAAGCCGTTGGATGCGTGATTGGATGATTGAGGTTAGGTGAGCACGATGACGTGCGCGAATGTCTGAAGGCGAGAAGGCACCGATGTGGCTCGATCTGAGCCGTGCGATCGACGATGAGCGGCCCTCGCATATGCGTTAATAGCAACGTGCGCCTTTAGTGATGCTTACATGTGTCACGAAAGGCCGCATATTCATTTTAAAGGCCTTTAAAATGACTTTTATGCCCTTCTTTCTCAACTATAAAAGGGACCTCATACCTCTCATTTTTTTCATCCCTTTCTCTTCTCTCACCTCCTCCAAAGCTCTATGAGCTGTCCCATACCCGGGATGCTCCATTAGAGCTAGAGTAAAATAATTTTCCTCTCTTCTCACCCCCTTCGTGGAACATCCCGTGGTTGTCTTCTCGCCACAATTTGGGAAGCGCATCTTGCTGCGACGTTGCCCTATTCCGTCCTCTGTCCTCCAACTTTGTTCTCCCTTGTCCAGTATCTCACCACCCTCTTCATCCCTTTCTCTTCTCCTCTTACCTCCTCAAAAGCTCTATGAGCTGTCCCATACCCGGGATGCTCCATTAGAGCAAGAGTAAAATAATTTTCCTATCTTCTCACCCCCTTCGTGGAGCATCCCGTGGTTGTCATCTCGCCACCATTTGGGAAGCAGATCCTACTACGACGCTGCCCTGTTTCGTCCTCTGTCCTCTAGCTCTGTTCTCCCTCGTCCAGTATCTCACCACCCTCGTCCAGTCGCTCCGTCAACGCAGCTTGTCCTCCAAGTAGTCGTCGAGGAGGATTTTCTCATCCCTCTTTTTACCGCTTTCTAGTGTAGATTTCCAGCTTTCTAGTTGTAGATATTAGTTATAGTGAACATTTGGCTATGAAATATTGATTCACTCTCTTTTTCTCTGTATTATTCTCTCTTTTCTATTATTTATTCTTTAAGTAGAATAACTAGTGTAAATTAATTTCAACCAATTAATCTGCTTTTTAAAAATAATTTCAAACATGATTTTTAATCAAACGCTCGTCTCCCTATGTTCGACTCGGGACTCACTTTGAGTTTCAGTTATAAATTTTATCTGATTGACAGATTTTTATGTGACTACAACGATGGGTTTTTAAACTCAAACTTTTAGTGTACAAAATCTCATTCATTACTTATGTTATTTTCCCTTACCTCTCTCTATATAAAGAGGTGTAGGGATGACTTGGTAAAATAAGAAACATTCTTTTCTTCAACTTGGTATCAAAGTACCAGGTTGGGGACACCACTAAAAAGAAACCCTAACTCTACCTTAAGCCCCATCGCTGGACACCATCGCCACCACCACTGGCGGCAGTGTTGGCGCTGCATCGCCGCCACAGCAGCAACATTGCCGATCACCACTGCCACGCCGCAGTAGGTGATCGTCACCACCGTTGCAGCAACTTGCCGTCGTGCTGTAGTACCCAATCGTCGCCCCTGCTGCAATGTGCTGTCCTCGCATAGGGGGCTGCGTCTTGGCCTGGAGAAGCTGTAGTGCGCCACCGTGCCTTGGTGTGCGTGCTGCAGTAGTGCGACTCGCAGTCGTAGTGCCCAACCACCGATTTCTCCTCTCCTTGCCGCCATCCAGGTCGGTGGAGAGGGGGATCTTTGTCTCCAAGAACTTCGTAGGAAGGTTCTTGAATATTATGGGATGAAGCTTTGAATCAAGAACCTTCCTATGTGTGGTATGATTTCTTTAATCTTCTGATCTGATTTAGGGTGTGTATTCTTCGTTAATGGTTTTTGGGATGTGTATTCCCCTGATTGCTTGATTCTTGGGGTGTGTATTCCCCAGTGAAGTGTTGAAGATATTGCTTTTGGATTACGGGGTGTGTATTCCCCGGATTTTTGGTGTTTGATCCAGGATTTCAAATATGCTATCTGGGTTTGTTCTTGTGTGTCTGGAGTTACCATGGCCACACCTGATGATTCTGAGGTGTCTTCAGGACAGAGTACATAAAGTGGGGTGTAAAAGAGTCCCTGCTTTGCTCTGATTACTAAATTGGATGAGATCAATTACTCCCGTTGGTCTCAAACCTTCCTTGTCACTGTGGAAGGTCATGAGAAAAAGCATGTGCTTATGGAAGCACCACCGGAACAGAAAACACGAAAATACGCAACTTGGAATAGGGATGATGCTATGATGAGAGACTAGGTCTTGAATAGCGTTATTCCTCGGATTGGTGATGAAATTATGTACTACACTTCTGTTAAAGAGATGTAGGATGGCTTGAAGATTGCCTATTAACATGAGTTGAATTCAACTCAAGTATTTCAGATCCACTATGATTTATACCATTTCAAGCAGGACGAGATGAGTATCGCAGTACTACTCCACTATGAAGTGGTTATTGGAGAAATATAATGCATGTAGACCGATGTGTACTTCTTAACATGCAAGGATCACAGGAAGGAGTTTGTAGCTTACATGTTTCTTGTAGGGCTGAGTAATCACTATTTTGCAGCTCGTTCTCAGATTCTAACTCTGTCCGAGCTTCCTCCTATTGAGGAAATTTATAGGAGGCTGAGTAGGATGCAGATTCAGCCTACTCATGATGCGGTTGTTACCAACACTTCTTTGGCTCATGCAGCTGTTAGCACTCGTGGTGATCGAGGTGACTTCTTTTGCGACAAAGGCAGGGGGCGAACTGATGGTGATCGTGACAAGCTTACATGCACTTACTGTGGTAGGCTTGGGCATGTTGAGGCCAAGTGTTGGGATAAATTTGGCTGCCCTACTGTTGCCAACTAAGTCCGTTACAACATCTCTAGGTGTGATCACTAAGGCAATGTCCCTTGCAGAGACAGACTATAATGCAATTGTGCAGTGGCTAGGACAGTTGACTCACGAGCAACCTCAGTCCTCCAGCACTGAAGCCTATGCATCCATATCAGGTACGAACGGGTCATAGTTGATTGATTCAGGTGCATTTGATCATTTGACAGGAAATTCCCAGTGCTTTAAAGAATTGTAGAAGACACCACAGGAGCATTCAGTACAGCTAGAAGATGGTAGACATGCCCCCATCTGTGGTAAGGGAGGGGTATTTATTACACCCTCCAGGCATCTTGCTGATGTATATTGTGCCTAACATGACAATGCAACTGCTATCTGTTAGTTCTATTACTAAGTAGGTGAATTATTGTGCTATTTTTGACGTTGTTGGATGCTCATTTTAGGACCGCATGACGAGGACAATTGGTGGTGGCCATGAGGGGGGTGTGTATCGGCTGGTTTAGAGTTCAGTTGATGCAACTTGTTAAACGACTATTTCGGGAAGTGCCTTGTAGTGGCACAAACGATAGGTCACCCTTCACTGGACAAGTTACGTTGTATCATCCCTCAGTTGTCTCCTGCCATGAAGATTTAGTGTGATGTTTGTCAGCTGGGAAAGCATCATCGTGCTAGCTTTCTAGCATCTATCAAGTCTACCAGTTCTGCTTGTTTTGATTTGCTGCATTGTGATGCCTAGGATCCTAGCTGTGTGGTAGACCACCAAAATTTTAGATATTATCTGTTATTTATGGATGATTTTTCACGCCTATCATGGACCTTTTTGATGAGGAATAAATCAAAAGTTGGTTCTTTGATTGAACAATTTGTGATATTTGTGAAAAATCAGTTTGATGTGTGCATTAAGAAAATCAGAATAGATAATGTATTAGAGTTTTGTACAAAGAAACTGGCTGATTTGTATGGATCACTGGTATTGTCCTCACATGTTGCAGCAGAATGGGATTGCTGAGAGGAAACACTGCTATATTCTGAATACAGCTAGAGCTTCACTTATACAGAATAGTGTTCCGCATAGTTACTAAGGAGATGCGATTCTTACTGCCTATTATCTTATTAACAGGCTTCCCTTCTTTGTGTTACATGAGTAGATCCCATGGAGTATCTTATATCCTGATGCAGACTTGTTTCTTGTGCTGCCAAAGACTTTTGGGTGTGTGGCATTTGTACACCTCCTTAGGACTGATTGTGACAAATTGGCACCAAGGGCGGTTAAGTGCGTATTTCTGGGGTATTTGCACACGCAGAAGGGATACAAGTGTTTTGATCCCATACACCAAAGACTGTGAGTGCGGATATGACTTTTCATGAGTCTATCCCTTATTTCTCTACCTCAGGTTACCAATTGAGAGAGGTGGAGGTGGCTGCTCCTATGCCTGTACCTCCTGTAACTTTGGAGGATTTTTTTCAAAGTAGTAGTGTTTCTACTACAGATTAGACTGTGGGCACTTTCAGACCTGTACTACTTGATGAGAAGACATTTAAGGGTGCTACATATCAACTGTTAGTCACTTCCAGAGAGAAGACACACCCTCCTCCTCTTCAGTCCCTACTGAGCCACCATCGTCCTCCACTCAGGTATGCGTTGAGGATATTGATGATTCTTTTGCTAATATGTCTTTAGGGTCTCTTTCTATGCCTACAAATGAAGATATTCCCATTGCTGTTAGGAAGGCTCCACAATCTTGTACACAGTATCGTATTGCTGGCAGTGTTGTTTCTGTGGGCTTTCTCAGGTCAGAGTTTCATGCCTTCACAGTTATAGTCTCTAGTACTGAGATCCCTAGTAGGCTCTCCTACATCCACACTAGGCGGCTATTGAAGAGATGTCTGACCTTACTGATAGAGGCACCTAGGAGCTGCCTGCTCTACCTTTTGGCGCGTACTTGATTGGGGCCAGATGGGTCTTTTCCTTGAAATACAACCCTAATGGGTCTATTTCTCGATATAAGGCTTGCCTTATAGCCAAAGGATTCATCCAGACCTATGGAGTGGATTTCTTTGACACTTTCTCTCCTGTGACACGACTCTCAATGGTTGGCATTCTTATCTCTGTTGCAGCTCATTATGGATGGCATATACATCAGCTGGATGCCAAAAATGCCTTTCTATATGGAGACTTGAAGGAGGAGATCTACATGCAGCAGTCACCTGGCTTTGAGGTTTAGGGTGTGTAAGCTATGTAAGACTATTTATGGCCTTAAACAGAGCCTCCGGGCCTGGTTTCAACGTCTGTCTGAGGCACTATCTGTTTCTGGGATGCAGATATCTTCTGATCATTCCCTGTTTGTCAGGAAGACCAGTACTAGCACCGTGGCTTTATTGGTATATGTTGATGACCTTATCCTTACAGGTGATGATGTAGATGGCATTACTCAGGTGAAGGATTATTTAGCTCACCAGTTTGTCATAAAGGACCTTGGGAAGCTAAGAAATTTTCTGGGCATTGAGATTGCCACGAGCAAGCAAGGCATAGTGATGTCTCAGAGGAAGTATACACTTGATATTCTTTAAGAGACAGGCATGCTAGGATCCAAGGAAGCCAACATTCCTATGGACCTAAAAGTTCATCTATTTGAGGATACAGTGAAGCTAAAGGACAAAACGGCCTATCGACAGCTGATTAGGAAGTTGTATCTAACCATCACTAGGCTAGACATCAATCTTGCAGTGGGTAAGCTAAGTCAGTTCTTAGACAAGCCCATCGATGTTTAATGGCAGGTTGTTATGCAGACTATTCCAGAAGAAGGCTCCTATGTCTGTAGTTGCTTACTCTGACACAGATTATGCAGGAGATGTTGGAAATAGGCGGTCTACTACTGGTTTTTGTACATTTATTGTTGGGAACTTGGTCACTTGGAGGAGCAAGAAATAGAGTGTTGTTTTACGCTCTAATGCTGAATCTGAATATGGAGCTATGGTTCATATTGCATCTGAGATGATATAGATCAGATCTCTGCTACGAGATCTTCATGTTGATATTCAGGAGCCTATGAAGATGCATTGTGACAACCGAACTGCGACATATATTACTAACAATCCCATGTTTCATGAGAGGATGAAACATGTGGAAGTGGATTGTCACTATACCAGGAGCTTGATTCAACAGGGTCTACTTCGTACTACATGTCTTACCTCTACCGACCAGACTGCTGATGTGTTTATTAAGCCACTGCCTTGCGCCCAATTTAAGAACTGTAGAAACAAGCTGAGCATAATGGATATATATGCTCCAGCTTAAGAGGGAGTGTTGAGTTAACGTTTTGTTGTGAGGGGCTATTTGTTATTCTATTTTTCCATGTTGGACTTATGTTATTTTCCCTTACCTCTATATAAAGAGGTGTAAGGATGACTTGGTAAAATAAGAAACATTCTTTTCTTCAACTAATTTTAAAGCCTTTTGAAGAAAAATTAACTTTATAACCTTTATCACAAATTTGGCTTATACTAAGTAGGTTGTGTTTTAACCCTTTAACTAAATGAACATTATCAAAGGAGGTATGAGAGTTACCAATTTGGCTAATACCAACAATACAACCCTTGTGGTTGTATTGCCAAAGGTGACTGTACCACCTTCCTCATGGTAAAGCTCAAGAAACAGGTCTTTTCCTCATGTCATGTGCTTGGTGCATCTACTATCCATGACTCATCTTTTGTTTTGGACTTGTCATTGATTTAGGCTTGTGATGTCCAGAAATCCGTTTAACTAGAAGATGTCCATCTTTTTCTTTGTATAGCCAGTCTGTGTACTTTATGAGCCCTTCATTAAGGTGACCTACAAAACAAGATTGCAAGGTTTTCTTTGGTACCCATATTTTTCTTTTGGGTCCACTTTTGTTAGTAGGTGCCTATTTAGGCATGAACCTATTCTTAACCTTAGGGCTAGAAATATTACGTGTTGGTTTGTGAACTTGATGCTTTATGATCATTTTTAGGAGTATAACCTAACCCAAATTTTGTTGTGGTTTGAGGGTGCGTTCCTAATAACTTTCTAGATTAGCTTTACCTTTAGTGAACCTAGCTAAATCATTTATAAGAGTAACTGACCTTTTCTTAAGCTTTTGTAGTTCTAATTGAAGTGAATCTATGTGTGTTTTTAAGAAGGTGATTTCTTGTGAAAGTTGGTGATTTTGTGAAGCAAATCTGTGTTTCAATTCAATTTCCTCATCTTGGTTTTTTGTCAATTTTTTGTTTGCTACTTTTAATGCTTTAGCTAAATCATGTAATTTGTAAAAGGCTTTTAAGAGTTCATCGAAAGTAAATGAAGATACCTCGTCTTCAATTGCCATGAGTCCGCAGAAGGCTTTTTCACTCGATGTGTCTTCTCCTTCTGATGAGATAGAGTCGGTGTCATCCCAGATGGGTTGTAGGGCTTTCTTCTTCCCTTCTATTCTAAGTTGGCTTCTAGCCTTTTTATCATCTTCTTTCTTCAATTGAGGGCATTCTTTCCTCGTAATCCTTCTTCTTGCAATTGTAGCAGATGATTTGGTCTTCCTTTGGTTCGTTTTTCTTCTTCCTCCAATTCTTGTTTTTTAGAAATTTTCTGAATTTCCTTGAAAGAAGTGCAATATCTGACTCTTCTGTATCAGTATGGGCCTTTAAAGCGATATCTTTCATCTTTGCTTTACCTGCCTCCTCTATTTGTTGCCAAATAAAGGAAACATTTTTCTTATTAAAATAAGTAAGCCATACCCCTCTTTATATAGAGAGGGTTTGGCGTAATAAGGAAAAATAACAATTAAGTTACTAAAAATAACACAGATTAAAATAAGAAAGACAACCAAATTTCTAACTAATTGGATCCTAATTTATTTCCTAATACTCTCCCCTAAGTTGGAGTATGCAACGTCCAACTTGAAGGAGTCATGACAAACGAGGGCTCCCCCTACAAGCAGTCATAAGAGCGATAGGCGTAGACAATAGTTGGAGATCAATAGTAGGTGGAATAAGTGGCCTCTGCATCTGCAATGACTTCTACATCCCACGTAAGGCGCTAAGTGCAGGAGAGATCGCAACATGGGTGCCTCTTCTTGTATGTCCCCACACGAGCCAGTACATGCTAGGTTTCTCGGGGGGGTGCGTAAGAGTGCTGCCCATTCATATGAGAATGAAGCAATACCATGTCTTCTTTGCTTCTCTAACATATTCACACATAAGGACAAGATGCCAAGAAAAAAAAAAGATTCTAGAGGGGCACACTAATAAAATCCCCAAAAACAAACTTCTCTTCAAAACAAAGACATTTAATCCTAAAAAGAACCTAAAACTTAAACAGCAACAAGCCACCTAAGGTGGTGATGTGGCAGCGGAGGAGCGATTTTGGAGGGAAGATGAAAGACTTGAGAGAGGAGAAGGCCTCTTCGGTGGCTTGCTGGAGGTTGGCGATGTTGCCGAAGGGCTATCCCCTCTTTAGGGTTTCTCACTTTTCAAAACTAACCTTCAGAGATTGGTGACTTCGATACCATGTTGCAAAATAAGGGAAATGTTTTTCTTATTGAAATAAGCAAGCCATACCCCTCCTTATATGTAGAGAGAGTTTGGTACAATAAGGAAGCATAACAACTAAGTTAATAAAAATAACACAGACTATAATGAGAAAGACAATCAAATTCCTAACTAATTGGATCATAATTTATTTCTTAACACTATTTGCCTCGTTCTACTACCCATAGAAGAAACAAGGAATCAGATGCCACCCACTCTCAAGTAAAGCACTGCTGAAAGATTCCTAACTCATTACATCTTGTGTTCTTTTAGAAAAGAATCCCCTTACCAAGCAATAATCTAACCCCCTAAAAGACCCATAGAGTTACATGTAGTAAACTCCCTCAACCTATCTCCACCTACCAAGGAATTAGCTTTGTCTCCTAGAACATGATAATAGAGGGCTTCAGTCCAGAATATACCTCACCAAGGCCCATCGCTAAGTCGAATCCTTATGCTGCGCATGTTTCGTGATAATATCTTCATTTGGCATGCCGATCCACCCTCAATTCCTACTGGGTTGGTCCACTGCAAACAAGCCCACACCTTACCGCAACACAAGCAAAAATAGCCCTGGTCAGTCCTCTACAATCTTCGATCAGTGCTAGTCCACTAATTTGCACCATCATTATGGGCATCATCACCCCTTGACATAGGTTCACTATCTTCATCCTCCTTGCATAAGGGCTCAGCAACCAACCCCCATGTACCTTCATCACTTCACCGCATGTTGTAAAGTAGGACCCAAACTGTAGAATGAGTGAGCCCTTGAGATGGAAAGATTTTGCCAAAGTCCTAATAAACAAATATAAGGAATTAGATCCTCCAACAAATTCCAAGTTTGAATATGAGGGCGTAAGAAGGCAACGTGCATACCATGTGTTTGAGGAACCATAAGGTTCCAATGATGGGGAGTGGGCTTGTCATACCACGTGTAACCATTTCTTCTTATGAATGAAATTGATTGTGGGTGGTTATCCCTTTGATAATCACCCTTCCTTTTTAAAAAAAAAAAAAATGATGGAGAGTAGGCTTTTCATGTTCCCTACCAGAAAACATCATCCTCCTCTATGAAACAATGATATTTGCGAGTCTACTCCCTCTTGGTGCTTCATCTTCCCTACAATTTTAATGCAAGATTATTGCAACATTCCTTGAGCATCTGTTCACATTAAGAGCTACCTCTCCGAGCATCGTAGGTATATTCAAAGCTACATTCAATTGCATTGTTGATGCCTACTACGTCCAATGTCAACATTCACGAGCTACCTCTCCAACAATGCATGAACCACCTCAAGACATTTTGGATTGAAGAGACCTCCACCATGGAAGTCAAATAATGCAGGTCCATCTTTAACCCCACTTCTATCTGTCTTAGGAGGCCTAAGGATGAAATCATGATTTCCACCACCTCCAAGCATTGTAGGTATACTCTCAAGCTCCACCCTAACCACAAGTTTCAATGAAAGGTGTAAGTGCAACGATTCATCACCCTCTGAGTAGCGATGCACTAGCAGAAGATCCTTGTCACACCTTATCATCTAGGATAGTAGAGCCTCACATTTGTTCAACATTGCAATTCTAGAGGAATCGACTCACTAATGGCAACGAGAGAGCCCATTACCATTCCCTATCTTGTCCTTCATGACTTCAAGTACCTTTTGCTTGGATGTTGTGCCCTCGATTACTTCTATTATGACACATTTCTCGAAAAAGCCATTGCTTCTCCTTATTACATCCGACCAAGGAGCATCAACTTCCATGGTTGATAAAAGAGCCACTCCTTAGGATGTGATTCTTTCTTACGGAGCACCGAGCACATAGAGTACCTATGGTCTACTTTGCCACAAGCCAAACACACCACTGGATCCTTGCATATGTCGGCAAAATGACCATAACCCCAACAATGGAAGCAATGTGTAGTCCTCCCACAAGTTACTCTACTAAGTTGAGGGGCCTATGAAGTGCCCCAACATGCTCCCCTCCTCTGTTGGACGGAATTCCAACCTTCTTAGGCGATCCTCTTGCCTCTCCTCTCATGCCTTCTCACTCCCCCCACAACACAAACACAAAAAAACCTTACCACTTCCATCCTAACCTTTTTTTCTGATAATCTCATGGTGAATTCAACCCTTCATTGCATGGCCAAACATTCACCTAAATATTTAATTTCTTCCATGGACTTCCTTTGAACATGCCTATAATTGATAGCCTAACATTTTTTAACCTTCAAGGGATTTTCTTTTTTGCTCACACAGAAAATCAAAAGTTTTCCCTTTCGTTTCAACCAACCTACATAGTTTCATGTGTGATATCTCTCCCAATTTCTTCATCCAAACATTTCCTACCAAATTCAGTAACTTTGCAAATGCTGAGTAGAATGCAAGATGAGATCACAAGATTTAACCCCCCAAAACAAATCTCCATGTCTGCACTAGGAGATTCAAAATGCTGGTAAAACATACCTCCCATCCATCACTAGATTTCACAAGATGGATAAAATAAAAGTTTCCTCTTGTCAATGAAAAAAAATCAAAAGTAAATAGATGCTCACCTCAAATGGCAAATTTAAGAGTTCATAATATGTCCGGACACGATCAAATCTCTGCTGTACAGCTTCACAGTCCATCAGGGGGATAGTTGCTAAAGCCTGCTTGAAGCACAGATAAGGAAAAAGAGATATGCATAAGAACTGTTCTATAAAATTTTATCTACTAATTTGATATTAAAAGAGCAGGATAATAAAAGAAATTTGTATAGTTCAAAGGAAGAATGCTCCATTCAATGTCAAGCATCACCATGGATGTCAACAAATGTGCATAACTTGGCATTGTAAAGTATTTCAGCTTTCCAACAGAAAAGATAACCTGTTCCAGTGCGATCATATTTCTGCATATTTGCTGCACCCCTAACAAGTTGATAGACTTCATCTCAGCCAAAGCCTGAAGCATCAAATGAGATTGGAATTAATAAATTACCTAATCTAGATGCATTTAGTGAAAGTCCAATTGCAACATAACTGGGGATTTATTGTTTATCGTGCTCACATTTTGGAAAATGTGAGAAAAACACAATTTAGAAATATTGCTATTCTTTTCAAAAGATCACTCAAGCAAAAAGTAAGAGCACAAGCTTAAGAAGCCAAACCCTTATTGTTGCATTTGCTGCAATACCACATATTCCACCAAATATATAGCTTCTCCTTGCACGAGCAACAAATGGTGCCATTTCCTCATCCCTTCGCATTATCTGTTGAAACATCCGAGATAACATGGCCATCATTGACTACATTCAGAAAGAAAGAAAGAAAAACCCAGTGGAAAAGGGGCAGAGCAACAGTTTAATTGGAAAAGCCCACGGTACATTTTTTATAACTCACCCAATATTCTGGTTCTTTTATGCAAAAAGGAAATTGATGCTAACAACAAATGCAAGATCAAAATTGGACAGTATATGCAAGCTTACAAAGGGAAAGACTTCTCAAGGAGAATACACATTAATAAAGATGCTGTGGCATTCTCCTTTACATATTGTTTTATTATTCCTTATTTTAGTCCGGACATGTACTATTATTTACTCACACCTCTTTTCTCTTCTATATAAAGAGGTGTAGGGTTTTGTGGTTTAATAAAATTATTCATTTTCTCCCACTTGGTATTAGAGCAACGATTCTAGATCAGTGTTCTGGTATCCCACCCTCACAAGGCCTCCAAACCCTAGCCACCTTACCCCTCTCTCCTCTCTATCTCGCCACCGTCGCCGCTGCCCAGTAGCAACAACAACCTCGGCATCGGCAACAACCACCAGGGTCACCGCCACCGACCAGTAGGGCCATCTCCACCAGCCAGCAACGTTGCTGTCAATGGTCTTCTCTCGCTACACCGGTGAGAGAGCCACCTAAGCTCCCTGGGCGGCGCCATTAGGGGGCTCCCCCATGCACTAGTTCATGCCTACGCCTAATCCAGGGGGCTTTGGTAATCCCCCTCTTGATTTCCAGGACTCCATTATCTTGGATTTCATAATCGGGAGATCATTGTTTCTCTTATGAATTGATTTTAGATTTGGAAATACAGTTCAGATATGTTCTTGTGGTTATTTGGTCCATCCTAGGCACGATGACTTCACCCGGAGGTTTAGAGGTGACATTGGATACTATTAGTGATGTAGGGAACTACCAGAATCCATTATTTGCCTCAATTGCCAAGTTAAGGTAGACCAACTATGCAAGATGATTTCAAGCGTTTCTTATGATTGTGAAGGGTCATGACAAGGAACATATTTTGTTAGAGTCTGAACCCACCAACAAGACAAGAAAGTATGCTACATGGAAGAAAGATAATGCAATGGAATATTCATGGATTATGAACACCGTTGCAGCTCAAATTGGTGATAGTATCATGTTTCAGAAGATTGCTAAAGAGATGTGGGACATTCTTCATGACATGTATTCTAATAAGAAGAATTATAGTAAGGTATTCCAGATGCATCATGACATTGGTAGCCTGAAGCAGGAGGGCCAGACTCTTTCTTAGTACTATACTTCTCTAAAGGGTCTTCTTAAGAAGTATAATATTTGTAGGCCATGTGTACCTGCTCTACTCAGAGGGAGTATCGTAGAGAGTATGTTGTTCTATAGTTTCTTTATGGTCTTAGTCCTGAGTATGAAGGAGCTCGCTCAAAGACTCTGACATTGTCTGAGCTTCCTTCTCTGGAGGAGACTTATAGCAGGTTGAGGAGGATTGTTGTTAGGACACCTACTGATGTGACTAGACAGACTACCACACTGGTTGCAACTTGTGGACATGGTGGATGTGATGCACCCTCTACACGTGATAGAAGGTGCAGTAGGGGACAGACAGGTCGGCCTCGAACCACTTGCACCTTTTGTGCCAAGGTTGGTCATGTGGAGGCTACCTACTATGCCAAGCATGGTAGACTTGCTGTGGCCATTCAGGCTTACTACTTCTGAGGAGTAGTTGGATATGGTCATGTGCGAAGTATGATGCAGTTGTTTAGTGCCTTGCATAGCTTACTTAGGAGTGTGGAGCACCTTCTAATAGTGCTACCTTTGCATCTTCCTCAAGTATAGGTCTTGCCTTGAGTTCGCAGCATAAGTCTAGTGATGGCACTATAAGGTTGGTTGACTCAAGTGCGTCTAGGCACTTGAGTGGTGACTATTCTTGTTTCCAGAGGATTTACTCTATCGCCCCTGGTAGGGCTATGCAGGTAGCAGATGGCTGACATTCCAAGATTGATGGGAAATGGGAGGTAGCAACCACCCCCAGTTTGAGACTACCGAATGTTCTCTTTATTCTTGATTTTTCTATCAGCCTTTTATCTGTTGGTAGAATTACTAAGGATTTGAGTTGTCATGCCATTTTTGATGATCTTGGATGCACATTTTAGGACAAGTTTATCGAGAGGATGATTGGTGGCGGACATGAGGGAGGTGTGTCTTGCCTACTCCAGAAGCCATTTACTGCTTCGTGCCAAGAGGAGGTGGCCTTTAGTGATGGTACAACTCTACAGTGGCATCGATGACTAGGCCATCCTACACTGGACAGGCTTAAATGTATCATACCAAACACATCTCCAGCCACTAAGTTAATTTGCGATGCATGCTAGCTTGGGAAGCATCACCACTCTTTTTATCCTACCCGTTCTAGTTCTAGTTCTGCATCTTGTTTTGATTTAATGCATATGGATGTGTGGGGCCCAAGTTGAACCCCTTATTGACTGGGTCACCGTTTTTATTTGGTTATTATGGATGATTTCTCTAGATTGTCATGGTTATTTTTACTTAAGAATAAGCTTGATGTTGGTGGTATTATTGAGGATTTTGTTATACAAATAAAGACCTAGTTTTCTAAAACAATTTAAGATTGTGTGCTCGGACAATGCCCTTGAGTTCTGTACTACTAGATTGAATGTGTTTTATAAATCTCATGGGATTGTGCATCAAACCTCCTGTGCTCATACGTCACAGCAAAATGGGATCACAAAGAGGAAGCATTATCACATTTTGGATGTTGCTAGGACATTGCGAATTCATCACAATGTGCCATCATTATATTGGAGTGATGCAGTGTTGATAGCATGCTATTTAATTAACTGAATGCCCAATTCAGCTATTCATGAACATATACCATGGCAGGTTCTTCATCCTAAGAGGGAGTTATTTCTTTTACCTCCATGGATATTTGGTTGTGTGGCTTTTGTACATGTGCTTGGACAAGGATAGGACAAGTTAGCACAAAGGGCCATGAAGTGTCTTTTTGGTTTACAGCAGTACCAAAAATGAATACAGGTGCTACGATCCATTGAGTAGGAGACTATGCTAGTGTAGATGTCACCTTTCATGAGACTATCCCTTATTTCTCTACTACCGGGCACTAGTTGACTCTTGGAGATGAGCCTGCATCCATGCCTGTACATCCTATTCCACTCAGGCAGATACTTGTTAGTTCTGCTCCTATTAAGGGCAACTCTAATAGTGGTTGGGAACGATATTGTTCTTTGCCAATATAAGACAACTCCTATAGAAGACCTTGGCGAATAACTTTGCCATGAAGGATTTGGGCCAACTGTGCTACTTCTTGGGTATTGAGGTGGCAAGAAGCAAGGATGAGATCGTTCTTTCTCAATGCAAGTATACCCTTGACGTCTTCCAGGAGATTGGGATGTTGGGTGGTAAGCTTGCCAACATTCCTATGGATCCTAAAGGGTACTTGTATGATGCAGAGTCAACGATAGTGGACAGTAGATCTTATAGGTAGCTTGCCCACAAGCTACTTTACCTCACCATCACTAGACCAAACATTTCCCTTGTTGTGGGAAAGTTGGGCCAATTCATGGATAAACCTACTCAGCAACATGCAGCGATGTAGGTGCTTAGGTACTTAAAAGGGGCATCTAGTTGTGGTTTACTTTTCTTTAGAGGCACATCCATTACAATGGTTGGATATTTAGATGCAAACTATGCAAGTTGCTTGATAGATAGGAAATCTACCACTGATTTTTGCATGTATGTTGCAGGGAACTTAATTACATGGAGGAGCAAAAAGCAGGAGGTTGTGTCTAGATCTAGTACCGAGTTGGAGTATCGTGCCATGGCTCAAATAGCTGCTGAGATCGTTTGGGTGAGATTAGTGTTGCATGATTTACATGCCCAACTAGAGACACCAATTGAGATGTGACATAGGCTACTACATATATTGCCAACAACCCAATGTTCCATAAGCGCACCAAACATGTTGAGGTTGATTGCCACTACCCCCAAGATCTCATTCAACGTAGGGTCATCTATACATCTCCAGTGGCTTCAGAAGACCAGCCAATAGATATTTTCACCAAGCCCTTGGCCTATTCTGCTTTTGATATCTTTTGTAGCAAGCTGAGCATGATTGACATTTATCCTCCAACTTGAGGAAGAGTGTTGTAATATATTCCTTCATGTACTATTTTATTATTTCTTGTTTTAGTTTGGACATGCACTACTATTTACCTACACCTCTCTTCTATATAAAGGGCTATAGGGTTTCGTGGTTTAGCAAGATTGTTCATTTTATCCCAATAAAGAATATCTGAGAACATACATGGATGCGGATAGTCTCACAAAAGTTTAGAAAAAAAAAATCATGCAAGTCTTCATCCTCTTCGACCTCAACTTACGAAGTTGTGTTAGCATGGAATAAAGGCACATGGCAAGTGCCATGTGGCAGCAACAGTTAGTGGCCACGTGACACTGCTGTGCCACGTGGTAGAGTCAGTGGGCTCATGTAGGCGCGTGGAGTCTTGTGCATGTGTGCTTGGGAATAGGTTTAGGATAGGTTAATTTTAGGAATAACATATTGTAATTGAGTTTGTTTAGAATATGCAATTCCTAGATTTGTTAGGATCGTAATTTTTTTTTAAAGAAGAAAGGCTTGCAATTAGGTTTGTGATTGGATTTTATTCTCTTTAGATAAAGATCATAACCCACTTTATTTCTTTGAGTTGAAATAAATTATTTTTCAATCATAAGAACTCCCTCCTCTCTCTCCCTTATTTCTCCACGTGCCAACACATAGCGGAAGGGGTCCTCGGCGCATCTCAATTCTTCACAACTCCCGAGACTACAAACCCTACAAGGTCCCTAAAACTCCCGAGATTTAGCTTTCTTATTCTAAGAAACTCTGTGGTGTTTGCCAAATTGCCAAGCATCGCATTGAAAAGCCTTCGGAAACTATAGCTATGGAAACTGACGTAGGACAGAAATATTTTGGTGACCCAGATGTAAATGCCACTGTAAAGTAATGTGGCCAGAGCAGCAACACTAGATGTAGATGGTAGGCTCAAATAGTATAGTCTATTTCACTCAATTCCTCCACTAATCCACCTCATCGTTTAGAGATCCTACAAGAAATGATTATAAAAAATTACCCGACAATTCAGTGTCTTAGTAATCTGACTAATAGACATAAGATTTAAGGCAAAGTTGTGGGCATATAAAATATTATTCAAAGATAAGGATCCTACAAGAGGGATATCTTCGCATCCAGTCACGGGAGACAAGACATCATCCACTACTCTTACATTGAACGAATTTTCTAGGGCTATAAGCCTGTAATGATGAGAATAAGGTTGCATCCCCAATAATACGAGAGGAAGCACCTTAATTTGCCACCCATTTTGGAGCACGAGATCGAATGGACATCATGGTAGTACCTGTCGATTTGATAATAGATGCCCTAGCAAAAGACGAGGATTGTGACATCATTAGCCAATTATACTTCTCTCTAGAAATGGTGACCTGAGATGCAAAAGGATCCTCTTCTTGGAAACATGTCTCCTCAGCTCCAGTAGAAACTTGGTGGGCAGATGGACCCTACCTTGGTGGATAACCGTGCTCGACCAACATGTGTCAATAGTATTATCACGTCGATGGCCATGCTCATAGAATAGACCACCACGACCTCATCCATGAGCACCATTGCCCTTAAAAGGGCATCCTCTCCCCTTGCCTAAAGGATCTCTACGACCATGGCTTGTTGATGCCATGGTAGATGAATAAGTCACCTGACTATAATCAGATAACTCAAGTCGGGAGAGGCATGCATAGATCTGTGCTGGGGTAGGTATCTCCTTAGAAGTCATCAACTGATCCTGTACCACCTTATACTCTGGGCCAAGTGTAGCTATCAATTGATCGAATGGCCTCCCTCTGCTTGGCCATAATAGATATATTAGAAGATAGGTAATAATAGGTGTCCTCATCCCAAAGGTTCTTCAACGAACCATAACACTCTGGCAAGGCATGGTTCCTTTTCAAAATGTATGGATATCCTCAATTATTCAATATAATGGGCAATATTGTTCTTCTGAGAGTGGATCTCAAGAAGAACCTCCCACATCTTCTTTGCCAACGAAAATGACATGAGTTGTTTGGTTATGGGTTCTTTCATATTGTTCAACATGCATGTGGCAACCCAATCGTTGTTGGTCTCCCAGTCGTTAGTCTTGTCCTTAGCAGTCAATTCATCTTTCAACAGGATATATCTCTTCTTCCTGTGAGATCCCACAAATCGGATGAAAGACGTAGACCACAAAAGAAAATTGGTTTCATCTAGTTTGATGGAAGTTCCTTGCATGGGAGAAGATACAGTTGTGGTAGATAACTTCCCTTTCAAGGAGCCTAGATTATCCTTGTGGTCTCCCATAATACCCAGATTCGTGGGACAGTAAAAGGGGCTGCTCCTACTCAGAAATCAGATCATAAATCTTGCCACAAAGAGCTAAAAATCAATCTGAAACAGGGATTTCAGATCATTGTATGGTGACCAAAACAGCCACCTACCCTCTTGCAGGTGTGTGCATGTGCACCAACACCCAAGAGGTCCTCAGCGGCAGCACAAGGAGGAAAAAGGAGGCAGGTGACACTACTGCTGGCCTGATAGCAACCTGTGGCAGTACTTGCTGTCTCCTGGGACATTGGTGGCGCTACTGCCGCTATGAAGGCTGGTGGCGGTGCTACTGCTAGTGGAGAAGATTCGGCAGTGGTGGTTGCTGTTGGGAACAAGAAGGTGGTATTTGGTGGGTATCTTAGCACAGGCCTAGAACCGCTGCTCTAATATCATGTTGTGACAAATGATCGAATTGAATTGATTAGGAAAAACCTTAGGTGCTAAAAGGCACCTTTGGGACAATTACATCACATTCCTCATACAATGAGAAAATATCAGAAGATAACAAAAATTAAAAATAACTCTAAAAATACACTTCCTAACTAATGCGGGGATCAAAGTACACCTTCTTGTTCTAATGTTTTGTGACAATTGATCTGCTACATTCATTGCCTTGAATCTAGCTTTCACAAGCATACCACATATATTGAAGTTGATTGTCATTTTGTTAGAAACATAGTGACCGAAGCAAATAATAGCACTTCTACCACTACTTCTAAGCAGCAAGTGGCTGATGTTTTCACAAAGGCACTTCCATGGAAGTGTTATGATTATTTATGTAATAAACCGGGCATGATTAACATATATGCTTTAGCTTGAGGGAGAGTATTAGAGTATGACCTTATTGGGGATGTTTTTGATATTTGCCATTTCTTATACGTCTTCCTTGCAAGTTACCCATTAGCCTCTATATAAAGGGGCTATGGTTTCTTGGAATAAGATGCAACATTTCCTTCTCTTCCAACAATTTTGATGATCAACCAAACAAGATTAAAATGAAATCGTCTCTCAACCAAATACAACAAAACTAAACAACCGAAATGCCTACAATCTAACAAACACCAAGATTACACAGGAAAAAAGTGACTAAATAGGCTGTAAGTTTGCCGGATCACTTGAAATTGTTATACCTTGCAAAACTAAATGGCAAACCTTACTTCACATAGAGGATTGACCCTTAAATAATGAATATATTCAAGCAATATTCAAACCATAGAAAGTGGAATCCAGATTTCCCAAGTAAATAAAAAATCATCTCATTATCTATCTCAAAAGTGTATGCATATTTTGTATGAGGGACTGTTATTTTTTATTTCTTGCTGGTGTTGTACTGCAACTTTTCCACTTCTTCATTATATAAGAAGAGGTAAAGCTCAGTAATAGAATTATCTCATTTCCTCCAATTTGGTATCAGAATGGTGATCCTAGACCGAGGCTCCAGGTATCCCACCCTTAAGACCTCCAAACCCTAACCACCAAATCCCATCTCTCTCTCTTTCTCTCTGAGTACCGGTGCACCGTCCTCCATGCGGCGGCAGCGAGCGTGGAGCCCAGTGGTGCTGCAACGTTGATCCACTGCGGCAGCAAGGCAAGGAGACCTTGGCAATGCTGGCCTAGGCACGGTGAGGGTTTGCGGCGAGCTTAGTGGCAGCGCAGGCGATCGGCGACGCTCTTGCAGTGCGCCCAGCAGCGCCTCGATTCTCATGCACGTGGTCGGCAGTGGCTGCGAGGGTCTTGTAGCCCTGTTTTAAGGGCTAAATCCCTTGTAGTCGTAGGGAGTCTAGGTCCTCTTGGGGTCAACTTGGGTGTTCTCCCCAGTCCCCACACCTCGGTTAAGCCAACGCCCGTCCAAGGGGGCTTTCTGTCAAGGATGCAGATCTGAAACTGTATGTTTTCAGATCTAATGATGTTTCTTTGATTATTGAAGATTGATTAAGGCTTGCGGATTGCGAAGATGGCTTCTTTAGATCATTCCGAGGTGATGTCAAACTCTCTTCCGGACACCAGGGTACTCAAAAACCCATTCTTCGAGCCCATTGTCAAGTTAAATGAGACCAACTACTTGCGGTGGTCCTAGACCTTCCTTATGATTGTCAGGGGTCATGGGAAAAGTTATATTCTTACGGATCCGGAGCCTGCAGACAAGATCGACACGAATGCCAACTGGGATAGAGACAACACCATAACTTATGCATCGCTTATGTAGATTATTATTCCTCGAATAGGGGATGAGATCATGTACTACTTGATGGCGAAGGAGATGTGGGAGTCTTTGCGTGAGATGTACTCACACGCCAAGAACTCCGCATGCAATTTTAGGTCTTTTACAACCTCTTCTACTTGCGTAGGGAGGGACGCACGTTGTCGCAGTACTATTCCCTCATGAAGAGAATGCTGGAGAGGTATCACTCTTATCTGGTGGGGTGTGCTTGTGAATCCTGGAGGACTTTTCAAAGACAGTTGGTAGTCTCCCTTTTCTTGGCAAACCTTGGACCTAGGTACACAGCAGCCAGAGATCATATTCTCACCGCTCCTGAGCTTCCTACTCTGGAGGAAGCCTATAGCAGACTTAGCAGAGTAGCAATGCACACCTCTACTTCTGACTTTGGTGCTTAGACGTCTGCACTGGCAACGATCCCTAGACGTGGTAAGGGATCTCCCCTCCTTACACGTGGTCATGGACGTTGACGCCCTTCTGGTACATGTACTTGGTCTCCGTGTACCTACTATGGCAGGATGGGCCAGTCTGAGACTACATGCTGGTAGAAGCATGATAGGCCACCTATGGCCAATCAAGCAACCGAGGCCACTAATGGAGCCTCCTCGAACCCTGATGTCAGTTCTCTCAATACCGAGATTGAGAATCTACAGTAGCAGATTGCTCAGTTGACTCAAGCATTATCTTCTCAGCCTCCAAACACTGCAGCCATTGCCTCCTCTTCTGAGGCACCTACGAATGGTATGTTGTCTCGTTTATCTCCTGGCGATTGGTTGATTGACTTTGGTGCGTCCAAGCACCTGTGTGGCAACAGGAAATCCTTTTCTCAGTTAGCACCAGTTACACCAGCCAGGACTGTACAGGTGGCAGATAGGAGACATTCTTCACTTGTTAACAAGGGAGATATGTCTTTATATTCGACTTTGCGACTGACAGATGCTTTCTACGTGCCTGATTTTCCATTGAGTTTGTTATCTGTTAGCAATATTATCAGAGATCTGAATTGTTGAGCTATATTTGATGCGTCTTCTTGTATCTTTCAAGACAAGCTCACTGGTAAGACGATTGGTGGAGGGTGTGAGGAACGGGGGGGTGTACCGTTTGAGTTGTACTGTTGTTGCTGCTTCTACTACCTAGGGCCTTGGTTCCGCTAGGTCCCCTCTCCAATGGCACCACCGCCTTGGACCTTGGTCACCTGCCTATGATCATCTCAGACGAGTTCTGCCACACATACCCTCAACTATTACTCTCACCTGTGATGCCTATCAGCTGGGCAAGCATCACAAGGCAAGTTTTTCCACATCTGTTTCAGTTTCCCCTGTTGTTATGTTTGATCTGATTCACATGGATGTTTAGGTCCCAATCGTATTCCTGATTGACTTGGAACAGATACTATCTAATGTTCCTAATAGTTTCCTACTACTAGCTTGTGATATTCAATATTTCTCACAAGGAAATTGCACTTTGCCAACCTTCTTCAAGAAAATTTCAAAAGAACAAATATAATGAAAGACAAGCAAACAGTTGGTAGGGCACAATATACTCAAGCAAACCATTTTCGGATGATTTCTTTAAGAAATAAAAAAAAAAAGAGAAACTAATCTGCTCCATTCATCTTAACTGCACCAAACATTTGCCGAATTACAAAGTTATTCAGATACTGCTTTCTTTAAAACCCAAACCTGTGCAGTGAGTGATATGATAAAATCATCTGGCTCCTCTGCATCTTGATCTTCCAAATATTCCCTTCTTGTCATTTCCTGTATAACTAAGGGATTTTAACATTACTTGACACAAATTAACTATGAAGTATAGCCCGTACGTAAGATCCCACAGACCTGAATATGGAAAATTGTCTCCAATTGCATTTCTACCCTTAAAACCTTTAGGCAATCAATTGCCAATTTTCTGTATTCAGCAGAAAGAGATGCAAGATTCTTTGCAATCAAACTAGGAGCCTGTGCAGTCTGTCGATTTGGATGGGAGATGTCATTTTCATCACTATCATGTTGTGCTCCTGGAGCACAATCTCCAAGTCTAAAAAGATATTAGGGATAAAAATAATTATCATCATGCCAAATAATGAAATTTAATCACCAATGGCAAATCCATCCATTGAAAACATTTCATAATATAGAAAATAACTGAAATCAAGCTTCAACTATATCTGTAAGCTTCTAGACCAATCTTTTAACCATTAAAAAATAACAGTTCAGAACAAAGTAATGCAATCTGTTAACATCTAAAATGCCCACAAAAAAGCTAAAACGTTGCCCCGTATAAAATTTTACAAAACAGATCAATACCTATAGTGTAGATTACTTTTTGGTATTGCTTTATAGTGGTCATATTTCATGAATGGTAGAGTAGCCTTTCTAAACACACAAATGGTCAATCTTAAGTGACTAAATAACTAACTACAATGGACTCTCCAGGGGTAATCTAACAAATGCACGTTTCAGAAAAAGTGACAACAAAAAATCACAAACACTTTCCTTAAAAACTTACAACTTGCCAAATGGAATCTGGAATTTCATAGCTTGTGCATGGTTTTAGATATCGTGCCTCGAGGCAAGGGAACCAAATATTGCCTCAAGGCTTAAGCCTTGATCTATAGTGAGATGTGCCCTAGGTGATCAAGGTGATGCTGAAGCATCTGAGGCAGCGAGGTGATTGTGAGGGGCTGAGTTGGTGAGGCACGACCTTGGGTGTCCCATGGTCCACTCAGCCACCTTGAGTGTCCCCATGCTCCAGCCAACCACGTGACCCTACATAGCTAAAGAGAACCTCCAGCTCTCCCAATCCCTTTTCCCCATGCGTCTACATTCCTTCCCCTTCTTCCTCTCCACAAGCCCCAGGTCCCCAGCCACATTTCCTTCCTCTGGGCTCCACTGCACCACTCTATCTCCTTAAGCTATTGATGCTCAACTTTGATTTTCTAGTTAAGTTCATAGCCACAATGTTTCATCACATGGAAAATGCAATCTTACACTGAAAGACGTGCCTTTTCTTCGAAAAATGCAGCTGATTGCAATTTGATTTCCTTTAGGTCCTGATTTTGGCTGCTTTTACCTTTATGATGAGTTATGTTGAAACTAGGTTTCAAGTTTTTTTGTTTTGAGGGGTGTGAACGACTGTGGAGATATTCATCTGCATGATATGGAATTCATTCCAATATTTTTCGTTATCATGGATGACGCATACTTGTATCAACGTGAATTTTGAAACAAATATGGTTTAAGGATGAGATTTAGTAAAAATAGGAAATATTATTGTAAATCTAAAAAAATAAATGATGGGAGTTGATCCCTTTATATAGAGAGGGCCACTTGTATTTTAAATCCTAACATAATCTTCCATAATAAGAAAAAACCAAATCTCTCACAAATCAAATTTGATCATATTGATAAATCAAAAATAATTTTTCCTAATTTTCTAATTCTATAATATCTCTAGCAGGTATATTTATAAACATTATGACATTGTAATAGGTTTTTTACTTGTTTCTTGGCCAATGTAATGTGATCAAAATAGTGAGGCTTTGACTTTTGTTTCTTAGTAGAGCTATATGTTACATGATTTAGGACAAGTATATATATATATATATATATATATATATATATATATATATATATATATATATATATATATATAGGGAATGTATTCAGAGAGCACTATGCTAAAAAAACCCAAATGAGCAGTCATTTCAGCCGTTAATATGCACCACATCCTTGATGAAAACCATCTATAATATGCTATAACGATTTTACAATCTACTTTAAACAATTTATCTCAATTTGTAAATTTGGAAAGAATATTTTTCGATTTTGTGTGGATATTATCGGAAGTCCTATATGTAATTTGTGTAATGTTTGTTACATGATTTCACCATCATTGATTTTTTATTTTTTTCTATTTCCTTTCATTATTTATGTTGCAGACTTCGTGTCCATAGGTTTTCTTACGTTCGTGGTGTCATCGTTCTTCTCAAAGAGATGTAAGCATCTTCATGAAATATATTCGTTTATACGTGTGAAGTTCTCCAATGATCTTTATTACAACATTTCCAGTGATCTGTTGCAACTAATGGAAGGTATAATATAGGGTTACAATTTATGAGATCTTGTATTTATATCCCATGAGAAGTGTTTGTATTGCAACATTTTAGTGGATATTTTTATTAATTGTTGGCGAATTGTGTGTATTACAACACTTCCAGTGATCGGTTGCAACTGATGGAAGGTTACAATTTAAGAGAGGTAATTATAATTGATCAGCGGATATTATGCTACGGACTTGTGTTTCATTTTTGAATGTCTTTTCGCTTCCCATTAACAGCCATCATGTGATGCACAGGGGCTGTCAGTACTATCCTTACGTGAAATGTAAGTCTTCTTGTCTTTTTATATGATGGAATGTGTATGTTAGCATATATTTTATATTTCTGTTTTTGTTGTTGTATGGTTGTTGGATTTGGTTTGCTCCTCATGGGCTTTTATGTACTTCCACCCTTTCGGCTCTCTCTATATAAGAGAGCTCTGGGGCTTCTAATAGAATTAAGTCATTTCAACCAATTTAGTATTAGAGCATCGATCCTAGACCGTGGCTCTAGGTATCCTACCCCTCACAACCTCTAAAACCCCAACCACCAAACCCTAATCCTCTCCTCCCTTGTGAGTGGTAGTAGCTCATGGTGGAGCTCCGACGACATGCTGCAACACACGCAGCGGTGCTCAGGCGGGGCTTGCGGCAATGTTGCAGTAAGGTTGGGGGCTTTCTTGGCCTCCAACGACGGCGCAACGGTGCCCTAAGCCGCTGTGGTGGCTTTGTGACATTTTTTGCGGCCTTCCTAGGTCTTGGCAATGACACAGCCGCATCGTAGGCTGCTCGCGGCGATGCTGGGATCTCTTGGAGGTCGATTTAGCCTCAGACGATGGCGCGGCAGCCCACGTTAAGCCCGTAGCGGCACTACAGGAGTACAGCGGCGACGCAGTAGCCCATGGTTGAGCTTGCAGTGATGCTGCAGGTGCACTGCAGGCGACGTTGACCTCCAACGGTGGCACTACAGTATTCCGGCAGTGGCACTACATTACTCCAATGGTGGCGGTTGGTGACGTAAATCGATAGACAGGCGATTTTCTGTGCTCCGATCCCTTTGCAGTGATTGAAAAGGGGTTTATGTCCTGATCTAGGAACGTAAGCCTATGATGCAGGACTGAATTTGTCTGATTTTAGATTTGTGGATGATTTCGTGGTGAATATAGATTTCTTCATTAAGGAATTCGTTTCATCAGGTGTGATTGATGGATGCCTTTGGATCGGTCTGTTTTATTGATTGATAAGGAGTTGTTTAGCTCCCTTTAGACATGTTGAACTCACCGAGAATTGTTGAGTTCATGATGGAGAACGCTATGGAAGCAGGACTAGTCAGTCTTAACAGAGACCATCGTGTCAGCCAATGTCATTTGAATAGATGAGGAGGCCCTTCTACACGAGGTAGGGGGTGCCGTCGTCGACAGGGTAGTAGGCAGTGGGCCACTGGTATGTTCCCTGGTAAGATAGATCATGCTCAAACTGTGAGTAAAGCTACCGAGCGGGTAGATGAGATTGTTATGAAAGAGGATGAGGCTGTGGTATCTACCACTTTAGATACTACAACTCTTGCTTCTTCTGCAGATGATGGATGGTTAATTGATTCCGAGGCATCCGGGCATCTTAGTGGAGATCGAGAGTGCTTCCGCATGGTGTGTGATGTTCATCCTGTCAGGACTATTCAGGTGGCTAATGGACATCTTTCTTAGGTCCAGGGCGAAGGGAAGGTTACTATATCCCCTACCTTAAGATTGTCCAATGTTCTATTTGTTTCCAATTTTTCGATCAGTTGTCAATTAGCAGGATTAGCAAAGAGCTCAACTGCAGAGCAATCTTTGATGATGTAGGGTGTGTTTTCCAAGACAAATTCACAGGGAAAACTATTGGTAGTGGACACGAGGAAGGTGTACATTGCTTAGCTCAGTCTTCATTAGCAGCTGTTGGACAGGCAGATGTGGCATACAAGGCAGGGACAACACTTTAGTGGCACCGTCGGTTGGGACATCCCTAGATCGACCGAGACAGGTTATTCCTCATTTATCACCTGCTACTGACCTTTGTGACGCTTGCCAACTAGGCAAACATCATCGTTCCAGCTATTCCCCTAGCACTACGGTTGCGTCATCTGCATATTTTGACTTACTCCACATGGACATATGGGGCTCGAGTCGTACTCCAGACAGGCAAGGATTCTGCTTCCACTTGATGGTTGTTGATGATTTTTCCAGACTATCATGGATCTTTTTGCTTCGAAGTAAGTTAGATGTAGGAAATATGATTGAGATGTTAATTAATCAGATCAAGACTCAATTTTCTACAGTTGTAAAGATTGTTAGAACCGACAATGCACTTGAGTTTTGCATCAAGAGACTGGCTCAGTTCTAAAGCTCCCTAGGCATCATACATCAGACCTCCTGCCCCCATACATCTCAGCAGAATGACGTGGCAGAAAGGAAACATAGGCATCTCTTTGACATGGCTCGAACATTATTGATACATCATAATGTTCCATCTTCCTACTGAGGAGATGCCGTTTTGACTGCTTGCTACTTAATCAACAAAATGCCTAGTTCGGCCCTTCATGAGTAGATTTCATACTAAATACTGTATCTTGATAGAGATTTTTTTGTTGTACCTCCTCGGGTTTTCAGCTATGTTTCATTTGTTCACATTCTTGGTCCTGACAAGGATAAGCTTGCTCCCCGTGCAGTCAAGTGTATATTTTTGGGTTACAGTGCCACCTAGAAAGGCTACAAATGTCATGATCCCATTGGTAGGTGACACTATGTTAGCATGGATGTCACGTTTCACGAGGAGGTGCCTTATTTTTTTATGAGGGGCCACCGGATGTCTACTTCAGATTCTACTCTGCTCCAATGCCCTTTCCCCCTATCCAGTTTAGGGATATTCCTATTTCGACTCCCTCCTCTCGTACTTCAGATTCCAAGGAGTCCATGGATAATTTTGAGAAGCTACAGGGCCCAATGTGCATATACAGTAGACCTCACTTGACTCTGCAGAGACCATCTCCGTCTACACCACCAGACTCTCCTGCATAGGTGCATGTTGACTCCACTGAGCTGCCTATCGATGATGGTCCCATAAGTCATTCTACAGTGCTTAATGCTATTGAGGATCTTCCTATTGCTATTAGGAAGGCTCCATGCTCTTGTGCTCGCTAGCATGTTGCAAGTGATCTTCCCAGCCCAACTTGGGAAGTCGTTTGTCCAGCTTACTTCTGCCTTGTCAGGTGCAGAGATCCCCACTACCTACCAGCAAGCCATGCTTCATCCAAAATGGCGGGTTGCCATGGAGGATGAGATGGCTGCACTTCGAGGTCGCGAGACCTGGGAGCTCACTTCACTTCTTGACGGAGCTACTGTTGTTGGCTATAGATAGGTATTTACAGTGAAATTCAATCCAAATGGGGGCATTGCTAGGCACAAGGCACGTTTAGTGGCAAAGGAGTTTACCCAGACCTGGGTGGATTTCTTTGACATCTTTGCACCAGTTGCTAGACTTCCTATTATACGAGTGCTACTTGCAGTAGCAATTTAGTTAGATTGGCCTTTACATCAGCTGGATGTGAAGAATGCCTTCCTCTATAAGGATCTCCAAGAGAAAGTCTATATGCAGCAGCTGCTTGGTTTTGAGGCTTAGGGGGAGTGTGTATGCCAACTACAGAAGGCCATCTATGGCCTTAAGCAGAGTCCCAGAGCTTGGCTCCAGAAACTATCACAAGTTGTAGAGGCAATTGGGTTCAGGAGGTCGACAACTAACTTTTCTCTTTTTGTCAGGAGGACTAGACAAGGTACGGTGGTACTTCTTGTTTATGTTGATAACTTGATTGTCACAGGAGATGATGAGCAGGGTGTTGCTAAGATTAAGCACATCTTAGCAAAGCAGTTTGTCATGAAGGACTTGGAAGCTCTACGGTACTTTCTCTATATCAAGGTTGCTCGTAGCAAAAAAGACGTGGTCTTATCCCAGAGGAAATATGCTTTGGACATTTTACAGGAGATTGGCATGATTGGAGCTAAGGAGGCCAATATTCCTATGGATCCCAAGATGCCACTATATGATGAGCATGCACAATTGGTAGACAGTACGTAGTATAGGTAACTTGTGGGCAAGCTGTTATATCTCACTATTACAAAGGTAGACATCTCCTTTGCATTAGGGAAACTGTGTCAGTTCATGGCCAAGCCAACACGCCAGCACTGGGATGCAGCATTGATGGTGCTCAGATACATCAAGAAGGCTCCTCGGAAGGGTCTTCTCTTTTCCAAGGGGTCTTCCATGACCTTGGTTAAATACTTTGATACGGACTACGCTGGATGTCATGTGGATCGCAAATCCACTACTGGGTTCTGCACCTTTCTAGCAAGGAGTTTGATTACGTGGAGGAGCAAGAAGCAGAGCACATTTGCGAGATCTAGTGCTGAGTCTGAGTACAGGGCCATGGCTCAAACCACTGCAAAGATGATGTGGATCAGATCCCTACTTGCTATCTTGCAGATACAGTTTTTTTAGCCTGATGGAGATGAGATGTCATAATAGAGCAGCCACCTTTATTGCTAACAACCTAGAATTTCATGAGGACGAAGCACGTTGAGGTTGACTGTCATTACACCAGAGACATCATTCAGAAGGGGTTGCTTTTTATCATGCCAGTCACAACTGAAGAGCAGATTGTTGACATCTTTACAAGCCCTTAGCCAGATCTCTATTTGATTCTTGTGTATCCAAGCTGAACATGATAGATATCTATGCTCCAGCTTGAGGGGGACTGTTAGCATATATTTATATTTCTGATTTTGTTGTTGTATGGCTGTTGGGTTTGATTTGCTCCTCAGGGGCTTTTTATGTACTTCCACCCTTTCGGCTCTCTCTATATAAGAGAGCCCTATGATTTCTAATAGAATTAAGTTATTTCAACCAATTGTGTATTACATAGTTTGCAAGTCATGAGAATATGCACGTATATATAAGTAAACTGTATAATACAAGTTATTTCAATGGTCGATGGGAACAGGTGAAAAGTTTGTTACAGTTTTATAATTTATGAGAACATTTTTTTTATATGTTGAACGGAGTTATTGTATTACAATAATTATTCATCAAACCTAATGTTCTAACAGTAGTAATTATTTGACACGACACTTCAGGGGGATTTTTTTGATTTTTTTTTGTTTGGATTAAAATTTTTAATGTCCATCGTATTGCAATACAATACTTTCTATATATATATATAATGAAGACAAGATGTTACAACACACATACGTGTGTCACAACCTTCATATATTTTGTTACAGCTGTGTTACATATTCGTTACAGTCGTCTTTACTCGTCGTTACATCACGATGACTAAGCCGTTACAATGATTTTGTCGATTTAATGCTTATTCCTTACCTATTTTAAACTAATTACTAGAACAGCGGGACGTGATCACATTATAATTATAGTATTGAAGATTTTATGGGATTTATTTTCATTTTTTGTCATCTTGGATTTTCTTGTTTTACTAACTTCCTTATAATTCGCTTGATTAAGAAACCACCGTGGGTTCATATGGTGGTTTTTATTTCCATCGTTAGATTACAATCATATGGATGATGTTCTTGTGCTCATTTGCGCTTTTGAGCACAATGCTCTCTCGATAGGCCATATATATATATGCATGCATGTATGTATTGGGAAATGAGATAACTTATTTTATTCCAATAACCTTAAGGATTCTTATATAGAGGAGCCTTTAGGTAAATTACATAGAATAACCTTACAAGAATAATAAATATGCAAACAAGGATAAAAAGCCATAAGCACAAGACAAGTAAAAATAACTCTCAAAACTCCCTCTTAAGCTGGAGCAGAGGCATCAGACATGCTCAGCTTGGAACACAGGTACTCCAATCTTTTCTTAATGAGAGGCTTGGTGAATATATCAGCAATCTGATCATTGGTAGAGATGTATGGTGTAGAAATCTTACCAGTCATCATAGCACCTCTAATAAAGTGGCAATCTACCTCAATGTGTTTTGTCCTCTCATGAAACGCTAGATTGTTTGTGTTAGGTTTTGCGCAAGTAAGACTATGGAGGCTCCTTGTGCGTGGGAGAGGATAGTCCCATGTGGCCTATGTAGCACGCAATTCAAGAGGAGAGGACTTGATGGCTGGTAGCCTTATGTGGTTGGCGCAGGAGGATGGCTACCTTGTTGATGGTGGCCCGCTACGTTGGTGGAAGAAGAGAGAGGGAGTGGAGTTTCTTAGAATAGCAAATATTATTATAACTCAAGAGATTACAAAGAGGGAAGGTTATCTTTTATAGAGAATACATATCCCTATTCTAAGAAACCAAAGATCTTATCCTATAGGGAAAGATTTTATCTCTATAATTAAAATGAATCACAAATACTTTTCCTAAAACACATTTACTAAAAATAGAAAACTTGACTCTTATGTAAAAGACTCCAAACTTGGGTTCTAGAACCCATGATCGTCGATCTTGTTGGGCTTTCCAGAGGCCGCCACATGGACTGTCCACGTAGCCTACTTACTACAATGTGGATAGTCCATGTGGCTTCATTCCAACGTTCCAATACTCCCCCTCAAGTCGAAGGACGGGAGGACCATGGCTTGCTGAACTTGATATTGCTATATCGTTCTCTCGAAGAGTTAAGGATGGTCATCGTGCCTCTTCTTCTACACACAAGAGTTGAGCCCTTCATCTCGACGTTTCTCAATGTGTTAGAGGGTCCCATGTGCCTCCTCAAAAAGTATGGCGCCTTACTCGTGAGCTAGAAAAGACCCTTGACTTTTCTTTGAGCCAAGGTCACCTAGAGAAAGTGAAGAAGTCGATGCATTTGTGGTGCTCTTCTAGAGGCTACAATGTGCCTCTTCTTCCTTTAGAGTCGGAGTCGAAGTGATTGTTGTGGTGCTCGTTCTTTGCTCATTTGATCTGTTTGATATCCTTTGTTTCGAACAAACCTCTTCTTTTGAAGAGTAAAAAATTGAATACAAAGGTACCATATGACCTGAAATATCTTCTGATAAATCTCTTCCTCAAGCTTACTTTTCTTCTTGTTGGATGCCCCATAGAGCTTGACGGTTGTCTCGGAGAGAACCACTTTGCTCTCTTCCAGCCTAAGCGTGCCTTCGTTGACCATTGTCGATGCTTCCGTCATCTTTACTAGTTCTCCGCGTAAGGTGCCAGATCTTTTGAAGGAGACTTTATCTGGAGATGAGAATCACCAACACGTAGTCTTACAAACCACACGCACAATGGGCCTATATCGAAGGCTCTGGTACCATGTCAAGATTTGCACAAGTAGGAGCGTGGAAGCTCCTTGTTCGTGGGAGAGGATAGTCCCACGTGGGCTATGTGACAGGCAAATCAAGAGAGGCCTTGATGGATGGCAGCCCTATGTGGTTGGCTATGTTAGTGGAAGAAGAGAGAGGGAGTGAAGTTTCTTCGAATAGGAAATATTATTATGACTCAAGAGATTACAAAGAGATAAAGCTCTCTTTTATAGAGAGTACATATCCCTATTCTTAAAAACCAAAGATCTAATCCCATAAGGAAAGATCTTATCGCTACAATTCAAACAAGTCACAAATACTTTTCTTAAAATACATTTATTAAAAATAAAAAACTTGACTCCTAAGCAAAAGACTCCAAACTTGGGTTCTATGACCCATGATCGCCGACCCTGTTGGGCTTTCCAGAGGCTGCCACGTGGATAGCCCACATGGCTTCATCCCAACGTTCCAATAGTTTGCACGAAAGGTTGTTGCCTTATTATCATAATACATAGAAATAAGACTTGAGATATCAACTCCAAAGTCCTTTAAATGGATTTCACCTAAAATAGATCACAAGCAGTGTATTCTAATTATGCACTTGATTTAGATACTGCAGGTTGCTTCTTGCTATTCCAAGTGACCAGATTTCCACCTACATATGTATAATAGCCAATTGTGGATCTTCTATCTTCATGAGCACCTACATAGTCTACATTGGAATATCCACACACATTAAGATGTCCATGCCTCTGGAAAAATAATCCTTTCCTTGGTGAGCTCTTCAGATATCTCAGTACTTGGCAAATACCTACCCAGTGAACTTCCTTAGGCTCCTGCATAAATTGACTCAATATTCCTACAACATATGATATATTTGGTCTCATTACTGTGAGATACAATAACTTGCCAACCATGGCTTTATATAGAACCACATCCTCCAAGACAAGACACTCCAAATCTGCAAGATGAGCTATTGGATCCAAAGGTATTTAGTAGATTTGCAACCCAGCATCCCTACCTCACGAAGCATATCTAGAACATACTTTCTTTGCAACAAGACCATTCCTCCCTTCATACGATGAATCTCAATACCAAGTAATTAATCAAGCCCAAGTCCTTGGACACATGCTATGTATGTAGGAAAGCCTTAGCATCCTTCAAACCTTTCTCATCACTTCCAGTCATATGTATAGCATCAACATATATAATCAAAATAACAGATGTTGCCTCCATGTCCCTGGTAAAAACTGAGTGATCAAGCATGGACTTAGTAAATCCAAAGCTCTAAACTGTTGTGCTAAATCTGTCAAACCAAGCTCTGGGACTCTGTTTCAATCTATATATAGCTTTATGAAGTTTGTAGACCTTTTGACACTCCTTACTAATAAATCCAGGGGGTTGATGCACGTAGACTCCATCAAGGTCTCCATAAAGAAGAGCATTTTTAATGACAAACTAGTAAATCGGCCAATCGTTATTAACTATAATAGACAAAAGAATCCGAATAGAATTAAGGCATGCAACAGAGGAAAATGTCTCAAAATAACCAACACAAAATGTTTGAGTGTATCCTTTGGCAACAAGTTTGGCCTTGTAACGCTGAATGGAGCCGTCAGGAAGATATTTAACAGTAAACACCCATCTACACCCCATAACAGCTACACCAGGGGATAGATCAACAAGCTCTCATATGCCTCGTGACTGAGGTGCTACCATCTTCTCTTCCATGACCAACTTCCAAGTTGGATCCTGAATAGCCTCTATATGATTGTGAGGACTATCAACTGCAAGTGCAGGTAACTAGTCAAAAAACATATACTGAGATAAAGAATAAGCACATGATCTTGGAGCCTTCCTTCGTGCTATAAGTAGTTCCAAGTCAGAACTCTCAGTAACAGAAGGTACCTGATCTCCAGACGAGTCATCAGCGTCGATAGAGGGCTGAGCGGAAATAGTAGAAAGAGGCTCATCTTTAAGAGAAGTGGACGCAGGCCTATGCTGGAAATGTTTTGGAAAGGTATCAGAAACTTTAGGATGTCTCGGAAAAGTCTCTCTCACAAGAATATTTGTCTGAGTTAGGGCAAGCTCAGAGGGCACAAGTGGCGATGTAGATGGTATAAGTAAGAGAATATCCTGTGGCACTATGGGAGGTAAAGAGCTTTCCTTTCTTGAATAGAAGGAAAGTTCTTCAAAAAATGTTACATCAGCACTAACATAGAATTTGTGAGCCACTAGGTTAACAACAATGCATACTCTAAGTATGTGAGTATCCCACAAAAAAACACTTAACCGACCGAGGAGACAACTTGTCCATCTTGAATAGGTGAACAAAGCAAATACACCCAAACACCTTGGGAGGAACAAAAAATGCTCCACAATTGGCGTATAATAGAGAATAGAGTGTTTCACCTCCTACAACAAAACACGACACCCTATTTATAAGGAATGCAACAATAAGAACATCGCCCCAAAACATCAAAGGTACACTCATATGAAACATCAAAGATAGAGCAACATCAAGCAAATGACGTAGCTTGCGTTCAGCAATCCTATTTTGTTGAGAGGTATGAACACAAGAAGCTTGATGGATCACTTTCATAGACGTAAAAAACTGAGTCAATTGAGCATTCAAAAATTCAAGATCATTGTCACTTCAGAAAACTTTAATAGTAGTGGCAAACTAAGTTTTTATTTCATTGAAAAAATTCTAAATGAGTACAAGAGTTTGAGTTTTTACTTCATCATAAAAACCCAAGTGGCACGGGTGCAATCATCCACCAAAGGAAGGAAAAATCGAAGACCCCTTACACTATGAAACCTATAAAGCCCCCATAAATTTGCATGCCCTAGAATAAAAGGAGACTTAAATCTTTTATTTTTACTAGAAAACTAAGACCAATGATGCTTGCCAAGTTAACATGCATTACAATTAAAAGACTTGGGAAATTGACAATGAAGCACGATGATGCTCGGGTAACCCAAGCAAAGGTGCCATTGTAAGCCAGTAGTGGCACAAGCAGCAGAGGTGGTATATATGGATGTAGGTGGAAGACTAAGATAGAAAAGTCTGCCCTACTCAAGCGCTCCATCAATCCGCTTCATCGTTTGAAGGTCTTGCAAAAAGAATAATTGGTCATGAAAAATTGCTATGCATCCCAAGTCCTTGACAATTTGATTAATTGACATCAAGTTCAAAGTAAATCAAGGTGCATGCATAAAATCAGATAAACCAAGAGGAGACAAAGTAACATCCCCAAGACCAGTAATAGGCAATATGCCACCATCTACCACCCTAACTTGGAAGGGTATGGCAAGTGATCGAAGAGAAGAAAAATGTTTAGTATCACCAGTAGTGTGTGAGGAGGCACTTGAATCAGCGATCCACGCAGGAGCACAGGACCTAATAGATAATGCTATGGTACCTGTAGCACTAGAAGCTAAGGCTCTTGCTGTAGCGATGGTTTGTGATATCATCAGCTTATCAATTTATCATATTCTGCCCTAGAAAGTCACTTGTTCATTTTCTTCATCTGCAACAACCTAATTGGCCTTGGGTCCTTGACCCTGAGGATAGCCATGCCTCACCCAGCATCTACCAATAGTATGGCCCTGTCTGTGACAATAGTCACAAAACAAATTTCCTCTCTAACCACGGCCTCGTCCTCCTCGAAAGTTGCCTTGACCACGGGCACCTCACCTACTAGAGTCTCCTCGATCACAACCACAGCCAAAAGAGGCCATGGCAAAGGAATCTGCACTAGGAGCATGCTCTGAAATCTCCAACCATGACAAATGATCATAGATCTATGCTAGAGTGGGTATCTCTTTAGATGTCATCAATTGGTCCTTAATTGCCTTGTACTTTGGACCCAACGTTACCAAGAACTGTACTGACTGAATCGCCTCTCTCTAATTGGCTATAACATTGACATATGTTGTGATAGGCTGATATGTATCTTGTTCATCCCAGAAGTTCTTCATTGTCCCATGACACAGCCAAAGACATGGTCCCTTTTTTGAAAGTATGGATCTCCTCTATAACTTTGTATAGTCGAGCAATATTATTCATTTAAGAATGAATCTTATGCAGCACCTCCCACATTTTCTTGGCTGATGAATACAACATAACCTATTTGGTAATATGCTCCTTCATGTTATTAAGCATACATATAGCCACCCAATCATTATCTGCTTCCTAATTTCGATCTTAGCGCTACCCTACGGTTCACCTTTCAACAAGATGTACTTCTTACGATGAGACCTACAAATCAGGAAAAGTAGACCACACCAAAAAATTGGTTCCATCTAATTTGATGGAAGTCCCTTGCAAGTGGGAAGCAATGACCGATCTACTTTATTGAGAAAACCCTACACCTCTCTATATAGAGAGAGATATTAGGAAAAATATATAAGAGAATCAGACAAAATACAAAGATAATTAAATAATCCTTAGTAAGAATAAACAAGAAATATAAATAGAAGTATCAACACTCCCCCTCAAACTAGAGCATAGATGTCAATCATGCTCAGCTTGGAACAACAAGAATCAAATGCCAATAGAGGTAGAAACTTTGTGAACACATCAGCAGTCTGATCCTCAGATGCAACATAAGTAGTACGTAGCAAACCACGCTGTATGAGATCTCTGGTATAGTGGCAGTCAACCTCAACGTGTTTGGTGCGCTCATAGAACATCGGGTTGGCTATGTATGTAGCAACCCGATTGCCGCATCGCATCTCCATAGGTTCCTCAATCTGAATGTGTAAATCATCGGCTACACCTTCCTCTATCTTTCGATTCCTCCACCTTCCTTCCTCTTCCTCTATCTTTTCCTCCTCTTCCTCCATCAGGCTACCATCACCGGCCACTATCACCAACCTCCTCCTAAACTCCTCGACCGATGCTCATCTTGGACGGAGGGCCCATCACCACCCTCCCCCCCCGCATGTATGCAGAAGTGCTCGAACAACCACTTGAAACCCGACACGTACAACCTCACCCCCCTCACCTTCAGTGCCTTCCTCACCACCAATGCTGCCAGGAACCTCACCTGCTTCTACAGCGGTAGGACCAGGGGCCCCAAGGTCATGATGTTGGCTATCAGTGCCTCCCCTGCCACCACCATCAACTCCTTCGCTAGCAACACCGCCACCGTCCCCTCGCCGTCCTCCCTTTGGTACATGCAGTTGAAGCAGCAATCGTCGATGCCCTTGTGGATGTGGAGGGTGTGCACCAGCTGGTACTTGGAGCATCACCTGTCCATGCGGCGATTGGAGAGGAGCACCACGCCGCTGCCATCTGAAAGATGCGATTGACGAGGAGCATGGAGCGCTCGTTGCTAAAGTACCAGTTGAGGGTTATGTTCTCCATGTTGACCACCATCGTGTACGAGTTGGGGTTCGACTGGAGGAGGAGGTCGCTAGCGAGGTCAACAAAGATGAGCCCCACGCTGCAGCCCATTCCCCCAAGGTTGTAGCTCTTGATGCCCTCTCACATCTTATAGTGGTTCACGATCATGGCAGAGAGGGAAGGCATGGTGTTGAAGTGGCTACAATTGACCACGAGGGGGCCCACGTCCTTCTGGTGGATGCCAGTCTTGGCGAAGAGGGAGTTGAGGGCCATGAACATGACCTGCTCCACTTTGAGGCGCGCCTTCAATATGGAGAGGTTGGGGGGCTTCGCGAGGACCCCCCTTGGGAGGTACGTCTTGTCGTCGAGTCTCGAGTGGTGGGTGATCCTCTTCTGGAAGCTTGTGCTCTCATCATTAAAGACCCCAAGCTTCTCGGTCATGTCGAGGAACCCCTTGCGGGAGTTGACAAGGTTAGTGATGGTGGCCGACGGTGGAGGAAGAGGAGTCCAAGGAGGATGAGGAGGAAGAGGGAAAAAAAGTTAGAATAAATAGAAATATAAATATAAGGATATAAATATAAATGTTTGCATTTTTTAAAATTTTTAAAACCTTTCAATTGAGTTTTACAGAGTAGGGGTATATGAGCTTAACGGAGTAACTTAATAGAGGTATACATGTAAATATCAAGTATATAGGGGTATATGCGTCTTATCGAAAGTTTACATGGGAATATATGTAAAACCTCTTTTTTATATTCCATCTCATTGTTTTTTTTCCTGAAATTGTGTTCATTCTCCCAGTCAGCAGCACCTTGGAAGCACTTATTTCTATCCAACTGTTTTTTTTTCCCTTAGGAAAAGAGAGATACTGTTGTCTAGATAGCTTCAAGGCTTAAACCTTGCCACAAGAACACAAAACCACCTCATTATGCCTCTTCTTTTTTTGAAACATTGATCTTCTAGAGGTCCCGCTCTGAAGAGTACTACATATCCTTGTAAAATAATAAGGCCCTAGGTTGAGTAGCAGAGGAATAAAGCATTATTGCTTCCTGAGTTTGGCTTTCATAGTCCAAGCTAAAGGCGGATAGAGCATCCTTTAAGGTGTGTGGGCTGGGGGTTTGTCTACATGTCCGTGCTGTGTTTCTTTTTTTCTTTTAGTTTTTTTTTGGTTGGTGGTGGGGTAGTGTGGGGGTGATAGATGCAAATCAAGTAATGTGAAACAACAAGAGACCTAAACAACATTTAGCAAGAAAACAATGCAACAAGATTCAAGGTATTCACATTATGTATGTCAATCCTCCTCTTTTGATGTCCTATGGCATGTACACCCAAGGGTTATGAAAATTCTCTTTATTTATTTATGGACCAAAATTAAGAATCAAACAATATAACATAGCCCATGAAGGGCATTTCTCCAATATTTTGAACATTTCAAATTTCTTCTTATATTTCACAAGATACCGCAGCTGTCCACTAAGGCTTAAGGGTTATCCTAAGTTTTTTTCAAGTTTTTCCCATCATTTTAACACAAACTCCTATATAATAATTTTCAATCATTCCCACTTACTTTTATTATTAAAAAACACTTACTACACCCTCCACCCTCACTTTTAATATTAAACAAATATCCACTTACATTCTCCACTCCCACTTATACTATTAAACAAATATCCACTAACATCACATCAATATACCAATCATTTTAACCCTATACTTAACCCTCTCCTTATTTTACCACCCAAACAAACACCATTTCCAATTATTCCATTTTAACCCCCCTTAACTCCATTACCAAACACAGCCTAAGTCTTAAATGATCAATATCCCCTCTCTTCACTTCTCCCTATTGAACCTCCCCATGATGGCGGTGGTGAAGATGGTAGCCACCCTGCTAGAGAGTCCGAGGAGTATGTCATCTGGCCGTTCAACGAAGATGATGTCCTAAATGTACTTGAGGTAGTCAGGAAAGTCGTTTGAGTGGAGGATGTCCTAGAAGGGGCAATAGCCAAAGTAACAGCAATGGCGGGAGGTGAAGAGGCAGGGGAGTTTAGGGTCATAAGTGGGTGTAGGAGACATTGTTAGGATTCAAACAAAATGGAGGGAGAAGGGAATGGCCAGTGTGTTAAAGAAGAGACGTAGGAGTGGTTGTAGATGAAAACAGTAAGGGAGAAGTAGAGGTTGCGGAAGAGGAGGAGGAGGGACTTGTGGAGGATGATAATGGCAAGAAGGTGGAGGGGAAACTGTCGATGCACCCCCAATATTGTCTAATGAGTGTCGCTGTTGGGTGCTAAAGTTATCTCTCTTACATCCTCATCCAAGGCTCAAACTCGAGGTGCTTGAGGTGCAGCATGACCACACCCATTGCCGCAAAGAAGGGCTAACTTAACCTGAACCTTGCCACCAGTAGCAGGTGGAAATGGAAAATTTAGAGAGATGTATATTTACGAAAATTCAAAGAGATCGATACTAAACAAATATGATTTTCACAATTTGTGGTTATTGTTAGTCTTATTCTATTTTGGTCTTAGTCTATTTTGGTGTCTTTTGCATTTTTCTTATTATGTAAGGGTCCCTCATGTACTTTGCCCTTTGGAGTCTCTCTATATAAACGGCTCCTAGGGTTATAGAATAAATCAATTGCTCATTTTCTCCTAACATAGTATTAGAGCAACGATCCTAGACCAGGACTCTGATATCCCACCAACCCTATCCTTTAACAGCAGCACCCGAATCCTTCTCGCTCTTCTGTTCTAGCACCATCGCTCATCACCTTCTAGGTGTCGCCACTTACAGTTGGCACCAACAGCCCAAACCAGCGCTCTCTCTCCTCTATTCTAGTGTCACCAACCTTCCATTTCCTTGGCACCATCGCCTGCAGGTGGTGGCAATAGCACAAACCGACACAGCTGGTCTGATTTCTCCTCTGTGTCGCTGCCTGTAGCTTCAGGATAGTGCTGCAGTAGCTCAGATTGGCATTACTGGTCTGATCTAACCCCTCTAGCCCATCGGCAAAGTTTTCTGCTATAGGGAGAGGCACCGCTAGGGTTCTTCCATGCCCTAACGTGTGTCCATGCCCCTATGGCTACTATTTCTGAGTTCTATTTAGATCATGGTGACTTTATCTATTATCTATGTGGTTTGAAGTTTCTGTTTTTTCAAATCCTATGATCTGATTTTTGTGCAAGGAAGCCATCCTCTTATTTTCCTATGACTCGAAGCATCATGTGCGACTAAAAGAAGACCCCCAGCAACTTGATGGGGAAGTTATCCACAACAAGCACACCACCTCATATGCAGGGTACCTCTATCAAGTTGGATGGCACTAACTTTCTTTTATGGTCAACTTCTTTTTCCCAATTTGTAGGCTTTCAACAGAAGAAATACATACTAATGAAGGATGAACTGGTCATCAAGACGAATGATTGGGAGGCTGATAATAACTGGATGGTGACTTGTATGCTCAATAGTATGAGAGAATCCATAGCAAAGCAAGTGATGTCCTACTCATCTACCAAGAAGATGTGGGAAGTACTCCACAAGATTAATTCTCATCGAAGTAATATTGCTCGTCGGGTCATTAAGGAGATATATACATCCCAAAAGGGATCAGTGAGTCTAGTTGAATATTATGACACTATGAAGAATCCACGTGATGAGCAAGACATCGATCAGCACCTTTCATTAGTTGTGTCTATGATGGCTAAGCAACGGGAAGCCATCAGATCTATTTAGTTAAAGAAATCCGATGCAGTCCTGTCTTCTGACTCTTTTGCCACTGCATCCTTTGGTCGTGGTTAAGGAGCTCCTGCAAGAAGGGGGAGAGGCTGTGCTACTAGAGGAGGTGACAGTAGCCATGGTCATGGTCGCATCCCACTTTTTGTGACCACTGCTATAAGATGAACCATACTATTTATCGTTGTTGGATCAAGCATGGTTCCCTCAAGGACCTCGAGCACATTAGGTATCTACTATAAGGGAGGAGAGTTAGTATTAGGAGGAGGGCCCTGCTAGTTGCCATATTCTTATTTTGAGAGTGGAGTATGACAAACTCAGGACTTCCCAGTCTATGTCCACAGTCAGAGCCTCTGTAGCTCATCTTGCAAGTACTACTGTATGCCAATACTCGAACCTCAGTATGGATTGCATATTTAAGTGTTTTCCACATCACAAGAGATGCTACCTTATTTTCTTCTTTACGGTCTCTTGCCATACCTTTTCATCTTAGGGTGGTTGATGTGCCTTGTCCCCTATGACTGACCTTGGAGATATTTCTTTGTATGATTCTTTGCCTCTGACTAAAGTGAAACATGAACCTAAGTTTACTTTAAATTTAATGTCTATTAGTTAGATTACTAACACATTAAATTGTTTGGCAATTTTCATGATGAGATTCCCTTTCTGTAGGATCTCTAAACGATGAAACAGATTGGTGGACTTGAGAAAGATGGCCTGTATTATCTCAACCTACCATCCACACATTTTTCTGTTGCTATTTCCTTAGCCACAACCATCTTATAGTGGCATCTTTGCCTGGGTTATCCTAATATTCCAATTTTGCATCATTAGTTCTCGGAGTTATAGTTTCCAGAGTCATTTCAGTGTAAGGCCTACCAATTGGGCAAGCATCACATTCCTACTTTTCCTAGTTGAAATAAAAAAATTGAGTCGCCTTTTGCTCTTATTCATGCTAATTTGTGGAGACCATGTCAGGTATGTAGTGTTTAGGAATTTCAACATTTTCTTGTTTTGGTGAATAATTATACCCGTGTGTCATGAGTTTATATGATGAAAGAAATGTCAAAAACTCTTATACTCGTTAAAATTTTTTTCAATGAAATTAAAGGCTCAGTTTTCTACTACAATTCGCATTTTCAGGAGTGATAATGGACTTGAGTTTGTGAATACCACTTTATCTCAATCTTTCTCTTTGGGGATTGTTCATCAAACTTCCTGCATTCATACATGCCAACAGAATGGGGTGGCTGAACACAAATTGTGGCATTTCCTTAATGTGACATGACTTTAATGTTTCAAATGCATGTGCCTTCCTAGTTTTGGGCTGATGCTATTTTTACAACAACCTTTCTTATTAAAAGGGCATCTTCCTCTGTCTTAGGGGTAAGATATCGTATTCTGTTTTGCTTCCTAGCTGAGATGTTTTTATTCTTACTCCTATAGTTTTTGGGTGTGTTTGTTTTATCCACTTATTCAAGGTGGACAAGTTGGCTTCTCAGTCTCTGAAGTGCATTTTCTTGCGATACTCAAGGGCCCAAAGGGGATATCGCTATTATAATTAGGTAGCTCATAGATTCTGTCAATGTTAGTGTTGCTTTTTTTGAGGGCATTCCCTTCTACTCATAGAAAAGGCAAGCCACTTCCCCTGTGCCACATGATATCCCTCTCCCAATGCCATTTGAATTGCCTTCAAAACCCATTGAGTCATCCCATCCACCAAATATGGTACTACCGGATCCTGGACCAGAGCCCTCTACATTTAACCAATGAACATTCCACCACAAGGCTCCTACTATACCTGCTACTGAGACAATCTCTACCATCCCTACACAACCCTCTACTGATCTTGTAGATTCGAATGGTGATCAGGTAATCCCTTCTGCTGAGGGATCTAACTTGGACCTTCCCATTGCTCAACAGAAGGCCCAACAATCATGTGCCCTCTATTCTGTTTCACAGCATATTTCTTTTGATTGTTTACCACGACAGTTGCCATCTCTTGCAGTTGACAGTCATTAGGTTCCATGCACCTATATAGAGGCCCTACAGGATCTTGTATAGACATAGGTTATGGAAGAAGAGATGGTAGCACTTCAGTCTCAGGGAACATGGGAGTTGGTTGACCTATGCCTTAGTGCCACGGTAGTAGGGTGTGGGTGGGTGTTTATCCTCAAATATCTCTCGGATGGTTCTATTGGACGCTACAAGGCGAAGTTGGTTGCCAACGGATATACTCAAATCTTTGGTGTTGATTACTTTGAGACATTTTTCCCAGTTGCCAAACTAAATTTAGTTCAAATACTTCTCTCTTAAAGTCAACCATGCGTGGCCTATTTATCAGCTGGATATTAAGAACTTTCTTATATGAAAATCTTAATGAAGTATACATGCAACCACCTCCTGGGTTTGTTAGCTAGGGTGATTGTCAAAAGGTGTGTAAGCTGCATAAAGCTATATATGGGTTGAAACAAAGTCAAAGAGCGTGGTTTGGTAGATTTAGCACAACCATTCAAAGTTTTGGATTCTTGAGGTCTTCAACTAATCACTTAATGTTTGTAAAGCATACTATGTTGACATATTTAGTTTGTTTGCTTATGTTGCATGTTATTTTTTCCTTCTTGGACATGTAGTGTTATTTTTCCAGCACCTCTCTTCTATATAAAAGGGATCGGGGCTCTTTGAATAAATCAAGTCATTTGTTTCCCATCAACTTGGTATTAAAGCAGCGATCTTAGATTGATGCTTTGATATCCCACTGAAATAGGCCTCCTATCCAAACCACCTAAACCCCATATCCTCTTCCCCAACCACTAGCTAGATCAATAGGAGCAACAATAGCAACGCTTGCTGCAAGCACAGTAGCAGCGATAGGGGACACTAGCAGCGGCAGCAGGACCCATCGCTGGTCGGCTGTAGCATCATCGGTGGGCTTGCGCTGCCTTTGCATCGACAAGGGGAGGAGCAGCAATCACTCTGAGGGCCATTAGGGGTCCCTCCTAGCCCTAGCATGTGCCTCTTTATCTTCGGAGGGGCTGTCATCTGGTTCTAACTTGATTTCCAAGGAAGAGATTACTTGAATTTCATGTTAGATCACATTTTTCTATGATTTATGGTGATTCTACGGATCTAAAAGTCAATTTCAGATCTAATTTCGACGATTCCCACACAATGCCAGGAGTCAAGATGACATTGGATACCGCTATTGCAACAAGGACGATGGAGTATGCGAGCTTGATGCATCGAGAGCATGACAGAAGTCACCATGGTGCATGATGGCTGGTTGACTCTGGCTCTTCACAGAATCTTTATGGCGATCAGAGTTATTTCTAATCACTCAATTTTGTTGCACCAAGGAGAACAGTGTATATTCCTAACGACAGACAAGCTCCCATTGTTGGTTAGAGGGAGGTATCTATGACTCCCACTTTACGGTTACTGAGAGTGTTACATGTGCCTGACTTTCCAATGAGTCTATTGTCGATGAGTAGGATTACTGTTGAGTTGTAGTTTGGTCTATATTTCTGTTTTGTATTTCATCCCAACATGGTATCAGAGCCAGGTTCTAGACCTGTGCTTGGGTATCCCACCCAAACCCTAGCCACCAACCCGCCACCAAAACCCTCTCTCTTCAAAGCACTGTCGGCCTCCCAAGCCAGCAACGTTGCCTGGCCTCTCACCATAAGCCTTCAAACCGCCACTGACAGCCTGTTTGCCTTTGTGCATCGCCTGTAGCGACGTTGAAAGGGGTTGCAGGCCTCCCAACCAGTGCCACCAAGTCTTCCTTGGCCCAACGCCACCCTTTATACCCATTGTTGGGAGTTGTGCTGGCCTAGATCAAGCCCTAAGACACCTTCCTCTCCTCTAATCTCTTCCCGGAAGGATTTAACAGTATACTATAAGGAGTAGGATCGAAGTTCACCGGTCTGTTCTACCTCTACAAGGTCATCTACAGGAGTGCCACCTCTTAAAGGGCACCACTATGGCCTCATCTATGCCCTAGCACATGCAAAGACATTATTTCTTGCTGCTACTGTGATATATGATCTGAATTTAACTTTTTCATGATCCTAATGTTTGATTTAGGGTCCGTTCAGGTCTAAAATTGCATTTTTTAAATCCTATGATATGAGTTTTTTACCTTTAAAATTCATGTTTCTTGTGGATCGTGACTCCGAAGATCATAGGGGATCAAATGAAACCTTTGAGCAACTTGGTGGGAAAGTCATCTACCATAAGCGCTCCCCCTCACATGCAGGGAGCATTTATCAAGTTGGATGGATTCAACTTTTTGCTTTGGTGCACTTCTTTCTCCGGTTCGTCGAATCTCATCGGAAAAAATATATATTGATAAATGATGTGCCTACCGTGGAGTCAGCAGATTGTGAGGCCGACCATGATTGCGTGGCAACATGCCTCCTAAATAGCATGAATCAGACTATCACCAAGCAGGTCATGGCGTATGCTTCCGCGAAGAAAATGCGGTAAGTGTTATATGAGATTCATTCCCACAGGAGCAACATTACCAGGTTATACCAAGTTGCAGAGGACATCCACTCTTCAGAAAGGCATTATGACCTTATTCAAATACTATGGCTCCATGAAGAACCTATGGGACGAGTAGGACGGCTAGCAGCCTATTTCTACAAATGCAACGGTTATAACCAAGCAGAGAGAAGTTATTCACTTTATCTAGGCTCTACCTGGACTTGACTTTGAGTACAAGGCGGTGAAATATCAATTCATGACCATGGATGAGATTCCCACACCGACATAGATTTATGTTTGTCTCTCGAGACTTAACACCTCTGATCCCGTGTCTACAATTGATGCCTCTGCTATGGCTACTATCAGTCGTGGTAGGGAAACTTCTGGGGGCAGAGTGGTCGGTCTCGTGGTGGTACAAGTGGTCGTGGTCGAGGCCGGAGCTCCTTCTGTGAGCACTGTCATAGAAATGGATATACTGTGGATCAATGCTGGGTGAAGCATAGATACCTACAAGGTATAGACCCATGTGCCCATCAGGTGTCTATAGAGGATACTTCTTAGGTGCAGGAGGATGGTAGCCAGATTTCAGTCTCCAGAGTAGACTATGAGCGCTTCATGGCTTTTCAGGCATCTACCTCAGCTTCAGTTTAGAGATCCGCAGGTACTGCAACCTTGTCAACTAAATCCCAAGCCCCTGCTTGGCTTGTGGATTCAGGTGCCTCATTTAACATAACTGGTGATACCACCTTGTTTTCTTTTCTATGAGATCTTGCTACCACATTCCAGGTTAAGGTAGCAGATAGTGGTTTGTCACCAGTTATTGGTCTTGGGAACATCTCTATCTCTTCTACCTTACCTTTATTAAATGTTATGCATGCTCCCAAGTTTGCTCTTAACTTGATGTCAATTAATCAGATTACAAAGGATTTATAGTGTCGAGCAGTTTTTCACGACCAGTATGTCTTATTGCAAGACCTCCAGACGAGGAGGTGGATTGGTGGACTTGAGCAAAATGGTCTCTACTATCTCCATGTTCCACCTACACAGCACTGATGCTATTTGTGCCACCACTGCTCTCCAGTGACTTTCACTTGGTCATCCTAGCTTGCATGTCCTTTATCGTCAATTTCCAACGATGTCTTTTCCCGAGTCTTTTAAGTGTAAAGCATGCCGATTGGGCAAACACCATAGGTCATCTTTTCAATCTTAAAATAAACGGACTGGGTCTATATTTGATTTAATTCATGCTGTTGTTTAGGGCTCATATAGGGTCAAGAGTATTCGGGGTTTTCGATACTTGTTCTTGTGGTTGACTATACTAGGATGTCTTGGGTGTTTACGACAAAAGAGAAATCCGAAGTTTTTGACCTTGTTAAAAATTTTGTTCAAGAAATAAAGATTTAATTTTCCATTACTATAAAAGTTTTCCAAAGTGAATGGTTTGGGAGTTGTGAATGCCAAAGTTACACATTTCTTCTTGTCTCTTGGTATTATTCACCAGACTTCTTACGTTCATACCTCCGTACAAAATGGCGTAGCCAAACGTAAGCTCCGTCATTTGTTAGATGTGGATCGTTCTATTATGTTTCAGATGAACCCTCATTTTTTGAGCTGATGCTATTTTGATGACTACATACTTGGTGAATCATGTTTCCTTTTCAATTTTGGGGGGTAAAACCCCACACTCTCTCCTGTTCCCTAGCAAGGACATGTTCTCTGTCACTTTGATTGTTGTTGGTTGTGAGTGTTTTGTCCACTTACATAAAGTAGGTAAGATTTCTCCTCGTTCCGTAAAGTGTATTTTTTTAGGCTACTGTAGAACCCAAAAAGGGTATAGATGTTATGATCCTATTTCACGAAAGTTTTATGTTTCTGTTGATGTCACATTTTTTGAGATTCCATACCATCATAGATAAGGGGACCACTTCTTTCCACCCTCAGGAGGTTCCTCTTCCTATGCCATCTAAGTCACCACAACCATCTCAGCTACCAAAGCCTACTAAGCCACCTATATCTAAGACCAGTCAGCCTGATCTTGGTCATTTCCCGTGTCGTCCAAAGATACCTAATACAGATACATTTCCTAAGCATTTTCAGTGCAGGTCTCTGAATGTACCTCAGGTGGAGGAACCATTGTCTACCATTTCTGCTCATTCTCCACAAGCTGCTAATGATTTGTCTGAGGACTAGGTACCTGCTGCTACTGAGAGTACTACCCTGAATCTTCCTATTGGACAAAGGAAGGCTCCAAGGTCTTGAGCTAAATACTTTGTATCACAATTTATGTCATTTGACAATTTTCCTGGACGATAGTTTTCCCTGGCTATTGATAGTTTACAGGTACCACGAGACCATCAGGAGGCCTTCCAAGATCCAACTTGGATCTTGGCTATGAGGGAAGAGATGGTAGCTTTGCAGTCTCGTGGCACGTGGAAGCTAGTTGATCTACTGCAGGAGCTACAGTTGTAGGGTGTAGATGGGTCTTCACCCTCAAGTGTCATACAGATGGTAAGGTAGAAAAATATAAAGCACGCTTGGTAGCTAAAGGCTACACTCAGACTATTGGTGTTGACAACTTCGAGACGTTTTCCCTAGTGGCTATCCTTAATTCTGTCATAATATTACTCTCCCTTGCAGTTAACAAAAGCTAGATTGTTCATCAACTAGATATAAAGAATACCTTTTTTTACAAAGACTTGGAGGAGGAAGTTTACACGCAACAACCACTAAGTTTTTCCACCAAGGGGGAGTGTTAGAAAGAATGCAGGCTAATAAAAACTATTTATGGGCTAAAACAGAGTCCTAGAAGCTGGTTTGAGAGGTTTTGCAAGGTAGTCCAAGAGCATGGCTTTGCTAGATCCTTTGCAGATCATTTTGTCTTTACACTGCATGAGAAGACACATTTTGTTATACTTATTGTTTATGTTGATATACTATTGACTGGCAGTGACAGGAAAGGCATAGAAGAAACGAAAGTGTTGCTACAGTCAGTTTGTGACCAAGGACCTAGGTTCCATCAACTATTTCCTTGGCATTGAGGTGCAACACACTAATGGACTCGTGTTATCTCAGTGCAAGTACATTCTTGACATGTTGAGAGACACGGTATCCTGGGGGTGCAAACCGACATATGTATCTATGAATGCATCCTTGCCTCTTGCTGATGGTAATAGTCCCCTACTACAGGACATGACTAGATACTGTGCCATGGTTGGCAAGTTATTGTATTTGACAATTACTCAACCTGACATTGCCTTTGCAGTTGGAAGGTTAAGCTAGTTCATGCAGTAACCTAGAAAAGTCCACTAGGATAGAGTTTGCCAGATTCTCAGGTACTTGAAAAGTGCACCTGGAAAAGGACTTTATCTTAAGAACAATAGGCACTTGGATGTGTGTGGCTATTCAGATGCAGACTATACTGGAGCACGAGGATAGAAGGTCCACTACAAGTTTTTGCACTTTTGTTGTGGGGAATCTGGTTACGTGGAGAAGCAAGAAGCAGGCAGTTGTCTTCAAGTCGAGTGTCGAATCAGAGTACAAAGTTATGGCTCAGACTACTTGTGAGCTACTCTGGGTTCAATCCATCTTAGAGCGCTTTGGAGTACATGTTAATGGTCCTATTCCTATACATTGTGATAAGGCTATTACTTTTATTGCAAACAATCCTATCTTCCATGAAAGTTGCATGGTCTGATGCATACATATAGTAGACCTCATATAACACTGCAGAGGCCCCCTTCTCCACCAGCGAATAATGCTTCACAGGTTGATGAGATGGTATCTAGTGACAATAACAGTTTTGGTCAGACCTGATCCTCCCGATAGTGTCGATCACAGTAGTAACGAGGTTCCTTCTACAGACGCATAGACAAAGATGCCAGGTTGACCTTCCTATTTCCACTAGGAATGCACACCACACATGTGAGTCTAGATACCGTGTTGCAAGCAGTTTGGTTATTGATGGCCTTGATTTTGAGCTTGGCAGATTTTGCCAGGCACTTACAGTCTTACGCATTCCGTCTATACACCAGTAAGCCATGCTCTATCCAAAGTGACATCAAGCCATGGCGAAAGAGATGGAAGCACTTCAGAGTATACAAACTTGAGAACTTACCGGACTTCCTATAGGTGCACGACCAGTTGGCTTTAGATGGATTTTTTCCGAAATACAACCTTGATGAGTCTATTTCAAGGTATAAGGCTAAGTTGGTGGCAAAGGGGTTAGCTCAAACTTATAAGGTGGACTTCTTTGACACTTTCTCTCCTATTGCACGTCTTGCCATTGTTCTTGTACTCATTTCTGTTGCAGCTTACGGAGATTGGTGGTTACACTAGCTTGATATGAAGAACACCTTCCCCTATGGCGATCTTCAGGAAGAGGTTTAGATGCAGCATCCCCTGAATTTTGAGGCTTAGGGGGAGTGTGCATGCAGACTCAGGAAAGCCATCTATGGCCTGAAGCAGAACCCAAGAGCATAGTTTTAGAAGCTCTCAGATGTGTTGCAGAAAATAGGGATGCAGAGATCTTCCTCATATCACTTTCTGTTTGTCAGGAAAATAAAGAAGGGTGTGGTGACACTCCTAGTTTATGTGGATGACTTGATTATCACCGGTAGTGATGAGGCTGGGATAAGTCAGGTCAAGGATTCTCTTGCACGATAGTTTGTTTAAAGGATATAGGTAAGCTACGATACTTCCTGGGGATCAAGGTTACCAAGAGCAGAGATGGGATTGTTCTCTATCAGCGCAAGTATGCGTTGCATGTTCTTCAGGAGATAGGTATGTTGGGGTTCAAGCCAACCAACATTCCCATGGACCCCAAGATGCATCTTTATGATGAGGCAAAGTTAGTTGAAAGCAAATCATACAGACAGTTAGTTGGTAAGCTACTCTCTCTAACTATTACACGGCCTGACATTACACTTGCTGTAGGTAAGCTTACTCAGTTCATGGATAGGCCAACCAAGCTGTATTGGCAGGCTACTCTATAGGTTCTCAGGTACCTAAAGAAAGCACCTAGATGTGGTATTCTCTTTTAGGTTGGGTCTCCTATGACTGTGGTGGGATACTAAAATGTAGATTATGCGAGGTGTGTTGTAGATAGGAAGTCTACTACAGGCTTTTGTACTTTTGTTGTAGGTAACCTAGTTACCTAGAGAAGTAAAAAGCAGGTTGTAGTCTCTCGTTCTAGTGCTGTCAGAATACAGGGCTGTGGCCCAGAGTACCACTAAAATGGTCCAGATTAGATCCTTCCTGTGGGATCTGCATGTTCAGGTTGTGAGCCCATAGAGATGAGATGTGCCAATCAGGAAGCCATGTATATTGCTAATAGTCCAATGTTCCACGAGCGCACCAAGCATGTGGAAGTTGATTACCATTATACTAGAGATTTGATTCAATGTAGGGTATTACGTACTACATTTGTTGCTTCAAAGGACCAGATAACTGACATCTTCACAAAGCCTTTGCCACGTAGAGCTTTTGACACATGCTGTTCCAAGTTGAGCATGACTGACATCTATGCTCTAGCTTGAGGGAGAGTGTTCACATTTTTAGTTTGTTTACTTAAGTTGCATGTGATTTATTTTTTCCTTGTTGGACATGTGCTGCTATTTTTCCCACACCTCTCTTATATAAAGGGGTGTAGGGCTCTTTGGAATAAATCGAGTCATTTGTTTCCTATCAACTAACACAGGCAGGATATGTGATTTTGATAGTCTCTGTGCACGACATCCTAGTAACAATAAATGATAAGGAAGGCACGTAGGTAGCCAAGTCCTTATATATTCAGTTTGTTACCAAAGAGTTTGGGCAGATTAGCTATTTTATTAGCATTAAGATATGTTAGAATTTAGGAAAATAATTAGAGTAAGTTTGTTAGAAAACTCTTTTCCCCCATGCCATTATGGCTATTTTTAGATTTGGTTGTTGTGTCGACCCTCTTTATATAAAGGCAACACCCTTCATTTGTTTCTAGAGATCAATAATTATACTTCCTATTTTTTTTCTCGACATGGTATCAGAGCCACGATCATAACTCTTTTCACCATTAAACCCTAAACACAAAAAAAGGAGACATTTTTTTTTCTCACGCACCTTCAGATAGGAAAAAACCTTGATCGACCTCATCGCATCTCCTTCCTCACCACACCCCCTCGCGCCGCCACACCTTCACCGATCTCACTAAGCCCTTGATCGGAGCTTCTTGTCAAGATCTCAATTGGAGCCTCTCTTGTTACCTCTCTCGCTACAGTCAGTAGTGGATTTTTATTCACTGGTTTTCCCTCTCTCTTCAATCAAAGATACACCTTGCATATTATTTGTGTATTATTTGGCTCTCATGGCAGATGCAAATACCTCTACTACCTCTGAGACCAAGATTTTGACCTTTGTGCTCATCCAGGAGACCACTATCAAACTTTCTGGGTCCCAAAATTATGTTCTATCGTCTCGTGTATTTCATATTTTTGTGGGAGGGCATGAAAAGTTGCATGTTCTGACAAGTTTGGTTCCAGAACCTAAGGACAATGCCAAATACAGGGAGAGAAGGACAATTACCTCGTTATGAATTGGCTAATGAATAGCATTGATCCCACTATTACATCAAACATGTTACACAAGAAGACAACTAAGGACATTTGGGATGCTTTGGAAAAGAGATACTCCATGCAGATAAGCAGCTCCCATCGGACAGACACTCATAGGCACATATGGAATACCAAGCAGGGTGACATGTCCTTGGTTGCGTATTTCTCTTTAGAGAGTCTATTTGAGGATCTTACTATCTTTCATCTTCCCTACCGCAACAAGCAAGTTACTGAGCGGGTAGAATGGCACACTTGTAGATTCCTGGATGGCTTGGCACCACGGTACCAGTCTGCTAAAGACCAGATTTTATCCTCTGATAAGGTGATTGATCTCCAAACAACATACAGCCTCCTCCAAAAAATTGAGATAGATTCATCTCCTGCTACTCTAGCTATTATGTTTGATATCTCTGTCAACGTCGTCATTAGAAGGGGGATGGTCGTGGGTAAGGCCGACTGATCTCTTCTCCATGCATTCACTACCAGAGAACTAATCATCCCTCTAATCACTACTGGAAAAAATTTAGCAAACTAGCATGGGTGTCTCAACCCTCTTCTATCAAGTTTGAACAATCGACTCTACCATTTATTGCAGAAAAGAATGACCGTTTGAGATGTTCGCTAAAGAACGAGCCTTCCACTAGTGTTGCTATTGCCATAGCTATTGTAGCTAAGACCACCACCACCACTACTACTGATCAAGGCACTTCTTGTCGAGCCTTTGATTCTACTACTACTGCCACATTTTATGCGGACGAGGATGACTGGTAGGGGAACTAATTTATCCTCTCACCATTGCTACTGGTTCCTACTACTATTACAGCTTCATACTACCTAATACTGCTACTTCTGTTACATCATCATGTCTTTTGGATGCTACTCCTGCTCCAACCCTATTACTGCCGATTGCGACTACTACTTCTGCTACAGTCCTCTCCAGTTTTTTATTGCTACTCTTCCACGTTTGGTACTTCTGCTATGGCTGCCATCTACTCTTCGACTCCCTACATTCGAGGGGAGCTCAATCTTGGTGTAACTCCTTCAAGTTGGACATTATATGCTTCAACTTGGGGGGGACTGTTAGAATTTAGGAAAATAATTAGGATAAGTTTGTTACAAAACTCTTTTACCCCTTTCCATTATTGCTATTTTTATATTTGGTTGATGTGTTTGCCCTCTCCATATAAAGGGACCAGCACCCTTCATTTGTTTCTCGAGATCAATAACAATACTTCCCATTTTCCTTCTCTACAAGATACATCATTTGGATGGAGGAATGATTCTTTCTAAATGGAAGTATGTGTTGGACATGCTTCTTGAGGCAGGGATGTTGGACTGCAAACCTTCCACTAAGGGAAATTGATTTCAGGAGCCTATTCTTACTTATCAAAGGCCGCATACCACCTTCCAGATGCCCCCTCCTCCCATGCCACCAGCCTCTCCTCAGGTGAGCACACGATCTTTAGACACTGACGCCTTGGTGCCTAGTGATGATGCAGGGACAGTTGAGACTATGGATGATGCACAGTTGGATAGTGACCTTCTGATTGCCATTCAGAAGGCCCTTTAGTCTTGTGCCAAGTATGATGTAGCAGGATATCTCACCACTACTGATCCTAGTACCGCTTTTTTGGGGTTTACTAGAGCCCTAAGTACCACTGTCGTGCCTACGTCCTACAAGGAAGCTATGCTTCATCTAAAGTGGCATCAAGACATGGAGGAGGAGATGGCTGCACTTCAGAGTAGGGGTATGTGGGACCTTGCACCCCTTTCGTTAGGAGCCAATCTTGTTGGAAACAGATGGGTTTTTGCGCTCAAGTTTCATACAGATGGGAGCATTACTAGATATAAAGATTGGTTGGTAGCAAATGGGTTCACTCAAACCTATGGGGTGAACTTCTTTGACACTTTTTCTCCAGTGGCGAAACTCTCGACAGTGCGAATACTAGTCTCTGTTGCAACACATTATGATTGGCCACTTCATCAACTTGATGTAAAGAATGCATTTCATTTCAGTGACTTACATGAGGAGGTCTATATGCAGCAACCTCTTGGCTATGTGGTATAGGGAGAGTGTGTATGTAGGCTGAGAAAGGCTATTTACGGACTCAAGCAGAGTCCACGTGCATGGCTCTAGAAACCATTTCAAGTGGTAGAGTCTGATGGCTTTCAGAGGTCTTCTGCAAATCATTACTTGTTTGTCAGGAAAATCGGGAAAGGTGTGGTAGTACTTGTTGAGTTATGTTTATGTTTGTAAGGGGTGATATGTTATTTTATTTTGAGTAGTAGGTCTATGATGTACTTTTCCCACACCTATATAGAGGTGTACGGATTTCGTGGCAACCTAAGGAAGTTTGTTTTCTTCAACTTAGTATCAGAGCCAAGGTTGAGGATGCCACCAAAAACAAAACCCTAACCCTACCTTAAGCCTTCTCGCCAAAGCTACCGCTGCCACCACCACCGACGGCCATGCCGACGCTGGACCACCGCCGCAGCAGCAGCAGCAGCACCGAGCCGCCACCACCACCAACAGCAGCAGCAGCAACAAGCCACCACTGCTGGTGGTGGCAGTAGTAGGAGGTCATAGCACCAGGAAGAGCTGCTGCAGGCCACCGCCTAGGCCTACCTGCTGATTTTTTGTGCTCTCTCTCCTGCTGTTGGCGTTTTGCAGCAGAGAGAGGGCACATCTTTGCCTTGTGTCTTATTGGAAGATCTTTGGATCATAGTTGATGGAGTATTGAAGCCAAGGATCTTCTGAAAAGATGATGTGATGGTATTTTCAGATCTTATCTATTAGATTTAGGGTGTGTATTCCCCTTTGATGCATGTTTTTGGGGTGTGTAGTCCCCTTGAGTATTGATCGCGTGTGAGCGGAGTTCTATTTTTGGGTGTGTATTCCCTGGTTGATATATTTGTTGGGGTGTATAGTCCCCATTTTCTGTCAATTTTTATATCTGAAGTGTGAAGAAGTTCAGGGGTGTATAACCTTCTCTGTGGCATGTTGAACTTTGTTTGTAGTAGTGTGGTTCAGTAAACATGGCAATGTCTCAGTTAGAGATTGCACTAGGAACTGTCGTGGGTGATACTCAAACCACTGGTATGACGTGGTTGATTGATTTAGGTACTTTCAATCATTTATCCAGGAATCTGCAATGCTTTGGACAGATTCAACCGGTCTCTCGGGGTCTTACAGTACAGGTGGCTGATGGGCGACTTACTCCTATTAGTGGCCAAGGGGAAATTAATGTTACCCCTTCTATACAGCTTAATCATATTCAGTTTGTTCCAAATTTATCCATGAACTTGCTCTCTGTCAGTGAGATCATTAAGCAGATGAATTGTCAGGTCATCTTTGATGAGCGTGGACGTATTTTCCAGGATAGAATGATAAGGAAGATTATTGGTAGTCAATATAAAGGAGTTTACCGACTTCAGCAGGGTCCTATGGCTGCTGCATGTCGGGTTAGTACCACATCTGGGAGTGCTCTACAGTTGCATAGACGATTGGGCCATCCTTCTTTAAAAAAGTTACGCAGGCTTATTCCTCATGTGTCCCCAACTACACAACTTTCCTACGATGCATGTCAACTTGGGAAGCACCATAGATCTTCCTTTCCAGCTGCTACAGGACCACGTTCAACTTCATGTTTTCAGTTAGTGTATCTTAATGTTTGGGGTTCCAGTAGGACTCCTAATAGAGCAGGACATCGGTACTATTTGACTGTAGTTAATGATTTCTCCAGATTGTCCTGGCTATTTCTCATGAAGAATAAGTCTGAAGTAGGTCCACGGATTGAGAAGTTTGTGTTGATAAAAAATCAGTTTGATGTTTGCATCAAGACTCTCAGATCTAATAATGCACTAGAGTTTTGTACTCATCTGTAGGCAGAATTCTATGGCATACATGGTATAATTCATCAGACCTCATGTCCTCACACTTCTAAGCAAAATGGAGTTGCAGAGAGAAAGCACAGACATATCCTTGATATGGCCAGAGCTCTTCTTATCTATAACAATGTGCCATAGAACTATTGGGGAGATGCAGTTCTCACTGCTTGCTACCTTATTAATAGATTGCCCTCCTCAGTGATTCACGAGTAGATACCATGGCAGGTGCTTTATCCAAATGATGAGCTGTTTGATCTTCCACCCAAGACATTTGGTTGCGTGGTTTTTGTACATTTCCTTGGATTTAGGCGTGATAAATTAGCACCTAGAGCAGTCAAGTGTGTTTCTTGGCTATTCTCGTACTCAGAAGGAGTATCGGAGTTTTGATTCCCTACACCAGAGACATTATATCAGTGTAGATGTCACCTTTCATGAAGTAGTACCTTATTTTTCTGTTGTTGCTAAGCAGGTCAGAGTGTGCCAGCGAATGCGCCTGTACCAGTTGCTCCTATACCATTTAGTATATTCACAGATACTAGTAGCCCTTCTCAGGTTGATGAGCCACCTACCAGCACATTCATACCAGCACCAGCGGATGAAGGGAGCTTCAAGGGTCACACCTATCAGTTGCCAGTTGTGTATAGGGCCAAGCCCCCTCCATCTATTCCACAAACTCCTCAGGTTAGTGTTGATAACCTAAAGGTGGTTCCTACTCAGGAAACTTTTTCAGACACAATGACAGCAGATGTAGCAGGTAGGAGTCTGCCACTTAAGGATATTTCTCCAGGTCTTGATTCCATGAGTACTGATGAAGATATTCCTATTGCTATTAAGAAGGCTCCGCGATCTTGTGCTCAGTATCGTGTTGCTGGGAGTGATGTTACTACTGATTCTTTGAGTTCAGAGTTTCAAGCATTCACAGCTGTTGTTTCTAATGCTGAGTTACCTACCTCGTACCAGCAGGCTTTACTACATCCACATTGGAAGGCAGCTATGGAAGAGATGTCAGCATTTACTACCAGAGGTACTTAAGAGCTGTCACCTTTATTGTCTAGCACGCATCTTGTTGGAACCAGATGGGTCATTGCCTTGAAATACAACCCAGATGGTCTATTTCGAGGTATAAGGCCCGCTTAGTGGCCAAAGGATTCACCCAAACATATGGGGTGGATTTCTTTGACACGTTCGCCCCTGTTGCACGACTCTCTACTCTTCGAATTCTTATATCTGTTGTGGCTCATTATGGATGGCAATTACATCAGTTAGATGTTAAAAATGCATTTTTGTACAGAGATTTAGAGGAAGAGATATATATGCAGCAGCCACCTGGCTTTGAGATTCAGGGGGTGTGTGTACAGGTTTCGTAAGGCCATTTATGGTCTTAAGCAGAGCCCCCAAGCCTGGTTCCAATGCCTATCTAAGGCATCATCTGTTGTTGGGATGCAAAGATCTTCATCGGATCATTCACTATTTGTGAGAAAGATCAGTAGGGGTACAGTGGCTTTACTTGTGTATGTGAATGATCTTATTCTTACAGGTAATGATGCAGAGGGTGTCCTCACACCAGTTTGCCATGAAAGATCTTGAGAAGTTGAGATATTTTTAAAGCATTGAGTTTGTTACAAGTAAGCAGGGGACAATCATGTCGCAGAGGAAATATGCCATTAATATTCTATAGGAAACAGGCATGCTAGGATCCAAAGATGCAAATATTCCTATGGATCCTAAAATTCATCTGTTTGAAGATAATGTGAAGCTAAAAGACAAGAAGGCATATCGACAGGTGGTGGGGAAGCTATTATATCTGACTATCAGTAAGCCAGATATTAGCCTTGCAATGGGGAAGTTGAGTCAGTTCTTAGATAAGCCCCACTGAGGTTCATTGGCAGGCTGTGATACAAGTGTTGAGGTACATCAAGGGATGTCCAGGTAGAGGCATTCTTTTTCAGAGAAAGGCACCTATGGCCGTTGTTGCATACTCAGATGCAGATTATGCAGGTGATGTCGGAAATAGGCGATCTACTGGTTTCTGTACCTTTGTTGCTGGAAACTTGATAACCTAGAGGAGCAAGAAACAAAGTTTTGTTTCACGTTCTAGTGCTGAGTCTGAGTACAAAACCATGGCACATACTGCTGCTGAGATGATATGGATCAGATCTCTGTTACAAGATCTTCATGTTGATGTTCAGGAACCTATGGAGATGCATTGTGATAACCGGGCTGCTACCTACATTGTAAACAATCCTATGTTCAATGAGAGAACAAAACATGTGGAAGTGGATTGTCATTACACTAGGAGTTTGATTCAACAAAGTCTGCTTCGTACTACTTGTCTTGCCTCCTCAAACTAGACTGCTGACATGTTTACCAAGCCGTTGCCACGACCCCAGTTTGAGAAGTGTAGAAACAAGTTGAGCATGATGGATATATATGCTCCAGCTTGAGGGGGAGTGTTAAGTTATGTTTATGTTTATAAGGGGTAATGTGTTATTTTATTTTGTGTAGTGGGTCTATGATGTATTTTTCCCACATCTATATAGAGGTGTAGGGATTTCTTGGTAACCTAAGGAAATTTGTTTTCTTCAACTGTACTCCTTGTATATGTTGATGACCTAATTGTTATAGGAGATGACATAGATGGTGTTCGGCAGATTAAGCAGAGATTAGCCAAGCAATTTGTAATGAAAGACTCGGGTCCACTATAATACTTTTTGGGGATAGAGATTGCCCATAATAAGCAGAGTATAGTTCTATCACAAAGAAAATATGCATTAGATGTTCTGCAGGAGGCTGGGATGCTTGGGGTTAAACCAACAAGTATACCCATTGACCCAAAGTCTCACCTGTATGATGCTGAGGCACTGTCTATGTATAGTAATTAGTATAGGCAGCTAGTAAGGAAGTTACTCTACCTCACTATCACCAGGCTAGACATTACTTTTGCAGTTGGGAGAGTTAGTTCATGGCTAAGCCTACAAGACAATATTGGGACACTGCCATTATGGTTCTAAGATACATAAAGGGGGCACTAGGTCGTGGCCTTCTATTTACTTGGCGTTCTTCCATATCAGTTGTGGCATATTCAGACGCAGATTATGTAGGATATCTGGCGGATAGGAAATCTACCACATTATTCTGCACCTATGTGGATGGCAATTTGGTGACCTGGAAAAGCAAGAAGTAGGCTGTTGTTTCTAGGTCAAGTGCAGAGTCAGAGTATAGAGCTATGGCACAGGCAGCTACTGAACTTATGTGGGTGAAGTCATATCTGGGAGATTTACACATACAGATTACTAGTCATATGGAAATGAAATGTGATAATATGGCTACTACATATATTGCCAACAACCCGATGTTCCATGAGAGGACCAAACGTGTTGAGGTGGACTATCACTACATTAGAGCTCTTATTCAGAAAGGCCTTCTTTATACAACCCATGTTACTATAGATGATCAGACAGCAGATATTTTTACCAAGTCACTTCCTAAGTCTATTTTTTATTCTTGTTGTTCCAAGCTGAGCATTATAGATATAGGTACTCCATCTTGAGGGGGAATGTAAACGTTATTTATGGTTTTCACATTTATATGTAAGGGTGTGTTGCATACCTTTTGTCCGTTGTAGGGTTGTATTAGAATTTTCCCTTTTACCTCTCTTTCTATATAAAGAGGGGTAGGGCCCGAATAACAAATTAAATCTTTTCATTTGTTCCCACCGGTGATAAAGATGGTGGATGTTGGAATGATTATGATAATGATGAATTAACCTCATAGATTGTTCTTTTTCCCAGAAATACAGATATAACTCAAATTATATATGAGAAAATCATGATGAATGGTTAAGGAGAATGATAAATTGTTACATTCATTCAGTTGATGGCATGCAACTGTCAGCAAACTTTTGGAAGGGGAGTAGAATTATGTTTTACATCATAATTATCCAACCTAAGTAAAATCTTCAAAATCTCTCCATGTCGGTTTTGGAGCATCAAGTCTCGATACATATTTGAAACTTTTCTTTTTTTTTGTAACTTTTGTGAAATTCGATTGATTGGAAAAATGGGCAGTCGCAACTATTTTTTTTTCCAGTTAAAGAATCTGCCCAGTTTATCATATTAGCTTTTGTTGCAGGGTCTTAGATAGGAAATTCCCCTTTCTTTTTTGGAGAAGGTAAATATGGTCGGTGATGAGGGATACAAATTACCTTCATTTCTATTAAGTGATTTTAAGAAGTTTCTGAAGAGAGTTATGGAATGCAAGGTCATGGACAACTCGAAATGAAGAAAAGGAGACTTGGCATAAGGGTAACTCAACCAAAAGAACCATGATGAATAGAAACTCAGATAACTCAGATCCGAATATGTTACGAGTAGAGCAAATGATCTAGAAATTAAGTTAAATCCAGTGGAACTCAATCTCTCACGATCTCTAAAGATCTTAACTAACCCAAGTCTTGAGTACCCTGGTGAATGCAAGTGATAGGGCACGACACATACCAGTGTGGAAAATAAGTGTCCAACTAGGAAGGTATGCTAATATAAAACTGCATCTGATTGATAAATTGATTTCGTCTGCATTACCAGGAAGGTAAGTTGATCATTATTTTTACTCAATCATGGAGTATTTATGCCAGGCACAACATGCATCGATAAACTAATGGTTGGAGAAAGCATAAACATCACTACTTGGGTAATATTGCAGTATTTTTTTTGTTGGATCAAAGAGAATGCATTACTTTTAAATGAAACCCTAGCTCTCTTTTATATAAAAGAGAACTAAGCTAATTACATAAGTACCACCTCGAGATAAATAAAATATCAAACACTCTCTTACAACTCAACACTCCCCCTCAAGTTGAGATATATATACCAAGGAGCCCCAACTTGTCACTCAAATAATCATGGCATTTCTTCTTGAGAGGCTTGGTGAAAATGTTAGCAACCTGTAGCTCAAAAGATATATAGCGGGTACTTATCTTGCCCTCGAGGACCACATCCCATATAAAATGACAATCAACGTCAATACTTCATCCTCTCGTGAAAGACAGGATTAGAGGCAATATATGCTGCCAACTTATTATCATAGTAGAGTGGAATCGGGGTATCAACAAGCATCCCTAGATCTCACAAAAACCCAACCATCCACATGATCTCACAAGCAACCTGTGCCATCATGGGCCTATACTTTGCCTCTGCACTAGAGCATGCAACAACACTCTGTTTCTTGCTTCTCCACGAAATCAGATTTCCTCCCAAATAGACAGCAAAACCTGATGTAGATCTCCTGTCCTCCATTGATTCTGCATAGTCTGTATCAGAGTAGGCCACAAGATCCAGAATGTCACTCACACTGTAATACAGACCTCGCCCTGGGGTACCCTTCAGGTATCTCACGATGAGACATAGATCATGCAAATGGCTGTACCTGGGACTCTACATAAATTAACTGGCGCGATTAACTGCAAAGCTAATGTTGGTCGCGTAATAGTCAGGTATAACAAACGGCCAACAGTACTACGGTACTTGGTAGCATCCTCAAACAAGGGATCTATCTCATTTGAGTTGTGACTAGCAAGTGCCTCTATCGATATCCCTGATGGTTTGGACCCAAGAAGTCCAACCTCCTCTAGAATCTGCAAAGCATACTGCCTCTGAGATAAGGACAAACCATCCTCCCAACGAATAGCCACTATCCCCAAAAAGTAGCGAAGATCACCTAGATCTTTGGTGACAAAAGTAGACTGGAGAAAGGTTTTCGTCTCTGCTATCCCATCAGTATCATCACCTGTCAAGATCATATCATTAACATAGATTGCCAAAATAACCACTCTCCATATCCTACCATGCTTAGTCCATCTGATGAATATAGAATGGTCAGTGGTAGACCTTTGAAATCCCAACTTCTTGATTTCTAGATTGAGCCTCTCAAACCAAGCTCGTAGGCTCTGCTTCAAGCCATAAATGACCTTTCGTAAGTGACAAACAAGCTTTCCCTTATTGTCATAACTTGTTGATTGTCTCATATATACCTTCTCAGCCAGATCACCATATAAAAATGCATTCTTTATATCAAGTTGATGCAAGGGCCAATCTCTAATCACTGCAAGGGACAAGATAATCCTGATGGAGATAATGCATGCAACAGGTGAAAAAGTCTCGAGATAATTCACCCCATATGTCTAGGTGAATCCCTTAACAACAAGTTTGGCTTTATATCTCTCCACTGTCTCGTCAGATCTATACTTGATGGTATACACCCATCTGCAACCAACTATGGCACCTTTCGGACATGGAACAAGATTCCATGTTCTCATGGTCTGGAGAGCATTCATCTCTTCATCCATAGCTACCTTCCACTTTGAATCATGGAGGGCCTGCACAAAATCTCTGGGAACCACTGCAGTGGTAATAGCAAACGCAAATTGTCCGTCCTCCCCTTAGAGATGAGAAACTATAGTGTAATGAGAAACAGGATAGAGTGTAGTGTCAGATCTCCTCTATACAATCTCCTCTTCCCTATCTAACTAATCTCTATATGAAGGAATGACAGGTTGGGCTGGCTCCTCACAAGCAAAATCCAATAACTGTGGTCTCCTATGATATATTTGTGTCTCCTGTATAGCAACATCTATGAATGACTCTTCTTATGAGAAGTAGGGAATCTTCTCAAAGAAGGTCACATCAATAGAAACAAGACACCTCCTGCGAACTGGATCATAACACCTGTAGCCTTTCTGGGTCCTAGAGTAACCAAGAAAGACACTTCGTGGCACGAGGGGCAAACTTATCCTGAATACCATAATTTTAAACAAAGCATACACACCCAAAAACTCACAAAGGCACAGGAAAAATCCTACTATAGTTAGGATGTATAATCTGGTAAGGAATCTGATCCTAAAGCACGAAGGATGGTTGTCAGTTAATCAAATATACTGCCAAGTGTACAACATCACTCCAAAATTGCTTAGGAACTTTCATATGAGATATCAATGTCCTAACAATATCAAGTAAATGTCTCAACTTGTGCTCTACAACCCCATTCTACAGGAAGTATGTGCACAAGATGTTTGGTGAATGACCCCCTTGGACCAAAAAGCCTCCTGTAAATCACTATGCATAAATTCTAACGCATTATCACTGCGAAAGACTTGAACAGTACCATATTGTGTCTGTACCTCAGACAGAAGTGTTGAACAATAGTAGGAATCTCACTACGAGCCTTCATTAGAAACACCCATGTAAGTCTACTGTTGTCATCAACCATAGCTGCAAAATACCTGTGTCCACCAGTAGAGACAACTCTAGACAGTCTCCAAACATCACAAAGTACTAGAGAAAAAGGGATTGAACGAACACCAGCATCTCTCCCAGGGTAACTACTCCTATGATGCTTTCCCAGTTGACAGTCTTCACAATCCACGACCAAGGTATCTGGTAACTCTAGATACATTTGGCGCATCTTCTTCATAAATGGATGCCCAAGTCTCCGGTGTCAAGCAAAGGATCATGAGAGATAGACACAGCCCTAGCAAACAATGTGGGCATGTCCAAATAATACAGGCCACCTTTCTCTATGCCACTGCTAACTATTTCCCCCATGTTTCGATCTTGGAAGTAACAGTGTTTCTCATCAAAAATCACACGGCATCCAAGATCACTGCAACTCCTACTCACCGACAAAAGATTAATAGGAAATTCAGAAGCTTAATATACCTCCTCTATGTTCGTCCTAGGTGTAGCATCTACACATCCAATTGCTGTAACAAGGGAGGTCTTTCCATTAGCCACCCGTACTTTATGGAGTCTTTGTGGGATCACAGAGTTCTTCAGACAAGCTTGGTCTCTAGTGAGATGGATTAAGGCTTTAGAATCTATCACCCATGCACTGTTGTATCTCCTCTTTTTCTCAACCTCTTGGACTACACATGCAAGTCCAATAGATTCCAAAGTTGATTTTCTTGAATCAACTTTCTAACACATGGGTAGAAAAAGACTATCGCCATCAAGACTAGGCATGAGAGAAGGCTCATCACACAAGAGGGAACATGAGCACAATGAGCAAAGCAGCCACCACTACCAGTAGTAGCCCCTGCTGAAAATGACCACCACCCCCAGCCGGCAGCTTTGTCAACGGTGATCTGGCTAGTGGTGGGTCTGCAGTGGCACTCCCAGTATGGAGCAAACCGGCAGCGACGTTGCCAGCGTTGACAGGCCGTCCGCTGGTGGTGATGGGGGTGGCATCTTCATGGTCTTCCATCGAATCACCTCTAACATGGTGATCCGATCATGCTGTGCTGGATTTTACAGTAGGATATCAGAGCACTGGCCTAAGACTGCTACTTTGATACCATGTTGGATCAAAGAGAATGCATTACTTTCAAATGAAACCCTAGCCCTCTTTTATATAAAAGAGAACTAGGAAAATTACATAAATATCCCCTCAACATAAATAAAATATCAAACACCCCCTTACAACTCAACACTTTTAATTAATTACAAAAGCTTTTTGGGTATCCATTGAGTATACATTGCAAGGCATTTAATCTTTGTCCACAGTTCAAAATCGTTGGCAAAGGCCAGACAACTGCTAGGAAGAACCCTCACCAAAGATGCCATCAACAAATAGTTTTAACTGGAGGTTCTACTCAAAATTGCAACAAAGATCCCAACCACCTAAAGGGGGAACCAGCAATTGTAGCAGTTCGGCAACCACCAATATATATTACTTACTGGAAATTAGCAAAGGTAGGCCCTGGCTTGATCCTCACTCTTGGTTCATAAGCCTAAGAAATACGCCTCTTCTTAGAAGACAATGTGAAGCAAAATCATGAGTAGTACTTGATAGTTAAGTAAAAGAGTGGAAGGATATGAAACTATAAGTAGGAGGAACAAAGTGTATTTGTTGCAAAGCAAAGCAAAATAGTGCAACATGGAGAACACATAATAGAATTAAGTGAAGGAAGCTACGACAAGGTAAAATGAAGTGAAGGCCTCTATTTCCATAGGTTGTGCTTATCCACAAGGAGAGGTTAGGTGACCCTATCAGTAGTTAGGTTGGCTGTAGAGAGGGAAGTTTCCATATTCGATGTAGAGCTTAGAGCATTGTATTTATGACAGCATTTCCCTAGTACAAGACAACTGGGAAGGATGCACCCCTAGCCTTCCAATGATCGTACCCATGGTAGTGCAACTAAGCGTGGAATAGATATTGCTAAAAGCATCAAAGCAGCAAGCAACGACTAAAACCATAGCATGGTATAAGGAGGAAGGAAATGGGAAATAAAGGACAAAAGAAAAGATTGAATTTTGAATTAAAAAAAATGCTCATTTTGCTTTTAGATGCCTAAAAGAGTTTGATAAGACAACTAAAATTCGGTGGGGACACAACAAATGAGGGTATGCCACTATTCACTCGCCAACCCATTTATACGACCAAATGAAGGTTTAGGCATCAAAACTTGGGGATGCCCAAACAAACCAACAGCTGATCATGATGAGTTTCACACCACCATTGCCTCCAACTATGTCCTAATCGAAGGCCAAGATAAAAGGACAAAGATTGGGCTATTAAAAACTTGATGTATACATGGTCTTGAAGGATTGGATTGGTAAAGATGTCATCAGTCGAAGCCTCTGAAGTAACCTGGGAGGTAAAGATAAACCCCTTATGAATCAAATCTTTGGTGTAATGACAATCTACCTTCACATGTTTGGTGCGTTCATGAAACATGGGGTTATTGGCAATGTAAGTAGCAGCCATGTTATCACACCGTAGCTCAATAAGTCCATCAATCTGTATATATGTAGATCACTCAGCAATGATCTCACCCACATCAACTCTGTTGATATCTGAGCCATAGCATGATACTCAAACTTAGCACTGGATCTGGACACAACAGTCTATTTCTTGCACTTTCAAGTAACCAGATCCCTGCAACATATGTGCAAAAACCTGTGGTAGACTTCTTGTCATTATGACTACATGCAGAATCTGCGTCTGAATATCCTACCATTGTCATAGATGTCCCTCTAGTGAAAAGAAGGCCATGTCTTGGTGCTCTATTCAAGTACTTGAGCACCATTATGACTGCATCCCAGTGTTGTCTAGTAGGTCTCTCCATGAACTGACTCAACTTTCCTACTGCAAATGAAATATCTAGCCTAGTAATCGCCAAGTAAAGCAGCTTCCCCACTAGCTAGCGATACTATCTATTATCAATTGGTTCTGCATCACTATCATATAGTGCCTTAGGATCTATGAGAACATTTGCTGGCTTGGCTCCCAACTACCTGTCTCCTCTAGCACATCAAGGGCATAATTTTATTGGGATAGAACAATACCACGTCTGCTTCAGGCTACTTCTATCCCAAGGAAATATCTCAATGGTCATAAATCTTTCATCGTAAATTGATCTACCAAAGTCTATTTGATTTCAACCACACCTACTATATCATCACCAATAACAATCAAATGATCAACATATACCAAAAAAATAACAATACCTCTCCCTGTCTTCGTGACAAACAAGGAATGATCTATAGATGATCTGAGGAATCCCACCTCTACCATATGAGAGAGCTTCTGAAACCAAGCCCTTAGGCTCTACTTGAGGCCATAAATGGCCTTCTGCAATCTACATACACACTCCTCCTGAACCTCATAACCAGGGGGCTGCTGCGTATAAACCTCCTCCTATAACTCTCCATAGAGAAAGACATTCTTTACATCAAGCTAATGAAGATGCCAATCTCGGTGAACTGCAATGGATATGAGGATTCTCGCAGTAGAGAGCCTAGCAACTGGGGAGAACATGTCAAAGAAATTCACCCCATATGTCTAGGTGAACCATTTAGCAACAAGTCATGCCTTGTGACGTGCAATAGATCCATTTGGGTTGTATTTGAGTGAAAATACCCATCTACAATCGACAACAGTAGCCCCCTCAGGCAACACTATGAGCTCCCAGGTATGCCATTGTAAGAGCAACCATCTCATCCTCCATGGCTTGGTGCCACTTCGGATCAAGCATAGCATGCTGATAGGTGGCAGAATCTGTGTAGTAGACAGTGCACAACAGAAGCTCCCAAAAGTAGAACCAAAAACGTCAGTGGTCAAGCTCCTTATGACTAGATATCTAGCACAGCTCCGAGGTGCCTTCCGAATAACAATCGGAAGGTCAAGATCATCCATCAGGTCCTCATGTACAGGCTGTGAAGCAGAAGCATCCTCATATGGACATATAACATCATCATGGGGTGTCATAGTATCACTCTGCAACCTATCTATTTTCACCTAAGATGGAGAAGGTGGAGTCGCTGTCGCTGTTGTAGGTGGCATGTGGAAAGCACTATGAGGTCATTGATATGTAACAATAAGCTCAGAGAACTTCATAGGACCAGCGGTAGTAGACGAGGGAACAGATATAGGTATCTCCTCCAAGGGAACAGGAGGTATACGCATCGGAGCCTCCGTAACCTTAAGAGATAATCCCCGGGAAGTAGTAGAAAAATATGGAACAGACTCATGAAAGGTAACATTAGCACTGACATAGTGCCTACCAATAAGAGGATCGAAGCATCTGTATCCTTTTTGAGTTTGTGAATATTCCAAGGATACACACTTAACTACTCGTGATGCCAACTTGTCTCGTCCTGGAGAATGAAGGTGAACGAAGGCTATTCAAAGGAAGGTGTCCAAGGGGGAGATGCCACTAGAATGCCCTTCCAGGAGCAAAAGACACCTCTCCTCGACATACAGATGCAAGTGAAGTTTAAGCCAGTTGATAAACCCCACGCCCTACATGTCCATTGCCAATTACCTTCCCTGTCAACTTGTCTTGAATGGTGCATCACACAGCATCAAATATTGCATGACAATTAAACTCCTTAGTACTTTGGTTGACAAAAAGTAGGCTTATAGGAAAACCTGGAACATACAAAACATCAAGTAATTTCAAAGTAGAAGTCATCGGTACCTCTCCTTGACCTTCTACCATGGAGGCTTGGAGTGTCTTCCATCTGTATCCTAGGCAGTCCTCCCCGTTGGAAGTGACTGGAGATGAGTAAATTAATCCCAATCTCCACTGAGGTGTTGTAAGGCCCCTGAAACAGCAAGCTGCTCCGAACAACTCTAATTTCTACCACGTGTAATGGAACTCAATTCGGTTGCACCCTTGAACCTATCATGATGAATATGACATTGGAGTAGTCTCTCATACTTACTTTGGGTAAGTCACCATATCATCCTCCAAACTCTAACTGGTAGGAATACAACTATAAATAGACCTAAAAAATAAGTTTTCATACTTCCCTACCCCTGTAGCAGGTATCCGATGACACTCCTGAAGACTTGAATGATGCCACTGTGCCTTTAGAGGAAGGGTAAACCTCTAAAATGAGATCTGAAACATTGATTTCAGACCATAACGAGCCACAAAACAGATCTGAAACACGGCCATCAGATCTGAAAAAGTCTGAAATCAGAGAATGAGTGCCTCTTGAACATGAAGTCTAAGATCTAGAGACCTTAGATATCATTCTAAGAGTCACAAGTGCCCCTTAGATCAAGATTTAGCACATGTTAGGGTATGGGGAAACCCCTAATGGCACCTCTAAGGGGCGCTACTTTCCCTTGCCAATGAGGGCTACCAGCCACCACCACTCGCAAGCAGCAGTGCTAGTGGTCTAACGGACCACTAGCAGCAGCAGGTGGCAGAAGCAACAGATGGCGGCAGCCTGAATGTGGCGACGGTGGTGAGGAGTTGTTGCCGACTAGGAGAGAGAAAGAGGAGTAGGGTCGAGGGGGGGAGGGGGGGTTCGGAGGCTTGTACAAGTAGGATACCGCCGTTTTGATACTAAGTTAGGATAAATGATCACGATGTTTTATTCTCTAACCCTATCTCTCTCTATATAGAGAAAGGTGGGAGCAACTTACGATACAATCCCATGAAGAACATAAAAATTACATAGCACCACACATAACACCAATAGACCAAACCAATAAAGCAAATAACTAACTAGACTCCATAATAGCTACGGTCAAAAGAAGTGAAGCACGATACCTCATCTTGGATGTGATGCTTCAAGCCATCTATAACAAAGTAAAAAAGTGAGGACTAGCTTTGACCCTTGCACCCAATGAGCAGTTTTCCAACAAGTGCATCAAAGCATTATGAATTCTTGTACCAGCTTACACTCCATCACCCATGTCCTTGAGAGTGATACACCAAACCATCACCCCACTCTTCACCAAAAATCTCTAGAAGAAATACCTATCATGTGCTTCTCCAAATGACTAAAAGTTATACATACATCTTTCATATTAGGTCTAAAGAATTCCAATTCCAACAAAGGCATGAAAAGTTGCATCATGTCAGCTGTAAACCTAACAAGTATCAAGACATACTTGTTCATTAAAAACTAGATGAAACCTCCTTCCTATTCAACCCCTTGGGAAAACTTTATTGCATGACTTATCAACTTAATTTGCTAGTTGTTTAAATAATTCATGCTCAAAGCAATAAAACATACAAAGGATACGTATCGATCACAAGAGGAAGCATGAAAATGTCAAAGAGCACTTTTTGGAAAAGAACGAAAGAAAGAATACAGACTAAACAGACGGTCTAAATCTGTACCTTTCAATTGAATCCGCCACATACTCCAAAGAATCACTAAGGGATGACAGTAATATAAATTTGTGGTCATCACGAATTAAATTCTCCTGCATCAAAAAGCATTGCACCATCAAGGCATGCATATCATAACAATAGCAAAATAATTGTCTTTTTTGAAATGGGAAGGGGGTTTCACAATGGTTCTTAAACCTCAGATACATGAAACCAAAGAGCAAGTAATTTTATGGTAATCAAGATTGCCTGAAGTGATTTCCGTATATACTGTAAAAATGTACCTTCCTAAAAATTAGTTAAAATGAAAAATACATAAATTACCTGCCTAATTGGCCGTAAACCAAGTAGTAATTCACTCAACTCCATTTCCATTTCAATTGTCTCAGAATCTGAGGATCCATTTTGTAGGGTAGCTGGACTGGATGGATTTGTCAAACTTGCATTTGCTGGATCTAGCCGCATTAAGTTTTCCACATCTTGCCTCCCTATAAGCATATAACTTTGCCTTTCTAGGACAGCCTGAGAAACACAGAATAACAGGGCTATATGTGATACAATTACTGGTAAAAAGAAAAAACAATAGCAAAGATATATAGAATAAAATTAAACCAATTAGAAGGCCAAAATAATGTCCAAAAATGAACCTTCAAATGAACATCTCCAAAAACAAAATGTATTGACATGTTAAGATAGCATAATCTTGCTGAATGATTGTCAACCCTGTTAACAATAAAAGGGAAAAAGTCTATCTACACAATTAGCATATCTCTTCTTCTAGAAGAGGTATAGACTCTGGGACTCATCTGCACCTTAGAAGCACATTCTCACATATGTATATTTCCCCCAGTAACAAATTCACGTGAGCATCATTGAAATCCATGGAAATTTCCATCAATTTCAGTCTCCAATCTTGAGATTAAACTATGGGCAGTTTTGGCTGATAATATTGCTTTCTAATAAACTGGTGGCATTTCTACAGAAATTAAATTAAGCAATAAAAGCACAATTTTCCCATTCTTTTGTCAGTTGCAGGCTGAAATTATGGAACTGGGGCTGAATTGGGGCTAAAAAAATTTAGCATATTGTATAAACTGTGCATGCATATAATCATCAATCATACATCTTAAAGCATGTAAAAAAGACATTGTTTACACTTTGTACCACATAAAGAATTAAGTCAAAAATATGACTGGAGTTAAACATAAAAGGAACTGTCAATTATCCAGCAACTCATTCCACTTTGTTTCTGCCAAGAATTGACACAATGTGGAGCGTAGAGGCTCTTCTTGTGCGTGGAAAAATAGTCCACGTGTGGACTATCCATGAGTGTGTGGTCAGGAGGTGTGGAGGAGCTTCACCGGTAGGCTGGTGGCCAGTGGTGGCCGATGGTCAACTAAGGTGGCCGGTGGTTGAGAGAAGAAAGAGAGAGAGGAGAGGAGTCTTGAATAGTTGGAAATATTTGTATTGCTCAAAATAAAATACAAGGAAAGACTCTTTATATAAACAGACAATATTCCAATCTTTGGAAACAAAAGATTCCATCCATAATAAGAAAAGATCTTATGTCTTGAGGAAAGATCTTATCTCTAATCAAAAATAAATCCCAACATATTTTCCTAAAACAATATTTACTAAAAATAACCAAACCTATAACTTAAGAAAAGACACCAAAATTGATCCCTTGGACCACCAAACCGCCGGCCCTGATGGACCCCTCAGATGCTACCACGTGGCATGCTTTATTCCTAACACTTGCCCTTAAGTCGAATGCTGGGAGGCCGACAACTTGATTTTCTACTTGTAAGGCTAGACGCCCCACCATTCATCTTCTTCGAGAGCCAAGCTGTCGGTCTTCGCTTTTGACAAGTCGACGACGAATCCTCTTGCGACCTCCAGAATCGCTGCTTCTATGGAAACCTGAGTAGTCGTCGCGACGATCGCTGTGAACTTGTCTTCTCTCAGAAGAGCATGCAGCTTCTCTCAAGGTTTTCTTGAGTTAGGGAGTCCACATGTGATATGCTAGTAGCCCCATGTGGTGGCCTCTCAAATTTCTCCCAACACTTGTCTTGTGTATGATTGTTACGTCCACAGTGTTGGTACTAAGAGCAGATGCGGCCAGGTCTAAGTCCTTGCCCTCGTCCTTGCCCCGCACCTGCTTCTGGAATAGCAAGTGCAGAGCTCTCGCCTCTTGGCGTGTCTTCCTCCTCGGGGATCTCCATCTTGAGGAGATGGCAGAAGATGGTCTCAAGTTTCATCTTCCCTTCTGAAGCAAGGATCTGATCTCGGGCGACTTGATAACAGGAATGCAATCCCAATAAAAACTTGGCGGACTGCCAGATAGCCCATCTCCCCCTTCCTGTCGCAAAAAAGCAGCTCGTAGATCTCCAACTCCTCAAATAATGTCTCCATCTTCTTGCAATATTTTTTCAAGGAACCATCTCCTTTACTAGCTATCCAGATACGAGTGTAGAGTTCGATGATGCAGGCGTTGTTTGAGATTCAGGCATACCTCTTCTCGAGAGCCGTCCAAATCTCAAATGCACTCTTTTTGTAGAGCATATTCGAGGCTATGAATGAATCCATCGAATTCATGAGCCAGTTCATGACGACGTAGTCCTCAAATTTCTTCTTCTTGCCATCGTTGAATTTTAGCACCTCCTTAAGAAGAATACTCAGTTTCTCCTAGCCACCAACAAAGATCTTGAAGGCACGAGCCCATAAGATGTAGTTGGAAGCGCCACTTAGCTTGATGGTTGTCCCGGAGACAACCACCTTGCTTTCTCCAGCATCGAGCATGGTGTCTCCGATCATCCTGGTTTATTCTATCATCTTCTTGTAATCTTCCTTCTCTGCATAAAGCATCGGATTTGTCGATGATGACTTCTTGGATGCAAGAACCACCAACATGTGGTCAAGATACCTACACACACAAGAGAGCTTAGACCAGTGTTTCTGATATCATGTCAAGAATTAACACAATGTGGAGCGTGGAGGCTCTTCTTGTGCGTGGAAAAATAGTCCACATGTGGACTATCCACACGTGTGGTCTAGAGGCGTGGAGGAGCTTCACCGATAGGCTGGTGGCCGACAATCAGCCAAGGTGGCCGGCAGTTGAGACAAGAAAGAGAGAAAGGAGAAGATCCTTGAATGGTTGAAATTATTTGTATTGCTCAAAATAAAATACAAGGGAAGACTCTTTATATAGAGAGAACATATCCCAATCTTTGGAAACAAAAGATTCTATCCGTAATAAGAAAAGATCTTATCGCTTAAGAAAAGATCTTATCTCTAATCAAAAATAAATCCCAACATATCTTCCGAAAACAACATTTACTAAAAATAACCAAAGTTGCAACGTAAGAAAAGATACCACAATTGGTCCCTTGGACCACCAAACCGCCGGCCTTGATCGGCCCCTCAGATGCCGCCACGTGGCCTACTAGCTGCCACATGGCTGTGCCACGTGGCTTGCTTTATTCTTAACACTCTCCCTCAAGTCGAAGGCCAAGAGGCCGACAACTTGATCTTTTACTTGTAAGGCTAGACGCCCCATCATCCATCTTTTTCGAGAGCCAAGCTCTTGGTTTTCACTTTTAACAAGTTGATGGAGAATTCTCTTGCGATCTTCGGAGTTGTTGCTTCTGTGGCAACTTGAGTAGTTGTCGCGACAGTCGTCATGAACTTGTCTTCTCTCAGAAGAGCACGTAACTTCTCAAGATCTTCTTAAGTGAGGGAGTCCACACATAAGGTGCTAGTAGCCCTACTTGGTGGCCTCCCAAATTTCTCCCAATACTTATCTTGTGGATGATTGTTGCGCCTAAAATGTTGACATTTTGGGTAGACGCGGCCAGGTCCACGTCCTCACCCTCGTCCTTGCCCCGCACCTACTTCTGGAATAACAAGTGCAGAGCTCTCACCTTTGGCGTGTCTTCCTCCTCGGGGATCTCCATCTTGAGGAGACAACAGAAGATGGTCTCAAGGTCCATCTTCCCTTCTGAAGCAAGAATTTGATCTCAGGCAACTCAATAACGATAATGCAATCTCGATAAAAACTTGGCAGACTACCAGATCATCCAAGTCTCCCCTTGCTTGTCACAACAAAGCGACTCGTAGATTTCCAACTCCTCAAATAACACCTCCATATTCTCGTTACATATTGCCAACAAAAGATCTCCATGACTAGTTGCCCAGATACGTGTAGAGTTCGGTGATGCGAGTGTTGTTTGAAATTCGAGAATACCTCTTATCGAGGGTCATCCAAATCTCAAATGCACTCTTTTTGTAGAGCATATTCAAGGCTATAGATAGATCCATCGAATTCATAAGCCAGTTCATGACAACGTAGTTCTCCTTCTCAAATTTCTACTTCTTCTTGACATCCTTGAATTCTGGTGCCTCCTCAAGGAGAATAATCAATTTCTCCTTGCCTCCAACAAAGATCTTGAAGGCGCGAGCCTACAAGATGTAGTTAGAAGCACCACTTAGCTTAATGGTTGTCCCGGAGACAACCACCTTGCTTTCTCCGGCACCGACCATGGCATCTCCGACCGTTGTTGATTTCGTCATCTTCTTCTAATCTTCCTTCTCCATGTAAGGCAACGGATTTGTCAAGGATGATTTCTTGGATGCAAGAACCACCAACATATGGTCAAGATACTCACACACTCAAGAGAGCTTAGATTGATGGATTCGATACCATGTCAAGAATTGACATAACGTGGAGCGTGGAGGCTCTTCTTGTGTGTGGAAAACTAGTCCAAGTGTGGACTATCCACACATGTGTGGTCTGAAGGTGTGGAGGAGCTTCACCGGTAGGCTAGTGGCCGGTGGTGGTCGGCGATTGAGAGAAGAAAGAGAGAGAGGAGCCTTGAATAGTTGGAAACATTTGTGTTGCTCAAAACAAATATAAGGGAACTCTTTATATAAAGAGAACATATCCCAATCTTTGGAAACAAAAGATTCTATCCCAAATAAGAAAAGATATTATCTCTTAGGAAATGACCTTATCTCTAATCTAAAACAAATGCTAACATATTTTCCTAAAACAACATTTACTAAAAATAACCAAACTTGCAACTTAAGAAAAGACAACAAAATTGGTCCCTTGGACCACCAAACCGCTGGCCCTGATGGGCCCCTCAGATGCTACCACATGGCACTGTCATGTAGCCTGTTTCCTGCCATGTGGCTATGCCGTGTGGCTTGCTTTATTCCTAACACTCTCAACTGTCCATTAAAAATGTTCTTAAACTGCATTGCGGTTGAGAATGAAAACCAGGTTGCCCGCTTTTCCCAGTGGATCATCTAAATCTCATAATCAGCAATTGGAAGGCACCAGACAAAGTTTAAATATATTCATCACTCTATATTAGATATTACTTCCACCAAAGAATGGTAACCAAGTCCTACATCAGTCCAAGATTTCACCAAATTACATATCAGACCAGAAACTTCAGATGCTTTTGCAGTGGCTCAAATATTCCAGAATAACCCATAGGTCCAGAAGCTTGACAGGTTGCAACATGTGCTGGAATTTCAAGAAATTCCAGTTCGATCTAGAACTTTTGCTTTGCTTCACTCTTGTAAAAGGCTTCAACCTCTTTCTTGCTTGATTTGTAGAAGTAGGGGTTCATACTGGTTTTTGCCTCTTGGTATTCTTGTTTACTGTGCTTACCAAAAATAAGGAAAAAAATTATCAGACGATGAGAAAAGGAGAAAAACAAAAAGGAAAGGAAATAGCGAAGGAAAGCAGTCCTATGTTTTTGACACACCTAAAGGAGGACAATCTTCTTTTCCCTTTTTTTTTAGAGGATACTTAAAAGTGCATGTTATCCATGACAATGCTTTGCCTATCCCTGCATTCCTAAGCATCCATTTATTTCTTCTATCCACTTGGTTGAATATCTCTCACTTAGGTTGGTGCAGGAGAAAAGGGAGAAATTTCCTTTTGAAAAGGAAGAAAAGGGGGTTAACAAGGGATGTTAAGTCCCCATGTATTCATTAATAAGGATGGCTAAACACTCCATGTTACACAGGGGGGAGTACACATGTAGTACAGCTGCAGCAGTTCTTTCCCTTCTAAAAATGACACCATTACACTCTACCCCACAATATATGCCAAAGAAGAGTGAAAACCCCCCTTAGAGTCCTCTCATTGGCAAAGGGAGCATGAATGCTAGACCAGAAAGCTGTCCCCAAGGTGCCAAGTATGAGCTCATCAGATATAGATGCCCAACACTCCTGCAAGAAGGGGCGCATGAAAAACAGATGCTTCAAGTCCTCACTCCCACCACCACAAAAGATGTAATTGTCTAAATCAGCAACCAATGACATTTATAGCTGCAAGTGACGATCCTCTTTCTCCTCAAAAGCCACATGAAGATAAGTACCTTAAGCGACATACGAACTCTCCAGATTTCTCAACAATCAGAGGCCAACACCTAATCAACCTGAGAGATATACTCCATGAATAGCAAATAGGCCTTCCTAACAGAGAAGGCACCATGCCTCCAGATCCAATCATTACTCCCTTCACCTAGCTTGAGATCATGAAGCATTTGTAAAAGCATGGTAAGCTCCTCCAACCTGGCCTCAGAAAAAGTTGCTAACCTGGGGTATGCCTCAACAAGAATACCAGAAAGCGACCAACCATGGGACTAGAATTTAAAGCTAGAACCATCTCCAGTATGGCCCTACGATTTTTGGAAACGTTAACAGACGTGCGAAGCACCTCCAAGAGTCTAAAGTTAATCCTCCTCTCCTCCTGGTCTACCGAGTCCCATAGGAGTCACACAAAATCATCTTCCAAAAAAGCCACTATGGACCCATAAAATGGAGGACCCATGACATAACCTTTAAATTCAAAACTCCCAAGCCACCCATCTCCTTATGTTTATGCACCTCTTTGCAAGCCACGAGAGGGATGTAGTTATCTAGAGAACTAGAGGCCAATAGAAATGTCCTCTATCGCATAAATCCTATCCAAGTTAACTGTCGACATTCATGAGACAAGTAATAGATTCGAAGTGCGGATAGAACCACAGGGAGGAGTATGAAGTTGCCGCCCTTTAGAGAGAACTCTAGCCGCCCATCCCTATAGGTGTTTCTCCATCCTCTTCAAGATAGGAGTCCAACCCCTTGCAGTGATACGAGTAAAGAAGAAAGGGAAGCCGAGATACTTAAAGGGAGTCTAGGGTTACCGCATGCCAAGAGCTTATCCACACTATGCCGCCCAATGTGCTAACATTCCAAAAAGGCAAGAAGCCTGACTTTTGTAGGTTCACCCTCAACCTGAAGGCTTATCCAAAAACCTCCAAGAGAAAATGTGCTATCCTAGTTGTTGAGGGAGAAAAGAAAACACGGAATCATTCTGTTATTAGAAACCCCAACTCTCCTTATATAGGGAGTCTCTGGGTAAAATACAAGAGTATCTTTCAACAAGGAAAAAATAACACATGTACTCTTCTAATAATACTAATACTTTCCCTCAAGCTAGAGCATATATATCTAACATGCCCAGCTTGGAACAAAGGAAATCATAACGCTTCCGAGATAGTGCCTTAGTGAAAATATCTGCCACTTGCTGCTCTGATGTAGTAGTAGGGGTGCATATCTTGCCAGAGGTCACCATATTTCGCACAAAGTGACAGTCCACCTTGATGTGTTTAGTGCGTTTGTGAAATACCGAATTGGAAGCAATAAATATGGCCAACCTATAGTCATAGAACATTGGAACAGGTGTCTTGACCTCAACTCCTAAGTCCTTCAGAAAGTTAATAAGCCACATAATCTCACAACTAGCATGTGCCATTGCCCGATATTCTGCCTCCGCACTGGATCTAGACACTACAAGTTGCTTTTTACCCTTCCACGTGACCAAACTTCCTCCAAGAAAGGTGGCATAACCTGTGTTAGACTGTCTGTCTTCTGGACTCCCTGCGTAGTCAACATCAGAATATGCATGTACATCGTAATGACCATTGTTCTTTATGTAAAGTCCTTTTCCAAGACTTCCCTTAAGATACCTGAGGATAAGACACAACATTCCAATGACTATACCTCAGGTTCTCCATATGCTGGCTGGCCCTATTAACAGCATAACTAGTATTAGGTCTTGCAATAGTGACATACAAGAGCTTCCCAACAATACTCCTATGCCTTCCTTTATACTCAAACAATGGATCATCGTCTTCTGGCAACTGGCACAATAACTCTGCAAGTACAATAGATGGTTGTGCACCTAACAATCCAGTTTCACCAAGAAGCTCAAGTACATACTTCCTCTAGGATAGAGACATCCCTTTGGAGTTTCTAGCAACCTCAATGCCCAAGAAATAGCATAGGTTGCCTAAATCCTTAGTTACAAACGTGCTCTGCAAGTATGTTTTAGTATCCTCAATTCCCTGAATGTCATCTCCTATGAGTAGCATATCATCAACATATACAGTAAGAATGATAGTTCCAGATTCCTTTCATCTAATGAAGATAGAATGATCAGATGTAGACCTGCAGAATCCAATCTCCTGTATTTGCAACACTGAGCCTCTCAAACCAAGCTTGGGGGCTCTGTTTCAAGCCATAGATAGCCTTTCTGAGCCTACATACTTGCCCCCCCTCAACCACAAAGCCTGGTTGTTGAGACATATACACTTCCTCCTGCAAATCACCATATAAGAAAGCATTTTTTACATCCAATTAATGCACGGGCCAATTTTTATTAACTGCAAGAGAGAGAATGATCTTGATAGAACATATACGTGCCATTGGAGAGAACGTATCAAAGTAGTTGATCCCATAAGTTTGGGTATACCCCTTTGCTACAAGTCTAGCCTTCAGCCTCTCAATAGCACCATTCGGGTGATACTTCACAATAAACACCCATCTGCAATCCACCACCCTGCCTCCTGGTGGAAGATGTGTAAAGTCCCATGTACCTCGAGACATAAGAGCATCCATCTCATCCTACACTGCCTGTCTCCAACCAGGATCTTGAACAACCTCATCATGATGTTTAGGAACAACCATTACTGCAAGAGATGTAGTAAATCTCTTTAAATATAGACTAAGGTGATTAGTAGATGTATAATGGGCCATAGGGTGTAAGGTGCAAGATCTTACCAGCTTTCTCAAAGCAATTGGAAGTTCATCAAACTGTTGTGGTGGATCATCCATACCTAATGATGATAGGGGAACGTGAGGCTCCTCTTGATCTTCTACCTGCATGATAGGTACAAGGATAGGAACAGATGAAGTATCACCCCTCAACGTTCATAAGTCTGCGAAAATCACTCGAGACTAGACCCCTCATGAGAGAAGTAGGGAGTCTTCTTAATAAAGGAGACATCTGTAGACACGTAATATTGTCTCCCAACTGGATCAAAACATCAATACCCCTTCTGGGTTCTAGAATAACCCAAGAAAACACACTTAACGGACCGGGGAGACAATTTATTAGGGGTCCCAAAGAGGTGAACAAAGCAAATGCACCCAAAAATACGTAGTGGCAATGCAAAGGGTGTGGTATCTGGCTGCAACAGAAGTAACGGTGTGGCTTCGTCAAGCACTGGGGAAGGAAGTTTACTTATCAAGTATGTGCATGCTAAGATAGCATCCCCCAAAAAATTCTTAGGCACATTTGTGGCAAGCATTATGGTTCTAGCAACATCAAGAAAATGGCCTAATTTCCATTCTGCAACCTCATTTTGCTGTGAAGTGTGAGGACAAGAGGTTCGATAAAGAGTACCATTGTTAGAAGGAAAATCAGCCACATCTTTTTACATAAATTTCAAAGCAGTGACTACGAAAAATTTTGATGCAGGTAGCATAAATTTTGCACTTCATTGAAAAACTTTGGAACAATAGAAACAATTTCAGACCTATCACGCATCAAAAACGCCCAAGATAGATAACTGAAATCATCAACAAAGACCACAAAATATCAATAAACATTCCGATGGGTTATTGGACATGGACCCTAAAGATCACAACGGACCAACTCAAAAGGTGTTGAGCACCTTTTATTCTGTCTAGACAAAAAGGAAGCACGATGATGCTTGCCAAGATGACATGCTTCACACTCTATATTTGGTGGTATAGTAGACTCTGGAAACATTGTTCACAAACATGAAGTAGAAGGATGACCCAGTCGACAATGCCAAAGAACTGGATCCATAGAAACAGAGGCAGCACCAGCAAACAAAATAGAAGCATCAATGTAGTAAAGACCATCACATTCAATCCCCCTACCAATCATTGTCTCCGTCTGGATGTCCTGAAAATAGACAAACTAGTCATCAAAAATATCACGACATTTAAGTTCTTTGCATAATCTGTAAACAAATAATAAGTTCAACGGGAATTTTGAAGCATAGTAGATAGTAGAAAGCCTAAGCTTATTTGAAAAATGAACCTCTCCAACTCCAGTAACAGGAGAATAGGTACCATTTGCCAGACGAACAGAAGTGATATCATTAGCTTTATGCATAGAGACAATAGCATCTTCCTTACCAGCAAGATGACTCGAAGCACCTGAGTCAAAAATCCATTATGGAGAGGATGAAGTAATGGCAAGGTTCGCAGAGCTGCTAGTGGCAACCAAAGAAGCTATAGTGTCTGAGGCAACAGGTTGACGCAAAAGGGTCATAAGACGATTATAGTCATCCATTGTCAGAGTAGGGGCAGAAGATGACATCGAAGTAGGAAATGATTCAGTAGAGGGAGGCAACTCCCCCTCAGCCACTACGGCAGTAATGGAACGATTTCTTGGATAAAAAATTTAGCCCAACATTTTTCCAGGGGATGATTAGTCCTTTAACAATGGATACAAGGTTCGTAGACGTGACCTCGTCCATGTCCACGACCCCCTTGGAATCCACCTCTGCTTCCAATTGATGCAAAGGCCGATGCCTCCGTGTTACGTGTCGTAGAGACAACCAGAGGATGGCTTGCATCCACAGATATTTTCTGCAGACGATCATACACAGTCTCCAAATCAGGCATAACCTCAAAGGCCAAAATATTCTCACGAGCAAATGAGAACTTAGCATTCAACCCATCCAAAAATCTGTAGACTTGCCAAGTCAGTGTCTGGATGGTCTGAGCATCACAACAAGAAGGTTGAAACACATTTAACTCTTCAAAGAGCCCTTCCATCTTTGTATAATAATCAATTAGAATCCTATCTCCTTGAGACATAGACCATATACAACGATATATGTCTGGAAGATGAGCATGATTGGATTTTTTAGAATACTTCTTGGAGAGGCTCCCCCACATATCCTTTGCCATCTTCTCGTACAATAGATTTGATGTTATCTGTCACTCCACACTATTCATTATCCAGTTCAACACCAGATAATTATCCTACTCCTATTTTTCAAAATCCTAATGAGTTGACTTAGGAGGACTAGTCGAGAAGACTTAAAGCTTCTCGTGGCCACCAACAAATATCTTGAAAGCTTATGCCTATAGGGGATAATTTTGAGGTCCATTGAGTTTGATGATTGTCCCTTGAACCATCAGGGAAGCTGAAGTAGTCATCAACTTTGCTTCAATTATTTCACTCGAGGTAGAAGCCATGATGGTGACCACATGAAGCTATTGAAATCAGGAGGAACTCAAATCTGATTTTCAGTATCTAGAGTGGTAGAATACGCTCTACGAGTTATGAGAAGTAGAAACCATAACCCAAGCCAATTAAGGAGGTGTTTTAGCACATTGTCCTCCGATCAAAGATGTCCAGCACCCCAGGCAACACCAACCGAAGAAAGATCGCCCCATCAATAGTCCCTAACGGTGCTAGTAGGCTGCTGGCAGTGCTCGGCAGCAGAGAGGGTTCCAGCGACGCTAGGCAACCGTGCTGGGTCACAGGGCGGCACCGGCAATCTTGGAGAAGCCCCAGCAGCGCACTAGGATTTCAACATGCATCAGGGCAACGTGGGCGGCACTAATGATCGTAGAGGAGATCCAGCAACACACTACTGGTCGAAGCGACACTAGGGTTTAGCAGCACGTCAGAACAGCACTAGTGGATGCCGCAGGAACGTGGGCGGCACTGTTGGTTGCCACTCCCGCCGGTGGTGTCCCCTGGTGATGCTGATGAAGATCTTTACAGTTGTGCTAGAGACCCCAGAGAGAGAATAGGATTATTTGGTGGGAAGAGCACCAGAGCACGGAGGATCTAGGATCCACCTTGCTTTGATACCATGTTGAAGGAGAAGAGAAAACACATAATCATTCTATTATTAGAAACCCTAGCTCTCCTTATATAGGGAGTCTATAGGTAAAATACAAGAGTAGCCTTCAACAAGGCAAAAATAACACATGTACTCTTTTAATAATACTAACACTAGCCTTTAAGGAAGAACCCTTAATGAAGAAGATGGTGTCATTTGCATACTGTAGTAGAGGGACTACTATCCATCGTCGACTGTAGCCAAAACCCTTGAGAAGACCGACCTTACAAAGAGCATAGCAAGCATCTGACAAAAAATCAACCACCAAGACAAATAGCATAAGGGCGAGAGGATAGCCATGCCTTGCCCCCTCTCCTCACCTAGGGTCCAGCCATCCCCCCTTAGAACACCCATTAACTAGGATAGAGCAAGAAGCAAATGTGACAGGCTTTCATCCATCAAATCCACGTACGTAGAAAGCCTCGTAATATGAGATTATACCATAGGAAATTCCAATCCAAGCTATCATAAGCTTTCGAGAAGTCAATCTTCTAACAGAAAGCAAATGTTCCCACTCTCTTCCAAGTTGACAGGATCTCAAAGGCAACGAGATAATTCTCCATGATTGACCTAATGCGAGCAAATTACATCGGTCTAATCAACTGGTCAAGGACCTCTCCCAAGCGATGTGCCAAGGTCTTTGACACTACTAGATAAATAGAATTGCAGTGTTATCAGTTTGTAATACCCAACAGATTCAGTTCACCTTTGGGTAGAAGAAACAAGAAGAAACAATTAATCTTGGTCAAGTCCCTAGCAGTCACGAGATCAAGAATAACAATTGCATTAGCTTTCAAGAGGTGCCAAAACTCCTTGATAAAGAACACCAAAAATCCATTTGGACCAAGAGACCCTCCCTGCTTCAAGGTACAAAGGGCCTACCAGACCTCATCCTCTTGAAGAGGTGTGAAAAAGAAGCTGTGTCATTAAGTTAAGCCTCCTCCAGCATTAATCCCCAGGTGCCATGTCCTATGATCACACTAGCAGAATAGTCAACGATAAAAATCAATGAAAACTTTTCCAACCTCTTGTCATCCCAAGTGTAAGCCATTCTCATTGGAGATCGAGTCAATCTAATTCCTTCTCCTCCTTCCATTTGCAAATGAATGGAAAATGCTAGTATTGGAGTCCCCCTCCCTCAACCAAAGCTACCTAGATCTTCGTCTCCAAGCAATCTTATCTTTTTTGTCCTTCAAATGCATTTGCTGGCATAGTCCATTCCTCTATACAACCTCCCAAAAGGCCAAGTCCCTAAAATCCTCAAGTCTATCAAGCCTCAAGATTCCTACTAGCTCCCCTTCTCTTGTTTTTTCTGGTTTCTTTCAACTCCTTTTTCAACTCTCAAAGCTTGTCTCTAAGAAAGAGAGTCTACTTCTAGTACATGATGATTGAAGGACCAGTGGCTTGGCATTCCCTCTACTACTGCTCTACTTTCCCAAGCAAGCCATACTCTAAAAGCCAAAACCTCACAAACTTAAAGTAGGTCCCATAGCAAGTGTCTTCCCTAAAGTCCCACTCCAAGAGGATGTGATCTAAGAAAGGTTGCGATAGCACCCTAGCCAAGATAAGAAGAAACCTCCCACTGAAGCTAACATCGCCAAAGAATCTATCAAGTTGAGACCTAAGGCCCCCTTCATCCAATCTTCTCCATGAGGACCTACAGTTAGGGAGCTCCAACTCCATGAGTAGTGTTTTTTTTTTCTTTTTCCAAAAGTTGTGAGTAAATCTTATTGTTCTCTATTTGATGATCCTATAACATGTGATTGCACCACTTTGTTCATTGTGAATAGAGCCTTACACTACTTAATACCAGTACAACTTTGCAATCACTACATAAGAAATCTTCTCTTAGCAATTCCATGCAATGTGTCAAGGAGGGTCTCTTAGGTTTCAACAAGAGAGAAACCATTACATTGAGGTTTGTGCAATGACAACAAGTTGCACTATGTTGGTGATATGTGTTCAAAAGGGATGGTGAATGTGATTTTTAAACACCATGAGCAATTCTATTTTGCACGTTTGTGCTAATGACTATAAACGAGTTCCTTGGCAGCATCTCCTATCACGTATCTTATTCAGGCCATTGTTAATTTACTACTTGGGATCATCTCCTATTTTTTATATGCCTGCCTGGCTACATCATTGTGAGTACTCAAGTCGACTCTTTGTTCGGTTTGCCAAAAAAAAAAAAAAGTCTACTCTTTGCTCACCCAGATGATCCAGGTGAGAGGAAGCCGGTGTGTTTTATCATATTAACAAGTTTAGCATGATAAGCTCCAGCCTCCAGCTCTGCGGCAAGGTTACATGTTTGAATTCTGATGTTGTTTGCCAGTTGGGGAAATGGTCACACCCCTGGCATGTCCAGAAAATTTCAGAAAAGTAGCAGAATTGTAGAAACATGTAAGCATCTCAGTAACCGCTAAATTCATACGACAACAACAACCAAGCCTTTTCCCACACTAAGTGGGGTCGGCTATATGGATTCTTTGCCTCCACACAGATCGATTTTCAGCCATTTTAGGACTTAAATTAAAGTAATTAAGATCATACTTAATAGTTTCCTTCCAACACTTGTTTGGTCTTCCTCGCCCCCTCTTAGCGGGTTTAGCCTCCAACTTCTCACATCTCCTAACTGGAGCATCTAGTGGCCTTCTTTGTAAATGTCCAAACCATCTTAGACGGGCCTCTCTCATTTTATCCTCTATCGGTGCCACCCTAACCCTGTTTCTAATAAATTCATTTGAAATACGGTCCTTTCTTGTATGACCACACATCCATCTTAACATCTTCATTTCTGCCACAGACATCTTCTGTACATGCCTATAGTTTATAGCCCAGCATTCAGAACCGTACAACATGGCTGGTCTTACCACAGCTCGATAGTATTTTCCTTTGACTTTTAAAGGAACCCTCTTATCACAGAGAACACCAGAAGCACCCCTCAATTTCAACCACCCTGCATTAATTCTATGTGTAACATCTCCAATTCCACCATCATGTTGGAAAATGGATCCCAAGTACTTAAAAATATCTTTCATTGGAATGCACTCTTCTCCAATTTATACATCAATCCCTTCGTTGTTCCCTCTACTACTAAACTTACATTCCATATACTCAGTCTTCGTCCTACTTATGCGTAATCCTTTATCTTCCAGGGCTTCTCTCCAAAGCTCAAGTTTTCTGTTCACTCCATCTCTTGTCTCATCAACCAACACAATATCATCAGCAAAAAGCATACACCAAGGCACCTCAACTTGGATATGCTTCGTCAACTCATCCATAACCAAGGCAAAAAGATAAGGGCTTAAAGTCGAACCTTGATGCAGATCAATGGTGATATCAAAGTAGTCTATCAAAATATCCTTAATCTTTACACAAGCTGCAGTTCTATAGTACATATCCTTTATGAGGTTGATATATATAATTGGCACTTGTCTCTTCTCCAAAATTCTCCACAAGATATCTCTTGGGACAGAATCATAGGCCTTCTCCAAATCAATAGAAACCATATGTAAATCCTTTTTCTTCACTTTGTATGTCTCCATCATACGTCTTAAGAGGTGTATTGCCTCAATAGTAGACCTGCCTGGCATAAAGCCAAATTGATTTTCAGTTACCATAGAGACTTACATTACCCTTCTTTCAATTATTCTTTCCCAAAGTTTCATCGTATGACTCATCAACTTAATACCTCTATAGTTGGAACAATCTTATATATCACCCTTGTTCTTGTATAAAGGTACCACAAAACTTTTCCTCCAATCCTCTGGCATCTTCTTGCCTCTCTACACAGTATTAAATAAATTTGTGAGCCAAGTTATACCCCGTTCTCCCGTCATTCTCCAGACGTCTATAGAAATATCATCAGGCCCAACAACCCTCCCACTTTTTATCATCTTCAGAGCCTCCTCTACTTCTTTTGTATCCTTCGATAACATGATCGATTCACATACTCTTCTGAGTTAACTAACTCCCCTAAGATGATATCATTCTTTTGTTTTTCATTAAATAGCTTATGAAAATATCTTTTCCATCTTGTCTTTATATCCTCACTAGCTAAATTCATAAATAGAAATAAATCTGCTTTCGCATTGAGTGGGAGCAATTGGTGAACAGAATACATCATAGTGAAAGTGTGTGTGCATGAACACGTGTGAGTGCATGCGTTGAATTCTTTCTATGTTACTTTGTGTTGCCTTCCCACTCATTCCTCTTAGAGAAATAATAGAACTGTTGCCATGGGGTCACTTTTCCCATGGGTTAAGGATGACTTCATGCCATCAAGCACCATTTACATCTATATAAGGCTGTATATCAAGGCTAACAAGGTACTCACCGAGCTCAAGCTTGATAAGGTTACCCAAGCAGGCGCTCAGGCTCTGCTGGAATAGAAAAGGCTTGCTCAAGCTTACGCTCAAACTCATGGTTGGTTCAACTCGACAAGGCTACCTTGGGCTTGATCGGTTGGGCCCGAGCTCTCATTGAACTCATTAATGAAAATAATTTTATTATTTAAAGAAAAAAAAAAGAAAACACCACATAGGTAGGACTAGAACTTGCATTTGGTAGTTATACCAAAGAGCTGACTAATTGTGCCATATTTTTTCATCAATAAGCATTCATTACATCTTTTGAATCTTAGAATCAAAAGTAGCCATCCTTATCAAACACAACAGCAAGCCCATTTTTGTTAAAATTATATGTTGTGGGTGGGACCCAACTAATGTCCAGTTACTGTTGAGCTCTCCACTTATCTTTCTTGTTTTTTGTACTTTTCGATTTTTTTTGTATCTCTATCTGATTCTCATGTGTAATTCTCTCAATACCTCTCTCTATATAAAGAAGTGTAGGATTTTCTTTGAGAATAAGATTCGTCATTTCGTCCTACTTGGTATCAGAGCAGCAATCCTGGATCGACACTCGGGTATCCCACCGAAACAAGCCACCTACCCCCTCCACCAAAACCCTAAGGCTCTCTCCCCACCACTCACCACCTCCCATCCTCACCGGCGCTCCTCTAGACCGACGAAGGGGACTCTCAACGGCGACAGGCGGCAGCGCCAAGTCTTCCATGTCAATCTGTGACAGCATTGCAGGGTTGGCGTGCTCCAACGACGACGCTGCAGGAGCTCTAAGGCTGCAGTGGTAGAGGCACAGGGTTGTAAGTGCAGTCTGATCGGCTGCAGCAGCAGTTGGTCATCCGCTGGTCAGCAACAAGGCCACCGGCGGAGTGTCGTGCTCTAGCGCAGCGAGGAGAGAGGGAGTAGCCCTCCATTTAGGGGCTACTAGGGGTGCCTCTATACCTTAGTAGGCACCTACCAGTTGTTAGAGGGCTGCTATGCATGTCTAACTTAATTTCCAACCAATAGATGACTTGGTTTTCAAGTTAGATCACTTGTTATCATGATCTATGTTAGTTCAACATATCTGAAAATTGGATTTCAGATCTAATCTTGGTGACTTCTTAGTGCTTGAGGCGTCATGGCTTCTTCTCCATCTTCTGAGGTTACATCGGAGACAAGTCAGGAGAGCGAAAATTATAAGAATCTATTCTTTATCCCGATCGTAAAGTTGGATGCGACCAACTACGCTCGTTGGTCTTAAACTTTTCTGATAACCATTGAGGGTCACAACATGGAGCATCTACTACTAGAGCCAGAGCCTTAGAATAAGACTGGAAGTACACCTCATGGAAGAAAGACAATGCATTGGTAAGGGCCTGGATCATGAATGTCGCGTCACAACAAATTGCAGATGGCATCATATACTACAGAACAACTGAGGAGATGTGGGTACGCTTCATGACATGTATTCCCATGAGAAGAATTCTAAAAAGGTCTATCAAATTTACAATCATATGTTCTCCCTCAGACAAGAGGGATAGTCCTTGACACAGTATGATGTTGCTCTAAAGGGACTTCTGAAGAAATACAATACTTGTAGACCAATGTGCACTTGTGGTTCTCATCTGAAGTATCACAAGGAGATAGCAGTGCTTCACTTTTTCTCTGGATTGGGTCCAGAATATGATGTTGCACGATCTTAGATCCTGACACCGTCGGAGCTTCCGACACTTGAGGAGACTTATAGCAGACTGAGCCGGATTACTATTACGGCTCCTCCCGATGTTACTAGATAGACCTTCGCACTAGCTGTTGGTGGAGGTCAAGGCATGAGAGGTGGTTCTTCTACTCGTGGGCGTAGTCGTGGTAAAGGACAGACAGGCAAACCACGACCCACATGCACCTTCTATGGTAGGATTGAGGCGTTATGTTGGTCTAAGCATGGCAAACCTCCTATAGCCAATCAAGTTGCCGCTTCTTCTGAGATAAAGTCTGACACTGTGTCACGCACTGGGTATGATGCTATAGTACTTGCTCGGATTACTCAGAAGACTCAGTCTTCTTCAGATACTGTTGTTATTGACTCCTCAGGTATAGAGACTATTTTAGCTGTATTTGACAGGTCTACTGGGTTGGTAGATTCGGGTGCAACCCAGCACTTGAGTGATGATCATAGTGGCTTTCAGCACCTTCAGTCTGTATGTCCTGGTAGGACTGTTCAGGTGGCAGATGGGAGGCATGCAAGAGTTAACAGTCAGGGGGAGGTGTCAATCATCCCCAGTATGAGATTGCCGAATGTTCTGTTTGTTCCTGATTTTCCGATGAGTTTGTTATATGTTAACCGAATTACAAAAGATCTCAATTGCAGAGTGATTTTTGATGATGTTGGTTGTGTGTTTCAGGACAAGCTCACGAGGCTAATGATTGGTGGCAGACATAGAGGGGTATGTATCGCCTGTCTCAAACACTGTTTACTGCACAATGCCAAGGAGATGTGTTTTGCTGCTGGGAATGCCTTACAGTGGCACAATCGCCATGGTCATCCTTCACTAGACAGGCTACACTATATCATGCCTCATATTTCGCCAGCCACCGAGATTCACTGTGACGCTTGTCAGGTGGGAAAGCACCACAGATTTACTTACTGTACTAGTTCTACTATTTCTGAGTCTTTGTTTGATTTGCTACATTTAGATGTGTGGGGTCCTAGTCGTATTACAGGTTGACAGGGATAAAAATATTATTTGGTGATAGTGGATGATTATTTCAGAGTATCTTGCTTATTTTTGTTAAAAAATAAGTCAAACGTTGGGTTTGTAATTCAGAAGTTTATTATTGAAATAAAGAATCAGTTTGCTTCAACTGTCAAGATTGTACACATGACAATGCATTAGAGTTTTGTATGACTTATATGAAGAATTTTTACAGATCTCGTGGAGTGGTTCATCAAACCACATGCCCCCATATATCGCAGCAAAATGGGGTAGCTAAGCATAAACACAGGCATACTTTGGATGTGGCAAGAACTCTTTTAATACACCACAATGTCCCTTCACAGTACTGAGGAGATACGGTGTTGACCGCATGTTACTTGATTAACAGGTACCTTGGTAGATATTATACCCTGATCGGGATTTGTACCAGTTGCCACCAAGGTTTTAAAAAATGCAAAGCGATCTGAGGCAGTTTGCCTTCATTGAGGCGAGGCATAAGCCTCGAGGCGGTCAAGGCATAAGCCTCAGGCTTTGGATAAAAAACATAGAAAATTGATATGATACATACTTGTTAAGTATATATGCATACATATACATACTTCTATATATATTATACATACATATATAATAGTATATATTATATACATACTTCTATGTATACATACATATAACAATATATATTATATACATAGTTTTATGTATACATACATATAACAGTATATATTATATACATATTTTTATATAAACAATTTCACACTCAAACATGATTCTCAAATGTGTACAGTGTACACATTACCTCTCAAATGTGTACAATGTGCACATTACCACCCTAAACCCTAAATAAAAATCACACACCTCTCAAATGCGTCCTGCTGGAGAGGTGGAGCACCCTAATGGCGCTGGAGCGATGGCGCTAACGAGTGCAACACCTGGCTGCGCTGGAGCGAGTGAGTGGAGCTCGTGTTGGAGCCTGCACTGGAGCGAGTGAGCGAGCCTACGCTGGAGCCAGCATTGCCAATGGAGCCCGCGCTGCTGCTAGCGACGCTGGCGATGCGGTGGAGCAGCTGCGATGAAGATGGAGACAGCGATGGAGCAGCAGCTTCCAACCGAGGTAGCGCCTCATCGCCTTGGCAGTGCCTCGAAGAGTTAAGGCGCATGCCTCACAGAACAGACCCGAGGTTGTACCCTTGAGGTGAAATCAGGCTACCTTACCTCGAAGCGTACACCTCACGCGCCTTGATGCGCGATTTTTAAAACCATGGTTGCCACCCCTGGTTTTTGGCTATGTAGCCTTCATACATATTACTTGGCCAGGTGGAGATAAACTAGCCTCCAGAGCAGTTAAATGTGGCTTTCTGGGTTATAGTGACACTCAGAAAGGATACAGATACTTTGATCCTCTATAGAAGAGGCATTTTATCAGTGTTGATGTTACTTTTCATGAGGTTATTCCATATTTTTCAGTTACTGGGAGACAATTGGCACTTGAGGCAAAGAGGGCTCCCATGCCCATTCCTTCAGTTCAATTTGGGAACTTTCCTACGATTCAGATAGCATCACCAGATATTACAGGTACTACTACTACCCAGTTCAGAGACCCTCCATTGGTTTTTCGAAAGCCAATCACATATAGGAAGCATACCCAACATCCCCCCCCCCCCAAGCACCATTATCCTCCCCACAGTAGGTATGTGTTGAGACTACTGAGCACTATGCATCCGGTGATGATCCTGTAGGTATTAAACGAGCCACTTTTAAGGCTATTCCTAATGATGAGGGAGAATTATCATCTAAGCCTGAGTTTGTTTCTGCTGATATGGATCTTCTGATTGCTAGTCGGAAGGCTCCTAGGAGTTGTGCGCACTATCAGGTAGCAGGAGCCATTCTTCTGATGGGTTGAGTTGCCCATTTGCCTTGTTTATAGATTCCCTCAGCTCTACACAGATACCAACTACTTACCAGCAGGCTATGCTCAATCCGAAATGCCATCAGGCCATGGCGGTGAGATGGTTGCCCTTTAGTCTCGCAAGACATGGGAGCTTACTCTGTTACTGCCTAGTGCACGCATCGTTGGTTGTCAATAGGTCTTTACCATGAAATACAATCCAGACAAGCCTATTTCTTGCTACAAGGCTCGACTTGTGGCAAAGGGATTAACCCAAACCTATGGGGTGAATTTCCTTGACACCTTCTCTCCTATGGCTCACCTTCCTACACTCCGAATTCTTATTTCAGTAGCTGCACATTTTGATTGATCATTATATCAGAAGGTTCGAAATGCCGATTTCAATGTTGTGCCAATGAAATTTTAAGTGTGCATTTCGCGTGGACATACCCATTTTTCAATGGGCATGCCAATAAGCATGTCAAGGGCACACCGTGCAAATGCCAAGGGCATGCCGATGCATGCCTACAAAAATGACAGTAGTCAAAAACCAGCAGCAGCCTCAGCATGACCATCGATTTCGCTGGCATGCCAACCATGCCAACGATATCCCAGCATTTCGACAACTTTACCATGTCGGCATGGGCTTTTCCCAAAAAAGGTCTTGCTAACAGCATTTAAATCACTGTTATATCATTTGGATGTTAAGAATACCTTCTTGTATGATGATCTCAAAGAAGTGTATATACAAGAGCCCCCGAGTTTTAAGGCTAAGGGGGAGTGTGTGTGTGTGTGTAGGTTGAAGAAGGCAACATATGGCCTTAAGCAGAGTCCGCAAGCTTGGTTTCACAAGTTGTCAGAAGTTGTTGAAGATATGGGACTTATTCGCTCTACTTCTTGTCATTCCCTATTTAGGAGGAAGATAGATAAGGGGATTGTGCCTCTCCTTATCTATGTAGATTACCTCATTATCACCGATGATGATACCACTAGGATAGTTGAAGTCAAGCAGAAGTTGGCAGAGAAATTTGTTACGACGGATCTAGGCTTATTAAGATACTTCTTGGGCATAGAAGTAGCAAGAGGGAATGGCAGGATTATCCTCGGCCAAAGGAAATACGCTCTTGATTTACTGTAGGAGATGGGGATGTTGGGCTCCAAATCTGCCAACATACCCATGGATCTGAAGATGCACTTGTATGACTCAAAGTCCAAGGCTGTAGAGAGCAGAGGCTACAGGCAATTGATTAGGAAACTGCTCTACCTTACTATTACAAGTCTAGTCATCTCGCTTATAGTTGGCAAGCTCAGCCAGCTTATGGATAGACCAACCAAGCAGCACTGGGATGCTACTTTGCAGGTGCTTAGGTACCTGAAACGAGCACCAGGACGTGGACTACTATTCAAAAGAGGCAGTTCTATGAGTATAATAGGATACTCAAATGCAAACTATGTTGGATGTCTTTCTGACAAGAAATCCACTACTGGATTCTGTACTTATGTGGCTGGTAACCTCATAATGTGGCGAAACAAGAAGCAAGGCGTGGTGTCTCGCTCAAGTGCAGAGTCAGAGTATAGAACTATGGCACAAATGGCAGCTAAACTTGTGTGAATCATATCAGTCTTACTTGACTTACATGTCAAGGTTGAGGAGCCCATGGAGATGAGATGTGACAACAGGGTGGCTACCTACATAGCAAACAATCCCATGTTTCATGAGAGTACGAAACATGCAAAGATTGACTGTCGTTATACCAAAGATCTGATTAAGAGGGGACTTCTCTTCACCTCATTAGTTGCCTCAAAAAACCAAACCGCAAACATGTTTACCAAGCCACTTGCCATATCAGCTTTTGAGGCTTGTTGTGACAAGCCGAGCATGATAAATATCTATGCTCCAACTTGAGGAAGAGTGTTGAGCTCTCTACTTATCTTTCTTATTTTATGTACTTTTTGATTTTTTTATATTTTTGTTTGGTTCTCATGTGTAATTCTCCCAACACCTTCCTCTATATAAAAGGGTGTAGGATTTCCTTTAAGAATAAGATTCATCATTTCATCCTATTGTTGCTATAGACGACTTTTCCAATAGTTCTACAAGTTATTGTTGATGAGCATGCATTACATATTATAAATTTATAAAAAGCACGCATGTATATAGACATTATCAAGCCCAAGACCTTATCAAGCCAAGCCTAGCTAGGCTCAAGCTCAGCTTGATAAGGCTATTGAGCCTGAACTTTGGCTCAGGCTTATCTTGTTAACTTATCGAGTCGGGTCCACAAGCAATCACCAAGCAGAGCAGAGCCTATAAAGCCAAAGCTCCTTGACAGCCCTACATCTGTCTTCTGGCCATCATGATTTTAATCTTTTAACTTTATTACACTTCCACCTGAGAGTTATATATTCCCCTAATAAAGAGTGAAGATCTCACTTATCATTGTAATTGACACAGCAGGTATAAAGAGCAGTAATATTCATAATAAATTGATTTAGCAAACAAGTTACAAGATTCATATACCTCTGTGTAAGATGTACGACATCTTTCATATGTTCTTTCAAGAAAAGTCCTCACATACTCAACTAACTCACTGGAATACTTTGGCATTGCTTGCGCCCAAGAAAGAACCTGTTCATAAAAGAATTAGAAGCCAAAACAAAGGTATTACACTTGAGAGCAACTAGTTGACAAAGATATACCTCTTTCGCTAGCAAATCTGTGGCCAATAAACCCTGCAACACAGGACGACCCCTCTCAACTGATGGACCATAAGCAGAGGCTGCATGTGCTCGTGGCCTAAAGGCAGCTGGATCTGAAACAAATACATGAACAGAGTAGGCATCTCACAGATGACTAAATAAAACTTTTTAATTAGATAAGCTAATCAAGGACAAGGATATCAAGGCACCCTATGTACTTCTGAAGTATGCCACGGAACGACAGGATGAGATCCACATGATTGTGCCACATACAAACCAGGATAAAATTTATATAGATCTATCCAGGTTTAACATATATTACTAAGTTCATGATATAATGACCCAGGCCTAAACCTAAATCTAATTGGATATGGCCTAAGTGAACCCAAAGCAACTTTCCAACTATTCAATTTCATGCCCAGGTCGTTACCAAAGCATGTTTTCTACAAAGCTTGTCCACTTATTGGATGCAAAAATCATTCCTATCACGCACTAGCAGGTCAACGATGACATTTATACATCAAAATGCAGATACTTACTTGATATAGCCTGCTGGATACATTTTCGGTAATCTACAAACATTGCTGGCAAGAAATGATCTTTCAAGAAGTTCTCAACGAAAGCTAACAGCCCGTCATTCCTACAAAATTAGGTCACCACTTATAACACCAATTTTTAGACATGAATAAAAATAGTATTATTCTCTGCGCAAATGCATGCCTACTCACAATCTCACATGGCCGCAAAAATGAACTTCATCACTACCATTTAACACCTAGATAAATTATAACTCCTGTCGTAAGTAGTAAGCAGAGAAACCAATTATTTCGGTTTTTAATTCAATAGAGTGGGCAGCTCATGACATGAGTTCAAACAGCTAACATCTGACAAATCCTCAAAAGAATAGATATACCGAATTACTCTCCAAGTTAGTGCTAAAACCAAGAATAGAATCATATCACAAAAACTATGGAGCATCCTTCACTTGGGAGGGAAAAAGAACCCCTACCAAGAGGATAAGTTGCCAAGTGCCAATTGAGTAGCATTTTAGGCCCCATAGAACTAAAACTACAACAAAACCGGTACTCCATTACCAGTTAGCAAGGTTACCTATTAAGGAGTATATGTTACTCACTCGAGTGGATAGAGATTGATTGGCCCAAGTTTCTTAATGTTCAAAAAGGATATGAATATATATTAATAAATGAGAACTAAGACTTCTTTATAACAATATATAAGATGCATGTTTTCTTAAAAAAGCTGGATAAAAATGAACATTGAGGTTCTAACAGAAAATCCACATCTATAATGATCATATCATGCAAAAATACAATTAACAAGATCAATATGCACTAGTTTAAGAGAATGGAGTTGAGAGGAAGAAATAACTTAGTTTATTCTCAAGCCCTACCTCTTTTTATATATAGAAGAGGTATGTACAAGTTACAACACAATCCTATGAAGAAAAATAAAATAACACCAACGCAATACAAGAAAATAACTAAGAGGACTATGTAACTCCCCCTCAAGCTGGAGTATAAATGTCTATCATGCTCAGCTTGATCATATAAGTTTCAAAGGAGGATCTCTTCAGCACTTGGTGAAGATGTCAGCAGTTTGAGCCTCTGAAGCAACCTGAGAGGTGAAGACAAATCCCTTCTTAATCAAATCTCTGGTGTAGTGGCAATCTACCTCCACATGTTTGGTGCATGCATGAAACACGGGGTTGTTGGCAATATAGCTGGCAACTCAGTTATCACACCACAGCTCCATAAGTCTATCAATCTGTATATGTAGATCAGTGAGTAGAGATTTCACCCACATCAGCTCTGCAAAACTCTGAGCCACGACTCTATACTTAAACTCAACACTGGATCTGGAAACAGCAGTCTACTTCTTACTTTTTCAGGTCACCAGGTTCCCTGCAAAATAGGTATAGAAGCCTGTAGGAGACTTCCTGCCATCGTGACTACCCGCATAATCTGTGTAAAAATATTCAATCACTATCATGGATGCCCCTCTAGTGAAAAGAAGACATCGTCGTGGTTCTTTCTTCAGATACCTGAGCACTATCATGGCTGCATCCCAATGTTATCTCGTAGGCCTCTCCATAAACTGACCCAACTTTCTAACTGCAAAGGAAATATCAGGTCTAGTAATCGTCAGGTATAACAACTTTCCCACAAATTGTAGATACTACCTACTATCAACTGGCTTTGCATCACTATCATATAGCCATGCCTTGAGATCCATGGGAATGTCTGTCGGTTTGGCTCCCAGCATACCTGTCTCCTTCAGCACATCCAAGGCAGATTTCTGTTGAGATAGAACGATGCCACACCTACTACAGGCCACCTCTATCCCAACAAAATATTACAAAGGCCCTAGAACCTTTATTGCAAATTGATCTGCCAAAGTCTGCTTAATCTCAGCCACACCTACCATATCATCACCGATGACAATCAATCCATCAACATATACCAGAAGAAACACTACCCCTTTCCTTGTCCTTCTGACAAACAGAGAATGATCTGCAGATGTTCTAATGAATTCCACGAACTCTACCACCTGAGAAAGCATTTGAAACCAAGCTCTCAGGGTCTACTTGAAGTCAAGGTTCGAAATGCTGATTTCAATGCCATGACAATGAAATTCTAAGTGTGCATTTTGTGGGCATGCCGAGGCCACGCCGTGGAAATGTCCATTTTCGATGGGCATGCCAATGCATATCGACAAAAATAACATTAGTAAAAAAAACCAGTAGCAACCTCGGCATGGGCACCTATTTCACCGGCATGCCGACCATGACGATATCCCTGTAAATCGACACTTTATCCGTGACAACACGGCTCCTGCTCAAAAATGACCTTTGCCAATGGCATGCCGACGACATTTAAAACGATGCTTGAGGTCATAAATGACTTTCTACAATCTGCACACACTCCCCCTGAACCTCGTAACCGAGGGGTTGCTGCATGTAAACCTCTTAAGATAAGTCACGATAGAGAAGCCATTTTTCACATCTAGCTAACGAAAAGGCCAATCTCTCTGTACTGCGACAAAGACCAGTATGCGAGTAATAGAAAGCTGTGCCACTAGGGAGAAGGTGTCGAAAAAGTCAACCCCATAAGTTTGTGTGGAGCCCTTTGCCACCAAGCAAGCCTTGTATCTTGCAATCGACCTATCTGGATTGTACTTGAGTGCGAACACCCAACGACAATGCACCACAATAGCGCTTGCAGGCAAGGACTTAAGTTCCCACATCCCTCTAGCTCAAAGTGCATCAATCCCCTCCTCCATGGCCAGATGCCACTTTAGATGAAGCATCGATTGTTGATATGTAGCAGGTATCTGAGAGGTGGCAAGAGCCCAGCAAACTCTCAAAAGAAGCCCCCAGCCATCAGTAGCTAAACTACCTACAGCATGGTATCTAGCATAAGTCTGAGTAGCCTTCAGAATAGCAATCGAAAGATCAGAATCTACAGGCATATCAACCGGGGCAATATTGGTAGAAAGCTTACCTGTCTATCATATATAATCACCACTAAACAATGTCTCATCAATGCCTAAAGACTCAGAGCTCACCTGAGTAGGGGAGGAAGGTGTCAGTGAAAGGGGGGCATCTGCAGGGTAGTGTGTAGGCTCCTGTAAGTAACAATGGGGTCACTGCATCTCGATGGAGCAATGGTAGTGGTAGAGAGCGTAACAATGGGTAGCTCTTCAATAGTAATAAGGGGAACCGGCATAGGAGCATGGGTCACCTCTAAAGGTAAATCTCTCCCAGCAATAGAAAAATATGCAACGAACTCATGGAAAGTAACATCAGTGACACAAAGTGACGAGAGGACATCGGATTAAGACATTGGTACCCCTTTTGAGTCCTAGGGTACCCCAAGAAAACACAATTTACCGCCCTAAGTGCCAATTTGTCCATTACCAAAGTAAAATCATGAACAAATGCCACACAACCAAAGACCCTAGAAATAACAGCAAACATCTCCCGATCAGGATACAACAGTTGACTCAGAATCTACTCGTGGATAGCAGAATTGGGCATCCTGTTAATCAAAAAACAAGCATTCAGAACTATATCACCCTAATATAACAAGGGGATTGAGTGATGTATCAATAAAGTAGGAGCAACATCAAGCAATTAGCAGTGCTTCCTCTCAACAAGACCTTCTGCTAAGAGTGAGCACAAGCGGTATGATGGATGATGCCATAAGTAGAATAGAAGGAACGTAGTTGCTAAGTACACAATTCTAAAGCATTTTCAAACCGAATGATTTTGATGACGGTGGAAAACTGGATCTTTATTTCCTTCACAAAATTTTCAATAATCAATCCAACATCATATTTAGTTTTCAACAAAAATACCCAAGAAACTTTAGAATAATAATCAACAATAACCAAAAAATAACAATGATCCAGTCGATCGGAGATCCGACTAGGCCCCCACACATCGATATGAAGCAACTAAAAAGACAAAGTAGACCTAACACTCTAGGAGGAAGGAAAACTAACACAATGATGCTTGCCAGGTTGGTAATGGCGATCATGGGAAAGAGTTGGGGCACGACGCCTGAGTCTGTCCAACGAAAGGTGGCCAAGGCAGAGGTGCCACTAGAGCAGAGGCCCAATGGCCAAAGCAACTTCCCCCTGACCAACAACAGCAGTAGAAACAGTCTAACTCAGGCAATATAAGCCCCCCCTCCTCATGTCCTCCTTATGAGCTTGTTGTACAAGATACAAAACTGTGCATCAAAAATAGCTCTACAATTCATACCCTTGGTGATATGACTAACAAGACAACAAGCTCATAGGAAAAAATGAGGCACAAACATGACAATAGATAAATGTAATGTGGAAGACAATGGTATCTCCCCCTATCCCACAACTTGGGAGTGCCTCCCAACTGCAACCTGCATTGTACGTCTCGATGGAACAAGTTTAATGTGTGGAAAAAACCTTTGATCCCACACAAACGACATGAAGCGCCATAATCTACTAACCACTTTCCATGTTACTAAAACTAAGAAGAGCAAACCAACTTCATACCTGAGGAGAAAGAGGCAAGGGTTGTTGTGTCTGACGAAGGTGGAGCATAGGATTGTAATAACTGAGAGAACCTCTGTGGCAAATCATTAAACTCAGCACGGAAGACAGTATCAGAAGGAGTCATTGTATCATCTTTTGACTAATTGGCAAAGGTAGGTCGATCATGCTTAGTCCAACATTTGTCCTCTGCGAGGATTTGTGCGCTGGCATGGCATGGAGGCTCTTCTACATGAAGGAGAAAGGCAACAGTAGGCTGCTACAGGTACACGCAAACAAAGAGAGAGATGTTCAGCAGGTGATAGAGAAAAGGAAAGAGGAAGAGAAAGGGAGTTGTTCTGATTGAAACTAACATTGCATTAGCTCAAAAATAACATACATAGGTTCTCTCTATTTAAAGAGAGCAAATCCTAATCTCAAAACATGAAACAAAATCAAATCTCCTAAAAATAGAAAACATCGAACCTCTTAACTACTTGCCTAAATAACATATTACTATGCTAAAAATTAAAGACTTAATGATGAGACCACATTTATGGGCTAACCGAATACATAAATACCTAGATATTAGATTAACGTTTACATGTGCATAGCATGCTTTAATATGTCAATAAATTAGTTTATAAAATTGCTTGCATACATATTTCATACATGGCATTCATATGTAAATGTAATGGAGGTAGTATGTAGTATAGTTTAGTTGGCATGCATACATTACATGCATTGTTTTAGGTTTTTATATAAATAACCAAGTTTTATTATTTGTTTTCCCTGCAAAGCGCATGCGCCAACGCACGCATCACCACCAAATCCCACCGCCAAACAAAGTGGTCCACTATCGAGCCGAACTTCTCACAACCCCCTTAGGACTTCAACACATCGCCTCCCAACCACTTGGTATCCTCATCAAGTTGTTGGCCAAGACTTCGAGGAAGAAACAAATTGAGGAGACTTCCACAAAAGAGGAGACGGGCAACAGCGGGGGGGGCTTCTTCCTTTTCCCCTTCAGGGAGCTAGAACCTCGACCGTGCGTAGGGCATACACTGTGGAATTGGCATGAACCGTGACCCTTTAACGCATTGCCTCCCTCCACACCACCACGAGCGCTCATGGTGACAGCGCGAGCGCCACCATCCTCACCACAATCATTACCACCTTCATCTTCCCAAATCGTGCACTCCCCCTCTCTGCCTTCCTCAAACCACGCCAACACCACCACTCTCCCTCTCTACCTTCCTCAGAGCACCCAACACCGCACCCCCTTCCCTTTCCTTTTCTTCTTCAACCTTCTGCCTCCTTCCCTATCACACCTCCACCAACATAACCACATCAGTCTTTCCCCTAACACGACAGCACCAACACCACCGCCACCAACCCCACCCACCACAGCCGCCCTCAACCCCCCTGCCAACTCCTCTTCCTCTTCTTTTTCTTCCTCGCACACCTTCCCTTATCACACGAAGAACCCAAAGCCCCCAACACATAGCACCTCCATCGAGCCTCCTCCAACCTCCAACCTCCAACCTCGACCCCAAAGCACCACCTGAGCATCCTTGCCGACCACAGCGGCCACGCACGGCCACACTCGACGCACATGCAGCACCTCCGACCGGCCATCCTCCGCCTCCGACTGCCAGCTCAGGCCATCTCAGCCCTCACCATCACCACCATCAAACTCCTCTCCTCCAGTGGACCCTCTCCACCAAAGCAAACAGCTGGCAGTCCTCCTTCCCGCACACACGAGCCTCCGTAGCAAAAGCTCTATTTTGGTGAGAATTAATATTTACATGTGCTGCCATTGTGGAACTTTGATTTTCAATTTAATATTTGATTGATTGGATGAATTTGTAGCCGGCCCCTTGAGTTCTCACTATATTCTCGGATTAAAAGCTCTATTTTGGTGAGAATTAATATTTACATGTGCTGCCATTGTGGAACTTTGATTTTCAATTTAATATTTGATTGATTGGATGAATTTGTAGCCGGCCCCTTGAGTTCTCACTATATTCTCGGATTATCTAATTGCATACCCTAATCTATTAGCCTTACAAAAGTTACATGTTATATTATAATTGTGGGCAAATATCTGGCCATCATGTTTTGATAAATTTGAACATGAATGCAAAGTATTTGTGAATCTTACTAGGCTTGTGGTTAGAAGTAATTAATATTTTGATAGTCGATTTTCCACCACAAAAGCATTACAATGACACAACATTTTATGTTAAAAATTTCATCGAAAGAGAAGCTCGACTTGTCACTTAACTCCAAGCAAACCACTAAAACCCTTAGGGTTAGCACCCCTTAGGTGGACCAACACTTGCCACGTGGCACCTTATTCTCCACACTCTCCCTCCAATCGAGGCCAGGAGGACAATGACTTGGTGCACTTGTGATGAGGCTAGAGCCCCCACCACTCTTCATCTTCTTCAAGCTTTATATCTTTAATCTTTTCTTTGGTAGGAGTGGCGGTGTAACCTCTTGCAACCTCTGAAGTCGTTGCCTCTTGGGCAACCTCAATAGTCGTCGCAATGGCTTCCATCTTCTTCTCCTCATCTTGGAATAAGGCCTTGATCTTCTCTAGATCTGCTGGAGTAAGAAACTCCACGCGTAACGTGCTAGTAGCCCTACGTGTGGGTCTTCCAAACTTGTCCCAACAACGGTCTTGCAGATGGTTGCTGTGTCCGCAATGTTGACATGGTGGATAGACTCGACCTGAGCCTCAACCATGTCATCTTCCATGCCATGTGCCTCCATCAAAAGTAGCCATCGCACTATTTTCATATATCACCACTTTACTGGAACCTGCATCTAGTTCTTCAAGCTTCTCGAGACGACTATAAATCGTCTCAAGATCCAACTCCTCGTCTAGTGCAAGGATCTAATCACATGCTAGCTGATATCAAGGATTCAACCCCAACAGGAATCTCGTGGCTTGCCACATTTCTCGTACAACGGTCTGCTTGTCATAGCAGACGGGCTCGTAGATCTCCTGTTCTTCAAAGAGCACCTTTATCTTTGAGTAGTACTTGTCAAGGGGAAGTTCCCTCTAACTAGTTAATGAAACAAGTGAGAAGAGTTAAACACTTATTTTAATTTGAAAGCATCTACCACAGCAGCAAAGTGAGCCTCAGAGCAGTGAGAAGTTGCTCATTGCCATTGTGCAGAAGAGCAAATTTTGCAGTAAAGCATATTTAGTAAACACCATTTTTTTATTCAAATATAATAATGTAGCTAACGCAGCTTAACTATATTAGTATTCTTAATATGAATGGCAACATTGAATCTATTAGAGTATTAGTTAAAGAGTCCTAACAGTTAGGTTAATCTATTCAATTAACTTAGAGAGCCATGAGTCCTATTTTATTCTTGTTTTTTATTTCCTAGTTCTATTAGGTCTACTATGTACTTTTCAATGAAAGGTAGTCGATTATTCTCTTCAAATGGCATCAAAGCAAGTTTAAAGAAAAGGAGAATTGGATTTTTTTTTTCAAGGGGAACCGAGGACTCTACTAAGGAGTGAGCCCCTACTTCTACTACCTTTACTGATCAGGGTGCTAGACCTTCTGATCCAACAACTAGCTTCTCTGATGAAGTCGATGACTACTAGGAGATTTGAGTGAGGCTCACTTCTCTTGTACCTACTATTGCTTGCTTAGGAATATCTCCTACCCTACTACTGCCTTGTCGATTTTTTTTTCGCCTCCGAGGTGTTTCTTCGCGACTAGTCCCTAAATGCTTACCTCTACTACGTGTTCTTCGGAACGAATCCTATTGACTACCTACCTCTACTGCCTGCTGGCTCCTCCAACCGATTGCCTATTTGCTCCCCCTGATTACTTTCCCTTCTCTCATACAGAAGTTTCTACATTAGGGAGGAATCAAATTTTTTGTAACAAGTTGGGCGTTGCACACTCCAATGGGAGGGGGGAAGTGTTAAGAGTATTAGTTAAAGAGTCCCAATTTAGTTAGGTTAGTCTATTTAATTAAGTTGGAGAGTCAACGGTCTTATTTTATACATATGTTTATTTCCCTAGTTCTATTTGGTCCACTATGTAATTTTTCCAATCCTACTCTCTTTACAAAGGGGTTAGGGTTCTCTATTTCAAAATAAGACGGTAGATTATTCTCTCCAGAATCTGTATCACTATATGTACACAGGAAAACAGATATTGGCATTAAGATATGCGAAAAGAAACTGCAGCGATGATACTTTGAGAAATGTGGGTAGTGGAAAGATGGTTCTTTGTCCACAGTACGGTTTTAAGGAATGGAGGCTATAAAAACATGCCCGAACAGGGAAAAACTACAAGCTCTCAAAAGAAAAATTCCACTGGAAATCTGTATTCAGAACATGCACTAACTAGGAACATACTTTGCATCAAATAAGAAGAAAATCTACACTAGCAAATACTAATAAGCTTGTCTTTTAAAGCATACCCAAGTTGTGAATACTTCTGTGGCAACAAAGAAGAAATCTTTTCAGTAAACTGAAAGAGAAAAAACAAATATACACAAATTAGGCCATCATATCTAAATTTAGGAGAAAAAAGTGTGACAAATTGCTCTTGCCATAGACGGCGATAAACCGAACATGCCCTACAAAAAGCTTACTCATGTCCAAATTACTTACTTGAATGACAGGGCGATAAACTGAAGCAGCCAGATAAATTCCTTGCTCAGAGAGAACAATACTAGTTCCATAGCCTTCTTGTTGTGCACTAGAACCTTTCTTCCATCCTTGACTAGGTCCTGAATAGAATATTTTGAGAAGTTAATTAGCAACTAACCTCCCAATGTTTTTGTTTGCAGGATAGGAATGGTGAGAATTTGGCCATAGTTTTGTTATGACCATCCCTTAAATACATATTCTTCTTAATAGCATAGCTAATATATGACCAACTACATCTCGACCTAGAAATCCACAAGTCTGTCAAAGAACTACCAAGGAACTATTAAGATAGAACCCCTGAAACTTCCACATCACAATGAATGAAAATTCTATTTATTCTTACTACCCAAAAAGCCTGGTGCAAAACGAGTAGAAGACTTCAGGCCCATTGCCTTGTCCAACTCAATTTATGTGCCAGTTGCAAAGGTGCTTGCAAATAGATTGCACAATATCCCTCCTAATTTAATTTCCCTTGCGCAATCGGCATTCATAAAAGAAAGATCTTTACAGGATTCTTATGTCTTGGTTGAAGAGTTTTTGGCTGCTTGGAAAAGAAGAGGGACTTCATCTTTCCTTTGGAAAGTTGATTTCTCCAAAGCATACAACTCCATTGCTTGGACTTATCTCTGCGATATCTTGAAAAAAAGAGGCTTTCCTGATCTTTGGATTTCTTTGATGAAGAGATGTGTTACTACTTCATTCTCTATCCTGGTTAATGGATGCTCAGGTGGCGCGTGGATCCAACTACAAAGGGGAGTGTGCCAAGGGTGTCCGTTGGCACCTATGCTTTTTAATTTAGCAATTGATACTTTGGTAGGGATGGCCTTTAGGGCGTGTAATGGGAATCCATTTTCAGGCTTTACTACCAATAACGATGGCAAGTTGCTTACTCCTATTCTACAATATGCAGATGACACTACTTTTTTTATTGAAGGGGGTAGAACTACAGCTACACATCTCTTCCTTGGTGCGGATCTTTGCGGAGATTTCAGGTTTGAAGATAAACAGAAGTAAATCAACTTTGATTCCTATTTCTATGCAGAGGTCGAAAGAGGAACATGTTTTGGAGATTTTGGAATATACAATGGTGCATCTGCCTATTAAGTACCTTGGTCTACCTCTAAAAGGTAGAAAACTGGTGCCTGCAGATTGGAAAATCTTGATTGAGAATTTTGGTTGTAGGTTATCCTCCTGGACTAGAGGAGGAAGATTGATTCTACTTAAATCAGTATTGTTTTATACACATGTCTTCCCCTCTATTTTTATGCCAACCAAGAAGATCATGAGACAGATGGATATTATTAGAAAGAGATTTCTTTGGAAAAGACTGGATCATGTTGGGAGGTTTGCTCAATTGGTGTCTTGGAATGAAATCTGTAAACCTAAGAAAGAGGGAGGACTCAGAATTCGTCAACTTATACCTTTTAATAAGGCACTCCTTTTAAAATGGGTGGTTAGACTATTTTCTGAGGAAAAATCACTAGTCACTACCATGTTAAAAGATTCATATGGAGACAGTATGGATTTGTTTCAAAGAGTTGAAACTTGCCTGAGGAGTGTGTCGGCTTTCTAGCAGTCTGTTCGTCCTGTTTTGAGAGAATTTATAAGCCAATTCTCTCCGATAGGAGATGGCACCTATTTTAGATTTTGGCTTGATAATTGGACTGACTTAGGCACCTTCTCAACTACTTTTCAGAGACTTTTTCAACATGTCTCAGAAAAAGAAGTGCATGTTAAGGAGATGTGGGATGAAGAAACTAAAGCATGGAATTTCAATCTGCCTGGTGGTTTATGTGCTGCAACTCTTGCTGAATTTCAGCAATTGCTGCAGCAAATAACAGACTTTGAGCCATCTGCAAATACTTTAGATCATTTTCAATGGAGACATGGTAGTTTTACAGTGAAAAAGGCCTACAAAATCATCACTTCTGAAATCAATCAACTTGATGTGGTGGATGGAGATTCAAGACTTATCTGGATGTGCAAGATCCCCTTAAAAGTCAAAATCTTTCTTTCGTGTTTTAGAAGAAAGCGTCTCGTGACAATGGTTTTTAGATCCAGATGGTCAAATGATGAAGATATGTTATGTCTGCTATGTCAGCAAGCTGAGGAGGATTTACAGCATCTTTTCTATGCTTGTGTGTTCGCAAAGGATGTGTGGGACCGGTTCAACATTCCAACTGTTGATAGAACTGAATTTGAGTTGCTCTGGTCATCTTTTAGAGACCACATTAATATTGATATGGTTGGCTGGTGTCATGCGATTGCAGTGATATGGAGTTTATGTGGCAAGGTTTTCAAAAATGAGTGGAGTTGGGTGAAAAATGTTGTAAGAGAGGTAAAATGTTTTTCTGATTTTTGGCTAAAACACCCATAAGTCCGTTCCTTTCTTATTTTAATATAATTTCTGGGTGATTACCTTCCTTAGGTAATTTTCCTCTTTCTTCTCAAACAACAAAAAAAAAACAATATTACTTGCCTTCCAGGTTCTTACCCAGATTGAGCAGTTAGTAAGTTGCTAACAAATAACGGCTGGAGGATCCAATGAACAGCCATAAAGGGCAAAAGAACTTTGGATACACCAAACAATTGACCACGGAAAACAATGTTGTAATGACTGGAAATTGCAATACGGCACTTTGTCCATCATGTATGTTAGCATTATGTAGTGAAATCCAGTATTCCAGTCATCTCTACCTAATGCATGGTGCTTCCGAAAAGGAACCAATGAAATGTAACTTGTTCAATGCATTGACCACTGCATTCTTATGTTTTGAAGAAAGGAACAAAGTACTCCTCGAGGTTAACAGTCAATGCTTCTTTAATATTTTTGCGATGGAATGGCTGTACAATAAACTATTACAGTCCGGATCTTTCTGGAATGAGATACCACATAACAATACCTAAAAAAGAGAGTTAAAAAAAAAGAATGTGTGATAAAAGAGAACACCTCCATATTAAAACTTGAGTGGCAACCACCACAAAGCAACAATAAAAGAAGGAATTCTATGGCACCAACTATTGGGTAGCCAACCATCAAGGCATCAGAGTGTATCTGACAAATTTGGAGATCTTAAGGTGGATGTGTGGCACCTACAGCACTCCCAAAAAAGCATTGATGCAAAGTACAAATTATGATCTTTTCAAGCTAAACGCGTGCATTGCCATGAACAATAATGGATCACATAGGCAACCATGAGCACTTTAAGTCGGCCTCCCCTGGTGCAGGAAAATTCTCAATTGCTTTTTTCCTCTCTTTTTTTCTTCCTTCTTTCTTTTTTTTTTATTTAAAATTGAGAAGCTCCAAGAGTTGAAAAATAAAAATCTGATGGAAAGTACTTCAAGTCAACAAGCTAAATCATGCTGGAAAATACTCAAATGTCTGACAGCAGTAAAAGATAACACCTTGGTTAGGCATGGAAGCCGTTGCTTCAGTAAAACGAAAAGCAAAGGAAAGGCCCTCTGATTCAACCCTGCAAAGCCAATATATCCAGACGGTTCAAATAAATTTTGATTCTCTTTTATAGAAAAATTAATAAAAGAACTTGTATAAGAAGAATGTGGAGATCTTATTTCATAAACGATTTGAATATAAAACACTATCACATTTCTATTAAAAAAAAAGGCATTCAATGCCAAGATGACAGTCTAAACACTGCTCATCGATGTTAAAAGGCACATACCTATTAACTATACAAAGCCTAAAAGACATCCTTCTAGAAGTTTAAGAAAAGCAACCCAAAGAAATCTCACCCTTTTTAATGCCAAAAAATTGAAAAACTATAAACAGGTCCTTTTCATGGCATCCTAAAACAAGTGCCTATCTTTCAATTGCACAAATCAGTTCCAAAAGTTTGTTAAGTGAATATCTGGGTCTCTGTAACATAGAGCCATTGTTAGTATCACATGCCATGGCATACGACTTGAGAACTTTACATGCCTTCTTTTTAGGAAAGAAAAGAAAGATTAACGGAGGACACTAATCATCCAAAGAAAAAAGGAACGGACTTTTAGATGATCAAGTCAAAAATCAAAAAGACAAGATGCCTCCCACATAACATTTTTCACCCATGCCCGCTCACCATTCCATTGCAACCACAAACACCATAAGGCAGCTATATCTTTGATCCATCCAACCATATCTGCATGCAGATTCTCTCTAAAAGACCTCTAGAAATCTTCAATAGAAGAAATATCCACCGTTTGCAAAGGACGAGCCTTCTGACCTCCTTAGAGAAAGTACATTTGAGAAATAACTGGGAAATATCTTCCTCTTCTTCACGACAGAAAGGGCAGCAAGCATTGGTGACCACTTTCCCTCTCCGAAGGAGCCACAAAAAAATCTTTATCTTCAAGGGCACCGTTAACCTCCAAATACAAGCACAATTACTGTTGATATAGTCAAAGAAAATGACAAATCTCATTCAACTCCGAAATCCTACACCTCTTTATCTAGAGAGAGATAAAAGGATAAATTGCAACATAAGTCCAGTCAGAAAAATAAATAAGAGAAACAGTACAATGGGAGTGCATAAATAGTCGCTACTAATGCTAACACTCCCTCTCAAGCTAGAGCATAGCTATCAATTATGCTAAGCTTGGAACAACAAGCATCAAATGCAGAGCAAGGAAGAGGTTTCGTGAATATGTCTGTTATCTAATCTTCACAGAGGCCACTGAAGTAGTATAAATGATTCCACGCTGTATCAAGTCTCTAGTGTAATGGCAATCAACCTCAATGTGCTTCGTACGTTCATAGAACATTGGGTTGTTTGCGATATAGGTAGCAATGCAATTGTCACACCTTATCTCCAATGGCCCCTCAACCTGGACATACAAATCATGCAACACTAATCTGACTGAGACTATTTCTACAGCTGTCTGTGCCATGGCACGACATTCTGACTCTGCACTCAACCTGGAAACAACCTGTTATTTCTTACTTCTCTAGGGCACCAGATTACCTGCCACATAGGTACAAAAATCAGCCGTTGACTTCCTGTTTGCCATGCACCATGCATAATCAACATTAGAGTAGCCAATAATATCCATTGATTCACCTTTCCTTAACAAAATGTCTTTGCCTGGTACTCTCTTCAAGTACCTAAGTACCTGCATAGCAGCATCTCAATGCTTTCTGGTTGATTTATCTATGAACTGACTAAGTTTCCAACTGCAAGAGAAAGGTCAGGATGAGTAATAATCAAATATAGCAATTTACCAACCAACTGCCTATAAGACCTACTATCAATAGGATGAGATTCAGTATCATAAAGATGTCCCACAAGCGGTGGGTAAATAAAACAAGCCCTTATCTGGATGCAGCACTTGCCATAGAACCTACTCCTGTATTATCGACTTAGGTAGCTTGTTTATCAAATAACACGCAGTAAGCGCTGCATCCCCCCAATATATCAGTGGTACATTGTGATGAATAAGTAGTGTCCTAGCCACACCAAACACATATTTATGTTTTCTCTATACTACCCCATTCTACTGTGACGTGTAGGGGCAGCATTTCAGATGAATAATAGCAAGAGACCTGTAGAAAATAGCTAACTTTGTTGCTCAGAACTCTAATGCATTATCAAAACGAGTAATGTTGATAGTAGCAGAAAATTGAGTCTTTATTTGCATAATAAAAATTTCAATGATTGATCCAATATCAAACTTATTCTTTATCAGAAATAACCAATACATTCAAGAATAGTCTCCAACAATAAGTAAATAAAAATCGTGACCCAGTCTGTCAAACACTCTACTTGGACCCCAGACGTCTACATGCAATAAATCAAAACAACTCAAGCTCTGGGAAGAACTAGCAAGGAAACTAGCTCAATGATACTTCCCCAGCTGGCAAGCATCGCAGCAAATCTCAGTAGTAGACGAAATGTGAGGGATGACACGTCGTAGCCTGTCCAATGAAGGATGTCCCAATCAACGATGCTACTGAAGAGTTGTACAAGCACTAAAGGCGACCTCTCCTACATGCAACAACAAACGGTGTCAAGATCAAGCAATACACACCCCATCCTCATGTCTGCCACCAATCATCCACCCCATGAGCTTGTGCTGAAAGGTGTAACCCAATTCATCAAAGATGGCACAACAATGTAAGTCTTTTATAATTCTACTAACAAGCAAAAGACTAATAAGAAAGTCAAGAGCAAAAAGAACATCTGGCAATTTCAGTGGAGTCATTGCCACATCTACTCTGCCATCAACTCTAAAATGTCTACCATATGTCACCTAAACTGTTCTACCAAGAGGAACAGTCAGAATTTGCCTGAAACAACTCCGATCTTCACTCAAATGACAGGATGCCCCTGAATCTACTAACTACATAGAGCCATCAGAATCACAATTACCAAAGACCAAGGTAGAAGTTATACCTGAGGAGGCTAAGGCAGTTGTATCTATGGTAGTCGTAGGCTCTGGAATAAGCGGAGCAAGGCACTGCACAACTGCATCATAGTCAGCATGAAACACCGTGTCACTCACCTCGTCTGAAGAGATGGCTTAATGAGTCATAGGAGGTAACCCATGCTTAGACTAGCAAGTAGCCTCCAAATGACCAACCTTGCCACAATGTAAGCATATGGTTCGAGGTTTGTCAATCAAGCCCCGACCATTCCCTCTACCCTTAGTAAATGGACCACCACGTCCACCACGTCTTCCAGTAGCCAACAAGGCAAAAGTTTATCCAACATCTGGGGTAGATGGCTTCACAAGCACTCTGCTCATCCAACTATATGTTTCCTCAAGAGATGGAAGTTCTGCAAGAATCAAGATGTAAGACCTAGTGACCTCATACTCAGGTCCAAGACCATTAAGAAAATGGAGAACGGCATACTCTTTCTTGTAGGTCCTCTGCATGGCACAAGTGCAGACCGGTTTGCATGCGTTGTATTTCTCCAGGATCCCCTTCAAGGTAGTGTAATATTGGGACAATGGTTGGCCTTCCTACTTCAAATTCTCAATCTCATGGTGAATCTCAAAGACCTTGCTGGAATTTTTTTTATGTGAATAGGTGTCGTGTAAAGAATCCCACATCTCCTTTGTTGTCCTGTAGTACATAATACTATTACCAATCTGAGGCTCCACAGAATTCATGATCCATGCACAGACCATGCCATTATCTTTCTTTCACGTGGCATATTTCCCTATCTTATTCTGTGGCTCAGTCTCTATCAGAATATGTTCATTATCGTGTCCCTCAATCGTCATGAGGAATGTCCGAGACCATCTGGTATAGTTAATCTCATTCAACTTGGTAATAGGAATGAAGAATAGGCTGTTGTAATTACCAACATTCGTAGCAATATCTGATGTCACCTCTGAACTACTGTAGGATGCCATCGTGCCTTAGGAAGAGAGAAACACGCCACCAATGAAGATCTGAAAGGTGATTTCAGATCTGAACAAACTGCAAATCAGGGAGATTGTGATCTCTTGATCGTGAAATCTATGATCTAGAGACCTTAGAAATCATCCCAAGAGACACAGTAATCTCTTAGAATCAGGCAAGATGAATGTTAGGGCATGGGGAAACCCTTAACAGCATCCCTAAGGAGAGCTTCTCCCCCTTGCCGGCGAGGGGGATCCCCCACCAACCACCACCACCCGCAGGTAGCAATGCTGGTGGTCTAGCAGACCACCGGCAGCTGCAGGTGGTGGTGGCAACAACCCCTGCAGGGGGCAGCGGCCTGCAGTGGCAGCGGTGGAGGGTTGCTGCTGCTGCCAACAGTGGGCTGCTGCTGGTCCCTGGTGACGGCAGCAAGAAGGACCGGCAAGAGAGAGAGGGAGAAGAGGGTTAAGGTGGAAGGTGTTCGGAGGCTTGTGCGGGTGGGATACTAAAACATTGATCTAGGATTGCTGCTCTAATACCAAGTCGAAGAAAATGACAAGTCTTATTCAACTTTATATAGAGAGAAGTGAAAGGGTAAATTGCAACATAAGTTCAAGAAGAAAAATAAATAAGAGAAACCGTAATGTACAAGTGCATAAATGGTAACTACTGATGCTAACAGATATCATTCATTTGTTCTGAATCTGTAATTTTTCTATATGCTCTAGCATCTGAAAAGGTACCGTCCATCCAACCATCCAGTCTGGATCATTTACAACAGGTTGCAAATATGAAATCTGAGCCATAAGTTGCTGAAATTCAACAAGAGTAGCCTCTGAAAGTCCCTGGCAAAAGGAGCTAAAAGACATCATTGCCTAACACCTCATTGCAATTGTGTCCGACAGTCCATAGAACAACCATTTACCAAGGTAGCAAAAGAAGAAGCAATACACCTCTTCATCAAATGAACCCGCTCATTTGGAAACATGCTCCTCCTCAATTTCCTAAAGGTACGTCCAAGGGGGAATTGTTGGGAACCCCCATTTGAGTTTGACTTTGTTCAAAGTCTTATGAAGAAAAAAATCTCCCAAGTACTATTTTTAGGTTTGGATTATTTTTTGAATTCTCCAAACCAATAAGTGGTATTTTCTATCCTTAGTTATTTCTTAACCCACTGTTCTTTTAAAAAAAAAGACAAAGATAAAACACGAGACTTATTTTTTTGAAAAAGAGAAAAGATAGTTACCGAAGGTTGATAACTATCCAAAATTCATTAATACTCCAAAATAATGCAAAAAATACAAGTTGCTAAACCATGAGGAAAAAGCATAAGAGGCTTCCCGTACAACATTTTCAGGTCAAGCCCTTTCCCCACGAAAAATAACACCATTCCACTACAACCAAAGGAACAAGACCACCGCAAAAGCAAAAGCTTTGATCCAATCAAGAGTTGCCACCTGGAAACCATACTCCTGAAAGGTGGCCAAGAGTCCTCCCATAAGGAAGTCAGCAACCTGGAAACAACAAAATGCTCCCAAATCCTTCCAGCAAAATCACATGCAAGAAACATATAGGTGTCATCTTCATCCAACACGCCACATAACTCATAAAGCACATATCATTAGATGCCCATATCTTTCTTCTAACCTTCATAACCAATCTCCTATGACGAAGCAGCCAAAGAAAAATCTCAACTTTAGGGGGCAATCTCAGCCTGCAGATAGTTCCATAATCAACACTAAAATTAGAATACACCACCACATTCGCACCAATGAGAAGTCTATATGCCTTCTTCACTGAGAAAGAACCACGACACCAAACCAAGGCATCTAGAGCAACATCAAAAGGACAGAGACCACATACCCAGCCTAGAAACATGAAGATCATTCATTCTAGCTTCAGAGAAGTTGTCATTAAGATGTGGCACCCATGAACCAGTCCCAAAAGAGCCATCCCAGACAAATCTAACCACTTGCCCCTTATCAGGCACCAGAGCAAACAACCTAGGCACTAAGTTAGCAAAGCCTCTTCTCCCAACCAATCATTTTCCCAAAATCTGAAAAACTGCCCAACACCATGTATCAGAACAAAAAACTATGCAATAGCATGAAAAACACCAGATAGCGCACACCAAAAGGCCAACATGCCAAGAGTGGTAGCCTATCCCACCAAAGAATTGCTATTATATGCCAACAACCTCTTCCTCCTTCCCTCCCTCCCACTCTGTGGCTTTACATCCAGTGTGACAAAGTACGTAGAATCTTTTTAGGGGAAAAAGAAGGATATGGCCATTGATGATAAAGATATGGAGAATTATCTAGTGAACTTGCATCTGAGTTAATAAAGCTTGGAAATAATAAAAAAAAATGGTGAAGCATGGAACCCCTTTCACTTTTATTTGTAATTTTTTATATTTTATTTGACTATGCCATTTAGCTTAAATCTTTAATTTATAAGAACATATGACCTTCATTGTCTTTGAGTATACATTTATCATAGAAATGATAGTTTTTAGTGTTTAGATGTCACTAAACTGATGGTTTGAAAGCATTATGATGCTTAATGCTTTCCAAAGCATATTATTTCAGTTTAAATCATTCTGTTATATAATTTCACACATACTTATAATATTGGACTAATTATCTAAGTAGAAGGACAATTATTGTAGTGTACGGCATATTATTATGTAAAGTATATAGTTTGGCAATCTCCTCAAGTAAAATAGACATTATTTTAGGTTAATGCTTATTGTTATATAATTATGCAAATTGTTGCATGATTATGCTTATAATTGTAGTATTTGTGAATAATTTAAATAAAGTGCACATTGTTTTAGTACGTGGTATTTTGTTATATAATTATGAATATAGTTGTATTATTTATCAATTACCATAATTAAAACACACATTACTTTAAATTAAGGCCTATTGTTGTGTAATACATATGTAGTTGTATTGTTTGTCAACCTTCACAAAAAGAAAGTGCATTATTTTACTTTAAGACATGTTATTATATAATTAAGCATGTAGTTATATTATTTGGCAAACTGATCAACTAAAACACACATTATTCTAGTTTGGAGCATATTATTATGCAATCACGGGCATAATTGTATTACTTGACAAACTCCTTACCAAAAGCTCATTAGTTTAGTTTAGGACACATTGTTGTATACTAACGCATATAGTATTCTAGCAACTCTTCCCTGGTAAGCATCAAATGAAATGATGTTTGTTGAGACACCCCCTTCGGTCTTATGCTTTCTATTTATTTGTGAGCTAGTTTGTTATTTCTATGTCTTTACGGACATGTCATGTTATTTTCCCAATATCTCCTCTATATAAAGAGGTGTTGCGTACTTTTGGAGAATAGATTTGATCATTTTGTCCAACTTGGTATCAAAACGTAGTCCTAGACCAGGTTTTGATATCCCACTAAAATAGAACCCCCAAAATCCTAACACTAAAAGCCCTTCTTTCTCCTTCACCGTTGCCGCCACCCTCCTCTCTATTCTCTCGTCGGCGCTGCCCCCCTCCCTCTCTCTCTTTAGCTGGCACTTGGAGCAACAGGGCAACCTCCAGCAGCTATTGTTGGGTCACCAGAAGCTGTTTTTAATCCACCAGCAGCAGTAGTAGGCCCGCCCAGCAAGGCAAGCAGCGTTGCTGGGTGGCCTCTGCCCACCGGAGGCAGGGCAGGGAGCCCCCCCCTCTCCACGCACAGGTGTGCTAGGCTTCTCCCCTAGGCCCCAACGCACCGTGTTGTACTGTATAAGGGGCCTCACATAGCCTTGGGTATGGACTTCGAACTGATAGGCTCCTGGATTCCTACACTTGAGGCATGATCTATCGTTGTTGGTGATTTATATGATCTGAAATAATTTTCAGTTGCCATATTTTCTTATCTACTAGGTGTGTGATAATGACTTCCAATTCCTCTGAGTTGACATCGAGTACTGTTCCCAAGTCCAAGGCCTACAAAGGCCTATTTTTTGGTCCCATAATCAAGTTAGATGAGACCAATTACCCCAGGTGGTCTTAGATATTCCTGATGACAGTGGAAGGTCATGACAAAGAACACATCTTATTAAAGTCAATGTCCACAGATAAAACAGAAAAGTATGTCACATGGAAGAAAGACAATGCAATGGTCAAAGCATGGTTAATGAATTACATTATTCCAAGAATTGAAGATGAGATCATGTATTATCCGATGGCCAAGGCAATGTGGGACATTCTCCGTGGCATGTATTCACATGAAAAGAACTCATCTTGGGTTTTTCAAATTAGTCACAAACTGTCCCAATTGAAGCAAGAGGGGAGATCTCTTTCCCAGTACTAGTCTGCCCTTAAAGGGCTTAAGAAGTACAATGCCTGCAAACTCCCATAGAGAGGCTGCAATTCACCAGTTTCTGTCAAGACTAGGCCCGGATCACACAAATGCCCATTCTCAGATTCTTACTTTTTTGAACTTCCTACTCTGGAGAAAGTCTATGGTTACCTAGGTCAGATTGTGGTGACAGTACCTCAGACGGGAGATGCTGCTAGTCAAACCTCTACCCTTATTGTTGTTGCTGGATGTGGTGGTAGGGGAGTACTCTCCACCTGTGGACGTGGGAGAGGACGAGGTGCATCTGGCAAGCCTTATACCACATGCACCTACAATGGCAAAGTTGGCCAATGTGGAGGCTTCACGTTGGACTAAACATGGGAGATCTCCAATGGCTAACCAAGCTTCAGTAATTACAAAGGAGTCTACAGATGTTATACCTATTCCTCGAGCAGACTACGATGCTTTACTTCAACGCCTTTCCCAATTAACTAAGGAGCCAGCCACATCATCTACTAAGACTGTTGCTTTTACCTCCTCATAAGGTACAAACATATGTGCCTAGGCTTCTACAGGTATGTCTTGCTTAGTAGATTTCGGTGCTTCACATCATATGTCAAGAGATTAAGGCTGTTTTGGCATATTACAGTCAGTATCCCGCAGCAGGATAATGCAGGTTGCAGATGGCAAACATGCACAGATTGATGCTCAGAAGGAGGTGGCAGTGACCACCATGAGATTCCTAATGTCTTTTTTGTTCCTAGATTTTCATAGAATTTGTTAGTAAGACTACGAAGCAACTCAATTATCGTGTCAAATTTCATGATGTAGGATGCAGTTTCCAAGAAAGCTAACGGGGAGGATAATTAGTGGAGGACATGAAGAGAGGGGTGCGTATCGCCTAGTCCAAACACCACTTGTTGCTTGCCAGGGTGATGTTAGTTCTACTATTGGGAGTGCCTTACAGTGGCACCATTGCCTTGGTTACCCTTATTTAGACAGGCTCAGACGCATCACCCTGCATATTTCACCTGCTACTAGATTACATTATGATGCATGTCAGTTAGAAAAGTACCACAGATCCTCCTATTCTTCGAGCACTGGATCAGGGACTACTGCTATGTTTCAGTTACTGCATATGATGTCTAGAGTCCTCGTCGGATTCTTGACCGACAGGGACATCGTTACTAACTGGTTATAGTAGATGATTTTTCATGATTGTCGTGTTAATTTTTGTCAAAGATAAGTCTTATGTTGGACATGTGATTGACACATTTTTATTAAAGATAAAGAATTATGGCTAAGATTGTAAAATATGATAATGCATTAGAGTTTTGCACCACCAAATTAATTACTTTCTACAGGTCTCATGGCATTATACATTGTTTTTTATACTTTTGGATTATTTTATTATTTATTTTGTCCTCCTGGACTTATGTTGCAATCTACCCAACACTCTCTTCATATCAAGAGGTGTAGGGTTTCTTTTGAAAAATATGATTATTCATTTTATCCGGTGTGGTATCAGAGAGACGATCCTAGATCAACGCTCCGGTATCCTACCCGCACAAGCCTCCATACCCCTCCACCTAAACCCCTAATCTCCCTTATTGGCACCTGCAGCAACCTTTGCCAACACTCCAACCACCGCCGGCTACAGCAGGTCGTCGCCTACTCCCCACAAGGCACTGCTGCCCTTTGCAGGTTTGCAAGCCGCCGCCAGCCCACCTCCCCTGCAGGCCATCGCCGCCTATAGGGCCTTCTGCCACTGCTACCTGCTACTTGGCTGCGGATAGTTGTTGTTAGTGGCGGGTTCTCACCGACAAAGGGGAGTAGCGCCTGCTAGAAGCGTTGTTAGGGCCTTCCTCGTACCCTAACGTGTGCTAAGTCGTGATCTAAGAGGTGCTTATGACTCTTAGGATGTTATCTAGGATCTTGAGATCTTAGATCTTATGATCAAGAGGTCACGTTCTCTCTAATTTCGACTTCATCAGAGCTGAATATTGAGTTCTGATCGCATTTATGACATCTTTTGGCAGTCCCAAGGCATGATGACCTCTTCAAATTCTTTGAAGGTGTCATCGGTTACCGCTACGGACATCGGGAGTTACAAAACTCCCTTCTTTGTTCCTATTGTTAAGTCGAATGAGACCAATTATGCCAGATGATCTCAGACGCTCCTCATGATCATTGAGGGACATGATAAGAAACACATTTTGTTGGAGTTAGAGCCACAAGACAAGGAAAAATGCCACGTGGAAGAAAGATAATGCAATGGCCCGTAGTTGGATCATGAATTCTGTAGAGCCTCAGATTGGTGATGGGATCATGTACTACAAGACGGCTAAAGAGATGTGGGATTCTCTTCGTGATACGTATTCTCATGAGAAGAATTCCAACAAAGTGTTTGAGATTCACCATGCCATTGTTGGTAGTCTGAAGCAAGAGGGCTAGTTACTTTCCCAATACTATGCCGCTTTGAAGGGGCTCCTAGAGAAGTACAATGCCTACCATCCTGTCTGCACCAGTGCCACTCAGAGAGCGTATAGGAAGTAAGATGTAGCCCTCCAGTTCCTGGATGGACTTGGACCAGATTATGAGGCCGCAAGGTCCCAGATCCTGACTTTGGTTGAGCTTCCATCACTTGAGGAAGCTATAGTCAGGTGAGCAGGGTGGTTGTTAAACCACCCCTGTCAGATGTTGGACAGACTCCAGTCTTAGTAGCTGCTACACGTAGTGGATGTGGTGCTTCATCTACCAGGGGCAGAGGACATGGTGGTTGGGGTACGACTGATAGACCCCGCACCATCTGCTCGCATTATGGCAAGGTAGGCCATTCATAGGCCTCCTACTAGACGAAGCATAGTAGACCTCCTATGGCCAACCAAGCTATTTCTTCTAAGGTAACCAACATGGTGTCACGTGCTAGCTATGATGCTGTTGTCCAGCGTCTCGCCCAATTAACCTAGGAGACTACTACAACTGATACTGCTGCATTGGCCTTCTCAGGTATAGCTCCTGCTTATAATTCTAGTAGTTGTATTTCTGACAGCACCTTGTGGTTAGTAGATTCTAGCACCTCCTAGCATCTCAGTGGTGATCAGACATGCTTTAGACAGGTTCAGACTATTCCCTTTGGTAGATCTGTTCAGAAGGCATATGGTAGAGAGTGCAGAGTACATGGCAAAGGAGATGTGGCAGTAACTCCTTCACTGAATCTGCCTGATGTTCTTTATATTTCTGATTTTTCGAATAGTCCTTGTATGTTAGCAAAATTACAAAAGACTTGTACTGTCGTGCTATTTTTAACGAGTTGGGTTGTATTCTTCAGGACAAACTCACAGGGAGGACGATTGGTGGCAAACATGAGGAGGGAGGTGTGTATCGCTTGATCCAGACTCTGTTTGCTGCTATGCGTCAGGGCAAGGTTGCTTTTAGTGTTGGTACAATTCTTCAATAACATCGTCGTCTTGGGCATCCATCACTAGACAGCCTACAACGCATCATCCTACATATATCGCCTACCACTGAGATTTTGTGTAATGCATGTCAGCTAGAAAAGTATCACAGAGCTAGTTTTCCTTCAAGTTCTTCTCAGGGTTCTGCTGCGATTTTTTATTTATTGCGCATGGATGTATGGGCCCTAGTAGAGTCTTAAATAAACTTGGTCATAGATTGTATTTGCTTATTGTAGATGATTTTTCGAGGATGTCATGGTTATTTCTATTAAGGAATAAATTAGATGTTGGATCTGTGATTGAGACATTTATTTATAAATAAAGACTCAGTTTTCTACCATTGTGAAAATTATACGATCTGATAATGCTTGGAGTTTTGTACAGCCAAGTTAGCATCTTTTTACAGATCTCTTGGAATTGTTCACCAGACATCATGCACCCATACTTCGCAATAGAATGACATAGTTAAGAGGAAACATCATTATGTATTAGATGCAGCTAGAACATTACTTATACAGTAGAATGTGCTACAGGTGGACCGGGGAGATGCAATGTTAACTACATGCTATTTGATTAATATATTGCCCAACTCAGCTATTCAAGAATAGGTTCATGGCAAGTTCTTTATCCAAAGAAGGAACTATTTACTGTACCACCTTATGTTTTTGGCTATGTAGCCTTTGTCCATGTTCTAGGTGAAGTTTCCTACTTGGAGGGGGTGAGATTAGCGTAACGTAAAAAATGCGGAATACAAATAATCTCACAAATAAGCAATCACACAAAGTACACAAAGACTTTTAGGTGGAAACCCAAACCGGGTGAAAACCACCACCTAACCCTCTCGAGTTAGGATTTTCCGATCAACCTAGTTGATCAAATCCACTAACCGAATCACTTTAAAACGAGGGTGATTCAACCTCAGTACAACCACGCTACAAGTACGAGGGTAGCGTTCCTAAACCCCTTCTCTCAACGAGAAGGATTTTGTCCCACGAAGGAGACGGGAATTCGCAAAGCGAATACCACAAAGATAAAAGAAAACAACAAACCTACAGAGCCAGCAAAGTAATTTAAACCTAGCTTCTATAGGAAATAGGAAACTCCCCTTTGCAAGGAGTACGTCGACGATGACGCGGGTGCGTGAGCCACGCAACGGCGCAATGTCGCTCTCGTAGACAACGGTGGGAGAGCGAGTGCGCGAAGGAAATGATGCTCTCAAGATGTAGAACTTGAGCTTAGAGAGCAAGAGCTTCTTGGATACAAGAGAGTGGAAATACTTGATCTTAGTGTATTGCAAAGTGTTTCTTGTGTCTTTCTTAGTGTTTCTCTTGTATATCTAGGTGTGAAAAGGCTCCCATCTATTTATAGAGGCCTTAGGAAGGCTTTGGAAGGCTTAGAAAAGCTTCCATAGCCGTTGGGAACAAAATCCAAGAGAATCAGGCCGAAATCAGGACAATGATTGCATTTGACAGGGTTATCAGACGTCTAACTCTGGTATCAGACGTCTGGAAGGCCACTTTAAGACGTCTAATTTCAAGGTCAGACGTCTGATTCTATGCGGGTTTCACCCGGACTTGAATCAGATCTAAACAGGATTTTTGTGCAAGTCCATCAGACGACATACAGGACGTCTGGCACTAAGTCTGGACGTCTGGAAACCTACTTTTACTGTGGGAATTGATTACCAAACGTTGCAACGGCTAGAAAATCTCTGAGAAGAGATTTTGGGTCAGCCGAGGCAAAACGGTCATTTATCAGACGTCTAGAAAGACCTAAGGACGTCTGATAAGGCTCTAACGGTCATATTCTTGACTGCCTGCTAAGCTAGCCAACGGTCCACTATCTGGACGTCTGGCAAGTCCATCAGACGTCTTCTAAGACGTCTGGACTAAGGTCTGGACGTCTGATTTCATCAGACAGAACTAGCCATGTCCAGCCTAACAGTTATCAGACCTCTGAAACAACAGTCAGACGTCTTAAAATTCTTTATCAGACATCTGATTTAGGAATGAGACGTCTGGAAGTGCTATTTGAACCCTATATTGGTTTTCTAAGTATTCTACAGAAAACCTAAGTATCCTAGGGTTGTGCCGGTGTTCCTAAGACTACTGTTAGGGTTCTTTGAGGCTCTTTAACATAAAATATCTAAGGAAATAAAGAGCAACAAAAGAAACGAAAAATACAACAAGTACAAAAGAAGGAAATCTATACTATTCTTCATTTCCATCCATCTTCAATCTGTCGCTCCACGCGAACCTCCTCTGTTTTCCGTCAAGCTCCTCCAATCCGTCCTGGATGCGAGCTCGAACTCCGTCTAAACACGTCCACATTTGCAATTGACCTGAAATCTAGGACTCAAATTGCAAATGTTAAATAACACGTGTTTTGTTATCATCAAAACAAATGATCGTGGTGCTTTAGCACCAACAATCTCCCCCTTTTTGATGATGACAAAACCGTAAATAATAATGCATAAAAATCCTCCCCCTTTTTGATATTATCAAAAAGGTTTAATTGATTTTATATTTCCTATAACTCCCCCTTAAAACATGTTCTTCTATGAGTTTATTTTAACAAAGGTGATATTCTCCCCCTTTTTGTAACAACAAGATAGCTATTATTTTTCTCCCCCTTTCTAAAGGAAATTTAGCTAACTTATATCTCCCCCTTAAAAATTGACAATTAGCTCATTAATTTTAACTCCCCATATCTAAATGCTTATGATAAAAAGATAGGATAAAGGGTTTTACCTCACCTACCATGGCCAATAAAATGGCCCGAATGGTGGTGGTGGATGCCACATCGGATGGGGCTCCCATCCGTAGCTTGGAGGCCCGAGCATTGGAGCCGATCTCCAATCTGGTGGTCGACGTGCGGCGGGTCCGTCGTTTGTTCGCCGTCTCGTCGGTCTTCTTGTTCTCCTCCTTGGTCTACTCCTTAGTTCTCCCAACTCGAGTTGACCAGACTTGAGCTTGTAGGTCCAGTCCTTTATGTTGTAATTATCCCTGAACCCTACAAAACAGGATTCTAATTTTTTCTTCGGTATCCAAGTGAGCTTGGATCCGGATCTGTTAGCGGGTCATCTTGATGGAGATCCTTTCTCAACCTTAGGGCTATATAAATCATCTACTTTGTTGATTAGTTTGTTAGAGTTTTCCCTAAGACATGCAATTTCTTTTTCTATAGTATTCATTTTAGTCTTTAAATCAAAAATTTCTATTTTTAGACAGTCATTTTCCTCAATCAATTTATTATTTTCATTGATGAGGTCTTGATTTTCTAATAATAGGTTATCAATTCTAGGATTAGCTTCTAGATCCTTAAGTTTTATTTCTAACCTATCATTTTCAGATTTAAGAAAGCTAAGATTCCTTTTCATGCTTTTGTTTTCTATTTTTAGAGATTTACTAAGCTCAAATAGTTCATTAAAAGCTTCTTGTAAATCAAAATTTACCTCGTCGTCGGAGTCGCTTCCGCTTTCACTGTCGCTATTGGTTCCTCTGGCCATGAAACCAAAGCAAGTGGTTTCTTCTTCTTTTTCTTCTTCTTCTTCCTCCGAGCTGAAATCCTCATGAGTGCCTTCCAACCTCCTCCATATCTCGTGGGCGGTGGTGCACTCTTGGATTCGTTCGAATTCCTTCAGACTCAATGCGCAGTACAAGGCATTCATTGCCTTTGCGTTGAGTGAGAGCTCTAGAATCTGCACCTGCGAGTAGCCTCCTTGGGGTCGCTTCGGGATCTCGTATGGGGTTTCGCAACATCCCCATACCTCGAATTCAGTGGCTTGAAGCCACGTCTTCATCCTCAGCTTCCAGTAGCTGTAGTTGTTCCCGTCAAAGTAGGGCGGACGGGTTGTGGACTGCCCCTCGGAAATTTTGATCACTGATGTGCTTCCCTCCATTTGATCTCTTGCCGGGTGTTACTCCGATCTCGCAAGACCTGCTCTGATACCAATTGAAGTTTCCTACTTGGAGGGGGTGAGATTAGCGTAACGTAAAAAATGCGGAATATAAATAATCTCACAAATAAGCAATCACACAAAGTACACAAAGATTTTTAGGTGGAAACCCAAACCGGGTGAAAACCACCACCTAACCCTCTCGAGCTAGGATTTTCCGATCAACCTAGTTGATCAAATCCACTAACCGAATCACTTTAAAACGAGGGTGATTCAACCTCAGTACAACCACGCTACAAGTACGAGGGTAGCGTTCCTCAACCCCTTCTCTCCACGAGAAGGATTTTGTCCCACGAAGGAGACGGGAATTCGCAAAGCGAATACCCAACAAAATAACAAAGATAAAAGAAAACAACAAACCTATAGAGCCAACAAAGTAATTTAAACCTAGCTTCTATAGGAAATAGGAAACTCCCCTTTGCAAGGAGTACGTCGACGATGACGCGGGTGCGTGAGCCACGCAACGGCGCAATGTCGCTCTCGAAGACAACGGCGGGAGAGCGAGTGCGCGAAGGGAATGATGCTCTCAAGATGTAGAACTTGAGCTTAGAGAGCAAGAGCTTCTTGGACACAAGAGAGTGGAAATACTTGATCTTAGTGTATTGCAAAGTGTTTCTTGTGTCTTAGTGTTTCTCTTGTATATCTAGGTGTGAAAAGGCTCCCCTCTATTTATAGAGGCCTTAAAGTCCAAGAGAATCAGGCCGAAATCAGGACAATGATTACATTTGACAGGGTTATCAGACGTCTAACTCTGGTATCAGATGTCTGGAAGGCCACTTTAAGACGTCTGATTTCAAGGTCAGACGTCTGATTCTATGCGGGTTTCTCCCTTACTTGAATCAGATCTAAACAGGGTTTTTGTGCAAGTCCATCAGACGACATACAGGACGTCTGGCACTAAGTCTGGACGTCTGGAAACCTACTTTTACTGTGGGAATTGATTACCAAACGTTGCAACGGCTAGAAAATCTCTGAGAAGAGATTTTGGGTCAGCCGAGGCAAAACGGTCATTTATCAGACGTCTAGAAAGACCTAAGGACGTCTGATAAGGCTCTAACGGTCATATTTTTGACTGCCTGCTAAGCTAGCCAACGGTCCACTATCTGGACGTCTGGCAAGTCCATCAGACGTCTTCTAAGACGTCTGGACTAAGGTCTGGACGTCTGATTTCATCAGACAGAACTAGCCATGTCCAGCCTAACAGTTATCAGACCTCTGAAACAACAGTCAGACGTCTTAAAATTCTTTATCAGACATCTGATTTAGGAATGAGACGTCTGGAAGTGATGTTTGAACCCTATATTGATTTTCTAAGTATTCTACAGAAAACCTAAGTATCCTAGGGTTGTGCCGGTGTTCCTAGGACTACTGTTAGGGTTCTTTGAGGCTCTTTAACATAAAATATCTAAGGAAATAAAGAGCAACAAAAGAAATGAAAAATACAACAAGTACAAAAGAAGGAAATCTATCATATCCTTCATTTCCTTCCATCTTCAATCTGTCGCTCCACGCGAACCTCCTCTGTTTTCCATCAAGCTCCTCCAATCCGTCCTGGATGCGAGCTCGAACTCCGTCTAAACACGTCCACATTTGCAATTGATCTGAAATCTAGGACTCAAATTGCAAATGTTAAATAACACGTGTTTTGTTATCATCAAAACAAATGATCGTGGTGCTTTAGCACCAACACTAGGACCTAGCAGAGATGAGTTGGATCTGAGGATAGTGAGATGTGCCTTTTTTGGGCTACAGTAGCACCCAGAAAGGATATAGATGTTATGACCCACAATGCAAGAAACATTGTGACTGCAGATGTCACTTTCCATGAGCCTATTCCCTACTTCCCTACAGATGGTTATCAGGTGATGTTTGAAAGAAGCTCAGTTCCTATGCTTGTTCCACCAATTACCTTGGAACAGATTCTTATCACACGGTAAGGATACCACTACCACAAAGACATCTATGAAGCAAGAGGCAGAGATTACTCATATATATAGGTTACTGGTCACATACAGACAACATGCATGGTGTCAAGAACACACCCCCCACCACCTCAGCCACCTATCCCGTCCCTTGGTCAGGTATATATTGATACTAACGTGAGTTGTCCTAGTGGTGCTTGTGCAGGTTCCTTATATGAGTCTACTTCCCCTCTTGAGCAGCAGGCTACATCTCTTATTGATACTGGGCCCATAAAGGAAGATCTTGACCTTCCGATAGCTTTTCAGAAGGCCCCCCTCAGCTATGCCCATTACCATATTGCAGGAGCAGTGTCTACTACCAACCTTGGGAGATCATTTGCTATGCTCGCTATTGCTCTTTCGGCGACACAGACACCTACATCCTATCAGCCAGCCATACTGGATCCAAAGTGTCATCAAGCCATGGAGGATGAGATGGCTGCTCTATGCTCTAAAGGGACGTGGGAACTGACTACTCTGCCTCCTCACGCCAAGACAATAGGGTGTCGTTGGATCTTCGCTCTTAAGTACAACCCAGATGACACTATCTCTTGCTACAAGGCGAGGTTAGTACCAAAGGGATTTAACCAAACATATGGGGTAGATGTCTTTAATACCTTCTCTTCTGTAGCCTGGTTCCCTACTATTTGCATTCTGTTGTCTGTTGTTGCTCATTATGACTGGCCACTTCATCAGCTGGATGTGAAGAACGCCTTCTTGTATAGAGATCCTCAGGACGAGGTCTACATACAATAGCCTCCCAAGTTTGAGAGTCAGAGGTAGTGTGTATGTAGACCGAAGAAAGCCATCTATGGCTTGAAATAGAGCCCAAAAGCTTGCTTCCGGAAAACTCAGAGAAGGTACAGACATAGGGCTTGTGAGATCTTCTGCTAATCATTCACTCTTTATCAGGAAGAACTTAGGAGGAGTTCTGGTACTCCTTGTTTATGTTAATGATCTTATCCTTACTGGGGATGACATTACTGGGATAGCAGAGGTGAAGAAGTTGGTTGAAGCCTTTATGATCAAGGATCTGGGTGAACTTAGATATTTTCTTGGCATTGAGGTGGCACGCAGCAAAGAGGGTATTGTCCTTAAACAATGCAAGTATGCTCTTGATGTGTTACGGGAGACAAAGATGATGGAATCTAAGCCCGCTAATATACCTATGGATACCAAAGGATACCTCTATGATATAGACTCTTTGCCTATAGATAACAGATCGTATAGACAATTTGTTGATAAGCTGTTATATCTTACTATTACATGTCCTAATCTTTCTCTTACAGTAGGAAAACTTAGTCAGTTCCTAGACAAATCAACCAAGTAGCATTGGGATGTTGCTATGTAGGTGCTTAGATACATGATGAAAGCACCTCGTAGAGGTATTATGTTTCAAAAGAGCACGTCTATGAGTATTATTGGCTATTCTGATGCTGACTATACAAGTTGCATGGCAAACAGAAAGTCGATAACTGGGTTCTGCACTTATGTGGCAGGCAATCTAGTAACCTAGAAGAGAGAGAAGCAACAGGCAGTATCCTGATCCAGTGCAGGGTCAGAATACCGTGCTATGGCACAGACAGCTAAAGAGATGGTCTGGGTCAGATCAATATTATAGGATCTCCATGTCTAGGTGGAGGGATCAATAGAAATGAGGTGTGATAATCGCATTACTACTTACATTGCAAACAACCCAGTATTCCATGAACGTACGAAGCATGTTGAGGTTGATTGCCATTATACCAGAGACTTGATACAACGTGGGGTTATCTACACTACCTCAGTTGCTTCTGAAGAACAGATTGCAGATATATTCACGAAGCCTCTTCCTAGATCTGTATTTGACAGATGTTCCAAACTGAGCATCATTGATATATATACTCTAGCTGAGGGGGAGTGTTGACATAGCACTCTAGTTATCTTTCCTTACTGTGTTTGGACTGCTTTATTATTTATTTTGTCCTGTTGAACTTATGTTGCAATCTACCCAAAACCTCTCTCTATCTAAAGAGGTGCAAGGTTTCTTTTGAGAAATATGATTATTCATTTTCTCCAACTTACATTAGACATCATGTCCCCACACCTCACAGCAAAATAGTGTGGCAAAGAGGAAACACAAACATTTACTGGATGTGGCTCGTACACTATTGATCCATCATTGTTTGCCATATTTATACTGGGGCGATGCGGCGCTTACGGCTTATTACCTTATTAACAGGATTTCTTCAATATTGCATGAACGGACCCCGTGACATATTTTGTATCTTAACAGTAATCTGTTCCAGCTACCATCTCGTGTATTTGAATGTGTAGCATTTATACACCTACTAGGTCCAGGGAGAGATAACCTGACATCGAGAGCTGTGAAGTATGTTTTCCTTGGTTATTCATGGACACAGAAGGGATGCCGATGTTTTGATCCAGTGGCCAGCAGCCAGGCATTATGTGAGCGTTGATGTTAGTTTTCAAGATTTGGTCCCGTACTTCTCCCTTGCAGCATGACAATTATCACCAAAGGCTGAGTTTGCTCCTATGCCTATTCCTCTTATTTCTATGGATGAGTTTCCAGTTTCTAAGGTTGGTCCTACACCTAACAGTGGTAGTTAGGAACTTATGAGCAGTACTGCACCTGACAGTGGTGGTAATCATCAAAGATTCAGGGATCCACCTATTACATTTCAGTTGCCAATTACCTACAGGCAACACAGCCCCCCTACTTCAGACCCACCACCCTCCCCGAGTCGAGTATGTGTTGAGGCATCTGATGATTGTGTGCCTAATGGTGATTGTGCAAGACCAAGTGATGTCCCAGATGATGACTTTGCAATTGCTATTCGGAAGGTTCTTCATTCTTGTGCACAGTACCATGTGGCTAGAGCTGTGTGTACAGCTAATTTGGGGACTACCTTTGGGCTCTTTACTATTGCGCTAATTGCCATAAAGATACCTTTCACGTACCAATAGGCCTTACTTGATCCAAAATGGTGTAAAGCCATGGAGGATGAGATGGCCACTCTTCAAACTCGACAAACTTGGGAGCTTACTCCTCTTCCAGCTAGTGCCCATCTGGTGAGATCTCTTTGGGTTTTTGCCCTAAAATACAATCCTGAAGGATCTATTTTAAGGTACAAGGCTCAGTTGGTAGCAAAGGGGTTCACCCAGATATATGGGGTGGACTTCTTCGATACTTTCTCCCCACTTGCTTCCCTATCAACAATCCAGATACCTATCTTTGTTGCTGCACATAAGGATTGGTTGTTTCACCATCTTGATGTGAAGAACGCCTTCCTCTACGGCGATCTTTAGGAGGAGGTGCACATGCAACAGCCCCCCAGTTTCGCGATCTATGGCCTTAAGCAGAGTCCGAGAGCATAGTTCTAGAAGCTCCTAGAGGTAATAGAGAAGATGGGTTTGTAGAGATCTTCATCAAATCATTCTCTATTCGTTAGGAAAACTGAGAGGAGAGTTGTGGCTTTGCTGGTATATATTGATGATCTCATTATTACCGATGATGACAAAGCTAAGATAACTGAGGTCAAGTGGTCTCTGACTGAACAGTTTGTTATGAAAGACCTAGGGCAGCTTCGGTATTTCCTTGGTATAGAGATAACCACAAGCAAGCAGGGGATTGTGTTGTCCCAGCGCAAGTATGCTTTGGATGTGCTCCAGGAAACAAGGATGCTTGGGTCCAAGCCAGCAAATATTCCTATGGACCCCAAGGTACATATTTATGATGAGCAAGCAGCGCCCATTGACAATTGAGCATACAAGCAACTTGTGGGAAAATTATTATATCTTATGATTACCAACCCTGATATTGCTTTGGTTGTAGGAAAGCTTAGTCAGTTTATGGACAAACCGACCAAGCAACACCAACAAGTGGCTATATAGGTGCTTAGATACCTGAATAAAGCACCTAGACGAGGGATACTTTTCCAAAGAGGAACTCCCATGATAATAGTTAGATATTCTGATGCTGATTATGCAGGATGCCTAGCAAATAGAAAACCCAATTACTAGATTCTACACATTTGTAGCTAGTAATCTGGTTACTTGGAGTAAAAAACAAGTAGTAGTTTCCAAATCTAATGCCAAGTCAAAGTATAGGGCTATGACCCAGACAACTACAAAGATGATTTAGGTGAGGCCTCTACTGCGTGATTTGCATGTCCAGATTCAGGAACCTATGGAGATGAGATGTAACAACCGGGCAACCACATATATTGCGAACAACTCCATGTTCCATTAATGCACCAAGCATGTCAAGGTAGATTACCACTACACCAGAGACTTGGTCCAATGTGAGATGTTGCGCACTACCTTTGTTGCATTTGGAGACCAGACAACAAATGTCTTCACGAAGCCTCTTCCACGTTCTGCTTTCGATGATTGTTGTTTCAAGCTAAGCATGATCAATATCTATGCTCTAGCTTAAGGGGGATTGTTGAGGCACCCCTTCCATCTTATGTTTTCTATTTATTTTTGGCCTAGTTTGTTATTTCTATTTTCTTTACGTACATATCATGTTCTTTTTCCAATACCTCTTCTCTATATACAGAAGTGTTGGGTTCTTTGAGAGAATAGATTTGATCATTTTGTCCAAACTATGTTAGTGAAAAGCACCCAACGCATCAAACATTTTTTTCATTTGCCAATAGAAAATTGACACTGAGGGTCCTAAGTATGCCAACATCCCCAGAACCCCTTCTTCCCTGACAGCAGTAGCCCTCCACCTTATGTCATCCTCCTCACTGCAGCCACTGGAACCCATACTTCTAGAAAGGAACATCCTTCCCAGGAAGGTGCTCCAATCTCCTTTAATGCACAGCCACAGCCAGATCCTACTCTTCCACCGCCAGGTCAGTAGGGCATCTGGCCAGGTGTCCATTTACCGGTGCCCTTTTTCTCCTCCATAGAGTGTCATAGACTTGTCACTTATATAATTTGACAGCTTCCTATTTCCAGAGCTATTACCTAGTGCAGGGTATAGACGATCTTTCTGTCATTATAGACAAAATCAAGTTTACAACAGTTTTTGATTCTTATTTCCAGAGGCCGAGAGAAAGCCAAGTTATCTTGTAGTTAACAAAAATCCAGTTGACACAATATCAAGGCAGGAAAAAGGAACTGCAGAAATTTGTTTGTGCTGTTCAAATATAACAGAAAATATGATTTTCCCATGCAATAGAAACAATCTGGGTGATTGATGCATCATTAGAATGGAAGGTATGGTGATACAAATTACCAAATATCATGATATCATAAATATGATTGGAAACTGGTTTCTTTTTTAAACCAAACATTATAATTTACTAAATTAACACCATTCTTTTATTTAGGAAATGGACTACTGCAATATTTTCCAAGAGTTTCACATACCTCTTGTCCTTTTTAGGAGCTTTGCTAGCAAGCCTAGCTGTTTGTACAGAAGCATCTGCAGAAGCAGCTTCTGGAGTTGCACGCAAAATTTCACATATGAGTTGTTGGCATTCACTCTTTCTCCATGGAAAAAAAAGAATACAGAAGCATTAGTACATCATAACTACCAGGAGAAGAAAACGTTTGTCAAATGTAGAACAAAATGGAATCGACATTTATACTAAAGGATAAATGAAGAAAGTTAACAAAGAAAATGCCAGGAATCACCTAGAGTAGGTGAATGAAAAAAAGATAATTATCAGCACCATGAATAATCTGTTCCTTTTTTTTGTAAACTAGGGGGAAGGTTAGCACCCTCTATTTTCATTAAAAAGCCTAACGCTTTACAAAGAATGGAAGGACATTCCGCCGCTACAAATTTGACCAGTGCTCTCTAAAGGACGAAGCCTGATACAAAACATTACAAACATAAAACCTCGCCCTCCCCCCACCCTCCCCGAAAATTTACCCCACTCAGCTGCAGCCACAAAGATCATAAATTTGTCAAATGATACGCCTGGTCGATTTTTAACCTAAAAGCTCCTTCGACAAAGGAATTCCAAAAATCAGCCACACAACAAAGACTGATCCAGCAAATACCAGCATGTTTCCAAACCTCCTGAGCTCTCGGACAATCAAAGAGATAGAGAACAGGCATCTTCCGTATTACATGGCAACATGTGGCTGCATGGCATCTGAGGCTGGCACAAGTTTCCTACAATAAACCTTTGTCACGACCCTCTCTCTTCACAATAACCATGCGAAGATCCACTGTTAGCATGATAGTTATTATTTAGGCACTCCTTGAATTTTTGCACTGTTTTGCTATTTTATATTTCTGCCTAGACTTATGTTATAATTTTTCCTTTCACCACTCTCTATATAAAGAGGTGTAGAGTTTCGAAGTTCAATAAGATTCTTCATTTTTTTCAACTTGATATCAGAGCCACAATCCTAAATCGACGCTCCAATATAACACCCACTCAAGACATCCATAGCCTTTCCACCCTAACCCTCATCTCTCTCTCTCTCTCTCTCTCTCTCTCTCTCTCTCTCCCTACCACCACCGCCGACCAAGGGCCAACAGTGGTGCCACCACCGGCTGTAGCAGCAGTAGTTCACGCCGCCACTGCCTCCCAGCAACAGTAGTTCACGCCACCACTGGTGGCCCTCCAGCGCTGCCTGTAGTCACCGCCAACAACTAGTGGTGGTTGGTGGGGATCTCCCTCGCCGGTAAGGGGGAGAAGCACCCCTTAGAGACGCTACTAGGGGTTTCCTCGTGCCCTAACATGTGTCTCGATTGATCCTAACGAGTTGGGTCTCTTGGGATGATTTCAAGGACCTCTAGGTCTTAGATCTCATATTCAAGAGGTCACAATCTTCCTAATCTACAGTTTTTCAAATCTGAAATTTTCTTTCAGATCACTATTGTTGGCATGTTTCCCTCTTCCATTGGCACGATGGCATCTTCTAGCAATTCAGAGGTGACATTGGATACCGCTACAGATGTAGGGAGTTACAAACTTTGAACTTTGTTCCTATCGCGAAGTTGGATGAGACCAACTATGCTAGATAATCTCAAGCGTTCCTCATAACAGTTGAGGGACACAATAAGGAACATATCTTGATGGAGACAGAGCCACAGAATAAGACTAGGAAATACGCCACGTGGAAGAAGGATAATGGCATGGTCTGAGCATGGATCATAAACTCAATGGAGCCCCGAAACGATGATAACATCATATATTACAAGACTGCGAAGGAGATGTAGGATTTTGTACATGATACATATTCACAGGAAAGGAATTCCAGCAAAGTCTTTGGATACACCATGAGATCAATAGCCTAAAGTAGGAAGGTCAGTCATTGTCTCAATATTATGCTACCCTAAAGGGGCTCCTGGAGAAATATAATACATGCAAACAGGTTTCGACCTGTGCTACTCAGAGGACATACAGGAGAGAGTTGCAATCCTACAGTTTCTTGATGGGCTTCGACCTGAATATAAGGCAACTAGGTCCCAGATTCTGACACTTTCTGAGCTTCCATCTCTTGAGGAAGCATACAGTCAGATGACTAGAGTGGTTATGAAGCCATCCACACTAGATGTTGAGTAGACTTCTTCATTGTTGGCTACTGGAGGATGTAGTGCTCCATCAACCAGGGGGAGAGGGCATGGTCGGGGTTAGACTGGCAGACCTCTGACCACATGCTCCCATTGTGGCAAGGTTGGTCATATAAAGGCTACATGCTGGTCTAAGCATGGTAGCCCTCCCATGGCTAACCAAGCTATTTCTTTAGAGGTGTTGGGCGACATTGTATTATGTGCTTACTATGATGCAATGGTGCAGCACCTCGCCCAACTAACACAAGAGCCTACGACTGCCACAGATACAACCACTTTCGTCTCCTCAGGTATAGCTTTTGCCTTGAGTTCTAGTAGTGGTCTTTCTAATGGAACTATGTGGCTGGTAAATTCAGGAGCATCTTGTCATCTGAGTGGAGACCAGAATTGTTTTCAACACATTCAGTTTGCTCCTCCTGGTACAACTATTCAGGTAGAAAATGGAAAGCATTCCATGTTGAGTTACGTTTTATTGTAAGGGGCTATTTGTTATCTTGCTTTTCCTTGTTGGACTTATTTTGTTATTTTTTCCTTGTTTCTCTCTATATAAAGAGACATAGGGGCGGCTTGGTAAACAAGATTTTGGTCTTTTTTTCAACATGGTATCAAGCACCAAGTTGAGGCCACCACCAAAAAGAACACGAACCCTACCTTAAGCCCTTTCGCCGAGAGCCACCGCCACCACCGCCGGCAGCAACGTCGGTGCCGGATCGCCGCCGCAACAGCAGCAGCATCTTTGATTGCTACCGCTACTGCGACCGGATCGTCGCCGCACCGTAGCAGGTGATCGCTGCACTGCGGCAGTCGCTCCTCTCCGTCGCTACTGCAACCGGATCGCCACCACACCGCAACAGGTAATCACAGTGCTATTGCATCCGCTCATCGCCGCCTTGCTGAAGCCGGATCGCTACGACCCCACAGCAGGTAATCGCTCGTCGCCACCCTGCTGCAGCCGGATCGCCACCTCCATGTCGCTCCCAGCCCCTGCTGCTGCTATGCCTCACCTTGAAGCTGTTGTAGTACATCACCACACCTTGGTGCACGTGCCACAGTAGCGCAAGTTGCAGCCGCAGCGTTCTCTCCTCATTTTACCGCCGCCTAGGTCGCCGGAAGAGGACTAGTGTCTCCAAGAACTTTGTAGGAAGGTTCTTGACTATTGAGGGATGGAGATTTGAATCAAGAACCATCCTATGGGTTGTATGACTTCTTTGATCTTTTGATCTGATTTAGGGTGTGTATGCCCTGTTGTGAATGATTTTTTAGGGTGTGTATTCCCCTAATTGCTTGGTTCTTAGGGTGTGTATTCCCCAATGAAGTGTTGGAGATATTGTTGATGGATTACAGGTTGTGTATTCCCCACGTTTGATGGTGTTTGCTTCAGGATTTCAAATCTGCCATTTGGGCTTATTCTTATGTATCTAAAGTTACCATGTTTGCATCAAATGCTTCTGAGATCTCTTCAGGACAGAGTATAGATAGCAGGGTGTACAAGAGCCCCTTCTTTGCTCCAATTAAAAAATTGGACAAGACCAATTACCCCTGTTGGTCTCGAACCTTCCTGGTCACTGTGGAAAGTCATGAGAAAAGGCATGTGCTTATGGAGGTGCCACCGGAGCAGAAAACAGGAAAATACGCAACTTGGAATCAAGATGATGCTATGGTGAGAGCCTGGTCTTGAATAGCGTTATTCCAAGGATTGACGATGAAATTATGTACTACAGTTCTACCGAAGAGATGTAGGATGGTTTGAAGACTACTTATTCACATAAGTTGAATTCAACTCAAGTATTTCATATCCACTATAAATTATGCCATCTCAAGTAGGAGATGAGTCTATCTACGTATTATTCCAGTATGAAGGGGTTATTGGAGAAATATAATGCATGTAGACCAATATGTACTTCTACATGCAGGGATCACGGGAAAGAATGTACAGCCCACATGTTCGTTGTAGGGCTGTGTGATCACTATTCTGCGGCTCGTTCACAAATTCAGACTCTCTCTAAGCTTCCTCCTATTGAGGAAATTTACAGGAGGCTGAGTAGGATGTAAATTCATCCTACTCATGATGCGATTGTTACCAAAATGCCTTTGACTCATGCAGTTGTTAACACTCGTGGTGGTCGTGAAGGCTTCTTTCGTGACAAAGGCAGGGATCGAACTAATGGTGGTCATGACAAGCCTATGTGTTATTACTGTAGTAGGCTTGGCCATGTCGAGGCTAAGTGTTGGAATAAATTTGGTCGTCCTCCTGTTACCAACCTGGCTTCTGTTACAGCATCTTCAGGTGTGAGTACCGAAGTAGCATCCCTTGCAGAGGCAAACTATGATGCAGTTGTGCAATGGCTAACACAGTTGACCCATGAGCAACCTCAATCTCCAGCACTACAACCTATGCATCTGCATCAAGTACAAAAGGCTCATGGTTGATTGATTCAGGTGCATCTGATCATTTGATAGGAAATTCCCAATGCTCAACGGAATTGCAGAAGATACCACAGGACCATTGAGTACAGTTGGCAGATGGTAAACATGCCCCCATCCGTGGTAAGGGAGGGATATCAGTTATACCCTCCATGCATCTTGATGATATATCTTATGTGTCAGACATGGCAATGCAACTGCTATCTATTAGTTCTATTACTAAGCAGTTAAATTGTTGTGCTATTTTTGACGTTGTCGGATGCACCTTTCAGGACCGCATGACGGGGAGGACGATTGATGGTGGCCATAAGGAGGGGGTGTGTATCAGCTAGTTCAGAGTCCGATTGCTGCAGCCTGCCAGACGACTACTGTAGGGAGTGCCTTGCAGTAACACAGAAGACTAGGTCATCCTTCACTAGATAAGCTACGCCGTGTCATCCCTCACCTGTCTCATGCGATGAAGATTCAATGTGATGCATATCAGCTGGGAAAGCATCACACTACCAGTTTTCCAGCATCTATCCAGTCTACCAATTCTACTTATTTTGATTTGCTACATTGTGATGTATAGGGCCCTAGCCATGTGGCAGACTGCCAGAATTTTAGATATTATATGTTATTTGTGGATGATTTTTCACGCTTATCATGGACTTTTTTATGAAGAATAAATCAAAAGTTGGTTCTTTGATTCAGCAATTTGTGATGTTTGTGAAAAATCAATTTGATGTATGCATTAAGAAAATCAGAACAGATAATGCATTAGAATTTTGCATAAAGAAACTGACTAATTTGTATGGATCACTGGGTAGTGTGCATCAGACATCATGTCCTCACACGTCACAGTAGAATGGGATAGCTGAAAGGAAATACCGCCATATTATGGATACAACTAGAGCTTTACTTATCCGGAATAGTGTTCTACATAGTTATTGGGAAGATGCGGTTCTTACTAGTTATCTCATTAACAGGCTTCCTTCCTCTGTGTTACATGAGCAAATCCCATGGAGTATCTTATATCCTGATGCAGACTTATTTCTTGTGCCACTGAAGACTTTTGGTTGTGTCACATTTGTATACCTCCTTGGGCCTAGTCGTGACAAATTGGCACCAAGGGCGGTTAAGTGTGTATTTCTGGGATACGCACTCAGAAGGGATATAGGTGTTTTGATCCCATACACCAGAAACACTATGTAAGCGCGGATGTGACTTTACACAAGTCTATCTCTTATTTTTCTACCTCAGGTCATCAGTTGAGGGAGATAGAGGTGGCTACTCCTATGTCTGTACCTCCTATAGCCTTGGAGGACTTCTCTCATAGTAGTAGTGTATCTACTACAAATCATACTGTGGGCACTTTCAGACTTGTACCACCTGATGAGAAGACATTTAAGGGTGTTACATATCAGCTGCTAGTCACTTACAGAGAGAAGATACACACACCCTTTTTCTCAGTTCCTACTAAGCCACCATCATCATCCTCCGCTCAGGTATGTGTTGGAGATAGTGATGCTTCTTCTGCTCATATGTCTTCAGGGTCCCTTGCTCTGCCCATGGATGAGGATATTCCCATTGCTATCAAAAAGGCTCCGAGATCCTATGCACAGTATCATGTTGCTGGCAGTGTTTCTGCAGGTTCTCCCTGGTCAAAGTTTCATGCCTTCACAGCTACAATCTCTAGTACGGAGATACTTCCTACCAGCAGGCTCTTCTACATCCACATTGGAAGGCACCTATGGAAGAGATGTCAGCGCTTAATGATAGAGGCACCTGGGAGTTGTCTACTCTACCTTCTGGCACGCACTTAGTTGAGGCCAGATGGGTCTTTGCCCTGAAATACAACCCTGATGGGTCTATTTCTCAATATAAGGCTCATCATGTAGCCAAAGGATTCACCCAGACCTGTAGGGTGGATTTCTTTGACACTTTTTCTCCTATGGCACAACTCTCCACAGTCCGTATTCTTGTCTCTATTGCAGCTCATTATGGATGGCTTCTACACCAGCTGAATGTTAAAAATGCCTTTCTATATGGAGACTTAGAGGAGGAGATCTACATACAGCAGCCACCAAGCTTTGAGGTTAAGGGACAATGTGTGTGTAAACTTCGTAAGGCTATTTATGGCCTTAAGCAGATCCCTCGAGCCTAGTTTCAGTGTTTGTCTGAGGCACTTTCTATTTTTAGGATGCAGCGATCTTCTGATTATTCTCTGTTGTTAGGAAGACCAATACCGGTACTGTGGCTTTATTGGTATATGTTGATGACATTATCCTTACAGGTGTTAATGCAGATGGTATTACTCAAGCGAAAGATTATTTTGCTCACCAGTTTGTCATCAAAGATCTTGAAAAGCTGAGATATTTTATGGGCATTAAGATCGCCACGACCAAGGCATAGTGATGTCTCAGAAGAAGTATGCACTTGATATTCTTCAAGAGACAGACATGCTAGGATTCAAGGAAATCAACATTCCCATGGATCCTAAAGTTCACCTATTTGAGGATACGGTGAAGCTAAAGGATAAGAAGGTCTATCGGCAACTGGTTGGGAAGTTATTGTATCTAACCATCACCAGGCCAGACATCAGCCTTGCAGTGGGTAAGCGAAGTCAGTTCTTATACAAGCCCACTGATGTTCACTGGCAGGCGATTATGCAAGTGTTGAGATACATTAAGGGATGTCCAGGCAAAGGCATTCTATTCCAAAAGAAGAAGGGCCCTATGTCTATAGTGGCTTACTATGATGCAGATTATGCCGAAGATGTTTGAGACAGCCAGTCTACCACTGGTTTTTGCACATTTGCGGCTGAAAATTTGGTGACCTGGGAGAGCAAGAAATAAAGTGTTGTTTCACGCTCTAGTACTAAGTCCTAATACAGCGCTATGGCTCATACTGTAACTGAGATGATATAGATCAGATCTCTGCTACGAGATCTTCATGTTGATATTCAAGAGCCTATGAAGATGCATTATAACAATCAAGCTACAACATACATTGCTAACAATCCCATGTTTCATGAGAGGACGAAACATGTGGAAGTAGACTATCATTATACCGGGAGCCTGATTCAGCAGGGTCTACTTTGTACTACGTGTCTTGCCTCCACTGACCAAACTGCTGATGTATTTACCAAGCCACTACCTCACCCCCAGTTTGAAAAGTGTAGAAACAAGCTGAGCATGGTGGATATATATGCTCCAACTTGAGGAAGAGTGTTGAGTTATGTTTTATTGTAAGGAGCTATTTGTTATCTTGTTTTTCCTTGTTGGACTTATTTTGTTATTTTTCCCTTGTCTCTCTCTATATAAAGAGACATAAGGATGGCTTGGTAAATAAGATTTTGATCTTTTCTTCAACTTTCCAGAATTGATGGCAAAGGAGATATTACGTTCAGTGAGATTGCCGAATATTTTATTTGTTCCTGACTTATTTTATTTGTTCCTGACTTTCCTATTAGCCTTTTGTTAGTTAGCAGGATTACAAAAGAGACAATCTGGGAGGAAATTGAGAAAACAATATGCTCGACATAAGGCAGGGTGGACGAGGCAAGATGAAGGGGAGAGAGAGAGGGAGAGGGAAAGGGAGTGAGGGCGATGGGAAAGCCTCTCGTGAGCACCATCTCCAGCAGGTGGAGTGTTTCAAGTGCAGGGGAAGAGGACACTTTGCACGAGACTGTCGTGATCCTGTGGTATGTCTCGGCTGCAATGGGGTTGGCCATCGTTGGAGATCGTGCCCCAAGAGGAGTGTTTACAGTAGGGGATCATTGGGGGGGGCATCGGTTGCCACCTCCTCATGATCCTCCATGTTTGGAGATCGAGATTCCTTGGTCTTCAGAGGTGGGGACTCTTAATGATCTTCTAGATTTCTCTTTGGTAGGGGTATATCTTGAAGGGAAGGTGGACATGAAAGAGGTATGTTCTTCTTTAATGAACCTTGGTTTATCTTCAGAGGGGTGGAGTTTGGCAGTTTTATCAGAGAAGAAGGTCCTTGTTTTTTGTTTGAACGAGGAGAATTTGAAGTTTATTAAATTCAAGGAGATGCGTTATGATTGTGGGGTTATTAGATGGAGATTGCCAACGGTGTATGAAGGAGCTAGCGATGAAAGAATTCCCTTCCACCCATTGATTGCTTTTCGAATTCTTGGTCTTCCTCTTAGATTAAGGATGGTGGGGGTGATTTAAGCTTGGTGTCAATCATTTGCACCAATTCGTAATTGTTCAGGGCTTGGACTCCGTGATGGAGATGTTTCTTCTGTGCTGGTTGAGGATGAGCTACATACTGGGAAGACGTTTCCAAAAAGAGTGGTTATTCGTTTTGGTGCGTGTGCTAGCGTGATTTCCATTGAGGAAGTTTCTTTTGGAGGTGAAAACACTAGGTCCGGATCAACAACGTATGCGCAGCTACTTGCGAAACCTGCTGTGGGGTCAACTATGGCAAAGAAGATGGGTGGAGATGGTTCGAGGAAGGTGTCGATCGAAGCGATGGTGATGCATGGTGATGCTGTGGCCATGCATGGTCGAAGCAGGGTCAGCGACGATGCTGCGAGGACGCAGGTGGCGACGAAGGTGGGCTACGATCCCGATGGAGGCCTTGCCACGTCATCCCACAACATCCAGAGGCTAGTTACCAGATTTGCTGACCAAGCTGGCACTCCACTTTCTAATGAAGATCTTTCCAACTGTGCAACTTTTCAAGGAAAGGTCCACATTCCTTTTTCGGAAAAGAGCCTTTCGTTCGAAAAGCGCCTATTTTTGGCAAAGGAGAACTGCACCACTGCTAAGGTGGCTGATTGCAGCATAGAATAGGAATCTGGATTTGGAAACGGATCTAGAGTTGGTAAGTCTGATCTGCCCAACTCTGCTAGGTGATATAGACACAATTATTGAGGGTAAAATGCCTATTCATGCATATTCCTAGACTTAGATTTGCATTTCATGTTATAAATATTGCATAACATGCATCATTCTGCATTTAGAGTACTTGTATATAATTTAGGTTAATTGCGCCCATTTTGTAGTCAGGAGAGAAGGAGATTTATTTTGGAGCCTCGGATTGACGATCTGACCGTACGGATCTGATCAGTACGACGATTAGAGTCCAACACCTCCGAAATCACCTTTATCGGAGTCCCATAGCACCATATGCAATCTAAGGAAGATCAACGGTCAAGGGACTAGATAACATAATTCGGAGCTTCAATCAACAAATTCGACCATGCGGATGGATTCGGGTCGACAATCGCAGTCCAACGGCACGAAAATCGACTCAATCTGACCTCTGTTGCAGCCCCTACAACGACAAGAAGGCACATATCGCGCCACATGGCGCAACCCAAGCCGCCCATGCACGCGCAGTGGCAGCGCACGCAGGTGTGTAGCGTGCGAAGGCGCGTGACACAACGCGCGGAGCGCGCTCCAGCGCAGCATGGGCACGTGGGCTTGTCTTCACGACGTTTACGATGGATCTTCAGCGACGTTTATGACTGTCACTAAATGTCCTGTATACGAATTTGATTCTTTCCTCTACTATAAACGACCCATACCGCTCCCATTTTTCTTCATCTCTTCCTTTCTTCCTCTCACCACCTCCAAGGCTCTAGAGGGAGCTTGTCCCAAGCCCGGGATACTCCTCTAGAGTAGAAAATCAAATAGTTTTCCCTCCCCTCATCCCCATTCGTGGAGTATCCCGTGGCCGTCCTCTCACCGCCCTTCGGGAAGAAGATCCTCACCACAACGCTGTCTTGCCTCACCCTCCGTCCACCGGCTCCGTCCCCATTCGTCCCGCTCCTCACTACCTTCCTCCAGGTGACGTCACAGCGAGTCGTCCTCTGAGCAACCGTCGAGGGGAATTTTCTCATCTCCATCTATCTTTACTGCTTTCTAGTGCAGTGTTTCCCACTTTCTTAATTGTAGAAAACATTGGATTCAGAAATATATGTGATTGTTCCTCTTTCTCTTTTCTTTTTATTTTGCAAGTAAATTAGCTAGATTTCATCGACCTGATCTCTTGTCCTATTAAAAATACCAAAAAAATTAAAAGACAAAAACGACCAAAAACAAATAAAAGCGAAGTGCAGATTTTTATAAAACCAAACGTTCGCCTCCCTGTATTTGACTCGATACTGACTTTTCGAGTTTCGGTTATAAATTTTATCTGATAGATGCATTTTATGAGCTACGACAATGGGTCCACCAAACCCTGATTTTAAATCACGAAGCACGCCCCCATCACTAGGGTTGGTGGTTTTGTTTTAGGTATGGGAGGACCGATTGCTACTGTTGTTGATGCGCAAGTCATGGAGGAGGTTGCAGGACATATCATCTCATTGGAAAAGCACATAATTTTGGCAAATGAGAAGAGTGCCACATCATCCCAAAAAATCTAGAGGCTGGTTTCCAGATTTGCTGACCAAGTTGGCGCTCCTCTTTCGCATGAAGATTTTTCCAACGATGCAGCTTTTCAAGGAAAGGTCGATGTTCCTCTTTTGGAAAAGAGCCTGTCATTGGAAGAACACCTATTTTTTGCAAACGTGAAGAACGCCACAGCTGTGGCAGCTAATTGCAACGCAAAACAAGAGTCTGGATCCAGAAATAGATCCAGAGTTGGTAAGTCCGATCTACCAGACTCTCCTGGGGTTGGTGGTTCTGATTTGGGTATGGGAGGACCAATTGCTGCTATTGTTGATGTGTAGGTCATGGAGGATGCTGTGGTGCATATACGAGAAGTCGAGGATCGTGGGCTTCAAGCTGCAATGTTGAAGAGCAAGGTGGTAGAGGCTCCTACTCTACCACGTGAGAAGATGAAACCCCCATTGGACTGTATACAGGTGGCTGTCGGACCCAATCTTGGGTCCGGTCTTGGTGAGTGCAATCGATATGTCTCATCTTCGTAACCAGATTTCAGAAGCCTGCTTGGTGAAAGTGCATAAGACCGCCAATGCAGAAGAGACGGATAGCCATGTAGCTAATGTAATCGGAGTCAGGAAGATTCATAAGGGAAGGGGGACAGAAAGATTATCCATGGTTAAGGTCCTCTCGTGGAACGTACGTGCTCTTCAGGATGAGAACCAGAGATCGTCTTTAAGGCATTATTTAGCAGAATGGTAGGTCGATATTGCCCTCCTGCAAGAAACTCATCTAGAAGATTTTTCGCTACAATCGAAGAATAGCTCATATGGAGAACGCTTTATTAATTCTCTTGAAGTGAAAGCGGAAGGGAGGTCCGGTGGAATCCTCTTGCTATGGCATCGAGATTGGTTTGAGTTGACATCCTCGTTGGTGGCTAGTAGAGTTGTAATAGGGGTCTTTGCTAGGAAGGCGGATGGTATGCCCTTGGCCATGTCATGTATCTATGGGCCTTGTGAAGATGCTTCTCGGCAGTTTTTTTGGGAAGAGATTGGCCAAGCCTCTCAACTTGTGGATGGCATGTCGTGGCTGGTTGGAGGGGACTTTAATACAACTCTTTCTGCAAACAACAGGCCTGATGGGAGGATGGATAGGTCTACTTTTGAGTTCCAACATATCCTACACGAGCTTGAATTATTGAATCTACCAACGGCTGGTGTTAGGTATACTTAGAGAAACGGAAGCAATGCTATGTCTTGCATTGATAGATTTATTGTAAACTGGCGTTGGCAGAGTCCTTTCATGGGGTAAAGGTAATCGCTTGTGATCGGCCTTTCTCATATCACACTCCCTAAATTTGGTGTAGTATTGAGGGGTTATCTTTCTCCACTTATTTCAAGTTCCACAAATCCTGGCTCAAAGAACCAGGTTTTAAAGATTTGATCCATGCTAAATGGGAAACTACACCACTGGCCACATCCGCTACACGCACCTTGGCGAGCAAAATTCGTGCGGTGCGTAAGGTGATGATTGAGTTTAAGCATGGCCTTTGGAAATGTAGGGAGGCAAGAAAACAAGAAGCATTACAGAAGATCTCTTCACTTGATAGACAGGAAGATAATACGCCCCTCTCTATGACAGATAGTATGGAACGTAAAAAATTACAAGAAATAGTAGTGGAAGAGGATCAGAAGAGAGAAATGGACTAGGGACAGAAAGTTAGGCAAATTTGGCTTAAAGAGGTGGATGCCAATACAAGATTTTTCCATGTTTCAACCAGTGCTAGGAGAAGATCAAACTTGATTAGTTTGTTGAAATGTGGTGAAGATACTATAAGGCAAAGAAATATGATTTGTAGGGCTTTTCGATCTCATTTTCACACTTTCACGAGAAGGCAACCGGTGGGGGAGTGGCAGTTGGGAGATTTGGATATGAACCAGGTTAGTAATGAGGCATCGATGCAACTTGTAACGGAAGTTACTGAGGATGTGGTTCATGCCTTGCATGGACTAAAGGCAGAGGAATCCCCAAGCCCTGATGTTCAACATATTATTTTTTACAAAGAATTGTGGGATTTTGTAGGTCCAAATATGCTGAAAATGATAAAGGAATTCTTCAGAGGCACTAAAGGGTTTGAAAGGCTTAATCGATTTTACTTGTTCTTGTTGCCTAAAAAACCTGGAGCGGATTTTAGGCCATTCACCCTCTCGAATTCCATTTATGTTTTGATTGCAAAAATCTTAGCAAATAGATTGAGGAATGTCGTGCCTTTCATTATTTCTCCGGTGCAGCCAGCGTTTATAAGAGGTCGATCTTTACAGGACTCATTTGTCCTTGCAGAAGAAATGATAACGTCATGGAAGAAGAGAAAGAAAGCAACATTTCTTTGAAAGGTTGATTTTTCAAAGGCATACAATTCCGTTACTTAGAGTTATCATTAGGAGGTTTTAAAAAGGAGAGGATTCCAAAAATATGGATACAACTGATGAAAAGATGTATAACCACATCTTCCTTTTCGATATTGGTAAATGGTCGTCATGATGGTTCTTATCCAACCCAAAGGGGGGTGAGGTAGGGTTGTCAATTGGCACCTTTATTATTTGATATCGCGGTGGATACGTTGGCGCATTTGGCTTTTAGAGCGAAACCTATTTTCTGGATTTACATGCCAAAATGATGGCGTTCTTCTCACTCCCTTGATACAATATGCTGATGACACAACTTTCGTTATTGAGGGGGTTACTTCAGCAGCAATGCATGTGGCTTCATTAGTGAGGATCTTTGCAGATATTTCTGGGCTGAAGATAAATAGAAGAAAGTCTTTGTTGGTTCCTTTTTTCACATCAAATGAAGTGGTGAAGGAAATCTCTCTAGCTTTAGAGATGCAAGTGACCCATCTTCCACTGAAATATCTAGGCCTCCCTTTAAAAGGGGGACGTTTGGTCACTTCGATTGGAACGAGATGGTGGAAAGGATGACTAAGAGACTATCTTCTTGGAGTGGGAGCTTGCTTTCTAGAGGTGGACGGCTGGTCTTACTTAAGAGATTGTTATCATCTATGCCGGTGTTCCATTTTCAGTCTTCCGTCCTCCACAAAAAATCTTCCATAAACTTGAGGTGATAAGGAAAAGGTTTTTTTGGAAGGGAGTGACAGCCACTGGTCACTTCATGCAAGTGGTGCCTTGGAATGAAGTATGCAAACCAAAGAAAGAAGGCAAGTTAGGTGTTTTTAAGCTAAATGAATTTAACAAATCTCTCCTTTTAAAATGGGTGGTTAAAATTCTATCGGGTGATGAGTCGATGGTAACCTCTTTGTTGGAAGACTCTTATGGTAACAATATAAACATTTCTAAAAGGTGTTTGCGTAGAACAAGACCATCCGCGGTTTGGGGACCTATCCAAAGTATGATGGAAGAGTTGGTTCGGTCTTCGGAGATGGGGGCCGGTTTAGATTTTGGCAACAGGACTGGTCTGAGCATGGGAAGTTTTCTGACCTTCCCACCTGTTTATCAGCTGGCGGATGAAAAAAATGCTACTGTTAGCGAGAACTGGGATGAGAATTTGCAAGCATGGAGCATTCTCCTACCGGCTGGCCTTTCAGATACTACATATGCAGATTTTCAGCAACTTTTAGGGTCGATTTCAGATATGAAACCGTGTGTGAATGTTCCTAACAGATTGGTTTGGAGGCATGGGACATTTTCAGTGAAGAACGCATATATGAAAATGATTGATTCTAATACAAATCCTGATGAATTCCAAAATTATTTGGAAGGGGCGTGGCCTTTGAAGTTGGGGATTTTTTTGTGGCTTTTCAAAAGGGAGTGTCTTGTTACCAAAGTTTTTAGGAAGAGGTGGTTAGGGGAGGAGGACGTTATGTGTCCATTTTGTGGTGTTGAAGAGGAAGATATTCGGCACTTGTTCTTCACATGTGATTTCTCAAAACAAGTGTGATAGCATTTCAAACTACAAACGGTGGATTTCACGGATGTCAACTCATTCTAGAAGAACTTCACAGACCATCTTCTTTTAGATGTGGCTGGATGGACCAGCGGAGTTGCTATTTTATGGTATGGCTTCAACAAAATGGCAAAATCTACGGAAACGAAAGGTGTTGGATGGAAAATGTAATTAGGATGGCATTTTTTTTTATGAGTCTTGGCTGCAAAACCTATAAGTCCGTTCTTAAACCTTTTACTGAATATATGTGGATGATTACTGGCCTCACGTAATATTCCTTTCCTTTCTTAAAAAAAAAAAAGGATTACAAAACATTTACGTTGTCATGCCATCTTTGGTGAATTGGCTTGTACCTTTCAGAACAAGTTCATGGGGAGGACGATTGGTGTCAGACATAAAGAGGGGGGTATCGCTTGATCTAGACAATGTTTGCTGTTGCATGCTAGGGAGAGGTTGTTTTTAGTGCTAGTACACCTCTTCAATGGCATCATCAACTGGGGCACCCTTTGTTGGATAGGTTACGATGCGTTTCCTCATATTTCGCCTACTACTGAAAGTCACTATGATGCTTGCCAATTGGAGAAGCATCATCGCACCAGTTTTCTTGCTAGTTCCTCCCAGAGCTCTGGTTCCTATTTTGATTTGCTGCACATGGATGTCTGAGGTCCAACTATAGTGTCTAACAGACTGGGTTATCGCTCTTATTTATTTGTTGTGGATGATTATTCTAGAATGTCATGGTTATTCTTGTCACAGAATAAGTCTGATGTTGAATCGGTGATTGAAATTCTATTATGCAAATAAAGACCCAATTTTCTACTACTGTGAAGATTGTTCGTTCTGATAATGCACTTGAATTTTGTACGGCAAAGTTGGCCACCTTGTGCAAGTCTCTTGGTATTATGCATTAGACATCTTGTCCCTATACATCACAACAAAATGAGATAGTTGGGAGAAAACATCACTGTGTATTGGATGTGGCCAAGACACTGCTTATTCATCACGATATACCACAAATATATTGAGGAGATGCAATACTTACTACATGTTACTTGATCAACAGGTTGAGTAATTCAACAATACAATAGGTCTCGTGACAAGTTCTTCATCCAGATAAGGAACTATTTCATGTAAACCCAGGGCGTTTGGTTGTATGACATTTGTTCATATTTGGTACCAGGCAAGAACAAACCTGCCCCTAGAGTTGAGAAATGTCTTTCTGGGGTATAGTAGTACCCAAAAAGGATACAGGTGTTATGACCTACTGGGCAGGAAGCACTATGTCAATGTTGATATTACGTTTCATCAGCTCATTCCATACTTCTCCACTGCTAGTCATCAGTTATCATTTGAGGGGAATCCTGCTCCAATGCTAGTGCCACCAGTTCCTTTGGAACATATCCCAGTTACTCATAGTCAGGATACTACTACCATAAAGGATAACAATGTACAACAGTTGGAGCCTACTCATGTCTATAGATTTCCAACTACTTACAGACAGCAAGAATGGTGCCAATTACACACCCCCCTACCACCTTAGCCACCTTTCTCCTCCCCTAATCAGGTATGTGTTGATACTGACGTAAGTGGCCTAGTGGTGATTATGTAGGTCTTTCAGGTGATTCTGGCCAACCTTCTAAGGAAGATGTTTCCCCGGATACTTTGCAGGAGACTGAGGACCACCTGAATCCTCGGATTGCTATTCGGAAGGCACCTCATAAATATGCACATCACCAGGTTGATAGGGCAATGCCTAATGCTAATCTTAGGAAGTCATATGCTATATTTACTGCTACGTTATCTACCACACAAATTCATATTACATATCAGCAAGCCATGCTCAATCCAAACTGGCATCAACCCATTAAGGAAGAGATGGCTGCCTTACATTCTCATGGGACATGGGAGCTTGCAAATCTTCCTAACATGCCAAGGTTGCAAGATACCGTTTAGGTGTTTGCACTGAAGCATAACCCAGACATATCCATCTCATGCCACAAAGCAAGATTGGTTGCGAAGAGATTCACCCAGACCTATGGGGTGGACTTCAACACTTTCTCTCCAATGGCAAGGCTTCCTACTGCACGAATCCTTTTCTCTATAGCTGCACACTATGACTAATCGTTGTATCAGGTAGATGTGAAGAATGCATTTCTCTACGGCGATCTTTCAAAGAAAGTCTACATGCAACAACCTCCAGGCTTTGAGACTCGGGGGGAGTGTGTATGTAGGCTAAAGAAGGACATCTATGACCTGAAGCAAAGCCCTCGTGCATAGGTACAGAAGTTATCAGAGAAAGTACATGCTATGGGGCTCTTGAAATCCTCCGTAGATCACTCCCTCTTTGTCAGAAGAACAAAGGAGTTGCGGCACTCCTTGTTTATGTCGATGACCTTATTCTTACTAGAGATAACAGAGCTAGATAGTAGAGGTCAAATAGAAACTAGTTGATTCCTTTGTTACGAAAGACCTGCGTGAGCTAAGAAATTTTCTAAGCATTAAGGTGGCATGAAGCAAAGATAGCATAGTTCTAACCCAGCGTAAATATACTCTTCATGTGTTACAGAAGACAAGGATGCTGGGATCAAAGCCTACTAATATACCTATGGATGCTAAAGGGCATCTCTATGATACTAGGTCTTAGCCTATTGACTTCAGGTCTTATAGAAAGTTGGTTGGTAAATTGTTATATCTTACTATTACCTGTCCTGACATTTCTCTTCCAATTGAGAAGCTTAGTCAGTTCATGGATAAACCAATCAAGCACATTGGGATGCTGCTATGCAGGTGCTCAAATACTTGAAGAGAACACCAGGGGTATCTTGTTCAAGAAAGGAAAGTCCATGAATGTAGTTGGCTATTCTAATCAAGAACAGGAAGTCAACTACAAATTTTTGCACTTACGTGATAGGAAATCTTGTGACTTGGAGGAATAAGAAGCAACAGGTTGTATCCAGGTCAAGTGCAGAATCTGAGTATTGTGCCATGGCACAAATTGCCGCAAAGATGATCTGGGTCTGATCAGTTTTACAGGATTTGCATGTCCAAGTTGAGGGGCAAATGGAGATGAGGTGTGATAATCGCACTGCTCCTTATATAGCAAACATATAGCAAACAAACCAATGTTTTATGAACATACAAAGTATGTTGAGGTTGATTGCCATTATACCAGAGACCTGATACAACGTGGAGTCATCTATACCACTTCAATTGCCTCTGAAGATCAAACAGCAGATATATTCACAAAGCCCCTTCCTCGCTCCACATTTAACATTCGTTATACAAGCTAAACAAGATCAATATCTACGCTCCAACTTAATTTGTTGAAATGACATATTTGAATATAAAAAATCATAGGCTCTCTTATATAGAGAAAGACCAGAGGGTTAAAAGTACAGAAATATCCCTGAGGGACTAAACACCATAGCCAATACAATAAAAGCATAAAAAATAACAATATATGCTAACACTCTCCCTCAAGCTGAAATATAAATATCTATCATGCCCAGCTTGAATACACATGAATCAAATAAAGATATGGCTAAGGGCTTGCTAAAAATATCTGTAATCTGCTCCTCAGATATGACTAGAGTAGTGTATAGCAACCCCTTCTGAATAATATCTCTGGTTTAGTGTCAATCAACCTTAACATGCTTCGTCCTCTCGTGAAATGCTGGGTTGTTGACAATGAAGATGGCTGCTCTACTATCACATCGCATCTCCATGGGGTTAGAAAATTGTATCTGCAAGATAATAAGCAATGATTTGAGTCACATCATCTCTGCAGGCATCTAAGCCATAGCTCTGTACTCAGACTCGACACTGGATCTCGCAACTGTACCGTATTTCTTGCTCCTCCATGTGATCAAATTCCCTGCTAAAAAGGTGCAAAACCCAGTAATGGATTTGCAATCCACAAGACATCCGACGTAGTCCGCATCAGAGTAGCCAACAAAAGTCATAGAAGACCCCTTGGAGAAAAAGAAACCCTTCCTAGGAGCCTTCTTGCCATATCTCAGCACCATCAATGGTATATCTCAATGCTGACGTATTGGCTTGGCCATGAACTGACTCAATCTCCCCACTATAAAGGAGATATCTAGCCTCGTGAAAGTGAGGTATAGTAGCTTGCCCATAAGCTTCCTGTACTGCCTGCTATCCACCACCTGTGCATCCTCATCATAGAGTAGCATCATGGGGTCCATAGGAATATTAGCCTCCTTAGCCCCAAGCATAGTAACCTCCTACAGGATGTCCAAAACATACTTCCTCTGAGACAAGACCACGCCCTTTTTGCTGTAAGAAACCTCAATACCAATAAAGTATTGTAGAGCCCCCAAGTCTTTTATGACAACTACTCTATTAGGATACGTTTAACCTCAACAACTTGCTCATCATCCCCCGTGACAATTAAGTCATCAACATAAACAAGAAGTACTACAGTACCTCGTCCAGTCCTCCTGACAAAGAGAGAAAAATCAGCTGTCGATCTCCTGAATCCAACTACCTCTACAACCTATGACAACCTCTGGAACCAGGCTCCAGGGCTCTGCTTAAGGCCATAGATGGTCTTCCTTAGTCGGCATACACACTCCCCCTTAGTCTCAAAGCTAAGTGGCTGCTGCATGTAGACTTTCTCTTGGAGATCACCATAGCAGAAGGCATTCTTCACATACAGCTGATGCAAGGGCCAATCCAACTAAACTGCCATTACAACCAATACCCGTACTATGAGAAGTCTGCCAACAGGTGAGAAGGTATCAAAGAAATCCACCCCATAAGTATGGGTGAACCCCTTTGCCACGAGGCATGCTTTGTACCTAGCAACACTGCCATCTGGGTTGAACTTCATAATAAATACCCACCGACAGCCAATAGGTGTAACACCATCAAGAAGTGGAGTAAGCTCCCAGGTCCCACGGCCTTTATGACGACCATCTCATCCTCCAAGGTTGCCTGCCATTTTGGATCAAGCATGGCTTCACGATGACTAGCTGGAATCTGTGTAGTGGCTAACGCCTAAGTGAATTCAGCAAATCCAAGAGCTAGGCTATCAGTAGCAAGTGCCCCAGCCATGGGATAAGTAGTGCAAGACTATGGTCACTTCCGAATAACTATCGGAAGATCAAATTCATCAGCTGCCACATCATCTATCATGTCCCCATAACCATCACATGGCAAACATACGTCAGTGTCTAAATGACTCACATGAGAAGTCAATGGTGAAGGCGATGGTGGAGGTCCCTAATAGGTAGTATAAGGGCGGAGATATGTCTGGAGTGGCTCAGTCAGACGAGGGAAGGGATGTGCAGCATTAGGTGGTGGTGGTGGTATAGTAGGAACAAGAATCTAAGAAAAACTCCCAAAGCGAATGGGGGTGTATGGCATAGGTGCCATATCACCCTCTAAAGACATAGAAAGGTATCACCTCATGTAATATAACATCCGCAAAAACATAGTACCGAAAAGTAAGCAAATCAAAACACCAACACCCTTTCTGTGTCCGAGTATACCCAAGAAAAACGCACTTAACTGCTCTCGGTACTAGTTTATCCCAATCCAGTCTCAACAAATGGACAAAGGCAACACAACCAAAAGTCTGAGGGGTGACGTGAAATAGGGGTCAACCAGGATACAAAACCTGCAAAAGAATCTGTTCATGTAATGCAGCATTAGGCATCCTATTAATCAAAAAACATGCAGTCAAAACAACGTCACCCCAATAAAGGGAGAGAACTAAATGGTGAATCAACAGAGTATGAGCAACATCAAAAACATGGTGATGTTTCCTCTCAACAACACCATTTTGCTGAGAGGTGTGTAAGCACGTGGTCTCATGAATAACGCCATGACTAGAAAAGAAAGTACGCAAACAAGTAGTACAAAACTCCAAGGCATTATTAGATCAAAAACGTTTCACAAAACAAGAATGCTGAGTTTTATTTCCTTAACAAAGTTTTCAATGATTTGTCCCACATCGCACTTATTCTGCAAAAGAAACAACCAGGAAATGCGAGAAAAATCATCCACTAATAGAAGATAATATCTATTCCCAAGTCGATCAAGAGTACGACTAGGACCCCACACATCCATATAAATCAAGTCAAAAATAGCAGGCGAAGAAACAGAGGTAGAACTAGGAAAACTAGCCCTATGATGCTTGGCCAACTAAAGAGCATCACAAGTGAGAGCAGTAGTGGAGGGTATGTGCAACAAAATCCGTCTAAGGTAGTCAATAGGCAGGTGACCAGGTGATGATGCCATTGAAGGGGAGATCCAGTGGAAGCAAGGCCCCAGGTAGCCGAAGCAGCAACAATGGTCTGTCTCAGACAATATATCCCCTTTCCTCATGCCCTCCACCAATCGCCTTCCCAGTGAGTTTGTCCTGCAAGACACAAGAAGACGCATAAAAAATAGCTCTGCAATTCAAATCCCTAGTAATACTACTAACAAACAACAAACTCAAGGGAAAATCAGGCACATAAAAGACAACTGCAAGTCTCAAGGTAAGAGATAGAGACATATCTCCCTTGCCAACCAATGGCTTATGTCTCTCGTCTGCCACTTACACAGTCCTGGCTGGTGTAACAAGCGTTAATTGAGATAATGCACCCCTGTCGCCACATAGGTGCATAGATGCACCAGAATCAATCAACCAATCACCAGAGGACAAGTATGAGGGTATACCAGCCAAAAGTAACTGTGAGGAAGTAGCAATAGCTGCAGTATCTGAAGACTAAGAGGATGAGGCCTGTGCCAACTACGCAATATGATGTCGCAAAGTCTCAATCTCTGTACTCAGGAAGCTCACACCAGAACTGGTGGACACTCCATCTGTAATCTCAGCTACCCAATTGGTCATGGGTGGCCTACCATGCTTCTGCCAACATGTAACCTTTGGATGACCAAGTCTGCCATGTTAGGTACACGGTGTCTTAGTACATGCACCAGACGAGCATCTGCGTCCATGACCACGTGCAGGAGTACCCCTACCACACCCAGGGATCACTGCTAGTGCGGACGTCTAAGTGCCAGTGTCTAGAGCAGGAGTACAGACTGCAACTCTGTTGAGTCTCATATAAGCCTCCTCTAGGGTAGGAAGCTTAAGAGCGGTGAGAATCTGATCTCTGGCAGTTGTATACTCAGGTCCAAGACCTACCAGGAAGAGAGAGACGGCCAACTGTCTCCTAAAATACCCCCAGGAATCATAGGCGCACCCCAACAGATAAGAGTGATGCCTCCCCAGCATTCTCTTCAAGAGAGAGTCTCTGAAAATCCCTCCAGGAATCACAGGCACACCCTGACATATAAGAGTGATGCCTCTCCAGCATTCCCTTCAAGAGGGAGTAGTGTTGTGGCAGATTGCATCTTTCCTAACACAAGTAGAAAAGGTCGTAGAAGACCTGAAGGACCTGTGTAGAGTTCATGGCATGAGAGCAGGTCTCACACAAGGACTCCCACATCTTCTTTCGGGTGTCGTAATACATGATCTCATCCCCTATATAGGGAATAACTGTCTACATAAGCCACGCAGAGACCATGGCATTATCTCTATCCCAGGTGGTGCTGGCACCAGCCTTTCTCTAAAGCTCCAGATCTGTAAGGATGTGGCTCTTCCCATGACCCCTGACGGTCATAAGGAAAGTCTAAGACCACCGTGGGTAGTTGGTCTCATCCAAATTGACGATATGACCAAAAACGGATTCTTCAGTACCCCAGTGTCCAAAGAAGTGCCCAAATTCACCTCAAACTGATCATCTGAAGTCATCCTTACAATCTTAGAGCCACAATCAGATATCTATATCCAAGAGGTCATCAATCAAATCTGAAATCTGTGAAATCAGATCTGCATCTTCATAAGAAATCCCCTTAGACTAGCTTTGGCCTAGCCCAGGTGTAGAGAGACCACCCAAGAAGGCCCCACGAAGATCCCCCCCTGTGGTAGGAGAGGAGAGTAGCCTTAGAGAAAGGCTACAATACCCTTAGGTCAAGCTGCAGGCAAAGGATCAACGCCAGTGCCGCTCCCGTCACCGGAGCACCGCCACACCGGTGCGCGTCAGGCAACATCATTGTCGCCGCATGAATCGCCGTCGCTGGGTGCTAGCTGCAACCGCATGCGCTGCACAACATGCGCTGCAGCCATCCACCATCGCCTAGCACGCGCTAGCCACAACTGCGTGCACCGCCCACCATGCCCAAGCTGCAGCCTTAAATAGCCACACTGGCAGACTGCAAAGGTGCATCCGGCACCTGCATCAACAACACAAAATGAAGCAATGCGAGCAGGCAACCCTACCATATAGCCAGCTGGAGTTGGATCAACCCCCTTCTTATCTACCATTCACGAGAACTGCAAACATCTCTTCATCCAGCCGATTCACCTGTATGAAAAACCATCCTTATGTAGGGAGGTCCACAAGAAAAACCAACCTAAATAGTCATATGCCTTTGTGAAGTCAACCATCCATTGTAAAGCCTCTTACCCATCCACTTCCAAAAACAAGCAATCTCCTTTGCTGAAACAGCACAATCAACCATATGTCTTCCTAAGATGAAAAGAGACTGGACATTACCAATCAATCCATCAACCACTTCAAACAATCTACTTTGTCAACACCTTTGCCACAATAGGATAAGCTACATTAGATAAAGATATTGGCCTAAAATCCTACACTTTCTCAGTCTATCAACAATATCAAAGATTTATTTAGGCACTAAAAACCTGCATTTTCCTCATAAAATTCCTTAACCATGTCCATCACATCACATCCAACCAAAGACCACAATATCCTGAAGAAGCTACACCTCTGCATTGAAGGCTCTACTACTAAAGCTAGAAAAGTCTGGCTATTATTGGATGTCTTTGGTAAGGCATCTGGTCTCCAACTGAATTTACAGAAATCTGATTTCCTTCCACTTGGCGTATCTGAGAGTATGTCCTAATGTGATGAAATCCTTGGGGTGCAACTTCTACAGACACCTTTCAGGTACCTGGGCTTTCCACTCGCCTCAAGGCACATCTCATCTAGACCTTTAGCTCCAATCACCACAATCGTCTAGACCTTCCCACCATTCAACCTCCATCTTCTTTTCTTCATTCGTAATGACATCCTGTTGTCTCCTCTCATTGACCTCAATAGTAAGATCACAAGAATCCTACAAATGGTCAATGCATTGGACTACCTGCACCGTGCTCGGCCTCTACTTCTTTTGTGTCGTTTCCCTTATTTTCTACAGAAGATCCACCAGAACCCCCTCTAGCCCCTGCAGACACTTGGCTAGAGTTACTACTACTGAACCAGCTGTAGAAACAGACCACCAATAAATTTACCAAACAACTCAGCTCCATCAACCAAAACCTCTCAAATTCGTAGTAGACAATGGCATTACTTCATTCAAAAACCAAATAAGAGGCACGTAGTCCAAAAAAGGCCACTTGTCCCTCAACCATGGACAAAGGAAAGTTTCCAAAAAGTTCAGCAAGCAAAGAAAAGATCAAGTTTAAACTTCATATCTTGTGCCTTTCTACTCCTCTGAGTGTAGTGGCAACTCATGCGCCCCATCTCCTGTAAACCAATATCACCACCACCCCCACCCCCAAGCCTGTCATCAACTTCAAGAGCAATATTAAAATCTTCACCGAGAGAAACTCCAAAGTTTATAGCAACCAACCTAACACAAATAACAGCAAAACAGAAGCCATACTCCCTTTGTTTCAAGCAAATCCCAAGTGCATGAGTCCCAAACCAAGTGTTGACCTTGCCAAATAATTCAACTTTCCAAGCTAAAAGAAGACCACCAATTGTGCCCACAACCTGAATTTATATGAACAATCTAATCTTCCTTGAAAATATGGAGTTGAGACAATTAGCTCAAGATTTCTAACAACAAACAATTTCCTATATAAAATAAATTTTGAGACATGGAGAACTGGTGTTAAAGTTCTTTCTTTGTTGAGTATCTGTTCTTTTATATTTTGTTGTATTTGGGACACAGTCTTGAATTTTTTCCCTTCATCTAGGTTTTCTCAAGAATAATAATTCACTTCTACATGATATCAAAGCCAAGGTCCTAAAGCATGGTCAATACCCTCGTTGATCCCCATTTCCCACACCAAACAAAAAAGGGGAAAGAATCCTAACCCTATGTTCTGCTACAGAAATCCATTGATGTAGGCATTGCAAAGCTCTAAAGGGGATGACGATTACTCCAGCAACCAGAGCCCATTGTTGGCCCTGTTGTTGGTTAAATCTGGGATAGATCTAATTGGATCTTGTTGTTTCCACTGCTAGTAGGTCTTGAGTGACCAGAGCAAAGTGGCACAAGCCCTGAAGAGGCTCCTTGCTACCATCAAGGGTGTTGCCAGGTGCCAAGCCCCTACCACCACTGCAAGGTTATTTAGGCCTTGTTTGGTGGGTTGCTATCACCATTTCAACCTCTCTATACCCTATATTCTACATCTCCAACCACCTAGAGGCCTTAGCTGGCCTTGTTGGACCACCACCAGGCTACTAATCAACCACTACAGGCCATCAAGTGTCACAAGAGCCCTGTTTGCACTGTTTTTAGACCAGATCGGTGCTTCTTTAAACCAATCCAGGTGCCTAGTCCAACTTCAGGTTTGTGGTTCATGATTTATTTTGTCTTCTAACCTTCACAAGAATTTTGCTTGAGCTGTGAACCCCCATGTCCCCAAGATGCATGTGGTGTAAATTGTTTATCTGTGCATTTGGTGCAACCGTGCGACTTGCATATTCCGCACATCTCAAGGATGTGTTACTGCCTTGATTAAGACAGCAGCACCTGTAGTGTGTCTCAATACTATTCTTGCAATTGCTACTTCTTGATCTCTATACCTAACTCCAGTCATCTATGTCTGGGTCCTCTTCTTCTATTGTGGCCAAGCCACTAGCCTCCACTATTGTTATGGCAATTCAATGGACATCAACTAAGCTATGGTGTCTAGAACCACATTCTTTAATCCCAAGTGTTCAAAATCTTCCTAAAAGGATAGAGGAAGCTCTACATCCTTACGAAGGATGTTCCCAACTCCAAACCTACAAATTCTGAGAAGTGAGAGAACGACAACTACATGTTTATGAACTGGCAAATGAATAGCACCCAAGATAGCAGGGGAAATGCTACACAAATAGAATACTAAGGAGATTTTGGAGAGCCTTGCAAGGAAATATTCCCAGAAGTAGAATGACTTCAAGTTAACAGACATTCACAAGCACATATGGTCTATCAATCAAAGGAGAGATGTTCGTATTCAGCTACTATACAACCATAACCATCTTGTTGCACTATTTAGACTACTAAAAGAGCAAAATGGCAAATGCAATGGTCTTGCTCCATGCTATCAATCTGCAAGGACCAGTTCATGTCATCAGATACCATCCCAGATCTCGACACTAATTATAACAGATTATAGAGGCTTGGTGTGCACATCCCAATCTGCTACTTGTCATTTTGCAAATATACAACCAGTACTTGACGTACCATCCCAGATCTACAAGCGCATATGGTCTATCCAAATATACAAGAGTCTATTGCACGTGTCTCTGGTAGATGCAGAGGCCGTTCTGGTGATTATGGCTGCAGCCATAATGGTGCCATAGGTAGAAACTGCATTTAGGTACCATGCGTACACTGCAAGCCCACCAATCACCCATCTAAGCAATGCTGGGAGAAATTTAGGAATCCAGCATGGGCCAACAAGAATTCCACGGTTTCAGGCTCTTGCAAGTTGCAACAGAGCATGCAACTATCTCCACTAAGTTCTCCCCCCTTGAGTTATCTCCTGAGGATTATAGCCAACACCTACAGTTGATGAGGTCATCTCCGTTTACGGAAACTTAAGGGTCACATGTACATGTTGCTTCTTCCCTGAACAAGAAGAAACCTCTATAATTACCTCCAATGGGGAGGGATGATTGAGAATCTTGTGACCTGTGTGACAGCCAAACAAACTCCAAGATTATAAAAGGGAAATAAATACCTTTTCAAAAAAAAAGGGAAATAAATATTTAAGTTAAACACCAGAATGGGGTAATTGGGAATGGGAAAAGGAAAAGGTATTATAGCAACCTTTATGCTTATACACTACCTCTCTTCTCTTGAATGCACATGTATGTAGTCCTTACTAGCGACTTGCTTCATCCCTAGTTTATGACCCATTTTCAGGCAATGGTACAATGGTCACCTGTTTTAACAATGACCATGGGGCAACACAAAGAGTTACAAGTGAAAAGGATCAAGTATCTGCAAGCATGTGCCTGCCTGACACAAGCTAGCCAACCTAGGTCATCCTGCTGACGTAAGGGTGCCCATTCTAGAGACTAATGGGTATTGCATTTCTAAGCTGATAGCAACTGTAACCCAGCATGATTTAACCATGTGCCAGCTCCGTCTAATTCCTCACTGGAACTAGGACTAATACCTTTCTTCTATTTCACTCTTTTTTGGGATGATGACTACACATGTTGTACTGGTGTTGACTGACGTATGTGTTTCCAATGATGACGGAATGCCCCCTTTTGGCATACTTCGTTCAAAGGTTGTATTTGATGGAGGTGAATCACCGCCTTGATAGGGATATATATTTTGTATGGATTGTAGTGATATGGACACTACTTATAGATGCCATGATGTTGATGTCTAGCTTAACAGAAAATGCTATAACATGCTTTCCAATTTATAGGTTCTCATGTTTATTTTTATTTTTGTACATTTTATATCGTGCCACAATGCATACATGTTCTCATATAACTTAATTGAGGAGGAAGACTTGAATAAGACTGCAATTGCAACCTTAACTAACCATTTAATGGAACTTCAGCTTAAGCACAGCCGTTAACATAGTTCTCAAGTAATCAAAACACTGTGTGGCACAACACTAACAAGACCATGCCCCAGGCTTCTTGTGTTCATACCTCTCAAAAGAATGGAGTTGCTATGAGGAAATTAAGACGCATTCTTGACATTGCTAGGACGCTTGTCTTCATGAAGGTGCTTGTTAGAAGAAACGATAGTCCTAGTGCTATTAAAAACCTTAATCCTCATTATATAGAGGTTTATAAAGGAAAAATTACATATGAAGCCCTCACAAAAAAAAAAAAAAAAGATAAGCAATTACACATAATAGAAAAATATGCTAATCTCAACACTCCCCCTCAAGCTGGAGCACAGATGTCCATTATGCTTAGCTTGGAATAGCATATGTCAAAAGAAGACGTTGGGAGAGCCATGATGAAGACGTCAATTATCTAATGCCGAGAAAAAACATGAGTGGTTCTAATAAGTCCCTTCTCAATGAGATCGCCAATATAATGGCAATCCACTTCCACATTTTCTTTGTTCATGGAACATTGGATTATTAGCAATGCAAGTTGTCGCCTTGTTGTCACATCTCATCTACATAGGAGAGCCAATAAAAATATGTAAATCACTCAACATAGAACACACCCACAACATCTCTATCGTAATTTGCACCATGCCTCGATATTCTAACCAAGCAGTCGACCTGGAGACAACTCTATGAAGGGTTCAATCATATCGATCCTGTGGCATTAAGGAAGCATGGAAACATAAAAAAAGATGTTTTAAATTTTTCAAATACAAAATCAAATCGATGCTATAAAACGATCAAGCAAACAAAATAAAAACACCTATAACTGAAACCACATGAGAGAAATTAGTTTCCATCCGTTCCAGGATCCTACGAGTCAAGGGATTATACCTTCCCGAGGCAATGTGGTGCAACACATCAAGATGTGGTGCCTCCTCAAATAAGTCCCGAAAGAAACTCCACTTTGTCCTCTGCAACAGGTAGATGAGGCCCTCGTGTTGTGAACAATCAATCCCACGAGAGATTCACAAACTCCTTTGTGAATCCGAAGCGACAACTTGAAATCTGAATCAAACCTCAAGAACCTTTTCAAGAGGACCCGCAGCGGCTGACCGAATAGTAGCTAATCGACTCAGAGAAGAGTCAATCGACCGGCTACTAAAGAGGGGCAAGGGGTGCACGAGGAAGAAGGGTTGCAGCTTCAACCCTTTGTAGCAGGTCGGCAAGTTCCATAGCCAGTCGACCAGCCACTATGGTAGGCGCCAACCAATATAAATATGGTTAATCGTCTACTGAAGGCGACAGGGAGGTCACCGCCTATTTTCCTCTTGATGGGAGGGTTTTTGGTGGATTTTGGTGGAAATCCAATCAAGGGAATTGATTGAATGATGATGCAATTAGGGCTTCCTCTTGTGGAATACATTTATAGGGATTCCTAACTCAATCCTAATTTTATAGGATCTATTGGATTTCCATCCAATAGATAGGACCAAATCCTAATTAGCATTTGCATAATTAGCCATAACAAATTATGGGAAGATCATATCTAATATCCAAACTTAAATTGATTGCAATTCAACATTTGAATTTTGTATCTAATCAAATTAAATACAATTAATTGCCAAATCAAAAATAATTTGACTCTTTAGATTTTCTTTTTTGGAGAAGAAAGAGGAAGATTACCATCCAAAATTTGTATTAAAAAATTAGAATGGACTTCCAAGTTTTGTAGCCAAAAAATCAGATAAACACTTAGCCTCTCTTACAACATTGTCAACCCAACACTGCTCATTTCTAAGAACCTTGCCATTCCTCTAGATCCAGATGCACCAAATAATAGCAAGAGCTTGGCACTAGCTCGCCATATCAATATCAAGATGGCTTCTAAGGGAATCCCAGAAGTACAAAAATCAGAGGAATCAACAGTAAGGCTGAAATGATCCCAAATCTCCCTAGAGAAACCATAGTCAAAGAAGAGATGTTGTAGATCTTCCTCAGACTGTTCAGGTCGTGTCCCCGTCAGTAATCCACTTCATTCTATAGACTTTTGTCACCAACTGTTTTCTTCCGAACAACCAAAGGGAAAGTTTAACTTTGAGCAGGATCTTGCACTTCCAAATAAGTTTGGAATCTCCATCAACCTCATCAAATTGACTACCATTGGAGGTCATCATTTTATATGTATTTTTAACCAAGAAAGTCCCCTCCTTCCACCGTAGACAATCAACATTCACAGCAATTAGGGGAACATCAGAAACACACTGCATTAGTTGCTAAAATTCAACAAATATAGCTTCAAATAGGCCCAATGGAAGCCGGATATCCCATGTTTTCTTCAATTGATTTATTCTTCAATTAGAAATCCATCAAAATCATTATTAATTTCATTACTCCAATAATGAACCCATAGCATAGGTGAAATTTTGGCACTTAGCACCCTCAAATATTCCAAATACTCGTGAATCTTTTATACTTGGAGAAAAATATTATCTTGAGATCTAATTCCATTAGACTGTTGTCATTCCTCCTTAGATAATATTATTCTTGATATCTCCTTGTATCATTGGGACAAGAACGAAGATCAGAACCTTTGCCAAGGGTCTATCTTCTTCTCTTCGTGCCTTGACTCCGATCAGCACTCTAGGATCAATTATGAAATTTGTCATTCCTAATATACGCAAAGTGAGCTCACGCCTCCAATCTACTACATATACCTATGTCACAATTTATATGATCCCTTCGACAAATCATGTATCTCTTGTCCATTCCCAAATACAACAGCTTTCTAGTGTCAATACCAAGGTAAATGCATCAACTATCAATCTGCCAAATGTATGTATTTGTTAACAAAGACATATTTGTCTAAAGTCTAAGGATACGCCTTCTCCATGACAGCATCAAATAAGGACTTCCACTATCACCTATTTCATCAAGTTAACTCCTTAACCCAACCTTTATGACAATTTTTGAATCTCTATTCAAGAACATCAATCAAGTGACAACCTCTAAAGAAAGTTGCCACCCCAACTCAGATGGAAGACATATGATCGAATCAAATGATTTCTTGATATGCTATCGAATCCTCTAAACCATTTAGATTTCTAAATCAACACGCATCAGATTTATTCGATCTGGCTAAATATGAACCCCAATCATACTAAGGGGCCAAAATCATTTATTGAAAAATAACCAAATCCTTTATTCAAATGCAAATGTAATCTTATTAGATATCTTAAATGACTCGCTTAGGACATACAAAATCCAACAGTCATTGCTTTTTACTTCCCCAAGTCAGAGGATTCCCTGCTACATATGTACAAAAGCCTGGTGTAAACTTTCAATCCTCAAGGGATCCTGCATAATCTGCATTTATATAGGCTACAATACTGCAGGATGTGCCTTTTGTCATGAACACAGGAAGGAAGGATTTTCTCCATTGAAGTCATGAACACCATCTGCTGCTGTCTCGAATCAACATAGTCCTTTAACAAAATTTTCTAGCCTATCTACCAGTGCATGCCTTAACCTATCCGATTAACAGAGCCAGCCAATCTTCTGTGTACCTGAAGCCTAATTTTTCAGCAACTAGAAATGTCCGTTAAAAGCTGCATTGAAATCCAACTATGTGAACATTAAGAAAAAGTACAATGCACAAATGACAAGTTAAAACAAAATGCATGTCAGGCCTTTTAATAGTAGAGGGACAAGAAGATACAGTGATCTAGCTTCTTAGAATGAAAAATAAAATGAGAAAAAGAGTCACCTGTATGACTGTCAAAGAAAATCCAACACTAAAGCCCCCAGTTATATGAGAAGCTTCTGAATCAGGATTCCAACTTGCGTCTCCATTTGCCAATTTTGGTGTGTTTACATTTGCACCATGCTGTGCTGATTTTGATTCAAGAAGCTCTCCAACAATAATATGATTCTCTAGCCATAATACAATAAGTAAGAAGTAGGTCAAGGACCAATGCAATAAAAGGAATAAGCAGCACAAATTACCAATTATTTCTGTAATCGAGTCTAGAATTGAAGATAGCATCTGGCTAGCAGTAGACTGTGTGAAACCCATAGGTGTCATGTCTGGTGAGACAGGACTGACAACCAACTGAGACATAATTAAGGAGACCCCATTTTTAGGCTTCCTTTTAGCAGTCTGATAGCTATCAAGGGCTTTTGAGAAATATAAGCTAGAAAAGCCATTTGTTGATTCCTGGACAATACACGGTTTTGTGGAACTTCTTGCTGCTGAAAATGTCTTTATCTTGGATGTAATAATCTCATGAATGGTGGGGCGTAATCGTTGGCTGTACCAGAAGATTTATCAGAGAAAGAATATGCAAAAGAAAAGATAATACGATAATGTTATGCAGAGAGCTTAACAAGTCATTTTCCGATTCTTTGAGTTGTTCATATGATAAAGTTTTCGGAAAACAAGTTTAGAAACAAATTTGATAGAAAAAAAATAGAGGGATTTTACATGATCCCCTGGAATCATTTGGAATAACATATGTACCCTTGACTTCTCACTATTTACACAGATACACTAGAAAACTTGTCTTGCTTACATAAATATTCCTTTTTTTTTTGAGGATCAATATTCCTATTTAGATATTCTATCAACAATTTTGATGGATTTAAAACTAAAAATAAGGATTTCTCCATTCAAGCTCTTTTACCTACGACTTCCACATGTCAAAGACCACCGAATGGCTCAGTGTAAACCTTAAAGATGCTAGACTCCCTTAGAGATATTATCGCACCAGTTGGAACAAAAAGAGATTACTTGAGAAGGAGGAAAATAAGGAAGGTGGAAATGGAAGAAGAGAATAAGGGAGGGAAAACATAAATTCACTGAACTTAAAATCAAAAAATCCATTCCTTTTGAGCCCAATTCCATCCATTTTGATAACAAAGGGGTATTAATGTAAATAAGAAAAATTTTTTAGGAATATTTCAGTAAATAATAAGTCTAGGGTGTGTACATGTGTTGTTGCAAATGATTTCAAGGACACCTATGTAAAAATCCTAAAAAGAAATAATATAACACTTCATATGTTGACTTTGTGTGCCCTTAGCAAGCTATCTAATTATATAATTAGCACATAAATTAAATGTATCCTCTCCATTTATCTAAATAAATGAGTACAAATATGTGTTGTTGGTTCCATATGTGCTTCTAGCATTACTCACACAAACGCCACATCAGACAAGTGAGGATAATGGATCAACTGTTCAAAACGGTATTGAATACTAGGTTCAAGATATAAATTTGTATACAATCACTATCATTAACTAAATGTCGTGATCATGGTTCTCAATCTCAAAAGAGACAGCAATCTTCCATGTTGTTCATACAAAATTCCTGATGAAAAGAGTTCCATAGGAAATGGAGATTCCACGTAAGCATATCAAGAAATTTATGGGCAGAACTAAGATTACTAAACTACTCCTGTGAACAATGTCCTTAAGAATAAGGTACAGATCCTTATGTGACGATTTGCGCGATACGGAGGTGTGGAGACTTCCACATGGGGAAAACACACAGCAGATGGGTGCTGCAGGTGCACCCTGTCCATGTGACAGAGAGGAGAGAGAGAATGTTGCAACCAACGATGAAGAAGAAAGGGACAGAGAGGGATTGGTTGGTGTTAATTGGAAAATAGTAATGCATTAACTCTAAGTGAAATCAATTACAAAAGGTTCTCTTTTATAGAAAGAACATATCCTCTAAACAAGAAACAAACCAAATCAAATCACATCTCCTAAAAATAGAAAAGACGAAATCCTCTAAGCTACTTTCTAAAAAACAAAACATACCATACTAAAAGAAACAAAACTTGGACCCAAATCAAGACCAAACTCCCCCTAAGGGCCAGCGCCCTTGGGTGCATCCTCGGACTACCACGAGGCACTTTATTACTCACACTCCCCCTCAAGTCAAGGTCGAAGGAACGATGACTTCTCAAACTTTGTGATGAGGCTAGACCCCCACCACTCTTCTTTTTCAATGTTTATATCTTCAACATTCTCTTTGGTAGGAGTGACGGTGTAGCCTCTTGCGACCTTCGGAGTTGTTGCTTCTCTAGCAACCTCAATTGTAGTCGCAACGCCCACCGTCTTCTTTTCAGTCTTATCTCAAAGCATAGCCTTGATCTTCTCGAGATCAACAATGGTGAGAGATTCCACACATGTGGTGCTAGAAGCCACACATGCGAGTCTTTCAAACTTGTCCCAACAACAATCTTGTGGATAGTTGGTACGTCCACAATGTTGACATGATGGATAGACTCGACCTGACCTTCAACCACGTCCTCTTCCATGCCCAATGCCTCCATTGAAGGTATCCATAACGGTCTTTTCAGTCACCACCACTTTACTGGAACCAGCATCTAGTTCACCAAATTTCTCGAGACGACTATAAATCGTCTCAAGATCTAACTCCTCGTCCAGTGCAAGGATCTAATCACACACTGGTTGATATCGAGGATTCAACCCCGGCAAGAATCTCACGACTTGCCACCTTGTACAAATGTCTACTTATTGCAGTAAACAGGCTCATCGATCTCCAATTCTTCAAAGAGCGCATCCATCTTCGAATAATATTTGTCAAGGGGAAGATCCCCTTGACTAACCGTCCAAATCCGACTGTAGATGTCGGTGATGTAGGCATTGTTGGACTTCTTGGAGTATCTCTACTCTAAGGAATCCCACATCTCATGAGCCAACTTCTTGTAGGGCATATTGGAGGCGATGGATGAATCAACTGAGTTCATCAACCAATTCATCACTAAGTAGTCCACCTTCTCCCACTTCTTTGTCACAAACTTGGACTCAGACTCCTCTTTGAGTAGAACATGCAACTTGTCTTGTCCTCTCACGAAGATCTTGAAAACTTGAGCCCATAGGATATAGTTCAAGGTACCCTGAAGTTTAATTATGGTGTCTTGAACTATAACCTTTCCTTACCCAGTGTTGATCTGGTTCACGTTCTCGGCCATCTGCGTCCTCAAGAAGCAAGCCTTCTTCTTGTACGCTCCGCGTAAGGCGTTGGATGCCTGAGAGAAGCCACTCGTCGAAACCCCCTACTTGACTTCTTGGGCCTTACATAAGGCACTAAGGACCTTCAAGGAGTTCTTTGAGAGAAATACAAAGTCGACAAAAATGCCTCAACACACGAGGCCTTGATACCCATGGGAATCACGCACAAGATGGGACTTCTTGTGTATCATCTAACGAGAGGATAGGCCACACACGTGGCTGCTGTCCACCAGGGAGAAAGTCATGCACAGCGTGACTTCTCTTCTCCTTCCTATGACAATTTGCACGATAGGGAGGCATGGCGACTTCCACATGGGGAAAACACGCAGTAGATGGGTGCTGCAGGTGCATCTTGTCCACACAACAGAGAGGAGAGAGAGAAGGCTACAGCCGGCGAAGAAGAAGAAAGGGACTGCGAGGGATTTGTTGGTGTTAATTGGAAAATAGTAATGCATTAACTCTAAGTGAAACCAATTACAAAAGGTTCTCTTTTATAGAGAGAACATATCCTCTAAAATAAGAAACAAACCAAATCAAATTACATCTCCTACAAATAGAAAAAATCAAATCCTCTAAACTACTTTCTAAAAAATCAAACATACCATACTAAAAGAACACAAAACCTGGACCCAAAGCAAGACCAAACTCTCCCTTAGGGCCGACGCCCCTTGGTTGCATCCTAGGATTGTCATGTGGCACTTTATTCCTCACACCTTATACTTGAGGCAGGACTATGTTTCTAATTAGGCTTTATAGATTTAGCAACCCAATGGCTAAAGTTCCACAAAGTATGAGGCTATACACAATATAGAAGCCTTCTCAAGATAGGATTCACAGCTCCAAAAGTTGGAGTGGAATTTAAGCTCTCATTATACCTTTAGAGGTCGAATTTTTCCCACGATCATTTCGATAGATAGATCGAAATAGAAATGAAGGAACTAAAAGAACTTAGAGAAGTTATCCAATATGTCGTCCATACAAAACAAAATGGTAATGTATATAGTGGGAAGAAACGTTCAATCTATTATTCCCTGGAAATCCTACACCTTTTTATATATAGAGAGAGGTGCGGGTAAAATACATAAGAGGACCAAAAGAAAGCATAAAGTGAAAAACAGTCCATACAAAAATAGATAAAATAAAAAAGGAAACGAAATATTCTGTAACACTCCCCTCAAGTTGGAACATAGATATTTATCATGCTTAGCTTGTCACAACAAATGTCGAAGGTAGTCCTGCTCAATGGCTTGGTAAAGACATCTACTGTCTAGTCCTCTGAAGTAACTGGAGATGTGAAAATAATACCTTTCTGAATAAGGTCTCTGGTATAGTGACAATCTATTTCCATATGTTTCGTACATTCATGAAACATGGGATTATTAGCAATATAAGTAGCTGCAACGTTGTCACACTTCATCTCCATAGATCCCTCTATCTGCACATGTAAATCTCGCAAGATAGACTATACCTAAACCATCTCTGTAGTTGTTTGTGCCATAGCACGATATTCTAGCTTAGCACTGGATCTGGATACCACAATCTACTATTTGTTCCTCTAAGTCACTGGATTTCCAGCAACATATGTGCAAAATCTCATGGTAGACTTGCGATCTGCAAGACATCCGGCATAATCTGCATCAAAGTATCCGATAACAGTCATAGGACACCCCTTGCAAAACAACAATCCACAGCCTAGTGCTCTCTTCAAATACCTAAGTACCTGCATTGCAGCATTCCAATGCTGCTTAGTTGGCTTTTCCATAAATTTACTCAACTTCCCAACAGCAAGTGAAATATCCAGTCTGGTGATAGTAAGATAGAGAAACTTCCCAACCGTCTGTAACTCCTACTATCTACAGGTTCTACATCATCATATAAATGCACCTTGGGATCCATGAGAATGTTAGCCACCTTGGCTCCTAGCATCCCAGTCTCCCTGAGAACATCCAATAGATACTTCCTCTGACTCAGTACAATATCATCTTTTTCTCTTGCTACCTTAATGCCCAAGAAATAGCACAGAGATCCCAAATCTCTCATAACAAATTGTGCAGCCAAATTTTTCTTGACCTGTAGAATACCAGTAGTATCATCCATTATAATGATAAGGTCATCCGCATAAACAAGGAGTGCAACCGCTCCCTTATCAATCTTCCCGGTAAATAAGGAATGATCAGATGTAGATTTCCTCAGACCCATGCCTTCTACCACCTCAGATAGCTTGTGGAACCATGCACGTGAACTCTGCTTTAGTCCATAGATAACCTTCTTCAATCTGCAGACACACTCCCCCTCAACCTTGAAGTCAGGAGGTTGCTGTATATAGACTTCCTCTTGGAGATCTCTATAAAGGAAAGCGTTCTTCACATCTAACTAGTGAAGAGCCCAACCTCCGTTGGCTACCACAGAGAGAAGAATATGCATTGTTGGAAGATCTCCACCGGAGAGAACGTATCGAAAAAGTCCACTCCATATGTCTAAGTAAACCCTTTCACCACCAAGCGAGCCTTATGCCAAGAAATAGACCCGTCGGGGTTATATTTCAAGGCAAAGACCCATCGACATCCAACCACACGAGCTCCCACAGGTCTAAGAGTGAGCTCCCACATGCCACGGGACTGAAGAGCCTCCATCTCTTCCTTCATAGCTTTATGCCAAGCAAGATCAAGCATGGCCTCCAGGTAAGTAGATGGTACCGTGGATACCACAAGATCTAGGTGAAAGCAACAAAAGTACTACTAAGGCCATCACATACAAAAGCACCAGTGACATGATATCATGCACAACTGCATGGGGCCTTCCTAACTGCTCTAGGAAGGTCACTATCATCTTCTGTATGAAGTGGATTATCATCCTCAGGAATGTTATCAGAGCCTGTAGAAACATCATGAGGTAGAGAATCATCAGTATCATCAACACATACCTGTGTGGGGACACATACCTGCGTGGGGGAAGATGAAGGCACTGTAGTAGGGGAGAGGGGGTAGTAACATGTTGCTGATATGTCATTGAAATCTAATATACCACTGGTGGATCTCTGAATCTACTATCTCTTGTATCCGTGGAGGACTGAGTACGCACCGAAATAGGTGTAAAATCACCAAACTAAATGGGTGGCACAGACATAGGGGCCTACTGAGTACATCTCTCCTTTGATACAAATGGAAACTGTCTCGCAACCATAGAAAAATATGGTACAACCTCATGGAAAGTAACATCTGCACTCACGTAATGTCTCCTAATGAGGGGATCATAACACCTGTATCCCTTCTGAGTATGAGTATAGCCCAGAAATACACAGTGGCTCCCAATGCCAACTTATCTCTGCTAGGACCAGTCACATGTACAAAGGTAACACAGCCAAAAGTACGAGGTGTTACAAGAAAAAGATCACTGTCGGGATGTAGAATCTGCCATGGAATCTGTTCTGATAGTACAGAATTAGGCATCCAATTGATCAGATAGCAGGTCGTGAGTACTGCATCACCCCAATACACTTGGGATACATTATGATGTGAGTTCTTGCCACATCTAGGATATGCTTGTGCTTCCACTCAGCTATCCCATTCCATTGCGATGTATGTGGGCATGTAATCTGATGCACAATACCATGTGATCTGTAGAATGCACGCAATCTAGTCATACAAAGTTCCAATACATTATCTGATCTCACACATTTCACAGTAGTAGAAAACTAAGTTTTTATTTCAATAATGAAATCTTCTATGACAGTGCCTACATCAGGCTTATTCTTCAAAAGAAACAACCATAACACCCTTGACCAATCATCCACAATAACTAGACAATATCTATTCCCAACTTGTCAGGAAGACGACTAGGACCCCAAACATCCAATGAACCAAATCAAAAACAGACTCCGATAGCAAGGAACTAAGAGGAAAAGAAGCTCTGTGATGTTTCCCAATCTGACAAGCATTACAAACAATCTCACTAGCTGGTGGCAGATGAGGGATAATACGTCGTAGCATGTCCAGAGGAATGTGTCCAAGGCGATGATGCCACTGAAGAGCAATCCCAACAGCAAACCCATACTTGTCTTGGCAGGATACAGCAATGTCCGTCTGAAGCAGGCAATATCCCCCTCCCCCCCTCGGCCCCTCCTCATGTCTGCCACCAATCATCCTCCCCGTAAGCTTGTCTTGTAACACAGCTCACATCATCAAATATAACATGGTAATTGAGGTCCTTTGTAACTTGGCTGACAGATAATAAATTAAATGGAAACTCAAGCACAAATAAGACATTAGACAGCTGCAAACTAAGAGGAGGAGAAACCTGCTCCTGTCCATCAACACTAGAATGGCAACTATCAGCAACCTGTACTATACATCCTGAAGTGACAGACTGTAGGTGTCTAAAAGAAGACTGATCACCACTCAAATGTTGTGAAACACCAGAATCTATAAGCCAAAGAGACTAGAGTCACACTCTACCTAAGGAAGTGAGGGCAGCAGTATCTGCAGTAGGATACTCCTATGTGACTTGAGCCAATCTCTGTGCAAGCGCATCAAACTCTGCCCTAAGAACCATATCTGCCTCTATCTCAGTCAGAGTCAACACCTGATTAGCCACAGGTGGCTTCCCATGCTTGGTCCAGCATGATGCTTCAAGATGTCCAATGCACCCACAGAAAGTACAAGTTGGGCATGGTTTGCCAGGTTGTCCCCGACCTCAACCACATCCACGGATAGTAGAGCCACTACGTCCTCCCCGACCACCAACAGCAGCAAAGGCCGAGGTCTGCCTTGTGGTCTCTGAAACAATAGGTCTGACTGACAATCTACTGACCCTACTATATACCTCCAAAGTAGGAAGCTCAATCAGCGTAAGCATCTGAGATCTGGCTGACTCATAATCTGAACCTAAACCAAAAAGAAACTTGAGCACCACAAACACCTTGAGATACTCTTTTTGTGTAGTACACGTATAGACTAGTCTACACACATTGTAATTCTCAAGCAACCCTTTCAACTTAGCATAATACTAAGGCAGATGATCATCTTGTCTGAGAGAAAATGTGTCATGAGTAATCTGAAATACCTACTAGAATTCTTTTCATGAGAGTACGTGTCATGAAGAGAATCCCACATCTCTTTGACGGTCATGTAATACATTATCCCATCTCCAATATGTGATGTCATGGTGTTCATGATCCAAACTCTAACCATGGCATTGTCCCTTTTCCATGTGGCATTCTTCTTGATCATGTTGGCAAGCTGTCTCCAACAAGATATGTTCCTTATTGTGTCCTTCCACGATCATAAGGAACGTCTGTGACCAACGTGCATAGTTGGTCTCATCCAGCTTCGTGATAGGAACAAAAAATTGATTCTTGATGTTCCCAGTCTCCATGGACTCATCCGATGTGACTTCAAATGAAGAGGAAGATGCCATCACTTCAAATCAAGGAGAAAGACCAAACCAAGTTCTGAAACTGAATTTTCAGATTCTGCAGATCATCAAAACATCACACAAGAGGATCCCAACACGATTCGGAGTATCGAAGTTTCGAATATTGTGTTAAGAGGGAAAACCCAGCCCTACTGGGATCAAACAATGGCCACCAAGAGGACCATCAGGCCCCCATGGAGCCGCCCAGCAGAGACAGGGGGCCCCTACCACCATCGCATACCATGGGCAGCGAACAGTGCTGCCGCCGCCGCCACTTAGCAGGAGCAACGACTGGCTGCACAGCAACTAGCGGCGCTACCACCGCTAGTTCCTGACCGCCCACGTGGGAGAGAAAGAGAGAGAGCCATGCGGCGCCTCTCTCAAGCGATCGTCGGTGACGCGACGACAACGAGGAGAGGGGGTTTCTATGGACGGGTTTGGAGGCTAAGTTTTTTGTGGGATCCCAAAGCGCTAATCCAAGATTACTGCTCTGATGCCAAGTGGGAAGAAACATTCAATCTATCATTCCTTGGAAACCCTACACTTTTTTATATAGAGAGAGGTGTAGGTAAAATACATAAGAGGACTAAAAGAAAACATAAAGTGAAAACAGTCCATACAAAATAAGATAAAATAGAAAAGGAAAGGGAATATCTTGTAACATATATAATGAATTCTTGAAGGGACGATGGTGGGATATGCATCTCCATGTGTATAGCACATATGGGATATACGGTAATATAATAAGGGGTTGGCTATCGCCTTAACAATTCAATAGCTATCAAGTTTATGCTAGAGTTGTGTGATGAACATTTAGCAATTTTGATTAGGTATAGAGCTAATGATATATTAGATATTACTCAAGATTAGGGGATTATGGAGTTATGCTCATAATAATTTATCAATGCGAATTTCTTAATTAGAGGGTTGAAAAATGATTATTAAAATCAAATAAGAGCAATATATGATTTAAGCTCTTCATCCAGAGTGATCCTAATCATAAATGCACTACGGATTGCCTACAATATCTCCCTACATACAATACAGTAACTAGCAACGTTGTATGAGGAGAAATTGAATTATATATTTCAAGTAATTGAAATATATAATACGCACTTAAAGAAGCACCAAGGGCATTTTGCTAGATACTCAAGTGCTAGAATTCTCTTTAATTAGAAAGGGGAATAGAGAAGGGCATTGATGTAATTTAAGAAAATAGTATTCTTTAATAAACTAAAGCTTTGCCACTCTATAAAAGGACAGCAATTCCATCAATCAGAAGATGAGAAAGATCACTTCTTTCTCCCTCTCCTTGGTCATCCCCTCCTCAAGAGAAAAGAAGGCACGCTCCCTTCTTCCTCCCCTTCTCTAGTGTCCATGCTTCTTGATTTGAAAAAAAGCAAAAAAGATCTATTACGTGAAGATCACCTTGTGCAAATATAACATAGCACTCATCAACGTACCCAGAGGAGTTGTGATTTGTGTTGGAGACTTCTTGTAGATACATCGAATCACTTCCACAAATCCCTTTATTTTCGTGATAGCCAACTATAGAAGTGTGACTCCCTAACTCATGCGATTGGAAATCATTACCTTGGTTTTGATCTGATTCAATGACTTTGAGATCAAGTTCATTGTGTTTTGAAAAGTTTTAAAATGATTCCCTCGCCTCTGTAATGCACCACTTCATTATATCACAAAAAAATTGATTAATAACTACATGTAAAAATGACAATATTTCCCTTTCGAACTAAAGGACAATAATGATAAAATCACATAGTCAAGGAGGATTGAGGGGAGAATGAAGCAAGCGAGAGATGGAGTAGGTAGTAGGAGGGTGAAGGAGGTTGGGATGAGAGAGCATGAGGTGGGTTTGAGGGGGATGAGGTGCTTCTGATGTCTCTCCATACGTACTCAATAACAAGGAACATCATGAAGAGATCAAAATGGGCATGGGAGTTTGCGATGGCTTTTGGCCATGTGGTCAATGGTTGGCATCACTCCATTATACTCACATCTCTCTTCTTTCTGTAGTATGAGGTGTTTTTCGTTAGCAATGGAGTTATGCACTAAAAAGTGAGCATATTATATGTTAACATGCTTAGTTTTGTTGGCTTTGGGTGTTAGTAGCATTAGATTTAGGTCATTATGTACATAATTTCATATTTGCATGCTAGGGGTGAATCTGTCATTTTAAGCCTATTTTATGCTAATTTTTGATCTTGCTATGTGCATAAATTCTTTACTCAGGCTCACAAGAAGTGGGAATCCAGATCATCAGAGCTCAAATTGAGAGAAGAATCAATTTTGGCCGTAAAAACCCTAACTCTAACCTTAGTTAGAACCTGCCTATTTTAGCCTCACCAAAATCCTAATCCTAACCCTAAACCAACTCCATTTACCTCCCTAAACCCTTGCCTTAACCCTATCCTTCATCCTAAACTTAGTCCTAAAAACCTAGATCACACTCTAGTGACACTAGCTCAATCCTAGTCCTAGTCCTAATGCTATCTTCTAGAAGCCTCTACGTTATCCACATGTGCCACATAATTTTTGTACAATAAATTGCCAAAAATATTGTCATAACTAGGTTTCCATCACATCTCATGATTTTAGCAAATCAAAATTCAAATCCCAATCCTAATCCTGAAATTCATGACAGCCTCACACACCTTCAGTATTTTGGCCATAACTTTCTCGCTTTAATTCCAAATTGAGTAATTCAAGTTCCATTTGAAACATGATTTCAAGGGCTACAACTTTCCTTTTATGTGCAACTTCAAATTCGGAACATATAGAGGTCAAAAATTGAAGACAGTTAAGGATTCCTACTTTCCTAATTTCCAAAACCAAAACCTATTGCTTGGCCACCAAGACACCTATGGTCGTCTACCCCCCTCCCCTTGTGCCTATATAAACACCACATGACCTCCATTAGTTGCATACAACTCTCTTTGCACCTTCTTCCTCAGGTCTTATTCTAGCTCCTTAGCCTCTTCTTCCTCCTCCTTTCTTCTTCTTCTTCATCCTACCTCCACTTCCTTCTTCCTAGGTCCTCCAACTTCCTTCACCTCTTCCACCTTCCAACAACCTCCTCAGGTCCCTTAGATTATTAGGTAATCCTTTAGTTACCTAGGTTCTCCCTTGCCTTCACCTTCTACTTCAACTTCTCCTTCTCTGGGTTCTACTTCGACTTTTACTCCGACTACTTCTACTTACCTCCGGTCTTCTTCAAGCATCCCACTACTTCCCGGAGGTTGTGGTAGCTTCTTCACCATCGTCACGAGCCTCAGTTTTCATCTCGAGATTCATGACTACTTCTCTACTCGCTTTTTCTCTCTTATTCGTTCCTTCTTCCACCTTCCTAGTTGTAGTTGTGAACTCTTTGATTGGTAGTAATATATTTATATTTATGCTTTCATCTCCCTCTACCCTATTTTCTTGCTAGTTGTTTACATGCTTATTATTTCGAAAACCCAAAAAAGTGTGGTGTGTGCTGAGTTTCTGCAAATTCGCCATCTCCCCCTCCAAAAATTCTCAAAAAAATCCTGAATACCTAGGATTAGTTAGGAAGCAAACCAGCCAAAAGCCTCCCTCAAATACAACATGGAATCCCATATATTACGTTTTTAATCCAATAAGAGTTCAGAAAATTAATTTTGAGTTATCGCGTAACTTGTGCTACAATGACATGACTCAAGCTTAAGCAAGTTTCACATACCATGCACCAACTGCGATTGCACTATGGGGACCACATAGTGAGGTGCATCAAGTTCATCAAGTTGCGACAAGGTTGAGTGCTGCTGGTTTAAGCGTCTAGTTGAAACATGATGGAGGCGATTATGAGGAAGCTATGCGACCAAACTACCCAGTGTTGAAGCTCCATGGTTTGCCAACAGGACTCTGTCAGCTACCAATCCTTGAAAAGATTGCACAATCATTAGGAACGCTCTATTGTCTAGTTGTCCTTAATGGTGAAGTGCTCGTCATTGTTGAAGTCTCCTGGGTTGTGGTGGTGCCTTTGGTGGTACTGCTTCGAGTCAAGGGCGAAGTTGTTGCTCGAAAGTTACAGATGGACATAGACCTTCAATTTGAGGCTGACGGGGGCTCGAGCCCGCACCTCCTCATCACGAAACAGCACACGACCACTGCACCACGCCCGTACTTGTGTCGAGTTTTGGTTTTAAAGCTCCTCGCACTCTCAGCCATTGGATGAAGATCCAACAGTTGAGATCAAGGGATGCTTTATAAGAAGAGGAAGGTCGGCAGCGTTAGACTGCTATGATGGCACCACGTGGCACCATCGTGGCCATCCATCTTCTTTTGCTCGTAGGTGGTGCCATAGATATTAGATTGAATTGATTTCTGCATCGTTGGGCTGCGATCGTCGATCCAAACCCATCCATGCGGTTGATTTGTCGTTTGAAGTTCAGATTTTCACCACCTTGCCCTTCAGCCTCTGATCTTCCTCAGATTGCATTTGATGCTACGGAAGTCCGATCGGGCGATCTCGGAGGCGTTGAACTTCAATCATCACCCTAATCAGATTCATATGGTTAGATCTTCAATCCAATGCCCCGAAATGAATAGCTCTATCCCCTAGCCACAATAAGAGACAAATTACTTCACAATTTGTACAAATTAACCTAAATGTATGATGATACATGTTATGTAATATTTATAATACATGATGCTTCTATGACACTAGGAACATGCATAAATAAACATTTTAGGCCAATTAGATGTATACACATCAAAGACCCATAGGAGCCTTCAAAGAGGAGGTAATCCTCCTTGGGCAATCCCACCTCCGATGCCCAACACCCTGACAAACCACACACACGACAGGATCCCGACATTCCACCACTTGGTGACCTCGACCTCAACACTTGTAGCACAGAACGTCCCTTCAAGGAGAGCCAGACTACCATCTCCACACCAACGGTGCGCCCAGCCTCCCACGTCATCCTTCGCCACTCCCAGACAAGCACGTCAACACCTTCACACTGTCATCCACCCAGCATCCTCTCTACTCTCGCCTCTCCCCCTCATCCTCCTCTTTGAGTCATCCGATTCAAAAAACATAACCATGATAAAGGCAATAGCCAACCAACACTGACTCTGAGAAACAGCAGCATCAAATCACTCAACACCACCACCATACCTAGCAAAACATCACAACATGACCCCTGTAATCACTCTCTTAGTGACCAAGGCCACTGCCACTAGCTCCACAAAAATCACAACACATTACTCTTATCACAACTCCATCAGGATACCTGCTAGATTATATTATGCTCTACTGGAAAGGGGAATTCTATCAGAGGATTAGATCGATTTGATTCTATGTATCTGTCAGTTATGGTGCCAACATGTGTGCAGATTGTATTTTGAGTAGATGGGAGAGTAGAAGATATACATTCAAGGAACCTAATATTTACATAAGGTGAATTTTGAAAGTCTAGAGAAACATGCATTTAGGGGGAAAAACACTAATCAGCAACTGATGAGTTTTATGGCGCAAAACTGAATTTGTTTTACCATGCACAGAGATGAGCAAGTAGCCATGTGAGACATTAATCCCTACTGCAAGCACCCTTAGTACATCGTATTGCTTAAACTTTAAGGAGTTGTTTTGATTGAAACAATGAATGTAGATTCCTTACAACAAAGGGAAGTCCCGCCATTAACATAATGAGAGGCAGATCCTTGGTAGAACGGACACTTAAAAGAGTTTTCTAACAACTGACGCATTGATCATTACATTGTCCCTTAAAAAGTGACGATAGCAAACTTGAGTCAAAAAATGTAAAAGAAATAGATGGAAAACAGAATCTCACAGAATGTGGAAGTGAGAGAAAATGATCGAATCTATTCATCTCAGAAACCAGCCTCTCTTTATATAGAGAGAGCCAGAAACAATTATAATTCAACCCCACATGAAATAAAATTCTATTGGGATTTGGAAATTGACCACTTGGCATCTGCCACGTGACAACCTTTAGGCCCAATGTGACTGGCTGTTTGGCTTCCCAAGAACCAAACTTGGGTCCACCAAAATTGGTGGTTTCCCAATTTTTAGTAAAGTCAATTTAGGAATAAAAGTTGTGAGATTTGTTTAGTTGAGAGATAAGATCTTTCCATATGAGAAAAGATCTTATCCCTAGAAATAGGAATGTTGGTTTTGTAAAGAGATAAAATCTTTCCAAATGAGAAAAGATTATATCTCTTTAGACAATTAGAGTTTATCTCTTTATTTGGTTGTTGGGATATGTACTCTCTGTAAATAGAAAGCTTTCCCACCTATTTTGAGTTGAGCAATACAATAATATTTCCCAAACAACAAAGCTCCTCTCCTCTCTACTTCTCGCTCTCGCTTTGCCAGTCATCAGCATTCTCAACCGACCACCATCTACCAGTCAACAAGGAGCTTTGCTTCTTCTTCCAGCCACTACCTTCTTCCCAGACTCGCTAATTACCCAGATCAAACATCTGGTGGTCATTCCAGACGTCTTAAACGCACAATCCAGTATTGTGCGTGAGATTTCTAGATCTATCCACGCATAGGAGCCTCCACGCTCCATCTGCACCCACCTAGAAATCTCTACATGGTATCAGAGCCTACGATCTAGGCTCCTATGTGCGTAGAGGATCCAACTACTCGTTGGAGATTCGTGCATCCAAAAGTCCTCAAATCCAACGACTTGCACGAAAAGGTAAGGCCAAGAGATGGCAGAATCTACCACAATCATCGAAGATGCTACGCTCGGCCCTAGAGATAGAAAGGTGGTTGTCTCCGGGACAATCATCAAGTTGAGTGGTGCCGCCAACTACGTCTTGTGGGCTTGCGCCTTCAAGATTTTCATTGGTAGACAGGAGAAACTCAATATTCTCCTTGAGAAGGCATCGGATTTCAAGGATGGCAAGAAGTACGAGGAGAGTTATGTCGTCATAAATTAGCTCATGAACTCGATGGATCTATCCATCGCCTCAAATATGCTCTACAAAAGGAGTGCTTTCGAGATCTAGACAGCCCTCGAGAAGCGATATGCTCGCACCTCGCATCTGGATGGCCAATCAAGGAGATCTCTCATTGACAAAATATTACGAGAAGATGGAGGCACTATTCGAAGGGTCGGAGATCTACGAGCCTCTCTGTTGCGACAAACGGGGAGAGACACGTGTGGTGTGGCAGTCCACCAAGTTCTTGTCAGGATTAAATTCCCCCTATTGAGCCGCACGTGATCAGATTCTCGCTTCAGAAAGGAAGATAGATCCAGAGACCAACTTCTACCGTCTCCTCAAGATGGAGATCCCTGAGAAGGAAGATGAGACAAAAAGTGAGAGCTCCGCAATCGCTATCCCAGAATTAGGTGCAAGATGAGGACGAGGGCATGGACGTGGATCTGGCCACGTCTACCCAAAGTGCCAACACTATGGATGAAATAATCATCTACAAGACAAGTGTTGGGAGAAGTACAAGAGACCACCACGTGGGGCTACTAGCACTTCGCGTATCGACCACCTTCTAAAGATTTGGAGAAGCTACGAGTTCTTCTACGAGAAGACAAGTCCACAGTAACTGTTGTAACAACCACTCAAGTTGCCACAGAAGCAACGACTTCGGAAGTCATAGGACTCACCATCAATTTGTCCAAAAAGAAGACCGAGAGCTTCACCCTCGAAGAAGATGAATGGTGGGACATCTACCTTCACCAATAGAAGGCGAAGTCATCGACCTTACGACCTTCGACTTGAGGGGAAGTGTTGGGATTTGGAAATTGACCACGTGGCATCTGCCATGTGGCAACCTTCAAGCCACGTGACAGTACCACGTGGCAAGATCTAAAGGCCCAACATGACCGGCTGTTTGGGTTCCCAAGAACCAAACTTGGGTGCACCAAAATTTGTGGTTTTCCTATTTTTAGTAAAGTCAATTTAGGAATAAAAGTTGTGGGATTTGTTTAGTTGAGAGATAAGATCTTTACATATGAGAAAAGATCTTATCTCTAGAAATAGGAATGTTAGTTTCAAAAAAAGAAAAAAGAAAAAAGGAATAGGAATGTTGGTTTTGTAAAGAGAATATTTTCAAATGAGAAGATTCTCTTTAGGAAATTAGAGTTTATCTCTTTATTTGGTTGTTGGGATATGTACTCTCTATCAATAGAGAACCTTCCCACCTATTTTGAGTTGAGCAATACAATAATATTTCCCAAATAACAAACTCCTCTCCTCACCGCTTCTCTCTCTCTCTGCCGGTCATCAGCATCCCCAACTGGCCACCATCTACCGGGCATGAGCTTTGCTCCTTCCAGCTATTGCCTTCTTCCCAGACTCGCTGATCACCCGAATCAGACGTCTAGTGGTCGTTCCAGACATCTCAAACGCATAATCCAATATTGTGCATGAGATTTCTGGATCAATCACGCACAAGAGCCTCCACACTCCGTCTGCGCCCACCTAGAAACCTCTACAAAAACAAACATGAATATAAGCAGACCACTAAAATATAATACTAAATGACCTAAAGGGCTCGACACTCCCCCTCAAGTTGAAGCATAGATATCAATCATGCTCAGCTTAAAACAGCAAACATCAAATGAAAAACAAGCCAAAGGCTTGGTGAAGATATATGTCGTCTAATCATCTAAAGTCACCTGAGTGGTATCTAAGAAACCTTTCTCTCATGTATAATGGCAATCCACCTCCACATGTTTGGTGCACTTATGATAAATGGGGTTGTTTGCGATGTATGTAGCAGCTCGATTTTCACATCGCATCTCCATAAGCCCATCAATCTGTCAGTAGGGATCACACCCACATCAACTCTACAGACATCTATGCCATTGCCCCGTACTCAGACCTGCACTTGATTTGGATACTACCACCTACTTCTTACTTCTCCAAGTAACCAGATTCCTAGCCACATACATATAGAAACCCATAGTGGATTTCCTATCATCTAGGCAACCTGTATAATCAAGCCACCACAATCATGGATGTCCCTCTAATAAACAGAAGCCCCTGTCCTGGTGCTTTCTTTAAGTATCATAGCACCATCATGGTAGCATCTCAGTGTTGCTTGGTCAGTCTATTCATAAACTAACTAAGCTTGCCTACTGTAAGTGAGCTATCTGGCCTGGTAATAGTCAAGTACAATAGCTTGCCAACTAACTACCTGCCTGTACTGTCTACTATCCACTATCTCTGACTTTCTATCATATAGTCATGCCTAAGGGTCCACAAGAATATTTGCTGATTTAGCACCCAACATACCAGTCTCCCTTAATATATCCATTGCATACTTCCTTTGGGACAGAACGATGCCAGTCCTGCTGTGAGCTACCTCTATCCTAAGGAAGTATCTGAAAAGGCCCAAATTCTTCATGACAAATTGCTCTACCAAATGCTGCTTTATCACTGTAACACCTACAGCATCATCTCCTGTGACTATCAAATCATCAACATAAACCAGGATTACCACTACCACTGTCTAACAAATAGGGCAAGATCAGAAGACAATCTCGAGAACCCGACAGACTCCACAACCTAGGATAGCTTTTGGAACCATACTCTGAGACTCTGCTTAAGGCCATAGATGGCATTCTTCACCCTACATACACACCCCCTAAATCTCATAACCAGGTGGTTGTTGCATGCATAACTCCTCCTGCAAATCACCGTACAGGAATGCATTCTTCACATCTAACCAGTCAAGCTTCCAACCATTGTGCACTGCAATTGAAACAAGAATCCAGATTGTGGAAAGACAAGCAACTGGGAGAAAGTATCAAAGAAGTCCACTTCGTACGCCTGAGTGAACCCTTTAGGCCCTAAGCGAGCCTTGTATCTGGCAATCAACCAATTTGGATTGTACTTTTGGGCAAACACCCACCGGCACCCAACAACAATGGCTCCCTCAAGTAGTCCAGTAAGCTCCTACCACAACATCGCAAAGTAGCCATCTCATCCTAGATGGCCTGGCATCACTTTGGATCAAGCATGGCCTGTTGATGACTAGAGGGCATCTCTGCAACAAAAAGAACCTGACAAAACTAGCCAAATGCAATCTCCAGACCGTCTGTAGGAACTGCTCCCGTATAAGGATATCTGGGACAGTGGCGAGGCACCTTCCAAATGGTCATCGGAACGTCAAGAGCATCTGGCAAGGCCTCCTATAAAGGCTCTGAAGTAGATGCTGGAAATGCTAAACCTGTAGGATCACCACTAAGCACAATATCATCAGTAGATAAACTATCAGTGCTCACCTGCACAGGAGGAGACCCTCCACTATCATTCTAGCAACTCCCTGCATTATCACAGCGAACATCACCTGTGGGCATCATCATTGTGGGCATCTGAGGCAGTGGCGAAGCAGGATCAGAGGAAAAGGATACCAGCCAATATGTAACAAGAAACCTATAAGTGATCGGAGGCTCATGAAATCACTCAAGTCTAAAGGGTGCTAGCTCTAACGAGAAGACCCAATCTCAGTGATAAGAATCGCTCCCAGTGGTGCAGGTGGAATGGGCATGGGAGCCTAAGTAAGCTCAAGAGAAAGACGTCTCCTGCCAATCAAAAAGTACAGAACAGACTCATGAAAGGCAGCATCTGCACTAACATGACATCCTCCAATAGGATCATAACATCATTACCCTTTCTAAGCCTACGAATACCCAAGAAAAACACACCTGACTACATGAGGAACAAGTTTATCCCTATTAGGCCCATGAATATGCACAAATGCAACGCATCCAAAAACCTGAGGAGGCACTCCAAATAGATCATTATCAGGAAACAAGATAAAATAGGGAACTTGCTCATCAAGAACTGTAAACGGCATCCAATTGATAAGATAACTGGCAGTCAATACCACATCTCCCAGTATCTGTCAAGCACATTATTCTGAATCAAGAGTGTTCGTACAACATCAAGAATGTGTCTATGCTTTCATTCTGCCACACCATTCTACTAGGATGTATGGGAACAAGTAGTCTGATGAATGATGCCATGCTCACGATAAAAAGCATTCCAGCATATGGCGACTACAAAGGGCAATAAACACCACCTTTCTCACAACCACACCTAATAGTGCATCCAATAAGAACATCCTTAAAAGTAAGTGGCATTGCATCAAACATAGCCCTACAATTCAACTACTTCATAATCTTACTCATTAATAGCAGACTCAATGGGAAGTCAGGGGCATCTCCAACTTCAAATGCAGGGCTACACGAACCTTCCCCTGACCAGATATGGGTGCCTGCCTCCCATTAGCAACCTGCACAAATCTACCTAGTGGAACCAGGCGAATAGTAGTGAATTGTCTCTCATCACCGTAAATATGTTGAGAAGCTCCTGAATTAACAAGCCAATCTACATCTCCTACTCGAGACACAAAAGCAAAACCTACTTAGGAAGCCCCACATTGCCTACATACCTGAAGTAATGCCTTATATTCACTCCTAGATACAATAACAGTATTAAATATCTCTCATGTCACCATAGATGTTGCATAATCTATGGTTGGAATTATCTGCTTAACCTCTAGTTGAAGAACAGTATGATCTTGATCATGACTTTCCATGGTGATCCTACACATTTGTGACCATCGAGAATAGTTCACCTCATTTGGTTCCATCCTGGAATCAAGAAAGAGGCTCCCACATGCCTCAAATTCAGAAAGAGAAAATAACTTGTCATATTCTCAAACGAAACCATACACCTCTTTATATAAGGAGAGGTGCTGGGAAAATTACATCATGAGTCCAACAAGACAAGAAACATGACAAATGACTCCAATAACTCTAATAAGTGCCCTACCAACACTCCCCCTCAAGTTGGAGCATATATATTAATGATGCTCAACTTGGAACAACACTAAACAGAAGCAGATCTGGCAAGTGGCTTCATGAATATGTCTGCAATTTGATCTTCAAATGATACAGATGAAGTATAGATAATTCCACATATCAAGTCTCTAGTGTAGTGGACATGAACCTCAACATGTTTTGTCCACTCATGAAACATTGGGTTGTTGGTAATATAAGTAGCAGCACGATTATCACATCTCATCTCCATTGGTCCCTCTTCCTGAATATGGAGATCATGTAGAACAAATCTGACCCAAACCATCTCTGCAACTGTCTGACCCATAGCCCTGTACTCTGATTCTGCACTAGACCTAGATACCACCTGCTGCTTCTTGTTTCTCCATGTCACTAAGTTGCCTACCACATAAGTACAGAATCCAATTGTTGACTTCCTGTCTATCATGCACCCTGCATAGTCGGCATCAGAGTAGCCAACAACACTCATAGATGTGCCCCTCTGAAATAAAACACCTCTGCCGGATGCTTTTTTCACATACCTAAGCACCTGTATAGCAGCATCCCAATGTTACTTGGTCAATTTGTCCATGAATTGGCTAAGCTTTCTATTACAAGGGAAAGATCTGGACATGTAATAGTAAGATATAACAATTTACCGACCAACTGCCTATATGATCTGCTATCTATAGGCGGAGACTCAGTATCATACAGATGTCCTTTGGGATCCATAGGTATATTGGTAGGTTTAGACCCCATCATTCCTTTTTCTTCAAGATATCAAGAGCATACTTCCGCTGACTAAGAACAATGCCCTTTTTGCTACGTGTCACTTCAATCCCAAGAAAATATCTGAGCTCACCTAGATCCTTCATCACAAAGCCATCAGCCAACTTCCTTTTTATCTCAACTATCCCAGCAACATCATCTCCAGAGAGGATCAGGTCATCCCAATAAACAAGAAGTACAACCACTCCCCTTTTACTCTTCCTGACAAATAAAGAGTGATCAGCAGAGGACCTTACAAGTCCTATTACATGTACGTCCTCCGAAAGTCTTTGGAACCATGCTCTTGGACTCTCCTTCAAGCCATAGATTGCTTTCCTCAATCTACATACACACTCCCCCTAAGCCTCAAACCCAGGCGAATGTTGCATATAGACCTCCTCCTGAAGATCTCCATACAAAAACGCATTCTTGACATCCAACTAATGAAGAGGCCAGTCACAGTGAGCTAATACAAATATCAAAATCCGAACAATAGACAGTCGAGCAACCGGAGAGAAGGTATCAAAGAAATCTACCACATATATTTGGGTAAATCCCTTTGCCACCAATCTTGCCTTGTAGCAAGAGATCGTGCCATCTGGGTTGTATTTAACCGCAAAAACCCAACGACACCCAACTATTCTGGCATGAGGAGGCAAGGTAAAGTCCCACATCCCTCTAGACTGTAAAGCAGCCATCTCATCCTCCATGGCCTGACAGCAGTTTGGACCAGCATGGATTGCTGATGGGATGTAGGGACATACGTTCCAGATAGTGCCACTGTGAAAGCAGCAAAGGAACTACTGAGGTTGGCAGTGGAGACTGTCTATACATTATAATATTGGGCACAGCTGCGTGCAGCCTTCCGAATAGCAATTAGGAGATTAAGATCCTCCTCACTATGCTCAGTAACAACCGAAGTATGAGACTCATCAAAGGAACCTACACAAGAACCACTAGAAAAACTCGCGTTAGTATCAACACATACCTGACTAGGGGAGGAGACAGGTGGCTGAGGTGTAGTGGGTGTGTATTTTTGTCACCATGCATGCTGTCTGTATGTCACAGGTAGCCTATATACCTGAGTATTTTCTACTCTCTTCCTCACAGAGATCACTGTAGTAGGTATATCCTCATGATGTGTAATAAGGATTTGCTCCAAGGGAACTGGTGGAACAGGCATAGGAGCCAAATTCCTCTGAAATGTCACCTGATGACCATCTATAAAGAAATAAGGAATGGACTCATGAAATGTGACATCTACAGACACATAATATTTCTTACCACGTGGATCATAGCATCTATATCCTTTCTAGGTGCTACTGTATCCTAGAAACACACGCCCCACTGCTCTTGGAGCTAACTTGTCTCTACCAGGTCTGAGAATGTGAACAAAGGCAACATAGCCAAACACGCGAGGTGGAACAGTGAATAGATCCTTCTCAGGATAAAGAACCAGCCATGGAACTTGTTCTTGTATGGATAAGTTGGGTAATCTATTGATCAAATAACATGCAGTCAACACTACATCTCCCCAATACACCTATGGCACATTGTGCCGGATCAATAATGTTCTAGCCACATCAAGCAGGTAACGATGCTTTCTTTCTACTACACCATTCTGTTGCGATGTATGTAGACAAGATGTCTGATGAACAATCCCAAGAGATCTATAAAAGCCTGCCACCTTAGATGTACAAAACTCCAAAGCATTATCAAATCGCACAATCTTCACAACAGTAGAAAACTGAGTCTTTACTTGTAAGATAAATGTTTCAATCACTGATCCAACATCATATTTATTTCTCAAAAAAAATAACCATGACATCCTGGAAAAATCAACCACAACAAGTAGATAAAATCTATGACCTAGTATGTCCGGGATACGACTCGGTCCCCATATATCCATATGCAGTAAATCAAAGATAGCATTAGAACTATGAGATGAACTAAGAGGAAACTAGTCCTGTGATGCTTTCCCAATTGGCATAGATCACACAATTTCTGTAGCTAGTGAAATATGAGGAATGACACGTCGAAGCCAGTGATGGGTGTCCAAGATGTCGGTGCCACTGAAGAGTTGTACCAGCACTAAATGCAACCTCGCCTTGACACGTAGTGGCAACTGGATTCTGGACCAGACGATACACACCCCCTTCCTCGTGTTCACCACCAATCATCCTCCCTGTGAGTTTGTCCTGAAAAATACAGCCTTGCTCATCAAATATTGCATGACAAAGCAAGTCTTTGGTAATTCTACTGACAGATAAAAGATTAATAAAAAATTTTGGAACATAAAGAATATCAGGCAATGTCAGAGTAGGAGTCACTGTAACATCTCCTCTGCCATGAATCCTACACTGCCTGCCATCTGCTACCTGCACAGAGCTCCTTAAGGGAACATTATGAACATGTCCAAAACACGTCTCATCCCTACTGAGATGTTGAGATGCGCAAGAGTCCAACCACAATGTACTGTCAGTGTTACCAGACCTGTAAGCGGAAGTCATACCTGAAGTGGCTAAGGCAACAGCATCTGCAGTCGTAGTAGTAGTCTCCTGGGTCAGCCGGGAGAGACGCTGGATCACAGCATCATAGTCTATATGAGAGACCATGTCGCTTCCCTCCTCCAAAGCGACAGCTTGGTTTACCATGGGAGGTCGACCATGCTTTGTCCAGCAAAAGGCCTCTGTATGGCCGATCTTTCCACAATGTGAGCAAATGGTGCGAGGTCTGCCACTGGTTCCTCGACAACCACGCTCTCTCCCCCTGGTGGATGAAGCACCACATCCTCCTCGTGCGACAACAAGTAGAGGGGTTTGTTCACTTTCTGGCATGGGTTGCCTAACAACCACTCTGCTCATGTGACTATAAGCCTCCTCCAGAGATGGAAGCTCAGCCAGAGTAAGGATCTAGGACCTAGCAGCCTCATAGTCAGGCCCAAGTCTGTCAAGAAACTGAAGGACAGCATACTCCTTTCTATGTGCCCTCTGAGTGGCACACATGCAAACAGGTCAGCAGGCATTATATTTCTCAAGAAGCCCCTTTAGGGTGGCAAAGTACTGTGGCAAAGACTAACCCTCTTGTTTAAGACAACTAAGGGCATGGTGGATCTCAAATACTTTGCTAGAATTCTTTTCATGAGAATATATATCGCGTAGAGAATCCCACATCTCCTTGGCGGTCTTGTAGTACATGATCCCATCACCGATCTGAGGGTCAACGGAATTCATAATCCATGCACGAACCATGGAATTATCTTTCTTCCACGTGGCATTCTTCCCTGTTTTATCTTGTGGCTCCATCTCCAACAGTAAATGTTCCTTATAATGTCCCTCAATGGTCATGAGGAACATCTGAGACCATCTAGCATAATTGACCTGGTTCAACTTGGCAATAGGAACAAAAAAGGAGATTTATAACCTCCGTTGTCCATAGCAGTAACCAATGACACTTCCAAAGAGTCTGAGGAGGCCATCGTGCCTTAGGACTGCCACAAGATGTCACAAGTGCGATCTGAAATCGATATTCAGATCTAACGACTTCACAATCAGAGAGAAGTAATCTCTTGAACATGAGATCTAAGGCAAAGAAACCCTAGAAAACATCTCAAGAATCACAGAGATCCTGTAGATCAGGTTTTAGCGTATTTTAGGACGTTAGGACGTGTCCTAACAGCGCTTGGGCAGGCTCAATCGACCCCAAGAGCCACCAGTGCGGCCTGGAGGTGATGAGCGGCAAAGGTAGCAGCGCTGCCGGGGTCAAAGGTGGTGCTCCGGCGACTGGAGGTGTTGTCCCGAGGTCAAGGGAGGCACCGGGGCGATGCTTCGAGGTGTTAGACCAACCTCCGGGCGATGATATGACCTTAGAGCAGCGCCACGACCTCCAAACAGGGCCTCAGCGCAAGGAGCGACGGCGCCTTGTAGTGCTCGAGGCAAGTCCGCTAAGGCCTGCTACCGGTGCTAGCGCTCGAGGAAGGCGTGCTACTCCTCGCCCTAGGGCCTAGCACTCGAGTAGCAGGCCTTGCTAGGGCACCAACAGCCACTGCGACCACTGCAGCAGCCTCCTAAGGCCGACGACAGCTGGAGGCTAGCCGGCAGCGACTCCTGCTGGTGTGAAACGGGAGTTAGGGTTTTGGTGGAGGGGTACGGAGGCTCATGAGGGGTGGGATGCCAGACCGCCGATCTAGGATCGCCACTCTGATACCAAGTTGGAGAAAATGACTTGCTTTATTCTCAAACGAAACCCTACACCTCTTTATATAGGGAGAGGTTTTGGGAAAATTACATCATGAGTCTAACAGGATAAGAAACATGATAAATGACTCCAATAACTCTAATAAGTGCCCTACCAACACAAACAACACACTAACTTCAATCATGAAATCAAAAATGCATCAAGAAACACTAGACCATCAGATCATCAAACATAGTCACCATAAAAAAAAAAAATTTTCCTATCAAATTTTAATTCTTCATAAATCAGAAACTATGATTATCGAAGTAGAAATCAACATCGAAATGCTAAAAAGTCCCAAGGAAGATTATATCTTCCTTCGTAAGGCCACTACAACCTTGAATAGGAGGGCGATCAACCGCCCCTACCAACCAATGCCGTCAATGCGAAAGGCGATACCAAGGCGACACGGCTCAAATCGCCCGAGGCGAGAGGCGACAAAAAGGCAACAGTCTGAGTGAATTGAGGCGATCGTTTTTTATTTGCATATATATATATATGTATATATATATGTATATATGTATATGTCCTATTAACTCAATTTAATAGCACTAAGTTTATAAAAACATGTCTAATAACAATGTTAGAGACTTTAAGTAGAAGAAAATGATATGAATTGTATGGTCAAAAATTGTTTCACATAATTTCAAATGGTAAAGAAAGAAAAGTTTTAAACATAAAAATCAAAATTGTTATTGAAGTGAAAAACATAAAAACCAAAAAATATATATATGCATACTTATACATATACATATACATAGTTACAATGTTACATATATATATATATATATATATATATATATATATATATATATATATATATATATATATATATATGTTTACCCTTAGTACTAACATAAGGGTACTAAGTACTAATAGTGCTCAGGCACATATATAACATAAGGGTGTGTGTATGTATATATATATATAAAGAAAGAAAACGAAGAAAGAGTTTCGTTCCCAGCTTCATCGCGGAAACGCAGAAGCTCAGGCCGATGACGCTCAGGCAGTGCAGGTTGAGGAGATCATACATGGGCGATCGAGCTTGAGGAGGCACTGCAAATGGCAAGCGATGCTCAGCAACTCAAGGCGATAGTGGTCGAAGAAGCTCACCACCATTTCAAACGATCTAGGGTTCAGGCGATGAGGCGGCAAGGCGACGAGGCGCTGCCCAAGGCGAGGAGGCGCATCGCCTGATCAAAGGCCATCACCTGGGTCTTCATCGAGGCAACAACTCCCTGTAGCGCCTCGCCTCATCACCTCAATGCCTGAGGCGCTCGCCTCGACAACATGGCTACCAACACAACCTTAGATCTAAAAAGACAATTTTCAGATCATAGGAACATGTGGAAATCTGATTTCAGTTCTTGGACATGGATTCCAAGGCAAACAAGACCCGGAATCCACAACCGAGAACCAAAACGGGAATCCCCCGGGCCAAGCACACACTCGTTAGGGCAGCATAGGCCCTAGCACCACCGGCAAGAGGAAGCCCTCCTCTTTCTGCGTGCTCCTAGGTGGCCAGACAGCCACCAGCGATGCTGGCTACCACCAGTGGAGGAGGGGAGGCACCGGCGACGGTGGTTGCTGCAGGCGTAGGTGTTGGCAGCGCGTGGAGAGAGGAAGAGAGGGGTACAATGGAGGTTTGAAGGGCTAGATTTTTGGTAGGATACTAGAACACCAGCTTAGGACCGTGGCTTTGAAGCCAAGTGGGAGAAAATGATCGAATCTATTCATCTCAGAAACTCTACCTCCTTTTACATAGAAAAAGAGGTGGGAACAATTACAACTCAACCCCACATAAAAATAAAACCAAGTATGGACATAAGTACAAAACTGAAATATAACACTAAATGACCGAAGGGGCTCAACAATGTGGAATTAGCTGCCACTCTGGCAGGAACTGGTGGGAAAGCTTGCCAAAATATCCTGCTCAGATATGAAAATTCCAGCCATTTCTTAAGTGGTGGTGGGAGTAAAATAGGCGCAACATGGATCATCTCCTAACTAAATAAAACGAGCACCAATTTCATGAAAGCCATATGCGCAATAATACAGTCATTTGCTTTAAACAAAAAATGGACACAATATCCTGCTTAAGTCTTCAAACCTACCAGATTATAACGCCAGCAGCAGCAACTTTACCTAGCATGCACAGGCATTCTACTAATGTTTGTAAATATTTTACATTGACAGGGGCATCACTTCTCTTCATGGATTCCTGCATTCAGAAAACCATCAACATCAATCCACCAGAATGGGGAAGTTTGCACCAATTGAGAACAACAGATGCTTTCTTTTTTGTGCAGAAGCATACAATAAACTCATCTGGTGTGGCAAGTGAAAGCCAGATGGGAGTTTTCCGTGAAGTAGCTTTGGCATCTCGTGCATTAATGTCACCATTGTTAATCCTTGATGATGAGATCAAACCATCAGATGCATTACTATCAGCTGCTTCTGACAAGCTCTCATCATCACGGCCATCAAAAGATGAACTGAAAGCAGAAACTACAATTAGAAATAGCACTTCTAGTAGTCATCCTTTTTTCAACTAAAAAAAATAGGAATGGCACTTAAGAACAAAATGGACATAGAATCAAAAGCAACAAAGCAGATAGAAACTTGAAAGCTATGGACTCAAATGATGGTAAAGAAAAAAATATCCAGCACTTGATGTTCCCCATAAGAATACAAACTAGAAAAAGTCAGGCTTTTTTGAAAGAAATTCTAGTATAATACAACTAGTTTCCCAAGAAAATCACCACTTCGAGATAAATATTCAGACAAGTAATAAGGTCAACTAAGAAAACCAGACAATCTCAAACCAGACTAGGGTTGGAAACATTTCCCATTCAACAGTAATTATTGAACATATACGAGCATTTAAGTAATTTTCCACTTCAAGAAGCAACCAAGAAAATCTTGCTACAGGAACCAAGATATCCAATCAATACAGATAGACAGACAAAGCCAGGATAATCATTAGATGTGCTTAATTATGATTTCAGAAAAACTGACATTATGAAGTCAAACAAGATAATGATCTCAACTCAGATAGGGTCAGGGCATCTATTAACATGTCATCAGTAAATTTTGGAGCACTAAACATCAAATGGTTGGAGTATTTAATGCCGTGACACATTGCAATTATGACAGATTATTATTAGTAAAGGAAAAAGCTATAAGAAGGCCAGATATCAATTTCCTCCGTAGGCAGTGGCGAAGTTCCCCAAAGATTGTAATTTGCAAAGATGGGATATCTGAGTATGTCATAGCTAACAAGATCAAGGAACTGACCTGTACATCAATATGTAAACAAATCATTATAAAGGATTTCCGAATAACTAAACATGAAAAAAGAACATCATAAAGGATTTCTAAGTTATTCAGATGCTTTTAGACAACACTGGGGTTCTAAGGAAAAAACATCTGTAGAGTCAAGACATCAAAAGGACAAGTATCCCATATAATGAAACAATTAAAGCAATGTGTTATTATCACAAAGTCTGCTACAGTTTACAATGTTCCATGAGAATGTCCGGTTTGCTTCCTGGGCCAATTGTCAGTTTTTCACCATTTTTCCCTAACTAACACCTTGTAGCCAGAAATCTCCTTCTCCTTGGATTCATATTAAAAGCAAAAGATTCTTCCTCATTCTGCATCTTAATATAGATGAGTAGTTTGGTTGTAAAAGAAAAATGACAGAAACAAAGGTAAAAGATAGAGTTCATATATTTATTCTTGTTTCTTTTATCATGCGCCCATATTATGACTAAGAAGTACACTGCTTACTCCAAGTGTCATTACAGAGGGCATATAGAACCAACCAAATGCTTTTTAATACGCACACAATATAATGTGGACAAGAGTAATGCAGAAAGTTTCAGGGGGAAATTAATAGTCTGTTCGTTTTTGCCCGCAATACAAGAGAGAGCAAGTAGAAGCTCATGTTTAGACACATTTAGACGTTTCTCATGATCTCTTGATATTTCTCACCAGTTCAGCTTGCTAACCAACATAGCCTTAGCACACAGCTGATTCTAAGTCATTCAAAGTTCCCAAATGCAACTAAAGACCAGAAGAATAACACATTAACAAATTCAGTTGCCAAACAAGACATCGATTTCCTGGCTCTGAATTTCCTAAATTGATCTTGCCTTAATTATAATTGTGGAGAATCGAAAGATGCATTAACAATAAATGAAACCTAACCCTCTTTTTAGACAGAAGAGATCTGGGCGAATTACATTGTTGAGTTACGCTTCTTGTTAAGGGGCAATTTATTATTTTATTTTTCCATGATGGACTTATGTTGTTATTTGTCCCTCACCTCTCTCTATACAAAGAGGTGTAGGGACGGCTTGATAATAATAAGAATGATTCTTTTCTTCAACTTGGTATCAGAACGTCAGGTTGGAAACACAACCAAAGAAACCCAACCCTACCTTCAAGCCCCACCACCGCCACCACTGGCGACAATGCCAGCGCCGCGCCACCACCACCGCAGCAACAGCATTGTCCATCGCCACCGCTGCTGCAACGACTTCCCGCAGCGCTGCCATGCGCTGCTGCAGCAACCACCGGTGTGCTACTGCTGTGTCACCTCGAGTTGCAGTAGCCACCACCACCGCTCTGCAGCGTTACCAAGGGCTGAGCGACTTCCCACAGCACCGCCTCGCACTGCTGTAGCCACCGCCGCCACTCTGCAGCACCATCTAGGGCTGCACGTTTTCCCACAGTGTCACCTCACATCGTTGTAGCCACTGCTGCCGCTCTGCAACGCTACCTAGGGCTACTACAGTAGCCACCGCTACCGCTCCTGCTGCTATAGCAGGTTGTCGCAACGTCACCCCGCAGTGTAGTAGCCGTCACCGCCATGCTACCTCCTCTCCTTGCCACTGCCTAGGCCGTCGGAGAGGGGGATTTGTCTCCAAAAACTTCGTAGGAAGGTTCTTGATTATTGTGGGATGAAGTGTTGAATCAAGAACCTTTTTATATGTGGTATGATCTTTCTAATCTTCTGATCTATTTTTTGGGGTGTGTATTCCTCGTTAATGGTTTTTTTTTTTAGTGTATTCCCCTTATTGCTTGGTTCTTGGAGTGTGTATTCCCCAGTGAAGTTGTGGAGATATTGCCTGTGAATTACGAGGTGTGTATTCCCAGAATTTTTAGTGTTTGATCCAGGTTTTCAGATCTGCTATCCGAATTGGTTTCTGTGTGCCTGGAGTTACCATGGCTGCATCCGATGCTTCTAAGGTAACTTCGCGGGGTATACAAGAGCCCCTTCTTTGCTCTAATTATTAAGTTGGATGAGACTAATTGCCCTTGTTGGTCTCAAACCTTCCTTGTCACTGTGGAAGGTCATGAGAAGAAGCATATACTTATGAAAGCACCACCAGAGCAGAAAACAAAAAAATATGCCACTTGGAATCGGGATGATGCTATGGTAAGAACCTGGATCCTGAATAGCGTTATTCCTCGGATTGGTGATGAAATTATGTATTACAACTCTGCGAAAGAGGTGGGATGGCTTAAAGACTGTCAATTCAGATGAGTTGAATTCAACTCAAGTATTCCAAATCCACTATGATTTATGTCATCTCAAGCAGGAGGAGATGAGTCAGTCACAGTACTACTCTACTGTGAAGGGGCTATTGGAAAAATATAATACACGTAGGTCGATGTGTACTTCCTCTACATGCAGGGATCACATAAAGGAGTTTGCAACCACATGTTTCTTGCAGGGCTAACTGATTACTATTCTGCGACTCGTTCTCAGATTCTGACTCTCTCCGAGCTTCTGCCTATTTAGGAAATTTATAGGAGGCTGAGGAGGATGTAGATTCAGCCTACTCATGATGCGGTTGTTACCAATGCATCTTCGGCTCATGCAGCTGTTAGCACTCGTGATGGTCAAGGTGGCTTCTTTCATGGCAAGGGCATGGGGCGAACTGATAGTGGTCGTGGTAAGCTTACCAGCACTTACTGTGGTTGACTTGGCCATGTTGAGGCCAAGTGTTAGAATAAGTTTGGCCGCACTACTGTTATCAACCAAGCCTCTATTACAGCATCTCCAAGTGTGATCACTGAGGCAATATCGCTTGCAGAGGCCGACTATGATGTAGTTGTGTAGCGGCTAGCACAGTTAACACATGAGCAGCCTCAGTCCTCCAGCACTATAGCCTATGCTTCTACTTCAGGTACGAGTGGGTCATGGTTAATTGATTCAAGTGCATCTAATCATTTGACCGGAAATTCCCAGTGCTTTAAGGAATTGCAAAAGACACCACAGAATCATTCAGTATAGTTGGTAGACGATAGACATGCTTCCATCTGTGATAAAGGAGGGGTATCTGTTACACCCTCCATGAATCTTTCTGATGTATATTATGTACCTGACATGACAATGCAACTGCTATCTGTTAGTTCTATTATTAAGCAATTGAATTATCGTACTATTTTTCATGTTATTGGATGCACGTTTCAGGATCGCATGACGGGGAGGTCGATTAGTGGTGGCCATGAGGAGGGGGTGTGCACCGACTGGTTCAAAGTCTAGTTGCTATGGCCTGTCAGACAACTAATGCGGGGAGTACTTTGCAATGGCATAGACGATTAAGTCACCCGTCACTGGACAAGCTACCCCATATCATCCCTCACTTGTCTCCTACAATAAAGATTCAATGTGATGCTTGTCAGCTGGGAAAGCATCACCATGCCAACTTTCCAGCATCTATCCAGTCTACCAGTTCTTATTTTGATTTACTGCACTGTGATGTCTGGGGTCCTAGCCGTATGGCAAACCGCCAGAATTTTAGATATTATCTATTATTTGTCGATGATTTTACACGCTTATCCTGGACCTTTTTCATGGGGAATAAATTCGAAATTGGTTCTTTCATTCAGCAACTTGTGATATTTGTGAAAAATCAGTCTAATGTATACATTAAAAAAATCAGAACAGATAATGCATTAAAATTTTGTACAAAGGAACTGGCTGATTTTTATGGATCACTTGGTATTGTGCATCAGACATCATGTCCTCACACGTCGCAGCAGAATGTGATTGTTGAGAGGAAGCACCACCATATTCTAGATACAGCAAGAGCAAAACTTATCCAAAACAGCATTCCACATAGTTACTAGGGATATGCGATCCTTTCTGCCTATTATCTTATTAACAAGCTTCCTTCCTCTATGCTACATGAGCAAATCCCATGGAGTATCTTATATCTTGATGCCGACTTGTTTCTTATGGCACCAAAGACTTTTAGTTGTGTGGCCTTTGCATACCTCCTTGGGCCTGGTCCTGATAAATTGGCACCAAGGGTGGTTAAGTGCATGTTTCTGGGATACTCGTGCACCCAGAAGGGATACATGTGTTTTGATCCCATACACCAGAGGCACTATGTGAGTGCAGATGTAACTTTTCATGACTCTATCCCTTATTTCTCTACCTCATGTCATCAGTTAACAAAGGTGGAGGTGGTTGCACTTATGCCTGTACCTCCTATAGCCTTGGAGGAGTTTTCTCAAAGTAGTAGTGTATCTACTACAGATCAGATTGTGGGCACCTTCAGACCTGTACCATCTAATGAAAACATTTAAGGGTGCGACATATCAGTTGTCAGTCATTTACAAAGAAAAGACACACACCCCATCATCTTCAGATCCTACTGAGCCACCATCGTCCTTCGCTCAAGTATGTGTCGAGGGTACTAACGGTTCTTCTGCTAATACGTCATCAGGGTCTCTGTTTATGCCCACAGATGAGGATATTCCCATTGCTATCAGGAAGGCCCCACGATCTTGTGCATAGTATTGTGTTGCTGGCAGTGTTGTTTCCGTGGGCTCTCTCATATTAGAGTTCCATGTATGCACAGCTGTAGTCTCTAGTACTGAAATCCCTACCTCCTACCGGTAGGCTCTCCTACATCCACAATGGAAAGTGGTTATGGAAGAGGAGATGTCTGCGTTTACTGATAGCAGCACCTAGGAGCTACCTGCTCTACCTTCTAACGCACACTTGGTTGGGGCTAGATGGATCTTTGCCCTAAAATACAACCCTGATGGGTTTATTTCTCGGTATAAGGCTCGCCTTGTGGCCAAAAGATTCATCCAGACATATGGGGTGGATTTATTTGACGCTTTTTGCCTAGTGGTACGATTCTCCACTATCCGCATTCTCATCTATGTTGCAGCTCATTTTGGATGGCATTTACACTAACTAGATATCAAAAATGCCTTTCTATATGGAAACTTAGAAGAGGAGATCTACATGCAATAGCCACCTAACTTTGAGGTTCAGGGGGAGTGTGTGCGTAGGCTTCATAAGGGCATTTATGGCCTAAAGCAAAGCCCCCAAGCCTAGTTTCAGCATCTGTATGAGGCACTATCTGTTTTTGGGAAGCAGCGATCTTCTTCTGATCATTCTCTGTTTGTCAGGAAGACTAGCACTAACACTGTGGCTTTATTGGTACATGTTAATGACCTTATCCTTACAGGTGATGATGAAGATAGAATTACTCAGGTAAATGATTATTTGTCTTGCCAGTTCGTCATAAAGGACCTTGAGAAGCTGAGATATTTTCTGGGCATTGAGATTACCACGAGCAAGCACAGCATAGAGGAAGTGTACACTTGACATTCTTCAGGAGACAGGAATGTTGGGATCCAAGGAAGCCAACATTCCTATGGATCATAAAGTTCATCTATTTGAGGACACTGTGAAGCTAGAGAACACAGTGAAGCTAAAAGACAAGAAAGTAAATCGACAGCTGGTTGGGAAGCTATTATATCTAACCATCACCAAGCTGGACATCAGTCTTGCAGTGGGTAAGCTAAGTCAGTTCTTAGACAAATCCACTGATGTTCACTAGCAGGCTGCTATACAGGTATTAACGTACATGAAGGGATGTCCAGGGAGAGGCATCCTATTCCAGAAGAAGAAGGCTCCTATGTCTGTAGTTGCTTACGTTAACGCTGATTATGCTGAAGATGTTGGAGATAGGTGATCTACTACTGATTTTTGTACATTTGTTGCTAAGAATTTGGTCACCTGGAGGAGTAAGAAATAAAGTGTTGTTTTACGCTCTAGTGTTGAGTCCAAATATAAGGCTATGGCTCATACTGCAGCTGACATGATATGGATCAGATCTCTGCTACAAGATCTTCATGTTGATATTCAGGAGCCTATGGAGATGCATTGTGACAATCGGGCTACGACATACATTGCTAACAATACCATGTTTCATGAGAGGACGAAGCATGTGGAAGTGGACTGTCATTATACCAGGAGCCTGATTCAGCAGGGTCTACTTCGTACTACATATCTTGCTTCCACCAACCAGACTGCTGATGTGTTGACCAAGTCGCTGCCTCACCCCCAATTTATAAAGTGTAGAAACAAGCTGAGCATGATGGATATATATGCTCTAGCTTGAAGGGGAGTGTTGAGTTACGCTTCTTGTTGATGGGCTATTTGCTATTTTATTTTCCCTTGATGGAGGTATGTTGTTATTTTTCCCTCACCTCTCTCTATATAAAAAAGTGTAGGGACGGCTTGGTAATAATAAGAATGATTCTTTTCTTCAACTTACATAAGTACCCCCTCAAGATAAATAAAATATCAAACACCCCCTTAGAACTCAACACTCCCCCACAAGTTGGGATGTATATGTCAATGAGGCCCAACTTGTTGCTCAGAAAATCATGGTGTTTCCACTTGAGGGGCTTGGTGAGAGTATTAGCAACTTGTAACTCAGAAGATATATAAAGGGTACTTATCTTGCCCTCCAAGATCGCATCCCATATAAAATGGCAATCAACCTCAATGTGTTTTGTTCTCTCATAGAAGACAGAATTGGAGGCAACATATGTCGTCGACTTATCTTTAGAGAAACCAAGGTATCAACTAGCACCCGTAGGTCTCGCAAGAAACCAACCATCCACATGATCTCACATGCAACCTATGCCAAAGACCTGTATTCTGCCTCAGCACTAGAGCGAGCGATAACACTCTGTTTCTTGCTCCTCCATGAAACCAGATTTCCACCCAAATAGACAGCAAAACCTAACATAGATCGCCTGTCCTCTAATGATCCTGCATAGTCTACATCAGAGTACGCCACAAGATCAAGAGTGTCACTCACACTATAGTACAGACCTCACCCTACAGTTCCCTCTAGGTATCTCAAGATGAGACACACATCATGCCAATGGTTGTACCTGGGACTCTACATAAACTGATTAGCACTACTAATTGCAAAGCTAATATATGGTCGAGTAATGGCCAGATATAATAAATGACCAATTGTACTGCGATACATAGTAACATCCTCAAACAGAGGATCTGACTCATCAGAGATATGACCAGCTGGTGCCTCAACTGGTATCTCAGATGATTTGGACCCACGAAGTCCAGCCTCCTCAAAAATATGTAAGGTATGCTGCCTCTATGATAAGGATAAGCCACCCTCCTGACGAATAACCTCTATCCCGAAAAAGAGCGAAGATCACCCATCTTTAATAACAAAAGTGGGCTACAAAAAGATTTTTGTCACTACTATCCCATCAATATCATCTCCTGTCAAGATCATATCATCAACATAGACTGCTAAAATAACAACTTTCTAAGCTCCATGCTCAGTCCTCCTAACAAATATAGAATGGTTAGTACTAGATCTCTAAAACCCAATCTTCTTGACCTCCAAATTGAGCCTCTCAAACCAAGCTCGTAGCTCTACTTCAAGCCATAGATGGCCTTTCGTAAGCGACAAACAAGCTCCCTCTGACTGTCATAACCTGATGGTTCTCATGTACACTTCCTCAACTAAATCACCATACAAAAAGGCATTTTATATATCTAACTAATGCAGGGGCCACCCCTTAACCACAGCAATAGAAAAAATAATCTTAATAGAGGTAATACGAGCAATAGGCAAAAGGTCTCAAGGTAATCCACCCCATATGTTTGGGTGAATCCCTTGGCAACAAGTCTTGCCTTATACCGCTCCACTATCCCATCAGATCTGTATTTGATGGTATACACCCATCTACAACAATCAACCATGGCACCCTCAGGACATGGAACAAGATCCCATGTTTTCCTGGTCTGTTACACATGCATATCCTCGTCCATAGCTACTTTCCACCGCAGATCAGGGAGAGCCTGAACAAAGTCCCTAGGAACAACTATTATGGTAATGGCAGACACAAATTGCCTATCCTCCTAGAGATACGATATAGTGGTACAACGAGAAATAGGGTGAAGCATGGTGTCAAGTCTCCTCTGCACAGCCTCCTCTCCATCTAAGTCACCCCTATGTGTAGGGGTAACAAGCTAACCTGGCTCCTCATCCGTGATGTCATCTAGCGTGATCTCCTCTTATATACCTGTGTGTCCTATATAGCAGCCTCCATGGATGAACCTTCCTCTGAGAAGTAAGGAACCTTCTCAAAGAATGTCACACCTGCAGTGACAACATATCTCCTGCGATCTGGATCATAGCACTTGTAGCCCTTTTAGGTCCTAGAATACCCAAGAAAGACACACTTTGTGGCACAAGGGGCAAATTTATCCTATATACAACAATTCTGAACAAAGCAAACACACCCAAAAACTCATAGAGGCAGTGGGAAAGCCCTGTCACACTCAGGGTGTAGAACCTGATAGGGAATTTGACCATGAAGCACTGAAGATGGTAATTTGTTAATCAGATAAGCTGCAGGCAATAATAGCATCTCCCCAAAACTGTCTAGGGACCCTCATATGAGACATCAAGGTCCTAGCAAGCAAATGACGCAACTTGCGCTCTGCAACCCTATTCTACTGGGAAGTATGAACACAAGATGTCTAGTGAATGATCCCCCTGGAATGAAACACTTCCTGCAAATCACTACACAAACTCTAATGCATTATCACTGCGGAAGATGCAAACAGTTGTACCGTACTATGTCTATACCTCTGACAGAAATTGCTGAACGGAGGGAACTTACTCTGAGCCTTCATCAAAAATATCCAGGTCAACCTACTGATGTCATCAATCACAACTGCAAAGAATTTGTGTCCACCAGTAGTGGGCACTCTCGAAGGCCCCCAAACATCACAATGCACCAGATAAAAAGGCACACAACTAGCACCAGCATCTATCTCGGGGTAGCTGCTCCTGTGATGCCTCCCCAACTGACAATCTTCACAATCCAAGGGCAAGGAATCAGGTAGTTGTGGGTACATCTGACGCATCTTCTTCATAGAAGGGCGCCCAAGTTTGCAATGCTAGAGTAAAGGATCATGGGTAATAGACACTGCCCCAGCAAATAAGGTAGGCATGTCTAAATAATATAGGCTACCTCTTTCTATTCCGCTACCACTAATCTCCCCCTTGATCTGATCTTGAAAATAAGAATGCTTCTCATCAAAAATAACACGGCATCCAAGATCTCTGTAAATTTTACTAACTGGCAGAAGATTCATGAGAAATTCAGGAGCATAATATACATGTTCTATCTTCATCTTGGACGTAGCATCTACATATCCAATAGCAGTCATAGGGGAAGTTGTTCTATTAGCCACCCATACATCATGAATCTCAAGTGGTGGCATAGGATTCTTCAGGTGAACTATCTCCAGTAAGATGAACGGAGGCACCAAAGTCAATTGCCCATGTACATCTGGTCCTCTGTTTTCTCATCCCAACTTCATGGGCTGCACACGCTAACCCAATAGAATCTAAAGCTGATCTACTTGAATCAATTGTCTTCAATCCAGGCAAGAGAAGGCACATCACCATCGATGGGAGGCGTGAGAGAAGGCTTATCACACACAAAAGACCACGAACAAGGCGATCATCGACAACAACACTTGCTACTAGCAACCATGTGTACCAACCGATAGACCACCACCCAGTGATGGCGCCACCAACGCTAGTAGCCCACCGAGCAACACTGTAGCAGACTGTTAGGCGATGCAACCGACAGCAGTAGGCTGTCGCATGGCGCTACCGCTGCTTTGTTGATCAGCACACCAATGGTGGTGGAACCAATGAAGATATCGTCCTCCATCAGATCACTTTCAAGTTAGTGATCTAAACATGTTTTTTTGGTGGATTTTTCGATGGGATATCGGGGCACCGACCTAGGACAACTGCTCTGATACCATGTGGAGAATCAAATGATGAATTACCAACAAATGAAACCCTAGCCCACTTTTTATACAATCGAAAATTGGGCTAATTACATAAGTATCCGATCAAAATAAATAAACTATCAGACAACCCCTTACAACTCAACAATAATATAATTAGAAGTTGTCGCTACCCAAAAGATTTGGCAATCAACTTTTAAATACAAGCTGCATTTTAAGGCTTTTTCCCATGACCAATTGATCAACGTAACCATATACTACACCAGACTGCCTTCAACAAGAAGAATGAGAAAGAACTAAAGTCACCACCAAGTCCCATCTTTGTCCCTGTTTAGCAGTGTAGACAAATGCCATCGCTATCTATGACTTTTTAGAAAGTCCAAGACTCGCTACCAATTCCGACCTATTCCTTTTTTGTCTTTCAAAAATCCCATATATAGTATATGTGAAGGGAAAAAGAGTTGCATTACTTCTCAAAGAAAACCCTAGCTCTCTTTTATATGAAAGAGTAAGAGTGTTTGGGTAAATTACATAAGTACTCCCTTAAATAACTAGAAAATACCAATAACCCTTTTACAACTCAACACTCCTCAAGTTGGGGTGTATATGTCAACGAGCCCTAACTTGTTGCTAAAAAAATCATGACGCTTCTTTCTAAGGGCCTTGGTAAAAATATCCGCTACCTACATCTCAGAAGAAATATAAGGAGTATTTATCTTCCCTTCTAGAACATCTCGTATAAAATAGCAGTCAACCTTAATGTGCTTCGTCCTCTCATGAAATACTAGGTTAGAGGCAATATATGCTACTGACATGTTATCACAAAGTGCCACAGGAGTATCAACAACTACCCCCAAACCCTGCAAAAAACCAATCATCCACATAATCTCACATGCAGCCTAAGCCATAGATCTATACTTTGCCTCTGCACTGGAGAAAGCAACCACATTTTGTTTCTTGCTTCACCAAGAAACAAGGTTTCCTCCTAAATAGATAGCAAAACTAGAAGTAGATCTCCTATCTTCTACTGATCCTGCATAGTCAGCATCTGAGTATGCAACAAGATTTAAAGTATCACCCATACTGTAATATAAGCCCCGTCCTAGTGTGTCCTTCAGATATCTCAAAATAAGGCACACATCATGCCAGTGACTATATCTAGGACTCCGCATAAACTGACTAGCCTAGTTGACTGCAACACTGATGTCCGGACGTGTAATAGTCATATATAGCAAGTGACCAACAGTACTCCGACATCTAGTGACATCCTCAAACAGAGGATCTGTTTCATCTGAACTATGACTTATGGAGGCCATAGCTGGTATCCTCAAAGGTTTGGACCCAAGAAGTCCAGCCTCCTTGAGAATTTGTAATGTATACTGCCTCTAGGACAAGGATAAGCCTCCCTCCTAACAAACGGCTTCCATGCCTAGGAAGAAACAAAGATCACCTAAGTCCTTAGTAACAAAGGTGAAATGGAGAAAAACTTTTGTCTCTGCTATGACATCAATGTCATCACTAGTCAAGATCATACCATCCACATAAACCGCCAGCATAACCACTCTCCAGATCCCATTATACTCAGTCCGTTTAATAAATACAGAAAGATCAATAATAGATCTCTGAAATCTCACCTTATGAAGCTCAAGATTGAGCCTCTCAAACCAGGCTCAGGAGCTCTGCTTCAGATCATAAATAGCCTTTTGTAAATGGAAAACTAGCTCACCCTGATTATCATAACTTGGCAGCTGTCTCATATATATATCTCCTCAACCAAATCACCATATAAGAAAGTATTCTTTATATCTAGTTGGTGCAGAGACCACTGTCAAATCACTGCAAGCGTCAAAATAATTTTGATGGATGTAATACATGCCACTGGGAGAAGGTTTCAAGGTAATCCACTAGGTAAACCCTTGGCTACCAATCAGGCGTTATATCTCAACATTGTCCCGTGTGACCTGTATTTGATGGTATACACCCATCTACAGCCTATGACCTTAGCTCCTTCATGACATGGGACAATATCCCATGTGCCTCTGGTTTGAAGAGCCTCCATCTCATGATCCATCGCCACCTTCCATTCTGGGTTGTGAAGAGCCTGCAAAAAATCTCTAGGAACAACTGCAATGGTAATAGCAAAAGCAAACTAGCTGACCTCCCCATGAAGATGGGAAAAAGTAGTATAGTGTGAAATGGGATGGAGAGTAGTATCCGATCTCCAAGGTGCAATCTCCTCTTCTCTCTCTGGCACATCTCTATCTGACGATGTACCAAGCTGAGCAGACTTCTCACCAATCCAATCCTGTAAATAAGACCTCCTGTGGTAGGTCTGTCTCCTCTATGGCAACCTCTATGGATGAACCTTTTTTCCAAGAAGTAAGCAATCTTCCCAAAGAACGTCACATCAGTTGTAACAATGTACCTCCTACAAGCTGGATCATAGCACCAATAACCTTCTGAGTCCTGGAATAACCAAGGAAAACACACTTTGTAGCATGAGAAGCAAGCTTATCTTGGATGCCGCAGTTCTGAACAAAACATATGCATACGAACACCCGTAGTGGCACTGCGAAAACTCTGCTACAAGCAAGGTGTACAATCTGATACGGGATCTGCTCCTGAAGTACCGAAGATGGCTGCCGATTGATCAAGAATGCCACTGTATGGCATCACCCCAGAAATGCCTAAGAACCTTCATACGCAGCATCAAGGTCCTGGCAATGTAAAGCAAGTGTTGCAACTTGCACTCTGCAACTCTGTTCTGCTGAAAAGTATGAGCACAAGATGTCTGATGGATGATCCTCTTGGCCTAGAAAGCCTTCTGCAAATCACTATGCATGACTTCTAGTGCATTGTCACTGCAAAAAACTCAAATAATGGTATCATACTGCGTCTCCACCTCAGACAAAAAATGCTGAACAATAGTAAGAATCTCATTACGAACCTTCAACAGAAAAACCATGACTACAAAGTACCTGTGTCCGCTTGCAAAAGTAACTTTGGCTGGGCCCCAAACATCACAATGCACTAAAGAGAAAGGAGCTGAATGCACACCAACATCACGTGCAAGATAAGTACCCCGGTGATATTTCCATAGTTGACGGTCTTCACAATCTAGAACCAAGGAGTCTGGCAAATCTGGATACATCTGGCACATCTTCCTCACAGAGGGATGCCTAAGTCTACGATGCCAAAGTACGGGGTCACGAAAAATAGACACTACTCCAACAAACAATAATGGTGTATCAAAATAATACAAGCCATCTCGTTCTATTCCGTTGCCAGCAATTTCCCCAATACTTTGATTTTGAAAATAGCAAATTTGTTCATCGAAGATAACCCGACAACCAAGGTCTTTGCATATCTTGCTAACAGACAGCAGGTTCATAAGAAACTAAGGGGAGTAGTATACCTCCTCCATCTTCATTCTAGATGTGACCTCTACACAACCAACAGCAATCACAGGGGAAGTCTTCCCATTCGCCACACGTACTTCCCTCAATCCCCGGGGAATCACGGGATTCTTCAATCGATCTTGATTTCCAGTGACATGTACTGAGGCTCCAAAATCTAACACCCATGTACTTCTGCCTCTTCTTTTCCTCTTTTTCTCTTCTTGGACTGCAAATGCAAGTCCTTTCATATCTGAGTTTGCCTCTTTTGATGTGTCAAGCTCATTCTTTTGGCATGAGAGATGGCTCATCATGTTTGAAGAAGATATCTTCTTAATTAGTGGAGAAAGAAGGCTCATCACCACACGTGTTATGTGTGAGATAGGCTTGAACACACGCACAATAGCCTTAACTCTAAGGGTAAATGCTGCCGCGTGCCCTGCAACAATCGACGTTGTGCAGCCAGCACTCCCCAACAGGTTGTGCAGTGCAGATCCACACCTGCAGATCCATGCAGGCAACGGTCCTGGGAACTGTGTAGATCTGACCAGTGATCCCTGCAACAGGTTGGACCTGTAGTGCTGGGTGGCATGGGACCACCACAGGTCAGGGCGACGTGGATCCCTACTAACGGCGACGCTGAGCCACCGGGAATCGTGGCCCAGATCCTCGCCAGTGCTAAGGGCAGTCCTGGCAGTGCTGAGCCACCGGGAATCGTGGCCTAAATCCTCGCTAGTGCTGAGGGTGGTCCTAGTCAGGGCAACCGCATCAACCTTCCTGACCAAGATGACGACATTGGTGGAGAGCCCATCAAAGGTGGCCATGTGGGCACTGACTGACCGCAAGTCGTGGCAGAGCAACCCTAGGTCGTCGCCAGTGGCGCCTCTGATACGACCAGCGACGACGACACAGCCTCCTGCTGACCTGCCGTCCATGACAGTCACCTTGAGATCCCTGTGATCTCTCATGGGATCACCTCCACGAAGGTGATCTGGCGTCATTTTTTTTTCTCTTTGGTGGATATTTGGTGGAATATCGGAGTACCGACTTAGGACCACTGCTCTGATACCATGTGAAAGGAAAGAGAGTTGCATTACTTCTCAAAGAAAACCCTAGCTCTCTTCCATATGAAAGAGAGTTTGGGTAAATTACATAAGTACTCCCTCAAATAACAAGAAAATACCAATAATCCCTTTACAACTCAACAGTATATTTTAAAAAGATCCAAACTACTATTGAGCCCATTACATTGATAGCAAAATTTGTATAAGTTAAAAAAGATGGGCAATAGAAATCAAATTTGAAAACTAGGGAGTACAACACCAGGTTGGTACTTTAAGTACTCTCCAGACTACCTATGTCGGAAAAACAATTCATGAAAAAAATAAGTCATACCCCCCATCACCAACTGCAGATGTGCCAGATTGAGTCTCGAGCTTGGAGGATCTAGTTCTTCTCGATAAAGGCAGTGAACTATTTGTTACTGATACTACAGCAGGAGTAGCTGGGACTTCATCATCTCCATCTGCTAGGCCAGCTCCTAGAGAGCTGCAAGGCCAAAAATTTTTCAAAGATTAAGTAAATCAAAAGCTATAGAGATAAAACAACCAAAAAATGGAAATCAGTATGGGTATGTATACCAGAGCCATCAAAACAGCAACAAAAAGAAGAAAAAATGAAAGCTAAAAGGAGGATCACCCAGGACTAGTGATCCTGCAGCTTCATTACTAACTTCTACATCTCAAAGTGGGCAATCGCCCTCGACAAAGAAGACCATTGTTCCTTCAAAGACAATGCCTCAAAAAATACATTAATTACATAGAAACATTGCCGTCGAAAAATAACATCATTTTACCGCAACCAAACAGCCCACAGAATTACCAAATGATAATCCCATTCCTTTCTCTATTTGAAAGCTCTGCTACCAAAAGGTCTCCAAAAATCAGCTCTTGAAGATTGATCCATCCAACTGATGTCAGCCTGTTCCCGCACCTCAGTTAATGAACACCAAAACAATAGATGAGAACATTCCTCCATTGTCCTACTGCATAGGGAGCACATGGCATTCACACCTGGCAAGAATTTCTTATGACAGCTCTTAGTCATTATTAATCATTCTCTCCTCAGTAGCCCCACAAAGACCTTCACTTTTAAAGGGATCTAAGTCTTACTATCAATTGATATTCTCTAAATTTGCATCAAGTTTCACTCCACCATCTTGCAAAAGCCTGTAGGCTGGCCAAGAACTCTTCATCCTCCCAAGGCCATCCGTCCTTTTTTTTTCCATCTTTAATCCCCGGAATAGGATGAAGGCCTTACAAATCTTGCTGCAAGATCAAGAAATCTTCCATCTGTTGTTCCAACAAAACATTTGGGAGGAGTCCAAGCACTCCCATTCAAGAAATAGCATATGGTTCAAGGCTTCCCAATGGAGCCCCGACCACGCCCTCTCCCCCTAATGGATGGACCACCACGTCCACCATGTCCTCCAGTAGCCAACAAGGCATAAATCTACTCAACATCTTGGGTAGGAGACTTCACAACCACTTTGCTCATCCTGTTATACGCTTCCCATGCTTGGAAACTCTACAAGAGTCAAAATCTGAGACCTAGCGACCTCATACTCAAGTCCAAGCCCATCAAGAAACTGGAGAACAACAAACTCTTTCCTATAGGTCCTCTGCATGGCACAAGTGCAAATCGGTCTACATGCATTTTATTAATCCAGGAGCCCCTTCAAGGTAGCATAATACTGGGACAATGACTGGCCTTCCTGCTTCAAACTCCCAATCTCATGGTAAATCTCAAAAGCCTTACTGAAATTCTTCTCGTGTGTGTTGGCATATAGTGGTTCTTATATTCGTTTCATGTTTGGGCTTATGGGTATTTAGCTCCTGAGGGGTAGTTCTGTATTTTTCAACCCTTTGGTCTCTCACTCTATATAAGAGAGCCTAGGGTTTGCTATAATGGATTAAGTCATTTCATCTAATTTGGTATCAGAGCACCGGTCACAGACCATGGCTCTAGGTATCCAACCCCTCAAGGCCGCCTAAACCCTAACACCTAATCCCGATCATCTCTCTCCTCCTCAGTGGCGGCAGTAGCACCCGGCGGATCTCCAAAGGCGCAAAGCGCACATGCAGCGACGCTGCGGCGGCACGGGGGGGCTGCTACACCGGCCCGACAGTACTCCAGCGAAGCACAGCAGCCACGCAGCGATGCTATGGCAATGCGGAGGTCTGCTATGACAACAGGTAGCGGCACTGCAGCCTCAAGGAGCACTGCAAGGGTCTACGGCAGCCAGCAGCAGGTGGCGATAGCCATCTACAAGTTTGCGGCGACCCTATGCAGCACAGCGGCAGCGATCTGAGCTGGCGGTCGCCAACGCAGACCAACGATGTAGGCGAGGTACAGTGCTTCAGTCCTCGTGCAGCGATCATGAGGGGCTTCTTACCCTAATCTAGGGGCTGCAGTCCTTGTTGTCATAGGGAAAGAGAGTCTACGTCTCCTTGGGGTCATCTTGAGTGTTCTCCTTACACTCGGGTTAGGCCAATGTCTATCCAAGGGGGCCTCTTGTTATTGATACAGATCTGAATCCGATTTGTTTTAGATCTATTGGTGTTCACTGAGCAGTGGTATGGTTTTCTCCAGTTATATGGACTGTTTTGGGATGTGTATTTCCCTTATTGCATGATCTTTGGGGTGTGTATTCCCCATTTTCTTTGGATGTGGTCTGCTTGACACCTATGGCAGAATCTATGAGTCGGTGCTTCAGGAGCATTACAGGAGCCACCCTGGAGTAGGGTGGCTGATTGACTCTGGTACGTCACAGCATCTATGCGGTGATCAGACCTATTTTCATTCGCTACAGTCCGTTCCCCCAGGAAGAGCTGTACAGGTGGCTGATGGTAGATACACCCCAGTTAAGGGTAAGGGGGAGGTGTCTGTGACCCCTAGTTTGCAGTTATCTGTGCGTTGCATGTGCCAAAATTCCCACTGAGTCTATTGTCAGTGAGCAGAATCACGAAGGATCTCAACTACAAAGTGATCTTCAATGATGTCGGATGTGTTGTTCAGGACAAGCTCACTGGGAAGACTGTTGTCAGAAGTACGGAGAAGAATGGTGTTTACCGTCTGGGACAGGAGCCATTTACAGGAGTTACTCGATATGGTAGCGGGAGTGTTCTATAGTGGCATGTTCGTCATGGCCACTTGTCTCTAGATCGTCTCAGGAAGGTGATACCACATATTTCCCCAGCTGCTACCATACAATGTAATACTTACCAATTGGATAAGCACCATCGATCCTCTTTTCCAGCTAGCACCTCTCCTGAATCCTCCACATTATTTCAGTTGCTCCATATGGATGTAGGGGAACAGAGCAAAGTCCCAGATCGGATGGGACACCGGTACCACCTAGTTGTCACAGATGATTTCTCTAGAGCCACGTGGGTGTTCTTGCCGAAAAGCAAGGCAGAGGTTGAAGGATGCATAAAGACTTCTTCTTGAGATCAGCAAAAAGTATTTAGCCACAGTGAAAATAGTGCGAACTGATAATGCTCTTGAGTTCTACACTACCAGACTTAAGGAGTTCTATAGGACCAGTGGGATAATCTACCAGACTACTTGTCCTTACACTTCATAATAGAACGGGGTTGCAGAGCAGAAGCACAGGCACTTGTTGGATGTTGCCCATATACTATTAATTCATCACAATGTGTCGCAGAGATACTAGGGAGATGCAGTTCTGACAGCGACTTATCTCATCAACAGGATGTCCAGCTCAGTTCTTCACGAGCAGATATCGGCTCTTCTTCTGCATTCAAATATGAGTTATTTCATGTGCTTCCCAACATCTTTGGATGTGTTGCATTCGTCCATATGCCATCACTTGGTTGTGACAAGCTGGCTCCTCACGCTGTCAAGTGCGTATTTTTAGAGTATTCTAGAATACAGAAGGGGTACCGTTGCTATGATCCTCTGCAAAACAGACATTATGTTAGCACTGATGTGACTTTTCATGATGATACACCATATTTCTCAGTCACTAGATAAAGGAGCTCTTGTGATGATGTTGCCTTTCTTCCCTTGCCTATTCTGTGTACAAAGACTCAGGTGTCTACTTCTCAGTCCAGACCTCCAACTGATAGACAGATGAGCTCTTCATCCCTGGATGACTTTGAGAGATTGCACAAGCCATTACATACCTATCACAACATCACACTACTTTTCAAAGGCCTCCTTCCTCACCAGAAGCTGATATTCACAAGTAGTTGAGAAGGTACCTGATGCCAGTGACAATTTGATCAGACCTGACTCCCCAGACAGTGCAGATCACCATAGTGGCGAGGCTCCTTCTGTAGCGAGTCAATCAGAGGTACCAGATGATTCAGATCTCCCTATTGCCATTAAGAGGGCACTGCGCACCTGTGAGTCCAGATACCGGGTCACAGGTAGTTTGGCTACTAATGGTCTCGCTCCTCGGTTTAGCAACTTCTGTCAGGCACTTACAGCATCACACATTCCGTCTACCTACCAGTAGGCCATACTTAATCCAAAGTGACATCAAGCCATGGAGGATGAGATGGCAGCACTTCGGAGTAGACAGACTTGGGATCTCATTTTCCTACTGGCATACAACTGGTTGGCTCCCAATGAGTTTGCCTTGAAATACAATCCTGATGGGTCTATTTCGAGATATAAGGCCAGGTTAGTAGCAAAGGGGTTCACTCAGATATATGGGGTGGACTTCTTTGATACTTTTCCCACCGTTGCACGGCTTGCCACTGTTCGAATATTTCTCTGTTGCTGCTCACAGAGACTAGCCGTTATACCAGCTTGATGTGAAGAACGCTTTTCTCTACGACGATCTTCAAGAAGAGGTTCACATGCAGCAGCCCCCGGGTTTCGAGGTTCAGGGGGAATGTATGTGCAGATTAAGGTAATCTATAGATTGAAGCAAAATCCCAGGGCATGGTTCCAGAAGCTATTAGAGGTGCTCCACGAGATTGGTCTGAGGCGCTCTACTTCAGATCACTCCTTATTTACCAGGAAGACTGACAGGGGGACTGTGGCACTCCTGATATATGTTGATGATCTTATCATCACCAGGGATAACAAAGATGGGATAAATGAAGTCAAGAGGCACCTATCAGAGAAGTTTGTCATGAAGAATTTGGGATAGTTGAGGTATTTCTTAGGCATTGAGGTTTCATGTGGCAGGGATGGAGTGGTGCTCCTGCAGAGGAAGTATGCTCTTAATCTTCTTCAGGAGACTGGTACATTAGCAACTAAGGCTGCAAATATTCCCATGGATCCCAAGGTCCACTTATATGATGAGAAATCTGAGGTGGTTGATAGTAGGGCGTACAGGCAGCTGGTAGGTAAGCTCCTTTACCTCACCATCACTCATCCAAACTTATCTTTGTTGGTTGGTAGGCTTAGCCAGTTTATGGATAAGCCAACTAGGCAGCACTGGAAGGCTGCAATGCAAATGCTCAAGTATGTGAAGAAAAAACCAGGACGAAGATTATTATTCCGTAAGAGAACGCCTATGGGGATTGTAGCATACTCTAATGCTAACTATGCTGGTTGTGTTGGGGACAGAAAATCCACCACAGGATTTTACACCTTTATGACAGGCAACCTGATTACCTAGAGGAGCAAGAAGCAAGCAGTTATATCTAGATCCAGTGCGGAGTCAGAGTACAGGGCCATGGCCCAGACAACCACTGAGATGGTTTGGGTCAAGTCAGTTTTGTTAAATCTTTATGTTTTTCTGGATAGCTCTATAGAGATGCGGTGTGACAACAGAATAGCGACCTACATTGCCAATAACCCTATGTTTCACGAGAGGACAAAGCATGTAGATATTGATTGCCATTGCACTCGATATCTCATTCAGCATGGGGCATTACATACCACAAGTGTCACTTCTGAGGAGCGAGCTGCAGATGTCTTCACAAAACCGTTGGCGAGATCTACCTTTGAGGTGTGTTGTTCCAAGCTGAGCATGATAGATATTCATGCTCCAGCTTGAGGGGAAGTGTTGGCATATAGTGTATCTTATATTCCTTTCTTGTTTGGGTTTATAGGTGTTTAGCTCCTGAGGGGAAGTTCTGCATTTTTCAACCCTTTGGTCTCTCTCTATATAAGAGAGCCCAAGGTTTGCTATAATGGATTAAGTCATTTCATCCAATTGTGTGAATAAGTGTCGTGCAAAGAATCCCACATCTCCTTTGTTGCCCCGTAGTACATAATACCCTTACCAATATGAGACTCCACTGAATTCATGATCCATGCACAAACCATGTCATTATCATTCTTCCACGTGGCGTATTTCCCTCTCTTATGTGGCTCAATCTCCATCAGAATGTGTTCCTTATCGTGTCCCGAAACCATCATAAGGAACGTCTAAGACCATCTGGCATAGTTAGTCTCATTCAACTTGGCGATAAGGATGAAGAATGGACTCCTGTAACTACCAACATCCGTAGCGGTATCCGATGTCACCTCTGAATTGCTACAAGATGCCATCGTGCCTTAGGAAGAAACACGCCACCAAGGAAGATCTGAAAAGTGATTTCAGATCTGAATAATACTACAAATTAGAGAGATTGTGATCTCTTAATCATGAAATCTAAGATCTGGAGACCTTAGAAATCATTCCAAGAGACACGGCAACCTCTTGGAATCAAATAAGACGCATGTTAGGGCACAGGGAAACCCCTAATAGCGCTCCAAGGGGAGCTTTTCGCCCTTACCGACGAGGAGGATCCACTATCGACCACCACCACCCACAAGCGGCAACACTGGTGGTCTAGCAGACCACCGACGGTTGCAAGTGGCGATGACAGGAACTCCTGCAAGCAATGGCAGCCTGCAGTGGGGCTGGTAGCGATGGAGGGCTACTACTACTGCCAACGGTGGGCCGCCGCTAGCCCCTCGCAGCGGCGGCAACAGCAAGAAGGGCTAACGAGAGAGAGAGAGAGAGAGAGAGAGAAGAGGGTTAAGGTGGAAGTTGTTCGAAGGCTTACACGGGTGGGATATCGAAGCGCCGATCTAAGATCACCACTATGATACCAAGTCAAAGAAAATAACAAATCTTATTCAACTCCAAAACCCTACACCTCTTTATATAAAGAGAGGTAAAAGGGTAAATTGCAACATAAGTCCAGGTAGAAAAATAAATTAAAGAAACAGTACAATAGGAGAGCATAAATAGTAATCAATAATGCTAACAAAAGCCATGCTCATAAATAGAGCTCCACAAGAAAGACCAATCTAAAGAGTCATATGCCTTTGCAAATTTGACTTTTCATAGAAAACCCCTCCTAGTGATTCTCTTCTAGAAACTCTCATTTTCCAAAATAACACCCCCAATCAAGTGAATTCCTAGAACAAAGCCAACAAAACCTTATTAATTAAACCATGTGCCGCCTCCCATTGTTTGCTAGCCAACACCTTTGCTATGATAAGATCAACCGCATTAGATAGAGATATCAGCCTACAATCTTTTACTCTTCCAGCCCACTCTTCCTTTGGGATCAAGAACAACAGGGACTAATTCATCCTTTTAAAGCTGTCATTTCCATCGTAAATCTCCCAAATCATACGAAACACATCATGGCTTCACCAAAACTCCTTGAAAAAGAGAATGGGAAAGCCATCATGTCCTAGCAACCCTTCAACATTAAGACCCTACGAAGCACCTTTCATATCCTCTTCCATAATCTGCTTATAGGACAAAGTTGACTTCTACCCAGAGAGTCTTGTCGTATCTCTCCCACTCAATCTCCATCTACTCTTTGATTTTCATCTGGTAAATCTCTGGAAACGCTCTACCAAATCATGACCAACCACCATCTTTCTACCCTACACAACCACCTTCTACATGAAACTACTTCTTTGTTTACTAGCAGCAAAATGAAAGAATCAAGTATTAGTGTCTCCATTTCTCAACCATAACTGCTAGGATCTCTCTCTCCACCTCCTCATGAACCACGTCTTGTTGTTTTCTTCTTTCATTTACCTCATCAACAAAAAGATCCCATAAATCCTTCAACTAATTAATAATCTATAGCACCTTAGCCTTCTTTCCCTTCCCAGCTTTTTCTTTCTGTACTCCAGTAACATCCTCTTTGGTCCTACAAATGCTTAGCCAATGCAGTAGTTGTTATGCCATCTCTAGAAGAAGACTTCTATCAATCTTGCGCCATATCTTTGAAACCTTGTTCCATAAGCTACGATTTTTCATATTTGAAACAGGTAGACGGCTGCAATCAAACATTTAATACCCATATTAGGGGTGCATGGTTAGGATAAGGTCTAACTTGTCCCTGATTAATAGCCTCTAGTACCTCAGTCTTTTTCTACCTTTCAAACATTTTCATCTTATGGTACTCCAATAGCACCCTTTTTAGTCCCTGTAGACACCTGGCCAATGTAGTTCTCGCACCATCTCTGAGAGAAGACTTCCATCAAGTTCCCACCATATCTTCAAAGTCCTACTCCATAAGCTAGGAATTTTTCAAAATTGAAGTAGACAATCAAGGAACGACCTTACTTGTCCCTTCACCAAAGACAAGTTAAAGTTTCCACCATAGGCACCAAAGGAAGAAAGCAATCCAACCTAGACTCCATACTCTGTGGCATTGTACTTCTCCAAGTCAATCAGCAATTTGATAGGCCCATCTCCTGCAAATCGGACTCTACAATGAAATTCTAAAACTCCTTAGATCCAACATCATCACCTCCACCCCACCCCACCCCCAACCGGCCTATCATCAATATCCAAGGTGGCAATAAAGTTACCACTAAAGATAACTAGGATGCAATCAAAATGTGTGGCTACCTGTCTAAGCTCAATCCCAAAAGTACATCTAAATTTTCCTAGCGAAGAAGCATAAACACATACAACTGCAAATACAAAGCCATCCTCCCTTCTGTTCAAAGAAACACCACCCACATGAGCCCCCAACCAATCATCCTCCTTAAGTGGATCATCTTTCCAAGAAACAACAATCACATTGGATCTACCTATAGGCCAAACCTACACAAACTCATTGATAAAAGACTATTAAAATATAAGAGCGTAATAAAATAAATAACAATGTCCGTTTTAAGAAAACAAAACAACAATATCAAAGCATCACATCATAAAGAACGTTTAGGTTTACGTAGAAACCCCTCTCACAAAAAGGGGAGAAAATCACAGGAGAAGCACCCCAATGGGTGTAATCTCTAAATTTCTCTTCTCACAAATAAATGGGGGGTACAATGACCCTCATATAGGCCACCTAACACCTCTCTTTCCCACTCTACTGCGTGGGACTAAATATTTCCCACTGCAACAACTATCACACTCACCACTCCCCCTCAAGCTAGAGAATAGAATACTCAACTTGTACAATGCAAATCCTCACTCTCACAAGCAGAACACAACACTCAACTGATACAACCGAGTCATACCTCTCCTTTAGGTAAATGACGACAGCTATATCATCGTTTGCGAGTGTGTTGTGTGCCAATGACAACCAATGGATGAGATCGAAGTTTAGGAGATGAACTACTAAAGAGGACTCTGATTGGTTTCTCAACTGGTGTTAGTGCCTTTCCCATCAGAGATCTCATAAGCAGGCCACTCCCTTAGAGACCTCGACATAGGGTCACTCCCATGCGCAAACTCAAAGTGGGCCTCTCCCTTGAAGACCTCAAGACTGGCCTCTCCTATATAGGAACTCGAAATGGGCCTCTCCCTTAAAGATCTCAAAACTAACCTCTCACACACGGAAATCTCTTACTAGACTTTTCCCATATAGGGACAGATAAGTGTTCCTCTTATATAGGGGCCAATCTTGAGTTTTTCTTGTGTGAGGACTTCGAAAAATGAGTCGCCCTCATATGGAGGTCACAAGAGGTTCTCACACACTGCCCCTCTCTCATGCTCGTATAGGAGAAGAAACAACATAGAGAAGAAAAAATAACTAGAGAAGAGCTTCTCCCACTCTTCTCTTCAAGTTCATCATCATTTTTTTATCTTTTTTTTTCTCGATCCCTTTCTTTTAGTTTTTTCTTCTTTTTTTACTCCAACTATCTTTTCTCCTTTTTTTTCACATCCTTTTTTTGGTTTTATTTTATATTCTTATCCTCTACCTTTTTTTAACACAGCTAACAAATCATCTAAAAAACTGAATGGGCTTTACATGCGAAATGCCCCAAAAAGAAATAAAAGACACCTTTGATGTCTTGTTAGGGTTCAAAAGAACCCAAACAAGTCGTCATCCACCGCTATGCCGTCGAGGCCTCGCAATATTGATGACGAGACCTGTGGATCCCAAAACACGATCCTCGCCATCACATCCACCAAGCCAAGATCATCTCCATGATCAAGGAGGAGAACGAGGAGCAGCAAGAGAAGATCGAGCTAGCTAAAGGAGGCCTCAGCAACACGGTGATCGCGATCCGCGACTCTTAAGTGGCACAATGATCTCGATGAGGAAGACAACGAGATGCGCAGCATCGATCTTCGAGGCGGAGCAATGATCATCAAAGTAGAAACCCTACTCATTAAACACAGACACATTCATCTAAAATCACCCCCTCTTTCTTTCCAAACCATGATCGGGGGGAGGAGCACGGGTGTAGATCTTTGGAGGATGATGGTCGCGGCGACATTCCTGCAGGTTGCAATAGTGGCATCAGGGACCATCACCTTGTGCTTCTTCAGCTTCTTCGCGTTCACCGGCCATCAAATCAAGCAATTGTGGGTTCAGGTCCCACCACATACAAAGATCTACTCGGCCATGATGTTGGTTGCTCCTTCGCCTTCTTCCACGACAACAGCAACCATGGACGGATCAACGTGGAACACCATCAACCATAAACAATGATAAAACTTAAGAATAAACCCAATAATAATTGCTCCGATACCATGTTAAAATATAAAATCAGAATAAAATTAACAATATCAAAGCATCACAAAATAAAGAACGCTTAGATTGATGTGCAAACCCCTCACGAAAAAAGGGGAGAAAACCATGAAAGAAGCATCCCTATGAACGTGATCTCTAAATTTCTCTTCTCAAGAATAAACGGGGGATACAATGGCCCTTATATAGGCCACTAGACACCTCTCTTTGCCACTCTAAAATGTGAGACTAAACATTTCCCATCCAACAACCCATTAATCATTTAGACCTCAAGATTCCATCTATTGCCTACTTAGCAAAATAAGTCCTCGTAACCATCCTCCTCCATTCATCCCAAATTCCAAATATATTCCAACATCATATCTTCATTTAAACCCTTTGTCAACCTCACCACCTACTGGGCTATTAAGATTGATGCCTACCTTAACCAACGTCTCCAATTTACCTATTCCCCCAACATAAATCAAGTTGTTTGAAATGAGATAGATTGATTGTAACCCTAGGTCTCTCTTATATAGAGAGACCAAAAGAGTGAAAGTACACATTTGCCCCTCAAGAGCACACAAGCCACAACTAGAAAATAAATACATATGGTATGCTAACACTCCCCCTCAAGCTGGAGCATATAGATTTCTCATGCTCAGCTTGGATATACATGAATCAAATGAAGATCTGGTCAAGGGCTTGGTGAAAATATCTGTAGTCTGCTCCTCAGATGCAACAAAAGTGGTATATAGCAACCCTTTCTGAATAACGACCCTGGTATAGTGACAGTCAACCTCAATATACTTTGTTCTCTCGTGAAATGCTGGGTTGTTAGCAATGAAGGTGACCACTCTATTATCACATCGCATCTCCATAGGACTAGAAAACTACACCTATAGGTCAATAAGCAAGGATCTGATCTACATCATCTCTGCAGTCGTCTGAGCCATAGCTCTGTACTCAGACTCAGCACTAGACCTCGCAACTATGCCTTGTTTCTTACTCCTCCATGTGATCAAATTTCCTGCTAAGAAGGTGCAAAACCCAGTAATGAATTTACGATCCACATGGCATCCGGTATAGTCGGCAACAAGTATCCAACCAATGTCATAGAGGACCCCTTGGAGAAGAAAAGACCCTTCCCAGGAGCCCTCTTGACATATCTAAGCACCATCAATGCTGCATCCCAATGCTACTGTGTCGGCTTTGCCATGAACTAACTCAGTCTCTCAACAGCAAAGAAGATATCCGGTCTCGTGATAGTAAGGTACAATAGCTTGCCAACAAGTTGTCTGTACTTTCTGTTGTCCACCACCTGTACATCCTCATCATAGATTGGCATCTTGGGGTCCATAGAAATATTGGCCTCCTTGGCCTCAAGCATACCAACCTCCTGCAAAATATCTAAAGCATACTTTCGCTGAGATAAGACCACACCTTCCTTGCTACAAGCAACCTCAATACCAAGGAAATACCATAAAGCCCCAAGGTCCTTCATGACAAACTGCTCAGCTAGGATGTGCTTAACCTCAGCAATACCCTTCATATCATCCCCCGTGATGATCAAATCATCTACATAAACTAGAAGTACCACAGTACCTCGTCTAGTCCTTCTGACAAAGAGGGAAAAGTCAGTTGTCGATCTCCTGAATCCAACTGCCTCTACAACCTGTGACAATCTCTGAAACCATGCTCGGGGACTCTGTTTAAGGCCATATAGAGCCTTCCGTAATCAGCATACATACTCCCCCTGTCTCTCAAATCCAGGCGACTGCTGCATATAGACTTCTTCTTGGAGATCACCATAAAGGAAGGCATTCTTCACATATAATTGATGCAAGGGCCAAACTAATAGAACTGCCACTGCAATCAACACCAGGATTGTGGGAAGTCCGGCAACTCGAGAGGTGTCAAAAAAGTCCACCCCATAGGTTTGGGTGAACCTTTTTGCCACAAGGCGGGCTTTGTACCTAGCAATACCAGCATCAGGATTGAACTTCACAACAAATACCTATCGACAGCCAACGAGTGCAGTACCATTAAGAAGTGAAGTAAGCTCCCAAGTCCCACGGCCTCGAAGAGCAACCATCTCATCCTCCATGGCTACCCGCCATTTTGGATCAAACATGGCCTCATGGTCTGTAGCTGAAATCTGTGTAGTAGCTAACGCCTAGGTGAATCCAGCAAATCTAGGAGCAAGAGTATCAGTAGCAAGTGCCCCCACTGTGAGAAAACTAGCATAAGTCCGTGGCTGCTTCCAAATAGCTATCGAAAGATCAATATCATCACTTGGCACATCACATGTCCTGTCCCTGTGACCATCACATGGCAAGCATACATCAGTGTCTAAAGGACTCACCTAAGAAGCCGATGGTGAGAGCGAGGATGGGGGCCCCTTATAGGTAGCATGAGGGTAAACATATGGCTGTAGAGGCTCAGTCAGGCGTGGAAAGGGATGCGTAGCAGGTGGTGGTGGTGGTGGTGTGGTAGGGATAGAAATCTCAGGAAAGCTCCCAAAACGAATGGGAGAATATAGCATAGGCGCCATATCACCCTCAGGAGGCATCTCAACAGTCGTCACAAAAAAGAAAGGTAAAGCCTCATGAAAGATAACATCTGCTGAAACATAGTGTCGAGAAGTAAGCGAATCAAAACAACGATACTCCTTTGTATCTGGGTATACCAAAGAAAAACACAATTAACTGCTCTCGGTGTTAGTTTATCCCGACCTAGTCCCAAAAATTGGACAAAGACAACACAATCAAACGTCCGAGGGGTGACATGAAACAGGGGACGATCAGGATACATGACCTGAATAGGAATTTGTTCATGTAACGCAACATTAGGCATCCAATTAATCAAAGAACAAGCAGTCAAAACAGCGTCACCCTAATAGAAAGAAGGGACTAAGTGGTGAATCAACAAGATGCGAGCAACATCAAGAATATGGCGATGCTTTCTCTCAGCAACACCATTTTGCTTAGAAGTATGAGGACATGTCTCATGGATAATGCCACAACTAGAAAAGAAATTATGCAAACGTAAAGTACAAAATTCCAAGGCATTATCTAAGCGAAAGCACTTCACCAAACAAGCAAGCTAAGTTTTTGTTTTTTTGACAAAGTTCTCAATAATTTGTCCCACATCAGACTTATTTTTTAAGAGAAACATCCAAATCATACAGGAAAAAATCATCTAAAACAAGATAATACTTGTTCCTAAGTCGATCAGGAGTACAACTGGGACCCCACACATCCATATGAATCAAATCAAAAACAGCGACAGACAAGATAGAAATAGAACTGGAAAAACTAGCCCTATGGTGCTTGCCAAGTTGACAAGCATCACAGGTGAGAGCAGTAGTAGAGTGAATATGCGGTATAACGCATCTGAGGCGATAAATGGGTAGATGGCCAAGACAGTGGTTCCACTGGAGAGGAGATTCAGCAGAAGCAAAGCCCTGGGTAACAGAAGCAGCAAAAGCAGTACGGCTTAGACGATACACCCCATGTTCCTCACGTCCTCCACCAATCGCATTCCTAATAAATTTGTCCTACAAGACACAAGAAGATGCATCAAAAATCGTCCAGCAGTTCAAATCCCTAGTAATGCTGCTAATAGACAATAAACTTAAGGGAAAATCAGGTACATAATAAACATCTGCAAGGCTCAAAGTAGGAGATAATGGCATATCTCCCTTGCCAACAAGTGGCGAATGTCTCCCATCAGCCACATGTACTGTCCTGGCAGGTGTAATAGGTGCCAACTGAGAAAAGGATCCACGGCTGCCACATAGGTACTTGGATGCACTAGAATCAATCAACCACTCACCAGAAGACAAAAGTGATGACATACCAGTCGCAGGTGTCTCTGATGAGTAGACCATGGCTGCAATGTCGGGAATCTGAGAGGAGGATGAAGCATGTGTCAACTGCGCAATCTATGTCTCAGAGTCTCAATCTCGGTACTCAAGGAACTCACATCAGGACAAGTAAGCACTCCTTCAAGAACATCAAGTGCCTAATTGGCCATGGGTGGCCTACCATGGTTCTGCCAGCATGTAGCCTCTGGATGACCAAGTCTGCCACAGAAAGTGCGTGGTGTCTTGGTACATGCACCAAACGAGCGTCCACGTCCACGACCACGTGTAAGGAAAGGAGTACCCTTGCCATGTCCAGGAGTCGCTGCTAGTGCAAACGTCTGGGTACCGGTGTCTAGGGCAATGATACGAACTGCAACTCTATTGAGTCTACTGTAAGCCTCCTCCATGGTAGGAAGCTCAGCAGCTGTGAGAATTTGATCTCTAGCAGCTGTATACTAAGGTCCAAGACCTGCCAAGAAGAGAAAGACGGCCAACTGTCTCCGAAAATTCCTCCAAGACTCACAGGCACATCCCGGCAGATAAGAGTGATGTCTCTTTAGCATTCCCTTCAAGAGGAAGTAGTACTGTAGCAGAGTGCGTCCTTCCTGACGCAAATAGAAAAGGTCGTAAAAGACCTGAAAACTCGTGCAAAGTTCTTGGCATGAGAATAGGTCTCGCGGAAGTACTCCCACATCTTCTTTGCAGTGTCGTAATACATGATCTCATCCCTATACGGGGAATAACTGTCTGCATAAGCCACGCAAAGACCATGGCATTGTCTCTATCCCAAGTGGCATTGACGCTAGTCTTGCTCTCGAGCTCCAAATCTGTAAGGATGTGGCTCTTCCCATGACCCCTGACAGTCATGAGGAAAGTCTGAGATCACCGTGGGTAATTGATCTCATCCAACTTGATGATAGGACGAAAAAATGAATTCTTCAACACCCTGGTGTCTAGAGAAGAGCCCGAATTCACCTCAGACTGATCATCTAAAGCCATTCTTACAATCTTGGAGTCGCAATCAAACTTCTATATCTAAGAAGTCATCAATCAGGTCTGAGATTCAAAGATTTAGGCCGGCATCTTCACGTTGGACAAGCTTTGGCCTATCCCAGGTGCGGGGAGACCACCTGAGAAGGCCCCACTGACGCTGACAGAGACTAGGAGAGGCCCTAGGCGGCGTTAATGGTGCTGGCAGTGCCCTGGGCGGTGCTGGTAGTGCCTTGGGCGGCACTGTCGGTGCTGGTGGCACCCTAAGTAGCGCTGACGGCACCCTGGGCGATGTTGGCGGCGCCCTGGGCGATGTTGGCAAGGTCTAGCAATGCTCGCAGCGCCTTAGGCAGTGCAGGTGACGCCTTAGACGAAGCCCTAAGGCCTGCAGGTGAAGCCCTAAGGGATTAGCGAAGCTAGAGGCGGAGGTAGCGACGCTGCACCGGTGGCTGGCAGCACTGACAGAGTCTCCCGAGACAACGCGTGCCGATGGAGGTCAGTTCGGGGCCTTCCAAGGCAACCCGATCGGCATCAGAGGCCAATAAGGCTGGTTGGCGGCGATGCTAGCCCGAACGACAACCGGCAGAGGCCACCGGCCGACGGTGAAGGCTCATCTGGGTACCTCCACTGGAGATCAAGGTTTTAGGTGGACAAGGTACGGAGGCTTTATGAAAGTAGGATACCGGAGCGTCGATCTAGGATTGCCGCTCTGATACCAGGTTGGTTGAAATGAGATAGATTGATTGTAACCCTAGGTCTCTCTTATATAGAGAGAGACCAAAAGAGTAAAAGTACGCCTTTACCCCTGAGGAGCACACAAGCCACAACTAGAAAAGAAATACACATGGTATGCTAACAAATCAAATTGATGTCCCTTCCATCCAAAGTTTCATTTCCAAAAGCTCTCTTCCATGCAATTGTCTGCATCCCGACTCCTCAAGCCAATAATACTCATTAAAGCTTCTACATAACTCTACTAGTAAAAGTGAACCCCCCCCCCCCCCCACACACACACACACAAAATTGCCACCTGCATCAATTCTAAATTCTGACGCATCGCCATTCACCCTCCATCTTGCCACCAAACACTACAAATGCTTGATGATCACCACTTGTTCCATCTATAAGAGATCCCCCTCGTGAGCCCCCCACTAAAGCTTGTAGAAGGGTTCAATGCTCCCAATCGAAGCCCTCGAAGAGAAGCCTACAATGCAAGAATCAAAAGACCCAAAAGCAATCAAGCTCTCCCAAGCAAAGGAGAATGAAGAAACAAACTTCACAGGATCTAGATAAGGATCATATACCGGTAAGGTAAGGGACCAACACGCTGAGTGCTCAACCTCTAACAAAAAAGGACAAAATCGAGAATAGGAACCACCTCTATCACGCATATTCTCCAAAATCCTTTTCCCCACCGCTCTCAAGCTGAAAGCAATACTTAAGAGTTGCAACCTAAATTTCTTCATAACCACCTTGTTTTTCCCACTTTCAATTTTTTTTCCCAAAAATACCCGAGATGCTTCTACTCCCAATTCAACCATCTCCAAGAAGATGACTTCCTAGTTGAAGAAGAGGATCAACAACCCTCCTTGATCATGAGACAGATGGGTATTCTTGTTCCACGCCACAGCAGCACAAGCACCACTTCCTTAGGCACTACATCCACCAAGGAGACACTCAGCCAAAGCCTCTAGCTCCCAAGGATTAGAGCCCTTGAGCAACAAACCTCTATCCCTTTTCAACCCCTCAAGCATTCCCACAACCGCAACCAACACCACCAAGCAAAGCAAATGAGCTCGAATGCCTCAAACCCTAATCACAACCATCGAAAACAAGGGTGTCTAATCCTCTAAGGCACCATCAAACTCCACATGATGCCTCCATCTAATAGACCTACACTACAAGTAAGAGTCATAAACAGCAAGTTATTGATCGCATCCTCCTCGCCAAAACAAAGAGAAAGTGAGAAAGCACTAGGTAAGTAATAACCAAAGCAAGGAAAGAAAAAACTATAGATCTTACAAAAAAAAGCAAGCAATAACCTAAAAGCTTTAAGCAGGAGTCAAAGCTCAAGAGGAGAGGATGCCTTTTAGTTTTTACAAAGGGGATAAAGAGAAAATTCTGAAGCATGATACGGAGAAATCGGCAGAAAATCAACCTGTACTCCCCTTTGTTGTAAAGGTGGCTGTGTAAATCTTCCAAAACTTTGTAGAACAGAACTCCACGTAACTTTCCCAGTTCCGATCGAATATCTTGAAGAGCACCAACCTATGACATATTATCAGAAATTTAATATGAATCAGCAATACTTAAAGAAAGTGCCAAAACTATGCACCAATCGAAGAGAAATCCTAATTTCAAAAGGAGGAGAATTTCTACAGGTTTATTTCAACTGGCATTGCTGCTTCAGATTAGAATAATCGTAACCAAAGGCTCCATTGCAAAATTTGATTATGCACCATTATCTATTGCAAGTGACTAGGTGTTGCAATCTATTAAAAATGATTAGGTGTTATTATCTACTAAAAGTTGCGTCTTCACAAAGTACCAATTAAAATCTACTTGAATTGACTCTTAATAGGAGAATTTCCCTACTTCCTCCACTTCCACCATTTTTCCACCTTTGAGTTCTCCTCCATACACATCATCTTTTGTTGTAGGATAGGTCCATGATAGGAGTATATTCATAGCAGGAACAAGATTGAAATTCATGCAATCATTGACCGAAAGAAATACCATAAGATGCTTTCAACGACCTTGGCATTAAGTAATTTATAAAGGCCGCGCACCACCCAAAGTAAATATGGTCAATGAAAGATAAAGGAAGCGACATATCTTGTTGCTAATAAACAAGTGCAGCGAGTAAAAAAATGGTCATTGACATTGAAAGGTTGAAGGTACTTGTCGTAGGACTCCTCTTTTGTATTTTTTATTTTATGTCTGATGTTATTGCGCTAGTTACCCATACCTTTTATTATATAAAGTGCCGTAGAATCTTCCTTTCTAAATAAGACAAATCATTGTTTCAATTGGATGAAAAGAGTTAATTCCATTAGAAATCTTAGGCTCTCTTTATATAGAAAGGGACCGTAAAGCTAAAAGAATATAAATGTCCCTAAAGGATAAAGACTATTATAACCCTTACAATAAGATAGAAATAAAAAGGCTGATATACACCAACACTCCCCCTCAAGCTAGAGCGTAGATATCTATCATGCTCAGCTTGGACATACAAGTATCAAATGAAGATCTAGCCAAGGGTTGGGTGAAAATATCTGCAGTCTGCTCCTCAGATGCAACTGAAGTGGTGTATAACAATCCCTTCTGAATGTCCCTGCTATAGTGACAGTCAATCTCAACATGCTTCATCCTCTCATGAAATGCTGTATTGTTAGCAATGAAGGTGACTGCTCTATTATCACACATCATCTCCATGAGGCTAGAAAACTGCACCTGTAGATCGATAAGGATCTGATCCACATCATCTCAGCAGTCGTCTGAGCCATATCTCTGTACTCAGACTCGGCAATGGATCTCGTAACTGTGCCATGTTTCTTGCTCCTCCATGTGATCAAATTCCCTGCTAAGAAGGTGCAGAACCCAGTAGTGGATTTGCGATCCACATGACATCCAGCATAGTCCGAGTCCGAGTATCCAACCAATGTTATAAAAGGCCCCTTGGAGAAGAGAAGACCCTTCCCAGGAGCCTTCTTGACATATCTAAGTACCATCAATGCCGCATCCCAATGCTGACGTGTTGGCTTGGCCATGAACTGACTCAATCTCCCAACTGCAAAGGAGATATCTGCCCCTGTGATAGTGAGATACAATATCTTGCCCACAAGCTGTCTATACTGTCTACTATCCACCACCTGTGCATCTTCATCAAAAGGTAGCATCTTGGGGTCCATAGGAATATTGGCCTCCTTGGCTCCAAGCATACCAACCTCCTGCAAAATATCTAAAGCATACTTCCTCTGAGACAAGACCACACCCTTCTTACAGCGAGCAACCTCAATACCAAGGAAATACCGCAGGGCCCCCAAGTCCTTCATAACAGCTGCTCTGCAAGGATGTGCTTGACCTCAGTAATGCCCTGCTCATCATCCCCTGTGATAATCAAATCAACATAAACAAGAAGTAGCACAGTACCTTGTATAGTCCTCCTGACAAAAAGTGAAAAATCAGTTGTTGATCTCCTGAAGCCAGCTGCCTCAACAACTTGTGACAATATCTAAAACCAAGCTCTGGAACTCTATTTGAGGCCATATATAGCCTTCCGTAATCGGCATACTAACTCCCTCTATCTCTCAAAACCAGATTGCTACTACATATAGGCTTCCTCTTGGAGATCACCATAAAGGAAGGCATTCTTGACATCTTGTTAATGCAAGGGCCAATCCAACTGAACTGCCACTGCAATCAATACTCGAACCATGGGAAGCCTGGCAACTAGTGAGGTGTCAAAGAAGTCAACCCCATAAGTCTCGATGAACCCTTTACCACGAGACGGGCTTTGTACCTAACAACACCACCATCAGGATTAAACTTCACGGTAAATACCCACCAACAGCCAACAAGTGCAGCACCATCAGGAACTGGAGTTAGCTCCCAACTCCAACGGTCTCGAAGAGCGACCATCTCATCCTCCATGGCTGCCCACTATTTTGGATCAAGCATGACCTCACGGTAAATAGATGGAATCTACGTAGTAGCTAATCCCTGTGTAAATCCAGCAAATCCAGGAGATAGACTGTCAGTAGCAAGTGCTCGTGCCGTAGGATAAGTGGTGCGGTCCGTGGCTGCTTCCGAATGGCTATCGGAATATCAAGATCGCTGGCGCATCACATGTCCTGTCCCTGTGACCATCACATGGCAAACATATGTCAGTGTCTAAAGGACTCACCTGAGAAGTCGATGGTGAAGGCGAGGGTAGGGGTCCCTGATAGGTAGTATGTGAGCGAACGTATGTCTAGAGTGGCCCTGTCAGGCGTGGAAAGAGATGAGTAGCAAGTGGTAGTGGTGGTGTAGTAAGGACAGGAATCTCAGGAAAGCTCCCAAAGCGAATAGGTGTATATGGCATAGGTGCCATATTACCCTCAGGAGGCATTTCAACAGCCGTCATAGAAAAAAAGGTACAGCTTCATGAAAGGTAACATCTGCAGAAACATAATGCCAAGAAGTAAGCGAATCAAAACAGCAATACTCCTTTTGTGTCTGGATATACCCTAGAAAAATGCACTTAACTGCTCTCGATGCAAGTTTATTCCGACCCGGTCCCAACAAATGGACAAAGGCAATGCAACCAAAAGTCCGAGGGGTGACATGAAACAGGGGACGATCAAGATACATGACCTGAAGAGGAATCCATTCATGTAACGCAACATTGGGCATCCGATTAACCCAAAAACATGCAGTCAAAACAGCATCACCCCAGTAAAGAGACGGGACCAAATGATGAATCAATAAGGTGCGGGCAACATCAAGAATATGACGATATTTCCTCTCAACAACACCATTTTACTGAGAGGTATGAGCACAAATAGTTACATGAATAATGCCAGAACTAGAAAAGAAATTGCGTAAACGCATGGTACAAAACTCCAAGGCATTATCAAAACGAAAACACTTCACTAAACACGAATGCTGAGTTTTTGTTTCCTTGACAAAGTTCTTAATAATTTGCCCCATATCAAACTTATTTTTCAAGAGAAACAACCAAGAAACAAGAGAAAATTCATCAACTAAAACAAGATAATATTTGTTCCCAAGTCGATCAAGAGTACGACTAGGACCCCACACATCCATATGAACCAGGTCAAATGCAGCAACAGATGAAACAGAGGAAGAACTGGAGAAACTAGCCTTGTGGTGCTTGCCAAGCTGACAGGCATCACAGGTGAGAGTAGTAGTGGAGGGGATATGCAGTAGAACACGTCTGAGGCGATGAATGGGTAGATGGCCAAGGCGATGGTGCCACTGGAGAGATCCAACAAAAGCAAGGCCCTACGTAGCAGAAGCAGCAATAGCGATATGGCTCAGACGGTACACCCCATGTTCCTCACGCCCTCCACCAATTGTCTTCCCAATGAATTTGTCCTGTAAAACACAAGATGACACATCAAAAATAGCTTGGCAATTCAGATCTCTGGTGATACTGCTAATAGATAATAAACTCAATGGAAAATCAGACACGTAATGCACATCTGCAAGCCTCAAGGTAGGAGATAAAGACATATCTCCCTTGCTAACAAGTGGCGAGTATCTCCCATCAAACACCTATACTGTCCTGGCAAGAGTAACAGGTGCAAGCTGGGAGAAAGAGCCTCTATTGCCACATAGGTGCTTGGATGCACCAGAGTCAATCAGCCACTCACCAAAAGACAAAAGGAATGACATACCAGTCGCAGGTGTCTCTGAAGAAGTAGCCATAGCTGCAGTGTCAGGAGTCTGAGAGGAGGAAGCCTGAGTTAACTGAGCAATCTACTACCGCAATGTTTCAATCTCAATACTCAAGGAGCTAACATCAGAGGTAGGAAGGGCTGAATCTGGGATTTCAGCTATCTGATTGGCCACCGGTTGTCTACCATGCTTCTCCCAACATGTAGCCACAGAGTGACCAAGTCTGCCACAGTAAGTACACAGAGTCCTATTCCACGTACCAGAAGAACGTCCACATCAACGATCACGTGCAGGATAAGTACCCCTGCCACGTCCAAGGATCACAGCCAGCGCAGACGACTAAGCAGTAGAGTCAGCAGTAGGAGAACGCACTGCAACTCCGCTGAATCTACTATATGCTTCCTCCAAGGTAGGAAGCTCGAGAGCAATGAGAATCTGATCTCTGGCTACAGCATATTCAGGTCCAAAGCCAGCCAAGAAAAGGGAGACAGCCAACTATCTCCGGAAACTCCTCCAGGACTCACAGGTACACCCTGGCAGGCAAGAGTAGTGCCTCTCCAGCATTTCCTTCATAAGTGAATAATATTGTGATTGTGTTCGTCCCTCCTGATGTAGATAGAATGGGTCGTAAAAGACCTAGAAAATATGTGCGGAGTTCTTGGCATGTGAATAGGTATCATGCAAAGACTCCCACATCTCCTTCGCTGTAGTATAATATATGATCTCATCTCCTATTCTGGGAATAACTGTTTACATTAGCCATGCACAAAACATGGCATTATCACTATCCTAGTTGACATTTGTGCCAGTTTTGTTCTCAGACTCTGGATCTGTAAGTATATGGCTCTTTTTATGACCCTTGACAGTCATAAGAAAGGTCTGGGACCACCGCGGTTAGTTGGTCTCATCCAACTTAACAACAGGACCAAAGAACGGGTTCTTGAGTACCCCGATGTGAGAGATAGAGCCCGAAAACACCTCAGACCGATCACCTGAAGCCATCTTCACAATCTGAAAGCCTCAATCAAGTGTTTAGAACCAAATAACCATCAAATAATCTGAAAATCCAACTGATTCAGATCTACATAGTTGCCAAGAGGCTTCCTTGGACAGGCATTAGCCTCACCTGGGTGTAAGGAGAACACCCAAGGAGGCCTTAAAGAAGTCTAGCCTCCTTCTTGCAACAAGAATAGGACTGCAGTCCCTAGATCAGGGCAATATGCCCCTCACGGATGCTGCACAGGGGTCAAAGATCACACTCACAGCTGCAACAGGCGGTTGTGCCACCGCTCCTCGCCTGTAGCAACCTCAAACGGTCACCGCAATGCTGCAAGATGCTTGGCAGCGGCAGAGCGCCGCCAGCAACCCTTTGACCAACAGCGTCGCCGCTAGCTGCTATAGGAGGTCGCAGCGCCACTGTTGGGTCTATTGACCCTTGCCGAAGCGCCACTCGGTGGTTCAAAGGCTTCTGCGCCGCTGCAGCCCCGTTGCAAGGGCTAAATCAGGCCTCAGGGGCGCCGCCTCCAGTCGCTAAGGCTCCTGCGTAGGGCTGAATCAAGCCTCAGGGGCCTCGCCAGGGGTCGCTAAGGCTTCTGCATGCGGCCGAAGGGCCGCCGAAGACCGCTACCGCTGCCGAGGAAGGAGATGAGAACGGGATTCGGTGTTAGGGTTTAGGCAGCCTTGAGGGGTGGGATATATAGAGCTACGATCTATGATCGGTGCTCTAATACCAAATTAGATAAAAAGAGTCAATTCCTTTAGAAGCCCTAGGCCCTCTTTATATAGAGAGGGATCGTAGAGCTAAAAGTACATAAATGTCCCTGAGGGACAAAGACTATTATAGCCCTTACAATAAGATAGAAATAAAAGGGCTAATATACACCAACAGTTTCCTACTTGGTATCGGAGCATCGATCATAGACCGTGGCCCTGGCATCCCACCCAAGTAAGCCCCTAAAACCCTAACCACCCAAAACCCTCCTCTCCTTGCCGCCCAACCACAACCACCGATTACAACCACCACCGGTGCCCTGCAAATCGACGACAGTGCTGACCTCAGGGTGATCATCGGTTGATTCCAGGCTTGCAGAGGCTTGTGCGGCTATTGTGGGGTTGATCGCCAAGTAGCAGCCCCACCGACGACTAGCCCACCGACGGCAATAGACCTCATATCACGCTCGGGACCGACAAAGGCGCCACCGATGAGCGTTCTCTCTTCCTTCAGCAGCAAGGAGAGGCAGTAACTCCTAGATGGCTATGCCAGGGTGTGACCTCTATTGGTTCCAGGGGCTCCTTTGAGTCCCTTTGTCCGATTTCCAAGCGAGGTGTGCTTGGATTTTGTGATCAAGAGATTCATCTTCTATTTCTCAAATATTGTTCATGATCTAAAATCGCCGATTCAGATCTGATTTCTGTGTTTCTCCTCCCTCTCAAGGCACGATGGCATCGTCAGAATCTTCAGAAGTGTCATCAAATACCACAACAAAGGCAGGAACGTATAAAAACTCATTTTTTGAGGCTATTTCCAAGCTTGACAAGACCAACTATGCCCGATGGTCTCAAACATTTCTGATGACTGTGAAGGGTCATGACAAAGAGCACATATTACTAAAATCCAAGCCTGCCAACAAGATGGGAAAATATGCAACTTGAAAGAAGGATAATGCAATAGTACACTCATGGATTATGAATATTGTTCAGCCTCATATTGGTGATGGGATTATGTATTATAAGACGACCACGGAGATGTGGGTTTCATTACATCATACATATTCCTATGAGAAGATCTTCAGCAAGGTGTTCCAAATTCACCATGATTTAGGATGCCTCAAACAAGAGGGACAGTCATTTGCTCAATATTATACTTCTCTTAAGGGACTTCTTGAGAAGTATAATGCTTCTCGTCCTGTATGCACCTATGCTAACTAGAGGGAGTACCATCAAGAGTATTTAGTACTTCAGTTCTTAGATGGTCTTGGACCAGAATATGATGGGGCACAATCTCAAATTCTAACCCTTTCAAAGCTTCCCTCACTCGAGGACATTTACAGCCGACTCAGTAGAATTGTGGAGAAGCCATTTACTGCTGATAGTCTAAGTCAGACAGGTGCTGATACCAAGTAGGTCCCACCCAAGTAAGCCACGATTTAGATGTGAAGAATGCATTTTTATATGTTAGCCTCCAAGAAGAAGTTTATATGCAACAACCTCCGGGTTTCGAGGCTCAAGGGGGGTTTATATGTAGACTTGAGAAAGCTATCTATGGCCTTAGGCAAATTCCTCGTGCATCATTCCAGAAACTATCAGAAGTGGTACAAGATATTGGTCTTCAAAGATACTTCGGCAGATCACTCTTTGTGCGGAAAAGTGATAGAGTTGTAGTGCTCCTAGTATATGTGGATGACATTATTACTGGAGAAGATCAGACAGGAATAAAAGAAGTGAAGAGGACTCTGGCAAAAAAAAAAATTTATAACAAATCTAGGATGCTTAAGATATTTTTTTAAGCATTGAGGTGGCAGGAGACAAAGATGGCATTGTTATTTCACAGCGCAAGTATGCACTTGATGTTCTTCAGGAAATAAGGATGTTGGGTGCTAAGTCTGCCAATATTCTTATAAATCCTAACGATGCAATCTTCTCTAATTGACAACACTTCTTCTAGGCAACTTGTTGGCAAGCTAGTTTATCTTACTATTACCAAACCGAACATTTCCCTAGTAGTAGGAAAATTGAGCCAATTCATGGACAGGGCTACCAAGCAGCATTGGGATGCTGCTATACAAGTGCTTAGATACCTAAAGAAAGCACCTGGTCATGATCCGTTATTTTCTAAAGGTACTTCCATGCATGTGATTGGGTATTCTGATGCTAATTGTGCAAGATGCAAAGCTGATAGGAAGTCTACCACTGGGTTCTACACTAATGTAACTGGGAACCTTGTTACCTGGTGAAGTAAAAAGCAGAGCATTGTTTCTCACTCTAGCGCAAAGTCTGAATATCGTACTATGGCACAAACAGCTGTAGAAATGGTCTAAGTAAGATCTATCCTATAAGATTTATATATCCAAATACAGGCTCCCACAGAGGTGTGACAATCGGGCTACAGCTTATATTGCAAATAATCTAATATTCCATGAGCACACAATTGAAAGATTTTAATAATACGGAAACAATAATATCAAAGCATATAAGCATCACAAGATACTTGAGTTTACGTGGAAACCTTACTCACGAAGAGCGGGGAGAAAACCACAGAAGAATGCCCCGATAGGGCGTTGATTTGTATTTCTTCTTCTCAAAGGAATAAGGGAGGAGTACACGCCAATTTATAAGCCAGCACAAATAATGGAAAGTCCCACTCCATTATGTGGGACTAAATAACCACACTTGTAATTCTCTCAACACTTCCCCTCAAGCTGGAGCATAGAATGCTCAGCTTGTAACACAAATGCACTCTACATAGCAGAACGATCAACACTCTGGATTGGTTCTTGCTTGTAGGCGAGAACATAGGTTGGAGTTGCTTGATGAACTGTAGCTAGCTCTAAAGATCTAGTGCTGGTGACTCACATTCAGTATCCCTAAAATTGAGTCTTCCTTTGATGACCTCGAAGGTGGATCTCCTTCTTTGGAATCCACAAAACTGAATCTCCCACATATAAACCTGAAATGAGTCCTTCCTCTGAGGATCTCGAAACTCTAGACCTCCCAGAGTTGGGTTTCTCATGTGGAGTCCATGAACATAAGGGACTCCCAAATGGGGGTGACTACAACAAGCTTCCACACTCCTTTCTCCCATACTCATATGGGAGAAGACAATAACAACGAGAAGAAAATAAAATAATAAAAACTAGAGAAAACTTCTCCATCTCTTCTCTTAAACATAAATCGCATCATTTTTTTATTTTTATTCTCTCTCCCTTTTTTTCTTTTCTTTTCCTTCCTTTTTTTTCTTCTTTCTTTCCTCTTTTTCCCTTTCCTTTTTTTTTAATGAGGCTAAACAAAACATTAAGTGACCTAAAGAAAAGAGAAAAGGCCAAAATTGCCGCCGCTTCTTAAACCAACGCGCAATGAGTAAATGACTCACAATCTCACAGCCGAGACCTCAACCATGCGCAAGATCTCCTATTATCGCGATCTAGTGAGGGATTAATACCGCCAATCCTCACCAAAGATCGCTCCTCGATGAGCACTACCCATCACAAGCCTGCACCAGAAATCTTCTCCACTCGGTCACGCGAGACTTCAACCGCTTTCTTCGCCGGGGATCACTCCTCCCTCCAACAGCAACACTCAATCAGCGCGTACCCTCACGCAATCTAGGTCGAGATTCACACCACCAGATCGATGCCACGATCTTTGCCGTCATCTACGTCAGGCCTCACCTTCATCTCGCACGAGATCTCAACCACCTCTCGCCGCCTTCTGCATCAGCAAGGTGAGGGTGATTGGCCTTGTTTCTGCCACCTCCTTTGGCGCCATGTCATCCTCGTGCTATTACAACGACTCGTACAACACGCGTGCGCCCTCGAGCACGGCGAGGAGTCTCCAGCATCACCTCGTCTGCTCCGACATCTCCTTCTCGCTGCAACAGTCGTCATGGATGCCTACTCTACCACCGCCCGAACCACCATGCCCCAGCGCTCCAAGCGCAACCCGTGAGCTTCGTGTGCGACCACCATCAGCATGGATCACCTTCTGTGTCAGCAAGAATATCAGGATGGAGTGATCCACCACAAAGGCACCGCCCGCGCTTCGGTCCCCTCCATCACTGCAATCGTCGTCGTCGACTCTCGGTGTCGGCATCCGACGCACGACGAGGTCGTGGACCAACAGCGTCACCATCTCTTCCTCTCCTCCCTTTTTTTTTGGCATTTCTCGCAAGGACCACATCAAGTTGCTACACGAGGTTCTTATGCAGAATCCTCCACGAGCAGCGCCATCGCCACCATCATAGCTACGTAATCACCGCCTTCTCTGACCATGTTGTCTTCGCCCTCGCTAACGTGCTGACTACACGTAGGAGCATAGCGCTCCTTCACCTTCATCGACGTCGCCAAGCACCACCAGTGCTAGCACGACTTCTCAAACACCTCCAGCGACAGACTTCTCCGTGCACGATCTTGCACGAGGAGCCTCATCGAAACATCAGGGCCTCCACGAGACCATCACAATATCCTCCTTTGCATGGAGAGATTAGGGTTTCCCCTTCTCTCTTAAAATTAAAGATAATATGGAGATAAATAATGGAATAGATCTAAAACTTAAGAACATAACCCAAGATCAGAACTTGCTCTGATACCAAGTTGAAAGATTAAATAATACGGAAGCAATAATATCAAAGCATATAAGCATCACAAGACACTTGGGTTTACGTGGAAACCCTACTCATGAAGAGAAGGGAGAAAATCACGGAAGAAGGACTAAGGTGTTGATTTGTATTTCTTCTCAAAGGAATATGAGAGTACACATCTATTTATAGGCCACCACACCTAATGGAAAGTCCCACTCCATTATGTGGGACTAAATAACCACACTTATAACTCTCTCAACACACACAAAGCATGTCGAGGTGGATTGTCACTACACCAAACATCTGATTCAGCGGGGCATTATCTATACATCTCCAGTGGCTTCTGAAGACCAGACGGCAAATATTTTTACTAAGCCTTTATCTCGTTCTGCCTTTGATATTTGTTATGACAAGCTGAGCATGATTAACATCTATGCTCCAGCTTAAGGAGGCATGTTGTAGGACTCCTTTTTTTTTATTTTATGTTAGTCTTATTGTGTTATTTACCAACACCTCTTATTATATAAAGAGGAGTAGGGCTTTACTTTTTGAGTAAGACAAATCATTATTTCCTAGATGGTTTCCAAGTCCTCTTCTAAACAGAATTTTGGGAGATAATCAAGGAGTATTTTATGTCTATGATCCGTGAGTTCTTAGTGGATACCAGGGTTTGAGGAGCTTAACGAGTTCCATTTCTTATTGCTGAAGAGTAAAGTGCTGAGGGGATTACTGAAGCAGTCAGAAGCAGACACTCTAGCAACCATGGCTTTGAAGGCATGTCTTGGGGGACCTTTTTCTAGCTTCTCATTGTAGGAAGATGGTTCCCTCTTGACTCCTATCTTACAGTATGCAAATCATACCCATTTATTTGTCAAGGAGGGAGTCGGGCAGCGGAGAATCTAGCAACGTTTGTAAGAATTTTTGGAGAGATCTCTGTCTTGGTGATTAACCATTCGAAGTTAGCTTTTGTGATGTTTAACATGGAAAATAAGAGGTGGAGTCATGTTCGCAGCTTCTACATACAACTACCAGTCACTGGTTGTTTACTTATCCGGGCCTCCTTCTAAAGGGCGACTGGCTTAATGTGGGATATTGGACGACGCTGGGGAAGAGACACTCCGTGCTTGGAATGGAAGATTGCTTTATATAGGTGGCAAGCTTGTTCTTTTAAAGATAGTTCCTTCTTTCGTTTCGATTTTCTACCACTCTACCTTCAAGCCACCAAAGAAGGTCCTTCGGAAGTTGGAGATCATGAGGATGCAATTTTTTTGGAAGGGGCAATTTTTAGTAGTAGAGGGAACAATGAAGGGATTGATGTAAAAATTGGAGGAGAGTGCATTCTAATGAAAGCTGTTTTTAAATACTTGGGATCCATTTTCCAACAAGATGGTAGAATTGATGGAGATGTTATACATAGAATTAATACAGGATGGTTGAAATGGAGGGGTGCATCTGGTGTTCTCTGTGATAAAAGGGTTCCTTTAAAAGTCAAAGGAAAATACTATCGAGCTGTGGTAAGACCATCCATTTTGTACGATTCTGAATGCTGGGCTATCAACTATAGGCATGTACAGAAGATGGCTGTGGCAGAAATGAAGATGTTAAGATGTATGTGTGGTCATACAAGAAATGACCGTATTTCAAATAAGATTATTAGAAAAAAGGTTAGGATGACACCGATAGAGGATAAAATGAGAGAGATACGTCTAATGCTGTTTGGACATTTACAAAGAAGGCCACTAGATGCTCCAGTTAGGAGATGCGAGAAGATGGAGGCTGAACCCGCTAAGAGGGGGCGAGGAAGACCAAACAAGTGTTGGAAGGAAACTATTAAGCGTGACCTCAATTACTTTAAGCTAAGTTCTAAAATAGCTAAAAATCGATCTATGTGGAAGCAAAAAATCCATATAGTCGACCCCACTTAGTGTGGGAAAAGGCATGGTTGTTGTTGTTGTTGTCGGGCAGAATCACATTGAGAAGTTTCTCTCATTGGTTCCATGGGATTTTGTTTGCAAATCAAAGAATGTAGTTTTGGATCAAGATCTTAACAATTTTTGTGATGTCTTGGTAACATAGTGGGTGGTGAAGCTTCTTTAGAATGGGGATAGTCTTTGGCATCATTTTTTGAAGGATTCTTATGGTGAATCACTAAATTTACCTCAGAGGTGGTGGTATCCCATGAAGCTTTGGCTTTCTACAGGGCACTTGTACATTTTATGCAAAGGGTTTCTCCTTTCTTTCACCTAGTTCTAGGGAATGGGATAACTTTCAAATTTTGGGAGGATGACTAGTCGGAGAGTGGAATTTTCCCTGAAGAGGTTGTATGACCTTGCAAATAACAAATTTAATCTAGTGGTGGATGTGTAGATGAGGCCTCCACTTCTTGGGCACCAACAGTTGGGGTGGGCTTTCAAATGCTCGACTTCAAGACTTGCGGTTGTTGCTATCATTATTGCACGATTTTTGGCCTTTAGCAACATCACATGATTATTTGGCATGGAACGGAGGGTCTTTCTCAGTGAAGAAGGCCTATAACTTGTTATTAGGAGCAGAGGGGGGCGTTAGTAGTAATGAAGTGATAGGGGATTGTCATTCTTTTTGGAGACTAAAGGTCCCTCAAAAGGATAAGTTTTTCTTGTGGCTACTTCAGAGGGGACAACTAGTCACTAAGAAGTGTAGGAGTCATTGGGTGGAGGAACGAGTTACTGTTTATAGTCTCTACAACCATCAAGAGGAAGATATACTGCATGTGCTTTGGTTGTGTGATTTTTCTGGGTAGCTGTAGGCGATGTTGGGGCTACCAAGAGTTAACGTATCATCTATGGATGATTTTGGGTTCTCTTTCAAGAATGGTATCCAAATGAATTCCCATGCTTGAACAACAGGGTGGCAGTGTTATGGTCTTTATCGCTGCAATATAATGCAACATTTTTTTCAGGAGAAAGGGCATGGGTTGAGAATGCTGTGAGGGAAGCAAGGAGTTTGCCTAATTTTTGGATACATCGAAGCGATGGGTGACTCGGGGTAGAGGCGAGTGAGAGAGTGGAGAAGGTAGAGGGCACTAGACATTTCGACTTCATCAAAAGAGGAAGGAGCAACGAGGATCTTGTGGTTTCTCCCCGCTAGAAGATCGTTTGCTACAAATGTCGTGAGTCTGGCCATTTGGCGAAGGATTACAGGGATCCTTTTCTCTACCTCCATTGTCGGAGATGGAGCCACAAGAGAAGTTCTTGTCCACTGCGGATTCACAAGGATGCATCCTCGAAGGATATTCAACAGCTTCCCCCACCTCCTGTGGGTGAGACACCTAGCGAAGGAGTAGAGATTTCGCGGACGCACGAGTTGAAAGCTTTGGATTCTTTATTGGATCTTTCATTGGTAGGGATTTCTCAGCATTGCATGTTGATGTTAACGAGGTTAAATCTTTTCTTTTGCGTTGTGGTTTGAAATCTAGGGGGTGGAAGGTTACTGTTTTATTGGAAAGGAGATTGTTGTTGTTTGGCCTTGAGAGATCAGATGTTGATCTTCTCAAGTTCAAAGAATTCTCTTTGGGGAAGTTTTCGATCCGTTAGTCTCTTCCTAGCATTTATGAAGGTGCTACTAATGAGAGGATTCCGTTACATTCAACTATTAGATTTCGTATTTATGGCATTCCTTTGAGGTTGAGAACTATTGGATTGGGTATTTCCATTTGCCCATCCTTTACGCATGTTAGGAGATGTTTTGGAGTTGGGTTGCAAGGAGATGCCCCCTTAGTGTTGGCTGAAGGCAAGCTGCTGGTGGGGAGATCCCTCCCTACCAAGGAGGTCTTGTGTTTCGGTGGTTATGCCTGTGTCATATCGTTAGAAGATCTTGACTCTGAAGAAAGGAAGAATATCTCCTACGTAGAGGTTCTGGTGGCTAGGCTACCTGCCCACGTGAAGTCTGGGCTTAGATCGAAGGATATTTCGCTGATGGGGTCCCCAGCAACTGTTGGTCGATCTGCATCGCCTACTAGTCGATCTGCATCACCAAAGGATGGTGACTTGGAGTCGATGAAGGCCATGCGACAGCTGGCAGTGAGCCATTCTCGCTTGGAATGGCACCCAATCAGGAAGATTTCCCCTCCTGCATTGGAATTTCGAATTCCAAATCCCTATTTGCCAACTCCAGCTGTCCCTGTTAGCATCTCCCTGATTTTGGGGCAGACTGTTTTCCTTTTTTGGAAAATGACCCTTATTTGGGCACTGATTTGGCATTTCCTAAGCAATGCAATCGGCAGGTGGAGTCCGAATCCGTTTATGAATCCGGATTGGGTGAGTCCATAGACCCAATAATTGATCACTTGAATTTAGAAGTTGGGACTGCGGGCCCAACTGCTGCTTTGGTTGATGGTTTGCAGGAGGATCGTCTGCTGAAAAAGACTGCAAAGGGGGGAAACACAGACCTCCTTTGTTGTCCGCAAGCTGCTACGTTGAGGAAACAGTAAGAGAACCCATGTCCTGTCGCTGATATGGGAATGTCAATGCGCTTTGCATAATAGGTGGAATCCGGATCCTTTTATGGATCCATATTTGGTGAGTTTAAGGATGCTTATGTCTATCATCTTGCTTCTTCATGAGCCAAGTTGTCACCACGTCCTTCTGTAGTTTTGGTTGATGAAATGCAGGTTGCTCCCATCTCAAAGGAAGGCAAGTTGCAAGCGAACGACAGCACCATGGTTTGTAGTAGTGATCCTGCAGTTGGTTCGGAGGAGCGTCTAGGCGGTTCACATCTTCTACAGGTGGATGCCAGACCCATGCAAGGGTCCGGGGTGTGAGTCTACCTTTTTGGCAAATACAATGCCTTCGACACCACATATTTTCCCTTCTTTGGTACCGGGGTCTGCTGCTACCCATGTTGTTTTGCAGGAGGAATGGTCTTCCCAGGGCCTTTGGGTCCATTTTCTGTGGTAGTGTACTTGATGGTGCACCGGTGGATGGTACAAACTTCAACGAGGCTGAGTTAATAGGTGGCAGGACAGTGGTACATGCTCCCAATCATGCAACATCTGATGTGAATGAAGGGGGAAGCCTGATAAACAAATCAGGAACCAAAAAAAGTGTCTATCAGCTGAAGATCCTCTTCTAGCAAATCCTCTAGCCACATCAAAGTCATCCCACATAAGCACAAGTTGATTCTACGTGCTTGTTACAAGCATAAGAGGACCACAAAGAACACAGCCACTAGCGGACAAACAATAAATGTTAATGCACATGTAGAAAAGGTGGTAGGAGCCATGAGGGTTCATAAGGGGGCCCAAAAAACTTGAACGATTAATGTACTATCGTGGAATGTTCGAGGCCACAAGGAGCATGGGAGGAGATCAATTTTGAAAAGATACTTGACGGAGTGGAGAGTGGATGTTGCATGCCTACAAGAAACTCATTTGAAATGGATGAGTCAACTAAAGCCTGAGATGTATGGTGGTCTATTCACAAAACATTTGGAGGTGGAATCAGCTGGTAGATCGGGGGGCTAGATTATGTTGTGGCATGAAGACAGGCTGGAGCTTTATTCATCCAGTATAGCTACTAGAATGATGAAATCAGTTTTTTCTAGAAGAACGGGTGGATTTTCTTATGCTATTACCGTGTACATGCCTTGTGATGATAATTCCAAGACACTTTTTTGGGAGGAGTTGAGACAAGCATCTACTTTTGTTGATGACATGCCTTGGATGATATGTGGAGATTTCAGTGCAACACTTTGTCCTGAAGACAGACCTAATGGCCAGTGTGATGCTTCTACCATTCAATTTCAGCAACTAGTCCATGAGCTTGAACTTGTTGATTTCCCTTCTTTGGGGTCTCAATTCACGTGGAGGAATGGTAGTGGCGCTACGTGTTGCATAGACAGATTTCTTTATAACATCTCTTTAGCAAAAAAATTCCAAGTGGCAAATCTAATTGCTTGTGAAAGGCTAGGGTTTGACATATCGTCGATATATCGCCAATATATTGCCGATATATCGACATCGACGGGTATCTCCATATCGATATCACATGCCATCTCCTTTTTTTCATGATTTCACCGATATCGAAGGATTTCAGTTGATTTTTCCGTTAAATTGGTGACATGTGACTGATATGAGAGATGTTAGTCGAATATCTCTATCTGCTTGTGCAACTCACATGGGCACGCATTCTTTGCATTTCTTTTCTTCTCCCCTATCCTGTGCGACTTACATAAACACATGATTTGTCGACAAACTAAATTATACAAAGTCATAAAATATTAATCGATAAATTAATTGATGATTCGCCACCTTCAAAAGAACATAAAATGACGATGATGATGATGGAGATGATGATGCAATGATGATGACGAGCCACTGGCAGAAAGTAGTGGTGAAGGAGATGAAGGATATCATCATCAAGGTCATAGTAGAGACTAGAGAAAACGCCCAACATAAATACATGCAAAGATGTACAAATATATATGGAGACCCCGTGGGAAGTCCACCTCGTGACTATGACGCAGGAACAGGGTATGGATATGCCTCAGGCCATTCTATGATGTCCATCGATGATTTAAGCTCATCGGTGGAATCCTTTAATCTGGCGACAGAATCAATCTTTGCAGGTGGCCTAGGATCATCATCATCAAGTTACTATGGTGGCTACGGATCTCATTGCACCAGCCCTCAATACCAACCCCAAGATAAGTCACAAAGTTCATTTAATTACTTCCCCAGCTCACCATCCCTCCATCTTATTATGGTTCCTCCTATGGGCATGATGGTCGCCAAGAAAGTAATAGTATCCATAGTGATCCTGCATCTGCAAGTTATGGCTATGGAATATTCCCCAAGTATTTTGCATTTTAAAGTCCTCAACCATTTTTTTATCAACCTTCCCACTTTGCCATACCACTTCCTCGACCACCATGAAATTCATCGATGAGACAATGTGAACCTTGTGAATCGTCAGGTTCTACATTGAAATGAGGTGGTTCTACCGGGTTCACAGATTCAAGAGGACAACAAGATGAGTCTACTTAGAATAGATCTAGAACTAGAAGTAGGAGCAGCTTGTTCGACAGTCACAGTCGATATCCACGTCCTAGAATACTTCTGTATTACAGTGATGAAGACCATCAACAATACATCAACGAACATAATACTCGATATAACTACCTGACGTCAAAGTCATATCGTGAATATGTAGAGTGCTACAAATAAAGGAAGATAATCAAAGAAGAGATATCAAGCCAGGTCAAAGCTCAACCAGGTATTGATTTGGTGGCATTGGTTGGTGCTTCCATGCTTGATGTGATCTACTGATACTCTGACACTATTGATATTTCATTTCTTCTGGTGAGTAGCATTACTATGAACATTTTTCAATTACTATCATGTTATGTATACTTTCTTTTCAATACATGACTTTGTCGATATATGACTAGTGCATTTCTATTATGTTTTCATTCAAAATTTGTGATTATCGTCTTCTAGGCATTTCATTATGATGTACTAGTTATTAAAATGTTAATTTTCATCAAATTTGTAACATTTTGAGCTTTTTTTAGCAATTTCCCCAAAATTCACCGATATTAGCGATATTTCCCCGATATATCCCTTTTTTGACTTGTCGATACAACATCAATATCAATATTTAAAACCTTGTGAAAGGCCTTTTTCGGATCATACCCCTCTTCTATGGCAGAGCAATAAAGATGTGAGGCACACAACTTATTTTAAATTCCATAAATCTTGGCTTAAGGAACCAGGCTTTATAAAACTTATTCGGGAGAAGTGGACTTCGACTCCAGTCTCTACGTCGGCTACTAATACTTTGGCTTGTAGAATTAAAGAAGTGAGATTGGCTATGATAGATTTTAAAAGGAACCTCAGAGCACATAGAGAAGAGAGGACGGTTGCACTTGCGAGAGTTACCCCTCTCAACAGGATGGAAGAGAGGACTTCTCTTACGAAGGATGAAGGTCTTGAAAAATGTAAATCTCAATCTATTGTGACTGAGGAAGACAATAAGGCAGAGATGGATTGCAGACAAAAATCGAGACAACTTTAGCTCAAAAAAGGTGATACGAATACTAGATTTTTCCAACTGTCTGCTAGTGCAAGGAGGAAAAATATAATCGGTATGTTGAAAGTGGGGGATGTCCTCAAAAAAAGAGGAGATTTGTGTTACTTTTAAAAATTACTTTCATCTTTTCACTCGAGGGCAACCATGTGGCGATTGGTGGCTGTCAAGCTCCCATATGGAGTAGGTTGCGAAAGAAGCAAAGGCTTCTCTCATCAAAGACATGGATGAAGAGGAGGTTTTAAGTGCGTTGTAGGGAATGAAAGCAAAAGGGTCCCCAAGACCGATGGGTTACAGATTAATTTTTATAGAGAACTGTAGGATGTGGTGGGATCCAGTGTTATGGCCATAATTAGGGAGTTTTTCAAAGGAAACGAAGGGGTTGAGAGATTGAATAAGTTTTATCTTTTCTTGCTATCAAAGAAAGTGAGTCCAGAGAGGATGGAAGACTATAGGCCCATTGCTTTGTCTAACAACATCTACTTGTTGGTCGCAAAGATTCTTGCAAATCGGCTGCAAAACATTCTCCCTTATATTATTTCCCCAGTCCAATCCGTGTTTATTAAAGGAAGGTCTTCGCAAGACTCTTACATTTTGGTTGAGTTTCTAGCAGCCTAGAAAAGAAGATACCCGATGTTCCTCTAGAAAGTGGACTTTTCAAAGGACTATGACTATATCATGGTGTTACTTGTGGGAAATTTTGAGAAAAAGAGGATTTCCTGACCCCTGGATTTTGTTGATGAAAAGGTGTGTCACTACCTCCACATTTTCTGTTCTGATTAATGGTAAAGCAACGGGTTCATGGGTCCAACCGCAATGGGGAGTCCGGCAGGGTTGTCCTCTGACACCTTTGTTATTCAACATTGCAGTTGATATGCTTGCAGGAATGGCCCTTAAGGCATGTGATTGGGAATTTCCTTTAGTTTTACAACAAGAGGTGATGTCAGAATTTTAACACCTATTCTACAATATGCAGATGAAATGACTTTTTTATTGAAGGAGGAAGGAAAGAGGCCAAACGTGTTTCTTCTTTAGTGAGAATTTTTGCAAAGATTTCAGGTTTAAAAATTAATAGAAGCAAATCAAGTTTGGTTCCTTTTGGATTGCAGAATGTGGAAGAGAATGATATATCTTCTATTTTGAAGACCTTGGTGGTAAGGGTACCTATTAAATACCTTGATCTTCCACTAAAAGGTAAAAAAACTGACCTCTCGTGACTAGAAACCTTTGATTGATAAGTTCACGAGTAGGCTATCGTCTTGGAGTGGTAGACTTTGTTAGCATATATTTTCTATTTTTGTTTTTTGTTGTATAGCTATTGGGTTTGGTTTGCTCCTTAGGAGCTTTTATGTGCTTCCACCCTTTCGGTCTCCCTCTATTTAAAAGAGCCCTAGGATTTGTAATGAAATTAAGTTATTTTATCCAATTTGGTATCAAAACACTGATCCTAGATCGTAACTCTAGGCATCCCACCCCTCAAGGCCTCCTAAACCCTACCACTGAATCCCAATCTCCTCTCTCTTCCTCGACAGCGCTCCGACAGCATGCAGCAGTCGTCGCAACAGGGCTGCATCAGTGCAAGGCTCGCTGCAACAGGGCACCAACGCTCCAACGATGGCCATCAAACCTCGCACCGAAGTTGCGGCACGCAGTGACCTGCTACAGCAGCAAACGGCGACGCTATGGTGTTGAGAAGCATCGACAGCACTCTGCAGCAACTAGTAGCGGCAATGACAGCTTCAGACCGGCAGCGACGACCCGTGCAACGCTGCAGTGGCAGTTTGCAACAGCGATTGGCGACGCAGAACGGCAGCGTAAGCGGTGCATGGGGTCTTGATCCCTGTGCAGTGATCGTGAGGGGCTTCTTGCCCTGATCAGGGGACTGCAGTCCCTGTAGTTGTTGCAAGAGGGAGGATACGTCTCTTTGGGGCCACCTTGGGTGTTCTCCTTGCACCCAAGTGAGGCCAACATCTATCCAAGGAGGCCTCTTGTCAGCAATGCAGATCTGAATATGGATTCCTTCATTAATGAGTTCGTTTCATTGGGTGTAATTGATGGATGCCTTTAGATCAGTCTGTTTCATTGATTGATGAAGAGTTGTTTAGCTCCCTTTAGGCATATTAAACTCACCGAGAATTGTTGAATTCATGATGAAGGTCGCTATGGAAGCAGGAGAAGTCAGTCCTGACAGAGACCATCATGTCAGACAATGTCATCTAAATAGATGAGGAGGCCCTTCTACACGAGGTAGGGAGCGCCATCTTTGACAGGGTAGCAGACAATGGGCCACTGGTATGTTCCCTGGCAATATAGGTTATGTTCAAACTGTGACTAAAGCTACCAAGCAGGCCAATGAGATTGTTATGAAAGAGGATGAGGTTGTGGTGTCTACCATTTTAGATGCTGTAGCTCTTGCTTCTTCTGCATATGATGGATGGTTAATTGATTCCAAGGCATCTAGGAATCTTAGTGGAGACTAGGAGTGCTTCCGCATGGTGTGTGATATTCCTCCTGACAGGACTATTCAGGTGGCTGATGGACATCTTTCTTAGGTCCAGGGCGAGAGGGAGGTTACTATATCCCCTACCTTAAGACTGTCTAATGTTCTACATGTTCCTAATTTTTCGATCAGATTGTTGTCAATTAGCAGGATTACCGAAGAGCTCAACTGCAGAGCAATCTTTGATGATGTGGGATGTATTTTCCAAGTCAAATTCACCAGGAAAACTATTGGTGGTGGACAAGAGGAAGGAGGTGATCGACTAAGACAGGTTATTCCTCATTTATCACCTGCTACTGATCTTCTTTGTGACGCTTGCCAACTAGGCAAGCATCATCATTCCAACTATTCTCCTAGAACTACGGTTGCATCACTTGCATGTTTTGAATTACTCCACATGGACATATGGGGCCCAAGTCGTACTCCAGACAAGGGATTCCACTTCTACTTGGTGGTTGATGATTTCTCCAGACTATCATGGACCTTTTTGCTTCGTCGAGATGTTAATTAATCAGATCAAGACTCAATTTTCTACAGTTGTAAAGATTGTTAGAACCGACATCAGGAGACTGGCCCAGTTCTACAACTCCCTAGGCATCATACATCAGACCTCCTGCCTCTATACATCCTAGCAGAATGCCGTGACAGAAAGGAAACACAGACATCTCTTAGACGTGGCCCAGACATTGTTGATACATCACAATGTTCCATCTTCCTACTGGAGAGACGCCGTTTTGACTCTTGCTACCTAATCAACAGGATGCCTAGTTCGATCCTTCATGGACAAATTCCGTATCAGATACTGTATCCAAATAGAGATTTATTTATTGTGCATTCTCGGATTTTTGGCTGTGTTGCATTTGCTCACATTCTTGGTCCTGGCAGGCATAAGCTTGCTCCCCATGCAGTCAAGTGTATTTTTGGGTTACAGTGCCACCCAAAAAGGCTACAAATGTTATAATCCCATTGATAGGTGACACTATGTTAGCATGGATGTCACGTTTCATGAGATCCCATATTTTTCTATGAGGGGCCACCGGATGTCTACTTCAGATGCACCAGCCCCGATGCCCTTTCCCCCTATCCAGTTTGAGGATATTCCTATTTCGACTCCCCCACCTCCCGTTTCAAATTCTAAGGGGTCCATAGATGATTTTGAGAAGCTACATGGCCCGATGCGCATGTACACTGGACCTCACTTGACTCTGCAGAGGCTATCTCCGTCTACACCACCAGACTCTCCTGCATAGGTGAATGTTGGCTCCACTGAGCTGCCTGTTGATGATGGTCCCACAAGTCACTCTACAGTGCCTAATGCTACTGAGGATCTTCCTATTGCTATTAGGCTGGCTCCACGCTCTTGTGCTCGCTACCACATTGCAAGTGATCTTTCCAGTGCCCATCTTGGGAAGTCATTTGTCCAGTTTACTTTTGCCTTGTCAGGTGCAGAGATCCCCACTACCTACCAGCAAGCCATGCTTCATCAAAAATGGCGGGCTGCCATGAAGGATGAGATAGCTACACTTCGGGGTCGTGGGACCTGGGAGCTCACTCCACTTACTAACGGAGCTACTGTTGTTGACTGTAGATGGGTATTCAGAGTGAAATTCAATCCAGATAGGGGCATTGCCAGGTACAAGGCACATCTAATGGCAAAGGAGTTCACCTAGACCTATGGAGTGGATTTCTTTAACACCTTTGCACCAGTTGCCAGACTTCCTACTGTACGAGTGCTAGTTGTAGTGGCAGTTTAGTTAGATTGGCCTTTACATCAGCTAGATGTGAATACCTTCCTCTATGGGGATCTCCAAGAGGAAGTCTATATGCAGCAACCGCCTGGCTTGGAGGCTAAGGGGAAGTGTGTATGCCGACTACAGAAGGCCATCTATGACCTTAAGAAGACTCCCAGAGCTTGGTTCCAAAGACTATCAAAGGTTGTAGAGGCAGCTGAGTTCAGGAGGTCGACAGCCGACTTTTCTCTTTTTGTTAGGAGGACTAGACGAGGTATAGTGATACTTCTTGTTTATGTTAATGACTTGATTGTCACAGGAGATGATGAGCAGGGTGTTGCTGAGATTAAACACATCTTAGCAGAGCAGTTTGTCATGAAGGACTCGGGAGCTCTACGGTACTTTCTCGATATTGAGGTTACTCGCAGCAAAAAGGGTGTGGTCTTATCCCAGAGAAACTATGTTTTGGGCATCTTGCAAGAGATTGGCATGCTTGGGGCCAAGGAAGCCAATATTCCTACAGACCCCAAGATGCCACTATATGATGAGAATGCACAGTTGGTGAATAGCAAGCAGTATAGGCAGCTTGTGGGCAAGCTGCTATATCTCACTATTACGAGGCCAAACATCTCATTTGCAGTAAAGAAACTGAGTCAGTTCATAGCCAAGCCAACACGCCAGCACTGGGATGCAGCATCAATGATGCTCAGATACATCAAGAAGGCTCCTGGGAAGGGTCTTCTCTTTTCCAAGGGGTCTTCCATGACCTTGGTTGGATCTCTGATGTGGACTATGTTGGATGTCATGTGGATCGCAAATCTATTACTGGGTTCTACACCTTTCTAGCAGGGAGTTTGATTACATGGAGGAGCAAGAAGCAAAGCACAGTTGCGAGATCTAGTGCCGAGTCTGAGTACAGAGCCATGGCTCAGACCACTGCAGAGATGATGTGGATCAGATCTCTGCTTGCTGACTTGCAAATACAATTTTCTAACCCGATGGAGATGAGATGTAATAATAGAGCAGTCACCTTTATTGCCAACAACCCAACATTTCATGAGAGGATGAAGCACTTTGAGGTTGACTATCACTACACCACAAACATCATTCAGAAGGGGTTGCTTTATACCATGCCAATCACATCTGAGGAGCAGATTGTTGACATCTTTACCAAGTCCTTAGCCAAATCCCTATTTGATTCATGTGTATCCAAGCTGAGCATGATAGATATCTACGCTCCAGCTTAAAGAGTGTTAGCATATATTTTCTATTTATGTTTTTCGCTGTTGTATGGCTATTGGGTTTAGTTTGCTCCTTAGGGGCTTTTATGTGCTTCCACCCTTTCGATCTATCTCTATATAAGAGAGCCCTAGGGTTTTTAATGGAATTAAGTCATTTAATCCAATTGACTCCTTTCAAGAGGGGGAAGATTGATACTCCTTAAATCTGCTCTCTCAGCCATTCCAATGTTTTTTCTATTAGTTTTCTCACCGCTTCAGAAAGTCCTAAAGCAAACAAATTTGATCTGGAAAAGATATTTTTGGAAGGGGCCGGATTTTGTGGGAAGATTTGCAAACCTGGTGCCTTGGGATGAGGTTTGCAAGCCCAAGAAAGAGGGGGGGACTTGGGATTTAGCACTTACTCTCTTTTAATAAGACACGTCTACTAAAATGGGTAGTAAGATTGTTTTCAAATGAGAATTCCTTGGTTAATCTTATCTTGAAGGATTCACATGGAGACGTGAAATATGAATATATGTCAACGTGGTAATGCAAATAATGTTGGTGGTTTGGCTTTTTGGCCGTCTATTAGGCCTATTTTGAGAGAAGTTGCTTACCAGTTCAATCCTTCATTGGGAGATGGATCTTCTTTCCGTTTCTGGCTTGATGATTGGTCTGAACACCTTCTCGAGCAGATTTCAAAGATTATTTCATCTTGTTGAGAATAAAGAAGTGTCTGTCAGTGAATTATGGGATGCTGATACAGAGAGTTGGAATGTCAGACTGCCACAAAGTCTATCTGAGCCTACATATGCAAAATTTCAGCAGCTATTATTCTGCTTGGAGGACTTCAAACCAACTGCAGGCCTGCCAGATTCCTTTCAGTGGAAGGTTGGGAGTTTCTCTGTCAACTGCGCCTACAAGAACATGACTGCAGTGGATGTTCAGCAAGAGACTATTACTGAGGATTCTAAACTTCTCTGGAGATGTAAGGTCCCTACTCGATCAAAATTTTCCTTTGGTTTCTAAGACGAAAGCGACTTGTCACGAAGATGTACAAGTCCAAATGGTGTGCGGATGGAGATATGAAATGTCCTCTTTGTGACGACTCAAATGAAGATATCCAGCATATCTTCTTTAGCTGTGTTTTCTAGAGATGTTTGGGACAATTTTCAGCTCTCAACGGTGGAAATGAGGCACTTTGAACGATTTTGGACTAGCTGCAGAGACCATATCGATTTGGATATGGTAGGATGGGTGCAGGATATTACTATCATTTGGAGTCTTTGGCTACAGAGAAATGCCAATGTTTTCAAGAGAGAAAGGTGTTGGGCTGAAAATGTTGTCAGACAAGCGAGGTGCTTTTCTGATTTTTGGCTCCAAAAGTTATAAGTCCGTTCCTTTTCTCATTTTAATACAATTCTGAATGATTACCACCCTCAGGTAATATTCCTCTTTCTTCTAAAAAAAATATATTCGTAATTTTTGGGCTTTAAAGTGGAACGAAGTGGATGGCTACTGACCTCCACTAACCAACCTATTTTCTTTTCAAAAAAAATGAAATGCAAAATTTATGTGATCCGAGTGGGAAAACAAGACACTTGGTCCCAACAAGTGCCCAAAATTCTTGTTCTCAACCTGAAAGAAAGGAGCATTGCACGTCAAAAAAACTGGTCATTAATATTTGTTAGGAATAAAGATGTGCCACGTGGCTGGGAGTAGAGGGCCCATAGGGCTGACGGTTTGGTGGTCCAAGGGATTAAGCTGAGTCATTTGCTTAATTGTTAAGTTTACTATTTTTAGTATGTGGGTTTTAGGAAATATGTTTGGGATTTATTTAGTGATAAGATCTTTCCTAAAATGATAAGATCTTTTATTTTCAAATATTGGGACATGTTCTCTCTATATAAAGATCATTCCTTTGTATTTTCTTTTGAGTCATAATAATATTTCCTATTCTAAGAAACTCCACTCCCTCTTTCTTCTTCCGCCAAGGGAGCCTCCACGCTCCACCTTGCATGATTCTCAACAATATTAAAAGGTTGAAGAAGGATAATTTCATGTTGCCAAATTACAGTTACCAATGCAAGATTTACGTGATCCAAGTAGGTGATATGCCCTAGGGTAATTTACAGGAAAACGAAGACACTTGATTTCAAGAATAGTATCTAGGGTTCTTATTCTCAATCTGAAAGAAAATATAATTTTCATAGGCACATATCTCTAGATGGTAGATGGATCTCCTCAAAGACCAATTAAAAGTACATTGACATTACAGTTGAACTGAGTGGCAAACCAGGCACCAAAGTAGGTTGGCATGCTGTTCTAATGGAAAAGAATATTTGTGTAGTTTCAGAGTTTCTCTCATTCTTATTCTTGATTTCTTTTCTGCTCTGACAAGTGTTTTGCCACTTTGCGATTGAGGTGAGCTTTACAATGTCACAATTATAAACAATCAATCAAGAAGACTGTGGTAAGAGATTCCAGATCATTCCATCTAGTGCTCACATATTAATTAATAGCATTTTGATCATCCTTCAATCATCTAATTTAGAAATATTATGACTAGGAAAAGCACGTATTGCGGCCAAGAAATAACCAAGTAATACTGCAGTTTGAACAATGAATCATGTTTTCTAATCCCGCTTTGTAGCCCATTTTAAGATACTCTTGTGAAGAACTGCTATGGAAATACATGGATATTCTCTTCTTTTTTCATTTCTTTGATATTGGACACTAAGTCCAGATTTTGGCAGTCCACTGACTGTTTATAATTGTGTCATTCTCAACTCCACAATTGAGAAACTCAGAATGTTCATTGGGATGTTTTCCACCTTCTTTTAGCAAAGACCCACTTTTAGGATTACAGAAAACTAATCGGAATTTGGCTAGCACAATCAGTATGGAGCATCTGGTACCAATCAGGAAAAAAAAACTAAAAAACATTGTCTACGAATGCATCAAAATATGCAACAAATAAGCAATCAAATGATTAAGGCTTGAAGTTTAAAAGGAAAATGACACTCAAAATGAGATCAAATTTAAATACTACAAAATTAGAATGAAAATTTCTACAGGATGAATTTAAAGAACCAACCACTTGTAGGCCCGCTCTTTCAAGCAGCAGAGTTGACTGAAGATGTAGTTGCACTGCAGCATATAAATGCCTTTCTGCAATCAGTTTCTCGATTCGGGCAGGAATCTGCACACATTCGTAAGGCTAGTTAACACTGTTAAAATAATTTGCCATCTTAATCTGCAGATAATGCATGCCTTTTGTAATTTCTCAAGCAAATATGGATTTGAATTCATTTTTTATGACAACTCAAACATAACATTATAACATAGGCAAAAACCTTTTCAACTTTCTGTGAAAACAGAGGAAAATGACAATAGACCTCAATGTTTCACCAATAATATCAGAGTTTTCTTTTTTGAGAAGAATAATGCCAGAGCTAACACAGTTTAAAGTCACAAAGGGGCAGGTAGATATCAAAAAAGCAGCGATGAGAAGCATATGTGGCTCCTCCAGAAACTACAATGCCAAAAAAACACCACCAATTGTAGGTATATTTCCTTCTCAAAAATCTTGGAAACATTTTGAATGTCATTAAGATATAAAGTTGTTACTCTTAGAGGACATCACAGACTCTGATGAGCAGAAAACACAGCCTACATTTTTTATTGACAACCAGCTGGGTGAGAAAATAAACTGATCGTGCTCAAGTGAGGAAGGGAATAAAGCATGGATCCATCCACCAATAACATTTAGGGAGAGTAGAATATCCGTTGGCAAAGAGAGTAATGGGGCTCAGTTACTGATGGTGACGGTGATGTCAAAAAGGAGGTTCTGAATCTTCTGATCAAGTGAAGGTATACATTAAGAAAGAATCTGCTTCCAAGAAGATAATCCAAGTTATCCAACCCCCACATGGCAACTAAGCAAGGAAAAATCACACCATCAAGTCTACATTTTCTTCTTTTTTTTTGTCCCCACAAGTATTATTGGCCGTAAAAGAAAAGCCCTAAACACAAACTATTGGCTGTCAAAGAAACGAAGCCATATCATTAAAACAAAAAAACAAAAAAAAATTGTTGAACAGGATTACCATACCTAAAAAAACAATTGTTGAGCAATATCATCATATCAAAAGATGTGGAAATTAATCGGTTCCATTAATTTGTTGAGCCTCTCCATTTAAGCCAATTGATTTTAAGTTGGATGCTTTCACAAAAATCCTTGGACAAGAATGAAATTCAAGGTTGTTTCCTTCTTTCCCACAAATAAGATAGAAATGGGGAAAGAATCAGATTTTTACTTTCTTAATACAACAACCAAGCCTTCTCCCACACTAAGTAGGGTTAACTACATGAATTCTTTGCCTCCACTCAAATCTATTTTGAGCCATTTATGAGCTTAAATTGAAGTAATTGAGATCACACTTAATAATTTTCTTCCAACACTTCTTTGATCTTCCTTGCCTCCTCCTAGTGGGTTCAACCCCAAACTCCTCGCACCTCCTAACTAAGGCATTTGATGGTCTTCTCGACAAATGTCCAAACTACCTTAAACATGTCTCTCTTATTTTATCCTCTATCGGTGCCACTCCAACAATTTCGCAGATAATCTCATTTGAAATGCAATCATTCCTTGTATGACCACACATCCATCTTAACATCTTCATTTCTACCACAGACATCTTTTGCACATGCCTATAAATGACAGCCCAACATACAGAACCATATAACATAGAAGGTCTTAGAGTTGCTCAATAGTACTTTCCTTTAACTTTCAAAGGAACCCTCATATCACATAAAACACCATATGCTCCCCTCCATTCCAACCACCCTACATTAATTCTATGTGTAACATCTCCATTAACTTTACCATCTTATTGAAAAATGGATCCCAGGTATTTAAAAGCATCTTTCTTCTTAATGCACTCCTCCAATTTTTACATTCATCCCTTCATCGTTCCATCTACCACTAAATTTACATTCCATATAGTCAGTTTTTGTCATGCTTAGGTCTAAGTTTTTATCTTCCACAGCTACTCTCCAAAGATCCAGTTTTCTGCTCACTCCATCCCTTGTCTCATCAACCAACACAATGCCATCATCAAAAAAGCATACAACCATAGCACCTCAACTTGGATATGCTTCATCAATTCATCCATGACCAAGGTAAAGAGGTAAGTGCTTAAAGCTGATCCCTGATGCAGACTATTAAAGTTTGGAATAAGCCACGTGACAGCTTGTGGTGTGCTCACATTGGGCATGAATGTGTGTGTGTGTGTGTGCAGGCTTAGGGTTTGGTGTGATGTGTTTTCAAGTTTGTTTTATTTAGTGAGGTTTAGGTGATTGGGCCAATTTAGGAATAGTTGATTTGATTTGATTGAGTTTGTTGTAGGAAAGAGAATTGGAATTTCCAGATTCCAAATTATAAAGTTGTTGGGTTTGTAATTAGGATTAGATCTCTTTAAATAGAGATCAACTCCTACTTTTATTTCTTGAGTTCCAATAACAATTCTTCCTATTCTAAGAACTCCTCTCCCTTCTCTCTCCACGCGTGCCACCTTCAAGGAGAAGGGCTTTCCTACACACCAAGCAAATCTTTATACAGACCAATGGTGATATCAAAGTAGCTTGCCAACCCATCTGTTAGAGTCTTATTATATTTTTGGTCTTTTCTATTTATGGTGTCTTTTGTATTTTTATTATTATGTAGGAATCCCTCATGTAATTTGCCCATGTGGAGTCTATATAAAGAGCTCATAGGGTTTTAGAATAAAGCAATTGCTCATTTTCTCTTAACATGATAATAGAACAATGGTCCTAGACCAAGGCTCCGGTATCCCGCCAACCCTAGCCTCCAACACCACCACACAACCCCTCTCTCTTCTCTTTCTACGCCACCAACCACCTTCCCTGCAAGGAGAGCACCACCATCCACTCTTCCCTATAGCACCACCCCTTGCAACCCATAACGATGCCTCCAGTAGCCTAGATCGGCACCGCCAGTCACCTTGCTACCCAATGCCACTGCCTGTAGCCCAAGCCAATGCTGTTGCAATTTAGACCGATGGCACCGATCTAATTTAGTCGCCCCCCAATACTAGTACTCAGTCGTTCTTATTGGAAGGAGCACCACTAAGGCTCCTACCATGCCCCAACATGTGATTGGCTGTTGTTCAAGGATTCAATGAGCTTAATTCTTCATTTTTAGGATCAGGACTTTTATATGGCCTGAAGATGCTGTATTTTCAAACTTCATGATCTGGTTTTTGTGTGTGCAAGTCATCTTATTTTCTTGCGACTCAGGGCATCATGAACGACCAAAAGGAGACCCCTAGCAACTTGGTGGGGAACTTATCCAACACAAGCGCACCATCTCGTATGCAAGGTACCTCTACCAAGTTGGATGGCACCAACTTTCTTTTGTGGTCAACCTCTTTATCCTGATTCATAAGTTCTCATCGAAAGAAGCACATATCAACAAGAGATGAACCAGTAAAGACAGATGATTAGGAGGTTGATTATGATTAAGTGGCGACTTGTATAGTAAATAGTATGAGAGAATCCATAGCAAGGCAGGCAATAAGAGACAATCCCAAGCAGGCAAGGCAATCTTAAGCAGGCAAGAGCAGTAGTTGAGAGATGATCTCAAGTAATTTGGGAGATGAACCCAAGCATGGGTGATGAGATCACCAAGTCAAGGCCTAGCTGCAAAGAAACACCCCAAAAAAGTTCGTAAAGCGATGAAGAACCCCGCTAGAGGTGAAAAAAAAATTGCACGGCAAGTGCAAGAGATGATCCCAAGTAGGTAAATGAGAGGTGGTCTCAAGGAAGAGAGTAAAGGCAGTCAGGGCCTAGCTGTAAAGAAACATCCTCTACGTGAAAAAGAAAATCAATAAGGTAGTAAGGCGAGAGACGATCCCCAACAGCAATAGTCGGAGTAGGAACTCACTCAAATCCCCCACAAGACATCACCATTATCATGATGTGCAATAATAGGATCAGATGCTCTACAAGTAGTAATATAATCAGAAGAACTATTAACAATAGTATTGGCCACAAGACTTGTGACAACAGCAACAATACATGAGGGCTTGCTCCTTAATTGAAACCTCATTCTGTCCATTGAAAATATTGAAAATATCCAATTTTCAATGACAATAATGAGGGGCTAGAGGTGGATCCCCCCACAGTACGAATCAGTACCAACAAGGGCACCAACATCGACAATAGCAATAGCATCTGCAGCAACAAGGTAAGATCATGCTATGCGTGCAAGGGCAACAGTATGCGCATTGCTACGCACGAAGGATAGGCCAACAGCATGCAAAATTGCATATAGGGCAGAGCAACAACACTTGTTTACCCACGTGATGTGCACAATGTGCACACGAAGGCAAGGCAATAGCATGTGACTGCGTGTGGTAGGGGCAATAAGTTAGTGCGTGATTGCACGTAGCAGGGGCAATCTACGCAGGCGATGCGCATGGGGAGAGGATTGCTGCAGTGCGCAATGCGTGGCACTCATGAAGAGGTGGTAGCATGTGCGAGTGCTTCACGCAAAGGAGAGCGACGGCAGCAATGGGCATGGGCCCTCTCTCTCATTGGACCTAGTGTTAAGGTTTCTTTCCCTAGAATCCCTACTCTAATTCCATGTTGGAAATAAACCAGTGCCTCTCATTGAAGTAATGAACCCTAACCCTCTTTATATAGAGAGTAGGGTTAGGTAAATTACATAGAAGACCCAATTGAACTAAGGAATAGAAAGAAGGAATGAAATAGGACTCAAGACTTAACTAAATAGGCCATCCTAAATTAGGACTCTTTATTCCTAATACTCTAGTCTCTAACGGATAGTTTCTTGAAAGGAGAGAGAAACAAAAAAACAAAAAAAAAGGGCAATCTCCAACTAAATTACTGGGGATGTTTTAATGCATGGAAAGAGAATATATATATATATATATATATATATATAATGCTAATAGTGTGAGAAGATACAAACCTTAGACACAGCCTCTATTTGATCTAGGAGAGAGATTATGTGACGCAAGGTGAGTGATCTATACCACAACTGCCGCAGTTGCTTATTACGAGAACCAAGTAGTTCCTTCCCATCTGCTAAATCAACTTTTAACGTTGAAATGCTTTCAGCAGATTCACTGAAGAGTCTCAAAATCTGAAGAAGGAAAGAACCAGGAAAACACATTAAATAAAATAGCATCGTAATGCAGCCAAAGAAGGAAAATGTTACTATGATTTTTCCTAGGAAGTAGTTTTAGAAAGTCAAAAGGATAAATTTACAAAATATGCAAGAGCAGATGAACCTGAGAATAATTCTGAATTGCCTTGTTGAAGCCACCATGATAGGCATGCACAACTTCATCAACAACTTCCTCAATTACATCACTTTGTTGTTTCAGGAAATGGACATCACCATCTCTGTCCTTTGAGGTCAGTATATGGACAACATGAGGCAATGAATCAAAACGTGCTGCTGCCCAGCTTTCATCTATTCTTGAAAGCTCTTCTTTCAAGTACTGCTCAAGCAAACAAAAAATTTCAATAGCACAGCAAGATAAAACTGCATATAATGGTATAAATGAAACTTCCATTAGATCTATTGCTCCAACAAGCACTCTGTAATAAAACACCACTTGTATGAGGACAAAATAGGTTTCTAAATGTTGATGCCGGTAAAAAGTTGTTGAAGGATGCAAAGCATGTGGGCAAGATAAATCATCCCTGCCGCAACTTACCTTTTCAACAATGAAACCAAGCCTTTTTCCTATCTTAAATGTGCACTACATGGATTCTTAATCATCATGGTCAACTGCCTGTTGTTTCTAGCCTGCTCATTCAAGAAGAACAATATTCTGAAATGGCATTGTATCAGTTGATCAATTTGACTTATTGATGCAGTGCATCTGCATATCCTGGGAAGACAGATTTGGCTAAGTTTGATACCCTGGCCAGAATGGTGGTTAAGATCACCTATCCCAACAGCCATAAGCATGACACTTGATAGTGATCAAACAGCACATAGCTAGTACTCGCCACAACTCTTATCTTTTTAACTCCTGAACTGCTAAATGAAATTTATCTTCACTTCTCCACACACCAGCACAAGAGTGCTCAAAGCTCCAAAGCCAATTCAATCTCCTATAATTTAAGAACAAGAGCAACACAGCACTTAAGAAGGTAGCAGCTACACATTAGACCTTACACGTGTCGTCCTCAAAAGTTAGACCATACATATGTAGTGATTTTGCCGAGTGACAGGTGGTCAGCTTTTTGGGTACTTCAGAACTAAAGAAATTTGCATCTCTTGCCTTTATCAATGCATATATTTATCCAGAAATAGTATGTTGACCATGATCCCTCATGGCATGCTACTCTTTCCTCCTAGCTATATTCATTCCAGCACAAGTATGGCCAACATAAAGTACAACGAATCAAAAAGCCCATGGTCTCGTCCCTTCTACACCTATCCAGTCCAGCATACAAATGGCTGACAAATCGACTGGTGATAGCTTGTCCAATTTCCTAGCAAAGTACCACTACTATATTCTGTTATTATTATAGTGCCATTTTATGTTGTTTTATCATGTTTCACTATTTCCTTTTCCCTTTGGGCCTCCTTTGTATTTTGCCCACACCTCTTCGTCTATATAAAGAGGTGTGGGGTTTTCTTGAAATAACACCTTGCACATTTATACCGACTTGGTATCAGAGCGACGGGCCTGGACCAGAGTTCTCAGTATCCCACCCGAAAAGCCACCGAAACCCTATCTCTCTCTCCTGAGTGGTGGCGCTTTTCCTGCCGTAGCGGTAGAGCAACAGTGCATTTGAGCGAAGCGAGCAGTGCACCTAAGATGCGGCCTCTTTCTCTGGAGCAGTACGACGTAGCTGTTCTCGTCGTAGAGGCAAAGCAACGACTTGATCAGAGAAAAGCAAGTGGCGCAGTGGCACATCAAAGGAGCAGCGACACGACAGAATTGATCAGCAACCTGAGCATCGACAATAGCGCGCAAGCGGTGGTGCTGTAGAACTGATCAGCGATGCAACACCTCTAAGGCAGTGGACCAACGGTCTGTAGGTGCAAGTGTGTGGTGTGTAGGACTGAGCTAGAACAGCGACACAACAACCTCTAAGGTGGCACGGCGACGGTCTTCAGGGCTGGCAATGGTTCTGCAGGGCCGACGATTTGCAGGACCGACGACGGTCTGAGTTTGCAAGTGTGTTGGTGACCCTGATCTAGGGCCGCACCTCCTGTAGTTGTAGCTAAAAAGACCTAGGTTCCCTTGGGGACATCTTGGGTGCCTTCCCCCGCACCTTTGCTAGGCCTACATCTGTCCAAGGGGGCCTTTTATTCATCATGCAGATCTGAAAGTTCTAATTCGGATCTGATCTATCTATGAAGTGATCTATTTGTGGTGATTTCTCTTTCTGATTTGGCTTCATGGTTGCCGTTCCAAAGTCCGAAGTGCTGTCTAAGAGTGTAACGGATCATGGGAACATCAAAAATCTATTCTTTGTTCCCATCACGAAACTCGATGAGACCAACTACACCTGTTGGTCGCAGACATTCCTCATGACAATTGAGAGTCATGATAAAGAACGTATTATCCTGGAGCCAGAGCCAACAGAGAAAACTTGAAAATACGCCACATGGAAATATGACAACTCTATGGTGATAGCATGGATTATGAATGTCGTGGCTACTCACATCAAAGATAGGACAATGTATTATAGGACTGCCAGAGCAATGCGGAACTCTCTTCATAATACATACTCCCATGAGAAAAACTTGAGCAAGGTGTTCCAGGTTATTCATGACACCTCGTTGAAACAGGATGGATTGACACTGGCACAGTATCGTGCTAGACTGAAAGGGCTATTGGAGAACTACAATTCCTGCAGGCCAGTGTGTACATACGCGACATAGAGGTAGCATCGCAAGGAGTTTACGGTGCTCAAGTTCCTATCTGGTCTGAGTTCTGAGTATGAATCTACACAGGATCAGATGCTCACTCTCACAAAGCTTCCTACTCTGGAGGAGGCTTACAGTAGGATTAGTAGATTGCACACTAAATCTACTAATCCTAAGGTAACGGGCCAGACTTCAGCCTTTGCTGCTAGTACTGGACATGGTAGACATGGAGTTCCATCCACTCGTAGGCGTGGGCGTAGTCAGGGATAGCCTGGCAAACCACGACCCACTTGCATGTATTGTGGACAGATTGGTCACGTGGAGGCTAGCTACTGGACCAAGCATGGTCATGCTCCTGTGGCGAATCAGATTGCCTCGACCCCAGAGATGGAAACTGACATGGTGCCTAGGTTAGAGTTTAAGGCTCTTGCCCAAAGACTGGCTCAGGTGACTCAGGAGACTCCAGCCACTTCTGATACTGCTACAATTGCCTCCTCAGGTATGGAATGTGCTTCTATTGTTTCTGCTTTTCCCCACAGCAGTAGAACTACATGACTAATTGATTATGGAGCCTCTCAGCACTTCAGTGGAGATCAGAGTTGTTTTAGACAGATACAGGCAGTTCCTTCTGGTAGAACTATGCAGGTAGCTAACGGTCATCATTCTACAGTAGATGGACAGGGGGAGGAGTCTCTCTCGTCTACTCTACAGTTGCCTCGAGTTTTGTTTGTACCATAATTTCCTATGAGTCTTTTATCCGTAAGCAGAATTACTAAAGACCTCAATTGCTATGTTATATTTGATAATGTGGGTTGCATGTTATAGGATAGGTTCACGGGGAGGATAATTTCCAGCAAACATGAAGAGGGGGGTCTAACGCGAAGTCCATATCGATACTGCTACTTCATGTCAGGGCGAGTTCAGTTTTGCTGCAGGGACTACACTGCAGTGGCACTACCATCTTGGACACATGCCTCTGGACAGGCTTTGCCGAATTTTCCTCCATGTCTCTCCGGCCACTACGATTACCTGTGATGCGTGTCAGCTTCGACAGCATCACCGGGCTTCATTTCCCATGACTTCCTCCACTACAGATTCTGTGTTTCAGCTGATTCACATGGACGTCTGGGGTCCAAGTCGTGTTTCAGACAAACAGGGTCATGGATATTCATTAGTCATTGTGGATGACTTTTCACGCATGTCCAGGTTATTTTTACTAAAGAATAAGTCACATGTTTGCAATGTTATTCAGAATTTTATTCTTGAAATAAAAATGCAGTTTTCTACCATTGTGAAATGTGTGCACTCCGATAATGCATTGGGATTTTGTACTTTTAATTTGTGTGATTTTTACATATTACACGGTATTATATAGCAAACTTCATGTCCTCATACATCCCAACAGAATGGGATAGCAAAGAAGAAACATAGACATCTCCGGGATGTTGCTCAAACATTAATGATACATCATAATCTTCCTCAAATTTATTGATGCATGTCTTACTGCCTACTATTTGATTAACAGAATGCCCAGTTCTGTATTGTCTGAACATATCCTGTGGTAGATCTTGTATCCAGATAGAAAGTTGTTTCATGTGCCACCTCGCATTTTTTATTGTGTTGCTTTTGTCCACATTAATGGACCTAGTCGAGACAAGTTAGCACCACGAGTAGTGAAGTGCATGTTTCTGGGTTACAGCTCTACCCAGAAAGGATACAAGTGCTATGATCCGTTGACCAGACAGCATCATGTCAGTGCAGATTTCACCTTTCAATACCTCTCCTCTGATTTTCTTCATCAACATGAGTAAACATCGACATCTGGTGGCATGCCGCCCATCTCATCGACATGCTATCGAAACACAGGTGTGCCACCATTTCGGCGGCATGCCGCCAGATGCCGATGTTGAGGGGCAGTCTTCATAGACTTCCTGGTGGTGTGTTTAGGGTTGGGTAAGGTAGGTCTATGACACATACACGCATGCACGCGCACGCACGCACACGCACAAAATGCCTTTTTAAGCGATTTTAGGACTCAATATATCCCTTTTTTAAGTTGTTGATACGATTGGGTATTGTCACGATGAAATATTCTTATTGTTACATAATCAGAATTTAATTTTCTTGAAATTGACTATTTCTGTCATTTTTACCAAGAAAGAGGCATTTCCACAGTGTGCCCTCAACATACCCATGAAATGCACACTTAGAATTTCATCGGCACGATGTCGAAATTGGCATTTCGAACCTTGATTTGTAATACTCTAACATACTCATAGTAAAACTCCTACACCATGAAGTTGTATCAAGTATTATCTTCATTGATGTATCATTGGTAGTCATCATCAATGTAGTACAGAACTATTCCAAGGTGTGGATATCGACTATGACTGTCAGAGGAGCTGCTCCTGCTTCCAAATCAACCCTGACCAACTCTGGACCTAGTAGAACCACCACGTTTCAATGTAGAACTTTAAGATTCGAAAGGTTCACGTTGTCTCGTCAATGAACTCCGTAGTGGTCGAGAAGGAAGTTGTGCAGTAGACTGGGAAGACTAATAAGAAAATGGTTGGGGACCTTGGGGTGCAAAATGGCAAGATTAAAGTAATTACCTTGTTAAGAGATGGACAAGGATTCTAAATCACCTAATAATCAAGACGAACGGATCGGTGAATGCTTTCAGCAGGCAACAACAAAGAATGGAGGAGAGGAGAGGAAGAAAGCAAAGAAAAAAGAAATTGGAGAGCAGTTATAGAGGTATCGCCTAATGTCGCTAGGTATCAGCAATATTTTAGAAAAATTGTACACATGCTTCAATTTCAGTGATATATCGCTAACACACATCAACATGGGCGATATTTCACCCAACATCCTAGAAAAAGGACATTCTAGCAATGTCAACACGAGTATTGTTGCGATATCAACATATCTGTGACATGTCACCAATGCGCCGCTACATCTCTTTCACTTACACACCTCAACTTGAAAGATGTTTTTACAAGATCCCTTTCAACTACATCGATATCCCTCAATATTTAAGGATACCGATCAAGACCCACTGATATGGGTGATATGTCTCCCGTATCCTAGAAAAAGATATTCCCATGATCGATACGAGTCATGTTAGTGATATGGATATATCACTAATATACCACTAACATATAAAGATATTTGTTTCTATTTAAAGGGCTCTAGGCAGCAGTTAGAACAAATGAACCGAATAGTTTATTCCATAACCCTAACTCTCAATATATAAAGGTCGAAAAATCACATGAGTACTCAAGGAAATGAAAGTAATACAACTAAAGAAGTGACAAAATAAGACAAGACTGTAAGGGCTAACACTTCCCCTTAAGTTGGAGCATAGATGTCTATCATATTCAACTTGGAACAACAAATATCAAAGAAAGGAGGCAACGCCTTGGTGAAGATATTTGGTGTCTGATCATCAGAGGAGACATAAGTAATGAAGATGAAACTTCCTTAAATCAAGTCACATGGGTAGTGGCAATCAACCTTCACATGCTTGGTCCTCTCATAGAACATAAACTTGTTAGCAATATATGTGGCAACTTTGTTATCTCATTGCATCTTCATAGGGGTATCAACAAAGACATATAAATCAGGAAAGATCTCACCCACATCATCTCAAAGGTTGTTGTGCCATGGCCTGATACTTAGACTATGCACTGGATGTAGAAACAACAACCAGTTTCTTGCTCTTCCATGTTACTAGATTCCCTACGACATAGGTACAAAAACCAATGGTGGACTTCCTGTCAACCAGACATCCTACATAATCTGCATCTATATAGGCCACAACACTCATAATCTCATAGAAGTCCCATGAGTGAACAGGACCCAATTTCCTTGCACTCTTCTCAGGTACCTGAGCACCATCATTGCAGCATCCCAATGCTATCTAGTAAGCCTATCCATGAACTACTCAACTTCTCAGCTGCAAGGGAAATAGCTGGTCTTGTAATAGTCATATAGAGAAGCTTGCCCACCAATCCTCTATATTACCGACTGTCCATTGCTTCTACCTCATCATATAAGTGCACCTTGGGATCCATGGGAATATTATATAACTTTGCCCCTAGCATGTCAATCTCCTGTAACAAGTCAAGTCCCTTATGAAGAGTTGTTTTCTATTTGAGATCTGATGGCTATCCGTATTTCGCGTAGATCAAGACCATCCGCAACCCAACTTTGACTATCCAAGGCCCGATCTCAGGGTTTTTGAAGGTGTCAGACACATTCGTAAAATCAAATCAGGGAGATTCTATTCTAATTATTGGGTCGCTATTTAAAGGGAACATACGTGCATGAGAAGGCGAGCCATGCGTGTACATGCATGCATGTGAGGTATAACACCGCCTCTCGTTATATTTACTCTCTTGCATGTCTACACACTCTTCCTCGAAGCCCATGCATGTAAGATAATAGATTAACTCCTCTCCTTTAAACCAATGGCTTATTTACATCCCAATACCCGTGCTCGATAACCTAGGTGGTAATGCATGATTTCTTACGAATAGTCTAATATGGGATCGTTATAATTAACTACAGAATTAAAGATCATTAAGTAAAAAATTTTACATTATTATCTTGATTTGCTTATTTATGGAATGTTTAATTACATTAAAGGAGGCCCTCTTATTTTATGTACAAAATGAACTATGTTTTTCATAGAATTGGAACAGTTATGATCCTTAATTGATGAATTGATTGGGATATAGATTAACTCCTCTCCTTTAAACCAATGCCTTATTTACATCCCAATACCCGTGCTCGATAACCTAGGTGGTAATGCATGATTTCTTACAAATATTGTCTAATATGGGATCGTTATAATTAACTACTGAATTAAAGATGATTAAGTAAAAAATTTTACATTATTATCTTGATTTGATTATTTATGGAATGTTTAATTACATTAAAGGAGGCCCTCTTATTTTATGTACAAAATGAACTATGTTTTTCATAGAATTGGAATAGTTACGATCCTTAATTGATGAATTGATTGGGATAGGTGACAGAATCGTGTGAGAAATGATGTTAATTGAACCACTTAAACATTGTGAATAATTGAAGATATTGTGAATTCTACTCATAAATGGTCTGAAAATAGTTTTATGAGTTAATTGTGAAGTTGTTTGGCAAAATTTGTTGATAAATGATTGCCCGAATAACTAACTCTATTGCATATATATATTTAGTCAGTGATCATATGTGCCTAGGGTGTAGCATGTCTCCCCGCAACTCAAGCTTATAGTCAAGTTAGATAAGGCCTCGGGTTTTCCTTTTAGTATTGGACGTTCAAAGTTTTGTCCATTGCTGTCACGAGGAAAAGAGTTATCAAGAGTAGACAACACCTTACACCTAAGATGGAACCACCCCCAAGTTGTTTTGAGGTTGTATTTGATCGCATCCTATGTCATACATCCTTAAGGTGAGCAAGATACCGATGGCCCCGATTGAGTCCAATTTAAGAGTTTTTGCAAGTAGAGACAAGTCTAAATCTATAACTCGAATCTTTAACGAATAAAACATGGAGAACAAAATAGCAAATAATTAATTACCCACTGAACTAAGTTATTATTAACTAATGCCATTGAATTTTAAGTAATTGATTAGATACTAATTATGCATTCTTGTCATCTTTATTTCTTTATTATATTCCCGATGTCCTAGCTTTAGTTGGTTATACATTAGTTACCTAGTTTCAGTTACATTCCACTGGAAGTTTTCTAACTAGCCTAACTTTAGATGCAGGTGAACCATTCTAAGCTCAGGCAACAGAGAAATCTTGGAGTAGGGTGGGGACTAGTGAGACAAGGACTTATCAGTTGCCCACTGCTCCCTCTTAGCAATAGTTATATTTTCTAGTTTTCTTCGTGATATACTAGACTAGTAGACTCTTCTTAGACTACTTTTATTTTATCTCAGCTTAGATATGAACCTGACACTATTTTTTTTGCTTTGAAATTTATATTGTGGTTAGTTATTCATTTAATCATAGTTATGCTTCTCATGTTCATGTGTTGGACAATGTAATTTGAGTTAGGATCGCCACACAGAACAAGTGGAGTTTTTTCTTAGAAGGAAACGGATGGCTACTGAAGCTCAATAGCCATCTGTTCTATTACTCTAAAGCAAAAGCTTACATACTTTAGGACCAAAAAACAAAACAAAGTCAAAGCTTCCTTACAACATCTTCTTCCTAGGCTCTGTCACCACGAAAAACCACCAAAGTCTACAGTAGGCAAATAGACCACAAGAGCGAAGCAGCCTTAACCCAGACCAAGCCATCAGCCTAAACACCCCTCCTAAAAGATGCCTAAAACTCCTCCAAGGACTCCACTGACTAGGCTATGGCACCCATCTATTGCCAAAAATCGCCTGACAAAAGCAGATGTGCATTATCCTCCTCAAGATCATGACAAATAGTGCATGTTGCCTCCACATCAAGCACCCATTGTCTACGCCTAAGTTTCATTACCAACCTTCCCCTTCAATGCAACTAAAGAAATATCTTAACTTTAAGTGGCACTTACATTTTCCATATCACATAACAATCAAGTGCTAGCTCTACATGGAATGATGGCATCTCGGGGCTAATTTCAACTTGTAGGGGAAGTTGGGTGGGTGTTGATAGGCTACTTTTTAAGGATCGTAGATAGTGCTTGGTCTACTTTTAATAGTCCTCGCAAAGATAACATCAAGGTAAAGTTTTGGGAGTAGGGGAAGGAGGCAACAACCTTCGTAGATGGAAAACCTTGAGTAGGGGGGGGCTTTTATGCAACTATTTCAATTAATGACAGGCCTAATGGTAGGAGGGATAAAACAATGAAGGCATTTGTTGACTTTGTGGTGGATTTTGGAGCTTTACGATATCCCCATTTTTGGTTGTCGACTCACTTGAAAAAACACATTGGGAGCAAAGTCCAAGATTGACAAGTTTCCTTGCTCCATTAGCTTGGTGGAATTTCCCAACTTGCAAACATGACCACATGGACTAGGCCTTTCTCCAAGTCCGATCACACATTGTTAGTGTAAAGCTCCCATGTCTTTTCTTCCTATTTCAAGTATGATCGATCATAGCTATTGGAGCATGTTTTCAAGCAATGGTTCAAAAGAATTGGAGAGAAGAAAATGATAAAGCACAAGGAGCATGAAGAGTTAACGTTTGTTAAAGTTTGTTATTTTTTATATACTCTTGTATTTCATTTTTATTTCTAGATCCTTGTAAGGAAGAGCCAAATGTAATGGGTAGTAATCTAGATTAGTGATCCATGACCTTGGGAAAGACAAATCTACACAAATAAGAACTAAAAACCCTCCTAGGCCCATTTTAGGTCAACTAGAAACCATTTAGGCTGACCAGAATCATAGCAAAACCTCAAGAATGAGCCAACTTCAAGTTGGTCGACCTAGGCATAATTTTGGCCAACCACAACAGCTAAAAATTCATTCCATAGAGCTCCATTCAAAGCTAAACTAGCCATTAAACACATCATTAAGTCACCTTGGAACTTGTTAAACTTGATTAGCAAAATGGCTAAGTGCAGTTCACTTTGATCGACCTAAAATCAAATAAGGTCGACCAAAATGAGTGTCAGGTTGACCGAAGCTACAACTTTGTCAACCAATGAAGTGTCCAAGACTTCAAATGAAGTTCCTGGATACTACAGTTTGGTCGATGAAAGCTGCCTATCAAGAAAAACAAGTTATATAGCCATTGTAAACTCAATCCAATGAATATCTACTTGAATCTAAACTCAAATCCCAAGCTCCTAATGACTTAATAACATCAATAAATACCTCCAAACACCTCCTAAGCAAGGTGACACATACACTAAAAAGAACACTCAATCTAACTCTTAAGCTTACAAAGCTCTCAAGTGTTCTAAGTTGCAAGCTACTTCTTGGGGGTGTTGGTCCAAGCATTGAGACACACTTGGGAAATTGCCCAAGGAGTAAGTAAAGCTAGAACTAACTCAAATACACTTGGCTCTTCCCTATGTATTATGTAATATTGTTTTAGTTTTTTCTTTTTATTGTAAAGGTATCCAGGGTTGTTGGATTTCCTCTCTTCCCAAAAGGATGAGATAAAATCTCTTTGGTAGGGAACCAAAGAGGGGTTGTATTAGGTCACACCACCCTCAGGTCAAGTGGTATGGATAGTAGATTAAGTGATGAATATTGATTGGGAAAATCCTAGAGTAGGGAAGTTGAGGTGGTGATTTTTACCTATTAAGGGGTTTGACCTAAAAATCCTTTGTCTACTATGCTTTAATTCTATTTTGTGGATTGATCATTATCCGAAATGTTAATTGTGATATTATAATTCAATTACACTATTCATCCCCCTTCTAATGCAATTTCAAATCCTTGCAAGAATCCTTTATTATAGATGACAAGATAGTGGTTGCTTGGTAGAGAAGTGGAAAAAGAGCTTCCTGTGCAAAGTTGATTTTTCTACAGCATATCACTTTGTAAGGTAGTCCTATCTCTAGAAAGTCTTGAGGTGGAGGACGTTTCCAAACATGTGGATCACATGGATGAAGCATTGTATCACCATGACATCTTTCTCCATCTTGGTGAATGGTAGGCCATCAAACAATTGGTTATAGCCTTAGTATGGGGTCAAGTAGGGGAGTCCCTTGGCATTCTTCGCCATCATGGCAAACAACTCTAGCACCAACTTTTAAGGCTTGTGAAGGGAGCTTCTTTCAAGGTTCTCCATATCAGTTGCTCGATCTTCTTTGACACCTATCATGCAATATGGTGATCACATTGTTTTTTGTGAAGAGTGGAAGGTAGGAAGCGAAGAATTTGGTAGCTTCAGTCAAGATTTTTGGTGATATTAGTAGGTTGCATACCAAGCATGGGAAGTCTAGTTTTGTGCCCCTTAACGTGTATCACAATCATGGTTTTAAAAATCGCGCCTCAAGGCTATAGAAGCATACGCCTCGAGGCAAGGCAACCCCAAATAGCCTTGAGGCGGTAGCCTCGAGATGCATTCAAGAGGCGTGCGCCTCGGATGAGTCGAGACAATCTGAGGCGCTCAAGGCGATGAGGCGCACACGAGGCGCTGCCTCACTGGTTTAGTTGTAGCACACAAGGAGGTGCTGCAGCAGTGTCGAAGCTCGAGGAGGAGCATCGCTGTAGCAACGTCAGAGCTCAGGGGCAGCATCGCCGCAACAGCGTCGGAGCTCGAGGAGGAGCATCGCCAAGCAGCATCGGAGCTCGAGGGGCAGCAGCATTGGAGCTCGAGGAGGAGCATCACCGCAGCATCGTCGGAGCTGGAGGAGCAGCATTGCCGCAGGCCTATAACAGCATCGGAACTCGAGGAGGTTGGTTCTTCGAAGGTTGTTGTCGTAGAAGGTTGGTTTTTTTTTTTTTGAAAAGGGTTTGTCATTGCAGAAGGTTGGTTTGAGGCTATAATTTCATCTTGAGTCTTTACGATTCGGAGGTTTTTTTGATAAAAATTGATAGGTATTATTTATAGGGGATTTGAGTCTTATAAATATGTTGTAAACCTCTAGATGCCTTCATCTTATAATTTCATCTTCCACTTTTTTGACTATATGTTGAGGTTATTAAACCTCTGGATGCTTTCATGGTAGAAGTATGGATCAATTTCGGGAAGGATGAGCTTAGTCATTTCCATTAACATGATTCATACTGGTTGGGGAGAGAATGCACTAGTGAATGACTTGATTCAGCATGTATACTAGTTGTCAAAGTGGAACCTTTGTTGTTTATTTGATAATTTTACTTATTTATCAAGTTTAGGTCATTTATTTGATAGTTTTATTCATTTATCAAGTTTTATTTCCTTATTAACACTTAATAAGTATATATTTTTTTATGTTTTTTATGCAATTCCTGAAGCTTACGCCTCGCCTCGATGAAGGCAAACCGCCTCACGTTTTTTAAAACCTTGATCACGATGAGGTTGCCTTGTACTCTCAGGCCCCTGCCACAAGTGTGGGAAGTCTCCCATTCCTCTACCATGGTTTGCCACTTACAGGTAAAAACACTCGTGTTAGTAATTAGTTGCCTTGGGTTGAGCATCTAGAGAGGAGGCAGGGGGGTTGGAGGGGTAGGCTACCCTTCAAAGATGGTCAACTAGTGTTTTTGTAGTCAATTCTTTCCACATTCCTATTTCCACTTGTCTATCTTTAAGCCAGTAAAGAAGCTTTTGAGGAAGATGGATGCTATAAGAAAGAGGTTCTTTCGGAAAGCAGCACATCATGAAGGTTGCTTTTAGCATCTGCTGCCATTGGAGGATGTTTGCAAACCTATGAAGCATGGGGGGCCCTAGAATTCAAAAGATTGATGATTTTAAAGATACTCTCCTAATGAAGTGGGTGATTAAGTTGATGTAGAATGAAGAAAGTAAGCAGCACTAGACTTTAGTCGACTCCTATGGATCCTCACTTAGCTAATGCAATAGAGTAGCTATTCCTCATAGATTCTCAACCTTCTAGAGAGGCTTATGTGCTGTAATGAGCCATGCATCTTCTTTCTTAAGTAGGCCTTCAGATTTTGGGAGGATGATCGGATAGGCTTGGGGAGCTTGGCAAGGATGGTTCTAGGTTGTATGCCTTGATTTCTAATAAACCTTTTGGTGTACAAGAGTGTTGGAATGGACCATTGGAGAGGAATGTTAATGCTTAGATTCCTCATGTTAGGGGGAGTCTCTTGAAAGCTAGGACAGAGGACTTAAGCATTTCTATATGCTATTCAAAATTTTTGCTTAAGGTTGAGAATCCCCGATCGCTTGTCATGGCATCAAGGGTTGTTCTCAATGAAAGATGGCATATTGTTTGCTTAAAGGTGATGCAAGAAGTGAAAAATATGGAAATTGAGATGGATTGTTCAACCATTTGGAAGATGAAGATCGTTTGATGGTCAAGGTTTTCTTATCGCTTCTTAGAAAGGGAAGATGGGTCACCAAGATCAAATGGAGACGGTGGATCCAAGATGAGGAAACCTCTTGTGTGCTCTGCGGGAGGAAAGATGAGGATATTATGCATCTTTTTTTTGAGATAAAACTTTGCTAAAGACAAGCAAAAGAGGCTATGTATCCTGGGCTTCAAGGCTACTGATTTGGGAAGCTTTTGGAGAACTTTTAGAAGCAGAATTCATGCCACCTTCCTCACTTGGATAAAGGCTTGTACAGGCCTATGGCCCATTTTGGTTCAAAGGAATACATGAGGGAAAGATCTTGGGTTGAAAATGTAGTCTCGGGGAAAGTTTACCCTTGTCTGGCTTTTAGAATAAATTGTTTACCTTTGAAGTAATGAAGTGGATATCTACTGATCTCCAATACCCATCCTTTACCATTTCAAAGGGAAAAAAAAAAAGACAAAAAACAAAAAAAAAAAAGAAAACTACTTGGGAGAAATACAACAATAGGAAAGGTAGGAAGTAAATACAGAAATAAGTGAAAAAATAAAAGCTCCACAATGTTGAAAGGAAAGAAAACTCACAGATTTATCAGCAGGAATGGGAAGTCCATCAAATATCCCTTTACTTCGCCCATAGTTCATTGTAACTCAACACGAATCTGTATTTTGACAAAAATTACAGGGTCAAATCTATACAACCTGAATTAGCACAAATTGACACAAAACAAAAACTACTACACATCAGGAAAAAAGCATTGTAACAGAAGAATCACCTCAAAGTGGACTCAAAAGTCAAAACAAATGCACACGGCACATGACAGAATAAGAAAATCAAAAATTACCTCGATTTCTGATCCTACAAACTCCTTAACAACTACTAAAATACTAGTGCCAAAATCATAAACATAGGATAAGGACACTGGAACACCCAAAACAATATATGAATGCAACCAAGATCCTCATGCCAACTGTTCTTGCAGAAAAATACCACGAAGGCTCTACCGCTTCACCGCAGGTAGCAGACATTATTCGAAATGAATTGCTTACAAATTGTAAATTGTAACACCAACAATCCAGCAGAAGGTAAGAACCAAGGAAAACAAAGAGATAGTTAACACCAATGATTATAAGATTAATTTCCAACATTGACCTCATTTTCAGGTATATCTGTGTACAAAATGCACTGTAAGAAACACAAAAACTAATTCACTGATCACCAATCAACCTTATTTAATCCAATACAAAATTCTATACCATTCATGTGACGAGCAAAAAACTTCCACTAAATAGATTTCAAGAATGTAGAGCCATTTGGGTGCTGAAAAGAAAATCCGTCCATAATTCATCCAAGGTTTTCAGTGCAGTTTTTACACCATTGTGACTGTTAGAGGTCTTATAGAACTAGGAAATTTTATTTTTATTTAACTCTTTCTATTTTTAGGGATATGACTAGATTTGATTTGTTATGAGTTGTTTACAATATTAGGATTCACTCTCTCTATATAAAGAGGGCTAAGGCTTGCTTAACGAAATAACAACAAAGTTTTTATAATTTTTTCTGAACATAGTATCTCTCGAGAACCAAAACCCTAATTTCACTTTCGTTTCTTTTCTTTTCCTCTTCCTTTTTAGTTGCCACCATCCCTAGAAAGGCTTCTACCGGATGCGTATACATCTAAGTAATCTAAAATATCTATTTATGCATGTTCGTAGTGTCATAGACACATCATGCATTATAAATATTGCATAACATGCATCATCATACATTTAGGTCAATTTGTATAAATTGTAGAGTAATTCACCTCTTTTTGTGGCCAGAGACAGGACAACATTTATCAGGATCTCGGATTGAAAATCCAACTATACGGATCTGATCAGAGTGACGATCGGAGTTCAACGACTCCAAGATTACCCCTATCGGATTTCCATAGCATCAGATACAGTCCAAGGAAGATCAGAGGTCAAGGGGTAAGGTGGTGTAAAATCCAGATTTCAGATGACAAATCCAACTCCACAGATGGGTTCGAATCAACGATCACAGCCCAACGGCGTGAAAATTGATCAAATTCAACATCTATGGCACCATCTACAAGTTAGAGAAGATGGACGGCTGGGATGGCGCCACGTCCAACATCGGCCCAAGTCTCCTGCTTCACCTCTTCACGCAATGGCCAACACATCTCGATCGTTGGATCGAGATCCAATGGTCGAGATCTCGCGACACCTCGACACGCAACTCGACCAAAGAGAGGGCTTGGCGCAATGGTCGAACGTGCTACGCACTCCACGGGATGCACATTTGATTCCCAATTAGAGGCGCACGCGAAATTAACTCAACCACCCGATCAGCTGCGAATGGCTCGGATCAACTAATTAGGCAGAGATGTGTGATGACGCGACTTCTCACACGCATCTGAGACACTCGATCAAGCGCATGAAAGGTGGCTTTTAAACCATCCGATCATGTGATCGGACGGCTGACCACAATCTAAGACGTGCGGGCGCACGTTCTGAAGGTCCGTTCAGCGAGCGACAACAACCATTCGATCTCAACCAAACGGTCCTAATCAGTCGAGGCTTGGGAGAAGGCTTCAATGCTTGAAGGCAGGGCGACGTCGACATGGCGCATTGTGGAGCGCCCGATCAGAAGCGAGCAGCGAAGATGAGGCGTGTGTATTCACCAACACTTAGCTACAGTGACGTGCACATGTGTCACCAAAGGTAGCAGAGTTAATTTTTCAAAGATGAAATGCCCTTTTTGCCCTTAAACCTTACTTATAAAAAGTCCCTACGCCCTCCACATATTCTTCATCTCTTCTCTTCTCTCACCCCTCCAAAGCTCTAAGAGCTTGTTCCAAACCCAAGATGCTCCATTAGAGATAAAAATACAATTTTTCCACCTTCTTACCCCCTTCGGGGAGCATCTTGCGGTTGTCCTCTCACCGTCGTTCAAGAAGCAAATCTCGCTGCGACGTCGCCCTACTCCATCCTCCGTCTCCGTTCTCCCTCGTCCAGCATCTCACCACCCTTGTCCAGGCATCCCATCAACACGGCTCGTCCTCCAAGCAGCCGTCAAGGAGGATAACTTCTCTTCCCCTTCTCTTTTTAACGCTTTTTAGATTAGATTTCTCGCTTTCTAGTTAACACGTAGATGTAAGGAACATAATTATGTGGTTATGAAACATTTATTAATTCTCTCTCTATTTTCTCTTTATTTATATTATTCTCTCTCTGTCTTCTATTAATTATTCTTTAAGTAGATAGCTAGTGTAGATTTAATTCAACTAGCTAATCTACTTTGTGACAACAAATATAAACGTGATTATTAATCAAACGCATGCCTCCCTGTGTTCGACCGGGACTCATTAGAGTTTCATTTAAATTATCTATTTGATGGATTTTTGCGCGACTACGACGACAAATTTTCAAAACTCAAATTTTCAGCATACAAATCGCATTCAACATTTTGGTGTCATTTGATTTCTCGTGTTTTCTGCCTTACCTAACTTTTATCTCACTTTTTCTCCGATCTTGCTGTGATTGCAGGTACTCTTCTGAGGCGAGCAGAGCGGTTAGATTGAAGAAAAGTGCGAATGAAGGTTTTGTAAGTATACCCCACCTCCCACCCACTAGTTTTCATTCCATCACTTAATAACACAAATCCTAATTAACCTAGGAGCTCTCATAAACCCTAGGCTTAGTTTGTTTGTTTGCCACCTCCACTCACCTCACCCACAGCTTATAAAAAAATTTCTAAAAGAATCCACATAGGTACACAACCTCTTCTGATTCTTCATATTCAACCAGTAACCCAATCTTTGGAACCGGTTCACCAATTAACGCATAATTGAGTAGAAGTCAGATTAGGTAATCACTTGTATGCCTAATTCAGTGGTGCATCAGGCCAATTGTTTGAGCTGTTTGGACTGCACCACTTCATCAAAAACAATTCATCGAGTAGCTGCCCCTTAAGATTTAACTTTTAGGAATTAACCAGGCACTCCATATTCTTTTAAGTTTTTAAGGAAGACATCTTTACCCGTGCTTTCAAAACCTGATGTGCCAACTAAACCTTGATTGAATATACCTAAAGTTGAATCCTAAAAGCTACTAAATAAGGTTAAACCCTAAAAGACAAATCATCAATTAACCTTGTTTGAAAACCATTAGTTGTGCACGCACGCATATTTCAATCAATCATTAAAGGCACAACCCAGATAAAGGGCTCATCACATTCCAAAGCACATTCAAACCTAAACCAAATTAAAACAGAGTAGACGTTGGCCTTAAGGATTAGACTCGCTCTTCGGGGCCCAGATCGAGATTATTTTCGATTAATCCAATTCTACCGTTCAATCTAATGTCTAGCTAGGGGAGTAGAGTCAAACGACCGCGGTTGGGGGTATCAAAGGAACCTAAGACAAAAGCCAAGGAAAGAACCTTCTCCCCAGCCCCTCCTTCTAACTGGTTGGATTGATCGGAAAGAACTAGATCAAATCGTTCTTTTCATCTCAAGACGAGTTCTGGGAATCTGTAGATCTTTAGGCTACCCTACCTAAGGAAAGGTTTCATTGTTTGTACTGCATGGCACCTTTCTTCCTCCTGCTTTGCCAAAGATGCCTCCACATCTTACTCGCATTTCCCTAATAACACATCTTATTCCTGAGATGATTATTATCCCAACCAGACTTACTCTCACCCATCTACTATTTCCGATAATCCTGATTGGGGATACAATTCCAGACCTCCGTGTTCAGGGTCTAACCCTGAATACTATAATTGTGATTTTTATCCCTCTCCAAGCTATAATGACTATAGATCTCCACCTGATAATAATCAATTTACCCTGATCTACAATAAAGAAAGATATCCTGATTACAACTCTTACCCTCCCCCAGATTACACTGCATATGAGTCACCACTCATGTTTGAACATCCCGAAGTGACATATTATCAAGGAGGGTATTAAAAACCTCAATTTGTTGACTCCCCTTGATTAAACCCAAACCCACCCAACCCTGAACCAAATCATTCGGTTCAAGTGAACCAGGTCCAAGATAGGATGTTGGTTAACTTAAGGAATACTATTCAATCTTTAGAAGCTCAGCCAACACCATGCACTAAAGAATTTGAGCCTCTGATTCAAATGATTGACGATCATAACAAGTATTTGTTAGATTGGCTCCAAGATGTTAAGGATAAGGACACGGGTGAATTTTTACTTAGGAAATTATCGAAATTGAGAATGAAATTTATGGTTGCATTGGTTCAATCTTGGGATGACTCCCAGAATGAACCCCCTTCAGGAGAGACAATATCAGAATCCGCTCAAACACCTGTAGGGGGACACATTTTACAAAATCGGGGATGACCAAGTTGTTCTAAAGCAACCAATTATGGATGAATTGATTATTTCACCCGAGATCCATGAGTCAGGATACGAAGAAAAGTATGTCTCCATGCACCAGGAAATAATCAATGATTTTGAGACATATATAAATGCGGGTTCAGAATTCTTTAATTCTGAAGGTAAAGAATCGTTGTGTGAAGTCTCACCAAAATTTGAGGAAGATAATTTTAGTGAGACAAATGGGCCTGCAGAGTATGATAAATCGTTTCATGGCCCAATAACTGAGGAAATTGATCTTGTTGGGGCTGGAATGGTGGATTCAGATCCTGATTTTATAAAGGATTCAATTCATAGCCCCATTCCTCAATCACACCCCATTGAGCATACTGACGATTTTGATTTTGAGATCACTAGACCCAAATCAACTCTGATTCAGCCACAAATCTTAGACTTGGAAATTTTAGATGGGGTGATTAACATGCAGGAGGTCCCGGAATCTAAAATCCTAATTGTGGAGGATAGGAATTTGGATATGATGATATGGGAAGCCAATTCTGGGGGCAGTAGAAATTTGAGTATAAGGGTTCCTATAGACCTCAAACCACCAACCTTCTACCAGGACCCTTATGACATTTTTTATTCGGAGGATGTGCAACCCAAGTACAAATTCACTGATTACCTTTTTTATCTTAATTGTCCTATTGTCCGACTTTTTGGACTTGGGTTGCATCCACACAAACCACAGGACCGACCCCGCTTGCATATTGATCTTAGGTTCTGGGTAATTTTTATCCAGAACCTTAGATACACTCGACCATAAGGCATGGGTCTGCATCACAACCTCGTCCATATCTGTAGACATCTTCTCCTGGCAGGTCCAAATATAGATTTTCTTATCTTGATTCTGACCTGCATCTGTGAATTCTTTATTTCTTCTTTATTTGTATAATGTGCCTAGCTAAATGCATTAAATTCAGCACGTATATAGTCTTTCTTATCTCGAAGCTGATTGGGTAATCATGAAATTAAGGTACTTTCTACTCTACTGCACTCTGTTTCATGCCTTTTAATACAATGAAGAAATTGCATTAGATAGGCATGGGGAGGTAGATATCATTATCTAAATCATCTTGTTAACTCTGTAAATTCTTTTTATTTTCTCTTTTTAAAAAAAAATTAAATTAGGAAAAGAAGACTTAGGCTTTAGAAATTTTCAACCTTAGGAAATAATTCAGCAGGACCTAAACACTTAGACCCTTCAGGACTTCGAGCTTAATCAGCCCGGGTGTCCACTAAAATGTGGACTTGTTCTCGAGTGCTCGCAATTTGTACACTTATTTCAAATTGGTTAAATAAGTATGAGTGATAAGTATAAGACTTATCAACCTCCTCTCTGATTTGATAGGACTTTACGCATCTACACACTATTTACACTGACTCGTTTTTAGATGATTTTAACGAAAATTGGGTAACTAATGAACCTTCTAGGGTGGTATGGCTGACAAATTACCGGTGGTAACAGCTCATCGACCGGTTATCTAGAGCCCAGCCACACAACCATTCTCTTCTTATTGCCTTTAGGTAAATCTTATATCAGGGAAGCCACCTCCTTAAAAAAAACAAAAGAAAAGAAAAGAAAAGTATCCAAAAAGAAAAAAAAAGGAAATAAAAAAGAAGAAAAAGAAATAAACCACACTTTATCGCACGAATATGGCTGGCAAGTTGTCGGTGGTAACAGCTCATCGGCCGGTTGCCCAGAACCCAACTCACAAAAATGCATGTTTAATTCCAAACACTTAGGAAGAAGCAGAGAAGTAGAATAAGCCGAGGAGATATACACCGGGTTTGCCATTGTGTTGACCCCATAAAAATAAAAAGGAGAAAGCTACCGGTCATATAGATACACCTTTAGGTAGAATTCTTTTTAAGGTCACCTAAGGGCGTAGAAACCCAAAGTCCACTCTAATCGCCGATCAATGAGTATCACATTTCACACAAAAAGATGCTTGGTACTTAGAGTTCTCTTCGAGTCTTAGGTGGGTTGGGTAACCGTAGAAAGCTGCCTCGAAACCGTAAACTTAAAAATCCAAAAAAATTCGAAAAGAAAAAAAAGAAAAAAAAATGCTTCTGCTTTTGAATAAGGCGAGGGCTTGGGTGGTCTGCACTTTAGCAAACACCAAGGAGCTGTTGTGTCTCTGTAGTTCAAGTCCTTAGTAATTTGATCCTAGTGTTGAAAAATATCTTTTGCCCAAGTAATTTAATCATAATTCTGTTTATAAATAGCATATAGTTTTGATAGGGACTAGCAAAAGATAGCCATAGGAGTGTGATGTGTATACATCTAAGTAGCCTAAAATGTCAATTTATGTATATTCTTAGTGTCATAGAAACATCATGCATTGTAAATATTGCATAACATGCATCATCATTCCTTAGGTCAATTTGTATAAATTATAGAATAATTCGCCTCTTTTGTAGCAAGGGGCAGGGCAACATTTATCGAGGCCTCGGACTAAAGATTCAACCGTAAGGATTTGATCAAGGCGACAATCGGAGTTCAACAACTCCAAAATCGCCCCGATCGGATTTCTATAGCATCAGATATAGTCCAAGGAAGATCAGAGGTCAAAGGACAAGGAGGTGTAAAATCTAAACTTCAGACGACAAATCCTACCACATGGATAGGTTCGGATTAACGATCGCAGCCCAACAGCGTGAAAATCGATCCAATCCGACATCTGTGGCACCATCTACAAGTTAGAGAAGATGGATGGCTAAGATGGCGCCACGTCGCACCATCCCAGCCACCCAACGCTGACCCAAGTCTCCTGCTTCACCTTTTCACACGATGGCCAACACATCTCAATCATTGGATCGAGATCCAACGGTCGAGATCTCACAACACCTCGACGCGCAACTCGACCAAAGAGAGGGCTTAGCGCAGTGGTTGAATGCGCTACGTACTCCACGGGACATGCATTCGATTCGCAATCAGAGGCACGCGCAGAACCAACTCGACTGCCCGATCAGCTGCAAACGGCTTAAATCAGCTAATTAGGCAGACATACGTGGTGACGTGACTTCTCGCGCGCATCTGAGATGCTCGATCAAACATGAGCGCTGAGCGCATTAAAGGTGGCTTTTAAGCCGTTGATCACATGATCAGACGGTTGATCTCGATCTAAGACATGCAGGCGCACGTTCTGAAGGCGCATTCAATGGGCGACGACAACCGTTCAATCTCAATCAAACAGTCCTGATCAACCGATGCTTGGGAGAAGGCTTTAACGCTTGAAGGCGGGGCGACATCAACATGGCACGTTGTGGAGCACTAGATCATAAGCGAGCAGCGAAGATGAGGTGTACACCTTCACCAACGCTTATCTACAGTGACGTGCGCATGTGTCACTAAAGGCAGCAAAGTTAATTTTTCAAATATGAAATGCCCTTTTTGCCCTTAAACCTCACCTATAAAAAGCCCCTACACCCTCCACATATTCTTCATCTCTTCCTCTCTTCTCTCACCCCTTCCAAAGCTCTAAGAGCTTGTCCTAAACCCAGGATGCTCCATTAGAGTTAAAAATACAATTTTTTCACCTTCTCACCCCCTTCGTGGAGTATCCCACGATTGTCCTCTCACCACCGTTCGAGAAGCAAATCCCACTGCGACGTCGCCCTGCTCCGTCCTCCTTCCTCCATCTTCGTTCTCCCTCATTCAGCATCTCACCACCCTTGTCCGGGTGCCCCATCAACGCGGCTCATCCTCCAAGCAGCCGTCGAGGATGATAACTTCTCTCCTCCTCTTTTTACCGCTTTCTAGATTAGATTTGTCCCTTTCTAGTGTAACACGTACAAGTAAGGAACATAATTCTGTGGTTATGAAACATTTATTGATTCTCTCTCTATTTTCTCTTTATTTGTATTATTCTCTCTGTCTTCTATTAATTATTCTTTAAGTAGATAGCAAATGTAGATTTAATTCGACTAGCTAATCTACTTTGTGACAATAAATATAAACACGATTTTTTATCAAACGTACGCCTCCCCATGTTCGACCCAGACTCACTAGAGTTTCGATTAAATTATCTATTTGACGGATTTTTACGCGACTACGATGACAGGGTTTTTAAAACTCAAATTTTCAGTGTACAAATCGCGTTCAACACTACCACCGCCCCTGGCTAGCCAGAGGGCTCCAGCAACTAGTCATCGACGTCACCCAACCCCAACGACCCTCCCACTGGCGTTGTTAGCCCTCCAACAGCAAAAGGGCCTCCTACTATTGTGTTGAGAGAATTGTAGTGTTTAATCCCACAAAGTATAGTGGGACTTTGTTATGTGTGTCGTGGTCTATAAATAGCCATGTACCCCCACAACTATTCCTTTGAGAAGAAATAACAGAGAAACACGCTCTTAGGGTGCTTCTCCCATGATTTTCTCCCTGCTCTTCGTCAGTGGGGTTTTCACATAAACTCAAGTATTCTTTTAATTGCTTTACTGTTTTTTTATTTCTTATTGATACATTTCCGATTATTATATTTTTCAACTTATTGTTGAAATTACTTCTACCCACTGCTACACCTTGGGCAACGGTGATGTGGCTTCATCGACGCCACCATCAGTGTCTAGGGTTCTAGCAAACCCCTTCCACAACGTCACCTAGCCCTCTAAGGCACTCTGGTGGCTGAGCATAGCCACCACGTCCCCTATTGTGCTACCTAGAGTCCCTTCTCTAGCCAGCAGCAACCCCTACAAGTCCTTTTCTAGCGAAATACCACCTGCTCCAGCATCGCTCAACCACAAGCGATCAGCAGCAACCCCGTCGAACCTCCGATGACCCTTGGTGACGCCATTCTAATCCTCCCGATCCCGATTTGACACTTGTCCAACAACCTAATGGTTGCTTGGTCATTGTTTCTCTTGCTACGGCTTCATTCTTGGTTACTAAACCTAGGTTGTTCCTAGGTTTTGCTCTATTACGCCCCTCTCTGACTTCTACGAGGATTAGTTGCTACCACCAAGGTCATAATCCAATTGCTCTTGCATGGATTTTGCGTGTACACATGAACTTAGTGTTGCAAAATTTCCTGCTTGCATTGTGCACGCCTAGCATGCACTTAATTGCACACCCTATCGGTGATTCAACTACCTACAAAGTACTATGCACGGGATCATGCATTCCTACCTAATTACCCATCCTATTATCCTTATGGCGAACTCTAAATCTTTGTTATTGACTGCTTGGAATCATTTCCCAAACTACTTGAGATCATTTCTCGACTACTGCCTATTTGGGATCATCTCCTGAGCTGCTGTTGTTGCCACAATTCTTATGGCCAATACTACTACTACCACTACTTCTAATCGAATCACTGTGTCTAGAACATCTGATTCTACTACTACCCATCATGAGAATGATGATGACTGGTAGGGTATCTGAACGAGGATCCTCGTTTCCTACTCTTGACTACCTGCCTACTGACTGTTACTGCTTGGGAACATTTTCTCATCTACTGCTACTACGACTACTTCGACCTACTACTGCTGCTACCTCTACTACAACCATACTACTGTCATTTGTGATTGTTACTTCTATTACAATCTTCTACCATTAGTTACTACCACTTCTGCTATTGTTTAGGATCGTCTCCAATGCTACCACTACTTGGGATCACCTACCATTCTCCTACTGCTTGAGATTGTCTCTCATCTATTGTTGCTACTGCTTAGGATCGTCTCCCATCTATGCCTACTTCCTGGTGCTGCTTGGAATCATCTCCTACTACCTATCTGCTACTACTATCTGTCTACTACGGTTGCTACTTTTTCCATGGCTACAATGTGCTCCTCCAATCCGCTACCTGCTCCTCCGGATGTCTACATTGGAGGGGTGTTCACATTTGTTTCTTGTAACAAGTTGAGCGTTACATGCTCCAACCTGGGGGTGAGTGTTAGAGATATTATAGAATTAGAAAAAGTTATCTTTTATTTATCTCTTTCTATTTTTAGATATATGATTAGATTTGGCTTATTATAAATTGTTTCCATTATTAGGATTCCCTCTCTCTATACAAGGAGGGTTAACGCTTGCTTAATGAAATAACAATAAAGTTTATCATGCACATTGAATTCCATCAGGTTTCGAGGTCCAAAAATTATGCACTTGAAAGGCATGTCAGGAAATTCTGGAATTCCACCAAAATGACTGAAAGTGCATAACATTTGCAGAATTTTGATTTCAATACTTTTTTTTGAATGGTAAAAGGATAGTTATCTAAATGATAACCATCCAAGAATTTCAATTTTGATTTCAATACTTAAATAATCACGAATCAAATATCCCTACAAATTTCGAGTAATACCTCGTAATGAACTACAACATGTGTAACAGCATATAATCAAAATTTTTCATAATAAAAAAAAGCACATAATCAATCTTATCAAAAACAGCTTTTAATAAAAAATTTAACTAAAAGGAGTATTGATTTTAAGAAACTTAGCAGCACATGTTTATGATGCCAATGGTTTCAAGAAAAAAGAGCTGCAGCTACATCTATGTTGCCATCATGACTATTACTGCCACCTCCCCTATGCTATCAACGATGCAGCATGGTATAGCTTGCATATATGCATAATCGTTTTCCAACAATATCCACAAGCACAAATACATGGCATGGTACTCGAGGAGATATTGGTTGTAATCACGATCATTGATATTGGCCAACATATAGGAAAATAACCACCAGTAATTCACTAACCAGAATAGAAACTATGGGGTACATTAATTAGCTTAATAACTAGTTATGTAAATTGTTGACAGATACCAAATGTCCTAATCATGAAAAGAAACCTAACCAGGAGAAGAATTAGGAGAATTACATGAAGAGTCCTCAAGAAATAATAAAAATAGTAAATCGGACATAAAATAAGAAAATTACACAATAACTCTAACATTCCCCCTCAAATTAGGACGTGATATCCTTCAAGCCTAACTTGCTACATGATATGTAGTGTTGTAATTTTCCCTTCCATCACTGCATTTCATGTAAAATGACAATCCACCTCTATGTGCTTCGTCTTTTCATAGAATATAAGATTAAAAGCAATATAGATGGTTGACTTATTATCACACAACATGAGAGTAAGACTATTCATTAGAAAACCAAGATCTACCAAGAAAGAAGTAATCCACATCAATTCACAAGTAGTGTGCATCATGGCTCTGTAGACCGTACTTTGCCTATGCACTAGACTGAGCAACAACTATTTGTTCCTTGCTACACCAGGACAACAGATTGCCTCCAAGGAAGATAGAACCCAGTAGTGGACTTTCTATGTTACGAAGTCTGTTAGTTATTTGCTTTTATTGGTATTATGTGATGCTATGTTATTTTTTGTTTTCTTCACGGGATTCTATTGTAATTTTGCACCCACCTCTCTCTCTATATAAAGAGAGATAGGGTTAGGGAACAAACTATGTTGCTCATTTCTCCTAACTTGGTATCAGAGCACCGATTCTAGACCGTGGCCCTAGTATCCTACCCGAAAAGGCCTCCAAATCCTAACAACTGATATCCCCTCTCTCCTCCTCCTTGCCATCGCCGCGGGCCACCCAGCAGGCTGCCAGCAGCCTCCAACTCCTCCCTGCAATCTTTATTCTGATCATGGGGAGCCTCTAACTCTCTTCTCAGCAGCAAGGAGGGGTAGTAGTCTCTGGATGGCTATGCTAGGTTGTTTCCCTGCATCCTAGTATAGCCTCTATTGCTACCAGGGGCTACTCCGAGTCTCTTAGTCTGATTTCCAAGCAATGTTTGCTTGGATCTTGTTATCAGGAAGTTCTACTTCATATTTCTGAGATTCGTATGGTCTGAAAAATAGTGTTTCAGATCAGACTTCAGTGGTTTATCCCTCCTTTAAAGGCACGATGGCATCAGTCAAATCTTCAATAGTGTCATCGGATACCGCTACAAAGGTGGGGAGGTAAAAAAAATTCATTTTTTTGGTCTAGTCACAGTGGTACTTCTACCACTCAAATGTTGGGAGATGATACTATGAATATTGCCCGGAGTGAGTATGAAAGACTACTCCAATGTCATAGTCATCATGATAGACTCAAGAGAACAATCAAATTGAGTTCCATTGCACGTGGCAGGAATCAGAGTTGTTCGGACTGGCTTGTTGATTCAGAAGCCTCATAGCACCTCAGTGGAGATCAGGATTACTTTATCCACCTCCAGTCACTAACAGCAAGCAGGACTATTCAGGTTGTCGATGGCATACACTCCAAGGTAGGTCAAGGGGAGCTATCAGTGAGTTCTACTTTAATACTACCTAATGTTTTGTATGTTCCAAACTTTCCTATGAGTCTACTCTCAATCAGCCAAATTACTAAAGAACTTAATTGCCATGCAATATTTGATGTTATGGAATGCACTATTCAAGACAAGTTGATAGAGAAGGTGATTGGCAGTTGTAAAGTGTGGGGTTCATCAACTGGCTCAGACTCCACTAGCATCTACATGTCAAGGAGAGGTATCTTCTGCTCATGGGACTGCATTTCAGTGGCACCTTGGCCTTGGACACCTTCCTCTAGATAGCCTTCGTCAGGTCATTCCACATATATCTCCTGCAACCCAGATCTGTCGTGATGCTTGTCAAATGGGCAAGCACCACCGTTCATCCTACCTTGTGAGTACTCACCCTGGATCAACAACCTTGTTTAAGTTGTTACACGAGGATGTGTAGGGTTCAAATAGGATACCAGATAGGCAGGGTCACCATTACTACTTGGTAGTTGTTGATGATTTTTCATGCCTATCTTAGGTGTTTTTGTTAAAGAATAAATCAAAGGTTGGATCTATCATTGAGAATTCCATGTTGGAGATTAAGAATCAGATTCAGGTACTATTAAAGTAGTGAGACTAATAATGCACTTAAGCTATGCACCACCAGGTTGTCTGCTTTCTACAGGTCCCATGGGATGGTGCACCAAACCACATGTGCTCACACTTCTCAGCAGAACAGGGTGGCTGAGAGAAAGTATAGATATCTTTTAGATGTGACTCGTACCTTGTTGATCCACCACAGTGTGCTCCCGTTATATTGCGAAAATCTAGTCCTTACAGCTTGCTATTTGATCAACAAGATATCCAATTCAATGCTTCATGAGCAGATACCTTGGCATGTACTGCATCCCGAGCAGGAACTTTTTCATGTACCGCAACGTGTGTTTGGTTGTGCTACATTTGTTCATCTTCTTTCTCCAAGACAAGAGAAGTTGGCACCACGAGCAGTCAACTGTGTTTTCTTGGGATATTTATGGACTCAGAAAGGATATAGATGCTTCGATCTTCTTACTGATAGACACTATGCGAGTGTTGATGTTACCTTTCATGATCTATTCCATATTTTTCTACTGCTGCCTGAAGTTTATCCCCTGAGGTTACAGAGGTTCCCATGCCTATATCTCATGTTTCCTTAGAAGAGATACCTATTTCTGCTCCCCCACCTACTACGACTGGTCCTGTGAAGTTTTCTGAGCCTGTTGTTACATATCAGAAACCTCACAATACTTTCCAGATACCATCTTCTACAGCAGCTACAAAGACACCATCTTCTCCGCCTCAGGTGACCACATGCAGGTTGCATAGTGATGGTGCGGTACCTAGTGATAATGCTATATGTCCAGATGAGGATATTTATGCTTCCCAGCCAGTATAGGAGGATTAGATAAATGATCTGGACCTTCCGATTGCCATTCGGAAGGCACCATGAAGTTGTGCTAGATATCCAGTTACAGGGAGTTTGACCACCGAGGGAGTTGGTTTTACTTTTGCGAGCTTCTGCCGTGCACTGTCTACTACACAGATTCACACCACCTACCAACAGGCCATGCTTGATCTAAAGTAACGATAAGCCATGGAGGATAAGATGGCTGCTCTTACTTCGCAACGTACCTGGGAAGTTACACCTTTACCAAAGGGTGCTGCAATTGTTGGTTTTAGATGGGTGTTCACACTCAAATACAACCCAGATATCTCTATTGCATGTTGCAAGGCACGACTTGTTGCCAAAGGGTTCACGCAGACATATGGGGTGGATTTCTTTGACACATTCTCTCCAGTAGCTCAACTCTCTACAGTAACCACTGTCTGTTTCTTGCTCCTTCAAGTAACCAGATTACCTCCAACAAATGTGCAGTACCCTGTAGTGGACTTCCTATCCTCATAAGCACCTGCATAGTCTACATCAGAGTACCCATACACATCCAAGTGCCCATTGTCTTTGAAAAGGAGTCATTTCCCAAGTGCACTTTTCAAGTACCTGAGAATCTGGACAATACCATCCCAGGGGATTTCCCGTGGTAACTGCATAAACTGGCTTAATCTTCCGACTACAAAAGCAATATCAGGGCGAGTAACAGTCAAATAAAATAATTTACCAATCACAGCCCGGTATCTGGTGACATCTTGCAATAGTGGGTTGTCATCTGCAATAGGCAAGGAACAATCATGGGAACATATCTGGTTTGCACCCCAGCATACCCATGTCTCTCAGCATGTCAAGAACATACTTGCGCTAGGAAAGCACAAGCCCTCCACTAGTGTGTTGCACCTCAATACCAAGGAAGTAGTTGATACGGTCTAAATCCGTGGTAACAAAATGCAACTGTAGCATCTTCTTTGTTTCCTCTATCCCTTGCCTAGCAGCCAATCAAAAGTATGTCATCCACAAATACCACAAGTATGACAGAGCCTATTTGTTTATGCAGTGTAATGACATAATAGTCTGCCGACGACCTAGTGAATCCATAATCTTGGACCACCTTAGACAATCTCTCAAACCAAGCTCTAGGACTCTGTTTTAGACCACAGATAGCTTTATTCAGGATACACACTTCTGACACTCCCCCATAATAGGGAAGTCAGGTGGCTGCTCCATGTAGACTTCCTCCTCCAAATCGTCATAGAAAAAGACATTTTGATATCCAGCTGATGTACGGTCCAATGTTTGTTGACAGCAAGAGATGGCAACATCCGAACAGAATTAAGATGAGCAACCGGGGAGAAAGTCTCAAAGTAGTCAACCCTGAACGTCTGAGTGTACCCTTTAGCCACCAACCATGCTTTGTACCGATCCACAATACCATCAGGACGTCATTTAAGGATAAACACCCATCTACACCCTACAACAGTAGCTCCTGGGGATAGATCAACCAGGTCCCAAGTACCACAGGACAATAAAGCTGCCATCTCATCCTCCATTGCCAATGTCCAAGACGGATCACGGAAGGCCTCATGATGATCTCCAGGCACCTGCACGCTGTCAATGGCAAGAGAAAACTAGCGTCCAACATTAGACAGGCTATCAAGAGACAAACTGAGACATAGAATATTTGGCACAAGACCGTGGAACCTTCCTTTGTACAATAGGAAGGTCCAGAGTAGTGTCCTCAGTAGGAGTTACCTCGTCCTCAGACAAGTCATCAGCAACTGGTGGCGACTGAGCAGAGACAGTGGATAGTGGTTCATCCACATGAGTAGTATCCTGGATCCTGCGTTGGAAGTGTTTAGGAAAGGTATCCCTATCAGGAATCTCAGGATGATAGGGAAATGGACCTAGATTAGGTTGAGTGGTCTTGCGTATAGGTGGCTCAGTGGGCTGTGGTGGTTCAATGGGCATAGGAAGGGGAACTTTACGTAAAGGCTCAGTAGGTTCCTCCCCATTTTTCCTGTAATATGGTATCTCAAAAAATGTGACATCAGCAGAAACATAAAATTTTCATGAAATAGGATCACAACATCTGTACCCTTTCTGAGTCCTGGAATATCCTAGAAACACACACTTCATAGATCGAGGAGAAATTTTTCCACTTTATGTAAGTGGACCACACACACAACCAAAGATGATAGGAGTAAGAGAAAACATATCACTACCAGGAAACAACAAAGAATACAGAGTTTTACCTCCTAAGATAGAGGAGCAAACTCTATTCACCAGATAAGTAGTAGTAAGAACGGCATCATCCCAAAACTGAGATAAAATTTCATGTGAAACATGATAGAACGGGCAACATCAAGTAAGTGACGGAGCTTACATTCAACAAGCCCATTTTGTTGGGAGGTGTAAACGCAAATAGTCTGGTAAACAATACCCAAAGATTTAAAAAAGACATCAGTCCTGGCATTCACAAATTCCAAACCATTGTCACTTTGAAAAAATTTAACAACGATAGAAAACCTGGTCTTTATTTCCAAAATAAAATTTTTGACAATATCAAAGACTTCGGATTTTTCTTTCATCATAAAATCCCAGGACATCCTAGTATGATCATCCACAAGAATAAGAGAAAAACAAAATCCTCTAACGCTTTTGACCCTACAAGGGCCCCAAACATCAGCATGCACAAGAGCAAAAGCAGACTCAGCTCTTTTATTATTTGGTGGAAAAGAAGATCTGTGGTGTTTGCCTAACTGCTAGGCTTCACACCTCAAACATCAGGAAAAGACAAAGCAGGAAACTGACGATGCAAAGCATGAAGGCTGGGATGACCAAGTCTCAAGTGCCACTGAAGAGCAATAGTGGCATACACAGCATCAGTACTGGAAGGAGGGATATGTAGGTAGTAAAGCCCATTCTGCTCAAGTCCTTCACTAATCCACCTCATCGTTTAGAGGCCCTGCAAGATGAAATACTGCTCATAAAAAATAGCCCGACATCTCAAATCTCTGGTAATTTGACCGATAGACATCAAATTCAGTGCAAATCTAGGAGAATGCATGACGTTAGAAAGAAGCAAGGTGCTAGAGATAGAAATATTCCCAAGCCCAATAACAGGAGACAAACCCCCATCAGCCACTGTGACCTGAAATAGTGTAACTAGGTCGCGAAGAGACGACAAGAGGGTACTATCAGTAGTAATGTGAGAGGAGGTGTCGAAATCTGCAAGCCAGATAAGAGGTTGGCATTTAACCGACATAACAGAAGTACCTGTAGACTTCTGAACAGAAGCAGAAGTAGATCCCTGAGACGCTATGAACTGCTCATAATCAACCCTGGAAACCATGATATGGCTATCATCCTCCTGTATCTGGGTAGGCTCCTCTACAGATACCTAATGGGCACGTGGATCCATAACTTGTGGGTAGTCGTGCTTCACCCAGCATCGGTCTACAGTGTCTGTTTCTGTGACAGTACTCACAAAAAATGGAACTCCGACCATGACCACGTCAACGTGCACCACCACCACAAGCTTTACCACCACCACGACCATAGGTACCGCACCACCACCACAAGCCATAGGTACCGCAGCGAATGCTACCTATGTAAGTACTTCAGACTGGATCATTAACTTTGGAGCCTCCACTCACCTCACAAGTAGCCCCTCACATTTATGCTCCTTCATGGAGTCAGCCAATATTACATTAGCTCAGTTGGCCAATGGGAGCAAGTCTCTTGTTAGCTCTGTTGGCGTTGTGGAGTTTTCTCCCAGATATTTATTGTGCTCCAAAATTTCTTGTTAGCCTTTCATTTGTTAGTCAAATTTGTAAGAAATTGAAGTGTTGCATTATTTTGCTGAGTTATTTATTTCGTTGTCTTCTAGTGATTTTTTATATTGTGTAAGGACATGCTTGTAATTTACCCTTTGTCTCTCTATATAAAGGTACCTAGGGTTTCCAATAGAAGACTATTCACTCTTTCAACCTAACATGGTATTAGAGCAGTGGTCTTAGACTAGTGCCCGAGTATCCTACCCTAAAACCTAGCCTTCGAACACCTCCACCAAATCCCTAACCTCTATGAGGTGTCGGCGGCCTCAGATCTTCTCCAAGCCCTCCGCAGCCACCAGTAGCATCGCCGCCACCGGCAGGGAGGCCCAACGGGGGCTCGCCTGGCCTTAGCACTGCCGGTTGGGAGGTGGAGGCAATCTCAAGGGGCAACGTGGACTGATGCAGCGCCCTCTCTGCGATTTTTTGAGGAGCCACAGTCCATCACCTCCTCTCTTCTCCTTCTACGCTAATAAATGTGCAGTTGGGGTGACTTGAACAATCCCCCATCTTGCCTCTCTTTTGGTCGAGCAAAGGCTAAGGAGGAGGAACACCCCCTTTAGGGTCTTATTTAGCCCCAAAACGGTGGTGTTATGATATGATTTTTGTCATTCTACTCAGATCTGTAAAGGTTTTAGATCTGCATATGGTCTTATTTTCTACTGCAGTACCTTAATTTTGTGATTCCCACATGTCAGGTGATATGGAAGACAAGAAGGATCCTTCGAGCGACTTGGTGCGGAAGATATCTACCTTAGGCGCATCTTTTATGCAAGGAACTTCTATAAAGTTGGATAGCACCAACTTCCCTCAGTGGTCTACTTCTTCCCAACTTGTCGGATCACACCGAAAGAAATATATTCTGACGCAAGATGCTGTCAAATCTATTGACTGAGAGGCATACAATGATTGGGTGGCGACTTGCATGTTGAATAGCATGAAGGAGTCTATACCAAAGCAAGTTATGTAAGCATGTTATGTCATATGTATCTGCGAAGAAGATGTGGGAAGTTTTTCATGAGATACACTCTCATAAGAGCAACATCAGCCACCTTTACAGGGTGATTGAGGAATTACATTCTTTTCGAAAGAGAACAATGTCTCTTGCTGAGTACCATGGCTCCGAGGAACCTCTGGGATGAGCAGGATACCTATCAATCGATTTCCACAGATGTCACTGTTATTGCAAAGCAACGTGAAGCCTTCCATTCCGTTCAGTTGCTTGCGGGTCTTGGTCCTAAATAAAAGTCTGTAAAGGATCAACTTATGACCCTTGAAGCAATCCCTACACCTAGACAAATCTACGCTTGCCTCTCTAGATTTGAGATATTTGACCATGTCCCACTCTCTGATTCTTTTGCCATGGTAGCTGCTAGCCGTGGTAGGGGAACCCCAGGAGGCAAAGGGAGAGGACGTAGAGCAAGAGTAGGAGACTGTGGCAGAGGACATGGTTTGTTTTGTGACCATTGTCACAAGACGAATCACACAGTTGACAGGTGCTGGATAGAGCACGGATTTCCCCATATGGCCAACCAGGTCACTTATGGTGGAGATGGGAGTCAGCGCTATCAAGAGGAAGAGCCAGTCAGTCCTTAGATCACTATTTCAAAGGAAGAATATGACAGACTCGTGTCTTCTTAGGCCACTTCTACTGCTGGTGCTTCTATGAGTCAAACGACAGGTGCTTTTGCTAGTGCCAGAGATGTTCGTAAGCCATCTTGGTTTGCAGACTCAGGTGCATCCTCCCACATCACAGGAGATGTTACTCTTTCTGTCTCTTATACCATTGACTACTCCAGTACATGTCAGAGTAGCTAATGGCTCCTTGTCCCCTGTGACAGCCTTGGGTGACATCTCTCTGTCAACTACTTTACCTCTCTGATGTTATGCATGCACCTAAATTTGCTTTGAATTTAATGTCTAACAGTTAAATTAGTAAGGCATTAAATTACAGAACAGTGTTTCATGATCACTTTTTCTTCTTACAGGACCTGATGATGAAGCAGATTGGTGGAGGGCTTGGGCAGGATGGCCTATTATCTTGATCTCCCACCAAAGCATCATTCCATGGCTGTCGTTTTTGCTACTTCTGCTTTACAGTGGCATCTGAGGTTGGGACATCCCAGTGTTTTGGTTCTTTGCCGTCGATTTCCTGATATGAAGTTTCCAGATTCTTTGCGATACCTGTCAACTTGACAAGCATCATAGAGTTTCCTTTCCTAGTAGTAATAACAGAACTAAGTTTGCCTTTTCTCTTATTCATGCTAATTTGTGGGGCCCATGTCGAATCAGGAGTCTTAGGGGTTTTGGTATTTTTTGGTCCTTATGGATGATTATACCCGTGTCTGTTGGGTGTTTATGATGAAGGAAAAATTCAAAACCTTATATTAATTAAAAATTTTGTGAATGAAATAAAAATTTAGTTTTCTACTACTATTCTCATGTTTAGAACTGACAAAGGGCTTGAGTTTGTGAATTCTACTTTAACTCAATTTTTTCAGTCTCTTGGTATTATACATCAGAGCTCTTGTGTTCATACATCCCAACAAAATGGGGTGACTGAACGTAAATTGAGACACCTTCTTGATGTTGCCCATACTGTTATATTTCAGATGCATGTTCCTGCCACTTTCTAGCCAGATGCAGTTCTTATAGTTGTTTTTTTAATTAATCGGGTATCATCTCTATTCTTGGTGGGAAAATCCCTTGTTCTGTTTTGTTTTCTGATCGGGAGCTCTTTTCTTTTCCTCCAAAGATGATTGGATGTATTTACTTTGTTCATTTATTCAAGGTGGACAAGTTAACTCCTAGATCTGTTAAGTATAATTTTGTGGGTTGTTCTAGAACCCACAAGGGGTATAAATGTTTTGATCATTTTTCACATCGATTTTATGTTAGTAAAGATGTGACTTTCTTTGAGGACATGCCATATTACCTTGCTACAGGGAAGTCTCCCAGTGTTTCCCAAGATGTTCCATTGCTTATGCCTACTGCTATGCCTACAGGTCCCTCTAAGCTTCCTCTACCTCATGATCCCCTTAGTTATCCGAGACATCCTGAGGTGACAGATGCCTTCCCTAAGCAATTTCAACGCATATCTCCATCCACTACTATACTAGCAAAGGAACCACTTTCTACTATTCCTACTCAGTCCTTTGCTGATTCAAACAAAAGTCCAGACACTGCACCATCAGAGGTACCAGATGTGGATCTTCCCATTGCATAGACGAAGGCACAACAATCTTGTGTTAAATATTTTGTTTCCAATTATGTCATTTGATCGTTTACCTGCAGCAGGGAGACTTCTATATCTTGTAGTTGACAGCAAAAATATTCCCAGAAACCATATTGAGACTTCTCAAAACCCTTCCTATACCTTGGCCATGGAGGAGGAGATGGTTATTCTTTAGTTCAGGTGTACCTGGGAACTTGTTGACCTAACCATTGGTACTACTGTTGTGGGGTTTAGGTGGGTGTTCACTCTTAAATGCCACCCGGATGGTACAATGGAAAGATTCAAAACACGATTGGTTGCCAAAAGTTATACACAAATCTTTGGAGTTGATTATTTTAAGACCTTTTTACCAGTAGCCAGACTCAATTCAGTGCGAATACTTCTCTCTATGGCAGTCAACAGTGGTTAATCTGTATCTTAACTTGATATTAAAAATGCATTTCTCTATGGCAATTTAGAGGAAGAAGTTTACATGCAGAAACCTCCTGGTTTTGTGGTTGAGGGGGGGTGTCAGATAGTTTGCAGGTTGGTCATTTATGATCTTAAGCAGAGTCCCAGTGCCTGATTTGAGAGATTTAGTAAAGCTGTGTAAGAATTTGACTTTATTAGATCCACTGTTGATTACTCTGTTTTTACCGTGCACAGAGCAACTGGGTCTGTTATTTTTCTTGTGTATGTTGATGATATACTTCTTACTTGAAGTGATAAAACATGAATAGAAGCTACCAAGAAGTTCGTGCACTGTCAGTTTGTCACCAAAGATTTGGGGTTGATTAATTATTTTCTGGGCATTGAGGTACAACATTTGGATGGTGGTCTTGTCCTATCCCAGAGGAAATATGTACTTGACATGCTAAGAGAGACATGGACGTTGGGTTGCAAGCCTGCCAGTGTTCCTATGGACCCATCTTTGCCACTTGCAAATCCAAAGAATCCACTGCTTGATGATATCACTAGATATCATGCTATGGTAGAAAAACTTCTGTATTTGACTATTACTAGGCCTGACATTTGTTTTACTGTTGGGAGACTGAGCCAGTTTTTGCAGTCTCCTAGAGAAGTCCATTGGGATGGTGTATGTCAGGTACTGAGATACCTTAAGCAAACTCCTAGTAAAGGGCTATCATTTATGAAGCATGACCACCTGCATGTCTGGGGATTTTTTTATGTAAATTATACAGGGGCACATGAGGATAGAAGATCTACTACTGGCTACTGTACTTATGTGGGTGGCAACTTAGTCACATGAAGAAGCAAGATGCAAAATATTATCTCTAGATCCAGTGCAAAATCAGAGTATAGGGCTATGGCTTATACTATTTGTGAGTGATCTATTTTACGTGATTTGGAAGTGTGTTTCTGATCCTACTCCCATGTATTGTGATAACAAGGCAACTGCATTTATTGCCAACAATTCCGCCTTTCATGAGCGAACCAAGCACATAGAAGTGAATTGCCATTTCATCCGAGATGCCATTACTACTAGCAAGATCACTACACCTTATATTGCCACTGAAGATCATATTGTAGATGTCTACACCAAAGCACTTTCCAAGAAGCATCTTGAGTTATGTTCCCAGTTGAGCATGCTTGATGTCTATACTCCAATTTGAGGGGGAGTGTTGAGTTATTTATTTTGTTATGTCTTCTAGTAGTTTTTTATATTGTGCGAGGACGTGCTTGTAATTTATCCTATGTGCCTCTCTATATAAAGGCACTTAGGGTTTCTAATAGAAGACTATTCACTCTTTCAACCTAACAATTTTTTATGATTATCATTATTATTTTCAAGACATCTGGACAAGGTAGATGATTGGTAGGAGCTTTGAGTGAAGTGGGCTGTACTAGCTCGACCTACCATATGTTTTTTTTGGAGCGACATCTATTTCTTTTGACCCTCTACTATGGTACTATTGACTTGGTTATCCATTTGTATCTAAATGGAGGCAGATGTTCCCTAATCTTCCCAATTCCACCACCTTTGATTGTGAGGCGTGTTAGCTTGGGAAACATGACCGATGCTCTTTCTCATCTCATTTGAAATGATAGAGTCGGGGTGCCTTTGATCTTGTCCATTGTAATGTGTAGGGTCCTTGTCTAGTTCGTTTTGTGTTCGGTTATAGATACTTTCCTGTTTTTGTTCATGACTTTAATTGAGCTTCTTGGGTGTTTCTTAGGAAAGAGACGTCTCAACTCTTTTCTATAATAAAGAAGTTTTTTCTTGGAGTATAGAAAGTTTATTCTACAAAAATAAGGTGCTACAGGTCTAATAATGCTCTTGAGTTTTCTCTCTGGTCCTTTCTTGAGGCCAATAGGACTATTCACTAAACCGCGTGCCCTTATACCTCACAGTAGAACAGGGTGGCAGAGAGAAACATCTGTCATATTCTTGACATTGCTCAAACCTTTCTTGTTTCTATAGGTGTTTCCAAACTAATTTGGAGGGATGCAGTGTAATTTATTTTATAAATCGTGTGGCATCATTTGTCCTTAGGGGTGACACCATTTAGCGTGCTTCATCCGGACAGGGCGTCTTCTCCTTACCTATATGTAGCTTTGGGTGTGTATGTTTGTCCTCAATTTTAGTAACCCTAATAAAGTTTTTTTAAAAAAAAGAAGTAACCCTGATAACTTATCTCCTCGGCCTATTAAATGTTTTTTAGGATACTCTTGCACCCAGAACGGGTACATATGTTATGACTAAGTGGGCTGACATTACCATACTAGTGCTGATGTTACCTTCTTTGAGAGAGTCCCTTATTTCTCTAATGATGTGTGACCCAGTTCCAATCTCAGGTGCATTGCTGGTTTGACAATCCACCAAATATGCTTGTCCCAATTCCTATTCCTGTATTTCCAATTATTGCTATAGGTGACAGCCCATCGAGTGTGATGTGCCTTCCACATCTACTTCGGATGCTCCTCCCCATAGGCGAAGAACCATGTTGGGGATGATAATCGCCCTATTACCCTACGAAGTCGGCGAGATTATGTACTTTGCATCCTATTCCTAATTATATTTCTACTTCCCATTTGTATTCTTCTGTGTAAGGCCTTATGCACTACGATTATGCCATCTAACTATCACGAGGCTTCACAGGATCTAAAATGGGTGGCTACTATGGATGCAGACATGAAGGCACTTACCACTCATAACTCTTGGAATCTTGTGCCCACGCCCCCTGAGGCGAAAATTATGGATAGTAAGTAGATATACACCATTAAGTACCATGCAGATGGCAGTGTTAATAGATTCAAAGTAAGGCTAGTTGCCAAAGGATTCAAACAAACCTATGAGGTAGACTATTTTAAGACATTCTCCCATGTTACCAGAGTCAGCTCCATCTATGCAATCCTTTTTGTAGATATCAACCAGAGTTGGCAATTCTTCCAGTTGGATATTAAAAATGCCTTCTTATATGGTGATCTTCTTGAGAAAGTTTATATGAGGCAACCTCCTAGTTATGAGTTTGAGGGTGAGTTCGAATGCAAGTTGAAGAAGGCAATCTATGATTTGAAATAGTCTCCGAGCATGATTTTGATAGGCTTAGCATTAAGGTGATGAAGATTGGTTTTAAGTGATCTACTTCTGATTACTTCGTCTTTATCCGAAGGACAACTGCTGGCACGGTTGTACTTGCAGTATATGTGGATGACATGATATTGACAAGAGATGATACAATTGGGATCCAAGAAGTCAAGGTCTTTCTACAGTAAACCTTTGTTACAAAGGTCCTTGGTGACTTACATTATTTTTTGGGCATTGAGGCTGTTGGAGGCAAGAATGGGTTGGCACTCTCTCAAAGGAAATACACTATTGAGTTATGTGTAATGGGCTCCCTTTACATTGTAAGGTGAATGGGTATACTTGTAATCTTCCCTTTAATGCTTCCCTCTATATAAAGAGGACCAAGGTCTCTCTAATGGAATATTTCTTTTCGGTCCTAACGTGGTATCAAAATAGCGGTTCTAGACCGGGGCTTTGGTATCCCACCAAACCCTAGCCTTCCTTCCCTCCCACCAAATCCTAACCTCTCTTTAGCAACAACGGCACGGCCAACCACCTAGGCCAGCAGCACCGCCGTTGTAGGGCTGCTTTGGCCTCTCCCCGAGAAGCAGCAATGCCACAGGCCCCTTCTCAAGCTCGCAGCGTCGCTGTCACACTCTTCCTCAACCTCTATTGCGCTGAAGCAACACTGTAGGGCAGCAGCACCATGATCTCGAAGGTCACCCCCGCCTCGCACTGTTGTAGGTCATCTTCTACCACCTCAGCAGGTGGGGTAACCGCCACTTGGACCTCCCCTCAGTCGCGTGTCGCCCCAGTGCGCCGCCCTGCATTACCAAGGTCATCCAATCACCGTCCGAGCAGCACCGTCGAGGGTCTCCAGTCACCCCAGCAACACCGTCGAGGCCCTCCAATCACCCTAACAGCGCCGCCGGAAGTCTTCAACCACCTCAGCAGCACTATCGAGGCCTTCCTAGGCCACCTACCATCTTGAGGAGCACCACTAGGGCCTCCTCTATACCCTAGTGTGTACAATCTAGGGTGATTGAGGTGGTTGAAGACTTCCGACGGCGTTGTTAGGGTGATTGGAGGGCCTCGGCGGTGTTGCTAGGGTGACTGGAGACCCCCGGTGATACAATCTTCGTTGGCAGGCGCTCTATTGGTCTGAAATCCAACTTTTTCAAATCTCATGATCTGATTTTCAGACCTTAAGTCAATGACTCTTCGTGAATCTCGACTCCGCATAACATAGGGAACCAAAAAGACAATGTAAGTGACTTGATGGGAAAGAACTCTACCATAAGCACTCCCCCTCACATGCAGGGGACATCGATCAAGTTGGACGGATCCAACTTCTTGTTGTGGTCCACCTCCTCTCGTTTTGTCGAATCTCACAGGAAGTACATCTTAACTGATGCGGTTCCTGCTGTTAAGTCTGCTAATTGAGAGGCAGACAAAGACAGGGTCGCTACATACCTTCTCAACAGTGTCACCCAGGCCATAGCCAAGTAGGCGATGGCTCATGCTTCGGCTAAGAGAATGTGGGGAAGTACTTCATGAGATGCACTCTCATAGAAGTAACATCACAAGACTATACAGTGTTGTGGAGGACATTCACAATCTTTGGAAAGGAACTATGTCCTTGTCTGAATGTTATAGCACTATGCGGAATCTATGGGACGAGCAAGATGTATATTAGCCTATCTCTACGAATGAAGCTGTTGTAGCCAAGCAGAGAGAAGCCATTCGCTCCATTCAGCTTTTGTCTGGTATTGGTTCCGAATACAAGGCACTCAAGGATCAGTTCATGACGATGGACGAGATTCCGACACCGGAGCAGATCTATACTTGTCTTTCTCGGCTTGCTACCTCGGATCCCGTACCCACTACAGATGCCTCTGCTATGGCTACTATTAGTCGTGGTAGAGGAAACTCAAGGGGAGGAGGTGGTAGAGCTCGTGGTGGTGGTGCATGTGGATGTGGTCATGGTCGGAGTTCCCTTTTTTGTGAGTACTGTCACAAGAATGGACACACTGTAGACCGGTGCTAGGTGAAGCACGACTACCCACAAGTTATAGATCCACGTGCCCATCAAGTATCTGCAGAGAAGCCTACCCAGATACAGGAGGATGGCAGCCAGATCATGGTTTCCAGGGCTAATTACAAGCGGTTCATAGCGTCTTAGGGATCTACTTATGCTTTTGTTAAGAAGTCTACAAGTACTTCTGTTATATCAGTTAAATCCCAAGCTCCTATCTGGCTTGCAGATTCCGGCACCTCTCACATTACTGCTGATAGCACCCTATTTTCGTCTCTTCACAACCTAGTTACACCATTTCAGGTCAAAGTGGATGTGGGGGTTTGTCTCTTGTTACTGGGCTCGAGAATACTTCTATCTCTAGCACCTTGCCTCTTTCTAACGTCATGCATTCTCCTAGATTTGCACTGAATTTGATGTCTATCAGTCAAATTACCAGAGATTTGAGATGCCGGGCTATTTTTTATGACCAATATTTCATCTTGCAGGAGCTCTAGATGATGAGGTGGATTGGTGGAGGACTTGAACAGAATGGGCTTTACTACCTACATATCCCTCCTCCTTCCAGTACTGATGCTGTGTATACCACTACTGTTCTTCAGTGGCACTTGAGACTTAGTCATCACAGCCTTCATGATTTGTGTCGTCAGTTTCCTGCTTTGTCTTTTTCTGATGTTTGAGGTATGAAGCCTGACAGTTAGGCAAACACCACAGGTCTTCTTTTCCACCAAATAATAAAAGAGTTGAGTCTGCTTTTACTCTTGTGCATGCTGATGTTTGGGGCCCTTGTAAGGTCAAGAGTGTTAGAGGATTTTTTTTTTCACTTATTCTCGTGGATGATCATACCAGGATGTCCTGGGATTTTATGATGAAAGAAAAATCTGAAATCTTTGATATTGTCAAAACTTTTATTTTGGAAATAAAGACTCAATTTTCTAGTGTTAAAATTTTTCAGAGTGACAATGGTTTGGAATTTGTGAATGCTAGGACTGATGTCTTTTTTAAATCATTGGGTATTGTTCACCAGACTACTTGTGTTTGCACCTCCCAACAAAATGGGCTTGCTGAACGTAAGCTCCATCACTTGATGTTGCCCGCTCTATCATGTTTCACATGATCTTTTCAAAAAAAAAATCATGTTTCACATGAAATTTCCCTTACAGTTTTGGGTTGATGCTATTCTTACTGCTACTTTTTTTTTTGAAAAAGGAAATGGTAGTTATCCAAAATGATAACTACCCAAATGTATTAAAAGAAAAAGCCTTTCAACGTACAACATATCCAAAGAACAGCCACAAAGACCTCTCACTCACAGAGACTCACTCCAAAGCCTAATCAAAGCAAGAATAGACTCCACGAAATTTTCACATAAGGCCTCTGCCCCTTGAAGACGACCTCATTTCTTCCTAACCAGACACCCCAGAGGACCGCCAACGACCTGGCCCTCTCCTTCTTCGTTCGGAAGACATTTTGCCCAGCGTTGCCGCCTCCGCCTCTATATCCGCTCCAAAACTCATTAAGAGATCACCAATTCCACCATCCCACTCTCGCACGACTCCAAATCTGTGATACAAACGGGCAAGAGAAGAAAAAGTGATCGACATCCTCATCATCTCCTCCACACAGAGGGCAAACCTTACTATCCCCAGGAGCTCATCTCGCTCTCCACATCCTTGTCATGAGCCTTCGCCTCCTAAGCAGCCAAACAAAAATCTTGACCTTCAAAGGGCAAGCCGCCTTCCAAACCTGTCTACAATCTCTCACTAGGTCCAGATCACCAGTGGGTTCCCCACTGGACAATCTCCTATAAGCAGCCCTCACCGAGAAATCTCCTTCATCCCAACTAAACATATCATTTCCCAACGCCGAATGAAGGCCTTCCAACTCTTCAAGCAACCTCTGGAAGTCCTAGATTCTCGCATCTGAAAAATTCCCTACAAAAGACGGGCACCACCCACCTCCCCAAACTTCTGCCACAGACGCCTCCCTACCTGAGGAAAGAGCAAAAAGTCTCAGAAATCTTCTAGAACGCACGCCTTGACCTGTCCAATCATCCTGCCAGAACCTAAAAACCTCCCCCGTCCCCACCATCGGAACAAAACAGTTCTGCAATTTATGAGCCACCGCCGACAAACCTTTCAGGAAATGAGAAGCATCCCTTGGCGGGGACAAGAGGAGGTCCCAACGCAGAGGGCCACCATAAGCGAACCTGAAAACCTTCCCCACCAAATCTCCCTTGTTCTTCAACAGGCCCCCAACCCATTTCACCAGCAGGCTATCATTAGATCTTCCCCAACTCCCTCACCCCAAGCCCCCCCTCCTTCACTGGCTTGCAAACCTCCTCCCACGCCACCAGCCTGGCACCAAGCCCATTCGACCACTGATTGGACTAGAAAAAATTCCTCATAAAGCCCCAACATTCTCTTAACGGCCTGCTGGGGCAACTTCAGGACATAGATGAAATACGAAGGCATCGCCGCTAGGATCGCCTTGAGCAAAACCAGCCTTCCTCCCATTGACAATAGCCTGGAAGCCCATCCCGCCAACCTCCCCTCCAGCCTCCCCAGCAAGGAAGCCCAATCCTACACCAAGATCCTCCCGTCTATCAATGGAAGGCCCAAGTACCTGATCGGTAGTTTCTCCTGCTCCGTGCCAAGACCCATGCTGCACTCCCTTGCCTCCGCCTCCGTCAAGTTGAAAGGGACAAGACTTAACTTGGACAGATTAATCTGCAACCTGGAAGCCTCACCAAACAATAGAAGCAAAGTCCGCATCCTCCTGGCTTCCACCTCCCTACCCTTAATAAAGAATATCGTATCATCCGCATACTACAACAATGGAATGCTCGTCTCATCTTCTAAGGAGAAACCTCTTACCAAGTTCCTCTCAGAAGATTTTTTCGCCACCCTCGCTAGCGCATCTGCTGCTAGAACAAAAAGCATCGAAGCCAATGGGCATCCCTGCTTAACCCCTCTTCTCAATTGGATCCAACCCCCTACCGGATTTCCATTGATAAGAACCGAAAAAGACGCCGTGGTGACGCATCTTTTCATCCACTCGATCCACAAGGGTGGAAATCCCCTCTTCACCAAAGAGGCCCAAAGGAAGGACCACTGCACTGAGTCATATGCCTTGCTGAAATCAACCTTCCACATAAAGGCCTGCCTCTTGCTCCTCTTCCAGTAAGACAGGATCTCCGATTACTGCTACTTATCTGGTGAATAGAGTTTGCTCCTCTATCTTAGGAGGTAAAACTATGTATTAGTTGTTTCCAGGCAGTGATATGTTCTCTTACTCTTGTCATCTTTGGTTGTGTGTTTTGTCCACTTACATAAAGTGGATAAATTTCTCCTCAATTGGTGAAGTGAATGTTTCTGGGATATTCCAGGACCTAAAAAGGGTACAGATGCTATGATCATGTTTCACAGAAATTTTATGTTTCTATTGATGTCAAATTTTTTGAGGAGATACATATTACAGGAAAAAGGGGGAGGAACCTACTGAGCCTTTACGTGAAGTTCCCCTTCCTATGCCCAGTGAACCACCATAGCCCACTGAGCCACCTATACCCAAGACCACTCAACCTGATCCAGGTCCCTTTCCGTATCGTCCTGAGATTCCTAAAAGGGATACCTTTCCTAAACACTTCCAACGCAAGATCCAGGATACTACTCATGTGGATGAACTATCCACTATCTCTGCTCAGTCCCCACCAGTTGCTGATGACTTGTCTGAGGACCAGGTAACTCCTACTACTGAGGACACTACTCCGGACCTTCCTATTGTACAAAGGAAGGTTCCACGGTCTTGTGTCAAATATTATATGTTTCAGTTTATGTCTCTTGATAGCCTATCTAATGTTGGACGCTAGTTTTCTCTTGCCATTGACAGCGTGCAGGTGCCTGGAGATCATCATGAGGCCTTCCGTGATCCGTCTTGGACATTGGCAATGGAGGATGAGATGGCAGCTTTACTGTCCCATGGTACTTGAGACCTGGTTGATCTATCCCCAGGAGCTACTGTTGTAGAGTGTAGATGGGTGTTTATCCTTAAATGCCATCCTGATGGTATTGTGAATCGGTACAAAGCATGGTTGGTGGCTAAAGGGTACACTCAGACGTTTAGGGTTGACTATTTCGAGACTTTCTCCTCGATTGCTCGTCATAATTCTGTCCGGATACTACTATCTCTTGCTGTCAATAAACATTGGACCGTACATCAGCTGGATATCAAAAATGCCTTTTTCTATGACGATTTGGAGGAAGTTTACATGGAGCAGCCACCCAGCTTCCCTATTTAGGGGGAGTGTCAGAAGGTGTGTAGACTGAGTAAAGCTATCTATGGACTAAAACAAAGTCCTGGAGCTTGGTTTGAGAGATTCAGCGGGGTGGTCCAAGATTATGGCTTCACCAAGTCGTCGACAGACCATTCTATCTTTACACTGCATAAACAAATAGGCTCCGTCATACTTGTGGTATATGTAGATGAAATACTTTTGACTGGCAGTGACAGGCAAGGGATAGAGGAAACAAAGAAGATGCTACCGTCACATTTTGTTACCACGGATTTAGGCCGTATCAACTACTTCCTTAGTATTGAGGTGCAACACACTAATGGAGGACTTGTGCTTTCCCAACACAAGTATATTCTTGACATGCTGAGAGACATGGGTATGCTGGGTTACAAATCAACATATGTTCCCATGGATCTGTCCTTGCCTATTATAGATGATGACAGCCCACTATTACAAGATGTCACCAGATACTGGGCTGTGATTGGAAAATTACTGTATCTAACTGTTACTCGTCCTGATATTGCTTTTGCAGTCGAACAATTAAGCCAATTTATGCAATCACCATGGTAAATCCACTGGGATGGTGTTTGCCAGATTCTCAGGTACTTGAAAAGTGCACCTGGGAAAGGACTCCTTTTCAAAGACAATGGGCACTTGGATGTGTGTGAGCACTCTGATGTAGACTATACAGGTGCTCATAATGATAAGAAGTCCACTACAGGATATTGCACATTTGTTGAAGGTAATCTAGTTACTTGAAGCAAGAAACAGGCAATGGTATCCAGATCGAGTGCTGAATCAGAATACAAGGCCATGTCCCAAACTACCTGTAAGTTACTCTGGGTTTGTTCCATTTTGGTAGACTTTGGAGTGAAAGTACCTAATTCTATTCCAATGCACTGTGACAATAAAACTACCATATTTATTACAAATAACCTTATTTTTTATGAGAGGATCACGCATATTGAAGTGGGCTGTCACTTCATCAAAGAGGCCATCTTAGTTAAGAAAATCTCTAAACCTTACATTAGCAATGAAGATCAACTGGTAGATGTTGTCACTAAAGCTCTTCCTAAGAAGAGATTACATTATATTTGCACCAAGCTGAGCATGTTTGATGCCTATGCTCCAGCTTGAGGAAGAGTGTTGAGCTATGTGTAATGAGCTTCTTTTCATTGTAAGATGAAGGGGTATACTTGTAATCTTCCTTCCGGTGCCTCTCTCTATATAAAGAGGCCCAAAGTCTCTCTAATGGAATATCTCTTTTCGGTCCTAACAAGAACCTACACTTATAAACCAAAGATACATATAGCAGACTTCTCGCCTTATGCACATCAATCATGCAAATTTATAGCAGATTTGATCTAAGAAACTATTGGAGAAAAACTTTGTTAATTTCAAAATGAAACCCTAACCCTTCTTTTATAGATAAGTCTATGGGACAATTACACGATAGGCCCCACACACAAAATAAAAATGACGTTAACCCCCTTACAACTCAACACTCCCCCTCAAGTCGGAGCATAAATATCGACTATGCCCAACTTGCTGCAAAGAGACTCATGGCACTTCTTCAGGGCCTTCGTAAAGATGCCAGCAAGTTGTGGCTCGAATGACACAAGGTGTGGTGATCTATCCCCTAAGGACTGCATCTCTAGTAAAGTGACAACCCACCTCAATATGCTTTGTACACTGATGAAATACAGGATTATATGTAATATAAGTAGCAGCTTTGTTGTCATAGCACAGAGAAACTGATGTGTCCATCACAACACCAAGCTCTCTAAGGAAGCCTGTCATCCACAGAATCTCACATGTAGCTTGTGCCATAGCTCGATACTCCGCCTCTGCATTAGACCAAGCTACAACAATCTACTTCTTACTTCGCCACGAGACTAAGCTAGCACCATGATATATAGCGAAACCAGACAAAGACTTACGATCCTCAGGTGCTCTGGCATAGTTAGCATCAAAATAGGCAGACAGTACTAGGGGAGTATCAAACTGATAACACAATCCATGGCTAGGACTACCTTTTAGGTAGCATAGGATCAAATAAACATCTCTCCAGTGACTATATCAAGGGGACTGCATAAATTGGTTGACACAACTGACAGCAAAGCTAACATATGATCTCGTAATAGTGAGATATAGAAGTCATCCTACCAGACTCCTATATCTGGTAACATCCTCAAATGGTGGGTCATCCTTTCTAGATAGAGGAACACCTAGAGTCTCAACAAGTATAGCAGACGGCTTGACCCCCAACACACCAGCCTTTTCTGGAATTTGCAGTGCATAATGTCTCTGGGAGAGAAAAACACAAGTATCCTGCCAGACTACCTCAATACCATGAAAGTAGCAAAAGTCACCAAGATCCTTGGTGACAAAAGTGGACTAAAGAAACGACTTAGTCATAGCAATTCCCTCTGTATCATCATCTATCAGAATCATATCATCAACATAAACTGCCAGAAGCACAACTCTCATCCTCCCACAAATCTCAGTACGTCGAACAAAGATGGAAGGGTCGATGCGGGATGCCTGGAATCCTAGTTGTATCTCATACGTCAGGCACTCAAACCAGGCCCATGGGCTCTGCTTCAGGCCATAAATGGCCTTCCGCAAACGACATACAAACTCCCCCTGAACCTGATACCCAGGTGGCTGCTACATATACACCTCTTCTGCTAAATCCTTATAGAGAAAGGCATTTTTTACATCCAATTGCTGTAAAGTCCACCTCCGACTGACTGCAAAGGCAAGTATAACACGAATAGAGGTGATCCGAGCTACAAGAGAAAAGGTCCCAAAGTAGTCCACCCTATATGTCTGAGTGAACCCCTTGGCATAGACGAGCTTTGTATCACTCAATAGTCCCATCTGGCAGATACTTGATGGTACACCCATCGACAATCAACCAGCATAGCCCCAAGTGGACAAGGAACCAACTCCTAGGTGCCACGCGACTGAAGCACCTGCATCTCCTCATCCATAGCTGCATGCCATCTAGAGTCTTGTAGTGCCTAGTCAACACCTCTACGTATGGAATGGACGGCAATCGTTGAAGTAAACTGCTGATCTTGAGCTGGTAAATGTTGAACTCTTGTATACTGGGCTATAGGATGCACTGTACTAAGACGCTGCACCTACTGGCGAACCCAAATTCTCCCATTTGTAGACTCCCCCTTACTATGAGACTCTACAAGCAATCCATCCTCTAAGATGTGGGAACAACGATGATACATCTGAATATCCTGTATCGTGGCCTCAATTGATGCTCCTTCCTCTAAGAAATACGAAACATTCTCAAAGAAAGTAACATCAGCAGTAACAACGTATTGATGGCGAATAAGATTATAACAACGATAGCCCTTCTATGTCCGTGAGTAACCAAGAAAAATACACTTCGTAGCCCAAGGAGCAAACTTATCTTGCACAACACACTTCTGCACAAAACATGTACATCCGAACACTCATGCCCACGAAATGACCTTTTCTGACATAGGACGATATCAGCACACATATAATGTCGAAATACAGGAGTATCAGCAATATTTTGTCAAATATGGATAATATGTCGATAAGTTTGGAGAAATAGGTGGCATTAGATACAATTGTTAAATTATTATCCTCTTTTTAAGCCAATATAGGTGTCTCAATAATCAGTTTCTACCATTACTATTTTTTGAAGTGATATAAATTTTGATGGTATGTCTTCATGTTATCGAAATGATTATTTTTGGTGTTAGGCCATATTGACATCAATGTACCATCGAAATAAGACTTTGCCGAAATGTCGTCAAAATTCTGCTGAAATGTCAGCAAGTGACGAACTGCACTCGACATTTCAACTTGTTGCTACTGTTTCTTACTCTTAATTCTCCCATTCTTTTCTACTACAATTGTTCCTCACGTTGTTAATATTATGTTCTTATCTGTACCGAATCTCCACTGTTGCTGCTTCCTTTCGTCTCACTACTCCTCTCCTCTAACTCTCTTAAGATTTGATTCAACACCTATCCATAGTTATAGAGTAAATCTACATACTAAACTCCAGATCTACTATTAATACAAACATGCAGGTCTAATCACAATTTAAAATTGAGGAAAAATTTATTTAATTCAGAAAAATAAAATCTTAGGTTTATGTTAGTATTAGAGAATAAAGAACTTGCTTCTTAGAGAATAAAAGGTAAAAATTGCAAATACTAAGGGTTTGTTTACTTCATTAATTAATCATTATTCACTTCAAAGATAACATCCAACCTAGAAACCAATAATCTCATATTTGAAGATGATAACCTATATTTTCTATACATAAATATGATACAATTACATCTAAATGTGACTCATAAGAGGTGGCATAAATAACAATGGCCAACACAACATACATAGTTATATTAATTTAGATCTATTCAAATTAATTACTCTGTTAAAGACTTCAAATTAACTGATAAATTAATTTAAGACCAATTGGTTAGATATTTAAATTTCAACTTTTAAATTTTTACTTTAGTTTTCTACAAACTATATTACTAAATCTTTTATCTTTGCATGATTTAGTTCAATTCGCACAGTAATTATTTGATATTTAATTCTTGAATTTGAACATGGTATAGTAGACTGTATGTTGCATATGATATTGGAATATAACATTATTGTTCTTACATAACTATGTTTAAGCTTATGATTTCCTTGAAATTCTACTCATTTTGATTACTACCATTTTTCTCGATATATGTCGGCATGCCTCTAAAATGAACCATTTTTAGGCATCAAAATCATCGAAATTTGACGTCAAAATATAGTTGTTTCCACGGTGTGCCCTCAATGTGCCTCTGAAATGAACGCTTAAAAATTTATCGAAATGACGTCGAAATCGACATGTTAAACCTCAGTGGCAATACAGTCCTAGTCCTTGCAGCAACAAAGACGACAAAAGTGGCTTGTTCTCATAAAGTGAATGGGATTTTAGCTAGGGAAAGAAAAGAAGGGAGTGGGGAGGAGGATTTGGATGGAGATGACACGAGAACAAGGATGAACACTTTTCCCCTTTGGCTTTTGTAGACATGATTGGATTAACTAAATTGTGAAACTTTTAGAGGCTTCTAAATATATGCCCTTGTATACATGGATATTACTAGGTTTTCCATGTTTGGGTATGTACCCAGTACCCCTGTGAAGTTGCTCTTTTTCATACCGTATATGCCCCTACATTGATTTTGATAATTGGTAAACTTTATCATTGTTGGAGATTAGAAAAATGGGAAATAGTATTATGAATCTCAAAAAGCAAATGATGGAAGTTGGTCCCTTTATATAGAGTGGGCCACTCCTAGTTCAAATCCTAAAAAAAACTTCTGTAAAAAGAAACAAATCTCTAACAAAAAATCCCTAACTTTCCTAATTTAATGACTCTAATATCTCTAACACTCTCCTACAAGTTAGAGCGTACAACACCCAACTTGTTACGAAAATGAACTCCCCCGCAATGTAGACTTCTGGACAAATAGGTAATAGATCGAAAGAGCAGGTGGCGGTTGTAGCCTATAGTAGAAGTAGCAACCGCAGTAGTAGGAAGGTAGATAGTGGGAGACAATCCCAAGCAGGAAAAAGTAGTAGAAGTAGCAGTAAGATGACTATAGCAAAAGTAGCAGTCACCAGCAATAGCAGGCTTGTACCAGTAGTAGTAGCAATAAACAGTCATAGTGTAATAGCAGCAGTAGAAGTCAGAGTGGGAGACGAGACTCCTCGCTTAGTCACCCCACCAATCCTAACAGTTCTCATAATAGGCAATAGTAGGATCAAATGCTCTAGAAGTAATGATCCAATTAGTAGTGGCAATAGTATCAGCCACAAGAGTTGTCACAATAGCAGCAGTAGAGGACGGCTCACTCCTCAGTAAATGTCGCAGGCAATCTATCTCTTCTGTAGTAAATGGTAAGGGAGACCGCTCTGACGCAGTCTCAATAGTAGGAGACTCGATAATAAAAGTTTCATTTACCGATGTAGGTTTTCCTAACTTTTCCCAGCAACAATCTAAAGACTGATTAGTACACTGACAGTAAACACAGGGAAAATAGACATGACGACTTCGTCCACGACCGCCAGAAATACCATGCCTACCAAAGACCGCAAAGGCTAATATCTCCATAGTGGTGAGTGGTATAGTAGTAGAAGTGCTCGACCCAATATCAAAGGAAATCTTCTGGAGCCTCCCATAGACTGCCTCCAGATTAGGAATGCTCTCCATGGAAGAATCTGATCACGAGCCGATGCATATCTAGTGCTTAAATCATCTAGAAACCTATTAACCTGCCAAGTTCGTCTTTGTCCAGTTTGAGTATCACAAGAGGAGAGCTAAAGATATTAAACTCCTCAAATAGTCCCTCCATCTTAGTAAAATAATCAAGTATAATATGATCCCCCTGAGAAGTGGACCATATGCAACAATAAATATCAGACAAGTGGGCATGATTAAATTTCTAGGAGTACTTCGCCAAGCTCTCCCAGATCTCTTTAACATTCTTCTTATATAGAAAATGTAGAGAATTTGGGGAGAAAATAAACTTTGTCAATATGAAAAGAGAGGCCTTAACCCTACCTTAACCCTCTTTATATAGAGAGAGGGCCTTGGCATACATGGAAACACAACTAACACTTGCTAAAAATAACAATGACCTAAATAGAAACCAACTCAATCAATATCTCTCTGATTTTATTTCCTAACACTCCCCCGTAAGTCAAGACGCACACAGGAGATGGCAAAGACTTTGATCAATGATACTCAACGGCAATAGAAAAAATAATTAACTTCAACATCTGTATCAACTTATCATGTTTCGACTTGTACGTCCCGCATAGTGCTCTGGGTACATAAGAAATCATTACTAAAAGTTGGGCGTTGCTAAACCCACATCCAAGAGTCTGAAGATGATAAGGCTTAATCTTCTTAAGTGCGCATAAGGTCACACGGGTGCCGTTGCTCCTACACCCCGCGAGCCAGTGTACTATGCTTGGTTTCTTCAAGCATGCATAAGGTCACTTTCGCTGCCCTTGCTCCTACACCCCAGGAGCTAGCCGAAACACTCTAGGTTCGCAAGAGTGCAGCACCCCATCTATGTCTCTACACCGATCTATGTCTTTCTTCTTCGTCAAGTTGCCTTCAAACTCGAGTGTCTCTACTTGTATGCCCTCACAAAGCCAGTCCCTACTTAGTTTCTCTTAAGGTGCATGAAAGCACTACCCGTAACCCTAAGCATCACCCCTGTTGAGTGTTGCTGAAGAGTGGAGATTTAGAGGAGCCTCTTCGTTGGAACGTGGAGGATCTCCACAAGGGAGAGAGAGAACCCATAGCAGGACCTACACAGCCAACAAGGCCTACTACAGCGTGCTCCTGTTCACGCATGAGAGAGAGGGCGATGGCAACAGTAATTGCTACTGCTATCACTGATGTCGTTGCTACTATTGTGCATCAAACAGATGCTCCAACGATGTCCTACCCTAAGGTTGGTCCCAAATCGAAGGTGACCACCCTAGGGTTCTAACAAGACCCGTAGGAGCCCCTTCAATCTAAAGAAGTAAATCAAAAACGTGGATGGACCTAGCAAAGGGGCGGCACTCTGCAGCGTGGCGACGCATTGGCAGCGCTCCTGCGATGAGCCAACACTCTAATTTGCCCCAAACACGAGATTAGTTCTCTAGGGTTCCAATGAGACCCTTAGAGCTCTGTTAGATCAAGAGGAGATGGGCAAAATAGGTTTCGAACAACCCTATGTTGCTGGCAACACTAGAGCCTAAATGGTTCACTGGCGGTGATTCCGTCAGCCAATGGTCACCGGAGGGGGTGCTATCAATCGACGATGGGCCGGCAACACAACCCCCCAAGTCTGAAGTGATCGAAGCAGCGACGATGCGATGGTGATGGTCTTCAATGTCGATGGGGGCTGCAATAGAGTCGCTCCAACTTTTAAGATGAAAAATGAAATTGAGGGAAGCGATGGAAGATCAAAGGGAAAGGAGAGAGGTAACTTGGAGAGGAGGGAACTCCTCGGAGGCTCGTCGGAGACCAGCGTCACCTCTGCAAACCCCCTCCCCACCCTAAGGTTTTCCTTTCTTGATCCTAAGCCACAAAGATCAACAACTCTAATACCATGTCGAGAATTTGGGAAGAAAATAAACTTTGTTGATATGAAAAGAGAGGCCTTAACCTTGCCTTAACCCTCTTTATATAAAGAGGGGGCCTTGGCATACATGAAAACACAACTAACACTTACTAAAAATAACAATAACCTAAATACAAGCCAAGTCAATCGATATCTCTCTGATTTTATTTCCTAACAAAAGATTCGCAAGAATCTGAGGCTCCACACTATTCACTATCCAGTTTAGCACGAGATTTTTTTTTTTTTAACAATCAAAGGGCGGTTATCCGATAACCACCCAAATTCATTTCGTCCAAAAAATCAATTTACAGCAGATTCGCAAGGTAGATTCCCAAAACACCACTTGTGAAGAAATGGACGAAACAAAGTTCTCAACGTAGGGTCTCTCCCCCCTAAGAAGCACTCCATTTCTCCCCAGCCAAATGCCCCACAGGACTGCCAAAACCTTGGCTCTTTCTTTCTTGGACCTAAAGATGATCCCTCCACCATGGGCATTGCCACTTCGAAAAGAAGACCAGAAACTATCCGCATCCCAATGGGTGATCTAATCGATTCCCATCCTCTGCCAAATATGCAACACAAACGGACATTGAAAGAAGCGGTGCTGGATGTCTTCCTCGACTTCACCACAAAGGGAACATGTCAAGTCATCAAACCGGGCCCATCTTACTCTCCACCACTTCGTCATAATTCTCCCCCTCCTCACCAACCAGGCAAAAATCTTCACCTTCAACGGACAATTCACCATCCAGAGTAATCTGCAATCCCGTAAGAAATCAATGTCGAGGCTGATCAAGCCACCCCCTTGCCTACGGAAAACCTTTGCCACAGAGAAATCTCCTTCCTCCCAGGACAGAGTATCATAGCCCTCCTCCGGTGCCCAACCCTCCAGTTCCCGCAGCAGCTACTAGAACTCCTAGCATCTGTGGTCGGAAAGCCCCCCCCCCCGAAAAGTTGGACACCAAGCCCCATCCCAGCAACCTCCCGACGTGGCCGACAACCATCCAAGCACGAGATAGTTGTCTTGCTCATATTTGTCAAAATTAAGAGCATCAGTCTTAGAAGGATCCTTAGTGAGTATGTAGAGTTTCTTTTAGCCAGCAATAAAAATCTTGAACGCATGCGCTCAAAGGAGGTAGTTCTTAGCACCGTCGAGTTTCATAGATGTGCCTTGGACTACTAAAGAGGTAGATGAAATCATAGGTTTGACTTCAAAGGAGGAAGAGGACCCAGAGGCAGCCATGTTGAGACCAACCAAGCAAGCTCCCTACTGTTTCAAATCAACGAAGCCTAATAAGCAACAACGTAGGGATTTTGGGTGATAATGGCAGCACAGCAAATCAACAACAAGGCTCTGTGTGGCACTGTAAGTCACCAAGGAGGCTATAGGCAGTGTAGAAGTGGGAGAAAGGTGGTTGCGTGTCCACTGAAGGCAGAGAACAAGTCAAGCAGCGCCGTAGAGGCGAGCAATAGGCAACATTGACAATCAAAGAATCACTACTAGGCAACACTGCAGAGGGCTTAATGGTGATCGTCAGCCACCAAAGCACAAAATAGTCATGCGACACTATAAGAAGGGTTGCTGGAGCCCTAAAGGATGGTGGCAACGCTGTGGCAACGCAGGCGACGACACAACAACTTAGGCGAGTGCGGAGCAATGCTGATTGAGAGAAGAAAGGAGAGAATAAGAGAGGGGAGATCTTACAGGAGGTCGCCCGAAGAAGAAGAGGACGATAGGTCCTCGCCAGAACATATGTAAAGAAGGCCAATTTATTACAACGTCAGGGGGATATGAGAAGTTCGATGTTTTGCCTCTTGAGAGGATTTAGGGAAGGTTAAAGAAGTCCTAGAAAGAATGTATCAAGTACAATCTTGATCAATTGGACCTAAGCCCAAAGATGGTTTAGGATAGAACTAAATGGAGGAAAAAAATTTATGTAGTCAATCCCCTTTAATGTGGGAAAATGCTTGTTATTGCTATCATCATTAGTCTCCCTCCATTTCCATCCATACAACTTTTGTAGGAATGTGAAATATCCTTTACTACAAATACCATCCCTACTAAGTTCAATGTGAACACCATTTTCACATAGTGACCATAGCCTCATATTAGCTCTCTTTTTCTTCTCATTTTCTTTACAGTAAGAGTTGTCCCTTTTCAATTTCTTCAATGTACATCGGTTCGTATTATGGCAAGTTTGCATTTTAATTGAAGTAGTTCCAGGAGGGCCCAAGATGGTAGTTTAAAGGTATTGCAACTAGAGATTAAGAGCTCTCTTCTTGGTGCTTTGATTGAACGACTTCCAATAGGGTGATAGGGATAAGGTTTTCAACAATCAACACTAAATCATTAATGTGAACATATGAGGTAATGAGGCATGCAAACATGATGTAAGGAGAGGAGGTGAAGGCATGCCATAAGAGGAAGTAAAAAGACTTTTGAGTTTAATCATTGGGTGTTGCCACCAATAGTTTTGCCACCCACCAATAATGGTACCACTCTTTCTTGACCTGGCAATTTAGAGTAGAGATATAGTCCATCATATCATTATGCAAAAGCAACAGGGAGATTACCTTCCAATTAGTGTATCTTCAAGATACATGACTCTTGAAGTCAAATAGCAAGTTTTTTAAAAAGGAATAATGGTACGAAATTGTCTTACACAATAAAATAAGACTATGATTTTGAGAAGGGAAGGGATGATTGACTCAAAGCAATGACTATTTCGAAGAAGAAGAAGAAAAAGACAAAGTTAGGACTCAATTTGTCACCACAAATTGGTAGCCATAAACAAGCAACTACCTACCAAGAACCACCACCTTTAAATAAATCAATCTCCAGATAAAGGCTATTGACGACAATATGGGATCAAAGAAGAGGCTGAAAGGAAAGACATTGACAGCCATTGTGCATGTCAATGACTCAAAGAAGGGAGAAGAAAACCTATTCTTAAAGCTTCTTGTTGATCTTAAGAAGCTGATCATTAGTGCCTTTGACCTTCAAGACCACAACATCTTAAAGCAACTTATTTTTTCAAGAATCCCCTTATATTAGAAATATCGATGCCCAACCCACTAAATGTTGATGCCCAACCCTCTAAGGATTGTGAATCCTCCTTTAACCAAATCCCTCATTTTTGTTCAAGCAATGGGTCCCTCAATATAGTCTCTCGCTACCTTTCTGCCTCCTTTGCAACAATTTGCATCAGTCTTTATGCAACCATATTGTAAGGCAAACATATCAACTACCCTCGCTTCCTTAAAGCATGTTTGGTCATTAAAGGATGCAAACACCAACCACTTGGCAACTACAAGCAACGTCTTTTCCTCTTCAACCACATCAGAAGGTCCTCAATCAATCTCCCTGAGATTATACTAGGAGAATTGCAACCTCAAGTAGGGTTTCTCGGACAACTCATGATCGAATGGCTGCATTTTCGTTGCGATAGCAATTCAATCAAGATATGCTTTAAGGGGATTCAAGAGTAATCACTCAGGGCCATTGAGCAACTCAAAAAAGCTTGACGCCACTTTCGTAAAGCGGGAAGTTAAGCAAATACTTATTGAGGGAATGAATATTCTTAGACAATATAAAAAGATGGCAGATTTAATTAGCGCTGTTTCTGGTAGTTTGAAACAATTCTAAAGTCTACACCCACCTATCTAAACGATTCCATTCTGGTTCTACATCTGTTTTAAGAAAATGTTAAGCTAAGTCCATACAAAAAAAAAATTCTTTCTCCCTCCACTTTCTCTATCTTCCCGTCAATTCTCCAATTCCTTCACCCTTTCCTAATTCCTTCCACTCTAATGAATTCTCGAGATGGATTCCAATTAGAAGAGTGCACAACCGCACGCTTAAGCTCACACCAACTCATTCGTTTCGGATCCAATTTAGGAAGAAAGGTCAACGTGACGACATCGATTCACGCAGAGAAAAAGTGTCGATCCAAAGGCTATGCCTGCGAGAGATCGCATCAATGTCGCCTTCCTCCTCCTCCTCCACCTGGGCAGATCCAAGGGATCTTTCGTGGCGGTGCTGAGAGATTGCAGATTAAGGAAAAGGAATGGGGGTCAAAGGAAGCAGAGGAGTACCTGATCTTGGAGGGGGATGGAGGCGACGACGACTCGGATCCGGCGGCTGCGATCTTTCGGGGCGAGGGAAGGGGAGCGATCTCGAGCTGTGGGGAGGGTGGAGGTGAGGGGAGTGGGGGACGACTGGGTCTTCGTGCTCGCCCGGCGAGACGAAGACGACCAGGTGGGCAGAAGAGGGAGCAACGGGGTCTGTTGTTCTTGTGAGGTGGATGGATGGGATTTTTAGTTTAGTTTGGGGGAGTTGGAAGGAGGGAATGGTGGAACGAGACCACGACGATCCCTCGGGATGAAGGGAGAATAAAAAGGTTTTTTTATATTTAATTTTCCACCAGGCATAGATTCCAGGAGGCTCGATGAAACGAAGGTTGGTTTTCCCATTGTCAACATTTACCAGCCTCTTTTTTTTTTCTTTTTGAGTTAAATGACTTTCATTTCAATCAGAGGATAGAGAATTTTCATCGGAAATAGGTAGTTCAGGTGGTTACCTGTTCATAAGAGAGTCATATCTAAATAAAAGGGATCCTTAATTTTAAATTTAAAATTATTTAAGGATAATTATATATTTTCAATAGTGGATGAGAGCACACCGATGTTCTTAGATAAAATTATTTTTAATTATAAGAGAATTATTTTAAATAGTTATAACTATTAGCCTTAGTTCAGCAATAACATATTTATATTTAATTCTTTTTTTTATTTTCAAATTCTTTACATGCTTATTTTGTATTTAATATCTAATTTTTCAATTTACATGCTTACATTTAGTTACCACGGTTCATTTTGTGAATTTATGTCATTATTTTTTTATCCAAAATTCTCAAAAATAAAAAATTATATTATATTTTTACATGTTACCTTTCCAAATTTCATTTCAAATACTTTATATGAAAAATAAAAAATTATTTACATTTGGATCACTGGGTTCTTACAATTTAGTCCCTTCAATTTCTTTTCAATCTTATTATGCAAGTATTGCAAGTTATTTTTACGTAAAACTTAATAGAATGCTTAATTATGTAGTTATGTCCTTTCAACTATTCTCTTAGGATTTTTTTATTTACTTACAATTATTTGTTCTCGAATAACACTTAGGTCCTTGCTCTACAAATTAGTCATCATCTCTAGTTTTCATTATCTTCCTATATTATGAAAATAGCCAAAAAAATTCATAAATTCAAATTTATCAAAAAAACAATAGTTTATATTAGTAATTAGTGATTTGGATGATTTGCTTCTTTGTGAATTAACTCGAACTCATATCATACTCAATTCTTCTTTCTTTTTAACCGTTCAAAAATTATCAAACGATTATAATTTCGCATTATAACAACAGATTTATTGTTAGCAAATCTTTGCGATTAATTTTTTTGGTATCATTGCCAAGAGAGAATAGATCTAAGTTCCTTTTTACTACATTTTCTGCATTTAGTAAAATCACAATCAATTAATTTTTTTATTGCATTTACTTTGCCATTCTAGGTCACTAATGCATTTGTCTTTGCTTGTTTGTGCATTTTTGAAGGAGAATATTCAAATCCTAGGTCAAGTCACATCAACCTAGACAGATAAGTTAACTCCTACTAATAGTTTGCTACATTAGAATATTTTTATTAAATATTTGCATCATTGTCCTTTCAAAACAAACTAATTGCAATATTTAGTTCGTATTTGTGTTATTATCACCTTTCATATGCTATTATAAAAATAATATATATATCTCATGTCTTAAAACTTGTACATTAATAGAATATATTCTTGTTATTAAGGCAATCATCATAGGTTGAACTCACCTATAGAGGTTCTAAATTGTAATTTTTATTGATTAATCTTTCTTAAATTAGGCATGCATTAATTTGCATTAGACTTTATTATTTAAAAGAAGATACATAACCAGCAATAACTTTGTTGGACCTCTAAAATTCGCAAGTGTAATCTTGAGACACACTTTATCAAAGAGAAGCTCTAAAAGACTCAAACTACAAGTTAAAAGACTTGTTTGATTGAGTATTGCATTACACTACATGTTAATTGATCTTCAAGAGCAACCATCCCTAATTCCTATCACATTCCGATCTCATAGATCCTAAGTCTTGAAATGGAGTAGACATATATGCTAGATTTAATTTTCATAGTACTTTGGAATTTGGATTCAATCAACTTAAGGCTTTATCTACTTGGAATCATCAATGACAATGTAAGACGTTGCATTAATTGATTAGGTGAATCGTCATGGGAATTGTCCAAGTGAGTCCCTCCTACCTAGTTGGTAATGTAATTTAAAGATCAAGGAGATTCAATTTTAATCACAAATAAGCTAGGATTAGGTTCCATAGGGTGTGTGAACTTTAGCTCCTATCCTCCAACATGCACATATCCCCCAACATACACATATCTTGAGAGTGATTGTAACTTCAATCTCAATCCAAATCAACATTTTTACTCATCAAACTGGGATAATTCCACTTCAAGTTTGGAAAATGAAGTTGATTGTGAATCTAGATTCCAATATCAAGATCAAATTTCACATCCTCCCAATGATGACTTTAAATATGTCTCATTATTATCCGGAACTTTCTTATTCTTAGCCTTCTTACCACATATTGTCTGATCCTCACCATTCTAACCCATTCTATATAGACATCTTCCTTAAGATATTTATTAAAAAAGGCTGCCTTGACATCCATCTACCAGATCTCGTATTTAAGACTCATAGCTATATCTAGCAATATCTAGATACACTTCAGCATTACCATAGGGGATGTTAAGACTCGACCCAGACCCACATGAATCCTAAGCCAAAGATCTGGTCATCCATTAAGCAATAAACTAAAAGCGTAGCAACATTTCCACACATGCATCAAAGTAAAAAGAAGCGACAAAAGGGAAAAAGCAGCTAAACTACCAACAATGCACGAAAAAGAAAGACTTAGCCCATGACATGGGCATCACAGTATGAATAAGGAAAAGAAAACAACGAAATTCTCAATCAAAGGATCTACTATAACAGAAATAACAACGAATTGGTACTATGGTTGAGTGTAGTTGGGCCCAGCACCAACACTAGGGCTGTTAATCGAACTGAACAGTTCGAATTCATTCGATGAAATATTCAATAAAAGTTCGTTCAAAAAAAAAAGAATGAAATATGAATATTAAAACTACGTTTGTTAACTTAATGAACCGAATATGAACATAGTGTATGTTCGTTCAATAAAAGTACAAGTTCGAAAACACATAAAAATAAAAATATATGTAGAGATAATTATACAATTACATAGATATAAAAAATCATTTAATTAAAAAAACCCTTTCCTTGCCTCTTCCCCTAGTCTCAAAAGGAAAAGATAAAAAAACAAGAAATAAAAAAAAGGAAGCCTTCCCCCCGCAGTGCCAGATTTCCCCCACAATGCCATTTAGGTTCTGAATCTCAATTCTCAAGTCTAAAGTTGTGGGGATTTCCAGTCTAAAAAAAAAAGAAGCAACAACAAAAAAAAGGAAGCGCAACACGAGATTCCCCCATGGCGAAACGGTGGCAGCAACTAGCTTTTCTTAAGTCGTTGTAGTACAGATAGTTATTGCCATCATTTGCTAATATTTGTTACTCGGAAAATACAATTCTCCCGAGGTCGAATTCAGGGAGCAAGTCGTATTCTAGAGATATACATGTTTTATTACAAAAATAAAGAGAGAGAGAGATGAAAGTTTGGCTTCTTCTTCTCTTCTTTCTTTCTCTTTGTCTTTGGCTTTTGTTCTTCCTGTTCTTCTTCTTCTTCTTTTCTTGCTTCCTCTATTTCTTGGTTGGACGATCCTGTCTTTTTCTTCTTTTTATTTTCTTTGTTTCTTCTTTTCTTGCTTCAGATCTGCCTCCCGTGCTCTTCTTCTTCTGCTTTCTGTTTCTTCACTTGGCTGCTCCTTCTCTCTTCTTTTCTTCTTCTTCTTTGTCTTCTGATGTCTGCAGAGTCTTCACTTGGCTGCTCTGTGTTCCTCTCTTTCCTCTGCCTCGCCTTCCTTCTTCTTTGCCTTCACCTGTCTTCAGGACGTCGTCTGATTTGAAAATCAGACGACTTAAACCTCTTGTTGCTACAGTGTCTCCCTGAGCTTCCTTCTTCTTCACCTGTGCCTGCATTCTCAAGAGTTCAGAGTCAGGGCAAAACCTACTCTACCCCTCTCCCCCGCGCATCTCTTTCTCTCTGAGTTCGCTCTTAGGACAGCTCTCCCAGAGCAACCGGGTAATCGGGTACAAGTCGCGCCCGGGTCCAGGCCCATCGGCGTGCAGTGGTGGGCGAGGAGTGCAGGTCGGTTTAATCGGGTCGGGCCAGGTCCGCGGAGCGTGGTCACGGACGAGGCCGGGTCGGGTGAGAGGGACCTCACCCCGTGGTCAGGAGGCGAATAGCATAAGGCACTTTTTGCCTTTATGCGTCTGCGCGCCTCTGAGAAGTTCCGAGGTGGGACTAAATGTCCTACCCTAATTGAGCGCCCGCAGCGGAGGGAGCAGCGGGCGATCGTGGCTTCACGCGAGGCCTTCGCCCCAACTGCGAGCCTGGGATGCTTCGCGGAGGCGCCCCGCGCAACCTGGGAGTCGAACCTGGGCGAAGGCGTGCCTGCACCTGCAGGTGAAGGAGCTCTGCCTACTCAGTAATGGCGACGGCGGGCGAGTCACCTGGTCACAGAAGAACGGCCTCTCGGCCTAATCAGACAGGCGGGGGACCTTCGCCGTGGCACGGCGAAGGTGGTCGGATGGTTTGCAGTGGGCGTGGTGGAGCCAACGGATCGCCCTAGGTCAAACTGCGGGCGGAGAAGTGGGTGTGTTTGGTGGATCTGCAGAGGGCGTTTGGTGGGAAGAGGAGGGGTGGAAGAGGATCAGGGTGACGAGGTGGAGGTTATGCACAGGTCGGCGAGCCGTGTGGGGTGCTGGAGCGATGGGAGCGGTTCGCCGGAGTTTGGCCGGAGGTGGAGAAGGTGAGGGTGATCGGTGGGAAATCGGGGCCGACAGTAAGGGTTTCAGTATGGAAAAGAAAGAGGGGAGGAAGAGGAGAAGTTCTACCTGCTAAGCTGGACGAGGAGGGGTTGGCACAGGCGACAGTCGTATCGACTGTCGCCGGAGAAGAAATTGCCCAGAGGAAGGGGCGGCGGCGAGGAAGGGACCGGAGAGGCGCCAGCTGGGTGCGGCGTGACGCGGAAGGATCGAGGGAAGGTAACCCTGCTGCTGGTAGTGCAGCAGGGCGATGAGGAGGAGGAGGAGATGGCCGCCAGAGCAAGGGGGCGTTTGTCGGAGTGGGAAGGGAGGAATTTAGGGGGCTGTCTCCGTCAGATCCGACCTGCGAAGAACGGCGAAGCGACGGGGGTATTTATAGGGGCGGAATCAGAGAGGAGGGCGGAGGGAGACGACGTGTCTCCCTCGCCGGAGGACGCCGGAGGAAGGAGACCCATACCGTCCGTGCGTTCGCACGGGCGGTATGGGCGGTCGCAGTACCCAGGGGGTGTCCCTGCGGTGGCTGACGACGCAGGGTACCCCCCATTGACTTGTCAGGGCCCCTCCCTCACCCTACGCGGCGCCATGCTCCGCGCAAGGTCGCCGGAGCATGGTGCTGCACAGGTTTTGCAGGAGGGACCTAAACGCAAAGAACGAAGGAGAGTTAGGGCCAAAATGCGAGGGTTCAAAAGTTGAGGGCCAAAACGTAAATATATGAGGACCAAAGTGTAAAGTTGGTCAAGAAGGTTTCTTCTTAGGCCCAAGTTGTTATGCATGACTAATTAGGACCTAAGGATTCTGATGGTGAATTTTATTTCTAGCTTAAACCTTGTTTGACCGGTCAATTTACGCAAAAACCCAAATTAAGTTGTTAATTGGGCATGGTTCTCAATGTAGGTCAAAATGGGTTCCTAAGGCCAAATTGAAAGTCCTAAACCCTAGAGATTATTTTTATATGAATTTTAGAGGATTTAGTTAATTTTTACCTTGCCTCGAACCACGTGAATTGAAGTGGGTTTGTTTTTAGGGTTACAGGCTGTCATTTAATTTTTTGGGGTTGCTGTAGCCCTTATTGAGTCATCTCATCCCACTTTTCTTCTTATTAGGTTGTTTTGACCTATGTTTGGGCCCTGAGTTATCCTATTTTCAGATCGGATTGGTGAAATTGCATTTTTTCCCCTCAGTTTATGTTTTCTTTGCAAACTCAGAATCTCTCTGAGCCAAGCCTTTCTAAGGTTATGTAGGAGCTTTTATTCTTTGTATTAGGTCAAAATGAGCTAGTTATGGCTCATGATGAGGTTCTCATCACCCCACTACCATTTAGGTTCTGAATGTTTTCCCGCAATAGCAACCCCTCCCCTCCCCCCACTCTCCCACCATCCCATGACAAATCCTAATCTTCCCAAAGTCTAAAACCCTAAGTGGCTAGGCCCCCCTGTCGTTGACTCACCACAGCGCAGGCCCCCATCTGGCCATCCTTGAGGCAAGCTCCATCCTCCAATCCTCATCAGCGGCTCCGTCCTTGTCGACGTCATCCTCAAGGTAAGCTCCTCAGCCTCCTCCTTCCTCTGGCCCTCTCCCGAGTTCCCAACCTTCAATCTTACCTATTGCCTCGAATCTCGATCCTCTGGCCCTCCTCTAACTAACCACCGACCACTCTACTCCCATCCCCTCCAGTCTCTACTCCAACCACCCTCCTCCCTCCGCCCTCCAACCATCCTCCTCCCCACCCCTCCACTGCAACGGTCCTCCCCTCCCTATGGACCTATGGTATGTGGTTACAAGAGACCATTCATCATGTGGACCTATGTGATTTTTTTTTTGCATAAAATAAATGAGAAAAGTTCCATGTATCTGAGAAATAGATAATCAATTGATTAGATCATCAAGCTTTGTCGTATTGTGAGCCCTGTCTGGTTATTGGGAAGTTTGCTTGGTTTATACAGTTCTATTGTTATGGTATAATTCCCTGCTTGTATGTATAAGTACACTATTCTTTCATACCTCCTATTGGCCATTTGTGATCCAGGGAGTTAATACTTGGTGAATTGGGTGGCCCAGTGCCTACGTATTTTATTTGGCGATTACATTTAGGCAATATTCTTGTAGTCGTGGGTTTAGGAGTTGATTTCTTGGTAAATATACTCGTTCAACACTTGTTGGGATTTGTTTTTGCCGCAACCTTGTTTGCATGAATTGATTAAGTTGCATTTGAACTAGATACATTTTGTCAAGGATGCTTGATCTATTATTTTACTTCCCTTCTGGTTCCATTCTCTCTTTGCTTCATCCAAATCTCACTTTTATTTTGATCTTGTTGTGCATTATTTGGTATTCATTATACTCATTGGCACAGTAGTTCCAAGGTTTGTGCCGAGAGGGGTGGAAGAATAGGGGGAGAAGAAGATCAAACACTGATTGCTAAGACTTATGGTAGTGGCTCGAGTTGGTGGGATTTCTCATGGTTTGTACGATGATCTTCTATTACCATTTCCTTTCTTTCACTTTCACTTGGATATTGAAGAGAGATGCTCGTGCTTTGTTGATGTTTCTGCATTGCTACTTTCTGTTTCCAGTGTACTATTATGGGGATCAATGTAATGCCTAGTCAACGGGTTTGGAACTAGCTTTTTTTCCCACTTTTTTGTGTTGGGGGTTACTTTCTTTTCTTTGTTTGTGTGTGTGGTGGTGTGTGGTGGTGGTGCTCAAAATTAAAGAATATATAGTTATCTTGATTATCAAAATGCGCAAATTTTTTTAGTCATGCTGGATATTTTGTGGCATGAAATAATTTCGAAATGCCATTAAAGATAATTATCGACCAAACTGTTATCGAACATACTGTTATCGAATATACTATCGAATTTAATCGAACATATTCGTTCAAATAAAGCAAAAGAACTAATAATGAACCAAACTCGAACGTTCGGTTTCGTAATCGAACTCGAACTTTCATAACCAAACATTGAATGAACTCGAACCAAACTCGAACATTGACTTTTTTATTGAATTCAAACTTGAACATACCTATTTTCGAGTTCATTCGATTCAATTAGCACCCCTAACCAACACTCACGACAGCTTGTGCAGTTGGCTACTCTCTCTCTCTCTTGTCCTAAGTGCACAACCAGAGTAGGCGTCAACAAAGGTGAGTAGAGTGGCAAAAAATAAAAAATGTGTGCAATAACATTAACAACATTCTATGTGATGGTTTGTTCGGGCCAAACCAGTTTAGGCGAGTATCTTATTAATTCCAAGTTTTCTCATTTGATCTAATCGGTGACTCGTTATTGCATTCAAGTTCCTTTCGCTACACCCTCTAAGTAAGGCCATCCTCTTTTATTCATTCACGTGTCTCCTAATGAGACAATCTTGTTGTAGTGGACACTTTCTTCACCAGGAAAATGCCTTGTTTCCGTCCTACCACCCAGTCCACCACCCTAGGGTCATGGCCGTGGTGTAGCAGGGACTATGGCACGCGCAAGAAACACACCGAGGCACTACCCCATGCTGGCATGCTATTAAGCATTCCCACTAGCGAGTACACATAGAAAACAGTACCAGCACCACACCACCTCAACAGCACTCCATACCATCACCCAATTATCCCAGTTGACCTCTCAGACCCCAACTAGAGTCTGCACAGAGAGGTCATTCCTCCCCTAGGTCCCTACCCAAATATTGTCAGCTTTCTCTGTGCAATGCGGTGGCTAGCTCTCCTCAGTACGCGTGTACCCGAGGGTCAACTTACCCACTCCAACCATCCTCAACACAAGCTGAGTACTACCCCACACTTGTACTTTCCCAGTGTCGCATGCTTATTTCTAGTTTACATTAGGATTCATGGACATCCCTAATTGATTGCTAACAAGTTCCAGCATCAGAAAGAATTCAAGCATTACATGTAATTAAGGTGAGTATCTAGTTTCCTCCTTAAGATTCAGATATGATCCTTGTTGTGTTGCTAAAGCATTCCCTCGATAATTTCACACAACGAAAAATAAGTATTAACCACATGTATAGTAATTTTATTTCGCTTACTCATGGCCAATCTTTACGAAACTCAACTAGTGGCGAGCCAACACCGAAAGCTTACTACCATTGCAATTAAATCATTAGGACTTGAACAAGGAAGGATGATATGGAGACATATATGGGACAACCTCACGGGGTAACGTGCATACTCGAAAATCGAGGAATGTAAGGTCAACAAAAATGAGTGGCAAGCTACTTACAATGAGCCATAGTTTACAATGGAAAGAGAAGTAGGTTCTGTTAGTCCAACCCCTTATAAATAATATTTTAATGATTTTACAAAATAAAGAAAAAGAGATAAAATATAAGCATAGCATATTTTTCTCTGTAATAACACAATTGCAGGTTTCATGGAGTTTCCCAAGACGGAGGATTAAAAGCGTGAAGACTAGATTAGCATAAGTCTTGCCATAGGTCATAAGCTTTTTATGTAAACTTTCAAAGGTTGTAATCTTTATTTTATTTGAGTCTACAGATGTTGTAAAGAGCCCCCAAACATGACTTATAAATAGCTAACTTAAGCTCTCTACACTTAGGATAAATTAGAAGCAAAAACCTGACACTAGGACACAAATCAGACATCCATCACAACTGTTAGACATCTAATTTTCAACTTTAAGACATCTAATTGCCTATAGCATTACCTTTACACTCTACCCTCTTAGGCATCAGTCGAAGCAACCTTCTATCAGACGTCCATAGCCTTATCCAAACGTCTAACACATAGCCTGGACATCCTTAAACCAACCGTTAGACTCAAGTGCCCACTTTCTCTCTGTTATAACGGGCAAATACACTTTTAGACATCTAGAAATATCACCAGACATCTATCAATGGACCGTTGCCCATTTATTTCTATGCAAATCTTATAAGAAACCAAAGATCAACTCTTAGATTTCTAAGGCAAGTCCTTTTTATTTTTCCAGATGTTTTGGAAATTCTACAGACATCTATACTGACGTCTATTCCTTAAAATTTAGAACCCTGTTTGGATCTGGTCAAAACAGGAACGAATCCACTTATAATTAGACATCCAATATGTTTATCAGGCGTCCTATATGAATATATCAGACGTCCCTATTTTGATCCAATGAAAACAGTAAGCCTGACTAATAGAATCAGACGTCCATAATTATACTCAAACATCTTACAAGACGTCTGAACAAAAAATCAAACGTCTAATATTGCAAGCAGATTCATGATTACCTTGATTTGTGTAAGATTTCAACCCAATCACTTGGGACTTACCTCCAACGGCTATGAGACCTCTCCCAAGCCTTCTTAAAGGTTTTAAACTTGCCTATAAATAAACTACAACCCCTCTTAGGCAAGACACACCTCTTGAGATACAATTTCCTTAGAAAATCATTTGCTCACTACTCCTTTGTCATGACCTAATCCCAAATCCCTACAGGATCTGAGACCGGCTCGTTTCGATTAGTCCCAAGACCCAGTCGTCCAACAAGAAATAACCAAATAACATTCGACAAACCACAATCACACAAGTATAGTAGCTAAGCAGAAAGAAATTTACAACAGGGAAAAAGGAACAGGAATATTATGTCAAAATACAGCCATCACAACAAAAACGAGTATATATAGTAGAAGACAAAGTTATAGAAACTCACTACCAAACAGTAGAACTAAAGCTAGGCTCGACTAGGCCCAGCGTTCTCAGCAGCCGGTAGCTCGGGCTGCTCAAATCCCTGACCTGTACAAAATTTATTTAACTGGAGTCAGCTAACGCTGAGTAGAGTGGTGGCTAAGAAGTAACATGCATTTAACAAGTAGTTAACATAAAATTTTTCATTTTCCAATTATATTATACATGTGGGTACGTAGAGATCTCTAATTAGAATTTATTAATTAATCTTCTTGTTCCCTATAGAAATGATTTTGCTTGCAGCTTCCCGTGATATAAGATACCCATCTGACACTCTCCTGGCCGGGTGTAAGTTCTTCCCTACCAGGAGGGGTGACGTAATAAATGCGTAATTGAAATATAAAGCAATCTCACAAAAAATCAATCGCACAAGTACACAAGTAATTTTTAGGTGGAAACCCAAACCGGGTGAAAACCACCACCTAACCCTCTCGAGTTAGGATTTTCCGATCAACCAAGTTGATCAAAATCCACTAAACCGAATCACTTTAAACGAGGGTGATTCAACCTCAATACAACCACGCTACAAGTACGAGGGTAGCGTTCCTCAACCCCTTCTCTCAACGAGAAGGATTTTTTCCCACGAAGGAGACGGGAATTCGCAAAGCGAATACCCAACTAAATAACAAAGATAAAATAAACAACAAGTCCTATAGAGCCAACAAAGTAATAAACCTAAGCTTCTATAGGATTTAGGAAACTCCCCTTTGCAAGGAGTGCGTCGACGATGACGCGGGTGCGTGAGCCACGCAACGGCGCAATGTCGCTCTCGTGAACAACGGCGGGAGAGCGGGTGCGCGAAGGCTTGATGCTCTCAAGAGAATGGAGCTTGAGCTTGGAGAGCAAGAGTTAGCTAGGACACAAGAGAGTGGAACTATGTTGCTTAAGCGTGTCTTGTGTTTCTCTTGTTGTGTCTTTTGTATTGCAAAGGTTCCCCTCTATTTATAGAGGCCTTAGGAAGGCTTTGGAAGGCTTAGAAAAGCTTCCATAGCCGTTGGGTACAAAGCCCAAGTGAATCAGCCCGAAATCAGGAACAATCATTGTTCTGACAGGCTTAACAGACGTCTAATTCTAGCATCAGACGTCTGGAAGTTCACTTTAAGACGTCTGATTCAAAGGTCAGACGTCTGATTTTGGGCGGGTCTCTCCCTGACTTCGATCAGATCTAAACAGGGTTTTCACGCAAGTCCATCAGACGACATACAGGACGTCTGGCACTATGTATGGACGTCTGGAAACCTACTTTTACTGTGGGAATTGATTTCCAAACGTTGCAACGGCTAGAAAATCTCTGAGAAGAGATTTTGGGTCAGCCGAGGCAAAACGGTCAATTATCAGACGTCTGGAAAGGCCTAAGGACGTCTGATAAGGCTCTAACGGTCATATTCTTGAGTGTCTGCTAAGCCAGCCAACGGTCCACTAATTGGACGTCTGGCAAATCCATCAGACGTCTTCTAAGACGTCTGGTCTAAGGTCTGGACGTCTGATTTCATCAGACAGAACTAGCTATGTCCAGCCTAACAGTTATCAGACGTCTGAAACAACAGTCAGACGTCTTAAAATACATTATCAGACGTCTGATTTGGGAATTAGACGTCTGGAAACTGCTGTTTGAACCCTATATTGGTTTTCTAAGTGTTCTACAGAAAACCTTAGTATCCTAGGGTTGTGCAGGTGTTCCTAGGACTACTGTTAGGGTACTTTGAGGCTCTTTAACATAATATTCTAAGGAAAATAAAAAGAGCAAGAAAATAAAGACAAGAGATACAAGAAAGGATTAAAAAGAATCTATCCTATTCTTCTTGTCTTCTATCTTCAATCTGTCGCTCCACGCGAACCTCCTCTGTTTTCCGTCAAGCTCCTCCAATCCGTCCTGGATGCGAGCTCGAATTCCGTCTAAGTACGTCCACATTTGCAATTGACCTGAAATCTAGGACTCAAATTGCAAATGTTAAATAACACGTGTTTTGTTATCATCAAAACAAATGATCGTGGTGCTCTAGCACCAACAATCTCCCCCTTTTTGATGATGACAAAACCGTAAATAATAATGCAGAAAATCCTCCCCCTTTTTGACATTATCAAAAAGGTTTGATTGATTTTACATTTCCTATAACTCCCCCTTAAGACATGCTCTTCTATAAATTTCTTTTGACAAAGGTAATGTCCTCCCCCTTTTTGTAACAATGAGATAGCTATTATTTTTCTCCCCCTTTCTAAAGGAAATTTAGCTACCTTATATCTCCCCCTTAAAAATTGACAATTAGCTCATTAATTTTTAACTCCCCCTATCTAAATGCTTATAAAAAGATAGGGTTAAGAATTTTACCTCACCTACCATGGCCAATAAAATGGCCCGAATGGTGGTGGTGGATGCCACATCGGATGGGGCTCCCATCCGTAGCTTGGAGGCCCGGGCATTGGCGCCGGTCTCCAATCTGATGGTCGATGTGCGGCGGGTCCGTCGTTTGTTCGCCGTCTCGTCGGTCTTCTTGTTCTCGTCCTTGGTCTACTCCTTAGTTCTCCTAACTCGAGTTGACCAGCCTTGAGTTTGTAGGTCCAGTCCTGTGTATTGTAGTTATCCCTGAATCCTACAAAACAAGATTCCAAATTTTTCTTCGGTATCCAAGTAAGCTTGGATCCGGATTTGTTAGTGGGTCTCCTTGACGGAGATCCTATCTCAACCTTAGGGCTATAAAACTTGTCTACTTTGTTGATTAATTTGTTAGAATTTTCCCTAAGACATGCAATTTCTTTTTCTATAGTTTGCATCTTAGTCTTTAAATTAGAAATTTCTAACTTTAGAGTATCATTTTCCTCAATCAATTTATTATTTTCATTGATGAGGTCTTGATTTTCTAATAATAGGTTATCAATTCTAGGATTAGCTTCTATGTCCTTAAGTTGTTTTTCTAACCTATCATTTTCATTTTTAAGAAAACTAAGGTTCTTTTTAATACTTTTGTTTTCTATTTTAAGTGATTTACTAACTTCAAAAAGTTCATTAAAAGCTTCTTGAAGATCGAGATTTACCTCGTTGTCTGAGTCGCTTTCGCTGTCGCTTCCTCTGGCCATGAAACCGAAGCAAGCGGTTTCTTCTTCTATGGTCTTTTCTTCTTCTTCCTCCGAGCTAGAATCGTCCCAAGTGGCTTGGAACGCCTTCTTCTTAGATTTCTTCTCCTTTTCCTTCTTCTTCTCCTTTTTGAGTAGAGGGCATTCTGGTCGCAGATGCCCTTTCCCGTTGCAGTGGTAGCAACGTCTCGGGATTTCCTTCTTCTCCTTTTTCTCTTTCTTTAATTCCCTACAAAACTTGGAAAAAAATTTAAGTAAAATTCTAAAGTCTTCGTCGTCGGAACTTACCTCGCTATCCGACGCGGCTCTGAAGGCGAGAGTCTTCTTTGGTTTAGGCTCCGGTGTATCCTTCTTCTTCTGCTTCAACTTAGTCTCGTAGGCCATCAGATTGCCTAGGAGATCTTCCATGTTGAGCTCCTCCATTTCGTTCGCCTCCTCGATGGCGGTGACTTTCTGTTCCCACTCCGGTCCAAGGGAACGAAGAAGCTTCCCTTGAAGCTCCCCCTTGATGAAAGTATTTCCTAAAGCTTTCAAGTTATTTACAATGAGAGTGAACCTAGTGTTCATCTCACTTAAAGACTCATTAGATTTCATTGAAAAAGATTCAAATTCTTGAGAAAGTAAATTAATTTTTGAGGTTTTTACCTTAGAGGTACCTTCATGAGTTACCTCGAATGTGTGCCAAATCTCGTATGCGGTGGCGCACTGCGAGATTCTGTTGAATTCTTCCGAGCTGAGCGCGCAGTAAAGGGCGTTCATGGTCTTTGCGTTTAAAGAGAGCTCACGGATTTGTTGCTGCGAGTAGCCTCCCGCGGGTTTTTCTGAGATCTCAAATGGCGTCTCGCATCTGGCCCAGACTGTGAAGTCGGTGGCTTGAAGCCATGTCTTCATCCGCAACTTCCAGTAGCTGTAGTTGTTCCCGTCAAAGTAGGGTGGTCGGACGGTGGACTGCCCCTCGGAGATTCTGATTGCGGCTATGCTTCCCTCCATGATCTAGATCCTCGCCGGTTTGTAACGCCGATTTCGCGAGACCTGCTCTGATACCAAATGAAGGTTCTTCCCTACCAGGAGGGGTGACGTAATAAATGCGTAATTGAAATATAAAGCAATCTCACAAAAAATCAATCGCACAAGTACACAAGTAATTTTTAGGTGGAAACCCAAACCGGGTGAAAACCACCACCTAACCCTCTCGAGTTAGGATTTTCCGATCAACCAAGTTGATCAAAATCCACTAAACCGAATCACTTTAAACGAGGGTGATTCAACCTCAATACAACCACGCTACAAGTACGAGGGTAGCGTTCCTCAACCCCTTCTCTCAACGAGAAGGATTTTTTCCCACGAAGGAGACGGGAATTCGCAAAGCGAATACCCAACTAAATAACAAAGATAAAATAAACAACAAGTCCTATAGAGCCAACAAAGTAATAAACCTAAGCTTCTATAGGATTTAGGAAACTCCCCTTTGCAAGGAGTGCGTCGACGATGACGCGGGTGCGTGAGCCACGCAACGGCGCAATGTCGCTCTCGTGAACAACGGCGGGAGAGCTTTAGCACCAACACCGGGGAGTCCCACCATGGTAGTCCTATACTCGATCTACCACCCTGAGGTCACAGCCGTGACATAGCAGTGGCTACGGCACACGTCATAGGCGCACGGGTAGCTACCTCGCACTGGAATGCAGTCAGTCGTTTCCGCTAGCGGGTACGCCTTAACGTACAGTGCGGAATAGTATAGAGCCTTGCCCACTCAAAACAGAACAGGGGTCTTTCCCCTCTGGGGTCTCACCCCTCCTCAATCCGCGTACCCTCGTCCGACTACCCCGGTTTGCCCAACGGGCTAACGTGAGTTGGTGTAGGGTGGCCATACCTAGCCCCAAGCCCCCTGGGGCAGCTAGCTCCCCCCTACACTAAGTAGCCCACCTCGGTACCACGTACATGAGGACCAGTAAGAGTCGTCGTAGAGTGGCCAAACCCACCCCGGGTCCCAACCCAAGGGCGACAAACTCCCCTCTACACTACAAGGGATAGTTGCTCTTTTTGGTACCACGTACACGAAGGTCAGCTTACCTCCCTTAACAGCTGTCCATGGGCAGCAAATTTTCATAACCATCTGGTTCTCCGTATTACGATGTTCCTATCTTCATTCCCCGTGGGGTTCATACAGGAGTTTCTTTTTCACATCCGAGTTGGGGTGTACGGAACAAACATTTCAATTTCCATTTTATCACAGTAGCGGTCCATTTTAGATAAAAACAGGCAGCTTTTGGTTTCTCAATCATTCACATGTAATTTCCTCTAACCCTAGTGTTCATGCCAAGACCTAGGGTTCAAGAATTTACTCTCGAGTATGTGCTTATTCCTTCCTAGGGCTCATCTCAAGTCCTAGGATTACTCACTTGCATGTATTAAATTAGAGATTTAAGGTTATAACCACTCTACCTGGATAGCCGGGTGGAATGGGGGCTCATACAGTGGCTCCTGACGTCTCCGCAGGTCCCGTACACCCGACAGACTGGAGACCTAAAACATGGATTGATGGGCCAAAAGGTTCAGAATGATACAAACAAGGTATCATTATATAGAGAAACTCGTACAGAAAACAGACGGTTTGTTTGCGGAAAAGTGATAATATTAGGGCCTTACACAACCCAAAAACACGCTGTCAGACAGAAATCAGACGTCTGAGAAAGGTCCCAGATTTCTAAAAATAGTTCTCAGGGATACCTCTCTCAGTGTTCCTCTATCAAACGTCTGGAACTCAATGCCGACGTCCAAAGACTCCATCAGATGTCTGGGGGTGCTCCCGGACGTCTGAAAACTGCCTCGATCCACTCTCACCTTCTGACACATATACGTACGCTGTCAGGACTTTGTCAAAGAGAAAATACGAAAAGCAGATCTCTACCAGACGTCATGCTTTACCTTCATACATCCGGTAAGACGTCTGGGTGTCCCTCTGGTCGTCTGATTCCGTGAAAAAATGACCTCCGCGGAACCACTCTGGCTTCCCTCGCCTGAGGCGCTGCAGCAGAACGGCACTGCACCCTCCACTTTCGCGCTTCCCCTTGCTCTGGCTCTCCGCTCTTCACTCGCTCTCGGCCTTCGCTGTGCTCTCGGATACGGGGTGGGCAACGAAGAGGAGCAGAGGTTTCTAAAGGGAGAGGAGATGAGGGGGTGATGAGAACCTCATCATGAACCCTAACTAGCACATTTTGACCAAATAAATTGAATAAATCTCGTAAAAAACCTAAGGGAAGGCCTAAATTAGGGAATTGTTGAGCAAAGAATAAAACATTATACAAGGGGTAAAACTGTAATTTTACCATTACAGTGCATGAACAGGATTCTTAAGGGTCTAGACATAGGTCAAGTGGACTTAATAAGAGAAAAAGTGGGATGGTTTGGTAAAAAAGGGTTATGATAAAATCTAATAATTAATTGGCATTCTGTAACCCTAAAACAAACACACTTTATTTCACGAAGTCTCAGGAAAGATAAAAATTAACTAAACCCTCTAAAATTTATGAAGAAATATCTCCTAGGGTTTAGAACCTTCAATTTGGCCGTTGAAACCTATCTTGACCTATATTGAGAACAATACCTAAATTTTGACCTAATTTGGGTTTTTGTGCAAAATATTTGATCAAACATGATCAAACCTAAAATCCAACTTCACCATTGGATTCCTTAGGTTCAAATTAGGTTTATACCAAAATTTGGACTTAAGGGAAGATCGTCTTAACCCACTTTACAAAATGGTCCTCAATAATTACTTTTTGACCCTTAGCTTTTGGAGACCTTGCAAAGACACCCCTACCTTTCTCGTCATTTTCTTCAATCTGGTCCCTCTGCCACCCGTTGCGCAGGCCATACCTCCGACGACTTTGCGCGGAGGATGACCCGAAAGGACGTGCCCTTCACTTAGACAAATGCCTGTGAGGCGTGTTTCCAAGAGCTGAAGGAGAGGTTGACTTCGGAACCCATGCTCACCATCCCTGACAGTAGTGGCGGGTTCGTTGTGTACACGGACGCCTCCTTGCAGGGGTTAGGAGGTGTACTCATGCAGAGGGGTCACTTTGTCGCTTACGCTTCGCGGCAACTGAAGCCCCATGAGCATACCAACTCTACCCACGACCTGGAGCTGGCAGCTGTCGTCTTCGCGCTGAAGACCTGGAGGCACTACTTGTACAGTGAGACCTTCGAGATTTTCACAGATCACAAAAGCCTCAGATACCTTTTTGATCAGAAGGAGCTCAACATGAGACAGAGACGTTGGTTAGAGCTCTTGAAGGACTATGACTGCAGCATTTCCTACCACCCGGGAAAGGCCAACGTGGTGGCTGACGCCTTGAGCCAGAAGGCGCCCGCACACTTAGCCAGTTTACAGCTACAGAGTTGGAGCCTTTTGTAGGAGGTGGGCAGTTGGCGACCCCTAGAGTTACGGGGGCACTGTGAGGCAGTGACTATGACACGATAGACAAGGCCAGAGCGGATAGACCGCATCATCGCAGGACAGATGGCCGATTCGTACTTGCAGTCCCTACGCGACAGAGTACTGTCAGGAGACCCAGGGGACTTCTCTTTCACAGACCAGGTACTGCGCCTGAGGGGACGGTTGTGCATTCCCAGAGACGAGGAGCTGTTGAGAGGCTCCTGACTGAGGCACACGGTTCCAGATTCACCATACAACCGGGAAACACGAAGATGTACCACAACTTGAGACGCGAGTTTTGGTGGAGGGGGATGAAGCAGGATGTGGGTGAATTCGTGCAGTAGTGCTTAGTGTGCCAGCAGGTGAAAGCCAAGCATCAGAGGCCTGCAGGGCCGCTACAGCCGCTTCCAGTGCCAGAGTGGAAGTCGGAGAGCATCACCATGGACTTGGTGGTGGGCTTACCTGTTACCCAGCGAGGACACGACGCAGTCTAGGTAATTGTGGATAGACTGACGAAGACGACACGATTCTTGCCGATCCGAGTCACTTTGGGACCAGCACAGTTGGCAGAGAGGTATATCCGCGACGTGGTACGACTACACGGAGTTCCGCAGGAGATCGTATCCGACCGAGATACCCGCTTTACGTCTCAGTTTTGGACTGAGTTTCAGCAGGCCCCGGGGACGCGGTTCAGATTTAGTACCGCTTACCACCCCCAGACGGACGGACAGTCTGAGCGCACGATACAGACACTTGAGGACCTTTTGCGTGCCTGTGTACTAGACTGGAGGGGCTCTTGGGAGGAGCATCTGCCCCTGGCGGAGTTCGCATACAACAACAGCAATCACTCGAGCATCGGCATGGCTCCCTACGAGGCTCTGTACGGACGGAGGTGTACGGCCCCCTTGAGTTGGGTTGAGGTGGGGACCAAGTGGGAGGTTGGCCCCAGGTTGATCCGGCAGAGTCAGGAGGTAGTCGAACAGATCCATAGGCGACTCCGTACTGTCAGGAGCAGGCAGAAGAGCTACGCGGATCGGAGACGCAGAGAGGTGCTGTTTGTGGTTGGGGACCACGTCTTCCTTCGTGCTTCGCCCATGAAGGGCCTGCAGCGGTTTGGGGTGAGAGGGAAGCTTGCGCCGAGGTTCGTGGAGCCCTTTGAGGTCCTGGAGCGGGTTGGACCCGTTGCTTACAGACTTGCCCTCCCTCCTCAGCTTTCTGGTGTGCACGACGTGTTCCACGTGTCCAACCTCAGGAAGTACGTAGCCGATCCCAGTCATGTACTGAGTCACGAGAGCGTCGAGGTGGGCGACGACCTGACCTACCCCGAGCGGCCAGTGCAGATTCTTGACCGAGCCGTCCGCAGTTTGAGACGAAAGCAAGTTCCCTGGTGAAGGTTTTGTGGAGGAGCCAGCGGTACGAGGAGGCTACCTAGGAGCCTGAGGCGGCAATGCGGGAGCGGTACCCGGAGTGCTTCGCGGGTACGTCTTTTCGGACCGGTTTCGGTCCTCTTTGAGTTTGTTATGTTTTATATGTCGTTCTTTTCACACCCTAGTTAGCGCAAGTTTCGTGGACGAAACTTCCTTTGAGTTTGTTATATTGTTACGAATGTGGCCTTAAGACGGGTTTTTAAGACGTCTGGGAAGTGGCCTAGACGTCTGGTATTAAATTTTTGCTGCGTACAGGGTTGCGTTTGCGCGCATGCGCGCACAAACTGCACCCGCCACTTTCTTCTCTCTTGTTCCCTCTCTCCTCCTGCAGGGTGTAGCTCCTTTCTCTCTCTCTCCTCGCGCGGCCTTATAAGGCCCCTCACCCTCATCTCCTCAGCTTTCCTCTTCTCCTTCTCCCTGCCGGTGCGAGAGCGCGAGCGAGCAAGTGAGCGGCGGTAGAAGCGGCCGCGACGAGTGTGCGGGAGGGGGTGTTGCGAGAAGAAGAAGTCGCTCGACCGTGAGGGCTCGAGCTTGCCGGGGCAGCTAGAGCCGGCCGGCGGGGGAGCAGCGGGCGTGGAGTGTCGCGGAGGGGCTGCTGCAGCTCGGACAGTAGGCGGACGGGGCGCGGCGCGACCGTGCGTCGCGGGCGGAAAGCGAGTCGAGCTCTGATTCTGGAAAATTTTCCAGAATTAGACATCTGGGCTTACGACCAGACGACGGCGAAGACGTCTTGAGAACTGTCCAGACGTCTGGCCGGTAAGATATTTCTATCTTCGTCCTTTTTCGTGTGTATGGCCATGCGGCCGTCCGCCGCGCCTTCGTCTGCGAACTGTCGTGCTTAGAGCAGGGTGGGTGCGTGCAGGTTCTGCTCGGGAGGGCGCGAGGACTCGCCATCCCACGTGAATCGGACGTCTGGCCGCAATGCCAGACGACGGGAAGAACTTCCAGACGTCCGAGGTGACCATCGGACGTCTGGGAACTAAGCCAGACGCCCCCGCAGGCTTCTGGACGTCTGAAGGACTATACAAACTGAAGGTACACTCTGACCCACATTTTAAGACGTCTGGAAGAGGTTCCAGACGTTTGATTTTAGGCAGTTTCGTCGTTTTCGACCCGTTTAGGGCTCGTTCGGAGTCCGTTTTTCGCGTTTCGAGTTGCGTTCTTTCCAAAATAAAATCCTCTACCCGTTTACAGTAATTATATACCGTTCTGAGAAAATCCTTGTGTTTGATCCTTGTGTTAGGATCTAGTTCCATTGCAGTTTTGGTGGTTGCGGAGGTGCGCGGGATTTCCAACCATGCCCCCAGTACTCCCGTTGTAGCTGGTAGAGTAGCTTTTAATTTAATTAGCATAATTTGTTACAATTGTAGAACAGTTAATAGAGTCTAGGGTATTGCATGAACCCTAGGACTAAGAAACTAGATTGAATGATAGATCCTAGGGTATTGCATAAATCCTAGGACTAGAAAACTAGATTGAATGATAGATCCTAGGGTACGGCATGAATCCTAGGACTGGAAAACTAGTGGAATATATATATTGCAGTCTTGGAAAAGTGGAAAGTAAATTAATAGTTGCCTGTTATGAATGAATAAATTTGATTAAGAATATGGGTTGTATGAACGTAAGACCGGAACAGTGAAACCTACAATGGCCAAACAAAAAGAATACAAACCCTAAGGGGAATTAGGAGTAGAACTCCTGGGAAGAGAATAGAATGGGACTGAGAAAGTGAAACGTGGAAGTGTGTTGTCTCTTGGGTACGTGGTACCAAAGAGAGCACACAATACCTCTTAGTGTAGAGGGGAGCTTGCCGCCCTTAGGTTGAGATCGGGGTGGGTTTGGCCACTGTACACCGACTTGTTGGCCCTCGCGTACGCAGTACCGAGGAGAGCTACTAGTGTAGGGAAAGCACTAGCTACCCCACGGGCCCCGGGGTTCTGCTAGCCTCCTACACCGACTTGTTAGGCCCACTGGGCAAACCAGGGTAGTCAGGCGAGGGTGCGAGGACTGTGGAGGGGTTGGACCCCTGTTACTAAGAGGGCTCTGCCCTATACTGGTTCCGTGCTATGTTTTGGGCGCACCCGTTAACGGAAACCACTGACTGCGTGCCAGTGCGGGGTAGCTACCCGTGCGCTTATCGCGCGTGCCGTAGTCACCGTTACGTCTGTCAGCGACCTTGTGGTGGTTGACTGGGGGTAGGACCACCACGGGGAACTCTCCCGGCCAGGGGAGCACCACGTGTTACTTCTACTTTTCGGAAAAGACTGCAATCAAGATCGTTCCCACGAGGAACATTCGAGATCAAGTGAAGGATCTGAGGAATAAATAAATCGTGAAATAATAGAAAGACGTAATTAAAGAAAGTAAAAATATAACAGCTACTGTACACTCTACTGCTTCTTTAGTTTTTAGCTGCCACTCTACTCAGCGTTTCGCTAACGTGTTACACTCGTTACTTTTCAGGACCAGGTGTTGAGCAGCCAGGGTCAGCGGCTGCAGAGGACACTCGGCCGAGTAGGGTCCAGTAGCGTTACCCGCAGTTCTTTTTGTACTTTCTGCCACTGTAGTGAGTAGTTTCCTTGTTACTCCTTGTACTTCTTTATTGTAAACTTCGTGTTATGTACATATTTGTTGTTCTACTGTTGTGGTGGTGTATACGGTAGTAGTTCCTTTTCTTACTGTTGTATTTTGTTACTGCTAGTTATATTCATGCTGAATGTGGTTTATTTTATTGCTCTTTTGGTTACTTCCTCGTTGGACGACTAGGTCTTGGGATTAGTCGAGTCGGTCCGATTCTCGTGTCTCGTAGGGACTCGGGAATCGGGTCGTTACAATACCTCTCGTGCGAACACGCGAGAGGTATGGGTCTCTGTCTGCCCACGTCTCCGGGGGATTTTTCCCGCCGCCTTCGCACGCTTCGCGGCTGACTGATGCCTATTTAAGGAGTGGCACCCTCTGCCGCATCCTTCATGGTCCCCTTGGCCTGAGAATCCCCTCAAATTCCTCTGCTCCCAACTTCGGCCATTCACCCAGACCTTCCGGCGACTCTCCTCCTTTCTCGTCACCCTGCCACCATACCAGTGGCAGGGTTACCTCTGCAATCTTCCGTAGCGCCGCGCCGTACCAGCAGGCACACTCCAGCCCCTATTCCTTGTCGCCGTCTCTTCCCCTAGGCGTCTTCGTCTCCGACGACGGCAGTACCAGCCGCTCGCCACCTCCGCCTCCTCCGTTCACTCCTAACCTACCAACTAAGTCCCTCTTACCCTTCTCTTTAATTACCCTCTGTCAATTTGTTGTTCTGACCCCTCTACACCATTGTCCACCATCATCATCTCCACCTCCAACCACCAACTCCGGTGAGGCCATTTCACCACCACAGACAGCTCCACCCTTAACTAACCGGTCCCTGAGCATCACCTCCACCCACTGATCACCCTGCGACCCTCCACTGACCGCGCCACCCACTGTCTCCTCCCCTCGAACAGACCCACTCACACAGACTCAGACCGACCTGGGCACGCACGCCCAGGCCGTTCTGAGCCACGTTGACCCCCCCAGTAACTTCGTCATGCTTTGGCGAAGCCTGTCGAGCATCCTGACGTGGCCGAGAGGCCATTTTACTGATTTCAGGTCCCCGGTCTCCGCCGCCATTAACACCGAGCTTGGAGCAAGCTCGCAAGCAGCTCTAGGCCCTTCCAGCTCCAGGAGGCGCGCCTAGGCCCAACTCTAGGTCTTCAATTGGCAGCAAAGACCTCGGCTAGGGCGGCTATTGCTCGCACTCCCTGCCGCGGACGCGCGAGAGAGGAGGGGTGCAGATAGTCCCACCTCGGGCATTTGCAAGTGCCCCGCGACGCATAAATTGTAAAAGTGATTGAGGCTTATCGCCTCATTCACACGGGGTGAGGTCCCTCTCACCGCTCACCCGGCCTCGTCCGCGACCACCCCCTGCGGACCTGGCCCGACCCAATTTCCCAACCTATGCACACCTCGCCACCACCGCACGTCGGTGGTCTTGGTCCCGGGCGCGTAACTCGACCAGCATATCCGAATAGGCCTTAGGAGAGCGAGCCCTGGAGTGAAACGGAGAGAGAGAGAGAGAGCGAGAGAGAGAGAGAGACGGGGAGGGTAGGGGTTAGGTTTTGCCTAGCCATATGCCTGTGCAGGGAACTGATGAAGAAGAAGTAAGCAGAAGAAGAAGCAAGGAAGGAGCGGCCGAGGACTTAGCCGCACCAAGGAGCTAAGGCAAGAGAAGAGGAAAAGGAGAAGTAAGCTGAAGGAGACGCAGCTCAAGAAAGAAGAAGAAGAAGACCAAGCAGGAAGCCAACTGAAGAAGGAGAAGGCAGAGATAAAGCAAAAGGGAAAAGAAGAGAAGGAAGCTACCGCAGAGAGGAAGGCCAAGCAGCTGAAAGAAGAGAAAAAGAAGGAGCCAAGAAGAAGAAGAAGAAGCAGCTGCAGCTGAAAGAAAGAAGAAGAAGGAGAGCACGGGCACTGTAGCAAGTGTTTACTTAAGGCGTCTGATCCATGGAGTCAGACGTCTGAAGACAGAGAGAAAGGAGGACAAAAGAAGAAAGAGAGAAGAAAAGAGAAGAGACAAATTTTTACTTCCTCTCTCTAATCTGTTTGTAAAACAGTATATTATTATAAATTGTGATTTTCTACGCTTCTAGAATCAAGCTTGCTCCATGAGTTCGACCTCGGAGAATTTTTGTATTCGAGAAATAAAATAAAATCAGACCGGTCGGTTTACCACGACCACGGGGCGAGATGGCGAGGCGTGGAGTGGCGTCGCAGGAGGAAGTGTGGTGAGGCGCGGTGAGGGAGGAAGTATGTCGTACGTCCTGTCCGCGCCGAAGAGAAAAAGCATTTTCAGATGTCTAGTGAACATTCCAGACGTCCATACAGATGTCTAGTGAACATCCCAGACATCTTTAATGACCAAAGGGTGGTGGGTCGTTTCATCCTTGCTTCCTATTGATCTTGTGTTGTGCCAACACTCTGATTAAAGGGCAAATCAATACTCTTGGTGCACTTCATTCTGTTGCTTCTCAGAGAGTTCTTTTTATTCTTAATAGATAAGGAAGTCATTAATATTTTGGTGTGTTCTATAAGTGTTGTTTCATTCTTATTCTATTATTGTAGTTTGGGTATCTGGCCTGTCGGGTCCCCGTCTCTTCATTGTGAATGGAGAAACCTCTGTTTAGGGATCGAAGGTGGGATTTGTAATTGACGTACACTACCCTCGTTTAAGTAGTGTGATTAGTGGATTGATCACTTTGTGATCGAAAATCCTAAGTCAAGGGATTGGCTTAGGTGGTGGATTTCACCCGGTTTGTGTTTCCACCTAAAAATCTTGTGCCTCTTTTTGTGATTGTATTTTTATCTTGCAATATTTACAAAATGCACTATTCACCCCCCTCTAGTGCAATTTCAGGTTCAACCATGTAGAGAGATGAAGAACAGAGGCCACTCTACCTCAAGGTATCTACAAGAATGGGGGCATGAGCAGTCGATCTATACCTCCTATGACCTCTACGTAGTCTCGCTCCTCCTCGGGCGCGAGTCCTAAGTACCATGGGGTCAAAAAGAGTCATTTAGGATTTAATTAATTTTTCAGTTCTTAAAATGCTCCTTAACAATGTTAAGAATGGTACCAAAATGTAAAGGATTAAATTAGCTTTTCAATGATACCTTTCGTGCGTGAAGTCGAGGTAGTTTGAGCCTTGAACCAACCCAAAAGCCACCTCTGGGTCACGTGAACTGGCTCTAGACCGGTTTAGTCGAGCCACCCCACCTGCCATGTGGCGCACACTAACTTGCATGTGCATGGCGTCGCAGGTCGTGCCTGCACCCTTCTCTCCTCATCGCTGGATCTCGCTTGTCGCTCTTGGACCGTTGGATTCGGCCACCATTGACAACTCGCAATTCTCACGCGTGTGGCCCTCCCCCTTCCTTTCTTGCCTCAAACCTCAACGTGAGCGTGCGGTTCAAGGATCCAACGCATCGCTGCCTACCTCCTCTTGTCTTCAGCGTGCACGAGAACAAAGAGAGAGAGCGCTAGGTGCGCCTCTCCTCCCCTCCTCTTCTTGGTTTTTTTGCCCTCTTTTTCCCTTTCAGCCCTTCACTCTCCCTTCTCCACCTGCAGTTGAGGGGAGCGATGCCTGAGGTGGGGGTTGCGGTGTGGACAATGAGCAGTTTGGGGGGGGGGTGACTTTATAGAATGGCCTAGGGTTTAGTGGGGTTAAGTAAAATTTCAACCTCCCCCCCAAAACCTTCATCTTTTCCTTGTGAGGTCCTCTAAGACGAAATATAGGGGGGTGGGATTTTCGTTTAACCCATCAACGAAGAGGGAAACATTGTGGGGGTCCTCGGTCGTACTCTATTTGTGTTAAAATTGCAGAAGTAACCTAAAAATTCTGGAAATCACTCATAGGTCCCTATGAGGTTAATTAGTGCACGAAATTCATGAAAATGACCCTTGAAAATTAGGAAAATTTCCCAAGGCTTTTGGACACACAAAATGGGCATGTGAAAATTACAAGAAACCCCTTAGGGTCAAAATAATCCATAATTAGTCCCTGTGTGTGGCTTTGATAGCATAAAAATTTGCAAAGGCTATCTTATTGTCCTACAATTTTCCCGAAATCCCCAAGGGGTGAAAATGGAGGTTTAGGTGGGTCATTTCAAGGGAGAATGTTTCTTCATAGTCAATGTCTTCCACTTGATTATATCCTTTGGTAACAAGTGTTGACTTGAAGTCTTGCCTTGAATTGTAGTTTCAACTTGATGACATTTTGATTGGTAGCTTCACCTTTGCATCAACTTTTCAAGAATTGGAAGTCGAGTCATTTATCCTTAAATTTGATTATATGTTTCATGTAACCAAGTTGAAACCAATTTTCCATGGTTGAAATAACTTGTATTTCATCGAAGAGGCTAATGAAATCAAAGGCATTTCATGCCAAAAATTGAACAATGTTGAGGATGCTAGTATGCAAATCATCATCTCAAGCCTTGATGCTATTAGACATTAGTGTTAGAACCTACTTCCACCTCTCTTTTTTATGTTTTAATGTTAACAAAACTATTTTAAATCTAATGAGTTTTTGAAGTGATATTTACAAGGATAATCACAGGTTTACAGGAAGTTTGGATGATGACAACGAAGAAGATTAAAGTGCATGAAGATTTTTTTGTTGTTTATTGATTGTAACTTAGAAGTTTTTATGTCTCCTAAATAAGAAAAATTGATATAGGAAGTAAAATCAAACTAGGGATAATTAGGTATCAAACTCACCTACAATCGCTCGTTTAAAAAATTGGAAACGTTTCTTTGTCATATTAAAAGATTAATTGAGTTTGAAAAGCACTAAAATTGATATAAGTTGTTAATTCAAGGTACTTGTAGCAAGTACCAATTCTATTCATCAGTACCGGTACCTACAGGGCACAAGTTTGAGCCTCTACCTCAAATTATGAACAAGTATCGATACTCATCATGAGTACTAGTATCAGGTGCTCACAGTTTGTGGAGTTTATTCGTGCCTAGACCTTACAATTATCGGTATCCATGATGAATACAGGTATATGTAGGTCAGAGTGCCTGGTTCGTCTCAAACCTATGAGTTACAAGTACCGGTACCCATGAAAAGTACCGGTACCTAGTGACTTAGTTGGAACTCAACTGGAAGCACCGAGTACCGATATCTATGATGAGTACCAGTACCCAGGCTCTTTTTCGCTAGCTGCTGAAGAATTGTGAGCAGCTATTGGAACCTAGTTCTACTTCTCTTTTATGTTTTAGTGTTGACAAAATCATTTTTAATCTAATGAGTTTGTGCAGTGTTATTTACATGGAAATCACAAGATAACAAGTGTGGATTATAACAGGTGGATTCACAAGGAAGAAGTTTCAAGTGGATGAATTTTTTTTTTATGTTTATTTGTTGTAATCTAGAAATGTGTATGTCTCCTAAAATAATAAAAATTGGTTTAGCAAGTAAAATCAAATAAAGATAATTAAGTATCAAACTCACGTATAATTGTTCGCTTGAAAATTTTAAATTGTTTCTTAGTTATATCAATAGTTTAATTGAGTTTGAAAAGTACTAAAATTGATTAAATGAGTTAATCTTAGGTACTTGTAGCAAGTACTAGTACAGTTCATAAGTACTGGTACTTGCAAGACACTGGTTTGAGCCATAACCTCAAACTGTTAACAACAAGTATCGGTACTCATCATGAGTACCGGTATCAGGTGCTCACAGTTTGTGAACACTGGTGGTGTCTGGACCTTACAAGTACAGGTATATGTAGGTCACAGTTTTTGACTCATCTCAAACCTGTGAGTTACGAGTATCGGTACTTATGATAAATACCAGTACCTGGTAACTTAGTTAGTACTCAACTGTAAGCACTGAGTACCGATACCTATGATGAGTACAGGTACCCAGGCTCTATTGTGTTAGCTGCTGAGTAATTGTGAGCAGCTAGTACCGGTAGCACAACTTTAGTATTGGTACCAACTAATCATTGTGCCAAATCTGAACGGCTATTTTGTGATTAATCTTAACTCTAACCTTCTAATTACGCCCCCAACGGCTAGGGAGTGTAGGGGGGCTGCTTATTGGTCTATAAAAAGACCCTTAAGAGCTATCTTTACAATGCACAAGAATCAAAAGCATTCCTTACTTCCAGGATTCATACTCTCCTTTTCAAGCTGTAAGGGTGATAGTGCTTGTTTCTTTAAGCCTTCAAGAGGATCTTTGAATTGCAACAAGTTCTTTTGGTGATTTTTAGTTCTCTTCAAATCAATTTTGCGCACTATTTTTCATGCTAGATCTTACTATTAAATCTTGCTAAAGATATTCTTATTGGAGACTTAGGATTTTAGTTGTAAGTTTTTATATTTCTTGCTTACGCCTACAATATCTTGTTCTTATTTGTTCTTGTAATTGAGTTGAGGTGACCTGTTAATTACCTTGCATTTAGTAAATTGATTCCCTCCAGGTTGAAGGAATCGGGTTAAAAATCCTAACTCAGGAAACTTAGGTAATGGAGTACCCATGTGAGAAGAACCACTACATATTTGGTGTTCTTTTATGTGGTTTGAATTATTTGCAATTTTTTTATCACACTATTCATCCCCTTCTAATGTGCTTGTATTCATAAGATCCTACAACAGCTAGTACCAATACTACAACTTTAGTACCGATACCAACTATCCATTGTGCCAAATCTAAACGGCTATTTTGTGGTTAATCTTAATTATAACACCCTAAATATGCCCCCAATGGCTAAGGAGCGTAGTATGGTTGTTTGGTGGTTTATAAAAAGACCCTTGTGAGCCATTTTTACAATACACAAAAAATATACACCACCCATGCTTCCAGATCACATTCTCTTTTTTTTTGCAAGGAGCTTTTAGTTGTTGCCTAATGCTTCCTAGAATTTCACTGATTTTGCAACAAGTGTTTTGGCGTAAAATTTAGTTCTCTACAATTTTCTTTAAGCACCGATTTTCACGCTAGTTTTTATTATAACATTGTTAAATATATTCTTGTTGGAAACTTAGGATTTTAGTTATAAGCTTTTAAATTTCTTGCTTACACTTATAATATTTTTGTTCTCATTTGTTCTTGTAATTGGGTTGAGGTAACCCGTTAATTGCCTTATTATTTAGTAAATTGATTCCCCCGGGTAAATTGATTCCCTCCGACTTCTCTTATTTGCATTTTTTTTTGCCACACTATTCATCCCCCCTTCTAGTGTGCTTGCGTTCTTTAGATCCTACAGGTGGTATCAGAGCAGGTTGCGAGAAGACATAACTCAACTCGTGATGGCATCATCATCAACTAAGCACACCGAAGGCCAGAGTCATCCGCACATCCTCCCTACTTTGTTGGGTTAGACTATATATATTGGGAAAAGCATATGCAAGTATTCCTCAAGTCCATGGATAAGGATGCTTAGATGCTCATTCAAATTAGGTATTCGGATCTGGAGCCACAAGGAGTAGCATGGACTACGGATCAAAAGACGATGATCACTAGCAATGCAAAGGCAATGATGCACTTTATTGTGCATTATCCAAGGAGTTCAACCGTATCTCGACCTACGAGTCCACATACGAGATATTGAACACGCTTCAAGTCACATACGAAGGGACAAATATGGTAAAAGAAACTAGCATCTCTATTCTAACAGAAAATTATGAGTGTTTCAAGATTTGGGGAAATTGTCAATCCTGTAAAGAACCTTGGAGTGAAATTCATGGAAGAGCAGCTTGTAAAAAAAATCTTGAGATCTCTTACAAGAGATGGGTCTTCGAAATCCACAGTAATTCAAAAGGTGAATGATCTTCTAGCTCTTCCTCTTGACAATCTGATTAGAAGCCCCATGGCCTACGAGGTTCAACTGGAGAACATGAAGAAAAATGAGAAACCTATAAGCAAGAAGAAGGAGCTTGCTTTTAAATATGTAAAGGAAGATTCAAACTTCGATGACTCCGACAAAGAAGAAGTGTTTGCTCTTCTAACAAGGAGATTTCGACGATCCATTTCAAAGCAAGGTAAAAGAGTGAATAAGTTTTCAAATGATGTAGTCTGTTTTGAATGCAAGAAAAGGGGACATGTAAAAAAATATTGCCCATTAATCAAAAAGAAAAAAAGAAGAAAAGAAGAAAGAAAAAGAAATCTATTGGAAGAAGAAGATCTCAAGAAAAAGTATAAAGCGACTTGGGATGACAGTGATTCCAACATGGAATCCTCCTTCTAAAGAATCCAAGGAAAACGATGTCGCTCATTTATGTTTGATGGCACATGACGATAACTCAGAAAATGAGGTAGAATCTTAAATTTCTTTTAATGAATTACTGCAAGCATATGAAGAGTTATTTCATAAGGCTAAGTTATTTAAAAAGGAAATAAAGTTTTGCATAGTAACTAAAAAACCTTGGAAATAGAAAAATCATGTTTAGAAATAGAGTTAGATATGGCAAAAGATACTAACTCTCAGTTGCATGCAAAAATAATAGAGTAAGAAGATACCTATCGGCAATTTGAAAAGACTTTAAATAATCTAAAAACAACTACTAGGTTGAATACTGAGTTTTGTGATGCTTTGAAAGTCAAATTTCAAAGTAAAAAGAACGCAAAATAAATCACATGCACCTACGCATGCATGGATTTATCAAAAGGTTAAAAAATTCAAGAATTATAGATCTAACACAAAAGAGGTATATAAATCTCAGGATTTAAAAGGAACTAACATCTAAGGATCCAAAAGAAAATGGGTACCTAAATCAGATTTACTAAACTGTTTTGCAAACCAAGAAAGACAAGTGGATCGAAGACAATGGGTGTTCCAAGCACATGACAGAACACTCTGACCTATTGTAACGACCCGGTTCCCGAGTCCTTACGAGACACGAGAACCGGACCGACTCGACTAATCCCAAGACCCAGTCGTCCAACGAGGAAGTAACCAAAAGACAGTAAAATAAACCACATTCAGCATGAATATAACTAACAGTAAGAAAGTACAGCAGTAAGGAAAGAAACTACTACAGTAGGCACCACCACAACAGTAAAACAACATTTATCATATAACAAAAACTGCAGGTAAAGAAGGTACAGTGGAAACAAAACTACTCACTAGAACAGAAACAAAAAGAAGGTACAAAGCTGTGGTAACTCTACTGGACCCTACTCGGCCCAGCGTCCTCTGCAGCCGCCGACCCTGGCTGCTCAACACCTGGTCCTGAAAAAGGTAACGAGTGTAACACGTCAGCAAAACGCTGAGTAGAGTGGCAAACTAACCAAAGGCAACAGTAGAGTGTACAGTAGCTGTTATGTTCTATTACTTCCTTTATTTACATCTTTCAATTTTTCTCACTATTTCATTTACTTCTCAGATCCTTTACTTGATCTCGAATGTCCTCGTGGGACGATCTTGATTGCAGTCTTTTCCAAAAGTAGAAGTAGCACGTGGTGCTCTCCTGGCCGGGAGAGTCCCCCGTGGTGATCCTACCCTCAGTCAACCACCCCAAGGTCACTGACAGACGTAACGGTGACTACGGCTCGCGCGATAAGCGCACAGGTAGCTAGCCCGCACTGGCACGCGGTCAGTCGTTTCCGTTAACGGGTGCGCCCAAAGCACAGCACGGAACCAGGGCAGAGCCCTCTCAGTAACAGGGGTCCAACCCCTCCACAGTAACCAAACCGGGGCCTTTCCCCTCCACAGTCCGCGCACCCTCGCCTGACTACCCTGGTTTGCCCTAGTGGGCCTAACAAGTCGGTGAAGGAGGCTAGCAGAACCCCGGGACCCGTGGGGTAGCTAGTACTCTCCTAACACTACTAGCTCTCCTCGGTACTACGTACACGAGGGCCAACAAGTCGGTACAGAGCGGCCAAGCCTAACCCCGGGTCCCTGGGGCGGCTGGCCCCACTCTGCACTAAAACAGGTACAGGTACTTCCCTTGGTACTGCGTACCCAAGAGACAGTACAAACTACATCTCAGTTCCATTCCTTTTCTTTCCAGGAGTTCCACTCCTAATTCCCCGTAGGGTTCCAGCTCTTTATCTCAGAACATCATATGTTTCACTTTCCAGATTCACGTTCTCACATTCCATGATCTCAACATGATTCTTTATGCATAACAGGCAGCTGTTAATTAAATTTACAGGCAGCTTTATATATATTCCTTTCCATTTTTTTTCCAAGACTGCAGTAATATACATTCCACTAGTTTTTCCACCCTAGGATTCATGCCATATCCTAGGATCTATCATACAATCTAGTTTTCCGGCCCTAGGATTCATGCAACACCTAGGAGCTATCATTCCATATATTTCTCATTCCTAGGATTCATGCAATGCCCTAGGTTCTAGTTATGGTTCCATACTTTAACAGATTTTATTAATACTTAAAACCACTCTACCAGGTACAACGGAAGTAATGGGGGCGTGGTCGGGAATCCCGCGCGCCTCCGCGACTCTCAAGACTGCAACCGAACGAGGTCCTATCACAAGGATCAAACACAAGGAGTGTCTCAAAACAGTGTATAGCTACTGTAGGCGGGTAGAGGAATACATTCTGAAACGAACGCAACTCGAATCGCGGAAAACGGAGCCCAAACGGGCCCTAAACGGGTCGAGAAAGACGATACTGTGCAAAATCAGACGTCTGGAACTCCTTCCAGACGTCTTAAACGGTGGATCAGAGAATTACCTGTTCGGCTTGGTTCCCCGGACGTCCAGAAGTCTGTGGGGACGTCTCTCCTAGATCCCAGACGTCCGATGGTCGCTCAGGACGTCTGGAGGTCACTCCCGCCGTCTGGTACAACTTCCAGACGTCTGATTCGCAAAGGATGACGAATCAGAACACCTGCGCACAGCCAACCCTCCTCCCTCAGTACGGTCAGTCGACAAGAAGAAGGAGAAAGCGGAAACTCACCTTTCAGACGTCTGTATGATCTCACAGACGTCGACCTTGCCGTCTGGATATCAATCCAGACGTCTGATTCTGGAAATTTTTCCAGAACCAGAACCTTGCTCGGCCTCCGCTCGCGACGCCGCCCGCGTCGCACCTCGCGCGTCCGCTGCTCCGCCCGCAGCAGGTCCCTCTCCGCGACGCTCTGCGCCCCCTGCGCCCTCCGCCGGCCGGCCAAGCCGCTCCCGGCGAGCTCGCCCTCACGGCAGAGCCCCGCCCTCGCACGCCGCAGCTCCTCCGCGCCTACTGCGGCTGCCGCTGCCGCTGCGCCCTCGCGTCCGCTCGCTCTCGCGCACAGGTAGGAGAGAAGGAGGAGGATGGTGGAGACGGGAGGGGAGGCGCGCCCCCCCCCCCCTTTTAACGCCGCGCGGAGAGGAGAGAGAGAGACGGTCGCAGTCGCCTGCAGCCGCAGAGAAGATGCAGGATCGCAGGTCTGCGCGCACAGGCGCGCAGACGAATATCCCGTGCGAGCATAACTGTTCGCCAGACGTCTGTAAACTATGCCGGACGTCTGGTCAGACGTCTGGATGTGATCCCAGACGTCTGTACAGACGTCTGGGCCACCTCCCAGACGTCTTAAAAGACGTCTGGGGCACGCGCTCGTTACACCTATTTATAGAGTGGACGAGAATTCAAGATAGAAGACACGTCAAATTGGGCGACAACAAACGTTGTCGCATTATTGGTGAAGGTACAATAGGTAATTCAACTATGGAGGCATGTAAGGTACTTTTAGTAGAACATTTAAAACATAACCTGCTTATCATTAGTTAAATTTGTGACAATGGTTCTGATGTATTGTTTACAAAAACTGGATTTAAAATATTAAAAGAAGGATCTAATACTATTTTAATTGAAGGTTTTAGATATGAAAATATCTATGTTCACTTTTCACAAGAGAAATCTGTGAAATGTCTACTTGCCACTCATGTTGAAGTGGATTTATTACACCGTAGGCCAGGTCACATAAATCACGAACACCTCAATAAATTAGCCAAAAATGAGTTAATAAGAGGCCTACCCAAACTAACTTATAAAAAGGATGCATTGTGCAAATCTTGTGAACTCGAAAAAATGCACAAAGCTTCTTTTAAATTAAAAGACTTAGTTTCAACCACATGTCCTTTAAAATTATTACACCTTGACCTATTTGGGCCAACACGATTTGAAAGCCTAAACATATCAAAATTTTGCCTAGTTATTATTGATGACTTTTCAAGGTTCGCTCGGGTCATCTTCTTGAAACATAAGGATGACTCATTTGCCTCCTTCCTAAGTCTTGCTCGAAGACTTTAAAAGGAAAATTCATCTTCCCTTCTTAGACTTAGGACTGATTATAGGGGTGAATTTGAAAACGAAAAGCTTTCATGTTTTTGTTTCAACTCTGGCATATCTGATGGGAACACCATCATTAGCCATTACTGGCTCAATTTGGTCTAAAAAGGTTAACAAATGCTCTTACATATCCTTCAGAAGGTCCTAAGGGTAGATTATCCTATTTTGAAAAGAAGAGAAGAATGCAAGGTTATTTCTGTAAAATTAACAGCATTCCACAAACACAGAATAACCACAGGGTATTTCAGGGGTTTATTAAAGGTCATTTGGTCATTAATGTCTAATAAGTGGGTCCATATAGAACAAAACGGATTTTCACACATTTTAGAAATTAATGGACATCTGAAACACTAAAAGCAGACCCACTTAACTAACTAAGGTTCTGATCAGGATAAAATTCACATAAACCCTCTAAAATTTATAGAAAAATATTCTATAGGGTTTGGTATCTTTGATTTGACCATCAGAACTCAATTTGACATAAAATAAAGTCTCAAACAAACAGTTACCCTAATTTTAGTTTCTACAAAAATTACCCAGTCAAACTTAGTCAAAACCTAAATCCGATTTCACCATCAGATTTCTTTGGTCCAAATTAGGTTTGTACCAAAATTTGGGCCTAAGCTGAGATCATGTTGACCTAGTTTGCATTTTGGTCCAAGTCTGACTCTTTTCCTTACAAAATGCTCCTCAACTTTCAAAAATCATTGCGAACAGCCCCCTAACTTTGTCTTCTTCTTTGTAGATGGGTCCCTACCGCCATGGTAGGTGTGAACCCACACACCCGAAGTTTCAATCATGGATTCCTCCTTGATTACTTGATCAATTCCTTCGAAAATTCGAAGGGATAATCCTGAGGAAATCCTTGATCATCTAAACCTATTTCTAGTTTCCAAATCTTCCTTTGTGGCTAGTGCGAATCCTTGGACCTCAAGCTTTCTTTTCCTAAAATTCCAAGCTACGCAAGCTTGTTTACAAGCATAGAAGCTCTCTTGAAGGCCTATAAAGGACCTCTATGCACAACCTCACCTCTTTAGCAAGTTTTGGCAAGACAATTACCCCTCTTTTCCCTCCTCTGGCCACCGAAAAATCTGCTCCGGCGACCACCCTCGATCCCCCTCTTTCGGAAGTCCAACCATCAAATTGGATGGCCTATCTTCCTCCCCTCGTCTTCGTGATCCTCTCCAGCCAAAGGGAGGTCATTCCTCTACCTCGTTCACCGTCTCCACCTCCTTCTCCAACTCCGATTAAGCCACTACCGGAGCTCCCCAGACTTCTCCCTCTCCCCTAAGACCCTTTACCAACCCTTCTACTCCTCTACATCATTTCCCCCTCACATACACTCCCAATCGACTACGTAACACACCCCAACGTCCTCACCTTCTTCTACTTTGGCGAAGCTTCGGCGACACCTTCCCATTCGCTCCATCACACAAAACTCACTACCGCCAACTCCATTAGTTCGCCTCAACCTCCAGAACAAAAGCCCTCTATCAATTATGGCATTCACCTTCTCCATCACTCCACCAGCCAACCCACCTCCGCAGCTCCTCCATCACCGACAGGCATCCACCGGCCACTATACACCCTCCACCAGCCACTGCTGAGTTCACCTTTACACGATGAAGCCATTGAGTGTTCTAATTGGGGCTTAGTGTTCGTATTTTGTGTTTCAGGTGCCTCACTGGACGACCACCACCGCCTCTATCTTCTCCGATCTCAGTTGCTCTTCTCCGACCTTGTTCATCTTCGCTTCCAAGCCCAGGTGAAGTGGCCCAGCTTCAAGTGCACTTCCAGGTCTAGAATTAAAGCTACTAGCACCTCCTTTGACACCAATTAGAAGCTCCATCTGCTGCAACCATCACGCAAAGAAGGTCGTGGTACATAGTCCCACATCAGTGCCTAACAAAGCTGTCGCGTGAGATAAATTGAATTTGTGCCCTTAGCCGGTTGCCTCCGTGAGCACCAAGGTGAGGTCCCACTCACACGCTCCAATGCACGTTCCCTCGCCTGCGCTCACGCCACACGGATCTGGGTGTTTGTCCGATTACCCGGATACGTTTGGATTTCTGAGAGAGAAAAGAAGAAAAAGTAAGAGAAAGGGGGGGTTTGCACTCAGTTGTGCTCTCTCTACACTTTGTGCCTCTGTGTTGTGCCTCTCCTTGAGGCTTGAAGAGAAGAAGAGAGGACCTTGAGTCTCTACTGGTTAAGGCATCTGAGCGCCTCATCTGTCGTCTGATTTCGTTGGTTCTGTGTTCCTATGGCTATATTAGTTGGTTACTAACATGGAATAATTGGTTGATCATTACTGTTCAGTTATTTGAGAATTATTGTGAGCATAATTAGAGGGGTAATTGGTGATTTAAATCACCATTTTGCCCCATTCTTTTTGTGCCTTGACATTGATTTTCATATATATATATATATATATATATATATCATTCTTACTTTCTCATATTTGTGGTGATATTATGATCTTTGTGATTAATTGCAGCACTTGCTCTCTGCGTTCGACCTCGGATTTCATTCGAGTTATAAATTTTATTCGTTTTCAAGCGATTTCGACCTATATTATGACACATCTTTTGAAACATTAATTTCATACGTAAACAATATCCCATGAATTTTCATTCCCTTGGGCACCATGTTAAAATGGTGTTGTAGAGCATAAGAATCGCACTCTACAAGAATGCACCCGAACTTTGCTCTAGGAGTTTGGGCTTCAAAAGTATTTTTGGGCTGAAGCCATTAACACGGCCTGCTATGTTCTTAATCGAACACTTTTAAGGCCTATTATCAAGAAAATTCGATATGAGCTATATTATGAGAGGTCTCCTAGGATTTCATATTTTAGGGTGTTTGGAAGTCTATGTTAGTTGTTAAACACCGGAGATCGACTTGATAAGTTTGATGCTAAATGTGATGAACGCATCTTTACTGGCTATTCAACCAGAAGCAAGGCTTATCGAGTTTTTAACAGGGAGACTTTTGTAGTAGAAGAATCCATGCACGTTTCATTTGATGAAACAAAATTAGGAGAACTTGAATCAAATCAACTAGAGTCTGATGATGAGAATACCCCCTTCATCAATGCATTAAAAATGGAAGATACATGAAATGTACATGATCTTCTAAAAGAATGGGTACACCACAAGGATTACTGTTGATACTAAATTATTGGCGATATTAAACAAGGTGTAAAAACCCGATCTCAATTAAGGGATGAGTTTGTCCTTAATACTTTTGTTTCTCAATTTGAACCTAAGAAAGTTGATGGGGTATTAAAGGATGAGTCTTAGATTGTAGTCATGCAGAAGGAGTGATAACACTGCATCTTGTGATGATAATTCCGTTAAATAGGGCCCATCTTAAGAATAAAAGGCATAGATAACACAACATAAGTAGAATGGGAGCATTGCATGCATCATATGTCAAGATTGCTTATAAAACAACATTAATAGCCATTTGTATGAGCACTTGTCAAAGCAGGCCTCAGATGAGCAATCGAATCGCACAGATGGATATTCAGGATATAACCAAGTCGCAATTGCCCCGGAAGATCAAGAAAAGACCACATTCACTTGCCCGTACGGCACGTTTGCATTTCGTCGAATGTCGTTCGGGTTATGCAACACACCTGCTACCTTCCAGCGTTGCATGCTAGCCACTTTTTCAGAAATGGTGGGTGAATACTTAGAGGTCTTTATGGATGATTTCTCTGTATTTGGGAATTCATTCGACCATTGTCTGAGCAACTTAGAGAAAATCCTAAAATGATGTATTGAGGTTAATCTGGTGTTAAGTTGGGAAATGAGTCATTTTATGGTTCAAGAAGGAATTGTCCTCGGTCACATCGTACGCATTGGGGCATTGAGGTGGATCAGGCTAAGGTTGATTTGATTTCCAAACTCCCTCCGCCTAGCTCGGTCCGACAGATTCGCTCATTCCTGGGACACGTTGGCTTCTACCGAAGGTTCATTAAAGACTTCTCCAAGCTTTCCAACCCCTTAATCGACCTTCTGGCCAATAACGCCATATTCCACATGTCCTCTGATTGCATCCAGGCTTATCACACCCTCCGGGACTTAAGTCTCCACAGCCTCTGTACTTCAGCCCCCGGATTGGTCCCAGGACTTTAAGATTATATGTGATGCATCAGATTTTGCCATAAGCGCTGTCCTGGGACAAAGACAAGACAAGAAACCCGTGCTGATCTACTACGCGAGCAAAACATTGGACGAGGCCCAACGAAATTATACGGTCATAGAGAAAGAATTGCTCACTATAGTCTTCGGACTAGAGAAGTTCCGACCATACTTGCTGGGATCCCACATGACCATCTGTATTGACCATTCAGCCATCCGGCTCCTGTTGGCTAAAAAGGATGCGAAACCCAGGCTCATCAGATGGATTCTGCTCTTGCAGGAATTTGACCTGGAAATCCGCAACAAGGCTGGATCAAAGAATGTAGTGGCTGACCACTTGTCTAGACTTCACCTAGACCACATTGGACCCTCCCTGCCTTTATTTGACACCTCCCCCAATGAGCGCATTCTGGCTGTGCAAGACAAGAAACTGCCTTGGTATGCTGACTATGTCAACTACCTAGTTGTAGGACAGACCCCGCACAGCTGGTCCAAACAGCAACGGGACAGGTTCTTGGCTGAGGCCAAGCACTATTTCTGGGATGATCCCATGCTATTTCGCCTCTGTGCTGACCAGATCATCAGGAGGTGTATCCCCGAGAACGAAGTTCAGAGTGTGCTTTCTTTCTGTCATGACCAAGCTTGTTGTGGCCACTTCTCTGGAAAGAAAATGGCTGCGAAGGTTCTGCAGTTTGGATTTTACTGGCCTTCCCTATTTAAGGATGCACACAACTTTGCCATGACCTGCTCACGCTGCCAAACGCTGGGGACCACGACCAGAAAAGATATGATGCCCCTCCAGCCCATCTTGACTGTCGAAATCTTCAATGTTTGGGGTATCGATTTTATGGGCCCCTTTCCACCATCCAACGACTTTGAGTACATCCTAGTCTCGGTAGACTATGTTTCTAAATGGATTAAAGTCATCGCGACCCATAGATGCGATCACAGGACTGTCATGGACTTTGTTAAACAGAACATCTTTTCCCGGTTTGGAATGCCAAAGGCCATGATCAGTGATGGTGGAAGCCATTTTATTCACTCCCAATTCCGTGCCCTGCTTAGAAAATACGGGGTTAACCACCGCATTGCTACCCCGTATCATCCGCAAACAAATGGGCAAACCGAGGTCTCAAATAGACAAATCAAGAACATTTTACAAAAGACTGTGAGACCTGACCGAAAAGACTGGTCCACACGACTATATGATGCCCTATGGGCATACAGGACCGCTTTCAAGACCCCGATAGGCATGTCGCCTTATAGCCTGGTCTTTGGCAAGGCCTGCCATCTTCCTGTCAAATTGGAACACCGGGCTTATTGGGCTGTCAAGTAATGTAACATGGATTCCCAGTTAGCCGGTACGCAGAGGACGCTCCAACTCTCTGAGCTCGAAGAAATTCGTTGGGACACCTTTGAGAATAATCGACTGTATAAGGAGAAAATAAAAGCCGTCCACGGCCGACTCATCCATAGAAAGACCTTTGAGCCTAACCAGCAAGTCTACTGTTCGATGGCCACCTAAAACTCTTTCCGGGGAAACTCAAGTCCAAATGGACAGGACCATTTTGGGTGGTTAAGCCTCACTCTAATGGGGCGGTTGAAATCCTTGATCCAAACACTGTGCACACTTTTACAGTCAATGGTCAAAGATTGAAACACTTCCTAGCCCAGGTTCCCCCAAAGGAGAGTGCCACCCTCATTGAGGGATGACACGAAGCACCGCCCAGTTGGAAGCGTTAAACTCAGCGCTTCCTAGGAGGCAACCCAGATGATTCAGGTTGATCCGGTATTTTACGTCACTCAGGCAATATCTTTTTAAACCCCTGTTGCATCCATGTATTTGCCAATGAGGATATTGTCCAACTTAAGCATGGGGGGGTAAATTGCACGATCCTGAGCTCATTTAATCAGTTTAAATAAAATAAAATAAAAATTAAATTTAGGAAGAAACTTAGGCATTAGAAACTTGTCAATAGTGGAAAATAATACAAAAAAAAGTTGAACTCTTTGACCTTTCAGGCCTTCAGGCTTAACCAGCCCTGGTGTCCGTTAAAATATGGATTTAGCTTTAAATCCTTGCAACCTTAAGCTACTCTAATCCACCTACTAAATAAGGTGATAATTATACGACTTATCAACTCACCCTCTAACTCAGAAGGACTTTGAGTCTATGCATCTGCACACATTTTTGCACAGACTCACTCCTCGGAGATTTTGACAGAGATTGGGTAACTAATGAACTCTCTAGGGTGGTATGGCTGGCAAGTTGTCGTGGGTAACAGCCCATTAGCAGGTTGTTCAGAGCTCAGCCACAGGACCACTTCTTCATTTCCTCTAGGTACATTTGAGATCAGGGAAGCCACCTACAAAAAAAAAAATAGAGAGAAGAAAATAAAATAAACCACACTTCACCGCATGAGTATGGCTGGCAAGTGATCATGGGTAACAGCGCATTGGTCGGTTGTCCAGAGCCCAGCTCAATAATTACACAAAAAGAACCAAAACACTTAAGGAAGAAGTGGGAAAGTAGTACAAGCCGGGGAGATATACACTGGAAAAAACCTTGTGTTGACCCCAATTAGAACAAACGTAAGGAGAAAGCTACCAATCGAACAAATACACCTTCAGGCAAAATACTTCTTCTTCCGGTCACCTAGGGGCGTAGAAACCCGAAGTTTGTTTGAATTACTGTTTAGTGAGTCTATCACGATCTTCACACCAAGATGCTTAGCACTTAGAGTTTTGTCCGAGTTTTGGGTGGGTTGGGTAGCCATAAAAGTTACCAACCCACTCTGAATTCCAAAAAAAATCTAAAAAAATATGTACGTACACATATGTATATTTACATACATGAAAGCAAGGATTCAGGCAATTCGTATTTTGGCAGACACTCGGGCGCTGCCTAGTCTTTGTAGATTAAGATCTTAGTATATTTCCTCCTATTGACAAGTGACGAAGTGTCTAAGTAACTACTTCTTAAATTCTGATAAAAAATAAAGGTAGAATAAACCTTGCAAGGGACTAGCAAGGAATAAGCATGGGGGTATGATAACACATCATCCTGGGGTGATAATTCCATTAAATAGGGCCCGTCTTAATAATAAAAGGCACAGATAACACAACATAAGTAGAATGGGAGCATTGCATGCATCATATGTCAAGATTGCTTATAAAACAACATTAATGGCCATTTGTATGAGCACTTGTCAAAGCAGGCCTCAGATGAGCATTCGGACCTCACGGATGGACTCAGAACGACGAACGTAGTCCAACGGACTCGAAATCGGCCAAATCCAACATCCCAAGCTCCCACAATGGGCCCAAGAAGTTCTGACCGTTGATCTGATTATCAACGGCCCACGGTGCGCGACGTGGCGCCCACTCACTTCGTCTAGACCATGCCTGCTTCCACCTTCATCCAGAGAGCAAATCTCAGCTGTCGATTTTCGATCGAACGTCTAAGAACGGCGCGCACGCCCGCGGTCGCCGCGACAAAGCAGCGGGCGTAGCGCAGTGATTGGAGCACACGCTCTCGCCCACGCGACGCGTGTTCGAGCCGCATGGAGCTGAAATTCGGAGACGACGACGCGCGCGGGCAAAATTGGGCCGCCTGATCAGTGGCAGATGGACGAGATCGCACAACGTAGCGCCCGCAAATGCACCCTGGCCAAACGCACACGATGACGCCGGCGTAAGGGCGCGATCCAGGTGAGCACCTCGCGCGAGATCGAAGATCGGATGGCTCGTAGCGAGCGCACGCAGATCGGGCGCGAGGAAGAACTGCTGCGGGCGAGCGACCCTCGGGCAGGGGTCTTCACCGACATTTTGAGAAGGGTTTTAGCGATGTTCGGGACGTCACTAAAACCCCTTCTTCATTTGGAAAGCCCTTCTCTCTATTTAAACCCCTTTCAACCACCCATTCAAGGCATTCACTCCACTTGCAACTACTCTACCCCTCTCCTAGCTACCTTAAAGCTCTTTTGTAATCACCGGAAGCGACGAGCCACCGACGGAGTCCTCTCCACCACCGTGGCTTCCTCGCCGCCCTCCCTCTCTCTCTCTTTCTTCCCTTCTTTTAAGATTTCTTTACTTCTGTTTAAGCATGTATCTAATGTTGTAATTCATGAACTAAATCTGCATGATTAATGAAGTTGTTTTGTATTCAGTTGTTTGCTCTATTTTCTATTTAAATTGCATGTTACAAATGAAATAACTCTAACCCTAATCTCTCTCTCTCGCTTTTTACCTGCGCCTTTTCATAAGCAAAACCCCACGATTTTCGTGACAATAAGTGACAAGAAAAATTCAATTTTCACGCCTCCCTGAGAGCGACACTTGAACTCACATCCGTTTCTTTACTTTAAAACTGATGTCGTAAGTGCAAACTATAACGACACTTCCAAACACACGCGCACGAACCACGTCAAGGAACTACTCCAATTTGCAAGTAACAATGTATGGAACTTAGTACCCGCTCCTGAGGGTAATTCCATTATTGGAACCAAGTGGGTGTTCGAAAATAAATTGGATGAATCTGGTGTAGTAATCAGGAATAAGGCCAGACTTATGCCTTAAGACTATAACCAACAGGAGGGAATTGACTTTGATGAGTCGTTTTCTCCTGTTGCCTGCTTAGAGTCAATTTGGATGCTACTTGCCTTTGTAAGTGCAAAGGGCTTCAAGTTATTTGAAATGGATGTTAAGAGTGCTTGCCTTAATGGTTATATTAAGGAAGAAGTTTATGTTCATCAGCCTCTCGGGTTCGAGGACCCAGCACACCCAGAGCATGTATTCAAGCTTAATAAGGTGTTATATGGACTTAAACAAGCTCCTAAGGCCTAGTATGATCAGCTTTGGTCATTTCTTCTCCAGCATGGATATCGGATTGGAGTTGTTGATTCAACTTTTTTTGTAAAGGAAGAAGGAAATGACATCTTGTTGGTCCAAATATACGTCAACAATATCATATTTGGATCAACCAGGGAGTCCCTGTGTCAAAATATTTGTGAGACTATGAAGATTGAGTTTGAAATGAGTATGATGGGTGAACTCAAGTTCTTTTTAGCCCTCCAAATCCAGTAATTGGACACATGTATCTACATTAGTCAAACAAAGTATGTTCTTGAAATTATCAAGAAGTTTGACTTTGAAAATGTAAAAGGAAAAAGGACTCCAATTGCTCTATCTACTTCTCCTGGTGAAAACTTATCCAACAAGAAGGTAGATGAAAAGAAATACCGAAGTACGATAGGTTCACTACTATATCTTACAACTTCTAGGCATGATATTCTTTTTGCTACATGTTTATGTGCAAGATTCCAATCTGAACCCAAGGAATCTCATTTAAATGCAGTAAAAAGAATTTTTAGATACTTAACTAGCATAAGAGATCTTTGTCTCTTTTATCTTAAAGCACATACCTTAGACTTATTGTCCAATAATGATGCAGATTATGCGGAGAGTCAAACAGATCGAAAAAGCACTAGCGGCACTTGTTTTATTGGAGAATCTCTGGTATCATGGTTCTCTAAGAAACAGACATATGTTCCACTTTCTATGACAGAAGCAGAATATATTGCAGCTTCACTTACCTGCTCTCGGTCATTTGGACGAGATCCTTGTCTGATTTTGGATTGATTTTTGCGCAATCTATAATTTTACGTGATAGTACAAGCGCAATCAATTTATCCAAAAATCCGATACATCATTCACATACCTAACACATAGGTGTTCGACATCATTTTCTTACAAATAATGCACTTCAAGGTGTCATTCACTTAGAATTTATAGATACCCAAAATAAATTAGCAGACATTTTTATAAAACCTCTTGCAGTGGAGAGATTCTACTTCATTAGAAGAAAATTGAGGCTTTGTATAATTAAAGAAATTCAAAATTAAATGATTGATTGTCATATAACTTGTTTGTAATTATAAAAAATCCTGAGCACTTAACTGCAATTTACCTACTTCCGCTAATAAGGGGAATAATGTAATATTTCCATATTTCTGAAAATTTTAAGGTGATGATTGTAATGTAGCTACTTAACTTAGGGTGTTGATTACATTATTTTTCATTACCTAAGCTTTAAATCTACATCTTCTCAACCACTAAAGTGGTCATGTGACTTGCACATGACCCATCATATATAAAAGAAAGAGAGTGCAAAAACTTACCTCATTTTGTTCTCTTCAAAACCCTAGCCCCTCTTTCTCTCCAAGCCATCCCCCAGAGAAAATCCCCAACTCTAAGGCCCTCCTCGAGGATTCAAGGTATTCCATCCTCCCCTTGTTCGTTCTTGATCATCTTTCATCTTGTTTTTTGTGTTTCACATCATGGTATTCAACTCAATCTGCTGTTGCATTTTTTTTTTTGTCGGGTACCAACAGGTATCGATACCCATCATCGATACCGATACTCGCTGATTGCAACAGTGCCTCCTATGAGTAGTAGATAGCATAGGTACTGTAAAGACACGTTCTGTCCTAAGCCTTTTAAGACATCTGGACTGTTGGTCAGACATCTGGACCCCTTCCCAGACGTCTGGAAATCGAAATTTTTGGTACGAGCTTCGTGTCTGCGCACGGGATGCGCGCAGAAAGTACCCTCTCTCTCCTTTTCCCTCCTCTCTCCAAAATCCAAACCCTAACGCACCCCTTTATAAACCCCTCTTCTCCTCTCTCGTTCTCCCCACTCCACTGCCAGCCACCTTCTTCTCTTCCTCTCCACCCTAGTGAGAGCAGCTAGCGCAAGAGAAAGCCCGAGCGCGACAACGAGGAGAGGCGGAAGAGCCGAGCTCATGAGAGCTCACCAGAGGGCGCACGGCCAAATCGACGCGTGCGGGAGGAGGTGAGCGTCAGGGGAGTCGTCCCCGACATTGCTGCAGCTGGAGCTGCAGGCAAGGAGGCGAGGCCGTGGCTGCACGCAGCGGAGGAGAGCAGGAAGCGGATCTGGTTCTGGGATTTTCCCAGAATCAGACGTCTGGAGTGACGTCTACACGACGGTGTGGACGTCTTGTGACGACACCATACATCTGAAAGTAGATCTCCGCGTAGGCACGTTCCCTTTGCAGATACGGCCATGGAGGCCGCTCCGCAGCTATGTTTTGCATGGCTTAAAATAGATCTTGCTGTTGTTTGCAAAAATTGCTTTAGGAAGGCGCGAGACACGCCCTCCCACGCGTTTCAAATGTCTGGACAGCTTGCTAGACGGCTGGAAGCACTCCCAAACGTCCGGAGAGGAGGTCGAACATTTGGAGCTGGGTCCAGACGGTCCAGAGGAGCTCCTGGACGTCTGAGGTCGACGCAGAACCTGAGGTGCATTTTTGTTTACTTTTAAGACGTCTGGACCTTGTGCCAGACATCTGATTTGGGTCTGTAACCCTGTTTTTGACCTGTTTAGGGTCCATTTTGTGCAAACAAGTTATCGATGTGTTCCTTGATAGTTCCTCTACTTGTTAGAAGGACTTCTATACTATTCTGAATGTTCCATTGTGATTGTTCCTTGTTATAGGACTTCGTTCTGTTGCGGGTTCGAGGCTGGCTAAGGCACGTGAGCCTGCCGTTCGAGCTCCCAATACTCCTGGGTTGTTTGGTAGAGTGGCTTTCCCTAATTTAATCATAAACTTGAATGCAGATGTGGATTGAATAACCAGAACCTAGGATATGGCATGAATCCTAGGACGAGAAGTTTCCTGGAAATGTCTGTATGCGTGTTTGATTTGCAGTCTTGAATGAATAGAAAGAAATGATAACAACTACCTGTTAATGAACAAGGCCTGCCTGTGAAAAAAATGAATTACCTGTGCTAGTTAAACAGTTACATGTGACATTACCTGTCGTATACGTTAAATGATAGAAATACGAGTTGCATGTGTATAACCTGAGATTGGAAATGTGAATGATAGAAATACGAGCTACATGTGAATAACCTGAGCATTGAAATGCGAATGATGAAACCTGGTATGGAATGGCATGAGAAACATGAGCATGAATCCTACGGGAAATTAGGAGTAGAGCTCTTGGAAATAAATGGAATGGATCTGGAAATGTGAGTGGGAAGTGTGCTGGCCCTCGAGTATGTGGTACCAAGGAGACCGACTGTCCCCTGTTTAGTGTAGAGCGGTGCTAGCCGCCCTTGGGTTGGGACCCAGGGTTAGGATTGGCCACTCTACACAACTTCATGGCCTCGTGTACACTGTATCGGGGAGAGTTACTAGTGTAGGGAGAAAGCTAGCCACCCCATGGGGCCTGGGGTTCAGCTAGCCACCCTACATCGACTTACTAAGCCCACTGGGCAAACCAGGGTAGTCAGACAAGGGTGCGTAAGCTGTGGAGGGGCGAGACCCCTGTTTGGTTATGAGGGGCTGGACCCCTGTTACTGAAAGGGCTAGGCCCTATACTATTCCATGCGGTACTTTGAGCGTACCTGTTAGCGGAAACGACTGACCGCGTGCCAGTGTAGTGTAGCTGCCCATGCGCTTATCGCGCGTGCCGTAGTCACCGTTACGTCTGTCCGTAACCTTGGGGTGGTTGACTGGGTGTAGGACCACCACAGGGGACTCTCCCGACCAGGAAAGCACCATGTGCGACTTCTACTCTTCAGAAAAGACTGCAATCAAGATCATTCCCACAAGGAACATTCGAGATCAAGAAAGAGATCTAAAAAGAATAAACCAATGGGTGAAAAGGAATAACTTGTAAAATAAAGAAATTGGAATATATAGTTACCTGTTAGCTCTTACTGCTTTAGTTAGTTGGTTGCCACTGTACTCAACGTTCGCTGACTTTATTACTCATAACCCCTTTTCAGGTCCAGGTGTTGAGCAGCCCGAGTCTCTGGCTGCAGAGGGTGCTGGGCCCAGCAGAGCCCAGTAGCAGTAGCTTTTTGTAGTACATCTATTGTAGTGAGTTTCAGACTCTTGTACCTTTACGTTTTCTGTACCTTGTTTCCGTTTTACTGTTGTGGTGGTAATATGTACTGTTAGCAACTTTTCTTTCCTTACTGTTTGTACTCTTTTTATTGTTAGTTGCATAGCATTGTGAATGTGGTTTAATTTCCTGCTTTTTAGTTATTTCTTGTTGGACAACTGGGTCTTGGGATCAGTCGAGTGGGGCCTGTCTCTTGTCTTGTAGGGATTCAGGAACCGGGTCGTAACAAGAGAATATCAGAGCAAGGTCGTCCCGAGAAATGAACCAACTAATTGAAAATAACTAATTCACGTGCATGCAACTAGAGTAACCACCACAACGTAACACTTGACATATGTTCTTAGTTTTCCCTTGCTGAAGTCCGTTAGAGTTGACTTCTTTTGTTCTGTTTTTGCGTCTCCTTGCAGGAGATGCCTTGACTTGGAGTCCTTGAGACGGGCCGCGGATGTGGCCGTGGACAAGGTCGGAGGGGCGAACACAAGACCAACGTAGCGCTGGACGTGGGGGAGGGGGTGGTCCTCCACCACCTCCACCGCACTTTGACACTTCCGAGCACAAGCCCTCCATGCCTGGAGGCGTGACCGTTCCCCCACTATTGATGCACTATGAGCTTTTCGGACAGTTCCGGAAGCTGAAGCCCCCTTCCTTCAAGGGGGATGAGGACCCGTCAGAGGCGGAGGATTGGCTCGAGCAGATTGAGAAGGTGTTTGACACCCTTCGCACCCCTGTGGAGTGCCGTGTGCCCTTTGCCATGTACCAGCTGGAGAGCGTAGCACACAGGTGGTGGAGGGCAGTCAGAGGCCAGGAGAGGGCCGAGTCAACGTGGGGCCAGTTTGTGACCCTCTTCTACAAGCAGTACTTTCCCCAGACGTGGCAGGACTAGAGGAGGTGGGAGTTCCACACTCTCCGCCAGGGGACGATGACTATTAGCGCGTACTGCATGCACTTCCTGGAGCTGTCACGTTTTGCTGCAACAGCTGTGACTACTGAGGAGGAGCGCCTGTGGAGGTTTACTGAGGGGCTTCGACCGGCCATTCAGGGGTATGTCAAACCCCTGGAACTGCCCACGTTGTCGAGAGTGGTGGAGGCAGCTATGACGTATGAGGAGACCAACCCGGCCGCACGAGACACTAATAGCGGACGGAAGAGGCCCTACCAGCCAGAGTTCTTACAGGGCCGGCGAGAGAGGAGGCATGCGGCGCCCACAGGAGAGTCATCACGTTTTGCGGGGCTGTCAACAGCCTTTGGGGGCTCCCGACAGGGGCCAGCTATTAGCATTGGACCCCCATCCAGCCGTCATCAAGGACCTATCGAGGGAGAGAGTCGAGTACCCCTCTGCTACCAATGTGGCCAGCCGGGCCGCATCTGGAGGGACTGCCCGTCTAGGGTCGGAACACAGTAGATGCTCCCGCACCGAGCACTGGAGACCGAGCAGGTGGCCGTGGTTCCCAGGCGCGTGGGGGAGGACAACAGTCCCCGGGAGGGTACCGGCTAGCGGCTACCCGTCCGACACAGAGTGTGGCTACCTATTTCGCACCGAGAGCTAAGGGCGTATCAACGCCCTAACACACAGGGACGCCAGAGCGTTAGGTTCAGTGGTGGCAGGTATGGTTACAGTTTCTGGCAGATTAGTTTACGTACTTTTTGATTCCGACGCCATGCACTCATTTTTTGCTGCGAGTTTTGTTGTCAGTTTGGGACAAGATTGTGTTGTTAAGGGATCCTTTTGTGATCAGAGGTCCGGGTGGTCAGGTGTTTGTAACTGAGGAGGTCTACACAGACTGTAAGGTTAGTATTGGGGGATACACCCTCCCCGTTGACCTGATTGTGATACCAATGGAGGACTTTGGCGTGATTCTGGGGATGGATTGGTTGTCCGCTTACCACGTGTTGGTGGACCATTTTGAGAGGAAGATTGTCTTCTCCATACCAAAGATGGCTTCCTTTGAGTTTCACGGACAGCCGGTGGATGGAGGTTTTCGGTGCATTTCTGCACTTCGAGCAGCGAGACTTTTGGGCTAAGGGTGTGAGGGCTTCCTGGCTTGTGTAGTGGTAGAGCGCAGCCCCGTGGCAGACTTTCAGAGCATCCTGGTGGTCAAAGAGTACCCCGACGTGTTTCCAGAGGAGCTGCCAGGACTATTGCCTGAGAGTGAGATCGAGTTTGAGATCTCACTGGTACCGGGGACTAGCCCCATTTCTACATCACCATAGAGGATGGCACCACTTGAGCTGCGAGAGCTCAAGTCCCACTTGCAGAACCTATTGGAGAAGGGCTTTGTGAGTCCCAGTGCGTCCCTATGGGGAGCCCCTGTGTTATTCGTGAAGAAGAAGGATGGTACCCTATGCCTTTGTATCGACTACAGACAGCTGAATAGGGTCACCATCAAGAACAGGTATCTACTACCGAGGATTGATGACTTGTTTGACCAGTTGCGAGGTGCCACGGTATTGTCCAAGATAGATTTTAGATCAGGCTACCACCAGTTGAGGATCAGGGAGACCAACATCTCCAAGACAGCTTTCTGCACTCGATAGGATACCACGAGTTTTTTGTCATGCTGTTTGGGCTGACCAATGACCCCGCTGCCTTCATGGATTTGATGAACCGGGTATTCAGACCGTATCTGGATCAGTTTCTGGTGGTGTTTATTGATGATGTGATCATTTGCTCACGGGAGCAGGTGCAGCACGGACAACACTTGCGGATGGTTGTAGATACGTTGAGACGACGTAGGCTGCATGCCAAATACAGCAAGTGCGAGTTTTGGTTGAGGCAGGTGACCTTCTTGGGTCATGTGACTTCAGGGGATGGCTTGGCTGTGGATCCAACCAAGGTAGAGGCAGTACTCAGGTGGGAGAGGCTACGTATAGTGGAAGAGATCCGCATTTTCTTGGGACAGGCAGGTTACTATCGGCGATTTATCAGGGATTTCTTGCAGGTTACGCATCCTATGACTCAATTAACCCGAAAGGATGTGCCCTTTGTTTGGACAGACGCTTGTGAGGCGTGTTTTCAGGAGTTGAAGGAGAGGCTGACTTCGACTCCTGTGCTTACATATCTCGAAGCAGAAATGACTTGGGTTAATTTGTCCCATTTACCTGGAACCGACCCCACCATGATTAACACATTCAATTACATTGGCCAAAATCTCACAAATCTTAACTTTGGCATCTGTCACACGCAAGTTTCATGAGCTTTCTCTTTCTCTTGAGTCCTCCCATTTTACTTCTTCTACTCAACAACCTAAGCAACGGAAGTGTACTCAACCAAAGGCCCCTATGGAATATAGTGAAAGAAGACAAAAGAATTTTCAACACCGATATCAAGTCTCTTCACATATGGAGAAAGAAGAACCTATTCTTAGTGATGATGATTAGGAAGAAGACATTCATAAAGATGAAAATATTTCGTATGCCGAAGATGAAGATGGAGGAGATGATGAAGATGAAGATAATGAAGACTATGATAGTTGCAATGATGACAATGGCAGTGACAACATCGTGCTTTCAACTCATCTTCAGAAATACATTGGAAAAAGGGTTGTAATTAGTTTAGTTTCAAGATTTCTATTATGTAGTTCGATGTATGAAACTTTCTTCACATTTGATGTACGAGACTATCTGTTTTTTCCTTGGTTGCTTGTCATTATATAACAAACTTTAGATCTGTTTTACTTATTAATTTCTTCGTATATTTTATGAATGCTTGATCACCCTCTATGCATTTTCTATTACTTTTTTGTTTGCTTGATAAAAATGGTGAGATAAGGTGAATGCGCATATTTAAAAAGTGGAAGCTTAGTTTGAGGGAGAGGTTTCACTCCTATTGGAGTTTTTTTGTATTTCTTCTCTTATGAAGTTTCTATCTTTAAAATATGTGTATTTCTTTTGTTTTGTCAACACCAAAAAGGGAGAGATTGTTGGAACTTCGTTCCACCTCTCTTTTTTATGTTTTGGTGTTAACAAAATTGTTTTAAATCTAATGAGTTTTTGAAGTATATTTACAAAGATAATGACAAGTTTATAGGAAGTTTGGGTGATGACAAGGAAGAAGATTAAAGTAGATGAAGATTGTTTTGTTGTTTATTGATTGTTACTTAGAAGTTTGTATGTCTCCTAAAGAAGAAAAATTGATATAGGAAGTAAAATCAAATTAGAGATAATCACGTATCAAACTCATGTACAATCTCTCATTTGAAAAATTAGAAACATTTCTTTGTCATATTAAAAGATTAATTGAGTTTGAAAAATACTAAAATTGATATAAGTTGTTGATTCAAGGTACTTGTAGTAAGTACTGATACAGTTCATCAGTACAAGTACCTACAGGGCACAGGTTTGAGCTTCTATATCAAACTGTGAATAGGAAGTACCGGTACCCATCATGAGTACCGGTATCAGGTCCTCACAGTTTGTGGAGTTTGTTCGTGCCTGGACCCTACAAGTAGCGATAACTATGATGAGTACCAGTACATATAAGTCATGAGGGTGCCTGCAGATATTACTTGGCCACAAATACAAGATCAAGCGTGATATCAAAAAAAATATGACACAATAAAAATAATCCCACAATATACACAAAGATTTATATTGCAAGCCCCTACGAGTCAAAACTACTACCTAAGCTTCCCAGCTTAGTCGACTAGGCAACACTAGTCAATCCACTAACGTACCACTTGAACGCGTGACACAACCTCTTTACAATAAACCCTTCTCTTACTAACCTGAAGAGAAGTAAATAACAACAACGAATTTCTCCCAATAACTTGGGATCCGTAAATAAAAAAATAACAATATATATAAAAGAACAACGAAGAACCTATGGAACCTCAATAAAAGTCAAACCAGAATTTCAACGCAAGTTTGAATCGTCATACTTTGAAAGGCGTGAAAACTGAAGCGTAGAAGCACTTGAAGAAACACGGGAAGCTCTTTTTTCTTTTGAGAGGATTGTTCTACTTGAGAGTGTGTTGAAAAAGAGTGCGTACGATCTCTATTTATACTAATAAATCGACCTGAAAAGAAATTTAAATTAGTCGATCAATTAAGGTAAATTAGTCGATCAAAATGATGTTTGGTCGATCGATCTAATTATTTGATTGATCAATCATTGGTCGATTAATTAACCTAAATGGTCGATCAAAAGTGTATTAATCAACTTCCTAAAATGAGTTGATTTGATTGATTAATTAAGTTGGCTGATCCATCAATGAATTTGGTTGATCAATTACTTTAGTTGGTCGATCAATAATCCTAAGAACTTGTTTTTAAGGAGTGCAAAAATCCGTTTGACACTTATTTTGAGGTTCCTTACAAAATATTCTAAACTCAATAAAGATAAAAAGACACTGAGATACAGATCAGCATTCTTCTAGCTTTGATCTGTGAGAAAGAGTCCTGAAATATTAGTCTCGCAAACAACATAATTTTGGTGTATCAAAATAAAGGTACTTACAAGTCACAGTGCCTGGTTTGTCTCAAACCTGTGAGTCAGAAGTACGAGTACCCATGATGAGTACCGATACCTGGTGACTTAGTTGGTATTCAACTGAAAGCACTGAGTTCCAGTACCCAGGCTCTTTTGTGCTAGCTGCTGAAGAATTGTGGGCAGCTAGTACCTGTACCACAACTTTAGTACTGGTACTAACTATCTATTGTGCCAAATCTAAGCGATTATTTTGTGGTTAAATTTAATTATAACACCCTAAATATGCCCGCAATGGCTAAGGAGTGTAGTGGGGTTGTTTTATTGTTTATAAAAGGACCCTTGTAAGCCATTTTTATAATACACAAGAAATATATACCACCCTTGCTTCCAGATCTCATTCTTTCTCTATTTTTGCAAGGAGCTTTTACTTGCCTAGTGCTTCGTAGAATTTCTCTAATTTTGCAACAAGTGTTTTGGGGCAAAATTTAGTTCTCTACAATTTTCTTTGTGCATCGATTTTCACGCTTATTTTTTATTATAACATTCCTAAATATATTCATGTTGGAGACTTATGATTTTAGTTGTAAGCTTTTAAATTTCTTGCTTACACTTGTAATATTTTTATTCTCATTTGTTCTTGTAATTGGGTTGAGGTAATCTATTAATTGCCTTTTTATTTAGTAAATTGATTCCTTCCGAGTTGAGGGAATAGGGTTAAAAATCCTAAGTTGAGAAACTTAGGTAGTGAAGTACTTAAGTGAGGAGAACCACTATATATTTAGTGTTCTTTTTTTGTGACTTATCTTATTTGCATAGTAGGTTTTTTTGCCACACTATTCATCTCCCCTTTTAGTGTGCTTGTGTTCTTAAGATCCTACAATTAGTACTTTATAACAAGTATTTATCAACTGTTAAACATTTTAACATGTGATTAAACCTAAAATCACTCCAAATTGAATTTCTGAATTGAATGGATTTCAACGATTTTCCGAACTGAATCGAAAAATTTTGTTTCTTAGGGAGAACCAGTTCAATTATGGTTCAAATTTTCTAGTGAACTGAATTTTCAATTTTGTTCATAATATCATGTCAAAACCAAATTGAGTCAATTTTGCATACCCCTACAGAAAAGGTTAGTGATGCTTAAGCATTTAGAAATTACCGACCATTGAAGGGTATGATTAAGTTCATTTTATATAAACTCTTCAAGTTATTTTCAATTTAATGAACTCAAGTATTTACTAATATACAAATCCATTTTTCGAGCCCTTGGGGAGTTTTATTAGCTAAGATGTTAAGCCAATGGTGTGGGAAGTATGTGATTTTTCTGTCCACTCGCTAGTTTGAATGTTTTTGAAATCTGAGCATCTCACCTTTTGCTTTCACATTGGATGACTTGTAGACAATTAGCAATAGAAAGCTAGTTTTTCTGAGAGGCTAGAGATCTAAGGGGTCCAATAATTTAAATTGAACTTAATTTCATATATAAATCTAAGTGTCCATAGGATACTATTCTTGAGGCCTGAAGCTACATCTAATGGGATTAGTCGATCTGCATTTTTTTTGATATCCTAGTAAGGTTTAGTTTGTATGAAGGCCTTACATAGATTTACTATGGTTGGTGAAGACCATTTCTCAAACTCGATCTCTCGTTCGAAGATTGAGCCCATATTAGTTGCCCCTTACCGCATGGCCTCAGTAGAGTTGCGAGAGCTCAAGGTGCAGTTGTAAGAACACCACGAGAAGGGGTTAATTAGGATGAGTACTTTGCCATGGGGTGCACTCGTGTTGTTTGTAAAAAAGGATGGGACCTTGCACCTATGCATCGATTATCAACAGCTGAACAAGGTCACCATCGAGAACTGGTATCCTTTACCCTACTTTGACGACCTGTTCAATTATTTATAGGGTGCCAACGTGCTTTCAAAGATTGATATGCAACGGGGATATCGCCAACTGAGGATAAAGAACTCTGATGTTCTAAAGTTGGCCTTCTGAACTCGCCATGGGCCCTTTGGCTTAACTAATGCACCTGTGGCTTTCATGGATCTAATGAACAGGATCGTCATGCCTATCTTGGACCTCTTCATTGTGATGTTTATCAACGATGTGTTGATATATTTGATGCACGAAACCCTCGTGAGCTTAAATTGTGTCGTTGCAGTGCAAGTTACGTGATGTTTCACATGAATTGCAGGTTAATTAGGGTTAATTAATTGTTGTATTAGTATAGTGTTGCAATCCAAATGGATGCCATTTTATTTATATATAATATTTACTGATTTATTCTAAGTCATTTATTGAGAGGCAGTTATTAATGTACATCGCTCTCTATTATCCAAAATTATCTTTTATTTTAAAAAATATTAAATTTATTTACAAAAGAATGAGTTAGAAGTAAATGAATCAAAGAATCAATTAATTTGAGTTAGTTGTTTATCAAATGAAATAAATTAAATTTATATCCTAAGAGATACCTTAAAACTATGTACAAACAAGGCATAAAAATAAGTCAACTAACTAGAATACAAGCTAAGCTATGTACAAATGAATAAAAAGAGAGAAGAAATTTATAAATAAAGCTTTTCTTAAAACTTATAAACAAAGAGAAGACAAAAATATTAGAGGAGAATAATTAAAAATAATTATATAAGCCTAAAAAATATTTACATATTAGGGTAAACAATTTATACTAAGTTTAGTTACATACTAACTTATAATAATATACATATCATAAAATACATAATACATATACATACATACATATATATATATGCACAATTATATACTTAACTTATGTATATATAATACAAACCTATATAATTAACTTACATACATATAACTTAACACTTAACTCACACATAACTAACCTATTATTAAAATACACACTTAATATACACATGTACATAACACACATACATATATATAAATAACACATTCACTTGACATAAAACATATTTACAATACTAATATTTATATATCATACAAATATCGACACTAATGTATACATACATAACAGTTAATCACATTACACACACCTTGCGCACAACACTCATACAATAGTTAGCTTACTCTGCTTGCTTAACACACACACAACACACAATACACTGACACTTTATTTTATTTTAACCTACTTAGCCTACTTAGACTTAAGGCCTAAAAAAATTGGTTTGAGCTACCCTTTCATAGGATTAATAACTCAAGGACCAGATCGGTACCATTACTAAGGAAACCCTTATGGAGGAGGCATAAAGCCACAAAAATTCACCACCTAGAGCCCAGAGGTCACACCCCTAGTGGGCCGTGCATAATTGCGCCTTAACCTACTTGGCTCTAGGACCTAGACACATACCTCCACGCACTCACATATGCACGCACATGCGGGTAGCGCACATTCACACGAACGACACACGCTATGCACGCGTCGCCAGGGAGCTCACCCCCATTCTCAGGTGATCAGCAAACGAAGAAGAATCATTAAATATGGCTCAAGTGCGCCCGCTATGTACGGCATGGCACCATCTAAGGCAACATTATAAGCTGCGTTGTTGTGTGCCTTATTAGAGATTTTAGGGACTTAGTTAGGCATTGATTAGGACTCTAAATTACAATTAAATTATGTAATCTTATAGATAACATATAGGGCTACCAATTGGTGTAGTTATTTTAAGTTAAATAAATATATTTTTAAATTGGATAAATTTCGGTAAATATACATGTTATAATTAATTATAATTACTTATGTACATTATAAATTATTGTATAAATAAATTAATTAAGGTTTAATTTAAATAATTTACGCATATGCATGATTAATTAAGATTCTTAAATAATTTAATTAGATTTATTTATTTATTTACACATTTAATATACATGCATATATTATATACATATAAATTAATTATGACTATATACATAATTATAATAAATATATTTAAAATAAGTTAAAATATAGATTATTAGACTACAGTGTAATTTAGTATATTAAGTAATTAAATTACTAACTTAAATTAACTTAATTTAATAATATACCTAATTAACTTAAAGTAATATACATATGTACTACATAATTAAGTATATATAAGACAAATATGTTATTTTACATAATAAATATTGTAATCAGTATATTAATTTACAATATATACCGTATATATTATTATACACATACATATAGAATAATAGATATTATAAGTTAATAAATAAGATAAGTTATATTTAAGTTACTTATATACATTATACCTTATTTATATATAAATAATATATCAACTTAGTTTATATACATATGCACATATAACTTACTTTGCTTTATAATATTACTATATATATACATATATACAATATTTACATAGGGTAATTTTAGAGTTTTTGGGATTTTTCTTATTTTTGTTTTGTTTTTGGCTTTTCGAAGAAGAGAGAAATAGGAGTGAAAGCTATGAAAAGAAATGGAAGAATCTTTTTGGTGTTTTTGTTTTTGTTTCTTTATTTTTAAAACCTGAGAAGTCTAGAACTTCTACAGGACTGTTCTACTAATTAAGAAACTCAAAACCTACAACTAAGGACACCTTAAACAAACTCTGAAATGACCCTCTCCAAGGGCTATTTGGGCTTTCCCCTAAATTATAGGGGTCTTATGGTAAATTTTAAACCCTTATTTTACACCTGCTGGGCCCCACGTGAGCAACTTCAAAATATAGGATGATTTTTGCAATTTTTCCCCTTGCTTTTCCCTACTCGACGGGCCCTAAAACCTTACCCACACCTCTTTTAAAAATCCCTCCTTGATTTCCTCACCCCACCCTCCTACTTTCATCTCGAGCGATGCCCTCCTTCACCCTCAGCGAGTGTGAGGACGAGAGGGAGAGAGTGTACAGGAGGAGTGAGCGAAAGGAGAGGGAAGCAGGGAGGGAAAGAGAGCTATTGCTGGTGCTGCATGCGGTGCAAAGCTGTAGCATCACGCAACGCGAGGAGTGAATTGAGGCAAACGCTCACTGCGAGAGGGAGCTGCGTGCAAGGTGTGGGAGCATTTTCCTACAGTCTTCAAATGTCTAGGAGGCTACATAGACGGCTGGGAGGCTCTGCAATTGGCCAGGGCACGCTTCGGACGTCCGGGCACATGTAGGACCTAAGGTAAGGCCTGCCCAAGGTGTCTGCGTTGTGTGTAGCTCGAGGCGTGAGCTCGCGTGGGGAAAAGAGTTGCGTAGGGGAGGAGGTGTTGGTAATGTGCTCATACTCAGCATTCGAGGCACTTTCGAACGTTTGAAGGAGGTGTCAGACGTCCGGCTTCATCCTCAGACGGGTGTGAGACGCGGCAGATGATGGGAAGAGGAACAAAAGCTTTAGGCGAGTTTCTACGCACATATAAGACGTCTGGGACTTACCCCAGATGTCTAATAGCGATCTGTGCATGCGTCTGCTGCGGGCAGGTAGCCGGTCTAGCCAGACTTGCCCGCTTGGTCCGGTTCAAGTGAACCAGGAGGAGTGTTTGGGCTGGTTCAGGGCCAAATGAGGTTGGAATTGCGCAAATGAGGTATCGATGGAAGGCTAGTAGGATTTACAATGTTTTAGAGTTGTTTCCACACTATTATGGGCCTGTTTTATGTACTGAACTGTCTGACAACGAGATTGATGCCCTGTGTGACCGTTAAATTGGTGTAGGCCTCCAGTCTGTAGTGCACACGGGATCTGCAAAGGCATTGGGATCTACCGTTTGTGCCTCCATATCACCCATACCCCTTGATAGAGTGGTCTTTCTCTACTAATTTGATTGATTTTGTTAAGTGAATGTTAAACTAGAGGTCTTTGCCTGAAGCCTAAGTCATGAAATGAACCCTAGGATTGAGAATGATGAATATTTATGTTCAGCACATGAACCTTGATTGACGTAACTGAAATATGCATGATGATCATTTCCACATTATGAGAAAATGGTAACTCGAACGATGTAGTTAAATGCTTATACTGTTATATTACGAATTGCCTATTTCCATGATTGAACCTAAATGTAAATAAAGATACATGCAACTTGTTGGTGTGAGACGAGTATTATGAACGAACCATATGGGGAACTAAAAAAGTAGCTAAATTGGCGTGACATGGAAATTTTGAAGTATGATGGAATAATCTCACCTATAAAGGCATGACTGGTGGTTGGACTTGGGTACAGAAAGAGAGCTGGCCCTTGTGTACATGGTACCGAAGAGAGCTACTGCCACTTTTGTGTAGGGAGAGAGCTAGCCTTCCCTTGGGTTGGGACCTGGGATAGGAATGACCTCCCTACACTAACTCCTGTTGGGCCCACTTGGCCAATTGGGATAGTCGAGAGAGGGTACGCAGACTAGTGAGGGGCGCGACCCCGTTCTGTTATGTGTTGTACGTTAGAGCGTACCCTCTAGCGGAAAGGATTGACCGTGTGCCAGTGTGGGATAGCTACCCGTGTGTTTATCACGCGTGCCATAGTCACCGTTACGTCGCGACCATGACCCCGAGGTGGTAGACCAAGTGTTGGACTAACAAGGGATACTCTCCTAGCCAAGAGAGCACCATGTGCACGCCTTGCATCACGGGAGAACTGCAACAAGATCGTTCCATTGGGGAACATGTGAACCAAGAGCTAACATAGATCTTTGTTAGAATGCCTAAATACTAAACAACTAGTGCTTATGATTAGAAACATGCATTACATGTGTGAATGACGACAAGTGCATGAATTGTTTTATTGCTTTTAAATTTTTATTGCATTAGATATTTCTATTGCTTGCCACTCTACTCAGCATTTTGCTGATGCATGCCACTACGTTCAGGTCAAGGAAGTGAGCAGTCAGCACCACTAACTGCGGAGCGGGTTGGGCTTAGTCGAGTCCAGCCGTAGTCTCTTCCAGTTTTCTATTTCAACTTCTGAGATACTATTTTTATTGCGGTCGTGAGTATTTTTCGCATTCAGCTAGTAGATCTACCTTCTGTCTTTCGATTACAGTTGTGATGGCTAGATTGTGAACTCTGCTTTTCTTCTGTGACGTGTTGTCTATTTAAGACTATTGTTCTACTTTCCGTCTTTCATTGAATGCTTAGCTACGGTACAAGTGTGGAATGTTATATATATATATGTGTGTGTGTGGTCTATTTCTCGATGGATGACTAGGTCTTGAGATTAGTCAAGGAGAACCATTCTCGAGTCTCGTGAAGAGCCGGGTTCGGATTATAACAAACTCTAACCTAACTCAAGACATATGTTATTTATTTATTTACAAAATATTTCTATTTTTCACAATATTTACAAGAAAATGCTGGAAATAGGCTTTAATATGATTAGAAATTGCATTCATGCCTTAAAAATAAAAAACAACTGCTAGAAAGATTGGATCAAGCCTTATAATCATCAAAACATCAATTTAGATCAGAATAGAACATAAAAACATGGTTTACTTATTACATTTCATCAGTTCAGTAACTTGGGTAGTTTACAAGGGTATAATTGCTAATAAAGAATTTATACATATTACACAAGGTTTTCAACTCAATTTAAAACTAATTAATGGTACATGAATGCTTATAACATAAAGATCTAACACAAATCCATCTTCTAGACTCATCTGAATTCTTAGCAACTACATGAATTGATTAGGTTTTTCATTTAAGACTCTCAGCAAATCATAGTTGTCAGTGATCTAGTACCTACTATCCAATTCCATTGAATTTGATCTAGCATTTAATCCGTGCATTCAAAAATCTTTTCAACCAACTGATGTACATATCTATGTAATATAAATCCATCCTGACTTCAACTTATACAAAAACCACTTACAAATCTCGATTAAAAGTTCATTGATTTCTACTCAGAAATAGGAGATGCATTACTACTGTTAAACACATATCTTAGACTTGATTTGAGACTATAAACACTAAGGCAATCATTTAAGCACTTTGCTTGCTTATAAGAAATCATCTTAAAATCCTTGCCCAGGTCATTAAAACATTAATTGAACGATTTAGATCCACACTCATCTTAGACCTGGGCGATCGGAGATACATCCCATATCTGAGTTTAAACTTATAAAAACCCATTCTCATGTGTTGCAAACATCCAATGTAGATTCTAGAATCCAAAGAAAATCTGATCAAAGCTCAGTGAATCATAAAAGCCCTAATTGATTCTTTTCCTTTACCATAGACAACATGAGAAGAAGAAATTAAATTAGGTATTCAAACCACTCAAAAACTAGTTCCAAACCTTTATTAACATACTTTGAATCTCATTCCACTTCTGAAAATTAGATTAAACTAATTTTTATTGTAACCCAAATGTTGTTGACTTGGGCAATTGTTCTTAGTTCACAAGGCTGATATGATCAATTAAAATCTCTGCACACTATTAATTAGCGATCAGAGACCTTATGCCATCCTTATAAGACCATTGGATCATTGTAGAGATCTCAAATCCGTGCATCAGATTTTCCTTGGCCACTCTATCCATATGACACAGAAGAATAGGACTCAATGCTCAAATTAGGCTTAAGCTCAATAAGAAATGAAAATCAAATTAAAGGAGCTTAAACCCATCACCATTAAGCTAATTAAAAGATCATCAACTCAATCCACTTGATTAAAACCAATTAAAGCCAAAGTGAATCTTTCTCACTCCGATCAAATGTGAAAATCAAATCCAAGTGAATTGAGTGAATCAATTCAATTCAAATTAGTGGGAGGGATTTTGTGGTCCAATTAATGGAATGGGAAGCCCTCCAGATGATCAGGCACATCGGTAAGCCTAAGAGCTAAATAGCTTTAGGCCTACTTATGGCAATGGTGGAGGAAGTGATCTAATCGTAGAAATTGCGAGAAAATCAGGAGAAGGCGATCGTGTCGCGTAGAGGAAGACAAATGGATCGAGATGAACAAGTGTATCATCCTCTCTTATCTGAATTGGTCAAAGAGGGTGGACAGTTGAAGATCTAACACTACATTACTCTACTCTTAATCTAACACAATCAAGCATGAAATTCTAATCTAACCGATCTAACTAAGCTAGGAAAGCGTGTAAATCTAATCTAACAAAGCTGTAAATCTATCTATAAAAGTAGTAAAATCCTAAGTTAACAGATGAAGGGGGCATCTGGGTTGCAGCTAGTCACTACAGCGATGAAATGGGGGAAACCTTCAACAGAAGAATGGGATCCTTGGATCCACAGCTGGTTGCTAAGGCGACAAAAAGGTTAGGAGACACCACTGCTATCACCAGTGGTCGCAGAGGGGGAATTGGGATCTAGAGGATTAGATGGCAATCGGCTCAAGGGGAAGGGAGTCGGTAAAGGTTTAAAGGAGCTTAGTGGTGTTCCTTAAATAGGCAATAGGCTGTGGTGACCTACAAGTGAGGGTGGAGGCCATTGGAGATTAAGGGCAGTGGAGGTATTTAGAGGGCACGTGAGGGTTTGGGATGAAGGGTGACCATTAGATGTGATCCGGAATTGAGTGGGAAGATTTTGGCACCGGCATTAGGAGGTTGATGGAGAATCCATCGTTGATCTGATGGATCAAGGAATGGACGACTGAGGTCTTCTATGTTCATCGCATGAAGAACAGGAGAGGAGGAGGTGGGTGCAAGTCTATTGGTGCTTTTGCACCAAAGACCCCAAAGTTGAAAAGGTAGAGCACTTACAGGAAAGCACTTAAGTAGTAGAATTTTAATGCGAATCACCCCCCACGGTTCTCAAATCAGTCCTTGTTAACTTTTGTATTAAGAATATGTGAAGGCTTGAATATATAGGAAGGACCTAAATGAAAAGCATCAAATCCAAGGTCCAATTGATATAAAAGCATTAGGATATTTTTATGGCAAGAATTTTGAACATTTTAGAATTTATTCCAACCATTGATTTGTTCATTCAAGCTCAATTTGATGTTTCAGGTTATTTTCCTTAATTCTCACACTTAACCCTTTTCTTGTGTTAATTTGATAGTGTTTGACTTAGTTTCTAGCTTAACTTGGGTATTTTAGCTATGATAAGCCACACCTCATCATTACGTGATCGCTCAAATTAAAATTCTAAACAAGTAATGCAGTAAAATCGTAATAAACGGAAGTCTAGGTCGTATCTCATGGAGGGTTTTGGTTAGTTTACTTTCTACCTAATCCTACGTTTGAGTACAGGAAAAATTGGGTGAATTTTGGAAGTGTGGAAAAATTGAGATGAATTTCGAAAGACAGGATTGCGAAACAGTGTGAAACACAGACTCACTCTTTTTTTGGATTTTCATAATCATAAAGCAAATAAGCAACTAGCTAACAAGCATATATATATATATATATATATATATATATATATATATATATATATATATATATATATATATATATATATATATGAAAAACCAATAATATATACTACTAATCAAAAGTTCATAACTACAACTAAGAAGAAGTAGTAAAGAGAGAGTAGTGAAGTAGGAACAGCTAGAATGATTGTGAATGCAAGGAAGCTTGAGACAATTAAAAGAGAGCATTGTCACAAGTCCCCAGAGGTAGAGGAAAGCTTTAGACGAAGGGTAGAGAAGAAGTCATAGAAAAAGTCGAAGAAGGTCTCAGAGAAGAACTTGAGATAGAAGGTAGAGGTAAGGGAGAACCTAACTAGAGAAAAGGGAAATCCTAAGCTACTAGAAGACCCAAGGTGGGACTAGAAGGTGGAAAAAAGGTGGAGGAAGGTGGAGGACCTAGGGAAGGAGGTGGAGGTAGGAAGAAGCTATGGAGAAGGAAGAGGCTAGGAGGTAGAAGAAGACCTAAGGAGGAAGAAGGAGCAAGGACGAGAGTTGTATGCAACTAATGAAGGCCATGTGGTGTTTATATAGGCATAAGGGGAGTGGGTGGATGTCCATAGGTGTCTTGGTGGCCAAGGAATAGGTTTAAGTTTTGGAAATTAGGTTTAGGATTGGGTTTATCTAAATAGAAAAGTAGGAATCCCTAATTATCTTCAATTTTGACCTATGTAAGTTTCGAAGTTGATGTTTTACATAAATGGAAATTATCTCCCTTCTAATTAGCTTTCAAATGCAACTTGAATCACTCAATTTGGATTTAAAATGAGAAAGTTATGGTCAAAATACTGAAGATACGTCAGGCTATCACGAATTTCGGGATTAGGTAATCTAGTTAAATTGATTGTCACATTTTATTAAGTAATTTTAAAGATTTTTTTGACAATTTAGTGTAGAAAAATTATGTGGCACATGTGGAAAAGGTAGAGGCTTCTAGAAAATAGGATTACAACCAGGATTAAGCTAGTGACACTAGGTGTGTGAGCTAAGTTTTTAGGACTAGGTTTAGCATGAAGGCTAGGGTTAAGGCAAGGGTTTAGGGAGGTAAATGGAGCTAGTTTAGGATTAGGATTAGGTATTAGGATTAGGGTTTTGGGTGAGATAAAAATAAGCAGGTTCTGACTATGGTTAAAGCTAGGCCAAAATTAATTCTTCTCCAGTCAATTTAAGCTATGATGATCTGGATTCCTACTTCTTCTCCTCATGAGCTTGAGTAAAGGATTCTTGCACATAGCAAGACCATAAATTAGCAGAAAATAGGCTCAAAATGACAATTTTACCCCTAACATGCAAATATACAATTATGTACGTAATGGCCTAAATCTAACGCAACTAACACTCAAAACTAACAAAAGTAAACATGTTAATATATAATTATGCTCACTTATCATATTCCAGAGATGAGGAGCAACATTGGGAGCACCTTCGCCTAGTTTTTGAGACCTTACAGAGGCCAAAGCTGTACGCCAACTTTAGAAAATGCGAGTTTTGGATGATGGAGGTATCTTTTCTAGACCACGTAGCATCAGTTGATTTTAATTCATCAAATTCAAATTTTTCGCATAATACCGTGGGTATTAAATTAATGGAAGCACCTAAATCTAAGAAAGCCCTATCAAAAGTAGTATCTCCAATTACACAAGGAATTAAAGGGGCTCCTGGATCCTTTTGTTTCTGAGGTAGTCTGCTAAGGATTATTGCACTACCTTATTTAGACAAAAATACCCTTTTAGATGATTTCGCTTGGTGTTTTGGTGTACACATTTCCTTAAGAAATTTCACACAAACTAGGATATTCTTAATAGCCTCTAGGAGTGGTATGTTCACCTGGACTTGCTTAAATATATCAAGTCACTCCTCAGATTGGATGTTTTTTTTTTTTTCCTAGATTTGTTTAAGGCTTTAGGAAAAGGCACTTGAGTTAAATCACGAGTACTCGGGCCCTGAGCCTTGTTTTCTAGGTCAACTTGGTCTCTTGGGTTAGATTCAAGTTCCACAATATCTTGGTAAGATTTAGAAGTAGAAGGATGAGGATCTTGAATTTGTTTCCTACTTCTCAATGTAACAGCATTAGCATAGGCTTTAGGGTTAGAAGGATGAGGTGGGTTTTCCAAAATAGGTTGAACATGGTTTGGATTTGGGTTAGCAAAGCCGGGTGGGAATTGGTGAGTGAGTTGAACTATATGTGCATGTTGCTCCCGTGTATGATTCTGGTTAACCCTATTAAAGTTCCTAGGGTTAGGGATGGGGTGAGAGGGCAATATCCCATGCTATCTAGAATCTACAAGTTGGTCTAAGCATCTCGTTAACTTAGTCCTCATTTGATTCATCTCTTCTTTGTGCCTTAAATTTATTTCTCTCATTTCCCTGAGGACTAAACTCAAATCATTGTGTCAGGCATCCTAAGGTTGTCTAAGGCTAGTATTGGCAAGGTTGTTATTGTGTATACCTACTAGGTTGCCAATAGTTATTTTTCCTAACTGGGTTAGAACCCTGGGATGTTTTTGACTCGCCCTATGTTACGACCCGGTTCCCAAATCCCTACAAGACGCGAGACCGAACCGACTCGACTGATCCCAAGACCCAATCATCTAACGAGAGAGTAATGAAAAAGCAGGAAAGTAAACCGCATTCACTATGCTAAGCAACTAGTAGTAAAGAGGTACAACCGTAAAGAAGTAAAAACTGCTACAGCATATATCACCACCACAACAGTAGAAAGTAACAAGGTATAGGAATATAAAGTACAGAACGTAAAGGTACAGAACATAAGGCTACAAGAGTCTACTCACTACTACAAATGAGTACAATAAAAGAGCTACAACTACTGGGCTCTACTGGGCCCAGCACCTTCTGCAGCCGTAGGCTCTGGCTGCTCAACACCTGGACCTGAAAAGGGTTATGACTACACGAAGTTAGCGAACGCTGAGTAGAGTGGCAACCAACTAACTAAAGCAGTAAAATTGGACAGGTAGATGTTGTTTTTCAATTACTTTCTTTAACTAATTATTCTTTTTCACCACTTAGTTTATTTATCAGGTCTCTTTCTTGATCTCGAATGTTCCTCGAGAGAACGATCTTGATTGCAGTCTTTTCCGAGAACTAGAAGGCACACGTGGTGCTCTCCTAGCCGGGAGAGTCTCCCGTGGTGATCCTACACCCAGTCAACTACCCCAAGGTCAGGGACAGATGTAACGGTGACTACGACACACGCGATAAGTGCACGTGTAGCTACCCCACATTGGCACGCGGTCAATCGTTTCCATTAGTGGGTGCGCCCAAAGTACAGCATGGAACCAGTATATGGCTTAGCCCTCTCAGTAACAGAGGTCTAGCCCCTAAGAACCAAACAGGGGTCTCGCTCCTCCACAGCCCGAGCACCCTCGCCTAACTACCTTGGTTTGCCCCGTGGGCCTAACAAGTTGGTGTAGGGCGGCTAGTTGAACCTCGGGCCCCGTGGGGTGGCTAGCTCTCTCCCTACACTAGTAGCTCTCCCCGGTACTGTGTATGAGAGGACCAAGAAGTCGGTACAGAGTGGCCAATCCTAACCCCGAGTCCCAACCCAAGGGCGGCTAGCTCTGCTCTGCACTAAACAGGGGGACAGTCGCTCTCCTTGGTACTCCGTACTCAAGGGCCAGCTCACTTTCCCACTTACATTTCCAAATCCATTCCATTTATTTACAGAAGCTCTACTCCTAATTCCCCGTAGGGTTCATGTTCATATTCCTCATGACAAGCCATACCAGGTTTCATCATTTCTATTTCCATTCTTAGGTTATACATATGCAGCTTGTATTGCTATCGTTCACTTTTTTATATACTGGTTATACAATGGTAGCTTATATTTCCACCATTCACATTACCATTCTCAATATATATACATGCAACTCGTATTATGTCATTTAATGTATACAACATAAAATTTACATGCAATAGTTAACTAGCACGAGTACTTCATATTTCACAAGCAGTTGTTATTCATTTACAGGCAATTGTTATCATTCTATCTACTCATTCAAGACTGCAATTCAATCATCCAATACAGACATTTTGAGTGTTTCTTGTCCTAGGATTCATGTCATATCCTAGGTTCTAATCATTCATTCCACACATGCATTTAGGTTATAATTAAATTAGGATGAAGCACTCTACCAGTAAATCCAGGAGTATTGGGGGCTTGAACGGTAGGTTCACGTGCCTCAGCAAGCCACGAACTCGCAACGGAATGAAGTCCTATAACAAGGAACAATCACAAGGGAACTATCAGAATAGTATGGAAGCCTTCTAACAAGTAGAGGAACTCACAAGGAGCACAACAGTATCTTAATTGCATAAAATGGAACTCAAACGGACCCTAAACGGGTCAAAAATAGGGTTTTTGTCTCAAATTAGACGTCTGGAACAACTTCCAGACATCTTAAAAGTGTCTAGTATCATACCTCAAGCTCTACACCAATCCTCAGACGTCCAGGAACTCTTCTGGACCATATGGACCCAGCTCCAGATGTCTGACCACCTCTTCGAACGTTTGGGAGTGCTTCCCATCATCTGGTACGTCGCCCAGATGTTTGAATTGCGTGGGAGGGCATGTCCCGTGCCTTCCCGAAGCGAATCCTGCACGCAGACACCGAATCCTCTCAAAAAGGGCATGCAAAGTGGTAGCAGCGGAGCGGCCTGCATGGCTGTATCCACAAAGGGGATGTACCTTCGCAAAACTCTCACCTCAGATGTCTGGAACCACCTCTAGACGTCCGCACCGTTGCCTGGAGGTCACTCCAGACGTCTGATTCTAGGAAAAACCCAGAATCAGAATTTGCTTCCGTTGTGTGTGGCCACGCCGCGCCCCCTCGCCTGCGGCTCCGGCTACAGCAGTGTCAGGGAGGGCCTCCCCGACGCACTCCTCCGCCTCGCGCACGCACCGCTCCAGCCGTGCGCTCACTGGTGAGCTCCCACACGAGCTTGAGAGCTCACTCTCCTCTCCTCACGCCACTCCTCCTCGACGCCGCCTGCTCGCCCTCTCGCTCGCGCTACCTCTCTCGCTAGAGTGGAGAAGAAGAGGGGAAGGGGCTGGTGTGAGGAGAACGTAAGAGGGGAAGGGGGGTTTTATAAGATCGGTGGGTTAGGGTTTCGCTGGAGGCAGGGGGAGAGAGAAGAAGGGGAGGAAAAATGAGAGTATTGTCTGTGTGCAGCCCGAGCGCAGATGTGGGCTCGTACTCAAAATTTTCGATTTCCAGACATCTGGTAGGTGTCCAAACGTCTGACCCACAGTCCAGACGTCTTAAAAGGCTTAAATAGCACGGGTCATAACAACCTAGCAAAATTAGGATGGTTACGCCAACCATGGTTGTAGGTATTCGAGTACGGGTCATTTCTACTCTAACCCTGGATCGTGTTAGCATCCTCAAAATAATTAGGCATCAGGTTGCCTAATTCAAGATTTGAGGGCATGAAGGTTCCTCCTTGGTACCCAGAAATAGAAGGGTCAAAGTACAGTTAGCTCAAGGGTTGAGCCATGGGCAAGTCATTTTTATTGTGCATTGATTCTTGACCTAAAGGAGGTGGGAGTTGGATGTGAGGTAAAGCAGAGCTCCCTTGAGAAATGATGGAATTTTCATAGGAAGTTGTATCTAAGAGGTTCCTGCTTTTCAACAGATTACCCAATCTATCTTATTAAGTCGTTTGGCAATAATCTCTAAATCAGCCAAACTTGAATTATCTTGTATTTCATACATCCTGCATTTCAACTAATTGGCTTTGCTAAAAGTAGACATAGAGGCGTTGTTGAGGGAATTTTCTCTCATATTTTCAAATAATTCAAAGGCTCCCTCAACATCCTTACTTAGGAAATTACCCTTGCATGCCACATCTACAAAATTCTTAAGGTTGTCACTCAATCCATAATAGAAGATATGGGTTAAGTGCCACCTAGGAATACCATGGTGGGAGCATTTCCTAGTAAGATCATTAAATCTCTCTCATGCCTCATGAAGTTGTTCCACAGGATTCTGCTTAGAAGTGGTTATGTCACATTTAGGAGCTTTAGTTTTTTCTATGGGAAAGAATTTTTTTAAGTGAATCTCAAATCTTCCCAAGTTAGGATAGGTCTATTGACTTGCTAAAGACGTGTTTGTTTAAAAGAATCATTATAGTTCGCGTTTGCAACGTCGATTTTAAAAGAAGAAACGGATGTGAGTCCGAGTGTCGATCACAGGGAGGCATGAAAATTGGATTTTTCTTGTCACTTAGTGTCACGAAAATAACGGGTTTTTGCTTGCATGGGAGAAGCGAGTGAGAGAGAGAGAAAGTAGGGTTAGAGTCTTTTAAATCATAGCAATCACTCAAATCAAGATGGAGAACAACATCAACACTATATTAAACATGCAATTCAAGTTTTACAAATGCAATGATAGCTAAATGCTTAAACAAAAGGAAAGTAAAGCTAGAGTAAAGGGAGAGAAAGAGAGAGAGAGAGAGTAGATGGGGAGGTGGCCACGGTGGTAGAAGGAGGCTCCGTCGGCAACTCGTCGACTCTGTTGACTACAAGAGATGCTAAAGGAGGCTGAGAGGGTGTTACAACACTTGCTAAGTGAATTGAATGCTTTACATGGGTGGTTGGGGGGTTTATATAGAAAGAAGGGGTTTCTAATTTAAGTATGGGCTTTAGCAACGTCCGAGACGTTACTAAACCCATGCTAAAAGCATCGGTGAAGCCCCCTACCCAACGGTCTCACGCGCGCACCTGTTCTTCTTCACTCTCCCTCTCCCTCGCCCATGCTTCTCCCTCTCTACTTCTCCTCAGTGTTGAGCTTCCCTCCTTCCCTTACTTGTGGCTGCAAGGGGACGGCGAAGAGGAGTGGTCACCACCAGGGGGTGGAGGAACGAAGGTGGAGGTGGTGTGGAGAGGTGAGGGAGATGGTGAGGGTGGAGAGGAAATGGAGAGGGTGGAGGGGTTTTAAAGAGAGGAGGGTGTTTGCGTAGGTGTGTTGTGTGGGAAGAGAGAAAGAAAAATTGTGAGATTTCCTCCTAGGAAATCTCTCTTCCTGCAAGGACCACACACCTAAACCCAGGGGGTTTAAAATTGCACTCATGCCCCTATCTTTTCGGAGAACTACGAACGACCCTTGGGAAGGGTCATTTCAACAGGTTAGGTGTAGGTTCTAGAAAAGGGTTCCTAATTAGGCTAGGTTGGCCCTAAGTCTAATGGGTTGAGCCTAAATAGGTAGCTCTTAGTCTAATTGTGTGTGTGAGTGTGTAATTGGGTTAAGGAAATGTAAATCGGTTAAGGCTTATTCTAATTAGGTACTATGTCAGTCTAATTAGGTTTATTATGTGGGTTGGTATTTGTTCAATTAGGTTTTGGGTGAACCTAATTGAATTCAGGTGCACCCAATCAAGTAAGTGTGCACCCAGTTGGGAAAGGGCTTAGTCTGATAGGTTTAGGTTGGGTCTGATTAGACTCAAGTGAGTCTACTCAACTTAGAGTTAGTCCAATTAGGTCCAATAAACCTAATTGACACATGGCTGACCCAATGAACTTAGACTGAGTCAATTAGGTGTGGTATTGACCTAAATAGGTTTCTAAGCTAGGGATAAGGTATTAGATAAGTGGACTAGGTTCATGGATAGTAGGATTGGGCTATGGATAGGGTGGATAGGTTAATGAATAATGCTATCCATGTTTTGGCTTTGTGCTTAAATATCTAAGGTTGAGCTGGTTCAGGGATAGATACTGGGATAAGATTATCCTAAGGTTTTTATACAATAGGGTAGGGTTATCCTAATTCCTCTCTTTCCTCCTTTGTTCTTGTGTCTTTAATCTTGCTTTATTTCAACTTTATTCCTGAATTAGCTCCTAGATCAATTATAGCTTCTGCTCCTATCTAGCTTTATTTCTCAGTTCTTCAAATCACTTTGAGACCTATCACCTACATTATTCACAAAAGATTAGAATTAAGAGATAGTTATTTGTAAGATAAATGTAAAGCTCAAATATGCACCCATGCTCTAAATGCCATATTTATAAATCTAATGCATGATTCTACTAAGTAATTAACCCTAGATTAAGCCAATTAGGGTAATAGATTAGACTGTTATCACTCACCATTCACCCTTGGAGCATGAAGATGTACAGGGACCTCAAGTGGGATTTCTAATGGAAGGGCATGAGGGGAGATGTTGGTTCTTTTGTTTTTCGTTGTTTGGTGTGCCAGTAGCTTAAGGCTAAGCACCAGAGACCTGTAGGGAAGTTGTAGTCTTTTCCCATTCTCAAGTGGAAATAGGAAAGTATGTCTATGGATTTTGTGTTCGGACTACCTAAGACTTCTAGAGAACATGACACCATATGGGTGGTGATGGACAAGCTTATGAAGACTTCTCATTTCTTACCAGCTTGGATGATGAACTACCACATGACCCAGTGTGTACACTTGCATGTGCGTGGGATAGTAAGGCTTCACGAAGTCCTTAAGGAGATTATCTCAAATAGTGACTTGGGGTTCTGTTGCCACTTTTAGAGGACTCTATAGGAGGCCTTGGGGACACGATTGCATTTTAGAATGGCCTATCACCCCTAGTCGGATGGACAAATAGAGCGCACTATCCAAATACTAGAGGATTTATTGAGGTCCTGCATTCTTAAGTGACTAGTCGTCCTTAGTGGAATTCACTTACAACAATAGCTACCATGCTAGTATTAGGATGGCCCCTTTCAAGGCACCATATAGGCGTAGGTGTGTTTCACCCTTATGTTGGGTGGAGATGGGAAAGAAGTAGGAGATAGGACTCAAGATTGTTTGACAGAGTATCGAAGTTATTAAGCAGATCAAATGGAAGTTGTTTGTGTAGGGTAGGCATAAAAGTTATGCAGATAGGAGGCAGAGAGACTTCAAGTTCTAGGTTGGGGACCTTGTTTTCCTTAAGGTATCCCCCGTGAAGGTAATTCAACGGTTTGGAATGACAAGGAAGCTGACGCCATGATACTTCAAGCCTTTTGAGAATGTGCAAGGCTTGGGGTGGGTGCCTATAGAGTTGCACTACCAACGAGTGTGGCAAGAGTACATGATGTCTTCCATGTTTGGAACATGCGAAAGTACGTCCTTGATCCAATCCATGTGGTCAGTTACAAGGATCTACAATTAGAGGTAGATCTCACCTTCCCCGAGTAGCATGTATCTATCCTAAATTGGGTAGTCAAGCAATTGAGATGGAAAGATATTCCCCTCAAGGTGCTCTTGCACATTCCAAGATACAAGAAGGCCATGCGGGAGCCACAGGTTGCAATGAGCGAGAAGTATCTTGCATTATTCACTGGCATGCATCTAAACACCCTTAGTTTGTTCCTCTTTAAGGATGTTTTCTCCCACCGCTTTTACCATTAGGTTAAGTTTCAAGGGAGTAACTCCTTTAAGGTTGTTATTTTGTGAAACATTAGACCTAAATTTTTGCACCCGAACATGATTCCACTCTTCGTAAGGAAGATAACACTTTTCATTTTGCATAAATTAGAGCACTGCAACTTGCGTTGTGGGAATTTTGTGATAAAGCTCCTGCATTTTGAAACAACATTATTCTCCGATTGGATTCTTTTGAACTCTTTGCGAAAATCCACAACCAATGACACCTATTTCAAGCAAATCGGAGGTCATTAGATCTTTTTTTAGAGTTGCACGTATTTCACATTTCATGATATTTTGATGTGTTTAAGTCATAAGTTAAAAATTTTGAAACATAAATGGATATTTGAACTTATAATCTAAGAATACCATAGTTTCCTTTTTGACGAAACGGGTTTAATGGACTACGTTGCGTGGTAATCGAGATTTTCAAGACCTGAAAATAAAAGTCACGGGTTCCCATTTGTTTCGTTTATTTAAAAAGAACATATGCGGTGGATATTTTCTTGTTTGTCTTTTACATATTTATGGGTGTGCGTATGAAAAGAAAAAGGAAGAGAAAGAAGAAGAGGGGGCCGTGGAAGAAAGAAAAGAGTAAGAAAGAAATATATATATATATATATACATGTGTGTGTCTCCGTGTATGTGTCTGTAAGTACGTGAATGATACGCGTTAGATACATGTAAATGGGTAAAGATATATTTATATGTTAAATGGTATAGCAGTAAATTTTATCTGCACATACTTTTATTATATATATGCATGTGGAAACTTGTGATTATGGATGTTTGTGTATAGGAATGGATAAAAATATATGCTAATCTACGTATTATATATATATATATATATATGAGTGCTCGGGAGCGTACATAGGTACGCGAGTGGGTATAACTATAGGTGTCGTATGAGCGTATAACAACGTAGGAGGTAACGTGTTTGCGTAAATTACGGTGATTAGCATTGATGTCATGTGCTTTGTGTTAGACAAGTGACGAAGTATATGATGCACTGGGACCGTCAAGACACGCTTCTGAGTCCGTTGTTGCAACCCACGAGGTACGTGGGTTTCTTTCCTCTTTCCGTTAGGTCTTCTCTTAGCCGTTTTCAGTGAACCGTCCGAGGGACATAGATTGAGGGTCAGTTGTAGACCGGGCATGCCTCAAGTACACACCCTTTCAGGTAAAGTGTCTTCCCACCTCTTTTGATATGAAATATTGTTTTGCCTGTTATATTCCACCTTTCCGGTGGACCGTAAGTCAACTCATGTATCCAGTTATCTATATAAAAATCTGGTGGAAGTTAAACTTGAATTATTGAAATATAATTAATGATTAAAATGATTGTTAATTAACAATGGGATGACAACTAAATGCTTGAATGGCCTTGAGAGTGAGAAAGTGAAAACATGGGTTCTTCCTACCTAACTTAGATAAAAATGGAATTATTTGCCATGGATAGTAAAGTCATATGGAATATAAATTGTCTACTTAATTTGAGAATTCGGAATTGATGCTCTGTTGGAAAACAAAAATACCTGTTGTCGCTTTGTTGCAACATGACATTTTGCTCCAAAACAAGATAAATGTGGAAAATAAAAAGGGAGGTGCTTGAAAGTCTTAAAATAAAATATATTAAGTTGGAGTTGGATGCCTCCTCCACGTCTTACTCGAGACGTGCAGGATCTTGTCTATCGTCGGGGTTAATGTGTGGTTTGCAAATGAATGATGTGATGTTGGTTGGGTAAGTGAGAATGATTAAATGCGAGAATCATTCTCAAGTATGGATACCTTTCTAGTTGTATGTCACGTCATAATTTAGATGGAAGATGATAGGACATATCTGATTCATCCTAAATTCTGACGATTTAGGCGAAGAGAAAATTTCAGAAAACAATAGTGAGAAAGTAGAATGAAAAAAAAAAAAAAAAGGGATTATTCTTTTCCTTTATGTCATGACTAATTGATACACCGTACTAACTAATTGTTGACATTTTTCTGAGTTTTGATTCATATTGTACGACTTACAATAAGGTGCTAGTGGGTCTGCGGAGCTGCATTAATTTACTGCCGTAGTTACTTTATTTTAAGATAAATTTTCTCTTTCGTAGTATTTTATTTCCGTAATATTCTTTCCGTCGAGTGAATCCGTTTGCATGGATGTCATTCCAACTTATGCTTGTACTGTACCATATCTTTTTAGTTATTTTTTTCCCTATTTTACTATTTCTTTTCATACTTGAATTAGATAATTTTAGAATTTTTTTTTACTATTATTATTTGGTTGATGTGTATACACTTTTTAAGACAACATCATAGCGATCCGGGTTAGTCCGAATATTATGACTCACTCCTTCAAAGTTGTTTGGTCGTTACACTATTAGTTGCTGACATGTGATATCCTAACTCAAATTTATCTTTATTTTTATCATCATGAATTTTTGCATTCAACTTTGTAGGTATTGTTGGTGTTAGAGCAACACGATCATTTGTTTTGATGATAACAAAACACGTGTCATTTAATATTTGCGCATTGAGTCCTAGATTTCAGGTCAATCGCAAATGAATACGTGATTAGACGGAGTTCGAGCTCGCATCTAGGACGGATTGGAGGAACTCGATGGAGAGCAGAAGAGATTAGCGAGGAGCGATAGATTAAAGATGGAAGGAAATGAAGAATAGGATAGATTTCCTTCTTTTGTACTTGTTGTATTTTTCGTTTCTTTTATTGCTCTTTATTTCCTTAGATAATTCATGTTAAAGAGCCTAAAAGTACCCTAACAGTAGTCCTAGGAACACCTACACAACCCTAGGATACTTAGGTTTTCTGTAGAACACTTAGAAAACCAATATAGGGTTCAAACAGCAGTTTCCAGACGTCTAATCAGACGTCTGATAAAGTATTTTAAGACGTCTGACTGTTGCTTCAGACGTCTGATAACTATTAGGCTGGACATAGTTAGTTCTGTCTGATGAAATCAGACGTCCAGACCTTAGACCAGACGTCTTAGGAGACGTTTGATGGATTTACCAGACGTCCAATTAGTGGACCGTTGGCTGGCTTAGCAAATACTCAAGATATGACCGTTAGAGCCTTATCAGACGTCCATAGGACTTTCCAGACGTCTGATAATTGACCGTTTTGCCTCGGCTGACCCAAAATCTCTTCTCAGAGATTTTCTAGCCGTTGCAACGTTTGGAAATCCATTCCCACAGTAAAAGTAGGTTTCTAGACGTCCATACATAGTGCCAGACTTCCTATATGTCGTCTGATGGACTTGCACTAGAACCCTGTTTAGATCTGATCCAAGTCAGGAAGAGACCCGCCCAAAATCAGACGTCTGACCTTGGAATCAGACGTCTTAAAGTGAACTTCCAGACGTCTGATGCCATAATTAGACGTCTGATAAGCCTGTCAGAACAATGATTGTTCCTGATTTCGGGCTGATTCTCTTGGGCTTTGTTCCCAACGGCTATAGAACCTTTCCTAAGCCTTCCAAAGCCTTCCTAAGGCCTCTATAAATAGAGGGGAACCTTTGCAACACATATACACACTAAGAGAAACACAAGACACACTTAAGCAACATAGTTCCACTCTCTTGTATCCTAGATAGCTCTTGCTCTCCAAGCTCAAGTTCTACATCTTGAGAGCATCAAGCTGTTGCGCACCCGCTCTCCCGCCGTTGTTCACGAGAGCGAAGTTGCGCCGTCGCGTGGCTCACGCACCGCGTCATCAACTCGACACACTCCTTGCAAAGGGGAGTTTCCTAATTCCTATAGAAGCTAGGTTTATAATTACTTTGTTGGCTCTATCGGATTTGTTGTTTCTTTTATCTTTGTTATTTGGTTGGGTATTCGCTTTGCGAATTCCCGTCTCTTTCGTGAGACAAAATCCTTCTCGTGGAGAGAAGGGGTTGAGGTACGCTACCCTCGTTTAAGTAGCGTGGTTGTATTGAGGTTGAATCACCTTCGTTTTAAAGTGATTCGGTTTAGTGGATTTTAATCAACTTGGTTGATCGGAAAATCCTAACTCGAGAGGATTAGGTGGTGGTTTTCACCCGATTTGGGTTTCCACCTAAAAATAATTGTGTACTCGTGTGATTGTTATTTTGTGAAGATTGTTTATTTTATTTCCGCAATTATTACGTCACCCCCTCCTGGTAGGGCCGGAAACTTCAGGTATTTCGACCGTAAACTCTCGAGAGGCTATGATGCCCATGAAGGTAACCTATGGGGTTTGAAGCCTTATTACTTACGATAAATGAATCATAGTACTTTTGGGAAAGTGAGTTAATTTTATTTCTTAATTTTAGACTTCATTTCTTGATCTCACTCCTCCTATATATTTTTCCGTAGGACCAACCAAATACAGGGGTGTGATCATGTCATAAATTTTCATTAATTTCGTACGCAAGTGTTGTCATTTTTCAAGTGTTTTATTTCGTAAACATAGTAATTTCATATATTTATTTACATTTTATGAAGAATAATAGTTTTTTTTACTTTTATATTACATGTACGAAAGGAGAAATGAAGAGGTTAGGAGACCCGCATAATGGTTCTCATACAAAAATGAAAATATTAGTGGGGTTCCATGCAAAAATATCTAAAAGATAAAGAGAAAAAAGGCAAAGACAGAGAAAAAAAATCGGATGCACAGCACGCTAGGAATTGAAGAGTTGACCTGTCAACCCGCGATTTAGAGGGTGCGCACGATTCAAGAGATCAACGACGAGCAGATGCATAGTGCACCGCATGTGAAGGGCTATGGAGGATTTGGTGGGCCTCTTATGGGTCAACAACGCTACAAAAGTGTAAAAAAAAGAAATTAAGCCTGATTCGAGCAATGTGGTGCTAAATGGGCCTAAAGAGTGTTATTTGCACCAAGAGGCATGGAAATGTCAACAAAAAAAATCAAATGAAAAGTTCATTTGGGCTATCTAAGGTCCAAAACTCATTTAATAAAGATTTTCTTGGCTGCAATCGATAATCCTAAAAGGATTTCAAAGAGTTTTGATTTCAATGAAACTCCTATGCTTATGTGGACAAAAATGCACTTATCCTAGACTAATTGGGCGAACCCAAGATCCCAAGAGCCTTTATACAATGGGCTCGAGCTCTAAGGGGATGCACTATTCTACTTGGAGCCTTCCTTTTCCTTTGGGCCTACCTGGGGCGAGTGGCCATCGATGCATCTTCTTTGTCTCCATTATCTCTAATGGTCTTCTTTACCACCCCACCACGACGTGCTTTACTTCTCCATCCCAGGGTTGTTAAATTCGTTAGGATCTACATAAATCGATCCAAACCTGACTCGTATATGGGACCCAAAATTAATCCGAATCCAACTAATGTAAATGGGTCGGATTTAGTTAGGTGTTGTGGGCCCGTGCAAATCCATTCAACCCTATAAGATTTCAAATATTAATGTAATCACAAATTAAATATTGAAATTTTCAATAGATTATTTTAATTCCTAAGGTGTTAATTATGATATCCCTTATTAGACTCTCCGACTCTGTCACTCTGGGAAACTCTCCCATAGATTCTCGCATCTGATTCTCAACTCAACCATTACAATCCCAAGAGAGAATGACAACTTGCGGCTTGCCAAATATTACATTTTGTAACACTTACCAATTCACCCAACGTAATGTTATCTTTATTCTTTAATAAAGTATTAAAGTCTCCTTAAAAACTCTCTCTAGGCCACAACCACATCCCACAAGCCACGATCCCAACCCTAGCACAACAATAGTAGCACCTCCTCCATGGCTTCACGACTCCACCACCTCTAGTCCTCCACAATTCACCACGTCGTCCCCCTCCCCTTACCCCTACACTGCATTGCATTTTTCATTTTAGAGCACCAGCATGTGTTTAACAAGACAACGACCTGCATGTAACATCAACTAGCCATGCATGCCACCACCACAACCAGTGACCACCCTTGTTCAACCGATGCTCTCTCTGACGGTGACTTGGAGCTACAACCAATGCACCTTGTGACAAGTATGACATCATGATGGTATATAAGATTTTTTTCTCGTAGTTGTATTGTATGGATCATTTATACTCATGTTCATGCAGCGAGGAGAGAAAAATAGATGAAATAGTGAGTGGTGACTCATTTATTCGGGAATCTCAATGGGTGTATCTATTCTTTAGTGCAACTCGTTGCCCTCATGAATTCTCATTCTAAGCAATTAATTAAAACTGTCGAGGTTTATATGCAAAATTACTACAATATAATATTATGTTAACTAATGATCTTGGTAATGATAATCAATGTAACTACTAATTTTCAATAAAAGATACATTGTTCATTGCAATCAATATTCTAATCATGAACAAATGCAATCATCTGTAATTCGGATAAACTGAAGGGATGTTCATGCAAATCTAACTGAAAATAATAATAAGATAAATAAATGAACTGTGATTTTCGCAATGGCATTTATCGTAAATTTTAATTCGACGGTTACTGTAGTGAAATAGGGGAAACGAATCCCCAACTCGCACGCGAAGGAGAGGTGGTGGCTGGCATCGTGGCTGCTGGCGGAGATATGTCGGAGGATGGCCTTCGCGATGGCGTAGGAAGCACGGTCGGAGGTGGCGGGCGACAGCGACCGGAGGTGGAGGGGAATGCCGACAGTGAGTGTTGGGTTATTTCCTGTTGCTTGCTGCAGGCGACACGAGGAGGCGCGCACTGGCACATGGAGAAGAGAGGCTGCTGGAGGTGTGTGCAATCGCACGCGTGGGCTGATGGCCAGCTGAAGGTGCGCGCGCGCGTGCACTGTCGGCAGTTGGTGGGAGCGTGCTGCTGGCCTCCATGTGTGCAGCCTCGCGCATGGGCTACTGGCCTACTAGCAATGCGCGCGCAGGCGTGGTGGCGTGGCAGAGGGGTGTTGGTCGCGCACGGGCTGGAGGTGTAGCAAGGAGTTGGTGGCCTGCGATGATGGTGGTGGCGGGTTTTGGGTTTGATGGTGGAAGATGAAAGAGAAACAGGGGAAGAAGATGAAGAAGAAAAGAAAGAAGAGAGGACGCAATGCATGGTGATGTGTGGTGAGAGGCCGTGTGCTGTCACCACACGGCCTGCGCAGCGGAGAAGGTATAGAGTAGAGATCGCCTGAGGCACGGTGCAAGCCAAATTCACAGGGTATGCTTCGGCCATGGTGTCTGCTCCGGCCATGGTGCAGGTGGAAGGAAGAAGATGGGAGCCCCAACCAAAACCTTCTCTGCGGATGGTCCGCCTCTTTTAAAAAGTCTCATATGTTCCCTTCCACCGCAACTTCTTTAACCACTCGCGAAGATTGCGAGTGGTTAGAACGACGGATAAACATTGCCCGGTCTTTATTAGACCTCAGACCTCATCACCATACATCTTAAAAAAATGTAAAATCCAGGAAGTTGTGTTGGTAGTTCCCAGACGTCCATTCTTAGCCCCAGACGTCTTATATATGCAGAATGAACATTTGATTCTCATACCTAGCCTACATCCAACCATATAGAATATGTGAATATATCATACGTTATTAAATGTAAAATTGACACAAAATTATTTGCAGACTAAGATGAATTACCGTATAACTCCTAACCAATTAGAAACAATGAATAGATAATTAAAGAGTACTTAGGTCAAATAATGATCCACTAATGTGGACTTATCAAATGCCCCCATGCCTAGGTTTTGCTAGTCCCTAGCAAAAGTGAAAAACAATGGAAGTAATCAAGAGATTTCTTCTTTCTTTATTTCAAAAATTTAGAGATCCAGACAAAAGTGAAATAATAATAGCCTAGGTAACGGATCCAAGTGAAAAGCCAACTTACATTTACAGTTCGTATTTATCCCTTGATAAACATTTTATTAGGATAGGCAATTACTTTTCTCAGGGATAAAGTAGAAAATAAACTGTAATTTGATCTAGACTTTTTGGCTTAGGTAGGAGATACTGAGTTGAATGGATTCGTATTTGGTGGCACATACTCATCTGGTGCTACATGTAGTCTAGTACTGTAGACTCTAAATCTCTAGACTATCAAATCAGTCAACTCTAAGAAAGGCAAAAAAAACTGTGCTCTCTTTGCGTGTCTTTGCACTCACTCACTTTCGCTTTTGTTTTTCTTTATTCTTTTCTGAGATCACATATCTCACTAGATTTTGTAAATGTACTCACTGTTTGGTGGCCTTACATGGCATTCACACTTTAATTAAAGTCCCAATAACCTTACAACTAAGTTAGAAGTCCTCAGCTAGTATTCGAGCGATCAGAAATACTGAAAAGTGGGTATGGATCATATTTGGTAGATTGCAATGGGTGTTTTTGTTGCCTCAATGTTATGGACACCTGATAAAATAAACACCTAAGACAGCTATAACTTGAACATATATATATATTTGTTTTCTTCTTTTCTTCTCTCTGTTTTGTCATTTTTTGTATGTATTTCTTTTTGTTTTTCTCCTCTTCTCTTCTCTTCTTTTTTTTTATATGTATAACTCTAACACGACACGACATAGACTTTTATTTACGAGACATTATTAGGGATGGCGATGGTCAAGAGGATATTGTGTGGCTTATTTGGTGGAAGTGCTTACTTTCGGCACCGAGAAGGGATGGATAGGACAATCGTATTTTTGACCTTTGACATTATTACCCTCCTTCAGCCGAGAATTCTATGAAGAACGGTCGTAACCATCCACCATAGCAATAGTTTTATTAGGACTCAATCTTTGTGTATCTGCCTTATTTAGTGACTCTCAGGAATTCACACCATGTACGCACACAGGAACAGAGAGCAAAAGGTATTCCTAACTCTGACGTATCATCATTTAATTATCCAGAACTTAAGAGTTCTTGCACTAGACTTAGCGCACCAATAGTCTTTCTACTTATTTCTCACAAATATGAGTTGGATCTAATAGAAGATAGTATGCCTGACTCCCTATTAACTGTCCAAGGGTTCAATAGACTAAAAATGTTTATTGGTTTTCTTCAAATATCCATTACCCAGTCTACATGCAAGTGAAGTAAATGTACTGGATTCTAAACTTAAGAAACAATTTAAGAAGAAAATATTTAATGGCACCTACTTGATAAAAATTTTCTGCTAGGGCTAACCAATTTAGCTCAAGAAAAGTGAGGATTTTTTTTTTTAATGCACCTAACCTAAATGCGTGAATACTTCTAAAAATGCGAAATGCACCCCCTCATGCCTAAATTCTACAATATCCTCATTGTAAAATTAAAACAGGGGGAGAAAGGAAGGAAATCACCTGATGATGGTGTTATTCTGAACGTTGGGTTGCCTCCCAACAAGCGCTGCATTTTCTGTCGGCAGCCAAACTTATAAGGAACCTATAAGTCTGGTTCAAAACAGAAAGAGCTAGGCCCTAAAAATATGTGTAACAGCACGAGCCTAGAAAATAGGTAGCACGGATGTTGATGAGCTGATGATGCAACGTTATCCCAAACGCTCGCCAGAAGACATGGAAGGAAGGAACCTCATAGGCTACTTAGGGAGGTCTAGGAATAACAAAAGGAACATGAAAAGGGACCTCCCGAAACGGAATAAGTGGAAGATAACAAGGGTCCTCCAAAGTATGAAGGGTTTTAAAAGATATAAACATAATTATTTCAAGCCCTTGAATGGCGAGACTAAAAGTACAAGCATCAATCCACACTCGCCATTCTACCCAAAAAGAATGTATGTGAGCATAGACCTAAGCCAAGGACTGGTTAGGGAGTGTAAGGGTTGTTTATGGTGTTGGGTGGTAATGGTTAAGTCCAAGGAGGACTTAGTTTGTGTCAAGTCCAACAATTCTGATTCTGTATTATTCTCTCTAACAGTTATAGAAAAATTCATGTCACCCTGCCTATCATTAATGATCGGAGTCATATTTTCACCTTCCTGTATATGTGAATCAATGGTGAACTCCAAATCAAATTCCTTTGATGGCAGGGTCGAAGCAACATAATCTTTTTCATTAATTTCATCCCCGGATTCTTTTGGTTCACTTGAGTTTTTGTCAGGGTGTATATGTGATTTACCAGTAAAGAGAGGAGTTGGATCAGTATCCTCAATTATTTCTGAAGGAGGATCAATATTAACGTTTTAGAGTAAGCCCATATCACTCAATTCTTTGTTCTTCTTGGGGCATAAATCCTCAATTGATGTGTATTGTCCCCGAGAGTCTCTCATAGGCTTCTCACTATTGTGTTCATCCTCTGCCAATATCAACTACTGGTTTTACGGAGGATGACTCTCAAAATCAAAAGAAGAGAGGAATCCAGATTTCACCAGGTTATTTATATCCTTAGGGGGTAAGTCCTCAAATAGCACATAATCCCCTTGTGATTCACTCCAAACTCTAAGGCCGGGTTCCTCCATCAGATTATCATCCTTCGCTAAAATAGACTCTTTGTATCCCTGAGACCAGAATTGATCCAATTCATCATCCATTCCCTTAGAGTCACCTTCATTGGGTGCATTTAAATCCTCAGAATGTTAAATTGTAGGTGTTGATTCCCTAAGTGGAGGGTTAGGATTAGGCTCACTAAGGGTAGAATGAGGTTCCACCACATGATTAATAGGGGAAGTGGCATGAACAATATAACCTTAACCTGGGTTATTAGGGGTAAGGAAAATACTGTAATCAGGGTCAAGGTCCTCAAGAGGTATCATCTTCCCTTTCTTTTAACTCCAATATTGCTCGGGTGGATAATCATTAGGATCGTTCTTCTCTAGTGGTTGTCTCTCATGGGGAGAGTCTAAGTGATAGCTGTAATTCCCTACTCGGAGGAGGTGAGATCAGCGTGACGTAAAAAATGCGAAATATAAAGTAAAGCAATCTCACAAAATAGACAAACACACAAAGTACACAATTATTTTTAGGTGGAAACCCAAATCATGTGAAAACCACCACCTAACCCTCTCGAGTTAGGATTTTCCAATCAACCAAGTTGATCAAATCCACTAAACGAATCACTTTAAACGAGGGTGATTCAACCTCAATTACAACCACGCTACAATTGCGAGGGTAGCGTTCCCCAACCCCTTCTCTTCACAAGAAGGATTTTGTCCCTTGAAGGAGACGGGAATTCGCAAAGCGAATACCCAACCAAATAACTAAGATAAAATACAACAATCCTATAGAGCCAACAAAGTAATTTAAACCTAGCTTCTATAGGAATTAAGAAACTCCCCTTTGCAAGGAGTGTGTCGGATCGATGACGAGGGTGCGTGAGCCATGCGACTACGCAACGTCGCTCTCGTGAACTACGGCGGGAGAGCGGGTGCGCAAATGCTTGATGCTCTCTAGATGAAGAACTTGAGCTTGGAGAGCAAGAGCTTGCTTGGACACAAAAGAGTGTGAGAGTGTATTACAAAGTGTTTCTTGTGTATCTAGGTGTGTCTCTAGGTGTGTCTTGATGTGCAAGTGGTTCCTCTCTATTTATAGAGGCCTTAAGAAGGCTTTGGAAAGCTTAGGAAAGCTCCCATAGCCGTTGGGTGCAAAGCCCAAGAGAATCAGGCCGAAATCAGGAGCAATCATTGCACTAACAGGGTTATCAGACGTCTGATCCTGGCATCAGACGTCTGGAATATCACTTTAAGACGTCTGAAAATAAGGTCAAACGTCTGATTTTGGGCGGGTCTCTTCTTGACTTGGTTCATATTTAAATAGGGTTCTAGTGCAAGTCCATCAGACGACATTTAGGACGTCTGGCACTATGTTTGGACGTCTGGAAACCTACTTTTTCGTGGGAATGGATTTCCAAGATAGTGCAACGGCTAGAAAATCTCTGAGAAGAGATTTTGGGTCAGCCGAGGCAAAATGGTCATCTATCAGACGTCTGGAAAGGCTTAAGGACGTCTGATAAGGCTCTAACGGTCATATCCTTAGGTGTTTGCTAAGCCAGCCAACGGTCCACTAATTGGACGTCTGGCAAAGTCATCAGACATCTTCTAAGACGTTTGGTCTAAGGTCTGGATGTCTGATTTCATCAGACAGAACAGCAAGTCCAGCCTAAATGTTATCAGACGTCTGAATCAACAGTCAGACGTCTTAAAACACATTATCAGACGTCTGATTTTGGAATTAGATGTCTGGAACAACTGTTTGAACCCTATATTGGTTTTCTAAGTTTTCTACAGAAAATCTAAGTATCCTAGGGTTGTGCCGGTATTCCTAAGACTACTGTTAGGGTACTTTGAGGCTCTTTAACATGAATCTAAGTAACAAAAATAAAGCGCAACAAAAGAAACAAAAAATACAAGTACAAGAGAAGGAAATATATCATATTCTTCATCTCCTTCCTTCTTCAATCTATCGCTCCTCGCGAATCTCCTCTGTTTTCCATCAAGCTCCTCCAATCCATCCTGGATGCGAGCTCGAACTCCGTCTGGTCACGTCACCATTTGCAATTTGCCTGAAATCTAAAACTCAAAGTGCAAATGTTAAATGACACGTGTTTTGTTATCATCAAAACAAATATCGTGGTGCTCTAGCACCAACAATAGCTACGCAAAATGGGATCCCTATTGTCATTGGTTTCCTTAGAATTATTTTCATGATCATGATTGTACAGGTAGGGATTAGAATCACTAGTAAAAGTGTAGCTAAGCTGTCTAATTTCCTTGTTCAATTGTTGACTATTCCTCAACATCTCTCCCATAGACTACATCATTTCTTTTTGTTGTTTTTGCATTTCTATCATAAAAGAGGAGATGCTACTACTATCAGATTGGGGAGGATAGTTAATCTCAGGCTCTGGTTGCTTAAGGGTATCAGTCCAACCTCGATAAGGAAAATCATGAAGGGTGGGAGGGTTGGGTGTTTGCATAGTAGTGGAAATTCCATGGGTGGAAAATCCCGCTCCTATGCTCTACTCAAAAGTGGAAGCTATCAGGATAGTACTCCCAAGATAGGAATATGATCGATCTCATGAATTGTCATTGTACCCATCAAAGGATGGATATGCTCGGAGCATGGGATCCTGGTTAAAAGATGGGAAGTATAAACTCTGATAATCTGAATGATAGGAGTACGGGTGATCCATTTCTTTAAGCCAAACAAGTTTAATTCTCTCAGGATTTAAAAGAAATCAGAACAAAAGCAAAAACTTTCTAAAGAGTTCTACTACTGTCAAAACAAATGCAAATACAGTGGGATCTATTTTTAGTAGATTCTAGGTCTTAAAATTAAGTATTCAGTTGGTGACCAAACAAGTTTTGCAAGAATTATGCTTCCTACGTCGACCTTCGTTAGTGCCTACAACCTACTCGCAAGGGATGGAAGTCTCGAATCGAGCCCACACACAAGGAATCGAAGTAACTTGTTGGATAGGCTTGTTGATTTCCGACTAACTTCCCTTGTGGTGCAAAAGAGGAGAGGTAGAAATTTATCTAGTGACCATATGTGTGATGTGCATAGTGTCTCACATGTGCAACACACGTTCGCGTTTTCAATTTTGAAATCTCACAAATAATATCCTTTTGCATACAATTTCAAGTCACAGATTTTAAGGTCCAACCTCTTAACAGTCCCAATTTTTAAAGTAACCACCGAATTAATTCGATTCAAAGACTTTAGTGGTCTTAGATTTAAGTCCAATGCAGATGCATGACAGGTAATTGATGCTTAAGAGAAGACGTACCTTACTCCAGCTTTCTTCGTGCAAGGATGCATGCGATGTAGAAATATAAGTTAGATGCTGCTCATTCAGTCCTAGATGGTCGCCTTATTGATATGCAGCTTCTAGCAGGCAATTCGAATATTATTTTATTTTATTTTATTATTATTTTAATAAGCAAACAAACCTAATCTAACTAACTAACTAATATGCGGTTCAAATAATTCAAATAAACCTATAAACTCAATAAAATGGGAACACTCTCCCAAAAATACGCTTCCGCATACAAGAGCGATAAGAAATAAAAAGCATTGGGAACATATTCCCAAAAATGCCCAACAAGGGTCCAAAAGACAGAAATTAAATGTCTAATGTCTATCTAGCCTAATCTAAATCTAAAAGAAGCAAATAGATGTCTCTGGTCGCCGATCCTCCTTCCACACGTGTGGGATCAAAGCCCACATGCTCATGTTGCTGCCCTTTAGGTGGTGTCAAGGTTCACAAAAAATATCATCTTTGTCATGCGTGCCCGTCATGTTCGTCGTTTGATTCGTGCACACAAAGAGAACCAATGTTAATAATTCAAAAAAACTTTCAAAATAGCATAACAATAATATAAATTTCCTGAGTCGTTATAATTCGTTGCGTGGTAGAAAATCGCTTTTCAAAACATTTAATAGTTAAAATCTAACCACGAAAATAGTTAAGTCGTCTCCACAGAGATAAATTAGCCTATTGAATTAGTGAGTGGTGACTGGTTTATTGGGGAATCTCAATGGGTGCGCCTATTCTTTAGTGCAACTCGTTGCCCTCATGAATTCTCATTCTAAGCAATTAATTAAAACTATAGGAGTTTATATGCAAAATTACCACAATATAATATTCTGTTAAATAATGATCTTGGTAATGATAATCAACGTAACTACTAATTTCCAGTAAAAGAGACTTTGTTCATTACAATCAATATTCTAATCATGAACAAATGCAATCATATGTAATTCGGATAAGCTGAAGGGATGGTTATGCAAATCTAACTAAATATAATAATAAGATAAATAAATGAAATGTGATTTTTGCAATGGCATTTATCGTTAATTTTAATTCGACGGTTACTGTAGCGAAACAGGGGAAACGAATCCCCCTCTTGCACGCGAAAGAGAGGCGGTAGCTAGCATCGCTGTTGCTGGCGGAAATACGTCGGAGGACGGCCTTTGTGATGGCGTAGGAAGCACAACCGGAGGTGGTCGATGACGGCGACTGGAGGTGAACGCCGACGACGAGTGTTGGGTTATTTCCTGCTACTTGTTGCAAGCGACGCGAGGAGGCACGTGCGGGGGCGTGGAGAAGAGTGGCTGCTGGAGGTGTGTGCGACCACGCGCATGGGTTGCTAGCCCATTGGAGGTGTGCATGTGCGTGCACTGCCGGTCACTGGTGGGAGTGCGCTACTGGCCTGCTAGCGGTGTGCACGCAGGCGTGGTGGGGTGGCAAAGGGGCGTTGGTCGCGCACGGGCTGGAGGTGTAGCGAGGAGTTGGTGGCCTGCGATGATGGTGGTGGTGGGTTTTGGGTTTGGTGGTGGAAGATGAAAGAGAAACAGGGGAAGAAGATTAAGAAGAAAAAAAGGAGGGCATAGTGCGTGGTGATGTGTGGTGGGAGGCCGTGTGCTGTCACCACACAGCCTTTGCAGCGGAGAAGGCATAGAGTGGAGATCGCCTAAGCCACGGTGCAAGCCAAAATCACAGGGTATGCTTCGGCCACGGTGTTCGCTCCGACCATGGTGTCGGTGGAAGGAAGAAGATGGCGAGCCCTGACCAAAACCTTCTCTGCGGATGGCCCGCCACTTCTAAAAAGTCTCGTCTGTTTCCTTCCACCGCAACTTCTCTAACCACTCGCGAAGATTGCGAGTGGTTAGAACGGCGTATAAACATTGGCCGGTCTTTATTAAACGTCTGACCTCATCATCAGACGTCTTAAAAAAATGTAAAATCTAGGAACTTGTGCTGGCAATTCCCAGACGTCCATCATTAGCTCCAGACGTCTTATATATGCATAATGAACATTTGATTCTCATACCTAGCCTGCATCCAACCATATAGAATATGTGAATATATCATATGTTATTAAATGTAAAATTAATGCACAAAATTATTTGCAAACTAAGATGAATTACCGTATAACTCCTAGCCGATTAGAAACTATGAATAGATAATTAAAGGGTATTTAGGACAAATAATGATCCACTAATGTGGACTTATCAAGGCCTGTGGGCTGCAACCCTGCTGCCTGCAGGTCCTGATGGTGTTGCACATTACACTTGGCGTGTTGCGTGCGCGAGGATGATAGAGTCTAGAGAAGGCAGTGGACTCGGCGGCTTGCAGTGGGGAAGAGGGTCAAGGGTGTAGCTGCACAGTGTACGGTGGGTGGCGCGGTGGTGTTCAACGGGAGGGATGGGGTTTCGTGTGGAGAGCTTTGTGGGTGGCATAACGAGAACTTTGTGGAGACTAGAGAGGCGTGGTGGTGGTTTCCTTCTTGAAGGGGAGAGGAAGGGACTGAGGGGAGCCCATGTTGATACGTTGATGTTGGCTTAGGATTGATGGCGATAGTCTCTTCACTCTTAGCCTTGTAAGTTAGGACTATATTTGGACTATAGACGTGATGATGTGATGGGTTATTCACCTAGCTGCTAAGTGAAAACAAAAAAAGAAAGGCAGAGCACATGTATAATTTTTTTTTTTATGTCTTATCTCTATGAAGATATTAATATGCTATAATTTAGAAATTTTCACATAAATGAAAAGTATTGATAATACATAATTGTCATCACATTTTTATATTTAAATTAATAATGTTAGTATTAAATTGATCAACTTTTCTTTTATCCATTTTTATATTTAAATATTACTATCAAATTATTTTACTTTTACGTAGGTTGATTGATTTTGCTTGCCATATTAATTAATTTTAGGTATGTTTAGATGAAATATTTTGTTTGGTCATGGGAAGTAACTCTCCCTCTATTTTTATTAACTTCAAAGAATAATGAAATACATATCTGATTACAAGGATAATAATTTAATGTAATTTTCAATTAAATTATTCTTATCTCACCTTTATCAAATAAAATCTTATCATTTTTATTTTGATGTATGCTTTATAGATTGATGGTGATCGTGATAATTGACATAATCCAATGAGTTAATTTAATTGTAAAGATATCAATGTTTGTGAAAAGAAAAAAAAAGGAAAGTACAAAAGAAAAAGAACCTCACAGGTTTAGAAACATTTTGATGTAGTTGAAAAGAAAAATAAAGATGAACCTGAGTAGGCTAAGTATAAAAGGTGTGGACTTGAACTCATTTGTTAACTAAAAGTACAACGGCCATGACATCTTCTACAAGACATAAGATGCAAAATTTTCAACTCAACCAAATTAACCAATCACCATTTGAGAATGATGGTGCCTCTAATAACATGTTTGTGGTAATTTTTACACCCTTGTCTTATTCTTACAAATACTTTGTTCATTTTTTTTTATATTTACCTTTTTACTAATGTTTTTTTTTTGCATAGGAGTTTGATGATTAAAATGTCTCAAATATTTCTCAAAAATCTTAATTACAATTGTAGCTTGAAGATAATCTTGTGGATAAAAAAAAGAACATAGATGCCCTTTAATTTTGGAAAAGATATGAAGAATGTTATCCTTAACTTGTTATGATGGCATCGGATATCCGATATCATTGAGGTTCTACTTTGCTCTCGTGATTGGTTGTTTGATGTAAAAGATATGTTACATTATTTTTAAATTTTTCCTTAAATAACTAAATTATTACTTTGATAAAATATTTACTTTGTTAAATAAAGGTAATGTGAAATTTAATATTGAAAATCTTTCATAAGATGTGATACTTTAAACTTAAGTGATTCTAACAAGAAAAAATGTTCAGATATCATTCATGATTACTTCAAACACTATAATAATATTTTATTAAAAACATAAAATGTTAATATTATTTGCTAACTTTTAGCATTTGGATGTTTAGGTAATTTGACCATTGAACAATAATAATGAAAAAGTTGGAACCTGAAAAATAAAAATAAAGAATAAAATATGAAAGTTGAAAAGTGATCAAGATTGATCTTATGTTATATTTTTTTTATCTTTTGAGTATCATATTTTATATTCTAAATTTTAACTATCCTTTTTTCTTTTCAACTTTGGGTTTGGATTCCGTGGATCCAATTTGATTTTGTCATTTCAGAATGTCATTTCATTTATTTTTTAATCATATGTTTCGAAGCTTTAGATTATGTTGAGCTAATTATACTTTTGTCATTTTAGTATTTTATTTTTGTTTGCTACTGGTAATTTATATTTAATCTTTATGTTATTACAATATTATTTACTTTAAATGTTAAAGACTTAAAATTAAGAAAAAAAAGTGTCACCTTTGAGTTATCGATTCAAATTAAATATATAGGAAATTTATCAATCAAATGAGTTGTAAATGAATCTTTAATAATTAGATCATTAAAAAAAATGACTTGTCTAACATATGTGTTACATGTAAACCCACGAGTCCGATGAACTTATGTACTCGATTTAACCTACGAACCTAATTAAATTTGTGAACTCAATTAAATATATGTACTCGAATTGCTGGATTAAATCTATGAATCCAATTAAATATGTGTATCCGATTAAATCCGTGAATCTAATTAAATCGATCAACTCATTTATTAAATGAGTCGGGTCATATTTCAAGTCTTATGAGTAAGCCGACGTAGGTGCAACACACTTGGACCTGATTAGCAAACGAGTCAAGTTTGACCTGACTTGACTCAACATGGGTTTTGATTATATGGATCTGGTCTAACTCAGCTTGACCAATTTTACATCTCTACTCTATCCTCTTTTTTTTTTTTTCTTACTCATTCTTTGTTCTAATCTTTAGGTTATTTCCATTCTTAATTTTAATATTTTGATTAGTTGTGGATCTTGATCTTGGTTCACCGATAAAAGTCTATTCAATTTTTCTTTTATTTTATTTTTTTTTCTTTGCATGTTTATTTAGTAATCAGTTCTTAGTTTGTCAATTTACATTTACCTTTGCATTTAGCTATCACCCTTCTGGTTTCGAAGTTATACGATTTATTTAAAGATCCTAAAAAATTACCCTACGTTCCTCGTACTAGTTTTAATTTCAATCTAAATTCTTCATAGAAAAAATTAGTTACATTTGGGTCTGTAGTTGTTACAGTTTAGCCCCTCCAATTTCATTTTGAATTTACTGTGCAAGTTCAGAAAGTTACTTCTATGTTAAATTAAGTAGGATACTGGGATGCTTAGTTAGCTAGTTATGTACTTCCATTAATTTTATTGGAACTTTTTCTTTTACACATAGTTATTTCTTTGCAAATTGCATTTAGGTCCCTTTTCTATGTCATGCTCCAATAATTATCCTTATAGATTGAGATGGATCACCAGGCGTGCGTGTCCTAAGATCCCTAATCTAAATAATTAGGTACATTCTAGGAAAGTTATTTTTTAAATAAATTGTAATGTCCAAACCCATCAAAAATATGATAGTCTCTTTTATTTATTCAATGTTTTTCCAAAACTTGTACCCGCAACTTGTACTTGTGCAAGCATAACACAAAATATAAAGCTAAGTACACCCCACATCCAATGCAACAGAGCAAGGAAAAGTGATAAAAGATAAATGGACACACCTCGCAACCAAATGTGGCAAAAGCATTTTTAAAGGTGAGAAAACAAACACCAAAAGATTGTTATCACATCATCGTAGACATTTACATAATACATATTTACAACACTGCCATACAACACAATGTCTGTCATCATGCACAAGTACATTTACAAGAGTCCACTATTTGTGTACAGGTCTTTATATGTCCTTTTCCAAATAGAAGTTACCTTGTCAAAAGATCAAAGAAGTCTCAACTACGCTATAAGCACCTTTATCAAGAGAGCCTACTTGAAAAGAGAATAGAAACCAACATTGTGCTAGTTGCCCAGGTCCTCTTGGGCTTGCACTCAGCATAATGCATCGCCTGCTTCATGGTCACGAAACATTAAAATTAGTCACAAAGTAGGGATGAGCGAAGCAGCTCAGTAGGGACAAAATTACCTATAATTCTAAAGTAGAAAGGGATAGTGTATGAGTTTTCTACACCAAAGGCCAACTACCTATCCATTTCCCTATTTACTCATGCTTTAATTACGCAACAGGCCAACCCTAGGTTTTTTCCCATTTGCCATAATTAAACCATGTTTCATTAATAATACAAGTTAGCTACAAGCTTTTTTCCTCATTTGCCAGGATATATTCACATGGTTGTTTAGTTTTATCATCACATGATTTATTCTCTTGTCTCAGAAGTCAAATTCTCGGAATCATTCCTCTCTACCAGAGGAGATTTATACATATCCTTCCCTCATATTACAACCTGGTAGTCTCTCCCTGGTAAGGAGAGGGGCTAGTAGAGTTGATAACTCTCATGAAAGGCATACTCATTCTTGACATGTCAAGGAAATTGCTGACCTTGGTCAGAAGAGTCGGGCCCCTTGGGACCTACCCAGCCCAATGCTTTGCGATAGCAAAGAGCAAGCTCCATTCTTGTCTAGCAAGGTCCAGTTATAGATCATTCTAGATTATGTTGTAGGGTTTGTCAGAATTGTCGGGTCACACCAATGCCCACGTTAGGAGCGACCCCCTCGAGGAGCATAGTCTTCAAGAGCGACCTCTCAATTCGTCGTCGGATGAGATTTTAACCAAACCCCTCGTAGTACTCCGACATCCTCTTCACATGCAGGTGCCCAACGAGCCTCACGCTTCAAGTACCAAGTACCCTGGTGTCACCCGCACATGCGAGCGCTCGATGGGCCTAGCTTTGCCTTAGGTACCTCACATCAAGTCAGATTTGAGTACTTCCAACTACCTTATTTCGACGATGGTCCTCGGCTCGTCACCGTAATTAGGAACCATTCGAGTTTGGAGGTAGATCTTAGGTAGCCGCTAGCCACCACATAATCTCAAGTCTTCAACTCGAACAGTGAACTCGCAGTTCACAAAGTCAAGATGCTTAGCCTTATGAGCTCACCTATCAAACCTAATCGTCTTTTAGTCCTCTTTATTCCCCGTTAGAAGAGGAGCCCTAAGGACCTACTAGATCACCTAGGGTCTCACCTTAGACCTTAAGATCCAAGTTTATCCTTTTTAGACTTGTGATTGAGTCGTCAAAGTCATCATGAAAGGTTTAATCCTCCTCTTGGCCATTTTAGATCGTTCATAATCCACTTAGAGTGCTACGAGCTCAATTAAGGCACTTTACACCCCTTTAGGATTTTTTACGCAATTCTTCTATTTTATTCTTCATTAGAGTATCCATTATATCCATAATTAGATTTAAGGTTACTTTAGGTCACCCCATAGGGATTATAGGGTCAAAAACCCAAGTTTCCACCCAACTTAGTGCCTAAACAGGCCATCTAAAGTTAGGCACTTATGACCAAACGTTAGGTACTGCTGCAGACCGTAGCCGAGTTGTAAAAGATGGGTTTTCTTTCTCCAAAACCCATGCTTTACTAATCTAAACTTTTTGAAACTTTGAGCACAGTCTAATACACATACAAGGGAAACATGGAACTTGAAAAATCACAACTTAAAGATTAGGGCATTCATCAACTAGATTAATCCCATACAGACCCCCTTAGGTCCCCCACACATAAAACATTGGCATGGAAGGGCGATTTCTATCCTCATTATCAATCTAGGGCCAACAAGGAATAAGAAAAGAGGGAGGGGTGATCCTTACCTTGTTGTTAGAGAAACCATACATGCCTAGGGCTTGGAGAAGGATGGTCTTTCACATATATTCTTCTTCTTCTTTTGCCTACTTCCATGCCACCACCAACAACAAATGTAGCAGTAAAAATTGTAATAGTGGAGGGGAGGGAGGATGGCCAATGAAAGGAAGAGGACGAGAGGGGACAGTAAAGGTGGTGGTGGAGGTGCTGTTGCCCTTACCTTCTCCTACTAGTTGAAGGTAAAAAAAAAATGGAGGATTTGGCTTCTCAAACAAGCCATTGAATCAAATATATGGCATGGGGAAAAATTGCCTAAGAGGCCCCTCCACCCAACCACCTAATTATTAAAGAGTCCATAAAATTAGGTTCGCACCCAAAAGTCCCTCACAACATTTTGTTAGGGACAAGTCGATGGTAACACCATCATGGGCCCTAATTAGCCATAATTAGTCAGGTTTGAATGATAAATGCTCTTACCTAATCATTTGAGGGTTGCAACTTCGCATCATTCTTATTTGAGAAGAAAATAAGGAAACAAGATTAATTCTGCAATTTTAACAACACATCACAAATACAGAATAATCACGAGGTCACTAAGGGGTTAATTGAAGGTTAAATAAGCACAAAAGTCTCGAAGTGAGTTAACACAACTGAAATAGGGTTTCACCCATTTTGAGGGCGAAAACAGTACCAAAACCCTAATTATCAAATCCACTTTAATTAATGAGGTTCTGGTCAGGATAAAATTAATCTAAACCTCCTAAAATTCATAGAAAATATTCTAACGGGTTTGACATCTTTGGTTTGACCATCTGAACCTATTTTGACCTAGAATAGAGTTTCAAACGAAATTTGACTTAATTTAGGTTTCTCTGCAAGTTACCCAGTCAAACATGGTCAAAAATCAAATCCAAGTTCACCATCAGATTCTTTGGGTTCAAATTAGGTTAACCCTAAAATTTAGATCGATTAGAGTTCATCTTTACCTAGTTTGCATTTTAGCCATTAAAAACTTTATTTCTTACAAAGAAAAACCTGATTATCCCAGAGCCTCAACTACAAGAAGATCCTGACCCACAGATAGAGAAGCCCGAAGCTAATTTAGACCTACCCATAGCTTCCACCTTATCCTCTGAGGCCCATCTCGAACCCCTACCTGTTGCTGATAACCCGATGCTGGAATTTAAGCCCCTTTCGGATCATCTGAAGTACGTCTTCTTTGGTTCCAATCAAACGTTTCATACGATTATCAATTCTCGACTCACACCTAATCAGGAAACAAAGCTGATTTCTGTCCTCTAGCAGCATCAAAGAGCCTTTGGATGGACTCTTGATGACCTGATTGGGATAAGTCCCTCGTATTGCACACATTATATCTACACCAAGAGGGCTCACGACCATCGAGAGAAATGCAGAGACGACCGAATCTGAATCTTCAAGAGGTCGTGAAGAAAGAGATCATCAAGTGACTAAAAGCTGGAATCATCTACCCGATCTCTATTAGCCATTGGGTGAGCCCCATCCAAGTGGTGCCTAAGAAGGTAGGGCTCACCATGATTATGATCGAATTTGGAGAGACCATCCTGACTCGTATTACGAATTTGTGGAGAGTTTGCATAGACTATTAAAAAATGAATGCCTTCACGAAGAAAGATCATTTCCCACTCTCGTTCATTGATCAGATTCTCGAGAAACTAGTGGGAAGTCGATTTTTCTATTTCCTGGATGGATATTCCGGATATAATTAGGTGGCAATCCATCCTGAAGATCAAGAAAAGATCACCTTTACCTGCCCTTACAGTATGTACGCATTCCACAGGATGCCATTTGGGCTTTGTAATGCACCCGCCACCTTTCAGTGGTGCATACTAGCCATATTATCTGATATAGTAGGTAAATACCTTAAGGTCTTCATAGACGACTTCTCAATTTTTGGTGAATCTTTCGATGATTGCCTCATGCACTTGTGATGGGTTCACTTTAGTGAACTAATTATCGGGCTAAGTATATTTCGATTATATTTTCTTGATACTTAATTCTCAATAATTAGGTGATAATTGATATAACCAGCATAAACGACTTATTTATATTTATATGCTCAATTCATCTTTGATTACATCATCTTTATATTATTTATTTTATACATGCAGAGGAGACTAAATCAGGTGGACATAGGAACCAATTAAAGCATCAAGAAGATTACATTCGTAATTTACCCATACAGGGCCCCACGCATCATCAAATCTCCTTCCAACTGACCTTCCAATGGCAGCCATGCTAACTTTAGTAAGGGATTTAAAATCCCTTAATTTACGTTGGTGAAGAAAAACTAAATTGAGGAGAATAAAATGCACGGGGGATCATCATCTGGAGGATCTCATAATCTCCCTCCCCCTTGTGGGGATCCTCTTCTTCCTCCTCGACCGTGGCTAAAGAGTGCACTGTGGAATTTGCTTACATCGTGACCCAAGAGCACACCTTGATCACTGCCGTAACTGACTGTGCGATGACAATTCACGACCCCATCACCACAACACCTGTAACAACCCGGTTCCCGAGTCCCTACGAGGCACGAGAACCGGACCGACTCGACTAATCCCAAGACCTAGTCGTCCAACGAGGAAGTAACCAAAAGAGCAGTAAAATAAACCACATTCAGCATGAATATAACTAACAGTAAGGAAGTACAGCAGTAAGGAAAGAAACTACTACAGTAGATACCACCACAACAGTAGAACAACATTTATCATATAACAAGAACTGCAGGTAAAGAAAGTACAGCGGAAACAAAAACTACTCACTAGAATAGAAACAAAAGAGGTACAAAAGACTGTGGTAAACTCTACTGGATCCTACTTGGCCCAGCGTCCTCTGCAGCCGCCGACCCTGGCTGCTCAACACCTGGTCCTAAAAAAGGTAACGAGTGTAACACGTCAGCAAAACGCTGAGTAGAGTGGCAAACTAACTAAAGGCAACAGTAGAGTATACAGTAGCTGTTATGTTCTATTACTTCCTTTATTCACATCTTTCAATTTTCTCACTATTTCATTTATTTCTCAGATCCTTTACTTGATCTCGAATGTCCTCGTGGGAACGATCTTGATTGCAGTCTTTTCCAAAAGTAGAAGTAGCACGTGGTGCTCTCCTGGCCGGGAGAGTCCCCCGTGGTGATCCTACCCTCAGTCAACCACCCCAAGGTCACTGACAGACGTAACGGTGACTACGGCACGCGCGATAAACGCACAGGTAGCTAGCCCGCACTGGCACGCGATCAGTCGTTTCCGTTAACGGGTGCGCCCAAAGCACAGCACAGAACCAGGGCAGAGCCCTCTCAGTAACAGGGGTCCAACCCCTCCACAGTAACCAAACGGGGGCCTTGCCCCTCCACAGTCCGCGCACCCTCGCCTGACTACCCTGGTTTGCCCTAATGGGCCTAACAAGTCGGTGAAGGAGGCTAGCAGAACCCCGGGGCCCGTGGGGTAGCTAGTACTCTCCTAACACTAGTAGCTCTCCTCGGTACTATGTACACGAGGGCCAACAAGTCGGTACAGAGCGGCCAATCCTAACCCTGGGTCCCTGGGGTGGCTGGCCCCACTCTGCACTAAACAGGTACAGGTACTTCCCTTGGTACTGCGTACCCAAGAGACAGTACAAACTACATCTCAGTTCCATTCCTTTTTCTTTCCAGGAGTTCCACTCCTAATTCCCCGTAGGGTTCCATCTCTTTATCTCAGAACATCATATGTTTCACTTTCCAGTTTCACGTTCTCACAATCCATGATCTCAATCATGTTTCTTTATTCATATCAGGCAGCTGTTAATTCAATTTACAGGCAGCTTTATATTCCTTTCCATTTTTCCAAGACTACAGTATTATACATTCCACTAGTTTTTCCATCCTAAGATTCATGCCACATCCTAGGATCTAGCATACAACTAATTTTCCAGCCCTAGGATTCATGTATCACCTAGGAGCTATCATTCCATACATTTCTCATTCCTAGGATTCATGCAATGTCCTAGATTCTAGTTATGGTTCCATACTTTAACAGATTTTAAAAATAAACTTAAGCCACTCTACCAGGTACAACGGGAGTAATGGGGGCGTGATCGGGAATCCAGCGTGCCTCCGCGACTCCCAAGACTGCAACTGAACGAGGTCCTATCACAAGGATCAAACACAAGGAGTGTCTCAAAACAGTGTATAGCTACTGTAGACGGGTAGAGGAATTAATTCTGAAAGGAACGCAACTCGAATCGCGGAAAACGGAGCCCGAACTGGCCCTAAACGGGTCGGAAAAGACGATACTGTGCAATATCAGACGTCTGGAACTTCTTCCAGACATCTTAAACAGTGGATCAGAGAATTACCTGTCCAGCGTGGTTTCCCAGACGTCCAGAAGTCTGCGGGGACGTCTGTCCTAGCTCCCAGACGTCCGATGGTCACTCAGGCCGTCTGGAGGTCACTCCCGCCGTCTGGTACAATTTCCAGACGTCTGATTCGCAAAGGATGGCGAATCAGCGAACCTGCGCACAGCCAACTGCCTTCCTCAGTACGGTCAGTCGACAGGAAGGAGGAAGAAGGCGGAGTACTCACCTTTCAGACGTCTGTATGAGCTACCAGACGTCGTCCTCGCCGTCTGCCTATCAACCCAGACGTCTGATTCTGGAAATTTTTCCAGAATCAGGGCGCTACTTGGCCTCCGCTCGCGACGCCGCCCGCGTCGCACCTCGCGCGCCTGCTGCTCAGACTGCAGCAGGTCCCTCTTCGCGTCGTTCTGCGCCCCCTACGCCCTCCGCCGGTCGGCCAAGCCGCTCCGGCGAGCTCGCCCTCACGGCAGAGCTCCGCTCTCGCACGCCGCACCTCCTCCGCGCTCACTGCGGCCGCCGCTGCCGCCCTCGCGCTCGCGCTCACGCTCTGGCTGAAGGAGAAGGGAAAGGAGACGGTGGTGACGGAGTGAGGGGAGGCATGCCCTTTTAAGGCCACGCGAGGAGGTGGGAGAGACGGGGCAGAGCGTCTGCAGCCGCAGCGAATATCGGATATTCGCGGGCCTGCGCGCTAAGGCGCGCAGACGAAGACTCGTGCCAGAATAACTGATTTCCAGACGTCTGGAAACGATCCCAGACGTCTGGTAAGACGTCTGGCCCACCTCCCAGACGTCTTAAAAGACGTCTGGGGCACGCGCTCGTTACAATATAACAAACTCAAAGGAAGTTTCGTCCCCGAAACTTGCGCCAACTAGGGTGCGGGAAAAGACGTCCGAATAACCATAACAAACTCAAAGGGGACCGAAGCCGGTCCGAAAAGACGTACCCGCGAAAAGCTCCGGGTACCGCTCCTGCATCGCCGCCTCAGGCTCCCAGGTAGCCTCCTCGTACCGCTGGCTCCTCCACAAAACCTTTACCAGGGGTACTTGCTTTCGTCTCAACCGGCGGACGGCTCGGTCTAGGATCTGCACTGGCCGCTCGGGGTAGGTCAGGTCGTCGCTCACCTCGACGCTCTCGTGACTCAGTACGTGACTGGAATTGGCTACGTACTTCCTGAGGTTGGACACGTGGAACACGTCGTGCACACCAGAAAGCTGCGGGGGAAGGGCAAGTCTGTAAGCAACGGGTCCAACTCGCTCCAGGACCTCAAAGGGCCCCACGAACCTCGGCGCGAGCTTCCCTCTCACCCCAAACCGCTGTAAGCCCTTCATGGGCGAAACACGAAGGAAGACGTGGTCCCTAACCTCGAACTGCATTCTTTTCGGAATAAAATCCTCTACCCATTTACAATAATTTTATACTGTTCTGAGAAACTCCTTGTGTTTGATCCTTGTGTTAGGACCCCGTTCCATTGCAGTCCCGGGGGTTGCGGAGGCGCGCGGGATTTCCGACCACGCCCCCAGTACTTCCGTTGTAGCTGGTAGAGTGGCTTTTAGAAATTATTAACATAATTTGTTACAATTATGGAACAATTAATAGAACCTAGGGCATTGCATGAATCTTAGGAATGAGAAACCAGATTGAATGATAGATCCTAGGGTGTTGCATGAATCCTAGGGTCGGAAAACTAGATTGAATGATAGATCCTAGGGTACGGCATGAATCGTAGGACTGGAAAACTAGCGAAATGAATATACATATTGCAGTCTTGGAAAATGTGGAAAGGAAATAATAGGTGCCTGTAAATTAATTTAACAGCTGCCTGTTATGAATAAATGAACATGATTGAGAATATGGGTTGTATGAACGTAAAACTGGAAAGGTGAAACCTGAATGTGCTGAGTTAAAAGAGCTGGAACCCTACGGGGAATTAGGAGTAGAACTCCTGGAAAGAGAATGAAATGGAACTGAGAAAGAAAGATGTGGAGGTGCGTTGTCTCTTGGGTACGTAGTGCCAGGGGAAGCACCTATTACCTGCTTAGTGCAGAGCGGAGCCAGCCACCCTAGAGACCCGGGGTTAGGTCTGGCCACTTTGTACCGACTTGTTGGCCCTCGTGTACACAGTACCGAGGAGAGCTACTAATGTAGAGCGAGTACTAGCTACCCCATGGGCCTCGGGGTTCTACTAGCTCATCTACACCGACTTGTTAGGCCCACTGGGCAAACCAGGGTAGACCGGCGAGGGTGCGCGGACTGTGGAGGGGCAAGGCCCCTGTTTGGTTACTGTGGAGGGGTTGGACCCCTGTTACTGAGAGGGCTATGCCCTATTCTGGTTCCGTGCTGTGCTTTGGGCGCACCCGTTAACGGAAACGACTGACCGCGTGCCAGTGTGGGTTAGCTACCCGTGCGTTTACCGCGCGTGTCGTAGTCACCGTTATGTCTGTCAGTGACCTTGGGGTGGTTGACTGAGAGTAGGATCACCACGGGGGACTCTCCCGGCCAGGAGAGCACCACGTGTTACTTCTGCTGTTCGGAAAAGACTGTAATCAAGATCATTCCCACGAGGAACATTCGAGATCAAGTGAAGGATCTGAGAAATAGATAAATTATGGAACAATAGAAAGACCTAAATAAAGGAAGAAAGAAAATAAAACAGCTACTGTACACTTTACTGTTTCTTTAGTTTAGCTGCCACTCTACTCAGCGTTTCGTTGACGTGTTACACTCGTTACTTTTCAGGACTAGGTGTTGAGCAGCCAGGGTCAGCGGCTGCAGAGGACGCTGGGCCGAGTAGGGTCCAGTAGAGTTACCACTGTTCTTTGTGCCCTTTTTGTTCCACTGTAGTGAGTAGTTCTTGTTACTCTCTGTACTTTTCTTTACTTGTAGTTCATGCTATGTTAAATGTTCTTGTACTGTTGTGGTGGTACATGCTGTAGTAGTTCTTTTTCTTACTGCTGTATTTTGTTACTGCTAGTTATATTTCATGTTGAATGTGATTTATTTTATTGCTCTTTTGGTTACTTCCTCGTTGGACGACTAGGTCTTGGGATTAGTCGAGTCGATCCGATTCTCGTGTCTCGTAGGGACTCGGGAATCGGGTCGTTACATCACCCGACCCCATCCCTTGTTCACCTTCTTCTCCGAAGAAGAACCCAAACCCACCACTACTAACCCATCACTGCCAGCCACGTCCCTCCCTGCCAACATCGTCGGAACGCTCGCCTTGCTACCACCGAGACACCCACGTCGACTGCACGACCTCCAAGCCGTCCCCCATCTCATGCACGCAACCCATCACTGCCGGCCAAACCATCGTCGTGTGGCTACCCCTGGTGACCATCGGTTACGCCTTTGCCGCCATCTCGAAGCTCCTCGTTTGAGGCGTAGATCGTGTTAAAAGAATGAATGTCGTAGTGTAGTGCAAAACATGTCGAAACAAATATAATTGTAACAAGAGGTGAGTCATAGTCAAACTGAGGAGGCAGAAAATGCTTCTGATTTCATAAATTGATTTAGAATTGCATGCTACTACTTGCAAACTAATATATATATATTAAGTAAATCATGTAAGTTGGTTGATCATGAAGTGCCAAATAGAACTAGAGTTTATGACTAATAAAGTTGCAGAAATAAACTAGAACATAAACAGAATCACTATCTAATCTAACAGAATAAGGGCACCACGGGTGGTCCATGGTGGCTTTTTGGAGAGGTTGAGGAGAGCAGCAGCAGTGCACCAAGGTGACTTGGTGGGTGCTTCAAAGGGAGAGAGCCGAAGAAGATCTGGGGAGTTGGAGAGGGTCTCGAGAGAGTTGTCCTTCAACTGGGGGCCCTGGGGCTCTTTTTATAGCTTCATAGAGGAGTAATATGGGCATTTGAGCCCTCCAACTTGTGCAACAACCTCAGATTGATTAGATCCATCGATCGAGAAATCAACGGATTAGAACGCACTTCAAAAGGCCTTCCAAAATGCCTCCAACACTCGGATCGCCTCTGGTGCTAACACGTGGCGCTCCCACAGTTGTTGATCTGTCATCACATGGCTCTGCACGTGCCTCTCCAATGCTTCTTCAATCGTAGTGCTTAAATCGTGCTCAATCCTTGTGAGCGCGCGCTTATCTCTCCTCAGCTGTTCGATCTCGCGATCGGACGACTTAAATGCCTCGCTTGGACCCCCTTTATATTTCAAACGCACGCACGCGCGTTTGGTTGCACATCATCGCGTGCATCTTCGTCAGATGCTCGCTAGTCCGCTATGCGGTCGCACCATCTCCGTCTGATGGAGATCCAATGCTTCAATTGGATCTAGTGCATTGCCTCGTTTGATTTTCTGCGGATTGCGCTTCAAACGCACGTCGCGGCCTTCTGCTCCAGCGCGCTAACCAACGTGCTAAGGGCACATTTGTGTAGTGCTTTCCTTTCTTCGCAGTGCTGCTCTCAGCTGTTTGATGGAGATCCAATGGTTGAGTCTTGACCTTCTTTGATGAGGCGCTCCTGGATCAGCGACATGGGCGCATGGTGGTTGTTGGATGATGATCCAACGACCCATAATGCGCGGGGGTGCTTCCTTTAGAGGTTGGGCGGCTGTGATGGCCCCACATGGCACCATTGTGGCCATCTATCTTCTTTTCTTTGTATCCAGTGTTGTAGGTCTCCGATCGAAATGATTTTTGCACCGTTGGGTTGAGATCGTTGATCCAGATTCATCTGTGCGGTTGGATTTGACATTTGAGGTCCGTATTTCCACTTGCCTCTTGACCCTTGCTCTTCTGCAGACTCCATAGGATGCTACAAGAGTCTGATCGATGCGATCTCAGAGGCATTGCACTCTCGTCGTCGTTTTGAGTAGATCCATATGGTTGGATCAGGCATCTGCAACCTTGAATTCCCTGCAATTTTTACTACCTCTCAATTAGAACATAATATGACATTATTATTTACAAAACTAATAAACCAACTATGATACAAAGTATGATGCGTATGTATGCGAAGCACGCGAGGAGTTTATGCGAAGGAAGCTGCAGATCTTAGTCCCACATCGTATGGGACAAAACTCGTGTAGCATAAAAGCAAAACGTGCCATAAGCTCTTCGCCTCAAAATGGGGGTGAGATCCCCTCATTTCACGTGCCTCTCACTCCTCACCCGCTACACCACTCTAGCGAGTATGGTCCCTAGTCCGCTTACCTAGATCCAATTACTTGTTACTGTTCACGCGGGTTTGAAATTGAGAAAGAGTTAGATATCTGAGGAGGAAGGAGGGGGGTTTTGCATGGTAGCACTTTGAGTTTCGTGCTCCCCCTCTCCTCGCTCCACAACTTGCCATTGCTAAGTCTTGCCTTGTGGTGTGCTTGTGCCTTAGTGATGCTGTGGCGTTTGAAGTTTAAGACATCTGATCCCTTGTGCTTGCCTTGGTTTTGTGATTACTATAGTGGTTGCTGGTTATTGTTCAATTATCTGATTTTAATTAGAGCTTAATTGTAGGGTTAATTTGGTGGTTTCTACCACCATTTTTATCCCTTTCTTTTTGCACTTTTATACCTAACATTATGAGATACATTTCTGATATATATTGCATCTCATTTTGGCTATTTGATTTACTTGCAATTATTATTTTTGATTACTGTGATTAGTAAAATGATTTGCGACATTTGCTCCCCGTGAACAAGCTTGGAGTTATATTTATTTTTTGAGTTTATAAATTTAAATGATAATTTGCTTTTGTTGACTATACTGCAATTTATATTTTAAATTTGACGAAAGCGCGCTCAACACAAGTGGAGTCCAAAAATCAAAGGGTCACAATGCCTTTAACCATGGCAATAAAAATGGGCTTCGTTGGCTTTCAAAATGTTTACAAAAATTTCTAAACCCTTACCTTCTATGCATTAGTTCTTATGTTTAGATTTGATTTTCATCTATTCTAAGAATATAAAAAAGATTGAAAATTTAAAATATTGAAAATAAATAAGTTTAGATCGATAATTTGCAAGTTGGATGATTTGCTTCCTTGTAGAGCGACTTCGACTCCTATATATGAGACTTAACGTTTATTTCTTTTTAGGTGTTTGAAGATTACTAAATAGCCATAATTTTGCACTACCATGATGGATTTATTATTGGCAAACTCTTGCTATCAACTCTCTTCTTGAAACATGAAATGTTTATCCTTGATTAGATTCTTGAATTTAGAACAAAGATAATTATATCTTGATTCTCTCTTTCTTAACTTCAAGGAAAAGAGATTCTTGATTCTTCATTGTGATTTTAGCTTAGAGAGAGAATCGGTGGTTATTAGGGGTGCAAACAAGTCAGGTTTGGCTAAACTCATATCCTTACTCGTTTACAAAATTCATACCCATACCCTATTTATTTATTCATCAGGTAGAAAAACTCAAACTCAAACCCATACTCATCTACTCATCGAATACTCATTTACTCATTGAGTATTCATTTATAAATGAACCCTACAGTCAAATCATGCTTACAACAAAGTTAAATAAGAAAAAAATAATGATAACGTGATTCATTACTAGGTTACAATGAAATTTAAATGATATATGTTCACATCATTCACAACATACATAGAATATGTAAGGTTTTTTTCACAAATAAAAAAAGTAATATTCTGCAATACATAACATAAAAAGTCTAAAATATTTACATAATATAAATTAGGTATATGGGTTAGGTTATCAAATTGGGTTAACAGATATGGACCCAAACCCATACTCATACTTGAACTTGACCGGGGTTTTTTACTAAAACCCATACCTAAACCTGAATTCAACCATGCTGGGTTTGACCCCTTTTTTTTTTAGGTTAGGTTGACTAAAACTTGCATCCTTAGTGGTCATCAACTTTGCTTTGGAGAAGCATGGGCCTATATGGGGTCAAGGCTTTTGAGTTGGCTATATCAGTTATTTTGTTTTCCTTTCCTTCATTCCAGTCTCCAACAAATGCAATGGGCACATATTAAAGCCTTCTCTACCATACTCTAACCTTCATAAGTCATAAGAATGTTGCTCATGGATTCCAAGCTCCAATATAAGCCTCTTTCATAGAAAGGGCTCTATGATTGTTTTCTATTAATCTTGTTTCTCTCTCTACTGTCGTCTAAAGTGCATGTTGGTCTCTTTTAGCTATGTAGAGTTCTAAGATTTTAGTTTAGGGACATCAAGGAGCTCTTCTCTTGTATGTACCACTATCTCCTCGATCATGTGTTTGCATGTAACTCCTCTTCTCAATTTGCATATCAAAAAAGATGAGCCTTTATTACATAAAATTTATATACTAGTTGGATTAACTTAATTATAAACTAGATGTCTCAAAAATATGAAGAATTAGGCATAAATATAGTATTAAAATGATATAGCTATCATGTGAAAGTTTTTCATCTATGACCAATTATTGAAGCATTTATTTGTCTAAATTGAAAACTATTCGAAAATGACTTGTGAAAATTGATCAAAGCAAGCATTATGTGATTTCATGTATCAATTATCATACCAGGTGAATAAAACATTCATGTCATATACAACAAAATTGATTCGATTCTTACATTAATGCTAAGAGACATTAGGTTTAGATATTACCTCTCTTCATGACATATAGAGAGGAATGCCATGTTCCATGAAGCAAAAGTGAATTGGTGCACACACATAATCATGATCATGTGGATGTTTCTCTTTCCCTTCGAATCTTGATGTTGTGGGACTCTTTGGTGGTGAGGTGGCATCAAAATCCTTTTAGGGTTACAAGGATATGTGCTGGATTGAGAAGCTTCTTTATCCTTTTATAGGAGCAAGGTTGAAGGGAATCCTAATGACATTAGGATTCTCTGCCATAATCGAATCTATCCATCCCAACAATCATTAAAATGGATCTTTTATTTGATTTGGCTAAATCTATTAGCTAAGTTGGACCTATTTATTATTTGATTCAAGTCATATAAACCACTAAACAAGATTATTTCCAACACACTCACCAAAAGTTAACAAGTTTTCAATAGATAAGTGTTCACATGATTCTTTCAATCTTCCCCTTCATCACAACCAAATCACTAAGACAAAATGTCATATGTGTCTTCCCCATCCCACTATTGCATATACTAGTTTCACCATCTTTCATCAACTTAAGCATTTTCAACGTTTCCTCAATTATAGCCACTTTCCTCATTATTTGCATTGCATTGGGAAATCAATTGAAAATAATCCACTTCACATTATCATTTACATCTATACAAACAATTGCATCATGATGGATCGTAATATTTGACACTCTCTTACTTAGAGGCGGGTGGTCGAGTTTAGGTTTGGATAGATGTAAGTTTTTTTCTTGTTCAAGCTAATCTATGCCTATACTAAAACAAAGTGCGGTTAACATTGTTCGGCCACATTACCTCATCAATCGCACTCTCTCCCCGGCAAATCCATCCCTCTCTCTCTTTTGCTCCATCCACTTTCCCAACCACCACTACCTATCCCCAAATTCCATTCCAACGTCCACGTTTCTCTCATATCGTTACCCCACCATGATCATTCCCCTCTTTTCTTGCTTCCCATTCCTCTTTCACATATGACTAGATATTTAATTTTAGCTAAATTATGTTTTTATCCTTTTACCTCAACCCATACAACACGACACAAAATTAATGGTGTTTCTTTTTTTATATCTATCTATAAAATTAAAAGGAGGGTACATTCACATTCCTTTAATCATATCAGCTCATCTTATTATAAAAAAATTAACAAATACACCTCTTTCAACTAACTCATCTTATAATAAAAACTAATAAAAATATCTCATCTCCTAATCCGACTAATGTTATCTTATTAGAAAAAAATAAAAAATCTCTATTCTCTCCTCCCCTCCTTCTAGTAATTAATCTGATTTTTTTTAAGTATAACATTTTTATTATTATAAATTTTATCCATAACATAAAAAGAAATTCTCATAAAAAACTCTCCCTCCTTCAAAACAAATTTATAGAAAAAATATTCAATTTCTCAAAAAAGTAAATCCCACAGAAGAATCTACTGCTATATATTTTTACTCTAAAATCAATTAGGTAGTTGTCAATTAAGAAAAATCATGTGTGACTCTTAATACATTTTATTTAAAATTTTGATAATATCTTTATAATTTATATTATTATTAATCATCAAATTTAATGTAAATAAAAGTTACATTATAGATTGAATTTCATTAGAGTGAATTTTGTTGTTATTTAGTCAAATTATATATTATAATTAGATATATAAAAGTTTCACAAACTCCTACAATTAAGGACAAGTATATCGCTACTCTTAAATAAAAGGAGAAGAAACATATCCCATGTAGATGCAATCGACGGAAAAGTGGAGAGGGTAGCAAAATTAATGGGTATATCACTAGTCTTTTTTTATTTTATTTTTGAAACCATTTCCATTAAAAAGAAGAGCTTGATACATCGAGATGTACCTCATAAGGGAAAGGAAAACAAAAAAAACTCTATCACCCGTAACGAGAAGGATGTTACCCCTCATAGAAAGGGGGAAAAATAAATACAAAAAGAAGACAATAAAAAAATGAGAAAGAAAAAAAAAAAATGACGTGATATCAGAAATTGATCAACCTCTCAATATTGACCCATAAAATATCAACGAAACAAATCTCAAAAGATATATCAATAAATAAATCAAACTATATGGAACAAAAGTAAAGTTGACGAGTGAAATGATCTTAAATAAAATAGATCGGAAAACCAACGACAACAAGAAAAATTAAGAAAGAAATAATATAAAGAAAACCAAAAAGAAAAAAAAGTCCCCACTAAAATGCTTACTAGCCTTCGACCGCAGTCCACGCTTGACGGATCTGAGTTGGGTCGAAGCAAATCAGCAACCCCACTCCAAACCCCATTGGCTCCGAGCGGCCAAGCTACACCTCCCAGCTCTACCCTACACCCTCCCTCCCACCCTTCCGCTGACCTCCCCAACCTCGACATCTCCGTCGAGTCCCCTCTCTCCCCACGACCAAACACACTCTCCCGCTCAGACGCGCGGAGCCCCAGACAGAGAAATCCCAAGGGGGCGACAGAAAGGGATCGATAACAAGCCACAGCAGCAATGTCGCCATCTCTCGTCCTCTCCCTCTCGTCGTCGTCCTCCTCCTTCACCCCTCGGTCCTTCCCCTCCCCCTCACCCTCCCCGCGCGCGACTCATCGTCCCCGCGCGCTGACCGTGCGGGCGAAGATCCGGGAGATCTTCATGCCGGCGCTGAGCTCGACGATGACGGAGGGGAGGATCGTGTCGTGGGTGAGGTCGGAGGGGGACCGGCTGTCCAAGGGGGAGAGCGTGGTGGTCGTCGAGTCCGACAAGGCCGACATGGACGTCGAGACCTTCTACGACGGCATCCTCGCCGCCATCGTCGTCCCCGCGGGCGACACCGCCCCCGTCGGCGCCCCCATCGGCCTCCTCGCTGAGTCTGAGGACGAGGTTGAGGCCGCCCGCGCCCGCGCCCATGGCAGCGCTTCGCAGACAGCTCCCGAGGCACCGCCTGCGGCCCCCGCGGCAACCCCTGCGGCGCCCGAGGCGGTAATTCCCCTCCCTCCACATTCGGTTGCACCATCAAAACCTTGTGTTTTGGAAATCTTGGAGAATGAAGCGTGGCACTGTTTGAGGTTTCGCCAAATCTATTCCTTCTAATTAAAGAATAATGCCTATTAGGATATGGTCGAACGGTCGGAGACTTCTGACTTTGACAGGAAAGATCCAGGTTTGAGTCCCTTTACCTGGAGGATTGGTGCGTGAGGAGATGGTAAATTTCTCTCCAGTTTGTACAAGGGAACTCTGGGTTAATTAAAGAATAATGCATGTTCAATTTCGAGCGTTTGGGTTTGCCTCGAGTTTTATGGCCATTGCGGTTTTGGAGGCACCACCTGTGCCCACAGAGGTGGTTATTCTCTACGTATGGATTCACCATGGGAACTTCTGCCTTTGGATGTTTTGGAGAATGAAGCATGATGTCACTTCCATATGAAGGAATTGTTTGTTTGAGCATTCGAGTCGGCCTCAAGTTTTATGGTTGAGCATTTTGTGGCTGCAGGATTCTGTGGTGGGTGGTTTGAGTGGTTCCAGTTTGGTCGTAGTTGTTATCTGGCTGTTATGAGCTTGCTTGACTTAGAATGCAGTTTTGCGAACTGCAATTTTTTGTGGCTCGTAACTGTTTCGTAATCTAAACACATTCTGAATGCAATCCTAAGCCTTTTGACCATGTTTGATAATATCTTCCTAGCACAAGAGAAGCTTAGAAATCGATTCATACCTCTTGACACCTATAAAAAAGAAACCATGTGTCTTAGCCATGTTTACTGAAATCAAACCGTCTTCAGGGTCAAATCATGTTTTTAGTTGATTACTGAGTGTTATTGATATCTATAAATTAGCTTTGATGGAATATGTCATCATTGGAAAAAAAATTATTGATGTTTATTCTATATGTTATAACCATGGTTCAAGAGCAAGCTTCTTTTGGAACATGCTTGGCAAGTTTTATCCAGTACGGGATTTGTTCATATCAGACATGATTTCTGAAACTGTGCTTTAAAACTGCCATTTTATACATACAGGCTGCAGCTGGGGAGAAGAAGGTGGTGGTGACACCATATGCGAAGAAGCTGGCGAAGCAATATAAGGTGGATGTGGAGAAGATTGTGGGTACGGGGCCATATGGGAGGGTAATGCCTGCTGATGTTGAGAAGGCTGCAGGGGTTGCACCAAAGAAGGTTGAAGTTCCATCTCCTGCACCTGCTGCTACCACTGCCACTGCTGCTGCTGCTGCTGAATCACCATCTGCAAGTGCTCCGAGAGTGGCTCTGGTGTTGCCAGAGATACCAGGGGCAACAGTGGTGCCATTCACGACGATGCAGGCAGCAGTGGCAAGGAACATGGTGGAGAGCCTCGCAATGCCTAGCTTTAGAGTGGGATATCCAGTGATTACAGATGCTCTTGATGCTCTATATGAGAGGGTAATTGTTGTTTCTTTTGCTCAGATGACTATATCTTGTTATGGTTGTTTCAGCAATTCACTGGTTAGTTTGCTTTACTGGTTAGTTATTGTGATAGGAAGAATGCACATTATCTTATTTTTTTGGCAGTGTCAAATTGAAATGTTGTGGAGAAGATAGAGTAGAATGGCCTCTTGAAAATCCACCGCTTAGGCCGTGTAGAAATCATTGCAGGCACGGCTTGAGTCAGGTTAGAAGAGGCACTGTTTAATGATGGTGATTACACTTAGGCTAGGCAAACAATGTGATACTTGACTGCACAGAGTGATGGCCATCGGGGATGCTGCTTGATGAATGCATTGCATGGTACTTCACTGCACTTGATTTTGGTTGCCTATTACTGTTTCGCCATATAGCTACTTAAGATCTGACAAAAGCTGGCAAAGTTGAGGACAGGGTAAAGAGATTAGCGGAGGCTTCTAAGTTTGAACATCAGAAGGGAAGACAGATTTTTTATTGCATTATATTTGATTTTATCTGGTTCAGAGTGTTTACTCCAAATTTGGAGTGGAGCTTACTGTTGAGTTATATATCTATATTTCGTATTACGTTATTTTTTCATAGGAATATTCTTGTAATCTTTCCCTTTGGGTGCCTCTCTATATAAAAGGCCCTAAGGTTATTCTAATGAGAGTTACGTCATTTGCAACCTAACATGGTATCAGAGCAACGGTTTTAGATCGATATTTGGGTATCCCATCAAATACCTAGCCCCTGAAACCTCCACCAAAATTCTAGATCTCCCTCCTCCCTAACCGGTGGCTACCACCACACTGGTGGCTACTGTAGCCGCCGACGGCAGTCGCAACAGCCACCGGAAGCTGTAGGAGATTGGATCTGTTGGCAGCGCTCCCTCCTAATGCTAGGAGAGGGCCTGCCGACTCCTGTGCGATCACTCGTAGCACCCAACGTTGCTCGTAGTAGCACCCCAGGCCGCCTACAGTGCACGCAACCACCACCGGTGCTTGGCATCGCTTGTAACAGCGACCACCACCGTTGCTAGGAGCACCGAGGACCTCCCAGCGCCATTGCAGGAGGCCAGCAACGTTCCCCACCGGCAGTAGCACTGCCATAGGAGGCCAAGGGCATGCTGCATCAGCGGCGGCGTTGCCTCTAGGGCCGCCTGAGCCCTTTGGTGGCAGCATACGTGCAACATACACGGGCTACAGTGCCACTGGGGCCTCAAGTGGTCACCTATGGTTTGATTCTTGAGACTATTTGCGAATCTATGAAGGTTTCAGACCTCTATATGGTTTGATTTTCTACTGAAATCCCTCGGTTGGTGTTCCCATAAGTTGATTGATATGGAAGATATGAAGGATGCTTCTGGCGACTTGGCAAGGAAGATATTTATCTGGAGCACACATTCCTTTATGTAAGGAACTTCTATCAAGTTGGATGGCACCGGCTTCCTTCCGTAGTCTACCTCCTTTTTTTGATTTATGGGATCACACTGGACGAAATATATGTTGACACAAAATGAACTTGTTGTCAAGTTTGTTGACTGGGAGGTAGATAATGATTGGGTGACGACTTGCATGTTGAACAACATGAAGAAGCCTATTGCAAAGTAGGTTGTCATATGCGTCTGCAAAGAAGATGTGAGAGGTTCTTCATGAGATTCATTCTCATAAGAGCAATATTAGTCGCCTCTATAGAGTGATCGAGGAGTTACATTCCTTTCGGAAGAGAATTATGTCTCTTGTCGAATACTATGGCCCTATGAAGAACCTTTGGGATGAGCAGGATACTTATCAGTCGATCTCCACAGATGTTACAGTTATTGCAAAGCAATGTAAGGCGTTTTGTTCTGTTTAGCTGCTTGCAGGTCTTGGCTCTGAGTTCAAGTCCGTTAAAGATCAGGTTATGACACTTGAGGAGATCCCTACACCTGTGTAGATTTATGCTCGATTATCTAGACTTGAGATCTCTGACCCTATCTCAGTCACCGATTCTTTAGCCATGGCAGCTACAGGTTGTGGTAAGGCAACCTCAGGAGGCAGGGGGAGAGAATGTGGAGTAAGAACATGTGGTCATGGCAGAGGACGTGGCTTGTTTTGTGACCACTGTCACAAGACAAACCTCACGGTGGACAGATGTTGGATAAAGCATGGTTTTCCCCTTGGCCATCAGGCAAATCCGGTTACTTAAGGTGGAGATGAGAGCCATCATTATCAGGAGGAGGAGCGTGTCATTTCGCAAGTCACCATTTACAAGGAAGAATATGATCGACTGATGTCTTCTCATCTCTCACCCCTCTTCTACTGCGAGGGTGTCTATCTCCCAAAAGTCAGGTACTGTTACTAGTGTTAGAGGGACTCGTATGGCGACTTGGCTTGCAGACTCAGGTGCTCCATTTCATATTATTGGAGATGCTACCTTTTTTTCGACTTTTAAATCATTGACCACTCCTGTGCATGTTAAAGTAGTATATGTTACCTTGTCCCTTATGACCAATGCTGTTAATGCGAAAGGCGATACCAAGGTGACACGACTCAAAATCGTCGGAGGCGAGAGGCGACAAAAAGGCAACAGCCTGACTGAATTGAGGCGATCGTTTTTTATTTGCATATATATATGTCTTATTAACTCAATTTAATAGTACTAAGTTTATAAAAACATGTCTAATAATAATGTTAGAGACTTTAAGTAGAAGAAAATGATATGAATTGTATGGTCAAAAATTGTTTCACATAATTTCAAATGGTAAAGAAAGAAAAGCTTTAAACATAAAAATCAAAATTGTTATTGAAGTGAAAAACATAAAAACCAAAAAATATATATATGCAGACTTATATACATATATACATATAAATAGTTACAATGTTACATACAAATATAGCAGTATATATACATACTTATACATATATATAGTTACAATGTTACATTCAAATATATATATATATATATAAAGAAAGAAAAGCTTTAAACATAAAAATCAAAATTGTTATTGAAGTGAAAAACATAAAAACCAAAAAATATATATATGCAGACTTATATATATATAAAGAAAACAAAGAAAGAGTTTCATTCCCAGCTTTATCGTGGAAACGCAGAAGCTCAACCCGATGACGCTCAGGCAGTGCAGGTCGAGGGCGAGGAGGCGATCGCTTGATCAAAGGCCATCGCCTGGGTCTTCATCGAGGCGACAACTCCCTGTAGCGCCTCGCCTCATCACCTCAACGCCTGAGGCGCTCGCCTCGACAGCATGGCTTATGACAGGCTTGTGTGACATTTCTCTGTTTTCTACTTTACCACTATATGATGTTATGCATGCATCCAAGTTTGCTTTAAATTTAATATCTATTAGTCAGATTACCAAGGCATTAAATTACAGAGCAGTGTTTCACGATCATTTCTTTTTCTTGTAGGACCTCCAAACGATGAAACGGATTGGTGTACTTGAAAAGGATGGTCTCTACTATCTTAACCAACCCGTTGAGCATTCCACCGTAGCTGTTGCCTTTGTCTCTTCTACCTTATAGTGGCACTGTCGATTGGAACATCCTAGCATCTCTGTTCCCCGTCGTTAATTTTCTAATATGGAGTTTCCTAATTCCTTTGCTTGTAATGCTTGTCAACTTGGCAAGCATCATAGGGTTTCTTTTCCCAGTGGTAATAAAAGAATCGAGTCTATTTTTTCTCTTGTTTATGCTGATCTATGGGGCCCATGTCAGGTCAAGAGTCCTAGGGGTTTTCGGTATGTTCTTATTTTGGTTGATGATTACACTTGTGTCTGTTGGGTATTTATGATGAGAGAAAAACCTGAAACTCCTGATTTGATTACAAATTTTGTGAATGAAATAAGGACTCAGTTTTCTACTACTGTCTGCATGTTTCGTATTGATAATATGCTTGAGTTTGTTAACTCTATGTTAACTCAATTTTTTCAATCTCATGGTATTATTTATCAGACTTCTTGTGTTCATACACCCCAACAAAATTGGATGGCTGAACACAAGCTGAGACATCTTCTTGATGTTGCCTAGACGATCATGTTTCAGATGAATGTTCCTACTATGTTCTGGGCTGATGTTCTTACAGCTGCCTTCTTAATTAGTCGGGTGTCGTCTTTTGTTCTCCGTAGGAAAGTACGCTATTCTGTTTTATGTCCGGATTAAGAGCTTTTTTCTTTGCCTCCTAAAGTTTTTAGGTGTGTGTGTTTCATCTACTTGTTTAAGGTGGATAAATTTATTCTTAGATTCGTGAAGTGTCTTTGTGGGTTATTCCAGAACTCAGAAAGGATATAGGTGCTTTGATCCAGTGGCACATCGCTTTGATGTGAGCAGAGATGTTACCTTCTTCGAGGATATACCATACTACTTTACCGTGAGAAAGAACACTAATGATGCTCTTGAGATCCCTTTACACTTGCTTATGGCTGCGCCACCAGGTCCCTCTAAGCCACCTCCACCTTATGATGGCCCTTCTATATCTTACCCCACATTTTGAGGTGCCTATGACGGAGACCTTCTCTCAACATTTTGAGCGGAGACATCCCACTACCACTATACCAGATGAGGAACCATTATCCAATATCCACTATTCCTGCTCAGTCCTCTGCTGACACTGCTGATTCGGATGGCGGTTCAGACCCTACACCCCCACAGGTATCTGATTGGGATCTTCCTATTGCTCAGAGGAAGCCATAATGATCTTGTGCAAAATATTCTATTTTCAATTGTCACTTGATCGTTTTTTTGCTACGAGAAGGCTATTGTCTCTTGCAGTTGATAGTCGCCAAGTTCCCAGAAATCATATTTAGGCATTTCAGGATTCTTCTTGGACCTTTATCATGCATGAGATGTCTGTGTTAGCATATGTTGTGTGGTCTTTTATTTTTCCTCTTATGTAAGGGCTATGGGTGACATATAAGATGCCAGAGGAATGGAGGAAAAGTTTTGTGGTACCTTTATACAAGAACAAGGGTGACATACAACTATAGAGGTATTAAGTTGATGAGTCATACGATGAAACTTTGGGAAAGAATAATTGAAAGAAGGGTGAGGCAAGTCTCTATGGTAATTGAAAATCAGTTTGGCTTTATGCCAGGCAGGTCTACTATTGAGGCAATACATCTCTTGAGACGTATGATGGAGGCATATGAAGTGAAGAAAAATGATTTACATATGATTTTTATTGATTTGGAGAAGGCCTATGATTCTGTCCCAAGAGATATCTTGTGGAGAATTTTGGAGAAGAGACAAGTGCCAGTTATTTATATCCTCATAAAGGATATGTAATATGGAGCAGCAGCTTGTGTAAAGACTAAGGATGATTTGACGGATTACTTTGATATCACCATTGGTCTGCATCAAGGTTCGACTTTAAGCCCTCATCTTTTTGCCTTGGTCATGGATGAGTTGACGAAGCATATCTAAGTTGAGGTGCCTTGGTGTATGCTTTTTGCTGATGACATTGTGGTTGATAAGACAAGAGATGGAGTGAACAAAAAACTTGAGCTTTGGAGAGAAGCCCTGGAAGATAAAGGGTTATGCATAAATAGGACGAAGACTGAGTATATGGAATGCAAGTTTAGTAGTAGAGGAAACAATGAAGGGATTGATGTAAAAATTGGAGAATAGTGCATTCCAATGAAAGATATTTTTAAGTACTTGGGATCCATTTTCCAACATGATGGTAGAATTGATGGAGATGTTACACAGAATTAATGCAGGGTGGTTGAAATGGTGGGGTGCTTCTGGTGTTCTCTGTGATAAGAGGGTTCATTTAAAAGTCAAAGGAAATACTATCGAGCTGTTGTAAGACCTGCCATGTTGTACGGTTCTAAATGTTGGGCTATAAACTATAGGCATGTACAGAAGATGTCTGTGGCAGAAATGAAGATGTTAAGATGAATGTGTGGTCATACAAAAAAGGACTGTATTTCAAATGAGTTTATTAGAAAAAGGATTAGGGTGGCACCGATAGAGGATAAAATGAGAGACATGTCTAAGATGGTTTGGACATTTACAAAGAAGGCCACTAGATGCTCTAGTTAAGAGATGTGAGAAGTTGGAGGCTGAACCCACTAAGAGGGGGCGAGGAAGATCAAATAAGTGTTGGAATGAAACTATTAAGTATGACCTCAATTACTTTAATTTAAGTCCTGAAATGGTTGTAAATTGGTCTGTTTGGAGGCAAAGAATCCATATAGCCGACCCTACTTAGTGTGGGAAAATGCTTGGTTATTGTTGTTGTTGTTGTAAGGGCTATGGGTGCTTTGTCCCTCAGCGACATTCTTGAACTTTTGACTCTACGGTCTCTCTTTATATGAGAGTCCTAGGGTTTCTAATGAAACTAAGTTATTACAATATATTTGGTATCAGAGCACCGGTCCTAGATCGTGGCTCTAGGTATCCCACCCCTCACAACCTCCAAAAATCCTAACCACCAAACCCTAATCATCTCTCTCTCCCTTGTGAGCGGTAATAACTCTGGCGGTGCGCTGCAGCATGCGTAGCGGTGCAGCGGCGACGTGGGTGAGCCTGCTGCAACGTCAGCGGCGCTCAGGCAGTGCTTGCAGCGATGCTTTGATAAGCTTGGGGGCTCTTCTAGCCTCTGGTGGCGGCGCTGCAGCGTCTAAGCTGATCGCGGCGGCTTTGGGGGCTCTTCTAGCCTCCGATAGTGGTGCTGCGGTTTGCTTGGAGGTCGATTTAGCCTCTGGTGGCGCAGCAGTAGCTTATTGGGCTTGTGGTGGTGCTACAGGCGACCGGCAGCAGCATAGCAGCAGCTAGGGCTGCTTGTTGGGCCTGCGACGTTGTGCTATAGGTGGTGCTAACCCACAATAGCCACGCGGCAACCTCCGGCGGCGCTACAATGGTCTGCAATGGCGGTTGGCGGCGTAGATCGACAGGGAGGGGGTGCGCAGTGATCTGATCCCTGTGCAGCGATTGTGAGGGGCTTTTGCCCTGATCTAGGAACGCAAGTCAATAATGCAGGTCTGAATCTGTTCGATTTCAGATTTGTGGATGATTTCGTGGTGATAGAAGCTTGATCGAGGCTTCCACATTGCGAAGATGACTTTAGATGATCAATTCGAGGTGTCTTCGTACTCTATTTCCGACACCGGGTATTCAAGAATCCTTTCTTTGGTCCTGTTGTTAATTTGGATGAGACCAACTACTCGCGGTGGTCCTAGACCTTTCTTATGACTGTCATAAGTAATAAAAAGAGTCATATTCTTACGGATCCAGAGCCTGAGAACAAGATATGCACAAATGCTAATTGGGAGAGCGACAATGCCATGGTTTGTACAAGGCTGATGCAGACGGTTATTCCCTGCATAGGGGATGAGATCATATACTACACTACTGCAAAAGAGATATGGGAGTTTTTGCGTGATACCTATTCACATGCCAAGAATTCCGCACGAGTTTTTTAGGTCTTCTATGACCTTTTCTATTTGCATTAGCAGGGACGCACATTGTCACAGTATTACTCCCTTATGAAGGGAATGTTGGAGAGGCATTATTCCTACCTGCTAGGGTGTGCTTGTGAATCCTGGAGGAGTTTTAGGAGACAATTGGCTGTTTCTCTTTTCTTGGTCGCCCTTGAACCTGAGTATGTGGCAGCCAAAGATTAGATCCTCACTGTTCCTGAGCTTCCTACCCTAGAGGAAGCATATAGTAGACTCAACTGAGTTACAGTATGCATTCCTACTCCTGACACTGTTGCTCAGTTGTCTGCACTAGTTGTGATTCCTGAACGTGGTAGGGGTATTACTTATCCTGCACGTGGTCGTGGTCGTGGACGTGGACGCTCTTCTGCTACACGTACCAGGACTCCGTGTACTTACTGTGGCAAACTTGGTCACGCTGAAACTACATGCTGGCAGAAGCATAGTAGGCCACCTGTGGCCAATCAGGTAGTTGAGATCTCCGATGTAGCTCTTTCTACTTCTTATATTAGTTCCTTGAGCATTGAGATTGAGAACTTGCGGCAACAGGTTGCTCAGTTGACTCAGGCGTGCTCTCAGATTCCAAACACTGCAGCTATGGCTTCCTCTTCAGAGACACTTGCGATTGGTGTGCTGTCACTTTTGTCGTTTGGTGAGTGGTTGATTGATTCTGGTGCATCCAAGCACCCATGTGGTGACTGAGGTTTTCTCTTAGCACCTATTACACCTGCTAGGACAGTACAGGTGGCTGATGGGAGACACTCGCCACTTGTTGGTATGGGAAATATATCTTTATCTCCTACTCTGAGACTTGCAGATGTCTATTAGGTGTCTATTTTTCCTTTAAGTTTATTGTCTATTAGCAGCATCACTAGAGATCTGAACTGCCGATCTATTTTTGATGCGTCCTTTTGTGTCTTGCAAGGTAAATTCATTGGGAAAACGATTGGTGGAGGGCGTAAGGAACATGGGGTGTACTGTTTGAACTGTAATGCTTTTGCTGCTTCTGCTACCCAAGGTCTTGCTTTTGTTGGTTCTCATCTTTAGTGTCTCCACCGCTTGGGCCATCTACCCATTTATCGCCTTAGACGTGTTCTACCGCACATCCCCTCCACTATTGCTCTCACTTGTGATACTTGTCTGCTTGGCAAGAACTACAGGGCTAGTTTTTCCAGTTCTACTTCTATTTTGTCTGTTGCTGCATTTAATTTAATTCATATGGACGTGTGGGGTTTCAGTCGTACTCCTGATCGACTTGGGAACAAATATTATCTTGTTTTAGTTGATGACTTTTCTCGTGTTTCTTAGATGTTTCTCTTGAAAAATAAGTCTGATGTTGGACAAATTATTGAGAATTTTGTCAAAAAAATAAAAACTCAGCATTCTTGTTTGGTGAAGTGCTTTCATTCTGATAATGCCTTGGAATTTTATACTTTTTTTTTGGGCAATTTTTTTTCTAGTTGTGGCATTATCCATAAGACAACTTGCTCTCATATCTCTCAGCAGAATGGTGTTGTTGAGAGGAAACATAACCATATTCTTGATGTTGCTTGCACTTTGTTGATTCACCATTCTGTTCCCCTTCTCTATAGGGGTGACATTGTTTTGACTGTTTGTTTTTTGATTAACAGATGTCTAATGCTGTATTGCATGAACGGATTCCTCTTCGGACATGTATCCTGATCGTCCCTTGTTTCACGTTACACTTCGGACTTTTGGTTGTGTTGCATTTGTCTATTTGTTGGGACCAGGTTGGGATAAACTAGCATGGAGAGCAGATAAGTGTGTTTTTCTTAGGTATACTCGGACACAAAAGGGATATCGGTGTTTTGATTCGCTTACTTCTCGGCACTATGTTTCAGTGGATGTTACTTTTCATGAGGTTGTACCTTTCTTTTCTGTGATGGCTGCTGAGATGCCTCTCTAGGGTGACATGGCACCTATGCCATATTCTCTCATTCGCTTTGGGAGCTTTTCTGAGATTCCTGTCCCTACCACACCACCACCACCTCCTATTACTCATCCCTTTTCACGCCTAACCAGGCCACTCCAGACATATGTCCGCCTTTATGCTATCTATCAGGGACCCCCATCCTCGTTTTCGCTATCGGCTTCTCAGGTGAGTCCTTTAGATACTGATGTATGTTTGCCATGTGATGGTTACAGGAACAAGACATGTGATGTGTAAAGCGATGATCTTGACCTTCTGATAGTCATTTGGAAGTGACCATGGACTTGCACTACTTATCTCACGGTGGGGGCACATCCTACTGATAGTTTAGCTTCTAGATTTGTTGGATTTACTCAGGTGTTAGCTACTACGTAAATACCAGCTACTCACCGTTAGGTCATGTTTGATTCAAAATGACTGGCAGCTATGGAGGATGAGTTGGTTGCTCTTAGAGGCTGTGGGACTTGGGAGTTTACTTCACTTTCTGATGGTGTTGCACCCGTTGGCTGTCGATGGATATTTACTGTGAAGTTCAATCCTGATGGTGGTGTTGCTCGGTATGTCGCCTCATGGCAAAAGGGTTCACCCAGACTTATTTTTTGTGAAAGGCAGTTCACCCAGACTTATGGGGTGGATTTCTTTGACACCTCTCTAGTCAGACTTTCCACAGTCTGGGTATTAATTGCAGTGGCGGTTCAGTTAGATTGGCTCTTGCATCAGTTAGATGTGAAGAATGCTTTCTTTTATGGTGATCTCTAAGAGGAAGTTTATATGTAGCGGCTACCTGGCTTTGAGAGTTAGGGGGTGTGTGTATGCCGATTACGGAAGGCTATATATGGCCTCAAATAGAGTTTCAGAGCCTGATTTCAGAGATTGTCGTAGGTTGTAGAGGCAGCTGGATTCATGAGATCAACGGTTGATTTTTCACTTTTTGTCAGGATTAGATGAGTTACTATGTACTTATTCATGTTGATGATTTGATCATCACAGGGGAGGATGTGCAGGGTATTGCTGAGGTTAAGTGCATCCTAGTAGAAATGTTTGTCATGAAGGACCTAGGGGCTTTACGGTATTTCCTTGGTGTTGAGGTTGCTCGCAGCAAGGAGGGTGTGGTCTTGTCTCAGTGGAAGTATGCTTTAGATATCTTGCAAGTGGTTGGTACGCTTGGGGCCAAGGATGCCAATATTTCTATGGACCTTAAGATGTTGCTCTATAATGAGGATGCACAGGTGGTGGACAGCAGACGACACAGACAGCTTGTTGGTAAGTTGCTGTATCTTACTATCACGAGGCCGAACATCTCCTTTGAAGTTGGGAGACTGAGTCAGTTCATGGCCAAGCCAACACATCAGCATTAGGATGTAGCATTGATATTGCTTAGATATGTCAAGAAGGCTTCTGTGAAGGGTCTCTTCTTCTCAAAGGGGTCCTCTATGATGTTAGTTGGCTACTTAGATGTAGACTATGCAGGATGCCATGTGGATCGTAAATTCACTACTGGGTTTTGCACCTTCATGCAAGAAATTTGATCACATGGATTAGCAAGAAACGTGACACCGTTACGAGATCTAGTGTCGAGTCTGAGTGCAGAGCTTTGGCTCAGATGACTGCTGAGATGATGTGGATCAGATCCTTGCTTATTGACATACAAGTGCAGTTTTCTAGTCTCATAGAGATGCGATGTGATAATAGAGCAGCCACTTTTATTGCCAACAACTCAGCATTTCACCAGAGGACGAAGCATGTTGAGGTTGACTATCACTATACTAGGGACATTATCTAGAAGGGGTTGCTATATACCACTTCTGTTGCATTTGAGGAGCAGACTACAGATATTTTCACCAAGCCTTTGGCCAGATCTTCATTTGATTCTTGTATATCCAAATTGAACATGATAGATATCTATGCTTCAGCTTGAGGGGGAGTGTTAGCATATGTTGTGTGGTCTTTTATTTTTTCTCTTATTGTAAGGGTTATAGGTGCTCTGTCCCTCAGGAGCAATCTTGAACTTTTGACTCTACGATCTCTTTCTATATAAGAGAGTTTAAGGGTTTTTAATGAAACTAGGTCATTTCAGCCAATTGTTTGCTCTTCAGTTTAAAGGAACTTGGAAATTAGTTGACCTACCCCCTAGTGCTGCGGTTGTGGGGTGTAAGTGGGTGTTTACCCAGAAGTGTCGTCTTGATGGCATGGTAGACAAATACAAAGCCAAACTGGTTGCTAAAGATTACACACAAACCTTTGGGATTGATTACTTTGAGACGTTTTCTCCAGTGGCCAGACTAAATTCTGCGAGGATATTGTTGTCTGTGGCAGTCAACAAGGGTTGGTCTGTTTCCCAGCTGGATATAAAAAATGCTTTCCTTTATGGCGATTTAGAAGAAGGGGTATATATGCATCAACCACCTGGCTTTGTGGTTGAGGGGGAGTGTTTGAAGGTTTGCAGATTAAAGAAGGCACTATATGGCCTTAAATAAAGTCTCAGGGCCTGGTTTGAGAGATTTAGTAAAGCTGTGCAGGAATTTAGCTTTACTAGATCTGTTGCAGATCATTCTATCTTTACCATGTATAGAGCTATAGGATCAATTATAATTATTGTTTATGTGGATGATATACTGCTTACAGGGAGTGAGGAAACAAGGATAGAAGACACTAAAAGATTTCTGCATTCTCAATTTGTTACTAAAGATCTGGGAGTAATAAATTTTTTTCTGGCCATTGAAGTGCAACTTGTTGATAGGGGGTTAATGTTATCACAACGAAAGTATGTGCTTGACATACTAAAGGAGATAGGGATGCTCGGATGCAAACCTGCCAGCATACCTATGGATCCCTCCTTGCCTTTGGAGATTCAGAAAGTCCTTTACTTGAGGATGTCCCCAAATACTAGGCTATGGTAAGAAAGCTACTATACTTGACCGTCACAAGGCTGGATATGTGATTTGTTGTCGGGAGACTAAGTCAGTTTATGCAGTTTCCTAGAGAAGTTCACTGGGACGGTGTTTGTCAGGTGCTTAGATACCTCAAGCAAGTTCCAAGAAAGGCGCTGTCTCTAATGAAGCATGGCCATCTTAAATTTTGGGGATACTTGGATGCTATGTTGGGTCACATGAAGATGGAAGGTCTACTACTGGCTATTGCACTTTTGTAGGTGGTAATCTTGTTACATGGAGAAGCAAGAAACAAAATGTCATATCTAGATCCAGTGTAGAATTTGAGTATAGGGCTGTGGCCCATAATACTTGTGAGTATCAGTGGGTGAACCTACTCCCATGTATTGTGACAACAAGGCAGCTGCTTTCATTGCTAACAATCCTGCATTCCATGAGAGGATAAAGCACATAGAAGTAGATTGTCACTAATACTTGTGAGTATCAATGGGTGAACCTACTCCCATGTATTGTGACAACAAGGCAGCTGCTTTCATTGCTAACAATCCTGTATTCTATGAGAGGATAAAACACATAGAAGTAGATTGTCACTTTGTCAGAGATGCCGTCACTGCTGGGAAAATTGTCATCTTATATTGCTATTGAGGAGCAGGTTGCAGACGTCTTTACTAAAATACTTCTCAAGAAACATCTTGTATTTTTATGTTCTAAGTTGAGCATGTTTGATGTCTATGCTCTAACTTGAGGGGGAATGTTGAGTTATATGTCCATATTTTATATTACACTATTCTTTTATAGGAACATTCTTGTAATATTTTTCTTTGGATATCTCTTTATATAAAAGGTCCTAGGGTTATTCTAACGAGAGTTGCACCATTGACAGCCTAACGGTTACTCTAAAAGGGAGGGGATGAATGGAAAGGTAAAAAGAAATTTCATGCCAATAATTTATTGTTTGTTTTGGGCGTACTGAACATACTACAAATTGGAAAAAGACAAAGTGTTTTCTTAATTTCTGAATCATGCCTGAATAAAGTATTTGATTGTTGACCTAAAAGCAAGTTTTATCACCCTAAATGTTCCTGTTGCTAACAGAGATCGTCATTTTTCTACAACAATGCAGGTGAAGCCCAAGGGTGTAACCATGACAGTTCTCCTGGCTAAGGCTGCGGCTATGGCTCTTGTTCAGCATCCTGTTGTGAATGCATCCTGCAGAGATGGAAAAAGTTTCAATTATAATAGCAATGTAAATATAGCAGTGGCAGTGGCTATGGATGGCGGTCTCATAACCCCTGTTCTTCAGGATGCAGACAAGGTAGGTAGAACTTGCCTTTAACATCTTTTTAAACTTTGGTACCTTGGGATATGAGAAAATATATTGGAACTGAATAAAAGTATGGTATATTCGGTAGGTCTCGAACACCGTTCTCTTGGTGCACCTCACACCGTAGTCCATGTGCTTTTGATGCATTATCAGGACTCAGGAGCAGTGTAGATACCGTTGTTGTTACCCATAGAAATGCCTTGTTTCAGAACTTGTTTATTCCTTCATGTATCTCTTTTGAAAGAAGAACTACTCTTGTATGTCCTAGGATCATATGCTGTTTGCTATTACTAACACCGCTTTGAATATTTAATAGCTGGATATTTACCTTCTATCTCAAAGATGGAAGGAACTTGTCGGCAAGGCTCGCACTAAGCAACTTCAACCCAATGAGTATAATTCAGGTTGATTTGTTCTTTATTTCGTTTCATCTTTGATCCTTATGGTGCAAGAATTATTGATACTGACCTCCATGCATAGGAACTTTCACTTTGTCCAACTTGGGTATGTTTGGGGTGGACAGATTTGATGCCATTCTCCCACCAGGCCAAGTTAGTGTCTACAATCTTGCGACGTGAAGGTAAAATCTAGAGTGCTTGATTGATGATTGATTCAAATGGGCTATTTTCAGGGAGCTATTATGGCAGTGGGTGCATCCAAGCCCACGGTTGTGGCCGATGAAAATGGGTTTTTAGGTGTGAAGAGAAAAATGCTGGTAAGCTTTCTGTGTATCTTCTTTTCAAGTTAATTTTTGATTGATATTGTCGGGATTTGACGATGAATATTGGAGCGTGGAGACTCCAAGTGTGTGGGAAAATAGTTTCAACAAGGAACTATCCATGTGTGGACATAGAGATGTGGTGCTGGAACACAGCATTAGGTTGTTGTTGGTTTAAGACATCTGATCTGGGCGTTTGTAGAGAGGGTCGAGAGTTGGAGAAGAAGAGAGAGGAGAGGAGCTTTGAGTTTATGGAAATATTGTTGTATTGTTCAAATGAAAATAGTTGGAGAGGCTTTCTATTTATAGAGAGAACATATCATCTAAAAATAGTAAAGATCCTATTCCTATTAGAGATTAGATCTTTTCTCATTTGGAAAGATTTAATCTTTTAACAAATCCCAAAATTTATTTCCTAAAACAACTTTGTTAAAAATAAGAAATAACTAAGAATAGGAAACAACTAATTTGGAAACAACTAAGTTTGGTGCACCTAAAATTGGTCCAAAGGACCCCTGCACCGTCGGTCTGCTGGGCCTCTAGATTGCTGCCACATGGCCTCCTCTAAAATCCCAACACTCCCTCTCAAGTCGAAGGCTGCGAGGCCGACGACTTGGTCTTTTACTGGTGAGGCTAGATCCCCCCACCATTCAGCTTCTTCTACGAGAGCCATGCTCTTGATCTTCTTCTTTGGCATATCGACGACGAAGCCTCTTGCGACTTCTGAAGTCGTTGCTTCTTTGGCAACTTAAGTAGTTGTCGCTATGGCAGTCGTCGTCTTGTCTTCTTGAAGTAAAGCACGTAACTTCTTGAGGTCTTCATAAGTTAGGGAGTCCACGTGTGAGGTGCTAGTAGTCCCACGTGGTGGTCTTCTGAACTTGCCTGGATCTTTGAGAAAGGAGCTTGGATCAACGATTAGTCTTTTCGCAACCTAAGAAGTAGTTGCCTCTTTTGGCAACCTCGAAAGTCATTGCATAGACCGTGCTGTCCTCTCCTTGACATCTTTTCTCTGGAAAAATCTCCTCTTTTGAAGGAGAGTAAAAAATCGGATATAAAGTGTCAAGAGTATGAAGATCACAAGTGATAGGTTTTGATAAAATAAATAGATATTATTTGTTTCTGCTGCGTAAGAAGGAATGGGCGGAAGCAATTCAGGATTTCAGACTGATTGCGCTGTCAAATGCTGCTTATCTTATTGTTGCTAAGGCCTTGGCCAACAGGCTCAAGGATATTCTTGGTGACCTGATTTCCTCGGTTCAGACGGCTTTCATCCTAGGAAAATGGATCCTGGATGATTTTGTGGTTGCTTTGGAGGCTTTGGCCGCTTGGAGGAGGGAGAAGAAACGAGCCTTTTTGTGGAAGGTAGACTTTAGCAAGGCATACTACTCGGTTTAGTGGGATTTTCTATGGGCTTCCTTATTGAGGAGAGGTTTTCCCATGGTCTGGATTGATTTGATGAAGAGGTGTGTGACGATGATATCTTTTTCAGTCCTGATTAATGGGAACCCGGCAGATGGATGGATATAGCTTAGGAGAGGGGTCAGATAGGGGTTGCCCTCTGGCACCTATGCTCTTTGTACTTGCGGAAGATGCTTTAGCGCAGGCTGCGCATAGGGCTTGCGCTAGGGGTCTGATAAGAGGTTTTGTGGTTGGCGAGGACAGGGAGACAATAGTCCTACAGTATGCTAATGATACACTATTTTTGACCGAGGGTACATACCTGGAGACCCGAAAGATGAGAATCCTTTTGGAGTTTTTTGGCGAGGCGTCGGGGTTTCAGCTAAATTATCAGAAATCAACTTTTGTTCCCTTTAATTTGTCGGTTGCAGAGGTAGGGATGGTGGGTGAGGCTTTGGGGATAGATTTGGGCTCCTTGCCGTTGATACATTTGGGACTTCTGCTATTAGATCGACGGCTCAGGATATAAGATTGGCTTCCTTTACTGGAGAGGATGGAGGGGAGGCTGGTGGGGTGGTCTTCCAGACTCCTTTTTAGAGGCGGAAGATTGACTTTGGTGAAGGTGGTTCTAGCATCTATACCGTTGTATTTCCTTTCGGTCTTCAGGTTGCCGTGTCAGATTGAGAAGATCTCAGGTTTGATGAGGGATTTCTTTTGGGCAAATGTGGGGTCAGCAGGCAGGAGGCGAGGTTGGTAGCTTGGGAGGAGGTATGTAGACTGATACAGGAAGGGGGTCTGGGGGTTAGGGATGTGGACATGGTAAACATCAGCCTCCTCATGAAGTGGATTGCTGGGTTGATGGGGTAGGAACAGGGGCTCTTTGACAATGTTATGCGGTGGTGTTATGGCCCTTTCCTGTCATGGGGGCCATTGTTTTCCCCTCCTCTAGGAGCCTCTTATAGGGGCTTGGCGACGGTGGCAAGGAAGGTTCGTGTTTTTTTTTGCCCTACGTTGGGGCAAGGTGATTCTTTTCGTTTTTGGAAGGACGATTGGTAGAGGGCTTGCTTTATCCTTGGTGATAGGTTCCCCTACTTTTTTGGCATTGTTGTAGATCCGGAAGCCACGGTGGGAAGTTGTTGGGCTGGTGCTTGGTGCCCGATTTTTCGGGGGAGCCTCCCAGACTAGAGGTGCAAGGAGTTCCAACGGTCATTATAGGAGCTGGAAGGTTGGGCACTGGAGGATGGTCATGATACTTTCTCCTAGGAGGAATGAGACTTTTCAGTGGCAAAGATTTTCCACAGATTGGGGAGTGGCACGGTCAACACGGACGTTGATTTCTTACGAGAATGCAGATTGCTCTGGATGACGGAATGCCCTTTGAAGGTGAAGATCTTCGCTTAGTTGGTGAGAAGGGGGAGAATTATGACCAAGAGATGGAGAGCGAGGTGGAGTTAGATGGATGACCTGAATTGTTCTCTCTGTGGTGGAGTTGAGGAGGACATCCAACACTTATTTTTCCAATGTCCTTTTGTATTGCAGGTTTGGCAAAGAATAGGGATCGATTGGATCACCCATCGGGCTGTCACTGCCTTCTGGTCCTCGTTTCGTAGAGGCAATGTATGTAACGGAAGGATCACTTTTAGATCCAAGAAGGATAGAGCCAAGGTTCTGGCGGTCCTGTGGGGAGTTTGGCTGGGGAGGAATGGGGTGATTTTCAAGGGAGAGAGACCCTATGTTGAGAATTTTGTTTCTTCGGTTTCCTCCTAGGTGGCTTTCTGGAGATCTATTTTGTAATACCTGATGCAATCCGATTTCTTGCAATGAAATGAATTTGGGTGGTCATCACTTGGATAATCGTCCTTTGGCTTTTCAAGAAAATATCACAAGTGATAGAACTTGGTATATCTCATTCTTTTTCTTCTTTTTCTTCTTGCCTTTGCTTGATAACTTGGCATCTTCGACTATTGTGGTTGACTCCGCCATCTCCTTTAGTCTTCTCCGTGTAAGGCGTCGGATTTGTTGAGGACTTCTTGGATGCGAAAATCACCAACGTGTTGGTAAGGATACCCACACGCACGTGGAGCTTAGATTGAAGGCTCTGATATCATGTTAGAATTTAACAACGAATATTGGAGTGTGGAGACTCCAAGTGCGTGGGAAAATAGTCCCAATTGGGAACTATCCACGTGTGGATAGGGAGATGTGGTGCTGGAACATGCAACTGCAGGTTGTTGCTGATTTAAGATGTTCGGAATGGATGTTAGATGTCTGATCTGGGCGTCTGCAGAGAGGGTCGAGAGCTTGAGAAGAAGAGAGGAGAGGAGCTTTGAGTTTATGGAAATATTGTTGTATTGCTCAAATGAAATAGGTGGGGAGGCTCTCTATTTATAGAGAGAACATACCCCCTAAAAATAGTAAAGATTCTATTCCTATTAGTGATTAGATCTTCTTTTATTTGGAAAGATCTAATCTCAACAAATCCCAAAATTTATTTCCTAAATCAACTTTGCTAAAAATAAGAAACAACTAAGAATAGGAAACAACTAATTTTGATGCATCCAAAATTAATCCAAAGGACCCCTGCACTGTCGGTCTGCTGGGCCTTCGGATTGCAGTGCGACGTGGCCTGCTCTAAAATCCCAACAGATATAATAAATCATTTTGCCGTAATAAATCTCTTTTGTTGCTTTTCCCCTTCTTTTCCTTTTGTTCCATGACATTTGTGGTGCGATTGCTCCCTCAGTTTGTAATTAAAACTGTGTGCCAGTCAAGGCCATGATTCAATTCACTCATACTTGGCCAGGAGGTGTGGTTTCAAACTTTCAAGCCCAGGAAACCTTTCCATCATTAATAATTGCATTTGTCTCTCCAGTTTGCCCTGCACCCTTCGTCAAATTGACAATGTCCCTAGAATACTAGATTATAAATGAAACGGTGGAAAATATATTACATGGATTTAACCAAGTTCTTTCAGAGGAACTGCTTTGAAATGTGGAATGACTTTAGCATCCTGCACATCTTTCGAAAACTTGATATCGACAACTGTGAATTTCTCTGGACCACCTCAGTCCCTAATGGGTTGTGCAACTTGATTGCTTATGTGCATCAACTGTGTGGAGATTTGCGTAACATGGTGGAGACTCTTTGGCATGGAAGATGATGCATGGAAGGCCCATGTGTGGTCTCGGTTGTGCAAGAACTGAGAGAGAGAGAGTTCAGTGAGAGAATAGAGGAGTTAAGAGAGAGTGTATTCAACTCAAATTAAATGATACAATATATTCTCTATATATAGAGAGATTATTCATATTGCTAAATATAGAAAATAGTAAATGACAATTCAATGATTGGTTAAAAATAGTGACTAAATATCCCACTAACAACTCTAATTATCTTGACACCTAACATACTAAAATATGTTAACTTAGACTTAAAGCAACCCTAAACCAATTCCACTAGGGCCGGTGCCTTTCATGACCGAATTGGTTGCCACGTGGACAGTTCATGTGGCCACTGTGTTACATGGCCTATCGATGTGGCCATCTCCTTCACTCCTCAAGTCGAGATCGAGAGGTCTATGACTTTGATCAACTCGAAGTAAGGTTAGAGCTCCTACCATTCTTCATCTTCTTTGGGCTTGAAGCTCCCGAACTTGTCATTATTGGAAATCATGGTGTAGCCTCTTGCAACTTCCAAAGTTGTTACCTCTTGGGCAACCTAAATAGTTGTTGCGATGGCCATCTCAGTTTTCTTCTTTTCTTCTTGGAACATGGCTTGAATTTTCTTAAGATCTACCGGCGTAAGAGAGTCTACACGTGAGGTGCTAGTAGCCTCCACATGGGGCCTCTTGAACTTGTCTTAACATCTATCTTGTGGGTGATTGGTGTGCCTATAGTGTTGACATGGGGGATAGATTTGGCCTGAGCCTTGGTGTCGTCTTCTCCCACGACCAATGCCAACTTCAGTTGTAGCAAGTGTGGAGTTGTCACCCTTCGTAGTAGCATCTACCTCTGATGCCTCCCTCTTCTAAAGGTGACCAAAGATGGTCTCAAGATCCATCTTCTCATTCGATGCAAGAATTTGGTCATGTGCTGGATGGTAGTGGGAATGTAACATCGACAAGAACTTGGTTGCCTGCCATCTAGCACATGTCTGCCTATTTGTTGCAATAGACGAGCTTATAGATATTCAACTCCTTAAAACAATGCCTCCATCTTCATGTAGTATTTAGTCAAGGAAAGATCTCTTTGATTGGCTGCCCATATGTATGTGTAGAGGTTGGTGATGCACGCATTACTCGATTTCTGGGAGTACCTCTTCTCGAAGGTCATCCAGATCTCGTATGCACTCTTCTTATACAACATGTTCGAGTCAATGGTAGGATCAATTGAATTCATAATCTAGTTCATCATGATATAGTTTTCCTTCTTAAGCTTCTTTTTAGTTCTATTATTAGTCTCAGGTGCTTTTTCGAGTAGAATATTGAGTTTGTCTTGACCTCTTACGAAGATCTTGAATGTGCAGGCCCACAAGACATAATTAGAAGCACCTTAAAGCTTGATGGTCGTTCCTTGAACGACCACATTGCCTTCTCCAGCGGACAATGGAGCCTTGGTGTCGGCCATCTCCTTCGATATACGATCTTCTACTCCGCGTAAGGCACTAGGATATTATAGGAAAAGGATTCTTTGAGAATCCCCCACACGATCCCCTCGGCCTTACGTAAGGTGCCAAGGTCTTCCAAGGAATTTGTTAGGAATTCCCACGATGGAGGAGAAGGCCATGCACCATGTAGCCTTGTAGTCTATGCTGAGAACTCACGCACAAGAGAGAAGAATTCTCCTTGTGCGTGAACTCTTCTCTTGGGTTGGTTCACTTTAATGACAAATTTGATTTTGAGTTGTTAGATGGGTGAGGGTGAGTGTGAGGGGGTTCGCGGGGCGACTGGTGGGTGGGGTTGGGAACGGCGGCTTTGACTGGACGGAGGTGAGGAGGAGGTCGTGGCGGGGTGCGAAGTCTGTGAGATGCTTCAAGTGCCTTGGGAGGGGGCATGTGGCGGCGGCCTGCAGGGACCCGGTGAGGTGCCTGCGCTGTGGCGGTCTAGGGCACCGGAGGTCGGGTTGCGCGCTTCGTGGACTGGGCGGCCGGTTTTCTTCGAGCAGGGAGGGGACGCCTATGGTCATGGAGGGGGCACCTCTCGAGGAGGTGGAGGCGCCTTGGTCGGAGATCGGGGCGTTGGAAGGGAGGCTGGCTTTGGCTCTGGTGGCGGTGGTGCTGGAGGGGGAGGTGGATGTGGAGGCTCTGAGGAGGGTGGTTGCCGCCTTCTTGGGGAGTAGTTGGAGGTCCTTTGGGGTGGCTTCCCTCAGGAGTGGATGTTTGGTGCTGCTGGGGCTCGGTTGGGAGGAGTTGTGGCGTCTGGCTTTCAAGGTGTTGCGATGTGATCGAGGTGTAGTGCGGTATCACTGGCCGGTGAGGTCGGATGGTGCGTTGGCAGAGCGACTGCCGGCTGGTGTTAGGCAGAAGGTGTGGATTGAGGGGGTCCCCCTCTTCCTCTGCACGGTGGTGGCGACGGTGGTGGTTGCTCCTTTTGCGAGGCTTTGAAGCTGCGATGGCGCGGGCCTTATGTCGGTGGACCTATCGCGATTCGGAGCATGGGTGGAGATGAGGCTGGGGCGACAGCTTATGGAGAGGTTGGTCCTCAGGTGGGGGAGGTCCTCCTGGCTGATTCGCGCCTTGCGAGGACCCAGGGGACCTAGGTCCTTCGCTGAGGCGGTGGTCGGCGGTGCTTGGAGGTGATGGTGGCGGGCGCGTAGAGGAGGTGCTGGTTGCTTTTGGGAAGCCCGATGGTTGCGGCGAGGATCGCGACGGGGATGGTGTGACAGTTACGATCCCAGTGGCGAGATTTGAGGCAGGTGGAAGGGCGGGGATGTCGGAGACCGGTGCGGGTATCGCGGAGGGGCTGATGAAGAAGTCTGCGGCGTTTGATGTCCCCGCTGATTGCGGGTGCGGCCTTGACACTGAGGCCCTGATTTTTGAGGGGTGCAACCGTGACGGATCCGGGTCGGGTGAGCTAGACTCGACTATGGGTGGTGACGGTTTCGGCGGAGACACCGGTTCGTTTCACTCCCCACAGGCAGACACGAGAAGTCGGCCCTCTGAAGATGGCGGCCCGGGGCTGTGGCTGATAGCTCGCGACATGTCCTCGACAGACCAGACTGGGCGGTGGGGCGCGGTGTCGCAAGTGAGGTGGAGCGAGGACGGTGACGGGAGCCGAGGTTGATGGGGACGCAATGGCTCACCTATAGGCCGCGCTGGTCGTATCGGAAGGGGTGCACTGCGAAGGCTCCGGCTGGGAGCATAGTTGAGGAGGGCTTGCGTCGGAGGCGAGTGGTGTAGAGCGTCACCCCGCCTTCTGGAGGACGGGGCGAGGTGCCGACGGTGGGCCTGACTGGGGGCGAAGACTGCTCGGGGGGCCTCTGCGGTTGAGGTGGGACAGCAGATGGCGGGAGCTGGCGGCAGTGCTGGGGCATTGGAGGAAGAGGTGATGATGCAGGGGGCTGATGCGGTGGCGGTGCAGCCTGTGGGGAAGGTCTTGACGTAGGTAGAGGCGCAGGAGTTGGATGCAGACAGGGGGGAGATTGCGGGGCAGGGTGGATCGGCAGGTGATGGCGAGGGGAACATGAATGGTCGGTGTGTGTTGGAGGGAGAGGTGGATGAGGTGGCTGCGGAGATGGAGTTTAAGCGATTGACACATGGAGGAATTTCCCGGGGTTTTACATGACAAAGGTCCTGTCGTGGAATGTGAGGGGTCTGAATGATCCATCGAGGCGGGCGGCACTGCGGGGGTATCTTCAGAGGTGGGGGTCGGATGTGATCCTTCTCTAGGAGACGAAGTGGGAGAGCTGTGATGGGAGGCTGTGCAGGGAGGTGGGGGGAGGTGTTTTTGGGGGGTTCTTGGCCCTGGATGCGGTTGGTAGTGCGGGTGGAATTGTTGTGGGGTGGAGGAATGATGCTTTCTCCTTGGTGGACTTGTTGGTCGGGTCCTATGTTGTCACTGTCAGGCTTCAGAGGCGCCGGGATAATGCATGTATGCTCTTTTCTTCGGTTTACGGTTCGACAGAGGGTTGGAGGAGGCATGTTTTGTGGGAAGATCTGAGTCAGGTTGTGACATCTTTTCAGGGGATGCCTTGGTTGATAGGTGGTGATTTTAATGTCACTTTGCTCGCAGAGGATAGACTAGATGACCGTGGAGGAATGGACCAAGGCTCTGAGGCGTTTGCGGGCTTTGTTGCAGAATAGGGGCTGGTTGACATGCCCCCTTCATCCTGTCTTTTCACTTGGAGGAGTTCTGGAGGACAGCAGTCCCGGATTGACAGGTTTTTCGCCTCTACGGTGATGGCAGAGTTGTTCCCGATGGCGGAGGTTAGACCCCTGGAGCGACCGTTCTCGGATCACACTCCTTTGTTGTGGGCTTCGAACGAGGAGTGGAGGCATGGTACATACTTTAAGTTCGACAAGGCGTGGCTACTGGAAGAGGGGTTCAGGGGACAGGTAGAGGAGCGGTGGAGGTCAGCTCATGTGGATGGCTCGGCGGCTGCCAGATTGGAAGCTAAGCTGCGGGATTTGAGATTTTTCTTGAAGATCCGTATGAAACAGATTAGGGAGGAACGTGGGAAGAGGAGAGAGGAGGCTCTTGGTGAGATTGCACGGTTGGACATGGTGGAGGATATTGGTCTCCTTTCTGACAGTGACATGGTATACAGAGTAAGGCAGATTCAGGTGATACAAGAGGAAGACCGGAAGGTGGAGATGGAGTGGAAGGTGAGGTCCAGGCAGAGGTGGCTGAAGGAGGGCGATTCCAACACTCGATTTTTTCATATGGCTGCATCAGGAAGGAGGAACTGTATTGACAGGTTTTTGGTGGATGGGGAGGAGTATGTGGGAAGAGAGGCGGTGGGGGGGGGGGGGGGGGGGGGCTGTTGCGAGATATTTCAGAGTTTACTGGGTGTGGACAGGGGGGAAGATGGAGATGGGTGAGGTCTGAGGTACCGCGGATCGGGGAGATAGAAGCCAATTTTTTGACGGGTCCGTTTGAAGAGGATGAGGTTCGCAAGGCAATCTGGGGACTGAATGCTAACGGTTGTCCGGGGCCGGACGGTTTTTCAGTTGCCTTCTATAGAGAGTTCTGGTCGGTGGTGAAGGAAGATGTGATGCATGTTGTGCAAGAGTTTAAAGCTGGAAACTTGGGTTTCAATAGGCTGAACAAGTTCTACATATTCCTGCTGCCGAAAAAGGAGGGTGCTGAGGAGATCCAGGAGTACAGACCAATAACCCTCTCGAATGTTATCTACTTGATTGTGGCAAAGCTTCTGGAGAATAGATTGAGGAGGATGCTGGCTGGGATTATAGACCCGGTGTAGTTGGCTTTTGTCCCTGGCAGAAACATTTTGGAAGGTTATGTGTTGGCCTCGGAGATCCTATCGTCCTGGAAGAGTAAGAAGAAGGCTTTCACGTGGAAAGTTGACTTCAGCAAGGCCTATGACTCGGTTCAGTAGTCGTTTCTTTGAGTGTCTTTGATGAAGAGGGGTTTCCCGCCGATGTGGATTTGCTGGATGAAGAGATGTGTCACCACGACGTCTTTCTCGGTTCTTATCAATGGAAACTCGACAGGGGGTTGGATTCAGCCGAGGAGGGGGGTGAGGCAAGGGTGTCCTTTGGCCCCGATGCTTTTTGTGATTGCAACAGATGCACTGGCGAGGGCGGCCAAGAGGTCGTGTGAGAGGAACTTGGTGAAGGGCTTCTCCTTGAGTGGTGGGACGAGTATTCCAGTACTTCAGTATGCGGATGATACGGTTTTCTTCATTGAAGGTGGGGAAGTGGAAGCCAGGAGAATGCGGATTCTACTCTTCCTGTTTGGTGAGGCTTCGGGATTGCAGATCAATTTATCTAAATCTGACTTTGTCCCCTTCAGTTTGAGTGAGGCGGAGGCGAGGGGGTGTAGCTTAGGTCTCGGCACAGAGCAGGTGAAGCTTCCGATCAGATATTTAGGCTTATCATTGACGGATGGCAGGATTCTGGTGAAAGATTGAGCTCCCCTGGTGGAGAGGCTAGAAGGGAGACTAGAAGGGTGGGCGTCCAGGCTTCTGTTAAGGGGTGGAAGGTTGGTCTTGCTCAAGGTGGTCCTGGTAGCGATGCCGTCGTATTTTACTTCTGTCTTGAAGATGCCTCAATAGGTTGTCGGGAAGATAGAGACTTATGAGGAATTTCTTCTGGTCCAACCAGGGGACGGGTGGACCGGGTGCCAGATTGGTTGCGTGGGAGGAGGTCTGCAGGCCGGTAGAAGAGGGGGGACTCGGGGTGAGAGACCTGGGGAGGTCTAATGACAGCCTGTTGGCGAAATGGGTGGGGAGCCTCTTGGAATGTAGGGAGGATTTGGTGGGCAAGGTGTTCGGTACCGCTTATGGTGGCCTGGTGCAGTGGGATATCCTGATATCTCCACCGAGGGATGCTTCTCATTTTTTGAAAGGTTTGTTGGCGGTGGCTCCTAGGGTGCAGAGCTATTTTGTTCCTTTGGTTGGATCGGGAGAGATCTTCAGATTTTGGCAGGATGATTAGACAGGACAATGTGTGCTTGCTAGAAGATTTCAGAGATTGTTTGCTTTGTCCCAGAACAAAGAGGCATCTGTGGCCGAGGTATGGGAAGGTGGGTGGTGCTCGCGCTTTGAAGGAAACCTTTCAGATGCGAGAACTCATGACTTTCAGATGTTGCTTGAAGAGTTGGAAGGGTTGCAACCAACTTCCGGTACGGATATGTTTGGTTGGGATGAAGGTGATTTCTTGGTAGGGGTTGCCTATAGGAGATTGTCCATTGGAAGTTCCATGGTTGAACTGGATTTGGTGAGAGACTGCAAACAGATTTGGAAGGCCGCATGTCCTTTGAATGTTAAGATTTTTGTCTCGCTACTTAGGAGGAGAAGACTTGTGACCAAGGTTTGGAAGGCAAGGTGGGCTCTTGGAGAGAGCAAGGTTTGCCCTTTGTGTGGAGGTGGGGAGGAGGAGATTGATCACCTTTTTTTCACTTGCCCGTTTGTGGTGCAGATTTGGAGTCGGGTGGGAGCGGGGTGGTGGGATTGTCGATTCTTTGAAGATTTTTGGCGTAGCTTCAGAAATGAAGGGGGTGATGCTGGACGGATTGTGTTTCGTACAAAGGAGAGGTCCAGACCGTTGGCGGTGGTATGGGGCATTTGGTTGGGCAGGAATGCTGTGGTCTTCAGGGGCCAGAGGCCTTATGTGGAGAATTTTGTTGATTATGTTATTTCTTTGTTTAATCTTTGGAGTGGACCCTTGTGAGTGGGGGACCTTGGGGTCTGCTTTTTATACTAACGGTGGCCGTTGATATATAATTAATATATTTGGGTAGTTATCACTCTAGATAACTATCCTTTTTTAAAAAAAAAACTCTTCTCTTGGGTTTCTCCTGGATTCCTTCACGTTAAAGAGCCTAGATTAAAGACTTTGATATTATGTAGAGATTTACGTAATGTAGTGGAGACTCATTGGTGTGGAAGATCACGTGTGGAAGGCCCATGCATGGACTTGGTGGCACAAGAAATGAGAGGGAGAGCGAGAGAGTTCCGCAAGAGAGGAGAGGAGTTAAGAGAGATTATGGAAAATAATTGTATTCAACTCAAATTAAATGACACAAAATAATCTCTCTCTCTCAATATATATATAGAGAGAGAGATTATTCTTATTGCTAAATATAAAAAATAGTAAATGACAAATCAATGATTGACTTAAAAATAATAATTAAATATTCCACTAACAATTTTAATTTTCTTACCATCTAATATATTAGAATAGGCTAACTTGGACTTAAATAATCCTAAACTGAATCTACTAGGGCCGGTGACCTTCATGACTGAACTGGTTGCCACATGGATAATTATGTGGTCACCGTGCCACGTGGCCTGCCTCTGCGGCTATCTTCTTCCTCACAGACTGACACAACTTTCCTTGTTTGCTGGACGTTAGCTCACACAAAATACGGTGGTTTATCCTAGTAAGTAGTAGCGATGGGTAGGGTCTTTTTCTTATTCTTCAGTTGTCATGCTACATTTTGGCAGTAGCCGTCTAAGGTATATTACTTGCTAACATGTTCTCGATGGTCCTAGAATGGTATATTTTTCGTCCTGTTTCATTTAGTATTTTCTGGCTGACATCTTTTCTGGAAATATACCATCCGCCATACACTGATGAGCAACTGCATGGGTTTGGACCTACCATGAGTATAGTATGTACTTTAGATTGCTCTCCTTTAGTGTAAAGCCTACAAATTTAATTATGCACAGAGACCATTCTTGAAGAAAGCGAAGAACATCAACTAAGACATTGTTGTGCTCCAGGTAAATGTGACCGCTGACCACAGGATTGTCTACGGTGCTGACTTGGCGGCATTCCTTCAGACATTTGCGAAGATCATTGGTGACCCAGAAAGTCTCACGTTGTAGGCCTCTTTTTGAGATGGATATGCTGGGGTAGCTACTTCTCCTTATTGAGATCCAAGGTTGGCAATGCTCAAAATCACATGGTAGATATGGCTGAGGAACTTAGGTTTTTGCTGTAAGCGTAGATGTTTTTCCTAGCTTTCACATTGTTGTGTTTTCACCCAACACTGAATAGAAATCTCTTTCTGCCTTTTCCTCAGTAAATGATGGAATATGCTCCATAACTTCTTTTTCCTGGGATAAGCTTTTGTTCATCAGTATGGCAATTTTTCCCTGGCAACCATTCTAAAAGGAAATCGGGAAAAAAGGATACTGTTTTAAAGATTTTGTATACAATGGAAATTCTGTTTGTCCCGTGAATGGGTCGGCTTTTGCTATGGATAATACTTGGACGGATAGCTCTATGCTGGTTGTCTTTTTAAAAGGAAATGATGATTATTCGGTTGATAATTCCTTTGGTTATTCTCATATTGCATATTTTAAAAGTAATAAATTTCACGTAACTATTTCTTTTGAGTTACCGCATGTCGATCTCATGCCGCCGGCACTCCCAGCCCTCTACCCCTCTCCGACTAATTCCTACACATACAATATATATTATTAAATAAATTATATTAAAAATTTTATATATTTAAAATAAAATAAACTATAATCTTAAATTATATATTATGTAATTTATTTTAACAAGTTATTTTAATGTACCTCAAAAGTGTATTTAATCGCATTGCTTTATATGTGTGATATTTTTCATTTATTTTATATGTAAGATAATTATTTTTTTAGCATAATTTAATTTGTATAAAGTATTGTACATCAGATATAGGAATATAAATAAAGTTAGGTTTAAGTTGAATTTACATATTTATTTTTAAATTTAATGCTCATACATGCATGTGCTACTTGTTTACTCATCAAATTTCTAAATCACAAATCTATATCTAATTAATTTGTCTCATGCATGACATACCTATTTAGTATTTATTTATAAGATATCTACTTAGTATTTATTCTTTGAGTACTTATTTGGTATTTACTTATAACATTTAATTGTATTTAATCTTTTTCTCTCTCTAATGTCATTTAATATAAAAATAACTTTTAATTTACAAATTTTGTAGAAGTAAATCTGTATCTTTTTTGAAATATCAAAGATTATTTACAAATCCATTATTTGTGCTACTATAAAAAAAAAAGTAAATTTATATTCATTTATATATAAAATTACTTTTTTTTTACTATCATATGAAACATTTTAAATTATATCTTTACACATAAGCTGCTCAATAAAGCTTCATATCATAAGTATAAATGTTCTTAATATTCTTTTAATTGTTTCTATGTTGTATATATCATACATTTTTAGTAGATCTCATTGCTCCACGGTCGATACTATTCGATTCTCACTTCTCCCTTTGTTTATTGATCCCAATGCAAAGTGTCGAATCAAACACACTAGTACTAAACGAAAGGAGGGCTCCTCCACAGCCCCACCCCTTAAACATGTGTTGCCCTCTCCGCTCACTCTCCAACCGTTCTCTCACACTTAAAATAATTCCTCTCCCTTGAAAAAAAATAAAAATAAAAGCAAAATCATCTCACCTATCTAACGAGAAAATCCCCCAACCTCTCCTCCCTTTATCTCATTCAATTTAAATTTTACTTAATAAATAAAATATGATGAATCTCTAACTTTTGTTTTAAAAAATGCTTTCTATTTAGGTGAACAAAAGTGTTATTTTCTCATTTAATTTCACTCACCTAACTACTCACAAGAACTCTTCTCTTGTTTAAAATATAGGATGTGGGTTGGAAAATGTAGATGGTGACGTACAACAGTTTGAACGTGGTTTTCACTTGATATATCTCTTTTTTATGTAAAAAAAGTATTGACATGTGATAGGATCTATCGTTATTGAAGTTACTAACAAATTACTTTTGTACGGATGCAAACCACTCAACTCACCTTCGAAATCACTTTGTATCGATGCAAGATTACTTTTCACTTTCAAAATAATTTTGTATTGGTGCAAATCAAGATTGTATAGGTACACTAGTGTAATATTATTTTACACCGGTGTAAAATAAGATTTCATCGGTGCAAAATTAAATTCCAAGTATTTTTTCACCTCTGACAAATGATTTTACACTTGAAAGGTAATTTTTCAACTTTAAGGTTTAGTGTTTAGTCTTTAGTGTTTATGATTTATCTTAATCCTAAATCTTAAGGTGAAAAATCACATTTTGAGTAAAAAATCACTTCTCATATGTGAAATTACTTTCCATAAATCTAAATCCTAAATCCTAAACCCATAGGTTAAAATCATTTTGCATAAGTGAAACTACAATTGGAATAATTTTGCATCGATACAAAATTAAATTACAGCTGTACAAAGATATCTTAGAATAATTTATCACCGATGTAAAGTAATTTATCACTAATGTAAAGTTATTTTATCACTTGTGTGTTTTAGGTTAAAGTGATGTGGTGATTTTTTTTAATGTGGTGAGACCTATCACGTAACAACCTTACGTTCAGTTATTTCTTTACATTTTACATTAATTATCAAGTGGACATACGTTCACAATATTGTGTAAAGCATGAGAATAGAACCCACAAAATCTCTTGCATCACTTTTTGCAGCACCATTTACGTTTTCCTATGATTTTCCTACTTTTTGGCTAAAAAATAAATCAAAAACAAAAAATACAAAAAAAACTCTTTCACAATTCTCAAATTCTCAAGTAACACATTTGTTCACCCTTCCCCTTGAACCCATCCCGTTCTCCTCTTTCTATCTCACTCAAATTAAATTTCACCTACCCAACCACTAAAATTAAATCTTACCTAACCAACAAATAAAATACGATGAACTCTTCCCCTTTGCTTTAAAGAAAAAAAAGAATGTCACTTTTGTTGATGTTAAAGCACCGCGATCGGTTGTTTTGATGATAACAAAACACGTGTCATTTAACATTTGCAATTGAAGTCTTAGATTTCAGGCAAATTACAAATGGAGACGTGATTAGACGGAGTTCGAGCTCGCATCCAGGATGGATTGAAGGAGCTTGATGGAAAACAGAGGAGATTCACGAGGAGCGATTGATTGAAGATGGAAGGACAAGAAGAATATGATAGAATTCTGTTTATTTCTTTTATGTATTTTTGTCTTTATTTCCTTACTCTTTTTGTTCCTTAGAACATCATGTTAAAGAGCCTCAAAGTACCCTAACAGTAGTCTTAGGAACATCGGCACAACTCTAGGATACTTAGGTTTTCTGTAGAGAACTTAGAAAATCAATATAGGGTTCAAACATCTTTTTCAGACGTCTAATTCCAAAATCAAACGTTTGATAATATGTTTTAAGATGTCTGATAACATTTAGGCTGGACTTAGTTAGCTCTGTCTGATGAAATCAGACGTCCAGACCTTCGTCCAGACGTCTTAGAAGACATTTGATGTTTTTGCTAGACGTCCAATTAGTGGACGTTGGCTGCCTTACCAAACACTGAAGAATATGACCGTTAGAGCCTTATCAGACGTCCTTAAGCCTTTCCAGTTGTCTTATAAATGACCATTTTGCCTCGGTTGACCCGAAAATCTCTTCTCAGAGATTTTCTAGCCGTTGCACTCTCTTGGAAATCCATTCCCGCAGAAAAGTAGGTTTCCAGACGTCCAGACATAGTGCTAGACGTCCTGTATGTCGTCTAATGGACTTACACTAGAACCCTGTTTAGATCTGATTCAAGTCAAGAAGAAACCCGCCTAAAATCAGACATCTGACATTGATCCCAGACGTCTTAAACTGAACCTCCAGACGTCTGATGCCAGGATCAGACGTCTGATAACCTTGTCAGTGCAATCATTGTTCCTGATTTCGGCCTGATTCTCTTGGGCTTTGCTCCCAACGGCTATGGAAGGTTTTCAAAGCTTTCCAAAGCCTTCCTAAGGCCTCTATAAATAGAGGGGAGCCTTTGCCACTCAATACACACCAAGTAATACATTTTCACATCATTTTGTGTCTCTTGATCCTAAGAAGAAAGCTCTTGCTCTCTAAGCTCAAGTTCTTCATCTAGAGAGCATCAAGCATTTGCACACCCGCTCTCCCGTCGTAGTTCACGAGAGCGACGTTGCGCCGTCGCGTGGCTCACGCACCCGCGTCATCGATTCTACGCACTTCCATCAAATGGGAGTTTCCTAATTCCTATAGAAGCTAGGTTTAAATCTTTGTTGGCTCTATAGGATTGTTGTTATTTATCTTTGTTACTTTTGTTAGGTATTCGCTTTGCAAATTCTCGTCTCCTTCGTGGGACAAAATCCTTCTCGTGAAGAGAAGGGGTTTGAGGTACGTTACCCTCATATAAAGTAGCGTGGTTGTAATTAAAGTTGAATTACCCTCATTTAAGTGATTCGTTTAGTGGATTTGATCAACTTGGTTGATCGGAAAATCTTAACTCGAGAGGGTTAGGTGGTGGTTTTCACCCGATTTGGATTTTCACCTAAAAATAATTGTATATCTTGTGTGATTGAATTTTTGTGAGATTGTTTATATTATATTTCCACAATTTATTACGTCACCCCTTCCTAATAGGAAATCTACAACTTCCTTGCACCTATGCTTAAGTGAAATGGATGATATTTTTCTATTAAATCTCACCCACCCAATTATTCAGAGGAATTCTTTCCCTTAAAAAAAAAAAATTAAATCTTTCTTTCATTTCAAAATCTCATGTACACAAGATTTTGAAACCTTAAATATATATTTGTTTAAGTGGTATGGTACATTTTCATATGATATACACATATATCATAATTTTTTATAATATAATATTTTATCGATGATAATATTACTCCTACATGGGACACGAGCTTGGCCACTAGTTTTTATGCTAAAAATGCATCTGCATGTTATACAATCATTAGAATTCGTGAGTCGTTAATAATAATTGATATTCATTAGGATGCAAATTATTTACATGATTGGAAACTCACCCACCGTTGATTGGTAACTTGTATATCATTTGGGACTCAACTTTTAAAAGAAAGTTTCCCTTACGAGGGAGTCCTCTTCCCACCCTTAGGTGGTAGTGTTAAATGTGTTACTTATGACATCCCCTAGTGTCTCCTTCCATCCTCATTTAGTTCTCTACACTCTACTTTCCTGTAGTGTTGCATGCTAATCTTTTCTCTCCTGTCACTCCTCTCCTGACATTATATCATTCAAAACTTTTTCTTCCAGTTTGCTTGCAACTGTTTTAATGGAATGAATGTGTATTTACCGCTCATCCTTTTATGTGCTTTGTATATTTATTGCTATACTATTGGTCTGGTGGTGTCTTGATTCTGACCAATTCCACTCAGTCTGATATGGAGGAAGAGGAGATAGATATCATTAAAGGCATTCAAGACGTGTTGCCGGATGATGAGAGAAAGATAGCAGTAAGGATGAATCTAACTGATCTAAAGGATCCGAAGAGTTGGTCGAAATGTCTTTATTTCAGCATCCAATCCAACAAAAGACCTCGACCAGTTGCAGTTACTAAGGTCGTTACAAGGGCATGGACTGTATCTGAATCTCCTTTGGTATTCGAAGTGGCTGAAGGTGTATGGGTTGCCTCTTACCGGAAGGAAGCAGATCTGTGTTCTATACTTAACAGAAGCCCCTGGCATTTCGATGGAGACCTGATTCTTACTATAGTGGGTAGACCTGAAATGAAGCCTACGAATTATTCCTCTTTGAAGGTCAGGTTATGGGTACAGTTCTGGGATCTTCCTCCTAAGGACAGGTGTCATTCGACCCTGTTGAGGTTGACAATAGGGTGGGCAGATAAAAAGCACTTGGACCTTGACGAAAGAAAAAGGTGGGAGATATGTGAGAGCTAAGCTAGAAATGAATGCAAAGGAACCTCTAGTGAAGGAGGTAGAGGTCACAACCACGTCTGGGTGCTGATGCCAATTCCTTCTAGATATGAAAGTTTGCCGCAGTTCTATCATCTGTGTGGTGGACTTGGCCATGAACATAAAGATTGTGATTGGTAGTTGAGGGATAAGGCCAAGATGGAGAACATTCATAATGCCGAGGGTTGAGAATGAAGTGGAATTCAAATATGAAGATCTGCGTGCTATTAGAAGGGGAAGAGGAACAATTGATGATTCTCGGTCAGATTTTTATTGATTTGTCAAGGAAGGGCTGTTGGAGTGCACTGAAGACGATGAAAGGAAGGAAGGTGGTGAGAACGTGCAGAGTCCAAATAAGGCCATACCTTTTACTGTTCCTAGCAGGCCTATAGATGATGGTACGTCACTTCTTGCACAAGCTCAAATTTCGAGCCTCCCCAATGCAGGATAATAGGTGGGTACTTCCCCCTCCTCACCCATACGGGTCGTACATATAGACCCTATGTCTTCAGACAAGGTACCTCAATACCATTTCAAACCTCCAATTAGTACTCTTTTTTTTTTTTTTTTTGAAAATAACATTTTTAAAAGAGGAGCACCCGATATACAAGAATACGCACCTTACAAGAGAGGGAAAAGATATAGAATCCTAACCCTCAGAAGAGGGAAGAAAAATACCTCGTAAAAATAAAAAAAAAAAAAACAAAAGAAAATATCCTTAAATCGAGAATTGGATGAACTCTCAGAAAAAAATCGATCCAGATCGTACTAACGAGAAATGAAATAAATTGACCCTTACTCATTTCAGAAAATTCAACCGTGAAAAATAAGGAACCACACATAATCCCTTACAAAATTAAGAAAACACTAAAAAAAGAGAAAAAAAAGCCAATCTTCTCCAACAACACGAGCCCACCACAGGCCATCACAGCACCCATGACTCCCGTAGTCGGAGTCAGCCACTGACCGGCGACGACGCCCGCAGCCAACCACTGCCGCACCTCCAACCATCGACGACGCTGCAGCAGTTCGACCACTGGACGGCAACGCGGCGACCATGCAACGACCCAGCGCCCGGCGTCCGCAGCGACGCATGCACACCACGAACGCCCCCAACCACCGCGACAGCTGGGAGACCGTGCGCTGCGGTGTTCGCCGGCGTCGAGACCTCCACGGATGCACGCGATGAACGAGAAGCCGAGACGCGGCCGCAAAGGACGCTGCATGTCTTGATGAAGCATCGCTCGAGGAAGAGGAGAGGCCCGGGGAGAGGAGGAGAGAATCCGGAGGCTTTGGGAGGGCTCCGATCAGTCGACGCCGGCCGATCGGAACCCCAACATGCTGGGGTTCGACTGTTTCAGACGAAAGGGGAAGCGGAGCGGGAGAACAATCTCCAATTAATAGTCATTCCTCTATCTTGTAATTGACACCACTGTCGTATGCTCCACAAATGCCCAATCCTTGATCACTTCCCCTAAACAACCTATATTAAGTACTAAAAATAATCTGCTTATAGTCACAAATCAATTAACTCTTCATGAACACAATGTTGCATCTACACCTACAATCCTCGCCATTCCTTGTGATATATCCAATTTGCAGTCACCATTACTCAGCTCTCACCTCTCAAACTACTCTCCGTATCGGAATTTCGCCACACCACTTCCCACAAGCAGTGATATTGTCAAAATTAAAAAGATCTTACCCATGGTGCTGATGTGTAACATATGCAAGATAGGCCTTCCCTCAATCACCTGTCATTGATGGATTCCACAGAATTGGGTAAATCGCATGGGAAGCCTATATGGGGGTGGAAAAAATTCAAGAAGGTTGCTAGGGAAGTGCCTGCTTTGGACGTTATGGTGGAAGATACTTTGCCATCTCTTCCAACCAAGAGGCAGTATCCCTATAAACTGAATGATGATAACTTTGAAGGTTCCAAGAAGCACAAAAGTTCTTCCTCTGACAGCTGAACCTTATCAGCTGCTGGAGGGGAAATGAATGTCATCTCTTGGAATTGTACAGAGTTTGGGGATTCTCTCTGCAATTTGATAGTTTGAAAGTCTCGTCAGAGCCACTTCACCTTCATTGTTCTTCATCTCTGAGACGCATCTTCAGGGGGGGCAGCATGGTAGCTGTTGTAAATAAGTTAAATAACTTTAGTAAGTTCAGTGTTCAAGCTTTTGGTAGATTTGGTGGCATATGCCTATTGTATAGAAGTGACTGCCAAATCACTCTTCTCCATTCTGAAAGTCATTGTCTGCTAGTTAAAGTCAAAGTTGTGGGTGATGAGTGGTACCTTTTTTGGTGTGTAAGGTACCCCTAGGAGTGGAAGAAGAAGGTTTTGGGCTAAGGATGACAGCATTACTTATGAACTATAGAGATAATTTGGTATGTATTGGCGATTTTAACGCTATTCTTGAAGCCAAAGATAAGATGGGTGGGCTACAATTGCCCGAGGAGGGAATATAGATATTTGAGAAAATTTGTGGATGGCCTGGGGCTCATGGACTTGTGGTTTGCAAGACATGCTTATACATGGTCTAATGGAAGGAAGCCATCTGCCTTGATCAGAGAGAGGTTGGATTGTGTGTTTGTGTTGGGCAATTGGAGGCAACAATATCCATCAGCTAGGGTTCTTCATCTTTTGCAAATGGGCAGTGATCATTCCCCTATCTTGCTTAGAACAGTGAGGAAAGTATTTGCTAAAGGTAACATATGGAGATCGGAAGCATTGTGGTATCTAAACAACACCTTCGGTGAGGTTGTGGTAGATTCTTGAATGAAGCATCAAAGCGTTGAGCATCCTATCTGGATCAAGAGCAAAGCATTAGCTTTTGATTTGTGCAAATGGAGGAGGGATGGATGTAATTGGAAAGTCAGGAAGAAGGATCTTGAGAATGCAATGTCTCGATTGCAAGATAATGGTCCTTCATTAGCATGACCAGTATACTTCATTAGTAAGACCTATCAAGGTGCAGAAGCTAAGTATACTGTGATCGAGAAACTCGGGCTAGCCTTGGTGATTGCCGCCAGAAAGCTGCAACCGTACTTCCAAGCCCATTCAATAATAGTCTTACTTGACTACCCTTTGCGTCGAATGCTACATAAACTCACAGGGTCGGTATGATAGATAAAATGGGACATGGAGCTAGTGGAATTCGACATTCAGTACTAGCCAAGGAGATCAATCAAAGGTCAAGTTTTGGTGGATTTTATAGTGAAATTCACAGACTCAAATGCTTCCCTCTCTCTGCCTTGGAGATTGTATGTAGATGGCTTTTTGTTACGACCCAGTTCCCGAATTCCTACCGGACCGACTCGACTGATCCCAAAACCCAGTCGTCCAATGAGAAAGTAACCAAAAAGCAGGAAAGTAAACCACATTCATCATACTAAGCAACTAACAGTAACAAAGTACAGCAGTAAAGAAGTAAAACTACTACAGTACATACCACCACAATAGTAGAAAAGTAAACGGGTACAGGAATATAATATTCACAATGTAAGAGTACAGAGGTGCAAGAACTATTGATTACAACTGAAAAAGGAGTACAATAGAAAGCTACAACTATGGGGCTCTACTGGGTTCAGCACCCTCTGCAGTCGTAGGCTCTGGCTGCTCAACACTTGAACCTGAAAAGGGTTATGAGTACGAAATGTCAGCGAATGCTGAGAAGAGTGGCAGCCAACTAACTAAAGCAGTAAAGGTGGACAGATAGTTGTTGCTTTTCAATTTCTTTCTTTCTTTAACTAATTATTGTTTCTTTCACCACTTGGTTTATTTATCAGGTCTCTTTCTTGATCTCGAATGTTCCTCGTGGGAACGATCTTGATTGCAGTCTTTTCCGAAGAGTAGAAGTCGCACGTGGTGCTCTCTTGGCCGGGAGAGTCCCTCGTGGTGGTCCTACACTCAATCAATCACCCTAAGGTCACGGACAGACGTAACGGTGACTACAGCATGCGCGATAAACGCATGGGTAGCTACCTCACATTGGCACGCGGTCAGTCGTTTCCGTTAGTGAGTGTGCCCAAAGCACAGCACGGAACCAGTATAGGGCATAGCCCTCTCAGTAACAGGGGTCTAGCCCCTAAGAACCAAATAGGGATCTCGCCCTTCCACAGTCTGCACACCCTCGCCTGACTACCCTGGTTTGCCCAGTGGGCCTAACAAGTCGGTGTAGGGCGGCTAGCTGAACCCCGGGCCCCATGGGGTGGCTAGCTCTCTCCCTACACTAGTAGCTCTCCTCGGTACAGTTTACACGAGGGCCACAGAGTTGGTGCAAAGTGGCCAAATCCACCATGGGTCTCAACCTGAAGGCGGCAAGCTCCCCTCTACAATAAGAGGTAACATGCGCTCCCCTTGGTACCACGTACTCAAGGGCCAGCACACTTCCCAACACATTCCCAGATCCATCCTATTTATTTCCAGGAGCTCATCTCCTAATTCCCCGTAGGGTTCATGCTCATATTCCTCGTGCCATTTCATACCAGGTTTCATCATTTTTAATTCCATTCTCAGGTTATGCACATGCAATTTGTATCTCTATTCCTTATTCAGTTTATTTACAGATAGCTCGTGTTTCCAACATTCACATTTTCATTTTCAAATTATATATATGCAGCTCATATTACGACATTTCACATGTGCGATAGGAATGTTACATTCAACAGTTAACTAACACAAATACTACATATTTCGCAGGCAATTGTTATCATTCTATCTACTCATGCAAAACTGTAATCCATTCATTTAATACAGACATTCCAGTATTTCTAGTCCTAGGATTCATGTCATATCTTAGGTTCTAATCATTCATTTCATACATGCATTTAAGTTGTAATTAATTTAAGGGGAAGCCACTCTACCAGCAAACCTAAGAGTAGTGGGGGCTTGAACGGCAGGTCCACGTGCCTCAGCAAGCCCCGAACCTGCAACGGAATGAAGTCCAATTACAATGATCAATCACAAGAGAATATTCAGAACAATATAGAAAGTATTCCAACAAGTAGGGGAAATCATACGGGAAACATCGATATCTTAATTGTGGAAATCGAACCTTAAACAGACTCTAAACGGGTCAAAAATAGTGTTCCTGACTTAAATCAGACGTTTGGAACAACTTCCAGACGTCTTAAAAGTGTCCGCCTTACGCACGCGCCGACCGGCCGTGAGCTCACCGGCGAGCTCCCATGTGAGCTCGCAAACTTGCTCTCCTCGCCTCCTCACGCCGCTCCTCTCCTCTCACGCCACTCCTTCGCTCTGCCGTTCTCGCTCGGCTGCTCTTGCTGGAGTGTAAGAGGAAGGTGGCTGGGAAGTAGGGTGAAATGAGGGAGAGGAGGGGGCTTATATAAGGGTGTGGGTTTAGGGTTTTTATCGGGCAGAAGGAGAGAGAAGAAGAAACGAGGGACGTGTATTGTCTGCACGTAGCATGCGTGCAGACGTGAGCTCGTACACGAAGATTTCGATTTCCAGACGTCTGGAAAGGTGTCCAGACGTTTGACTAGACGTCTGACCAAAGTTCCAGATGTCTTAAAGGTCTCAAACAGCACGGGTCTTAACATCATAACTCAAAGGAAGTTTCGTCCCCGAAACTTGAGCTAGCTAGGGTGCGGAAAAAGAACAACATACGCATAACAAACTCGAAGAGGATCGAAACTGGTCCGAAAGGACGTACCCTCAAAAAGCTTCGGGTACCGCTCTCGCATCGCTGCTTCAGGCTCCCAGGTAGCCTCCTCGTATCTCTGGCTCCTCCACAAGACCTTCACCTGGGGTACCTGCTTTCGTCTCAAACTCCGGACGGCTCTGTCTAGTATCTGCATTGGTCGCTTGGGGTAGGTCAGGTTGTCACCCACCTCGACACTCTCGTGGCTTAGAACGTGACTGGAATCAGTGACGTACTTCCTGAGGTTAGACACGTGGAATACGTTGTGCACACCAGAAAGCTGGGGAGGAAGGGCAAGCCTGTAAGCAACGGGTCCAACCCGCTCCAAATCCTCAAATGGCCCCACAAACCTCAGCACGAGCTTCCCTTTCACCCCAAAACACTGCAGGCCCTTCATGGGCGAAGCGCGAAGGAAGACGTGATCCCCAACCTCAAACTGCACCTTTTTGCGCTTCCGATCGGCATAGCTCTTCTGTCTGCTCCTAACAGTGTGGAGTCGCCTGTGAATCTGCTCAATCACCTCCTGACTCTACTGGATCAACCTGGGGCCAACCTCCCACTTGGTCCCCACCTCAACCCAACTCAAGGGTGCAGTACACCTCTGTCCGTACAAAGCCTCGTAGGGTGCCATGTCGATGCTCGAGTGATAGCTGTTATTATATGCAAACTCTGCCAAGGGCAATTGCTCCTCTCAATAGCCCCTCCAGTCCAGTACGCAGGCACGCAAAAGGTCCTCAAGCGTCTGTATCGTGCGCTCTGACTGTCTGTCCGTTTGGGGGTGGTATGTTGTACTGTACCTCACCGTGTCCCCAAGGCTTGCTGAAACTCAGCCTAAAATTGGGACGTAAAGCGGGTATCTCGGTCGGATACAATCTCACGTGGAACTCCGTGCATACGTACCATGTCGCAAATATACCTCTCTACTAACTGTGTTGGTCCCAAGGTGACTCGGATTGGCAGGAAACGTGCCATGTTCGTCAATCTGTCTACAATCACCCAGACTACGTTGTGTCCTCGCTGGGTAACGGGCAAACCCACCACCAAGTCCATGGTGATGCTCTCCCACTTCCACTCTAGCATTGGAAGTGGCTGCAACGACCCTGCAGGCCTCTGATGCTCGACCTTCACCTGCTGGTGCACCAAACACTGCTGTACGAATTCACCTACATCTCGCTTCATTCCCCTCCACCAAAAGTCGTGTCTCAGATCATGATACATCTTTGTGTTCCCGAGATGTATGGTGAACCTGGAACTGTGTGCCTCAGTCAGGAGCTCTCTCAACAGCTCCTCGTCCCTAGGAACGCACAAACGTCCCATCATGCGCAGCACCTCATCGGTAAAAAAGTCTCCAGGGTCTCCTGACAGTACACTGTCTCGCAATGACTGCAGGTATGGGTTTGCCATCTATCCTGTGATGATGCGGTCTATCAGCTTTGGCCTCGTCTGTCGTGTCGCAGTCCCTGCCCCACAGTGCCCAGTAACTCTAGGGTTCGCCAACTACCCATCTCCTCCATGTGTCTTCAACTCTGTGCCTGTAAACTGGCCAACTGGGGGGGCGCCTTCTGGCTCAAGGCGTTGGTCACCACGTTGGCCTTCCCCGAATGGAAAGGTCTGTAATTGTGAGTGGGAAGTGTGCTGACCCTTAAGTACTTGGTACCAAGTGGGAGCGACTGTCCCCTTTTTAGTGTGGAGCGGAGCTAGCCACCCTTGGGTTGGGACCTAGGATTAGGAATGGCCACTCTACACTGACTCTGTTGGCCCTCGCGTATACAGTACCGGGGAGAGCATTAGTGTAGGGAGGGAGTTAGCCACCCCACGGGACCAAGGGTTAAGTTAGCCAACCTACATTGACTTTTTTATGGCCCTCTTGGTAAACCGGGATAGTGAGACGAGGGTGCGCGGACTGTGGAGGGGTGAGACCCCTGTTTGGTTCTGAGGGACTAGACCCCTGTTGCTGAGAGGGTTAGGCCATATACTGTTCCGTGTTGTACTTTGGACGTACCCGGTAGCGGAAACGATTGACCGCGTGCCAGTATGGGGTAGCTACCTGTGCGCTTATCACGCGTGCCGTAGTCACTGCTACGTCTAGACAGTGACCTCGGGGTGGTTGACTGGGTGTAGGATTACCATGGGGCTCTCTCGGCCAGGAGAGCACCATGTGTGCCTTTTACTCTTGGAAAAGACTACAATCAAGATCGTTCCCACGAGGAACATACGAGATCAAGAAAGTGATATAAAAGTATACCAATGGGTGAAAAGAAATGACTTGTAAAATAAATAATTGGTAAAGATAAATTTACTTGTTAGCCTTTATTGCTTTAGTTAGTTTGATTACTACTCTACTTAGCGTTCGCTGACGCCGTTTTACTCGTGACCCTTTACAGGTCCAGAAGTTGAGCAGCCCTAGTCACCAGCTGCAGAGGGTGCTGGGCCCAGTCGAGCCCAGTAGTAGTCTCTTGTTTTTGTTGTAGTCTCTATTCTACTAGTGAGTTTAGACTGTGGTTACCGTTTCTGTTTCTGTACTTTGTTCTACTTTACTGTTGTGGTGGTAATATGTACTGTTAGCAGCTTTTACTTCATTTACTACTTGTACTCTTTTACTGTTAGTTACTTTGCATAGTGAATGTGCTTTACTTTCCTGCTTTTCGATTATTTCTTGTTGGATGATTGGATTTTGGAATTAGTCGAGTCGAGTCGATCTCAGATCCTGAACCTGTAGGGATTCAGGAACTGGATCGTAACCGATTTGAATTCATCCAAGGATCGAGGGCCCTCTTTTTTAGCAATTAAGGAAATAATAGTAGAGTCGAAGGCAGTTGCGATTTCGTCACCATCATTAAAGAATAAGATAACATCAGCTTTCTATCCATAAATTTATCGAAGGGATATGAGATGGATACCATTCATATTCTTATATGTATTATTTGATTGCCTGACGGATATAACTTCCCCTTCTAGTTTTCTTACTCTCCTCCCCTCCTTTATCCCACCATTTTTTTTTAAAATTAACATATATATAGAAAATAAATAAATAAAAAAATATATTTTTAGGTGTTTTACATATATAAAAATATTAAATTAAATAAATTAAACGTGATTTAACTAGATACAGAATAAAATAAAGAATATGCAATAACACAAATAAACGAAATGAGAAGGAATTATATTTTACTTCGATCAAAGCACTCATGAAGAATTTCTTTTGGAGAAGATATCGTCTCCTATAATACTGGTGCATCGAGGTTTGATAAATTCCTCTTAGGATATGATAATCTACCTCCAAGATTCGACGCACTTCGATTTTAGACGTTCTCGAAAATCACCTCCAGAGAATGAAGCCAAGGTAATTTGGTTAATCAACTAAATTCTCGATTGATCTACCAATCTGATTGGTTGATCAATCAAAAACTTCCTGTGAATCACTCTTAACCTTTGCTTGATATCAACAAAATCGATTTGAGATTTTTCTACAAATCTTACATCGAATGAATGCATCAAGAAAGAGAGATAAGAATGAGAGAGGGGGAGAGAGAGTAGAGAAATCTTTTATATTCTTGTTGTGTGTCAAATGAGAGCTTCTTCGTATCCCTTATATAGGTCTCATGACTCAATATTTATGAAAATTCTTATTTTATGGAAATACGACAGTTGATCGATAATTTAGTCTCATTGACTGATGATTAAACTTGACTTTTTATTAATTAAATCAATTGATCAACTAATTTTAACTTTTTGATTGGTTAAAATAATTGATCAACCAATTTTACATATGATTAAAAATTATAGCAAAAGTGTCTAAGTTTTAAATTGATTTTCACCTGAACTGCAACTCGAGCCCCGGACGACATCGAGGCAAGGTGGGATGCATGCGTGATCTTCAGTCTCACCTCTCACTCTTAGTTACGTAAGTTATGAGCGACACAAATCTTTTATATCTATCAAGAAATTTATCTACTTTCAACATAAAATTAAAAATCTCTATCAAATCTAAATTTTCATATCATCCTACATTAATTACATCTCGATTAATATTAAGTAAACTCTCGAATCCAATACTTCTTTAAAATAAAGTCACGATCAAGACAAAAAATGCACACAAGGAACTCCAAGAGGAGGTGTAAGATAAGCACTATTCATGCAGCTCATGCCTCGTAGGCATTGTTTTATTGCCCAGCAAATATACAGAATCCACCTTTATCATTAACGCCATCTGATTTGGGATGTTTCGATAACCTAGAGTCCTCCTAGGCATTGATGGATGAAGACGTTATCAAATTCCTCAAAAATCATCGTAGTAGTATTAAGAATATCCTCAATGATCAAGGAAGAGAAAAAATATTCCAAGAAAAATAGAAAATCAACGGCACTTTTCAAGTATCGATCGGCACCTAAACTCATCCATTTAAAATCCTCTATCCATCTCCCATGTATTTACTCATTGGATAAGTAAGTCCAAATCTACACCCATATCTACTTGCCAATGGGGTACTCATTTATTTTTGATCGATTGCAAATTTCATATTTACATGTGAGCCATTTTTTCAAAATACATATGTTAGCACAAAACATACAATTTGTATCTTAAAGATTAAAAACTTTCGTGGTATTCGTCACACAAAAATAGATAATGGTAAACTAATAATCAAATAAAAAATTACTAACTTTTCATCACAATATATATTTGTTAAATGAGAATATATTATAAAATATAAAAAATAAATATACAAATAAATAAGTTAAGTAGGACTGATAAATGACCCAGGCGGGTTAGTTAAACCAGTGAGCTTCCAAACTTATATGTATATTCATTTAAAAAGGGTAACGATATATATGCTTCTTTATATACCTACTTTTATACCTCAGATGACTAGGATATCTAGGTGAATCATATATGTAACATATCCCATCTCCTCAAATGTAGGCAACAACAACAATGATGTTAGTCCATATTTTGAATTTGAAAAATAATCTATAAAAGGACCACCCCCCTCCCACCGACAACATTTCACCACACTTCTCACATCCCCGCCTATAACTCACCAGCAACTTGCTCCGACCGCCGCTGTGCTCCTCCTCTGCCCTGAGCTTCACCGTGACTCCACGAAGCTCCTTGAATACTCTAGGCTTGAGCTCCACGATGGAGAGCTCGACAACCAACGAGCATGTCAAGCTCCTCTCCACCCCCAATGTCCTTCGACCTCGAGCTCCTCCACGACGAGCTTGACAATGACGTTGACCTCCAACACGATGACCTCGACCTCTACCTTGACCTTGGCAACGAGCTCGATGGCAACCTCAACCTCAACGGCTACCTTGACGTCAACAACGACCTTGGCGACAATCTTGGCCTTGACGGTGGTGACCTCTATATCGACATCGGCTGCGACGCCGATCTCGGCCTTGATAGCGGTGACCTCGACCTCGACCTTGACATTGATGGCTACCTCGATAGTGACCTCAGTGGCGACTTTGGTGGCTAGGTCGACTTCAGTGGTGACCTCTACCTCTACTTTGACAGCAAGTTCGACGATAACCTTGCTGTCGACAACGATTACCTTAATGGTGACCTCGACGTCGACAACGACCTCGATCACGATCTCGACCTCGACGATGGTTACCCTTAACCAGTGTTATCATGCTTTTCTTGATACTTGTGTCATGTCTACCCCATATTTTCTCTCGAATTCTCCATTCCATACATGTCATCTATCATCGGTAGCATTTTTCGTACATGACACCTGTCACCAATGTATGAGACATTAGTCATTTGTAATTTTTTTTATTTTCTCTATAATTTCCTTTGCCCTGCCGTAAGCATCTTCAATATTCATTCTGAATGTATTGCTACTGCTCTTTATCTGCCGGTGGTAGAAATTCAAAGTTCATTACAAATCATCTGTGGTTTATTTCTGCTTGAAGTAGCTTTATCAAAATTATGCAAATTCTACGGAGTCACACCCTTACCCAATGTTATCATAGTATCCTTGATACTTGTGTCATGTCTATCCCAAATTTCCTTTTGGATTCTTCACTCTATACATGTCACCTACCAACAGTAGGATTTTTTGTTATTGGCACCAATGTTTGAGAGATTAGTCATTCATTGTTGTTTTCTTTTCTCTATAACTTTAGTTGCCCTGCCAAAAGCACCTTAAATATTCATTTTGAATGTATTGTCACTAATCTTCATCTGCTGCTAATGGGTGAGAGAGGATATTTAAATATGTGTTTGTTATAGTACCCTCTAAATTGCTCAATCAACAAATACAATTTATAACTTGAAAATCTAGAAATGAAGTTCGAGGTTGAATACAGGGAGAAAATAGGAATTCACATGCTAATCTTTAATCAAAATATAAATGAGCATAGGAATAAGCACAATAATGATATTCAATAAAATGTTTATTTGTCACATTAGATATTCAATGAATAATATAAGTATTTCAAGAGTTAAAGAGACCAAAAAGATAACTAAGATAAAATAATGGTAATTTAGATCACCAATTATTAGTCTAAGCACATGTATATCAATTACTCAAATGATGTTAAATAAATGAATAGTACTCAGACGTCTGATATTCAAGTCAGATGACTTAAATGTTCTCTGCTACAGTACTCTTCTTCTGTTCTTCTCTTTGGCTTCTTCTTCTTCTCTCCTTTCTTCCTTAGCCCTTCTCTTCTTCTTCTTAGGCATGGCCAAGGGTCTTCTCTTCTTCTGCCTTTCCAAGCATTCTCCTTTTCTTCAGCTCTTCCTCTTTCTTTCTCACGCACAAGGGAAGCAAACTCGTCCTCACGACTAAGTGTTGAGTCTCCTTTCTTCAGAGCAAAACCCCCCCTCCTCCGCTCTCTCTTTGTTTCTCTTTCCTTCCTTCTGTTCTCTCTGATCAAGGTTTGACGGGTAATTAGGTATGCGGTAACCCATGTCCAAGGTTGCGGACGTGGGTCTTAGCCTGTTATGACCCAGTTCTCAGATACCTATGGAACCTGAGACTGGCTCACATCGACTAATCCTAATACCTATTCATCCAATGAGAAATAACCAAAAGCAGGAAATAATACCACATCCACACATGCATTATAACTGAGCAGAAGGAAAAGCGAAACAGTAAAGGAAAGTAGAGCAACTGTCTCAAAATAGTACTTGCCACCACAACAATAACGGAAAGAAAACAGAAAGTAATAGGAAGAGTAAAATAGATGCCTATTACTCACTACAACAACAGAAAATGAAAGAGCTGGAAAGAAATGACTACGGCTGGTCTTGGCAGGGCCAATCACCCTCTGCAGCCGAAAACTCGGGCTGCTCAACTCCTGGTCCTGAACAGGGTTACGAAAAGATAGAGTCAGCGAACGCTGAGTAGAGTGATGATTACATTAATTACGTGCAAGTAAGGTAAAACAAGTAACTAGGTTTTATTCTCATTTCTATTTATCTCATTTATGTATTTCTGGTTCATTTATTTCACCAAGGATCCGAGTATTTCTTGATTTTGCTTGTTCCTCGTGGGAACGATCTTGATTGCAGTCTTTTCCGTGGAGTAGAAGGTACACATGGTGCTCTCCTGGCCGGGAGAGTCCCCCGTGGTAGTCCTACACCCAGTCAACCACCCCAGGGCCACTCTTGCGACGTAGTGGTGACTACGGCACGCGTGATAAGCACACGGGTAGCTACCCCGCACTGACACGCGGTTAGTCGTTTCCGCTAGCGGGTACACCTAAAGTACAGTACGGAATAGTATAGGGCCTTGCCCTCTCAGAACCGAGGTCTCACCCCTTAGTACCAAATAGGGGTCTCGCGCCTCCATAGTCCGCGTACCCTCGTCCGACTACCCCGGTTTTCCCAGAGGGCCTAAAAGTCAGTTGAGGTTGGATAGTCCTAACCCCGGGGGGCGGCTAGCTCCCTCCTTACACTAGTAGCTCACCTCGGTACCACGTATGCGAGGACCAACAGGAGTCGGTGTAGAGTGACCAGTCCTACCCTGGGTCTCAACCCAAGGGGCGGCTGGCTCCCCCTCTACACTAAAAGAGACAATTGCTCTCCTTGGTACCGTGTACACAAGGGCCAACTCACTTCCTGTCTACATACCAGATTCCATTTATACACAGGAGTTCTACTCCTAATTCCCCGTAGGATTCATGCTCATTTTCATCTCATTGTCAATATCCGGATCACACTGTCCAATTCTCAATTTTCCATCACATACAAGCAGCTCGTGTTTTCATGTCTAAAATAGTATCTTAAATTACACTAATACCATTTCTAGCAATTTATTTTAAACATGCACTTAAGTAAACAGTATAGCTTAAAACAGGCTCATACATTTCTACCCTAGGGTTCATTCCACATCCTAGAGTTTGATCTAATTATTCCAAACAAGCACATTCTTATTTCAATACTAGCAACTGAATTAAACCACTTTGAAAGACATTAGATCTTACCTTGTGTCTCCTGCGGGTTCCTCAGACGTCTAGATCTCTCTGTGATTGTCTGAAGGAAGTTCCTGATGTCGGACTATGCCTCTGGTCGTCTGAAAGTGCTGTAGGATGTCTGGTGTTGTGATCAGACGTCTAAAAGTGCTTGGAAAGGTGCACCACGTGCCTTTCTAATGTCCTGAACCTGCGTATACAAAACGCAGACCCATTTTCAGCCCGACATTCCCGCTCTATGATCTGCATAGTGGAAGGTAGTGCAGGAAACACGTACCTCTGTGGGATAATATACTTTCAGACGTTCGACTTCAGCTCCGGATGTCCTGATGCCTCTCCAGACGTCTGGTCGACCCTCCAGACGTCTGATACTGTAAAATTTCCAGTATTAGGACTCCGCTACACAACTCACCCCGCTCGCATGTCTGCCCTCAGTCGACGCAGCGACAGCTCCAGCAACTGCAAGGGCTTGAGAAGCTCCCTACCGACGTCCTCTTCTCTCCCGCGAACTCCTTCTCGAGCTCCATCGAGCTCTCGCGGCCTCGAACCTCCCTTCACGTTCTTCCTTCCTCTCTCTCTCTCTCCGTCTCATTCTCCCTTGCTCACCCTCTCTCTCTCTCTCTCGTTCTCCCTCATCGTGGCTGCATAGGGAGGACGGCTGGAGGTGGTGGTGGCTGGTGGAAAGTGGCGTGGGTGAGGGGAAGAGGGCATTTAAATAGGAGGGGATTAGGGCTTAGGGGTGAGGGGTGTGGGGGAGAGAGAGAAGCTCTGTGCGCCTCCCGCGCGCAGAGCGCAAGGAACGCAAGATATTTTCCCACTTTCAGATGTCTGGCCCTTCATCCAGACGTCTGGACAGACGTCTGACGGTTAGTTCTGATGTCTTAAACACCCTAAATAGGGACCGGGTCTTTTCAACATAACAAACTTAAAGGGAGTTTCGTCCTTGAAACTTGAGCTACATATGGTGCGGAAGAAGTAACGTAAAAATGCATAACAAACTTAAAGAGAACCGAAGTAGGTTTGAAGAGATGTACCCTCAAAAAGCTCTGGGTACCACTCTTGCATTGCCGCCTCAGGCTCCCAAGTCGCCTCCTCGTACCGCTGTCTTCTGCAAAGAACCTTCACCAGTGTACCTACTTCCGTCTCACACTCCGGACGGCTCTGTCTGGTATCTGTACTGGCCCCTTGGGATAGGTGAGGTCGTCCCCTATCTCGATGCTCTCGTGGCTCAGAACGTTGCTACGATCGACGACGTACTTTCTGAGGTTGGACATGTGGAACACGTCGTGTACTCCAGAGAGCTGGGGAGGAAAGGCAAGCCGGTAAGCAACGGGTCCTAGCCACTCCAGGACCTCAAAGGGCCCCACAAACCTCGGTGCAAGCTTCCCCTTCACCCCAAAATGCTACAGGCCCTTCATGGGTGAAACACGGAGGAAGACGTGATCCCCAACCTTGAACTGCACCTCTCTACGCTTCCTATCGGCATAGCTCTTTTGCCTGCTCTTAACAGTCCAGAGTCGTCTGTGAATCTGCTCTATCACCTCCTGACTCTAACGGATCAGACTGGGACCAACCTCCCACTTGGTCCCCACCTCGACCCAACTCAAGGGTGCAGTACACCTCTGTCCGTACAGGGCCTCGTAAGGTGTCATGCCGATACTCAAATGATAGCTATTATTGTATGCAAACTCTGCTAGGGGTAAATGTTCCTCCCAGGAGCCTCTCTAGTCTAGTACACAGGCACACAGGGGATCCTTAAGTGTCTGTATCGTGCGCTTTGACTGTCCGTCGGTCTGGGGGTGGTAGGCTATACTGAACCTCAGACGCGTCCCCAAGGCCTGTTGGAACTTTGCCCAGAACTGAGAAGTGAAACGAGTACCTCTATCGGATACGATCTCACGAGGAACTCCGTGCAGGCGCACCACATCTCTGATGTATCTCTCTACTAGCTGTGCTGGCCCAAAAGTGACTCGGATCGGCAGAAATCGTGTTGTCTTCGTTAACTGGTCTACGGCCACCTAAACTGCGTCGTGTCCCCGCTGGGTAACGGGTAGACCCACCACCAAGTCCATGGTGATGCTCTCCCACTTCCACTTTGGCCCATGAAGTGGCTGCAACGGCCCTGCAGGCCTCTGGTGCTCGGCCTTCACCTACTGGAATACCAAGCACTGCTGGATAAACTCATCAACGTCCCGCTTCATCCCTCTCCACCGGAAGTCGCATCTCAAATCATTGTACATGTTTGTGTTCCTGGGATGTATGGTAAACCTAGACCCGTGCGCCTCTGTTGGAAGCTCCTTCAACAACTCTTCGTCTCTAGGAATGCATAGGCATCCCCATATGTGCAGTATCTCATCCGAGAGAGAAAAGTCTCCTGGGTCTCTTGCTAGTACCCTGTCCCGCAGTGTTTGTAAATACGGTTCGGCGATCTACCCTACGACGATGTGGTCTATCAGCTCTGGTCGTGCATGCCTCGTCACTGTCACTGCCTCATAATACCCCCTTGACTCTCGGGGTCGCCAACTGCCCACCTCCTCCATGAGTCTTCAACTTTGTGCCTGCAAGCTGGCCAAGTGGGCGGGTGCCTTCCGGCTCAAGGCGTCGACCACCACATTGGCCTTCCCTGGGTGGTAGCAGATGCTACAGTCGTAGTCCTTCAGGAGCTCTAACCAACATCTCTGTCTCATGTTGAGCTCCTTCTGGTCAAACAAGTCCCTGAGGCTCTTATGATCTGTGAAGATCTCGAAAGTCTCACCATAAAGGTAGTGCCTCCATGTTTTCAGCGCGAAGACAACTGCCGCCAGCTCTATGTCTTGCGTAGGGTAGCTATGCTCATGGGGTTTCAGTTGCCACGAAGCGTAAGAGACAACATGATCCCACTACATGAGCACACCCTTTAACCCCTACAATGAGGCGTCGATGTAAACTACGAACCTGCCATTGCTGTCTGGAATGGTAAGTACAGGAGTTGAAGTCAGTCTCTCCTTCAACACCTAGAAACACGCCTTGCACTTGTCGGTTCAGGAAAAGGGTACATCCTTCTCGGTCAGTTGAGTCATACGACGCGCAATCTAAGAGAATTCTCTAATAAACCGCCGGTAATAACCTGCCAGTACTTCGTTTGTGCAATCTGAGAGAATACTCAACACTAACATGTAGAGAAACTTGAGTGGAAGACAGCGATACTTCGTTTGCGGAAATCCAATTCCGTTTGGGTCCTGAACAGGCGAAAAACACGGTTACTGTTCATAATTAGACGTCTAGGACTAGTCCCAGACGTCTTAAAAGACGTCAGATCTTACCTTGTGTCTCTTGTGGGTTCCTCAGACATCCAGATCTCTTCGCAACCGTCTGAAGGAAGTTCCAGACGTTGGGCTATGCCTTCGGTTGTCTGAGAGTGTTGTAGGACGTCTGGCGATGTGATCAGACATCCAAAAGTGCCTGGAAAGGCACACTGCGCACCTTTCCATCGTCCTGCACCTGTGAATACAAAACACAGACCCATTTTCTGCCTGACACTCTTGCGCTACGATCTGCCTGGCGGAAAGTAGCACAGGAAACACGTACCTCTATTCGATAATATGCTTTCAGATGTCCGACTTCAGCTTCGGACGTCTTGATGCCTCTCCAGACGTTTGGTCGACCCTCCAGACATCTGATACTGGAAAACTTCCTATATCAGGACTCCACTGTGCCGCTCGCCCCGCTCAAGCATCTGCCCTCAGTCGATGCAGCGGTAGCACCAGCAGCTGTAGGGGCTTGGGAAGCTCCTTACTGGCGTCCTCCTCTCTCTCACGAACTCCTCCTCGAGCTCCACTGAGCTCCCGCGGCCTCGAACCTCCCTTCACATTCTTTCTTCCTCTCTCTCTCCCTCTCGTTCTCCCTTGCTCACCCTCTCTCTCTCTCTCTCGTTCTCCCTCGCCGCGGCTGCACAGGGAGGACGGCTGGAGGTGGTGGTGGCTGGTGGAGAGTGGCGTGGGTGAGGGGAAGATGGCATTTAGATAATAGGGGATTAGGGTTTTGGGGTGAGGGGTGTGGGGGAGAGAGAGAAGCTCTGTGCGCTACCCACGCGTAGAGTGCAAGGAATGTATGATATTTTCCCACTTTCAGACGTCTGGCCCTTCATCCAGATGTCCGGACAGACGTCTGACGGTTAGTCCAGATGTCTTAAACATCCCAAATAGGTGTTGGGTCATTTGACAGCTGAGGAGTGATTGGGCTAGGTTAAGCGGGTAAGGTGCTGGGACCTGACCTCACCCCGGTGTTCTGAGGCAAGCAGCTGGTGTGACAAATACAATTTATGTTCTATCGGTTGCTTATATATGCCCGATGTGGGACTATCAAGTCCCCTTGTGCTCGCACATGCCTGCAGATGAAGACGTCCTCAATTGGAGTAGCAGTAGGTGGTGTGGTCTTCAATTGACCACCTGGGAGTGGTCCTGTGGTGTTTCCACGCATCCTGGGGGTGTCACCTGGGGCGTGTGCGACCTAGAGCTCGAATAACAAGGCAGCGTTGATGGCTGTGGTGGCGGAGAATAGCGAGCACATGAGAATCAAGAATATGGCCTCTTGACCAAGTTAAAACACTTCAAGAGGATCTTTAGGTGATGGCAAAGGTGATCGTGGTGTTTGCGTGGAGAATTAGGGCTTGAGGTGGTCGGACGAAGGCGGAGATGGAGTGTGGTCAGTTCAGGGGGTTGCGTGGGTGGATGAAATGGGAAATAAAGAGGGGGCTTTGATGGGCGTGAACTGGCAGAGGTTGTGGGGTCGTTGGCGAGGCGATTGGCGGCTTGTGGTGTGAGATGGGTCTCGCTGGAGAGGTGGCCGAAGATGGAAGAGATGATGATGAGCATGTGCGTCGAGGGGGTATTTTTGGTTTCGGATTTAGAAAACTAGCCTAAGAACTGAAGGAAACCCAACTAACTAGTCTAATGGGACGAAGGGGGCAGGATTGGCATTGGTGTTGGTAGATCGGCATCGTGGAAGGTGAAGATCTTCGGAGAGGGACAACGAGGAAGAATGAGGTCTGGGAGACTTCGCTTTGGTCGGCGAGAGGCGGAGGAAGGTGAGGAAGATGATGAGCCACTCAATTTGACCGTCTAATGACCAGAAGAAAGGGGTTGAAGAAGCTTGCCGGAGCTAGGTTGGAGAGGGGTCGGAGGTAGGAAATTGAAGAGATTTTTGGCTCCAAACTTTGCTAAGGAGGTGAGGAATGCATCGTACGATCATTATAGGGTTCAGGATGAAGTTCCAAGCTTCTCACGCACATATGATAAACCATTCACATGGCACTTCCAGAGGGTTCTAGGATTTTTGGATGGTTCCATTTGGAAGGGAATTCCTCAAGGAATCTCCCTTTCAATTTTGGGAGTGTTTGATTGAGAATCGAGCAAGAAATCCTCGCTCGAATCTCAACGGTGAAGTTCTAACCTTCCATTAATTGTTCAAGGACTTATTTGTGAAGAAGTTGGAAAACCTGGGGGTCTATTTGTAATGGTTTCAAAAAGTTAATTGCCTCTGTGTAATGAAAAGAGTTTGTCTGGACTGAAATGCAAACTAGGTAAAGTTGGTCTCTAATTGGGCCCAAATTTTGGTATAAATTTAATTTGGACCCATGAAATCTGATGGTGAAGTCGGATTTAGGTTTTGACCAAATTTAACTGGGTAAATTGCATAGAAATCCAAATTAGGGCAATTGTCTATCTGAGAGTCTGAAATGATTCGCTGGTCTTGAGTTGGACAAGACGTCTGGAGTATTCATCAGACGTTTGTCCAGACATTTGGATAGATAATCGGACATCTGAAAGAAGGGAGAAATTGTACATTCTTTGCTTTTCGAGCGCATGCATTTTCTCTCCCCTCTGGCCTCCTTACCCAAACCCTAAACTCCACCTATTTAAACCCCCACACTCTTCCTCTTTCTCCCCATCACGACCAACCACCACGTCCATCTCATTTCCCCCTGCTGGCAACCACCTTCTTCCCTTGCCCCCAACGCAGCGAGTGGAGAGGAAGAAGAGGGATGGGACGGGGAGGAGAGGGGAGCGTGAGTGAGGAGAGAGAGCGTGGGGGAGGACACTTGAGGGAGCTCGTGAGTGCATGGTCGAGGGCTCGTGCAAGGAGAGGGTCGTTCGAGGAGGAGGAGCTTGCGAAGGGGGGATCTTTGCGACCTCTGGAGGCTGTTGGCGTAGCTGTGGGCGATGTGGTGGAGTCCGCGCAGAGAAAAAGGCTCGTGAGAAGGTTCTGCATACTGGAATTTTTTCAGTATCGTATGTCTGTTGCATTGGATAGACATCTGGAGCAGCAGCGGGACATTTGGAGTTGAGGCCAGATGTCTGAAAGCACGTTTAGTGTAGAGGTATGTGTTTCTGCATGGGTTCCAGCCATGCAGACGGGGCGCTTTGCCATTTTTGGCTCTGCGCGTGCGTATGCAAGTACAAAGAGTTGGAAAGGCACGCGGTGCATCCTTCGTGGCATTTTTGGAGGTCTGGGCACATCGCCAGACGTCTGGCTGTACTCCTAGACGGCCGGAAGGAGAGTCCGACATATGGGATTTCCCTCAGATGATTGTAGAAGGGTTCAGACGTCTGAGGAACCCTCAGGAAAGAAAGGTGAGGTTTTGAGCTCGTTTAAGACGTCTTGGTTTAGCCCCAGACGTCTGATTTTAGACAGTATGAGTGTTTTTTCCCCGTTTAGGGTCCAAACGGAATCGAATTTCCGCAAACAAAGTACCGTTGTTTTCCACTTGATTTTCTCTACGAGTTAGTGTCACTTATATATAGTTTTGGACTCGTTTGATAAGGTTGGTCAATTGTATAGGTCTCCAGCCTGTTGAGCACGTGGGTCTCATGGAGGTGACAGGACGTGTGGTTTTAGCCCCCATTCCTCCCGTGTTTCCCGGTAGAGTGGTTTGCTTTAATATCAAGATTTTATAAAATTAAGTGCATTTTTATAATAACTTAATTGGATCTTAGGGCGTGAAATGAACTCTAGGGCTGAAATGAACAAATATTGCTAGAGCTACGCTGCCTTCCTTGAGATACTTGTTAAACCAATTTGCTAGTAAATGTATTAGTTTATTGATGTGATGCTTTCTTTAAAAAAACACGAGCTGCTTGTTATACGAATGATATCCGTAATGTGAATAGTGAGATCTGGATGTTGGAAAATGGAATGAAAGGAGTACAAGCATGAACTCTAAGGGGAATTAGGAGAAGGACTCCTGTACATGGAAAGAACTTAGTAAGTAGACGGGAAGTGAGCTGGCCCTTGTGTATGCGATACCAAGGAGAGCAACTGTCCCTTTAGTGTAGAGGGGAGCTAGTTGCCCCTTTGGGTAGAGACCCGGGGTTAGGCCTAGTCACTCTACACCGACTTCTGTTTGGCCCTCGTGTATGTGGTACTGAGGTGAGCTACTTAGTGTAGGGAGGGAGTTAGCCACCCCACGAGGCCCGGGGTTAGGACTAGCCACCCTACATCGACTCTTGTTAGGCCTACTGGGCAAATCGGGGTAGCCAGACGAGGGTACGCAGACTATGGAGGGGCGTGACCCTTGTTCTGTTCTGAGGGGCGAGACCCCTATTCTGAGAGGGCAAGGCCCTATGCTGTTCCGTACTGTACCTTTAGGCGTACCTGCTAGCGAAAAGGACTGACAGCGTGCCAGTGCGGGATAGCTACCTGTGCGCTTATCGCATGTACCGTAGTCACCGCTACGTCACGATCGTGACCTCGGGGTGGCTCACTGGGTGTAAGATTACCACGGGGGACTCTCCTGACCAGGAAAGCACCACATGTACATCCTACATCACGGAAAAGACTGTAATCAAGATCATTTCCGTGAGGAATAGGCCAGATCAAGAAATGACTAGATGAATAAAGGACCAAACAATTTAGAACTACTTGGTTAAGCTAAATGAAATCGAATAATTAATTAGTTGCTTGTCTTAATTGCATGTAAATGGCTTACCACTCTACTCAACGTTCGCTGACTTCGGAATTTTATAACCTTGTTCAGGCCTGGGAGTTGAGCAGCTAGCACCACTGGCTGCGGAGGGAGTTGGGCTCAGTTGAGCCTAGCCTTAACTGTGTTTTCTTTTCGTTTCATAGCTTCTTTTGTGGTAGTGAATATTTTGTTATATGGAATACTATTTCTGTTATATTTTTCTGCTTTACTTCCTACTGTACCAGTTGTGATGGCTTGTACTATTATGAGACATTCTGTTTTGTTTCTTTTACTGTTTCTGTATTATTTTTCTACTTAGTTACTTTGTACTTGTGGTTGTGGAATATTTTCTACTTTTAATTATTTCTCGTTGGACGACTAGGTCTTGGGATTAGTCGAGGCAGGCCGGTCTTGGGTCCTATAGGGATCTGGGATCGGGTCGTAACAGACTCTGTTTTAAGTCAAATTTGGTTCCAATGGTCAAATCAAAGGTACAAATCTTAGGGAATATTTTTCTATGATTTTTAGAACGTTTATGTGAATTTTATCATGACCAGAACCTTAGTTATTTAAGCAGGTATGTTTTTAGGATTTTAGATGTGATTTAATTCTCGAAATACGTGAAAACCTGTTTCTATCTGCATAAACCCACTTATTAGACATTTATGATCATTTGACCTTTAATTAACTTTTGGGAAATCCCATGATTGTTCTGCAGTTAGGTTATACTGTTAAAATTGTAGTTTTACTGTTGTTTTCATTTTTATCTCTCAGAATGGATATGTAGTGAATTATGGTTCTTTGACTTTTCTGTAGGACCATTTATCAATTGATTAGAACTAAATAAAGTTTGTTATGGCTGATGATGACGTTATCATCATTTGCCAACTGTAGAAATTCAAAATGGATGGGCTTCTTTTGTCAGCTGTATATATGGATGAACTATGTAATATATGTGAATGTCATTGATTCTTTAGTGTCACTCATTTCTACTGTTGGCAGTAAACTTAAAGTGGTTGAAGAAGTTGTAAGCACAATGATATTTACCCTTTCAGTCTGCTATAGGCATAGTTCCTGTAAAATTTGTATGTTGCATAGACATCTTTGATAGTCATAGTAAAGTGTGTATAGATTCTACTTCATAGATCATTTATACTGCTGTTGGCGACATTCGAAAATGCTTCAGACATCATTCAAAATGTTGTAGGCATCATTCATAACCACCAACTGTAATGCTACCAACATTCTGAAATTCGTATTGCTGCTGGCAATATTATTAACAAATTCGTAGTGCTATTGACAGTATTGTTAAGAACTTCATATTACTGGTAGCAGTAATGTTAAGAAATTTATAGTACTGCTGCCAGCATTCACTTACTTGCATAAGATTATTGTGGTCTTTAACAATGATAACATTGTTAAGAAATTCATAGGACTTCTTGAGACTGTTAATCGAATAAAGTATTCCACAATAAATCTTCACCAACATACAGGTTAAATATACGAAAGTTGATAGTTTAAGGAATGTCCATAGATGGATATGAGTTAATATATTTGGAATGATCATAGATGGATGTGATAGTTTTTCTGAGATAACGAGGTAGACATAAAAAAGGTGAAGTTAGTTATTATTGACGTAGTTATGTAAGGAACACTGCTTACAACACCATCAGTAGGAGTAGCCACCAACGTAACTTACTGGAAGCATACGATGGTGCGAACACATCCTGCCAACAACACCAGCAATCCTGCCAACAGCAGCTACTTTCGTCAGTTTTGCACAAAAATGAAAATAGGTAAACCTAAGGATTGCAAACCTATACCATTATATAATAGGTTGGTATGTTGTAAGCTGCCACTGGTAGGTTGGTAGGTGCTGTTGGCATTTACTTACCTATTGTTGGCAATAAAAAATAAAGTAGTTAAAGATGGTGTAAGCACAATGTTAAGAACTTCATATTGTTGTTTGCAACATCCTTTAACTATATGAGACTGTTGGTAACATTCAGTTACTTCGTTAAGCGGATGAAGTATTGCATGATAATTCGTTGAATATAGTAATCTGTCGCCGGTAGCAATGGAAGTGATGAAGGTTCAAAGAGATGGACGTTAACCTCACCAGAAAGTGAAGGGATCAACAAATGGTCAACCAAAATACCACCTAACACATAAGAAGAGGAAACTAGATAGGAGTACAAAATCTATCATTGAACATAAATAGAAATAGTCAGATCTGACATCTACAGACATTTGCTGATGCATGCAATGCATCTTAACTTGTCGTTGGCAACAATGTTGTGTTAAGATGTAGGATATCTGCATTCATATCTAAGCTGTTGTCGACAACAATAGTAGTATTAAAATTATAATTGAAGTATTGAGCGAAAAGTGAAGTTCCTACGAAATCTGAAGATTCCTCCCCAATAACTACCATTATAACTTGCTGGATATAGGTACCTGCCGTAGGTAGCAATGCAAACAATGGAGGAGTAAAGATATGTAGGAGAATACGAGACAAAGAGAACGAATGAAGAAAGTGAATGCATGAGCAGATTTGTCATTTTTAAGACAAAATCCTATACAAAGTATTGCAGGTACACTTGTTGTTGGCATCACTACATATATAAGTCAGGATTTACACCTGCCGTCGACATCACTGTATATGTCACAGGCCTGTAGGTGGCATATGACGCTAACCTGCATAAGTAAACATGTATATACACTCCGCATTTACACCTGCTTGTGGCATATGAAGCTAACTTGCATAAGGGAACATGTTTAATGTTAAAAAGGGAGCATCTTGACCTGCCACAGAACTGCAACACTGCAACCACACTCTACATTCATGTAACAGGCCTAATGTAGGACTGCGTTCTGGTGCACCTACCCCTATATGATATACCCAATGTTAGAATGATGCATGGGAATGTGGCAACGTTGGTGGCCTGCGTTCTGACACATGGGATGTGGAAGATGCACAATGTTGGTGGGCTACGTTCTGACACATGGGTTGTGGAAGATGCACATGTAGTAGGCCACGTAGGATGTCATGTAGGATGGGTACGTTGGTGGGTGTTAATGGGAATAAGTATACACTTTTTCTTTAAAAATCAAATGGTTTGAATTTTATCCATTCCAATTGAATCTGATTGATTCGACCCACCAACACATACATACACACACACTCCAGCATGTGAGAGCGATTGGCTACTTTTTAAAGTAACTTGAAATTTCATTTTTTTTTTTTTCTGAAAAGAAGACTTCCATAAAGAACCTGCAACCTTATAAAGAGAAAGGGATGGAGTATCCATCCCAAACACCAGAAATATCCGTTAACAAACAAAAAGTAGCTAGATTATGAGCCAATGTGACTTCCGATCTCCTAACATGCCTAATAGAGAGGTGTGGGAATTGAGAAAGGAGGTCTTTGAAAAGGTTGATCTCATGAAGGGATCTTGAAGGAGGTTGCGAGGATTCAACGATATGCTTATGGGGAATAACACATGAAAAGACCCTTCTTAAGGGGTCATTTGGATTTTCTTGAACCTTATGGGCCTTGTTGTAATTTTCTGTGCACCAAAAAGACCCCATGCGAAGTATTTTTGGCTTTTGGAGGGGTTTAGCGCAATTCTAACGCCCCCAGGAATTGTCCTGCGGGGCTAGGTGAAGGTTTCCCAGCCTCACACCACCCTACACACCCCCCAAAACCCTACCCCCTCCCCTTTAAAACCCAAAAATCCACCTCAAAAATTGCACCCCCACCCTCCACTTCTTGTCTTGAGTGGTGCACCCACCTCCCTCCTTTTGTTTCCCAGCAACAAGTGGGAGAAGTAGAGCGGCAGGAGAGGGTGGAGGCTGAGACATTGAGAGAGAGAGGAAGAGCGTAAGGGGGAGGGGAGTGTGTGTAGGAGGAGAGAGTTGTAGGGAGAGGATGTGCTGCAGCTGCTGCAGCGCGAGGCCCAAGAAGGTGTTGCACTCCGAGGAGGTCCTGCACGCGGAGATTGGGGGCATTTCCTCGATTATCAGACGTTTGCGATGCTTTGCAGATGGCTGGAGGGCTCCGCGGACGTCCAGGAAATGCTCTGGACGTCTGGAAAATCGCATAGTACGGAGGTAAGCTCTTCCTGAGGGGTCTGCGTCGTGTGTGCAGTGCCTTAGTTGTCGTAGCGTGTGATTTGTAGCTTTGTAGGTCTGCACAGGGGTGAGAGGCATTGGGAAGGCACGCTGGTTTAGCAATTGAGGTGCTTTCGGACATCTGGAGGTGGTGTCAGACATCCGACTACACTCTTAGACAACCGGGCGAAGTGCTAGAGGTCCGGTAACACCCTTAGACGACCGTAAGGGATAACAGACGACGAGGGGAGGAGCAGGAGCTTAAGGTGGGATTCTGCGCACGTTTACGACGTCTGGGACTCACCCCAGACGTCTGATTTGGTCAGGGCTCACTATTGCGGCTAACAGGAGATCTGTCCAGCCAGACCAGCCCGCCTGGTCCGGTTCAGGGCCCAAACGAGGTAGGAATCGCACAATCAAGGTGTCGTTGGAAGCCTTTCTAAATTTTCTGCATTTTGGAGTTGTTTCCACACCGTTTTGAGCTTGTTTAACGTGCTAAAATGTTAGCCAATGAAATTAATGCCTAGTTTGACCGACGATTTAGTGTAGGCCTCTAGTCCGTGGTGTGCAAGGGACCTGCAGAGGCAGCGGGATATGCCGTTCATGCCCCATATCACTCGTACCCCTTGGTAGAGTGGTCTTCCTCTACTTTTTTTCATTGGTTCGGTTAGGTGAATGTCAAAACCAGTGTTTTCCATTTAAAAACTAAGTTATGAAGAAAACCCTATGGATTGAGAATGATGTATGTCTACAGCTAGTACATGAACCTTAATTGACACAACTTAAATATGCATGATGATCATTTCCACATTGTAAGAAAATAGAAACTCAAACGATGTAGCTAATGCTTTTACTGTTATATCATGAATTGCTTATTTCCATAATTGAAATTTGATTGTGAATAGAGGTGCATGCACTTGATGGTGTAAGACGAATATTATTCACGAACCCTATGGGGAACTAGAAAAGTAGCTAAACTATTATGATATGGAAATTCTGATGTATGATGGAATAATCTCGCCTATACAGGCATGACTGTTGGTTGGACTTGGGTACAGAAAGTGAGCTGACTCTCGTGACGTGGTACTGAGGAGAGCTATTGTCACTTTTATGTAGGGAGAGAGCTAGCCTTCCCTTGGGTTGGGATTCGGGATAGGAATGGCCTCCCTACACCGCTCTTTTGCGCCCATTAGGCAATCCAGGATAGTGGGCGAGGGTACGCAGACTGGTCAGGGGTGGGACCCCTGTTTTGTTCTGTGTTATACGTTAGAGCGTACCCGTTAGCCGAAAGGATTGACCACGTGCCAGTGCGGGATAGCTACTCGTGCGTCTATCGTGCGTGTCATAGTCACCGCTACATCGCGACTGTGACCCCGTAGTGGTAGACCGGGTGTAGGATTACCACGGGGTACTCTGCCGACCAAGAAAGTGCCACGTGTATGTTCTGCATTGTAACGAACGCGTGCCCCAGACGTCTTTTAAGACGTCTGGGAGGTGGCCCAGACGTCTGACAAGACGTCTGGGAGCACATCCAGACGTCTGACCAGACGTCTGGGATCGTTTCCAGACGTCTGTAAAACAGTTATTTTTCGCACGAGAGATTCGTCTGCGCGCCTGTGCGCGCAGACCCGCGATTCCTCTCTCTCTCTCTTTTTCCCTCTTTCTCTGCGGCTACAGGCCTGCCACGCTCTCTCTCCCTCCTCCTCGCGCGGCCTTAAAAGGCCACACCTCCCCTCCTGTCGTCTCCACCGTCCCCTTCCTCTTCTCCTTCCTGTGCGCGAGAGCGAGCGAGCGGGAGGGCGGCAGCGGCGGCCGCAGTGAGCGCGGAGGAGGTGCGGCGTGCGAGGGCGGAGCTTTGCCGTGAGGGCGAGCTCGCCGGAGCGGCTTGGCCGGCCGGCGGAGGGCGCAGGAGGCGCGGAACGATGCGGAGAGGGACCTGCTGCGGTCTGAGCAGCAGACGCGCGAGGTGTGACTCGGGCGGTGTCGCGAGCGGAGGCCGAGCGGTGCCCTGTTCTGGAAAAATTTCCAGAATCAGACGTCTGTGCTTGTAGACAGACGGCGAGGGAGATGTCTGGAAGCTCATACAGGCGTCTGAAAGTGAGTATTCCGCCTTCTTCTTCCTTCTTGTCGACTGACTGTACTGAGGGAGGGAGTTGGGTGTGCGCAGGCTAGGTGTTTCTCCATCCTTTGCGAATCAGACGTCTGGCTGTTGTACCAGACGGCAGGAGCGACCTCCAGACGTCCTTGGTTACCATTGGACATCTTGGAGATAGGCCAGATGTCCTCGCAGACTTCTGGACGTCTGGGAAACCACGCTGAACAGGTAATTCTCTGATCCACTTTTTAAGACGTCTGGAAGAAGTTCCAGATGTCTGATTTTGCACAGTATCGTCTTTTTCGACCCGTTTAGGGCCCGTTCGGGCTCCGTTTTCCGCGATTCGAGTTGCGTTCTTTTCAGAATTAATTCCTCTACCCGTCTACAGTAGCTATACACTGTTTTGAGACACTCCTTGTGTTTGATCCTTGTGATAGGACCTCGTTCAGTTGCAGTCTTGGGAGTCGCGGAGGCACGCGGGACTCCCGATCACGCCCCCATTACTCCCGTTGTACCTGGTAGAGTGGCTTAAGTTTATTATTAAAATCTGTTAAAGTATGGAACCATAACTAGAATCTAGGACATTGCATGAATCCTAGGAATGAGAAATGTATGGAATGATAGCTCCTAGGTGATGCATGAATCCTAGGGCTGGAAAACTAGTTGTATGGTAAATCCTAGGATGTGGCATGAACCCTAGGATGGAAAAACTAGTGGAATGTATAATACTGCAGTCTTGGAAAAATGGAAAGGAATATAAAGCTGCCTGTAAATTGAATTAACAGCTGCCTGTTATAAATAAAGAAACATGATTGAGATCATGGATTGTGAGAACGTGAAACTGGAAAGTGAAACATATGATGTTCTGAGATAAAGAGCTGGAACCCTACGGGGAATTAGGAGTGGAGCTCCTGGAAAGAAAAAGGAATGGAACTGAGATGTAGTTTGTACTGTCTCTTGGGTACGTAGTACCAAGGGGAGTACCTGTACCTGTTTAGTGCAGAGTGGGGCCAGCCACCCCAGGGACCCGGGGTTAGGATTGGCCGCTCTGTACCGACTTGCTGGCCCTCGTGTACGTAGTACCGAGGAGAGCTACTAGTGTTAGGAGAGTACTAGCTACCCCACGGGCCCCGTGGTTTTGCTAGCCTCCTTCACCGACTCGTTAGGCCCACTAGGGCAAACCAGGGTAGTCAGGCGAGGGTGCGCGGACTGTGGAGGGGCAAGGCCCCGGCTTGGTTACTGTGGAGTGGTTGGACCCCTGTTACTGAGAGGGCTCTGCCCTGGTTCCGTGCTGTGCTTTGGGCGCACCCGTTAACGGAAACGACTGACCGCGTGCCAGTGCGGGTTAGTTACCTGTGCGTTTATCGCGCGTGCCGTAGTCACCGTTACGTCTGTCAGTGACCTTGGGGTGTTTGACTGAGGGTAGGATCACCACGGGGGACTCTCCCGGCCAGGAGAGCACCACGTGCTACTTCTACTTTTGGAAAAGACTGCAATCAAGATCGTTCCCACGAGGAACATTCGAGATCAAGTAAAGGATCTGAGAAATAAATAAAATAGTGAGAAAAATTGAAAGATGTGAATAAAGGAAGTAATAGAACATAACAGCTACTGTACACTCTATTGTTGTCTTTAGTTAGTTTGCCACTCTACGCAGCGTTTTGCTGACGTGTTACACTCGTTACCTTTTTCAGGACCAGGTGTTGAGCAGCCAGAGTCAGCGGCTGCAGAGGACGCTGGGCCGAGTAGGGTCCAGTAGAGTTTACCAGTCTTTTGTACCTCTTTTGTTTCTGTTATAGTGAGTAGTTCTTGTTTTCGCTGTACTTTCTTTACCTGCAATTCTTGTTATATGATAAATGTTGTTCTACTGTTGTGGTGGTATCTACTGTAGTAGTTTCTTTCCTTACTGCTGTACTTCCTTACTGTTAGTTATATTCATGCTGAATGTGATTTATTTTACTGCTCTTTTGGTTACTTCCTCGTTGGACGACTAGGTCTTGGGATTAGTCAAGTCGGTTCGGTTCTCGTGTCTCGTAGGGACTCGGGAACCGGGTCGTTACATGCATCGCGGGAAAGCTATAACAAAATCATTCCCATAGGGAACATGTGAATCAAGTGATGACATGGACCTTTACTAGAATGCTAAATACTAAACAACTAGTGATTATGAATAGAACCTGACGTTAACTGTATGAATAACTAAAATTGCATAAATAGTTTACTGCTTTTAACAGTTAAATGACTTATATGTTCTTAAGTTTGCCACTCTACTTAGCATTTTGCTGACGTTTGCCACTACGTTCAGGTCAGGGAGGTGACAGCCAACACCACCGGCTGCAGAGGGGGCTGGGCTTAGTCAAGCCCAACTATAGTCTGTTCCAGTTTTTCGTTTCCGCTTTAGATACACTATCTTACTGCTTTAGTGTGTATTTCTTTTTAGTACCTTTGGAACCTGTAATGTTGCTATATGTCTTTTTGTTTCTATTGTGATGGCTGGTTAGTAAATTCCATTTTCGCCGGTGGTGCAATGTTTACTTAAGACTATTGTTATGTTTGCTGTCTTTAATTAATGCTTTGCTATATTACATGTGTGGAATGTTGTATTTTTGCATTTGGCTTATTTTTTGATGAATGTTTGGGTCTTGGGATTAGTCAAGGCAAGCTGTTCCTGGGTTCCATGAGGAGTCGGGTTTGGGTCATAACAACGCATCATTGCGATGAATTCTTCCATTAACATAAGCCTGATCTAGGGCTACAGTGGTGCCTTGATGAATTGCCAAGGTCTCTGCTTCATGAATGTCAATGTCGAGAAAGGTACAGCTTGAGTAGCAAGGATGTTTCCATCTTCTCCAAGCATAACAACCACTACCATCGAGTGATGAGGATGTACAACAGAATCCACAATGATGATAGGCGAAATGGGACTTCTTGACATCGGTGTTGAATGGCCACCCGGATCAAAGGCCATTCTAACATCCACTACAGTAGATGATAGCTGCTGCGCCATATCAATTCTTATGGAATTATAATTCAAGGGGGCATTGATGGTGTTAACAAGTTTAGCTGGCTCTAATGAGGAGTTGCCATGAGCAATGGTGCATTTGTTGATCACATGCCATATACCACATAGAGCCTGGAGGCAGCATGATGTTCAACCGTTGTGAACTAATTATTGAGATCAAGATATACCTGGAACCAATCTGCAGAATATGGCAGTTGAAATCTTAGCAAGAACCAAACAACTTTGGTTAGTGGGCATGTTAGGAAGATGTGATGGGTATCTTCCCTAGATTGATTACAAATAGCACAATAATCGTCAATTCCATTAACTCTACTTGTTAATAGAGATATGACTGAGAGTGCTCTTGAAATAGCTTTCCATAATAATAATTTGATCCTAGGTGGGATACTTAAGGACCAAATTTCGTTGGAATGCAATATAATTGTAATATTTAGGGATGAGGTTTGATAAACAATATTTTATATCATTCTTACGTCCTAAAACAAACCTATCTTTTAGGATTTTGACTTCGCAAATGGATTTTTAGGTTGCATTTAGGCATCAATTAGGTTAGGCTTGCATTGCATATTTTATTGTATTTTTAATATGTTTATTTGAGTGTTAGGGGCAAACAGATAGATAGATCCCTAAAACCCTAGCACTCATGAAGGAAATTGGTGAAGAGAAAGCTCATTCTAGTTGGGACTTAATGAAATTCAGCTCATTATAGCTGGATACTAGCTCACTTGAGCTAAGGTTAGCTCCAGAACGGTCCATTCAACTCATCTTAGCTGAATGGTAGCTCAGGGCAGCTCATCTTAGCTCACCTTAGCTCAAGCTAGCTTAGACCCTGCTCAACTTAGTTGAGTCTAACTCAGCTCCATTCAATCTACTAGGAGCTCTAGCTTGTTCGGCTAAGTTGACTGGAGTCCACCTCAGCTTAGGTTCAGCTACTTCCAGCTCCACTCAACTCAAGTCAGTTGAAGATGACCTCACAAAGCTCTTGCCAACTCAAGTCCAGCTCTCGGGGACTCCACTTATGTAAAGACCCGTTCTGTTTTGAGCCTTTTAAGACGTCTGGACTGTCAGTCAGACGTCTGGTTAGATGTCTGGACCCTTTCCCAGATGTCTGGAAATTGAAACTTTTGTACACAGCATCTATTCTGCGCGTTGGCTGCGCGCAGATAGTCTCCCTCTTTTTTCTCTCTCTCTCTCTCTCTCTCTCTTTTCTTCTCCACAGAACCCTAGCCGCTCCCTCTATATAACCCCTCTCCCCCCTCCTCTCTTCTGCACTCCACCACCACCTTCCTTCTTCCTCTCCACTGCAGCGAGAGGGATGAGCGTGAGAGAGGGCGAGAGAGTGAGGAGCGAGGAGGAGAGGCAACGTGAAGAGAGGAGGAGGAGCTTGAGCTCATGAGCTCGTGGGGGTTTGCCGGAGGACGCACGGCTGGAGCGGCACGTGCGGGCAGAGGCCACCGGACGTCATGACGGGTTGGACATCTGGTGACGACACCGGACGTCTGAAAGCAGAGTTTCGCGAAGGTACGTTCCTCTTACGTTTACGGCTATGCGGGTCGCACCGCAAAGTCGATCTGCGTGGCTAAAAGTGGGTGACTTGGTCTGTCGCATTCAAGGATAGCTTTGGGAAGGCGCGGGACACACCCTCCCACGCGTTTCGGAAGTCTGGATAGCTTATCAGATGTCCGGAAGCACTCCCAGACGACTAGAGGAGAGATCAGACGTCTGGAGCTGAGTCTAGATGGGCAAGTAGGGGTTCTGGACGTCTGAAGTCGACACAGGAACCTGAGGTGAGATCCTGGTGACTTTGAAGACGTCTGGACCTTGTCCCAGATGTCTGATTTAGGTTTGCAGTCTTGTTTTTGACCCGTTTAGGATCCGTTTGAGGTCCGTTTTACGCAAGCAAGATATCTATGGTTTCCTTGTGAGTTCCTCTACATGTTAGAAAGCTTTATATGCTATTCTGAACATCTCGTTGTGTTTTGTTCCTTGGTTTACGACTTCGACCAGTTGCGTGTTCGAGGCTTGCAGAGGCACGTGAGTCTGCCGTTCGAGCCCCCAGTACTCCTGGATTGTCTGGTAGAGTGGTTTCCCCCCGTTTTAATTATAAAACATGAATGCATATGTGAAATTAGATAACTGGAAACCTAGGATGTGGCATGAATCCTAGGACGAGAAGTACTTGCACTGTTTGTATGCGAGGTTGAGATTGCAGTCGTAAATGAATGAATAGAATTGCAAATAATTGCTTGTTAATAATACGAGCTGCCGGTGAAATATGAAATGCTTGTACTCCTTAAATAGTTACCTGTGACATTACTTGTTGTATATGTTAAATTGTGGAAATACGAGCTGCATGTGTAAAACACGATAATGGAAATGTGAATGATGAAACCTGGTATGGAACAACATGGTGAATATGAGCATGAACCCTACGGGGAGTTAGAAGTAGAGCTTTTGTGATGAATGGAAAGGTCTGTAATTGTGAGTGGGAAGTGTGCTGGCCCTTGAGTACTTGGTACCAAGGGGGAGCGAGTGTCCCCTTTTTAGTGTAGAGCGGAGCTAGCCACCCCTGGGTTGGGACCCAGGGTTAGGAATGGCCACTCTACAGCGACTCTGTTGGCCATCGCGTACACAGTACCGAGGAGAGCTATTAGTGTAGGGAGGGAGCTAGCCACCCCACGGGGCCCGGGGTTAGGCTAGCCAACCTACACTGACTTTTTTTTGGCCCTCTGGGCAAACCGAGGTAATAAGACGAGGGTGCGTGGACTATGGAGGGGCGAGACCCCTATTCGGTTCTGAGGGACTAGACCCCTGTTGCTGAGAGGGTTAGGCCCTATTCTGTTCCGTGTTGTACTTTGGGCGTACTCGCTAGCGGAAACGATTGACTGTATGCCAGTATGGGGTAGCTACCCGTGCGCTTATCACGTATGCTGTAGTCACCGCTACGTCTAGACAGTGACCTCGGGGTGGTTGACTGGGTGTAGGATTCCCACGGGGGACTCTCCCGGCCAGGAGAGAACCACATGTGCTTTCTACTCTTGGAAAAGACTGCAATCAAGATTGTTCCCACGAGGAACATACGAGATCAAGAAAGTAATCTGAAAGTAAACCAATGCGTGAAAAGAAATGACTTGTAAAATAAATAATTGGAAAAGGTAAATTTACTTGTTAGACTTTACTACTTTAGTTGGTTTGGTTACCACTCTACTTAGCGTTCGCTGACTCCGTTTTACTCGTAACCCTTTACAGGTCTAGGTGTTGAGCAGCCCGAGTTACCGGCTGCTGAGAGTGCTGGGCCCAATCGGGCCCAGCAATAGTCTCCTGTTTTTGTTGTACTCTCTATTCTACTAGTGAGTTTAGACTGTGGTTACCGTTTCTGTTTATGTACTTTGTTCTACTTTACTGTTGTGGTGGTGATATGTACTGTTAGTAGCTTTTACTTCCTTTACTGCTTGTACTCTTTTACTGTTAGTTACTTTGCATAGTGAATGTAGTTTACTTTCCTGCTTTTTTGTTATTTCTTGTTGGAAGACTGGGTCTTGGGATTAGTCAAGTTGAGTCGATTTCGAGTCCTGTAAGGATTTGGGAACCGTGTCGAAACAAGATGGTATCAGAGCAAGGTTGTCCCGAGAAATGAACCAACTGGCTTGAGAATAACCAATTCACATGCATGTAACTAGAGTACCACCACAACGTACCGCTTGACACCTGTTCTGAGTTCCTTTCGTTGAAGTCTGTTAGAGTTGACTTCTTTTGTTCTGTCTTTCGCATCCCCTTGCAGGAGATGCCTCGTCAGAGAGTTCCCGAGATAGGCCATGGACAAGGCTAGAGGGGCAGACGTGTCGGGCTTGGATTTTGTGCTACCCCTTCTCTCCTTCTGAGCGTGTAGTCCCAAGATGTTAAGACCAATGCTGTTTAAGCCTTTTAAGACGTTTGGACTGTCGGTCAGACATCTGGACACCTTCCCAGATGTCTGGAAATAAAAAATTTTGAGTACGAGCTTACATTTGCGCGCGGGCTGCGCGCAGACAGTACTCTCGTTTTCCTTCCCTTCTTCTCTCTCTCCCCGCCTCTAGCAAACCCTAAACCCTCAACTTTATAAACCCCTCCCCCCCTCTCTTGTTCTCCCAACACCAACCATCTCCCTCTTCTTCTCCACTCCAGTGAGAGAGCCGGCGCGAGCGAGAGCGGCATTGAGGAGGAGCGGCGTGAGGAGAGGAGGTGGAGAGTGGGTTCGCGAGCTCGCATGGGAGCTCGCTGGGAGTGCATGGCCGGAGCGGCGTGCACGCGAAGAGGAGTGCGTCGGGGAGATCTACCCTAACCCTGCTGCAGCTGGAGCTGCAGGCGAGGAGGCGAGGCGTGGCCATGCGCGGCGAGAGCGAGCAGGAGCAGGTTCTGGTTCTGAGTTTTTCCCAAAATCAGCGTCTGGAGTAACGTCCATATGACGGTGAGGACATTTGGAGGCGGTTCCAGACATCTGAGGAGAGGGATTCGCGAAGGTACGTCCTCTTTGCGGATACGGCCATGCAGGCCGCTCCACTGCTATCTTGTTGCATGCCTTTTTGAGAAGATTGCATGGTTGTGTGCAGGATTTGCTTTGGGAAGGTGCTAGGTATGCCTGCCCATGCATTTCAGATGTCTGGGCGACGTACCAGACGGCTGGAAGCACTTCCAGACGTCCAGAGAGGTGGTCGGACGTCTGGAGCTGGGTCTAAACGATTTAGAAGAGTTCCAGGACATCTGAGGATTGATGCAGAACTTGAGGTATGCTACTGAACACTTTTAAGACGTCTGGAAGTTGTTTCGGACGTATGATTTAAGACAGAAACCCTATTTTTGACTATTTTAGGGTACGTTTGAGGTACGTTTTACGCAAATAAGATACCGTTGTGTTCCTTGTGAGTTCCTCTACTTGTTAGAAGGCTTTCCATACTGTTCTGATAGTTCTCTTGTGATTGTTCCTTATGATAGGATTTCGTTCCGTTGCGAGATCAGGGCTTACTGAGGCACGTGAGCCTACCATTTAAGCCCCCAATATTCATGGGCATACTGGTAGGGTGGCTTCCCCTAATTTAATTACAAACCTAAATGCATGTGTGGAATGAATGATTAGAACCTAGGATATGGCATGAATCCTAGGATGAGAAATACTGGAAAGGTTTGTATTAGATGAATGAATTGCAGTCTTGAATGAGTAGATAGAAATGATAACAACTGCTTGTAAATGAATAACAGCTTCCTGTGAAGTATGAAGTACTTGTGCTAGTTAACTTGCATGTAACTTTCCTGTTGTATACGTTAAATGACATAATACGAGCTGCATGTATATAAATTGAGAATGGTAATGAGAATGATGGAAATACGAGCTACCTGTGTTTAACCTGAGTATGGAAATGTGAACGATGACAATACAATCTGCATATGTATAACCTGAGAATGGAATTAAAAATGTTGGAACCTGGTATGGCATGGCATGAGGAATATGAGCATGAACCCTACGGGGAATTAGGAGTAGAGCTCCTGGAAATAAATGGAATGGATCTGGAAATGTGAGTGGGGAAGTGAGCTGGCCCTTGAGTACGGAGTATCAAGGAGAGCGACTGTCCCCCTGTTTAGTGTAGAGTGGAGCTAGCCGCCCTTGGGTTGAGACCCGGGGCTTGGATTGGCCACTCTGTACCGACTTCTTTGCCCTTGCGTACACAGTACTGGGGAGTGCTACTAGTGTAGGGAGAGAGCTAGCCTCCCCACGGGGCCTGGGGTTCAGCTAGCCACCCTACACCGACTTGTTAGGCTCACTGGGCAAACCAGGGTAGTCTGGCGACGGTGCGCGGTCTGTGGAAGGGCGAGACCCCTCTTTGGTTCTTAGGGGCTAGACCCCTATTACTGAGAGTGCTAGGCCCTATATTATTTCGTGTTGTACCTTGAGCGCACTCGTTAGTGGAAACGACTGACCGCGTGCCAGTGCGAGGTAACTACCTGTGCGTTTATTGCGCATGCTTTAATCACCGTTACGTCTGTCCGTGACCTTAGGGTGGTTGACTGGGTGTAGGATCATCACGGGTGACTCTCCCAGCCAGGAGAGCACCACGTGTGTCTTCTACTCTTCGGAAAAGACTGTAATCAAGATCGTTCCCATGAGGAACATTCGAGATCAAGAAAGAGATGTAATAAATAAGCTAATGGGTGAAAAGAAATAAATTGTGAAATAAAGTAATTTAAAAATAACAGCTACCTGTCCACTTTTACTGCTTTAGTTAGTTGGTTGCCACTCTATTCAGCGTTCGCTGACGTTGTGTACTCATAACCCCTTTTCAGGTCCAGGTGTTGAGCAGTCAGAGCCTACGGCTGCAGAGGGTGTTGGGCCCAGTAGAGCCTAGTAGTTGTAGCTCTTTTGTTGTACTCGTTTGTTGTAGTGAGTAGACTCTTGGACCTTTATGTTCGGTACTTTTACGTTCTGTACTTTATGTTTTTGTACCTTGTTACTCTCTACTGTTGTGGTGGTGATATGTACTGTAGTAGTTTTTACTTCTTTACTGCTGTACCTTTTTACTGTTACTTGCTTAGCATAATGAATGTGGTTTATTTTCTTGCTTTTTGGTTACTTTCACATTGGATGATTGGGTCTTGGGATCAATCGAGTTGGTCCGATCTCGTGTCCTGTAGGGATTCGGGAACCGGGTTGTAACAAGATGGTATCAGAGCAAGGTTATCCCGAGAAGTGAACCAACTAGCTTGAGAATAACCAATTCATGTGCTTGTAACTAAAGTAACCACCACAACGTACCTTTTCACATCTGTTCTGGGGTTTTTCTGTTTTTGCTGAATGTCTTTTGGAATTGACGTCTTCGTGTTCTGTTGTTTGCGTCTCCTTGCAGGAGATGCCTCGATGTGGAGTCATTGAGGTAGGCCGCGGACGTGGCCGTGGACGAGGTCGGAGGGGCGGACGTGTTGAGCTCTACATTTCAGTGGACTAGCCACTTCTTCCGGGCGTTCTGGCCCAGGACCTCGCTTAGCTAATACGCGAGATAGTACGAGAGGAGCTCCACCCGCCTCCACGGGCACCTCTCCCTGTGGACGTGGAGGGGGAGTCCTCTGTGGGACCGCGATACCGACGCAGCACTGGACGTGGGGGAGGGGGTGGTCCTCCATCGCCCCCACCGCACTCTGACACTTCCGAGGACGAGCCCTCCCTGCCTGGAGGCGTGCTCGTTTCCCCACTTCAGCGACATTACGAGCTTTTCGAACAGTTTCAGAAGCTGAAGCCCCCTCCTTCAAGGGGGATGAGGACCCGACTGAGGCGGAGGACTGGCTCGAGTAGATCGAGAAGGTGTTTGACACCCTTTGCCCCCCTGTGGAGTGCCGCGTGGCCTTTGCCACGTATTAGTTGGTGAGTGCGGCACACAGGTGGTGGAGGGTGGTCAGAGGTCAGGAGAGAGCAGAGCCGACGTGGGACTAGTTTGTCATCCTCTTCTACAAGCAGTACTTCCTGCAGACGTGGTAGGATCAGAGGAGGAGGGAGTTCCACACTCTCCTCCAAGGGACGATGACTATGAGCGTGTGTCGTACGCGTTTCCTGGAGCTGTCCTGTTTCGCTGCGACAGCTATGGCTACTGAGGAGGAGCACCTGTGGAGGTTCACCGAGGGGCCCCGGCCTGCTATTCAGGGGTATGTCAAATCCTTGAAGCTGCCCATGTTCTCGAGAGTGGTGGAGGCAGCTATGACATATGAGAAGACCAACCCAGCTGCACATGACAATGACAGCGGACGAAAGAGGCCCTACCAACCAGACTATTAACAGGGTCGGTGAGAAAGGAGGCACGTGACGCCCGCAGGAGAGTCGTCACGCTTTGCAGGGCCATCAGTGGCCTTTAGAGGCCCCCGACAGGGGCCAGCTGCCAGCACTGGACCCCCGCCCAGTCGTTAGCAGGGACCTACCAATGGCGGGAGTCGGGTTCCCCTTTGCTACCAGTGTAGCCAGCTGGGCCACATTAGGAGGGACTGCCCGTCTAGGGTTGGAGTGCAGCAGATGCTCCTCGCACCGAGCGCTGGAGGCCGAGTAGGTCGTGGTTCCCAGGCGCACGGGGGAGGATAGTAGTCGCGGGGAGGGTATCGGCCAGCGGCTACTCGTCCGACGCAGAGTGTGGATGCTTCTTCTGCACCGAGAGATGAGGGGCGTATCAATGCCCTAACACGCAGTGATGCCAGAGCCTCAGGTTCAGTGGTGGCAGGTATGGTTACAGTTTCCGGTAGATTAGTTTACACACCTTTTGATTTCGGTCCCACGCACTCATTTGTTGCTGCTAATTTTGCTGTTTGTTTGGGACAGGACTGTGTATTGTTAGAGGATCCGTTTGTTATCAGAGGTCTGGGAGGTCAGCTGTTTGTAGCTGAGGAAGTTTACACGGATTGCGAGGTCAGTGTTGGGGGGCACAGCCTTCCCGCTGACCTGATTGTAATATCGATGGAGGACTTTGGCGTGATTCAGGGGATGGATTGGTTGTCTGCTTAGCACGCTTTGGTAGACTGTTTTGAGAGGAAGATTGTCTTCTCCATACCGGGGATGCCTTCTTTTGAGTTTCACGGATAGCCGGTGGACGGAGGCTTCAGGTACATTTCTACACTTCGGGCGGCGAGACTTTTGGGCCCGGGGTGTGAGGGCTTTTTGGCTTGTGTAGTGCCGGTTTCGTTGTGTACACGGACGCTTCGTTGCAGGGGTTAGGGGGTGTGCTCATGCAGCGGGGTCACGTTGTCGCTTACGCTTCGCGGGAACTGAAGCCCCATGAGCATAGATATCCTACCCATGACTTAGAGCTGGCAGCTGTTGTTTTCGCGCTGAAGACATGGAGGCACTACCTGTATTGTGGTACTTTTGAGATATTCACAGATCATAAGAGCCTCAGGTATTTGTTTGATCAGAAGGAGCTTAGCATGAGACAGAGACGTTGGTTAGAGCTCCTGAATGACTATGACTGCTGCATCTCCTACCACCCGGGAAGGCCAACGTGGTGGCTGACGGCTTGAGCCAGAAGGCGCCCGCCTACTTGGCCAATTTACAGGCACAGAGTTGGAGACTCATGGAAGAGTTGGGCAGTTGGCGACCCCTAGAGTTACAGGGGCACTACGGGTCAGTGACAGTGATACGACAGACGAGACCAGAGCTGATAGATTGCATCACTTTAGGACAGATGATAGACACGTACCTGCAGTCGTTGCGAGACAGAATACTCTCAGGGGACCCTGGAGACTTCTCCTTTACTGACGAGGTACTGGCCATGATGGGACGTTTGTGTTCCCAGGAACGAGGAGTTGTTGAGAGAGCTCCTGACTGAGGCACACGGTTCCAAGTTCACCATACATCCCGGGATCACGAAGATGTATCATGATCTGAGATGTGACTTTTGGTGGAAAGGGATTGAAACGTTGGCTTCGAGAGATAACCGGGTTTTATTGTTATAGCGTTGTAGTATAGCCAGTTATTGCCATCATTTCAAATATATAAATTTTTTACTCGGAAAATAAAAGAGTTCCCGAGGTCGAACTCAGGGAGCAAGTTATATTCTAGGGGTACAAGTTTCTTTTACAAAAATAAAGAAAGAGAGAGAAAGAATTTGTTGTCTTTTCTTCTTTTCTCTTTGCTTCTCCTCGTCTCAGATCTTCTGTTATCTTCTTCTTCTTTATCTGCAGTGGTGATGTTCTTCTTCTTCTTTCAGCTGTTCCTGCTCTTCCTTTTTCTTCTGCAGAGTGGTCCTGTTCTTCTTCTTTTCCTTTCTTTCTTCTTTTCCTTTCTTCAGATCTTCTTCTCGTGCTCTTCTTCTTTCAGTTCTTCCCTTGGCCTCTCTGTGTTCTCCTCTGCCTCGCCTTCCTTCTGCCGTCTTTGCCTTCAGGACGTCGTCTGATTTTTCAATCAGACGACTTAAACCGCCACTGCTACAGTGCCGCTCAGTGATCCTCCTTCCTTCAGCCTTCGTCTTCTTCCATGGTTCTTCTTCACCTGTGCCTGCACACTTACACAGCTTGATCAGAGGGGCAAAACCTATCTCTACCCTCCCCCGCGTCTCTCTCTCACAGAAACCGCTCTTAGGATAGCTCTCCCAGAGCTGCCGGGTTGCCGGGTACGGGTCGCGCCCGGGTCCAGGCCCACCGGCGTGCGTGGTGGGCGAGGAGTGCAGGTCAGTCTATGTCGGGTCGGGTCAGGTCCGCGGGGCGTGAGCGCGGACGAGACCGGGTAACCGGGCGGGTGAAGGGGACCTCACCCCGTGTGCTGAGGCAATAAGCCTCCAGCACTTTTTCGCTTTATACCGCTGCGCCTCTTCAGAGTTTTCCGAGGTGGGACTAAATGTCCCACCCTAATTGAGCGCCCGCAGCGGAGAAAGCAGCGGGCGATCGCGGCTTCACGCGAGGCCTTCGCGCGAGGGCTTCGCTTCAGCTGCAACCTGACGCTTTGTCGAAATGCCTCGCAAGGCCTGGGAGTCGAATCTGGGCGTGGCGCGCCTGCAGCTGCAGGCGGAAGCAGCTCCTTCTGCACGACAATGGCGGCGGAGGTCGGGTGACCTGTTCACAGCAAAACGGCCTCTCGGCCTAATCAGAAGGTGCCGGGAGCTTCGCCAGAGTGCGGAGAAGCTCGTGTGGGTGGTGGCGAGGCGTGGGGCGGCGTGCAAGGGCTGCCCTAGGTCGGACTGTGGGTCGGAAGATGGGTTTGTTCGGTGGGGTTGCAGAGGGTGATGTGGGGGAAGTGGAAGGGCGGGGGTTGATCAGGGTTAGGAGGCGGAGGTTCTGCGGTGGTCGGCGAGCCGTGTGGGTTGCTGGGGTGATGGGAGCGGCTCGCCGGAGGATGGCCGGAGGCGGAGAAGGTGAGGGTGAGGGGTCGGAATCGAGGGCGACAGTAGATGTTTAAAGTGAGGAAAAGGAAGAGGGGAGGAAGAGGTGTTCTACCTACTTAGCAGGAGGAGGAGGGGCTGGAGCGGGCGACATTCGTATCGACTGTCGCCGGAGAAGAAGATGCCCGGGGGAAGGGGCGGCGGCGAGCAGAGGGCCGGAGATGCGCCAGCTGGGTGCGGCGTGGCGCGGGAAGAGCAGGGGAAGAAGTCTCTGCTGCTGGTATTGCGGCAGAGCGAAGAGGAGGAGGAAGAACCGCCGGAGCTGGTGGGCGTCTGCCGGAGTGAGAAGAGAGGAAAGTTGGGGGTTTTCTCCGTCAGATCCGAGCTGCTTCGAACGGTGGGGCGACAGGGGGTATTTATAGGGTAGAATCAGAGAGGAGGGCGGAGGGAGACGACGTGTCTCCCTCGCCGGAGGACGTCGGAGATGGAAACCCATACCGTCCGTGCGTTCGCACGGCCGGTATGGTGGGTTGCAGCGACCAGGGGTGTGTTCCTGCGACGGCTGACGACGCAGGGCACCCCCGGTTGACTTGCCAGCCCCTCCCCCTCACCCTGCGCGGCGCCATGCTCCGCGCAAGGTCGCCGGAGCATGGTGCTGGCAGGTTTTGGCAGGAGGGACCTGAATGCAAAGAACGAAGGAGAGTTAGGGGCAGAAATGTGAGGGTTCAAAAGTTGAGGGTCAAAAAGTAAATATATGAGGACCAAAGTGCAAAGTTGGTCAAGAAGGTTTCTTCTTAGGCTCAAATTTTTATACATGACTAATTAGCACCTAAGGAATTTGATGGTGAATTTTATTTCTAGATTAAACCTTGTTTGACCGGTCAATTTATGCAAAAACCCAAATTAAGTTATTAATTGGGCATGGTTCTCAATGTAGGTCAAAATGGGATCTGAAGGCCAAATTGAAGGTTCTAAACCCTAGAGATTATTTTTCTATGAATTTTAGAGGGTTTATTCTATTTTTACTTTGCCTCGAACCTCGTGAATTGAAGTGGGTTTGTTTTAAGGTTACAGATTATCATCTAGTTCCTTGGAATTGCTGTAGCCCTTGTCAGATCATCCCACTTTCCTTCTTATTCGGTTTGCTTGACCTGTGTTTGGACCCTGAATTACCCTGTATGCAGATTATACTGGTAAAATTTCATTTTTACCCCTTATGACTTGTTTTCTCCTTAAACTCAGAATTCTCTGAGTTAAGCCTTTCCTTGAGTTATGTAGGAGCTTTTATCCTTTGTATTGGGTCAAAATGAGCTAGTTATGGCTCATGATGAGGTTCTTCGTGCAACAGTTCTTAGTGTGCCAGCAGGTGAAGGCAGAGCATCAGAGGCTTGCAGGGTCGTTGCAACCACTTCCAGTGCCAGAGTGGAAGTGGGAGAGCATCACCATGGACTTGGTGGTGGGCTTGCCTGTTACCCTGCGAGGACACGATGCAATCTGGGTGATTGTAGACAAGTTTACGAAAACGGCACGCTTCTTGCCGATCTGAGTCACTTTGGGACCAGCGCAGTTGGTAGAGAGGTATATTCGTGATGTGATACGTCTACACGGAGTTCCACGTGAGATTATATCCGACTGGGATACCCGTTTTACGTCCCAGTTTTGGGCTGAGTTTCAGCATGTTTTAGGGATACGGTTGAGGTTCAGTATGGCATAGCACCCCCAAACAGACGGATAGTCAGAGCACACGATACAGATACTCGAGGACCTTTTACGCTACTGGAGGCGTGCCTGTTTCCCCACTTCAGCGACGTTACGAGCCCTCCCTCCCTGGAGAGCCATCTCGTTTCGTGGGGCCGTCAGTGGCCTTTGGAGGCCCCCGACAGGGGCCAGTTGTCAGCACTTGACCCCCACCTAGCCGTCAGCAGGGACCTACCGAGGGAGGGAGTCGAGTCCCCCTCTGCTGCCAGTGTGGCCAGCCGGGCCACTTCAGGTGGGACTACTTGTCTAGTTCTGAAGCGCAGCAGATGCTCCCCGCACTGAGTGCTGGAGGCCTAGTTGGTGGTCGTGGTTCCCAGGCGCATGGGAGAGGACAGCAGTCACGGGGAGGATACCGGCCAGTCGTCACTCGCTCAGCCCCGGGCTTGGCTGTTTTGTCTGCACCCAAGACTAAGAGGCGTCGCGACATCTTGACTCACGGAGGCGCCATAGTTTCATTTTCTGTGGTGACAGGTATGGTTACGATTTTTGGTCTTTTTGGAGTACGTATTTTCTTGTTTCTGGCACAACTTACTTTCTTGCTCCATAAGTTTATCGCTAGTTTGGGATCCGATATCACTCTTTTAGGGGATCCGTTTGTGATCAAAGACCTAGATGGCCAGTTGTTTGTAGTTGGGGAGGTCTACACAAACTGTGAGGTCAGTGTTGGGAGACATAGCCTCCCTGTTGACCTGATTTTGATACTAATGGGGGATTTTGGCGTAATTCTGGGGATGGATTGGTTGTCCGCTTACCCTTCCTTGGTGGACTGTTTCAGGAGGAAGTTGTCTTCTCCATAGCGGAGATGCCTTCCTTTGAGTTTCACGGACAGCCGGTGGACGGAGGTTTTAGTTGCATTTTTGCGTTTCAGGTAATGAGACTTTTGGGCCAGGGGTGTGAGGGCTTTCTAGCTTGTGTGGTGGTAGAGCCCAGCCCCGTGGAAGACTTTCAGAGCATCCCGGTGGTTAGAGAGTACCCCAATGTGTTTCCTGAGGAGCTACCAGGATTACCGCCTGAGCGTGAGATTGAGTTTGAGATGTCATTGGTATCTGGGACCAGTCCCATTTCTACGGCACCGTACTGGATGGCACCACTTGAGCTGCGAGAGCTCAAGTCATAGCTACAGGACCTGTTGGAGAAGGGCTTTGTGAGGCCTAGTGAGTCCTTGTGGGGATCCCCTGTGGTATTTGTGAAAAAGGAGGATGGTACCCTAGGCCTTTGTGTTGATTGCAGACAGCTGAATAGGGTCATCATCAAGAACAGGTACCCGCTATCGAGGATTGATGACCTGTTTGACCAGTTGCGAGGTGCCACGATATTCTCTAAGATAGATCTGAGATCAGGCTACCACTAGTTGAGGATCAGGGAGACCGACGTCTCCAGGATCGCTTTCCGCATCCAGTATGGACACCATGAGTTTTTGGTCATGCCGTTTGGGCTGACCAACGCCCCCGCTACCTTCATGGATCTGATGAACCGGGTGTTCAGATCGTATCTGGATCAGTTTGTGGTGGTATTTATTGATGACTTGCTCGTTTACTCGCGGGATCAGGCACAACACGGACAACACTTGTGGATGGTTCTAGACACTTTGAGATGACGCAGGCTGTATGCCAAATACAGCAAGTGCGAGTTTTGGTTGAGACAGGTGACTTTCTTGGGCCATGTGATTTCAGGGGATGGCTTCGCTGTGGATCCAACCAAGGTGGAGGTTGTACTCAGGTGGGAGAGGCCACGTACAGTGACAAAGATACGCAGCTTCTTGGGATTGGCAGGTTACTACTGGTTGTTTTGTGGTCTGCACGGATGCTTCATTGCAGGGGTTAAGAGGTGTGCTCATGCAGAGGGGTCACGTTGTCTCTTACGCTTCGCGGCAACTGAAGCCCCATGAGCATAGCTACCCTACCCATGACTTTGAGCTGGCAGCTATTGTCTTCGCGCTGAAGACATGGATGCACTACCTTTATGATGAGACCTTTGACATTTTCACGGATCATAAGAACCTCAGGTACTTGTTTGATCAAAAGGAGCTTAACATGAGACAGAGACGTTAGTTAGAGCTCCTAAAGGACTATGACTGCAGCATCTCCTACCATCCGGGGAAGGCGAACATGGTGATTGACGCCTTGAGTCGGAAGGCACCTGCCCACTTGGCCAGTTTACAGGCATAGAGTGGGAGACTCATGGAAGAGTTGGGCAGTTGGCGATCCTTAGAGTTACTTGGGCATTGTGGGGCAGTGACGGTGACGTGACAGACGAGACCAGAGCTGATAGGCTGCATCATCACAGGGCAGATGACAGATCTATACTTGCAGTTGTTGCGAGACAGAGTGCTGTCAGGGGACCCAGGGGACGTTTATGCGTACCTAGGGACGATGAGTTGTTAAGAGAGCTCCCGACTGTGGCGCATGGGTCCAGGTTCACCATACATCCCGGTAACACAAAGATGTATCATGATCTAAGACATGACTTTTGGTGGAGAGGGATGAAGCAGGATGTAGGCGAGTTCGTGCAGTAGTGTTTGGTGTGCCTGCAGGTGAAGGTCGAGCATCAGAGGCCTGCAGGGCCGTTGCAGCCACTTTCTGTGCCAGAGTGGAAGTGGGAGAGCATCACCATGGACTTGGTGGTGGGCCTACCCGTTACCCAGCGAGGACACGACGTAGTCTAGGTGATAGTAGACGGATTGACGAAGATGACATGCTTCTTGCCGATCCGAGTCACCTTGGGACCAGCGTAGTTGCCAAAGAGGTATATTCGTGATATGGTATGTCGGCATGGAGTTGCACGTGAGATTGTATCCGACCGGGATACCCGTTTTACTTCCCAATTTTGGGCTGAGTTTCAGCAGGCCTTCCGGACATGGTTGAGGTTTAGTACGGCGTACCACCCCCAGACAGACGGACAGTTAGAGCGCACTATACAGACACTCGAGGACCTTTTGCGCGCCCGTGTACTAGACTGGAGGGGCTCTTGGGAGTACTTACCTATGGTAGAGCATGCATATAATAACAACTATCACTCGAGTATCGGCATGGTACCTTACTAGGCTCTGTACAGACAGAGGTGTACTGCGCCCCTGAGTTGGGTTAAGGTGGGGACTAAGTGGGAGGTTGGCCTCAGGCTGATCAGGTAGAGTCAGGAGGTGATAGAGCAGATTTACAGGCGACTTCTCATTGTCAGGGGCGGACAGAAGAGTTATGCCGATCGGAAGCGCAGAGAGGTGCAGTTCGAGGTTGGGGATCACGTCTTTCTTCATGTTTTGCCCATGAAGGGCTTGCAGCGTTTTAATGTGAAAGGGAAGCTTGCGCTGAGGTTTCTGGGGCCCTTTGAGGTCCTTAAGCGGGTAGGACTTGTTGCTTATCGGCTTGCCCTTCCTCCTCAGCTTTCTGGTGTGCACAACGTGTTTCACTTGTCCAGCCTCAGGAAGTACGTCGTCGATCCCAGTCACGTTCTGAGCCACGAGAGTGTTGAGGTGGGTGACGACCTGACCTACCTCGAGAGACCAGTGCAGATACTAGACAGAGCCGTTCGGAGTTTGAGACGGATGTAGGTACCCCTCGTGGAGGTCTTGTGTAGGAGCCAGCGGTACGAGGAGGCTACCTGGGAGCCTGAGGCAGCGATATGAGAGCGGTAGCCGGAGCTTTTTGATGGTACGTCTTTTCGGACCTGCTTCGATCCTCTTTAAGTTTGTTATGCGTGTATATTTTCCTTTTCCACACCCTAGCTAGCTCAAGTTTTGAGGACGAAACTTCCTTTAAGTTTGTTATGATATAAGGACCCGTTATATTCTGAGCCTTTTAAGATGTCTGGACTGTCAGTCAGACGTCTGGACCCCTTCCCAGACGTCTGGAAATTGAAGATTTTGTACGCAGCGTCGCATCTGCACGCTGGCTATGCGCAGACAGTCTCCCTCTTTTCTCTCTCTCTCTCTCTCTCTCTTTTCTTCTCCACAGAACCTTAGCCGCTCCCTGTATATAACCCCTCTCCCCCCTCCTCTCTTCTTCACTCCACCACCACCTTCCTTTTTCCTCTCCACTGCAGCGAGAGGGACGAGCGCGAGAGAGGGCGCGAGAGCGAGGAGCAAGGAGGAGAGGCGACGTGAAGAGAGGAGGAGGAGCTTGAGCTCACGAGCTCATGGGAGCTCGCCGGAGGACGCACGGCTGGAGTGGCGCGTGCGGGCGGAGGAGCGCGTCGGGGGAGACGTCCCCGACACTCTACTGTAGCCGGAGCTGTAGACGAGGAGGAGAGGCCGTAGCTACACGTAGCGAGGGGAGCAGGAGGTTGGTATGGTTCTGGGTTTTTCCCAGAATCAGACGTCTGGCGTGTTGTCTAGATGACGGGTTGGACGTCTGGTGACGACACCGGAAGTCTAAATGTAGAGTTTCACAACGGTACATTCATCTTGCGGTTACGGCCATGCAGGTTGCACCACAAAGTCGATCTACTTGGCTAAAAGTGGGTGATTCGGTCTGTCGCATGCAGGGATAGCTTCGGGAAGGCACGGAGCATGCCCTCCCACGCGTTTCGGACGTCTGGACAGCTTACCAGACGACCAGAAGTACTCCTAGATGACTGGAGGAGAGATCGGACGTCTAGAGCTGAGTCTAGATGGTCAAGTAGGGGTTCTGGACGTCTGAAGTCGACGCAGGAACCAGAGGTGAGACCCTGGTGACTTTTAAGACGTCTGGACCTTGTGCCAAACATCTGATTTAGGTCTACAGTCTTGTTTTTGACCCGCTTAAGGTCCATTTGAGGTTCGTTTTACGAAAGCAAGATATTTATGGTTTCCTTGTGGGTTCCTCTACACGTTAGAAAGCCTTATATACTATTCTGAGCATTCCGTTGTGTTATGTTCCTTAGTATAGGACTTCAACCAGTTGTGTATTCGGGCCTTGCAGAGGAACGTGAGTCTGCTGTTCGAGGCCCCAGTACTCCCAGATTGTCTGGTAGGGTGGTTTCCCCCTGTTTTAATTATAAAACATGAATGCATATGTGAAATTAGATAACTAGAAGCCTAGGATTTGGCATGAATCCTAGGACGAGAAGTACTTGCACTGTTTGTATGCGTGGTTAAGATTGCAGTCATAAATGAATGAATAGAATTGCAAATAATTGCCTCTTAATAATACGAGCTGCCTGTGAAATATGAAATGCCTGTACTCATTAAATAGTTGCCTGTGACATTACTTGTTGTATATGTTAAATTGTGGAAATACGAGCTACATGTGTATAACACGATAATGAAAATGTGAATGAAGAAACCTGGTATGGAACAACATGGTGAATATGAGCATGAACCCTGTGGGGAGTTAGGAGTAGAGCTCCTATGATGAATGGAAAGGTCTGTAATTGTGAGTGGGAAGTGTGCTGGCTCTTGAGTACTTGGTACCAAGGGGGAGCGACTGTCCCCTTTTTAGTGTAGAGCGGAGCTAGCCGCCCTTGGGTTGGGACCCGGGGTTAGGAATGGCCATTCTACACTGACTCTGTTGGCCCTCACGTACACAGTACCGGGGAGAGCTATTAGTGTAGGGAGGGAGCTAGCGACCCCACGGGGCCTGGGGTTAAGCTAGCCAACCTACACCGACTTTTTTTTGGTCCTCTAGGCAAACCGGGGAAGTAATATGAGGGTGCGTAGACTATGGAGGGGCGAGACCCCTATTTGGTTCTGAGGGGTTAGATCCCTGTTGCTGAGAGGGCCCGGCCCTATACTGTTTCATGTTATACTTTGGGCGTTCCCGCTAGCGGAAATGATTGACCACATGCCAGTACGGGGTAGCTACCCGTGCGCTTATCACGCGTGCCGTAGTCACCGCTATGTCTAGACAGTGACCTCGGGGTGGTTGACTGGGTGTAGGATTACCATGGGAGACTCTTTCGGCTAGGAGAGCACTACGTGTGCCTTCTACTATTGGAAAGGACTGCAATCAAGATCATTCCCACAAGGAACATACGAGATCAAGAAAGTGATCTGAAAGTAAACCAATGGGTGAAAAGAAATGACTTGTAAAATAAATAATTGGAAAAGATAAATTTACCTATTAGCCTTTATTGCTTTAGTTTGTTTGGTTACCACTCTACTCAGCGTTCGCTGACTCCGTTTTACTCGTAACCCTTTATAGGTCCAGGAGTTGAGCAGCCCGAGTCACCGGCTGCATAAGCTGCTCTACACCTGGTCTTGAAAAGGTGACAAAGGTGACACGTCAGCGAAACACTGAGTAGAGTGGCAACCAACTAGCTAAGAAAGCAGTAAGGTGGACAAGTAGCTGTTAAGTTTAATTTCTTTCTTTATTTTCTATTTACTCATTCTTGAATTATTCCTCAGATCTTTCTCTTGATCTCGAATGTTCCTCGTAGGAACGATCTTTATTGCAGTCTTTTCCGAAAAGTAGAAGTAGCACGTGGTGCTCTCCTAGCTGGGAGAGTCCCCCGTGGTGGTCCTACCCTCAGTTAACCACCCCAAGGTCACTGACAGACGTAACGGTGACTACGGCACGCACGATAAACACACGGGTAGCTACCCCGCACTGGCACGCGGTCAGTCATTTTCGTTAACGGGTGTGCCCCAAAGCACAGCACCGAACCAGTATAGGGTAGAGCCCTCTCAGTAATAGGGGTCCAGCCCCTCCACAGTAACCAAACGGGGGTCTTACCCCTCCACAATCCGTGCACCCTTGCCTGACTACCCTGGTTTGCCCAGTGGGCTTAACAAGTCGGTGTAGGAAGGCTAGCAGAACCCCGGGCCCCGTGGGGTGGGTAGAAAGTCGGTGCAAAGCGGCCAAACCCACCCCGATCTCGACTTGAGGGTGGCAAGCTCCCCTCTACACTAAGTGGTTATATGTGCTCTCTTTTGGTACGACGTAGCCAACACACTTTCTCATTTTACGTTTCCAGTCCCATTCCATTTATTTCATGAGTTCTACTCTTAATTCCTCGTAGGGTTAGTGCTCCTATTTCTTCAGGCCAAGCCATTTTAAGTTTCATCAATTCTGTTTTATTCTCATATAGCCCGTATTTCCAACATTTAATATACATTCATATATAAGCAGCTGTTATCTAATTACAGGCAATTATCATTATTCTTTCTCCTTTTCCAAGACTACAAATTCATGTATTCACGACATTCGTTTCAGTGTTTCGGTTCCTAGGATTCATGCCATACACTAGGATCTATCATTCAATCTAGTTTTCCAGTCCTACGATTCATGCCATACCCTAGGATCTATCATTCAATCTAGTTTTCCAGTCCTAGGATTCATGCCATACCCTAGGATCTATCATTTAATCTAGTTTTCCAGTCCTAGGATTCATGCTATACCCTGGGATCTATCATTTAATTGATGATAAGCATCAGTGTTGGTAATTAACTAAGGGAAGCCACTCTACCCGCAAAATCGGAAGTGATGGGGGCGTGATCAGTAGGTCTACGTGCCTCCGTAACATGCAGATCCGCAACAGAACGAGGTCCTAACACAAGGAATTATTCAGAACAGGATACAAGTACTTTAAACAAGTAGAGGAACTAATTTTGAGAAGAACGAAATTTTAAATGCGGAAAACGGACTTCGAACGGACCCTAAACGGGTCAAAAATAACAACTCTGCCCTAAATCAGACATCTGGAACACCTTCCAGACGTCTTAAACGATGGTTCAGATCATACCTTGCTTCTGCGTTGTTCTTCAGATGTCCAGGATCCCGCTGAACCGTCTGGACCTAGTTCCAGACGTCCGACTGTCACTCCGGACGTCCGACTGTCACTCCGGACGTCCGACTGTCACTCCGGACGTCTGGAGACTCGCTTCGTCGTCTGGTGCAGTGCCCAGACGTCCGATCTGTGTGGGAGGGCGTGCCCTTACGTCTTCCTGAATGAACTTGCACGCATACGCAACCTTCCTTAATACGTCAAAGAGGCAGGACCTTCGGCGGAACGGCCTGCATGGCCGCATCCGCAAAAAGGAAGAAATTGAGGAAAGTAGTACCTTTCAGACGTCTGGATCTCACTCCAGATGTCTCCCGCGTCGTCTGGACGTAGGTCAAGATGTCTGATTCTGGGAAAATTTCCTAGAATCAGGACCTCCTTGCCCTCCGCCTGCTGTGCACGTCCACGCCGCGCCGTGTTCGCCTGCTGCCAGAGCTGTAGCAGCACCTCCCTAGCGCCACGCTCCTGCTGCGCACCCGCCAGCCGGCCCTGGCTGCTCTGGCGAGCTCGCTCTCTCGTGCTCTACCTCTTCTCCCTCTCGCAACACCTTCTCCCTGCACTCGCCCGGCAGTAGCTGCTGCCCTCGCGCTCTCACTCTCACGCTAACAGGAAGAAGGAGGAGACGGTGGAGTGGTGGTGAGGGAGAGGGAAGGGGGAAGAGAGGCTATTTGAAGGTGCCAGGGGAGAGAGAGAGAAAGAAAGAGAAGGCGCTGCGGGATGGGGTGGGAAGAGAGAGAAGAAAAGAAGGCGGCAGGTTCAGTCTGTGCGTGCATGCGCGTAGACTCGCAATCGTACGCCACAAAAATTAATTTCGAGACGTCTGGGAAGGCGTCCAAATGTCTTACCAGACGTCTGGACCTACCCCCAGACGTCTTAGAAGACGTTTGATGCCGTGGTCTTAACAGTGCCTTCCTCTCTTCCCTACTCTCTTTTGCCCCTACCAGCTAGAGGAGCAGCCAGGCAAGGAAGGTGTAAAGACCCGTTCTGTTTTGAGCCTTTTAAGACATCTAGACTGGTAATCAGATGTCTAGTCAGATGTCTGGACCTCTTCCCAGACGTCTGGAAATTGAAAAATCTGTACGCAGGGTCAGGTCTGCGCGCTGGCTGTGCGCAAACAGCCTTCCTTCTCTCTCTCCTTTTCTCCTTCCTCATTGAACCCTAACCCCCACTCTCTATATAAGAGCCCTCACCCCTTCCTCCCCTTTCCACTCCACCACCCCCCCTTCCTTCCTCTCCACTACCGTGAGAGGGGCGAGCGAGAGTGAGGAGCGAGGAGGAGAGGCTGTGTGAAGAGAGGAGGAGGAGGTTGAGCTCGTGGGCTTCGTGGGAGATCATCGTAGTGCGCACGGCTGCCACGGTGCAAGCAGGAGGAGGAGAGCATGGGGGAGCCGTCCTTGACTTCTTGCTGTAGCCGGAGCTGCAGACGAAAGGGAGGAGCCGCGGCGGAGCCCGGCAAGAGGAGCGAGAGCTCGTTCTGGTACTAGGATTTTTCCAGTATCACACGTCTGGAGTGCCTTCCAGACGACGGGTTGGACGTTTGGTGACGACACCAGACGTCTGAAAGCAAGGTTTTGCGAAGGTACATTCTTCCTACGGTTACGGCCTTGCAGGCCTCATCGCGGAGCCGATTTTGTTTGGCTAAAAGGGGGGATTTGTCGGTCGCGTGTAGGAGCAGTGTTGGGAAGGCGCGCGGCACACCCTCCTACGCGTTTTGGATGTCTGGATAGTTTACCAGACGACCGAAGGTACTTCCAGACGACTGGAGGAGAGGTCGGACTTCTAGAGCTGAGTCCAGACGGTCAAGTAGGGATCTTGGACATCTGAGGTTGATGCAGGAACTTGAGGTGAGACTCTAGTGACTTTTAAGTCGTCTGGACTTTGTGCCAGACATCTGATTTGGTTCAACAGTGTTGTTTTTGACCCGTTTAGGGTCCGTTTTACGCAAACAAGTTATCTGTGGTTTCCTTGTGGGTTTCTCTACATGTTTAAAATCCTTATATACTATTCTGAACATTCCGTTGTGTTATGTTCCTTGGTATAGGACTTCGACCTGTTGCGCGTTTGGGGCTTGTAGAGGCATGTGAGTCTACTGTTCGGGCCCTCAGTACTCCCGGATTGTCTGGTAGAGTGGTTTCCCCCCCGTTTTAATTATAAAACATGAATGCAATTATGAAAATTAGAAAGCTAGAAACCTAGGATGTGGCATGAATCCTAGGTCGAGAAATATTTGCACTGTTTGTATGCGTGTTTGAGATTGCAGTCATAAATGAATGAATAGAATTGTAAACAACTGCCTGTTAATAAATACGAGCTGCCTGTGGAATATGAAATACCTGTACTAGTTAAATAGTTACCTGTGATATCACTTGTTGTATATGTTAGTTTGTGGAAATACGAGCTGCATGTGTATAATACAAAAATGGAATTGTCAATGATGAAACCTGATATGGAATAATATGGTGAATATGAGTATGAACCCTACGGGGAGTTAGGAGTAGAGCTCCTGTGGATGAATGGAAAGATCTAGAAATGTGAGTGGGAAGTGTGCTAGCCCTTGAGTACGTGGTACCAGGGAGAACTACATTTCCCTGTTTAGTGTAGAGCGGAGCTAGCCACCCTTGGGTTGGGACTCGGGGTTAGGATTGGCCACTCTACACCGACTTCTGTTGGCCCTCGCGTACACTGTACCGGGGAGAGCTACTAGTGTAGGGAGAGAGCTAGCCACCCCACGGGGCCCGGGGTTCAGCTAGCTGCCCTACATCGACTTGTTAGGCCCACTGGGCAAATCGAGGTAGTCAGATGAGGGTGCGCGGACTGTGGAGGGGCGAGACCCCTGTTACTGAGAGAGCTAGGCCCTATATTGTTCCGTGTTGTACTTTGGGCATACCCGCTAGCGGAAATGACTAACCGCATACCAGTGCGAGGTAGCTACCCGTGTGCTTATCGCGCATGCCTTAGTCACTGCTACATCTGTTTGTGCCCTCGTGGTGATTGATTAGGTGTAGGATCACCACGGGGTACTCTCCCGGCTAGGAGAGCACCACGTGTGCCTTCTACTCTTCGGAAAAGACTACAATCAAGATCATTCCCACGAGGAACATGCGAGATTAGGAAAGAAACCTGAAAGTAAATCAATAGATGAAAAGGAATTACTTGTAAAATAAAATAATTGGAAGAGGTAAATTTACTTGGTAGCTATTATTGCTTTAGTTAGTTTGATTACTACTCTACTCAGCGTTCGTTGACTCCGTTTACTCATAACCCTTTACAGGTCCAGGAGTTGAGCAGCCCGAGTCACTAGCTATAGAGGGTGCTGGGCCCAGTCGAGCCCAGTGGTAGTCTCTTGCTGTTGTAGTACTTCTTTTTGTTAGTGAGTTCAGACTTTGTTTACTGTTCCTATTCTGTATGTTTGTTCTACTTTCCTGTTGTTGTGGTTGTATGTACTGTTTAGCAGCTTTTACTTCCTTTACTGCTTATACTCTTTTACTATTAGTTACTTTGCATGGTGAATGTGGTTTATTTTCTTGCTTTTCGATTATTTCTTGTTGGACAACTGGGTCTTGGGATTAGTCGAGTCGAGCCGGTCTCGGGTCCTGTAGGGATTCGGGAACCGGGTCGTAACAGAAGACCTTAGGAGGAGGTCTGGAGGGTGGTGCACGCCACCCTAGGAGGAGAATTGTGGGTGGAGATCATCCACCTTTGGAGGAGCAAAGGCATCCCCCCCCTTAGGGCTTACGAAGGAAGACATCACCTTGGAGGAGCTTTCCAAGGAAGGAGTTGGAGAGAAACTTTTCAAGCTTAGGAGCAATTGAGCTTGGAGCAAGGACTTTCTCTTCTTCACCACCATCATCAGGAGGATCTTTGTTTTACTTTTTTTTTATCTTTCATTTTGTAGTAGAAGAATTCCTCTACAAGCATTCCTGTAAAACAAATTTTCTCCATTTATAAAGTAACCTTTCTAAAATTTTGTTGCATCTTCTGATTGCTTTCACTTTAGTGTTCTTTTTCACTTCCTTTCTCTAATTACCCTCGGTCTCCACGTACCTAGGGTGAGCTTAGAGAGGGGTTATTTCTGTCACCTAAGTGTTAGGATTAGCAAATTAGGTGTAATTGTTTTCCGCTTTCGATTTCGTATTTGCCTGTTACTTTAAAATACAAAAAAATCTTATTCTTAAAAACCTAAAAAGAAAGTTGATTTCCTCTTTGTTAGGCAAGATTATTAAAAGTGCATTCCCACCTCTTTGGACGACCTTAGATACCCTACTATCTAAGTTTTAAGTATTTTAAAAGCGATTGCGAAATTGCGTGTTGCAATGATTTAAATACTAATTTTAACAAATCACGCAAATCTTTGTATCAAGGTCCTATTGAAAATCCCAAGTAAGGATTGGCATGCAGATCTGATGGTAAAGATATCATGAGGGTGCAGGTGTAAATCCTGATGGAGGGGGTAAGATTGGGCATGATACAAATAATGCGGAAATATAAATAAAGAATCTCACAAAATGCAATCACGCAATAACATAAAAGATTTTTAGGTGAAAACCTAAATTTAGGTAAAAATCACCACCTAAACCTCTTGGTTTAGGAATTCCCGATCTACCTAGCAGAGTAAATCCACTAACCAAGTCACTTTAACAAGAGTGACTTAACCTCTTACAACTACGCCACTTAGACGAGGGTAGCGTACCTCAAATCCCCTCTCTTCACGAGGAGTATTTTGTTTTGTGATAGAGATGGGAATTCGTAAAGCGAACACCCAACCAAAAGCAAAATCACAACAGTCCTATAGAGCCCAAATACATATATATAAAATCTAGCTTCTATAAGCAAAAGGAACCTCCCTTAGTTGGAAGTATGTAGGTGTGATTGCGTCAGAGTTTCGGTGCTCTCAGATTTGTTGAATATGGCTTGGAGAGCAATATCACTTTTTTATCTCTTCTTGGACACAATATGAGTGAAAGTAGAATTCTTAAGGTATGTTTGACTTAAAAAGGGTTCTCCTGTATTTATAAAGGCCCTAAGAAGGGTTTAGAAGGCCTTGGAAGGCTTTAATAGCTGTTGGGAATAAATCCATGGCAAATCAGATCGAAATCAATGCAATTTATGATTTTGACAGGGTTATCAGACGTCTGATCTTATGGTTAGACGTTTGGGTCATCGTTTGATTTGATGGTTGATCGTTTGATTTAGAAGGGTTAATCATCTGGACGGTGTTGAATCAACACATACGTGTAAGAGTGTAGTTTAAGACGTCTAGGAATATAATCGAATGTCTAACTATAAGATGGGTTTTTTCCTGTTTTCACAAGATCGAAATAGGGATTTAGAGAGATTTGCACGGATGACTGGTTGGACGTCTGGCAATGTGTCTAGATGTTTAGAAAGGGGATTTTCTGCGAAAATTGATTTCCCGAGGCTCAAACAGCTATGTGGTCTGACAAAAGTGATTTGGGTCAAATCTTAGCCTAATGTCTATTTATCAGACGTTTGGGATACTCTATGGACGTCTGAAAGTTGATGTAAGTCAGATTAAGAATTAATCTTCTATGATAATGGTTTGATAGTTCAACGGTTCTATTGTTGGACGTCTGGAAAGGTCCTCAGACATCTTGTAAGTTGTTTAGACTATGGGCTGGACGTCTAAAGGTGGTAGACAGAGTGTTGATTTCCAGCTTAAGTATTTTGGACTCCTGGACAAATGGTCAGACATCTTAAAAGTTAAGATCAGACATTTGATTGTGCTGTTAGATTTCTATATATTGATTTTCTGAGTTTGTCAAAGATTGTCTAAGTATCCTATGGCTGTGTAAGTGATCCTAGCTATGGTATGTTATTTTGGGACTCTTTAACAATCATCTAAGAAATAAAAAGAAAAGAACATAAAAAGACAAATACATGAACAAGATGGACATTCAAAATAAATCTAAGTCCTATTCTTCATCTTCATGAATCGTTGAGCTCTCGTTCTAAGTGAAGCTCCATCTCCTCCATCAAGCTCATTCAATTCACCATGGACGCGAGATTGAATTCCTTCACACTTGAATCCATTTGCATTATTCCTGAAAACTCAAACTCAATGCAAATGTTAAATATCAAGTGTTTTGTTATCATTAAAATTAATGATCGAGGTGCTCTTGCACCAATAGTAGGGACCAAACAATTCTATCTTCACTTCCCCAGTGAGTAGGGGTTCTTTGGATAAGTGCTGCAATGTTTGGAGGGAAGACCTGGTTGATGACGTGTGTATTGTAGATTCTATCCTCAGATTCTGTCCTACCCATTGATGAGGTCAAGAAGAGAGTTAGGGAGCGATAGATGGTTATTTTGTGGAAAGAGACATCCATTAAAGTCTGTGATCTCTCTATCTCGCCATAGATTGATGTTCTCTCCTTTTGTAACAAGCCAGAAGGAGCCTGCAAACAACCAATCACGAACAAAACAAAGTGCTTTAACGAACAGTGAATCATCGGGCTTAGGTATGTAATTCCAGTAGTAATCATTTGGGAAACATTTGGGCTTGAATTGAGACTGCCATAATCCATTTTGTTCAGTAACAAGCGACTAGGCCATCTTCATCAGAAAAGCATAGTTGGAATGTTCTGAGTTCCTAAATCTTAGACCTCCCATATGCTTTGGGATACATATGGAGTTCCAAGCTTTAGGATAGAAATGTCTATTTCCACTGTCAATGCCCTACTAGAAGTCCATTGCCATTCTATCTATTTGCGCCATTAGCTTCTTAGGGAATAAATCCGTGAACATCATATTGCAAGGAATAGATAGTAGTGAAGTACTGAGCAATGCTCTCCGCCAGCTTGGGAGAGGCATCTTCCCTTCGATTTCATCAGCTTAGTTTGACATTTGGAAGTAATTAAATCTGACAATACTCTTTGACCCTTTGTGTTAATGATTAGGTTACCAAGATAAATCTTAGTGTTAGGCATACACTTCATATGGAATTTATTTATGATAGAATTCTTGACTTCTTGAGCGATTCCTCTGCTAAAAAATAATCTCGACTTGAGATAGTTTACTTTTTGTCTAGAATAAGCCCCATATGTTAATAGGATTGATTTAATGTGGTGTGCATCTTGAGGTGTGGTTGCAGCAAATAGGATCATATCATCTACATACATGAGATAGGTGATAGGTTGCAAATTTGTTGAAATTCTAAAGCCTGGAGTAGATTTAGCATGAAGAGTAGTGAAATAGAGTGAGAAAGAAATTCAGAGCATAAAATAAAAAGATATGGTGATAGTGGGCATCCTTGACGTATCCCACAGGAAGGTTTGATGGGTTTAGTAGTATTACCATTAACGATGACTTGGAAGGATGTAGATGAGACACAAGACAAAATTAAATTTACCAAGGAGATGTGAAAGTGCAACTCATTGACACAAAATTGAATGAAGTGCCATTCATGGTTGAAAGCTTTTTCCACGTCGAGCTTCATTGTTATAGAACCCTACTTCCTTTTTTACGTTCTCAGGGAGTGGAACACCTCATTTCCTGGTATAACATTGTCTGAATTTTCCTTTCTATTAAAAATCCAGACTGATTTGGAGTGATTAGCTTAGAAAGGCTCATATATATTCTTTTGGTAGCCAATTTTGCAACAAGTTCGTATAAAGAATTAGTTAGATTTTTTGGTCTATAATATTTTGACGCAAGCAGATTATTTTTACCTTTGTTACAGGCAATAGAAACGTTTTTCCCATTTCCAATTGTTGGTGCTAGAGCACCACGATCATTTGTTTTGATGATAACAAAACACGTGTTATTTAACATTTGCAATTTGAGTCCTAGATTTCAGGTCAATTGCAAATGTGGACGTGTTTAGACGGAGTTCGAGCTCGCATCCAGGACGGATTGGAGGAGCTTGACGGAAAACAGAGGAGGTTCGCGTGGAGCGAAAGATTGAAGATGGAAGGAAATGAAGAATAGGATAGATTTCCTTCTTTTGTACTTGTTGTATTTTTCGTTTCTTTTGTTGCTCTTTATTTCCTTAGATATTTCATGTTAAAGAGCCTCAAAGAACCGTAACAGTAGTCCTAGGAACACCGGCACACCCTAGGATACTTAGGTTTTCTGTAGAATACTTAGAAAACCAATATAGGGTTCAAACAGCACTTCCAGACGTCTAATTCCCAAATCAGACGTCTGATAAAGTATTTTAAGACGTCTGACTGTTGTTTCAGACGTCTGATAACTGTTAGGCTGGACATAGTTAGTTCTGTCTGATGAAATCAGAGGTCCAGACCTTAGACCAGACGTCTTAGGAGACGTCTGATGACTTTGCCAGACGTCCAATTAGTGGATCGTTGGCTGGCTTAGCAAACAGACAAGAATATGACCGTTAGAGCCTTATCAGACGTCCTTAGGTCTTTCCAGACGTCTGATAAATGACCGTTTTGCCTCGGCTGACCCAAAATCTCTTCTCAGAGATTTTCTAGCCGTTGCAACGTTTGGAAATCAATTCCCACAGTAAAAGTAGGTTTCCAGACGTCCAGACTTAGTGCCAGACGTCCTGTATGTCGTTTGATGGACTTGCACAAAAATCCTGTTTAGATCTGATTCAAGTCAGGGAGAAACCCGCATAGAATCAGACGTCTGACCTTGAAATTAGACGTCTTAAAGTGGCCTTCCAGACGTCTGATACCAGAGTTAGACGTCTGATAACCCTGTAAATGTAATCATTGTCCTGATTTCGGCCTGATTCTCTTGGACTTTGTTCCCAACGGCTATGGAAGCTTTTCTAAGCCTTCCAAAGCCTTCCTAAGGCCTCTATAAATAGAGGGGAGCCTTTTCACACCTAGATATACAAGAGAAACACTAAGAAAGACACAAGAAACACTTTGCAATACACTAAGATCAAGTATTTCCACTCTCTTGTGTCCAAGAAGCTCTTGCTCTCTAAGCTCAAGTTCTACATCTTGAGAGCATCATTCCCTTCGCGCACCCGCTCTCCCGCCGTTGTCTACGAGAGCGATATTGCGCCGTTGCGTGGCTCACGCACCCGCGTCATCGTCGACGCACTCCTTGCAAAGGGGAGTTTCCTAAATCCTATAGAAGCTAGGTTTAAATTACTTTGTTGGCTCTATAGGTTTGTTGTTTTATTTTATCTTTGTTATTTGGTTGGGTATTCGCTTTGTGAATTCCCGTCTCCTTCGTGGGACAAAATCCTTCTCGTGGAGAGAAGGGGTTGAGGAAGGCTACCCTCGTACTTGTAGCGTGGTTGTATTGAGGTTGAATCATCCTCGTTTTAAGTGATTCGGTTTAGTGGATTTTGATCAACTAGGTTGATCGGAAAATCCTAACTCGAGAGGGTTAGGTGGTGGTTTTCACCCGGTTTGGGTTTCCACCTAAAAATTACTTGTGTACATTTTGTGATTGCTTATTTTGTGAGATTGCTTTATATATTTTATTTACGCAATTATTACGTCACCCCTCATCGTAGGGAAGAAATTTCGCCAATGGCATGACATACATACTTAATTTTTTTTTTTGATTGGAAAAATTTTTATTAAGGGAAGGAAAATGATACAAGGACATAACCTCTTGGGCAAGGAATCAAGATATCTTATGTCTCTCAGAGAGGGGAAAAGCAATTCCCTCTCATGAGGGGGGAACTCCAAAACAACCATACAAAGAAATTAAAAAGGAAAAAAAATAAAGAAAAGAATCATCCTAAACATCAATTTTGATGAGGGAAAGAACCCGTACCACATAGTAGATACGACAAAGTGCTGCCGATGTCATTGACGAACTGCGCTAACAGGTGAGGAATGGTCGGAAGTAAGCTAACCAAGTACCTGGTTGTAATGAGCATGGGTTCGATGTGGCCCCAAACTTCAAAATTAACGTCAATCCAAGTGAAAGTGTAGTGGAGACGACATCTAAAGAGGGCCCTCGCACCAAGCAAGATCACAGGAAAGCCTCCGCCACTGGAACTGCTCCCACAGCATCAACCACCACCCATTGGATGTTGTTGCCATCGCATTTCTGTGCACCTCGCAACAATCACCCTGGCCAAACCCGAAGCTCTGGCAGCCACACACCGAACGCAAGGCCACCGCCGCAGGCACCATGTTGACGAAGAAGTATAGGAGGTCGAGTCATGAAGAAACGCACTTGGGAGGAGGGAAGGGAGGTGGGGTAGAGTGGAAAGGTAAAAGAGATGCCAGGAGGAGGGAGGGCTCCGGCCAATGAGATGGCCAGCTGGAATCCCAACAACGGCTAGGGCTTCAGGGTCTCAAGCATAAGGAGTCTTTGACAGATGAGGATTGTATTGGCAAGCCCAAAGTTTAGGTGAGCTGAACAATTGATGCGTCTCACCCTAAGAAGTTACAGTATAATCAACAATCCATCTATTTGCTAATACTTTATATATCTACTAACATTATAACTATATGCAAAGAGAGAAAATCTCTAATCAATATATATATAATTAAAGCCCACGTGGGATACAGTTACAGAGCTAATGTTTGCTTATTTTTCCTAAATAGTGCATTATTATTTAAATACGTTTTGACATATTTAATCATGTTATCGGCACTTTTTGCGTTGTTTGGCGTTCGTTAGCATAGTTGGTGTTCTGAATTCAATTTTTTCTCATCTTTTTTTCGGATGATTTTCTTCAATGATTGATAATTTTATATAATATATATTAATTATAATAATCTTCTTTGTTAAAAGTATTGTGATTTTTTTTTGTTTTATTAAGTTTTTTGAGCGATAAAATTTTGATATAATTTTGATTGATATACTTTCGTAGCATAACAGGTTAAAAACAAGTTGATCCGACGTTGGTCTTGAATGGCAATGGTGGGCGGAGCACGTATAATCACATACAAAGAGAGAAAATCTCTAATTGGTCTGAGCCACCAACGTGTACAGGAGTTTTTCGTTGGAGAGGGGACACGACGGAGATAGTTGGAGATTTTTCAAATGATGAAGAAAGATTCGATTTTGAAAGTTTCTTTCGTTTTTTCGTTGAAATCATTTTGATAGGCTTAATCGTGCGAAGAAAAAAATAAAAAGAATGAAAGTGCACGTTAGCAGGATTGGAAAGATTGACCAATGAGCTTAAAGGATTGGAAAAGGTTATATATGCAAAGGAAACTTTTGATTGTTGAACTGTATCATATATTAGAATTAAGCAGATGGTAATATTTTGAAAGTTTGAGGCTTTTATTTGAGAGCAAACATGCAATGGCTTACACCTAAGAAATATTTTATTAAACATTCTCCAAAAAGTAATTAATAAGTAGAAATAAAATAAACAATAGCGCAAAGATCAAATTATTCACAACATCCTCGTAAGTACCAACATTGGAAAGCAGAATAATAATGGGAACGAAACATCGTTACCTTAAGATGGGTAAAAATGATAAGAAATCATCACTTATATCTTAAGATCGGTAACCGGTAAGTAAGACCTTCATCCACGTCCAAGATCAACTTTCTTCCCCACAATTGCATGTGATCAAATTGTCGCAATAAATAAATTAACGAGTAAAATGCTAAATAATCATCGGGACAAGAAAACATGCAAATCATAAAATATCAATATCATCAATATTATTGGTAGATCAACAAAAATAATTTGTTGCAAGTTTTACCTTTTCATTTAATTTGAGATGCCTTTACACACAATATTTTCATACTTGGTTTTAGGGTTTGACATTATCTGTAATGACCCGATTTTTGAATTTTTACGAGACACGAGAATCGGATCGATTCGACTGATTCCAAGATCCAGTTGTCTAACGAGAAAGTAATAAAAAAAGTAGTAAAATAAATCACATTCACCATGTATATAACTAGAAGTAACAAAATACATCAGTAAAGGAAAGAAATACTACAGTATATACCACCACAACAGCAGAGAAATAAACATGTATATAACATAAAGCTAACAACGAAGAGAGTACAGAGAGTAATAGAAAACTACTCACTACAGGGGAAAGAAAAGTAAAGAAGGTACTACAGGTAACACTACTGGGCTCTACTAGGCCCAACGCCCTCTGCAACCGCTGACCTTGGCTACTCAACACTTGATCCTGAAAAGGTAACAAGGGTGACACGTCAGCGAAACGCTGAGTAGAGTGGCAACTAAAGCTAACAGAAGTAATAAAGTGAACAGTAGCTATTATATTTTTACTTTCTTTATTTATGTCTTTCTATTTTCACTATTGATTTATTTCTCAAATCCTTCTTTTGATCTTGAATGTTTCTCGTGGGAACGATCTTGATTACAGTCATTTCCGAAAAGTAGAAGTAACACGTGGTGCTCTCCTGGCTGGGAGTCCCTCGTGGTGGTCTTACCCTTAGTCAACCACCCGAGGGTCACTGACAGACGTAATGGTAACTACGGCACGCGCGATAAACGCACGGGTAGCTACCCCGCACTGGCACACAGTCAGTCGTTTCCGTTAACGGGTGCGCCCAAAGCACACCACGGAACCAGTATAGGGCAGAGCCCTCTCAGTAATAGGGGTCCAACCCCTCCACAGTAACCAAATAGGGGTCTTGCCCCTCCACATTCCGCGTACCCTCGCTTGACTACCCTGGTTTGCCCAGTGGGCCTAACAAGTCGGTGTAGGAGGGCCAGCAGAACCCCGGGGCCCGTGGGGTAGCTAGTACTCTCCCTACACAAGTAGCTCTCCTCGGTACTGGGTACACGAGGGCCAAAAGTCGGTACAAAGTGGCCAGACCTAACCTTGGGTCCCTGGGGCGGCTAGCTCCGCTTTGCACTAAACAGGGGGATAGTCGCTTTCCTTGGTACTCCGTACTCAAGGGCCAGCTCACTTCCAAAATTCTATTCCATTCCCTTTCCAGGAGTTCTACTCCTAATTCCCCATAGGGTTCAAACTCTTTTAACTCAGCCAATTTAGGTTTCACCGTTCCAATTTTAAGTTCATACAACTCATGTTCTCAATCATACTTATTCATTCATAACAGGCAGCTGTTAACCAATTTACAGGCAGTTAGCATTTCCTTTCTACTATTCGAAGACTACAATATTTATATATTCAACTAGTTTTCCAGTCGTAGGATTCATGCCGTACACTAGGATATATCATTCAATCTAGTTTTCCAATCCTAGGATTCATGCAATACTCTAAGATCTATCATTCAATCTAATTTCTCAGTCCTAGGGTTCTTGCAATGCCCTAGACTCTATCAATTATTTCATAATTGTAACAAATTTTGTTAAATAAATTAAAAAGCCACTCTACCAGCGAAATCGAGAGTACTGGGGACGTGGTCGGCAATCCCGCACGCCTCCGCAACCCCCAAGATTGCAACGGAATGGGGTCCTAACACAAGGATCAGTCACAAGGAGTTTCTCAGAATAATATACAATTACTGTAAACGGATAGAGGAATTAATTCTGGAAAGAACGCAACTCGAAACGCGGAAAACGGACTCCGAACGGGCCCTAAACGGGTCAAAAACGACGAATCTGTCCAAAATCAGACGTCTGGAACCTCTTCCATATGTCTTAAAAGGTGGATCAGGTTATACCTTAGTCTACGCAGTCCTTCAGACGTCCAGAAGCCCGCTGGAACGTCTGACCTTGGTTTCCAGACGTCCGATTGTCACCCCGGATGTCTGGAGGTTCTCTCCGTAGTCTGGCACTGTAGCCAGACGTCTAATTCACGTGGGATGGCGAGCCCTCGCGCCCTCCCGAGCAGAACCTGTGCACACACACACATCTGCTCTCAGCACGACTGTTATGAACGCGTGCCCCGGACGTATTTTAAGACGTCTGGGAGGTGGCCCAGACGTCTGACCAGACGTCTGGGATCACATCCAGACGTCTTGCCAGACGTCTGGGATGGTTTACAGACGTCTGAAAAACCGTTATCGTCCACACCCGCGAGTCGCCTGCGCGCCTGAGCGCGCAGACCGCATATTCCCTCTTTCTTCTGCGGCTGCAGGCGGCCTGCCACCCCCTCTCTCCTCCTCGCGCGGCCTTAAAAGGGCCACGCCCCCCCTCCCGTCTCCACAGTCTCCTCCTTCTTCTCCTTCCTGTGCGCGAGAGCGAGCGGACGCGAGGGCGGCAGCGACGGCCGCAGTGAGCGCGGAGGTGAGGCGTGCGAGGGCGGAGCTCTGCCGTGAGGGTGAGCTCGCCGGAGCGGCTTGGCCGGCTGGCGGAGGGTGCCGGGGGCGCGGAGCGACGCGGAGAGGGACCTGCTGCGGTCTGAGCAGCAAGAGCGCGAGGTGCGACGCGGGCGGCGTCGCGAGCAGAGTCCGGGTCGCGTCCTGATTCTGGAAAAATTTCCAGAATCAGACGTCTGGGTTGACAGGCAGACGGCGAGATAGACGTCTTGAAGCTCATACAGACATCTGAAATGTGAGTTTACCGCCTTCTCCTTCCTTCCTGTCGACTGACCGTATTGAGGGAGGGAGTTGGCTGTGCGCAGGTTCGCTGATTCGCCATCCTTTGCGAATCAGACGTCTGGAATTTGTGCCAGACGGCGGGAGTGACCTACAGACGTCCGTATGTAACATCGGACGTCTGGGATCTAGGCCAGACGTCCCCGCAGACTTCTGGACGTCTGGGAAACCACGCTGAACAGGTAATTCTCTGATCCACTTTTTAAGACGTCTGGAAGGAGTTCCAGACGTCTGATTTTGCACAGTATCGTCTTTTTTCGACCTGTTTAGGGCCCGTTCGGGCTCCGTTCTCCGCGATTCGAGTTGCATTCTCTTCAGAATTAATTCCTCTACTCGTCTACAGTAGCTATACACTGTTTTGAGACACTCCTTGTGTTTGATCCTTGTGATAGGACCTCGTTCAGTTGTAGTCTTGAGAGTCGCGGAGGCACGCGGGATTCCCGATCACGCCCCCATTACTCCCGTTGTACCTGGTAGAGTGGCTTAAGTTATTTTTAAAATCTGTTAAAGTATGGAACCATAACTAGAATCTAGGACATTGCATGAATCCTAGGAATGAGAAATGTATGGAATGATAGCTCCTAGGTGATGCATGAATCCTAGGGCTGGAAAACTAGTTGTATGCTAGATCCTAGGATGTGGCATGAATCTTAGGATGGAAAAACTAGTGGAATGTATAATACTGCAGTCTTGGAAAAATGGAAAGGAATATAAAGCTGCCTGTAATTTGAATTAACAGCTGCCTGTTATGAATAAAGAAACATGATTGAGATCATGGATTTTGAGAACGTGAATCTGGAAAGTGAAACATATGATGTTCTGAGATAAAGAGCTGGAACCCTACGGGGAAGTAGGAGTAGAACTCCTGGAAAGCGAATGGAATAGAATTGGGGAAGTGAGCTGGCCCTTGAGTACGGAGTACCAAGGAGAGCGACTGTCCCCCTGTTTAGTGCAGAGCTGAGCTAGCCGCCCCAGGGACCCGGGGGTTAGGACTGGCCACTCTGTACCGACTTGTTGGCCCTCGTGTACGTAGTACCGAGGAGAGCTAGTAGTGTTAGGAGAGTACTAGCTACCCCACGGGCCCCGGGGTTCTGCTAGCCTCCTTCACCGACTTGTTAGGCCCACCAGGGCAAACAAGAGTAGTCAGGCGAGGGTGCGCGGACTGTGGAGGGGCAAGGCCCTGGTTTGGTTACTGTGGAGGGGTTGGACCCCTGTTACTGAGAGGGCTCTGCCCTGGTTCCGTGCTGTGCTTGGGCGCACCCGTTAACGGAAAGGACTGACCGCGTGCCAGCGCAGGCTAGCTACCTGTGCGTTTATCGCGCGTGCCGTAGTCACCGTTACGTCTGTCAGTGACCTTGGGGTGGTTGACTGAGGGTAGGATCACCACGGGGGACTCTCCCGGCCAGGAGAGCACTACGTGCTACTTCTACTTTTGGAAAAGACTGCAATCAAGATCGTTCCCACGAGGACATTCGAGATCAAGTAAAGGATCTGAGAAATAAATGAAATAGTGAGAAAAATTGAAAGATGTGAATAAAGGAAGTAATAGAACATAACAGCTACTGTACACTCTACTGTTGCCTTTAGTTAGTTTGCCACTCTACTCAGCGTTTTGCTGACGTGTTACACTCGTTACCTTTTTCAGGACCAGGTGTTGAGCAGCCAGGGTCGGCGGCTGCAGAGGACGCTGGGCCAAGTAGGGTCCAGTAGAGTTTACCACAGTCCTTGTACCTCTTTTGCTTCTGTTTTAGTGAGTAGTTTTTTTTTGTTTCCGCTGTACTTTCTTTACCTGCCGTTCTTGTTATATGATAAATGTTGTTTTACTGTTGTGGTGGTACCTACTGTAGTAATTTCTTTCCTTACTGCTTTACTTTCTTACTGTTAGTTATATTCATGCTGAATGTGGTTTATTTTACTGTCTTTTGGTTACTTCCTCGTTGGACGACTAGGTCTTGGGATTAGTCGAGTCGGTCCAATTCTTGTGTCTCGTAGGGACTCGGGAACCGGGTCGTTACAAGATGGTATCAGAGCAAGGTCGTCCCGAGAAGTGAATCAACTGACTGGAAAATAACCAATTCACATGTTATAACTAGAGTAGCCACCATAACATACCTCTTGACATGAGCTCTTAGAGGTTTCATTAGGTACCGTCTGTTTTGACGCTTTTCATTTTGTTTCGCGTCTCCATTGTAGGAGATGCCGCGTCGTGGAGCTAGGAGGGTGGGCCGCAGGCGCGGCCGAGGTCAGGGCTCGGGGGACAGATATGTCGGGCTTGGAATACATACTACCCCTCCTCTTCTCCTGAGTATACCCTCTCGGGACCTCGTCCAACTGATTCGAGAGGTGGTTCGAGAAGAATTTCAGCTTCCACCCACGTCGCCACCCCCTCCCCCTTCCGAGCGTACGACAGGGGAGTTAGTGGTGGAACGAGATTTCCGCCGCCACACCAGGCGTGTTAGGAGAACTCAACGGAGACACGTGGCGTCCGCAGGAGAGCTGTCACGTTGTGCAGGGCCATCAGTGGCCTTTGGGGGCCCTCGACAGGGGCCAGTCGCCAGCACAGGACCCCCGCCTAGCCGACAGCAGGGACTCACTGAGGGCGGGAGTCGGTTTCCCCTCTGCTACCAGTGTGGCCAGCCGGGCCACGTCAGGAGAGACTGCCCATCTAGGGCAGGAGGTCAGCAGATACTTCCCGTGCAGAGCACTGGAGGGCGTGCAGGAGGCCGCGGTTCCCAGGCACGAGGAGGAGGACAGCAGTCGCGAGGAGGGTACCGGCCAGCACCTACCCGTCCGACGCAGAGTGTGGCTGCTTCGTCCGCACCTAGAGCTGAGGGGCGTATCAACGCCCTAACACATAGGGACGCCAGAGCATCGGGATCCGTGGTAGCAGGTATGGGTTCAGTTTCTGGCAGACTCGTTTACACGCTTTTCGATTCCGGCGCTATGCACTCGTTTGTCGCAGCCAGTTTCGCAGTTAGTTTGGACCAGGTTTATACACTGTTAGAGAATCCATTCGTAATCAGAGGTCCGAGTGGTCAGCTGTTTGTAGCTGAGGAGGTGTACACGGGTTGCGAGGTCAGCATCGGGGGACATAACCTGCCAGATGACCTGATTATGATACAGATGGAGGACTTTGGATTGATTCTGGGGATGGATTGGCTGTCCGCTTACCATGCCTTGGTAGACTGTTTTGAGAGGAAGATCGTCTTCTCCATTCCGGAGTTGCCTTCTTTCGAGTTTCACGGGCAGCCAGTGGACGGAGGTTTCAGGTGCATTTCGGCACTTCGGGCGGCGAGACCTTTGAGCTAGGGGTGTGAGGGCTTCCTAGCCTGTGTGGTGGCAGAGCCCAGCCCTATGGCAGACTTCCAGAGCATCCCGGTGGTCAGAGAGTACCCCGACGTGTTTCCAGACGAGTTACCAGGACTACCGCCCGAGCGTGAGATCGAGTTCGAGATCTCACTAGTACCAGGGACCAGCCCCATCTCCACCGCGCCATACAAAATGGCACTGCTTGAGCTGCGAGAGCTCAAGTCCCAGTTGCAGGACCGTTTGGAGAAAGGTTTCGTGAGGCCCAGTGCGTCTCCCTGGGGAGCCCCGGTACTGTTTGTGAAGAAGAAGGATGGGACCCTACGCCTTTGTGTGGACTACCGACAGCTGAATAGGGTCACCATCAAGAACAGATATCCGCTGCCGAGGATCGACGATTTGTTTGACCAGTTGCGGGGTGCCACGGTGTTTTCCAAGATCGACTTGAGGTCTGGATACCACCAGTTGAGGATCAGGGAGACCGACGTCTCCAAGACAGCTTTCCGCACCCGGTACGGACACTACGAGTTTTTGGTCATGCCGTTTGGGCTGACCAATGCCCCCGCTGCTTTCATGGACTTGATGAACCGGGTGTTTAGACCGTACTTGGACCAGTTTGTGGTGGTTTTCATGGATGATGTACTCATCTATTCTAGAGATCGGACGCAGCACGGACAGCACTTGCGGATGGTTCTGGACACTCTGAGACGACGCAGGCTGTACGCCAAATACAGCAAGTGCGAGTTCTGGTTGAGGGAGGTGACCTTTTTGGGTCATGTGATCTCTGGAGACGGCCTGGCGGTGGACCCCGCCAAGGTCGAGGCAGTGCTCAGGTGGGAGAAACCGCGTTCAGTCACTGAGATTCGCAGTTTCCTGGGACTGGCAGGTTACTACAGACGGTTCATCAGAGGATTTTCACAGATTGCGCGTCCTATGACACAGTTGACCCGGGAGGACGTGCCTTTCGCTTGGACAGACGCCTGTGAGGCGTGTTTTCTGGAGCTGAAGGAGAGGTTGACCTCGGCTCCCGTGCTCACCATCCCTGACAGTAGTGGCGGGTTCGTTGTGTACACGGACGCTTCCTTGCAGGGGTTAGGAGGTGTGCTCATGCAGAGGGGTCACGTGGTCGCTTACGCTTCGCGGCAACTGAAGCCCCATGAGCATACCTACCCTACCCACGATCTAGAGTTGGCAGCTGTTGTCTTCGCGCTGAAGACATGGAGGCACTAGTTGTACGGTGAGACCTTCGAGATTTTTACAGATCACAAGAGCCTCAGATATCTTTTTGACCAGAAGGAGCTCAACATGAGACAGAGACGTTGGTTGGAGCTCCTGAAGGACTACGACTGCAGCATCTCCTACCACCCGGGAAAGGCCAATGTGGTGGCTGACGCCTTGAGCCGTAAGGCGCCCGCACGCTTGGCCAGTCTACAGTTACAGAGTTGGAGTTTTTTGGAGGAGGTGGGCAGTTGGCGACCTCTAGAGTTACGAGGGTACTGTGGGGCAGTGACGGTGACACGGCAGACCAGGCCAGAGTTGATAGATCGCATCATCACGGGACAGATGGCCGATCCGTACTTGCAGTCTTTGCGCGACAGAGTACTATCAGGGGACCCAGGGGACTTCTCTTTCACAGACCAGGTGCTACGCTTGAGGGGACGGTTGTGCGTTCCCAGAGACGAGGAGCTGTTGAGAGAGCTCCTGACTGAGCACACGGTTCCAGATTCACCATACATCCCGGAAACACGAAAATGTACCATGACTTGAGACGCGAGTTTTGGTGGAGAGGGATGAAGCGGGATGTGGGTGAGTTCGTGCAGCAGTGCTTAGTGTGCCAGCAGGTGAAAGCTGAGCATCAGAGGCCTGCAGGGCCGCTTCAGCCGCTTCCAGTGCCAGAGTGGAAGTGGGAGAGCATCACCATGGACTTGGTGGTGGGCTTACCTGTTACCCAGCGGGGACACGACGCAGTCTGGGTAATAGTGGATAGATTGACGAAGACGGCACGATTCTTGCCTATCCGAGTCACTTTGGGACCAGCACAGTTGGCAGAGAGGTATATCCGTGATGTGGTGCGACTACACGGAGTTCCGCGGGAGATCGTATCCGACCGGGATACCTGCTTTACGTCCCAGTTTTGGGCTGAGTTTCAGCAGGCTTTGGGGACGAGGTTGAGATTTAGCACGGCTTACCACCCCCAGACGGACGGACAGTCTGAGCGCACGATACAGACACTTGAGGACCTTTTGCGTGCCTGTGTACTGGACTGGAGGGGCTCTTGGGAGGAGCACCTGCCCCTAGCGGAGTTTGCATACAACAACAGTTATCACTCGAGCATCAGCATGGCTCCCTACGAGGCTCTGTACGGACGGAAGTGTACGGCACCCTTGAGTTGGGTTGAGGTGGGGACCAAGTGGGAGGTTGGCCCCAGGTTGATCCGGCAGAGTCAGGAGGTAGTGGAGCAGATCCACAGACGACTCCGCACTGTCAGGAGCAGACAGAAGAGCTACGCGGATCGCAGACGCAGAGAGGTGCAGTTCGAGGTTGGGGACCACGTCTTCCTTCGTGTTTCGCCCATGAAGGGCTTACAGCGGTTTGGGGTGAGAGGGAAGCTCGCGCCGAGGTTCGTGGGGCCCTTTGAGGTCCTGGAGCGAGTTGGACCCGTTGCTTACAGACTTGCCCTTCCCCCGCAGCTTTCTGGTGTGCACGACGTGTTCCACATGTCCAACCTCAGGAAGTACGTAGCCGATCCCAGCCACGTACTGAGTCACGAGAGCGTCGAGGTGAGCGACGACCTGACCTACCCCGAGCGACCAGTGCAGATCCTAGACCGATCCGTTCGCCGTTTGAGACGAAAGCAAGTACCCTTGGTAAAGGTTTTGTGGAGGAGCCAGCGGTACGAGGAGGCTACCTGGGAGCCTGAGGCGGCAATGCGGGAGCGGTACCCAGAGCTTTTCGCGGGTACGTCTTTTCGGACCGGGTTCGGTCCTCTTTGAGTTTGTTATGGTTATTTGGATGTCTTTTCCCAGACCCTAGTTGGCGCAAGTTTCGGGGACGAAACTTCCTTTGAGTTTGTTATATTGTTATGAACGCGTGCCCCGGACGTATTTTGAGACATCTGGGAGGTGGCCCAGACGTCTTACCAGACGTCTGGGATCACATCCAGACGTCTTGCCAGACGTCTGGGATGGTTTACAGACGTCTGAAAAACCGTTATCGTCCACACCCGCGAGTCGCCTGCGCGCCTGAGCGCGCAGACCGCATATTCCCTCTTTCTTCTGCGGCTGCAGGCGGCCTGCCACCCCCTCTCTCCTCCTCGCGCGGCCTTAAAAGGGCCACGCCTCCCCTCCCGTCTCCACAGTCTCCTCCTTCTTCTCCTTCCTGTGCGCGAGAGCGAGTGAACGCGAGGGCGGCAGCGACGGCCGCAGTGAGCGCGGAGGTGCGGCGTGCGAGGGCGGAGCTCTACCGTGAGGGCGAGCTCGCCGGAGCGGCATGGCCGGCTGGCGGAGGGTGCCGGGGGCGCGGAGCGACGCGGAGAGGGACCTGCTGCGGTCTGAGCAGCAGGAGCGCGAGGTGCGACGCGGGCGGCGTTGCGAGTAGAGTCCGGGTCGCGTCCTGATTCTGGAAAAATTTCCAGAATCAGACGTCTGGGTTGACAGCCAGACGGCGAGATAGACGTCTTGAAGCTCATACAGACGTCTGAAATGTGAGTTTACCGCCTTCTCCTTCCTTCCTGTCGGCTGACCGTACTGAGGGAGGGAGTTGGCTGTGCGCAGGTTCGCTGATTCGCCATCCTTTGCGAATCAGACGTCTGGAATTTGTGCCAGACGGCGGGAGTGACCTACAGACGTCCGTATGTAACATCGGACGTCTGGGATCTAGGCCAGACGTCCCCGCAGACTTCTGGACGTCTGGGAAACCACGCTGAACAGGTAATTCTCTGATCCACTTTTTAAGACGTCTGGAAGGAGTTCCAGACGTCTGATTTTGCACAGTATCGTCTTTTTTCGACCCGTTTAGGGCCCGTTCGGGCTCCGTTCTCCGCGATTCGAGTTGCATTCTCTTCAGAATTAATTCCTCTTCTCGTCTACAGTAGCTATACACTGTTTTGAGACACTCCTTGTGTTTGATCCTTGTGATAGGACCTCGTTCAGTTGCAGTCTTGAGAGTCGCGGAGGCACGTGGGATTCCCGATCACGCCCCCATTACTCCCGTTGTACCTGGTAGAGTGGCTTAAGTTATTTTTAAAATCTGTTAAAGTATGGAACCATAACTAGAATCTAGGACATTGCATGAATCCTAGGAATGAGAAATGTATGGAATGATAGCTCTTAGGTGATGCATGAATCCTAGGGCTGGAAAACTAGTTGTATGCTAGATCCTAGGATGTGGCATGAATCTTAAGATGGAAAAACTAGTGGAATGTATAATACTGCAGTCTTGGAAAAATGGAAAGGAATATAAAGCTGCCTGTAATTTGAATTAACAGCTGCCTGTTATGAATAAAGAAACATGATTGAGATCATGGATTTTGAGAACGTGAATCTGGAAAGTGAAACATATGATGTTCTGAGATAAAGAGCTGGAACCCTACGGGGAAGTAGGAGTAGAACTCCTGGAAAGCGAATGGAATAGAATTGGGGAAGTGAGCTGGCCCTTGAGTACGGAGTACCAAGGAGAGCGACTGTCCCCCTGTTTAGTGCAGAGCTGAGCTAGCCGCCCCAGGGACCCGGGGGTTAGGACTGGCCACTCTGTACCGACTTGTTGGCCCTCGTGTACGTAGTACCGAGGAGAGCTAGTAGTGTTAGGAGAGTACTAGCTACCCCACGGGCCCCGGGGTTCTGCTAGCCTCCTTCACCGACTTGTTAGGCCCACCAGGGCAAACAAGGGTAGTCAGGCGAGGGTGCGCGGACTGTGGAGGGGCAAGGCCCCGGTTTGGTTACTGTGGAGGGGTTGGACCCCTGTTACTGAGAGGGCTCTGCCCTGGTTCCGTGCTGTGCTTGGGCGCACCCGTTAACGGAAACGACTGACCGCGTGCCAGCGCAGGCTAGCTACCTGTGCGTTTATCGCGCGTGCCGTAGTCACCGTTACGTCTGTCAGTGACCTTGGGGTGGTTGACTGAGGGTAGGATCACCACGGGGGACTCTCCCGGCCAGGAGAGCACCACGTGCTACTTCTACTTTTGGAAAAGACTGCAATCAAGATCGTTCCCACGAGGACATTCGAGATCAAGTAAAGGATCTGAGAAATAAATGAAATAGTGAGAAAAATTGAAAGATGTGAATAAAGGAAGTAATAGAACATAACAGCTACTGTACACTCTACTGTTGCCTTTAGTTAGTTTGCCACTCTACTCAGCGTTTTGCTGACGTGTTACACTCGTTACCTTTTTCAGGACCAGGTGTTGAGCAGCCAGGGTCGGCGGCTGCAGAGGACGCTGGGCCAAGTAGGGTCCAGTAGAGTTTACCACAGTCCTTGTACCTCTTTTGCTTCTGTTTTAGTGAGTAGTTTTTTTTTGTTTCCGCTGTACTTTCTTTACCTGCCGTTCTTGTTATATGATAAATGTTGTTTTACTGTTGTGGTGGTACCTACTGTAGTAATTTCTTTCCTTACTGCTGTACTTTCTTACTGTTAGTTATATTCATGCTGAATGTGGTTTATTTTACTGTCTTTTGGTTACTTCCTCGTTGGACGACTAGGTCTTGGGATTAGTCGAGTCGGTCCGGTTCTTGTGTCTCGTAGGGACTCGGGAACCGGGTCGTTACAACGACGAAGCATAGAAGAACGCAGCGGACGGCTGCATGGCCGTACACGCGTAAAAAGGAGAAGATAAGAAATATCGTACCTGTCAGACGTCTAGACCGTCCTCCAGACGTTTTCGGCATCATCTGGATGCAAGTACAAACGTCTGGTTCTGGGAAATTTTCCCAAAATCAGGACCTGGTTCGCTCTCTGCCCGCGGCGCACGGCCGCGTCGCGCCCCGTCCGCCTGCTGTACGAGCTGCAGCAGCCCCTTTGCGACACCCCACGCCCGCTGCTCTCTCACCGGCCGGCTCTAGCTGCCCCGGCAAGCTCGCACCCTCGCGGTCGAGCTTCTTCCTTCCTCTCGCAACACTCCTTCCTGCACGCTCGCCGCGGCCGCTGCTGCCGCAGCCGCTCACTCACTCGCTTACGCTCTCGCTGGCAGGGAGAAGGAGAAGAGGAAGGCGGAGGAGTGAGGGTGAGGGAGAGGGCGAGGGTATATAAAGGCAGCGCGGGGAGAGAGAGAAGAGAAACGACGCGTCTGCAGGGAGAGAGGAAAAAGAAGAACGAAGGCGGCGGGTGCAGTCTGCGCGCGTACGCGCGCAGACGTAACCCCGTACGCCGAAAAAAATTTATTACTAGACGTCTGGGAAGGGTTCCAGACGTTTGGACAGACGTCTGGGCCACTTCCCAGACGTCTTAAAATCCGTCTGAAGCTCACGTTCGTAACACTATCTTATTCTGTTAGGTTAGTTTACGATATGGGTTAGCTAATACAGGTTAATGTCTTTGTAACAAGAGATAACTCCTATATGTGTTTACTTGAGATTGAAGGTTAACCCCTATTTGTATTTATTGAAAGGAAGTTAGGAATATGGGTTAACCTATGATGTGAAGGATCGGTGTTTACTTGATTATGAGGGTTAAAATGGAGGTTAAGATGGGAAAAGACATGTTTACTTTTGAGATGGTAGGTATCTTAGTTGGTGAATTTTTTTTATATTAAATAAATATAATATAAAGCCATTAATGAATTATTTTTTATATAATATCATGGGTGATATTTCAAATGTCACCAATGATATTTTAATTCTGAACCAAACATCACTTGACAAATTACATATCAGTCTATATTAATGAAATGTAGTTGTAATTATTTTATTTATTAAATACTAATTATCTTATATTATAATCGATAATTACGTTATTTACTAATTAGGAAACATGTAATTTCATTAGTCAGTAATTGATTTATAGTAATAATAATGTGGTTTAACTATATATTAAAATTATAAATAGATTAATACTATAGTTATATAGTAGCTATGCTTTCCAATAATATATTAATTATTGTAAATTAATTTCATACAGAAGTAATAATTTTTGTTATTATTATAAAGTAATTATCTTACATTGCAACTAGTAATTACGTTATAATAGTAATTTTGCTATAATTGTTAAGATTATATGCTAGTTAAGAAATATATACTATTGTAGTCACTAATTATTTTATAATAGTAAAAATATGGTTATTTGTTATGTTGCATAGATTATTATTGTTTAAGTATATGTTGAAATAAAGTTAACTATTTAATTATGTATTAATTATATTAAAATATTTATTGATCAAAATATATTAACCTACGAAACATAAGGGGAGAAAGGATAGGATGAGAATAATGTATTAGGGTAAAAGGAAAGAAAATATGGGTTAGGGAGGAGGATTAGCTTAACCCTCCACATCAATCCGCAGTTAGCTTATCTTAAGTTTTAGAGATAAAGTAAGATTAAGTTAACTCCTATAGTAAATGAAGGTTAACTCCTAAAAATAAAAGTTAACTTCTACCGTAAACTAAGTTTAAAACTCCATTACATAAACAAGTAACCTTTGCTCGATATATGTCCTATCCTCGTCCCAATTTTTATGCAAACTATCTTTTTAATTGCAAAATCAAATTCTTTTTCCACATTTAACTCTTGAAGACTACTTAAATGGCCAATAGATTCAAAAAGGATATTAACTGAACTTTGTGATCTTGTCACTTAAATTCCTTCGAACTATGATACATCCCCGTTGGGTGTAACCCTTTTGATTTAACGGACGATTCTTATAAATAAAAAATAGATGATCCTTTCGTATAGAAAACGAACAACCCTTGTGGATTGGGTGCCAAAAACATAACTATTGATTTTCTTAATTTAATATCAATTCGGATATCTGTCTTAGCAATCGTCTTGGATTCTACCCATGCATATCGAGAGAATCATATAATTAAAAATTAATATCTTTGTTATAAAATTAAGAATTATATACTTAAATACGAATAGAAATAATTAAAATATATATCCCTGATTAATCAATGACTTGTATGTGCTTTGGGATGTAACAAACACACGTACGTAGTACTAAAAGAAAACAAGTGGCAAACGGTTTACAATAGACGTTAACTAGGGTCGTAAAAAAAAATTAAACCCATTTAATTTGATTTCAACTCAACTTGATTAATAGATTTAAATTTGACTCGAATCGATTAATATTAAATAAGTTTAAACTCTTTAATCCATTTATTAAATGGATTAAATTTGGATTTACCCTCACGAACCCATTTAATCTGATAAATTTGATTAGCGAGAAGAAATTCTTTACATTCAACTCATTTAACCTTCACATTTACCCATTTAATTCATTTAATCCATTATTAAATATGTTAAATGAGTTAGGTTGGGTTTAACGAGTGTAAACGGATTGGATTTAAGTTGAAGTATATAGATCCATTTAATAAACGGGTTGGATCCAACTTAACCTATTTATAAACAAATTTAATCTAAATAGGTCAAATCTAACCTGACTTGACCTATTTGACAATCCTAATGTTAACTAAAGCACACGAGGTCCTAGTAGAATTAATGAATGCACATAAGGATAAATAGAAAAATCAATTGTATATTAGAAATAAAGACTTTTACAACATAGGATTATATTTATAATCTTTTTTTTTTTATGATAAAGAGGGGTTGATTGGGTAGTCAGCCTCCAATATAATCAACAACCAAAAATTACATCAGGTTGTACCATAAGGGTTCCCAATATTTATACTTATTTCAGATATTCTCCCTGTCAATCCTCTCAGCTTTGAAAATGGATTGATTCCATTGGTTCCAAATTGCCTACCAAAAAGTTGCAATTTGTGTTCTATCCTCCCTATTTGATCTAATGCAGTACCAAGTCTGTTCCATCGTTGTCCTCCTTTGAATGGGAGACTAGACCAATGCTGCAACTTCCTTAGCAACAAAAAGATGATCAATCGTTTTCACCTCATGATTACAAAGGCTACATATACCCTCAAACTAAGGGTGTTACCGTCTTCTCAACTCCCCTGTAATCAACCTGTTTCTTCTTAAAAATCATAAAAAATTTTGATCTTAAGAGGAATAGGTAGGTGCCAAATTGAAGCACAATCTTGTTGTAACCCATCTAGTGTTACATTAGCTGTCATGTGATTATAAGCATCAACAATCGAGAAGCATCCATGGTTCCATATCCTGCAATCTTCTCCCCCAGTTGGCGTATGGTTTCTCAATAAACTCAATAACGCCATTTGTTGTTCAGACACTACAGGAGTCAGGATGTCTGGTCATCCAACAGTCATTGACCATCACTTCCCGATCAAAAATAACACCATATAGATGTGGGAAGGAGTCACAGATTGGCTCACTCGTTCAAGCATCATGCTACATTTTAAATTTGCTGCCATCACCCACTCTAGGTTTGAAAAAATCCTAGATTTGTGCAAAATGAAGATAACCGACCTCCAAAAAGGGGGGGCCTTAGGAGGGAGTTTTAGGCTCTGCACCTTGTCAAGAGACCACCCATAGAAATCAAAAGTAATTTCCTTCCACGATTCATTGCTATAATGGTGAATATTTGATGCCCATTTGAGGAGTAAAGCCTCCCCAAATTCTTTAATTCTTTTTATTCCCAAACCACCTTCTTTTTTGGTTTTGCAAATACTATCCCATGCTACCTGTTGCGCAAATCTACCCATATGAGTTGGTCCCTTCAAAAAGAACCACCTTCTAATTCACTCCATTTGAATGATTACAGTTTCTTGCATATGAAAAATGGAGAGGAAGAAAATTGGGATAGATGTGAGTACCAAATTGAGGAGGGTTAGCCTCCCACCATGAGACAGGTCACCCAGCCCATTCTTCTAGTCTGGATGCAAGTCGATCTAGCATGAAGTTCCAATCTTTACATTTGATCCTTTCAACCTGAATAGCGATCCCAAGGTAAGTGATAGGCAAATGTACCACCAGACATCCAAGGATGATCTGTATCTCCTCTTCCCGAACATCACCAAAGGGAATGACATGTGATTTAGGGTTATTAACTTATTAATCACGAGGCTTGAAAATTCATAAAAAAGATTAACCATATGTTGCACATGCGATGCCTCCCTACGCCCACCTTCGATAAGAAAGAGAGTATCATTGGAATATTACCAGATTGGCATTAAGGATCCCTCCTTCCTCCCAAAAGAGTACTCTTTGAATAGACCTCTATCCACTGCCTTGAAAGAGAAGCGAGTAAGGTCATCCATTGCAACGATGAAGAGCAAAGGAGCCAATGGACATCCTTGTCGAAGACCCTTTTGAAGTTGTATCCATCCCCTGGTCCTTCTAGCATTTAGTAAGGGAGAAAAGGAAGCAGTGGTGATGATTTTTTTCATCCATATAATCCAAGTTTTTGATAAACCACGAGCCAAGGATTCCCAAAGGTAGCACTAGTTTAGAGAGTCATATGCTTTAGCGAAATTAGCCTTCCAAACAAAAGTTTTCTTTTTCTTCCCATCCCACGTAGACATTACTTCTTGTGCCACAACAAAGGATTCATGTATAGATCTCCTTTTTAGAAAAGTTGATTGAATCGGGCTAATAATGTCCTCCATGACCTCTCTGAGTCTATTTGCTAGCACTTTTGCAATAATTAGACATATAGAATTGGATAAGGTTATGGGCTTAAAATCATGCAAGTTTGTAGCTCCTCACTTTTTAGGGGGTAGAAATAGATAAAATCTATTTATGCTTCTTGCTCCTTGGCCATCATGGATGAACTCACATACCATCCAAAAAAACCTCCTACCCAACCAACGGTCAAAATTCTTTGTAAAATAAAACTTGGAAACCATCCGATCTTGAGGCTACCTCAGGCTTCAACCCCTTAAGAGCTAGCAAAACCTCTTCGCGATATTTTCATGGACCATATGATTATTATCCTTCGTTACTCAATGATAGTAGACACAATTTTTTCACATGCACAACCTTTCATGTGTTCTAGTAATAAAAATCTGAAATCTATAAACATGAATTCCTTCTTTTACCTTCCATAGAATATCATTCCTTTTGTATATGTTAGAGATTTTCAGAACTCCAAATCATAAGGTAATGTTAAACACATGCATAAATTAGATACAAGAATAAAATTTATTTCAAATTTCCATTTGCAATGGCAGGTGAACGGCGAATCAAAATTATGTTTTCTTTCGTAAATATGATTAATCTAACAATAGTAGATCATTAAAATATAACATACAAATAAACTTCTCTTTCTAAAGATATCCCTTTAACGAGCGAAATGGATTATAAATCAATCAGTGGAACAGAGCTGGTCAGAGGCCGTGGTGGTGGAAAAGACCAACAAGGTGAAACTATGGTGATGGCATGCCATGACCGATCAGAGGCCATGGTGGTGGGAAAACTCGATGAGCCACTTAGGTGGAGGTTGGGGTTATGACGGGTCGAAGGCCACGGTGGTAAGGATATCGTTCAACATAAGAAAGGCTTTCAATGGGATCGTAAAATATTGAAGGATGCTAATATATAGAGCATTGGAACAAGACGTGAGAGGTAGAAGATTCAACAAAATAGTCGGAACGATAAAACAGATCTCCAAGATATCAATTTCTGTGAGAGAGAAGAGATTAGTCATCTTCTGCAAACTAATATTTTAAGTAATACAAGGATGGAGAGTCTCCTGTTTGACCATAGCTGAGGTGAAGGCCCATATAGATTTTTAAGCAGCTCCTTTACTCTTGTACGAGGTATAGTTGGGATTAAATAGACTGAAATGGTTATTTAATGGGAGAGAGGGAATGAGTCCGTTCCACACAGGTAGTTTTTTGTTTTGAAAAATACTGAAGTTAAATTTTTTTTCTTTCCTGTCTCAGACACATACGAATTGTAGTTTGTACTTGCAGTAATCCGATCAGAAAGGATAGCTCTGTAACCCCACCCTCCCATCACTGTCACGCCAGCACGCCAAACACGTACGGAGAGATTGTCATCCATCACTATCTCCCCCCACCTTCGCTGATCTTCCATGTTGGGGGTATGTATAGTTAAGGTCTAATTTATTTGAAAATTTAATTTTTTAAAAGAAGAAATTATTTTTATTTACATAATTATTTAATCTTTTATTTGTTAATTTGGATTTAACAATTTTAACGTGATTTATTTAACATTGTTTCAACATTATTTATATTTTTCATATTTTTCATATTTTATATATCTAATACCACTATCAAGTAAATATTATAAGGATTAACATCACAACTTAGTATCAATTCAAGTAAATACAAACTTATGTTAACATCACACCACAAATAAATACAATTATAAATTAACATCAATACATATTTTTTAACACAATTTTTATAATTCCTCAAATAAACTAGTTATAAGAGACCAACAAGGAAAGCCTCCGCTCATCCCCGAACTATGTAAGCCTAAATAAGTGGCCTGCCATTCTCTGTGAGTTCTCCCGTTCCCCATGTCCCATCCTTTATACATTACAGATCGTCAACTAAACTGTGAGTTTCACATTTCTATTTGTACTGGTTGTGCTTTAGCATAGCTATTGTGGTTATTTAAACATCTCCATGATAATGATGGCGTATTTAGGGCAACAAAGAAATGTGGACCTTTATCTACCCACTTGATAGGACACGTGATACGGTCCCAACGTACATATGCAGGGAGAGAGCTTATTTTGAATAAGGGCAACAGCAACGCATGCTATCATTTGGGGTATGCAAGGTTTTCTTTACCAAGAGGAAAGATTATGTAGATTAACGTGTGATCGATTGTAGTAGTTAGATTTGAGGTGAATCTAGTTCAAATATTATGTTGTTTTTTACATTATGTAATTGGCTATTTAAGTCCACCGGTCATTATGGAATGAAAACAAGTAAGAACTCATTAGTCATTTTGCTCTCCATTATGTTTGTTGGTTTAGTTATCACCCACTATTATATCTCCATCAGTGTGATTGATTGGTGTTTCCACCCACATGAGTCCACCTCCACATCCATCTTCGTGGGATTGTATCACCACTACCCTCTATCCCGCTTCTCTCCCTTACTTAACTTTCTCTACTCCCTCTCTCTCTTCCTATGTGCTGCCCTTGCTTCAACTCTACCATATTTCCAATCGAGTGATTTCATGCGTCCATATCAAAAAGTCCAATGAATAACAATTTTTGCATTACTCACGTCCCTTTGGGAAAAGTGGGTTATCTACGGTGAGTTTTAAGTGGGGCCGTCAAAAAATTCTTTGATTTACTATTTGTTTAGGTACAATCCATTAAAAAGTTGATGTACATTTGGCTCGCAAATAACTGAATAGAACTTGAACTTATATTTGAGTTTGTTTAAATAAATGAATCAAATTTGGATAATATATATCTAATTTAAAAATATGAGGTGTGTATATATAATTTTTCATATTTGATATCATGATACATGCACTAAATTATAGATCACAGAAGTATTTTCTTTCTCATTTATTATTTTAAATTATGATTTATATATTTTGAATATTTTGTTCAATGTTATAAAATTACACTAAATAAACTACAAGAATCTATCTCGCATGCATTTGTAACAAAATATCACCAAGTAATTTATACTTAAATGAATCCTTAACCAAACTCAAGATGAATCAAACTAAAATTAACTACATTTTTGAACTTTATACTAAATCAATCATCGATAACACAAATGAGTTGAATCAAACTTCATCTTCATTTCTACTTAACAAACCCAAACCTAAAAATACTCTTATCAAACCAAATTGAACTTGAGCAGATTCGCTCAAGTTCAATTTGTTTGCACACCTAGTTTCAAGAGAGGGCTTTGTAGTTCTCGCAGGGAGTGGAACCAATGCAGCACCAAACACAAGTTCGATAGATAATTCTTAGAAATAACATAAACGAAAAAGATCTCCAAAATTGTGGGATGATGCCCAAGCCGGTTCCCCCTCTTTCAAGGTTCCCAATTTAGATCCTACATCTGTGAATTTAAAAGATGGGACACCTGATCCGGAAATATTACCCATACTTGAGGACTCCTTTTTATAAGTTTCTCCTTTTCTTGTTTTGTTGGGGGTGTTGTTGAGGTGCACATTTCGATCAAGGAGATTTACTAGAGAACTGAAGTAGGGTGATTTGGGGTGAATCTTGGGATGCACCAAACTTTCTCTGATATTTAAGCTAGATCGGATCTATCAGAAAATCTCTTAACAACTGGTTACTGCCCTAGTGGATTCCTCAATTCTGCACATCTCCATGTAGTTTGGTTTCTCCCTACCCAAATGCCATCTAGTCCTCAAAGATCTCTCTCGAGCCTTAGAACATCGAATGCATTTACTAGTTGTAACATGGATTTTAATTTTTTACGAACTTGCATTTATCCTTAACATTTGGAGCATTATCAATAAAATGCACCCTTCCACTTAGTAACCACACCTTCGAATTCCTTCTTGCATAACTCTACCTCTTCGCAAGACCAAGTAGGACAAGTCACCCACCATGGTCCCTTCTCATTATTTGGTCTCCTAAACTTCTCTACTTGGTAACAAAATTAGTCCCCACCCAGAAATCCAACTTTCTCTTTCTCCAAAATTGTGGAAAGCACCTTACTAATTGTGAGATTTAACATCCTAATATATGTCATTTCAGAATCTGAATAGTTGAGGAAGTTCTCATCCCTTACCAACTTATCATTTGGATAATTCCATTTTGCCAAACTAAACACCATCTACTCTTGATGCCTCTTGGGCTTCTTTGTTGTCAAATTCTTGATTCACGAGTAAGACTCTTCATTTGAAAATCTTTCCTTCTGATATTTATGAACCTCACAATGTAGCATCATAAACCTAATGATTTAGTGGTTATACCAGACTGACTTTTATCTGGTCTACATAAGCACTTCTTCCAGATTTATTCTGTGCAAACACCTCTCTAGGTAGGAAAATCTGATCAAGCAACAAATCACCTTCAAGAGTGGGATGTACTATCCATGGATACTCACTTCTCTTTCCTCTTCAATAGCGTCCTCTTGAATCACATCAACATCTGCCTCATAATGTGGTCAAGTCTCACTTTTCTCATCTTCTCTCGCCCCTCGTTCATTACTGATGCACCTAAATCACTGAGATGTTGATTTTGCAATCCACCATCAATATTTATTTGATTTTGGGATGGCAAGTGCAAAGAGCTTAGATCAACAAGCAAAGACCCAGGAGATATATGGGATTTCTATGGCTAGTAAGGTACCCTAAAGAGTAATGCAGTAAACAGTTTCATTAACAGGTATTTGCGGATGATTTTTATGCAGTGAAAACAACACCATGAACTTCATTTGTGGATGTCTAATACTTCTTTCATATTTTGTTCATTGGAAAACATAGTATTTTGATTGACATTTCACTTTTTACAGAAAAAACTTTTCAAAGCTGAACACTTGCTTCCTCATTGCTCAGCAGACAGACATGGAATATGAAAAGTCCCTGTTGGTCTTTCTTCTTGTGGAGTGCATTTTAGCAATTCCATTCATAGGTTTGCTTCTCTCATCATGCAGGAAGGTTAGGAATTCATTCATTTGTTGTCTTTATCTCCTTTGGTTCTTCCACATCAATTATCTTCACCTCCTTTTATTAAGTGTTCTAACCGAGAGAACTGTAAGCACACAAAATTATATTTGACATGTCATTCATCTCACTCTGCTATTTATATATATATCAGTCTTCAATAGATATTTATCGTAGTGTAGAACTCTATCGCCACTCTTGACTGTAACATGTTCTTCAAAGTGGGGAATTTCATGCTCTCCAAAGGATTGTTTGGACTTGTAGCAAGCCTTTCCACAAGAAGCATGCCCCTTGTCATTCTGAGCTTCGTCCTCTTTGCGAACAACCTTGCTTTGGTGAAATTTGCTCTTGGATGGAACATCTTCCATGCCACCATATTCTCTGCATGGGTTTGGAAGTCCTTCATTGTTGTGATGTCCATTATACTCTATGCAGTTGGTTCTACTTTCACCTTCGAGTTACTGTTGCTATCTACTTGACCTGATGAATCTACTGTAAGTTGAGGATCGATATGCTTTGTGTAGTTCGGTCTTGTGTTTAAATCAGTCTATTGTGGAAATTTTATTTCCACTTATCAAATCCTGACTGTATCATGTTTCTTTCGTGATAAAGTCTATTGTGGAAATTTTATTTCCATTTATCAAATCCTGACTGTATCATGTTTCTTTCGTGATAATAACTTTTTTTTTCAATATGTATAATAAAAGACATCTATTGCATGTGATAAAGCAACGGAACATTGTGGAATAGGATTTAGTGTATAGCTTGATCCCAAGGGTGGAGTAGTTTATGTGAATCTTCTTGTTGTTACATTCCACCAAGTCTCTAACATCTTCCACAATCTTTTTGCTTTCTAGATGTATAAGTTTTCGATATCTTCCATTTAGATGATCTCCCTGAAAGTTCCCTACTTGGAGGGGTGAGATCAGCGTGACAAAAAAAATGTGGAATTGAAAATATAAACAATCTCACAAAAATAAGCAATCACAAAATGTACATAGGAATTTTTAGGTGAAAACCCAAACCGGGTGAAAACCACCACCTAACCCTCTCGAGTTAGGATTTTCCGATCAACCTAGTTGATCAAAATCCACTAAACGAATCACTTTAAATGAGGGTGATTCAACCTCAGTACAACCACGCTACAAGTACGAGGGTAGCGTTCCTCAACCCCTTCTCTCCACGAGAAGGATTTTGTCCCACGAAGGAGACGGGAATTCGCAAAGCGAATACCCAACCAAAAGGTAAAATAAAACAACAAACCTATAGAGCCAACAAAGTAATTAACCTAAGCTTCTATAGGATTTAGGAAACTCCCCTTTGCAAGGAGTGCGTCGACGATGACGCGGGTGCGTGAGCCACGCAACGGCGCAATGTCGCTCTCGTAGACAACGGCGGGAGAGCGGGTGCGCGAAGGGAATGATGCTCTCAAGATGTAGAACTTGAGCTTAGAGAGCAAGAGCTTCTTGGACACAAGAGAGTGGAAGTATGTTGCTTAAGTGTGTCTTGTGTTTTTCTAAGTGTATATCTTGTGTGTTTTTTGTGTTGCAAAGGCTCCCCTCTATTTATAGAGGCCTTACGAAGGCTTTGGAAGGCTTAAGAAAGGTTCTATAGCCGTTGGGTGCAAAGCCCAAGAGAATCAGGCCGAAATCAGGACAATGATTGCATTTGACAGGGTTATCAGACGTCTAACTCTGGCATCAGACGTCTGTAAGGCCACTTTAAGATGTCTGATTCCAAGGTCAGACGTCTGATTCTATGCGGGTTTCTCCCTGACTTGAATCAGATCTAAACAGGGTTTTTACGCAAGTCCATCAGACGACATACAGGACGTCTGGCACTAAGTATGGACGTCTGGAAACCTACTTTTACTGTGGGAATTGATTTCCAAACGTTGCAACGGCTAGAAAATCTCTGAGAAGAGATTTTGGGTTAGCCGAGGCAAAACGGTCATTTATCAGACGTCTGGAAAGTCCTATGGACGTCTGATAAGGCTCTAACGGTCATAAACTGCCGTGCTTGCTAAGTTAGCCAACGGTCCACTATCTGGACGTCTGGCAAGTCCATCAGACGTCCTCTAAGACGTCTGTACTAAGGTCTGGACGTCTGATTTCATCAGACAGAAAACTAAGTCCAGCCTAAAAGGTTATCAGACGTCTAAAACAACAGTCAGACGTCTTAAAATACTTTATCAGACGTCTGATTTTGGGATTAGACGTCTGGAAATGCTGTTTGAGCCCTATATTGGTTTTCTAAGTATTCTACAGAAAACCTAAGTATCCTAGGGTTGTGCAAGTGTTCCTAGGACTACTTTTAGGGTACTTTGAGGCTCTTTAACATAATGTTCTAAGGAATCAAAAAGAGCAAGAAAATAAAGACAAGAGATACATGAAAGGATAAAAAAGAATCTATCCTATTCTTCTTGTCTTCCATCTTCAATCTTTCGCTCCACGCGAACCTCCTCTGTTTTCCGTCAAGCTCCTCCAATCCGTCCTGGATGCGAGCTCGAACTCCGTCTAAACACGTCCACATTTGCAATTGACCTGAAATCGAGGACTCAAATTGCAAATGTTAAATAACACGTGTTTTGTTATCATCAAAACAAATGATCGTGGTGCTCTAGCACCAACACTCCCATCATCATGCCATGGTGATTGAATTCAATTCAGGTCCACCATGAATTCTGTGTTGAACGAGATATATTTGTAAAAGAGATGTTATTAGTTCTTCCTTGTTTTGAGAGAGTTATTAGTTCTTCCTTATTTAGTCTTGTGGTGGATTATTTTTAATGTTGAATAGTTGGTACGACTATAAACTTGCTTGTTGTTACGTTCTAACTAGTTTGAGAAAATGCTATGTAATGCTCCTCTTTGACAACTTCACTTTTCAATCAAAAGAGCCCACACGAAGGCCATAATATGTTCTGTCCACTTCAGTTTAGAATTTAACCATATCAAGGTAGACATGCCTTCTTGAATGCTTCTCCATAAAACATCATAAGAGGTTAGGCCAATTCAAACTAGACATAAACATCACTTGTACCTTAGTAGGGAATTATAAGTAAAGACACAGGCTAAAGAGTATCCTTAGCAATCTTCCTACATAAAATGCTAATAGAGCCAATTAGGGTTTTTAACATTAGGGTTTGAAGTGTTAGAACACATTTGCCTGCATAATGAGAATAAACCCTCTCGCATTTGTGTGCTACCCAAACCCCTATTTGAAAAGATTTAAGCAAGAAAATTCCTAAAAATCAGGCTCTAAATTCACTTGAATCCTAAAATCTTGGACCTAATAAAATGAGTCATTCAGGTTGATTTCTGGGTCTTGACCTAGATTTCATTTTGTCATCGTTAGGGTAGGTTAAGTGAAGTTGGTCTACTTTGTGGGCCAACCAACCTCCAAATTAGGTCACAAGTCAAATAACTTCTAATCAAGTGAAATTCAAGGCACTAATTAGGCTAAAATTGGCAGACTTAAGGACTTAAGTCCGTACATTCTGATCTACTTGGAATCGTGGTGACAAGGAAGGTCGAGTGGGGGAAACCCTGTAACTTGTGGGGATGCTCTACTGAGTAGGGGTCTTTGCGGAGCTCTCCCTTCCTGGCTGCCCAGGTATTTCTTGGGTGTGCGGATTTCTGATTCAGAGGTATGATTTGTCTCGAAACTGCCTTAGTCATCCAAAAATCTTTGGGTGCCTTGATTGGGTCCAATAATATCCAGTTCCTCATCTTTCTTATAAAGCACATACATAGGAAGGTCATTAAGTTTTTAACCTAAGGGACCGCATTAAATTTTCTTGGGAATCTCTTTCAGATTTGATCAACTTCAATCTATTCTGAGTTTGATTCTACATCTTGATTCCACCACTTGATTCAAACTTGCAATCTAGCAATCTAGGAAGATTGTTTAGAAAACCTGAGTCCCAAATGATCATGAAAGAAAAGATAATTGAGAATGCTCATAGACACTATGAAGAATATTTTCAAAGGGACATTTAGGATAAATTCAAGAAAACAATGGACCACATTTTGAATCGTATAGAGATGATATGGATACGACTAAACCACGGTTCAACTTGGGATGATCTATTAGTAGAATACATTGAATTGGAGAAATTACACAACAATGATTGTCTGCAATATTGGTTAAATCCTTCAGTTCCGAAAGAACTCCATAATTTTTTTAGAAAAACGGGGAGAATTGCTAAATAGGTTATATAGATCCATTGATAAAAAATACCCGTCAGAAGTTAATATGATATCTAGGAGTGATTCTAGTGATCAATGTAATTTCCCAGATCCTGGGTTTAATGATCATAGTTGTTGTGGACCTCCAACCCAAATGAATTCAGATTCAAATTTCGTAACAATTGACATTCCTGATATTGATGAGGGTTGGGAGGATCCAATTGCAGGTGTTCTTGACTTCGAGCCGGCCCTAGGAAACCAGGAAGCTGGTCCATCGAGCCTAGATTTCCCTGACACCTTTATAGATGAGCTTAAAATAGAACTTTTCGAGGATGTAAATCCCGAACCTTATCCTGTTAAGGTGATTCTCGAGAATAATTCTGACATCCCTATAAAGCCCAGCTTAGATTCTAGTGAACCAATGCCTACATTTGACCTAGAATCTGGATTTGAGCCTAATTGGGATGATTTTGAGGTCCCATGTGATGAGACACATATTTCAAATTTAAAATACGATTCAGGTCCTGTATTTGATGAATATGATTTCTCGGAAGTCACGTCGATCTATGATACAGAAATTGAGGAGTTGGATGAGTTTGGAATTGATTGGGTCTACCCTAGGGGATAAGAACCCGAGCCTATGCCTAATCAGGACACCCTTTTGAGCTCGAAATATGAAATTAGGTTAGAGCCAAGTCAGGTTGCTGATTCTACTTATCTTGATTCTTTCTGTGGTGGAGCCTTTGATCTGGAATCAAGTTCAGAACATGATCTTCACAAGTTCTTCGACGATTTCGAATCTTACTCTGATTTTGGAGAACTACGATTTTCTAAGGACTCCAAACCCTGTTTATGACGTCAGCGACTACGACCCATCCTTTGATTCTGACACTGAGGTCATTGATTTGAAAGAAACTACCTCTTCAAATCCACATACAGAACCTTCTCAAATCCAATCCCAACCCTGACCTGCAATTGGAATCAACTTCTACTCTGATTCTCTTCTTGATGATTCAGTTGCATATGATTCTCCATCTTTTGATTAGGTTTCGAACATCAATCAGACTACTAATCACGTCCCATCCTTCTCTGATCACTCTTGTAGCGTTCCTACATCCTCCATAGACTCTTTTTCATTTGAGGATTCCTACTCTGACCAGGCTGATTAGATTCAGCCAAACCCACATTTCGCATTGCCACATCCTTCTGAGTCATAGAACATCTGGTGGGCTTCATATTTCATGATCTACATCCATCAACCCACTAGATTGATTGGGTTTGGGCTGCATCATCAGCCTGTTGATCTAAATAAGCACCTGGTTGGACCAACCAGACTATTAATCAAGGTGCTTGTTTTACAAAATTCATCTTATTTGACCACTCCTTCTCCATGACCACTTTCTGCTCAGCTGAAGGCATTGAATTTAGTGCTTAACGGGAGGCAACCCGTCATTCCAAAAACCCGAGATTCTTCTGATTATCCTTTTGAACTTCACGTCTACTACACTTTGAGTTCAGTGTTAGAATAGCCGACTCCACCTTTGGTATTCATACCTGAGCTTGAAATCGTCTGCAACAGTCATCCCGATCCATTTACCCACCTATTGATTCTGTTCTAACCCTTGAACCAAGCTGATTTCATACCCTCCGATTTACAATGAGGACATTGCAAAACTTAGGCATGGGGGGTGTTAAAGAGCAAACACATAGAAATTCAAGTTTCTGAAGGATTCTCACAAAAAAATTACTCATTTAAAAAACCAAAAAAAATAAAAATTGAAAAAGAACAAAAAAATGGGAGGAAATTTTGTGAGATTAATTGCATATTATTCTTGAAGAGGAAGAGAGGAGGTGTTTTAAATGTCAAACAAGATTACATTTTGAAACAAAAAGGTGATAGTCATTAGTAAATGATTATGGAATCTACTTAAGTTCTAGACCAAATCAAAAGAAAGAAATTAAGTCTTGAAAGAACAAAGAGACAAAGAGATTAGTATGAGTGATGATTGTCACAACCCGGTCCCAAATCCCGACAGGATTCGAGACTAGCTCGCTTCAGTTTATCCCAAGATCTAGTCGTCCAACAAGAAATAACCAAGTAATATTCAACAAACCACAATCACACAAGTACAGTAACTAAGCAAAAAAAAAGTTTCAACAAGTGGAAAGAGAATAGTGATATGACAGCCGTTACATCAAAGAGTACATGTAATAGAATACAAACTATAAAACTCACTAGCAGGCAGTAGAACTAAAGCTAGGCTCTACTAGGCCCAGCGTCCTTAGCAGCCAGTGTCTCAGGCTGCTCAAATCCCTTACCTGTACAGAATATATTTGATTGGAGTCAGCTAAAGCTGAGTCGAGTGGTGGCTAAGAAGTAACATGCATTAACATAAAGTTTTCCATTTTCTAATTATATTATACATGTGGGTGCGTAGAGATCTATAATTAGGATTTGTTAATTAATCATCTGGTTCCCTATAGGAACGATTTTACTTGCAGCTTCCCGTGATATAGGATGCCCACGTGGCACTCTCCTTGCTGGGGGAGTCCCACCGTGGTGGTCCTATACTCGGTCTGCTACCTCGAGGTCACGGTCGTGACGTAGCGGTGACACGGCACACGTGATAAGCGCGCGGGTAGCTACCCCGCACTGGCACGCGGTCAGTCGTTTCCGCTAGCAGGTACGCCTCAACATACAGTGCGGAACAGTGTAGGGCGTTGCCCTCTTAGAATAGAACAGGGGTCTTGCCCCTCCTCAGTCCGCGTACCCTCGTTCGACTACCCCGGTTTGCCCAACGGGCTAACGAGAGTTGGTGTAGGGGCCATACCTAGCCCCGGGCCCCCTGGGGCAGATAGCTCCCCCCTACACTAAGTAGCTCACCTCGGTACCACGTACACGAGGGCCAGTAAGAGTCGTCGTAGAGTGGCCAAACTCACCCCGGGTCCCAACCCAAGGGCGGCAAGCTCCCCTCTACACTACAAGGGATAGTTGCTCTCTTCGATACCAAGTACACGAAGGTCAGCTTACCTCCCTTAATAGCAGTCCATAGGCAGCAAATTTCTATAACCATCTGGTTCTTCAAGGTACGGTGTTCATGTTTACATTCCCCGTGGGGTTCATACAGGAATTTCTTTATCACATTCAGGTTGGAATGTTCGGGACAACAGTTCAATTTCCATTTTATTACAGTAGGGGTCCATTTTAGCTAAAAATAGGAAGCTCTTGATTACTCAATCATTCACATGCAATTTCTTCTAACCCTAGTGTTCATGCTAAGACCTAGGGTTCAAGAATTTATTCTCGAATATACATTTATTCTTTCCTAGCGTTCATCTCAAGTCCTAGGATTACTTACTCGCATGTATTAAATTAGAGATTAAGGTTGTAACCACTCTACCTGGGTAATTCGGGTGGAATGGGGGCTCGTACAGTGGCTCCCGACATCCCCACATGTCCCATACACCCGACGGACTGGAGACCTAAACATGAATTGATGGGCCAAAAGATTCAAAAGGATGTAAACAAGGTATCATTATATAGAGAAACTCGTATGGAAAATGGAGACAGTTCGTTTGCGAAAAAGTGATGATAATAGGGCCTTACACGACCCCAAAACACGCTATCAGGTGGAAATTAGACATCTGGGAAAGGTTCCAGACGTCTTAAAACAGTTTTCAGGGATACCTCTCTTGGTGTTCCGCTATCAGACGTCTGGAACTCAAAGCATACGTCCAAGGACTTTGTCAAACATTTGAGAGTGCTCCCAGATGTCTAAAATTCCCTCGGCTATGCTCTGGCCCTCTGACACATACGTACGCTGTCAGGACTTCTCAGAGTGGAAATGTACGGAAAGTAGATCTCTACCAGACGTCTTGCCATACCTTCGGACGTTCGGTAAGACGTCTGAGTATCTCCTCGGTCGTCTGATTCCGCGAAAAAATGACTTCCGCGGAATCTCTCTGGCTCCCCTTGCCTGCAGGTGTTGCAGCAGAACAACGTTGTGCCCTCCGCTCCCTTGCTTCCTTTCACTTGGGTGCTCTGCTCTCACTCCTCTCTCACTCGCTCTCGGCTATGGGGTGGCAACGAAGAGGAGGGGGAAGAGGTATATAAAGGGAGAGGAGGTGAGGGGAACGGAGAGGCGAGCATGGAGTGGAGTGGCGTCGCAGGGGAAGGTGCGGTGAGGCGCGGTGAGGGAGGAAGTATGGTGCTCACACGTTGTGCGCTCAAAGCATTTCCAGACGTTTGGTGAACATCCCAGACGTCCTGACAGATGTTTGGTGAACATCCCAAACGTCTGGACAGATGTCTGGTGAACATCCCAGATGTCTTAAATGGCCAAAGGGGTGGTGGGTTGTTTCATTGATCCTAGGCTTTTTGGGTTTGTTTTAGGGCTTAAACATTCAAGTATCCATTAAGATCTGGATAATCCTCAAGAGGTTGAGGAAAATGTGAAGCTTATGTATTAGGTTTAAGGCTTAGGATTATTTGGCCTCGTTAATTGACTCTGGTTTGCGGGACTCGATAACCTAAGCACCTTAATCGACACATAGTCTGGTTCAGTGCACTTAATAATCAAAATCACGCAAAAGTGTTTATTCTGTTATGAAAAAGCTACCTAGATTAGGAGTGGCTTATCAACACAAGTTGATTTAGACGAGTTCTCGATGCGGAGAGGTGGGAAATTCCCCTCGAAGATGTGCAATAACATACCGTCTCCTCGGTGCTTGTCTCTGAGGATATCTGAATATCCTACCAGGGGCATGTAAGCACCTTGTGCTGATTCAGGTGCCATGGGCGGAATTATCCCAAAATATCAATTGCCAGGGCTTGAATTTAGCTACAGAATGTCATGGGCGGCACTATTTCAAAGTGTCGAAAGCTAGGGTTCTGGGGGTTGCCATGGGTGGTGCTATCTCAAAGCATCGAAAGCCAGGGACCCTGCTAGGATTGTTGGTGGAAGCAAGGAATCCGATATAGACCGTGTTTTTGAGTCAATCCGAATGTAGAAATAAAGAAAAGAAAAAGAGATAAAAAGCTCTCCAAAAATGAGAAAATTCCTCTATCCTTCTCTCTTACAAAAACACACTGCAAGACTGAACCTGGACTATGTTACAAGCACGGGTGCTTTAACCGTTCGGTCCAACGAACCTAAGGATAGTTCCTCTGGGCCCTAGAAACCTTCACGGTAGACTGAGGCTAAAGCTGGTTAGGTATGGATTTTGGTTGGTAGTTGAGTACCTCTAGGCCAATTATTAGCATTCTAAAAAGAATAAATCAGGACTTTGATCATCAAAGTATGGTCTAGAATTCAAGTTCATTTCATAAGATTTTGCTAAGGGACTAGCAAAAGTTAGGTATGGGGGTATGATGATAACGTCATCATCAGCCATAACTAGCTTTAATTTATCATAAACAATAGATAAATGCTCCTACATAACTACCAAAGAGCCCTAATTCATTACATATCAATTCTGAGAAATAAACATGAAAACAAGCGTAAATTTGCAGTTTTAACAGAATATCTTAATTGCAGAGCAATCACAGGATTTCCCATGGGTTAATTAAAGGTAAAATGGTCATAAATGTCTAATAAGTGAGTTCATACAGACAGAAATGGGTTTTTACTCATTTCGAGAATTAAAGGACATCTGAAACCTTAAAAACAGACCCGCTTAATTAAATGAGGTTCTTGTTAGGATAAAATTTATCTAAACCTTCTAAAAATCATATAAAAATATTCTCTAAGGTTTGGTATGCTTGCTTTGACCATTGGAACCCAATTTGACCTAAAACAGAGTCCCAAACAAACAGTTGCCCTAATTTGGGTTTCTACGCAATTTACCCAGTTGAACTTGGTCAAAACCTAAATCCAACTTCACCATCATATTCCTTGGGTCAAAATTAGGTTTGTACCAAAATTTGGGCCCAATCAGAGACTGTCTTGACTTAGTTTGCATCTCAGTCCAGTCTGATTCTTTTCTCTTACATTTATGTCCCTAACTTTAGAAATAATTGCACATGGGTCCCTAAGTTTATCATCCTTCTTTGCAAAGAGGTCCCCGTACCTTCTCCATTGAGATTCAAGCGAGGATTTCTCGCTCGATTCTCAATTAAACAATCCCAAATTTGAACCAGAGATTCCTTTAGTAATTCTCTTTCAATTAGTCCCAGCCTTGGATCCCAAGTCCTTCTCAATCTCTCATGCGAACACATGAAAGATTCGAGTATCATTTTGTGTGCGAAGATCTTGAGTTTGCAAGCTTGTTTCCAAGCTTGGAACTCCATCCTCAAGCCTATAAAAGGACTTACATCGCATCGCCGACCTCTTTAGCTCGGTTTAAGGCCACAAATTCCTCTTCTTTCTCTCCCACGGCCCGCTTCGACCTATGCTTCGGTGGCCCTCTCGATCTCTCTCATCCGCACCTCCAACAGCCAAATTGGAAGCGTAGCAATCTTCCTCATCTTCCTTCGACGGTGGCTAGCTAAGGCCCCGACGTCTCCAACCCTTTCTTCGCCGTCATCTCCCTCCCTGGAGTATTCACCTTCCACGGTGCCAGCTAGCCAAAGTCAATGCCAATCCTATCTCTTTCGACCACTTAGACTAGTTAGGTTAGTTCCTTTAGAATCTTAGGTTACTTTCCACTACTCAAAACCCACAAAAATACCCCTCGACCGAACGCACGTCGTCATCTTCTCCACCTCCGGCCATACCTCCGGCGAGGTCATCTGTTCACCTCACACCTCCAAACCCCTTGCCGACATTCCCAAAACTTTCGCTGTTCACCTTTGACCAAAACCCCTCTTCTATTTCGCCTTATCGCCCACTCCAAAGCTCCATCGAATAACCCACCTTCACGTCACCTTCCTCGAGGTCATCTGTTCACCTCACGCCCTCTCACACCACCAAACCACCACCGCACTCCTCGCCCCCCAGCGATGATCGTGAGCTATTTTAATGTGGTCGAGAGGCCGTGTTTATGACTTATAGGTCTTCGCCGAAGCATTGCCATCGCTGCCGCCATCTCCGCTCGTTCTTCGAGCTCCAAGTTGCAAGAGCTGTAGGATTCATCTCCAAGTTGTACAGAAGGCTTCTAAAACACTTCCTAGGTGGCCAATTGAAAACCACAACCTCAGTTGCCACTCCAATTGCTTGAAGAAGACTACTCGCTACTGCTTGCATACGCGAAGAGAAGAAGCTTGAAGATTAGTCCCACATCATGGGATTTAGAGGCTCTGAAGGCACATAAATTGATTTTATCACATCTCCTTACTGCCTTAGTATACCAGGGTGAGGTCCCGCTCACCACACACATGCCCGACCCAACCTATCCCTTACTCCTCGGCTGTGGCCCACACCCGTAGCCCTGGACCTGGGTACATGACCTGAATACCCGATAAACCTGGTCTGAGAGAAAGAAAAGGAAGGAAAGAAAGAGAGAGCGGGGAAGGGGGTGGGTTTTGCTCTTCAGAGAGAGAGCCCAACACTTGGCCGTGAGAGCTTGAAAGAAGAAGGGAAGAGGCAAAGCCAAAGAAAGAAGAGGAAGGAGAGAAGAAGAAAGCTTTGAAGAGCACTGTAGCAAAGCTTCATTTAAGTCGTCTGATTTGAAAGTCAGACGTCTGATTACTGTTGGATGATTTGGTTTATTTGAGATATTCGTGATGCATATCAAGAGGGCTTAGTTGGTGATTTAAATCACCACTTTTGACTTTTCTATTCTTTTTATCCCAAGATATATTGAGCTTCATTAAATATTTAATGTGATAGATTAATATTCATTGAAATATCTTTATAGTGCTTCATTTATTGTGCTCATTTATATTTTAATTGAAATTAATGTGTGAATTTCTATTTGCTCCGTGTTTGTCCTCGGACTTCAAATTCGGGTATTAATTGTATTTGTTTTCAAGCGATTTCGACCTGTACTACGACGCATCTTTTATAACATTGATTTTGCATGTGTGTGTGTCTATATATATATATACGGATCTAGAGAGCACAATGACTACAAACTTACGATTAGGCACGTCTTATTGGCCATTAGATGACAATCAGATGGTACATGGTAATACCATCAATGGAGGTGTTAAGTGGTTTCATAATGTACTCTAGATTGCTGGTTAGAGATATTTTTTCAAATTAAAAATTAGTGTAATTGATATCATTCCTAAAAAGTGTTACGTAAAATAAGCTATTCCTAACCGTGATTACTGAGTATAGGTTGGGCGAATTAAAGTAGTACGTGTGCTTAAAACGGTATGTTAATCAATACAAAATTGAGTTCTGCAATTTAAAATATACACAAGTGCTTCATAAAAAATGAGGTATTGTTATAACAAAACAACAAAGATGGTGTAACAACTAACAATGCAAATTCTAACAAATATAGCTATACAATGTAACATGAGGCTATGTTGTTGTAACAATACTACAATACCATTGTAACTAGTTAATGTATTACTGAGTGTTGTAATACAACAAATTAAAGATACATGTACCCGAAATACGTGGGCACGACAATGTATTACCAAATGTTGTAATATAAATATACCAAATGTTGTAATAAAATAGATATTTTATTGCAACAAATAAAGTAAACACATAAACATACGTGGGCAAGATAATGGTCTTGTCAAAAAATTATGTTACAATTACAATATAAGTGGACACAACATCTTATCTTATTTTAATTAATGGATGCAGCACATTAAACACATCTTGGTTGACTTGGCGTATTGCAAATAAATTCGCGAGTGGGTATCTTTCCCTAAGATCCACTCCGTTTAAAAATGTTGTGTTACACACTGTTGATCTGATGTAATATAAGTACATACACGAGTAGTTATCTCTTCATAATTACAATTGCATTCAAATTGTATGGTTAATCCCGGTGTAAAATAAAGTATAGATGTTACATAATCATAAATGCAAAAAATTTAGATGCTGATAATTTCAAAGGGTTATGTTACAAAATTTATAATTTGTGTATTACAGGTACATTCGCGAGTGGGCATCTTTCCTTTAGTATTTCTCCATTCAAACGGTTGTGTTACAAAATAGTTGATCTGACGTATCACAAATACAAACACGAGTTCTTATCTTTTTATGTGAAAAGTTACGTTCAAAATAATGTGTTACAAAACTTTTGAATGGAGGTATTACAAAATCATACATAAATATGTACCTCTATGTGGTATCAATGTGTTATAAGAAATTGAAAACATAGCAAGGAGACATAATTTCTGAAGGACTTAAAATGACGTATCGAAGTAACGTAATAGCATATTAACATTGTTGTATTCAAATTTATGTGATACAACTACATGAACGTCAATATTCATACTTATAATATTCCATTGAACAAGAGGATAAGACTTTGAAAAGGTGAATCTGTGCAAAACCAATACAATGGCACAGAAGTAACGAAGAATACGAGTGTCAAATGATAGAAACAAATGATAATAAAAATCAAAAAATCAAAATAGACAAAATAAGTAACAAATTAACAGACTTTGCATAAATCAAGGGATACTTTTTTACTTTTTTATATAACGTACCAAATATGTACGATAATTTTTTGAAAATGTTATAAACTGCTTCTGTGATATGGGTTTCATCAAGGTCTTGTCCAATTGGACGTACGAGAAGATAAGTTTTTCATAGAAAAAAAAGTATTGTGCTCAGTGGACACATATCCTCTGTGTGTGTGTGTGTGTGTGTGTGTGAATTCCCCCCTCCCCCCTCGGTCACCTGAATCCCAAACCTCATGTTAGTTTCCCTCTAGCCATCAACCCATCGTCCTTCCTCTTGTGCATCAACGTGAGAAGAGAGAGGAAGAGGAGACCACACCCTCGCCCCTTCCATTCTTTCCCTTTGTCAAACGCCGAAGGAGGGCAAGGAGTTGACACTGACAAAGGAACGGAGAAGTTGATGGCCGGTATTCCCTTCCCTCTTTTTTTTCCCTTCTCCATGGATACAAGGGTGTTTTGGTATTCACATCAAGGAGGAGAAGATAGAGAGTATAGGAGGGGTTGGACCGTGTGGATGGTCGAGTCGAGGGCCGCATTCATCAGCAGCCAACTTGACGCCAGTCGAGCAGGGGGTGGTGGCCTTCGTTGGGGGTTCACCGGATGCCGGCATGGTTTGGCATTGGGCTGGTTGGAGGGGAGATGCTGGGGGAAAGGACGTGTAAGGTGAGAAGGGCCGGTGGAGTGGGAGGAAGAAGGGAGGGTTTTTTTGTTTTGCATAAATTGCAGCTTTTAAATTATAGGTTTTCAATATTACTTTTGGGTCCCTAACGGCTGTCCCTTTGTTTGATTAATTTAGGGAGCAATCGAAGTCCGTTTTCGACAAGCCACATAGCACTAGGATCACGTGCAGTAAGTTATGACCTTCCATTAGAAGTGTCAAATTATGATTTTATCCTTGAGATTCCCATTAATTACATTTTGACATGTTTCCTCTTACTTGATTTAGAGACAGACACATGAAAGCACGTGAGGAGTAAGAGAAGTCTTTGACGTATGTATCGGAGTCACCTTGACCCCCGGTGACCCCAAGTAAAGTAATTTGACTCATTCCCTAATAATAAACATCTATTTGGCTCTTGTATTAATGGTCCTTGGTTTATGAGCATATCTTGTAGTCGCTAAGTCTTAAGATCCATGATTTGCTTTTGTGCTGGCTAGTTATTCCACTGAGGGTACTAATTATATGAAAATAAAGTATTGAATGAAATAATTTAGAGGAAATTCACTAATTGATTATTCAAGTCCTATGTGTAGAAATTAGGGATAATATAGTTGTTATTAAATGGACAAAGTAAAAGAAGATTATAGGGTTTCTTTTATCGAATTTGGGAATGAAATTGATATTAAATGTCATTGTTGTATTATATGTCACAAATGCAAACCCATTGCGTCAATTTTATTTATTTACTTAATTTTTACTGGTTTATTCTAAGTTGTTCACTGGGAGGTAGTTATTAACATACATCGCTCTCTAAGTTCAAAAATATTCTTTTATTCCAAAAATGTTGACTTTATTTACAAAAATAAATGAATGAATAAATAAATGAAAGAATTTGGTTAATTATCTACGAAGAATTAATTTAAACACATTACAGTACTTGAAAATATATGTATACAAATAAGCATAAAAAACTATGCATAACTGCTCTATGTTAAATATTTACAACTAATATAGATAATACCTAAGCATAAGTACAAAAATAATTAATAATATTTACTATACTATATTAGATTAATATACTAACATCTTTAGTAATATATATTATACATAAAGTAACAGATATATACGTCAGTAAAACCTTAGTAAAATTATATAGGTAATATAAGGTAAAACAACTATCTATACTAACATATATATAAAAATACAGTGACAGATCTATTCGTCACTAAAGCTCTAGTTATTTATATACATATATAAGAGCTCAAACATGCCTCTATACTATCCTTATATTACATATATCTATATATATACACTATACATACGTATAGTTATTTATTTACATTATATTACATTATTTATATACATATATATTATATATTTATACCGTACATGTATATACACATACAGATACACATATACACATGCATACAACACATACATATGCAAACTAAGGCACACAGAGAACTCAACACTTACTGGATTTAGGGTCGGTTCATGTAACGACCTGGTTCCCGAGTCCCTACAAGACACGAGAACCGGACCGACTCGACTAATCCCAAGACCTAGTCGTCCAACGAGGAAGTAACCAAAAGACAGTAAAATAAACCACATTCAGCATGAATATAACTAACAGTAAGAAAGTACAGCAGTAAGGAAAGAAATTACTACAGTAGGTACCACCACAACAGTAAAACAACATTTATCATATAACAAGAACGGCAGGTAAAGAAAGTACAGCGGAAACAAAAAAACTACTCACTAAAACAGAAACAAAAGAGGTACAAGGACTGTGGTAAACTCTATTGGACCCTACTTGGCCCAGCGTCCTCTGCAGCCGCCGACCCTGGCTGCTCAACACCTGGTCCTGAAAAAGGTAACGAGTGTAACACGTCAGCAAAACGCTGAGTAGAGTGGCAAACTAACTAAAGGCAACAGTAGAGTGTACAGTAGCCGTTATGTTCTATTACTTCCTTTATTCACATCTTTCAATTTTTCTCACTATTTCATTTATTTCTCAGATCCTTTACTTGATCTCGAATGTCCTCGTGGGAACGATCTTGATTGCAGTCTTTTCCAAAAGTAGAAGTAGCACGTGGTGCTCTCCTGGCCGGGAGAGTCCCCCGTGGTGATCCTTGTTGGTGCTAGAGCACCACGATCATTTGTTTTGATGATAACAAAACACGTGTTATTTAACATTTGCAATTTGAGTCCTAGATTTCAGGTCAATTGCAAATGTGGTCGTGTTTAGACGGAGTTCGAGCTCGCATCCAGGACGGATTGGAGGAGCTTGACGGAAAACAGAGGAGGTTTGCGTGGAGCGAAAGATTGAAGATGGAAGGAAATGAAGAATAGGATAGATTCTTTTTAATCCTTTCATGTACTTTTATCTTTATCTTTCTTGCACTTTATTTTCCTTAGAAAATTATGTTAAAGAGCCTCAAAGTACCCTAACAGTAGTCCTAGGAACACCGGCACAACCCTAGGAAACTTAGGTTTTCTGTAGAACACTTAGAAAACCAATATAGGGTTAAAACAGACTTTCCAGACGTCTAATTCACAAATCAGACGTCTGATAAAGTATTTTAAGACGTCTGACTGTTGTTTCAGACGTTTGATAACTGTTAGGCTGGACATAGTTAGTTCTGTCTGATGAAATCAGACGTCCAGACCTTAGACCAGACGTCTTAGAAGATGTCTGATGGATTTACCAGACGTCCAATTAGTGGATCGTTGACTGACTTAGCAGACACCCAAGAATATGACCGTTAGAGCCTTATCAGACGTCCATAGGCCTTTCCAGACGTCTGATAAATGACCGTTTTGCCTCGGCTGACCCAAAATCTCTTCTCAGAGATTTTCTAGCCGTTGCAACGTTTGGAAATCAATTCCCACAGTAAAAGTAGGTTTCCAGACGTCCAGACTTAGTGCCAGACGTCCTGTATGTCGTCTGATGGACTTGTACAAAAACCCTGTTTAGATCTGATTCAAGTCAGGAGGAAACCCGCATAGAATTAGACGTCTGACCTTGAGATCAGACGTCTTAAAGTGGCCTTCCAGACGTCTGATGCCAGAATTAGACGTCTGATGACCCTGTCAAATGTAATCATTGTCCTGATTTCGGCCTGATTCTCTTGGGCTTTGCACCCAACGGCTATAGAACCTCACCTAGATACACAAGATACACACTTAGAAAAACACAAGACACACTTAAGCAACATACTTCCACTCTCTTGTGTCCAAGAAGCTCTTGCTCTCTAAGCTCAAGTTCTACATCTTGAGAGCATCATTCCCTTCGCGCACCCGCTTTCCCGCCGTTGTCTACGAGAGCGACATTGCACCGTTGCGTGGCTCACGCACCCGCGTCATCGTCGACGCACTCGTTGCAAAGGGGAGTTTCCTAAATCCTATAGAAGCTTAGGTTAATTACTTTGTTGGCTCTATAGGTTTGTTATTTTATTTTACCTTTGTCTTTTGGTTGGGTATTCGCTTTGCGAATTCCCGTCTCCTTCGTGGGACAAAATCCTTCTCGTGGAGAGAAGGGGTTGAGGAACGCTACCCTCGTACTTGTAGCGTGGTTGTACTGAGGTTGAATCACCCTCGTTTAAAGTGATTCGTTTAGTGGATTTTGATCAACTTGGTTGATCGGAAAATCCTAACTCGAGAGGGTTAGGTGGTGGTTTTCACCCGGTTTGGGTTTCCACCTAAAAATACCTGTGTACATTGTGCGATTGATTTTTGTGAGATTACTTTATATTTTATTTCCGCATATTATTACGTCACCCCTCCTAGTAGGGAACTTTCAATCCTACCCTCAGTCAACCACCCCAAGGTCACTGACAGACGTAACGGTGACTACGGCACGCGCAATAAGCGCACAGGTAGCTAGCCCGCACTGGCACGCGGTCAGTCGTTTCCGTTAACGGGTGCGCCCAAAGCACAGCACGGAACCAGGGCAGAGCCCTCTCAGTAACAGGGGTCCAACCCCTCCACAGTAACCAAACCGGGGCCTTGCCCCTCCACAGTCCGCGCACCCTCGCCTGACTACCCTGGTTTGCCCTAGTGGGCCTAACAAGTCGGTGAAGGAGGCTAGCAGAACCCCGGGGCCCGTGGGGTAGCTAGTACTCTCCTAACACTACTAGCTCTCCTCGGTACTACGTACACGAGGGCCAACAAGTCGGTACAGAGTGGCCAGTCCTAACCCCCGGGTCCCTGAGGTGGCTAGCTCAGCTCTGCACTAAACAGGGGGACAGTCGCTCTCCTTGGTACTCCGTACTCAAGGGCCAGCTCACTTCCCCAATTCTATTCCATTCGCTTTCCAGGAGTTCTACTCCTACTTCCCCGTAGGGTTCCAGAACATCTCATGTCTTACTTTCCAGTTTCACGTTCTTACCAACCATGATCCCAATCATGTTTCTTTATTTATAACAGGCAGCTGTGAATTCAATTTACAGGCAGCTTCATATATTCCTTTCCATTTTTCCAAGACTGCATTATTATATATTCCACTAGTTTTTCCATCCTAGGATTCATGCCATATCCTAGGGTCTATCATACAATCTAGTTTTCCGGTCCTAGGATTCATGCAATACCAAGGAACTATCATTCCATATATTTCTCATTCCTAGGATTCATGCAATGTCCTAGGTTCTAGTTATGGTTCCATACTTTAACAAATTTTATTAATACTTAAAGCCACTCTACCAGGTACAACGGGAGTAATGGGGGCGTGATCGGGAATCCCGCGTGCCTCCGCGACTCACAAGACTGCAACTGAACGAGGTCCTATCACAAGGATCAAACACAAGGAGTGTCTCAAAACAGTGTATAGCTACTGTAGACGGGTAGAGGAATTAATTCTGAAAAGAACGCAACTCGAATAGCGGAAAACGGAGCCCGAACGGGCCCTAAACGGGTCGAAAAAGACGATACTGTGCAAAATCAGACGTCTGGAACTCCTTCCAGACGTCTTAAACGGTGGATCAGAGAATTACCTGTTCAGCGTGGTTTCCCAGACGTCCAGAAGTCTGCGGGGGACGTCTGGCCTAGATCCCAGACGTCCGATGGTCCATACGGACGTCTGTAGGTCACTCCCGCCGTCTGGTACAACTTCCAGACGTCTGATTCGCAAAGGATGGCGAATCAGCGAACCTGCGCACAGGAAACCCCCCTCCCTCAGTACGGTCAGTCGACAAGAAGGAAGAAGAAGGCGGAAAACTCACCTTTCAGACGTCTGTATGATCTTACAGACGTCGACCTTGCCGTCTGGCTATCAACCCAGACGTCTGATTCTGGAAATTTTTCCAGAATCAGGACCCTGCTCGGCCTCCGCTCGCGACGCCGCCCGCGTCGCACCTCGCGCTCCTGCTGCTCAGACCGCAGCAGGTCCCTCTCCACGTCGCTCCGTGCCCCCTGCACCCTCCGCCGGCTGGCCAAGCCGCTCCGGCGAGCTCGCCCTCACGGCAGAGCTCCGCCCTCGCACGCCGCACCTCCGCGCTCATTGCGGCCGCCGCTGCCGCCCTCGCATCCGCTCGCTCTCGCGCACAGGAAGGAGAAGGAGGAGACGGTGGAGACGGGAGGGGAGGCGTGGCCCTTTTAAGGCCGCACGAGGAGGAGAGAGGGGGTGGCAGGCCGCCTGCAGCCGCAGAGAGAGAGACGGAAAAAGAGGGAGAGAGGAATCGTGGGTCTGCGCGAACAGGCGCGCAGACGACTCTCCCGTGCGAAAATAACTGTTTTCCAGATGTCTGGAAACGATCCCAGACGTCTGTTCAGACGTCTGGATGTGATCCCAGACGTCTTAACCGATGTCTGGGCCTCCTCCCAGACGTCTTAAAAGACGTCTGGGGCACGCATTCGTTACAATATAACAAACTCAAAGGAAGTTTCGTCCCCAAAACTTGCGCCAACTAGGGTGCGGGAAAAGGATGTCCAAATAACCATAACAAACTCAAAGAGGACCGAAGCCGGTCCGAAAAGACGTACCCGCGAAAAGCTCCGGGTACCACTCCCGCATTGTCGCCTCAGGCTCCCAGGTAGCCTCCTCGTACCGTTGGCTCCTCCACAAAACCTTTACCAGAGGTACTTGCTTTCGTCTCAACCTGCGGACGGCTCGGTCTAGGATCTGCACTGGCCGCTCGGGGTAGGTCAGGTCGTCGCTCACCTCGACGCTCTCGTGACTCAGTACGTGGCTGGGATCGGCTACGTACTTCCTGAGGTTGGACACGTGGAACACGTCGTGCACACCAGAAGGCTGCGGGGGAAGGGCAAGTCTGTAAGCAACGGGTCCAACTCGCTCCAGGACCTCAAAGGGCCCCACGAACCTCGGCGCGAGCTTCCCTCTCACCCCAAACCGCTGTGAAGACGTGGTCCCCAACCTCGAACTGCACCTCTCTGCGTCTGCGATCCGCGTAGCTCTTCTGTCTGCTCCTGACAGTGCGGAGTCGTCTGTGGATCTGCTCAACTACCTCCTGACTCTGCCGGATCAACCTGGGGCCAACCTCCCACTTGGTCCCCACCTCAACCCAACTCAAGGGTGCCGTGCATTTCCGTCCGTACAGAGCCTCGTAGGGAGCCATGCCGATGCTCGAGTGATAACTGTTGTTGTATGCAAACTCCACCAGGGGCAGGTGCTCCTCCCAAGAGCCCCTCCAGTCTAGTACACAGGCACGCAAAGGTCCTCAAGTGTCTGTATCGTGCGTTCCGACTGTCCGTCCGTCTGGGGGTGGTAAGCCGTGCTAAACCTCAACCTCGTCCCCAAAGCCTGCTGAAACTCAGCCCAAAACTGGGACGTAAAGCGGGTATCCCGGTCGGATACGATCTCCCGCGGAACTCCGTGTAGTCGCACCACATCACTGATATACCTCTCTGCCAACTGTGCTGGTCCCAAAGTGACTCGGATCGGCAAGAATTGTGCCGTCTTCGTCAATCTATCCACTATTACCCAGACTGCATCGTGTTCTCGCTGGGTAACAGGTAAGCCCACCACCAAGTCCATGGTGATGCTCTCCCACTTCCACTCTGGCACTGGAAGCGGCTGAAGTGGCCCTGCAGGCCTCTGATGCTCAGCTTTCACCTGCTGGCACACTAAGCACTGCTGCACGAACTCACCCACATCCCGCTTCATCCCTCTCCACCAAAACTCGCGTCTCAAGTCATGGTACATTTTCGTGTTTCCGGGATGTATGGTGAATCTGGAACCGTGTGCCTCAGTCAGGAGCTCTCTCAACAGCTCCTCGTCTCTGGGAACGCACAACCGTCCCCTCAAGCGTAGCACCTGGTCTGTGAAAGAGAAGTCCCCTGGGTCCCCTGATAGTACTCTGTCGCGCAAAGACTGCAAGTACGGATCGGCCATCTGTCCCGTGATGATGCGGTCTATCAACTCTGGCCTGGTCTGCCGTGTCACCGTCACTGCCCCACAGTACCCTCGTAACTCTAGAGGTCGCCAACTGCCCACCTCCTCCAAAAGGCTCCAACTCTGTAACTGTAGACTGGCCAAGCGTGCGGGCGCCTTACGGCTCAAGGCGTCAGCCACCACATTGGCCTTTCCCGGGTGGTAGGAGATGCTGCAGTCGTAGTCCTTCAGGAGCTCCAACCAACGTCTCTGTCTCATGTTGAGTTCCTTCTGGTCAAAAAGATATCTGAGGCTCTTGTGATCTGTAAAAATCTCGAAGGTCTCACCGTACAAGTAGTGCCTCCATGTCTTCAGCGCGAAGACAACAGCTGCCAACTGTAGATAGTGGGTAGGGTAGGTATGCTCATGGGGCTTCAGTTGCCGCGAAGCGTAAGCGACCACGTGACCCCTCTGCATGAGCACACCTCCTAACCCCTGCAAGGAAGCGTCCGTGTACACAACGAACCCGCCACTACTGTCAGGGATGGTGAGCACGGGAGCCGAGGTCAACCTCTCCTTCAGCTCCAGAAAACACGCCTCACTGGCGTCTGTCCAAGCGAAAGGCACATCCTTCCGGGTCAACTGTGTCATAGGACGCGCAATCTGTGAAAATCCTCTGATGAACCGTCTGTAGTAACCTGCCAGTCCCAGGAAACTGCGAATCTCAGTGACTGAACGCGGTCTCTCCCACCTGAGAACTGCCTCGACCTTGGCGGGTCCACAGCCAGGCCGTCTCCAGAGATCACATGACCCAAAAAGGTCACCTCCCTCAACCAGAACTCGCACTTGCTGTATTTGGCGTACAGCCTGCGTCGTCTCAGAGTGTCCAGAGCCATCCGCAAGTGTTGTCCGTGCTGCGTCCGATCTCTAGAATAGATGAGTACATCATCTATGAAAACCACCACAAACTGGTCCAAGTACGGTCTAAACACCCGGTTCATCAGGTCCATGAAAGCAGCGGGGGCATTGGTCAGCCCAAACGGCATGACCAAAAACTCGTAGTGTCCGTACCGGGTGCGTAAAGCTATCTTGGAGACGTTGGTCTCCCTGATCCTCAACTAGTGGTATCCAGACCTCAAGTCGATCTTGGAAAACACCGTGGCACCCCGCAACTGGTCAAACAAATCGTCGATCCTCGGCAGCGGATATCTGTTCTTGATGGTGACCCTATTCAGCTGTCGGTAGTCCATACAAAGGCGTAGGGTCCCATCCTTCTTCTTCACAAACAGTACTGGGGCTCCCCAGGGAGACGCACTGGGCCTCACGAAACCTTTCTCCAAAAGGTCCTGCAACTGGGACTTGAGCTCTCGTAGCTCAAGCGGTGCCATTCTGTATGGCGCGGTGGAGATGGGGCTGGTCCCTGGTACTAGTGAGATCTCAAACTCGATCTCACGCTCGGGCGGTAGTCCTGGTAACTCGTCTGGAAACACGTCGGGGTACTCTCTGACCACCGGGATGCTCTGGAAGTCTGCCACGGGGCTGTGCTCTGCCACCACACAAGCTAGGAAGCCCTCACACCCCTGGCTCAAAAGTCTCGCCGCCCGAAGTGCCGAAATGCACCTGAAACCTCCGTCCACTGGCTGCCCGTGAAACTCGAAAGAAGGCAACTCCGGAATGGAGAAGACAATCTTCCTCTCAAAACAGTCTACCAAGGCGTGGTAAGCGGACAGCCAATCCATCCCCAGAATCACTCCAAAGTCCTCCATCTGTATCATAATCAGGTCAGCTGGCAGGCTATGTCCCCCGATGCTGACCTCGCAACCCGTGTACACCTCCTCAGCTACAAACAGCTGACCACTCGGACCTCTGATTACGAACGGATTCTCTAACAGTGTATAATCCTGGTCCAAACTAACTGCGAAACTGGCTGCGACAAACGAGTGCGTAGCGCCGGAATCGAAAAGCGTGTAAACGAGTCTGCCAGAAACTGAAACCATACCTGCTACCACGGATCCCGATGCTCTGGCGTCCCTGTGTGTTAGGGCGTTGATACGCCCCTCAGCCCTAGGTGCGGACGAAGCAGCCACACTCTGTGTCGGACGGGTAGGTGCTGGCCGGTACCCTCCTCGCGACTGCTGTCCTCCTCCTCGCGCCTGGGAACCGCGGCCTCCTGCGCGCCCTCCAGTGCTCTGCGCGGGAAGTATCTGCTGACCTCCTGCCCTAGACGGGCAGTCCCTCCTGACGTGGCCCGGCTGGCCACACTGGTAGCAGAGGGGAACCCGACTCCCGCCCTCAGTGAGTCCCTGCTGTCGGCTAGGCGGGGGTCCGGTGCTGGCGACTGGCCCCTGTCGAGGGCCCCCAAAGGCCACTGATGGCCCTGCACAGCGTGACGGCTCTCCTGCGGACGTCACGTGTCTCCGTTCTCGCCGGCCCTGTGAGAAGTCTGGCTGAAAGGGCCTCTTCCGCCCGCCGTCGGTCTCTCGCGCGGATGGGTTGGTCTCCTCGTAAGTCATAGCTGCCTCTACCACCCTCGAAAACGTCGGCAGCTTCAGGGGTTTGACATATCCCCGGATCGCAGGCCGGAGCCCCTCGGTGAACCTCCAAAGGCGCTCCTCCTCAGTGGCTACCGCTGTCGCTGCAAAGCGGGACAGCTCCAAGAAACGCGTGCGGTATGCGCTCACGGTCATCGTCCCTTGGCGGAGAGCGTGGAACTCCCGCCTCCTCTGGTCCTGCCACGTCTGGGGAAAGTACTGCTCGCAGAAGAGGGTGACGAACTGGTCCCACGTCGGCTCGTCCCTCTCCTGTCCCCGGACCGCCCTCCACCACCGGTGTGCTGCACTCTCCAGCTGGTACGTGGCAAAGGCCACGCGGCACTCCACCGGGGGGCGAAAGGTGTCGAAGATCTTCTCCAGCTGCTCAAGCCTGTCCTCTGCCTCGGTCGGGTCCTCATCCCCCTTGAAGGAGGGGGGCTTCAGCTTCCGGAACTGTCCGAAAAGCTCGAAGTGGCGCTGTAGGGGAGGTGCTGGGGCACCTCCAGGCGAAGGTGCCTCATGTACAGAAGTGTCGGAGGAAGGTGGGGGTGGCAGGGGTCCATCCCCTCCCTCGTGTCCAGTGCCGTGTCCGTCGCGTGGTCCCACAGAGGACTCCCCCTCTGCAACCCCAGGAGGAGGTGCTCGGGGTGGTGGGCGGAGCTCCTCTCGTACAATATCTCGAATCAGTCTGGCGAGGTCCTGGGCCTGGATGCCAGGGAGTGGTGGCTGGTCCACCGAGACGTCAACGACAGCACGTCCACCTCGCCGACCTCGTCCTCGGCCGCGCCCGCTGCCAGTCTCGCGACGAGGCATCTCCTGCGAGGTGACGCGAAGCAAAATGGAAACGTCAAAATAGACGGTACCTAACAAAACTTCTAAGAGCTCATGTCAAGAGATATGTTGTGGTGGCTACTCCAGCTATAAACATGTGAATTGGTTATTTTACAGTCAGTTGATTCACTTCTCGGGACGACCTTGCTCTGATACCATCTTGTAACGACCCGTTTCCCGAGTCCCTACGAGACACGAGAATCGGACCGACTCGACTAATCCCAAGACCTAGTCGTCCAACGAGGAAGTAACCAAAAGACAGTAAAATAAACCACATTCAGCATGAATATAACTAACAGTAAGAAAGTACAGCAGTAAGGAAAGAAATTACTACAGTAGGTACCACCACAACAGTAAAACAACATTTATCATATAACAAGAACGGCAGGTAAAGAAAGTACAGCGGAAACAAAAAAACTACTCACTAAAACAGAAACAAAAGAGGTACAAGGACTGTGGTAAACTCTACTGGACCCTACTTGGCCCAGCGTCCTCTGCAGCCGCCGACCCTGGCTGCTCAACACCTGGTCCTGAAAAAGGTAACGAGTGTAACACGTCAGCAAAACGCTGAGTAGAGTGGCAAACTAACTAAAGGCAACAGTAGAGTGTACAGTAGCTGTTACGTTCTATTACTTCCTTTATTCACATCTTTCAATTTTTCTCACTATTTCATTTATTTCTCAGATCCTTTACTTGATCTCGAATGTCCTCGTGGGAACGATCTTGATTGCAGTCTTTTCCAAAAGTAGAAGTAGCACGTGGTGCTCTCCTGGCCGGGAGAGTCCCCTGTGGTGATCCTACCCTTAGTCAACCACCCCAAGGTCACTGACAGACGTAACGGTGACTACGGCACGCGCGATAAGCGCACAGGTAGCTAGCCCGCACTGGCATGCGGTCAGTCGTTTCCGTTAACGGGTGCGCCCAAAGCACAGCACAGAACCAGGGCAGAGCCCTCTCAGTAACAGGGGTCCAACCCCTCCACAGTAACCAAACCGGGGCCTTGCCCCTCCACAGTCCGCGCACCCTCGCCTGACTACCCTGGTTTGCCCTAGTGGGCCTAACAAGTCGGTGAAGGAGGCTAGCAGAACCCCGGGGCCCGTGGGGTAGCTAGTACTCTCCTAACACTACTAGCTCTCCTCGGTACTACGTACACGAGGGCCAACAAGTCGGTACAGAGTGGCCAGTCCTAACCCCCGGGTCCCTGGGGTGGCTAGCTCAGCTCTGCACTAAACAGGGGAAGTAGCCAGCTCACTTCCCCAATTCTATTCCATTCGCTTTCCAGGAGTTCTACTCCTACTTCCCCGTAGGATTCCAGAACATCTCATGTCTTACTTTCCAGTTTCACGTTCTTACCAACCATGATCCCAATCATGTTTCTTTATTCATAACAGGTAGCTGTGAATTCAATTTACAGGCAGCTTCATATATTCCTTTCCATTTTTCCAAGACTGCATTATTATATATTCCACTAGTTTTTCCATCCTAGGATTCATGCCATATCCTAAGGTTTATCATATAATCTAGTTTTCCGGTCCTAGGATTCATGCAACACCTCGGAACTATCATTCCATATATTTCTCATTCCTAGGATTCATGCAATGTCCTAGGTTCTAGTTATGGTTCCATACTTTAACAAATTTTATTAATACTTAAAGCCACTCTACCAGGTACAACGGGAGTAATGGGGGCGTGATCGGGAATCCCGCGTGCCTCCGCGATTCTCAAGACTGCAACTGAACGAGGTCCTATCACAAGGATCAAACACAAGGAGTGTCTCAAAACAGTGTATAGCTACTGTAGACGGGTAGAGGAATTAATTCTGAAAAGAACGCAACTCGAATCGCGGAAAACGGAGCCCGAACGGGCCCTAAACGGGTCGAAAAAGACGATACTGTGCAAAATCAGACGTCTGGAACTCCTTCCAGACGTCTTAAATGGTGGATCAGAGAATTACCTGTTCAGCGTGGTTTCCCAGACGTCCAGAAGTCTGCGGGGACGTCTGGCCTAGATCCCAGACGTCCGATGGTCCATACGGACGTCTGTAGGTCACTCCCGCCGTCTGGTACAACTTCCAGACGTCTGATTCGCAAAGGATGGCGAATCAGCGAACCTGCGCACAGGAAACCCCCCTCCCTCAGTACGGTCAGTCGACAAGAAGGAAGAAGAAGGCGGAAAACTCACCTTTCAGACGTCTGTATGATCTTACAGACGTCGACCTTGCCGTCTGGCTATCAACCCAGACGTCTGATTCTGGAAATTTTTCCAGAATCAGGACCCTGCTCGGCCTCCGCTCGCGACGCCGCCCGCGTCGCACCTCGCGCTCCTGCTGCTCAGACCGCAGCAGGTCCCTCTCCGCGTCGCTCCGCGCCCCCTGCACCCTCTGCCGGCTGGCCAAGCCGCTCCGGCAAGCTCGCCCTCACGGCAGAGCTCCGCCCTCGCACGCCGCACCTCCGCGCTCACTGATGCCGCCACTGCCGCCCTCGCGTCCGCTCGCTCTCGCGCGCAGGAAGGAGAAGAAGGAGGAGACGGTGGAGACGGGAGGGGAGGCGTGGCCCTTTTAAGGCCGCGCGAGGAGGAGAGAGGGGGTGGCAGTCCGCCTGCAGCCGCAGAGAGAGAGGGAAAAAGAGAGAGAGAGAGGAATCGCGGGTCTGCGTGCACAGGCACGCAGACGACTCTCCCGTGCGAAAATAACTGTTTTCCAGACGTCTGGAAACGATCCCAGACTCTGTTCAGACGTCTGGATGTGATCCCAGACGTCTTAACCGACGTCTGGGCCTCCTCCCAGACGTCTTAAAAGACGTCTGGGGCACGCATTCGTTACAGTTCAGATCGGCTCACTTAACTGAAAAATCGTGTTTTTAATGGGCGGATAGCCTTTTCGAGAGATACACTGTATCATGATTAGGGTGGTACCTGACCTCTACTACGGTCACCCTTATTTAATTTAGGTGTATTTTGTTTGGTTCAATGCTCGTAAATGGGCTCATACGCTTGCACACACCTATGCACTCACGCGCACATGCACGCATGTAGGAGCACGCAGCATGAATCCCAAGAACAAGTTGCATAGAGTTTCTTTGGTGCCGAGCACTCGACGATTGAACAGCTGTAACAAAAATTCATGAAATACCATTTCAAGCGGTTGTAAAGCCACGATGTGGCACTTTGTTGGAGTGCCCCTTAGGCACCGCAGTGCGTCTAGCGCATCCTGATTTGGCAACTTTAGCCCTCGATTTGAGGGCCATAATTTAATTTAATTTAAAAATAAATTATGCCATTGTAAAGCCCTTATATAGGGCTACATAATTATATAATTACTTTACATAAATAAATTATTTACGTATACAATAAAATTAGGTAAAGTTTATCATTTGTATACGTTAAATCAAATGTTAATTTGTTAATTAAAGTACAAATTGGTTAATTAATAGTACAATTGACTTAATACATTATTAATATACATAGTAAATTATTTATTACATATTTTTATTACATTTAGCAGCTTTATTTTAATTTATATACAATTAAATATTGGTTTAAGATGGCTTTTCATATAAATAAACTATACATACTATAATATAGTATAAATACAATATAAATAAGTTGAAAATACTTAGTATAATATATTACAAGTATACACTATAAATTATCTCAGTATTAACTTAAATTACTAATTTATTTTATTTTAAGTTAATAAATTATCTAAATAACTTAATAAGTTAGTTATTTACTATAAATAAATAATTAAATTAAATTACAGGTATTATATGGTACATAATACATATATAAATATGTATGTACAGTGTTAGATATAAATATGTACATTTAAATAGGTTTATATAATTACCTAGTTATTATACATTTAAGTTATATAAATTAATATCTAATGATACAATAATAGTTATATATACATTAAGTTATTCTAAATACTTAATTTACTATATAGAATGCATATATAAATTATTTATAGATATTTTGTACATATTATATACTATATACATATAGCTTATGTTTAACTTTTATATACAAGTATATACATAGTATACATGAAATTTATGGGTATTTTTGAGGTTTTCTGATTTTATGGGTTTTATATATATAGGAGAGATAGGGAAGGGACAGAAAGAGAGAGAGAGAGAGAGAGAGAGAGAGTTCTTTTTGGTGATTCTTGAGTTTTGCTTTTTTATTAAGTTTTAAGGTATACTGAACTGTCAGCTGGTATGTTCTACCAAGTCGGGGGTTCAGATTACCTTGAAATTTTGTATATACCTAGAAAACTACCTGATCTTACTCAAGACATGTTTATTTTATTTTATTAGAATTTTCTATGATTTTTATTTATATTACAAGTTAACCAATTCTAGGCCTAAAAGAGCATTGGAATTGGAACCTAAGGCCTAAAGTGGACTCTAAGTGCTGGAAAGGATGTTCAGACATTCAGTAATGTCTTGCATATTATATAAAAGGTAATTGAAGCACTAAGCATGATTTTCACATTGATTTTCATTAATAAAATAGATTGGAAAGTTAGGCTCAATTTTAAATGGCTGACAATGGAATTGAAATAAGATTATAAGCCATCCAAATCCAATTTAATTCAAATACATGTATATAAATTCTTGCATGCATGGTTCTTAACACTACATTCATGTCATCTCCCATTTAAACTCCAAATCCTAGCTAGTTCAGCCAATCAGTGGCTACAGCAGCTGCAGCTAGAATAAATCAGTGCTATTGAAATTCAGTAGCTGCAGCTGCTATTGCTGTTACTCAAATGCAGCAGAGCAGTGTTGCTGCTACTTCTACATTGCAGACAGTCAAGAACTGTCTAGAAATCAAGGTCAGATCTTCAGGGTTTGATCTAAAGTAGCTTCAAGTTTGAAAATCAAATTGAAATGCAATTTAGTCCAAGGAAACCAATCCATCATAAATCCTTAAGATCAATGAATGAAATTCATAGAAAGATCAATTTAGATTGCTAGAACAGAGTGGTTGACCTAAATCAGCTCAAATCTGATTTTCACATTGAAATCCAAGTTGCATTTATCTTGAATACTCCATAAAAAATTTGAAGCTAACAAAGACAAGACCCAACTCAAAACTCATTCAATTTCCAGTTAACTGATTAAAAAAATTCTCATGAGAGAAAACCAATATTGCCCACTTGGCATTTAATATAAGATCACTTCATAATAAAATGGTTTAAGAACTTTACACACTGTGATTTAGTGCTCATGATTCTTAGGTGATCACTAAAAAAACCCAATTGGGTCATTGTTTAGGATCATTTCAGTGAATTTGAAATTCCTTGGCTAAACTACCCAATTTACAACTCACATTGGGCTTATGCTCATATGAAAATTAAAAACCACATCACACATCCTATATTCATCTCATTGCACCCAATTGTGTGAATAAAAATTTGAATCGCTTGATTAAATCCATTAAAACTCAAATCGACACCAAATCTTGCGACTAGGCTTAAAATCCACAAACAAATACATCGAGCAAATTCGGAACAATTGAATCGAGATCAGGGGCCTTTGTGAATTTATGATGCGAATGGGAGACTGCCAGAGTAAATCTTTGGCACAAATTCAGATCTAAAAGTCAAGGCTTCATATTTGAATTTGACCTTGATGAATGGGTTAATGATGAATAGAATGAGAGGGAATATCAGAAATGAATTACAATGTATAGGGAAAGTTGTATAAGTCGAAATGGAGGTGGAAAAATACCTCTCTAATTTGAATTGATCAGAGAGGGCGGAGTGGATCTAAGCTAATCTACTCCTACCCTACACTATATAATCATTGAATTTGATTTCTAATTTACTCCTACTGATCTAAATTACAGTAATTACTAATCTAAGCTACTATAGAAAGTAGGAAATCCTATCTAACTGGAGGAATGGGGTTGCTTGGATCCAAAGCCGGCGGCTAAGGAGGAAGGATGGGGGGAGTTCTCCAGCGAGTGAAGAGCCCACAAGAGGATTTCCAAGGTCATCCTCAGGCGTATATCATCCTTAGTGGTGAGGAGGAATTGTAGGTGAAAAATCACACCCTTGTCATAGGAGTGGCGAGTGAAGGGATTAGGAGAGTTGGAGGGGGAGGAAAGGATGGGCTCAAGAGGTGTAGTGGGGAGTCGATGGCACGCATAGGGAGTTGGGGAGGGACTTAAGTAGGTTGATCACTGGATTTGGGCACTGTAGTGGTGGAATCAAGCGCTTAGGTCTTAGGCGGTGGAGATGGAAATGAGGAGAGCGCGAGTGTTTAAATCAAAATGCCACCGTTGGATGAGATCTAGAGGGGAAGGTGATCACACGCGTCGAAGCGCGTGAAGCTTCATTTGGAGCTGGCCCTTTGGATCGAGAGACCACGAGATGAACGATCGAGATTGGTTGTGTTCTTGCGGTCTGAATAGTAGTCCACCTGTTGCAACTCTTTTGGTGAATTTGTGGAGAAGCCTTATGGTGTGAAGCGGTAGAGAATTTGCATGCAGACCCATAAGTGATGAAGAATGATAGTAGAGTCATCCTCAGGTCTTGCAAAGAAGCCCTTGGTGGTTATCAAATCGGTCCCTGGATGTTTTAATGTCAATAAATGTTTATGAACAAAGGACCTAAATGTATAACTCTAAATGCAAGGTCATAGTGATGTCCAAATGCAAACAACTTTTTATTAAGCTCAATTGAATATTCAAGAAGTAGATTTCACTTTTGATTTGAACTTTTGAACTTAAATGTATGTTCAATTTTGCAATTGGATCATCAATTTACATTAATGAATAAAATAACTCATTTTATGATCTAATTTTATGTTTTTAACACAAATTGGCTCTTTTAGGTCATTTCCGTTATTTTCCTCACTTAACCCTTTTTATGTGTTAATTCAGTAGTGTTTAACCTAGTTTCTAGCTTAAGTTGAGTATTTTAGCTATGATGAGCCACACCTCATCATACCTTCATGCTTTGGTTTTGCTAGTCCCTTAGCAAATGACTCATTAAAGTGCAAAGAAATTTAAGTATCGGATAGGTAAGTGTGATAAGATATCTATTTTTTCTGCTCAAATTGTTAAGTGTTTAAGGATGATCTTTAAGCTGAAAGATTTTCTGATAAATCAACTGTGTTTATGTCTGGACATTGTGAGAACCTGTCGCTTAGGAATACTGACCAGAACTTAAGAGTGATATGACATAGACCATCTCTCGACCAACTAAGACTCTTGATATTTAAACCTTAACTGCGATTTCTAGGACTCAGAAGGTTTTACAAGACTCATAAGCTAAGTAGTTATGGATGTGCTTAGTTATGGGTCAGGACTAACCAGTTGAATTTCAAAACTCAATCCCGGGGTTTCATGTCTTTTTAAGTCTAGGTTGATCCTAGCTTCAGCTCATGTTTTCAGATTGACTCTAAAAAATAAGAAAGACTCAAACCCAACTCTTATTGCTTTGTGTCTCAAAGAATATTTGGTAGAAACAGGGTATTTGTATTACACCCTAAAAATATTTTTGGTGGAAAACTATTTACAGGACTTTGGAGAACATACTTGACTTATTCAAAGAATGTCTTTTTCTGAAAATTCTTTTTGACTTTTTTTGATTTTTTTTTTCAACATAAATGTTAGTATGTCTCTGTCAACTTTATTTGGTAGAGCATACTTATTTGGTGGGTGAGTTCTTTGGTGGAAAGAGCTTCTTCTAGACACAAGGCTAAAGACTAGAATAAAGAGTTTACTTGCACGCATAGGTAAGGACTCCACCTTCCCTAATAAACACTAGGGTTGAGTTTCAAATTTACAAGGTCATTCCTGACCTGTGTAGTATGAACCAACATTACTTAGACTCTTAAGCCAAAGCAAACCAACGTTGCTTGGCTTTAGGGAGGATTAGGTTGGACATACCTCTAAGTAGGTATGTTCCTAGGATTGGGTTCTACTTGAGATGGGAGTGAATGTGGTTGATGGGATTTCGTCAAGTGCGATAGCTGGGCTCTCATCTCAGCTAAAGCCATGTCCTGTCTATGCTGCATAACAATGTTCTGCTGTTGCATGTCAGTGAGAACTTTTATGATTGTCCCTAACTGATCATCTCGTGTTGGCCTAGGGTGAGAGTATTGTGCAGGCCTGGGTTGGGGTTATTGGTAGGCACGTGGTGGATACCCGTGTGGTTGTGGAGTGCTCGGATCAGGTTGTGAAGTGGTGGTGCAGAAGGTTGTTGAGAGTTGGATCTTGGTGAATTTCTCGACCATGAGAAATTTGGATGATTCCGCCATCCAGGGTTATTGGTTTGTGAAAATGGGTCATTGTGAATGGTGTGGAGCTCCTTTGTAGCTCTGGAATGTGCAGGGAATTTAGTTGAGGGAGGAACAAAGGTTCCTCTAACCGGTGAAGGATATGGAAATGAATAGTCTGGTAAAGCAGGTTGTGTCACAGAAAGATTATTCACAGTTCCCCTCCCTGTGGGAAACTGAGAAGTGTGAGGTGCATGTGTCTAATAGGAAAAAGATGAAGGGTTTAGATAGGAATTTCCATACTTTATTTACTTTCTTCTCTATTAAGCCCACCTTATCCAACTGACTAGCCACATTTCTAAATCTCTATTACTGGATTGGGCTTCGTGTACTCCTGTGTGTGAATGGGAATGAGAGGACTTTCTATTAAAAACACTCATCGAAGCATTATTAATAGAATTCTCGGCCATGCATTCGAAGAGCTCAAAAGCTGAGTCCTCGTCTCGATATAAGAAATTGCCTCCATAAGCGGTATCTACAAAATTCCTTATGTCATCATGGAGCCCATGATAGAAGATTTGGACCTATTGCCAGCATGGGACACCATGGTGGGGACATTTCCTAAGAAGCTCGTGGAATCTCTCCCAAGCCTCGTGCATTTGTTCTCCTAAATTTTGTGTGAAAGTAGTGATGGCATGCCTCAAAGTGTTTGTGTGGCCTGTAACGACCCGGTTCTCGAGTCCCTACGAGACACGAGAACCGAATCGACTCAACTAATCCCAAGACCTAGTCGTCCAACGAGGAAGTAACCAAAAGAGCAGTAAAATTAACCACATTCAGCATGAATATAACTAACTGTAAGAAAGTACAGCAGTAAGGAAAGAAACTACCACAGTATGTACCACCACAACAGTTGAACAACATTCATAATATAATTTGAACTGCAGGTAAAGAAAGTACAGCGGAAACAAGAACTACTCACTACAACGTAACAAAAAGAGGTACAAGAGACAGTGGTAACTCTACTGGACCCTACTCGGCCCAGCATCCTCTGCAGCCGCTGACCCTGGCTGCTCAACACCTGGTCCTGAAAAAGGTAACGAGTGTAACACGTCAGCAAAATGCTGAGTAGAGTGGCAACTAAACTAAAGACAACAGTAGAGTGTACAGTAGCTCTTATGTTCGATTACTTTCTTTATTCACATCTTTCAATTGTCTCACTATTTCATTTATTCCTCAGATCCTTTTCTTGATCTCGAATGTTCCTCGTGGGAACGATCCTGATTGCAGTCTTTTCCAAAAAGTAGAAGTAGCACGTGGTGCTCTCCTGGCTGGGAGAGTCCCTCGTGGTGATCCTACCCTCAGTCAACCACCCCAAGGTCACTGACAGACGTAACGGTGACTACGGCACGTGCGATAAACGCACAGGTAGCTAACCCGTACTGGCACGCGGTCAGTCGTTTCCGTTAACGTGTGCGCCCAAAGCACAGCACGGAACCAGTCCAGGGCAGAGCCCTCTCAGTAACAGGGGTCCAACCCCTCCACAGTAACCAAATCGGGGCCTTGCTCCTCCACAATCCGCGCACCCTCGCCTGACTACCCTGGTTTGCCCCAGTGGGCCTAAACAAGTCGGTGTAGGAGGCTAGCAGAACCCCGGGGCCCGTGGGGTAGCTAGTGCCCTCCTAACACTAGTAGCTCTCCTCGGTACTATGTACACGAGAGCCAGCAAGTTGGTACAGAGCGGTCGGTCCTAACCCCGGGTCCCTGGGGTGGCTGGCCCCACTCTGCACTAAACAGGTACAGGTACTTCCCTTGGTACTACGTACCCAAGAGACAGTACACAACTACATCTCAGTTCCATTCCTTTCTCTTTCCAGGAGTTCCACTCCTAATTCCCCCGTAGGGTTCCATCCTTTTTACTCAAACATCCAGGTTTCACTTTCCAGTTTCACATTCTTACAATCCATGTTCTCAACCACGTTATTTATTCACAACAGGCAGCTGCTAATTCAAATTACAGGCAGCTTTATATCTCTTTCCATTTTCCAAGACTGCAGTATTATACATTCCACTAGTTTTCCCATCCTAGGATTCATGCCATATCCTAGGATCTATCATACAATCTAGTTTTCCAGCCCTAGGATTCATGCAACACTTAGGAGCTATCATTCCATCTATTTCTCATTCCTAGGATTCATGCAATGTCCTAGGTTCTATTTATGGTTCCATAATTTAACAAATTTTATTAATAACTTTAAGCCACTCTACCAGGTACAACGGGAGTAATGGAGGCGTGGTCGGGAATCCCGCGTGCCACCGCGACCCCCGAGACTGCAACGGAACGGGGTCCTATCACAAGGATTAAACACAAGGATTGTCTCAAAACAGTGTATAGCTACTGTAGACGGGTAGAGGAATTAATTCCGAAAAGAACGCAACTCGAATCACGGAAAACGAAACCCGAACGGGCCCTAAACGGGTCGAAAACGACGAAACTGTGTAAAATCAGACGTCTGGAACTTCTTCCAGACGTCTTAAAAAGTGGATCAGAGAATTACCTTGTTCAGCGTGGTTTCCCAGACGTCCAGAAGTCTGCGGGGACGTCTGGCCTAGCTCCCAGACGTCCGATGGTCACCCCGGACGTCTGGAGGTTGCTCCCGCCGTCTGGTACTACAGCCAGACGTCTGATTCGCGTTGGATGGCGAATCACCGAGCCTGCGCACACCCATCTCTCTCCCTCAGTACGGTCAGTCGATAGGAAGGAAGGGGAAGGCGGAAAACTCACCTTTCAGACGTCTGGACAGTCTTCCAGACGTCGACCCCGCTGTCTGGCTATTAGCACAGACGTCTGATTCTGGAAATTTTTCCAGAACCAGGGTGCGACTCGCCCTCCGCTCGTGACGCCGCGCCTCATCGCACCTCGTGTGCCTGCTGCTCGAGCCGCAGCAGGCCTCCCGCGTCGTTCCGCGCCCGCTGCGCTTCCCACCGGCCGGCCCTGGCAGCCCCGGCGAGCTCGCCCTCACTGCTGAGCGCCGCTCTCGCACGCAGCACCCCCTCCGCGCTCACTACGGCCGTCGCCGCCGCAGCAACCCCGCGCCCGCTCGCGCACTGGAAGGAGAAGAGAAAAGGGGTGGAGGCGACGGGAGGGAGCGCGTGGCCTTTTACGGCCGCGCGAGGAGGAGAGAGAACCGCGGCAGGGCGTCTGTAGCCACAGAGGGAATAACGAATATGCGGGTCTGCATGCTCAGGGACGCAGACTACCCGCGCATGTCGAAAATAACTGATTTCCAGACGTTTGGAAATGATCCCAGACGTCTGGTCAGACGTCTGGATGTGATCCCAGACGTCTGGGCCACCTCCCAGACGTTTTAAAAGATGTCTGGGGCATGCGTTCGTAACACGGCCTACAGGAAAGTACCTCTTTAGGAACTCATGTTCCAAAGAAGCCCATGTCTCTATTGGTGTGATCCGTGCATGTGTTCTAAACCAGAAGGCTGCCTTGTCCTTAAGTGAAAAGGAGAACATTTTCATCAAAAGCATGTGCTGATCATGACCTTGTAGACCCAAGGTTTGAACAAGATTTTTTAGCTCTTCTAAATGCTGAAAAAGGTCCTCAGAAGCAAGGCCATGGAAGTGAGGAATAAGTGCAATAATGTTTGGTTTCAGTTCAGCAGCACGACCCCCATCGGGATAGCATACAACAAGCATAGGTTGTGCAACTGCGGGATTATAGTAATCTCATAGTTGACATCCACGAGGTTGAGGTGCTGCCTGGGCAGCTCTAGGTTGAGGTTGAGGGTTTGTTAGAAAATTAACAACTTGTGCAAGCTGTTACACCTGTTGGGTAAAAGTGTTCATTTGAAGTTGTGTTTCAAACAGGTGTTGCAGATTAGGCATTGGTCCTCTCTCCGTTGGTGGTTGGTTAGGAAAATGAGGATATGGAGTAGGTTGGAACCTATGGTTTGGTGGTGGTGGTGGATGATAATGTGTAGAGAGATGTGGTGGAGGTTATTCTAAATCCTCAAATTGTGTAGAGTCATATTCGTCCTTAGGATGAATAGAGTGGTGAATGAGAGTTTGAGGCCTAGGAGGTATAGAATTGGATGTGGAAGGCATTGAAGTAGAAGCTTGGGCATCACTACCCAAAGGAAGTATTAACTCAGGGTTTTTGGATCTCCTACCTTTCATTGTGTCGATTTTTGAAAGTGAAAAATTGAAATCAGTCACAACTCAAGAGAAAGGACAAATCTCTATCAATCTCAAGCACAAAATTAGAAATCCCAATCAATCAAAGACCAATTAATTCAAGCGAGCGAGAAAAATTGAATTTTCCTAGGGTCTGCTACAATAAAATAGTAGTACACAAAAAAATGTTTCAGAACAATTGTACGCATCCTATGGAAGACTTAGCGGGGTGCAGACTTCTAAAATCCACCTGGAATCTGGATAAGACTGGCGTGCGAATCCAGATCCTATGGTTGCTTAAGGAGATGAGATAGAAACCCGTGTATTTGTGACTTAATGTGATCGTGTAGTGTGTATACAATAACAATCAATAGAATTCGATGAAAACTCAGTCTGAGTTTTAAATAGGTTTTAATGTCTCCTTGTTAATTTGATTTAAGTAGTTAGAAGTGTATTCTATGCAACTCATCTCGCTTTTTAGTTCTTTTCAAGTAACAAATGGTCTTGTTATGTTTAAGTCAAATGCAAAAATGGTAGGAGCTAAGGAAGATAGAAGATACGTACCTAACTCTAGCAATTCTATAGTTGATGTAATTTGACTTGAAATGAAATCTAGTAGGAAATGTGCAACCTAGGTATGGATGCCTAGAGATTGCTGCTGTTAGATAATGGATGAAATCTTTTTGTGTTTTTGATTTTTTATCTTTTTTGGATTTTTGAATGCAACAAATGAAAGCAAATAAAAAAGAAATCGATACGGAAAATCACGATACGGAAAAATTGTATTGATGAGAGATGAGTAGAGAGAGTCAAAAGAGAGTCCAGAGAGTCAAAGTTATACAATGGTGTGTAAGAACATGCTCTCACAACTTATGCCTAACAAATATAATACTATGAATATACCTAGGTCTAAACTACCACTAAACTAATCTAATAAAGCAGGAAATGCAGCTCCATCTGGAAAAACTACTCTGGGAAGTCAAGTTTGAAGTGCAGCGATCTGCCAGGGATAAGAAATGCACCTGGAAGAAGTCACTACTCCTACTCCTTAAGTGTTGCAAAAACAACAAACGATTAGTAAGGCAATTATATACAACACAAATCAAAGAATATAATGAATAAAAGAATCTATATTCAACAAAGAATACGAATGACTATATATAAAGAAAAGCAAAAGTATGTACAAATAAAAAAACAAAAGAAAATTTTTAGCAAATAGAAAGTTACCTCCCTGGTAACGGCGCTAAAAATATGATCGTTGACTACTGATTCGCACTAAAAAGGGTGTTTTGAACGTCATTGTTATAGTATGTGTCACAAATGCAAACCGATATCGTGTCAATTTTATTTATTTACTTAATTTTTACTGACTTATTCTAGGTCATTCATTGGGAGGCAATTATTGATATGAATCGCTCTCTAAGTCCAAAAATATTATTTTATTCAAAAAATGTTGACTTTATTTACAAAAATAAATGAATGAAAGAATTTGATTAATTATCTACAAAAGAATTAATTAAAACACATTACAGTGCTTGAAAACATATGTATACAAATAAGTATCAAAAACTATGGATAACTACTCTATATTAGTTATTTATAACTAATATAGATAATACCTAAGTATAGGTACAAAAATAGATAATAATATTTACTATTCTAAGTTAGATTAATATACTAACATCTTTAATAACATATATTATACATATAGTAAAAGATATATGCGTCAATAAAACCTTAGTAAAATTATATACGTAACATAAGGTAAACTAACTATCTATACTAACATATGTATACAAATACAGTGACAAATCTATTCGTCACTAAAGCTCTAGTATTTATATATATATATGAGAGCTCAAACATACCTCTATACTATCCTTATATTACATATATCTATATATATACACTATACATATGTATACCTATTTATTTACATTATATTACATTATTTATAAACATATATATTATATATTTATATTGTACATATATATATACACATACAGACACACATATACACACGCACACAACACATACATATGCATACTAAGGCATACAGAGAGCTCAACACTTATCAGATTTAGGGCCAATTAAGATCGGTTCACTTAACCCAAAAATTAGGTTTTTAATGGATGGGCAGCCTTTTCGAGGGATACACAACACCTTGGTTAGGGTCGGACCAGATCTCTACTAAGGCCACCCTTGTTTAATTTAGGTATATTTGATCTAGTTCAATGCTTGTAAATGGGCCAATATGCCCGCACACACTCGCACGCTTACGCACACACGCACGCACCCATGCATGCCAGTAGGCGCATGCAGCACGCATTCCGAGAACAAGTGGCATAGAGTTTCCTTGGTGTCGAGCAGCTGACGACCGAGTAGCCGGTAACACAAATTCATGAAATATCGCTTCAAGAAGTTGTAAAGCCACGATGTGGCACTTTGTTGGAGTGCCCTTTAAGCACTACAGTGCGTTTGGTGTATCCTAATTTGATAACTTTGGCCCTCGATTTGAGGGTCATAATTTAATTTAAATTAAGAATAAATTATGCCATTGTAAAGTCCTTATATAGGGCTACATAATTATATAATTACTTTACATGAATAAATTATTTACGTATATAATAAAATTAGGTAAAGTTTACGGTTTGTACACGTTAAATGAGATGTTAATTTGTTAATTAAAGTACAAATTGATTAATTAATAGTACAATTGACTTAATACAGTATTAATATACATAATAAATTATTTATTACATATTTTTATTATATTTTAGAAGCTTTATCTTAATTTATATACAATTAAATATTGGTTTAAGATGGTTTTTCATATAAATAAAGTATAACTACTATAATATAGTATAAATATGATATAAATAAGTTGAAAAAACTTAGTATAATATATTACAAGTATACACTGTAAATTATCTCAGTATTAACTTAAATTACTAATTTATTTTATTTTAAGTTAATAAATTACCTAAATAACTTAATAACTTAATTATTTACTGTAAATATATAATTAAATCTAATTACAGGTATTATATGGTACATAATACATATATAAATATGTAGGTATAGTATGAGATATAAATATGTACATTTAAATATGTTTATATAATTACCTAGTTATTATACATTTAAGTTATATAAATTAATATCTAATAATACAATAATAGTTATATATACATTAAGTTATTCTAAATACTTAATTTACTATATAGAATACATATATAAGTTATTTATAGATATTTTGTACATATTGTATACTATATACATATAGCTTATGTTTAACTTATATATATAAGTATATACATAGTATACATGGTATTTATGGGTATTTTTGGGGTTTTCTGACTTTTATTTATTTTATATATATAGGAGAGATAGGGCAAGGGAGAGAAAGAATGAGATGAGAGAGAGAGAGAGTTCTTTTTGGTGATTCTTGAGTTTTGCTCTTTTATTAAGTTCTAAGGTATACTGAACCGTCGGCTAGTATGCTCTACCAAGTCGGGAGTTCAAATTACCTTTAAATTTTGTATACACCTAGAAAACTACCTAATCTTACTCAGGACAAGTTTATTTTACTTTTTTGGAATTTTTTAATGATTTTTATTTATATTACAAGTTAACCAATTCTAAGCCTAAAAGACTGTTGGAATTGGAACCTAAGGTAAAGTGGACTCTAAGTGATGGAAAGGATGTTTAAACATTTAGTAACGTCCTACATATTATATAAAAGGTAAATGGAGCGCTAAGCATGATTTTCACATTGAATTTCATGAATAAAATAGATTGGACAATTATGCTCAATTTTAAATGGCTGACAAAGGAATTGAAATAAGATTACAAGCCATCCAGATCCAATTTAATTTAAATACATGTACATGAATGCTTGCATACAAAGTTCCTAGCACTACATTCATATCAGCTCCCATTTAAACTCCAAATCCCAGCCAGTTCAACCAATTGGTGGCTATAGCAGTTGCAGCTAGAACAAATCATTGCTATAGTAATTCAATAGCTACAGTTGCTGTTGGTGTTACTCAAATGCAGCAGCTCAATGCTGCTACTGCTTCTACATTGTTGACAGTCAAGGACTATCCAGAAATCAAAGTTAGATCTTCAAGGTCTAATCTAAAGTAGCTTCAAGTTTGAAAATCAGACTGAAATGCAATTAATCCAAGGAAATCAATCCATCATCAAATCCTTAAGATCAAAAAATGAAACCCACAGAAAAATCAATTCAGATTGCTAGAACAGAGTGGCTGATCTACATCAGCTCAAATTTGATTTTCACATTGAAATCCAAGTTGCATTTATCTTGAATACTCCATAAAAATTTAAAGCTAACAGAGACACGACCTTGGTCAAAACTCATTCAATTTCCAGTTAACTGATTAGAACAATTCTCATGAGAGAAAACCAATATTGCCCACTTGGCATTTAATATAAGATCACTTTATAATAAAATGATCTAAGAACTCTACACACTATGATTTAGTGCTGAAGATTCTTAGGTGATCAATAAAAAAAATCAATTGGGTTATTGTTTAGCCTCTTTTCAGTGAATTTGAAATTCCTTTTCTGAACTACCCAATTTACAACTCAAATTGGGCTTATGCTCATCTGAAAATTAAAAACCACATCACACTTCCTAGATTCATCACATTGCATCCAATTGAGTGAATAAAAATTTGAATTGCTCGATTAAATCCATTAAAACTCAAATCGACACCAAATCTTGCGATTGGGATTAAAATCCACATACAAATACATCGAGCAAATTCGACATAATTGAATCGAGATCAGGGGCCCTTGTGAATTTATAATGCGAATGGGAGACCCCCAGAGTGAATCTTTGGCGCAAATTCAGATCTAGAAGCCAAGGCTTCATATCTTAATTTGACCTTGATGGATGTGTGGATGATGAATAGAATGCGAGGGAAAATGAGAAACGAATTAAGATGCGTAGGGAAAGCTGTATGAGTCTAAATGGAGGTGGAAAAACACCTCTCTAATATGAATTTATTAGAGAGGGTGGGGTGGATCTAAGCTAATCTACTGCTACCCTACACTAAACCATCACTGAATTTGATTTCTAATCTATTCCTAATGATCTAAATTACACTAATTACTAATCTAAGATACTCTAGAAGGTAGGAAATCCTATTTAATAGGAGGAATGGGGTTGCCTGGATCCAAAGCCAGTGGCTAAGGAGGAAGAATGGGGGGAGATGTCCAGCGAGTGAAGAGCCCACAAGAGGAGCTCCAGGGTTGTCCTCTGGTGTATGTCATCCCTAGCGGCGAGGAGGAATTTGAGGTGAAAAACCAAGCCCCTATCACAGGCGTGGCGAGTGAAGGGGTTAGGAGAGTTAGAGAGGGAGGAAAGGATTGGCTCAAGAGGTGTAGTAGGGAGTCGATGGCATGCGCAGGGAGCTAGGGAGGGACTTAAGTAGGTTGATCACTGGATCTGGGCACCGTAGTGGTGGAATCAAACGCCTAGGTCTTGGGTGGAGATGGAAACGAGGAGTGCGCGAGCATTCAAATCAAAATGCCACCGTTGGATGAGATGTAGAGGGAAAGGTGATCACATGTGCCGAAGCGTGCGAAGGTTCGATTGGAGCTAGGCCTTTGGATCGAGAGATCACGAGATGAACAACCGAGATTGGCTGTGTTCTTGCGGTGTGAAGAGTAGATCACCTATTGCAGCTCTTTTGGTTAATTTGCGGAGAAGTCCTATGGTGTGAAGGGGTAGAGAATTTGCATATAGACCCATAAGTGATGAAGAATGATAGCAGAGCCATCCTCAGGTCTTTTAAAGAAGCCCTTGGCGGTTATCAAATCGGTCCCTGGAGGTTTTAATGTGATTAAATGTTTATGAACTAAGGACTTAAATGTAAAGCTCTAAATGCAAGGTCCTAGTGATGTCCAAATGCAACTAAGTTTTTATTAAAGCTTAATCGAATATTCAAGAAGTTGATTTCGCTTTTGATTTGAACTTTTGAACTCAAATGTGTGTTCAATTTTGCAATTGGATTATCAATTAACATTAATGAATAGAATATCTCATTTTATGACCTGATTTTGTATTTTTAACATAAATTGGATGTTTTAGGTCATTTTCGTTATTTCCCACACTTAATCCTTTTCATGTGTTAATTTAGTAGTGTTTAACTTAGTTTCTAGGTTAACTTAGGCATTTTACTTATGATAAGTCATACCTCATCAGGTACTATAAATGCATGAATGAATGACTCGATTGGAATTGGAAACTAAAAATAGATAACTGGATATGGCAATCAAATGAGTTTGTTGGTGGATCAAGGAGTGGGCTAACTTCCCTGCAACTCTGTGACTGGCCTATTGGACAAGCAGGTAGCAACATAGGGGTACACAGGTATATAAGTATGATTTTGGATGGATACGTACCCAAGCTGTGGAGAGGAATATATACGAGTCAGCATAGGTCATGTCTACGTGTATAGCTCATAGCATGCAACTGCTACACTACCTATGCTAGAACACTACGTACACGTCATACCTCTTGGAACATCGCAACGAGATCTCCTCGTGTTGAGGAATGGATACGGAATAATTAAGATTGTAATATCGAAGGGCATACACTGTTAAATTAAATTTGAAATAATTGAGAAGTAATTGGATCAGGCATAAAGAAAATATCACATTGGTACCCCTCTTTTCTACATCTTTATTTATTTATCTATTTACTTATTTTATTTTGTCACTTTCCCTTTACTTGCACTACTCTACTTAGTGTCTACTAACGACTACTTTAGGACTTCGTACTCAGGTACTGTTGAGCAGTCGGGAGCGGCTGTGCATGGAGCTACGTTAGTGGAACCCAATTCAATTCCTACAGTCGATCCATGACGCCTGGAGTCCTTGGAGGCTAGTCTTTTCTTGTTTTCCTAGTTATGCCATAGACAGTATTCTCGGTACTTTCCTTCCTTTGTTAGTTTTACTTTGGAGAACATTTTCTGTTTATTACCTTATTTTCTCATCGTAATGCAATGTGATTAGCTATTTGGCCATGGTGATATTTTATGATTACGTGCTGGATGACTGCGATCATGTTTTGGTATGATTCTCGTACTCGATGACCTGCACTCCATCGTTGATTTGCATGGTGGCACTCGGGTCATTACAGTTGACCTATATGTTGGAACATTAGATGGACTAATATGTGTAAATGATTATATATTCATAGCTGTCGATTAATTGGCCCACATTAAAAGTGATCAAATAGGCTTGTAATATAAGCTGGGCATAGATGCAACATTAAAGATATGGAAATATATGTGTAGAGACTTGTGGGTCATTTGTCTTTCCTTTGATGGGTAGAACTGCAAATGACCAAATACAAATTAATTGTGATTAATTTGTATTAAGGGGTAGTTATGGTCCTCATTCCTTAACACAAGAAAAGGTGGCTCTCATTTGAATACAACCCCATTTTGACTGAGAGAGGAAGAGAAGACAAAAGTTTGCATTCTCCATCAGAAGGAAAGTTGTTGGTGGATTGATACTCCTCGCTTCAGGTCGTGTTAAGGTTTAAAAGATCCAGCTACTATCGTTGTCAGTTTTCCGTGGCTCTCAACTCAGGTATGAGTGCCATTCTTCATCCATTTATGTAACCATATGTTAATATAGAAATGTTGTCAGGTACCATAATTGTTGGTGATGTTCTATAGATCATAGGCTCACTCATAGATTAGGTTAGATGCATGTTCAATCAACCATAGAAGACCCAAAAATCGTACCATAACTGCTTTGGGTATTGGCACTATTCATTAGTATCGGTACATGCAATGTACAAGACTTAAACTGTATTCATGAGGTATCGGTACTTATCCTTAGTATGGTACTGAGTGGATACAAGATTACTTTGTGGCATAAAACTGTATTTCGCAAGTACCAGTACTGATCATCAGTACCGGTACATGTTGAATACAATCCTTGATCTGAGGATCTGGGATTTTATCCAGTACACTACATGTACCGGTACTAACTTCTATTGTTGGTACACTATGAGTGCTGGCTTATTGCCCCAGAACTTCAAAGACCTTGCTAGTACTCAATGAGTACTAGTACTCAATGATTAGTACCGAGACTTGTTGGGATCAGTTTTGTCCTGAATGGTTTTCAGTATACTTCAGGTACCGGTACTTAGAGTATCGGTACACCTTGAGTACTGATGAGCATCCAGTATTCTTCAGGTACCGATACTCTTCATTAGTACTGGTACACCTTAAGTTTTGATTACCCAGGGGTGTACACGGGTCGGGTTCAACCCGAACCCAACTCAATTGGGTTGGGTTGTGACTTAGATTGGGTTGCTCGATAAAAAATGGGTTGGGTTGGGTTTGAGGCCTAATAAACCCAACCCAACCAGCAACCCAATTCGACCCAATACACACACACACACACGAGTTTGAGAGTATCCATTAAAATTTTAAAGGAAAAAAAGCTATCTTGTTTAAACTTGAAAGGTGAAGAAAAAACCCATGCAAATAACGCATGCCACTCTCTCAATTTCACTTTCCCTCTCCCTGTGTGCTCTCCATCGTGTGCTTCTTTTCAATTTCCCTCCGCTCGAAAGCCCTATATCGAGCTTCCTCTCTTGTCGTCGCCACAACCTTCTCTCACAGCTCCCTTCTCGTTGTCGCCACAAACCTCTCTCGCAGCTCCTTTCTCGTTGTCGCCATTATTCTCGTCATTACCACTTGAGGTTAGCATCTTCCTCCCTCCTCTCTTCCTCCTCTACATTAGTGACAACCACCACCTCCCTTCACTAGAGCCACCATTACCGCCACCACCACCATCACCACACAACCCACCACCCCCTCATCGCCCATCCATCGTTGTCACTACCTTCCCTCTGCCCAGCCTATGCCTACCACCAAAGCCGCTGGCCCACTGCCACCGATCCACCACCACCATACAGCCCACCAGCCCACCCCTTACCGGCCGGCTACCATCCTCTCTACCTTTCCCTTCGCCTAGCCTATCACTAGAGTCGGTACCACCACCATCACCATCACCACACAACCTACCACCCCCTCACTGACTATCCTGCTTCACTATAGCAAAGCCACCACCCCCTCTTTCGGCCATCCTCCTCCCCCTTTAACTTCCCTTAATTTAGTATAAATTATTTGAAACTTAGACTAAGCATTCAAACTTTGACACTTAAATTAGATACCATTATTTAGGTTCTCATCTAATTCTTTATTTAGACTGAATTAAAAAACATCCACATGTACATCTTGAATTTTTCCTTACTAGTAAAAAAATATTTTGATTCTCGTCTAATTCTTTGTTTTGAATGCCTACATCTGTGAAAAAAATTACATGGATAAGATAATCGTATTGTAATATGTGTTTACTTTTCTACAGGAAAGATGTACGCTATCAAGCTTTTTTTGTTTTTACCTATGTTATTCACTCTTTTAGAAAATATAAGTTATTTATAAGTTTAAAATGTTTTGTTATTAAGTATGAAAGACATAGAAAATATATAGTAGATAAACATAAGTTTTGAGTCCTTTGACTGGTCAACAACCCGCTCAACCCAACCCAACCTGACCTGATTTTTATGAGTTGGGTTTGGTAGTGTTACGACCCGGTTCCCGGATCCCTACAGGACCCAAGACCGGCTCGCCACGACTAATCCCAAGATCCAATTGTCCAACAAGAAATAACCAAAAAGCAGGAAAGTAAACCACATTCACATTTGTAATATAATTAAGCAGTAAAAACGTACAAAGCAGTAAAAGAAAGTAAAATTGCTGTTCCAATACATACCACCACAACAACAAAAATAACAGAAACGAAAGCAACAGTAACAACAACAGTAACTAGAAGTCTGAAACTGACTACAATAGTAAAGGGGTATAACAAAGAGTGCAGAAAAACTACGGCTGGGCTCGACTGGGCCCAGCACCCTCCGCAGTCAGAAGCTCGGGCTGCTCAACTCTTAGACCTGAACAGTGGTATGAAAGAGAGAGAGTTAGCGAACGCTGAGTAGAGTGGTAACTAAAAACAACAGGTTTAATTCTCTTTTCTAGTTATTTTATTTTACATGCATTTCCTTTTCACCCCTTTTCCTCAACTTTCAGATTTTCTTGATCTTGCATGTTCCTCGTGGGAACGATCTTGATCGCAGTCTTTTTCGAAGAGTAGAAGGTACACGTGGTGCTCTCCTGGACTGGAGAGTCTTCCGTGATAGTCCTACACCCAGTCAACCACCCTAAGGTCTCTGTCAAGATGTAGCAGTGACTACGGCACGCGTGAAAAGCGCACGGGTGCTACCCCGCACTGACACGCGGTCAGTCCTTTCCACTAGCAGGTATGCCCAAAGTACAGCATGGAACAGTATAGGGTATAACCCTCTCAGAAGCAGGGGTCTTACCCCTCCACAGTCCGCGCACCCTCGTCTGACTACCCCGGTTTCCCAGAGGGCCTAACAAGTCGATGTAGGGTGGCTAGCTGAACCCTGGGCCCCATGGGGTGGCTTGATCCCTCCCTACACTAGTAGCTCGCCTTGGTACCGTGTACACGAGGGCCAACAGAAGTCGGTGTTGAGTGGCCAATCCTAACCCTGGGTCTCAACCCAAGGGCGGCTAGCTCCGCTCTACACAAAAAGGAGACAGTCGCTCTCCTTGGTACCACGTACTTAAAGGCCAGCACACTTCCCATCTACATTCCATATTTTTCATCTAACCACAGGAGCTCTACTCCTAACTCCCTGTAGGGTTCATGCTCATATTCACCACATTATTCCGATCCAGATTCCATCATTCACAATTTAGTTCTCGTTTATACACAGGCAGCTCATGTTTCCACAATTTATTACATGCAACTAATGATTTCACAGGTAACTGTTCATTTATCTCAGGCAGCTCATATTCTAACAGGTAGCTCATAACTTTATTACAGGCAATGGCTAGTAGTTTCACTTATTTATGTATACAAATACAATCATGCAGTACAATTGGTTTATTTATTTCTTTGTCCCAGGGTTCATGCCACATCCTAGGTTTCCAGTTGGCTAATTCCACAGATACATTTTAATAAGATTAACAAGGGTAGACCACTCTACCAGACAATCTGGAAGTAATGGGGGCTCGAGCCGCAAACCCAGGTGTCTCTGCGAGTCCCAAACATGTAGTAGGCCGAAGCTCTATACCAGGGAATACATCACAAAGGAAGATTCAAAACAGTGTATAAAGGTTTCTAGTACGTAGAGAAACTCACAAGGAAACTATAGATACTTCGTTTGCGTAAAACAGATCCCGATTGGACCCCAAATGGGTCAAAAACGTGTCTACTGACCAAATCAGAGGTTTGGAAACAAGTCCAAACGTCTTAAAAGTTACAGAATCTCACCTCAATTTTCTTTAGTGCTGCAGATGTCTAGGACTCCCCTACGATTGTCTGAAAGCGGTTCTAGACGTCGGACCACTCCTCCAGTCATTTGGAAGCACCTCCGGTCGTCTAGTGAGCTGGTCATACTTTCGAAAGTGTGTGGGAGGGCATTCCACACACCTTCCCAAGGCTGCTCTTGCGTACGACAGAGCAGCCGCCCCAAAATTAGATCGGCAAAACCTGTAACGAATGTGTGCCCCAGACGTCTTTTAAGACGTCTGGGAGGTGGCTCAGACGTCGGACAAGACGTCTGGGATAACAACCAGACGTCTGATAAGACGTCTGGGATAGTTTCAAGACGTCTGGAAATCCGTTATTTTTGACACACGCGAGTCGCCTGCGCGCCTGAGCGCGCAGACCGCTTTTTCCCCCTTTTTCTCTCTGCGGCTGCAGGCGGCCTGCCACCTCCTCTCTCCTCTCCGCGCGGCGTTAAAAGGGGTGCGCCTCCCCTCCCGTCTCCACCGCCTCCTTCTTCTTCTCCTTCCTGTGCGCGAGAGCGAGCGGACGCGAGGGCGGCAGCGGCGGCCGCAGTGAGCGCGGAGGTGCGGCGTGCGAGGGCGGAGCTCTGCCGTGGGGGCGAGCTCGCCGGAGCGGCTTGGCCGGCTGGCGGAGGGCGCAGGGGGCGCGGAGCAACGCGGAGAGGGACCTGCTGCGGTCTGAGCAGCAGGAGCGCGAGGTGCGACGCGGGCGGCGTCGCGAGCGGAGGCCGAGCAGGGTCCTGATTCTGGAAAAATTTCCAGAATCAGACGTCTGGATTGATAGCCAGACGACAAGGTCGACGTCTGTAAGATCATACAGACGTCTGAAAGGTGAGTTTCCGCCTTCTTCTTCCTTCTTGTCAACTGACCGTACTGAGGGAGGGGGTTGGCTGTGCGTAGGTTTGCTGATTCGCCATCTTTTGCGAATCAGACGTCTGGAAGTTGTACCAGACGGCGGGAGTGACCTCCAGATGTCCTGAGGGACCATCAGACGTCTGGGATCTAGGAAAGACGTCCCTGCAGACGTCTGGACGTGTGGGAAACCACGCTGAACAGGTAATTCTCTGATCCACCATTTAAGACGTCTGATTTTGCACAGTATCATCTTTTTCGACCCGTTTACGGCCCGTTTGGGCTCCGTTTTCCACGATTCGAGTTGCGTTCTTTTCAGAATTAATTCCTCTACTCGTCTACAGAAGCTATACACTATTTTGAGACACTCCCTGTGTTTGATCCTTGTGATAGGACCTCGTTCGGTTGCGGTCTTGAGAGTTGCGGAGGCGCGCGGGATTCCCGATCACGCCCCCATTACTCCCGTTGTACCTGGTAGAGTGGCTTAAGTTTATTAATAAAATCTGTTAAAGTATGGAACCATAACTAGAAGCTAGGACATTGCATGAATCCTAGGAATGAGAAATGTATGGAATGATAGCTCCTAGGTGATGCATGAATCCTAGGGCTGGAAAACTAGTGGTATGCTAGATCCTAGGATGTGACATGAACCCTAGGATGGAAGAACTAGTGGAATGAATAATACTGCAGTCTTGGAAAAAAATGGAAAGGAATATAAAGTTGCCTGTAATTTGAATTAATAGCTGTCTGTTATGAATAAAGAAACATGATTGAGATCATGGATTTTTGAGAACGTGAATCTGGAAAGTGAAACATATGATGTTCTGAGATAAATAGCTGGAACCCTACGGGGAATTAGGAGTGGAACTCCTGGAAAGAAAAAGGAATGGAAACTGAGATGTAGTTTGTACTGTCTCTTGGGTACGCAGTACCAAGGGAAGTACCTGTACCTGTTTAGTGCAGAGTGGGGCCAGCCGCCCCAGGGACCCGGGGTTAGGATTGGCCGCTCTGTACCGACTTGTTGGCCCTCGTGTACGTAGTACCGAGGAGAGCTAGTAGTGTTAGGAGAGTACTAGCTACCCCACGGGCCCTGGCATTCTGCTAGCCTCCTTCACCGAATTGTTAGGCCCACTAGGGCAAACCAGGGTAGTCAGGCGAGGGTGCGCGGACTGTGGAGGGGCAAGGCCCCGGTTTGGTTACTGTGGAGGGGTTGGACCCCTGTTACTGAGAGGGCTCTGCCCTGGTTCCGTGCTGTGCTTTGGGCGCACCCGTTAACGGAAACGACTGACCGCGTGCCAGTGCGGGCTAGCTACCTGTGCATTTATCGCGCGTGCCGTAGTCACCGTTACGTCTGTCAGTGACCTTGGGGTGGTTGACTGAGGGTAGGATCACCACGGGGGACTCTCCCGGCCAGGAGAGCACCACGTGCTACTTCTACTTTTGGAAAAGACTGCAATTAAGATCGTTCCCACGAGGACATTCGAGATCAAGTAAAGGATCTGAGAAATAAATGAAATAGTGAGAAAAATTGAAAGATGTGAATAAAGGAAGTAATAAAACATAACAGCTACTGTACACTCTACTGTTGCCTTTAGTTATTTTGCCACTCTACTCAGCGTTTTGCTGACGTGTTACACTCGTTACCTTTTTCAGGACCAGGTGTTGAGCAGCCAGGGTCGGCGGCTGCAGAGGACGCTGGGCCGAGTAGGGTCCAGTAGAGTTACCACAGCCTTTTGTACCCCTTTTGTTTCTGTTCTAGTGAGTAGTTTTTGTTTCCGCTGTACCTTCTTTACCTGCAGTTCTTGTTATATGATAAATGCTGTTTTACTGTTGTGGTGGTACCTACTGTAGTAGTTTCTTTCCTTACTGCTGTACTTTCTTACTGTTAGTTATATTCATGCTGAATGTGGTTTATCTTACTGTCTTTTGGTTACTTCCTCGTTGGACGACTAGGTCTTGGGATTAGTCGAGTCGGTCTGGTTCTCGTGTCTCGTAGGGACTCGGGAACCGGGTCGTTACAAAACCTCTGCGGTGCGACCTGCATGGCCGTAACCGTCAAAAGAATGTACCTTCGCGATAAAGGTGTTTTCAGACGTCTGGTCTTGACTTCAGACGTCCAGAAGCTCAGCAGTCGTCTGGACTACACTCCAGATGTCTGATATTGGAAAAATTCCAGTATCAGAACCTGCTCCCAACGCTCCTCACCGCGCTCCGCCACGTTTCTCCTCGCTCCGCCGCAGCTGCAGCTGCTGTAGGTGGTCGAGGATGTTGCTTTGGATTCCCTCCTCCTCCCGCATGCGCCGCGATGGCCATGCCAGCTTTGACAAGCTTCCACCGAAGCTCCTGACCTCGGTCTCCTCCTCCTTCTCATGCACTCTCCTCCTTGCTCTTATGCGCTCCCTCGCTCACCTCCTCTTGCCGCTTCGCCGTGCTCTGAAGGTGGAGAGGGTGGTGTGTGGAGTGGAGAGGAGAAGAGGGGAGGGTGGCCTTTTATAGAGGTCAGGGGGTTTAGGGTTCAGTAGGGGGAGAAGGAGAAAAGAGAGAGAGAGAGAAAAGGAGTTCTGCTTGCTGCCTGCGTGCAGAGTGCAGATCGCGTACAAAAATTTCATTTTCAGACATCCGGGAAAGGGTCCAGACATCTGGACAGACGTCTGGCTGACACTCCAGATGTCTTAAAGGGCTAAAAGTGGGACGGGTCTTTACAGGTAGTGTAACGGGTTAGGTTGGGTTGGAAACATCCCAACTTGAAAACTATGGGTTGGGTTTCGGTTGAGTCCCAACCCAACCCAACCTGACCCGTGTACACCCCTATGATTACCCATACAGTGAACCAAGTATACCGATACTCATTCATGAGAACCAGTACTACTTGGATATGGGTTGTACAACTGGGAGCTAACCATATAGGTACTTACCTTTAGTATCGGTACTTGTTGGATATACCTCTTCTTTACTTGGGTTAGCCTTAATCCCATTACACAGTTATTATTGGGTTAATCGCATTTTAAATCCAACAAGTGGTATTAGAGCCTTATGGCTCAATTATTGGTTAGCTTAAGATTAGATTCAGTCTGTTTAATGCGTAATAATTGAATAACAATTGTTATATACATGTTGTAATTTTAGCTGAGATAACATCCTCCAAAGTGGGCTCTCTTATTGAAGCTAATGAACTACACTTGTAATAAGTGCTGAGTGTAGGCAATGATGGAAACTTCTAGTGGCCCAAAGGAAAGTAGAGTTTGCCAGAACTGGTTATACTCTTGTGATAAGATATGTGTGTGGTGGTTGTTAGGCTTTGTTGTGTGACCATTATATCGACCCAAAGGAAGGTCAATGGTTGACATGATACTTAATCACCAACATGATATTATCACACCAAGACACCACTTACTTGTTAACCCTTTATCCAAAGATCAGGCTATTAAATGAAATACTCAGTGCCTTGTGATGGGAAACTTGATTGTCATTCAATTCATTTTACATTCTTTTGTTAATTTGAGCATGATTGTTAATTTCTTTGTAAATTGATTATGTTTCAGATTTTACACCTACCAACATTACCTTTACAATTAATCAATTCCAATGCTTAGTGGCTCTAATTTTAAATCATGGAGAGAGAACTTATTGATAGTTCTTGGAGTCATGGATTTAGACCTTACGATAAGGGTACACTCTTCCACCATTACAAAAACCAGTATTGCTGATCAGAAAAGAGAGAAACAAAGGTGAGAGAGGTTAAATCGCATGTGTATGATGATAATGAAAAGAGCCATTCCAGAATCATTTAGGGGTACTATGTCTGAATCTATAACTACGACTAAAGATTTCTTTGCTGAAATTTAGAAAAGGTTTGCCAAGAATGAAAAGGCTAAGATTGGTACGCTCTTGACAAACCTTATCTCAATGAGGTATATGGGTAAGGGCAATATTAGAGAGTACATCTTGTAGATGTCTCATCTTGCTTCTAAACTTAAAGCAGTTAAACTTGACCTTTTTGAGGACTTGTTGGTGCATTTAGTGTTAATCTCTCTTCCACCCTCATTTAACCAGTTCAAGGTAAGCTATAATTGTTAGAAAGAGACTTGGTCTCTGTAACGACCCGGTTCCCGAGTCCCTACGAGACACGAGAACCGGACCGACTCGACTAATCCCAAGACCTAGTCGTCCAACGAGGAAGTAACCAAAAGAGCAGTAAAATAAACCACATTCAGCATGAATATAACTAACAGTAAGGAAGTACAACAGTAAGGAAAGAAACTACTACAGTAGATACCACCACAACAGTAGAACAACATTTATCATATAACAAGAACTGCAGGTAAAGAAAGTACAGTGGAAACAAAAACTACTCACTAGAACAGAAACAAAAGAGGTACAAAAGACTGTGGTAAACTCTACTGGACCCTACTCGGCCCAGCGTCCTCTGCAGCTGCCGACCCTGGCTGCTCAACACCTGGTCCTGAAAAAGGTAACGAGTGTAACACGTCAGCAAAACGCTGAGTAGAGTGGCAAACTAACTAAAGGCAACAGTAGAGCGTACAGTAGCTGTTATGTTCTATTACTTCCTTTATTCACATCTTTCAATTTTCTCACTATTTCATTTATTTCTCAGATCCTTTACTTGATCTCGAATGTCCTCGTGGGAACGATCATGATTGCAGTCTTTTCCAAAAGTAGAAGTAGCACGTGGTGCTCTCCTGGCCGGGAGAGTCCCCCGTGGTGATCCTACCCTCAGTCAACCACCCCAAGGTCACTGACAGACGTAACGGTGACTACGGCACGCGCGATAAACGCATAGGTAGCTAGCCCGCACTGGCACGCGGTCAGTCATTTCCGTTAACGGGTGCGCCCAAAGCACAGCACGGAACCAGGGCAGAGCCCTCTCAGTAACAGGGGTCCAACCCCTCCACAGTAACCAAACCGGGGCCTTGCCCCTCCACAGTCCGCGCACCCTCGCCTGACTACCCTGGTTTGCCCTAGTGGGCCTAACAAGTCGGTGAAGGAGGCTAACAGAACCCCGGGGCCCGTGGGGTAGCTAGTACTCTCCTAACACTAGTAGCTCTCCTCGGTACTACGTACACGAGGGCCAACAAGTCGGTGAAGGAGGCTAGCAGAACCCCGGGGCCCGTGGGGTAGCTAGTACTCTCCTAACACTAGTAGCTCTCCTCGGTACTACGTACACGAGGGCCAACAAGTCGGTACAGAGCGGCCAATCCTAACCCCGGGTCCCTGGGGTGGCTGGCCCCACTCTGCACTAAACAGGTACAGGTACTTCCCTTGGTACTGCGTACCCAAGAGACAGTACAAACTACATCTCAGTTCCATTCCTTTTTCTTTCCAGGAGTTCCACTCCTAATTCCCCGTAGGGTTCCAGCTCTTTATCTCAGAACATCATATGTTTCACTTTCCAGTTTCACGTTCTCACAATCCATGATCTCAATCATGTTTCTTTATTCATAACAGGCAGCTGTTAATTCAATTTACAGGCAGGTTTATATTCCTTTCCATTTTTCCAAGACTGCAGTATTATACATTCCACTAGTTTTTCCATCCTAGGGTTCATGCCACATCCTAGGATCTAGCATACAACTAGTTTTCCAGCCCTAGGATTCATGCATCACCTAGGAGCTATCATTCCATACATTTCTCATTCCTAGGATTCATGCAATGTCCTAGATTCTAGTTATGGTTCCATACTTTAACAGATTTTAGTAATAAACTTAAGCCACTCTACCAGGTACAACGGGAGTAATGGGGGCGTGATCGGGAATCCTGCGTGCCTCTGCGACTCTCAAGACTGCAACTGAACGAGGTCCTATCACAAGGATCAAACACAAGGAGTGTCTCAAAACAGTGTATAGCTACTGTAGACGGGTAGAGGAATTAATTCTGAAAAGAACGCAACTCGAATCACGGAAAACGGAGCCCGAACGGGCCCTAAACGGGTCGAAAAAGACGATACTGTGCAAGATCAGACGTCTGGAACTTCTTCCAGATGTCTTAAAGAGTGGATCAGAGAATTACCTGTCCAGCGTGGTTTCCCAGACGTCCAGAAGTCTGCGGGGACGTCTGTCCTAGCTCCCAGATGTCCGATGGTCACCCCGGACGTCTGGAGGTCACTCCCGCCGTCTGGTACAACTTCCAGACGTCTGATTCGCAAAGGATGGCGAATCAGTGAACCTGCGCACAGCCAACTGCCTCCCTCAGTACGGTCAGTCGACAGGAAGGAAGAAGAAGGCGGAATACTCACCTTTCAGACGTCTGTATGAGCTAGCAGACGTCGTCCTCGCCGTCTGCCTATCACACAGACGTCTGATTCTGGAAATTTTTCCAGAATCAGGGCGCTACTCGGCCTCGCGCGTCTGCTGCTCAGACCGCAGTAGGTCCCTCTCCGCGTCGCTCCACGCCCCCTGCGCCCTCCACCGGCCGGCCAAGCCGCTCCGGCGAGCTCGCCCTCACGGCAGAGCTCCGCTCTCGCACGCCGCACCTCCTCCGCGCTCACTGCGGCCGCCGCTGCCGCCCTCGCGCTCGTGCTCACGCTCACGCTCACTGGCTGAAGGAGAAGAAGGAGGAGACGGTGGAGACGGGAGGGGAGGCGTGCCCTTTTAAGGCCGCACGGAGAGGAGAGAGAAGGATTCGTGGCAGGGGAATCCTACAGCTGCAGGAGGGAGGAAGGGCGAATATGCGGTCTGCGCGCTCAGGCGCGCAGACGACTCGCGTGTGTCGAAAATGACGGATTTCCAGATGTCTGGAAACTATCCCAGACGTCTGGTCGGACGTCTGGACAACCCTCCAGACGTCTTAAAAGACGTCTGCGCCACACGCTTGTTACAGTCTCTGAATGTGCTTATCTCGTACTACGTTTAAGAGGAAGGGAGGATGAATCAAGACATGGCAGAAAGTGCTCATATTGCTACTATCTCTAAGGGTAAGGGAAAAGGAAAGAAAAGGATTCAGAAAGCTGCAAGTACAGCTCCAAACAAGAAGCAACAAACCAAGACTGGAGAATCATCCAACTCAAGTTGCTTCTTTTGCAGGGCTGAAGAGCATAAGAAGAATTGTACCAACTATCACGCATGGCATGCAAAGAAAGGTACATTTCTTAGTTTGGTTCATAGAGAAGTTAACTTGGTTTCAGTGCTAAGACACACTTGGTGGATAGATTCAGGAGCCACAACTCACATCAGTGTGTCTTGATAGGGTTGCCTGAGCTACCGAGAACCAAGTGAAGTTGAAAAGTTCATCTATGTTGAGGATGGAATGGCTGTTGAGGTTGAAGCTATAGGACACTTTAGGTTACTTTTGAAGATTGGATTTTATTTGAATTTAGATGAAACTTTTGTTATACTGTCTTTTAGAAGAAATTTAATTTCTGTTTATGCTTTGGATAAATGTGGCTATACTTGTTCATTTGGAGATGGAAAAGTTAGTTTATATCAAAATTCAAATTTGGTTGGTTCTCGTTTTCTATCTAGTTTTAATAATCCTTACTGTTTTGATACTGTGGCTTCTTATAATGAGTCTTCTCTTTTATGTACACGTGGTGTGAAAAGAAAATTAATAGATGAAAATTCAACTTCTTAATGGCACTAGAGACTGGGTCATATCTCCAGAAGGAGAATTGAAAGTCTTGTGTCAAATAGTATTGTGGATTACTTAGATTTCACTGATTTTGATTTGTGTAAATTGTGTTAAGGGAAAGAAAACCAACATAAGGAGATTTGAAGCCAATATGTCTTTAGACATCTTAGAACTGATTCATACAGACATTTCTGGACCATTTCCTATGCTTACGTGGAATGATCAACAGTATTTTATCACGTTCATAGACGATTATTCGAGATATGGCTTCATTTATCTCATTAATGAAAAGGCACAATCACCGAACATGTTCAAGAACTATAAAGTTAAAGTTGAAAATCAACTCAACAAAAGGATTTAATCCGTGAGATCTGACTGTGGTGGTGAATAGTACTGCAGGTGTGACAGATTAGGTGAACAACGTCTAGGACCTTTTGCTAGATTCCTGGAGGAGTGTAGTATTGTCCCTCAGTACATTATACCAAGTTCGCCCACTATGAATGGTGTAGCTGAGAGGCGAAACATGACACTTAAGGATATGGTGAGAAGTATGATATGTCATACTACCTTGCTTGAATCTCTCTGGGGAGAAGCACTTAAGACTGCAGCTTACATTCTGAACAAAGTATCAGCTAAGGCAATTGGTAAAATCCTATACGAACTTTGAACTGGTAGGAAACCAAGTCTGAAGCATCTACATGTTTGGGGTTGTCCAGTTGAGGCTAGGCTTTATAGGCCAAATGAAAAGAAACTACACTCCAGGACTGTCAGTTGTTACTTTATTGGATAGTTTGAAAGATTAAAGGGGTACAAGTTTTATGATCCCACAAATAAAGTAATGTTTAAGTCTGGGAATGCAAAATTCTTTTAGAATGTTGAGCTTACCACAAAAAATAAGTGAAAGGATTTTTCTTTGAAGAGGAATATATTGATATTCCCATTGGTGTTGTTGGAATTAATAAACAACAAATTTTAAATAATTCCAATGACAACATGGCTGAAGAGAACATTGAGAATACAAGAACAAGCTCAAACTTCTCAGGAGCTTGTGCCATTAAGGAGATCCACTAGAGAGAAAAGAATTGCAATGTCAAGTGATTATATTGTATTTCTTCAAGAACATGAGGTTGTCATTGGGGTGATGAAAGATGATCCACTCAACTTTCACCACGCAATGTAAAGTCCAAACTCTCAAAAGTGGGTTGATGCAATGAATGGGGAAATTAAGTCAATCGAAGACAATGATGTATGGGATCTTGTCCCATTACCTAAGGAAGCGAACACGTTGGTTGTAAATGGATTTTTAAAATCAAACAGGATTTGAAAGGTAATGTGGAAGATATAAGGCATGTCTTGTCACTAAGGGTTTTACTCAAAAGGAGGGCATTGACTATAAAGAGACCTTCTCTCTAGTTTCCTCAAAAGACTCTTTCCGCATCATATTGGCATTAGTGGCGTATTTCGATCTTGAGTTACAACAAATGGATGTGAAGATAGCGTTTCTCAATGGAGACATTCATGAAACAATCTATATGGTGCAACCTGAAAGCTTTGTGTTGGGAGAACCAAAGAAAATGGTGTGCAAACTCAAGAAATCCATCTATGGGCTCAAGCAAGCCTCAAGATAGTGGTATTTTAAATTTCATCAAGTGATCATCTCATTTGGTTTTGAGATGAATTTGGCAGATGAATGTATATAACACAAATTTAGTGGGAGCAAGTTTTTGTATGTCGATGACATACTGCTTGCCACTAATGATATGAACCTTTTAATGGATACCAAGAAATTTCTTCCCAAGCATTTTGATATGAAAGATCTTGGAGATGCATCTTTTGTATTAAGTATTGAGATATATTGAGATCGTTGTCGACATACCCTTGGTTTACCACAAAAGAGTTATATTGAAAAGGTACCCTAACGGTATGGTATGCAGGACTGCAGACTATTAGATACCCCAGTAGCTAAGGGAGACAAATTCAGTCTCACTCAGTGCCCACGAAATGAATTTGAGAAAAGGGAGATGCAAACAGTTCCTTATGCATCTATTGTTGGCAGTATTATGTATGCCCAAGTCTATACACGACTAGACTTGGCATACATTTCTGGTATGTTAGGTAGGTACTTGTGCAATCAGGGGAAAGAACATTGGAAAGTAGCCAAAAGAGTCTTGAGATATTTACAAAAGACAAAAGATTACATGGTCACATTTCGGAGATCTGAGTGGCTTGAAATCATTGGTTCACCGACTCTGATTTTGTGGGATGCCAAGACAGCCGGAAGTCTACTTCAGGCTATGTCTTCTTGCTCGCCAGAGGTGCTATTTCTTGGAAGAGTGTAAAATAGTTATGAGGCATCCAACTATGGGAATTGGTTGCAGAATTTTGTCACTGAGCTGCGTGTGGTTGATGGAATTGAAAGGCCATTAAAGTTATTTTGTGACAATAAATCTGTAGTTCTTTATTCCAATAACAACAGGAGATCTTTCAAGGCGAAATATATAGAGATCAAGTTTCTAATTGTTAAAGAAAGGGTGCAGAGTGGACTTTTGTTTATAGAGCACATTGTTAAAAACTCCATGGTAGTGGATCGCTTATTAAGGGACTGCCACCTAAGATGTTTCATGAACACACAACTCATATAGGTGTAATTAATGAAATTCAGTTTTAGTGGGAGTTTGTAATCCTTTGTTGCATTATTGTAATAGACATTTCAGTTTTCAGATTTATGGAAATGTATAGTTTCTTGTATGATTTATATAGTTTCTGCAGAATTAATAAAACTTTCAGATGTTATGTTCACTCTGTCTTTAGTTTTTGATTATAGTTTGATCTCGCTAAAGTGGACCAGTTGGGAATAGACATGTTGTGATCACATTTCATGAAATTCCCATGCTACACATCCATGTCGTTATTTGGTTGTCAAATGCATTCAACATTTGTGACCCTTGTTGGTTTAGTTACGAAATGACAACAAAAGCCACTTAGATCCTATGTTTGTTGTAGTTGATAGAATAGAATGGTTATGAGACAATTAAAGTTTTGATAGCAAAGTAGAGCTCAATTCGGGAATATATAATTATAAGTGACACACATATAGTCCAAGTGGGAGATTGTCGAAACATTAGATGGACTAATATGTGTAAATGATTATATATTCATAGTTTTTGATTAATTGGCCCACATTAAAAGTGATCAAATAGGCTTGTAATAAAAGGTGGGCATAGATGTATTATTAAAGATATGGAAATATATGTGTTGAGACTTGTGGGTCATTTGTCTTTTCTTTGATTGGACGAATGATGGGAACACCATCATAGTCCCTAACTAGCCACATTTAGTCAGTTTTAATTGTTAAAATCTCCTACCTAATTATCTGAGAGTTATAACTCTGCATTGTTTTGATTTGAGAAGAGAATAGGAAATTAGGGTTAATTCTTTAATTTTAATAGCACATCATGAACACAGATTAACCACAGGGTCACTCAGTAGTTAAATAAATGTCAAATGAGCTTAAAAGTCCAAAAAGTGGGTCAGCACTGATAGAAATGGGGTTTCACATGTTTCGAGAACCATTACTGCACATAAAATCCTAATTTTAGATTTGCTTAAATTGAAGAGGTTCTGGTCAGAATAAAATTCATCTAAACCTCCTAAAATTCATAGAAAAATATTCTAAGAGGTTTTGTACCCTTGGTTTGATCATCTGAACTTATTTTGACCTAGAATAGAGTTACAGACGGGATTTTACCCTAATTTGGGCTTATGTGCAAATTGCTTAGTCAAACATGATCAAAACTGAAATCCAACTTCACCATTAGATTCTTTGGGTCCAAATTAGATTCAAGACAAAATTTAGGCCGAATCAGACTCCATCTTGACTTAGTTTGCATTTCAGTCCTTTAAATCTCTATTTTTATCAATCAAACCCCTAACTTTCAAGATTCTTGCAAATAGCCCCCTAACTTCTCGTCATTTTCTTCATTTCAGTCCCTTCTACCATTGGAGGTGGGAATGCACCTCAGGTCAAGATTCTCGGAGATATTTCTCTCTCAAACTCTCAAATCAAGACTAAATCCCTCCAAAATTGGAGGGATTAATCTTGAGAGATTTTCCAATTGATCGAACCAAATCTTAGACCTCAACTCGCATCATAGAGCTCAGGCGAGCTCGATGATTTCGAAGATATTTTTCTCTAAGAACAGATGCTCAATTAGGCCTCTTTCCTCATTTAAAGCTCGTCCTGAAGCCCTATAAAGAACCCTCTTGTCATGACTATCCTCCTTAGCTCAGAATAGGCCAAAAAGACCCTCTTCTCTCCGTCAATCGACATTTCTTCAAGCTCCGGCGATCTTCTCCAACCACTTCCTCTAGCCGTCCAACCATCAAATTGGACGACCCTCTGGCTTCCTCTCTTCTTCGCAATTGCAACTAGACAATGTTCGGCCGCTCTCTACCTCTTCTTCCTCGCCGACACCTCGCCGTACTTCTCGTCTTCTTCGTGTTCGACCGGTCAATGCCGAATGCCTCTCACCCTCTCGCTTCTCCCTAAGTCCCTCGAACACTTCTTTTCACTCTCTTGACTCTTTCTACCCCTTTAGATCGTAGGTTCAAACTCAACACCGCTCGCACCACCTTCGTCTTCCCCATGACCGGCACGAGCTCTGACGAGTTCTCGTCAGCACCACAGACCACAAAACTCACTTCCACCACCTCCACGACCTCCACCATGTCGCACTGATAAAAATCCCTAAAGAAATTTGGGGCCTTGATCCCTCCTTCATTCCACTGAACACCTTGACCTACGCACGCAATCTCCGACGTCACTACTCACTCATACTCTCCCTCACAGTACGCCACGACTGCCACTTCAATCGTTGTGCTCCGGCGATCATTCTGAACTATTTTAATTGGGGCGATAGGCCCGTGTTCATGAATTTCAAGTTCGCTGGATCACCGCTGCCATTACTGTCTTCTCCGACTCCGTTCGTTCATCTCCGACCCTCACTCGATTGGTTGTGGCTCGCAATCAAAGTAGCTTCAGGTTTAGAAGCCTTCCAGGCTCGCAATCGAAGGAGAAGGCGTTAGCTATTGCCTCGACGTTGAAGCTCGCAGCAGCATATAAGTCGATTTGCTGCCCTTACCTAGTCACCTTCGAACACACTGGGGTGAGGTCCTGTTCACCTGCCTCACGCACATGCCCTTGCCCACCAAGCATGTCGGCAGGTTTGGGATGGATCCGTCTACCCGGTTAGTCGGGTTTGATTTGATTTTGAAGGAAGGAAATCCGAGGAGGGGGAGGTTTTTGCACCTCGGGATTCGTCCCCCCCCTCTCAACACTTAGCTGCTCTGTGACTTGTGAGGCCCTTGTACCTTATGCTTGCTGGTGCCTTGAGGTTAAGGCGTCTAACCTCTCCTCTCCACGTCTGAGGCCTTGTGCCGATTCTAATTATGGATTTATTTAGCATCTACATAAAGATTTGTTTGAAAGTACTGTTCATTTATTTGAGATAATTGTTGAGCTTAACATTAAAGGTAAATTGGTGGTTCAAACCATCAATTTAATCTCATCTTTTTGTACTCTGATTTCTGATTTTATTGCAATATACTTCTGATTCATTTTGAGCAGTATTTTGACTATATTTGCATATCTCTCTTGATAATTGTGATTAGTGATTGAAGTGCCAATTTGCTTCTTGCGAACGACCTTAGACGCATTTCTTGATTTCGAGTTTTATAAATTTAAGTATTGTTGCGACTTTTGTCCTAAACTACAATGCGTATTTCTAAAAGACGAATTTCGTGATAAACATAGAATTGCAAATGACCAAATACAAATTAATTGTGATTAATTTGGATTAAGGGGTAGTTATGGTCCCCATTCCTTAACACAAGAAAAGATGGCTTTCATTTGAATACACCCCCATCGTGAGTGAGAGAGGAAGAGGATGAGACAAGCGTTTGCATTCTCCATGAGAAGGAAAGCTGTTGGTGGATTGATACTCCTTGCTTTAGGTTATGTTAAGGTTTGGAAGATCTAGCTGTTGTCGTCGTCAATTTTCCATGGCTCTCAACTCACGTATGAGTGTCGTTCTTCATCCATTTATGTAGCCATATGTTAATATAGAAATGTTGTCAGATGCCATATTGTTGGTGATGTTCTATAGATCATAGGTTCACCAATAGATTAGGTTAGATGCATGTTCAATCAACCACAGAAAACACAGAAATCGCACCATAACTGCTTTGGGTACCGATATTATTCATTAGTACTGATACATGCAATGTACAAGACTTAAACTGTAGTCATGAGGTATCGGTACTGAGTGGATACGGATTTACTTTGTGGCATAAAACTATATGTCACAAGTACCAGTACTGATCATCAGTATCGGTACATGTTGAATACAGTCCTTGATCTGAGGATTTGGGATTTTATCTAGTACACTATATGTATTGGTACTAACCTCTAGTATCAATGCACTGAGTACTGGCTTATTACCCAAGAACTTTAAAGACCTTGCTACTACTCAATGAGTGTCGGTACTCATGATTAGTATTGATACTTGTTGGGATCAGTTTTGTCCTGAAAGGTTTCCATTATACTTTAAGTACTAGTACTCTACTTAAGTGCCGGTACACCTCGAGTACTAATGAGTATCCATTATCCTTCAGGTATCGATACTCTTCATTAATATCGGTACACCTTAAGTTTTAATTACCCATACAGTGAACCAAGTATACCGATACTCATTCATGAGTACTGGTATTACTTGGATATGGGTTATACAATTGGGAGCTAACAATACAGGTACTTACCTTTAGTACCGGTACTTGTTGGATATACTTCATCTTTACTTGGATTAGCCTTAATCCCATCATGCGATTATTATTGGATTAATTACATTTTAAATCCAACACTATATCCTATCCAAGCCACACTAACCATAACAGACAAAACTCAACCCACTTCAACAAATAGAGATGGATCCAGCCTAGGCTACATGTACACCACCTCAGGCAACATGGCATTCTCTGATAGCACATGTATCAAGTTACAACCTCCCAAAGTTGAGAGCATGGGTCTGACTCTCTCTTAAATCTTTTATTTTGCTTTCATTTTTAGATGTATATACTTATTCAAACTAAAACCAAAAAGGCCCCAAGTCTTTCCACCAGCTAGAATGCTTAAGGACTTTTATTCGGTATCTGGTTAGGTGTCAATTGTGCATTAATTGGAGAAGACATTTACGAACACACATCAGGAGTATCTAGGAAAGACAATGTTTCCCCAAAAATATTATACACTTTGAGATCCCAACCTGAAATTGCATTCAGAATGCTAAACATACATTTAATTTTGGATGCAATTGCTGACTGACTGACCATGTGTGCTTGATCTAATGACTTTGGTACTCGATTCTTCCAATTCAAAATCATGTGTTGCTTTCACTTTTCATAATGGTAAGCCTCTCCTCTTTTCCATTGCCAACAATAAACTCAAAAAAAAAGAAAAAAAATGTTTGTATGATAAAGATTCAAATCTAAACCAAGTTAATGATAAAAATGGGTTCAGTATATAAATAAATGTAAACTCTTTTAGCAACTTCCATACCAATCAACAACAAAAGAAAGTGGATTGTACAAATCAACAACAAAAAAATGTGGATATCAATGCATCCTCACTTACCCAATCAACCATATTAAACTTAACTATGATGCAAGACTACCTTGGTGGGTGCTATTTATCTACAAGATACGACAAAAAAAGCTCGCATATTATGGATGGAAGTTTCATTAGTTGAATCCATTATGATGCTTATAGATAATTACTTTATTTCCACGGTGGATAGAATAACTTTCTAGGAAAAATGTTTAGCATGGAATTAGCATCTGCACAATAGAATAAGAATAATTTTGGAGGATATTTGATCGATGTATAATGTAACACCGTTTACTACATTAACAAATAAGAATAACTTTGGAGGATGAAATCTTATTACATATTTGAAGTATTTTTACTGCTAAAATATTAAATTTCATTGTCGATTAGTTCCCATCGATTTAAAAAATGATGATAAAAATATATTTAGTATCACTTATTTATATAAATGATAACAAATGTGTGAAAATAATATTACATGTACGAAGATAATAGTAATATTCAACATCGATTATGGTAAAATATTTTTTATCATCAATTTTTTTTGATAAATCGACGGTGAATCGTAGAATAAAATTACCCACTGACGCAAACGAAATTGGACGAGGGGAAAATTTTATTTTCACATTTGCCCGTCGTTTACCAATAAAATCGACGGCAAATGTTGATTTTTCTGCCAACAACCGCTACCCTCTCCTCCCCCACCCACCGTCTGTCTCAAACCCTTGCCGCACGCTGCTCTCGACGTTGCCCTCCTCGCCGCCCCTCCTCGTCGTCGGGCATCCTCCCCTCCCTCAGGTGCGTCCTCCTCCTCTTCCTCGTTGTCATCGCCGCCGCCCCATCGTCGTCTCCCCTTCCTCCTCCTTACGTCGCCTCCTCTCCTCGTCCTACTGCTGCGTCGCCTCCTCCTTGGTCCTACTGTCCCGCCTTCCTCCTCCTCCCCACTCAAACCACCTCGTCTCCTCCACCTGTCCTCTGCCTCTCCTGCCGCCCCATCCTTCTCTTCCTCCTTGCGCCGCCTCCTCTCCTCCTCGTCCTACTACTGCGCGGCTTTCCTCCTTCTCCCCACTCCCTCCTCCTCTCCTCCTCCTCGTCTCCTCCGCCTCTCCTGCTGCCCCATCCCTTTCCTCCTCGTCCTACCGGTGCGCCGTCGCCTCCTCTCCTCCTCGTCCTACTGCTGCGTCGCCTTCTTCCTCCTCCCCGCCCCCTTCTCCTGTCCTCATCCCCACTCCCTCCTCCTCTCCTCCTCGTCTCCTCCACCTGTCCTCCGCCTCTCCTGCCGCCCCACCCCTCTGCTCCTCCTTCCAACCCAGCATCATATATCATATTTGACATATTAAAATTGGAGATACGAGCTGTGACTTTTTTTAATTATGCTATTTGCAATTTTTGCAATTGTTTGAGACATGGATATTTGGCGGTAAGGTTAATGGATCTTGTAGACATTTATAAACATTTAGTCCCACATTGTCTAAGTAGGAACTTGAGAGGAGTTTGGTGATATATACAGGAGGCTTACGTATCCTTTTATTTATTTGAGGAAAATCAATAAATATTATCTCCTGAAGGCTCTGCCCTTTTGACTTTGTCTTCTCTCATGTAAATCGATGTCTGTGATGCTCTGTTCTTTCCATATGAATGATTTTTGTGTTATTTTTTGATATTTCTCTGCTTTACTAGTGATGCTTTCCATATGAATGGGTTTTGCTAATCAGTTGATTGGCTAGAAGATGATATTTAATAATCAAATCAAATTTATGGAAACACACTCAAAAGTTACTTTGTATAATTCAATGTTTGTTTGGATTGATGCGCGAGCCCTCTTATTTTTGACTTTTTTAGTTGTTTACCTCTTGATTCTCCCTGATCTTGCAGGGCCCAAATCTTGTAATCCATCAGTCAAAGGATTGTTTGGACAAGATGGGCGAATGGTGTCGGGAGCATCATGGTACAAGTGGTATATTTACATTTCTTGAGTTTATTTGGGATATCTGGGTGGTGTTGGCATTGTAGCCCCCTTTTCTTGTTGATATTTTAGCTGTCTGAAGAAAGTAATGTATGCCTGACTAGCTTTCTCTGACTGAAAATCATATACTTCTTAATATTCCATCGGGATGAATTTTAAGTTTGACAGGGAGAGTCCTCAAAAGTGAACTTACTGAAAAAGAGGCGGAAGAACAGGTTTGCTGCTTAAAAGAATCTTTATTATGCTATTAATTTCTTGCCTCAACGTTGTACTTTCGCATAGGTATGTGTCATGCTTGTGGTTTAGTTCTAGGGAAAAAGTAAAAGAATGTTCATGTACGTTCACTATTCTGTAGTAATGTCTGGACCAGTCAAAAGGTAAGTACGAAAGGTGGTCTTGTCCTTGGTACCGGCGTCGTTGATCTCTCCTCTTCCCGGCTCGGAAGGTATGTCCAGGCATCCTGACATCGCTTCCGGAAGTCTTCTACCATTCGAATAGATCTTCGGTACCGAGAACAGAGGCGCCGAACCATCCGGGATCGTGGTTGGCTGGTCCTTGTTTTAGGGGGATGAGGGCTCTCCTCCGGTCAGGGGCGGCCGGACCGGTTGTCCCCCGCGATTGGTAATGGCACAACCGGAAGAGGGGTCTTTTCTGGATACCAAACAAAAAAGGCGCCGGGTAGCGCAGCGCATCTGTTTTGGGTACAGAGGCGACGAGGGGTGCGGAAACGGCCACCCAACCCAGCGGGATGGGGGCGGGCCAGCAAGGGGTTCGAATCCTGCCACCTTTCTTGTGCATCATCCTGTGGTGTTGCGTTTTGGATGATGGGAAGGCTAAAATGAGGTCTTGTGAATCCTGCCACCTATTCTTTTTTTGAGAATAGTTTATACAGTAACTTCTTGGAAATGTCATTTGTTGGTGCATAGAGTAGCTGACTGTGTCTACACTTGTAATATATAGTTTTTACAGTCACTTAAATACTGATGTTGTGGTTTACACTTGAGCATGTGTAGTTAGCATAGAGTAGGTGACTGTGGAAGAGAGCAAAGAAGATGGCATATCAACCAGCGTAGCCATTCATAGGATTTATAGAGGCCTTGATTGCAAGGTGACAAATCATTCTACGATGTTCTCGTTGTTTGAGTTACTACTACTTTCTCCTTTAATTTTTCTTATAATGGGTATATACGAAGATATTCTGATTATGGCTTTTATGCGTGTAGGAACATTCTCTTACTAGAAACCTTAGTTCTGATATGAGGGTTGAAACAATGCAGACTGCATAATCTAAATGAAGCTCTGGAGATCCCTTCTTTTGCGTATGCTTTTCTCTTTCTCTTTTATTGAAAAAGGTCCTTTATTTGTTTGCAGACTTGTTTATGTAGCATTCTTGGTATTACTTATTAAGCACCATTGTCATTTTTTTGTATTTTTTTACAAACTTGTTTGTATAGCACTAATGGTCTTACTAAAAAGACTGTTAATATGCAAACAAGCACGATTGTCATTCTCCTCTTCCTTCGCACGCACCTCCTCCCTGCCTCCTCCTCCTCATCTTCCTCCGCAACTCCTCCAATAATCTGCCCCCTCTTCCGTTCCTCCTCCTCTTCCTTGTATGTTCCCTCTCCTCCTCCTAATTGCCACCCTCCTCATCATCCCCTCCCTAATCCCTCTCCTCCTCTCTCCAACTGCCACCCTCTCCATCATCCTGTCCCTCCTGCTATCTTCATCTCCTCTTCTTTAATTTTCTTCTCATAAATTTTAAATTAAATATTTAAGTTATTAAAATCATAATAGTTAGGTATTTAATTAATTTTTTGTTATTGAAATTGTAGGCAATATTTTGACGATCACTCTTGGATGCTTGAGAGGTATATTTTTAATTTTTTAAAGTTATTTTCGTGATATTTTTGGATCATGTTAGATGTGGGATGTCCTCACATATTGTCTTTTATGTGCTTTTGTTAAATTGATGGTAGGATGTGTCCACTTTTATTTATGTTTTGAATGGTAATTTAGAATTTTAATAGATGTGGGGCGTGTCCATATATTGTCATTTACGTATTTTCATATTCATTTATATATTTTATTTGTTGCACTTTTACGGTGGGGTGTGTCTACTTTTATTAGGTGGTGCGATGTTTCGAAGTGCACTTTATATGACAAAAGAAATATTTAATGAGAAATTCTGTCAAAATTTTTAAAATTTATTAATATTCAATATATTATTTGGTTGGGGTTTTATTAGGTTATATTTAGGTTTTGTTGGGATTTCCTTTGGTATATCTTTAGTAATCGGGAGGATAAATTTATGAAAAATTTACCAAACCCTGTAGGGTTGCTGCGTGATGGTTCTATGCCATTTGAAGGCTTCTCCACGACAAAAACTTTGGTTTGTTAAAAGAGGAAATGTGGGGGTTGTATATAGAGATGCTTTCATGCTAGTTGTGTTGGATGTCCAATGGATAGGAAATGTACTGTAGAGTTTTACACCTTTGTTGGAGGGAAATTGGTTACATGGTGGAACAAGAATCAAATAGTAGTATCTGTCTTTTCAAGAAAGAAAAAAAAGAAGAAAGTAGTAGCTGGATCATTTGTAGAGTTAGGATATAGAGCAATGGCTTCAACTCCTTTCTTTTTTTGGTTGGGGGGCTGTGTGGGAGGGAAGTCATAGCCTCCCATTCCCTCTAAGATGGTTAACATTGCCGTGCAAGTCAGTCTCTGCTTTCTTTGGCCATTATATATTTAAATGATTTCAAGTAGGTTTAAAGTGGAACTTCTTGTAGTGTTTACATGCAATTGCAGGCAAGTGGTTCATGGAAATTTTTACAAGGAATAAGTTGTCTACACTCTGTTATACAAACATATTTAATAGGTAATCTTATAAATATGAATAATTTGATGAAGTTATTGATGGCATCGTCATTATCTTCTATAATTTATCTAATTTAACTAAATTCTAAGATAAATTGACTTAAATAATACATAAAAAGGGTACAATATAATTAGGAGTAAGAATCATCAGAATAAGCCTAAAAGGACCGTAATGTAGATTAGAATAGTCAATTTGGGGTTTCTTTTAAAATCATGCTATTAAAAGAGAACAATTAAACCATATTTTTGGTCTGCCTTAATTTGATAGGATTTTGATGAAAATATTACAAATTAAACCTTATAAAAATTATGAATAAATATTCCATAAGATTTAATTTGATGAGATAGGTCAAAGGAGCTAATTTAACCTAAAACAATAGCTTAGGTGAATAATTGCTAAGACCCGTTCTGTCATAAGTCTTTTAAGATGTCTGGACTGTCGGTCAGACGTTTGGACATCTTCCCAGATGTCTGGAAATCAAAATTTTTGGGTACGAGCTTTGCGTCTGTGCGCGGGTTGCACGCAGATGGTACTCTCTTTTTCTTCCCTTCTCTCTCCCCTCCTCCAGCAAACCCTAACAGACCATCTTTATAAACCCCCCCTTCCTCTCTCATTCTCCCCCCACTCCACAGCCATCGGCCCCTTCTCTTCCTCTCCACCCTTACGAGAAGAGCTAGCGTGAGTGAGAGCGCGATAGCGGCGACGAGGAGCGACGTGAAGAGACGAGGAACTTGCGCTTGCGAGCTCGTGTGGGAGCTCACCGGAGGGCACACGGTCGAAACGGCACGTGCGGAAGAGGAGTGCGTCGGGGAAGTCATCCTCGAAACTGCTGCAGTCAGAGCTGTAGGCAAGGAGGCCAGCCGCGGCCTCTCACGGCGAGAGTGAGTAGGAGCAGGTTCTGGTTCTGGGTTTTTCCCAGAATTAGACGTCTGGAGTGATGTCTAGACGATGGAGAGGACGTCTGGAGGTGGTTCCAGACGTCTGAAGAGAGGTCTTCGCGAAGGTACGTTCCTTTTTCGGATACGGTCATGTAGGCCGCTCTGCAGCTATGCTTCGTGTGGCCATTTTGAGAAGATTTGCTTTGGTGTGTAGGATTTGCTTCGGGAAGGCGCAGGGCACGCCCTCCCACACATTTCAGACCCCTGGGCGGCTTACCAGAGGCTGGAAGCACTTGTAGACGTTCGGAGAGGAGGTCGGACGTCTGGAGCTGGGTCTAGATGGTCCAGAAGAGTTCCTGGATGTCTGAAGTCGACGTAGAGCTTGAGATGCGTTTCTGGACACTTTTAAGACATTTGGACATTGTGCTAAACGTTTGATTTGAGTCAGTAACTCTGTTTTTAACCCGTTTAGGATTCGTTTGAGGTCTGTTTTACACAAACAAAATACAGATGTTTTCCTTGTGAGTTCCTCTACTTGTTAGAAGGTTTTCTATACTGTTTTGATTGTTCCATTATGGTTGTTCCTTGTTATAGGACTTCGTTCCGTTGCAGGTTCGGGACTTGCTGAGGCATGTGAGCCTATCATTCGAGCCTTCAATACTCCTGGGTTGTCTGGTAGAGTGGCTTTCCCTAATTTAATTATAAACCTGAATGCATGTGTGAAATGAATGATTAGAGCTTAGGACATGGCATGAATCCTAAGACAAGTACTTGAAATATCTGTATGCGTGATTGAATTGTAGTCTTGAATGAGTAGATAGAAATGATAACAACTGTCTGTTAATGAACAAGAGCTACCTGTGAAATATGAATTACCTGTGATAGTTAAACTGTTACATATGACATTTCCTCTTGTGTACGTTAAAAAATAAAAATACGAGCTGCTTGTGTATAACTTAAGAATGGAAATGTAAATGATAGAAATACGAGCTGCATTTGTATAACCTGAGAATGAAAATAGAAATGATGAAACCTGGTATGGAATGACATGAGGAATATAAGCATGAACCCTATGGATAAATAGTAGAGCTCCTAGAAATAAATGAAATGGATCTGGAAATATAAGTGGGGAAGTGTGCTTGCCTTTGAGCACGTGGTACTAAGGAGAGCAACTGTCTTCTGTTTAGTGTAGAGCGGAACTAGTCACCTTTGGGTTGAGACCCAGGGTTAGAATTGGCTACTCTGCATCGACTTTTTGGCCCTCGTGTACACTATACCGGGGAGAGTTACTAGTGTAGGGAGAGAGCTAGCTACCCCATGGGGTCTGGGGTTGAGCTAGCCACCCTACACGGACTTGTTAGGTCCATTGGGTAAAATCAGGGTAGTTAGGCGAGAGTGCGCAGACCGTGGAGGGGCGAGTCCCCTGTTTGGTTCTTAGGGGCTAGACTCCTGTTACTGAGAGGGCTAGGTCCTATACTGTTCCGTGCTGTACTTGGGGCGTACTCGTTAGAGGAAACGACTGACCGCGTGCTAGTGCGGGGTAGCTACCCGTGCGCTTATCGTGCGTACCGTAGTCACCGTTACGTCCATCCGTGACCTTGGGGTGGTTGATTGGTGTAGGATCACCACGGGGGACTCTCTCGGCCAGGAGAGCATCACGTGTGCCTTCTACTCCTCGGAAAAGACTGTAATCAAGATTGTTCCTACGAGGAACATTCGAGATCAAGAAAGAGATTTGGAAAATATATAAACCAATGGGTAAAAAGGAATAACTTGTAAATTAAAAAATTGGAATAGCTAGTTGCCTATTAACTTTACTGCTTTAGTTAGTTGGTTGCCATTCTACTCAGCATTCGCTGACTTTGTGTATTCATAACCCTTTTTAGGTCCAGGTGTTGAGCAGCTTGAGTCTACGGCTGTAGAGGGTGCTGGGCTCAGTAGAACCTAGTAGAACCCAGTAGAAGTAGCTTTCTTTTGTGGTAGTGAGTTCAGACTCTTGTACTTTTACGTTCTGTACTTTTACGTTTTTGTACATTTATGCTCGTGTACCTTGTTACTGTTCTACTGTTATGGTGATATGTACTATAGCAGCTTTTACTTTCTTTACTGTTGTACTCTTTTACTGTTAGTTGCCAACATAGTGAATGTGGTTTACTTGCTTTTTTTTGTTATTTCTTGCTGGACGACTAGGTCTTGGGATTAGTCAAGTCGAGTCGGTTTCGGGTCTTATAGGGATTCGGGAATCAAGTCGTAACAATAATCAATGTCAAATGAGTTTAATTGAGAAATTCACCAACCAAACAATTTCAAAACTCAAAATTGGCATGAGCACTAGATTCCCTGGATCTTAATTAAGTACCCATAAAAAATTGGACCTAGTTTGACAATGTTTGCACCTACTTTGCATTTAAGCTGGTAAATTGCTAAAATCCTTACAAGTTGTTCCTATCTCATTACTTTTTGGTCCTTCTTGCAAACCAGTCCCTGGAGTCATCTTCCTCCTTCAGCAGCCAGAGCTCTGTTGACCGAGCTGCTTGTTGAGATTCCGATCCCATTTGTGGCCGCCTCGAGGTCTGGCTGACCACGACCTCTGAGGCGAAGTTCGCCGTTCAGTTTTGCATCTTTAGGCTCACTAGCTACCTTTGCCGTAACAACTCGCATTCTCCGATCCAAACAAACGCGGAGATGTAAGTTGTTGCGAGAACTTATCACAACCTCTGATGCTCTTGCCATCGCTCGACGCCGCCACATGCGCCGTTTGCCACCGCATGTAGCCGACACATCCAAACCCGCCGTATTAGGAGCCATGCATGTCCCTCGCGTGGTTGGATGAGAGTCCTAGATGCGGGAGGAGACAAAACGGATGGAGGAGGGGGCCCCGATCAGCTCCAAATGATCGATCGGGCTCGTATTGTAGCAACACCTTCACGTAGATAGAGGAGAAGAGGAGGTCCCGCTTTGAGGGGGAGTTTGTTGGACGTTAGACCTATTGTGTATTAATGGAACGTTATGATGACATCCAAACTATTCTTTCCCTCCACCTCCTTTACCTCTATGCCAAACTCCTTGCAAGGCTAAAGAGACACTAAAGTAAAGTTTGTAAAAATAAAATATATATCATCATTTTTAGGTAATTTTTCTTTGGGAAAGCCATCAAATCAATACCATATAGAAAATCCGAAGAACCAATAGAGTCAAAAAATCAAAAAAAACTGCAAGTCATAATTTACCTCTACCTTTTACAATCCTACGTCTTCATAAGCTCCTCCAACTGCTTCTTCTGCTTGTGGGAATCCTTAATCTTCTCTAACTTTGGGACCCATTACTTTCGAAGAAGAAAAATTATGACATCATGGATATTTTTAAACAAATGACGAACCAAAAATCTAAAATCGGTTTCTCACCTGAGACATAGAAGAGCATCACTGATCCGGCCACCGAGATCCGCCAACTCCTCACTGATCAATAATAGATCCATCAATATGTCCCTCTGTATTGCACTCCCCCCTCCACCTTGAAGGATGTAAATATCAATGGTAATCAGATAATGGTCTATCAATCTGTCGCGTACTCTAGTTTGCAGTTGAAACTATCACAAATAACGAAGTGACAAGCGAACTAGACCCTAATTGCAAAATGATTGCACCTTCTTAAGATGGAGTGACCGTCTTCAGGTGCACGGATCTGCAGAAGGGACGCCGATCCGCAGAAGGGAATGGATGGAATTCATAGGGGAATTTAGTGCCTGTTGGGAGATGGGAATTGGGGCAGTCCCATCAATGGCTAAGAGAAGTATCTGGGAAGAGTGAATCACTCACTAGTCACCAAACCAATTTCTGTAATATGTTTTGAATAAGTCTCCCGAGCATGACGTTCTTCTCTCTCATGATGTCCGAAAGATTCGGCCCCACCTGCAGGGAGCAATTGACATTCAAAGACAATTCTTGCAGTTAACCACTAACCACTGATTAAAACCCCGTGATGACTCTCAATTAACAAATTTCACCTCTCAATAGACCCCTACCCATCAATTTTCGGAACTCTTGGGATGGTTGTCATCATCGAAGAGCTTGATGAGCTCAAGCTTTAGGTTTCTTGGACTTGTTGTATGTCATCTTTATCTTTCTCCCTCCAACGGCACCACCTGATGTGGGAGTCTTATGCATCGCGAGGCATCTCCTTATCCAACACCTCTTCCCTTGCGATGATGGCTACAATGGGAGGTGGGGTGTTCTCGCTATCTCGTGGAAGAAGTTGTAAAAGAGTTTTCATTTACTTAAACGGTTGTTCCGATTCTCACCCTTCATTAGGCTAAGCTTTTTTTTTCAAAGGGTTAACCCTTATTTAGTGTGGGTTCAGGTGATCTAAGTTTAGGTTGCAAATATGGGACAAGTTAATTTTTGTTGGACGGAAGGGTTACGATAATCCTTCGTTCTCGCTTCCTTTATGGCATTGTCCATTGTCTTTGATTTTTCCAAATATTTCTCTCCATCTCTTCCATCGATCTCGCACCCCACATTAAATGTATAGTTTTGAGGTTGCGTTTAAAAGTTTATTTTTTACTTCTTTTTCTACATAATGTATCCATCAATAAATTAATTAACAAAATATAATTCTTATCTAAGATTATAATTAATAGTTAATTATAAATCAAAATGAGATGATGATCATATGAGTACATTATTAAATATTAAAAGTATCATTAATGGTGTTGTTATAATTTAAATTATCATTTTATCTCACACATTAAATTAATTTAATATAAAAAAAGAACAACACTAACTTACCAACCATCCTGAATATATCTTTTGTCACCTTATTTTTCATTTTAATCCTCAAAATCATGTAAACACCCCACTTTCACATCACATGTTAACCCCAATTTTTAACCTCTATTCAATAAACACAAAAAGTGATTAGTCTCATTTCTCAAGTAAATATAAATAGAAATTATCTCTTATTACAAAAATGTTAACCTGAACGATGTTGTCAGTTCAAGAGTTGCCAATGCATACTTTACATTGTTGGGGGGGGGGGGGGGGGGGTGTTGTTGGGTGTCATGGGTGGAGGGGCGTCTGCTTGTGTGAGATCCATATATATGAAGGATGTTCAGGTTTCCTACCATACACATCTAGTCCCGCTGATTAAGAGAAAGTGAGCTGACTTAATTAATCAAAATTTGCCCTATGCTCTTCCTAATTTTCCATTGGTCAAAATGGAGATCAGAGATAACCAAAGTTTGATCAAGTTTCCAACGGACACAATAGTTACAAAATTAAATTTTTAGGTGAAATAAAGTTTTACTTGTGTAATAATGTTTCTCGATCATATTGTTGTCATCAATTTATTTCAATATTTAAAAGGTACAAAAAAAAAGTATGCTGCTATGTGATATTAACTTATCGAAATGCAAAGCATGTTTCAACCGCATTGTGTGGATTCACTTACCTGTTACTAAATTTTTGTATGAAAGATGAAAAACATGTAACATAAGGATGAAATAATGTAACAGCTTTTTTTTATCATATTTCTTGAATTATTAACCAAAAATTTAGTTATGGGAAAAAAATATAATTGCATCCATTAAGAAAGGAAAAAACACAGAGGTGACAAAAAAAAATAAAAGAAAAGAAGCACGTAAACAGAGGAGCCATTCACTAAAAGAAAAAGGCAATTACAATTTCGATTGATTATGCTATTACTCCTTACCTCGATTAGAACCACTGTAATGCGGCTCCTTATCTCGATTATAACCACTGTAATGCGGTGGAAGTGATTTGGATGACGAAGGTGTAGAGGCAGTTAAATTTTCAAATTCTATTCCCCGTCAATGATATGAGTGAAGTGGCTGGGGATCACTCTCCCGTAATATTATGTTTCTTTTATTTTCTTTTGCTAGTGCTGGTTGTCCCGTTCCGCTCTCTCTCCTCCCGACGGCTATTTTTACTCACTCATCTTTTCTTTTTTATTTTTTTTTATTTTTTACACTATTTTGCACGTATGTTATTTTAGAGATTAATATTGAGTATAATTTTATAATAAAAAAAATAATATATATACAAAATCAAATATTATAAATCTTATTTAAGATATCGATTAGAAATCAATATATTTTACAACGTGTAATATGTTTTTATTTTCGATCAGTGTTTCTCTAGAGTACCTAGAATGATCAGGTTGAGTTAGAAATCATAACCCATGCAACACTTTCAATGACTTACAAGGATAGATATATGCTCGGCAACACTTTCAATTGGTGTAACATGGGAATATAATGTTTTGCTAAAACGTAAATAAATGCACATTAAAATACATTTTGCAACGCACAAAGTGAGAGTGATAGTTTCAACCGGTATATTTTAATTTTCCACTGGTGGAAAAGTAAAATATACCGGTTGAAACCATCACTGAAACCACTTTTTATAGATGAAAATTCACTTCCCATTAGTGAAAAATTACGTTATAAGTGAAAAATTACTTACCACAAATAGAAATGCAAAATACACTGGTGTGTTGTCATTTTCAACCGATGTCTTTTGATCTGTTTGATTTTCAATTGATTGATTCTAATTTTCAACTAATTAGATCTAATTGCACGTAGCAAAATATATTGCAACGCATGTGTCTGTACTTGCAATCTAATATTTTCTATGACACTATTTCAGAAGGCAAAGAAGTTCAAAATAACTCAAGTTACCCCATGAATAGATGCTGAAGATTAATTAGTCTCTTGTGTCGGAATGACAACATGCATGATGAGATGTGAAGAGGATGGGGATGGAGATGGAGATGGGATGATTTGAAACATGTTGGGCAACCAAAACAAGAGAGATTTTCTGTGGGTGAAGATTCTCCATCTCTCCCTTCCCCTTTGGGGTGTATCCTCTTGTATCGGGTTCTTTCACTTTAATGAAAAGTTTACTTAAAAAAAACAAAAGACCAAAATGGGAGAGATGGCGATGGGAATGGGTTTGTGAGAGGGATGGGAACACACTGAAGCAATTTGGGGGATGTGCATGAGATTCACAAAGATGATGTAAAAGGTGTTGGTGTAAGGGTATCACGATTGTTAATTTTGATGATAATAAAACACTTGTTATTTAATATTTGTAATTTTAGTTTAAGTTTTCAGGATAATTGCAAATGAATACAAGTGTGAAGGAGTTCAAGCTCACGTCCATGGTGAATTGGAGGAGCTTGATGGAGGAGAAGAAGCTTTACTTGGAGCGAGTGCTTGAAGGAGCATGGAGATGAAGAATAGGATAGAAGTTTATTCTATTCTTGTATTTTGTCTTTGTAGTTGTCTTTTTGTTCTTTGCTTTTCATTTTCTTATATCATTTGTTAAATAGCCTCAAGGTAACAAAACAGTAGTCCTAGCAATACTTACTTAACCCTAGGATACTTAGACTTCTCGTAGAAAACTTAGAAAATCAAAATAGGTTTCAGATGGCCTGATCAGGCGTACAATTTGGAAATTAGACGTTTAATCTTAAACTTTAAGATGTCTGACTGTTTGATCAGATGTCCAAACATTTAGGCTTGACTTAGTACTTTCTGTCTGTTAATTTCAAATGATCAGCCCTACTCTAGACGTTTTAGAAGATGTCTAAAGATCTTCCCAGATGTCCAATTAGAGGATTGTTGGCTTGTCAGACTCCATCAATGAGGATTAACCCTTAAGATGATTCACATTCACTTTCATACGTCCATAGTGTATCCTAGATGTCTGATAAGTAGATGTTAGGCTAAGATCTAACTCTAATTACTTCTTCAGACCTTATATCCATTTGGGCATCAGGAAATGCATTCCCGCAATGATTTGTGTTTCCAGACGTTTGACCTCTCCTTTGGGCAACTTAGCCTAGAACCCTGTTTAGCTTTGGACAAAATAGGAAGGAAACTTGTCTAGAATTAGACGATTGAATAGATTCCTAGATGTCTTAAAACACTTCTTTAGACGTCCATCCAATCTAACTCAGTCCAGATCTTCTACCCTTCTAAATCAGACGACTGATCCCTAGATCAAACGATATCTGATAACCCTGTTAGAATCATAAATGATCTTGATTTCGGCCTGATTTGCCTTGGGTTTATTCTCAATGGCGATAGAAGTTTTCCAAAGCCTTCCAAAGCCTTCTTAGAACCTCTATAAATAAAGGAGCACCTTTCCTAAGCTAAATACATCTTGAGAAACCATTTCCACATCTATTTGTGTCCAAAAGAAGAAGAAAATCACTTAGGAAAGTGTTGCTTTCTAAGCCCTCTAGCATCCATCCGAGAGCATCGTCATGCTGTCGACTTCATGCCGCACTTCACTTCCATCTAAGGAAAGTTCTTTTGTCTATAGAAGCTAAGTTGATTTACATTTGCTTTGTAGCTCTATAGGATATTTGTTATTGTCTTTGTTGGGTATTTGTCTTGCGAATTCTTGTCTTCCTCGCGAAACAAAATACTCCTCGTGAAGAGGAGAAGTTTTGAGGAACGTTACCCTCGTACATAGTAGCGTGGTTGTATTGAGGTAGAGTCACCGTCATTTAAGTGGCTCGGTTAGTGGATTTGATCGATTACGTCGATCAAAAAATCCTAAGTCAAGAGACTCAAGTGGGGGTTTTTACCTGAATTTGAATTTTCACCTTAAAATATCTGTATACTTGTGTGATTTACTTTATTTGTGAGAGTAACATCTTTTATTTTCATATTTTATTTCGTATCATGTATATCTCACCCCTTTCATTAGAACCTATAAAAGACATTAGGGTTGATGGCCATGGGAAAAGGAACGGAGACATGCGGGGATGAGAGAATTCAAAAAGGGATGGGGATGGATGTGGCTCGGATGGGGTTATGAGTGGGGATGCCAGATGGCGATGTAAGGATACGGGAAGGGGATGGAAAAAGAGCGTTGGATGGGCACAGGTGGTGTCAAAAGAATATGGCTCCACGTGCCTTCACACGTTAGCATAGAGAATAAGGTGGGCATTTAATTTGCAAGAAGTCGTAGAATTCTTTTTTTTAACATCATTTGTTGCAGCTAAGCCACCCCTCAGCCTTCCTGCATATATAACGTATGCGTGGAGTGGAAAGGGTCAACTATTGTGGGCGAAATAGTTGGGGAAGGATGTGTTTTACGTAGGGGAGATGGTGTTTTTGTGTGAGGAAGGGGTGGTGGAAGATTGAGGTGATCAACACCTCATTTAGTTAATTAGTATATATAGATATAGACGAAAGATGCATATGTGCCTCTTAATTGTTAAGTAGTCTGGGTGCTTTTGCCCTTTCAAATTCTTAAAAAAAGGAAAGCAGTTACGCAAGTTTTAGTTGAGATCATCTATTCTCTTCCCACTAAAATTGAATCCTCGCACCACAACTTTTCCTAATGTTGACATGTGGTTGCTCATTTCCTTTTTTGATGGACTTTCCCACGATCGACACCCTATCTCCTATGCACAAGGAGAAGGTGCATGGTGGGAATTGCAAAAAGTTTATGGTAGAGCAAAACGTCGCTGGATCAAAAAGTAATCTTTATAGGTTGCTGGATAATCCAACTATCTCTTGCTTGACTCTCTATCCTAATCCACGCCAGCATTCGTCAAGCAGTAGGAAAGTAGAGGTATATTTATATGTGGTGTGTTTTATATTTAAATGATATACAAGACATTGATGTATATTTATGTATGTCCCAATTCGTGTGTATATAAGATACAAGTATCAAAAAAGTTGAAAATGTAGACTTAACCTCTGAGTCATTTGTAACATGTAAAAAAATGTGGACTAGGCCCCTCACTTCCATCTTTAGTTTGAGAATAATATTCTACAACTAACAATTCATTTATTTGCAAAGCAACACATTTTTTATCTATTATTTATTTGATAAATCCTTTATATTTAGATGAGTCAAAAGTTAAATTGTATGGCTTTAATAATTTTCTTTGTTTTTTTCTTAAAACGATAATTTTCTTTATATTTGTTTGACAGAACCTTTATATTTGCAAATTGATTAGTAATACATTCTTATTTGAAATATTTACTAAATACTAATATGTACAAATGTTTTGAATATAAAAAAAGAATAATTGTTTCAATCAGTTAACTCAAAAACATTACATAATATTTTTTACGGTTAATGCCGTTGAATAATATTACTTAACATTACTAAACATACTAAATATTCCTCTATATCGTCTTCCTTCTTTTCCTTTGCATTTACCTCTAGCTCGTAATAATTCTTCTCGTGCAACCCTTCCTCTTTCTCTATCAAGATCATCATGATCTAAGTGAATAGACCTTCTCGTAACAAGGGATTGGCCACATACGCTTCTAGTTCGGGTACATAACCCTTATTGTCACTTTTAGTATCGTTGCCTTTTTCTTGTTACACTAGTGATTCAGTCCAAACTGGTGGAGGTCTGGAATAATGTTGATATGTAGACGTATGCTAATATGGAGGATCATGATGAAATAGTGGTATAAATGGGCTCGAATATGAAATAGAATACCTTGATATGTATGGATTTTGCGATGGATCTCCAAAAAGTATATCTACAAAACTACCTTATTGACTCTCAAACGCAGAGAAATGAGGAACTTGTGAAAAAGATCCTTCTCCGAATTGATTGTAAGTATATGATGGTTGGTTATACTCTTATTTGCTCACCGCTAGACGTGTTAGAAAGATACGATATATCGTTGTAGGGCGAATCGCAACGGAACAAATGAATTTATAAAAATCGGGAGTACCGGATCGTTCGTAAGGAAGCAATTACAATTTATACGGAAGCTCTTCAGAAAATTAGTTCTAGCAGATATTTATATATGTATATATGTATAGACACCAGATATATAATCAGAATTGTATTGTATTCAAAAATAGCTTTTTAAATTAGACATTACTATGCTAAACAGTAAATAGAGAGAGAGAGTAGGTAGATAGATGACGACGTTGCTTATGGGATGCTTGTGCGAAGCACGGTAGCACTTCAGATCTAGAGCGCTGGGACGAATTGCAGAGAGTTGCAGAGGAAGAGAGAGGCTGGAAGAGATATGGTGGGAGTCTATTCTTCAACTGGGGGGCCTTGGGCCTTCTTTTATAGCTAATCGGATCCGTTGATCGAGAGATCAAGGGCTCTGATTTGGCCTCAAAACACCCTCAAACGTGCCTTCATCGCGCGGATTGGCTCTCTGATCAACATGTGGTGGCTTCGCAGGCATTGGATCACGATCTGGCGCTCCAACTTCTTCCTCGCACCTGCCTAATGCCCACTCCGCTCAATACTCTTTCCTCATGCGCCTTCGCTATTCATACTTTGGGCACCTTAACCTTAGCCGTCCGATCGTAAACTCTTGCCTGCAATGCCTTCTCAAAGCCCGTGTGTGATCACGCATTAAAGCTGCACGTTCGTTCACGTGTTTGCCGTAGACGCCTTTGGTCGCGACACATGGTCGCATCTGCACCCTCCACTCGAGATTTGACGGCCAATCGGGCGCACCTCCACCAGCTTCCCAAATTTTGGTGCTAAGTGCGCCTTGAACGTGCGTCTTGCGCTTGCAAACCAATGCTCTCACTGTTAGGCTAAGGACGTGGATTAGCAAGTTTTCTCTTCGGTGCTCGGCTGCTCACGGTTGTTCCATCCAACGGCTAAGAGTAGCCTTCCTTTTGATGAGGCGCTATTGCACTCGCTGCTCGACGCATTAGAAAGATACGATATTATCGTTGTAGTGCGAATCACGATGAAACAAATGAATTTATAAAAATCGGGAGTATTGGGTCGTTTGCAGGGAGGCAATCAAAATTTATGCGGAGGCTCTTCAGAAAACTAGTTCTAGCAGATATTTACATATGTATATACGTATAGACATTAGATATATAATTAGAATTGTATTGCATTCAAAAATAGTTTTTTAAATTAGACATTGCTATGCGAAACAGTAAATAGAGAGAGAGAGAGAGATGATGACGCTGCTTGTGGGATGCTTGTGCGAAGCGCAGCAGCACTTCAGATCTAGAGCGCCGGGACAAATTGCAGAGAGGAGTTGCAAAGGAAGAGAGAAGCTGAAAGAGAGATGGTGGGAGTCTGTTCTTTAACTGGGGGGCCTTGGGCCTTCTTTTATAGCTTTGATGAGGGGCAAAGAGGGTATTTTGGCCCTTAAAACCTTTACACTAATCAGATCTGTCCGTCGGGAGCTCGTTGTAATGGGTCGATGGCTGGCTATAAAGCATCGGTTTCTCACTATATTTGTTAAGACCCAAGACATCAAACGCTTTTTAAGACGTCTGGGAGTTGGTCCAGATGTCTGGTCAGATGACTGGACGCCTTCCCAGACGTATGGAAATAAATTTTTGCGTGTGTACGATTGCGAGTCTGCGCGCGTGCGCGAGAAGACTGAACTCGTCGACCTGCAGGAGCTTTTTCTCCCCCGATGCCTTCAAATACCCCTCTCCCCCCTTCCCTCTCCCTCACCCACCACCCCACTGTCTCCTGCTTCTTCCAGCGTGAGCGTGAGAGAGAGAGAGAGAGAGAGCGACGGCAGCAGCTGTTGCCGGGTGCGTGCGGAGAGGAGGTGTAGCGAGAGGGGAGAAGAGGGAGAGCGCGTGAGGAAGAGAGAGCGAGCTCATCGGAGTAGCTCGGGGCTGGCCGACGGGTGCGCAGCGGGAGCGTGGTGCTGGGGAGGTTACCCCAGTGCTGTTGCAGCTCAGGCAGCAGGCGGGCGAGCATGGCACGGCCGTGCGTAGCAGGAAGATGGTGAGGAGGTTTCCTAGAATCAGACTTCTAGACCCACGTCCAGAGGACGTAGGCGACGTCTGAAGGGAGCTTCAGACGTCTGAGAGGTACGGATTCCTTCCTCTGCTTCCTTTCACGGAAACGTCCATGTAGGCCGTTCTGCCGAAAGTTCTATCTCATGCCGTGTTAAGATCGTTTGCGTACGCGTGTAGGTTTCGCTTTGGGAAGGCGCGGACACACCTTCCCACGCGAATCAAATGTTTGGGCATAGCACCAGACGGCGGAGAGCATCTCCAGATGTCCAGAGAGGTGGTCGGACGTCTGGAACTGGGTCCAGGCGGTTCAGCAGGACCATGGACGTCTGAGGAGCAATGCAGAGCGAGGTATGACCTGAACCACCTTTTAAGACGTCTGGAAGGTGTTCCAGATGTCTGATTTGAGTCAGAGTTGTCATTTTTGACCAGTTTAGGATCCATTCGAAGTCCGATTTTTGCGTTTGAGATTCCGTTCTTTTCAGAATTTGTTCCTCTACTTATTTAAATTACGTTTATCCTGTTCTGAGTGGTTCCGTGTAATTGATCCTTGTGTTAAGACCTCGTTCTGTTGCAGCTCTGGGGGTTGTGGAGGCACGTGAACCTGCCGATCACGCCCCCATTACTCCCGGTTTTGCAGGTGGAGTGGCTCCCCTTAATTACTTACAAACATAAATGCATCTCTGAAATAAATGATAGGTTCCTAGGGTATGGCATGAATCTTAGGACCTGAAAACTCGATTGAATGATAGATCTTAGGGCATGGCATGAATCCTAGGACGTGGAAACTAGATTGAATGATAGATCCTAGGGTGTGGCATGACTCCTAGGAACAGAAACACTGAAACGAATGTCTTGAATACCTGAATTTTCAGTTTTGGATAAGTAGACAGAATAATGATAATTGCTTGTAATTGGATAACAGTTGCCTGTGAAACGTAAAGTACTATTGCTAGTAACTGCTACATGTAATTCCTGCTGTTGGAAACTAAATTTGAGTTGCTTGTATATAAATTGATATTAAATGTTGGAAACACGGGCTAAATGTGAATGGAACTGAAATGATGAAACATAGTATGGCTTGGTCTGAGAAATATGAGTATGAACCCTATGGGGAATTAGGAGTATAATTCTTGGAAAATAAATAGAATGGAACTAGGAAAGTGAATGGGGAAGTGAGCTGGCCCTTGAGTACGGAGTACCAAGGAGAGCGACTGTCCCCCTGTTTAGTGCAGAGCGGAGTTAGCTACCCCAGGGACCCAGGGTTAGGTCTGGCCACTTTGTACCGATTTTTTGGAGCTCGCGTACACAGTACCGGGGAGAGCTACTAGTGTAAGGAGAGAGCTAGCCACCCCACGGGCCCCATGGTTCGGCTAGCCGTCCTACACCAACTTGTTAGGCCCACTGGGCAAACCAAGGTAGTCAGGTGAGGGTGCGCGGATTGTGGAGGGGCAAGACCCCTATTTGGTTACTGTGGAGGGGTTGGACCCCTGTTACTGAGAGGGCTCTGCCCTGTACTAGTTTCGTGGTGTGCTTTGGGCGCACCCGTTAACGGAAATGACTGACCGCGTGCCAATGCGGGGTAGCTACCCGTGCGTTTACCGCGCGTGCCGTAGTTACCATTACGTCTGTCAGTGACCTTGGAGTGGTTGACTGAGGGTAGGACCACCACGGGGGACTCTCCCGTCTAGGAGAGCACCACGTGCTACTTCTACTTTTTGGAAAAGACTGCAATCAATATCGTTCCAAGGAGGAACATTCGAGATCAAGAGAAAGATTTGAAAAATAATTTAAGAAAAAGTAAAAAGAGAAATAAGGAAAGAAATTAAAAATAACAGCTACTTGTCCACCTTTACTGTTTTCTTAGCTAGCTGGTTGCCACTCTACTCAGTGTTTCGCTGGCGTATCACATTTGTCACCTTTTTCAGGACCAGGTGTTGAGTTGCCAGAGCCTATGGCTACGGAGGGTACTGGGCCTAGTAGAGCCCTGTAGTTGTACTTTTGTTCTACCATTTTTCTGTAGTAGTGAGTATTTCTGTTTCACCTTGTACTCTTTATTGTAAATTCCATATTTCTGTACTTGTTTTTAATTCTCTACTTTTATGGTGGTATGTACTGTAGAAGTTCTTTTCTTTATTGCTGTACTTTTGTTACTGTTAGTTACTTGCATGGTGAATGTGGTTTACTTTACTGCTTTTTGGTTACTTTCTCGTTGGATGACTGGGTCTTGGGATCAGTCGAGTCGATCCAATTCTCGTGTCTCGTAGGGATTCGAGAATCGGGTCGTAACAAGATGGTATCAGAGCAAGGTCGTCCCGAGAAGTGAACCAACTGGCTGAAAAATAACCAATTCACATGCCAGTAACTAGGGTAGCCACTACAACGTACCTTTTGACATATGTTTGAGACTTCTTCGTTGAATATCGATTCGTATTGACGTCTTTTCTGTTTCGTGTTCGCGTCTCCTTGCAGGAGATGCCTCGACGAGGAGGTAGCGAGGTAGGCCGCGGACGCGGTCGAGGACGAGGTCGGAGGGGCGGACGCATTGAGCCCGATGCTTTAGTGGACTAGCCACTGCTCCCGAGCACTCAGGCCCAGGACCTCGCCCAGCTGATACGGGACATCGTGCAAGAGGAGTTCCACCCGCCGCCACGAGCGCCTCTCCTTGGGGCTGCAGAGGGGAGTCCTCTGTGAGACCACGAGACGGACACGGCACTGGACGTGGGGGAGAGGGTGGGCCTCCACCACCCCCACCTTCCTCCGACACTTCCGAGCACGAGGCTTCTTTACCTGGAGGCGCACCAGCATCTCCACTTCAGCGCCACTTTGAGCTTTTCAGACAGTTCTGGAAGCTGAAGCCCCCCTCCTTCAAGGGGGATGAGGACCCGACCGAGGCAGAAGACTGACTCGAGCAGATCGAGAAGGTTTTTGACACCCTTCGCCCCCCTGTGGAGTGCCGCGTGACCTTTGCCACGTACCTGCTGGAGAGCGCGGCACACAGGTGGTGGAGGGCGGTCAGCGGTCAGGAGATGGACGAGCCGACTTGGGACCAGTTTGTCATCCTCTTTTGCGAGCAGTACTTCTCCCAGACGCAGCAGGACCAGAGGAGGCGTGAGTTCCACACTCTCGGTCAGGGGACGATGACCGTGAGCACGCACCGTACACGTTTCCTTGAGCTGTCTCGTTTCACAGCGACAGCCGTGGCTACTGAGGAGGAGCGCCTTTGGAGGTTCACCGTGGGGCTCCAGCCTGCTATTCGGGGGTGTGTCAAACCCCTGAAGCTGCCGACGTTCTCGAGGGTGGTGGAGGCAGCTATGACGTATGAAGAGACCAACTCGTCCGCACGCGACACTGACAACGGGCGGAAGCGGCCTTACCAGGTAGACTTCTCACAGGGCCGACGAGAGAGGAGGCACGTGGTGCCCGCAGGAGAGTCTTCACGCTTTGCGGGGCCATCAGTGGTCTTTGGGGGCCCCCGACAGGGGCCAACTACTAGCACCGGATCCCCGCCCAGCCGTCAGCAGGGACCCACGAAGGGCGGGAGTCGAGTCCCCCTTTGCTACCAGTGTGGCCAGCCAGGCCACATCAGGAGGGACTGCCCGTCTAGGGCTAGGGGTCAGCAGATGCTTCCCACGCCGAGTGCTAGAGGGTGAGTCGGAGGCCGTGGGTTCCAGGCGCGAGGAGGAGGACAGTAGTCACGGGGAGGGTACCGGCCAGCGGCTACCCATCCTACGTAGAGTGTGGCTGCTTCATCCGCACCTAGGGCTGAGGGGCGTATCAACGTCCTGACACACAGGGATGCTAGAGCTTCGGGATCAATGGTGGCAGGTTTGGTTTCAGTTTCCGGTAGACTTGTTTACACGCTTTTCGATTCCGACGCTACGCACTCGTTTGTCGTTGCCAGTTTTGCGGTTAGCTTGGGGCAAGACTGTATGTTGTTAGAGGATCCGTTCGTAATCAGAGGTCCGAGTGGTCAGCTGTTTGTAGCTGAGGAGGTGTACACAGGTTGTGAGGTCAGTGTTAGGGGACACAGCCTTCCCGCTGACCTGATTATGATATAGATGGAGGAGTTTGACGTAATTCTGGGGATGGACTGGCTGTCCGCTTACCACGCCTTGATGGACTGCTTTGAGAGGAAGATCGTCTTCTCCATACCAAAGTTGCCTTCTTTCGAGTTCCTTGGGCAGCTAGTGGACGGAGGCTTCAGGTGCATTTCTGCATTTCGGGCGGCGAGACTTTTGAGCTAGGGGTGTGAGGGCTTCCTAGATTGTGTGGTGGCGGAGCCTAGCCCTGTGGCAGACTTCCAGAGTATCCCGGTAATCAGAGAGTACCCCGATGTGTTCCCAGATGAGTTGTCAGGACTACCGCCCCAGCGTGAGATCGAGTTTGAGATCTCACTGGTACCAGGGACCAGCCCTATCTTTACGGCACCGTACAGGATGGCACCACTTGAGCTGCGAGAGCTTAAGTCTCAGTTGCAGGATCTTCTGGAGAAGGGCTTTGTGAGGCCTAGTGCATCTCCATGGGGAGCCCCGGTATTGTTCGTACCCTACGCCTTTGTATGGACTACAGACAGCTGAATAGGGTCACCATCAAGAATAGGTGTCCGCTGCTGAGAATTGATGACTTGTTTGACCAGCTGCGAGGTACCGCGGTATTCTCCAAGATCGACTTGAGGTCTGGATACCACCAGTTGAGGATAAAGGAGACAGACGTCTCCAAGACAGCTTTCCGCATCCGGTACTGACACTATTAGTTTCTGGTCATGCCGTTTGGGCTGACCAATGCCCCCGCTGCCTTCATAGATTTGATGAACCGGGTGTTTAGACTTACTTGGACCAGTTTATGGTGGTATTTATTGATGATGTGCTCATCTATTCTCGAGATTAGACACAGCGTGGACAACACTTGCAGATGGTTGTGGACACATTGAGGCGACGTAGGCTGTACGCCAAATACAGCAAGTGCGAGTTCTGGTTGAGGGAGGTGACCTTCTTGGGTCATGTGATCTCCGGGGATTTCTTGGCTGTGGACCCAACCAAGGTTGAGGCAGTGCTCAGGTGGGAGAGACCGCGTACAGTTACTGAGATCCGCAGTTTCTTGGGACTAGCAGACTACTACAGGCAGTTTATTAGGGGCTTCTCGCAGATTGCATGTCCTATGACAGCTGACCCGGAAGGACGTGCCCTTTACTTGGACAGATGCTTGTGAGGCATGTTTTCAGCAGCTGAAGGAGAGGCTGACTTCGGCTCCCGTGCTCACCATACCAGGCAGTAGTGGCGGGTTCGTTGTGTACACGGATGCCTCTTTATAGGGGTTAGGGGGTGTGCTCATGCAGAGGGGTCACGTTGTCGCTTACGCTTCACGGCAACTGAAGCTCCATGAGCATAGCTACCCTACCCATGACCTGGAGCTGGCAGCTGTCGTCTTCGCGCTGAAGACTTGGAGGCACTACTTGTACGGTGAGACCTTTGAGATTTTTACAGATCATAAGAGCCTCGGTTACTTGTTTGATCAGAAGGAGCTCAACATGAGACAGAGAAGTTGGTTGGAGCTCCTGAAGGACTATGATTGCAGCATTTCCTACCACTCGGGAATGGCCAACGTGGTGGCTGACGCCTTGAGCTGGTAGGCGCCTGCCCACGTGGCCAGTTTACAGGCACAGAGTTGGAGCCTCATGGAGGAGATGGGCAGTTGGCCCCCCCTAGAGTTACTAGGGCACTGCGGGGCAGTGATGGTGACACGACAGACGAGGCCAGAGCTGATAGATCGCATCATTACTGGACAGATGGCCGACCCGTACTTACAGTCATTGCGTGACATAGTGCTGTCAGGAGATCCTGGGGACTTCTCTTTTACAGACCAGGCACTGTGCATGAGGGGACATTTGTGCGTTCCCAGGGACGAGGAGCTGTTGAGAGAGCTCTTGACTGAGGCACACGGTTCCAAGTTCACCATACACCTCGGAAACACAAAGATGTATTATGATTTAAGACGCGACTTTTGATAGAGAGGGATGAAGCGGGATGTAGGTGAATTCGTACAACAGTGTTTACTGTACCAGCAGGTGAAGGCCGAGCATCAGAGGCCTGCAGGGCCGTTGCAGCCACTTCCAGTGTCCGAGTCGAAGTGGGAGAGCATCACCATGGACTTGGTGGTCGGCTTGCCCGTTACCCAGCGAAGACATGACGCAGTCTGGGTGATCATTGACAGATTGACGAAGATGGTACGTTTCTTGCCGATTCGAGTCACCTTGGGACCAACACAGTTGCCAGAGTGGTATATCCGCGACGTGGTATGTCTACATGGAGTTCCGAGGAGATCGTATCCGATCGGGATACCCGTTTTATGTCCCAGTTTGGGCTGAGTTTCAGTACAGCATACCACCCCCAGACGGACAGACAGTCTGAGCGCACGATACAGACACTTGAGGACATTTTGCGTGCTTGTGTACTGGACTGGATGGGCTCTTGGGAGGAGCACTTGCCCCTGGCGGAGTTTTCATATAATAACAGTTATTACTCGAGCATCGGCATGGCACCCTACGAGGCTCTGTACGGATGGAGGTGTACAGCACCCTTTAGTTGGGTTGAGGTGGGGACTAAGTGGGAGGTTGGCCCCAGGCTGATCAGACAGAGTCAGGAGGTGATCGAGCAGATTCGCAGGCGACTCCGCACTGTCAGGAGCAGACAGAAGAGCTATACAGATCGAAAATACAGGGAGGTGCAGTTTAAGGTTGGGGACCATGTCTTCCTTCGTGTTTCACCCATGAAGGGCTTGCACCGGTTTGGGGTGAGAGGGAAGCTCGTGCCGAGGTTTGTGGGACCCTTTGAGGTCCTGGAGCAGGTTGGACCCATTGCTTACAGGCTTGCCCTTCCTCCCCATCTTTCTGGTGTGCACGTGTTCCACGTGTCCAACCTCAGGAAGTACATCACCGATCCCAGTCACGTCCTAAACCACGAGAGTGTCAAGGTGGGTGACAACCTGACCAACCCCGAGTGGTCAGTGCAGATTCTTGACAGAGTTGTCCGGAGTTTGAGATGGAAGCAAGTACCCCTGGTGAAGGTTTTGTGGAGGAGCCAGCGGTATGAGGAGGCTACTTGGGAGCCTGAGGCGGTGATGCGGGAGTGGTACTTGGAGCTCTTTGAGGGTACGTCTTTTCGGACCGGTTTCGACCCTCTTTGAGTTTGTTATGCGTATATTGTTCTTTTTCCGCACCCTAGTTAGCGCAAGTTTTGGGGATGAAACTTCATTTGAGTTTGTTATGTTGTTAAGACCCAAGACATCAAACGTTTTTTAAGACGTCTGGATGCCTTCCCAGACGTCTGGAAATAAATTTTTGCGTGTGTACGATTGCGAGTCTGCGCGCGTGTGCATGCAGACTGAACCCACTGACCTGCAGGCACTTTTTCTCCCCCGACGCCTTCAAATACCCCTCTCCCCCCTTCCCTCTCCGTCACCCACCACCCCACCATCTCCTCCTTCCAGCGTGAGCATGAGAGAGAGAGAGCGACGACAGTAGCTGCTGCCGGGTGTGTGCGGAGAGGAGGAGGTGCTGCAAGAGGGGAGAAGAGGGAGAGCACATGAGGAAGAGAGGGCGAGCTCGCCGGAGCAGCTCGGGGCCGGCCGACCGGCACGCAGCGGGAGCGTGGTGCTGGGGAGGTTACCTCGGTGCTGCTGTAGCTCAGGTAGCAGGCAGGCGAGCGCGGTGCGGCCGTGTGCAGCAGGAAGAAGGCGAGGAGGTTCTGATTCTGGGAAATTTTCCCAGAATCATACGTCTGGACCTACGTCCAGACGACATGGGCGACGTCTGGAGGGAGCTCCATATGTCTGAGAGGTACGTATTCCTTCCTCCGCTTCCTTTTACAGATACGGCCATGTAGGCCGTTCCGCCGAAAGTTCTGTCTCATGCCGTGTTAAGATCGTTTGCGTATGCGTGCAGGTTTCGCTTTGGGAAGGCGCGAACACACCTTCCCACACGAATCAAACGTCTGGGCATAGCACCAGACGACGGAGAGCATCTCCAGACGTCTGGTGAGGTGGTCGGACATCTGGAACTGGGTTCAGACGGTTTAGCAGGACCCCTGGACGTCTGAGGAGCAGCGTAGAGCGAGGTATGACCTGGACCACCTTTTAAGACGTCTGGAAGGTGTTCCAGACGTCTGATTTGAGTCAGAGTTGTCGTTTTTGACCTGTTTAGGATCCGTTCGAAGACCGATTTCCGCGTTTGAAATTCCGTCCTTCTCAGAATTTGTTCCTCTACTTGTTTAAATTACGTTTATCCTGTTCTGAGTGGTTCCTTGTGATTGATCCTTGTGTTAGGACCTCGTTTTGTTGCGGCTCTAGGGGTTGCGGAGGCACGTGGACCTTCCGATCACGCCCCCATTACTCCCGATTTTGCAGGTAGAGTGGCTCCCCTTAATTACTTGCAAACATAATTGCATCTCTGAAATAAACGATAGATTCCTAGGGTATGGCATGAATCCTAGGACCTGAAAACTAGATTGAATGATAGATCCTAGGGCATGGCATGAATCCTAAGACGTGGAAACTAGATTGGATGATAGATCCTAGGGTGTGGCATGAATCCTAGGAACAGAAACACTAAAACGAATGTCTTGAATACCTGAATTTGCAGTCTTGGATAAGTAGACAGAATAATGATAATTGCCTGTAATTGGATAACAGCTGCCTGTGAAATGTAGAGTACTATTGCTAGTAACTGCTACATGTAATTCCTGTTGTTGGAAACTAACTTTGAGCTGCTTGTATATAAATTGATATTAAATGTTGGAAACACGGGCTAAATGTGAATGAAACTGAAATGATGAAACCTTGTATGGCTTGGTCTGAGAAATATGAGTATGAATCCTACGGGGAATTAGGAGTAGAACTCCTAGAAAACAAATAGAATGGAACTGGGAAAGTGAATGGGGAAGTGAGCTGGCCCTTGAGTACGGAGTACTAAGGAGAGCAACTGTCCCCCTGTTTAGTGCAGAGCGGAGCTAGTCGCCCCAGGGACCCGGGGTTAGGTCTGGCCACTTTGTACCAACTTTTGGAGCTCGCGTACACAGTACCGAGGAGAGCTACTAGTGTAGGGAGAGAGCTAGCCACCCCACGGGCCTCGGGGTTCGGCTAGCCGTCCTACACCAACTTGTTAGGCCCACTGGGTAAACTAGGGTAGTCAGGTGAGGGTGCGCGGACTGTGGAGGGGCTAGACCCCTGTTTGGTTACTGTGGAGGGGCTGGACCCCTGTTACTGAGAAGGCTCTGCCCTATAATGGTTCCGTGCTGTAGTTTGGGTGCACCCGTTAACGGAAACGACTGACCGCGTACCAGTGCGGGGTAGCTACCCGTGCGTTTACCGCGCGTGTCGTAGTCTCCGTTACGTCTGTCAGTGACCTTGGGGTGGTTGACTGAGGGTAGGATCACCACGGGGGACTCTCCCGGCCAGGAGAGCACCATATGCTACTTCTACTTTTCGGAAAAGACTGTAATCAAGATCGTCCCACGAGGAACATTCGAGATCAAGAGAAAGATCTGAGAAATAATTCAAGAAAGTGTAAAAATAGAAATAAAGCAAGAAATTAAAAATAACCGCTACTTGTCCACCTTTACAGTTTTCTTAGCTAGCTGGTTGCCACTCTACTCAGCGTTTCGCTGACGTGTCACATTTGTCACCTCTTTCAGGACCAGGTGTTGAGCAGCTAGAGCTTGCGGCTGCAGAGGGTGCTGGGCGTAGTAGAGCCTAATTGTTGTACTTTTGTTGTATTATTTTTTTGTAGTAGTGAGTATTTCTGTTTCACCTTGTACTCTTTATTGTAAACTCCATATTTTTGTACCTGTTTTTAATTCTCTACTGTTGTGGTGGTATGCACTGTAGTAATTCTTTTCTTTACTGATGTACTTTTGTTACTGTTAGTTACTTGCATGGTGAATGTGGTTTACTTTACTATTTTTTGGTTACTTTCTCGTTGAATGATTGGGTTTTGGGATCAGTCAAGTCGATCCGATTCTCGTGTCTCGTAGGGATTCGAGAATCGGGTTGTAACAGTATTGCATGGGAGGAGATTGGGTAAAGTGCATTGGAGGAGGCTGGGTAAAGTGTGTCGGAGGTTGGATGTACTGTGTCCGATGTGGGTCAACGTCCTCCTCGAAAATAGCATCCTTGAATTCATTTCCAGTTCCATGATCTTCAAGATCTCACAATCCATGCTTTTCTATCTTCATTAGTTGGTCAAGTAAGTCCTTCATTTCCTTGTCTCTTATGTTAGATCGTAAAAGAGGTGTATTCAACCGTAGATACTTTAGTGCATGATCGAGTTTCGGCCTTGACAAACGTAAGATCGCTCCAAACCCTGCTAACTCCAATTGTTGTTACATTAAGTTCGTTTTTGCCATACTTGATTCATCATTATATATAGTATGTTCGATAAATCTCACCTACATTAAAAGTTATTATAATTACAATAATTTATAATAATTTGTATATAAAAGAGTAATATCAAATAATAAAATTATACAATACTTGTGTAACGTCATGGTGATCTAGATTAGAGATATGAGGTCGGTCTCTTTGGATAAGCTCATAATCACATATGTTATGCTGGGCCATCTATTATTTAGGTATAAGAAAAAGGCAGGTATTAATACAAATATAAAAAAATGAATAAAAGTTAAATTTAAAAGTAAAAAAAAAGTACAAATTTTGATTTTATAATAGTTAGAATTTTACTCAATATTCCTTTAGTTGGGACCTCTATTGGTACATGATTTTCTATTGTGTCCTTATTGTCAACCCCTGGAACATTAAAGGATGCGACGACTGTTGATGAGGGGAGAAAAATCACCCCATGAGTTGGGTTGCGCGGAGGATCCAACTGCGTGACAAATAGTGGAAACCCAGCACTCCAAGACGAATCCGTTTACCTAGGTTGTGTACTCGACAGAATGGCGGGTCGCTCCAGATCTGGGTGACAACCAACCGACATGCTAGCCACCGCAATCAAGAAGGAACTGTGAGAAATACGAGACCGACATATGATCGCTTGTCGGTTACTACGCGATATGCTATTAATAGCAGAATCTCGAGATTGTGGGGACAGAAAAGAGATCAGCAATGGAGATATGTCCACCCTATAAATATTGAGGGTGGACTAGCTTTTAGTTTTTACGCAATCAGAGAGAGAAATATAGAGAATTTGTACCATTCAACTGCTAATGAAAATTGGGAGTCTCATCCTCCCCCAAATGTATACCTTTCTTTGGTGGAACTGGGTCATTAAACCTCATGCGTATACTCTCTACGATTGTTTGTTGAGTTGAGGTTCCTATTCTAAGGGCCTCGATCAACTGCTCATTTCATGCATTTCATTTGTAATCCTTTCAACACGTGGTCTACCCCTAGCACATGTGATATCTGGAGATAGTAATTCTGGAGATTCTCTCTGTCCCCAAAATCTCTTGTCACAGATGGGATTAAAGGATTCTACATATGCTAATCGAGAGTTTGCTGTTTTATAATAATCTGAGCAAAGTGAAAGATGATCAAATCTAATACATGCATAAGCGGCCAACACATGTCTGCAAACGAGATGCTTTAATTGAATATACCTGTAAGAACATATTGTATTGTTCATCCTATTGGTAGAAGTAATTTCAACCTCATATGCATATGATTCTTTTCCAATTTTAAACTTCATTTTACCGAATCTAACAACTTTTAATATTATTTGTGAGATTGAGATTTCTCTATTCACAACTCAATCAAAATTCGAAGTAAGAACTATTGTTATGGCTTCTCCTTCGTTGTTACGTTGAGTAAAGTACTTATTCAAATGAAAATAGGTCACTGTTACAAGAGCAATAACTGATAATCCTCGACAACCTTTCAAAACATTATTAACGCATTCAGTTGCATTAGTTGTCATACTGCTATGTCTCTTTTCTCCATCATAGCATAATGCCCAATATGACCAAATATTACAATAGTTTTGTTGTATAATCCATCTATATGCTCCATCACACATGTATTGGATATCCACTAATATCCGATTGTGGTTATATATTGTTAATGTAGAACCAGCTGCATAAAATCATCTCTATAAGTCCTTACTTTTAAATTCCTTTCTGTGTAATGTCTGTGTAAATGATCACGTTCAAGGCTAAAATATTAAGGAACTAAATTTCTTAATATAAGGGAACGATCACTGATGGTGCATATACTATCTCGATTGACAATTTTAGAGAAATATATCGAAAACCAAGCCCAACTACTCTTATTCTCCCATCCTTCCATAGCTGCAAAAGCTAAAGGAAATAGCTGGCCATTTGGATCAATTCTAGTTGCAATTAATCAATGTCCAAGATGACAACCATACAAATGTGTGCCATTGATAGAATGCATAGTACGACAATATTGAAATCCCTTAATAATATGCTTCAGAATATCCTCAATAATTTGTATATGGAAATGATATACCATCTTTTGTTAACCGCTTGCATTTTAATTGAAGCTTGTAATATGCTTCAAAATATCCAGTAATATTATACATAGTAGATAACAAATCCTCGAATGAAGTACGATAGTTAATCGATGTACTCATCAAATAACCATTGAATTAATCAATACCAGAATAGATAGAAATCACTCTACCACCACAATTATTCCTAACTATCACAATATTATTTGCCATGTCTGCATAATTGACACTACTAGGAAAATGGGATATATCATCGGGTTATCTGTTGTCGATTTTAGAAAGTGATGACAAAACTATTTTTACTGTTGCTTATTTAAATTAGCGACGGTGAATGCGTGTACTCCCCCTGACCTCAATTGGAAAAAAGCGATGGGATGTGGTGGTCATTAATAATTATCGTCGGTTGGTCTAATAAGCGGTAATGAAAAGTCGGTTGAAATTTGCGATTAAAATTTGGGCGGGTTGAGGGGTTTAATTTAGGCTTCCGCCGTCGGTTAATGTAATAAGCTACGGTGAAAACTAAATTAAAATTGGCGACCAAAATTTGGGCGTGAAGGGGGATTTTAATTATCCTTTTACTGCCGGTGTCTGATAGAACCTACCGCAAATGTCTGTTCATCATCCTCACGCGTAGAGTCCTCTCCTCCCCACACACCTCACAGAAACCCTCGTCACTCCTCTCCTCCTCGGTGATCACCCTCCATCGTTTGTGCACTGCTCCTCGTCCTCCATCAATTGCCGGCTGTCCTCTTCCTCAGGTATCTCCTCGCCGTCCCCTCCTCCTCCTCCTCCTTGTCCCCACCTCCTCCTCCTCCCCAGTCCCCCCTGCCGCCCCCCTCCTTCTCTCCTCCTCCCCCTCCTCCTGCCGTCCCCCTCCTCCTCCTCCTCCGCCTCCTCCCCATCTTGCCGACAACCTCCTCCTCCTCCCCAACCCCTCCTGCCGCCCCCCTCCTCACCTCCTCCTCCTCCTCCTGGCATCTGCCTCCTCCTCTCCCTCCTCCTCCTGCCAACAGCCTCCTCCTCCTCCTCCCCCTCCTACTAACACCATCCTCCTATTCCTCGATCCCTCTTGATGCCCCTTCCTCCTCTCCTTCTCCTCTTGTCGTCCCCTTCCTCCTCCTCCTCCCCCTCTTGCTGCCCTCCTCCTCCTACCCGGCCCCTCCTGTCGTCCCCTCCTCCTCTTCATCATGTTTCAAGGATAAGATGATGGTATGCATTTGGGGGTTTTAGGAGGGTATTGAAGGGCATATGGATATCATTTCAAAGGTTAAAATTGCATAAAAGGCTAAGAATAAACCTAAGGCATCGGATCTCTAGCGATCTTAAGCCACCACTCAACAGTCTGTAATTAATCTCAACAACCCTTAATAGGCCCCATAACCTTCGTAGGTCATTTTCCTACTATTATATTTAAATTTCATCAATTTTTTCTCCTTAACCTCCCTCGTCTTCCTTAACTCTGGTTAGGTAAGGATGCATTAATCCTTCGCTTCGAGACTTTAGCAACAGATCCAAAAGCATCAAAAAATTCTCCTGAGCATGAAACAACTTTATCCAGGATTGCTAGATATTCCAACTTCTCTGTCGAGCACACCTCCATTTCTACAGAGGCGATTTACTCATATTCATCGTAAGCATTCAATTCTTATAGATTTTAGTCTTAGAAGGTTTAGAGAGTTGAGGTGGGTCTGTTAGTACCACTCTTTTAGTATGAATCACTCTTAAGCCCAAAGTCAACTTTTGACCTATATTGGATCAACTACAACCACTATAAGAACTCGAGAAGCTCTGAAGCTTCGTTTTAAGGTCTTAGACGCATTTACCTCTGAGAGGCAACCATATCTGGTTCTATTCCTGATCAAGTGGAAAGAATGTTGATGGTTCTATTCCTTAGAACTAGATGTGGTGGCTAGATCACCTGAAGTCATATTTTGAGGTAATCCAATCTTCATAGGAAAGACATCCTTAAAAAATGTAGCATTGCAAAACTCAACAATAGTGTTGATATCTATGCTTCAAATATCAGATTTTATAACAAAAAATCTATAGGAATAGCTATTATTAACATAACCCAGAAAGACCGTGTCAACTACCTTAGGTCTAAGCTTCTTCCTCTTGTGTTCTGGGACAATCACTTTTGCAAGACAGTCCTACACTTTGAGGTATTTCAAACTTAGTTTCCTGTTTCTCCAAATCTCAAATGGACTACTCTTCTTCTGCTTGAGGGGAACTCTATTCAGAATATGTTATGCCGTATTCAAAGCTTCCCCCCACATGTAAGTAGGTAATCTTAAGATTTACAAGAAAGCGTTGACCATGTCAGTTAGGGTAATATTCTTTCGCTCTATTGTCCCACTAGATTGAGGGGAATATGGGGCTGCCACTTTATGAACTATACCTAGGGTGGAGCATTGGCCTGAGCCTAGCTTGACCCAGCCTAGGCCCGAGAAAGCCCATGTTATTTTTCGGGCTGTGGGTCGGGCCCAAGGCTCAAAATTTTTACAAAATCAAGGCCTGGGCTCGGCCTAAGGCCCATGTTTATGAGCTCAGGGTCGGGTCAGGCGAGGCCCGATTTTGATTTTTGGGTCGAGTTTTCAGGTTAGGCCCAAAAAAGCACGTTAAGGCTCATAATTTTATTAGGATCATTTTTTTTTAATTTTTAAATAAGACATACCAACCAAATAAACTAGGCTTAAAAATATTTGATACAGGTTACATCACACAAAGTTACTATATGATACATGTTATAAAACATTGCAGTATTATCTAATTAAACCAAATAAGAGATTCCTACAAAAAATTCATCACGCTACTTAATAAAAAAAGCATAGTTATCGTAGATATAAGTGTAAAAGAACATTCTTTTGTATTGCATTTCTTAAATAAGATAAAATGAATAAGCCAAGATTGGAGAGCAATCAATTTCATTGCCTAATAAATTTTCTTCTTGGTGCATTCACTCGTGCCTAAAATGAACATTCGTTTTTAAACTTTTCGTTAAAAAGAAAAAAAGGTTGGGAATTTGGGTGGGGAGGGTTGGGCCCAACAGCCTTTTCAGGTTTTTTCAAGTTCAAGCAGGGCCAGGCTTAAACCCAAATTTTTAAAAATATTAAGGCCCGGGCCCGGCCCATGTAATATTTGGGCTTGGGCCGGGTCGGGCTCGGGCGAGGATTGGGCCGACCCAACCTAATGCTTCACCTTAACTATACCAAAATCTTGGTACTGTTTATCAAATAAGTTGGACGTATATTCTTGATGAGGGGCAAAAATGCCCTTGGATCCAAAACTCCGCACATGGCCCGACAGAGGGTCTGACTACTCAACTTCGGGACATACAGGTGGAACCGGCACCGCCCGTCCCACCTAAAACCAGTCAGATCTCGACTGGAATCCACCCAGCCTAACAAAAGATTCAGTGCAGTCGAGGTAGAAGATACGATGAGATGGACCTGACCACCTAGGCCCTGACAGCAGACAAGTAGTCTGACAGTAGGGATACTAGAGGCCATTAAGTGAGGACTCTCCCCACAATCTAAATAGAGGGAAGGGGCCTCAATGAAGGGGGACCTCCTCCCCGGAGAAGAAGGGAAAATCTTGTAACCTTGAAAATTCTAGTGCATAGTTGGGAGTACCATCCTCCCCCAAATGTGCACCCCTTGTGGTGGAACTGGGTCACCAAATCCCTGTCTTTCTTTGTGTTTGCTTGTTGATTGCTGCTCTACCCTCATGTGCGATGGATGATAATGGCTAAGTAGTACCTCCTACCAATATAAATCTTTTGGCGGCCTTCGGAGGCCCATCAAATAACGCCGTCTGTGAGAAGAGTCAACAAAAATGGCATCACACTTCTAAGCATCCGATCGTCGGGAGGAGGAGCCCTTCTAGTGCTCTACCTTGACCTCCCTAAGGGAGAACCTCCATAGTGGCTGTAACCACTCGCGGTCCCAGTTGGGACCCCCCCTCCGGAGGGGCTCGGACGGGATTTGACGTCATTGCACCCCAGAAACCTCGGTAGATCGCTCGAGGTCCCAAATGACACATTTTGTGGCGAAAATTCTATCAATCGGGTTTATCTTAAGAGTAACATGCACAAATAACACATCATAAATGGGCATGGGAACATTACATGCATTGCACACTGAGATTGCTTATAAATCAATGTTAATGGCCATTTGTACAAGTTCATGTCAAAACAGGCCTCAGATGAGCGATCGGATCACACGGATGGATTTAGAACGACGAACGGAGTCCAATAGACTCAAATCGATCAAATCCGACATTTGGAGCTCCCACAACAAGCCCAAGAAGTTTTGACCATTGATCTAATGATCAACGACCCATCGGCGGCCACGTGGCGGCATTTGATGCGCCTGCACCCGCGGTGGACCTCGTCATCGCGCAAAGCATTTTAAGTCGTTCGATTTGACGATCGGACAGCTGAGAAGACACTGCATCACCCTTGCTCTCTACCATCGCCAGGACCCAGCACGCGATCCGACCTTTGGATCTTCATCCAATGGTCGGCAATAGCCGAGTGCAAATCCTTCTCTGTGACCATTCGCGGAACGCAGTGCAGCGGTCGACGCTCCTTCCCTGTGCATCCGACGTAGGATCGAACCGCACCACAAATTGAATCCGAGGTGAATGTGTGCTTAAGAGAAATTGAACCGTCGATGACCGCGTGGACGGCAGAGATAGCGCTACGTGGTGTAGTGGATGCTCACAGACTCTCACTCACGTGATAATGGGCGAGGTGTGCGCTGCGCAAGCGCAATCCTTAGCACGCGCTCACGCGAGCCTCAACCGTCCCATCTTCGATCGGATGGTGCACAGCAAGCGCATGCGGATTACGGGCGCGGCGCGCGGGAGGAAGAACATGTGCGAGCGAAAGATCGGCAGATAGGGGCCTTTACCGACATATCTGGGGTGGTTTTAGCGACGTCCTGGACATCGCTAAAGCCCCTACTTAATTTAGAAATCCCTTCTTCCTATATAAACCCCTTCCAACTACCCATGTAGAGGCATTGAATACACTTGCAATCCTTCTACCCCATTCCTAGCCTCCCTTAGCACATTTTGTACTCGCCGGAGTTGACGAGTCGTCGACGGAGCCCTCCTCCACCACCGTGGCCGCCTCGCCTTCTCCTCTCTCTGTCTCTCTCCCTTTACTCTAGCTTTACTTTACTTTTGTTTAAGCATTTAGCTATTGTTGTATCTATAAAACTCAAGTTGCATGTTAAATGATATTGTTTCTTATATGGCTATTGCCTCTCTCTTTTGTTCGGGTTTTTCTTATCTTGATTTGCATGAATGCTATGATCAAAAGACTCTAACCCTACTCTCTCTCTCTTTTTCTCGTACTCTCTTTTCTCTCCCGCATTTTCTCGTGTGCAAGCAAAACCCGCCACTTCCTTGACCACTAGTGACAGAAAAAGCCGATTTCACGCTTCCCTGTGTTTGACACTTGGACTCACATCCATTTCTACATTTAAAATCAACGTTACGAACGTGAGCTACAGTGACTTATTTAGACAAATGCGTCCAGCCCACGTCAGTTTTTGGCACCGTTGCCAGGGAGGCAACGGATTTATTTTGTCGCTTTCATTTTGCATCCATAGTCACATTGTCTAACTCATTTTCTCCCTCTACTTGATTGGTTGCAGGAACTCGACGCCTTGGCAGCGAAGGAGCACAACTCGTGATGGTGGAGATGGAGTAAACGCAACAAAGATCGGTTGTAAGTATTGCTCTACTCGTGGTTGTTTGCTTGCCTAAAAAAATATAAAATAAATTAAAATCAGAGAAAAATCAACTTGGTGAATGATTGCTTGATCCACATCCTAAACCCATCACCCAACAAAAAAAAATACACTCTAACATTCTTAAAGACATAATATCTTTGGAGTGTTCTTTTTCTTTTTGAGTGATGTTTGCGAAGCCACCATGACTTGACTAGGGCCGCATCACTCACCTTAAAATCGACTCACCTGGTGGATTGCATGAACAGTAGGATGAGAACATTAGGGTTGTTTCCTAGGGCCTCCTCACTCTAAAGGAAATCCACTCTCACCCGTTGTGTGTAAAACTTGGCGTGCGCACTTGAAACTTGTTTGAAAACACTAAGGCACTTCAACCCTAAAAGACATTAAAGTAAGGACAAACGTTAAAAGACAGTACATCTTAAATCTTTGCTTGAAAACCATGTCTTGTTAGGTGCACACACATTTGAATCGGATAACTAAGAGGCATCACCCCAATCCACGCCTCATCACATGTCTTGAGCACAAGCATTGACCTAAGCCCTCATTAAACAGAGTAGATGTGCCCTAGGCAGGACTGATTTAAGTCTCGAAAGGCGTGATTTCGGTTGCTAGGCACTTGGCCTTCATTTTCTTCGTAAAATCTGGTGACTAGGCTACGGGGAAGTGTCAAACGACCGCGGTTGTAGGGTCTATGGAATTGGTGGCGCAAACCAAAGGAAGAACCTTTCCCACAATCCCCTCGTAATCAACCTGGCTAGATTATCTTTGGGAAGGGCGGTTACGTGCCTATAGTCTTGATTGTTTCTTTTGAGATTTCTAGGTCCCCTACGGAATACACTATAAGGACTAGTCTTGTCTGCTTGTTTGAGTATACACGCTTCTTGCATCTGTTTCTCTCCGCATCCCTCCTCGTTCTCTAGTGTATGCATGGGAGACGATCTCTTCATCTCGAGCTATTTGTTTTGGGATAGGAAACCTAGGGGAGACTTGATCTTGCTAGAAATATGGCCGATCCTAGAGTAGATGGGGTTGAGGACCAACCTCCACCAGATACGATGGCTATCATCCAGGCCCAGATTAATGCAAGCCACCAACTTCAGCAGCAGCAGATCGATACTATCATGCAAGCCATACACCGATTGCAGAACCCGTAGGGGCAACCACCACCACCTTTGCAGAACCCGCTGGGGCAACCACCACCCGATCCATCACAATTCTAGAACCAACCTAGGCCCCTCCGTAACTTTTACGATTCGTCTGCTATTGGGATCGAACCACATCTTAGGGTCCCCGAAGGGGGAGATGACTTTGAGCTTAAACCTAATGCCCTGAGACTGATTCAAAGCCACTTCTATGGGAGCTCAAATGAGGACCCCTTCCAACACCTAAAGGACCTTAACTGGATCGCCCGGATTGTTAAGCCTAGGAACATCAGCTTAGATATTGTTTTGATTAAGATGTTCCCCTTCTCACTGAGAGACAAAGCATCTCACTGGCTTAGAACTTGAGGAAGACCTATCTCCACCTAGGAAGAATTGAGGCATGCATTCTTAAAGAAATTCTTCCCTATAGGAAAAACCAGCCCTCAGAAGAGCCATTACCACCTTTACACTCCAGGGCAGGGAACAATTTCATGAGGCATGGGAGAGATTTAATGAATTGTTGAGGAAATGCCCACACCATGAGGTTCCAAGGTGGCAATTGGCCCAGATCTTCTACCATGGTCTGGATAGCAACCTATGAAACTTTGTCGATGCCTCATGCGGAGGAAACTTTCTGAACAAAGACGAGGAAAGCGCGTTTGAGCTTTTCGAGTCTATGAGCGAAAATTCACTCAACAATGCCTCCATGACTTAGTTTAGTCGATTCAGTCAACCCCGTGGTGGGATCTATGTGGTACAAGCAAATTCTGAAATGGTTGACATGGATATTATTGCCAAGAAGTTGGATCGAGTGGAATTGGTGGATAAGAAGATAGATGAACTATTGAACCAGACCAGGAACCTGCTACAGACTCTTTCTCTAGCAAAGGGAGCTCACAATGTCGACCTAGTTCAGCCACTAAGCTAGATGCTCCTGGAACAACCCCTGACCATGTTCCGGGGAGGGACCTTTGCTCCCTCAACCCCTGATTATTCTCTTCCCTCCCCCTCGGTACCTTCTATCTTTGAAGATGTCCAGGCCATCCAAGGCTATTCCAAACCTGACCCCTTCTCCAACACCTACAACATTGGATGGCGTAATCACCCAAACTTCGCTTGGAGGAACCATAAATCGAATCAATTTCAGAACCAGCCCAGGCCAAACCATCAGCCAAACCGGACTTCCTATCAACAAAGTCCATCGGTTAGACCCCCCTATAATCCGAATAGGGCAGCCCCTCCCCTATAAAACCAAATGGACACCTTGATGAAATGATGGCTGACATGAACTAGAAACACCAGGAGGAAATGGCATTAGTGAAGGGACAATTGAGCCAGCTGTTGGATTTTAAACAACCGGGATCCCTTCCTTCTTAGCCACAGTCGAACCCGCGAAACGTGATTAATAGAGGTCCCAATTCGCAAGGTTTCCAAGGCAATCCCGAGCAGACCCACATGGTCTAGCCTGCCCATAAACACCCCCTTGGTTTGGTGCTTCTTCCTCTTCTTCTCATGGATCAACCCATGGTCCCAATGCCTCTGCAAATGCGGTGACCTTGAGAAGCGACACTAAAACCCAGGATCCTAAGTGGCCAACTCCTCCCGTGACCTTACTCCCTGAGATACCCCACTCTAAAGATAGGCAGGAAACACCCAAGGACCTGGAGACTAACTCAGTTCAAATCCAGACACCGTACCTTGAGTCCTTGGAGAAGATGAAGAGAAAGAAAGTGGTTGTGGAAAATGAGGAGCTTTTGGAAATTTTCAAGTAGATTCAAATTAATATCCTACTCTTTAAGGCAGTCAAGCACATTCTAGCTTATGCTAAGTTCCTAAAGGACGCCTGTACGTTGAAGCGTAAGCCATGACCCCAAACACCTAGGAAGGTTGTGCTCTTAGAGCAAGCAAGTTCCGTGATATCAAGCAACTTTCCGCTCAAACAAATAGACCTAGGAGCACCCCTGATATCTTGTAATATCGGTGACATGACATTTAATAGAGCGCTCCTGGACTTAGGTGCTTCAATCAATCTGATCCCAACAACCCTGTATCTCTATTTTGGATTTGGAGAATTGACATTTGCACTTGTGACCATCCAATTTGCTGATCGATCTGTGAAGACCCCGAAGGGGGTTGTCGAGGACGTAATTGTTCGGGTCAAGGACATCTACTTCCCAGTCGACTTCTTGGTGCTCGACATGGAAGTCCTCGAACAGCTACAAAACACACCCATCATCCTGGGCAGACCTTTCTTAGCTACAGTTAAGGCAAACATCGATTGTGACATGGGATGCATGGAAATCGCCTTCGGAGATAGGAAGATGCAGTTGGATATCTTCATGGTGACTAAGTCTTTCGATTGCGACTGGGTTGAGCACAATTCCGTGGAGCCTCTTGTTGAGAAATGCCTCACCCTTAGTTCTGTATCAGATCATCAGACCCAACCCTATGACGACTATTCTGGCCCATCCTCGTCTGTGCACGCTAACCTCTGTAGAGCTGATTACCATCAGCAGCCACCGTTCGAGGAGATTGATGCTGATCAACTCTCGCTTTTCCCCTACCCATTAAGTGTTGTTCCACCCACACCCGAGTTGAAGCCGCTACCCGAAAATCTAAAGTACGTCTTCCATGGACCTAACCAGACCTTCCCGGTGATTATCAACTCCCATTTAACCAAGGATCAGGAACTCAAGTTGACTGCGAGCCTATTAGAACATCGGGCAGCCATTGGATGGACCATCTCAGATTTGCGAGGAATTAGCCCCACCTATTGCACCCACAAGATCTATCTGGAAGATGGAGCTCAACCTTCTCGTCAGATGTAGAGACGATTGAACCCGAATATGCAGGAGGTTGTTAAAAAGGAAATCATCAACTAGCTTGACGCTGACATCATTTACCCAATCTCCAATAGCCCCTGGGTGAGCCCCACTCAAGTGGTCCCCAAGAAAGTTGGGCTCACCGTTGTCACCAATGAGCGTGGCAAATCCATCCCCACCTGCTCCATGACTGCATGGCAGGTGTGCATTGATTATAGGAAGCTCAATGAGGCGACCGAGAAAGATCATTTCCCTCTGCCATTCATTGACCAGATACTTGAACGATTGGCAGGGCAGAAATATTTTTACTTCCTGGATGGATACTTAGGATACAACCAAGTTGCGATTGCTCTCGAAGATCAAGAGAAGACCACATTCACTTGCCCGTATGGTACATTCACGTTCCGTCGTATGTCATTCGGGTTATGCAATGCACTTGCTACCTTTTAGTGTTGCATGCTAGCCATCTTTTCAGAGATGGTGGGTGAATACCTGGAGGTCTTTATGGATGATTTCTCAGTGTTTGGGAACTCATTCGACCATTGCCTGAGCAACTTGGAGAAAATCCTGAAGCGATGTATCGAGGTTAACTTGGTTTGGAGATGGGAAAAAAGCCATTTCATGGTTCAAGAAGGGATTGTCCTCGGGCACATTGTATCGCATAGGGGCATTGAGGTGGATCGAGCTAAGGTTGATTTGATTTCCAAACTTCCGCCACCTAGCTTGGTTCGGCAAATCCGATCTTTCTTAGGACACATTGGTTTCTATCGAAGGTTGATTAAAGACTTCTCCAAACTCTCTAAATGCTTGACTGATCTTCTGGTTAACGGCGCCCTGTTTCACATGACACCTGATTGCATCTAGGCTTATACCACCCACAGGGATTCAGTCTCCACCGCACCTGTGTTACAGCCCCCAGTCTGGTCTCAAGATTTTAAATTTATGTGTAATGCATCAGACTTTGCCCTCGGCTCAGTCCTGGGACAGAGGCAAGAAAAGAAACCTGTGGTGATCTACTACGCGAGCAAGACATTGGATGAGACCCGGTGGAACTATACAGTCACAGAGAAAGAGTTGTTCGCCATAGTTTTTGGACTTGAAAAGTTCCGATCTTTCCTCCTAGGATCCCACGTGACCATTTATATGGACCACTCGGCTATCTGGCATTTGTTGGCCAAAAAGGACGCTAAACCCAAGCTCATCAGACGGATCCTGCTCTTGCAGAAATTTGACCTAGAAATCTGTGACAAAGGTGGGTCCAAGAATGTCATGGCCGATCACCTATCCAGACTCCACCCAGACCACATTGGGCCCTCCTTGCCCTTGATTGATACCTTTCCTGATGAACAACTTCTGGCTGTGCAAGAAAGGAAACTACCTTGGTATGTCGACTTCGTCAACTATCTGGTGGTAGGACAGACCCCGTATAGCTGGTCCAGATAGCAACAGGATAAGTTCTTGGCTGAAACCAAACATTATTTTTGGGATGATCCCATGCTGTTTCGCCTCTGTGCCAACCAAATTATCAGGAGGTGTATTCCGGAGGAACAAGTTCAAAGTGTGCTATCCTTTTGTCATGGCCAAGCATGTGGTGGCCACTTTTCGGGGAAGAAGACGGCTACAAAGGTTTTGCTGTTCAGATTTTACTGGCCTTCCTTATTCAAGGACGCACAGAGCTTTGCGAAGACTTGCTCTCGCTGCCAGACTTTAGGGACCATGACCGGAAAAGACATGATGCCCCTCCAGCCCATTTTGATTGTCGAGATCTTCGACGTTTGGGGCATCGATTTCATGGACCCCTTCCCACCATCCAACGACTTTGAGTACATCTTAGTCTCAATAGACTATGTCTCAAAATGGATTGAAGCCGTCGCCACTTGCAGATGTGACCATAAGGCTGTCATGGATTTTGTTAAGCAAAACATTTTTTCTCAGTTTGGAATACCGAAGGCCATGATTAGTGATGGTGGAAGTCACTTTATCCACACCCAGTTCCATGCCCTGCTCAGAAAATACGGGGTTACTCACCACATTGCCACCCCATATGATCCGCAAACCAATGGGCAGATCGAGGTCTCCAATAGGCAGATTAAGAATATTCTGCAAAAGTCTGTGAGACCTAACAAGAAGGATTGGTTCACACGACTGGATGATGCCCTGTAGGCCTACAGGGTCGCTTTTACGACATCGATAGGAATGTCGTATCGCTTGGTCTTTGGCAAAGCTTGCCACCTTCCGATCGAATTGGAACTCCGGGCTTACTGAGCTGTTAAGCAGTGTAACATGGACTCTCACTTAGCCGGTGCATAGAAGACGCTCTAACTCTCCAAGCTCGAGGAAATTCGTCGGGATGCATTTGAGAACAGTTGACTTTACAAGGACAGGACCTTTGAGCCTAACCAGCAAGTCTGGCTTTTTGACGCTCGACTTAAACTTTTTCTCGGGAAGCTTAGATCCAAGTGGACAGGACCTTATCGGGTGGTCAAACCTTTTCCAATGGGGAAATTGAAATTGCAGATCCAAACACTAGGCACACCTTCACGGTAAATGGTCAGAGATTAAAGCATTATCTTGCCCAGGTTCCCCCAAAGGAGGTTGTCACCCTCATCGAGGGTTGACACGAAGCATCGCCCAGCTGGAGGTATTAAACTCAGCACTTCCTGGGAGGCAACCCAGAAGATTCAGACTAATTAGGTATACGGCATCACTTAGGTGACTTCTTTCTGAACCCCCTTTGCATCCATTTATTTATCAATGAGGACATTGTCCAACTTAAGCATGGGGGTGATAATTTGCATATTCTGAGTTTATTTTATCAGTCTGAATAAAAAAAAATGATGATGAATTTAGGAAACAAAACTTAGGCATTAGGAACTTGTCAACAGTGGAAAATAATATGAAAAGAACTTGAACACTTAGACTTTTCAGGCCTTCAGGCTCAATCAGTCCTAGTGTCCGTTAAAATATAGATTTAGCCTCGAATCCTCGCAACCTTAATTTATTGTAATTCGCAAATAAAGTAGAGTGATAAGTATACAACTTATCAACTCGCCCTCTGACTCGGAGGGACATTTAGTTTAAGCATTAGCACACATTTTCGCACTGACTCAATTCTCGGAGATTCTAACAGAAATTGGATAGCTAATGAACCTTCTAGGGTGGTATGGTTGGCAAGTTGTCATGGGTAACAACCCATTGGCCGATTGTCTAGAGCCCAGCCACAGGATCACTTTCTTTTTATTACCTCTAGGTAAATCTGAGATCAAGGAAGCCACCTACTAAACAACAAAAGAAAAAGAAAAGAGAAAAAGAAAAAATGGGAGAAATAGAAAAAATAGAAAAAGAAAAAAAAGAAAAAAATAAATAAGCCACACTTTACCGCACGAATATGGCTAGCAAGTGGTCGTGGGTAACAGTCCATTGGCCGGTTGCCCAGAACCCAGCTCACTAAATCCACAAAAAATCCAAAACACCTAAGGAAGAAGCAGGGAAGTGGAGCAATCCGGGGAGATATACATTGGAAACACCCTTGTGTTGAACCCAAATAAAATAAAAGTAGGGAGAAAGCTACCAATCGGACAGATACACGTTTAGGCATGCACCTTCTTTTCCAGTCACCTAGGGGCGTACAAATCCGAAGTTTGTTCTAATTACCATCGAGTTTATCACAATATTCACACTAAGATGCATAGCACTAAGAGTATTTTTCGAGTTTTGGGTGGGTTAGGTAGCCGTAAAAAGTTACCAACACACTCTCAACGCCAAAAATCCAAAAAATGAGAAGTTATGAGAAAAAAAAAAATATATGTATGCCTTAAAGCAAGGATTCGGGCGATTCATATTTTGGCAGACACCTAAGTGCTGTTTAATCTCTGTAGATCAAGCTCTTAGTATATTTCCTCCTGTTGACAAGTAACAAAATGACTAAATAATCAATTCCTGAATTCTGACTGAGAATAATGGCTGGGATGAACCTTGCTAGGGACTAGCAAGGAATGAGCATAGGGGTATGATAACTTTACATTTTGTGGTGATAATTCTATCAATCGGGGTTTTTCTTAAGGGTAATATGCACAAATAACACATCATAAATGAGTATGGGAGCATTACATGCATTTCACATTGAGATTGCTTATAAATCAATGTTAATGGCCATTTATGCAAGTTCATGTCAAAACAGGCCTCAGATGAGCAATCGGAATGTAAGGATGGATTCAGAACGACGAACAGAGTCCAACAGACTCAAAATCGATCAAATCCGACATCTGGAGCTCCCACAACTAGCCCAAGAAGTTCTGACCGTTGGTCTGATGATCAACGGCCCACAGGAGGCCACATGGCAACATCTGATGTGCTCGCACCCACGGCTCACCTTGTCATCGCACCAAGCACTTTAAGTCGTCCGATCTGATGATCGGATGGCTGAGAAGCCACCGCATCACCCTTGCTCTCTACCATTGTCGAGACCCAGCACGAAGATTTGACCGTTGGATCTTCATCCAATGGTCTGCAGCAGCCAAGTGCAAATCCTTCCCCGCGACCATTCGCGGAATGCAGCGCAGCAGTCGATGCTCCTTCCCCGCGCATCCAACACAGGATTGAACTGCATCGCGAATCGAATCCGAGCCGAAGGCATGCGCAAGAGAAATTGAATCGTCGATGAGCGCGCGGATGGCAGAGATAGTGCTATGCGGCGCAGTGGATGCGCACGGACGCTCATGCGTGCGATAACGGGCGAGGTGTGTGCTGTACAATCCTTAGCGCACGCTCACGCAAAGCCTCAACCGTCCGATCTTCGATCGGATGGTGCACAGCGAGTGCACGAAGATCGCGGGCACGATGCGCGGGAGGAAGAACATGCGCGCATGAAAGACCGATGGACAAGGGCCTTCACTGACATATCTAGGGCGGTTTTTGCGACGTCCTGAATGTCGCTAACGCCCCTACTTAATTTAGTAACCCCTTCTTCCTATATAAACCCCCTCCAACTACCTATGTAGAGGCATTGAATACACTTGCAATCCTTCTACCCCATTCCTGGCCTCCCTTAGCACATTTTGTACTCGTCGGAGTTGATGAGTCGCCGACGGAGCCCTCCTCCACCGCCGTGGCTGCCTCGCCTTCTCTCCTCTCTCTCTCTCTCCCTCTGCTATAGCTTTACTTGACTTTTGTTTAAGCATTTAGCTATTGTTGTATTTGTAAAACCTCAAGTTGCATGTTAAATGTTGTTTCTTATACAGCTATTGCCTCTCTCTTTTGATCGGGTTTTTCGTATCTTGATTTGCATGAATGCTATGATCAAAAGACTCTAACTCTATTCTCTCTCTCTCTCTCTTTCTCTCGTACTCTCTTTTCTCTCCCACGTTTTCTCGTGCCCAAGAAAAACTCGCCATTTCCTTGACAACTAAGTGATTGAAAAAGTTGATTTCACGCCTCCCTGTGTTTGACACTTAGACTTACATCCGTTTCTACATTTAAAATCGACGTTGCGAATGCGATCTACAATGACCTATTTAGACAAATGCGTCTGGCCCACGTCATATGTGTGTGTGGTCGTGTGTGTGTGGAGATGGAGGCAGCAGCTCACAGGCGTTGGGAAGAGGTTGAGTGCGCAAGCGCTCGCGCATGAGTGCGTATGCGTAGAGATACGCATAGGCACAGGGATGAGGAGTGCTATACGCGTAAAGGAGCGGGAGTGCATGGTGAGTTGAGAGCGTGATGGAGCAGGTGCAACGCGAGGAGAGAGGGTGTGCATTGACCGGATAAGTGAGAAGCCCCCGGTCATGCACTGTAGCACTGTGAGAGCGTGTGAACAGTGCCAGGGGAAAAGATTGACCGGGTGTGGCGATTTCTGACCGACAAGCTTCTCACTTTGTCGGTCAGATGGAGGCGGGAAGGTGTGCTGGCATGAGGCGCGAAGAGGCTGCTGGAGCATGCACAAGCACGTGAAGGTCACTGTGAAGGCTTGAGCAAAGCAAGCTTATGAGCTTGTTGCTGCAACAAAGGCACTAAATAAAAAAAAAACAAAACAAAAAGAAAACGAAATAATAAACAAGCATGATAGAAACACCACGTCTACCTGCTATTAATGAGTTAAACGATGGTGCTTTGTCACTGTGGTGGATGCAACCACAGGAGATAACTCCTCTGTTCTCAAGGTCCTTCTCAACTTGTGAGAGGATGCTGAGCGTAGAGGAGGGGAAGAGAGGGAGAGAGGAAAGCAGGGAGATGGCTGGCAGGGAGTGGTTGTGTGCCTGAGTGAATGGCTGCGTTTGTTGGAGATTGGATTAGTGTATTAGGGGTGGAGGCCAACCCTTGCACATGGGTGAGGGGGTGAAAGATATATAGGCGTGAAGGGATGAGGGTGGCAGGTGAGGTGGTGGCCATTAGAATATTTTTGTGGGGTTTTCGCAAATGGGTACTTGAGGTTTTAGGAAATTAATGTAGGTTGTGTTTAGGTTGTTATTAGGTGAAATAAGTGGTGGAATTTAAATGGAAATTAGGTGGAAATGGGATGGATAAAATGCATGAAATGGATGCTCAATCTCTCTCTCTATCTTCCTCTCCATAAAATGCACAAATGCAAATATTTATATAATGCATGCATGACTACCTAATCTAAATGCGGAACACTAGGAAATATCATAAGATGGCCAAATTACTGGCGTGAATTGCTGTGTAATCAATCCCTCATGCCTATCTTTTGTTAGTCTCTGGCAAAATACTTATTTAATAACGTAGTCGTATTTAGAAGTGATCTTAAGCTGAAGATTTTTTTCTTAAGCAATACTAATGTGTTTATCGGTTGGACATTGTAAGAACCAATTGTAAAGAAGACTACCAAAACTCAAGTCTTACATAGCATAGGCCATCTCTCAACTAACTAGGACTCTTGATATTTAAAACTTAAGTGCGATTTCTAGAACTCAGAGGGTTTTGCAAAACTTAAAAGCTAAGAGGTTATGGTTTGTGCTCAGTGATCGATCAAGACAAACTAGATGAACATTAAGACTCAAGCTCGGGGTTTCATGTCTTTTTAAGTCTAGGTTGATCCCAGCTTTAGCTTATGTCTTTAAATTAACTCTCAAAAATGAGAAAAGACTCATCCCAACTCTTATTGTGTTGTGGCTCAAAGAATATTTGGTGGAAACAGGTTATTTGTAATGCACCCTGAAAAGCTTGGTGGAAGAGTTTACAGGAATCTAGAGAACCTAATGACTTATTCAAAAGAATGACTTTTTTTTTTTTGAAGCAAATGTCGGTATATCTCCTTCAACTTTATTTGGTAGAGCACACTTATTTGGTGGGTGAGAACTTAGATGAAAAGAGTTCCTTCTAAATATAAGACAAAAAACTGGGATAAAGAGTCTACTTACACACACAGGTAAAGACTCCACCTTCCCTAATGAACACTATGGTTGGATCTTACGTTCATCTGGTCTTTCCCGACTTGTGTAGTGTGAACCAAGGTTACTTAGACTTCCAAGCAGAAGCAAACCAACTAACCCTATACTGGTGACTCAGGTACAAGAATACGTCATAAGTTAGGAGAGATCCTGGTCTATCTTGTCAATGCTTGAGTGTATTAAGCCAAAGCCTGAGCGAATCAAGCTTCCATGGCGAGGAAAGTCTTTAAAGTAAAGGTTGAATATCTATAAACACTTATTTTATTTTTGGCTTCAGCTTTGAGATCATAGCTAAAAACTTTTGAAAACATTTTTAATTTTAAAATTTTCCATTTTTATGAACTTTTTGTGTTTTGTAAATTTTTTTGAATTTTTTTTCAAGTTTTTAAAATTTTTATGGATTTTTCAATTAGGCTACAGATAAATACTATACATGGATATGTATGATGGTCAAGAATTTGCAAAATACCCATACAATGCCTAGATCCTATGGATGCCTATCCATCCCCCCATGCCAAATCATGCTATGACCTCATATGCATGCTCAAAGGGGAAGACAGGGTTCAAGGGTCTTGGTGCAAAGGTGATAACAGGGTATAGAGCAGGGTGGATGGGTGGATGGATGGAGGGTGGTGAAAAGCAAAGTGAAGCAAAGTGACGTAAAGTGAAGTGAAGTGAATGAAATGTGATGTGGAGTGATAGTGAAAGGGTTGTTGGGGTGCTTCTCAACAAGCGCTGAATTTAACGTCCCCAGCTAGCCTCGGTGTGAGTCTCAGGTTAGTTACCCTCCAGCAGGGCAACTATTTAACCAACGGGGGCAGGCTCATGCGTAAGATACGGTTTCAATCGCTGCCCATTAACCGTAAATTTATGCCCAGATTTGGGATCTTCAATCTCGACGGCTCCGTTGGGAAAAAGCCTCGAGACTAGGGAAGGACCAGTCCATTTGGACTTCAGTTTTTCAGGAAAGAATTTGAGCCGGGCATTATAAAGCCAAACCTGTTGTGATGGCTTAAACTCTTTCTACCTAATGCAGCTGTCGTGAATGGCCTTGGTTTGTTGTTTAAAGGTCAAGGCAGAGTCATAGGCTTCACAACGTAGCTCTTCTAATTCTTGGAGTTGGAGTTTCCTTTCTCGACCATAAAGGTCTGGGTCGAGGTTACATTGGTGAACCGCCCAATAAGCGCGGTGCTCCAACTCCATGGGCAAGTGACAAGGCTTCTTGAAAACAATCCTGTACAAAGACATACCAAGGGGAGCCTTGAAGGTAGTCCAATATGCCCATAAAGCGTTAATCAGCTTGTTGGACCAATCCTTACGGTCAGGTCAAACCATTTTCTGGAGGATTTGCTTGATCTGCTGGTACCAAACCTCAGCCTAGCCGTTCGTTTGCGGATGATATGGAGAAACGATATGGTGGTGGACTCCGTATTTCCTCAAGAGTGCTTGGAAGGAAGAATGGGTGAAATGACTTCCTCCATCCGAAATGATGGCTCGAGGGATCCCAAAGCGCGCAAAGATGAAGTCTTTAACGAATTTGGTGGTAATGACATGGCCAGCACGGTGCGTGGCAATGGCCTCAATCCATTTTGAGACATAATCAACGACAACAAGGATGTACTCGAAATCATTGGATGGAGGGAAGGGACCCATAAAATCGATTCCCCAAATGCCAAAAATTTCAGCAGCTAGGATGGGTTACAAGAGCATCATGTCATGACGTGACATTGACCCTAGCGACTGGGGTAATTGGCACCTAGTGCAATGCTTAGCGTAATTTTATGCATCCTGATGAAGGGAGGACCAAAAGAATCCGCATTGCAACACCTTGGGTATAGTTTTCCTCCTGGAGAAATGGCCTCCATAGGCCTGATCGTGGCAAAAGGAAAGCACATTGGGGAACTCCTTGTCAGGAACATAACGACGAATTATCTAATCAGCACCTACTCTAAAAACTAGTGGATTGTTGATAAACACTAGTTTATCATCATTCTTATGCATGAAAACAAACCTAGCTCTTAGGATTTTGCTTCGCAAATGGGTTTTTGGGTTGCATTTAGGCATTAATTAGGTTAGGCATGCATTGCATTTTTTATTGTGTTTTTAATGTGTTTTTGTGAGTGTTAAGGATAAACAGATTGTCAGATCCATAGAACCCTAGCACTTAGGAAGGCAACTGGTGAAGTAGAAGCTTAAACCAGCTGGAACTTAGCTTGATCCAGCTCAATTGAACTAGGGTTAGCTCATCCTAGCTCCATTCAGCTCATCTCAGCTGAATGACAGCTCAAGAGAGCTCATCTTAGCTCACCTTAGCTCAAGTCAGCTCAGATCTAGCTCAACATAGCTAGGTCTAGTCATCTCAGCTCCCATCAATTCACTGGAAGCTCTAGCTTGCTCAGCTGAGTTGACTGGAGTTCACCTGAGCTTAGGACCAGCTACATCCAATTCCACTCAACTCCAGCTAGCTGAAGAAGACTTCATCTTAGCTCAGGAAGCTCAAGTCTAGCTCCTGGGGACTCAGCTTAGCTCAACTTAGTTGAGCTAAGCTACCTTAGCTACCTCAACTAGCTAGGTCCTCCCCGGGAGCATCAGTTGAGCTAAGCTACCTTAGCTACCTCAACTATCTAGGTCCTCCCTGGGAGCATCAGACCTAGCTCACCTTAGCTCCTTTCAGTAGAAGCCAGCTTGCTTTAGCTTGGCTTAGTAGCTAGCAAAGAACTAGCAAGCTAAGCCAGCTAAGGTAGCTCTTTCCAGCTCTCTTCAACAGCCACCAGCTCTAGTGTAGCTCAAGATGACTACCTCGAGCTCTTTTCCCTCAAAACCCTAGCTCCAAATGCCTTCAACCCTACTCCCTACTAGCTAAGCAAGCTAAGCTATCTTAGCTTAGCTAATCCACCTCCATGGCACTAAAACCTACTACCCTACTACGCTACTACCTAAGCTCCAGCAAAAAGACCACCTACTCCTACTTTATTTTGGTGCCAACTATCCCTTCCATCAGCACCCTACATCCACCATTAAAACCCATCTCTACCCTCCAATTTTTCCCTCCAAAATCAATACCTTCTAGAAGGTATTTTTGGAGGGAAAACCAAGGCACCTCTTCATTTCCCTCCCATTTTTCCCTCTAAAAATATCCAAGCACCCCTTCATTTCCCTCCAAAAAAAAAAAACCATAACCACCCCCCTTCCCATCCTATAAATACCCTACCCTACCACCACATAATTCCCATCCTCCATTTTAGTTTAGTCTACCATATACCCACCATAATTCAAGGCCAAGGCAGAAGAAGAAGAAAAGAAGATTAAGGGGGCATCCTACCCTCCCCCTTGGTGCCTTCTTGACCTTGTTTCTTCTCCCTTCTGTCACGCCAAGGAGGACTTCTACAACTTGGAGGACGGTTGGGCATAGTAGGAGAAGGGTGGTACACGCCTACCCTTGTAGGAGCATAGGGCACGCCCCCTTTGAGGGCTTGTCTTGGAGGTCTTCACCTTGAAGGAGCTTTATAAGGAAGGAGTTGGAGGACTTCTTTCCAAGCACAGGAGCTACTAGGTTTGGAGCAGGAAGCTTCTATCTCTTCTTCACCATCATCATCACCAGGAGGACTAGTGATTTTACATTTTATGTTTTTTTAATTTCTAGTAGTAGAAGCATTCCTCTACTAGGGCTTTTGTAAAACACTCTTTCTCAATTAAAAGTTTCCTTCTTTTTAATGTAGCTTTTGTCACAATTCCTTTTGTTGTTTTTGTGGCATTATTCTTAGTGCACAAACACTAGGTGAGCTTAGAAAGAATCAATTTTTGCCACATAGATATTAGCTATTAGGGTTAGTCTTTTTCAACAAAACTTTAGTGTTCCTGTTATTTCAAAACAAAAAAAAAATTCATATTTATAAAACACCAAAAAGAAAGTTGAGTCCCCTTTAAAGCAAGAGATTTGATTTAGCAAACAATTTTGCCTCTTTGGATGACCCTACATACCCCACTATCTAGGTTTATAAATTTAAAAGCAAATCCATTTTTATGCATTGTAACAACTTAAAATCCTAAATTAACAAATCACGCAAAAACACAATCACTTTTTGGCGTCATTACCGGGGAGGTATGACTTTGCTTAATCAATTTTTCTTTTGCTTGAAGTGGATCTCATCTCCTTCTCTTTCTTTTCTCTTATGTGTGCAGGTATTGCAGGAGGGAGGCGGGAATTTGGAAGCGAGAGCCCAAAAGTTCCTTTTCTTCCCACGATTTTAGGTTGGTTCTCCCTTTCTTATCTCATTTATCCTTAAAAACTACCAAAACAATATTAAACTTGGCTTTCAGGATCTTAAATATCTTAATTAAGTGGAGTGGTGTAATTTAAAATGCATTGTTTGCTTGTATGCTTCATTAAACACCACTCCACTTCAAGTGTCGGTGTTCTGATTTTTGGGTCCAAACTTCTGTCCGGATTGCAAAAATCAGTTCCTAACACCACAAGCCTCGTAAAATCTTGAAATTTCATCCAGAGATTCCAAATCAAGTTGAGAACATCTGTGCCAAATTTCAGACTAATTGGATTTGTATTTAATTTTTAAAAATTCATGGACTGTAGAGGAGTCACACCCTCTAATCTTCCTATTTTGGTACTATCTGCGAATTCTTAAAATTTTTATGATCATCTAATTTTTGTGAAATTTATCTTTCTGGAATCCTTGTGACATTCTACACATCACTGAAAATCACCAAAATTTTCTGCAGTCGGTGGTGGTACCGAAAAGTATAAAATACCCATAGGTATGAATTCTGGACTTTTACACTAGCACAAGGAAAAATTCTTTAAAAATATCAAAAGAATTGCTAAAATCCTAAAAAAATATTTTCTGGAATCATTGTTTGTTTTGCCACAAAGTAGTAGCATTTTTTGATCTGTTTGGACCACTACTTAATACAGGAAGCTTAAAAAAGATCCATTGGTAGTTAAATTTCTATCCTAGGATCAATTGGATTAGGATTTCTTTTTCATGTTTAGAGACCCACTTTAAAGGAAATTAATCTTCATCAATACAACTTGTTTTCCTTTGATTGTTGAGTTTGAAACTTGTTTGAAAACTTAATAAGGAAACCCTAAAATACTCTAACTTAAATCCAATTCTGAAAGCCAGAAATATATTAAATTGTGTGACAACTTTCTTTTCATTGGAATCAACGTTCCAATTCCTGCACACACACATAAAAATTTGAAATAATAGGGCAATAACCCAATCAACGCCCTCCACATTCCGTATGCACTTTAGTATTCTAGATCTAATTAAAATCTGTAGCAACTTCACCCCTAAGGTTTTATCAACTTAGGCTTGCTATCTAGGCCTTAAGTTCTCTTTAGTTAATATGGATTTGTCATCTATATCTGTTGTTCAGGCTGAGGGGCCATGTCAAATGACCAGGCTCTGGTTTGTACAAGCACCTAAGATTTTCCTGGGAAACGCTTGGGCCCAAACCTCCCCTTAAACAACTTGGCTAGATTCGTTGACAGAGCGGGTACTCACTATTGATTACATATTTCCTAGGTACACCAAGTCTTAGGTTATTTTTAGGGAGTCACAATTATGTTAGGTCTAGAATTTGTTGTTTGAATTGCACACTTTCACTCATCTCTCTCTCTCTTCTCCTCCCCTTCAATTCTTCCAAAAAAAGTGCATGCACGGGCAAAGGTTCCGAAAATCACATCTTGAGGGACCATCTGATTTTGTCACCTGCACCAGAAAATCTTTGTTTTCTTCTCCTTCCTCTTCTAAAAATATGGAAAACCCGAGAAACCAACAAAAAAATTCTGCTTCCGCTTCTAACCCGTTAGTCGACCCACAAGCTGACTTCTCCATCCCTAACCTCCATCATCTAGAGCAACCAGAAATTCCTACAGGGTAGGTGACCCTTAAATCGAAACTCAAAATACAAACCCCTTTGCCTTTATGGTCGACCATTTGGTTCGGCAACAACAAAACCAAGAGAATTTGGTTAGGACTGTGATGAATCTAGCCAACCAAGGGCAAAACGCACCACCTTGCCAGTAGCTTGTCGTTCCTCTTAAAGATTTCTATGATCCTTCCAACTATGAGGAAAGACCCGGGGTGGACATACCATAAGGGGATTTTGAGATCAATCCAGCTATTCTGAACTTGATCAAGCATTTCCATGGTCTTCCAAGAGAGGACCCTTTTTGTCATCTCGAGGAATTAACTGTCCTCGCTTAAACCACTCATTCCCGCAATGTGTAGGAAGGCGCGTGGTTTGTGAGACTTTTTCCTCTCTTTTTAAAAGATAAAGCTTCACACTGGTTTAAAACAGTTGGGTGCCCAATCACCACCTGGCCCCAATTAAAGAGCGCTTTTCTAAAAAGAAATTTTCCAATCGGTCGAACTAACGCTTTAAGAAGATCCATAACGACCTTTCAACAAAAAATTGGTAAACCCCTCCATGAAGCTTGGGCAAGATTCCAAGAACTTTTAAGAAGTTGTCCTCATCATGAAATTTCGCAATGGCAGTTAGTGCAGATCTTCTATCATGGATAGAAGATCAATTAAAGTGATTTGTGGATGCCTCATGTGGGGGCAATTTCCTTAATAAAGATGCCGAAAGTGCCTATCTCCTTTTTGAAGAAATGAGTGAAATTTCATTTAATATGACTTCAATGGACACTTTTGGTAGAACTCAAAACCCCAGACACGGAGTCAATGAAATTAACTCCAAATCCGCCTCTGTTTCAGTCACTCAGGATGATCTATATATGTTAGCTCAACGATTGGACCAGATGCAAATTCACTAAAAAAAATGAAAGAAAAGCTCACAAACAAACAGGCTCCACACCTTATTGCTCCACACTTTAACTCTCTACACACTAACACTCCACAACTTCTCCGAAGAGAAAATCTGCATAATATTGATGCCACACCTGCTGGTCAGCAATTTCCAATTGATTTTTCATAAGATTTGACTGGGAATTTTGATTCTTTGAATCAGAATATTCTTGATCCCACCATGAAAAATATTTATACTCTCCAGGAGCAATTTGAAAACCCCTCCAACACTTACAATTAGAACTGGAGGACTAATCTGAATACTCCTGGAAAAACTCAAAGCTGATTCCATTTTCCAAACAAAATCATTTCGGGAATTATGGGCAATATGCAACCTGCATATCAGCCTAGACCATCCCAGGAAGATATTAATACTCAGGTCATGAAAACTCTGCAAGGTATGCAGAATCAAATGACAGAAGTAACCCACATGATTACGAACTTGCAACACCAAGTTAAGGTTACTCCTAATCATCGATCTGCTGGGAATTTACCTTCCCAACCCATGCCCAACTCGAATAATCAACAGAATCAATTCCAAGGTGGATATCCCAGTCAACCCCTTCAACCAGCACCTCAGCATCTCCCAGGTTTCAATAACAGTCAAGCTTCCCATCCTCATCCTAGAAACAACCAAACTGCAAATGCAGTTACTTTGAGGAACGGGAAAACCACTCAAGACCCCTTGCTTGTTAAGGAAACTTGTTTCAATGAAAAACAGATCAACTCTTCCCCATCTTCCTCTAACACTGTTCAGGAACCTAATAATGCAAAACAAGAAAACCCTGCACCACTTCCACAAGCCCTCCATTCTTCATAAAATAAGAAAAAGAGGAAATCCGAGCCCACTGATAAGGAATTGATAGATTTATTTGGGCAAGTTGAAATTAACATCCCTCTCCTAGATGCCATAAAATACACTCCTGCCTATGCAAAATTTCTAAAGGATTTATGTATCCCAAAAAGGTAGCCCAAAAATTTAGGACATGTGATCCTTCCCGAGACATTGAGCTCAGTTGTGTAGAGCCGACTACCTCTTAAGAGAAAAGATCTAGGCGCTCCCCTGATTCAAGTAATCATTAATGATACTTCTTTTGATCACACGTTATTGAATCTCGGTGCCTTAATTAATCTTATCCCCACAATTATTTTTGATGAATTTAAGATCGGTGAATTAAAGCCTGTTGAGGTTACTCTTCAATTAGCAGACCGATCTACAATTAAACCAGGGGGAATTGTTGAGTATGTCCTTGTCTGGGTCAAAAATTGTCTATTTGCAGTAGACTTTTTATTCCTTGACATTGAGGTACCCGAATCTTTATTGAATGTCCCATTAATCCTTGGACGACCCTTTTTGGCCACTGCAAAGGCAAATATCAATTGCCACACAAGCAAAATGGATATCACTTGTACAGGCCAAACTATCACTCTGGATATTTTCAAATCCTCCAAGAGATTCAATGATAACTTTTTTGAGGACTCAGATACTGAAACTTCAAATATGGTGGAGACAATGTTGATAGATACCCTTACCGACCACAATATTTTTGAGGAATCAGATTTAAAATTAGTGGTCAGCAAAATCTGTGATTGGGAGACTTGTCTTCAACAACAATCCATTCCTGATGATTGTTAAGCATCACTTTTTGCTAAGAGACTAGCAAAAGTTAAGCATGGGGGTGTGATAAACACCAATTTATCATCATTCTTATGCATTAAAACAAACCTAGCTCTTAGGATTTTGCTCTGCAAATGGATTTTTGGGTTACATTTAGGCGTTAATTAGGTTAGGCATGCATTGCATTTGTTATTTTATTTTTTGATGTGTTTCTTGGAGTGTTAGGGATAAGCAGAGAGTCAGATCCCCAGAATCCTAACACTCAGGAAGGTAACTGATGAAGAGGAAGCTCAATTAGGCTAGGACTCAGCTGATTCCAGCTCATCATGGCTGGATGCCAGCTCCCTTGGACTAGGGTTAGCTCCATTCAGATCCATTCAGCTCACCTGAGATGAATGGTAGCTCAAGAGAGCTCATCTTAGCTCACCATAGCTCAGGTTAGCTCAGATCCAGCTCAACTCAGCTAAGTCTAGCTCATCTCATGTCCCACCAGTTCACAGGGAGCTCTAGCTATCTCAGCTGAGTTGACTAGAGTTCACCCTAGCTTAGGTTAGCTCAGATCTAGCTCAACTTAGTTGAGCCTAGCTCATCTCAGCTCCTACCACTTCACTGGAAGCTCTAGCTAGCTCAGCTGAGTTGACTAGAGTTCACCCTAGCTCAGGTTAGCTCAAATCTTGCTCAACTTAGTTGAGCCTAAGTCATCTCAACTCCTACCAGTTCACTGGGAGCTCTAGCTAGCTTAACTAAGTTGACTTGAGTCCACCTCAGCTTAAGCTCAACTCGCCTCAGCTCCAGCCAGCTTACAATAGCTAGACTCTAAGCTAGCTGAGCTACTACTTGTCAACTAGTAGCTTAGCTAGCTCTGGAGTTCTCATCAGAGGCGGTTCCAGATCAACGTAGTTCCAGCTAGGTTAGGGCTAGCTTAACTGAGCTCAACTACCCAAGCTTGGCTACTTGCATAAGAACTAAGTAGCTAAGCTAAGTAGTTGAGCTCCCCTTAAAGCTACCTCAGCAGTCCCAACTCTAAAGTACCTGATACCAGCTCCAGAATACTCTTCTTCAGCTCTCCTCCATGAAACCCTAATTCCTCCACCTCCACTCTACTAGCTAAGCTATCTTAGCTAGCTTAGCTAAACCCTTAGCTCCACCAAAAAATGGCCTGGCCGTCCACTTCTCCACCTTAACCCTAACCAACCCTAGCCTAACCCAACCATTTTTGCTGCCAACCCACACCAACCACCACCACTCACACCCCTTCAAGTTGGCACCAAAAACACCACATGCACCCCTTCCTTTTGGAGCCAACGTCCCCTTAAATCCTAACCCTACACATCACCATCTAAAGCCACCCCTACCACCCACCTAACCCCTTCTAGAAACCTACACTTGGTGCCAACCTTAACCCCCCTTAACTACCCTAAAGCACACCCTACTTGGCGCCAAAATACATCATCCACACCCCCTCATTTTGGCGCCACCTATATCTACACTTAATCCCATAACCACCACCAAATAAAGCCATCGCAACCCTTCCTAAAACCCATGCCACCTAACCCACCTAAACCCCCCTTTAGTTGGCGCCAAAACACCTAACCAACACCTCCACACATCCCTATAATTGGCGCGAACTAAACATAGCCATCCATCTCCTAACTACCACCCTATGATCTTATCCTAGCCCTACAACACACCTAATTAAACCCTTAACCCTAGCAACCACCTAGAGTTGGTGCCAACCACCAAGTGCCCTTCCATTTTGGCGCCAACAACCCTAGACTTAGGATCCTATAACCAACATCTAACCCCCATCATAGCCATCCATCCTATAACTAACCCTACCCCCCTCCTACTCCTATAAAAACCCCTTACCACCACCATTAAAATCCAACATTGGCAACATTTTTTCTACCCATATTTCCACCTACATAGAAGGTCAAGAGAAGAAGAAGAAGAAGATTAAGGGGATACTCTGTCCCCTTGGTGCCTTCCCCTCTTCTCTTTTCTCTTGTGCCCACACCAGCCAAGGGAGGAAGTTGGGCATTGGAAGACAACCTAGGGTACACACCTACCCTAGGGAGAGGAGGATTTAAGGGTGGTACACTACCACCCTTGGAGGAAGAATCAAAGGTGGTCCACGCCACCTTAAGGAGGAGTTCTTGGAGTGGGAGCCATCTACTCTGGGAAGGAGAAGGCACACCCATCTAGGGTTTGCCTTTTGAGGATGTCCAGGAAGGAGGATGAGCCCTTTTCAAGCCTAGGAGCCACTAAGCTTGGAGCAAGGAGCTTCCCTTCTTCACCACCATTTCAGGAGGATTTGTGTTTCTTTTGTTATTTGTTATATTTATTCTAATAGTAGAAGCATTCCTCTACTAGGGTTTTTGTAAAACACTCTTAATTCAAAGTTGCCTTCTCTTTAATATAGCTTTTGTCACAATTCCTTTTGTTGTTTTTGTCGCATTATTCATATTGCACAAACACTCTTTCTTTTTAATTATCCTAGGCCTCCACGTGCCTAGGGTGAGCTTAGAAAGGATCAATTTTTGTCACATAGATATTAGCTATTAGGGTTAGTCTTTTTCAACAAAACTTTAGTGTTCCTGTTATTTCAAAACAAAAAGAAAATCATTTTATAAAACACCAAAAAGAAAGTTGAGTCCCCATGAAAGCAAGAGATTTGAATTAGCAGATAATTTTACCTCTTTGGACGACCCTAGATACGCCACTATCTAGGTTTAGAAATTTAGAAGTGAATCCATTTTTGTACGTTGCAACGACATAAAACCCTAAATTAACAAACCTCGCAAAAATGCGATCAATTATCCCAGAAGTAATACTTTGCTTCTACAGTGAGACGCTCACGCTGGTTTTTAGGTCAGCCCTGTGAAAGAGAACCAGAAGCAAGGTTATTAGCGATATCTGACGTGCGAGAGACGTGTTTGTTTAAAAGGGTCGTTATAGTTCGTGCTTGTAGCATCAGTTTTAAAAGAAGAAACGGACATGAGTTCGATTATCAATCACAGGGAGGCATAAAAATCGAATTTTCTTTGTCACTTTATATCACGGAGAAAGCGAGCTTTTGCTTGCAAGAAGATGTGGTAGAAAAACAAGAGAGAGAGAGAGAAAGAGCGAGAGAAAGAGTAGGGTTAGAGTTTGTTGTTCAGCACATTCATGCAACTTTAAGCTAAGGAAGACCTGATAACATGAGAGAGATAATAGCTAAATAAGAAACGTCATCATTTAATCATGCAACTTTGAGTTTTACAATTGCAACAATAGATGAATGCTTAAGTAAGATAAAGCTAAGCTAATGAGAGAGAGAGAGAGAAAGAGGAGTTGGCAAGGTGGCCACGGCGGTGGAGGTTGGCTTTGTCGGCGGCTCGTCGACTCCGACGCTTACAAAAGAGTGCTAAGGTGGCTAGGAGTGGGGTGGAACACTTGCAAAGGTATTGAATGCCTTCCTTGGGTGGTTGGAAGGGATTTAAATAGGGAGAAGGTTTTTCCAAATGAAGAAGGGGTTTTAGCGACGTTCGGGACATCGCTAAAACCCTTCCCAAAACGTTGGTGAAGCACCCTGCCCGGCTGTTGTTCGCACGCGCCTGTTCTTCTTCACACATGATCTGTGTGAGCGCATTGTAGGCTGTCTGATCTTCGCCATTTCACGAAGGGTGCACTCGCGGATTGCTACTGGGGCGCGCACCGCTCTGCGTCATCACGCACGTTTTTCATCTGCGTCTGAGGGAGCGCCGTGTGGCACGATCGTCACCCTTCGCATGCAGATCTACGGCCTTAATCACCTGCTCCCACGCGAGCATCAATTTAGGCAGTGCGCGGGGTTTCGAATGCCTGCCGCTGCCTTTGTGAACAGCGTGCGACTCGCTGTGCTGTGCAGCTAGATTGTTGCATGGAGGAGGCGACGCGCGTGGGTGTGGAGCGCTGTGGAGCCGTCCGATTGAAGATTGACGACTGTGATGCATCCTGTGGTGGAGGCGGTGGAGTTATGCTACGGTCAAGGAGTGCAACGATGTCGACACGTGGCGGCTTTCTGACCGTTGATCACCAGATCAACGGTCAGAACTTCTTGGGCCAATTGTGGTAGCTCTGGATGTTGGATTTAGTTGATTTTGAGTTCGTTGGACTCCGTTTGTCGCTCTGAATCCATCCGTGCGATCTGATTGCTCATTTGAGGCCTGTTTTGACATGCACTTGTACAAATGGCCATTAATACTGCACTATAAGCAATCTTGTTGTGTGATGCATGTAATGCTCCCATTCTTATTTATGATGTGTTATCTGTGCATTTTCCCCTTAAGATCGACCCCTTTTGTCAGAATTAACATTATAAAATGTAGTGTTATCATACCCCCATGCTTACACCTTACTAGTCCCTAGCAAGGTTTATTCTAGCTATTATTTCTTGTCAGAATTCAAGAAGTAATTACTTGGATATTTCATCACTTGTCAATAAGAGGAAATATACTAAGATCCTGATCTACAAAGACTAAGCAGTGCCAGGTGTTTGCCAAAATATGAATTGCCCGAATCCTTACTTAATGGCATATATATACATTATCTTCTCTTATTTTTTAGATTTTTGGAGTTAAGAGTGTGTTGGTAACTTTTTACGACTACCCAACCCACCCAAAACTCGGAAAAGAAACTCTAAGTGCTAAGCATCTTGGTGTGAAGATCGTGATAGACTCACTCAATGGTAATTCAAATAGACTTCGGGTTTCTATACCCCTAGGTGACCGGAAAATGGAGTGTTTTTCCTGAAGGTGTATTTATTCGATCGGTAGCGTTCTCCCTACGTTTGTTTTACTTGGTGTCAACACAAGGATTTTTGTAGTGTATATTTCCCCGGCTTGCTCTACTTCCCCGCTTCTTCCTTAAGTGTTTTGGTTTTTTTTTTGTGCATTTACTGAGCTGGGCTCTGGACAATCGACCAATGGGATGTTACCCACGATTACTTGCCAGCCATACTCGTGCGGTGAAGTGTGGTTTATTTTGTTCTCTTTTGTTGTTCTTTTTTTTTTATTTGGTAGGTAGCTTCCCTGATCTCAAATTTACCTAGAGGCAATAAAGAGAAGGTGGTCCCGTGGCTGGGCTCTAGACAACCTGCTAATGGGCTATTACCCATGACAACTTACCAGCCATACCACCCTAGAAAGTTCATTAGCTACCTAATTTCTGTCAGAATCTCCGAGGAGTGAGTCTGTGCAAAAAAAATGTGTGCAGATGATTAGACTAAAAGTCCTTCTGAGTTAGAGGGTGAGTTGATAAGTCGTATACTATCACCTTATTTAGTTATTGGATTAGAGTGGATTAAAGTTGCAAGGATTTGAAGCTCAATCCATATTTTAACGGACACCAGGGCTGATTAAGCTTGAAGACCTAAAAAGTCTAAGTGTTCAAGTTCTTTCCGTATTATTTCCCACTATTGACAAATTTCTAATGCCTAAGTTTTTCTTCCTAAATTTAATTTTTTTTATTCTATTCAGACTGATTAAATGAATATAGAATCATGCAATTTACCACCCCCCCCATGCTTAAGCTAGAAAATGTCCTCATTGACAAATACATGGATGCACAGGGGTCAAAAAGATATTACCTGAGTGAAGTAAAGTACCAAATCAGTCTGGATCTTCTGGGTTGCCTCCGAGGAAGCGCTAAGTTTAACGCCTCCAGCTGGGCAGTGTCTCGTGTCATCCCTCAATGAGGGTGACAACCTCCTTCGAGGGAACCTGGGTGAGGAAGTGTTTCAATCTTTGGCCATTGATTGTGAAAGTGTGCCCCGTGTTTGGATCAGCGATTTCAACTGCCCCATTGGTGTAGGGCCTGACCACCCTAAATGGTCCTGTCCACTTGGACCTGAGCTTCCCTGGAAAGAGTTTTAGACGGGCATCGAAAAGCCATACTTGCTGATTAGGCTCGAAGGTTTTTCTATGGATGAGTTGGTCGTGGATGGCTTTCATTTTCTCCTTGTATAGCCGACTATTCTCAAAAGCATCCTGACGAATTTCCTCGAGCTCGGAGAGTTGGAGCATCCTCTGTGCACCAGCTAACTGGGGATCCATGTTACATTTCTTAACGGTCCAGTAAGCCCGGTGTTCCAACTCGATAGGAAGGTAGCAAGCGTTGCCAAAGACCAGGCGATAAGGCGACATGCCGATCGGGGTCTTGAAAGCGGTCCAATATGCCCACAGGGCATCATCCAATTGTGCGGACCAATCCTTCCTATCAGGTCTCACGGTCTTCTGTAGAATATTCTTGATCTGCCTGTTTGAGACCTTAGTTTGCCCATTTGTTTGCGGATGATACGGGGTAGCAATGCGGTGGTTAACCTTGTATTTTCTGAGTAGGGCACGGAATTGGGTGTGGATAAGATGACTTCCACCATCACTGATCATGGCCTTTGGTATTCTAAATCGGGAAAAGATGTTTGGCGAAATGGTGGCAGCAACTAGCTTTTCTTAAGTCGTTGTAGTACAGATAGTTATTGCCATCATTTGCTAATATTTGTTACTCGGAAAATACAGTTCTCCCGAGGTCTAACTCAGGGAGCAAGTCGTATTCTAGAGATATACATGTTTTATTACAAAAATAAAGAGAGAGAGAGAGATGAAAGTTTGGCTTCTTCTTCTTCTCTTCTTTCTTTCTCTGTCTTTGGCTTTTGTTCTTCCTGTTCTTCTTCTTCTTCTTTTCTTGCTTCCTCTATTTCTTGGTTGGACGATCCTATCTTTTTCTTCTTTTTATTTTCTTTGTTTCTTCTTTTCTTGCTTCAGATCTGCCTCCCGTGCTCTTCTTCTTCTGCTTTCTGTTTCTTCACTTGGCTGCTCCTTCTCTCTTCTTTTCTTCTTTTTCTTTCTCTTCTGATGTCTGCAGAGTCTTCACTTGGCTGCTCTGTGTTCCTCTCTTTCCTCTGCCTTTCTTCCTTCTTCTTTGCCTTCACCTGTCTTCAGGACGTCGTCTGATTTGAAAATCAGACGACTTAAACCTCTTGTTGCTACAGTGTCTCCCTGAGCTTCCTTCTTCACCTGTGCCTGCACGCTCAAGAGTTTAGAGTCAGGGCAAAACCTACTCTACCCCTCTCCCCCGCGTGTCTCTTTCTCTCTGAGTTCGCTCTTAGGACAGCTCTCCCAGAGCAACCGGGTAATCGGGTACGAGTCGCGCCCGGGTCCAGGCCCACCGGCGTGCGGTGGTGGGCGAGGAGTGCAGGTCGGTTTAATCAGGTCGGGCCAGGTCCGCGGAGCGTGGTCACGGACGAGGCCGGGTCGGGTGAGAGGGACCTCACCCCGTGGTCAGGAGGCGAATAGCATAAGGCACTTTTTGCCTTTATGCGTTCGCGCGCCTCTGAGAAGTTCCGAGGTGGGACTAAATGTCCCACCCCAATTGAGCGCCCGCAGCGGAGGGAGCAGCGGGCAATCGTGGCTTCACGCGAGGCCTTCGCCCCAACTGCGAGCCTTGGACGCTTCGCGGAGACGCCCCGCGCAACCTGGGAGTCGAACCTGGGCGAAGGCGTGCCTGCACCTGCAGGTGAAGGAGCTCTGCCTGCTTAGTAATGGCGACGGCGAGTGAGTCACCTGGTCACAGAAGAACGACCTCTCGGCCTAATCAGACAGGCAGGGGACCTTCGCCGTGGCACAGGGAAGGTGGTCGGATGGTTTGCAGTGGGCGTGGTGGAAAGAGGAGGGGTGGAAGAGGATCAGGGTGACGAGGTGGAGGTTATGCACAGGTCGGCGAGCCGTGTGGGGTGCTGGAGCGATGGGAGCGGTTCGCCGGAGTTTGGCCTGAGGTGGAGAAGGTGAGGGTGATCGGTGGGAAATCGGGGCCGACAGTAAGGGTTTCAGTATGGAAAAGAAAGAGGGGAGGAAGAGGAGAAGTTCTACCTGCTAAGCTGGACGAGGAGGGGTTGGCGCAGGCGACAGTCGTATCGACTGTCGCCGGAGAAGAAATTGCCCAGAGGAAGGGGCGGCGGCGAGGAAGGGACCGGAGAGGCGCCAGCTGGGTGCGGCGTGACGCGGAAGGATCGAGGGAAGGTAACCCTGCTGCTGGTAGTGCGGCAGGGCGAGGAGGAGGAGGAGGAGATGGCCGCCGGAGCAAGGGGGCGTCTGTCGGAGTGGGAAGGGAGGAATTTAGGGGGGTGTCTCCGTCAGATCCGAGCTGCGAAGAACGGCAGAGCGACGGGGGTATTTGTAGGGGCGGAATCGGAGAGGAGGGCGGAGGGAGACGATGTGTCTCCCTCGCCGGAGGACGTCGGAGGAAGGAGACCCATACTGTCCGTGCGTTCGCACGGGCGGTATGGGCCGTCGCAGTACCCAGGGGGTGTCCCTGCGGTGGCTGACGACGCAGGGTAGCCCCCATTGACTTGCCAGGGCCCCTCCCTCACCCTGCGCGGCGCCATGCTCCGCGCAAGGTCGCCGGAGCATGGTGCTGCGCAGGTTTTACAGGAGGGACCTAAATGCAAAGAACGAAGGAGAGTTAGGCGCCAAAATGCAAGGGTTCAAAAGTTGAGGGCCAAAAAGTAAATATATGAGGACCAAAGTATAAAGTTGGTCAAGAAGGTTTCTTCTTAGGCCTAAGTTTTTATGCATGACTAATTAGGACCTAAGGATTCTGATGGTGAATTTTATTTCTAGCTTAAACCTTGTTTGACCGGTCAATTTACGCAAAAACCCAAATTAAGTTGTTAATTGGGCATGGTTCTCAATGTAGGTCAAATGGGTTCCTAAGGCCAAATTGAAAGTCCTAAACCCTATAGATTATTTTTATATGAATTTTAGAGGGTTTATTTGATTTTTAACTTGCCTCGAACCACGTGAATTGAAGTGGGTTTGTTTTTAAGGTTACAGGCTGTCATTTAATTCTTTGGGGTTGCTGTAGCCCTTATTGAGTCATCTCATCCCACTTTTCTTCTTATTAGGTTGTTTTGACCTATGTTTGGGTCCTGAGTTACCCTATTTTCAGATCGGATTGGTGAAATTGTATTTTTACCCCTCAGTTTATGTTTTCTTTGCAAACTTAGAATCTCTCTGAGCCAAGCCTTTCTAAGGTTATGTAGGAGCTTTTATTCTCTGTATCAGGTCAAAATGAGCTAGTTATGGCTCATGATGATGTTCTCATCAATGTTCTTCTTAACAAAGTCCATGACAGCCTTATGATCGCATCGGCGGGTGGCAACGGCTTCAATCCATTTAGAGACATAGTCTATCGAGACTAAGATATACTCAAAGCTGTTGGAAGGTGGGAAGGGGCCCATAAAATCAATACCCCAAATGTCGAAGATCTCGGCGATCAAAATGGGCTGGAGGGGCATCATATCTTTTCTGGTCAAGGTCCCTAGAGTTTGGCAGCGAGAGCAAGTCTTAGGGAAATTGTGTGCATCCTTAAATAAGGAAGGCAGTAAAATCCGGATTACAGAACCTTTGCAGCCGTTTTCTTTCTTGAGAAGTGGCCACCACAAGCTTGGTCGTGACAAAAAATTAGCACACTCTGAACTTCATCCTCAAGGATACACCTCCTGATGATCTGGTCGGCACAGAGGTGAAACAGCATGGGATCATCACAGAAATAATGCTTGGCCTCAGCAAAGAACTTGTCCCGTTGCTGTCTGGACTAGCTGTGCGGGGTCTGACCTACAACAAGGTAGTTGACATAGTCAGCATACTAAGGTAGTTTCTTGTCTTGTACAGCCAGAATGTGCTCATCAGGAAAGGTGTCGGATAAAGGCAGGGAGGGCCCAATGTGGTCCGGGTGGAGTCTGGATAAGTGGTCAGCCACCACATTCTTTGATTTGGCTTTGTCGTGGATTTCCAGGTCAAATTCCTGCAAGAGCAGGATCCATCTGATGAGCCTGGGCTTCGCATCCTTTTTAGCCAACAGGTGCCAGATAGCTGAATGGTCCGTATAGATGGTCACGTGGGATCCCAGAAGGTAAGATCGGAACTTCTCAAGTCCAAAAACTACAACGAGCAGTTCTTTCTCTGTGATCGTATAATTTCGTTGGGCCTCGTCCAACGTCTTGCTCGTGTAGTAGATCACCACGGGTTTCTTGTCTTGTCTTTGTCCCAGGACAGCACCTATGGCAAAATCTGATGCATCACACATGATCTCAAAATCCTGGGACCAATCCAGGGGCTGAAGTACAGGTGCTGAGGAGATTAAGTCCCGGAGGGTGTGGTAAGCCTGGATGCACTCTGAGGTCATGTGGAATAGGGCGTCATTGGCCAGAAGGTCGGTTAAGGGTTTGGAAAGCTTGGAGAAGTCTTTGATGAACCATCTGTAGAAGCCAACATGTCCAAGGAACGATCGAATCTACCGGACCGAGCTAGGCGGAGGAAGTTTGGAAATCAAATCAACTTTAGCCCGATCCACCTCAATGCCCCTATGTGATACGATGTGACCGAGGACGTTTCCTTCTTGAACCATGAAGTGACTCTTTTCCCAACTTAAGACCAAATTAACCTTGATACATCGTTTTAGGATTTTCTCCAAGTTGCTCAAACAGTGGTCGAATGAATTCCCAAATACAGAGAAATCATCCATAAAGACCTCCAAGTATTCACCCACCATTTCTGAAAAAATGGCTAGCATGCAATGCTGAATGGTAGCAGTTGCGTTGCATAACCCGAACGGCATACGACGGAATGCAAACGTGCCGTACGGGCAAGTGAATGTGGTCTTCTCTTGATCTTCCGGAGCAATTTGGACTTGGTTATATCCTGAATATCCATCCAGGAAGCAAAAATACTTTTTCCCTACCAATCTTTCAAGAATCTGGTCAATAAATGGCAGGGGGAAATGATCCTTCTTGGTTGCTTCATTGAATTTCCGGTAATTATTACACACCCGCCATGAAGTGGTGGTGCGGGTGGGGATGGATTCGCCATGTTCATTGGTGACAACGGTGAGCCCGGCTTTCTTTGAAACCACTTGAGTGGAGTTCACCCAGGGGATATCGGAGATGGGATAAATGATGTCGGCGTCAAGCCACTTGATAATTTTCTTCTTAACAACCTCCCGCATATTTAGGTTTAACCGTCTCTGCATCTGACGGGAAGGTCACCCGCCATCTTCTAGGTAGATCTTGTGGGTACAATAGGTGGGGCTAATTCCTCTCAAATCTGAAATAGTCTAGCCAATGGCAGCCCTGTGTTCTGATAGGGTTGCTGTCAATCTAAGTTCCTGATCCCTAGTCCAGTTGGCATTGATAATTACAGGGAAGGTCTGGTGAGGTCCCAGGAAGACATACTTGAGATTCTCGGGTAGTAGCTTTAGTTCAGGTGCGGGTGGAACCATGTTTGATGGAAAGGGGAAAGGTGGGAGTTGATCAACATCAATTTCCTCGAATGGTGTTGGTTGATGCTAATTAGCCTTACAGAGGTCCATGGGCATAGATGATGATGGGTCAGAACAGTTGTTACAGGATTGGTAGTCCGAGACAGAATTTAGGGTGAGGCATTCCTTGACCAAAGGTTCCACGGGGTCGTTTTCCTCGATACAGTCGCAATCAAAAGACTTGGTTGCCTGAAAGATATCCAACTGCATTTTCTTGTCTCCGAAGGAAATTTCCATACATCCCGTGTCACAATCGATGTTTGCCTTAGTCGTAGCTAAGAAGGGTCTGCCTAGGATGATGGGTGTGTTCTGTAGATGTTCAGGGACTTCCATGTTGAGCACCAAAAAGTCAACCGGAAAATAGAAGTCCTTGACCCGCACAATTACGTCCTCGACAACCCCCTTTAGGGTTTTCTCAGATCTATCAGCCAATTGGATGGTAACAGGTGTGGGTGTCAATTCTTCGAATTCAAATTGGTGGTATAGGGTTGTCGGAATCAGATTAATAGAAGCACCTAAGTCCAAGAGCGCTCTATGAAATGTCATGTCAGCGATATTGCAGGATATCAGGGGTGCTCTTGGGTCAGTTCGCTTGAGTGGAAGGTTACTTGATATTACGGAACTTACTTGCTCTGAGAGCAGAACCTTCTTAGGTGCTTCAGGTCTTGGCTTACGTTTGGGTGTACAGGCATCCTTTAGAAACTTGGCGTAAGCCGGGATGTGTTTGACGGCTTCGAGGAGTGGAATATTAATCTGAACCTGCTTAAAGATCTCCAAAAGCTCCTCAGTTTCCACAACACTTTTCTTCTTCTTGATTGTCTCCAAGGCCTCGGGATATGGTGTTTGAATGTGGATAGGATCCATTTCTGGGTCCTTGGGTTTTTCCAGTGCCTCTTCCGAGTCGGGTGTTTCAGAAGGTGAAGTCTCGGAAAGAGTCGGCCATTTAGGGTCCTGGGTTTTGGTGCTGCTTCTCAAGGTTACCGCATTTATAGAGGCATTGGAACCATGGGTTGATCCTTGAGAAGACGAGGACGAAGAAGCACCGAACTCAGGGGGTGTTTGTGGGGCTGGCTGGACCATGTGGGCCTACCCGTGATTGCCTTGGAATCTTTGCGAATTGGGGCCTCTATTAATCATGTTTCACGGGTTCGGTTGTGGCTGGGAAGGTAGGGATCCTTGTTTTTTACAGTCCAACAACTGGCTTAACTGTCCCTTTACTGAAGCCATTCCTCCTGATGTTTCTAGTTCATTTCAGCCATCATCTTTATCAGGGTGTCCATTTGGTTTTGTGGGGGAGGGGTCGCCCTATTCAGATTATATGGGAGTCTAACTGGTGGTCCTTGCTGATAGGGGGTAGGTTTGGCTGTTGGTTTGGGCTGGGTTGGTTATGAAATTGAGGCGGTTTTTGGTTTGACCAAGCAAAGTTTGAGTGATTTCGCTAGTTGGTGTTGTAAGTGTTGGAGAAAGGGTCAGGTTTGGCATAACTTTCGACAGCTTGCATGTCTTCAAGGATAGCAGATGTCGAGGGGGAGGGAAGAGAGTAATCAAGGGTTGAGGGAGAAAATGTTCCACCCTGGAATGTGGTTAGGGGTTGTTCCAGGTTCATTTGGCTTAAGGGTTGGACCATGTCAACATTGTGAGCTCCCTTTGCTAGGGGAAGGTTTGTAATGGGTTCCTAGTCTGGTTCAGTAGCTCATCTATCTTTTTATCCACAAATTCCACTCAATCCAATTTCTTAGCAATAATATTCATGTCAACCATTCCAGAATTTGCTTGTACCTCATAAATCCCACCACGGGGTTGACTGGATCGGTTAAACTGGGTTATGGAGGCATTGTTGAGCGAATTTTCGCTCATAGACTCAAAGAGCTCAAACGCGCTCTCCTTGTCTTTGTTTAGGAAGTTCCCCCTGCATGAGGTATAAACAAAGTTTCGTAGGTTGTTGTCCAGACCATGGTAGAAGATCTGGGCCAATTGCTACCTCGGTACTTCGTGGTGTGGGTTTTTCCTCAATAGTTTATTAAATCTTTCCCACGCCTCATAGAACTGTTCCCCGCCTTGGATTGTAAAGGTAGTAATGGCTCTTTTGAGGGCATTGATTTTTCCTATGGGGAAGAATTTCTTTAAGAATGCATGCCTCAATTTTTCCTAGGTGGTGATGGGTCTACCTAGGGTTCTAAGCTAGTGAGATGCTTTGTCTCTCAGCGAGAAGGGGAACATCTTAATCAAAACAATGTTAAGGCTAATGTTCCTAGGTTTCACAACTCGGGCGATCTAGTCAAGATCCTCTAGGTGATGGAAGGGATCTTCATTTGAGCTTCCATGGAAGTGGCTCTGAATTAGACTCAGAACATTTGGTTTTAGCTCAAAATCATCTCCCCCTTCAGGGATCCTAAGGTGCGGCTCGACTCGAATAGCAGAAGGATTGTAGAAGTCGCGAAAGGGCCTAGGTTGGTCCTGGAATGGTGGTGGATCAAGTGGCGGTTGCCCTTGTGGGCCTTGGAAAGGTGGTGGTGGTTGCCCCTGTGGGTTCTGCAACCGATGTATGGCTTGCATGATAGTGTGGATCTGTTGCTGCTGAAGCCGATTGCTTGCGTTAATCTGGGCTTGGATGATGGCCATTGTGTCTGGTGGGGGTTGGTCCTCAACCTCATCTACTCTGGGTTCAGCCATGTCTCTAGCAGAATCAGGTCGCCTAGATTCTTGTCCCAAAACAAACAACTCGGGAGGCAGTGATCGTCTCCCGTGCATACACTAGAGAAGAACATGAGGGGATGTGGAGAGCGACAGATGCAAGAGGTGTGTGTGTACAACCAAGCAAACAAGCTTAGTCCTTATGGTGTATTCCTTAGGGGACCTAGAAATCTCCAAAGGGGCGATCAAGTCCGTAAGCACTGGACTTCCCTTCCCAAAGCTAATCTGGCCAGGTTGATTACGAGGGGATTGTAGGGAAGGTTCTTCCTTTGGTTTGCGCCGTCGGTTCCATAGACCATATAATCGCGGTCGTTTGACACTTCCCTGCAGCCTAGTCACCAGATTCTACTAAGGGAATGAAAGCCAAGTGCCCAGCGAACAAAACCAAATTTAACCCAGTCCTGCCTAGGGCACGTCTACTCTGTTTTAAAAAAGGGCCAGGGCAGTGCTTGTGCTTGGGTTATGTGATGAGGCATTGATTGGGGTGATGCCTCTCAGTTTTCTAATTCCAATGTGTGTGCTCTTATCAGAACATGGTTTTCAAGCAAGGATTTTTTTTAAGATGTGTCTTTTAATGTTTCCTCTTTACTTTTGTGTCTTTTAGGATTGACGTGTCTTAATGTTTTTAGACAAGTTTCAGGTAGGCACGTCAAGTTTTGCACACAATTGGTGAGAGTAGATTTCCTTTGATGTGAAGAGGCTCTAAAACCCTAGAGTACTCATCCTAGTGTTCACGTAACTACTATCAGATGAGTTGATTTTAGGGTTGAGTGGTGTGGCCCATGTCAATTCAAGGTGGCTTCGCAAACCACTCAAAAAGAAGGAAGAACACTCCAAGGAGCTTAGGTCATTCAGAATGTTAGAGTGTATTTTTTTTGTTGAGTGATGTGTTAAGGATGTGGATCAGGCAGTCATGCACCACGCCAGTTTTCTTCAATTTTATAATTTTTTTTAGATTTTTAGGCAAGCAAACAACCACGGGTGAAGAGTTACTCACGACCGATCCTTCTTGCGCCTACTCCCTCGTTACCGTCACGAGTTGCACTGCTTCGCTGTCCAAGTGTCGAATTCCTACAACCATCAAGTAGAAGGAGACGAGGCATTAGATGATGTGAGCATGGATGTAAAATAGAAGTGACAAAATAAATCCGTTGCCTCCCCAGAAACAGTGCCAAAAACTAACACGGGAGAGACGTGTTTGTTTAAAAGTGTCGTTATAGTTCGTGCTTGCAGCATCGATTTTAAAAGAAGAAACAGACGTGAGTTCGAGTGTCGATCACAGGGAGGCGTAAAAATCGGATTTTCTTTGTCACTTTATGTCACAGAGTGCTAAGGTTGCTAGGAGTGGGGAAGAACTCTTGCAAAGGAATTGAATGCCTTCCTTGGGTTGTTGGAAGGGGTTAAATAGGGAGAAGGTCTTTTCAAATGACGAAGGGGTTTTAGCGACGTCTGGGACGTCGCTGAAACCCTTCCCAAAACGTCGGTGAAGCACCCTGCCCGGCTGTCGTTCGCACATGCCCGTTCTTTTTCATGCGCAATCCGTGTGCGCGCATTGTAGGTCGTCCGATCGAAGATCGGACGGCTGACATTTTGCGAAGGGCACACTTGTAGATTGCTGCTGGGGCGTGCACCGCTGCCGCGTCATTGTGTGCGTTCATCATCTATGTCTAAGGGAGCGCTGCGTGGCGTGATCGTCGCCCTTTGCGTACGGATCTACGGCCTTAATCAGCCGCGCCTGCACGAGCATCAATTTAGGCATCGCGCGGGATTTCGAACTCCTACTACTGCCTTTGCGAACAGTGCGCGACCTGCTGTGCTGTGCGGTTGGATTGTCGTGCGGGGGAGGCGAGGCGCGCGTGCATGGAGCGCGGTGGAGTCGTCCGATTGAAGATCGACGGCCTAGATGCATCCTGTGGTGGAGGCGGTGGAGTTATGCTGCAGTCGAGGAGTGCCGCGATGTCGACATGTGGCGACCTTCTGACCGTTGATCACAAGATCAACGGTCAGAACTTCTTGGGCCAATTATGGGAGCTCCGGATGTTGGATTTAGTTGATTTTGAGTCCGTTGGACTCCGTTCGTCGCTCTGAATCCATCCGTGCGGTCCGATTGCTCATTTGAGGCATGTTTTGACATGCACTTGTGCAAATGGCCATTAATACTGCACTATAAGCAATCTTGATGTGTGATGCATGTAATTCTCCCATTCCTATTTATGATGTGTTATCTGTGCATTTTCCCCTTAAGATCAACCCTTTCTGACAAAATTAACATTGTAAAATGTAGTGTTATCAATATCGGCATACCAAGGTCTACCTGCCACATTTATCACTAGAAGGTGCTCATCATTAAAAGATACATTTAGAGGCAAGGTAAGTCCAATATGGTTCGGGTCGAGTCTCGAAAGGTGGTCAGCGACAACATTCTGGGCTCCAGCCTTATCTTGTATCTCAAGATCAAATTCTTGAAGGAGAAGGATCCAACGAATCAATCAAGGCTTTGCATCCTTCTTATGCATGAGATGACGAATGGCCACGTGGTCAGTGAAGATAGTAACATGAGAGCCCAAAAGATATGAACGGAATTTCTCCAACCCAAAGACGATCGCCAGCAGCTCCTTTTTAGTGGTCGTGTAATTACGCTGAGCCTCATCCAGTGTCTTAGTGGCGTAATACACCACAAAGGGGTGTCTATTGCGTTTTTGTCCCAAGATGGCTCCAACAGCTAGGTCAGAAGCATCACACATCAACTCAAAGTCGAGGGAGCAATCAGGCGGTTGGAGAATAGGGTCCTTAGTGACAGCATAACGCAATTGCGTGAATGCTCGGATACAATCAAGGCTCATGTCGAAAGGTACATCAGTTGATGGAAGATGCGTCAAAGGTCTGGAAATCTTGGAGAAATCCTTGATAAATCTCCTATAGAAACCAATATGGCCCAGAAAGAAGCAAATTTGCTGGACAGAGCTAGGTATGGGTAAATCAACAATCACATAAAGTTTAGCTCTGTCCACTTTGATACCCCTTTTAGAGATGATATGTCTGAGAACAATACTCTCGTGTACCATGAAATGACTTTTCTCCTAGGAGAGCACAAGGTTTATATCAATACATCTCCGAAGGATGTGGGTAAGGTTGGCTAGACGGTCGTCAAAAGTTGGTCTAAAGATCGAAAAGTTGTCCATAAAGACCTCAAGGAAATCACCCACCATATCGTGGAATATCGCCAGCATTCATCTTTGGAAAGTTGCTGGCACGCTATAGAGTCTGAATGGCATCCTTCTAAAGGCTAAGGTGCCAAAGGGGCAAGCGAAGGTAGTTTTCTCTTGGTCCCGAGGGTCAATAGCCATCTGGTTATAACCAAAGAATCCATCCAGGAAACAAAAGAATTGATTTCCTGCTAATTGCTTTAGAATTTGGTTGATAAAAGGTAGCGGAAAATGATCTTTCTTAGTAGCAGTATTAAGTTTCCTATAGTCTACACACACACTCCAAGATGTAGGAGTGCATGTAGGGATGGATTCGCTCCTGTCATTAACATGGATGGTAAGTTCCGCCTTTTTGGGAACAACATGAATCGGGTTCACCTAGGGGCTATCGCTGATCGGGTAAATGATGCCTGCATCAAGCCACTTGATAATTTCAGTTTTGACAACCTCCCACATTTTGGGATTGAGATGTCTCTGCATCTCACGGGAAGGTCGAGCCTTCTTCGTATATATACGGTGAGTACAGTAGGAGGGGCTAACGCCAGTCAAATTAGAAAGAGACCATCCAATGGTTGCCTTATGTTCAATTAGGACCTTCATTAGCTTACACTCTTTCTCCCTGGACAATTTTGAACTAATGATTATAGGAAGCATTTCATTTGGTCCTAAGAAAGCATAGTTTAGCGTGTCAGGCAGCTCTTTCAGCTCAGGAGTGGATGGGGAAAGATCTGGCAATTCTTGGGATAAAACTGTCCCAAAAGGATAAGAAAGAATAAAGGGAGAATGGAATTGGCCCTTTGGTTGGCCAAGCAGAGGGGCGTCTTGGATTGCTGAATCCAAGAAAGGAGTATCTGTAGGTGGGAATAAGGTCCCAGTGTGGAATGTTTCTTCTGCCTAATTTGGTGGGAAAGAAAGGGCACTTCGATCTTCAAGGTGGTAGACCGGAGGTGGGCAGCCTAGAAATGACTTAGACCACGAGGCATAAGAAGCGGAGTGGACCTAATCATGGGTCTGGTTAGGAAGAGATAAGGGTAAGGGAAGGGGTAAGGAAATGTCATAGTAACGTTTAGTCAGGTGATTCTGATTTTCCAGGGGTACACTACAGCAGTTTGAGTAAGTCCCAACCAATTTGATACATGCACTAACAGCCATGTCTTCGTTAGACGTGTCATCCTCGATAAGATCGCAGTCAAAATTCTTGGCGACCTTAAAAATATTAAGTTTGAGCTTTTCAGAGCCCACAACAATTTCAATGCAGCCTGATTCACAATCAATATGGACGTAGGCTGTGGCCAAGAAAGGTCTACCGAGGATTATTGGATAATTAGAAAGTGAATCAGGAACTTCCATATCTAATACAAGAAAGTCAACAGGGAAACATAGACTATTGACCCTAACCACCACATCTTCCACCACACCCCACAGGATTTTGACAGATCGATTTGCCAATTGCAATGTAATAGGGGTGGGTTTCAAATTTCCTAAAGCAAATTTCTGGAACATGATGGTTGATACGAGGTTAATGGAAGATCCTAATCTAGCAAGGCATGATCAAAATTGCAACCTTGGATGCTGCATGAAATTAGAGGGGTGCCTGTATCTTTCTGCTTCGGTGGTAGTTTGTACATTATAGTACAACTCACATGAGGCGAGAGAGCCACCGGGTTCCTGGTTTTCTTTTACTGTCCCCTAGGTGTAGTGTAGTCTTTAAAGAAACGGGTGATAGTAGGAATGTGGTCGATCGCTTCTAACAAGGGAACCTTGATTTCAACATCCTTGAATAAATCACGCACGTTATCAAAGGTTTGCATGTTCTTTTTCTTGCCCTTTGGCTTCCCCTTGTAGAGCCTCAGGGAATGGGACCAATGCTAGCACCAGTTTGAGCGTGTCATTGATGAGCCCATATTTGTGGGCTATTTTGGTATTTCAATGCCTAGATATTAAGTTATCTCTAACATTTATTTAGCATGAATTAGGATGTAAATAGATTAGTTTATATTTTTGACTTGATTGCATAATACATGTATTGCTTTCATAATTAAATGCATTTAGAGTTGACTTAGAATGACATGCATTTGATTAGTTAACCAATTAGGTGATTACATGTATTGTTTTGGATTTAACATAGAAGTTAAGGGTTTGTACATAAATAACCTATCATTTCTTTTTATTATTTTATTCACTTTCTTCTCCAACGGATGCATGCAGGAGATGCACCCACTTGAGAGCATCAAGGGAGAAGCGATAGAAGTTGATCTCTGTTCCCCACGTTCTTCGTTCCTTCATCTCTTCCCCTCAACGAACACAAGTTACTCTCCTGCAATATAAAATGAAGCTTCAACGATGGAGCACAACAGGCCTCCACCCCACTCCACTACTGTGCAGAGAGTTCAACTCTCCTTCTCTCATCACCACTGGCCTCAACTGCGGCAACAAGTCTCCACCAACGTGGCCATGTGGCGTGACAAGCCATGCCACCACCCGAAGCTTGCTTGCACAACTGTGCGTCTACACTAGCAACCACCACCATCACCAATAGCGCAACCACCACCAATAGCCATCCACGCATGATTAAGTCGTCTGAGAAGTTTCCTGGATGTCTGAAGCCCGTTCCCCATCTCCATGCCCCATCACCTTCCTCTTTATTTTCATCTTCTTTTTCCTCTATCTTCCCTCCACCAAAAACAATCCAAACCACCTCCACCACTTCACCGCACCGCCTTCACCAGCGCTCCTCTGTCGCTGCCATCCTCGCCATCTTCGCAGACACTAGCACGCTGCCAGCTCCGCGCCAATCTCCCCCATGTGCAGTAGCGTACCACACTTGGCCTGCGCCGCTTCACCTCCTCGCACATCACCTCCTCCTCACGCACAGGTGCCCATCGCCGTTCTTGCCTAAACCCAACAAGGTTGCCGCATGCACCAACTGCCTCTCCGTCTCCCGCGTGTCACCGCCCAGCACCAGTGCACCTCCCACGCCCCACCAACGCATGAGCCACTCCTACACTCCCTCGTCTCTAGTAGCAGCAGCAGGGAGAGCTTCATCGTCGGCCATCCAAACTGTCGGCCACCCACCTCCGACCACGTCGCGACTTGCCATCACCGCCGTCAGATGCAGCTCGAAGTAGCCCACCTCTGGTGAGCTCCTCATGGCCGGACTCTCCCTCTTCCATGCACACGGTCACGGGGAAGAGAATCCCCTTCTTCCTTAGCAATTAAAATTTACCATTCCATGACATTTCCAAACTTATTTTTCTCATTTATTGAATATAATAATGTTGGCTATTTTGTGAAGATAACCTCCCTCATTTCCTTAATTGCTTTATCAACATATGTGAGCTTTATGTGCCTCATTTGAGAGGGGTTTTGGCATGGACTTTCCGCGATTTCACTTGTGAACATTAGTTTCTCGATTTTTGTGATTTTAATAGTGCGTTTCTCCCTGTGGACACAACCCACTCTTTTGAGTGGTTAATTTTAACTGTTTTGATTAGCGGTTTTGCACCACTTTGATACTACTTCGATGCGTCATTTTATGTGCAAAACAACGAAAGTGAAAACTGTCTTTTCAGTTGTACTCATGAGAATGCGGTGTGCAACCCGAATGAGTGGATGATGAAGAAGATGGGCTAGGATTAGGTCAAGGTGGATCGACGGTTTGCTTACCACTCCTCGTAGTAATCACATTGTACGTCGCTGATCCAGTGGGATCATAAGGCGGAGGAGGGTTCACAACAGGGACATATGGTTGATGTACTGCTGTGGGATTAGCCTGAAATCTCGGTGGAGTACTCGGAGCTTGCAGAATTTGATGAACCTGCCCCTTAGAAGGTCATACCTGTGGTTGCTGACCATGAGATACAAAATTTCATGGGTTTGGGATAGGTTGGGCAGGAAAAGTGCCCTGAGATTGAGTCATCATGCATAGTTGACTGATCTTAGCATTCTGCTGTGCCAATTGGTGTTGAAGAGAGGTTTGTTTTCTTCATGGCGCTTAGCCATTTCTGTCATCATTTGCATCAATTAATCAAGAGGGCTTGATGCGTGATCCATTTGAGTTGCACAAGGGCTTGGTGGCAAATTTGCCGAAGGATTATATTGGGCCCTTGGGATGACGGGAGAAGACGGTTGCATTGGTCTACTAGCTGGGTTTTGGTGCTGAGGGTTGTTGGACCATGCGAAATTTGGATGGTTACGCCACCCTGGGTTATAGGTAGCAGAATATGGGTTGTTCCCCAGGGTGCACATGCCTTCGAATTCAGAAGATGAGTCCTTATGCGGTAATGTGTCCGAGTACATGGAGGCTTGATCCTCCTTGTCATAATACTGGCTAGCAGAAGCTAGATCCACATTACTTACCGAGTTGCTTGGCTCAACACTCGGTAAGGACGGTGTAGGTTGTGCGAGATTCCTAGAGATCAACCTGACTTGGGAAGGATTGGGTTTGTGACGTGGTGGAGGAGTCGAAGTGTGAGCCACAGAATGGGCGGGGTTGGCCAAGAATTCATCCAGCTTCTTGCGAACGAGGAAGACTTCATCCAATTTTTGTGCAATTAAATTTAAGTCAGTGGATGAATGGGAAGGTCCCGTGTCAACCTCGTGTGCTCCTCTATGAGGTGAGCTGGTTCGATTAAAGGCAACGATAGAAGCGTTGTTCATAGTAGTCTCACTCATGTTTTTAAAAAGTTCAAACACTCCATCCTCGTCTTTATTCATGAAATTCCCTCCACAGGAAGTGTCTGCAATCTGCCTCAAGGTTTCATTTAGCCCATAATAGAAGATCTGAGCTATATGCTACTTAGGCAGACCGTGGTGAGGACATTTCTTGAGGAGGTCATTATACCTTTCCCATGCCTCATGAAGCTACTCGACGTTTTGTTGCGTGAAAGAAGTAATAGCTTGACAAAGCACATTGGTGTGCCTGATTGGGAAGAATTTTATGGGAAACGCTGTACCCATCTCTTCCTAACAGCGGAGAGGTTTCCCAATGGTGCGCAACCATTGCGCTGCTTTGTTTTGCAATGAAAACAAAAACATTTTCATGAGGACAATGTGCAACCGGATGTTTCTTGGTTTAATCATTTCAGCTAAACAGGTTAAGTCTTCCAAGTGAAGAAAAGGGTCTTCACTGGCAAGTCCATGGTAATGGAAGTTAATTAGGCCAATTACGTTTGATTTTAACTCAAAATCCTCCCTGCCTACGAGGACACGAATCTGCCCAAGGGTCTTTATCGTCGTGGAATTCTGATATGAGCTAAGAGACTTGGGCTCCTCCCATTTGGGAGAGTTCTGCATTTCCTCCAAAGTTTCCCTAATGGCTTCAATCTGCTCAGTATACAATGCCATTTGGGCCTGAAGGTAGGTTAATGGGTTAACGGCTTCTCCACCACCTGGTGGATTTGGAGGGGGGAGATTTCCTCCCTTAGGATTTGGGGGTGGGCAAGCAGCCATGTTTATTAAGGAGGAGGATGATTCACCAGATTCTTCCCTTCTAGAGTTATCAAACAATTCAATAAGTTCAGGATTTTGTGACCTCCTCCTAAACATGCACTGCTAAAAGAAGAATTGGGGTGATGAGAAGAAAGAAGGGGATAAGAGAGATGACGCCGAATGGGTGCACTTGATACAAATCAATTCAATCAAGGTCCTTACCTCTAAACGTGTCCTTAAGACCTAAAGATCTAAGTTACCTACTTTCACGACCCATGGAACTGAATACGAGCACCGCGGAACCATCGGGCCAGATTGAAAGGTCGTTTGCCCCAGTCTTAGACACCTGATAGCACGTGAGAACCTGCACCAACACGTAGGTGCTACATGTAGGTAGTTAGACCTCCAAACCTTAATGGGTCAAGTTACTACCAATTTTAGATTAAGATGCTTAGGATACAAGTGCTTTGGAATGTGAAGGGCGTTGTATATAGGTAATGCCCAAGTGCGTTGATTTCAATGTGTGTAAAACAAGCATGCAATGGGGAACTCTCCTGGAATTAAAGTTTTAGATGGTGAATGACTTTTAGAATTTCGCTCTTAAATAGTAGGAATTTTATGATTCCACTAAATTACCAATTCAGCTAACAACCCTCCTTCAACTTAATTTGGTGAATGCATGCTATAATGCAAATGGGATCCTTAAATGGAAGTTTCTAAGTGTGGATGCACGAATCAATTTAAATTCAATGTGAAAGGGAGCCAAAGTACTTCAATTCAAGTGCTAAGAATCACCAAAATGAAACTTCACACACAGCTCAACCACCAAAACATAAAAATTGAAAATGAATATGTTGGGGATAAAATTTGGGATCAAATTCAAGGCAAAGTTAAGGTCATGGTGGGGTTGGAGTCAAATCAACTCCAAGACTCCCCAACCAAAATGTGGATCCCGAATGCGAATTAATGAGGCAAAAAAGTGTGGTACATAATCAATTTTAGATTTGTCTCAAGGAAGATTTCGCGTCGCGAAATATCCAAGAATTGGGATTCTTAGATTTTTCGTACATGAAAAATGGAAAATCAAGGGCAGTGGAGGTGATAGAAAGGATCAAACAGTGGATTTTAATCCACTTGCCCTAGAAAATCCAAGAAGTTTTTTTTTTAGGGTTTTCGATTTTTATCTTTTTTAATGTGAGAAGATGATAACTCTACATTTTGTGGTGATAATTCTATCAATTGGGGCTTATCTTAAGAGTAACATGCACAAATAACACATCATAAATGGGCACGGGAGCATTACAGGCATTGCACATTGAGATTGCTTATAAATCAATGTTAATGGCCATTTGTACAAGTTCATGTCAAAATAGGTCTCAGATGAGCGATCGGATCACACAGATGGATTTAGAACGACGAACGGAGTCCAACGGACTCAAAATCGACCCAATTCGACATCGGGAGCTCCCGAAACTAGCCCAAGAAGTTTTGACCATTGATGTGATGATCAACGACCACAAAGCTACCACGTGTCGCGAGATTATCGCATACAAGCCTTCGCCCCACTTCCTTCATCATCTGCAGGATGAATCTCAGCCATTCGATCTTCGATTGGACGGCTAAGAACGGGTCCTGCAGCATGCCTTCACTGTGCAACACCACGGAGAGATGCTCTAAGCCGTCCGATCTTTGATCGAAATTTTGATGGCCATGCATCACCCTCGTTCTCTACCATCGTCGAGACCCGGCACGAAGATCCGACTGTGGGATCTTCATCCAACGGTTGGCAGCAGCCAAGCGCAAATTCTTCTCTGTGACCATCCGCGGAACACAGCGCAGCAGTCGATGCTCCTTCCCCGCGCATCTGACGTAAGATCGAACCGCATTGCGTATTGAATTCGAGGCGAAGGCGCGTGCAAGAGATATCGAACCGTCGATGAGAGCGCGGACGATGGAGATAGCGCTACATGGCGCCCACAGATGCAAGCGATCGGGCGTGCGCGTCTCAGCAAGTGATCCACAAGCGTGCTCCGCACGCAATCTCAGCCGTTCGATCTTTGATCGGACAGTCCTCAAGGTGCGCACACGGATCACGCCAGAGGAAGAACAGGCGCGCGCGGAAGACCGGTAGGCAAGGGCCTTCATCAACATTTCTGGGGCGATTTTAGCGACGTCCTGGACGTCACTAAAGCCCCTACTTAATTTAGAAACCCCTTCTTCCTATATAAACTCCCTTCAACTACCCATGTAAAGGCATTGGAAGACACTTGCAATTCTTCTACCCCACTCCTAACTTCCCTTAACACACTTTGTACTCGCCGGAGTTGACGAGTCACCGACGGAGCCCTCCTCTACCGTCGTGGCCGCCTCGCCTTCTCCCCCCCCTCTCTCTCTCTTTACTCTAGCTTTACTTTACTTTTGTTTAAGCATTTAGCTATTGTTGTATCTGTAAAACTCAAGTTGCATGTTAAATGATGTTGTTTCTTATATAGCTATTGTCTCTCTCTTTTTACCGGGTTTTTCTTATCTTGATTTGCATGAATGCTGTGATGAAAATACTCTAACCCTACTCTCTCTCCCTCTCTCTCTTTCTCTCTTTTCTCTCCCGTGTTTTCTCGTTCGCAAGCAAAACTCGCCATTTCTGTGACAACTAAGTGATAGAAAAAAGCCAATTTCACGCCTCCCTGTGTTTGACACTCGGACTCACATTCGTCTCTACATTTAAAATCGACGTTGCAAACACGAGCTACAATGACTTATTTAGTCAAACGCGTCCGGCTCATGTCACAAGATAACCTAGATTGCTGAGAAGGACACCTACCTCCTCAACAACGTGTGCGAAGATCCAGGCGGCACCGACAACTTCATGCTCTCGCTCCCACCTTAGACTTGCCCACGTCTCTGACCTCCTCTGTGTGTCTCCTCGTTGCAACAAGTTCACCTGCACTAAATCAAACAGAAACTCCTGAGAAGAGATGGGTGGGAGAAGAGATAATAAGAGGAAGAGAATAGAAACTGACTCCAGATGGTGCCTCCCCGTCAATGGTGCTAGAAAACTTGTGTTAAATCGTAGGTAGGGTTATATAATTAGGTGATATTAATGTCAAAATTGATATAGTGGAAGTGATTTCCTACAAGCGAATATACACAAATTTGTCAAAAAAATTTATCCTGGCTAAATCAGATTTTAAGACATTCACTTTTAGGCCAGGGTCGAACTCAGGGAGGCAAGTTTTGGATTAAGTCAATTTCTACACCTTTCCTAAAGTCGCTTCAGTTCCTTTCGCTTATTATGTTTTTGGTTTTTCTTGATTAGAGATTTTTTTGGGATATTCTTGTCCTTGAGGCACACTCTCAATAAAAGATCCTTGGCTACACGCCAAAATATTCAGAAACGGTCTCGCCACACGCGAGACTGTGCACCTGCAAGTCAAGAATTCTCTTTTCTATTTTATACTTTTTTTTATGTCTTTTCTTACTCAACAAAATAAAAGCGAAAATAAAATGAAGAATTAAAATGAGAAAAACTAATGAATTGAAATAGTTAGCTTATATATATATATATATGGCTATGTAGATATGTATATATTGCTGTATAACAGATAATTAGAAGGGGAATATTGAATAAGTTACTCAATAGGAATGTAGCACAATGCTAAATTAACTGGCATCTAAAGAGACATGATTAACCTAGCTACATTCCGCGTGTGGTGTGAAGCGAACGTGTGGAAGTGTCGGTAGAAGGCTTGATTTACTCTAATATAAGGGATATATACACAACTGGTGTGAATATACCAGTGATATAATGTGCAGAAATGGGATGTGTGCGCGGTATTGTGAATGGAAGATGTGTGTGTATGTATATAAGGGGATATATATATATATATATATATATATATATATATATATATATATATATATATATATATATATATATATATATATATATATATATATGTATGTATGTATCTAAATATATTTATATATTTATAACTATATATACATATATAAATGGGTGAGTGTGAATATGTATATATGTGTGTGAAATATATGTGGGTATATGTATGTGTAGGTGTGTGTGTATATGTGTATGTGGGTTTGTGAGTGAGTGTATATAATATATGTAGGTGTGTATGTGTGCGCGGCCGAGTGTGTGGAGATGGAGGCAGTAGCGCACAGGTGGTTGGATGAGGCTGAGCACGCAAGTGCTCGCGCGTGAGTGCATGCGCACAGAGCTACGCATAGGCCTAGGGATGAGGAGCGCTATACATGCAAAGGAGCGGGAGTGCATGGTGAGTTGAGAGCGTGATGGAGCGGTAACTGACTGGAGTGGGTGCAACACGAGGAGAGAGCGTGCGATGACGGAATAAGTGAGAAGCCCCCGGTCATGCACTGTAGCACTGTAAGAGTGCGTAAAAAGTGCCAGGGGCAAAGATTGACTGGGTGCTGCGATTTTTGATAGGCAAGCTTCTCACTTTGCCTGTCAGATGGAGGCGGGATGGCATGCTGGCGTGAGGCGCGAAGAGGCTGCTGGAGCATGCGCAAGCGCGTGGAGGTCGCTCTGAAGGCTTGAGCAGAGCAAGCTTCTAAGCTTGCTACTGCAACAATGGTGCTAAAACAAAAAAAATAAAACAAAAAGAAAGCGAAATAACAAAGAAGCAGGACAAAACAACCACGTCTACCTGCTCTTAATGAGCTAGACAGTGGTGCTCTCTCACTGTGGTGGATGCAACCACAGGAGAGAACTCCTTTGTTCTCGACGTCCCTCTCAACTTGTGAGAGGATGTTGAGCGTGGAGGGGAAGAGAGGGAGAGAGGAAAGTATGGAGATGGCCGACAGGGAGGAGTGAATGGGTGCATCTGTGAGAGATTGGATTAGTGTATTGGAGGTGGAGGCCGACCCTTGTGCATTGGTAAGGGGGTGAAAGATATATAGGTGTGAAGGGATGAGGGTGGCGGGTGAGGTGGTGGCTGTTAGAAGATTTTTGTGGGGTTTTGCAAGTGGGTACTTGAGGTTTTAGGAAATTAATGTAGGTTGTGTTTAGGTTGTTATTAGATGAAATAAGTGGTGGAATTTAAATGGAAATGAGGTGGAAATGGGATGGATAAAATGCATGAAATGGATGCTCAATCTCTCTCTCTATCTTCCTCTCCATAAAATGCACAAATGCAAATATTTACACAATGCATGCATGACTACTTAATCTAAATGCGTAATACTAGGAAATAACATAAGATGGCCAAATTACAGGCATGAATTGCTTTGCAATCAAATGCCCACTGGCAAAATCTCAGCCACTCCACCCTTAGTCGCATTTCCCCACTAAAGGGCACGATGGGCATTCGGGCCGTGTCACCCAACGGCCACCAAGGTTGATAGGAATCGAGACCCTAGCGCCTCATGTCCTAGGCGACACAACGTTGCATAATGCCAATAATGAGAGCTTGGGATCAGGCGTCCCAAGCACTGCTTGGCGCGCCTTCAAATTTATGGTAGAAAGAGTCCGGATGCTGTCTCGCTCAAGGTCGACCCATGGCCGCTTTCCAAGGTCGGCCGCACTTTATGGCCACCCTCTAAGGAAGGCTCTAGGCAGCGGTCACCCTCAAGGGCTGACCCAAACAAAAATCACCCTGTGCTTGCCCTCTCCGGGGGCACAGCCAAGCAGGCAAACACCCAGTGGTATCACACCCCGCGGTTGTGATAACAGAGTCGTCCGTCGTCCACGTACGACAGGACAAGCCCCGCAGCAGAATGGCCACATCCAGAAAACAGCCAGGCCGCTAACCACATTTGCGAACACAGTTGGCCACCTGGCGACCAACTTCCAAGTCCTTACCTTTGCAAAGAGGCTGAGGTGACGGACTGCAGCTCAACAACTGGGTTTGAGCAGATCCTCACAATTCGGCCAGACTCTTTAGCCTCAGTCCCTTGATTCTACCCTGACGATGTCGCTAGCTCATTTAGGCAAATGATCTCCTGAGGGAAGCAGTGGGTATAAGCGCCTAGGTGCTCCTGCAACGGGCACATTGCCCAACCCCCCATGTGGGTCACGTGACAAGTAGCAACTGGAGTAGGCCTTATCCCAGTCAAGGGGTTTACCAAGAAACTCAACCAGATATCCCCCAGACAGAGGGGAATGTCCCGATATGAGGAGCCCGGAGTCCCCGCCACCCCCCCCCCCCCCCCCCCCCCCCCCCCCAATCCTCAACAAAGAAGGGCCCGATATGATATCCCCCAGAGGGGAATGATGCCTGATCCCCTTCTCTCCCGAGTACAAAGAAGGGCCCAGGAGGCACAGGTGGAGCACGGGTACCTGCCAGACTCTGCCCTAGCAAAACCAATCAGCAATTGACTCTGGAGAAGTAGGTAATGGACCAAGGCATCCCGCCTGAAAGTTGTTCAAAGGCAAGGTATTCACAGCAACTACCCCTAGCCCAACTGCCTTGCAAGGAATAAGAGGTACACACCAAGTAGCCTCGACACAACCACTCTCCTAAAGAGAGTGTGCTGCTGCTGCTAGTAAGGGGGCTATGTTTGCCTACCCCATTTGGGGTGTGACCAAAGCATCGATTCCACCCACGGTTGACACGGTTTCCTCGTGTACTAGGTGAAGACAGGTGGACAAGGCACCAGGCGAGCCGGACCTCAGAAACTGCGAGGGGATCCCCAAGGGTCACCCGCCTGCACCATCACAAGTGCAAGCCATGAGCACCTGGCCACTACCTCAGGTAGCCCTCTTCACGGGCATCTCGTTTGGCCCCACCAATAATCAGCCAGGAGGGTGTAACAGGACAAGCTTCTATGCCAAGTCGTTTGAGCGAACGAAGATGATAGAACTAAGACTAGTGAAACACGGTTCACATAACTCGTACTAGTGGAAAAAACAGTTCCTCATACTTGTCATACGAGCAGTTCTTCATATGAGGAATGAAAAAGTTTTTTCCTTTACAACAAACATCGACTGTTACATTCCCCGGATTTTTGTCTCCGACTAAATTTCATCTAAAAAGAGACAAGCTAATATAAAAATACTGGCAACGCCTCCAATCAGAACTCAGCGACTTCGTCCATCCGCCCCTAAGGATGAAGGTGGCACTAAAAGATTTGACAACCCCCGAAAGTGGGGTGGGTGCTTCCAGAACATGCATCTTCTTCTTCAAAAGGAGCGTGCCACAAGAGGGAAGCGAACCTGTGGACTAGTCTCGAAGGGTCGCAGGCTTCGTTGCAAGCACCCCAACAAGACTCTCCCCCAGCTCCAAGACCGGTAGCCAGCTTGGTTGAGAAAGCCGCATCATCCCAAGGTAAACCTCACCCAGCTCCTCCGGTAGCTGAGGCGCCCCACTCGCTTGTTCTTGCTGAGGGTAAAGCTCCCGTGTAGCCCCCTCCGCTACATTCGACGCCTCCGTTAGGACCATCGAAGACACCCTAAAAGGGCGAGTGAGTGTCCACCTCAGGCATCCTGGCCTGACCGCCATGGCGTGAGGTGGAGGCACCTTCCAGGGGTTCGACCTAGTAAAAACCATTGCAAAAGGCGTCAAAAAGGAAAAAGAAAAAGAAATTTGCCCTCGCTCAAGGAAAGGCCAAAAGAGGGCTCACCACATAGAGGCAATGAAGCAGGACATAGCCAAAGCCCATACCCCCTGGCGGGAAGGCAGTCTAGGCTATGGTGGATCTTAGGAGGCGAAAGCCCTACTACTCTAAGTGAAGGGCACCACTCAACGTCGCCACTAGAGTCGGTGCCACCTCCTTGGACATGAGGTCCCTGGTAGGCCTCTTCACAAAGGATTCCCAGACAGACCAACTGTCTGGTCGATCGCGAAAGGGGCCCTTTGACTAGGAGAATCCACTCCTACTGTTGCCCTCATTGACCTCCACCCCACCTCTGCCCAAGCAAATACACTCCTACAAGAGGAGCTGCAGGCAAAGGCAATCCTTCCTCCGCCCTCGTTAGCGAAGTCGGAGAAGCGTTGTGACTCCACAATGGAGCAACCTTCCCCCAGGCTTCGGAGGCACCCTCACGACCCAATGTCCGGCAGGTCCTCCACATGGGTCCAGAAGGACGGGCGCAGCTGCATCTCACTCCCTTCTCAGTTCCCCCTCCCATTGAACTCCTTGAGAGCAAAAGGACCACTGCTTCGCACCTCACCAAATAAGCCTCCCCCATGCGGGATGGAACCTAAATGAGGAAAGCCCGATGTGGCACCCGATATCGCCCTGCAAAGAAAACCCCCAGAAGCCTGCACCAGAAAACAAGGCAAATTAAATAGTCACACATAAGGGGGGATAGGCTACAACAAGTGTATTGAAGACTCAAAGTCCTTACCTCAACCCATGTGTTGAGTGGGAGCATGAAGTGGGACTCACCCTCATCTGAAGAGCTACACATAATCGCCTTTCGGCCGCTCCGCCAAGCATGCAGAAGTTCGGTGACGAAGCTCTATCAAAGGTGCGAACGAAATAAAAATGCTCCCACAGGGAAAGAGGATGGAAGGCTGTGAAGTGAGGACCACTGAGGGCCTCTATTTATATCCTCACCACACGGGCTCCTAAGGGCGGTATCGTCTTTACACCCTCCCCTTGTGGATTGCCAGTTCTCGAGGAATGAAATCCCCTTAAATATGGCACTGATTTTGCAGCAGTATGACCAGGACTAATAAAACTGTCAGTCAAGGACCCTACGCATTATTACACAAGGGGCATTCAAAGAGCCTTTCATGCCTTTCTAAAAGGGCACGACGCTTCGGGCCATGACCTCTTACGGTAACGACAATTAATGCCTGCATCTCAAGTTGGGAAAATGCCGCCTCCTAAGGGCAGCACGGGCTCGGGCTCATACTCCCCACGCTCAAGTCAATGCCGCCTCCTGAGGCTGGCACGGGCTTGGGCTCATACATCCCATGCCTAAATAATGCCACCCCCAAAGGCAGTCACTAGCTCAGGCTCCTAAGCCCAATGGCCAAATAATGCTACCTCCTAAGGCTGACATGGGCTCAGGCTCCTACACCCCACGCCCAAGTAATGCCACCTCCTAAGGATGACATGAGCTCGAGTTCCTACGCTCCATGCCCAAGTAATGCGGCCGCTTAAGGCCGACATGGGCTCTAGGTCATATGCCCCACACCCAACTAATGCCGCCTCCTAAGGCCGACACCAGCTTGGGCTCATACGCCCTATGCCCAAGTAATGTTGCCTCCTAAGGATGGCACAAGCTCGGGCTCATACGCCTCACACCCAAGTAATCCGCCTCCTAAGGCCAGCATCGACTCGAGTTCATACGCCCCGTGCCCAAGTAATGTCGCCTCCTAAGGACGGCATGGGCTCAGGCTCATACACCCACGCCTAAGTAATGCCGTCTCTTAAGGACGACACTGGATCGGGCTCATACGCCCCACGCCCAAGTAATGCCGCCTCCTATGGCCGACACAACACTCAAGCTGATACGTCCCACGCTCAAGGAAACGTTGCCTCCTAAGGTCGGCGAAGAGCCCGGGCTTGTACACCCCCAACAAGGGGACTCTACCAAGCAATAGGAAGCAGGTGAAAGCCACCCAACTCCTCCATCATAAATGTTCCCCCCACTACAGTACAACCGAAAGAACATCTGGGGGTATCATCTGCTGCGGAGTTTTGGCCACTCTCAATACTCTCTTACCAGGTCACACTAGCTAGAGAGTGAGGGCATATGATGAGAAGCAAAAAATATCTTCGGATCCAAAACTCTGCACATGGGCCTACAGAGGATCTAGCTACCCGACTACAAGACATATAGGAGGAACCGGCATTGCCTGCCCCACCTAAAACCAGCCAGATCCCGACCGAAACCCTCCCAACCTGACAAAAGATTCAACACAGCCAGGGCATAAGTTACGATAAGATGGACCTGACCACCTAGGCCCTGACAGCAAACAAGTAGTTTGACAATAGGGATACTAGAGGCAATCAAGTGAGGGTTCTCCCCATGATATAAATAGAAGGAAGGGCCTTCAATGAAGGGGGACCTCCTCCCTGAAGAAGAAGGGAAATTCCTGTAACCCTTGTAATTCTAGTGCATAGTTGGGAGTACCATCTTTCCCCTAGACGTACAATCGTTGTGATGGAACTGGGTCACCAAATCCTTGTCTTTCTTTGTGCTTGCTTGTTGATTGCTGCTCTACCCTCCTGTGCAATGGATGATAATGGCTAAGTAGTGCCTCCTGCTCATATAAATCTTTTGGTGGTCTTTCGAGGCCCATCAATTCCCCTTCTCTATCTAATCTCAGTCTCTTAAAAGTTTTCTCAGTTTGTGATCCTACTTCTTTTTTAAAGATGAGGAATTTACTTTATGCCTCATCCTTAGACTTAAGCAAATACACATAGCAGTATCTACTACTATCATCTATAAACGTGATAAAATACTTTTTATTGTCTCTAGCCAACACACCATTAAACTCGTAGATATCCATGTGCACTAAATCTAGAACCTCGGTATCTTTAGTAATAGAGTGAAAATGTTTCCTAGTTTATTTAGATGCACACATATCTCGCATTTCTTAGTTTTATCTATGGTGTGTTCAGGAATCATATTTAATTTCATCGTTCTTTTTAAAGAATTGAAATTTACATGATTCAATCTATCATGCCATATATCATAAGATTCAATATTACTACAAATAGATTGAATTGAATGAAAGCTAACATTATTTAGAGAATTTCTAGATGATACATCCACATCACATCTTACTCTAAATAATATATCAAAATTTGCCAAATACGTCTTTCCACAAATATTCAATGTCTCAACATAACAACTTTATTACATTTAAAGTTTAACTCAAAACCCTCTTTGAATAATAAGGAACCAGAAAGAACATTCTTTTTCATAGCAGGAACGTGCAACACCCTACGTAGTGTCTAAACTCACCCTGAGGAAAACCTGAAGTCCACGCATCTGAATCCCAGCACTTTGCTTGCAGAGTGGTGCCGACCTTCCTCTATAGTTTTATTATTTCGTCATAGTATAGTATAGAGAGAGGTGATTACCAATTTAATACAATTTGTTACTCGGAAAATAAAAGAGTTCCCGAGGTCGAACTCAGGGAGCAAGTTGTATTCTAGGGGTACAAGTTTCTTTTACAAAAATAAAGAAAGAGAGAGAGAATTTGTTGGCTTTTCTTCTTTTCTCTTTGCTTCTCCTCTTCTTCCTTCTCAGATCTTCTGCTCTCTTCCTTTGTTCTTCTTCTGCAGTGGTGATGTTCTTCTTCTTTCAGCTGTTTCTGCTCTTCCTTTTTCTTCTGCAGAGCGGTCCTGTTCTTCTTTTTCTTCTTTCTTTCTTCAGATCTTCTTCTCGTGCTCTTCTTCTTCTGCAGAGTCTTCACTTGGCCTCTCTGTGTTCCTCCTCTGCCTCGCCTTCCTTCTCCTTCGTTGCCTTCAGGATGTCGTCTGATTTTCCAATCAGACGACTTAAACCGCCGCTGCTACAGTGCCGCTCGGTGCTCCTCCTTCCTTCAGCCTTCGTCTTCTTCCACGGTTCTTCTTCACCTGTGCCTGCACACTTACACAGCTTGATCAGGGGCAAAACCTAACTCTACCCTCCCTCGCGTCTCTCTCTCACAGAAGCCACTCTTGGGAAAGCTCTCCCAGAGCTGCCGGGTTGCCGGGTACGGGTCGCGCCCGGGTCCAGGCCCACCGGCGTGCGTGGTGGGCGAGGAGTGCAGGTCAGTCTAAGTCGGGTCGGGCCAGGTCCGCGGGGCGTGAGCGCGGACAAGACCGGGTAGCCGGGAGGGTGAAGGGGACCTCACCCCGTGTGCTGAGGCAATAAGCCTCCAGCACTTTTTCGGTTTATACCATTGCGCTCCTTTAGAGCTTTCCGAGGTGGGACTAAATGTCCCACCCCAATTTCGCGCTTGCGCGGCGGAAGCAGCTGGTAATCGCAACTTTACGTGAGGCCTTCGCGTGAAGGATTCGCCTCAACTGCAGTCGAACGCTTTGCCGAAATGCCCCCGCACAGCCTGGGAGCGTGACCTGGGCGCGGCGCACCTGGGGCAGCAGGTGAAGAAGCTGCTTCGCTTCAACAATGGCGGCGGCGAGCGCGGGTACCTGCCCACAGAGAAACGGCCTTTCGGCCCAATCAGAAACGCGGAGGACCTTCGCCGTGGCACGGCGAAGGTGGTCGGGGGGTGTGCAGGCGGCGGGGCGGAGCCTAAGGGCTGCCCTAGGTCGGACTGTGGATCGGGAGATGGGTTTGTTCGGTGGAGTTGCAGAGGGTGATTTGGGGGAAGTGGAAGGGCGGAGGTTGATCAGGGTGAGGAGGCGGAGGTTCTGCGGTGGTCGGCGAGCCGTGTGGGTTGCTGGAGTGATGGGAGCGGCTCGCCGGAGGATGGCCGGAGGCGGAGAAGGTGAGGGTGATTGGTCGGAATCGAGGGCGACAGTAAATGTTTAAGGTGAGGAAGAGGAAGAGGGGAGGAAGAGGAGGAGTTCTACCTACTTAGCGGGACGAGGAGGGGCCGGAGCGGGCGACAGTCGTATCGACTGTCGCCGGAGAAGAAGATGCCCGGGGGAAGGGGCGGCGGTGAGCAGAGGGCCGGAGAGGCGCCAGCTGGGTGCGGCGTGGCGCGGGAAGAGCGAGGGAAAGAAGTCTCTGCTGCTGGTATTGCGGCAGAGCGAAGAGGAGGAGGAGGAAGAACCGCCGGAGCTGGTGGGCGTCTGCCGGAGTGAGAAGAGAGGAAAGTTGGGGGTTTTCTCCGTCAGATCCGAGCTACTCAGAACGGCGGAGCGACGGGGATATTTATAGAGGCCGAATCAGAGAGGAAGGCGGAGGGGAGACGACGTGTCTCCCTCGCCGGAGGACGCCGGAGATGGAAACCCATACCGTCCGTGCGTTCGCACGGTCGGTATGGTGGGTTGCAGCGACCAGGGGGGTGTTCCTGCGACGGCTGACGACGCAGGGCACCCCCGGTTGTCTTGCCAGACCCTCCCCCTTACCCTGCGCGGCGCCATGCTCCGCGCAAGGTCGCCGGAGCATGGTGCTGGTCAGGTTTTGGCAGGAGGGACCTGAATGCAAAGAACGAAGGAGAGTTAGGGGTAGAAATGCGAGGGTTCAAAAGTTGAGGGTCAAAAAGTAAATATATGAGGACCAAAGTGTAAAGTTGGTCAAGAAGGTTTCTTCTTAGGCTCAAGTTTTTATACATGACTAACTAGGACCTAAGGAATCTGATGGTGAATTTTATTTCTAGATTAAACCTTATTTGACTGGTCAATTTACGCAAAAACCCAAATTAAGTTATTAATTGGGTATGGTTCTCAATGTAGGTCAAAATGGGTTCTGAAGGCCAAATTGAAGGTTCTAAACCCTAGAGATTATTTTTCTATGAATTTTAGAGGGTTTATTCTATTTTTACTTTGCCTCGAACCTCATGAATTGAAGTGGGTTTGCTTTAGGGTTACAGATTATCATTTAGTTCTTTGGAATTACTGTAGCCCTTATCAGATCATCCCACTTTCCTTCTTATTTGGTTTGTTTGACCTGTGTTTGGACCCTGAATTACCCTGTATGCAGATTATACTGGTAAAATTACATTTTTACCCCTTATGACTTGTTTTCTTCTTAAACTCAGAATTCTCTGAGTTAAGCCTTTCCTTGAGTTATGTAGGAGCTTTTATCCTTTGTATTGGGTCAAAATGAGCTAGTTATGGCTCATGATGAGGTTCTCATCATACCCCCATGCCTAGCTTTTGCTAGTCCCTTAGCAAAAACTTAAGGTTTCAACCCTTGTTCTAGACCATGAAGTTCTTAATAGCTTCAGATAAGTGCTTTTTTATTTGAGCTTAGATTAGGTTAGAATGCTGACCATAGGCCTCAAAGGTACTCTAGTACCAATCAAGATCCAAATCTGTCTAGCCTTAGCCTCAGTCTTTAGCAAAGGTTTTTAAGGCCCACAAGAACTAACCTAAGATTTATTGGACTTTGTGGTTAAAGCACCCGTGCTTGAAATGATTTTAGCCCTGGCTCAGTTCGCAGTGCGTTTTATAAGAGAGAGATAGAAAGTTTTCTGTTTGGAGAGTTTTCTCTCTCTTTTTCTTTTTAGTTCTAGCCTAGGATTGGCTTTTCAACACGGTCTGTATCAGATTCCTTGCTCCCATCATCAATCCTCAAGGGTTCCTGGCGATCGATGCTTCGAGATAGCACCGCCCATGGCAACCCCCGGAACCCTGGCTATTGAGATTTCGAGATGATCCCATCCATGGTGTTCCGTGGCCGAATCCTGACCCTGGCAATTGACACTTCGAGATAATGCCATCCATGGAATCTAAACCAGCAGAGTGCTTACATGCCCCCAGTAGGATATGTGAATATCCTAAGAGACAAGCACCGAGGAGATGATATTTTGTTACGCATCTTCGAGGGGATTTCCCACCTCTCCGCGCTGGGAACTCGTCCAAATCAACTTGTGTTGATCGGCCGCTCCTATTCTAGGTGTTCTTTTCAGAATTTTGCGACGCTTCTGCGTGATTTTGATTTTTACGCTTACTGAACCAGGCTGTGTGTGAGGTTAGGGTGCTTAGGTTACTAAGTCCCGTAAACCAAAAATTAGTTAATGAGGCCAAATACCTCCTAAGCCTTAGACCTAATACTTCAGCTTTTCATTTTCCTCAACCTCTTGAGGAATGTCTAGATCTTAATGGGTACTAAGAGTCTATTCAAAAATGCCTAAGGTTTACGTTCTTACTAATCTCATTATGCACTTTTCAGTTATTTTCTTGAATGAGGTCCAGAACTTAGGTTAATTCCTTAATTCCTTACTAATGACTATCACCTTTTCTCATAATTTTGTGCTCCTTTTTCATTTTGTTTCTTTTCTCCTTCTCCTTCAGAAAATTTCCTTCTCCTCTTTTCCTTTTATTATTATTATTATTTTTTTTTTTTTTTCGAAAAATTTTTAATTTTTATGGTGTTTTTGGCATATGTGAATTTTTTGTTTGAAACCTTTTCTTACAAGTTTTGCACTTTCATACCCCCCCCATGCCTAAGATTTGCAATGTCCTCATTGTAACCTAGGGGGTTTTTATTTAACTTAGTTCATTCCTTAAGACAGAAATTTGGATGAGTGAATGGGTCGGGTTGAATTTTTGTGGACGATTTCTAATCCCAGATGCAAGCATCTGAGGTGGGGTCGGCTGTCTACAAGGGTGAACCTTAAGTGCAAAAAGGTGTCAGAAAAAGTTTTGGATTTTTAGGAAAATGACGGGTTGCCTCCCGTTAAGCGCTGAGTTTTACGCCATCGGCTGGGCGTAATAAGCTCAAGGGGAATGGAGGACATAAGATGTTTCAGCCAAATCAGTAGAAGTTACATCAATGAACGGCTTGAGTCTCTGACCGTTCACGATGAAAGGTTCAGAATCGTGGCTGAGTGGACTGATTTCGATTGCTCCATTTCCAAAAACCTGTCGGACCAAATATGGTCCGACCCACTTGGATCTCAGTTTTCCTGGGAAGAGTTTTAGTCGGGCATCAAAGAGTAGGACCTTTTGACCAGGATGAAAGATCTTTCTCGAGATGTGTTTGTCGTGGAAGGCTTTAACCCGCTCCTTGTAGATTTGCGAGTTCTCGTACGCGTCTAGGCGTAATTCATCGATCTAGCTGATTTGGAGTTTTCTGTGGGTCCCAGCCTTGGAAAGATCTAGATTACAGTTCCGTACTGCCCAATAGGCTTTATGCTCCAGTTCTACGGGAAGGTGGCATGCCTTTTCGTACAGCTAGACCATTAGTTTGGGGGTGGTAAGGAGTAGAGATTCGGTGAGACACCCCGTATTTGGTCATCAGTGACCTAAACTGAGCATTTGTGAAATGGGTCCCCCCATCAGAGATTATTGCACGAGGAATCCCGAACCTTGAGAAAATGTTTTGATGAATGAATTTGAGAACGATTTTGTGATCACAGGTTCGGGTCGGTATGGCTTCGATCCATTTGGACACGTAGTCCACAGCCAACAGAATGTATTCGAAACCATCCGAAACAGGAAAGGGGCCCATAAAATCAATCCCCCAAACATCAAAGATTTCGCATACTAGAATCGGTTGCATAGGCATCATGTCGCGATGGTTCATGTTGCCCAAAGTCTGGCAACGACTGCATGCCTTGCAGTGACTGTATGCGTCTTTGAACAGTGTGGGCCAGTAAAAGCCGCACTGGAGGACTTTTGATGCGGTTTTATGCCCGGCGAAATGGCCACAGCATGCCTGGTTATGGCAGAAAGAGAGGATATTGTTGAATTCCTCTTCCGGGACACATCTCCGGATGATCTGATCGGCACCTATGCGGAAGAGGTACGGGTCTTCCCAAATGTAATACTTGGCATCGGAGCGTAATTTGTCCTTGGCCTTTGGCCAGTCGGACGGGATCTGATGAGATGCCAAGTAATTTACTACATTAGCAAACCATGGAAGGCTAGTACCAATAGTCAGCAGGTGCTCATCGGGAAAATGCTCAGTGATGGGTCCGGAAGGGTCAATTATTTCAGAAGGAAGACGGGACAAGTGATCAGCTACCACATTTTGCTTTCCCGCTTTGTCGCGAATCTCAAGGTCAAATTCTTGCAACAGCAAGATCCATCGGATTAATCGAGGTTTCGTGTCCTTCTTTGCAAGGAGATGCCTCACAGCTGTGTGATCCGAGTATATGATGACACGGGAACCCAAAAGGTACGATCTGAATTTTTCTAGGGCAAATACTACAGCTAGTAGCTCTTTCTCAGTAACCGTATAGTTACGCTGAGCCTCATCGAGTGTTTTGCTGGCGTAGTAAATGACCACAGGTTTCCCGTCAATTTTCTGCCCCAAAACCGCTCCTACAGCGAAGTCGGATGCATCGCACATGATCTCAAAGGGTTGAGACCAATCAGGGGACTGTAGGATCGGGGCTTGGGTGACTCGGTCACGCAGGATTTCAAATGCTTGAGTGCATTCCTTGGAAATTTCGAAAGGAACATCCTTGGAGAGAAGAGTGGTCAGGGGGCGCGCGATTTTTGAAAAATCAGGGATAAATCGTCGATAAAAACCGACATGCCCTAAAAAGGAACGGATGTCCCTGATCGAGCTAGGCATAGGAAGGTGAGAAATCAGATCAACCTTAGCTCGGTCCACTTGGATGCCTTTTTCCGAAATTGAGTGTCCCAGGACAATTCCCTCAGGCACCATGAAATGGCTCTTTTCCCAGGAAAGAACCAAATTCACATCGATGCACCGCCTGAGTATCTGGACTAAGTGTTGGAAGCAATCGTCGAATGATGCTCTGAAAACTGAAAAGTCATCCATGAAGACTTCCAGATAATCACCTACCATATCTGAGAATATGGCAAGCATGCATCGCTGAAAAGTAGCGGGTGCATTGCAAAGACCGAAAGGCATCCTTCGGAAAGCGTATGTTCCGAAGGGGCAGGTGAACGTGGTCTTTTCTTGGTCCTCAGGATGGATTGCCACCTGGTTATAACCGGAGTACCCGTCAAGAAAGCAGAAGAACCTATTTCCCGCAAGTTTTTCGAGAATTTGATCAATGAAGGGTAGTGGGAAATGATCCTTCTTTGTGGAGGAATTGAGTCGGCGGTAATCTATACAGACTCTCCACGAGTTGGCTAATCGGGTAGGAATGATTTCTCCGGTCTCAGTCGTTATAGTGGTGAGTCCTGCCTTCTTGGGCACGACCTGAATTGGGCTCACCCAACGACTATCGGAGATCGGGTAGATGATTCCGGCATCTAACCACTTGATGATCTCCTTTTTCACGACCTCCTGCAGATTGGGGTTTAAGCGTCTCTGCATTTCACGAGAAGGTCGTGTGCCCTCTTCTGAATAGATATGATGAGTACAATAAGAGGGGCTTATTCCAGTCAAATCATCGAGAGTCCACCCGATGGCTCTGCGATGTTGCTGGAGGACAACAATCAGACGGGATTCCTGTTCAGGACTGAGGTTGGAATTGATAATCACAGGAAGGGTCTGATTAGAACCCAAAAAGATGTATTTCAAGTGAGCAGGAAGGGGTTTCAGTTCGAGGATGGGGTTATCAGCAGCAGCGGGTGGTTCAGTATAGGTGTGAGGTTCAAGGGTGGGAGTTACTGGGTTGTTCATATCTGGATTCGACTCCTTTGTTTGCGGGTCAAGATCCTCCTGTGGTTGATGAGGCATAATCGAGTCATTCTGGAAGTGTGATTCATCAACCAAAGTCCTGATGTCACAAATTTGTTCGATGACACCGCAATTAATTCCTTGTTGGGCCTTAAATATATCAATTTTCAGTGTTTGATCTCCAAACTTAAGCTCTATTTGGCCCTCCTCACAGCTGATGTTGGCTCTAGCAGTAGCCAAGAAAGGTCTCCCTAGAATGATTGGTGTATCCCTAGGGTTCTTAGGTGCGTCCATATCTAAGACTATAAAGTCCACTGGGAAATAGAAATCCCGCACTCTTACGATAACATCCTCGAGAATCCCTTTTGGTGACTTTATAGATCGATCTGCTAATTGTAATGTCACCTCGGTTGGTTTTAGCTCAGATTCTTCTAGATGGTCAAGGATGTGGGTATCAGGTTTATGGATGCACCCAAGTCTAACAATGCTCTATCAAATTGGGTACCACCTATCTTGCAGGAAATCAGGGGAGTACCAGGATCTTTTGCCTTGGGTGGGAGTCTACTGAGGATTACAGAGCTGGCTTGCTCTGACAGAACAATTGGGCTCCCTCCCTTGGTTCGCGGCTTACGCTGGGGTGTACATATATTCTTTAGAAATCGTGCGTAAGCTGGTACGTGGCGGATTGCATCCATCAAGGGGATGTTTATGTGGACCTGCTCAAAGAGCTTGACCAGGTCCTCCTCAGGGGCCACGGGTTTGGTGGTCTTCTTTCCCTTGGTCAAGGCCTCGGGAAACGGGATCTTGGTTGGTTCTTCTAGGATAGGTCCAGGTTGTGGATCCGGGACAGTGGTATCTTGGATAACTATCCTAGGGTCATGGTTATCAGGCTTGGAGTGGTTTGGATAATGCGGGTCTTGAGTTGTTTTACCACTACGTGTTGTTACAGAATTTAATCCGGCCTGATTTTGGTTTGGGCTTGGTAAGAGGGGTGGCTGCTGCTGAAATCCCGCATAAGAAGTTGAAACTTCCATCTCGTCTGGAGATGGAGCAGTAGGGGCCTGATAAATCCATTGTGCGTGGCCTAAATTTGGATTCATAACGTGCTTCTGGGTTGGCACGTTATTCGGGTTAGGAAGAGGTTGGGAAGGGAGTGTGCCTGGCTGGCGATAATTTGCCAACTGGGCCAGTTGAGTTTTAACCTCTGTAAGTTCGTCCTTGTGCTGTTTTTGAATAGCCGCATTCGTTCTTTGAATGTCAGCCAGGGTCTGAAGGATTAGGGACATTTGATCTTGATTTGGCCCTGATGGATAAGTAGGGTTGGGCCGAGGCTGAGGCGGCTGGTAATGACGAGAGGGTTGTGGGCGGGACTGAAAAGGTGGTCTTTGGGTTTGGGAATTTCCCGCCCACTGAAAATTGGGATGGTTTCGCCATCCAGGGTTGTAAGTGTTGGAGAATGGGTCGTTCTGGATGGCGTTGAGGTCCTCGCAGGTCTGAGGAACCTCTTGAGAATCAGGGAAAGGGGGAATGGAGTTCCCCTGGCTGGTGTAGAAAGGACCGGATGATCCTCCGATCCGAGAATCAGATGGGGATGGATATGGATCCATCCTAGGGGAAGATCGGTGGAGGATGTTTTGCACAGTCTCCTGTGTGGAAGGAGGTTGTGCAAAGGAGTTACGCACGGAGGTGGCTCGCTGCAAGTGCTGAGTCAGCTCATCCACCTTCTTCTCAATGATTGAGACCTTGTCCAATCGACTGGCCATTAATTCCAGGTCGACTGATGCGGACAGGCCCTGCGTCTCATGTGCTCCCTTAAGATTCGTCGCTGCGCGGGTATTCGTCCTGTCGAATAATCCCATGGAGTCATTGTTGATGGAGTTCTCGCACATGTTTTCGAGAATCTCCCATACGGTGTCTTCATGTTGACCCATGATGTTTCCTCTGCAAGTTGCATTGACGAAAAGGCGGATGTCCTCACGGAGTCCCTGGTAAAAAGATTGGACTTGTTCCCATTTAGGAACTCCGTGATGGGGGCACTTTCTCATGAGATCCTGAAAACGATCCCATGCCTCATGGAGAGGTTCTCTTGATTGTTGAGTGAAGTGTGTAATCTGATGGCGCAAGGCGTTGGTCCGACCAATGGGAAAAAACTTTTTCAAAAACTCGGATTGAAGTTCTTCCCAAGTGTTGATCGGCCGGGTCTGAGTTTGATACCAATGGGCGGCCTTGTCCATAAGAGAAAAGGAGAACATCTTAATGAGAAGAATATCCCGATTTTGCGGATCTGACCCAAAAGTTTGGGCTAGATGCTTTAGCTGTTTGATGTGCTGGAAGGGATCTTCAGAATTAAGCCCATGGAATTTAGGTATAGCATGAATCATGTTGGGCTTTAATTCGGAATCAGGTCCTCCAGTCGGGATTCTGACTCGAGGCTCAATGGCCACCGCAGCAGGATTGTAGTGGTCCCGCATCATAGGACGCTGTGGTGGGTGCACGAAGTTTTGGAAGAGGTCATTGAGTCGCTGGAGCTGGTGCTCCAGATTATTTTCTTCCTCAACTGGCTGAGCCATGATGGGGGAAGAAGAAGAACTTGGTTCTGAATCAGAAGAGAGAATAATGTGAGCGTGTTGTTGCACAAACACGGGCGTCGAGGCTTGGCCTTGACGGGAGCGAATTTCTAAAGGAGGTCTTAAGGGTGGTCTTAAGGACCTCCTTCCGTACATGCACTGTTGGAAGAGGTAAGTTTAGAAGGTGCTGGACCCAATCAAGACACCCAAAAATATGTTGGGTGACTATAGAGGTGCGGGGCAGATGGACCCCTTGATCAGAAAGATCGTCCACCTGAGAATTACCTGGGCAGCCAGAGAGGGAGAGTCCCGCGAAGACCCCTACACGGTAGAGCGTCCCCACGGGTTACAGGGTTTCCCCCACCCGACCTCTCTTGTCACTGCGGTTCCAGGTAGACCAGAATGGGGATCTTGACCTCTTAAGTCTACCAATTTTAGTTTAAGATCAGGGTGCTTAAAGTTACACTTGAACTCTTAGGTATTTTGAGTGAGAAAGTGACCTAATTTTAAGGTTGGTTGACCCAAGGGGTCAACTTTACCTCTTGTTCCTTTGAGAGCTTTCGGGTCCTTTCTTTTAGGGTTCAAGTGTTTAGAGAGCCAATTGTTTAGGGTTTGTCTGAATAAGTGTTTTCAGACAAGGGCTTGGGCACACTTCATTTGGTTTTCTCAATTCTTGCTTAAGGAGTGTGTCTCTAAATCCCTAGTGTTGGATCCTAGGTTGGCTCTACTTGGTACAGTTAGCTCTTTGTCGGGTAATTAGGGCTCAAGCAAGAATGTGTTAGCCCCTAAATACCCTTAATAGTGTGCAGGAATAATGGGTTGAAAACATGCAACTTTTTATGGTTACTAAGTATGGAAGACAGGTTAGCCCTATATTGCTTGTTCTTTTCTTTTCTTCCTCTTTAGAGTTTAGGGGTTAATAGCGAGAGGAAAAAAATTTTACCTGTCCTCGGAGTGGTTGTCGTGTGGTTGCTTGTCTTCTTGATTTCCTGTAGCTGCACAAAAGAGAGGAGATTATCAGAAACTAAAAAGAAACAGGAATGTTTACCTCTAGAATAGCCGTTGCTCCCCGGCAACGGCGCCAAAAACTGGTGCCGACCTTCCTCTATAGTTTTATTATTTCGTCGTAGTATAGTATAGAGAGAGGTGATTACCAATTTAATACAATTTGTTACTCGGAAAATAAAAGAGTTCCCGAGGTCGAACTCAGGGAGCAAGTTGTATTCTAGGGGTACAAGTTTGTTTTACAAAAATAAAGAAAGAGAGAGAGAGAATTTGTTGGCTTTTCTTCTTTTCTCTTTGCTTCTCCTCTTCTTCCTTCTCAGATCTTCTGTTCTCTTCCTTTGTTCTTCTTCTGCAGTGGTGATGTTCTTCTTCTTCTTTCAGCTGTTTCTGCTCTTCCTTTTTCTTCTGCAGAGCGGTCCTGTTCTTCTTCTTCTTTCTTTCTTCAGATCTTCTTCTCGTGCTCTTCTTCTTTTGCAGAGTCTTCACTTGGCCTCTCTGTGTTCCTCCTCTGCCTCGCCTTCCTTCTCCTTCGTTGCCTTCAGGACGTCGTCTGATTTTCCAATCAGACGACTTAAACCGCCGCTGCTACAGTGCCGCTCGGTGCTCCTCCTTCCTTCAGCCTTCGTCTTCTTCCACGGTTCTTCTTCACCTGTGCCTGCACACTTACACAGCTTGATCAGGGGCAAAACCTGACTCTACCCTCCCCCGCGTCTCTCTCTCACAGAAGCCACTCTTGGGAAAGCTCTCCCAGAGCTGCCGGGTTGCCGGGTACGGGTCGCGCCCGGGTCCAGGCCCACCGGCATGCGTGGTGGGCGAGGAGTGCAGGTCAGTCTATGTCGGGTCGGGCCAGGTCCGCGGGGCGTAAGCGCGGACGAGACTATGTAACCGGGCGGGTGAAGGGGACCTCACCCCGTGTGCTGAGGCAATAAGCCTCCAGCACTTTTTCGGTTTATACCACTGCGCTCCTTCAGAGCTTTCCGAGGTGGGACTAAATGTCCCACCCCAATTTCGCGCTTGCGCGGCGGAAGCAGCTGGTAATCGCAGCTTTACGCGAGGCCTTCGCGTGAAGGATTCGCCTCAACTGCAGCCGAACGCTTTGCCGAAATGCCCCCGCACAGCCTGGGAGCGTGACCTGGGCGCGGCGCACCTGGGGCAGCAGGTGAAGAAGCTGCTTCGCTTCAACAATGGCGGCGGCGAGCGCGGGTACCTGCCCACAGAGAAACGGCCTTTCGGCCCAATCAGAAACGCGGAGGACCTTCGCCGTGGCACGGCGAAGGTGGTCGGGGGGTGTGCAGGCGGCGGGGCGGAGCCTAAGGGCTGCCCTAGGTCGGACTGTGGATCGGGAGATGGGTTTGTTCGGTGGAGTTGCAGAGGGTGATTTGGGGGAAGTGGAAGGGCGGAGGTTGATCAGGGTGAGGAGGCGGAGGTTCTGCGGTGGTCGGCGAGCCGTGTGGGTTGCTGGAGTGATGGGAGCAGCTCGCCGGAGGATGGCCGGAGGCGGAGAAGGTGAGGGTGATTGGTCGGAATCGAGGGCGACAGTAAATGTTTAAGGTGAGGAAGAGGAAGAGGGGAGGAAGAGGAGGAGTTCTACCTACTTAGCGGGACGAGGAGGGGCCGGAGCGGGCGACAGTCGTATCGACTGTCGCCGGAGAAGAAGATGCCCGGGGGAAGGGGCGGCGGTGAGCAGAGGGCCGGAGAGGCGCCAGCTGGGTGCGGCGTGGCGCGGGAAGAGCGAGGGAAAGAAGTCTCTGCTGCTGGTATTGCGGCAGAGCGAAGAGGAGGAGGAGGAAGAACCGCCGGAGCTGGTGGGCGTCTGCTGGAGTGAGAAGAGAGGAAAGTTGGGGGTTTTCTCCGTCAGATCCGAGCTACTCAGAACGGCGGAGCGACGGGGATATTTATAGAGGCCGAATCAGAGAGGAAGGCGGAGGGGAGACGACGTGTCTCCCTCGCCGGAGGACGCCGGAGATGGAAACCCATACCGTCCGTGCGTTCGCACGGCCGGTATGGTGGGTTGCAGCGACCAGGGGGGTGTTCCTGCGACGGCTGACGACGCAGGGCACCCCCGGTTGTCTTGCCAGACCCTCCCCCTTACCCTGCGCGGCGCCATGCTCCGCGCAAGGTCGCCGGAGCATGGTGCTGGTCAGGTTTTGGCAGGAGGGACCTGAATGCAAAGAACGAAGGAGAGTTAGGGGTAGAAATGCGAGGGTTCAAAAGTTGAGGGTCAAAAAGTAAATATATGAGGACCAAAGTGTAAAGTTGGTCAAGAAGGTTTCTTCTTAGGCTTAAGTTTTTATACATGACTAACTAGGACCTAAGGAATCTGATGGTGAATTTTATTTCTAGATTAAACCTTCTTTGACTGGTCAATTTACGCAAAAACCTAAATTAAGTTATTAATTGGGTATGGTTCTCAATGTAGGTCAAAATGGGTTCTGAAGGCCAAATTGAAGGTTCTAAACCCTAGAGATTATTTTTCTATGAATTTTAGAGGGTTTATTATATTTTTACTTTACCTCGAACCTCGTGAATTGAAGTGGGTTTGCTTTAGGGTTACGGATTATCATTTAGTTCTTTGGAATTGCTGTAGCCCTTATCAGATTATCCCACTTTCCTTCTTATTTGGTTTGTTTGACCTGTGTTTGGACCCTGAATTACCCTGTATGCAGATTATACTGGTAAAATTGCATTTTTACCCCTTATGACTTGTTTTCTTCTTAAACTCAGAATTCTCTGAGTTAAGCCTTTCCTTGAGTTATGTAGGAGCTTTTATCCTTTGTATTGGGTCAAAATGAGCTAGTTATGGCTCATGATGAGGTTCTCATCACAGAGTCATTCCCCAACTTCACAGTCTCGGCATTGCAGGCTTGATAGGAAGAAAAGAATGGTCTATCAGTACAAATCTGTGCATTGGCTCCAGTATCCACGTGTCATTCAGTAAGATTGTGAATAACATAGAGTTTGGGTTTTATTAAGACATACCCATCGCTAAGTCCGGCCTGCTCATGATCACATTCACCTGAGGATTTCCATTTGTGGTCTTCTGTTGAGCTTTATTAGAAGGACAATCCTTCTTCTAATGCCCAACCTGTCCACAGTGACAGCATGGTTTGTTCTTGGATTTCTTCTGGATCTTGGGTTTGGCCTTCATTTTATTTTTATTGTTCTTATTTTTATTTTCCTTACTCTTAGATGTCATGACATTCACCTTAGACTTCACATACATTACAGGTTTCTATTTCCTATGGTCTTCTTCAATAGCAATAGCTATCATCAAGTCATCTAGAGAAATCTTTCCCTTCCTATGCTTGAGAGTCATCCCGAAATCCTCCTAAGATTTAGAGAATTTCTCAATAATAGACATAACTTGAAGCTTCCCAAGAAGTTTCATTTCAACCTCTGCTGAACCATGGAGAAATAACAAAAATTCGTGTGCCTACTTCGATGCCGATTTACCCTCAGCTATTTGGAACTTAAGGAATTTTGTGATAGAGTATTTTTCAATACCAAGATCCTTCGTATTATACTTCATGTCCAACTCCTCCCATAGCCCCTTCGCAGTGGACGTGGATGTGTTATATACATCAAATAGCACATTGGATAATGCCAATAAGATGCAACCATGACAAATACGATTGCACTCATTCCACACATCCACCGCCTTTTGGCCTTCTGGAGTGGGTTTTTCCTTATCCAAAATCGGGCAATTGATTTCTAATGTCGAGATCAAACCAATGGTGGTCAACTAAATTCTCATGCGTTTTTACCAACGCTTGAAATTTTACCACCAAATTTCTCGGGCATACTAGATAAGTATGCATGTGATTTGAAAGTCATTTCCGACATCCCAAATATTTTAGATCTAAGCAATACCTTCTCTAAGATTGTTGAAATAAACGCGTATAGGAAATAAATAAAAAAATATATATGCATTTCCCATGTTTTCGCATAGATAAAAAATGTTAAATCAAGTAAGACAAATATGATTTGGAAAGATCCACGATAAAATAAAAAACAAAAAACATGTAATAACACAAATAAACAAAATGAGAAGGGGTTAGACGTTACTTCGATCGAAGCGTCCATTGAGGACTTTCATTAAAGAAAGTACCGCCTCCTACAATTTCGGTGAGTTGAGGTTTTACGAATTTATCCCAGGATATGATGATCTACCTCCAAGATTCGGTACACTTCGATATTAGACGTCCTCGAAAATGACCTCAGGAGAACAATGTCGAGGCAATTTGGTTTCCAACCAAATTCCCGATTAATCTATCAATTTAATGATTTGATCAACAAAAAGAAAAACTTATCGTGGATCTCTCAATCTCCTTGTGCAAGATTGACAAAAGTGATTAGAGATTTTTCTACGAATCTCACGTCGAACAAATGCACCAAGAAAGAGACAAGAACGAGAGAGAGGGGGAGACATTGGAGAGAGTTTTTCTACTATTGTTGTGTGTCAAATGAGAGCCCCCTCGTGAACCTTATATAGAGCCCATGACTAGATATTTATGAAAATTCCTATTTTATGGAAATACGACAATTGATTGATCAATTAAGTCTCATTGGTCTACCAAAATAAATTGGTCCATCAAACTTGACTTTTTTGTCAACCAAACCAATTAATCGACCAAAACAATTGGTTGACCAATTTTCCCTTTTTATCGACCAATTCAGGTCAAAATTGTGAGATTAAAAGTTAATAGCAAAAAGAGTCCAAGTTCTGAATTCCAAATTGATTATCACTCGAGCCCAAGCCTGAGCCAGGTCAGGGTGGGGCACGTGCACGTGCATGCGTGGTCTCTAGCCCCACCTCTCACTCTTTGGTACATAAGCCATGTGAGGCAGAAACTTTTTACACTCACCAAGAGATTTGTCAACTTTCAGTATGAAACTAAAAACCTCTCCCAAATCTCATTGATTTTAACGTGAATTCTCACACTACCATATAAAAATTGCATCCCAATTGATGCAATTAGGCTTTCAAATCCAACATGCCATACCCATGTATCCCTACCTCGCTGCCTGGTTAGCTAATGGGCCTATAACAAAGTTGTAAGGAAGTTAACCCACTCCCTGATCCCCCAACGAACTTAGCCCAACCAACTCAACCAAGCCATCTCATTCAGTTGTCAATGTTCTCAATTATTAATTTCGTCATATCCACACATCCATTTATCACCAGGACAATTGTCAATTAACATTTTCATGTATACACCAATTTCACAATTTATCTTTTGATGCGATAAAAAGAGTTATTGTATTATTTCTTATTCCAACAAAAAAGTAATATTTATATACATCTTTTAGTTTCATCAAAATTGAGACATGTATTTCTCTTATCACATTTCCAATTTAGTTATCCAACTTTTATAAATTGTAACGACCCGATTCCCGAGTCCCTGCAAGACACGAGAATCGGACCGACTCGACTAATCCCAAGACCTAGTCGTCCAACGAGGAAGTAACCAAAAGAGCAGTAAAATAAACCACATTCAGTATGAATATAACTAACAGTAAGAAAATACAGTAGTAAGGAAAGAAACCACTACAGTATATACCACCACAACAGTAGAACAACATTCATAATATAATATGAATTGCAGGTAAAGAAAAGTACAGCGGTAACAAGAACTACTCACTACAGTGGAACAAAAAGAGGTACAAGAGAACAGTGGTAACTCTACTGGACCCTACTCGGCCCAGCGTCCTCTGCAGCCGCTGACCCTGGCTGTTCAACACCTGGTCCTGAAAGGTAACGAGTGTAACATGTCAGCAAAATGCTGAGTAGAGTGGCAGCTAAACTAAAGAAATAGTAAAGTGTACAGTAGCTGTTTTATTTTCTTTCTTCCTTTATTTACGTCTTTCTATTATTTTACAATTTATCTATTTCTCAGATCCTTCACTTGATCTCGAATGTTCTTCGTGGGAACGATCTTGATTGCAGTCTTTTCCGAACAGTAGAAGTAGCACGTGGTGCTCTCCTGGCCGGGAGAGTCCCCCGTGGTGATCCTACTCTCAGTCAACCACCCCAAGGTCACGGACAGGCGTAATGGTGACTACGGCACGCGCGATAAACGCATAGGTAGCTAACCCACACTCAGTCGTTTCCGTTAATGGGTGCGCCCAAAGCACAGCATGGAACCAGTACAAGGCAGAGCCTTCTCAGTAACAGGGGGTCCAACCCCTCCACAGTAACCAAACAGGGGCCTTGCCCCTCCACAGTCCGCGCACCCTCGCCTGACTACCCTGGTTTGCCCCAGTGGGCCTAACAAGTCGGTGTAGGAGGCTAGCAGAACCCCGGGGCCCGTGGGGTAGCTAGTACCTCCCTACACTAGTATCTCTCCTCGGTACTACGTACACGAGGGCCAGCAAGTCGGTACAAACTGGCCAGTCCTAACTCCGTGTCCCTGGGGCGGCTGGCTCCGCTCTGCACTAAACAGGTACAGGTACTTCCCTTGGTACTACGTACCCAAGAGACAGCACACTACCACCTTTTTATTTCTCAGTTCCATTTCTTTCTCTTTTCAGGAGTTCCACTCCTAATTCCCCGTAGGGTTCCAGCTCTTTTAACTCAGAACATCTAGGTTCCACTTTCCAGTTTCACGTTCTTACGATCCATGTTCTCAATCACGTGTATTTATTCATAACAAGCAGCTGTTAAATCAATTTACAGGCAACTATTTGTTCCTTTCCATTTTTTCAAGACTGCAGTATTCATATATTCCGTTAATTTTCCCCGTCCTAGGATTCATGCCATATCCTAGGATCTATCATACAATCTAGTTTTTCAGCCCTAGGATTCATACAACACCTAGGATCTATCATTCAATCTATTTCTCATTCCTAGGATTCATGCAATGTCCTGGGTTCTATTTATGGTTCCATAATTTAACAGATTATACTAATAAACTTAAAAGCCACTCTACCGGTTACAACAGGTGTACTGGGGGCGTGGTCGGGAATCCCGCGTACCTCCGCAACCCCCGATACTGCAACTGAACGGGGTCCTATCACAAGGATCAAACACAAGGAGTTTCTTAAAACATTATCTAATCACTGTAGACGGGTAGAGGATCTTATTTGGAAAAGGACGTAACTCGAAACACGGAAAACGGACTCCGAACGGGCCCTAAACGGGTCGAAAACGATGAAACAGTGCAAAATTAGACGTCTGGAACTTCTTCCAGACGTCTTAAAAATGGGGATCAGATGGTAACTTGTTCTGCGTGGTCTCTCAGACATCCAGAAGCCTGCGGGGGCGTCTGGCCTAGTTCCCAGACGTCCGATGGTCACCCCGGACGTCTGGAAGTCGTTCCCGTCGTCTGGCACTGCAGCCAGACGTCTGATTCGCGTTGGATGGCGAATCCAGAACCTGCGCGTACCCATTTCTCTCTCTCAGTACGGACGGTCGTAGGAAAGGAAGAAGGTACGAAAATAACTTACTTGCCAGACATCTGGATAGCCCTTCAGACGTCTTAACCGTCTTCTGGTTGGAAGCTCAGACGTCTGATTCTGGAAAAACTTCCAGAATCAGAGCGCGACTCGCCTTCCGCCCGCGACGCACGGCCGCGTTGCGTCTCGTCCGCCTGCTGCTCGAGCTGCAGCAGGCCTCCCGCGTCACCCCACGTCTGCTGCTCCCCCCGCCGGCCGGCCCTAGCAGCCCCGGCAAGCTCGCCCTCACGGCCGAGCGCCTCCTCTTCTCGCGCAGCACCTCCTCCCACACTCGCCGCAGTTGCCACCGCCGCCGCTCGCTCGCGCTCGCACTCGCTGGAAGAAGAAGAAGGAGAAGCGGAGGTGGTGAGAGTGAGGGAGAGGGCGAGGCTTTTTAAAGCCTCACGGGGAGGAGAGAGAGAGGGACAGGGGGCAGCGCCTGCGGAGGAGAGGGAAAAAGGAGCGTTTGCAGGTCTGCACGCACAGGCGCGCAGACGAAACTGCACGTGCCGTCGAAATCGAATCCCAGGCGTCTGGAAGGGGTTCCGGACGTCTGGTCCGACGTCTGGTCCACCTCATAGACGTCTTAAAAGACGTCTGAAACCGCACGTTTGTAACAGAAATCAATCCCAATTATATAAACATGACATGAATTATTAGATTATCAATATTTTCAATGCATATGTCATTATTTTATTTAAATATATCGTTCTAATATTTATAGTAACGACCAGAGGATAATCAATTGTCATAATATTTCATGGATTTCAATACTTAACAAAAAGGAGAGATGCACACAAAATAATTAATATAATAAAGAGAGGTAGAATAATAACACTAAACAAAAATATGATAAATTAATTAACTAATGTTACTAGATGATTACGGTGACTTCGTAATGTGAATCCATTATTTTCCTTACGTTATTCTAGGAGCTTGCATATTATATGTGTGCCTTGGAGGCAAAATTAATGTCGAGAGACAGAAGGGATAAGTTAAAAGTGTTATTGGATTTTACTTAAATTTTCACATGACAAATAATTTTCAAAATCAAATTTAAAATTTATTAATATGTAATTTTCCAACGAATCCAGAACGTGAAAAATGCTTAACCACAACGAATGAAAAGGTGAACAAACATCAAAACGAAAATCCTCCACGCACGCGCCTTGAGATCCGTGCACTGCTGACATCCTCCCGCCCGCGATAGTGCTCGCTCACGTCAGCACCCGCATCTCCTTCCCTCTCCCTCCTCGCGCGCGCCACCGCCCACACTTGCCCGCGCGCCTTCTCGCTCTTCTCCTCTGTCTCTTTCCCGAGCCTCCTCCAAGACCCTGCTCCAAATATATATATATATATATATATATATATATATATATATATATATATTCTAGCGTAAGGCACGTTCTCTCTCTCTCTCCACACCATCCCCTCCGCCCCCCCCACCGCCCCCCCCACCACCACCACCTTTCATTTATCATGGCTCCACACCGACATCAAAATAACCCATTACCCTTTTATATATATATATTCATTTAAAACCATTTACGTAGTGTCATATTTTAATTTTTTGGACGCAACTTTTGCTATAGAATTTAGATTTTTATGAAATAAAAATTGTTGAAAAATTTGTAATGAGAGGGACTCAATGATATTAATTTTCATAGAGTTTGTGCATGTTTTTTTGAGAGTTGACCAAGTTTAATAAAAAAATTTTAATTTTTTCATTTTCAGAGTACACAAAACTAATTTGCACCTCGCAAGAGTCGACGGGTTTCTCTCAACATGCTTAATTCTAAAATAACATAGAGAAGTGGGTTCCAAATCTTATTGACATCACCTAAGGAGCTCCCTAATTCAATGACACTTTTCAAACGTGGTAAGGGATGAACCCTATAAATCTTAGGCACCAAAGTGGCACAACATTTAGGACACTCTTTTGGCACACTGTAGAGGACAAACACCGTAAAGTGACATGACATTTAGGATAAACACTGTGGAGGATGGACACTCTTTTGGAATAAGATCACGTTGTTTTCACTTATCCACTGCATTTTAGTTTTCAGGAGTGGGTTTTTTCTAATCTAAAATTAGACACTCGATTTCTAGCATCAAGATCAATCCAACGATGGTCAGTTAGATTCTTATGCGTTGTTGCCACGCGTAAGGTTTTAACTACCAAACTTCTCAAGCATACCGAATAAATTTACATATAATTTAAAAGTTATTTCTGTCATTGCAAATATTTTAGATTTATGCAGTACATTTTCTAACATTATTGAAATTCATGCAAATTTGATACATGTAAAAGGAAGTACATGATAATTATTATATTCAAACATTTACATTGCGAAAGTTAGAAATGTTAAACTAAGCAAATTAATGAAGATATGAGAAGATCTAAAATAAAATATAGAACAAATTGCATGCCACAACACTAATAAATAAAATAAAAAAGATAATTTGATCTATCTCCAAGAATCGACGTATTGAAAACTTCGATGTCTTTGAAAATCATCTCAGGAGAACTCAACCAAGATAATTTGATCAACCAATTTGTTTGATTGATTAACAAAAATAAGTGGTTGATCAATTAATTTGCATCAACTTCACCTAACTCACTGTGCAAAGATGTGAGAGGGAGAAGAGTGGGGAGTGTTATTATGTCTCTGGTGGGAGCACCCTTGCACCATTAATGAATCAGTTAACCCACAAAATCAATGAGATTTATTTTAGTAATAAAAGAATCTAAGTTTCAAGTCCCAAATTGATTCTTACCCGAACCTAGGTCAGGACTGGGTGCATGGGCATGCATATGTGATCTCCAGCCCCATCTCTTGATCTTTGTTACATAACTCACAACAACAATACGCAGGTTTTACGACGATTCAGAACCGTAGCCAAAACCCTATAAACTGTCGCCACCCACCATCGCAATATATCACGTCGCCATTTTCTTTTGGCGACGATTACAATTTCTTATTGTCGCCTTCTGAGCGTGCACGAGCAAATATGGAAGTGGACTTTGATGACAGTTTTCAAATCGTTGCTAAAATGAATTGGTAACAGTTTTGAATTAACTGTTACCAATTTTCTTGGCGGGAACCGAACTTACTTGCCAAAAATTTTCGTACTTTTAAGGACGGTTGTCGAAAAAACTGTCCCCAATTGGGACGATTGAATAATCGTTGCCAAATGTCAGGCAAAGTTATTAGTCAATTAGTAGCAGTTGTTAAACCATCACCAGTAACGCTTTACTTTTTTTTAATGTAATTACACAAAAGAAATAAAAAATGCATGAAAATAACGTAAATTTTTCAAAACATTTAATAGAAAGCAATTATACAATGAAACTAATTTCTATATATATATATATATATATAAACGAAGTTCAAATATTACAATAATAATAAGAACAGGAAAAGGATAAACACATATATATTATGCGACGGCACCTACGCCACCATCCCTAGAACCATCGTCATCATTGTTGCCATGCCTCGGAATGTGGAATGACGAATGATCAAGTCCATGACCACCCGTCATAGATAGGATAAGACCTCCTCCCACAGCTTATTTTGCCTCTCTGACAACTCCTTTTGGCGCTCCATCCTACGAGCGCTGGCCTGCAGCTGGGCGATCACCCCCTCCAATCTTTTCTCTTGCTCCACGTCTTGACGCTGTAAAGTTTGAAGCTCGGTGTGTATACCATCGTCGTGGGTGGATAAGGAGGAATGTTTCCTACCATACTAGGAGGAGATTGTCACACTCCTCCCTGTGCTACGGACGAAGCCTCTCTGCTCTGGAGGCATCATGATCCTGAAGGCCTCCTCTGGTGTGAGAGGGGTCTGCGGAACATTCTCGGAGGTCTCGTCAGCGACATCAGGAGGATGGATTAAATCCATCAAACAACACTGTATATATATATATATATATATATATATATATATATATATATATATATATATATATATATATATATATATATATATATATATATATATATATATATTGCAATTAGTTTTTATATAATTGAAATTAATGTAACTTGCTTTTATTTACTTACATGTGTCTATTGGTATGTCAGATGTATCCATGCACGTGGGCCGTCGAGTGCTTCTTTACTACGAGTTTACTCATAGACTTCCACTCGATCTAACAAAGTACCTTCGTGCACTTCTACTTAAAAATGAAATAATATTTTCATCTTATTTTAATGTAACTAAATTATTTTAATTTTATTTCAAATACTAAATTACAAAACTTACATATCTGTCATGTAATAAGTCAATACTCATTCGACTCAAGCAGTGGGTCTAGGTAGGAGCTTGGGCCCTGTTGGCCTTATTCTTCCTAATTTGCTCCTGTAAGAAATAAAAATTTATTTACCTCTACTGATGCATCACTCTAGTGGTAGCAACATAGCTCTCTCCAAATGGAAGGCGTAATTGTAGGAGGCATGTTTCTCGATACCTCCTCATACAACTTATTATTAAAATACTGAAATAATTTCACAAAATTTTATTGGAAAATTTTAATTATATATTAATAATTAAATAAATTTAGAATTTGAAATAATTTTATATCGTACTCTTCATCTCCTCTCTCCATCTACAATGTATTCTACCTGAATGCTGCAGGATAGCCTTGGGTGTATTTGAATTATTGCTCCAATCAAAAGTGAATTGTATTCAGTAATATATAAGTCGATTATAATTGTTATAAATGTGGACAAATGAATTTTACATTTATACCTGCAACTCCTGAATAATGGAAGCCTTCAACTCCTTGGTGACCCTCCTTTAGAGGACGCAAGAAAGTGGCACGATTGCCTTAACAAACGTAGCCAACCAGCTCGTAAAGTTAGGGTAGTTCTCTGCTTCCCCAGCTATAATAATGGACACTGTAATCCTGGTGCCCTCGGGTAGTCTGTTGAGGTTTTCATTTCGTGTCGACCTCTCATGTTTTTCCTAGGTAAAAACATGACTAATCATATGATAAAAGATTAAATAAGTGAAATTAAATATTGTAAACTTTTGAATGAAATTATTTTAAATTCTTACTAACAATGGTGCCTGCCTGAGTATCAAGCTGCTGCGACATGCCAGCCTGAGTATCCAGCTCCTACGACGTGCTAGCTTGAGTACCTGGCTACTCAAATGGTTGCTCTACCTCCTCATCCATAGCTCCCTGTTGCCCTAGCAACTCCTTATGATGGGTCTCAAGTTGAGGATTCACCTCAACATCATGGGTATCTAGGGCTGACGACTGACCTTTACGAAAAGCGTGACGATACACCTTTAAAATATATGGAGGGAGGTACTGGAGATAATGGGAGGGAATTTCGGCATAATAGGTATTGGAAGGAGGCTGGGAAACAAGAGGCTGAGATTGTGCCTCCTCCCTAACCTCATGCGTAGGTGGTGGATTACCCATCGTATCCCCCCTCCTCCGTGGCTTCATCTACACATAAATAAAAATAAAATTAAGTAAACAGATATTGGAAAGTGTAAATGATAAAAGAAAAAAATGTAAACAATTGTTTTTAGAAAAGTAACTAAATTTAAATTGAGTTCATCAGAAAATAAATGCTCTTATACCTTAAACATCAATATCTATTGTAATTCCCCTACGGGAGAGGATGAGATATGCGTGATGTATAAAATGCAGAATGAAAAGATAACAATCTCACAATTGAAACAATCACACAATGGAACAAGAGAGTTTTAGGTGGAAACCCAAAACTGGGTAAAAACCACTACCTAACCCTTTCGAGTTAGGATTTCCCGACCGACAAAGTTGATCAAATCCACTAAATGAACTACTTAAAACGAGGGTAGTTCAACCTCAGTACAACCACGCTACTTTATACCCGAGGGTAGCGTACCTTAAAATCACTCCTCTTCACAAGGAGTATTTTGTCTCTTGATGGAGACGAGAATTCGCAAAGCGAATACTCAAATCAAAGAACAATAAAAGTACAACAATCTTATAGAGCCATAAATATTAAAACCTAGCTTCTATAGGAGCTAGGAAACTTTCATTTAGTGGAAGTGCGTTGATGTGACGATGTAGGTGCGTGAATCATGCGGTGGCGCTTCGTCGCTCTCGTAATCACGGAGGGAGAGCGGGTGCGCAACTGGATTCAAGCTCTCTAAATGTGGAACAAAAGCTTGGAGAGCTAGAGCTTCTTCTAGATGATCTTCTACTTCTTTTTGACACAAGAGATGTGGAAATGGTATTTAAGGTGTGTATCTACAAGGCAAGGGTCCTCCTCTATTTATAGAGGGCCTAGGAAGGCTTTGAATGCCTTTAGAAAGATTCCATAGCTGTTGGGGTTGAACCCAAGGGAAAATAGGCCGTAATCAGAATCAATTATGATTCTGACAGGGTTATCAGACATCTGGTCCAGGTGTCAGATGTTTGGAAAACTTGTTTAAGATGTCTGGGAACTAAGTCAAACGTCTGATTCTAGGAGGGTTTCCTTCCTAGCTTGGTTCAGACCTAAATAGGGTTCTAGTGTATAACCATCAAACGACGTACAAGATGTCTGGCATTAGGTCTGGACATCTGGAAACCTACTGTATAGCGGGAATGGATTCCCAAGATAGGTTAACGACTAGAAAATCTCACAAAAGTGATTTTGGGTTAGTCGAGGCAAAACGGTCACATATGAGATGCGTGGGGTCTACGGACGTCTGATATAAGCCTAATAGTCATAATCCTCAACGTTTACTTTGGTAGCCAACGTTCCGCTAATTGGACGATTGGCATAACCATCAGACGTCTTCTAAGACGTCTAGACTAAGGTCTGGATGTATGATTTCATCAGACAAAACCTACTAAGTCTTGCTTAAGTTTTTGGACGTCTGAGTTAATAGTCAGACGTCTTAAATATCTTTATTAGACATCTAATATTCAGATTAGACATCTGAAAAGGCTGTCTGAAGCCTATTTAGGTTTCCTAAGTTCTCTACAAAAAACCTAAGTGTCCTAGGTTTGTGCAAGTATTCTTAGGACTACTTTAAGGGTACTTTAAGGCTCCTTAACATATATTTAGACACAAAAAATAAAGAGCAAAAGAATTACAAAAGAATACATGAAAAGAGAATCTATCATATTCTTCTCTTCACACTTTCGCTCCTCGCGAAGCTCCTTCTTCTCCATCAAGTTCTCCCAATCTGTTATGGATGCAAGCTCGAACTCCATCTAAACATGTTTCCATTTGCAATTTGACCTGAAAACTAAGACTCAAAAGCAAATGTTAAAAGACACGTGTTTTGCTATCATTAAAATAAACAATTGTGGTGCACTAGCACCAACACTCTCCCCATTTTTGATGATAGCAAAATCATAAAAAATAATCCATAAAATTCTCCCCCTTTTTGACATTATCAAAAAGGTTTTTATCAATTTTCATTCTCCTAAACTCCCTCTTAAAAGATGCTCTTCTAGTTTTTTTTGTTAAATTTCTTTTAATCAAGAATAATGTTCTCCCCCTTTTTGTAATAACAAGATAGCTATATATTTGTCTCTCCCTTTCTAAAGGAAATAAAGCTAACATAACACCTCCCCCTTAATGATTGACAAATAGCTCATTAATTTTAACTCCCCCTATCTATATTCTAATGATAAAAAGATAGGGTTAAGGGTTACCTTACCTACCATGGCCAATAGAATGACCCAAATGGAGGTGGATGCCAAACCGAATGGGGTTCCCATCCATAGCTTGAAGATCCGAGCATCGGTGCCGGTCTCTGATTTGGCAGTCGGCGTATGATGGGTCGGTCGGTTGTTTGTCGTCTCGTCGGTCTTCTCGTCGATCTTCTGGTCTTCCTCCTTGGTCTTGATGTTGGTTCACCTAGTTTGAGTAGACCATTCTCCATCTTGTAGGTCCAATCTTTGATGTTGTAGTCTCCCTTGAAGCCTACAAAACAAGATTCTACTTGTCTTTTTGGTATCCAAGTTAGCTTGGATTCGGATTTGTTAGCAAGTCTCCTTGACGGAGATCCTTTCTCAACCTTAGGGCTAGATAAATTTTCTACTTTATTGATCAAATTATTTGATTTCTCCCTAGGACATGCAAGTTCATCTTCAATAGCATGCATCTTGGTTAAGCTAGTGACTTCTAATTTTAAATTAGTGTTTTCCTTAATCAATTTGCTATTTTCAATGATTAGGTCGTGATTTTCTAATGACAAATCATCATCATTAGGACTAGAACTACTTTCTAGGTCCTTTAAGAAAACTAAGATTCTTTTTAAAGTTTTTATTTTCTATCTTAAGGGATTTACTAAATTCAAATAGTTCATTAAAAGCATCTTGTAAATCGAAATGTACCTTATTGTTGGAGTCGCTTTCGCCGTCGCCTGCTGTTGCCATGAAACCCATGCAGGCGATTTCTTCCTCGGGATTCTCCTCTTCTTCCTCCGAGCTCGAGTTGTCCCAAGTTGCTTGGAATGCCTTCTTCTTATACTTCTCCTTTTCCTTCTTCTTCTTTTTCTTGAGAAGTGGGCACTCTGGTCATAGATGCCCTTTCTCCTTGTAGTGGTAGCAATGTCTCGGGCTACCTTGTTCCTTCTTTTCTTTCTTTTCTCTCTTGGAATCCCTGCAAAACTTGGAAAACTTTTTAAGTAAAACTTTAAAATCTTCATCATCAGAACTTACCTCGCTATCCAACGCGACTTTGATTGCTAGGGTCTTCTTCAATTTTGGCTCTGGTGTATCCTTCTTTTTCTGCTTCAATTTTGTCTCGTAGGCCACCAGATTACCTAAAAGATCCTCCATGTTGAGCTCCTCCACCTCGCTTGCCTCCTCGATGGCTGTAACCTTCTGCTCCCATTCCGATCCAAGGGAACGAAGAAGCTTCCCTTGAAGCTCCCCCTTGATGGTCTTTCCTAATGCCTTAAGATTGTTCACTATGAGAGTGAACCTAGTGTTCATCTCACTTAAAGATTCATTAGTCTTCATAGAAAAAGATTCAAATTCTTGAGAAAGTAAGTTGAGTTCAGAAGACTTTACCTTAGAGGCACCCTCGTGAGTTACCTCAAGTGTGTGCCAAATCTCGTATGCAGTGGCGCACTATGAGATTCAGTTGAATTCTTCCGGGCTCAATGCGCAATACAATGCGTTCATTGTTTTTGCGTTGAGAGAGAGTTCATGGATTTGTTGTTGCGTGTAGCCTCCCGTAGGTTTCTTTGGGATGTCAAATGGTGTCTCGCATCTGGCCCAAATCGTGAAGTTGTTGGCTTGAAGCCGTGACTTTATCCGCAGCTTTTAGTAGGGGTAGTTGCTCCCGTCGAAGAAAGGCGGACGGGTCGTGGACTGCCCCTTGGAAATCCTGATTGCAGAACTGCTCCCCTCCATTGGATCTTCCACGGATATAACTCCTAGAAAGCGAAAACCTGCTCTGATACCAATTGTAATTCCTACGGGAGGGGGTGAGGTATGCATGATGTATAAAATGCGGAATGAAAAGATAACAATCTCACAAATGAAGCAATCACATAATGGAACAAGAGATTTTTAGGTGGAAACCCAAAATCGGGTAAAAACCACCACCTAACCCTTTCGAGTTAGGATTTCCCGATCGACAAAGTCGATCAAATCCACTAAATGAACTACTTAAAATGAGTGTAGTTCAACCTCAGTACAACCATGCTACTTCCGCAAATGAAGCACCGTTGTTTTTCTCTTGAGTTTCTCTACAAGTTAGTGTCACTTGTATATAGTTTTGGACTCGTTTGATGTGGATGGTCAATTGTATAGGTCTCCAGCCGGTCGAGTATGAGGGAGCCGTGGAGGCGATAGGATCTGCAATCTGAGCCCCCATTCCTCCCGTATTTGCCGGTAGAGTGGTTTACATTAATACTATGATTTAAATAAAAGAACTGCATGCTTAGAATAACTTGAATGAACCCTAGGGAAGAAACCGATGAGTATGGTTTGAGTTATACCATATACTTGAGAAACATGTAGAACCCTAGGACGAGCATGAACCCTAGGGTGGGAACACATGAGTATGGTTGAGCTACATTGGTTACTTGAGATTGCTGTAAAACTTTAAATGCTAGCAAATGTACTGATTATTTATGTGATGCATTGTTAGTTGGAAAATCATTAGTTGCTTGTTTTAAGAATGGAACCGGAAACGTAAATAGAGAAATCTAAAAGTCTGTATTATGAAACGAAAGAAATATCAACATGAACCCTATAGGGAATTAGGAGGAGGACTCCTGTAAATGGGAAGTGAGCTGGCCCTTGTGTACACGGTACCAAGGAAAGCCACTGTCCCTTTAGTGTAGAGGGATACTAGCCGCTCGTTGGGATGAGCCCCGAGGTCAGGACTAGACACTCTACACCGACTTAGTTTGGCTCTCGTGTACGTGGTACCGAGGTGAGCTACTTAGTGTAGGGAGGGAGCTAGCCACCTTAGGGGGCCTAGGGTTAGGACTAGCCACGCTACACCGACTCTTGTTAGGTCCACTAGGCAAACTGGGATAGTCGGACGAGGGTACGCGAACTATGGAGGGGCGGGACCCCTATTCTATTCTGTTTTGAGAGGGTAAGGTCCTGTACTGTTCCGTGCTGTACCTTTAGACGTACCCACTAGCGGAAAGGACTGACCATGTGCCAGTGCGAGATAGCTACCCATACGTTTATCACGCGTGCCGTAGTCACCATTACGTCGTTACCGTGACCTCGAGGTGGTTGACTGGGTGTAGGATTACCTCGGGGGACTATCCCGGCCAGGAGAGTACCACGTGTACCTCCTACATCACGGAAAAGATTGCAATCAAGATCGTTCCCGTGAGGAACAAGCTAGATCAAGAAATGTTTAAGTAAATAAAGGAACAACAAATTAGCAGTACTTGATTGAACTAAATGAAAATGAATAGTTGCTTAATTGCATAGATTAATTGCTTGCCTTAATTACATGTAAATGGCTAAATTATCACTCTACTCAGCATTCGCTGACTCCGGAAATTTTATAACCTTGTTCAGGTCAGGGAGTTGAGCAGCCAAGATCATCGGTTGCAGTTGGAGCTGGGCCTAGTCGAGCCCAGCCTTGGCTACGTTCTTACTGTTTTTCCTTAGCTCATGTTGTAGTAGTGAGTATTTTTGTTCTCTGTAATACTGTTTCAGTACTTTCAGCTGTACTTTTCTCTATCATAGTTGTGATGGCCTGTAACTTTGATTGACCATTTTGCTCTGTTTCTTTTACTGTCTCTTGTTTATTTCTACTTAGTTACATTGCATGTGTGGTTGTGATTTATTTCCTGCTTTTGGTTATTTCTAGTTGGACGACTAGGTCTTGGGATTAGTCGAGGTGGGCAGGTCTCGGGTCCTATAGGGATCTGGGATCGGGGCGTAACAAGATGGTATCAGAGCAAGGTCGTCTCGAGAAATGAACCAAATGGTTTAAGAACTGGTCACCCACATGCATGTAACTAGGATAGCCATCACAATGTATCGCTTTGACCTTCGCTTCGCGTCTTATCACTTGATGTAATCTGTTGTCATTGACAGTTCCTGCTCTTTTTCCTGCATCTCATTGTAGGAGATGCCTCGTCAGGGAGTTCTCGAGGTAGGCCGCAGGCATGGCCGTGGGCGGGGTCGAAGGGGCGGACGTGCTGGACCTGAGGCACCAACCGACTCACCTCTCCTTTCGGGCATTCAAGCCCAGGATCTCGCCCAGATGATCCGAGATATTGTACGAGAGGAGCTGCAGTAGCCTCCTTGGCCACACCTTCCTGAGGACATGGAGGGTGAGTCCTCCATGGGGTAGGGGAACCGCTGTAGCGCCGTACGAGCTGGAGGAGGTAGGGGTGATCCTTCACCACTCCCACCACCCTCAGACACTTCTGAGCATGAGCCCTCCTTGCCTGGAGGCATACTTGCTCCCTCGTTACAGCTCCACCATGAGCTTTTCGGCCAGTTCCGAAAGCTGAAGCTCCCCTCCTTTAAGGGGGATGAGAGCCTGTCTGAGCAGAGGACTGGCTGGAGCATATAGAGAAGGTGTTCGACACCCTCCACCTTCCTACTGAGTGCCACGTGGCCTTTGTCACGTACCAACTGGAGAGCGTAGCCCATAGGTGGTGGAGGGCAGTCAGAGGTCAGGAGGGGAGAGAGCCGATGTGGGACCAGTTTGTGGCTCTCTTCTGCAAGCAGTACTTCCCGCAGACCTAGGAGGACCAGAGGAGGCGGGAGTTCCACACTCTTCGTCAGGGGGTGATGACAGTTAGCGCGTATCGCACGCGTTTCCTGGAGCTGTCACGTTTCGCATTGATAGTTGTGTCTACTGAGAAGGAGCGCCTATGGAAGTTTACTGAGAGGCTCCGACCTGCGATTCGGGGGTATGTGAAACCCCTGAAGTTACCCACTTTATCCCATGTGGTTGTGGCGGCCATGACTTATGAGGAGACCAACCCAGCCGTGCGAGACGCTGACGGCGGACGGAAGAGGCCCTACCAGCTAGAGTACTCACAGGGCCGTCGGGAGAGGAGGCACACAGTGGTTGTAGGAGAGAAGTCTCGTTCTGTGGGGCCACCTGTCGCCTTTGGGAGCCCCAGACAGGGACCAGCTACTAGCACCAGACCTCTGCCCAGCCACTAGCAGAGACCGACTGAGGGAGGAGGCCGTGTTCGTCTTTGCTACCAGTGTGGCCAGCCAGGTGACATCAGGAGGGACTATCCATCTAGGGCCAGAGCACAACAAATGCTCTTCGCACCAAGTGCTGGAGGCTGAGCTGGCGGTCGCGGTCACCAGCACATGGAGGAGGACAGTAATCACGAGGAGGGTATCGGCCTGCAACAGCCTGCCTGACCAAGGGCGTGGCCACTTCGTCTGCACCTAGGACTGAGGGGCACATTAATGCCCTAACACACAGAGACGCCAGAGCTTCAGGTTCTGTGGTGGCAGGTATAGTTACTATTTTTGCCAGATTAGTCTATGTTCTTTTTTATTATGGTGCCACACATTCCTTTGTATCCTTGAGTTTTGCTCTCAGTTTGTGACCGAGCAGTGTACTGTTAGAGGTTCCGTTCCTAATTAGAGGGCTAGGTGGACATTTGTTCGTAGCAGAGGAGGTCTTTACAGACTGCGAGGTCGCTATACGGGGACACAGTCTTCCCACCGACCTAATTTTTATTATGGTGCCACACATTCCTTTGTATCCTTGAGTTTTGCTCTCAGTTTGTGACCGAGCAGTGTACTGTTAGAGGTTCCGTTCCTAATTAGAGGGCTAGGTGGACATTTGTTCGTAGCAGAGGAGGTCTTTACAGACTGCGAGGTCGCTATACGGGGACACAGTCTTCCCACCGACCTAATTGTGATCCCGATGGAGGACTTTGGTGTGATTCTAGGGATGGACTGGTTCTCTGCCTATCATGCTTTGGTAGACTATTTTGGGAGGAAGATCGTCTTCTCCATACCAGAGTTGCCTCCCTTTGAGTTTCACGGCTAGCCAGTGGACGAAGGTTTTAGGTGCATCTCCGCGCTTCAAGTAGCGAAGCTTTTAGGCCAGGGGTGTGAGGACTTCTTGGCTTGTGTCGTAGCAAAGCCTAGCCCTGTGGCCAACTTTTAGAGTATTTTGGTGGTTTGCAAGTACCCCGACATTTTCCCAGAGGAGTTGCCAGGACTATCGCTTGACCATGAGATCGAGTTTGAGATCTCGTTAGTACTGAGGACTAGCCCCATTTCTACTGCACCTTATAGGATGGCGTCGCTTGAGTTGCGATTGCTCAAGTTACAGTTACAGGACCTGTTGGAGAAGGGCTTTGTGAGGCCCAGTGCGTTCCCTTGGGGAACCCCCGTGTTGTTTGTGAAGAAGAAGAACGGTACCCTGCGACTTTGTGTCGACTACCGACAGCTGTATCAGGTCATCGTCAAGAACAAGTACCCACTTCCTCGTATCGACGACCTCTTCGACCAGTTGAGAGACGCCACAGTGTTCTCTAAGATAGATCTAAGGTCAGGTTACCACCAGTTGAGTATCAAGGAGACTGACATCTCCAAGAAAGCTTTCCATACACGGTACGGGTACTACGAGTTCTTGGTCATGTTGTTTAGGCTGACCAACGCCCCTGTTGCTTTCATGGACATGATGAACCGTGTTTTCAGATCCTATTTGGACCAGTTTGTGGTGGTGTTCATCGACGACGTCTTAGTCTACTCACGGGATCAGGCACAGCATGGATAGCATTTATGCATGGTCCTGGATACCTTGAGACAACACAAGCTATATGCCAAGTACAGCAAGTGCAAGTTTTGGCTGAGACAAGTGACTTTCTTAGGCTACATGATATCGGGAGATGGATTAGCTCTAGATCCAACCAAGGTTGAGGCCGTGATCAGGTAGGAGAGACCACGCACAGTGACAGAGGTATGCAGTTTTCTGGGACTGGCAGGCTACTATCAGTGGTTTATCAGAAGGTTCTGTCAGATCGTGCGTCTTATGACTCAGCTGACCCGGAAGGACGTGCCCTTTTCCTGGACCGATGAGTGCGAGGCGTGTTTTTAGGAGTTGAAGGAGAGACTGACTTCAACTCCTGTACTTACCATTCCAGACAGTAGTGGCAGGTTCGTGGTTTACACCGACACATCATTGCAGGGGTTGGGTGGTGTGCTCATGTAGAGGGGTCACGTTGTCGCTTACGCTTCGCGGCAACTGAAGCCCCATGAGCATAATTACCTCACCCATGACTTAGAGCTGGCAGCAGTTGTCTTCGCGCTGAAGACATGGAGGTACTACCTGTATGGTGGGACATTCGAGATCTTCACGGATCACAAGAGCCTTAGGTACCTATTTGACCAGAAGGAGCTCAACCTGAGATAGAGGCGTTGGTTAGAGCTCCTGATGGACTACGACTGTAGCATCTCCTATTACCCAAGGAAGGCCAATGTGGCAGCCAACGCCTTGAGGCGGAAGGTGTCCGCCCACTTGGCCAGCTTGCAGGCACAGTGTTGGAGACTCATGGAGGAGGTGGGCAGTTGGCGACCCTAGGAGTCACAGGGGTATTGCGGGGCAGTGATAGTGATGCGACAGGCACGACTAGAGCTGATAGACCGCATTATTGCAGGACAGATGGCCGATCTATACTTACAGACACTACGAGACAAGGTGCTGACTAGGGACCCAGGAGAAGTTTCCTTCTCAGACGAGGTACTACGCATGAGGGGATGCCTATATGTTCCTAGAGATGAGGAGTTGTTGAGAGAGCTCCTGATTGAGGCACATAGGTCCCGGTTCACCATACATCCCAAAAATACAAAGATGTACCATGATTTGCGACGCAACTTCTGGTGGAGAGGGATGAAGCGGGATGTTGGTGAGTTTGTCTAGCAGTGCTTGGTATGCCAGCAAGTGAAGGCCGAGCACCAGAGGCCTGCAGGGTCGTTACAACCACTTCCTGTGCCAGAGTGGAAGTGGGAGAGCATTACTATGGACTTAATGGTGGGTCTACCAGTTACCCAGCGGGGACATGATGCAGTTTAGGTAATAGTAGACCGATTGACGAAGACGACACGGTTCCTGCCGATCCGAGTCACCTTTGGGGTAGCACAGCTAGCAGAGAGATACGTCAGAGATGTGATGCATCTACATGAAGTCCCTCGCGAGATCGTCTCCAACTGGGATACTCGTTTCACTTCCCAGTTCTGGGCAGAGTTTCAGCAGGCATTGGGACTCGTTTGAGATTCAGCATCGCATACCAACCCCAGACGGACAGACAGTCAGAGCGCACCATACAGACACTCAAGGACCTCCTACGCACTTGTATACTAGACTGGAAAGGCTCCTGGGGGGAGCATTTGCCCCTAGCAAAGTTTGCATACAATAACAGCTACCATTCGAGCATCGACATGGCACCTTACGAGGCTCTGTACGAACGGAGGTGTACCACACCCTTGAGTTTAGTCGAGGTGGGGACCAAGTGAGAGGTACAGTTCGAGGTTGGGGATCACGTCTTTCACAGTGTTTCTCCCATGAAGGGCTTACAGTGTTTTGAGGTGAAAGGGAAGCTTGCTCCGAGGTTTGTAGGACCCTTCGAGGTTTTGGAGCGGGTTGGACCCGTTGCTTATAGGCTTGCCCTTCCTCCCCAGCTTTCTGAAGTGCACGACGTGTTCCACGTGTCCAACCTCAGGAACTATGTCGCCGATCCCAACCACGTTCAGAGCCACGAGAGCGTCGAGGTGGGAGATGACCTGACCTATCCTGAGAGACTAGTACAGATATTAGACAGAGCCATCCAAAGTCTGAGGCGGAAGTAGGTATCACTGGTGAAAGTCCTATGGAGAAGCCAACAATACGAGGAGGCCACTTGAGAGCGTGAGGCGGCAATGCGAGAGCAACACCCAGAGATTTTTGAGGGTACGTCTTTTCATATCTACTTTGATCCTCTTTAAGTTTGTTATTCTCTTTTACGCTACTTTTCCGCACCCTACTTGGCTCAAGTTTCGGGGATGAAACTTTCTTTAAGTTTGTTATGTTGAAATGACCCGTGGCCCTTTTGGGTTGTTAAAGACGTCTGGATGAGCTGTTGGACGTCTGTCCAGACGTCTGGATGGAGGGTCAGACGTGTGAAAGTAGAAGAACCAGACCTGCTATTCTTTTTCCGTGCACGCACTGCACGCGCACTCACTCCCCTCTCCTCACCCCAAACCCTAACCCTCTATCTATTTAAAGCCCCCTCTCCCACACCACTCCATCCATCTTCACCAGATACCACCTCTGTCTTTCCTTCCTTCCTTCCAGTGCGGCGTGAGGACAAGAAGCTGAGAGAGAAAGATGGGACGTGGAAGAGGAGGAGAGGAGAGCTCGAGAGGAGGAGCTCACAAGGGAGCCGCGAGAGCGTGGGAGGAGCTCGTGCTCGAGGAAGAGCTCGAGGAGGTGGGCTCACGTCCCCCTGAAGCTACCGGCGTCGTAGCTGCGGGCGACGTAGAGGACTTCTGCGTGGAGAAGAAGGCTAGCGGAGGTTCTGCGTACCGGATATTTTCTAGTATCAGACGTCTGGAGCACATCCCAGACGTCTGTAATAGCCGAAGGACGTCTGGAGCAAATGGCATCTAGCATATGGCCCAAATCGTGAAGTCTTTGGATTGAAGCCATATCTTTATCTGCAGTCTCCAGTAGGGGTAGTTGCTCCCGTTGAAGGAAGGCGGACAGGTCGTGGACTATCCCTCGGAAATCCTGATCGCAGAATTGCTCCCCTCCATTGGATCTTCCTTGGATATAACTCCTAGAAAGTGAAAACCTGCTCTGATACCAATTGTAATTCCCCTACGGGAGGGGGTGAGATATGCGTGATGTATAAAATGCGGAATGAAAAGATGACAATCTCACAAATGAAGCAATCACATAATGGAACAATAGATTTTTAGGTGGAAACCTAAAACAGGGTAAAAGTCACCACCTAGCCCTTTCGAGTTAGGATTTCCCAATCGACAAAGTTGATCAAATCCACTAAACGAACTACTTAGAACGAGGGTAGTGCAACCTCAGTACAACCACACTACTTCCGCAAACGAAGTACCGTTGTTTTTCTCTTGAGTTTCTCTACGAGTTAGTGTCACTTGTATACGGTTTTGGACTCGTTTGATGTGGATGGTCAATTGTATAGGTCTCCAACCAGTCGAGTACGCGGAAGCCGCGGAGGCGACGGAATCTACGATCTGAGCTCCCATTCCTCCCGTATTTGCCGGTAGAGTGGTTTACATTAATATTATGATTTAAATAATGAACTGCATGTTTAGAATAACTTGAATGAACCCTAGAATGAGAATGAACCCTAGGGCAGAAACAAATGAGTATGGTTTGAGTTGTACCCTATACTTGAGAAACATGTAGAACCCTATGACGAGCATGAACCCTAGGGTAGGAACATATGAGTATGGTTGAGCTACACTGGTTACTTGAGATGCCTGTAAAACTTTAAATGCTAGCAAATGTACTAGTTATTTATGTGATGCCTTATTGGTTGGAAAATCACGAGCTGCCTGTTTTAAGAATGGAACCAGAAACATGAATAGAGAAATCTGAAAGCTTGGATTATGAAACGAAAGAAATATCGGTATGAACCCTACGGGGAATTAGGAGGAGGACTCCTGTAGATGGGAAGTGAGCTGGCCCTTGTGTACGTGATACCAAGGAGAGCCACTATCCCTCTAGTGTAGAAGGGTATTAGTCACCTGTTGGGATGATCCTCGGGGTCAGGCCAAGACACTCTACACCGACTCAGTTTGGCCCTCGTGTATGTGGTACCGAGGTGAGCTACTTAGTGTAGGGAGGGAGCTAGCCGCCCCAGAGGGCCTGGGGTTAGGACTAGCTGCCCTACATCGACTCTTGTTAGGCCCACTGGACAAACAGTGATAATCGGACGAGGGTATGCGGACTGTGGAGGGGCGAGACCCCTGTTCTATTCTGTTTTGAGAGGGTAAGGCTTTGTACTGTTCCGTGCTGTACCTTTAGACATACCCACTAGCGGAAAGGACTGACCATGTGCCAATGCGAGATAGCTACCCATGCGTTTATCACGCGTGCCGTAGTCACCACTACGTCTCGACCGTGACCTCGGGTTGGTTGACTGGGTGTAGGATTACCTCGGGGGACTCTCTCGGCCAGGAGAGCACCACGTGTACCTCCTACATCATGGAAAAGACTGCAATCAAGATCATTCCCGTGAGGAACAGGCTAGATCAAGAAATGTTTAAGTAAATAAAGGAATAATAAATTAGCAGTATTTGGTTGAACTAAATGAAAATGGATAGTTGTTTAATTGCATAGATTAATTGCTTACCTTAATTACATGTAAATGGCTAAATTACCACTTTACTCAGCATTCGCTGACTCCGGAAATTTTATAACCTTATTCTGGTCAGGGAGTTGAGTAGCCAGCACCGCCGGCTACAGCGGCAACTAGGCCCAATCGAGCCCAGCCTTAGCTGTGTTCTTACTATTTTTCTTTAGCTCCTATTGTAGTAGTGAGTATTTTTGTTCTATGTAATACTGTTTCAGTACTTTCGGCTGTACTTTTCTCTGTCATAGTTGTGATGGCCTATAACTTTGATAGACCATTTCACTCTGTTTCTTTTACTGTCTTTTGTTTATTTCTACTTAGTTACATTGTATGTGTGGTTGTGATTTATTTCCTGCTTTTGGTTATTTCTTGTTGGACGATTAGGTCTTCGTATTAGTCGAGGTGAACCGGTCTCGAGTCCTGTAGGGATCTGAGATTGGGGCGTAACAAGTGTATAACCATCATACGACGTACAGGACATCTGGCACTAGGTCTGGATGTCTGGAAACCTATTGTATAATAGGAATGGATTCCCAAGATAGGTTAGCGGTTAGAAAATTTCACAAAGGTGATTTTGGGTCAGTCGAGGCAAAACGGTCACATATCAAATGTCTAGGGTCCTCTATGGACATCTGATATAAGCCTAACAATCATAATCCTCAATGTTTACTTTGGTAGCCAACGTTCCACTAATTGGATGTCTGGCACAACCATCAGACGTCTTCTAAGACGTCTAGACTAAGGTCTGGATGTCTGATTTCATCAGACAGAACCTACTAAGTCCAGCTTAAGTTATAGGACGTCTGAGTCAACAATCAAACGTCTTAAATATCTTTATCAGAGGTCTGATATTCAAATTAGACGTCTGAAAAGGCCTCTGAAGCTTGTTTAGGTTTTCTAAGTTCTCTACAGGAAACCTAAGTATTCTAGGTTTCTATTTGTGCAAGTATTCTTAAGACTACTTTAAGGGTATTTTGAGGCTCTTTAACATATATCTAGTCATAAAAAATAAAGAGCAAATGAATTACAAAAGAATACATGAAGAGAGAATCTATCCTATTCTTCTCTTCACGCTTTCGCTTCTCGCGAAGCTCCTTCTTCTCCATCAAGCTCCTCCAATCCGCTATAGATGCGAGCTCAAACTCCGTCTAAATATGTTTTCATTTGCAATTTGACCTGAAAACTAAGACTCAAAAGCAAATGTTAAAAGACATGTTTTTGTTATCATCAAAATAAATGATCGTGGTGCACTAGCACCAACATCTATTGCACCGAGACCTATTTTTGCTTCCACTGGAATTTCTTGATAGGCTTTAGATGTAACAGAAATTTCATTATCTTCTTTTTCATCGAAGAAATCACAAGGCATGAATTTTACTGGTATGATCCACCCATTCTTGCTATTAGCAGGCATATAAAAAACTTGTGATACCTGGCAAGCTAATGTGAATGGTTCATCTTTTTGAAGAATTCGATAGTTCTTATTTAAATTGACGAAACCATGTTTTTTATCTTTTTTGAAACAAATCCCTTCCTTGAAAATATCAAATTAATCACACTTAAATAACTTCACCTTGCGATCGTATCTGAAATTCATCTCCATGATTTCAGTGATTTGCCCGTAGTAGTCATCACAACCCGTTCTAATATTGTAACTAATAAGAACTCCATCCTGTTGTGATGCCTTCGCATCATTGATTGATTTTATTCTGAACCTGAATCCGTTAATTATGTAACCAGAATGATAATATCCATAACCCAGTGGAGTCATACATATTATATCGAAGTCATCCACCTAACGTGGGTCCTTGTTTTCTTTCATCTGATACACACGCTGGTTAAACCAATCAAGGAACTACAACTCTTGAATGACATGAGGTGAAGACTATTTTAATTCATCGAAAAAGGGATCGACATCGGGAATCTGTTTCAAGATATACAAGTGAGCTAACTGTCGATCCATTAAAATGATTATTCTGTATTCTGTGTGCAGGATAGACCTTCCTCTCATGTCAAAAGTTATTAGAAAATCATCGTTTATTTTGTTGCATCTCCCATCAAAATTTCTCTCCAGCCAATTAAATCTATTGTCAACATTTTCCATGTACATAGCACAGAAGTTTATGCATTCTTCTAAAAGGTAACCCTCGACGATTGACCCCTCTGGCTTAGTTTTATTTAAAATGTAATCTTTTAGCTTCAGAAATTGCACAACTGGATACATCCATCTATACTGTATAGGCCTACCAACTCTTGCTTCATTTGCAAGATGTACCATTAAACGCACCATGACGTCAAAGAAAGCTGGGGGAAAAATTTGTTCCATTTTCCAGAGTGTAATTACAATTTGATCATTCCAATAGTCTAGACTTTCACAGTTTAAAGTCTTCGAGTAAATGACTTTAAAAAATCGACTCATCTCCATGAATGAATCGATCACTTGATCTGGTAACACTCCACGAATAGCTAATGGAAACAAAATCTGCATGTAAACATATGAATCGTGACTTTTTAATCCACTGATCTTCCTCTAAACTTCATTCACACAGCACGAGAGCCGTGAGGAAAGCCCATCTAGGAGTAAATTCCTTTCAAAAAGGAGAATATCTTATCCCTTTGTCCTTGTTGTAGACTATACATTGCTGGTGTTATTTCTTCTCCTTCGGTGACATGTAGCTTAAGGCGGATACCCAGTTTCTTCATGTCATTTCTCAATCTTAACATGTCTTTAGGATTCTCTGTTAAATTCAACACATCTAAGGTGTCTATGACATTTTTCTCAATATGCATGACATCAAGATTGTGGCATAGTGTAAGATCTTTTCAATACAGATGCTCCAGGAAGAAGATGCTTTTCTTCTTAAAACTAGAGTCCTTCAATGGTGTCAAATCTTTCCTGAAGGGGCAACCCAGTCGTAAGTTGGCAAGCTTTTGTAATTTTGCCATTACTTCAGTCCCTGACATTCGAATGAAATTTGTCGTCAACTTATTTCTCGGATTTCTGCTGGAATGCCAACAAGTTGTACTGTCAAATCTATCCTTGAACTGTGCACATTGCCTTCAATGTTCAATTGGAAGATATTTGCGATGCCCTAAATATCCAAATTGATTGCTTTTAGGTAGTTGCAAATGATGTGTATCTTTCATACATACTGGGCAGGCAAACTTCTCTTTCGTACTCCATCTAAAAAAATTCACATATGCTGAGAAGTCATTAATGGTTCACAACAAAGCCCTGCACATATGAAGGAATTCTTTATTCTTTGCATCATACGTCTGAACACCGCCATGCCATAATTATTTCAATTCATCTAGTCACGGCTGTAAATAGATGTCAATTGCATTTCCTGGTTGCTTAGGACCTAGGATTAAGAGGGTCAACATCATAAACGAGGATTGCATGTATAACCAGGGAGGTAAGTTGTAAGTAACAATCATGACTGGCCATATAGAGTATGATGGGTACATGTTCTTAAATGGATTAAACCCATCGCTTGCAAGTCCCAATCTAACATTACGCGAATCCTCTACAAAAGATAAATGTCTACTGTCGAAGTTTTTCCACTCCTCTGAATCAGTTGATGGTAAATAAGGCCGTCTCCTGACTTGTTCTCGTGATGCCACCTCATCGACGTTGCAGTCCTACTAAAAAAGAATAGTCGTTGCATCCTTGGAATTAACAGAAAGTAACGAAGAACCTTTCTGGTTTGTTTCCTCTTTCGTTTATATCTTTCCTTACCACATTCTGGGCAGGAAGTCAAACTAGTGTACTCGTTTCTATATAACATGCAGTCATTGGGACATGCGTGAATCTTGTCACAATTCATACCAAGTATGCAGATTTGCTTCTTGGCTTCGTACCACGACTCTGACACACTACTGGGATTATTCAACAACTCCCATATAAACTGAAGCATCGCCAACATCATTTTCATTGTAGCTCTATTCACAACTTTTATCTGAAATAATCTCAACAGGAAGGACAGGTTCGACATGGAACTTATTCGAAGCATGATAAGCTCCTCAGCTGCTTTCATCGCATCATAAAACTGATTACATCTATTAAGTCCTTCCTCATCATTTGTAATATCAAGATCAACCTCTTTCATCTCATGCAACGTCTCATCGATTTGATTATCATCGTCTTCTTCGTCATCACAATCATCCACTTCCACTGTATTTCGCATGTCATCCTGTGCTGGTTCCTCCATGTGTAGTCCACTTCGTGTAATGTTGCTACCAATCATTACAGATCATATGCTCTAGAACTTTATTCTTATCCTAGATGAATCCATTGATACACTTCCTATACGGACAGAATATTTTCTCCAAAAATTCTCCAAGTATGTATTATTTCCTATCTTCATGGAAAGCCCAATCCAAGAATGAGATCACTTTACTCTTATACTTAGGGTAATCCAAATTCCTCAGACTAATTCAAGACTTGTCCGTGATAACATAAAATTTTAATACAAACAACCTGCAAGTTAGGAGCGAATATTCGGAAAGTATTTGTATTTTAGAGAAGATTTTCACTTGATAGCCCATCCCTAAAGATTTGATCACAATGTTACTTGTTACATGCAACTAGTGTGTAGAGAAATTTCGACAGCACCTCCCCGCACTTCTCCAATATACCCCCCATGATTTACCTTAACTACATTCCTAATAGCTCCCACTAAAGGGCACTTCAAGAACAAAGCTAGTATTAGTTGGTATACCAGAGATGAGCGAGAAAATGCATTCGAAATTTCTCTACACACTAGTTATATGTAGCAAGTAATCCTTAGTTGTGATCAAATCTTCAAGGAGCCCCCTTAGCTCAGAACTTCTCTGAACTAAAGATGACGACACTTACAACATGTTATAAAGTCAATGCATCGTGCATGTGAGGTATACACATACTCTGCATTGTCCATATAACATGATTATAAGTCTTGATAGGCTAGTATTTTGACACAATTATATCCCTCCCACAGCCTATTACCTAATGGTTAGAATTCCTATTATTCGTCATGAAGTGCTTCTAAGTTTGTGCAAGTGTGTGTGGTACTAAGAGTTGACAATCAAACATTTAACTTCTAAATTAAATTGTTAGATGTAAATTTTATGCACAAAAATCCTAAGCTCTAAATGTTACGACCTGGTCCCAGTTCCTTACAGAATTCGAGACCAGCTCGCCTCGATGAACTCCAAGATCCAGTCGTCTAACAAGAAATAACCAAATGCATACTATTCTACAACCACACTTGCAATGTAACCAAGTAAAAAGTACATGGTAGACAGTGAAGGAAATAGAATAGTATATCTCAAGATATTACAGGTCACCAGCAGAAAGTACTAGTACAGAACATAGCCATCACAAAAGAAATTGGTAGAAATATAACAGAACAGTCACTACATGTTACAGGTACTCATAACAAAAAAAAAAAACTTTGCAGCGGAACAGGAGAGAAGACTATGGCTAGGCTCGACGGTGCCCAGCGTCCTCAGCAACCGGTGGCACTGGCTGCTCAAATTTCTGACTTGAACATGGTTATAAAAATTCATGGTCAGCTAACATTGAGTAGAGTGGTGGTTAAGTCATTTACATGTAACTAAACATAATTAAGCAAGCAGCTAGTTGATTATCATTCATTTTCGTTTATCCCATTTATGTGTTTCTGAGTCGAGTACTCTAATCAGGATCCATAACATTGCTAAATTTCCTTGTTCCCTAAGGGAACGATCTCAATTAAGATCTCACTTGTAGTTTTCCCGCGATGCAGGATGTACATGTGGCATTCTCCTATCCAAGAGAATCCCCCGTGATAATCCTACACTCGGTCTACTACCTCGAGGTCACGGTCGCAACGTAGTAGTGACTACGGCACACGGGATAAGCGCACGGGTAGCTATCCCGCACTGGCATACGGTCAATCGTTTCTGCTAGCGGGTATGCCCAAAAGCATAGAACAGCACAGGGCCTTGCCTTCTTAGAATAGGGGTCTTGCCCCTCTACAGTCCGCGTACCCTAGTCCGACTATCCCGGTTCGCCTAGTGGGCCTAACAAGAGTAGGTGTAGGGTGGCTAGTCCTAACCCTAGGCCCTGTGGGGTGGCTAGCTCCCTCCCTGCACTTAGTAGCTCACTTCGGTATCACGTACGCGAGGGCCAAACAGGAGTCGGTGTAGAGTGACTAGTCCTAACCCTGGGTCTCAACCCAAGGGGTGGCTAGCTCCCCTCTACACTAAAGGAACAATGGCTCCCTTGGTACTGCGTACGCAAGACAGTCGCTCTCCTCGATACCACGTATACAAGGGTCAGCTCACTTTCCATACTAAAAGGACAGTTGCTCTCCTCGGTATACGAGGGCCAGTGCACTTCCCTTAACCATGTCCGAACAGCCGCTCGTAAGCAACATGTTCCAAAACAACAGTATTCTTGGTTTCTTCCTAAATTCCCCGTGGGGTTCATACATGGACTTTCTCATTTCCATATCTGATTCATTAAATGCATAATAGGAAGCTCAAGATTTCACAATCAATTATTCAGTACAGGTATGTGTTCATGACGTGGTTTATTACAGGTAGTACAGGTAGCTCATGATTTATCATGGTAACTCATTCATTCATTAGCTACACATGCATTTCTTCCAGCCCTAATGTTCATTTCATAACCTAGGGTTCAATCGAATATAAATAAAGTAATATGCATTCATCTCTTTCGGTCCTAGGGTTTATCTCACAACTTAGGGTTCAATCGAATAATTCTAAAGCATGCAATTTAATTATTAATTCTGGGATTAGAGAAAACCACTTTACTGGTTAACCAGGTGGAATGGGAGCTTGTACGGTAGCTCCCGACGTCTTCGCAGGTCCCGTATACTCTACAGACTAGAGACCTATAACATGGACTGATAGGTCAAACGAGCTTAAAACTGTATAGACACTATATCATTACGTAGAGAAACTCGAACGGAATCCAACGACATTTCGTTTGCGAAAATCCGACTCCGTTTGGGCCCTGAACTGGCCCAAAAACACCAACTCTAACCAAAATTAGACGTTTGAGAAGAGTCCTAGACGTCTTAAATGAACCTAGAGACTCACCTTGCTCGGGGTGTCTTTTTCAGACATCTGGAACTCCGTGCAGATGTCTAAGGGTGTCTTCAGACGTCTGGGGATACTCCTAGACATCTGAAACTGCCTCGATCCTCGCACCGACGCGCCTCCCCAACCTCTGACACATGCATGTGAGGTCAGAACTTGGTAGGGAGAAAATAATTGAAAGAAAATGCACTATCAGACGTCTAGTATTACCTCTGGACATCGGGACAGACGTCTGATGGTCTCTTCAGACGTCTGATACTGCAAAAAAATAACTTCGAAGAACCGTTTGCTAGCTCTCTCTCGCAGATGCTACGGCAACTGCAGCACCTCCCCGTCTCCCTCACGAGCCTATTGCTCTCAGGCCTCCGGTACCCTCTGCTCTCTGCCCTCTCCTTCTCCTGCTCCCTGCTCTCCCTCTCCTCTCTGCTGGAGTGTGGGATGGAACGGAGGAGGGGGGGGGGCTTATATGGAGATGGAAGGCGTGGGGAGAGGTAAGGTGGAGGTGGAGGGAATGGGGAGGGTGTTGTGGGTGAGGGATGGGGGTGGTGTACGGTGGAGAGGTGTGTGTTCATGGGGTAGGGAGATGGTGTGGGAAAATTACGGAGGCACCTGTGTAAGTTCTCCTTTTCTCTTGTATATCCATAATAAAAACCTAGGGGGTTAAAATTGCACAAAAACCCCTAAAAATTTTGTAAACGCTAAACGACCCTTGCGAAGGGTAATTTCACTGAACATTAAACCCTAACATCAAAATCCAAAAGGTAAAGCCAAACTAAACCCAAAACTAAATTGAAAACCTAAATCAAAATTCGTAAACTTGAAAAATCTAAATTGAAAACCCTAACTCCTAAACCTAAATCCAAATTTAAATTGAATTTCAATTTTCAATTAAATTTTTGTAACTAAACTTCATAAAAAAAATCCTAAGCCATAACTCTTAAACCCTAAACACTAAACCCTAAATTTAAAACCAAATCCTAAACCCTAAATTTAAAACCTAAACTAGAAAACCAAGACCTTAAACTCGAAATTCAAAATCCTAAACTCTAAACTCAAAACCTTAAATCTATTACCCTAAACAATACACACAAAATCCTAAATCTAAAACCCTAAAGCTAACAACCTAAATTCAAAACCCTAAACTCTAAACCCTAAATCTTAAATCAAAAAACCTAAACTCAATACCCTAAAGCACTAACTTCAAATCTAATACCCTAAATCCAAAATAAAAAACCATTAATTCTAAAATCAAAACTTTAAAACCTAAACCTAAAACCTATAACCTTAAACCTAAATCGAAAACCTAAATACTATAACTCTACCGAAAAATTTTCGACAAAGTTTCCCCTATAATATTAGACATTCACATTTTCTATAAAAATAGAATAAATCATTCACATACAACATGTGGGCACACTCAACATGTAACACAATAAATTCAATATGCACATATTTAAATTGTGGGCACACCTTACATTCAAATTAAATAAGAGAAATAATCTAAACTAACAAGCAAATTTAAATTTAAGAACATAACTAATTGCATGTAATCATTTGTAACAAGTATCAAAATTTAATTAATTAAATTACATGCAAATTTCAAAAAAAAAAAATTTAGTACATGCAAAATTTAATAAATTTGATGTCAACTACTTTTCAAGTCAACAAATGCATTAAACATCAATTTGCATGCAATAATGTCTAATTAAATTAACAAACCAATTTTATGCACTTCAATTAAATTAATTACACAAAAATTTAATGTAATTTATATAACAAAAATTTGATTAACAAAAGAAAAAGGGGAAGGGGGCATTCGCATGGGGTTGCGGGAGGGGGGAAAGGGTGGTTGTGGCACGTAGGGAGTGTGGTAGTTGCATGGGGGGCTGCAGGGGTTGGTGGATGTTACGACCCAGTTCCCGAATCCCTGTAGGATACAAGACCAGACCGACTCGACTGATCCCAAGACCTAGTCGTCCAACGAGAAAGTAACAAAAAAGTAGGAAAGTAAATCACATTCACTATGCTAAGCAACTAACAGTAACAAAAGTACAGCAGCAAAGAAGTAAAACTACTACAGTACACACCACCACAACAGTAGAAAAGTAAACGGGTATAGGAATATAATGTTCAAAATGTAAGAGTATAGAGGTGCAAGAACTACTCACTACAACTGAAAAAGGAGGACAACAGAAAGTTACAACTACTGGGCTCTACTGGGTCTAGCACCCTCTGCAGCCGTAGGCTTTGGATGCTCAACACCTGGACCTAAAAAGGGGTTATGAGTACAAAACGTTAGCGAACGCTGAGTAGAGTGGCAATCATCTAATTAAAGCAGTAAATGTGGACAGGTAGGTGTTGTTTTTTATGAGAACCTCATCATGAACCCCAACTAGCACAATCTAATCCAAATATGTGTGAAAAAGCTCCTACAAAACCCAAAGAGAGGCTTAACTCAGAGAATTCTGAGTTAAAGGATAAAACAAATCATCAGGGGTAAAACTGTAATTTCACCAATGCAGTATGCAAACAGGGTAAGTAAGGGTCCAAACATAGGTCAAACAAGCTTAATAAGAAGAAAAGTGGGATGATCTGATCTGAAAAGGGTTATAGCAACTTCTAGGAATTAAATGACATTTTGTAACCCTAAAACAAACCCACTTTAATTCACGAGGTTCAACGTAGGATAAAAATCAACTAAACCCTCTAAAATTCATAGAAAAATATCCCCTAGGGTTTAGAACCTTCAATTTGTCCTTTGAAGCCTATTTTGACCTAAAATGAGAACCATGCCCAATTAATGACTTAATTTGGGTTTTTATGCAAATTGACCAGTCAAACAAGGTCCAACCTAAAATAAAAATTCACCATTAAAATCCTTAGGTTCAAATTAGTATAGTATAAAAGCTTGGGCCTAAGAAAAGACCATGTTGACCAACTTTACAAATTGGTCCTCTTAATTTACTTTTTTATCCTTATCTTTTGAAACCCTTACGTTTAGGCCCCCAACTTCTCATCATTCTTTGCATAACGGTCCTCCCTACCACTTCTGCACAGTGCCATGCCTCCGGCGACCTTGCGCGGAGGATGACGCCGCGTAGGGCAGGGTGGCCGTCCTCTAGAACGGACGGGGGGTTCCCTACAACGTCCTCTGTCGCAGGGACCCTCTCCTGCCCTCTGCCATCAACCATGCCTCTCGTGCGAACGCACGACAGGCATGGGTATCCTCTCCAGCCACTCTCTGACGAGGCTGGCACGTCGCCACCTCGGTCCCCTCTTCGCGCCAGGGCCTTTATAAGGAGCGGCAAGGTCTGCCGACTCCTTCAAGCATCCACTGGCGGAGAAATACCCCCCATTTCATCTCTTCCCCCTCCGGTTAGAGCGCCCGAGCTTCCGGTGATCTTCTCCTCCTCCTCCTCGTCGCTCTACTGCCCTACCTGCAGTAGAGTTTACTCTACCCTATCGTCTGCGCCAGGCCGTACCAACTGGCGCCCTCCGACCGCCTCCTCATTGCTAATACCCTCCTCCTGGGCATCTTCGTCCTCAGCTCTGGCAGGCACGAGCCGGGCGCTGCTCTCTCCCCCTTCGTCGAGTAAATAGGTACAAAGTTTCCTCTCTCTCTTGTATTTTCCCCCTACTAATTTTCCATTTCAACCACCCGACCGCCACTGTCCAACTCCATCTTCCCCATCTCCGGTCGCCTTCTCCGGCGAGGCCATCCCACTTCCACAGACCACCTCACCCCTCGCCGACTACCCCAGAAGCTCCCTCTCACTCCACCCAACCGTTCCCCCCTCTCCATTCACTGCCATACACCGCCCAACCACCCCCCGAACAAACCCATCTTCACGCACACAGTCTGACCTAGGTCTACCTCCATAAGCACTCTCGCGCCTCGTCGACCCCCGCCCCGTCTTCGCCGCACTACGGCGAAGCTTCCTGCATTTTCTGATGTGGCCGAGAGGCTGTCATTGTATTTTCAGGTCAGTAGCCCCTCGCCGCCATTGCTAAGCTGCTGCAGCTCCTTCGCTCGCAGCTCCAGGCTTTCTCCAGCCCAGGCGCGCATCCCAGGCAGCGCAGATTGCATCTGCGAATACGCCCAGGCCTGCAATTGGGTCGCGAGCCTCGCAGCTGCCCCAATTGGTAGCAGCTTCCTCAGCCGCGGGTGCGAGATTTGGAGGTGGGATTTTAGTCCCACCTCGTAAGTGTGCGACCGTGCACCCACACTTATATTGAAAAAGTGTATCGGGCTGGTTGCTTTCGATACACAGGGGTTAGGTCCCTCTCACTCGCACGCAGCGCGCCACGCGCTCCCCCGCCCTCGCCCGCGCTCATGCCCCATAGGTCTGGGCCAGATCTGACTACCCGATCAAGCACTCCTCGCCCACCACCACACGCTGGTGGGCCTAGTCTCGGGCATGCTACCCGAACCCGATTACCCAGCTCTGGGAGAGTAGTCCTAAGAGAGATTCTGAGAAAGAGAGAGACGCGGGGAAGGGGTAGGGGTAGGTTTTGCACTAACCACACGTAGGAAAGAAAGAACGAAGAAGAAGAAGCAAGCTAAGGAAGAAGAAGAGGGGAGGAGCGGCTGAAGCCTTAGCCGCACTGAGCAGCTGAAGAATAAGGAAGGAAAGCACTGTAGCAAATGCACAGATAAGCTGTCTGAGCACTGCATCAGACGTCGGAAGGGCAACAGCCAAAAGAACAAGAAAAGAGGAAGGAAAGTCAGTGGCCAGAGCAGAAAGAAGAGGAAAAGAAAAGAAGCAGAAGCAGAGAAGAAGAAGAAAAGAGAAAGAAGGAGAAGGCAGGAAGAAAAGAGAAAGAAGAAGAAAAACACAGCCGCAAGGAAGGAAAGAAGAAGAAGAAGAAGAAGAAGAAGAAGGCAGGCTGAGGAAGAAAAAGAAGAAGATCACCACAGCCGCAAGCTAAAGAAGAAAGAAGAAGGCATGAAGAGAAGAAGAAGAAGAAGAAAGAAGGCAGCAGCCTCTGCAGCCACAGTGAAAGAGAAGAAGAGAAACATCAGCTGAAAGAGAAGAAGAAAAGAAAGCAAGAGGAAGAGAGAAGAAGAAGAAGCCAAGAGAACTTTTGCTCCTTCTCTCTCTCTCTTATTATTTTTGTAACATAATTGAGAACTTTTATACTTCTAGAATCATAGTTGCTCCCTGAGTTCGACCTCGGGAAAACTTGTTATTCCGAGTAAAAATTTATAGTAATCTGGTAGCTGTTTTGTCATATACTACAATGATTGCAAATCTAATAACCATAACGACGGAACTAGCCCTAACTAAAGCATTATTTTGGCACCGTTGCCGGGGAGCAACAGCTATTCTAGAAGCCATAAGATGTCTATTTTTGAGTTTCTACTAATCTCTTCTCTTTTGTGTGCAGGCATAGGAAATCAAGAAGACAAGCAGCCGCACAACAACCACTCCAAGGACAGGTAATTTTCTATCCTCTCACTTTAACCCCTCAATTCTATAGAGGAAGAAAAAGAAAGAACAAGCAATATAGGTATAACCTGTCTTCCATACCTAGTAAACCATCAAAGCTTCATGTTTTTCAATTTCAACCCACTATTTCTGTACACACTATTAAGGGTATTTAAGGGCTAACACCTTATTGTCTGAGCCCTAAATTACCCAACAAGGAGCTAACTGGACAAAGTAGAGCCAACATAAGATTTAACATTAGGGTTTTAGAGACACACTTCTTAAGCAAGAATTGAGAAATCTCAAAAGAAGTGTGCCTAAGCCATTGATTGAAAATACTTATTCAAAGAAACCCTAAGCAATTTGGCTCTTTAAAGACATTTGAACCCTAAAAGACAAGACCTAATAAGCTCTCAAAGGAACTAGCAGGTGAAGTTGACCCCTTGGGTCAACCAACTTTCAACTTAGGTCACTCTTTGCACTCAAAATGCTAAAGTTTAAGTGAAAACCTAAGCACCTTGATCTTAACTAAAAGTGGTAGACTTAAGAGGTCAAGATCCCCATTCTGGTCTACCTGGAATCTCAGTGATAAGAGAGGTCGGGTGGGGGAAACCCTGCAACCCGTGGGGACGCTCTACCATGTAGGGATCTTTGCGGGACTCACCCTCTCTGGCTGCCCATTTAATTCTCAGGTGGACGATCTTTTGATCAAGGGGTCCATCTGCCCCGCACCTCTATAGCCACCCAACATTTTGGGCGTCTTGATTGGGTCCAGCATTTGCTAAACTCATCTTCTCCATCAGTGTATGTTTGGTAGGAGGTCCTTGAAACCTCCTTTAGAAATTCACTCTCCTCGAGGTCGATCCTCAGTGCCCTTGTTTGAGCAAACAACACTTCACATAGACCTCTCCTCCGACTTCGAACCCAACTCACCTTCTTCTTCCACAATGGCTCAGCCAGTTGAGGAAGAGAACAATCTGGAGCACCAGCTCCAGCGATTCAATGACCTCTTCCAGATCTTTGTGCACCCACCGCAGCGTCCTATGATGCGGGACCATTACAATCCTGTTGCAGTGGCTATTGAGCCTCGAGTCAGAATCCCGACTGGAGGACCTGATTCTGAATTAAAGCCCAATATGATTCATGCCATACCTGAATTTCATGGGCATAATTCTGAAGACCCCTTCCAGCACATAAAGCAGCTAAAGCATCTGGCCCAAACTTTTGGGTCAGATGCACAAAATCGGGACATTCTCCTCATGAAGATGTTCTCCTTCTCCCTTATGGACAAGGTCGCTCATTGGTACCAAACACAGACCCGACCGATCAACAATTGGGAAGAACTTCAGTTCGAGTTCTTGAAGAAGTTCTTTCCCGTTGGTCGAACCAATGCCTTGCGCCATCAGATTACCCACTTCACGCAACAATCGGGAGAACCTCTTCATGAGGCATGGGATCGCTTTCAGGATCTCATGAGAAGGTGCCCCCATCACGGAGTTCCTAAATAGGAACAAGTCCAGTCTTTTTACCAGGGACTCCGTGAAGATATTAAGCTTTTCATCAATGCAAATTACGGAGGGAATATCTTGTGTCAGCATGAGGATACCGTGTGGGAGATTCTCGAAAATATGTGCAAGAACTCCATCAATAATGACTCCATGGGATTATTCGACAGGACGAATACCCGCGCATGAACGAACATTAGGGGAGCACATGAGACCGAGGGCCTGTTCGCATCAGTCGACCTGGAATTGATGGCCAGTCGATTGGACAAGCTCTCTATTATTGAGAAGAAGGTGGATGAGTTGGCTCAGCACTTGCAGCGAGCCACCTCTATGCATAGTTCCTTTGCTCAACCTCCTTCCACACGGGAGACTGTGCAAAACATTCTCCACTGACCTTCTCCTGGGATGGATCCGTATCCACCCCCATCTGATTCTCGGATCGGAGGATCCTCCGATCCTTTCTATACTAGCCAGGGGAATTCCATTCCCTCATTCTCTGACTCTTTGGAGGTTCCTCAGACCTGCGAGGACCTCAAAGCCATCCAGAATGACCCATTCTCCAACACCTACAATCCTGGGTGGCGAAACCATCCCAACTTTCAGTGGACGGGAAATTCCCAAACTCAAAGACCACCCTTTCAGCCTAGTCCACAACCACCTCGTCCTTATCAGCCGCCTCAGCCTCGGCCCAACCCTACTTATCCATTAGGGCCAAACCAAGACCAAATGTCCCTCATCCTTCGGACTCTGGCTGACATTCAGAGAACGAATGAAGTTATTCAAAAACAACACAAGGACGAACTTACAGAGGTTTGAAATCAACTGGCCCAGTTGGTAAATTCTCGCCAACCGGGTACACTTCCTTCCCAACCTCTTCCTAACCCTAATAACGTACCGACCCAGCGGCTGGTTATGAACCCAAACCCGGGCCAAGCACACATGATTTATCAGTCCCCCTCTGTTCCTTCACTTGACGGGATGGAGGCTTCCACCTCTTATGCAAGTTATCAGCAGCAACCCATCCTATCAAACCCTAACCAAAGCCAGGCAGGATTGAATTCTGTAACCACCCGTAGTGGTAAGGAGACCCAAGATCCACCCTATCCAGACCACTCCAAGCCTGGTAGTGATCCGAACCCTAGGACAGTAATCCAGGACGTTCCTATCCCTATCCCAGATCAAAGACCTGGACCTATTCTAGAAGAACCAGCCAAGGTTCCATTTCCCGAGGCCTTGACCAAGGGAAAGAAGACAACCAAGCCCGTGGCACCAGAGGAGGACCTGGTCAAGCTCTTTGAGCAGGTCTAAATAAAGATCCCCTTGATGGATGCGATTCGCCACGTATCGGCTTACGCACGATTCTTAAAGAATGTGTGTACACCTCAGCGTAAGCCACGAACCAAGAGTGGGAGTCCAATTGAACTGTCAGAGCAAGCCAGCTCTGTAATCCTAAGAAGATTCCCACCCAAGGCAAAAGATCCAGGTACTCCTTTGCTTTCCTGCAAAATAGGTGAAACCCTGTTTGACAGAGCATTGCTAGACTTGGGTGCTTCCATAAATCTGATACCCACATCCTTACTAAAACACCTAGAAGAATCTGACCTAAAACCAACTGAGGTGACACTACAGTTAGTAGATCGATCTATAAAGTCACCTAAAGGGATTCTTGAGGATGTTATTGTAAGAGTGCGGGATTTCTATTTTCCTGTAGACTTTATAGTCTTAAACATGGATGCACCTGAAAACCCTAGGGATACACCGATCATTCTAGGGAGACCTTTCCTGGCTACTGCTAGAGCCAACATCAATTGTGAGGAGGGCCAAATAGAGCTGAAATTTGGAAATCAAACCCTCAAAATTAATATCTTTAAGGCCCAACAGGGAATCAATTGCGGTGTCATCGAACAAATCTGTGATATGAAGGCCTTGGTTGATGAAACGAATTTTGAGAACAACCTGATTATACCTCATCAACCACAGAAAGATCTTGAACCGCAATTAGAGGAGTCAGACCCTGATTTAGACAAACCCATAACTCCTATCCTTGAACCTCACACTTACCCTGAACCACCCGCTGCTGCTGATAACCCCTTCCTTGAACAAAAACCCATTCCCGATCATTTGAAATATATCTTTTTGGGTCCTAATCAGACTTTTCCTGTGATTATAAATTCCAAGCTCACTCCTGATCAGGAATCCCGTCTGATTGCTGTTCTCCAGCAACATCGCAAAGCCATTGGATGGACTCTCGATGGCTTGACTGGAATAAGTCCCTCTTATTGTACACACCATATTTATTCAGAAGAGGGCACACAACCTTCCCGTGAAATGCAGAGACGTTTAAACCCCAATCTGCAGGAGGTCATGAAAAGGAGATCATCAAGTGGTTAGATGCTGGGATCATCTACCCGATCTCCAACAGTCGTTGGGTGAGCCCAATTCAGGTTGTGCCTAAAAAGGCAGGGCTCACCACCATTACGACTGAAATCGGAGAAGTCATACCTACCCGATTAGCCAACTCGTAGAGATTCTGTATAGATTATCGACGACTTAATTCTTCCACGAAGAAGGATCATTTCCCACTACCTTTCATTGATCAGATTCTCGAGAAATTAGCGGGAAATCGATTCTTCTGCTTTCTTGACAGGTACTCTGGTTATAACCAAGTAGCTATTCACCTGAGGACCAAGAAAAGACCACGTTCACCTGTCCCTTCGGAACATATGCATTCCGAAGGATGCCTTTCGGTCTCTGCAATGCACCCGCGACTTTTCAGCGATGCATGCTTGCCATATTCTCTGATATGGTAGGTGATTATCTGGAAGTCTTCATGGATGACTTCTCAGTCTTCGGGGCATCATTTGATGATTGCCTCCAGCACTTGGTTCATATACTCAGGCGTTGCATCGACGTTAATTTGGTTCTTTCCTGGGAAAAGAGCCATTTTATGGTGCCTGAGGGGATCGTCCTAGGACATCTGATTTCTGAGAAAGGCATCCAAGTGGATCAAGCCAAGGTTGATTTAATTTCTCGACTTCCTATGTCTAACTCGATCAGGGACATCCGTTCTTTTCTGGGGCACGTCGGTTCTTAGCGTCATTTTATTCCTGATTTTTCGAAAATCACGCACTCCCTGACTACTCTTCTCTCCAAGGATGTCCCCTTTGAGATCTCCAAGGAATGCACTCAAGTCTTTGAAAACCTCCATGACCGAGTCACCCAGGCCTCGATCCTACAATCCCCTGATTGGTCTCAACCCTTTGAGATCATGTGCAATGCATCTGATTTCGCTGTAGGAGCAGTTCTGGGGTAGAAAGTTGACGGGAAACCCGTGGTCATCTACTATCTAGCAAGACACTTGATGAGGCTCAGCGTAACTACACAGTTATGGAGAAAGAGCTGCTAGCCGTAGTATTTTCCCTTGAAAAATTTTGATCTTATCTCCTGGGTTCCCACATCATCATCTACTCGGATCACACAACTGTGAGGCATCTCCTTACCAAGAAGGATGCGAAGCCCCGACTAATCCGATGGATCTTACTATTGCAAGAATTCTACCTCGAGATTCGCGACAAGGCGGGAAGACAAAATGTGGTAGCTGACCATTTGTCTTGACTTCCTTCTGAGATCATCAACCCTTCTGGACCCATCACGGAGCATTTCGCTGATGAGCACCTACTGACTATTGGTACTAGACTTCCATGGTTTGCTAATATAGTAAACTACTTGGCATCTCATCAGATCCCGTCTGATTGGCCGAAGGCCAAGAAAGACAAATTGCGCTCTGATGCCAAGCACTACATTTAGGAAGATCCGTACCTCTTCCGCATAGGTGCCGACCAAATCATCTGGAGATATGTCCCGGAAGGTGAAATCAATGATATTCTCTCCTTCTGCCATGACCAGGCATGCGGTGGCCATTTCTTTGGGCACAAAACTGCATCAAAAATCCTCCAGTGTGGCTTTTATTGGCCCACTCTATTCAAGGACGCATACAATCTCTGCAAGGCATGCAGTCGTTGCCAAACTTTGGGCAACATGAGCCATCACGACATGATGCCTTTGCAGCCGATTCTCGTATGCGAAGTCTTTGATATTTGGGGGATTGATTTTATGGGCCCCTTTCCTATTTTGGATGGCTTCGAGTACATTCTACTAGTTGTGGACTACGTGTCCAAATGGATCGAAGCCATACCGACCCGAACCTGTGATCATAAAATCATCCTTAAATTCATTCATTACAATATCTTCTCACGGTTCGGGATTCCTCGTGCTATCATCTCCGACGGGGGGACCCATTTCACGAATGCTCAGTTCAGGTCACTGATGACCAAATACAGAGTGTCTCACCGAATCTCCACTGCTTATCACTCCCAGACTAATGGTCTAGCTGAGCTATCAAATCTGGAGATCAAGAAAATCCTGCAGGTCACTGTTCGGCCTGATAGGAAGGACTGGTCGTCCCGACTTCTGGAAGCCTTGTGGGCTTATAGGACCGCCCATAAAACCCAATTAGGCATGTCTCCCTTTAGACTGGTGTACGGGAAGGCATGTCACCTTCTCGTCGAACTGGAGCACAAAGCCTATTGGGTAGTACGGAGTTGTAATCTAGATCTTTCTAAGGTTGGAAACACAGAAAGCTTCAAATCAGCGAGATTGATGAATTACGCCTTGATGCGTACGAGAACTCGCGAATCTACAAAGAGCGGGTTAAAGCCTTCCATGACAAACACATCTCTAGAAACATCTTTCATCCTGGTCAGAAGGTCCTACTCTTTGATGCCCGACTCAAACTTGTCCCTGGGAAACTGCGATCCAAGTGGGTCGGACCATACCTTGTCCGACAGGTCTTTGGAAATGGAGCCGTCGAAATTAGTCCGCTCAGCCATGATTTCGAACCTTTCATCGTGAACGGTCAGAGACTCAAACCGTTCATTGATATAACCTCTACTGATTTGGCTGAATCATCAATTATCCGCCATTTTCCCTGAGCATATTGGACCCAGCCGATGGCGTAAAACTCAGCGCTCAACGGGAGGCAGCCCGTCATTCTCTTTGAAAAAACCTGAAACCTTTTCTGACACCTTTTCACACTTAAGGTTCACCCTTTAGGACAGCCGACTCCACCTTAGGTGCTTGCATCTGAGATTAGAAATCGTCCGCAACTGTCACCCAGACCCATTCACTCATCAAAAGATCTGTCCTATTGTATGAACTAAGTTGAATAAAAACCCTCCTAAGTTACAATGAGGACATTGCAAATCTTAGGCATGGGAGGGTATGAAAGTGCAAATCTTATAAGAAAAGGTTTTAAACAAAAAATTTCACATATGCTAAAAATACCGTAAAAATTAAAAATTTTTTAAAAAAGAATAATAAAATGAGAGGAGGAAAGAAATTTTGTGGACTCTACAAAAGAGGAGGAGAAAAAGGAAAAAAATGAAAAGGAGCACAAAATGAAAGAAAAGTGATAGTCATTGTAAGAAATTAAGGAATTAACCTAAGTTTTAGACCTCATTCAGAAAAGAAATGGAAAGTGCATAATGAGATTAGTAAGAACGTGAATCCTAGGCATTCTTGGATAGACTCTTAGTACCCATTAAGATCTAGACATTCCTCAAGAGGTTGAGGAAAATGAAAAGCTTAAGTATTAGGTCCAAAGCTTAAGGAGTATTTGGCCTCGTTAACTAACTTTTGGTTTACGGGACTCAGTAACCTAAGTACCCTAACTTCACACACAGCCTGGTTCAGTAATGATAAAAATCAAAATCAAGCAAAAGCGTTGCAAAAATTCTGAAAAATGACACCTAGAGTAGGAGCGGCCGATCAACACAAGTTGATTTGGACGAGTTCCCAGCGCGGAGAGGTGGGAAATTTCCCTCGAAGATGCGTAACAAAATATCATTTCCTTAGTGCTTGTCTCTTAAGATATTTACATATCCTACTGGGGGCATGTAAGCACTCTGCTGGTTCAGATTCCATGGATGACATTATCACGAAATGTCAATTGCCAAGGTCTGAATTCGGCCATGGAACGCCATGGATGGGATTATCTCGAAATCTCAATAGCCAGGGTTCTGGGAGTTACCATGGGTGGTGCTATCTCGAAGCATCGATTGCCAGGAACCCTTGAGGATTGATGATGGGGACAAGGAATCTGATACAGACCGTGTTGAAAAGCCAATCCTAAGCTAGAATTAAAAACAAAAAGAGAGAGAAAACTCTCCAAACATATAAATCTTATACCTCACTTTTTTACAAAACTCACTGCGAACTGAGCTAGGGCTAAAATTATCTCAAGCACGGGTGCTTTAACCACAAAGTCCAATAAACCTTAGGTTAGTTCTTGTAGGCCTTAAAAACCTTTGCTAAGGACTGAGGCTGAGGCTAGACAGATCTGGATCTTGGTTGGTACTTGAGTACCTTTTAGGCCTATGGTTGGCATTCTGACCTAATCTAGGTTTCAACAGAAAAAACACTTATCTGAAATCATTAAGAACTTCATGGTCTAGAATAAGGGTTGAAACCTTAAAATTTTGCTAAGGGACTAGCAAAAGCTAGGCATGGGGGTATGATGAGAACCTCATCATGAACCCTAACTAGCACAATCTAATCCAAATATGTGTGAAAAAGCTCCTACAAAATCCAAAGAGAGGTTTAACTCAGAGAATTCTGAGTTAAAGGATAAAACAAATCATCAGGGGTAAAACTGTAATTTCACCAATGCAGCATGCAAACAGGATAATTAAGGATCCAAACATAGGTCAAACAAGCTTAATAAGAATGGAAGTGGGATGATTTGATCTGAAAAGGGTTATAGCAACTTTTAGGAATTAAATGACATTCTGTAACCCTAAAACAAATCTACTTTAATTCACGAGGTTCAACACAGGATAAAAATTAACTAAACCCTCTAAAATTCATAGAAAAATATCCCCTAGGGTTTAGAACCTTCAATTTATCCTTTGAAACCTATTTTGACCTAAAATGAGAACATGCCCAATTAATGACTTAATTTGGGTTTTTACGCAAATTGACCGGTCAAAAAAGGTCCAACCTAAAATCAAAATTCACCATTAAAATCCTTAGGTTCAAATTAGTATAGTATAAAAACTTGGGCCTAAGAAAAGACCATCTTGACCAACTTTACAACTTGGTCCTCTTAATTTACTTTTTGACCCTTATCTTTTGAAACCCTTACGTTTAGGCCCCCAACTTCTCATCGTTCTTTGCAGAACGGTCCTCCCTGCAACTACTGCACAGCGCCATGCCTCCGGCGACCTTACGCGGAGGATGGCGCCGCGCAGGGTAGGGCGGCCGTCCTCTAGAACAGACGGGGGGTTCCTTACGGCGTCCTCTGTCGCAGGGACCCTCCCCTGCCCTCTGCCATCAACCATGCCTCTTGTGCGAATGCACGAAAGGCATGGGTATCCTCTCCGGTGAGGCTGGCATGTCGCCACCTCGGTCCCCTCTCCGCGCCAAGGCCTTTATAAGGAGCGACAAGGTCTGCTGACTCCTTCAAGCTTCCTCTGGCGGAGAAATACCCCCCATTTCATCTCTTCACCGTCCGGTCAGAGCGCCCGAGCTTCTGGCGATCTTCTCATCCTCCTCCTCGTTGCTCTGCTGCCCTACCTGCAGCAGAGTTTACTTTGCCCTGTCGTCCGTGCCAGGCCGTACCAGCTAGCGCCCTCCGATCGCTCCTCGTCGTCGATACCCTCCTCCTAGGCATCTTCGTCCTCAGCTCTGGCAGGCACGAGCCGGGCGCTGCTCTCTCCCCCTTCGTCGAGTAAATAGGTACAAAGTTTCCTCTCTCTCTCTCTCTTGTATTTTCCCCTACTAATTTGCCATTTCAACCACCCGACCGCCACTGTCCAACTCCATCTTCCCCATCTCCGGTCGCCTTCTCCGGCGAGGCCATCCCACTTCCACAGACCACCTCACCCCTCGCCGACTACCCCAGAAGCTCCCTCTCACTCCACCCAACCGTTCCCCCCTCTCCATTCACTGCCATACACCGGCCAACCACCCCCCGAACAAACCCATCTTCACGCACACAGTCTGACCTAGGTCTACCTCCACAAGCACTCTCGTGCCTCGTCGACCCCCGCACCGTCTTCGCCGCACTACGGCGAAGCTTCCTACATTTTCTGATGTGGCCGAGAGGCCGTCATTGTATTTTTAGGTCAGCAACCCCTCATCACCATTGCTAAGCTGCTGCAGCTCCTTCGCTCGCAGCTCCAGGCTTTCTCCAGCCTAGGTGCGCATCCCAGGTAGCGCGGATTGCGTCTGCGAATACTCCTAGGCTTGCAATTGGGTCGCGAGCCTCGCAGCTGCCCCAATTGGCAGCAGCTTGCTCAGCCGCGGGTGCTAGATTTGGAGGTGGGATTTTAGTCTGACCTCGTAAGTGTGCGGCCGCACGCCCACACTTATATTGAAAAAGTGTATTGGGCTGGTTGCCTTCGATACACAGGGGTCAGGTCCCTCTCACCCGCAAGCAGCGCGCCATGCGCTCGCCCGCCCTCGCCCACGCTCACGCCCTGCGGGTCTGGGCCGGATTCGACTACCCGATCAAGCACTCCTCACCCACCACCACATGCCGATGGGCCTGGTGGTCTCGGGCGCAGTACTCGAACCCGATTACCCAGCTCTGGAAGAGCAGTCCTAAGAGAGATTCTGAGAAAGAGAGAGACGTGGGGAAGCGGTACGGGTAGGTTTTGCACTGACCACTATGTGTGCACGCAGGAAAGAAAGAAAGAAAGAAGAAGAAGAAGCAAGCTAAGGAAGAAGAAGAGGGGAGGAGCGGCCGAAGCCTTAGCCGCACTGAGCATCTGAAGAAGGAAGGAAAGCACAGTAGCAAATGCACAGATAAGCTGTCTGAGCACTGCATCAGACGTCGGAAGGGCAATAGCCAAAAGAACAAGAAAAGAGGAAGGAAAGTCAGCGGCCAGAGCAGAAAGAAGAGGAAAAGAAAAGAAGCAGAAGCAGAGAAGAAGAAAAGAGAAAGCAGGAGAAGGCAAGAAGAAAAGAGAAAGAAGAAGAAAAACACAGCTGCAAGGAAGGAAAGAAGAAGAAGAAAGAACAAGGCAGGCTGAGGAAGAAAAAGAAGAAGATCACCACAGTCGCAAGCTAAAGAAGAAAGAAGGCAGGAAGAAAAGAAGAAAGAAGAAGAAGAAGAAAGAAGGCAGAAGCCTCTGCAACCACAGAGAAAGAGAAGAAGAGAAACATCAGCTGAAAGAGAAGAAGAAAAGAAAGAAAGAGGAAGAGAGAAGAAGAAGAAGCCAAGAGAACTTTTGCTCCCTCTCTCTCTCTCTTATTATTTTTATAACATAATTGAGAACTTTTATACTTCTAGAATCATAGTTGCTCCCTTAGTTCGACCTCGGGAAAACTTGTTATTCCGAGTAAAAATTTATAGTAATCTGGTAGCTGTTTTGTCATATACTACAACGATTGCAAATCTAATAACCATAACGACGGAACTAGCCCTAACCAGAGCATTAGTTTTCAATTTCTTTCTTTCTTTCACTAATTATTCTTTCTTTCACCACTTAGTTTATTTATCAGGTCTCTTTCTTGATCTCGAATGTTCCTCGTGGGAACGATCTTAATTGCAGTCTTTTTTGAAGAGTAAAAGTCGCACGTAGTGCTCTCCTGGTCGGGAGATTCCCCCATGGTGGTCCTACACCCAGTCAACCACCCCAAGGTCACGGACAGACGTAACGGTGACTATGGCACACGCGATAAATGCACGAGTAGCTACCCCGCACTGGCACGCGGTCAATTGTTTCCATTAGTGGGTGCGCCCAAAGCACAGCTTGGAACCAGTATAGGGCATAGCCCTCTTAGTAACAGGGGTCTAGCCCCTATGAACCAAACAGGGGTCTCACCCCTCCAAAGTCCGCACACCCTCGCCTGACTACCTTGGTTTTCCCAGTGGGCCTAACAAGTCGGTGTAGGACAGCTAGCTGAACCCCGGGCCTCATGGGGTGGCTAGCTCTCTCCCTACACTAGTAGCTCTCCCCGATACAGTGTATACGAGGGCCACAGAGTCGGTGAAAAGTGGCCAAACCCACCCCGGATCTCAACCCGAAGGCGGCAAGCTCTCCTCTACACTAAGAGGTAACATGCACTTCCCTTGGTACCACATACTCAAGGGCCAGCACACTTTCTAATACATTCCCAGATCCATCCCATTTATTTCCAGGAGCTCATCTCCTAATTCCCTGTGGGGTTCATGCTCATATTCCTCGTGCCATTCCATACCAGGTTTCATCATTTCTAATTCCATTCTTAGGTTATACACTTGCAATTTGTATCTCTATTCCATTTCAGTTTATTTACAGACAACTCGTGTTTCCAACGTTCACCTTTCCATTTTCAAATTATATACATGCAGCTCATATTACGACATTTCACATGTGCGACAGGAAGGTTACATTCAACAATTAACTAACACAAATACTACATATTTCGCAGGCAACTGTTATTCATTTACAGGCAATTGTTATCATTCTATCTACTCATGCAAAACTACAATTTATTCATTCAATACAGACACTCCAGTATTTCTAGTTCTAGGATTCATGTCATATCCTAGGTTCTAATCATTCATTCCACACATGCATTTAAGTTGTAATTAATTTAAGGGGAAGCCACTCTACCAGCAAACCCAGGAGTAGTGGGGGCTTGAACGGCAGGTCCACATGCCTCAGCAAGCCCCGAAACCGCAACGGAATGATGTCCTATCACAAGGATCAATCACAAGAGAATACTCAGAACAGTATAGAAAGTATTCCAACAAGTAGGGGAAATCATACGGGAAACATTGGTATCTTAATTGCGGAAATCAGACCTCAAACGGACCCTAAACAGGTCAAAAACAGTGTTCCTGACTCAAATCAGACGTCTGGAACAACTTCCAGACATCTTAAAAGTGTCCAGTGCCATACCTCAAGTCATGCGCCACTCCTCAGACGTCCAGGAACTCCGCTGGACCATCTGGACCCAGTTCCAGACGTCCGACTACCTCTCTGGATGTCTGGAAGCGCTTTCCGTCGTCTGGTGTCTCGCCCAGACACCTGAAGTGCGTGGGAGGGCGTGTCCCGCGCCTTCTTGAAGCAACTCTTTCGCGGATCAATGAAATCTCCTCAGAAAGGCATGAAATAGTGCCTCGGCGGAGCGGCCTGCATGGCTGTATCCGCAAAGAAGAGGTACCTTTGTAAAGTCTACTCAGTCATCTGGAACCTCCTCCAGACGTCAGCTACGTCGTTTGGACGTTGCTCCAGATGTCTGATTCTCGGAGAAACCCAGAACCAGAACCTGCTTCCGCCCTCTTGCGCCGCGCGTGGTCACGCCGCGCCCTCTCGCTTGCTGCTCCGGCTGTAGCAATGTCGGGGAGGACCTCCTCGACTCACTCCTCCGCCTTGTGCACGCACCGCTCCGGCCGTGAGCTCATCGGCAAGCTCCCACGCGAGCTCGCAAGCTTGCTCTCCTCTCCTTCTCACGCTGCTCCTCCTCTCCTCTCATGCCGCTCCTTCTCTCCACTGTTCTCACTCTACTGCTCTCGCTGGAGGAAGGAGGAAAGTGGTTGGGAAGTGGGGGTGGAATGAGGGAGAGGAGGGGGCCTTATATAAGGGTGTGGGTTTAGGGTTTTTGTTGGGCAGAAGGAGAGAGAAGAAGAAGAAAACGAGGGACGTGTACTGTCTGTGCGCAGCATGCGCGCAGACGCGAGCTCGTACTCAAAATTTTCGATTTTCAGACGTCTGGGAATGAGTCCAGACGTCTTACAAGATGTCTGACCCTCAGTCCAGACGTCTTAAAAAGGCTTAACAGCATGGGTCTTAACAGTGGCGGTGTGGCAAAGCAGCGGCGTAGCAGGGGGCAATGGGGGGCAGTGGCACAGGGAGGTCGTGGGGGGTGGCGTAGCAGCGGCGTAGGGGGTGGGGTGGTGGTGAATACCGGTGGAGTAGCTTGACGGCGATCGCACGGTGGAGGAGCTCAGTGGTTGGCGATGACGACGACGTGGTTGTCGGCGTGACGAGGCTATGAAGGAGCTCGTCGATGGTGCGACGATCGGAGGAGAAGGTCGAGTGCTATGTGAAAATATCTTGACCTTTCGCAACAGTTTATGGATACCGTCGCTAATACGGTAGCCAAAATGCCATTTGAGGGGGCGCACTTAGAGACAGTTATACCCATAATTGTCGCCAATTGAATTTAACTTATCTTTTGTGTGGACATTGAAATTTGGGGAGGTGCACTCTTCAATGGACATTAGCAACCATTTTTTTCGAAGTTGTCGCTACAAGAACGAAATGGGCACGCTTAGGGACAGTTGTATCTCAAAACCGCTCCCACTGAACGACATCAACTTTTAGGTTGGCGTAATTTTCCATGGGACAATTGGAGACGGTTTAGAAAGAAACCGTCTCCAAAACCCCAATTTTTCCATCAAGTGCGTAAAAGACCTGCCCTCCTCAATTATCATTTAGCAACAGATTCAAATGAAAATAACTGTCGCCAACTATTACTCCTTGCCACAATTGGTTGGTGAGAGAGGGAGAAGGATTTTTGACAACAGTTATTTAAATAACTGTCCTCAAAACCATTCATTGGCGATAGTTGTAAAACAGTCGCTCCAAAATTATTGCAAAACATACATTTTCTAGCAGTGAGTCATGGAAGGAAAAAGTTTTTTATACTTATTAAGAGGTTTATCCACTTCTAATGTGTCATTAAAAATCTCCACCAAATCTCTTTGATTTCAACATAAATTTCTATGTTACTACACATCAATTGTATCCCAATTAACGTAATAGGCTCACAAATTCAACATCCCTCACACACCAATCTTTCATAAATGAAAACTCAAACTTAACTAGGTCCATCCTATTAACTTAAGAGTCCCTGTTTGACCATACCTTGCTGAAGACCCACATAATTTTACACAACTCATTTACCCCCGTGTGAATTATAGTTAGGATTAAATACCAAGTGGTTATTTAACGGGGGAGAGGGAACGAGTCCGTAATATGCATGTAGATTTTTTTTTCTGGAAACTGCTCGAATTGTTATTTTCCTTTGAAAAATACACAAATATTAGGTTGTAGTAATGTTTTAAAACTCAGTCTAAACAAGTCAATTCAATTGAACATTCGAGCCTTACTGGTTGGAGTGGTCGATTTGGATGGTAAAAGCCCAAATCATGAAGTAGTTAATATTGAGTGGGATCGGTTGATTTGGCTATCTAATTTGATTGTTTTCTTAAGAGTTAAAAAAAAAATATATATATAATTTTAATTATATTTTCTATTTTTACTTAGTATTTGTTAAACACATAAATTTTAGTTTAATTAAAATTATAAAATAGCTTTTCTACTAAATATCTTCGTTGATTCTTTATTAAGCAGTCGTTTAACTTGATTGGATCGGTTGAATTAATAAAAATAAAACAACGATCTTATGATTTGAGTTCTTTACATGTTGACGTATAAATCGCCAATTAAACGATTAGAAAATCAAACCAATGTTGATTGTTCGATCTTACATTTGTTTGCAGTGGTCGCAAGGATATCTCACTTTTCGGGGGTGTGCATCTGTGGAGGACGTACCATCACACGACTTTGACCTACTAAACCAATGGAGTACCATCCAACGACGCTGATCTTTGTCGTTTCCTGGTACTCTTTAATTTAGAAGGTCAAGCCGTGAGACGAATGCTCAAATATATATATATATATATGTGTGTGTGTGTGTGTGTGTGTCTGTCCGTCTCCCGGGGAAATGCGTGGGTGACGCCTCCCGTCCCCCTTTTTCAAAGAAAGATGGGGAAAGAATGCTCGTGTATATATGTGTGTGTGTGTGTCTGCACGCACCACCATGACAGGCCATCAGGGGAATTTCTCATCCCCATTCACTGTAGGCCTAAAGAAGTGGCACGCCATACTCGGTAAGCTCTCTCATCCCCCGTGTCCCATACTCTACATATTAGCTACTTGTATGCATTATACGTTACAGGCCATCCACATGAACTGTGAGGCTTTGCTTTCCATTTTTACTGGTTGTGCTTTAGCATAACCATTTTGGTTATTCAAACATGAAAAATAGAGGCATGTATCCCCAAGCTGTGCCCACTGCCCGAAGGATGGGTGTGCTACCAGCACGTACTACCAGCTTTGTCTTGGGAATTTGCACGAATCCAACCAAAAAAAAATGTGGACCTTTATCTCTCCACTGCCCTCTGGCATTCCTGCTGCTCTTTCTTGCTCGGCCTCCTCTGCTCCCTCGGCCTCTTATGTGCTGCCCCTTCTTCAACTTTGCCACACTGCCAATTGAGCGGTTTCATCCGTCCATGTCAAAAAGCCCAATGAATAACAAATTTCGCATTAGTTAAAAACTCCATTTAGATTTAACTTACAAATTAACGAATCGGATCGATTATATTTGATTCATTAAAAATTCAATATATATATATATATATATATATATTAAAAAAATATGAGGTATACACACCTACACACGCGCAGAGACACACACACACACATATATATCGGAATACATGCACTAACTTGTGGATGACCGAGGTATTATCTTTTAAATATATTTTAAATATTATGCTTAATGTTATAAAATTAAATTAAATAAATTACAAGAATCCATCTTATATTTATAACAAAATATCATCCAGTAATTTATATTTAAATAAATCCTTAGCCAAATTAAAGATGAATCAGTCAAAATTAACAATATTTACGAACTTTATACTTGAACGAACACTAAATAAATTGAATGGATTCTTCGATAACATAAATGAATCCAATCAAACTTCATCTTTCCTTAATGAATTCTAACTTTAAAAAAACCTCTTAGCAAACAGAACCAAACCTGAAAATGTTCACTTAAGTCCGATTCACTTACACCCGTAGTTTCAAGAGAGGGATTTGTAGTTCTCGCGACGGAGCGGAACCATATGCAGCACCAGCTGTAAGTTCGATAGTTATTTCTTAGAATAAATTATACAGAAAAATCTCCACAATTGGGGGATGACGTCCAAGGTTCCCAATTCAGATCTTACGTGTGTGAATTTAAAAGATGGGACACCAGATCTGAAATTACCCATACTTGAAGGCCTTTTTTATAAGTTTCTTCTTTTTCTTGTGGGGGTAGGGGTTGTTGAGGTGCCGATTTCGATAAGATGGCCGAAGCTTTTTCCTATATTTAAGTTGGATCGGATCTATCAAAACATCTCTCACCAACTGGATACTGCACTCGCAGATTCCTCAAGTTTGCACATCTCCATATAGTTTGATTTCTCCCTACCCACATGCCATCCGGTCCTCATAGATCTCTCTCCAGCCTCAGAACGTCAAATCCATTTGCCAGTTGTAACATGGATTTTAATTTTTTACAAACTTACTTTTATCATTAACATTTGGAGCATCATAAGTAAAATGCACCCTTCGACTTAGTAATCACACCTTCGAATTCCTTCTTACATAACCATACCTCTTCACGAGACCAAGTAGGATAGGTCACCCACTATGGTCCCTTTTCTTTATCTGGCCTCCCAAACTTCTCCACTTGGTAGCAAAATCAATCCCCACCCAGAAATCCGACTCTCTCTTTCTCAAAAATTATGGAAAGCAGCTTACCAGTTGTGAGATTTAATATCCTAATATATGTCATTTCAGAATCTGAATAGTTGAGGAAGTTCTCTTCCCATACCAACTTATCGTTTCGATAATTCCATTTTTCCAAACTAAACACTATCTAATCTTTATGTCTCTTGGGCTTCTTTGCTGTTAAATTCTCGATTCATCAGTAGAACTCTTCATTTGAAAATCATTCATTCTGATACTTATGAACCTCACAATGCACATCATAAACCTAATCATTTAGTGGTTATACCAGACTGGCTTTTATCTGGTCTACGTAACCTCTTCTTCCAGATTTATTCTTTACAAACACCTCTCTAGGCAGGCAAATTAGATCAAGAAACAAATCACCTTCAAAAGTGGGATGTACTAACCATGGATACTCACTTCTCTGTCCTCTTAAACAGTGTCCTCTTGAGTCACATCAACAGTAGCCTCATAATGTGGCCAAGTCTCACTTTTCTCATCGTCTGTCTCCCCTCTTTCTTTAATGATGCACCTAAATCACTGGGATGCTGATTCCGCAATCCACCATCAATATTTATTTGATTTTGGGAAGGCAGGTGCAAAGAGCTTAGATCAACAAGCAAAGACCTAGGATATACATGGGATTTCTATGGCTAGTAAGGTACTCTGAAGAGTAACGCAATAAACAATTCCATTAACAGGTATTTGTGGATGACTTTTATGAAGTGAAAGCAACGGCATGAACTTCATTTGTGGATGTCTAATAGTTCTTTCATCTTTTGTTCATGGAAAACATAGTATTTTGATTGGCATTTCACTTTTTACAGAAAAGAACTTTTCAAGGTTGAACACTTGCTTCCTCATTGCTCAGCATACACACATGGAATATGAAAAGTCCTTGCTGATCTTTTTTCTTGTGGAGTGCATTTTAGCAGTTCCATTCGTAGGTTTGCTTCTCTCGGCATGCAGGAAGGTTTAGGAATTCATTCCTTTGCCCTCTTTATCTCCTTTGGTTCTTCCATATCAATTATCTTCACCTCCTTTTATTCAGTGTTGTAGCTGGGAGAGCTATAAGCACACAAAATTATATTTGGCATGTTATTCATCTCTCTCTATTGTTTGTATATATATATATCAATATAAAATAGATATTTATCATAATGAAAATTTCTACTTGCAGAACTCTATCTCCACTCTTGACTGCAGCATGTTTTTCACAGTGGGGAATTTCATGCTCTCCAATGGATTGTTTGGACTCGTAGGAAGCCTTTCCATGAGAAGCGTGACCCTTGTCATATTGGGCTTCATCCTCTTTGCGAATGGCCTTGCTCTGGTGACATTTGCTCTTGGATGGGACAGCTCCCATGCCACCATATTCTCTGCATGAGTTTGGAAGCCCTTGATTGTTGTGATGTCCATTGTACTCTATGCAGCTGGTTCTGTTTTCACCTTTGACTTACTGCTATCTGCTTGACTTGATGAGTCTGCTGTAAGCTGAACATCAATAGGCCTTTATAGTAGATCCTCAAGGGGTTTCATATTAGCACAAAAAATGTTGTTCTTGAGCTGTTGGAGCTATGTGAAGTTCAATCTTGTGTTTAAATAAGTCCATTGTGGAAATTTTATTTAAACTTATGAAATTCTTTCTGTATCATGTTTCTTTTGCAATAATATATTTTTTTTCAATATATGCAATAAAAGACCTATATTTCATGTGATAAAGCAATGGAACATTGTGGAACATGATTTAGTGTATAGCTTGATCCCAAGTTATAGTAGTTTATGTGAATCTTCTTCTTCTTGTTACATTCCATCAAGTCTCCAACATCTTCCACAATCTTTCTGCTTTGTATGGTCCATTTTGATGTTCTCCCATCCTCATACCATGGCGATTGAATTCAATTCAGGTCCACCTTGAATTCTATGTTGAAGGAGATATATTTGTAAAATAGATATTATTGGTTATTCCTTTTTTTGAGAGAGTTATTCGTTCTTCCTTGTTTAGTCCTGTAGTGGAGTATTTCAATGCAACCAATTGCATGATGTTTAATGCACCTAGACTACTACCCAATCTGTATCCAATCAAGTGAAGACTCAAAGGCTTAGTAAAAAAGAATCAACTCTTCTTCTATGGCAACTCTTTGCACTAAGTATACCTACCACATCCAGCAATGGGCTATGCATTTGTATGTACACAACAAACAATCGTCAATAAGAGGTAGTTGATGTTTATGGTGAACAAGGGGTTCTTTTAGCATGGTTGCAACACCGCAGTTGCAGTGTATTTGTAGTTTTCTGTGGAGATGATGAGTTCAGAGCAATGAAGAGTTCAAAGTGGAGTAGGAAAGAACTCCTAAAGGTTGACCAAAGCACCTACTTCATATTAGAGGAGTTAAATTCAATCTGTTACTGGCATGGATACTAAATTATGTGGTTGTTGAGTTATATGCATTTGGATAAAGGGATCTTGGGTGTGAATCCGTCTACCCTGTGTGTTATATGTTAGAACCACGCCCTTCTCTTTCTTTTTAGCTTTAGTGAAGACAACCGTAGTGGTACTAGGCAGTAGGTAGGGATGCAAATGGGTCGAGTTCATATCAGGTTTGGCTAAATCCATATCCATATCCATTTACAAAATCCAAACCTAAACCCTACCCATTTATTCATTGGATACAAAAATTCAAACCGATACCTACACCCTTCTATCCATCAAGCACCCATATATCCTATTTAAAAATTGATCTTACAGTCAAATTGTGTCTAAATTAAAAACAAAAAAAAAGAAAACAATATATAGCAAGATTCATAATTGTTTATTTTTATTTTTAACTAAGTCCAAAACATAGGATTTGTACCATCACAGAAGCAATGCTTCATAATGTACTTTGATGGATAAGGGGAAGTGTGTGATATGGAACTATAACATTATGGCAAAATAAACCCAAGCTGAAACATCATGTAGTCATTTAGGTTTGCATAATATTACGATTTAAAGCATTATAATTTGATGCTAATTCATGTTGACCTTGGATAAACACACCGGTGGAGGAAACATTTGGTAGAGTAAAAAAAACACTGAAAAAAGGCATATAACCAAGTATTATGTCAATGATGGTACTACAATGAATCTAAAAACCATCTCCCAGCGTTACATCCACAAAGAGCCATCCAGCCCCCTTAACCATGCTTGTCCCTTGTGTGATCATATACCTTAGACAAGCAGATGAGACTAACTAAAAGAAAATCCCCTACCGAAAATTTGACATCATTGCGTACGCAAGGCAGCTTCAAATTTTTTGACTTCAAACATGGGCCTAAGATGAATCTACGTCAATATGGCTTTTTTAATTCAAGAAATGATCCTAAAATATATTTTATGCCAGGAAGGAGCATAAAAAAAAAAAGGTAACCTTTTCAGTAAGTAGCAACATGTATACTGGAAGAATACAATGTAACAACGTTAGCACCTAAAAGTAGGCCTGTTGGGGGATAACAAATAAATTTAGAGAAGTTGTTTCAAATTTATATGACATCAAAGTGTTGGCATAAAACTTTAGATGTTACGATTCGATTCTTTGATCTCTACAGGATCCGAGATTAATTCGTCTAGACTAATCTTAAGATCTAGTCGTCCAACGAGGAATAACTAAAAACAGGAAATAAACCACATTCACACATATAATAAAACTAAGTAAAAGGAAAAATGAAATAGTAAAGGAAAGTAGAGCAACTGTCTCAAAAATAGTACATGTCACAACAACAACAACAGAAAATAGAAAGGAACGAGAATAGTAATTTTAAAGTCCAGTACTCACAACTACAGTGGAAACAAAAGAGTTGGAAAGAAAACTACTACGGTTGGGATCGGTAGGGCCCATCGCCCTCTACAGTCGAAAACTCGGGCTACTCAACTCCTAATCCTTACAGGGTTACGAAAAGACAGAGTTAGCGAATGCTGAGTAGAGTGGTATTTACATTATTTATGTGCAAGTACAGTAAACCAAACACTAGATTTTATTCTCATTTCCATTTATCTCATCTATGTATTTCTGGTTCATTTATTTAACAAAGGATCCAAGTATTTCTTGATCTTGCTTGTTCCTCGTGGGAATGATCTTATTGCAATCTTTTCCGTGGAGTAGAAGGTACATGTAGTGTTCTCCTGGTCAAGAGAGTCCCCCGTGGTAGTCCTACACCCGGTCAACCACCCCGAGGTCACTGTCAAGACGTAGCGGTGACTACAGCATGCGTGATAAGCGCACGGGTAGCTACCTCACATTGGCACGCGGTCAGTCATTTCCACTAGCGGGTACACCTAAGGTACAGCATAGAACAGTATAGGGCCTTGCCCTCTCAGAACAGGGGTCTCACCCCTCCACAGTCTGCATACTTTCGCTTGACTACCCCGGTTTGCCCAGCAGGCCTAACAAAGTCGGTGTAGGGTGGCTAGCTTAACCTTGGGCCTTGTGGGGTGGCTAGCTCCCTTCCTTCACTAGTAACACGCCTCGGTACCACGTACGCAAGGGCCAACAGGAGTCTTTGTAGAGTGGCCAACCCTAACTCCAGGTCTCAACCCAAGGGCGACTAACCTCGCTCTACACTAAAAAGGGACAGTTGCTCTCCTTGGTACCATGTACACAAGGGCCAGCTCACTTCCCGTCTACATTCCAGATTCCTTTCATACACAGGAGTTCTACTCCTAATTCCCCGTAGGGTTCATGATCATATTCGTCTCATATATCAATGTCCAGATCTCATGGTTCATAACTCGTTCCTCATCCATATACAGGCAGCTCGTGTTTTCACAATTCAATTCTCAATCATATACTTGCAACTTGTGGTTTCACAGTTCAATTTCTCATTCACATACAGGCAACTCGTATTTTAACATTTATCTCAAGTAAATAGAATAGCTCAACATTAGACTTATACATTTCTAACCTAGGGTTCATTCCATATCCTAGAGTTTCAATCAATTTAATCTAAGCAAGCATATTCTTTATTCACATCTTAACAAATGAATTAAACCACTTTATCGGGTATCACGGGAGGAATGGGAGCCTGCATCGTAGATCTCGTCGTCTCTGCAGGCCCCGAACAAGCCACTGGTTGGTAACTTGTACCAATGACTAATTTACATCAGACGAGGTCAAAACAGTAGGTACTCAACACAAATGCATAGGGAAACTCGAGTGGAAAATAGCGATACTTCGTTTGCAGAAATCCGATTCCGTTTGAGCCCTAAACGGGCCAAAAACACGGTTACTGTCCAAAATCAGACATCTAGGACTAGTCCCAGATGTCTTAAAAGACGTCAGATCTCACCTTGTGTCTCCTATGGTATCCTTAGATGTTTAGATCCCTTCTCGACCGTCTGGGGGCAGCTCCAGACGTCAGACAAAGCCTCTGGTCGTCTGGAAGTACCTTCAAACTTTCGACGACGTGATCAGACATCTAAAAGTTTCTGGAAAAGTGCACTGCGTGCCTTCCTAAAGCCCTTCACCTGGATATGAACATCGTAGGTCTATTCTCAGCTTGACATCTCCTGTGCTACAATCTGCATGGCGGAAAGTAGCGCAGGAAGATACGTACCTCGCGCGATATTATGCTTTCAGACGTCCGGCTTCAGCTTCGGACGTCTCGATGCCTCGCCAGACGTCTGGTCGATGCTCCAGACGTCTGATACTGGAACTTTTCCAGTACCAGAACCTCCTCTGCGATGCTGCTCTCCTCACAGTGCCATCCGCAACGCATCGCAGCAGCTTCAGCAGCTGCAGAGGGTTGGGAGGTCGCCTCCCCGAGCCCCTCCTCGTGTGTGCGCCTGCCAGTGGTTCTGCGAGCTCCGTCGAGCTCCCCGAAGGTCCACCGACCTCCCTTCATGATCTTCCTTCCTCTCTCTCTCTTCCTCTCTCCTTCTCGTTCTCCCTCATTCGCCCTCTCTCTCGTCACCCTCATTCTCCCTCACCACGGCCACACAGGGAGGACGCTGGAGGTGGTGGTGGCTGGTGGTGAAGGGGTGATGGTGGTGAGAAGGGGGTTTAAATAGAAGGGGGTGTTAGGGTTTAGGGGTGAGGGGTGTGGAGGAGAGAGAAGCTCTGTGCGTCGCCTGTGCGTAGCGCTAAAGGAACGTACGAAAATTCCCACTTTTAGACGTTCGGGCCTGTGTCCAGACGTCTGGATAGACGTCTGACTGAAACTTTAGACATTTTATCTAGCTAAAAAGGCAACGGGTCATTTCATTAGAAGTGGCAACAAAGAATGTATTCGATTAACTAAATTATGTAAACAAATACGTGAAATATGCAATCTACACTGTTCATAGTAAAAATGTTACGACCCGGTTCCCGAATCCCTACAGGACACGAGACCAGTCCGACTTGACTGATCTCAAGACCCAGTCGTCTAACAAGAAATAACAAAAAAGCAGGAAAGTAAACCACATTCACTATGCTATGTAACTAATAGTAAAAAGAGTATAAACAGTAAGGAAAGAAAAGCTGCTAACAGTATATTTGACCACCACAACAGTAAAGCGGAAGTAAAGTATAGAATGTAAACAGTAACAAGAGTCTGAAACTCACTGACAACAGAAAGTACTACAACAAAAAGGCTACTACTACTGGGCTCTATTGGGCCCAGCACCCTCTGCAACCAGAGACTCGGGCTGCTCAACACCTGGACCTGAAAAGGGTTATGAGTAACAAAGTCAGCGAATGCTGAGTAGAGTGGCAACCAACTAACTAAAGCAGAAAAAGGTAACAGGTAAATTATCTATTCCAGTTACTTTATTTCACAAGTTATTCCTTTTCACCCATTGGTTGTATTTTTAGATCTCTTTCTTGATCTCGAATGTTCCCCGTGGGAACGATCTTGATTGCAGTCTTTTCCGAAGAGTAGAAGAAACACATGGTGCTCTCCTGGTCGGGAGAGTCCCCTGTGATAATCCTACACCCAGTCAACCACCCCAGGGTCACTGTCTACACGTAGCGGCGACTACGGCATGCGTGATAAATGCACGGGTAGCTACCCCACACTGGCACGCGGTCAGTCGTTTCCGCTAACGGGAATGCCCGAAGTACAGCATGGAACAGTATAGGACCTAGCCCTCTCAGTAACAGGGGTCTAGTCCCTCATAACCAAGCAGGGGTCTTGCCCCTCCACAGTCCGCACACCCTTATCTTACTACCTCGATTTGCCCAAAGGGCCAAAGAAAAGTCAGTGTAGGTTGGCTAGCTTAACCTCGAGCCCCGTGGGGTGGCTAGCTCCCTCCCTACACTAATAGCTCTCTACGGTACTGTGTATGCGAGGGCCAACAGTAGTCGGTGTAGAGTGGCCATTCCTAACCCTAGGTCCCAACCCAAGGGTGGCTAACTCCGCTCTATACTAAAAAGGGGATAGTTGCTCCCCCTTGGTACCACGTACTAAGGGCTAGCACACTTCCCACTCACATTTCCAGATCCATTCCATTTATTTCCAGGAGCTCTACTCCTAATTCCACGTAGGGTTCATGCCCATATTTCTCATGCCATTCCATACCATGTTTCATCATTCACATTTCCGTTCTCAAGTTATACACATACAGCTCGTATTTCTATCATTTACATTTCCATTCTCAGGTTATACACTTGCAGCTCGTGTTGGTGCTAGAGCACCATGATCATTTGTTTTGATGATAACAAAACACGTGTTATTTAACATTTGCAATTTGAGTCCTAGATTTCAGGTCAATTGCAAATATGGACGTGTTTAGACGGAACTCGAGCTCGCATCCAGGATGGATTGGAGGAGCTTAATGAAGAATAGAGGAGGTTCGCGTGGAGCGACAGATTGAAGATAGAAGACAAGAAGAATAGGATAGATTCTTTTCAATCCTTTCTTGTATCTCTTGTCTTTATTTTCTTGCTCTTTTTATTTTCCTTAGAATATTATGTTAAAGAGACTCAAAGTACCCTAACAGTAGTCCTAGGAACACCGGCACAACCCTAGGATACTTAGGTTTTCTGTAGAATACTTAGAAAACCAATATAGGGCTCAAACAACACTTACAAACGTCTAATTCCCAAATCAGACGTCTGATAAAGTATTTGAAGACGTCTGACTGTTGTTTCAGACGTCTGATAACTGTTAGGCTAGACATACTTAGTTCTGTCTGATGAAATCAAACGTCCAGACCTTAGACCAGACGTCTTAGGAGACGTCTGATGACTTTGCCAGACGTCCAATTAGTGGACCGTTGGCTGGCTTAGGAAACACTCAAGAATATGACCGTTAGAGCCTTATCAGACGTCCATAGGACTGTCCAGACGTCTGATAAATGACCGTTTTGCCTCGGCTGACCCAAAATCTCTTCTCAGAGATTTTCTAGCCGTTGCAACGTTTGGAAATCAATTCCCATAGTAAAAGTAGGTTTCCAGACGTCCAGACATAGTGCCAGACGTCCTATATGTCGTCTGATGGACTTGCACAAGAACCCTATTTAGATCTGATTCAAGTCAGGAGGAAACCCGCATAGAATCAGACGTCTGACCTTTAAATCAGACGTCTTAAAGTGGCCTTCCAGACGTCTGATAATTAGACGTCTGATCACCCTGTCAAGTGTAATCATTGTCCTGATTTCGGCCTGATTCTCTTGGGCTTTGTTCCCAACGGCTATAGAACCTTTCCTAAGCCTTCCAAAGCCTTCCTAAGGCCTCTATAAATAGAGGGGAGCCTTTACACACCTAAAAAAAAAAGAGAAACACAACACACACTTGGATACACTTAGCTACACACTTTCACACTCTTTTGTGTCCAGAAAAGATCTTGCTCTCTAAGCTCAAGTTCTACATCTTGAGAGCATCAAGCTTCGCGCACCTGCTCTCCCGCTGTTGTCTACGAGAGCGACGTTGCGCCATCGCGTGGCACACGCACCACGTCATCAACTCGACGCACTCCTTGCAAAGGGGAGTTTCCTATTTCTTATAGAAGCTAGGTTTAAATTCCTTTGTTGGCTCTATAGGATTACTTGTTTTATTTTATCTTTGTCTTTTGGTTGGGTATTCGCTTTGCGAATTCCCGTCTCCTTCGTGGGACAAAATCCTTTTCGTGGAGAGAAGGGGTTGAGGAACGCTACCCTCGTACTTGTAGCGTGGTTGTACTGAGGTTGAATCACCCTCGTTTTAAAGTGATTCGGTTAGTGGATTTGATCAACTAGGTTGATCGGAAAATCCTAACCCGAGAGGGTTAGGTGGTGATTTCCACCCGGTTTGGGTTTCCACCTAAAAATAATTGTGTACATTGTGTGATTGGTTTTCTTTGGTGAGATTGCTTTATATTTCAATTCCGCATTTTTTACGTTACGCTAATCTCACCCCCTCCAAGCCCAAACCTACAGCTTGTACTTCTATCATTTAACCTATACAATAGGTAATTCATATTTCACATGCAGCTCTTATTCATTAACAGGCAGTTGTTATCATTTCTATTTATTCCTTCAAGACTGAAAATCGAACACGCATATAGACATTTCAAGCAACTTCTCGTCCTAGGATTCATGCCATATCCTAGGTTCTAGTTATTCAATCCACATATGCATTCAGGTTTATAATTAAATTAGGGAAAGCCACTCTACCAGACAACCCATGAGTATTGGGGGCTCGAACGGCAGGCTCACGTGCCTCAGCAAACCCCGAACCTGCAACGGAACGAAGTCCTATAACAAGGAACAATCACAACAGACATTCAGAATAGTATAAAAGGCCTTCTAACAAGTAGAGGAACTCTCAAGGAAAACGTCGATAACTTGTTTGCGTAAAACGGACCTCAAATGGACCCTAAATGGGTCAAAAATAAAGCTACAGACTCAAATTAGACGTCTGGCACAAGGTCCAGACGTCTTAAAAGTAAACAGGAACTCACCTCAGGTTCTGCGTTAACCTCAGACATCCAGAACCTCCTCTCGACCGTTTGGACCCAACTCCAGACGTTCGACCTATCTCTCTGACATATGGGAGTGCTTTCGGTTGTATGGTAAGCTGTCCAGACGTCCAAAATGCGTGGGAGGGCGTGTCCTGGGCCTTCCCGAAGCGATCCCTACATGCGACAATAAATCTCCCGTAATTAGCCACACAAAACGTAGCTGCGAAGTGGCCTGCATGGCTGTATCCGCAAAAGGAAATGTACCTTCACGAAGATCTACTTTCAGACGTCCAGTGTAGTCACCAGATGTCCATCCCGACGTCTGGACGTCACGCCAGACGTCTGATTCTGGGAAAAACCCAGAACCAGAACCTCTTCCTGCTCTCCCTCGCGGCGCGTAGCTGCGGCCACGCCTCCTCGCTTGCAGCTCCGGTTGCAGTAGTGTCGGGGATGACTCCCCCGACACTCTCCTCCTCCCGTACGCACCGCTTCGGCCGTGCATCCTCTGGCGAGCTCCCACGAGCTCGCAAGCTCAAGCTCTTCCTCCTCTCCTCACGTCGCCTCTCCTCCTTGTCGCCGCTCTCGCGCTCTCTCTCACGCTAGCTCCTCTCGCTGGGGTGGAGAGGAAGGGAAGAAGGTCGCTGGTACTGGTGTAGTGGGGAAGAGAGGGAGGGGGAGAGGGGTTTTATAGAGGCGCATTAGGTTTTGGAGGGAAGAGGGAAAGAGAGAGAGAGGGTACTGTCTGCGCGTAGCCCACGCGCAGATGCGAAGCTCGTACCAAAAATTTTGATTTCTAGACATCTGGGAAGGGGTCTAGACGTTTGGGAAGGGACCAGGTGTTTGACTGACAGTCCAGATGTCTTAAAAGACTCAGGACAGAACAAGTCTTTACATCATAACAAACTTAAAGGAAGTTTCATCCCCGGAACTTGAGCTAGCTAGGGTGCGGAAAAAGAACATATACGCATAACAAACTTAAAGAGAATCAAAGGTGATCCGAAAAGATGTACCCTCAAAAAGCTCCGGGTACCGCTCTCGCATCGCCACCACAATCTCCCAGGTAGCCTCCTCGTACCTCTGGCTCCTCCACAAGACCTTCACCAAGAGTACCTGCTTCCGTCTCAAACTCCAGACAACTCTACTTAGTATCTGCACTGGTCTCTCGGGGTAGGTTAGATCGTCACCCACCTCGACGCTCTCGTGGCTCAGAACGTGACTGAGATCGGCGACGTACTTCCTGAGGTTGGACACGTGGAACACGTCGTGCACACTAGAAAGTTGGGCAGGAAGGGCAAGGTTGTAAGCAATGGGTCCTACCCACTCTAGGACCTCAAAGGGCCCCACAAACCTCGATGCAAGCTTCCCTTTCACCCCAAACCGCTGCAGGTTCTTCATGGGCGAAACGCGAAGAAAGACGTGATCCCTAACCTCGAACTGCACCTCTCTGCGCTTTCGATTAGCATAACTCTTTTGTTTGCTCCTGACAGAGTGAAGTCGTCTGTGAATCTCCTTTATCACCTCTTGACTCTGCTGGATCAGCTTAGGGCCAACCTCCCACATGATCCCCACCTTAACCCAACTCAAGGGCGTAGTATACCTCCGTCCGTACAGAGCCTCGTAGGGTGCCATGCCGATACTCGAGTGATAGCTATTATTATATGTAAACTCTGGCAGGGGTAAGTACTCCTCTCAAGAACCCCTCCAGTCCAGTACACAGGGGCGTAAAGGGTCCTCAAGTGTCTACATCGTGCGCTCTGACTGTCCATCCATCTGGGGGTGGTATGCCGTGCTAAGCCTCAACTGTGTCCCCAAGGCCTGCTGAAACTCAGCCCAAAACTGGGAAGTAAAATGGATATCCTGGTCGGATATGATCTCGCACGGAACTCCGTGTAGACGTACCACGTCACGAATATACCTCTCTGCCAACTGTGTTGGTCCCAAGGTGACTCGGATCGGCAAGAAACGTGTCGTCTTCATCAATCTAACTATAATCACCCAGACTGCGTCGTGTCCTCATTGGGTAACAGGCATGCCCACCACTAAGTCTATGGTGATGCTCTCCTACTTCCACTCTAGCACAGGAAGTGGCTGCAACGGCCCTGCAGGTCTCTGATGCTTGGCTTTCACCTGTTGTCACACCAAACACTGCTGCACGAACTCACCTACATCCCGCTTCATCCCTCTCCACCAAAAGTCATGTCTTAGATCATGATACATCTTCGTTTTCCTGGGATGTATGGTGAATCTGGACCCGTGTGCCTCAGTCAGGAGCTCTCTCAATAGCTCCTCATCCTTGGGAACGCACAAACGTCTCCTCATGCGCAGTACCTTGTCTAAAAAAGAGAAGTTTCCTGAGTCCTCTGACAATACTCTGTCTCTCAACGACTGTAGATACGAATCTATCATCTGTCCTGTGATGATGTGGTCTATCAGCTCTGGTCTCGTCTGTCGTGTCACTGTCACTGTCACTGCCCCACAATGCCCCTGTAACTCTAAGGGTCGCCAACTGCCCAACTCCTCCATAAGTCTCCAACTCTGTGCCTGTAAACTGGCCAAGTGGGCAGGCGCCTTTCGGCTCAAGGCGTCAGCCACCACATTGGCCTTCCCCGGATGGTACGAAATGCTGCAGTCATAGTCCTTCAGGAGCTCTAACCAACGTCTCTATCTCATGTTAAGCTCCTTTTGATCAAACAAGTACCTGAGGCTCTTATGATCCGTGAATATCTCAAAAGTCTCACCGTAAAGGTAGTGCCTCCATGTCTTCAGTGCGAAGACAACAACTGCCAGCTCTAAGTCATGGGTAGGGTAGCTATGCTCATGGGGCTTCAGTTGCCGCGAAGCGTAAGCGACAATATGACCTCGCTGCATGAGCACACCTCCTAACCCCTGCAACAAAGCATCCGTGTAGACAACGAAATCGCCACTGCTATCTTGGATGGTGAGCACATGAGCTGAAGTCAGCCTCTCCTTCAACTCTTGAAAGCATGCCTCACAAGTGTCTGTCCAAGCAAAGGCACGTCCTTCCAGGTCAGCTGGGTCATAGGACGTGCAATTTGTGAGAAACCTTTGATAAATCGCCGATAGTAACCTGCCAGTCCCAAGAAACTGTGGATCTCTGTCACTGTATGTGGTCTCTCCCACTTGAGTACTGCCTCTACCTTGGCTGGATCCATAGCCAAGCCATCCCCTGAAATCACATGACCCAAGAAGGTCACCTGCCTCAACCAAAACTCACACTTGTTGTATTTGGCATACAACCTACGTCGTCTCAACGTGTCCAGAACCATCCACAAGTGTTGTTCGTGCTGTGTTTGATCCCGTGAGTAAATGAGCACATCATCAATAAATACCACCACAAACTGTTCCAGTTACGATTTGAACAACCGGTTCATCAAATCCATGAAGGCAGCGGGGGCTTTGGTTAGCCTAAACGGCATGACCAAAAACTTGTAGTGTCCGTACCGGGTGCGGAAAGATGTCTTGGAGACGTCGGCCTCCCCGATCCTCAACTGGTGGTAGCCTGATCTCAAATCTATCTTGGTGAATACCGTGGCACCTCGCAACTGGTCAAATAGATCATCAATCTTCGGCAGCGGATACCTGTTCTTGATGGTGACCCTATTCAGCTGTCTGTAGTTGACACAAAGGCGTAGGGTACAATCCTTCTTCACAAATAACACCGGGGCTACCCATGGGGACGCACTGGGCCTCACAAAGCCCTTCTCCAAAAGGTCTTGCAGCTGTGACTTGAGCTCTCGCAGCTCAAGTGGTGTCATCTTCTATGGTGCCGTAGAAATGGGGCTGGTCTCTAGTACCAGTGAGATCTCGAACTCGACCTCACTCTCAGGCAGTAGTCCTGGCAGCTTCTTGGGAAACACGTCGGGGTACTCTTTGACCACCAGAATGTTCTGAAAGTCTCCCATGGGGCTGGGCTTTGCCACTACACAAGCCAGGAAACCCTCACACCCCTGGCCCAAAAGTCTCATCGATCGAAGTGCAGAAATGCACCTGAAACCTCCATCCACCGGCTGTCCGTGAAACTCAAAGGAAGGCATCTTTGGTATGAAGAAGATGATCTTCCTCTCAAAATAGTCCACCAGTGTGTGGTAAGCGGACAGCCAATCCATCCCCAGAATCATGCCAAAGTCCTCCATCGATATCACAATAAGGTCAGCGGGGAGGCTGTGTGCCCCAATACTGACCTCACAGTCTGTGTAGACCTCATTAGCTACAAACAGCTGACCACCCGGACCTCTGATCACAAAAGGATCCTCTAACAACACACAGTTCTGTCCCAAATTGACAGCAAAACTCGTAGCAATAAACGAGTGCGTGGCACCAGAATCACAAAGTATGCAAACTAATCTGCCGGAAACTGTAACCATACCTGCCACCACTAAACTTGATACCCTGGCGTCTTTGTGTGTCAGGGCGTTGATACGCTCCTCAGCCCTCGGTGCGGAAGAAGCAACCACACTACGTCGGACGGGTAGCCGCTGGCCGATACCCTCCTTGCGATTGCTGTCCTCCCCCACGCACCTGGGAACCACGGCCACCTGCTCCTCAGCTCTCAGTGCGGAAGAAGTAGCCACACTCTGCATTGGATGGGTAGCCGCTGGCCGATACCCTCCCTGCGACTGCTGTCCTCCCCCACGCACCTGGGAACCATGGCCACCTGCTTGGCCCCTGGCGCTCAGTGCGGGGAGCATCTGCTAAGCTCCAGTCCTAGACGGGCAGTCCCTCCTGATGTGGCCCAGATGGCCACACTGGTAGCAGAGGGGGACTCGACTCCCTCCCTTGTTAGGTCCCTGCTGACGGCTGGGTGGGGGTCCAGTGCTGACAGCTAGCCCCTGTCGGGGGCCCCTAAAGGCCACTGATGGCCCCACAGAGCGAGACAGCTCTCCCGCGGGCGCCACGTGCCTCCCTTCTCGCCGGTCATATGAGTACTCTAGCTGGTAGGGCCTCTTCCGTCCATTGTCGGTGTCTCGTGCGGCCGGGTTGGTCTCCTCATACGTCATAGCTGCCTCCACCACTCTCAAGAATGTGGGCAGCTTCAGGGGTTTGACATACCCCCGAATGGCCAGCTGGAGCCCCTCAGTGAACCTCTACAGGCGCTCCTCCTCAGTAGCCACAGCTGTCGTAGTAAAACATGACAGCTCCAGGAAGCGCATGCGGTACGCGCTAACAGTCATTGTCCCCTTGCGGAGAGTGTGGAACTCCCGCCTCCTCTGGTCCTACCACGTCTGCGGGAAGTACTGCTCGCGGAAGAGGGTCACAAACTGGTCCTACGTCGACTCTGCCCTCTCCTGACCTCTGACTGCCCTCCACCACCTGTGTGCCACACTCTCCAACTGGTATGTGGCAAAGGCCACGCGGCACTCCGCAGGGTGGCGGAGGGTGTCAAACACCTTCTCGATCTGCTCGAGCTTGTCCTTCGCCTCAAACGGGTCCTCATCCCCCTTGAAGGAGGGGGGCCTCATCTTCTGGAACTGTTCGAAAAGCTCGTAGTGCAGCTGTAGTGGGGGAACAGGCATACCTCTAGGCAAGGTGGGCTCGTGCTCGAAAGTGTCAGAGTGCGGTAGGGGCGGTGGAGGACCACCCCCTCCCCCACGTCCAGCACTGCGACGGTCTCGTGGTCCCACATTGGACTCCCCCTCCACATCTCTAAGGAGAGGCACCTGTGGAGGCGGGTGGAGCTCCTCTCGTACTATATCTCGTATCAACTGCGCGAGGTCCTGGGCCTGAACGCCCGGGAGAAGTGGTTGGTCCACTGACGCCTTGGGCCCGGCACGTCCGTCCCTTCGACCTCGTCCATGACCGCATCCGCGGCTCGCCTCAATGACTCCACGTCGAGGCATCTCCTGCAAGGAGATGTAGAAACAGAACAAAAGAAGTCAACTCTAACGAACTTCAGCAAGGAAAACTCAGAACAGATGTCAAGAGGTACGTTGTGGTGGTTACTCTAGTTACATGCACGTGAATTGGTTATTCCCAAGCTAGTTGATTCATTTCTCGGGATGACCTTGCTCTAATACCATCTTGTTACGACCCAGCTCCCGAATCCCTACAAGACACGAGACCGGCCTGACTTGACTGATCCCAAGACCCAGTTGTCCAACAAGAAATAACCAAAAAGTAGGAAAGTAAACCACATTCATTATGCTATGTAACTAACAGTAAAAAGAGTACAAGCAGTAAGGAAGGAAAAGCTGCTAACAATACATTTTACCACCACAACAGTAAAGCGGAAGCAAAGTACAGAACGTAAACAGTAACAAGAGTCTGAAACTCACTAACAACAGAAAGTACTGCAACAAAAAGGCTACTGCTATTGGGCTCTACTGGGCCCAGCACCCTCTGCAGCCGGAGACTCGAGCTGCTCAACACTTGGACCTGAAAAGGGTTATGAGTAACAAAGTCAACGAATGCTGAGTAGAGTGGCAACCAACTAACTAAAGCAATAAAAGCTAACAGGTAAATTATCTATTCCAGTTACTTTATTTCATAAGTTATTCTTTTTCACCCATTGGTTGTATTTTCAGATCTCTTTCTTGATCTTGGATGTTCCTCGTGGGAACGATCTTGATTGCAGACTTTTCTGGAGAGTAGAAGGCACATGTGGTGCTCTCTTGGTCGGGAGAATCCCCCGTGATAATCCTACACCCAGTCAACCACCCTAGGGTCACTGTTTAGACGTAGCGGTGACTACGGCACATGTGATAAACGCACGGGTAGCTACCTCGCACTAGCACGCGGTTAGTCGTTTCCGCTAGCAGGTACACCCAAAGTACAGCACGGAACAGTATAGGGCCTAGCCCTCTTAGTAACAGGGGTCTAGCCCCTCAAAACCAAATAGGGGTCTCACCCCTCCACAGTCCGTGCACCCTTGTCTTACAACCCCAGTTTGCCCAAAGGGCCAAAGAAAAGTCGATGTAGGTTGGCTAGCTTAATCCCGGGTCCCGTGGGGTGGCTAGCTCCCTCCCTACACTAATAGCTCTCTACGGTACTGTGTATGCGAGGGCCAACAGTAGTCGGTGTAGAGTGGCCATTCCTAACCCTAGGTCCCAACCCAAGGGTGGCTAACTCCGCTCTAGACTAAAAAAGGGATAGTTGCTCCCCCTTGGTACCACGTACTAAGGGCCAGCACACTTCCCACTCACATTTCCAGATCCATTTCATTTATTTCCAAGAGCTCTACTCCTAATTCCCCGTAGGGTTCATGATCTTATTTCTCATGCCATTCCATACCAGGTTTCATCATTCACATTTCCGTTCTTAGGTTATACACATGCAACTCATATTTCTATCATTCACATACCCAAGGTCCGACTCTCAAGGAAAAACATTGATAAATTGTTTGTGTGAAACGAACCTCAAACGGACCATAAACGAGTCAAAAATAGAGCTACAAACTCAAATCAGACGTCTGACACAAGGTCCAGATGTCTTAAAAGTGAACAAGAACTCGCCTTAGGTTCTGTGTCAACCTCAATCGTCCAGAACCTCTTCCCGACCGTCTGGACCTAGCTCCAGACGTCTGACCTATCTCTCAGATGTCTAGGAGTGCTTCAGGTCGTCTGATAAGCTGTCAAGATGTCCCGAACGCGTGGGAGGGCGTGTCTTGTGCCTTCCCGAAGTGATCCCTACATGCGATAGCAAATCTCCCATAGTTAGCCACGCAAAACATAGCTGTGGAGCCACCTACATGGCTGTATCCGCAAAAGGAAATGTACCTTTGCGAAGATCTACTTTCAGACATTCGGTGTAGTCACCAGACGTCCGCCCCGACGTCTGGACGTCACACCAGACGTCTGATTATGGGAAAAACCCAGAACTAGAACCTCTTCCTGCTCTCCCTCGCCGCGCTCAGCCGCGGCCATGCCTCCTCGCCTGTAGCTCCGACTGCAGCAGTGTCGGGGATGACTCCCCAGACGCTCTCCTCCTCCTGCACGCATTGCTCCGGCTATGCACCCTCCGGCGAGCTCCCACGAGATCGCGAGCTCAAGCTCTTCCTCCTCTCCTCACACCGCCTCTCCTCGTCACCGCTCTCGCGCTAGCTCCTCTCACTGGGGTGGAGAGGAAGGGAAGAAGGTGGCTGGCAGTGGTGTAGTGGGGAAGAGAGGGAGGGGGAGAGGGGTTTTATGGAGGCGCATTAGGGTTCGGTGGAGGGAAGAGGGAAAGAGAGAGAGAGAGGGTACTGTTTGCGCGCTGCCTGTGTGCAGACGCGAAGCTCGTACCAAAAATTTTGATTTCCAGATGTCTGGGAAGGAGTCCAGACGTCTAACCAGACGTCTGACCGACAATCCAGATATCTTAAAAGACTCAAGACAGAATGGGTCTTTACAAAAAAGCATGTCAATAAGTTCCCTGCTTCATCACCACTAGAATTCAAATTGTTCCAGGATTCTTGATCACAATAAATACAAGGGAGAAATCTTGTCCATCCAATATAGCATCAAGTTGTGGCTTTAGTAACCTAACCACAATGATCCTAATAGTGAAATCCACCAAAAATCTAACGGGTATAGGCCCAAAACATTCTCGAAAGTTTGACTTCCCTCTCCCAAAACTCAACAACACATTCCTCTATGTTTTAGGATTCGCTATCCTCAAGGTTGGACTAAGGCATGATTTCATAACACTCCAACATTTCTAATAAACTCAACAAGCGCACTCTCGCAAAAGACCTCTTAACTTACCGACCTAACCAAAATTCCCCAAGGCCAAGGCTGAGACCTTTGCTAACATCCATTTGCAATTCCATCACTTCCCTCCAAATCACTCAACCCACCACCACAAGAACGAGTGCCAAACCGCAAGAATCTTCGTAGACCACAAGAATCACCTGATTGATGAGGGCAACACGGTGGTATTGAAGCTTCTGGATGATCATCTCACACATTGTTGTCTTCCTTGAGGTCGTCGCTTCTAGATGACCACAAGAATCACTTGGTTGGGTCATGTTTGCAAAGACTTTCATCCTTAGCATTATGGCATGTGCCCTGTGGTTTTCTCCTCTTGTTGTAGAGGATTTTCTACATAAATCAGTATTTCTTGTAAGTTGTTGATTCTACTATACGTGTTATATCTACATGATATTTGAGCCAAAAACTTGAAGGCAAAAAGAACTTGATCTTTTGGATTTTTTGCTCAAGATAATTATAAGTGGATATTGCAGATGATGTTGCAATCATTGTAATCTTACCTGGGGTTACAACAGGTGGAGATCATAATTGACATATTATTCAACATGACTTTAATTGTGGATTCAGATTATGGTGAAAGTGAACTAAGAATTGTAAATTGAGTGTCAACAACTAGTTGAGCCATCTCTTAACCATCAGACTAATGTTAAGCTTGGAAGCTTTATATTTATTATCATTTGATTGAGGTCAGTATGATTCTTGAGCGATTGGCTAGATTGAGGGTGAAAGAATTGGTCTTGACTAACTAATCATGTTTTTTTACAGATCAATTAAAGTAATCTAGTTGTTTATGCGCTTTTGGTCATCTTTTGACCAACCATTTAGACATTCCTATGATCAGTTAGATTGATTTAGGTTGCTCAATCCTCTAGCTAGCCTTTATCCATTTGGGAAAACATTCCTTTGAATCTCTAATCAATCCAACAGATCTAATTTTGCAGGTTGTGCTTTTGGTTTTGTAGAGAGATAAGTCATGTTTTATAATACTGATCTTTATAGCAATGCATTGTATGCTGATGCTTATTATCCACACTCTAACCATGGTGTTGTCCTTCTTCCATGTTGCATATTTTCTTCTCTTATTTGTAGGCTTTGGCTCAACGAGCATATGTTCCTTGTCTTGTTCTTCAACAACATTCAATATGACTACAACCATGGTGAGTCTACTATTTTCAAGGCTATATCTCACCCCAATCAGAGTCCCATACACATAAACTAGTGTTCAAATCTAGGATTTAGTTTATTCTACATAGGTATCAAGTACCTAGATAGCATAAAACTATAGCAAATAGGTGGCTAAATCAAGCAAGCAATCTAAATTAGCCTTCAAAGATCAATATAAACTCAAATCCAAGTTGGTAGAGGTAATCAAAGTAGGCTAGCATCTCTTCAGGCTTTATGGCAACCACTCAGGTGGTCAGTCTCTCCCTATCGAACCTCCTTATCAATTTGTAGTGGCTTTTATGCAATAGACGACGATGGAGCTTTTGTACGGTGACTATGGAGCCTTTAAGTAGGGCTAAGGTTGAGCAATGATCCTACTGCTAGTCGGAGACTGCTAGTCAGAGTGGTTTCAACGACGAGGTTTTTAGTTGGAGAAGTTTAGGCAATGAGGTTGTAAGTCATAGAGGCATCAATCATAAGGCTAACAGTGTAAGGGCTTGAAATTTTTTGCAGTTATTTTGAACTCCAACAAAATCTAATGATGTTCTATGATTGAAGATTTTTTGGTCCCTTTGATTCTTAGATCCCATTTAGCCTTACCAAAATTTTGTGAGAGGCATTTTGAGAGAAACAACTGGTCTGTGGACTCTTTGATTTTTGGCCTTTGGTGGAGGGGTTTCTCCAATAATTTCCCATTCCATTTGTGTAGTAGGATGGCTTGTTTGAGAAGCTAATGCTTCTCTTTTATCCCTATCGAGTGTGACATGGATAAGACCACCACCACCACCGATGCCCTTCTCTCCTCTCTGCCTCCTCCATGCACTGATCCTCCTCCCCAACGGCTACACTTGTTGCTACTGTATTTGCCACTGCTAGTGGCATGGAAGGAAAGGAAGAGAAGGAGAGAAGATAGAAGAAGATAGAAGACCCACCCTACCCTTTCCCCACGATCTGCCCATCCTCCTCTTCTCCTTCCCGACTGCTGCTTCTCCATGCTCTCTCATCGGCCAACTGCGACGTTGCCATCCACGACTATTGGTGCTATTACACCTTGCTGCCGTGGCAGCAGCTGCCCTTGCACATGCGAGGGTTGCAGCCACACAGGTGCTACTGTTGTTGCTCATGGCACGCAGCAGCTGCTACTACTATTGTTGCTTCTGAATCGGTGGTCGACGGAGGAAGATGGTCCCTGTCGAGGCCCCGTCCCACATGGTGTGCCCCCTTTCCTCCTCATTGGTAAAATCCCTAGCATCATTTTCACTTTAGGGATTTAGGGATTTTTAGTTGGGCTATGGATTGCTTTGGTAAGGGTATTAAACTGATGTGTTACTATTGTTGCTGGTGCAAGGATTTCGGGAGGGGCAGCCACTACGTGGAAGAATGGAAAGTTCAAGATAAGGTAGGGATTTTTATTTTTGGTTTCCCTCTTATAATTTTTCCTCTTGGACATCTAACAAGGTTGGAATCATGGTATTTGAGATTTGAAATTGAAGATTTAATGTGTTTAATTTCGAATCTCATAAGGATGGTAAATAGGATGGGTTTTGATGAGAATCTCATCATGAACCCTAACTAGCACAATCTAACCCAGATATGTAAGAAAAAGCTCCTATATAACCCAAAGAAAGGCTTAACTCAGAGAATTCTGAGTTTAAGAAGAAAATAAATCATAAGGGGTAAAACTGCAATTTCACCAATGCAGTTTGCAAATAGGGTAATTAAGGATCCAAATACAGGTCAAACAAGCCTAATAAGAAGGACAGTGGGATGGTCGGATCTAAAAAGAGTTATAGCAACTTTAGGAAATTAAATGACATTCTGTAACCCTAAAACAAATCTACTTCAATTCACGAGGTTCGAGATAGGATAAAATTAACTAAGCCCTCTAAAATTCATAGAAAAATGATCTCTAGGGTTTAAAACCTTCAATTTGGCCTTAGAAACCCATTTTGACCTACAAAGAGAACCTTGCCCAATTAATGACTTAATCTGGGTTTTTACGTAAATTGGCTGGCCAAACATGGTCCAACCTAGAAATAAAATTCACCATTAAAATCCTTAGGTTCAAATTAGTCTTGTATAAAAACTTGAGCCTAAGAGGAGATCTCCTTGACTGATTTTTCAATTTGGTCCTCTTCATTTACTTTTTGACCCTTATCTTTCGAAACCCTTGCATTTTGGCCCCCATTTTTTCATCGTTCTTTGCAGAACGGTCCCTCCTGCAAAACTCTGCGTAGCACCATGCTCCAGCGACTTTGCGCGGAGCATGTTGCTGCGCAGAGAGGGGTGACCTCCCTGCAAAGCTGACGTGGGGTTCCCTGCGACGTCCTCTGTCGTAGGGACCTGGTCATGCTCTCTGCCGACCCCCATACCTTCCGTGCGAACGCGCGGAAGGTATGGGTCCCCTCTCTGGCCACGCTCCAGCGAGGCTGGCACGTCGCCAGCCCGCGCCTCCCTCTGTGCCAGCCCCTTTATAAGGACCGGCACCCCCTGCCGGTTCCTCCAAGCTCTCTTTGACGGAGAACAACCCCCTCACTTCATCCCCTCCTCCTCCGTCAGACGGCCAGCAGCTTTCGGCGACTCCCTCCTCTTCCTCCTCATTGCTCTGCCACCTTACCTGCAGCAGGGTTCTCCTAACCCTCTCATCTGTGCCGTGCTGCACCCGTCAACACCCTCTGCCTGGTTCCTCGTCGCCGCACTTCTCCTCCAGGGCCCTTTCTTCCCCAGCTCCGACAGGTACGAGCCGGTGGCTTCGCCCTCCCCCTTCGTCCAAAACCTAGGTAATTAGCTTCCTCTCCTCCTCTCTTATATTTTCCCTCTCTCAATTTATCTTTTTGCCTCACCGCACACGACTTCCACCTCCGCCTGCTCCGTCTCCAACCACCCTCTCCGGCGAGCTCATCCCACCTCCACAGACCTTCTCACCCCTCGCCGACTACCCTAAAAGCTTCCCCTCACTCCACTCAACAAATCCCCCCTTCCCATCCACTGCCAGATGCCACCCGACGACCCCCCGAACAGACCCATCTCTCCGGCCACAGTCCGACCTAGGGCTACCACCATACACCGCCTCACGCCTCGCCACCACCCGCACTGCCTTTGCCGCACTCCGACGAAGCTCCCTGCATCCTCTGATTGGGTTGAGAGGCCGTATTCTTGTTTCCAGGTCGACGACCCTTCACCGCCATTACCGAGCTTCTGAAGCTCCTTCACCTGCAGCTGTAGGTGCTCTCTCGCCTAGGCTCACGCCCCAGGACGCGAGGCTTGCCTCCACGAAGCATCCCAGGCCTGCAGCTGGGGCGAAGGCCTTGAGTGCTGCTGCGATTGCCTGCAACTTCCTCAGCTGCAGGCGCCAATTTGGGTGGGACATTTAGTCCCACCTCGGCAGTTCTGGAACCGCCGCAGCCAAATAAGTGGAAAAAGTGTTGCAGGCTTATCGCCTTTGAACATAGGGGTCAGGTCCCTCATGCACGCTGCACGCCACGCGCTCGCCCTCGTCCGCGCTCACGCCCCGTGGGTCTGGGCCGGATCTGACTATCCTAATCCGCGCACTCCTTGCCCACCACCGCACGTCGGTGGGCCTGGTCCCGGGCGCGATACCCGTACCCAAATACCCGGCTCTAGGAGAGCGATCCTATGAGAGAAATCTGAGAAAGAGAGAGACGCGGGGAAGGGTAGGGGTAAGTTTTGCTTTCTGATCCTTGTGTAAGCATGCAAGAGCAAAAGGAGAAGGAAGGAAGGCGGCCGAAGCCTTAGCCGCTTAGGGCAGAGAGGAAGAAGAAGAAGCAAGAGAGAAGAAATAGAAGAAGAGAAGCACTGTAGCAAACCTACAGTTAAGTCGTCTGACCGCTGCATCAGACGATGGTTGAGCAACGGCCAGAGGAGATAAAGCAAGAGAAGAAAGAAAAAGAAGGCAGAAGAAGAAGAAGAAGTCAGAAGAAGAAGATTGTCACAGCCGTGTGCAGAGAAGAAGAAAAAAGAAAGAGAAGAACAAAGAAAGAACAGAAGAAGAAGAAGAACTCTGCGGAAGAAAAGAAGAGAGAAGACACAGCCGTGAGCAGAGAAGAAAAGAAAGAAGAAGAAAAGAAGAGCAGCTGAAAGAAGGAGAAGGAAAAGGAGAAGAGAAGAAGAAGCCAAGACAAGCTCCCTCTCTCTCTCTTTCTCTCTCTCTCTCCCTTATTTTTGTAATCTAATAGAGAACCTTTGTATTTCTAGAATTCCAGTAGCTCCCTGAGTTCGACCTCGGGAAAACCATTTCCGAGTAAAAATTTTTGTAATGATAACCTGGTAGCTGTCTTATTACTACAACGACTGTTACTTGACATATAACAAACGCAAACAAGCTAACTGGACAGCAAAACCCATGACGGTCATCAGGTTTCAAGGGAGCTAGGCATACATGCACCGTGATGGAATTCATAGGTTGGTGAATGCCATAATTATATTCTATTGTTTTGGTCACATATTCGTGATTTCATAACCTCATACTAAGATATGCGATGGGATGGGGATTTTCCTTGGCTATGATAACCCATAGATGTATCTCCATGATGATTTATGTTGGGTTTGATTAATAGTTTCAATGGGGTTTTATGGCTATGAAAGGCCCTAGTATGAATAGTACCTGGTTATGAAGGTTGGGGAAAACCTGGGATGGGTTTTGAAGCATGCCAGGATAGTGTTGTGCTCGTTACATTATTAGGATTTTTGTGGTTGAGAATGTCATGTTTTCTTATATGTTGTAATGGGTGAATGATGAATCTGAGTCATTAGGGTCAAGGAAAAGGGTTATGTAGGGGATGTGACCTGTTGCTATGGATTGGATGATGAGTACACCCTGGATCAACACTAGTTAGTCAGCACTGGTACTGGATGGCTAGTGTCAAGCCATTGTGACATGTTAATTGGGGACAAGGAGTGCCTTGTACCGGTACTAATTGATTAGTATCGGTACAGGCTCCTAACCTTGGCGTAAAGAGCTTGCGAATGGCTGGGGCTAGGAGTGCCCAATACTAGTGCTAATCGATCAATATCAGTACTGGGCATTTCTCCTCGGCTCAAATAGTGTATAAATGGAAATCTGGGAGTGCCTAGCATCGATCCTAAGAATTAGTACTGGTACTAGCACTACTTGGTGGCCAATAGGTGGTAGGCACCCAAAACTGATACTGAATATAAGTACTGGTACTGGTGCCTTAGAATTGATCGTACTGGTGCCTTGGTAACATCCCAAAATTCAGGTTCCAAGTCATTTCATGGTGGTCCAGGTCAATTCGAACCTGGAAACTCGGTTGTGGTTCGGTGATGGTGTTAGCACTTCCTTAAATTGCTAAAAAATGCATATTTCTTGTCAACACCTAGCCAAACGTTGTCAAAAGGGTAGCATATATGGTACCATTGGATTTCTCTCATCGCAAGCTTTCCGGCGACCCTTGTTTCGTACGAATCCGAGGTGTATAGCTCTAATTATTCCCAAAACAATTCAACAAGGACCTATATGTAAGGTGGACCTAATCCTATGGATATTTCGAGAATTTCACGTATTAAACCCAATCCCAACAAACCTTGGGCCTACATAAGGATCCCTTAGGATCCTTGGGTTGTTATCTTCTCTCTAAGCCTCTTAATGAAGAGAGGAAGAGAGATGGAAAAGCTTAAGCTTTTCCTACATAAAAGTTAAAAAATTGCTCGTGGACCTGGGTGCGAATTTGCAAAACCTAGGACTCCCATCGCAAATGTCGTGGCGGTGGTGGTAGTGCGAAGGCGAGCACAGCAGATTGTGACGTGTGGCACGATCAACGGCTATGGTGTGACAGTGAGTGCAATCCAGCGATGTGCGGGTAGGCGAACCACAGCACGATGATTGCGCAGCAATCATAGGTCTTAATTGGCCTAGATTAAGCTAGGACTTAGCATAAGTTAGGGTTATTCACACATACATATGCATTGTCTGCATCTTTACTGCTTTCCTTTAGCTATGCATGAAATAATGTTATAATGTGCCGATTAAGTGCATTATGCCAATTGCAGGCAATAAGCTGATCAGGAGCTCGATCTGAAGCTGGATCAGGAATAACAGGAGTTGTAGCAGAGCTGGAGCAGAAGGCCTAGTTTAGATGTAGGAATAATAATGTAAGGGGGTTAAAAGTTTGCTATTCTATTAAGTAGAAATAAAGCAGTAAAATGTGAAGAGCTTAGGTCCATCCTAGCCCTAGGATAGCCTAGAGACTTCCCCAAGCCTTAGCCACCCTTAGATTAGGTCACAACACCCTAGGAAGCCCTAAAACCCTAGTTCCAACCCTTATCTGGACGTCCAGATAAGTTATAGGACGTCCAGGACCCTTAGCCAACTCCCGCATACTTCAAACCCACTTCTGCAGTGTTATTGGACGTCCAGACACTTTGTCAGACATCCAATTTCTGCAGAATACCCAAAATAGAACCCAAAATCCTTCCTGACTCTGATTGGATGTCCAGACAACAAGTTTGGACTTCTGATTTCTGAATATAATACGTCTGATTCTATTATTAGACGTCTGATATTGCTCTCCAACTCCTGTTTTGAGATTTAAGCCTTGATCTTGGATCTCTAGGTTCCTAAACCCAATTCCAACCCCATAGGAACATAAATTAAGGTGCCCTAACCCTAGTACATCACCTCTAGACCTCCCTAAGGACCTAATTAGGTCTTCACTAAACCTAATTGACTTGGATCTTAGTCAATTCCATCAGCCTATTCAATTGGACTCATTGAGTCCAATTGAGCCCTGATCTCAGCACACACTATCCAATTGGACTCAGTGAGAGTCCAATTGACCTAGACCTGACTTAATTGAGTAGTTTTACTCTCAATTAAGTTTCCACACACCCAATTAAACTTGTATTAAGTTTAATTGCACTTTACCTTAGTGAATTAGGGTTTATAACCCTAATTTGAGACCTACCTTGACCTAAACCCACTAGAACCCAACCTAATCAACCTAGCCACCTAAGTTTCGACCCACACACACCTACACACACCATCCACAGGAAAATATCAAGCCTAGAGTTCTCTAGAACTCTCTACCATGTGTCGTTGCCTTGGTTGCCAAAAATAGCAACCAAGAGCCATTCAATTGTTAGATCTACATTTGGTGGATCTAAAAACCACCATCCACCCTCTCTCTCTCACTCTTCCACGAGCTCCCACCATAGGCCTCTCTAGAGAATTCCATAATTCTCTAGAGAGCTTCCCTTAGGTCTATAAAAGGACCCCTTGGGTGGCCATTTGCATCCATTCACTTCCTTGGCATCCATTCCACTTAAGCTAGCCACTTCCATCTCCACTCCACCTCCACGAGTTGAGCACCACCATGGAGGCCACCATCTCCACGCCAGGAAGCTGGATCAGCTCCCCAACCTCTCTCCAAGGGCCAGCCTAAGTTCCATTGGCCGCCCCTCCTTCTCTCAACCACTCAAAGGCCATCGGGGACCACCCCTGAATGCCCTTCTATTCTGCTAGATTTAGATTATGCTCTTCGTATATTTGCTGCTTTTATTTACTGCTTAGTAGTGTAGTCTTACTTCTCCCCCAATGATGCATGCAAAATCCCTCCATCGATTCTTGTATGCGATCATTTTTTGGTAGCTAGATTTAATTTTCAAGCTTTTATATACAAGCTTTCTTCTATATTCCTTGTGCAACAACTCCCAAATGAATAAATGAAAACACATTTTTATATATATATGTCTCTATCTGTTTGAAATCACCATGAGCTTAATGATTGCTATTATCTTTTGCGTGATTAATGTTGCCTGTTTCTAACTTTTAATATTTTTGCAACTAAGCATGTCGTACGTAAATATGTAATAATCACGAACCGGCATGCGATTCTAAACAAAGTAGAACGGCAAAAGGATCGATTTCAAAAGTAAAAGCAACACCTCCTAGAGACGAACGATCGGGACTCAAGTCTCGTTATCTTTAGAAATCAATTTTTGACGAACATTTTTGCGCGATTATACTACGATTTCCGACGACTTTCAAATGCATGAAAACGGTTTTTTGTCAAATGGTGCCGTTGTCGGGTAGGCAACGTCATTTTCTTGATTTCGATCTTTTAATCTATCACTGATAAATCTGCCTTTACTTTATTTTTGATGTGCAGGACAACACGAAATGAAAACAAGATCTGTGCACACACCGAGCGCGGTGAAGAAAAATCAGGTGCACATCATCTATCTTAGTTTAGGTTTCTCTTTCTAAACCTTAAGAGTAGATTTACTTGCTGTAATTTCTTTTCAAAAATTCCTTCTGAAAAAAAAAAGATTTTTCTCATTTTCGTGAAAAAGAAAAAAAAATCTAGATTAGGTTTCCTTTCGAATCTAGGTTACTTTAAAAAAAAAGAAAAAAAATATTTTCTATGAATCTTTTGAAAATTTTTTTTGAAAAAAAAAACGTACAAAAGTTTTGAAAAAAAAAAAACATCCTTTTGGTGGAAAGGCTAGATTTGAATTCAAACCTCTTTAAAAGGCTTTTCCATTATCTACTGATTTTCGGTCAGATTTCAAATCTAACTTAAAAATTCGATTGCCAAAAAATTCGTTAGCGAAAAATTTTGAAATTCAGGCTAAACCTTCATTTTCAAACCATCTTTCAAACTCCCCATTATTTTGAAAAAATTCTAAGTATAAAATTTTCAAAAATTCATGAAGTGCACAGGGGTCAGATTGACCTAGATTCAAAAATTTTCAAATTTAAGAAAGCAATTTCGAGCAATTCGCAAATATTTTTTGACTAAAAATGGTGGAGTTTGAAAGATGATCTCATTGGCTTTATTTTTCATATTTTTTCGGAATTTTTGAAGATCATTTGATACTATTTCAAAGCGAAAAACCGACTAGGGGTCAAAATTCCAAATCTGACCCCCTGATATTCAAAATTCCCTAAAAATTCGGTTGAAATAGTAAAAATTCCAGAAAAATATTCTCGGAAAAACTGATTGAAAAAGAAATCTACTAGAAAAATTTCAAATTAATTTGATTCCAATTATTAGTATAAAATCAACATTAATTTTGTGGTCTGCTGAAACAGAGAAAAAACCCTAGAAGTGCATGCAACCTAGGTCAAACCTTTAGGGTTACAACTAGAGACCACACATTGGGCTAACTTAGACTTAATCAAGTCTAGTTAACCGGTGAACTTGGTCACCTTGTGGACCACTCACCACAAACCCCACTGAAGAAAACGGGTTAAAATTAACTTTAAAATACGAAATCAACCCGTGTTCGTTGTCGTACTATTGGGTGAGTTTAATCTCTCTTGCCAAACCTGGTGACTAAGTCTGTGGGGTAGTGTCAAACGATCGTGGCTTGGGGGTCAACGGAACCGGAGGCGTAAGCCAAAGGAAGAACCTTCCCTTTAGTCCTCTCGTAACCAGACTGGCCGGGTTAGCTTGAGAGGCGGGATTCACTTTCAGTCGGTTGTACGACGAACTTATCTTCAGGAATTTAAATCCGTAACGAAAAATCTGGTCACCTGATCTATAAGGACCATTTGATTGACAGGGCCTTAGCCTTATCCTACGTGGCTACACCAACCGAGGGGTTGGGTGGTGTATACACGGAAGGAGGTCACTTCGACCTCACTTGGTTGGACCTTGGGAGCCGCTCCCAAGGAGGTGAGTCACTTCTTCTATCTGCTGAGCCGCGATGGCTAACATTGGATCTTGACCTAATCAGGATCCAGAAGAGCTGGACCCACGAGCTTATCTAAGAGCTCGGGTCACTGAATCAGCTCAACCTTGGGATTAGAACCCAAGGTGGCGAAGACGACTTTTCACTTCACCTGATCCTTCTCCTCGGGTTACCGAAATGGTTAACCCATATCCTAACCCTGGATATTATGACCCATACCAGTCAGTCCCTCAAAGGATCGCATCTTATAACCCAGGATATGGATTTCGTACTCCTGCTTCTCACCCATGGAACATGGGTAGACCTGATTCACCCCCTGGAACCCCTGAAGAGCTACCGATGCATATGTGGCCACATTATAGAATACAGAGAGCTATAGTGAGCGCTAAGGAAAAGGCCACATCCTATCTACGCGAAATCCAGGTTATCATTGAGCTCAACCAAAGACAAAGCCAGATTCCGCATCAACAAGCTGTGATGGAGCTCCTTCAGGAAACAGCAGAGATAACAAGGCGAATGGGACAAAATTGGGAAACTCAAGAACTATTGCTTTTGAGATATCAAGTGGAAAATAGCATTGAAGACCTCGAAGAATCTGAAACAACTACGCCGGAAGAACACACAGAAGATTCTCGGGAGCAGATGCTTGAAGATCACTCAGGGGAAAAAGAATCTAGCGTGGATATGAGACAGGAGCAGGAAGTATGCCGAATGGGTTCATCTAAGAACTCCATTCAGAAAATTGAGGAAAGGACTGATATCTCCAGGACTGAGCTACAATCAGATTATCCTGAATCCTGGGAGACACCTATCGGGTTAGATGACCCAATTGAGACAAGGGAAGTAGATCCAATTGAGGATATGGATCTTGAGGCAAGCATTACATGCGACACTACTGATCAATCTAGGCCACTTCCCATTGTAGGTGAACCTGTGCTAGAGCCAACATCTTCTAATCTGCACTCTTCTTCTTTCACCTACATCCCTAATTCGGATATTAGAGATTCTGAGAGGACACTTTCTATCCCTCATCCAAACATCCGAAAACCAGAAGTAGCTATGGATGCTTTGATCAAAGAAATAAATATGCTACCTGAGGCAGGAATTATTGAGGAACCCAATGCATATGAGGGTAAAGCTTTGAGCAGAATGAGCTGGAGATGCACCTATCATCCTAGTCAATCTAACAGATGGCTCGACTCTGAGCCTGAAGAGTCAGCCTCTGATGAATCAGAGATGGGTACTGATGAGGACGAAGTAATTTCTGGCGAGGATTTCAGTGACCTCCCCACAGATCTTCTACTTTCACGGATACCCCCGCATGACCCAGAGCTTGGAGAGGGAATGATCTTTGATGTCAATTATCATTATGAGGATCCCTATGACTCAGATTTTGGTTTTGAGGTACATTTTGATCTACTCCCTCAGCAACTTCCTGCTGAATTGTGGGACATGATAAATCAGCTGAATCAACATCATATCCCCCCTCTGATTATCCTCTATTTTCCACCACTCCACACTTTCTTATAGCTAGACTTTTTGGAGTAGGGGTGCACAATCAGCTGGTTCGTATCTCCGGACCACTGATCCTGGGAGCATACGAGCATATCTTTCTCTTAATCTTAGCCGGCTCCTATGCTAGAAATGACACATCTCATTGAGCTTTCGCCCAGCTGGAGGTGTTAAACTCAGCATATATAGATATCATTCGCCCCACATTCCACCATCATTTATATATAACCACTTTTATACATAGCATATTTTTGTTTTAGCATATTTCCCTTTATATTGTATATTAACAGGTTGGCCGGTGCTGAATATAATTTCAGGAGCAATTACAGGTGATTTCTACCCATTCTCTCCTTTGCAGCATTTATTTTCTTTTACATTCATGCATGAGGACATGCAAGAACTTCGGCATGGGGGGGTAGATACAAAAAAACTGAAAAAAATTTTATGCCAACACTTAGGAAAACCTCGGAGCTGCATGCAAAACGTACTTAGGACCTTATATAAAAGAACAACCGACTCCACCTCCAGTGCTCTCATTGGAGCTAGAAATCGTTCGCAACAACCAATTCCGACTCACCCGCTCACCTTTTGTTCTAAATTTAGGGTCAAGATGATTGTAACCTGATACGGGAAATTCACGAAGTACAAATTATATGAGGTTACATGTTTATAGCATATATAGATATTGCATTCATGAATAAGATTATTTTATTTAGAGAATGCATTAGGGATTTTATCCTTTAGTTGATTTCTGGAATCCAGTATAACTTTCACACACACGTAGAATTTGCAATGGATTCACGATGAAGGCTGATAAACGTCTTCAGTTTGTCGAGAAGAAGCAGTGCTTCTTTTCCTGAACCCTTGGACAATGTTTTGGGAGTTAGACAGATTTTCCTCCAAAAATCCACCAAATAGTGTGAGATAGAGTAGAGTGTACTGGTGCTCTAAGATTAGTGCGAGGAATCTGGAATCTTAGATAATTAGGTGATGATGCTCTGAGATGAGACATAGTTTCGCTCTTGGTTCCTGCATATACATTTTTGTGCGAAATTTTGAGAGCCATCGAATAAGGCAATACGCGGAGAGCGAGTTTTTATAAAACTAGGGCTAAGGTGGATGGTTACGACCATTCTTTACGGAATCCTCGGTTGAAGGAGGGTATTGATGTCAGGGTCAGAAATACACTGTCCTATCCGTCTCTCTCGGTGCCATGAGTAGGCACTTCCACCAAATAAGCCGCCCAATGTCTCTTGAGTACCACCAATCCCCAATAATTCCTCCTTAATAAAGTTCATGGATGTATGCCAGTTGTGTTATGTTGAAAAAAAAAATTAAAAAAAAATGAGAAAAAGAAAAAGAAAAAGAATGATTAAAAGAAAGAAAAACTGAAAAAAAAAAAAAAGAAAAAGAAGAAAAAAGAAGAAATGAATGAATATTTAGTGTTTATCAAGGCAATACCACCAAATAAAATTAAGCTCCACCAAATATGGCTTTAACCTATTTTTCTTGTGTTTCTGACCGCCCGAATACTGGCTGAGGAATCCCAACTTAGTGTTAGGGTTATGAGAACTCAATTAAAGTGTTAATGCCTAGTGAGACCACCAAATACAGATCCTATGTGTGAATCTGGTGAGGTTGTGAGCTCTAAGAAAAAGAAAGAAAAAGGGCAAGAGAGAATGAATACAAAGGAATCAAAGAGAGCATAATTTTTCTCATCTTTCTCTAAGTTAAGTTACTTAGTAATTCGGGAATTTGGATTCTGTAATACTAGTCTCTATGTAGCACCAAGTGAGAATGAGCCACCAAATATATAATCCTTTCCCTCAAAGATTCTCTACCTAAGCCCAAAGTCGGGGTGAAATTCATAGAATATCTTGAATACCCCGAGGGAAGAAATCCGCCTATCCTGCTAGAATTTTTATTAGGGGTCAAGTACAGGCTTTAGAGGTGTATTAGTTTTCACTCAAATCCGTTGCAAAAGCTACATAGCTGCACCTTCACGATTGTCTGGATTTATAGAGCATAGGATGAAAACAAAGGGAGAAAAATCTCTTTGCAAACACTTGATAAAATAACCAGTCCCTTAGGGACCCTTGCTGTAAATAATTTAGTCCTGCATTTGCTAGGGACTAGCAAGATTTAAGCATGGGGATATGATTGCGCAGCAATCATAGCTCTTAATTGGCCTAGATTAAGTTAGGACTTAGCATAAGTTAGGGTTATTCACGCATACATATGCATTGTCTGCATCTTTATTGCTTTCCTTTAGCTATGCATGAAATAACGTTATAATGTGCTGATTAAGTGCATTATGTCAATTGCAGGCAATAAGCTGATCAGGAGCTCGATCTGAAGCTGGATCAGGAATAACAGGAGTTGTAACAGAGCTGGAGCAGAAGGCCTAGTTTAGATGTAGGAATAATAATGTAAGGGGGTTAAAAGTTTGCTATTCTATTAAGTAGAAATAAAGCAGTAAAATGTGAAGAGCTTAGGTCCATCCTAGTCCTAGGATAGCCTAGAGACTTCCTCAAGCCTTAGCCACCCTTAGATTAGGTCACAACACCCTAGGAAGCCCTAAAACCCTAGTTCCAACCCTTATCTGAACGTCCAGATAAGTTATAGGATGTCCAGGACCCTTAGCCAACTCCCGCACACTTCAAACCCACTTCTGCAGTGTTATTGGACGTCCAGACACTTTGTTAGATGTCCAATTTCTGCAGAATACCCAAAATAGAACCCGAAATCCTTCCTGACTCTGATTGGACGTCCAGACAACAAGTCTGGACTTGTGATTTTTGAGTATAAGACGTCTGATTCTATTATTAGACATCTGATACTGCTCTCCAATTTATGTTTTAAGATTTAAGCCTTGATCTTGGATCTCTGGGTCCCTAAACCCAATTCCAACCCCATAGGAACATAAATTAAGGTGCCCTAACCCTAGTACATCACCTCTAGACCTCCCTAAGGACCTAATTAGGTCTTCACTAAACCTAATTGACTTGAATCTTAGAAAATTCCATCAGCCTATTCAATTGGACTCATTGAGTCCAATTGAGCCCTGATTTCAGCACACACTGTCCAATTAGATTCAGTGAGAGTCCAATTGACCAAGACCTGACTTAGTTGAGTTGTTTTACTCTCAATTAAGTTTCCACACGCCCAATTAAACTTGTATTAAGTTTAATTACACTTTACCTTAGTGAATTAGGGTTTATAACCCTAATTTGAGACCTACCTTGACCTAAACCCACTAGAACCCAACCTAATCAACCTAGCCACCTAAGTTTCGACCCACACACACCCACACACACCATTCACACGAAAATATCTAGCCTAGAGTTCTCTAGAACTCTCTACCATGTGTGGTCTCCTTGGTTGCTAAAAATAGCAACCAAGAGCCATTCAATTTTTAGATCCACATTTGGTGGATCTAAAAACCACCATCCACCCTCTCTCTCTCACTCTTCCACGAGCTCCCACCATAGGCCTCTCTAGAGAATTCCATAATTCTCTAGAGAGCTTCCCTTAGGTCTATAAAAAGACCCCTTGGGTGGCCATTTGCACCCATTCGCTTCCTTAGCATCCATTCCACTTAGGCTAGCCACTTCCATCTCCACTCTATCTCCATGAGTTGAGCACCACCATGGAGGCCACCATCTCCACGCCAGGAAGCTGGATTAGCTCCCCAACCTCTCTCCAAGGGCCGGCCTAAGTTCCATTGGTCGCCCCTCCTTCTCTCAACCACTCAAAGGCCATCAGGGACCACCCCTGAATGCCCTTCCATTCTGCTAGATTTAGATTATGCTCTTCGTATATTTAATGCTTTTATTTACTGCTTAGTAGTGTAGTCTTATTTCTCCCCCAATGATGCATGCGAAATCCCCCCATCGATTCTTGTATGCGATCATTTTCTGGTAGCTAGATTTAATTTTCAAGCATCTATGTACAAGCTTTCCTCTAGATTCCTTGTGCAACAACTCCCAAATGAATGAATGAAAACACATTTTTATATATATATATATCTCTATCTGTTTGAAATCACCATGAGCTTAATGATTGCTATTATCTTTTGCGTGATTAATGTTGCCTGTTTCTAACTCTTAATATTCTTGCAACTAAGCATGTCATACGTAAATACGTAATAATCACGAACCGGCATGCGATTCTAAACAAAGTAGAGTGGCAAAATGATTGATTTCAAAAGTAAAAGCAACGCCTCCCAGAGACAAACGACCAGGACTCAAGTCTTGTTATCTTTAGAAATCAATTTTTGACGAACATTTTTGCGCGACTATACTATGATTTCCGACGACTTTCAAATGCGCGAAAATGGCTTTTGTCACACGACATGTGCGCAGGTTGGTCCGCATTGATCGATTGATCGGTCTAGTTGAACCAGGTTGGTTTAGAACGCCTCGAGCTATTTTGTCCAGTTCTAAGCCTTCCAAACCTGGGATTTCGACAAACAAGATACTGTTGGAATCGTATCGACGCATACTACGCGTTGGTATACTTTATTTTCGCTTTTGAGTCCTATTTCTTTTAGTGAAAAAGAAGAAACATGACTAGGCATTCCTAACCCTATTTCTGGTCCGTGTAAACTAGGTCTTACCTCCAGTGCATGTGCGGATTCCGAGGCAGGTGTGGAGATTGTTCCCAGGCCCTATGTGCACGGTTTAGAATCACTGTGACCCTCCGAGGACATTAGGTGAAATAGTCTACCATTCTCTCAATTTCGTCTTATTTTCGGGAACCTGTGGATCTATCTTGTGCAATTCTTCGCGTGTACCTCTGAGTCAGTAAGCCTGACTTAAAGTACTGGATAGCTATAGCATCGTGAGGATGCTTGCACTTAAAGTACTAAGTTTTGAATCGGTCTAAATAGGACTAGAAAGACTCAGTCTTCCTTTGCTGGATCTTTGACAGTTTCTCAGGATTATCCTTGATTTGCTGCTGACCGGCAAAATATCGACAAAAATTGTTAGCCAACTCTCGGAAGCACGTGATTTGGCTTGCTAGTAGTTCATTGAACCACTCATGAGCCATCCCGAATAGGTAGGACGGGAACACCCGGTAGAGGACTCCATCTGGGCACTCGTGGACTAGCATCATTTGCATGTAACTCCCTACGAAGCTATTAGGGTCTGACGTTCCATCGTATTGAGTCAGGATGGGTTGCTTGATGTTACGACTTGATCCGGCTTCGTACGGAATCGAGTTGGATCGCCTCATCTATTATCTCAAGACCCAGTCGTCCAATAAGGAATAAATGAAACCATAGATTTTCACACATGCATTATAGCCAGAAAGAAATAATTAACGTGAGTAGGAAAATGAAAACATGTTTCATACACCATGATCCATTCCAAGAAAAAGTGAATGTAGCATTTCAAACATAGCCATTAGAATTAAAAGATACGAGCAGAAAGTAGAAGCTAAAGGTTCTGAACAAAACGGAAATACTCACTATCACAGGATAAAGATCGTGCTACAGCAGAAAAGAAACTATTAGGTTTTCGGCTAGATTTGGCTAGGCCCAGTTCCCTCTGTAGCCAGTGGAACTGGTTGCTTACCTTCCTATCCTGAACACAAGTGGTAGACGTCAGCAAAAGCTGAGTAGAGTGGCAAGTATACATTAAGCGAACAACAAATTTAAACTGATAAGAGAACTCAATATTATTTCAGGCATTTGTATGTCTTATGTTTGTTTATTAGCTATTAGTTTCTTGATTTCAAGTATTCTAGCAAAGGGCCTTACTTCCTCTTAATTCACATGTTCTCTATCGGAACGATCTTGTTGTAGTATAGTTGCGATGTAGAACATGCACGTCGTGCTCTCTTGGCCGAGAGAATGCCCCCGCGTTTGCCCTACACCTGGTCTACCACCATAGGGTCATAGTCATGACATAGCGGTGACTATAGCACGCGTGATAAACACACGGGGGCTACCCCGCACTGGCACATAGTCAGTCATTTCCGCTAATGTGTATACCTTAAGCCATACTATAGAGAACAGAATAGGGTGTCGTGCCCCTCACCAGTTTGTGTACTCTTTCCCGACTATCTCGATTGGCCTCGTGGGCCTAATAGGAGTTGGTTTAGGAAGGCCGTTCCTACCATGGGTCCCAACCCGAGGGTGGTCAGCTCTCTCCCTGCACAACGGAACAATCAGCTCTCGTCGATGCATGTGCACTCGAGGGTCAGCTTGTTCCGACAACCGTACTCAATGTGGCTCATCTCAACCCCTCCATTCCATTTCCATTTGTCATCAAACCTCAATTATGATTTCATACACAAGGAAGGAAAAGAATTTGGTTTTCCCTAGGGTTCAAAAACTCCCCTAGCCGATTCCAACAAGTTCCCATTGATCTCAAGATTTGTCATATTACCAACAATTTATTCTTCCCTAGGGTTCAAATTCACCCTACTTAGTTATTAATTAAACCTTGTGATGATAATCCCTACATTTTCCAATGCATGAAATGATTTACACATTCCTTGAGGTTCATATACTCCTAATTATTATCCACAAAATTTCCCATAGCCACTTGGCCTAAGGAGTCTAAACTCCTAATTAGGCACGCATACATATGTCCATCTAGGCATGCACTTGTGCATATACACCTAACTACGTACTATACAAAAGAGTTCGGAGGGCAAGGACCACTCTACCTAGGTGTACGGGAGATATGGGGGCACGAAGAGCTGACCCGGACGTTCTCGCAGATCCTTGAGACCTATGTCATCCAAAGGCCCCACTGGGCATCAGATGCTTAGAATAGATTTTCAGTAAGGTAAGTAGGTTATAAATGCGATAAAATATATGTCAAAATGTGGGAAATCTCCTTAGCCTTCCAACGATACCTATCGTGCGCAAAACAAACTTCGTTTGGGTCCCAAACCGACCCAAAAACCTCCCTGGTTCACTTGAACTGGACCGGGTCGGTTCGGTCTAGTTGAACTAACCTCCCCCTCGCTTCAGGACACGCCTAACACCCGTATTATATGTCTGGCACGCACCTCTGATGTCTTAAAATGCCTGAACCCCCACTTCTACTCCTCAGACGTCCAGGGTTTGACTTGGCTGTCTAAGGCCTGCTTTGGACGTCCGACACCCTTCCCAAACGTCTGATGCGGGTTTCTTCCCGACCTCGCGTAGCAATCGCTTCTCCTCATGTGGTACCTCGCGCCCGCAGCTGCACTCCAAACTTAACCTCGTACGCGAGGTCTGCAGTTCCTCACGCTCTCGTCGTCGCCGTAGTTGCTCGCTGCAACCACGTTCAGCGAGTAGCAGCGTGCCTCCCTCCTCCTGCTACTTCTATAACCCAACGTGCACGTGTGTGCAGGAAGAAGAAAAGAGGTCGAGGTGCCTCGACTCTTCACCTCTGCCCTCCTCCTGCCTTCTCCTCCTCTCCCTCTCTCTTGCTCTCGGACAATGGAGGGAAGATGGTGGGGTGGGGTGCTGCTGGAGAGGGGAAAGGAGTGGGTGGGGGTTATTTAAAGGGTAGGATTTTAGGCACGTGAGGATAAGGTGGGGCCGGGTTATTTATGGAAAAAAGCTCCCAACTGGTTTTATTCTCCCAGAGGTCCCTATGTGGGCTGCACAAAGTATAGAAAATGCATAGAACACCCCCAAAGTCTAAAAAAATTCGTAGGGACCCCTGACAAGGGTCATTTCACTTGAACTTCTTAGGGAGCAAGGCAGTCATTACTTCCTTCGAGAAGGGATACGTGGTTACATACGCCCGAGGACTCATGCCTCTCATGGCCCAGGTGACTTGACAGATGATCTCAGGGATCGAGCCTCCCCCACTAGTCACAAGGGGATGATCCCTCGACTGCTCATCTCATTCCTATGGAGGCAGGATAGGGGTCTTTGGTGGGCCAAGAGGGACCTTACTCTTCTGGCTACTAAGCTCACACTTCATTTTTTCGAGCTGTTCATGCAAGCGAGCGTTTTCTTTTTCACCATGCGATGCCACTTTAGCTAGTCGTCGGTACGGCTGGAACTCTGGGGCTCTTCTTGTCGGAATTCCGTCTGATCCTTCATTAACCGGATATCCTGTAGCTGCTCTGCCACCAATTGCTGCTTGGTCCTTAGGGCCGCCAGCTTAGCCTCGTACTCATCTTTTTTGCATGAATATCGAGGAGGGCATCCTTCGAAGGGTCCTCTTGACGGGGAGGCTCTAGAGGCATACTTGGTGGCCGCCCCTTCTCGCCCTTGCTTAGCCTAGGGGAATGCCGATGTTTCCTTGACACGAAAATGCTGGACTCAACTGGGCCAGGTTTTTCTAGGTTGGCACGAGAAGAGTGACACGTAGAAGGAGCCATGTTAGGAGGGATGAAGTAGAGAAACGTAGCGTTGCACATTTACCACAAACGACACCAATTGAATGAGGCCCTTAGAATAGGAACTCCGAATCAACAAACAATCACAAAGAAAGGCACGCATGAGGTTTGATGACCCAGTTCCACCGAGAAAAGGTGTATGTCTGGGGGGAGGATGATACTCTCAAAATGCACTAGTATTCGAGTGATACAAACTCTTTGTTTATTTCTCTTTGATTGTGTAAAAAATAAAAGCTAGTCTTCCCTTAGTATTTAAAGGATGGACTTCCCTTGGTTGCGGGCCTCTTTTTCTCTATTCCCATAATCTTAGGATTTCTGCTAAAAATAGCATGCCGTGTTGTAACTAACAGACGATCGTAGGTTGGTTCCGTACTTCATAAGATTCCTTCTCAGTGGCAGTGCTAAGCCTATTGTAAATTGGTGGTTTTCCGGACCTAGAGTAACTCGCCATCATGTCGGGTTGCGGGTTCGGGTAAACGGGTCCGCCCTGAGGTGCAGGGTTTTCACTATTTGTCGGGCAACAGGATCATCCGCGCAGCCCAACTCATAGGGTGATTTTTCTCTCCTCATCACACCATCTTCTCAACTCCCCTGTAATCAAGCTGTTTCTTCTTAAAAACCATACAAAAATTTTTGATATTGAGAGGAATGGGTAGGTGCCAAATTGAAACACAATCATGTTGTAACCCATTTAGTGAGCCTTCAACTGTAATGTGATTATAAGCATCAGCAACCGAGAAGCATCCATGGTTCCATATTTTGCAATCTTCTCCCCAAGTTGGTGTATGATTTCTCAATAAATTCAGTATCGCCATTTTTTGTTCAAACGCTGCAGGGGTCAGGATGTCTGGTAATTTCAAATCCTAGCGTTGTTCATTAAGCTTCCAACAATCATTAACCATCGCTTCTTGATTAAAAGTAACACCATATAGACATGGGAAGGAGTCACGGAGCAGCTCACCTGTCCAATCATCATGCTGCATTTTAAATTTGCTGCCATCACCCACTCTAGGATCGGAAAAATCGCAATATTTGCACAAAACGAAGATAACCGACCTCCAAAAAGGGGGAAGCCTTGGGAGGGAGTTTTAGGTGTTGCACCTTATTAAGTGACCACCCATAGCAATCAAAAGCAATTTCCTTCCACGGTTCATTTCTGTAGTGGGGAATCTTTGATGCCCATTTGGGGAGCAAAGCCTCCCTAAACTCTTTAACTCTTTTTATTCTCAGACTAATCCTTTTGGTTTTGCAAATACTATCCCATGCCACTTGGTGTGCAAATCTACTCATATGAGTTGGTCCCTTCCAGAAGAATCGCCTTCTAACCCACTCCATCTAATTGATTGCAGTTTCTTGCATACGAAAAATGGAGAGGAAGAAAATTGGGATAAATGTAAATACCGAATTGAGGAGGGTCAGCCTCCCACCATGAGACAACAGTTGCCCAGCCCATCCTTCTAGTCTAGATGCAAATTGATCTAGCATGAAGTTTTAATCTTTAAATTTCATCCTTCCAACCCTAATAGGGATCCCAAGATAGGTGATAGGCAAATGCACCGCTAGACATCCAAGGGTGATCTGTATCTCCTCTTCCCAAACATCACCAAAGGGAATGACACATGATTAAGAGTTATTAACCGTGAGGCCTGAAAATTCAAAAAAAAGATTAACCATATGTCGCATATACAATGCCTCCCTACGCCCACCTTCGATAAGAAAGACAATATCATTGGTATATTGGAGGATTGGCGTTAAGGAACCCTCCTTCCTCCCAAAAAAGTACCCTCTGAACAGACCTTTATCCGCTGCCTTAAATGAGAGACGAGCAAGGCAATCCACCGCAATGATGAAGAGCAAAGGAGCCAATGGACATCCTTGTCAAAGACCCCTTTGAGGTTGTATCCATCCCCTCATCCTTATATCATTGAGTAAGGGAGAGAAAGAAGTGGTGATGATTCTTTGCATCCATATAATCCAAGTTTTTAGGAAGCCACGGCAAGCCAAGGATTCCCAAAGGTAGCACCAGTTGAGGGAGTCATATGCTTTAATGAAATCAACCTTCCAAACAAAAGCTTTCTTTTTCTTCCTATCCCATGCACACATTAATTCTTGTGCCACAACAAAGGATTCATGTATAGATCTCCCTTTTAGAAAAGCTGATTGAATCGGACTAATAATGTTCTCCATGATCCCTCTGAGTCTATTTGCTAGCAGCTTTACAATAATCTGATATACAGAATTGGATAAGGTTATGAGCTTAAAATCATGCAAGTTCGTAGCTCCTCGCTTTTTAGGGAGTAAAAATAGGTAAAATCTATTTATGCTTCCTACTTTTCGATAATCATGGAAGAACTCACGTATCACCCGTAAAACCTCCTACTCAACCAACGGCCAGAATTCTTTGTAAAATAAAATTTGGAAATCATCCAGGCTTCAACCCTTTAAGTGCTAGCAAATCCTCTTCGTGATATTTTCACGCACAATATCATTATTGCCCTTCATTACTCAATAATAATAGACACAATCCTTTTTCATGCACAATCTTTCGTGTGCTTAAGTAATAAAGATCTGAAATTTATTCACATGAATTCCTTCTTTTGCCTACCGTAAGATATCATTCTTTTTGTGCATATTATAAATTTCAGAACTCCAAATCATACGATAACGTTAAACGCATGCATAAGTTAGTACAAGAATAAAGCTTATTTCAAAATCCTATTTTCAATGGCAGGTGAACAGCGAATCAAAATTATGTTTTCTTTTATAAAACATACAAACAAATTTCTCGTTCTAAAGATAGTTTCCTCGTCCCTTTAACGAGCAAAATGGATTATAAATCAATGAGTGGAACGAATCACAACCCGACGAGTGGAACAGAGCTGGTCATGGCGAGATGGAGGCTGTGGTGGTGGAAAACCAACAAGGTGAAACTATCGTGATGGCACGTAGGAACGTAAGTTTTGGTAAATTTGGTCTAAATTTGGTTCAATTCGAAAAAAATGGATAAAATTTGATCCGAACTCGATCGGATTTGAGTATGAATTTTATCTAAAAAATCATATCGGATTTAGGTATGGGTGTCGATATGAATCTATACTTGATTATTCTAACCAAATATTCAAATAAAATCTTTATTTATTTGAGATTTATATCAGTCTCATCCTAAGTCCTTCATTCCTCCAACTTTAATCTTCTTCATGATTTCCTCCATGATTTTAAAGGTTGAGAATGCTTCTAAAGTTTTCATTAAACATTTATTTTAGAGATTGAGATTTTTTGTTTGAAAGTAACTTATATTTAGTCTTTCTTTATATTTTTATATTTTTATTTTTGATTTATTCTCCTTAAAAGATTTTTTTTTGTAATAATTTTATTAGACATCAATAAAATTAACATTATTTAATTATAAGATCAATTTATGAATATGTACCTGATGAGTATATGGGTATCAATATAAGTTTAAATTTTTATATCCATTGAATAAATAATTAGATATAGATATAAATTTTGTAAATAAATATAGACATAAATTTAATAAAATTCAACCCATTTACAGCTGTAATGGCACGCCATGACCGATCAGAGGCCATGGTGGTGGGAAAACGCGACGAGCCAAACTGAGGTGGAAGTGGGGTTATAATGGGTCGAAGGTCACGGAGGTAAGGATATCGAACAACATAAGAAAGGCTTTCATGGGATCGTAAAACATAGAAGGATGCCGCTATATAGAGCATTGGAACAAGAGACGTGAGAGGGATAAGATCCAACAAAATAGTTGGAACGATAAAGCAGATCACCAAGGTATCAATTTCTGTGAGAGGTATGGGTTCTTCATCATGGAGAGGAATTTAGAATTGCAATATGCAGAAATTATTATATAATTGTAATCTGTTAGACCAAACCCTTGAGGATATTGTGGTACATCTAAGAAATTCTTCCAACATACTCCCCACTGGACCCAAGAATAGTGACATAAATTAGATGTTAGTTCGTTAACTTGACCAGTAATAATATTGTGGATCAAACACACAGTGCTGTGCAAACGAACTTCACTCAATTAATCAATAAAGTAGGCAAATTTGAAGTTTATATTTTTGTATTTTGGCTTAAATCCTTGACATACTGCCCTAAGAGCGAGGCCCCTTGTTTTTTTTTTTATGATTTTTCTCTTGGCAAGAAATTTAGCAATGGAAGACATAAGAGATATTGTGGTCTTTGGTTCACACGGTGTTCATCGTTTAAGATTAATTTGTACTGCAGATTTAAATAGACAAACATACTTTTCAATCTTATAAGAGAAATTTAAGATGAGGTGTTTTCCTCTTTACTACGACATATGTCCCCGCATCTTCATCCCCCACAATGTATAAAACATATTCTTATATATGGACACGCATTTCTCGCCACGTATAAAACAGAAGTTTATCAATCTCATGAATTTTCCAGCATTTCAAATCCCTAGGTTTCATTGGTTGAGAAGTATAGTGCCAAATGGATATGTAACAATTAGATGAATGCATGGATTAAGACTAAAAGAAAGAGTATCTTTCGCAAAATGTTTTCTAGGTATTAAATTTTAAATCGCAAGAAAGACTTTTGGAAAATATTTTTCCATGTATTAATTTTTTCCCGATGCAGAGCTCAAGTTCGATGCACCAGTATCTTTCAAAATGAAACATTAAGAAATGCATCAGCAGCTCTGTGTTTTATTGACTTCCTGGCGTAAAAATCCAACCTCATTTAACGTACCTTCACTCCCACATGTGCTGAGTGCCAGCGGAGATTATGCTGCATTTTTCTCTCTTTTTCCCTCCTCTCCTCTTTGCGTTCCCTGAACATTTTGCAAAGGAGGGAGAATGGATTTCTTAAGATTAATGCATGGATTTTGAAGGGAGGGAAGCAATATCTGTAGCGTGGGTAAGACTTTGGGATTAAGGTGAGGATCCTCAAGTAAATAGGCCCAAATAGCTTTTTTGTTTTTTGTTTTTTGTTTTTTTGTTTTTATGATCTAAAATCAAATATTGATAAATTAGAAGAGATTAGTCACCTTCAATCTTTCAAGTAATACAAGGATGGAGAGTCTCCTGTTTAACCATACCTCGGTGAAGATCGATACAGATTTTCACGCAGCTCCTTTACTCCTGTATGAATTATGGTTGGGATTAAATAGACTGAAATGGTTATTTCATGGGAGAGAGGGAATGAGTTCGTTGTACGCAGGTAGTTTTTTTGTTTTGAAAAATACTGGAGTTTAAATTTTTTTTCCTTTTTCAGAAATACGCGAATTGTAGTTTGTAGTAGTCCGTTCCGAAAGGAAATCTCCACTTGTCCGCTGTTGAGTTACCTGTTGGGACTGCCACCACTATCACCCCCATCGCCGTCACACGAGCGCAACATACACATACAGAGAGATATTTGCCGAGGACCGTGCCGAATTTGCTGCATGCATCCCTCCCCCATCACTGTCCCCCACATAACCTCCTTTTCAAGCCCCTCTCTTTATCTAAAGAGGTCACGCATCTCAAACATAACATGTATTGTTGATCTAAAGGAACCATTGCTCTTGTTGCATCCCACCCTTGCTTGGGACCGCGGTGAACTTGTTGCATCCCTCCCCATCACTATCACCCCCACCTTTGATAGATCCCTCCCCTGTCCAAAGTAGGCTGTGGACCCTGGCGAACGTGCTGCATCCCTACCCTGACCAGGGCAGGCTGAGGTATTTATGCATGTCCTTCGCTAGCCATTCAATCGTGTCCAAAAATATAAAAAACAAGTTACAGACCATCAAGGGAGCCTCTCATCCCCGAACTGTGTAAGCCTAAAGAAGTGGCACACCATTCTGTGTAAGTTCTCCCATTCCCCATGTCCCATCCTTTATATGTTCCAGACCATCACCTGAATTGTGAGTTTCACCTTTGTGTTTGTATTGGTTGCGCTTTAGCATTACTGTCTAGGTTATTCAAACATCTCCAAGGTAATGATGCCGTATTTAGGGCGAAGGGTATGCTACCAGCACGTACTACCAACCTTGTTATGGGAATTTGCATGAATCCAACACAGAAATGTGGACCTTTATCTTCCCACTGCCCTCTACCATTCCCGCTTCTCTCCCTTGCTCGACTTCCTCTACTCCCTCTCCCTCTTCCTATGTGCTGCCCCTGCTTCAACTCTACCATATTGCCAATCGAGTGGTTCCATGCATCCATATCAAAAAGCCCAATGAATAACAATTTTCACATTACTCAAGTCCCTTTAGTAAAAGCGTAGGGCTATAAAAAATTCTTTGATTTACTATTTACTTAGGTTCAATTAGTTGGAAACTTTATTTAGATTTGGCTCGCAAATGAATGAATAGAACTTGAACTTAGATTTAAGTTTGTTTGAATAAATGAACTAAACTTGAATAACATATATATAATTCAAAAATATGAGCTATACATATATAACTTTTCATATTTGATTCCAGGATGCATGCACTAAATTATGGATCGCAGAAGTACTTTCTTTCTCATTTATTATTTTTGGTACTTAGGGCAAATTACGATTTATATGTTTCAAATATTTTGCTCAATGTTATAAAATTAAGCTAAATAAATTACAAGAATCTATCTTGCATTTATAACAAAATATCACCAAGTAAGTTATACTTAAATGAACCCTTAGCCAAACTCAAGATAAACTGAACTAAAATTAGCTACATTTCTGAACTTTCTACTAAATCAATCATTTGATAGAACAAATGAGTTGAATTGAACCTATCTTCACTTTTACTTAACGAACCCAAGCCTAAAAATACTCTTATCAAATCAAATCGAACCCAAGCAGATTGGCTTAAGTTCAATTTGTTTGCACACCTAGTTTCAAGAGAGGAACTTGTAGTTCTCACAGGGAGTGGAACCAATGCAGCACCAAACACAAGTTCTATAGATAATTCTTAGAAATAACACAAACGAAAAAGGTCTCCACAATTGTGGGATGGTGCCCAAGTCGGTTCCCCCTCTTTCAAGTTTCCCAATTAGATCCTACATCTGTGAATTTAAAAGATGGGACACCTGATCTGAAAATATTACCCATACTTGAGGACCTTTTTTTATAAGTTTCTCCCTTTTTTGTTTTGTTTGGGGGTGTTGTTGAGGTGTCGATTTTGGTTAAGGAAATTTACTACGAACAGAAGTAGGGCAATTTGGGGTGAATTTTGGGACACACCAAACTTTTTCCTATATTTAAGCTGGATCGAATCTATCAGAATATCTCTCAGCAATTGCTTACTGCCTTAGCAGATTCCTCAGTTCTACACCTCCATATAGTTTGATTTCTCCCTACCCAAATGCCATCCAGTCCTCATAGATCTCTCTCCAGCCTCAGAACATCGATTACATTTGCTAGTTGTAACATGGATTTAAAATTTTTACGAACTTGCATTTATCCTTAACATTTGGAGCATTGTCAATAAAATGCACCCTTCCAATAACATATCCCGTTCTTAGTAACCACACCTTCAAATTCCCTCTTGCATAACTCTACCTCTTCACGAGATCAGGTAGGACAAGACACCTACCATGACCTCTTTTCTTTATCAAACTTCTCCACTTAGTGACATAATCAGTCCACACCCAGAAATCTAGCTCTCTTTCTCAAAAATTGTGGAAACCACCTTACTAGTTGGAGATTTAACAACCCAATTGTAACGAGCGCGTGCCCCAGACGCCTTTTAAGACGTCTGGGAGGTGGCCCAGACGTCTGTCGAGACGTCTGGGATCACATCCAGACGTCTGACCAGACGTCCGGGATAGTTTACAGACGTCTGGCGAACAGTTATGCTCGCACGGGATATTCGTCTGCGCGCCTGTGCGCGCAGACCTGCGTTCTACCCTCTTTCTCTGCGGCTGCAGGCGGCTGCGACCGCCTTCTCTCTCCTCTCCGCGCGGCGTTAAAAGGGGGGGCGCGCCTCCCCTCCCGTCTCCACCATCTTCCTCCTTCTTCTCCTGCCTGTGCGCGAGAGCGAGCGGACGCGAGGGCGCAGCGGCAGCGGCAGCCGCAGTGAGCGCGGAGGAGCTGCGGCGTGCGAGGGCGGGGCTCTGCCGTGAGGGCGAGCTCGCCAGGAGCGGCTTGGCCGGCCGGCGGAGGGCGCAGGGGGCGCAGAGCGTCGCGGAGAGGGACCTGCTGCGGGCGGAGCAGCGTACGCGCGAGGTACGACGCGGGCGGCGTCGCGAGCGGAGGCCGAGCAGGGCTCTGATTCTGGAAAAATTTCCAGAATCAGACGTCTGGATTGATATCCAGACGGCAAGGTCGACGTCTGTGAGATCATACAGACGTCTGAAAGGTGAGTTTCCGCTTTCTTCTTCCTTTTTGTCGACTGACCGTACTGAGGGAGGGGGGTTGGCTGTGCGCAGGTTTTCTGATTCGTCATCCTTTGCGAATCAGACGTCTGGAAGTTGTACCAGACGGCGGGAGTGACCTCCAGACGTCCAAAGTGACCATCGGACGTCTGGGATCTAGGAAAGACGTCCCTGCAGACTTCTGGACGTCTGGGAAACCACGCTGAGCAGGTAATTCTCTGATCCACCGTTTAAGACGAGAAAGATGATACTGTGCAAAATCAGACGTCTGGAGGGAGTTCCAGACGTCTGATTTTGCACAGTATCATCTTTCTCGACCCGTTTAGGGCCCGTTTGGGCTCCGTTTTCCGCGATTCGAGTTGCGTTCGTTTCAGAATTAATTCCTCTACCCGCCTACAGTAGCTATACACTGTTTTGAGACACTCCTTGTGTTTGATCCTTGTGATAGGACCTCGTTCGGTTGCAGTCTTGAGAGTCGCGGAGGCGCGCGGGATTCCCGATCACGCCCCCATTACTCCCGTTGTACCTGGTAGAGTGGTTTTAAGTATTAATAAAATCTGTTAAAGTATGGAACCATAACTAGAACCTAGGGCTTGCATGAATCCTAGGAATGAGAAATATATGGAATGATAGCTCCTAGGTGTTGCATGAATCCTAGGGTCGGAAAACTAGATTGTATGATAGATCCTAGGATATGGCATGAATCCTAGGATGGAAAAACTAGTGGAATGTATATTACTGCAGTCTTGGAAAAATGGAAAGGAATATATAAAGCTGCCTGTAAATTTAATTAACAGCTGCCTGTTATGAATAAAGAAACATGTTTGAGATCATGGAATTTGAGCACGTGAATCTGGAAAGTGAAACATATGATGTTCTGAAATAAAGAGCTGGAACCCTACGGGGAGTTAGGAGTGGAACTCCTGGAAAGAAAAAGGAATGGAACTGAGATGTAGTTTGTACTGTCTCTTGGGTACGCAGTACCAAGGGAAGTACCTGTACCTGTTTAGTGCAGAGTGGGGCCAGCCGCCCCAGGGACCCGGGGTTAGGATTGGCCGCTCTGTACCGACTTGCTGGCCCTCGTGTACGTAGTACCGAGGAGAGCTAGTAGTGTTAGGAGAGTACTAGCTACCCCACGGGCCCCGGGGTTCTGCTAGCCTCCTTCACCGACTTGTTAGGCCCACTAGGGCAAACCAGGGTAGTCAGGCGAGGGTGCGCGGACTGTGGAGGGGCAAGGCCCCGGTTTGGTTACTGTGGAGGGGTTGGACCCCTGTTACTGAGAGGGCTCTGCCCTGGTTCCGTGCTGTGCTTTGGGCGCACCCGTTAACGGAAACGACTGACCGCGTGCCAGTGCGGGCTAGCTACCTGTGCGTTTATCGCGCGTGCCGTAGTCACCGTTACGTCTGTCAGTGACCTTGGGGTGGTTGACTGAGGGTAGGATCACCACGGGGGACTCTCCCGGCCAGGAGAGCACCACGTGCTACTTCTACTTTTGGAAAAGACTGCAATCAAGATCGTCCCACGAGGACATTCGAGATCAAGTAAAGGATCTGAGAAATAAATGAAATAGTGAGAAAAATTGAAAGATGTAAATAAAGGAAGTAATAGAACATAATAGCTACTGTACACTCTACTGTTGCCTTTAGTTAGTTTGCCACTCTACTCAGCATTTTGCTGACGTGTTACACTCGTTACCTTTTTCAGGACCAGGTGTTGAGCAGCCAGGGTCGGCGGCTGCAGAGGACGCTGGGCCGAGTAGGGTCCAGTAGAGTTACCACAGCTTTGTACCCTTTTTTTGTTTCTGTTCTAGTGAGTAGTTTTATTTCCGCTGTACCTTCTTTACCTGCAGTTTTTGTTATATGATAAATGTTGTTTTACTGTTGTGGTGGTGCCTACTGTAGTAGTTTCTTTCCTTACTGCTGTACTTTCTTACTGTTAGTTATATTCATGCTGAATGTGGTTTATTTTACTGTCTTTTGGTTACTTCCTCGTTGGACGACTGGGTCTTGGGATTAGTCGAGTCGGTCCGGTTCTCGTGTCTCGTAAGGACTCGGGAACCGGGTCGTTACAAGATGGTATCAGAGCAAGGTCGTCCCGAGAAGTGAATCAACTGACTGGAAAATAACCAATTCACATGTTTATAGCTAGAGTAGCCACCACAACATATCTCTTGATATGAGCTCTTAGAATTGCTGTTAGGTACCGTCTGTTTTGATGTTTCCGTTTTGTTTCGTGTCTCCTTGCAGGAGATGCCTCGTTGTGGGACTGGCGAGACTGGCCGCGGGCGCGGCCGAGGGCGAGGTCGGCGAGGTGGACGTGCTGTCGTTGACGTCTCGGTGGACCAGCCACCACTCCCTGGCATCCAGGCCCAGGACCTCGCCAGACTGATACGGGATATTGTACGAGAGGAGCTCCACCCACCGCCCCGAGCACCTCCTCCTGGGGTTGCAGAGGGGGAGTCCTCTGTGGGACCACGCGACGGACGCGGCGCTGGACACGAGGGAGGGGATGGGCCCCTGCCGCCCCCACCTTCCTCCGACACTTCTGTACACGAGGCACCTTCGCCTGGAGGTGCGCCAGCACCTCCCCTACAGCACCACTTCGAGCTTTTCGGACAGTTCCGGAAGCTGAAGCCCCCCTCCTTCAAGGGGGATGAGGACCCGACCGAGGCAGAGGACTGGCTTGAGCAGCTGGAGAAGATCTTCGACACCCTTCGCCCCCCGGTGGAGTGCCGCGTGGCCTTTGCCACGTACCAGCTGGAGAGTGCGGCACACCGGTGGTGGAGGGCGGTCCGGGGACAGGAGAGGGACGAGCCGACGTGGGACCAGTTCGTCACCTTTTTCTGCGAGCAGTACTTTCCCCAGACGTGGCAGGACCAGAGGAGGCGGGAGTTCCACACTCTCCGCCAAGGGACGATGACCGTGAGCGCGTACCGCACGCGTTTCTTGGAGCTGTCCCGCTTTGCAGCGACAGCGGTAGCCACTGAGGAGGAGCGCCTTTGGAGGTTCACCGAGGGGCTCCGGCCTGCGATCCGGGGGTATGTCAAAGCCCTGAAGCTGCCGACGTTTTCGAGGGTGGTAGAGGCAGCCATGACTTACGAGGAGACCAACCCGTCCACGCGAGAGACCGACGGCGGCCGGAAGAGGCCCTTTCAGCCAGACTTCTCACAGGGCCGGCGAGAACGAAGACACGTGGCGTCCGCAGGAGAGCCGTCACGTTGTGCAGGGCCATCAGTGGCCTTTGGGGGCCCTCGACAGGGGCCAGTCGCCAGCACCGGACCCCCGCCGAGCCGACAGCAGGGACTCACTGAGGGCGGGAGTCGGGTTCCCCTCTGCTACCAGTGTGGCCAGGGACTACCCATCTAGGGCAGGAGGTCAGCAGATACTTCCCGCGCAGAGCACTGGAGGGCGCGCAGGAGGCCGCGGTTTCCAGGCGCGAGGAGGAGGACCGCAGTCGCGAGGAGGGTACCGGCCAGCACCTACCCGTCCGACGCAGAGTGTGGCTGCTTCGTCCGCACCTAGAGCTGAGGGGCGTATCAACGCCCTAACACACAGGGACGCCAGAGCTTCGGGATCCGTGGTAGCAGGTATGGTTTCAGTTTCTGGCAGAGTCGTTTACACGCTTTTCGATTCCAGCGCTACGCACTCGTTTGTCGCAGACAGTTTCGCAGTTAGTTTGGACCAGGATTATACATTGTTAGAGAACCCGTTCGTAATCAGAGGTCCGAATGGTCAGCTGTTTGTAGCTGAGGAGGTGTACACGGGTTGCGGGGTCAGCATCGGGGGACACAGCCTGCCAGCTGACCTGATTATGATACAGATGGAGGACTTTGGGGTGATCCTGGGGATGGATTGGCTGTCCGCTTACCACGCCTTGGTAGACTGCTTTGAGAGGAAGATTGTCTTCTCCATTCCGGAGTTGCCTTCCTTCGAGTTTCACGGGCAGCCAGTGGACGGAGGTTTCAGGTGCATTTCGGCACTTCGGGCGGCGAGACTTTTGAGCCAGGGGTGTGAGGGCTTCTTAGCTTGTGTGGTGGCAGGGCACAGCCCCGTGGCAGACTTCCAGAGCATCCCAGTGGTCAGAGAGTACCCCGACGTGTTTCCAGACGAGTTACCAGGACTACCGCCCGAGCGTGAGATCGAGTTTGAGATCTCACTAGTACCAGGGACCAGCCCCATCTCCACCGCGCCATACAGGATGGCACCGCTTGAGCTGCGAGAGCTCAAGTCTCAGTTGCAGGACCTTTTGGAGAAAGGTTTCGTGAGGCCCAGTGCGTCTCCCTGGGGAGCCCCGGTACTGTTTGTGAAGAAGAAGGATGGGACCCTACGCCTTTGTGTGGACTACCGACAGCTGAATAGGGTCACCATCAAGAACAGATATCCGCTGCCGAGGATTGACGATTTGTTTGACCAGTTGCGGGGCGCCACGGTGTTTTCCAAGATCGACTTGAGGTCTGGATACCACCAGTTGAGGATCAGGGAGACCGACGTCTCCAAGACAGCTTTCCGCACCCGCTACGGACACTACGAGTTTTTGGTCATGCCGTTTGGGCTGACCAATGCCCCCGCTGCTTTCATGGACCTGATGAACCGGGTGTTCAGACCGTACTTGGACCAGTTTGTGGTGGTTTTCATAGATGATGTACTCATCTATTCTAGAGATCGGACGCAGCACGGACAGCACTTGCGGATGGTTCTGGACACTCTGAGACGACGCAGGCTGTACGCCAAATACAGCAAGTGCGAGTTCTGGTTGAGGGAGGTGACCTTTTTGGGTCATGTGATCTCTGGAGACGGCCTGGCGGTGGATCCCACCAAGGTCGAGGCAGTGCTCAGGTGGGAGAGACCGCGTTCAGTCACTGAGATTCGCAGTTTCCTGGGACTGGCAGGTTACTACAGACGGTTCATCAGAGGGTTTTCGCAGATTGCACGTCCTATGACACAGTTGACTCGGAAGGATGTGCCTTTCGCTTGGACAGACGCCTATGAGGCGTGTTTTCTGGAGCTGAAGGAGAGGTTGACCTCGGCTCCCGTGCTCACCATCCCTGACAGTAGTGGCGGGTTCGTTGTGTACACGGACGCTTCCTTGCAGGGGTTAGGAGGTGTGCTCATGCAGAGGGGTCACGTGGTCGCTTACGCCTCGCGGCAACTGAAGCCCCATGAGCATACCTATCCTACCCACGATCTAGAGTTGGCAGCCGTTGTCTTCGCGCTGAAGACATGGAGGCACTACTTGTACGGTGAGACCTTCGAGATTTTTACAGATCACAAGAGCCTCAGATATCTTTTTGACCAGAAGGAGCTCAACATGAGACAGAGACGTTGGTTGGAGCTCCTGAAGGACTACGACTGCAGCATCTCCTACCACCCGGGAAAGGCCAATGTGGTGGCTGACGCCTTGAGCCGTAAGGCGCCCGCACGCTTGGCCAGTCTACAGTTACAGAGTTGGAGCCTTTTGGAGGAGGTGGGCAGTTGGCGACCTCTAGAGTTACGAGGGTACTGTGGGGCAGTGACGGTGACACGGCAGACCAGACCAGAGTTGATAGACCGCATCATCACGGGACAGATGGCCGATCCGTACTTGCAGTCTTTGTGCGACAGAGTACTGTCAGGGGACCCAGGGGACTTCTCTTTCACAGACCAGGTGTTACGCTTGAGGGGACGGCTGTGCGTCCCCAGAGACGAGGAGCTGTTGAGAGAGCTCCTGACTGAGGCACACGGTTCCAGATTCACCATACATCCCGGAAACACGAAAATGTACCATGACTTGAGACGCGAGTTCTGGTGGAGAGGGATGAAGCGGGATGTGGGTGAGTTCGTGCAGCAGTGCTTAGTGTGCCAGCAGGTGAAAGCCGAGCATCAGAGGCCTGCAGGGCCGCTTCAGCCGCTTCCAGTGCCAGAGTGGAAGTGGGAGAGCATCACCATGGACTTGGTGGTGGGCTTACCTGTTACCCAGCGAGGACACGACGCAGTCTGGGTAATAGTGGATAGATTGACGAAGACGGCACGATTCTTGCCGATCCGAGTCACTTTGGGACCAGCACAGTTGGCAGAGAGGTATATCCGTGATGTGGTGCGACTACACGGAGTTCCGCGGGAGATCGTATCCGACCGGGATACCCGCTTTACGTCCCAGTTTTGGGCTGAGTTTCAGCAGGCTTTGGGGACGAGGTTGAGGTTTAGCACGGCTTACCACCCCCAGACGGACGGACAGTCGGAACGCACGATACAGACACTTGAGGATCTTTTGCGTGCCTGTGTACTAGACTGGAGGGGCTCTTGGGAGGAGCACCTGCCCCTGGCAGAGTTTGCATACAACAACAGTTATCACTCGAGCATCGGCATGGCTCCCTACGAGGCTCTGTACGGACGGAAATGCACGGCACCCTTGAGTTGGGTTGAGGTGGGGACCAAGTGGGAGGTTGGCCCCAGGTTGATCCGGCAGAGTCAGGAGGTAGTTGAGCAGATCCACAGACGACTCCGCACTGTCAGGAGCAGACAGAAGAGCTACGCAGATCGCAGACGCAGAGAGGTGCAGTTCGAGGTTGGGGACCACGTCTTTCTTCGTGTTTCGCCCATGAAGGGCTTACAGCGGTTTGGGGTGAGAAGGAAGCTCGCGTCGAGGTTCGTGGGGCCCTTTGAGGTCCTGGAGCGGGTTGGACCCGTTGCTTACAGACTTGCCCTTCCCCCGCAGCTTTCTGGTGTGCACGACGTGTTCCACGTGTCCAACCTCAGGAAGTACGTAGCCGATCCCAGCCACGTACTGAGTCACGAGAGCGTCGAGGTGAGCGACGACCTGACCTACCCCGAGCGGCCAGTGCAGATCCTAGACCGAGCCGTCCGCAGGTTGAGACGAAAGCAAGTACCCCTGGTAAAGGTTTTGTGGAGGTGATGGTCGGCCTGGATAGGTTGTTAATATGATATTTTTATCGTTGAAATGTGTATAGTGGTTAACCTAATTCAGACCTAACCATCTCTTTACAAAATTTTTAACCTGGCCTAATTGATTTTATCTTGTCACTTTTAAGCCCAGGGTCGAACTCAGGGAAGTGGGGTTCAAGTCGAGTTTCTACGTTTTCCTTAAAACGCGTCTCTTCCGTTCGTTTATTCTGTTTTTGGTATTTTTCTTATTTAGGTTTTTTTTCTGGTAATCCTTGTTCTTGAGGCACACCCTCAAAATTGTGTCCTTGGCTTTTAGCCAAAACAGAGTTTCAAAACACGTCTTGCTACTTGCAAGATGGGGTACCTGCAAATCAAAGATTATCTTTTCACTTTTATACCCTTTTTTTATCTTTTTACTAAGGAAGCTATCAGATAGAAAGTAAATATAGTAGCTATAGATATATATTTATATGTAGTATATATATAAAGGGGTGGGGGTGGAGGTGACGATGGAGTGTAGCACTATGTCGAGTCAGCCGACGTCTAGAGAGACGCAACCAACACGACTAGGTGCCGCGTGGAGTGTGGATGGAGGATGGATGATGTATGGGACCACGCTTTTTGTACACGCTGTATCGCAGAATATCAGCAACTGGTGCAAATATTCCCGCGATACAGCATATAGTAAATAACGCGAAAATATATGTACATATGTATGTATATAAATGTATAAGTATATATGTATAGATATATATAGATAGATATATATATATATATAGGTGTATATATATATATATATATATATATATATATATATGTATATATGTATATAGCTATGTATATATGTATATAAGTATATATATATAATACTATATAGATATATATATATATATATGTATATAGGTATATATGTATCTAGATATATATGTATATATATATATGTGTATATGTATAAGTATATAGATATGTATATATATATATATATGTATATGAGTATGTGTATATATATATATATATATATATATTATATATGCATATGTATATATATATTATATTATATGTATGTATACATAACTATATAGATATACTATGTATATATAAGTATATATATATAGATATATGTATATGTATATATATATATATATATATATATATATATATATGTATGTATATAAGTTACTATTAGTGTGTGAGTGTGTGTGTCGGTGAATGGGTGTGTGTGTGTTGCTGTAAGTGAAAAAAAAAAGAAAGAGAGAGAGAGAGAGAGAGATCGGCAGAGGGAGAGAATGCAGGAGAGAGCGGAGAGAGAGGAGAGAACGGAGGAGAGAGCTGGCAGGAGAGAGCTGGCAGGAGCGGAGAGAACGGAGGCAGGGAAGGCCTGCAGGCGCGTGCAGAGGGGGTCTGCAGGCGCGCGCGGACGCTTGCAGAGGTTGGCAGGGAGCCGGGAAGGGGCCTGGCCGGCCGCTGCAGTGCGCGCAGCGGCCTGTTGCGGGCGCAGAGGCGGGCGACAGAGCAGACGAACGGAGGCGGGGAAGGCCTGCAGGCGCGTGCAGAGGGGCTGGGGCGCCTGCAGACGCTCGCGGAAGCTGCGGGGGCCGCTGCGCGCTGCTGCTGCTGCTGCCGCCGCTTAGCTGCTGCTGCTGCTTCCGCTGCTTCTGCTGCTGCTTCCAGCTTCAGACTTTGAAGAAGCAGCAATGGCGGGAAGGGCAGGAACGGAAAACAAATGAAAACAGAGAGCCACCACGCCCACCGGCTCTTTGAAGAGCTGGGCGGTGATGGTCTCACTGTGGTAGTGTGCACCACAGTGAGCTCCTGCCCGTCGGGTTTCTCCTCGAAGGAGGTCCGGCGTATGGAGGGGAGAGGGAGGAGAGGAAGGTGGCGGCCTGCTGGTGTGATTCTTTCTTGCTGCAGCCAGCCGCAGCTGCGTATTGCAGCAATGTTCCCCCCTTCTCTCCTTCGTCGCGAGGAAGAGCTGCTGCTTTATAGAGGAGGAGAGCATGGCGGGGAGGCATGGCAGCAGCAGGGAGAGGCGCGGGAAGTTGCTGCTGCAGGGAGAGGCGCGGGAAGTTGCTGCTGCAGGGAGAGGCGCGGGAAGTTGCAGCAGCGGGAGATGGGAGGAATGGCAGCCGCAGGGAATGGCTTGGGCAGGGAGAGGGCGGACGCGCGCGGGAAGGACCGCAGGACAGCAGGGAGAGGCGGGACTGCTGCATGCGGCTGCGGGAAGGCGCATGGCGGGGAGATGCAGCGGAGAAGTTGCAGCCGCAGGAGAGAAAAAAAATAGAAATCAAGAGGAAATAAAAATAGAGAAGGGAATTTTTGCAAAGAGGCACTTGAGGAGAATGTAAATTATGAAGCCCTTTTATTCCAATCTTCCCTCCTCTTAATTAAATGCATGAATGCAAGTATTTTTACAGATGCGACTATAGGATTATAATATACATAGTTAATGCTAGAAAATAGCATAAGAAGGCGTCCCTATAGGCGTGTTTTGAGGTGCAAACATATACCCCCATGCCTATCTTTTGCTAGTCCCTAGCAAAACCGTATTTAGAAATGTTCTTAAGCTGAAGATTTTCTTCTGAGATGATATCGGTGTGTTTATTATCGGATATTGTGAGAACCAATTGTAAAGAAGACTACCAGTACTTTAAGTCTTACATGACAAAGATTATCTCTCAACTAACCAGGACTCTTGATATTTAAACCTTAAGTACGATTTCCAGGACCCAGGAGGTTTTTCCATACTCGAGAGCTCAAGAGGTTATGGTTTGTGCATAGTGAAGGATCAAGACTGACCAGATGAACCTTAAGACTCACTCCCAGGGTTTCACGAATTTTTAAGTACAGGTTGGTCCCAATTTCAGCTCGTGTTTTCGGATTGACCCTTAAGATGATTACGGAAAACTCAACTCCCATTTTTGAAAAACAAATTATACCGACATTTATGAGATATACTGATTCTTTTGCAACATCTTTTTTTTTTTTTTTTTTTTTTTTTTTTTTTTTTTTTTGTGGGAGAGTTTCTTTTTGGTGGAAAGAGCCACTCCTAAACACAAGACTAAAACTTGGGATAAAAAGTCTACCTGCACGCACAGGTAAGGACTCCACCTTTCCTAATGAACACTAGGGTTGGATCTTATGTTCACCTGATCTTTCCTGATATGTGTAGTGTGAACCAAGTTTACTTAAGCTCTCAAGAAAAAGCAAACCAACGAATCCTGTACTGTGTCTCAGGTACAAGAAACGTTCTTAGTTAGGAGAGATTTTGATCTATTTCGTCAATGCTTTAAGTGAATTAAGCCGAGCCTGAGCGAATCAAGCTTCTGTGGCCTGGAAATTTTTCAAAACAGAGGTTGAATATCCATAAACACTTATTGTATTTTTGTTTCAGCTTTTAGATCATTACTAAACACCATTTATTACTATATATATATATATATATATATATATATATATATATATATATTTTTTTTTTTTTTTTTTTTTTTTGCATATTTATAAATAGGTGGTAATTGTCTGATACCATAAAATACCCGGATCCTATGGATGCCTATCCACCCCCCCATGCCAAACAATGCTATGTCCTCATATGCATGCAGGGAAAGGCAGAGGAAGATCGGGTAACAAGAGCTGAGGTGCAGGGTATAGATCAGGGTGGAAGGGTGGGTGGATGGTGGGTGGTGAAGAGAAAAGTGAAGTGATTGCGATAGAGGTGTGAAAAGTGATGGTGGATGGTGAGTGCTGTTAGGGTGCCTCCCAACAAGCGCTGAATTTAATGTCCCCAGCTGGACTCAGAATGAGGCAAAGAATTAGTTACCCTCCAGCAGGGCAACGGTTTCTCCAACGGGGGCAGGTTCATGAGTCAGATAGGGTTTCAAACGCTGCCCGTTGACCGTAAATTTACGCCCAGATTTGGGATCTTCGATTTCGACGGCCCCATTGGGGAATGGTCTTGAGACCAGAAAAGGACCAGTCCATTTGGACTTTAATTTCCCAGGAAAGAATTTGAGTCGGGCATTATAGAGCCAAACTTGCTGAGATGGCTCAAATTCCTTCCGCCGAACATGGCTGTCATGAAAAGCCTTAGTGCGCTGTTTAAAGGTTAGAGCAGAATCATAGGCTTCACGACGGAGCTCTTCCAGCTCTTGGAGTTGGAGTTTCCTTTCTCGTTCACACAAGTCTGGGTCGAGGTTACATTGGCGAACCGCCCAATAAGCGCGGTGCTCCAACTCCACAGGCAAATGACAAGGCTTCCCGTAAACGATTCTATATGGAGACATACCAAGGGGAGCCTTGAAGGCGGTCCGATACGCCCAAAGTGCGTCAGTCAGCTTGTCGGACCAATCCTTACGGTCAGGCCGAACCGTTTTCTGGAGAATCTGCTTGATTTGCCGGTTCGACACTTCCGCCTGGCCGTTCGTCTGAGGATGATACGGGGATGCGATACGATGGTGGACTCCGTATCTCCTCAGAAGTGCCCGAAAAGAAGCATGGGTAAAGTGGCTTCCTCCATCCGAGATAATGGCCCGAGGGATCCCAAAACGCGCAAAGATATGGTCTTTGACGAATCGGGTGGAGATAACATGGTCAGCACGGCGCGCGGGAATAGCCTCGATCCATTTTGAAACATAGTCGACGGCCACGAGGATGAATTCGAAGCCGTTGGATGGAGGGAAGGGACCCATGAAGTCAATTCCCCAGATGTCGAAGATTTCCGCAGCTAGGATGTGTTGCAAGGGCATCATGTCACGACGTGCCATTGACCCTAAAGACTGGCACCTAGTGCAATGTTTGGCATAAGCGTGCGCATCCTGGTGAAGGGAGGGCCAAAAGAAACCGCACTGCAACACCTTGGCTGCAGTTTTCCTCCCAGAGAAATGGCCTCCACAGGCCTGATCGTGGCAGAAGGATAGCACACTGGGGAACTCACTGTCAGGAATACAGCGACGGATGATTTGATCAGCACCTATCCGAAAAAGAAGTGGATTATCCCAGAAATAATACTTTGCTTCTGCCATGAGACGCTCACGCTGGTTTTTAGGCCAGCCACGTGGAAGAGATCCAGAAGCAAGGTAATTGGCAATGTCGGCATACCACGGTCCACTTGCCGCATTTATTGCCAATAGGTGCTCATCAGGAAAAACTTCATTAATTGGCAGAGTAAGTCCAATATGGTCAGGGTCCAGTCTGGAAAGGTGATCAGCCACAACATTCTGGGCTCCGACCTTATCACGAATCTCAATGTCAAATTCCTGGAGCAGAAGGATCCAACGAATCAGTCTAGGCTTGGCATCCTTCTTGTGCATGAGATGGCGAATGGCCGCGTGATCAGTGAAAACAATAATGTGAGAGCCCAGAAGGTAAGAACGGAATTTTTCCAGCCCAAAGACGACTGCCAGTAGTTCCTTTTCAGTGGTAGTATAATTACGCTGGGCCTCGTCCAACGTCTTACTGGCGTAGTATACCACGAAGGGGTGTCTATCGCGTCTTTGTCCCAGGATGGCTCCGACTGCAAGGTCTGAAGCGTCACACATAAGTTCAAAGTTGAGGGACCAATCAGGCGGCTGGAGAACAGGGGCCTTGGTGACAGCATTACGCAGTTGCGTGAATGCTTGTATACAGTCAGGGCCCATGTCGAAGGGCACGTCGGTTGATAGGAGATGAGTTAAGGGTCGAGAAATTTTGGAGAAGTCTTTGATGAATCTCCTATAGAAACCGACGTGTCCCAAGAAGGAGCGGATTTGTTTGACAGAACCAGGCACAGGTAAATCAGCAATGATATCGAGCTTAGCTCTGTCAACCTCGATACCCCTATCGGAGATGATATGTCCAAGAACAATTCCTTCGTGCACCATAAAATGACTTTTTTCCCAGGAAAGCACGAGGTTTACATCAATACATCTCCTAAGGATGCGAGTCAGGTTGGCAAGACATTCGTCGAAAGATGGTCCAAAGACTGAAAAGTCATCCATGAAGACCTCCAGAAAGTCACCCACCATGTCATGAAATATCGCCAGCATGCATCTCTGGAAAGTTGCTGGCGCGTTACAAAGTCCGAACGGCATCCTTCTAAAGGTGAAGGTGCCGAAAGGGCAGGTAAAAGTGGTTTTCTCTTGGTCTCGGGGGTCTATTGCCACCTGGTTATATCCTGAGAATCCATCCAGGAAGCAGAAAAATTTATTTCCCGCTAACCGCTCCAGGATTTGGTCAATAAATGGTAGCGGGAAGTGATTTTTCTTGGTTGCAGCATTGAGTTTCCTATAATCCACACACACTCTCCAAGATGTAGGAGTGCGTGTAGGGATGGATTCGCCCCTGTCATTGACACGGATGGTGAGTCCTGCCTTTTTGGGCACAACGTGAATCGGACTCACCCAGGGGCTATCGCTGATCGGGTAGATTATACCCGCATCCAGCCACTTAATGATTTCATTCTTAACGACCTCCCGCATGTTAGGGTTGAGACGTCGCTGCATCTCGCGAGAAGGTCGAGCCTCCTCCTCCGTATATATACGATGAGTGCAGTAGGAGGGACTAATACCAGATAAGTCTGATAAAGACCATCCAATAGCTGCCTTGTGTTCTAGGAGGACCTTAGTTAGTTTGCACTCCTGCTCCATGGTTAATTTTGAACTGATGATTACAGGGAGCGTTTCATTTGGTCCCAGGAAAACATACTTGAGTGTATTAGGCAGCACTTTTAGCTCGGGAGTGGATGGGGAAGGATCTGGCATTTCTTGGGACGAGAGTGTCCCAGACGGGTAGGGGAACAAGTTAGGAGGAAGAAACTGGCCTTCAGATTGGCCAAGAAGAGGGGCTTCTTGGATAGATGGATCCAAAAATGAATAGCCCCAGTGAGAAGTATATGGGCTCAAGGTCCCAGTGTGGATTTGTAAATCCGCCTGATTTGGCGGGGAAGAAAGGGCAATTCGGTCTTCATGAGTGTGGACTGACAGTGAGTAGCCCGGATATGACTCAGACCACGAGGTATGGGAAGCGGAGAAAACCTCGTCAGAAGTCTGGCCAGGAGAAGGTACTGGACAAGGGAGGGATTGGGGAACGTCACAGTATGCGTTGGTCAGGCAGTTATCAGTGTTTATAGGTAATCCGCAACAGTCCGAATAGGTCCCAATTAGTCCGATACACGCGCTGACGGCCATGTCCTCGTCAGACGTGTCATCCTCAATGCAATCGCAATCAAAGTTCTTGGCTGCCTTGAATATGTTAAGCTTGAGCTTCTCAGATCCAACGGCAATCTCAATACAGCCCGACTCGCAGTCGATGTGGGCGCGGGCTGTGGCCAAGAAAGGTCGACCGAGGATGATCGGACAATCAGAAAGTGAACTAGGAACTTCCATATCTAAAACAAGAAAGTCAACAGGAAAACAGAGACTGTTGACCCTAACCACCACGTCTTCCACCACACCCTTCGGGATTTTGACAGAACGATCTGCCAACTGTAACGTGACAGGGGTGGGTTTCAGATTTCCCAAGGAAAATTTTTTGAGCATGATGGTCGGTATGAGATTGATGGAAGATCCTAGATCAAGCAAGGCACGGTTAAAACTGCAGCCTTGGATGCTACAGGAAATCAGTGGTGTGCCCGGATCTTTCTGCTTCGGTGGTAAGTTTGATAGTATAGCACAACTCGCATGAGGCGAGAGAACCACCGGATTCTTAGTCTTCTTTGACTGTCGCCTGGGTGTTGTGTAGTCTTTGAAAAATCGAGCGACAGTAGGTATGTGGTCGATTGCCTCGAGCAGGGGTACCTTGATTTCTACATCCCTGAACAAATTACGTAGGTTGTCAAAGGCCTGCGTATTTTTCTTTTTGCCTTTTGGCTCCCTTAGTAGAGCCTCAGGGAATGGGACTGATTCTGGCACAAGTTTTGGTGCATCATCCTCTCGCGAATGCGGTATGCATTCCGAATGAGAGGGCGAAGAAGAAGATGGGCCAGGATCAGGTCGAGGCGGATCGACGGTCTGCTTACCGCTCCTCGTAGTGATAGCATTGGACGATGCGGGTCCAGTGGGATCATACGGTGGAGGAGGGTTTGCAATGGGGATATAAGAGTGTGGTGCTGCAGCAGGATTAGCCTGAAATCCCGGTGGAATGTTCGGAGCTTGCAGAACTTGATTAACCTGTCCCTGAGAAGGTCGTACTTGTGGTTGAGAACCACGGGGCACGAAATTTCGCGGGTTTGGAACAGGTTGGGCGGGAAGAGTGCCCTGAGATCGAGTCGCCATGCGTAGTTGACTGATCTCGGCATTCTGCTGCGCCAATTGGTGCTGAAGAGAGGTCATGTTCTCTTCATGGCGCTTTGACATTTCCGTCATCATTCGCATCAATTTGTCAAGAGGGCTTGATGCGTGTTCAGTTTGTGGTACGCAAGGGCCTGATGGCGGATTTGCCATAGGATTAAACTGGACCCTTGGGATGACGGGTGCGGACGGTCGCATTGGTCCACCCGCGGGGTTTTGGCGCTGCGGGTTGTTGGACCATGCAAAGTTCGGGTGATTACGCCACCCTGGGTTATAAGTGGCAGAGAACGGGTTGTTCCCCAGGGCGCAAGCATCTTCTATGCCAGAAGACGCGTCCGCATGTAGATATGCGTCAGAGCACACGGAGGCTTGGTCCTCCGTGTCGAAATACTGGCTCGCAGAAGCCAGTTCCACATGACTTACCGAGTCGCTTGGCGCGACACTTGGTAAGGAAGGTCTAACGGGGTTTCTCGGGATAAGCCTGGTATTAGAAGAACTTGGATTGTGACGAAGTGGTGAAGAGGTGGTGTTTGCCATAGATCGGGCGGGGTTGGCCAGAAGCTCGTCCAGCTTCTTGTGCACGACGGAGACTTCATCCAGTTTTTGTGCAATAAGGCTTAGATCAGTGGATGAATGGGAGGGTCCCGTGTCAACTTCGTGGACATTTCGGGGCTGGCTGGTACGATTAAAGGCGACAATGGAAGCATTGTTCATCGAGTTTTCACTCATATTTTCAAACAGCTCGAATGCTCCATTCTCGTCTTTATTCATAAAGTTCCCTCCGCAGGAAGCGTCTGCAATCTGCTTCAAAGTCTCATTTAGCCCATAGTAGAAAATCTGGGCTATATGCCACTTAGGCAGACCGTGATGCGGACACTTCCTGAGGAGGTCGTTATACCTCTCCCATGCCTCATGAAATTGTTCGCCGTTTTGTTGCATAAATGAAGTGATAGCACGGCGAAGCGCATTGGTTCGCCCGATTGGGAAGAACTTCTTGAGAAATGCTGTTCGCATCTCTTCCCAAGAGTGGATGGTTCTCCCAAGGGTGCGTAACCATTGCGACGCTTTATCCCGTAATGAAAACGGGAACATCTTCATGAGGACTATAGATAACCCGACATTTCTTGGTTTAACGGTTTCAGCAAGTCGGGTTAGGTCTTCCAAGTGGAGAAATGGGTCTTCACTTGCAAGACCATGAAAGTGAAAATTGATTAGGCCAATTATGTTTGGTTTTAATTCAAAGTCGTCCCCGCCCATGGGAACCCGAATTTGTCCTATGGTCTCTGTAGCAGCGGGATTCTGATAAGAGCTAAGAGACCTAGGCTCCTCCCGTTCGGGAGGGTTCTGCATTTCCTCCAATGTTTCCCGAATGGCTTCGATTTGCTCATTATACATTTCCATTTGGGCTTGGAGGCGGGTTATGGGTTCTAAGGCTCCACCACCTGGTGGATTCTGAGGGCGGTTTCCTCCCTCGGGATTTGGGGGTGGGCGTGCAGCCATGTTTGTGGAGGAGGAGGACGATTCGACTTGTTTTCTAGATTTATCAGTCAATTCAAATAGTTCAGGGTTTTGTGACCTCCTCCCAAACATGCACTACCGCAGGAAGAATTGGGGAGATGAGAAGGGAAAAGGGATGAGAGAAATGACGCCGCACAGGTACACTTGATTACAAATCAATACAGTCAAGTTCCTAACCTCTACAGTGTGCCCTTAGACCTAAAGATCTAAGTTACCTACTATCACGAACTACGGAACCGAATGCGAGCACCGCGGAACCACCGGGCCAGATTGAAAGGCCGTTTGCCCCAGTCTTAGACACCCGATAGCACGCGGGAACTCTCACCAGCACGTAGTCGCTACACACAGGTAGTTAGACCTCCAATCCTTAGTAAGGGTCAAGTTACTACCAGTTTTAATTAGAGGCTTAGGGTCAAGTGCTTTTGGAATGTGAAGGGCGTTGTTTACGGGTAATGCCCAAGTGATTGATTTTAAGAGTGTGTAAGAACAAGCATGCAACGGGGAAATCTCCCCGAATTGAAGTTTTTATTGGCGAATGGTTTTTTAGAGTTCAGCCTTAAGTAGTATGAATTTTAGGGTTTTGCTGAATTACCAATTCAACCAATCTCCGGGTTTTTTGCAAAAATACAGGTTTTCCTTCTAAAACCCAAGAAACCCTTCTTCAATTATCAGTTAGTTAATGCATGCTAAAATGCAATGGGCTACCCTAAATGGAGATTTCTAAGTGTGGATGCACGAATCAATTTTATACCAATGTGAAAGGGAGCCAAAGCACTTCAATTCAAGTGCTCCCAATCACTAGAAAGATATCCACACACAAGGCTTCAACCAACAGATAAAGAAAATAAAATTTTTGGGGTTGAAGTATTCAGGATCGAATCACAGGCAAGTTTGAAAAGTCGTGGTGGGGTTGGAATCAACTCAATTCCAAATCTCCCCACCAAAAAAAAATGATCCTGAATTAAAGATAATTGAGGCAAAAGAGGGATACAAGCAATCTTTTTCTTTGCCTCAAAGAATACTTCCCATGGCGAAAAATCTAAGAATCAAGATTCTAGAATTTTCGCTATGCGAAGTAAGGCGGGAAATCCCGGGGCAGTGGGAGTGAAGACAACCAATCAATCAAGTGAATTTTAATCCACTTGCCCTCAAGAAATCCCAAGAAGTTTTTCTAATTTTTAGTTTTTAAATTTTTTTTTTTTTATTTTTGTGGTGGCAAGTTAACACTAATTTGATGAGAAAAGAAAACCTACTTGTTCGGCAACGTGTGCGAAGCTCCAATGCGATGTCGGCGTCTTCACGCTCTCGTTCCCGCCTTGGATCTGCTCACGTCCTCGACTTCGTTAGCCTTCTTCTCCTTCCACCAGGTTCACCTGCACACCAAAAACAATAATACCCGTGAAGAGAGAAGAGACAAATTTAAAGGAATTGGATAGAAACTTACTCGAAAGCGCACGTTCCCCGGCAACGGCGCCAGAAAAGCTAAGATGGTCGGCCTGGATAGGTTGTTAATATGATATTTTTATCGTTGAAATGTGTATAGTGGTTAACCTAATTCAGACCTAACCATCTCTTTACAAAATTTTTAACCTGGCCTAATTGATTTTATCTTGTCACTTTTAAGCCCAGGGTCGAACTCAGGGAAGTGGGGTTCAAGTCGAGTTTCTACGTTTTCCTTAAAACGCGTCTCTTCCGTTCGTTTATTCTGTTTTTGGTATTTTTCTTATTTAGGTTTTTTTTCTGGTAATCCTTGTTCTTGAGGCACACCCTCAAAATTGTGTCCTTGGCTTTTAGCCAAAACAGAGTTTCAAAACACGTCTTGCTACTTGCAAGATGGGGTACCTGCAAATCAAAGATTATCTTTTCACTTTTATACCCTTTTTTTATCTTTTTACTAAGGAAGCTATCAGATAGAAAGTAAATATAGTAGCTATAGATATATATTTATATGTAGTATATATATAAAGGGGTGGGGGTGGAGGTGACGATGGAGTGTAGCACTATGTCGAGTCAGCCGACGTCTAGAGAGACGCAACCAACACGACTAGGTGCCGCGTGGAGTGTGGATGGAGGATGGATGATGTATGGGACCACGCTTTTTGTACACGCTGTATCGCAGAATATCAGCAACTGGTGCAAATATTCCCGCGATACAGCATATAGTAAATAACGCGAAAATATATGTACATATGTATGTATATAAATGTATAAGTATATATGTATAGATATATATAGATAGATATATATATATATATAGGTGTATATATATATATATATATATATATATATATATATGTATATATGTATATAGCTATGTATATATGTATATAAGTATATATATATAATACTATATAGATATATATATATATATATGTATATAGGTATATATGTATCTAGATATATATGTATATATATATATGTGTATATGTATAAGTATATAGATATGTATATATATATATATATGTATATGAGTATGTGTATATATATATATATATATATATATTATATATGCATATGTATATATATATTATATTATATGTATGTATACATAACTATATAGATATACTATGTATATATAAGTATATATATATAGATATATGTATATGTATATATATATATATATATATATATATATATATATATATATGTATGTATATAAGTTACTATTAGTGTGTGAGTGTGTGTGTCGGTGAATGGGTGTGTGTGTGTTGCTGTAAGTGAAAAAAAAAAGAAAGAGAGAGAGAGAGAGAGAGATCGGCAGAGGGAGAGAATGCAGGAGAGAGCGGAGAGAGAGGAGAGAACGGAGGAGAGAGCTGGCAGGAGAGAGCTGGCAGGAGCGGAGAGAACGGAGGCAGGGAAGGCCTGCAGGCGCGTGCAGAGGGGGTCTGCAGGCGCGCGCGGACGCTTGCAGAGGTTGGCAGGGAGCCGGGAAGGGGCCTGGCCGGCCGCTGCAGTGCGCGCAGCGGCCTGTTGCGGGCGCAGAGGCGGGCGACAGAGCAGACGAACGGAGGCGGGGAAGGCCTGCAGGCGCGTGCAGAGGGGCTGGGGCGCCTGCAGACGCTCGCGGAAGCTGCGGGGGCCGCTGCGCGCTGCTGCTGCTGCTGCCGCCGCTTAGCTGCTGCTGCTGCTTCCGCTGCTTCTGCTGCTGCTTCCAGCTTCAGACTTTGAAGAAGCAGCAATGGCGGGAAGGGCAGGAACGGAAAACAAATGAAAACAGAGAGCCACCACGCCCACCGGCTCTTTGAAGAGCTGGGCGGTGATGGTCTCACTGTGGTAGTGTGCACCACAGTGAGCTCCTGCCCGTCGGGTTTCTCCTCGAAGGAGGTCCGGCGTATGGAGGGGAGAGGGAGGAGAGGAAGGTGGCGGCCTGCTGGTGTGATTCTTTCTTGCTGCAGCCAGCCGCAGCTGCGTATTGCAGCAATGTTCCCCCCTTCTCTCCTTCGTCGCGAGGAAGAGCTGCTGCTTTATAGAGGAGGAGAGCATGGCGGGGAGGCATGGCAGCAGCAGGGAGAGGCGCGGGAAGTTGCTGCTGCAGGGAGAGGCGCGGGAAGTTGCAGCAGCGGGAGATGGGAGGAATGGCAGCCGCAGGGAATGGCTTGGGCAGGGAGAGGGCGGACGCGCGCGGGAAGGACCGCAGGACAGCAGGGAGAGGCGGGACTGCTGCATGCGGCTGCGGGAAGGCGCATGGCGGGGAGATGCAGCGGAGAAGTTGCAGCCGCAGGAGAGAAAAAAAATAGAAATCAAGAGGAAATAAAAATAGAGAAGGGAATTTTTGCAAAGAGGCACTTGAGGAGAATGTAAATTATGAAGCCCTTTTATTCCAATCTTCCCTCCTCTTAATTAAATGCATGAATGCAAGTATTTTTACAGATGCGACTATAGGATTATAATATACATAGTTAATGCTAGAAAATAGCATAAGAAGGCGTCCCTATAGGCGTGTTTTGAGGTGCAAACAGGAGGAGCCAGCGGTACGAGGAGGCTACCTGGGAGCCTGAGGCGGCAATGCGGGAGCGGTACCCGGAGCTTTTCGCGGGTACGTCCTTTCGGACCGGCTTCGGTCCTCTTTGAGTTTGTTATGGTTATTTGGACATCTTTTTCCCGCACCCTAGTTGGCGCAAGTTTCGGGGACGAAACTTCCTTTCAGTTTGTTATATTGTAACGAGCGCGTGCCCCAGACGCCTTTTAAGACGTCTGGGAGGTGGCCCAGACGTCTGTCGAGACGTCTGGGATCACATCCAGACGTCTGACCAGACGTCCAGGATAGTTTACAGACGTCTGGCGAACAGTTATGCTCGCACGGGATATTCGTCTGCGCGCCTGTGCGCGCAGACCTGCGTTCTGCCCTCTTTCTCTGCGGCTGCAGGCGGCTGCGACCGCCTTCTCTCTCCTCTCCGCGCGGCGTTAAAAGGGGGGGCGCGCCTCCCCTCCCGTCTCCACCATCTTCCTCCTTCTTCTCCTGCCTGTGCGCGAGAGCGAGCGGACGTGAGGGCGCAGCGGCAGCGGCAGCCGCAGTGAGCGCGGAGGAGCTGCGGCGTGCGAGGGCGGGGCTCTGCCGTGAGGGCGAGCTCGCCAGGAGCGGCTTGGCCGGCCGGCGGAGGGCGCAGGGGGCGCAGAGCGTCGCGGAGAAGGACCTGCTGCGGGCGGAGCAGCGTACGCGCGAGGTGCGACGCGGGCGGCGTCGCGAGCGGAGGCCGAGCAGGGCTCTGATTCTGGAAAAATTTCCAGAATCAGACGTCTGGATTGATATCCAGACGGCAAGGTCGACGTCTGTGAGATCATACAGACGTCTGAAAGGTGAGTTTCCGCTTTCTTCTTCCTTTTTGTCGACTGACCGTACTGAGGGAGGGGGGTTGGCTGTGCGCAGGTTTTCTGATTCGTCATCCTTTGCGAATCAGACGTCTGGAAGTTGTACCAGACGGCGGGAGTGACCTCCAGACGTCCAAAGTGACCATCGGACGTCTGGGATCTAGGAAAGACGTCCCTGCAGACTTCTGGACGTCTGGGAAACCACGCTAAGCAGGTAATTCTCTGATCCACCGTTTAAGACGTCTGGAGGGAGTTCCAGACGTCTGATTTTGCACAGTATCATCTTTCTCGACCCGTTTAGGGCCCGTTTGGGCTCCGTTTTCCGCGATTCGAGTTGCGTTCGTTTCAGAATTAATTCCTCTACCCGCCTACAGTAGCTATACACTGTTTTGAGACACTCCTTGTGTTTGATCCTTGTGATAGGACCTCGTTCGGTTGCAGTCTTGAGAGTCGCGGAGGCGCGCGGGATTCCCGATCACGCCCCCATTACTCCCGTTGTACCTGGTAGAGTGGTTATAAGTATTAATAAAATCTGTTAAAGTATGGAACCATAACTAGAACCTAGGGCTTGCATGAATCCTAGGAATGAGAAATATATGGAATGATAGCTCCTAGGTGTTGCATGAATCCTAGGGCCGGAAAACTAGATTGTATGATAGATCCTAGGATATGGCATGAATCCTAGGATGGAAAAACTAGTGGAATGTATATTACTGCAGTCTTGGAAAAATGGAAAGGAATATATAAAGCTGCCTGTAAATTTAATTAACAGCTGCCTGTTATGAATAAAGAAACATGTTTGAGATCATGGAATTTGAGCACGTGAATCTGGAAAGTGAAACATAGATGTTCTGAAATAAAGAGCTGGAACCCTACGGGGAGTTAGGAGTGGAACTCCTGGAAAGAAAAAGGAATGGAACTGAGATGTAGTTTGTACTGTCTCTTGGGTACGCAGTACCAAGAGAAGTACCTGTACCTGTTTAGTGCAGAGTGGGGCCAGCCGCCCCAGGGACCCGGGGTTAGGATTGGCCGCTCTGTACCGACTTGCTGGCCCTCGTGTACGTAGTACCGAGGAGAGCTAGTAGTGTTAGGAGAGTACTAGCTACCCCACGGGCCCCGGGGTTCTGCTAGCCTCCTTCACCGACTTGTTAGGCCCACTAGGGCAAACCAGGGTAGTCAGGCGAGGGTGCGCGGACTGTGGAGGGGCAAGGCCCCGGTTTGGTTACTGTGGAGGGGTTGGACCCCTGTTACTGAGAGGGCTCTGCCCTGGTTCCGTGCTGTGCTTTGGGCGCACCCGTTAACGGAAACGACTGACCGCGTGCCAGTGCGGGCTAGCTACCTGTGCGTTTATCGCGCGTGCCGTAGTCACCGTTACGTCTGTCAGTGACCTTGGGGTGGTTGACTGAGGGTAGGATCACCACGGGGGACTCTCCCGGCCAGGAGAGCACCACGTGCTACTTCTACTTTTGGAAAAGACTGCAATCAAGATCGTCCCACGAGGACATTCGAGATCAAGTAAAGGATCTGAGAAATAAATGAAATAGTGAGAAAAATTGAAAGATGTAAATAAAGGAAGTAATAGAACATAATAGCTACTGTACACTCTACTGTTGCCTTTAGTTAGTTTGCCACTCTACTCAGCGTTTTGCTGACGTGTTACACTCGTTACCTTTTTCAGGACCAGGTGTTGAGCAGCCAGGGTCGGCGGCTGCAGAGGACGCTGGGCCGAGTAGGGTCCAGTAGAGTTACCACAGCTTTGTACCCTTTTTTTGTTTCTGTTCTAGTGAGTAGTTTTGTTTCCGCTGTACCTTCTTTACCTGCAGTTTTTGTTATATGATAAATGTTGTTTTACTGTTGTGGTGGTGCCTACTGTAGTAGTTTCTTTCCTTACTGCTGTACTTTCTTACTGTTAGTTATATTCATGCTGAATGTGGTTTATTTTACTGTCTTTTGGTTACTTCCTCGTTGGACGACTGGGTCTTGGGATTAGTCGAGTCGGTCCGGTTCTCGTGTCTCGTAGGGTCTCGGGAACCGGGTCGTTACACCAATGCATGTCATTTCAGAATTCGAAGAGGCTAGGAGGTTCTCATCCCATACCATCATTTGGATAATTCCATTTTGCCAAACTAAACACTGTCTACTCTTGATGGCTCTTGGGCTTCTTTGCTGTCAAATTCTCAATTCATGAGTAGAACTCTTCATTTGAAAATCTTTCCTTTTGACACTTGCGAACCTCACAATGCAGCATCATGAATGATTTAGTGGTTATACTAGACTAGCTTTTATCTGGTCTGCATAACCTCTTCTTCCATATTTATTCTATTCATATGCCTCTTGAGGCAAACGAATCTGATTAAGCAACAAATTACCTTCAAGAGTGGGATGTACTAACTATGGATACTCACTTCCCTTTCCTCTTCAACAGTCTGCTCTTCAGTCACATCATTATCAACCTCATAATTTTCCCAAGTCTCACTTTTCTCATCTTCTCTCTCCCCTCTTTCATTAATGATGAACCTAAATCACTAGGATGCTGATTCCTCATAATCATTATTTGACTTTGGGAAGGCAAGTGTAAAGAGCTTAGGTCAACAATCAAGCCCCAGGAGATATATGGGACTTCTATGGCTAGTTATGTACTTTGAAGAGTAACTAAGTAAACAGTTTCACTAACAGGTATTTGCGGATGATTACTATGTAGTGAAAGCAACATCATGAACTTCATTTGTGGATGTCTAATAGTTCTATCATCTTTTGTTCATTGGTATTATGACCCGATTCCTGAATCCCTATAGTACTCGAGATTGGCTCGACTCGACTAATCCCAAGACCCAGTCATCCAACAAGAAACAATCGAAAAGCAGGAAAACAAACCATATTCACTATGCAATGTAACTAATAGTAAAAGCATATAAGCAGTAAAGGAAAGTAAAAGATGCTAGTCAGTACATATCACAACAACAATAGGAAAGTAGAACAAAAGTACAGTAATAGGAACAATAAACAAAAGTTTAAACTCACTAGCAGAAAAGAGAGTACAACAGTACGAAAACTACTGCTAGGTTCGACTGGGCCCAACACCCTCTGCAGCCAGTAACTCGGGCTGCTCAACTCCTGGACCTATAAAGGGTTATGTAAAAATGGAGTTAGTGAACTCTAAGTAGAGTGGTAACCAAACTATCTAAAGTAGTAAAACTAGCAGGTAAATTTATCTTTTCTAGTTATTTATTTTACAAGTAATTTCTTTTCACCCTATTGTTTACTTTCAGATTTCTTTCTTGATCTTGTATGTTCCTCGTGGGAACAAACTTAATTGCAGTCTTTTCCGAAGAGTAGAAGGTACATGTGGTGCTCTCCTGGTCGGGAGAGTCTCCCGTAGTAGTCCTATACCTAGTCAACCACCCCGAGGTCACTGACAGACGTAGCGGTGACTACGGCACGCGTGATAAGTGCACGGGTAGTTACCTCACACTAGTACGCGATCAGTCATTTCCGCTAGCGGATACGCCCAAAGTACAGCACGGAATAGTATAGGGCCTAGCCCTCTCAGAAATAGAGGTCTAGTCCCTCAGAACCAAACAGGGGTCTCGCCCCTCCACAGTCCGCGCACCCTCATCTCACTACCTTAGTTTGCCTAGAGGGCCTAAGAAGTCGGTGTAGGGTGGCTAGCTGAACCCCGAGCCCCGTGGGGTGTCTAACTCTCTCCCTACACTAGTAGCTCGCCTCGATACCGTGTACGCGAGGGCCAACAGAAGTCGGTGTATAGTGGCCAATCCTAACCCCGGGTCCCAACCCAAGGGCGGCTAGCTCCGCTCTACATTAAAAAGGGGACAGTCGCTCTCCTTGGTACCATGTACTCAAGGGCCAACACATTTCTCATCCATATTCCAGGCTTTTACATCTATCCACAGGAGCTCTACTCCTATCTCCCCGTAGGGTTCATGCTCATGTTTACCACATTATTCCAATCCAGGTTTCATCATTCACAATTTGGTTCTCGTTCATACACATGTAGCTTGTATTTCCATAATTTAACACATGCAACAAATGATATCACAGGTAATTGTTCAGTTATCTCAGGCAGTTCATATTTTAACAGGCAGCTCATATTTATTAACAGGAAATTGCTAACAATTTAGCTCATTCATTTATAACTACAATTTCAATCACGTAAACAAGCGATTCAACCATTTCTCGCCCTAGGGTTCATGCCACATCCTAGGTTTCCAGTTATCCAATTTTCATAGATGCATTCATATTTTATAAATGGAATGGGGTGGACCACTCTATCAGATAATCTGGGAGTACTGGGGGCCCGAACTGCAGGCTCACATGCCTTTACAAGCCCTAGACATGCAACACGTCGAAGTCCTATATTAAGGAACACACCACAACGAAAGATTTAGAACAGTGTATAAATGCTTCTAATATGTAGAGGAATTTACAAGGAAACCACAGATACTTTGTTTGCGTAAAACAGATTCCGATCAGACCCTAAACGGGTTAAAAACGTGTCTGCAGACCCAAATCAGATGTCTGGAAATAAGTCCAGACATCTTAAAAGTCATCAGAGTCTCACCTCAAGCTCCTGCGATGATCTTAGACGTCCAGGACTCCACCGCGACGTCTGGAAGCAGTTCCAAACATCTGACCAGTCCTCTGGTCGTCTGGGGATGTCTCCGGTCATCTGGTAAGCTGTCCAGACGTCCGAAAAGCATGGAAGGGCGTGCCGCGCACCTTCCTAAAGCTGCTCCTGCGTACGACAGAGCAGCTCGCCACTTATAGCTAAGCAAATCACACTGCGATGCGGCCTGCATGGCCGTGACTGCGAGGAAGATGCACCTTTGCGATACACTCTCTTTCAGATGTCTGGTGTCAACGCCAGACGTCCAGCCAATCATCCGGAAGACCCTCCGGACGTTTGATACTGGAGAAACTCCAGCACCAGGCCGTGCTCCTGCACCTCTTGCCGCGCTCTGCCGCGGTTCCTTCTGCTCCGCTGTAGCTCCAACTTCTGCAGAAGGTCGGGGATGACGCCTCGACGTCTCCTCCTCCCACACACGCCGCGGTTGCCGTGCGAACCTCTAGCAAGCTTCCACGAAGCTCGCGACCTCGGCCTTCTCCTCCTCACGCCTACTCCTCCTCGCTCTCGCTCTCTCTCTCGCACGTGCCTCAGCTCACGATAGTGGAGTGGGGAGAATGGTGGTAGTGGAGTGGAGAGGAGAGGAGGAAAGCCACTTTTATAGGCGAGGGCTTAGGGTTCGGCGGGGGAAAAAGAAGAAGAGAGGAGAGAGACGGAAGGTCTGCGCGCTGCCTGCGCGCAGAAAGCAAACGCGCGTACAGATTTTTCAATTTCTAAACGTTTGGGAAGGGTCCAGGTGTCTAACTGACACTCCAGACGTCTTGAAAGGTTCAAACCAAAACGGGTATTTACATCATAACAAACCTAAAAGGAGTTTCCTCTCCGGAACTTGAACTAGCTAGGGTGTGGAAAAAGGAATAAAAACGCATAACAAACTTAAAGAGGACCGAAGTCAGTCTGAAAAGACGTACCCTCAAAAAGCTCCGGGTACTACTCTCACATCACTATCTCAAGTTCCCAGGTAGCCTCCTCGTACCGCTTGCTCCTCCACAAAACCTTCACCAGGGGTACCTATTTCTGTCTCAGACTCCAGATGGCTATGTCTAGTATCTGCATTGGTCTCTCGGGGTAGGTCAGGTCGTCACCCATCTCAACACTCTCGTGGCTCAGAATGTGACTGGGATCGGCGACGTACTTCTTGAGGTTGGACATGTGAAACACGTTGTGCACACTAGAAAGTTGGGGAGGAAGGGCAAGCCGGTAAGCAACGGGTCCTACCCACTCCAGGACCTCAAAGGGCCCCACAAACCTCGACGCAAGCTTCCCCTTCACCCCAAAACGCTGCAAGCCCTTCATGGGCAAAATGTGAAGAAAGTCGTGATCCCCAACCTCAAACTGCACTTCTCTGCGTTTCTGGTCAGCATAACTCTTTTGCCTGCTCCTGACAGTGCGGAGTCGTCTGTGAATCTGCTCTATCACCTCCTGACTTTGCCGGATCAGCCTGGGGCCAACCTCCCACTTGGTCCCCACCTCAACCCAACTCAAGGGCGCAGTACACCTCCGTCCGTACAGAGCCTCGTAAGGTGTCATGCCGATGCTCGAGTGAAAACTGTTATTATATGCAAACTCTACCAGGGGTAAGTGCTCCTCCCAAGAGCCTCTCCAGTCTAGTACACAGGCGTGCAAAAGGTCTTCAAGTGTTTGTATGGTGCACTTTGATTGTCCGTTCGTCTAGGTGTGGTACGCAGTACTGGACCTCAATTGTGTCCCCAAAGGCTGTTGAAACTCAGCCCAAAACTGGTAAGTAAAACGGGTATCCCGGTCGGATACAATCTCACACGGAACTCCATGTAGGCGTACCACATCACGAATGTACCTCTTTGCCAACTGTGCTGGTCCTAAAGTGACTCGGATTGGCAGGAAACGTGTCGTCTTCGTCAACCTGTCCACTATCACCCAGACTGTGTCATGTCCTCACTGGGTAATGGGTAGACCCACCACTAAGTCCATGGTGATACTCTCCCACTTCCACTCTGGCATAGGAAGTGGCTGCAACGGCCCTGCAGGCCTCTGGTGCTCGGCCTTCACCTGTTGGCACACCAAACATTACTATACGAACTCACCCACATCCCGCTTCATCCCTCTCCACCAAAAGTTGCATCTCAAATCATCATACATCTTTGTGTTCCCAGGATGTATGGTGAATCTGGACCCGTGCGCCTCCTTCAGGAGCTCTCTCAACAACTCCTCGTCCCTGGGAACACACAAACATCCCCTCATGCATAGCACCTCGTCTATAAAAGAGAAGTCTCCTGGGTCCCCCGACAGCACTGTCTCGCAAAGTCTGTAGGTACGGATTTTCCATCTATCCTGCGATGATGCGGTCTATCAGCTCTGGTCTCGTCTGTCGTGTCACCGTCATTGCCCCACAATACCCTTGTTACTCTCAACATCGCCAACTGCCCAACTCCTCCATAAGTCTCCAACTCTGTGCCTGTAAACTGGTCAAGTGGGCGGGCGCCTTCTGACTCAAAGCGTCAGCCACCACATTGGCCTTCCTCGGATGGTAGGAGATGCTGTAGTCATAGTCCTTCAGGAGCTCTAACCAACGTCTCTGTCTCATGTCAAGCTCCTTCTGATTAAACAAGTACCTGATGCTCTTATGATCCGTGAAAATCTCAAAGGTCTCACCGAAAAGGTAGTGCCTCCATGTCTTCAGCGTGAAGACAACAGCTACCAACTCTAAGTTATGGGTAGGGTAGCTATGCTCATGGGGCTTCAGTTGCCGTGAAGCGTAAGCGACAACGTGACCCCGCTGCATGAGCACACCCCGTAACCCCTGCAATGAAGCGTCTGTGTAGACCACAAAATCGCCACTACTATTTGGGATGGTAAGCACAGGAGCTGAAGTCAGTCTCTCCTTCAACTCCTGAAAACAAGCCACACAAGCATCTGTCCAGGTAAAGGGCACGTCCTTCTGGGTCAACTGAGTCATAGGATGTACAATCTGCGAGAATCCCCTGATAAACCACCGATAGTAACTTGCCAATCCCAAAAAGCTGCGTATCTCTATCACTATACATGATCTCTCCCACCTGAGTACGGCCTCAACCTTGGCTGGATCCACAACCAAACCATCTCCTGAGATCACGTGGCCCAAGTTACCTGCCTCAACCAAAACTCGCACTTGCTGTACTTGGCATATATCCTGCGTCATCTCAAAGTGTCCAGAATCATCCGTAGGTGCTGTCCATGCTGTGCCTGGTCTCGCGAGTAAACGAGCACGAAGTCGATAAATACCACCACAAACTAATTCAAATACGGCTTGAAAATCCGATTCATCAAATCCATAAAAGCAGCGGGGGAGTTGATCAGCCCAAACGGCATGACCAGAAACTCATAGTGTCCGTACTAGGTGTGGAAAGCTATCTTGGAGACGTCGGTCTTCCTGATCTTCAACTGGTGATAGCCTGACCTCAGATCTATCTTGGAGAATACCGTAGCACCTCACAACTAGTCAAAAAGATCATCAATCCTCGGCAGCGGGTACTTGTTCTTGATGGTGACCCTATTCAGCTATCTGTAGTCAACACAAAGTCGTAGGTACCATCCTTCTTCTTCACAAACAACATAGGGGCTCCCCACGGGGATGCACTGGGCCTCACAAAGCCCTTCTCCAACAGGTCCTGCAGTAAAGACTTGAGCTCTCACAGCTCAAGTGGTGTCATCCAGTACGGTGCAGTAGAAATGGGGCTAGTCCCCGATACCAGTGAGATCTCAAAGTCGATCTCACGCTCGGGCGGTAGTCCTGGCAGCTCCTCTAGAAACATTTCGGGGAACTCACTAACCACCGGAATGCTCTGAAAGTCCACCACGAGGCTGGGCTCCGCCACCACACAGACTAGAAAGCCCTCACAACCCTGGCTCAAAAGTCATGCTGCCCGAAGCGCAAATATGCACCTGAAACCTCCGTCCACTGGCTGTCCATCAAACTCAAAGGAAGGCATATCCGGTATGGAGAAGACGATCTTCCTCCCGAAATAATCTACCAAGGCGTAGTAGGTGGACAGCCAATCCATCTCCAGAATCACACCAAAATCCTCCATTGGTATCACAATCAGGTTAGCGGGGAGGTTGTGTCCCCCTATACTGACCTTACAGTTCATATAGATCTCCTCAGCTACAAACAGCTAGCCACCTGGGCCTCTGATCACAAACAGATCCTCTAACAACACACAGTCCTGTCCCAAACTGACCGCAAAACTCGCAGCGACAAAAGAGTGTGTGGTGCTGGAATAAAAAAGTATGTACACTAATCTGCCGGAAACTGTAACCATACCTGCCACCACTGAACCAGATGCCCTGGCGTCTCTATGTGTCATGATGTTGATACACCCCTCAGCCCTCGGTGCAGATGAAGCAGCTACAGTCTGGGTCGGGCGAGCAACCGCTGGTCGGTACCCTCCTTGTGACTGCTGCCCTCCCCCACGCGCCTGGAAACCACGACCACCAGCTCGGCCTCCAACACTCGGTGCAGGGAGCATCTACTGTGCTCCAGCCCTAAATGGCCAGTCCCTCCTAATGTGGCCTGGCTGGCCACACTGATAGCAGAGGGGAACTCGACTCCCTCTCTCGGTAGGACCCTGCTGACGGTTGGGCAGGGTTCCAGTGCTGGCAGCTGGCCCCTGTCTGGGGCCCCCAAAGGCCACTGACGGCCCCGCAAAACGAGACGGCTCTCCTGCAGGTGCCGCGTGCCCCTGAGAGTACTCTGGTTGGTAGGACCTCTTCCGTCTGCTATCGGTGTCTCACGTGGCCGGGTTGGTCTTCTCGTACGTCATGGCTGCCTCCACCACTTTCGGGAAGGTGGGCAGCTTCAAGGGTTTGACATACCCCCGAATGGCAGGTCGGAGCCCCTCAGTGAACCTCCACAGGCGCTCCTCTGTAGCTACGGCTGTCGCAGCAAAATGTGACAGCTCCAGGAAGCACGTGCGATATGTGCTAACAGTCATCGTCCCCTAGCGGAGAGTGTGGAACTCCCGCCTCCTCTGGTCCTACCAAGTCTACGGGAAGTACTACTCGCAGAAGAGGGTCACGAACTAGTCCCACGTCGGCTCTCCCCTCTCCTGGCCTCTAACTGCCCTCCACCACTTGTGTGTCGCACTCTCTAGTTAGTATGTGGCAAAGGCCACACAGCACTCCGTAGGGGGCGAAGGGTGTCAAACACCTTCTCTATCTGCTCCAGCCAGTCCTCTGCCTCAGACGGGTCCTCATCCCCCTTGAAGGAGGGGGGCTTCAACTTCCGGAATTGTCCGAAAAGCTCGTGGTGCAGCTGCAGTGGGGGAACGGGCACGCCTCCGGGAAAGGAGAGCTTGTGCACAGAAGTGTTAGAGTGCAGTAGGGGTGGTGGAGGACCACCCCCTTCCCCTCTTGCTCATTTAGCACTGCGGCGATCTCTCAGTCCCATCGAGGACTCCCCCTCCACCTCCTCAGGGAGAGGTGCACGTGGAGGCTGGTGGAGCTCCTCTCGCACAATATCTCTTATCAGCTAAGCGAGGTCCTGGGCCTGAATGCCCGAGAGAAGTGGCAGGTCAACTGGCACCTCAGGCCCGGCATGTTCGCCCCTTCGACCTCGTCCACAGCCACGTTCGCGGCCTACCTCAAGAACTCCCCGACGAGGCATCTCCTGCAAGGGGACGCGGAAGACAGAACAAAAGAGGACAACTCTAACGGACTTCTGCGAAAAAGGATTCTGAACAGATGTCAAGCGGTACATTGTGGTGGTTACCCTAGTTACATGCACGTGGATGGTTATTCTCAAGCTAGTTGGTTCATTTCTCAAGACGACCTTGCTCTGATACCATCTTGTTACGATCCGGTTCCCGAACCCCTACAAGACCCAAGACCAGCTCGACTTGACTAATCCCCAAGACCCAGTCGTCCAATAAGAAATAACCGAAAAGCAGGAAAATAAACCACATTCACTATGCAATGTAACTAACAGTAAAAGCGTACATGCAGTAAAGGAAAGTAAAAGCTGTTAGTCAGTACATACCACCACAACAATAGGAAAGTAAAATAAAAGTACGATAACAGGAACAATAAACAAAAGTTTGAACTCACTAGCAGAAAAGATAGTACAACAACAGTACGAAAACTACTGCTGGGCTTGACTAGGCCCAGCACCCTTTGCAGCCGGTAACTCGGGCTATTAAACTCCTAGACCTATAAAGGGTTATGTAAAAATGGAGTTAGCGAATGCTGAGTAGAGTGGTAACCAAATTATCTAAAGCACGAAACAGTATAGGGCCTAGCCTTCTTAGAAACAAGGGTCTAACCTGTAACGACCCGGTTCCTGAGTCCCTACGAGGCACGAGAATCGGACCGACTCGACTAATCCCAAGACCTAGTCGTCCAACGAGGAAGTAACCAAAAGACAGTAAAATAAACCACATTCAGCATGAATATAACTAACAGTAAGAAAGTACAACAGTAAGGAAAGAAACTACTACAGTAGGTACCACCACAACAGTTGAACAACATTTATCATATAACAAGAACTGCAGGTAAATAAGGTACAGCGGAAACAAAAACTACTCACTAAAACAGAAACAAAAGAGGTACAAAGACTGTGGTAAACTCTACTGGACCCTACTTGGCCCAGCGTCCTCTGCAGCCGCCGACCCTGGCTGCTCAACACCTGGTCCTGAAAAAGGTAACGAGTGTAACAGGTCAGCAAAACGCTGAGTAGAGTGGCAAACTAACTAAAGGCAACAGTAGAGTGTACAGTAGCTGTTATGTTCTATTACTTCCTTTATTCACATCTTTCAATTTTCTCACTATTTCATTTATTTCTCAGATCCTTTACTTGATCTCGAATGTCCTCGTGGGAACGATCTTGATTGCAGTATTTTCCAAAAGTAGAAGTAGCACGTGGTGCTCTCCTGGCCGGGAGAGTCTCCCGTGGTGATCCTACCCTCAGTCAACCACCCCAAGGTCACTGACAGACGTAACGGTGACTACGGCACGCGCGATAAACGCACAGGTAGCTAGCCCGCACTGGCACGCGGTCAGTCGTTTCCGTTAACAGGTGCGCCCAAAGCACAGCACGGAACCAGGGCAGAGCCCTCTCAGTAACAGGGGTCCAACTCCTCCACAGTAACCAAACCGGGGCCTTGCCCCTCCACAGTCCGCGCACCCTCGCCTGACTACCCTGGTTTGCCCTAGTGGGCCTAACAAGTCGGTGAAGGAGGCTAGCAGAACCCCAGGGCCCGTGGGGTAGCTAGTACTCTCCTAACACTAGTAGCTCTCCTCGGTACTACGTACACGAGGGCCAACAAGTCGGTACAGAGCGGCCAATCCTAACCCCGGGTCCCTGGGGCGGCTGGCCCCACTCTGCACTAAACAGGTACAGGTACTTCCCTTGGTACTGTGTACCCAAGAGACAGTACAAACTACATCTCAGTTCCATTCCTTTTTCTTTCCAGGAGTTCCACTCCTAATTCCCCGTAGGGTTCCAGCTCTTTATCTCAGAACATCATATGTTTCATTTCCAGTTTCACGTTCTCACAATCCATGATCTCAATCACCTCTCTGTGTCTGCGATCCGCGTAGCTCTTATGTCTGCTCCTGACAGTGCGGAGTCGTCTGTGGATCTGCTCAACTACCTCCTGAATCTGCCGGATCAACCTGGGGCCAACCTCCCACTTGGTCCCCACCTCAACCCAACTCAAGGGTGCCGTACACTTCCGTCCGTACAGAGCCTCGTAGGGAGCCATGCCGATGCTCGAGTGATAACTGTTGTTGTATGCAAACTCCGCCAGGGGCAGGTGCTCCTCCCAAGAGCCCCTCCAGTCCAGTACACAGGCACGCAAAAGGTCCTCAAGTGTCTGTATCGTGCGCTCAGACTGTCCGTCCGTCTGGGGGTGGTAAGCCGTGCTAAACCTCAACCTCGTCCCCAAGGCCTGCTGAAACTCAGCCCAAAACTGGGACGTAAAGCGGGTATCCCGGTCGGATACGATCTCCTGCGGAACTCCGTGTAGTCGCACCACATCACGGATATACCACTCTGCCAACTGTGCTGGTCCCAAAGTGACTCGGATCGGCAAGAATCGCGCCGTCTTCGTCAATCTATCCACTATTACCCAGACTGCGTCGTGTCCCCGCTGGGTAACAGGTAAGCCCACCACCAAGTCCATGGTGATGCTCTCCCACTTCCACTCTGGCACTGGAAGCGGCTGAAGCGGCCCTGCAGGCCTCTGATGCTCGGCTTTCACCTGCTGGCACACTAAGCACTGCTGCACGAACTCACCCACATCCCGCTTCATCCCTCTCCACCAAAACTCGCGTCTCAAGTCATGGTACATTTTCGTGTTTCCGGGATGTATGGTGAATCTGGAACCGTGTGCCTCAGTCAGGAGCTCTCTCAACAGCTCCTCGTCTCTGGGGACGCACAACCGTCCCCTCAAGCGTAACACCTGGTCTGTGAAAGAGAAGTCCCCTGGGTCCCCTAATAGTACTCTGTCGCGCAAAGACTGCAGGTACGGATCAGCCATCTGTCCTGTGATGATACGATCTATCAGCTCTGGCCTGGTCTGCCGTGTCACCGTCACTGCCCCACAGTATCCTCGTAACTCTAGAGGTCGCCAACTGCCCACCTCCTCCAAAAGGCTCCAACTCAGTAACTGTAGACTGGCCAAGCGTGCGGGCGCCTTATGGCTCAAGGCGTCAGCCACCACATTGGCCTTTCCCGGGTGGTAGGAGATGCTGCAATCGTAGTCCTTCAGGAGCTCCAACCAACGTCTCTGTCTCATGTTGAGCTCCTTCTGGTCAAAAAGATATCTGAGGCTCTTGTGATCTGTAAAAATCTCGAAGGTCTCACCGTACAAGTAGTGCCTCCAGGTCTTCAGCGCGAAGACAATAGCTGCCAAGTCTAGGTCATGGGCAGGGTAGGTATGCTCATGGGGCTTCAGTTGCCGCGAAGCGTAAGCGACAACATGACCCCTCTGCATGAGCACACCTCCTAACCCCTGCAAGGAAGCGTCCGTGTACACAACGAACCCGCCACTACTGTCAGGGATGGTGAGCACGGGAGCCGAGGTCAACCTCTCCTTCAGCTCCAGAAAACACGCCTCACAGGCGTCTGTCCAAGCGAAAGGCACGTCCTTCCGGGTCAACTGTGTCATAGGACGCGCAATCTGTGAAAATCCCCTGATGAACCGTCTGTAGTAACCTGCCAGTCCCAGGAAACTGCGAATCTCAGTGACTGAACGCGGTCTCTCCCACCTGAGCACTGCCTCGACCTTGGCGGGGTTCACCGCTAGGCCGTCACCAGAGATCACATGACCCAAGAAGGTCACCTCCCTCAACCCGAACTCGCACTTGCTGTATTTGGCGTATAGCCTGCGTCGTCTCAGAGTGTCCAGAACCATCCGCAAGTGCTGTCCGTGCTGCGTCCGATCTCTAGAATAGATGAGCACATCATCTATGAAAACGACCACGAACTGATCTAAGTACGGTCTAAACACCCTGTTCATCAGGTCCATGAAAGCAGCGAGGGCATTGGTCAGCCCAAATGGCATGACCAAAAACTCGTAGTGTCCGTACCGGGTGCGGAAAGCTGTCTTGGAGACGTCGGTCTCCCTAATCCTCAACTGGTGGTATCCAGAGCTCAAGTCTATCTTGGAAAACACCGTGGCACCCCGCAACTGGTCAAACAAAACGTCGATCCTCGGCAGCGGATATCTGTTCTTGATGGTGACCCTATTCAGCTGTCGGTAGTCCACACAAAGGCGTAGGGTCCCATCCTTCTTCTTCACAAACAGTATCGGGGCTCCCCAGGGAGACGCACTGGGCCTCACGAAACCTTTTTCCAAAAGGTCCTGCAACTGGGACTTGAGCTCTCGCAGCTCAAGCGGTGCCATCCTGTATGGCGCGGTGGAGATGGGGCTGGTCCCTGGTACTAGTGAGATCTCAAACTCGATCTCACGCTCGGGCGGTAGTCCTGGTAACTCGTCTGGAAACACGTCGGGGAACTCTCTGACCACCGGGATGCTCTGGAAGTCTGCCACAGGGCTGGGCTCTGCCACCACACAGGCTAGGAAGCCCTCACACCCCTGGCTCAAAAGTCTCGCCGCCCGAAGTGCCGAAATGCACCTGAAACCTCCATCCACTGGCTGCCCGTGAAACTCGAAAGAAGACAACTCCGGAATGGAGAAGACAATCTTCCTCTCAAAACAGTCTACCAAGGCGTGGTAAGCGGACAGCCAATCCATCCCCAGAATCACTCCAAAGTCCTCCATCTGTATCATAATCAGGTCAGCTGGCAGGCTATGTCCCCCGATGCTGACCTCGCAACCCGTGTACACCTCCTCAGCTACAAACAGCTGACCACTCGGACCTCTGATTACGAACAGATTCTCTAACAGTGTATAATCCTGGCCCAAACTAACTGCGAAACTGGTTGCGACAAATGAGTGCGTAGCGTCGGAATCGAAAAGCGTGTAAACGAGTCTGCTAGAAACTGAAACCATACATGCTACCACGGATCCCGATGCTCTGGCGTCCCTGTGTGTTAGGGCGTTTATACGCCCCTCAGCTCTAGGTGCGGACGAAGCAGCCACACTCTGCGTCGGACGGGTAGGTGCTGGCCGGTACCCTCCTCGCGACTGCTGTCCTCCTCCTCGTGCCTGGGAACCGCGGCCTCCTGCGCGCCCTCCAGTGCTCTGCACGGGAAGTATCTGCTGACCGCCTGCCCTAGATGGGCAATCCCTCCTGATGTGGCCCGGCTGGCCACACTGGTAGCAGAGGGGAACCCGACTCCCATCCTCAGTGAGTCCCTGCTGTCGACTAGGCGGGGGTCCGGTGCTGGCGACTGGCCCCTGTCGAGGGCCCCCAAAGGCCACTGATGGCCCTGCACAACGTGACGGCTCTAATGCGGACGCCACGTGTCTCCGTTGAGTTCTCCTAACACACCTAGTGTGGCGGCGGAAATCTCGTTCCACCACTAACTCCCCTGTCGTACGCTCGGAAGGGGGAGGGGGGTGGCGACGTGGGTGGAAGCTGAAATTCTTCTCGAACCACCTCTCGAATCAGTTGGACGAGGTCCGGAGACGGTATGCTCAGGAGAAGAGGAGGGGTAGTAAGTACTCCAAGTCCGACACATCTGTCCCTCGGGCCCCGACCTCGGCCGCGGCCCACCCTCCTAGCTCCACGAAGAGGCATCTCCTACAATGGAGACGCGAAACAAAACGAAAAATGTCAAAACAGACGGTACCTAACGAAACTTCTAAGAGCTCATGTCAAGAGATATGTTGTGGTGGCTACTCTAGCTATAAACATGTGAATTGGTTATCTTCTAGTCAGTTGATTCACTTCTCGGGACGACCTTGCTCTGATACCATCTTGTAACGACCCGGTTCCTGAGTCCCTACGAGGCACGAGAACCGGACCGACTCGACTAATCCCAAGACCTAGTCGTCCAACGAGGAAGTAACCAAAAGACAGTAAAATAAACCACATTCAGCATGAATATAACTAACAGTAAGAAAGTACAGCAGTAAGGAAAGAAACTACTACAGTAGGTACCACCACAACAGTAGAACAACATTTATCATATAACAAGAACTGCAGGTAAATAAGGTACAGCGGAAACAAAAACTACTCACTAAAACAGAAACAAAAGAGGTACAAAGACTGTGGTAAACTCTACTGGACCCTACTTGGCCCAGCATCCTCTACAGCCGCCGACCCTGGCTGCTCAACACCTGGTCCTGAAAAAGGTAACGAGTGTAACACGTCAGCAAAACGCTGAGTAGAGTGGCAAACTAACTAAAGGCAACAGTAGAGTGTACAGTAGCTGTTATGTTCTATTACTTCCTTTATTCACATCTTTCAATTTTCTCACTATTTCATTTATTTCTCAGATCCTTTACTTGATCTCGAATGTCCTCGTGGGAACGATCTTGATTGCAGTCTTTTCCAAAAGTAGAAGTAGCACGTGGTGCTCTCCTGGCCGGGAGAGTCCCCCGTGGTGATCCTACCCTCAGTCAACCACCCCAAGGTCACTGACAGACGTAACGGTGACTACGGCACGCGCGATAAACGCACAGGTAGCTAGCCCGCACTGGCACGCGGTCAGTCGTTTCCGTTAACGGGTGCGCCCAAAGCACAGCACGGAACCAGGGTAGAGCCCTCTCAGTAACAGGGGTCCAACTCCTCCACAGTAACCAAACCGGGGCCTTGCCCCTCCACAGTCCGCGCACCCTCGCCTGACTACCCTAGTTTGCCTTAGTGGGCCTAACAAGTCGGTGAAGGAGGCTAGCAGAACCCCAGGGCCCGTGGGGTAGCTAGTACTCTCCTAACACTAGTAGCTCTCCTCGGTACTACGTACACGAGGGCCAACAAGTCGGTACAGAGCGGCCAATCCTAACCCCGGGTCCCTGGGGCGGCTGGCCCCACTCTGCACTAAACAGGTACAGGTACTTCCCTTGGTACTGCGTACCCAAGAGATAGTACAAACTACATCTCAGTTCCATTCCTTTTTTTTTCCAGGAGTTCCACTCCTAATTCCCCATAGGGTTCCAGCTCTTTATCTCAGAACATCATATGTTTCACTTTCCAGTTTCACGTTCTCACAATCCATGATCTCAATCATGTTTCTTTATTCATAACAGGCAGCTGTTAATTCAATTTACAGGCAGCTTTATATTCCTTTCCATTTTTGCAAGACTGCAGTATTATACATTCCACTAGTTTTTCCATCCTAGGGTTCATGCCACATCCTAGGATCTAGCATACAACTAGTTTTCCAGCCCTAGGATTCATGCATCACCTAGGAGCTATCATTCCATACATTTCTCATTCCTAGGATTCATGCAATGTCCTAGATTCTAGTTATGGTTCCATACTTTAACATATTTTAATAATAAACTTAAGCCACTCTACCAGGTACAACGGGAGTAATGGGGGCGTGATCGGGAATCTCGCGTGCCTCCACGGCTCCCAAGACTGCAACTGAACGAGGTCCTATCACAAGGATCAAACACAGGGAGTGTCTCAAAACAGTGTATAGCTACTGTAGACGGGTAGAGGAATTAATTCTGAAAAGAACGCAACTCGAATCACGGAAAACAGAGCCCGAACGGGCCCTAAACGGGTCAAAAAAGACGATACTGTGCAAAATCAGACGTCTGGAACTTCTTCCAGACGTCTTAAATAGTGGATCAGAGAATTACCTGTTCAGTGTGGTTTCCCAGACGTCCAGAAGTCTGCGGGGACGTCTGTCCTAGCTCCTAGACGTCCGATGGTCACCCCGGACGTCTGGAGGTCACTCCCGCCGTCTGGTACAACTTCCAGATGTCTGATTCGCAAAGGATGGCGAATCAACGAACCTGCGCACAGCCAACTCCCTCCCTTAGTACGGTCGGTCGACAGGAAGGAAGAAGAAAGCGGAATACACACCTTTCAGACGTCGGTATGAGCTACCAGACGTCGTCCTCGCCGTCTGCCTATCAACCCAGACGTCTGATTCTGGAAATTTTTCCAGAATCAGGGCGTGACCCGGACTCTGCTCGCGATGCCGCCCGCGTCGCACCTCGCGCTCCTGCTGCTCAGACTGCAGCAGGTCCCTCTCCGCGTCGTTCCGCGCCCCCTGCGCCCTCCGTCGGCCGGCCAAGCCGCTCCGGCGAGCTCGCCCTCATGGCAGAGCTCCGCCCTCGCACGCCGCGCCTCCTCCGTGCTCACTGCGGCCGCCGCTGCAGCTCTCGCGCTCGCTCGCTCTCGTGCACAGGAAGGAGAAGAAGGAGACGGTGGAGACGGGAGGGGAGGCGTGGCCCTTTTAAGGCCGCGCGGAGAGGAGAGAGAGAAGCCGCGGCAGTCGTCTGCAGCCGCAGAAGAAAAAGAGGGAATAACGAATATGCGGTCTGCGTGCGTAGGCACGCAGACGACTCGCGGGTGTGGGCGAATAACGATTTTTCATACGTCTGTAAACCATCCCAGACGTCTGGTCAGACGTCTGGTCAGACGTCTTAAAATACGTCCGGGGCACGCGTTCGTAACATAACCCCTCAGAACCGAACAGGGGTCTCGCCCCTCCACTGTCCGTGCACTCTCATCTGACTACCCGAGTTTGCCCAGAGGCCCTAACAAGTCGGTGTAGGGTGGCTAGCTGAACCCCGGGCCCCGTAGGGTGGCTTGCTCCCTCCTTACATTAGTAGCTCGCCTCGATACTATGTATGCGAGGGCCAACAGAAGTCGGTGTATAGTGGCCAATCCTAACCTCGGGTCCCAACCCAAGGGCGACTAGCTCCGCTCTACACTAAAAAGAGGATAGTTACTCTCCTTGGTACCACGTACTCAAGGGCCAGCACGCTTCCCATCCATATTCCAAGCTTTTCCATCTATCCACAGGAGCTTTACTCCTATCTCCCCGTAGGGTTCATGCTCATGTTTACCACATTATTCCAATCCAGGTTTCATCATTCACAATTTGGTTCTCGTTCATACACATGCAGGTCGTATTTCCACAATTTAACACATGCAACAAACGATATCACAGGTAACTGTTCAGTTATCTTAGGCAGTTCATGTTCTAACAGGCAATTCGTATTTATTAACAGGCAGTTGCTAACAATTTAGCTTATTCATTTATAACTACAATTTCAATCACGCAAACAAGCAGTTCAACCATTTCTCGTCCTAGGGTTCATGACACATCTTAGGTTTCCAGTTATCTAATTTTCATAGATGCATTCATATTTTATAAATGGAACGGGGGTGGACCACTCTACCAAACAGTCCAAGAGTACTGGGGGCTCGAACTGCAGGCTCATGTGCCTCTGCAAGCCCCAAACACGCAACAGGTCGAAGTCCTATACCAAGGAACACACCACAATGGAAGATTCAGAACATCGTATAAATGCTTCTAATATGTAGAGGAATTTATAAGGAAACCACAGATACTTTGTTTGCATAAAATAAATTCCGATTGGATCCTAAATGGGTCAAAAACGTGTTTGCAGACCCAAATTAGACGTCTTGAAACAAGTCCAGATGTCTTAAAAGTCATCAGAGTCTCACCTCAAGCTCCTATGATGGTCTCAGACGTCTAGGACTTTGCTGCGATCATCTGGAAGCAGTTCCAGACGTCTGACCAGTCCTCCGGTCGTCTAGGGACGTCTCCGGTCGTTTGGTAAGCTGTCCAGACATTCGAAAAGCGTGGAAGGGTGTGCCGCGTACCTTCCCAAAGTTGCTCCTATGCACGACAGAGTAGCTCGCCACTTTTAGCCAGCAAATCACACTGTGGTGCAGCCTGCATGGCTGTAGCCGCAGAGAAGACGTACCCTCGTGATACACCTGCTTTCAAACATCTGGTGTCGACGCCAAGCGTCCAACCAGTCGTCCGGAAGACCCTCCGGACGTCTGATACTAGAGAAACTCCAGTACCAGACCGCGCTCCTGCACCTCTCGTCGTGCTTCGCTGCGGCTCCTTCCGCTCTGTTGCAGAAGGTCGGGGACAACTCCCTGACGTTCTCCTCCTCCCGCACGCGCTGCGGTGGCCGTGCGAACCTCCGGCGAGCTTCCACAAAGCTCACGACCTCGGCCTTCTCCTCCTCCTTACGCCCACTCCTCCTCGCTCTTGCTCTCTCTCTCGCGCGCGCCTCAGCTCACGGCAGTGGAGTGGGGAGTTTGGTGGTAGTTGTGGAGTGGAGAGGAGAGGAGGAGGGCCTCTTTTATAGGTGAGGGTTTAGGGTTCGGCGAGGGAAAAAGAAGAAGAGAGGAGAGAGACGGAAGGTCTGCGCACTGCTTGCACGCAGAAAGCAAAAGCGTGTACAGATTTTTCAAGTTCCAGACGTCTGGATCCTTGACTGACACTCTAGATGTCTTAAAAGGCTCAAACCAGAATGGGTCTTTATAATTGGAAAACATAGTATTTTGATTGGCATTTCCCTCTTTATAGAACAATCTTTTCAAGGCTGACCACTTGCTTCCTCATTGCTCAGCATACACACATGGAATACAAAAAGTCCCTGCTGGTCTTTGTACCTATGGAGTCCATTTTAGCAGTTCCATTCATAGGTTTGCTTTGCTTGGCATGGAAGGTTAGGAAGTTCATTCCTTTGCCCTCTTTATCTCCTTTGGACCATCCATATCAATTACCTTCACCTCCTTTTATTTAGTGTTGCAGCGGAGAGTGCTGTAAGCACACAAAATTATATTTGGAATATTATTCATCTCTCTCTCTTTGTTGTTTGCATATATATCAATCTTCAATAGATATCTATCATAGTGCAGAACTCTATCTCCAGTCTTGACTGCAACATGTTCTTCAAAGTAGGGAATTTCATGCTTTCCAAAGGATTACTTGGACTTGTAGGAAGCCTTTCCATGAGAAGTGTGCCCCTTGTCATATTGAGTTTCGTCCTCTCTGCGAATGACCTTGCTTTGGTGACATTTGCTCTTGGATGGAATATCTCCCATGCCACCATATTCTCTGCATGGGTTTGGAAGCCCTTAGTTGTTGTGACGTCCATTGTACTCTATGGAACTGGTTCTGCTTTTACCTTCGAGTTATTGCTGCTAACTGCTTAACCTGATGAATTTGTCGTAAGTTGAGGATCAATATGCTTTGTGCAGTTCAACCTTGTGTTTAAATAAGTCTATTGTGGAAATTTTATTTCCACTTATCAAATCCTGACTGTATCATGTTCCTTTCGTGATAATAACTTTTTTTTTTCAATATATATAATAAAAGACATCCATTTCATGTGATAAAGTAATGGAACATTGCAGAACAGGATTTAGTGTATAGCTTGATCCCAAGGGTAGAGTAGTTTGTGTGAATCTTGTTCTTGTTGTTACATTCCACCAAGTCTCCAACATCTTCCATAATCTTTTTGCTTTGTAGATGTATAAGTTTTCAATATCTTCCATTTAGATGTTCTTCCATCATCATACCATGATGATTGAATTCAATTTAGGTCCACCTTGAATTCTGTGTTGAAAGAGATATATTTGTAAAAGAGATGTTATTAGTTCTTCCTTGTTTTGAGAGAATTATTAGTTCTTCCTTATCTAGTCCTGTGGTGGATTATTTTTAATGTTGAATAGTTGGTACAACTATAAACTTACTTGTTGTTACATTCTAACTAGTTAGAGAAAATGCTCTGTAATGCTCCTCTTTGACGACTTCCTTGTTCAATCAAAAGAGCCCATAGGAAGGCCATAATATGTTCCCTCCACTTTAGTTTAGAATTTAACCATATCAAGGTAGACACGCCTTCTTTAATGCTTCTCCATAAAACATCATAAGACATTAGGCCAATTCAAACTAAACATAAACATCACCTATACCTTAGTAGAGAAGTACAAGTAAAGACACAAGCTAAAGAGTATCCTCAGCAATCTTCCCACACAAAATGCTAATAGAGCAAACATTAAAGTGCATTAAAGTCCACAATTAAAAGTTTTGTCAAGAATCCTCTTGTTGTACTAGGGTTGCATCTAAACTTGAACATTCATTGATGTATAACTCCCAAAGGTAATGATAATATGCAAGAAGTAGGGTTCATCTATCCCTGGGCACTTTGAAGAAGCATCATATGAATCTTTTATATGGATAACTTATCTTCTGAGGGGCATGGATAACTATATATATGGCTATTACTGATTTAATATCTATATACTTATCTGAAACCCACCATGTAAAGCTAGATCCAAGTTTTCTCAAGTAATAATGTGAAGTCTAAAGCTTGACCTTCAAGAGAAAATAGGGAAATGCCAAAACCTCATAATTCCATGTCTAATCTAGATGTTCATCTTTCAGAAGCATCATTTTCCAACCTCACCCCTTAAAGCGGCATGGGCATAACCATTGCAAGTTTGCAAGCTCTCCACCCAAAAGCAAATGAACCATTTACCTCAACCACTTAAATGCCTTGCAATGTTAGAAAGTTTCATTTAACTCCTACAATCGCATGCAGATGCACTAAAATCCATTTATGTAAGACATGTATACGTGACAACCATTCCATAGTGGGGAGACAATGGACCATGTTTAGGATACCTATGTTGGAAAAAACATGCCATAAGCCTATAATAAATGATCAATACATGGCTAGGTAGTCAGACCCATAGCAAACACTTAAACACACTAAAGTTCAAGGAAACATGTTGATAATGGAGATTCATGGGCCCCTTTTATGCGATTCATGCTCTATAGCCAGCCTTCATTATAAAGAGTTTTATAGATCTATTAGGCATACTCCCTCTGCTTACTTTATATCAAAAAGGAAAAAGAGAAGATCTAAACCAGTTGCTACCAAAGTACATGAACAAACTCAAAAATTGAAGCCAAAGGAAAACATCTAAGACTAGTAATGAGTTGATCACTTCGCTCTCCAGGTGTGGGGGTGTCATAATTGATCATTATCCCTCTCCATTGTAAAGCACAAGCCTTCATTTAGAGGCCAACCCTGATGGCAAATCGAATTGAAGAAGATGGAGGCCTATAAAGTGGTTTACAAAAGCAAAAATAATAATAAAGATATGGGAAGGAGCAAAGAAGGGAAGACAAAAAAATAGAAAACAGGAAAGTAATCAATTTCCTTCTTTTTTTTGAATACTGGACACCTTTTTATCCCACACTAATCACCACAAATAACATAACATTCTAAGTTTTCACATTGTAATTATTGATTATAAATAGAAAAGGTAATTTATTTTAGGAAACTAACTGGCCAATATTCATTGATTTTTTTTGAATCTTGACTATGCTAAGCATGCTCAATTGTGAAAAATCCTCCATCAAGGTTGATGTGAAGTCTCGAACCCATTTCATGGAATTATCTTTAAATTAAGTGTGTCAAGATGAACTCATTGACGTCTGTCAGGTATGAATCAGATTCACATAACCTAAAAATGAAAATTTATGAGGTTTGGTCAACTAGAGTCAACCCAAGAAAGAAATAACGATGAAACTAATAATTTCCTCAAACAACATCATAATCGATATCGTTAGCTTTTTTCCATTGTAAGCTTTTCAATAAGACAATTTTATAGGACTCGGAGATCGTTTGGGTACAAACAAGAGGTGCATGTAAATATGAATATGAGTTAGTAAAATCATTATCTTATCCTTTCCTTTTTCATTTTTTTTCTTTCTTTTGTTTTGTTTTCCTCTTCTCAGCCTCGATACCCTTCAACCTCTTATATCCTTCCCTATCCCCCCCCCTTCTCTCTCTCTCTCTCTCTCTCTCTCTCTCTATATATATATATATATATATATATATAGTACACTGCAAAAAAATTATATATCAAACTACACATAAATGGGCATGGTGTATTTGATATGAATATAATAAAAATGTTATGTCGAGGCCTCTCTTGCCCATAATGTGGGAGTTGTGGTTCAATTCTTTTATGGCATCCACAATCTTCTTTATCCCCTTTAAATTTGAGCAAACGAATAAAAACAACAGTTGGCACCCGTTAATGGTAAATCCATCCATCTTTGAGTATTTAATTAAGGTTGTATGATAAAAGACAACGTCAATTGTGAACCCACTGCTAGCATATATTGGTTGGTGGAAACAAAGATAGCTTAGCTAAGTACCAAAGTTTGCTAATTAAGGTGGCATAAAAGTTAATTAGATAAAGCTATGGCAAATTAAACCTACTTAGTTCCTTCAAATAGTATCAAAAGCTGGAATGGACTCGTCATGTTTACATAGATGCTTAGAATTCCTTCATTCTCGTGTGTAGAAAAGCTAAAATATTATATAAGTAGTTATTGTTGTTCCTCCTAAGTCACATAAGTAGGTTTGCACCTACATGAAAAAGAAGTAAAAAGTGAAAGAAAGGACTGTTGTTAGGTAGTTTAAAACAAACTTTTCTTAAAAAACAATAAAAAATAGATTAAATAAACCAACCAGAGACATTTGAAAACAAATATGTTCAGCAAAAGTTTTGATTTTTGCTAAAGCTCATAAGAGCTTCACTATGCCATTCTCTTTGTAGCAAGGTGAAACTGGATTTGAATGCTCCAACTTGATAAAAAGGGAAGTATTGGAAGCTTTCAAGCTCTATGTTTGTCATTCTTTTCTTCCCCCAAAGATTGTGCATTGAGACTGAAATTAATTCATCATCCATATATAGATAAGAGCTCTCATTTATACATCATGATGGAGTTGTTTTTCCCCCCTTTAGTTGTATATCAAATACCAACACTTCAAAGATGATGATTCATTGCGTTGTAAGAATTTTTTCTCTTACATTCTAGTAGTTTTGGTTAACACAATTTTACCAATAAACCAATACTTAAACGCAAACAATCAAATAATGGATATTTTTGCGATCATAAGTATGATTTCAGGTGTTCTAGTGCTTTTTCCCCCCCTAAAAAGAGGTGGTCTAGCATTTCTTATCTAAGATTGCAGCTGAATAACCTAACATGAAGAGAAAGTGATAAAGTCAACTATGTTTTACTTCCTGCTGAAAGAGAAGAAAATGCTTTATCATAGTAACAATGCAAAGATCACAGTATACGTGCGCCTTATCCTAATTGGACAATATTTACCTTGTTATTACTATGATATTTGCAAGGTCGATGACGATGCTTTAGTTGCTATTGGTCAGAACTGTTCTCTGCAACATATGAATGTAAGTGGATGCCACCAAATCATTGATGTAGGAATTACAGCAACTGTAAGAGGCTACCTTGATCTAGTTTATGCTAATGTAAATGTCCTTCGGGTTCCTCTAACAATTCCTCTTCACAATCACAAAGTCAACATTATTGCACTACTTTTGGAAATAACTTCATTGGGAGAATACTTATTTGGATTTCTATTTCAGTCTAAATAGTTGGGCATATGAATTTCCAGGTCCATGGTCTAAGGTTTCACTTTTTCAAAGATATGACATTTTGTATCCGGGAGATATTCCTAAATTTCCTAATGAAAATAATAACATATCAAATAAGGCAACCAAAGAAAAGGTTACCATTTATAGCATAACCTAACTTTTTAAGAAGGCACCTCATGCATATTCTAGCTAACCTTTCAAAAAGGTGATTTCCTTACAAATATATCATGCACGCAACATTTAGTCCTAATTTACCAACTAAAACATCATGATGTATTGGAAAGACAGTTGTTTTCCACTTTTTGCACTGATATAGTTGGATCACATAGTCATTGATGATTCTGATTGTAGTGTTCATGTAGTGGATGAAGCGGAGAGGCATTTACGGGCAACAACCCATATATATGCAAAGTGGTCACATCTGTATAGTACCATTAAACATGTTGGCAGAAATGTTGCACATAGTGCATAACTCACAGAAGGTCCATTGTGGGCAAGCAGTATTATCCTACAAACATGGTTAGTGCACAAAAAAAGAAAAGAGAAAAAAAACAATGGTAGAGGTAAAAATGAGACACTATCTTGAGGATATTTTTGTTTGCCTACCAAGATGCTGATATCTGAAAGGAGGATTTATCTACGTTTTTTGAGTTGTTACCAATCCCTGAAAGAAATCAATTTCAGATATCTAAGTGAGGATGTGTGCATAGGGGAAAAAAATGCTTCAAGATCACCATCCCAAGTAGTAGATCTAAATTTCCATGGCCTCAATAACGTGGGTGCTCCCTTGAGCAATAATACTAGCGATGGTAGTTTGTCACACCATTGCATGCCATCAAAACAGTGGGATGAAATCCCAGGAATATCATATAATTTGGGACAAACTATAAAAGATCCATAAGAAATCGTGGTAGATAAGTTGTAGCCTGCGATGAATGAAGATGAAATTGTAGCGATTCGTCTAATTGGAGAACAACATGATATGGAGTAGAATGACAGGATGAATTTATCTACCACAGCTTGGTGGTGCTCCATTCTCAAGAATATGGAGAGGAACTCTCAAGAAAAGGATGGAACTAATGGGACGATGGATGACATAGGAGTGCTTATTGAGGTAATTTCTCGGATCAATAGTCAATGGGCCATGAATGGAAGTAGCAGTGAACTAAGAATCGAAGGAATTGGAGTAGGATTGTTTGATGAGATGACCACAATTCCTATCAAAGCTTGAAAGGTGTGAATACTGATCAAATCACTGTTTCTAAAAAAAATAAGCAGTTCACCATTGAGATCCCTATAGCAATCTAAGAAAACTTGTGCCAACCTAATGGACCACTACCCCACATAGGCTCGTTTTTTAGGAACATCTTAATTGTGCTCAAGTGTGAAGAGATCCCAATGACTTATTATGATGACATGAAAAGAAGAGAAGATCAACAAAAACTTAAGTAAAAAAGAACCAACTACTTCACTTCCAAGACCCAAAGTTAAAAACCCAAATTGGGAATTGCCACAAAATCTCGAAAGCTCTCACCTTTGGCCTCATGGTTGATGTAAGGGAGCAGAGGAGCAGACGTCAACTTGTTGGTTGCCCCCACCTATGCCACCCTCATTATAGCTTTCCAACCAAATATACATCCTTGCAAATAGGTACACATTATATATATTACAAACACATTTATAATTACAATAATCATCACCACAAATCAAAGGACAACGCTTTAAAAAAAAAAAAAAGAGCAAGTAGGATATAATTGTGGCACGACTCTCAAAAGCTACTCCTTTGTCGTAATCTTTTTCTAACACAGCAGCCAAGACAAAAATTTAACTATTCAAAACATAAATCAAACAATGAACTCAATAAATTGCAAACATCTTTTAACTAATACCATAACGGAGAACAAATAAAATAGGAAATAATAAAATGAGATGATACATGATTTTGAGCTTCCTTTTCTACCGGCAGTGATGAGATACATGAGCATATTTTGTTCGATAGTGTTTTAATGGTTGCTTAATGGCTCTTTTTCTACGTATAAGTCATCTCATGATAAGCGTAGCTGGGTTTCTAGCAAGTACTATGCCTTAAAGAGTAGGTATTGTTTTTAGCGAATGGAAATTAAGAAATCAATATGGAGTTTGCCCTTTCAGTTTATTGGAAGAATGTGGGATCAGAGGCCTTTTTTGCCAGGAATTTGTTATTGTTATAAGTTGAACTTGATAAAAGGACTTACATCTAATAAATAGAAATCCCTTCATAAAGAAGGGAGATAAATCAAACCATTTCCTTTAATAATTAACTTAAATATAACTATAGAACTATAGTTGAGAGAAGACGATTGAAGAGTGTATTACCCTTTAGTTTGCAAAAGAAGATCAAGTGGAGTTCACATTGCAAGTGTTGAAATAAACGTATATAGAAAATAAATAAATAAAAATATATACATTTCTAAGATTTTCGCATAGATCAAAAATATTAAATCAAGCAAGTTAAATATGATTTGACAAGATCCAAAATAAAATAAAGAACAAATAACATGCAACAACACAAATCAACAAAATGAGAAGGGATTATATTTTACTCTGATTGAAGTGCCCATTAAGGACTTGTCTTAGAGAAGGTATCGCCTCCCATAATACTGGTACGTTGGATTCTGATGAACTCCTCCCAGGATACGATGACCCACCTTTAAGATTCGGTGCACTCTGATCTTGAACATCCTCGAAAACCACCTCAAGAGAACAATGCTGAGGCAATTTGGTTTCCAACCAAATTTTTGATTGATCTACCAATTGAATGATTTGATCAACCAAAAACTTCTCGTGAATATCTCAATCTCCTTGTGTAAGATCGACAAAAGTGATTGGAGATTTTTCTATCAATCTCACGCCGAATGAACGCACCAAGAAAGAGAGACAAGAAAGAGAGAGAAGGGGAGAGAGTGGAGAAGGCCTTTCTACTCTTGTTGTGTGTCAAATGAGAGCCCCCTCGTAGCCCTTATATAGAGCCCACGACCAGATGTTAGGGAAATCCTGTTTTATGGAAATACAATAATTGATTGACCAATTAAGTCCATTGATCGATCAAAATAAATTGGTCGATTAAACTTGACTTTTTGGTTGACCAAACCAATTGATTGGCCAAACTTAACTTATTAATCGACCAAAATAATTGGTCGACTAATTTCACTATTTGATCAAAAAATCTAGGTCAAAATCGATCGTGAGATTAAAAATCCATAGCAAAAGAGTCCAAGTTCCAAATTGATAATGTAAGCACCTTTGTTTTGATGCAACAAAATTATGTTTACTGCTACACTAATATTTCAGAACCATCTCGAATCAAAGCTTCTCTTTCCGATCAAGTTCAGATGGTTGCTGATTTGTGTCTTTTACTTTTGTTTGAGTCTAGGATATTGTTGTAAGGAACCTCAAAAATAAAACTCAAATGATTTTTTGTGCTTTTTTGAAAACCAGTTTTTAGGGTTATTGATCGCCCAATTTTTCCTCATGATCAACCAAAATTGATTGATTGATCAACCCAATTAGTTAATCGATCAAACCAATCCTTTTTAGGAAGTTGATTGAAAATCTTTTGATTGACCAATCAGGATAATTAATCGATCAATTAGTGATCGATCAAATAACTTAATTGATCGACCAAATAGCTTTTTGATCGACCAATATACCTTAATTGATCAACCAATTTAACTTCTTTTTCAAGCCAACTTTTTAGTATAAATAAAGGTCGTATACAGCTCTTTTGAATAATTAACTCTCAATAGAAATACCCTCAAAAAGATCAGAGTGTCTTGTGCTTTTTTCAAGTGTTTCTACGCTTCTCTATTCATGTCATTCAAAAGCACGTTGTTTCGAATCTCTATTGAAATTCCGGTTTGATTTTTTATTGAGGTTCCATAGATATATTTATTGTTCTTGAACATTATTGTTTTGATTAACGGATCCAAGGTGTTGGGAAGATCCATGTTGTTGTTATTATTCTTCTCTTCAAGGTTAAAAGAGAAGTGATTGTAAAGAGGTTGTGCCACCCTCATGCAAGTGGTATGATAGTGGATTGACTAGCTTTGACTAGTTGGGAAAATCCTAAGCTGAGAGGCTTATATAGTGATTTTCACCCAGTTTGGGTTTCCACTCTAAATCTAGTTGTAACTTGTGCTTGACTTGTGAATTCATTCTTATATTTACTATGTGATAAAGGCGATACTATTCACCCCTCCCCTATAGTATACGTTCGATATACAGGCAAACCCTCACAAGATCCAAATTGATTCTCACCCAAGCCCGAGCTCGAGTGAGAGTCGGGGCGGGGCAGGGTGGACATGCGTGTGTGCGTGGTCCCTAGCCCCACCTCTCACTCTTTGCTACATAAGTCATGGGAGGTAGAAGCCTTTTACACCCACCAAGAGGTTTTTCCACTTCCAGTATGGGACTAAAAACCTCTCATAAATCTCGTAGATTTCAACATGAATTCCCACATCACCATATAACAATTGCATCCCAATTAATGCAATTAGTCTCTCAAACCCAACAATCGCCCACAAATTCATTATTGAAATTTTCTCGACTACTATACTCTACTTTCAGTAAAGGTACCTTTCAGTTTGAACCCTTACCTGAGTCATTCACCTTCACTATCACAGGAATAAAGTGAAACTAATCTTAAACTCTAGACCTTTGATGTGGGGTGTATAGTAGTGACAACATAATGAAGTTCTTGGTGATAATCTTCAGGGTTGATTCTCTTAAGGGTCATTCACCCTGAAAGAGCGATTTTCGTTTTCAATAACAATTTTAATATAAAATGACGTGTCGTTATAGTTCGTGTGTGATAGAAAATCGCTTTTTAAAACATTTAGTTATTCAAAATCTAACCTCAAAAATAGTTATGTCATCTCTACAGGGAGGAATTAGCCTATTGAATTAATAAGTGGTGACTCGTTTATTTGGGAATCTCAATGGGTGCGCCTATTCCTTAGTGCAACTCGTTACTCTCATGAATTCTTATTCTAAGCAATTAATTAAAACTGCAGGGGTTTATATGCAAAATTACCAAAATATAATATTCTGTTAACTAATGATCTTAGTAATGATAATCATCGTAACTGCTAATTTCCCATAAAAGAGAACTTGTTCATTGCTATCAATATCTAATCACGAACAATTGCAATCATCTGTAATTTAGATAAACTGAAGGCATGTTCCTACAATTCTGCCTTATATTAAATAAGAAAAATAAATGAATAGTGTATCCTGCAATGGCATAAGTGGTAATTTTTAATATGGCATGCACTATAGAGAAATAGGGGAAAGGTTTCCCTTGCTTGCATGCGCGAAGGAGGGGTTCGCCGGCTGCGAGTCTAGGCGGAGGAGGCGTACAGGAGGAGAGGGGCGCAACGGTGGTAGCTGTGCGATTGGAGGTGGCCAGCGGCGACCGGAGGTGGATGGCGGCTGGACGGAGAGGAGGTAGGCCAGCGACGGTGATAGCAGGTGGCGCTTGTGGGCGTCGTGGAGGGCGGCTGGTGGGCGCACGGATGTCATGGGCATGAGACGAGGACGACGGCGAGGTTGACGGTGGGTTTGGCGGCCAGGAATCTCTCCTGCTTGCGATGGGTGTGCTACGTACTTTGGGTTCTTTGGTGGAAACAGGAGAGGCGTGGAGGTTGAAGAAGAAGAAAAAGAAGAGGAGGGGGTTGCGTGGTGGGTGGCTGCAGTGGTTCTTCGAAGGATGACGGTGGTGGCGTTGGGTTGTGTTGGTACGCTTGGCAGGTGTTGATGGCGGTGATGATGTTTGAGAGGAAGAGGATGGTCGGGTGTAGTTGCTGTGGTGGTGAAGGTGAAATATGAGAGGCGGCAGGAGGTTGAAGAAGGTGAACAGTGGGATGGTGGTGGGATTTGGTTTGAGAGGGAGAGGATGGCCGGGTGTGGTTGCAGTGGTGGTGGTGATGTCGATGGGGCAAGGGAGGCACGCACGTTGTCACCGTGCATGCCACAGAGTTGGTGAAGGCGAGGTGATGTTGAGGATGCACGGGCCACCGTGTATGCTTTGGCTAAGGTGTCAGCTTTGGTCACGGTGCACGCCTGTTGCACGGTGGTGGTGAGGGTGGAGATCCCCGCAGGGGGGAGGGAGATGATCCTGAGAATGGCCAACCGTGCCTTTTTAAAAACTTCTTCGTCTATTGTTTTCTTCGGCCGTAAGTGAGTGGTTGGAACAAAAGGATAAGTCTGGTGGTGACACATCAGACATCTGATCTAAGCTTCAGGTGTCTTAAAAAAATGTAAAGCCAATGAGTTTGTGATAGTGGTTTTAGACGTCCAATCTAAGCTCAGGACGTCATATATAAGCAAAAATGGATGTCTGACTTTTGCACCTAACCTGCATTCATCAAATAAATAATGTTATTATATCATATGTTATTAAATGTAAAATTTACGCATAAAATTATATGCAGACTAAAATGAATTACCATATATCCCTTAATCAATTAACAACTAGGAATAGAGAATTAAATATATGCCCCTATGCCTTAGGCAATTAATCAATTAACAACTAGGAACCGTGCCTTAGGCTAAATAATGATCCACTAAAGTGGATTTATCAAATGCCCCTATGCCTAAGTTTTGCTAGTTCCGAGCAAAATTGAAAAGCAATAGAAGTAACCAAAAGATTTCCTCTTTTCTTATTCCAAAAATTTAGAGATCCAGACAAATGTGAAGTGATAGTAGCCTAGGTAATAGATCCAATTGAAAAGCCAACCTATATTTAAAGTTTGTACTTAACCCATGGTAAACATTTTATTAGGATAGGCAACTACTTCCCTTGGGGATAAAGCAGAAAATAATATGTAATTTGACCATGAATTTTTGGCTTATGTAGGAAATATTGAGTTGAATGGATTTATATTTGGTGGCTCACACTCCTTTGGTGCTACTTGTAGTCTAGTATTGCAGACTCTAATTCTTCATACTATCAAATGAGTCAACTCAGAGAAGCTAAACAACTGTGCTCTCCTGATGTTCTTTGGTGCTCACTCTTTTCCTTCTTTTCTTTCTGAGATCACAAATCTCACTAGATTTTGTAAATGTACTCACTATTTGGTGGCCTTATATGCATTCACACTTCAATTAAAGTCCTAATAACTCTACAACTAAGTTAGATGACCTCAGCCAGTATTCAAGCGATCAAAAATACTGAAAAGTAGGTATGGATCATATTTAGTGGATCACAATTAGTGTTTTTGTTGTTGCCTCAAAAACATCGACGTATAATGAAAAAATGATACGAAGATAAAACTATAAACTTGAACAATTTTCTTTTTCTTTTTCTCTCTTTTTTTTTTCTTTTTTCTTTTATATAAATATTTCTCTCTTTCTTTCTTTTTTTTCTTTTCTTTCTTTTTTCTTTTTTCTTTTCTTTTTCTTTTTTTTCATAAATCAACATAACATGATGCAGACTTTTATTTATGAGGTATTATTAGGAATGATGATGGTCAAGAGGATATTGTGTGGCTTATTTGGTGGAAGTGTCTACTCTCGGCACCAGGAAGGAATGGATATGACAAGCGTATTTCTGCCCTTTGACATTATTACCCTCTTTTAGCTGAGGACTCTATGAAGGACGGTCGTAACCATCCACCATAGTCATAGTTTTATTTGGACTGAATCTCTGTGTACCTACCTTATTTGGTGACTCTTAGGAAGTCACACAATGTACGCACATAGGAACAGAGAGCGAAAACTATGCCCAACTCTCAGGTATCATCATCTAATTATCCAGAACTTAAGAGTTCTTACACTAGACTTACCTCACCAGTAGTCTCTCTACTTTCTTCTCATAAATATGAGGTGGACCTAATAGAAGATATTATGCCTGACTTTCTATTAACTATTCAAGGGTTCAATAGACTAAAAATGCTTATTGATTTTCTACAAAGATCCATTACCCAGTCTATGAGCAAGTGAAGTAACCATACTGGATTCTAAACTTAGAAATAATTTAAGAAGAAAATCTTTGATGACACCTCTTTTGATAAAAATTTTCTGTTAGGGACTAACCAATTCAACTCAAAAGATATTTTTTTTATGCTAATGCACCTAACCTAAATGTGTGAATACTGCCTAAAAATGCAAAAAGCACTCCCCCATGCCTAAATCCTACAATGTCCTCATTGTAAAATTAAAATAGGGGGAGAAAGGAAGGAAATCACCTAATGATAATGTTATTCTGAACGCTAGGTTGCCTCCCAACAAGCGTTGCATTTTCTGTCAGCAGCCAGACTTATAGGGAACTTGTAAGTCCGGTTCTAAACAGAAAGAGCTAGGCCCTAAAAATATGCATAACAATACGAGCCTAGAAAACAGGTAGCCATGGATGTTGGCGAGCTGATGATGCAACCCTATCCCAAATGCTCGCCAGAAGACATGAAAGTAAAGAACCTCGTAGGCTACCTGGGGAGGTCTAAGAATAATTAAAGGAACATGAGAAGGGACCTCCCGAAGTGGAATAAGTGGAGGATAACAAGGATCCTCCAAAGTAGGAAGGGTTTTAAAATATATAAACATAATAATTTCAAATCTTAGAATGGCAAGACTAAAAGTAAAAGCATCAATCCACACTTGTCATTCTACCCAAGGATGTACTGGCCTGATATTCTCCCTAGAAAGAATGTATATGAGCAGAGACCTAAGCCGAGGATTAGGTAAGGAATCTATAGGTTGCTTGAGTGATTGGGTGGTAATTATTAAGTCCAAAGAGGGCTTAGTCTGTTTTGGTTCCATTCCCAATAAGAATTCGTCTTCCACATCCTTACCTAACTTCATTGTTTTATGAACCTCCAACTACTCCTCTACAATAGATGAGTCATGAATAGAATTCAATATCTCATTAGTAGACTCATGATCAACATGCTTTGACGATAGTTGGGTTTCCAGGGAAGTAGCGAGATTAGAATTATCATCAAATCCATCCCCGGATTCTTTCTTGTCAATTACATCCTTTCCGGGGACTTTGTGTGCTACTTCATAATCCTTAATATCTTTATGAGGATTATCATCTTTAATGTTATGGAGATAGCTTATATTACTGAATTCTTTGTTCTTCTCAGGGCATAAATCCTCAATTGATGTATATTGTCCCCGAGAGTGTCTCTTAGGCTTCTCACTATTATGTTTGTCCTCCAATATCAACTCCTAGTTTTGCGGAGGATGACTCTCAAAATCAAAAGAAGGGAGGAAATCGGATTTCACCAGATTATTTATATCCTCAAGGGGTAAGTCCTCGAATAACACATAATCCCCCTATGATTCACTCCAGATTCTAAGGCTAGGTTCCTCTATCGGGTTATCATCCTCCTCTAAAATAGACTCTTTGTACCCCTGAGACCAAAATTGATCCAATTCATGCTCCATTCCTGTAAAGACCCATCCCACTTTTAGCCTTTTAAGACGTCTGGAGTCTCAGTCAGACGTCTGTCTAGACATCTGGACCCTTTCCCGGATGTTTGAAAATAAAATTTTTGTACGTGCTCTGCGTTCTACGCATGGGCGACGCGCAGAACTTCTTTTCTCTCTTTCTCTCTCCTTTCTCCTCCTTCCTACCCGAACCCTAATCCCTCAGCTATAAAAAGCCACCCTCCCTTCCTCTCCACTCCACCACCACCACCACACCCCACCTCCACTATCGCGAGCGAGGGTGAGCGAGAGAGAGCAAGAAAGAGAAGTGCGGGAGGAGGAGGAGGCCGAGGTCGGGAGCTTCGGTGGAAGCTCGTCAGAGCTCGCACGGTCGCGGGTGTGTGTGCGAGGAGGAGAGAGTCTGGAGCAACGTCCTCAACCACCTGCAGCAGTTGGAGCTATGGCGGAGCGAGGAGAAATGCGATGAAGCACGGCGAGGAGTGTTGGGAGCGCATTCTGATACTAGAATTTTTCCAGTATCAGACGTCTAGAGTGCAGTTCGGATGACTACTGAGCATCTGGACATCTGGAGTCAACACCAGAAGTTTGAAAACACCTTTATCACGAAGGTACATTCTTTTCGTGGTTACGGCCATGTAGGCGGCACCACAGAAGATATGTCTGGCTGATTTTGGGTGGCTGCACTGTCGTACGCAAGAGTAGCCTTGGGAAGGAGTGTGGAACGTCCTCCTACGCACTTTCGGACGTTTAACCAACTCACTAGACAACCGGAGGTGCTTCCGGACAACTAGAGGAGTGGTTCGACATTTGGAACCACTTTCAGATGATCACAGGGGAGTCCTGGAAGTCTGAGGACACCGCAGGAATTTGAGGTGAGATTCTGTGACTTTTAAGATGTCTGGACTTGTTTTAAGATGTCTAATTTTGGTCAGTAGACACATTTTTGACCCATTTGGGATTCGATCGGGATTCATTTTACACAAATGATCTGTAGCTTCCTTGTGAGTTTCTCTATGTACTAGAAACCTTTATACACTATTCTGAATCTTCCTTTGTTATGTATTCCCTGATATAGGGTTTCAGGCTGCTGCGTGTTTGGAGCTCGCAGAGACACCTAGGTTTGCGATTCAAGCCCCCATTACTCTCGGATTGTCTAGTATTGTAGTCTACCCCTGTTAATCTTATTAAATAAGAATGTATATGTGGAATTAGCCAACTGGAACTGTAACGACCCGGTTCCCGAGTCCCTACGAGACACGAGAACCGGACCGACTCGACTAATCCCAAGACCCAGTCGTCCAACGAGGAAGTAACCAAAAGACAGTAAAATAAACCACATTCAGCATGAATATAACTAACAGTAAGAAAGTACAGCAGTAAGGAAAGAAACTACTACAGTAGGCACCACCACAACAGTAAAACAACATTTATCATATAACAAAAACTGCAGGTAAAGAAGGTACAGCGGAAACAAAACTACTCACTAGAACAGAAACAAAAAAAAGGGTACAAAGCTGTGGTAACTCTACTGGACCCTACTCGGCCCAGCGTCCTCTGCAGCCGCCGACCCTGGCTGCTCAACACCTGGTCCTGAAAAAGGTAACGAGTGTAACACGTCAGCAAAACGCTGAGTAGAGTGGCAAACTAACTAAAGGCAACAGTAGAGTGTACAGTAGCTATTATGTTCTATTACTTCCTTTATTTACATCTTTCAATTTTTCTCACTATTTCATTTATTTCTCAGATCCTTTACTTGATCTCGAATGTCCTCGTGGGACGATCTTGATTGCAGTCTTTTCCAAAAGTAGAAGTAGCACGTGGTGCTCTCCTGGCCGGGAGAGTCCCCCGTGGTGATCCTACCCTCAGTCAACCACCCCAAGGTCACTGACAGACGTAACGGTGACTACGGCACGCGCGATAAACGCACAGGTAGCTAGCCCGCACTGGCACGCGGTCAGTCGTTTCCGTTAACGGGTGCGCCCAAAGCACAGCACGGAACCAGGGCAGAGCCCTCTCAGTAACAGGGGTCCAACCCCTCCACAGTAACCAAACCGGGGCCTTGCCCCTCCACAGTCCGCGCACCCTCGCCTGACTACCCTGGTTTGCCCTAGTGGGCCTAACAAGTCGGTGAAGGAGGCTAGCAGAACCCCGGGGCCCGTGGGGTAGCTAGTACTCTCCTAACACTACTAGCTCTCCTCGGTACTACGTACACGAGGGCCAGCAAGTCGGTACAGAGCAGCCAATCCTAACCCCGGGTCCCTGGGGCGGCTGGCCCCACTCTGCACTAAACAGGTACAGGTACTTCCCTTGGTACTGCGTACCCAAGAGACAGTACAAACTACATCTCAGTTCCATTCCTTTTTCTTTCCAGGAGTTCCACTCCTAACTCCCCGTAGGGTTCCAGCTCTTTATTTCAGAACATCATATGTTTCACTTTCCAGATTCACGTGCTCAAATTCCATGATCTCAAACATGTTTCTTTATTCATAACAGGCAGCTGTTAATTAAATTTACAGGCAGCTTTATATATTCCTTTCCATTTTTCCAAGACTGCAGTAATATACATTCCACTAGTTTGCCATCCTAGGATTCATGCCATATCCTAGGATCTATCATACAATCTAGTTTTCCGGCCCTAGGATTCATGCAACACCTAGGAGCTATCATTCCATATATTTCTCATTCCTAGGATTCATGCAAGCCCTAGGTTCTAGTTATGGTTCCATACTTTAACAGATTTTATTAATACTTAAAACCACTCTACCAGGTACAACGGGAGTAATGGGGGCGTGATCGGGAATCCCGCGCGCCTCCGCGACTCTCAAGACTGCAACCGAACAAGGTCCTATCACAAGGATCAAACACAAGGAGTGTCTCAAAACAGTGTATAGCTACTGTAGGCGGGTAGAGGAATTAATTCTGAAACGAACGCAACTCGAATCACGGAAAACGGAGCCCAAACGGGCCCTAAACGGGTCGAGAAAGATGATACTGTGCAAAATCAGACGTCTGGAACTCCCTCCAGACGTCTTAAACGGTGGATCAGAGAATTACCTGCTCAGCGTGGTTTCCCAGACGTCCAGAAGTCTGCAGGGACGTCTTTCCTAGATCCCAGACATCCGATGGTCACTTTGGACGTCTGGAGGTCACTCCCGCCGTCTGATACAACTTCCAGACGTCTGATTCGCAAAGGATGACGAATCAGAAAACCTGCGCACAGCCAACCCCCCTCCCTCAGTACGGTCAGTCGACAAAAAGGAAGAAGAAAGCGGAAACTCACCTTTCAGACGTCTGTATGATCTCACAGACGTCGACCTTGCCGTCTGGATATCAATCCAGACGTCTGATTCTGGAAATTTTTCCAGAATCAGAGCCCTGCTCGGCCTCCGCTCGCGACGTCGCCCGCGTCGCACCTCCCGCGTACGCTGCTCCGCCCGCAGCAGGTCCCTCTCCGCGACGCTCTGCGCCCCCTGCGCCCTCCGCCGGCTGGCCAAGCCGCTCCTGGCGAGCTCGCCCTCACGGCAGAGCCCCGCCCTCGCACGCCGCAGCTCCTCCGCGCTCACTGCGGCTGCGACTGCCGCTGCGCCCTCGCGTCCGCTCGCTCTCACGCACAGGCAGGAGAAGAAGGAGGAAGATGGTGGAGACGGGAGGGGAGGCGCGCCCCCCCTTTTAACGCCGCGCGGAGAGGAGAGAGAAGGCGGTCGCAGCCGCCTGCAGCCGCAGAGAAAGAGGGCAGAACGCAGGTCTGCGTGCACAGGCGCGCAGACGAATATCCCGTGCGAGCATAACTGTTCGCCAGTCGTCTGTAAACTATCCCGGACGTCTGGTCAGACGTCTGGATGTGATCCCAGACGTCTCGACAGACGTCTGGGCCACCTCCCAGACGTCTTAAAAGGCGTCTGGGGCACGCGCTCGTTACAATATAACAAACTCAAAGGAAGTTTCGTCCCCGAAACTTGCGCCAACTAGGGTGCGGGAAAAAGATGTCCAAATAACCATAACAAACTCAAAGAGGACCGAAGCCGGTCCGAAAGGACGTACCCGCGAAAAGCTCCGGGTACCGCTCCCGCATTGCCGCCTCAGGCTCCCAGGTAGCCTCCTCGTACCGCTGGCTCCTCCACAAAACCTTTACCAGGGGTACTTGCTTTCATCTCAACCTGCGGACGGCTCGGTCTAGGATCTGCACTGGCCGCTCGGGGTAGGTCAGGTCGTCGCTCACCTCGACGCTCTCGTGACTCAGTACGTGGCTGGGATCGGCTACGTACTTCTTGAGGTTGGACACGTGGAACACGTCGTGCACACCAGAAAGCTGCGGTGGAAGGGCAAGTCTGTAAGCAACGGGTCCAACCCGCTCCAGGGCCTCAAAGGGCCCCACGAACCTCGGCGCGAGCTTCCCTCTCACCCCAAACCGCTGTAAGCCCTTCATGGGCGAAACACGAAGAAAGACGTGGTCCCCAACCTCGAACTGCACCTCTCTGCGTCTACGATCTGCGTAGCTCTTCTGTCTGCTCCTGACAGTGCGGAGTCGTCTGTGGATCTGCTCAACTACCTCCTGACTCTGCCGGATCAACCTGGGGCCAACCTCCCACTTGGTCCCCACCTCAACCCAACTCAAGGGTGCCGTGCATTTCCGTCCGTACAGAGCCTCGTAGGGAGCCATGCCGATGCTCGAGTGATAACTGTTGTTGTATGCAAACTCTGCCAGGGGCAGGTGCTCCTCCCAAGAGCCCCTCCAGTCTAGTACACAGGCACGCAAAAGATCCTCAAGTGTCTGTATCGTGCGTTCCGACTGTCCGTCCGTCTGGGGGTGGTAAGCCGTGCTAAACCTCAACCTCGTCCCCAAAGCCTGCTGAAACTCAGCCCAAAACTGGGACGTAAAGCGGGTATCCCGGTCGGATACGATCTCCCGCGGAACTCCGTGTAGTCGCACCACATCACGGATATACCTCTCTGCCAACTGTGCTGGTCCCAAAGTGGCTCGGATCGGCAAGAATCGTGCCGTCTTCGTCAATCTATCCACTATTACCCAGACTGCGTCGTGTCCTCGCTGGGTAACAGGTAAGCCCACCACCAAGTCCATGGTGATGCTCTCCCACTTCCACTCTGGCACTGGAAGCGGCTGAAGTGGCCCTGCAGGCCTCTGATGCTCGGCTTTCACCTGCTGGCACACTAAGCACTGCTGCACGAACTCACCCACATCCCGCTTCATCCCTCTCCACCAGAACTCGCGTCTCAAGTCATGGTACATTTTCGTGTTTCCGGGATGTATGGTGAATCTGGAACCTTGTGCCTCAGTCAGGAGCTCTCTCAACATCTCCTCGTCTCTGGGGACGCACAGCCGTCCCCTCAAGCGTAACACCTGGTCTGTGAAAGAGAAGTCCCCTGGGTCCCCTGACAGTACTCTGTCGCGCAAAGACTGCAAGTACGGATCGGCCATCTGTCCCGTGATGATGCGGTCTATCAACTCTGGTCTGGTCTGCCGTGTCACCGTCACTGCCCCACAGTACCCTCGTAACTCTAGAGGTCGCCAACTGCCCACCTCCTCCAAAAGGCTCCAACTCTGTAACTGTAGACTGGCCAAGCGTGCGGGCGCCTTACGGCTCAAGGCGTCAGCCACCACATTGGCCTTTCCCGGGTGGTAGGAGATGCTGCAGTCGTAGTCCTTCAGGAGCTCCAACCAACGTCTCTGTCTCATGTTGAGCTCCTTCTGGTCAAAAAGATATCTGAGGCTCTTGTGATCTGTAAAAATCTCGAAGGTCTCACCGTACAAGTAGTGCCTCCATGTCTTCAGCGCGAAGACAACGGCTGCCAACTCTAGATCGTGGGTAGGATAGGTATGCTCATGGGGCTTCAGTTGCCGCGAGGCGTAAGCGACCACGTGACCCCTCTGCATGAGCACACCTCCTAACCCCTGCAAGGAAGCGTCCGTGTACACAACGAACCCGCCACTACTGTCAGGGATGGTGAGCACGGGAGCCGAGGTCAACCTCTCCTTCAGCTCCAGAAAACACGCCTCACAGGCGTCTGTCCAAGCGAAAGGCACATCCTTCCGAGTCAACTGTGTCATAGGACGTGCAATCTGCGAAAACCCTCTGATGAACCGTCTGTAGTAACCTGCCAGTCCCAGGAAACTGCGAATCTCAGTGACTGAACGCGGTCTCTCCCACCTGAGCACTGCCTCGACCTTGGTGGGATCCACCGCCAGGCCGTCTCCAGAGATCACATGACCCAAAAAGGTCACCTCTCTCAACCAGAACTCGCACTTGCTGTATTTGGCGTACAGCCTGCATCGTCTCAGAGTGTCCAGAACCATCCGCAAGTGCTGTCCGTGCTGCGTCCGATCTCTAGAATAGATGAGTACATCATCTATGAAAACCACCACAAACTGGTCCAAGTACGGTCTGAACACTCGGTTCATCAGGTCCATGAAAGCAGCGGGGGCATTGGTCAGCCCAAACGGCATGACCAAAAACTCGTAGTGTCCGTAGCGGGTGCGGAAAGCTGTCTTGGAGACGTCGGTCTCCCTGATCCTCAACTGGTGGTATCCAGACCTCAAGTCGATCTTGGAAAACACCGTGGCGCCCCGCAACTGGTCAAACAAATCGTCAATCCTCGGCAGCGGATATCTGTTCTTGATGGTGACCCTATTCAGCTGTCGGTAGTCCACACAAAGGCGTAGGGTCCCATCCTTCTTCTTCACAAACAGTACCGGGGCTCCCCAGGGAGACGCACTGGGCCTCACGAAACCTTTCTCCAAAAGGTCCTGCAACTGAGACTTGAGCTCTCGCAGCTCAAGCGGTGCCATCCTGTATGGCGCGGTGGAGATGGGGCTGGTCCCTGGTACTAGTGAGATCTCAAACTCGATCTCACGCTCGGGCGGTAATCCTGGTAACTCGTCTGGAAACACGTCGGGGTACTCTCTGACCACCGGGATGCTCTGGAAGTCTGCCACGGGGCTGTGCTGTGCCACCACACAAGCTAAGAAGCCCTCACACCCCTGGCTCAAAAGTCTCGCCGCCCGAAGTGCCGAAATGCACCTGAAACCTCCGTCCACTGGCTGCCCGTGAAACTTGAAGGAAGGCAACTCCGGAATGGAGAAGACAATCTTCCTCTCAAAGCAGTCTACCAAGGCGTGGTAAGCGGACAGCCAATCCATCCCCAGGATCACCCCAAAGTCCTCCATCTGTATCATAATCAGGTCAGCTGGCAGGCTGTGTCCCCCGATGCTGACCCCGCAACCCGTGTACACCTCCTCAGCTACAAACAGCTGACCATTCGGACCTCTGATTACGAACGGGTTCTCTAACAATGTATAATCCTGGTCCAAACTAACTGCGAAACTGTCTGCGACAAACGAGTGCGTAGCGCCGGAATCGAAAAGCGTGTAAACGAGTCTGCCAGAAACTGAAACCATACCTGCTACCACGGATCCCGAAGCTCTGGCGTCCCTGTGTGTTAGGGCGTTGATACGCCCCTCAGCTCTAGGTGCGGACGAAGCAGCCACACTCTGCGTCGGACGGGTAGGTGCTGGCCGGTACCCTCCTCGCGACTGCGGTCCTCCTCCTCGCGCCTGGAAACCGCGGCCTCCTGCGCGCCCTCCAGTGCTCTGCGCGGGAAGTATCTGCTGACCTCCTGCCCTAGATGGGCAGTCCCTCCTGACGTGGCCCGGCTGGCCACACTGGTAGTAGAGGGGAACCCGACTCCCGCCCTTAGTGAGTCCCTGCTGTCGGCTCGGCGGGGGTCCGGTGCTGGCGACTGGCCCCTGTCGAGGGCCCCCAAAGGCTACTGATGGCCCTGCACAACGTGACGGCTCTCCTGCGGACGCCACGTGTCTCCGTTCTCGCCGGCCCTGTGAGAAGTCTGGCTGAAAGGGCCTCTTCCGCCCGCCGTCGGTCTCTCGCGCGGACGGGTTGGTCTCCTCGTAAGTCATGGCTGCCTCTACCACCCTCGAAAATGTCGGCAGCTTCAGGGGTTTGACATACCCCCGGATCGCAGGCCGGAGCCCCTCGGTGAACCTCCAAAGGCGCTCCTCCTCAGTGGCTACCGCTGTCGCTGCAAAGCGGGACAGCTCCAAGAAACGCGTGCGGTACGCGCTCACGGTCATCGTCCCTTGGCGGAGAGTGTGGAACTCCCGCCTCCTCTGGTCCTGCCACGTCTGGGGAAAGTACTGCTCGCAGAAAAGGGTGACGAACTGGTCCCACGTCGGCTCGTCCCTCTCCTGTCCCCGGACCGCCCTCCACCACCGGTGTGCCGCACTCTCCAGCTGGTACGTGGCAAAGGCCACGCGGCACTCCACCGGGGGGCGAAGGGTGTCGAAGATCTTCTCGAGCTGCTCAAGCCAGTCCTCTGCCTCGGTCGGGTCCTCATCCCCCTCCCTCGTGTCCAGCGCCGCGTCCGTCGCGTGGTCCCACAGAGGACTCCCCCTCTGCAACCCCAGGAGGAGGTGCTCGGGGCGGTGGGTGGAGCTCCTCTCGTACAATATCCCGTATCAGTCTGGCGAGGTCTTGGGCCTGGATGCCAGGGAGTGGTGGCTGGTCCACCGAGACGTCAACGACAGCACGTCCACCTCGCCGACCTCGCCCTCGGTTGCGCCCGCGGCCAGTCTCGCCAGTCCCACGACGAGGCATCTCCTGCAAGGAGACACGAAACAAAACGGAAACGTCAAAACAGACGGTACCTAACAACAATTCTAAGAGCTCATATCAAGAGATATGTTGTGGTGGCTACTCTAGCTATAAACATGTGAATTGGTTATTTTCCAGTCAGTTGATTCACTTCTCGGGACGACCTTGCTCTGATACCATCTTGTAACGACCCGGTTCCCGAGTCCCTACGAGACACGAGAACCGGACCGACTCGACTAATCCCAAGACCCAGTCGTCCAACGAGGAAGTAACCAAAAGACAGTAAAATAAACCACATTCAGCATGACTATAACTAACAGTAAGAAAGTACAGCAGTAAGGAAAGAAACTACTACAGTAGGCACCACCACAACAGTAAAACAACATTTATCATATAACAAAAACTGCAGGTAAAGAAGGTACATCGGAAACAAAACTACTCACTAGAACAGAAACAAAAAAAAGGGTACAAAGCTGTGGTAACTCTACTGGACCCTACTCGGCCCAGCGTCCTCTGCAGCCGCCGACCCTGGCTGCTCAACACCTGGTCCTGAAAAAGGTAACGAGTGTAACACGTCAGCAAAACGCTGAGTAGAGTGGCAAACTAACTAAAGGCAACAGTAGAGTGTACAGTAGCTATTATGTTCTATTACTTCCTTTATTTACATCTTTCAATTTTTCTCACTATTTCATTTATTTCTCAGATCCTTTACTTGATCTCGAATGTCCTCGTGGGACGATCTTGATTGCAGTCTTTTCCAAAAGTAGAAGTAGCACGTGGTGCTCTCCTGGCCGGGAGAGTCCCCCGTGGTGATCCTACCCTCAGTCAACCACCCCAAGGTCACTGACAGACGTAACAGTGACTACGGCACGCGCGATAAACGCACAGGTAGCTAGCCCGCACTGGCACGCGGTCAGTCGTTTCCGTTAACGGGTGCGCCCAAAGCACAGCACGGAACCAGGGCAGAGCCCTCTCAGTAACAGGGGTCCAACCCCTCCACAGTAACCAAACCGGGGCCTTGCCCCTCCACAGTCCGCGCACCCTCGCCTGACTACCCTGGTTTGCCCTAGTGGGCCTAACAAGTCGGTGAAGGAGGCTAGCAGAACCCCGGGGCCCGTGGGGTAGCTAGTACTCTCCTAACACTACTAGCTCTCCTCGGTACTACGTACACGAGGGCCAGCAAGTCGGCACAGAGCGGCCAATCCTAACCCCGGGTCCCTGGGGCGGCTGGCCCCACTCTGCACTAAACAGGTACAGGTACTTCCCTTGGTACTGCGTACCCAAGAGACAGTACAAACTACATCTCAGTTCCATTCCTTTTTCTTTCCAGGAGTTCCACTCCTAACTCCCCGTAGGGTTCCAGCTCTTTATTTCAGAACATCATATGTTTCACTTTCCAGATTCACGTGCTCAAATTCCATGATCTCAAACATGTTTCTTTATTCATAACAGGCAGCTGTTAATTAAATTTACAGGCAGCTTTATATATTCCTTTCCATTTTTCCAAGACTGCAGTAATATACATTCCACTAGTTTTTCCATCCTAGGATTCATGCCATATCCTAGGATCTATCATACAATCTAGTTTTCCGGCCCTAGGATTCATGCAACACCTAGGAGCTATCATTCCATATATTTCTCATTCCTAGGATTCATGCAAGCCCTAGGTTCTAGTTATGGTTCCATACTTTAACAGATTTTATTAATACTTAAAACCACTCTACCAGGTACAACGGGAGTAATGGGGGCGTGATCGGGAATCCCGCGCGCCTCCGCGACTCTCAAGACTGCAACCGAATGAGGTCCTATCACAAGGATCAAACACAAGGAGTGTCTCAAAACAGTGTATAGCTACTGTAGGCGGGTAGAGGAATTAATTCTGAAACGAACGCAACTCGAATCACGGAAAACGGAGCCCAAACGGGCCCTAAACGGGTCGAGAAAGATGATACTGTGCAAAATCAGACGTCTGGAACTCCCTCCAGACGTCTTAAACGGTGGATCAGAGAATTACCTGCTCAGCGTGGTTTCCCAGACGTCCAGAAGTCTGCAGGGACGTCTTTCCTAGATCCCAGACGTCCGATGGTCACTTTGGACGTCTGGAGGTCACTCCCGCCGTCTGGTACAACTTCCAGACGTCTGATTCGCAAAGGATGACGAATCAGAAAACCTGCGCACAGCCAACCCCCCTCCCTCAGTATGGTCAGTTGACAAAAAGGAAGAAGAAAGCGGAAACTCACCTTTCAGACGTCTGTATGATCTCACAGACGTCGACCTTGCCGTCTGGATATCAATCCAGACGTCTGATTCTGGAAATTTTTCCAGAATCAGAGCCCTGCTCGGCCTCTGCTCGCGACGCCGCCCGCGTCGCACCTCGCGCGTACGCTGCTCCACCCGCAGCAGGTCCCTCTCCGCGACGCTCTGCGCCCCCTGCGCCCTCCGCCGGCCGGCCAAGCCGCTCCTGGCGAGCTCGCCCTCACGGCAGAGCCCCGCCCTCGCACGCCGCAGCTCCTCCGCGCTCACTGCGGCTGCCGCTGCCGCTGCGCCCTCGCGTCCGCTCGCTCTCGCGCACAGGCAGGAGAAGAAGGAGGAAGATGGTGGAGACGGGAGGGGAGGCGCGCCCCCCCCTTTTAACGCCGCGCGGAGAGGAGAGAGAAGGCGGTCGCAGCCGCCTGCAGCCGCAGAGAAAGAGGGCAGAATGCAGGTCTGCGCGCACAGGCGCGCAGACGAATATCCCGTGCGAGCATAACTGTTCGCCAGACGTCTGTAAACTATCCCGGACGTCTGATCAGACGTCTGGATGTGATCCCAGACGTCTCGACAGACGTCTGGGCCACCTCCCAGACGTCTTAAAAGGCGTCTGGGGCACGCGCTCGTTACAGGAACCCCTAGGATGTGGCATGAACTCTAGGATAGAGAAATGAATGAACTCATTATACTGCATGATTGTATCTGTATACATGATTAAGTTAAACTGCTAGCAATTTCCTGTGATATAGTTGTGAGATGCCTGTTAGAGCATGAGTTGCCTGGGATAAATGAACAATTACCTATGAAATCATTAGTTACATGTATTGAATTATGGAAACGAGAGCAATAATGGAATCCAGATCGAAATAATGTAGTGAACATGAGCATGAACCCTATGGGGAGTTAGGAGTAGAGCTCCTGTGGTCGAATGGAAAAATCTGGAATGTAGACGGGAAGTGTGCTGGCCCTTGAGTACATGGTACTAAGGAGAGCAACTGTCCCCTCTTTGTGTAGAGCGGAGCAAGCCGCCCTTGGGTTGGGACCCGAGGTTAGGATTGGCCACTCTACATCGACTTCTGTTGGCCCTCGTGTACACAGTACCGAGGCATGCTACTAGTGTAGGGAGGGAGCTAGCCACCCCATAGGGCCCAGGGTTCAGCTAGCCACCCTACACCGACTTGTTAGGCCCTTTGGGCAAACCGGGGTAGTCAGATGAGGGTGCGCGGACTGTGGAGGAGCAAGACCCCTATTTGGTTCTAAGGGGCTAGACCCTTGCTTTAAAGAGGGCTAGGCCCTATACTGTTCCGTGCTGTACTTTGAGCATACCCGCTAGCGGAAATGACTGACCGCGTGTCAGTGCGAGGTAGCTACCCGTGCGCTTATCGCATGTGCCGTAGTCATCGCTACGTCTGACAGTGACCTCGGGGTGGTAGACTGGGTGTAGGACTACCACGGGAGACTCTCCCAGCTAGGAGAGCACCACGTGTACCTTCTACTCTTTGGAAAAGACTACAATCAAGATCGTTCCCACGAGGAACATGTAAGATCAAGAAAATCTGAAAGTTTGAGGAAAAGGGGTGAAAAGGAAATGCATATAAAGTAAAATAACTAGAAAAGAGAATTAAACCTGTTACTTTTACTGCTTTAGTTAGTATAGATACCACTCTACTCAGCGTTCGCTGACTCTGTCTTTTTCATAACACTATTCAGGTCCAAGAGTTGAACAGCCCAAGCTTCCGGCTGTGGAGGGTACTAGGCCCAGTCGAGCCCAGTCATATTTTTTCTACTCTTCTTTTTGTACCCCCTTACTATTGTAGTGAGTTTCTGACTTTTAGCTGCTATTGTTGTTTCTGTTACTTTCGTTTCCTTTGTCTCTGTTGTTGTGGTGGTATGTATTGGAACAGCAGTTTTACTTTCCTTTACTGCTTTGCTCATTTTTTCTGCTTAGTTATATTGCATATGTGAATGTGGTTTACTTTTCTGCTTTTTGGTTATTCCTTGTTAGACGATTGGGTCTTGGGATTAGTCGAGGTGAGTTGGTCTCAGGTCTTGTAGGGACCTGGGAACTGGGTCGTAACAATTCCCTTAGGGTCACCTTCATTGGGCGCATTTAAATCCTCAAAATGTTGGATGGTAGGTGTTGATTCCCTAAGTGGAGGGTCAAGATTAGGCTCACTAAGGGTAGAATGAGGTTCCACCAGATGATTAATAGGGGAAGTGATATGAACAATACAACCTTAACCCAGGTTATCAGGGGTAAGGAAAATACTGTCATCAGGGTCGAGGTCCTCAAGAGGTACCATCTTCCCTTTCTTTTGACTCCAATATAGCTCGGGTGGATAATCACTAGAATCGTTCTCCTCTAGTGGCCGTGTCTCATGGGGAGGGTCTAAGTGATAGCTACTCAAAACGAGATCCCTATTGTCATTGGTTTCCTCAGAATTATTTTGATGATCACGGTTGTACGGGTAGGGATCAGAATCACTAGTAAGAGTGTATCTAAGCTGTCTAATTTCCTTGTTCAATTGTTGACTATTCCTCAACATCTCTCCCATAAACTCCATCATTTCTTTTTGTTATTTTTGCATTTCTATCATAAAAGAGGAGAGGCTACTACTATCAGATTGGGGAGGATAGTCAATGTCAAGCTTTGGTTGTCTAGGGGTATTAGTCCAACCTCGATAAGGAAAATCATGAAGGGTGGGAGGGTTGGGTGTTTGCATAGTAGTGGGGATTTCATGGGTGGAAAATCTTGCTCCTAGGATCTGCTCAAAAGTGGGAGCTATCGGGCCAGCACTCCTAGGATAGGAATATGATTGATCCCATGAATTGCCATTGTACCCATCAAAGGATGGATAGGCTCGTGGCATGGGATTCTGGTTAAAAGATGGGAAGTATTGACTCTGATAATCTGAATGATAGGAGTAAGGGTGATCCATTTCTTTAAGCCAAACAGGTTTAACTCTCTTAGGATTTAGAAGAAATCAGAACCAAAGCAGAAACTTCCTAGAGAGTTCTACCACTGTCAAAACAAAACAAATACAATGGGATCTACTTTTAGTAGATTCTAAGTCTTAGAATTAAGTGTTTAGTTGGTGGCCAAACAAGTTTTTCAAGAATTACATTTCCTAGGCCGACCTTCGTTGGTACCTACAACCTACTTATAAGGGATGGAAGTCTCGAATCGAGCCCACACACGAGGAACCGAAGTAACTTGGTGGATAGGCATGTTGATTTCCGACTAACTTCCCTTGTGGTGCAAAAGAGGAGAGGTAGAAATTTATCTAGTGACCTTATGTGTGATGTGCACAGTGTCTCAGGTGTGCAACACACGTTTGCGTTTTGAATTTTGAAATCTCGCAAACAAGATCCTTTTGCACACAATTTCAAGTCACAGATTTTAAGGTCCAACCTCTTATCAATCCCAATTTTTATAGTGACCACTGAATTAATTTGATTCAAACACTTTAGTGGTCTTGAATTTAAGTCTAATGCAGATGCATGACAGGTAATTGATGCTTAAGAGAAGACGTACCTTACTCCAACTTTCTTCGAGCAAGGATGTATGCGATTCAGAAATATAAGCTAGATGCTGCTCATTCAATCCTACATGGTCGCCCTATTGATATGCAGCTTCTAGTAGGCAGTTCGAATATTTATTATTATTTTTTTCTTTTTATTTTTTTAATAATAAGCAAACAAATCGAATCTAACTAACTAACTAACTAATATGCAGTTTAAATAATTCAAATAAACCTATAATCTAAATAAAATGGGAACACACTCCCAAAAATACACTCCCGCATACAAGAGCGATAAGAAATAAAAAGCACTGGGAACATGTTCCCAAAAATGCCCAACAAGGGTCCAAAAGAGAAAATTAAATGTCTAATGTCTATCTAGCCTAAATCTAAACTAAGATCTAATTACTAAATTAGGAAAGGCTCCCCTATACGCCTTCATGTGCGTGGGATCAAGGTTCACAAGCACTCGTTGCTGGCCTCCAGGTGGCATCAAGGTCCACCAAGAATATTGCTTCCATCATGCGCGCCCGTCGTGTTCATCGTTCGATTCGTGCACACAAAGAGAACCAATGTCAATAATTCAGAAAAGTTTTCAAAATAATATAAAAATAATATAAATTTCCCGAAAAAATTAATAGGCATGTTTCCTCCCCGGCAACGGCGTCATTTGAAAGAGCGATCTTCGTTTTCAATAAAAATTTTAACATAAAATGATGTGTCGTTATAGTTCGTGTGTGGTAGAAAATCATTTTTCAAAACATTTAATTATTCAAAATCTAACCACAAAAATAGTTAGGTCGTCTCCATAGGGAGGAATTAGCCTATTGAATTAGTAAGTGGTGACTCGTTTATTCGAGAATCTCAATGGGTGCGTGTATTCCTTAGTGTAACTCGTTACCCTCATGAATTCTCATTCTAAGCAATTAATTAAAACTATAGAGGTTTATATGCAAAATTACCATAATATAATATTCTGTTAACTAATGATCTTAGTAATGATAATCAACGTAACTACTAATTTCCCGTAAAAGAGACCTTGTTCATTGCTATCAATATCCTAATCATGAACAATTGCAATCATCTGTAATTCGGATAAACTGAAGGGATGTTCATGCAATTCTACCTTATATTAAATAATAAAAATAAATAAATAGTGTATCCTGCAATGGCATAAGTGGTAATTTTTAATATGGCATGCATTGTAGAGAAACAGGGGAAAGGTTTCCCCTGCTCGCACGCGTGGAGGAGGGGATCACCGGACGCGAGTCTGGGTGGAGACGTGCGGGAGGAGAGGGGCGCAACGGTGGTAGCGGTTAGACCATAGGTGGCTGGCGACGGCTGGATAGAGAAGAGGTAGGTCGACAGCCGTGACGGTAGGTGGCACTTGCGGGCGTCGTGTAGGGCGACTGGTGGGCGCACGGAGGTCGTGGTTGTGAGATGAGGACGACGGCAAGGTTGACTGTGAGTTTGGCGGCTGGGAAGCTCTCCTGCTGGCGGTGGGTGTGTTACGTACTTTGGGTTCTTTGGTGGAAACAAGAGAGGTGTGGAGGTTGAAGAAGAAGAAAACGAAGAAGAGAGGGGGTTGCGTAGTGGGTGGCTGTAGTGGTTCTTCGAAGGATGACGGTGGTGGTGTTGGGTTGTGTTGGTACGCTTGGCAGGTGTTGGTGGCGGTGATGGTGTTTGAGAGGAAGAGGATGGCTAGGTGTGGTTGCTATGGTGGTGGTGAAGGTGAAATATGGGAGGCAGCAGGTGGTTGAAGAAGGTGAATAGTGGGATGGTGGTGGGATTTGGTTTGAGAGGGAGAGGATGGTCGGGTGTGGTTGCAGTGGTGGTGGTGATGTGATGGGGCAAGGGAGGCACGCACGCTGTCACCATGCACGCTGCGGGGTTGGTGAAGGCGAGGCGATGTTGAGGATGCACGGGCCACCGTGTACGCTTTGGCCAAGGTGTAAGCTCTGGTCACGGTACAAGCCTGTTGTACAATGGTGGAGAGGGTGGAGATCCTCGCAGGGGGAAGGGAGATGATCTTGCGGATGGCCAACCGTGCCTTTTTAAAAACTTCTTCGTCTGTTTTTTTCTTCGGCCATAAGCGAGTGGTTGGAACAAAAGGATAAGTCTGGCGGTGACAGATTAGACGTCTAATCTGAGCTTCAGACATCTTAAAAAAATGTAAAGCCAGCGAGTTTGTGATAGTGGTTTCAGATGTCCAATCTAAGCTCAGGACATCTTATATAAGCAAAAATGGACGTCTGACTTTTGCACCTAGCCTGCATTCATCAAATAAATAATGTTATTATATCATTTATTATTAAATGTAAAATTTACGCATAAAATTATATGCTGACTAAAATGAATTACCATATATCCCCTAATTAATTAACAACTAGGAATAGATAATTAAATATTACTTAAGCCAAATAATGATCCACTAAAGTGGACTTATCACACCCTATCTTGTTTCATTAGTGTAATCAAAAAAGACTCTATTCCCTTACCTGCGGCCCACAGTAACACTCACATAGGTGACGTTCTCTAATGATGCACTGCTTGCATCCTGTTATAAAAGCTTGAACCCATTCAGAGCCTTTGCTGTTCCTAAATTTGCAGCTTTAGACATTCAGGCTTCCAAGGATTGGACTCAGATGTAAAAGCATCTAATAATGAGTGCCAACCATCTCCCCATATAGCTTGTTGTTACTAAATTGAACCTACTTTGTGAGATCTCCACTCAGTTAGGTTGTGTTGTTGCTGCAGGTGAACTCCCAATGAGTCTCAGTCCCATCCCAAGCCTAGACTTAAGGACTAAAGATCTATCAAGTCCTTTAGTAAACGAATCTGTTGTGTTATCCTTGGATCTTATAAATTCCACAACAATCACTCTTTGAGACACTAAATCCCTTACAGACTTGAGTCTGATTTGGATATGTCTCCTTATTTTCTCATTAAACTTTGAACTCTTAATTTTTGCTATAGCAGTCACGCTATCACAATGCAAAGATATTACAAGATTTGGCTTACCTATCATAGGGATTTCCGTGAAAAGTCACTTTAGCCATTCAGCCACAATTCCAATGGTATCCAAAGCACATAGCTCAGCCTCAAAGGTAAGTCGGGCTAAAATGGCTTGTTTTGCAAATCGCCAGGAGACTGCACTGCCTTCAAGGGTAAAGACATGCCCTGTAACACCATTACTCCCAGAATTCTCCATTTAACCGATTCAACTTGCATCACTATATCCTTTCAAAACTGAAGGATATTTACCATAATGCAAATTAAGGGAAGCAACTCCCTTCAAGTACCTAAGTACTCGGTCTAAGGCATCCCAAGGAGTTTGGTCAAGACTACTGGTGTATCTACTTAACTTAAACACAGAAAAAGAAATATCCGGTCTAGTACAGTTAGCCAAATACATCAAGCTTCTTACAATCTGTGAATATCTTAGCTGTGAAATAGGTGTTCTACTTTTATTCTTATAGAGAATTTTTGATGAATCAAAGGGAGTGCCTACAACCTTACAATCTTCATAACCAAATTTCTCATGAACCTTCTCAACATAATGAGATTGAGAAATAGCTATCCCCTTTGCTGACTGAATCAGTTTGAGGCCTAGGATCACATTTGCAACACCTATATCCTTCATTTCAAACTTACTACTCAAGAATAACTTAGTTTCATTCACAATTCTAATGTTTGATCCAAACAATAATATATTGATGGCATTGCCACCATTCTGTATAACTTACCTAATTTAGCTAAGTTCAAATGTAAAATTGACTCAAATAATACATAAAAGGGTATAATATAATCAGGATTAGGAATCATCAGAATAAACCCAAAAAAGACAATGAAACAAGTTCAAAATAGCCAATTTAGGGTTTCTTTTGAAATCAAGCTATTAAAGATAACCCTATTTATGGTCTAACTTAGTTTGATAAGATTCTATTGAAAATATTGCAAATTAAACCTTCTAAAATTATAGATAAATATTTTACAATGTTTAATATGATCAGATAGGTCGAAGGAGCCAATTTAACCTAAAATAGTGACCTAGGTGAATAATCAACGTCAAATGAGTTTAAATGAGAAATTTACCAACCAAACAATTTCAAAACTAAAAATTGAGATGCTCACTAGATTCCCTAGATTCTAATTAAGCTCCCATAAAAAGTTGAAGCTATCTTGACAATGTTTTCACCTACTTTGCATTTAAGCCCTTAAGTTCCTAAAAATTCTTGCAAATAGGTCCAATTTCATTACTTCTAGGTCCTTCCTTCTTGCAAAATAGTCCCTAGAGTCATCTTCTTCCTTCAGCAATGACCTTCTGTTGACTGAGCTGCTCGTCGAGCTTTCCAGCTCGATAGGCGGCCACCTCTATGCTCGAACCGCCTCGACAACAGAAAACAATCTGTTCCTCCTGCCGTCTGCGTCTATTGGTGTTTGTTTCACTGGCTACCATCGCCTCCTCCGCCTGTGATCTCCGGTCAAAACAGATACGGAGTTGCGAGTAGTTGCTAGGATTTCTCGAAACCTCCAGCAACAAAATCATGCACGGCAGCAGCTCTACAAAGCCTCGCAATGCTCCTTCGAGTTTGGTCATCTAGAATCCAAGCGCAAAAACCTCCTTCCCTTCCTCCTTGCACCACCATTGCCAAACCTTGAGGTCTTCTTCGTTCCTTCGCTCTGCTGCCTCTTGCCATCAAACGAGGGAGCAGCTGCTGTCGCCCTTCTCTCGCCGAGCTTCCTAACCTAGAAGCCAACCCTCTACCCATGTCGTCGACCTCAATTCCTCCACCAAATCTTTGCTGGCGGCCTTTCACCACCATTGGTCTTCGCACCTCCTTTTGTCCAATAAAGTTAGAGCTTTTCTTCCCTAAAACGACCCGCCGCCCTTTTGGTCGGATAGGACATCTGGAGTGTTAGTTAGACGTCTGTTCAGACATTTGGACATAGGTCTGGACATCCGGAAGTGGGAAAAATTGATACCTATTTTTCCTATGCACACGTGGTGTGCGGAGCATTCTCTCTCCTCGTGACCCTCTCACCCGAAACCCTAATCCTCTCCTTTTTAAACCCCCCCATACCTCCTTTCTTCTCCCCGTCACCACCAGCCACTGCCCCCTTCCTCTCCTTCCCCTGCCGATGACAACCTTCGTCACCGTTACCTTTTCCCCCCTGCCGCGGGCAAGTGCGCAAAGGAGAGAGGGAGGGAGAGCGTGAACAAGTGCGTGAGGGAGAGTGAGAGGGAGCGAGCGAGCATGAGAAAGAGGGAGAGGCCTCGCGGGAGCTCATCTGCGAGGAGTATCTTGTTGTGGGAGCAGCGGCGCGAGCTTGGTGGCGCTCGGGAGGAAGCTCATGAGTGCACGGTCGAGAGCTCATGGAAGGAGCCGAGGGCGCATGCGAGGAGGAGGGGCTCGCGAGCAAAAGTCCTCTACCTCTTGCAGTCGTGAGAGACGCTGTTACGGTGCCTGCAGGCGAAGGCGCGAGGAGGACAGGCCGTGCGAGTAGATACTGGATAGTGGTTTTCTAGTATCGGACGTCTGGGACAGCGATCAGACGTCTGGAGAAGCATCGAGACGTCCGGAGCCGAAGTCGAACGTCTGAAAACACATTTTTGCGTGGATGTACGTGTTTCTACTCTACTTTCCACGATGCAGACTGTAGCACATGACTTTTTGGTTGAAAATGGGTCTGCGTCTTCATACGTAGCTGCAGGGCGTTGGAAAGGCGTGCGGTGCACCTTTCCAAGCACTTTTGGACGTCTGACCTCTTCACCAGACGTCCGATGGCACTTCCAGATGACTGGAAGGAAGGTTCGATGTCTGGGACTTCCCTCAGACGGTTGCAAAGGAGTCCGAACGTCTGAGGTGACCGCAGGAAGTGAGGTAAGATCTGATGTCTTTTAAGACTTCTGGGAATAGTCCTAGACATCTGATTTTGGACAGTAACTGTATTTTTGGCCCATTCAGGGCCCAAACAGAATCGAATTTCTGCAAACGAAGTACCGTTGTTTTCCACTCGAGTTTCTCTATGTGTCTGTGTTGAGTATTTACTGTTTTGAGCTTATCTGATGTGACTTAGTTGGTGGTATATGTTACCAGCCGGTGGCATGTTCGGGACCCACGAAGACGACGCGGTCTACGGTGCAGGCCCCCATTTCTGCCGTTACACCTGGTAGAGTGGTTTAATTCAGTTGTTAATATTTAAATAAGAATGTGCTTGTTTGGAATAATTGGATCGAATTCAAGGATGTGGAATGAACCCTAGGGTAGAAAATGTATGATCCTATTTTGAGCTGTACTGTTTACTTGAGTGCATGTTTAAAATAAATTGCTGGCAAATGGTATTAGTGTAATTATGAGATACTATTTTAGACATGAAAACATGAGCTGCCTGTATGTGATGGAAAATTGAGAATTGGATAGTGTGATACGGATATTGATAATGAGATGAATATGAGCATGACTCTACGGGGAATTCGGAGTAGAACTCCTGTGTGTGAAAGGAAATCTAGTATGTAGACGGGAAGTGAGCTGACCCTTGCGTACACGGTACTAAGGGAGGCGACTGTCCCTTTTAGTGTAGAGGGGTGCTAGCCACCTCTAGGGTTGAGACCCAGGGTTAAGCCTAGTCACTCTACACTGTCTCTTGTTTGGCCCTCGTGTACATAGTATCGAGATGTGCTACTAGTGTAGGGAGGGAGCTAGCCGCCCCACGGGGCCTGGGGTTAGGACTAGTCAACCTACACCGACTCTTGTTAGGCCCACAGGGCAAACCGGGATAGTCAGATGAGGGTACGTGGACTGTGGAGGGGTGAGACCCCTGTTTGGTTCTGAGGGGCAAGGCTCTTGTTTTGAGAGCGCAAGGCCCTATACTGTTCCGTGTTGTACTTTGGGCGTACCCGCTAGCGGAAACGACTGGCCGCGTGTCAGTGCGGGGTAGTTACCTGTGCGCTTATCACGCGTGCCGTAGTCACCGCTATGTTGCGATAGTGATCTCGGGGTGGTTGACTGGGTGTAGGATTACCACGGGGGACTCTCCCGACCAGGAGAGCACCACGTGTACCTTCTACTCCACGGAAAAGACTGCAATCAACATCGTTCTCACGAGGAACAAGCAAGATCAAGAAATACTTAGATCCTCTGTGAAATAAATGAACTAGAAATACATAGATGAGATAGATAGAACTGAGAATAAAACCTGGTTGCTTATTTTACTTTACTTGCACATAAATAATGTAAACACCACTCTACTCAGCGTTCGTTGACTCTATCTTTTCGTAACCCTGTTCAGGACCAGGAGTTGAGCAGCACGAGTTTCTGGCTGCAGAGGATGCTCGGCCTAGCTGAGCCCAGCCATAGACGTTTCTTTCCAGCTCTTTAGTTTTCTGCTGTTGTAGTGAGTACTAGACATCTATTTTACTATTCTTGTTACTTTCTATCTTCTTTTCCGCTGTTGTTGTTGTGATGGCATGTATTGCTTTGTTGAAACTTTTAGCTCCGTTGTTCCTTTACGTCTCGTTTTCCCTTTTGCTTAGTTATATTGCATATGCGATTGTGGTTTATTTCCTGATTTTGGTTATTTCTTGTTGGATGACTAGGTCTTGGGATTAGTCGAGATGAGCCGGTCTTAGGTCCTATAGGGATCCGAGAGCCGGGTCATAACATTCCCCTTCTTCCCCTCTACCTTCCCATACCTTCAATTTCATCTTTCAACCCTGTTTGCACCATCACCTACCACCATCTTCAGGAGCTCCGACGAGCGTCTTCACCACCCTACTAAACACCTACTCACAGCAAGTAGACCTAAGGAAGAGCTTTGGGGTTCTTCCCTAAAGCTTTTGGATTGATCTGGGATCGAGAGGTCCATTCTATTGTGCATTGATGCTTGCCGAAGTTACCCTTCGTCTTCACCTCAGGTAGCAGCTCTCCAGTCACCTCCGATGAAGCTTCGCCATGCCATCTAGTGCCTTAATCAGAGAAGGAGCTCATCAATTGAGAGAATGACACCAGCAGCGACCGATCCCCAGGTGCATCTGGCCGATCTGACGGCTAATGCGCATGAATAAAGGACGAACATCTCCCCTGCCAAAAATGAAAGAAGCAAAAGGGACTTTAGTCCCACATCAGGCACAATCGAAGCCTGTGAAGCACTTATTACTCAAACGTGCCCTTAGCTGTTCACCTCAAAACGAACGGGGTGAGGTCCCCTACGCACGCACTCATGCACGCGCATGCTCACGCGCCCTCACCAGTGAATACACCCGTGGGTCTGGGCTGAGGATTTGGTTACCCGGGTCAAGCTAGATTTAGAAGAGATTGTGAAGGAGGGAGAAGGTGGGTTTTGCAGCTTGGATCTGTGCCTTTCCCCTTTTCAAAGCTTTGCCCTCGCACTGTTGGCTTCATATGTTTAAGGTGTCTGTGCCTAATACTTGTCATCTAAGGGTAAAGTTTGCTTAGTTCTGCGAACATTAGTGTGAATCTTTGATAGCTGATATTTGTGCTTAAGTCTAAAAGGTAAAATTGGTGGTTTAAATCACCATTTTTACCTTATATCTTTTTATATCCTCCTATCTAAAGATACACTTTATATTCATTAAGCATCTATTATCTTTTGATAGTGATTATTTGTGTGATTTATCACTCCCAGAGATGACCTCGGATTTATTTTCCAATTTGAGTATTAAAAATTTAAATGCTTTATTTACTTTGATCACTATACTATGACGCGACGATTTTAAAACACGATCAAGGCGAAACAACATATATCATCTATATATAGGCATAGGACAATACACATATCACCCTTAATCATAAAGTAGACACACCTGTCAGATTTGTGACCTACAAAGCCAAAAGATTCTGTAGTCTTATCAAACTTTTCATGCCAATACTTAAGTGCTTGTTTCAAACCATAAAGAGATTTAATAAGCTTGCAAACCTCTTTCTCATTCCCAGGTGCTACAACTTCCTCAGGCTGGTCCATAAAGATCTCCTTCTCAAGATTACCATGAAGAAAGGCGATCTTCACATTGATAACTCTACATTTGGTGCCGATAACTCTGTCAATCGGGATTTATCTTAAGGGTAACATACACAAATAACACATCATAAATGGGCATAGAAGCATTACATGCATTGGACATTGAAATTTCTTATCAATCAATGTTAATGACCATTTGTACAAGTTTATGTCAAAATAGGCCTTAGATGAGCAATCGGACCGCACAGATGGATTCAGAACGATGAACGGAGTCTAACAGACTCAAAATCGATCAAATCCGACATCTGGAGCTCCCGCAACTAACCGAAGAAATTCTGGCCGTTGATTTAATGATCAACGACCCACATGCGGCCACGTGGTGGCATCTGATGCGCTCGCACCTGCGGCGCACCTCGTCATCACGCCAAGCATTTTAAGTCGTCCGATCGTCAAAGCCACCAGCTCGCCACACGCACCTCGGCATCGCACGCCTTCGATCAGATCGGTCGACCCGCACCATGCCCGATCTTGTCGCCATGACAAAGCGAGGCATGCAGCACAACGGTCTGCACCTCGCCCTCACACAGAGAGGCGAGGGTTTGACTCGCCCCGCACCTCACACTTCGACCCCACGCGCGCCACGGCTAAATCAAGCTGCCCGATCAGCTGCGAACGACGTAGATGGAAGCCATGTGGTGCAATGGATGCGCACGGACGTTCATGCGTGCAATAACATGCGAGGCGCACGTTATGCAAGTGCAATCCTTACCGTGCTCACGCGATGCCTCAAACATCCGATCTTCGACCGGACGGTGCACAGCGAGCGCACACGGATCGCGGGTGCGACGTGTGGGAGGAAGAACAGGCACGTGAAGAAGGCCGGTGGGCAGGGGCCTTCACCGACATTTTTGGGTGAAGGCGTGGGAGAGATTTAACGAATTGTTGACGAAATGCCCACACCATGAGGTTCCAAGGTGGCAATTGGCCCAGATCTTTTACCATGGTCTGGACAGTAACCTTCGGAACTTTGTCGATGTCTCATGCGGAGGAAACCTTTTGAACAAAGACGAGGAAAGCGCGTTTGAGCTTTTCGAGTCTATGAGCGAAAATTCGCTCAATAATGTCTCCATGACCCAGTTTAGTCGATCCAGTCAACCCCGTGGTGGGATCTATGAGGTATAAGCAAATTCTGGAATGGTTGACATGGAGATCATTGCCAAGAAGTTGGATCGAGTGGAATGGTGGATAAGAATATAGATGAACTATTGAACCTGACTAGGAACCTGCTATAGACTCTCTCCCTAGCAAAGGGAGATCACAATCTCGACATAGTTTAGCCACTAAGCCAGATGCACCTGGAACAACCCCTGACCATGTTCCAGGGAGGGACCTTTGCTCCCTCAACCCCTGATTATTCTCTTCCCTCCCCCTTGGTACCTTCTATCTTTGAAGATGTCTAGGCCATCCAAGGTTATTCCAAACCTGACCCCTTCTCCAACAACTACAATGCCAGACGCCGTAATCACCCAAACTTCGCTTGGATGAACCAGAAACCGAATCAATTTCAAAACCAGCCCAAACCAAACCATCAGCCAAACCCGATTTCCTATTAGCAAGGTCCACTGGTTAGATCCCCATATAATCCGAATAGGGCGGCCCCTCCCCCACAAAACTAAATGGACACCTTGATGAAAATGATGGCTGACATGAACTAGAAACACCAGGAGGAAGTGCCATTAGTGAAGGGACAGTTGAGTCAGCTGTTGGATTTTAAACAACAGGGATCCCTTCCTTCTCAGCCACAACCGAACCCGCAAAATGTGATTAACAGAGGCCCCAATTCGCAAGGGTTCCAAGGAAATCCTAGGCAGGCCCATATGGCCCAGCCTGCCCGATAAACACCTCCTGGGTTTGGTGCTTCTTCTTCCTCTTCTTCTCAAGGATCAACCCATGGTCCCAATGCCTTTGCAAATGTGGTGACCTTGAGAAGTGGCACTAAACCCAGGATCCCAAGTGGCCAACTCCTCCCGTGACCTTACTCCCTGAGATACCCCACTCTGAAGATGAGCCGGAACCAACTAAGGACCTGGAGACTGACCCAGTTCAAATCTAGACACCGTACCTTGAGGCCTTGAAGAAAATGAAGAGAAAGAAAGCGATTGTGCAAAATGAGGAGCTTTTGGAAATTTTCAAGTAGGTTCAGATTAATATCCTGCTCCTTGAGGCAGTCAAGTACATTTCGACTTATGCTAAGTTCCTAAAGGACACCTATACGCCGAAGCGTAAGCCATGACCCTAAGCACCTAGGAAGGTTGTGCTTTCAAAGAAAGCGAGTTCCGTGATATCGAGCAACCTTCCGCTCAAACGAACAGACCCAGGAGCACCCTTGATATCTTGTAATATAGGGGACATGACATTTGATAGAGTGCTCCTGGACTTGGGTGCTTCAATCAATCTGATCCCAACAACCCTGTATCACCAATTCGGATTCGGAGAATTGACACCCACACCTGTGGCCATCTAATTGGCTGATCGATCTGTGAAGACCCCGAAGGGGTTTGTCGAGGACATAATTGTTTGGGTCAAGGACTTCTACTTCCCAGTCGACTTCTTGGTGCTTGACATGGAAGTCCTCGAACAGCTACAAAACACACCCACCATCCTGGGCAAACTTTTCTTAGCTACGATTAAGGCAAACATCGATTGTGACACGGGATGCATGGAAATCGCCTTCGGAGATAGGAAGATGTAGTTGGATATCTTCAGGGCGACTAAGTCTTTCGATTACGACTGGATTGAGGAGCATGATCCCGTGGAGCCTCTAGTTGAGAAATGCCTCACCCTTAGTTCTGTATCAGACCATCAGAACAAACCCTGTGGCGACTGTTCTGGCCCATCCTCATCTGTGCACGCTGACCTCTATAGAGCTGATTACCATCAGCAACCACCATTCGAGGAGATTGATGTTGATCAACTCCCGCCTTTTCCCTACCCATCGAGTGTTGTTCCACCCACACCCAAGTTGAAGTTGCTACCCGAAAATCTAAAGTACGTCTTCCTTGGACCTGACCAGACCTTCCTGGTGATTATCAATGCCCATCTAACCAAGGATCAGGAACTCAGGTTGACTGTGACCCTATCAGAACATCGAGCAGCCATTGGATGGACCATATCAGATTTGTAAGGAATTAGCCCCACCTATTGCACCCACAGGATCTATCTGGAAGATGGTGCTCGGCCTTCCCGTCAGATGCAGAGATGATTAAATCCGAATATGCGGAAGGTTGTTAAAAAGGAAATCATCAAGTGGCTTGACGCTAACATCATCTACCCAATCTCTGATAGCCCCTGGGTGAGCCCCACTCAAGTGGTCCCCAAGAAAGCCGGGCTCACCGTTGTCACCAATGAGCGTGGCGAATCCATCCCCACCCACACCACCACTGCATGGTGGGTGTGCATTGATTATAGGAAGCTCAATGAGGCAACCAAGAAAGATCATTTCCCTCTGCCATTCATTGACCATATTCTTGAACGATTGGCAGGGCAGAAATATTTTTGCATCAGCATACAACCAAGTCAAGATTGCTCCTGAAGATCAAGAAAAGACCACATTCACTTGCCCATATGGCACATTCACATTCTGTCATATGCCATTCGGGTTATGCAACGCACCCACTACCTTTCAGCATTGCATGCTAGCCATCTTTTCAGAGATGGTGGGTGAATACCTGGAGGTCTTTATGGATGATTTCTCAGTATTTGGGAACTCATTCGACCATTATCTGAGCAACTTGGAGAAAATCCTGAAGCGATGTATTAAGGTTAACTTGGTTTTGAGCTGGGAAAAACACCATTTCATGGTTCAAGAAGGGATTTTTGATCATGAGTTTTTCGTTTGCAGAAATATGATGTCAGGAAAATATGCGTCATAGTAAATAATGTGGTTAAAAAAAACTCGATCAAAGTTACTAAAATACTGAAATAACACCACACTTCAGGTCATATCCACAGGGAGGATTAGATGCAATAAATTCACAAAATATTTTTCCTTTGTATTTGTTTAATCAAGTGCGCAATCCGTGCTCAAATCTGATGTGAAACAAGATGAAAAGAAGGAACACGCGATAATTTAAGAATGTAGGGGTATGTATGTAATTTTCTTTCCATGAAATAACTTGCAATGACATGTAACATAACTATATTTCAAGAAATTTGGCTTTCTCCTTTAGGTCATGTGAGTGCCTTGATGAGATTTTATGTATGTGTCAAACTCAACATATAAGAGTTAAGTGCATGAAAGAAATAATATAAACCTTAAGTGCATGCATGACATTTCACTCAAATAGATTAATTAATCAAATATTGCAATAGTGATTTCGGCAATGTCATGTTTGGTAATTTTTATTAGAAAGCAAAACAGGGGAATTCTTCCTCTTGGTGTCGTGCGAAGAGGAGTCGATGGCGGAGGCCGAGGAGCTCGAGGAAGGTCGACCATAATGAGAGCTTTCCGATGGTGGTGGTGGCGCTCCGAATGGCGACTGGAGTTGACGCTGGAGACGAGGAGTGGCGACGGTAGAGCCTCCCCGACGGTTGTGTGGTCTGTTGTTGGCGGATCTGAGGGGGTGGCCGTGCTCGTGAGGGCCGACGAGTTCCACGGCGTCGACAGAGCGAAGGATGATAGCTAAAGGAGGTGGCTGCACGTGAGCAGAACCGACGTTGATGTTGGGTTCCCTTTGGTCTATTGGAGAGGAAGACGAAGAAAAGGAAGACAGGGCTGCCTGCGCGTAAGGGGGAGGGCCCACTGCTGCTGGCCGTGCACACGAGGGCATTGCTGCGTGTGAGGGAGGCGTATTGCTGGTGGTAGCACGCGTGAGGAGGCTGCAGCTGCACGCAAGGGTGGCTGAATGCTTGCTACCCGCAAAGGCACTACAGCAGGTGTTGCTGCATTTGCTGCGTGCGAAGGCCCGGCTCGAGAGTGGCCGCTGGAGGTTGTTGCCCGCTCGGGAGGCTGTGGCTGCGTGAGGTTGTTGACCCTGCATGATAGGGAAGGAGAGGAGAGAGAGGTTGCTGCTGTTGTTGCCTTGGCGGTGAGTGGTCGTCGCGGTAGGGGAAAGGCATGTGGTGGATTGGGAGGAGGACGATGATGATGGTGGAGGGTAGGTTCACGATGGGTTGTTGTGGTGGTTCTCCTCCTGTGGAGAGAGGAGCCCAGAAGGGGACGTGGTTCTGCTAACAGGTTCGTGGAGGCACGCAGTGGTGGATGAAGGGGGCACACGACGGTGGTGGCTTCAATCAGTGCAGAGGCTCGTGGTGGTGGATGGGCGCATGGTGAGGGGAGAGAGGTGGAGGCCATGTTCCCTCTTGAGGGAGGAAGAAGATGATCCTTTCCCGACCCATCCCTGCATGTTAAATAAGGAGAGAGAGAGAGTCAGACTTTTTTGTTACCAAATAGCGAATAGAAATTTTAGGAAGAGAGAGATTCGTGAGAGAGATAAGGAAATTTGTTGCAACAAATTTGAGAGGTATACAAGGAAACCTCTAAAATTTATTCTCTTACTATATTTTGCGTAGACAAAATCCCACATATCTCCACTCACTTTGATGTGATGCCCTTGCCTTTTAAAGTGAGTAATCAATCCTCCCATATAAAGACTAATGCAATTAATACATGAAATGATAAATCTAACGTTCACATGATTTTGTCAATAACATCCATGCTTTAAATTAATCTCTCAACAAAATAATAATGTACCTAAACACTAAATTAGTTCACTAAAGTGGACCCATCAAATACCCCCATGCCTAAGTTTTGCTAGTCCCGAGCAAAATCATATGAAACATACCAGGTCTTCAAGCCAGATTTTACCGTCAGGATGCCTTATCGTACCATACTCTAGAAATTAGATTGAAATACCAACTATAAACCTAAAGGTACTCAAGTACCAGCCAAGATACGGGCCTGACTAGCCTCAGTCTTGGGTCTGCCGCAAAGATTTCTAAGGCCTGCAAAAAATTGCCCAAAGGTTCGTTGACCCCAGCGGTTAAAACACCCGTGCATATGTGTAGAAAGGTTAGGTTCAGTTTTGCCAGTGCATTTTTAGTAAGAGAAAGAGGGAGAAATATTATTTTAAGAGTTTTCTCTCTTTCTTTTTAAATTCCCCTAGACTCAACATTGGATTAACCCTAAACACGATCTATATCAGATTCCTTGTCCCCACCATCAATCCTCTCAGGGTCCCTGACAATCGATGCTTTGGGATAACACCGCTCATGGAAACCCCCAGAACCCTGGCTTTCAACACTTCGAGATAGTGTCGCCTATGGCGTTCTGTAGCTGAATTCAGACCCTAGCAATCAACATTTCGGGATAATACCGCCCACAGCATCTGAACTAGCACAAGATGCTTCTGTGCCCCTGGTAGGATATTTAGATATCCTAAGAGACAAGCATCCAAGAGACGATATGTTATAACGCATCTTCGAGGGGCTTATTTTACATTCCTCCTCTCCACGTCAGGAACTCATCCAATCAACTTGTGTAGCTGCTCCTAAGTCAACTTTTTAGGAAAACATTTTCAGAACAGACACTTTTTGGTATTATTCTTTGTTATGTGCTCTGAACCAGACCAGTGTGTGATTTTTTTTTGGGTGCTTAGGTTACCAAGTCCCGTAAACCAAAGGGCAGGCAACGAGGCCGAATGCTCCCTAAGCCTTAGACTTAATACATTGGCCTCGCAACTCCCTCAACCTCTTGAGGAATAGTCCAGATCTTAACAAATACGTGAGTGTTTAAGCCCTAGAACAGACCCAGGAGGCCTAAAGTTGGTATCCCTCACTTATTTCCTTTTCTTTAGCACTTTAGGACTTTATTTATTCATTCACTCTGGCTTAGAACTTAGGTAACTCTTCCATAATCAATTGTTGGGATCAGCATAATTCTGTACATTTTCTTCCAGTCTCTCAATATATTTGAAATTTAGCTCACAAGGATTTCATCTTCTTTTTCTCTCTTCTTCTATTTCCTTTTTTCCTTTTTTTTTTGCAAGATGGATGCCCTAACTACAAGCAGAATATGTAGAAATGCTATGAATCACCGTAGGTTATACCCCCCCATGCCTAAATCTGACAATGTCCTTATTGAAAAGCAAAAGCAAAGACAGATATTACCTAAGGTGGAGTTGGGATAACATGTAAATCAGGTTCTGGAAGGGACATAGAAGGAGACCCAAAGAAGATATGTAACAAACCTGGCCTGGCAAGTAAGCAACCCAAGATGTTGGCCAGCTGGTTATGGATAGTGATGCCAAATACTCGCCAGAAGCATGTGAAAAGAGGGTACTCCTGAGCTATTTGTGGAGGTGTTACATAATACACATGAGTAGTAACCTCCGGGAGTGTGCGACGAGGAGGCAAAGGCTCCTCAAGAAAATATGTGTGGGGTACAAAGAGTGCGATGAAACATAACCTATGACTAATGGGTTGACATGGAAAAGCGTCTATCCAAACTCACCACTCTACCACAGGGTGCATTGGTCTGGATATTCCCCCGTTAGTCAAAAGTGTGAGCAGAGATTTCAGGAAGCTAGTTCTATCAGAGTTGAAGTCGCTCAGGTGTGGGGTAGGGAAGAGGGTTAACGAGGGTGTGAGCAGTTCAGCATTCATGCTCGATATCCATTCTAGTTCTTGAATGTGATCAGAAGCTGCCTTAGTTATTGATTGCCTTTCATGCTGCATATCATTGGTGTGCATGTCTTGGAATAAGCCCAAATGTTCATCGTCCAAATTGAACCTCTCAAGGGTGTCACTCATTTCACTATCATGTAGAAGTGGGTTGGAAGCAATAGGACTGTGAGTGTGCTCAATAATGACATCCCTAGGTTCTTGTTCAATGTTAAGGTCCTGCTTATGGGGTGTATAGATTCTTTCCTCAAGAGTAGTAATTGCTTCCAGTTCTTCCAACTGTTTGAGAGGATGATCTTGAGAGTCAAAGGTATGTAGGAATCCAAATTTGGCTAATTCAGTTATATCCTCAGGGGGAAAGTCATCGAACAAAACATATTCTCCCCTAGAGTCACTCCATACTCTGAGTCCGAGCCCCTCAAAGTCATCATCATCCTCGTCTACATGTTGTCCCTTTTGACTCTAAGACTCAGAACAATCTTTCATATCAGGATCAAGTGCTTCCTCGAAAATCAACTCTTCGTGTCCCTGAGACTAATATTGATCTAATTCTTCCAATTCCGTCTCAATTTTCTCATGGTCACTTGGGTTGGGAAATTGTGAATCCTTAAAATATTCAATGATAGGTGTTGGTCCCGTTGATAGAGGAGTGTGGTTATTATCACTTCCTTCTAGTATGATTTCCTCTGGCATCCAAGACTCTTGGAATTTGTTAACTTCTAAATCACAATCCTCAGGGAGCTTTAACTGAGGTGTAAGGTCCTTAGAAGCGTGAAGTATATGTTTAGGATCCCTAGGATGGGGTACATATTCTACCTCAAGATTCAGATTGGGAGCAAGGTTGACTATTTGACTATGACCCGTTTCATCAAATGTAACGAAGATACTATCATTCGGGTCGAGTTCATCTAATGGGACCAATTTCTCTTTCTAATTAAGATTAAGTGAATAGTCACCAAGATTTCCTTCTAGTGGGTATATCTCATGAGGGACGTCTAAGTGATAGCTACTCCTCAAAATAGGATCCCTATTGTCATTTTTTTCCTTGAAATTATCTTGGTAATTGGGGATATAAGGGTAGGGATCAGAATTGACTGTAGGAGGATTGCTAAGCTGATTAATCTCTTCAATTAATCTTTGACTATTCCTCAAAATCTCTCCCATAGAATCCATCATCTCTTTCTATTGTTTTTGTATTTCTATCATAAAAGAGGGGAGGCTACCATTAGATTGAGTAGGATAGTCAATCTCAGGTTCAAGTTGCCTAGTAGTATCGATCCAACCTCAATAGGACAAATCATGAAGGGTGGGCAGGTTGGGCATGGTCATGGAAGAGCTAGGGTTGGGATACCCTTCTCCTAGGTTCTGCTCATCACCGCTGGGTTGGGGTTTAATCAGACCAATGTTTCTATAGTAGGAGTAGAAAGGATCCCAATGCTCATCAGAAGATGGATAACTGCAAGTATTGGGATTGGGTATTCTGGGGTGAAAAGAAGTGAAGTAGTTATTGTAATCCATTTGAAAACACGACTTGAAGAACACACCCCAAACACACACAAGGCAATGGGAATTCTCTTTTCTTTCTTAGAGTAGATTTAAGCCAACCTCCAATCGACTCCTTAAAGTTTGTCAAATGGAGTCAAGTTTGCACCCGTCCGTTCCCACTTTAGTGGTATAAGAGGGAGAGGTAACTTGAGATCCCTGACAAGCTCTTTAGAGAAGACAGAGGTCGTTTACGTTCTCTCTTGGTGGCAAAAGAAGTTTCACAATCAATTACATGCCTTAAGTCGACCTTCGAGTGCCCTAGGACCTATACTTTGCTTAGATGATACTCCCAGGTGATCAAGTGAGAAGTTACTCCAAGGATGAACAAAGGGATGCAAGTAGGGCGAACCCTTCCTTTGAAGCGATGTGTAAGCGGTGCCTCTTAACTACCATTTTGTTCCTTTAAGGGGTGTCCCCCTCCGTGAAGTATCAAAACACTTGGTCAAATGATAGTACCACCACCACAAAGCAAGATAGGAGGGTCTACACCGATAAAGAGATGGGTGCCTATAGCCTTAAGGGATCGAGCCTTCGTGCGGTGCTTAATGTGCATACTCAGTGCTAGAAGTGTGCATCACATCGCAAATCATTTATGATTTTTGAAAACGCAAACAAGTCCCTTTAAATCAGATCAAATGTGATTTGGTTTTAAGGTCGAATCTGATTATCAGTCCTAATTGCAGTTACGCGACCACTGAATTAGGTCAATTCAATTAGTTTGGTGGTCTTGAATTTTAACCTGAATGCAAATGTGTGAACAGGAGCTAGATGAAAAAGTTAGAAAGGTGTACCTGTCTCCAGCAATCTTCTTGCAAATATGCTCGCAATGCAACAATGAGTTGTAATGTGCTGCTCAATTACCCCTAAATGCACGCACCTAAAGGCATGCAACTCCTAACAGGAAACTTGGTATTTTATTGTGTTTGTTTTAGAGGCAAACATGTAGAAAAATGAATCACGCGAGTAGCAAAAATATAGCCCCTAGCCTCTAAAGAATGTGGGGACAGACCCCCAAAAATCAACCCTAATAACTACAAGGGAGAGAAAACAGAAATAAAACTTGTGACAAAGGAGAATCCCCTATGAAAGCAGGATCTAGGTCTCCTGCGTCTGCCCCACGTGTGGACGTCACTCAAGGTCGATGTAGTCTCTTAGTTGCGCCAATCGCCTTGTCAGATTCCTCACATAGAAAAGATAACAACTGGTCAGATCATTGTGCAACGAGAAATAATCAGAAATAAAAATTAGGTGAAATTATTGCGTTTGTTGCCTCTCCGGCAACGACGCCATTTGATCGTGAGTTTTTCGCTTGCAGAAATATCATGTCAGGAAAATATGCGTCGTAGTAAATAATGTGGTTGAAAAAAAACTCAATTGAAGTTACTAAAATATTGAAATAACACCACACTTCAGGTTGTATCCATAGGGAAGATTAGATGCAATAAATTCACAAAATATTTTTCCTTTGTATTTGTTTAATCAAGTGAGCAATCCATGCTCAAATCTGATGTGAAATAAGGCGAAAAGAAGGAACACGTGATAATTTAAATATGCAGGGCTATGTATGTAATTTTCCTTCCATGAAATAACTTGTAATGAAATGTAACATAACTATATTTCAAGAAATTTGGCTTTCTCCTTTAGGTCATGTGAGTGCCTTGATGAGATTTTATGTATGTGTCAAACTCAACATATAAGAGTTAAGTGCATGAAAGAAATAATATAAACCTTAAGTGCATGCATGCAATTTCACTCAAATAGATTAATTAATCAAATATTGCAATAGTATTTTCGGCAATGGCATGTTTGGTAATTTTTATTAGAAAGAAAAATAGAGGAATTCTTCTTTTTGATGTCGTGCGAAGAGGAGTCGATGGCGGAGGCCGAGGAGCTCGAGGAAGGTTGACCACGATGAGAGCTTTCCGATGGTGGTGGTGGTGCTTTAAACGGCGACCAGAGTTGACGACGGCAACAAAGAGGAGTGGCGATGATAGAGCCTCACCGACAATCGTGTGGTCTGTCATTGGCAAATCTGAGGGTGTGGCCGTGCTCGTGAGGGCCAACGAGTTCCACGGCGTCGACAAAGCGAAGGATGATGGCTGAAGGAGGTGGCTGCGCATGAGGGGAATCGGCATTCATGTTGGGTTCCCTTTGATCTACTGGAGAGGAAGACGAGGCTGCAAGTGCGTAAAGGGGAGGGCCCGCTGCTGCTGGCTATGCACACGAGGGTGCTGCTGTGTGTGAGGGAGGTGTACTGCTGGTGGTGGCGCATGTGAGGAGGTTGCAGCCGCACGCAAGGGTGGCTACTTGCTTGTTGCATGCGAAGGCACTACGAGAGGTGGTGCTGCACTCGCTACGAGCGAAGGCGCAGCTCGAGTGTGGCCACTGGAGGTTGCTGCCCAGGCGAGAGGCTGTGGCTGCGTGAGGTTGCTAACCCTGTGTGATAGGGAAGGAGAGGAGAGGGAGGTTGCTGTTATTGTTGCCTTGGCGGTGAGTGGTCGTCGCGGTGGGTTAAAGGCATGCAGTGGATTGAGAGGAGGACGATGATGATGGTGGAGGGTAGGCTCATGGTGGGTTGCTGTGGTGGTTCTCCTCCTGTGGAGAGGGGAGTCCAGAAGAGGGGCGTGGTTCGGTTAGTAGGTTCGTGGAGGCATGAGTGGCGGATGAAGGAGGCACACGGCGGTGGTGGCCTCAGTCAGGGTAGAGGCTTGCGATGGCGGATGGGCGCATGGTGAGGGGAGAGAGGTGGAGGCCGTGTTCCCTCTTGAGGGAGGAAGAAGATGATCCTTCCCCGATCTGTCCCTGCATGTTAAATAAGGAGAGAGAGAGAGTTAGATTTTTTTGTTTCCAAATAGTGAATAGAAATTTTAGGAAGAGAGAGAGATTCGTGAAAGAGATAAGGAAATTTGTTGCAAAAAATTTGAGAGGTATACAAGGAAACCTCTAAAATTTATTCTCTTACTATATTTTTCCTAGACAAAATCCCACATATCTCCACTCACTTTGATGTGATGCCCTTGCCTTTTAAAGTGAATAATCAATCCTCCCATATAAAGACTAATGCAATTAATACATGAAATGATAAATCTAACGTTCACATGATTTTGTCAATAACATCCACGCTTTAAATTAGTCTCTCATCAAAATAATAATGTACCTAAGCACTAAATTAGTCCACTAAAGTGGACCCATCAATTGCCCTCGAGCACATCGTATCACATAGGGGCATTGAGGTGGATCGAGCTAAGGTTGATTTGATTTCCAAACTTCTGCCACCTAGCTCGGTCCGGCAAATCTGATCTTTTTTAGGACACGTTGGTTTCTATTGAAGGTTTATTAAAAACTTCTCCAAACTCTCTAAACCCTTGACCGACCTTTTGGTCAACAACGCCCTGTTTCACATGACACCTGATTGCATCCAGGCTTACACCACCCTCAGGGAATCAGTCTCCACCGCACCTATGTTACTGCCCCCAGACTGGTCCCAAGACTTTGAACTTATGTGTGATGCATCAGACTTTGCCATTAGCGCAGTCCTGGGACAGAGACAAGAAAAGAAACCCATGGTGATCTACTACGCGAGCAAGACGTTGGATGAGGCCCAACGGAACTATACCGTCATAGAGAAAGAGCTGCTCACCGTAGTTTTTGGACTCGAAAAGTTCCAATCTTACCTCCTAGGATCCCACATGACCATTTTTACAGACTACTTAGCCATCCGGCATTTGTTGGCCAAAAGGGATGCTAAACCTAGGCTCATCAGATGGATCCTGCTCTTGCAAAAATTTGACCTGGAAATTCGTGACAAAGCTGGGTCCAAGAATGTCGTGGCCGATCACTTGTCCAGACTTCACCCGGACCAAATTGGGCCCTCCTTGCCCTTGATTGATACCTTTCTTGATGAACAACTTCTGGTTGTGCACGAAAGGAAACTACCCTGGTATGCCAACTTCGTCAACTATCTGGTAGTAGGACAGACCCTGCACAGCTGGTCCAGACAGCAATGGGATAAGTTCTTGGTTGAAGCAAACATTATTTCTGGGATGATTCCATGCTGTTTCACCTCTATGCCGACCAAATTATCAGGAGGTGTATCCCGGAGGAAGAAGTTCAAAGTGTGCTATCCTTTTGTCATAACCAAGCTTGTGGTGGCCACTTTTCCGGAAAGAAGACGGTTACAAAGGTTTTGTAGTCTGGATTTTACTGGCCTTCCTTATTCAAGGATGCACATAGCTTTGCGAAGACTTGCTCTCGCTGCCAGACTTTAGGGACCATGACCAGAAAAGACATGATGCCCCTCCAGCCCATTTTGATTGTCGAGATCTTCAACATTTGGGGCATCGATTTCATGGGCCCCTTCCCACCATCCAACGACTTTTAGTACATCTTAGTCTTAGTAGACTATGTCTTAAAATGGATTGAAGCCGTCGCCACTCGCACATGTGACCATAAGGCTGTCATGGATTTTGTTAGGCAAAACATCTTTTCTCGGTTTGGAATACCAAAGCCCATGATCAGTAATGGTGGAGGTCACTTTATCCACACCCAATTCCATGCCCTACTCAGAAAATACGGGGTTAATCACCACATTGTCACCCCATATCATCTGCAAACCAATGGGCAGACTGAGGTCTCCAATAGGTAGATTAAGAACATTCTGCAAAAGATTGTGAGACCTGACAGGAATAATTGGTCTACACGACTGGATGATGCCCTATGGGCATATAGGATCGCTTTTAAGATCTCGATAGGCATGTTGCCTTATCGCCTGGTCTTTGGCAAAGCTTGCCACCTTCCAGTCGAATTGGAACACCGGGTTTACTAGGCTGTTAAGCTGTGTAACATGGACTCTCTATTAGCCGGTGCACAGAGGACACTCCAACTCTCCGAGCTCGAGGAAATTCGTCAGGATGCATTTGAGAACAGTCGACTTTACAAGGAAAAGATGAAAGCCATCCATGACGGACTCATCCATAGAAAGACCTTTGAGCTTAACTAGCAAGTCTGGCTTTTTGATGCCCAACTTAAACTTTTTCCTGGGAAACCCAGATCCAAGTGGACAAGACCGAATTGGGTGGTCAAACCTTTTTCCAATGGGGCAGTTGAAATTGCAGATCCGAACACTAGGCATACCTCCAAGGTAAATGGTCAGACATTAAAGCATTTCCTTACCCAGGTTCCCCCAAAGGAGGTTGTCACCTTCATCGAGGGCTGACACGAAGTATCGCCCAGCTAGATGCATTAAACTCAGCACTTCCTGGGAGGCAACCCAGCAGATTCAGACTGATTAGGTACACGGCATCACTCAGGTGACTTCTTTCTGAACCCCCTTTGCATTTGTTTATTTGTCAATGAGGACATTGTCCAACTTAAGCATGGGGGGGGATGGTAATTTGCATGTTCTGAGTTCATTTTATCAGTCTGAATAGAATAAATAATTTTTTTTAAAAAAAGATGAATTTAGGAAGCAAAACTTAGGCATTAGAAACTTGTCAACAGTGGAAAATAATACGAAAAGAACCTAAACACTTAGACTTTTCAGGCCTTTATGCTCAATCAGCCCTGGTGTCCGTTAAAATATGGATTTAGCATTGAATCCTCGCAACCTTAATTTACTGTAATTCGCCAATAAAGTAGGGTGATAAGTATACGACTTATCAACCCACCCTTTGACTCAGAGGGACTTTTAGTCTAAGCATCTGCACACATTTTCGCACTGACTCACTTCTCGGAGATTCTAACAGAAATTGGGTAGCTAATGAACCTTCTAGGGTGGTATGGCTAGCAAGTTGTCGTGGGTAACAGCCCATTGGCCGATTGTCTAGAGCTCAGCATAGGACCACTTTCTTTTTATTGCCTTTAGGTAAATCTGAGATAAGGGAAGTCACCTACTAAACAACAAAAGAAAAAGAAAAGAGAAAAAGAAAAAATGGGAGAAATAGAAAAAAATAGAAAAAGAAGAAAAAGAAAAAGAAAAAGAAGTCACACTTCACCGCGCGAGTATGACTAGCAAGTGGTCGTGGGTAACAACCCATTGGCCGGTTGTCCAGAATCCAACTCACTAAATGCACAAAAAGTCCAAATTACCTAAGGAAGAAGTGGGGAAGTACAGCAATCCGGGGAGATATACACTAGAAACACCCTTGTGCTGACCCCAAATAAATTAAAAGTAGGGAGAAAGCTACCAATCAGACAGATACACCTTCAGGCATGCACTTCCTTTTCCAGTCACCTAGGGGCATAGAAATCCAAAGTCTATTTTAATTACCATTGAGTGAGTCTATCACAATATTCACGCTAAGGTGCATAGCACTAAGAGTCTTTTTCGAGTTTTGGGTGGGTTGGGTAGCCGTAAAAAGTTATCAACACACTCTCAACTCCAAAAATCCAAAAAATGGGAAGAGATGAAAAAGAAAAAATATATATGTACGCCTTAAAGCAAGGATTCGGGTGATTTATATTTTGGCAGACACCCTGGCACTGTTTAGTCTCTGTAGATCAGGCTCTTAGTATATTTTCTCCTGTTGACAAGTAACAAAATGTCTAAGTAATCAATCCCTGGATTCTGATTGAGAATAATGGCTGCGATGAACCTTGCTAAGGACTAGCAAGGAATGGGCATGGGGGTATGATAACTCTACATTTGGTGGTGATAATTCTATCAATCAAGGTTTATCTTAAGAGTAATATACACAAATAACACATCATAAATGGGCATGGGAGCATTACATACATTGGACATTAAGATTGCTTATAAATTAATGTTAATGGCTATTTGTACAAGTTCATGTCAAAGCAGGCCTCAGATGAGCGATCGGACCGCACGGATGGATTTAAAATGACGAACAGTGTCCAACGGACTCAAAATCGATCACATCCGACATCTGGAGCTCCCGCAACTAACCCAAGAAGTTCTACCCATTGATTTGATGATCAACGGCCTACAGGCGACCATGTGGTGGCATCTAATGCGCCCGCACCCGCGAGGCACCTTGTTATCGCACCAAGCATTTTAAGCCATACGATCATCACCACGCCCGCCACGATCGTCAGATCAGACGGTTGAGAAGCCACCAACTTGCCGCACGCACCTCGTCACCACGCACATTCGATTAGATCCTGACTGTTGGATTTTCATCCAACGGTCGACCCGCACCACGCCCAATCTCGTTGCCATGACAAAGAGAGAGCTTAGCATAGCAGTCCACGCCTTGCCCTCGCACAGAGAGGCGAGGGTTCAACCGACCTCGCACCTCACTCTTCGACCCCACGCATTCCGTGGCTAAATCAAGCCACCCGATCAGTAGTGAACAGCACAGATGGAAGGCACACGGCGCAACAGATGCACACAGACGTTCACGTGCACGATAATGCGCAAGGTGCGCGTTGCACAAGCGCAATCCTTAGAGCGCTCACGTGAAGCCTCAACCATCCAATCTTCAATCGGACGATGCATAACGAGCGCACACGGATTGCGGGCGCAACGCGTGGGAGGAAGAATAGGCACACGCAAAAGACCGACGGGAAGGGGCCTTCACCGACATTTCTGGGGCGATTTTACCGACATCCTAGACGTTGCTAAAGCCCCTACTTAATTCAGAAATGACGTGCTACAGACGCATTTGTTTCAAAGGGTCGTTGTAGTTTGCATTCGCTGCGTCGATTTTAAATAAAGAAATGAACGTGAGTTCGAGTGTCGAACACAGGGAGGCATGAAAATTGGATTTTATTGTCACTTATTGTCACGGAAATGGCAGGTTTTTGCTTGCAAGAAAACGTGGGAGAAAAGCAAGTAGGGAGCGAGAAAGAGAGAGAGAGAGAGTATGGTTAGAGTTCTTTGAAGTCATGGCATTCATGCAACTTTAAAGTAAAGAAGACTTGATAACAAGAGGGAGATGATAGATAAATAGGGAACATCATCATTTAATCATGTAGCTTTGAGTTTTACAAATACAAACATAGATGGATGCTTAAGTAAGATAAAGCTAAACTAGAGAGAGAGAAAGAGGAAGAGGAAGAGGAGTCGACAAGGCGACCACGGCGATGGAGGTTGTTTCCGTCGGTGGCTCGTCGACTCCGATGCTTACACAAGAGTGCTAAGGTGGCTAGGAGAAGGGTAGAACACTTCCATGGGTGGTTGGAAGGGGTTTATATAGGAAAAAGAGCTTTCTAAATGAAGAAGGGGCTTTAGCGACATGCGGGACATCGCTAAAACCCTTCCCAAAGTGTCGGTGAAGCCCTTCTACCCGTCGATTGTCCACGTGCGTTGTGCTTTGTCATCTTGGCGATCCATGTGCAGTCGTTGAGGACTATCCGATCCGATATTGCGTTGTGAGTGCGCTTCAGGATCGCACTCCACGAGTGCCGTGCGTGCATCATCGCGCGCATGTGGGATGGATGCATGCGATCGCGCTGTGTCGCCTGCTTCCAGGTCGTCAGATCAGAGATGAGCGGCTGAATTTCACCAGCTTGTGCTTCTGCTGTCGAATTCAGCTCTTCCGCGACTCGAATGCACGCCCCCTGCACGTGTGCAGGGGCGCGACCGCTGCGCTGTGTGCGGCTCTTTGCGCAAGGGCGAAGTTGGGCATGGGGCGGCGATGACCGTTGAATGGGAATCCAATGGTCCAGATTTGATGCTGAGGTCACGAGGATGTGCTGGCAAGATCCGTGCGAATGCTATGATGGTTTCTTCATCGTCCGATCAGAGGATCGGACGACTTAAAGCGTTGTTGCGCTATAAGGAGCGATGCGGGGCGTCGCAATGGTGCCACATGGTAGCAGTGTGGCCGTTGATCATCAGATTAATGGTCAGAACTTCTTGGGCCTATTGCGGGAGCTTCGGATGTCGGATTTAGTTGGTTTTGAGTCTGTTGGACTCCGTTCGTCATTTTGAATCCATCCGTGTGGTCTGATTGTTCGTCTGAGGCCTGTTTTGACATGCACTTGTACAGATGGCCATTCATAATGCATTATAAGCAATCTCGATGTGTGATGTATGCAATGCTCCCATGCTCATTTATGATATGTTATCAGTGTATTGTACTCTTAAGACCGACCCCATTTGGCCGAATTATTACCCCAAAATGTAGTGTTATCATACCCCCATGCTTACTCCTTGCTAGTCCCTAGCAAGGTTCATTCTGGCCATTATTCAGGAAGTGATTACTTAGACATTTTGTTACTTGTCAACTGGAGGAAATATACTAAGATCCTAATCTATAGAGACTAAACATCGCCCGGGTATCTGCCAAAATATGAATCGCCTGAATCCTCGCTTTAAGGCATATCTTTTTTTTTTTCATCTTTTCTCATTTTTATGGATTTTTAGGGTTGAGAGTGTGTTGGTAACTTTTTACGTCTACCCAACCCACCCAAAACTCGAAAAAGAACTCTAAGTGTTAAGCATCTTGGTGTGAAGATCGTGATAGACTCACTCAACGGTAATTCAGATAGACTTCGGGTTTCTACGCCCCTAAGTGACCAAAAAAGGAAGTGTTTTGCCTGAAGGTGTATCTGTCCGATCGGTAGCTTTCTCCCTACTTTTATTATACTTGGGGTCAACACAAGGATTTTTCCAATGTATATCCCCCGGATTGCTCTACTTCCCCACTTCTTCCTTAAGTGTTTTGGGTCTTTTTGTGCATTTAATGAGCTAGGTTCTGGACAACCAACCAATGGGCTGTTACCCACGATCTCTTGCCAGCCATACTCGTGCGGTGAAGTGTGGCTTATTTTGCTCTTTTTCTTCTTTCTTTTTTCTTCTTTTTTTTTTCTTTTGTTGTTTAGTAGGTGGCTTCCCTTATCTCAAATTTACCTAAAGGCAATAAAAAGAAAGTGATCCTATGGCTAGGCTCTGGACAACCAACCAATGGGCTGTTACCCATGACAACTTGCTAGCCATACCACCCTACAAGGTTGATTAGCTACCCAATTTCTGTCAGAATCTCTAAGGAGTGAGTCAATGCAAAAATGTGTGCAGATGCTTAGACTAAAAGTCCCTCCGAGTCAGAGGGCGAGTTGATAAGTCGTATACTTATCACCTTATTTTATTGGTGGATTAGAATAAATTAAGGTTGCAAGGATTTGAAGCTAAATCCATATTTTAATGGACACCAAGGCTGATTAAGCCTGAAAGCCTGGAAAGTCTAAGTGTTTAGGTTCTTTTCGTATTATTTCCCGTTGTTGACAAGTTCCTAATGCCTAGGTTTTTCTTCCTAAATTCAAATTTTTTTAATTATTATTATTTTTTTTATTATTTTATTTTATTCAGACTGATTAAATGAACTCAGAATCGTGCAAATTACCACCACCCATGCTTAAGTTGGATAATGTCCTCATTGACAAATACATGGATGCAACAGGGGTTCAGAACGATATTACCTAAGTGAAGTAAAATACCTGATCAGTCTGAATCTTCTGGGTTGCCTCCCAGAAAGTGCTGAGTTTAATGCCTTCAGCTGGGCGATGCTTCGTGTCATCCCTCAATGAGGGTGACAACCTCCTTTGGGGAAACCTAGGCGAGGAAGTGTTTCAATCTCTGACCATTGACTGTGAAATTATGCCTAGTGTTCGGATCTGCGATTTCAACTGCCCCATTGGAGTATGGCTTGTCTACCCTATACAGTCCTGTCCACTTGGACCTAAGCTTCCTGAGAAAGAGTTTAAGTCAGGCATCAAAGAGCCAGACTTTTTGGTTAGGCTCGAAGGTTTTTCTATGGATGAGTCGGTCATGGACAGCTTTCATCTTTTCCTTGTACAGTTGATTATTCTCAAAGGCATCCTGACGAATTTCCTTGAGCTCGGAGAGTTGGAGCATCCTCTGCGCACTGGCTAACTGGGAATCCATGTTACATTGTTTAACGGCCTAGTTAGCCTGGTGTTCCAACTTGACAGGTAGGTGGCAAGCTTTGCCAAAGACCAGGTGATAAGGCAACATGCCTATCGGGGTCTTGAAAGCGGTTCGATATGCCCACAGGGCATCATCCAGTTGTGTAGATGATGAGAACCTCATCATGAACCCTAACTAGCACAATTTAACCTAGATATGTAAGAAAAAAGCTCCTACATAGCTCAAAGAAAGGCTTAACTCAGAGAATTCTGAGTTTAAGAACAAGACAAGTAATAAGGGGTAAAAATGTAATTTCACCAACGTAATTTGCAAACAGGGTAATTAAGGGTCCAAACACAGGTCAACCAAACCTAATAAGAAGGAAAGTGGGATGATCTGATCTAATAAGGGCTACAGCAACTCCAAGAAATTAAATGACATTCTGTAATCCTAAAACAAAGCCACTCCAATTCACGAGGTTCGAGGTAGGGTAAAAATCAACTAAACCCTCTAAAATTCAGAGAAAAATAATCTCTAAGGTTTAGAACCTTCAATTTGACATTAGAAACCTATTTTGACCTACATTGAGAACCATGCCCAATTAATGATTTAATTTGGGTTTTTACGTAAATTGGCTGGTCAAACATGGTCTGAACTAGAAGAAAAATTCACCATTAGAATCCTTAGATTCAATATAGTCAAGCATAAAAACTTGAGCCTAAGAAGAAACCTCCTTGACCGACTTTGCAATTTGGTCCTCTTCATTTACTTTTTGACCCTTAACTTTCAAAACCCTTGCATTTTGGCCCCCAACTTTCTCATCATTCTTTGCAAAATGGTCCCTCCTGCAAGTCTCTGTGCAGCACCATGCTCCGACGACTTTGCGCGGAGCATGGCACCGCGCAGGGAGAGGGGATCGTCCTGCAAAGTGTACGCGGAGTTCCCTGCAACGTCTGCTGTCGCAGGGACTCACCCATGCTGCCTAACGACCCCCACACCTTCCGTGCGGACGCGCAGAAGGTATGGCTCTCGTCTCCGGCCACTCTCCAGCAAGGCTTCCACGTCGCCTACCTGCGTCCGCCTCTCCGCCACCCCCTTTATAAGAACCAGCACTCCACGCCGATTCAAGTAGTCTGGTCTTGATGGAGAAACCCTCAACATTTCCTCTCTCCCCACTCCGACAGGAAACCCACCAGCTTCGGCGACCGCCCCTCCTCCTTCTCGTCGCTCTGCTGCCATACCTGCAGCAGAGCCAGCTTCGTCTCATCTTCCCGCATCGCGCCACACCAAGCGCACGCCTCCTTGCCCACTTCCTCACCGCTGCTCTCTCCCTCTGGGTATTTCTTCTCCGGAGATAGTCGATACGACTGCCCGCCGCTCCGGCCCCCTTCATCTCTGCAAGTAGGTTCCATTTACTCCCCTTCTTCCCCTCTTTCTTTTCCCCACTTTATTTTACTTGATTGCCCCACGACCACGCCTGTCCACCATCACCTTCCTCCCCTCCGGCCAACCTCCAGCGAGTCGCCATTGTCATTCTGCAACTCCATACGACTCGCCAACCGTCCCAAAAGCTCCGCCTCATCACACTAAACGCTCTCTGCCCCTCCACTACCACTCTACACCTCCACAACTCACCCCCGGTCACACCCACTTTTCCGACCACAGGACGACCTAGGCACACATGCCTAGGCCGTCCCGCGGCCTGCTGCACCTTGCACCACCTTCGCCGTGCCACGGCGAAGGTTTCGCTGTGGTTTGATTAGGCCGAGAGGCCCTTTTTGTGCTGGACAGGTCGGCTGCCCCGGCCACCATTGACGACGACTTGAGAAGCTCCCAAGCGCGCTCCAAGCTTCAGAGTGTCAGGATTCCAGCTGCTGCGAATTGGGGAGACTCGGGTGAAGGCAGGCAGTTGGCAAGCGAGGGGAATCAAGGCTGCAGCTGCTGAAGTAAGGTTGCGGTCTTCCTGCGGGCGCACGTGAGGAGAAGCAACAATTTAGTCCCACATCGTAAGTTCTCGAAGCGCCACACCACTTTAAATTGTTTTGTGTTTTTAGCCTATCGCCTCAGAACACGGGGTGAGGTCCCCTCACCCACTCACCCCTGCCTCGTCCACGGATTCACCTCGCGGACCTGGCGGATCCGACCCGACACTACCGAGCACACCTCGCGCACTATACACACGCCAGTGCACCTGGTCACGGGTACACTATCCGACCCGTTAACCCGACTCTGGGAGAGCTTCTTGTGAGCGATTTACTGAGAGAGAGAGAGACGTACGAGTAGAGGGAAGGGTTAGGTTTTGCTGTGCCTTGTGTGCAGGAACAAGGCGCAAAGGAGAAAGGTTAAGTACTTAGCCGCAGGCAAGGCAGAGAAGAAGCAGAAGGAAAGAAGAAGGCTCGCCAAAGAAGAAGAAGCAGCGAAGGAAGGAAAAGAGGAGAAGCACTGTAGCAGACTACAGTTAAGTCGTCTGACTGCGGTATTAGACGGTGGATGAGCAGCCTTCAGAGGAGATAAAGAGAGAAGAAGGAAAGAAGTCTCTGTAGCTGAAGAAAAGAGAAAGAAAAGAGAAGAAGGAAGAAGAGAAGACTCTGCAGCTGAAGAGAAGAAGAAGAAGACAAGCAGCCAGGAAGAAAAAGAAAGAAGAAATCTTGGCCGCCAGAAAGAAAGAGAGAAAGGCAAAGGAAGAAAAGAGAAAGAAGAGAAGAAGATAGAGACAAGCAGAAGAAGAAAGAAGAGGAAAGCAGACAGGATCAGAAAGAAAGCATAAAGAGAAGAAGAAAAGAAGAAGAAGTCAAGACAAAAACCTATCTCTCTCTCTCTCTCTTATTTTTTTAATTCAATAAAGAAACTTTGTACTTCTAAAATTCCAGTAGCTCCCTAAGTTCGACCTCGGAAAAACTATTTCCAAGTAAATTTCTATGGTAATGACAACCGTAGCTGTCTTATCTGATACTATAACGACTATATTGTAATAAACAAAAATACGCACAAAGCAGCACCGCGGTTGGCCCATCACCAGTAGTCCAGTCCTTCCTGTCAGGTCTTACGGTCTTCTGTAGAATGTTCTTGATCTTCCTGTTTGAGACCTCAGTCTGCCCATTTGTTTGTGGATGATACGGGGTGGCAATGCGGTGGGTAACCTTGTTTTTTCTGAGTAGGGCACGGAATTGGGTGTGGATAAAATGACTTTCACCATCACTGATCATGGCCTTCGATATTCCAAATCGAGAAAAGATGTTTTTCTTAACAAAGTCCATGACAGCCTTGTGATCGCAACAACGGGTGGCGACGACTTCAATCCATTTGGAGACATAGTCTACAGAGACTAAGATGTACTCAAAGCCGTTGGATGGTGGAAAGGGGCCCACAAAATCAATTCCCCAAACGTCGAAGATCTCAACAATCAGAATGGGCTGGAGGGGGATCATATCTTTCTTGGTCATGGTCCCCAGAGTCTAGCAGCGAGGACAAGTCTTAGCAAAGTTGTGTGCATCCTTGAATAATGAAGGCCAGTAAAATCCGGATTGCAAAACTTTTGCAACCGTCTTCTTCCCTGAAAAGTGGCCACCACAAGCTTGGTCATGACAAAAGGATTGCACACTTTGAACTTCATCCTCTGAGATACACCTCCTGATGATCTGGTCGGCATAGAGGCGAAACAACATGGGATCATCCCAGAAATAGTGCTTGGCTTCAACCAAGAACTTATCCCGTTGCTGTTTGGACCAGCTGTGCAGGGTCTATCCTACTACTAGGTAGTTGACGAAGTCGACATACCAAGGTAGTTTTCTATCTTACACAGCCAGAATTTGCTCATCGGGAAACGTGTCAGATAAGGGCAAGGAGGACCCAATGTGGTCTGGGTGGAGTCTAAACAAGTGATCGACCACAACATTCTTTGACCCGACTTTGTCACGAATTTCCAAGTCAAATTTCTGTAAAAGCAGGATCCATCTGATGAGCTTGGGTTTCGCATCCTTTTTGGCCAACAAATGCCGAATGGCCAAGTGGTCCGTATAGTTGGTCATGTGGGATCCCAGAAGGTAAGATCAGAACTTTTCGAGTCCAAAAACTACAACGAGCAGTTCTTTTTCTGTGACCGTATAATTTCGTTGGGCCTCGTCCAACGCCTTGGTCGCGTAGCTGATCACCACGGGTTTATTGTCTTGTCTCTATCCCAGGACTGCGCCTATGGCAAAGTCTGATGCATCACACATGATTTGAAAATCCTAGGACTAGTCTAGGGGCTGAAGTACGAGTGCGGTGGAGACTACGCCCTTGAGGGTGTGGTAATCCTGGATGCAATCAGAGGTCATGTGGAATAGGGCGTCATTGGCCAGAAGGTCGGTCAAGGGTTTGGAGACCTTGGAGAAGTCTTTGATGAACCTTCAGTAGAAGCCAACATGTCCAAGGAACGAGCGGATTTGCCGGATCGAGCTCGGTGGGGGAAGTTTGGAAATCAAATCAACTTTAGCTCAATCCACCTCAATGCCCCTATGCGATACGATGTGACCAAGGACGATTCCTTCTTGAACCATGAAATGACTCTTTTCCCAGCTTAACACTAAATTAACCTCGATACATCATTTCAGGATTTTCTCCAAGTTGCTCAAATAGTGGGCAAATGAATTCCCAAACACTGAGAAATCATTCATAAAGACCTCCAGGTATTCACCCACCATCTCTGAAAAGATGGCAAGCATGCAACGCTGAAAGGTAGCGGGTGTGTTGCATAACTCGAGCGGCATATGACGGAACGCGAACATGCCATATGGGCAACTGAATGTGGTCTTATCTTGATCTTCAGGAGCAATTGCAACTTGGTTATATCCTAAATATCCATCCAGGAAGCAAAAATACTTCTGCCCTACCAATGCTCGAGAATCTGATCAATGAATGGAAAGGGAAAATGATCTTTCTTGGTTGCCTCATTGAGCTTCCTGTAATCAATACATACCCGGCAAGTAGTGGTGGTGCGGGTGGGGATGGATTCGCCATGCTCATTGGTGACAACGGTGAGCCCAGCTTTCTTCGGAACCACTTGAATGGGGCTCACCCAGGGGCTATCGGAGATGGGATAGATGATGTCGGTGTCAAGCAATTTGATAATTTCCTTCTTAACAACCTCTCGCATATTTGGGTTTAACCGTCTCTGCATCTGACGGGAGGGTCGCGCCCCATCTTCTAGGTAAATCTTGTGGGTACAATAGGTGGGGCTAATTCCTCTTAAGTCTGAAATAGTCCAGCCAATGGTAGCCTTATGTTCCGATAGGGTCACAGTCAACTTAAGTTCCTAATCCTTGGTTAGGTTGGTGTTGATAATCACTGGGAAGGTCTGGTCAGATCCTAGGAAGACATACTTGAGATTCTCAGGTAGTGTCTTTAGTTCAGGTGTGGGCGGAACAATGTTTGATGGAAAGGGGAAAGGCAGGAGTTGATCAACATCAATCTCCTCGAACGGTGTTGGTTGATGGTAATTAGCCCTACAAAGGTCTGTGTGCACAGATGGTGACGGGTCAGAGCAGTCGTCACAAGATTGGGTCTGGTAGTCTGAGACAGAACTAAGGGTAAGGCATTCCTCGACCAAAGGTTCCACGGGATCGTGTTCCTCGAGATAGTCGCAATCGAAAGACTTGATCTCCCGGAAAATATCCAACTGCATCTTCCTATCTCCGAAAGCAATTTCCATACATCCCGTGTCACAATCAATGTTCGCCTTAGCCGTAGCTAAGAAGGGTCTGCCTAGGATAATGGGTGTGTTCTGTAGTTGTTCAGGGACTTCCATGTCAAGCACCAAGAAGTCGACTAGGAAATAGAAGTCCTTGACCCGCATAATCACGTCTTCGACAACCCCCTTCGGGGTCTTCACAGATCTATCGGCCAACTGGATGGTCACAGGTGTGGACGTCAATTCTCCGAATCCAAATTGGTGCTACAGGGTTGTCGGAATTAGATTGATGGAAGCACCTAAGTCTAGGAGCGCTTTATCAAATGTCATGTCCCCGATATTGCAGGATATCAGGGGTGCTCTTGGGTCAGTTCGTTTGAGCGGAAGGTTGCTCAATATCACAGAACTTGCTTGCTCTGAGAGCACAACCTTCCTAGGTGCTTGAGGTCTTGGCTTACGCTTTGGCGTACAGGCATCCTTCAGGAACTTGGCGTAAGCTGAAATGTGCTTGACGGCTTCGAGGAGCGGACTATTAATCTGAACCTGCTTAAAGATCTCCAAAAGCTCCTCATTCTCCATAACACTTTTCTTTTTCTTGATTGTCTCCAAAGCCTCGGGATATGGTGTCTAAATGTGAATTGGGTCTATTTCTGAGTCCTTGGGTTTTTCCTGTGCCTCCTCAGAGTCGGGCATTTTAGGGGGTGAAGTCACGGGAGGAGTCGGCCATTTGATATCCTGGGTTTTCATGTCGCTTCTCAAGGTCACCGCATTTGCAGAGGCGTTGGGACCATGGGTCGATCCTTGAGAAGATGAGGAAGAAGAAGCACCAAACCCAGGGGGTGTTTGTGGGGCTGGCTAGACCATGTGGGCCTGCCCGGGATTGCCTTGGAACCCTTGCAAATTGGGGCCTCTATTAATCACATTTCACGGGTTCGGTTGTGACTGAAAATGAAGGGATCCCTGTTATTTACAATCCAATAGCTGGCTCAATTGTCCCTTCACTAATGCCATTTTCTCCGGTGTTTTTGGTTCATTCCAGCCATCATTTTTATTAGGGTGTCCATTTGGTTTTGTGGGAGAGGAGCCACCCTATTCGGATTATAGGGGAGTCTAACTGGTGGACCTTGCTAATAGGAGGGCGGGTTTGGTTGCTGGTTTGGCCTGGGCTGGTTCTGAAATTGAGGCAGTTTCTGGTTTGTCCAAGCAAAGTTTGGGTGATTACGCCAGCCAGCGTTGTAGGTGTTGGAAAAGGGGTCAGGTTTGGAATAACCTTGGATAGCCTGAACATCTTTAAAGATAGAAGGTGTCGAGGGGGAGGGAAGAGAATAATTAATGGTTGAGGAAGCAAAGGTCCCTCCCTGGAACATGATCAGGGGTTGTTCCAGGTGCATCTGGCTTAGTGGCTGGACCAAGTCAACGTTGTGAGCAACCTTTGCTAAGGAGAGGGTCTGTAGCGGGTTCCTGGTCTGGTTCAATAGTTCATCTATCTTTCTATCTACCAATTCCACTCAATCCAATTTCTTAGCAATGATATCCATGTCAGCCGTTCTAGAATTTGCTTGTACCTCATAAATCCCACCACGGGGTTGACTGGATCAACTAAACTGGGTCATGGAGGCATTATTGAGCGAATTTTCGCTCATAGACTCGAAGAGCTCAAACACACTCTCCTCATCTTTGTTCAGGAAGTTTCCCCCGCATGAGGCATCGACGAAGTTCCGAAGGTTGCTGTCCAGACTGTGGTAGAAGATTTGGGCCAATTGCCACCTTGGTACTTCGTGGTGTGGGCATTTCCTCAATAGTTCATTAAATCTCTCCCACGCCTCATGGAACTGTTCCCCGCCCTAGAGTGTAAAGGTGGTAATGGCTCTTCTGAGGGCATTGGCTTTCCTATGGGGAAGAATTTCTTTAAGAATGCATGCCTCAGTTCTTCCCAGGTGGCGATGGGTCTTCCTAAAGTCCTAGGCCAGTGAGACTCTTTGTCCCTCAGTGAGAAGGGGAACATCTTGATCAAAACAATGTCTAGGCTAATGTTCCTGGGTTTTACAGTCCGGGCGATCCGATCAAGATCCTCTAGGTGCTGGAAGGGATCCTCATTTGAGCTTCCATGGAAGTGGCTCTAAATCAGGCTCAGGACGTTTGGTTTCAACTCAAAATCATCTCCCCACTTAGGGATCCTAAGGTGTGGCTTAATATGAATCGCAGAAGGATTGTAGAAGTCACGGAGGGGCCTAGGTTGGTCTTGGAATGGTGGTCGATCAAGTGGTGGTTGCCCTTACAGGTCCTGGAAAGGTGGTGGTGGTTGCCTCTGCAGGTTCTGCAACCAGTGTATGGCTTGCATGATAGTGTGAATCTGTTGCTGCTGAAGCCGGTGGTTTGCATTGATTTGGGCCTAGTTGATGGCCATCGTATCTGGTGGAGGTTGGTCCTCAACCTCATCTACTCTAGGTTCGGCCATGTCTCTAGCAAGATCAAGTCTCCTAGATTCCCGTCCTAAAACAAACAACTCGGGATGAAGTGATCGTCTCCCATGCATACACCAGAGAAGAATAGGAGGGGATGCGGAGAGTGACTGATGCGAGAAGTGTGTGTGCACAACCAAGCAGGCAAGCCTAGTCCTTATAGTGTATTCCTTAGGGAACCTAGAAATCTCCAAAGGAGCGATCAAGTCCGTAGGCACGGGACCGCCCTTCCCAAAGCTAATCTGGCTAGGATAATTACGAGGGGGTTGTGGGGAAGGTTCTTCCTTTGGCTTGCACCACCAGTTCCGTAGACCCCACAACCGCAGTCGTTTGACACTTCCCTGCAGCCTAGTCACCAGATTCTACTAAGGGAATGAAGGCCAAGTGCCTAGCAAACAAAACCACGCCTCTTGAGACTTAACCCAGTCCTGCCTAGGGCACGTCTACCTTTTTTTATGGGGTTAGGATAGTGCTTGTGCTTAGGTTATGTGATGAGGCGTTGATTGGACTGGTGCCTCTTAGTTATCTAATTCGAGTGTGTGTACTCCTATCAAAACATGGTTTTCAAGCAATGATTTAAGATGTGGTGCCTTTTAATGTTTGTCCTTACTTTTGTGTCTTTTAGGGTTGACGTGTCTTAATATTTTCAGGCAAGTTTCAAGTGGGCATGCCAAGTTTTGCACACAATCGGTGAGAGTAGATTTCCTTTAATGTGAAGAGGCTCTAAAACCCTAATGTGCTCATCCTAGTGTGCATGCAATTTCTACCAGATGAGTTGATTTTAGGGGTGAGTGGTGTGGCCCAAGTCAAACCACGGTGTTTTCGCAAACACCACTCAAAGAAAAAGAACACTCCAAAAGATTAGGTCTTTAAGAATGTTAGAATGTATTTTTGTTGGGTGATGAGTTAAAGATGTGGATCAGGCAATCATTCACCATGCCAATTTTTTTTTATTTTAAAATTTTTTATATTTTTTTAGGCAAGCAAACAACCACGGGTAGAGAACTACTCACAATAGATCTTTTCTGTGATTACTCAAACTCCACCGTCACGAGTTGTCCTCCTTCGCCGTCCAAGCACCGAGTTCTTGCAACCATCAAGTAGAAGAAAATGTGTTAGATGATGTGAGCATGGATGCAAAATGGAAGTGACAAAATAAATCCGTTGCCTCCCCGGCAACGGCACCAAAAATTGACATGCTACGAATGCATTTGTTTAAAAGGGTCGTTGTAACTTGTGTTCGCTACATCGATTTTAAATAAAGAAACGGGCGTGAGTCTGAGTGTCGAACATAGGGAGGCGTGAAAATTGGATTTTTCTGTCACTTATTGTCATGGAAATGGCAGGTTTTTGCTTGCAAGAAAACGTGGAAGAAGAGCTAGTGGGGAGCGAGAAAGAGAGACAGAGAGTAGGGTTAGAGTTCTTTGAAGTCATGGCATTCATGCAACTTTAAACTAAAGAAGACTTGATAACAAGAGAGAGATAATAGCTAAATAGGGAACATCATCATTTAATCATGCAACTTTGAATTTTACAAATACAAACATAGATGAATGCTTAAGTGAGATAAAGCTAAGCTAGAGAGCGAGAAAGAGAAAGAGGAAAAGGAGTCGGCAAGGCAGCCACGGCGGTGGAGGCTGGCTCCGTCGGCAGCTCATCGACTCCGACACTTACAAAAGAGTGCTAAAGTGGCTAGCAGTGGGGTAGAACACTTGCAAAGGTATTGAATGACTTCCATGGGTGGTTGGAAGGGGTTTATATAGGAAGAAGAGCTTTCTAAATGAAGAAGGGGCTTTAGCAACATCTAGGAAGTCGCTAAAACCCTTCCAAAAGTGTCGATGAAGCCCTTCTACCCTCCAGTCATCTGCACGCACTGTGCTTCGTCGTCTTGGCTATCCATGTGCAACCGCTGAGGATCATCTGATCACGGATCGGATGGTCGAGATTGTGCCGTGAGTGCGCTTCAGGATCGTGCTCCGCGGGCGTTGTGCATGCGTCGTCACGCGCGTCTGGGATCGTCGTCACGCGATCGCGCTGCGTCTCCTGCTTCCGGGCTGAATTTCACCGGCTTGCGCTTCTGCTGCCGGATTCAGCTCTTCCGCGACTCGAACTCGTGCCCCCTACGCGTGTAGCGGGGGTGCGACTGCTGCGCTGTGTGCGGCTCTCTGCGCAAGGGAGAAGTTGGGTGCGGGGCGGCGATGACCATTGGATGGGAATCCAACGGTCCGGATTTGATGCTGAGGTCACGAGGATGCGCGGGTGAGATTCGTGTGAATGCTGTGATGGTTTCTTAGTCATCCGATCAGAGGATCGGACGGCTTAAAGCGTTGTTGCGCTATGAGGAGCGTTGCGGGGCGCCGCAATGGCACCACGTGGCAGCAATGTGGCTGTTGATCATCAGATCAAAGGTCAGAACTTCTTGGGCCTATTGCAGGAGCTCCGGATGTTGGATTTAGTTGATTTTGAGTCCGTTGGACTCCATTCGTCATTTTGAATCCATCCGTGCGGTCTGATTGCTCATCTGAGGCCTGTTTTGACATGCACTTGTACAAATGGTTATTAATAATGCATTATAAGTAATCTCGATGTGCGATGGATGCAATGCTCCCATGCCCATTTATGATGTGTTATCTATGTATCGTACCCTTAAGACCAACCCCATTTGGCAGAATTATTATCCTAAAATGTAGTGTTATCAAGAAACCCTTTCTTCCTATATAAACCCCCTCCAACTACCCATGTAGTGTCATTGAATACACTTGCAATCCTTCTTCCCCATTCCTAGCCTCCCTTAGCACATTTTGTCCTCACCGAAGTTGACGAGCCGCCGACGGAGCCCTCCTCCACCACCTTGGCCATCTCGCCTTCTCCTCTCTCTTTCTCTCTCCCTTTACTCTAACTTTACTTTACTTTTGTTTAAGCATTTAGCTATTGTTGTATCTGTAAACTCAAGTTGCATGTTAAATGATGTTATTTCTTATATAGCTATTGCCTCTCTCTTTTAATCGTGTTGTTCTTATCTTGATTTGCATAAATGCTATGATCAAAAGACTCTAACCCTACTCTCTCTTTCTCTATCTTGTACTCTCTTTTCTCTCCCGTGTTTTCTCATGCGTAAGCAAAACCAGCCATTTCCGTGACAACTAAGTGACAGAAAAAGCCGATTTCACACCTCCCTGTGTTCGACACTCGAACTGACATCCATTTCTACATTTAAAATCAACGTTGCGAACGCGAGCTACAGCGACCTATTTAGACAAACGCGTCCGGCTCACGTCACACATCCATTTGGTGGATAGTAAGATCATAAATAGAAGCCAATGAAATAAGAATTCAGATAGTAGTTATCCTAGTTATTAAAGAATATGTATCAAAATAATCGATTCCTTCCATTTGCTTAAATCCTTTGGCAACAAGTCTAGCTTTATATTTTTTAATAGATCCGTCAGGTCTAAGTTTTCTCTTAAACACCCACTTGCACCCAATAGTAGAACACCTTGGAGGTAAATCAACCAACTCTCAAGTGCCATTAAGGATGATTGAGTTAATCTCATTCTTAATGGCATCTTTTCAGTGCTTAGCTTCAGAAGAAGCCATAGTATCACGATAAGTGGGGGGATCGTCCTCTATTTGATAAGTAATAAAATCACTTCCTGAACCCTTGGCAATTCTTGGTCTTTTACTTCTCCTAGGTTCAGACTCTACTACTTGATTGGGTTTGGAACGGGAAGAGCTAGCCCTCACATTAGACATCCTTTCCACTTGACCAGGAACTAAATCATTTGAAGTCATATTTTGAGGTAATTCAACCTCAATCTTCATAGGGAAGACATCCTCAAAAAATGTAGTATCACGAAGCTCAACAATAGTGTTGACATCTATGCTTGAAATTTCAGATTTTATAATAAAAAATCTATAAGCATAGCTATTATCAACATAACCCATAAAGACCACGCCAACTGACTTAGATCCAAGCTTCTTCCTCTTGTATTCTGGAACAACCACTTTTGCAAGGCAACCCCACACTTTGAGGTCTTTCAAACTTGGTTTCCTGTTTCTCCAAATCTCAAATGGACTACTTTCCTTATACTTGAGGGGATCTCTATTCAGAAAATGACATGCCATATTCAAATCTTCCTCCTATATGTAAGTAGGTAATCCTAAGCTTTGCAAGAGAGCGTTGACCATGTCAGTTAGGATCCTATTCTTTCTCTTTGCTATCCCATTAGATTGAGGGGAATATGGGGTCGTTACTTCATGAACTATACCAAAATCTTAATACTGTTCATCAAATAAGTTAGACATATATTCGCCTTCTCTATCTAACCTCAGTCTCTTAAGAGTTTTCTCAATTTGTGTTTCTGCTTCTTTCTTAAAGATGAGGAATTTACTTAATACCTCATCCTTAGACGTAAGCAAATACAAATAACAATATCTATTACTGTCATCTATAAAGGTGAAAAAATACTTTTTATTGTCCCTAGTCAACACACTGTTAGACTCGCAGATATCCGTGTGCATCAAATCTAGAACCTCAGTATCTCTAATAATAGAGTGAAAATGCATCTTAGTTTGTCTAGCCTGCATACATATCTCGCATTTCTTTGTTTTATCTATGATGTGTTTAGGAATCGTATTTAATTTCATCATTCTTGTTAAAGAATTGAAATTTACATGACCCAATTTACCATGTCATATATCACAAGATTCAATATTACTGCAAACAGATTGAATCGAATGAAAATTAACATTATTTAGATCATTTCTAGATGATACATTTACATCGCATCTCACTCTAAATAATAGATCAAAATCTACCAAATATCTCTTTCCATAAAATATTCCATGTCTCAACATAACAACCTTATTAAATTTAAAGTTTAACTCAAAACCCTCTTTAACTAACAAGGAACCAGAAAGAATATTCTTTTTCATAGCAAAAATGTGCAACACTCTACGTAGTGTCCAAACTCGCCCCAAGGAAAACCTCAAGTCCACGCATCCGAATCCCAACACCTTGGCTGCAGGGTCGTTTCCTATCTTCACAGTCCCGCCACTGCAGGCCTGATCGGAAGAAAAGAACAATCTATCAGTATAAATATATGCATTGGCTCCAATATCCACGAGTCATTTAGTAGGATCGTGAATAACATAGCGTTCAGGTTTTATTAAGACATACTCATCACTAGGCCTAGCCTCCTCGGTGATCACATTCACTTGAGGATTCTCATCTGTGGTCTTTTGCTAAACTTTATTAAAAGGACAATCTTCTTCCAATGCCCAACCTACCCACAATGCCAGTATGGTTTGTTTTTGGACTTCTTTTGAATCTTGAGTTTGGCCTTCGTTTTACTTTTATTGTTCTTATTTTTATTCTCCCTGCTCTAAGATGTCATGACATTCACCTTAAACTCTATAGGTATTACAGGTTTCTATTTCCTATGCTCTTTCTTAATAGAAATAGCTATCATCAAGTCATCCAGAGAAATCATTCCCTTCCTATGTTTGAGAGTCATCCTGAAGTCCTCCCAAGATTTAGGAAATTTCTCAATGATAAACATGACTTGAAACTTCTCAGGAAGTTTCACTGCAGCCTCTGTTAAACCATGGAGCAATAATAGAAATTCGTGTGCCTACTCTGATACCGATTTACCCTCAGCCATTTGGAATTTAAGAAATTTTACAACAGAGTATTTTTCAATACCAAGATCCTCGGTAATATACTTCTTGCCCAACTCCTCCCACAGCCCCTTCGCAGTGGACGTGGATGTGTTGTACACATCAAACAGTAGATTGGACAATGCCAATAAGATATAACCATGACAAATACAGTTACACTCATTCCACACATTTACCGCCTTTTGGCCTTCAAGAGTGGATTTCTCCATATCCAAAATCGGGCAATCAATTTCTAACGTCGAAATTAAACCAATGGTGGTCAACTAAATTCTCATGCGTTGTTGCTAATGCTTGAAATTTTTCCCACTAAATTTCTTAGGCATACCATATAAGTCTACACGAGATTTAAAAGTCATTTTCGACATCCCAAATATTTTAGGTCTAAGCGATACCTTCTCTAAGATTGTTGAAATAAACACATATAGGAAATAAATAAATAAATAAAAATATATGCATTTCCAAGATTTTCTCATAGATAAAAATATTAAATCAAGCAAGTCAAATATGATTTAGTAAGATCCAAAATAAAATAAAGAATAAATAACATACAATAGCACAAATGAACAAAACGAGAATGGATTAGATTTTATTCCGATCGAAGTGCCCATTAAGAACTTCTCTTAGAGAATGTATCGCCTCCTAGAATACCGCTGTGTTAGGGTCCGACGAACTCCTCTTAGGATACGGTGATCCACTTCCAAGATTCGATGCGCTACGATCTTGAATGTCCTCGAAAATCATCTTAGGAGAACAAAACCAAGGGAATTTATTTTTCAACTAAATTCTCGATTGATCTACCAATTGAATGGTTTGATCAACCAATAACTTCTCGTGGATTTCTTAATCTCCTTGTGCAAGATCGACAAAAGTGATTGGAGATTTTTCCTGTAAATCTCACGTCCAACGAATGCACCAAGGAAGAGAGACAAGAACCAGAGAGAAGGGGAGAGAGTGGAGAGAGCTTTTCTACTCTTGTTGTGTGGCAAATGAGAGCCTCCTCCTAGCCCTTATATACAACCCACGACAAGACATTTAGGGAAATTCCCTTTTTATGGAAATACAGCAACCGATCGACCAATTAAGTTCATTGATCGAGCAAAATAAATTGGTCGATCAAACTTGACTTTTTGATCAACCAAACCAATTGATCGGCCAAACTTGACTCATTGATCAACCAAAATAATTGGTCGACTAATTTCACTATTTTCACTATTTGATCGACCAATCCAAGTCAAAGCCGATCGTGAGATTAAAAATCCATAGCAAAAGAGTACAAGTTCCAAGTTCCAAATTGATTATCATCTAAGCCTAAGCCAGGGCGGGGCACATGCACGAGCATGCGTGGTCTCCAGCCCCACCTCTCACTCTTTGCTACATAATTCATGGGAGACAGAAGTCTTTTACACACCAAGAGATTTGTCCACTTCCAGTATGTGACTAAAAACCTCTTTCAAATTTCATAGATTTTAACATGAATTCCCACGTCACCATATAACAATTACATTCTAATTGATGCAATTAGGCTCTCAAATCCAACAATCCCATAGAAACTTGACTTTTTGGTCCACCAAACCAATTAATCGACCAAACTTAACTCATTGATCAACCAAAATAATTGGTCAACCAATTTCACTATTTGATCGACCAATCCAAGTCAAAATCGATCGTGAGATTAAAAATCTATGGCAAAAGAGTCTAAGTTCCAAGTTCTAAATTGATTCTCACCCGTGCCCGAACTCGAGCCCAAGTCTTAGCTGGGGTGGGGAGGGATGCGCACGTGTGCGTGGTCCCCAGCCTCACCTCTCACTCTTTGCTACATAAGTCATGGGAGGTAGAAGCATTTTACACCCACTAAGACGTTTGTCCACTTCTAATATGGGACTAAAAACCTCTCCCAAATCTCACAGAGTTCAACATGAATTCCCACGTTACCATATAACAATTGCATCCTAATTGATCTAATTAGGCTCTCAAATCCAATAGATAGAAGCTAATACTCCAATAAGGTTATACAAAAAGGTTAATTAAATTTTAAATACAATGGCATCTATGTGCAAACCCCATTATAATTCTTGTTACACTATAGAAGCATTCAAAAAAACCTCTCCCCTCCTTGTCTCGCCAACAACTCCTCTAGTGATCCCTCCATCCTCCTCCTCCCAGTAATCATCCTTTGTCCACCACCACCTTGCCCCACTGTGGCTCCATGATGCGTGTCTTGATATGCCTTTACATGGTGGCAATTAGTGAAACTGGTGTTGTTTTCAGGCTATGTACCCCCCACCTTCCCACCACATTTTTTTACTATGTCATGGTTGTTTGGAAAAAAAACATGATTTCAGTTTGTTTCAAAAGCTGGAAAATTAGTTTAAGACATGTAAATATTTAGTAGGTAATTTTGATTTTGTTTTATGAGATGGCAAGTCATTTAATTCAAATATTGTCATGGCACACGAAGTTATAAGTTGACATTGACACTTTCTAACTTGAATTTCTTAACTTAAAACACCTTCCTTGTTATGTCAAACTTGTCTACACCTAAATCTTAACCATTACAACATGCAACATCAATTGTTGATGCTAACTTGAAAGCTCTTTTCTCGCACTCCTTGCCAGAGCATCACTTTAACCCCAACTTCCCTAGCACTTCTGCCTTTACGTGCTACCCAGACCTTCCATCTAGCTTCAGCCTCAACCGATTACCCTTCCATTTGCTCTTTTTCTTAAAAAAAATCACTCTTTCCTTTGCTATCAAGTCATGTAATCTTGATACATGATGGCAATAATGTTGATGGTAGTGCTAAAGACAATGTCAACGTTAATCAAGACCACAATGATGGTAGATATATAGATTTTTTGGTCCTCAGCAGATGTAAAACGATCAAGTAACAAAAGAAACGAAGGAAATGGAGAAGAAGCGTAAACTCATGAAAATAACAAACCAAAACAAATATCACTTGAAAAAATGAAGCTCAAAAACTAAAAAAGACATATTTTGACCTCCCGGTCAACGTTAGGGACTTCTCCTTGTCGAAGATGTGATGCTTGGCGAGGGAGTTGCTAGAGGGGTTGGCGGGATGGGGGGTGTTAGCCTGTGCCTTCTCCACGTGGAAGATGCTGAGAACACGCGGGAGGTAGTGGAGAGGTTGCAGGAAGCCCTCTCCCTCGGTGGGTGAGCAAAATGGTAGGACATGGCATAAACGAATGGATGGATTAAGAGCATCAGGACACGGATCCCAATGTGGAGATGTGAACAAATAGCGACAACACATGTGTCCCCTAAATCGTAGAAGGGGAGGGATCTGTTGCCTTAGCAGAGAGGAGGATAAAACAAAATAAATAAGCAGTTGCTTCAACAAAAAAAATCAAGAAAAACTATTGTGATGTTTACTGTAGCAAAACAGGAGTGTTGATTGGGGCACACTCGGGAGGCTCTGGCGGCAGCGTGGTTGGGCCGGAGTTCTGTCGAAGAGGATTGCGTTGGCGGTGGTTGGAGGTGATGTCCATGGCAGTTAAAAGTCCGGCGGAGGCGGGCTCGACAATGAGCTCAGATGAAGCTCAACAGGTAGGTGGCCAGCATGGGAAGGACGGTGAGGTCACGACAAGTGCGTGGGTGACGCCAGCGAGGAGGATGGTGGCCGAAGGTGATTGGATGGTGAGGTGGAGGTAGGGGTTATTGGGGTTCAAACCAAGAGAGAAATAGGAGAAGAAAAAGAACGAAGGAGGAGAAGGAGGAAAAGAAAGGGAAGAAGGATTGGATGGCTTGCTAGCTTAATGGGTTGATTGGACGATTGTTGTTGCCGAGGACTTCATCGAAGGGGAGCGAGGGGGTGACGGTCTCCGTGGAAAGGGGAGGGGATGCGAGGATGTCCGTTGTAGCCAACTGCTTTGCGCGAGGGGAGAAAGGGGTTGACGTAGAGGGGAGGAGGGAGAGGGGAGGACACGCGAAGTGGGCCATTGTTGGCGAGGACTTCGAATGAGGGGAGCGAGGGTTGACGAAGAGGGGAGGAGGGAAAGGGGAGGGGATGTGAGGAGGTCCGTTGTTGCTGAGGGCTTCATGGGAGGGGCTGGCACGTGGTATAGGGAGACCCTATTTTATTATATAAGAATAGATACATGAATATTCCCCGCCCCCCCCCCCCCCCACTAAATCCAAAACCTCACGTTAGTTTCCCTCTAGCCGTCCACCCACCGTCCTTCCTCTCGTGCATCAACGTGAGAAGAGAGAAGAAGAGGAAGAGGAGGCTGCACCCTCCCCCCTTCCATTCTTTCCCTTCACCAGACGCCGAAGGAGGACGACATTGACAAAGGAACGAAGTCATCGATGGTCGATATTGCCTTCCCTTTCCTTTTTCCCTTCTCCATGGATATAGGGTTGTTTTGGTATTCACGTCAAGGAGAAGACAGAGAGGAGGAGGGGTTGGACCGTGCGGATGGTTGAGTCGAGGGCTGCACTCATCAGCAGCCAACTCAATAGCGGCTGAATGGAATGGCCATGGTTGACTATTGGTTGTTGCACCCATAGTAGACCATGAGAAAGTGAGAGAGAAGAAAAGGATGTGGGGGTGGGGTGGGCGGGGGGGGGGGAGGGGGAGAAAAGAAGGGGAAGTGGCCTTCGTCGGGGGTTCGTCAGACGTTGGCATGGTTCGGCGAGGGCCATCATGGCTGTTTGAACGGGAGACATCGGTGGGAAGGAGGATGTGCACGGTCTACATGTGCACACATGAACAGTGCACCGGGAGAATGACCGATGGTGCAGAAGGAAGAATAGGGCAAGTTTCTTTTTGTTTTGAAAAAATTGTAAGTTTTAAATTACAAGTTTTCAGTACCGCTTCTGACAGTGGTCCTTTGTTTGATTAATTTACCGAGCAATCGAAGTGCATTTTCGACAAGCACACGATGTTAAGATCGCATTGAGACGTATTCTAATGCGGTAAGTTATGATTTTCCATCAAAAGTGTCAAATTACGATTTTAACCTTGAGATTCCCATCAATTACATTCTGGCATGTTTCGTCTTACCTGATTTAGAGATAGACACAATAAGCATGTGCGGAGTTAGACAAGTCTCTGACGCTTGTATTGGAGTCATCGTAACCCTTTGGTGACCCCAAGTAAAGTAGTTAGACTCATTCCCTAATAACAGACATCTATTTGGCTCTTGTATTATCACTCCTCGATTTATGTGCATATCTTCTAGTTCTCTCGAGGTTCGTGATTTGCTTTTGTGTCGGCTAGTTATTCCATTGAGGGTACTAAAAATATGAGAACAAAGTAGTGGATGAAATAATTTAGAGGAAATTCACTAATTTATTAATCAAGTCCTATGTGTGGAAATTGAGGATAACATGGGTGTTATTAAATGGATAAAGTGAAAGAAGATAATAGGGCTTATTTTATCGAATTTGGGGATGAAATTGATAAACTCTTTCGATTCCATAAATTATGAAATTAATGGTTAAGGGCTTAAATTTAAGAATCATTGGATAATGGATAACCCATAATGCATGAATGAATGATTCGAATTGAATCGGAAACTGAATATAGATAACTAGATATGGCAATCAGATGAATTTGTTGATGGATCAGGGAGTAGGCTAGCTTTCCCGCGACTCTGTGACCGGTCTATTGGCCAACCGGGTAGCAAGGTAGGGGTACGCTAGTATATATGTATGATTTTGGATGGATACGTACCTGATGGCATCGCCATCATTCACTATATCTATCCTAATTTAGCTAAGTTCTAAGGTTAAATTCACCTAATTAACATATTGAAAGGATATGACTCAATTAGGGCTACAAAGAGAGGAATTAATTGAAATTGGGGCTAATTCTGCAATTTTCGTGAACAATTATGAATGCAGAATAGCTGAAGAGTGAACTTATGATTAATTAAAGGTCAATTGAGCTTAAATGTTCCAAAAATGGGTTGATATTGAGTAATTTAGGATTTACATTCATATTGAATGTTTAATTCTAATAAAAAACCCTAATTTCAACTCCACTTCAATTAACATAGTTTCAATGGAAATAAATATATTATAAACCTTCTAAAAATCAATTAAAAATATTTTATAAGGTTTGGCATAGTCAATTTGATGATCGGAACTCATTTTGACCCAAAACATAATTATAGGCGGGAATCTAGTACATTTTGGGTATAATTGTAAATTGATCATGCAAATGATATAAAAAACCTAAAATTGAAGTCACCATTAAATTTCTCATGTCTAAATTAGGTTACCATAAAAATTTGGGCTAATTTGGACTTCATCTTGGTTAACTTTGCACTTTGGTCTTTAATTCCTAATTTACTTACAAATGCCCCCTCAACTTTCAATTTCTTTGCATTTATACCCGTACCAGCACCTTCTCCACCTTCCCCTCTGACCCTGCCGGCCATACAGCTCCGGTAAGTCGTTCCTGCAACCTTCAGCCCTCTCCTCGCACGCCAACAAGCTATAAACTTTCCCAGCCTCATGTCGTTGCAGGTTGTCGAGTTTTGGCTAGCATAACTCCCCTCCTTCCTCTGCGAGCGTCGTCAATAACGCCAACCTTGGACCTTCTCAATCTCCGTCCTCTATCGCTCATCCACTGAAATTGGTTGAGTGATCCTCTTTCTCTCGTCGTCGCCATTTTCCCCAACAATGAAAGCGGTTCTCCTACCCTCTTCCTCTCTCCAATCTTCTCATCGTCCTCTTCTTCTTCTCCAAGTTTGGCAGCCATGCCGTCCTCTCCTCCTCCTAGGTAACTCCTCTTCTCTCCCTCTTCTTCTAGATTAGGTTAGGCAACTTAGATTTAGGTTTTAACCCCAACAACTCCTCCCTCTTCATCTCCTTCCCCATGCACGGCCACCCTCCGGCCACGCGCTCGTGCTAATTTTGACGAGCACGCCTCACCACTCCATCCACCCTCGCCGGTCGCCATCTGCCCCATGACCTTCACCTCAACGAGAAAAGTAAAAGCCCTCTCCCAATCGAGGGTTTTGACGCCTTCAACATGCCCTTCAGACACATGCCGCCGCTGCCCCCTTCCCCGACATCGTCCGACCATCTCCGACATCCTCGCACCAATCCAACATCACCTCCACCTTCATGGCATCACAGTAGAGCTTCCCGACCTGTTGGAAGCGAGCTTCGACGTGATCCACCCCTTGCTGGGGCCACCCATCGTCGCCACCTTCACCGGCCACACACTGGTCGTCTCTCCTCGCTCTACATTCCGAAGCTTCATGAGAAGCTTCCCAGCACCACAAGGATCACATTGCAACCTCTAGCAAATCCTTTCATGCCCTGAAGAGCTCCGACCAATTCATCGATCCAATGCTGAGGCTCCACACCGTCTGTTGCTAAATGCAAGGAGGAAGACGAGGAAGAAGGTAGGGACCTATCCACGAGGAAAAAAGTTTACAAGGACCTAAATGCAAATTCGTAGGGATCAAAATGCAAACTTTTAGTAACTGGGTTGTAGTAATTCATTGAATTCGTTGAAGGATTATTTATACATAAAATCTTAGCGAAATATCTCATCAAACCATATTGTTATTGCTCAGCTGCGACTAACTAGACGAACACATGATAATTATTTTGATTATTACTTTTTCTGAGCATTAAAAAATTTTAGCACCTAATATAATTGTCTTATGCTGAATTTAAAGTGCTATTGTGAACTTGTTCTATTTTTAAAGCTTGACTCCACGTAACAAGTTCACTTGAGTAATTTATGAACATTTTAAATAGTGGTAATTCATGCATATGTTTGCTCCCAAATACGACGTCGAGTTTTCTTCTTAAATTCGAGTTATGAATTTAAATGTAAACGCGTTTTTATCAGCTATACTACAATGCAAAATAGCTTTTAAAACACGATAGGAGCTCGTCAATATTTTGGTGCCATTGTCGGGGAGCAACGCGCACTTATCACTATTATTTTTTATTTTATTTCTGATTTATGACATATCTACCTTATTTTGGTTGTTTTGCAAATTGAACCTGATTGGGGCATCTGGCTTCTCTGATCTCTGGACAACCACTCCGCGGTAGGTAACTCTCTCTCCTTTCTTCTTAATCCCCTCTTTCTTAATGTAGAGAAGAAAAAGAAAGAAGAAAAGAAAGAAAAACTCGGATCGCACCCTTGCCTTATTTTTCCTAAAAATACCAATTGTGGCAAGTTATTCTTGACTTATTTGAGAATTAATTGTGATTGAAGAGATTTGTTTGTGGATTTGATACACCCAAACCCTAATTCCTGTGCTTAATAGGGACTTATTGAGATTAATTAGACCCATTGAACTAACACCTTCTTGATTGAGTCTAAAGGCTGATTCAAATTGAATTGGACTCCATTTAGAGCCTATTAAGGTTTCAAAATTCTAGGGTTCTGATTTGTAGTACACTTGTGCAATTTTATAAAGTAAATATCTTCCCGCATTGTGTGTTACCCAAGCCCTTGTTTGAATTAATTTAAAAATTTAAACCCTAAAATCAGATTTTTTAATCACTTGAACCCTAAAATTGAGGCTTAATAACCTGTTTGTGAACTAAATCAAGGGTGGTTCAGGTAAGTTAACCTGGATTTCATCCTTTAATCATATGACAGGTCAGGTGAAATTGGTTCACATTGTGAATCAATAACCTAAAATTAGGTCATAATTTGGAATCAAACTCTAAATCAAGTGATAATTAAAGGCACATGCACAATTAGGCCTAAAAATTGGTAGACTTAGGGCTTCATTCACACGTATCAGATCTACTTGGAACCACAGTGACAAGAAAGGTCAGGTAGGGGAAACACCCCGTGTTGGACCAACCCCGTATTCTCGAGGCAAACATGGTATGGGACAATTTCCTAATAAGCTCTGCCTATGGTCTTTGTCTCATGATGTTGGACTAAACTCGTGGCTCCTTTGCGCATTAGCTGCTGGTGTTGCTTCGTCCAATTGGAGCTACGTTGAGGCCTCGAAACCCAATTGAAGCTGCAGGTGGATGAGTGGCGTGAGTCTGCAGCTCTGGGAAGTGCTACTAGAGTCTGAAGTGGCTGAAGGTGGGCAAAAGGTGTCAAGCGTGACGACGGCAATGGCGAAGAGCATCGAATACCTACGAATCATAATACGGGCTTATAGCCCTAGTCAAAGTTCACAAGCATCGCCGGTGGATGTGGAGTACGGTGGCAGTGTGAAATGACCCGTTGCCTTTTTATTCGGATAAGACGTCTAGGGTTTCAGTCAGACGTCTATCTAGACGTCTGGACACATGGCCGGATGTCTGAAAGTGGGAAATTTCGTACGTCCCTTTTGCGCTCTATGCGCGGGCGGTGCACAAAGGCTTCTCTCTCCTCCGCACCCCACTCCTAAACCCTAGCACCCACTCTATATAAACCCCCCCTTCTCTTCTTCTCACCCCCTTACTCCACTCAATCCACCTCCACCTTCTCCTTGCGACGGCTGGTGTAGACTCGGATAGGTTGTGTTAATATGGTGACTTTATCGTTGTAATGAGTATAGTGGTTAACCTAAATCGAGCCTAACCATCTCTTTACAAAAATTTTTTTACCTGGGCTATTTGATTTTATCTTGGTCACTTTTAGGCCTTGGGTCTAACTCAGGGAAGTGGGATTAGAGATAAATAAGTTTCTACGCCATTCCTATAACGAATCTCTTCCATTCCTTTATTATGTTTTTGGTGTTTTCTATTTAATATTTTTTTCTGATAATTCTTGTTCTTGAGGTACACCCTAAAAATCAGGTTCCTGGCTTTGAGCTAAATTAGGGTTCAAAACTGGTCTTGCTATTCGCAAGACTGAGTACCTACGAGTCAAGGATTATCTTTTCTCTTTTGTATATATATTTTTTATCTTTTTAATGGCAAGAAAGAGAAACAGAAATAAAGTAAATATAGTATATATATATGTATATATTATATATGTATATAGGGGTGGGGGTGGAGGTGGAGGTGGAGGTGGAGATGGCGTGTAGCACGGTGTCGAGTCGGTCGTCGTCTAGAAAGACGCAACTAACAAGATGAAGTGCTGCGTGGAGTGTAGGATGGATAGGTGGAAGATGTGTGTGAAAACGCTTTCTGTATGCGTGCATCGGGGAATATCAGCAACTGGTGCAGATATTCCTGCTATACAACGTATGGTAGGTGATATGAAAGTATATGTATATATATGTATATATGTAAATATATATCTATATGTATATATATATATGGTTATAATTATATAGGTGTATATATAGTTATATATGTATATATATATATGTATATGTATATGTATATGTATATAGATATGTAAATATATGTATAGATACATGTATGTGTGTGTGTATATATATATATATATATTTATTTATTTATAATTAGATAGATATGTATGTATATATAACTATATACATAGATATTGGTATATAGATATATATATATATATATTATTATATATACATATATATATATATATATTTATAATTATAGATATATGTATATATGTATGTATATTTATATATATGTATGTATAAGTATATGTGTATATATATGTATATATATATATATATGTATCTATACTTATACTTAGTTATATAGGTACTACTATATGTGTATATATATATATATAAATATATATATATGTATGTATGCATATATAAGTATATAGTAGTGTATAAGTGAGTGGGTGTGTGTGTACGAGAGTGTGTGTGTGTGTATGTGTCTGCAGGAGTAAGAGAGTGCTGTGTGAGAGAGAGAGAGAGAAAGGGAGAGGAAGAGAGCGTCTGCTGAAGATAGCGTTGTGAGTTAAGTCGTCCGGAGCAGCGGGCGACATCTGATGCCAACTCGTAGGCGCAGGCACGTAGGCACGCACACGCAGGAGGGAGTGAGCGCAAGGGAGAGATCGCAGTGCACTGCGCTGCGCGAAGAGGCGGGTGCAAGCGAAGGTGCTATGCTCTGAAGCGGGCGAGTGCAGACGTGAGAGCGGGCGCTGGAGCGGGCACAGGGAGAGATGCGGGCGCGGGCGTGCGCAGATGGGCTAGCACCGGTAGCGGCGCGGAGAGAGAGTGTCGGGTGACCGGATAAGTGAGAAACTTACCGGTCACCGCACTGTAGCCACAGTGTCGCGCTCTCTAGCGTGAACAGTGGCTACACTGCGCGCTCGGCTCGCGTGACCGCCTGTGCCTTGTTCAGCGTGTGCGAGCAGTGTGGAGCGGCTGGCACGCACGCGGAAGAGGCTGCGCCGGCTGCTGGCTTGTGCGGAGAAAGGTGAGGGCGGCCTGCTGGCACATGCAGAGCCTGTGGAACAAGTGCCTGAGGCTCGTGGAGGCCTGCACTGCTGCTGTTGACGCCTTGCTGCTGCTACTGCGGAGCTTGAGCTTCAAAGCTTGAAGCTCCTGTCAATGGCAGTGATGGGCTGGAACGACGAAACAGAGGAGAGAACCACCACGCACACCGGCTCTTTGATGAGCTGGGCGGTGGTGGGACTCACAGTGGTGGTTGTATACCACTGTGAGTTGCTCCTGCCCGCAGCGTGGCTCCTCAGAGGAGGAGAGGCTGCGTTTGGAGGGGAGAGGGGAGGGGACGGCCTGGAAGGGAAGCTGCTGTGTTCTTTTTTTTGTGTTGGACCAGGCTTTGTGTGGACCAAGCTCTCTTGCAAAGAAGCCAGCCGTGCCCTTTTAAAGAAGAATGAGGCATGCACAGCCATGCCCTGGCTGTGCATGGCTCTGCATGGCTGGCAGGGAATGCTTGCTGCAGAGAATGGCGCGAGGAAGGTCCAGCCATGCCATGCAGCCGTGGAAAAGAAAGTCAAATAAAAATAAAAATAAAGATGGTGAATTTGCGAGGCAGCACTTGAGGAATACGTTAATTTCAAGGCCATTTTATTCACTCTCCTCCCCTCTCAAATAAATGCATGCATGCATTTATTTGTACAAATGCAACTATGGCTATCTAATATACACTGGCAATGCTTGGAAATAGCACAAGATGGCACAATTGTTGATGTATTTTTGCTGTGCAATCAACGGCCACACCCCCTCTCGTCTCCCCTGCAACCGCAACGAGGAAGGAGAGGAGCCAGCGAGGGAAAACAGGGAGGAGCAAGAACGAGAGAATAAGAGGGAGTGAGAGTAGGGGAGGAGGACGACGGCCATGGGAGCTCGGTGGAGCTCGAGGAGGATTCATAGGAGAGAGGAGGACGCCGGTGGGGAGCTTCTCAAGCTCCTACAGCTGCTGGAGTTGCCGCTGCATCGTCTGAGGGTGGAGGTGCGAGCGGAGCGAGCTGCGTAGAGGAGTTTTGGTATTGGAAGTTTTCTAGTATCAGACGTTTGGATGGTCGACGAGACGTCTGGCGAGGCATCAGGACGTCCAGAGCTGAAGCCGGACGTCTGAAAGCACAATATCGCGCGAGGTACATGCTTCCTGCGTTACTTTCCGCAATGTAGACGTAGCGCAGGGATGTCGGGCTGATTTTGGACCTATGGCTTTTGTACGCCGGTGAAGGGCTTTGAGAAGGTACGCGGTGCACTTTTCCAAGTACTTTTGGATGTCTGATCACATCGCCAGACATCCGGAGGTACGTCCAAACGACCGAAAGCCTTGTCCGACATCTGGAGCTGCCCCTAGATGGTTGCGGATGGATTTTGGGTGTCTGAAGCAGCCGCAGGAAGTGCAAGGTGAGATCTGATGTCTTTTAAGATGTCTGGGACTAGCCCAGACGTCTGATTTTGGATAGCAACTGCATTTTTAGCCTATTTAGGGCCCAAACGGAATCGGATTTCCGCAAACGAAGTACCGCTATTTTCCACTCAAGTTTCTCTACGTGTTCATGTTGAGTCTCTAATATTTTTAACTCATCTGACGTAAATTAGTCACTGGTACAGGTTACTAGTCGGGAGGCCCACGGAGATGACGAGATCTGCTGCACAGGCCCTCATTCCTCCCGTGATACCCGGTAGAGTGGTTTAATTCAGTTGTTAATATTTAAATAAGAATGTACTTGTTTCGAATAATTGGATCGAACTCTAGAATGTGGAATGAACCCTAGGGTAGAAATATATGAGCCTGTCTTGAGCTGTACTATTTACTTGATGCATGTTTAAAGTAAATTGCTAGCAAATGGTATTAGTGTAATTAAGAGATGCATGTTAGAATACAAGTTGCCTATATGTGAATGAGAAAGTGTACTGTGAAACCACAAGGTGTATGTAAATGATTGAGAATTAAATTATGAAAACACGAGCTGCCCATATATAGATGAGGAACGAGTTATGAAACATAAGATCTAAATGTGGATAAATGAGACGAATAATGAGCATGAACCCTACAGGGAATTAGGAGTAGAACTCCTGTGTATGAAAGGAATATGGAATGTAGATGGGAAGTGTGCTGGTCCTTATGTACGCGATACCAAGGAGAGCAACTGTCCCTTTTTAGTGTAGAGTGGAGCTAGTCGCCCTTGGGTTGAGACCCAGGGTTAGGATTGGCCACTCTACACTGACTCTTGTTGGCCCTCATGTACGTGGTACCGAGGCGTGCTACTAGTGTAGGGAGGGAGCTAGTCACCCCATGGGGCCTGGGGTTAAGCTAGCCACCCTACATCGACTTTGTTAGGCCCGCTGGGCAAACCGGGGTAGTCTGACAGGGGTACCCGGACTGTGGAGGGGCGAGACCCCTGTTTGGTTCTAAGAGCCGAGACCTTTGTTCTGAGAGAGTAAGGCCCTATAATGTTCCGTGCTATACTTTGGGCATACCCACCAGTGGAAACGACTGACCGCGTGTTAGTGCGGGGTAGCTACCCGTTCACTTATCACGTATGCCGTAGTCACCGCTACGTCTCGACAATGACCTCGAGGTTGTTGACTAGGTGTAGGACTATCACAAGAGACTCTCCCGGCTAGGAGAGCACCACATGTACATTCTACTCCATGGAAAAGGCTGCAATCAAGATCGTTCCCACAAGGAACAAGTAAGATCAAGACATACTTGGATACTTTGGGAAATAGATAAACCAGAAATACATAAATGAGAAATAGATATGAGAATAAAACCTGCTTATTGCCCTTACTTTACTTGTACAAAGATAATATAAACACCACTCTACTCAGCATTCACCGACTCCGTCTTTTCGTAACCTTGTTCAGGACCAGGAGTTGAGCAGCTCGAGTTTTCAGCTGCAGAGGGAGTTGGGCCTAGCCGAGCCCAGCTGTAGTAGCTTTCCTTCCAGTTCTTTGTTTCTGCTGTAGTTGTGAGTACTGGACTTTAAATTACTATTCTCGTTACTTTCTGTTTCCTGTTGTTGTTGTGGTGGCATGTACTATTTTGAGACAGTTGTTCTACTTTTGTTTACTGTTTCATTCTTTCCTTCTGCTTAGTTATATTGCATGTGTGAATGTGGTTTATTTTCCTGCTTTTGGTTATTTCTCATTGGACGACTAGGTCTTGGGATTAGCCGAGGCGAGCCGGTCTCAGGTTTTATAGGGACCTGGGAACCGAGTCGTAACAAGATGGTAACAAAGCAAGGTCGTCTCGAGAAATGAACCACTTGGTCGGTGAATAATCACTCACGTACATATAACTAGGATAACCACCACAACGTATCTCTTTGATATTCATTTCTGAGTCTTTTTCTCGATGTAATCCTATATCATTGACAACTCTTGTTTTATCTCTTGTGTCTCCTTACAGGGGATGTCTCGTTGGGGAGTTCTTGAGGCAAGCCGTGGTCGTGGTCGTGGACGAGGTCGGAGGGGCGGACGTGCCGGACCTAAGGCACCAGTTGACCCACCTCTCCTCCCGGGTATTCAGGCCCAAGATCTCACCTAGCTGATCAAAGACATTGTGCGAGAGGAGCTCCACTAGCCTCCACGAGCACCTCGCCCTGAGGACGTGGAGGGGGAGTTCTCGGTGAGACAGAGAGAGCGTCGCAACGCTGGACGAGCAAGAGGGGGAGGGGGTGATCCTCCACCACCCCCACCATACTCTAACACTTCCGAGCACAAGCCCTCCTTACCTGGACAGTTCCGGAAGCTAAAGCCCCCCTTCTTCAAGGGGGATGAGAGCCCGTCTGAGGCAGAGGACTAGCTGGATTAGATAGAGAAGGTCTGCGACACCCTTCGCCCTCCTACGGAGTGCCGTGTGGCCTTTTCCATGTACCAGCTAGAGAGTATCGCACACAGGTGGTGGAGGGCAATTAGAGGCCAGGAGGAGAGAGAGCCGACGTGGGACCGATTCGTGGCTCCTTCTACGAGAAGTACTTTCCGTAGACTCGGCAGGACTAGAGGAGGCGGGAGTTCCACACTCTCCGCTAGGGGATGATGACGGTTAGCGCGTACCGCACGCATTTTCTGGAGCTGTCACGTTTCGCCCCGACAGATGTGTCTACTGAGGAGGAGCACCTGTGGAGGTTTACTGAGGGGCTCCGACCTGTTATTCGGAGGTATGTTAAACCCCTGAAGCTACCCACTTTCTCTCGTGTGGTCGAGGCAGCCATGACTTACAAGGAGACCAACCCGGCCATGCGAGACACTGACAGTGGATGGAAGAGGCCTTACCATCCAGAGTACTCTCAGGGTTGTCGGGAGAGGAGGCGCACGATCCCCGCAGGAGAGCCATCTCATTCTGCATGGCCACCAGTGGCCTTTGGGCGCCCCAAATAAGGGCCAGTTGCCAACACCGGACCCCTTCCTAGCCACTAGCTGGGACCTACTGAGGGAGGAGGTCATGTACCCCTTTGCTACCAATGTGGCCAGCCAGGCCACATCAGGAGGGACTACTCATCTAGGGCCGGAGCACAGCAGATGCTCTCTGCACCGAGCGTTGGAGGCCAACCTGGCAGTCGTGGTCACCAGGTGCATAGGGGAGGAGAGCGGTCACGAGGAGGATACCGGCCAGCTGTTGCTCACCCGACCTATAGTGTAGCTACTTCGTCTACACTAAAAGATGAGGGGCACATCAATGCCCTGACACACAGAGACGCCAAGGCTTCGAGTTCTGTGGTGGCAGGTATGGTTACTGTTTCTGGCATATTAGTGTTTGTACTTTTTGATTCTGGTGCCACCCACTCCTTCGTTGCTACAAGTTTTGCCGTCAGTTTGAGGCAGGGCAGTGTACTATTAGAGGATCCGTTTGTGATCAGAGGCCTAGGTGGCTAGTTGTTTGTAGCCGAGGAGGTCTACACGAACTGCGAGGTCAGCATAGGGGGGCACAGCCTTCCTGCTGACCTGATTGTGATCTAGATGGAGGACTTTGGCATGATCCTAAGGATGGACTGGCTGTCTGCCTATCACGCCCTGGTGGACTGTTTCAGGAGGAAGATCGTTTTCTCCATACCGGAGTTGCCTCCCTTTGAGTTTCACGGCCAGCCAGTGGACGGAGGTTTCAAATGCATCTTAGTGCTTCGGGCAGTGAGGCTTTTGAGCCAAGGGTGTGAGGGCTTCTTGTCCTGTGTAGTAGTAGAGCCTAGCCCCATGGCTGACTTTTAGAGTATCCCGGTGGTTTGCGAGTACCCCGACGTTTTTCCAGAGGAGCTGCTAGGACTACCGCCTGAGCGTGAGATCGAGTTGGAGATCTCATTGGTACCGGGGACCAACCCCATTTCTACTGCACCGTACCAAATGGCACCACTTGAGCTGTAAGAGCTCAAGTCACAGCTACAGGACCTGTTGGAGAAGGGCTTTGTGAGGCCCAATGCATCCCCATGGGGAGCCCCTATGCTGTTTATGAGGAAGAAGGATGGTACCCTGCGACTTTGTGTCAACTACCGATAGCCGGATAGGGTCATTGTCAAGAACAAGTGTTCGCTGTCAAGGATTGACGACCACTTAGACTAGTTGCGAGACGCCACAATGTTCTCCAAGATAGATCTAAGGTTAGGTTACCACCAGTTGAGGATTAGGGAGACCGATGTCTCCAAGATAGCTTTCCATACCCGGTACGGGCACTACAAGTTCTTGGTCATGCTGTTTGGGCTGACCAATGCCCCCACTGCCTTTATGGATTTGATGAACAGTGTTTCCAGGCCGTACTTAGACCAGTTTGTGGTGGTGTTCACCGACGACGTACTCGTTTACTCGTGGGATCAGGCACAACATGGACAGCATTTACGAATGATCCTAGATACCTTGAGGTGATGCAGGCTGTATGCCAAGTATAGAAAGTGCGAGTTTTGGTTGAGGTAGGTGACTTTCTTAGGCCACGTGATTTCAGAAGATGGATTGGCTGTGGATCCAGCCAAGGTAGAGGCCGTACTCAGGTAGGAGAAGCCACGCACAGTGATAGAGATACGCAAATTTTTGGGAATGGCAGGTTATTACCGACGATTTATCAGAGGATTCTCTCAGATTGCATGTCCTATGACCCAGCTAACCCGGAAGGACGTGCCCTTTGCATGGATAGATGAGTGTGAGGGATGTTTTTAGGAGTTGAAGGAGAGACTAACTTCAGCTCCTATACTTACCATCCCATACAGAAGTGGCAGTTTCGTGGTTTACACCGACACATCGTTGCAGGGGTTAGGGGGTGTGCTCATGTAGTGGGGTCACGTTGTCGCTTATGCTTCGCGGCAATTGAAGCCCCATGAGCATAGCTACCCTACCCATGACTTAGAGCTGGCAGCAGTTGTCTTCGTGCTGAAGACAAGAAGACATTACCTTTACGGTGAGACTTTCAAAATCTTCACAGATCATAAGAGCCTAAGGTACTTTTTTGACCAGAAGGAGCTTAACATGAGACAGAGACGTTGGTTAGAGCTTCTGAAGGACTACGACTGTAGCATCTCCTACCACCCAAGGAAGGCCAATGTGGTGGCCGACACCTTGAGCCGGAAGGCGCCCGCCCACTTGGCCAATTTACAGGCACAGAGTTGGAGACTCATGAAGGAGTTGGGCAGTTGGTGACCCCGGGAGTCACGGGGGTACTGTGGGGCAGTGATAGTGGCGCGGCAGACATGACCAGAGCTGATAGACCGCATCATTGTAGGACACATGGCCGATCCGTACTTATAGACGTTGCGAGACAGGGTGTTGACAATGGACCCAGGAGACTTTTCCTTCTCAGACGACATCTTGTGTATGAGGGGACGTCTGTGTGTTCCTAGGGATGAGGAGTTGTTGAGAGAGCTTCTGACTGAGGTGCACGGGTCCAAGTTCACCATACATCCCGGGAACACAAACATGTACCATGATTTGCGACGCAACTTCTGGTGGAGAGGGATGAAGCGAGATGTTGGTGAGATTATTCAGCAGTGTTTGGTATGCCAGCAGGTCAAGGCCAAGCACCAGAGGCCTGTATGGCCATTGTAGCCACTTCCTGTGCTAGAGTGGAAGTGAGAGAGCATCACCATAGACTTGGTGGTGGGTCTACTAGTTACCCAACAGGGACACGACGTAGTTTGGGTGATCGTAGACCGATTGACGAAGACGGCACGATTTCTATCGATCTGAGTCATTTTTGGGCCAGCACAGCTAGCATAGCGATATATCAGAGATGTAGTGCGCCTGCACGGAGTTCCACGTGAGATGGTATCCGATAGGGATACTCGTTTTACTTCCCAGTTCTGGGCTGAGTTTCAACAGGCCTTGGGGACACGTTTGAGGTTCAGTACCGCTTACCACCCCTAGACGGACGGACAGTCAGAGCTCACCATACAGACACTTGAGGACCTTCTGCACGCCTGTGCGCTAGAATGGAGAGGCTCTTGGGAGGAGCATTTACCCCTAGCAGAGTTTGCATACAATAACAATTACCACTTGAGCATCGGCATGGCACCTTACAAGGCTCTGTACGGATGGAGGTGTACTGCACCCTTGAGTTGGGTCGAGGTGGGGACCAAGTGGGAGGTTGGTCCCAGGCTGATCCGGCAGAGTCAGGAGGTGATAGAGCAGATTCACAGACGACACCGCACCGTCAGGAGCAGGTCGAAGAGCTACGCTAACTGGAAGCGTAGAGAGGTGCAGTTCAAGGTTGGGGATCACGTCTTTCTCCATGTTTCTCCCATGAAGGGCTTGCAGTGTTTTGGGGTGAAAGGGACCATTGGTGAAGGTCCTATGAAGAAGCCAGCGGTACGAAGAAGTGACTCGAGAGACTGAGGCGGCAATGCGAGAGCGGTAACTGGAGCTTTTTGAGGGAATGCCTTTTTGGACCTACTTCGGTGCTCTTTAAGTTTGTTATGTGTTTTATGTTCCTTTTTCGCACCCTAACTAGCTCAAGTTTCGGGGACGAAACTTTAAGTTTGTTATGATGAAATGACACGTTGCCTTTTTAGTCGGATAAGACACCTGGGGTTTCAGTCAGACGTCTGTCCAGATGTTTGGACACATGCCCAGATGTCTGAAAGTGGGAAATTTCGTACATCCCTTCTGCGCTCTGCGTGCGGGTGGTGCGCAAAGGCTTCTCTCTCCTTCGCACCCCACTCCTAAACCCTAACACCCACTCTATATAACCCCCCCTTCTCTTCTTCTCACCCCCTCACACCACTTAAGCCACCGCCAGCTCCACTTTCTCCTTGCGATGGCCATGCCCCCTCCCATCTCTGCTACAGCCGCGGCGAGGAAGGAGAGTAGCTGGCGAGGGAAAATGGGGAGGAGCAAGAGAGAGAGAGAGTGCGAGGGAGTGAGAGTAGGGGAGGAGGACAACGACCGTGGGAGCTCGGTGGAGCTCGAGGAGGAGTCGTGGGAGAGAGGAGGATTCCAGCGGGGAGCTTCTTAGGCTCCTGCAGCTGCTGGAGCTGCCGCTGCATCGTCTGAGGGCGGAGGCGCGAGCGGAGCGAGCTGCGTAGAGTAGTTCTGGTACTAGAAGTTTTCTAGTATCATACATTTGGATGGTCGACTAGATGTCTGGCGAGGCATCAGGACATCCAGAGCTGAAGCTAGTTTGAAAGCACAATATCACGTGAGGTACGTGCTTCCTGCACTACTTTCTACCATGCAAACATAGCACAGGGATGTCGAGCTGATTTTGGACCTCCGACTTTCATACACTGGTGAAGGGCTTTGAGAAGGCACGCGGTGCGCTTTTCCAGATACTTTTTGATGTCTGATCACGTTGCCAGACGTCCGGAGGTACGTCCAGATGACCAAAGGCCTTGTCCGATGTCTGGAGCTGCCCCAAGACGGTCGAGCAGGGAGTCTGGATGTCTAAAGCAGCTGTAGGAAGTGCAAGGTGAGATCTGACGTCTTTTAAGATGTCTGGGACTAGTCCCAGATGTCTGATTTTGGATAGTAACCGCATTTTTGGCCCGTTTAGGGCCCAAGGAGAATTGGATTTCCGCAATCGAAGTACCGCTATTTTCCACTCGAGTCTCACTACGTGTTCGTGTTGAGTCTCTACTATTTTGAGCTCATCTGATATAAATTAGTCGCTGGTACAAGTTACCAACCGGTGGCATGTTCAGCGCCTGCGGAGACGACGAGATCTACGACACATTTCCCCATTACTCCTGTGATACTCGGTAGAGTGGTTTAATTCGATTGTTAATATTTAAATAAGAATGTACTGTTTGGAATAATTGGATCGAACTCTAGGATGTGGAATGAACCCTAGGGTAGAAATGTATGAGCCTGTCTTGAGTTGTACTATTTACTTGATGCATGTTTAAAATAAATTGCTAGCAAATGGTGTTAGTGTAATTGCGAGATGCATGTTAAAATACGAGTTGCCTGTATGTGAATGAAAAAGTGAATGGTGAAACCACAAGTTGCATGTAAATGATTGAGAATTAAATCATGAAAACACGAGCTGCCTGTATATGGATGAGGAACGAGTTATGAAACATGAGATCTGAATGTGGATAAATGAGACGAATAATGAGCATGAACCCTACAGGGAATTAAGAGTAGAACTCCTGTGTATGAAAGGAATATGGAATGTAGATGGGAAGTGTGCTGGTCCTTGTGTATGTGGTACCAAGGCGAGCAACTGTCCCTTTTTAGTGTAGAGCGAAGCTAGCCGCCCTTCGGTTGAGACCCAGGGTTAGGATTGGCCACTCTACACCAACTCTTGTTGGCCCTCACGTACGTGGTACCGAGGCATGCTACTAGTGTACGGAGGGAGCTAGCCGTCCCATGGGACCCGGGGTTAAGCTAGCCACCCTACACCAACTTTGTTAGGCTCGCTGGGCAAACAGGGGTAGTCGGACGAGGGTACGTGGACTGTGGAGGGACGAGACCCCTGTTTGGTTCTGAGGGGCAAGACCCCTGTTCTGAGAAGGCAAGGCCCTATACTATTCCGTGCTATACTTTGGGGGTACCCGCTAGCGGAAACGATTGACCACATGTCAGTGCGGGGTAGCTACCCGTGCGCTTATCACACGTGCCATAGTCACCGCTACGTCTCGACAGTGACCTCGGGGTGGTTGACTGGGTGTAGGACTACCACGGGGGACTCTCCTGGCCAGGAGAGCACCACGTGTACCTTCTACTCTACGGAAAAGACTGCAATCAAGATCATTCCCACGAGGAGCAAGCAAGATCAAGAAATACTTGGCTACTTTGGGAAATAGATAAACCGGAAATACATAAATGAGATAAATAGAAATGAAAATAAAACCTACTTGTTGTTCTTACTTTACTTGTACATAGATAATATAAACACCACTCTACTCAGCATTCGCTAACTCCATCTTTTCGTAACCCCGTTCAAGACTAGTAGTTGAGTAGCCCGAGTTTCCGGCTGCAGAGGGAGCTGGGCCCAACCGAGCCAGACGTAGTAGTTTTCCTTCCAATTTTTTGTTTCTACTATAGTTGTGAGTACTAGACTTTAAATTACTGTTCTCGTTACTTTTTGTTTCCTATTGTTGTTGTGGTGGCATGTACTATTTTGAGATAGTTGTTCTACTTTTGTTTACCGCTTCGTTCTTTCCTTCTGCTTAATTATATTGCAGGTGTGAATGTGGTTTATTTTCCTACTTTTGATTTTTTCTCGTTGGACAACTAGGTCTTAGGATTAGTCGAGGCGAGCCGACTCGAGTCCTGTAGGGATCTAGGAACTGGGTTGTAACAAGATGGTCTCAGAGCAAGGTCATCCCGAGAAATGAACCAATTGGTCGGAGAATAACCACTCACGTGCATATAACTAGGATAGCCACCACAACGTATCGCTTTGATATTTGTTTCTGAGTATTTTTCTCGATGTAATCCTATATCGTTGACAACTCTTGTTCTATCTCTTACGTCTCCTTGCAGGAGATGCCCCATCGAGGAGTTCTCGAGGCAGGCCGTGGTCATGGCCGTGGATGAGGTCGGAGGGGCAGACGTGCCAAACCTGAGGCACCAGTTGTCCCGCCTCTCCTCCTGGGCATTCAGGCCTAGGATCTCACCCAGTTGATCGAAGACATCATGCAAGAGGAGCTCCACCAGCCTCCACAAGCACCTCTCCCTGAGGACGTGAAGGGGGAGTCCTCAGTGGGATAGAGAAAGCATTGCAGCACCAGACGAGCAGGAGGGGGAGGGGGTGATCCTCCACCACCCCCACCATACTCTGACACTTCCAAGCACGAGCCCTCCTTGGCTGGAGGAGTGCCCGTTCCCCTCTACAACTACACCATGAGCTTTTCAAACTGTTCCAAAAGCTGAAGCCCCCCTCGTTCAAGGGGGATGAGAGCCCGCCTGAGGCAGAGGACTAGTTAGAGCAGATAAAGAAGGTGTTTGACACCCTTCACCCTTGTTACAACTCGGTTCCCGAATCCCTACAGGACACGAGACAGGACCGACTCGACTGATCCCAAGACCCAGTCGTCCAACGAGAAAGTAACCAAAAAGTAGGAAAGTAAACCACATTCACTAGGCTAAGCAACTAACAGTAACAAAAGTACAGCAGTAAAAAGTAAAACTACTACAGTACACACCGACACAACAGTAGAAAAGTAACCAGGTACACGAATATAAAGTATAGAATGTACGAGTACAAATGTAAAGGTGCAAGAGTCTACTCACTACAACAGAACGAAGTACAACAAAGAAGCTACAACTACTGGGCTCTACTGGGCTCAGTACCCTCTGCAATTGTAGGCTTTGGCTGCTCAACACCTGGACCTAGAAAGGGTTATGAGTACACAAAGTCAGCGAACGCTGAGTAGAGTGGCAACCAACTAACTAAAGCAGTAAAAGTGGACAGGTAGCTATTGTTTTTCCAATTACTTTCTTTACTAATTATTCTTTTCCATCACTTGGTTGATTTATCAGGTCTCTTTCTTGATCTCGAATCTTCCTCGTGGGAACGATCTTGATTGCAGTCTTTTCCGAAGAGTAGAAGGCACACGTGGTGCTCTCCTGGCCAGGAGAGTCCCCCGTGGTAATCCTACACCCAGTCAACCACCCCAAGGTCATGGACAGACATAACGGTGACTATGGCATGCGCGATAAGCGCACGGGTAGCTACCCCGCACTGGCATGTAGTCAGTCATTTCCGTTAGCGGGTGCGCCCAAAGTATAGCACGGAACCAGTATAGGGCTTAGCCCTCTCAGTAACAGGGGTCTAGCCCCTCTCAGTAACCAAACAGGGGTCTTGCCCCTCCACAGTCCGTGCACCCTCGCCTAACTACCCTAGTTTGCCCAGTGGGCCTAACAAGTCAGTGTAGGGCAGCTAGCTGAACCTCGAGCCCCGTGGGGTGGCTAGCTCTCTCCCTACACTAGTAGCTCTCCCCGGTACAGTGTACAAGAGGGCCACAGAATCGGTGCAAAGTGGCCAAACCCACCCCAGGTCTCAACCCGAAGGCGGCAAGCACCCCTCTACACTAAGAGGTAACATGCGCTCCCCTTGGTACCACGTACTCAAGGGCCAGCACACTTCCCAACACATTTTCGGATCCATTCCATTTATTTCCAGGAGCTCAACTCCTAATTCCAAATAGGGTTCATGCTCATATTCCTCAGGCCATGCCATACCAGGTTTCATCATTTCCATTTCCATTCTCATGTTATACATATGCAACTTGTATTTCTATCATTCACATTTTCGTACACAGGTTATACACAGGTAACTCGTATTTCCATCATTCACGTTACCATTCTCAATTTATATACATGCAACTCGTATTATGTCATTTAACATATACAACAGGAATTTACATGCAATAGTTTGCTAGCACAAGTACTTTACATTTCACAGGCAGCTATTATTTATTTACGTGCAATTGTTATCATTCTATCTACTCATTCAAAACTGCAATTCAATCATCCATTACAGATATTTCAAGTGTTTCTCATCCTAGGATTCATGCCATATCCTAGGTTCTAATCATCCATTCCACACATGCATTTAGGTTTTAATTAAATTAAGGGGAAGCCACTCTACCAGTAAACCCAAGAGTAGTGGGGGCTTGAACGGCAGGCTCACGTGCCTCAGCAAGCCCCGAACCCACAACGGAACGAAGTCCTATCAGAAGGATCAATCACAAGAGAATATTCATAATAGTATAAAAAGTCTTCTAACAAGTAGAGGAATTCACACGGGAAACATCGGTATCTTATTTGCGGAAAACTGACCTTAAACGGAACCTAAATGGGTCAAAAATAGCGTTTCTGACTCAAATTAGATGTCTGGAACAACTTCCAGATGTCTTAAAAGTGTCCAGTGTCATACCTCAAGCTTTGCGCCAATCCTCAAACGTACAGGAACTCTTCTAAACCATTTGAACCCAGCTTCAGACGTCCGAACACCTCTCCGGACATCTAGAAGTGCTTCCTGTAGTCTGGTATGTCGCCCAAACGTCTGAAAAGTGTGGGAGGGCATGTCCCGCACCTTCCCAAAGTGAATCCTGCACACCGATACCCGATCTTCTCAAAACGGGCATGCAAAAAGGGATCGACAGATCGGCCTGCATGGTCGTATCCGCAAAGAAAACGTACCTTCACAAAGCCTTCTCCTCAAACGTTTGGAACCGCCTCCAAACGTCCGCTCCATCGTCTAGACGTCGCTCCAGACGTCTGATTCTACGAAAAACCCAGAACCAGAACCTGCTTTCACCTTCTCGCACCAGACGTGGCCGCGTCGCGTCCCCTCGCCTGCAGCTCTGGTTGCAACTGTGTCAGGGAGGACCTCCCCGATGCACTCCTCCGCCTTGCGCACGTGCCGCTCGAGCCGTGCGCTCACTGGTGAGCTCCCATGCGAGCTCGCAAGCTCACCTCCTCCTCTCCTTCTCACGCCACTCCTCTTCTCTGCCGCTCTCGTGCTCTCGCTCACTCTGGGAAGAAGAGAGGAGGTGGCAGGTGGCTGAGAAGTGAGGAGAACAAAGGTGGAGGAGGGGTTTTATAAGGTGGGGTTTAGGGTTCCCCTGGGGGCGGAAGAGAGAGACGAAGAAGGGGAGGAAAAATGAGAGTATTATCTGCGAGCAGCACGCGCGCAAACACAAGGTCGTACTCAAATTTTTCGATTTTCAGACGTCTAGGAATGTGTCCAGACGTCTGACCAACAGTCCAGACGTCTTATCAGACGTCTGACCTAAAGTCCAAACATCCTCAAAGGCTCAAACAACATGGGTCTTAACATCATAACAAACTTAAAGGAAGTTTCATCCCCGAAACTTGAGCTAGCTAGGGTGCGGAAAAAGAATAACATACACATAACAAACTTAAAGAGGACAAAAGTCGGTCCGAAAAGATGTACCCTCAAAAAGCTCCAGGTACCACTCTTGCATCACCACCTCGGGCTCTCAGGTAGCCTCCTCGTACCTCTGGCTCCTCCACAAGACCTTCACCAGGGGTACCTGCTTCCGTCTCAAACTCTGGATGGCTCTGTCTAGTATCTTCACTGGTCGCTCGGGGTGGGTCAGGTCGTCACCCACCTCGACACTCACGTGGCTCAGAACGTGACCGGGATCGGCGACGTACTTCTTGAGGTTGGACACGTGGAACACGTCGTGCACACCAGAAAGCTTGAGCTTCTTAGATCCAACGACAATCTCAATATAGCGTGACTCGCAATCGATATGGGCGTGGGCTGTGGCCAAGAAAGGTCAACCAAGGATGATTGGACAATCAGAAAGTGAGCTAGGAACTTCCATATCCAAAACAAGAAAGTTAACAGGAAAACAGAGACTATTGACCCTAACCACCACGTCTTCCACCACACCCTATGGTATTTTGACAGAACGATTTTCCAACTGTAACGTGACAGGGGTGGGTTTCAGATTTCCTAAGGCAAATTTCTCGAGCATGATGGTTGGTATAAGATTGATGGAAGATCCTAGATCAAGCAAGGCACGGTTAAAATTGCAGCCTTGGATGCTACAAGAAATAAGCGGTGTACCCAGATCTTTCTACTTCGGTGGTAGATTTGACAGTATGGCACAACTAGCATGAGGCGAGAGAACCACCAGATTCTTTGTTTTCTTTGACTGTCGCCTGGGTGTAGTGTAGTCTTTGAAAAATCGGGCGACAGTAGGTATGTGGTCGATAGCCTCTAACAGGGGTACCTTAATTTCAACATCCCTGAATAAATTACGCAGGTTATCAAAGGCCTGTGTATCCTTTTTCTTGCCTTTTGGCTCCCTCAGTAGAGCCTCAGGGAATGGGATCGATTCTAGCACTAGTTTGGGTGTATCGTCCTCTCGCGAATGCGGTGCGCATCAAGAATGAGAGGGCGATGAAAAAGATGGGCCAAGATCAGGTTGAGGTGGATCGACGGTTTGCTTACCACTCCTCGTAGTAATCACATTGGACGATGCGGGACCAGTAGGATCATAAGGCAGAGAAGGGTTCACAATTGGGACATAAGGGTGAAGTGTAGTTGCTGCGGGATTAGCCTGAAATCCCAGTGGAATGCTCGGTGCTTGCAGAATTTGATGAACCTGCCCGTGAGAAGGTCGTACCTATGGTTGAGGACCACGGGGTACAAAATTTCGCGGGTTGGGAACATGTTGGGCTGGAAGAGTGCCCTGAGATAAAGTCGCCATACGTAGTTGACTGATCTCGGCATTCTGCTGTGCCAATTGGTGCTGAAGAGAGGTCATGTTCTCTTCAAGGCGCTTAGACATTTCCGTCATCATTCGCATCAATTTATCAAGAAGACTTGATGCTTGTTCTGTTTGCTATATGCAAGGACCCGATGGCAGATTCGCCACAGGATTAAACTGGGCCCTTGGGATGACGGGTGTGGATGGTCGCATTGGCCCATTCGTGGGGTTTTGGCGCTATGGGTTATTGGACCATGTAAAGTTCGGATGATTTCGCCACCCTGGGTTATAAGTAGTAGAGAATGGGTTGTTCCCTAGGGCGCAAACATTTTCTAAGCCAGAAGACGAGTCCGCATGTAAATATGCATCCGAGCACACGGAGGCTTGGTCCTCCGTGTCAAAATACTGACTTGCAGAAGCCAGATCCACATGACTTACCGAATCGCTTGACACGACACTTGGTAAGGACGATCTCACGAGGTTTTTGGGGATAAGCCTGGCGTTGGAAGGATTGGGATTGTGACGAAGTGGTGAGGTGGGGGTGTTTGCCAAAGAACAGGAGAGATTGGCCAGAAGCTCATCCAGCTTCTTGTGCACTACAGAGACTTCATCCAATTTTTGTGCAATAAGGTTAAGATCAGTGGATGAATGGGAGGGTCCTGTGTCAACTTTGTGAACATTACGGGGTAGGCTGGTACGATTAAAGGCGACAATGGAGGCATTGTTCATTGAGTTTTCGCTCATGTTTTAAAATAATTCGAATGCTCCATTGTCGTCTTTATTCATGAAATTCCCTCCGCAGGAAGCGTCTGCAGTCTGCTTCAAAGTCTCATTTGGCCCATAATAGAAAATCTGGGCTATATGCCACTTATGCAGACCGTGGTGTGGACATTTCCGGAGGAGTTCATTATACCTTTCCCAAGCCTCATGAAACTGTTCACCGTTTTGTTGCGTAAGGGAAGTTATAGCACGGCAAAGCGCATTGGTTCGCCTGATTAGGAAGAATTTCTTGAGAAATGCTGTTCGCATCTCTTCCCAAGAATGGATGGTTCTCCCAAGTGTGTGTAACCATTGCGACGCTTTATCCCGCAACGTAAATGGGAACATTTCATGAGGACAATTGATAACCCGATGTTTCTTGGTTTAACCATTTCAGCCAATCGGGTTAGGTCTTCCAAATGGAGAAAAGGATCTTCACTTGCAAGACCATGGAAGTGGAAGTTAATCAGGCCAATTATATTGGGTTTCAGTTCAAAATCGTCCCTACCCATGGGGACCCGAATTTGTCCTATGGTCTCTATAGCAGTGGGATTTTGATAAGAGCTAAGAGACCTAGGCTCCTCCCGTTTGGGAGGGTTCTGCATTTCCTCCAAGGTTTCCTTAATGGCTTCAATCTGTTCATTATACATTTCCATTTGGGCTTGGAGGCGGGTTATGGCGTCCATGGCTCCACCACCTGGTGGGTTTTGAGGGCGGTTTCCTCACTCGGGATTTGGGGGTGGGCGTGCAGCCATGTTTGTGGAGGAGGATGACGATTCTGCTTCTTTCCTTCTAGAATTATCAGACAATTCAAACAATTCAGGGTTTTGTGACCTCCTCCCAAACATGCACTATCGCAGGAAGAATTGGAGAGATAAGAAGGGAAAAGGGGATGAGAGAAATGACACCGCAAAAGTACACTTGATGACAAATCAAGGCAATCAAAGTCGTAATCTCTACAATGTACCCTTAGACCTAAAGACCTAAGTTACCTACTATCACAACCTACGAAACCAAATGCGAGCACCGCAGAACCACCGGGCCAAATTGAAAGGCCGTTTGCCCCAGTCTTAGACACCCGATAGCATGCGGGAACCCGCTTCAGCACGTAGGCGCTACACGCAGGTAGTTAGACCTCCAATCCTTAATAAGGGTCAAGTTGCTACCAGTTTTAATTAGACGCTTAGGATCAAGTGCTTCAAGAATGTGAAGGGCATTGTATACGGGTAATGCCCAAATGCGTTATTTTTAGAAAATGTGTAAACCAAGCATGCGACGGGGAAATCTCCCCGAATTGAAGTTTTAGGTGGTGAATGATTTTTAGAATTTCAGCCTTAAGCAGTATGGATTTTAAGATTTCGCTGAGTTACCAATTCAACCAATCTCCGAGTTTTGAGAAAATACAAGTTCTTCTATGCCCAAAAAAATCCTTCTTCAATGTGAGTTGGTTAATGCATGCTAAAAATGCAATGGGCTTCCCTAGGTGGAAATTTCTATGTGTGGATGCACGAGTCAATTTTAGGCAAGTGTGAAAGGGAGCCAAAGCGCTTCAATTCAAGTGCTCCCAATGACCAAAATGATGTTCCACTCACAAGGCTCAACCACAAGAAAATCAAAATGTTGGGGTTGAAATATTCGGGATCAAATCTAAGGCACGTGAAAGGTCGTGGTGAGGTTGGAATCAACTCAATTCCAAGTCTCCCAACCAAAAAATTGTGATCCCAAATTGCAGATAAATGAGGCAAGGAGGGATGGCAGTTAATCTTTTTAATCTTGCCTCAAAGAGCACTTCCCATGACAAAAGATTCAAGAATCAAGATTCTTGGATCTTTGCTATGCAAAGTTTAGCGGGAAATCCAAGGGCGGTGGGGGCGATGGCAAACAATCAAGCAAGTGATTTTTAATCCACTTGCCCCAAGAAATCCCAAGTGCTTTTAGTTTTTTTTTTTATTAAGGTGACAAGTTGACCTAAGTTGCTAAGAGAGAGACCTACCTTTTCAGCAACGTGGGCGAAGCTCTAGTGCGATGCCGGCGACTTCACGCTCTCATTCCCACCTTGGATCTGCCTACGTCCCCGACTTCCTCTACCTGCCTCCTCATTGCAATTGGCTTTCCTGCACACCAACAAACAAAAAACACCCATGAAGAGAAGGGTGTGAGAAGAGAAAATCAAAGGAATGGAGTAGAAACTTACCTCAATGCTTACCTCCCCGGCAACAACGCCAGAAAAAGCTGTGTTAGGACTCGAATAGGTTGTGTTAATATGGTGAAATTATCGTTGAAGTGAGTATAGTGGTTAACCTAAATCGAGTCTAACCATCTTTCACAAAATTTTTTTTACCTGGCCTACTTAATTTTATCTTTGTCACTTTTAGGCCCAAGGTCGATCTCAAGGAGGCGGGGATTAAAGGTGAAGAAGTTTCTACGCCTTTCCTAAATCGTATCTCTTCCGTGCGTTTATTATGCTTTTGGTTTTTTTTTCTATTTAAGATTTTTTTGTTGATAATATTGTCCTTGAGGCACACCCTCAAAATCAGGTCCTTGGCTTTGAGCGAAATTGTTCTTGGCTTTGAGCCAACTTAGGGTTTCCAAAACAAATTGGTCCTGCTATTCGCAAGACCGAGTACCTGCAAGACAAGGATTATCTTTTCTCTTTTACTCTTTTTTTTATCTTTTTAATAGTAGGAAACAAAAGAGAAATAAAAACAAGATAGGTTGCTTGTAAGGAAATAAATATAGTCTATATATATATAGATATATATATATTATATATATAGGGGTGGGGGTGGAAGTGGAAATGGTGTGTAGCACAGTGTCGAGTTGATCCACGTCTAAAAAGACGCAACCAACAAGACGAAGTGCCGCGTAGAGTATAGGATGGATGTGTGAGAGTGTGTGCGGAGGCGCTTTCTTTACGCGGTTATCAGGGACTATCAGCAACTGATGCAGATATTCCCATGATATAACGCTTGGTGGAGTGACTAATGCGTAGGGATATAGGTAGGTGATGTATATATATCTATATAGCTAAATATATATATACATATATATCTAGTTACAAATATATATATATATAGTAATATATGTATGTGTATATGTGTATATATATATGTATTTATATCTATAGATATATATGTATATATGTATGTATATATGTATATATGTATAAATATATATATAAGTATGTATAGGTGTGTACAAGTGAGTGTGAGTCTACAAGTGTGTGTGTACGAGTGTGGTGTGTGCGTATGAATGTGGAGTGCACGCTGAAGGAGTGTGAGAGAGAGCGGGCGAGTTAAGATGTCTGGCTACCGCGGGCGTCGTCTGGTGGCGCGAGCGCACTGACGCAGGTGTGAGCGCAGAGGGAACGCGCGCGCTATTGTTGCGCACAGGAAGGTGCTGGGTGTGGGAGAGATCAATGCAGCGCACTACACTGTGGGCAGGAACGGGAGCGGGTGCAAACGGGTGCGGGTGTATGCGGATGCGAGCGCAGACGCTAGAACGCGCGTGCGTGACTGGCTGGAGCCGGTCGTGGCTAGGAGAGCAAGTGTGTGGTGATCGGATAAATGAGAAACAACCTGGTCACCGCACTGTAGCTACAGTGTCACGCTGAGAGGCGTGAACAGTAGCTACAGTGCCGCGCGAAGTAAGCAACCGGTTGTGGCTGGTTCTGCGTGCGCGGGCGAGCTGGAAGGCACCTGCGCACGCGGGGAGAGCCTGTGGACGTTTGCTGGCGTGCACGCGGTGGCTTGCATGGCTGCAGGTGGCCATTGCTGCTGCTGCTGAGCTTCAGACCTTGAAGCATTGACAATGGCGGTGAGGGTGTTGAGTGGTGAAAACAAAGGGTGAAACCACCACACCCACCTGCTCTCAGAGGAGCTGGGCGGTGGTGGAACTCACTATGGTGGTCGTGGGACCACTATGAGCTTGCTCCTACCCGCAGTGTGTCTCTTCAGTGGAAGAGCTACTGCGTATGGAGGGGAGGAGGTTGGCCTGGAGTTGTGTCTGAGGGTGCTCTCTGTTCAGGCTCTCCTGTGTAAGGGAGAGGGCAGGGCTTTTTAAAGAAGGAGGAGCCTGCCACAGCCATGCTGCAAGTAGAGCATGCTACTGGCAGAGGAATGGCATGAAGAGAAGCAAGCCCCATACCCTGAGCCACATGAGGGAGATGATTTCAAAGTCAAAATAAAAAAAGAGAATGGTGAATTTGCAATGCAACCCTTGATGAAGATGTTAATTACATGGCCAATTATTCGCATTATCCTCCCCTCTCAAATAAATGCATGCAAGTGTCAATTTACAAATGCAACTATTGCTACATAAGATGCAATGGTTGTGCTAGGAAATAACACAAGATGGCATATTTGTTGGTGTATTTTTGCGGTGTAATCATACCCCCATGCCTATCTTTTGCTTGTCCCTAACAAAACATTTTGTATTGTATTTAGAAATGATCTTAAGCTGAAGATTTTCTTCTGAGGTGACATGGGTGTGTTTATTTGTTGGATATTGTGAGAACCAATTGCAGAGAAGACTACCAGTACTTTAAGTCTTATGTGACATAGACCATCTCTCGACTAACCTGGACTCTTGATATTTAAACCTTAAGTATGATTTCCAGGACTCAGGAGATTTTTGCCGTGCTCAAGAGCTCAAGAGATTATGGCTTGTGCATAGTGAAGGATCAAGACTGACCAAATGAACATTAAGACTCAAGCCCAGGGTTTCACGAATCTTTAAGTGCAGGTTGGTCCCATTTTTAGCTCGTGTCTTCGGATTGACCCTTAAAAAGATGACGGAAAACTCAACTCCCATTTTATCACATTTATGGCTCAAAGAATATATGGTAGAAACAGGGTATTTGTAACATGCCCTGAAAAACTTTTTAGGGAGAAGATTTTATAGGTATTTGCGAGATATACTAACTTATTTGCACAGTTTTTTTTTTTTTTTTAAACAAGTGTTAGTATATCTCTTACAACTTTATTTGGAGGAGCACACTTCTCTTTTGGTCGGAGAGTTCCTTTTTGGTGGAAAGAGTTCTCCTAGACACAAGACTAAAGCTTGGGATAAAAAGTCTACCTACGCACACAGGTAAGGACTCCACCTTCCCTAATAAACACTAGGGTTGGATCTTATGTTCACCTGGTCTTTCTTGATATGTGTAGTGTGAACCAAGATTACTTAGGCTCTCGAGTAGAAGCAAACCAACGGATCCTATACTGATGTCTCAGGTATAAGAATATGTCCTTAGTTAGGAGAGATTCTGATCTATCTTGTCAATGCTCAAGTGAATTAAGCCAAGCCTAAGCGAATCAAGCTTCTGTGGCCTGGAAAGTCTTCAAAACAGTGGTTGAATATCCATAAACACTTATTGTATTTTTGTTTCAGCCTTCAGATCATTACTAAACACCCTTTTTTTTATGCCATGTACATATTTATAGATGGATGGAAGCTGCATGATACCATATAATACCTAGATCCTATAGATACCTATCCACCCCCTCACGCCAAACGATGCTATGTCCTCATATGCATGCAGGGTAGGGTAGAGGAAGGTCCAAAGATCGGAAAACGAGAGCTGAGGTGCAAGGTATATAGTAGGGTGGTAGGGTGGGTGGATGGTGGGTGGTGAAGTGAAAAGGTGCGAAATGAAGTGTATGTGACAGTGGAGGAGTGCTGCTAGGGTGCTTCCCAACGAGCGCTGAATTTAACATCCCCAGCTGGACTCAGAATGAGGCATGAAATTAGTTACCTTCCAGCAGGGCAACCATTTCTCCAACGCGGGCAGGTTCGTTAGTAAGATAGGGTTTTAAACACAGCCCATTGACCGTAAACTTATGCCCAGACTTGGGATCTTCAATTTCAATGGCCCCGTTGGGAAATGGTCTCAAGACCAGGAAGCGACCAGTCCATTTGGACTTCAATTTCCTAGGAAAGAATTTGAGCCGAGTATTGTAAAGCCAAACTTGCTGAGATGGCTCAAATTCCTTCCGCTGAATTCGGCTGTCGTGAAAAGCCTTAGTGCGTTGCTTGAAGGTTAAGGCAGAATCATAAGCTTCACGACGGAGCACTTCCAGCTCTTGGAGTTGGAGTTTCCTTTTTCAACCACACAGGTCTGGGTCAAGGTTACATTGGCGAACTGCCCAAAAGCGCGGTGCTCCAGCTCAACGGGAAAATGACAAGGCTTCCCGTAAACAATTCTATAAGGAGACATACCAAGGGGAGCCTTGAAGGCGATCCGATACGCCCAAAGTGCGTCAATCAGCTTGTCAGACCAATCCTTACGGTCAGGCCGAACCGTTTTCTGGAGAATTTGCTTGATTTGCTGGTTCGACACCTCAGACTGGCCGTTCATCTAAGGATGATACGGGGATGTGATACGATGGTGGACTCCATGTTTCCTCAAAAGTGCCCGAAAAGAAGCATGGGTAAAATGGCTTCCTCCATCCGAGATAATGGCTCGAGGGATCCCAAAGTGTACAAAAATGTGGTCTTTGACAAATCGAGTGGAAATGACATAATCAGCATGGCACGTGGGAATAGCCTCGATCCATTTCGAAACATAATCAACAGCAACGAGGATGTATTCGAAGCCGTTGGAAGGAGGAAATGGACCCACGAAATCGATTCCCCAAATGTCGAAGATTTCAGCAGCTAGGATGGGCTGCAAGAGCATCATGTCACAATGTGACATTGACCCTGATGACTGGCACCTAGTGTAATGTTTGGCATAATTGTGTTCATCCTGGTGAAGGGAGGGCCAAAAGAAACTGCACTGCAACACCTTGGCTGCAGTTTTCCTCCCAGAGAAATGGCCTCCGCAGGCCTGGTCGTAGCAGAAGGATAGCACACTGGGGAATTTGCTGTCCGGAATACAGCGACGGATGATCTGATCAGCACCTATTCGAAAAAGAAGTGGATTATCCCAGAAATAATACATTGCTTCTGCAATGAGACGCTCGCGCTGGTTTTTGGGCCAGCCACTTGGAAGGGAACCAAAAGCAAGGTAATTGGCAATGTCGGCATACCAAGGTCCACTTGCCACATTAATTGCCAATAGTGTTCATTGGGAAAAACGTCGTTAATCGGCAGGGTAAGTCCAATGTGGTCAGGGTCTAGTCTAGAGAGATGATCAGCCACAACATTCTGGGCTCCGACCTTATCGCGGATCTCAATGTCAAATTCTTGGAGCAGAAGGATCCAATGAATCAGTCTAGGCTTGGCATCCTTCTTGTGCATGAGATGGCGAATGGACGCGTGGTCAGTGAAAACAATAACATGCGAGCCCAGAAGGTAAGAGCAGAATTTCTCCAGCCCAAAGACGACCTCCAGTAGTTCTTTCTCAGTGGTAGTATAATTACGCTGGGCCTCGTCCAATGTCTTACTGGAGTAGTACACCACGAAGGGGTGTCTATCACGTCTTTGTCCCAGGATGGCTCCGACTGCAAGGTCGGAAGCATCACACAAGAGTTCAAAGTTGAGGGACCAATCAGGCGGCGGGAGAACAGGGGCCTTGGTGACAGCCTCATGCAACTGCGTGAATGCTCGTATGTAGTCGGGGCCCATATCAAAGGATACGTCGGTCGATAGGAGATGAGTTAAAGGTCTAGAAATCTTAGAGAAGTCTTTTATGAATCTCCTATAGAAACCGACGTGTCCCAAGAAGGAGCGGATTTGTTTGACAGAGCCAGACACAGGTAAATCAGCAATTACATCAAGCTTAGCTCTGTCAACCTCGATACCCCTATCGGAGATGATATGTACGAGAACAATTCCCTCGTGTACCATAAAATGACATTTTTCCCAGGAAAGCACGAGGTTCACATCAATACATCACCTAAGGATACGGGTCAGGTTGGCAAGATAGTCATCAAAAGAGGATCCAAAGATCGAAAAGTCATCCATGAAAACCTCGAGAAAGTCACCCACCATGTCATGGAATATCGCCATCATACATCTCTAGAATGTTGCTGGCGCGTTATAAAGTCCGAACGACATCCTTCTAAATGCAAAGGTGTTGAAGGGGTAGGTAAAGGTGGTTTTCTCTTGGTCCCTGGGGTCAATTGCCACCTGGTTATATCCAGAGAATCCATCCAGGAAACAGAAAAATTTATTTCCCGCTAACCGCTCTAGGATTTAGTCAATGAAAGGTAGCGGAAAGTGATCTTTCTTAGTTGCAGCATTTAGTTTCCTATAATCTACACACACTCTCCAAGATGTAGGAGTGCGTGTAAGGATGGATTCGCCCCTGTCATTGATACGGATGGTGAGTCCCGCCTTTTTGGGCACAACATGAATCGGACTCACCCAGGGGCTATCGCTGATGGGTAGATTATACCCGCATCGAGCCACTTAATAATTTCCTTTTTAATGACCTCCCGCATGTTCGGGTTGAGACGTCGCTGCATCTCGCAGGAAGGTCGAGCCAACTCCTCCGTATATATATAGTGAGTGCAGTAGGAGGGGCTAATGCTATTTAAGTCTGATAAGGACCATCCAATGGCTGCCTTGTGTTCCATAAGGACCTTTGTTAGTTTGCACTCTTGCTCCCTGGTCAATTTTGAACTAATGATTACGAGGAGCGTTTCATTTGGTCCCAAGAAAACATACTTAAGCGTATTAGGCAACTCTTTCAGCTTGGGAGTGGATGGTGAGAGATCTGGCATTTCTTGGGACGAGAGTGTCCCAAGCGGATCAGAAGAAAACAAGTCAAGAGGAAGAAGTTGGCCCTCAGTTTGGCCAAGAAGAGGGGCATCTTGGATAGATGGATCCAAACAGGGATAGCCCCAGTGAGTAGTATGTGGGCTCAAGGTCCCAGTGTGGAGTTGCAATTTCGCCTAATTTGGCGGGAAAGAAAGGGCAATCCAATCTTCAAGAGTGTGGACCGGCGGTGAGTAGCCCGAATATGACTCAGACCACGAGGTATGGGAAGCGGAGAAAACCTCGTTAGAAGTCTGGTCAGGAGAAGGTACGGGACAAGGGAGGGATGGGGGAACGTCACAATATGTGTTGGTCAGGCAATCGTCAGTATTTAAAGGCAATCCACAACAGCCAGAATAGGTCCCAATTAGTTCGATACACGCGCCGACGGCCATGTCCTCGTCAGACGTGTCATCCTCGATGCAATCGCAATCAAAGTTCTTGGCTGCCTTGAAGATGTTAAGCTTGAGCTTCTCAGATCCAACGACAATCTCAATACAGCCCGACTTGCAGTTGATATGGGTGCGAGCTATGGCCAAGAAAGGTCGACCAAGGATGATCGGACAATCAGAAAGTGAGCTAGGAACTTCCATATCCAAAACAAGAAAGTCAGCAGGAAAACAGAGACTATTGAACCTAACCAACACATCTTCCACCACACCCTTTAGTATTTTGACAGAACGATCTACCAACTGTAACGTGACAGGGGTGGGTTTCAGATTTTCTAAGGCAAATTTCTCGAGCATGATGGTTGGTATAAGATTGATGGAAGATCCTAGATCAAGCAAGGCACGGTTAAAATTGCAGCCTTGGATGCTACAAGAAATAAGCGGTGTGCCCGGATCTTTCTACTTCGGTGGTAGATTTGACAATATGGCACAACTCGCATGAGGCGAGAGAACCACCAGATTCTTTGTTTTCTTTGACTGTCGCCTAGGTATAGTGTAGTCTTTGAAAAATCGACCGACAGTAGGTATGTGGTCGATAGCCTCTAACAGGGGTACCTTAATTTCAACATCCCTGAATAAATTACGCAGGTTATCAAAGGCCTGCGTATCCTTTTTCTTGCCTTTTGGCTCCCTCAGTAGAGCCTCAGGGAATGGGACCGATTCTAGCACTAGTTTGGGTGTATCGTCCTCTCACGAATGCGGTGCGCATCAAGAATGAGAGGGCGATGAAAAAGATGGGCTAGGATCAGGTCGAGGTGGATCGACGGTTTGCTTACCACTCCTCGTAGTAATCGCACTGAACGATGCAGGTCCAGTGGGATCATAAGGCATAGAAGGGTTCACAATAGGGACATAAGAGTGAAGTGTAGTTGCTGTGGGATTAGCTTGAAATCCCAGTGGAATGCTCGGTGCTTGCAGAATCTGATGAACCTACCCCTGAGAAGGTCGTACCTGTGGTTGAGGACCATGGGATATGAAATTTCTAGGTTGGGAACATGTTGGGCTGGAAGAGTGCCCTTAGATCGAGTCGCCATACGTAGTTGACTGATCTCAGCATTCTGCTGCGCCAATTAGTGCTGAAGAGAGGTCATGTTCTCTTCATGCCACTTAGACAATTCCGTCATCATTCGCATTAGCTTATCAAGAGGACTTGATGCATGTTCTGTTTGCGGTATGCAAGGACCCGATGGCGGATTCGCCATAGGATTAAACTAGGCCCTTGGGATGACGGGTGCGGACGGTCGCATTGGCCTACTTGGGGGGTTTTGGCACTGCGGGTTATTGGACCATGTGAAGTTCAGATGATTTCGCCACCGTGGGTTATAAGTAGCAGAGAATGGGTTGTTCCCCAGGGTGCAAGCGTCTTCTAAGCCAGAAGACGAGTCCGCATGTAAATATGCATCCGAGCACACGGAGGCTTGGTCCTCCATGTCAAAATACTGGCTTGCAAAAGCCAGATCCACATGACTTACTGAATCGCTTGTCGCGACACTCAATAAGGACGATCTCACGGGGTTTTTTGGGATAAGCCTGGCGTTGGAAGGATTGGGATTGTGACGAAGTGGTGAGGTGGGGTTGTTTGCCATAGAATGGGTGGGATTGGCCAGAAGCTCATCCAGCTTCTTGTGCACGATGGAGACTTCAATCCTTAATAAGAGTCAAGTTGCTATCAGTTTTAATTAGAGGCTTAGGATGAAGTGCTTCAGGAATGTGAAGGGCGTTGTATATGGGTAATACCCAAATGCATTATTTTTAGAAAGTGTGTAAACCAAGCATGCAACGAGGAAATCTCCCCGAATTGAAGTTTTAGTTGGTGAATGATTTTTAGAATTTCAGCCTTAAGTGGTATGGATTTTAAGATTTCACTGAGTTACCAATTCAACCAATCTCCGGGTCTTGAGAAAATACAAGTTCTTCTATGCCCAAAAAATCCTTCTTCAATGTGAGTTGGTTAATGCATGCTAAAAATGCAATGGGCTTAACTAGGTGGAAATTTCTATGTGTGGATGCACGAGTCAATTTTAGGTTAGTGTGAAAGGGAGCCAAAGCACTTCAATTCAAGTGCTCCCAATCACCAAAATGATGTTCCACTCACAAGGCTCAACCACAAGAAAATCAAAATGTTGGGGTTGAAATATTCGGGATCAAATCTAAGGCACGTGAAAGGTTGTGGTGAGGTTGGAATCAACTAAATTCCAAGTCTCCCCACCAAAAAATTGTGATCCCGAATTGCAGATAAATGAGGCAAGGAGGGATGGCAGTTAATCTTTTTAATCTTGCCTCAAAGAGCACTTCCCATGACAAAAGATTCAAGAATCAAGATTCTTGGATCTTTGCTATGAGAAGTTTGGCGGGAAATCCAAGGGCAGTGGGGGCGATGGCAAACAATCAAGCAAGTGATTTTTAATCCACTTGCCCCAAGAAATCCCAAGAAGTGTTTTTAGTTTTTTTTTTAATTAAGGTGACAAGTTGACCTAAGTTGCTAAGAGAGACCTACCTTTTCAGCAACGTGGGAGAAGCTTCAGTGCGGTGCCGGTGACTTCACGCTCTCATTCCCACCTTGGATCTGCCTACGTCCCCGACTTCCTCTACTTGCCTCCTCCTTGCAACTGGTTTTCTTGCACGCCAACAAACAAAAAACACCCGTGAAGAGAAGGGTGTGAGAAGAGAAAATCAAAGGAATGGAGTAGAAACTTACCTCAATGCATACCTCCCCGGCAACGACACCAGAAAAAGGTGTGCTAGGACTCGAATAGGTTGTGTTAATATGGTGAAATTATTGCTGAAGTGAGTATAGTGGTTAACCTAAATCGAGCCTAACAATCTTTCACAAAATTTTTTTTACCTGGCCTACTTAATTTTATCTTGGTCACTTTTACGCCCAGGGTCGATCTCAGGGAGACGGGGATTAAAGATGAAGAAGTTTCTATGCCTTTCCTAAAACGTATATCTTCTGTGCGTTTACTATGTTTTTGGTTTTATTTTTTCTATTTAAGATTTTTTTGTTGATAATATTGTCCTTGAGGCACACCCTCAAAATCAGGTCCTTGGCTTTCAGCCAACTTAGGGTTTCCAAAAAAAACTGGTCCTGCTATTCGCAAGACCAAGTACCTGCAAGACAAGGATTATCTTTTCTCTTTTACTCCTTTTTTATCTTTTTAATAGCAGGAAACAAAAGAGAAATAAAAACAAGATAGGTTGCTTGTAAAGAAATAAATATAGTCTATATATATATAGATATATATATATTATATATATAGGGGTGGGAGTGGAAGTGGAAATGGTGTGTAGCACAGTGTCGAGTTGGTCCACGTCTAGAAAGACGCAACCAACAAGATGTAGTGCCTCATAGAGTGTAGGATGGATGTGTGAGAGTGTGTGCGGAGGCGCTTTCTTTACGCGAGTATCAGGGAATATCAGCAACTGGTGCAGATATTCCCGTGATATAATGCTTGGTGGAGTGACTAATGCATAGGGATACAGGTAGGTAATGTGTATGTGAATATATATATATATATATATATATATATATATATATATATATATATATATATATTTATTTATATCTGTGTGTGTGTGTGTATATATATATAGATAGGGTTGTAACTATATAGGTGTATATGTAGTTATGTATATATATATAGATATATATATATATATATATTTGTAACTAGATATATATGTATATATATTTAACTATATAGATATATGATGAGAACCTCATCATGAGCCATAACTAGCTCATTTTGACCTAATACAAAGGATAAAAGCCCCTACATATCTCAAGGAAAGGCTTAACTCAGAGAATTCTGAGTTTAAGGAGAAAACAAGTCATAAGGGGTAAAAATGCAATTTTACCAGTATAATCTGCATACAGGGTAATTCATGGCCCAAACACAGGTCAAAGCAACTTAATAAGAATAAAAGTGGGATGAAATGATCTAGCAAGGGCTACAGCAATTCCAAGAAACTAAATGATAATCTGTAACCCTAAAACAACCCACTTCAATTCACAAGGTTCGAGGCAAAGTAAAAATAGAATAAACCCTCTAAAATTCATAGAAAAATAATCTCTAGGGTTTAGAACCTTCAATTTGGCCTTCAGAACCCATTTTGACCTACATTGAGAACCATGCCCAATTAATAACTTAATTTGGGTTTTTGCGTAAATTGACCGGTCAAACAAGGTTTAATATAGAAATGAAATTCACCATCAGATTCCTTAGGTCCTAATTAGTCATGTATAAAAACTTGAGCCTAAGAAGAAACCTCCTTGACCGACTTTACACTTTGGTCCTCATATATTTACTCTTTGGCCCTCAACTTTTGAACCCTCGCATTTTGGCCCCTAACTCTCCTTCGTTCTTTGCGATCAGGTCCCCCCTGCAAAACCTGCCAGCACCATGCTCCGGCGACCTTGCGCGGAGCATGGCGCCGCGCAGGGTGAGGGGGGGGACCTGGCAAGTAAACCGCGGGTGCCCTGCGTCGTCAGCCGTCGCAGGGACACCCCCCTGGTCGTTATAACCCACCATACCGGCCGTGCGAACGCACGGACGGTATGGGTTCTTGTTTCCGGCCATCCTCCGGCGAGGGAGACACGTCGTCTCCCTCCGCCTTCCTCCCTGTTTGATCCCTATAAATACCCCCCGTTGCTCCACCGACCGGGGCAGCCTGGATCTGACGGAGAAAATCCCCAACTTTCCTCTCTTCTTCCTCCGGCAGACGCTCACCAGCTCCGGCGGTTTCCTCCCCCTCCTCCTCTTCGCTCTGCCGCAATACCAGCAGCAGAGACTTCCTCCCCTGCTCTTCCCGCGTCACGCTGCACCCAGCTGGCGCCTCTCCGGCTCTCTGCTCGCCGCCGCCCCTTTCCCTGAGCATCGTCTTCTCCGGCGACAGTCGATACGACTGTCGCCCTGTTCCTCCCCCTTCGTCCCTGCAAGTAAGCTAGAGCTACTCCCCTTCTTCTCCTCTTTCTTTCCCCACTTTCAATTTATTCAATTAAGCCCTCGACCGACCCTGACCATCGTCACCCCCTTCGTCTCCGACCACCCTCCGGCGAGCCGCTCCCATCACCTCAGCGACCCACACGGCTCGCCGACCACCGCAGGACCTCCGCCTCCTCACCCTGATCAACCTCCGCCCTGCCACTTCCCCCACATCACCCTCTGAAACCCCACCGAACAGACCCATCCTCCGACCCACAGTCCGACATAGGGCAGCCCTCGCACGCCGCCCCGCGCCTCGCCACCACCCACACGAGCTTCGCCGCACCCTGGCGAAGCTCCTGGCACCTTCTGATTAGGCCGAGAGGCCGTTTTCTTGTGAACAGACCACCCGACCTCCGCCGCCATTGCCGCGCGGGAGGAACTGCTTCCACCTGCAGCTACAGGCGCGCCACGCTCAGCGCCACGCCCAGATTCAACTCCCAGGCCTTGCGAGGCGTTTTGGCAAAACACCAGGCTCGCAGCTAAGGCAGAAAGCTTCGCGTGACGCCGCAATCTCCCGCTGATTTCCCCGCTGCGGGCGCGCAATTGAGGTGGGACATTTAGTCCCACCTCGGAAAAGCCTGAAGAGGCGCAGCGATATAAGATGCAAAAGTGCTGGAGGCTTACTGCCTCAGCACACGGGGTGAGGTCCCCTTCACCCGCCCGGTTACCCGGTCTCGTCCGCGCTCACGCCCCGCGGACCTGACCCGACCCGACCCGACTTAAGACTGACCTGCACTCCTCGCCCACCACTCACGCCGGTGGGCCTGGACCCAGGCCTGACCCGAACCCGGTTACCCGGCAGCTCTGGGAGAGCTTTCCCAAGAGTGGTTTCAGAGAGAGAGAGAGACGCGGGGGGGGGAGGGTAGAGTAGGTTTTGCCTCTGACGAAAAACTCTGAAGTGTGCAGGCACAGGCGAAGAAGAAGACCCGCGGAAGAAGAAGGAAGCTGACTGTAGCAATAGGTAGTTAAGTCGTCTGATTTCCAAATCAGACGACGGCCTGAAGGGAAAAGAAGAAAGGAGGGGTGACGTCCCTGGCTGAAAAAGAAAAGAAGAAGCTGACACTTAGCCGCAGGGAGGAGAAACAAGAAGAAACTCTAAAGAAGAGGCTGAGCAAGGCAGAAGAAGAGGAAAGGCTGCAGAGAAGAAGTACAGCAGAGCCAAGGAAGAAGAAACCTTCACAGAAGAGACTGCAGAAAAAGAAGAAGAGAGGCCAAGACAGAAACCAAGGAAGAAGAAGAAGGAGATCTGAAGAAAGAAAGAGGAGCATCACCTCTGCAGAACAAAGAAGTAGGAGATCTGAAGAAAGAAAGAAAGAAGAACATCACGAGGAGAAAACAAAGAGAACAACAAATTCTTTCCCTCTCTCTTTCTTTATTTTGTAAAAGAAATATGTATATCTCTAGAATACAACTTGCTCCCTGAGTTCGACCTCGGGAACTCTTTTATTTTCTGAGTAAAAAAAATTTTTATATTTGAAATGTTGGTAATAACTGGCTAGACTACAACGTTATAACAACAAAACCCGATTGTCCCGAACACACCATTTCATTTTGGCGTCGTTGCCGGGGAGCAACGGCTATTCTAGAGGTAAACATTCCTGTTTCTTTTTTTTAATTTTTGATAATCTCCTCTCTTTTGTGCAGCTACAGGAACTCAAGAAGACAAGCAACCACACGACAACCACTCCGAAGACAGGTAAATTTTTTCCTCTCACTATTAACCCCTAAACTCTAAAGAGGAAGAAAAGAAAAGAACAAGCAATATAGGGCTAACCTGTCTTCCATACTTAGTAACCATAAAGAGTTGCATGTTTTCAACTCATCACTCCTGCACACTATTAAGGGTATTTAAGGGCTAACACATTCTTGCTTGAGCCCTAATTGCCCAACAAAGAGTTAAATGGACCAAGTAGAGCCAACATAAGGTCAAACATTAGGATTTCAGTAGAGACACACCCCTTAATCAAGAATTGAGGAAATCCAAAAGTGGTGTGCCCAAGCCATTGATTGAAAATAATTAACAAGAAAAATCCTAAACAATTGGCTCTCTCTAAACACTTGAACCCTAAAAGACAAGACCTGAAAGCTCTCAAAGAAAACAAGAGGTAAAGTTGACCCCTTTGGGTCAACCAACCTTAAATTAGGTCACTCTTTGCACTTAAAAAGACTAAAGTTCAAGTGAAACCTTAAGCACCCTGATCTTAAAATTGGTAGACTTAAGAGGTCAAGATCCCCATTCTGGTCTACCTGGAACCGCAGTGACAAGAGAGGTCGGGTGGGGGAAACCCTGTAACCCGTGGGGACGCTCTACCGTGTAGGGGTCTTCGCGGGACTCTCCCTCTCTGGCTGCCCAGGTAATTCTCAGGTGGACGATCTTTCTGATCAAGGGGTCCATCTGCCCCGCACCTCTATAGTCACCCAACACATTTTTGGGTGTCTTGATTGGGTCCAGCACCTTCTAAACTTACCTCTTCCAACAGTGCATGTACGGAAGGAGGTCCCTAAGACCACCCTTAAGACCTCCATTAGAAATTCGCTCTCGTCAAGGCTAAGCCTCGGCTCCTTTATTTTTGCAGAAATCATTCACATAGCCCCTCTTTCCTCTGATTCTGAACAAAATCCCCTTCTTCCATCGTGATTCAAACTTTGATTCTATATCTTGATTCCACCACCTGATCCAATTATGCAGCCTAATTACCTAGCAAGACTACCATTCAAAAAACCTGAATATCTGAGATCCATGAAAGATAAGATGATTGAGGATGCCCTTGAAATCTATGAAATCAAACCCTCAACACCAGTAGAAAACATTCAGGTTGATGTCCCAACAACCACAGCTTTCATCATAAACTGTGCCCAAATTCTATTGACTGAAATTTCAAAAGGATCAACCCGAGATATGCTCATGACAGGATACATTGAGATGGAAAAATTACACCAATCTGAATACCTTCAATGCTTGACAAATCCTGTACTTTGGGAACAACACCAAGATGCCCTTATGAAACGGGTAGAAATGATGAAATCAGTAGAACAAATTATCAACCAGAAATACCCATATATACCAGAAATAGAGGATGAACCATCTTGGAACAATATTAAGGAACAATCCAGTTTCCCAGATCTCGGGACTGGGGCACAAAGTGGTTGTGAAATCCCAACCCAAATAAAAGACAATGTTGAATTAGGTTGGGATATTGCAGGAGAACACAATGATGAGCCAAACTTAGACCATGAATTGCCAAGCCTAGAATTTCAAAACTTCTGCAATAATGAGATCAGAACTGAACCTTCTGAGGGTATAAATTCCGCCCCTTATTTTGGTAAGGTGGCCCTCAAAGGTTATTCGGACTTAGGTTCTAATAATTCTACCCACATCCTAAGCCTAGAACCTAGATCTGAAACTTATTGGGAAGATTATGAGGCCCCTTATGAGAAAGATCAAAATTTTACAGAATATGATTCCGGGCCTCTATTTGATGAATATCCCTCTCCAACATCTTCAGAAAATCTGATCGATTTTCCAGAGAACATGCCAATTTATGATACAGAGACTGAGGAGTTGGACGAGTTGGATTTTAATTGGGTCTATCCTACCAGCTTGGAGCTTGAGCCTAGACAGAATACCTTTTCGAGCCCAGAATTGACATATAGGCTAGACCCCAATCAGGCTGCTGATTCCACATCTGATGATTTTTGCTGTGGTGGAATTCATGATCATGAATCTCATTTTCGCCAACTCTCCGACAATTTCAAATCTGACTATAATTGCGGAGAGATTCCCCTTCCTGAACACGCCAGGCCTATCTACGACCTCAGTTCTCATGACTCTAACTCCGACTCTGAGGTCCTGATTCCCGAGATCACTGATAACACAGAATCATTCCTTTTCGATCCTCAGGAACCAAAAACAGAAAATGCCAAGAGTGATTGCAACCAAGAATCCAAATTTTTTCTCGAATCCGATTCCTTTCATCCTACAAACACTCTTCTGGCATTTGATAGTTACCCAGAGGACTCTCTACAGAAAATCACCTATCATCTGTTTCTAGAAGAGCCCTCGTACACAATGGCCACCTCATCCGCACACACAGAATGGATCAAAACCTCTCCCAAACCCCGACCCGCAACCGGACTCAATTTCTATTCAGATTCACCTCTCACCGAGCCGATTGCATTTCCACATCAGGTTTCGAACATTGATCAGACTACATACCATGCTCTATCATTCTCTGATCACCCCTGTAGGGTTTCCGCGTCATTCATTGATTATTTTACGGGTCCCTACTCTGACCAGGCTGATTCGACTCAGCCAAACCTTGCGTTTACACTTCCACATCTATCTGAGCTTCATAGTTTATGGTGGGTTCCACACCTTTTTATCCACATCTATCAACCCACCAGATTGATTGGGTTTGGGCTGCATCATCAGCCTGTTGATCTGAACAAGCACCTGGTTGGACCAACCAGGCTCTTAATCAAGGTGCTTGTCTTACAAAACTCTGCTGATTTGACCATCCCCTCTCCATCGCATTTCCCACTTGGCTGAAGGCATCAAATTTAGCGCTCAACGGGAGGCAGCCCGTCATTCTCTTTGAAAACCTGAAACTTGTTCTGACAGCTTTTTGCACTTGAAGTTCACACTTTAGGGCAGCCGACTCCACCTCAGGTGCTTGCATCTGAGATTCATCAAAACAGCTATCCTAATGTATGAACTTAGTTGAATAAAAACCCCTAGGTTACAATGAGGACATTGCAAATCTTAGGCATGGGGGGGTAGGAAAGTACAAAAACTTGTAAGAAAAAGTTTCAAACAAAAAAAATTCACATATGCCAAAAACACCATAAAAATTAAAAAATTTTCGAAAAAGAATAAGAGGAAAAGAGGAGAAGGAAATTTTGTGAAGGAGAAAAGAAACAAAATGAAAAAGGAGCACAAAATTATAAAAAAGGTGATAGTCATTAGTCAGGAACTAAGGAATTAACCTAAGTTCTAGACCTCATTCAAGAAAATAACTGAAAAGTGCACAATGAGATTAGTAAGAATGCAAACCTTAGGCATTCTTGAATAGACTCGTAGTACCCATTAAGATCTGGACACTCCTCAAGAGGTTGAGGAAAATGAAAAGCTGAAGTATTACGTCTAAGGCTTAGGGAGTATTCGGCCTCGTTAACTAATTTTTGGTTTACGGGACTCAGTAACCTAAGCACCCTAATCTCACACACGGCCTGGTTCAGTAAGCGTAAAAATCAGAATCACGCAGAAGCGTCGCAAAATTCTGAAAAGAACACCTAGAATAGGAGCGGCCGATCAACACAAGTTGATTTGGACGAGTTCCCAGCGCGGAGAGGCGGGAAATCCCCTCGAAGATGCGTAGCAAAATATCATCTCCTCGGTGCTTGTCTCCTAGGATATTTACATATCCTACTGGGGGCATGTAAGCACTCTGCTGGTTCAGATTCCATGGATGGCATTATCTCGAAGTGTCAATTGCCAGGGTCTGGATTCGGCCACGGAACACCATGGATGGGATTATCTCGAAATCTCAATAGCCAGGGTTCCGGGGGTTGCCATGGGCGGTGCTATCTCGAAGCATCGATCGCCAGGAACCCTTGAGGATTGATGATGGGAGCAAGGAATCTGATACAGACCGTGTTGAAAAGCCAATCCTAGGCTAGAACTAAAAAGAAAAAGAGAGAGAAAACTCTCCAAACAGAAAAACTTTCTATCTCTCTCTTACAAAACGCACTGCGAACTGAGCCAGGGCTAAAATCATTTCAAGCACGGGTGCTTTAACCACGAAGTCCAATAAACCTTAGGTTAGTTCTTGTGGGCCTTAAAAACCTTTGCTAAAAGACTGAGGCTAAGGCTAGACAGATTTGGATCTTGATTGGTACTAGAGTACCTTTTAGGCCTATGGTCAGCATTCTAACCTAATCTATGCTCAAATAAATAAGGCACTTATCTAAAACTATTAAAAACTTCATGGTCTAGAACAAGGGATTGAAACCTTAAGTTTTTGCTAAGGGACTAGCAAAAGCTAGGCATGGGGGTATGATGAGAACCTCATCATGAGCCATAACTAGCTCATTTTGACCTAATACAAAGGATAAAAGCTCCTACATATCTCAAGGAAAGGCTTAACTCAGAGAATTCTGAGTTTAAGGAGAAAACAAGTCATAAGGGGTAAAAATGCAATTTTACCAGTATAATCTGCATACAGGGTAATTCATGGCCCAAACACAGGTCAAAGCAACTTAATAAGAATAAAAGTGGGATGAAATGATCTAGCAAGGGCTACAGCAATTCCAAGAAACTAAATGATAATCTGTAACCCTAAAACAACCCACTTCAATTCACAAGGTTCGAGGCAAAGTAAAAATAGAATAAACCCTCTAAAATTCATAGAAAAATAATCTCTAGGGTTTAGAACCTTCAATTTGGCCTTCAGAACCCATTTTGACCTACATTGAGAACCATGCCCAATTAATAACTTAATTTGGGTTTTTGCGTAAATTGACCGATCAAACAAGGTTTAATATAGAAATGAAATTCACCATCAGATTCCTTAGGTCCTAATTAGTCATGTATAAAAACTTGAGCCTAAGAAGAAACCTCCTTGACCGACTTTACACTTTGGTCCTCATATATTTACTCTTTGGCCCTCAACTTTTGAACCCTCGCATTTTGGCCCCTAACTCTCCTTCGTTCTTTGCGATCAGGTCCCCCCTGCAAAACTTGCCAGCACCATGCTCCGGCGACCTTGCGCGGAGCATGGCGCCGCGCAGGGTGAGGGGGGGGACCTGGCAAGTAAACCGCGGGTGCCCTGCGTCGTCAGCCGTCGCAGGGACACCCCCCTGGTCGTTATAACCCACCATACCGGCCGTGCGAACGCACGGACGGTATGGGTTCTTGTTTCCGGCCATCCTCCGGCGAGGGAGACACGTCGTCTCCCTCCGCCTTCCTCCCTGTTTGATCCCTATAAATACCCCCCGTTGCTCCACCGACCGGGGCAGCCTGGATCTGACGGAGAAAATCCCCAACTTTCCTCTCTTCTTCCTCCGGCAGACGCTCACCAGCTCCGGCGGTTTCCTCCCCCTCCTCCTCTTCGCTCTGCCGCAATACCAGCAGCAGAGACTTCCTCCCCTGCTCTTCCCGCGCCACGCCGCACCCAGCTGGCGCCTCTCCGGCTCTCTGCTCGCCGCCGCCCCTTTCCCTGAGCATCGTCTTCTCCGGCGACAGTCGATACGACTGTCGCCCTGTTCCTCCCCCTTCGTCCCTGCAAGTAAGCTAGAGCTACTCCCCTTCTTCTCCTCTTTCTTTCCCCGCTTTCAATTTATTCAATTAAGCCCTCGACCGACCCTGACCATCGTCACCCCCTTCGTCTCCGACCACCCTCCGGCGAGCCGCTCCCATCACCTCAGCGACCCACACGGCTCGCCGACCACCGCAGGACCTCCGCCTCCTCACCCTGATCAACCTCCGCCCTGCCACTTCCCCCACATCACCCTCTGAAACCCCACCGAACAGACCCATCCTCCGACCCACAGTCCGACATAGGGCAGCCCTCGCACGCCGCCCCGCGCCTCGCCACCACCCACACGAGCTTCGCCGCACCCTGGCGAAGCTCCTGGCACCTTCTGATTAGGCCGAGAGGCCGTTTTCTTGTGAACAGACCACCCGACCTCCGCCGCCATTGCCGCGCGGGAGGAACTGCTTCCACCTGCAGCTACAGGCGCGCCACGCTCAGCGCCACGCCCAGATTCAACTCCCAGGCCTTGCGAGGCGTTTTGGCAAAACACCAGGCTCGCAGCTAAGGCAGAAAGCTTCGCGTGACGCCGCAATCTCCCGTTGATTTCCCCGCTGCGGGCGCGCAATTGAGGTGGGACATTTAGTCCCACCTCGGAAAAGCCTGAAGAGGCGCAGCGATATAAGATGCAAAAGTGCTGGAGGCTTACTGCCTCAGCACACGGGGTGAGGTCCCCTTCACCCGCCCGGTTACCCGGTCTCGTCCGCGCTCACGCCCCGCGGACCTGACCCGACCCGACCCGACTTAAGACTGACCTGCACTCCTCGCCCACCACTCACGCCGGTGGGCCTGGACCCGGGCCTGACCCGAACCCGGTTACCCGGCAGCTCTGGGAGAGCTTTCCCAAGAGTGGTTTCAGAGAGAGAGAGAGACGCGGGGGGGGGGAGGGTAGAGTAGGTTTTGCCTCTGACGAAAAACTCTGAAGTGTGCAGGCACAGGCGAAGAAGAAGACCCGCGGAAGAAGAAGGAAGCTGACTGTAGCAACAGGTAGTTAAGTCGTCTGATTTCCAAATCAGACGACGGCCTGAAGGGAAAAGAAGAAAGGAGGGGTGACGTCCCTGGCTGAAAAAGAAAAGAAGAAGCTGACACTTAGCCGCAGGGAGGAGAAACAAGAAGAAACTCTAAAGAAGAGGCTGAGCAAGGCAGAAGAAGAGGAAAGGCTGCAGAGAAGAAGTACAGCAGAGCCAAGGAAGAAGAAACCTTCACAGAAGAGACTGCAGAAAAAGAAGAAGAGAGGCCAAGACAGAAACCAAGGAAGAAGAAGAAGGAGATCTGAAGAAAGAAAGAGGAGCATCACCTCTGCAGAACAAAGAAGTAGGAGATCTGAAGAAAGAAAGAAAGAAGAACATCACGAGGAGAAAACAAAGAGAACAACAAATTCTTTCCCTCTCTCTTTCTTTATTTTGTAAAAGAAATATGTATATCTCTAGAATACAACTTGCTCCCTGAGTTCGACCTCGGGAACTCTTTTATTTTCCGAGTAAAAAAAATTTTTATATTTGAAATGTTGGTAATAACTGGCTATACTACAACGTTATAACAACAAAACCCGGTTGTCCCGAACACACCATTTCAATATATATATAGTAATATATGTATATAGATATATATATGTATATATGTATATAGATATATTTGTATAAGTATCTATGTGTGTCTATATATATATATATATATATATATATATATATATATATATGTATATGTATATGTGTATATATATATGCATGTATTTATATCTATAGATATATATGTATAAATAAATAAATATATATATATGTATGTATGTATGTATGTATAGGTGTGTACAAGTGAGTGTGTGAGTGTACAAGTGTGTGTGTGCTCGAGTGTGGTGTGTGTGTATGAATGTGGAGTGCACGCTAGAGGAGTGTGAGAGAGAGCGGGCAAGTTAAGATGTCTGGCTGTCGCTGGCGTCATCTAGTGGCATGGGCGCACTGACGCAAGTGCGAGCGCAGAGGGAACGCGCGCACTGTTGTCGCACGCAGGCGAGTGCGAGAGTGTGGGAGAGAGAAATGCAGCGCACTGCGTAGCGCAGAGCACTACGTTGTGGGCGGGAAAGGGAGTGGGTGCAGACGGGCGCGAGCATATGCAGACGCGGGTGCAGACGCTAGAACGTGCGCACGTGATTGGCTGGAGGCGGTCGCGGCGAGGAGAGAGAGCACACGGTGACCAGATAAGTGAGAAACAACCCAGTCACCGCACTATTGCTACAATGTCACGCTGAGAGGCGTGAACAGTAGCTACAGTGTCACGTGAAGTGAGCAACCGGTTGCGGCCGGTTCTGCTTGCGTGGGCGCGCTGGAAGGCGCCTGCGTGCGCGGGGAGAGCCTGTGGATGTCTGCTAGCATGCGCGCGGTGGCTTGCACGGCTGCAGGCGGCCGTTGCTGCTGCTGCTGAGCTTCAGACCTTGGAGCATTGACAATGGCGGCGAGGGTGTTGAGCGGTGAAAATAGAGGGTGAAACCACCATGCCCACCTGCTCTCGGAGGAGCTAGGTGGTGGTGGAACTCACAGTGGTGGTCATGGGACCACTGTGAGCTTGCTCCTACCCGCAGTGTGTCTCTTCAGTGGAAGAGCTACTATGTATGGAGGGGAGGAGGTTGGCCTGGAGTTGTGTCTGTGGGTGCTCGCTGTTCAGGCTCTCCTCCGCAAGGGAGAGGGCAGGGCTTTTTAAAGAAGGAGGAGCCTGCCACAGCCATGCTGCTGGCAGAGGAATGGTGCAAAGAGAAGCAAGCCCCATGCCCTGAGCCACGCGAGGGAGACAATTTCAAAGTCAAAATAAAAAAAGAGAATGGTGAATTTGCAATGCAACCCTTGATGAAGACGTTAATTACATGGCCAATTATTCTCATTATTCTCCCCTCTCAAATAAATGCATGCAAGTGTCAATTTACAAATGCAACTATTGCTACATAAGATGCAATGGTAGTGCTAGGAAATAACACAAGATGGCATATTTGTTGGTGTATTTTTGCTGTGCAATCAGCTGGTCCCAAGGTGACTCGAATCGGCAAGAAATGTGCCGTCTTCGTCAATCTGTCTACAATCACCCAAACTACATCGTGTCCTCGTTGGATAACGAGCAAGCCCACCACCAAGTCTATGGTGATGCTCTCCCACTTTCACTCTGGCATTGGAAGTGGCTGCAACGGCCCTGTAGGCCTCTGATGCTCGACCTTCACTTGCTGGCACACCAAACACTGCTGCACGAACTTACCTACATCCCACTTCATCCCACTCCACCAAAAGTCGCATTTCAGATCATGATACATCTTTGTGTTCCTGGAATGTATGGTGAACCTGGAACCATGTGCCCCAGTTAGGAGATCTCTCAACAACTCCTCTTCCCTGGGAATGCACAAATGTCCCCTCATACACAGCACCTCGTCAGTAAAGGAGAAGTCTCCAAGGTCCCCTGACAGTACTCTGTCACGTAACGACTATAGGTACGAGTCTGTCATCTGTCTTGTGATGATGCAGTCTATCATCTCTGGTCTCATCTACCGGGCCACAATCACAGCCCCACAGTGCCCTAGTAACTCTAGGGGTCACCAACTGCCCAACTCCTCCATAAGTCTCCAACTCTGTGCCTGTAAACTATCCAAGTGGGCGGGCGCCTTCCAGCTCAAGGCGTCAGCCACCACGTTGGCCTTCCCCGGATGGTAGGAGATGCTGCAGTCATAGTCCTTTAGGAGCTCTAACCAATGTCTCTGTCTCATGTTAAGCTCCTTCTTATCAAAAAAATACCTGAGGCTCTTATGATTTGTGAATATCTCAAAAGTCTCACCATACAGGTAGTGCCTCCAAGTCTTCAGCACGAAGACGGCAGTCGCCAGCACTAAGTCGTGGGTAGGGTAGCTATGCTCATGGGGCTTCAGTTGCCGCGAAGCGTAAGCGACAACGTGATCCCGCTGCATGAGCACACCCCCTAACCCCTGCAAAGAGGCATCCATGTATACAACGAAACCGCCACTGCTGTCTGGAATGGTAAGCACAGGAGCTGAAGTCAGCCTCTCCTTCAACTCCTGAAAACACGCCTCACAAGCGTCTGTCCAAGAAAAGGGCACGTCCTTCTGAGTCAACTGTGTCATAGGACGTGCAATCTGCGAGAAACCCTTAATAAACTGTCTGTAGTAGCCTGCCAGTCCCAAGAAACTGTGGATCTCTGTCACTATACGTGGTCTCTCCCACCTGAGCACTGCCTCTACCTTGGCTGGGTCTAAAGCCAAGCCATCTCCTAAAATCACAGACCTAAGAAGGTCACTTGCCTCAACCAGAACTCGCACTAGTTATATTTGGCATACAACCTACGTCGTCTCAATGTGTCCAAAACCATCCGCAAGTGTTGTCCGTGCTACGCCTGATCCCGCGAGTAAATGAGCACATCATCAATAAATACTACCATAAACTGATCCAGATATGGTCTAAACACCTGGTTCATCAAATCCATGAAAGCAGTGAGGGCATTGGTCAGCCAAACGGCATGACCAAAAACTCGTAGTGTCCGTATCGGGTGCGGAAAGCTGTCTTGGAGACGTCGGTCTCCTTGATCCTCAACTGCTGGTAGCCAGACCTCAAGTCTATCTTGGAGAAAATCGTGGCACCTTGCAACTGGTCAAACAAATCATCAATCCTCGGCAGCAGATACCTGTTCTTAATGGTGACCCTATTCAGCTGTCTGTAGTCCACACAAAGGCGTAGGGTACCATCCTTCTTCTTCACAAATAATACCGGGGCTCCCCCTGAAGACACACTGGGCCTCACAAAGCCCTTCTCTAGAAGGTCTTGCAACTGGGACTTGAGCTCTCGTAGCTCAAGTGGTGCCATCCTGTAAGGTGCTGTAGAAATGGGGCTGGTCCCCGGTACCAGTGAGATCTCGAACTCGATCTCACGCTTGGGCGGTAGTCCTGGCAGCTCCTCTGGAAACACGTCGGGGTACTCTCTGACCACGGGGATGCTCTAAAAGTCTGTCACGGGGCTGGACTCTGCCACTACACAAACCAGAAAGCCCTCACACCCATGGCCCAAAAGCCTTGCCGCCCGAAGTGCAGAAATGCACTTGAAGCCTCCGTCCACCAGCTGTCCATGAAACTCAAAAGAAGGTATCTCCAGTATGGAGAAGACGATCTTCCTCTCAAAACAGTCCACCAAAGTGTGGTAAGCGGACAGCCAATCCATCCCTAGAATCACGCCAAAGTCCTCCATCAGTATCATAATCAGGTCAGCGGGAAGGCTGTGTCCCCTAACCCTGACCTCACAGCCTATGTAAACCTCCTCAGCTACAAACAGCTGACCACCCGAAGCTCTGATCACAAAAGGATCCTCTAACAACACACAGTCCTGTCCCAAACTAACAGCAAAACTAGCAGCAACAAACGAGTGCGTGGTGCCGGAATCAAAAAGTGTGTAAACTAGTTCGCCGGAAACTGTAACCATACCTGCCACCACTGAACCTGAAGCTCTGGCATCTCCGTGTGTCAGGGCGTTGATACGCCTGTCAGCTCTCGGTGCGGAAGAAGTAGCCACACTCTGTGTCGGACAGGTAATCGCTGGTCGGTACCCTCCCCTCGACTGCTGTCCTCCCCCATGCGCCTGGGAACTACGGCCTCCTACTCATCCTCCAACGCTTGGTGCGGGAAGCATCTACTGACCTCCAGCCCTAGATGGGCACTCCCTTCTGATGTGGCCCAGCTGACCACACTGGTAGCAAAGGGGAACTCGACTCCCACCCTCGGTAGGTTCCTACTGATGGCTAGGCAAGGGTCCAGTGCTGGCAGCTGGCCCCTGTCGGGGGCCCCCAAAGGCCACTGACGGCCCCGAAAAGCATGACGACTCTCCTGCGGGCGCCGCATGCCTCCTCTCTCACCGGCCCTGTGAGTAGTCTAGCTAGTAGGGCCTCTTCCATCTGCTGTCAGTGTCACGTGCGGTCAGGTTGGTCTCCTCGTATGTCATAGGTGCCTCCACCACTCTCGAGAACGTGGGCAGCTTCAGGGGTTTAACATACCCCTGAATAGCAAGTCGGAGCCCCTCGGTGAACCTCCACATGCGCTCCTCCTCAGTAGCCACAGCTGTTGCAGCGAAACGAGATAGCTCCAGAAAATGCACACAATACGTACTGACAGTCATCGTCCCCTGGCGGAGAGTGTGAAACTCTCGCCTCCTCTGATCCTACCATGTCTGCGGGAAGTACTGCTCACAGAAGAGGGCCACAAACTGGTCCCACGCTGACTCTGCCCCCTCCTGACCTCTGACCGCCCTCCACCACCTGTGTGCCGCGCTCTCCTGTTGGTATGTGGCAAAGGCCATGTGGCACTCCGCAGGGGGGCGAAGGGTGTCAAACACCTTCTCGATCTGCTCGAGCCAGTCCTTCGCCTTGGTCGGGTCCTCATCCCCCTTGAAGGAGGGGGGCTTCAACTTCCAGAACTATCCGAAAAGCTCGTAGTGTCGTTGTAGTGAGGGAACGGGCACGCCTTCAGGCAGGGAGGGCTCGTGCCCGAAAGTGTCAGAGTGCGGTGGGGGTGGTGGAGGACCACCCCCCTCCCCCACGTCCAGTGCTGCATCTGTCTCGTGGTCCCACAGAGGACTCCCCCTCCACGTCCCTAAGGAGAGGCGCCCGTGTAGGTGGGTGGAGCTCTTCTCGTACAATCTCCCGTATCAGCTGGGCAAGGTCCTAAGCCTAAACGCCCGGGAGAAGTGGCTAATCCACAGAAACGTCAAGCTCAACACGTCCGCCCCTCCAACCTCGTCCACGGCCGCGTCCGCGGCCCACCTCAATAACTCCACGTCGAGGCATCTCCTGCAAGGAGACGCGAACAACAGAATAGGAAGACATCAATTTCAATGGACATTTAGCAAAAGAACCTCAGAACATATATCAAAAGGTACATTGTGGTGGTTACTCTAGTTACGAGCACGTGAATTGGTTATTCTCAAGCTAGTTGGTTCACTTCTCAGGACGACCTTGCTCTGATACCATCTTGTTACAACCCGGTTCCCGAATCCCTACAGGACACGAGACCGAACCGACTTGACTGGTCCCAAGACCCAGTCATCCAACGAGAAAGTAACCAAAAAGCAGGAAAGTAAGCCACATTCATTAGGCTAAGCAATTAACAGTAACAAAAGTACAGCAGTAAAGAAGTAAAACTACTACAGTACACACCACCACAACAGTAGAAAAGTAACCAGGTACACGAATATAAAGTACAAAATGTACCAGTAAAAACGTAAAGGTGCAAGAGTATACTCACTACAACAGAAAGAAGTACAACAAAGAAGCTACAACTACTGGGCTCTACTAGGCCCAGCACCCTCTACTGCCGTAGGCTCTGGCTGCTCAACACCGGGACCTGAAAAGGGTTATGAGTATACAAAGTCAGTGAACGCTGAGTAGAGTGGCAACCAACTAAAGCAGTAAAAGTGGACAGGTAGCTGTTGTTTCTCCATTTACTTTCTTTACTAATTATTCTTTTCCATCACTTATTTGATTTATCAGGTCTCTTTCTTGATCTCGAATGTTCCTCGTGGGAACGATCTTGATTGTTGTCTTTTCCGAAGAGTAGAAGGCACACGTGGTGCTCTTTTGACCGAGAGAGTCCCCCGTGGTGATCCTACACCCAGTCAACCACCCCAAGGTCACGAACAGACATAACGGTGACTACGGCACGTGCTATAAGCGCATGGGTAGCTACCCCGCACTAGCACACGGTCAGTCGTTTCCGTTAGCGGGTGCGCCCAAAGTACAGTACGGAACCAGTATAGGGCCTAGCCCTCTCAGTAACAGGGGTCTAGCCCCTCTCAGTAACCAAATAGGGGTCTTGCCCCTCCACAGTCCGCGCACCCTCACCTGATTACCCTGGTTTGCCTAGTGGGCCTAACAAGTTGGTGTAGTGCGGCTAGCTGAACCCCAGGCCCCGTGGGGTGGCTAGCTCTCTCCCAACACTAGTAACTCTCCTCGGTACAGTGTACACAAGGGCCACAGAGTCGGTGCAAAGTGGCCAAACCCACCCCAGGTCTCAACCCGAAGGCGGCAAGCACCCCTCTACACTAAGAGGTAACATGCGCTCCCTTTAGTACCACGTACTCAAGGGCCAGTACACTTTCGAACACATTTCTAAATCCATTCCATTTATTTCCAGGAGCTCAACTCCTAATTCCCCGTAGGGTTCATGCTCATATTCCTCAGGCCGTGCCATACCAAGTTTCATCATTTCCATTTTCATTCTCATGTTATACATATGCAATTTGTATTTCTATCGTTCACATTTCCGTACACAGGTTATACACAGGTAGCTCGTATTTCCATCATTTACGTTACCATTCTCAATTTATATACATGCAGGTCGTATTATGTTATTTAACGTATACAACAGGAATTTACATGCAACAGTTTGCTAGCACAAGTACTTTACATTTCACAGGCAGCTATTATTTATTTACGGGCAATTGTTATCATTCTATCTACTCATTCAAGACTGCAATTCAATCATCCATTACAGACATTTCAAGTGTTTCTCGTCCTAGGATTCATGCCATATCCTAGTTTCTAATCATTCATTCCACACATGCATTTAGGTTTTAATTAAATTAAGGAGAAGCCACTCTACCAGTAAACCCAAGAGTAGTGGGGGCTTGAACAGCAGGCTCACGTGCCTCAACAAGCCCCGAACCCGCAACGGAACGAAGTCCTATCATAGGGATCAATCACAAGAGAATATTCAGAATAGTATAGAAAGTCTTCTAACAAGTAGAGGAATTCATACGGGAAACATCGATATCTTATTTGCAGAAAACGGACCTCAAACAAACCCTAAACAGGTCAAAAATAGCGTTTCTAACTCAAATCAAACAGACGTCTTAAAAGTGTCTAGTGTCATACCTCAAGTCCTGCGCCAATCCTCAGACGTCCAGGAACTCTTCTGAACCGTCTGGACCCAGCTCCAGACGTCCGACCACCTCTCCGAATGTCTGGAAGTGCTTCTCGTCGTCTGGCATGTCGCCCAGACATTTGAAAAGCGTAGGAGGGCATGTCCCGTGCCTTCCCAAAGCGAATCCTGCACGTCGATACCCAATCTTCTCAAAACAAGCATGCAAAAAGGGATCAGTGAAGTGGCCTGCATGGCCGTATCCGCAAAGAAAACGTACCTTCGTGAAGCCTTCTCCACAGACGCCTGGAACCGCCTCCAGACGTCTGCTTCGTTATCTGGACGTCACTCCAGACATCTGATTTTAGGAGAAACCTAGAACCAGAACTTGCTTTCGCCTTCTCGCACCGCGCGTGGCCGCACCGTGCCCCCTCGCCTGCAGCTCTGGCTACAGCAGTGTCGGGGAGGACATCCCCGATGCACTCCTCCACCTTGCACATGCACCACTCTAGCCGTGTGCTCACCGGTGAGCTCCCACGTGAGCTCGCAAGCTCACCTCCTCCTCTCCTTACACCGCTCCTCTCCACCGCTCTCGTGCTCTCGCTCGCTCTGGGAAGAAGAGAGGAAGGTGGCAGGTGGCTGAGAAGTAAGGAGAACGAAGGTGGAGGAGGGGTTTTATAAGGTGGGGTTTAGGGTTCTGCTGGGGGCAGAAAAGAGAGAAGAAGAAGAAGGGGAGGAAAAATGAGAGTACTGTCTGTGCGCAGCACGCGCGCTGACGCGAGGTCGTACTGAAATTTTTTGATTTTCAGACGTCTGGGAATGTGTCTAGACGTTTGACCCACAGTCCAGACGTCTTAAAAGGCTCAAATAGCATGGGTCTTAACAGCCCTCCTGCAAAGTGCCATGTCGCCTTTGCCATGTACCAGGTAGAGAGTGCCGCACACAGGTGGTGGAGGGTAGTCAGAGGCTAGGAGGGGAGAGAGCCGACGTGGGACCAGTTCGTGGCTTTCTTTTGCGAGCAGAACTTTCCGTAGACTTGGCCGGACCAGAGGAGGCAGGAGTTCCGCACTCTTCGCCAGGGGACGATGACGGTTAGCACGTTCCTCACACGTTTTCTGGAGCTGTCAAGTTTCGCCCCGACAGTTGTGTCTACTGAGGAGGAGTGCCTATGAAGGTTTACTGAGGGGCTCCAACCTACTATTCGAGGGTATGTTAAACCCCTGAAGCTGCCCACTTTCTCTCGTTTGGTCGAGGTAGCCATGACTTATGAGGAGACCAACCCGATCGTGCAAGACACTGACAACAGACGGAAGAGGCCCTACCAGCTAGAGTACTCTCAGGGTCGTCGGGAGAGGAAGCACACGACACCCGCAGGAGAGTCGTCTCGTTCTGCGGGGCCACCAGTGACCTTTGGGGGCCCCAGACAGGGGCCAGTTGCCAGCACTGGACCACTCAGTCACCAGCAGGGACCTACTGAGGGAGGAGGTTATGTACCCCTCAGTTACCAGTGTGGCTAGCCGAGCCACATCAGGAGGGACTACCCATCTAGGGCTGGAGCACAGCAGATGCTCCCCGCATCGAGCGCTGGAGGCCGAGCTGGTGGTCGTGGTCACCAAGCGCGTGGGGGAGGACAGTAGTCATGAGGAGGATACCGGCGAGCTGTTGCTCGCCCGACCCAGAGTATAGTTGCTTCATCTGCACCGAGAGCTGAGAGGCGCATCAACACCCTGACATACAGAGACGCCAAGGCTTCAGGTTCTATGGTGTCAAGTATAGTTACTGTTTCTGGCAGATTAGTGTACGTACCTTTTAATTCCAGCGCCACCCACTCCTTCGTCACTACGAGTTTTGCCGTCAGCTTAAGGCAGGGCAGTGTACTATTAGAGGATCCATTTGTGATAAGAGGCCCAGGTGGCCAGTTGTTTGTAGCCGAGGAGGTCTACATGGACTGCGAGGTCAGTAGGGCATGGCGGACATTTTGGGGGTTGTGGCGAGGCGAGCGGTGGCTTGTGGTGTTGTGAAGGCCTTGCTGGAGCTCAGTCGGTTGCGGGGAAGACGGAGAGCGAACGTCATGAATGGCGGTTGAAATGAGATTTTAATGAGGAGGAAAGAGAGTAGAGGGGAAGAGGAGGTGGGGAAACCTAGTTTTATTAGTCGAAAGGGTCAGGAGGACGCTGACTGTGATTGGCTGACGCAGTGGAGGAGAATTCTCTCGTGGAGGTGTGGCAAGGAAGAGGGAGATCTAGGAGCCCCTAAGTTGGTCGTCGAGGAGCGGACGAAGGAGGGGAGGAACGTAGCACTCCCAATTTGGTCGTTAGGAGGCCATAGGATGACGGAGGGAGAAGCTCACCGGAGTGAAGGTGGAGTGAGCCGGAGAGAGGAAAAGAAGACTTATTGTGGCTCAAAACCTTCCTAAGGAGGTAAGGCATGCCTCAGGGGTCCATTTATAGGCTTAGGATGGAGTTCCAAGATTGAAAATAGGCTTGGAAACTCCGAGCTTCTTGCGCATGCAAGATACCCATATATTCAAACTGTTCACATGAGACTTCTAGGGGGTTTTAGGATTCATGAACGGTTCCATTTGGAAGGGAATTCCTCAAGGAATTTCCCTTTCAATTTTCGGAGTGTTTGATTGAGAATCGAGCGAGAAATCCTCGCTTGAATCTCGACAGTGAAGTTTTGACCTTCCAAAAATGATGTGGGGAGCTTTTTGCAAAGAATGATGATAAACATAGGGATCCATTTGCAATTATTTCAAAAGTTAAGGGCATATGTGTGAGAGAAAAGAGTTAGACAAGACTGAAATGCAAACTAGGTCAAGGTGATCTCTAATTGGGTCCAAATTTTGGTAAAAACCTAATTTGGATCCAAGGAATCTGATGGTGAAGTTGGATTTAGGTTTTGACCAAGTTTGTCTGGGTAAATTATGCAAAAATCCAAATTAGGGCAACTGTTCGTCTGAGACTCTATTTTAAGTCAGAATGGTTTCCAATGGCGAAATCAAGCATACCAAACCTTAGGGAATATTCTTATATGATTTTTAGGAGGTTTAGATGAGTTTTATCCTGACGAGAACCTCAGTGAATTAAGCAGGTCTATTTTTAGGGTTTCAGATATCTACAAATTCTCGTAACACGTGAAAACCCCTTTGTATCTGCACGGACCCTCTTGTTAAACTTTAATGCATATTTGACCTTTAATAAATCCCTTAAAAAACCTATGGTTGTTCAGTAATTAGGATATTCTATTAAAACTGCAGTTTTACGCCTATTTTACTATTTATCTCTCATAATGGAATTGCAGTGAATTATGATCTTCTGACGGTTATGTAAGAGTATTTATCAATTGATTATGACTAATTTAAGCTAGATATGGCTGATGATGACGTTGTCATCAGTCCATCTGCCTCAAATCAGCCATAGTCATCCAATTGAATTGGGTACCTTGATTGGGTCCGCCTCATATTCAGTCCCTCTCGTCTTTTCTATAGTACATGCACAGAAGGGGGTTTTTAAGACTTACCTTAAGGCCTCCATTAGAATCTAATCTGAATCGAGGTCAAGCCCCAATTGTCATGTGAGTTTAATCCAGTCAAATTCTCTTTTGATCAATCTAAACCTGAATTCGAGTCATCATTTTCTAATCCACCACCTAACCTGATTCAATCACATGGAAATCAACCTGAAAAATTAAGGAAATGGCCAGTAGCCCTGAACCCCATATAAGTATGAAGGATCAAATGATTGAGGATGCTAACAGATGCAATGAAGAATTTTTCAGAACCTTAAAACCCGTTAGCAAAAATCAGGCTAGTGAACCAGTATTGTGAATCCAATTATGAACCACATCCAAATGATTGCAACCCAGATTTCATGTGGTTCAAATCGGGAGACCCTCTTGAAACAAATGGGAGCTATAAGAAAACTACATAGAACTGAGGGAATGTAATATCTTGAAAATCAGGAATTATGGGAAAAATACCAAGATTTCTTTAAATAACGTGGGGATTTGTTGGATCAACTTGAAAAATTGATTGACGAAAAATATCCAGACTCCCACCCAGATCTTGATTATGAATCTTGGGATAATTTTAAGGATAACCTGGATTTTTCCTATCCCAAGTGCCAAGAAGATGGGTTCTATGCTAAATCCCCAACCCAATTTCAATTAAATGGTGATTATAAAGAATTACCTGATATTGAAAATCATCTTTTAGGTTGGAAGGATTCCATTACAGGTGTTTTTGATTTTGAACCAACAACAGAAGTTTTTGAGGTTGATTTAACTCGAGAGCATGCCCAAACACCTATAATGAATTTGATTATGAATTCCTCAAGGATGTAACTCCCACACCTTATTTTGGTGAGGTCTTCCTCGAGCAAAATTCTGATATCCCAAATAAGCTAAATGTCAATTCTAGTAACCCAATTCCTAATTTTGACCTAGAATCTAAATCTGAACCTATTTAGGATAACAAAAAGGCTCAATTTGAAAAGAATGAAATCTCGGCATTTAAATATCTTGATGAGCCAATTTTTGATGATAAAATCTCTCCAGACTCCTTGAACGAGCATAACGATTTATTCAAATTAGAGTCGATTTATGATGGAGAATCAGAGGAATCTGAAGAGTCAAGATTTAATTGGATCTTCCCTAGATTTCTAGAAACCAGGCCTATACTTGATGATGAAATTCCAATCAACTTGGCATCAGAATCTAGGTTAGACCAATTTCAAATTGATAACTCAGTTTATTTTGATTTTTCATGAGAAGGTGATCATAATTCTGATACAGGTTCAGAAAAATCTTATCACCAGTATTCTTCTAGATTCTCCTATGCTAATGCTGATTTTGAATCCTATTCTAATTCAGGAGAATCCTTGCTTCCAGAAGATTATAGCCCAATTTATCACCTCCATATCTAAGACCCATTCTTTGACTCTGATTCCGAGGCCATTGATTGGGAATTCAAAGCAGTTGCACCACTTGATCAGGAGACATCTCAGGAAGGGTTTCTTAAGCTTCTCAACAGCTGGTCCCTACCACATAACCCTACCAGAACCCATTCGTATCCTGAATCACTTCATTCGGATCCAACGAGGGATGAATTTCCTCCTCGGTTTGACGACGAATGGGACATCGATCAAATTGAGAATCAATTACAAATCATTTCTGATCCCATCAGTAGGGTTCTTATATTTTTCACTAATCCATTATCTATTGAGGACCCCTACGCTGAATTGGCTAAGCCTGTGCAGCCAAATTATCGCTTTTTATTTCTAAATTTTTCTTAACCGAACTGCACCTAGTGGGCTCCACATCTTTTGATCTCATTTCCCAACCCACCAGACTCGTTGGCTTTGGCCTGCACAATTAGTCAATTGATCTAAACAAGCACCTGGTTGAACCAACCAAGCTAATTATTAAGGTGCTTGTTTTACAAAATTCTTCCAATTTGATTACTCCTTCATTTGACATCTTTCGCTCGGCTGAAGGCATTAAATTCAGCACTTAACGGGAGGCAACCCGTCATCTGAAAAACCCAAGACCTTTCTTATCTACTTTGAGCAAATCATTCCTATTACACTTTAGACTTCCTAATTTAATAACAGTCTTTTCTGACCTACCCGCCCACCCTTAAACTTATTCTAAAATTATGAACTAAGCTGAATGTGAACCTATCTTATTTGCAATGAGGGTATTGCAAAACTTAGGCATGGAGGGGTGTTGAAGTGCAATTATCTGAAATTCATGTTTGAAAGGTTCTCACACAAAAAAAATACATTTAGATTCTTTTAGTAAAAGAAAAAATAAAAAGGGAGAGGATTTTAAGAAGGGACCAAGGTTGTACATTATTTCTAAAATGGTACACAAGGGATTTCATTTTTAACAAACTTAGAATTGAGTCAGAAGATCCTTTTGTTAGACTTTTTAGGTCTAAAAATTTAGATTAGATTAGTTTATCTCTCAAAGAACTCCTTTTTGACCCTTGACAATTCTGAGTTCTAAAGCCTGTTTAGCGACCTGAGTAGTACTTGACTCAATTCTCGTTCAAAAACTTGATGACTTTTGGAAACCAAGTGTCAAAATCGATATACACATAAAAGCCAACCATCTCAAAAAAAAAAAAACATATATATATATAAAATCAATTTCCCGTACTTTAGTCTTGGTGAAAAACCAAGGTAATTGATTGGTTTGAGTTCCCACCATCGAGAAGGAAAATTTTCCTTTGATGACACGTTGAAAATATGTCACTACCTCGATGCTCGCTCTGAATTTTAATCACATATCTTTACACAGAGCATATAGAACTCATTTCACAGCTCAGGTATCTCAAACGGTACTATCTCGAAGCATCAGGGCATGAGCCTGAGCCAGCTAAGAGCACCCCTTAAAATGCTTTTTGTTTAGGGTTGTGAGCTTCTAGGGTCCTTCATGGACAATGCTCTCATGAGTGTTGGTGCCAAAGCCCCCATCGAGGATTTGGTGACAGGAATGATGATCTCGACACAATTGTATTAGGGCTGATCCGAGTTTAGGTATGGGGGAGCAAAACAAAATGCATTTTTATATTAAATAATTCTTTCAAATACACTGCAAAATAAATAAAGTTGGCTAATCACAAAAGCACTAACACTTGGATTTTCGGGACCAAGCAAGCCATGGTACAAGTTCTGAGGTCAAGGAGGCTCTAACTACAAAAACGGGTTTTAAGGGTTGTAAGTGTTGTTTCCCTACTAGGAGGGGATGACGTAATAAATTGTGGAATAGAATATAAACAATCTCACAAAAAATTCAATCACACAATGTACACAAGTATTTTTAGGTGGAAACCCAAACAAGGTGAAAACCGCCACCTAACCCTCTCGAGTTAGGATTTACCGATCAACCAAGTTGATCAAATCCACTAAACGAATCACTTAAATGAGGGTGATTCAACCTCAAATACAACCACGCTACTTTATACGAGGGTAGCATACCTCAAATCCCTTCTCTTCACGAGAAGGATTTTGTCCCACGAAGGAGACGGGAATTCGAAAAGCGAATACCCAACCAGATAACAAAGTAAAATAACAAATATAGTCCTATAGAGCCAACAAAGATTTAAGCCTAGCTTCTATAGGAATTACGATGCTTCCCTTTGCAAGAAGTGCGTCGAATTGATGACGCGGGTGCATGATCCACGCGACAGCGCATTGTTGGTGCTAGAGCACCACGATCATTTGTTTTGATGATAACAAAACACGTGTTATTTAACATTTGCAATTTGAGTCCTAGATTTCAGGTCAATTGCAAATGTGGACGTGTTTAGACGGAACTCGAGCTCGCATCCAGGACGGATTGGAGGAGCTTGACGGAAAACAGAGGAGGTTCGCGTGGAGCGATAGATTGAAGATAGAAGACAAGAAGAATAGGATAGATTCTTTTTAATCCTTTCATGTACTTTTATCTTTATCTTTCTTGCTCTTTATTTTCCTTAGAAAATTATGTTAAAGAGCCTCAAAGTACCCTAACAGTAGTCCTAGGAACACCGGCACAACCCTAGGATACTTAGGTTTTCTGTAGAACACTTAGAAAACCAATATAGGGTTAAAACAGACTTTCCAGATGTCTAATTCACAAATCAGACGTCTGATAAAGTATTTTAAGACGTCTGACTGTTGTTTCAGACGTCTGATAACTGTTAGGCTGGACATAGTTAGTTCTGTCTGATGAAATCAGACGTCCAGACCTTAGACCAGACGTCTTAGAAGACGTCTGATGGATTTGCCAGACGTCCAATTAGTGGACCGTTGGCTGGCTTAGCAAACAGTCAAGAATATGACCGTTAGAGCCTTATCAGACGTCCTTAGGCCTTTCCAGACGTCTGATAAATGACCGTTTTGCCTCGGCTGTCCCAAAATCTCTTCTCAGAGATTTTCTAGCCGTTGCAACGTTTGGAAATCAATTCCCACAGTAAAAGTAGGTTTCCAGACGTCCAGATATAGTGCCAGACGTCCTGCATGTCATCTGATGGACTTGCACAAAAACCCTGTTTAGATCTGATTCAAGTCAGGAGGAAACCCGCATAGAATCAGACGTCTGACACTTAAATCAGACGTCTTAAAGTGGCCTTCCAGACGTCTGATGCCAGAGTTAGACGTCTGATAACCCTGTCAAATGTAATCATTGTCCTGATTTCGGCCTGATTCTCTTGGACTTTGTTCCCAACGGCTATGGAAGCTTTTCTAAGCCTTCCAAAGCCTTCCTAAGGCCTCTATAAATAGAGGGGAGCCTTTACACACCTACACACCAAGAGAAACACAAAACATACACAAGATACACACTTAGAAAAACACAAGACACACTTAAGCAACATACTTCCACTCTCTTGTGTCCAAGAAGCTCTTGCTCTTTAAGCTCAAGTTCTACATCTTGAGAGCATCATTCCCTTCGCGCACCCGCTCTCCCGCCGTTGTCTACGAGAGCGACATTGCGCCGTTGCGTGGCTCACTCACCCGCGTCATCGTCGACGCACTCCTTGCAAAGGGGAGTTTCCTAAATCCTATAGAAGCTTAGGTTAATTACTTTGTTGGCTCTATAGGTTTGTTGTTTTATTTTACCTTTGTCTTTTGGTTGGGTATTCGCTTTGTGAATTCCCATCTCCTTCGTGGGACAAAATCCTTCTCGTGGAGAGAAGGGGTTGAGGAACGCTACCCTCGTACTTGTAGCGTGGTTGTACTGAGGTTGAATCACCCTCGTTTAAAGTGATTCGTTTAGTGGATTTTGATCAACTTGGTTGATCGGAAAATCCTAACTCGAGAGGGTTAGGTGGTGGTTTTCACCCGGTTTGGGTTTCCACCTAAAAATACCTGTGTACATTGTGCGATTGATTTTTGTGAGATTGCTTTATATTTTATTTCCGCATATTATTACGTCACCCCTCCTAGTAGGGAAATTTCAACGGTGCTCTCGTGAACTACGGCAGGAGAGCGGGTGCGCAAATGATTGATACTCTCTAGATGAAGAACTTGAGCTTGGAGAGAAAGAGCTTCTCTTGGACACAAAAGAGTGGAAATGCTTGTTCTTGGTGTCTCTAGGTGTGTCTTGAGTGGCAAAGGCTCCCTTCTATTTATAGAGGCCTTAGGAAGGCTTTGGAAGGCTTTGGAAAGCTTCCATAGCCGTTGGGTGCAAGGCCCAAGAGAATCAGGCCGAAATTAGGAATAATCATTGCACTAATAGGGTCATCAGACGTCTAATCCTGGCATCGGACGTCTGGAAAACCAGTTTAAGACGTCTGGGAACAAATTCAAACATCCGATTCTAAGCGGGTTTCCTTACTGACTTGGATCAAACCTAAACAGGGTTCTAGTGTATGTTCATCAGACGACAGGCTGGACGTCTGGCACTAGGTCTGGATGTTTGGAAACCTACTTTTTCTACGGGAATGGATTTCCAAGAGATTGCAACGGCTATAAGATCTCTGAGAAGAGATTTTGGGTCAGCCGAGGCAAAACGGTCATGCATCAGACGTCTGGAAACACTTACGGACATCTGATAAGGCTCTAACAGTCATATCCTTCAGTATTTGTTAAGCGAGCCAACGGTCCACTAATTGGACGTCTGGCAAAATCATCAGACATCTTCTAAGACGTCTGGACTAATGTCTGGACGTCTGATTTCATCAGACAGAGCTAACTAGGTCCAGCCTAAATGTTATCGGACGTCTGAGTCAACAGTCAAACGTCTTAAAACTCATTACCAGACGTCTGATTTTCAGATTAGACGTCTGAAAAGGCTGTTTGAACCCTATATTGGTTTTCTAAGTTCTCTACAGAGAACCTAAGTGTCCTAGGATTGTGCAGGTGTTCCTAGGACTACTGTTAGAATACTTTGAGGCTCTTTAACATGATGTTCTAAGGAACAAAGAGAGCAAGGAAATAAAGACAAAAGTACATGAAAGAAATAAACAGAATTCTATCCTATTATTCTTGTCCTTCCATCTTCAATCTATCTCTCCTCGTGAATCTCCTCTGTTCTCCATCAAGCTCCTCCAATCCATCCTGGATGCGAGCTCGAACTCCATCTAATCACGTCTCCATTTGCAATTTGACCTGAAATCTAAGACTCCAAGTGCAAATGTTAAATGACACGTGTTTTGTTATCATTAAAACAAATGATCGTGGTGCTCTAGCACCAACAGTAAGAACCAGAAAAAGGTAGATTAGTTGAGTTCTTAAGTTGATATGCAAGTCCTGATTATGCTAACCTTAGGATCCAAAAGACTTATTTTAACATCTTATCTTTAACAAAATCCCGTAGCTATATTATTCTGAAAACACAACTAAAGTCCTAATTTTCTTTTAATCCAAAAATAATAATAATAATAATAATAAAATTGGAAGAAGAAGAGATACGAATATTTTTCAGCTAAATGTCAAAGATACCCTTATGCTAAGGGACTCTAGAATTTGCTAAGGGACTAGTAAATTGTAGGCATGGGGGTATGATGGCATTGCCATCATTCACTATATCTATCCTAATTTGGCTAAGTTATAAAGTTAAATTCACCTAATTAATATATTGAAAGGGTATAACTCAATCAAGGTTGCAAAGAAAGAAATCAATCAAAATTGGGGTTAATTCTACAATTTTCACGAATAATTATTAAAGAAAAATAGCTGGAGGGTAAAATTACAATTAATTAAAGGTCAACTGAGCTTAAATGTCCCAAAAATGGGTTAGTATTGAGTAATTTAGGATTTACATTCAAATTAAATGTTTAATTCTAATAAAAAACCCTAATTTCAACCCTACTTCAATTAACATAGTTTCGATGAAAATAAATGTAATCTAAACCTTCTAAAAATTAATTAAAAATATTTTATAAGATTTGGCATAGTCAATTTGACGATCGGAACTCGTTTTGACCTAAAACAGAATTACAGGCGGGAATCTAAAACATTTTGGGTCTTATTGTAAATTGAACATGAAAATGACATCAAAACCTAAAATTGAAGTCACTATTAAATTTCTCATGTCCAAATTAGGTTACCATAAAAATTTGGGTTCATTTGGACTTCATCTTAGTCAACTTTGCATTTTGATCCTTAATTCCTGATTTCCTTACAAATGCCCCCTCAACTTTCACTTTCTTTGCATTTATACCCCCGTGAGCACCTTCTCCTCCTTCCCCCCCAACCCCTCCGACCACACAACTTCGGCGAGTTGTTCCTGTAACCTCCGACCCTCTCCTCACACGCCAACAAGCTATAAACCTTCCCTACCTCACGCCGTTGCAAGTCATCGAGTTTTGGCAAGCGTAACTCCCCTCCTTCCTCCGCGAGCGCCGCCATTGCCGTCGACCTTGGAGCTTATCAATCTCCATCCTTCACCGCTCATCCGCTGAAATCTATTGAGGGCTCCTCTTTCTCCCGTCGTCGCCGTTTTCCCCAACAATGGAAGCAGTTCTCCTACCCTCTTCCTCGCTCCAATCTTCTCATCATCCTCTTCTTCTCCAAGTCTAGCGGCCACACCGGCCTCTTCCCCGACCTCCTCTCCTCCTCCTAGGTAACTTCTCTTCTCTCTCTCTTCTTCTAGATTAGGTTAGGCACCTTAGATCTAGATTTTAACCCCAACAACTCCTCCCTCTTCATCTCCTTCCCCACGCACAGCCACCCTTTGTCCACGCGCCAGCCCTAATTCCGGACAGCACGCCTCACAACTGCGTCCACCCTCGCCGATCACCAACTGCCCCACAACCTTCGCCTTGATGAGAGGAGCAAAACCGCTCTACCAATCGAGGGTTTTGATGCCTTCGACATGCCCCCCCGACACACGCTGCCACCGCCCCCTTCCCCAACATTGTCCGGTCATCTCTAACATCCTCGCACCAATCCAACATCACCTCCACCTTCATGGCATCATGGCGGAGCTTCTCGACTTGTTGGAAGTAAGCTTCGACGTGATCTGCCCCTCGTCGGAACCACCCATCTCCACCGCCTTCACCGGCCACAAGCCGATCATTTCTTCTCACTCCACGTCCCGAGGCTTCGCGAGAAGCTTCCCGGCACCACAAGGATCACGTTACGACCTCCAGCAAATCCTTTCATGCCTTGAAGAGCTCCGACCAGTTCATCGATCCAACGCCGAGACTCCACGCCATCTATTGCTGAATGCAAGGAGGAAGAAGAGGAAGAAGAAGGTAGGGACCCATCCGCGAGAAAAAATGTTTGCAAGGACCTAAATGCAAATTATTAGGGACCAAAATGCAAACTTTTAGGGACTAACTTGTAGTAATTCGTTGAAGGATTATTTATACATAGAATCTTAGCGTAATATCTCATCAAACCATATTGTTATTGCCCAGCTGCGACTAACTAGATGAACACATGATAATTATTTTGATTATTACATTTTCTGAACATTAAAAAATTTTAGCACCTAATATAATCATCTTATTTTGAAATTTAAAGTGCTACTGTGAACATGTTCTATTTTTAAGGCCTGACTCCACGTAACAAGTTCACTCGAGTAATTTATGAATATTTTAAATAGTGGTAATCCTTGTATATTTTTGCTGCCAGAGACGACCTCAGATTTTCTTCTTTAATTTGAGTTATAAATTTAAAAGTAAACATGCTTTTATTGGTTATATTATGATACAAAACGACTTTTAAAACACCATAGGAGCTCGTCAACATTTTCACGTCATTGCCGGGGAGCTACATGCACTTATCACTATTATTTCTGATTTCTGACATATCTACCTTGTTTTGATTGTTTTGCAAATTGAATTTGATTAGGGCATCTGGCTTCTCTGATCTTTGGGCAACCACTCCGTGGCAAGTGAAATGACCCGCCGGCCTTTTAGTTGGATAAGACATCTGAAGTGTCAGTCAGACGTCTGTCTAGACATCTGGACATAGATCCGGACGTCCGAAAGTGTGGAAAATCGAAACCTACTTTTCCTTCGCGCATGCGTGGCGCGCGGATCGTTCTCTCTCCTCGCGACCCTCTCACTCGAAACCCTAATCCTCTCTTTTTTAAACCCCCCACACCTCTTTTATTCTCCTTATCACCACCAGCCACCGCCCCCTCCCTCTCCTTCCCCTGCAAGTGACCACCTTTGTCGTTGTTGCCTTTCCCCCTGCTGCGAGCGAGTGCGCAAAAGAGGGAGGGAGGGAGAGCATGAACAAGTGAGTGAGGGAGAGTGAGAGGGAGCGAGCGAGCGAGCATCAGAAAGAGGGAGAGGCCTCACGAGAGCTCGTCTGCGAGGGGTATCTTGCAGCGGGAGCAATGGCACGAGCTCGGTGGTACTCGGGAGGAAGCTCGTGAGTGCGCAATCAAGAGCTCGTGGAAGGAGCCGAGGACTCGTGCAAGAAGGAAGGGTTCGCGGGAAGAAGTCCTCAGCCTCTTGTAGTCATGGGAGACGCTACTACGGCGCCTGCAGGCGAAGGCATGACGAGGACAGGCCGTGCGAGCAGATATGGGATACTGGTTTTCCAGTATCAGACGTCTGGAACATCGACCAGACGTCTGAAGAAGCATTAGGATGTCCAGAGCCGAAGTCGGATGTCTGAAAACACATTTTCGCGTGGAGGTACGTGTTTCCTGCACGACTTTCCACCATGCAGACCGTAGCGCAGGACTTTTTGGCTGAAAATGGGTCTGCATCTTCGTACACAGCTGCAGGGTGTTGGAAAGGCGCACGGTGCACCTTTCCAGGCACTTTTGAACATTTGAACACTTCGCCAGACGTCTGATGGCACTTTCAGATGACTAAAAGGAAGGTCCGACATCTGGAACTTCCCTCAGACAATTGCAGAGGAGTCCGGACGTCTGAGGCAGCTGCAGGAAGTGAGAGGTAAGATCTGACATCTTTTAAGATGTCTGGAAATAGTCCCAGACGTCTGATTTTGGATAGTACCGTGTTTTTGGCCCATTCAGGGCCTAAACGGAATTGGATTTCCGCAAACAAAGTACCATTGTTTTCCACTTGAGTTTCTCTATGTGCTCGTGTTGAGTACCTACTGTTTTGAGCTTTTCTGATGTGACTTAGTTGCTGGTACAGGTTACCAGCCAGTGGCGTGTTCGGGGCCCACCGAGACGACGCGATCTGGTTACCAGCTAAGTCTGATGTGACTTAGCTCTATTGTTCCTTTACGTCTCGTTTTTCCTTCTGCTTAATTATATTGCCTATGTGATTGTGGTTTATTTCCTACTTTTGGTTATTTCTCGTTGGACGACTAGGTCTTGGGATTAGTCAAGGCAAGTTAGTCTCAGGTCCTGTAAGGATCTGGAAATCGGGTCGTAATAGTAGGTAACTCTCTCTCCTTTCTTCTTAATCCCCTCTTTCTTTATATAGATAAAAAATAGGAAAGAAGAAAAGAAAGAAAAACTAGGATCGCACCCTTCCCTTATTTTTCCTAGAAATACCAATTGTGGAAAATTATTCTTGACTTATTTGAGAATTAACTGTGATTAAAGAGATTTGATTGTGGATTTGATACACCCAAACCCTAATTCCTGTACCTAATAGGGACTTATTAAGATTAATTGGAGCCATTGGACTAACACTATCATGATTGAGTCTAAAGGCTATTTAATTTAAATTGAACTGGACTCTACTTAGAGCCTATTAAGGTTTCAAAATTCTAGGGTTCTGATTTGTAGTACACTTTTGCAATTTTATAAAGTAAATATCTTCCTTCATTGTGTGTTACCCAAGCCCTTATTTGAATTGATTTAAAAATTCAAACCCTAAAATCAAGTTTTATAATCACTTGAACCCTAAAATTGAGGCTTAATAACCTGTTTGCGAACCAAATCAAGGGTGGTTCGGGTAAGTTAACCTGGATTTCATCCTTTAATCATATGACAGGTCAAGTGAAATTGGTTCACATTGTGAATCAATCAACCTAAAATTAAGTCACAATTTGGAATCAAATTCTAAATCAAGTGATAATTAAAGGCACATGCACAATTAGGCCTAAAATTGGTAAACTTAGGGCTTAATTCACATGTATCCGATCTACCTGGAATCACAGTGACAAGAAAAGTTGGGTGGGGGAAACCCTGCAACACATGAGGACGCTCTACCGTGTAGGGGTATTCACAGGACTCTTCCTTTCTGGCAGTACAAGTAATTCTCAGGCGAGTGGATTTGTGATCTAAAGGTCCAAGTTAATCGTGCGAGATTGATGTTTTAAAATCGTTGCGTTACAGTATAGTCGAAATCACGAAAAAAAATACAATTTATAGCTCGAATTCAAAAGAGTATCGGAGATCGAACACAGGGAGCAAGTAGGAATTCACATGCTAATCTCAATAAATAAATGAGCACAATAATGTTATTTCAATAAATATTAATCTATCACATTAAGATATTCAATGAAACTAAATGTATTTCAAGACAAAATAATGGTGATTTACATCACCAATTATTAGTCTAAGCACATATATTAAATATTCAAATGATGCTACAATAATTTCAACCGTACAACTTAGGTACTTAAATGTTTCAACAGTACCATCATTAAACCCAAATTAGACTTTTGGCAGGTGTCTCAGACGACTTAACTGCTATAGTGTCTTCTTCTTTCTTCTTCCTCTTCAGGCACGACTCTCTTCTTCTTCTTTCCTTCACGTCTTCCTTTTCTTCTTCTTCAACAGTACCCAAGCCATTGAGAGAGTTATGTATGAGTCAGCATAGGTCATGTTTACGCATATAGCTTGTAGTATGCAGTTGCTACACTACCTATGCTAGGACCTCGAGGTGATGGAATGGGATGTACGGTGAGTGTGGAGTTTCCTCTTGGCCAAGAGGACATTATCTACACGTCATACCTCTCGGAACATCGCAACGAGATCTCCTCGTGCTGAGGAATGGATATGGGACAATTAAGATTGTAATATCGAAGGCCATACACTGTAAAATTAAATTTGAAATAATTGGGAAGTAACTAGAAGTGTCATAAAGAAAATATGAGATTAGTACCTCTCTTTTCTGCATCTTTATTTATTTATCTATTTACTTATTTTGTTTCGTTACTTTCCCTTTACTTACACTACTCTATTCAACGTCTGCTGATGACTACTTTGAGACTTCGTACTCAAGTACCGTTGAACAATCAGGAGCAACTGTGTAGGGAACTACAGTAGTGGAACCTAGTTCAGTTCCTACAGAAGGTCCATGACGTCTGGAGTCCTTGCAGTCTAGTCTTTTCTTGTTTTCCTAGTAATGCCATAGATAATCTTCTCGATACTTTCCTTCCGTTAGTTTTGTGGTTATGTTTACTTTGGGTAGAATTTTCTTTTTATTACTTTATTTTCGCATTGCATCTTAATGTAATGTGATTAGCTGTTTGGCTATGTTGATATTTTATGATTACGTGCTGGATGACTGCGATCCTATTTTGATATAATTCTCGTACTCGACGATATGCACTCCACCGTCGATTTGCATGGTGGAGCTCAGGGCAGTTGACCTATATCCTTCTCAAATGACCTTAACCCATTCCTCAAAAGAACTGAAGCCACACTAACCATAATAAGCAAAACTCAACCCACTTCAACAAATAGAGATGGATCCAGCCTCGGCTACATGTACACCACCTCAGGCAACATGGCATTCTTTGAAAGCGCATGTATCAAGTTACAACCTCCCAAAGTTGAGAGCATGCATTTGACTTCTGTCTTAAATCTTTTATTTTACTTTCATTTTTAGATGTATATACTTATTCAAATTAAAACCAAAAAGGCCCCAAGTTTTTCCACCTGCTAGAATGCCTAAGAACTTTTATTCGGTATCTTGTTAGGTGTCAATTGTGCATTAATTGGATAAGACATTTATGAACACACATCAGGAGTATCTAGGAAAGACAAGATTTCCCCAAACATATTATACACTTTGAGATTCCAACCTGAAATTGCATACAAAATGCTAAACGTACATTTGATTTTGGATGCAATTGCTGACAGACCGACCATGTGTGTTTGATCTAATGACTTTGGTACTCAGTTCTTCCAATTCAAAATCATGTGCAGCTTTCACTTTTCATAATGGTAAGCCTCTCCTCTTTTCCATTGCCAACAATAAACTCAAAAAAAAAAGAAAAAAAATGTTTGTATGATAAAGATTCAAATCCAAACCAAGTTAATGATAAAAATGGGTCCCCTATATAAATAATTGTAAACTCTTTCAACGACTTCTATACTAATCAACAACAAAAGAAAGTGGATTGTACAAATCAACAACAAAAAAATGTGGATATCAATGCATCCGCACCTACCCAACCAACCATATTAAACTTAACTGTGATGCAAGACTGCCTTGGTGGGTGCTATTTATCTGCAAGATACAACATAAAAGGTATGCATATTATGGATCGAAGTTTCATTAGTTGAATCCACGGTAATGCTTGTAGATAATTGCTTTATTTCCACTGTGGATAGAATAACTTTCTAAGAAAAATGTTTAGGATGGAATTAGCATCTACATCATAGAATAAGAAAGGTGATAATTTCCCTAGCAAAAATAACATATTTGATCAGTATATTATGTAACATAATTTACTGCATTAACAAATAAGAACAAATTTGGAAGATGAAATCTTGTTACATATTACGAGTATTTTACATGCAATTGTCGGCAAGTATGTGTTTCATGGAAAATTTTACAAGGAATAAGCTATCTACACTCTCTTATACAAACATAGTTAATAGCTAATCTTATAAATATGAATAATTTGACAGAGTTATCTATGTTAGTTGAAGTCTTGAAAGACGTGAAGTGAAAGGATGAACTTGCTTTGGTTCATAGGGAATGAAAAGATAGCATTTACCATCCAACCCTATCTTAGGCATCAACCTCTATTTATTCATTAGTTATTACTTATTAGAGCTGGGTAATCATAAGTACTTGTTGCAAAGTATGTGTTCGACATGTGAAAGGGAATGTGATTATGTTGTTAGGGTTTGTCACACTGAAACTAGCAAAAATTTAAACCTATTTAGTACGGTCTTGCTATTGATTCCAAAACCTGATCAAAACCAAACTTCTTATCATATTATGTGAGGTTGTTTAATTGATAAAGCATTGAACATTGGAAATAAAAGTAAACCATTACAACCGGAGAAACAAATAGATAGAACCACGAAAGCACCTCAACCAACCAATCTAATTTTTCTTATGACATCCATATATTTCGAACACATCTTTCTTCTTTTTAAAAAAAATACTGGAGTAAAATTTTATTCATCCCCCACTTACAGGAGAAAAGAAAAGGGGAGGAAGGGGGACTAGACCAATACCCACCTTATACAAAAAAAGGAGAAGGACCATGACTCTTAGCCTAGTACAGAGGAAAAGAAAAAACCAAAACAAGAAGAAAAAGAAACAGAAAATAGGAGAGCAACAGCAGCTAAATAATATAAGGGAATTGAATTTTGTCCAAATGGCTACATAGCGAAGCCATATGGGGAGAGTCGAGGATGAATGATAAATTTTCCAATCTTCTTCAGCAAGGTTCGCCAATCCACATGCTAGAGCATTGATCGAGGGGTGCACAAAAGCCACATAATCAATTTGAGGGGAATTCCTAACTGCTTCATAATCTGCTTTAGCTTACCGCTCCACCTGATGTTTCCCATTCCACCAATAGTATATCAAGGAGTAGTCGACTTCCACCTGAAGGGATAAAACAGAGAGCACAGCAGTAGCATTGAAAATGGATTTAAGAATGGCAATTTCATCCTTCAAAATGGGTAGTCTACAATTAGCATCGTAGCAAAAGTCACCCTTGTAGTCCCGAATGGCCCAGCCACAATAAGAGAAAATCTCATCATGAGTAGTGGCAATATTGAGTTTAAAACCAGCAACAGGCCAAGCCCAAGATAAAGCAAAATTGGCAAGATGTTCAGATTTAAACCAATGGGACAATTCTGCTCAAGGAGAAGGTATTTCTTATAATCAAGAAGCTCATCATGTTTGAGGAGATTCCGAAGCCACCAAACATTGAACCAAACGAAGCTGATTAAGGCCTTAACACAATTCTTTTGATTGGCCTCTAGAAAGGTGCCATTTCTCATAATATAAAAGTAATTATTAGGATTAATAAGAGGGACGAACATTCTATCAAAAGTCTCGTTAGAGATATCCCTAACCAGATGGCTAAACTCAAATAGGTGGGAAAAGGTCACAATCATTGGGACAACAAACATATTTAGAGGGAAGGGTCACACCAAATTTAAGAATGCAATCATCCGTAGGGAGCTACCCTCTCAAGATTCTCCAAACACAAAGAGATGCAAAGAGGCATTTTGAGCCTCCAAAGGTCTCTGAAAACATTATCAAAAGAATTGGAGTGGAAATTGGCATTGTAAGCAAAGGAGAGGGAGAAGCTACTAGACGGGTCAAGAGTCCAAATATGCTTATCTTTGGCATCATCTAAATGGGTAGTCTGGATGTTGTTAAGGATGTGATCAGGGAGTAGAGAACTGAAGTCATCTTGCGGCAAGTTCTCGATCATGTCTTTACTAGAAATAGGGCTTGGTGTAAAAGTAGTGGGTAAAAGATCTCTAATAGAAGTATCACCGATCCAAATGTCAAACCAGAAATCAATCAAGCCTTCATGAACTTCCCAACGAAGGAGAGGTTTCATGGCCAAATACTCAGCTTCAAGAACACGGTAATGGATAGGCAAAGAAGGGGCAGAGAAATGGCCATAAAGGTCCTTGATCATCCTAGCATAAGGAGTGTCCCCAACAAGAATATTCCAGACTCTTTTCATCCTAAGAGCCTTGACCACCAAGGAGAGATCGCAAACACCCAAGCACCCCCATCAAGAGGTTTAGTGATGGCTTTCCAAGAAATCCAATGGTGAGGATGGTTTTGATCAGAGGAACCCCAAAAGAAGTCAGCAAAAATGGATTCCAATTTGTAGATGATAGATTTTGGAACCTCTAGAACATATAAGATATGGATAGGAACCGAAAAAAGAACATGTTTAATGAGGTGAAGTCTCGCAAAAGAGGAGAGCAAGTTGGCCTTCCAAGACCTCAATTTAGTGCGAATCTTATCAACCAGGTCAAAGAAATACTTGGCATTGGTTCTGCCAGAGAAAATGGGACAGCCAAGGTAAGTATATGAGAAGGAGCCAAGGTGGTAACCTGTAACATTAAGGAGTCTCATGATTCTGCCGAGAGGGAAGTGATTACCCACACAACCAAAGATTTTGGGGAGATTGACCTTTTGACCAATATTAGATTCAAATTCTTTAATGAAGTGGGAAAGAATATGGATGGAATTGAGATTACTATTCATGAAGATGATGATATTGTCAGCATATAATAAAGCAATGGGACTCTTGACTCCCCTTTGAAGAAGGAACGACATGATTTTACCCCAATAAACATGTTCCTTAGGACAACGGATGAAAGGCACCATAAAAATGTCAAAAAGGAAGGGAGATAAGGGATCTCCTTCTCTAAGACCACGCAACACTTTGAGGAAGGAAGAGGAAGCTCCGTCAACCAAAATGTAGGAGCCATCATGCTCAATACAATGTTTGATAAGGTGACAGCACAAGAAGAGAAACCAAAACGTTGCAAAATTTTGTAAAGAACATCCCATTCAACCCTATCATAAGCTTTTTCCAAATCCAGCTGGAGAATCACGTTGGAGCCATGGACTCTATGGTCAATAGGCTGGGTGACCTCAAAGGTGGCCGCAATATGATCAAACATCGAGCGGCCCTTAACAAAACTCGCTTGCTTGGGAGAAATAATTTTATCGAAATAGGTAGTAAGAGGAGCAGCAATGATACCCGAAGTAATTTTGTAAATAACGTTACAAAGACTAATAGGTCAGAAGTCCCCCAACTCATTGATGAATTTTTTCTTAAGAATTAAGGAGATGAAAGTGTTACTGAAACCTCGGGGAAGGATATCAGAATTAAAGAAGAAATTAATGGCAGTGGAAAGATCATATTTGACAAGGTCCCAAAAATGTTGGTAAAATTTAGCAATAAAACCATCAGGACCTGGGCAACAGTTGGAGACCATTTGCGAAAGGACATCAAAATTTTCCTTTTAAGAAGGGGTTGAAGTAATAAGGTCAGATTCCTCAAAGATCAGCGCTGAAGGAATGACATTAAGGAACGAATTAGAAACATTAGGGTCGGAGGAGGAAAGGAGATTCTTGAAAAGGTTGATAGCTTTAGATTCAGCAACACTCCAAGACGCACGGCCAATCACAGATACCAAAGAAGAATGAGAGCGTTCGGCAAAACACCTTTTGATAGTGGAGAAGAAGAATTTGTTACAACCTTCCCCATGTTTGATCTAGTCAATTTTAGCCCTTTGTTGATAGAAATCATTAAGCTTAAGCAAGACATCATCGAGGTATGTTTTAACAGAACATAGCTCAGCTGTCATATCATCATCCCAAGAAGAGGAAAGCTTCCTATCAAGGTTGTCATATCTAGAGTCCAGGTCATTAACCAGAGGTCGAACACATCTATTCCATATTTGTATATTTGGTAAGTGGCTAATTTTATTGCCCTTTATTGGTATATATAGATTGTTACCATTACAGCAGCAGCATAAGAATGCTTTCCATAAACTTTTAGTGTCAATTATGAGTTTAGATGAAAGGTCCCCAAACTGGTGTTGAATGTAAAGAGAGAACATTAGTTATCTTCACTTTTGCCTGCTAGAACATGGGTTAAATTACCTTTTTCTTTTTCAATCTCATACTGTTTGACTTAATGTCCCAGAAATCATTCGACATGTTGGACCTATTGTGTATTAATGGAACGTTCTGATGACATCCAAGCTATTCCTTCCCTCCACCTCCTTTACCCCTATGCCAAACTCCTTTCTAAGGCTAAAGAGACACTAAAGTAAAGTTTGTAAAAACAAAAAATCCGAAGAACCAATAGAGCCAACAAAAAAAAAAAAAAATTTGCAAGTCATAATTTACCTCTACCTTTTACAATCCTACATCTTGTTCATAAGCTCCTCCAACTGCTTCCTCTGCCTGTAGGGATCCTTAATCTTCTCTAGCTTCTGGAACACATTCCTTTCCAACAAGAAAAACTAAACATCGTGGATATTTTCAAACAAATGACGAACCAATAATCAAGAATCGATTTCTCACCTGAGACATAGAAGAGAAACGCTGATCCAGCCATCGAGATCCACCAACTCCTCACTGATCAATAATAGATCCATCATTATGTCCCTCTGTATTGCACTACCCCCTCCTCCTTGAAGGATGAAAATATCAATGGTAATCAAATAACGGTCTATCAATCTATCGCGTACTCGTGTTCGTAGTTGAAACTATCAAACAAATAACGAAGTGACAAACGAACTCAACCCTAATTGCAAAATGACTGTACCTTCTTAGGATGGGGTGACCGTTTTCAGATGCACGGATCTACGGAAGGGACGCCTATCCGCATAAGGGAATGGATGGAATGCATAGGGGAATTCCGTGCGTGTTGGGAGATGAAAATGGGAATTGGGGCAATCCCATTAATAGCTAAGAGAAGCATCTGGGCATAGTGTCTTCAGCAGATCACTCACCAAACCAATTTCTTTAATATGTTTTGAATAAGCCTTCCGAGCATGACGTTCTTCTTCTCTCTCACGATGTTCGAAACCTTCAGCCCCACCTGCAGGGAGCGATTGGCATTCAAAGATTCAATTTTTCCAATTAACCACTAACCACGTATTAAAACCTCATGATGACTCTCAATTAACAAATTTCACCCCAATAGATCCCCACCCATCAATTTTCGGAACTCTTGGGATGGTTGTCATCATCGAAGAGCTTGATGAGCTCAAGCTTCGGGTTTCTTGGACTTGTTGTATGTCATCTTCATCTTCCTCCCTCCAACGGCACCACCCGAGGTAGGAGCCTTTCGCATCACAAGGTGCCTCCTCTCTATCCAACACCTCTTCCCTGGCGATGATGGCCACAGTGGGAGGGGGGAGGGATCACATGCACCTCCCAATACCACCTTGATCGGTGGTGTGACCAAGGAGGAGGGAATGGGAGGTTGATCCTATAAGTACCTTTGTTTTGATGTACCAAAATTATACTTCTTGTAAGACCAATATTTTAGAACTCTCATAGATCAAAGCTTCTCTCATGGACCAAGATTAGAAGAATGATGATCTATATTTTAGTGTCTTTTATCTTTATTAAGTCTAGGATATTGTTGTAAGGAACCTCAAAATAAGTCTTAAATGGATTTTCACGCTTCAGTCTAAAATCAAGTTTCTAGGGTTATTGATCGACCAAATTAATTGATCAACTAACCAACTTAGTTAATCGATCAAACCAACCTATTTTAGGAAGTTAATTAATACTCTTTTGATCGAGCAATTAAGCTAATTAATCGACCAACCAATGGTCGATCAAATAACTAGATTGATCGACCAAACCTTGTTTTAATCAACCAATCTACCTTAATTAATTGACCAATTTAATTTCCTTTTCAGGTTGATCTTCTAGTATAAATAAAGATCGTACGTAGCCCTTTTTTCACACAACTTTCAATAGAAAAATCCTCTCAAAAGCAAAGAACTTCTCGTGCTTCTTCAAGTGCTTCTATACTTCGATTTTCATGCCTTTCAAAGTACATCGATTCATACCTCCACTGAAATTCTTGTTTGACTTTTATTGAGATTCCATAGCTCTACATTATTCTTTTTACATTGTTGTTTTGATTAACAGATCCCAAAGTTGTTGGGGAAGATCGATTGTTGTTGTTGTTGTTGTGCTTCTCTTCAGGTTGTAAAGAGAAGTGGTTTGTAAAGAGGTTGTGTCACCCTCGTTCAAGTGGTACGATAGTGGATTGACTAGCCTCGACTAATTGGGAAAATCCTAAGCTGAGAGGATTAGGTAATGATTTTTACCCGGTTTGGGTTTCGACTATAAATCCAGGTGTATTCTATGCTTGATTCTGTTGTGAATTTATTTTTGATTCAAATTTCTTTTACAGTGATACTATTCACCCCTCCCCTCTAGTATACTATTTCAATCCACAAACAACTCTCAGATCCGCCCGTGGAGCACCAACGTGTACCACCTCTACTCCATCATGAATGCCGTCGAGGCTGCCTTATCAGTTGTTGCTAATGACATTGACCGGCAGCGACGAGAAGAGACCAGTCTGGGGGAGGAGAGGGAAGATAGGAAGGCGAAGGAGCTTGTGATGGAAAGGAGGAAGTTGTTGACCAAAGCAAAGAGAGGATGTGGTGGTGGAGAACTCTTCTGCGGACCAATGATGTGAGAGAGAGGCATAATTTAGAAAGGGCGGGCTACATGCGAAGAGGTCCTAAATGCAACTCTTTCTTACCTTTTTTTTTTTTTTTGAATCATGAGATATTTCGTTAAAGAGAACAAGAGATTACAAAAAGACGCAACCTCGAAGAGGGAGGAAAAAGAGAAAATCGAATCACCCACACGATGGAGAAGGTAAACACCCCTGTGCAGAGGGGGAACAAAATTTTAAAGGAAATATAAAAGGCAAACAAACAAATGTCTTCAAGGAAGCAACTCGCAGCAAGCGTCGCACAAAGCCGAAGGATGACAACAGCACCACCGAAAATGAAGTTTCAGCAATCCCAGGATCCGTTCAAACAAGAACGAAGAAGCCAAAACGAGTCAGCAAGATCTCAGCAAAGTTGAGGCAGTCTCTAGCATGATCCCATCAAAAAATCGCAGGGGTGGAGAGTGGGATCCACATTCATGGACGACGTGGAGGAAGGTGAACGAGGTCACCGCAACGTGGAAGTAGATGATTGAAAATGGAGCTCTACTTGAAGAGGAGAAGATGAAGATGACGAGAACGATGGAGGGAAGGAAGGGAGGCCCCCGATCAGCACCGATCTGCCGATCGAGGGCCCGAGCAGCACTGTCATGTGGAAGGGGTTGGGGTGTTCTCACTATCTTGCAGAAGGGGTTGTAAAAGAGTTTCTGTTTACTTGAACGGTTGTTCCGATTCACACCCTTCTTCAAGCTATGTAAAGGGCTAAGCCTTTTTTTTGGGGGGTTAACCCACGTTTAGTGTGGGCTAAGGGGATCTAAGTTTAGGTTGCAAATATGGGATAAGTTATTTTTTGTTGGAAGGAGGTGTTGGTGCTAGAGCACCACGATCGTTTATTTTGATGATAACAAAACACATATCTTTTAACATTTTCTTTTGAGTCCTAGTTTTCAGGTCAAATTGTAAATGGAGACAGGTGTTTAGACGAAGTTCGAGCTCGCATCCATGGCAAATTGGAGGAGCTTAACAGAGGCGAAGGAGCTTCGCGATGAGCAAAAGCTTGAAGAAGGAAGGAGATGAAGAATAGGATAGATTTTCATTCTATTGTACTTTATACTTTATTTCTTTTGTTGCTCTTTTATTTCTTAGAATATCTGTTAAAGTATCTCAAAGAACCCTTACAGTAGTCCTAGGAACACTTGCACTAACCCTAGGATACTTAGGTTTTCTGTAAAGAACTTAGAAAATCAAAATAGGGTTCAGACATCCCTATTAGACGTCTAATCTAGAAATCAGACGTCTGATAGTGACTTTTAAGATGTCTGACTATTTGATCAGACGTCTAAAACATCTAGGCTAGACTTAATAGGATCTGTCTATTAGAATCAGTCGTCCAGACCTTAGTCCAGACATCTTAGGAGACATCTGATGCCTTTGTGTTACGAACGTGGCCTCAAGATGGGTTTTTAAGACGTCTGGGAAGTGGCCCAGACATCTGACCAGACGTCTAGAACACTTTTCAGATGTCTGGTATTAAATTTTTGCGGCGTACAAGGTTGCTTCTGCGCGCGCACCCGCCTCTCTCTTCTCTCTTTTTCTCTCTCTCCTCCTGCAGACACGCCATCTCCCTCTTTTCTCCCTCCCCTCGCTGCCTATATAAGCTCTCGCCCTCTCCCTCACTATCATCTCCTCCGCCCTTCTCTTCTCCTTCTCCCTGCCAGTGCGAGAGCACGAGCGAGTGGGGAAGCGGCGGGCGTGGGGTGTCGCGGAGGGGCTGCTGCAGCACGGGCAGCAGGCGGACGGGGCGCGGCGCGAGCGTGCGTCGCGGGCGGAGAGCAAGTCAGGCTCTGATTCTAGAAAATTTTCCAGAATCAGACGTCTGGGATTACGACCAGACGACGGTGAAGACGTCTGGAGGACTGTCCAAACGTCTGGCAGGTAAGATATTTCTATCTTCTTCCTTTTTCGGGTGTACGGCCATGCGGTCGTCCGCCGCGCCTTCGTCTGCGAACCGTCGTGCTGAGAGCAGGGTGGGTGCGTGTAGGTTCTGCTTGGGAGGGCGCGAGGACTCGCCATCTCACATGAATCGGACGTCTGGCCGCAGTGCCAGATGATGAGAACCTCATCATGAGCCATAACTAGCTCATTTTGACCCAATACAAAGGATAAAATCTCCTACATAACTCAAGGAAAGGCTTAACTCAGAGAATTCTGAGTTTAAGGAGAAAACAAGTCATAAGGGGTAAAAATGCAATTTTACCAGTATAATCTGCATACAGGGTAATTCAGGGTCCAAACATAGGTCAAAGCAACTTAATAAGAATAAAAGTGGGATGAGATGATCTAGCAAGGGCTACACCAATTCCAAGGAACTAAATGATAATCTGTAACCCTAAAACAAACCCACTTCAATTCACGAGGTTCAAGGCAAAGTAAAAATGGAATAAACCCTCTAAAATTCATAGAAAAATAATCTCTAGGGTTTAGAACCTTCAATTTGACCTTAGGAACCCATCTTGACCTACATTGAGAACCATACCCAATTAATAACTTAATTTGGGTTTTTGCGTAAATTGACCAGTCAAACAAGGTTTAATCTAGAAATAAAATTCACCATCAGATTCCTTAGGTCCTAATTAGTCATGTATAAAAACTTGAGCCTAAGAAGAAACCTTCTTGACCAACTTTACACTTTGGTCCTCATATATTTACTTTTTGGCCCTCAACTTTTGAACCCTCGCATTTTGGCCCCTAACTCTCCTTCGTTCTTTGCATTCAGGTCCCCCTGCAAAACCTGCCAGCACCATGCTCCGGCGACCTTGCGCGGAGCATGGCGCCGCGCAGGGTGAGGGGGAGAGTCTGGCAAGTAAACCGGGGGTGCCCTACGTCGTCAGCCGTCGCAGGGACACCCCCCTGGTCGCTGTAACCCACCATACCGGCCGTGCGAACGCACGGACGGTATGGGTTTCCATCTCCGGCGTCCTCCGGCGAGGGAGACACGTCATCTCCCTCCGCCTTCCTCCCTGATTCGGTCCCTATAAATACCCCCGTCGCTCCACCGTTCTTCCCAGCTCGGATCTGACGGAGAAAACCCCCAACTTTCCTCTCTTCTCACTCCAGCAGACGCCCACCAGCTCCGGCGGTTCTTCCTCCTCCTCCTCTTCGCTCTGCCGCAATACCAGCAGCAGAGACTTCTTCCCCTGCTCTTCCCGCGCCACGCCGCACCCAGCTGGCGCCTCTCCGGCCCTCTGCTCGCCGCCGCCCCTTCCCCCGGGCATCTTCTTCTCCGGCGACAGTCGATACGACTGTCGCCCGCTCCGGCCCCTCCTCCTCCTGCTAAGTAGGTAGAACTCCTCCTCTTCCTCCCCTCTTCCTTTTCCTCACTTTAAACATCTACTGTCGCCCTCGATTCCGACCCCTCACCCTCACCTTCTCCGCCTCCGGCGAGCCGCTCCCATCACTCCAGCAACCCACACGGCTCGCCGACCACCGCAGAACCTCCGCCTCCTCACCCTGATCAACCTCCGCCCTTCCACTTCCCCCACATCACCCTCTGCAACTCCACCGAACAAACCCATCTTCCGACCCACAGTCCGACCTAGGGCAGCCCTTAGGCTCCGCCCCGCCGCCTACACACCCCCCGACCACCTTCGCCGTGCCACGGCGAAGGTCCTCCGCGTTTCTGATTGGGCCGAGAGGCCGTTTTTCTGTGGGCAGGTACCTGCGCTCGTCTCCGCCATTGTTGAAGCGAAGCAGCTTCTTCACCTGCTGCCCCAGGTGCGAAGCGCCCAGGTCACCCTCCCAGGCTGTGCGGGGGCACTTCGGCAAAGCGTTAGGCTGCAGTTGAGGAGAAGCTCTCGCGCGAAGCCCTCGCGCTTCGCCTCGACTGACCTGCACTCCTCGCCCACCACGCACGCCGGTGGGCCTGGACCCGGGCGCGACCCGTACCCGGCTACCCGGCAGCTCTGGGAGAGCTATCCTATGAGCGGATTCTGTGAGAGAGAGAGACGCGGGGGGAGGGTAGAGATAGGTTTTGCCCCTCTCTGATCAAGCTGTGTAAGTGTGCAGGCACAGGTGAAGAAGAACCGTGGAAGAAGACGAAGGTTGAAGGAAGGAGGATCACCGAGCGGCACTGTACCAGCGGCGGTTTAAGTCGTCTGATTGGAAAATCAGACGACGTCCTGAAGGCAAGGAAGGAGAAGGAAGGCGAGGCAGAGGAGAACGCAGAGAGGCCAAGACAAGAACTGAAAGAAGAAAAAGAGCACGAGAAGAAGATCTGAAGAAAGGAAAAGAAAGGAAAGAAAGAAGAAGAAGAACAGGACCGCTCTGCAGAAGAAAGAAAAGAAGAAAAAGAAGAAGAACAAAAAGAAGAGAGCAGAAGATCTGAGAAGGAAGAAGAGGAGAAGCAAAGAGAAAAGAAGAAAAGCCAACAAATTCTCTCTCTCTCTCTTTCTTTATTTTTGTAAAAGAAACTTGTACCCCTAGAATACAACTTGCTCCCTGAGTTCGACCTCGGGAACTCTTTATTTCCGAGTAACAAATTGTATTAAACTGGTAATCACCTCCCTCTATACTATACTACGACGAAATAATAAAACTATAGAGGAAGGCAGCCCCACCAGTTTTTGGCGCCGTTGCCGGGGAGCAACGGTTATTCTAGAGGTAAACATTCCTGTTTCTTTTCTGATAATCTCCTCTCTTTTGTGCAGCTACAAGAAATCAAGAAAACAAGCAACCGCACGACAACCACTCCGAGGACAGGTAAAATTTTTTCCTCTTGCTATTAACCCCTAAACTCTAAAGAGGAAGAAAAGAAAAGAACAAGCAATATAGGGCTAACCTGTCTTCCATACTTAGTAACCATAAAGAGTTGCATGTTTTCAACTCATTACTCCTGCACACTATTAAGGGTATTTAAGGGCTAACACATTCTTGCTTGAGCCCTAATTACCCAACAAAGAATTAACTGGACCAAGTAGAGCCAACCTAGGATCCAACACTAGGGATTTAGAGACACACTCCTTAAGCAAGAATTGAGAAAACCAAATGAAGTGTGCCCAAGCCCTTGTCTGAAAATACCTATTCAAAGAAAACCTAAAACAATTGGCTCTCTAAACACTTGAACCCTAAAAGACAGGACCTAAAAGCTCTCAAAGAAAACAAGAGGTAAAGTTGACCCCTTGGGTCAACCAACCTTAAATTAGGTCACTCTTTGCACTTAAAAGACTAAAGTTCAAGTGAAACCTTAAGCACCCTGATCTTAAAATTGGTAGACTTAAGAGGTCAAGATCCCCATTCTGGTCTACCTGGAACCGCAGTGACAAGAGAGGTCGGGTGGGGGAAACCCTGTAACCCGTGGGGACGCTCTACCGTGTAGGGGTCTTCGCGGGACTCTCCCTCTCTGGCTGCCCAGGTAATTCTCAGGTGGACGATCTTTCTGATCAAGGGGTCCATCTGCCCCGCACCTCTATAGTCACCCAACACGTTTTTGGGTGTCTTGATTGGGTCCAGCACCTTCTAAACTTACCTCTTCCAACAGTGCATGTACGGAAGGAGGTCCTTAAGACCATCCTTAAGACCTCCTTTAGAAATTCGCTCCCGTCAAGGCCAAGCCTCGACGCCCGTGTTTGTGCAACAACACCCTCACATTATTCTCTCTTCTGATTCAGAACCAAGTTCTTCTTCTTCCCCCATCATGGCTCAGCCAGTTAAGGAAGAAAATAATCTGGAGCACCAGCTCCAGCGACTCAATGACCTCTTCCAAAACTTCGTGCACCCACCACAGTGTCCTATGATGCGGGACCACTACAATCCTGCTGCGGTGGCCATTGAGCCTCGAGTCAGAATCCCGACTGGAGGACCTGATTCCAAATTAAAGCCCAACATGATTCATGCTATACCTAAATTCCATGGGCTTAATTCTGAAGATCCCTTCCAGCACATCAAACAGCTAAAGCATCTGGCCCACACTTTTGGATCAGTTGCGCAAAATCGGGATATTCTTCTCATGAAGATGTTCTCCTTTTCTCTTATGGACAAGGCCGCCCATTGGTATCAAACTCAGACCCGGCCGATCAACACTTGGGAAGAACTTCAATCCGAGTTTTTGAAAAAGTTTTTTCCCGTTGGTCGGACCAACGCCTTGCGCCATCAGATTACACACTTCACTCAACAATCAGGAGAACCTCTCCATGAGGCATGGGATCGTTTTCAGGATCTCATGAGAAAGTGCCCCCATCACGGAGTTCCTAAATGGGAACAAGTCCAATCTTTTTACCAGGGACTCCGTGAGGACATCCGCCTTTTCGTCAATGCAACTTGCGGAGGAAACATCATGGGTCAACATGAAGACACCGTATGGGAGATTCTCGAAAACATGTGCGAGAACTCCATCAACAATGACTCCATGGGATTATTCGACAGGACGAATACCCGCGCAGCGACGAATCTTAAGGGAGCACATGAGACGCAGGGCCTGTCCGCATCAGTCGACCTGGAATTAATGGCCAGTCGATTGGACAAGGTCTCAATCATTGAGAAGAAGGTGGATGAGCTGACTCAGCACTTGCAGCGAGCCACCTCCGCGCGTAACTCCTTTGCACAACCTCCTTCCACACAGGAGACTGTGCAAAACATCCTCCACCGATATTCCCCTAGGATGGATCCATATCCATCCCCATCTGATTCTCGGATCAGAGGATCATCCGATCCTTTCTACACCAGCCCAGGGAACTCCATTCCCCCTTTCCCTGATTCTCAGGAGGTTCCTCAGACCTACGAGGACCTCAACGCCATCCAGAACGACCCATTCTCCAACACTTACAACCCTGGATGGCGAAACCATCCCAATTTTCAGTGGGCGGGAAATTCCCAAACCCAAAGACCACCTTTTCAGTCCCGCCCACAGCCCTCTCGTCATTTCCAGCCGCCTTAGCCTCGGCCCAACCCTACTTATCCATCAGGGCCAAATCAGGATCAAATGTCCCTAATCTTCAGACTCTGGCTGACATTCAAAGAACAAATGCGGCTATTCAAAAACAGCACAAGGACGAACTTACAGAGGTTAAAACTCAACTGGCCCAGTTGGCAAATTCTCGCCAGCCAGGCACACTCCCTTCCCAACCTCTTCCTAACTCGAATAACGTGCCAACCCAGAAGCGCGTTATGAATCCAAATTTAGGCCACGCACAATGGATTTATCAGGCCCCTACTGCTCCATCTCCAGACGAGATGGAAGCTTCAACTTCTTATGCGGGATTTCAGCAGCAGCCACCCCTCTTACCAAACCCAAACCAAAATCAGGCCGGATTAAATTCTGTAACAACACGTAGTGGTAAAACAACTCAAGACCCGCATTATCCAAACCACTCCAAGCCTGATAACCATGACCCTAGGATAGTTATCCAAGAAACCGCTGTTCCGGATCCACAACCTGGACCTATCCTAGAAGAACCAACCAAGATCCCGTTTCCCGAGGCCTTGACCAAGGGAAAGAAGACCACCAAACCCGTGGCCCCTGAGGAGGACCTGGTCAAGCTCTTTGAGCAGGTCCACATAAACATCCCCTTGATGGATGCAATCCGCCACGTACCAGCTTACGCACGATTTCTAAAGAATATATGTACACCCCAGCGTAAGCCGCGAACCAAGGGAGGGAGCCCAATTGTTCTGTCAGAGCAAGCCAGCTCTGTAATCCTCAGTAGACTCCCACCCAAGGCAAAAGATCCTGGTACTCCCCTGATTTCCTGCAAGATAGGTGGTACCCAATTTGATAGAGCATTGTTAGACTTGGGTGCATCCATAAACCTGATACCCACATCCTTACTTGACCATCTAGAAGAATCTGAGCTAAAACCAACCGAGGTGACATTACAATTAGCAGATCGATCTATAAAGTCACCAAAAGGGATTCTCGAGGATGTTATCGTAAGAGTGCGGGATTTCTATTTTCCAGTGGACTTTATAGTCTTAGATATGGACGCACCTGAGAACCCTAGGGATACACCAATCATTCTAGGGAGACCTTTCTTGGCTACTGCTAGAGCCAACATCAGCTGTGAGGAGGGCCAAATAGAGCTTAAGTTTGGAGATCAAACACTGAAAATTGATATATTTAAGGCCCAACAAGGAATTAATTGCGGCGTCATCGAACAAATTTGTGACATCAGGACCTTGGTTGATGAATCACACTTCCAGAATGACGCGATTATGCCTCATCAACCATAGAAGGATCTTGACCCGCAAACAGAGGAGTCGAATCCAGATATGAATAACCCAGTAACTCCCACCCTCGAACCTCACATCTATACTGAACCACCCACTGCTGCTGATAACCCCATCCTCGAACTGAAACCCCTTCCTGCTCACGTGAAATACATCTTTTTGGGTTCTAATCAGACCCTTCCTGTGATTATCAATTCCAACCTCAGTCCTGAACAGGAATCCCGTCTGATTGTTGTCCTCCAGCAACGTCGCAGAGCCATCGGGTGGACTCTCGATGATTTGACTGGAATAAGTCCCTCTTATTGTACTCATCATATCTATTCAGAAGAGGGCACACGACCTTCTCGTGAAATGCAGAGACGCTTAAACCCCAATCTGCAGGAGGTCGTGAAAAAGGAGATCATCAAGTGGTTAGATGCCGGAATCATCTACCCGATCTCCATAGTCGTTGGGTGAGCCCAATTCAGGTCGTGCCCAAGAAGGCAGGACTGACCACTATAACGACTGAGACCGGAGAAATCATTCCTACCCGATTTGCCAACTCGTGGAGAGTCTGTATAGATTACCGCCGACTCAATTCCTCCACGAAGAAGGACCATTTCCCAATACCCTTCATTGATCAAATTCTCGAAAAACTTGCGGGAAATAGGTTCTTCTGCTTTCTTGACGGGTACTCCGGTTATAACCAGGTGGCAATCCATCCTGAGGACCAAGAAAAGACCACGTTCACCTGCCCCTTCGGAACATACGCTTTCCGAAGGATGCCTTTCGGTCTTTGCAATGCACCCGCTACTTTTCAGCGATGCATGCTTGCCATATTCTCAGATATGGTAGGTGATTATCTGGAAGTCTTCATGGATGACTTTTCAGTTTTCGAAGCATCATTCGACGATTGCCTCCAACACTTGGTCCAGATACTCAGGCGGTGCATCGATGTGAATTTGGTTCTTTCCTGGGAAAAGAGCCATTTCATGGTGCCTGAGGGAATTGTCCTGGGACACTCAATTTCGGAGAAAGGTATCCAAGTGGATCGAGCTAAGGTTAATCTGATTTCTCACCTTCCTATGCCTAGCTCGATCAGGGACATCCGTTCCTTTTTAGGGCATGTCGATTTTTATCGACGATTTATCCCTGATTTTTCAAAAATCGCGCGCCCCCTGACCACTCTTCTCTCCAAGGATGTTCCTTTCGAAATTTCCAAGGAATGCACTCAAGCATTTGAAATCCTGCGTGACCGAGTCACCCAAGCCCCGATCCTACAGTCCCCTGATTGGTCTCAACCCTTTGAGATCATGTGCGATGCATCCGACTTCGCTGTAGGAGCGGTTTTGGGGCAGAAAATTGACGGGAAACCTGTGGTCATTTACTACGCCAGCAAAACACTCGATGAGGCTCAGCGTAACTATACGGTTACTGAGAAAGAGCTGCTAGCTGTAGTATTTGCCCTAGAAAAATTCAGATCGTACCTTCTGGGTTCCCGTGTCATCATATACTCGGATCACACAGCTGTGAGGCATCTCCTTGCAAAGAAGGACGCGAAACCTCGATTAATCCGATGGATCTTGCTGTTGCAAGAATTTGACCTTGAGATTCGCGACAAAGCGGGAAAGCAAAATGTGGTAGCTGATCACTTGTCCCGTCTTCCTTCTGAAATAATTGACCCTCCCGGACCCATCACTGAGCATTTTCCCGATGAGCACCTGCTGACTATTGGTACTAGCCTTCCATGGTTTGCTAATGTAGTAAATTACTTGGCATCTCATCAGATCCCGTCCGATTGGCCGAAGGCCAAGAAGGACAAATTACGCTCCGATGCCAAGTATTACATTTGGGAAGACCCGTACCTCTTCCGCATAGGTGCCGATCAGATCATCCGGAGATGTGTCCCGGAAGGGGAATTCAACAATATCCTCTCTTTCTGCCATGACCAGGCATGCGGTGGCCATTTCGCCGGGCATAAAACCGCATCAAAAGTCCTCCAGTGCGGCTTTTACTGGCCCACACTGTTCAAAGACGCATACAATCACTGCAAGGCATGCAGTCGTTGCCAGACTTTCAGCAACATGAGCCATCGCGACATGATGCCTATGCAACCGATTCTAGTATGCGAAATCTTTGATGTTTGGGGGATTGATTTTATGGGTCCCTTTCCTTTTTCGGATGGTTTCGAATACATTCTGTTGGCTGTGGACTACGTGTCCAAATGGATCGAAGCCATACCGACCCGAACCTGTGATCACAAAATCGTTCTCAAATTCATTCATCAAAACATTTTCTCAAGGTTCGGGATTCCTCGTGCAATAATCTCTGATGGGGGGACCCATTTCACAAATGCTCAGTTTAGGTCACTGATGACCAAATACGGGGTGTCTCACCGAATCTCTACTCCTTACCACCCCCAAACTAATGGTCTAGCTGAGCTGTCTAATCGGGAGATCAAGAAAATCCTGCAAGTCACTGTTCGACCTGACAGGAAGGACTGGTCGTCCCGACTTCCGGAAGCATTGTGGGCCTATAGGACCGCCCACAAGACCCAATTGGGCATGTCTCCCTTTAGACTGGTGTACGGAAAGGCATGCCACCTTCCCGTAGAACTAGAGCATAAAGCCTATTGGGCAGTACGGAACTGTAATCTAGATCTTTCCAAGGCTGGGACCCACAGAAAACTCCAAATCAGCGAGATCGATGAATTACGCCTAGACGCGTACGAGAACTCGCAAATCTATAAGGAGCGGGTTAAAGCCTTCCACGACAAACACATCTCGAGAAAGATCTTTCATCCTGGTCAGAAGGTCCTACTCTTTGATAGAGGGGAGCTTGCCACCCTCAGGTTGAGACCGGGGTGGGTTTGGCCACTGTACACCAACTTGCTGGCCCTCGCGTACGCAGTACCGAGGAGAGCTACTAGTGTAGGGAGAGCACTAGCTACCCCACAGGCCCCGGGGTTCTGCTAGCCTCCTACACCGACTTGTTAGGCCCACTGGGCAAACCAGGGTAGTCAGGCGAGGGTGAGCGGACTGTGGAGGGGTTGGACCCCTGTTACTGAGAGGGCTCTGCCCTATACTGGTTCTGTGCTGTGTTTTGAGCGCACCCGTTAACGAAAATGACTGACCGCGTGCCAATGCGGGGTAGCTACCCGTGCGCTTATCGCGCGTGCCGTAGTCACCGTTATGTCTGTCAGCGACCTTGGGGTGATTGACTGGGGGTAGGACCACCACGGGGGACTCTCCCGGCCAGGGGAGCACCACGAGTTACTTCTACTTTTCGGAAAAGACTACAATCAAGATCGTTCCCACGAGGAACATTAGAGATCAAGTGAAGGATCTGAGGAATAAATAAATTATGAAATAATAGAAAGACGTAAATAAAGGAAGAAAGAAAATATAATAGCTACTGTACACTCTACTGCTTCTTTAGTTTTTAGCTGCCACTCTACTCAGCGTTTCGCTGACGTGTTACACTCGTTACCTTTCAGGACCAGGTGTTGAGCAGCCAGGGTCAGCGGCTGCAGAGGACGCTGGTCTGAGTAGGGTCCAGTAGCGTTACCTGCAGTTCTTTTTGTACTTTCTGCCACTGTAGTGAGTAGTTTCCTTGTTACTTCTTGTACTTCTTTATTGTAAACTTCATGTCATGTACATATTTGTTGTTCTACTATTGTGGTGGTGTATACTGTAGTAGTTCCTTTTCTTACAGCTGTATTTTGTTACTGCTAGTTACATTCATGCTGAATGTGGTTTATGTTACTGCTCTTTTGGTTACTTCCTTGTTGGACGACTAGGTCTTGAGATTAGTCGAGTCGGTCCGATTCTCGTGTCTCGTAGGGACTCGGGTCGTTACACTTTGCCAGATGTCAAATTAGTGGAACGTTGGTTGCTTGCGTAACCGTTGAGGGAAATAACCGTTATCCTTATATCAAACGTCCGTAGAGGACCCCTGACGTCTGACATGTGACCGTTTTGCCTCGACTGACCCAAAATCTCCTTTGAGAGATTTTCTAGCCGTTACCTTCCTTGGAAATCCATTTCCGCAGAACAAATAGGTTTCTAGACGTCCAGACCCAGTGCTAGACGTCCTATATGTCGTCTGATGGCCATACACTAGAACCCTATTTAGGTCTGTCTCAAGTCAGGAAGGAAACCCGCTTAGAATTAGATGTCTGACTGAGCTCCCAAACGTCTTAAACAGGTTTTCTAGACGTCTGATGCCCGGACTAGACGTCTGATAACCCTATTAGAGTCATGATTGATCCTGATTTCGACTTGATTTACCTTGGATTTACTCTCAACGGCTATGGAAGCCTTCCAAAGCCTTCCTAGGCCCTCTATAAATAGAGGAGGACCCCTTGGCTTGCAAGACACACCAACACACCAAGCAACACACTTTCATATCAATTTGTCTTTTGATCTTGAGAAGAAAGCTTTAGCTCTCCAAGCCTAGTTCTACATCCAGAGAGCTTCATCTGAGTTGTGCACCCACTCTCCCTCCACGTTTACGAGAGTGTCGTTGTGCCAAAGTGTGGTTCACGCACCCACGTCGTCACGCCAACGTACTTCCAAGCAAAGGGAAGCATCTTTACCTATAGTAGCTAAGTTCATCTTTGTTGGCTCTATAGGTTGTTTTGTAATATATCTTTGTTATTTGTGTTGGGTATTCGCATTGCGAATTCCCGTCTCCTTTGCGAGACAAAATCCTTCTTGTGAAAAGAAGGGGTTTTGAGGTACACTACCCTCGGTCTAAGAAGCGTTGTTGTAATTGAGGTTCAGTCACCCTCGTTCAAGTGACTGGGTTTAGTGGATTTGATTGACTTTGTTGATCGGAAAATCCTAACTCGAGAAGGTTAGGTGGTGGTTTTCACCCGATTTGGGTTTCCATATAAAAATTACTTGTCTTGTGTGATTGCTTATTTTGTGATATTGTTATCTTTTTATTCTACATTTTTTACGTCACGCATATCTCACCCCCTCCAAGTAGGAAATTACAAGAGGGGTTAGGATAGACCTTCGTTCTCGCCTCCTTTATGGCATTGTCCATTGTCTTCGATTTTTCCAAATATTTCTCCCCATCTCTTACGTCGATCTCGCACCTCACATTAAATGTTGCACATACGTTAGAAATGAAATCTTCATTGTTTTTACATTGACTTGTATAGTTTTGACATTACTATTTTTTTTTTAGAAGAGAGGACCACTACCACAAGTAGTAGTCATCCATTTATATTATATCAATGATAAAAATTACAAGCTAAAGAGCCATAAGCTGATACATGCATTCGCATCATTACAGATGTTCTCTACCCAACACTGACTATTATTAAACACAACATCATTCTTGGCCCTCCACATAGCCCAAAGCACTACAACCATGTGGACCCAGGGCTTCGACAAATCACAAAGCCCCCTCCACAAATCATCTTACGTCGACAGAGGGGTGGAGAAGGTTTTGCGCCACACATCATCAACCACTAAGCACATTCCCATCAAATGGTGGATGTCATCATCACTAAACCCACAAAGAGAGCAAGAAGCAAGAGGTGTGCCCATGACCTTATGTCAGAAAGACCCCGTCACCAGCCCGTCTCTTCTTGCAAGTCACAGAAAGACCTGCACCTTGAAAGGAACTTTAATTTTCCACATTGCACAACAAGCCTGCAAATGCACATTATCGTCAACACTAGGGAGCATAGAATGATAAACCTTGGAGGGGGTATAGACACCCTCCCTCCAAACCAAGTAATCAACATCATTCCATGGACGAAAAGCCTCCAATGCTTCCATCAACCGGCCAGACTCCTCAACTGCCCTACATGCATAGTGTTCAACCTGCATTGGTGTCCTCCACTTCTGAGACTCACCATCCCACCAATCTGCTACCATGGCCTCCTTATTCTCTGCCCTGCCATAACAACAAGGATACAAGTCCGCAAGACACCCATGTCCACTCCAATTATCTTACCAGAACCGAAAGATACACCCATCACCTAACCTCAAGGAAAAAAAGACATCTAATTCTAAACAACCATACACACGGATGCCCAGAAAGGAGAAGGCAAGGATGGGCGCACCACCCCTTCCAAAGCGTTTGGCTCCCCATACGAATCTCTAACCACTTGCTGCCAAAGGCCATCCTCCCCCTTGAGAATAATGATACCCCACTTTAATAACAAAGAATCACCAAACTCCTTGAGGGACCGCACTCCCAATCCACCATCCTTCTTCAGCCTGCAAATGGTCCTCTATTTGACCGGTTGTAGGAAGTGCCCATCATGACCAGCCCCTTTCCAGAAGAACCTTTTCCTCATCACTTCCATCTTTTTAATGACAACATCTGACAGTTTGAACATTGAAAGAAGGAAAATTGGCATGGCAGAGAGGACAGAATTCAACAAAACCAATTGTCCCCCCTTGGAAAGAAGCTTGTTGCACCACCTGGCCAACCTCAAGGGCATCTTCTCAAGGAGGTCCTTCCAATCCCGACTCTTCATCTTCTTGGAACGCAAAGGAAGGCTCAAATAATGGATAAGCAATGACACCATCGGCGTCTGCAAAATCTGTGAAATGTCCTCCTGTGCATGCGTCATTCCCCCAAAACAAACAATCGATGACTTGGCCCCATTGATTTGCAGCCCAAAAAGCTCTCCAAAAATATCTACTAGATACTTGATGCACTTAGCCTCTTTAATGCCCCCTTCTATGAAGAAGACCGTGTCGTCAGCATATTGTAAAATGGGCATCAAAGCCCAACTACTCCTCAACGTATAGCCATGAAATAACCCCCCATTGCACGCCTTAAATGTAAGATGTACCAAAGTATCCACAACCAAGATGAAAACCAAAGGTGCAAGCGAATATCCCTACTTCACCCCCTTCTGCGACTGGATCCACTGACCAGTAGGCTTCCCATTCACCAGCAGGGAAAAAGACAAAGTGGTAATACATCTCTTCATCCACTACACCCACTCCTCAGGAAAGCCTCTCCTCCTAAAGATCTCTCATAGATATGGCCATGAGATAGAATGATAAGCCCTAGAAAAATCTACCTTCCATAAGAAGGCGGCCTTCCTCCTGTGACCCCAACCCGAGATCATCTCCTGTGCCAAGATAAAATATTCCTGCAGAGAGCAACCTTTTAGAAAGGTTGACTGGACCAAGCTGATCAAACTTGGCAAAACCTCTCTCAACCTATTTGCCAACACCTTGCCAATCACTAGATAAATGGAGTTTGATAAGGCAATAGGACGGAAGTTTGAACATTCCATTGCCCCTGACTTCTTAGGAAGCCAAAAAAGCAATAATCTATTAATCTTCTCTAGGCCTGCATTCCTCCTCTGAAACTCCTCCATCACCCTCATCACATCCCTTCTCATTGTTGACCAGGACTCTCTGTAAAAAGGGATCGAGAAACCATCAGGCTCAGGGGAGCCCTCTACCTTAAGACCCTTTAGTGCTTCCACTACCTTCGCCTCAGACACCACCCTACAAAGCATGAGACCAACCTCTTCTCCCAAGGCTGGCATATCTGATGAGCGAAGCTTCCAACTACCCCTCATACCAGATCTGGACATATCAAAGAAATATCTATTTTCCATCTCACAAATATCCCCCTCAAACTCAGCCACCTCTCCCTCATACCCTAACTTCACTATATGATTCTATCTTCTTCTCGCACTGGCGACGCCATGGAAAAATTTTGTGTTGGAGTCGCCCTCCTTCAGCCAAATCTGTCTGGACTTCTGCCTCTAATCTATCTCCCTTTTCAGATCCTGCTACGCCACAACCTCCTACAATGCCTTTCGCTGTCCAATTTCCTCCTTAGACAGAACATCCACCTCCTCCTTCACATCCAAACTGTGCACACCATCCAATGCCTCCTGACACCTCTGTGCTCTGTTGATAGCGATGGACTTGCAGTACTCAAAGAGAACATGATGCAACCCCATGAGCTTAGACACCAAACTCTGTGTGGTCGTGCCAACATCATCCTATGACTCCTACCAGGAGGACACCATCTCCTTGAACCCCTCCTCTCCCAACCTGGAGCGTTGAAATCTAAAGCAAGTGCGTGTAGAAGCCCCTTCTCCACTCTCCCAAAGGATGGGGATATGATCTGAAAAAGGCCTCTTTATGGCCACTACCGACGCCAACTAAAAGAGTCCCATCATTTCCACGCTATAAAGGAACCTATCAAGTATAGACATTTGTCCACTGCCGTTATGCCACGTGTATGAGACTCCTGCAACAAGAAGGTCCACTAACTCCAACTTAGCCACCACTATTTGGAACCCAAAGGTGGACGAATCCATACACCCATCTGACCAATCAAAGGAAAGTGGCATGTCGTTTTGAGATTGCTTTTAAAAGTCTATTTTTAACTTCTTTTTCTACAAAATGTCCCCATCAATAAATTAATTAACAAAACATAATTCTTATCTAAGATTATAATTAATAGTTAATTATAAATCAAAATGAGATTATGGTGTGAGTACATTAATAAATATTTAAAATATGATTAATGGTGTTACTATAATTTAAATTACCCTTCTATCTCATATATTAAATTAATTTATAACAAAAAATAACAACAATAACTTGAATATGTATATACGAGATCAATATTAAATATGTTTATATGAGAATATGAAATAATACATATACAAAATCAAATATTATAAACCTTATCTAAGACACGATTAGAAATCAATATATCTTGCAATGCATAGTATGTTTTTATTTACGATTAATGTTTTTTTTTTCTACCGGTCGAAAATCAAGATACATCAGATAATATATTTTTGCAATGCACTGTGTATTGATTTTTTACTAATTGAAAGTTAAGATGCACAAATTGAAAATCATATTAAACTTTCATATGATTAAGTTTTGCACTCCCACAGTGATTGATTTTTGCATTTAGCAACGTGCAGGTTAAAAACTAATTTATTTACAATCCATGCCTAGAGTACCTAGAATGATCAGGTTGAGTTAGAAATCACAACCCATGACTTACAAGGATAGATATATGCTCGACAACACTTTCATTCGGTGTAACATAGGAACATAATGTTTTGCTAAAAAGTAAATAAATATACATTGAAATATATTTTACAATACATAAACTGAGAATAGTGGTTTCAATCGGTATATTTTAATTTTTCACATATAAAAATAATGTTTCATAAATAAAAAATTACTTTCCATTAGTAAAAAATTATTTACCACAAGTATAAATGAAAAATACATAAGTATATTATTATTTTTAACTGATGCATTTTGATTTACTTGATTTTTAATCGATTAGTTGGGGAAGGATGTGTTTTACGTAGGGCAGAAGGTGTTTTTGTGTGAGGAAGGGGTGGTGGATGATGGAGATGATGAACACCTCTTTTAGTTAATTAGTATATATAGATATAGATGAAAGATATATATGTGTTATTCTAATCCTCTTAATTTTTAAGTAGTCTGGGTGCTTTTGCCCTTTCAAATTCTTTAAAAAGAAAAAGAAAAAAGAATGCAGTTACGCAAGTTTCAGTTGAGATCATCTATTCTCTTCGAGAGAAAGTGAAAGTTGTTGGTAGGTCGCTCGTTTTCGTAGGAGAAATATATATGTTATGTATTTACGTAGGGTTTAACTATATATATATATATATATATGTGTGTGTGTGATGTGTTTTATATTTAAATGATATATAAGATATTTATGCATATTTATATATATCTTGATTTGTGCGAATGTAAGATTGAAGTATCAAAAAGCTTGAAATCAAAAGTTAACCTCCCATTCATTTGTAATATGTGAAAAAATGTGGACCAAAGCCTCTCACTTCCATCTATTTACTTCGAGAATAATTTTCTACGACTAACAATTCATTTATTTACAAATTAACATAATTTTTATTTATTATTTATTTAACAAATCCTTTATATTTGCAAATCGATTAGTAATACATTTTTATTCAAAATATTTGCTAAATACTAATTTGTATAGATGTTTTGAATATAAAAAGAAAATAATTGTTATTAAATTCTCAAGCATCGAAGACACCATTTTAAACATTTAACTCAGAAGCATTACATAATATTTTTTACGGTTAATGTCACTGAACAATATTACTTAACATTACTAAACACACTAAATATTCATTTATGTTGTCTTCCTTTTCTTCTTCTACATTTACCTCTAACTCGCAACAATTCTTCTCATGCAACCTTTCCTCTTTCTCTATCAAGATCATCATGATCTAGGTGAATAAACCTTCTCGTAACAAGAGATCGACCACATACGCTTCTAGTGTTAGGTAAATAACCTTCATTGTCACTTTCAGTAGCGTCACCTTTTTCTTGTTGCACTCATGGTTCAGTCCAAACAAGTGGAGGTCTAGGATAATGTTGATATGTAGACGTACGCTGATATGGAAGATCCTGATGAAATGGTGGTATAAATGGTCTCAAATCCAAAATAGAATACCTTAACATGTATGGAATTTGCGATGAATCTCCAAACGTATATCTATAAAACTACCTTACTGACTCTCAAACGTAGAGAAATATGGAACTTGTGAAGAAGATCCTTCTCCAAACTAATTGTAAGTATATGATGGTTGGTTATACTACGTCAAGAGCTCATTGTAATGGGTTGGCAGCTGGCTATAATGCATTGGAGGAGGTTGGGTAAAGTGCATCGGAGTAGGCTGAGTAAAATGTGTCGAAGGTTAGATGTACTGCATCTGAGATGAGTCAACATCCTCCTCGGAAATAGTATCCTCGAATTCATTTCTAGTTCCATGGTCTTCAAGATCTCGCAATCCATGCTCTTCTATCTTCTTCGTTAGTTGGACAAGTAAGTTCTTCATTTCCTTGTCTCTTATGTTGGATCATAAATAAGGTGTATTCAACCATAGCATGCATAGGTGCATGATCAAGTTACGGTCTCGGCAAATGTGAGGTCGCTCCCAACCCCACTGACTCTAACTATTGTTACACTAAGTTGTTCGTTTTTGCCACTACTTGATTCATCATTATACTATGTTCGATAAATCTCACCTACAATAAAAGGTGTTGTTATAATTATAATAAATTTATAACGATTTGTATGTAAAAGAGTAATATCAAATAATAAAATTATACAATACCTGTATAACGACATGGCGATCCGAATTAGTCTCTTTGGATAAGCTCATAATTGTTGGTGCTAGAGCACCACTGTAACAATCCGGTTCCCGAGCCCCTACGAGATACGAGAACCGGACCGACTCAACTAATCCCAAGACCTAGTCGTCCAACGAGGAAGTAACCAAAAGAGCAGTAAAATAAACCACATTCAACATGAATATAACTAACAGTAAGAAAATACAGCAGCAAGGAAAGAAACTACTACAGTATATACCACCACAACAGTAGAACAACATTCATAACTAAATATGAACTGCAGGTAAAGAAAAGTACAGCGGAAACAAGAACTACTCACTATAACGAACAAAAAGAGGTACAAGAAATAGTGGTAACTCTACTGGACCCTACTCGGCCCAGCGTCCTCTACAGTCGCTGACCCTGGCTGCTCAACACCTGGTCCTGAAAGGTAACGAGTGTAACACGTCAGCAAAACGCTGAGTAGAGTGGCAACTAAAACTAAAGAAACAGTAGAGTATACAGTAGCTGTTAAGTTCTGTTACTTTCTTTATTTCAGTCTTTCAATTATCTCACGATTTATCTATTTCTCAGATCTTTCACTTGATCTTGAATGTTCCTCGTGGGAACGATCTTGATTGCAGTCTTTTCCGAACAGTAGAAGTAGCACGTGGTGCTCTCCTGGCCGGGAGAGTCCCCCGTGGTGATCCTACTCTCAGTCAACCACCCCAAGGTCACTGAGAGACGTAACGGTGACTACGGCACGCGCGGTAAACGCACTGGTAGCTAACCCGCACTGGCACGCGGTCAGTCGTTTCCGTTAACGGGTGCTCCCAAAGCACAGCACGGAACCAGTACAGGGCAGAGCCCTCTCAGTAACAGGGGTCCAACCCCTCCACAGTAACCAAACAGGGGCCTTGCCCCTCCACAGTCCGCGCACCCTCGCCTGACTACCCTGGTTTGCCCCAGTGGGCCTAACAAGTCGGTGTGGGAGGCTAGCAGAACCCCGGGGCCCGTGGGGTAGCTAGTACCTCCCTACACTAGTAGCTCTCCTCGGTACTACGTACACGAGGGCCAACAAGTCGGTATAGAGTGGCCAATCCTAACCCCGGGTCCCTGGGGCGGCTGGCTCCGCTCTGCACTAAACAGGGGGGGACAGTTGCTCTCCTTGGTACTCCGTACTCAAGGGCCAGCTCACTTCCCCAATTTTATTCCATTCACTTTCCAGGAGTTCTACTCCTACTTCCCCGTAGGGTTCCAGCTCAGAACGTCTAAGTTTCACCTTCCAGTTTCACGTTATCACAATCCATGTTCTCAAACACGTTTATTTATTCAACAGGCAGCTATTAATTCAATTACAGGCAGCTATTTGTTCCTTTCCATTTTTCCAAGACTGCAGTATTCATCTGTTCCACTAGTTTTCCCGTCCTACGATTCATGCCATATCCTAGGATCTATCATACAATCTAGTTTTCCAGCCCTAGGAATCATGCAACACCTAGGATCTATCATTCAATCTGTTTTTCATTCCTAGGATTCATGCAATGTCCTAGGTTCTATTTATGATTCCACAATTTAACAGGTTATACTTAAAAGCCACTCTACCAGGTACGACAGGAGTAATGGGGGCGTGATCGGGAATCCCGCGTGTCTCCGCGACCCCCAAGACTGCAACGGAACGAGGTCCTATCACAAGGATCAAACACAAGGAGTGTCTCAAAATAGTGTATAGCTACTGTAGACGAGTAGAGGATTTAATTCCGGAAAGAACGCAACTCGAAACGCGGAAAACGTAACCCGAACGGGTCGAAAAAGATGACACTGTGCAAAATCAGACGTCTGGAACTTCTTCCAGACGTCTTAAAAAGTGGATCAGAGAATTACATTGTTCTGCGTGGTTTCTCAAACGTCCAGAAGCCTGCGGGGACGTCTGGCCTAGTTCCCAGACGTCCAATGGTCACCCCGGACGTCTGGAGGTCGCTCTCGCCTTCTGGTACTACAGCCAGACGTCTGATTCGCGTTGGATGGCGAATCACCGAGCCTGCGCGCACCCAACTCTCTCTCTCAGTACGGTCAGTCGACAGGAAGGAAGAAGACGAAGAACTCACCTTTCAGATGTCTGGATGGTCTTCCAAGCGTCGCCCCCGCCGTCTGGCTATCAGCCCAGACGTCTGATTTTGGAAATGTTTCCAGAATCAGGCCGCGACTCGCCCTCCACTCGCAACGCCGCGCCTCGTCGCACCTCGTGTGCCTGCTGCTCGGACTGCAGCAGTCCCCCCCCGCGTCGCCCCGCGCCCGCTGCGCTCCCCGCCGGCCGGCCTTGGCAGCCCCGGCGAGCTCGCCCTCACGGCTGAGCGTCGCTCTCGCACACAGCACCTCCTCCGCGCTCACTGCGGCCGCCGCTGCCGCTGCAACCTCGCGCTCGCTCTCGCGCTCACTGGCTGAAGGAGAAGAGGAAGGAGGCGGTGGTGACGGAAAAGCGCGTGGCCTTGTAAGGCCGCGCGAGGAGGAGAGAGAAGGAGCGTGGCAGGGGAATCTGCAGCCACAGAAGGAATAAGCGAATATGCGGGTCTGCGCGCTCAAGTGCGCAGACAACCCGCGTGTGTCAAAGATAACAGATTTCCAGACGTCTGTCAACTATCCCAGACGTCTTATACGACGTCTGGAAGTGATTCTAGACGTCTGGTCCGACGTCTGGCCCACCTCCCAGACGTCTTAAAATACGTCTGGGGCACGCATTCATAACAACCACGATCATTTGTTTTGATGATAACAAAACACGTGTTATTTAACATTTGCACTTGGAGTCTTAGATTTCAGGTCAATTGCAAATGTAGACGTGTTTAGACGGAATTCAAGGTCGCATCCAGGACGGATTGGATGAGCTTGATGGAAAACATAGGAGATTCACGAGGAGCGATAGATTGAAGAAGGAAGGAGATGAAGAATAGGATAGATTTCCTTCTCTTGTACTCCTTGTATTTTTCGTTATTTCTGTTGCTCTTTATTTTTGTTACTTAGATTTCTGTTAAAGAGCCTCAAAGTACCCTAACAGTAGTCCTAGGAACACCTGCACAATCCTAGGATACTTAGGTTTTCTGTAGAACACTTAGAAAACCAATATAGGGTTTAAACAGCATTTCCAGACGTCTAATTCCAAAATCAGACGTCTGATAAAGTATTTTAAGACGTCTGACTGTTGATTCAGACATCTGATAACTATTAGGCTGGACATAGTTAGTTCTGTCTGATGAAATCAGACGTCCAGACCTTAGACCAGACGTCTGATGGATTTTCCAGACGTCCAATTAGTGGACCGTTGGCTGGCTTTGCAGACAGCGTTGAATATGACCGTTAGAGCCTTATCAGACGTCCATAGGACTTTCCAGACGTCTGATAATTGACCCTTTGCCTCGGCTGACCCAAAATCTCTTCTCAGAGATTTTTTAGCCGTTGCAACGTTTGGCAATCCATTCCCACAGAAAAAGTAGGTTTCCAGACATCCAGACATAGTGCCAGACGTCCTATATGTCGTCTGATGGACTTACACAAAAACCCTGTTTAGATCTGATCCAAGTCAGGAAGAGACCCGCCCAAAATCAAACGTCTGACCTTGGAATCAGACGTCTTAAAGTGAACTTCCAGACGTCTGATTCCAGAATTAGACGTCTGATAAGCCTGTCAGAGCAATGATTGTTCCTGATTTTGGGCTGATTCTCTTGGGCTTTGTTCCCAACGGCTATAGAACCTTTCCTAAGCCTTCCGAAGCCTTCCTAAGGCCTCTATAAATAGAGGGAAACCTTTGCAACACAAAAACACACCTAGAGACACCAAGATACACAAGAAACAATTTGTATTACACTTTCCACTCTCTTGTGTCCTAGCTAGCTCTTGCTCTCCAAGCTCAAGCTCCATTCTCTTGAGAGCATCAAGCAGTTGCGCACTCGCTCTCCCGCCGTTGTTCACGAGAGCGAAGTTGCGCCGTCGCGTGGCTCACGCACTGCGTCATCAACTCGACGCACTCCTTGCAAAGGGGAGTTTCCTAATTCCTATAGAAGCTAGGTTTATAATTACTTTGTTGGCTCTATAGGATTACTTATTTATTTTATCTTTGTTATTTGGTTGGGTATTCTCTTTGCGAATTCCCGTCTCCTTCGCGAGACAAAATCCTTCTCTTGAAGAGAAGGGGTTGAGGTACGCTACCCTCGTTTAAGTAGCGTGGTTGTATTGAGGTTAAATCACCCTCGTTTAAAGTGATTCGGTTTAGTGGATTTTGATCAACTTGGTTGATCGGAAAATCCTAACTCGAGAGGGTTAGGTGGTGGTTTTCACCCGGTTTGGGTTTCCACCTATAAATTTTTGTGTACTTTGTGTGATTGCTTACTTGTAAGATTATATTTCAATTCCGTAATTATTACGTCACCCCCTCTTAGTAGAGCCGAAAATTTCAATAATCACCTATGTTATGCTGTGCCATCTATTATTCGGGGATAAGAAAAAGGCAGGTATTAATACAAATCTAAAATAATGAATAAAAGTTAAATTTAAAAATAAAAAAATGGTATAAATTTAGATTTTATAACAGTTAGAATTTTACTCAATATTTGCTTAGTTGGCACCTCTATTGGTACATGATTTTCTATTGTGTCTTTATTGCCGACCCCTGGAACATTGAAGGATGAGACGACTGCTGATGAGAGGAGAAAAATCACCCCACGAGTTGGGTTGTGCAAACGATCTGGCTGTCCAACAAATAGTGGAAATCTGACACTCCAAGATGAATTTGTTTACCCAAGTCGTGTACCTGGTAGAATGGCGAGTCGTTTTAGATCCAAGTGACAACCAGCTGATAGGCTGGCTACTGCAATCAAGAAGGAACCATGCAAAATACGGCACAAACATATGATTGCTTATCGGTTATTGTGCGGCATGCTATTAATAGTAAAATTTCGAGATTGTAGGAATAGAAAAGAGGCCCGCAACCGAGAAATGTCCACCTTATAATTATTGGGGCGGACTAGCTTTTAGTTTTTATGCAATCAGCGAGAAATAGAAATACAACAAGTTTGTATCATTCAACTACTAGTGAAAATTGGAAGTATCATCCTCCCCCCAACATATATCTTTTTTTTGTGGAATTGGGTCATCAAACCTTATGCGTATACTCTCTACGATTGTTTATTGAGTTGAGGTTCCTATTCTAAGAGCCTCGATCAACTGCTCATTTCATGCATTTCATTTGTAATCCTTTCAACATGTGGTCTACCCCTAGATATGTGATATCTAGAGGTAGTAACTCTGGAGATTCTCTCTGTCTCCAAAATCCCTTGTCACAGATGGGATTAAAGGATTCTACATATGATAATCGAGAGTTTGCTGTTTATAATACTTTGAGCAAAAGATGATCAAATCTGATATACACACAAGCGACCAACACATGTCTGCAAACGAGATGCTTTAATTGAATATACCCGCAATAATATATTGTATTGTTCATCCTATTGGTAGAAGTAATCTCAACCTCATTTGAATATGATTCTTTTCCAATTTTAAACTTCATTTTTCCGAATCTAACAACTTTTAATCTTCGCGATATCAAGATTTCTCTATTTACAACTCAATCAAAATTCGAAGTAAGAACTATTGTCATGGCTTCTCCGTCATCACTATGCTGAGTAAAGTACTTGATCAAACAAAAATAGGTCACTATAACAAGTGCAATAATTACTAATCTTTGACAGCCTTTCAAAACATTATTGAAGCATTTAGTTGCATTAGTTGTCATACTACCATATCTCTTCCTTCTATCATAGCATAATGCCCAATATGACCGAATATTACAATTGTTTTGTTGTATAATCCATCTATATGCTCCATTACATATGCATTGGATATCCCTTAATATCCGATTGTGGTTATAACCTGTTAATGTAGAATCAGCTGCATAAAATCATCTTTATAAGTTCTTACTTTTAAATCCCTTTCTGTGCATGTTTGCCTTCATATGTCTTAAGCAATGTTTGTGTGAATGACCACGTTCAGGGCTAAAATATTAAGGAACTAAATTTCTTAATCTAAGGAAATGATCACTGATGATACATATACCATCCCAATTGATAATTTCAGAGAGATACATCAAAAATCAAGCCCAACTACTCTTATTCTCCCCCCTTTTCATAACTTCAAAAGCTAAGGGAAATAGTTGGCTATTTGGATCAATTCTAGTTGCAATTATTAAATGTCTAATATGACAACCATACAAATATGTGCCATCAATAGAAAGTACTGTACAACAATACTAAAATCCTTTAATAATATGCTTTAGAATATCCTCAATAATTTGTATATGGAAATGATCTACCATCTTTTGTTAACCGCTTCCATTTTAATTGAGGCCTATAATATGCTCTAGAATATCCAGTAATATTATACATAATAGATAACAAATCGTTGAATGAAGCACAATAGTTAATTGATATACTCATCGGATAACCATCGACATAATCAATACCAAAATATATAAAAATCACTCTACCACCTCAATAAATCTTGACTACTATAATATTATTTGTCATATCTGCATAATCAATAAAATATAAAAATGTTATTTTCTTATAAAATAAAAATGTTAGATCATATTAAAAGTTAATTTGCTACAAATAAGTAAACTTCAATAAGACCTTTTTTACTTAAAATAAATATTTTCACTTATTTTCAAATGTGATTATATGTTATTTCACAAGTAAGTATTTTATTTAACATATATAATTTTACTTAATTTTTTTTCAATTATGATTTTCATTTTCTTTTTTTAATTTTTAAAAATACGAACTCATTTTAAAAGTTAATTAATTGTTAATAACTTAATCTTATTAGTAATTTTTTCTTAAGAAAAGATTATTTTATTCATTTTTTAATATTATTATATGTTATTTACCAAGTAACTATTTTAATTTACATTTTTTAAAATTTATAAGATACATTAAAACATTTACTTTTAATATGAGAATTTAATACCAAGATGAACATTGACTATATTTTAGTGAAAAATATTTCCAAATATTTTTACCAATTTAGTACACATTATTTAAAAAATATTAAATATAGTTTACACTTTTTTACTATTTTATTTATCATTATTTTAAAATGATAGCAATTTTTATAAACATATGTTCAACTTTAATCTAATTTACTTTTAATGAAGTATTATATTTACATTTATTTTTTTACTTAAAAACAAATGCAATAACGGTTAATTAACAATTACTAAGCTATACCATCATCATTATGAAAAATATATATTTTAAAATAAATAAAGTAATTATTTTAAGTACAACTACTTAGATTTTTTTCTTTTCGTTCATTGTTATCAATAAATGATATTTTTTTAAAAAATAAAAGGACAATGAACTTAATTTACATTATTTCACACGATACACATGACATAATTTTATATAATATTACATTTTATAAAATTATTAACAAATAAATGTCCTAAAAATTATTACATGTAGATAGATGAAAATAGCTATTACAAACGTACTTGAAATAACTGCAAGTAATTATTCTTCAACAAAAAAAATAGCTTACCTTGATTGCAAAATTTGTAAATCCCGCTTTAACTTCAAACGATCGTAGACGTAAGCGTGGATGTGAGTGCTTAATGGAGATTAGAAAAAGTTAAGCAGGGGTAGAAAATTAAGAGGGAAGAGATTATTAGGTGGTAGAGGTGATGTGATAAGGGGGTGAGTTGTAGGATTTATATAAAGGAGCAGGTGCAGAGTGGGAACTGGAGGGAGTTGTTCGCTGAAGGTCGTTGGATAATTCGACAACTTTTGAGAGGTCATTGGATCATCGCGTGACCTTAGATTAACACTCATCGCTTGCGAATGGCTAGTCAAAGGTCACTGGATGATCCGGTGACCACCACTCTCTAGTTGCTCATTGAACGTTAATATAAATTTGAATGAAAAGTCAAGCAAAAGATCACTAAATCTATAAAAGTCACTATTTGATCCAACAACCTTTTGTCCTGCTTTAATTTTTTTGTGATTCCCATCAACTTCTCTAAATTACCTCCAACCTCATACCTCTTTTCCTAAATTCACCTCCACCCACGCACACGCACTTACCGTGTTTGGACAATGGATAAGAAAAGAAATATCTTTCCTAAAAGGATTTAAAATATTGTTTATAAGAGATTGGATATTATTTATCACTTTGTTCAATCAAATCATTTTATTATATTATATCAATATTAATATATATTAAAATATATTAATTTTAGTATAATATATTTATTAAAATATTTATGATATTACATCAACCCACTCACACTCATATCTTAATATTAAACTAAAATCTTCTAACATTACATCAATACATCAATTATTTTATATCACTATTTATTTCACCACCTAAATAAATACTCCTATCCACTTATCCTATGACTACATTATTTTGTCGTGTGTCCTCGTCGAAGTTATTCTCCCCACAATTAGTTCCGTATCTCTCATCTCTCTTCTTCCCTCCTATTTAATTTCTTACATGTTGCAAAATTTTGGTAATTAGATGCGTGCCTGTCTACATATATGATGTCACCAATTAACATTAGCTTGCCTACATATAGTGCTAACTTAGACATAGATGCAACTTAGATATACGTTTTATGCATGTCTAGTTATGACTGCCATCTTTCCAATTTAAGTGATCCCATGCTGTCCCATTAATAACTTGAATTTAATCCTAAAAAATAATAATAAAGTTTACATAACTATTGTGAATAATGAACAACAGCCTTTAGCACATGGTTATCATTCCAATTTAATTTACATGGAAATGATTTTGAAAATTGAAGTATAACTTTCACTAAATTTAGAACTTCTCAAGTTGCATTGGGCTATGGGATATTCTACCTGGAAATTCAAGTAGAGAGGGAAGGTAAATAGTAACCCATGAGATAATCCATTCGCTTCACATTTTCATATAAAGTATTTTTCATCACATTTTTTCCCGATCCTTATATAGAAAATAAACATCCATCACCATTAGGGAATATTTCGAGGGATAAACTCATGTGATCTATACTTATAATCTATAGCTATATTTATATATTTTTGAAATTTTTACATAGATGTTACTAGAAATATTATATATACATTGCTATTGTATTTCTTATTTTTAATTAAATGTCACTAGAAAAGTCATGTTATTTTTATAATTACCACTTTGTTAAATTTAAAGAAATGAATCTAAAAATAAGAAAAACTTATTCTTTTACCTCCTATTTTCTCAATTTTCCTCTCCAACATCCCCTCCATTCTCCTTCTCCATCCTCTCCCCCTTATTCCTCCCAAACACCAACTCCAATACTACCACCCTCCTCGAAATGATGACTTGAAGGTAGTGAAGGCGGGAAGAAAAGGTAGACGATGGTGGAGGAAGGGGAGGGTGGAAAGAGTGGAAAAAATAAAAAGAAAACTTTGAGGTAAAAGAATTTTGGTACTTTAAATCTATTCTCGTTAAATTTAACCATTCTAATTATTGGAATGCCAATTTCAAAAATGACACGACTTCTCTGGTGATATTTAATTACAAACAAGAAATGTGATGGCAAGTCTGTATTATATAATATTTTTAGTAGAATCTATTATAAATCCCTATAATTTTTATATAAATTATAAGGAGTCACTTTAACTATGATTGCACATATTTTTCTATTTCTCTCCGTACTCCTCTAATGAAAGTGCTATCGCCGGTCCCTCACTGCTTCTATTCTTTCAAGTTGGGTTCTTACCCTACTTGCAATTCCCTTGTCGTGTCATCCAACTGACCTACGAATGTGAATAAAAGTTACAATCCACTGTATACAAAGGATATGGGTGTGTGTCAAGTACACAAGGCATTTATGTTGTTATTTATTAAGAATGTAATTTCCTACGGTGAAGCACGAGTCGTTTTCACTATTACAAAACTAAAATCCTTCAATTACATTCCAAAAGTAGCTTTAGAAGCTTGGGAAAAGGTGGTCGGTGACAAAAAAAAATTAGGTGAGGTCGATGGGTGCCGCGCGAGCTCCCCTAAGCAAAGCAAAATTCCAATAGTTGCATTTCATTAGAAGTTCCCAACTAAGGAGCTCACATTTATACCGCCCCCACACCACACCACAACCACCCCCCGGCCCAGCATGTATATAAATATAGTATACAGAAAGATACTCTTGCCAAGAAGGTAGCCCGATTCTTTTAGATATTTAAAAAGGCAACAACCATATATTCTCTTTATTTATCATCTTATTGCATTCCACATTATTGTTTAGCCCATATATAGTTATGATTGAATTGCAGAGATTATTATGTTTAATATATTTCCGTATTTGAAAAATGACACAAGGAATGGTATTTTAATGGTGAGAAATATAGGAATAAAGTATTGAAGAAAGCAAATGTCTTTGCCCTTGTTCAAGTAAAATCTGTACCATGAGACATTACAAGACAAGTTCAAAGTAATTCTTCCATTTACGTATTCCTTTGTTGGTTTATTTTCTTGGGCCATTTGAATGATAAAATTCTTATTTTTGTTTAAGCCAACTTTTATTTTACCAAGACATAAAATTAGTCTTGCTCGTCCTAAAAATTACATCAATAACTTTGATCTATTTCTCTTCTCAACATTGGTTGAATAGTTAGACTTGAACAAGCATGTAAAGCTATCAAGGAAGAAAGAAGGAAAAGAAAACCCTCAACTAGTCAATTTCCTTCTCTTTGGAAAAAAATTATAACGAAAGTGATCAAATACTCATCATATCTCATAATTCATTAGGCCTTTTTAGCATCAATAAAATGTCTTATTAATTTAATTAAGATTAAGGGTTCAAAATTAGGAATTAAGCTATCTAAATCCTTGTTAATTAAGTTAATAATATAAATCCTAAGATTAAATATTAAATTATACGACACAAATTGGGACAAAAATGTAATTTGACCCCATAACTTTATTCCTCAATATTCATTTAATCTCCTAGATAATGTTGAGGGACAAATAAATTAAATTGCACAATAATTTAAGAAATTACATTTTTGTCCTTGCGAGTGTTACATTTCAACCCTATTTATTTGCATTACGGTCCCTATATGCACACCTCTTCTTTCTCTCGTCTTCTTCTTCTTCAACAGCCGACGGCTGTCCATTTGTATCGTCTCTAATGAAGGCTCATCAGACGATGGACTGACTTTTCCTCGGCCGTCAAGCTTCCTTTTGACAAACTCTTCGCATCCAACGCCGTGAATTGTCTGTTAGTTGACTCCCTCCGACATGTATGCATCACCGGAGAGGAAGACGACGACCTCTGTTCTCCTGCAGCTAAACACCATCTTTGGCCATATTCATCCTTCCTAGTCACCGCCAGATGCTATAAATAGCCCTTTAGACCTTCGGATTCAGTCCATCAAGCCCCTACCCCTCTTCCCCAACTGCTCTTGGTCGTACGTCTTCTTCTACATCTTCGGTGTCTTCCCATCATCTTCTCGGACAAACTCCGACGGAGCTAGTCACCTCACTCACTTCTTCTTCCTCCGCTTGCCTTGCCAACGGCGGAGCTGCGCTTAAACTCCCTCTCTCTCCACCTTCGATCGGCCGGAGCTCTCCTCTCACCCAACCACTTTCGCTCTCGGCGAGAGATTGCCAGAGCCCTCCTCATCATTTCATCTAGGTAAGTCTTCCACGCTCCTCACCTCCTTCTTTAGAGTAGCTTAGCATAGTTAATTAGCAGATTTAGGTAGTTTATCATTTAGATTTCATGTTTCCTTCTCTACCTCTGGCGACACCAATTACGGTTTTTGCCAGCAATCTTCTTCACAATTAAGCGACTGATCATCTTCTCTACCTCACCATGACCCATTTCCACCTTCTACCCCTTTCAATTAACCATCACACACAAAACACCCAAATTACACCTCCACCAAACCTCCACTGTCTATTGCAAAGCTCCTCCGAGCTTTCCACAGTCCATAGGTCCTTCGCTCGCCTTCGCAACATTGTAAGGACCATTCTACCCAAATCAATTACATGATTTGTCTACTCAATGGATTGAACCACCTCAATTTTCATTTCCAGCCACATTGAGCCTACCTGATATTTTGGTTTGATCTTCGATCAAATTAAGAAGATGGCGAGCTTCTTGAGATCATAAGGAAGCTCCTGAGCTGCTTCATGTGGTGTTTCACTGAGTTTTACAATCTATCAAATTCCGATGAGTTTCATTGGACTTCGGTGGTCTCTTTAATCTCTGGAGATCTTAAGCCACCAGTCAACAATCTGTAATTAATCTTAACAACCCCTAACAGACCCCACAACCTTCATAGATCATTTTCCTACTATTATATTTGAATTTCATCAATTTTTTCTCCCTGATCTCCCTCGTCTTAACTCCGGTGAGGTAAGGATGCATTGATCCTTCACTTCCAGACTTTAGCAACAGATCCACAAGCATCAGAAAATTTTCCTGAGCACGAAACAACTTTATGCAAGGTTGCTAGACATTTCAACTTCTCTACCAAGCACACCTCCATTTCAGTAGAGTCGGTGTACTCGAAGATTCATAAGAAGCATTCAATTCTTATAGATTTTAGTCTCATAAGGTTTACAGAGTTGAGGCAGGTTTATTAGTACCACTCTTTTAGTATGAATCACTCTTAAGCCCAAAGTCAACTTCTGACCTGTAATGGATCAACTGCAGCCACTATAAGAGGTTGAGAAGCTCTGAAGCTTCGTTTTAAGGTCTTAGACACATTTCAGAAGAACTTAGGAATGATCCTGACCTTTTAGACCAGGGATTTAAGGCTTTATTTAGTCTTTGCACTTCAGCCATAAGAGATGTTGTTTCAATTGCATGTAACCTGCTGTGTGTGCTAAATTGTTGGAGCAGGTGTCTAAGAACTCTTTAGAACACTTAAGGGATGCCTGGAACTTGTTTAGAAACTTTGAATAGGAAGTTAGTTACAGTTTGCTAAGATCTCATTAGGACCTATAGGTGTTTTGCCACCATTAATGGTTTTTGAGCTCTAGTTGAGTAATCAAGTTCAGGTCATGTTCTAAACTACTGAGAGATTAATTTGAGTTGTTGGAAGCTGTTAGTGAGCTTGCAGTTGAGTTTTGTTAGAGATTTTATAAGAATGCAGGTACTCCATTTTGCTTTCAACATAGGTAGTGCATGGAGATTCATTGAAGAGTTAACGACCATCTAAGAGTTGAATCGAGTTTCTGAGAACTCCAGGAGAAGAATTAAGCCTTTAATTAGGTAATTATGCCTTTAATCGCTGATGGGATATCAGTTGTGGGAACTCCAATAGTCCCACATCGGCCATGACAAGGTAACTAATAGAAAATAAATCAAAATGCGTTCACGCGACGGAGGGCTTCTTGATGAGCATGTATTGACCTTTTAACTTGTACTCTTGATTATGTATTCTGAGAATAAATAATTATTTCTTTAGACAACTATACATATGTTTTTGTGCAACGTAAGTAGAGATTCCTTGTTGGATCTCATCGCCATGCTTATGTTCTTTCATTTTTTGCAATTAATCTTCGTGCTTAATATATTCTTAATTAGTAACTAATCTACTAAGTACACGAACTTAACCAATTAAGTTAAGTCTATGTAGTAATCATAACTTAATTAATTAAATATAATTTAAGTAATGATAAATTATAATGTAATTATAACTTAGAATTATTTATACACTAACCTAATAAGTTAATTTAAGTCTAACTTATTACTTTAAGTAAATTATAATATTAAGCAGAGATAAGTTAAGTATAAAATATTTAGTAATCTATTTATAAGTTATGTTGTAATCCATCTAAGCAGTATTTATACTCTTAATATAAGTAATTAAATTAAAGCTTAATTTATACTCTTAAGTAAAACATATTTTCTTTAATTTAAGTAAGGTAATTGTAAATAAATGTGTTACATTATTTATACTCTATTTAACATCTTAAGTTAAGTATAGTAATATAAGATATATTGTAAGTTAATCTATTAACTTAGCATATGAAATCTCTACTTACAGTAAGCTATATAAACATAATTAAAATAAGTACAAAATAATTTAAGACAATAATTGGTGAATTAAATTAAAAATAAGCTTCCCAGCAAATGACTTAGACTATAAACCAATATAAATTTATAAAATATGTTGGTTGTCTTGCACATTATACTACATTACAATGACATTTATTATAAATGCGAGATAGCTTAACATCATTTGTTTAGCGTCGTTGTTGGGAAGATAACTCATTTATTCACCATTATCATTTTTTTTGTATTATTTTGTATTGATCATTATTTCTTATCTATTAATTATGTGTTTTGTTTTCACCCAAGAGATCAGGTTCACTATTCTCCTGATAAAAAGAAGCTCTGCATTCTATTTTTTCCATTTTTTCGCATTTTCTCTTAGACTTGTTGTATTGGGCATTTCTTGTGAGAGAGAGACTCTCTGATTTGTAATAACCTTAATTGTATTCCTTGCTTTTTGTTTGTTGCATTTAGATAAAAAAAATACAAAAATATATCAACCTATTTGTCTAGGAGCTGCATGTACTGGGCATCCATATTAGGTTGCATCTTTTCCTGCTTGATTTACTTCTAGTGCATTGCATATCTATAGATTGCGGGAGGCAAGTATGTTTTTACTGCGTTACTTAATTTCCTATTATCCTTGCATTCTCACCTAAGTAAAGACCACTACATGTGTTTTAATTGATTAAAAAGAGAGAACATTTATCTTTTCTCTTAGAAGAGATTAATAAAGAGTAAATCATTAAAGCTCGTGACTTAATCTATTTTGATAACCTGTGTGCAGGTTTTATCACTTCTATTGCTTGGCTATTGCATACATGGTGCAATCACTAAGGACACATGAGTCTTTACTTCTATCTCTCCTCTTTACACCTCTTAGGGCCTTAGTTGAAGATCAACAAGTTTGTTTCACTATCTGAGCCCTGGGGAGCCAATAGTGAGTGCTCTCGATCCTAAACTTTGGGCCTTCGAGCTTTAGGGTTAAGCACTTCGTAGTCGCATTTAGGATGAGTATTCTGTATTGATATTGTATCTGTTTGTGTCTTATATTTTGTGCATACCCTTATACCTTCTTTTCATTAGAAGAGAAGAATTCTTGTGTTTTCTCGCTGTTTTCGGGTTATTGCTTGCCGCAGTTTTGTTGATTGGGTGTGAGTGTGCATTTGCACATTTTTTTTGTTTATGCATGGGAGGAGTTCTCAGAAACTGCCTCTCGTATCTCCGTTGACAAGTAATCCCAGACACCCGTCCTCCTCTGCTAATTCTACTTTCGTTCCTAATCCGATGGCAGATCCGATTCTTCCACCTATTCTTCCTAATCCACCTAGGGATCAAGATGAGGTTCCTCATCTTGATTTACAATAGGCAATTTTAGCCCAAAATCTACAGATGCTCGAGCAAAACCGTTAGATCAATCTGCCGATGGTTGCTATGCAGAACCTACATGCCCGACAAGCTGAGTTGGGACCTGGTCCATGTCCACCTCCTCTTAGGCTACCACTTAGAGACTACTACAATTTAGCCAATGTACAAGTGGAACCCAACGTTAGGACCCCCGTTGGGGATAACAACCCCAAGCTAAAGTTGAATATCATTAGTCTTATTCCACACTTCGCAAGCATTGTTCTGAGGACCCATTCCAACACATCAAAGATCTTAAAAGTTTAAATCAAACCTTAGGTCCCAAAAATCAAACCCGGGAAATCTTACTCATGAAGATGTTCTCCTTCAGCCTATTGGTATCACACTATCGCACGACCTATCACCACTTGGATTGAATTAGAAATCGCTTTCCTGAAGAAATTCTTCCCTATAGTTCACACGGATGCCATTAGGAGAGCTATCACTACCTTTTCTTAGAACCATGGAGAACCAATTCATGAGGTGTAGGAGCACTTTCATGAATTGCAAAGGAAATACCCACATCACAGCATCCCTCGTTGGCAACTCATGCATATCTTCTACTATGGATTACAAGAAAGTGTTCAAAATCTTGTCGACGCTTCTTGTGGAGGTAACTTTTTAAATCAGGATGAAGAATCTGCCTTCAAACTATTCGAAGGTATGCCTAAAAACTCTATCAACAACGCCTCCATGTCCTAATTTGTTACGACTCGGTTCTCGGATCCCTACAGGATCCGAGACCGGCTCGCCTCGACTAATCCCAAGACCCAGTCGTCCAACAAGAAATAACAAAAAAGTAGGAAAGTAAATCGCATTCACATATGCAATATAACTAAGCAGTAAAAACGTATAAAGCAATAGAGGAAAGTAAAACTGTTGTTCCATTACATACCACTACAATAACAGAAACAACGGAAATGAAAGTAACAGTAGAGACAACAGTAGCTAAAAAGTCTGTTATTTACTACAATAGCAAGGGAAACAACAAAAAAAAGTGCTGAAACTACAACTGGGCTCGACTAGGCCCAACACCCTCCGCAGCCGGAAGCTCGAGCTGCTCAACACCTGGTCTTGAACAGTGTTATGAAAAAGACAGAGTTAACGAACGCTGAGTAGAGTGGTATCTATACTATCTAAAACAGTACAAGCAACCGGTTTAATTCTCTTTTCTATTTATTGTGTTTTATGTGTATTTCCTTTTCACCTATTTTTCTCAAACATCCAGATATTCTTGATCTTACATGTTCCTTGTGAGAATGATCATGATTGCAGTCTTTTCCGAAGAGTAGAAGGTACACATGGTTTTCTCCTTGCCAGGAGAGTCCCTCGTGGTAGTCCTACACCCAGTCAACCACCCGAGGTCACTGCCAAGACGTAGCAGTGACTACGGCATGCGTGATAAGCGCACGGGTAGCTACATCGCACTGACACGCGATCAGTCGTTTCCACTAGCGGGTACGCCCAAAGTACAGCACGGAACAGTATAGGACCTTGCCCTCTCAGAACAGGGGTCTCGCCCCTCCACAGTCCGTACACCCTTGTCTGACTACCTCAGTTTGCCCAGAGGGCCTAACAAGTCAGTGTAGGGTGGCTAGCTGAATCCCAGGCCCGATGGGGTAGCTAACTCTCCCCCTACACTAGTAGCTTGCCTCAGTACCGCGTACACGAGGGCCAGTAGGAGTCGGTGTAGAGTGGCCAATCCTAACCTCGGGTCTCAACCTAAGGGCAACTAGCTCCACTCTACACGAAAAGGGGACAGTCGCTCTCCTTGGTACCACGTACTCAAGGGCCAGCACACTTCCCGTCTACATTCCAGGTTTCCAACTAACCACAGGAGCTCTACTCCTAATTCCCCGTAGAGTTCATGCTCATGTTCACCTCATTTATTCCGATCTGAATCCACCATTTACAATTCAATTCTCATTTATAAACAAGCAGCTCATGTTTCCATAATTCAATACATACAACTGATGATTTCATAGGTAATTGTTCTTAAATTACAGGCAACTCACAATTATAATACGGCAAGGGATAACAGTTTAGCTAAATCATGCATGCAAGTACATCATACAGTACAAAAGATTCATTCATTCCTCTATCCTAGGGTTCCATTCGCCTATTTCCACAAGCACATTTTTATTAAATATTATTAACAGAAGTAAACCACTTTACCAGACAATCCAGGAGTAATGGGGGCTCGAACCGCAGACTCAGGCGTCTTTGCCAGCCCCAAACACGCAACAGGTTGAAACCCTACACCAGAGAATGCATCACAAAAGGAGGGTTCGGAACAGTGTACAAAGGTCGCTAGTATGTAGAGAAACTCGCAAGGAGACTACAGGTACTTCGTTTTCGTAAAACGGACCCCAAACAGGTCAAAAATGTGTCCACTGTCCAAAATCAGACATCTGGGAATAAGTCCAGACGTCTTAAAAGATATAAGAACCTTACGTCAAGTTCCTGCGGTGTCCTCAGACGTCCAGGTCTCCTCTGCAATCGTCTGAAAGCAGTTCCAGACGTCGAACCACTCCTTCGGTCGTCTGGAAGCACCTCCGGACATCTGGTTAGCTGATCAGACGTCCAAAAGTGCATAGGAGAGCGTTCCGCACTCCTTCCCAAGGCTGCTCCTACGTACAACAGTCACAGCCACCAAATCAGGTCCAACATCCACTTTACGGTGAGGCCTGCATGGCCATAACCGCGAAAAAGAACGTACATTTGCTATAAATGAGCTTTCATACATCTGACCTTAACTCCAGACATCCAGGAGCTCCGTCAGCCATTTGGACTCCACTCCAGACATCTGATACTAGAAAGTTTCCAATACCAGAACCTGCTCCCAGCGCTCTCCGCCATGCACCTCCTCGCACTGCTGCAGCTCCAGTCGTTGCAGATGGTTGAGGCCGCCTCTCCAGAATCTCTCCTCCTACCGTATGCGCCCGCGGTGGCCGTACAATCTCCGCCGAGCTCCCACCGGAGCTCTCCGACGTCGGCCTCCTCCTCCTCCCGCACTCTCCTTCTCGCCCTCTTGCTCTCCCTCGCTCACCTCCTCCCGCAGGCTCTGAAGGTGGGGTGGTGGTGTGTGGAGTGGAGAGGTGAGGAGGGGAGGGGTTTAAATAGGTGGAGTGGGGGTTTAGGGTTTGAGGGAAAGGAGGAAAAAGGAGAGAGAGGAAGAAGGTCCTGCGTGCTGCACGCGCGTAGGGCGTAGTACACATACAGAAATTTCATTTTCAGACGTCCAGGAAAGGGTCCGGATGTTTGGACAGACGTCTGACTGAGACTCCAGACTTCTTAAAAGGCTAAAAGTGGGACGAGTCTTTACATAATTCAATCAAGGGAACATGAACACAAATCCGCATATGAAGGGCATTCATGAGGTACAGGGACAATCCAGTTCATGAGACTCACGAAGGCTATTGCTATTGAGGAAGAGCATGGGAAACAGAAGCTGGTAGTACCTGTAGAGTTTAAGGTGAATGTCATGACGTCTAAGGCCAAAGAGAATAAAAGTAAGAACAATAGAAACAAAATGAAGGTCAAACCCAGGATCTAGAAGAAATCCAAGAACAAACCATGTAGGCACTATGAGCAAGTTGGGCATTGGAAGAAAGATTATCCTTCTAATAGAGCTCAGTAGAAGATCACAGAAGGGAATCCTTAGGTGAATGTGATCACCAAGGTGGCTGAGCCTAACGATGGGTATGTCTTAATAAAATTCGAACTCTATGTTATTCATGATCCCACTGAATGGCTCGTGGATACTAGAGCCAATGTACATATTTATACTGATAGATCGTTCTTTTCTTCCTATCAAGCCTGTAGTGGCAAGGCTGTGAAGATGAAGAATGACTCTGCAGCCAAGGTGTTGAGATTTGGACGTGTTGACTTGAGGTTTTCCTTAGGACGAGTTTGGACACTGCGCAAGGTGTTACACATTCTTGCTGTGAAGAAGAATATTCTTTTTTGTTCTTTATTGGTCAAAAGGGGGTTTTGAGTTAAACATTAAATGTAATAAAATTGTTATGTTGAGACATGGAACATTATATAAAAAGGGATATTTGGCATATTTTAATCTATTATTTAGAGTGAGATATGATGTTGATGTATTATCTAGAAATTCTCTAAAAATGTTAGATTTCATTCGATTCAATCTATTTGTAGTAATATTAAATCTTATGATATATAGCATAGTAGATTAGGTCACATGAATTTCAATTCTTTGAAAAGAATGATGAAATTAAGTATAATTCCTGAACAAATTATAGATGAAACTAAGAAATGCGAGATATATATGCAAGCTAAATAAATTGAGACTTTTTCACTCTATTACTAGAGATATTGAGGTTTTAAATTTGGTACACATGGATATTCACGAGTTTAATGGTGTGTTGACTGGGGATAATAAAAAGCATTTTATCATCTTTATAGATGATAGTGGTAGATACTGCTATGTGTATTTGCTTAAGTCTAAGGTTGATGCATTAAGTAAATTCCTTATTTTTTAGAAAGAAGCAGAAATACAAACTGAGAAAACTCTCAAAAGATTGAGGTCAGATAGATGAGGGGAATATACATCCAACTTATTTGATAAACAGTGTCAAGCTATTGGTATAACTTATAAAGTAACGGCTTCATATTCCCCATAATCTAATGGGATAATAGAGAAAAAGAATATGACCCTAATTGACATGGTCAACTCTTTTCTACAAAGCTCAAGATTATCTACTTACATGTGGTGGAAAGCCTTGAATACAGCATGCCATATTCTAAATAAAGTTTCCCTCAAGCATAAGAAAAGTAATCCATTTGAGATTTGGAGAAATACCTCAAAGTATGGGGTTACCTTCCAAGGGTAATTATCCCGAAACATAAGAGGAGGAAGCTTGGACCTAAGACAATTGAGGTGGTCTTTTTAGGTTACGTTGACAATAGCTATGCCTATAGATTCTTAATTACAAAATCTAAGATTTTAGGCATATATTTCAACACTATTGTTGAGTTTTGCGATACTATATTTTTTAAGGATGTCTTCCTTATGAAGACTGGATTAGCACAAAATGTGATTTCAAATAATTTAGTAACCATATCTGATTCTATTCCTGATCAAGTGGAAATGATGTTGATGAATCCACTTTAGTAGACTAAATTAGAGTCTAAACACATTATTATTGGGATTAAAATTTAATTAAATCATGTATTATGTTGATAAAATTAATTAAACTCTAAATTTATTATTTCATATATTTCATTAATTTTAATGTAATTTAATTACTTATGTATTTTTAATGTGAGGTCATTTAAGAAAGCATAATTTTAATAACATCACGTCCAACCTCAATTTGAAAGATTACATCGACATCTCGAATATTTCTTTACCTCAATCACGGAAACCAAAAAAGAACAGCCCACTTTCCTTTCCAAATTAACTTATTTCCTTTGCTACCCACGCACGCAGAGATGACACCCTCTTGATTCCCTTCCTTACTTTCTCTGTCTCTCGAAAATCACGAAGGGGATGTTTTTCCACGACCTTCGTTCGGTCCATATCTCTCTCCCCCGATCTTCAATTTCTTCTCCTCCCCGCGACGCTCATTTGGCTCCTCTTCGATTCCCTCCTGCCCTCTCCCTCTCGAAGACCCACCACCAATGCACGCGCCCACCCCCTCCTTCCTGTGATCATCAGACGCCTACAACCGCCATCTTCTTCCCCTGCCACTCGAGCTCTCCGCTTCCACATCTCAAACGCACGCACTGCAGACCAGCTCCTTTCTCGACCGCACCCTTCACTCCTCTTCTCTGCACCGATCAGCAACATCGCCCACTTCCTCTCTGCCCACCTCCTCCTTCCTGCGATCATCAGACAGCAGCGACCGCCATCTTCGTCCCCTGTCACCTCTCGAGCTCTCCTCTTCTTCATCTCAGACGCACGCACCGTAGACCAGCTCCTCCCTTTATTGCACCCTTCGTTCCTCCTCTTTGTGCCGATCAGCAACCTCACCCGCTTCCTCTTTGCTCGCCTCACCACTGACCGCGCCACCAACACGACCTCGCTGCCGACCTTCCTATGCTCCAACCGTGACCACCGCATGCGCCACCTTCTCCTCAACTGTGCTCCCCTCGGCCATAGCAGCTTCGACGCTCTCGTCCTCGCCGATGACGTACCAGACCGTGCAGACTGCACGATGCACCATCGTGCAGACACTCTACACGATCACGACCGCGCCCGCGCGCCTTGCTGCGACCTCCACCGTGACTATTGTGTTCCCCACCGTGACCTCGACTATGTCTGCGACTCTACTCCTCCGTACACTCACCAGCCAGCGACCTCAGCCTCCTCGCTACTGCGAATCCGCCACAGACTCCGCCACCGCGACCTCTCCCAACTGTGACCGTGCTTTTCTCCACTGTAACGAACGCGTGCCCCCGACGTCTTTTGAGACGTCTGGGAGGTGGCCCAGACGTCGGACCAGACGTCTGGGATCACATCAAGACATCTGACCAGACGTCTGGGATCGTTTCCAGACGTCTGGAGAACAGTTATTTTCGCACGGGAGATTCGGCGCGCAGACCCGCGATTCCCCTCTCTCTCTCTCTTTTTCCCTCTCTCTCTGCGGCTGCAGACCTGCCGCTCTCTCCCTCCTCCTCGCGCGGCCTTAAAAGGGCCACGCCTCCCCTCCCATCTCCACCGTCTCCTCCTTCTTCTCCTTCAGCCAGTGAGCGTGAGCGCGAGAGCGAGGGCGACAGCGGCGGCCGCAGTGAGCGCGGAGGAGGTGCGGCGTGCGAGGGCAGAGCTCTGCCGGGAGGGCGAGCTCGCCGGAGCGGCTTGGCCGGCCGGCGGAGGGCACAGGGGGCGCGGAACGACGCGGAGAGGGACCTGCTGCGGTCTGAGCAGCAGATGCGCGAGGTGCGACGCGGGCGGCGTCGCGAGCGAAGGCCGAGCAGCGCCTTGATTCTGGAAAAAATTTCCAGAATCAGACGTCTGGATTGATAGGCAGACGGCGAGTAAGACGTCTGGTAGCTCCTACATACGTCTGAAAGGTGAGTATTCCGCTTTCTTCTTCCTTCCTGTCGACTGACCGTACTAAGGGAGGGAGTTGGCTGTGCGCAGGCTCGCTGATTCGCCATCCTTTGCGAATCAGATGTCTGGAAGTTGTACCAGACGGCGGGAGTGACCTCCAGACGTCCTAGGTGACCATCGGACGTCTGGGAGATAGGAGAGACGTCCCCGCAGACTTCTGGGAAACCACGCTGAACAGGTAATTCTCTGATCCACTTTTTAAGACGTCTGGAAGAAGTTCCAGACGTCTGATCTTGCACAGTATCGTCTTTTTCGACCCGTTTAGGGCCCGTTCGGGCTCCGTTTTCCGCGATTCGAGTTGCATTCTTTTCAGAATTAATTCCTCTACCCGTCTACAGTAGCTATACACTGTTTTGAGACACTCCTTGTGTTTGATCCTTGTGATAGGACCTCGTTCAGTTGCGATCTTGGGAGTCGCGGAGGCACGCGGGATTCCCGATTACGCCCCCATTACTCCCGTTGTACCTGGTAGAGTGGCTTAAGTTTATTTTTAAAATCTGTTAAAGTATGGAACCATAACTAGAATCTAGGACATTGCATGAATCCTAGGAATGAGAAATGTATGGAATGATAGCTCCTAGGTGATGCATGAATCCTAGGGCTGGAAAACTAGTTGTATGCTAGATCCTAGGATGTGGCATGAATCCTAGGATGGAAAAACTAGTGGAATGTATAATACTGCAGTCTTGGAAAAATGGAAAGGAATATAAAGCTGCCTGTAAATTGAATTAACAGCTGCCTGTTATGAATAAAGAAACATGATTGAGATCATGGATTGTGAGAACGTGAAACTGGAAAGTGAAACATATGATGTTCTGAGATAAAGAGCTGGAACCCTACGGGGAATTAGGAGTGGAACTCCTGGAAAGAAAAAGGAATGGAACTGAGATGTAGTTTGTACTGTCTCTTGGGTACGCAGTACCAAGGGAAGTACCTGTACCTGTTTAGTGCAGAGTGGGGCCAGCCGCCCTAGGGACCCGGGGTTAGGATTGGCCGCTCTGTACCGACTTGTTGGCCCTCGTGTACGTAGTACCGAGGAGAGCTACTAGTGTTAGGAGAGTACTAGCTACCCCACGGGCCCCGGGGTTCTGCTAGCCTCCTTCACCGACTTGTTAGGCCCACTAGGGCAAACCAGGGTAGTCAGGCGAGGGTGCGCGGACTGTGGAGGGGCAAGGCCCCGGTTTGGTTACTGTGGAGGGGTTGGACCCCTATTACTGAGAGGGCTCTGCCCTGGTTCCGTGCTGTGCTTTGGGCACACCCGTTAACGGAAACGACTGACCGCGTGCCAGTGCGGGCTAGCTACCTGTGCGTTTATCGCGCGTGCCGTAGTCACCGTTACGTCTGTCAGTGACCTTGGGGTGGTTGACTGAGGGTAGGATCACCACGGGGGACTCTCTCGGCCAGGAGAGCACCACGTGCTACTTCTACTTTTGGAAAAGACTGCAATCAAGATCGTTCCCACGAGGACATTCGAGATCAAGTAAAGGATCTGAGAAATAAGTGAAATAGTGAGAAATTGAAAGATGTGAATAAAGGAAGTAACAGAACATAACAGCTACTGTACACTCTACTGTTGTCTTTAGTTAGTTTGCCACTCTACTCAACGTTTTGCTGATGTGTTACACTCGTTACCTTTTTCAGGACCAGGTGTTGAGCAGCCAGGGCCAGCGACTGCAGAAGACGCTGGGCCGAGTAGGGTCCAGTAGAGTTTACCACAGTCTTTTGTACCTCTTTTGTTTCTGTTATAGTGAGTAGTTCTTGTTTCCGCTGTACTTTCTTTACCTGCAGTTCTTGTTATATGATAAATGTTGTTCTGCTGTTGTGGTGGTATCTACTGTAGTAGTTTCTTTCCTTACTGCTGTACTTCCTTACTGTTAGTTATATTCATGTTGAATGTGGTTTATTTTACTGCTCTTTTGGTTACTTTCTTGTTGGACGACTAGGTCTTGGGATTAGTCGAGTCGGTCCGGTTCTCGTGTCTCGTAGGGACTCGGGAACCGGGTCGTTACATCCACTTCCTCCGATCCACATGGTTCATCTCTCTGCAACCGCGACTCGTCCTCGACATTCCAATCACGGGGTCTGTAACCACGTACTTTTACCGCAACTTCGACCGTGTGCTCTTATTCGACAACTCTTCAGTCGATCGTTTTCGCCCTCGATGTTCCCGTCGTTACACCGCACCCGCAACTGTGTATTCCCACCATTACATACCGCATTTTACTTTTATTTTCTTTAATTTATTTATTTTATTTGATTTTTAGAATCACTATCGGTCACTTTTACATTTATATACGGAACCCATTTATATATATTTGACTTCTTGCGAAGAAAATATATTTTTTTTTGTGATTCATTATTGGTTTATTTTTTATATAATTTATGAGGTGTATATTTGAGTTGATTACATATTTGACATATTTGTATTTAACTATATTTGTTGATTTAGGATTTTTTCACCATATTTTATACTGCGACGACAAATAATTATTGTTGATTTTTATTATTCTTGTTTGTAAAAGTGAAAATTTTACGATTAGATTCTAATGTGGAGACTAGCTCTTTCTATTTTGACCCAATGAAGTAGAGGATTTTGAACCTAAGAGAAGTAAACGACCAAGAATTATCACGGATATGAGAAATGATTTTATTACTTACCAAATCAAGGGCAATCCCCCCACTATATCATGATGCTATGGCTTCTTCTAAAGCTAAGTGATAAGTTCACTTTAGTGGATCATTATTTAGCCTAAGTACTCTATCATTAGGTTTTTCTTAGTTGTTAATTGATTAGGAGTTATATGATAATTCACCTTAGTCTGCATATAATTTTATGCGTCAATTTTACATTTAATAACTTATGATATGGTAACATAATTTATTTGATGGATATAGGTTAGGTGCAAGAGTTCAGACGTCCATTTCTACGTCTATAAGATGTCTGGAGGTAAGGATGGGTGCTTGGGAATTTCCATCACAAGCTCCTTGATCCTACACTTTTTTAAGACATTTGGAGATAAGTTCAGCATCTGATGGGAACCGCCAGAACTTATATTGCCGTTCCAATCAATCGCAATCCCCGTCGAGTGGTTGGAGAGGCTTATGTCTGAAGAAAACTAACAAGACTTTTTTTAAAAAGGGAAGAGGATCATCTTCCTGATCATCCCCTCCCCCTTGCGAGGACCTCCTCCATCCTCTTGACCGTGCATTGTGGACCTAGCGTGCACCATGGCATAGGCGTGCTCCATCTCTGCTCCTTCCTTTTACCTGTCGCACAGTGATAGCATGCAGCCACAGCACCATTATCCTTCAGCTCTCTTCTCACCATCCTACCCCACAGATAACCACCACTTTCCCTCTCCACGAAAGCCTGCAGCCATCCATCATTGCCCTTCTTGTTGTTCGTTTTCATCTCCACCTTCCCTGCCAAACCGCACCCTAATTCGAACAACCCACTGCAGCCGCCCATCACCTTCATCCATCACCACCGCTAATCCCCTCACCATGACCAACACCACACCATCACCTAACCTCATCCACATCCCCTCCCCACACACGTACGCCCATAGCCACAACCATCCCTTCGTCTTCTTCCTCGTCTGCAACTTCACGCAAAAAGGAACCCAAAGCCATCGCCGACCACCTGCTCGTAGCCACCACCTTCAACCACCATCGTCGATGCCAACTACACCAACGCTTCAATCACGCTTTACTGAATCCTCCCTGACATCAACGACAGCCAACGTCACCCTCACCCGTTGCCAGCAAGACCCACTGTCGCTGGTCAACCTCCTCACCGATTAACAAACTCCAGCCTCCTCGAAACGCGCACTGCCATCATCGCGAAGCCCTTGTCGCGACACACCTCTAGCTGCGACCTCATCGCCTACCATCCTTCCTGCGCGTACAAAGGGGAGAGAAGAATACTCTATTTTTCACCTCAATAGTAATTATCATAAATGCCATTGTGGGATTCCCTATTCATTTATTTACTAAATTAATTTATTGAGGTACATTTGCATGAATATACCTTTATTCTAGATGAATTACTTATAGTTAAATTCTTCTCATGAATGATATTAAATATAGGATATTGGATATAGTGAACGGGTTCTGTCTTGTAGGAGATTAATATTGACGGTGTTTACTAGTATCAAGATCATGATTCACGTATTTACACTGTATTATATTGTGGTGATTTTACATGCATACACCTACATTATTGATTAATTATTTAGATTGAGAACTTTTGTTGGAAATAAGTTGTATTAGTTAGTATGCGCACCCATTGACATTCTTGAATAAACGAGGCACCACTCACGAGTTTAATAGGCTAATTCCTCCCTGTGGAGGCGACCTAACTATTTTCGTGGTTAGATTTTGAATAACTAAATGTTTTGATAGTCGATTTTCCATCACAAAAGCTTTACAACAACACATCATTTTATGTTTAAAATTTCATCGAAAGCAAGAATCGACTCGTCACTAGGCATTGGAAAGATGTCATTATGAATGAGATCGACCCAATCATCTCTAATGACACTTGGGAATTGATTGATTTACCTCTAGCGTGTTTTACTATTGGTTGCAAATGGGTGTTTAAGAGGAAACTCAGGTTTAATGGATCTATTGAAAAATACAAAGCCGGACTTATTGCTAATGGGTTTAAGCAAATGAAAGGTATCGATTATTTTGATACATATTCTCTGGTAACTAGGATAATTACTATCCGGAGCTTATTGCATTAGCTTCCATTTATGATCTCACTATCCACCAAATGGATGTGAAGATTGCCTTTCTTCATGGTGATTTTGAGGAGGAGATCTATATGGACCAGCTTGAGGTATTTGTAGCTCCTAAGAATGAGAAAAAAGTTTGTAAGCTTATTAAATCTCTTTATGGTTTTAAACAAGCACCCAAACAATGGCATGAAAAGTTTGATAAGACTATCCAGTCTTTTGGCTTTATGAGTCATGAATCCAACAACTGTGTCTACTCTATGGTTAAGAGTGATATGTATATTGTCTTATGCCTATATGTAGATGATATATTATTGTTTGGGTTAGACATAAGAATTGTGAAGGAAACTAAGTTGTTTTTGAGTAGTAAGCTTGAGATGAAAGATATGGGTGTTGTAAATGTGATCTTAGACCTCAAATTGATTCAATCAGCAGGTAGGATTGCTATTTCTCAATCTAATTTGTTGAGAAAGTTCTTGAGAAATTTTTCTATTAGGATTGGAAGGTTGTAAGAACTCCTTTCAATTTATAAAAAACTCTCTATAAGAAAAAAAGTAGAACACTTGTTTTGTAACTAAGGTATTCATAGATTATTGGAAGCTTGATATATTTGGCCAACTGTACTAGACCAGATGTTTCTTTCTCCATGTCTAAGTTAAGCAGATACACAAGCTGTCTTGACCATACTCATTGGGATGCCTTTGATCGAATACTTAGGTACTTAAAGGGAATTATTTCCCTTAGTTTGGATTATGATAAATATCCTTCAGTTTTGAAAGGATACAGTGATGCAAGCTGGATCGATTACATGGAGGATTCCGGGAGCAATGATGTTACAAGATATGTCTTTACCCTTGGAGGTGGTGCAGTCTCCTGGCAGCTTGCAAAACAAACCATTTTAGCCCGATCTACCTTTGAGGTTGAGCTATGTGCTTTGGACACTATTGGAATTGAGTTCGAATAACTAAAGAGACTTCTTTCAAAAATCCCTGTGGTGGGTAAGCCGATTCCTGCAATATCTTTGCATTGTGACAGCATGACTGCAATGGAAAAAATTAAGAGTTCAAAGTTTGATTACAAAACAAGGAGACATCTCTGTAAAGGATTTAATGTCTCAAGGAGTGATTGATGTGGAATTTATAGGATCTAAGGATAACACAGCAAATCCATTTACTAAAGGACTTGATAGATCTTTAGTCTTTAAGTCTAGGCTTGAGATGGGACTGAGACCCATTAGAATTTCACTCGTAGTAGCAACCCAACCTAACTGAGTGGAGATCCCACAAAGTAAGTTCAATGTGATAAGAACAAGCTGTATAGGAAACTAATTGGCACTCATTGTTAGATGCTTTTGCATCTGAGTCCAATTCCTCAAAGCCTGAGTTCCTTAAGCTGCAAATTAAGGAAGAGTTCAAACCTTTATGGCAGGATGTGAGCGGTACATCCTTAGAGAACATCACCTATATGAGTATTACTGTGGGCCGCAACTAAAGGAATAGGCTTTTTCCCGAATACACTCATAAAACAGGATAGGGTGCATGGCCCCTAAGAGTACCAATCCTAAAGATTATTGATGATGCACTACCAAAAAAATAGGCTTTGGTGACGCTTATTTTGCAACGGTTTTAATTAAAATCATCGCCTATAGCAGAATATATACAGGACAGTTATAAAATCATCTTATTAATAATATACACAACGATTCTAATTCAAACCATCGTGTACATTCACCCTCCATGCCCCCTCCTGTGTGCGGAGGTCCCCGCATCGACGTAGACGATGGCTTTGTTAACGACGGTTTTGAATTAGAATCGTTGTCTATAACAACATGTATGGACGACAGTTCTAACACCGTCTTATTTGTTACCTCATTGACATATATGACAGTTTTCTATGAGAACCATCGTATATGTCATCAACAAAAATTTCCCTTGGGCGCGAGTAACCCGACTTGAGACGACGGTTTTGGGAGAACCATCGTATAAGGTCCAATATTTAGCCCGACTCCGCGAACTCTCCAGAACCCTACCCTGTTTCAATACCTCCTGATGAGAACCTCATCATGAGCCATAACTAGCTCATTTTGACCTAATACAAAGGATAAAAGCTCCTACATAACTCAAGGAAAGGCTTAACTCAGAGAATTCTGAGTTTAAGGAGAAAACAAGTCAAAAGGGGTAAAAATGCGATTTTACCAGTATAATCTGCATACAGGTCCAAACATAGGTCAAACAAACCAAATAAGAAGGAAAGTGGGATGATCTGATAAGGGTTACAGTAATTCCAAGGAACTAAATGATAATCTGTAACCCTAAAACAAACCCACTTCAACTCACGAGGTTCAAGGCAAAGCAAAAATGGAATAAACCCTCTAAAATTCATAGAAAAATAATCTCTAGGGTTTAGAACCTTCAATTTGGCCTTAGGAACCCATCTTGACCTACATTGAGAACCATACCCAATTAATAACTTAATTTGGGTTTTTGCGTAAATTGATCGGTCAAACAAGGTTTAATCTAGAAATAAAATTCACCATCAGATTCCTTAGGTCCTAATTAGTCATGTATAAAAACTTGAGCCTAAGAAGAAACCTTCTTGACCAACTTTACTTTTTGGCCCTCAACTTTTGAACCCTCGCATTTTGGCCCCTAACTCTCCTTCGTTCTTTGCGTTCAGGTCCTCCCTGCAAAACCTGCCAACACCATGCTCCGAAGACCTTGCGCGGAGCATGGCGCCGCGCAGGGTGAGGGGGAGGGCCTGCCAGGACAAATGGGGGTGCCCTGCGTCGTCAGCCGTCGCAGGAGCACCCCCCTGGTCGCTGCAACCCACCATACCGGCCGTGCGAACGGACGGACGGTATGGGTCACCATCCCCGGCGTCCTCCGGCGAGGGAGACACGTCGTCTCCCTCCGCCCTCCTCTCTGATTCCGCCTCTATAAATACCCCCGTCGCTCCACCGTTCTGAGCAGCTCGGTCCTGACGGAGAAACACCCTCTTTACACTCTCTTCCCACTCCGACAGGAAGCCCTCCAGCTCCGGCGGTTTTTCCCTCCTCCTCCTCGTCGTTCTGCCGCACTACCAGCAGCAGGGCTACCTTCCCCCGCTCTTCCCGCGCCGCGCCGCACCCAGCGCGCGCCTCTCCAACCCTCTCCTCGCCGTCGCTCCTTCCTCTGGGCAGCTTCTTCTCCGGCGACAGTCGATACGACTGTCGCCTGCTCCGGCCCCTCCTCGTCCTCCTAAGTAGGTATAACTTCTCACCTTTCTCCCCTCTTCCTTTTCCTCACTTTAAACATTTACTGTCGCCCTCGATTCCGACCAATCACCCTCACCTTCTCCGCCTCCAGCCATCCTCCGGCGAGTCGCTCCCATCACTCCAGCACCCCACACGGCTCGCCGACCTGCACATAATCTCCGCCTCCTCACCCTGATCCATTTCCGCCCTTCCAATTCCCGCCACCCGACCTCTGCAAGTCCACCGAACACACCCACTTTCCGACCCACAGTCCGACCTAGGGCAGCCCTTGCACGCCGCCCCACGCCTCGCCACCACCCGCACGAGCTTCGCCGCACTCTAGCGAAGCTCCCAGCACCTTCTGATTAGGCCGAGAGGCCGTTTTGCTGTGAACAGGTCACCCGTCCTCCGCCGCCATTGCCGTGCAGAAGGAGCTTCTTCCGCCTGCAGCTGCAGGCGCGCCACGCCCAGATTCGACTCCCAGGCTGTGCGAGGCATTTCGGCAAAGCGTCAGGCAGCAGCTGAATCGAAGCCCTCGCGCGAAGGCCTCGCGTAAAGCCGCGATTACCAGCTGCTTCCTCCGCGCAGGCTCCAAATTGGGGTGGGACATTTAGTCCCACCTCGGAAGACTCCGAAGCGGCGCAGCGGTATAAAGTGAAAAAGTGCTGGAGGCTTATTGCCTCAGCACACGGGGTGAGGTCCCCTTCACCCGCCCGGTTACCCGGTCTCGTCCGCGCTCACGCCTCGCGGACCTGGCCCGACCCAACTTAGCCCGACCTGCACTCCTCGCCCACCACGCACGCCGGTGGGCCTGGACCCGGGCGCGACCCGTACCCGGCTACCCGGCAGCTCTGGGAGAGCTTTCCTAAGAGCGCCTTCTGTGAGAGAGAGAGACGCGGGAGAGGGTAGAGATAGGTTTTGCCCCACCTCTGATCAAGCTGTGCAAGTGTGCAGGCACAGGTGAAGAAGAACCGTGGAAGAAGACGAAGGCTGAAGGAAGGAGGAGCACCGAGCGGCACTATAGCAGCGGCGGTTTAAGTCGTCTGATTGGAAAATCAGACGACGTCCTGAAGGCAAAGAAGGAGAAGGAAGGCGAGGCAGAGGAGAACACAGAGAGGCCAAGTGAAGACTCTGCAGAAGAAGAAGAGCACGAGAAGAAGATCTGAAGAAAGGAAAGGAAGAAAGAAAGAAGAAGAAGAACAGGACCGCAAGGGAGAAGAAAAAGGAAGAGACGAGCAGAAACAGCTGAAAGAAGAAGAAGAACATCACCACTGCAGATAAAGAAGAAGAACAAAGGAAGAAAGCAGAATATCTGAGAAGGAAGAGAAGGAGAGAATAAGCAAAGAGAAAAGAAGAGAAGAAGAAAGAAGCCAACAAATTCTCTCTCTCTCTCTTTATTTTTGTAAAAGAAACTTTGTACCCCTAGAATACGACTTGCTCCCTGAGTTCGACCTCGGGAACTCTTTTATTTTCTGAGTAAAAAAATTATATATTTGAAATGATGGCAATAACTGGCTATACTACAACGCTACAATAAAACCCGGTTATCGACGCCATCGTTTCAGTTGGCGCCGTTGCCGGGGAGCAACGACTATTCTAGAGATAATCAAATTCCTGTTTTTACATTGCTAACAATCTCTCCTTTGTTGTGCAGAAAAAAATACAAGAAAATCGAGAAGACAAGCAACCGCACGACAACCACTCCAAGGACAGGTAAAATTCTATCCTCTCAATCCCTAAACTCTAAAGAGGAAGAAAAGAAAAGAACAAGCAATATAGGTCTAACCTGTCTTCTATACTCAGTAAACCATCAAAAGTTGCATGTTTTCAACCCATTATTATTGCACACTATTAAGGGTATTTAAGGGCTAACACATTCTTGCTTGAGCCCTAATTACCCAACAAAGAGCTAACTGGACCAAGTAGAGCCAACCTAGGATCCAACACTAGGCATTTAGAGACACACTCCTTAAGCAAGAATTGAGAAAACCAAATGAAGTGTGCCCAAGCCCTCGTCTGAAAATACCTATTCAAAGAAAAACCCAAAACAATTGGCTCTCTAAACACTTGAACCCTAAAAGACAAGACCCAAAAACTCTCAAAGGAAACAAGAGGTAAAGTTGCCCCCTTGGGTCAACCAACCTTAAATTAGGTCACTCTTTGCACTCAAAGAACTAAAGTTTAAGTGTAACTTTAAGCACCCTAATCTTAACCTAAAATTGGTAGACTTAAGAGGTCAAGATCCCCATTCCGATCTACCTGGAACCGCAGTGACAAGAGAGGTCGGGTGGGGGAAACCCTGTAACCCGTGGGGACGCTCTACCGTGTAGGGGTCTTTGCGGGACTCTCCCTCTCTGGCTGCCCAGGTAATTCTCAGGTGGACGATCTTTCTGATCAAGGGGTCCATCTGCCCCGCACCTCTATAGTCACCCAACACATTTTTGGGTGTCTTGATTGGGTCCAGCACCTTCTAAACTCATCTCTTCCAACAGTGCATGTACGGAAGGAGGTCCTTAAGACCACCCTTAAGACCTCCTTTAGAAATTCGCTCTCGTCAAGGCCAAGCCTCGACGCCCGTGTTTGTGCAGCAACACCCTCACATTATTCTCTCTTCTGATTCAGAACCAAGTTCTTCTTCCCCCATCATGGCTCAGCCAGTTGAGGAAGAAAATAATCTGGAGCACCAGCTCCAACGACTCAATGACCTCTTCCAAAACTTCGTGCACCCACCACAGTGTCCTATGATGCTGGACCACTACAATCCTGCTGCGGTGGCCATTGAGCCCCGAGTCAGAATCCCGACTGGAGGACCTGATTCCGAATTAAAGCCCAACATGATTCATGCTATACCTAAATTCCATGGGCTTAATTCTGAAGATCCCTTCCAACACATCAAACAGCTAAAGCATCTGGCCCAAACTTTTGGGTCAGATGCGCAAAATCGGGATATTCTTCTCATGAAGATGTTCTCCTTTTCTCTTATGGACAAGGCCGCCCATTGGTATCAAACTCAGACCCGGCCGATCAACACTTGGGAAGAACTTCAATCCGAGTTTTTGAAAAAGTTTTTTCCCGTTGGTCGGACCAACGCCTTGCGCCATCAGATTACACACTTCACTCAACAATCAGGAGAACCTCTCCATGAGGCATGGGATCGTTTTCAGGATCTCATGAGAAAGTGCCCCCATCACGGAGTTCCTAAATGGGAACAAGTCCAATCTTTTTACCAGGGACTCCGTGAGGACATCCGCCTTTTCGTCAATGCAACTTGCGGAGGAAATATCATGGGTCAAAATGAAGACACCGTGTGGGAAATTCTCGAAAACATGTGCGGGAACTCCATCAACAATGACTCCATGGGATTATTCGACAGGACGAATACCCGCGCAGCGACGAATCTTAGGGGAGCACATGAGACGCAGGGCCTGTCCGCATCAGTCGACCTGGAATTAATGGCCAGTCGATTGGACAAGGTTTCAATCATTGAGAAGAAGGTGGATGAGCTGACTCAGCACTTGCAGCGAACCACCTCTGCGCGTAACTCCTTTGCACAACCTCCTTCCACACAGGAGACTGTGCAAAACATCCTCCACCGATCTTCCCCTAGGATGGATCCATATCCATCCCCATCTGATTCTCGGATCGGAGGATCATCCGATCCTTTCTACACCAGCCCGGGGAACTCCATTCCCCCTTTCCCTGATTCTCAAGAGGTTCCTCAGACCTGCAAGGACCTCAACGCCATCCAGAACGACCCATTCTCCAACACTTACAACCCTGGATGGCGAAACCATCCCAATTTTCAGTGGGCGGGAAATTCCCAAACCCAAAGACCACCTTTTCAGTCCCGCCCACAGCCCTCTCGTCATTACCAGTCGCCTCAGCCTCGGCCCAACCCTACTTATCCATCAGGGCCAAATCAGGATCAAATGTCCCTAATCCTTCAGACTCTGGCTGACATTCAAAGAACAAATGCGGCTATTCAAAAACAGCACAAGGACGAACTTACAGAGGTTAAAACTCAACTGGCCCAGTTGGCAAATTCTTGCCAGCCAGGCACACTCCCTTCCCAACCTCTTCCTAACCCGAATAACGTGTCGACCCAGAAGCACGTTATGAATCCAAATTTAGGCCACGCACAATGGATTTATCAGGCCCCCACTGCTCCATCTCCAGACGAGATGGAAACTTCAACTTCTTATGTGGGATTTCAGCAGCAGCCACCCCTCTTACCAAACCCAAACCAAAATCAGGCCGGATTAAATTCTGTAACAACACGTAGTGGTAAAACAACTCAAGACCCGCATTATCCAAACCACTCCAAGCCTGATAACCATGACCCTGGGATAGTTATCCAAGATACCACTGTCCCAGATCAAGAACCCGAACCTATCCTAGAAGAACCAACCAAGGTCCCATTCCCTGAAGCCTTAATCAAAGAAAAGAGAAGAACCAAGCCCGTGGCACCTGAGGAGGACCTGGTCAAGCTCTTTGAGCAGGTCCACATAAACATCCCCTTGATGGATGCAATCCACCACGTACCGGCTTATGCATGATTTTTAAAGAATGTGTGTACACCCCAGCGTAAGCCGCGAACCAAGAGTGGGAGTCCAATTGTTCTGTCAGAGCAAGCCAGCTCTGTAATCCTAAGCAGACTCCCACCCAAGGCTAAAGATCCTGGTACTCCCCTGATTTCCTGCAAGATAGGTGATACACAATTTGACAGAGCATTGCTAGACTTGGGTGCTTCCATAAATCTGATACCCACATCCTTACTTAACCATCTAGAAGAATCTGAGCTGAAACCAACTGAGGTGACATTACAATTAGCAGATCGATCTATAAAGTCACCAAAAGGGATTCTCGAGGATGTTATTGTGAGAGTGCGGGATTTCTACTTTCCTGTAGACTTCATAGTCTTAGATATGGACGCACCTGAGAACCCTAGGGATACACCAATCATTTTAGGGAGACCTTTCTTGGCTACTGCTAGAGCCAACATTAGCTGTGAGGAGGGCCAAATAGAGCTCAAATTTGGGAATCAAACACTGAAAATTGATATATTTAAGGCCCAACAAGGAATCAATTGCGGTGTCATCGAACAGATTTGTGACATTAGGACTTTGGTTGATGAAACACACTTCCAGAATGATCTGATTATACCTCATCAACCGCAGAAAGATCTTGATCCGCAAACTGAGGAGTCAAATCCAGATATGAACAACCCAGTAACTCCCACCCTTGAACCTCACATCTATACTGAACCACCCGCTGCTGCTGATAACCCCATCCTCGAACTGAAGCCCCTTCCTACTCACTTGAAATATATCTTTTTGGGTTCTAATCAGACCCTTCCTGTGATTATCAATTCTAACCTCAGTCTTGAACAGGAATCCCGTCTGATTGTTGTCCTCCAGCAACATCGCAGAGCCATCGGGTGGACTCTCGATGATTTGACTGGAATAAGTCCCTCTTATTGTACTCATCATATCTATTCAGAAGAGGGCACACGACCTTCTCGTGAAATGCAGAGACGCTTAAACCCCAATCTGCAGGAGGTCGTGAAAAAGGAGATCATCAAGTGGTTAGATGCCGGAATCATCTACCCGATCTCCGATAGTCGTTGGGTGAGCCCAATTCAGGTTGTGCCCAAGAAGGCAGGACTCACCACTATAACGACTGAGACTGGAGAAATCATTCCTACCCGATTAGCCAACTCGTGGAGAGTCTGTATAGATTATCGCCGACTCAATTCCTCCACGAAGAAGGATCATTTCCCACTGCCTTTCATTGATCAGATTCTCGAGAAACTAGCGGGAAATAGGTTCTTCTGCTTTCTTGACGGGTACTCCGGTTACAACCAGGTGGCAATCCATCCTGAGGACCAAGAAAAGACCACGTTCACCTGCCCCTTCGGAACATACGCTTTCCGAAGGATGCCTTTCGGTCTTTGCAATGCACCCGCTACTTTTCAGCGATGCATGCTTGCCATATTCTCAGATATGGTAGGTGATTATCTGGAAGTCTTCATGGATGACTTTTCAGTTTTCGGAGCATCATTTGACGATTGCCTCCAACAATTGGTCCAGATACTCAGGCGGTGCATCGATGTGAATTTGGTTCTTTCCTGGGAAAAGAGCCATTTCATGGTGCCTGAGGGAATTGTCCTAGGGCACTCAATTTCGGAAAAAGGCATCCAAGTGGACCGAGCTAAGGTTGATCTGATTTCTCACCTTCCTATGCCTAGCTCGATCAAGGACATCCGATCTTTTTTGAGGCATGTCGGTTTTTATCAACGATTTATCCCTGATTTTTCAAAAATCGCACGCCCCTTGACCACTCTTCTCTCCAAGGATGTACCTTTCAAAATTTCCAAGGAATGCACTCAAGCATTTGAAATCCTGCGTGACCGAGTCACCCAAGCCCCGATCCTACAGTCCCCTGATTGGTCTCAACCCTTTGAGATCATGTGCGATGCATCCGACTTCGCTGTAGGAGCGGTTTTGGGGCAGAAAATTGACGGGAAACCTGTGGTCATTTACTACGCCAGCAAAACACTCGATGAGGCTCAGCGTAACTATACGGTTATTGAGAAAGAGCTGCTAGCTGTAGTATTTGCCCTAGAAAAATTCAGATCGTACCTTCTGGGTTCCCGTGTCATCATATACTCGGATCACTCAGCTGTGAGGCATCTCCTTGCAAAGAAGGACGCGAAACCTCGATTAATCCGATGGATCTTGCTGTTGCAAGAATTTGACCTTGAGATTCGCGACAAAGCGGGAAAGCAAAATGTGGTAGCTGATCACTTGTCCCGTCTTCCTTCTGAAATAATTGACCCTTCCGGACCCATCACTGAGCATTTTCCCGATGAGCACCTGCTGACTATTGGTACTAGCCTTCCATGGTTTGCTAATGTAGTAAATTACTTGGCATCTCATCAGATCCCGTCCGATTGGCCGAAGGCCAAGAAGGACAAATTATGCTCCGATGCCAAGTATTACATTTGGGAAGACCCGTACCTCTTCCGCATAGGTGCCAATCAGATCATCCGGAGATGTGTCCCGGAAGAGGAATTCAACAATATCATCTCTTTCTGCCATGACCAGGCATGCGGTGGCCATTTCGCCGGGCATAAAACCGCATCAAAAGTCCTCCAGTGCGGCTTTTACTGGCCCACACTGTTCAAAGACGCATACAGTCACTGCAAGGCATGCAGTCGTTGCCAGACTTTGGGCAACATGAGCCATCGCGACATGATGCCTATGCAACCGATTCTCGTATGCGAAATCTTCGATGTTTGGGGGATTGATTTTATGGGCCCCTTTCCTGTCTCGGATGGTTTCGAATACATTCTGTTGGCTGTGGACTACGTGTCCAAATGGATCTAAGCCATACCGACCCGAACCTGTGATCACAAAATCGTTCTCAAATTCATTCATCAAAACATTTTCTCAAGGTTCGGGATTCCTCGTGCAATAATCTCTGATGGGGGGACCCATTTCACAAATGCTCAGTTTAGGTCACTGATGACCAAATACGGGGTGTCTCACCGAATCTCTACTCCTTACCACCCCCAAACTAATGGTCTAGCTGAGCTATCTAATCGGGAGATCAAGAAAATCCTGCAAGTCACTGTTCGACCTGACAGGAAGGACTGGTCGTCCCGACTTCCGGAAGCATTGTGGGCCTATAGGACCGCCCACAAAACCCAATTAGGCATGTCTCCCTTTAGACTGGTGTACGGAAAGGCGTGTCACCTTCCCGTAGAACTGGAGCATAAAGCCTATTGGGCAGTACGGAACTGTAATCTAGATTTTTCAAAGGCTGGAACCCACAGAAAACTTCAAATCAGCGAGATCGATGAATTACGCTTAGACGCGTATGAGAGCTCGCGAATCTACAAGGAGCGGGTTAAAGCCTTCCACGACAAGCATATCTCGAGAAAAATCTTTCATCCTGGTCAGAAGGTCCTACTCTTTGATGCCCGACTCAAACTTTTTCCGGGAAAGCTGCGATCCAAGTGGGTCGGACCATATTTAGTCCGACAAGTTTTTAGAAATGGAGCTATCGAAATCAGTCCACTCAGCCACAATTCCGAACCTTTCATCGTGAACGGTCAGTGACTCAAGCCGTTCATTGATGTGACTTCTACTGATTTGGCTGAAGCATCTTATATCCTCCATTCCCCTTGAGCTTATTGCACCCAGCCGATGGCGTAAAACTCAGCGCTTAACGGGAGGTAACCCGTCATTTTCCTAAAAATCCAAAACCTTTTTCTGACACCTTTTTGCACTTAAGGTTCACCCTTGTAGACAGCCGACCCCACCTCAGATGCTTGCATCTGGGATTAGAAATCGTTCGCAAAATTCAACCTGACCCATTCACTCATCCAAATTTCTGTCTTAAGGAATGAACTAAAAAAAAAAAACCCCTTAGGTTACAATGAGGACATTGCAAATCTTAGGCATGGGGGGGTATGAAAGTGCAAAAACTTGTAAGAAAAGGTTTCAAACAAAAAATTCACATATGCCAAAAACACCATAAAATTTTAAAAAAAAAAAAATCGAAAAAGAATAAGAGGAAAAGAGGAGAAGGAAATTTTGTGAAGAAGGAGAAAAGAAACAAAAGGAAAAAAGGAGCACAAAATATAAGAAAAAAGTGATAGTCATTAGTAAGGAACTAAGGAATTAACCTAAGTTCTAGACCTCATTCAAAAAAATAACTGAAAAGTGCACAATGAGATTAGTAAGAACGCAAACCTTAGGCATTCTTGGATAGACTCTTAGTACCCATTAAGATCTGAACATTCCTCAAGAGGTTGAGGAAAATGAAAAGCTGAAGTATTAGGTCTAAGGCTTAGGGAGTATTTGGCCTCGTTAACTAATTTTTGGTTTACGGGACTTAGTAACCTAAGCACCCTAACCTAAGCACCCTAACCTCACACACAGCCTGGTTCAGTAAGCGTAAAAATCAAAATCACGCAGAAGCATCGCAAAATTCTGAAAAGAACACCTAGAATAGGAGCGGCCGATCAACACAAGTTGATTTGGACGAGTTCCCAGTGTGGAGAGGCGGGAAATCCCCTCGAAGATGCGTAACAAAATATCATCTCCTCGGTGCTTGTCTCTTAGGATATTCACATATCCTACTGGGGGCATGTAAGCACTCTGCTGGTTCAGATTCCATGGATGGCATTATCTCGAAGTGTCAATTGCCAGGGTCTGGATTCGGCCACGGAACACCATGGATGGGATTATCTCGAAATCTCAATAGCCAGGGTTCCGGGGGTTGCCATGGGCGGTGCTATCTCGAAGCATCGATCGCCAAGAACCCTTGAGGATTGATGATGGGAGCAAGGAATCTGATACAGACCGTGTTGAAAAGCCAATCCTAGGCTAGAACTAAAAAGAAAAAGAGAGAGAAAACTCTCCAAACAGAAAAACTTTCTATCTCTCTCTTATAAAACGCACTGCGAACTGAGCCAGGGCTAAAATCATTTCAAGCACGGGTGCTTTAACCACAAAGTCCAATAAACCTTAGGTTAGTTCTTGTGGGCCTTAAAAACCTTTGCTAAAGACTGAGGCGAAGGCTAGACAGATTTGGATCTTGATTGGTACTAGAGTACCTTTTAGGCCTATGGTCAGCATTCTAACCTAATCTAGGTTTAAATGAAAAAGCACTTATCTAAAGCTATTAAGAACTTCATGGTCTAGAACAAGGGTTGAAACCTTAAGTTTTTGCTAAGGGACTAGCAAAAGCTAGGCATGGGGGTATGATGAGAACCTCATCATGAGCCATAACTAGCTCATTTTGACCTAATACAAAGGATAAAAGCTCCTACATAACTCAAGGAAAGGCTTAATTCAGAGAATTCTGAGTTTAAGGAGAAAACAAGTCAAAAGGGTAAAAATGCTATTTTACCAGCATAATCTGCATACAGGTCCAAACATAGGTCAAACAAATCAAATAAGAAGGAAAGTGGGATGATCTGATAAGGGTTACAGCAATTCCAAGGAACTAAATGATAATCTGTAACCCTAAAACAAACCCACTTCAATTCACGAGGTTCAAGGCAAAGCAAAAATGGAATAAACCCTCTAAAATTCATAGAAAAATAATCTCTAGGGTTTAGAACCTTCAATTTGGCCTTAGGAACCCATCTTGACCTACATTGAGAACCATACCCAATTAATAACTTAATTTGGGTTTTTGCGTAAATTGACCGGTCAAACAAGGTTTAATCTAGAAATAAAATTCACCATCAGATTCCTTAGGTCCTAATTAGTCATGTATAAAAACTTGAGCCTAAGAAGAAACCTTCTTGACCAACTTTACTTTTTGGCCCTCAACTTTTGAACCCTCGCATTTTAGCCCCTAACTCTCCTTCGTTCTTTGCGTTCAGGTCCTCCCTGCAAAACCTGCCAGCACCATGCTCCGGCGACCTTGCGTGGAGCATGGCGCCACGCAGGGTGAGGGGGAGGGCCTGCCAGGACAAATGGGGGTGCCCTGCGTCGTCAGCCGTCGCAGGAGCACCCCCCTGGTCGCAGCAACCCACCATACCGGCCGTGCGAACGCACGGACGGTATGGGTCTCCATCCCCGGCGTCCTCCGGCGAGGGAGACACGTCGTCTCCCTCCGCCCTCCTCTCTGATTCCGCCTCTATAAATACCCTCGTCGCTCCGCCGTTCTGAGCAGCTCGGTCCTGACGGAGAAACACCCTCTTTACACTCTCTTCCCACTCCGACAGGAAGCCCTCCAGCTCTGGCGGTTTTTCCCTCCTCCCCCTCGTCGTTCTGCCGCACTACCAGCAGTAGGGCTACCTTCCCCTGCTCTTCCCGCGCCGCGCCGCACCCAGCGCGCGCCTCTCCAGCCCTCTCCTCGCCGTCGCTCCTTCCTCTGGGCAGCTTCTTCTCCGGCGACAGTCGATACGACTGTCGCCTGCTCCGGCCCCTCCTCGTCCTGCTAAGTAGGTATAACTTCTCACCTTTCTCCCCTCTTCCTTTTCCTCACTTTAAACATTTACTGTCGCCCTCGATTCCAACCAATCACCCTCACCTTCTCCGCCTCCGGCCATCCTCCGGCGAGTCGCTCCCATCACTCCAGCACCCCACACGGCTCGCCGACCTGCACATAATCTCCGCCTCCTCACCCTGATCCATTTCCACCCTTCCAATTCCCGCCACCCGACCTCTGCAAGTCCACCGAACACACCCACTTTCCGACCCACAGTCCGACCTAGGGCAGCCCTTGCACGCCACCCCACGCCTCGCCACCACCCGCACGAGCTTCGCCGCACTCTGGCGAAGCTCCCAGCACCTTCTGATTAGGCCGAGAGGCCGTTTTGCTGTGAACAGGTCACCCGTCCTCCGCCGCCATTGCCGTGCAGAAGGAGCTTCTTCCGCCTGCAGCTGCAGGCGCGCCACGCCCAGATTCGACTCCCAGGCTGTGCGAGGCATTTCGGCAAAGTGTCAGGCAGCAGCTGAATCGAAGGCCTCGCGCGAAGGCCTCGCGTAAAGCCGCGATTACCAGCTGCTTCCTTCGCGCAGGCTCCAAATTGGGGTGGGACATTTAGTTCCACCTCGGAAGACTCCGAAGCGGCGCAGCGGTATAAAGTGAAAAAGTGCTGGAGGCTTATTGCCTCAGCACACGGGGTGAGGTCCCCTTCACCCGCCCGGTTACCCGGTCTCGTCCGCGCTCACGCCTCGCGGACCTGGCCCGACCCGACTTAGCCCAACCTGCACTCCTCGCCCACCACGCACGCCGGTGGGCCTGGACCCGGGCGCGACCCGTACCCGGCTACCCGGCAGCTCTGGGAGAGCTTTCCTAAGAGCGCCTTCTGTGAGAGAGAGAGACGCGGGGGAGGGTAGAGATAGGTTTTGCCCCACCTCTGATCAAGCTGTGCAAGTGTGCAGGGACAGGTGAAGAAGAACCGTGGAAGAAGACGAAGGCTGAAGGAAGGAGGAGCACCGAGCGGCACTGTAGCAGCGGCGGTTTAAGTCGTCTGATTGGAAAATCAGACGACGTCCTGAAGGCAAAGAAGGAGAAGGAAGGCGAGGCAGAGGAGAACACAGAGAGGCCAAGTGAAGACTCTGCAGAAGAAGAAGAGCACGAGAAGAAGATCTGAAGAAAGGAAAGGAAGAAAGAAAGAAGAAGAAGAACAGGACCGCAAGGGAGAAGAAAAAGGAAGAGACGAGCAGAAACAGCTGAAAGAAGAAGAAGAACATCACCACTGCAGATAAAGAAGAATAACAAAGGAAGAAAGCAGAAGATCTGAGAAGGAAGAGAAGGAGAGGATAAGCAAAGAGAAAAGAAGAGAAGAAGAAAGAAGCCAACAAATTCTCTCTCTCTCTATTTTTGTAAAAGAAACTTTGTACCCCTAGAATACGACTTGCTCCCTGAGTTCGACCTCAGGATCTCTTTTATTTTCCGAGTAAAAAAATTATATATTTGAAATGATGGCAATAACTGGCTATACTACAACGCTACAATAAAACCCAGTTATCGACGCCATCGTTTCACCTCCCTTCCCCGACCCCAACGATGACCTCCGGCTGCACATTCGCCTCATCCTCAGTAAGCATGACTCTCCTCCTCCGTTTGCTGTCAAAATCGTCCTCCTTGTTCTCCTTCAACCTCCTCCAGCCCTATGCCCTTATCGTCCTCCTCCTCCACAAGGACCTCCTACCTCCGCCACCATGCGACCTGCAAGCTCCACTACCGCACAACCTGCAGCCCTCATCCCAGCTGAGCAAGTGGTCCTCCTACCTCCGCCGCACATCCCCTTGTCCATCCTCCTCCTCCTAGCCGCGACCGACCCCTCCCACATCCTTCTCCTCCTCCTCCTCCCAACGAGCCACCACCCCTCCCCCTGCCACCTCCACCCACTCCTCCTCTCAACCGCACCCCCCCCCCCCCCCCCCCCCTCATCCCCCAGTCGACCCCCACACCTCCTCATCCCCCAGTCGACCCCCACACCTCCTCCTCCTCCCAGCCGAACCACCTCCTCCCCCGCCCCCGTTGCCATAGCCAACATCCTCCCCTCCCTCCCCTCCTCTCAGCCAACCCCCCGTCCCCCATCCCCTTGGCAGCAGCTCCCCCTCCCAACATTTTTTTATTTTTAGGTTAATTTAAAAATATGTAGTACATTAATTAAATGTAAGATGTGTTTAAATTTATGTAATTTGTTTTAATTTTTTTCTTATAAAATTTTATAGTTTGATTTAAGTATCTCGCGTAGATCATCAGACACCTCTCTTCAATTCACACGCTACGTTGAGGTATATCAATTTAAGTTAATTGATTTATGAATGAATGTGGGGTGTGCCCACTTAATTAGGTTTAGAAAGTGAGGTGTGCCCACTTAGGTTTAGAATGTGGGGTGTACCCACTTAGCTAGGTTTAGAATGTTAGGTGTACCCACTTGATGATATTTCTGAATGCTTATTTTATGAATGTAGGGTGTGCCCACTTGATGCTTATTGTATTTCTTATGTGAATTTTTTTATGAATTTAAGAAGTAAAGAGAGAAGAGGGAATGTGAAAGGAGATGGAGAAGGAGAGGAAGAGGAGGGAAAGAGATGAGTAAAGAAGAATATGAATTAATGAAGGGAAGGAGGAGAGGAAGGATAGGGAGAAGAGTGGAAAGAGAGGATAAATAAATATACAGGAGATGAAGAAGAGGGAGAGAGATGCATAAATAAGAATATAAAGGAAGGGAAGGATGAGAAAGGGTAGGGAGAAGAGAGAAAGAGAGTAGAAAGGAAGTGGTAAGACAGGGAGATATGAGAGAATGGAGAGAAGGGAGAGGAGGGTAGGAGAGGAAGATTCTATTTTTATTTTGTATATAATTATTTATTTTTATTGTAAATTTTATTATTTTAATGAATTCATAGATACACACACTTGCACAAATCTAGATACACTTGAGGCCAAACAATAGGTATTCTAACCCCTAGGTTACAAGTTTTGGGAGGGGATAGTAGAATCAAAATACTTACCCGTTGACACTTATGATCATGTTATACAGACAATGCAAAGTGTTTATATACAGACAATGTTATACAGGCATGCCATAAGAGTCGTCGTCCTTTGTTCATAGAAGTTCTGAACAAAGGGGGGTCCTTGAAGATTTGATCACAACTTAGGGTTATTTGTTACATGGAATTGATGTCTGGAGAAATTTCGGTAGTGTCTTTCACTCTTCTTCGGTATATCAACTGATCTTATCTACGTTCCTAATGTACCCTTAAATGGGAGTTATTGGGAATGTAGTTAAGGTTAGTCTTAGGGGGTATACTGGAGAACTGCGAGGAGATGTTGCCAAAATTTCTTTAAACACTAGTTACATGTAACAAGTAACGTTGTGATCAAATCTTCAAGGATGGGCTATTAAGTGAAAATCCTAATCAAAATACAAACACTGTTATGAAATCATATTAATTATAATTATTGGGTGGCTTTATTTCATTTTTGTAGATTATCATGAATAAGTCTTAGATTAGTTTGAGGAACTCGGATTACTCTCGATACAAGAATGGAGTGAGAGAGTTCCTTGATTGGGGCATTTCATGACGATAGGAAGTCATTCAGTCGAGGAGACAAGCTCGACAGGACATTTTGCCCATGTAGGAGATGCTTGAATGGATATTCACATGATAGGAACACTGTATATGAGCACATGATTTGCAACAGTTGGTGACAACATAATACTAACTGGATTGCTCTTGGAGAAGATCAGACAGAGGAAGATAGACGATCTCCGATAGATTTCGATGAGACAGCTGTTGACATTGAAGCTGATGACATCGATGAAATGATTGATGAGATGAGAGCAGGAGTTGAAGATCTAACTAGTGGGGAAACTTGTAATCAGTTTCATGATGCTATTAGGGCAACGGACGAACCTATTGCCTCCAATATCACATCCATTTCTAAGTTGTCATTTCTTTTGAAGTTATTTCAGATGAAGGTTATGAATAAAGCGACCTCTAAATTGATGTCGGAGGTGCTTAAATTCATTAGAGAGCTTTTAAATGATCTGAATGGTTATCCAAATATATGATATGAAGCAAAGAAATAGATTCGTAAACTTGGCTTAAACTGCAAGAAAATTGACGCTTGTCCAAATGATTATGTGTTATACAGAAATGAATATCCAGAGTTAAGTAGTTATCCACAATGTGGTGTTGAGAGATTTAAAATGAAAATTCCACTAAATACGAGGGCCAAAAAACAGTCGAAGAAGGTTCTATGTTACTTTCCATTGATTCCTAAGCTTCAATGCCTTTTTATTTCAAATAGAACTGCCAATTTGATGACATGGCATAAGGATAATATGTCACGAGATGGTCGCATTCATCATCCTGTGGATTAAGAAGAGTGGAAAATGTTTGACAGCACTCATTTAGCACTTGCAGAGGATGCAAGGAATGTCAGATTGGGTCTTGCAAGCAATGGGTTTAATCCTTTCAAGAACATGTACCCATCCTATTCAATTTGGCCAGTCGTGATGGTAACTTACAACTTACCTACGTAGCTTTGTATGCGATCGTCATTTATGATGTTGACCCTCCTCATCCCCGGTCCAAAGCAGTCAGGAAATACAATTGACATTTATCTTCAACCATTGATAAATGAACTGAAATGTAACGGCATTCATACATATGATGCACACAGAAAAGAATTCTTTGATATGCATGCTACATTATTGTGGACCATTAATGACTTCCCTACATATGCAAATTTGTCGGGATGGGGGTACAAAGGGAAAGTCTGCTTGTCCAGTATGTATAGATGACACTCAGCATCTTCGACTACTTGAAAGCAACAAGTTCTGTTATTTGGGACATCGTAGATTCTTTCCAGTTGAGCATAGATGGCGAACAACAATGTTTAAGGATAAGTTCAACAGTAAAAGTTGTCGGTATTCTTCTAAAAATCAGAGGAATAATCTCAATACAAATTCAATAAGGTTGTCAGGTTTTCAAATAATAGAGAAATTACAACTTGGCAACATACGATTAGGTCATCTGTTTAAGAAAGATCAAATAGCTTTGAAACATACGGGTTTTAAAAAGAAGAGCATTTTCTTCATGGAACTCCCATCTTGGAAAGATCTAACTATTCCATATAATCTTGATGTGATGCATATTAAGAAGATTGTCATGAACAACATTTTGGTTGTGTTCAACTTAACCGATAGTCCAAAAGATATAGTGAAAACGAGAAAAGACATGATAACTTTAGGCATTTGTCCAGAGTTACATGTTATTGGAAAAGAAGACGACATTTATGACTTTCTGGAAGCCATTTACAACTTAAACAATAATCAACGACAGAAAGTTTTCACCTTTTTGAAAGAAGTACGGGTGCTAAATGGCTATTCTTCATAACTTTCTCGATGTGTAAATGAGGTTCAAAAGAAAATTAGTGGGTTAAAGAGTCACGACAGTCACGTTTACATACAAGGCTTGTTCCCACTAGCTATTCGTGGAGTACTACCTGATCCAGTTGTGGATTCAATTACAGAGATGAGCAGATATTTCAAAGCTATTTGTTCGAAAATTGTACATTCTAATTTATTACAGTATTAGGATAAGCAAATAGTCGTCACATTATGTAAAATGGAGTAGATATTTCCTCCGACGTTCTTTGATGTCATGGTTCATTTAACTCTGCATCTTGTAAATGAAGCCAAAGTTTCTGGGCCTGTGCAATACAGATGAATATATCTAGTTGAATGGTTATTGAAGAAACTTAAAGATTATGTGTTAAATAAGGTTAAGCCTGAATGATCTATTGTAGAAGGATATCTTGCAGAAGAGTCATTAACTTCTGTGCCATGTATATGGATGAGACCGATAATCGATTTAATCGATTACAGAGAAATTATGATGGAGGGTATAATGAGAACGATGAAGATTGTCTTTCCATATTTGATATTCCAAGAAGGTCTATCCTCCACACAAAGTATAAATCAATCTCTAAAATCGATTGGCGCCTAACTCACTTGTACATTCTTAAGCAAATTCCAGAAGTTGTTACATTTTATAATGAATTTAAGGAGTTTTCACATCCAGAAACACGCAAGGTCGACTTTCTCAAGTGGTTTAAAGAACGTGTTATGCAAATGAAAGAAGAGAATGACCCACGATGGTTGGAGGACTTCGACATAATATTGGATTAACCATTGAGTTATGGACATTACCATTCAGGTTACATTATAAATGAATTCAAATTTAGGATAAAATTCATAGATGATATGAAGGCCACGCAGCATGCTGGTGTTGTTGTCAGTTGCGATTTGAACATTGGTTGTGATGGCTACTATGGACATATCGAAGAAATCGTTGAGATGAGCTCTAGATACGACTGTAGAGTTATCCATTTCAAGTGCAATTGGTTTGACATGTTTAAAGAAGGCATTTGATTCAAATATGATAAGAAGCACTATTTTTTAAGTTTGAATAAGAATCGTCAAATTCTTCATTCTTCAGAACCGTTTACATTAGTATGTCAAGTATCTCAAGTCTTCTACGTCCTTGACAACAGTAGAAATGGATGGATTATAGCCGTACAGACAATTCCATGTGAATATTTTGACGCTCAAAAAGTTGTTGAAAATAACGTAGAAGAAGATGCTTATCAAGAACACTTACCATAAGTTGGTGCATGTCACAGCTCGTTTCTAGCTCCCTACAGCACTTGGGAACGGCTCACTTCGACGAACCCCAAAAACAACCAAATACATATTCATTCCACAACCACACGAGTAATGTAACTAAGTAGAAAATATATGATTGACAGTAAAAGAAAGAGAACAGGAAACCACTAGATTTTTATAGGGTACAGCGGAAAAGTACTGATACAAGTATAGCCATCACAACAGAGAACTGGTAGAAATATAACAGAATATAAGCTATAGGTACTCACTATAACAAAAATTCTTTGCAGCGAAACAAAAGAAAGGAAATTATGGCTGGGCTCGACTGGGCCCAGTACCATCAGCAGCCGGTGACTCTGGCTGCTTGAATCCCTGACTTGAACATGGTTACAAAATCTTGAGTCAGCTAACGTTGAGTAGAGTGGTGGTTAAGTTATGTACACGCAACATAATTAAAATAGAAATCAGCTAAACATTCAATTGTCAATTATTTATTTTCATCCGTGTCCAATTCTCTGATTTATGTGTTTCTGAGTCGTGTATGCTAATCAAGTTCCATGATATTGCTCAATCTTGTTGTTCCCTAAGGGAATGATCTTGCTTGCAATTTTCCCACGATGTAGGATGTACACGTGTCACTCTCCTGGTTGGGAGAGTCCCCCGTGATAGTCCTACACCCGGTCTACTACCCCGAGGTCACGGTTATGACGTAGCTGTGATTACGGCACACGTGATAAGAACATGGGTAGCTACCCCGCACTGGCACGTGGTCAGTCGTTTTTGCTAGTGGGTACACCCAAAAGTACAGCACGGAACAGTACGAGGCCTTGCCCTCTCAGAGCAGGGGTCTCGCTCCTCAGAACAAAACAGGGTCTCGCCCCTCCACAGTCTGCGTACCCTTGTCTGACCATCCTAGTTTGCTTAGTGGCCTGACAAGAGTCGATGTAGGGTGGCTAGTCCTAACCGTGGACCCCGTAGGGCGGCTAGCTCCCTCCTTACACTAGGTAGCTCACCTCGGTACTACGTACACGAGAGCCAAACAGGAGTCGATGTAGAGTGACTAGTCCTAACCCCCCGTCTCCACCCAAGGGGCGGCTAGCTCCCCTCTACACTAAAGGAATAGTTGCTCCCCTTGGTACTATGTACACAAGGGTCAGCTCACTTTCCGTCTACTTACAAGGTTCTTTCCGTATACAGGAGTTCTCCTAATTCCCTGTAGGGTTCATGCTCATATTTGTTTCATTTCATTACTCAACATGCATATCTCATTGTTCATCTTCTAATTCTCATTCATATAATAGGCAGCTCATGTTTTAATAACTGAGAAAGTATCACATCAAGTATCTATACACCTGCGAGGAATTAGGGTTTAACATGCATCCCAAAGCAAATAATGTAGCTTAAGTAATGTTCATTCACTTTTTCCTTAGAATTCATTTCAAATCCTAGGGTTCAATCAAGTCATTCTAAACATGCACTTCATTTAATTAAATCTTAATATTAAAGTAAACCACTCTTTCGAGATTCATGGGTGGAATGGGGGCCTGAAACGCAGATCCGATCGTCTTCGCGAGCCCCGAACATGCTATAGGTTGGACACCTATACCAGTGACTAAGTTACATCAGACGAATTCAAAGCAGTATAGACTTGACACTAATATGTAGAGAAACTCGAATGGAAAATAATGGTATTTCGTTTGCATAAATCTGACTTCTTTTGCTCCCCGAACGGGCTAAAAACATGCATACAGACTAAAATCAAACATCTGGGACTAGGCCCAGACATCTTAAACGATGTCAATAACTCACCTTGTGTTCCTGCGGTGCTGGCGGACGTCTGAAACCCCTTTACAGTCGTCCTGGGATCTTTCCAGATGTCTATCAGTTCTTTCGGATGTCTAATAAGTCTATCAGATGACTGTGGAGATGTCCGGATGTCTTAAAGCACCTTGAAGAGTGTGCTTACGTGCCTTCCCAAGGGTTGTACCTGTGCATGCGTTCAAAATCTTAAAATGATGACACACAGTGCTAACATACTTTACGTACACACATGCATGAGCGTACAAGATGCATACCTCGGCACTCCGCATAATTTCACACATCTAGCTTTAGGTCCAGACGTCTGCTGCTACTCCAGACGTTTGGCAGATGCTCCAGATGTCTAATACTGGAAAAATCCAGAATGCAGAACTTCCTCGCGTGGTCCTACTTCTCACGAGCTCCGCCTGCAACACAGCAGCAGTTGTTCCAACTGTTGCAAGAGGTCGAGAAGCTCTTCTCCACAAGCTCCTCCTCCTCGTGTGCGTCCTTGTCTCCTCCAGCATGAGCTCCTCCGAGCTCCTGCACCTCCCGTGACTCCTCCCCTCGCAACTCTAGGCGCTCGCTGCTGCACCCACAGTTAGGGCACTCCTCACGTGCTAGCTCTCCTGGTCGAGCTCCTCCAGCCGTGCACTCTCGAGCTTCCCCGAGTTCTCTCTCCTCTCCCACGCCCTCGCTCTCCCTCTCCTCCGTGTTCCACCCTTCTCCTTCCTCTTCGTGGCTACAAGGGGACAGGAAGGGGTTGGTGGCTCGTCGGCAGTAAGGGAAGGAGATGGAGGTGGTGGCGTGAAAGTGAAGAGGGGTGTAGGAGGTTTTAAATAGAATAGGGGTGGAGTTAGGGTTTTGGTGAGGGAGAGGGAAGTGGGCATGTGTGTGTACTTGAGTGTGTGCATGGGGGAGAGGAGAGAAAGGGAAAAATTGTGGAAACTTCCCCGCTATCCTCTCTTGTTCCCGCAAGGCCCACACATCCAAACTCAAGGGGTCAAAAATTGCGTTTACGCCCCTAACTTTCTGAAAAACTCCGAACGATCCTTCGAAAGGGTCATTTCAGTGCAGGTGCAATGGATATTGATATGTAAGGTATAATTATCTTTACAACATTGGTGCCTTCTTATGTCATATTTTCCCATCTCCATGCTTGCAACAATGCAAGTGGATGAGCCATCCAAGTTTGGTGTTATGGTCATGGAGGCGAAGACTGGAAAAGTGGAGAAATTCATGAAGTGAAAGTTATTTGTGAGCAACAAGATATTTCTTCTGGGCTCGTGTTGTCAGCTTCAAGAGTCCAATTTGTCTATATAAATTCATCGATTTATATAACCACGCACCCAGACTCCCCCATCCATTCCTGAGTACATCCCTCTAAGTACTCTCCACGCACACCTAGTTGTCATAGTACCTAATCTCGCATTTATTTGACAGCGTGAATATGTCTGGGGTAGTGATCTTGCCCGACAGTACCAAAAAAAGGGCAAGAGGGTGGTTACTAATGTAGTGCGAGAGTCAGAGCCAGAGGTTGCCACCTACTATCCTGACGACCATGAGGGTGACAACGGTGGCGAGGATGAGGAGGGTGAAGACGATGTTGAGGTGCAGAGGCCACCTCAACAGGACCCTCAAGCTAAGGCAGAGACCAATTCTGCTAGTATGAATTGTCGGTAAAATCTTAATAAAATTTATTGTTAATGTTTTAATTTTTCTTATTAGGTAATAAAAAAAAGGAAGGGATCCGACAAGAAATGCACATCTAGATGTACTTTTAGAGGGGACAAGAATCAAAATGCATATCAACAAAGCTGGAGAAGATCCAGATTATCCTCCTTTCACCAGTAGACTGTTTAGGATGGTAAACGAGCTCGTCCCCCTTATTCTTTTAACTGGAGGTCAATCTCCAAGGAGATCAAGAGGCAGCTTATTAGTAATATGGAGGTAAATAATTATATATATATAAGTTTACTTTATTAATATTTAATTCGTTTATACGATTTATAATATTATAAGCGATCTTTGATTGGGGTGACGATATGAATGTCACCAAGTACATTCTTCATCATGCTGCGAGACGACATTGTGATTGGAGGATGACAATGAAGAGAAAGGTAAAATTTGTAATATTTCTCTTTTTTTATTATTTTCTTAATTAATTTCTTTTGACGATTTATTTGTATAATTTAGTATTATAATTCAATGTCGTCTAATGAGGAGGTGTTAAGGAACGTGCCTCCTACAATAGGAACAGATGTGTGGAGAGAATGCTGTAAGCATTGGAATAAGCCTGAGACAAAGGTAATTACAATTACTTTTAATAGCATTTAGAGATAAATTATTCGATTGTTCTCCACTATAATATGTTATATATACAAGATCAAGTGAAGAGAAACAAAGCCAATAGGTCCAAAGCTCCACCACAGATCCACTGTTTGGGCTGAACCAGTATAGATAGAGTTAAGGCTAATTATGTAAGTAATTTCTTATAATTTTGTTACTTTTATGTTTTTAATTAAAGTTTTAATTACAACTATTACTTGTAAATCTCTGAAATATATTTACAAGCACATTCCCATGATGGTGCCATACTCGATCAAGTTAGTGTGTATGAGGTTACTCATAGCAAGGCCACCACTAACGGTGGGCAAACATGGATACATGAGACATACCAGACAAAACATGTAAGTAACATTTTTACTTAAATTTTTATACTTATTTTAATATGAAAATAAATTATTGTAATTTGTGGGGAGAAATGATGAACTTAATCAACCCCCTACAGACGCCACTTCCAGCACTCAGCAACACCCTCCTATGACACCTGAGGAGCCTTTTAGGAGCACCATGCCTCTAGAGCATGGAGGCTTCGTTCATAGTGGGGGGACAAGTCAAATGATCTCCAACTATTTGGGCGGAAGGGGTCAGCAACAGTAGCCGTCGTCCAGCAGATGTAGACACAGCTCCATGATGTCAACTCAACTCCATGATGTCACCTCACAATTTCACCAGCAAACTCAAGCTTGGTAAGATGCCAAGAAATTCATGGAGGAGTAGAGGAAGGAGATGGAGAAGTAGAAAGCGTAGATGAGAGAGATGATGGCGTTATTACGGGACAGGGATCGAGATCACAATTTATATCACTACCTGCCTCGTAGAGACGACAACGACCTTGAAGGTGGTGGAGTAGGACAGGGGGTACGAGTTGAGGCATAGCTTTATATTATTTATCTTTTGTTTTGTTTGGTTTTGTATTTTGACAATATGACATACTTTTATCATTAGGTTTATATATATATTTGTTGAATGTTTTATGTTCCATGTCGTATGTTGAATTCTTATATTGTATGTGTTTTGTATGCTATATATGATTTAAAGTGTTATGAGATTCTAAGATTATAGAATCTTATAACCCTAAACATTATATTAAAAACATACATATATACACGATGGTTCTACAAATAACCATCGTGTTTATATAGACTATGGTTCTTAGAAAATCGTTGTTTATACAACTATACGAAGGTTGAAAAACCGTCATCTACAATTTACGTATACCGTAGACGATGGTAATCCAAACCGTCGTTTAGAGCTTATTGCCAACAGTTTGTACAAGAACTGTCGTCAATAAACGGGACGACGGTTTCTAAAATCGTCATCTAAAATATGACGATTTTAAATAAAAACTATCTTGTATACACTGACGTGACACACACTTTCGTGATGATAGAATACAACGGTTTGCATGGAATAGGCGATAGTTTTCAACCATCGCGAAAATCGTTCTTCCCTGTAGTGATATAGGCTCATCATAGCTAAAATGCACAAGTTAAGCAAGAAACTAGGTTAAACACTATCTTATTAACATAATAAAAAGGTTAAGTGTGGAAATTAAGGAAAAAGGCCTAAAACATCAAATTTGGGTTAAACATGCATAATTAGGTCAATTAATGAGATATTCGATTCACAAATGCAAAATGATGATCCAATTTCCAATTAAACACATTTTAGGATCAAAAGTTCAAATTAAGAGTGAAATCATGTTAAAAAATATTCAATTAATTTATCATAAAAACTTGATTGCATTTGGACATCAATAGGACCTTGAAACCATCACATTACATTTAGGTCCTCATTCATATACATTTTCTTAAGTTTAAAACTTCCAGGGACTTATTTGAAAAGTTGCGAGGGCCTTTTTGCAGGCCTTCAGGGACCACTCTGACTTCTTTTAAGCCACTTATGGGCTTCTTCACAACATGTCTACCGTTTCAACATAAGGGTGCCTTTACAATATACCCAAATAGACCTAATGCTATGGGTCTACTGTAACACCAAAGAACACAGTGCACAGGCACCGTTGATTCGTTGCATCCTTGATCCAGCGGTCGATCCTTCACCTCTGAGTGCACGCCTTTGCACGAATCTTCGTTGCCTCATCTTGATCTAATCCAACGGTAGATTTTTGATGAAATTCTTTCCGCGCTCCTCTTGTACTCATCTCACCATTGGAACCCTACACGCCTAATCTCACATGCCGATTACCTGATCCACTCAACTCCTACTTAAGCACCTCACCTGAGCTCATGCTGTAATTTTCCTACTAGGAGGGGGTGAGAACAACGTGACGTAAAAAATGCGGAATTGAAAAAATACCAATCTCATAAAATAAACAAACACACAAAGTACACAGATTTTTAGGTGGAAACCCAAACCGGGTGAAAACCACCACCTAACCCTCTCGAGTTAGGATTTTCCGATCAACCAAGTTGATCAAAATCCACTAAACGAATCACTTTAAACGAGGGTGATTCAACCTCAATTACAACCACGCTACAAGTGCAAGGGTAGCATTCCTCAACCCCTTCTCTCCACGAGAAGTATTTTGTCCCACGAAGGAGACGGGAATTTGCAAAGCGAATACCCAACCAAATAACAAAGATAAAATAACAATAATCCTATAGAGCCAACAAAGTAATATTAAACCTAGGCTTCTATAAGAAATAAGATGCTTCCCCTTGAAAGGAGTGCGTCGGCAACGCGGATGCGTGAACAACACGACGACGCTACGTCGCTCTCGTGAACTACGGCGGGAGAGCGGGTGCGCAAAGCTTGATGCTCTCAAGATGTAGAACTAGAGCTTAGAGAGCAAGAGAGACACAAAATGGTTTGAAAGTGTATTGCAAGGTGTGTCTTGTGTATCTTAGGTGTGTAAAGGCTCCCCTCTATTTATAGAGGCCTTAGGAAGGCTTTGGAAGGCTTGGAAAAGCTTCCATAGCCGTTGGATGCAAAGCCTAAGTGAATCAACCCAAAATCAGGAACAATCATTGCACTGACAGGGTTATCAGACGTCTGATTCTGACATCAGACGTCTGGAAGACCACTTTAAGACGTCTGAAAGTAAGGTCAGACGTCTGATTTTGGGCGGGTCTCTTCCTGACTTGAATCAGATCTAAACAGGGTTTTAGCGCATGTCCACCAGACGACATACAAGACGTCTGGCACTATGTCTGGACGTCTGGAAACCTACTTTTTCGTGGGAATGGATTTGCAACGGCTACAAAATCTCTGAGAAGTGATTTTCGGGTCAGTCGAGGCAAAACGGTCAATTATCAGACGTCTGGAAGGGCTTAAGGACGTCTGATAAGGCTCTAACGGTCATATCCTTGAGTGTATGGCTAGAGAGCCAACGGTCCACTAATTGGATGTTTGGCAAAGTCATCAGACGTCTCCTAAGACGTCTGGACTAAGGTATGGACGTCTGATTTTCATCAGACAGAACTTGTAAGTCCAGGCCAATTGTTATCAGACGTCTGAATCAACAGTCAGACGTCTTAAAACACATTATCAGACATCTGATATTGGAATTAGACGTCTGGAAAGGCTGTTTGAACCCTATATTGGTTTTCTAAGTATTCTACAGAAAACCTAAGTGTCCTAGGGTTGTGCAGGTGTTCCGAGGACTACTGTTAGGGTACTTTGAGGCTCTTTAACATGAATCTAAGTGACAAAAATAAAGAGCAACAAAATAACGACAAATGTACATGAAAGGAATAAAATGGAATTCTATCCTATTATTCTTGTCCTTCCATCTTCAATCTATCGCTCCTCGCGAATCCCCTCTGTTCTCCATCAAGCTCCTTCAATCTGTCCTGGATGCGAGCTCGAATTCCGTCTAATCACGTCTACATTTGCAATTGACCTGAAATCTAAGACTCCAAGTGCAAATGTTAAATAACACGTGTTTTGTTATCATCAAAACAAATGATCGTGGTGCTCTAGCACCAACACATGCAAGGCCTATGAGCTCCCCCTCCTACTCTCTTGGCATTGATCCCTTCTTCCTCTCCAGTGCCTCTTCCATTTCACTCACTCCATCAGTGATAGAGGTGGAGTCCTTCCTCAATTCCTCCTCGCCGCTAGGGATGACATAAGCTGAGGGCGACCCTGGAGCTCTTCTCGTGGGCTCTTCTCTGTTGTTAGCGAAAATCGTCATTTAAAGAATGTATAGCATTGTAGTACAAGAGGAAAATCGCGACAGCAGTTAAATTTATAAACTTGGATAACAGAAGTGAGTTCGAGATCGTTCGCAAGGAGCAATTATAAGCAATTCAATCATTTGATTACAATAATTAGAAATAACAATAGCAAGTGAATTAGATAATCAAAATGATATGCAGTATATGTCAGAAATATGTCTCAGAATATCAAGTATCAGAGTGCAGAAATAGTGGGTAAAAATGGTGATTTGAACCACCAATTTTAACCCTACAATTAAGCTTTAAATATCTCAAATAATCCAACAGTAACTCTCAATCACTAACAGCAATTTCCACGTCAGCAGATGTGTCTACAGTATCAGAACCAAAGCAAGTAACCCACCAAACGTCAAGACAAGGCTTCAGGCGGCATAACCTCAAGGAGATAGAAGGTCCAAGGCACAATAGCACCGCACAAGGCACAACACGGTTAAGTGTTGAATAGAGAGGGGGCCACAAATCCCGAGGATACTACAGTGAAAAAACCCCCTCCCTCTAAGATCCTCTCTCCTCAGATCAAAGTTAGACCTGGGTAACCGAATCCAAGCCCAGACCCACGGGCAGAATTGCGAGCGAGGGCACGTGAGGGAGTGCATGGGTGAGCGCATGCGATGAGGCATGTATGGGACCTCACCCTGTGCTCTCTGAGGCAAATAACCCTCCTCACTGCTGAGCTCGGGTTCAGACCAATGGCGGCAGAGACCAGAATGAAGAAAACAATGAGAAGTTAGGGACCTATTTACAAAAAATTCGAAATCTGAGGGGCTAAATGTAAGAAATAGAGTTTTAAAGGGATAAATTACAAACTAGGTTAAGACGGACTCTGATTGTGCCCAAATTTTGGTGTGAACCTAATTTAGACCCAAGGAAACTAATGGTGAACTTAGATTTGAGTTTTGACTATGTTTGACTGAGTAATTTGCACAGAAGCCCAAATTAGGGTAGAATCCCATCTGAAATTCTATTCTAAGTCAAAATGGGTTTAGATAGTCAAACTAAGGATACCAAACCTCTTAGAATATTTTTCTAAGAATTTTAGGAGCTTTATATGAATTTTATCCTGACCATAACCTCTTCTATTAAGAGGGTTGATAATTAAGGTTTTATGTGCTATTTTGGTTCTCGAAATGCGTGAACCTCTGTTTTTATCAGTGCTGGCCCAATTTTTGGACTTTAGGGCTCATTTGATCTTTATTTAATCCCTGAGTGATCCGATTGTTAATATGTGTTTGTGATGTGCTGTTAAAATTAGAATGAACCATGATTTCACATTCTCTTCTTAAATTAGAATAATGCAAAGTTATGACCCTCAAATGATTAGGTATGAGATTTTATCAATTAAACTTGACTAAATGTGGCTAGCTAGGGCCCATGATGGTGTTCCCATCATACCCCATGCCTAACTTTTGCTAGTCCCTAGCAAAATCATATGAATTAAACCAGATCTCTAATCCGGATATAATCGTTAGGATGCCCTACTAAGTTGCATCTCTAGAAATCATATTAAAATACCAATAATAGGCCTAGAAGTACTCAAGTACCAGCCAAGATCCAAACTTGACTAGTTTCAGCTTGGGTTTGCCGCGAAGGTTTCTAAGGCCCGCAAAAACTATCTAGAGGTTCGTTGACCCTAGCAGTTAAGGCACCCGTGCATAGACGTATTATGTCTAGGTTTAGTTTTCCAGTGCGTTTTGATAAGAGAGATAGAGAAGGATTTTTTTCACTTTGAGAGTTTTCTCTCTTTTTCTTTTGATATTTCCTTAAATCATATGGTGGTATAGGGATATGGTCACTTAAAGAAGTCAATGAAGCCTTGCTACTAAAGTGGGCGATCAGGCTACTGTAGGGGGAACAGAAGCTTTAGACAGTGATTATCAATGACAGCTATGGGTCGTCTAATGATGTGTAGAACCATTTGAACCCTATGAAGCCTTCCGGCTTTTGAGTTTTAGTGGTGCATGCGCTGGTTGACAATTGGAACATGTTCAAGCCTATTTTGGGAGATGGGATGAGCTTTCAGTTTTGGCTTAAAAAATGGGCACCATATGGGGTGATAAGAGACAGATATCCATTTGCATATTCGGTTGCTCTAGATAAACAAGCGGTGGTGAAGGACTATTGCGATATGGAATCTAACAAATGGAAAATAAATAATGGTGATGGTTATGGCTATGGAACCAAAACATGGGAGGATAATGAGCGTCTCTTGTAGGAGCTAAACGCTTTCATGCCCAAACCAGAGGAGAGAGATACATACATATGGGAGGGGATTTTTACACTGGCACCAGTATATGAGAAGCTCATAATTTCATCCAGGTCGGCTGAGAAGGAAGCGATTGGGAGGAAACTTTGGAATTTGAAAGTCCCTCTAAAGGTACAAATTTTTCTGTGATTATGTAGAAGGGATGGTTTAATAACTGGTGACTTGCGTCATAGGAGGATGGGAACCCCTGCCTAATTCTGTCAGTTATGTGGATTGCACAATGATAGTAGCCGACACATCTTCTCCTCCTGCATGTTGACTGATTATGTTTGGAGTGTAGTTTGTAGGGATTCGATTCCCACTTGGGAAAATTTATGGGTTTCCTTTTTATCTGAAAATAAGCCCCATGTGCCTGTGGTGGCAGTGTTATGGTCAGTATGGAGAGTGAGAAATGAGAGATTATTTCAGGAGAGGTCGATGTGTGTGGAAAATATTGTAAGTAGTTTATGATCTCTCATACATATGTGGGGATTGACCCTATAATCTTTGTTTTTCCTTTATCGTAAATAAAAGCTCTCCTAGATTGCTATCGGCGATTCGATAGCTCTCCTTTCTGTTTCAAAAAAAAAATTCCCTAAATCTAGCCTCGAATTGGCCCTAAACACGGTTTGTATCAGATTCCTTATCCCTACCATCAATCCTTGAAGGGTCCCTAGCTTTCAATGCTTCTAAATAGCACCGCCCATGACAACCCCCAGAACCTTGGCTTTCAAAACTTCGGGATAGTGCCACCCATGGCATTCTGTAGCTAAATTCAGCCCCTTACAATCGACATTTTAGGATAATCTTGCCCATTTCACTTGAATCAACACAAGGTGCTTACATGCCCCCAGTAGGATATTTAGATATCCTAGGAGACAAGCATCGAAGAGACGATATGTTATTACGCATCTTTGAGGGGAGTATTTTTCATTCCACCTCTTCACGCCGGAAACTCATTCAATCAACTTGTGTTTTCGAGTCGCTCCTAAGCTAGATCTTGATTACGCAGCAATCATATGATCTAATCGACCTGAATTAAGTTAGATTCTAGCATAACTTAGGAACAATGCATGCATAAGCATCATAATTTGTATAGTAGTAAGTTTGTTAGCCTTATGGATAATATTGCCATTTTATGCTCTAAAAGAGAGATTGTAGATGATTCGAGGCTATAAATGATAGATCAGACTATACGAATCTGATCAGAATGACGACAGGAGTCCAACACTTTCGGAATTGTCTTGATCAGACATCCGTAGCATCACGTACAATCCATAGAAGAATAGAGGCTATGAAGCAAGATGGCAGAAATCCAAACCTCAGATGCCAAATCCAACCGTACGGATAGATCCGGATCAATGATCGCAATTCGATGGTGCAAAAATCATCTCGATCGGAGGCTTACAGCACCGTCTACAAAGCAAGGAAGATGGACAGGCACGATGGCATCATGTGGCGCCATCACAGTCGCCCCTCGCCGCATCCCCAATTTCTGAAGAAGCCCTCCTCATGCATTGTGGGCCGATGGATCGTCATCCAACGGCCACCATGCACCCACGTTGCCCCATCTCCTCACGCCATCAGTTGAGAGAATATCTTAGCCGTTGGATCTCCATCCAACGGCTGAGAGTGAACTTGCCTAAAACATAAGCGTGACACAACATGGCACTTAATGCTTTGGTTAGCACACCCGCACACGAGCGCGAGGTGTGGGGTCAATCCACGCTTAGTGCGAAATTGGGCAAGGCGATGACGTTCGAAACAATTGGGTCGTTGGATGGTGATCGAAGGGTGCAGAGGTGAACGCGTGGTGCGACGAGGATCATCCTATGCGTACACATGATCTAACGCCCTATGCGAACACATGGTTGCACGTGGGATCCTAAAGGTGGTGGCGCGCACGAGTTAAGCCATTCGATCACGAGATTGAATGACTGAAATCAAGCTCGTGCAATTTAAACTCAAAGGCATGAGGAAAGCGTTCGCGCACGATGAAAGCATGAGGCAGGTGAGCAAAGAAGTGGAAGGTGCGATGACGACCAAACGATGGCGATTCGAGGGTGCTGGAGCCGCCACGTGTTAATACCAGAAGCAATCCAAGAGTGGAATTGAGGCTATTTTGAGGCCAGATCAGAGCCGTTGATCTCCCGATCGACGGATTTGATCAAACCAAGGTTACTGCATGATTTTTGGGGCTAAAATGCCTATTTGTCCCCTCATTAAAGCTATAAAAAGAGCCCTAGGGCCCCCCAGTTGAGAGGCAACTCCCATCAGATAGATCTCTAGCTTCTCTCTCACTCTCTGCAACTTCTCTCCGATCTTCTTCTCAGCGCTCTGGATCTGAAGTGCTATTGCATTTCGCATAAGCATCCCACAAGCGATGTCGTACTTCATCTGCTATCTCTCTCTCTACTCCTTAGAATAATTATTTTGAAAACTGTTCCCAAATAGTAATAAAATTCTGATTCTTTGGATATCTGATGTCTATATGTACATATATAAATATTTTCTTAGAAAGACTTTTCTGAAAAGCTTTTGCATAAAAATCATGTTTTTCCTCCTTGCGAACGACTCGGTACTCACCGAAATCTCTATAAATGTTATTTGTTTCATTGAGATTCGCACTACAACAATGAAACTAATTTTTAACGCATTTCACGATCGAGCAGATCTTCGAGATGACTTTTTCAGAACAGAACACTTTTGGCATTATTTCTTCATTAAGCGCACTGAACCAAATTGGTGTGTGGATTTTGGGTACTTAGGTTACCAAGTCCTGCAAACCAAAGGGCAGGCAACGAGGCCGAATACTCCCTAAGCCTTAGACTTAATACATCAGCCTCGCACTTTCCTCAACCTCTTGAGGATTAATCTGGATCTTAATGAGTACACGAGTGTTTAAGCCCTAATATAAGCCCAAGAGGCCTAAGGTTAGTATTTGCTACTAATCTGCTAAGCTTTAGCCTTCCTGGTCTTAATTCATCATTCAATCTAGCCTAGAAGTTAGGTAAGTTTCGTACTCAATCACAAGGGACTATCTTATTTCTTTCTTGTTGATTGCTCCTTTCTTTTCTTTTCTTTTCTCCTTCACAATTTATTCAATTCAGCTTAAATTGACCTCTCCTCTTTTCCTTTCTCCATTTTTTTTTAATGAAACCCCTCCATGAATTGAATTTCACAACGTTTTGCACTTTAATACCCCCCATGCCTAAGATTTGCAATGTCCTCATTGTAAATTAGGTGGGTTTGAGTTCATCTTAGTTCATATATTAGAACAGGTTTTATGGGTAGCAAACAGCTTGGGATGACTGTTGTGAATGATTTCTAGCTTTGATACAAGTATCAAAGGTGGAGTCGGTTGTTTTAACGGACAAACCCTAAAGTGCAATATGATTTCATTGTAAAGATAGGTCAGAAGGGTCTCAGATTTTTCAAAAAGATAGGTTGCCTCCCATTAAATGTTAAGTTTAATGCCATCAACCGGGTGCAATGTAGCTCAGGGAAAATGGAGATCAAAAGATACCACAGCCATATTTGAGTTGGTGAGTTTGAAGAACGGTTTGAGTCTCTGACAGGTTCTAAGTAGTGGCTAAGTTCGCTGATTTCGACCACTCCATGTCCAAACACTCGTCGAACAAGGAATGGTCCGATCCATTTCGATCTGAGTTTTCCTGGGAAGAGCTTGAGTTTGGCATCAAAGAGTAACACTTTCTGACCAAGATGAGAAGATTTCCGCGATATGTGCCTGTCATGGAAGGCTATGACCTGTTCTTTATAGATTCACAAGTTCTCATACATGTCATTGTGTAATTCCTCAATTTTGCTCATCTACAATCTACGGTGGATTCCAACCTTCATGGGATCTAGGTTGCACTTCCATACTGCCCAGTAGGCTTTGTGCTCCATTTCTACGGGGAGATGACATGCCTTCCCGTACACGAGTCTAAAGGGAAACATTCCTAACTAGGTCTTATGAGTGGTTCTATAGGCTCACAAAGCTTTCGGAAGGCGGGTAGACCAATCTTTCCTGTCAGGTTGAACAATGACCTGAAGGATTTTCTTGATCCTCCTATTTGATAGTTCAGCCAATCCGTTGGTCTAAGGGTGATAAGGAGTCGGGATACAATGTGACACCCCATACTTTTTCATCAGGGACTGTGACGAGATGGATTTCTCTTTCAATTTATTTTTGCACATAAAATGACGCGTTGTAGTATGCAAGTGGTGGAAAATCAGTCGTCAAAATAATAAAATAAACCACTCAAGAAGAGAGTGGGTTGTGTCCACAGGGAGGCAATGTCTATTACAAACTCGCACGGGTCAAAAATAGATGTTCATGATTAAGTTCATAAAGAAACTGAACCAAAATCGCCTTTCAATTAAGTTAACAAGATATGATCATGCTGGTATTGTATTTACATTGAAAGGCAAGGGTGTTTTGATAAAATCAACATAATAAAATAATCTTTAAATGAGACAAATAGACTTGACAATGGCATGGAATGGTAATTATTAATTGGGATGGAAACAGGGGATCTCCTTTTCTTGCTTGCTCGTGGAGGAGAAGCGAAGGTCGATGGTGAGGAGCTCAAGGAAGGTGCTCTGGAGGGAGGCACACGTGGTGGCAGTGACGGTGTAGCCGATGGTGGCCGAAGACAGCGGGCTGGATGGAAGGTGGTCAGTAGTCTTGGTGGTCGACAGTGGTGAACGTATTGTCGGTTGATGGCGCGAACAACAGGGGTGGATGCAGTACACTCCGGTGATCTCGTTGGTGGCGTTGGCAATGGAGGTGTCCGCCGATGATGGATAGATGAAGGTGTCTGGATGCGGTGGTGATGGGTTCTTCACAAAGAAGAAGATGAACAATAAGAGGACTTGGTGATGGTGGCGATGTTGTACCCTCTGTTAGTTGTTGTAGGAGTGCGAGGTGGTACACATGCGGGCACGCAGGGAGACACACATTCGGTGAGGTGACACGCAACTGCTGCACGCGGGTGGCGCACTGCTGTCCGCTTAGCATGGAGCGCAGGAAGGCACGAGGAGAGCGATGGCCGAGGGGAGCTGCTGGAGGTGGTGAGGAGGACAGTCAGTGCACGCGAGGGTGCATGGCAGAGGGGCGCTAGTTGCGCACGGCGAGCTACTGGTGTGTGTGCACGCGTGACCGTGGTGAGGGCAACGTGCATGTAGCGACTGAAGGTGGAGATGCCGGCTTTTTTGGTTCGATGGCATGGAGATGAAAATGGTGGTGCATGAGGTTGAAGAAGAACAAGGGGGAGAAGTGAAGATGGTGGTGGTGCTGTTGGGTTTTCAGACATCCGGGAACCTTCCCAGACGACCTAATTGGTGGGGATGTCACAATGAGAATGGATGCGAGGCGCATGTGAAGCAGATGAAGAAGGAGATGGCGTTGGAGCAATAGACAGTGGATCACGGTGGATTGCACACCTGTGTGTGCTCACGGTAGTGCAACCGCTCGAATATGGTGGTGCATTCTATCACGATGCACGCCCACGATAGTGGAGCAAACTGCCACAGTCGAGGTCAGCGATGGTGAGATGGATGAGCTTGAAGCTCTTCACAGTGGTGGAGTGGAATGGAGGCCTACCCAAGCTCGGTGGTATGTTGCACTTCTTATAGTGGTTGGATGGGTTTCAAACCAATTGGATGGGGAGGAGCACTGTGGCCATTAAGGTTAGATCCGCTCTTCCCAACTGCTTCAATGGCGACCTTCAATGGCATTCTCCCTAGTAACGTCAGCCACCAACATGCATCCATAAAGATGAAATCAATAAACAAATAATATTGGCAAATTTATGTTTGAACCTGCAAAGTTTACTAAATGAGTTATTATTCCTAACAATGCATGTGAAATGCATACAAGCCAACTTATATTCTAACTTATTTACATACTAATGCATACTATCTAAATGAATGTGTTACCTTAATGTTTAGGCATTTACACATTTAATTAGCTGACAAATATGGGATTATCAGACTGGAAGTGCACATTTGCAAAATGAGACCTACCATCGCTGATGATGGCTTTCGGAACCCCAAATCTAGAAAAGATGTTTTCCTGAATGAACCGAAGAACAACTTTATGATCGTTTGTTCTTGTGGGGATGGCTTCGATCCACTTCAAGACATAATCTACAGTGAGTAAAATGTACTCGAAGCCGTTAGATCCTAGGAAGGGCCCCATGAAATCAATTCTCCAGATGTCAAAGATTTCACACACAATGAATTAAGGGCATCATATCGCACAGGCCCATGTTGCCAAGGGTCTGATAATGGGCACAAGCCCTACAATAGGATTGTGCATCTTTGAACATTGTGGGCTAAAAGAATCCACATTTGAGGAACTTCGCTGCGGTTTTATGCCCAGAGTAATGGCCACCACAGGCCTGATCGTGACAGAACGAGATGACATCATTGACCTCGTCATCGGGAATGCATCTCCAGATCACTTGGTCATTATCGATGTGGAATTGATACGAATCTTCCCAGACATAGTACTTGACATCGGCAATCAACTTATCTCGCTGGCAGGTCACCCAATCTAGCGAGACTTTTCCCATAACCAAGTAATTCACAATGTCGACAAACCAGGGAAGTCCATTAATGTCCAAGAGATGCTCGTCCGGAAAGTGCTTTGTGATAGTTATGGACGAGTATATAACCGAAGAAGGAAGGTGGGACAAATGGTCAGCTACCACGTTTTGCTTTCCTGCCTTGTTGCGAATTTCAAGGTCGATTTCTTGCAACAGCAAGATCCAGCGGATTAATCTAGGCTTCGCGTCCTTCTTCATGAGTAAGTGCCTCACTGCAGTGTGATCCGAGTAAATGATGATGTGGGAGCCCAGGAGGTATGATCTGAATTTCTCTAGACCAAATACTACAGCTATTTATGTGTGAGAATCGTCTTTTAGAAATATGCGTCGTAGTATAGGACGAAATTCACACAAACACTTAAATTTATAAAACTTGAAATTAGGAAATTAGTTCAAGGTCATTCGCATGGAGCAAATTGAGCAATTCAATTCACTAGTCACAATTATGAGAGAAGATATGCAAATATATTCAAAATGATGCTCAATGTATATATCAGAATAATATAGCAATAAACCAGAAATGAGAGTGCAAAAAGATGGGGTTAAAATGATAGTTTGAACCACCAAATTGACCCTAATGTTTAAGCTCTATAATCACTTAAATATTTGAACAGTAATCGCAATCAAATATCTCAGCAATATCAGAACCAAGCACAGGAGCAATGTAGCCAATTAGTCGACAAAACCAAGGCACAGATGCCTTAAACCTTCACACCTCAGAGGAGCCAAGGCACAGCAGCAGCAGAGGAGCACAAGGCTCTCACAAGAGCAAGGCACAAGGGCCTTACTAAGTCTTCAGAGACTAAGTGTTGAGCACTAAGGAGGGCACAAACCCTGAGGCAACAAAACCCTCCCCACTCCTCCTTAGATTTCTCTTAGAATTCAGATGGACCCAGTTATTCGAGTAAACGGATCTAGTGCCCAAACTCGTGGGTGTGATCGTGGGCGAGGGCGTGTGGACAAGCGCGTGTACAGCGCGTGTGTAGGGACATGCGTGGGGACGTCAACCCCCGTGCATTCGAGGCAATAAGCCTCAGACACGAAAACAATTTATGCGCCTTTGTGCTTTTGTCCCACACGATGTGGGACTAATATCCCTACGTTTCTTTACCCGCAACTTCGCGTGCTGCAGTAGGGCGAGTCTCATCGAATTGAGGCAGTGGATGCTACCTGCTGCTTCGATTGAGGGCCTGAGAGACTTCAAGAGTTGGGTCCGCATTGGTAGAGAGTGGTAACAGGGTAGATGATGGTCGAAGATGAGCAAACATAACCGGAGAAGATGGTGGTGACAGTGGCACTCCAACGAAGACAGTGGTAGCAAAATACAACCTCACGGCCCAATCAAAAGAGTTCAAGAGCTTCACTGATGTGCGGCGAGTGCGGTGGTGGCCGTGATGTGGTGTTTAGAGGTGTGGAGTGGCTTGTCTGAGTTAGAGAAGTTGTTAGAGGTGTGTGGTGACCTGCTGAAGAAATCAGGGGTTAATCGCCCTGATTAGCTTAGGGCTTTTAACCGTGGTGTGGTGCTGAGTGTTTTAGGAGTGGTGGTGGTGTGTTTGCGTGTGTGTGGCACCGGTGCAAGCTCACCGAAGCTTGTGCTAGATGTGGGGAGGATGGGGGTGATGCGAGAGTTGTGTTTAAACCAAAGGTCTAAGTATGGTGAAATGAAGAAGAAAGGGAGAGAAAGAGATTGAACCACTTATCTAGTCAAGAGAGCGAATGATTGGTGCCAGCTGTGATTGGTCACACTAAGGAAGAAGGTGATTCCGATGAAGGGAACGATAGCGAAGATGAGGTTGAATCAGACGGAGCTTTGGCTGGTGACCGTCAGAAGAAGCTTAGGGAGACAATGGCGCATCCAATTTGGCTATTGGATGCATGGAAGAGGACGGTTGAGAAGGTCGTCGGAGCTCAAGATGAAGGTGCTCGGAGGAGAGAAGAAGAGGTTGTTCCTAGCTTTTTCTAAGCTAAGAAGAATAGCCATGTGATCTAGAGCTTGTGTAGAGCCTAGATTTAAGCTCAAATAGGGGAATTAGTCGTGATTTCATCGCAATTTGATTCCGGTTCCCTCGCAGATTTCAAGGGCTTCACTTGAGCTCCATGGTATGATTTGGAATCCCTGAAGTGATTCAATCAAAAGAGGATCTCCTGAAGATTATTCCTTCCAATTTTGTGATGATTTGGCTGAGGAATCAAAAATATCTCGTTTGAAGGTCAGCTGCAAATACATTTACACGAAAATGGCAATAGGGACCTATTTGAAGAAAATAATGAGAAGTTAGGGGGCTGATTGCAAGGAATCAGAAAGTTAGGGGCTTAAGTGTGAAAAATAGTGTTTTAAGGGACTAGAGGGCAAACTAGGTCAAAATTAACTTTGATTGGGCCTAAATTTTCTCCTTAACCTAATTTGAACCCAAGGAATATAATAGTGAAGTTGGATTTAAGTTTTGACTACGTTTGATTTGGCAATTTGCTTACAAGCCCAAATTAGGGCAAAATCTCGTCAGAGACTCTCTTCAAGGTCAAAATGGGTTCAGACGGTCAAACCAAGGGTACCAAACCTCTCAGAATACTTTTATATGAATTTTAGGAGGTTTAGATGAATTTTTTTCTAAACAAAACCTCTTTAAATTAAGCTAGCTTGAAATTAGGATTTTGTGTTCTAATGCGGTTCTCGAAATGCGTGAAATCCTATTTCTGCCTGTGTGGATCCACATTTTATCCTTTAATGCTCACTTTACCTTTAATTAAACCCTAACAAACCCCGTGGTTAATATGTGTTTATGATGTGCTGTTAAAATTATAGAATTAACCCTGATTTCCCGTTCTTCTCTCAAATCAGAGCACTACGGAGTTACGACCCTCAGATGACCATGTAGGAGCTTTTATCAATCATACCTGACTAAATGTATGTAGTTAGGGCCTATGATAGTGTTCCCATCAACAACCTGCATCTCTTTCTCCATAATCATATAATTACGTTCAGCCTCATCCATTGTCTTGCTAGCGTAATATATGACCACTAGTTTCCCGGTGATTTTCTAACCCACCATCGCACCTACTGCGTGTCAAACGCGTCACACATGAGCTCAAAGGGTTGAGACCAATCAGGAGATTGCAAGATCGATGCTTGGGTGACTCGATCATGCAGGATCTCAAACACGTGAACACACTCACTCATCATCTCTAAAGGTGTGTCCTTTGAGAGGAGATTCGTCAGGGGGCGTGCGATCTTAGAAAAATCATATATGAATTGGCAGTAAAATCCGACATGCCCCAAGAATGATCTGATGACTTTGATCAAGGTAGGCACATGTAATTTGGAAATCAAGTTCACCTTAGCCTTATCAACCTAGATACCTCTCTCAAAGACAAGGTGTCCAAGTACGATGCCCTCAAGAACCATGAAGTGGCTCTTTTCCTAGGAGAGAACCAGGTTCACTTCAATGCATCTCCGAAGGATCTGGACCAAATGCAGGAGGTAATCATCAAAAGATTCACCTAATACCAAAAAGTCATCCACGAAGGCCTCAAGGTATTTACCTACCATATCAGAAAATATGGCTAGCATACATCGTTGAAAAGTGTGGGTGCATTGCAAAGCCCAAATGGCATCCTGCGGAATGCGTACGTACTATAGGGGCAGGTAAAGGTGGTCTTTTCTTAATCTTCAGGATGGATTGCCACCTGATTATATCCGGAGTACCCATCTAAGAAGCAGAAAAATCGATTTCCTGCTAGTTTCTTGAGAATTTGATCAATGAACGGGAGCAGGAAATGATCTTTCTTCATGGAGGTATTCAATTTCCGATAGTCTATGCAAACTCTCCTCGAATTTGCAATACAAGTCGAGATGGTCTCTCCAGATTCAGTCGTAACCACGGTGAGCCATACCTTCTAAGGCACAACTTAGATGGGGCTCATCCAGCGGCTGTCAAAGATCGAGTAGATGATACTAGCATCTAACCACTTGATGATCTCCTTCTTCATGACCTCTTGAAGATTCAGATTGAGTCATCTCTGCATCTCTCAAGATGGTTGTGAACCCTCTTCAGTATAGATACGATGTGTGTAATACGAGGGACTATCCCAGTCAAATCATCAAGAGTCCATCTGATGGCTCTTCAATGCTGCTGGAGAACAAAAATCAGCTTGGTTTCTTGATCAGATGTGAGTCGGGAATTGATCATAGGAAACGTTTGATTGGAACCCAAGAAGACATACTTCAAATGTTTAGGGAGGGGCTTCAATTCTAGTACTGGGTTATCAGCAACATGTGGGGGTTCGAGATGGGCCTCAGAAGACAGGGTGGAAACTATGGGTAGATCTGGATTAGCTCTAGTCTTCTTTATCTGTGGGTCAAGATCTTCTTGTGGCTGTGGATCAAAGATGATTGGGTTTTCCTCTGTAATCGGGTCCTCAACCAAAGAACTGAGGTCGCATACTTCTTTGATTGCCCCATAGTTTATTCCTTTCTGAGCCTTAAACATATCAATCTATAACGTCTTGTTCCCGAATTTCAACTAGATCTGGCCCTCTTCACAATTGATATTAGCCCTAGCTATGGCTAGGAACGGTCTCCCAAAGATGATCGGTGTGTTTATCAGGTTTTTAGGAGTATCCATATCTAATACGATGAAGTCCACCGGGAAGTAGAAATCTCGAATCCTAATTAGAACATCCTCGAGAACTCCTCTAGGTGACTGGATTGATTTGTCTACTAGCTACAAGGCCACCTTAGTCAATTTGAGCTCAGTTTCCTCAAAATGGTTTAGTAGGGATGTAGGGATAAGGTTTATGGAGGCTCTTAGATCCAATAAAGCTCGATCAAATTCTAGGTCACCGATCTTATAGGAGATCAAAGGGGTGCCAGGATCTTTTATTTTCTGTGGGAGTTTGCTCAGAATGATTGAGTTGACTTGCTCAAACAATACGATTGGAGTCCCATCTTTGTTTCGCGACTTACGCTTTAGTGTACATAAATCCTTCAGAAATCGTGCGTAAGTCGGTACGTGGAAGATTGCATCCATCAAGAGGATGTTTATTTGGACTTTCTTGAAGAGCTTGACCAGGTCTTCCTCAAGTGCCACAAGTTTAAGTTTCCTTATTCCTTTGGTCAAGGCCTCAGGAAATGGAACCTCAGTAGGTTCCTCTAAGATAAGTTCAAGTTCTGGATCTAAGATAGGAGTATCCTGGATAACCATCCTAGGGTTAGGCTCTAAACAACCAGACTTAGAGTGGCTAGGATAAGGTGGATCCTGAGTCAATTTACCACTACAAACGATAACAGAATTAAGGCCTACCTGGTTTTGTTTGGAGTCGGTAAAAGAGGTGGTTGTTGTTGATGTCCCAAATACGATGTCAAAGCCTCCATCCCGTTGGGTGATGGAGCAAAAGGGGCTGATAAATGTAGTGAGCTTGGCCCTGATTCGGGTTCATAACACGCCTCTAGTTCAACACATTATTTGGATTCAACAGAGGTTGAGATGGGAGTGCACCAAGCTAGCGAGACCCAACCATCTATATAAGCTTATTTCGAACCTCTATGATCTCGTCTTTGTACTGTTTCTGCATAGCCGTGTTAGTCTTTTGGATGTCAACCAGGGTTCGTAGAATCAAAGTCATTTTATCTTCCCTCAATGGTTCAAATTGGCAATTTGGCATGGGCCTAGGTTGAGTGGGCTGATATGGGTGTGAGGCCTGTGGTCGGGGTTGGAATTGAGGTCTTGACTTCTTATTATTTCCCAACCATACAAAGTTGGGATGATTACGCCATCTAGGGTTAGGTGTTAGAGAGTGGATCATTCTGGATGGCGTGGAGTTCCTCGCAGGTCTGAGGAACTCCAGATAAGTTAGAGTAGGAGGGTTCAGAATTCCCCGAACTAGAGTAGGCAAGTCTAGAGTTTCCTCCAAAATCAGGATCAGACGGGAGTGGTTATGGGTCCATCCCCTGATAAGAATGGTGGTGGATGCTTTGCATAGCCTCCCTACCTGAGGGTGGTTGTGCATATGTGCTCTACTGTGCGGCCGTAGCTCTCTGAAGATGTCGAGTCAACTCATCCACCTTTTTCTCGATGATAGAGACCTTATCCAAGCAACTAGCCACCAACTCCAGATCAACGGATGCAGATACACCTTGAGTCTTGTGTGCCCCTCGTGTGTTTGTCAATGATCATATGGTCATCCAGTCGAACACACCCATAGATTCATTGTTTATGGAGTTCTCACACATGTTCGATGAATTTTTAAACATAAAATGGTGTGTCTTTGTATATAGTCACGTGGTAGAGAATTACTTTTCAGAACATTTAATACTCAACATCTAACCACAAAAATAGTTTGGTCGTTTTCACAGGGAGGAATTAGCCTATTGAAATGATTAATGATGACTTATCTATTCAGGATTATCAATGGATGCTCATTCGAACTCTTGCAACATTATTTCCAACATAACTCAACCCTCTAAGCAATTAATTAAGAACAGGATGGTTTCTCATGTAAATTCATTTAAATATAATATCATTTAAATAAATGAATAGTAACCCTGCAATAGAATAATCCATAATTTTTAATCTGCTCTAAAACAAAGCATTTGCTCTCTGTGCTTATGCGAGGAGGAGCTGCGGTCGGCTAACGGCGACCAGATGTGACTGGCCAGAGATCCAGAGGTCGGTGGAGTCAAGGTCCCTCTGGGCTGTTGTGGCTAGGTGCATGAGCCTTACGTGGCTACACGCGGCTTAGGTGCTCAATGAGGGTGCTCTGGTGTGCTTGGAGTCGAGGTTAAAGGCTGGTCGAGGTGGGTGCATGCATGGAGGTTTGGGTTCCTTTGGGTGGAAGTTGCAGGTGGTGCAAGCCGAAAAAGAGGAAGAAGAAGAGGAAGGGGCGGCTGTGGCTGCGTGGGCTTTCATGGAGAGGGAAGATGGTGGCTGGTTGTGGTTGCGGTGGGGTAGTGATGTTGGGTTCGGTGGGTGGAGGTTGTAGGTTGTGGTGGAGGTGGAGAAGATGAAGGAGATGAAGACGGGGAAGGAACAACTGGTGGATGTGGTGTTGGTGACACACACACTGTCACCGTGTGTGCGACGACAGCGAGGTTGGGATCACGGCAGAGTGCGTGAGGTCCATGGTGTAGGCTTGTTTCATGGTGTACGTAGGTTCCACAATGGTGGAGGTGGAGGAGGTGCCCGCCAGGGGGAAAGATCAGAAGATCCCGCAGTCGCTGCACTTATATAAAAACATCTGTTGTTGGTTACTTCCGCCGAAAGGTTCTCTAACCACTCGGCGAAGATCGTGAGTGGTTGGAACGCTCCAATATGTCTAGCGGTATCTTCATCAGATGTCCGATCTAAGCTCCAGACGTCTTAAAAAGTGTAGACATCAATGAGTTTATGATGGCGGTTCCCAGACGTTTGATCTGAGCTCCAGACGTCTTATAGAAGCAAAATGGACGTCTGAATGATGCTTTCGTGTTTTCATAACTCTTGAACCTAGGCTGCATCCATCAAATAGATTATGTTATCATACCATATGTTATTAAATGTAAAATTAACGCATAAAATTATACGCAGACTAAGATGAATTACCATTTAACTCCTAATTGATTAGAAATTAAGATCAGATAATTAAAAGGTACTTAGGCCAAATAATGGTCCACTAAAGTGGATTTATCAAATGCCCCCATGCCTAAGTTTTGCTAGTCCTAAGCAAAAATGAATGCAAGGTGTATGATGCTATCAAAAAAAATTCTTCTTTTCTTATTCCAAACATTTAGAGATCTAGACAAATGTGAAGTAATAGTAGCCTATGTAACAGATCTAAGTGAAAAACCAACTTACATTTAAAGTTCATACTTAACCCTTAGTAAAAATTCTATTAGGATAGGTAACTTCTTCCGTCGCGGATAAAGTAGAAAATAATCTGTAGTTTGACCCTGGCTTTTTGGCTTAGGTAGGAGATACTGAGTTAAATAGATTCATATTTGGTGGCTCATACTTATTTGATGCTGCATGCAGCCTAGTACTGCGGACTCTAGATTCCTAGACTATCAAAGTTGATCCCAGAGAAAAGCTAAAAACTGTACTCTCTTTACGTTCCTTTGCGCTCATTCTTTTTCTTTCTTTCCTTTCTGAGATCACACATCTTACTAAATTCTGTAAATGTACTCAATGTTTGATGGCCTACAACTAAGTTAGAAGTCCTCAGCTAGTATTCGGGCGATCAGAAATACTAAAAATTACATATGGGTCATATTTGGTAGATTGTAATCGGTGTTTTTGTTGCCTCAATAATATCGACACATGATAAAATTGTCACCAAGACATAGCTATAAACTTGAACTTTATATATATATATATATTTCTTTTTCTTTTTTTTTCTTATATATATGTTTTTTTTCCTTTTTGTTTTTTTTTTTCCTTTTTTCTTTCATAACTGCCAACACAACACAACACGACGTAAAACTTTTATTCATGAGGCATTTTAAGGATGTTGATGATCAAGAGGATATTGTATGGCTTATTTGGTGGAAGTGCCTACTCTCACCACCAGAAAGGAATGGATAGGACAAAAGTATTTCTGACCTTTGACACTAATACCCTCCTTCAACTGAGGAATCTATGAAGGACAATCATAACCATCCACCATAGTCATAGTTTTATTGGAACTCAATCTCTATGTATCTGCCTTATTTGGTGACTCTCAGGAATTCATACACAATGTTCGCATGCAGGAACAGAGAGCAAAAACTATGCCTAACTCTGAGGTATCATCTAATTATCCAGAACTTAAGAGTCATTGGACTAAACTTAGCGCACTAGTAGTTACTCTACTTTCACCTCACAAATGTTAGGTGGATCTAATAGAAGATGGTTTGCCTAACTCCCTACTAACTATCCGAGGGTTCAACAAACTAAAAATGTTTATTAGTTTTCCTAAAAGATCCATTACCTAGTCTATGTGCAAGTGAAGTAAATGTACTGGATTCTAAACTAAGAAATAATTTTAGAAGAAAATCTTCAATGACACCTCCTTGGTAAAGATATTTTGCTAGGGACTAACCAAATCAGCTCAAGAAAATAAAACAGATTTTTTTCTGCTAATGTACCTAACCTAAATGGATAAATACTGCCTAAAAATGAAAAATGCACCCCCTAATGCCTAAATCCTACAATGTCCTCATTGTAAAATTAAAATAGGGGGAGAAAGGAAGAAAATATACATAAAAGCGTGGGCTTATAGGAAACCTGTAAGTCTAGTTTCAAACAGAAAGAGCTAGGCCCTAAAAATATGCGTAAAAGTGTGGGACTAAAGAACAAGTTGCCCCGGATGTTGGTGAGCTGATAATGCAGCATTATCCCATATGCTTGTCAAAAGACATGATAACAAACAACCTCAGAGGCTACCTAGAGAGGTCTAGGAAAAAGAGTAATAGAAGAAGGGACCTCTTGAAATAGGAGTGGAGGATAACAAGGACCCTCCAAAGTAAGTAGGGTGTTAAAAGATATATGCACAATTATTTCAAACCCTTGAATGGCGAGACTAAAAGTACAAACATCAATCTAAACTCATCATTCCGCACGAAGATGTACAGGCCTGATATTCTCCTCAGAAAGAATGTATGTGAGCAGAGACCTAAGCCAAGGATTAGGTAAGGAGTCTATAGTTTGCTTGAGAGATTGGGTGGTAATTATTAAGTCCAAAGAGGGCTTAGTCTGTGTCAAGTCTAGTTCCAACAATAATTTAGAATCTGTATTATTCTCCCTAATAGTTGTTATAGAAAAATTCAAGTCACCCTGCCTATCATTAATGATTTCCTCAAGAATGGGAGTCATATTTTCACCTTCACTGGTGGACCCCAGATCACATTTATCTGATGGCAGGGTCGAAGCGACAGAATCACTATCATTGATTTCATCCCTGGATTCTTTTGGTTCACTTAAATTTTTGTCAGGGTGTATATGTGATTCACTAGTAAGGGGAGGAGTTGCTTCAGTATCCTCAATTATTTCTGAAAGAGGATCAGTCTCAATGTCATGGAGTAAGCCTATATCGCTCAATTCTTTGTTCTCCTCAGGGTATAAATCCTCAATTGTTATGTATTGTCCCCGAGAGTCTCTCTTAGGCTTCTCAATATTGTATTCGTCCTCCTTCAACGTCAACTCCATATTTTCTTGATTTTGTGGAGGATGATTTTCAAAATCAAAAGTAGGGAGGAATCTGAATTTCGCCAAATCATTCACATCCTCGGGGGGTAAGTCCTCAAATAACACATAATTCTCTCAAGAGTCACTCCAAACTCTTAGTCCGAGTTCCTCCATTATGTCATCATCCTTCTCTAAAATAGACTCTTTGTATCCCTGGGACCAAAATTGATCCAATTCATCCTCCATTCCCTTAGGGTCACCTACATTAGGCATATGTAAATCCTCAGAATGTTGTATGGTAAGTATTGGTTCCCTACGTGGAGGATCGGGATTAGGCTTACTAAGGGTAGAATGGGGTTCCATCACATGATCAATAGAAGAAGTGGTATGAACAACATGACCTTGACCCAGGTCATCGGAAGTGAAATATATGCTATCATTAAGGTCAAGGTCCTCAAGAGGTACCATCTTCCTTTTCTTTTGACTCCAATATAGCTCGGGTGGATAATCACTAAGATCATCCTTCTCTAGTGGTCGTGTCTCATGGGAAAAGTCTAAGTGATAGCTACTACTCAAAACAGAACTCCCTTTATCATTGGTTTCCTCAGAATTATTTTGATAATCATGGTTGTACGGGTAGGGATCAAAATCAATAGTAGGAGGGTAGCTAAGCTGACTAATTTCCTCATTCAATCGTTGACTATCCCTCAACATCTCTCCCATAGACACCATCATTTCTTTTTGTTGTTTTTGCATTTCTATCATAAAAAAGGAGAGGGTACTGTCAGATTGGGGAGGATAGTCCATCTTAGGCTCAGGTTGCCTAGAGGTATTGGTCCAACCTTGATAAGGAAAATCATGAAGGGTGGGAGGGTTGGGTGTTTGCATAGTAGTGGGGATTCCAGGGGTTGAAAATCCCACTCCAAGGCTTTGCTCAAAAGTGAGAGTTATCGAGCCAGTTCTCCCAGGTTAGGAATAGGATTGATCCCATGAATTGTCATTATACCCCTCTAAGGAGGGATATGCTCGGGGCATGGGAATCTTGTTAAAAGATAGGAAGTATTGGTTCTGATAATCTAATGATAGGAGTAAGGGTGATCCATTTCTTTTAAGCAAAACAACTTTAACTCCCTTAGGACTTAGAAGAAATCAGAATAAAACTTCCTAGAGAGCTCTACCACAGCCAAAACAAACTCAAATACAGTGGGAATCTATTTTTGGTAGATTGCAGGTCTCCTCAATCCTACTCCACAGGTTAGCCAAAGAAATCAAGTCAGTGCTCCTTTATCCTACTTAAGTGGTATAAAAGATTAGGTGTATCTCGAGTTCCCTAACGAAACCTGTCTGAGAAAGGTTGAGGTCAATGGAGTCACAATAGGTGGCCATACAAGTTTTACAAGAATTACGCTTTCTTGGCCAACCTTCATTGGTGCCTACAACCTACTCGCAAGGGATGGAAGCCTCGAATCGAGCCCACGCACGAGCAAACCAAAGTAACTTAGTGGATATGTTTGTTGATTTCCGGCTAACTTCCCTTGTGGTGCAAAGAGGAGAGGTAGAAATTTATCTAGTGACCTTATGTGTGATGTGCACAATGTCTCAAGTGTGCAACACACATACGCATCTTGTATTTTGAAATCCCACAAACAATTCCTTTACACACAATTTAGGTTACTTGATTTTAAAATCAATCCTCTTAACAATCCCAATTTCTTAAAGTGACTACTGAATTAATTAGATTCAAACAATTTAGTGGTCTTGGATTTAAGTCCAATGCAAATGCATGGTAGGAATTTAATGCTTAAGAGAAGATGTACCTTACTCTAACTTGCTTCAATGCAAGGATGTATGTGATCCAAAAAGAAAAATTAGATGCTGCTCAAACAATCCTATATGGTCGCTTTATAGATATGTAACTTCTAGCAAGTAGCTCGAAATATATTTTTAATAATAAATAAACAAACCTAATTTAATTTAACTAGCTAACTAACATGCAGTTCCAACCATTCAAATAAACCTATAATCTAAATAAAATGGGAACACACTCCCAAAAATACTCCCAGAACAAAGGGTCAACCAAAAACTTAGGGGACAAACCCCAAAAATAAGCCCCAGATTACAAGGGCGAGAAGACTAATAATTAGAATCTAAAAGTCTAAATCTAAACTAAGTTCTAATGAAAACAATGAAATCAAGGAAGCAGGCCTCCTGATTGTTCCTCCGTACGCCTTTATGTGTGTGGGATCAAGGCCCACAGATGCCTGTTGATGTCCTCTAGGTGGCATCAAGGTCCACCAAAAATATCATCTCCGTCATGCGTACCCACCACGTTTGTTTGTTCATTTTTGCACACAATCAAAAGTAATGTTTGTAACTCAGAAAAGCTTTAGAAATAGCATAAAAATAATATAAATTCCCTGAAAAAATTAATAGGCATGTTTCCTCCCCGGCAACGGCGTCATTTGAAAGAGTGATTCTCATTTTCGATGAATTTTTAAACATAAAATGTTGTGTCATTGTATATAGTTGCGTGGTAGAAAATTACTTTTCAAAACCTTTAATACTCAAAATCTAACTACGAAAATAGTTAGGTCATTTCCATAGGGAGAAATTAGCCTATTGAAATAATTAATGATAACTTATCTATTTGAAATTATCAATGGATGCTCATTCAAACTCTTGCAACATTATTTCCAACATAACTCAACCCTCTAAGCAATTACTTAAGAACAGGAGGGGTTCTCATGTAAAATCATCTAAATATAATATCATTTAAATAAAAGAATAGTAACCCTACAATGGCATAACCTGTAATTTTTAATCCTCTACAAAACAGAACATTTGCTCTCCGTGCTCGCGTGAGGAGGAGTTGCGGTCGGCTGCAAGGATCCAGGAGAAGGTGCATCTTGACGAGAGCTTCGGATGGCGTAGGAGGCACGGCTGATGACAGTCGGACATGGCTTGCCGGAGTGCTGGAGGTCGGCGGCGTCGAGGTCCCCGCAGGCTGCTGTGGCTGCGTGCATGAGCCACGCATGGCTTAGGTGCTCAGCAAGGGTGCTCTGGTGCGCTTGGAGTCAAGGTTGAAGGCCAGCCAAGGTGGGTGCGTGCGTGGAGGTTTGGGTTCCTTTGGGTGGAAGTTGCAGGTGGTGCAGGCCAAAGAAAAGGAAGAAGGGAAGGAAGGGGAGGCTGTGGCTGCGTGGGCTTTCATGGAGAGGGAAGATGGTGGCCAGTTGTGGCTGCGGTGGGGTGGTGATGTTGGGTTCGGTGGGTGCAGGTTCCATGGTGGCAGAGGTGGAGGAGGTATCTGCCATGGGGAAAGATCAGAAGATCCCGCAGCCGCTGCACTTCTTATATAAAAATATCCGCTGTTGATAACTTCCGCCGAAAGGTTCTCCAACCACTCGGTGAAGAACACGAGTGGTTGGAACACTCGGATACGTCTGGCAGCATCTTCATTAGCATCCGATCTAAGCTCTAAGCATCTTTAAAAGTGTAGACATCAGTGAGTTTATGATGGCGGTTCCCAGATGTCTGATCTGAACTCCAGACATCTTATAGAAGCAAAATGGACGTCTGAATGATGCTTTCGTGTTTTAATAACTCTTGCACCTAGCCTGCATCCATCAAATAGATTATGTTATCATACCATATTGTTGATAGGGCTAGATCGAGGTTTCAGAAAGATGCGTTGGTTGTAGTAATAAATCCTCAAAAATAGCTCAAACAACAGATAAAATTTATACTCGAATTAAAGTCCGAGGTCATTCGTTGGGAGCAAATAGGAATTCACGCGCTAATCTCAATATATGATGTAATGAGCACAAGATTCAAGCCAAATAATACCAAGAAATGAATAATAATTACTCAGAAATGATAATCAATGTAAAACATGAGTTTAACAATAGTTGTGCATGACAAAAAGAATCTCAAAGCAAAAACAATGGTGATTTAGATCACCAATTATTCAATTTAAGCATATATGCAATGGTCAAATAATGCAACATTTCCATCAACCATTCAAACTTAGGTACTCAAATATATCAGCATTTGCTGCAGTATTTTCCCCTTTTATTCTTCTATTCTTCTTCCTTGACTTCTTTCTTCTCTTCTCTGTGTGCCTCTTCTGCCACTCACCTTCTCTTCTCCTCTCTTTCTCTTCTGTCACGGCCTTCTTCCTTCTCCTCTTGGTTTTCCTTCTTCACGCACAGAGGAAGGCAATCCCTCCAGCGGCTAAGTGTCAGTCGACTCTCAAGAGAGCAAAACCCCCTGACCACGTGCTCTCTTTCCTTTCTCTCTCTGGGTTTTCTCTTCCTTGCCTTCCCAAGGCCACAGTACTGGGTAATCGAATTCGAACAAGAGCGCACCCGGGACCAGGACACTGTGCGTGGATCACAATCGAGGAGTGAAGGCAGGTTAGGCGGGTCGGGTCAGCACCAGACCCGCGGGGTATGTGTCATGGGGTGAGGTGCATGTGAAGGGTGTGGAGGACCTGACCCTTTGTGTTAGGACGCAATAAGCCGTATGCGCAAAATCATCTTATGCACCTCTATGCGTCTTCCTACGCCCGATGTGGGACTAATCCCACAAGGCTCTTCTACATGCAGCTGTAGGTGATGTGTCCGTCTATTGCAGGTGCAGCTGAGGGAAGGCTTCCAATTGAGGCTTTGTCTCACAACCTGGAGTCCTTCCACGTGACCTAGGTGTGGTACCTGGGACTTGCAACAACTGGAACATGCTTCAAGCTTCACTCAAAGACACGTCAATGGCGGCGGAGGAGCGAACACCTGAAATCCAAAATACAGCCTCTCAACCCTGTTAAATAGGTTCAAGAGCTTCATATGAAGATGACGAATGTGTTGGTGTGTGTGGCATGAGACGAGAAGCATTGTGGAGGTCAGACAAAGTCGAGAACGGAGGTGCGGTGATGGGTTGTTTGGGGGATGATTTGGGTGAGTGAAGTGGCGAATTAGAATGGGGGCTTTGTGTGGATGGATGTCGTGAGGGTGTAGAAGGTTTAGGCGAGGCAGATGGAGTTGCGTAGCAGTGGAACCGCCTCGCCGGAGTGGTCACCGGATGTGGAGAAAATGAGGGTGAGCGTGTCAAGTAGGGGGTTGAAATGAGGATAGAGAGAGGGAAAACTAATCTATGATGCTAACGAAACCTAGCTAACTACTCTAATGGACGAAAGGGGGGAGATCTGCACCGGTTTTGGCACACCGGTGACGGAGAAGACGAAGTCTCCGATGAGTGGGAAACGGCGAGGAAGATGTCGTCAGGGATGTCAATAGGTACAACACGACGCAGAAGAGAGAGGGAAGGATAAATCTGTTGCCAGTATTGCAAACAGACGAAGAATGGAGTCATAGGAGGTCGCCGGACGTCGAGGAGCTTTGGCCAGATGAGGAGAGACGAAATCAAAGGGGCATCCGACCGAATTCAAGCATGAAGAGAACGGTTTGATCTCTGAAGGATGATTTGAGCTTGGGAAGCAAGCTTCTTAAGCTAGGAAAGCTCACCGGAGTTGGAAACTGTTATGAACGCGTGCCCCAGACGTCTTTTAAGACGTCTGGGAGGTGGGCCAGACGTCTGTAAATCTGTTATCTTTGACACGTGTGGGTCATCTGCGCGCCTGAGCGCGCAGACCCGCATATTCGCTTATTCCTTCCTCCTACGGCTGTAGATTCCCCTGCTGCGCTCCTTCTCTCTCCTCCTCGCGCGGCCTTAAAAAGCCACGCGCCCTTCCGTCACCACCGCCTCCTTCCTCTTCTCCTTCAGCCAGTGAGCGCGAGAGCGAGCGCGAGGTTGCAGCGGCAGCGGCGGCCGCAGTGAGCGCGGAGGAGGTGCTGCGTGCAAGAGCGGCGCTCAGCCGTGAGGGCGAGCTCGCCAGGGCTGCCAGGGCCAGCAGGCGGGGAGCGCAGCGGGCGCGGGGCGACGCGAGGGGGACTGCTGCGGTCCGAGCAGCAGGCGCACGAGGTGCGACGAGGCGCGGCGTTGTGAGCGGAGGGCGAGTCGCGGCCTGATTCTAGAAACATTTCCATAATCAAACGTCTGGGCTGTAGTACCAGACAGCGGGAGCGACCTCCAGACGTCCGGGGTGACCATCGGACGTCTGGGAACTAGGCCAGACGTCCCCGCAGGCTTCTAGACGTCTGAGAAACCACGCAGAACAAGGTAATTCTCTTATCCACTTTTTAAGACGTCTGGAAGAAGTTCCAGACGTCTGATTTTGCACAGTGTCGTCATTTTCAACCCGTTGAGGGCCCGTTCGGGTTCCGTTTTCCGCGTTTCGAGTTGCATTCTTTCTGGAATTAAATCCTCTACCCGTCTACAGTAGCTATACACTGTTTTGAGACACTCCTTGTGTTTGATCCTTGTGATAGGACCTCGTTCCGTTGCAGTCTTGAGGGTCGCGGAGGCACGTGGGATTCCTGATCACGCCCCCATTACTCCCGTCGTACTTGGTAGAGTGGCTTTTAAGTATAACCTGTTAAATTGTGGAATCATAAATAGAACCTAGGACATTGCATGAATCCTAGGAATGAAAAACAGATTGAATGATAGATCCTAGGTGTTGCATGAATCCTAGGGCTGGAAAACTAGATTGTATGATAGATCCTAGGATACGGCATGAATCCTAGGACGGGAAAACTAGTGGAACAGATGAATACTGCAGTCTTGGAAAAATGGAAAGGAACAAATAGCTGCCTGTAATTGAATTAACAGCTGCCTGTTGAATAAATAAACGTGTTTGAGAACATGGATTGTGATAACGTGAAACTGGAAGGTGAAACTTAGACGTTCTGAGCTGGAACCCTACGGGGAAGTAGGAGTAGAACTCCTGGAAAGTGAACTGGCCCTTGAGTACGGAGTACCAAGGAGAGCGACTATCCCCCTGTTTAGTGCAGAGCAGAGCTAGCCGCCCCAAGGACCCGGGGTTAGGACTGGCCACTCTGTACCGACTTGCTGGCCCTCGTGTACGTAGTACCGAGGAGAGCTACTAGTGTAGGGAGGTACTAGCTACCCCACGGGCCCCGGGGTTCTGCTAGCCTCCCACACCGACTTGTTAGGCCCACTGGGGCAAACCAGGGTAGTCAGGCGAGGGTGCACGGACTGTGGAGGGGCAAGGCCCCTGTTTGGTTACTGTGGAGGGGTTGGACCCCTGTTACTGAGAGGGCTCTGCCCTGTACTGGTTTCGTGCTGTGCTTTGGGCGCACCCGTTAACGGAAACGACTGACCGCGTGCCAGTGCGGGTTAGCTACCCGTGCGTTTACCGCGCATGCCGTAATCACCATTATGTCTGTCAGTGACCTTGGGGTGGTTGACTGAGAGTAGGATCACCACGGGGGACTCTCCCGGCCAGGAGAGCACCATGTGCTACTTCTACTGTTCGGAAAAGACTGCAATCAAGATCGTTCCCACGAGGAACATTCGAGATCAAGTGAAAGATCTGAGAAATAGATAAATCGTGAGATAATTGAAAGACTTAAATAAAGAAAGTAACAGAACTTAACAGCTACTGTACACTCTCCTGTTTCTTTAGTTTTAGTTGCCACTCTACTCAGCGTTTTGCTGACGTGTTACACTCGTTACCTTTCAGGACCAGGTGTTGAGTAGCCAGGGTCAGCGGCTGCAGAGGATGCTGGGCCGAGTAGGGTCCAGTAGAGTTACCACTGTTTCTTGTACCTCTTTTTATTCCGTTATAGTGAGTAGTTCTTGTTTCCGCTGTACTTTTCTTTACCTGCAGTTCATATTTAGTTATGAATGTTGTTCTACTGTTGTGGTGGTATATACTGTAGTAGTTTCTTTCCTTGCTGCTGTATTTTCTTACTGTTAGTTATATTCATGTTGAATGTGGTTTATTTTACTGCTCTTTTGGTTACTTCCTCGTTGGACGACTAGGTCTTGGGATTAGTTGAGTCGGTCCGGTTCTCATGTCTCGTAGGGGCTCGGGAACCAGGTCGTTACAGAAACCTAAAGATACCCAAATCTTTCATGCATTTGCATGAGAGATTGGGAAGGCTTTGAGGCTCATGGACAGGTGCATTGGATAGAGGACCTCTCAAGAAATCTTCCTTCCAATTTTGGAAGGGATTGATTGATTAGAGAAGGAGTTCTCTTCAATCAAGGGTCGTCGGAGTTGTAGGATTAGAATTCTAGGGCACAAGGACCTTTTTTGTGAAGAATACGACAAAGTTAGGGGGCTATTTATAAGAAATTCAAAAGTTAGGGGCATGAGTGTGAGATAAAAGAATCAGACAGGATTAAATTACAAAGTAGGTCAACACAATCTCAGATTGAGCCCAAATTTTGGTACAAACCTAATTTGGAACTAAGGAATTCAATGGTGAAGTTAGATTTAGGTCTTGACCAAGTTTATCTAGAGAAATTGCACAATTACCCAAATTAGGGCAAAAGTTTGTCTGAGACTCTATTTTGGGTCAAGACAAGTTCTGATGGTCAAATTGAAGGTACCAAACCCTAGAGAATATTTTTATATGATTTTTAGAGGGTTTAGGTGAATTTTATCCTCATCATAACCTCAGTTATTTAAGCGAGTCTGTTTTTAAGGTTTCAGATGCCATTTACTTCTCAAAACATGCGAAAACCCTTTCTATCTGTACTAACCCACTTGTTAGACTCTTAAGACCATTTGATCCTTAGTTAACTCCTAAGAAAACCCATCATTGTACTGCAATTGAGATATACTATTAAAACTACAGTTTTTCCCTTATTTTACTATATTTCCCTCAAAATAGATGTGCAGTGAATTATGTCGCTCTGGTAGTTATGTAGGAGCATTTAATCCTTGATTATGACTAATTAAAGCTAGATATGGCTGATGATGGCATTCATCATATCCCATGCCAAACTTCTGCTAGTCCCTTAGCAAAATCTAATGGAATTAACTCAAATTCCAGACCATGCCTTTTTATGCTCAGATTTCTGATGTGTGCTTTCTTTTGTAGATTAGGTCAAAATGCCGAAAGTAAGCCTAGAGGTACTCAAGTACCAACCAATATCCAGACTTGACTAGCTCTAACCTCAGTCCACCGCGAAAGTATCTAAGGCCCACAAGAATTAACCTAAGGTTCAGTTTGCAGTGTGTTTTTGTAAGAAAGCAACAAAATATTTTTTTTGTTTTTGGAGAGTTTTCTCTCTATTTTCTTTCTTTATTTCTAGCTTTGGATTGGCTTTGCAACACAGTCTGTATCGGATTCCTAGCTCCCACCATCAATCCTCGCAAGGTCCCTGGCAATCGATGCTTCGAGATAGCACTGCCCATGGCAACCCCAGAATCATGGCTTTCAACACTTCAAGATTGTGCCACCCATAACGATCTGTAGCTAAATTCAGGCCCTGGCAATCGACATTTCAGGATAATCCCACCCATGGCACCTGAGTTAGCACAAGGTGCTTACATGCCCCTGGTAGGATATTTAGATATCCTAGGAGACAAGCACTGAGGAGACGGTATGTTATTGTGCATCTTCGAGGGGAATTTCCTGCCTCTCTGCACCAGGAATCCAACTTGTGTTGATAAGCCGCTCCAAATCTAGGTGGCTTTTTCATGACAGATTTAACACATTTGCATGATTTTGATAATTAAGCACACTAAATCAGACTGTGTGTGGATTAGGGTGTTTAGGTTACCGAGCGCTACAAACCAGAGGTTAATTAACAAGCTCCAATAATCCCTAAGCCTTAGACCTAATACTTAAGCTTCGCATTTTCCTCAACCTCTTGAGGATTATTCAGATCTTAACGAATACTTGAATTTTTAAGTATAAAACAAGTCCAAGAGGCTTAAGATCAGTGTTCATACTAATCTCTTTTGTCCCTTAGCACTTGTCTTTTATTTCTTTCTTTTGATTTGATCTAGAACTAAGTAGATTCCTTAATCTTTTACTAATGACTATCTCTTTTTATTTTAAATTATTGCTCCTTTTTTACGTTTAAATCACCTCTCATTTCCCTCCTCAAGAATGATATGCAATTTGAATTTTCAAAATTTCCTCCCTTCTAGATTTTTGTTCTTTTTCAATTTTTTATTTTTTTAGTTTTTTGGAATATGTATTTTTTGTGAGAACCCTTCCAAACTTTAAATTTTTATGTGTTTGCACTTTAACACCTCCAATGCCTAAGTTTTGCAATGTCCTCATTATAAACGGAGGGTATGAAACAGTTTTGGGTTCAAAAATTAAAACAAGATTATTGGGTGGGTGAACGGGTCGGGATGACTGTTGCAGATGATTTCAAGCTTTGGTACGAGTACCAGAGATGGGATAGACTGTTCTAACAACGAACTCAGAATGCAATAGACGTGAAGTAAAAAAAGGATAATCAGAAGGATCTCAGGTTTTTGGTTTGACGGGTTGCCTCCCGTTAAGCGCTAAATTTAATGGCTTCAACTGAGCAAAAAATGGTATGGAGAAGTAGTCAAATCAGATGAATTTTGTAAAACAAACACCTTAATAAATAGCCTGGTTGGTCCAACCAGGTGCTTGTTCGGATCAGTAAGTTGATAAATGTGGATCAAAAGATGTGGTACCCAGCAGATGTTGTGAAGCTCAAAAGGATGTGAAAGTGTATAGCTAAGGTTTGGCTGAATCGGATCAGCCCGATCAAAGTAGGGATCCTCAAATGAAAAGGAATCAGTGGAGGATGTAGGAAGCCTACAAAAGTGATCAGAGAAGGATGAGACGTGATTTGTAGTCTGATCGATGTCCAAAACCCGATAAAAATGTGGAGGATCATCATGTGCAACTGGCTCATTGAGAGAGGAATCAGAGTAGAAATTGAGTATGGTTGTGGGTCGAGGTTGAAAGCGGGTTTGGGAAGGTTCTGCATGTGTAGAAGAGGTGTTTTCTTTCAAATCATTGACCCCAACGTCAGAATCAAAAGTTGGGTTGTAGTTGCTGAGGTCGTAAATTGCCTCAGAGTTGTCAGGAAACAGCAATTCTATGAAATCAAGGTAAGATTCGAAATCGTTAGAGAACTTGCCAGAATCATGTTCTGAATCTGATTTAGGATCATTCGTTCCACCACAGAATAAACAAAAGATGTAGACTTAGCAACCTGACTTGGATCTAACCTAGTTTCAGATTCCGAGCTCAAAAAGGTGTCCCTATTTGTCATGAGCTTGGGTTCTTGGCTTGTAGGGAAGACCCAATCAAATCCCAACTCTTTCAACTCCTCGATTTCTGTATCATAGATAGACGTGACTTCCAAAAAATCAATCCGTATCTCGGAGGAGTTTGGAGAGGTGTACTCATCAAATACGGACCCTGAATCACAATCCAAATTCGAAATCTGATTTGTTTCGCAAGGGGCCTCATAATCATCCCAATAAGGCTCAAATCAAGATTCTAGGTTAACGGTGTAGGTTGGATCACTAGGATCTAGATTGGGCTCTACAGGGATGTCAGAATTGCTCTCGAGAATCACCTTATCAGAATAAGGGATGGAATTTACACCCTCGAGAGGTTCTGATTCAATCTTTGTATCACAAGTGTTTGGAACATTAGGGCATGGTAGGGTTGGCTCGTAATCGTGATCACCTGTAATCGGATCTTCCCCACCCATTTCAAGATCAGGTATGTCAATTGCTATGAAATTTAAATTGGAATTCCTTTGGGTTGGGGGTCCGTAATAAGCTTGATTATCAAACCTGGGATTTGGGAGATTATGCTGGTTAATCCAAGTTGTCGCAAGGGTGTACTGATGCCTATGATCGATAACACGTTTCAACGTCTACATTATCTTGTCTCTTTTTTCAAGGTCATCTCGGTGTACTTTCCATAATGATGGCTCAAATCTACACAAGATATACTCACCATTATGTCATCTCTCAATTTCCCAGTATTTTGGCATGAGAACATCCCAAGTTGCCCTGTTTTCTAATTGTGTCAAAATCAGTTGTGCTTTTTCTGAAATGAATGTTGTTGTGTTTGACACATTAACCTGTATATCCTCAAATGGGTCTGCTAACATGTCAGGTTGCATTTTTAATCAAATGATGGAATCAAGATGTAGAATCAAAACTCAAGATTAGATTTGAAGTTGATTAGATCTAAAAGAAATCCCTAAGATGATCTGTGTATGTGCTCTAAATAGAAGGGATGAGAGACTGGATGTGAATTTTTGACCCAATCAAGGCACCCGAAGATTTTTGAATGACTAAGGCAATTTTGATGTGGATGATACCTCTAAATCAAAAATTCTTACACCCTAGAATTACCTAGGTAGCCAGAAAGGGAGAGCCCCGCAAAAACTCTTACACGATAGAGCGTCCCCATGGGTTACAGGATTTCCCCCACTCGACCTTGTCACTGAGGGTCCAGGTAGACCAAAACGTACGAACTTAAAACCTCAAGTCTACCAATTTTATATCCTAATTTGTGCCTTGAGTTCACTTGATTAGAAGTTAATTCAACTTATGACTTAATTTGGAGGTTGGTTGGCCTACAATGTAGACCAACTTCACCTGACCTGCCCTAAAGATGGCAGAATGAGATCTAGGTCAAGACCTAGAAATCACCCTGATTGACTCTTAGGTTATTAGGTCCAAGGATTTTAGGGTTCAAGTGAATTTAGAGCCTGATTTTAGGATTTTCTTGATTAGATCTTTTCAATCAAGGGCTTAGGTAGCATACAAATGCGAGAGGGTAACTTTCCTTTAATTCAGGTAGAAATGTGTACTAGCACTTCAAAACCCTAATGCAAAAACCCTAATTGGCTCTATTTCCAAGTTCAATTGATCTTGACATGTTCACCTTGGGCTTCAACCAAGAAATGTGTGTAGTCCAAGATGATCAGAAATTAAGTGTGATCCCTAATAGGCATAGGAAAGTTAGGGTAGGTAATTCTAAACAGAATCGTTTCAGTCTTCAATTAGATTTGAAAAAACTTTTGCAAGTCAGGAACTTTCCCTTTAAATGATAATTACTATGAAAAATAAAACAGGTGATTCCTAATTGATTGTTTCCTTTTTTATCTTCCCAAGATTAGGGGGTTGATTAGGGATGAATAGAGAAGTTACCTTCCCTGGTGTGGCTATTTTATGCGGAAGATCTCCTTGTGAAGTACCTCGCAAAATCACAATAAACCAAATAAGGCAAGTTAGTGCTCAAAAATATAAAAATATAGCAAGAGAATAGCGGTGAATTACACGTTGCTCTCCGGCAACAGTGCCAAAATTTTGACAAGGATAAATTGAGGTTTTAGAAAGATGTGTTTGTTGTAGTAATAAATCCTTAAAAATAACTCGAACAACAGATAAAATTTATACTTGAATTAAAGTTCGAGGTCGTTCGCTAGGAGTAAATAGGAATTCACGCGCTAATCTCAATATATGATGTAAATGAGCACAAGATTCAAGCCAAATAACACCAAGAAATGAATAATAATTACTCAGAAATGATAATCAATGTAAAGCATGAGTTTAACAATAGTTGTGCATGACATAAAGAATCTCGAAGTAAAAATAGTGGTGATTTAAATCACCAATTATTCAATTTAAGCATATATGCATTTGTCAAATAATGTAATAGTGTCATCAACCATTAAAACTTAGGTACTCAAATATATCAGCATTTGCTGCAGTACTTTCCCCTTTTATTCTTCCCTTCTTCTTCCTTGACTTCTTTCTTCTCTTCTCTATGTGCCTCTTCTGCCGCTCTCCTTCTCTTCTCATTTCTTTCTCTTTTGTCATGGCCTTCTTCCTTCTCCTCTTGGCTTTCCTTCTTCACGCACAGAGGGAGGCAATCCCCCCAGCAGCTAAGTGTCAGCCGACTCTCAGGAGAGCAAAACCCCCCTGACCACATGCTCTCTTTCCTTTCTCTCTCTGGGTTTTCTCTTCCTCGCCTTCCCAAGGCCACAGTACCGGGTAATCAGATTCGAACAAGAGCGCACCCGGGACCAGGACTCTGTGCATGGATCACAGCCAAGGAGTGAAGGCGGGTTAGGTAGGTGTAAAGACCCGTCACACTTTTAGCCTTTTAAAACATCTGAAGTCTCGATCAGACGTCTGTCCAGACGTCTGGACCCTTTTCTAGACGTCTGAAAATGAAATTTTTGTATGCACACTACGCCCTGCGTGCGGGCGGCTCACAGGACCCTCTTTTTCTCTCTCCCTTCCTTTCCTTCCCCAAACGCTAAACCCTCCACGCCTTCTATAGAAGCTCCCCCCTCCTCTCCTCTCCACTCCATACACCAGCCACCACCACCACCTTCAGAGCTGTGTGGGAGTGGCAAGAGGAGGCGAGCGAGGGAGAGCGAGAGGGAGAATGAGGAAAGCGCGGGAGGAGGAGGAGGCCAAGGTTGGAGAGCCTCGATGGAAGCTCGACGAAGCTCGCACGGCCACCAAGGGCGCATGCGGGAGGAGGAGAAAGCTCGGGGAGGCAGCCTCCCGACCCTCTGCGGTGGCTGGAGCTATTACGGTGCAAGGCGAAGCGAGTGGAGAGCATTGGAAGGAGGTCCTGATACTGGAAGTTTTCCAGTATCAGACGATTGAAGTGGAGTCCATACTGCTGACGGGGTATTTGGACGTCTGGAGCTAAGGCCAGATGTCTGAAAGCTCATTTATCGCAAAGGTACGTATCTCCCTACGCCATGCATATCACAGCGCAGGGATATTTGCTAGCTAACCATGCCTGCGTTGTCGTACGCAGGTGCAGCCTTGGGAAGGAGCACGGACGCTGTATTTTTGGACGTCTGGAGGTGCGTCTAGACGACCGGAGGCATTGTCCGATGTCTGGAACTGCCTTCAGATGATCGCAGAGAAGGCCTGGATGTCTGAGGACACTGCAGGGGCTTAAGGTAAGGATCTAGCACCTTTTAAGACGTCTGGGAGTATCCCCAGGGATCTGATTTTGAACAGTGGGCACGTTTTTGACCCGTTTGGGGTCCGATCGGGGTCTGTTTTATGTAAACAAAATTCCTGTATTTTTTCTTACGAATTTCTCTACGTACTAGAGTCCTTTGTACACTACTCAGAACCCTCCTTTTGTGATGTATTCCTTGGTATAGGGTTTCAGCCTACTGTATGTTTGGAGCTCACAGAGACGCCTGGGTCTGCGGTTCGAGCCCCCATTACTCCCGTATTGCCTGGTAGAGTGGTTAATTATGTTAATAATATTTAAATAAGAATGTGCTTGTGGAAATAGCCAAATGGAACCCTAGGATGTGGCATGAACCCTAGGATAGAGACATGAATGAACCATTTGTGCTGTGTAATGTACTTGCATGCATGATTGAGTTAAACTGTTAGCAATTGCCTGTATTATAATTATGAACTGCTTATAATTTATGAATAATTACCTGTAAAATCACCAGTTGCATGTATCGAATTATGGAAACACGAGCTGCCTGTATATGCTTGAGAGATAAATTGTGAATGGTGAAATCTGGATCGGAATAAATGAGGTGAACATGAGCATGAACCCTATGAGGAATTAGAAGTAGAACTCCTGTGGATAGATGGAAGCCTAGATTGTAGACGAGAAGTGTGCTGGCCCTTGAGTACGTGGTACTAAGGAGAGCAACTGTTCCCTTTTCGTGTAGAGCAGAGCTAGCCTCCCTTGGGTTGAGACCCGGGGTTAGGATTGGCCACTCTACACCGATTCTTGTTGGCCCTCACGTATGCGGTACCGAGGCGAGCTACTAGTGTAGGGAGAGAGCTAGCCACCCCACGGGGCCCAGGGTTCAGCTAACCACCCTACACTGACTTGTTAGGCCCTCTGGGCAAATCGGGGTAGTCAGACGAGGGTGCGCTGACTGTGGAGGGGCGAACCCCTGTTTGGTTCAGAGGGGCGAGACCCCTATTCTAAGAGGGCAAGGCCCTATACTGTTCAATGTTGTACTTTGGGCATACCTGCTAGCGGAAACAACTGACCGCGTGTCAGTGCGGGGTAGCTACCCATGCACTTATCACGCATGCCGTAGTCACTGCTATGTCATGACAGTGACCTCAGGGTGGTTGACTGGGTGTAGGACTACCATGAGGGACTCTCCTGGCCAGAAGAGCACCACGTGTACCTTCTACTCTACAGAAAAGACTGCAATCGAGATCGTTCCCACGAGGAACATGCAAGATCAAGAATATCTGGATGTTTGAGAAAAATGGGTGAAAAGGAAATACACATAAAACAAATAAATAGAAAAGAGAATTAAACATGTTGCTTTTACTATTTTAGATAGTATAGATACCACTCTACTCAGCGTTCCCTGACTCTATCATTTCATAATACTGCTCAGAACCAGGAGTTTAGCAGCCCGAGCTTCCAGCTGCGAAGGGTGTTGGGCCCAGTCCAGTCCAGCCGTAGTTTCCAGCACTTCCTTTTTGTTCCTTTACTATTGTAATAAGTGTCGGACTATTAGTTACTGTTTGACTCTACTGTTTACTTCCGCTTTCCATTTTTTTTGTTGTTGTGGTGGCATGTAATGAAACAGCAGATTTACTTTCCTTTACTACTTTGTACGTTTCTTCTGCTTAGTTATATTGCATATGTGAATGTGGTTTACCTTCCTTCTTTTTGGTTATTTCTAGTTGGACGACTGGATCTTAGGATTAGTCGAGGCAAGCCGGTCTCGGATCCTGTAGGGATCTGGGAATCAGGTCATAACAAGATGGTATCAGAGCAAGGTCGTCCCGAGAAATGAACCAATTGGCTTGAGAATAACCAATCACGTGCATATAACTAGGATAGCCACCACAACATATCGCTTTGATATTCGTTGCAAGTCCTTTCTCGAAGAAATTCAATATCGTTGACCCTCTTGTTCTGTCTTTCACGTCTCCTTGCAGGAGATGCCTCCTCGGGGAGTTCTCAAGGCAAGCCGTGGTCACGACTGTGGATGAGGTTGGAGGGGCGAACGTGCCGGGTTTAAGGTACCAGTTGATCCACCTCTCCTCCCAGGCGTTCACGCCCAGGATCTCGCCCAGTTGATCAGAGATATTATGCAAGAGGAGCTCTACCAGCCTCCATGGGCACCTCTCCCTGAGGACATGGAGGGGGAGTCCTCGGTGGGACAAAAAGACCACCGCAGCGTCGGACAAGCAGGTGGGGGAGGGGGTGGTCCTCCACCTCCCCCCACTGCACTCTGACACTTCCAAGCACGAGCCCTCCTTGCCTGGACGCGTGCCCGTTCCCCCATTGCAGCTGCACCATGAGCTTTTCAGACAGTTCCCAAAGCTGATGCCCCCCTTCTTCAAGGGGGATGAGGACCCGTCTGAGGCAAAGGACTAGCTGGAGTAGATAGAGAAAGTGTTCGACACCCTTCGCCCTCCCACGAAGTGCCGCGTGGCCTTTACCACATACCAGCTAGAGAGCGTGGCACACAGGTGGTGGAGGGCAGTCAGAGACCAGGAGAGGAGAGAGCCGATGTGGGACCAATTCATAACTCTCTTCTACGAGCAGTACTTTCCGCAGACCTGGCAGGACTAGAGGAGGCGAGAGTTCCACACTCTCCGCCAGGGGACGATGACTATTAGCGCGTATCGCACACATTTCCTAGAGCTATCACATTTTTCCTCGACAGCCGTGGCTATGGAGGAGGAGCGCCTGTGGAGGTTTACTGAGTAGCTCCGACCTGCTATTCAGGGGTATGTCAAACCCCTGAAGCTGCCCACCTTCTCACGAGTGGTTGAGGCAGCCATGTCCTACGAGGAGACCAACTCGGCCACACGAGACACCGATAGCGGACGGAAGATGCCCTATCAGCCAGAGTACTCTCAGGGCCATCGGGAGAGGAGGCACGCTGCACCCGCAGGAGAGCCGTCTCATTTTGCGGGGCCATCAGTGGCCTTTGGGGGCTCCAAACAGGGGCCAGCTGCCAGCACCGAACCCCCACCCAACCGCCAACAGGGACCTACTGAGGGAGGAGGTCATGTTCCCCTCTGCTACCAGTGTGGCCAACCGGGCCACATCAAGAGGGACTGCCCATCTAGGGCCGGAGCACAGCAGATGCTCCCCGCATCGAGTACTGGAGATCGAGCTGGTGGTTGAGGTCCCCAGGCACATGGAGGAGGGCAACAGTCACGAGGAGGGTACTGACCAGCGGCTGCTCGCCCGACGCAGAGGGTAGCTGCTTCGTCTATACCGAGGACTAAGGGGCGTATCAATGCCCTGATACACAGAGACGCCAGGGCTTCCAGTTCAGTGGTGGCAGGTATGGTTACCATTTCTGACAGATTAGCGTACGTACTTTTTGATTCCGGCGCCACCCACTCTTTTGTTGCTGCGAGTTTTGCCGTCAGTTTGGGATAGGGCAGTGTACTGTTAGAGGATCCGTTTGTGATCAGAGGCTCAGGTGGCCAGTTGTTTGTAGCTGAAGAGGTCTACACGGACTGCGAGGTCAGTATAGGGGGACACAGCCTCCCCGCTGACCTGATAGTGATACAGATGGAGGATTTTGGCGTGATCCTAGGGATGGACTAGCTCTTCGCCTATCACGCCCTGGTGGACTATTTCGAGAGGAAGATCGTCTTCTCCATACCGAAGTTGCCTCCCTTTGAGTTTCATGGACAGCCGATGGATGGAGGTTTCAAATGCATCTCCTCGCTTCGGGCAGCGAGGCTTTTGAGCCAGGGGTGTGAGGGCTTTTTGGCCTGCGTAGTGGCAGAGTCTAGCACTATGGCTGACTTTCAGAGTATTCCGATGGTTTGCGAGTACCCCGATGTTTTTTCAGAGGAGATGCCAGGACTACCGCCTAAGCGTGAGATCGAGTTTGAGATCTCACTGGTACCGTGAACCAGCTCCATTTCTACTGCACCGTACCGGATGGCACCGCTTGAGCTGCGAGAGCTCAAGTCATAGCTACAGGACCTGTTGAGAAGGGCTTTGTGAGGCCCAGTGCGTCCCCGTGGGGAGCTGATGCGTCCTCTCCTCAACACAGTTAATTAAGTTAATTGTGCTTAATTATGTGTAGAGGAAAGTAACTTAGGTCAACTTAAATTTGTGTCGGTTGAGTAGTATAAGGTCAAGTTAACCTAATATTTTAGATTTTATTTCTTTTAACTGGTTAAGTCCAGGTCGTTCGCTGAGAGGCATAGCTTATTTAGAATCCACCATTAGGTCTAAGCTACTTATTGAAAGTATAATTAAGTTTACTTTAAGAACATGAACTTTGCTTAATGATTTCAAATTAACAAGATTATGCAAAATTCCATAAGAAAACATATTTACACAAATGATCTTCTTTAACAACAAGTAAACATGTTTATTTCTTTTTACTTCTAAGAGATTAAGGCAATAGAAAGTGTTACTAATGGAAATATGCCTTATTACAACATTAAGCTTCAAAAGGAATGCAAGAATATGGAAGAAATTAAACCATTTCTTTCTCTTCTTTGTCTTCAACCTCTTTCTTTTTCTTCTTCTTCTTTTACCCTTTTCTCTTTCTTTTTTTTTTTTACTTATTTTTTAATATTCTTCTTAATCTTCTCGAGCTCTTTCTTTATACAAGTCTTCTTTTCTCTGCCTTTTCTCTTTAGCACTTTTTCTTTCTTCTCTGTCTTGTCTCTTTAGTGTCTATTCAACCTTCCTTCTCCTTACGAGCTCTCTCTTCCTTTTCTTTCTTCTTCTCTTCTTCTTAGCCTTAGCATTTCTTCCTTCATTCCTTCCTTAGCATTTCTTCCTTTTGAGCCCTTAGCATCCTTAAGAACTCTCGTAGACCTTTCTGAACCGAAGCAGTTTTTTTTCTTTTAACCAAAAATTAGGTTTTTTTATTGGTGGCTTGGACCGATCGGGGATACACAGCACCCCTCTTAGGGTAGGACCAGACCCTACTAGGTCCAAGCCTGGTTTATTTAGTTCGATTTATTTTCGGTTCATAGTCTCGAGCCAAACTGGCTCACGGCCTCCCAGGCCCACGCTCACGCCCTCACGGGCCCACACTCACACTCCCACAGGCGCACACACACCCGGGCACACGCACCCACACACACCCATATGCTCATTCGTAACCTTGCGCCGTGCGCTGTCGACTGAAGAGGCCATAACACAAAAACCTTTTATACCCATGCTGCCACTCAGGTTCTACCGAGGTGGGACTAAGTTTCCCCCTCCCAGACCAAACTTTAAACAACGATTCCTCCCAGCTCAAAACTCCTTTTCAAGCGAATAGAAGCTTGTTGGAAAGCTCTTGAGTTGCTCTACAGAATTGAAGTGTCAATTTAATACAAAGGGGAAGTTAAGCTCTTCGATTTGAAGGGCGAAGGTTATGTTTTGTCTACGTTCAAAATGGCTTGCAGAGTAGATTTTTTCAATTCTAAGTCCACAGACTGGACTCACTTCCAAATGAAGTGCTAAATAGGTTCAAGGGTTAATTCCACAGCTGCTGGTGAAGGTTTAAAGCTCTCAGAAGCTTCAGGCTGCAGAAGCTAAAAGCTTCTCAGGGGGCTTCAGTACTGAGATTCAGATTCTAAAAAGTCCTAACAGACAGCTAAAGACCTAGTTAATCAATTAAAACAACCTCTAGAGGTTGTTACAAATCCATTTGGGCAGATTTTGCATTCAAATCTCATCAAAAGGCTACTGTCATCAGTTTGGGTTCAAAAATAACCCAAACTGATAGAAATCAAATTCTATCAAATAGTAGATCAGAGTTCATCCAAATCTCATCTAAACCATTCACAAATGTCCCAGCATCAACCTGAACTCCTTAATTTGTCTAATTGAATCCAGAATCCAAGGATCAGACTTAGGGTTGACTGTAAAGCCTCAAATTTTGACTTTATGAATTTGGCTATTTCACAGGGAATTATCACCTTAAACATCTTCTCTTCAACTTCAGGAGTAGGTTCAGACCCTTAAATTGGTGTTTCAACTAAGATTCCTAAGGTTCTAAGCTGGTCACCTGAGATTGAAAAAGTGCTTGTTCGTCAGGACAAACCAAGGTTTGTCTCAGTGATTGAATCATGGAAATGAACTCAGGGCAAGTTTCTGAAGCTCTCAGACCTCTTAAATGCAACTTTAACCTAACTGTTAGACTTCTCCATCTCTGCCAGAGTTGGAGAAGATGAAGACCTATCAGCAACTCCAGACACTAAAATCTCAATGAAACAATCTCAGCATAATCAGTGAACCTCAATTCATTGATCTGGAGTTTCACACCAAGTTTAATAGGCTAAAGAGCTTGTTTTGACTCGCCGGAGCTCCAATGAGTCCAGAAAAAGGTAAAATGTGTACAGATGATGTGAAATTATGCCATTGATTCAAAAAGCTTCCTAAGGTCACAAGGAACCTCAGGATCAAATTAATTTTGTCATTTGTTCATTAAAGTAAAGATTAACAGTGAATTCATTTTACATAAAATTTGAGTTGGATTAGTCTCAGGACTTATTTTCCCACTTAATTGAGTGGAGGAAACAAGTCAACAAATATTTGTGATACTATATATATATATATATATAATTAATGATTTGAATTACTCCTGAGCCACCATAGACAGCGAGCTCAAGAGCTTAATTAAAATTAGGCATTTTCATTATAGGTGGTAATTACTTGAATTAAAGTGAAAATTAGGGTCCTTAGGTGATGAATAGATGATGGAGGACCCGGTGAAGGTGGAATTAGCTCAACTACTGCTACCATGGACAACAGGAGTAGTTGGTGGAGGTGAAGGTGGTTTAGGCGATTGAATGATCTATTTAGTAATTAAAAACGATAGAAATGTTCATGGAAGATTCAAGAAGGTGAACGGTGACTTAAAAAGACAAAATAAATGCTCTTGACAAGCTCAAGGAGCTCACCAGAGTTGAGGAAGATGAGTGTGAATTCTAACATTACTCTACCTAATCTACCTAACTAGCTAACCTAACTAAACTACCTACTTAGTCTACTGTTACCTGGACGAAGGGGATAGAGGATCTCCGTCGACGTCTCATAACGGAGGAGGAAATCAGAGGGTTGTCAAAAGATCTCCGGCAGGCGGTTGTGAGGTGAAGCATAGGAGAGCTCCTAGTCAGCGCTTGTCAGAAGACGTGGCTAACTTCGGTGGAGATCCAGAGCTATTGAAGATGAATGAAGTCAGATGAGGTGGAGGAAATTCGTCAGAGTTTGGAGAGAATAGCCTATCGAAGTCAGCTTCAGTGAAGAAGAGGGAAGGGAGCCAACTTGGTGGAAATCGAGGGTATAGAGGGGTATTTATAGGTGGCGACGACTGAGGTGGTGGAATCTGGACGAAGAAGTGGCTAGGAGGAGAATAACCACCGGCGTCTTCTCCGACGCGGTGAGGTTATCTCCAACCCTAAAATAGGATTTTAGTATCATCCAGAACGGTGAATGTAAAGAAGATGGTGAGCACAAGCTCTAAGAGCTTGGAGAAGAAGGTATGACGTCAGATGAGCGGTGATCTGGCGGTGGACGCACCTCCTGTCGTCAGTCGTTTAGTCAGTTGAAGAAGGAAAGAAGAACAAGTTCAGGGACTTGTTTGTAGTGAAAATTGAGGACCTAAATGGAAATTAAGAACTCGATTGAAACATATTTAAGGACTAAAATGTAAACTCAGGTTTTCAAGGTTTATTTTAATTTAAATCTTTTTCAACTTTTTTATATATGATTATAAATAAGACAATTATTATATTTAGCCCTTGGATTTACATTTTTGACCTTGTTAGATTAATTTATTTAATGTTACTTAAGTTATTACATACTTAGGTATTTATTATACTTAAGTTAGTTAACACATTAATTAAATGAATTATTGATAATATTTTGAGTCTAATTATTAATTAAATTATTAATAATATTAATTGGATGATAATATAGTATTTTTAACTTATTTTAAGATCCTTTAGTATTTATCCCTTATTTAATAATTAAACCATATATTTACATATTTCTAGCTAATTAACTAGGAATACTAGTTAATTAGGGGTAATTAGAGACCATGATAAGCTTCTCATCAGGAGCCCCTGTGCTATTTGTGAAGAAGGCTGGTACCTTGCGACTTTGTGTCGACTACCGACAGCTGAATAGGGTCACTATCAAGAACAAGTATCCGCTGCCGAGGATTGACGACCTTTTTGACTAGTTGCGAGATGCCACAGTGTTCTCTAAGATAGATTTAAGGTCAGGCTACCACCAGTTGAGGATTAGGGAGACCGACGTCTCCAAGACAGCTTTTCGTACCTGGTACAGGCACTATGAGTTCTTGGTCATGCCATTTGGGTTGACCAATGCCCCCACTGCTTTTATGGATTTGATGAATCGAGTTTTCAAACCGTACTTGGATCAGTTTGTGGTAGTGCTCATCGACGACGTACTCGTTTACTCGCGGGATCAGGTGCAACACGTACAAAATCTACAGATGATTCTGGACACTTTGAGGCAACGCAGGCTGTATGCTAAGTACAGTAAGTGCGAGTTTTGGTTGAGGCAGGTAACCTTCTTGGGCCACGTGATCTCTGGGGATGGTTTGGCTGTGGACCTAGCCATGGTTGAGGTCGTACTCAGGTGGGAGAGGCCACGTACAGTGATAGAGATACGTAGCTTTTTAGAACTGACGAGTTACTATCGGCGGTTTATCAGAGGATTCTCTCAGATTGCGCGTCCTATGACCCAGCTAACTCGGAAGGATGTGCCCTTTGCCTAGACAAATGAGTGTGAGGCATGTTTTTAGGAGTTGAAGGAGAGACTGACTTCAACTCCTATGCTTACCATCCTAGACAGCAGTAGCGATTTTGTGGTTTACACAGACGCTTCGTTGCAGGGGTTAGGGGGTATGCTCATGCAGTGGGGTCATGTTGTCACTTACGCTTCGCGGCAACTGAAGCCCCATGAGCATAGCTACCCTACCCATGACTTAGAGCTAGCAGCTGTTGTCTTCACGCTGAAGACATGGAGGCACTACCTTTATGGTGAGACTTTTGAGATTTTCACGGATCATAAGAGCCTCAGGTACTTGTTTGACCAGAAGGAGCTCAACATGAGACAGAGACGTTGGTTAGAGCTCCTAAAGGACTATGATTGCAGCATCTCCTACCATCCAGGGAAGGCCAATGTGGTGGCCAACGCCTTGAGCCGGAAGGTGCCCACCAACTTGGCAAGTCTACAGGCACAGAGTTGGAGACTTATGGAGGAGTTGGGCAGTCGGCGACCCCGGGAGTCATAGGGGTACTGTAGGACAATGACAATGACGCAGCAGACGCGACCAGAGCTGATAGACCGCATCATCGCAGGACAGATGATAGATCTGTACTTACAGACACTACGGAATAGGGTGTTGACAGGAGGCCCAGGAGACTTTTCCTTTACAGATGAGGTACTGCGCATGAGGGGACACTTATGCATTCCTAGGGACGAGGAGTTATTAAGAGAGCTCCTGGCTAAGGCACACAGGTTCAGGTTCATCATACATCCCGGGAACACAAAGATATATCATGATCTGAGATGCGACTTTTGGTGGAGAGGGATAAAGCGGGATGTTGGTGAATTTGTGCAGCAGTGTTTGGTATGCCAACAGGAGAAAGCCGAGCACCAAAGGCCTGTAGGGCCGTTGTAGCCACTTCCCGTGCCAGAGTAGAAGTGGGAGAGCATCACCATGGACTTGGTGATGGGTCTACCGGTTACCCAGAGAGGACACGAAGTAGTCTGGGTGATAGTGGACAGGTTGACGAAGACGGGGCTTTTCCTGCAGATCCGAATCACCTTGGGACCAGCACTGTTGGCAGAGAGGTACATTCGCGATGTGGTATGCCTACACGGAGTTTTGCGTGAGATTGTATCCAACAGAGATACCCAATTTACTTCCCATTTCTAGGCTGAGTTTCAGTAGGCTTTGGGAACACGGTTGAAGTTCAGTACCGCGTACCACCCCCAGACGGACGGGTAGTCAGAGCGCACCATACAGACACTTGAGGACCTTTTACGCACCTATGTACTGGACTGGAGAGGCTCCTGGGAGGAGCATTTACCCCTGGCAGAGTTTGCATACAATAACAGTTACCACTCGAGCATCGGCATGGCACCTTACGAGGCTCTGTACGAACGGAGGTGTACTGCACCCTTGAGTTGAGTCGAGGTGGGGATCAAGTGGGAGGTTGGCCCCAGGCTAATTCTGCAGAGCCAAGAGGTGATAGAGTAGATTCACAGACGACTTCGCACTGTCAAGAGTAGGCAAAAGAGTTATGCTGACTAGAAATGCAGAGAGGTGCAGTTTGAGGTTGGGGATCATGTCTTTCTCCGCATTTCGCCAATGAGGGGCCTACAGCGTTTCGGGTGAAAGGGAAGCTTGCACCGAGGTTTGTGGGGCCCTTTAAGGTCCTGGAGCGGGTAGGACCCGTTGCTTACCGGCTTGCCCTTCCTCCCCAGCTTTCTGGAGTGCATGACGTGTTCCATGTGTCCACTCTCAGGAAGTACGTCGCTGATCCCAGTCACATTCTAAGTCACGAGAGCATCGAGGTGGGTGACGACTTGACCTACCCCGAGAGACCAGTGCAAATACTAGACAGAGCCGTCCAGAGTCTGAGACGGAAGCAGGTACCACTGGTGAAGGTCCTACGGAGAAGCCAACGGTACGAGGAGGTGACCTAGGAGCCTAAGGTGGTGATGCGAGAGCGGTACCCGGTGCTTTTTGAGGGTACATCTTTTCGGACCTACTTCGATTCCCCTTAAGTTTGTTATGCATTTTATGTTCCTTTTCCGCACTCTAGCTAGCACAAGTTTCGGGGACGAAACTTCCTTTAAGTTTGTTATGATGTAAAGACCCGTCACACTTTGAGCCTTTTAAGACGTCTGGAGTCTCGGTCAAACATCTGGACCCTTTCCCGGACGTCTGAAAATGAAATTTTTGTACGCACACTGTGCCCTGTGTGCGGGCGGCGTGCAGGACCCTCTTCTTCTCTCTCCCTTCCTTTCCTTCCCCGAACCCTAAACCCTCCACGCCTTCTAGATAAGCCCCCCTCCTCTCCTCTCCACTCCACACACCAGCCACCACCACCACCTTCAAAGTTATATGAGAGTAGCGAGAGGAGGTGAACGAGGGAGAGTAAGAGGGAGAAGGAGGAGAGCACGGGAGGAGGAGGAGGCCGAGGTTGGAGAGCTTCAGTGGAAGCTCGGCGGAGCTCGCACGACCACTGTGGGTGTGTGCAGGAGGAGGAGAGAGCTCGGAGAGGCAACCTCCCGCCCTCTGCAGTGGCTGGAGCTGCGACGGCGTGAGGCGGAGCAAGCGGAGGGCGCTAGAAGGAGGTCCTGATAATGGAAGTTTTCCAATATCAAACGTCTGGAGTGGAGTCCAGATGGCTGGCGGGGTACCTGGACATCTGGAGCTAAGGCCAGACGTCTGAAAGCTCATTTATCGTGAAGGTATGTATCTCCGTGCACCATCCATATCACAACATAGGGATATTTGTCGGCTGACCGCTCCTGCGTTGTCATATGCAGGTGCAGCCTTGGGAAGGAGCACGGACGTCGCTCTTTTGGACATCTGATCAGATCACCAGACATCCGGAGGTGCGTCCAGACGACCGGAGGCATTGTCTGACGTCTGGAACTACCTTCAGATGATCGCAGAGAAGGCCTAGACATCTGAGGACACCATAGGGGCTTAAGGTAAGGATCTAGCACCTTTTAAGACATCTGGGAGTATCCCCAGACGTTTGATTTTGAATAGTGGGCACGTTTTTGACCCATTTGGGGTCTGATCGGGGTTCGTTTTACACAAACAAAATACTTGTATTTTTCCTTGCGAGTTTCTCTACATACTAGAGTCCTTTGTACACTACTCTGAACCCTCCTTTTGTGATGTATTCCCTGGTATAGGGTTTCAGCCTGTTGCGTGTTTAGGGCTCCTAGAGATGCCTAGGTCTGCGGTTCGAGCCCCCATTACTCCCGTATTGCCTGCTAGAGTGGTTAATTCTGTTAATAATATTTAAATAAGAATGTGCTTGTGGAAATAGCCAAATAGAACCCTAAGATGTGGCATGAACCCTATGATAGAGAAATAAATGAACTGTTTGTGCTGTGTAATGTACTTGCATGCATGATTGAGTTAAACTGTTAGCAATTGCCTTATTATAATTATGAACTGCCTGTAATTTATGAACAATTACCTATAAAATCACCAGTTGCATGTATCGAATTGTGGAAACACGAATTGCCTGTAAATGCTTGAGAGATAAATTTTGAATGATGAAATCTAGATCGGAATAAATGAGGTGAACATGAGCGTGAACCCTACTGGGAATTAGGAGTAGAACTCCTGTGGATAGATGGAAACCTGGAATGTAGACGGGAAGTGTGCTGGCCCTTAAGTACATGGTACCAAGGAGAGCAACTATCCCCTTTTCATGTAGAGTGGAGCTAACCTCCCTTAGGTTGAGACCCGGGGTTAGTATTGAACACTCTACACTGACTCCTGTTGGCCCTCACGTACACGGTACCGAGGTGAGCTACTAGTGTAGAGAAAGAGCTAACCACCCCACGGGGCTCGAGGTTCAGCTAGCCACCTTACACCGACTTGTTAGGCCCTCTAGGCAAACCGGGGTAGTCAGACGAAAGTGTGCGAACTGTGGAAGAGCGAGACCCCTGTTTGGTTCTGAGGGGCGAGACCCCTATTCGGAAAGGGTAAGGCCCTATACTATTCCGTGCTGTACTTTGGGCGTACCGGCTAGCGGAAACAACTGACCGCATGTCAGTGCAGGGTAGCTACACGTGCGCTTATCACGCATGCTGTAGTCACCGCTATGTCTTGACAATGACCTCGGGGTGGTTGACTGGGTGTAGGACTATCACGGGGGAATCTCCCGGCCAGGAGAGCACCACGTGTACCTTCTACTCTACAGAAAAGACTGTAATCAAGATCGTTCCCACGAGGAACATGCAAGATCAAGAATATCTGGATGTTTGAGAAAAATGGGTGAAAAGGAAATACACATAAAATAGATAAATAGAAAAGAGAATTAAACCTGTTGCTTTTACTATTTTAGATAGTATAGATACCACTCTACTTAGCATTCGCTGACTCTGTCTTTTCATAATACTGTTCAGGACGAGGAGTTGAGTAGCCCGAGCTTCCGGCTGCGGAGGGTGCTGGGCCCAATCGAGCCCAGCCGTAGTTTCCAGCACCTCCTTTTCATTCCTTTACTGTTGTAGTAAGTGTCGAACTGTTAGTTACTGTTTGACTCTACTGTTTACTTCCACTTTCCATTATTTTTTTGTTGTTGTGGTGGCATGTAATGAAATAGCAGATTTACTCTCCTTTACTGCTTTGTGCGTTTCTTCTGCTTAGTTATATTGCATATGTGAATGTGATTTACTTTCCTTCTTTTTGGTTATTTCTTATTGGACGACTGGGTCTTGGGATTAGTCGAGGCAAGCCAGTCTCGAGTCCTGTAGGGATCTGGGAATCGAGTCGTAACAGTGGGTTGGGTCAGCACCAGGCCCGCGGGGTATGTGTCACGGGTGAGGCGCATGTGAAGGGTGTGGAGGACCTCACCCTTTGTGTTAGGACGCGATAAGCCATATGCGCAAAATCATCTTTAGTGCCTCTACGCGTCTTTCTACACCCGATGTGGGACTAATCCCATAGGGCTCTTCTGCGTGCAACTGTAGGTGATGTGTCCATCTATTGCAGGTGCAGCTGGGGGGAAGGTTTCCAATTGAAGCTTTGTCTCACAACCTAGAGTCCTTCCGTGTGAGCTGGGCGTGGTACCTGGGATTGTCAACACCTAGAGAATGCTTCTAGCCTCACTCAAAGCTACGTCAATGACGGTAGAGGAGCGAACACCTAAAATTCAAAATACGGCCTCTCGTTCTTGTTAAATAGGTTCAAGAGCTTCGTATGAAGACAAAGAATGTGTTGGTGTGCGTGGTGTGAGGCGAGAAGCATTGTGGAGGTCAGACGAAGTCGGGAACGGAGGCGCGGTGATGGGTTGTTCAGGGGATGATTTGGGTGAGTGAAGTGGCGAATTAGGAAGGGGGTTTTATGCGGGTGGATGTCGTGAGGGTGTAGAAGATTTCGATGAGGTGGATGGAGTTGTGTAGCAATGGAACCGCCTCACCGGAGTGGTCGCTGGACATAGAGAAGACAAGGGTGAGCGTGTCAAGTCGGGGGTTGAAATGAGGATAGAGAGAGGGAAAACTAATTTACGATGCTAATGAAACCTAACTAACTACTCTAATGGACAAAAGGGGGGAGATCCACATCGATTTTGGCACGCTGGAAACGGAGAAGACGAAGGCTTCGATGAGTGGGAAACGGCGAGGAAGATGTCGTCAGGGACATCGGCGGGTATAGCACAACACGGAAGAGAGCGGGAAGGATAAATCCATTGCCAGTATTGCAAACGGACGAAGAATGGAGTCAAAGGAGGTCGCTGGATGTCAAGGAGTTTCGGCCAAATGAAGAGAGATGAAATCAAAGGGCAATCCGACCGAATTTGAGCGTGAAGAGAACGGTTTGATCGGGGATTCTTTTATAGGTCTCTAGAGGATGATTTAAGCTTAGGAAGAAAGCTTCCTAAGCTAGGAAAGCTCACCAGAGTTCGAAACCTAAAGATACCCGAATCATTCATGCGTTCACATAAGAGATTGGGAAGGTTTTGGGGCTCATGGACAGGTGCATTGGAAAGAGAACTCCTCAAGGAATCTCCCTTCCAATTTTGAAAGGGATTTATTAATCAGAGAAGGAGTTCTCTTCAATCAAAGGCTGTCGAAGTTGTAGGATTAGGATTCTAGGCTGGTAGGGATCCTTTTGTGAAGAAGATGACAAAGTTGGGGTGTTATTTGTAATAAATTCAAAAGTTAAGGGCATGAGTGTGAGATAAAAGAATCAGACAGGACTAAATCGCAAACTAGGTCAAGACAATCTCAAATTGAACCCAAATTTTGGAACAAACCTAATTAGATCCAAGGAAACCAATGGCGAAGTTAGATTTAGGTTTTGACCAAGTTTTTTTGGAGAAATTGCATAATTACCCAAATTAGGGCATAAGTCTATCTAAAACTATTTTGGGTCAAGACAGGTTCTAATCGTCAAATTGATGGTACCAAACCTTAGAGAATATTTTTCTATATTTTTTAGAGGGTTTAGGTGAATTTATCCTGATCATAACCTCAGTTATTTAAGCGAGTCTGTTTTTAGGGTTTCAGATGTCATTTAATTCTTAAAACACATGAAAGCCCTTTTCTGTCTATACTAACCCACTTGTTAGAATCTTAAGACCATTTGACCCTTAGTTAACCTCTAAGAAAACCCATGATTGTACTGTAATTGAGATATACTGTTAAAACTATAGTTTTACCCCTGTTTTATTGTATTTCCCTCAAAATGGATTTGCACTGAATTACGTCGCTCTGGCGGTTATGTAGGAGAATTTAATCCTTGATTATGACTAATTAAAGCTAGATATGGCTGATGATGGCATTATCATCACATATGTTATTAAATGTAAAATTGGCACATAAAATTATATGCAAACTGAGATGAATTACCATTTAACTCCTAATCAATTAGAAACTAAGATCAGATAATTAAAGAGTACTTAGGCTAAATAATGGACCACTAAAGTGGACTTATCACACAGCCTCCCTACCTGAGGGCGGTTATGCATATGTTTTCTGCTGTGCGACGGTGGCTTTTTAAGATGTCGAGCAACTCAACCTTTCTCTCGATGATAGAGACCTTATCCAAGCGACTGGCCACCAACTCCAGATCGATGGATGTAGATAGGCCTTGAGTCTCATGTGCCCCTCGTGTGTTTGTCAATGTAGGGATGATCATTCGGTTGAACACATGTTCTCGAGAATCTCTCAAACGGTATCTTCATGCTGACCCATGATGTTTCCACTATAGGTTGCATGACAAAAATCCTGATATCCTCACGAAGTCCCTGGTAAAAAAATTGGTCTTGTTCCCATTTAGGAACTCCATGATGGGGGCATTTCCACATGAGATCCAAAAAGCAGTCCCATGCCTCATGAAGTGGTTCTTCCACATTCTGCGTGTAGTGTGTGATCTGGTGCCTCAAAGCATTCGTCCAACCAACTAGGAACTAATTCTTTAGGGATTCAGGTTGGAGTTCTGCCTAGGTGTTGATCGGACGGGTAAAAGTTTGGTACCAGTGAGCAGCCTTATCCATAAGGGAGAAGGAGAACAACCTCATGAGTAAGATATCCCAATTTTGAACAGGCCCAAAGGTCTAAACTAGATGTTGTAGTTGTTTGATATGTTGGAAGGGATCTTTAGAGTTTAAGCCATGAAATTTAGGGATAGAATTAATCAAATTCGACTTAAGTTCAATATCAGACCCTCCAGCCGAGATTTGGACTCTTGGTTCGATCGCCACCGCAGCAGAATTGTAATGATCTCGCATTTGAGGAAGCTGTGGTGGGTTTATGAATGTGTGGAATAGATCGATGAGGCGCTATAACTGATTCTGGATATTGTGTTCTTCCTCGTGATTCTCCATGGATGATGGAGAACTAGGCTCAGACGTGGAGGAGTTGGAAGAGATGTCAACTTGGTCGGGTAGTAGCACAAGCAAATGGGTTGAGGCTTGGCCTCAATAAGAATAAACTACTAGTGGAGGCCTTAAGGGTGGTTTTAAGGATTTCCTCCCGAACTTGCACTTACAAAACCAGATGAGGGACAAAATATCTGCTAGACCCAATGGAGGCACCTAAAAAACTTTAGATTGTTGGTGTTAGAGTACCACGATCATTTATTTTGATGATAACAAAACACGTGTTATTTAACATTTTCACTTGAAGTCTTAGATTTCAGGATAATTGTAAATGGAATCATGTTTAGACAAAGTTCGAGCTTACATCCATGGCGGATTGAAGGAGCTTGACGGAGAACAAAGGCGCTTCGCGAGAAGCGATAGCCTGAAGAAGCATGAAGACAAGAATAGGATAGATTTCCTTTTATATTGTTCTAAGTAATTTTGTTTCCTTGTTTTTCTCTTTATTTCTTTCTTAGATCTCTTGTTAAAGAGTCTCAAAGAACCCTTAAAGTAGTCTAAGGAACACCTGCACTATCCTAGGATACTTAACTTTTCTATAGAGAGCTTAGAAAACCAAAATAAGGTTCTGACAACTTAATCAGACGTCTAATCTGAAAATCAGATGTCTGATATTGACTTTTAAGACATTTGACTATTGACTCAGACGTCCAATAACTTAGGCTGGACTTTGTAGCATCTGTCTGATGAAATCAGATGTCCAGACCTTAGTCTAGACGCCTTAGAAGACGTCTGATATTTGTGCTAGACGTCCAATTAGTGGAACATTGGCTACCTAGCTAAACGTTGAGAAATATGACCGTTAGGCTTATATCAGACGTCCGTAGAGGACCCCAGATGTCTAATATGTGACCGTTTAGCCTCGGCTGACCCAAAATCTCCTTTGTCAGATTTCCTAGCCGTTAACCTATCTTAGGAATCCATTCTCACGGTACAATAGGTTTTTAGACATCCAGACCTAGTGCCAGACGTCCTGTATGTTGTCTGATGGCCATACGCTAGAACCCTGTTTAGGTCTGAACAAAGTCAAGAAGGAAACCCGCCTAGAATCAGACGTCTGACTTAGTTCTCAGACGTCTAATACCTAGACCAGACGCCTGATAACCCTGTCAGAATCATGATTGATTCTAATTACGGCCTGTTTTGCCTTGGATTCAACCCCAATGGCTATGGAAGCTTTCTAAGGACTTCCAAAGCCTTCCTAGGCCCACTATAAATAGAAGTGGACCCTTGCCTTGTAGAGACACACCTTGAATAGCATTTCCACATCTTCTGTGTCCAAGTGAGGAAGAAGATCATTCTTAAGTGCTGTTGCTCTCCTAGTTCATCAAGCCCACACTTGAGAGCACCACATCCTTCAGGCAGTCACTCTCCTGCCATAGATTTCGAGAGCGTCGTTGTGCAGTTACATAGTTCACGCACCCGCATCGTCACGCCAACGCACTCCCATCTTAAGGAAGTTCCCTTACTTATAGTAGCTAGATTTAACCATATACTTTGTTGGCTCTATAGGATTTCTTTGTTATTGGTTGGGTATTCGCATTGTGAATTCCCATCTCCTTCATGAAACAAAATCCTCCTTATGAAAAGGAGGGGTTGAGGAACGCTACCCCTCATACTCGTAGCGTGGTTGTAATTGAGGTTGTACTACCCTCGTTAAAGTAGTACGTTAGTGGATTTGATCGACTTTATCGATCGGAAAATCCTAACTCAAGAGGGTTAGGTGGTGGTCTTCACCCGGTTTGGGTTTCCACCTAAAAATACTTGTGTAATTGTGTGATTGCTTATTTTTGTGAGATTGTCTATTTTAATTCTGCATTTTATATTACATCACGCATATCTCACCCCCTCCCGTAGGAAACTACATAGACGACTAAGGAGATTCGAGGTGGATGATACCTCTAGATCAGAAAGTCACTCACCCGAGAAGTACTTGGGCAGCTAGGAAAAGAGAGTCACGTAAAGACCCCTACACGGTAGATCGCCTTCACGGATCCCACCCAACCTTCCTTGTCACTGAGAATCCAAGTAGACCGGAATGAAAAAGCTTGACTCCTAAGTCTACCAATTTTAATCCTAAGTATGTGCCTTGAATTTCACTTGCACTTTAGAACTGATTTTGATTTGTGACCTAATTTGAAGATTGGTTAACTCACAAGGTAGGTCAACTTCACCTAACCTACCCTAAAGTTTACGATGAGTTCGGTAAAGAACCCAAAATCACCCTAAGTGGTTTGCAAACAAGTTATTAGGTTTCAAATTTTAGCGATTCAAGTGATTATTAGAGCCTTCTTTTAGGATTTGCTTGATTATGTCAATTCAACCAAGGCTTAGGCAACACATGATGCAAGAAATCAATTTTCTTTAAATCAGGCAAGTATGTTTTCCTAAAACCCTAAAATGGAAACCCTAATTTGACTCTACTTTCCAAGTCCAATTCTTTCCAAAATTGACACCTAGGGCTCAATCAAGAAGGTGTGTAGCCCCAGGCACCTTAAGTCCCTAATAGGTGCAAATATCACGATGGGGATGTTGTTCGCCACAATGTCAACAATCATAAGAAAGTACTATTAGTGCCAAAAATATGATCTATGACTTCCAATTCGCACTAAAAATGGTATTTAATGTGTTGCTGTTGTTGTATAGTTATCACAAATGTAAACTGATGTCGCGTCAATTTTATTTATTTATAATTTTTACTAGTTTGTTTTCAGGTCATTCACTAGGAAGCAGTTATTTATACACATCTCTCCAAGTCCAAAAATGTTCTTTTATTCCAAAAATGTTGATTTTATTTACAAAATAAATGAATGAACCAAATAATGAATGAATGGATTAATTATTTACAAAAGAATCAGTTAATATGCATGACAATGCCAAAAACATATGTACAATAAACAGGCAATAAAAACTAGATTCTACTACAATATGTTAGTTATATGTAACTAATACAAAGAATACCTAAGTATAGGTACAAAAATATCTAATAATATCGACCATACTAAATCATAATAATATACCAATGTCTATAGTAACATATATTACATATACAATAACATAAATAAACATTGCTGTAGCCTTAGTAAAAATATGTATAAGGCATAAGGCAAACTAGTATCTATACTGACATATATAGCTATGTACAGCGACATATATATACATTACTAAAGCCTTGGTAATATATTTATATAACCTAAGGTAAAAATTGTTAGTTACACTAACGTATATACATATATACAGTGACATATATATTTGTCACTAAAGCTCTAGTTATTTATATACATAAGACCTCAAACAAGTACCTATTCTACATATACTACTATATACATATACATATTACAGTATATGTATGCATACTTATAATTACTTATTTACATTATATATACATTTATTATTATACTGTACACTTATACTATATATATATATATATATACACATATGCGCACGCACAAGCAAACACATGCACACAAGCACACAACTCTCAACACTTGGCCATTTTTTAGGGTTCACATTACTCCTCTCTCTTCTCCAACACTTAGTTGTTTTAGGGCCTTCCTCTCTCCACAAAATCGATTCACCATTCACTTAGACAAAAATTAGTTTTCTTTTTTTAGTTGGCGAACCGACCTTTCGTGGGATACACAGCACCCATATGAGTGGGACCAAACCACTACTAAACTCAGTTCTAGTTCATTAATTATACATTTCATCCGATTTCAGGTCCAATATTGGGCCCACACAAGCCCTAGCACTGTTTTGAATGCTCAAATATATGCTTGGGTTAAATGGGTAATAGGTGTAATGGGTGCTTCGTGCACTGTCGACTGAGAAGCCAGCAACGCGAAAACAACTTATATGGCATAGATTGCTCCCCAGCGCATAATGTGGCGCTAAGTGGAGCACCCAATTGTTCGATACAATGCGTAGAACAACGTTCTGGATTGAGGTCTTTGGCCCTCGATTTGAGGGCCATATTTTAATATTATTTTAAATTAAATTATACCATTAGAGAGCCTTATATAGGGCTACATAATTATGTAATTTATTTACAAAAATAAGTTATCTAGTTATGTAATAAAATTAGCTAAATTTGAATGATTGTACATGCTAAATTTAGAGTTTAATTGTTAATTAAAGTATAAACTAATGTCGTAATAATCAAATTGACTTTATACAGTGTTAATATATATAATAAATTATTTATTATACATTTTTATTATATTTTAGGAACTTTATTTTAATTTGTATAGATTTAACTATTGGTTTAAGTTAGTTTTACATATAAATAATTTATAAATACTATAATATAGCATAAATACAATATAAATAAGTTGAAAATACTTAATATAATATAATACAAGTGTACATTATAACTTACTTCAATATTAGATTAAATTACTATTTTATTTTATTTTAAGTTAATAAATTACCTAATTAACTTACTAACTTAATTATTTACTGAACTATATAATTAAATTAAATCACAGGTACTGTACAGTATATATTACATATCTAATATGTATATACAGCATTAGATTTAGTTATGTACATATAAATAGTTTTAAATAATTACTTAGTTAATTATACATTTAAGTTAATATAAATTAATAGATAATTATACAATAAGGTTATATATACAATGAATCATTCTAAATACTTAATTTAATATATAGAATATAGATATAAGTTAATTATATACATTTTGTACATATTATACAATTTATACATATAGCTTAGGTTTAAATTATATATACAAGTATATACATAAGATACAAGGTATTTTTAGGCACTTTTGGGGTTTTTCTGATTTTATAGTTTTTATAGGTTTAGGAGAGTTAGGGGATGAAAGAGAAAGAGTTAGATGAGAGAGAGGTTTCTTTTTGTGATTTTTGAGTTTTGTTCTTTTATTAAATTCCAAGATAGGCTAAACCGTCGGCTAATATGTTCTATCAAGCCAAAGGTTCAAATTACCTTGAAACTTGGCGAGCACCTAAAGACATACTTAATCTTATTAAAGACAAGTTTATTTTATTTTTTTGGAATTTTTTTATGATTTTTATTTATGTGCAAAACAACCCATTTTTAGTCCTTAAAGGGTATTGGAAGTGAAAACCTAAGGCACTAAAATCAATTTGATGGGCTAAAATAGTGGTTTAAACACTCAAAAACATTCAGTATGACACAGAGAGGATGCTTAAACAATTAGACATGAATTTCATCTTGATTTACATTAAATTCACATGTTTAGACAGTTTACACATGAATATAATTAACAAAAGATTTAGGTCATTTTCAAGCAATCTACAAGTTAAAATTAGACTACAAAGGTACATGAAAGCTTGGTCTATGCTATTCTATAATTGTACACAAGGTCAGCTTCTCAATATCCTCAAATCCAACCAAAATACCCTTTATGAGGGCTGATCTACTGCTCAAATTCAGCAGCAAAGAGCTACTGCTTCTGCTGCAACTCAGCAGCTAAGATGAGCTGCTACAGTGTTAGTCCTATCTATTCCAGATCAAAATACTGCTCCATCCACTCCTGATTCAGATGTCTTAACACACAATTGCTGCTCAATATCAGTAGTAATAGCTGCACTTTGATCAGATCTCATAGATCTGATCTGATGCTTAAAATTCATCTCAATGTAAGATTGATAAACTCATATCAGTCCTTTTAATCTATTTCTCCTTAAAGCTTAATCTGAGAAATCAAAACAAAACAAGATCTGAAATTCTGAGTTTGAAAACAAACACCTTTGAATGCCAAACAAGCCATGAAAACATACCTCCTTATCCTCACAAATAAACTTCAAGATGTTTAACAATCACTTTGAATTCAGATCACATCAAAAACCAAAATTCCAATTTCACTCAATCCCTGTATCAGATCTTACTCACATTGATCAACCACATTCAAACCCTCAAATCCCAAATTAAAACAAGTAAACAGTGAAATCAAGTTGTTGCTCAAGTGGCTGTCAATTTAGGTTCGCTAAGATGATCTGATCACCTATTCTTTCTACACACCATTGATTGGTGTTCAAAGAGAGTAAGCAAAACTATAAAAACTCTTAGGTCACTATGAGGACCTCAAATCCATGCAATGGATTTTCCTTGGTCCTTACTACCCATAAGACAGTATCATTCTAATCAGGTAAAAACTCATCTAAGAAAGTCACATCAAATCAGCTCTGAATCATCGCAATCAACCTAATTGACTCAAAACAAACTCAATTTGCTTGATTAAATCCATTTAAGGTCAAATTGATCAAGATCTTGCAATCATGCGTGAAATCCAAAATCAAGCCAATCAAGCAAACTAGTTCAATTCAAAATCAGATCAGGGGTTCTTGTGAATTTCTGAAATGGATGAAGAGACCCTAGATGATTGTGAGCGCTATCTAGATCATGAATTCCAAGAATTCTAAATCTAGATATGCTCGGGTGAATGAGGTGAATTATGGGTTAAAATGCGAGGAAATGAGTGAAAATGATTTGTGTGGCGTAGAGGAAGATTAATGAGTCAAAATGAGCATGTGAAAATACCTCTCTAATATGAATTGATCAGAGAGGGAGGATTAGATCTATTCTACTCTACTCTTAACCTATACTAAACCATCATTGAATTTGATTTCTAATCTACTCCTAGCTAATCTAATTACACTAATTACTAATCTAAGATACTCTAGAAAGCTGGAAATCTACTCTATGAAAGCAATAAATCTAGCTAATGGATGAAGGTGGTGTTCAAGGTCCACCGGCCGAAGGTCAATCGCAACGAAATGGAGGAGACCCTCAGCTGAAGGAGGTAACCAAAAGCCAACAGCCAACGGCTAGAGGCAATTGAAGGACAGAGAGCAACCTGCTCTGTCACCGCAGGCGAGGAATTGAGGTAGGGAAACTGAGGGGATGGAAGAAGAGAACCACTCAAGGGGGAAGGAGTGATTAGGCATGTGCGCGAGCTCAAGGAGGAGCTTAAGTAGGTGTTTGAGTGGATTAGAGCACCGTGGAGGTGGAATTAGATTACTAGGGCTTGGGCGGTAGTGATGAAAAGAGAAGGGACGCAAACGACCAAATCAAATCATGGTTGTTGGATTGTATCTGATACAGCTGGTGATTACATGCGCGAAGTTGTGTGAAGGTTCAATTAGGATCGGCAACTGGATCAAGAGATCATAGGATTGATGATTGTGATTGGAGATGTTCTTGCATGAACAATGCACCTGCGATGAGAGTTAGCACCGCAAGTATGCACGAAGGCCCAAACAGGTGAAGTGGTAGGAATTTTGCTTAGGGTTTAGGGTTTAGGGTATGATAGATGCGCAGTCCTTGAGGCTTTCAGAGAGGTCCCTAGCAATTTTTAGAATGGTCCTTGAAGGTTTTAAATGAATGAAATGTGTTATGACCTGAGACCTAGATGTAATGTCATTAATGCAAGGTCCTAATGATGTTCAAATGCAACCAAGTTTTTGTTGAAGCCCAATTGAACATTTAGGAAGCTGATTTCACTTTCAATTTGAACCTTTGAACCCAAATATGTGTTCAATTTGCAATTTGGATCACCATATCATACTTTGAATAGAATATCTTATTTTATGACCTAATTTTGCATTGTTAACACAAATTGGATGTTGTGGTCATTTCTGTTATTTCCCACACTTAAGCCATTTTGTGTGTTAATTATATAGTGTTTAACTTAGTTTCTAGTTTAACTTGGGCATTTTAGCTATGATGAGCCACACCTCATCAGATGTCTAATCAAATCAAACTAAATCAGGCAACTTAGGTGATTAATTCTATGAAATGATGTGAGTTGATCCTAATTAATTTTTGTTTTTAATTCTTTCCAAAAATGAGGGGCTTAAGAAGGGAATGAAATTACCAGCCCCTGGAGTGATTGTTGTGCGGTTGATCCTCCTCGTTTACCTTGTAAAATCACAACAAATCAAAGAAATCAAGCTAGTATTAAATCAGATTTGCAATCAGTGAATGAACTACGCGTTTCTCCCCTACAATGGTGCCAAAATGTTGTTAGAAAAAATTTTCATTTTAAGAATGTATAGCATTGTAGTACAAGACAAAAATCGCAACAACACTTAAATTTATAAACTCGAAAAACAGAAGTCCGAGGTTATTTGCAGGAAGCAATTATAAGCAATTAAATCATTTGATTACAATAATTAGAAATAATAATAGCAAATGAATTAGATAATCAAAATGATATGCACTATATGTCAAAAATATGTCTCAGAATATCAAGTATCAGAGTGCAAAAATAGTGGGTAAAAATGGTGGTTTGAACCACCAATTTTAACCCTACAATTAAGCTTTAAATATCTCAAATAATCCAATAGTAACTCTCAACCACTGACAACAATGTCCATGTCTGCAGATTTGTCTACACTATCAAAACCAAAGTAACCCACCAAACATCAAGACAAGGCTTCAGGCGCCTTAACCTCAGGCACCTTAACCTCAAGGGCACAGAAAGAATAAGGTACAACAACACCGCAGAAGGCACAACATAGTTAAGTGTTGAGCAAAGAGGGGGGGCACAAATCCCGAGGCTACTACAGTGCAAAAACCCCCTCCTCCTTCTCAGATGCTCTCACTTCAGATCAAAGTTAGACCCGGGTAACCAAACCCAAGCCTAAACCCATGGGCAAAATCACGGACGAGGTCACGTGAGGGAGCGCGTGCGTGAGCGTGTACGATGAGCCGTGTATGGGATGACACCCTGTGCTCTCTAAGGCAAATAGTCCTCTTCACCTTTACGTAATATACTCTGCAGAGGCTTTAGGAATGCACGATGTGGGACTATCCCATAGTCTTTCCGCTTTACGCAGCAGCTAAATGTCGAGGTGAATTACAGTAGCTACTATCCCCGCTTGCTTCGATTGCAGACCTAAAGGCTTTAGGACCTGAGACCGCATTGATTGCAGGCTGCCAGCAGGTCGTTTGTAGGTTGGAAATGAGCGAATGTAACCGAAGAAGACGGTGGCGGCGACAAAAAGGAAATATGGCCTCACAGCCCCGTTAGAAACATTCAGGCGCTTCAACGTGAAGAGGCAAACACGATGGTGGTCGTGGCATGCTGTGAGGGTGTGTGAGTGCAGCAGAGTCGGAGAAGGTAGACAGAGGAGTGCATGTTCGGTGGAGTGGTGGAGAGATCAAAACCCCAAATTTCTTTGGGGCTTTTGATCGACAACGTGTGGCGAGGCTTTTGGGTCAGATAGTGGGTGGTTTGGTGGCTGGGTGTGATGGTGCGAACTCACCTGAGTTCCCACCGGTGTTGAGGAAGATGATAGGGTGAAGGTGATATCGTGGTTTATACTAAGGTCCACGAGGGTAAGAAGAATTAGGGGAGTGAGAGGAAGAGAGAAGAGTGACTTAGAGAGAGAAATAAGGTGAGAAGTGGCAAGCTATGATTGGCCACCGCCGAAGGAGATGAAGTTGATGGTGATACAACGGCGAGGAAAAAGAAGCGGAGAACGCTCGATCTTTGGTTGGACCTGGGCACGACGAAGAGGAGAGGAACGTGGTGCCTCCAATTTGGCTCTTGAAGGCACTGAAGAGTGGAGGATAGTAGGCCTCCAGAGTTGTAGTCGGGTATGGCCAAAGGGGAAGAAGAAGAGGGTTTAGTCCTCCAAACCGAGATAAAAAGAACGGTTAGGAGTTTGGGCCTCTTTATAGGGCTCTAGATCGAGCTTAAAAGTACAGGAGGACTTGATTTGGTCGTGCAATCAGGGAAGAAGTTCCCTTGATTTTATTGAGATCATCCAAGCTCTAGAGATCTTCTCGAAGTCTTTGATCTGGCATGAGAGATTGAGAATTACTTGAGGATTAATCTCTCCAATTTTGGAGAGATTTGGCTTTTATTTGAGGGAGAAAACCTCCCTCGAATCTCCCTATTGAGAGTGGGTTCACACCAATGGCAGTAGGGACCAAAATGAAGAAAATTATGAGAAGTTAGGGATCCATTTGCAATAAATTCGAAACCTACGGGCTAAATGTAAGAAATAGAGTTTTAAAGGTCTAAATTGCAAACTAGGTCAAGATAGACTCTAATTGGGCTCAAAGTTTGGTGTTAACCTAATTTGGATCCAAGGAATCTAATGGTGAACTTGGATTTGAGTTTTGACCATGTTTGATTGGTAAATTTGCATAGAAGCCCAAATTACGGTAGAATCCCATCTGAAACTCTATTCAAGGTCAAAGTGGGTTTAGCTGGTCAAACCAAGGGTACTGAACCTATTAGAATATTTTTATAAGAATTTTAGGAGGTTTAGATGACTTTTATCCTGACCATAACTTCCTCTATTTAAGTGAGTTGATAATTAGGGTTTTATGTGTTACTTTGGTTCTCGAAATACGTGAAATCCCATTTTCTGTCAGTGTTAACCCACTTTTTGGACTTTAAGGATTATTTGACCTTTATTTAATCTATGAGTGACCTCATGGTTAATCCGTGTTTGTGATGTGCTATTAAAATTACAAAATTAACCCTGATTTCTCGTTCTCTTCTAAAATCAGAATAATGCGGAGTCATGGCCCTCAAATGATTAGGTAGGAGCTTTTATCAATCAAACCTAACTAAATGTGGCTAGTTAGTTCCCATGATGGTGTTCCCATCATTCACTCGCTGGAGACCTCCCACCATTCTTCCTCTTCAGCTGCCAGCTAGTGATCCACAGGTCCCATTCCTCTGATTAGATTGGCTAGGTTTTAAATGCTTTTTAGATAGTGTTTACTACTTTTTAGATTAGTTAGGAGTAAAATTAGTTAGTGATCTCATGGACTGATTATTAAATTAGGAGTAGATTAGACTAACTCCAATTTGACCTGTCTGGTCAATTCAGAATGGAGGGATGTTTTCATGCATTCACATCGACTCGTTGATCTTCCTTTACAACTTACCATCCACTTTCTGATTTTCCCTTGCATTTTAATCACCATTCACCCCTTCATCAAGGACTAATTTAAATCTGGAAATTTTGGCTTCTAGATCTGAATTCGCACCTAAAATTCACTCGGGGGGTCTCCCATTCACTCCATCTATTCACAAAGAACCCCCGATCTAGATTCAATTATATCAGATTTACTCAATTTATTTGTATTTGAATTTTAAGCCTAATCGCAAGATTTGGAGTTAATTTAAGTTGTAATGGATTTAATCAAGTGATCCGAGTTTCTATGTGCTTAATTGGTGTATTGTGAGGATTCATATGCATGTTATTTCAGATTTGATTTTTTGATGAGCATATGCCCAAGTTGAACCTTATTTTGGGTAGTTTTGTCAAGGATAATCAGTGGTACTAATTTGGGACTAAACGAGGACCCAATTGATTCTGAGATGATCACTAGATCACCTTGAATACAAATCAATGGTGTTCAAGAGGATCAGATGGCCTGATCAATAATCAAATTAAAGTGAAAGCCTAAAATAGGGCAACATGGTCTTTTGAATGCAAAAATCTTTTAATCTGATTTCAGGGTTTAACTAAGGTATTTGAGCATTTTAATGAAGTTCTGGAGGGTTTTGAGATGATTTCAAATACCTAATGTGATCATTTCCCTCTACATTGTTTATAATGTAGAGTAAAGATCATCTTAGGGTCTTTAGAGATTTTTAAAAAGTGAGTTGATTCTATGGATTCCAAACATTCAGAAATGTTTTACATTGACTGTCAAGTGGTTCTTAGTGGATTTGAGCATGAATATTGGTTTTCAATGGAATTTGGATGAGTTTATTTGCTTTGGATCCGACCTTCTCAGGTTTGATCTAGAGTTATGTCAGTGAAAACGGCAACCATTAACTACTAGATTTCAGTAGCAACAAGAACATGAGCTGCCACTACTCTTTACGCCATCTGATCTGGAAAGCAATAACAACAATAGCAGTTCTTGGTTACTGAAATAGCACCAATATTGGTTGCTGAGATCTCATGCATAGCTGCAATAGCAACCACTGTTGTGACTAATTCAAAGAGATTTTGAGCTGGGTTTTGGATTTTAAAGGGAAGCTAACATGATGTGTATTATTACAACTTGATGTACAAGCATTCATGTACTTGAATTAGATTTAAATTTGATGAGAATTGCTTGGAAATCAGATTTGGAATCCATTGTCAGCATTTTTAATGCATTATCTATCCAAATGGTGATTTTGGTGAAATTGAAGTTGAAATCCATGTTTAGTGTTTGGAAATATTGCATTCTAATGTCTAGATAGTTATGAGCGTCCAAACCTTATCTCCAGCCATTAGAAGTGGATTTAAGGCCTGTAACGACCCGATTCCCAAGTCCCTACGAGACACGAGAACCGGACCGACTCGACTAATCCCAAGACCTAGTCGTCCAACGAGGAAGTAACCAAAAGAGCAGTAAAATAAACCACATTCAGCATGAATATAACTAGCAGTAACAAAAATACAGCAATAAGAAAAGGAACTACTATAGCATGTACCACCACAACAGTAGAACAACATTATAACATAACATGAACTACAAGTAAAGAAAAGTACAGAGAGTAACAAGAACTACTCACTACAGTGGAACAAAAAGGGCAAAAAAGAACAGTGGTAACTCTACTGGACCCTACTCGACCCAACGTCCTCTGCAGCCGCTGACCCTGGCTGCTTAACACCTAGTCCTGAAAAGTAACGAGTGTAACACGTCAGCGAAACGCTGAGTAGAGTGGCAACTAAAACTAAGAAACAGTAGAGTGTACAGTAGCTGTTATATTTTGTTACTTTCTTTATTTACGTCTTTCTATCATCTCATGATTTATTTATTTCTCAGATTCTTCACTTGATCTCGGATGTTCCTCATGGGAACGATCTTGATTGCAATCTTTTCCAAAAGGTAAAAGTAACACGTGGTGCTCTCCTGGCTGGGAGAGTCCCCCGTGGTGATCCTACTCTCAGTCAACCACCCCAAGGTCACTGACAGACGTAACGGTGACTACGGCACGTGCGGTAAACGCACGGGTAGCTACCCCACACTGGCACGCGGTCAGTCGTTTCCGTTAACAGGTGCTCCCCAAAGCACAGCATGGAACCAGTATAGGGCAGAGCCCTCTCAGTAACAGGGGTCCAACCCCTCCACAGTAACCAAATAGAGGCCTTGCCCCTCCACAGTCCGTGCACCATCGCCTGACAACCCTGGTTTGCCCAGTGGGCCTAACAAGTCGGTGTAGGTGAGCTAGCAGAACCCCGGGGCCCGTGGGGTAGCTAGTACTCGCTCTACACTAGTAGCTCTCCTCGGTACTGTGTACACGAGGGCCAAAAAGTCGGTACAAAGTGGCCAGACCTAACCTCGGGTCCCTGTGGCGGCTGGCTCCGCTCTGCACTAAGCAGGTAACAGGTGCTTCCCCTGGTACTACGTACCCAAGAGATAACACACTTCCATGTCTTTCCTTCTCAGTTCCACTTCATTCTCTTTCCAAGAGTTCTACTCCTAATTCCCCGTAGGATTCCAGCTCTTTTAACTCAGCACATTCAGGTTTCACCCTTTCAGTTTCACGTTCACACAACCCATATTCTCAATCATGTCCATTTATTCATAACAGCCAGCTGTTAAATCAATTTACAGGCAGCTATTATTTCCTTTCCACATTTTCCAAGACTGCAATATCTATATTCATATCACTAGTTTTCCAGTCCTAGGATTCATGCCGTACCCTAGGATCTATCATTCAATCTAGTTTTCCAGCCCTAGGATTCATGCAATACCCTAGGATCTATCATTCAATCTGGTTTCTCATTCCTACGATTCAGGCAATGCCCTAGGTTCTATTAATTGTTCCATAATTGTAACAAATTATGTTAATAATTTTTAAAGCCACTCTACCAGCTACAACGGAAGTACTGGGGGCGTGGTCGGAAATCCCGCGCGCCTCCCCAACCCCCGAGACTACAATGGAACGGGGTCCTAACACAAGGATCAAACACAAGGAGTTCCTCAGAACAGTATATAATTACTGTAAACGGGCATAGGATTTTATTCCGAAAAGAACGCAACTCGAAACGTGGAAAACGGACTCCGAACGGGCCCTAAACGGGTCGAAAACGACGAAACAGTCCAAAATCAGACGTCTGGAACCTCTTCCAGTCATCTTAAAATGTGAGTCAAATGGTACCTTCGTTCTGCGTAGTCTCTCAGACGTCCAGAAGCCTGCGGGGGCGTCAGGCCTAGTTCCCAGACGTCCGATGGTCACCCCGGACGTCTGGAAGTCCTTCCCGTCGTCTGGCACTGCGGCCAGACGTCTGATTCGCGTTGGATGGCGAATCTTAGAACCTGCACATACCCACTCCTCATTCTCAGTACGAACGGTCGCAGAAAAGGAAGAAGGACAAAAATAACTCACTTGCCAAACATCTGGACAGTCCTCTAGACGTCTTCACCATCGTCTGGTTGGAATCCCAGACGTCTGATTCTGGAAAAATTTCCAGAATCAGAGCTCGACTCGCTCTTCGCTCGCGACGCACGGCCGCGCCTCGTCCGCCTGCTGCTCGAGCTGCAGCAGCCCTCCCGCGTCACTCCACACCCGCTGCTCCCCCGCCGGCCGGCTCTAGCTGCCCCGGAAAGCTCGAGCCCTCACGGTCGAGCTTCTCCTCCCTCGCGCAACACCTCCTCCCTCAACTCGCCACGGCTGTCGCTGCCGCCGCTCGCTCACGCTCGCGCTCTCGCACCGGCTGGAAGAAGAACAAGAAGGAAGCGGAGGAGATGAGAGTGAGGGAGAGGGCCTTTTAAGGCCGCGCAGGGAGAGAGAGAGAGGGAGCGCAGCCTGCGCCTGCAGGAGGAGAGAGGGAAAAAGAGGGGAGGTGCGGCGGCTGCAGGTCTGCGCACGCCTGTGCGCAGACACAGCCCCGCACGCCACAGAGAATAAATCCCAGACGTCTGGAAGGGGTTCCAGACGTCTGCTCAGATGTCTGGGCCACCTCCCAGACGTCTTAAAAAAATTTCTTGGAATGCATTCGTAACAATATAACAAACTCAAAGGAAGTTTCGTCCCCGAAACTTGAGCTAACTAGGGTGCGAGAAAAACGTCATATAAAAACATAACAAACTCAAAGAGGACCGAAGCCGGTCCGAAAGACGTACCCGTGAAGAGCTCCGGGTACCGCTCCCGCATTACCGCCTCAGGCTCCCAGGTAGCCTCCTCGTACCGCTGGCTCCTCCACAGAACCTTCACCAGGGGTACTTGCTTTCGTCTCAAACTGCAGACGGCTCGGTCAAGAATCTGCACTGGCCGCTCGGGGTAGGTCAGGTCGTCGCCCACCTCGACGCTCTCGTGACTCAGTATGTGACTGGGATCAGCTACGTACTTCCTGAGGTTGGACACGTGGAACACTTCGTGTACACCAGAAAGCTGTGGAGGGAGGGCAAGTCTGTAAGCAACGGGTCCAACCCGCTCCAGGACCTCAAAAGGCCCCACAAACCTCGGTGCGAGCTTCCCTCTCACCCCAAACCGCTGCAGGTCCTTCATGGGCGAAACACGAAGAAAGACATGGTCCCCAATCTCGAACTGCACCTCTCTGCGTCTCCGATCCGCGTAGCTCTTCTGTCTGCTCCTGACAGTGCGGAGTCGCCTGTGGATCTGCTCGACTACCTCCTGACTCTGCCGGATCAACCTGGGGCCAACCTCCCACTTGGTCCCCACCTCAACCCAACTCGCACTTGCTGTATTTGGCGTACAGCCTACGTCGTCTCAGTGTGTCCAGAACCATCCGCAAGTGTTGTCCGTGCTGCGTCCGATCTCGAGAATAGATGAGTACGTCATCAATGAATACCACCACGAACTGGTCCAAGAACGGTCTAAACACTCGGTTCATCAGGTCCATGAAAGCAGCGGGGGCATTGGTCAGCCCAAACGGCATGACCAAAAACTCGTAGTGTCCGTACCAGGTGCAGAAAGTTGTCTTGGAGACGTCTGCCTCCCTGATCCTCAACTGGTGGTATCTAGACCTCAAGTCGATCTTGGAGAACACCGTGGCACCCCGCAACTGGTCAAACAAGTCGTCGATCCTCGGCAGCGGATATCTGTTCTTGATGGTGACCCTATTCAACTGTTGGTAGTCCACACAAAGGCGTAGGGTACTGATAAGCGTTAAGGTTTTCGACCGGTTTCGGTGTTATATCGTTGTAGTAAAGCCGGTTGTTACCAACGTTTTCATATAAAATTTTTTACTCGGAAAAATAAAAGAGTTCCCGAGGTCGAACTCAGGGAGCAAGTTGTATTCTAGAGATATACAAGTTCTATTACAAAAATAAAGAGAGAGAGAGAGATGAAAATTTGGCTTCTTCTTCTTTTCTTCTTTCTTCCTCTTTGTCTTTGGTTCTTCCTGTTCTTCTTCTTCTTCTTCTTTTTCTTCTGCTTTCTTCAGATTTTCCCCTCGTGCTCTTCTTCTTCTGTTCTTCCTTGTTTCCTTTCTTTCTTTTTCGTCAGATCGTCTTCTTCTTTTCTTGCTTCTTGCTTCTCTTCATTCCTTCTTCTTCTTTGTCTTCACCTGCCTTGACCTCTCTTTTTCTTCTTTCGCGATGGCCGTTGCTCTTCCTTTTTCTTCAGCGGGTCTTCTTCTTCTTTGGCTGCTGACCTTCCGTCGTCTGCGCCAGTGCTGAGACGACTTAACAATGCCTTCGCTACAGTGCAGCAGCTCCTTCTTCTTCAGCGGGTCTGCTTCTTCTTCTTTGGCCTGCACACTTCAGAGTCTATTCGTCAAGGCAAAAACCTACTCTACCCCCCTCCCCCGCGTATCTCTCTCTCTGAAATCACTCTTCGGAAGCTCTCCCAGAGCGCTACCGGGTAATCGGGTTCGGGTCAGGCCCGGGTCCAGGCCCACCGGCGTGCGTGGTGGGCGAGGAGTGCAGGTCAGTCTAATCGGGTCGGGCCAGGTCCGCGGAGCGTGGTCACGGACGAGGCCGAGTCGGGTCGGGTCGGGTGAGAGGGACCTCACCCCGTGGTAACTGAGGCAAACAGCATAAGGCAGTTTTTGCCTTTATGCATCCGCGCGCCTTTGAGAGATTCCGAGGTGGGACTAAATGTCCCACCCCAATTCTCTCACGCCTGCAGCAGGGATGGTGCTCCCAATTGCATCGGCTGTTGAGGCGCACAGCTCCAATTGAGGGCCAGGGTGTGTGCGCGAGACTCTTCCGCGCTGGCCGTGGCTATTCAACCTGGGATATCTCGGCTTGGAGCAACCTTGAGCAGGCTTCGAGCTTCCTCGCCAATGGCGGTCAAGGCCTGGAACCTGAAACCAATGGCACGGCCTCTCGGCCAGATCAGACAGGCGGGGGACCTTCGCCGTGGCACGGCGAAGGTGGTCAGGGGGTCTGCAGGGGGCGAGATGGGGCTGTCTGGTCGTCCTAGGTCAAACTGTGAGCGAGGGAGTGGGTGTGTTCGGTGGGTCTGCAAAGGGTGTTTGGTGGGAAGTGGAGGGGCGGAAGAGGATCAGGGTGAGGAGGCGGAGGTTCTGCGGTAGTCGGCGAGCCGTGTGGGTCGCTGAGGTGATGGGAGCGGCTCGCCGGAGGGTGGTCGGAGGCGGAGAGGACGAGGGTGAACAGGGTCGGTAGAGGGCTTAATTGACTAAATCGAAAGCGGGGAAAGAAAGAGGAGGAGAAGGGGAGTAAGTCTAACTTAACTGCAGGGACGAAGGGGGAGGAACAGGGCGACAGTCGTATCGACTGTCGCCGGAGAAGATGATGCTCAGAGAGAGGGGCGGCGGCGAGCAGAGGGCTGGAGAGGCGCCAGCTGGGTGCGGCGTGGCGCGGGAAGAGCAGGGGAGGAGATCTCTGCTGCTGGTAGTGCGGCAGAGCGAAGAGGTGGAGGGGGAGGAAGTCGCCGGAGCTGGTGAGCGTCTGCCGGAGAAAGAAGAGAAGAAAGCTGGGGGTTTTCTCCGTCAGGTCCAGGCTGCCTTCGTCGGTGGAGCGGCGGGGGGTATTTATAGGGTTGAAGCAGGGAGGAAGGCGGAGGGAGACGACGTGTCTCCCTCGCCGGAGAATGGTCGGAATACGAACCCATACCGTCCGTGCGTTCGCACGGCCGGTATGGGGGGCTACAGTGACCATGGGGGTGCTCCTGCGACGGCTGACGACGCAGGGCACCCCCGGTACACTTGCCAGGTCCTCCACCTCACCCTGCGCGGCGCCATGCTCCGCGCAAGGTCGCCGGAGCATGGTGCTGGCAGGGTTTTGCAGGAGGGACCTGTTTGCAAAGAACGAAGGAGAGTTAGGGGCCAAAATGCGAGGGTTCAAAAGTTGAGGGCCAAAGAGTAAATATATGAGGACCAAAGTGTGAAGTCGGTCAAGGAGGTTTCTTCTTAGGCTCAAGTTTTTATACATGACTAATTAGGACCTAAGGAATCTGATGGTGAATTTTATTTTCATATTAAACCTTGTTTGACCGGTCAATTTGCGCAAAAACCCAAATTAAGTTATTAATTGGGCATGGTTCTCAATGTAGGTCAAAATGGGTTCTAAAGGCCAAATTGATGGTTCTAAACCCCAGAGATTATTTTTCTATGAATTTTAGAGGGTTTATTCTATTTTTACTTTGCCTCGAACCTTGTGAATTGAAGTGGGTTGTTTTAGGGTTACAGATTATCATTTGGTTCCTTGGAAGTGCTGTAGCCCTTGCTAGATCATCTCATCCCACTTTTATTCTTATTAAGCTGTTTTGACCTATGTTTGGGCCCTGAATTACCCTGTATGCAGATTATACTGGTAAAATTGCACTTTTACCCCTTATGACTTGTTTTCTTCTCAAACTCAGAATTCTCTGAGTTAAGCTTTTCCTTGAGATATGTAGGAGCTTTTATCCTTTGTATTGGGTCAAAATGAGCTAGTTATGGCTCATGATGAGGTTCTCATCAGGTACCATCCTTCTTCTTCACAAACAGTACCGGGGCTCCCCAGGGAGACGCACTAGGCCTCACGAAACCCTTCTCCAAAAGGTCCTGCAACTGAGACTTGAGCTCTCGTAGCTCAAGCGGTGCCATCCTGTATGGCGCGGTGGAGATGGGGCCGGTCCCTGGTACTAGCGAGATCTCAAACTCGATCTTGCGCTAGGGCGGTAGTCCCGGTAACTCGTCTGGAAGCACGTCAGGGTACTCTCTGACCACTGGGATGCTCTGGAAGTATGCCACAGGGTTGGGCTCTGCCACCACACAAGCTAGGAAGCTCTCACACCCCTGGCTCAAAAGTCTCGCCGCCCGAAGTGCCGAAATGCACCTGAAGCCTCCGTCCACTGGTTGTTCGTGAAACTCGAAAGAAGAAAACTCCGACATGGAGAAGACAATCTTCCTCTCAAAACAGTATACCAAGGCGTGGTAAGCGGACAGCCAATCCATCCCCAGAATTACGCCAAAGTCCTCCATCTGTATCATAATCAGGTCAACTGGCAGGCTATGTCCCCCGACGCTGACCTCGCAATCCGTGTACACCTCCTCAGCTACAAACAGCTGACCACTCGGACCTCTGATTACGAACGGATTCTTTAACAGCGTATAGTCCTGGCCCAAACTAACTGCGAAACTGGCTGCGACAAACGAGTGCGTAGCGCCGGAATCGAAAAGTGTGTAAACGAGTCTGCCGGAAACAGAAACCATACCTGCCACCAGTGATCCCGAAGCTCTAGACCCCTGTGTGTCAGGGCGTTGATACGCCCCTCAGCTCTAGGTGCGGACGAAGCAGCCACACTCTGCGTCGGACGGGCAAGTGCTGGTCGATACCCTCCTCGTGACTGCTGTCCTCCTCCTCGCGCCTGGGAACCGCGGCCTCCTGCATGCCCTCCAGTGCTCTACGCGGGAAGTATCTACTGACCTCCTGCCCTAGACGGGCAGTCCCTCCTGATGTGGCCCGGCTGGCCACACTGGTAACAGAGGGGAACCCGACTCCCACCCTCAGTGGGTCCCTGCAAAACGTGACGGCTATCCTGCAGACGTCACGTGACTCCTCTCTCGCCGGCCCTGTGAAAAGTCTGGCTGAAAGGGCCTCTTCCGCCCGCCGTCAGTGTCTCGCGCGGACGGGTTGGTCTCCTCGTAAGTCATGGCTGCCTCCACCACCCTCGAAAACATAGGCAGCTTCAGGGTTTGACATACCCCCGAATCGTAGGTCGGAGCCCCTCGGTGAACCTCCAAAGGCGCTCCTCCTCAGTGGCTACCGCTGTCGCTGCAGAGCGGGACAGCTCCAGGAAACGCATGCGGTACGCGCTCACGGTCATCGTCCCTTGGCGGAGAGTGTGGAACTCCCGACGCGAAACAAAATGAAACACGTCAATATGGAACAATACCTAACGGAAACGTCTAAGAGCTCATGTCAAAAGATATGTTATGGTGGCTACTCTAGTTATAGACATGTGAATTGGTTATTTTCCAATCAGTTGATTCACTTCTCGAGACGACCTTGCTCTGATACCATCTTGTAACAACCCGATTCCCGAGTCCCTATGAGACACGAGAACCGGACCGACTCGACTAATCCCAAGACCTAGTCGTCCAACGAGGAAGTAACCAAAAGAGCAATAAAATAAACCACATTCAGCATGAATATAACTAGCAGTAACAAAAATACAGCAGTAAGAAAAGGAACTACTACAGCATGTACCACCACAACAGTAGAACAACATTTATAACATAACATGAACTACAAGTAAAGAAAAGTACAGAGAGTAACAAGAACTACTCACTACAGTGGAACAAAAAGGACACAAAAGAACAGTGGTAACTCTACTGGACCCTACTCGACCCAACGTCCTCTGCAGCCGCTGACCCTGGCTGCTCAACACCTGGCCCTGAAAAGTAACGAGTGTAACACGTCAGCGAAACACTGAGTAGAGTGGCAACTAAAACTAACAAACAGTAGAGTGTACAGTAGCTGTTATATTTTGTTACTTTCTTTATTTACGTCTTTCTATCATCTCACAATTTATTTATTTCTCAAATTCTTCACTTGATCTCGGATGTTCCTTGTGGGAACGATCTTGATTGCAGCCTTTTCCGAAAGGTAGAAGTAACACGTGGTGCTCTCCTGGCTGGGAGAGTCCCCCGTGGTGATCCTACTCTCAGTCAACCACCCCAAGGTCACTGGCAGACGTAACGGTGACTACGGTACGCGCGGTAAACGCACGGGTAGCTACCCCACACTGGTACGTGGTCAGTCGTTTCCATTAACGGGTGCGCCCCAAAGCACAACACGGAACCAGTATAGGGCAGAGCCCTCTCAGTAACAGGGGTCCAACCCCTCCACAGTAACCAAACAGGGGCCTTGCCCCTCCATAGTCCGCGCACCCTCGCCTGACTACCCTTGTTTGCCCAGTGGGCCTAACAAGTCAGTGTAGGTGAGCTAGCAGAACCCCGGGGACAGTGGGGTAGCTAGTACTCGCTCTACACTAGTAGCTCTCCTTGGTACTGTGTACACGAGGGCCAAAAAGTCGGTACAAAGTGGCCAGACCTAACCCCGGGTCCCTGGGGCGGCTGGCTCCGCTCTGCACTAAGCAGGTAACAAGTGCTTCCCCTGGTACTACGTACCCAAGAGACAACACACTTCCATGTCTTTCCTTCTCAGTTCCATTTCATTCTCTTTCCAGGAGTTCTACTCCTAATTCCCCGTAGGGTTCCAGCTCTTTTAACTCAGCACATTCAGGTTTCACCCTTTCAGTTTCACGTTCATACAACCCATATTCTCAATCATGTTCATTTATTCATAACAGCCAGCTGTTAAATCAATTTACAGGCAGCTATTATTTCCTTTCCACATTTTCCAAGACTGCAATATCTATATTCATATCACTAGTTTTCCAGTCCTAGGATTCATGTCATACCCTAGGATCTATCATTCAATCTAGTTTTCTAGCCCTAGGATTCATGCAATACCCTAGGATCTATCATTCAATCTCGTTTCTCATTCCTAGGATCCAGGCAATGCCCTAGGTTCTATTAATTGTTCCATAATTGTAACAAATTATGTTAATAATTTTTAAAGCCACTCTACCAGCTACAACGGAAGTACTGGGGGTGTGGTCGGAAATCCCGTGCGCCTTCACAACCCCCGAGACTGCAATGGAATGGGGTCCTAACACAAGGATCAAACACAAGGAGTTTCTCAGAATAGTATATAATTACTGTAAATGGGTAGAGGATTTTATTCCGAAAAGAACGCAACTCGAAACGCGGAAAACGGGCCCTAAACGGGTCGAAAACGATGAAACAGTCCAAAATCAGACGTCTAGAACCTCTTCCAGGCGTCTTAAAATGTGGGTCAAATGGTACCTTCGTTCTGCATAGTCTCTCAGACGTCCAGAAGCCTGCGGGGGCGTCTGGCCTAGTTCCCAGACGTCCGATGGTCACCCCGGACGTCTGGAAGTCCTTCCCGTCGTCTGGCACTGTGGCCAGACGTCTGATTCACATTGGATGGTGAATCTCAGAACCTACACGTACCCACTCCTCGTTCTCAGTACGAGCGGTCGCAGAAAAGGAAGAAGGACGAAAATAACTCACTTGCCAGACGTCTGGACAGTCCTCCAAGCGTCTTCACCGTCGTCTGGTTGGAAGCCCAGACGTCTGATTCAGAGCTCGACTCGCTTTTCGCCCACGACGCACGGCCGCGCCTCGTCCGCCTGCTGCTCGAGCTGCAGCAGCCCTCCCGCATCACTCCACGCCCGCTGCTCCCCTGCCGGCTGGCTCTAGCTGCCCCGGCAAGCTCGAGCCCTCACGGTCGAGCTTCTCCTCCCTCGCACAACACCTCCTCCTGCTACTCACCGCTGCTGTCGCCGCCGCTGCTCGCTCGCGCTCGTGCTCTCTCACCGGCTGGAAGAAGAACAAGAAGGAAGCGGAGGAGATGAGAGTGAGGGAGAGGGAGAGGGCCTTTTAAGGCCGTGCGGGGAGAGAGAGAGAGAGAGAGGGAGCACAGCCTGCGCCTGCAGGAGGAGAGAGGGAAAAAGAGGGGAGGTGCGGCGGTTGCAGGTCTACGCGCGCCTGCGCGCAGACGCAGCCCCGCACGCCACAAAGAATAAATCCTAGACGTCTGGAAGGGGTTCTAGACATCTGGTCAGACGTCTGGGCCACCTCCCAGACGTCTTAAAAAAATTTCTTGGAATGCGTTCGTAACAAGGCCTTAAGTTGCTTAGTTCCATATCCATTTAGGCCAATTTTGGGTGAACTTTGTAAATAAGTAAAACTCATAAAAAAATTCACAAATAAATAAAATAAAGGTGTCTTGAGTAGGAATAGATATATTTCTAGATGTATGCAAAGTTGCAAAGTATTTTGAACCCCCAACTTAGTAAAACATACCAGCCGATGGTTTGGTCTACTTAGGAGCTTAATAAAAGCATTCAATCTAAAAGTACCAAAAGGAATTATTCTCTCTCTCTCATCTTACCTTCTCTCTCTCCTCTCCTATCCATATTAAACATAAAAATACCATTAAAACTCGAAAATACTCAAAAAAATCTAAAAATACCAAGTATATCGTATTTATACTTGTAAATATAACTTAATACTAAGCTAAATGTAAAGAGTAAGGTACATAACTTAAATGTATATAAATAAATTATAATTTTATTATATATATATATAAAAATAAGTATTTAGGATGATTTACTATACAAATAACCTTATTATATAATTATATATTAATTTATATTAAAGTAAATGTATTTATACTGGGGTAACTATTAATAAATAAGTATACTTGTACAATAGTGTCTAATATTGTACATACATATTTAAATAACTATTATATATTGTATGGTACCTGTATATTTATTTATTTATGCATTTATTGTAGGTAATTAAGTTATTAAGTTAATTAGGATAATTATTAATTTAAAGTAAAATAAATAAATAAATTAAGTTTTTACTAAATTAATTTATACTATGCACTTATATATAATAATTTTAATATTTTCAACCTATTTACAGTATATTTATACTGTATAATACTATTTATAACTAAATTATGTGTATATCTATTTATAACATGTATTTAAATGTATACAAATTAAAATAAATGTTCTAAAATAAAATAAAAATGTGTAATAAATACCTTATTATATAAATTAACTAATTATTAAGTCAATTGCATCATTAATTCATTAATTTGTACATTAATTAAGTAATTAAACTCTAATTTAACTTGCGTAAATCAGTAACTTTAATTAATTTTAAATATAAATAATTAAGTTATTATTCTAAATTAATTACATAATCAAGTAGCCCTATGTAAGGCCTTTACACTAGTATATTTTATTTATAATTTGAAATTAATTAGGGCCCCCAAATCAAGGGCCAAGTCTAGCCTCAGCGAATGCAGCTCAGTGCTTAAATTGGCATGCTGATAGTGTTACATCGTGGAGCTACGCACCACTGTAGTCATATAAATTGATCTTATTGCGACGATAGGCGAGTTGTCACAGCACCGAGCGCATATAATACTCATTACTTTCCCCCTCTCCTCTAAGCATGAATGAGCATATTGATTTGAGCACGTGGGCTGGGAGCTCATGGGCACAGTACTAGGCCTAGTGAGCCTACTGTGGGCCTGAATGGGCCTAAAAGAATGCACAAAAATATACACGATAAAAAACTAGAATCTAGTCTAATAGTGGTCTGGTCCCACCCTATGGGTGCTGTGTATCCCACAGAAAACCCGGTTCAGCCATTAATAAACCAATTATTGTTGAGTAAGGAGAGTTGTGTGTGAATCAAGTCGAAAAACAACTAAGTGTTGGAAGGACCTAAGTGTTGAACTTGTGAGACTTGGGTGTTGAGCAGCTTTGTGTATGTGTAGTGTTGTGTGTGTATACATGTATGTATTTGTGCCAATATATTAGTACATAGTATATGTGTATATATGTGTGTGTATGTGTGTAATAAATAAAATGTATATAAATGATGTAATATAAATGTATGTAATATATATATAAGTATAAATAGAGTAGTGTATATATATTGTTTGAGCCTTGTAGATATGTAATTTTGAAGGTTTTAATAACATATATATGTCCGTCGCTATAGATATATATATCTATGTTAGTAAATATAGCTCTTTTTCCTTATAAGTTGTATATATGTTTCATAAAGCTATAGCGACACTTTTATAATTTACTATATATATAGTATATGTTATTAAAGTTATTACTATATGTTAGTATATTTAGTCTAGTATATATTAGTACTTATTTTTGTACCTATACTTAGCACTACAACATATTCCACTTTTCTAACCGACGCCATTACGTGACGCCATTACGATCGTCGCCGTTTCGTTTTCCCGTCGGCTGAAGAGCACATCTAACGTCAAAATAGTGTCTGACCACAAGACAGATTGGTCATTTCGACGTCAGTTACAAACCGACGGAAAATACAATTATTGTCGATTTATTAATAACCGACATCAAAAAAAGTGTTCACCAAAGGTCGGTTTAAATGCTTCACCGTTGTTTCAAAATCGACGATACGTGTATGTGCCATCGCATGAACGTGTATGTGTCGTCGCTTATTTGTCAAGTGACGGCATTAATCTGTCCCTTTTTCCCTCCTTTATGCACCTTTTTCTGAAATTTCCCCATCAATTATATACATGTTCTGTCGGTTATATAAGTGATGCTAAAAATATTTTTGTCGTCGCGACTCCTTAAAATTGACGGCATATATGTGACGGCAAAAATATTTTTCCCATCAGTTTACTTATAAGCAATGGAAAATATGTGACGTGGTTAGTCTAGAAGATATTTTTGCCGTCGATTATTCTGGAAAGCGACGGAAAAATATTTTTCCCTTCATTTATAAGTCGTCGGTTGATTAACTAACCGACGTCAAATGTATGAAATTTAAAAAAAAATTACAAATTTTTTTTAATGAGAAATAACAAAATGATGAAACTACATACTAAATATACTTGAAAGACTTACTAATGAAGAGAAGTTTATATTGCATAAATATAAAAAGTCTAGTACATAAAAAGTTTGAAAATGAAAAATTTACATAAAATGAAAATAAAATATTTACATGGAAAACATAAGAAAAGAAAATGTATATATATCACTATGCAGCTACCCCAATGCCACTAGCTCCACCCATGTTGTCGTCGTCTCGTCTGTGGATGTTGGGATCTAATTAAGACGGATGCTCTAACTGACCCTTCTTTCGAAGAAGGGTTAGAAGCTTCTCAATCTTACTATTCGTTTTATTCATCTGTGATTGCATGACATCCATCTGACTCTTCATATATGTCTCTCTCTTCTCCCTCTCTTTCTCTCGTCCCTGTAGTGTGTCAATTTTGGATGCAACTGATCAATGACACTAGATAAGACAACACCTTTCCTACAATACTAGGTAGATAACATATGTGCCCTCCCCACACTATGAACAAAACCACCGTGGTCTGGTGGCATCACTCTCCTAAATGCGTCCTCTGGCTCCAAAGGCTGGTGGACGCTGTCAGACGTCTCGTCAGTAGGGGGATGTACTAACTGTACATTTGCTCCTACATGTATTAAAAAATATTATTATAATATATATATAGAAAGTTATAAATATTTTTTAGTATAAGAATCTTACGTGTTTCTCCTGGTATGACTCACGAACCCACTTACGAGCACCCTCAGCTGTAGCCTTACTGTGGTTGACCTCGTATATATCCATCCTACTCATTTCCATCCCATCATGAGTAGCAGACTGAAAATATAAAAATGATATAGTTATATTAAGATAACATAAAAATTAAGTAATATTCAACTGAAAAGTAGTTCCAACACTTACGTAATGGCTCCTGACCATCTCGATACTTCTTTGACCCAAATAATGGATCTGTGGTGGAACTTTAGCCCTATTGGCCTTATTGTTTCTTGCTTGCTCCTGTACATATACATAATAATATTTTTTATGAATTTAAGATATATGAAATTAATAGAATAATTTGTAATCGTTTACTTACCTTCGTCTTTGGATTCAGCCAATGCTCGCATGCCTTCTTCCAATCGTCAGGCACGACATCAGGAGGAGCATCACGCATTGCCTCCTCTGGTGAACTCTTGTTCGAGAAAAACTAAATACCAAATATGAATTGTTAGAAATAATATAAGGAATTATGTATATAATAAAAATGTAAATGTTTAAAAATTCTTACATTTCTCTTGGTCTCTGTCCTCCAATCCCTGTGGATTTTGGCAGCGTGCTTAAGAATATATCGAGAGATATTAGGGTTGTCACCCCAATCGTAATTTGCCTACATTAATTTTAATAAATATATGTCAATCTTACTTTATAATAATTTTAAGATAAAGTTATAAAAAAAAATAACTTTTATAAATAAAATTACCTCGAACTAACGGAGGAACTACCTCTTCAGCTCTGCGGGTACGTTCCTCCAGTCCAAGTAGTAAATGGGCACAATGAACTTAACAATTATGCCCACTCGACTGATAAAACCCAAGAAATTCTCCGCCTCCCCTGTGGTTCTAAGTCTAACTGTTATTCTCAAGCCCTCGGGGATACATTGGAGGTCTAGATTTTTTGTCTTCCCCCATCCTCTTGCTAGTCTACATGCATAAACATTAATCATATTCATTATATAAGTTTGAAGTTATAATAAACTTTAAAACATATAAGTAATTTACTTCTTAAAAGTATATGATTTCTTACTAAAACTTGAGCCTGCCGCTAAGGCGTCAACATGAACTGGGGACATACTCCCCACCATCTCATCCTCCTCCTCCTCGCCCTCCTCCTCTCCCACCTCTCTCACCTCCTCCCCCTCCTCTTCCCCGTCCTCCTCATCTGATCTTCCATAATCTGGATCATCCTTTACTCGGTTTGGCAAGGTCCGAGCAATCTCCTTCCTCTTTCCCTTCCCCCGTCGTATGTAGTAAATGTACCATCTCCCTGGGTCGTACAAAATGTGACTGAGGGGTGGCTGAACCTGCTGTCAAAGGGGTGGCTAAGCCTGCGTGGGGGGGTGGCTGAGCCTGAGAAGACGAATCAGGCTGTGTGGAGGGCTATGTCTCAGGAGGACCCTTTTTTTGGGGTTTTTTCTTAAATAACTTCATTTGTAAAACATAAAAAATGCAATAATTAATATAATTAAAATTCATCAATATATAAACCAACAAACATGAATTTCAAATTTACTCCAAACCCCCTTTGTAATAACATATATGCCCCTATAAATTTTAATTTTAATATGAATTTCATTTAAACAGAAATGCAACAAAGCAAAGAAATTGTTACTAACCTTAGATGTCAACATCAATTGCAAATAAATGACTTTCTTCTGTTAATTCTTGATATGCTTCAGACTGTGCATCAAAATAGTTACGTGGTACTGTTTTTATGGGTATAACTTATCCCTTTTGGCAATTATCGGGAACATAGAAAACTTATGCCGCTTGACATGCCAATGTGAATGATTCATCAGGCTGAAGAATTTGACGGTTACAATTTAAACTCAAGAAATTATGTTTCTTGTCAATTTTGAAACCAATGCCCTCTTTAAAAAATCAAACCAATGACATTTAAATAAGACAACTCTGCGATCAAATCTAAAGCTGATCTCAGCAATTTCTCTAATTTCACCATAATATCCATCTGGACCGGTGAAAAGATCTAAATCAACAACTCTAACTTGTTGTATAAACTTTCTATCATCAATTTCTTTTATCCTGAATCTAAACCCATTTATTATATACCCAGAGTGGTAATGTGCATAACGTAATGGTGAATCAGCAATTACATCAAAATCCGGTACCCATCGTGGATCTTTATCCTCTTTCAATTGATTAACCCGATCTTTAAACCAATCTAAGAAGCCAAATTTAGTTATCCTTGAAAGAGGAAATCGTTTGAATTCCTCGTAAAATGGATCAATTTCAGGAATTTATTTTAAAATATATAAATGTGCGCAACGTCTATCATTTTTTGAAATTGCCTTATACTCTGTATGAAGAATCGACCTTCCTCTGATATCAAAAACTGACAAACGTTCTTCATCACTATCATTGTATTCCCCCTCATAGTTCCTTTGAAGTTTATTAAAGTGATTGTCTATTTCATTCATGTACATGAAAGTAAAATTTATGTATTCCTCCATGAGATAGCTTTCTACAATGGATCCTTCTGGCTTTGCCTTGTTCAAAACATAATCTTTAAACTTTTTCAAAAATCGCTCCATGGGATACATCCATCTGAATTGTATAGGTTCACCGATTCTCGCTTCATTTGCAAGATCCAACGTAAGATGAACCATTATATCAAAGAAGGCTGGGGGAAGAATCCATTCCATCTTATTGAGAATAATGACTATTTATTTATCCCAGTGATCCAACGTATCATTTTGTAGCGTCTTTGAACAAAAAACTTTGAAAAACCTACTCATCTCTGTGAATGAATCAACAACTAACTCTGGCAATATTCCCCGTAGCACTAGTGGAAATAATACTTGCATATAAATGTGAGAGTCAAGACTTTTCAAGCCAGATATCTTTTTATGCGCTTCATTCACACAACGAGAAAGCTACGATGAAAACCCATCTGGCACCCGAATTTCCTTTAAAAAGGAGAATAGCCTACTCTTCTAGTCTTGATTCAAGTTGTAAATAGCAGGTAAGAAGTAGCCATCATCCTCATAAACATGCAGCTCCGGACGTATCACTAAACTCTTCATATCTTTCCTTGTTTTCACTGTATCCTTTGGATCATCCGTTAGATTTAATGCGTCTAAGATGTTATCCATCACATTTTTTTCGATGTGCATAACATCTAAATTATGACGTGTTATAAGATCTTTCCAGTATAGCAGCTCCATAAAGAAAATGCTTCTCTTTTGAAATCCAAAATTCCTCGAGGCCATCTGGTCTTGTTTGAATGGTCGACCCAATCATATCTCACTCATTTCTTGTAATCTCTCCATTATAACCTGACCAGACAACTTGATAGAATCTGTACTAAGTTTATTCTTTGGATTTTTCTTTGAATACCAACATGTTCTGTCATCAAATTTACTCCTGAACTATGACGTTCACCATCTATGTTCAATAGGTAGAAATCTGCGATGTCCTAAGTAATAGAATTTCTTACTTGCCGGTAATCGTAGGTGATGAGTGTTTTCTATACAGACTGGGCAAGCAATCTTTCCTTTAGTGTTCCAACCTGACAAATTTGCATACGCTGGGAAGTCATTTATTGTAACGACCCGATTCCTAAGTCCCTACGAGACACGAGAACCGGACCGACTCGACTAATCCCAAGACCTGGTCGTCCAACGAGGAAGTAACCAAAAGAGCAGTAAAATAAACCACATTCAGCATGAATATAACTAACAGTAAGAAAATACAGCAGTAAGGAAAGAAACTACTACAGTATATACCACCACAACGGTAGAACAACATTCATAACATAATATGAACTGCAGGTAAAGAAAAGTACAGCGGTAACAAGAACTACTCACTACAGTGGAACAAAAAGAGGTGCAAGAGAACAGTGGTAACTCTACTGAACCCTACTCGGCCCAGCGTCCTCTGCAGCCGCCGACCCTGGCTGCTCAACACCTGGTCCTGAAAGGTAATGAGTGTAACACGTCAGCAAAACGCTGAGTAGAGTGGCAACTAAAACAAAAGAAACAGTAGAGTGTACAGTAGCTGTTATGTTCTGTTACTTTCTTTAATTACGTCTTTCTATTGTCTCACAATTTATCTATTTCTCAGATCCTTCACTTGATCTCGAATGTTCCTCGTGGGAACGATCTTGATTGCAGTCTTTTCCGAACAGTAGAAGTAGCACGTGGTGCTCTCCTGTTCTTTTAACTCAGCACATTTAGGTTTCACCTTTCCAGTTTCACGTTCATACATCCCATATTCTCACACATGCTCATTTATTCATAACTGGCAGTTGTTAAACCAATTTACAGGTAGCTATTATTTCCTTTCCACATTTTCCAAGACTGCAGTATTCATATATTCCACTAGTTATTCCCATCCTACGATTCATGCCATACCCTAGGATCTATCATACAAACTAGTTTTCCATCCCTAGGATTCATGCAACAACCTAGGATATACCATTCATTCTAGTTTCTCATTCCTAGGATTCATGCAATGTCCTAGGTTCTATTTATGGTTCCAAAATTAACAGATTATACTAATAAACTTAAAAGCCACTCTACCGGTTACAACAGGAGTACTAGGGGCGTGGTCGGGAATCCCGCGTGCCTCCGCAACCCTCGAGACTGCAACGGAACGGGGTCCTACCACAAGGATCAAACACAAGGAGTTTCTCAAAATAGTATATAGCTACTATAGACGGGTAGAGTATTTAATTCCGAAAAGCACGCAACTCGTAACGTGGAAAACGGACTCCGAACGGGCCCTAAACGGGTCGAAAACTGCGAAACAGTGCAAAATCAGACGTCTGGAACCTCTTCCAGACGTCTTAAAAAGTGGATCAGCGGTTACCTTCGCTCTGCGTGGTCTCTCAGACGTCCAGAAGCCTGCGGGGGCGTCTGGCCTAGTTCCCAGACGTCCGATGGTTACCCCGGACGTCTGGAAGTCGCTCCCGTCGTCTGGCACTGCAGCCAGACGTCTGATTCACGCTGGATGGCGAATCCAAACCTGCGCGTACCCATTTCCTCTCTCTCTTAGTACGGTCAGTCGAAGAAGAGGAAGAAGACGGAAATAACTCACCTTTCAGACGTCTGGACAGTCCTCCAGACGTCCTCCCAGTCGTCTGGTTGGAAGCCCAGACGTCTAATTGTGGAGAAAATTCCAGAATCAAGGCGTGACTCACCCTCCACTCGCGGCGCTCGACCGCGCCGTGACTCATCCGCCTGCTGCTTGAGCTGCAGCAAGCCTCCCGCGTCACCCCACGTTCGCTGCGCCCCCGCCTGCCGGCTCCCGCTGCCCCGGCAGGCTCGAGCCCTCAAGGCCGACACCTCCTCCCTCGCGCAGCACCTCCTCCCGCACCCACCGCGGCTGTCGCTGCCGCCACTCACTCGCCCTCGCTCTCGCGCACCGGCTGGAAGGAGAAGAGGAAGGGGGCGGAGGTGATGAGAGTGAGTGAGGGGGCGTGGCGTTTTAAAGCCGCGCGGGGAGGAGAGAGAGCGGACAGAGGGCGCAGCCTGCGGCCGCAGGAGAGAGGGAAAAAGAGAGAGAGAGAGATGCACTCGCAGGTCTGCGCGCTCAGGTGCGCAGACGAAACCGCTCGTGTCGAAAAAAATCGAATCCCAGACGTCTGGAAGGGGTTCCAGACGTCTGGTCCGACGTCTGGGCCACCTCCCAGACGTCTTAAAAGACGTCTGAAGTCGTGCGTTCGTAACAATATAACAAACTCAAAGGAAGTTTCGTCCCCGAAACTTGTGCTAACTAGGGTGCAGGAAAAACATCATAGTAACCATAACAAACTCAAAGAGGACCGAAGCCGATCCGAAAAGACGTACCCACGAAGAGTTCCAGGTACCGCTCCCGCATTGCCGCCTCAGGCTCCCAGGTTGCCTCCTCGTACCGCTGGCTCCTCCACAAAACCTTTACCAGGGGCACTTGCTTTCGTCTCAAACTGCGGACGGCTCGGTCTAGAATCTGCACTGGCCGCTCAGGGTAGGTCAGGTTGTCATCCACCTCGACGCTCTCGTGACTCAGTACATGACTGGGATCGGCTACGTACTTCCTGAGGTTGAACACGTGGAACACGTCGTGCACACCAGAATGCTGCGGGGGGAGGGCGAGTCTGTAAGCAACGGGTCCAACCCGCTCCAGGACCTCAAAGGGCCCCACAAACCTCGGCGCGAGCTTCCCTCTCACCCCAAACCGCTGCAGGCCCTTCATGGGCGAAACACGGAGAAAGACGTGGTCCCCAACCTCAAACTGCACCTCTCTGCGTTTCCGATCCGCGTAGCTCTTCTGTCTGCTCCTAACAGTGCGAAGTCGCCTATGGATCTACTCGACTACCTCCTGACTCTACCGAATCAACCTAGGGCCAACCTCCCACTTGGTCCCCACCTCAACCCAACTCAAGGGTGCCGTACACCTCCGTCCGTACAGAGCCTCGTAGGGAGCCATGCCAATGCTCGAGTGATAGCTGTTGTTGTATGCAAACTCCGCCAGGGGTAGGTGTTCCTTCCAAGAGCCCCTCCAGTCCAGTACACAGGCACGCAAAAGGTCCTCAAGTGTCTGTATCGTGCGCTCGGACTGTCCGTCCGTCTGGGGGTGGTAAGCTGTACTAAACCTCAACCGCGTCCCCAGGGCCTGCTGAAACTCAGCCCAAAACTGGGATGTAAAGCGGGTATCCCGGTCGGATACGATCTCCCGCAGAACTCCATGTAGTTGTACCACGTCGCGGATATACCTCTCTGCCAACTGTGCTGGTCCCAAAGTGACTCGGATCGGTAGGAATCGTGCCGTCTTCGTCAGTCTATCCAAAATTACCCAGACAGCGTCATGCCCTCGCTGGGTAACAGGTAAGCCCACCACCAAGTCCATGGTGATGCTCTCCCACTTCCACTCTGGCATTGGAAGCTGCTGTAACGGCCCTGCAGGCCTCTCATGCTCGGCTTTCACTTGTTGGCACACTAAGCACTGCCGCACGAATTCACCCACATCCTGCTTCATCCCCCTCCACCAAAACTCGCATCTCAAGTCGTGGTACATCTTCGTGTTTCCGGGATGTATGGTGAATCTGGAACCGTGCGCCTCAGTCAGGAGCTCTCTCAACAGCTCCTCGTCTCTGGGAACGCACAACCGTCCCCTCAGGTGCAGTACCTAGTCTGTGAAAGAGAAGTCCCCTGGGTCTCCTGAAAGTACTCTGTCGCGCAAGGACTGCAAGTACGGATCGGCCATCTGTCCTGTGATGATGCAGTCTATCAGCTCTGGCCTAGTCTGTCGTGTCACCGTCACTACCCCACAGTGCCCCCGTAACTCCAGGGGTCGCCAACTGCCCACCTCCTCCAAAAGGCTCCAACTCTGTAACTATAAACTGGCCAAGTGTGCGGGCGCCTTACGGCTCAAGGCGTCAGCCACCACATTGGCCTTTCCCGGGTGGTAGGAGATGCTGCAGTCGTAGTCCTTCAGGAGCTCCAACCAACGCCTCTGTCTCATGTTGAGCTCCTTCTGATCAAAAAGGTATCTGAGGCTCTTGTGATCTGTGAAAATCTCGAAGGTCTCACCGTACAAGTAGTGCCTCCAGGTCTTCAGCGCGAAGACAACCGCTGCCAACTCTAGGTCGTGGGTAGGGTAGGTATGCTCATGGGGCTTCAGTTGCCGCGAAGCATAACCGACAACGTGACCCCTTTGCATGAGCACACCTCCTAACCCCTGTAAGGAGGCGTCCGTGTACACAACGAACCCGCCTCTACTGTCAGGGATGGTGAGCACGGGAGCCGAGGTCAACCTCTCCTTCAGCTCCTGAAAACATGCCTCACAGGCGTCTGTCCAAGTGAAGGGCACGTCCTTCCGGGTCAACTGTGTCATAGGACGCGCAATCTATGAAAAATCTCTGATGAATCGTCTGTAGTAGCCTGCCAGTCCCAGGAATATGTGAATCTCAGTGACTGAACGCGGTCTCTCCCACCTGAGTACTGCCTAGACTTTGGCTGGGTCCACCGCCAAGCCGTCTCCAGAGATCACATGACCTAAGAAGGTCACCTCCCTCAACCAGAACTCGCACTCGCTGTATTTGGCGTACAGCCAACGTCGTCTCAGAGTATCCAGAACCATCAGCAAGTGTTGTCCGTACTGCGTCTGATCTCTAGAATAGATGAGTACATCATCTATGAAAACCACCACGAACTGGTCCAAGTACGGTCTAAACACCCGGTTCATCAGATCCATGAAAGCAGCGGGGGCATTGGTCAGCCCAAACGGCATGACCAAAAACTCGTAGTGTCCATACCGGGTGCGGAAAGCTGTCTTGGAGACGTCGGTCTCCCTGATCCTCAACTAGTGGTATCCCGACCTCAAGTCGATCTTGGAGAACACCGTGGCACCCCGCAATTGGTCAAACAAGTCGTCGATCCTCAGCAGCGGATATCTGTTCTTGATGGTGACGCTATTCAACTGTCGATAGTCCACACAAAGGCGTAGGGTACCATCCTTCTTCTTCACAAATAGTACCGGGGCTCCCCAGGGAGACGCATTGGGCCTCACGAAACCTTTCTCCAAAAGGTCCTGCAACTGAGACTTGAGCTCTCGTAGCTCAAGCGGTGCCATTCTGTATGGCACGGTGGAGATGGGGCTGGTCCCTAGTACTAGTGAGATCTCAAACTCGATCTCACGCTCGGGCAATAGTCCTGGTAACTCGTCTGGAAACACGTCAGGGTACTCTCTGACCACCGGGATACTCTGGAAGTCTGCCACAAGGCTGGACTCTGCCACCACACAAGCTAGGAAGCCCTCACACCCCTGGCTCAAAAGTCTCGCCGCCCGAAGTGCCGAAATGCACCTGAAGCCTCTGTCCACTGGCTGTCCATGAAACTCGAAAGAAGGCAACTCCGGCATGGAGAAGACAATCTTCCTCTCAAAACAGTCTACTAAGGCGTGGTAAGTGGACAGCCAGTCCATCCCCAGAATCACTCCAAAGTCCTCCATCTGTATCATAATCAGGTCAGCTGGCAGGCTATGTCCCCCGACGCTGACCTCACAATCCATGTACACCTCCTCAGCTACAAACAGCTGACCACTCGGGCTGCTGATTACGAATGGATTCTCCAACAGTGTATAATCCTGGTCCAAACTAACTGTGAAACTGGCTGCGACAAACGAGTACGTAGCGTCGGAATCGAAAAGCGTGTAAAAGAGTCTGCCGGAAACTGAAACCATACCTGCCACTACCGATCCTGAAGCTCTAGCATCCCTGTGTGTCAGGGCGTTGATACGCCCCTCAGCTCTAGGTGCGGACGAAGTAGCCACACTCTGCGTCGGACGGGCAGGTGCTGGCCGGTACCCTCCTCGTGACTGCTGTCCTCCTCCTCGCGCCTAGTAACTGTGGCCTCCTGCACACCCTCCAGTGCTCTGCGCGGGAAGTATCTGCTGACCTCCTACCCTAGACGGGCAGTCCCTCCTGATGTGTCCCGGCTGGCCACACTGGTAACAGAGGGGAACTCGGCTCCCGCCCTCAGTGGGTCCCTACTGTCGGCTGGGCGGGGGTCCGGTGCTGGCGACTGGCCCCTGTCGAGGGCCCCCAAAGGCCACTGATGTCCCTGTAAAACGTGATGGCTCTCCTGCGAATGCCACGTGTCTCCTCTCTCGCCGGCCCTGTGAAAAGTCTAGCTGAAAGGGCCTCTTCCGCCCGCCGTCAGTGTCTCGCGCGGACGGGTTGGTCTCCTCGTAAGTCATGGCTGCCTCCACCACCCTCGAAAACGCGTGCGGGACCTCCGAATCGCAGGCCGGAGCCCCTCGGTGAACCTCCAAAGGTGCTCCTCCTCAGTAGCTACCGCTGTAGCTGCAAAGCGGGACAGCTCCAGGAAACGCGTGCGGTACGTGCTCACGGTCATCGTCCCTTAGCGGAGAGTGAGGAACTCCCGCCTCCTCTGGTCCTGCCACGTCTGGGGAAAGTACTGCTCGCAGAAGAGGGCGATGAACCGATCCCAGGTCGGCTCGTCCCTCTCCTGTCCCTGGACCGCCCTCCACCACCTGTGTGCCGCACTCCCCAGCTGGTACGTGGCAAAGGCTACGCGGCACTCCACCGGGGGGCGAAGGGTGTCGAAGATCTTCTCCAGCTGCTCGAGCAAGTCCTCTACCTCGGTCGGGTCCTCATCCCCCTTGAAAGAGGGGGGCTTCAACTTCCGAAACTGCCCGAAGAACTCGGAGTGGCGCTGCAGTGGGGATGCTGGTGCACCTCCAGGCAACGGTGCCTCGTGCACAGAAGTATCGGAGGAAGGTGGGGGCTGCGGCGGCCCATCCCCTCCCCCGTGTCCAGCGCTGCATCCATCGGGTGGTCCCACAAAGGACTCCCCCTCCGCAGCCCCAGGGGAAGGCGCCCGGGGCGGTGGGTGGAGCTCCTCTCGCACAATGTCCCGTATCAGCCGGGCGAGGTCCTGGGCCTGAATGCCCGGGACTGGTGGCTTGTCCACCGAAACGTCAACAACGGCACGCCCACCTCGCCGACCTCGTCCTCGGCCGCGCCCAGTCTCGCCAGTCCCGCGACGAGGCATCTCCTACAAGGAGACGCAAAACAAAACGAAATACGTCACTACGGAACGATACCTAACGGAAACATCTAAGAGCTCATGTCAAAAGGTATGTTGTGGTGGCTACTCTAGTTATAGACAATGTGAATTGGTTATTTTCCAGTCAGTTGATTCACTTCTCGGGACGACCTTGCTCTAATACCATCTTGTAACGACCCGATTCCCGAGTCCTTACGAGACACGAGAACCGGACCGACTCGACTAATCCCAAGACCTGGTCGTCCAACGAGGAAGTAACCAAAAGAGCAATAAAATAAACCACATTCAGCATGAATATAACTAACAGTAAGAAAATACAGTAGTAAGGAAAGAAACTACTACAGTATATACCACCACAACAATAGAACAACATTCATAACATAATATGAACTGCAGGTAAAGAAAAGTACAGCGGTAACAAGAACTACTCACTACAGTGGAACAAAAAGAGGTACAAGAGAACAGTGGTAACTCTACTGGACCCTACTCGGCCCAGCGTCCTCTGCAGCCGTCGACCCTGGCTGCTCAACACCTGGTCCTGAAAGGTAACGAGTGTAACACGTCAGCAAAATGCTGAGTAGAGTGGCAACTAAAACAAAAGAAACAGTAGAGTGTACAATAGCTGTTATGTTCTGTTACTTTCTTTAATTACGTCTTTCTATTGTCTCACAATTTATCTATTTCTCAGATCCTTCACTTGATCTCGAATGTTCCTCGTGGAAACGATCTTGATTGCAGTCTTTTCCGAATAGTATAAGTAGCACGTGGTGCTCTCCTGGCCGGGAGAGTCCCCCGTGGTGATCCTACTCTCAGTCAACCACCCCAGGGTCACGGACAGACGTAACGGTGACTACGGCACGCGCGATAAACGCACAGGTAGCTAACCCGCACTGGCACGCGGTCAGTCGTTTCCGTTAACGGGTGCGCCCAAAGCACAGCATGGAACCAGTACAAGGCAGAGCCCTCTCAGTAACAGGGGTCCAACCCCTCCACAGTAACCAAACAGGGGCCTTGCCCCTCCACAGTCCGCGCACCCTCGCCTGACTACCCTGGTTTGCCCAGTGGGCCTAACAAGTCGATGTAGGAGGCTAGCAGAACCCCGGGGCCCGTTGGGTAGCTAGTACCTCCCTACACTAGTAGCTCTCCTCGGTACTACATACACGAGGGCCAGCAAGTCGGTACAAACTGGCCAGTCCTAACCCCGGGTCCCTGGGGCGGCTGGCTCCGCTCTGCACTAAACAGGTACAGGTACTTCCCTTGGCACTACGTACCCAAGAGACAGCACACTACCACGTCTTTCTTTCTCAGTTCCATTCCTTTCTCTTTCCAGGAGTTCCACTCCTAATTCCCTGTAGGGTTCCAGTTCTTTTAACTCAGCACATTTAGGTTTCACCTTTCCAGTTTCACGTTCATACATCCCATATTCTCACACATGCTCATTTATTCATAACTGGCAGTTGTTAAACCAATTTACAGGTAGCTATTATTTCCTTTCCACATTTTCCAAGACTGCAGTATTCATATATTCCACTAGTTCTTCCCATCCTACGATTCATGCCATACCCTAGGATCTATCATACAAACTAGTTTTCCAGCCCTAGGATTCATGCAACACCCCAGGATCTACCATTCATTCTAGTTTCTCATTCCTAGGATTCATGAAATGTCCTAGGTTCTATTTATGGTTCCAAAATTAACAGATTATACTAATAAACTTAAAAGCCACTCTAGCGGTTACAACAGGAGTACTGGGGGCGTGGTCGGGAATCCCGCGTGCCTCCGCAACCCCCGAGACTGCAACGGAACGGGGTCCTATCACAAGGATCAAACACAAGGAGTTTCTCAAAATAGTATATAACTACTGTAGACGGGTAGGGGATTTAATTTCGAAAAGCATGCAACTCGTAACGCGGAAAACGGACTCCGAACGGGCCCTAAACGGGTCGAAAACGACGAAACAGTGCAAAATCAGACGTCTGGAATCTCTTCCAGATGTCTTAAAAAGTAGATCAGAGGTTACCTTTGGTCTGCGTGGTCTCTCAGACGTCCAGAAGCCTGCGGGGGCGTCTGGCCTAGTTCCCAGACGTCCGATGGTTACCCCGGACGTCTGGAAGTCGCTCCCGTTGTCTGGCACTGCAGCCAGACGTCTGATTCGCGCTGGATGGCGAATCCAAACCTGCGCGTACCCATTTCCTCTCTCTCTTAGTACGGTCAGTCGAAGAAGATGGAAATAACTCACCTTTCAGACGTCTGGACAGTCCTCCAGACGTCCTCCCAGTCGTCTGGTTGGAAGCCCAGACGTCTGATTGTGGAGAAAATTCCAGAATCAAGGCGCGACTCGCCGTCCTCTCGCGACGCTCGGCCGCGCCGCGACTCGTCCACCTGCTGCTCGAGCTGCAGCAGGCCTCCCGCGGCACCCCGCGTCCGCTGTGCCCCCGCCGGCCGGCTCCCGCTGCCTCGGCAGGCTCGAGCCCTCACGGCCGATGCCTCCTCCCTCGCGCAGCACCTCCTCCCGCACCCGCCGCGGCTGTCGCCGCCGCCGCTCACTCGCGCTCGCTCTCGCGCACCGGCTGAAAGGAGAAGAGGAAGGGGGCGGAGGTGATGAGAGTAAGGGAGGGGGTGTGGCGTTTTAAAGCCGCGCGGGGAGGAGAGAGAGCGGACAGAGGGCGCAACCTGCGGCCGCAGGAGAGAGGGAAAGAGAGAGAGAGAGAGAGATGCGCTAGTAGGTCTGCACGCTCAGGCGCGCAGACGAAACCTCTCGTATCGAAAAAAACTGAATCCCAGACGTCTGGAAGGGGTTCCAGACGTCTGGTCCGACGTCTAGGCCACCTCCCAGACGTCTTAAAAGACGTCTGAAGCCGCGCGTTCGTAACATTTATGGTCCACAACAAGGCTACATACATATTGTACAATTCTTTCTTTTCTGCATCATACGTCTTCACGCTGATGTATCACAACTGTTTCAGTTCATCGATTATGGCTAGAGATAAACATCTATTGCATTTCCTAGTTGTTTTGGACTGGGCATTAATAGGGTCAACATCATGAATGACAATCTCATACACAACCAGAGAGGTAAGTTATAAGTGACCATTACCACTGGCCATATAGAGTACGACGGGTACATACTCTTAAATGGATTGAATCCATCGCTTGCAAGACCCAACCGCACATTCCTTGCTTCTAAAGTGAATAAATTATTTTTTTCGTCAAACCTCTTCCACTCCTCTGAATTAGTAGGATGACGTATTCTTCCATCTTGAGATTTACAATCCTGGTGCCATGTCATCCACCATGCAGTTTTAGTTGATATAAAAAGGCGCTGAAGCCTAAGTGTCAATGGAAAGTAACGAAGAACTTTCTGAAGTTGTTTCCTCTTACTTTCATTTTTACCTTCCTTGTATCTCTCATGTCCACATTCGAGACAATTACTCAAATTTATGAATTCATTTCTTAAAAGAATGCAATCATTCGAACATACATCGATTTTCTGACAATCCAAACCAAGCTTACAAATCTGTTTCCTTGCCTCATACCATGAAGTCGGAAAACATAAAGTGCATCACAATATGTGGGCACACCTCATACAATATGTGTGCACCCCACAATAACAATGCATCACACAAAAACATAAAGTGCATAAAAGTGGGCACACCCCACCATACATTCAAACAAACAACATTATGTGGGCACGCCCCACCATACATTCACACAAATGACATTATATGGGCACACCCTACATCTAATATAATCCTAAAATATCATAAAAATAAATTTAAAGAAATGAAATTATACCTCTGATGTACTATAGCCTCTAAGCGTACCGAGTGTGACCGTCACCAACAATCTGTAAATTCAATAACGCACAATAAATTAAATAATAAATCATTATGTTATTAATAACTTAACATATTAATTTGATATAAGGAAAGTAAGGTTAAAAGGGGATGAAGACGAGGGTGGAAGTAAGAAGGAGAGGAGGATGGGGGAAGGCGCAATAACAGGAGGAGGAGGGGGATGGCAACCAGAGGAGGAGGGAGGGCAGGGGCGTTCCCTGCAAGATGAGGATGGTGACAAGGAGGAGGAGGAGGGGCGGCAGGAGGGTGGTAGGGTGGAGGTGGAGGCCGACAGGAGGGGCTCGAACTGGAGGAGGAGGAGGAGGGGGCAGTAGGAGGAGGTCGAGAAGGAGGATGAGGGCAACAGGAGGGATCAGGGAGGAGGAGGAGGATGGCAAGATGGGGAGGAGTAGGAGGAGGGGGTTGAGGAGGAGGAGGAGGGGCTGCAGGAGGGGGAAGGGTGGAGGAGGAGGCCGGTAGGAGGGGGTCGGGGTGGAGGAGGAGGCCAGCAGGAGGGGTCAGGGAGGAAGAGGAGTAGGAGGGGGTCGAGGAGGAGGAGGAGGGGTAGCAGGAGGGGGGTGGCAGGCGGGGGGCAAGGTGAAGGTGGAGACCGGCAGGAGGGGGTCGGGGTGGAGAAGGAGGCCGACACGAGGGGCAAAGGAGGAAGAGGAGGACAATAGGAAGGGGAGGAGGAGGGGGAGGGTGTTGGGGAGGAGGACAACGACGATTACGTCGTCGGAGAAGGTAGAGGAGGAGGGCATCGCAGATCAAAAGGAGGTTGCCAAGGATGGCAAGGAGGACAACGAGTAGCGGTTCGGAGGAGGAGCAAGAGGAGGGTGTCGGGGAGGTTACCTAACGAGGAGGAGGAGGAGGGGGCAATGTGCGTTAGGTTTTATGGAAGACGATGAACAGTGATGGGGAGGTTGACTGCAGGTGATAGATGAATCCATATATGCCGTCGATTATATTACAAATTGATGCCAAAGGATCATTTCAATTCACCCTCATGCACGCCTAAAATTTTGGCCGCTAAATATAACCAATCCTTCACTGTCGGTTCTTACACTAACCAACAGTATAGGTGACGAATCCCATGCAAAATTTAACTACAAATTTAACCGTCTTTTCACCATCTCTTCTTAAGATAACTGACAGCAAAGGCTAACTGCACCAACTCCGCCAACGCGCCCAAGTTTTGGCTAGAAAATTTAACCTACTTTTCGTCGTTGTTTCTTTCGCTAATCGATGATAATCCCTCCAAAATTTTAGGCGCAACTTTTAAGGGTCTTTTTACCGTCAGTTACTATAAGAAGCGACGGAGAAAATATATTTGTCGCTTGAATAACCGACGGTAAATATTTATGGCCATCGCGTGCCCATCCCCTTTTCTTCAATCAATGAAATGACCCTTTCCCAGGTTCGTTTGGAATTTTTAGATTTCGTAGGGGTTTTTGTGCAGTTTTTAACCCCCTAGGTTTTTGTTATAAGATTTATGAGGGGGAGAGGAAAATTGTAGGGGCATCCCCACAATTTCCCCATCACCACTCCCCTACCCCCTATGCACCCTCTCCTCCCCCTACACCCCTACGCACGTCGCACCACCCACCCTGCGACACCCTCAACTCCCTCACTCTCAACCATCCCCTCCTCCGTACTTCATCTCTCCATATAAACCCCCCTCCATTTCGTTCCCACACCACCGCAGTTGAGTGGGAGCGAGGGAGAGAGCAGAGAGTAGAGGAGATAGGAGGGTCTGGGAGGGAGTCAAAGGGCGGAACGCTACAAGGTGAGGGAGAGTGCAGAAGCTGCTGCAGCTTCTATAGCGAGGAAAAGGGGTCAAAAATGGTTCTGCAGAATCATTTTTTTCCACAGAACCAGATATTCGGAGTGACCTCCAGACGTCGGGTTGGACATACGAAGGTAATCTCAGATGTCTGAGAGTGCATTTTCTTGATTATTTTTCCTGCCAAAGTTCTGATTGTGCGCACGAGTATGTTAGAGAATTAGGAAGCGCGCCAGTGGGAGAGGCAGTTTCAAACGTTCGGATGAAGACACCTTCGGACATTTGCACGGAGTTTCAGACGTCCGAAAAAGGTGCCCCGAGCAAGGTGAGTCCTTGAGTTCATTTAAGACATCTGGGACTCTTCCCAGACATCTGATTTTGATTAGGGTTTGTGTTTTTGGGCTCATCCAGGGCCCAAACGGAGTTGATTTTCCACAAACGAACATCATTGGTTTCCATTCAAGTTTCCCTATGTAATGGTATAATGTCTATACAATTCTAACCTCATTTCTTGACATATGGGTCAATGTGATAGTTCGTTCATTCGTGGTGTGCACGGAACCTGTGGGGATTGCAAGCTTCGTCAACTATGCCCCCACATCTCTCGGTTATCGTGGTAGAGTGGTTCTTACATTAATCTTGGAATTAATAATTAAATTGCATGCGTAGAATTAACTGAACCTAGGCTGTGAGATGAACCCTAGGATTGAAAAGGGGTAAATACATGTTACTATAGAATCGAACCCTAGGTTTGTAAAATGAACCGTAGGGCTAAAAGAAATGAATGTACACTTAGTGAATGATTAAATTATTATTTCCTAGAAAGAAATAAACCATGAGCTGCTTGTAATAAACTACGTCATGCCTGCTTGTACTAAATAACTGATGGTGGAATTCGAGTTGACTGTTCTATGTACAACAAACCAGATATGGAAACAAGAAAGTTCATGTACGAACCCTATGGGGAATGTAGAAAGAAACCAAGAATACAGTAGTACGAAAAACCTGACAGTTTTTGGGAACATGTTGCCTACGGTTGGCTATTCGGACTTGGTTAAGGGAAGTGAGCTAGCCCTCGTGTACGTAGTAATGAGGAGAGCAACTATCCCTATAAAATAGAGGGGAGCTTGCCGCCCCTTTGGGTTTAGACCCAGGGTGAGTTTGGCCACTCTACGTCGACTCCTATTTGGCCCTCGCGTATGTGGTACCAAGGTGAGCTACTTAGTATAAGGAGGGAGCTAGCCGCCCCATGCGGCCCGAGGTTAGGACTAGCCACCCTACACCAACTCTTGCTAGCCCGTTGGGCAACCCGGGATAGTCGGACGAGGGTACACAGACTGTGAGGGGCGAGACCCCTATTCTGAGAAGGCAAGGCCCTATATAGTTCCATGTTGTACGTTTGGGCGTACCCGTTAGTGGAAACGACTGACCGCGTGTCAGTGCGGGGTAGCTAGCCATACGCTTATCACGTGTGCCGTAGTCACTACTATGTCGGGACCGTGACCTCAGGGTAGTAAATCGGGTGAAAGACTACCACGGGGGACTCTCCCGGCCAGGAGAGTGCCATGTGTACATCCTGCATCGTGAGAAAATGGAAAGCAAGATCGTTCCCTTAGGGAATAAGAAGAATGAGAAATGTCCTAAAACCTAATTAGAGTACTCAGATCAGAAAAATGATAATTGGAAACGGATCATAACTAGTAAATCATTAAATGCATGTTTAGCTAGCTACTTGTTTAAATTATATGATTTAACCACCACTCTACTCAGTGTTAGCTGACCACAGATTTTATAACCTTATTCAAGTCAAGGATTCGAGCAGCCAGAGCCACCGGCTGCTAAGGGCACTAGGCCCAATCGAGCCCAGCAGTAGTTTTCTTCTGTTTCTCTTACAAAGAGTTTTTGTTAGTAGTGAGTACCTGTAGCTCATAGTTATATTCTGTTATATCAGTACCAGTTTATGTTGTGATGGTTATGCTTGTAATCATACTTTCCATTGTATAATGTGAGATACTAGTGGTTTGCTATTTTCTTTCCTCTATTTTCAGTCATATATTTTTCTGCTTAGTTACATTACTCGTGTGGTTGTGGAATGATTATGGCATTTGGTTCTTTCTCGTTGGAATGAGTCTTAGAGTTCATTGAGGCGAGTCGTTCTCGAGTCCTGTAGGGAGCCCGGAGCGAGTTGCGACAGTCGAGTATAGACCTTCGTCGTTGCTTATTTTAAGAATCAATGGGGAAAATATATTTGCAGTCAGTTATCCAAACCAACGGCAAGTAACCGATGGCATATCCCATTTTTCTAGTAGTGTAGATATTATGTAGGATAGTTGTACATAACTAATATAAAGCAGTCTTACTTAGTTTTTTATGCCTATTTAATTGTAAATATGTTTAAGGCATTATAGTGAATATTAATTAATTCTTTTGTATATAATTGACTAATTCTTTCATTCTTTAATTCATTGATTTATTTTGTAAATATAACTGACATTTTTGGAATAAAAAAACATAGGAAGGGATGACTCCCAAGCGTAGGAAGGAAAGATTTCTCTAGATGATTTAATGATAGCCATTGTTATTGAGGAAGAGCATAGGAAACAGAAACCTGTAATGCCTGTGAAGTCTAAGGTGAATGTCATGACATCTAAGGGCAAAGAGAATAAAAATAAGAACAATAAAAATAAAACGAAGGCCTAACCCAAGATCCAGAAGAAATCCAAGAACAAACCATGCTAGAACTGTGAGCAGGTTGGGCATTGGAAGAAGGATTGTCCTTCTAATAAAGCTCAGTAGAAGACTGCAAATAGGAATCTTTAGGTGAATGTGATCATCGTGGAAGCTGGGGCTAACAATGGGTATGTCTCAATAAAACCCGAACTCTATGTTATTCATGATCCTACTGAATGGCTCGTGGATACTGGAGCCAATGTATATATTTGTACTGATAGATCGTTCTTTTCTTCCTATCAAACTGCAGTGGTGGGACTGTGAAGATGGGGAATGACTCTACAGCCAAGGTGCTGGGATTCGGATTCGTGGACTTGAGGTTTTCCTTATGGTGAGTCTGGATACTGCATAGGGTGTTGCATGTTCCTATTGTAAAAAAGAATGTTATTTCTAGTTCCTTGTTGGTTAAAGAGGGTTTTGAGTTAAACTTTAAATGTAATAAAGTTGTTATGTTGAGACATAGGATATTTGATGGAAAGGGGTATTTGGTAGATTTTGATCTATTATTCAGAGTGAGATGTGATGTGGATGTATCATCTAGAAATGCTCTAAATAATGTTAGTTTTCATTCGATTCAATCAGTTTGCAATAATATTGAATCATGCGATATATGGCATGGTATATTGGGTCATGTAAATTTCAATTCTTTAAATAGAATGACAAAATTAAATATGATTTGTAAACACACCATAGATAAAACTAAGAAATGCAAGATATGTGTGCAGGCTAAATAAACTAGGGAACCTTTTCACTCTATTACTAGAGATACTCAGGTTCTAGATTTAGTGCACACGGATATCTGCGAGTTTAGTGGTGTGTTAACTAAGGACAATAAAAAGTATTTTATCACCTTTATAGATGACAATAGCAGATACTGCTATGTGTATTTGCTTGAGTCTAAGGATGAGGCATTAAGTAAATTCTTTGTCTTTAAGAAAGAAGAAGAAACACAAACTGAGAAAAACTCTTAAGAAATTGAGGTCAGATAGAGGAGGAGAATACACGTCCAATTTATTTGATGAACAATGCTAAGCTTTTGGTATAGTTCATGAAGTGACAACCCCATATTCCCCTCAATCTAATGGGATAGCAAAGCGAAAGAATAGGATCCTAACTGACATGGTTAACGCTCTTTTACAAAGCTCAAGATTACTTACTTACATGTGGGGGAAAGCTTTGAATATGGCATACCATATTCTGAATAGAGTTCCCCTCAAGTATAAGGAAAGTAGTCCATTTGAGATTTGGAGAAACAGGAAACCAAGTTTGAAATACCTTAAAGTGTGGGGTTACACTACAAAAGTAGTTTTCCCAGAACATAAGAGGAAGAAGCTTGGACCTAAAACAGTTGATGCGGTCTTTCTGGGTTATGTTGATAATAGCTATGCCTATAGATCTTTTTTTATAAAATCTAAGATTTCAGACATAGATGTCAACACTATTATTGAACTTCACGATGTTACATTTTTTGAGGATATCTTCCCTATGAAGACTGGATTACCTCAAAATGTGACCTCAAATGATCTAACCACCACATCTGGTTCTATTCCTAATCAAGTGGAAATGATGTTTAATGTGAGGGCTAGCTCTTCTCGTTCTGAACCTAATCAAGTAGAAGAGTTTGAACCTAGGAGAAGAAAAAGGCTAAGAATTGCCAAGGATTTGGGAAGTGATTTTATTACTTACCAGATCAAGGGCGATCCCCTCACTTATTGTGATGTTATGGCTTCTACGAAAGCTAAGCATTGGAAAGATGTCATTAAGAATGAGATGGACTCAATCATCTCCAATGGCATTTGGGAGTTGGTTGATTTACCTCCAAGGTGTTCTACTATTAGGTGCAAGTGGGTGTTTAAGAGAAAGCTCAGCCCTGACAGATTTATTGAAAAATACAAAGCTAGACTTGTTGCCAAGGGGTTCAAGCAAATGGAAGGAATCGATTATTTCGATAACTATTCTCCAGTAACTAGTATAACTACTATTCATATGCTTATTGCATTGGATTCTATTTATGATCTCACTATCCACCAAAGGGATGTGAAGATCGCCTTTCTTCATGGCGATCTTGAGGAAGAGATCTATATGGACCAACCTGAGGGATTTGTAGCTCCTAGAAATGAGAAGGTTTGCAAGCTTGTTAAATCTCTTTATGGTTTGAAACAAGCACCCAAGCAATGGCATGAAAAGTTTGATAAGACTATATTATCTTTTGGCTTTGAAGGTCACAAATCTGACAGGTGTGTCTACTCTATAATTAAGGGTGATATGTGTATTGTCCTATGCCTATATGTAGATGATATATTATTGTTTGGATCAAACATTAGAATCATGAATGAAACTAAGTTGTTCTTGAGCAATAAGTTTGAGATGAAGGATATAGGTGTTGTAAATGTGATCCTAGGCCTCAAACTAATTCGGTTAGCAGAGGGGATAGTTATTTCTCAATCTCATTATGTTGAGAAGGTTCTTGAGAAATTTGGCTATGAGGACTGCAAGGCTGTAAGTACTCCTTTTGATACATCAAAAACTCTCTATAAGAACAAAAGTAGAACACCTATTTCACAACTAAGATACTCACATATTATAGGAAGCTTGATGTATTTGGCTACCTGTACTAGATCGGATATGTCTTTTTCCATGTCTAAGTTGAGTCGATACAAAAGTTATCCTGATCATACTCATTGGGATGCCTTAGACCGAGTACTTAGGTACTTAAAGGGAACTGTTTCCCTTAATTTGCATTATGGTAAATATCCTTCAGTTTTGGAAGGATATAGTGATGCAAGTTGGATCGGTCAAGTGGAGGATTCCGAGAGTAATGGTGTTACAGGGTATGTCTTTACCCTTGGAGCCGATGTAGTATCCTGGCGGCCTGCAAAATAGACCATTTTATCCCGGTCTACCTTTGAAGCTGAGCTATGTGCTTTGGACATGTTACGACCCGGTTCCCAAATCCCTACGAGATACGAGAATCGGACCGACTCAACTGATCCCAAGACCCAGTCGTCCAACAAGAAAGTAACCAAAAGAGCAGTAAAATAAACCACATTCACCATGTATATAACTAACAGTAACAAAATACAACAGTAAAGAAAGGAAATACTACAGTATACACCATCACAACGGTAAAGAAATAAACATGTACATAAACATGGAGCTTACAATGAAAAGAGTATAGAGGTAACAGAAACTACTCACTACAACAGGAAGAAAAGTACAATGGGTACTACACAGTAACACTATTGGGCTCTACTAGGCCCAGCACCCTCTACAGCCTCCGACTCTGGCTGCTCAACACTTGGTCCTGAAAAGGTAACAAAAGTGACACGTCAGCGAAACGCTGAGTAGAGTGGCAACTAAAAGCTACGAAACAGTAAGGTAGACAGTAGCTGTTATATTTTTAATTTCTTTCTTTATATTTTCTGTTTACTCGTTATCGAATTATCTCTCAGATTCTTCTTTCGATCTTGAATGTTCCTCGTGGGAACGATCTTGATTGCAGTCTTTTCTGAAAAGTAGAAGTAGCACGTAGTGCTCTCCTGGCCGGGAGAGTCCCCTGTGGTAGTCCTACCCTCAGTCAACCACCCCAAGGTCGCTGACAGACGTAACGGTGACTACGGCACACGCAATAAACGCACGGGTAGCTACCCTGCATTAGCACGCGGTCAGTCGTTTCCGTTAACGGGTGCGCCCAAAGCACAGCAAGGAACCAATATAGGGCAAAGCCCTCTCAATAACAGGGGTCCAACCCCTCCACAGTAACCAAACAGGGGTCTTGCCCTCCACAGTCTGCGCACCCTCGCCTGACTACCCTGGTTTGCCCAGTGGGCCGAACAAGTCGGTGTAGAAGGGCTAGCAGAACCCCGGGGCCCGTGGGGTAGCTAGTGCTCTCCATACACTAGTAGCTCTCCTCGGTACTGTGTACACAAGAGCCAAAAGTCGATACAAAGTGTCCATACTAAACCCCGGGTTCCTGGGGCTACTAGCTCTGCTTTGCATTAAACAGGGGGGGACAGTCGCTCTCCTTGGTACTCCGTACTCAAGGGTCAGCTCACTTCCCCAATTCTATTCCATTCACTTTCCAGGAGTTCTACTCCTAATTCCCCGTAGGGTTCATTCTCTTTTAACTCAGCCAATTTAGGTTTCACCGTTCCAGCTTTATATCCATATAACCCATGTTCTCAACAGTAATTATTCATTCATAAACAGGCAACTGTTAACCAATTTACAGGCAGTTATCGTTTCCTTTCTACTTTTCCAAGACTGCAATGTATAGATATTCAATCTAGTTTTCCAATCCTAGGATTCATGTCATACCCTAGGATCTATCATTCAATCTAGTTTTCCAGTCCTAGGATTTATGCAATACCCTAGGATCTATCATTCTATCTAATTTTTCATTCCTAGGGTTCATGCAATGCCCTAGACTCTATTAATTATTTCACAAGTGTATAATCTTTGATAAATAAATTAAAGAGCCACTCTACCCGCGAAACCGGGAGTATTGGGGGCGTAATCGGTAAGCCCGCGTGCCTCCGCAACCCCCAGAGTCGCAACGGAACGGGGTCCTCACACAAGGATCAAAGACAAGGAGCTACTCAGAACAGCATACGATTACTATAAACAGGTAGAGGAACTAAATCTGAGAAGAACGAAACTTGAAACGCGGAAAACGGACTCCGAACTGACCCTAAACGGGTCAAAAACGACGAGCCTGCCCAAAATCAGACGTCTGGAACTTCTTCCAGACGTCTTAAATGATCGCTCGGGTCATACCTTGATTTGCGCGGTCCTTCAGACGTCCAGAAGCCCGCTGAACCGTCTGTACTTAGTTTCCAGACGTCCAACTGTCACTCTAAACGTCTGGAGACCCCCTCCGTCGTCTGGTGCTGTGCCCAGACGTCTGATCTATGTGGGACGACGTGCCCTTGCGCCTTCCCGAACAAATCCTGCACACACACGCGCCCGCTCTCAACACCAAAGGAAGCAGAAGACTTTGGTGGAAACGGCTGCATGGTCGTACACGCGAAAGAAGAAGAAGATAAAAATAACATACCTTTCAGACGTCTGGACCTTCCTCCAAACGTCTCCTTCATCGTCTGGTCGTAAGTCCAGACGTCTGATTCTGGGAAATTTTCCCAGAATCAAGACCTCCTCGCCCTCCGCCCGCAGTGCACGGCCGTGCCGCACCACGCCCGCCTACTGCCTGAGCTGCAGCAGCTTCTCCGCGGTACCCCACGCGTGCTGCGCACCCGCCGGTCGGTTCTGGCTACTCCGGCGAGCTCGCACCCTCACGGTCAAGCTCTCTCTTCCTCTCTCAACAGCCCCTCCTCCCCACGCACTCGCAGCAGCCGCTGCTGCCGCTCGCTCTCTTGCTGACAGGGAGAAGAAGAAGAAGGCGATGGAGTGAGGGTGAGGGAGAGGGAGAGGCGTATTTGAAGGCAGTGCGGGGAGAGAGAAAGAGGAAAGGCTACGTCTGCAGGGAGGGAGGAAAGAGAAGGAGGAGGGTGGCGGGTTCAGTCTACGCGCGCATGCGCGTAGACGCGAACCCGTACGCCGAAAAAATTTAATTCCAAACATCTGGGAAGGCTTCCAGACGTCTGGACCACTTCCCATACATCTTAAACAACGCTTAATGCCCGGTTATAACAGGACACCACTGGAATTGAGGCTGAATGGCTAAAAGGACTTCTTACAAAAATTCCTATGGTGGGTAAGCTAATTCATGCGATATCTTTGCATTATGATAGCATGACTTCTATAGTAAAGATTAAGAGTTCAAAGTTCAATCGAAAAACAAGGAGACATATTCAAATCAGACTCAAGTCTGTAAGGGATTTTGTGTCTCAAGGAGTGATTGTTGTGGAATTTATAGGATCCAAGGATAACACAGCAGATCTGTTTACTAAAGGACTCGATCAATCTTTAGTTATTAAGTATAAGCTTGGGATGGGACTAAGACCCATTGGGAGTTCACCTGCAGCAGCAACCCAACCTAACTGAGTGGAGATCCTACATTGTAGGTTCAATGTGGTAACAACAAGCTGTATGGGGAACTGGTTGGCACCCATTGTTAAATACTTTTACATCTGAGTCCAATTCCTGGAAGCCTGAGTGTAAAGACCCATCCCATTTTTAGCCTTTTAAGACGTCTGGAGTGTCAGTCAGACGTCTGTCCAAACGTCTGGACCCTCTCCCGGACATCTGGAAATTAAATTTTTGTACACCTTCTGCGTTCTATGTGCGGGTGGCATGCCGAACTCTTCCCTCTCTCCTTTTCCTCCTCCCTCCCCCTGCAGAACCCTAACCTGCGACCTTATAAAAGGCCACCCTCTCCTCCTCTCTCCATTTCACATACCACCATCTCCATCATCAGAGTGCGCGGCGAAGCGGCGGAGGAGGTGAGCTAGAGAGAGCGTGAGAGCGACGAGGAGGAGAGTGCATGAGGAGGAGGAGGCCGAGCTTGGGAGCTTCGTGGAAGCTCGTCGGAGCTCGCACGGCCACCGCAGCGCGTGTAAGAGGAGGAAGAGGTCCGAAGCGTCATCCCCGACCCCCCTGCAGTAGCTGGAGCTGCGGCGAAGCGCGGTGAGGAGCGCTTGGAGCGCAGTATGATACTGGAATTTTTCCAGTATCAGACGTCTGGAGTGCGGTTCGGATGACCAACTACACGTCTGGCGTCAACACCAGACATCTGAAGGCATCTGTATCATGGAGGTACGTTCTCTTCGCTGTTACGGCCATGCAGGCCGCACCGCAGATGATTTGGTTTGGCTAAAACGGGGTGGCTACTCTGTCGCGCGCAGGAGAAGCCTTGGGAAGGTGCGCGGAATGCCTTTCCACGCACTTTCAAACGTCTAAACAGCTCATCGGACGACTGGAGGCATTTCCAGACGACCGGAGGACTAATCAGACGTCTAAAACTATTTTCAAACGGTCATGGGGGAGTCCTGGATGTCTGAGGTCACTGCAGGGGCTTGAGGTGAGTCTCTGTGACTTTTAAGACATATGGACTTGTTTCCATATGTCTGATTTTGGTCTGCAGACATGTTTTTGACCTGTTTGGGGTCCGATCGGGATCCGTTTTACGCAAACGAAGTATCTGTGGTTTCCTTGTGAGTTTCTCTACATATTAGAAACCTTTATACATTGTTCTAAATCTTCCTTGTGATGTATACCTTGGTATAGGACTTCGACCTGCTGCGTGTCTGGGGCTTGCAAAGGCGCCTGGGTCAGCGGTTCAAGCCCCCAGTACTCCCGGATTGCCTGGTAGAGTGGTCCACCCCTGTTATTCTTAGTAAATATGAATGTGTCTATGAAATTTAGTCAACTGGAAACCTACGATGTGGCATGAACCCTAGGACAGAGAAATGATTGAATCAATTGTTCTACATAGTTGTATTTATATACATGAATAAACTAAATTGTTAGCCATTGCCTGTAAATAAGTATGAGCTGCCTGTTAGAATAAGAGCTACCTAAGATAACTGAACAGTTACCTGTGAAATCGTTTGTTGCGTGTATTAAATTGTGGAAATACGAGCTGCCTGTATATAAACAGGAACTGAATTGTGAATGATGAAATCTAGATTGGAATAATATGGTGAGCATGAGCATGAACCCTACAGAGAGTTAGGAGTAGAGCTCCTGTGGTTTGATGGAAAATTTGGAATGTGGATGAGAAGTGTGCTGGCTCTTGAGTACGTGATACCAAGGAGAGCGATTGTCCACTTTTTATGTAGAGCGGAGCTAGCCGCCCTTGGGTTGGGACTCGGGGTTAAGATTGGCCACTCTACATCGACTTCTATTGGTCCTCGTGTACATGGTACCGAGGCGAGCTACTAGTGTAGGGAGGGAGCTAGCCACCCCAGGGGGCCCGAGGTTCAGCTAGCTGATGAGTGGCTACTCATCATAGCTAAATAAGCTAAAGTTAAGCTAGGAACTGGGTTAAACAATATTAAATTAACACATAAAGAGGGTTAAGTGTGGGAATCAAAGAAAAAGAGCTAAAATCTTAATTCTGTGTTAAAATTGCATAATTAGGTCAATAAACGAGATATTCTTGAGAAATAGGTCAAATGGTGATCCAAGTGTTAATTGAACACACAAACGAGTTTAAAAGATCAAATCAAAAGTATAATTAACTTCTTAAATGTTCAATTAAGCACATATAAAAACTTGGAGGCATTTGGACATCATTTAGGCCTTGGAATTAAAGATTTACATTTAGGTCCTTTACGCATCACATTTCCTTCTTTAGAAAATTTTCCCAGACCTATTTGTAACCTGCAGGGACCTCTTTGAAAACCCTTAGGGTCCATTCAGTTATCATTTATTACCACTTATGGACCTACCTATAAATGTTCTACCCCTTCACTGAAGGGCTCACCCTGCAATTTTCCCATTAGAACTTGTGCACACCTCTTCCCGCGCATGCACTGTTCATGCAAAGAACACGTGCATGCTCAACCGTCCATTCTCGCATAGATCTTGATCTACGGCTCAAGCTGACATGAAGCTTCGCGCAAAGCGATGCGTGCAGTGTAACGACCCGGTTCCCGAGTCCCTATGAGACACGAGAACCGGACCGACTCGACTAATCCCAAGACCTAGTCGTCCAACGAGGAAGTAACCAAAAGAGCAGTAAAATAAACCACATTCAGCATGTATATAACTAACAGTAAGAAAGTACAGCAGTAAGGAAAGAAACTACTACAGTAGATACCACCACAACAGTAGAACAACATTTATCATATAACAAGAACTGCAGGAAAAGAAAGTACAGCGGAAACAAAAACTACTCATTAGAATCGAAACAAAAGAGGTACAAAAGACTGTGGTAAACTCTACTGGACCCTACTTGGCCCAGCGTCCTCTGCAGCCGCCGACCCTGGCTGCTCAACACCTGGTCCTGAAAAAGGTAACGAGTGTAACACGTCAGCAAAACGCTGAGTAGAGTGGCAAACTAACTAAAAGCAACAGTAGAGTGTACAGTAGCTGTTATGTTCTATTACTTCCTTTATTCACATCTTTCAATTTTTCTCACTATTTCATTTATTTCTAAGATCCTTTACTTGATCTCGAATGTCCTCGTGGGAACGATCTTGATTGCAGTCTTTTCCAAAAGTAGAAGTAGCACGTGGTGCTCTCCTGGCCGGGAGAGTCCCCCGTGGTGATCCTACCCTCAGTCAACCACCCCAAGGTCACTGACAGACGTAACGGCGACTACGACATGCGTGATAAACGCACAGGTAGCTAGCCCGCACTGGCACGCGGTCAGTCGTTTCCGTTAACGGGTGCGCCCAAAGCACAGCACGGAACCAGGGCAGAGCCCTCTCAGTAACAGGGGTCCAACCCCTCCACAGTAACCAAACCGGGGCCTTGCCCCTCCACAGTCCGCGCACCCTCGCCTGACTACCCTGGTTTGCCCTAGTGGGCCTAACAAGTCGGTGAAGGAGGCTAGCAGAACCCCGGGGCCCGTGGGGTAGCTAGTACTCTCCTAACACTAGTAGCTCTCCTCGGTACTACGTACACGAGGGCCAACAAGTCGGTACAGAGCGGCCAATCCTAACCCCGGATCCCTGGGGCGGCTGACCCCACTCTGCACTAAACAGGTACAGGTACTTCCCTTGGTACTGCGTACTCAAGAGACAGTACAAACTACATCTCAGTTCCATTCCTTTTTCTTTCCAGGAGTTCCACTCCTAATTCCTCGTAGGGTTCCAGCTCTTTATCTCAGAACATCATATGTTTCACCTTCCAGTTTCACGTTCTCACAATCCATGATCTCAATCATGTTTCTTTATTCATAACAGGCAGCTGTTAATTCAATTTACAGGCAGCTTTATATTCCTTTCCATTTTTCCAAGACTGCAATATTATACATTCCACTAGTTTTTCCATCCTAGGGTTCATGTCACATCCTAGGATCTAGCATACAACTAGTTTCCAGCCCTAGGATTCATGCATCACCTAGGAGCTATCATTCCATACATTTCTCATTCCTAGGATTCATGCAATGTCCTAGATTCTAGTTATGGTTCCATACTTTAACAGATTTTAAAAATAAACTTAAGCCACTCTACCAGGTACAACGGGAGTAATGGGGGCGTGATCGGGAATCCCGCGTGCCTCCGCGACTCCCAAGACTGCAACTGAACGAGGTCCTATCACAAGGATCAAACTGTAACGACCCGGTTCCCGAGTCCCTACGAGACACGAGAACCGGACCGACTCGACTAATCCTAAGACCTAGTCGTCCAACGAGGAAGTAACCAAAAGAGCAGTAAAATAAACACACATTCAGCATGTATGTAACTAACAGTAAGAAAGTACAGCAGTAAGGAAAGAAACTACTACAGTAGATACCACCACAACAGTAGAACAACATTTATCATATAACAAGAACTGCAGGTAAAGAAAGTACAGCGGAAACAAAAACTACTCACTAGAATCGAAACAAAAGAGGTACAAAAGACTGTGGTAAACTCTACTGGACCCTACTTGGCCCAGCGTCCTCTGCAGCCGCCGACCCTGGCTGCTCAACACCTGGTCCTGAAAAAGGTAACGAGTGTAACACGTCAGCAAAACGCTGAGTAGAGTGGCAAACTAACTAAAGGCATTAGTAGAGTATACAGTAGCTGTTATGTTCTATTACTTCCTTTATTCACATCTTTCAATTTTCTCACTATTTCATTTATTTCTCAGATCCTTTACTTGATCTCGAATGTCCTCGTGGGACGATCTTGATTGCAGTCTTTCCCAAAAGTAGAAGTAGCACGTGGTGCTCTCCTGGCCGGGAGAGTCCCCCGTGGTGATCCTACCCTCAGTCAACCACCCCAAGGTCACTGACAGACGTAACGGTGACTACGGCACGCGCGATAAACGCACAGGTAGCTAGCCCGCACTGGCATGCGGTCAGTCGTTTCCGTTAACGGGTGCGCCCAAAGCACAGCACGGAACCAGGGCAGAGCCCTCTCAGTAACAGGGGTCCAACCCCTCCACAGTAACCAAACCGGGGCCTTGCCCCTCCACAGTCCGCGCACCCTCGCCTGACTACCCTGGTTTGCCCTAGTGGGCCTAACAAGTCGGTGAAGGAGGCTAGCAGAACCCCGGGGCCCGTGGGGTAGCTAGTACTCTCCTAACACTAGTAGCTCTCCTCGGTACTACGTACACGAGGGCCAACAAGTCGGTACAGAGCGGCCAATCCTAACCCCAGGTCCCTGGGGTGGCTGGCCCCACTCTGCACTAAATAGGTACAGGTACTTCCCTTGGTACTGCGTACCCAAGAGTTAGTACAAACTACATCTCAGTTCCATTCCTTTTTCTTTCCAGGAGTTCCACTCCTAATTCCCCGTAGGGTTCCAGCTCTTTATCTCAGAACATCATATGTTTCACTTTCCAGTTCACGTTCTCACAATCCATGATCTCAATCATGTTTCTTTATTCATAACAGGCAGCTGTTAATTCAATTTACAGGCAGCTTTATATTCCTTTCCATTTTTCCAAGATTGCAGTATTATACATTCCACTAGTTTTTCCATCCTAGGGTTCATGTCACATCCTAGGATCTAGCATACAACTAGTTTTCCAGCCCTAGGATTCATGCATCACCTAGGAGCTATCATTCCATACATTTCTCATTCCTAGGATTCATGCAATGTCCTAGATTCTAGTTATGGTTCCATACTTTAACATATTTTAATAGTAAACTTAAGCCACTCTACCAGGTACAACGGGAGTAATGGGGGCGTGATCGGGAATCCCGCGTGCCTCCGCGACTCCCAAGACTGCAACTGAACGAGGTCCTATCACAAGGATCAAAACACAAGGAGTGTCTCAAAACAGAGTATAGTTACTGTAGACGGGTATAGGAACTAATTTTGAAAAGAAGCAACTCGAATCGCGGAAAACGGAGCCCGAACGGCCCCTAAACGGGTTGAAAAAGACGATACTGTGCAAAATCAGACGTCTGGAACTTCTTCCAGACGTCTTAAACAGTGGATCAGAGAATTACCTGTTCAGTGTGGTTTCCCAGACGTCAGAAGTCTGCGGGGACGTCTGTCCTAGCTCCCAGACGTCCGATGGTCACCCCGGACGTCTGGAGGTCACTCCCGCCGTCTGGTACAACTTCCAGACGTCTGATTCGCAAAAGATGGCGAATCAGCGAACCTGCGCACAGCCAACTGCCTCCCTCAGTACGGTCGGTCGACAGGAAGGAAGAAGAAAGCGGAATACACACCTTTCAGACGTCGGTATGAGCTACCAGACGTCGTCCTCGCCGTCTGCCTATCAACCCAGACGTCTGATTCTGGAAATTTTTCCAGAATCAGGGCGCGACTCGGACTCTGCTCGCGACGCCGCCCGCGTCGCACCTCGCGCTCCTGCTGCTCAGACTGCAGCAGGTGCCTCTCCGTGTCGTTCCGCGCCCCCTGCGCCCTCCGCCGGCCGGCCAAGCCGCTCCGGCGAGCTCGCCCTCGCACGCCGCGCCTCCTCCGCGCTCACTGCGGCCGCCGCTGCAGCCCTCGCGCTCGCTCGCTCTCGTGCACAGGAAGGAGAAGAAGAAGGAGACGGTGGAGACGGGAGGGGAGGCGTGGCCCTTTTAAGGCCGCGCGGAGAGGAGAGAGAGAAGGCGCGGCAGGCGTCTGCAGCCGCAGAAGAAAAAGAGGGAATAACGAATATGCGGTCTGCGTGCGCAGGCGCGCAGACGACTCGCGGGTGTGGACTGTAACGGTTTTTCAGACGTCTGTAAACCATCCCAGACGTCTGGCAAGACGTTTGGATGTGATCCCAGACGTCTGGTCAGACGTCTGGGCCACCTCCCAGACGTCTTAAAATACATCCGGGGTACGCGTTCGTTACAATATAACAAACTCAAAGGAAGTTTCGTCCCCGAAACTTGCGCCAACTAGGGTGCAGGAAAAAGACGTCCAATTAACCATAACAAACTCAAAGAGGATCGAGGCCGGTCCGAAAAGACGTACCCGCGAAAAGCTCCGGGTACCGCTCCCGCATTGCCGCCTCAGGCTCCCAGGTAGCCTCCTCGTACCGTTGGCTCCTCCACAAAACCTTTACCAAGGGTACTTGCTTTCGTCTCAACCGGCGGACGGCTCGGTCTAGGATCTGCACTGGCCGCTCGAGGTAGGTCAGGTCGTCGCTCACCTCGACGCTCTCTTGACTCAGTACGTGGCTGGGATCGGCTACGTACTTCCTGAGGTTGGACACGTGGAACACGTCGTGCACACTAGAAAGCTGCGGGGGAAGGGCAAGTCTGTAAGCAACGGGTCCAACCCGCTCCAGGACCTCAAAGGGCCCCACAAACCTAGGCGCGAGCTTCCCTCTCACCCCAAACCGTTGTAAGCCCTTCATGGGCGAAACACGAAGGAAGACATGGTCCCCAACCTCGAACTGCACGTCTCTGCGTCTGCGATCCGCGTAGCTCTTCTGTCTGCTCCCGACAGAGCGGAGTCGTCTGTGGATCTGCTCAACTACCTCCTGACTCTGCCGGATCAACCTGGGGCCAACCTCCCACTTGGTCCCCACCTCAACCCAACTCAAGGGTGTCGTACACTTCCGTCCGTACAGAGCCTCGTAGGGAGCCATGCCGATGCTCGAGTGATAACTGTTGTTGTATGCAAACTCCGCCAGGGGCAGGTGCTCCTCCCAAGAGCCCCTCCAGTCCAGTACACAGGCACGCAAAAGGTCCTCAAGTGTCTGTATCGTGCGCTCAGACTGTCCGTCCGTCTGGGGGTGGTAAGCCGTGCTAAACCTCAACCTCGTCCCCAAGGCCTGCTGAAACTCAGCCCAAAACTGGGACGTAAAGCGGGTATCCCGGTAGGATACGATCTCCCGCGAAACTCCGTGTAGTCGCACCACATCACGGATATACCTCTCTGCCAACTGTGCTGGTCCCAAAGTGACTCGGATCGGCAAGAATCGCGCCGTCTTCGTCAATCTATCCACTATTACCCAGACTGCGTCATGTCCCTGCTGGGTAACAGGTAAGCCCACCACCAAGTCCATGGTGATGCTCTCCCACTTCCACTCTGGCACTGGAAGCGGCTGAAGCGGCCCTGCAGGCCTCTGATGCTCGGCTTTCACCTGCTGGCACACTAAGCACTGCTGCACGAACTCACCCACATCCCGCTTCATCCCTCTCCACCAAAACTCGCGTCTCAAGTCATGGTACATTTTCGTGTTTCCGGGATGTATGGTGAATCAGGAACCGTGTGCCTCAGTCAGGAGCTCTCTCAACAGCTCCTCGTCTCTAGGGACGCACAACTGTCCCCTCAAGCGTAACACCTGGTCTGTGAAAGAGAAGTCCCCTTGGTCCCCTGATAGTACTCTGTCGCGCAAAGACTGCAGGTACGGATCAGCCATCAGTCCTGTGATGATACGGTCTATCAGCTCTGGCCTGGTCTGCCGTGTCACCGTCACTGCCCCACAGTATCCTCGTAACTCTAGAGGTCGCCAACTGCCCACCTCCTCCAAAAGGCTCCAACTCTGTAACTGTAGACTGGCCAAGCGTGCGGGCGCCTTACGGCTCAAGGCGTCAGCCACCACATTGGCCTTTCCCGGGTGGTAGGAGATGCTGCAATCGTAGTCCTTTAGGAGCTCCAACCAACGTCTCTGTCTCATGTTAAGCTCCTTCTGGTCAAAAAGATATCTGAGGCTCTTGTGATCTGTAAAAATCTCGAAGGTCTCACCGTACAAGTAGTGCCTCCAGGTCTTCAGCGCGAAGACAATAGCTGCCAACTCTAGGTCGTGGGTAGGGTAGGTATGCTCATGGGGCTTCAGTTGCCGCGAAGCGTAAGCGACAACATGACCCCTCTACATGAGCACACCTCCTAACCCCTGCAAGGAAGCGTCCGTGTACACAACGAACCCGCCACTACTGTCACGGATGGTGAGCACGGGAGCCGAGGTCAACCTCTCCTTCAGCTCCAGAAAACACGCCTCACAGGCGTCTGTCCAAGCGAAAGGCATGTCCTTCCGGGTCAACTGTGTCATAGGACGCTCAATCTGCGAAAACCCTCTGATGAACCGTCTGTAGTAACCTGCCAGTCCCAGGAAACTGCGAATCTCAGTGACTGAACGCGGTCTCTCCCACCTGAGCACTGCCTCGACCTTGGCGGGGTCCACCGCCAGGCCGTCACCAGAGATCACATGACCCAAGAAGGTCACCTCCCTCAACCAGAACTCGCACTTGCTGTATTTGGCGTACAGCCTGCGTCGTCTCAGAGTGTCCAGAACCATCCGCAAGTGCTGTCCGTGCTGCGTCCGATCTCTAGAATAGATGAGCACATCATCTATGAAAACCACCACGAACTGATCCAAGTACGGTCTAAACACCCTGTTCATCAGGTCCATGAAAGCAGCAGGGGCATTGGTCAGCCCAAACAGCATGACCAAAAACTCGTAGTGTCCGTACCGGGTGCGGAAAGCTGTCTTGGAGACGTCGGTCTCCCTGATCCTCAACTGGTGGTATCCAGACCTCAAGTCTATCTTGGAAAACACAGTGGCACCCCGCAACTGGTCAAACAAATCATCGATCCTCGACAGCGGATATCTGTTCTTGATGGTGACCCTATTCAGCTATCGGTAGCCCACACAAAGGCGTAGGGTCCCATCCTTCTTCTTCACAAACAGTACCGGGGCTCCCCAGGGAGACGCACTGGGCCTCACGAAACCTTTTTCCAAAAGGTCCTGCAACTGGGACTTGAGCTCTCGCAGCTCAAGCGGTGCCATCCTGTATGGCGCGGTGGAGATGGGGCTGGTCCCTGGTACTAGTGAGATCTGAAACTCGATCTCACGCTCGGGCGGTAGTCCTAGTAACTCGTCCGGAAACACGTCGGGGAACTCTCTGACCACCGGGATGCTCTGGAAGTCTGCCACAGGGCTGGGCTCTGCCACCACACAGGCTAGGAAGCCCTCACACCCCTGGCTCAAAAGTCTCGCCGCCCGAAGTGCCGAAATGCACCTGAAACCTCCGTCCACTGGCTGCCCGTGAAACTCGAAAGAAGGCAACTCCGGAATGGAGAAGACAATCTTCCTCTCAAAACAGTCTACCAAGGCGTGGTAAGCGGACAGCCAATCCATCCCCAGAATCACTCCAAAGTCCTCCATCTGTATCATAATCAGGTCAGCTGGCAGGCCATGTCCCCCGATGCTGACCTCGCAACCCGTGTACACCTCCACAGCTACAAACAGCTGACCACTCGGACCTCTGATTACGAACGGATTCTCTAACAGTGTATAATCCTGGTCCAAACTAACTGCGAAACTGGCTGCGACAAACGAGTGCGTAGCGTCGGAATCGAAAAGCGTGCAAACGAGTCTGCCAGAAACTGAAACCATACCTGCTACCACGGATCCCGATGCTCTGGCGTCCCTGTGTGTTAGGGCGTTGATACGCCCCTCAGCTCTAGGTGCGGACGAAGCAGCCACACTCTGCGTCGGACGGGTAGGTGCTGGCCGGTACCCTCCTCGCGACTGCTGTCCTCCTCCTCGTGCCTGGGAACCGCGGCCTCCTGTGCGCCCTCCAGTGCTCTGCACGGGAAGTATCTGCTGACCTCCTGCCCTAGATGGGCAGTCCCTCCTAACGTGGCCCGGCTGGCCACACTGGTAGCAGAGGGGAACCCGACTCCCGCCCTCAGTGAGTCCCTACTGTCGGCTAGGCGGGGGTCCGGTGCTGGCGACTGGCCCCTGTCGAGGGCCCCCAAAGGCCACTGATGGCCCTGCACAACGTGACGGCTCTCCTGCGGACGCCACGTGTCTCCGTTCTCGCCGGCCCTGTGAGAAGTCTGGCTGAAAGGGCCTCTTCCGCCGCCATCAGTCTCCCGCGCGGACGGGTTGGTCTCCTCATAAGTCATAGCTACCTCTACCACCCTCGAAAACTTCGGCAGCTTCAGGGGTTTGACATACCCCCGGATCGCAGGCCGGAGCCCCTCAGTGAACCTCCAAAGGCGCTCCTCCTCAGTGGCTACCGCTGTCGCTGCAAAGCGGGACAGCTCCAAGAAACGAGTGCGGTACGCGCTCACAGTTATCGTCCCTTGGCGGAGAGTGTGGAACTCCCGCCTCCTCTGGTCCTGCCACGTCTGGGGAAAGTACTGCTCGCAGAAGAGGGTGACGAACTGGTCCCACGTCATCTCGTCCCTCTCCTGTCCCCGGATCGCCCTCCACCACCGGTGTGCCGCACTCTCCAGCTGGTACGTGGCAAAGGCCACGCGGCACTCCACCGGGGGGCGAAGGGTGTCGAAGATCTTCTCCAGCTGCTCAAGCCAGTCCTCTGCCTCGGTCGGGTCCTCATCCCCCTTGAAGGAGGGGGGCTTCAGCTTCCGGAACTGCCCGAAAAGCTCGAAGTAGCGCTGTAGGGGAGGTGCTGGTGCACCTCCAGGCGAAGGTGCCTCATGTACAGAAGTGTCGGAGGAAGGTGGGGGCGGCAGGGGCCCATCCCCTCCCTCGTGTCCAGCGCCGCGTCCGTCGCGTGGTCCCACAGAGGACTCCCCCTCTGCAGCCCCAGGAGGAGGTGCTCGGGGCGGTGGGTGGAGCTCCTCTCGTACAATATCCCGTATCAGTCTGGCGAGGTCCTGGGCCTGGATGCCAGGGAGTGGTGGCTGGTCCACCGAGACGTCAACGACAGCACGTCCACCTCGCCGACCTCGCCCTCGGCCGCACCCGCGGCCAGTCTCGCCAGTCCCGCAACGAGGCATCTCCTGCAAGGAGACGCGAAACAAAACGGAAACGTCAGAACAGACGGTACCTAACAAAACTTCTAAGAGCTCATGTCAAGAGATATGTTGTGGTGGCTACTCTAGCTATAAACATGTGAATTGGTTATTTTCCAGTCAGTTGATTCACTTCTCGGGACGACCTTGCTCTGATACCATCTTGTAACGACCCGGTTCCCAAGTCCCTACGAGACACGAGAACCGGACCGACTCGACTAATCCCAAGACCTAGTCGTCCAACGAGGAAGTAACCAAAAGAGCAGTAAAATAAACCACATTCAGCATTAATATAACTAACAGTAAGGAAGTACAGCAGTAAGGAAAGAAACTACTACAGTAGATACCACCACAACAGTAGAACAACATTTATCATATAACAAGAACTGCAGGTAAAGAAAGTACAGCGGAAACAAAAACTACTCACTAGAACAGAAACAAAAGAGGTACAAAAGACTGTGGTAAACTCTACTGGACCCTACTCGGCCCAGCGTCCTCTACAGCCGCCGACCCTGGCTGCTCAACACCTGGTCCTGAAAAAGGTAACGAGTGTAACACGTCAGCAAAACGCTGAGTAGAGTGGCAAACAAACTAAAGGCAACAGTAGAGTGTACAGTAGCTATTATGTTCTATTACTTCCTTTATTTACATCTTTCAATTTTCTCACTATTTCATTTATTTCTCAGATCCTTTACTTGATCTCGAATGTCCTCGTGGGAACGATCTTGATTGCACCTCTCTGCGTCTAGTGGTAGAAGTAGAACGTGGTGCTCTCCTGGCCGGGAGAGTCCCCCGTGGTGTTCCTACCCTCAGTCAACCACCCCAAGGTCACTGACAGACGTAACGGTGACTACGGCACGCGCGATAAACGCACAAGTAGCTAGCCCGCACTGGCACGCGGTCAGTCGTTTCCGTTAACGGGTGCACCCAAAGCACAGCACGGAACCAGGGCAGAGCCCTCTCAGTAACAGGGGTCCAACCCCTCCACAGTAACCAAACCGGGGCCTTGACCCTCCACAGTCCGCGCACCCTCGCCTGACTACCCTGGTTTGCCCTAGTGGGCCTAACAAGTCGGTGAAGGAGGCTACCAGAACCCCGGGGCCCGAGGGGTAGCTAGTACTCTCCTAACACTAGTAGCTCTCCTCGGTACTACGTACACGAGGGCCAACAAGTCGGTACAGAGCGACCAATCCTAACCCCGGGTCCCTGGGGTGGCTGGCCCCACTCTTCACTAAACAGGTACAGGTACTTCCCTTGGTACTGCGTACCCAAGAGACAGTATAAACTACATCTCAGTTCCATTCCTTTTTCTTTCCAGGAGTTCCACTCCTAATTCCCCGTAGGGTTCCAGCTCTTTATCTCAGAACATCATATGTTTCACTTTCCAGTTTCACGTTCTCACAATCCATGATCTCAATCATGTTTCTTTATTCATAACAGGCAGCTGTTAATTCAATTTACAGGCAGCTTTATATTCCTTTCCATTTTTCCAAGACTGCAGTATTATACATTCCACTAGTTTTTCCATCCTAGGGTTCATGTCACATCCTAGGATCTAGCATACAACTAGTTTTCCAGCCCTAGGATTCATACATCACCTAGGAGCTATCATTCCATACATTTCTCATTCCTAGGATTCATGCAATGTCCTAGATTCTAGTTATGGTTCCATACTTTAACATATTTTAATAGTAAACTTAAGCCACTCTACCAGGTACAACGGGAGTAATGGGGGCGTGATCGGGAATCCCGCGTGCCTCCGCGACTCCCAAGACTGCAACTGAACGATGTCCAATCACAAGGATCAAAACACAAGGAGTGTCTCAAAACAGTGTATAGTTACTGTAGACGGGTATAGGAATTAATTCTGAAAAGAATGCAACTCGAATCGCGGAAAACAGAGCCTGAACGGCCCCTAAACGGGTTGAAAAAGACGATACTGTGCAAAATCAGATGTCTGGAACTTATTCCAGACGTCTTAAACAGTGGATCAGAGAATTACCTGTCCAGCGTGGTTTCCCAGACGTCCAGAAGTCTGCGGGGACGTCTGTCCTAGCTCCCAGACGTCCGATGGTCACCCAGGACGTCTGGAGGTCGCTCACGCCGTCTGGTACAACTTCCAGACGTCTGATTCGTAAAAGATGGCGAATCAGCGAACCTGCGCACAACCAACTGCCTCCCTCAGTACGGTCGGTCGATAGGAAGGAAGAAGAAAGAGGAATACGCACCTTTCAGACGTCTGTATGAGCTACCAGACGTCGTCCTCGCCGTCTGCCTATCAACCCAGACGTCTGATTCTGGAAATTTTTCCAGAATCAGGGCGCTACTCGGCCTCCGCCCGCGTCGCACCTCGCGCGCCTGCTGCTCAGACTGCAGCAGGTGCCTCTCCGCGTCGTTCCGCGCCCCCTGCACCCTCCGCCGGCTGGCCAAGCCGCTTCGGCGAGCTCGCCCTCACGGCAGAGCTCCGCTCTCGCACGCCGCACCTCCTCCGCGCTCACTGCAACCGCCGCTGCCGCCCTCGCGCTCGCTCGCTCTCACGCACAGGAAGGAGAAGAAGGAGGAGACGATGGAGACGGGAGGGGAGGCGTGCCTTTTAAGGCCGAGCGAGGAGGAGAGAGGAGCGTGGCAGGTCGCCTGCAGCCGCAGAGAGAGAGAGGGAAAAAGAGAGAGAGAGAGAGGAATCGCGGATCTGCGCGCACAGGCGCGCAGACGAATCTTCCGTGCGAAAATAACTGTTTTCCAGACGTCTGGAAACGATCCCAGATGTCTGGATGTGATCCCAGACGTCTGGTCCGACGTCTGGGCCACCTCCCAGACGTCTTAAAAGATGTCTGGGGCACGCATTCGTTACACCTATATTTGGACTTGGCCAAGATTTTTGGGTAAAATTCATATCCGAACTCAATTAAATTTAGGTTGGATTTTATCTATTTTTTTCGAGTTGGGTTAGGTCAGGTTTGCAAAGACTTGCATCCCTAGCATTATGGTATGCGTCCTATGGTTTTCTCCTTTTGTTGTAGAGGATTCTCTACATAAATCCGTATTTCTTGTAAGTTGTTGATTCTACTATACGTGTTATATCTGTTGGTGTAAGGGTACCTCAATCATTGATTTTGATGATAACAAAACACTTGTTATTTAATATTTGCATTTGAGTTATAGTTTTAGGAATAATGCAAATGGATTCAAGTGTGAAGGAGCTCAAGCTCACGTCCATGGCAAAATGGAAGAGGTTGATGGAGGAGAAGAGAAGATGGAGCTTCGCATGGAGCAAGAGCTTGAGATAGGAAGAATAGGATAGATGTCTTCTTCTTCTTTGTATTTGTACTCTTTATTTGTTTTGCCTTTTACTTTTCTTAGATTCATTGTTAAAGAGCCTAAGGTAGCAAACATTAGTCTTGGGAACACTTACACTACCCTATGATACTTAGACAATCTTAGAAATTACTTAGAAAACCAAAACAGTAATCAAACAGCCTGATCAGACGTCCAATCTGGACTTCAGACGTCTAATCTTAGACTCTAAGACGTCTGATAATTTGTACAGATGTCCAAACACTTAGGCTGGACTTAGTGTATTATGTTCATTGGTTTCAAACGACCAACCCATAGTCCAAACATCTGAAGACCTTGCCAAACATCCAATTAGAGGACCATCGTCCTCTTAGACAAAATCTTGGTGGATTGACTTATGATTATGTTTAATTACATTTCTAGACGTCAATAGATCATCACAGACGTCTGATAAATAGATGTTAGGCACTCACAACCCAAATCACTTTTTGTCAGATGATTATAGCCGTTTGAGCCTTGGGAAATTCATTCCCGAAGCAATTTCTATTTCCAGACGTCTAGACACTTTGCTAAACGACCGACCTACCGTCTAACCAACAAGACTTTAGAACCCTATTTCGATCGTGTCAAAATAGGAAGTAATCCATCTTAAGATTAGACATCTAATTATATTCCCAGATGACTTAAAACACCATCTTAGACGTCCGTCTTGATCCAACATCGTCTTAATGATCAACCCTTCTAGATTAGATGACCGACCATTAGATCAGACGAAGACCCAAATGTCTAACCTTAAATCTAGACGTCTATTAACCCTGTCAGAATCATAAATAACCTTGATTTCGGCCTGATTTTCCTTAGATTTATTCCTAATGGCTATGAAAGCCTTCTAAGGCCTTCTAAACCCTTCTTGGGGCCTCTATAAATAGAGAAGCACCCTTCCTAAGCCAAATACACCAAAGCAGTACTTCTTTCACTCATATTGTGTCAAAGAGAAGAGAGAATAAAAAAGGAAAGTCACCTCACTCTCCACGCTTCTAAGCACACATCCGAGAGCACCCTTTTAGCTATACAACCACTCTCCTGTCTCTGGACATTCGAGAGCGTCTTCGTGCCTTCAGTGGTTCACGCACTCCGACTTCTATTTAAGGGAAGTATCTGTTGTCTATAGGAGCTAGTTAGATTTATACCTATTTAGGCTCTATAGGATATTTGTAATTTTCTTTTGTGGTTTGGTATTCACTTTGCGAATTCTCATCTTCTTCAAGAGATAAAATACTCCTCGTGAAGAGGAGGGAATTTAATGTACGCTACCCTACTTCAAAGTAGCATGGTTATACTGAGGTTGAGTCACGCTCGTTTAAGTGACTCGGATAGTGGATTTGATCGACTCAGTCGATCGAGAAATCCTAAATTGAGAGGTTTAGGTGGTGGTTTTTACCCGAGTTTGGGTTTCCACCTAAAAATCATTGTGTCATTTATGAGATTGCTTTTGTGAGATTGTTTCTTTATATTATCGCACTATTTCGTATCACACTCGATCTCACCCCCTCCATTAGGAATTATAATTGGTATCAGAGCAAGTCTCGCGATATCGGCGTAACAACCTGGTGAGGATCAAATCATGGAGGGAAGCATCACTACAACCAGACATGCTAAGAGGAAATCTACTACCTATCCTCCCTACTTCGACAGGAGAAACTATGAGTATTGGAAACTAAGGATGAAGACGTTTCTTCAAGCCAATGACTTCACCAAATGGGCTAGATGCGAGACTGCCTTCGACATTCCGGAGAAGCCTGAGGGAGGATACTCGTAGCAACAAGTTCGGGAGTTATCTCTCAAAGCAAAGATGATGAACGCCTTATATTGCACGTTGAGCCTAGAGAAATTCAACCACATCTCGTAATGCACCACTACATACAAGATTTGGCACATACTAGAGATAACTCATGAGGGTACCTCAAAGGTAAAAGCTTCTAAGATTAATTTTTTATCTTGAATCTTTCTCTATGAAATCTAATGAATCATTGAGTGAGATGTACACTAGGTTCACTCTTATTGTGAACAACCTTAAGTCTTTAGGTAAGACTTTTGTTAAGGGGGAGCTTCAAGGAAAGGTTCTTTGTTCTCTTGGATCGGAGTGGGAACAAAAGGTCACTGCCATAGAAGAAGCGAATGAAGTTAAGGAGCTCAACATGGAGGATCTCTTAGTCAATCTCATGGCCTATAAGACGAAGATGAGCAAAAGAAAAAGAACACACCGAAGTCAAAGCCAAGGAAGACACTCGCCTTCAAAGCCACTTCGAACAGCGAGGTAAGTTCCGACAATGATGACCTTAGGATTTTATTTAAGAATTTTCTAAGTTTTGCAGTAACTCAAAGAAGGAGAAGGAGAGGACGGAACAAGATAGCTTGGTATGCTGCTATCATTGCAACGAAAAGGGGCATCTTCGACCCGAATGTTCTCTTCTCAAGAAAGAGAAGAAGCAAGGAAAGGAGAAGAAATATAAGAAGAAAGCATTCCAGGCTACTTGGGATGACTTCACCTCGGAGAAGGAAGAAGAGGAGAATCCCGAGACCAAGAACGAAATCGCTTGCATGGGTTTCATGACCATTGTGAGTGATAGCGATGAAGATAACAACTCCGACAATGAGAAGGTAAACCCTTTTTCTTTTAATGAGTTGCAAGAAGCTTTAGAGGAACTTTATGTTTTAAGTAAAGCATTGAAATTAGAGAATAAAAAGCTAAAAAAGGAATCTAGGACCTTAAAGATTGAAGTAGATAATCTTGTTGCAAAAGATTTAGATTTAAATGCTTCTTTTGATTCTATCAAAATTGAATAGAATAGTCTTGTTTTAGAAAATAATGAGCTAATCTTAGAAAACACAAACATGATAGAAGAAAATAACTTACTTAAATCTGAAATTTCATGTTTAAAACTTAAAATAAGCATTATAGAAAAGGAACTAGCTAGTCTAAAAGAAAATTCAGATAGCCTTTTATGTAAATTAATAGCTAGTCCTAAGGTTGAGAAAGGCTCTTGTTCAAGGAGACCCACTAACAAATTGGGATCCAAATTGACTTAGATACCGAAGAGAGAACTTGAAACTTGTTTTATAGGTTTCAAGGGAGATTACAATATGAGAGATTGGACCTACAAGATGAAGGACGGTCTACTCAAGCTAGGTGGACCAACATCAAGACCAAGGAAGAAGACGAGGAGATCGATGAGGCGACTGGCGGGTGATCAAACCGCCTTGCGTCAACCATTCGATTGGAGACCAACACCGATGCCTAGACCTCCAAGCTTTGGATGGGAACCCCATAAATTTTGGCATCCACTTAAAGGGCCTTTTTATTGGCCATGGTAAATGAGGTAATCCCTTTACCCTAATTTTTGTTAAATAGCATCTAGATAGAGGGAGTTAAAAATTTACATGCTATATGTCATTCATTAAGGGGGAGAAATATTTCCTTAAATTAGAAAGGGGGAGATCTCAAAAAATAAACGTATCTATGTTTCCATTAGAAAGGGGGAGTCAATGGATAAAATGAATAGCTATCTTGTTATGACAAAAGGGGGAGAATATTATTCATGTTCTATTATGTCAAAAAGGAAAATTAACCCAAATTAGAAGAGCATGTATTAAGGGGGAGTATAAGGTAAATAATTATAATTGATTAAACCTTTTTGATAATGTCAAAATGGGCGAGAATTTTTTTATTATTATGTGTGATTTTGTCATCATAAAAAAGGGAGAGATTGTTGATCCAAGGGTACATCAATCGTTGATTTTGATGATAACAAAATACTTGATATTTAATATTTGCATTAAGTTATAGTTTCAGGAATAATGCAAATGGATTTAAGTGTAGAGTGATTGCGCAGCAAGCATAGGTCTTAAATGACCTAAATTAAGTTAGAACTTAGCATAACTTAGTGTAATCCATGCATAGATGAGCATACTTTGCATCTTTCTTGCTTTATTTTAACTATGCATCAAATAATGTTATAATGTGCTGATTAAGTGCATTGTGTGGATTGTAGGTAATAGGAAGATCTAAAGCTAAATCTGAAGCTGGATCTGAAGATGGATCTGAAGAACAAAGAGAAGCTAGAGCTACGGTAGAGCTAGAGCAAAAGACTTAGGAATAAATAGTAGAAGAAATAATGTAGGGTTGAGGTATGCTACTCTACTAAGTAGAAATTAATGTAGAGTTAAATTATGAAGAACTTAGGACCAATCCTAACCCTAGGACAGCCTAAGAGACCATCCTAAGCCTTAGCCAATCTTAGATTTGATCACGTTAGCCTAGGAAGACTCAAAACCCTAATTCTAACCCTTCGAGAACCTAAATTAAGGTACCCTAACCTTAGTACACTACCCCTAGACCCTCCTAAGAACCTAATTAGGTTCTCACTAAGACCAATTGACTTGGATCATAATTAATTACATTTGCCTAGTCAATTGGACTCATAGAGTCCAATTGATCTCTGATCTCAACCCACACAAGTTTGATTGGACTCAGTGAGAGTCCAATTGACCTAAGCCTAACCTAATTGAGTAATCTCACTCTCAATTAGGTTTGCACTCATTCAATTAAACTTGTGTCAAGTTTAATTATACATCTATCTTAGTAATTAGGGTTTCCAACCCTAATTCTATGACCTAACCTAACCCAAACCCTTAGGACCTAACCTAGACCACTAGACCACTCAGCCATACACACACATGTTCACGCACGCACACACACACCCTCACCTAGCCGTAAATACACTAAGAGTTCCCTAGAACTCTTATCCAAGTGTGTTACCTTGGTTGCTAAAAATAACAACCAAGAGTAATTCAAATTTTTAGATCCACATTTTGTGGATCTAAAAACCACCTCCAACCTCTCTTGGTTGGCCACATAGAGCTCTCTCTAGAGAGTTCTACACCTCTCTAAAGAGGTTTCCAAGGGTCTATAAAATGACCCCATAGGTGGCCATTTACACCCATCTTGATTCTTGGCTCCATTTAGTATATCTCCACCACCATTCACCTCCACCTCCACGACCCCATCACAATGGCCACTCCACCTCCACGCCAACTCAAGATCATCCTCTCTCACCCTCTTCAAGGGCTAGCCTATGCACCATTGGTCGCCCCTCCATCCCCCTACCACCTCAACCTCAAAGGTCATTGGAGACCACCTTCGATGCCCTTCTTTCTGCTAGATAAGTAGTAGTTCTTCATAACTTTTCTCTGCTTTATTTTTTGCTTAGTAGTTTAGCTCTCTGTCCCCCCTCAATGATGCATGTGTAATCTTCCTGTAGATCCAAGCATGCACTCATTTTTTGCTAGCTAGTTTCGTTTAAGCTTTCTTGTACAAGCTTTCCTCAAACTTCGCTTTGTAGCAACCATTCTGGACTCAACAAAAATCATCCTTTTATATATATGTGTGTGTGTTGCAAAATCACCATGAGCTTCCTTGCCATATTTTCTTGTGATTAAAGTTGCCTATTTTAATTTCTTCATCTTTAGCAACAACATGTCGTGCATAAATATCTAAAAATTATTATAAATCGACGTGCATTTTTAAGCAAGTAGAGAGAGAGAGAGATCGGAATCAAATTTCACATTTCCAAAATGCCTCCCTGAGTTCGACCGAGACTCATCATCTCATTAATTTACAAATATTTTTTATCGAGGGTTTCAAGAGACTATACTACAAACTACGACATATTTCAAAACACGCGTGTAAACGACTGTCAAATGGCACCATTGCTGGGGAAGCAATGCGATTCTTGATTTTTGATCTCTAGAACTTCTTGGTGACAAATATCTCTCTACTTGCTTTTGATGTATAGGAAAACAGGAAAAACAGGATCTACGCATACATCAAGCGCAGATTAAAATCAGGTTCTCATCTCCTCTCTTAGTCTTAGGTTTCCTTTCATGAACCCTAGGTAGATTTTAGTTCGAATTTGCTTTCTGAAAAAAAAAATCTACATATTTTCAAAAAAAATAAAAAGATAAAAAAAAATTCTTTTTTAGGTTTTAGATTAGGTTTCTTTTGAATCTTAGGTTTATTTGAAGAAAAAAAATAGAGAGAAAATTTTGAAAAACATTTTTTTCCTTCAAATAAAAATTTGAAAAAGTAAAAAAAATTGAAAAAAAAAATATTTTGAAAAAAAAAAGTTTTGGTGGAAGGTTTGAATTTAAATTTTTAACCACTTTTAAAAGCCTTTCCACCACATTCTGAAATTCGGCCTGATTTCAAATAGTGAATTCAAATTTTAATTTCCAAAAATACATTTAGCACAAAATTCTAAAATTCGGGAAAGAGCTTCATTTTTAAAATATCTTTCAAACGACACTGTTCATTTGAAGAAATTCAAAGTGTAAAATTTTTAAAAATTCGTGAATTACAAGGGGTCAAACTGACCCAGATTTGAAAATTTTTGAATTTCAAACAGCAATTCCGAACAAGCCGCGAATCTGATCTGACCAAAAATGGTGGGGTTTGAAATATAATATAATTATCTTTCATGTCCATACTTTTCCCGAATTTTTGAAGTTTGTTTAATACTGTTTCAAATTGGAAAACCGACTAGGCATCAAAATTCCAGATTTGACCCCCTGACATTTAAAAATTCCTATTTATTCAGTTGAAATAGTAAAAATTTTAAAAAATATATTCTTTGAAAAGATAATTGAAAAAGGAATCTTTCTGTCGAATTTCAAATTATTTGGATTACATTTGTACCTCAGAGAACTATTTTACTCTTGTTGGTCTGCTGAAACCCTAGAACTGTATGAACCCTAAGTTACACCTTTAGGGTCAAAATTGTAGAGACCACACATTTTGGCTAACCTAGACCAAATCAAGTCTAGTGGCTAGCCGGTGAGCTTGGTCACCTTGTGGGCCACTCACCACAAGTCCCAACTGAAGAAAAAGGGTTAAAAAAAAGTTTGTAAAACATGTAAATAAATCGAAATTTGTTGTCATACTACTAGGTTGTCACAACTGCCTTAGCAAAACCTTAGCCAAATCTGCGGGGCAGAATCAAACGATCGTGGCTCAGTAGTATAAAGGAACCGGAGGTGTGAGTCGAAGGAAGAACCTTTCCCTCAGTCCCCTCGTTCAGATGGTTGGGTTAGCTCTGAGGGTTGGGACTACTTTCAGTCGGTTGTACAATAAATTTTCTCTTCAAGAATTCGAATCTTAACGAAAAATTTAGTCATCTGATCATAAGGACCATCTGATTGACAGGGCCTTAGCCTTATTTGGCTTGGTTGCACCAACCCAAGGGTTGGTTGGTGTATGCAAGGGAGGTCACTTAGACCTCAACTGGTTGGACCTTAGGAGCCACTTCCAAGGAGGCGGAGGCGAGTCACCTCGTCATGACCATCTTCTCACCCCACTTCTTCTGTTCTCTTAGCCAATATGGCTAACCCTAACCCTAGACCTGGACCTGGTCAAAATCCAGGTAATCTGGACCCAATGGCTCGTCTAGAAGCCCAGGTTTCTAAATTTGAGGAATGGTACCAGCATAATATCGACTACATCTTAACAACTCTCGACAGAATGCAGCATCCACCACGAGGAGAACAACTTCTAGATTTCTACAATCCAGCAACATCGATTATTGCACCTCTAGTACAATTTCCTGCAAGCGGAGACGTGTTCGAGCTTAAACCTAATGTAATCAGTCTAATCCAAAATTACTTTTATGGGAACTCAGACGAAGATCCATTTCAGCACTTAGAGGACCTCAGTCGAATCATGGAAACAGCTCGACCTAGGAATGTAGACCTTGGAATTATTCTGATGAAGCTTTTCCCTTTCTCTCTTAAGGACAAAGCTTCATAGTGGTTCAAGACCATCAGGAGGCCAATTTGAACCCGGTCGAATTTACGAGGTGAATTCCTGCAAAAGTTCTTCCCGATTGGTCTCACGAACATGATGAGGCGAGCGATTACGACTCTCTCAAGGACCTGAGGAGAAGTTGCATGACGCCTAGGACTGATTTTACGATCTCCTTAGGAAATGCCTACACCATGGTGTGCCCAAATGGCACTTGCCTCAAATCTTTTACCATGGGGTGGATTACACACATCGGTATATGGCCGATGCATCTAGTGGTGGGAATTTCCTCGCGAAAGACAAGAACAATGCATTTGAGTTGTTCGAGTCTTTAGCGGAGAATTAGATGAATGTCGTGTCATGAACTAGTTCCAGCGGCCTAGACAGCAACGAGTTTGTGTCCATGAGGCTCAAGCAGAGTCTATTCGAGTTGATATGGATATCATTGCCAAGCAGCTGGGTAAGATGGATTTGCTGGGAAAGAAACTCGAATATGTACTTCATGTTCAACTAAATCTAGTTGGAAATTCTGCTGCACCTAGCTCCTCTTATGCACCCCAAGTCCCCCTACTCGAGTTAATCTGCTCACTAGAGATGCTTCTCTATATTCACGAGATCCCGTATATTAGGATCCCGCAAATAATCTCGATCTGGCACCTGATAATCAAGGTTACGCACCACCCGATGATTACAATGCATATTCCCTTGATGAATATATACCTCAGACATCGTCAGCCTACGAAGACGTCAATGCTATTCAAGGATACAGGCATAATAACCCGTACTCAGATATGTATAACCCTGGTTGGCGCTAACATCCGAATTTCTCCTGGTCTAGTAACTCACAGAGACCACATCAAGACCCACACTACCAGATCAGGCAGTACGGGAATGTGCGGAACACATATCCTAGGAAGTAGCCATTCCCGTCTCAACAGCAGCAACCCTGTTCTATATACCAGCCACTGCACCAAGCTGCCAGCCATCCTCCAAAGCGGGCCGACCCTTTGGAGGCATTGAAAGAGGAGCTGCAAGAATCGCTGCAGAAGTCTACATAGGATAGCTTGCAGATCATGAAGGCAATGGCTGGCCAAATGCAAACTATATAGAACACGCAGAACCAACTACTGCAGGAGCATAGAACTCAGGGAGCTTTGCCCTCCGAACCTATCTCGAACCCACGATATGTGCAAAACCAAGGTGCCCCACCTAGGCTTCAAGCACCACAGGGACAGGCACACGCCATATTACAGACACCTCCTACACCACCTGGTTATGCCCAAGGCCAACCGCCTTTAGTACAGAACCCTGCATACTCTGTTCCTTCCGCTCCTCCACCACCTCATGGACAGCATGCTAATGCTAAAGCTGTTTCATTGAGGAGTGGAAAGAAGACATACGACCCACCATTTAGGCAGGCGAGTCCTGATTTTTCTCGCTCTCCATCGCAGGATGGTTCGACTCCATCTCAGGAGCCACCTACGATAGATAAGGGCAAGAGGCCACTTGACCCTGAGATTCCCATCCCTTTTCTAGAGGCTCTGACATGAAATGTTGCGGAGAAAAAGGATTCGCAGAATTTTGATGACCTGAAGTCAATGTTCAAGGAAGTACATATTCAGGTCCCTCTCCACGAGGCCATTGATCACACCCCTGTTGTTGCTAGCTTCTTCAAGGACTACTATACCTCGAAATGACAGTCGAGAATTGGACTACAGGCAGTACTATCGAAGGAGGCTAGCATTGTGATCCCAGCTGACTTACCGCTAAAGAAGAAGACTCTGGTACCCCGCTCATTTCCTACTTTTTGCAGGATTCTCCATTTGATTGAGCCGTTCTAGATCTGGGTTCATCCATCAACTTAACTCCCACTGCTGTATTTGATCAATTTTGATTTGGGGACTTAAAACCCACCTCGGTTATGATTCAACTAGCTGATAGATCAGTGAAAACACCGAGGGGGGTGGTTGAGAACATGACTATAAAAGTCCACAGATTCTGCTTTCCCGTAGACTTTTTCGTTCTCGATATGGAGGTTCCTCCTAACCTCCGTGATGCACCAATCATTTTAGGTCACCCATTTCTGGCGACAGCCTGAGTGAACATTGATTATGCATCAGGGTGTATGAAGATTGCCCTAGGAAATGAGCGACTTAGAATTGACATATTCAGGGCATATAGGAACTTCGACTGTGATCGCATCGACGAGGATGGTGAAGACGAAGAATCAGCATACTATGGTAACATTGGGCTCCTTTGTGACGACCTAATGTCTCATTCGTCTGCACTATCAGGTTTTCTGGACCTTGATCCACACCGGATTGAGACGACTGCACCACACATTTCTTCCCGTGGATCCAATTGTCTGGGGAGTTTATCTAGCCACAACACCCTTGACTCTGATTATCCTGATCCACACATTACTGAATTTCCCATTTATGAAGTCACTGTTGGTGCTAGAGCACCACAATCATTTATTTTGATGATAACAAAACACGTGTTATTTAACATTTGCACTTGAAGTCTTAGATTTTAGGTCAATTGCAAATGTAGACGTGATTAGACGGAATTCGAGCTCGCATCCAGGACGGATTGGAGGAGCTTGGTGGAGAACAGAGGAGATTCGCGAGGAGCGATAGACTGAAGATGGAAGGACAAGAAGAATAGGATAGAATTCCATTTTATTCCTTTCATGTACTTTTGTCGTTATTTTGTTACTCTTTATTTTTTACCTAGATTCATGTTAAAGAGCCTCAAAGTACCCTAACAGTAGTCCTAGGAACACCGGCACAACGATAGGAAACTTAGGTTTTCTGTAGAGAACTTAGAAAACCAATGTAGGGTTCAAACAGAGTTTCCAGACGTCTAATTCCCAAATCAGACGTCTGATAATGTATTTTAAGACGTCTGACTGTTGATTCAGACGTCTGATAACATTTAGGCTGGACATAGTTAGTTCTGTTTGATGAAATCAGACGTCCAGACGTCTTATAAGACGTCTGATGGACTTGCCAGACGTCCAATTAGTGGACCGTTGGCTGCCTTAGCAACCACTGCAGAATATGACCGTTAGAGCCTTATCAGACGTCCATATGCCTTTCCAGACGTCTGATAATTGATCGTTTTGCCTCGGCTGACCCAAAATCTCTTTTCAGAGATTTCCTAGCCGTTGCACTTTCTTGGAAATCCATTCCCACGAAAAAATAGGTTTCCAGACGTCCAGACATAGTGCCAGACGTCTTGTATGTCGTCTGATGGACTTGCGCTAGAACCCTGTTTAGATCTGATCCAAGTCAGGAAGAGACCCGCCCAAAATCAGACGTCTGACCTTATTTTCAGATGTCTTAAAGTGATCTTCCAGACGTCTGATGCCAGAAATAGACGTCTGATAAGCCTGTCAGTGCAATGATTGTTCCTGATTTCGAGCTGATTCACTTGGGCTTTGTACCCAACGGCTATGGAAGCTTTTTTAAGCCTTCCAAAGCCTTCCTAAGGCCTCTATAAATAGAGGGGAGCCTTTACATACCAACACACATCTAAGAAACACAAGACACACCTTGCAATACACTTTCAAACCATTTTGTTTCTCTTGCTCTCTAAGTTCTAATTCTTCATCTTGAGAGCATCAAGCTGTTGTGCACCCGCTCTCCCGCCATTATTCACGAGAGTGACGTTGCGCCGTCACGTGGCACACGCATCCGTGTCGTCGACGCACTCCTTTCAAAGGGAAGCATCCTATTTCCTATAGAAGCTTAGGTTAAATATTACTTTGTTGGCTCTATAGGATTACTTGTTTTATCTTTGTTATTTGGTTGGGTATTCGCTTTGCGAATTCCCGTCTCATTCGCGAGACAAAATCCTTCTCGTGAAGAGAAGGGGTTGAGGTACGCTACCCTCGTCTAAGTAGCGTGGTTGTAATTGAGGTTGAATCACCCTCGTTTTAAAGTGATTCGGTTTAGTGGATTTTGATCAACTTGGTTGATCGGAAAATCCTAACTCGAGAGGGTTAGGTGGTGGTTTTCACCCGATTTGGGTTTCCACCTAAAAATCTTTGTGCCTTTTGTGCGATTGTATTTTGTGAGATTGTTTATATTTATTTCCGCAATTATTACGTCACCCCCTCCTGGTAGGGAATTTCAGTTGGTATCAGAGCAAGTTCTTGCGAGATCGGAGTAACACCCGGCAAGAGATCAAATGGAGGGAAGCACATCAACGATCCGAATCTCCGAGGGGCAGTCCACGTCCCGTCTGCCATTCTTCGACGGGAGCAACTACCCCTACTAGAAGCTGCGGATGAAGACTTGCCTTCAAGCCAATGACTTCACGATTTGGGCCAGGTGCGAGACGCCATTTGAGATCCCAGAAAAACCCACGGGAGGCTACTCGCAACAACAAATTCGTGAACTCTCTTTGAACGCGAAGACCATGAACGCCCTCTACTGTGCGCTTAGCTCGGAGGAGTTTAATAGAATCTCGCAATGCGCCACCGCATACGAGATCTGGCACACACTCGAGGTAACTCATGAAGGTACCTCTAAGGTAAAAACTTCTAAAATAAATTTACTTTCTCAAGAATTTGAATGCTTTTCTATGAAACCTAACGAGTCTTTAAGTGAGATGAACACTAGGTTCACTCTCATTGTAAATAACTTGAAAGCTTTAGGTAAGACTTTCATCAAGGGGGAGCTTCAAGGGAAGCTTCTTCGTTCCCTCGGACCGGAGTGGGAACAGAAAGTCACCGCCATCGAGGAGGCGAACGAAGTGGAGGAGCTCAACATGGAAGATCTCCTAGGCAATCTAATGGCCTACGAGACAAAGTTGAAGCAGAAGAAGAAGGATATACCGGAGCCTAAACCGAAGAAGACTCTCGCCTTCAGAGCCGCGTCGGATAGTGAGGTAAGTTCTGACGACGAAGACTTTAGAATTTTACTTAAAAAATTTTCCAAGTTTTGTAGGGAATTAAAGAAAGAGAAGAAGGAGAGCCCGAGACGTTGCTACCACTGCAACGAGAAAGGGCACCTACGACCAGAGTGCCCTCTTCTCAAAAAGGAGAAGAAGAAGGAAAAGGAGAAGAAATCTAAGAAGAAGGCATTCCAAGCCACTTGGGACGATTCAAGCTCGGAGGAAGAAGAAGAAGAAAAAGAAGAAACCGCTTGCTTTGGTTTCATGGCCAGAGGAAGCGACAGCGAAAGCGGAAGCGACTCAGACAACGAGGTAAGTTACGATTTACAAGAAGCTTTTAATGAACTATTTGAGCTTAGTAAATCACTAAAAATAGAAAACAAAAGCATGAAAAAGAATCTTAGTTTTCTTAAAAATGAAAATTATAGGTTAGAAAAATAACTTAAGGACATAGAAGCTAGTCCTAAAAATGATAACCTATTATTAGAAAATCATAACCTCATCAATGAAAATAATAAATTTATTGAGGAAAATGATAGTCTAAAGTTAGAAATCTATGATTTAAAGACTAAGATGCAAACTATAGAAAAAGAAATCACATGTCTTAGGGAAAATTCTAACAAATTAATCAACAAAGTAGATAATTTTTATAGCCCTAAGGTTGAGAAAGGATCTCCGTCAAGGAGACCTGCTAACCGATCCGGATCCAAGCTCACTTGGATACCGAAGAAAAAATTAGAATCTTATTTTGTAGGGTTCAGGGATAACTACAACACAAAGAACTGGACCTACAAACTCAAGGCTGGTCAACTCAAGTTGGGAGAACCAAGGAGTAGACCAAGGAGGAGAACAAGAAGACCGACGAGACGGAAAACAAACAATGAACCCACCGCACGTCGACCACCAGATTGGAGACCGGCGCCAATGCCCAGGCCTCCAAGCTACGGATGGGAGCCCCATCCGATGTGGCATCCACCACCACCATTCGGGCCATTTTATTGGCCATGGTAGGTGAGGTAAAAATTCTTTACCCTATCTTTTTATCATAAGCATTTAGATAGGGGGAGCAAAAAAAATTATTATAAGCTAATTGTCAATTTTTAAGGGGGAGATATAAGGTAGCTAAATTTCCTTTAAAAAGGGGGAGAAAAAAAAATAGCTATCTTGTTGTTATAAAAAAGGGGGAGGACATTACCTTTGTTAAAAGAAATTTATAGAAGAGCATGTTTTAAGGGGGAGTTATAGAAAATTTAAAATCAATCAAACCTTTTTGATAATGTCAAAAAGGGGGAGGATTTTCTGCATTATTATTTATGATTTTGTCATCATCAAAAAGGGGGAGATTGTTGGTGCTAGAGCACCACGATCATTTATTTTGATGATAACAAAACACGTGTTATTTAACATTTACACTTGGAGTCTTAGATTTCAGGTCAATTGCAAATGTAGACGTGATTAGACAGAATTCGAGCTCGCATCCAGGACGGATTTCCGCAATTATTACGTCACCCCCTCCTGGTAGGGAATTTCAGTCACGACCGAGTATGTTGCAGGTGACAAATCAGTGGATCATTAGACTCCCACCTTCGATTCTACTCCTCCTATTCTGAATTCCATGCCCATCTCTGACTCTGACCTACCCGTGATTGAACTGAAGCCCTTACCTGATTCACTTAAATACGTGTTCCTAGGCGAAAGTGAGACATATACAATCATTATTAGAACTCACTTAACCCAAAAACAGGAGCATCAACTAATTTCAATACTACAAGACCATAGGGCAGCCATATGATGGAATATTGTTGATCTCCGTGGTATTTGCCCTTCGTATTACACTCATCATATTTACACGAATGAGGGGGTGAAACCTTCGAGACAACCTCAAAGACAACTAAACTTGAATATGCTAGAGGTTGTTAAGAAGGAGATCATCAAATGGCTGGACGTGGGCATTGTATACCCAATCTCTGACAGCCAATGGGTGGGTCCTATCCAAATCGTGCCCAAGAAAGCAAGACTCACTATAATAAAAAATGATCAGGGCAAATCCATCCCGACTCGCACCGCGACATCATGGCGGGTCTGCATAGATTATAGGAAACTAAACACGGCTACCCAGAATGATCACTTTCCTTTACCGTTCATCGATCAAATCTTAGAACGGTTAGTCGGACGTAGTTTCTTTTGCTTCTTGGATGGATACTCCGGGTACAATCAAGTTGTGATTAAACCAGATGATCAAGACAAGACCATGTTCACATGTCCCTTTGGAACATTCGCCTTCAAGCAGATGCCCTTCGGCTTTTGCAACACACCAGCAACATTTCAGCGTTGTATGATGGCCATCTTCTCTGACATGATTGGGGATTACGTGGAAGTGTTCATGGATGACTTCTCCATTTTTGGAGACGATTTTCAATCATTCCTTGATAACCTCACAAAGATCCTAAAATGATGTATTGAGGCAAACCTAGTACTATCCTAGGAGAAAAGCCATTTCATGGTGAGGGATGGCATTGTACTAGGACACAGGATCTTTGCAAATGGACTCGAGGTTGACCAAGCTAAATCTGAAGTTATATCTCAATTACCTCCACCTAGCTCGATCAAGCAGATCAGATCATTCTTGGGAGACGTCAGATTCTACAAGAGATTTATATGTGATTTCTAGAAAATCGCATGGCCATTAACGAATCTTCTGGTAGCTGATGCCCCATTCGATTTTAATACCTCTTGTCTCAGTGCCTTCGAGACTTTACGAAGCACTATTTCAGATTCCCCGATTCTCCAACCACCCGACTAGTCGCTCAATTTTGAGATGATGTGCGACGCCTCTGATTTCGCCGTCGGAGCTGTTTTAGGCCAGCGTCAGGAGAAACAACCCTTTGTCATATACTATGCTAGCAAGACGCTGAATGAGGCTTAGCGTAATTACGATATCCACATACCAGGGAAACTCAACAGAGTCCATTGCCAATAAAGATTCATCTGAAAACTGGTCTGAAATAGGAAGGGAGTATGGGATGTGGGCATGGTCCAGTCTGGATAAGTGATTTGCCACAACATTTTGTTTTTCGGCTTTGTCACGTATTTCAATATCAAACTCCTACAATAAAAGGATCCATCCAATAAGACAAGGTTTGGCATCCTTATTTGCCAACAAATGCCGGAGGGCAGAGTGGTCTGTGAAGATTGAATGTTGGAAACATGAGCTACCTACGAATAAACCTTAAATGTGAACAATAAAGTTACATGTTACATATGTAGAACCTGAGAAATGGAAATAGAAATGATGAAACCTGGTATGGCTTAGCCTGAGAAACATGAGCATGAACCCTACGGGGAATTAGGAGTAGAGCTCCTGGAAATAAATGGAATGGAGCTGGAAATGTGAATGGGAAAGTGAGCTGGCCCTTGAGTACGGAGTACCAAGGAGAGCGACTGTCCCCCTGCTTAGTGCAGAGCGGAGCTAGCCGCCCTAGGGTTGGGACCCAGGGTTAGGATTGGCCACTTTGTACCGACTTTTTGGCCCTCGCATACACAGTACCAGGGAGAGCTACTAGTGTAGGGAGAGAGCTAGCCACCCCACGGGACCTGGGGTTCAGCTAGCCGCCTTAAACCGACTTGTTAGGCCCACTGGGCAAATCAAGGTAGTCAGGCGAGGGTGCGCGGACTGTGGAAGGGCGAGACCCCTGTTTGGTTCTTAGGAGCAAGACTGTTACGAACGCGTGCCCCAGACGTCTTTTAAGATGTCTGGGATGTGTCCCAGACGTCTGGGATAGTTTCCAGACGTCTGTAAATCCGTTATTTTCGACACACGCGAGTTGTCTGCGCGCCTGCGCGTGCAGACCGCATATTCGCCTTTCCTCCCTTCTGCGGCTGCAGATTCCCCTGCCGCGAATCCTTCTCTCTCCTCTCCGCGCGGCCTTAAAAAGGGCACGCCTCCCCTCCCGTCTCCACCGTCTCCTCCTTCTTCTCCTTCAGCCAGTGAGCGTGAGCGCGAGTGCGAGGGCGGCAGCTACGGCCGCAGCGAGCGTGGAGGAGGTGCGGCGTGCGAGAGCGGAGCTCTGCCGTGAGGGCGAGCTCGCCGGAGCGGCTTGGCCAGCCGGTGGAGGGCGCAGGGGGCACGGAGCGACGCGGAGAGGGACCTGCTGCAGTCTGAGCAGCAGGCGCGCGAGGTGCGACGCGGGCGGCATCGCGAGCGGAAGCCGGGTGGCGCCCTCTTCTGGAAAAATTTCCAGAATCGGACGTCTGGGTTGATAGGCAGACGGCGAGGACGACGTCTGGTAGATCATACAGACGTCCGAAAGGTTAGTATTCCGCTTTCTTCTTCCTTCCTGTCGGCTGACCGTACTGAGGGAGGGAGTTGGCTGTGCGCAGGCTCGCTGATTCGCCATCCTTTGCGAATCAGACGTCTGGAAGTTGTACCTGACGGCTTGAGTGACCTCCAGACGTCCGGGGTTACCATCGGACGTCTGGGAGCTAGGCCAGACGTTCCCGCAGACTTCTGGACGTCTGGGAAACCACGCTGAACAGGTAATTCTCTGATCCATTTTTTTAAGACGTCTGGAAGAAGTTCCAGACATCTGATCTTACACAGTATCGTCTTTTTCGACCCGTTTAGGGCCCGTTCGGGCTCCGTTTTCCGCGATTCGAGTTGCGTTCTTTTCAGAATTAATTCCTCTACCCGTCTACAGTAGCTATACACTGTTTTGAGACACTCTTTGTGTTTGATCCTTGTGATAGGACCTCGTTCAGTTGCAGTCTTGGGAGTCGCGGAGGCACGCGGGATTCCCGATTACGCCCCCATTACTCCCGTTGTACCTGGTAGAGTGGCTTAAGTTTATTTTTAAAATCTGTTAAAGTATGGAACCATAACTAGAATCTAGGACATTGCATGAATCCTAGGAATGAGAAATGTATGGAATGATAGCTCCTAGGTGATGCATGAATCCTAGGGCTGGAAAACTAGTTGTATGCTAGATCCTAGGTTGTGGCATGAATCTTAGGATGGAAAAACTAGTGGAATGTATAATACTGCAGTCTTGGAAAAATGGAAAGGAATATAAAGCTGCCTGTAAATTGAATTAACAGCTGCCTGTTAGGAATAAAGAAACATGATTGAGATCATGGATTGTGAGAACGTGATACTGGAAAGTGAAACATATGATGTTCTGAGATAAAGAGCTGGAACCCTACGGGGAATTAGGAGTGGAACTCCTGGAAAGAAAAAGGAATGGAACTGAGATGTAGTTTGTACTGTCTCTTGGGTACGCAGTATCAAGGGAAGTACCTGTACCTGTTTAGTGCAGAGTGGGGCCAGCCGCCCCAGGGGCCCGGGGTTAGGATAGGCCGCTCTGTACCGACTTGTTGGCCCTCGTGTACGTAGTACCGAGGAGAGCTAGTAGTGTTAGGAGAGTACTAGCTACCCCACGGGCCCCGGGGTTCTGCTAGCCTCCTTCACCGACTTGTTAGGCCCACTAGGGCAAACCAGGGTAGTCAGGCGAGGGTGCGCGGACTGTGGAGGGGCAAGGCCCCGGTTTGGTTACTGTGGAGGGGTTGGATCCCTGTTACTGAGAGGGCTCTGCCCTGGTTCCGTGCTGTGCTTTGGGCGCACCCGTTAACGGAAACGACTGACCGCATGCCAGTGCGGGCTAGCTACCTGTGCGTTTATCGCGTGTGCCGTAGTCACCGTTACGTCTGTCAGTGACCTTGGGGTGGTTGACTGAGGGTAGGATCACCACGGGGGACTCTCCCGGCCAGAAGAGCACCACGTGCTACTTCTACTTTTGGAAAAGACTGCAATCAAGATCGTTCCCACGAGGACATTCGAGATCAAGTAAAGGATCTGAGTAATAAATGAAATATTGAGAAAATTGAAAGATGTGAATAAAGGAAGTAATAGAACATAACAGCTACTATACACTCTACTGTTGTCTTTAGTTAGTTTGCCACTCTACTCAGCGTTTTGCTGACGTGTTACACTCGTTACCTTTTTCAGGACCAGGTGTTGAGCAGCCAGGGTCAGCAGCTGCAGAGGACGCTGGGCCGAGTAGGGTCCAGTAGAGTTTACCACAGTCTTTTGTACCTCTTTTGTTTCTATTATAGTGAGTAGTTCTTGTTTCCGCTGTACTTTCTTTACCTGCAGTTCTTGTTATATGATAAATGTTGTTCTACTGTTGTGGTGATATCTACTGTAGTAGTTTCCTTCCTTACTGCTGTACTTCCTTACTGTTAGTTATATTCATGCTGAATGTGGTTTATTTTACTGCTCTTTTGGTTACTTTCTCGTTGGACGACTAGGTCTTGGGATTAGTCGAGTTGGTCCGGTTCTCGTGTCTCGTAGGGACTCGGGAACCGGGTCGTTACAAAGACCCTTGTTACTGAGAGGGCTTTTCCCTATACTGGTTCCGTGCTATACTTTAGGCGCACCCGTTAACGGAAACGACTGACCGCGTGCCAGTGCAAGATAGCTACCCGTGCATTTATCGCGTGTGCCGTAGTCACCATTACGTCTGGTAGTGACCTTGGGGTGGTTGATTGAGTGTAGGACCACCACGAGGGACTCTCTCGGTCAGGAAAGCACCACGTGCTACTTCTACTCTTCGGAAAAGACTACAATCAAGATCGTTCCCACGAGGAACATTCGAGATCAAGAAAGAGACCTGATAAATAAACCAAGTGATGAAAGAAAGAATAATTAGTTAAAGAAAGAAAGAAATTGAAAAACAACAGCTACCTGTCCACTTTTACTATTTTAGTTAGCTGGTTGCCACTCTACTCAGCGTTCGCTGATTTCGTGTACTCATAACCTTTTTCAGGTCCAGGTGTTGAGCAGCCAGAGCCTACGGCCGCAGAGGGTGCTGGGCCCAATAGAGCCCAGTAGTTGTAGCTTTCTGTTGTACTCCATTTCCTGTTGTAGTGAGTAGTTGTTACACTTCTGTACTCTTTTATTGTGAACTTTATATTCCTGTACCTGTTTAATTTTCTACTGTTGTGGTGGTGTATACTGTAGTAGTTTGTTTCTTTACTACTGTACTTTTGTTATTGTTAGTTGCTTGCATGGTGAATGTGGTTTATTTTACTACTTTGTGGTTACTTTCTCGTTGGACGACTAGGTTTTGGGATCAGTTGAGTTGGTCCGGTCTCATGTCCTGGAGGGATTCGTGAACCGGGTCTTAACAACAAACAGGCTCATTCATTTCTCTACCCTATGGTTCATGCCACATCCTAGCGTTCCATTCATCTATTTCCACAAGCACATTCTTATTTAAATATTATTAACGAAATCAAACCATTCTACCAGGAAACACGGGAGTAATGGGGTCTTGAATCGCAGACCCAAACGTCTCTGCGAGCCCCAAATGCGTAACACGTTGAAACCCTATACCAGGGAAATACATCACAAAAGGAGAGTTCATAACAGTGTAAAACAGACTCTAGCACGTAGAGGAACTTGAGAGGAAAGTACAGGTATTTTGTTTGCATAAAACGGACCCCGATCGGATCCTAAACAAGTCAAAAACGTGCCTACTATTCAAAATCAGACGTCTGGGAATAGTCCCAGATGTCTTAAAAGGCAACAGACCTTACCTTATGTTCTCTGCGTCTGATTCAGACGTCCAAACTTCTCTGCTATTGTCTGAAGACAGTTCCAGATGTCGGACAATGTCTTTGGTCGTCTGGAAGCACCTCTGGACGTCTGGTGATGTAATCAGACGTCCAAATCCCAAGGCCACACCTGCAAACGCAAACGCAGGCGTGGTAAGCCGCGAACAACCCCTGCACTGCGATATGCATGGCGCAAGGAGATACGTACCTTGCGACATAAGTACTTTCAGAAGTCTAGTCTTAACTCAAGACATCCAGGTATCCCGCCAGTCGTCTGGACTCCACTCTAGACGTCTGATACCAAAAAACTTCCAGTATCAGGAGCTCCTCACAACTCGCTCCGCTTTCTCCTCCTCCCGCAGCGATAGCTCCAACCACCGCAAGAGCTTGAGTAGCTCCTCACCGACTCCTCCTCGAGCTCCACCGAGCTCCCGCGGTTATCTTCATCCTCCCCGCTCCCACTCCCACACACTCTCTAGCTCACGCTCCTCCCCGCTCTTACTCCTTCGTCGGTGGCTCCCCTTCCTTGCCGCGGCAACAGCAGAGGCAGAGGAAAGGTGATGGTCGCAGGAGAAGGTGGAGATGGTGGTGGCTGTGGTGTGAGGAGAGGAGAGAAGGGTGGGGTTTATATAGGAGAGGTTTAGGGTTTGGGTGAGGGTGTGGGGAGAGAGAAGAGCCTCTGCACGCCGCCCATGCGTAGAGCACAAAGCGCAGCACGAAAAATTTCACTTTCAAACGTCCGGGAACGAGTCCAGACGTCTGGACAGATGTCTGACTAAAACTCCAGATGTCTTAAATGGCTAAAAGTGTAACAGGTCATTACAATTATAGGAAATGAAAAAAAAACTTATGGTTAGCTTGTTACGTTACCAAGGATTAAGTATTAGGGGAAATGGCTTGTAATTGGCCTATAGGGTAGAAATCCTCACACAACCCTTCTCTATCTCGATTGTTACACATATTCTGTCCCTACTGAGCCACTTGCCTCATGCCTGCTCTTGTGACCCATTTTCAAGTACCTGTTGCCGTGGTGAAAGCGACTTTTATTGTGGATTTGAGCCCAGGAGGACCTGGGTAAATAAGCGAGCACTTACTTTTGTCTCTTCTTGGGTAGATTATTCGTATATAATGTAAATATTTTGTTGGTGCCTTTTGTTAGATTGTAGCAAGTCAGTTTCTATTGTCTACGGGATGTATATTTATTCGTGGACTTTATGCATGTAAGTTGTTAGTTGATAGATGGTATGGTTATGTGGATGCTTGTGATGATGTGTTAGCAGTAACTGCCCTTTATTTTTGTCTCTGCTTCCCATGTTTTTACCGATTTTGGATGTGGGGTGTGCCCACTTGTGTTTTATCGCTTTTATGTTGCTCCTTAGTGTTGAATGTGGGGTGTGTCCACCTATTTTAATTTTGTGGTATGCATGTACAAGTATAGGTTGCAAGTATAAATTTTGGGAAATATAGAATAAACAGGGAAAATTCTACTGGATTTTCGGTAGGTTTTGACCCTACGATTTAATAAGAAGTCGATTTCCCTAAGACGTACCTAGTTGATAGGATTGCAAATTATAACCCAAACTATCTGGCAGCTAGGACCCTAGCACCTGCACACCAGTGATCCATTCCCGATCCGTTAGGAAGATTATTAGGGCATCACAAACATCCATAGTAGTGTTAGTTGTGGGTACTTGATTAAGTACTATACGGTTTTGTGCCCTAGGGCACATTCTTACCAAGTTGTTGGATCTTTTCTTTTGTTAAATGGTTCAAGATCCCAATGCAAGAAAAGGGGAGACATAAGATTATTTGGTGGAGAGAAAAAAAGGAAGTGGTCGAGTAGGTATAGTTGCTCGATTTAAGATCATCGCTCTAATACCATGTAGAAAAAGAAGGCCAAGAATAATTATATGGAGAGGCTTAATCACCAAGGAAAATCCTATTGTTGAGTTAGCAAGTGCCATGTAGCAGCCATCCAAGGCACGTGGTAGTGCCACGTGGCAAGCAGTAGAGGGCCCTCAGGGTCGACGGTATTGTGGTCTAAAAGACTAAGTTGAATCATTTGCTTAATTATTAAGTTTGCTATTTTTAGTAATTGGGTTTTAGGAAACAATGTTTGGGATTTATTTAATGATAAGATCTTTTATTTCCAAATGATGAGATATGTCTCTCTATATAAAGAAAGTCTTCCTTTGTATTTTCCTTTGAGTCATTAAATACTTCCCATTTTACTACTATACATTCTTTTGATTCTCCACATAGTATCAAAGCAGCGATCTTAGGCTGGTGCCTCGATATCCTACCAAAACCCACCACAATATGTTCAGATCACCAACTTAGGGTGATTTGATGGAGGATGCTGTCTACGGTGGCACTGCTACCATGGGCGGTGCGTGGATAGGTGGCTCAGCGAGGCAGTCTGCCATCGCTAGCGACGGTGGCCAGCAATCTGGTGGTGCTGCCAGTTGGCCTTTGCGGTTGCCGACAGCAGGTGCTACTGCTGCTAGTGATTGCCTTGTTCATGGCTTTGAGTGTGTGATGAACCTTCTCTTACGCCTCCCATCGATGGTGATGAGTCTTCTCTCACCGTTATTGAGGAGGGTTCAAGTTCAGATTCGATTAGGCTAGTGTTTGCAGCCCACGAAATTGGTGTGTGGAAACAGAGGACTGGAAGTGCATGGGTGATTGATTCTGGTGACTCCATTCATCTTATTGGAGACAACGAACGCCTGAAGAATTTGGTGCCTTCACATGGAATTCATGATGTATTGGTAGCCCATGGAGCAACTTTCCCTGTGACTACTGTTGGATGTGTAGATGCTACATCCAAGATGAAGATAGAACATGTATACTATTGAAATGACACGGCCCCCTTTTAGTCGAATAAAACGTCTGGAGTGTCAGTCTGACGTCTGGACATATGTCCGGACGTCCGAAAGTAGAAAAATATCGTACGTTCTTTTTGCTTTGCACGTAGGCGACGCGCAGAGTCTTTCTCTCTCCTCCATCCCCCCACCCCAAACCCTAAAACCTTCCTATTTAAACCCCCCATCTACACTCTACCCCCCCCCCCCCCACCCACCACTCGAGCCACCACTACCTCCACCTTCTCCATGCATTCTACCACGCCCCACCAACCTCTCACCTCTGCTGCAGTCGCGGAGAGGAAGGAGAGGAGCTGGCGAGGGAGAACGGGGAAGAGTGAGAGCGAGAGAGAGCGAGGGAGTGAGAGGAGAGCGGGGGAGAGGGACAACGGCTGCAGGAGCTCGGTGGAGCTCGAGGAGGAGTTCGTTGGAGAGAGGAGGACGTCGGCGAGGAGCTTCTCAAGCTCCTGCAGCTGCTGGAGCTACCGCTGCATCGTCTGAGGGCGGAGGCGCGAGCGGGGCGAGCTACGCAGAGGAGTTCTGATACTGGAAGTCTTCCAGTATCAGACGTCTGGAGGGTCGACCAGATATCTAGAGAGGCATCAGGACGTCCGGAGCTGAAGCCAGACGTCTGAAAGCAGAATATCATGCGAAGGTACGTGTTCCCTACGCTACTTTCCGCCATGCAGACCATAGCATAGGAATGTTTGGCTGAAAATGGGACTACGTCTTCGTACGCAAGTGAAGGGCATTGGAAAGGCGCACGGTGTGCCTTTCCAGGCACTTTTAGACGTCTGACCACATCGCCAGACGTCCGACGGCCCTTCCAGACGACTGGAAGGAAGGTGAGACGTCTGGAACTCTCCTCAGATGGTTGCAGAGGAGTCTGGACGTCTGAGACAGTCGTAGAAAGTGAGAGGTAAGATCTGACGTCTTTTAAGACGTCTAGGACTAGTCCCAGGCATGTGATTTTGGACAGTAACCGTGTTTTTGGCCCGTTCATTGCCCAAATGGAATCAGAATTCTGCAAATGAAGTACCGTTGTTTTCCACTCGAATTTCTCTATGTGCTCGTGTTGAGTACCTACTGTTTTGAGCTCGTCTGATATAAATTAGTCGATGGTACAGGTTACCAGCCGGTGGTGTGTTCGGGGCTCGCAGAGACGACGAGATATATGGTGTAGGCCCCCATTTCTTCCATAATACCCGGTAGAGTGATTTAATTCATTTGTTAAGATGTAAATAAAGAATATGCTTATTTAGATTAAATTGATTGAAACTCTAGGATGTGAAATGAACCCTAAGGTAGAAATGTATGAGCCTAATGTTGAGCTATACTGTTCACTTGAGATACATGTTTAACTAAATTGCTAGAGATATGTATTAGTTGATTTATGAGTTGCTTTGTTAGATATGAAAACACGAGCTGCCTGCTATGTAATGGAGAAATGGAGAGTTGAATAATATGATCCAGATATTGATAATGAGATGAATATTAACATGAACCTTACGAGGAATTAGGAGTAGAACTCCTGTGTATGAAAGGAATCTAGTATGTAGACGGGAAGTGAGCTGGCCCTTGTGTACACGGTACCAAGGAAAGCAACTGTCCCTTTTAGTGTAGAGGGGGAGCCAACCACCCTTTGGGTTGAGACCCCGAGGTAGGACTGGTCACTCTACACCGACTCCTGTTTGGCCCTCGCGTACGTAGTATCGAGGTGTGCTACTAGTGTAGGGACGGAGCTGAAATTCCCTACTTGGAGGGGGTGAGATCAGTGTGACGTAAAAAATGCGTAAATGAAATACAAAGCAATCTCAAAAAGACAATCACACAAATACACAAAGATTTTTTAGGTGGAAACCCAAACCGGGTGAAAACCACCACCTAACCCTCTCGAGTTAGGATTTACCGATCAACCTAGTTGATCAAATCCACTAACCGAATCACTTTAAAACGAGGGTGATTCAACCTCAGTACAACCACGCTACAAGTACGAGGGTAGCGTTCCTCAACCCCTTCTCTCCATGAGAAGGATTTTGTCCCACGAAGGAGACGGGAATTCGCAAAGCGAATACCCAACCAAAAGACAAAGGTAAAATAAACAACAAACCTATAGAGCCAACAAAGTAATAAACCTAAGCTTCTATAGGATTTAGGAAACTCCCCTTTGCAAGGAGTGCGTCGACGATGATGCGGGTGCGTGAGCCACGCAACGGCGCAATGTCGCTCTCGTAGACAACGGCGGGAGAGCGGGTGCGCGAAGGGAATAATGCTCTCAAGATGATGGAGCTTGAGCTTAGAGAGCAAGAGCTTCTTGGACACAAGAGAGTGAAAAATACTTGATCTTAGTGTATTGCAAAGTGTTTCTTGTGTGCTTAAGTGCTTTTCTTGTGTGTCTAAGTGTGTAAAGGCTCCCCTCTATTTATAGAGGCCTTAGGAAGGCTTTGGAAGGCTTAGAAAAGCTTCCATAGCCGTTGGGAACAAAGCCCAAGAGAATCAGGCCGAAATCAGGACAATGATTACATTTGACAGGGTTATCAGACGTCTAACTCTTGCATCAGACGTCTGGAAGGCCACTTTAAGACGTCTGATTCAAAGGTCAGAAGTCTGATTCTATGCGGGTTTCTCCCTGACTTGAATCAGATCTAAACAGGATTTTTACGCAAGTCCATCAGACGACATACAGGACGTCTGGCACTATGTATGGACGTCTGGAAACCTACTTTTACTGTGGGAATTGATTTCCAAACGTTGCAACGGCTAGAAAATCTCTGAGAAGAGATTTTGGGTCAGCCGAGGCAAAACGGTCATTTATCAGACGTCTGGAAAGGCCTAAGGACGTCTGATAAGGCTCTAACAGTCATAATCTGAGTACCTGCTGAGCTAGCCAACGGTCCACTAACTGGACGTCTGGCAAAGTCATCAGACGTCTCCTAAGACGTCTGGTCTAAGGTCTGGACGTCTGATTTCATCAGACAGAATTAACTATGTCCAGCCTAACAGTTATCAGACGTCTGAAACAACAGTCAAACGTCTTAAAATGCTTTATCAGACGTCTGATTTGGGAATTAGACGTCTGGAAGTGCTGTTTGAACCCTATATTGGTTTTCTAAGTATTTTACAGAAAACCTAAGTATCCTAGGGTTGTGCCGGTGTTCCTAGGACTACTGTTAGGGTTCTTTGAGGCTCTTTAACATGAAATATCTAAGGAAATAAAGAGCAACAAAAGAAACGAAAAATACAACAAGTACAAAAGAAGGAAATCTATCATATTCTTCATTTCCTTCCATCTTCAATCTTTCGCTCCACGCGTACCTCCTCTGTTTTCCGTCAAGCTCCTCCAATCCGTCCTGGATGCGAGCTCGAACTCCGTCTAAACACGTCCACATTTGCAATTGACCTGAAATCTAGGACTCAAATTGCAAATGTTAAATAACACGTGTTTTGTTATCATCAAAACAAATGATCGTGGTGCTCTAGCACCAACAGGAGCTAGCCACCCCATGGGGCCCGGGGTTAGGATTAACCAACCTACACCGACTTTTTAGGCCCTCTGGGCAAACTGGGGTAGTTAGATGAGAGTACGCGGACTGTGGAGAGGCGAGACCCCTACTCTGAGAGAGCAAGGCCTTATATTGTTCCGTGCTGTACTTTAGGCATACTCACTAGTAGAAAAGACTAACCGCATGCCAGTGCGGGGGTAGCTATCCATGCGCTTATCACGCGTGCCGTAGTCATCACTACGTCGCGAGAGTGACCTCGGGGTGGTTAATTGGGTGTAAGACTACCGCGGGGGACTCTCTCAGCCAGGAGAGCACCATGTGTACCTTCTACTCCCCGAAAAAGACTGCAATCAAGATCGTTTCCACAATGAACAAGCAAGATCAAGAAATACTTGGATCCTTTGTGAAGTAAATGAACCAAAAATACATAGATGAGATAAATAGAAATGAAAATAAAACATGGTTGCTTGTTTTACTTTGCTTGCATATAAATAATGTAAATACCACTTTATTCAGCGTTCACTGACTCTATCTTTTCGTAACCCTATTCAGGACCAGGAGTTGAGCAGCCCAAGTTTCCAGCTGCAAAGGGTGCTGGGCCTAGCTGAGCCCAGCCGTAGTCGTTTCTTTCTAGCTCTTTAGTTTTCTGTTGTTGTAGTGAGTACTAGACATCTATTTTACTGTTACTGTTACTTTCTGTTTTCCTTCCGCTGTTGTTGTTGTAGTGGCATGTACTATTTTGAGACAGTTTTCTCTACTTTCCTTTACCGTTTTGCTTTTCCTTCTGATTAGTTATAACGCATGTGTGGATGTGGTATTATTTCCTGCTTTGGTTATTTCTCGTTGGGCGACCAGGTCTTGGGATTAATCGAGGTGAGCCAATCTCGGGTCTTGTAGGGATCTGGGAACTGGGTTGTAACAATTATGCTCCTGAGTTTCCCATGAATCTTTTATCAATCAGTAAAATTTGCAGAGATCTTGGATGTCGTGTTATTTTTTATGAAAGACATTATTATTTCCAAGATCAAATCACGAGCGACATTATTGGTGGTGGAATAGAAAGGGGTGAACTATATTATTTAGACGCACCTAAATTGTTTGTCAGGGCAGTGTCTATTTCCCGTGATCCCTTACTCTGGCACAACAGACTTGGGCATCCTTCTATGAAGAAGTTGCACTAGATGTACCCACTGCTACCTGATTCCTTGGTCTTAGAATGTTGAGATTGTCAATTGGGGAAGCACCACAAGGGCAGCTATCTAGGGAGAGCTGCTGGCGTTAGTTCTGTGCCATTTTCTTTAGTGCATTGCGATGTCTAAGGGCCCTCTAGAGTTGTAACTACTGGTGGATACTGATACTTTGCAATTATGATTGATGACAACAGCAGGCTGACTTGGGTTTTCTTGATGAAGGCCAGAAGTGAGATTCCTACCATTATTTAGCAGTTTCTGCTTGAGATACAGACACAATATGGTACTACTATTCAAGTCTTTCACAGTGATAATGTTTTAAATTTTATGCGCAGTGATTTACAGGAAACGTTTCGTTTCAAGGGAATCATTCATCAGACATCTTATGCACACACTTCCTGGCAAAATGGAGTTGCAGAGCGTAAGTTGCGCCACTTGTTTAATATTGCTAGAACCTTGATGTCTATAAGCTGTTTTGGGGAAATATTATATTATTTGCAGCCTATCTGATTAACATATTACCATCTTCAATACTTCATGGTCGAATTCCCTATCAAGTTATACATCCTGAGCGAGACAGGATTTTTCCACTACTTCAAGTTTTTGGGTATGTCTGTTTTGTTCAGAATTATGGTATACATGATAAACTTGCTCCTCGTGCCATGAAGTGTATCTTCCTTGGGTATTCTAAGATCCAGAAGGACTATAAGTGCTATGACCCAGTTTGTAGGCGATATATTGTTACTGTTGATGTGACCTTCTTTGAGAAGGTTCCTTACTTCTCAGAGGAAGGTTCATCCACAAAGGTGGCTATATAGGACACACAGGTATATCAGAGGAGATCGTAAGCTACATGACATCATAGATGAGGAACTAGTTCATCTTGTTACCCTACCAGATAGGGGTGAGTCAAATGGAGAGGAGGAGATTGTGCAGAGGAGACCTGACACAATGCTTCATCCTATTTCTCGTTATACTACTGTATCTCATCTTCAGGAGGAGGACAAGCAGTTTACATTTGCCATTACCACATTAGTTGTTCCCAAGGATTTTTTTCAGGCTTTCCATGATCCAAGATGGAAAGTTGCTTTGGGCGAGAAGATGCATGCACTTCATATTAGGAAGACATGGGATCTTATTCCATGTCCTGAGGGTGCTACAGCTATTGGTTGTAGATGGGTGTACACCATTAAATACATATTAGATGAGACAGTTGAGCAATATAAGGCAAGATTTGTTGCTAAGGGATTCACCTAAACATATGAGGTAGATTACCTTGAGACCTTTTCGCCAGTTGCTCGTATCACCTCCATCAGGATCATCTTGTCCGTTGTTGTGGCACGGGAGTGGCCCTTGTATCAGTTGGATATAAAGAATGCCTTTCTGTATGGAAATCTAGCTGAGGAAGTACACATGAGACAACCACCTGGTTATGACAATAAGGGGGAGTTTGTTTGCTGCTTACGGAAGTCTATCTATGGCCTAAAGCAGAGTTCACAAGCCTGGTTGAAGAGACCTAACCTAGAGATGAAGATTGGGTTCCAGAGATCTACTATTGACCATTTTATATTTATTCGGAGGATTGAGCATGGTGGAGCATGGAGAGTTATTATCTCAGCAGTCTATGTTGATGACATGATCCTGACAGGGGATGATATTGATGAGATAGTAGAGATGAAAGCCTTTCTCCACTCTCCTTTTGTTTCCAAGGACTTAGGTGATCTTCGTTAGGAGGATGGCTTATTGTTATCATAGAGGCAGTATAACTTGTAGATTCTTGAGGAGGCTGGACTACTTGGTTTCCAAGCCATCAGAGATATCAGTCGAGGCACCGGCTAGCCATACCTCTGATGAGTTAGATCCCTTGTTTGAGGATATTACTAGGTATCGCAGTATTGTTGGTCGGTTGTTATACTTGACCATTACTCGATTAGATATTAGCTTTGCAGTTAGTCGTGCTAGTCAGTTTATGTAGAGTCTTAGGCACAACCATTGGCATGATGTGTCTCGTCCTGAGATATCTGAAGGGTACCCCAGGACGAGGTCTATACTACAGTGCGAGTGGCACTCTTGATCTTATGGCTTACTCTAATGTAGACTATGTAAGATCAGTAGAAGACAAGTGATCTACGTCAGGCTTTGCTATTTATTTGGGAGGAAATCTGTTTTCTTGGAGGAGTAAGAAATAGAGTGTTGTTGCTCGCTCTAGTGTAGAGGCAGAGTACAGGCCCATGGCACAAGCTGCGTGTGAGAGTATGTGGATGGTTGATTTTCTGTGACATATGGAGGTGCTAGTTGATACCCCAATTTCACTTTATTGTAATAATAAGTCAGCAACATGTATTGTTTTTAATCATGTCTTTCACGAGAGGACGAAGTATATTAAGGTTGATTTCCATTTTATATGGGATGCAATCCTGGAGGGCAAGATAAGTACCCCTTATATATCTTCTAAGCTGCAAGTTGCTAATATTTTCACCAAGCATCTCAAGAGGAAACGCAATGATTTTCTAAACGATAAGTTAGTTCTCATTAACATATATGCATCAACTTGAGGGGGAGTGTTGAGTTGACAAATGCCACGTGGCAGGTAGTAGAGGGCCCTCAGGGTCAGCAATATTGTAGTCCAAAGGACCAAGTTGAGTCATTTGCTTAATTGCTAAATTTTCTATTTTTAGTAATTGGGTTCTAGCAAATAATGCTTTGGATTTTTTTAGTGATAACATCTTTCCTTAAGTGATAAGATCTTTTATTTCCAAATGATGTGATATGTTCTCTCTATATAAAGAGAATCTTCCCTTGTATTTTCCTTTGAGTCATTAATAATATTTCCTATTCTACTACTATAGTAAGATATTCTTTTGATTCTTCACACTTATTATAGGGAAAGGTTAGGAATAATTATAAAGAAGTCCTTAAAGCAAGAACATTATTGAGAACAAAGTAATAAATTGATCGAGAAATTTACAAAGATAATAAGAAAGTGTAGTAACTTGTAAAAAATAATTATTTATAAAATTTCAAACTCTTGAAAAGGAATATAATTAGTATAACACATTACAACAAAATATACCTATAGGAATCATATTTTAAAGATAAAGTTATTTTTAGTGATAGAAATGAGTGGCAGAGAAATAATCTCTAAAATTTAATTAAATTTTTTAAAATAGATCAGACTTCTCTAAAACTTTTCACCATGTTATTTTTCCCCCGAGGACCTTCCCTTTCACCTCATTTTATATCCCAACCAAATGCATATTTATCCTCCCCGAATAGCCCCCAAACCACTTCTCTCCCGCCGGAGGGCTCCAAACCGAGCCCTATCACCTCCCTCTCGCTAGTCGCTCCCATGGCAGAGGACAAGCGCAGCCCCGTCCTCCGGAAACCCTCGAACCCACTATGACTCCTTCCTCCGACGCCCTCCCTGGCCCCTCCAAGCCCAACGGCCACCCTCGCAAGGACAACAACCACTCCTCCACTGCCACCCCTCCCTCCTCCCCTAAGAGTCGCTGCCGCCGCCGCCCCACCAGCCCCCTTTCCCTGCTCGTCGTCGTCGAGAACAATGGTGGCGTCAAACTGGAATGTGATCGCCTCGTGGAGCCAACGTCCTTTGTGCCTCAGAGGTAGCAAGTGGTGAAGATCGTGCCCTCGATGGATGCGGTCGTGAAGGTGTTCTGCATGTCCATGAAGCCCAACTTCTCCCTCCCTTGGCAGAGGAAGCTGCAGCACAGCTCCAACGACAGCAGCTTCATCATCTCCAGCCGCAGGGTCCTGTTTTTAAATTTAGTAGAGCTGTCAATGTTTTTCTTATGTTCTTAAATTGTCAACCCGTTTCTTTCCTGTTTTTTCTCTCCGTTCACGCCTCCTTTCTGATTTTCCTTTTCCGTTTAATCATCCTTTGACTCCCTTGCCGTCTAATGTTTCCATTGTCATGATTTACATCAGATGAAATCAGTACAGGATTAGATCTGAATCTATGGTTGTGAAGCAGCAAACTCAGAAGGATCAATGTTATTAACGATGTCCACATGCTGCCCTTGATCTGCATTATTTTCATGGGCACGTCTTGGTAAGTGACCAACTCCATCCACGACCACTGTAGCACCATTAGATAATCCTCTACGATTCCCGGTAGTTATCCAACCAGGCTCCTCAACAAACCAACTAATCTCTTCGTCAGTGTCTCCAGCAGTGACGGTGGACGGCATAGTATCTAACCTTCATCTACAATATTCTTCCCCATCTCCTTACCATGGCAATGGCTGCAGCTGTGCATTTGTTGTAATGAATCAAACTGTGGATTTTCAATTAAAAGGCTATTGTTAACATCTTTTGCTTCAGCCACAATAGCCTTATTTCTTGCAATATTTGCAGGTGACATACAACCATTTCAAACAAGTCTCCTTGGCCTAGGGATCCTTGAACAAGCATCAACATCAGAAGAAGGCATTGCTACTTTCCTACTGGGTACAGAATTAGGAGATAACTCACTTGCTTTTCCCTTGTCTTGACTTGTACCATCAGAAGGCAATCTACCTTTCCCTCCAACTTGCGTGTCACCGTTTATGCCCTTCTCAATAATACTTCGAGGAAGGTATCCATTTCTCATTGACATTCTCTGACCAGTATTCTTGGGCGGACCAAGTTTCAAAGTTCTTGATTCATCCTGAAGCCTTTTCCTCTGCCCTGCTTGGGTCAATCCCTTCTCCAGTATCACTGCTTTTCAATATCTCAATTGAACGATCAGTTGATTCAGATGCGACACCATTGACCATACTTACAGTAGGCCTAGATTGTGGACAACATTCCAAGTTGATTACTTTGAAACTAAAATCAAGGCCACTATGTCTATTTATATCTTTTCCACGATTAGATGAACCATTCATGCACCTTGCAGATGCAGAATCTACAGTGTTTTCAGTCTTGTATTAATCACCTTTCCATGCATTTCATGCTCATTTTTTCCACTGACCACTACTTGACGAGGTACCAAAGTGCTATCTTGCAAATCACGTTTGGGCTTGGTGATCCCACCACATAATGGAATAGGGCCCCTAGCCTCAAGGAACCTCAATGTAAGTCTACCCCGTTTCTCTCTTCTAGTTGAACTATTGCTATTTACTGTAACACCACTACTTCCTCTGGTCTCAGATGCGAGATTTCCAGGCCACCTGTGGTGGCCATCTCTTCTTCGGAGGCCCATGGATGACGAAGTACTAACATTTTCACAGGCAACATTTCTCTCCTTGTATCTTGCAGATACTCTGTCGGGGGTATCTGGGACTTCCATTAAAAAGTCAGTTTCCATGTGACATAAAGCCTCCTTGTTGAGATCCAAGAGGGCAAATTGGGACAGAGCAGAACCGATCATGGAGGGGTCCCTGAGAGGGGACGATCCAGGACCTATGTAATTTGACCATGCCATACTGATTCAGTTGTTGCTTTTCCATGTAATTTGATTGAAATAAATAAAGATTATTAAAAATTACAATTCACAATAGTTGCTAATGAATTAGAAGTAATTTGAAAATTTTCTTATAATTTAGTTACTGTATGTTTTGGCTACATCTCGTTGAAATCAAATTAGAACAGATCAAACACTTTCAAAAATAAAAAGAATATATTAAATGGAAGGTTACATTGAAACTAAACTGTAGATTTTGGTTCTGGAGAAGCATTTTATTTATCAAAGTACACCCACAAAATCCCTTGTTTTTGTAACTAGGCTTTAGTGATTTGCTAGAAATAACATGCATCACTCAGAGTTCTAGGCCATCATAGTATTTGCAAGTTTTTCCAGTTTTGATCTGTTATATTAGCAATGTTGGAAACATACGCTTTAAAGAAATTGTGAGTGGAATTTCAGGCAGACTGTCTGGTATGAAATCCTGACAAATAATCCTTTAACAAATAGTAAATGGTTGCATTTGTCTGCTTACATATGGGGATCATCGTTGTTTTAATTCCTTGTGCTTTCTAGGTAGTGATTCATGTGAGCAGATTTACACCTTTCTCCTCTTCATAGGGCTGTAGAAAATGGTATCTATTATGGTGGTGGTAAATGTTAGGAAATTTTAATTTTTGTATTTTTCAATGCAGACAGCCTCAAAATATTTTATCTCATTCAGGTTGTATTTTACTTATAATGGATTGGCTTGTATATTTGGTGGTATTTTCTTCATTGCTTCATTTGTTCAGTCAATCTTATTTATCAGTTCCCTTGTATATGAATTCTATGATTCTTCTAATTGTTCCTCACACTTAGGTTATTTATGATTTTAAGTTTGATGCTCTTAATACATTCACATACAGGATTTGAGGAGATATTCAAATTTGATGGCATGTGTTGCTTTCTACCTACTCCTTGCTGACAGACCCAAATCCTGATGAACCTCCGGTCCTTGAGATTGCCTAATGTATAAAACATATCAGAGCAAGCATGAAACCACTGCAATGAGATGGAGCCAGAAATATGCCATGGGCTATGTTCTGTTTGTATGGAGAACCATCTCTTTCTTCCTTGAAATCAAGTCAAGTCAAATTCCCATCAAATTTTTCAGCCATTTATTTTTTTGACATGTAGTTCAGTCATTTTAGAATTCTATGTTGTACACATAAAGTGAATGAATACCTTCTAGCAGGACAAACATGATAACATGGAGGCTGTTGAAGCCAAAAAAAAAAAAAACCATGGAGGCTGTTGTGGCAAGTTGGAGCATGCAAGAAAGACTTGGCTTTATCCTTTTCGACTTATAGTTTAAGGTGAGGGAAGGTATGTTAAATTGCATATACTCTGTTCTGCAGTAATTAGTTTTTTCTTGACCTCATTCTATAGCAATTATGATAAGCATCAGCATCAGTAAGAAAATATATGGAGAAATTCCAGTTAGTTACCATGTTATTATACATGATAAATGTTGGAGTTTATACCATGTTATTCTTGTAAATGAACGAAGTTGAGAATTTATTTCAGGAAGATGCTGCATTTTTTATTTATGTGCAATGTGTCATATAGATTGCTAAAAGTCTCATATAGGAGAAAAAGAAATTAATAAGCATGTAGACACTGAAACCTTTTAATTATAACTTTCTTAAATTAAGAATAGAAGCTTGCATTATTGTACCTACTGTATTGTCGTATTGAGAGGCTGTTGCTCTTGTTATTGGTCATGAAAATCAAAAGGACTTTGCAGAGTTATTCAAATGATTAAAAATGGTTCTATTGGGTTGATGTTGCTGGACTGAATTGAGATGCTACCATGATGAAGAATTTCTATCAGAGGCAAGATAGAGAGCAAAGAGGTTATTTTGAAGTAAGATTTTAAATATCAATATCGATATCGTATCAACAAGTTAAAAAAGGATATATCGAGATATATCGTTGATGTCGATGAATTTTGAGGAAATCACTTAGAAAGATCTAAAATATCCCAAAATGTTACAAATTTTATAAAAATTAATATTTTAATAACTAAGATATAACGAAGAAATACCTAGAAGATGAAAATAAAAAATTTTGAATGAAAACATAATAGAAATGTATTAGTTGCATATCGACAAAGTTATATTTTGAAAAGGTGTATAAAATAAGATAATAATTGAAAAATGTTCATGGTAGTGTTACTCAAAAAAATAATGAAATATAAATAGTATTAGAGTATCAATTGACTACGTTAAGTACGGAAGTACCAACCAATATCACCAAATCAATATCAGGTTGAATTTTGACCTGGTTTTATACCTCTCCTCCAATTATCTTCCTCGATTTGTAGTATTGACACATTCACAATATGACTCTCACATCATGTAGCTATATCGAGTATTATATTCATTAATATATCGTTGATAGTCTTCATCACTATAATAGAAAAGTATTCCAAGACATGGATTTTGATTATGATTGTTGGATGAGCTATCCCTGCTTCTAGTTCTAGATCTACCTTGATTCTGAGTAGATTCATCTTGATGTCTTCTTGAATCTGTGGATGCGGTAAACTCACATCGTTTCGGTGTAGAACCTGATGACTTACAAGATTCACGTTGTCTCATCGATGAACTTCGTGGTGGTCGACGAGGAAGTGGTGCAGCAAAGTAAGAAGTTTAATAAAAAAAATTGTTGAGGATCATGAGATACAAAATACTTAGGGAAAATCCCATAACCATAATGTGTAGATGCAAGATCACTTTGGATTCTATTACTTTGGTGGTGACCATCATGCCCATAGTTATATGAGGATTCATAATAAAATGGAGGGTTGATATAGTTAAGGAAGTAATTAGATGAACTTTGTGCCTCATCTTGGATTGGTATTGAAGGCTGGTGTAATGAGATCTATGCTACCAGAGTAATTTAATGATGATGATCTTAGGCAACCTCCAAAGAATGATTCCGACGTCAGATTAAGAGATCCCACTGATGAACTTAAATTATCGATTGACATCATAGAATGGTATGAAGCATACCCATACCCTATCGGGCTTATCCTTGCATCATAGTCACAAGATGGATTTGGTACGGGATTTCCACGTATATTTGTATATTTTTTTGTGTATTCATATTAGGTATTCTTTCTACTAGGACCTTGATAATGATATCCCTCATCTCGTCCAACTACTTTCTTCCTGTGACTTGTCAACCATAACTACATCATCATAAGGTTTTAAATATCGATATCATATTGACAAGTCAAAAAAGAGATATATCGTTGATATCGTCAATATATCGTCGATATCATGGTAAAAAGATACTATCAATGATATCGAGATGTCTAACCTCGAAGATACCAATATATCACTGATATATCAATATTTCAATCTATATTTGAGGAGGCTAATAGTTCTAGTGACATGATAGAAGGAGCATTTCATGCTTATATTCTCACACATAGAACTTTCTTTTTAAACATTGATGTAGAGTAATTTTTAAGAATTCAGATTGTAATACTGATTGTGCATCTTTTCAAGAAAGCAGTGTAAAATAGATATTGATTTGGAACATGTGGGGGCATATCTATGCATCACTTTGTTGCATTGCTGCATGTATGTTGATCATGATTAAATTTTTGGTCTTATTTCTGCAGAATTTTGTCAGATCTGTTCAAATAACACCAGGCAAAATGGGGTAGCTTTTGTAGCATAAGAAAGTAGGAAATCAACGTCTTACTAATATTGCAGTTTGATTATTCCTCGTCATTCTTGTGATAACCTTGACACAGTAATGCTACAGGGACTTCTTTAGGGACCTTGAAGCAGAATTTCATATTTGGGAATCCAGTCTTAAATGAAAAGCCTCAAAGCTTGTGGGAAGAACTGCCAGTAAGTTTACGTCACCATAAACTTATTAAACATCAAATGCACGTTACATTACTATACCATCTTCTATAAACTTTGCTCTTTTTGTAAGAAGAATTTATTTGTATTTTAACAGGGCATAGGTGAAGAATTTATGGACTTTGAGTAGGAACTGAAGGTTAATAAAATGAATGATAACTATAACAATGGTATGCTTCAAGATCGAAACAACTCTAATGAATCTACAGAAGTTGGAGATGCACCCAAAATAGAAGCTAAAAAGGGGAGCACCGTCGAAGATAGCATTGATAAAATAGAAGTTGCACATCAACAACGATTGCATTAGAGTTCATTTATGAACATGTAATGGCTGCAATAGTTTGGAGTTTGACTTATACTAAGTTTTCATATTTATACTGGACCTTGCATTTACTTTTTATTTTGTATTTTCTTTTCTTCTCATTTTTAATTATATATCTTAAGGAGGGAACACTTTGAGGTGCTCAATGAACTGTGGTAATTTGAAATCCCAAGTTTGTGTAACATATATATATTTTTTTTAACTTAATAAAAGTGACGAATTATGTGAAATATCAATTTTCTCAAATTATTACATTCTTAGTTGTTAGTAAAAAAGTAAACATTAAGGATATGGATGACGTTCACTCTCAAAAGTTACAAAGATAGAATAATTCATTCCTAAAAGAATTTATGTTATGTTATTAGTACATTTTTATGTTCAAATTACTGTGATCAATTTTTCATCCCTAAGTTATAATAATGGAAAATTCCTCTCCAAAATTTTTTGTAACCCTCAATTGGGGGATTAATTTTCCATCACCCGTCTTAAATTTCATCTCCATAACTTTAAATTTCGTTCAGTCACTACAAGTATATTTTGTTGTAGTAGTAAGAGTTTAAGTTGTCCTTGGATAGGTAAAATTATCTAAATTACTAATTGCAGACCTAATTTTTGTTTTTTTTAGATTTTAGACTAAGGAATAAGAACTAATCTTCAATCTAAAAGAAATTCTAAACTTAAAAAATGAAAATTGCACGTTAATTGAGAAATTAAGCAACTAATTATAGACTACAAAGTATGTACTAAACTAAAGAAAATGATAGCAAATAACTAAAAAAAATATTTTATTAATCAAAATAATGTAAATATTAGAACCAGAAAGAGGAGAGAGAGAGAGAGAGAGGAGAGGAGAAAGTCTCCATGCGATGATGACGAGTAAAGAGTGATGGTGGACATTGATCACAATGGTGGAGAGACAGTTTCTGGGAGAGGGGAAGAATAAGAATGACGGATGTTGGAGGTGCCCTTTGTCAAGGGATCTTGAGGGATTTTATATTGAGGATTTTGTAATAATCTTTTAGGATGGTCATGATTTGTTTCTGAATTTTATCTCCTTTCTAATTCTCAAGTAGCAAATTAAAAAAAAGGTTGTATTCCTTGAAATTATCTTTTACATGTAATTTAAATCATTCAATTTGAACTTCAAATGAGAGTTATAATAAAAATATTAAAGGTGTATCATATTGTTACACATTGGGATCTCCTTTGATTGATTATAATCATGGAAAAAATGGAGAGAAAGGTCATGGACAAGGGCTTGTCTTAAGAAAGGTTCAACATGTGATTTAGGTAAGGGAGATTGAAATTAAATTAGTCATAATTCAAATTTACTAATCGATGGTATGAATAGAATTAGTTTTCTTGATTATTTTTCATATGGTAAGTGAGAGAGATGGAAGGGGATCTACTCTTGGAGGTGTAATATAGTTGGAAAAGAGTCAAAATGGATGTTCAAGAGTAGCATGGGTGGTAAATATGTTATAGGGTCAAGGGTAAGGGGATAATTAAGGTGGAAATTAGGGTTTTTGTGGGTTTTATTGGACTTAAATAGTATATTTGAGCCCAAGATGAATGTAAATTTATATGGTGAGTTCAAATAATGTTTCTCCTCTATAATCCCTCCTCCATAAATATTTTGAATCATCTTTTATTCTCTTACATCTCTAAAATGTTGCTTTTAACTCTACAAAGCTTCCGAGCTTCATCTTTGTAAAATTTCTTCTCCTTATTCACACGTATAACAAAATGTAATACTTAGAAACTTCAACTTATAAATCAAATCTTTGTTTAATTATGATTATTTATTTACAAGATGTCTCAAAATTGGTAAAATTATACATGAAATGACATTATGATAAGTCAATTATCACACTTACATGTCTAAATTTTGTTAGTTCCTAAGCCTCAGTATGACGTCTTTATATATATCTTGTGGAAGGCCCTACATTTCGATGCCTCGGAATAACGGTGTAAGAGGCACTCTCCAGGCCAGGCCTTATACTCTGACACCTCGGGTTACTGTATGAGGCATGTTACGAACGTGTGGTTTCAGACGTATTTTAAGATGTCTGGGAGGTGGCCCAGACGTCGGACTAGACGTCTGGAACCCCTCCCAGACGTCTGGGATTCGGTTACGGCGGCACGCGCGGTCGCGTCTGCGCGCTTACGTACGCAGACCTGCGGGTGCCCTTTTTCCCTCTCCTCCGCAGGCGTTGCCCCCCCGTCCCGCTCTCTCTCTCCTCCCCGCGAGGCTTTAAAAAGCCTCGCCCTCTCCCTCACTCTCACCACCTCCGCTTCTCCTTCCAGCGAGTGCGAGCGCGAGCGAGCGGCGGTGGTGGCAGCCGCGGCGAGTGCAGGAGGAGGTGCTGCGCGAGAAGAGGAGGCGCTCAGCCGTGAGGGCGAGCTTGCCGGGGCTGCTAGGGCCGGCCGGCGGGGGGAGCAGCAGACGCGGGGTGGCGCGGGAGGCCTGCTGCAGCTCGAGCAGCAGGCGGACGACTCGCGGCGCGGCCGTGCGTCGCGAGCGGAGGTCTAGTCGCGCCCTGATTCTGGAAATTTTTCCAGAATCAGACGTCTGGGCTTCCAACCAGACGACGATTAAGACGTCCGGAGGGCTATCCAGACGTCTGGCAAGTAAGTTATTTTCGTACCTTCTTCCTTTCCTATGACCGTCCGTACTGAGAGAGAGAAATGGGTACGCGCAAGTTCTGGATTCGTCATCCAACGCGAATCAGACGTCTGGCTGCAGTGCCAGACGACGGGAACGATTTCCAGACGTCCAGGGTGACCATCGGACGTCTGGGAATTAGGCCAGACGCCCCCGCAGGCTTTTGGACGTCTGAGAGACCATACAGGACAAGGTACCATCTGATCCCCATTTTTAAGACGTCTGGAAGAAGTTCCAGACGTCTGATTTTGCACTGTTTCGTCGTTTTCAACCCGTTTTCGAAGTCCGTTTTCCGCGTTTCGAGTTGCATGCTTTTCGGAATTTAATCCTCTACCCGTCTATAGTAGTTGTATACTGTTTTGAGAAACTCCTTGTGTTTGATCCTTGTGATAGGATCCCGTTTCGTTGCAGTCTCGGGGGTTGCGGAGGTACGCGGGATTCCCGACCACGCCCTCAGTACGCCTGTTGTAACCGGTAGAGTAGCTTTTAAGTTTATTAGTATAATCTGTTAAATTATGGAACCATAAATAGAACCTAGTACATTGCATGAATCCTAGGAATGAGAAACTAGAATGAATGGTAGATCCTACGGTATTGCATGAATCCTAGGGCTGGAAAAGTAAATTGTATGATAGATCCTAGGGTATGGCATGAACCCTAGGATGGGAAAACTAGTGGAATATACGAATACTGCAGTCTTGGAAAAATGGAAAGGAACAAATAGCTGCCTGTAAATTGGTTTAACAGCTGCCTGTTATGAATAAATGCACGTGATTGAGAATATGGGATGTATGAACGTGGAACTGGAAAGGTGAAACCCGAATGTGCTGAGTTAAAAGAGCTGGAACCCTACGGGGAATTAGGAGTAGAACTCCTGGAAAGTGAATAGAATTGGGGAAGTGAGCTGGCCCTTGAGTACGGAATACCAAGGAGAGCGACTGTCCCCCTGTTTAGTGCAGAGCGGAGCCAGCCGCCCCAGGGACCTGGGGTTAGGTCTAGCCACTTTGTACCGACTTGCTGGCCCTCGTGTACGTAGTACCGAGGAGAGCTACTAGTGTAGGGAGGTACTAGCTACCCCACGGGCCCCGGGGTTCTGCTAGCCTCCTACACCGACTTGTTAGGCTCACTGGGGAAAACCAGGATAGTCAGGTGAGGGTGCGCAGACTGTGGAGGGGCAAGGCCCCTATTTGGTTACTGTGGAGGGGTTGGACCCCCTGTTACTGAGAGGGCTCTGCCCTGTATTGGTTCCGTGTTGTGCTTTGGGTGCACCCGTTAACGGAAACGACTGCCCGCGTGCCAGTGCGGGTTAACTACCTGTGCGTTTATCGCGCGTGCCGTAGTCACCGTTACGCCTGTCCGTGACCTTGGGGTGGTTGACTGAGAGGATCACCACGGGGGACTCTCTCGGCTAGGAGAGCACCACGTGCTACTTCTACTGTTCGGAAAAGACTGCAATCAAGATTGTTCCCACGAGGAACATTCGAGATCAAGTGAAGGATCTGAGAAATAGATAAATTGTGAAACAATAGAAAGACGTAAATAAAGGAAGAAAGAAAATAAAACAGCTATTGTACACTTTACTGTTTCTTTAGTTAGCTGCCACTCTACTCAGCGTTTTGCTGACGTATTACACTCGTTACCTTTCAAGACCAGGTGTTGAGCAGCCAGGGTCAGCGGCTGTAGAGGACGCTGGGCCGAGTAGGGTCCAGTAGAGTTACCACTGTTCTCTTGTACCTCTTTTTGTTCCACTGTAGTGAGTAGTTCTTGTTACCGCTGTACTTTTCTTTACCTGCAGTTCATATTATGTTATGAATGTTGTTCTACTGTTGTGGTGGTATATACTGTAGTGGTTTCTTTCCTTACTGCTGTATTTTCTTACTGTTAGTTATATTCATGCTGAATGTGGTTTATTTTACTACTCTTTTGGTTGCTTCCTCGTTGGACGACTAGGTCTTGGGATTAGTCGAGTCGGTCCAGTTCTCGTGTCACGTAGGGACTCGGGAATCGGATCGTTACAAGGCACCTGACCCAACTAAAGTGTATATTTAGATATACACATCTATTTATATTTTTATTTTTTTCTCTATTTTATTTCACAGAGATACGAGTGTCATCCAAATATGGTTCAAGAGCATCTTATCAGCAGCAATATACAAAGATCAAATTGCAAGGTTAGGATCTAGAATACCCTAACCTGGGGAGCATATCCTTTGTAATGTAACAACCATGCCTACGAGAGTCACATAATTATGTCTAAAATTAAGTCTAAATTTAAAGATTAGACCCTCAAATCTCACATCTTTCTGAAAACTTAGCTACAAGTTAGTTGGTTTGTAAGTGTAGAGGTGAGATAATCAGGCTTTGAAAAACATCTAATCTAGAGGGTGAAAGAAAAACCAATCATGTATTTCCTACGGTGCTAACTTAATACATTAGCAAACCAAACTCCACGAGAATTCGAAAACAAATTCACATTTTAGCAATTAGCTAGAGAAATATTCTTCGTGGGCTTCAAAAATGGTTTGAGCCTAAACTTCATTTGAATGATTCACTAAATCTGTCCATAAACAATCAAAAGGAAAGAAGCATGGAAATGCATTGGCTCAATCTCTTTCAATGATCTTTATGACATTTTAGGTGAAGAATTTGTAAAGTTCCAACTCCAAGTAAATCAAGCATATTCGAAGCTAACACATTGTTGAAGTCAATAGTTCATTAACTAGAATGTGGCAAAACACATTCAGTTTTTGCCTTCCCAATGGCATCAGTTCTAGCAGATAAATTCCACCGTTATATGAATGCATGATAACTTGTCAAGATTACAGAGGAACTCGACTTGGAATTTGGATGAAGACCCTATGCCCCATGTGGAGTGTATTGCTGATATCCTACCCAAGCCACCATCATCCACCATTTTACTACAATTAGTCGTCCCTCATACTTGTTCAATAAAGCTAGGTGTTTCTTTTCATGTTAGAGGAAAATTTCTACGGAAGACAAGTTTTCCCATCCAAGAATCAGGTGTTACATTGTAAAATCAAGCTTTGAGGATAAGGTTTATATTTAGGGGGAGGGAGTTGATAGATACATATTGTTAGGTGTTAGTTAGATTAGTGGTTGGTGGTGGTTGTTAGTTGTTGCAAATGGATGGGCATGTATTTTTCCCTATAGAAGGCCTTCCTTTTATAATGTAAAATTTAGATGCAAAGAAGAGAAAGAACTTGTAGAGAGAAGATGGAGGACGATAGAAAGAGGAGGGAACTATTCTCATTCATGTCATATTCTATTAGTGAATACAAGGCCCCCCTTTTATAGGAAAGCACGTATCATCCCTTTGCAACAACTAACAACCATCAACTACTAATTTAAGTAACCAACTAACAAACACCCAACAAGATGTACCTATCAATTGAATCCTTCTTCCCAATCCGCTCCCTCTATTTGGAATATCGACATTAGGTGCCATCCATCCTGGTGTCCGACCTAGTAACCGGTTAAAAAAGTGAAGGATCACATAGAGGTTGGTACTCCCTTTTTTTTCCGTTTTCTTATTTTTGCCTTTTCCTTTTCAGGTGGCTGGGTGGTTGCGGCCGGGGGCTGGGGGGCGCGCCACAACTGGAGGCAACCAACCTTACTAACTTTTAAACTTCGCCAACAATTCTTCGAATTTAATTCTCCACCTTCAAATTCATTTCTTCTGGCTATTAGATTTTCATTGACGCTAATAGCCTTTCCTTGACTTTGTCTCCTACTTAACCTAAATTTTCATTCCCTCTTGTTCACCTTTCTTTTTCATTTGAATCATCTCAATGATGTTTTGATAGTCACTAATTAATTAAAGAGCATGACTTTATAACAGTCGACGCGCTTCACCATTTTGACACCTTCCAGAAGTGCTTTACGTCATTTTGATTAGCACTAAAGAAGTTACATGAGCTCTTGATCAAAGTATCCTTCTGCATGGAAGATTAATCTTACATGGGAGATAGTTTGGTTGAGAGAGAAAAATAATGGAAAACAACAATTAAGGCAGTAGGGTGTCTTCAGGAGTAAAGAGCTTAACAGATATGATATGCAATCTTTTGTAATTACACGTATATCTTCCTTCGTGCCTTGATAATGAATAAATTCTTTACGTATATGATATGCAATCTTTGATGACTTTAGGACATCACATTATAAGTAACTTTGTATGTAATTCTTTACCTGAAATATGAGATGTTATGAAACATGTTATGTCGACGTGACACTTATGTGACATGAATGTGTGTCATGGTGGATGCATCTTGCTTCTTTAAGCGGAGAGGACGAGATGCATCACGTCTCACCTAACGTCACAAACATAGCACACGCTTGCATGGTATATGTATACAAAGCTGTGTATATTTTGATGTTCCCCAAGGCTTATTCTTTTTAGTGTAGGTTTTCTTTATTAATGACATATGCAGGAATAATCTAATATTTTCGAATATTAAGAAAACAAAGGAATACATCAAATTACACAATATTATATGGGTATTCATGTAAAAACGCTATTTTAAATGAGAGAGTCCTGTGCGGGAGGAAGTTTAGTTACGGGTGAATCTGCTCCTTATTGGAAATAACCTCTCTGGGAAAAATCACATGAACATCCATCAAGCTTTCGTAATCCCCCCGACCCCCCACAGTATCAGCTCTACTGGTTTATAGAAGAGTTACGGATGGGTTACGTGGGAGATACCCCACGACGCCAATCATCCAATGAGCACCTTTGGTTACTAGGGGGAGCGGGTTGTTGAACTTTTAACACATTATCATATACGCTTAGTTTAATAAAATTCCGCGAACAGAATTTGCAAAACTTTGACCAACTGTGCAATGGATAAAATTCTACGAAAATGAAATACATCCCAAAGTTTTCACAGCATGGTTGATTTAATAGTTCTATATTTTTAATGTTCCGCTGCAACAATAATATTTCTACATAGGGATGTAAGTTTTAGTGAATTTGACTTAAATTTAATTCAATTCGATATGAAAAGAATGGGTAAAATCTGATATGAATCCGATCATATTCGAGGAATGGGTTTCATCTTTAAAAACCTGATTGAATTTGGGTATGGGTATAGGTATAGGTATGAAACTATATCCAATTACGTTACCCAAATAAAACTTCTATTTATTCGAAATATATAAGTTCCACCGTAAGTCCCTCATTCTCCTAATCCTAAGCTTCCATGATTCCTTTCATGATTTTGAAGGTTGAGATTGTTTCTGAATCTTCCATTAAATATTTATTTCTGAGATGTGAAATTTTGTTTGAAAATTACTTGTATTTAATCTTTCTTTATATTTTTGTATTTTTATTTTTGTTGTATTCTCCTTAAAGGATTTTTTTTATAATAATTTTAGTGAAGATCAATAAAATTAAAGTAGCCTAGGTTCTTATATTTAGAATTTGTTAAAAATAAATAATTAATTAATATATTTTATTTTTCTTTGACTTTAATTTGATACGATTTGATTATAAAATTAATTTATAAATAAGTATCTGAATAATAAATAGATATTTGATGGATAAATAAATATGATTATGAATTAAAATTTTATATCTAATGAATAAATAAATATAAATATGAGATTAACCAAATTCGTATCGAGTCCAATTCAATAACCAAGAAGAATAATATCCACTTACTGTAAATTGCTTTCTTAAATTAAATCGAGGAGGTTAATTAACAAATAACCTGCTTATAGATTCGGCAAATCCTAGATGTAGCAAAGGAATTGGCTCGAGGGAAAGGAAAGTAGAGATTCAACAGTGTGGTATTGGAGTTCGAAATTTTTCTTCGTGTGAAAAAGTGAGATTAATCATTGATGATTTAATAACGAACCAACCGCGGCATTTTCTTTAGCAAGCAATTTAAAATTGACCATTTTTCTCTACATGATCAATGGAAAAAATTTAAGATTTTTTAATAATTAGCCCTTGCAACATGCTTTAAATATGGAAAGTGTAGCTCTTCACCAAGGGCATGTGCAGTATATTGTCTTATCACAAAGGCAAGTCTGGTTTACTTCGTGATTGTATAAGAATTTATAGAAGAAAAAAAGTAAAAAAAATAATACTATTCTTGAACCTCATCTAGTGGGAGAAAAAATCAAGAGGGGCAAAATGGGACGGTCATGTCTAAAATAAAGAATTACCATTTATAATGGTAAGAAAAGCCTACAATTAGGAGGGGCGGCTATCCGCTTATGCCTCCCATTGGTTGCACCACTGGGAATATATGGACAAGTTGGGCATCTAAGGGCTTTACAATTTTTTTAATATATATATATAAACCAAAGAAAATTATGTATTTATAATTTTAGCTCCTAAGATCACTCTATAATGGATGTATTCATTGAAAGGACAAAATACCTAATAAACAAGGTAGAATCACCAGCAACAATCATCTTCCTGTTGATGAAGGCATCTCCCAGCCATGTGAATGTGGAAAATCAAGCATGTAATATTCTTATTGTGGCTCTTTACAAAGAAGGGCGTGAATCACACCATATATAACAATTGTTGAACTTGTTGTTGAAAGAAATGTATATATGAATTAAATAAATAAAAATATATGTATTTTCAATATTTTATATTAAATAAAAATATTAAATCAAGCAAATTAAATATGATGTGAAAAGATTTAGAATAAAATAAAAAATAGAAAATATGCAATAGTATAAATAAATCAAACAAAGAAAGGTTATAAGTTATTCTGGCCAAATTTAATCTATTGATCGATCAAAATAATTGATCAATAAATTTTATCTTTTAATTGACCAATCACCGACAAATTAATGAGATTAAAAATCCGTAACAAAAGAGTCTAAATTCTAAGTTTCAAATTGATTCTCACTCGAGTTAGAGTCGGAGTTGAGCCGGGCCGAGGCATGCGTGCGAGCGCACGTTCATGGTCCCTAACCTCACTTCTCACTCTTTGCTACATAAACCATAAGAGACAAAAGCCTTTTATATGCACCAAAAGGTTTGTTCACTTCCAGTATGAGTCTAAAATTTTCTACCAAATCTCACTAATTTCAATATAAATTCTCTACATCATTATAAATCAATTGCATCCCGATTAATACAATTAAACTTCCAAAACCAACACTCATTTGTCATCAAATCAAGGCTATTACCTTGACATGAGACAAAATTAAGTTTCATAAATTTAGTTAGTTAACTTCCTAACCAAGGTCAATGTTAATAACATTGATTGATCATTAGGAGACTCAATCTGCAATGTCCTCAATGGAACTTTTAAATGCCTTGCTAAAAGATCTGCTATCTGCAAATCAATCAATATACCGCTATCTTATGGAGTTTCTTTAAAGCATCTCTTTCCCGTGGTTAGGTTTGTTACAACTTAGTATTAAACTCGAGTCCAATCATGAAGAGTAATCATGAAGAGTTTATTTTAATAGCTTTCTCGATTTGTGTCCTATAAATCAAGTCAACTACCTAAAATAAGTAAGTTTAAGTTATCAAAATAGGAAGTCTCAATTGTTTATAACTCACAACCTCCAACGTAAGATTACTTTTATATAATTTCTTATTAAAATATCACCTTCGGATTTACATGACCAATCTACAAGTCCATTATCAAGTGATGTATAGTTGTAGAGATTACTTGTATAGGCTAGAAGTGGCTTCCATGATTACTTCTATGACATTGTGCTTAGTTTTGCATGACACATAACTCCTACATTTCTAGTTGGTTAATTACTTTGATACCACTTGTGTATGGCTCAAGCCTAAACTCGACTACAATTGAATAAATCTACTTATAATAATTTATTGCCTATAGGTTCAATGGACCTAAATCAACTAACCGAAATATTGAACCCAAACTATTATGTTCTCACTCTTTTGAGTAAAGGGTTAATAAGTTCTACTTTTATGACCTTCTACTTAATTTTATGAGTTTCTTATGTGGAATCAACTTTCAGGTGTTATGAAGTTTAGCTCAATAATGTTGTTAACTATGTCACTTAATTAATTAAGATTGATCAATCAATCAACCAAATAAATGACGACCTAACCTTACTACTTTTTTTTTGCAAGGATAAAATACTTTCATTCATTAGCCTTCTAGGGTACAAGGTAAATTTGGATAGTCCCAAGAACCCTACAACTTGTGTCTAAAACAGTATCTAGTGAAATTAAGGGCTTTTGCAACCTTAGATCTATGAACTTTCAGCAATAAGTCTGGAAATCTATCTAATATTTGGGTGCAACGCTGCACGACATGCATTATCTTCCAAGAATGCTGGGTACAGGCCTTGATCTGATTGACTGGAACTGTAGCATCTGAAAGGACTGCCACATCCGTCAATAGAAGATGGATGGCTAGTTTGAAGCCATGATAAATTGCCCATGTTTCTGCATGTAAACTGACAGTAGTCTCCACAGCATATCAAGAAGCTGTAATAACCTTTTCTCCTCTATCCAATCATACTGCAGCTACTAAAGAATTGGCACTTCCTACAACCGCTACAGTTCTCTCATATTCCTCTTCCGATCTCTGCAAACCTTGTGATTGCTGCAATTCCAAACCCGTTGAGCTACCTACTGTTCCATCCTATTGATGGAAATTTTCCATGTTCCTTTCTCCATTAATTACATCCATCAGATTAATCTTAACACCAACCATTGCTGATTTGCATCTGGTTTGCCATAAAGAGTGCAACATGTAATGTAGAAGATTTTCCCCCTACCTTCCTGTTGAAAAGGATCCCTTACACTACTACATGTTCCACTTTTACCGTCAGTTAAAAATCGACGGCAAATCCCTTATAACCAACGCCAAAAAGCGACGGCGTAAATAGCGTCACTATTTCTTTTTCCTGTCGGTTAAAAGGAACATCCGACGTTAAAATATCGTTCGCCCAGCAGTCGGATTTGCTCTTTTACTATCGGTTCTCAACCGATAGCAATTTAATTTACTGTCGCTTATAAAAGAAGCGACGTCATATTTACGTCACTTTTTCCCATGTTAACGCGTCATTTTTTAAGTTTTGCCATCGTTTGGATAAAAACGCCATCGCTTTTATAAGCGACGATAAAAATACTTTTAGTGACGCTTTCTCAAATAGGCGACGGTATATAAGTTTCAAGGAGAGCATCACTTCTCTTCTTGGTCGTGGCTTTTTAAAATAAGTGACGGTAAATATCTCTTATTTGCTGTCGCTTCTCTGAATAAGAGATGGTAATGTACAATATAGGCTACCACATTTAAAACTTAATGCCGTCACTTTGTTTAAGAACTGACAGTAAAGGTTGGGTTTTTTAAAAAAAAATTGAAAATGAGAAATACATATTAAACCTAGTTAAAAGACCTACTTTTATAGAAAAATAGGTAATAAAAATGAAACGAAGTTTATATTTCATAAATATAAAGTCTACTACAGAAAAAGTTTGGAAACAAAATATTTACATGAAAATGTAACATGAAAACATAACAACAAAAAATGAATAAAAATCAAAATGTTGCTGCCCCGATACTACCAGCTCCACCTGCACTGCCAATGTCGTCATCATCGTCTCGTTTGTAAAGGCTGGGCTCTGATGACGATGGATGCTCTAACTGTCCCTTCTTCAGAAGAATGGATAGAAGCATCTGAAGCTTATCATCCATGGCATTCATCATATTCTTCATCTCTACCTCTCTCCTCTCCCTCTCTGTCTCTCTCTTCTCTCTCTCCTCCTCTCGTCTCTATAGTGCACCGATCTTTTGATGCAGCTGATCGACGACACTAGATAAGACGACACCTTTCCTCCCATACTAGCTCGATAAGGTGTGTGCCCTCCCCGCATTACGAACAAAATCACCGTGATCTGGTGACATCACTCTCCTAAATGCCTCCTCTAGATCCAAAGGCTGGTGGACGCTGTCAAAGGTCTCATCACTGGAGGGATGCACCAATTATACCATTTGCTCCTAAATGTATTAAAAAATATCATTATTATATATATATACAAAGTTATAAATTTTTTAAGTTTAAGAAACTTACGTGTTTCTATATGTCTCGTGAATCCACTTACGAGCACCCTCAGCTGCAGCCTTAATTTGGGTGGCCTCGTAGATATCCATCCTAGTCATTTCCTTCCCATCATATGTAGCGAACTGAAAATATGAAAATGATACAATTATATTAAGATAACTTATAAATTAAGAAATATTCAAATACGAAATAGTTACACTACTTATGTAACGGCTCCTAACCGTCTTAATGCTCCTTCAACCCAAACAATGGGTCTATGGTAGAGCTTGCTCCTATAATAAAAGCACATATATATATGCACAATAATAATTTTTATGAATTTAAAATATATGAAATTAATAGAATCATTTTTAATCGATTACTAAACTCTGTCTTGGGATCCAGCCAATACTCGCATGCATTCTTCCAATCGTCAGGCATGACATCAAGAGGATAATTCTCCATTGCCTCCTTAGATGAACTGCAGTTCGAGAAAACTAAATACCAAATATAAATTGTTAGGAATAATATATGTAATTGTGTACATAATAAAAATGTAAATGTTTAACAATTATTACCTTTCTCTTGCTCTCCATCCTCCAATCTCTGTGAATTTTGGCAGCATGCTTAAGGATATATCGGGAGGCATTAGGGTCGTCACCCCAATCGTAATTTACCTACATTTATTTTTAAAAAAAAATATGTCAATCTTACTTGATAATAATTTTAAGATAAAGTTATAAAAGAAATTACTTTAATAAATGAAATTACCACCAACCGTCAGAGGAGCTGTCTCTTCAGCTCTGCAAGCACCTTTCTCCAGTCGAAGTAGCAAATGGGCACAATGGACATAACCATTGTGCCCACTCGACTGATGAAGCCCGGGTAATTCTCCGCCTCCCCTGTAGATCTAAGCTTGATTGTTATTCTCAGGCCCTCGAGGACACACTAGAGTTCTAAATTCTTTATCTTCCTCCATCCTTTTTTTACTTGCATAAACATTAATCATATTCATTATATATTTCTGAAGTTATAATAAACTTTAAAATATAGAATTAATTGACTTCTTAAAAGTAGAGGAGTTCTTACCAACACTTGTTCCTGTTACATGAATTGGGGACGTACTCCTCACTATCTCATCCTCCACCTCCTCATCCTCATCCTCTCCCTCTCCCTCCATGTCATCGTTCTCATCTTCATCCTCCTCATCTCGTGCTTCATAATCTGGATCATCCTCTACTTACGCTGGGAAGGTAGGAGCAATCTCCTTCCCCTTTACCTTCCCTCCCGCATGTAGTAAACGTGCCAAGTCATCGGGTCGTACAAAATGTGACTGGGGGGGAGCTTAGTGCCGGGGGTTTGGCTGAGCCTGCTGTCAGGGGGGTGGCTGAGCTTCGGGAGACGGCTCGGACTAAGTGGATGACTGTGTCTGAGGGGGATCCTTTTTATTAAGTTTTTTTCTTAAACACATTCATCTGTAAGAAGAAATAAATACAATAATTAGTACAGTTGAAACTAATATATAAATCATTAATGAAAAACTTTGGCAAATATTAGAAAAAATTTTAAAAATTTCAAAAGAGTTTCCACTTAAATTTTGAGATTTTTATATAAAGCTGCATATTAAAATGAAACCTACATATAGAAATTGTTATTACAAAGAAACATGCATGTTAAAAAGATACTTGAAAAGCATGCTTGTGCAATTATATCGATTTACAAAGAAACCTGCATATTTCTCGTCATAGTTTATCAAATATAAATGTTGGGCATGCAAAGATATGTTGCATGGTTGAAATAATTTTAAAGTAGGTGCATCCCACATTAAAAAAAATCATATACAATTAAAGTGGGTACACCCCATATTAAAAAGAATCACATACAATTAAAGTAGGTACACCCCACATTAAAAAGAATCATATACAAATAAAGTGGGCACACCTCACATCTAGCTAAAGCTTCTAATATAATTTAATTAAATTAAAAATATTAAAATTATACATCTAACAACAACAGCCTCTAAGTATGTCCGGCATCGAAAACCTGTAAATTCAAAAAGAAAGTTACTAAATAACACATTACAATCTTATTAACATAATTTAAATAAGTAAATAAAAAGTATAGTGACTAAAAGTAACATATTTTGAACATGTGTGCGTGATTAGTTTCAAGTTTTAGTGTTTCTAGTGTATAGAAAATTCCAGTAGAAGTTTAAGTTTCTTAGATTTGAATATAAATTAGATTTAAACAAAAGACTACAAATTATTACTAACCTTAGATATCCACATCTATTGCATTTTAATTCATATGACATTCTTGCATTAAATCTTAGTATGCTTCATTATATGTATCAAAATAATTGCGCGGTACTATTCTTATTGATATAACCCATCCCCTTTGGCAATTATCGAGGACGTAGAAAACTTGTATAGCTTGACATGCCAATGTAAATGGTTCATCCGACTAAATAATTTGACGATTAAGATTTAAACTCAAGAAATTGTATTTCTTGTCAATTTTGAAACCAGTGCCCTCTTTAAAAATATCAAAACAATGACATTTAAATAGGACAACACTGCAATCATATTTGAAGCTGATCTCCACAATTTCTTTGATTTCACCATAGTATCCATCTAGACCAATGGAAAGATCTTAATCAACAACTCTAGCCTGTTGTGTAACCTTTCTATCATCAATTTCTTTTATTTTGAATCTGAACTCATTTATTATATGCCCAAAGTGGTAATGTGCATAATGTAATGGTGTATCAGCAATTACATCAAAATTTGGTATCTATCGTGAGTCATTATCCTCTTTCAATTAATTAACTCGGTCTTTAAACCAATCCAAGAAGCCAAATTAGATTGTCCTTGAAAGAGGTAATCGTTTGAATTCCTCGTAGAATGGATTAATTTCAGGAATTTATTTTAAAATATATAGATGTGCCCAACATCTGTGAATTTCTGAAATAACTTGTACTTTGTATGAAGAATCGATCTTCCTCTGATATCAAAAATTGACAACATTCTTCATCACTGTCATTGTATTCCCCCTCATAATTCCTTTGAAGTTTATTAAAGTGGTTGTTTGTTTCATTCATGTACATGGAAATAAAATTTATACACTCCTCCACGAGATACCCTTCTACAATTGAGCTTTCCGGCTTTGCCTTATTTAAAACATAATCTTTAAGCTTTTTTAGAAATCACTCCATAGGATACATTCAACTGAATTGTATAGGCTCACCAAGTCTCGCTTCATTTGCAAGATGCAACGTGAGATGAACCATTACATCGAAGAATGCTAGGGGAAAAATCTGTTCCATCTAACAGAGAGTAATGACTATTTGTTTATCATAGTGATCCAGCCTATCATTTTGTAGCATCTTCGAACAAACAGCTTTGAAAAATCTGCTTTTCTCTGTGAATGATTCAACAACTGACTCTGGCTGCATCCCCCGTATCACCAATGGAAATAATACTTGCATATAAACGTGGGAGTCATGACTTTCCAAGCCAGATATCTTTTTTTGCTCTTCATTCACAAAACGAGATAGCTGCGACAAAAACCATCTAGCACCCGAATTTCCTTTAAAAAGGAGAACAGTCTACTCTTCTTGTCTTGATTGAAGTTGTAAATAGCAGGTGGGAAGTAGCCATCCTCATGAATATGCAGCTTCGGACGTATCCCAAAACTCTTCATGTGTCTTGTTTTGACCGTCCTTTAGATCATCGATTAGGTTTAATACGTCTAAGATGTTATCCATCACATTCTTTTCAAAGTGTATAACATTTAAATTATGACATATTATAAGATCTTTCCAATATGGCAGATCCATAAAGAAAATGCTTTTCTTTCGAAACTCAGAATTTCTCGAGGCTGTCTAGTCTTGTTTGAATGGCCGACCCAATTGTATCTCACACATTTCTTGTAATCTCTCCATTATAACCTGACCCAATAACCTGATAAAATCTGTACTAAGTTTATTATTTAGATTTTTCTTTGAATATCGACACATCCTGCTATCAAATTTACCCCTAAACTGTGATGTTTGCCATGTTCAATGAGTAGAAATGTGCGATGCCCTAAGTAACAAAATTTCTTACTTTCGGCAGTCGTAGGTGATGAGTATCTTCCATATAGACTGGGCAAGCAAGCTTTTCTTTAGTGCTCCAACCTTATAAATTTGCATATGCCGGAAAGTCGTTTATGGTCCACAACAGTATTGCATGCATATTGTAAAATTCTTTCTTTTCTGCATCATACGTCTTCACGCTAGTATATAACAACTATTTTAGTTCATCGATTAATGACTACAGATAAACATCTATTGCAATTCCAGGTTGTTTTGAATCGATGATTAATAGTGTCAGCATCATAAATGACAATCTCATACACAACCAAGGAGGTGAGTTATAAGTGACCATTACCACTGGCCATATAGAGTACGACGGGTACTGATGGAAACACCATCATGAGCCATAACTAGCTTTAATTAGTCAGAATCAAAAGACAAATGCTCCTACATACTCGCCTGACAGCCGTAATTCCATGCAAATCCATTCTGAGAAGAAAACATTAAACCAAGGTTAATTCTGCAGTTTTAGCATCATATCATGAATGCAGAGTAACGACAGGATTTTCTAGGGGTTAATTGAAGGTCAATTAAGCATTAACGTCCTAAGAGTAGGTCCACACAGATAAAAACAGGATTTCACGCGTTTCAAGAACCACAACAGCACACAAAAATCCTAATTTCAAACCCGCTTGAATTGAAGAGGTTCTGGTCAGGATAAAATTTATCCAAACTTCCTAAAATTCATAGAAAAATATTCTGAGAGATTTAGTACCCTTGGTTTGACCATCTGAACCTATTTGGACCTTGAACAAAGTCACAAACAGAATTCTACCTTAATTTGGATTTCTATGCAAATTATCCAGTCAAACATCATTAAAACTCAAATTTGACTTCATCATTAGATTCCTTGGGTCCAAATTAGGTTTGTACCAAAATATAGACCCAACCAGAGTCCATCTTGACTTAGTTTGCATTTCAGTCCATTAAAACTATATTCTTCTCAATCAAGCCCCTGGTTTTCAAAAATATTTGCAGAAAGGCCCCTAACTTTCTCATCTTCTTCAAGGATAGGTCCCTGACACCATTGGAGGCCAACAGATCTCAACATCGACCTTTGACCGCCTCAAAACCTCATCAAATCATCACCAAATCCTACCAAAATTGGTTGGATTGATGTTCACACTACAAAAAATCATTTGAACAAGATCTTGGCTTCCAATTCGTGCTGATGTGCCATAGTGAATCCACGAAATTCATGGGTTCCTTGTGACCTAATTGAACGAGAGAAAGTCTCTTAATTAAGATAGTCATAATAAAATGATTTATTGTTGTATTTTATGTGGTGGAAATCTCTCGATCAAAGATAAAAATTAATGTAATAAATCACGTTGATTTTCGAGTGTCATATCCACAGGGAAGACTGAGCCTAATAAAATCACAACTATGTAAAAATCGAGTTCGCAGAAGTATTCGGCAACTAGAACAATGCATATGCCACTCTGAATGTAAACCCAAATTTATGGAGAAGTCAAGGGTTGATGTAAATTTCATGTAATAAATTAAAATAGTTCATGTGCAATGGCATATCATGTACTTTTCACTTGCATGCATACTAAAGTGTAAATCAGAATTCAAATGTGATGCATATTGAGATGAATCATAAGGGCTGAACAAATATGTAGAAGAATAAGCATAGGGCTGCAATTTCACCTCAATTTAATAATCAGAGAAATCAGAAAAATAAGTTTTGACAATGGCAATCCTCATAAATTCTAATTCACCCAAAAATAGAGGATTCTCTCCTCTTGGTTGTGCGCACACTTAAGGCTGCGGAGGGCGACGAAGCTTTCGGTGAAGGTTGGTCGGCATTAGGGGATCCCGTTGGTGCTAGCAGTGTTGATGTTGGCAGTCGGATGTGGCTGGCTAGAGGAGATGGACCTTGCCGGCGGTGAGGGTTGTCGGCAGTGACCAACGGCCACTGGCGTCGATGTGCGCAGTCAAGGGTGGCCAGAGGCTCGAGGCGAGGTTGATGGCGTCGACGGCACCAAGCTTCGTGGCATGAGGTGCCGACTACGCGTGGAGAGGTCACGATGGAGTTTGGGTTCTGATAACACCACGCAAGGGGGTAGTAATTAGGTTGAATATGGCCCATCTTTAGAATAAAAGGCACAACATAAAGTAGAATAGGAGCATTGCATGCATCAAGTACCAAGATTGCTTATAAACTGTATTCAATGGCCATTTGTGTAAAGCATTTGTCAAAGCAGCCTCAGATGAGCAATCGGACCGCACGGATGGATTCAGGACGACGAACGGAGTCTAACGGACTCAAAATCGGCCAAATCCGACATCCGGAGCTCCCATAATGGGCCCAAGAAATCCTGACCGTTGATCTGGAGATCAACGGCCTAGAACCGCGCCACGTCGCCCCCGGCCCCCCGCACGCCCCCAAGCCAGCCAAGGACGCATCTCGGCCGTTGATCTTCGATCGAACGGCCGAGATCCGCGCGCTCGCCCGCGGTCGCCGCGACAAAGCGCGGGCATGGCGCAACGGTTAGCGCGCACGCCCGCGTCGCGGCGACGCGCGTTCGAATCGCGCGGAGCGGAAATCACTTGCGGGCGAAGGGCGCGGCAAAATTGAGCCGCGCGATCAGAAGCGAGCAGCTAGGATCGCGCCACGCGGCGCGACGACAGCGCCCCACCTCCCACGCGCGCGCGCACGCCGGGCGGAAACGCGCGCAGCGCACGCACGCCCGAAGCGCGATCCTAGTGCAGGCGCGGGAGGATCTCAGCCGTCCGATCATCAATCGGACGGCTCTCGTTCGACGTCCACGGATCGCGCCTGAAGAGAGAGAGGGGCGGGCGGCTGACCGGCGGCAGAAGGCCTTCACCGACGTATATGGAAGCGGTTTTAGCGACGTTTTGGATGTCGCTAAAGCACATTCTTCTTTTAGGAAGCCCTTAACTCTATTTAAAACCCCCTTCTACCACCATTCAAGGCATCCTCTCCCACTTGCAACTACTCCCACTCCTCTCCTAGCTAGTCTTAGGCACTCTTGTAATCGCCGGAGACGACGAGCCGCCGACGGAGCCTCCTCCACCGCCGTGGCTGCCTCGTCGCTCTCCACTCTCTCTCTATCTCTCTCTCTCTTTTAAGCTTTCATTTACTTTTGTTGAAGCATGTATTTAATATTGTAAACCATGAACTATGAATGCATGTTTAATGAAATTATTTTCCATTTAGTTGCCATTTTAATTTCTGCTTAAAGTGCATGATCAAAACCAAGAGCTTTCTAACCCTAAACTCTCTCTATCTCTCGCTTTTCAAAACCATCTCTTTCGCAAGCAAAACTCCGCCTTTTTCGTGACAACAAGTGGTAAACAAAATCCGATTTCCACGCCTCCCTGAGATCGACACTCGGACTCACCTCCGTTTACTTTTTTTAAAACCGACGTATCAAGTGCAACTATAACGACACCTCTTAACACACACGCACGAAGGCACGTCAGTTTTTGGCGCCGTTGCCGGGGAGGCAACGGATTTGTTTTATCACCTCCATTCCACCTTCATTCTCATATCTTCTAATGCCCTATTTTCCTTTTTACTTGACGGTTGCAGGAATTCGGCGCATGGACGGCGAAGCGACGCATTCCACTATGGTAGCAAGGAAGTAGGCGCCTCGAGGACCGATAGTAAGTACTCTCTCTCTCATTGTTTGCTTGCGTGAAAAATCTAAAAAAAAAAATCATAAAAACTAAAAAAATTGGCGTGGTGAATGATTGCTTGACCCACATTCTTAACACATCACCCTACAAAAATGCACACTCTAATATGCTGGATAAATTCTTGGAGTGCTCTTTTCTCTTTCTCTTGAGTGGTGTTTGCGAAGCCACCGTGAGTTGACCTGGGCCGCACCACTCAACCCTAAAACTGACTCATCTAATAGAAGCTGCATGATTATCAGGATGAGTACACTAGGGTTTTAGAGCCTCTACAAAAAGGAAATCTACTTTCACTAAGTTGTGTGCAGAACTTGACGTGCCCACTGAAACTTGTTTGAAAAAATTAAGACACGTCAACCCCTAAAAAGTACTTAAGTAAGGATGAACACTAAAAAGACACTATATCTTAACAAATCCTTGCTTTAAAATCATGTTTTGCTAGAAGCACACACTTTGAAAGTAGAACATTAAGAGGCACCACCCCAATCAACGCCTCATCACATCACCCTAAGCACAAGCACTATCCTAGCCCTTTAAAACTGAGTAGACGTGCCCTAGGCAGGACTGAGTTAAGTCTCAAAAGGTGAGGTTTTGTCTGCTAGGCACTTGGCTTTCATTCCCTTGGTAGAATCTGGTGACTAGGCTGCGGGGCAGTGTCAAACGACCGTGGTTGTGGGGTCTATGGAACCGGAGGCGCAAGCCAAAGGAAGAACCTTCCCTGCAATCCCCTCGTAATCAACCTGGCCAGATTAGCCTTGAGAAGGGAAGTCCAGTGCTTACGGACTTAATCACCCTTTGTGAGATTTCTAGGTCTCCTAAGGAATACACCATAAGGATTAGGCTTGCGTGCTTGATTGAAACACATTTCTCGCATCTGTCGCCCTCCGCATCCCCTCCAGTTCTTCTCTAGTGCATGCACGGGAGGCGCTCACTGCATCCCGAATTGTGTGTTTTGGGGCAGGAATCTAGGCGACGTAATTCTGTTGAAAACATGGCTGAACCTAGGGTAGATGAGGCTGAAGATCAACCCCCACCAGATGCTATGGCTGTCGTCCAGGCTCAAATCAATGCTAACCATCGGCTTCAGCAACGACAAATCCACACCATCATGCAAGCCATACAACGGCTACAGAACCCGCAAGAACAACCACCACCTTTCAATGACATACCAGGACAACCACCACTTGATTTACCACCATTTCAGAACCAGCCAAGACCCCTCCGTGATTTCTATAACCCTTCTGCCATTAGAGTCGAGCCACACCTTAGGATCCCCGAAGGGGGAGACGATTTTGAGCTAAAACCTAATGTATTAAGTCTAATCCAGAGCAACTTTCATGGAAGCTCAAATGAAGACCCCTTTCAGCACCTAGAAGATCTCGACCGCATAGCAAGAACAGTAAAACCTAGGAACATTAGCCTTGATATTGTTCTAATCAAGATGTTCCCTTTCTCATTAAGAGACAAGGCTTCTCATTGGCTTAGAACCCTAGGTAGACCCATCACCACCTGGGAGGAACTGAGGCATGCATTTTTAAAGAAATTCTTCCCCATAGGAAAGACCAATGCCCTCAGAAGAGCTATCACTACCTTCACACTCCAGGGTGGGGAACAATTTCATGAGGCGTGGGAAAGATTCAATGAACTTTTGAGGAAATGCCCACACCACGAAGTTCCAAGGTGGCAATTGGCCCAGATCTTCTACCACGGTCTGGATAGCAACCTACGGAACTTCGTCGATGCCTCATGCGGGGGAAACTTCCTAAACAAAGACGAGGAGAGCGCGTTTGAGCTCTTTGAGTCTATGAGCGAGAATACGCTCAACAATGCCTCCATGAACCAGTTTAACAGATCCAGTCAACCCCGTGGTGGGATTTATGAGGTGCAAGCAAATTCTGGAATGGTTGACATGGACATTATTGCCAAAAAGTTGGATCGAGTGGAATTGGTGGACAAGAAGATTGATGAGCTTCTAAACCAGATCAGGAACCCCTTGCAGACTTTCACCCTAGCAAAAGGAGCACATAATGTTGACCTGGTCCAACCCTTCACCCAACTAAACCTGGAACAACCCCCAACCATGTTCCAAGGAGGGACCTTTGCTCCCTCGACCCTTGATTACTCCCTTCCTTCTTCATCAACATCGGCTATTCTAGAAGATGTGCAAGCCGTCCAAGGATATGCAAAACCTGACCCTTTCTCCAACACTTACAACACCGGCTGGCGTAATCACCCCAACTTTGGTTGGACAAACCAGAAACTACCGCAATTCCAAAACCAGCCCAGGCCAAACCAACAGCCACACTTGCCCCCCTATCAGCAAGGACCACCAGTTAGACCCCAATATAACCAAAATAGGGCGACCCCTCCCCCACAAAACCAAATGGACACCCTAATAAAGATGATGGCTGACATGAACCAAAAACATCAGGAAGAAATGGCCTTGGTAAAGGGACAGTTAAGCCAACTCTTGGACTGTAAACAGCAAGGATCTCTACCTTCCCAACCACAACCAAACCCGCGAAACATAATTAACAGAGGCCCCAATTCGTAAGGGTTCCAAGGCAACCCCGGGCAGGCTCATATGGTCCAACCGGCTCCACAAACACCTCCTGGGTTTGGCGCCTCTTCATCCTCATCTTCTCAAGGATCACCCCATGGCCCCAATGCCTCTGCGAATGTGGTGACCTTGAGAAGCGGCACCAAAACCCAGGATCCCAAATGGCCGACTCTCCCCGAGACTTTACCCGACTTAGAAGAAGCACCAACCAAGGACCCAAACATGGAACCAATCCAGACACCCTATCCTGAGGCCTTGGAAACAATCAAGAGAAAAAAGAATACTGTGGAAACTGAGGAGCTGATGGAAATTTTTAAACAAGTACAGATTAATATTCCGCTTCTAGAAGCTGTCAAACACATCCCCCGCTTACGCCAAGTTCTTAAAGGATGCCTGTACACCCAAGCGTAAGCCGAGACCTCAAGCACCTAGGAAGGTTATACTCTCTGAGCAAGCCAGTTCCGTGATATCAAGCAACCTTCCACTCAAACGAACTGACCCAGGAGCACCCCTGATTTCCTGCAACATCGGGGACATGACATTTGATAGAGCGCTCCTGGACCTAGGTGCTTCTATCAACCTAATTCCCACAACCTTGTACCACCAATTTGGTTTTGGGGAGCTGGCACCAACCCCTGTCACCATCCAGCTGGCGGATAGATCAGTGAAAACCCCGAAGGGGGTTGTCGAGGACGTGATTGTACGGGTCAAGGACTTCTATTTCCCAGTCGACTTTTTGGTGCTCGACATGGAAGTCCCTGAAAAATTACAGAACGTACCCATAATCTTAGGCAGACCTTTCTTAGCCACGGCTAAAGCAAACATCGATTGCGACACGGGATGTATGGAAATCGCCTTCGGAGACAAGAAAATGCAATTAGATATCTTCCGGGCAACAAAGTCTTTTGATTGTGATTACATTGAGGAACATGATCCCGTGGAAACTTTAATCGAGGAATGCCTTACCCTCAATTCTGTCTCAGACCACCAAACCCGTAGTTCTGACTCGCCACCATCATTACCTGTGGACCTCTGTAAGGCTGAGTATCATCACATGACACCATTTGAAGAAATCAATGTTGATCAACTACCGCCCTTTCCATTCCCATCGACTGTGGTCCCACCCACACCTGAACTTAAACCATTGCCCGAGAATCTCAAGTACGTCTTCTTGGGACCTGGCCAGACCTTCCCAGTGATTATTAATTCCCATCTAACCAAGGATCAGGAACTAAGGTTGACTGCAACTCTTTCAGAACATCGGGCCGCCATTGGTTGGACCATCTCAGATCTAAGAGGAATTAGCCCCACCTATTGCACCCACAAGATTTACCTGGAAGACGGGGCCCGACCTTCCCGCCAGATGCAGAGACGGTTAAACCCTAACATGCGGGAGGTCGTTAAAAAAGAAATTATCAAGTGGCTCGACGCCGACATCATCTACCCTATCTCTGATAGCCCCTGGGTGAGCCCCACTCAAGTGGTTCCAAAGAAGGCTGGGCTCACCGTTGTCACTAATGATCATGGAGAATCCATTCCCACCCGCACCACCACCGCATGGCGGGTGTGTATTGATTATAGGAAGCTTAACGAAGCCACTAAGAAGGACCACTTCCCCTTGCCATTCATTGACCAAATCCTTGAAAGATTGGCAGGGCAGAAGTATTTTTGCTTCCTGGATGGATATTCAGGATATAACCAAGTCGCAATTGCTCCGGAAGATCAGGAAAAGACCACATTCACTTGCCCGTATGGCACATTTGCATTCCGTCGAATGCCGTTCGGGTTATGCAACGCACCCGCAACCTTCCAGCGTTGCATGCTAGCCATTTTATCAGAAATGGTGGGTGAATACTTGGAGGTCTTTATGGATGATTTCTCTGTATTCGGGAATTCATTCGACCATTGTTTGAGCAACTTGGAGAAAATCCTGAAACGATGTATCGAGGTTAACTTGGTGTTAAGTTGGGAAAAGAGCCATTTTATGGTTCAAGAAGGAATTGTCCTCGGACACATCGTTTCGCATAAGGGCATCGAGGTAGATCGAGCTAAGGTTGATTTAATTTCCAAACTTCCTCCACCTAGTTCGGTCCGACAGATTCGTTCTTTCCTAGGACATGTTGGCTTCTACCGAAGGTTCATCAAAGACTTTTCCAAACTTTCCAAACCCTTGACCGACCTTCTAGCCAACGACGCAACTTTCCACATGTCTCCTGATTGCACCCAGGCTTATCAGACCCTCCGGGACTTAGTCTCCACCGCACCTGTACTTCAACCCCCAGACTGGTCCCAGGATTTTGAGATTATGTGTGACGCATCAGATTTTGCCATAGGCGCTGTCCTGGGACAAAGGCAAGACAAGAAGCCCGTGGTGATCTACTACGCGAGCAAAACATTGGACGAGGCCCAGCGTAATTATACGGTCACAGAAAAAGAGTTGCTTGCTGTAGTCTTTGGACTGGAAAAATTCCGATCATACTTGCTGGGATCCCACGTGACTATCTACACCGACCATTCAGCCATCCGGCACCTGTTGGCCAAAAAGGACGCAAAACCCAGGCTCATCAGATGGATCCTGCTTTTGCAGGAATTTGACCTGGAAATCCAAGACAAGGCCGGATCGAAAAATGTGGTGGCTGACCACCTGTCAAGACTTCATCCAGACCACATTGAACCCTCCCTACCTCTATCTGATACCTTCCCTGATGAACACATCCTAGCCGTGCAAGATAAGAAAATGCCATGGTATGCTGACTATGTCAACTACCTGGTTATAGGACAAACCCCGCACAGCTGGTCCAGACAGCAACGGGACAGGTTCTTGGCTGAGGCCAAGCACTATTTCTGGGATGATCCCATGCTGTTTCGCCTCTGTGCTGATCAGATCATCAGGAGGTGCCTCCCCGAAGACGAGGTTCAGAGTGTGCTTTCCTTTTGTCATGACCAAGCATGTGGCGGCCATTTCTCTGGCAAGAAAACAGCTGCAAAAGTTTTGCAGTCTGGATTTTATTGGCCGTCCCTATTCAAGGATGCACACATCTTTGCCAAGACTTGCTCACGATGCCAAACACTAGGGACAATGACCAAAAAAGATATGATGCCCCTTCAGCCCATTTTGATTGTCGAAATTTTCGACGTTTGGGGTATCGATTTTATGGGCCCCTTTCCACCATCCAACGGCTTCGAGTATATCTTGGTCTCGGTAGACTATGTTTCCAAATGGATTGAAGCCATCGCCACCCGACGATGCGATCACAAGACGGTCATGGACTTTGTAAAGAAGAACATCTTTTCCCATTTTGGAATACCCAAGGCCATGATCAGTGATGGTGGAAGCCATTTTATCCATTCCCAGTTCCGTGCCCTACTTAGAAAATACGGGGTAAACCACCGCATTGCCACCCCGTATCATCCACAAACAAATGGGCAGACTGAGGTCTCAAACAGACAAATCAAGAACATTTTACAGAAGACTGTGAGACCTGACAGGAAAGACTGGTCCACACGACTTGATGATGCCCTGTGGGCATACAGGACCGCTTTTAAGACCCCGATAGGCATGTCACCTTACCGCTTGGTCTTTGGCAAAGCTTGCCATCTCCCTGTCGAATTGGAACACCGGGCTTACTGGGCTGTTAAGCAATGTAACATGGATCCCCAGTTAGCTGGTGCGCAAAGGACTCTTCAATTATCTGAGCTTGAAGAAATTCGTCGGGACGCCTTTGACAATAGTCGGCTATATAAGGAGAAAATGAAAGCCGTCCACGACCGACTCATTCATAGGAAAACCTTTGAGCCAAACCAACAAGTCTGGCTATTTGATGCACGCCTGAAACTCTTTCCAGGGAAACTTAGGTCCAAATGGACAGGACCATTTCGGGTGGTCAAGCCCTTTTCCAATGGGGCAGTCGAAATCGCCGATCTTAATACCGGGCACACCTTTACAGTCAATGGTCAAATATTGAAGCATTTCCTGGCCCAGGTACCCCCCAAGGAAAGTGTCACCCTTGTTGAGGGCTGACACCAGGCACCGCCCAGCTGGAGGCGTTAAACTCAGCGCTTCCTGGGAGGCAACCCAGTGGATTCAGACTGATCTGGTAGTTTACGTCACTCAGGTACTATCTTTTTGAACCCTTTTGCATCCATGCATCTGCCAATGAGGACATTGTCCAACTTAAGCATGGGGGGGATGGTAAACTGCATAATCCTGAGCTCAATTAATCAGTCTGAATGAATAAATTAATTGAAAAAAAAAAAAAAAAAAAAGAATTTAGGAAGAAAAACTTAGGCATTAGAAACTTGTCAATAGTGGGAAATAATACAAAAAGAACTTAAACACTTAGACTTTTCAGGCCTTCAGGCTTAATTAGCCCTGGTGTCCATTAAAATATGGATTTAGCGGCGAACCCTTGCAACTTTAAGCTATTCTAATCCACCTAATAAATAAGGTAATAAGTATACGACTTATCAACTCACCCTCTAACTCAGGAAAACTTTGAGTCTAAGCATCTACACACATTTTTGCACAGACTCACTTCTCGGAGATTTTGACAGAAATTGGGTAGCTAATGAACTTTCTAGGGTGGTATGGCTGGCAAGTTGTCGTGGGTAACAGCCCATTGGCAGGTTGTCCAGAACCCAACCACAGGCCATTTCTTTTTCACTGCCTCTAGGTACATTTGAGATTAGGGAAGCCACCTACGTAAAAAAATAAAAAAAGGAAAAGAAGAAAAGAAAATAAACCACACTTCACCGCACAAGTATGGCTGGCAAGTGATCGTGGGTAACAGCCCATTGGTCGGTTGTCCAGAGCCCAGCTCAATAATTGCACAAAAAAAGAAGACCAAAAACACCTAAGGAAGAAGCGGGGAAGTAGTACAAGCCGGGGAGATATACACTGGAAAATCCTTGTGTTGACCCCAAGTAAAATGAACGTAGGGAGAAAGCTACAAATCGAACAAATACACCTTCAGGCAAAAATTTATTTTCTTTTCCGGTCACCTAGAGGCGTAGAAACTCGAAGTCTGTCTCAATTACCGTTAAGTAAGTCTATCACAACATTCACACCAAGATGCTTAGCACTTAGGGTTTTGACCGAGTTTTGGGTGGGTTGGGTAGCCGTAAAAAGTTACCAACCCACACTGAATTCTAAAAATTCTAAAAAGACATATATAGATATATACGTATACATAAGTATAGTTATATATACAAAGCAAGGATTCGGGCGATTCGTATTTTGGCAGACACCCGGGCGCTGCTTAGTCTTTGTAGATTAAGATCTTCGTATAGTTCCTCTTATTGACAAGTAACGAAGCGCCTAAGCAATTACTTCTTGAATTCGCCAAAGAAATAAAGGCTAGAATAAACCTTGCTAGGGACTAGCAAGGAGTAAGCATGGGGGTATGATAACACCACGCAAGGGGGTAGTAATTAGGTTGAATATGGCCCATCTTTAGAATAAAAGGCACAACATAAAGTAGAATAGGAGCATTGCATGCATCAAGTACCAAGATTGCTTATAAACTGTATTAATGGCCATTTGTGTAAAGCATTTGTCAAATCAGGCCTCAGATGAGCAATCGGACCGCACGGATGGATTCAGGACGACGAACGGAGTCTAACGGACTCAAAATCGGCCAAATCCGACATCCGGAGCTCCCATAATGGGCCCAAGAAATCCTGACCGTTGATCTGGAGATCAACGGCCTAGAACGCGCCACGTCGCCCCGCCCCCCGCCGACCGCACGCCCCCAAGCCAGCCAAGGACGCATCTCGGCCGTTGATCTTCGATCGAACGGCCGAGATCCGCGCGCTCGCCCGCGGTCGCCGCGACAAAGCGCGGGCGTGGCGCAACGGTTAGCGCGCACGCCCGCGTCGCGGCGACGCGCGTTCGAATCGCGCGGAGCGGAAATCACTTGCGGGCGAAGGGCGCGGCAAAATTGAGCCACGCGATCAGAAGCGAGCGGCTAGGATCGCGCCACGCGGTGCGACGACAGCGCCCCACCTCCCACGCGCGCGCGCACGCCGGGCGGAAACGCGCGCGCACACGCACGCCCGAAGCGCGATCCTAGCGCAGGCGCGGGAGGATCTCAGCCGTCCGATCATCAATCGGACGGCTCTCGTTCGACGTCCACGAATCGCGCCTGAAGAGAGAGAGGGGCGGGCGGTTGACCGGCGGCAGAAGGCCTTCACCAACGTATATGGAAGCGGTTTTAGCGACATTCTGGATGTCGCTAAAGCACATTCTTCTTTTAGGAAGTCCTTAACTCTATTTAAACCCCCTTCTACCACCATTCAAGGCATCCTCTCCCACTTGCAACTACTCCACTCCTCTCCTAGCTAGTCTTAGGCACTCTTGTAATCGCCGGAGACGACGAGCCGCCGACGGAGCCTCCTCCACCGCCGTGGCTGCCTCGTCGCTCTCCACTCTCTCTCTATCTCTCTCTCTCTTTTAAGCTTTCATTTACTTTTGTTGAAGCATGTATTTAATATTGTAAACCATGAACTATGAATGCATGTTTAATGAAATTATTTTCCATTAGTTGCCATTTTAATTTCTGCTTAAAGTGCATGATCAAAACCAAGAGCTTTCTAACCCTAAACTCTCTCTATCTCTCGCTTTTCAAAACCATCTCTTTCGCAAGCAAAACTCCGCCTTTTTCGTGACAACAAGTGGTAAACAAAATCCGATTTCCACGCCTCCCTGAGATCGACACTCGGACTCACCTCCGTTTACTTCTTTTAAAACCGACGTATCAAGTGCAACTATAACGACACCTCTTAACACACACGCACGAAGGCACGTCAGGTTCTTCTTTGTGGAGAAGATGAACATTGTGCTCGAGGTTGCTGCAACAGTTGATGGTGTGAGGGCGTGCACGCGTGTGAAGGCACGCACAAGGGTGTGGTGGCTGGTGTGCGTGCAGGTGTGCACAACGTGGTGGTGGTGGCATTGAGCGCGAATGTGGTGTTGGCAATGGTGGGTTGCTTTGCGGGTTGAGAAGAGGAAGAAGAAGAAGGGAAACAGAGAAGAGGGAAGGGTGGTGGTTGATGAGTACACACTATCACAGTGCACTCGTCGATGGTGAAGGCAACAAGGTACACCCAACTCACAGTGCAAGCAAGAGAAGCACGGTGAACTCTTGAGCCATGGTGGAGACGATGAAGGAGGTCCTCGCCAGGGGGAGAGGATATTCCTCTGGAAGAAGACGCATGGAGAAGATATATAAAGAGGGGAGGTAGAGCGTATGGGTGGTTCTGCAGTTGGAGAAAGAAGCGGCATGGAGTAGGTGGTACGTTAGGATAGGGAATAGGAGTTGTTGCGAGGAGGAAGGCAGCACTGTAGGGTGGGTACATCAGTCATCCAGATTGTGTTCCAGACGTCTTAAGTATGAAAATTGGACGTTTTATGTGTATGCCAGCTGTCTAAAATGATAGATTATATAGGGAGATAAGGTGACGTTGGATTTGACTTATGTAGGCTTAGGTTGTAGGTATAGGTCCTAATCTAATTGGGATTTTGAAGTGGAAATTGGGTTTAGGATAAGTGGGAGAGGCATGAATGGCACCTCAAGCCATCTTCTCTATTTATTCCTGTAGCCAAAAGAAATTCACACAATTATTTATATAACATAGCAAATTATGTAATTCTATGGCATGCATTTATTTTGCAAATATTAATACAATATAAAACGTATGAACTATCAACTTAGGCTAAATAATGGTTCACTAAAGTGTACTTATCACTAATTCCCAAGCAAATCAAGCTTCTTTCCTAAATCAAAGCTCGGCTAGGAGCTCTATAAAAGCTCCATGAGCTTCAGGCAGTGCTTCTTAGTCGTTTCTAGGTCGGAAAACCCCCTCTTCCCTTCTCTCCAGCCACGAACTCCACCGACTCCGATGACCCCTCTACTCCGGCTTCTTCGTCCTCTGCCACCTACTATAGGCAAAGGGAAACTTCTTCCATCCTTCGTTCTCTCCTTGCCATACCATCGAGGAGCTCCCAAACCCTCTCATTGTCGCCGCTTCTCCCACCGGAGATTTCATCTCCTCCAACGCCGGCCAATCAAAGCTGACGCAGATCTCCTTCCTCGACAACCATTAGTTAGTTCAAACTCCTCCTCTCCTTCTCTAGATTAGGATTAGCTTCTTATCTCCTTGTTTCGACTGACAACTGCCTCTCTTCCCCGTCATCTTCTCCACGTTCGGCATACCTTCGACATGGTCGCACGCACTCCACAGCTCACCAAACACCACACCACCACTCCCATTAGCTCCCCTCACCTCCACCTTCAAAAGCCCTCTACCTATTTCATCATCCACTCGCTCCTTTGCCCCACCAGACAACTGATCCTCCGTTCACCCTTTCCGACTCCGTTCAGCCACCACATGCCATCATTCACCAAATCGACACTGCTACCACCTTTGCCGCGCTCCGGCGATGCTCCTGAACGTACTAATTGGGACTTAAAGCCCGTGTTCATGATTTCAGGTCTTCGCCGTCCGACCAAGCCACCATCGTCTTCTTCAGCTCCGAACACCACTCTTCGACCATCTTCAACTCCGATTCTACCTGCACGTGCTGCGGAACACTCCCAAGATCATCTCCAAGTCTTCAATTGAGGTGGCAGGTGTCAGCTGCAACCCCAATCAGAGCAACCATCAGCTGCAGCTGCGCGAAGGAGCAAGGCAAGCACTTTAGTGCCACATGGTCCGCGAACGAGCTACCAACAGCGTATATTACACAATTGTGCATCCGACCCCTCGCCCAAGACACAGGGGTCGGGTCCCTATATCACGAGCCATGCACCCTGATAACACTGCATATGGGGGTAATAATTCTGTTAAATAGGACCCATCTTAAGAATAATAGGCACAACATAAGTAGAATGGGAGCATTGCATGCATCATATACCAAGATTGCTTATATAACTATATTAATGGCCATTTGTGTAAGCACTTCTCAAAGCAGGCCTCAGATGAGTAATCGGACCGCACGGATGGATTCAGAATGACGAATGGAGTCCAACAGACTTAAGATTGGCCAAATCCGACATCCGGAGCTCCTACAATGGGCCCAAGAAGTTATGACCGTTGATCTGATGATCAACGGCCCTCGTTGCGCCACGTCACCCCCCGCTCACCGCGCGCCGCTTCCTCCTTCAGCTGAGATCAAATCTCGGCCTTTGATCTTCAATCGGACGACCGAGAACCGCGCGCCCGCCGCTATCGCCGCGACAAAGTAGCGGGCGTGGCGCATCGGTGAGCGCGCACGCCCACACGCATGCGACGCAAGTTCGAGCCGCGCGGCGGGAGGAATTGAAGACGAAGAAGCGCGCGGCGAAATTGGGCCACCCGATCAGAAGCGGGCGATCGAGATCACACCACGCGGCGCGCCCTCAGACAGCAAGCGCCCACGCGCACGCGCACGCCAGGCGACGACGCCTCCGCACACGTTCACCCGAGGGAAGATCTCAGCCGTCCGATCTTCGATCAGACGGCTCTCACGCAGCGGCCACGGATCAGGCGCGAAGAAGAATGGCACGGGTGTGTGACCCGCGGGCTGGAGGGCTTCACCGATGCTTTTGGAAGGGTTTTAGCGACATCCCAAACGTCGCTAAAACCCCTTCTTCTTTTAGAAAGCCCTTCTCCCTATTTAAACCCCGTCCAACCACTCATTCAAGGCATTCACTTCCCTTGCAACTACTCTACCCCTCTCCTAGCTAGCTTTAGGCCCTCTTGTAATCGTCGGAGATGACGAGTCGCCGACAAAGCCTTCTCCACCGCCATGGCTGCCTCACCGCACTCCCCCCTCTCTCTCTTCCTCTCTTTTAAGCTTTCCCTTACTTTTGTTTAGACATGTATTTAATGTTGTAAGCTGCGAACTAAAGCTGCATGAATAATGAAGTTACTTTCCGTTCAGTGTTTACTTTATTTCCTGTTTAAGTTGCATGATCAAGCAAAGAAACGACTTTAACCCTAATCTCTCTCCCCCTCTCTCTCTCTCTCTCTCGCTTTTCAACCGCACCTTTCGCAAGCAAAACACTGCGATTTCCATGACAAGTGATAAGCAACATCTGGCTTTCACGCCTCCCTGAGACCGACACTCGGACTCACCTCCGTTTCTTTACTTTAAAACTGGCATTGCAAGTGCGACTATAACGACACTTCTTAACACACACGCACAAGCGCACGCCAGTTTTTGGCGCCATTGCCGGGGAGGCAACAGATTTGTTTTGTCACTTCCATTCCACATCCATTCTCACATTGTCTAATGCCCTGTTTTCCTTTTTACTTGATGGTTGCAGGAATTCGACGCTTGGACGGTGAAGTGACGCATCCCACGACAGTAACAAGGGAGTAGACGCAACAAGGACCGATAGTGTTATGAACGCGGCTTCAAGACGATTTTTAAGACGTCTGGGAGGTGGCCCAGATGTCTGACCAGACATCTAGAACCCCTTCCAGACGTCTGGGATTCAATTTCTGCGGCGAACAGGGTTGCGCATGCGCGCACAGACCTACAACCGCCACCCTCTTTCCTCTTTTTCCCTCTCTCCTCCTGCAGGGTGCAGTGCCCTCTCTCTCTCTCACCGCGCAGCCTTAAAAGGCCCTCGCCCTCTCCCTCACCCTCATCTCCTCCACTTCCTTCTTCTTCTTCTTCCAGCCAGTGCGAGAGCGAGCGAGCAGCGGCAGCAGCGGCCGCGGCAAGTGTACGGGAGGAGGTGTTGCGCGGGGGAGGAGACGCTCGACCGTGAGGGCTCGAGCTTGCCGGGGCAGCTAAAGCCGGCCGGCGGGGGAGCAGCGGGCGTGGAGTGTCTCAGGAGGGCTGCTGCAGCTCGAGCAGCAGGCGGACGGGGCGCGGCGCAGCCGTGCGTCGCGGGCGGAGAGCGAGTCGAGCTCTGATTCTGGAAGTTTTTCCAGAATCAGACGTCTGGGCTTCCAACCAGACGACGGTAAAGACATCTGGAGGACTGTCCAGACGTCTGGCAAGTAAGTTATTTCGTCCTTCTTCCTTTTTCGCGCGTACGGCCATGCAGCCGTCTGCTGTGCCTTCGTCTGCAACCCGTCGTACTGAGAGCGAGGAGTGGATACGTGCAGGTTCTGCTCGGGAGGGCGTGAGACTCGCCATCCAACGCGAATCGGATGTCTGGCCGCAGTGCCAGACAACAAAGAGGACTTCCAGACGTCCGGGTTGACCATCGGACGTCTGGAAACTAGGCCAGACGCCCCTGCAGGCTTCTGGACGTCTGAGGGACAACACAGAATGAAGGTACCATCTGACCCACATTTTAAGACGTCTGGAAGAGGTTCCAGACGTCTAATTTTGGACTGTTTCGTCGTTTTCGACCCGTTTAGGGCCCGTTCGGAGTCCATTTTCTGCGTTTCGAGTTGCGTTCTTTTCGGAATAAAATCCTCTACCCGTTTACAGTAATTATATACTGTTCTGAGAAACTCCTTGTGTTTGATCCTTGTGTTAGGACCCCGTTCCATTTCAGTCTCAGGGGTTGCGGAGGCGCGCGAGATTTCCGACCACGCCCCCAGTAGTCCCGCTGTAGCTGGTAGAGTGGCTTTTAAAATTATTAGCATAATTTGTTACAATTATGGAATAATTAATAGAACCTAGGGCATTGCATGAATCCTAGGAATGAGAAACCAGATTGAATGATAGATCCTAGGGTATTGCATGAATCCTAGGAATGAGAAACTAGATTGAATGATAGATCCTAGGGTACGGCATGAATCCTAGGACTGGAAAACTAGTGATATGTATATAGATATTGCAGTCTTGGAAAAGTGGAAAGGAAATAATAGCTGCCTGTAAATTGATTTAACAGCTGCCTGTTATAAATAAATAAACATGATTGAGAACATGGGTTGTATGAACGTGAAACTGGAACGGTGAAACCTAAATATGTTGAGTAAAAGAGCTGGAACCCTACGAGGAATTAGGAGTAGAACTCTTGGAAAGAGAATGGAATGGAACTGAGAAAGAAAGACGTGGAAGTGTGTTATCCCTTAGGTACATAGTGCCAGGGGAAGCACCTGTTACCTGCTTAGTGCAGAGCGGAGCCAGCCGCCCCAGGGACCCGAGATTAGGTTTGGCCACTTTGTACCGACTTTTGGCCCTCATGTACACAGTACCGAGGAGAGCTACTAGTGTAGAGCGAGTACTAGCTACCCAACGGGCCCCGGGGTGCTGCTAGCTCACTTACACCGACTTGTTAGGCCCACTGGGCAAACCAGGGTAGTCAAGCGAGGGTGCGCGGACTGTGGAGGGGCAAGACCCCTGTTTGGTTACTGTGGAGGAGTTGGACCCCTGTTACTAAGAGGGTTCTGCCCTATACTGGTTTCGTGCTGTGCTTTGGGCGCACCCGTTAACGGAAACGACTGACCGCGTGCCAATGCGGGGTAGCTACCCGTGTGTTTATCGCGCTTGCCGTAGTCACCGTTACGTCTGTCGGCGACCTTGGGGTGGTTGACTGAGAGTAGGATCACCACGGGGGACTCTCCCGACCAGGAGAGCACCACGTGTTACTTCTACTTTTCAGAAAAGACTGCAATCAAGATCGTTCCCACGAGGAACATTCGAGATCAGTGAAGGATCTCAGAAATAAATAAATCGTGAAATAATAGAAAGACGTAAATAAAGAAAGTAACAAAATATACAGCTACTGTACACTCTACTGCTTCTTCAGTTTTAGTTGCCACTCTACTCAGCGTTTCGCTGATGTGTTACACTCGTTACTTTTCAGGACCAGGTGTTGAGCAGCCAGGGTCAGCGGCTGCAGAGGACGCTGGACCGAGTAGGGTCCAGTAGAGTTACCGCAGTTCTTTTGTACCCCTTTTTGTTCCACTGTAGTGAGTAGTTCTTGTTACTCTCTGTACTTTTCTTTACTTGTAGTTCATGTTATGTTATAAATGTAGTTCTACTGTTATGGTGGTACATGCTATAGTAGTTCCTTTTCTTACTACTGTATTTTGTTACTGCTAGTTATATTCATGCTGAATGTGGTTTATTTTACTGCTCTTTTGGTTACTTCCTCGTTGGACGACTAGGTCTTCGGATTAGTCGAGTCGGTCTGGTTCTCGTGTCTCGTAGGGACTCGGGAATCGGGTCGTTACAGATAGTGAGTAATTCTTCACTCATGATTGTTTGCTTGCATGAAAAACTAAAAAAATTGTAAAAATTGAAAAAAAATGGCATGGTGTATGATTGCTTGACTCACATCCTTAACACATCACCCCACAAAAAAAAAATGTGCACTTTAACATTCTGAATAAATTCTTAGAGTGTTCTTTTATCTTCTTGAGTGGTGTTTGCGAAGCCACCGTTAGTTGACTTAGGTCGCACCACTCAACCCTAAAACCGACTCATCTAATAGAAGCTGCATGATCATTAGGATGAGTACATTAGGGTATAGAGCCTCTACAGAATAAAAGGAAATCTACTTTCACCGAATTGTGTGCAAAACTAGACGTGCCCACTGAAACTTGTCTGAAAACATTAAGACACGTCAACCCTAAAAGACATTAAAGTAAGGATGAAACACTAAAAGACAACACATCTTAATCCTTGCTTGAAAACCATGTTTTGATAGAAGCACACACATTGAAAGTGGAAAATTAAGAGACATCACCCCAATCAACGCCTCATCACATAACCCTAGCACAAGCACTATCCTAGCCCTTTAAAACTGAGTAGACGTGCCCTAGGCAAGACTGAGTTAAGTCTCGAAAGGCGAGGTTTTGTTCGCTGGGCACTTGGCTTTCATTCCCTTGGTAGAATCTGGTGACTAGGCTGTGGGGCAGTGTCAAACGACCGCGATTGTGGGGTTTACGGAACCGGAGGCGCAAATTAAAGGAAGAACCTTCCCTGCAATCCCCTCGTAATCAACCTGGCCAGATTAGCCTTGGGAAGGGGAGTCCAGTGCTTACGGACTTAATCACCCTTTTTGAGATTTCTAGGTCTCCTAAGGAATACACCATAAGGACTAGACTTGTTTGCTTGATTGAACACATTTCTCGCATCTGTCGCTCTCCGCATCCCCTCCTGCTCTTCTCTAGTGTATGCACGGGAGACGCTCACTGCATCCCGAGTTGTTTGTTTTGGGGCAGGAATCTAGGCAACGTAATTCTGTTAAGAACATGGCTGAACCTAGGGTAGATGAGGCTGAGGATCAACCCCTACCAGACACAATGGCTATCATCCAAGCCCAAATTAATGCAAACCACCGGCTTCAGCAACAACAAATCCACACCATCATGCAAGCCATACAACGGTTACAGAACCCACAAGAACAACCACCACCACCTTTCCAAGGCGCACAAGGGCAACCATCACTCGATGTACCACCATTTCAGGATCAACCAAGGCCCCTCCACGATTTCTATAACCCCTCCGCTATTAGAGTCGAGCCACACCTTAGGATCCCCGAAGGGGGAGATGATTTTGAGCTGAAACCGAATGTCTTAAGCCTGATCTAGAACCACTTTCATGGAAGCTCAAATGAGGACCCCTTCTAGCATCTAAAGGATCTCGACCGCATAGCACGAACTGTGAAACCTAGGAACATTAGCCTTGACATTGTCCTAATCAATATGTTTCCCTTCTCATTAAGAGACAAGGCTTCTCACTAGCTTAGAACCCTAGGTAGACCCATCACCACTTGGGAAGAACTGAGACATGCATTTTTAAAGAAATTCTTCCCCATAGGAAAGACCAATGCCCTCAGAAGAGCTATTACTACCTTTACACTCCAGGGTGGGGAACAGTTTCATGAGGCGTGGAAAAGATTTAATGAACTCTTAAGGAAATGCCCACACCACGAAGTACCAAGGTGGCAATTGGCCCAAATTTTCTACCATGGTCTGAACAGCAACCTACGAAATTTCGTCGATGCCTCATGCAGGGGAAACTTCTGAAACAATGACGAGGAGAGCTCGTTTGAGCTCTTTGAGTCTATGAGCGAGAATTCGCTCAACAATGCCTCCATGACCCAGTTCGACAGGTCCAGTCAACCCTGTGGTGGGATTTATGAGGTACAAGCAAATTCTGGAATGGTTGACATGGACATCATTGCCAAGAAACTAGATTGAGTGGAATTGGTGGACAAAAAGATTGATGAGCTACTAAACCAGACCAGGAATCCCTTACAGACCTTCTCCCTAGCAAAGGGAGCACATAATGTTGACCTGGTCCAACCCTTAACCCAACTGAACCTGGAACAACCCCTGACCACGTTCCAGGGAGGGACCTTTGCTCCCTCAACCCTTGATTACTCTCTTCCCTCTTCATCAACATCGGCTATTCTTGAAGATGTGCAAGCTGTCCAAGGTTATGCGAAACCTGACTATTTCTCCAATACTTACAACACTGGCTGGCGTAACCACCCCAACTTTGGTTGAACAAACCAGAAACCATCGCAATTCCAAAACCAGCCCAAGCCAAACCAGCAACCACACTTGCCCCCCTATCAGCAAGGACCACTAGTTAGACCCCATTATAATCAGAGTAAGGCGACCCCTCCCCCACAAAACCAAATGGACACCCTAATAAAGATGATGGCTGACATGAACCAGAAACATCAGGAAGAAATGGCCTTGGTAAAGGGACAGTTAAGCCAACTCTTGGACTGTAAACAACAAGGATCCCTACCTTCCCAGCCACAACCGAACCCGCGAAACATAATTAACAGAGGCCCTAATTCGTAAGGGTTCCAAGGCAATCCTAGGCAGGCTCACATGGTCTAGCCAGCCCCGCAAACACCCCCTAGGTTTGGTGCTTCTTCATCCTCGTCTTCTCAAGGATCAACCCATGGTCCTAATGCCTCTGCGAATGTGGTGACCTTGAGAAGCGGCACCAAAACCCAGGATCCCAAATGACCGACTCTCCCCGAGACTTCACCCGCTGAAATACCCGACTCTGAAAAGGCACCAACCAAGGACCAAGAAATAGACCCGATCCACATTCAGACACCCTACCCTGAGGCCTTGGAAACGATCAAGAAAAAGAAGAATGTTGTGGAAACTGAAAAGCTTTTGGAGATCTTTAAGCAAGTACAGATTAATATTCCGCTCCTTGAAGCTGTCAAGCACATCCCGACTTACGCCAAGTTTTTAAAAGATGCCTGTACACCCAAGCGTAAGCCAAGACCTCAAGCACCTAGGAAGGTTGTGCTCTCCGAACAAGCAAGTTCCGTGATATCAAGCAACCTTCCGCTCAAGTGAACTGACCCAGGAGCGCCCCTGATTTCCTGCAATATCGGGGACATGACATTTAATAGAGCGCTCCTGGACTTAGGTGCTTCTATCAATCTGATTCCAACAACCCTGTACCATCAATTTGGTTTCGGAGAGTTGACATCAACACCTATACCATCCAGCTGACTGATAGATCAGTGAAAACCCCAAAGGGGGTTGTCGATGACGTGATTGTACGAGTCAAGGACTTCTATTTCCCGGTCGACTTCTTGGTGCTCGACATGGAAGTCCCTGAAAAATTACAGAATGCACCCATAATCTTAGGCAGACCTTTCTTAGCTACGGCTAAGGCAAACATTGATTGTGACACGGGATGCATGGAAATCGCTTTCGGAGACAAGAAAATGCAATTGGATATCTTCCGAGCGACAAAGTCTTTTGATTGTGATTGCATTTAGGAACATGACCCCGTGGAAACTCTAATCGAGGAATGCCTCACCCTTATTCTATATCAGACCACCAAACCCGTAATGAATGTTCTGACCCGTCACCATCACTACCCGTGGATCTCTATAAGAATGAGTACCATCACACAATACCATTTGAGGAGATCGATGTTGATCAACTCCCGCCCTTTCCCTTTCCATCAACTGTGGTTCCACCCGCACCTGAACTTAAGCCATTGCCCGAGAATCTCAAGTATGTCTTCCTAGGACCTGACCAGACCTTCCCGGTGATTATTAATTCTCATCTAACCAAGGATCAGGAACTCAGGTTGACCACGACCCTTTCAGAACATCGGGCCGCCATTGGTTGGACCATTTCTGACTTAAGAGGAATTAGCCCCACCTATTGCACCCATAAGATTTACCTGGAAGACGGGGCACGATCCTCCTGCCAGATGCAGAGACGGTTAAACCCAAACATGCGAGAGGTTGTTAAGAAAGAAATTATCAAATATCTTGACGCCGACATCATCTATCCTATCTCCGATAGCCACTGGGTGAGCCCCACTCAAGTGGTTCCAAAGAAAGCTAGGCTCACCGTTATCACCAATGATCATGGCGAATCCATCCCCACCCGCACCACCATCGCATGGAGGGTGTGTATTGATTATAGGAAGCTCAATGAAGCCACTAAGAAGGATCATTTCCCCTTGCCATTCATTGACCAAATCCTTGAAAGATTGGTAGGGCAGAAGTATTTTTGCTTCCTGGATGGATATTCAGGATATAACCAAGTTGCAATTGCTCCGGAGGATCAAAAAAACACCACATTCACTTGCTCGTATGGCACGTTTGCATTCCGTCGAATGCCGTTCGGGTTATGCAACGCACCTGCGACCTTCCAGCGTTGCATGCTAGCCATTTTTTCAGAAATGGTGGGTGAATACTTAGAGGTCTTTATGGATGATTTCTCTGTATTCGGGAATTCATTCGACCATTGTCTGAGCAACTTGGAGAAGATCCTGAAACGATGTATCGAGGTTAATCTGGTGTTAAGTTGGGAAAAGAGCCATTTTATGGTTCAAGAAGGAATTGTCCTCGGTCACATCGTATCGCATAGAGGCATCGAGGTGGATTGGGCTAAGGTTGATTTGATTTCCAAACTCCCTCCACCTAGCTCGGTCTAACAGATTCGCTCATTTCTAGGACATCTTGGCTTCTACCGAAGGTTCATTAAAGACTTTTCCAAGCTTTCCAAACCCTTGACCGACCTTCTAGCCAACACGCTATATTCCACATATCTTTTGATTGCATCCAGGCTTATCACACCCTCCGGGACTTTTATCTCCACAGCACCTGTACTTCAGCCCCCGGACTGGTCCCAGGACTTTGAGATTATGTGTGATGCATCAGATTTTGCCATAGGCGCTGTCCTGGGACAAAGGCAAGACAACAAGCCCGTGGTGATCTACTACGTGAGCAAAACGTTGGACGAGGCCCAACGAAATTATACTGTCACAGAGAAAGAGTTACTCGCTGTAGTCTTTGGACTTGAAAAGTTCCGATCATACCTACTGGGATCCCACATGACTATTTACACTGACCATTCAGCCATCTGGCACCTGTTGGCCAAGAAGGACGCAAAGCCCAGGCTCATCAGATGGATCCTACTTTTGCAAGAATTTGACCTGGAAATCCACGACAAGGCTGGATCGAAGAATGTAGTGGCTGACCACTTGTCTAGACTTCATCCAGACCACATTGGACGCTCCCTACCTCTATCCGACGCCTTCCCCGATGAACACATTCTGGCTGTGCAAGACAAGAGACTGCCATGGTATGCTGACTACGTCAATTACCTAGTTGTAGGACAAACCCTGCACAGCTGGTCCAAACAGCAACGGGACAGGTTCTTGGTTGAGGCCAAGCACTATTTCTGGGATGATCCCATGCTGTTTCTCCTCTGTGCTGACCAGATCATCAAGAGGTGTATCCCTGACAGAAAGCCGTTTTCGCGCATTTGAAAGTCGTCGAAAATCGTAGTATAGTCGCGCAAAAACGTTCGTCAAAAATATTATTTTGTAAAATAACGAGACTTGAGCCCCGGTCATTCGTCTCTGGGAGGCGTGTTTCTATTTTTGAAATCAATCTTAAAGCCGCTCTACTTAGTATTCTGGTGCGCAATATATAGGCGGTTAAAGAACAGGCACTTAAATCACGCAAATAAAATAATCATTCAGCTCATGGTGATTTCAAACACATAAAGAGAGATATATATAAATGCATTTTTCATTCATTCATTGGGGGAGAGTTGTTTGTACAGGAAATCTAGAGGAAAGCTTATACAGGAATGCTTTAAATTAAACCTAGCTACCAGAAAACGATTGCATACAAGAATCGACGGGGGGATTTCGCATGCATCATTGGGGGAGAAGAGAAACTACTCTACTAAGCAGTAAATGAAAGCAGTAGAACTTATGAAAAGCATGATCTAGAGCTAAAAGAGTAGAGGGCATTCAGGGGTGGTCCCTGATGGCCTTGGAGTGGTTGAGAAGAGAATGAGGGGCGGCCAATGTAGCTTAGGCCAACCCTTGGAGAGAGGTAGGGTTGATCCAGCATCCCGGCATGGTGTCCTCCATGGTGGTGGTAGTGAGCTCGTGGAGGTGGAGTGAGTGGCTAAGTGGAGGTGGCGTGAATGGCACCAATGGAGAGTAATTGCCAAGGGAGTGAATGGGTGCCAATGGCCACCCATGGGGTCTTTTTATAGACCCAATGGAAGCTCTCTAGAGAATTATGGAATTCTCTAGAGAGGCCTATGGTGAGAGCTCGTGGGAGAGTGAGAGAGAGAGGGTGGATGGTGGTTTTTAGATCCACCAAATGTGGATCTAAAAATTGAATGGATCTTGGTTGCTATTTTTGACAACCAAGGCAACCACACATGGTAGAGAGTTCTAGAGAACTCTAGGCTAGATATTTTCGTGTGGATGGTATGTGTGGGTGTGTGTGGGTCGAAACTTAGGTGGCTAGGTTGATTAAGTTGGGTTCTAGTGGGTTTAGGTCAAGGTAGGTCTCAAATTAAGGTTATAAACCCTAATTCACTAAGGTAAAGTGTAATTAAACTTAATACAAGTTTAATTAGGTGTGTGGAAACTTAATTGAGAGTAAAACAACTCAATTAAGTCAGGTCCAGGTCAATTGGACTCTCACTGAGTCCAATTGGATAGTGTGTGCTGAGATCAGGGCTCAATTGGACTCAATGAGTCCAATTGAATAGGCTGATGGAACTAACTAAGATCTAAGTCAATTAGGTTTAGTGAGGACCTAATTAAGTCCTTAGGGAGGTCTAGAGGTGGTGTACTAGGGTTAGGGCACCTTAATTTAGGTTCCTATGGGGTTGGAATTGGGTTTAGGGACCTAGAGATCCAAGATCAAGGCTTAAATCTCAAAACAGGAATTGGAGAGCAGTATCAGACGTCTAATTATAGAATCAGACGTCTTATACTAAAAAATTAGAAGTCCAGACTTGTTGTCTGGACGTCCAATCAGAGTCAGGAAGGATTTCGGGTTCTGTTTTGGGTATTCTGCAAAAATTGGATGTCTGACAAAGTGTCTGGACGTCCAATAACACTGTAGAAGTGGGTTTGAAGTGTGCGAAAGTTGGCTAAGGGTCCTGGACGTCTTAAAACTTATCTGGACGTCCAGAGAAGGGTTGGAACTAGGGTTTTAGGGCTTCCTAGGGTGTTGTGACCTAATCTAAGGTGGCTAAGGCTTGGGGAAGTCTCTAGGCTATCCTAGGGCTAGGATGGACCTAAGCTCTTCACATTTTACTGCTTTATTTCTACTTAATAGAATAGAAAACCTTTAACCCCCTTACATTATTATTCCTACATCTAAACTAGGCCTTCTGCTCCAGCTCTGCCACAACTCCCGTTATTTCAGATCCAGCTTCAGATCCTGCTCCAGATCCAGCTCCAGATCTGCTTATTGCCTGCAATCGACATAATACACTTAATCAGCACATTATAACATTATTTTATGCATAGCTAAATGAAAGCAGTAAAGATGCAAATAATGTGTATGCATGCATGAATAACCCTAACTTATGCTAAGTCTTAGCTTAATTTAGGTTAATTAAGACCTATGATTGCTACGCAATCAATCCCCGAGAACGAAGTCCAGAGTGTGCTTTCCTTTTGTCATGACCAGGCTTGTAGTGGCCACTTCTCTAGAAAGAAAACGGTTGCAAAGGTTCTGCAGTCTGGATTTTACTGGCCGTCCCTATTTCAAGATGCACACAACTTTCCCAGGACTTGCTCATGCTGCCAAACGCTGGGGACCATGACCAAGAAAGATATGATGCCCCTCCAGCCCATTTTGATTGTCGAAATCTTCGACGTCTGTGGTATCGATTTTATGGGTCCCTTTCCACCATCCAACGGCTTCGAGTACATCCTAGTCTCAGTAGACTATGTTTCCAAATGGATTGAAGCCGTCGCCACCCGCTGATGCGATCATAGGACTGTCATGGACTTTGTTAAGCAAAACATCTTTTCCCGGTTTGGAATACCCAAGGCCATGATCAATAATGGTGGAAGCCATTTTATCCATTCCCAATTCCGTGCCCTACTTAGAAAATACGGGGTGAACCACCGCATTGCTACCCCGTATCATCCACAAACAAATGGGCAGACCGAGGTCTCAAATAGAAAAATCAAGAACATTTTATAGAAGACTGTGAGACCTGACCGGAAAGACCGGTCCACACGACTAGATGATGCCCTGTGGACATACAGGACCGCTTTCAAGACCTCGATAGGCATGTCGCCTTATCGCCTGGTCTTTGACAAAGCCTGCCATCTTCCTGTCGAATTAGAACACCGGGCTTACTGGGCTGTCAAGCAATGTAACATGGATTCCCAGTTAGCCGATGCGCAGAGGACGCTCCAATTATCTGAGCTCGAAGAAATTCGTCGAGACGCTTTTGAAAATAGTCGAATTTATAAGGAGAAAATGAAAGCCATCCACGACCGACTCATTCATAGAAAAACCTTTGAGCCTAACCAGTAAGTCTGGCTGTTTGACGCCCGCCTAAAACTCTTCCTAGGGAAAATCAGGTCCAAATGGACAAGACCATTTCGAGTGGTTAAGCCTTACTCTAATGGGGCGGTTGAAATTGCTGATCCTAACATTGGGCACACTTTTACAGTTAACGGTCAAAGATTGAAGCACTTCCTGGCCCAGGTTCCCCCAAAGGAGAGTGTCACCCTTGTTGAGGGATGACACAAAGCACCGCCCAGCTGATGGCGTTAAACTCAGCGCTTCCTGGGAGGCAACCCAGAGGATTCAGACTGATCCGGTATTTTACGTCACTCAAGTACTATCTTTTTGAACCCCTATGCATCCATGTATTTGCCAATGAAGACATTGTCCAACTTAAGCATGGGGGGTGGTAAATTGCACAATCCTAAGCTCATTTAATCAGTCTGAATAAAATAAAATTTAAAAAAAAATGAAATGAATTTTGGAAGGAACTTAGGCATTAGAAACTTGTCAATAGTGGGAAATAATACAAAAAGAACTTAAACACTTAGACTTTTCAGGCCTTCAGGTTTAATCAGCCCTGGTGTCCGTTAAAATATGGATTTAGCTCTGAATCCTTGCAACCTTAAGCTATTCTAAGCCACCTACTAAATAAAGTGATAAGTATATGACTTATCAACTCACCCTCTAACTCAGAAAAACTTTGAGTCTAAGCATCTGCACACATTTTTGCACAAATTCACTCCTCAGATATTTTGACAGAAATTGGCTAGCTAATGAACTCTCTAGGGTGGTATGGCTAGCAAGTTGTCGTGGGTAACAGCCCATTGGCAGGTTGTCCAAAACCCAGTCACGGGACCATTTCTTCTTCAGTGCCTCTAGGTACATTTGAGATCAGGGAAGCTACCTACGAAAAAAAAAAGAAAAAGGAGAAGAAAAGAAAATAAACCACACTTCACCGCACGAGTATGGCTGGCAAGTGATCGTGGGTAACAGCCCATTGGTCGATTGTCTAGAACCTAGCTCAATAATTACATAAAAAGAACCAAAACACTTAAGGAAGAAGCGGGGAAGTAGTACAAGCCGGGGAGATCTACACTGGAAAAATCCTTATGTTGACCCTAATTAAAACAAACGTAGGGACAAAGCTACCAATCGAATAAATACACCTTCAGGCAAATATATTTCCTCTTTCGGTCACCTAGGGGCGTAGAAACCCGAAGTCTGTCTAAATTACCGTTGAGTGAGTCTATCACAATCTTTACACCAAGATGCTTAGCACTTAGGGTTTTGATCGAGTTTTGGGTGGGTTGGGTAGCCGTAAAAAGTTACCAACCCACGCTGAATTCTAAAAAAAATTCTAAAAATATATATATATACATATACATATGCATAGTTATATACGTTAAAGCAAGGATTTAGGCTATTCGTATTTTGGCAGACACTCGGGCGTTGCTTAGTCTTTGTAGATTGAGATCTTAGTATATTTCCTCCTATTGACAAGTGACGAAGTGTCTAAGCAATTACTTCTTAAATTCTAAAAGAAAATAAAGGCTAGAATAAACCTTGCTAGGGACTAGTAAGGAGTATGCATGGGGGTATGATAACACTGCATATGTGGGTAATAATTCTGTTAAATAGGGCCCATCTTAAGAATAAAAGGTACAACATAAGTAGAATGGGAGCATTGCATGCATCATATACCAAGATTGCTTATATAACTGTATTAATGGCCATTTGTGTAAGCACTTGTCAAAGCAGGCCTCAGATGAACAATCGAACCGCACGGATGGATTCAGAACGACGAACGGAGTCCAACGGACTCAAGATCAGCCAAATCTGACATCCGGAGCTCCTACAATGGGCCTAATAATTTATGACCGTTGATCTGATGATCAATGGCCCTTGTTGGGCCATGTCACCCCCCGCTCACCGTGCGCTGCTTCCTCCTTCAGCTGAGATCAAATCTCGGCCGTCGATCTTCGATCGGACGGCCGAGAACCGCGTGCCCGACGCTATTGCCGCGACAAAGTAGCGGGCGTGGCGCAGCGATGAGCGCGCACGCCCGCACGTAGGCGACGCGAGTTTAAGCCACGCGGCGCGAGGAATTGAAGACAAAGGAGCGCGCAGCGAAATTGGGCCGCCCGATCAGCAGCGGGAGGCTGAGATTGCGCCACGCGGCGTGCCCTCAGACAGCAAGCGCCCACGCCTGCATGCACACCGGGTGACGACACCCGCGCACACGCGTGCCTGAGGCGCAATCCGAGCGCGCCCGAGTGAAGATCTCAGCCGTCCGATCTTCAATTGGACGGCTCTCACGCGGCGGCCACGGATCAGGCGTGAAGAAGAACGACGCAGGCGTGTGACCAGTGGGCTGGAGGGCTTCACCGACGCTTTTGGAAGGATTTTAGCGACGTCCTGAACGTCACTAAAACCCCTTTTTCTTTTGGAAAGCCCTTCTCCCTATTTAAACCCCCTCCAACCACTCATTCAAGTCATTCACTTCCCTTGCAACTACTCTACCACTCTCTTAGCTAGCTTTAGGCCCTCTTGTAATCGCCAAAGACGACGAGCCGCCGACGGAGCCTTCTCCACCGCCATGGCTGCCTCGCCGCTCTCCCCCTCTCTCTCTCTTCCTCTCTTTTATGCTTTCCCTTATTTTTGTTTAGGCATGTATTTGTAAGCTGTGAACTAAAGCTGCATGATTAATGAAGTTACTTTCTGTTCAGTGTTTACTTTATTTCCTGTTTAAGTTGCATGATCAAGCAAAGAAATGACTCTAACCCTAATCTCTCTCTCTCTCTATCTCTCTCTCGCTTTTCAACCGCACCTTTCGCAAGCAAAACACTGCGATTTCCGTGACAATAAGTGATAAGCAACATCCGATTTTCACGCTTCCTTGAGACCGACACTCGGACTCACCTCCGTTTCTTTACTTTAAAATCGACGTTGCAAGTGCGACTATAACGACACTTCTTAACACACACGCACGAGCGCACACCACACCCTCACCCGTGCACACAGCACACAGGCCTAGACTTTTGACCATATCCCCGATTACCCGCCTAATTACCCGGTACTATTTACGTGGGCCTGAGCTGAGAGACAGGGAAGAGAATCAGAGAGAGAGAGAGGGGAGGGTTTTGCTCTGCTTGGGATTCATGCCCTCCCTCTCTCTCAACACTTAGCTGAATCTGAAGAGGCCTCGTGCCTCTATTGGTGCGTTGCTGTCGTGCCTCTTCTTTGAGGCTTGAGGTAAGGCCCTTGTGCCTTGTGTGGTTCTACTGGTTAAGGCATATAAGGCCTTCTGTTATCGTCTGATCTAGCGCTTGATTAGTTCTGATCTACTATGGAGAAATTTGTTATGATACTTAATTGCGATTACTATTCAATTATTTAAGTGGTTGTAGAGCTTTAAACTTAAGAATTAATTTGGTGATTGAAATTACCATTTTAACTCCATCTTTTTGTAATAACTCTCTGATCTTTACCTAAATATTATTTTGAGCATTTCATTGGTTTCAATTGCATATTATTTTTGATATTGTGGTTAGTGGATTGAAATTGTTATTTTGCTCCCCACGAACGACCTCGGACTCATCTCCTGCTTTCAAGCTTTATAAATTTAAATGCTGTTGCATTTTCGTTGATCGTACTGCAATGCGCTTTTATTAAACATTGACGAAAGTGCACCAACAAGTACATACTCTTAAATGGATTGAATCCATCACTTGTAAGACCCAACCGCACGTTCCTTACTTCTAAAGTGAACGAATTATTTATTTCATCAAATCTCTTCCACTCCTCTGAATCAATAAGATGATGTATTCTTCCATCTTGAGATTTACAATCCTAGTGTCAAGTCATCCACCATGTAGTTTTAGTTGATATAAAAAGGCGTTGAAGCCTAGGTGTCAGTGGGAAGTAACGAAGAACCTTCTGAGGTTGTTTCCTCTTACTTTCATTTTTACCTTCCTTATATCTCTCATGTTCACATTCGGGACAGTTACTCAAGTTTGCGAATTCATTTCTGAAAAGAATACAGTCATTCGAACATGCATGGATCTTCTTACAGTTTAAACCAAGCTTGCGAATCTGTTTCCTTACGTCATATTATGAAGCTAAAAAACCATTATGATTATTTAACAGCTCAGCAATAAACTGAAATATTTCTGACATGAATTTAGCACTAACTCTGTTCATAACCTTCAATTAAATCTTCAATAAAAATGACAACTTTGACATTTTCGTAACACTGAGAGCAATAGGATCCTCAGCCGCCTTAACAGCATCATAGAACGGATCACAACTGAACGGATCTTCCTCATCTGTATTTATATCCTCTTTTGCTCTCATCTCATTCAACATTTCTTATATTTCTTCACCTCCACTATCAGTAATTTCCTCGTCGATCTCTTCGTTAACAGTATTCTCATTGTTTATAACTTTCTTAGTCAATTTCTCTCCTTGAGCTACCCAAGCAGTGTAATGCTACCACTATACATTACAAATCAAGTGCTCGAGCACAGTATTACGATCATGCAAGGAACCATTCAAACATCTTCTGCATGAGCAGAAGATATTATCAAGTTGATTTCCTTGCCTAAATATCTTCCTATCATCATCTAAGGCCCAATTCATGAATGAAATTACTCCATCCTTATATTAGTGTAAACTAAACCCCACAATCCAATCCAAGATTTATCCATTATAACCTAAAATTTAATGTAGACAAATCACTTATTAGGAAGGGAAAGGACTAAATGATGTGTATCTTGATTAAGATTTTTACTTTATAGCCCATCCTCAAAGATTTGATCACAACTTAGGTTTACTCGTTATATGTAACCTTAGTGCAGTAAAATTTCGGCAGCACTTCTCCAGCATACCCTCAGTACTAACCCTAGCTAAATTTCCTTTAACACTAAGTTAAAGGTACCACAGGAAACTAGATAAGATTAGTTGGTATACCAAAGAAGAGTAAGAAGAAACAACCGAAATTTCACCGCACAAGGTTACATGTAACGAGCAAAACTAAGCTATGGTCAAATCTTAAAGAACCTTCTTTAGTTCAGTATTTCACCAAACTAAAGTCGATCGAGTCTTATGGCATGCTACAAAGATAACACATCATGCATGTAAGTGAAGTATTCATACACTTCCTGCATTGTCCGTATAACATGATCATAAATCTCAACGGGCAAGTAATTTAGACACAATTTGACTCGGAGGACTTTTACTCAAGGGGTTAGAATACATATTATTTGGCCTTGCGTGGATATATCTTCTTTAGTAAGTGTATGTATCTAAACAATAACTAATTTTAACATTAAAGAAATTCAACAAAAAAACTAAAATATCATTCAATTAAATTAAAAAGATTGAATGTATATATACCTTCAACTACTACAGCCTCTGACTGTACCCAACACGATAACCTGCATTTTCAAAAGCAAAATTAATTAAATAACATATTATAATCTTAAATGTTAATAACAAATATATTGACATAAAATATATATTAACAAGAAGGACGAGGACGAGGATGAGGAGGAGGGGGCAGGAGGCGAAGGACGAGGAGGTGGCCGTAGAAACCTAGCATTTTCTTTTTCGTAAGCTAATATGAATACACTTGTACGTTTTCTCCTAGTGATAATTATGGAAAAAAGCATCATTTTCCTTCTGATATAAATAGGATGTTTATAGTTATAGGCTCCAATTAAAGCTATTTGTATATGAAGTAAAGCAACATCAATTGCTTTCACTCCCATGCATACTAAGAATGACTAAAAAAATATTGAACTCTATCCTCTCACTCCCATGCATTCTCCAAACCACATCTCAAGTTGATGTTGCCAACAAGCTCATATAGTCAAAACACCTCATCCAAACGAGCAACCAAGAGAGCAAACACAAATGTTCAATCCAACAACTCTTATGAAGTAAAGCTCATCCTAGAAATTTGCTTTTCCTTCAACTATTTCCGATGCCTATGCAGCATCTGATCCACTTCCTTTTTTACAATTTGCAAATGATTTGGAGAACTCACATCCCCATCTTCCTCTACTCATCCACTTCCTTTGCTTGCCTACCATGGCATCGTATTCCACCTATGGCAACACCCCCTCCCCAACAAAAAAGCAAACTTTATCATCATGTGGAGAAAATGACAGCACTCGTTAATCGTATTCCACCTTTGCCTAGGTTTTATGGAGAAAATTGATCCCATGGTAACTTTTCTGACATTTACTTTTTCTGAGTTTGGAATATGGTATTATTTTTGAGATGTTACATCCACCAATGAGTTTACAATTGTGGAGACACTAATTATATATATTCGTAAAGACACTTTAACAATCCAGTAACGGATTGTTTTAGAAATTTCAGTTGATATGTAATTAACTCGTTTGCCCATATCGGTCTTTTAACAATTATTCAAAGCTGGTGCACATGGTGATCATTTAGCATACAACCTGTACCATGAGCATGCAATCGGTGTGCACAATGATACATAGACTTCTCTTTGGATAACTCAGATGCTACAGTAGGAAAGCAGAAACTTTTTTTTTAATATGGTAATGTTAGTAGGTATAAGCAACAGAATTATTTTGTGGTAGATCTGTCGTGCTTTGAGTGATCGGTATCAGTGAACCCTATCATCAAGAATTAATTTTTTAATTGGTACAGGATCTCCAGGGGTGAGCAAATCTGTCTCTAAATCTCCCTACATCTTGTGCAAGTGGTGGAGGGATGGCTATGCATGTTGATGTGCCTATGCACGTTGGGGAGGGATGGCTGTTGTATGTGGCAGAAGGTGTCACGGCCAGTTCCAAACCCCCTACAAAACCCAAGGATAGGTCGCCTCGACGAACCCCAAGATCCAATCATCCAACGAGAAATAACTGAATACATATTCATTACACAACCACACAAGTATTGTAACTAAGCAGCAAATATAAAACTGACAGTAAAGCAAGAGAACGGATCACCATAATATTACAGGCCATCAACAAGAGGTACAAGTACAGAACATAGCCATCACAACAAAAATTAGTACACATATGTAAAAATAGCTAGAATAACATAAACTACAAGAACTCACTACAACAACTAGCAGAAGGAAACTACAACTGGGCTCGACTGGTCCCAGCGTCCTTAGCAACCGATGGCTCTGGCTGCTCGAATCCCTGACCTGTACAAGATTATAACATTTGGAGTCAGCTAACGCTGAGTAGAGTGGTGGCTAAAACATGTAATGTAATTTAGACAAGCAGCTTAAAATATTAACTTCCGGTTCCAACTATCTTATTACGTGTTGCTGATCTGAGTACTATAATCGGGTTCCATGACATTGCTCAATCTTTGTAACGACCCGATTCCCGAGTCCCTACGAGACACGAGAACCGGACCGACTCGACTAAACCCAAGACCTGGTCGTCCAACGAGGAAGTAACCAAAAGAGCAGTAAAATAAACCACATTCAACATGAATATAACTAACAGTAAGAAAATACAGCAGTAAGGAAAGAAACCACTATAGTATGTACCACCACAACAGTAGAACAACATTCATAACATAATATGAACTGCAGGTAAAGAAAAGTACAGCGGAAACAAGAACTACTCACTACAGTGGAACCAAAAAGAGGTACAAGAGAACAGTGGTAACTCTACTGGACCCTACTCGGCCCAGCGTCCTCTGCAGCCGCTGACCTTGGCTGCTCAACACCTGGTCCTAAAAGGTAACGAGTGTACACGTCAGCAAAACGCTGAGTAGAGTGGCAGCTAAACTAAAGAAACAGTAAAGTGTACAATAGTTGTTTTAATTTTCTTTCTTCCTTTATTTACGTCTTTCTATTGTTTCAAAATTTATCTATTTCTCAGATCCTTCACTTGATCTCGAATGTTCCTCGTGGGAACGATCTTGATTGCAGTCTTTTCCGAACAGTAGAAGTAGCACGTGGTGCTCTCCTGGCCGGGAGAGTCCCCCGTGGTGATCCTACTCTCAGTCAACCACCCCAAGGTCACGGACAAGCGTAACGGTGACTACGGCACGCGCGATAAACGCACAGGTAGCTAACCCGCACTGGCATGCGGTCAGTCGTTTCCGTTAACGGGTGCGCCCAAGCACAGCACAGAACCAGTACAGGGCAGAGCCCTCTCAGTAACAGGGGTCCAACCCCTCCACAGTAACCAAACAGGGGCCTTGCCCCTCCACAATCCGTGCACCCTAGCCTGACTACCCTGGTTTGCCCAATAGGCCTAACAAGTCGGTGTAGGAGGCTAGCAGAACCCCGGGACCCGTGGGGTAGCTAGTGTCCTCCTTACACTAGTAGCTCTCCTCGGTACTACGTACACAAGGACCAGCAAGTCGGTACAAAGTGACCAGTCCTAACCCCAAGTCCCTGGGGCGGCTGCTCCGCTCTGCACTAAACAGGTACAGGTACTTCCCTTGGTACTACGTACCCAAGAGACAGCACACTACCACGTCTTTCTTTCTCAGTTCCATTCTTTTCTCTTTCCAGGAGTTCCACTCCTGATTCCCCGTAGGGTTCCAGTTCTTTTAACTCAGCACATTCAGGTTTCACCTTTCCAGTTTCACGTTCATACATCCCATATTCTCAGGCATGCTCATTTATTCATAACAGGCAGCTGTTAAACCAATTTACAGGTAGCTATTATTTCCTTTCCACATTTTCCAAGACTGCGGTATTCATATATTCCACTAGTTCTTCCCATCCTAGGATTCATGCCATACCCTAGGATCTATCATACAATCTAGTTTTCCAGCCCTAAGATTCATGCAACACCCTAGGATCTACCATTCATTCTAGTTTCTCATTCCTAGGATTCATGTAATGTCCTAGGTGCTATTTATGGTTCCATAATTTAACAGATTATACCAATAAACTTAAAAGCCACTCTACCGGTTACAACAGGAGTACTGGGGGCGTGGTCGGGAATCCCGCGTGCCTCCGCAACCCCCGAGACTGCAACGGAACGGGGTCCTATCACAAGGATCAAACACAAGGAGTTCCTCAAAATAGTATATAGCTACTGTAGATGGGTAGAGGATTTAATTCCGAAAAGCACGCAACTCGAAACGCGAAAAACGGACTCCGAACGGGCCCTAAACGGGTCGAAAACGATGAAATAATGCAAAATCAGACGTCTGGAACTTATTCCAGACGTCTTAAAAAGTGGATCAGGGGTTACCTTGCTCTGTGTGGTCTCTCAGACGTCCAGAAGCCTGCGGGGGCATCTGGCCTAGTTCCCAGACGTCTGATGGTCACCCCGGACGTCTGGAAGTCGCTCCCATCGTCTGGCACTGCAGCCAGACGTCTGATTCGCGTTGGATGGCAAATCCGAACCTGCGCATACCCATTTCCTCTCTCTCTTAGTACGATCAGTCGAAAAAGAGGAAGAAATATGGAAAAAAACTCACCTTTCAGACGTCTGGACAGTCCTCCAGACGTCCTCCCAGCCGTCTGGTTGGAAGCCCAGACGTCTGATTCTGGAGAAAATTCCAGAACCAGGGCGCGACTCGCCCTCCGCTCGCGACGCTCGTCCGCCTGCTGCTCGAGTTGCAGCAGGTCTCCCGCGTCACCCCACGTCCGCTGCGCCCCCGCCGGTCGGCTCCCGCTGCCCTGGCAGGCTCGAGCCCTCACGGCCGACGCTTCCTCCCCCGCGCAGCACCTCCTCCCGCACCCGCCGCTCACTCGCGCTCGCTCTCGCGCACCGGTTGGAAGGAGAAGAGGAAGGGGGCGGAGGCGATGAGAGTGAGGGAGGGGGCGTGGCCTTTTAAAGCCGCGCGGGGAGGAGAGAGAGAGCAGACAGACAGCCTGCGGCCGCAGGAGAGAGGGAAAAAGAGAGAGAGAGATGCGTTCGCAGGTCTACGCGCTCAGGCGCGCAGACGAAACCGTTGGTATCGAACAAACCGAATCCCAGACGTCTGGAATGGGTTCCAGATGTCTGGTCAGACGTCTGGGCCACCTCCCAGACGTCTTAAAAGACTTCTGAAGCCGCGCGTTCGTAACAATCTTCCTGTTCCCTTACGAAACGATCTTGCTTGTAGTTTTCCCGCGATGCAGGATGTATACGTGGCACTTTTCTGGCCGGGAGAGTCCTTTATGGTATTCCTACACCCGGTCTACTACCCCAAGGTCACGGTCGCGATGTAGCGGTGACTATGGCATACGTGATAAGCGCACGAGTAGCTACCCCGCACTGGCATGTAGTCAACCGTTTCCACTAGCGGGTACACTCAAACGTACGGTACAGAACAGCATAGGACCTTGCCCTATCATAACAGGGGTCTCGTCCCTCACAGTTCGTGTACCCTCGTTCGACTACCTCGGTTTACCAAGTGGGCCTAACAAGAGTCAGTGTAGGGTGACCAGTCCTAACCCCAGGCCCCCTAGAGCGGTTAGCTCCCCCTACACTAAATAGCTCTCCTCAGTACCACATACGCGAGGGCCAACAGGAGTCAACGTAGAGTGGACAAACCCACCCCGGGTCTCCACCCAAGGGGTGGCAAGCTCCCCTCTACTCTAAAAGGGATAGTTGCTCTCTTCAGTACTACGTACACAAAGGCCAGCTCACCTCCCAAAACCAAGTCCGAACAGTCGCCCGTGACGACATGTTCCAGAACCCTCTGGTTCTCCGTACTACAGTATTCTTGTCTTGTTCTACATTCCCCGTAGGGTTCGTACATGAACTTTTCTTATTTCATATCCGATTTGCTACATACAGAACAGGCAGCTCAATTTCCATATTTATCACAGTACGAGTTTGTTTCTCTATTCATAACATGGTTCCTTTCAAGTAGTACAAGCAGCTCATGATTTATTCAATCATTTATCCCTTTACACATGCATTTCCTCTAGCCCTAGTGTTCATGTCACAACCTAGGGTTCAATCAAATAGATGTATTCTAAAGCATGCATTTACTTCTTCCGAGGGTTCATCTCAAATCTTAGGTTCAACTAATTTTATGCATGCACTTTATTAATTTTGAAATTAGGGTAAGAACCACTCTACCAGAGTAACCAGGTGGAATGGGGGCTCGTACAGTAACTCCCGACGTCTCCGTAGGTCCCGTATACTCAACGGACTGGAGACCTATGACATGGATTGGCAGGTCAAATGTGTTCAAAATGACACAGACAAAGTACCATTACATAAAGAAACTCGCACGGAAACCAAAGACGTTTCGTTTGCGGAAAATCGACACAGTTTGGGCCCTGAACGGGCCCAAAAACACTAATCTTGACTGAAATCAGACGTCTGGGAAAGGTCCTAAATGTCTTAAACGAACTCACAGGCATACCTTGCTCGAAGCGCCTTCCTCGGACGTCTAAGACTCAGTGCAGACATCTCAAGGTGCCTTCAGACATTTGAAGATGATCCCGGACATCTGAAACCACCTCGGTCCTCGCGTCAACACGCCTCCCAACCTCTGACACATGCGCGTATTCGGTCAGGACTTTGGCAGGAAAATAATGGAAAGAAAATGCTTTACCAGACGTCTGATACTACCTTCGGATGTCCGGCCCAACGTCTGGAGGTCACTCCAGACGTCTGATTCTACAGAAAAATGATTCTGCATAACCGTTTTGAATCTTTTCTCATCGCAGAAGCAGCCGCAACAGTAGCACCTCCTCGCTCCCTTCGCGAATCCTCCGATCCCTCGGCCCTCCGCTCTCCCTCTCCTCCTCTCGCTCAACTGCTTAGTGGTAAGTGAATGAGGGGAAGGGGAGGGGCTTTTATGGAGCGAGGAGGTGTGGGCGAGGGATGGGTAGCAGCATGGAAGAGCGTGAGGGTGCCGCAGGAGAGGGATGGTGCGGTGAGGGAGGTAAGGTGAGGGTGTCATGGGAGAGGGATGGTGGGGTGAGGAAAATTACGAGGATGCCCCTGCAATTATCCTCTCTTCCTCCCAAGTCTCAAGACAATCCAAGGGGGTCTAAAATTGCATGAAAACCCCTACGGATTCCGAAAATGCCAAACGATCCTAGAAGAGGGTCATTTCAGAAGGGGTAATGGAGGAGGATGTCGGTGGTGAGGCAAGAAGAGGAGGTGGAGGGGGGGTGGAGGGCAAGGAGGAGGGGGCAAAGGGTAGGAGGTGGAGGCAAAGGGGGGGCAGAGGATCAGGAAGAGGAGACGGATGGGGGCGGAGAGGGCAGGAGGAGGAGGGGGTAGGAGGCGGAGAGGGGTGAAGGACCAGGAGGAGGAGAGGGTCGGGGAGGAGGTGGGGGGCGACGAGAGGGGGAGGAGGCCGTTAAAGGGGGAGGAGGGGGCAGCAGGATGAGGGGGAGGAGGCGGATGGGGACGAAGAAGGCAGGAGGAGGAGGAGGTAGGAGGAGGAGGTGGTGGAGGGGGGCGGAGGACGAGGAGTGGGGCAGGAGGCGGAGGGGGGCAAAGGGCCAGGATAAGGAGGGGGTCGGGGAGGAGGAGGGGGGTGGCAAGAGGGGGAGGAGGTCGTCGGAGGGGGAGGGGGCGGCAGGAGGGGGAGAAGGAGGACGAGGGTGTCGGGGAAGAGGAGGAGCACGGGAACGGTGAGGAGGAGAATAAGGAGGCCATCAGAGAAGGAGGAGGAGAGTGTCGGGGAAGGGGAGGAGGACGACAAGCGAGGCCATTGGGGAGGAGGAAGGGCAGAAGGTGAGGACAACCAGTGAGGAGGAGCGGCGATGCGTGAGGAGGAGGAGGATGACAAAGACAAGGAGGAGGAGGGGCGGCAACAACGAGCTTCGGTGACGCATTGAGGGTTTTAGGAAAATGAATATGTGATGGGGGAGAGAGGGCTTGCACGGGGTTTGTAGATGACGGCAAACGTCGAACCAATTTCTTGAATGCGTGCCCAAATTAATTTGGGTTGGCAATGATTTTGATTCCCCATCGGTTATTCTAGGAAACAACAGCTATTGTCTATATTAACCTTTGCCACAAGCAAGAACTGTTCTTCTCCTCATCAAGGGCTTCAGCTAAATTCTGAAGGTGTATTCACCGTCGATTGATAAAAGAAACAACGGCAAAAATTAATATCACCGTCACTTTATAAACCGACGGCAAATAACCGACGGTGAATGACATTTTTCTAGTAGTGTCAAGTTCCATTAACAAGTCAATCTAGACTTCATAATTTGGCAATGTTGTGATGCCCCAATAGAACCATACCGCTCTCATGAAGGGGCAATTTTTTAATACATGCAACCACTCCTCAGTAGCTGAATTACATAGAGGGCAAGATGAGTCCTCTATATTCATTCTTTTTTGGAGGTTTGTTCTCGAAGGCAATGCATTGACCACTACTCTCCAAGGAAAAGTCTTAGTTCCTGGTGCAAGATCCTTAGCAGCCCAAATTTTTTTACAAGTGCTAACCTGTTTATCAGTCAACCCTACCGTTATACATTCTTCACTCAATAAAGTCATATAAGGTGATTTAACTGAAAATTTCCCATTAGGATGAGGTTTCCATATTAACATATCTTCACCCACATGCAAAGGTGTATTAATCACTCCCTCAGCCACTGCAGGACCGAAATTAGATTTGATAAATTCTTCTTTCCATCTTTAGGCATTTTGATCCAATAACTATGAAACCTTTAACATATGAAGAGCATTATAATCTATAGGTATAAGTTCTTGTCCTTCTCCATTTACCCAAGGGTCACTCCAGATGTTTATGCTTTGTCCATTCCCAACAAGCCACCAGATTGTTAAAAAGAATATCTTTCACCTGAGCTAATGCCTTCATGAAAGGTGAATCCATAGGTTTAGACATATATTCCCAGAAGGAACCATTTGAAAATATTTTTCTTGGTGTTGCTCTTGCCACATCCCATTCTTGTTGGTACATAAATTCCAAGCCATTTTTAACAGGAAAGCCAAGTTTACTAATCTTAATGACCTGAACCCCAATCCTCCCAAATGCTTTGGCATGCATATACTCTTCCACACCTTAAAATACATTTGTTTCTTATTTTCTTCTATGCCCCACCAAAAATCTCTTACAATACCATCAGGTTTAGCACATAACTTCTTCAAGAACAAATTTGTGGCCATTAGATGACAGGGAATAGATGATGAAACAACCTGTATCAATACTCCTCTTCCTCCTTGAGATAACATTCTCCCTTTCTAAGTTGCAAGTTTCTCATTAAATCTAGATAGCACCAACTCCTTTAGCGTTCCTTGGTTGGCTCCATCAAGAATAGGGCTACCTAGATATACTTCTTTCCTTGTCATATTACCGACATTAAGTATAGTCAGAATTTTCTCTTCCCTGCTGGTAGCAATACCTTTACTAAAGAAAACTTTTGACTTCCCATAGTTAAGTCTCTGACCTGAACAACTCTCATAATCAGCCAAGATGCCTTTCAAATTTAAGGCTTCTTCTTTAGCTTGTGCAAACAGGATCGTATCATCCACAAACATGAGTTGTGTCATCAAAGGAGAGTTTCTATGCATTCTACCCCTAATATAACATTAGCATTTAGTGCTCTGTTGAAGCTCCTCGTTAAACGCTCTGAGCATAAAATGAAAATATACGGGGATAACGGACACTCTTGTCTAATACCCCTTGATGGGATGATAGTATCAAACGGTTCACTATTCACCAAAACTTGAAATGTAGCTGTTCTGATGCAAGACATAATTAAATTTATTAGAGAATCTGGTATATGAATCTGAGCTAAACAAAATCTGACAAAGTCCCACTCAATTCTATCAAAAGTTTTTTCCATATCTAACTTTAATATCATTGAGCCTTTCTTACGCTTAAGTAGACTTCATTGAGTGGATAGCTTCCTTAGCCAATAAAATATTATTTGCTATTTGTCTTTCTGAAAGGAACCGGCCTGATTTGCAGAGATTCATCTTTTCAATATAGGCTTGATTCTCCTCATTGCAGTTTTTGCAACCAACTTGTATAGTGTATTTGTCAGGCTTATGGGCCGAAAGTCCTTCGGCTGAATTGGTGATTGGAACTTTGGAGCTAGAGCTAAATAAGTTCTGCTCATCGGTGTAGGCATGCATTGATTGATAAAGCAATTCTGCACAAATTCTATCACCTCTAAGTTCACTGTATTCCAACTGTCCTAATACAACAATGCAGGTAGCCCATCCGCCCCGAACTTTTGTAAGGGTGCATGGAGAACAATACATTTCTTATCTCCTCCTCATCAGGTATTTGTTTACACCATTTCTCTTCCACCTTAGATGACCTGTCTTGTTGTGAGAAATGGGCTATTAGGATTGAACCCATTAAGCTGAGACCTATATAAACTTTCATAAAAAGTATAGAACACCTGCATTATTTTTCTTTGATCCCCCATCTCTTCACCATTTGGCAAAGCAATCCAATCAATAGAGTTCCTCTTCTACATTGAGTAAATGTATGATAGTATTTTGTGTTCCTATCACCACTATGCACCCAATATTTCCTCAACCTTTGAAACCAATGTACTTCCTCCTACATTAGCACTTCTTTGTAGTGATCAATTAACTGCTTCTCCTTCTCCCATTCATCATCATTTAATGAATCGGATTGGATTTGTGCAACCTGAACCTCAATGTTCTCTTTTTCTTTTCCTCCAATTCACGTCTGATCTTGCCTTCCACTTTTTAAGTTCAATTGCTAATTTTTCTCCTCTCCTCCATGTAGGCATATCATTCTCTGTTGCATTTCATACTTTATCCACTATAGAAGCATAATCTTGCCTTAAGCTCTATTCAACTCCCAACCTCCATACTTTCTTAACTAAATGCTGTTCACACCAATTTGTCCTTCACAAATTGGGCCTCTTACCATGATAACTTGCTTCATTATTGATAAATTAGATGCCACGTCTTTTTCATTAACCAACACCACTCATAGTTTTCTAGACATTTCTTTAATTAGAATGCACGGGGAGATATATTTTTGATAGAGTCTAGGAGAATCATTTTGTGTCTATAAATTTTTCTAATACCAACTGTAAATAGGGCTCTATGACTATGAGTCCACGAGATGACAACTTGAGCAAGTGGATACAATTGATGAGGGCAACCAACATGTTGGGATATGGTGTGTGTTTGTGAGATATATATATTATCTGTTAGTGAGTATATTTCAGGGTGTTGTGTATATTAGTTTGTTTATCAGTAGAGATATGCATGAAATATGCTATATATGTATTAGGATATGATTATATATTATATAATTGGATATTTAAAGTGTCCACAATGCATCATTTTCTTCTTAAAATTCAACATTCTGTATAGCAGCTCACTTCTGGAAGCTTTCAATTTAAGCCACTCAAATTTTAAGATGCTACAATCGTTAGATCATAACATCTATCTATGGATAACTAAAAACTTTCACTTATAATCTGAATAACGTCATTCCATTATTAAAAGAAAAACAAAAATGTCTCCTTTCTTCATTCGAGTAATATCATCTTATTATAAAAAAAAACCTCCGATCCGAGTAATTAATTTAATTTCTTAAAAATATGTTATTTTTATCATTACAAAATTTACGTGTAACGTTCAAAAATAATCTCAAAAGAAAAATCCCTTACCCTCAAAATAAATTCCACCAAAAAATATTTACTTTCCGTCAAAAATGAATCCCACGAAGACTCCACCGTTATATATTTTTATTCCAAAATAAACTAGATAGTTGTGGATGGAGGAAAATCATTTGACTCTTGCTACATTCTTTTTAAAATTTTGACACTACCTCATAATTTATATTATTATTAATCATCAAATTTAATATAAATAAAAATTAAATTATAGATTAAATTCCTTTGAAGTGAACTTTTTAAATATTTGGTCAAATTTTATGTTATAATTAGTTATATAAAAGTTCCACAAACTCCCTCAACAAAGTGACATATCACTAGTTTATTATTATGATAATCATCATGCACCTGTGAAGATAACTTCAATGTCTAAACTTCTGTACAGACTAATCAAGCCGATAAAAAATATTAGTGATATAAACATATATAAATATAATTCTCGGTGAACACCTATCCCTGGCAGAGCTTCATATTGGAAGTTGTAGGCATCCCTGTATATTTTGGTTGTTACTATCCGAATCCGATCTCTTTGGGAACTTAGGTATGACTCGTCTCGACTAACCTCATGATCTAGTTGTTCAATGAGAAACTATTCCAAACATACCAAATAAAACACAAACCACGCATGCAAGTAACTAAGTAATTTAAATAAAGCCAACAGCGAAAATTATAAATGAGATTCCAGAAAGATAACATGCCAAAGGTAGAAAACTTAGTCACTAGCCATCAAAACTAAGGCAAAAAGGCATAAAGATAATAGTTCTCAACATAAAACAGAGATACTCGCTAACAACAAAAGTAGCGGAAATGGAAAGGAACAAGTAAAACTATAGGTGGGCTCGACTGGGCCTAGCATTTTCTGCAGCCAATGGTACTGGCTGCTCGACTCCCTGACTTGTACACGGTTGTATATGACGGTGATCAGCTAACGCTGAATAGAGTGGTATATTTAAAACAGTTATAGCATAAAAGAAAACAGTAAGGAAAAGTAGTTTTGTGCATGCATTTATCCAATTATCCAATCATACAGTATTACAACCCAATTCCCAGATCCCAACAGGGCCCGAGACTAGCTCGCCTCAACTAATCCCAAGACCAGTCGTCCAACAAGAAATAACCAAAAGCAAGAAAATAAACTGCATTCACACATACAATATAACTAAGCAGAAGAAAAATATAAAGCTGTAAAGAAAGTAGAACAACTGTCTCAGTACATGCCACCACAACAACAATAGAAAGCGGAAAGGAAATAGAAGTAGCAGAAACATTAAACTAGGTATCCATTACTACAACAGTAGTGCTAAAAAAACGACTACGGCTGGGCTCGGCTGGGCCCAGCACCCTCTGCAACCGGAAACTCGGGCTACTCAACTTTTGGTCCTGAACAGTGTTATGACAAGACAGAGTCAGCAAATGCTAAGTAGAGTGGTGTTTATATTATTTAAGTACAAGTACAGTAAAAACATCAACAGATTTATTTCTCATTTCTGTTTATGTCATTTATGTGTTTCTGTTTCATCTATTTCTTAAAGTATCCAGGTATTTCTTGATCTTGCAGGTTCCTCATGGGAACGATTTTGATTGCAATCTTTTCCGTAGAGTAGAAGGTACATGTGATGCTCTCCTAGCTGGAAGAGTCCCCCGTGATAGTCCTACACCCAGTCAACCACCCTAAGGTTACTGTCAAGACGTAGCGGTGACTACGGCACGCATGATAAACACACGGGTAGCTACCCCGCATTGACACGCAGTCAGTCATTTCCGCTAGCAGGTACACCTAAAGTACAGTACAGAATAGTATAGGGCCTTGCCCTCTCAAAACAGGGGTCTCGTCCCTCAGAACCAAACAGGAGTCTCGCCCCTCCACAGTCCGCGTACCCTCGTCTGACTACCCCGGTTTGCCCAAAGGGCCTAACAAAGTCGACGTAGGGTGGCTAGCTCCCTCCCTACACTAGTAGCACGCCTCAGTACCACGTACGTGAGGGCCTACAAGAGTCGATGTTGAGTGGCCAATCCTAACCCTGGGTCTCAACCCAAGGGAGGCTAGCTCCGCTCTACACTAAAAGAACCACAGTGCTCCTTGGTACTACGTACACAAGGGCCAACTAACTTCCCGTATGCATTCCAAATTTCCTTTCATTCACAGGAGTTCTACTCCTAATTCCTCGTAGGATTCATGCTCATATTCATCTCATTTATCCAGGTTCAAATCTCATGTTTCATAATTCGTTCCTCATCTATATACAGGCAGCTCTTGTTTTCATAATTCAATTCTCAAAGCATGCAACTTGTGGTTTCACAGGAAATTTCTCAATTACATACAGGTAGCTCGTATTTTAACATGCATCTTGTATTATATTAAAGGCATTTGCTAGCAATTTACCTTAACCATGCATTCAAGTAGACAGTACAGCTCAAACAGGCTCATTCATTTCTACCCTAGGGTTCATTCCACATCCTAAAGTTTCAACCAATTTAATCCAAACAGGCATATTCTTTATTTATACCTTAATAATGCATTAAACCACTCTACCGAGTATCACGGGAGGAATGGGGGCCTGTGCCGCAGGTCTCGTCGTCTCCACAGGCTCCGAACATGTCATTGGCTGGTAACCTATACCAGTGACTAATGTACAATAGACAAGCTCAAAATAGTAGGTACTCAACATGAATACGTAGAGGAACTCGAGTAGAAAACAACGGTATTTCGTTTGCGGAAATCTGATTCTGTTCGGGCCTTAAACATGCCAAAAATGCGGTTTCTGATCAAGATCAGACATCTGGGACTAATCCCAGACGTCTTAAAAGACGTCAAAAACTCACCTTGTGTTTCCTACGGCTGATCAGATGTCCAGACCTCCTCTGCGACCGTCTGGGGATAGTTTCAAACGTCAGACAAGGTCTCCTGTCGTCTGGAAGAACCTTTAGACGTCTGGTGATGTGATCAGACGTCCAAAAGTGCATGGGAAAGCGTACCTCACGCCTTCCCAAAGCTGCACCTGTTTACGAAAACATAGGCACGGTCAGCCGACAACTCTTGCGTTGAGATCTTCTGCATGGCGGAAATCAGCGTAGGAACGTACGTACCTCGCGCGATACGTGCTCTCAGACGTCCGGCCTTAGCTCCGGATGTCTAGGTGCCTCACCAGACGTCTGATCTTCAGTCCAAATGTCTGATACTGGAAAACTTCCAGTATCAGAACCTCCTCGCAGCTCGCTCCGCTCGCATCTTCGCCCGCAATGGCAACTCCAGCCGTTGCAGAAGCTTGGGCAGCTCCTCGCCGACGCCCTCTCTCCTATAAGCTCCTATAGTCGCCTTCCTCCTCCCCCGCTCTCACTCCCTCACACTCTCTTGCTTTCGCTCCTCCCTGCTCTCCCCTCGCCGGTGGATCTCCTTCCTTGCCGCGGCTGCAGCAGAGGCAGAGGGGAATGTGGCTGGTAGGAGAAGGTGGAGGTGGCAGTGGCTGAGTGGTGTGTGGAGGAGAGGAGAGAAGGGAGTTTATATAGGAGAGGGTTAAGGTTACAGGGGGGTGAGGGAGAGAGAGGGGGAGCGGCCTTTGCGCGCCGCCGCGCACAGAGCACAAAGCGTAGTACGAAAAACTCACTTTCAAACATCCGAGAACGGGTCCAGACGTCTGACTGAAACTCCAAACATCTTAAATGGCTAAAAAGGTACAGGTCATTACATACGATTAATTTACTACTAAGTGTTCATGAGCCATTTCTCTAATAAGGGTCCACAGTGTCTCTTAATCTTCTTGTTCCCTAAGGGAATGATTTTGATTGTAGTTTTTCCCGTGATGCAAGATGTACACGTGGCACTCTCCTGGCTGGGAGAGTACCCCGTGGTAGTCCTGCACCCGGTCTACCACCCTGAGGTCACGGTCGCGACGTAACAGTGACTACGTCATGCGCGATAAGCGCACGGGTAACTACCTCGCACTAACACGCAGTCAGTCGTTTATGCTAGCGGGTATGCCAAAACGTACAGCACATAACAGAATAGGGGTCTCGCCCCTCAACAGTCTGTGTACCATCGCCCGACTATCTCGGTTTGCCTAGTGGGCCTCAACAGGAGTCGGTGTAGGAAGGCCAATCCTAACCCCATGCCTCATGGGGCGGCTAGCTCCCCCCTACACAAAAGGAACAGTAGCTCTCCTAGGTACCACGTATACAAGGGCCAACTCATTTTCATACTAAGGGATAATTGCTCTCCTCGATACCATGTACACGAGGGCTAGCTCACTTCCCTTACTAAGTCCGAACAACCGCCCGTAGGGAACATGTTCCATCATTCCACAGATTTTCCCATCACGATTTTCAGTTTTCTTTCAAATTCTCCATAGGGTTCATGCATAGCTTTCTTTATTTCCGTAGCATCCAAATATTTCCATTTATATCATGATTAATTAAACACATAGCATGTAGCTCATGGTTTCACAATCCGATAATTATCTCAGCTCAATTATACAGGATACAACATGTATTTCAGTTCAAGTTAGGGTTCAATAATTGTAAACAGGCAACTCATGACTTATTCAGGAAACATCACAACAGATTAAGCATTCAAATAATGCATATTCCCCTATCTCAGCCCTAGGGTTCATTTCACGTTCTAAGGATTCTATCAATAGTTCTAATGTAACATACACTTTAAGTATATAATTCACAGGGTATAGCAAAACCACTCTACCAAGGTAATCAGGAGATGTGGGGGCATAAACGGCAGACCTCGCAGCCTCCGCAGGTCCCGTGCATATCACGAACGGACGACCTATTTAATATGAACAGTCAAACTTCACATTACTAACATCCCACATGACAGAAAAGTACTCAAAACAATTAGAACCAAACTCCATCACATTGGAAAGTCTGACAGGAAGCCAACGGTACTTCATTTGTGAAAAATCAACCTCGTTTGGGCCCTGAACCGGCCCAAACACATTTCCCGATTCACCTGAACCGGACCAGGCAGGCTAGTCCAACTGGACCAGCCGCCTGATACCTGGAATATTCCAACCAGTCTGATATCAGACATATGGAACAACTTCCATACGTCTTAAACTACACCAAAATGCTCACCTTGAATTCTACGTTGAAAACAAACATTTGGAACCCTTCACGGTCGTCCAGGGGTCCTTCCAAACATCTAGCAGTGCACTCAGACGTCTAGGACAGGTATCAGTCATCTAGAGAGACGTCCAGATGTCCTAAAGTGTCTGGGGAGCTGCACCTGTGCCTCTTCTCAACGGCCCTGCATGCGTACAATGACGTACAGTCACTCGCAGATAACGCGTACGAAAAATACAAGCGGACAGGACCTTACCATTTGAATTTACTTTATCGGACGTCTGGTGCTACCTCCGGATGTCCAGTCAAACGTCTGTTGAGCGGTACAGACATTTGATCTGCGGAGAAAAATCTCCCCAAAGTCCTTTGCGAGCCTTCCTCTCCTCGCGAAAAGCACCCCCGCCCTATGCAGCGCACACACCAAGGCTCTCAGCCTTACCCCTACTGGGCAGAGGAGAGTATACTGAAAATCGCGCACAAGTCTCGAACAGGGCGTTACCTCAAATTTTGCACGGTATCAGACGTCTGGTGACAGCTCCGGACATCCGACCAGACGTCTGTTGAACTCCCCAGACGTCTGATTCTGCGAAAAAATGACTCCGCAGAACCGTTCGCGAGTCTTTTCTCCTCGCGAATACATCGCACCCCGCACCAGGAGCTACAGCAGCAATCGCGCTCCCTTAGCTTCACACTCACGCCCTCCCTCCAAGCTCCGTCGTCAGCTTATCCGAGCTCCTCATGCACTCAAGCTCGCGCAGTTGGAGCTCCTTGCGTGGGTAGGGAGGACACGGAGAGGAAGGGGGAAAGGAGGGTGGTGGTGTGCCGCAAAGAGGAACCGGGAGAGGATGGGTGGCTCGGGATTCGAGGCAAAAAGTGGGTTTGAATAGAGAAGGGGTTTAGGGTTTAGGGGTATGCGTGGGTGAGGGTGGGGCTGGGGTTTAAGGGACACTCGCTTCACCTCCATGTGTCCCGCAACCCTACTGAAACTCTGCCCAGAGCTGGGAAGTGAAGCGAGTGTCTCCATCTGAAATAATCTCACGAGGGACTCCGTGGAGGTGGACCATGTCTCTGATGTAACGCTCTGCCAACTGCAATGGTCCGAAAGTGACTCGGATCAGTAGGAACCGTGCCATCTTCGTCAATCTGTCTACTATCACCCAAACTGCATCGTGTCCTTGCTGTGTAACAGGAAACCCCACCACCAGGTCCATACCACTCTGGAACGGGAAGTGGATATAACAACCCTGCAGGCCTCTGGTTCTCAACCTTCACCTGCTGGCATACCAAGCACTGCTGGACAAATTTACCAACATCCCACTTCATCCCCCACCAACAGAAGTCGCGTCGCAGATCGTGGTACATCTTCGTGTTCCTGGGATGTATGGTGAATCTGGACTTGTGTGTCTCTGTTAGGAGCTCTCTCAACAACTCCTCATCTCTAGGGACGCACAAATGTCCCCTCATACACAGGACTCCGTCAGTGAAAGTAAAGTCTCCTGGGTACCCTATCATCGCTCTATCTCGTAGTGCCTGTAGGTACGGGTCGACCATCTGTCCATCAATGATGCGGTCCAACAGCTCTGGTCGTGTCTGCCTCGACATTGTCACAGCCCTGAAGTACCCTCGTGGCTCCAGAGGTCGCCAACTGCCCAACTCCTCCAAGAGTCTTCAACTCTCTGCCTGTAAACTAGCCAAGTGGGCAGGCGCCTTTCGGCTTAAGGCGGAAGCCACCACATTGGCCTTCCCTGGGTGGTAGGAAATGCTACAGTCATAGTCCTTCAAGAGCTCTAACCAATGTCTCTGTCTCATGTTGAGCTCCTTCTGATTAAACAGGTACTTGAGGGTCTTATGGTCTGTGAAGATCTCAAAAGTTTCACCGTACAAGTAGTGCCTCCAAGTCTTCAGTGCAAAGATAACTGCTGTCAGCTCCAAGTCGTGGGTATGGTAGTTATGTTCATGGGGCTTGAGTTGTCGCAAAGCATAAGTGACAATGTGGTCCCGCTGCATGAGCACACCACCCAACCCCTGCAATGAGGCATCAATGTAGACCACAAGGCCGTCACTGCTATCCGGGATGGTGAGTACAGGAGCTGAAGTCAACCTCTCCTTCAACTCCTGAAAGCATGACTCACACTCGTCTGTCCAGGTGAAAGGCACGTCCTTCCGGATCAGCTGAGTCATAGGACGCGCAATCTGAGAGAAACCCCTGATAAACCATCGGTAGTAGCCTGCCAATCCCAAAAAGCTGCATATCTCTGTCACTGTACGTGGCCTCTCCCACCTGAGTACTGCCTCGACCTTGGCCAGATCCACAGCCAATCCATCTTTCGAGATCACATGGCCCAAAAAGGTGACCTGTCTTAACCAGAACTCGCACTTACTGTAATTGGCATACACCTGCACCGTCTCAGGGTATCCAAAATCATGTGTAGATGTTATTCGTGTTGCGCCTGATCCCAAGAGTAAACTAGCACATCTTCGATGAATACTACCACAAACTGATCTAAGTACGGTGTGAAGACGCGGTTCATTAGGTACAAGAAAGTAGCGGGGGCCTTGGTCAGCCCAAACGGCATGACCAGGAACTCGTAGTGACCATACTGTGTATGGAAAGCTATCTTGGAGACGTCTGTCTCCCTGACCCTCAGCTGATGGTAACCCGACCTCAAGTCTATCTTGAAGAACACCATGGCATCTCTCAACTGATCGAAGAGGTCGTCAATACGAGGCAACAGGTACTTATTCTTGATGGTGACCCGGTTCAGGTCTTGCAACTAGAACTTGAGCTCTCGTAGCTCAAGCAGGGCCATCCTGTACGGTGCAGTAGAGATGAGCTGGTCCCGGTACCAATGAGATCTCAAACTCGATTTCACGCTCTGGTGGTAGTCCCGGTAACTCCTTTGGAAAGACGTCGGGGTACTCACAGACCACCGGAACATTCTGCAAAGCAGTCGCTGGGCTAGGCTTCGCTACAACACAAGCTAGGAAACTCTCGCACCCCTGACTCAGTAGCTTCGTTGCCCAAAACGCGGAGATACACCTGAACCCTCCGTCCACTGGCTGACCGTGGAATTCAAAGGGAGGCAACTCAGGTATGGAGAACACAATCTTCCTCCCGAAATAGTCTACCAGGGCATGATAGGCGGACAGCCAGTCCATCCCAAGAATCACACCGAAATCCTCCATCTGGATCACAATCAAGTCAGTGGGAAGACTGTGTCCCCCTATGGTGACCTCACAGTCTGAGTAAACCTCCTTAGCAATGAACAACTGCCCACCTGAGCCTCTAATCAAGAATGAATCCTCTAACAAAGTGCTGCCCGTCCCCAAACTAACAACAAAACTCGTGGAGACGAAGGAGTGTGTGGCACTAGAATCAAAAAGTACGTAAACAAGTCTGCCAGAAACTGGAACCATACCTACCACCACGGAGCCTGAAGCTCTGGCGTCTCTGTGAGTCAGGGTGTTGACATGCCCCTCAGCTCTAGGTGCGGAAGACGCCGCCATGCTCTGGGCCGGACAGGTAACAGCTGGCCGGTATCCTCCTCGTGGCTGCTGTCCCCACCCACGAGCCCAGTAACCACGGCCGCCGAATCAGCCTCCAGTGCTCGGAGCGGGGAGCATCTAGTGTGCTCCAGCCCTAGACGAGCAGTCCCTCCTCATGTGGCCCGTCTATCCACACTGGTAGCAGAGAGGGGCGCGACCTCCTCCCTCTGTCCCTGCTGGTAGCTAGGCGGGGGTTTGGTGCAGGAAACTGGCCCCTGTCTGGGGCCTCCAAAGGCCACTGGTGGCCCCACAAAGTAGGTAGACTCCCCCACAGGCACCACGTGCCTCCTCTCCTAGCAGCCCTGAGAGTGCTCAAGTTGGTAGGGCCTCTTCTGTCCTCCTCCGTCAATGTCTCGCACGGCCGGGTTGGTCTCCTCGTAGGTCATGGCCGCCTTGACCACGTGGGAGAAGGTGGGTAGTTTCAGGGGCTTCACATACCCCCGAATAGTAGGCCGGAGGCCCTTAATGAACCTCCATAAGCACTCCTCTATAGCGGCTGCTAACGGGGCGAAACGCGACAGCTCCAGAAAACGTGTGTAATACGTGCTGACCGTCATCGCCTCCTGGCGGAGAGTGTGGAACTCCCGCCTCCTCTGGTCATCCCAAGTCTGTAGAAAGTACTGCTCGCAGAAAAGCGCAACAAACCGATCCCATACCGGCTCTCCCCCTCCTAGCCTCTAATCGCCCACAATCACCTGTAGGCTACGCTCTCCAGTTAATACGTGGCAAAGGCCACATGGCACTTTGCAGAAGGGTAGAGTGTGTCGAATATCTTCTCCATCTGCTCCAACTAGCCCTTGGCCTCAGACGGTCTCTCCTCCCCCTTGAAGGAGGGAGGCTTCAGTTTCCAGAACTGAGCGAACAGGTCATGGTGGAGCTACAACACAGGTACAGGTATGCCTCCCACTAGGGAGGACTCGTGCTCAAAAGTGTCTGAGGGTGGTGGGGGTGGTGAAGGATCACCCCCTTCCCCTCCAACTCGTCTAGCGCTGCGGCGACTCCTCTGCCACATAGAGGACTCTCCCTCCCCATCCTCAGGACAGGGTGGCTGAGGAGGACGTTGTTGGAACTCCTCCCGAACGATGTCGCAGATCAGTTAGGCGAGGTCCTAAGCTTGGATGCCCGAAAGGAGGGGTGGATCAACCCCTGCCCCAAGCCCTACACGCCCGCCTCTACAACCACATCCACGGCCACGCCCACGGCCGTCTCCACGAATTCCGTGACGAGGCATCTCCTACAGGGAGATGGAAGAGAAACAAACAAAGATTGTCAAAGATACAAGTTCAAAATATGACTCAGACGTGTAATTCAAGAAGACACGTTGTGATGGCTATCCTAGCTACACGCACATGTGTGGTTACTTTCAATCCGTTGGATTATCTCTCAGGACAAACTTGCTCTGATAACATCTTTTTACGACCCAAATCCGGCTCCTCTGGGAACCCGAGTACGGCTCGCCTCGACTGACCCCAAGACCTAGTCGTCTAACAAGACACTATCCCAAACGTACCAAACAAACCACAAACCACAAACCACGCATGCAAGTAACTAAGCAATTTAAATAAAGCCAACAGTGGAAATTATAAATGAGATTCTAGAAAGATAACATGCCAAAGGCAGAAAATATAGTCCCTAACCATCACAACTAAAGTAAAAAGGCATAACGATAATAGTTCTCAACATAAAACAGAGGTACTCACTAACAACAAAAGTAGTAGAAATGGAAAGGAACAAGTAGAACTATGGATGGACTCAACTGGGCCCAACACTCTCTGTAACCGGTGGTGCTGGCTACTCGACTCCCTGACCTGTACACGGTTGTATTTGACGATGGTCAACTAATGCTGAGTAGAGTTGTATATTTAAAATAGTTATAACATAAAAGAAAACAGTAAGGAAAAGTAGTTTTGTGCATGCATTTATCCAATTATCCAATCATGCGGTTAATTTACTATTGAGTGTTCATGAGCTATTTCTCTAACAAAGGTCCACAGTGTCTCTTAATTTTCCTGTTCCCTAAGGCAACGATCTTGATCGTAGTTTTTCCATGATGCCAGATGTACACGTGGTACTCTCCTGACCTTGAGAGCACCCTGTGATAGTCATACACCCGATCTACCACCTTAAGGTCACAACCGCGACATAGCAATTGATTGAACTCCCCAGATATCTGATTCTACGGAAAAATGACTTCACATAACCGTTCGTGAGTCTTTTCTCCTCGCGAATACACCGCACCCCACACTAGGAGCTGCAACAACAATAGCGCTCTCTCAGTTTCGCATGCACACCCTCCCTCCAAGCTCCGTAGTTAGCTCACCCAAGCTCCTTGCGCACTCAAGCTCACACAGCTGGAGCTCCTTGTGCAGGTAGGGAGGACACGGAGAGGAAGGGGGAAAGGAGGGTGGTGGTGTGCCGGAAGGAGGAACTTGGAGAGGATGGGTGACTCAAGATTTAGGGCAAAAGGGGGGTTTAAATAGAGAGGGGAGGTTTAGGGGTGTACGTGGATGAGGGTGAGGCCGAGACATTTTGGAAGAAATACCCTACAAGAGTCTCATTTATCCGTAAACCTCCAAAATAAGAAATCCAAGGGATTACAAATTACAACAACCCCCTAAAATTCTAAAAAATGACCCCACGACCCTTTTCATTGGCTAAGTTGTTTGCTCCTTATTCATCAACCCTATTGCACCAAGAATCATGTGCACAACCTCATTATCTTCATCTAGAAAGGAATCGACTCCACAGCCAATTTGCTTACGATATCATGAGAAGTCATAGCTGATTTGCATCCAAATCCGAACCCAACCCATATTCAACGACACAAGCAAATATAGATATGAAAATTCTTGTAATTGAACCATATCCAATCTAATTTCATCCCTAACCATGTAGTCCAAACTTGGAAGGGACTCACTTCTCTCAACCCAAGCTTCCTCTTAACTATATTATGACTCCTCAAAACCTGACAGGAGAGAACATTTATAGGCAAAATATAAAGTTGAGTTTGATCCCGAAAGGGCTCCACGGAGACATGGATTACAAGGCAATATAGTTGAGATGTAAGAATTGAGGTAAGGGCTTGATTAAAATGAAAGGTATTTACACATATCTTTCTGCATGGCTACCATATTGTCTGGCATGACATTAATACAGCACCTCTTTCGAGATACTTTTGTTGCGCTCTTTGATGTAAAGCGCTTTTTTCAAAGATCTGTTTTTTGTGAATGCATAGCCAAGAAGATTTTTTTCTTTTTTCGTATATAAGAACCCCTTCTGGTGAAAAGCCAGTCATAAGTCAATACACCGGTGTCCAGGAATCTGCACGACTGTCCCAGTCCATACATTACTTCATATATGCTGTTTCTGAATTCCCAGGAGTAAAGAACACTTTTGAGAGAAATTATAGCAGCATTCGTACTTGCCTGTCAAATTTCAAAGAATTCTTCTTATACATTCAAATCTTTTATAAACATTGACCATTTAGAATATATAGAATATATGGCCCCAATTGTTTGGGTAAGAATCCAATATTGTTGCAGTCCTAAATGCTATATCAAAACTAAAATACACATGCAGAACATGGACAATGCCTAATATAATTCTTTCCCTACTCCTGAGTAAGAAAACACCCAGTACTTTTTGTGAAATTTCTACGAATATTAAATTGGTGATTAAGCAATACTAGCATTGCAAAATAAGTCAGTATGGTCTGATTTTCTTATTGGGTCTGGCTAATTCACTGAAAGACTGCAGATCCACGCCAACATCTTCATCAAATTCCAATCCAAGTTCCTCCTGCAGATGTGAGATGATTAGAAGCTTTCACGGCACAGTTAGGAGATGTACGTGAACAAAATATATCTAACCTTGAACTCCTTTACATCCTTGGGCAGCGTCTCGGTTATGGCATCCCAGATTTCTTTGAAGATTCTCTTCCTTTTACGCCACTGAATGATTTTGTCAGAGAATGCATCCTCAACCTTCTTCCTATCTTCAGGTCTGACCAGCGTAGTACCTGCTCGCAATTTCTGCAACTTCTCATCCATAACTGCAACCTGGTGATAAATAGGTCAGTGCCATTTGGTAGATTGTGAAAGAAAATGAGTAAATAGTTAATTAGCAGCAAAAAGCCAGAAGAAGTTCAGGTACAGATTACACAAATGCCCAAAAGGCACGTTTTCTAATAGATATGGATAAGCAATTCAGGTATAGATTTTCATCAATCCACCAGTTCTTCATATACATTTTACCTCAGCTTTCAACTTGGCTTCCTTTTCCAGTAATTCCTCCAGAGTTAGATTTGACTGCAGAGCATGGATTTCTGTGGAAAGAATCAGCTCGTCAGCAAAGCTACTTATAACTAAATCATACAATCACCTATTGAGGCACATAAAGGTAATCATGCCAATCGAAATACCACCTGCTTCAACCTCAGTAATTGCCTTCTTTTGGCCTTGAAGCTCCTCCTGAAGTTTGCCATTTTCTTCCTTCATCTGTTCAAGTTCCTCTGGGTTGGGAATGCTGAACTGATTCTGCCGAGCAAGGTATACCTTCTGCTTTCCATATTCTTTGAATGAGATCTGCCCGCTATCAGATAAACTGTCCAGCGCTTTCTGGACAGCAGTCTTTTTGAGATTGTACTTTTGTAGAGCATCAGCGACATTTTGGGAATTCAGAGGCCTATTTTGCTGTAAGAAGGAACTTATTGCTAAAACCAATCAAATGAGGTGGAATATGAGTATCACTAGCGATTTTACCATTTTATCAACAGTGCAAAAATGACTATTCTAAGGAGCTTCATGTCACCATATCATCTCCATCTTACTTTCCCTAAACCTATGCATAGCCATAATTGCCCACCAGTGCCTGTAACACTTCAGGTTTTAACAAACATCATTCTGTTGTGGAGCCTAACAAGCATTTAACATATTGATTGTGAAATAAGCTATCGTTGAAGAGAAAAACAAACTTTCTATTATTAGAAATTCTAGAACTTTTTTTATATGGACGGTCTCAGGGTAAATTACATAAATAGCCCCTCACATACTAAAAAGATGACATATACACCCTTACAATAATGCTCACTCTCCTTCAAGCTGGAGCATATATATCTAACATGCCCAACTTGAAACAAAGAAAATCATGATGCTTCCAAGGTACTGCCTTAGTGAAGATATTTGCCACTTGCAGCTTCGATGTAGTAGTAGGGGTGCATATCATGCTAGAGGTTACCATATCACGCACAAAATTATAGTCCACCTCAGTATGTTTAGTGCATTCATGAAACATCGGATTGAGTCAATAAATATGACCGACCTGTTATCACAGAAAATTAGAACAAGTGTCTTGACCTCAACTTCAAGGTCCCTCAGAAAATTTATAAACCACATAAACTCACAACTGACATGTGTCATTGCCCAATGTTCTACCTCTGCACTGGATCTGAACACTACTGTTTGCTTGTTACTCTTCCATATTACCAAACTTCCTCCAAGAAAGGTAGCATAACCAATTGAAAAATATAATAAGCAGAAGTGATAATCAAAGCATAAACAATAATAGAACGCTTGGATTTATGTGGAAACCCTACTCACGAAGAGTGGGGAGGAAACCACAGGAGAAGCGTCCTATAGGCACATTTTCTCTATATTTCTTTTCAAATGAATAGATGGAGGGTACACGCCTGTTTATAAGCCACCACACAAACAAAGACCACAACTCACGATGTAACACTAAACTAACCACACTACAATTCTCTCAATGCTCCCCCTCAAGCTGGAGCATGGAATACTCAACTTGTAACACAAAGAAACCTACTCTATACAACAAAACACATCTCTCTGGACTAGTTCTTACTTTTAGGTCGGAATACGCAAGGTTCGAAATGCCGATTTCGATGCCGTGCCGATGAAATTCGAAGTGTGCATTTCGTGGGTATGCCGAGGGCATGCCGTGGAAATGCCCGTTTTTCGATGGGCATGCCGATAAGCATGCCGATGAGCATGCCGAGGGCATGCCGATGCATACCAACAAAAATAGCAAAAGTAATTAAAAAAACCAATAGCAACCTCGACATGGGTACCAATTTCGCCAGCATGCCGACCATGCCGACGAAATCCCTATAAATCGACGTTTTCTTCATGTCGGCACGAGCCTTGCTCGGAAATGGCCTTGCCGACGGCATGCCGTCAGCATTTAAATCAATGAGAATACGGGCTAGAGCTACTGAACAAACTGTAGCTGGCTCTGGCAAGAGGCCTCTCCTCTAGAGACCTGACGCTGGTAGCTCTCCATTTAGTATCCTTGAAATGGGATCTTCCTCTGAAGACCTCGAATGTGCATCTCACTTCTGGAGTCCACGAAATTGGATCTCCCACATAGAAACCTGAAATGTGTTCTTTCTTTAAGAACCTCGAAACTCTAGACCTCCAAGAGTTAGGTTTCTCGTGTGTAGTCCAAGAACAAAAGGGACTCCCAAACGAGAGAAGACTACAACAGACTCCCACACTCCCCCTTTCTCCCATACTCATATGGGAGAAGAAAAATAATAGCGAGAAGAAAAATAAAACAACAAAAGCTAGAGAAGACTTCTCCATCTCTTCTCATCATAATTTTTTTTATTTTTTCTCTTTTTTTTCTTTTCTTTTCCTTCTTCCTTTTTTTTTCTTTCACGTCATTATCCTCTTTCCCTCTTTTTTTTTTACGTGCTGCATGCCAATGTGACATCTACGTATATCAACACAGTGGAAGATTCGCACATATCTCCCTCTCTAGTCCTCTCTCTCCCATTCCAAACAAATGATATAACTTTAAAAAAGAAAGCAAACCAACAGTCCGAAAAAACACCTCATCTCGCCAATCATTCCTCCTTCAGTGCAGTAATCGCCTCAAGTCACGCGGGTGATCTCAAGCAAGATCCTTGCCACAATTCTCGCCAAAAATCGTGGCCTAATGATTGATCTCCCATCACCTCTAGGGTTCGGAGAGAACCCAACAGATGCGCCTCCGACTCCCACGTATGCGTCAGCCACCGCCACCGACTACGAAGTTCCACCACCGAGCGACTCTCGCTGATCCTCCTCGCTCTTTGCCATCAGAGATCGGCGGCCTCATCTCCTCCCTCCGACAACAAGGTCCACACCACCACCACCTTCTTCGCGGTCTCGGGCATCACGTGCTCCACGTGCGCCACCTCCATCGAGAAGGTTATTCAGTAGCTCCCAAGGATTCACAACACCACCGTTGGCGCCTCCTCTTCGCACCTCCTCATGTGGCCGCCGCAACTGCTATCATCATTGGCCTCGTCCTCGATGGCTACCATGCAGACGCCTACTCCGCCACTACCCAAACCACCGTGCCCTAGCGCTCCAAGTGCAATGCGTGGGCTTCGCGTGCAACCACCATCCGCACAGATTGCCCTTTGCGACAACAGGAAGATCAGGATGGGCCACCACGGAGGCACTGCCTACGCGTTGGTCCCCTCCATCGCCGCAATCGTCCTCGTCTACTCTCGGTGTTGACATCTGGCGCACGGTGAGATCGTCGGCCAACAGTGTCGCCATCTTCGTCCTCTCTGTGTGCATAGTGGCTCTATGCAGCCGACCACGCGCGTGGAAAATACCATCAGCATCTCCCTCTTCTTTATGTCATGGTCCTCTACGATGTGGATCCACACACATCAGAACAAGAACCGAGGAAGATACCGAGAACCATAACTCCTGAACAACAGGTAGAAAAATATATGCAATAAAAGATAAAAGCCAAGATCGAAATCCGCTCTGATACCAAGTTGAAAAATATAATAAGCAGAAGCGATAATCAAAGCATAAACAAGATTATAACGCCTAAGTTTACATGGAAACCCTACTTACGAAAGCGAGGAGAAAACCATGGGAGAAGCAACTTATGGACGTGTGTTCTCTGTTTTTCTTCTCAAATAAATAGGTGGAGGATACACACTTATTTATAGGCCACCACACACAACAAAGACTACAACTCACGATGTGGCACTAAACTAACCACACTACAATTCCCTGTGGTAAACTATTTATCTTCAGGACTCCCTGCGTAATCAGCATCAGAATATGCATGTACATCACAATGGCCACTGTTCCTTATGTAAAGTCCCTTCCTAGGACTTCCTTTTAGATACCAGAGGATAAGATACACAACATTCCAATGACTATACATCGAGTTCTCCATATGCTGACTGGTCCTGTTAATAGCATAACCGATATCAGGTCTTGTAGCAGTTACATACAAGAGCTTTCCCAACAATGCTCCTATACCTGCCTTTGTCCTCAAACAATGGATCATCATCCTCGAGCAATCGACATGGTGATTCTGCAGATACCATAGATGACCGTGCACCTAACAATCTGGTTTCACCAAGAAACTCAAGTACATACTTCCTTTGAGATAGAGACATTCCTTTGGAGTTCCTGGCAATCTCAATGCCTAAGAAATAGCACAATTTTCCTAAATCCATGGTTACAAACATAATCTGCAAATATGTTTTTGTCTCCTGAATGCCTTGATTGTCATCCCCTGTGAGCAGCATATCATCAACATATATGACAAGTCCACTTTCATGGAACATTATTTGGCCTAAGTAGTTTTTAATTAGTTATTCTTATTTGTTAATTAATTAGGAATTATATGACAATTCATTTTAGTCTGCATATAATTTTATGCATCAATTTTACACTTAATAACATATGATATGGTAACATAATTGATTTAATGAATGCAAGCTAGGTGGAAGAGTTCAAACATCCATTTTTGCGTCTATAAGACGTCCAGGGACAAGGTCGGACGTCTGGGAATTGCCATCACAAACTCCTGCTTCTACATTTTTTAAGATGTCAGGAGTGATAATCAAACGTCTGATGAAGAACCGCCCGTGCTTATCTGCTATTCCAACCACTCGTGATCTTCGCGAGTGGTTGGAGACGCTTGCGGCCAAAGGAAACCGATGAGGTTTTGTGTTTAAAAAGGAAGGTCACATCCACCCAGATGATCCTCTCCCCTTCCGAGGATCTTCTCACTTGCCACCACCATGCAGCAGGCGTGCACCGTGAAACCCAACGTACACCACGGCTTAGGCGTGCGGCACCTCTACTCCCCTTCGCCGATCATGTATGCACGGTGACAGAGTGCATACAACCACTGCCATCGTCCTCTTCCCTTTCTTCTTCATCTTCTTCTACCTCTTCCAACACCACCACCTCCCCTATTTTCCACTCCAAAAGAACCTAAAGCCGTGACCTTCACCACCGCCTCAACAGCCCGCTAACTACCCTCTCCTCGTCGCAATACCCCCCCCCCCCCCCACCATCATCGCCACCCAACACCACAGCCATCACCTAACCTCTTCCACCCCACGCATATCCGCCGCCACCCATTCTTCCTCGTCTGCAACTTCACGAAGGAACCCATCAACCACCACCGTGCAGCCACCTCTTCCTTGATGCCAACGCTTCTCCGACACCACCACAGTCGCATGTGGCCTCCCGTGCACAGCCGCCAACGTCCTCGTGTGGCTCGCACCACCTACAGCGGCTCTCAACAGCGGCAACAACCTACAGTCGCCGCACCTTTTCCTCGTCGCCAGCAGCACCTCCGACCGCATCCGTTCGCGTCGTCACCACCAACGCAACGGCCAAGAGCTGGCCGACCTCCAATGCACGTAGTACGCCTTCCGGTGCTCCTTCCCGTGTGCAAAGAGGAGAGAGGAGAAATCCTCTGTTTCTCCTCGAATTAATATTTACCATTAATACCATTACAGCTTTTACCATTCACCTATTTATCAATTTAATATATTGCATGAAATTTGCATGAATATCCCTCATGTTTATTTAAATTATGAATAGTTGCATTTATCTCTTAAATAAGAGTATGGGATATTGATTATAAAGAATGGGTTCGATTTTGATTTATATTGACGATATTTGTAAGTACTAAGATTACGATTCACGTATTCCATAGTGGTGATTTTACATGTAACCTCCCTATATTCTTGAGTAATTACATAAATGCTAAACTTATGTTGAAAATGAATTGCAATAACTAGTATGCACACCCATTGAGATTTCTAAATAAACAAAGCACTACTTACTAGTCCAATAAGTTATTTCCTCCCCGTGAAGACGACCTAGCTCTTCGTGGTTAGATTTTGAATAATTAAATGTTTTGAAAAGCGATTTTCTACCACGCGATTAAATACGACACGTCATTTTATGTTAAAAATTTTATCGAAAACGAAGATCACTCTTTCAAATGTCGTCGTTGCCGGGGAGGAAATACGCCTACTAATTTTTTTGGAAAATTTATATTATTTTTATGCTATTTTGAAAGCTTTTCTGAATTATTGACATTGATTCTCTTTGTGTGCATGAATCGAATGACGAACGTGACGAACGCGCACGGTGAAGACAATATTTTTGGTGGACCTTGACGCCACCTAGAGGACAGCAATAGGAGCATGTGGGCCTTGATTCCACTTGCATGGGAGGACTAGCGACTGAATACTTGTTTGCCTCCTTTAGATTTAGATTAGGCTAAATAGACATTAGATATTTAATTTGTCTTGTGGACACTTGTTGGGCATTTTTGGGAACGTGTTCCCAGTGCTTTTTATTTCTTATCGCTCTTGTATGTGGGAGCATCTTTTCGGGAGCGTGTTCCCATTTTATTTAGATTATAAGTTTATTTGAATTATTTGAACTGCATGTTAGTTAATTAGTTAGATTAGGTTTGTTTGCTTATTAAAAAAATAATAAATAAATAAAATAAATATTCGAACTGCCTGCTAGAAGCTGCATATCAATAAGGCAACCATCTAGGATTCAAAGAGCAGCATCTAACTTATATTTCTACATCGCGTACATCCTTACACAAAAAAAGCTGGAGTAAGATACATCTTCTCTTAAGTATCAATTACTTGTCATACATCTACATTGGACTTAAATCTAAGGCCACTAAAGTCTTTGAATCGAATTAATTAAGTGGTCACTTTAAAAATTGAACTGCTAAGAGGTTGGACCTTAAAATCTGACATGAAATTGTGTGCAAAAGGATCTTGTTTGCGAGATTTTAAAATTCAAAACATGAACGTGTGTTGCACACTTGAGACACTATGCACATCACACATAAGGTCACTAGATAAATTTCTACCTTTCCTCTTTTGCAACACAAGAGAAGTTAGTCGAAAATCAACAAACCTATCACCAAGTTACTTCGGTTCCTCGTGCGTTTGCTCTATTCAAGACTTCCATCCCTCGCGAGTAGGTTGTAGGCACCAATGAAAGTCGCCCTAGGAAGTGTAATTCTTGCAAAACTTGTTTGGCCACCAACTGAACACTTAATTCTAAGACCTAGAATCTACTAAAAATAAATCCCACTGTATTTGCGTTTGTTTTGACAGTGGTAAAACTCTCTAGGAAGTTTATGCTTTTGTTCTGATTTCTTCTAAATCCTAAAAGAGTTAAACCTGTTTGGCCTAATGAAATGGATCACCCTTACTCTTATCATTCAGATTATCAAAGTCAATACTTCCCATCCTTTAGTTAGGATCCCATGCCCCGAGCATATCCATCCTTTGATGGGTACAATGACAATTCATGGGATCAATCGGATTCCTATCCTGAGAGTATTGGCCTGATAGCTCCCACTTTTGAACAGAGCCTAGGAGCGAGATTTTCCACCCATGGAATCCCCACTACTATGCAAACACCCAACCCTCCCACCCTTCATGATTTTCCTTATTGAGGTTGGACCGATACCCCTAGGCAACCAAAGCCTGAGATTGACTATCCTCCCCAATCTAATAGTAGTAATCTCTCCTCTTTTATGATAGAAATGCAAAAATAACAAAAAGAAATGGAGTCTATGGGAGAGATGTTGAGGAATAGTCAACAATTGAACAAGGAAATTATACAGCTTAGCTACGCTCTTACTAGTGATTATGATCCCTACCCGTACAACCGTGATCGTGAAAATAATTCTGAGAAAACCAATGACAATAGGGATCCCGTTTTAAGTAGCTATCACTTAGACTCTCCCCATGAGACACGGCCACTAAAGGATAACGATCCTAATGATTATCCACTCGAGCTATATTGGAGTCAAAAGAAAGGGAAGATGGTACCTCTTGGGGACCTTGACCCTGATGACAGTATTTTCCATACCCCTGATAGCCCGAGTCAAGGTCGTATTGTTCATGTCACTTCCCCTATTAATCATGTGGTGGAACCCCATTCTACCCTTAGTGAGCCTAATCCTAACCCTCCACTTAGAGAATCAACACCTACCATTCAAGATTCTGAGGATTTATATGCGCCCAATGAAGGTGACCTTAAGGGAATGGAGGATGAATTGGACCAATTTTGATCTCAGGGATACAAAGAGTCTATTTTAGAGGAGGATGATAACCCGATGAAGGAACCCGGCCTTAGAGTTTAGAGTGAATCACAGGGGGATTATGTATTATTCGAGGACTTACCCCCTGAGGATATAAATAATCTAGTGAAATCCAGATTCCTCCCTTCTTTTGATTTTGAGAGTCATCCTCCGCAAAACCAGGAGTTAATACTGGAGGAAGACGAACACAATAGTGAGAAGCCTAGGAGAGACTCTCGGGGACAATACACATCAATTGAGGATTTATGTCCCCAGAAGAACAAAGAATTGAGTGATATAGGCTTACTCCAAAACATTAAGACTGATCCTCCTTTAAAAATAATTGAGGATACTAATCCAAATCCTCTCTACTGGTGAATCACATATACACCCTGACAAAAACTTAAGTGAACTAAAAGAATCCGGGGATGAAATTAATGAAAAAGATTCTATTACTTCGACCCTGCCATTAAAGGAATTAGATTTGGAGTCCACCATTGATTCACATATACTGGAAGGTGAAAATATGACTCCGATTATTAATGATAGGCAAGGTGACATTAATTTTTCTACAACTGTTAAGGAGAATAATACAGAATCTGAATTATTGGACTTGACACAAACTAAGTCCTCCTTGGACTTAACCATTACCGCCCAACATCACAAGCAACCCTTACACTCCTTAACCGATCTTTGGCTCAGGTCTCTACCCACATACATTCTTTCTGAGGAGCATATCGGACCAGTACGTCCTCGGATAGAATGGCAAATGTGGATTGATGCTTGTACTTTTAATCTCTCCATTCAAGGGTTTAAAATTATTATGTTTATATCTTTTAAAACCTTCCTTCTTTAGAGGACCCTTGTTATCCTCCACTTATTCCGTTTCGGGAGGTCCCTTTTCATGTTCCTTTTGCTATTCCTAAACCTCCCCAGGTAACCTACAAGGTTCTCTGTTTTCATATCTTCTGGCGAGCATTTAGGATAACGTTGCATCATCAGCTCGCCAACATCCGTGGCTACCTGTTTTCTAGGCCCGCACTATTATGCATATTCTTAGGACCTAGCTCTTTCTGTTTGGAACTAGACTTACAGGTTTCCTATAAGTCTGGCTGCCAACAAAAAATGTAACGCTTGTTGAGAGGTAATCCAGCATTCAAAATAACACCATCATCAGGTGATTTTCTTTCTTTCTCCCCCTGTTTTAATTTTACAATGAGGACATTGTAGAATTTAGGCATCAGGGGGTGCATTTTGCATTTTAGGAAGTATTCAGGCATTTAAGTTAGGTGCATTAGCATAAATTAAAGAAAATCTCTTTTCTTAAGCCAGATTGGTTAACCCTAGCAAAACATCTTTATCAAGGAGGCGTCATTAAAGATTTTCTTCTTAAATTATTTCTAAGTTTAGAATCCAGTACAGTTACTTCACTTACACGTAGAATGGGTAATGGATCATTGTAGAAAATCAATAAGCATTTTTAGTCTGCTAAACCCTTGGATAGTTAATAGGGAGACAGGCATACTATCTTCTATTAGATCAACCTAATATTTGTGAGAAGTAGAGAGATTACTGGTGCACTAGGTCTAATGCAAGGACTCTTAAGTTCTGGATAATAAGATGATGATATCTCAGAGTTAGGCATAGTTTTCGCTCTCTACTCCTGTGTGCGTACATTGTGTGAATTCATAAGAGTCACCAAATAAGGCAGATACACAGAGATTGAGCCCTAATAACACTATAACTATGGTGGATGGTTATGACCGTCCTTCATAGAGTCCTCGGCTAAAGGAGGGTAGTAATGTCAAAGGTCAGAAATATACTTGTCATATCCATCCTTTCCCGGTGTCGAGTACGCACTTCCACCAAATAAGCCACACAATATTCTCTTGACCATTATTATCCCTAATAATGCCCCATGAATAAAACTCTACATCATGTTGTGTTGAGTTATGAAAAAAAAAGAGAAAAAGAAAAAAAAAGGAAAAGAAGAGAGAGAAAAAGAAGAAAAAAAAAGAGAAAAAAAAAGAAAATTTATATATAAAAAGAAATAAATGTGTTCAACTTATACCTATCTTAGGTGTTAATTCTATCAGATGTCATATCATTGAGGCAATAAAAACACCCATTGATATCCACCAAATATGACCCATACCTAATTTTCAGTATATCTGATTGCCCGAATACTGGCTAAGGTCCTCTAACTTAGTTGTAGGGGTATTAGGACTTTATTGACGTGTGAATGTCATGTGAGGCCACCAAATATTGAGTACATTTACAAAATCGGGTAAGATACGTGATCTCAGAAAAGGAAGAAGAAAAATAAAAAGAAAAGAGAGTGAGTAGCGTAAAGGAACGCAAAGAGAGCACGATTTTTAGCCTCTCTCTGGGTTGACTTATTTAATAGTCTAGAGATCTAAAGTCTGCAGTACTATACTACAAGTAGCACCAGATGAGTGTGAGCCACCAAATATAAATCCATTTGACTCTGTATCTCCTACCTAAGCCAGAAAGTCGAGGTCAAATCTCGAATTATTTTCTACTTTATCCACGAGGGAAGTAGTTGCCTATCCCAGTAAAATATTTACTAAGGGTTAAGTACGAACTGTAAATGTAAGTTGATTTTTCACTTTGATATGTTGCCTGAGCTACTATTACTTTACATTTCTCTGGATCTCTAAATTCTTGGAATAAGAAAAGAAGAAATCTTTTGGTTACTTCCATTATTTTTCATTTTTTGCTAGGGACTAGCAAAACTTAGGCATGAGGCATTTAATAAGTCCACTTTCGTAGACCATTATTTGACCTAAGTACTTTCTAATTAGTTATTCTTATTTGTTAATTAATTAGGAATTATATAGCAATTCATCTTAGTCTGCAAAAAATTTTATGCATCAATTTTACACTTAATAACATATGATATGGTAACAAAATTGATTTAATGAATGCAGGCTAGGTGGAAGAGTTCAGACGTCCATTTTTGCATCTCTAAGACGTCCGAGGACAAGGTCGGTCGTCTGGGAATTGCCATCACAAACTCCTACTTCTACATTTTTTAATGAAGAATCGCCCATGCTTATCTGCTGTTCCAACCACTCGCGATCTTCGTGAGTGGTTCGAGACGCTTGCGGCCAAAGGAAACCGATGAGGCTTTGTGTTTAAAAAGGAAGGTTGCGTCCACCCAAATGATCCTCTCCCCTTCCGGGGATCTTCTCACTTGCCACCACCATGTAGCAGGCGTGCACCGTGAAACCTAGCGTACACCACAGCTTAGGCGTGCGGCACCTCTACTCCCCTTCGTCGATCACGTATGCACGGTGACATAGTGCATACAACCACTGCCATCATCCTCTTCCCTTTCTTCATCTTCTTTTACCTCTTCCAACACCACCTCCCCTGTTTTCCACTCCAAAAGAACCCAAAGCCGTGACCTTCACCACCGCCTCAACAGCCCGCCGACTACCCTCTCCTCGCCGCAATACCCCCCCACCATCACCGCCACCCAACACCACAACCATCACCTAACCCCTTCCACATCCCATCCACGCATATCCGCAGCCACCCGTTCTTCCTCGTCTGCAATTTCACGAAGGAACCCATCAACCACCACTGTGTAACCACCTCTTCCTTGACGCCAACGCTTCTCCGACGCCACCACAGTCGCACGCGGCCTCCCGTGCACAGCCGCCGACGTCCTCGTGTAGCTCGCACCACCTACAGCGGCAACAACCTACAGCCGCCGCACCTTTTCCTCGTCGCCAGCAGCACCTCCGGCAGCCTCCGTTCGCGCCGTCACCACCAACGCAACGGCCAAGAGCTGACCGACCACTGCACGTAGTACACCTTCCGGTGCTCCTTCCCGTGCGCAAAGAGGAGAGGAGAAATCCGTTGTTTCTCCTCGAATGAATATTTACCATTAGTTACAGTTTCTACCATTCACTTATTTATCAATTTAATATATTGCAGGAAATTTGCATGAATATCCCTCATATTTATTTGAATTATGAATAGTTGCATTTATCTCTTAAATAAGAGTATGGGATATTGATTATAGGGAATGGGTTCGGTTTTGATTTATATTGACGATATTTGTAAGTACTAAGATTACGATTTACGTATTCCATAGTGGTGATTTTGCATGTAACCTCCCTATATTCTTGAGTAATTACATAAATCCTAAACTTATGTTGAAAATGAATTGCAATAACTAGTATGCACGCCCATTGAGATTTCCAAATAAACAAAGCACTACTTACTAGTCCAATAGGTTATTTCCTCCCTGTGGAGACGACCTAGCTCTTCGTGGTTAGATTGTGAATAATTAAATGTTTTGAAAAGTAATTTTATACCACGCGATTAAATACGACACGTCATTTTATGTTAAAGTTTTTATCGAAAACGAAGATCGCTCTTTCAATATACATCAAGAATAATAGTTCCAAAGCCCTTTCGTTTAATGAAGACAGAATGATCAGATGAAGATAAAACCAAACTCGTGGGCTCTGTTTCAAACCATAGATAGCCTTTCTAAGCCTACATACCTACCTCCCCCCTCAAACCACAAAACCTAGTGGTTGGAACATATACCCTTCCTCCTGCAAATCACCATATAAAAAAGCATTTTTTACATCCAATTGATGCACTGGCCAGTGTCTATTTACCGCGAGGGAGAGAATGACCCTGACAGCATATACAAGCCACTGGAGAGAACGTATCAAAATAGTCTACCTCATAAGTTTGGGTTTATCCTTTTACTACAAGTCTAGCTTTCAACCTCTCAATAATACCATTCAGGTGATACTTCACTGTAAATACCCATCTGCAATCCACCACCTTACCTCCTGGTGGAAGATGTATCAAGTCCCATGTACCTCGGGACATAAGAGCATCCATCTCATCCTACATTGCCTGTCTCCAACCAGAATCTCGGAGAGCCTCATCATGATGTTTAGGAACCACCATAGCTGCAAGAGTTGTATTAAACCTCTGCAAATCTGGACTAAGGTGATCAGTAGCTGTATAATGGACCATAGGATGTAAGGTACAAGATCTCGCCGACTTTCGCAAAGTAATGGGAAGCTCATCTGACTGTTGTGGTGGATCATCCGAATCTGATGATGGTGAAGGGACATGAGACTATTCTTGATCTTCTACCGGCATGGTACAGGAATAGGAATAGAAGAGATATGTCGACGTTCATAAGTCTACGAAAACCACTCTAGACTAGACCCCTTATGAGAGAAGTAGAGAGTCTTCTCAATAAAAGAGATATCTACAGATGTATAATATCGTCTCCCAATAAAATCAAAACAGCGATACCCCTTCAAGGTTCGAGAATAACCAAGGAAAACATACTTAACGAATCGAGGAGACAATTTGTCAGGGGTCCCAAAGAGGTAAACAAAGCATGCGCACCTAAAAATTCATAGTGGGAATGCAAAAAGAGTGGTATCTGGCTACAACAAAAGTAATGGTGTGGCTCCGTCAAGCACTAGGAAAGAAACTCTATTTATCAAATATGTGGATGTTAGAATAGCATCCCCCAAAAATTCTTAGGTACATTAAGCATTATGGTTTTGGTAATATGAAGTAAATGACGTAATTTCCGTTCGGCAACCGTGTTTTGTTGTAAGGTCTGAGCACATGAAGTTTGAAGAAGGGTACCATTGCTAAAAAGAAAATCAGCCCATCCTTTTACATAAATTCCAAAGCATTGTCACTACAAAAAATTTTGATGTGAGTAGAATAAAAATTCTGCACTTCATTGAAAAACTTTAAAATAATAGAAACAATTTTAGATCTATCACGCATCAACAACGTCCAAGAAAGACAATTGAAGTCATCAACAAAGACCACAAAATATTGGAAAACATTCCAATGAGTTATTGGACACGGACCCCAAACATCACAACGAACCAACTCAAAAGGTACTGAGCAACTTTTATTTTGTCTAGATGAAAAAGACACAATGATGCTTGTCAAGATGAGAAGCTTCACACTCTATACTATGTGGTATATTAAACTCTGGAAACATTTTTCGCAGACGTGAAGTAGAAGGATGACCCATTCAGTGATACCAAAGAACTGGATCCATAAAAACAAAGGCAACACCAGCAAACAAAGTAGAAGCATCAATGTAATAAAGTTTGTCACGTTTAATCCCCCCACCAATCATCGTCTCTATCCGAATGTCCTGAAAATAGACAAACTGCTCGTCAAATATAACACAACATTGAAGTTCCTTACATAATATGTAAACAGATAATAAGCTCAATGAAAATTTTGGAGCACAGTAATCAGTAGACAAGTTCAACTTGTATGAAAAATGAACCTCTCCAACTCCTGTGATAGGAGAATATGTACCATTTGCTAGACGAACAAAAGTGATATCATTAGTCTTACGCATAGAGGCAATAGCATATTCCTTACTATTAAGATGACTCAAAACACCTGAGTCAACAATCCATGATGCAGAGGATGTAGTGGCAAGTTGCACAGAGCTACTAGTGGCAGCCAAAAAGCCCTAGTGTTTGAGGCAACAGGCTGGCCCAGAAGGGCCATCAGACGATTATAGTCATCCATTGTCAGAGTAGGAGCAGAAGATGACATAGGAGCAGAAAAAGTATCAGTAAAGGGAGACAGCTCCCCCTCAACCACTGCAGTAGTAATGGAGCAATTTCTTGGATAGCCAAATTTGACCAAACATTTCTCCGAGGGGTGTTTAGTCCTCTGATAGTGAACACAAGATTCATAGACGCGACCTCATCCATGTCCGCGGCAACCTCCATAGCCACAACCCCCTCGAAATCCACCAGATACAACAAAGGTTGATGCCTCAATGTTCGATGTCATAGAGACAACCAGAAGGTGACTAGTATCCACAGATATCTTTTGTAAACGACCGTACACAGTCTCCAAATCAGGCATAATTTCTAAGGCCAGAATATTCTCATGGGCAGATGAGAACTTAGCATTCAACCCGTCCAAGAATCTATAGACTTGCCAAGTCTGTCTCTAGCTAGTCTGGGCATCAAAACAAAAGCTGGAGCACATTTAGCTTTTTAAAGAGCCCTTCCATCTCTGTATAATAATCAATTAGCATCCTTTCTCCTTGAGACATGGACCATATACAACGATACACATCTGACAAATGAGCATGATTGGATTTCTGAGAATATTTCTTGGATAGGCTCGCCCACATGTCCTTCACTGTCTTCTTGTACAAGAACTTTGATGCTATTTGTCGATCCACATTGTTCATTATCCAGTTCATCACTAGATAATTATCTTGCTCCCATTTTTCAAAATCCTTATGAGTTGACTCGGGAGGATTAGTAGTGAGAATCAGAAGCTTCATATGGCTACCAACAAATATCTTGAATGCTTGCGCCCATAAGAGAGTATTGAGATCCATTAAGTTTGATAATGGTCCCCTTGACCATCAAGGAAGCCGAGGTAGTCATCGGCTTTGCTTCAACAGCTTCATTTGAGGCAGATGCCATGACTATGACCACAAGAAGCGATGAGAATCAAGACGTAAACTCATTTAATTTTGAGTATCTAGAATACAGATATGAAGATAAGAGCGGTAGAACATGCTCTACGAGTTATGGGAAGTATGAACCATAACCCATGTCTCCTACAGAGATATTCTAGCACATTGTCTTCTGATCAAATGCACAGCAGCCCAGACAAGGGAGGAAAAAAAACCCCAGGCGGCACCAAAGGAGGAAGATTACCCCTTTGGCGGCGCACAACGGTGCTGTCGGGCTGCTGGCGGCGCTACGAGGCTACCAGTGACGTAAAGAGGAGCCTAGCAGCACTGTTGGGCTAGAGAGAACCCCTGCAGCGACATTAGGCTCTTGGATAAGACCAGTAGCGACGCTCTGGGCAGTGCTAAGTCACTAGACTACGCTGCTAGGCGAGATAAGAGACCTGCAGCGGCGCTAGGGGCTTGAGCAGGGTTGGTGGCGGCGCTCTAGGCCAGCGCTAGGTCACCAGACAATGTTGTTGGGTGCAGCCAGCGCATTGGCAACGCTGCAGATGGAAAGATCGATGACGTTGAGACCCTAACGCTCGATGGGAAGCAGAGATCAGAGGCAACGGCTAAGATTTGAGAAGATTATTTGGTAGGAAGGGTACTAGAGCACAAAGGATCTAAGATCCACCTTGCTCTAATACCACGTTGAGGGAGAAGAGAAAAACGAACTTTCTATTATTAGAAACCCTATGCCTCCTTTTATATGGAGAGTCTCAAGGTAAATTATATAAGTAGTGCCTCATATACTCAAAAGATGACATATACACCCTTATAATAATATTAACAGCTATGATTTGTTACAAGATGATACTGGGGATGCAGAGGGATGGATACGGATGCGAATATAAGCGATACCATATTCATATTCATTTTATAAAATAAATACAGATATGAAGGCAGATATTATATGGATGTGAAAACACGAGTAACTAGACGGGAGAGCCAATGAGCGAGAGGGGGAGAGAGAGGGGGAGCACGAAAAGGGGAATGCGTGGGTGGGAGGGGGATGGAGCTGGTTGGACAGCAGTGAAGAGGTCGCGAAGGGGGTGGAGCCGGTGCAGTGCTTCAAGTGCCTCAGAAGGGGGCATTTTGCGGCGAGCTGTAGGGAACCGGTGAAGTGTCTGTGGTGCGGAGGTCTCAGACATAGGCGAGCGCAATGCCGTTTCCGAAAGCCTATTGGTGGGTTTCTTTGGGGAAGGTGAGGGTGTTGCCACCTCTACCGGAGAGGTTGAAGCGTCGTAGTCGGAGGAGATCAGGGCCTTGGAGGGGAGTTTGGCGGCGACTTTGGTTGCGGTGGTGTTAAAAGGGGAGGTGGGTTTGGGGCACTTGAGAAGGGCGATTTCTTCGTTCTTGGGGATCGGAAGGGAGACCTTTGGAGTTGCATCTCTCAGGAGTGGCTGCCTGGTGCTGTCGGGGCTCGAACCGAAGATGCTGCAGCGCCTGGCTTTCAAGGAGTTGTCGTGTGGCCAAGGTGTGGTGAGATAGAGGTGGTCGGTGAGGTCGGATGGGGCCATGGAGGAGCGGCCACCGGTTGGCGCAAGGCAGAGGGTGGTGATTAAGGAGGTCCCTCTCTTCCTCCATACGGTGGATGTGGAGATAGCGGTGGTCGCTCCGTTTGTGAGGCTCCGAAACTGCGAGGGTCTGGGTCTAAGATCGGAGGACTTGTCGAGGTTCGGGGCATGGGTGGAGATGAGGCTGGGGATGTAGTTTGCAAAAAAGGTAGTCCTAAGATGGGGGAGCTCCTCATGGCTGATTCGGGTCTCGCGGGAGCTTGGGAGACCTTAGTCTTTCGCTAAGGCGATGGCTAACGGTGCGACAGCGGAGCTTGGCGTCAGAGTCGACGTACGGGCAGACAGGGGGCAGGCTATTTTTGGGAAGGCAAAAGATCGCGGCAATGATGGCACGACCGTTGCGATCCCCACGGCGCAATCAGTGGCAGATGAGAGAGCGAGGGAATCGGATGGAACTGCGAGATCTGTGGCAGAAGTAATGAAGGATTCTGCAACGCTGAAGACGGAGAACCCTGCTGAGGTGGATCAGGGTTTTAAAGTGCGCTCTCTTGGCGGATCCAGGTCGGGCAGACCGAATCTGAAGGTGGGAAAAGAAGGCTTCAAAGGGGTCTATGGGTCAGGCTCCTCTTCACGCGAGGGTCCGGGACAGACTTCAAGCGGTGGCCACAGTCGAAGGGACCTGGAGGAGAGCCCCCGACGCAATCTTGATTGGATCGACCGGGCGGCGACGAGCGACGCGGATGGGATGGTGATGCGCATGCAGAGGTGGAGGCCGAGGAAGCCTCTGTCGCAGCGGCTCATGTACAAGCTGAGGTGGACCTATCGGAGAGGGAGGGCCATGACCGCTTTGACCAGGAGCGAGGTGGGGTATGACCAACTTCGAAGGAAGGTGGTGATTGGCGTCGATGCGCCAATTAGTAAGCGAGGGGGAAGGTCAGCGGAGGGCTCGATGGGTGGCGGAGGTGACGCAGGGTATGCGGCGGTGGCTGGCAGTGGCGATGACAATCAGCAGGTGGCTGAGGCTAGAGGAGGCGCTGGAGCTGAGGAGGGTCCGACGGAGTTGGGGGTGGCTGGTGAGGTGGTGAGGGCTGAGGAGGTAGTGGTCCCACTGGTGGGGGAGCAGGTGCAGCAGGGTCTACCCAGTCGGCCTGAGGAAGTGGAGGTGGGGGAGGTTGACAGGGTGGCTGCGGAGGTGGGATTCAAGCGCACGATGCAAGGTGGAGTCTCCCGAATTTCTCCATGACTAGGGTCCTTTCATGGAATGTGAGGGGATTGAACGACCCCTCCAGACAGGTAGCTTTGTGTGGGTATATTCAGAGGTGGGGACCTGGGGTGGTGTTTCTCCAGGAGACTAAGTAGGGGAGCTGTGACCAAAGATTGTGGAGGGAGGTGGGGGGAGTAGTTTTAGGGAGCTCTTGGCCCTTGATGCGATTGAAAGAGCAGGTGGGATTGTCGTTGGGTGGAAGGAAGATGCCTTCTCCTTGCTGGACTCAACGATCGGGTCCCATGTTACTGTCAGGTTGCAGAGGCGTCGGGACAATCTCTACATGCTCTTCTCCTCGGTAAACGGTCCGACGAATAGCGTGCAGAGACAAGCTCTGTGGGAGGAATTGGGCCAAGTAGCGGCGGCACATCTGGGGATCCCGTGGTTGATTGGAGGTGATTTTAATGTCACTTTGCTGGCAGAGGATAGACCGGATGACCATGGGGGGTTGGACCAGGGCTCTGAGGCCTTTGCGGGTTTCGTTGCGGCGCATGAGTTGGTTGACATGCCGCCCTCTTCCTGCCAATTCACCTGAAGGAGTTCTGGCGGGCAACGATCTCAGATTGATAGATTCTTCATCTCAACGACAATGGCAGAGACGTTCCCTGTGGCGGAGGTTAGACCCCTGGAGCGACCGTTCTCGGACCACACTCCCTTGCTGTGGGTGTCGAATGAGGGCTGGAGGCATGGAACGTATTTTAAGTTTGACAAAGCTTGGCTCCTTGAAGAGGGATTCAGGGGGCTGGTGGAAGAGAGATGGAGATCTGTTCACATGGATGGCTCGGCAGCTGCTAGAGTGGAAGCTAAACTACGAGATTTGATGTCCTTCCTCAAGGTCCATAAGAAGCAAATTAAGGAAAAGCGCGAGAAGAGGAAAGATGAAGCTCTCAGTGAGATTGCAAGGCTGAACTGAGCTAAGGATGTTGGCCTCCTTTTCGAAATAAACAGGGTGAACAGAGCGAAGTGCTTGCAGGTGATACAAGAGGAAGATCGAAAGGTGGAAGTGGAGTGGAAGGTGAGATCCAGGCAGAGGTGGCTCAAGGAGGGCGATTCTAACACTCGGTATTTTCATATGACGGCATCAGGGAGGAGGAGGAAGAACTGGATCGATAGATTGGTGATGGAAGGGGAGGAGTTTGTGGGAAGAGAGGTGGTGGGAGGGGCGACTGCGAGATACTTCAGAGAGTTTACCGGAGGAGGTAGGGGGAAGATGGAAATGGTTGGGATCCAAAGTGCCACGGATTAGGGATGCGGAAGCGAAGTTCTTGACAGGCCAATTTGAGGAAGATGAGATTCGTAAGACAGTTTGGGAGCTGAATGCTGATGGGTGTCCATGTCCGGATGGTTTTCCGGTTGCCTTTTATAAGGAGTTTTGGCCGGTGGTGAAAAAGGATGTGGTGCAGGTATTGCAGTAGTTCAGAGAAGGAAATTCGAACTTCAACAAATTGAACAAGTTTTACTTGTTCTTATTGCCGAAGAGGGAGGGTGCAAAGGAGATCTAAGAGTACAGGCCGATAGCTCTCTCAAACACTATCTACCTGATTGTGGCTAAGATCTTGGTGAATAGGCTGAGAAAGACCTTGGCGAGGATTATGAATCCGGTACAGACGGCTTTTATCCCTGGCAGGAATATTTTGGAGGGGTATGTGGTGGCTTCGGAGATCCTGTCGTTTTGGAAGAGGAGTAAGAGGAAGGCTTTCATGTGGAAAGTTGATTTCAACAAGGTGCATGACTCAATGCAATTGTCATTTCTTTGGGCCTACTTGATGAAGAGGGGTTTTCCACCCGTGTGGATCGAGTGGATGAAGAGGTGTGTCACCACGACATCTTTCTCGGTTCTTATTAATGGAAACCCGGCAGAGGGTTGGATTCAGCTGAGAAGGGAGGTGAGACAGGGGTGCCCATTGGCTCCAACACTTTTTGTTATTGCAACAGATGCACTTGCGAGGGTGGCTAAGAAATCTTGTAAGAGGAACTTGGTGAGGGGTTTCTCTTTAGGAGATGGGACAAGCATCCCGTTGTTGCAGTATGCAAATGATACGATTTTCTTTATAGAAGGCAGGGAGGTGGAAGCCAGAAGGATGCAGATTTTGTTTTTTTTGTTTGGTAAGGCTTCAGGTCTGCAGATTAATCTATCTAAATCAGGTTTTGTCCCTTTTAATTTGACGGAGGCGGAGGCAAGGGAGTGTAGCATGGGTCTTGGCACGGAGCAGGTAAAGCTACCGATCAGATATTTAGGTTTGTCGCTAACAGATGGAAGGATCCTGGTGCAGGATCAGGCTCCCCTGATAGAGAGGTTGGAGGGGAGGTTGGCGGGATGGGCGTCCAAGCTTTTGTCAAGGGGTGGAAGGTTAGTTTTGCTCAAGGCGGTTCTGGCGGCGATGCCGTTGTATTTCACCTCTGTCCTGAAGTTGCCCCGGCAGGTCGTCTTGTAGATGGTGAGGCTTATGAGGAATTTCTTCATATCCAATCAGGAGTCGAATGGGCATGGTGCCAGGTTGGTGGCATAGGAGGAAGTTTGTAAGCCAGTGGAGGAGGGGGGCTTGGGGTGAGGGATATGGGGAGGTCAAATGATAGCCTGTTGGTGAAGTGGATTGGGGGCCTCTTGGAGAGTAGGGAGGATTTGATGGGAAGGGTTTTCAAGACGGCTTATAGTGGCCCGCTGCAGTGGGATCTCCTTGTATCCCCGCCGAGAGATGCTTCTCATTTCTTGAAAGGTTTGTCGACGGTGACTCCTAAGGTGCAGAACTATTTTGTACCGGTGGTGGAGACGGGGGAGATCTTCAGGTTCTGACAGGATGATTGAACAAGGCAAGATGCACTCTCTAGAAGATTTCCGAGACTTTTTACTATGTCCTTGAGCAAAGAGGCATATGTGGCCGAAGTTTGGGGAGGTGGATGGTGTCCGTCTTTTGCAGGGAATCTTTCAGATGCGAGAATTCACGATTTCCAGATATTGCTTTAAGAGTTAGAAGGTCTGCAGCTGGCATCCGGAAATGATATGTTTGGTTGGGATGAAGGTAATTTCTCAGTGGCGGCTGCGTACAAAAGATTGTCTAGCAGGGGTCCCACTGGTGATTTGGATCTGGTGAGATATTGCAGACAGGTTTGGAAGGCGGCTTGTCCTTTGAAGGTTAAGATATTTGTTTGGCTGCTTAGGAGGAGAAGACTCATGACCAAGGTGTGGAGGGCGAGATGGGCTCCTAGGGAGAGTAAGATTTGCCCGTTGTGCGGAGGTGAAGATGAGGATGTTGACCACCTTTTCTTCTATTGCCCGTTTGTCGTGCAGATTTGGAGTCGTGTGGGAGCGGGGTAGTGGAACCGTCAGTCTTTTGATAATTTTTGGTGCAATTATAGAGGTGGAGGGGTAATGCTGAGCAGAATGTCTTCCGTACGAAGAAGGAGAGGGCCAGACCACTGGCGATCCTCTGGGGTGTCTGGTTAGGAAGGAATGCTGTCGTCTTCAGAGGGCAGAGGTCTTATGTGGAGAATTTTGTGGAGTCTATTATTGTTTTGTTTAAGCTTTGAAGTGAGTCCTTGTGAGTGAAGGGTCATGGTATTTGCCCCTTGTTTTGGTGTTGACGGTTAGTTTTCTTATTAATATATTTGGGTAGTTATCATTTTGAATAACTACCCTTTTCTTTTTCAAAAAAAAAATTATATGGATGTGAAAACTAAAGAACCATATCCTTAAAATACGAATACAAAAACAAAATGGATATTCTTAGTCCAAATATGGATTTATGTGAATGTGGAAATAGATTATCCTACCGATATTTAGAGTCTCTTAATTATTCCAAAGTTGGATAATCTAGATACTAACAAACCATAACGTCAATGAAAACTTTAATAATTAAATTAGAAGGTAACTAGATAATAAAAATAAATATATCTAGCTTATTGTTATATGGAAAAAGGTGGAAATGGAGATTAAGATTTTGAGATTGCAGGATGGAGGGAAGGAGGTGCAGGAGGTTAGGAGAAAGGGTTTTGGGAAACACTAGATAATTTATATATACCATCATATTATTCAAAATATTTATGTTACATACATAGACTATGTAAAAAAAGACTTTAAAATACAGATATCCAAATCCATATCCGTATCCGCATCCACATCCACATCCACAAAATCCAAACTTTGACATCTGTATTCGTATCTGGGTCCGTGAAAATCTGAATTTTAATATCTATATCAACATCCATAACCGGAAATCTTGCAAAATTGATATCTATATCCTCTTTAAAATGGATACGTTCACGAATGGATCTAGATATAGCTGCATCCGGTTGCATTCCTACTTGTAACACCCTGCCTGCAAGAAAGTTCCATGCAAATAAGTGGCCCTCTAAATGGACTTGGAGAGTATGTTCAGATAGATTGGACATTCAGAAGCACAGATATCATCCATGTTTTTCTCAGTTAATTCATTTCACTCAATTTCATGCATGTCCTCCGCTGTTTCATTTCAGTCAATACAATTTACAGAAAGATTCCTCAAACAAAAATGGTGAAAAGGATGCTTCCTTAGCTTTGATAAATATGACCTTTGACGGTATATATATGCCTGTTAAATAGATGACAAATGTTGTACACATGAACCATAAAGTGAGCATAACGTTTGAAAATGCCTACTTGTAAACACTTAACTGTTTCTAACAGATTTCTGGAAAGACGGATGGCTTAGAGAAGTCAAATCAGAAGCTCTTTCTCCATGACTATCCTGATATCAACAAGCTGTTTCGGGCTATTCTTTCTGTACTATGCAATCTTCTGGGAAAATGCTAGACTTCAAGTGGTGCTTGGAAAACAGGAACAAAAGATGTAGGAAGATCGTAAATATGGTTTTGTCGATATGAGAACCAACCATTAGCTAAAGTACACATTTTGGCAGTCATTCTCATTCACTACTACTAGAATGAAAGCAACATCCCAGCTTGAACTGGTATACGTCTACATTTCCAAAGGGAACGTCACCAACAAAATGATAATACTCATTAAATGGTGCAGGCTTCCATCACTTAGTAATTAATGCCCATGCTCACAACACCCAAACAAGACTAGTTCCCAACATTAAAAGATAGGGCAGTGGAAGTATATATCAACTTAATCATATCAGGAACTAAACCAAGCAGATCCAATTCATTGTTTTCTAGTACCACCTAATTCAGGCACTCATGGTATCTATATACTTATCTCGAAACCAGGTGAATAAAATTTGGCAGACACCATAGTTTTTTTTTTTTCCTCTTCTTTGTTCACATGGATCTACTACCCATTCTCAACCTTGTGTTCTCCATTGTCAGAAATATCTTAGCATTTGCCTTTTTGGCATCATTTTTGATGAATAGAAATAACTCTCGTATATGAGCTAATATATGTTCTGGAGTCACAGATATTAAAAATAAAAAGATAGTCTGATTGCCAAAATAGAACTCTATTTTTAATTGTAAAATGTACATATATTCTGTAAAAATGTAATGTTGCTCATAAGGTTTCCCATCCCCAGTTAGCTTATGTAGTTCCAAATGTGGACAGACAAAGGGGAATTTTAACCACCCAACTAATCATCTCTTACTTCACAACTCAATCTTAATGTAATATCCAAGACCATAAAGAATGGGAATACCAATTTCAAAGACAAATCCCCGACATATAATCGCATAATACCATCAAGCGCATCCTATCATGTGCACCAATGTTTGCCAGGCCTCTACCTAACCGTTAGGGTCTAAACCTGAGCCAAACTATGAAAAGACAGTGCAGACCTTGTTAAATTCGGGTCTGATAAATCCAAAACAACCGCTCAAAATGCTCTAGCTGAAGCTATCAAACACTAATCACCAATCCCTAAAAACACACTCCTCATTTCTCAGCTTCTAACAATCCATGTAACAAGAGAACAAAACAGCATCTTGCATCAACCACAACCACATCCACTACCATGACATCAAAACATCAAAACCACAGAAACTGCAAGCAAGGAAAATAGGACAAGAATTAACAACATCGGTTCTCACCTCATTCACAAAGTTGAGGACGATACCTGAAATGCAAAACCAACATCAGGAAACTCTACCCTTAAGCTTTATCACCAAAAGTCACGCAAAGGAACAAAACAGAGACCCCTTTTAGATTTCTATCGGTATTGTATGCTCATAAGGATTCGATCTTTGGGGTGCAAATGGGTGGTATCAGGGGAAATTCGAGTTGGGTTATGTGGATTACCTTCGGCGCTCTCGGATTTGGGCGGTGCCATCGGAAGATTTCTTCGATCGAACGCAGTGTGGACTGTGGAGTGGCAGTGAAGGAAAGGTTTGGAGGGTTTGGGTTCCCTCCAAAAACGAGCGCCTTACCGGCGGGGATTTGTGAGAAAATAGTGGCATATTGTTGGGGGGAAAAGCAAATAAGAATGCTCTAGTGGGAATCTTAGACTGTCGTCCGTGAAGAATTGGAAATTTTAAAACACGTCTTGGTAAGGGTAGTCGCACGATTGAATTCCATGATCAATATATTTTTCTCTGTGACGAATGTTAATTAAGTTGATCGCAGTTTAGAAATTCGTTTTGTAACGCGAGAGCAAAATTAGTGTGCACTCAAATCACAGCTAGGTGGGCTTCTCACAAAAATTTCTTGCGTATAAAATTAGAAATCACATGTGACATTTACCTGTACGGATAAAAATTATGCACGAACTCGTAACACATGCAGCAGTATACACCAAATGCCAAGAAATTTCCTGTGATTTGCACACAACTGAAGCACATCAATGCCATTTTACGTTTCAACGGTGATATTTGATTTATAATTAAAAATTATTATTATTTATTTTTTTTATACAACAACGGATAATATTTAATTGAGAATAAAATATTGTCGACATCGGTAAAAATAATTGATACTATTTTAAATATTATTTTTATTTAAAATAAAATAATCACCAATAATATTTGATTTAGAACTATATATTACTAATGATGACTAGAGTAGGAAAATATACATTAGAATGCACATTGCAACACGTAGGCCCTAATCACAACAGAAGTTTCAGCCAGTGGTTTGGTAAAAATTTACTTTTCACACATAATTAAAGTGGAAAGCTATTTTCTACATGTGGAAAGATAAACACACCGATGTACTTTTAATTTCAACCGATATATTCTGATTTTTCATCAATGGAAAATCACATTCAATTATAAAATAATTTTTTTAGGTTAAAATTGTAAGTTGTCAACTACAACTTCACTTTTGAGTAAAATAAGTTATTTTTCATTAATCAAAAGATAAAATATACTGGTGTATTTTTATTTTCTAACGATGAAAAACTAACTTCAAATAAAAAACAATTTCTTTGAAATTAAAGTATAACTTCATTTTTGAGTGAAATGGAAAGTCATTTTTAACTGGTGAAAAGATAAAATATACTGATGTAATTTGATATTCAACCAATGTTTTTTATTTTCTACCGATTGAAAATTAAAATACATCAGTTAAAAATCAAAATATATCTGTTGGAAATGAAAATATACCACTGTATTTTACTTTTAACCATCTTTTACCTATACAAAGTGGTTATTCACTTATGAAAAATAATTTTTCACTTAAGAAGTAAATTTTTCCTAAATCCTAAATCCAAATATGAAAAATAATTTTTCAAATAAAAAATCATTTTTTTACGGTTAAAACTACTTTTCATAAAACTAAATCTTAAATCTACTTTCAAATATAAAATAAATTCTTTTAAGTCAAAATTATAAGTCGACAACCTACAATTTTATTTAAAACAAATTCGTAGAAAATTAAAATATACTAGTATATTTTAATTTTTATTTATAAAAAAATAAAAAATAAAGACTTTTATATTAAAATTTTAGGTTGAAAACTTATAACTTTCCCCAAAGTATATCATTTAAACAGTGAAAAGATATCAATATGTTTTACATTATTTAAAAATAAATCAATGTATTTTCCTTTAAATGAAAGGCATTAACGTGCTGTAGCACGTAATTTTTTAACTTTTCACAGTTTTCATTTAGAGAGGAGGGGACATGCAATTCTCACCAAGCAACTTGTAAAAAAAAAGTTCACATGATAGTCATATTTGATTTAGAATCAACTATCATCATCGATGATGCTATACTCAGAGAGGGTAGACTTATGATCCCTACCAACAAAAAGTTGCAGAGCATATTTCACTACATTAATTTAGATTATATCTTTGATGCTTCCTACCTACGTAAGTCCCGTATTGCTCGTCCAAGGTGTATATTTCACTTGTAGAGAAAGGTGAGACCGATATCTACGAGGTCTCCTTCATTACAGCGGGATAAGTCCTAATCAAGATAAATTAGTTATGGGAAAAATTGATTGAGGTGTGCAGTAATTTGATTAGATAAGAGGTAGGCCTTTTGTGATAGGCGAGTGACGTGTTAAAATGTGAATGATTGTGTGATGGGATGAACTGGATTAAGATTTATTATCTTGGAAAGTCGAATCTTGGCTTTGTTTGTTTTAAGGTTTGAAATGTTGATTTTGATATCGTATCGATGAAATTGTAGATATGTATTTTGTGGGTATATCGAAGATATGTCGTGGAAATGTCCATTTTTGGATGGTAGATTTCGACGATTTCGACAGTTCGAAAAAATGATATTTCGAGACATGTCGAGAACATACTGATGCATGCCGACAAAAATAACAGAAATGATTAAAATTTGAAAGACAAGTAAATCAAGATGTTAGAAACATATTTACAATTGTATATAATAAAAAACAATCGTTATTTAAGCCTATAAGACAAAAAATCAACGTATGTGTGTTGTGTGTGTGTGTGTGGATTTTCACCCTCCCGCTGCTCCTCCCTTACCTAAAAAATTTGATTTTCACCCTCCCGCCGCTCCAATTCCCAACGCAGGTTTTCCCGCCCAACAGACGGTCGACATGCTAACGATTTTGTCGACAACTGTCGGCATGCCAGCAAAATTGTTGGCATGCCGACGGTTTACCTGTAAACCGACACCATCTTTGTGTCAACATGGCCCTACTCCGAAAACCCTCTTGCCGGTGGCATGCCGTTGACATTTAAATCACTAGTTTGTCCAAATAACTCAGAGGCGACATAGATGGTAACTTCAATCAGTGAGATAACTCCTGGTTATCCCCACGACAATGTGGCCCCAAAGTATTCTCTTCTCAAAGAGGAACAAAGTAGATGTATAATAAATGTTTGTTAAAGGAAAATATATATAGCAAATATTGTAGTAAAGGGGGGTGAAATTCTCTGGTTTCAATTGGTAAGGGGAATAAGTTTGTTGATTAAGTAAAAATAAGAAAGGAATAGAATAAATAGTGGAACAAATGAGTGATGAAGGATAAAAATGCCATCAAACTCAAAATCTGCGAAGGGCTTAAAAAGGACCCCACTCAGAAAGACTCGGATATAGGCAGATCCAGAGATCCGACCCGCCTATATCTAAGAAAAGTCTTACGCATAGATGGGTTCAGGAATCTAACCCGCCTACACTTGGAAAAGTCCAGATATAGCCGGACCTAAAGGACCCTATCCGATAAAATAGACGGAGAACATACAACATGACCATGCCCTCAATAAATGCTGACATGGCCACCACAATCAATAATCTGATAAGATACGTACCTTGTCAAGTGGCATATCTGGTTAGAAAATCTCAATAAAGACCCAACTCCAACACTATAAATAGCAGAGAAAGGCCCTCGAGACCCACTCCTAGGCAATTGGAGAGAGAGAGAGAGATTGTAATCATGTTTCTCACTAGTGCATATTCGAGAGTATTCTCTTCCACCTAAACATACACCCCTTGTGGTGAAACTGGGTCATCAAACCCTTTGCCTCTTGTGCGATTGCTTAAATCCTGGGGTTGGATCCCCCATTCACTTAGGAGGTCTGATCATTGTAATCTTTGATTTGAACACTCCGAATCTCAAGGTTCCGATCAACTGGTGCCGTCTGTGAGAACGATTATCAGTCGATAACATTTCCTAGATCTTGAAGTCCTCCTGATAGCTCCCACGATTCACAACTCCTCTGGCACTGACCCTGAGAAAGCGTCTGCCTAGGGAGAGTCTAGTGTGTTGGTGTCCAAGAGACGCCCCCCGCCGACCGAGCCAAGCAAGGAGAAGCAGGGAGCCCCCGGCCAGCCATCAGAGGACCTCGAGGATGACCTCCTCCCAGAGCTGCACGAGAGGGAGGAGCAGTATTGGGCAAATCTGGCAAATCTGAGGGCTAAAAAAATTTCAGTCACAGGGAAACTCCTAGAGATCAGACAAATATGGGAGTTCGGCAAACCCCTGCAAGGGGAGCCCCACCAACCAATCCTCGAAGACGAGCAATAGAGGTGGTGTCGCACCGAGGATAAGAACGCTTACTTGCGTGAACAGCTCGAGAAGCTAAAGTGCGAGTTTAGTAGCCAGAAAGGGGAAGCCCCTCCTGACCTGTCGAAGGTTCCTCGGCCGCCATCTTTGAAAGAAATCTCAGGGGCTCAACCCGTCACGACTAACAGCAGAGATTCGATTCCTAAGATTGTCCTCCAGGTCACTAGGGCAATGCAAGGCATATGCCCTCGGGCCTACATCACCACCTACCCCTTCACCAAGGTGATGATGGCCCCCCTACCTGAAAGATTCAAGCGGCCCGTCATGGCCCCGTATGACTAGACGGCGGACCCCAACAGCCTCGTTGGAAGTTACCACCAGATGATGTTGGTGCACGGCTACCCTGACGGAGTACTCTGTAGGGTATTCCCGTCCTATCTGTCCGGATAACCCATGAGTGGTTTAATGAATTGCCGGCCAAGCAGATCACATGCTTCCAGGAATTAGCGGACAAGTTTTGCCAATACTTTGCCAAGCAGCAGAGGGTTAGAGACAACCCCGAGTGGCTGTCGGAGGTCCGGCAGCAGAAGAATGAATCTTTCTGGTCGTACCTAGACCGGTTTAAGGCCCAGTACTTTAAGTGCAAGCGGCCTCATGATGCCATCGCCATCTGATACTTCAAGTCAAGACTCTTAACTCAAAGGTTTTGATACGACATCAATGACTTCCCGCCTAGGGATATGGCGGAGATCTGGGATAGAGCCACAAGGTTCACAAAGCAGGAAGACTCTTTCCGCTCCCACAACCAGCTGGCGAAGGGGTTTGAAGATGATGCTAGCCCAGTCTAGGAAAAGCAAGCCTCAGGTGAACCTGCCCCCATCTCCATCCGTGGAGGCAACTGCTTCAACAAGCATAAGGCTAGCTTCCTGCAGCGGAGGAATGACTGGCTAAGAAAGGGCCGAAACAATGGACCCCACCAACCCAGGCGGGATTATTTCGAAGAGTACACTCCCCTGGATGTGAACCAGATGGACATGTTGGCTGAGGTATGGTCTACAAACAAAGACCTGTAGTTTCCCTGGAAGGAGACGGTGACGCAATAAAGTGCGAAATAAAAAATAGACAATCTCACAAAATAATAATCACACAATAGGCACAAGTATTTTTAGGTGGAAACCTAAACCGGGTGAAAACCACCACCTAACCCTCTCGAGTTAGGATTTTCCGATCAACCAAGTTGATCAAATCCACTAACGTACTACTTAAACGAGAGCAGTACAACCTCAATTACAACAACACTACAAGTGCGAGGGTAGTGTACCTCAAACCCCTTCTCTTCACAAGAAGGATTTTGTCTCACGAAGGAGACAGGAATTTGCAAAGCGAATACCCAATCAAATAACAAAATAAAAGATACAAGAATAGTCCTATAGAGCCAACAAAGTAATTCTTAAACTAAGCTTCTATAGGAGTTAGGATGCTTCCCTTTGCAAGAAGTGTGTCGACGACGTAGATGCGTGGACTACGCAATGGCACAATGGCGCTCTCGTGAGCTACGGCAGGAGAGCGGGTGCACAACAAGAATCAAGCTCTCTAGGTGAAGAACAAGGCTTGGAGAGTAAGAGCTTTCTTTTATTTGATCTTCTTCTTCTTTCAGACATAAAAGAGTGGAAAGTATGTTGCTTGGTGTGCAAGGGGTCCTCCTCTATTTATAGAGGCTCTAGGAAGGCTTTGGAAGGTCTTAGAAGGCTTCCATAGCCGTTGGGTACAACCTCCAAGAGAATCAAGTTGAAATCAGGATTAATCATGACTCTGACAGGGTTATCAGACATCTGGTCCTGGCATCAAACGTCTGGGAAACTCGTTTAAGATATTTGGGAACAAAGTCAGACTTCTGATTTTAAGTGGGTTTCCTTCCTGACTTGAATCAAATTGAAACAGGGTTCTAGTGAATTATCATCAGACGACATACAGGATGTCTGGCACTAAGTCTGGAATCTGGAAACCTACTTTTCTTCAGAAATGGATTCCCAAGGGAGTGCAACGGCTAAAAATATCTGAGAAGAGATTTTGGGTCAGCCGAGGCAAAATGGTCATGTATCAGACGTCTGGAATCCTCTACGGACATCTGATACGAGGCTAACGGTCATTTTCTCAGTGTCTACTAAGGCGGCCAACGGTCCACTAATTGGACGTATGGCAAAGGCATCAAACGACTTTTAAGACGTCTAGACTAAGGTCTGGACGTCTGATTTAATCAGACAGAACTAACTAAGTTCAGCCTAAACATTATCAGACGTCTGAATCAACAATCAGACGTCTTAAAAATCATTATTAGACGTCTGATTTACAGATGAGACGTCTGATAAGGCTGTCTGAACCCTATTTTGATTTTCTAAGTTCTCTATAAAAAACCTAAATATCCTAAGGTTGTGCAAGTGTTTCTAGGACTATTATTAGGATACTTTGAGGCTCTTTAACATGAATCTAAGAAACAAAAATAAAGAGCAATAAAATAAACAAAAGTACATAGTACAAAGAAAAGGAAATCTATCATATTCTTCATCTTCTTCCTTCTTCAGCTTCTCACGAATCTCATTTGTTCTCCATCAAGCTCCTCCAATCCATCCTGGATGCGAGCTCGAACTTCGTCTAACCACGTCTCCATTTGCAATTAACCTGAAATCTAAGACTTTAAGTGCAAATGTTAAATGACACATGTCTTATAATCATCAAAATAAATGATCGCGGTGCTCTAGCACCAACAATCTCCCCCTTTTGATGATGACAAAATCATAAATAATAATGCAAAAAAATCCTCCCCCCTTTTGACATTATCAAAAAGGTTTAATTGATTTTAAATTTCCTACAACTCCCCCTTAAAACATGCTCTTCTATAATTGGGTTGAATTTCTTTTAACAAAAGTAATGTCCTCCCCCTTTTAGTAACAACAAGATAGCTATTATTTTTCTCCTCCTTTCTAAAGGAAATATAGCTAACTTAACAAGATCTCCCCCTTAATGATTGACAAATAACTCATAATATTACCTCCCCCTATCTATATGCTAATGATAGAAAGATAGGGTTAAGGGTTACCTCACCTACCATGGCTAATAGAATGGCCCAAATGGAGGTGGTGGATGCCATATCGGATGGGGCTCCCATCCATAGCTTGGAGGTCCGGGCATCTGCGCTAGTCTCTAGTCTGGCAGTCGACGTGCGGCGAGTCCATCATTTGTTCGCCATCTCGTCGGTCTTCTCATTCTCCTCCTTGGTCTACTCCTTGGTTCTCCCAACTCAAGTTGACTAGCCTTGAGCTTGTAGGTTAATCCTTTGTGTTATAGTTGTAGGTTTGGCCCTACGAGGAGGGGGTGACGAAATAAATGCGGAAATAAAATATAAAGCAATCTCACCAAAGAAAACCAATCACACAAAAAGATAATCACACAAAGAACACAAGAATTTTTAGGTGGAAACCCAAACCGGGTGAAAACCACCACCTAACCCTCTCGAGTTAGGATTTTTCGATCAACCAAGTTGATCAAAATCCACTAAACCGAATCACTTTAAACGAGGGTGATTCAACCTCAATACAACCACGCTACAAGTACGAGGGTAGCGTTCCTCAACCCCTTCTCTCCACGAGAAGGATTTTGTCCCACGAAGGAGACGGGAATTCGCAAAGCGAATACCCAACTAAATAACAAAGATAAAATAAACAACAAGTCCTATAGAGCCAACAAAGTAATTATGAACCTAGCTTCTATAGGAATTAGGAAACTCCCCTTTGCAAGGAGTGCGTCGAGGATGACGCGGGTGCGTGAGCCACGCAACGGCGCAATGTCGCTCTCGTGAACAACGGCGGGAGAGCGGGTGCGCGAAGGTTTGATGCTCTCAAGGGAATGGAGCTTAAGCTTGGAGAGCAAGATCTTTTCTGGACACAAAAGAGTGTGAAAGTGTGTAGCTAAGTGTATCCAAGTGTATGTTGTGTTTCTCTTAGTGTTTTTAGGTGTGTAAAGGCTCCCCTCTATTTATAGAGGCCTTAGGAAGGCTTTGGAAGGCTTAGGAAAGGTTCTATAGCCGTTGGGAACAAAGCCCAAGAGAATCAGGCCGAAATCAGGACAATGATTACATTTGACAGGGTGATCAGACGTCTAACTCTGGCATCAGACGTCTGGAAGGCCACTTTAAGATGTCTGATTTAAAGGTCAGACGTCTGATTCTATGCGGGTTTCCTCCTGACTTGAATCAAATATAAACAGGGTTTTTGCGCAAGTCCATCGGATGACATACAGGACGTCTGGCACTATGCCTGGACGTCTGGAAACCTACTTTTACTGTGGGAATTGATTTCCAAACGTTGCAACGGCTAGAAAATCTCTGAGAAGAGATTTTGGGTCAGCCGAGGCAAAACGGTCAATTATCAGACGTCTGGAAAGGCCTAAGGGCGTCTGATAAGGCTCTAACGGTCATATTCTGCAGTGCCTGCTAAGCTAGCCAACGGTCCACTATCTGGACGTCTGGCAAGTCCATCAGACGTCTTCTAAGACGTCTGGACTAAGGTCTGGACGTCTGATTTCATCAGACAGAATACTAACTCCAGCCTAATAGTTATCAGACGTCTGAAACAACAGTCAGACGTCTTAAAATACTTTATCAGACGTCTGATTTGGGAATTAGACGTCTGGAAGTGCTGTTTGAACCCTATATTGGTTTTCTAAGTATTCTACAGAAAACCTAAGTATCCTAGGGTTGTGCCGGTGTTCCTAGGACTACTGTTAGGGTACTTTGAGGCTCTTTAACATAATATTCTAAGGAAAATAAGAGCAAGAAAATAAAGACAAGAGATACAAGAAAGGATTAAAAAGAATCTATCCTATTCTTCTTGTCTTCTATCTTCAATCTGTCGCTCCACGCGAACCTCCTCTGTTCTTCATTAAGCTCCTCCAATCCATCCTGGATGCGAGCTCGAGTTCCGTCTAAACACGTCCACATTTGCAATTGACCTGAAATCTAGGACTCAAATTGCAAATGTTAAATAACACGTGTTTTGTTATCATCAAAACAAATGATCGTAGTGCTTTAGCACCAACAATCTCCCCCTTTTTGATGATGACAAAATCGTAAATAATAATGCATAAAAATCCTCCCCCTTTTTGACATTATCAAAAAGGTTTGATTGGTTTTAAAATTCCTATAACTCCACCTTAAGACATGCTCTTCTATGAATTTATTTTAACAAAGGTGATATTCTCCCCCTTTTTGTAACAACAAGATAGCTATTATTTTTCTCCCCCTTACTAAAGGAAATTTAGCTAACTTGCATCTCCCCCTTAAAAATTGATAATTAGCTCATCATTTTTTAGCTCCCCCTATCTAAATGCTTATAAAAAGAGGGTTAAGAATTTTACCTCACCTACCATGGCCAATAAAATGGCCCGAATGGTGGTGGTGGATGCCACATCGGATGGGGCTTCCATCCGTAGCTTGGAGGCCCGGGCATCGGCGCCGGTCTCCAGTCTGGTGGTCGACGTGCGGCGGGTCCGTCGTTTGTTCGCCGTCTCGTCGGTCTTCTTGTTCTCCTCCTTGGTCTACTCCTTGGTTCTCCCAACTCGAGTTGACCAGACTTGAGCTTGTAGGTCCAGTCCTTCGTGTTGTAGTTATTATGACCTACAAAACAAGATTCTAATTCTTTCTTCGGTATCCAAGTGAGCTTGGATCCGGATCTGTTAGCGGGTCTCCTTGATGGAGATCCTTTCTCAATCTTAGGGCTATATAAATCATCTACTTTGTTGATTAATTTGTTAGAGTTTTCCCTAAGACATGCAATTTCTTTTTCTATAATATCCATCTTAGTCTTTAAATCAGAAATTTCTATTTTTAGACTAACATTTTCCTCAATCAATTTATTATTTTCATTGATGAGGTCTTGATTTTCTAATAATAGGTTATCATTTTTAGGACTAGCTTCTATGTCCTTAAGTTATTTTTCTAACCTATCATTTTCATTTTTAAGAAAACTAAGGTTCTTCTTAATACTTTTGTTTTCTATTTTAAGTGATTTACTAATCGCAAATAGTTCATTAAAAGCTTCTTGTAAATCGAAATTTACCTTGTTGTCGCTATCTCTTCCGCTTTCACTGTCGCTATTGGTTCCTCTGGCCATGAAACCAAAGCAAGCGGTTTCTTCTTCTTTTTCTTCTTCTTCTTCCTCCGAGCTCATCTCTTCATGAGTGTCTTCTACCTTCCTCCATATCTCGTGGGCGGTAGTGCACTCTTGGATTTTCTCGAACTCTTTCGGACTCAACGCGCAATACAGGGCATTCATTGCCTTTGCGTTGAGTGAAAGCTCTCGAATATGCAGCTGCGAGTAGCCTCCCGCAAGTTTTTCTGGGATCTCAAATGGCGTCTCGCATCTGGCCCAGATCGTGAAGTCGGTGGCTTGAAGCCAGGTCTTCATCCGCAACTTCCAGTAGGGGTAGTTGCTCCCGTCAAAGAACGGCGGACGGGTTGTGGACTGCCCCTCGGAAATCCTGCTTGTGAAACAGCTTCCCTCCATGATCTTCTTGCCGGGTGTTACTCCGAACTCGCAAGAACCTGCTCTGATACCAAATGTAGGTTTGGCCCTACGAGGAGGAGGTGACGAAATAAATGCGGAAATAAAATATAAAGCAATCTCACCAAAGAAAACCAATCACACAAAAAGACAATCGCACAAAGAACACAAGAATTTTTAGGTGGAAACCCAAATCGGGTGAAAACCACCACCTAACCCTCTCGAGTTAGGATTTTCCGATCAACCAAGTTGATCAAAATCCACTAAACCGAATCACTTTAAACGAGGGTGATTCAACCTCAATACAACCACGCTAAAAGTACGAGGGTAGCGTTCCTCAACCCCTTCTCTCCACGAGAAGGATTTTGTCCCATGAAGGAGACGGGAATTTGCAAAGCGAATACCCAACTAAATAACAAAGATAAAATAAACAACAAGTCCTATAGAGCCAACAAAGTAATTATAAACCTAGCTTCTATAGGAATTAGGAAACTCCCCTTTGCAAGGAGTGCGTCGAGGATGACGCGGGGTGCGTGAGCCACGCAACGGCGCAATGTCGCTCTCGTGAACAACGGTGGGAGAGCGGTGTGCGCGAAGGTTTGATGCTCTCAAGGGAATGGAGCTTAAGCTTGGAGAGCAAGATCTTTTCTGGACACAAAAGAGTGTGAAAGTGTGTAGCTAAGTGTATCCAAGTGTATGTTGTGTTTCTCTTAGTGTTTTTAGGTGTGTAAAGGCTCCCCTCTATTTATAGAGGCCTTAGGAAGGCTTTGGAAGGCTTAGGAAAGGTTCTATAGCCATTGGGAACAAAGCCCAAGAGAATCAGGCCGAAATCAGGATAATGATTACATTTGACAAGGTGATCAGACGTCTAACTCTGGCATCAGACGTCTGGAAGGCCACTTTAAGACGTCTGATTTAAAGGTCAGACGTCTGATTCTATGCGGGTTTCCTCCTGACTTGAATCAGATCTAAACAGGATTTTTGTGCAAGTCCATCAGACGACATACAGGACGTCTGGCACTATGTCCGGACGTCTGGAAACCTACTTTTACTGTGGGAATTGATTTCCAAACGTTGCAACGGCTAGAAAATCTCTGAGAAGAGATTTTAGGTGAGCCGAGGCAAAACGGTCAATTATCAGACGTTTGGAAAGGCCTAAGGACGTCTGATAAGGCTCTAACGGTCATATTCTGCAGTGTCTGCTAAGCTAGCCAACGGTCCACTATCTGGACATCTGGCAAGTCCATCAGACGTCTTCTAAGACGTCTGGACTAAGGTCTGGACGTCTGATTTCATCAGACAGAATACTAACTCCAGCCTAATAGTTATCAGACGTCTGAAACAACAGTCAGACGTCTTAAAATACTTTATCAGGCGTCTGATTTAGGAATTAGACGTCTGGAAGTGCTGTTTGAACCCTATATTGGTTTTCTAAGTATTCTACAGAAAACCTAAGTATCCTAGGGTTGTGCCGGTGTTCCTAGGACTACTGTTAGGGTACTTTGAGGCTCTTTAACATAATATTCTAAGGAAAATAAGAGCAAGAAAATAAAGACAAGAGATACAAGAAAGGATTAAAAAGAATCTATCCTATTCTTCTTGTCTTCTATCTTCAATCTGTCGCTCCACGCGAACCTCCTCTGTTCTTCATTAAGCTCCTCCAATCCATCCTGGATGCGAGCTCGAGTTCCGTCTAAACACGTCCACATTTGCAATTGACCTGAAATCTAGGACTCAAATTGCAAATGTTAAATAACACGTGTTTTGTTATCATCAAAACAAATAATCGTAGTGCTCTAGCACCAACAATAGTCACCTTTGAAACCTACAAAACAAGATTCCAAATCTTTCTTCGATATCCAAGTGAGCTTGGATCCAGATTTATTAGCGGGTCTCCTTGACGGAGATTCTTTCTCAACCTTAAGGCTATGCAAATTTTATACTTTGTTGATTAATTTGTTAGAATTCTCCCTAAGACATGCAATTTCTTTTTCTATAATGTTTATCTTAGTCTTTAAATCAGAAATTTCTAATTTTAGACTAGCATTTTCCTCAATTAATTTAGTATTTCCATTGATTAAATCTTTATTTTCTAATAATAAGTTATTTTCCTTAGGACTAGCTTCTAGATCCTTGAGTTTTATTTCTAATCTTTCATTTTCACTTTTAAGAAAACTAAAATTCTTTTTAATACTTTTATTTTCTACCTTAAGTGATTTACTAAGTTCAAATAGCTCATCAAAAGCATCTTGTAAATCGGAATGTACCTCATTGTCAGAGTTGCTTTCATTGTCGCTCTCTCCTAAGGCCATGAAACCAAAGAAAGCGGTTTCATTCTTCTCAGACTTTTCTTCCTCCGAGCTCGAGTCATCCCAAGTTGCTTGGAACGCTTTTTTCTTAGACTTCTCCTTTTCCTTCTTCTTCTCCTTTTTGAGAAGAGGGCACTCTGGTCGTAGATGCCCTTTCTCGTTGCAGTGGTAGCAATGTCTTGGGCTTTCCTTCTTCTCCTTTTCTTTCTTTGACTCCCTACAAAACTTGGAAATTTTCTTAAGTAAAATATTAAAGTCTTCGTCGTCGGAACTTACCTCACTATCCAACGTAGCTTTGAAGGCGAGAGTCTTCTTCAGTTTTGCTCCGGTGTATCCTTCTTCTTCTGCTTTAGCTTTGTCTAGTACGCCATTAGGTTGCCTAGGAGATCCTCCATGTTGAGCTCCTCCACTTCGTTCGCCTCCTCGATGGCGGTGACCTTTTGTTCCCACTCTGGTCCGAGGGAACGAAGAAGCTTCCCTTGAAGCTCCCCCTTGATGAAGGCTTTTTCTAAAGCTTTTAAATTATTTACTATGAGAGTGAACCTAGTGTTCATCTCACTTAAAGATTCGTTAGACTTCATAGAAAAAGATTCAAATTCTTGAGAAAGTAAATTTATTTTAGAAGTCTTTACCTTAGTCGTACCTTCGTGTGTAACTTCTAGAGTGTCATACCTTGTATGCAGTGGCGCACTGAGATATACGGTTGAATTCCTCCGGGCTAAGGGCGCAGTATAATGCATTCATAGCTTTCGCATTGAGGGAAGCTCGCGGGTCTGCTGCTGCGAATAGCCTCTCTCTGGTTTCTCCGAGACTTCGTATGAGGTTTTACAACGTTCCCATAACGCGAAGTCGGTGGCTTGAAGCCACATCTTCATTCGTAACTTCTAGTAGCCGTAGTTGCTTCCATCGAAGAAAGGCGGTCGGACGGTGGACTGCCCCTCGACGATTCTAGTGGCGGTGACGCTTCCCTCCATCGAATCTTCGCCGGTGTGTAACATCGAAAATGCGAAACCTGCTCTGATACCAATTATAGTTTCCCTAGAAAGAGAGGGTGATGCAATAAATTGCGGAATAAAAAATAGACAATCTCACAAAATAACAATCATACAATAGGCACAAGTATTTTTAGGTGGAAACCCAAACCAGGTGAAAACCACCACCTAACCCTCTCGAGTTAGGATTTTTCGATCAACCAAGTTGATCAAATCCACTAACGTACTACTTAAACATGGGTAGTACAACCTCAATTACAACCACGCTACAAGTGAGAGGGTAGCATACCTCAAACACCTTCTCTTCACGAGAAGGATTTTGCCTCACGAAGGAGACAGGAATTCGCAAAGTGAATACCCAATCAAATAACAAAGTAAATGATATAAGAATAGTCCTATAGAGCCAACAAAGTAATTCTTAAACTAAGCTTCTATAGGAGTTAGGATGCTTCCCTTTGCAAGAAGTGTGTCGACGACGTGGATGCGTGAACTATGCAATGGCACAATGGCGCTTTCGTGAACTACGGTCAGAGAGCGAGTGCACAACAGGAATCAAGCTCTCTAGGTGAAGAACAAGGCTTGGAGAGTAAGAGCTTTCTTTTATTTGATCTTCTTCTTTCAGACATAAAAGAGTGGAAAGTATGTTGCTTGGTGTGTTGGTGTGCAAGGGGTCCTCTATTTATAGAGGCTCTAGGAAGGCCTTAGAAGGCTTCCATAGCCGTTGGGTATAACCTCCAAGAGAATCAAGTTGAAATCAAGATTAATCATGACTCTGACAAGGTTATCAGACGTCTGGTCCTGGCATCAAACGTTTGGAAAACTCGTTTAAGATGTCTGGGAATAAAGTCAGACTTCTGATTTTAAGTGGGTTTCCTTCCTGACTTGAATCAGATTGAAACAGGGTTCTAGTGAATTGTCATCAGACGACATACAGGACGTCTGACACTAAGTCTGGACGTCTGGAAACCTACTTTTCTTTGGAAATGGATTCCCAAGGGAGTGTAATGGCTAGAAAATCTCTGAGAAGAGATTTTGGGTCAGCCGAGGCAAAATGGTCATGTATCAGACGTCTGAGATCCTCTATGGACGTCTGATACGAGGCTAACGGTCATTTTCTTAGTGTCTACTAAGGCAACCAACAGTCCACTAATTGGACGTCTGGCAAAGGCATCAGACTACTTCTAAGACGTCTGGACTAAGGTCTGGACGTCTAATTTCATCAGACATAACTAACTAAGTTCAGCCTAAACATTATTGGACGTATGAGTCAACAGTCAGACGTCTTAAAAGTCATTATCAGATGTTTGATTTTCAGATTAGACGTCTGATAAGGCTGTCTGAACTCTATTTTGATTTTCTAAGTTCTCTGCAGAAAACCTAAGTATTCTAGGGTTGTGCAAGTGTTCCTAGGACTACTGTTAGGGTACTTTGAGTTTCTTTAACATGAATATAAGAAACAAAAATAAAGAGCAACAAAAGTACATAGTACAAAGGAAAGGAAATCTATCCTATTCTTCATCTCCTTTCTTCTTTAAGCTATCGCTCCTCATGAATTTCCTTTGTTCTCCATCAAACTCCTCCAATCCGTCCTGGATGCGAGCTCGAACTTCGTCTAACCACGTCTCCATTTGCAATTAACTTGAAAGCTAAGACTTCAAGTGCAAATGTTAAATGACACGTGTTTTGTTATCATCAAAATAAACGATCGCAGTGCTCTAGCACCAACAAGACCTGCTACCCCTGCCTAATTCAATGAAGAAAAAGGCTGACTCCGGGCCCTATTGCAAGTATCACAAGGTCGGGGGCTGATGAGTCCATTTTAATGGACTAATGTTACGCCTAAATAATTCAATTCTAACATTGTATGTTGGTTAATAATCACATTTGTTCATTAAATGATTGCATGTGTCATTATTTAAGTTTACATTTCTTCTATTGCTTATTATGTAATTATATTTCATGCAAGGTCCTGCAATAGCGCACTCATCTTCTCCAATTAATCTACTCTATCAAGCTAATAATCGGGAAGAAGAGGGAGGAGGATCAATTGTGGAAAAGAACAGGGGGTGGAAAGATATTTCCCCCCCCCCCCCCACAAACATCTCCACCTACGGCCAACAGAACCCAACAAGCATCGGCCATGTTTAGTAATGGATTTTGAAAATCCCTTAACTCGTGCGAAGAGAGAGGAGATAAAGGAGGAGGCTTGGCAAAGGATCGGGGCTTCATCTTCTTCTCCCCCTTGCGGGGACCCAACTGTGAAGGGAGCGTGCACTGTGGGAAGACTGCTTGCACAGTGCACCATCACGGCCCCCCACACCCTGCATCGCGCCCTGCAAGCCTGCCCGCAAGCTAGCACTCGCCCGCAGGCATTGCATCCACCGCGCCCTTCCAGCCTGCAGGCGCCCCACCCCATCCTACCCTCGCCACGCCACAGCGCCAAGCCTTCCACCGCCCGCACCCACGCCCTCTACAGGTGCAGCCCTCTCCACTGCAAGCGCACCCTGCACCATACGCTCGTAGGCCCACCCCCACAGGCGTGCCCCCTCTAACGCCATCACCGCTACTGCCAAGCGCCCGCAGGCGCTCACCGCCCTTACGTGCCCTCCATCGCTTGCAAGCTTGTACTTGCGCCCTCTGCAAGCACGCACCTGCACCAGCGCCATCGCCCCACTAGACCTGCGTTCTCACCGTGCCTGCACCAGACCTGCGCTCTCACCGCGCCTGCACCAGCGCCCCTTGCTCGCCAACCTTCAGCAGCACTAGCGCCCGCGCCCGCTCAGCAGACTGCACCAACCGCGCGCGCACGCGACAGCAGCAGCGGCGACAGCCCCTGCAGCAAGCTTCACCGCCGGCCATCCTCTACCTCCAGCCACCTTGGCCCAAGTCGAGATCACCAACGTGAAGCCTTCACTCTGACGCACCTTCCCCAAGATCCTCGCAGCCAACCGAGCCTCTTCACACGTGCAAGGGGGAGAGAGGAATTTTCCTCTGTTTTTGGTGAAATTAAAAATTACCATTTGTGCCATTGCCAAAAACCCTATTGAATTATTTAGTGGATTAATATATTTGAGTGAAATTGCATGCATGCCCTTACATGTTATAGTATTTCTTTCATGCACTTAACTCTTAAATGGTGATGTGATAAATGCATAAGATCTCATCCATACACTCACATGACCTAAAAGAGAAAGCCCCATGTCTTGAAATACAACTATGTTACATTCCATTACAAGTTATTTCATGAAAGGAAAATTACATCCATATCCCTGCATTTCTAAATAATTACGTGTTCCTTCTTTTTGCCTTGTTTCGCATCAGATTTGACACGGATTGTGCACGTAATTGAATAAGTACAAAGGAAAAAAATATTTTGTGAACTTATTACTCTGTTCCACCCTGTGGATACGACATCATTTTCGTGGTTTAAATTCATATCTATGTTAATCTTTGATTGAGAGATTTCCACCACATTAATTACAATGACATATCCTTCTATTGCTATCATAAATAAGCGAAACTCTCTCCGTCAGGGGTCACGTCACTGAAGATTGCCGGGACTTACTGGACCAGATCAAGTATCAGATTCGACACGAGAATCTGGCTCACTTCGTCAAGCAGAGCGGAAGCCAGAATAAGGGCAAAGGGCCCAGAAGACTACCACAAGGAGAGGCCCCAACATCTCAGTGAGATCAACATGGTATTCATTGAAGGCTCAAAGTCCAACGATGCCATGGCCCGCCACCTCGAGTAGGTGGTATCCCCCTACTCCCACAGACTGAATACCACCGCCGGGTCTTAGCGGCTATGCCTGGAGTGCCCCAGCGCATTTGCCACCCACCCCCTACTTCCTGGGCGAAATCGAGGTTTTAAGTCGTTACGTTGTAGTATAGCCGAAATCGCTTTAGAAACAAATACTCAAATTTTAAGTCCGAGGTTGAACACAGAGAGCAATATGGATTCACACACTAATCTCAATAATGCAAATGAGCACAAGAATTTAAACCAAATGAACTACTCAAAAAATGATAATTAGTGTAGAACATGAGTATAACAAGAATTCAACATGATAAAAAGAAATTTATAACAAAATAATGGTGATTTAGATCACCAATTATTTAGTATAGTTATATGTAAACTAAAGTAATCAATAATGCCACAGTACTCAGAACCAAATATCTGCACAGTAGCTTGAATGCTACAGTTGTAATCAAACGTCTCCTTTGAGATCAGACACCTTAAACTCCTCTTCTTCTACTTCTGCTTTCTTCTTTTTCTTCTCTTTCTCCTTTTCTTCAAGCCTTCTTCTTCTCTTCTTTCCTTCTCTGCCTTCTCTTCCCGCACAAGCCTCCTTCCTTTCTTCCTTTTCTTCTTTCTTTCTTCACGCACAAAGGGTAGCCATCTTAGATTTTGGCTAAGTGTTGCACGGGGCAAAACCCTCCCCTGCCCACGCTCTCTCTCTTTCTCTCCTCTTCGGTTTCTCCCTCCTAGGGCCACTTAGGATATAGTCGGGTAATCGGGTAGGCACACACCCAGGTCCAGGCTCACCGGCAGTGGGTAGTGAGCGAGGAGTGAAGGCTTAGGCAGGTCGGGTGCACCAGGTCTGCGGGGTATATGTCGCAGATGAGGCACGTGAGGGTGCGAGGGACCTCACCCCCTGTGACTTGAGGCACTAAGGCCTAGAGAGAAATTCAATTTATGCGCGATCGGCCGCTTGTGAGTCTTTGATGTAGGACTATTTGTGTCCCTCTTCTTCATGCATCTGCAGTAGAGGTCCTTCCTTTGATTATCACGACTCGTGAGGTCCAAGGGGCCAATTGACCACCTGGGGTAGTGCCTGAAGCAAATCCGCACAACCTGGGACTTCCACCTGGGGCAGTCGAGACCTAGAGCGAGCTTGAAGTTTCTTTGAAGCTCTTCATTAATGGTGGCTAGGGGGTGCACCTGAAATCAAGCAAAACGGCCTCTCGATTATGTTAAAATGCTTCAGGAGAGTCGCCATGGGTCATGGAATGCGGTGGTGATGGTTTTGTGATGTGTGGACATGTGTGGTGGCCGGCGAAGGTCAACAAAGGTGGACGGCGATGGGTTTGTTCAGTAGGCGATTTGGGTGAGCGAAGTAGTGAATAGAAAGAGGGTTTTTGAAGAGGGTGAAGAGGTGAAGGTTGTGGGCTTGTTGGCGAGTTGATTGGTGGTTTGTGGTGGTGAGATGGGCTTGCCGGAGGAGTGGCCGAAGGTGAGGATGATGGAGGTGAACGGCGTGTCGAGGGATTAAAATCAAAGGATAAATAGGGGGAAAAAAGTAGGGGAGACGAGGGAACGTTGGAACCTAATCTCAGGATGAAAGGGGTAGGGCGGCATTGGCTGTGGTTGGCTGGCACCATGGACGAAAGGTTCTCCGATGAGGGAGACGGTGAGGATGAAGGGGCTAGGGCGCCTCTGAGTTGGCTATCGAGAGGCAGAGGAAGTCGAGGAGAAAGATAACGCTCCCAATTTGGCCATTGGGAGGCCGTAGGACGACAGTGGAGGAGCTCACCGGAGCTAGGTTGGAGGAGGCCGAAGGTAGGGTTAGGAAGAGGGTTTTTGGCCTCAAAACTAGCTAAAGAGCATGGTCGTACCCTGGGGTCTCTTTTATAGGCCATAGGGCACCCTTCTAAGCTTGGAAAGAAGCTTTCAAGATTGGAAGGTGGTTGCAACAAGGGATAACTGAACCTTTGAAAGGTTCACATGACCTTTTGGGAAGGACTTAGAGCCCAAGGAATGGCTCAAATGGAAGGAAACTTCCCAAGGACTCCCCGCATCAATTTTGAGAAGGATTGATTGAGAATCGAGCGAGAAATCCTCACTCGAAACTCAACGGTGAAGGTTTCACCTTCCAAAAATGACGTGGGGACCTACTTGTAAAGAAGACAAAGAAGTTAGGGGGCTATTTGTAAGGGAATTCAAAAGTTAAGGTCTGAATGAGATAGAAAGAGTCTGACTACACTAAAATGCAAACTTGGTCAAGATGATCTCAGATTGGGACCAAAATTTGGCACAAACCTAATTTGGATCCAAGAAATATAATGGTAAAGTTATATCTTGGTTTTGACAAAGTTTGACTGGGTAATTTATGCAAAAACCCAAGTTAGGGCAAATGTCAGTCTAGGACTCTATTTTGGGTCAAGACGGGCTCTGATGGTCAAATTGAAGGATCTAAACCCTAGAGAATATTTTTATATGAATTTTAGAGGGTTTATATGAATTTTATCCTGACCAGAACCTCAGTTAATTAAGCATGTTTGTTTTTAGGGTTTCAAAAGTCATTTAATTCTCAAAACACGTGCAAACCATTTTCTGTTTGTTCTAACCCACTTGTTAGACTTTCAAGACTATTTGATCCTTAATTATCCTTTGGGAAAACCTGTGATTGTATTGCATTCATGATGTGATGATAAAATTACAGTTTTAACCTTATTTTCTTGTCTTTCCCTCATAATGGATTTGTAGTGAATTATAGCTCTTTAGTTGTTATGTAGGAGCATTTACTGACTTAATTAGATCAAAATGAGCTAATTATGGCTCATGATGGTGTTCCCATCACCCCTTGTGATCACAGAGGTTGAAGTAATTTTCGGCGTCAACATCGCACCAAGTCAGCAATTTAGCCCTCCTAGACAGCCGACTCATAGCGCTTTCCCCACCCTCCAGTGGGGTGAGAAAGGTCCTGTCAGGCAGGCGGCCTCCCGACTATTTGCCTCCCTCCCAAGTCCGGTAGAGCATACCGACCCACTGTTGGTAACGATCCTACTGGCAAGGCGACAGCAACCCCAGCTCCTCATGGACGAAGGAAGTGCCGTGGACGCCCTCTTCCTCAGAACCCTACACCACTTGGGTTTCACAAAAGAGCACCTCTCCCTTTCGGTTCGCCCAGTTGTAGGATTCGGCAATCACAAGGTGATGTCGAAAGGAGAGATTAGCCTCTCCTTGTCCGTCTGCGACGGGGGCAGGCACCTCAACCAGATGGCCACATTTGTAGTGGCTAGGTTGATGACGGCATTCAACGGCATCGTTGGCCGCCCCACCACCCATGCCTTTCGACTGATCCCCTCATTATATTTCCCATTTGTGCTTTTCCAGTCTCCACATGGAGTGGGAATAGTGCACGAGGATCAATCAGCCGAGCGCGAGCTCCTTAGAATCAAGTTGGAGAGATCCTCGGAGCCGAAGCCCCCCAAGTCACGAAAATGGGGGAAGAAAAGAAACCAAGTCTAGGCAATCCAGCAGGAGGCAATCCTACATGATTAGTTGACGATTTCGGGGCTACAGCCAGGCTCTTAAACCATGGCTATACAAATGTATCCCAACGATGCTGCCACGCTCATCTAGGTCAGAGCGAACCTTGCGCCCTTCAAGGTACAGGAGTTGCTACTCCTACTCCAGGCCAATGCATACGTTTTCGCTTAGTCCGCCAACGACCTGCCTGAGGAAGACCTGTTCCTAATTCAGCATCATCTGAATATCCAGGCAGGCACCCGCACAGTCAAGCAGGTGTGTAGGCATAAGTCGATCGAGCAATGGTAGGCGGCTGAAGCTGAAGTATAAAAGCTCCTGGAGGCAGGATTCATCGAAGAATCCCTGTACCCAGCATGGCTTTCAAATGTAGTGATGGTGAAGAAGGCCAACGGTCAATGGCGCATGTGCGTCAACTTCACCAACTTGAACGAAACCTACCCGGAAGACGAGTTCCCCCTACCAAGAGTGGATTCCCTAGTCAACTCATGTAGCGGATAATCCCACATGTTCTTCTTGGATGCCTGCAGTGGGTACCACCAGATCAACCTTGCTCCAGCGGATAGGCCTCATACCTCCTTCATCACTGATAGGGGCCTACTTCAATATAGAGTTATGCCCTTTGACTTGAAAAACATTGGGGCAACTTACCAATGCCATGTAAATATGATTTTTTCAAAAATAATAGGAAAGTTGTTTGAGGTGTACATCGACGATATGCTTGCGAAGGGATCTAATTTCCCTCAACACCTATAATATTTGACAGAGGTGTTCCGGATTCTAAGGAACACCCGCCTCTGCCTTAACCCCGACAAGTGCACCTTCGGGGTCTTAGTGTTACGACCCGGTTCTCGAATCCCTATAGGACACGGGACCGGACTGACTCGACTGATCCCAAGACCCAGTCGTCCAATGAGAAAATAACCAAAAAGCAGGAAAGTAAACCACATTTACTATGCTAAGCAACTAATAGTAATAAAAGTACAACAGTAAAGAAGTAAAATTACATGTCGCCCAGACGTCTGGAAGCACTTCCCGTCATCTGGTATGTCGCCCAGACGTCTAAAATGCGTGGGAGGGCGTGTCCCGCGCCTTCCCGAAGCGAATCCTGCACGTAGATATCCGATGTTCTCAAAACGGCATGCAAAAAGGGGTATCAGCGGAGTGGCCTGCATGGCCGTATCCGCAAAGGGACGTACCTTCGCGAGACTACCTTCTCAAACGTCTATAACCTCCTCCAGACATCGGCTCCGTCGTCTAGACGTCACTCTAGACGTCTGATTCTAGGAAAAACCCAGAACCAGAATCTACTTCCGCCCTCTCATGCCGCGCGTGGCCGCTCCGCGTCCTCTTGCCTGCAGCTCCAGCTGCAACAATGTCGGGGAGGACCTCCCCGACGCACTCCTCTGCCTCGCGCATGCGCCACTCCGGCCGTGAGCTCACCGATGAGCTCCCACGCAAGCTCGCGAGTTCACCCCCTCTCCTCACGTCGCCCCTCACGCTCTCGCTTGCTTTGCCTCTCTCGCTGGAGTGGAGAAGAAGAGGGGAAGGGGCTGGTTTGGGGAGAACGAGAGAGGGGAAGGGGGGTCTTATATAAGGTCGGGTTTAGGGTTTTGCTGGGGCGAAAGAGAGAGGAGGGAAAAGACGAGGGGTACTGTCTGCGCGCAGACGCGATTTCGTACCCAAGATTTTCGATTTTCAGACATCTGGGAATGTGTTTAGACGTCTGACCCACAGTACAGACATCTTATCAGAGGTCCGACCTAAAGTCCAGACGTCTTAAAAGGCGCAAACAGCATGAGTCATAACACTTAGCCAGTAAGTTTCTAGGGTTTCTGGTCTCCAACTGGGGAATTAAGGCCAATCCAAACAAGATCCAGGCGATTGTAGACTTGCAACCACCAGGCACCTTGAAAGGAATGCAGTCACTGGTCGGCAAGATCGCCTCATTAAGACAATTCTTGTCTCGATCATCTGACAAGTGTCTCCCCTTCTTCGACTACATAAAGAAGGGCAAAGGCTATAAGGCCGCTCACTGGACCCCTCACTGCCAGAAGGCCCTAGAGGAGGTTAAAGACGTACTCTGAAGTCCCCTGTCCTAACAGCCCCCCAACCCAGGGAAGTTCTTTCACTATATCTAGTCGCGTCCGCCTCCGGCATTAGCGTCATCCTAGTCGGCGACTAGGGGGGAACCTAGCGACCTGTGTACTTTGTCAGCAAAACCTACCAAGGCGTAGAGGCTAAGTACATGGTCATTGAGAAGTTAGGGCTAGCTTTGGTCACTACAGCCAGAAAGCTACGCCCATACTTCCAAGCCCATATAATAATGGTCTTGTCGAACTACCCCTTTCGATGAATGTTGCATAAGCCCACGGGGTCTGCACGACAAATCAGATGGGCTATGGAGTTGGCTGAGTTCAATGTAAAGTATCAGCCAATGAAAGCAATCAAGGGACAGGTCCTGCCAAATTTCATGGCTGAGTTTACAGACCCCGACACCTTCCTCACACTCCCCTGGTGTCTATACGTCGACGGCTCATCTATGACAGCTAGGTCTGGGGTCAAGATAGCTCTATCCGCTCTAGACAGTGCTAGTCATAAGTACGCCATAAAATTGGACTTCCCTGCATCCAATAACTAGGCGGAGTACAAGGCCATGATGGAAGGCATCTTGGTGGCCAAATCCACAAGAGTCACCTCACTAGAGGTTTATGCGAACTCCCAGCTAGTCGCTAACTAAATAAACAGTGAATACTAGGCTCGAGATCCAAACATGATCTTGTATGCTAACAAGGCCAGAGAGGAGTTGGTGGATTTTAAGACCGTCTCTATCAGGCAGGTGCCCTGAGCAGACAACCCCCTGGAAGACACGTTAGCCAGACTTGCTGCTGCCAACCTTTGGGGACAAGATGAGGACATCTACCTTCAGACCCTAAGAGGGCCGACTGTTCTCGCTCCTAAAATGTTCACGATAAAGCAATCCACCTCTTGGATGACACCTATCATTACTTATCTGAACTCTGGCGAACTATCCCTGAGAGAACCTCGGCCTAGGGCTTTCTTGTTGGTGCAAGGGCACCACGATCGTTAATTTTAATGATGACAAAACACTTAATATTTGACATTTACATTTGAGTCTGAGATTTCAGGTCAATTGCAAATGGATACAAGTGTGAAGGACCTCAGAGCTCGCATCCATGGTGGATTGGAGGAGCTCGTTAGAGGAGAAGAAGCTTCGCTTGGAGCGAGAGCTTGAAGATAGACATGAAGAATAGGATAGATGTTTATTCTATTCATGTACTCTATTTTTTTGTTCTTTGCTTTCTATTTCTTAGATCATATGTTAAACAGCCTCAATGTAGCTTACCGTAAGTCCTAGGATGGTCTACTAAACCCTAAGACACTTAGACAACTCTGAGAGAACTTAGAAACCAAAGTAGACATCAAACAACTTGATCAGACGTCCAATCTAGACTTCAGATGTCTAATCTTGACTTTTAAGACATCTGACTGTTTGATCAAACGTCCAAAAACACTTAGGTTGGAAACAACTCTCTGTCTGCCATTCTCAGACATCCAGCCTTTAGTCCAGACATCTTAGTAGACGTCGATGACATTGCCAGGCGTTCAATTAGTGGAGCGTTGGCTTAGATATATAATCATTGAGAATTGACCCTTAATCTTCTATCAGACGTCCGTAGAGGACCTTTGACGTCTGATAAATAGACATTAGCCCCCGATCAAGCCAAAATCACTTCTCATCAGAGATCTAGCAGTTTGTGCCTTGGGAAATCTATTCCCGTAGTTATCTAGGTTTCCAGACCTCCAGACCTAGTGCCAAACGTCTGACAAGTCGTCTGAGTGACTTACACAAGAACCTTATTTAGGTCTAACTCAAGTCAATAAGGAAACCCATTTAGGATTACATGTCTGATTTAGTTTCCAGACGTCTTAAGAGTGATTTCCAGACATCTAATTCTTGACCCAGACGTTTAATAACACTATTAGAATCATTAATTACACTGATTCCAGCCTAATCTGCCTTGGGTTTGTTCCCAACGGCTATAAAAGCCTTCCAATGCCTTCCAAAGCCTTCCTAGACCATCTATAAATAGAGGGGGAGCCCTCCTTTGTTAGACACACTCAAGACACATCAAGCATTACCACGTCCACTTACATTGTGTCCTAGAGAAGAAGAAGATCATTGAGACGTGTTGTTTCTCTCCGAGATCCTCTAGCCCACTTTAGAGAGCACCACATTCGGTGTGCACCTGCTCTGCCACCTACGATTACGAGAGCGTTATTGTGCCGTTGCGTGGATCACGCACCCGCATCACTTGCCAACGCACTTCCATCAAAGGGACGTTCTTCTTTGCCTATAGAAGCTAGTTTTATTCACTTTACTTTGTGGCTCTATAGAATATTTGTATTTGCTTTTGTTCGAGTATTCGCCTTGCGAATTCTCGTCTCTTTCACGAGACAAAAAACTTCTCGTGAAGAGAAGGGGTTTGACGCATGCTACCCTCGTTCAAAGTAGCGTCGGTTGTAAGAGGTTGAACTACCCTCGTTCAAGTAGTTCAGTTAGTGGATTTGATCGACTCGGTCAATCGGGATATTCTAAGTCGAGAGGCTTAGGTGGTGGTTTTTACCTGGGTTTGGGTTTCTACCTAAAAGTCATTGTGTATCTGTGTGATTGTGATTTTTGTGTGATAGATATTATATTTTCCACTTATTTCCGCATCACGCAAATCTCACCCTCTCCCATAGGGAATCACACTTCCGCCTCAAAGCCTTAAGGTACACCTTGATAGAAGGGCAGCTATACAAGAGGGGGTATTCCACCCCCTGGTGCGCTACTTGACTGATGAGTTGTGACTCATCATAGCTAAATCGCCTAAGTTAAACTAGAAACTAGGTTAAACACTATCAAATTAACACATAAAAAGGATTAAGTGTGGAAAATAGAGAAAAAGACCTAAAACATCAATTTTGTGTTAAAAACGCAAAATTAGGTCAATTATTGAGATATTCTATTAAATAAGGTTAAATGGTGATCCAATTGCAAATTAGACACATAAATGAGTTCAAAAGTTCAAATCAAAAGTAAAATTAACTTCTAATATGTTCAATTAAGCTTCAATAAAAACTTGGACATCATTAAGGCCTTGCAAGTAGAGATTCTCATTTATGTCCTTAGGTCATAACATTTCTGTTGGTGCTAGGCACCACGATCATTTATTTTGATGATAACAAAACACGTGTTATTTAACATTTGCACTTTGAGTCTTAGATTTCAGGCCAATTGCAAATGAATACGTGATTAGACGGAATTCGAGCTCGCATCCAAGACGGATTGGAGGAGCTTGTTGGAGAACAGAGGAGATTCGCGAGGAGCGATAGATTGAAGATGGAAGGACAAGAAGAATAGGATAGAATTATATTTATTCCTTTCATGTACTTTTGTCTTTATTTTCTTGCTCTTTATTTCCTTAGAAAATTATGTTAAAGAGCCTCAAAGTACCCTAACAGTAGTCCTAGGAACACCGGCACAACCCTAGGATACTTAGGTTTTTTGTAGAGAACTTAGAAAACCAATGTAGGGTTCAAACAGAGTTTCCAGACGTCTAATTACAAAATCAGACGTCTGATAAAGTGTTTTAAGTCGTCTGACTGTTGATTCAAACGTCTGATAACATTTAGGCTGGACGTAGTAATTCCTGTCTGATGAAATTAGACGTCCAAACCTTAGACCAGACGTCTTAGGAGATGTCTGATGACTTTGCCAGACGTCCAATTAGTGGACCGTTGGCTCTCTTAGCATACACTCAAGGATATGACCGTTAGAGCCTTATCAGACGTCCTTAAGCCATTCCAGATGTCTGATAATTGACCGTTTTGCCTCGACTGACCCGAAAATCTCTTCTAAGAGATTTTCTAGCCGTTCCAAATCCATTCCCACGAAAAAGTAGGTTTCCAGACGTCTAGACATATTGCCAGACGTCCTGTATGTCGTCTGATGAACTTGAACAAGAACCCTGTTTAGATCTGATTCAAGTCAGGAAGGAACCCGCACGAAATCAGACGTCTGACCTTGAAATCAGACGTCTTAAAGTGGACTTCTAGACGTCTGATGCCAGAATTAGACGTCTGATTGCCCTGTCAGTGCAATCATTGTTCCTAATTTCGGCCTGATTCTCTTGGGCTTTGCACCCAACGGCTATGGAGCATTTCCTAAGCCTTCCAAAGCCTTCCTAAGGCCTCTATAAATAAAGGGGAACCTTTGCAACACAAAAATACACCCAAGTAACATACTTTCCACTCTTTTGTGTCCAAAAAGAAGCCCTTGCTCTCCAAGCTCTAATTCTTCATCTAGAGAGCATCAAGCCTCGCGCACCCGCTCTCCCGCCGTAGTTCACGAGAGCGACGTTGCGCCGTCGCGTGTCTCACGCACCCACGTCATCGACTCGAAGCACTCCTTGCAAAGGGGAGTTTCCTAACTCCTATAGAAGTTAGATTTAAAATTACTTTGTTGGCTCTATAGGATTATTTGTTATTTTATCTTTGTTATTTGGTTGGGTATTCGCTTTGCGAATTCCCGTCTCCTTCGTGGGACAAAATCCTTCTCGTGGAGAGAAGGGGTTGAGGAACGCTACCCTCGTACTTGTAGCGTAGTTGTAATTGAGGTTGAATCACCCTCGTTTAAAGTGATTCGATTAGTGGATTTTGATCAACTTGGTTGATCGGAAAATCCTAACTCGAGAGGATTAGGTGGTGGTTTTCACCCGATTTAGGTTTCCACCTAAAAATACTTGTGTACTTGTGTGATTGTCTATTTTGTGAGATTGTTTATATTTATTTCCGCAATTATTACGTCACCCCCTCATAGTAGGGAATTTCAATTTCATCCTTAGAAAACCCTCCAAGGACCTTTTTGAAAATTGTAGGGACCTTTTTGCAACCCTTAAGGACTGCTCTGATAGCTTTCCTTATCACTTATGGGCCTCCATGCTATTTCTCTACTCCTTCACCTAAGGGCCATCCCTGCAATTTCACCATTAGATCCGACTGCACCTGAGCTCCTCGTGGATCACTGTTCACTGCAAAGAATTCAGCCAATTGTAGTCGTTCATTTGTTGATCTGTTCGATCTGTGGTTTTCTTTGATTCAAACGTTCGCGCGACTTGGCGCGTGTGATCACCACCTCGCCTAAATCTAATCCTACGGTCCACTTTTGACCTAGGATTACGCACACTCCTCTCCTCAAATCTCCTCCGCCTAAGACCTAATCGCCTATCCTCATCTCTGCGATGAGAGGATTCACTCATCACTTTACTTAAACACCTCCCCTGATCGCATGCGTGCAATCGCTCCCTCCACCCTAAGCGGTCCCTTTGTCCACACCTGCAGCTCTTCTCATCCCAAGTTGTTCCGCCTGTTGTGACAGGGCAGGCTTGCTTCCTCCTTTCAATCGCCACCAGTCGACCGGGTGGTGGACCTGAGACATCATCGTCAGTTGCTGGTCTCCTCTCCCCATTGTCGTCATCAGCCGACCGGCAAATGACCTTAGACATCTTCCTCCATTTAGATAGATGTACTACTTTCCTAGTGTAGTTTACTTGCTTTCTAGGAGTAGGAGTAATTAGAGATCTATGTGACAATTGCCAGTGTAGTGTAGGAGTAGATAGAGTAGATCCTACACCTCCTCTGATCAATTCAGATCATAGGAGAAGAATCCACCCACATTCACTTGATCATGACTCTTCCCTTGCATTCCATTTTATCGCGTTCTTTTTCCCTTGATTTTAAATTCATTGATCACTGTAACGACCCGGTTCCCGAGTCCCTACGAGACACGAGAACCGGACCGACTCGACTAATCCCAAGACCTAGTCGTCCAACGAGGAAGTAACCAAAAGACAGTAAAATAAACCACATTCAGCATGAATATAACTAACAGTAAGAAAGTACAGCAGTAAGGAAAGAAACTACTACAGTAGGTACCACCACAACAGTAAAACAACATTTATCATATAACAAGAACTGCAGGTAAAGAAGGTACAGTGGAAACAAAAACTACTCACTAGAACAGAAACAAAAGAGGTACAAAAGGCTGTGGTAACTCTACTGGACCCTACTCGGCCCAGCGTCCTCTGCAGCCGCCGACCCTGGCTGCTCAACACCTGGTCCTGAAAAAGGTAACGAGTGTAACACGTCAGCAAAACGCTGAGTAGAGTGACAAACTAACTAAAGGCAACAGTAGAGTGTACAGTAGCTGTTATGTTCTATTACTTCCTTTATTCACATCTTTCAATTTTTCTCACTATTTCATTTATTTCTCAGATCCTTGATCTCGAATGTCCTCGTGGGAACGATCTTGATTGCAGTCTTTTCCAAAAGTAGAAGTAGCACGTGGTGCTCTCCTGGCCGGGAGAGTCCCCCGTGGTGATCCTACCCTCAGTCAACCACCCCAAGGTCATTGACAGACGTAACGGTGACTACGGCAAGCGGTAAACACACAGGTAGCTAGCCCGCACTGGCACGCGATCAGTCGTTTCCGTTAACGGGTGCGCCCAAAGCACAGCACGGAACCAGGGCAGAGCCCTCTCAGTAATAGGGGTCCAGCCCCTCCACAGTAACCAAACCGGGGCCTTGCCCCTCCACAGTCCGCGCACCCTCGCCTGACTACCCTGGTTTGCCCTAGTGGGCCTAATAAGTCGGTGAAGGAGGCTAGCAGAACCCCGGGGCCCGTGGGGTAGCTAGTACTCTCCTAACACTACTAGCTCTCCTCGGTACTACGTACACGAGGGCCAACAAGTCGGTACAGAGCGGCCAATCCTAACCCCGGGTCCCTGGGGCGGCTGGCCCCACTCTGCACTAAACAGGTACAGGTACTTCCCTTGGTACTGCGTACCCAAGAGACAGTACAAACTACATCTCAGTTCCATTCCTTTTTCTTTCCAGGAGTTCCACTCCTAATTCCCCGTAGGGTTCCAGAACATCTCATGTCTTACTTTCCAGTTTCACGTTCTTACCAACCATGATCCCAATCATGTTTCTTTATTCATAACAGGCAGCTGTGAATTCAATTTACAGGCAGCTTCATATATTCCTTTCCATTTTTCCAAGACTGTATTATTATATATTCCACTAGTTTTTCCATCCTAGGATTCATGCCATATCCTAGGGTCTATCATACAATCTAGTTTTCCGGCCCTAGGATTCATGCAACACCTAGGAACTATCATTCCATATATTTCTCATTCCTAGGATTCATGCAATGTCCTAGGTTCTAGTTATGGTTCCATACTTTAAAAAATTTTATTAATACTTAAAGCCACTCTACCAGGTACAACGGGAGTAATGGGGGCGTGATCGGGAATCCCGCGTGCCTCCGCGACTCTCAAGACTGCAACCGAACGAGGTCCTATCACAAGGATCAAACACAAGGAGTGTCTCAAAACAATGTATAGCTACTGTAGACGGGTAGATGAATTAATTCTGAAAAGAACGCAACTCGAATCGCGAAAAACGGAGCCCGAACGGGCCCTAAACGGGTCGAAAAAGACGATACTGTGCAAAATCAGACGTCTGGAACTTCTTCCAGACGTCTTACAAAGTGGATTAGAGAATTACCTGTTCAGCGTGGTTTCTCATACGTCCAGAAGTCTGCGGGGACGTCTGGCCTAGCTCCCAGACGTCCGGTGGTCACTCAGGACGTCTGGAGGTCACTCCCGCCGTCTGGTACAACTTCCAGACGTCCGATTCGCAAAGGATGGCGAATCAGCGAACATGCGCACAGCCAACCCCCTCCCTCAGTACGGTCAGTCGACAAGAAGGAAGAAGAAGGCGGAAAACTCACCTTTCAGACGTCTGTATGATCCTACAGACGTCGACCTTGCCGTCTGGCTATCAACCCAGACGTCTGATTCTGGAAATTTTTCTAGAATCAGGACCCTGCTCGGCCTCCGCTAGCGACGCCGCCCGCGTCGCACCTCGCGCGTCTGCTGCTCAGCCCGCAGCAGCTCCCTCTCCGCGTCGCTCCGCGCCCCCTGCGCCCTCCGCCGGCCGGCCAAGCCGCTCCGGCGAGCTCGCCCTCACGGCAGAGCTCCGCCCTCGCACGCCGCACCTCCGCGCTCAATGCGGCCGCCGCTGCCGCCCTCGCGTCCGCTCGCTCTCGCGCACAGGAAGGAGAAGAAGGAGGAGACGGTGGAGGCGGGAGGGGAGGCGTGGCCCTTTTAAGGCCGCGCGAGGAGGAGAGAGGAGGTGGCAGGCTGCCTGCAGCCGCAGAGAGAAAAAGAGGGAATATGCGGTCTGCGCGCTCAGGCGCCCAGGCGACTCGCGTGTGTCGAAAATAACGGATTTCCAGACGTCTGGAAACGATCCCAGACGTCTTATCAGACGTCTGGTTGTGATCCCAGACGTCTGGTCCGACGTCTGGGCCACCTCCCAGATGTCTTAAAAGATCACCCCTTCATCATGGTCTAATCTCAGATCTGAGGATCTTGGTTTTCAAATCTGAAATTAGCGTCATAAAGCACTCTGGGGGATCTCCCACTCATTTCGCAAATCCACAAAGACCCCTCAATCTTAATTCACCAACTCAAATTGCTCGATGTTGTTTTAAAATGGTTTTTAATGTTCAAATCAGTTATTTGAAATCAATTTGATGTTTCATTGATTTTGATTAAGCTTTTTGAGGATTTTCAGTGCTTGAATTGGGTGTATGCAATGAATCTAATGTTTTGGGATTTGGTTTTTAAATTATGGATGAGCATATACTTGAATCAAGCCCTATGTTGGAGAGTTCTATCAAGGAGAATTAGTCTCCCTAATTTGAGATAGAATAATGAACCAACGGGTCTTCATTAATCCACAAAATTACCTTGAACACCCATCAATGGTGTTCAAGGAGATTAAGTGGAGAAGATCATCATAAGACCCAAAGTAAAAGCCCAATTGGGGTGACATTTTTCCCTCCATATATCTACTTTCCTAATTTTATATTGGAGGTGTGATTGGGATTCAAACGGATTTTTGTAAGGAGGTTTGAAATGGTTTCAAAGGGTTTGCGAATTTATTCTTATGAATAATTGATTTCAGATCTTCTTCCCTGATTTTAAAGAGATTTAAGATAAGAATTATACCCTGAGTTAGATATTAAAACACCCCAAATCAGACTTCATTAAGTCTGATATTAGGTGTTTTCAAACTGAAATTGAAGAAAACAAGCACTGCAGCAGCTCTTGGATTTTATCTTATGACGTCTGGAGCTGTTGCAGTAGTTCAACTAAGCTGCTGTTCAGTGGCTACACCTGCTATTAGAAGCTTGGGTTGCTGATATGCTTGATTGCTGCTGCTGATCTGCTGGTTTCCAACAGCAGCATTGCTGCTATTGTGTTTAGCTGCTACTATCTGAAGCTGCTGCTGTAACTGTTGCTTCTATTATGGCTGAATCAGTAGAGCAGTAGGTGATGCTTAGAGTTTTAATTAGCTGACATGATGTGTAATGTTGTATTTTATTTGTACATACTTTCATGTACTATTAGAGTCTATAGTTGCATTTGAATAGCTTGTTATTTAGTTTTAAATCTCTTTTGTCAGCTAACATACATTCAAAACTGCCCAAATTTGGACTTTAAAGGAAAAATTGAATGACAATCACGTTTATTGGCTGAAACATCTGTCTTAAAATGTATTGAGCACATCTGAGGTAGTTTACTATATATCCAGCCTTTAGGCTAGGATTTAAGGCCTTAGGTTCACATTAGAAAACCCTTTTTAGGCCTAGAATGAACTCACTTTGTAAATAGATAAAAAAAGATATAAAAAATTCAAAAAAAAAAAAACCCTTCTTAGTGAAGATTAGGTATATTTTTAAGTATATATCAAATTTCATGGTATTCTGAACCCTCGACTTGGTAGAATATACCAGCCAACGGTTCAATATACTTTAGAACTTAATAAAAGACATCAATATGAAAAATACCAAAAACAACTCCATTTTCTCATCTCTTTCTTTCTCTCTCATCCCCTACCTCTATGAAACATATAAAATCCATAAAAAGAAGAAAAATCCCAAAAATACCCAAAAATATCATATATACTAGACATATACTTGTAAATATAAGCTATATAGTAAGTTATACATATATATATATTGTAAAATAGATATATAATAGGTATAAGTAACTTATATATGTATTATATAATGTACATTAAATATTTAAGATAACTTAAACTGTACAGCACTTATCTGTATAATTATTTACTAATTATACTAACCTATATGTGCTATAATCTAACTAAATTAATAAAACCCTATATATAAATGTAATTACTAATTATACTGTATATACATATCTATATATGTATTATGTAAATAATGAACCTTGTAACATAATTTAATTATGTATATATAATAAATAATGAATTTATTAAGTTACTAACTAAGTTATCGAATTAAATCAAAATAAATTAGTAATTTAAGTTATAATTGAACTAACTTATATTTTACATTTATATTATTGTATTTTAAGTAAATTAAGCTAATTTAACTATATTTATAATATATTATGCTATTTATAACTTAAATTATATTTATACACCCTGAATTCACCTATTTAAATGTAAATAAATTAAAATAAAGCATGAAAAATAAAATAAAAATCTGTAATAAATACTTTAATATATATATTACTACTGTAATAGGTCAATTATATCATTAATTAACTAATTTAACCTATAATTAAAGAATAAACCCAATTAACCGTATATATAAATTGTAAACTTTAACTAATTTATTCATATAGTAAACGTAATTAATTTTGTAAATAAATTGTATAATCATGTTTCCCTATGTAATTACTTTAATACCCTATGATTTAATTTTAAATTATATTAATTTATTACCCTCAAATCAAGGGCCAAAATCACCAAATCAGAATAGTCGCACTGGAGATGCAGCACTTGTGAGGGCGCTATATAGCACCACATCATGGGCGTAAGAGCAGTTGTGACACTCTAAATTATTTTTGTTCCCCCTACCGCTCAGTCGTCACGGGTGCCAGGCACCTAAAAACCCATCCCCTTATCCCCTCTGAACATGAACAAGTATTGGCATTGAATGATGTGTGTGCGGTGCACAGGTTGGGAGCTGTGCACTGTGCGTGGACCTGTGTGGGCCCAGTATTGAGCATTAATCGAACACTCATGTGCCTAATTAATGAATTAGGGCAGCTCTTAGTAGAGGTCTGATCCCACCCATTGAGAGTGTTATGTATCCCTCGGAAAGGCCGCCCGCCAACTTAAAACCTTAATTTTGTCATTAAGAATAATAATTAGTGCCTAATTAATGAGTGTAAGAAGAGAAGCAGAACAGAAGAGAAAGAAGAAGAATGGCCGTATATATGTATATGTATATATAAGTATAAATGTATAGTATACTGTAAATAAATAATGTAATAAGAAGTATACATTAGAGTACAGTATAGAGTGTTTAAGCTCATATATGTGTATAAATAACTTGTGAGCTTTAGTGACAGATAAGTATGTCACTGTAGATACAATAAATGTCACTATAGACCTTTATTTTGACCTTAGTTTATATATATAGTTTTTCTAAGGTTTAGCGACACTTATATATGTCGCTGTACATAAATTATATGTTACTGTAGATGTTAGTATGGTATATATTATTACTTATTATTGTACATACATCTAAGGATTATTAATATTACATATAAACAGATAGCATAGAATATTTATTTATAGTTTTCGATGCTTGTTTGTACATAGTTATTTTCAAGCCTTGTATTTATTTATAATTCATTCTTTTGTACATAAAATGTTTCATTATTTTTTTAATTCATTCATTCATAATTGTACATAAAACAAATTTTTTTGGAATTAAAGAATAATATTGGACTTAGAAAGTGATGTATATCAATAACTGCCTCCTAGTGAATGACCTGGAATAAACCAGTAAAAATTAAGTAAATAAATAAAATTGACGCAACAACGGTTTGAATTTGTGACATATACTGTAACAACGACGCTTTTTATACGAACTGTGGTCGATCTCTCCACTAACTCAAGAAGAAGCGGCCCAAGCCCTCCAAGAAGCCCACAGAGGCTTATGCAGGAATCACAAAGGGTACAAGACACTCCTGGCCCGACTATTCCAGGTAGGCTACTTCTGGCCCTAAATGAAGCAACATTGCAAGGACTTTGTGTGCAAGTGTGATAAGTGCCAGAGGTTCATTACCCTGCACCACTTGCCGCCTGGAAAGTTAGTACCCGTGATGTCGCCCATCCCCTTTGCAAAATGGGGCCTGGACTTCGTTGACCCCTTCCGACTAACCTCGGCCCAGAAGCAATTCATACTAGTGGCGGTCGATTACTTTTCCAAGTGGGTCGAAGCTGAGGCCATGGTCAACCCCATAGCTGATAGAGTTGTATCCTTCGTCTGCTAAAGCATCATAGCTTGATATGGGATCCCCCATTACATTGTCATGGACAACGGAACCCAGTTCGCCTGCAAAAAATTCGAAGAATTTTGCACTAGTTGGGACATCCGTATGTGCTTCACGTCAGTGGGTCATCCACAGGCGAACGAGCAAGCCGAAGTGACAAACTGCACCATCATCTTAGTGCTCAAACACCAGTTGGACTCAGCCAAAGGGAGATTGGCAAACAAGCTGCCGAACATCCTTTGGGGCTATAGGATTTGCCAAAGGACTTCCACAAGCTACACACCATTCAGCCTGGTGCGCAGCATGGAAGCCCGGCTACCTGTCGAAACAGTCCTCCCCACCTACAGGACACAACTCTATGACCCTGCCACTGATTGCACAGCAACCATACGACCTAATCTACCTGAATTAAGTTAGAATCTAGCATAACTTAGGATGCATACATAAGCATCATAATTTGCATAATAGTTAGTTTAATAGCCTTAGAGATAATATTATCATTTTATGCTCTAAAAGAGAGACGAAATTGATTGTAGATGATCTGAGGTCTCAAATGATAGATCAGACCATACGGATCTGATCAGGACGATAATGGGAGTCCAACGCTTCCGGAATCGCCCTGATCAGACATCCGTAGTATCAGGTGCAGCCCATAGAAGGTCAAAAGCCAAGGAGTAAGAGGACAGAAATCCAAACCTCAGATGCCAAACTCGACCATACAGATGGATCCGAATCAGCGATTGTAGGTCAATGATGCAAAAATTATCTCAATCGGAGGCCTACAGCACTGTCTACAAAGTAAGAAACATGGACGGCCACGATGGCACCATGTGGTGTCATCACAGTCACCCCTCGCCACGCCCCTAATCTCTGAAAAACTCTTCTCACGCAATGTGGGCCGTTGGATCATCATCCAACAGCCGCATCGAGCCCACATCGACCACTCCCTCGTGCCTCATCTAAGGAGGATCATCCTCAGCCGTTGGATCTCCATCCAACGACTGAGGGTAGCTGCGCATGAATTTGGAAACGTGACAAAGCACGCCCTTAGCGCATTGGCTCTCGTGCTCAACCGCAAAGCGAGGATGCCAGTTCGAAACGCAATCCGAGCAAAATCAGTGAAGACGCACATGCAGATGAATTCAGAGTGTTGGATCATCGACTGATGGTGCAGATGCGGAAGCGTGGCAAGCGGAGGAGCATCGGATGGCCACGCATGGATGCACTCTCCAACAGAACACGTTGTTGCACGCACCCAAACGAAGGTGGTGCGGCGCGCGAGTTAAGCCATCTGATCGCGAGATTGGATGGTTGATATTGAAGGCACGCGAATTCAAATCAGGAAGGCGCGCGGCGGGTGCGAGGAAGGCTCGGATCGTGATCTGAGGGTTGCGGGCTTGCCACGTGTCACCACCAGAATGAATCCGAGAATGGAAGGCGCAAATGAGGTTATTTTGAGGCCAGATCAGAGTCGTTGATCTCCCGATCGACGAATCTAATAAACCTAAGGTTGTTGCACGAATTGGAGAGCTAAAATGCCCAATTTGCCCCGCATTAAAGCTATAAAAAGAGCCCTAGGGCCCCCTAGTTGAAGGCAACTTCCTCCAGATACAACTCCAGCCTCTCTCCCTCTCTGCAACTCTTCTCTGGACTTCCTCTCGGTGCTCTAGATTTGAAGTGTTGCCGCACTTCACATAAGAATCCTACAAGCAGCGTCATCATCTGCTATTTCTTTATCTCTCTATCCTTATCTCTCTCTCTCTCTCTCTCTCTCTCTTTCTATTTCTCTATCTACTCTTTAGCATTGTGATTCTAGTTTAAAAATTGTTTCCAAAATGGTAATAAAGTTCTGATTTTCTGGATATCTGATGTCTATATATGCATATATAAATATTTGTTTAGAACGACTTTCTGAAAAGCTTTTGTATAAAATCGTGTTTTGCCTCCCTGTAAACGACTCGATACTCACCAAAATTTTATAAATATTATTTGTTTCATCGTGATTTGCATTGCAACGATGAAACTAATTTTTAATGCATCTCGCGAGCGAACAGCCACCAATGATGATCAAGTTTGCCTATCCTTAGACCTCTTGAATGAGCTAAGGGATAAGGTGTCAGGGACAACACTTAAGCATAAAGAAGCCATCGCTGCCTCCTACAATAAGTATGTCTATAAATGGACATTTTCCCAAGGAGACCTAGTCTTACACAAGTGCGAAGTCTCCATGTCAAGCCAGTATGGCGAAAAGCTAGACCTACCATAGGAGGGGCCTTATAAGATTCATAAAGATAGTCCGGGAGACTTTTATGAATTACAAACCCTTAGTGGCAAAAACATCCCCTGCACCTGGCATGAGAGCAACTTACGAATGTACCATGTATGAATACTGACAAGCAATAAAGATAGAGATTTCCTTTCGTCATTTGAAAAGGAGCATTGTCTATTACATTTCTTTTTTCTTTTTTTTTTTTTAAAGAGTGATAGAGAAAGAAAGAAGAAATAGGCAACACATGCAAAGGGCTTAGCGACTTTGCACCCATGTCCTAAACATGTCCCCCCAGGCCACGGACGAAAGGCGGAGTGGGTTGATCACCCCTGCAGAAGGATCAGCGGCCTCTGGTTGGACTACCTCCTCGATAATCGGCTAGTCTACAGGCTACTTCATGGGCTTGTCATCGACAATAAGATCGACCACTTTTAGATGGCCGTATTCCGACATCAACTGGTTGATAGACCAGTAACATAACTCTTCAGTAGAGGCATGCTCCCCCGTAATAAGGGCTTGCATGGCAGACAACATCTGCTTCCTGATCTCCTTTGAGAATTCCTCCCAGGTTGCTACCATAGACAGATTTGAGGTGTAAAATGCCATCACCGTCTCCACATCCAATTCTTGCTCCTTAGCCTCCTCTAATTCTGCCACCCCCTGGCCCCTCTCCGTCATGAGCTACTGGGCCTTGCTAAGGTTGGCCCTCAAGTCCTAGGAAGTCACCTTCGCCGTCTCCAGACTTGCTCACATAGAAGCAAGTCTATTAATTGAGGCACTCAGGTGGACACGCTCTTCCTCAAGAGCCCTCTTGTACCTCTCCATAGATGAGGAATGTTCAGCCCTGAGCACTTGCACCTCCTCCTTCAAAGAGAGGATGCTGGTGCAGGCGGTCGAGAGGAGCTCGGACAAGCCCCCTAAAGCATCCAGATGAGCACTGTGCGCTCTCATCAGGCTCTCCTCCAACCCCTCGCCAGCGTGGAAGGCCTCCCTCAAGCCGGAACAGGCCCTCTTTAGCTCCCCCTCCAGCCGATCCACATTGTTGGCTACCTGCTACTAAGAATGGAGCTTCTGCATGGCTTCCTCCGCCGCCTTCTCCCGAGCGGACACAACCTTCGCCATCTAGCGGAGCAACTGTTGATGCTCCACCTTGGCCGTGACAGCCCACTGGGCGGCCAGGTTTGCCACATCTGCTTAACCGGCAGAGCTAGGAAGCTCTAGAGGAGCCTCGTCGCATGAAATAAAGGACGACCCAAGTGTTTCTGCCTGTAAACCACAAGTGCGTCAGAATATAAACAGCTCTGGCTGAGAAAGAGTCAATCAATGAAAGACAGGCCCCATGAGCTTACGACGCGCATTTATTAGAAGAAAACGTGGTTAAAATTCATGCCCTTAGGCCCAGAGGTGACCCAAGATAGGGCATCATTTAGGTGCCTCAATACCTTCCGTTCCAAGCCGCCTACACTGACACCGCTTGATGCCTCCACCTACACCGGGACCACATGCCTGGATTCGGACTCGCCAGGGGTGCCCTCTAATACGGATCCACCAATGGATCTGATTGTGGCCAAGTATCCCTGAGCCCCCCAAGCCAAAGGGGTCTACCAAAACTAGTGCACCAATAGTGCTTCGCCGATAGTAGGGCTAATAAAAAATGCTCCCAGCGGTAGCGACCTCTTGCACCAGCAGGGTGAATGCTTCCGGAGCAGTTGACGAAATTAAGAAGCTGACAGTACTCCTTGCACGAGTCATCTCCAAGGGTGCCACTGGAGGAGAGTCACTCAGGGTAATCGCCTTAGGCGGCCTAGATGGCTCCAGGGGGATGGAAGGCACGCCTTCCCCCTCAGCCTCATCACGACTTCGCAAAGAGGAAGTGGTTGACTCATCCTGCGGAACCTCCACATGACGACCCTTCTTGGCGTGCCTCAAAGGGACCTCCAGCTCCTCTACGACATCTTCGAGGGCCTCCTCCTCCCTCTGCTTTAGCCCTTTCTGGTGAGCAACCTGACTCCCCTCCCCTTGCTCTACCGACCCCTCCTCGCCATGTCGCGACCCATGGTGAGCCAAGCAACTACCTTGATGCTTGGGAGCGATGGGCCGAACGAAACGCTAAAAAGCTGCAGCCAAAAGAACAAAAAATACTGGATTAATAGAAAACTAGTGGGCACAATGTAGATGAGAAAGCTATTTTACCTCCCCCCACTTACATGGCGTAGGCAACGAGTCTGCCACCTATGATAACGGTTCCTGGATGTCCTTCCGCTTGAGCTCTGATAGAGCAATCGGACCAAACTTAATCAATCGTTCCGCGTTCGCTTGCACGGACAGGTCAAGCTCCTCAGATCGGGGTTGTTGGTCCCTCTTAGGCGGACCTTGGCAAGTGTAAGGGACTCCGAGGTCTTCAATGTTGGAAAGAAAAAAGAAATGGTGGTCTTGCCCCTTCAAACTATCAAGGAGATCTACTGTTAAGACCGCGACATCAAGTGTCTTTTAAGACGTCTGGGAGTTGGTCCAGACGTCTGGATGCCTTCCCAGACGTCTGGAAATAAATTTTTGCGGCATACGATTGTGAGTCTGCGTGTGTGTGCACGCAGACTGCGCCCGTCGACTTGCAGGCGTTTTTCCTTTTCTTTTCTCTCTCCTCGACGCCTTCAAATACCCATTCCCCCTTCCCTCTCCCTCACCCATCGCCCCACCGTCCCCTCCTTCCAGCTTGAGCACGAGTGAGAGAGAGAGCGTGAGCAGCAGTTGCTGCCGGGTGCGCGCGGGGAGGAGGAGGTGCAGCGAGAGGGAGAAGAGACAGAGCACATGAGGAAGAGAGAGCAAGCTTGCCGGAGCAGCCCAGGGTCAGCCGGCGGGTGCGCAGCGGGAGAGTGGTGCTGGGGGAAGTTACCTCGGTGCTGCTGCAACTCAGGTAGCAGGCGGGTGAGCGCTGCGCGGCCGTGCGCAGCAGGCGGAAGGAGAGGAGGTCCTGATTCCGGGAAATTTTCCCAGAATCAAACATCTGGACCTACGTCCAGACGGCGCGGGGGACGTCTAGAGTGAGATCCAGACGTTTGAAAGGTACGATATTCTCATCCTTCTCTTTCTTGCGGATGAGGCCATGCAGGCCGTTCCATCGAAAGCCCTGAGACGTGTTGTGTTGAGAGTGGTTGCGTACGCGTGCAGGTTTCGTTTGGGAAGGCGCGAGGACACGCCCTCCCACACAGATCAGACGTCTGGGCAAGTCACTAGACGGCGGAGAGCGTCTCTAGACGTCCTGAGGGATAGAAGGACGTCTGGAACTAGGCCTAGACGGTTTAGCGGGATCCTGGACATCTGAAGAGTAGCGTAGAAGTAAGGTATGACCTGGACCATCTTTTAAGATGTCTGGAAGATGTTCCAGACGCCTGATTTGGATCAAAGTTGTCGTTTTTGACCCGTTTAGGGTCCGTTCGAGGTCCGATTTCCGCGTTTAAAATTTCATTCTTCTCAGAATTTGTTCCCCTACTTGTTTAACATATTTATATCCTATTCTGAGTGGTTCCTTGTGTTTGATCCTTATGTTAGGACCTCGTCCCGTTGCGGTTCTGGGGGTTGGGAAGGCACGCAGACCTGCCGATCACGCCTCCATTACTCCCGGTTTTGCAGGTAGAATGGCTTCCCTTGATTATTTACCAACATTAATGCATCTATGAGATAAATGATAGATCTTAGGGTATGGCATGAATCCTAGGATTGGAAAACTAGATTGAATGATAGATCCTAGGGTGTGGCATGAATTCTAGGAACAGAAACACTGAAACGAATGTCGTGAATATATAAATTGCAGTCTTAGAAAAGTAGATAGAATAATGATAATTGCCTGTAATTGGATAACAACTACTTGTATATGAATGGATATTAAATGTTGGAAACACGGGCTATATGAGAATAAAATTGAAATAATGAAACCTGGTATGGCTTGGCCTGAGAACCACGAGCATGAACTCTACGGGGAATTAGGAGTAGAACTCCTGGAAATGAATGGAATGGAACTGGAAAAGTGAATGGGAAAGTGTGTTGTCTCTGGGTACGTAGTACCAAGGGAAGCACAGGTTACCTCCTAATGCAGAGTAGAGCCAGCCGCCCTAGGGACCCGGGGTTAGGTCTGGCCACTTTGTACCGACTTTTGGCCCTCGCGTACACCGTACCGGGGAGAGCTACTAGTGTAGGGAGGGAGCTAGCCACACCACGGGCCCCAGGGTTCAGCTAGCCGCCCTACACCGACTTGTTAGGCCCACTGGGCAAACCAGGGTAGTCAGGCGAGGATGCACGGACTGTGGAGGGGCAAGACCCCTGTTTGGTTACTGTGGAGGGGCAAGACCCCTGTTACTGAGAGGGCTCTGCCCTATACTGGTTCGGTGCTGTGCTTTGGGGGCACCCGTTAACGAAAACGACTGACCGCGTGCCAGTGCGGGGTAGCTACCCGTGCGTTTATCACGCGTGCCGTAATCACCATTACGCCTGTCAGCGACCTTGGGGTGGTTGACTGAGGGTAGGACCACCACGGGGGACTCTCCCGGCCAGGAGAGCACCACGTGCTACTTCTACTTTTGGGAAAAGACTGCAATCAAAATCGTTCCCACGAGGAACATTTGAGATCAAGAGAAAGACCTGAGCAATAAACCAAGAAAGAGGAAATAGATAAATAAAGGAAGAAGGTAAAAACAACAGCTACTTGTTACCTTACTGTTTTCTTAGCTAGCTGGTCGCCACTCTACTCAGCGTTTCGCTGACGTGTCACCCTTTGTCACCTTTTCAGGACCAGGTGTTGAGCAGCCAGAGCCTGCGGCTGCGGAGGGTGCTGGGCCTAGTGGAGCCCAGTAGTTTTACTTGTGTTGTACTTACTGTACCATTTTTCTGTTGTAGTGAGTATATTCTGTTATACTTGTACTCTTTTATTGTAAGCATCATAATTATGTACCTGTTTAAATTCTCTACTGTTGTGGTGGTGTGTACTGTAGTAGTTCTTTTCTTTACTGTTGTACTTTTGTTACTGTTAGTTACTTGCATATTGAATGTAGTTTACTTTACTACTTTTTGGTTACTTTCTCGTTGGACGACTAGGTCTTAGGATCAATCGAGTCGGTTCGATTCTTGTGTCTTGCAAGGGTACGGGAATCGGGTTGTAACATCTACTATATGGTATCCAATTTGTAGGCTTACAGCATGTAAGTGCCTGATGGAGACTTGGCCTTATTCACCTTCAAGGGCATTAGCCCAAAAAGCAGGCAAAACAAAATGAGGGGGGCAATCCCCAAATGAAGGCAAAGGGCTATAAAAGCATTCAAAACCAGCTAGCAATTAAGGCTCAGCTAAGAAGGGGCGATGTTATAAAAGGAAAGGAAGGAATATAAAAAAGGGTTCAAAGGTACCCGTAACCCATACTTCATGGCATATCTACAGATGATAAACACATCATTCTTCCTATCTGAACATAAACGAGTCTCAGATTCACAAGCATGAAATGGTACTCCATCGAGCTCGTACTCCTCCAAGAAAGACAAAATCGTTGATCGGCTATGAAAGTTCGACGAAAAACTGTATAAAGTCCTAGTCTCAGCAGAGACTCTGAAAGAAGAAGCAATGGACTTATCCTTACTCGTAAAATCTGACATGATGATCCTTCCTTTAAGAAACCTTCAGACAATGATGCTCCGATAAAGGATGCTTGCTCACAGCACTCTGCCGAGAGTAAATTCCACACAGAATACTGTCTGAAGTAGGTGGATCATTAATCACGATCTACCATCCCTATACACTACAAAAGAATTAACTTTTAGAATCGGATATTTACCGATAATTTATGATAACAGCTAATAAATCAAAGAATTTACGAAGATTACATGCAATCCATTTGTATAGTGATATTAACGCTATCACCAGCGGCTTTAAATTTTCGCTGTCGATACTCGTGAAAAGCAAACTTTACCTGCACCTTAAACCCCCGCTTCCCCCATCAAACAGTATTCAGACGGCCAATAAAACCTTCCCTCCACAAAATCATTTCTACCCTACTTGCACAAAACCCTCCTCTGATGTCGATGCTGCATCCCACGACCATCTCACGGCAATGCTTTCTTGTTGCCCTCCTTCGTCCATCGTGGAGATCTTCTCCATCGTCGTCGAACGCTTGCACCTCCTCTTGCGACACCCTCCGTCCTTCGGCCCTCATCCTCCACGACGAAGATGGTAACCTTTTTCCTCCATCCTTTTCCCCTCCTCCCCCGACCTTACCTCGTGCGACAGCAACCCTCCTTCCAAACACTCCTCAGAACGGCGACGATAACCCTCCGCCTAAACCTCCTCCTCCAAGCCTTAGCAACCTCTACCAAACCTTGTACCCTAGAGCCCCTCCCCTTTGCCAAACCCCTCCCCCTTTTCCCCTGCAACCACCCCAAACGGTTGCTAAGGACCCCCTCGTATTGAATGGAAGACCTCCTTACATCCATCCCTCTCATCTTATTCAACAATAAACCTTATTCCCACATCCTCATTCCCACATCTAAAACCTCGCCACCGATTACGAGCTCACTCGATCTCTCCCGTCGCCGATCTGATGAGAGCTGCGAGAACATCGACATAAAGATAGAGGAGAGAAGAGAAATCGCTACAAGAGTTTGATCCTTGCGGCGATGGCCTCGATCCTACCAGGGACCGACCACCCTCCCTCGGACCACCAAAAGCTCTAGCCGAAGAGAAGGTACCTCAATCCTTGTAGAAGAGAAGCTCGATCCCCATGCTCTAATCCCTTAGATCCCATTTCTCTCAAATTTTCCCTAATTTTTACCAGTTTTTTTACATTTTCCAAGCTCGATCTTAAGGTTCGAGTGGGTCCTGAGCTGATCCCCCGTTGGATCTAATCCCCTTCCCATTCGATCCATCTCAGCATTTTGCTAGACATGTGATTTTGAGGTTTTCTGGGTCTATAATTCCTCTATGTTGCTCAAAGTTTTGACCTTTCCACCGATTCCTCTCGTTCCTCTTTAGTATTGCTTTCTTTGTGGTCGTTACTGCCTTCAGGTTTTGTCGATAGCTGCTTTGATGCCATCATTTGTGAATTTTTTTGTTTTAGTTTTACTTTTTATTTTTTGTTTCCTTACTTGATTTGTGTGGTGGAATGATGCATGTGAAATGTTGGTTTTTCAAGTGGTGGCGTAAGAACGTAGAGAGTACATCGTCTGTTGATCAACAGAAGTACTCACTTGGTGCCTTAGCGTAAAATGTTGGTTTTTGTTTCTGTTCCTACATGGGGATTTCCAGATTTGTTTGTTAGCTAGGCTTGATCTTGGACTAGTGGTTGATTGTGTCAATCTTTCTTTGCTTAAGGTTGCTAATTAGCATTTGATCTTATTGTATAGGCAATCAATGGATGTCATCGTGGAACCAAAAAAAGAGTGAAGGTTTGAGACTTTCATTTTTTATACCTTGATCTTTTTTTTGGACGGCTAGGTATGTTCTTTTGGTAGAGAGTGTGCATGGTTTTTGTGCCTTCCAACTATTCGATGAAATGCTCCGATGGGGTTTATTACCTTTTATGTATATGTTTCAATATTTAAGATATTTCCCTTAGATATGGATTCAAAATAGTTAAAATGAGCTATTTAAGTCACAAAGCTCAAATACAAGTAGATAGTTCCCTTTGTTTTATTGAGATTTCCATCTTTGGGTTTAGATTGGTGGTTGCTACCACTTTGGAAGAAAAGATGCATTGTTGTTGAAAGTAATGCTGTTGTTCTATATGTAACACTGAGCAAGAGTGAGAGACATAGTTAACTGGAAAATCCAAGAATTAATTCCATGATTGGATTAGACCTTCATTAGTGGTAGCACCCAAGAATGATTAAGAGTTAGATGTTGATTAGAATGCAACTTTGTAGCAGCTTTTTCAAATATTTTCCTAAAAGATTTGTACTCCAAAGTTTTTGGTTCACTTGCATAAAGGTCTGGATCAAATAAATTCTAAGAATAAAATGAAATTTTTGATAGTTGAGAACATACTGATCCTTTCAAAAAAAGAACATACCGAATAGAAACTAAAATATCTACTTTAAACCTAAAACTAAAGTTCCAAAGAGGATAATAACCTCTTGGACCATAAACTTGAAGTTGATGTGAAGAAGCATCTTTTTTGTGCTTCAATGCTCGAAACTACTGTCATCAGCAAATGTTACCCTTTTTCTCCTTCTGCTATCTGTTGTAGAAAACAAGGTGCCCCTAAAGCACGTCATAGCCTGTCATAAAGAGAATAAACTGATCCTAGCAAGTGTCTCATTTATGTTCTAAATGTCAAAAAGAATGCAAAGCAATGACATGTACAAATCACAGCAAAGACAATTCCATATCACGTTGGACTATAAAATAGTAGTATGACATGACTAGAGACATTTAAAAGAATACAGGTTCTCAGTTAACACCTTAACTCTTTTTTGGTGCAAAACACCTTAACTGTGTTTTTTTTAAATCATAAGAAATAATAAATATTTATTAAAAGATACGAAAGCAATAGTCTTTGGTACGAGAATGATCAGAAGTAATTAATGTTTGCTGCACCTTGCTGGAAACTATCATAAAACAGAAGTAGAATATATGAATGATGGAGTAATAAGAAAACCATGGTCGAGATATTGATTAAATATTAGGGAATAACAAAGTTATGCCTCAACTATGTGCTTGAGACCATGGTAAACAGAGAAAGGTACGAGTGTAGGTACAAAGTTGGGGAGGAAAGTAAAATATACAACTCCTTACTTCAATGCACTCTCCTGCTATTTTTGTATAGTGTTAATACTTACTAATAGCACCATTTCTTTCTTTTTTCCTCTCCCAGCTGCAGGGATCAGAGAAAGGAAGGGGAGAACAATATAGCACTTCGTTGGTAGGGTGCTCGCTAGAAGGATTAAGGTTGTGCCCACTCCATTCAACCACTCATTGTTTGGTGCTTTTGTTCCCATTGGGGCTATCGGGAATAAGTTGATTGGGGCATGATTCTCCCCCTTGATATAAGATGCAATGTTTGAGTACGAAATTCAAGAACAAAGGCTAATTAGCACTAGCCAAAAGCCTTTTAGGGACTCTCAACAATTTTATATGTATGTTCACTTCAGACTATCAAATATGCAACATTGTTATCAGGTGTTTCTCCTAATGCAATCAAATATATGGCAGTTCAGTTACTGAACGCTGAAAACCAATTCTCTAAAGATTGAACAATTATGGATGGTGGCATAACAACACTTCACATGGCTGCTTTGGGTAGGCAGTTTGACTGTGTGTACTTGCTGCAAGAGGTGAAAACAAATCCTTATGGAATGACATACGATTATGGTTTCTCAACTAGATTGATAGATATATCTAGACAAAGCAATGAGAATTGACCAACATATTGGAATTTGTATACTTCAATGATTCCAATGTAGTTTGGATTGGAAAGATGTAGGAAGTATTCCTTTTGCATTATGCAGCATGTGTAGGAAATATAAAATGGTGTGAGGTAAATATATCCATGGGTTTGTTTATGATTTTTAACTTTACCACAAGACTACAATTAACGTCATTTTACTTTTTAAATGTTTTGATTTCTTTGTACGGTAGGTTATTCTTGCCAGAGGTTCCAGGAACTTAGTCTTGAATTGCAAGGTGTACCCACTTCTTTTTGCATCTATTTTTATATCAATTTCTTTTAAGTTAATCTGAGTCACTTTGGCCACGTTGTTTCAAGTGGCACTACAAAATTAATTACCTATATCAACGGAGAGATTACATAAATGCTTTAAATGTGTTGCTATAAAACTCATTAAATGTCACTAATTTTATCATCTACACATACATTCATTTTTTTTTTCCCTTATTCCATTTTAATCTTTCTAACCCCAGGCCCTATCCTCTCAAACCCAAACAAAGCACCCCACCCCAGCGCCACCTTGCCTCCTCTCCAACTCGTCCTCTTGTCGTAATCGATTGCATCCACCCTGCTCTCCTTCGTTCATCTCATCCATCTACCTTCACCACAGTTCCTCTCCTGCTCCCTCTCCCTAGCCCTCGTCTCCTCTTTGAAGCTATAAGTCAAATGCCATTGATGCCCTTGACTCTCTTAAGCTTGCAACACCCTCCGTCATCACCACCTCTACATAGGTCACCACATCCTCGTGATGATCTCTCCATGCCTCTCTCTCAATGATCTCTAATATGAGTAGGTCTCCCCCACCCTTCCTTACATAACTCACTAGATTTTGCGCAAGTTTGTGTAGATCTCTCTTCAATCTCTATCTTTGTTCTCTCTATCTCTCACTCTTACAAGTAAGATCTCTCAGATTTGATCAAACTCACTTGGATCTTAATTATGGGATCTCTTTCAAATCTTTTACTTGGTTTGTGTTTGAGATCAAACCTTTGGTCAAATCTACACTCAAGATCTCCCACTCAATCTCGTTCTCGATATCTCTCGGTATATGTGTTGATCTTTCTTGTAAGGTTTAACGAAATGCTACGGTGGGAGGGAGGGTCGAGATGGTGTAGGCTAGGTGTTTGATAAAATGCTGCAGTCGGGTAAGGTGTGAGGTGGTGGTGTAGGTATGGTGTTTGATGGAATGTCATAGTAAGGTGGGTGAAAGGGAAGGGAAGGGATTATAGGATTCAAGACTGACGAACAAATGCATATGAACAAATTAGGAAGTTGGCATTCTTGATCTGTATGAGAAACTTGAGGGGGAGCACTGGGCCGTACACAAGTTAATGGACCAAAAGTGTGGATTAGTATGGTGCTTTTGTGTTTTTGGAAGTGCTTGGAATGTTTCGTTATATACTTAAGTCACATAGATATAGCTTGATATTTGAGAAGAAATTAAATTTAGATGCATACTTGATCAATCATGACCCGAGCAAGATTCTGAAAAGCGTAGAGGTTTCCACCATTTACCAAAGCTCTGAAGTAAGAAACAAAGTCGTCTATATTATATTGTGAAAAAAGGGGTAAAATAAAATTGTAGGCTTACTAGCATTGCCTACAGAAAATCTAAAATCTGATTTGAAAATGGTGCACCTCACATTAGAACACTATGCTACCTCGTGCACACAACTATAGAATGACAATATGGATAGCAATTATCTTGGAATATGATTGGAGAATAGGACTATCGATTACATCAAAATCTAAATGAAAGCCTCTTTTTAATTGCGCAAATATTTTCGGGTAAACGATGTGATACAAAAACTACATTTTGCTAAACATGTTCGTATCCAGAAACATAGAAGTTAAAAATCGAGATCTAATATGTAACTTCTACTAATGCTAATCTTGTACATCTTAGGGAGGTCACCAATATCCGAGTAAAAAATGCATTTTAGGATAATACTAAGCCATCATGTTCATTCTACTAGTGAAATATTCAATCCATCATGTCTATTAAAAGAACAAACAGCAGCACTAAAAGCCCTTTACTATTGAAGACAGCCATTCATGTTATAACCCAGTTTCTAGATTCTTACAGGATCCTAGATCGACTCGCCTCGATTAATCTTAAAACCTAGTCATCCAACAAAAAATAACCAAAAGTAGGAAATAAATCACAATTACACATGCAATATAACTAAACAGAAGAAAAAATAAGACGTAAAGGAACAATAGAGTTAAAAGTCTCAACAAAGTAATATATGCCATCATAACAACAGCGGAACAGAAGATAGAAAGTAATAGGGATAGTAAAATAAGTGTCTAGTACTCAACTACAACCGTAGAAAACTAAAGAGTTGGAAAGAAATAAGTATGGTTGGGCTTGGCTAGACCCAGCACCTTCTGCAACCAGAAACTCGGATTGCTCAACTCCTGGTCATGAATAGGGTTACGAAAAGAGAGTCAGCGAACGCTGAGTAGAGTGGTGTTTACATTATTTATGTGCAAGTAAAGTAAAACAAGCAATTATGTTTTATGTTTATTTCTATTTATCTCATTTATGTATTTCTGATTCATTTATTTTACAAAGGATCCAAGTATTTCTTGATTTTGCTTATTCATTGTGGGAACGATCTTGATTGCAATCTTTTCCGTGGAGTAGATGGTACATGTGTTTTCCTGGTCGGGAGAGTTCCCCTACGGTAGTCCTACACCCAGTCAACTACCCCGAGGTCACTGTCGTGATGTAGCGGTGACTACGGCATGCGTGATAAGCGCACGAGTAGCTATTCCTCACTGGCACGCGGTCCGTCGTTTCCTCTAGCGGATACGCTTAAAGTACAGCACGGAACAGTATAGGGCATTGCCTTCTCAGAACAGAGGTCTCGCCCATCAGGATCAAACAGGGGTCTCGCCCCTCTATAGTCCGCGTACCCTCATCTGACCACCCTGATTTGCCCAGAGGGCCTAAAAAGTCGGTGTAGGTTGGCTAGTCTTAACCTCGGGTCTCGTGGGATGGCTAGCTCCCTTCCTACACTAGTAGCACACCTCGGTACTACGTATGCGATAGCCAAACAAGAGTCGGTGTAGAGTGACTAGTCCTACCCCGGGGTCTCAACCCAAGGGACGGCTGGCTCCCCTTTTAGTATAAAAGGGACAGTTGCTCTCCTTGGTACCGTGTATACAAGGGTCAGCTCACTTCCCGTCTACATACCAGATTCCTTTCATACACATGAGTTCTACTCCTAATTTTCCGTAGGGTTCATACTCATGTTCATCTCATTATCAATATCCAGATCATACTATCCAATTCTCAATTTTCCATCACGTATAGGCAGCTCATGTTTTCATGTCTAAAACAATATCTCCTAATTATACTAATACCATTGTTAGCAATTTATTTTAACATGCGCTAAAGTAAACAGTATAGCTTAAAACATGCTCATACATTTCTACCATAGGGTTCATTTCACATCCTAGAGTTCGATCCAATTATTTCAAATAAGTACACTCTTATTTAAATATTAACAACTGAATTAAACCACTCTGCCGGGTATTACAGGAGGAATGGGGTCTGTATTGCAGATCTCGTTATCTCTGCAGGTCCTGAACATGCCACCGGCTGGTAACCTGTACTAGCGATTAATTCACATCAGATGGGTCAAAAATAGTAAGTACTCAACACTAACACGTAGAGAAACTCGAGTGGAAAACAATGATACTTCGTTTGCGGAAATCTGATTTTGTTTGGGTTCTGAACTGGCCAAAAACACGATTACTGTTCAAAATCAATCCTAGATGTCTTAAAAGACGTCAGATCTTACCTCTCACTTCCTGCGGCTACCTCAGATGTCTAGACTCCTCTGCAATCGTCTGAGGAGAGTTCCAGTCATCTAACCTTCCTTCTAGTCGTCTGGAAGTACCGTCGGACGTCCGACGAAGTGGTTGGACGTTCGACGAAGTGGTTAGACATCCAAAAGTGCTTGGAAAGGCGCACCGCACGCCTTTCCAACGCCCTTCAGTTGTGTACGAAGACACAGACGCATTATTAGCCAGACATTCTTGTGCTACAGCCTGCATGGCGGAAAGTAGAATAGGAAACACATACCTTCACGCGATAGTATGCCTTCAGACGTCCGGCTTCAGCTCCGGACGTCCTGATGCCTCTACATACGTCTGGTCGACCCTCTAGACGTCTGATACTGGAAAATTTCCAGTACCAGAACCTCCTTTGCGACGCTGGCTTCCTCACAGTGCCGCCCGCAACACGCAGCAGCAGCCTCAGTAGCTGCAGAGGGCCGGGAGGTCGCCTCCCCGAGCCCCTCCTCGCACACATGCTCGTCGCTGCTCATGCAATCTCCTCCGAGCTCCTGCATGAGCTCCGTCGAGCTCCTTCGACCTCGACCGTCCCTTCATGTTCTTCCTCTCTCTCCCTCTCGTTCTCCCTCCACGCTTCCACTGCGCTCTCCTCCTCCACATCCTGCCTCTCTCGCTGTGCTGGAAGGAAGAGAGGAAGGTGAAGGATGAAGGTGGTGGTGGCTGGTGGAGAGTGGTGTGGATGAGGGGAAGTGGGGGTTTAAATAGAAGGGGATTTAGGGTTTGGGGTGAGGGGATGGAGGAGAGAGAAAGACTCAGCGTGCTGCCCATGTGCAGAGCGAAAAGAACGTACGATATTTTTCTGCTTTCAGACATCTGGCACTTCATCCAGATGTCTGACGGTTAGTCTAGACGTCTTAAATACCCCAAACAGGTATCGGGTCATTTCAATTCAAGAACGTAATTTTTACTGTAGCACCTTAAAAATAATAGCCCATGTCTAAAGCAAGGTTCGGAGGATTTACTCAGGCTTGTCCTTGTGAATTCCATAGTCGCTGCATTAATTGATCTCTCATATGTCTACTTCAACGATTCCTGTAAGGATTCTCTACTCTGATTATGTGACAGAAAACAAACAACCACCGATCCTCATGGATACTAATAATAAAAAGCACAATAAAGACTTGCATTCACTTGTGTTAATTTGTTAGAGGACCTAATCTAATATTGCTCACTTTGGTTCTTCTTCTTCTTTCTTCTTTCAGGATGTCGTGCAGCAGATCACAAAGGTGTTTGGGACCAAGCCTAATTTGATCGTTGGGAACTGTAGTAATGGGAGCCTTGTGTTGACTCTAATGGGAGAAGACATGGATGTTACTTTTGTTTGTATCAATTTGAAATTAACACACACACATGCAACCAAATGTAGCATTCAACTTAATGTACTCGCAATGATTGGAAACATATGCTAACTGCTAAATTATGTTGGTAAATTGTAGTGCATGATTGCTCATGCCTTAGGAGAAAACTAGTACCCCAACTCAGATCTCAAATGGAAGAAGCTTGAGGACCACTACCCCTTCTCCAGAAATTAAGAGATGAATGTCATATTGCATATGATGTACTTAAGAGATGAATGACTTCTCTACAAATATTTCCTTTGTTGCCTTTTTATCTCTAGCTCCCATAGCTCTTTGTTATGCCAAATTACTATTTTTGTCATCTTTTTATTTCCATGAGATCAACAAGAACTATCTTCTAAATAATTATTGATATCATGCTTTGTCGTGTTCATCTCATTCATGGTGTAAGTAGAATCAATGAACTTGTTAAATGATGATTTTGACATTTACTTATATACTCGTTTTACATAATTTCAGTAGGAATAGTTGTTTTCTAATTGAATTGGTGACAATACCTTCCATACTGAAGTTTACTCAATACCATTGCTAGTAGTAGTGAATCTGCTTGTGATCTACCCTTTTACATGTTTGATTAGATCTGTGTTCGATGAATCTTTCCTTATGCTAATAATTAGAAGCATTGCCTCAGGTTGAACTACTTGATGCTTCCTCCAAATGCACCAAAGTGTGCCAGCCACAATAACCATCATGATTGATTTATGAACTTCATGCATAGGGATGAGGAGGTGATGAGGGCTTGAGTATTATTAGATGTTACTCTTGTTTGCTCTTTCTTTGAATTCCAGGTGAACTATTTCCCTTAGAGGTTTGATCTAGTTTAACATGCAGAGAAGTTCCCCATTCCTTGTATTTTGATTGGGAAGCATGAAAAGGTGAATTTTCCTTCTGCTTATCTCATATTGTAGAAATTCTCCCCTTTCACTATCTGAATTGGATTCCATATTTCACTTTTCACCTGTAGCAATCTATTCAGATTCATGCTTTTTTTTCTTTAATGACTTCCATTAATCAAGATCAAATGACTCGCCTCCAGTAGAGGCAAGTTACGTGCCTCTTTCGATCTTTTTTAAAGAACTCGCCTTTTGTAGAGGCATGTTCTTCAGAAGTCTTTTTTTGCAGCAACAGCTGCTGAACCTCTTTTTTGCTGTGACTGCTGTTAAACCTGCCACTGTTGCTATTGAACTTCTACTTTACCTTTTCAAACAAAAAAAATTGATGTCATTTATATATCCCCATGTTTATTATAACTGCTACTACAATCCCTTTAGAGTTCTTTGCTTAGGTCATAATTGAAATTGAAGACACAATGAAGATAAGAAAAGGTTGAGTTCAAGCTTCAAATGATTGGAGTGCTACCCAATTCAACAATTCATAAGGTATGCTCATTTCTGGATGACAAGAACTATAGTCATATCAAATCTTTTTGCTTCATTTCTAGATGAAAAGAGGAGCTTATTAAAATTTTAATTTGAAGAAAGAAAGAAGGAAGATCTAACTTCTGAAATTAATCTATGAGCCTAAGTTAACGGATTGAATTCAACTAAACTTAAGAAAAATGGATAGGCTTTTTGGATGCCACCATATGAGTAATTTGTAATGTTACTAAAACATCAGAATTTCACAATCCCTAAGAATTTTTATGATAATGGATAGAGAACCTGTAGCACTATAAAATTAATAGAAAGCTATCTTTTACTGTCTTAGTGTTTATATGGTAATAAAAGCATGACCTTAGTTGGTGGTCATCCATTCCTTTAGAAGCAAAATGTGAAACAAGCGGTTTTTATGGGAAAATTGAAAAGGACATGATGTACCTTTCATAGAAACACGGTAAAAGACCAAATCGACAGTGGTAAGCGTAAGGGAGGCTAAGTCCAACCATCCCCCCATGATCATACAATTTTGGGCCTCAAGGTGGAGTTGATTAACCTGAGGTTCTGCAACTTGTACAAAAATAGATACTAAGAGATTTTTCCAAGTGAAATAAAAAAATATATACCAAAGTAAAAATATTCTAGTAGATATTATTTTCTTTTCTATACAAACTATAATTGGTGTTCAAACCAAAGCAAAACTTGTTTTTCATAATGTTTACAACTGGAGTTTTAGAATTTGGTTATCCATGTGCATGGTATATGGAAGATGTCAGGCACCCTTTCTTTACATGAATTTTGCTCTAAAGGGGTGCAATATTTATGCTATTGATTTCATTTGATCATTTGGACAAGAAGCAGCACTGGAGTCCAATTTGGCAGGGTCATAAAGGATAAGGGGCCATTTTGTTCAGATCCACATAAGAATCAAGATTCGAAGTGTTGATTTCGACGCCGTGCCGATGAAACTGTAAGTATGCATTTCGTGGGTATGCTGTGGAAATGTCTGTTTTTCGATGGTAGATTTTGACGATTTCGACGGTAAAAAGAAAAAATGACATTTCGAGGCACATCGAGGGTATGCCGATGTATGCCGATGCATGCCGACAGAAATAACAGAGATTAAAATTTGAAAGGCAACTAAATCAAGGTGTTAGAAACATATTTACAGTTGTATATAAGCCTATATGACAAAAAATAATTGTTATTTGATAAAAAATCAACGTGTGTGTGTTAAAATTTCCCTCTAAATTCTTATCTCAAAAAAATTGCTTCCTTCAGTTTCACCCTCCCGTCGCTCCAATTCCCATCGCAGCCTTTCCCCCACCCAACAGACGGTAGGCATGCTGTTGGTTTCGTCAGCAACTGTTGGCATGTTGGCGAAATCTTCAGCATGTTGGCGAAATCTTCGGCATGTCGACGGTTTACTTGTAAATCGACACCATCTTTGTGTCGACATGGTCTTCGAAAATCCTCTTGTTGATGGCATGTCGACGGCATATTGTCGGCATTTAAATCACTGATAAGAATGGGCAAAGGTTTAAGTAGTTCTAGATCCACATAAGAATGGGCAAAGGTTTAAGTAGTTATTTGACTATTTGGTTGGAAAGGATAGGACATACTTACAACTTTTTTAGTTTCTTGTTAGTCTCAATGGAACCCCAAAATCTCAACCAAATACATTGAAGTCAAGGGTGAAAATCTGTTTGCTTGTATTATTATCATTTCTGAAATGAGCAATGATTTCTTGTCTATAAGTCTAGTAAGTAATTAAAATTGAATCATAAACATCAAAATTCTGAATTGTCTATGTAGGTTTTGCCTCCATCCCATTGGGGTATTTTTATCATTTCAGGAGGCATACTTTGCCTTTTTATAACATTAATTTTATGTTCTCTAATCATATTCTCAATGTTCCAATCATTGAAGCCATGAGTTTGTATTTGAAATCTCTTTGATCCTTCAGAAGAGGCCCTTGCTAGTGGCAGAGGAATGTAAGTTCCCCATTCCTTCACTTTTGTCTCTTGGATTCATTCTTGGACTTATTAATTCGATGCTGATGTCTAGAAAATGTGGTTGCTTGAAATTTCATCTTGCTTAAGCTTTATCTTATTTCGGTTGAGGTTTCACACAATGCCAATTACTAAAGATGCAATGATGGCCACTTGGCAGTTGATATGCAGTGAAACTGCTTATAAATTAAACACTATTGTTGAGGTTTGCTCATTTATTTTTGCTTGCTTAGATGGAGTTTGGAAATTATGCAAATAATGACATGTTGTGTAGATTAATAGATGTAACTACCTTACATTTTGATTGAGATATGCTTTTCATCCTTTCACTATTCAGGTTGGCTATAAATACAAATATGAGCTGGTGTCACCATTAGTAGTTGGTATGGTAGAAAAGATGGAGGAGCGTCACAAGAGTAGCTTAACAATCTCACGACTCAGGTGGAGGAACTTCGTGAAGATAGGAAGGAGCATAAACAATTAATCGAAAAACAAAATCAGAAGATTGACCGCCTATTTGACCTTGTTACTACATTTGTTGAGTATACACCACATTTTTGTCGTCGTGACAATAATGATGTGTCCCCTTGACATGGTTCGGTAGATCTTTAGATTTATTTATCTATGTTGGAAATTATGTTGAAAACTGTTATATTATTTGGAAACTATGTTGAGAAACTTATGTTCTAAAACTTTTGTATATGCTATACTTTTATAAGTTCGACTTTTATGTGTTCTAAATTTTATTTTGTTGGATTATATTGTTTGTATGTTATTATGTGAATACTATGTGATGGAATGCACACTTTGTATATAAGTTATTATGTAAATGCTATTTGAGTTTCATCTTATTATATGAATGCTATGTAAGTTTCATGTTATTATGTGAATGCTACAGATTTACATGTACATGATTGGTATACAGGTTATTAAGTGAATGTTATATTATATGATGACATATAGGTTATATATGTTATAATGTCTACATCGACGATTATGAAATTGTCATGAAAGGAAATAGACGTTCAACATCTTTTACCGGCGGTTTTTATCATTATCACTAAACATTTTACCAATGGATTTAAAACTATCGTTATAAGTTATATCAGCGGTTATATAACCCATCGTAAAAGGTTACATTTACCGGTAGTTATCAAACCCTTGGTAAAAGGTTACATTAATCGGCGGGTAACAAAATTGTTAGCAAAGGTAAACATTTGCTGATGGTTCGTTTTCACAGCAGTTTTCAATATATGTTGGTGGTTCTTGTCAAAACTGACAGTGAAGATCTTTGTCGACGAGGGATTTGCTGTCAATTCTTAGTGACAGTTTTATACCATTTGTCGATGGTTTTAAACCTCCGCAAAAAGGATGATTTCTTGTAGTGTATATAACCCCCACGAAGGGTGGTTCCTCCCTTTTAGGGCACAACTTTCGAAAAAATTAAATCCCACGGATTCCAAATCTACCGCCAACGGTGAAGAAAACCTCAACCATCATTACAGACATTTAATATCCCTTACGAGTATATCCACCACCATAGACATGGTAGTCTCATCAATGACAGGCATGACACTTGAGGCCTTCGTCTCATCATAACGGCAATTAATGTTGATCTTCTCAAATAACAAGACAAAATATCAATCCTGATGTAATTGGCAATTACTCGTGGGAGTCGAACAAGCCCATGCACCTCATGACCGCTTCTTAAGGTCGACTTTAAAGCGGGCATACTTGCCTCATGACCACCTCTTAAGGTCGGCATTAAAGCAAGTAGACATGTCTCATGGCCTCCTCTCAAAGCCAGTGATACAGTAGGCACATGTGCCTCATACCATGTTATGACCCGGTTCCCGAATCCCTACAGGATACGAGACAGGACCGACTCGATTGATTCCAAGACCCAGTCGTCCAATAAGAAAGTAACCAAAAAGTAAGAAAGTAAACTACATTCACTATACCAAGTAATTAATAGTAACAAAAGTGCAGCAGTAAAGAAGTAAAACTACTACAGTACACACCACCACAACAGTAGAAAGGTAACCAGATACAGGAATATAAAGTACAGAATGTAAGAGTACAAAGGTGTAAGAAACTACTCACTACAATAGAAAAGGAGTACAACAAGAAGCTACAACTACTGGGCTTTACTGGACCCAGCACCCTCTGCAGCCATAGGCTCTGGCTGCTCAACACCTAGACCTGTAAAGGGGTTATGAGTACAAAACGTCAGCGAACGCTGAGTAGAGTGACAACCAATTAACTAAAACAGTAAAGGTGGACAAGTAGCTCTTGTTTTTCAATTACTTTAACTAATTATTCTTTTTCATCACTTGGTTTATTTATCAGGTCTCTTCCTTGACCTTGAATGTTCCTTGTGGGAACGATCTTGATTGCAGTCTTTTCAGAAGAGTAGAAGTCGCACGTGGTGCTCTCCTGGCTGGGAGAGTCCCCCATGGTGGTCCTACACCCAGTCAACCACCCCAAGGTTACAGACAGACGTAACAGTGACTACGGCACACGCGATAAGCGCACGGGTAGCTACCCCGCACTGGCATGTGGTCAGTCGTTTCCGTTAGCGGGTATGCTCAAAGTACAGCACGGAACCAGTATAGGGCCTAGCCCTCTCAGTAACAGGGGTCTAGCCCCTCTCAGTAACTAAACAGGGGTGTTGTCCCTCTATAATCCGCGCACCCTCGCCTAACTACCCTGGTTTGCCTAGTGGGCCTAATAAGTCGGTGTAGGGCGGCTAGCTGAACCCCGGGCCCCATGGGGTGGCTAGCTTTCTCCCTACACTAGTAGCTCTCCCCGGTACAGTGTACACGAGGGCTATAGAGTCGTTGCAAAGTGGCCAAACTCACCTTGGGTCTCAACCCGAAGGTGGCAAGCACCCCTCTACACCAAGAGGTAATATGCGCTCCCCTTGGTACCATGTACTCAAGAGGTAGCACATTTCTCGTCGCATTCCCATATCCATTCCATATATTTCCAGTAGCTCAACTACTATTTCCCCATGGGGTTTATGCTCATATTTCTCAGGCCATGCTATACAAGGTTTCATTATTTCTATTTCCATTCTCATATTATACATATGCAACTTGCAGTTTTATCGTTCACATTTCCGTACACAGGTTATATACAGGTAGCTCGTATTTCCATCATTCACGTTACCATCCTTAATTTATATACATGCAGCTCGTATTATATCATTTAACGTATACACAGGAATTCACATGCAACAGTTTGCTAGCACAAGTACTTTACATTTCACAGGCAGCTGTTATTTATTTACAAGCAATTGTTATTATTCTATCTACTCATTCAAGACTGAAATTCAATCATCCATTACAGACATTTCAAGTGTTTCTCGCCCTAGGATTTATGCCATAACCTAGGTTCTAATCATTCATTTCACACATGCATTTGGGTTTTAATTAAATTAAGGGGAAGCCACTCTACCAGTAAACCTAGGAGTAGCTCATGTGCCTCAGCAAGCCCCGAACCCGCAACGGAACGAAGTCATATCACAAGGATCAATCACAAGAGAATACTCAGAACAGTATAGAAAGTCTTCTAACAAGTAGAGGAATTCATATGGAAAACACGGTATCTTATTTGTGGAAAACAGACCTCAAACAGACCTTAAACGGGTCAAAAATAGTGTTTCTGACTCAAATTAGACGTCTGAAACACCTTCCAGATGTTTTAAAAGGGTCCAGTAATGTACCTAAGCCTCTACACCAATCCTCAGATGTCCAGGAACTCTTCTGAATCGTGTGGACCCAGCTCTAGACGTCCGACCACCTCTCCGGACGTCTGGAAGCACTTCCCGTCTTCTGGTATGTCGCCCAGACGTCCGAAATGCGTGGGAGGGTATGTTCCGCACCTTCCCAAAGCGAAATCTACACGAAATCCACCAAATGTCCTAAAAAAGGCATGCAATAGTGTCTCGGCGGAGCGACCTGTATGGCCATATTCGCAAAGAAGACGTACTTTTGCGAGACTTCCTCCTCAAATGTCTAGAACCTCCTCCAGACGTCGGCTACGTTGTCTGGACGTCGCTCCAAACGTCTGATTCTGGGAAAAACCCAGAACTAGACCCTGCTTCTACCCTCTCGCGTTGCGCGTGGCCGCACCCTCTCGCCTGCAGCAGTGTCGGGGAGGACCTCCCCGACGCACTCCTTCGTCTCGTGCACGCACTGCTCCGGCCGCACGTTCACTGGCGAGCTCCCACGCGAGCTTGCAAGCTCAACTCCTCTCCTTCTCACGTTGCTCCTCTCCTTACGCCACTCCCGCGCTCTTGCTCGCGCCTGCCGCTCTTGCTGGAGGGAAGAAGGAAGGTGGCTGGGAAGTGAGGGGAACGAGAGAGGAGGGGGCTTTATAAGGGTGAGAGTTTAGGGTTTCGCTGGGGGCGGAAAGAGAGAGGAGGAAAATGAGGGGGGTACTGTCTGCGCGCAGCACCTGCGCAGACGCGAGCTCGTACTCAAAATTTTTGATTTTCAGACGTCTGGGAATAAGTCCAGACGTCTTACCAGACGTCTGACCCTCAGTCCAGACGTCTTACCAGACATCTGACCTAAAATCCAGACGTCTTAAAGGGCTTAAACAACACAGGTCTTAACATCATAACAAATTTAAAGGAAGTTTCGTCCCTGAAACTTGAGCTAGCTGGGGTGCGGAAAAAGAATAACATACGCATAACAAACTTAAAGAGGACCGAAGCCGGTTCGAAAAGACATACCCTCAAAAAGCTCCGGGTACCGCTCTCGCATTGCCGCCTCAGGCTCCCAGGTAGCCTCCTTGTACCTTTGGTTCCTCCACAAGACCTTCACCAGGGGTACCTGCTTCCGTCTCAGACTCTGGACAGCTCTGTCTAGTATCTGCACTGATCGCTCGGGGTAGGTCTGGTCGTCACCCACCTCAACACTCTCGTGGCTCAGAACGTGACTGGGATCGGCGATATACTTCCTGAGGTTGGACATATGGAACACATCATGCACACTAGAAAGCTGGGGAGGAAGGGCAAGCCTGTAAGTAATGGGTTCAACCCGCTCCAGGACCTTAAAGGGTCCCACAAACCTCGGCGCAAGCTTCCCTTTCACCCCAAAATGCTACAGGCCCTTCATGGGTGAAACGCGTAGAAAGACGTGGTCCCCAATCTCGAACTGCACCTCTCTGCGCTTCTGATTGGCATAGCTCTTCTGTCTGCTCCTGACAGTGTGAAGCCGTTTGTGAATCTGCTCAACCACTTCCTGACTCTGCCGGATCAGCCTGGGGCCAACCTCCCACTTGGTCCCCACCTCAACCCAACTCAAGGGCGTAGTACACCTCCATTCGTACAGAGCCTCATAGGGTGTCATGCCGATGCTCGAGTGATAGCTGTTATTATATGCAAACTCTGCCAGGAGCAAGTGCTCCTCCCAAGAGCCTCTCCAGTCCAGTACACAGGCACGTAAAAGGTCCTCAAGCGTCTGTATCGTGCGCTCTGACTGTTCGTTCGTCTGGGGGTGGTATGCCGTGCTGAACCTCAACCGTGTTCCCAAAGCCTGCTGAAACTCAACCCAAAATTGGGACGTAAAACCGGTATCCCGGTCGGATACAATCTCACGCGGAACTCCGTGCAGACGTACCACGTCATGGATATATCTCTCTGCCAACTGTGCTGGTCCCATGGTGGCTCGGATCGGCAAGAAACATGCCGTCTTCATTAATCTGTCTACAATCACCCAGACAGCGTCGTGTTCTCGCTGGGTAACGGGCAAGCCCACCACCAAGTTCATGGTGATGCTCTCTCACTTCCACTCTGGCACTGGAAGTGGCTGTAACAGCCCTACAGGCCTCTGATGCTCAGCCTTCACCTACTAGCACACCAAACACTGCTGCATGAATTCACCTACATCCCACTTCATTCTCCTCCACCAAAAGTTACGTCTCAGATCATGATACATCTTTGTGTTCTCGGGATGTATGGTGAACCTGGAATCGTGTGCCTTAGTCAGGAGCTTTTTCAACAACTCCTCGTCCCTGAGAATGCACAAACATCCCCTCATGCGCAGCACCTCGTCAGTAAAGGAGAAGTATCCAGGGTCCCCTAACAGTACTCTATCACGCAACGATTGTAGGTGCGAGTCTGCCATCTGTCCCGTAATGATGCGGTCTAAAAGCTCTAGCCTCATCTGTCGCGTCACAGTCACTGCCCCACAGTGCCCCAATAACTCTAGGGGTCGCCAACTGCCCATCTCCTCCATGAGTTTCCAACTCTGTGCCTGTAAACTGGCCAACTGGGCGGGCACCTTACGTTGGCCTTCCCCGGATGGTATGAAATGCTGCAGTCATAGTCCTTTAGGAGCTCTAACCAACGTCTCTGTCTCATGTTGAGCTCCTTCTGATCAAACAAATACCTGAGGCTCTTATGATCTGTGAATATCTCAAAGGTCTCATCGTATAGGTAGTGCCTCCATGTCTTCAGTGTGAAAACGATAGCTTCCAGCTCTAAGTCGTGGGTAGGGTAGCTATGCTCATGGGACTTCAGCTGCTGCGAAGCGTAAGTGACAACGTGCCCTCGCTGCATGAGCACACCCCCTAACCCCTACAAAGAGGCATCCGTGTACACAATGAACCCGCCACTGCTGTCCGGAATGGTAAGCACAGGAGCCGAAGTCAGTCTCTCCTTCAACTCCTGAAAGCACGCCTCACAAGTGTCTGTCCAAGAAAAGGACACGTCCTTTCGGGTCAACTGTGTCATAGGACGTGCAATTTGCGAGAAACCCTTGATAAACCGCCGGTAGTAACCTGCCAGCCCTAAGAAACTGCGGATCTCTGTCACTGTCCGTGGTCTCTCTCACCTAAGCCCTGCCTCTACCTTGGCTAGGTCCACAGCCAAGCCATCCCCTGAAACCACATGACCTAAGAAGGTCACCTGCCTCAACTAGAACTCGCACATGCTGTATTTGACATACAGCCTACGTCGTCTCAATGTGTCCAAAATCATCCGCAAGTGCTGTCCGTGTTGCGCCTGATCCCGCAAGTAGATAAACACATTGTCGATAAATACTACCACGAAATGATCTAGATATGGTCTGAACACCCGGTTCATTAAATCCATGAAAGCAGTGGGGGCGTTGGTCAGCCCAAACGGCATGACCAAAAACTCGTAGTGTCCGTACCGGGTGTGGAAAGCTATGTTGGAGACGTCGGTCTCCTTGATCGTCAACTGGTGGTAGTCAGACCTCAAGTCTATCTTGGAGAAAATCGTGACACCTCGCAACTGATCAAACAGATCATCAATCCTCGGCAGCGGATACCTGTTCTTGATGGTGACCCTATTCAGCTGTCTGTAGTCCACACAAAGGCGTAGGGTACCATTCTTCTTCTTCACAAATAATACCAGGGCTCCCCACGGAGACACACTGGGCCTCACAAAGCCCTTCTCCAGAAGGTCCTGCAACTGGGACTTGAGCTCTCGCAGCTCAAGTGGTGCCATCCTGTAAGGTGCTGTAGAAATGGGGCTGGTCCTCGGTACCAGTGAGATCTCAAACTCTATCTTACGCTCAGGCAGTAGTCCTGGCATCTCCTCTGGAAACACGTCGGGGTACTCTCTGACCACCGGGATACTCTAAAAGTCTGCCACGTGGCTGGGCTCTACCGTTACACAAGCCAGAAAGCCTTCACACCCCTGGCCTAAAAGTCTCGCAGCCTGAAGTGTAGAAATGCACCTGAAGCCTTCGTCCACCGGCTGTCCGTGAAACTCAAAAGAAGGCATCTCCGGTATGGAGAAGACGATCTTCCTCTCAAAACAGTCCACCAAAGCGTGGTAAGCGAACAACCAGTCAATCCCCAGAATCACGCCAAAGTCCTCCATCGATATCACAATCAGATCAGCGGGGAGGCTGCGTCCCCTAACACTGACCTCACGGCCTGTGTAAACCTCCTCAGCTACAAACAGTTGACCACTCGGACCTCTGATCACAAAAGGATCCTCTAACAACACACAGTCCTACCCCAAACTGATAGCAAAACTAGTAGCAACAAACGAGTGCGTGGCGCCGTAATCAAAAGTGTGTAAACTAATCTGCTGGAAACTGTAACCATACTTGCCACCACTGAACCCGAAGCTCTGGCGTCTCTATGTGTCAGGGCGTTGATATGTCCCTTAGCTCTCGGTGCGGAAGAAGCAGCCACACTCTACGTCGGACAGGTAATCGCTGGCCGGTACTTTCCCCTCGACTGCTATCCTCCCCCACGCACCTGGGAACTACGGCCTCCTGCTTGTCCTCCAGCTCTCAGTGCGGGGAGCATTTGCTGACCTCCAGCCCTAGATGGGTAGTCCCTCCTGATGTGGCCCGGCTGGCCACACTGGTGCAAAGGGGAACTCAACTCCCGCCCTCGGTAGGTCCTTGCTGACGGCTGGGCGGGGGTCCAGTGCGGGCAGCTGGCCCCTGTCGAGGGCCCCTAAAGGCCACTGACGGCCCCGCAAAGCGTGACGACTCTCCTGCGGGCGTCGCGTGCCTCCTCTTTCGCTGGTCCTGTAAGTAGTCTGGCTGGTAGGGCCTCTTCTGTCCGCTGTCAGTGTCACGTGCGGCTAGGTTGGTACCCTCATATGTCATAGCTGCCTCCACTACTCTCGAGAACGTAGGCAGCTTCAGGGGTTTGACATACCCCCGAATAGCAGACCGGAGCCCCTCGGTGAACCTCCACAGGCACTCCTCCTCAGTAGTTGCAACTGTCGCGGCGAAACGAGATAGCTCCAGAAAATGCATGCGATACGTGCTCACAGTCATCGTCCCCTTGCGGAGAGTGTGGAACTCCCGCCTCCTCTGATCCTGCCACGTCTGGGGGAAATACTGCTTGCAGAAGAGGGTGACAAATTGGTCCCATGTTGGCTCGGCCCTCTCCTGACCTCTGACCACCCTCCACCTGTGTGTCGCGCTCTCCAGCTGGTACGTGGCGAAGGCCACGTGGCACTCCGCAGGGAGGCGAAGGGTGTCAAACACCTTCTCGATCTGCTCGAGTCAGTCCTCTGCCTCGGTCGGGTTCTCATCCCCCTTGAAGGAGGGGGGCTTTAGCTTCCGGAACTGTCCGAAAAGCTCATAATGACGCTGAAGTGGGGAAACGGGTACGCTTTCAGGCAGGGAGGGCTCGTGCTCGGAACTGTTAGAGGACGGTGGGGATGGTGAGGACCACCCCCTCCCCCACATCTAGCGCTGCGTTTGTCTCGTGGTCCCACAGAGGTCTCCCCCTCCACGTCCCTAGGGAGAGGTGCTCGTGGAGGCGGGTGGAGCTCCTCTCGCACAATCTCCTGTATCAGATGGGCGAGGTCCTGGGCCTGAACGCCTGGAAATAGTGGTTGGTCCACTGAGACGTTGGGCTCAGCATGTCCACCCCTTCAACCTCGTCCACGGCCGCATCCGCGGCCCGCCTCAATGACTCCACGTTGAGGCATCTCCTGCAAGGAGACGCGAAAACAGAACAGGAAAATGTCAATTCCAACGGACATTCAGCAAAAGAACCTCAGGACAAATGTCAAAAGGCACGTTGTGGTGGTTACTTTAGTTACAAGCACATGAATTGGTTATTCTTAAGTTAGTTGGTTCACTTCTTGGGACGACCTCGCTCTGATACCATCTTGTTACGACCTGGTTCTCGAATCCCTATAGGACACGAGACCGGACTGACTCGACTAATCCTAAGACCTAGTCGTCCAACGAGAAAGTAACCAAAAAGTAGGAAAGTAAACCACATTCACTATACTAAGCAACTAACAGTAACAAAAGTACAATAGTAAAGAAGTAAAATTACTTCAGTACACATCACCACAACAGTAAAAAGGTAACCAGGTACAGGAATATAAAGTACAGAATGCAAGAGTACAGAGGTGCAAGAAACTACTCACTACAACAGAAAAGGAGTACAACAAGAAGCTATAACTACAGGGTTCTACTGGGCCTAGCACCCTCTGCAGCCATAGGCTCTGGCTGCTCAACACTTGGACTTGAAAAGGGGTTATGAGTACAAAATGTCAGCGAACGCTAAGTAGAGTGGCAACCAACTAATTAAAACAGTAAAGGTGGATAGGTACTTGTTGTTTTTCAATTACTTTAACTAATTATTCTTTTTCACCACTTGGTTTATTTATTAGGTCTCTTCCTTGATCTTGAATGTTTCTCGTGGGAACGATCTTGATTGTAGTCTTTTCGGAAGAGTAGAATTCGCACGTGGTGCTCTCCTGGCTGGGAGAGTCCCCCGTGGTGGTCCTACACCCAGTCAACCACCTCAAGGTCATAGACAGACGTAACAGTGACTACGGCACGCGCGATAAGCGCACGGGTAGCTACCCCGCACTGGCACGCGGTCAGTTGTTTCTGTTAGCGGGTGAACCCAAAGCACAGCACGGAACCAGTATAGGGCAGAGCCCTCTCAGTAACAGGGGTCTTGCCCCTCCACAGTAACCAAACAGGGGTCTTGCCCCTCCATAGTCTGCGCACCCTCGCCTGACTACCTTGGTTTGCCCAATGGGCCTAATAAGTCGGTGTAGGGCGGCTAGCTGAACCCCAGGCCCCGTGGGGTGGCTCGCTCTCTCCCTATACTAATAGCTCTCCTCAGTACAGTGTACACAAGGGCCACAGAGTCGGTGCAAAGTGGCCAAACCCACCCCGGGTCTCAACCTGAAGGCGGCAAGCACCCCTCTATACTAAGAGGTAACATGCGCTCCCCTTGGTACCACGTACTCAAGAGGTATGACATTTCCTGTCGCATTTCCATATCCATTCCATATATTTCCAGTAGCTCAACTACTATTTCCCCATGGGGTTCATGCTCATACTCCTTAGGCCATGTTATACTAGGTTTCATCATTTTTATTTCCATTCTTATGTTATACATATGCAACTTGCATTTCTATCGTTCACATTTCCGTATACAGGTTATATACAGGTAGCTCGCATTTCCATCATTCACGTTACCATCCTCAATTTATATACATGTAGCTCGTATTTTATCATTTAACGTATACACAGGAATTCACATGCAATAGTTTACTAGCACAAGTACTTTACATTTCACAGGCAGCTGTTATTTATTTATAGGCAATTGTTATTATTCTACCTACTCATTCAAGACTACAATTCAATTATCCATTACAGACATTTCAAGTGTTTCTCACCCTAGGATTCATGCCATAACCTAGGTTCTAATCATTCATTCCATACATGCATTTATGTTTTAATTAAATTAAGGGGAAGCCACTCTACCAGTAAACCTACGAGTAGTGGGGGCTTGAACGGCAGGCTCATGTGCCTCAGTAAGCCCCGAACCCGTAACGGAACGAAGTCCTATCATAAGGATCAATCACAAGAGAACACTCAGAATAGTATAGAAAGTCTTCTAACAAGTAGAGGAATTCATATGGAAAACATCGGTATCTTATTTGTGGAAAACAGACTTCAAACGGACCCTAAACGGGTCAAAAACAGTGTTTCTGACTCAAATCAGACGTCTGGAACACCTTCCAGATGTCTTAAAAGGGTCTAGTAACGTACCTAAGCCTCTGTGCCAATCCTTAGACATCCAGGAACTCTTCTGGATCGTTTGGACCTAGCTCCAGACGTCCGACCACCTCTCCGGACGTCTGGAAGCGCTTCTCGTCGTTTGGTATGTCGCCTAGACATCTGAAATGCGTGGGAGGGTGTGTCCCACGCCTTCCCGAAGCGAAACCTGCACGAAATCCACCAAATCTCCTAAAAAAGGCATACAATAGTCTCGGCGGAGCGGCCTGCATGGCCGTATCCGCAAAGAAGACGTACCTTCACAAGACTTCCTCCTTAGACGTCTGGAACCTCCTCTAGACGTCGGCTATGTCGTCTGGACGTCGCTCTAAACGTCTGATTCTGGGAAAAACCCAGAACCAGACCCTGCTTTCGCCCTCTCGCGCTGCGCGTGGCCGCGCCGCGCCCTCTCGTCTGCAGCTCTGGTTGCAACAGTGTCGGGGAGACCTCCCCGACGCACTCCTCTGTCTCGCGCACGTGCCGCTCCGGCTGCGCGCTCACCGGCGAGCTCCCACGCGAGCTTGCAAGCTCCCACGCAAGTTTGCAAGCTCAACTCCTCCTCTCCTCACACTACTCTCCTCCTCATGCCACTCCCGCGCTCTCGCTCGCGCCTGCCGCTCTCGCTGGAGGGAAGAAGGAAGGTGGCTGGGAAGTGAGGGGAACGAGAGAGGAGGGGGCTTTATGTAACGACCCGATTCCCGAGTCCCTACGAGACACGAGAACCGGACCGACTCGACTAATCCCAAGACCTAGTCGTCCAACGAGGAAGTAACCAAAAGACAGTAAAATAAACCACATTCAGCATGAATATAACTAACAGTAAGAAAGTACAGCAGTAAGGAAAGAAACTACTACAGTAGGTACCACCACAACAGTAAAACAACATTTATCATATAACAAGAACTGCAGGTAAAGAAGGTACAGCGGAAACAAAAACTACTCACTAGAACAGAAACAAAAGAGGTACAAAAGGCTGTGGTAACTCTACTGGACCCTACTCGGCCCAGCGTCCTCTGCAGCCGCCGACCCTGGCTGCTCAACACCTGGTCCTGAAAAAGGTAACGAGTGTAACATGTCAGCAAAACGCTGAGTAGAGTGGCAAACTAACTAAAGGCAACAGTAGAGTGTACAGTAGCTGTTATGTTCTATTACTTCCTTTATTCACATCTTTCAATTTTTCTCATTATTTCATTTATTTCTCAGGTCCTTTACTTGATCTCGAATGTCCTCGTGGGAACGATCTTGATTGCAGTCTTTTCCAAAAGTAGAAGTAGCACGTGGTGCTCTCCTGGCCGGGAGAGTCCCCCGTGGTGATCCTACCCTCAGTCAACCACCCCAAGGTCACTGACAGACGTAACGGTGACTGCGGCACGCGCGATAAACGCACAGGTAGCTAGCCCGCACTGGCACGCGGTCAGTCGTTTCCGTTAACGGGTGCGCCCAAAGCACAGCACGGAACCAGGGCAGAGCCCTCTCAGTAATAGGGGTCCAACCCCTCCACAGTCCGCGCACCCTCGCCTGACTACCCTGGTTTGCCCTAGTGGGCCTAATAAGTCGGTGAAGGAGGCTAGCAGAACCCCGGGGCCCGTGGGGTAGCTAGTACTCTCCTAACACTACTAGCTCTCCTCGGTACTACGTACACGAGGGCCAACAAGTCGGTACAGAGCGGCCAATCCTAACCCCGGGTCCCTGGGGCGGCTGGCCCCACTCTGCACTAAACAGGTACAGGTACTTCCCTTGGTACTGCGTACCCAAGAGACAGTACAAACTACATCTCAGTTCCATTCCTTTTTCTTTCCAGGAGTTCCACTCCTAATTCCCCGTAGGGTTCCAGCTCTTTATCTCAGAACATCATATGTTTCACTTTCCAGATTCACGTTCTCAAATTCCATGATCTCAAACATGTTTCTTTGTTCATAACAGGCAGTTGTTAATTAAATTCACAGGCAGCTTTATATATTCCTTTCCATTTTTTTCCAAGACTGCAGTAATATACATTCCACTAGTTTTTCCATCCTAGGATTCATGCCATATCCTAGGATCTATCATACAATCTAGTTTTCCGGCCCTAGGATTCATGCAACACCTAGGAGCTATCATTCCATATATCTCTCATTCCTAGGATTCATGCAATGCCCTAGGTTCTAGTTATGGTTCCATACTTTAACAGATTTTATTAATACTTAAAGCCACTCTACCAGGTACAACGGGAGTAATGGGGGCGTGATCGGGAATCCCGCGTGCCTCCGCGACTCTCAAGACTGCAACTGAACGAGGTCCTATCACAAGGATCAAACACAAGGGGTGTCTCAAAACAGTGATATAGCTACTGTAGATGGGTAGAGGAATTAATTCTGAAACGAACGCAACTCGAATCACGGAAAACGGAGCCCAAACGGGCCCTAAACGGGTCGAGAAAGACGATACTGAGCAAAATCAGACGCCTGGAACTCCTTCCAGACGTCTTAAATGGTGGATCAGAGAATTACCTGTTCAGCGTGGTTTCCCAGACGTCCAGAAGTCTTCGGGGACGTCTGTCCTATACCCCAGACGTCCGATGGTCCATACGGACGTCTGTAGGTCACTCCCGCCGTCTGGTACAACTTCCAGACGTCTGATTCGCAAAGGATGGCGAATCAGTGAACCTGCGCACAGCCAACCCCCCTCCCTCAGTACGGTCAGTCGACAAGAAGGAAGAAGAAAGCGGAAACTCACCTTTCAGACGTCTGTATGATCTTACAGACGTCGACCTTGCCGTCTGGCTATCAACCCAGACGTCTGATTCTGGAAATTTTTCCAGAATCAGGGCCCTGCTCGGCCTCCGCTCGTGACGCCGCCCGCGTCGAACCTCGCGCGTCTGCTGCTCAGTTCGCAGCAGGTCCCTCTCCGCGTCGCTCCGCGCCCCCTGCGCCCTCCGCCAGCCGGCCAAGCCGCTCCGGCGAGCTCGCCCTCACGGCAGAGCTCCGCCCTCGCACGCCGCACCTCCGCGCTCACTGCGGCCGTCGCTGCCGCCCTCGCGTCCGCTCGCTCTCGCGCACAGGAAGGAGAAGAAGGAGGAGACTGTGGAGACGGGAGGGGAGGCGTGGCCCTTTTAAGGCCGCGCGAGGAGGAGAGAGGAGGTGGCAGGCCGCCTGCAGCCGCAGAGAGAAAAAAGAGGGAATATGCGGTCTGCGCGCTCAGGCGCGCAGGCGACTCGTGAGTGTCGAAAATAACGGATTTCCAGACGTCTGGAAACGATCCCAGACGTCTTATCAGACGTCTGGTTGTGATCCCAGACGTCTTGTCCGACGTCTGAGCCACCTCCCAGACGTCTTAAAAGACGTCTGGGGCACACATTCGTTACACTTTATAAGGGTGAGGGTTTAGGGTTTCGCTGGGGGCGGAAAGAGAGAGGAGGAATACGAGGGGGGTATTGTTTGCGCGCAGACGCGAGCTCGTACTCAAAATTTTCGATTTTCAGACGTCTGGGAATGAGTCCAGACGTCTTACCAGACGTCTAACCTAAAGTCTAGATGTTTTAAAGGGCTTAAACAACACGGGTCTTAACACATCACCTCTTAAGGTCGGTATAACCATAGGCATTCGCCCTTAAAATCTCGCTCCATGACAAATGCTCCCCTACTTGAATACATAGTCGGGGCACCATTTGGGGGCAATACCCATCGTGGAGTTTTTATTAAAAACATTACTCTCTCAACGAGCATTCGCTAGCTCAAGAGTAAGGGGCAAAAAATGCCCTTGAATCCAAAACTCCGCGAAGGGCCCGAAAAGAATGACCCGACCTAGAAAGACTCAAATACAGGCTGGTTCAGGGATTCGATCCACCTACATCCAAGAAAAGTCTTGCGCACAGACGAGTCCAGGAATCCAACCTACCTACGTCGAGAAAAGCCAGATATAGGTGGAACCAAATGACCCTATCCGCTAAAAGAGACAACGAACATACAGTATGACCATGCCCCTAATAAATGCTGATGTGGTCGTCGCAATTAATAATTTGACAAGATATGTACCTTATCAGGCGGTGTATCTAGTTAGAAAATTTCACTAAAGACTCAACTCCAACACTATAAATAGCAGAGAGGGGCCCTCGAGACCCACTCCTAGGCAACTAGAGAGAAAGAGAGAGGGATTGTAATCCTGTTTCTCACTAGTGCATATTCGGGAGCATTTTTCTTCTCCTAGACGTACACCCTTTGTAGTAGAAGTAGGTCATCAAACCTTTTGCCTTTTGTGCAATTGCTTAAATCCTGGGATCAGACCCTTCATTTACGTAGGAGGTTTGATCGTTGTAAAACTTAAGTCAAACATTCCGAATCTTGGGCTTCTGATTAGTGAGTTAATCCATTTGAATATTTTAATGGATTAAAATTATTCCATAAAAATAGTGAAATAACTTTACCTTAAGTTAAATCCACTTAACGTAAATAGACAGTGGGTTAGGTAACAAGTTAAATACTTAATCCGATGAAAATTCACTTAACCCGTCAACCAATACCCCCTCAATAAGTAGTGTGCAGAATCATTAGGGTCATAGACAAGGAGACCAATGAATAATTGTTAATAGGAGGAAGAGTAACTTATTCGACCTTTTTGTTTTTGGAAGTTATTGGAGAAAACATCGAGGCATTGGTAGTATCAGTGGAATCAAACCTAAAGGGTAAATTTCATAGGGGTATATGAATAAATGTGATAACAACGTAGATAAATATGTACCACTCAAATAGGAGAATAAGTAATGTGGCTACACGGATTAATTTGGTGAATTGAACTCATTCAAATTCAAGAGATAGAAATAATTTTCAAAATTAGGCCAGCATGACTCTTGCCAACCGTAGAATTTTGTCAAAAAAAAAAAAAAAAAGGGCAAATGGCAAATATCATAATTAATTGTTAGAAGGAGATAAAAAGAGAGGAGGAATATATGCTTGTAAGAATGAGTGTTTCATTCCATCCATCTGTGATGAGGCTGGAAATTACCTGACATGACACCACAAGCCTAGGCCCAACGGGTCTATGAGCCCAATAACCCGATCGACCCAACAAATGACATCATTTGAGGAATCGTCCGAACCTAGGTCAAGCTTTTCGACGATAGGACCCACTTAAGGATCCAATTTGAATCCAGGTTGGACGGTCAAACAGTAGGACCCGCTTAAGGATCTAACTAGATTCAACCTGAGTACCCACCTGCTAACTTGTGAGAGAATCCAGGTTGAACAAGATCGGAATCCCCGATTGAAGTTCTGTCTAACAATCTGACAAAAATTTAGACGGGGAAACCAAGCGAGTTCCTCGTTCAGTAGGAAGCAAGCTAGGTTAGGCGAGCCCATCACGGGCAACCTACCAGAACTAAAATAGCTGAGGGCAGGCGATCACACTGAAGCAGAAGAACCACCCAACCAACAATACCCACCCACCTAGAGACGACGGCAGTACAGGATTCCCCGAGATCTCCGCAACAAATCGATGAGGAAAGCCCATGTAACGCATGATTACGAAAGATCCGATACAAGGAGTGCGCCTACTCAATTCAAACCATTATGGAAATTCCAAATTTACAAGGGGCATGTTTCTAATTAAGAATCTTAACATGCTTAAGAGTCATTTACTATAAATACAACATAATAATGATGTACATGGTATACCAAGTGTTAAGGATTTAATTCCATCTCTAAATGTACACCCCTTACAGTAAACTAAGCCACCAAACCGTGATCTCATCTCGTGTGCTTGATTCCCATGCTTGGTTTAGTCCCGATTGGAGCACAGACGCTTCCGTTAGTTTGGTATCCTACTATCCATGGAATCAGCATCAAGAACTTAAACTGACGTCAGTTGGTCGAAACAATACATGCATTTCAAAGTAGTGTTTAGTTTCTGGAATAAATTAAATACGATAGTAACAAAGATAAATATACTACAAGTTACTTAGGAGAATAAGTAACAAGATTAATGCCTATGAAGGACTAACTCGGTGGATTAGAGTTATATTCAGAAAGATGGAATAAGTTTATACCATGGTAAAATCAAGCATGCAAATGGTTGGATGCGGATGCCAATATTGGTGGTACCACATCTATATCTATTTTATAAAAGCATACGGACACAAAAATAAATATTATACAGATGTAAAAACATAAGGAATCATAATTTTAAAATAGAGATACAAGTATCAAATGAATATTCATAATTCAGATATGATTGTATGCGGATATGAAAGCGAACTATCGTACGGATATTCTACGTCTTAATTAATAGGAAATTTTAATAATTAAATTAAAAGTTAATCAAAAATTAAAAATAAACATATCTAACTTATCGTCGCATGGAAAAGAATGGAGGAGATAGAGTTTCTTATCTTAAGTTTGCAAGAGGGAGGAGGGGAGGCCCAAGAGGTTGAAGGATAAGGTGTGGGAAAACCTTGACATGAATTAATAATAGAAAATTAATATATAAAATTTTATTATTTAATCTATATATGTGTGTGCACGTGTGGGTATTATTCTTTGAATATAATTTAAAAATTTATTAAATAAGTATTACATGAGAACTATTGGATGAATATAACACCATTAAATTTAATATCAGTGATTTTTTTCAACGAAAATTATCGTCTAAGAATCACATGGATGACTTTTTTATATTTATGAGCAAAATATTCGATATATATATATATATATATATGTTACGTTAAACAAAATTCTTAAATATAAATATTTATATCTAAAATAGTGATTATCCCAAAGCATATCCACAAAATAAGTACGAATCCATGTCCGTAGCTGCTAAAATATGAAATTTGATATCTTTATCCACATCTATATATATAAAAATTTAAATTTTAATAGTTAAGAGAAATATATAAGGTGTATCGACGTGGCCTCTAATTAATATTTAATGTAAAGAAATAAAAGAATATAAAATTTTTTACGTAGTAGATTTTGTCATATTAAAGGTGAATTTTGTCATATTAAAAAAAATTATCACATCACTTTGAATTAAAATGCACATGTGATAAATAATATCTACATAGTTGATAAATAATTTTACAGCGGTGATAAATTATTCTGGGTGATTTTATGTCAATATAATCTCATTTTGCACCGGTAAAAAATTATTTCAAAGGTGATCGATATGATGTTTTGTATTGGTGTAAAATGATTTTGATTTATGAGTTTTGAATTTATGATTTAGGATTTAGGATTTTGAGTTTAAAGTTTAAGTTTATGAAAAATGATTTTATCTATGAGAATTATTTCTTCACTTGTAAAAAGTGATTTTTCAAGTGACGAAATACTTAGAATTTAATTTTACATCGGTGTAATCTTAATTTACATTATTATAAAGTAAAATTACACTGATGTAAAATTATTTCATAAATAATATGATAATTTTACATCAGTATAAATTGATTTTAAATATTATTTGATTAATTTAAATAGTAGTAAGATCCCATCATATATGAATATAATTTTATATAAAAATAAAATACATCACGTGAAAACAAGGTTCACAACTCTGTGTATTATTTTTTACCTTAACTTTTACGTCAACAACTCCGCATCCATCTTAATATCTATATCCACATCTGGTAAGAGTTGATATTCATACCCTCTTTAAATCGAAGGTTACAGACACATCTAAATATATTCTCATCCAATTGGATCCCCATACCACACAATCCTTGCCAAACATGTGATTCTCTGTTATCTACTTGTACGAAGACGATAATTTATTAACCAATGGCGTGGCCATAAGTTGAGCGATTAATGGAATGAAAATTTATGGGAAGGAGCATCTTCTACATGCAATCTTGACTTTTTGTCCTTTATGATAGCCTCGGGCACCTTTCACGAAAATGACGTGCCATGCCACAATACATCCATTTTTTATAGCTTGATAAAAAAATGGTAATCGAGGATCCATCTGGCCCGTTGATAAAGAAACCGACGCATGGTAATCGAACATAATTAATTACAAGGGCATATCGATGCATTTTAGCATCATATATAAAACGTAGACTTTTAGAAAAATAATCATGTACTAATAGAAAATGGCATCCATTATCGGTTAGTTGCTACCATTTTATAAAGTGACGATATGGTTTTTGGTCATTATTTGTTGACTTAATCGATGGTGAATTCATCTTTAAAATTTGGTTATAATACTTGATGAGGAGGGTAATGGTCGTCACTTACGGTAAAATTTAATATAGATAATATCCTTTGTTTTCTATACTAAGCAATGAAGAATCAAATTCATTGTCAACTTAAATTAATTTTGGGCATGCAGTGTAAAAGTTGATGTGAGGTTTGCCATTACCTTTTTATTAAAGCGATGTCAAAAGTCTATCATTTATATCCACATGGAAGCCCTCTCCTCCTCCATCACTGTTTCATTTTTCAGTCCTTGTCATCTACCCTTCCTCCTCCCCCCAAACGGTCTCATCCTCCTCCTCTCCCTCCTCGACACCCTCCTCCTCCTCCCCCACGTCCCCGTGCTCCTCCTCCTCCCAGTCCCCAATGGCTTCCTCCTTCTCCTCCCTGTCCTGCTGCCCCCCTCCTCCTCCCTATCCTACCACCCCCTCCTCCTCCTCCCCACCCTATCGTTCATTTTTTTCCTTTTTGTTTCGTGGATTGTTACCAAAATTTAATAGGTGTAATATGAACCACTTGAAAAATAAATGAAAATTACTTAAGAGCAAATAACTTTTTTGATGTAAATTAAAAATCCATATCTGATATTAGGTGATGTGTTTCTATTGCATGTATTTCGAACAACACAATAGAAAAAAAATATGGTTCAAAGCAAATCTAATTAGAATCCAGCATATCTTAAAATAGAAAGGTGTATGAAAAACTTATCTAATTGTCATCCTACACAAACCAAAAGCCAAGAGCTAAGAAGGTGCTTTATTCTTTAATTAGCTCCAAGAGAAGAAAGTTCAATTGAATGGTTTAATACATTCTTAAGTCCATTACAGTATAGTTGCTTGCCAATTCAACTAGGTTCTGTTGGCGCTAGAGCACCACGATCATTTGTTTTGATGATAACAAAACACGTGTTATTTAACATTTGCAATTTGAGTCCTAGATTTCAGGTCAATTGCAAATGTGGACGTGTTTAGACGGAGTTCGAGCTCGCATCCAGGACGGATTGGAGGAGCTTGACGGAAAACAGAGGAGGTTCGCGTGAAGCGAAAGATTGAAGATGGAAGGAAATGAAGAATAGGATAGATTTCCTTCTTTTGTACTTGTTGTATTTTTCGTTTCTTTTGTTGCTCTTTATTTCCTTAGATATTTCATGTTAAAGAGCCTCAAAGAACCCTAACAGTAGTCCTAGGAACACCGGCACAACCCTAGGATACTTAGGTTTTCTGTAGAATACTTAGAAAACTAATATAGGGTTCAAACAGACTTTCCAGACGTCTAATTCCCAAATCAGACGTCTGATAATGTATTTTAAGACGTCTGACTGTTGTTTCAGACGTCTGATAACTGTTAGGTTGGACATACTTAGTTCTGTCTGATGAAATCAGACGTCCATACATTAGACCAGACGTCTTAGGAGACGTCTGATGACTTTGCCAGACGTCCAATTAGTGGACCGTTGGCTGGCTTAGCAAGCACTCAAGGATATGACCGTTAGAGCCTTATCAGACGTCCATAGGACTGTCCAGACGTCTGATAATTGACCGTTTTGCCTCGGCTGACCCAAAATCTCCTCTCAGAGATTTTCTAGCCGTTGCAATGGTTGGAAAATCCATTCCGTAGGAAAAGTTGGTTTCCAGACGTCCGGACATAGTGCCAGACGTCCTGTATGTCGTCTGATCAACTTGAACAAAAACCCTGTTTAGATCTGATTCAAGTCAGGAGGAAACCCGCATAGAATCAGACGTCTGACACTTAAATCAGACGTCTTAAAGTGGCCTTCCAGACGTCTGATGACATAATTAGACGTCTGATGACCCTGTCAAATGTAATCATTGTCCTGATTTCGGCCTGATTCTCTTGGGCTTTGCACCCAACGGCTATAGAACCCTTCCTAAGCCTTCCAAAGCCTTCCTAAGGCCTCTATAAATAGAGGGGAACCTTTGCAACACAAAAACACACCAAGAGAAACACAATATACACACTTAGAGACACAAGATACACACCAAGAGACACCTTGTAATACACTCACACTCTTGTGTCCAAGAAGCTCTTGCTCTCTAAGCTCAAGTTCTACATCTTGAGAGCATCAAACCTTCGCGCACCCGCTCTCCCGCCGTTGTTCACGAGAGCGACATTGCGCTGTTGCGTGGCTCACGCACCCGCGTCATCGTCGACGCACTCCTTGCAAAGGGGAGTTTCCTAATTCCTATAGAAGCTTAGGTTTATTACTTTGTTGGCTCTATAGGTTTGTTGTTTATTTTATCTTTGTCTTTTGGTTGGGTATTCGCTTTGCGAATTCCCGTCTCCTTCGTGGGACAAAATCCTTCTCGTGGAGAGAAGGGGTTGAGGAACGCTACCCTCGTACTTGTAGCATGGTTGTACTGAGGTTGAATCACCCTCGTTTTAAAGTGATTCGGTTAGTGGATTTGATCAACTAGGTTGATCGGAAAATCCTAACTCGAGCGGGTTAGGTGGTGGTTTTCACCCGGTTTGGGTTTCCACCTAAAAATACTTAGTGTACTCTGTGTGATTGACTATTTGTGAGATTGCTTTATATTTCAATTACGCATTTTTTACGTCACACTGATCTCACCCCCTCCAAGTAGGGAATTACAGGTTCTAGTTAGTTGTTATTGGAACTTGATTCTTCATTTTTTTAACTAAGTTTTAGATAATAATGTATTATTTAATCAATTCTATTTCTAAAATTACATGTTATTGCTGATGGGTATTATTGGAGGCTATACTACTTGGAGGTATAATTTTAATGATTTTTATATATTTAAATGATAATATAAGTTTTTGTTAAATATGGGATGTGCCCACATATTATTTTTTGTCATTAAATGAATTTTTTAGAATTTCTTTAATATTCAAATTAATTATTGTTTAGATACACACACTTGCTAAAGAAGATATATGCATGCAAGGTCAAGCATTAAGTATTCTAACTCCTAGAGTAAAAGTCCTCTGAGTCAAATTATGTCAAATTACTCGCCCGTCGAGACTGATGATCATGTTATACAGACAATGTATGAATTGTATATATACCTCACTTACATGCATGATATGTTATCTTTATAGCATACCAAAAGATTCGATCAACTTTAACTCAGTGAAGTATCGAACTAAAGAAGGTCCTTGAAGATTTGATTACAACTTAGGTTTGCTTGTTACATGTAACCTTGTGTAGTGAAATTTCAGTTGTTTCTTCCTGCTCTTCTCTAGTATATCAACTAATCTTATCTAGTTTCCTACGGTACCCTTAACTGGGTGTTAAAAGAAATCTAGCTAAGGTTAGTATTGAGGTGTATACTGGAGAAGTGTAGTGAGATGCTGCCGAAATTTCACCGCACGGAGATTAAATGTAATGAGCAAACCTAAGTTGTGATCAAATTTTTGGGGATGGGCTATAAAGTGAAAATCTTAATAAAGATGCACATCATTTAGTCCTTTCCCTTTCTAATAGATGGTTTGTTTACATTAAATTTTCGATTATAATGGACAAATCTTGGATTGGATTGCGGGGTTCAGATTACATTCGATATAAGGATGGCGTAATTTCATTCTTAGATTGGGCCTTTGATGACGATAGGAAGATATTTAGGCGAGGAGATCAACTTGATAATATCTTCTGCCCATGCAAAAGATGTTTAAATGGTTCCTTACATGACCGTAACACTGTGCTCGAGCAGTTGATTTGTAATGGGTGGTGCCAGTATTACACTACTTGGGTAACTTATAGAGAGGAGTTTACTGAGAAAGTCATAAACAATGAAAACATTGTTGATGAAGAGATTGACGAGAAAATTGCTTATAGTAGAGGTGAAGAAATACAAGAAATGTTGAACGGGATGAGAGTAGGAGAGGATATAAATACAGATGAGGAAAATCCGTTCAATTGTGATCCGTTCTATGATGTTGTCAAGGCAACTGAGGATCCTATTTCTCACGGTGTTATGAGATTGTCTAAGTTATCATTTCTATTGAAAATGTTTTAACTGAAGGTCATGAACAAAGATAGTACTAAATTTATGTCAGAAATACTTCAGTTTATTGCTGAGTTGTTGAATAACTCTAATGATTTTCCAGCTTCATGGTACGAGGCAAGAAAACGGATTCGCAAGCTTGATTTGGACTATCAGAAGATCAATGCATGCCCGAATGACTACAATCTTTTCAGAAATGAATTCACAAACTTGAGTAATTGTTCCGAATGTGGACATGAGAGATATAAGGGGGGTAAAAATGAAAGTAAGAGGAAACAACCTCAGAAGGTTCTTTGTTACTTTCCATGGATACCTAGGCTTCAACGCCTTTTTATATCAATTAAAACTGCACAGTGGATGACATGACACCATGATTCTAAATCTAAAGATGGAAGAATACGTCATCCTATTAATTCAGAAGAGTGGAAGAGATTTGATGAAAGAAATAATTTATTCGCTTTAGAAGCAAGGAATATACGGTTGGATCTTGTAAGCGATGGATTCAATCCATTTAAGAGTATTTACTCGTCGTATTCTATATGGCCAGTGGTAATGATTACTTATAACTTACCTCTCTAGTTGTGTATGAGATCGTCATTCATGATGCTGACTGTCACGACCCGCTCCCGGCTCCCTACAGGACCTGAGAATGACTCGCCTCGATGAACCCCAAGACCCAGTCGTCCAACGAGAAACAACTAAATACTATATTCATTCCACAACCACACGAGTAATGTAACTAGCAGAAAATATAAAACTGACCGTAAAGAAAGAGAATAGTAACCACAATATTATTATAGGCCATCAATGGAAAGTATAAATACAGAACATAGCCATCACAACCGAGAATTGGTAGAAATATAATAGAAAAAGCTACAAGCACTCACTATAGCAAAAACTCTCTGCAATGGAACAAAAGAAAGGAACTATGTCGAGCCTAGCACCCTCAACAACTGGTGGCTCTAGCTGCTTGTGAAATTTCCGGCCCTACCAGGAGGGGGTGACGTAATAATTGCGGAAATAAAATAAACAATCTTCACAAAATAGCAATCACACAAGTACACAAGAATTTTTAGGTGGAAACCCAAATCGGGTGAAAACCACCACCTAATCCTCTCGAGTTAGGATTTTCCGATCAACCAAGTTGATCAAAATCCACTAAATCGAATCACTTTAAACGAGGGTGATTCAACCTCAATACAACCACGCTACTTAGACGAGGGTAGCGTACCTCAACCCCTTCTCTCCACGAGAAGGATTTTGTCTCGCGAAGGAGACGGGAATTCGCAAAGCGAATACTCAACCAAATAACAAAGATAAAATAAACAAGTAATCCTATAGAGCCAACAAAGTAATTTTAAACCTAGCTTCTATAGGAATTAGGAAACTCCCCTTTGCAAGGAGTGCGTTGAGTTGATGACGCGGTGCGTGAGCCACGCGACGGCACAACTTCGCTCTCGTGAACTACGGCGGGAGAGTGGGTGCGTGAAGCTTGATGCTCTCAAGATGAATGGAACTAGCGCTTGGAGAGCAAGAGCTAGCTAGGACACAAGAGAGTGGAAAGTGTATTACAAAGTGTTTCTTGTGTATCTTGGTCTCTCTAGGTGTGTCTTAGTGTGTTGCAAAGGTTCCCCTCTATTTATAGAGGCCTTAGGAAGGCTTTGAAAGGCTTAGGAAAGGTTCTATAGCCGTTGGGAACAAAGCCCAAGAGAATCAGCCCGAAATTAGGAACAATCATTACTCTGACAGGCTTATTAGACGTCTAATTCTGGCATCAGACGTCTGGAAGTTCACTTTAAGACGTCTGATTCAAAGGTCAGACGTTTGATTTTGGGCGGGTCTCTTCCTGACTTGAATCAGATCAAAACAGGGTTCTTGTGTAAGTCCATCAGACGACATATAGGACGTCTGGCACTATGTCTGGACGTCTAGAAACCTACTTTTACTGTGGGAATGGATTTTCCAAACGTTGCAACGGCTAGAAAATCTCTGAGAAGAGATTTTGGGTTAGCCGAGGCAAAACGGTCATTTATCAGACGTCTGTACAGTCCTATAGACGTTTGATAAGGCTCTAACGGTCATATTCTTGAGTGTTTACTAAGCTAGCCAACGGTCCACTAATTGAACGTCTGGCAAAGTCATCAGACGTCTCCTAAGACGTCTGGTCTAAGGTTTGGACGTCTGATTTCATTAGACAGAACTAACCATGTCCAGCCTAATAGTTATCAGACGTCTGAATCAACAGTCAGACGTCTTAAAACACTTTATCAGACGTCTGATTTTGAAATTAGATGTCTGGAAATGCTGTTTGAACCCTATATTGGTTTTCTAAGTTCTCTACAGAAAACCTAAGTATCCTAGGGTTGTGCAGGTGTTCCTAGGACTACTGTTAGGGTACTTTGAGGCTCTTTAACATGATGTTTAAGGAAATAAAAAGAGCAAGCAAATAAAGACAAAAGTACATGAAAGGATTAAACAAAATTCTATCCTATTCTTCTTGTCCTTCCATCTTCAATCTAGCGCTCCTCGCGAATCTCCTCTGTTCTCCATCAAGCTCCTCAAATCCGTCCTAGATGCGAGCTCGAATTCCATCTAAACACATCTACATTTGCAATTGACCTGAAATCTAAGACTCCAAGTGCAAATGTTAAATAACACGTGTTTTGTTATCATCAAAACAAATGATCGTGGTGCTCTAGCACCAACAGCTTGAATCCCTGACCTGAACAAGGTTATCAAATCTATGGTCAGCTAACGCTGAGTAGAGTGATGGTTAAGCCATTTATATGCACTTAAACAAGCAACTAACTACACATGTATGTGTCGGTTATTATTATCATTCATTTCCATTTGTCTTATTTATGCGTTTCTGAGTCGAGATCTCTAATTAGGATCCATAACAGTGTATAATCTTTTTGTTCCCTAAGGGAACGATCTTACTTGCAGTTTTCTCGCGATGCAGGATGTGCACGTGGCACTCTCCTACCCGAAAGAGTTCCCGTGGTAGTCCTACACCCGGTCTACCACCCCGAGGTCACAGTTGTGACGTAGCGGTGACTACGGCACGCGTGATAAGCTCAAGGGTAGCTACCTCGCACTGGCACACAGTTAGTCATTTCCGCTAGCAGGTACGCCCAAACATACAGTACAGAACAGTACAGGGCCTTGCCCTCTCAAAATAGGGGTCTCGCCCTTCCACAGTCCATGTACCCTCGTCCGACTATCCCAGTTTGCCTAGTGTGCCTAACAAAGAGTCGGTGTAGGGTGACTAGTCCTAACCCCGGGCCCCATGGGGCTGCTAGCTCCCTTCCTACACTAAGTAGCTTACCCCGGTACCACGTACGCGAGGGTTGAACAGGAGTCGACGTAGAGTGGCCAAACCCACCTTGGGTCTAAACCCAAGGGGCGGCAAGCTCCCCTCTACTCTAAAGGAATAGTTGCTCTCCTCGGTACCACGTACACGAGGGCCAGCTCACTTCCCTTAACTAAATTTGAACAGCAGCCTGTAGGCGACATGTTCCAAAACCATTAGGTTTTCCGTACTACAGTACTTCTGGTTTCTTTCTAAATTCCTCGTAGGGTTCGTACATAGACTTTCTCATTTCCACATTCGATTCAATAAATGCATAACAAGAAACTCAAGATTTCACAATCACGTCCATTATAGCATATGTTTCTGTTCATGTCATGGTTCATTACGGGCAACTCATGACTCTCTACTTTCAAGAAACAAAAATTTAATCATTCATTAAATGTGCATTCATTTCATTCAGCCCTAGGGTTTATTCCATATCCTAGGGTTCAATAGAATATTTCTAAAGTAGCATACATTTATCTCTTTCAGCCCTTAGAGTTCATTTCACTACCTAGGGTTCGACTAATTCTAAAGCATGTAATTTAATTATTGAATTCGAAATTAATGAGAGAACCACTCTACCAGTTAACCGGGTGGAATGGGGGCTTGGACGATAGCTCCCAATGTCTCTGCAGGTCCCGTATATGCTACGGACTGGAGACCTATGACATAGATTGACAGATCAAAATAGCTCAAAACGGTATAGACAGAGTATCATTACGTAGAGAAACTCGAATGGAAACCAACGACATTTTGTTTGAGGAAAATCGACTCCGTTTGAGCCTTGAACGGGCCCAAAAACACCAACCCTGATCAAAATTAGATGTCTAGGAAGAGTCTCAGATGTCTTAAATGATCTCAGGGACTCACCTTGCTCAGGGCACCTTTTCCAGATGTTTGGAACTCCATGCATACGTTTGAGGGTGGCTTCAGATGTCTGGAGACACTTTCGGACATCTGAAACTGTCTCGGTCCTCGCATTAGTGAGCTTCCCAATCCTTTGACATACGCACCCGCACGTCAAAACTTTGGTAGGAAAATAAAAAAAAATACGCGCTATCAGACATCTGATCTTACCTTTGGACGTCCGACTTGACATCTGGAGGTCACTTTGGGCATTTGATTCTGCGGAAAAATGATTCCACAGAACCGTTTTCGAGCCTTTTCTTGTCACAGAAGCTGCAGCACCACCCTGTCTCTCCTCATAGTGTTCCACCCTCCGAATTCATCCTAGGCCCTCCTATCTCCTCTGCTCTCCGCTCTCTCCCTCGCTCCTGCTTAGCTGCGGTGGTGTGGGAATGAAATGGAGGAGGAGGGGGGTTTTTATGGAGCTGGGAGGTATGGAGGGGATGGTGGAGAGTGAGGGAGGTGAGGGTGTCGATGTGTGTGAGGGGTGAGGGGGGAGGAGAGGGTGTGCATGGGTAGGGGAGTGGTGGTAGGGAAATTGTGGGGATGCCCCTGTAATTTCCCTCTCCCCCTCACAAACCCCAAAACAAAAACCTAGGGGGTTAAGAAACGCACAAAAACCCTTATGAATTTCAGAAATGTTGAACGACCCTAGGCAAGGGTCATTTCACTAACCCTATTAACCCTCGATCCAAAACAACTAGGAAATGCAATAAATGTTTATCTCTAGCCATTAATCGATGAACTAAAACAATTGTGATACACCAGTGTGAAGACGTATGGTGCAGAAAAGAGAATTCTATAATATGCATGCGGCATTGTTGTGGACCATAAATGACTTCTCAACATACGTAAATTTATTAAGTTGGAGCACTAAAGGAAATCTTGCTTGCCCAGTCTGTATGGAAGATACTCATCACCTACAATTGCCGGAAAGTAAGAAGTTCTATTACTTAGTGATGAGAACCTCGTCATAAACCCTAAACTAGCACCATCTAACCTAGATTTGCAAGAAAAAGCTCCTACATAACTTATAGAAAGGCTCGACTCAGAGAATTCTGAGTTTGTGAAGAAAAAAGGAACTAAGGGGTAAAAATGTAATTTCACCAACACAATCTGTAAACAGGGTAACCTAGGGTCCAAACATAGGTCAAACTAACCTAATAAGAAGGAAAGTGGGATGAGTTGATCCAACTAGGGCTACAGTAACTCCAAGGAATTAAATGACATCCTGTAACCCTAAAACAAACCCACTTCAATTCACGAGGTTCGAGGAAAATTAAAAATCGACTAAACCATCTAAAATTCATAGGAAAATAATCTCTAGGGTTTAGAACCTTCAATTTGGCCTTGGGAACCCATTTTGACCTACATTGAGAACCATGCCCAATTAATGATTTAATTTGGATTTTTACGTAAATTGACCAGTCAAACAAGGTCTGATCTAGAAATAAAATTCACCATTAGAATTCTTATGTCCTATTTAGTCATGTATAAAAACTTGAGCCTAAGAAGAGACCTTCTTGACCGACTTTGCATTTGGTCCTCATCTATTACCTTTTGACCCTTAACTTTTGAAACCCTCATGTTTTGACCCCTAAGTCTTCATCGTTCTTTACATTTAGGTCCTCCCTGCAAAACCCTAAGTAGCGCCATGCTCCGGCGACTTTGCGCGGAGCATGGCGCCGTGCAGGGTGAGGGAGGCCCTCTGACCTTTCAACGGGGTGTTCCCTGCGACGTCTGCTGTCGCAGGGACACCTCCACGATCTCTGCAGCCTACTCCGGCCGTCCTCCGGCGAGGGAGGCACGTCGCCTCCCTCCGCCCGCCTCTCCGCTTTTGCCTCTATAAAAGCCGCCTCCGCCTGCAGAAGAAGGCAGCTCGGTCCCGACGGAGAAACACCCCCATCTTTCCTCTCTTCCCACTCCGGCAGAAGCCCTCCAGCTCCGGCGGTTCTTCCTCCCCCTCCTCATCGCTCTGCTGCAATACCAGCTGCAGAGCCACCCTCGCCCGCTCTTCCCGCATCGTGCTGTACCCAGCGCGTGCCCTCCCGCTCTCTCCTCGCCGCCGCCCTCTCCCTCTGTGCGTCTTCTTCTTCGGCGACAGTCGATACGACTGTCGCCCTGCTCCGACCCCCTTCGTCCCTACAACTAGGTCAGAACTTCTCCCCACCTCCCCCTCTTTCTTTTCCTCACTATTTTACATTCAATTAAGCCCTCGACCACTCCTGTCCACCGTCACCCCCTTCGTCTCCGGCTACCCTCCGGCGAGACGCCCCCATCGCTCCACAGCCCCACATGCCTCGCCGACCCTCACAGAACCTCTGCCTCATCACCCTGAGCAACCTCCGCTCACCCATTACTGCTCCACACCCCCACCACACTCCCCTGAACAGACCCATTTCTCCAGTCCCTGTTCGACCTAGCCCCGACGCCAGATGCCGCCCTACGACCTGCTACACCCCGTGCCACCTTCGCCGTGCCACGACGAAGGTCCCCCGCTAGTTAGATTAGGCCGAAGGGCCGTGTTTCTGTCTAACAAGTTTGCTGCTCCAGCCGCCATTAACGACTGAAGCAGCTTCGAGGGGAGCTCCAGACCCTGCAACCCCAGGTTCCCAGGTGCTGCAGGTTGGGGCGAAGTCCGCGAAGGCTTCTGCCTCTTCAGTTGGCACCGACATCGGCTGCAGCCGATCAGAGGGCGAGGTGGAGTTGTCCTGCGGGTGGGCGCTGTTACGAACGCGGCCTCAAGACATCTTTTTAAGACGTCTGGGAAGTGGCCCAGACGTCTGACCAGACATCTGGAACCCTTTCCAGACGTCTGGTATTTAATTTTTGTGGCGTACGGGGTTGCGTCTGCGTGCATGCGCGCGCAGACCTGCGCCCGCCGCTCTCTTCCCTCTTTTTCCCTCTCTCCTCCTGCAGGGCGCGGCGTCTCTCTCTCTCTCTCCCAGCGCGGCCTTAAAAGACCCCTCACCCTCATCTCCTCCATGTTCCTCTCCTTCTCCCAGCCGGTGCGAGAGCGCGAGCAAGCGGCGGCAGCAGCGGCCGCGGCAAGTGTGCGGGAGGAGGTGTTGCGTGAGGGAGGAGACGCTCGACCGTGAGGGCTCGAGCTTGATGGGGCAGCTAGAGCCGGCCGGCGGGGGAGCAGCGGGCGTGGAGTGTTGCGGAGGGGCTGCTGCAGCTCAAGCAGTAGGCGGACGGGGCGCGACGCGGCCGTGCGTCGCAGGCGGAGAACGAGTCGAGCTCTGATTCTGGAATTTTTCCAGAATTAGACGTCTGGGCTTCCAACCAGACGACGGTGAAGACGTCTAGAGGACTGTCCAGACGTCTGGACGGTAAGATATTTCTATCTTCTTCCTTTTCCGTGTGTACGGCCATGCGGCAGTCTGCCGCGCCTTCGTCTACGACTCGTCGTACTGAGAACAGGTGTGGGTGCGTGCAGGTTCTGCTCGGGAGGGCGCGAGGCTCGCCATCCCACGTGAATCGGATGTCTGGCCGTAGTGCCAGACGACGGGAAGGACTTCTAGACGTCCGGGGTGACCATCGGACGTCTGGGAACTAAGCCAGATGCCCCCGCAGGCTTCTGGACGTCTGAGGGACTACACAGAACAAAGGTACGCTCTGACCCACATTTTAAGATGTCCGGAAGAGGTTCCAGACGTCTGATTTTGGGCAGTTTCGTCGTTTTCGACCCGTTTTGGGCCCGTTCGGAGTCCGTTTTCCGCGTTTCGAGTTGCGTTCTTTCCAGAATAAAATCCTCTACCCGTTTACAGTAATTATATACCGTTCTGAGAAACTCCTTGTGTTTGATCCTTGTTTTAGGACCCCATTCCATTGCAGTCTTGGGGGTTGCGGAGGCGCGCGGGATTTCCAACCACGGCCCCAGTACTCCCGTTGTAGTTGGTAGAGTGACTTTTAATTTACTTAATTCAAAATTGTTACAATTGTGGAATAATTAATAGAGTCTAGGGCACTGCATGAACCCTAGGACTGAGAAACTAGATTGAATGATAGATCCTAGGGTATTGCATGAAACCTAGGACTGGAAACTAGATTGAATGATAGATCCTTGGGTATGGCATGGATCCTAGGACTGGAAAACTAGTGATATGTATATAAATATTGTAGTCTTGGAAAGGTGGAAAGGAAATAATAGCTGCCTGTAAATTGATTTAACCGCTGCCTGTTAAAAAGGAATAAATATGATTGAGAACATGGGTTGTATGAACATAAAACTGGAATGGTGAAACCTAAATGTGCTGAGTTAAAAGAGTTGGAACCCTACGGGGAATTAGGAGTAGAACTCCTGGAAAGAGAATGGATGGAACTGCAAAAGAAAGACGTGGAAGTGTGTTGTCTCTGGGGTACGTGGTACCAACGAGAGCACACATTACCTCTTAGTGTAGAGGGGAGCTTGCCGCCCTCAGGTTGAGACCGGGGTGGGTTTGGCCACTGTACACCGACTTGCTGGCCCTCGCGTACGCAGTACCGAGGAGAGCTACTAGTGTAGGGAGAGCACTAGCTACCCCACGGGCCCCGGGGTTTTGCTAGCCTCCTACACCGACTTGTTAGGCCCACTGGGCAAACCAGGGTAGTCAGGCGAGGGTGTGCGGATTGTGGAGGGGTTGGACCCCTGTTACTGAGAGGGCTCTGCCCTATACTGGTTCCGTGCTGTGCTTTGAGCGCACCCGTTAACGGAAACGACAGACCGCGTGCCAGTGCGGGGTAGCTACCCGTGCGCTTATCGCGCGTGCCGTAGTCATCGTTACGTCTGTCAGCGACCTGGGGTGGTTGACTGAGGGTAGGATCACCATGGGGACTCTCCCGGCCAGGGGAGCACCACGTGTTACTTCTACCTTTCGGAAAAGACTGCAATCAAGATTGTTCCCACGAGGAACATTCGAGATCAAGTGAAGGATCTGAGAAATAGATAAATTGTGAAATAATAGAAAGACGTAAATAAAGGAAGAAAGAAAATATAACAGCTACTGTACACCCTACTGCTTCTTTAGTTTTAGCTGCCACTCTACTCAGCATTTCGCTGACGTGTTACACTCGTTACTTTTCAGGACCAGGTGTTGAGCAGCCAGGGTCAGCAGTTGCAGAGGACGCTGGGCCGAGTAGGGTCCAGTAGAGTTACCGCAGTTCTTTGTACCCCTTTTGTTCCACTGTAGTGAGTAGTTCTTGTTACTCTCTGTACTTCTTTACTTGTAGCTTCATGTTATGTTATAATTGTTGTTCTACTGTTGTGGTGGTATATACTGTAGTAGTTCCTTTTCTTACTGCTGTATTTTGTTACTGCTAGTTTTATTCATGCTGAATGTGGTTTATTTTATTGCTCTTTTGGTTACTTCCTCGTTGGACGACTAGGTCTTGGGATTAGTCGAGTTGGTCCGGTTCTCGTGTCTCGTAGAGACTCAGGAATCGGGTCGTTACACGCGCGAAGCACAGAAGATAGTCCCACATCGTGGGATTTCGAAACGTCGCCCGCGCATAAATTGGAAAAGTGCCTTAGCCTTTTCGCCTTCTGACCACGGGGTGAGGTTCCTCTCACCTACTTCACTCGGCCTCGTCCGCGACCACCCCCTGCGGACCTGGCCCGACCCATATACCTGACCTGCACTCCTCGCCCACCACCGCACGCCGGTAGGCCTGGACCCGGGCGCGAACCCGTACCCGAATACCTGGCTCTGGGAGAGCGATCCTACAAGCGAAATCTGAGAGAGAGAGACGCGGGGAAGGGTAGGGTTAGGTTTTTGCTCTGACCAGGCTATGTGAGTGTGCAGGCAGAAGAAGAAGGAGAGAAAGAAGACCGCAGAAGAGGAAGGAGAAGAAAAAGAAGGAAGAAGCAGCCAAAGCCTTGGCTGCTCGAAGCAAAGCAGAAGAAGAAGAAGGACTGCAAGAAGAAGAAGAAGAAAGAAGCAAAAGAGGGAGCACCAAGGAAGCACTGTAGCAGATGCTACTTAAGTCGTCTGATTGAGAAATCAGATAATGCTCTGAAGAAAAAGACAAGAAGAAGGAAAGAAGAACAGGCACCGCAGAAGAAGAAAGAAAGAAAAGAAGAAGAACATAAGAGAAAGAAAGAAAGAAAAGAAGGAAGAAGACAGAAGAGCTGAAGATGATCAAAGCAAAGAGAAGAGAAGAAAAAGAAGAAGAAGAAGAAAGACCGCAAGAGAGAAAGAAGAGAAGAAGAAAAAGCCAAGAGACCAATCTACCTCTCTCTCTCTCTCTCTTATTTTTGTAACAGAAACATTGTATTTCTAGAATTATAAGTTTGCTCCCTGAGTTCGACCTCGGGAAACCTTTTCTGAGTAAAAATTGAAAATGATGGCGACAACCGTAGCTTATACTATAACGACTATACTATAATAAATACAAAGCACCACGAGTTGCTTGCCACTCATCTTTCACTTAGGGCATCGCAGTTTTTACCCATTGAACCTAGATGGCGAATGTCACAGTTCAGGGGTAAATTTGATGGTAGGACGTGTCGGTATTCAAAGAAAAATCCAAAGAATAAACTTATTACCGATTCTATCAGGTTGCCGGGTCAGGTTATAATGGAGAGATTATAAGAAATGGGTGAGATATGGTTGGGTCGACCATTCAAAAAAGACCAGACGACTTTGAGAAATTCTGGGTTTCGAAAGAAAAACATTTTCTTTTTAGAGTTGCCATACTAGAAAGATCTTATAATACGTCATAATTTAGATGTGATACACATCGAAAAGAATGTGATGGATAACATCTTAGACGTATTAAATTTGACCGATGATTCAATGGACACGATGAAAATAAGAAAAGATATAAAGAGTTTGGGGATACGTCCGGAGCTGCATATTCATGAGGAGGATGGCTGCTTCCCACTTGCTTTTTATAGCTTGAATCAGGACCATAAGAGTAGATTGTTCTACTTCTTAAAGGAAATTCGGGTGTTAGATGGTTTTTCATTATAGCTTTCTCGTTGTGTGAATGAAATGCATAAAAATATATCTGGCTTGAAAAGTCATGACTCCCACGTTTATATGCAAGTATTGTTTCCACTAGCGATACCAGGGATACTACCTGAGCTAGTTGTTGATTCATTCACAGAGATGAACAAAATTTTCAAAGTTACGCTGGATCACTGGGATAAATAAATAGTCCCTACTCTTTGTAAGATGGAACAAATTCTTCCCCCAACCTTCTTCGATGTAATGCTTTATCTCACGTTGCATCTTGTAAATAAAGCGAGAATTAGTAGACCTATACAGTTTAGAGGGATGTATCCTATGGAATGATTTTTGAAAAAGCTTAAAGATTATGTTTTGAATAAGGCAAAGTCGGAAAGTTCAATTGTATAAGGTTATCTCGTGGAGTGTATAAATTTTACCTCCATGTACATGAATGAAACAAATAACCGCTTTAATAAACTTCAAAGGAACTATGATAGGGAATACAATGACAATGATGAACAATGTTTGTCAATTTTTGATATTAAAGGAAGGTCAATTCTTCATATAGGGTACAAGGCAATTTCAGAAATGATAGACATTGGGCACACTTATATAATTTAAAATAAATTCCTGAAATTGATCCATTCTACGAGAAATTCGAACGATTACCTCTTCCAAGGACATCCAAATTTGACTTCTTAGATTGGTTTAAAGGCTGAGTTAACCAATTAAAAGAGGATAAGGACCCACGATGGATATCAGATTTTGATGTAATTGCCGATACACCATTACATTATGAACATTACCACTTTGGGTATATAATAAATGAGTTCAAATTCATAATAAAAGAAATTGATGATAGAAAGGTTACACAGCAGGCCGGAGTTGTTTTAGATCTTTCCACTAGTCCAGATGGATACTATGGTGAAATCAAAGAAATTATTGAGATCAGCTTCAGATATGATCACAGAGTTGTATTATTTAAATGTTATTGGTTTGATATTTTTAAAGAGGGCACTAGTTTCAAAATTGACACAAAATATAATTTCTTGAGTTTAAATTGTAATCGTCAAATTCTTCAGTATGATGAACCGTTTACATTGGCATATCAAGCGACATAAGTTTTCTATATCCCTGATAATTGCTAAAGGGGATGGTTATATCACTAAGAACAGTACCATACAATCATTTTGGTGCATAGTTTGAAGCATACCAAGAATTAATGGAAGATGACCATATAGATTCAAATGTAATAGATGTAGATATCTAAGGTTAGTAACAATTTCTTTACTTTGTTTCATTTATGTTTTACTTATGCAAAAAATTTGTATAACCTAAGAGTTAGATATTTGGTAGTTAAGTTATCGTAAGAGTTAAATATGGATACATATTTAATTTATTTTGTTTAAATCAAATTCATATTCAAATTGAAGAAACATAAACTTTTACTGCATTTTTTTTATGTGGGGTGCATCTACTTGTGTTGTTTGTTTCTATGTGTACTTCATTTTAGATGTAGGGTGTATCAACTTGTGTTGTTTATTTGTTTTATTTGAATGGATGTGGGGTGTACCCACTTGTTTGCTTTATTTGTTTTGCTTGAATGAATGTTGGATAGGATGGTGGATATGGGAGTTATGGGCAAGGAAGTCTGTGAAGATGGTGGATAGGTTGAGGAGTGGGGTGGCTAGTAATGGGTGATAGTGAAGGTTGAGGTGTTGGCCCTGGTCGAGAAGGAGGAGGAGGAGGAGGAGGAATCTGCTCATGATGCTGCGATTGAGCCATCTTGTTAAGACAATGAAACATGACTTAGGCAAAAGGGGTGTAGTGCAAAGGGATATAATTGTTGGAGTTGTCTACTTATATATCGATCGTAAGTAACTTTGGATAAGGTTTGCGTTGATTAAAGAAATGTGTGTTATAATATATTTTGTAATACGTGGTCGTCATTTATGTAATCGATCATAAGTAACATTGGATAAGGTTTGCGTTGATAATGTATTTTGTAATCTAGTTTCATGTTATATTTCATTTAGTTTACTTTATATAAGTTGGATTACCAAATATTTCTTTGTAATAATAATTTCTATATGCATGTTTTATTTTAATATGTAGGTTTATAGAGAAACCTTCAAATTTAATGGGAAATTCTGTCGAAATTTTTAAATATTTTTTTTAATGTTCACCAAACTTTTTTCATTAATGATTTATATATTAATGATATTTAATTGTATTAATTATTGCATTTATTTCTTGTTACAGCTGAAGGGGTTTAGGAAAAAACCCAAAAAAAAATGGTCCCCCTTAGACATTGTCATCCACCCAGCCCAAGCCATCTCCTCAGGCTCAGCCACCCCCCTCGACACCAGGCTCCCCCCCAGTCAAGTTTCTTATGACCCGGGGACCTAGCACGTTTATTATATGCGGGAGGGAAGGGAAAGGGGAAGGGAAAGTGGATTGCTCATACTTTGCCAGAGCGAGTACAGGATGATCCAGATTATGGAGCACCAAATGAGGAGGACGAAGATGAGAACGATGACATGGAGGGAGAGGAGGGGGAGGAGGCAAAGGATGAGATGGTGGGGGAGTACGTCCCCATTTCATGTGGACTCCTTTAGCGGTGAGATCAAGTGTTGATAAGAACTCTTGTACTTTTAAGAAGTAAATTACTTCTATAATTTAAACTTTATTATAACTTTAGAAATATATAATGAATATGACTAATGTTTACGCATGTAAAGTAAAAAAAGGATGGGGGAAGATAAAGAATTTAGACCTTTAGCGTATCCCCGAGAGCCTGACAATAACGATCAGGCTTAGAATCAAAGGGGAGGTAGAGAATTACCAAGATTTCATCAGTTGACTGGACACAATGGTTAAGTCATTGTGCTCATTTGCTACTTTGACTGGAGGAAGGTGCCCGCAGAGCTGAAAAAGTAGCTCCTCCGACAGTTGGAGGTAATTCAATGTATCTTAAATATTTATTTTGTAACTTTATCTTAAAATTATTATTAAGTATGATATATATTTTTTTAAATAAATATAGGCGAGTTATGATTGGGGTGACGACCCCAATGCCTCCTGATATATCCTTAAGTACGCCGTCAAACTCCACAGAGATTGGAGGATAGAGAGTAAGAGAAATGTAACAATTTTTAAACATTTACATTTTTATTATGTACATAATTTCATATATTATTTCTAATAATTTATATTTGGTATTTAGTTTTTCTCGAATTGCGGTTCACCTGAGGAGGCAATGGAGAATTGTCCTCCTGATATTGAACATTGGAAGCAAGCATGTGAGTATTGGTTGGATCCCAAGGTGGAGATTAGAAATCGATTAAAAATGATTCTATTAATTTCATATATCTTAAATTCATAAAAATTATTATTGTGTATATTAATTTATACATATATATACTTTTATTACAGGAGCAAGTAAGGAAAAATAAGGTCAATAGGGCCAAAGCTTCACCATAGACCCATTGTTTGGGTCGAAGGAACATCGAGACGGTAATGAGATGTTACGTAAGTATTGTAACTACTTCGCACTTAAATATTACTTAATTTATAAGTTATCTTAATATAATTGTATCATTTTCATATCTTCAGTTCGTTACACATGATGGGAGGGAAATGAGTAGGATGGATATCTATGAGATCACCCACAGTAAGGCAGCAGCTGAGGGTGCTCGTAAGTGGATTCATGAGATATACTAGGAGAAACACGTAAGTTTCCTAAACTCAAAATTTATAACTTTGTATATATATTATAATAATATTTTTTAATACATTTAGGAGCACATGGTATACTTGGTGCATCCCCCTATTGACGAGACCTCCGACAGCGTCCAGTAGCTTTTAGATCCAGAGGAGGTATGTAGGAGAGTGGTGTTACCAGACCACAGTTGTTTTGTTTGTAGTGCGGGGAGGGCACACACCTTGTCTAACTAGTATTGGAGGAAATGTGTCGTTTCATCTGGTGTTATTGATCAGTTGCATCAAAAGATCGACACTATAGAGACGAGAGGAGGAGATGAATAATCAGATGGATGCCTTGCAGTCACAAATGAGTAGGACGAATGATAAGATTGAAAGGCTTCTAACCCTTCTTTTGAAGAAGGGTCAATCAGAGCATCCGTCTTCATCACATCCCAGCATTCATAGACGAGACAACGGCGACATGGGCGGTGCAGATGGAGTTGGTAGCATCAGGGCAGTAGTGTTTTTATTTTTATCCATTTCCTTTTGTTATATTTTTCATGTTACCCTTTTTATGTAAATATTTCATTTTCAAACTTTTTCTATACTAGACTTTTTATTTATAAAATATAAACTTCTCTTCATTTTCATTGGCTATTTTTGTATAAAAGCAGGTATTTTAAGTAAGTTTAGTAGGTATTTCCCATAATTTTCATATTAAAAAAAAGTCTACATTCACTGTCGATTTTTCCCAAAATCGACGGCATTAAAGTTTAATTTTGATAGTGAATATTGTATATTTGTCGTCGCTTATTTTAAAAAGCAATGACAGAAAAGTAAAACTTTGGTCTTCACTAAAACTTATATGTCATCTCTTATTTGGGAAAGTGATGGAAAAAATATTTTTACCGTCGCTATATGAGCGACAGTGTATTTATTTAAATGACAGCGAAACTTAAGAAAGGATGCGCAAACGTTGGAAAAAGTGACGTACAAACGACGTCGCTTATTTTATAAGTGACAAATGATGGGCCCCTGGAGGTCGTCATTAAGGCCCCAGGAGGCCATTAAAGAATTTGTTTGACATTGGAAACGTAACGTAGGCACAAACAGGCAATCACAAGCAATTCATCACAAGGGAAATGTGAAGATTGGTGACCTAGTTCCACCACATCTGGGGGGAGGGTAAGGCTCTCGTAAGATCCACAAGAAATTGTGGTATTACAATCTCTCAGAGTTTCTCTCTCTCGGATTGCATTACATGGTCGCTCTAGGGGAGAGCCCCGAAGGGTCTCTCTCCTCTATTTATAATGCTAGGGTTAATCCCTTTGCGAGATCTTTTGACTAGATACATCGCCTGACAATGTACGTATCTTGTCAGATTATTAAGTGCGGCGGCCATGTCAGCATTTATTGGAGATATGGTCGTGTTGTACTTTTTCCATCGCCTCTCTGGCTTTGGTCAAATCAGATCCTCTGGTGGGTCGAGTTAGGTGGATCCGGATCCAAGAGCCGATTGTATTTTATTCCGCAAGAGCTATTTTTTTCCTACATCATAAGCCCCGACTCTTGTAGTCTGATTGTGTCAACTGCGAGAGTATACTTCTTTTTTGCCCTTGCGTCGAGGTCACCCTTGCCCCCAGTTGCTATCGCTTGGTAGTGCTAGGGGATAGGTGCTCCGATGCTCCCTCTCGCCCGCTTGCCTCCTGAGGGAGGGAGGGGGAGGTGCTTGATAACCATCTCCTGAAAAATCAGGTGATTAGTAAAATATAAATTACAATAGAAGTGTGGGAATTTAGTTCCAGACTTCAAACTCAATCTCGACCCATTATTCGTGCTGGTGAGACTGAAGTACTCAGGCACTCCCTGGGTCCTTAAGAGCTAACCCACAGTAGTATTCCAAGGTTCCTCACACGTTGCCGACGCTCGTAGGGGACCTGAGGTCATCTCTAGTTGGGGTACCTGCTAGCAGCCTGTCCTGTGCAGGTGGCGTGCGCTTGTTGGAAACAAGGGGGTTTTTCAATCTCGACGTGTGCTAGTTTGTAGGTGGGTGGAAGAGTAGTATAAATTTTTTGTAAAAATGAACATCTATTTTATGAAATAGAAAAATTTTACTTATCTTTGCATAAGATGAGTGGAGTATTGTTTCCATCATAAACCGACCTTTTAGCTGGGCCGTCATGACAATGTGGCCATGGTTAGGCGGAGAGATCTTAGCAGGTGGATCTCCCTTTCATGGTGATGGCAAGGGATCAGTCGTTTCATCCTCCACCACATGAAGTTGCAGTTAGCCCCATTTACTAGACATGCCTTAGGACTTGGCTTTTTGCAAATATCACGTTAGCTTGAATGGGGGTAACTTCCGCCTAAGTGTTACTTTCTTTTTATTTTAGGTGACACCCATCGGAGAGCATAAATGGGTGGCCTCTCTTCCTCCTTTTTTTTGTTTGCCTCGTTTATTCTCTCGATCCTTTATGTCCTGGCGGGACACAAGGGACGAAAATGACGAAGCAATACCACCAAAGCTGATGTTTGGGTGTCTGAGGCAAGAAAGCCTTCACAATTTTTTTTTATTTAAATGAAAAGGCTGTTGATGGCTCCACCATTCCCCTTTTTCCTCTTCCTTTTGTTTTTTAAAAAAGAAGAAAGCATGCAGACATGGCATTTCCACCCTTCCATTTCCTTTATTTTTTTTTAAAGAAAAGAAAAGCACTATTGGTTAGGCTTCACATCCTTCGTGGCCTCTCTCTTGATCGTGGGAGGGAGTGAGGGAGGACAAGCCTCTTGTCCTCAGTCTCGATCCCCTAATATGGCGACAGATGAGCCTCTTAGGCAGGGACAAACTCAGGTGGCTTGCCAAGGTGGCACCCACGGGCGGAGAGCACCCTTACTGGATCCCCTCGAGGGACACGAGGCCGAGGGCTCTAGTGAGGGCTCGGAGGCGGAGGAGCTCGCTGCCGAGTGTGGAACCAGAGGGGCTCATTGCCGGACATAGAGCCAAAGGAGCCGGAGGGGCTAGTTGCCGATGGGGATCTGGTCCCTGGCAGCCGCATGTGGACGATCGACCTTCGAGTGTCGTCGATCGGGAGCTCGCTGTGGGCTTCATGTCTTGGCAGGCATTCATGTAGCGCATGTTGGAGAGTCTTGGTGTGGGTCGAAAGACTCACCATCACAGGCAAGGTGAGTTATACGTAAAGAGGTGATGGGACACTTGCCTGTCGGGAGAGGCTATCCTTACAATGACTTCTTCCATCCTCTTTTCTTTTTTTTTCTAAAAAAGAAGAGAAAAAGTAGCCAGTTGGTTGATGGCAAGCTCCCCTTTATTTTTTTTTTTTTATCTCCATGTCTTGCCATTATCTCCATATCTTGCCTCGTTGAACAATAAATGAGGGAGAAGAAAGCTGATTCTGATGGCAGCATAAAGGCAAAGAATGTAGTCGGGTGACCTTTCTTGGGTTGGGTAGCGCTTGAAGGAGCCTCTACTGAAGGGCAACCTATTAGGCGGAGCTCCTGCAAGGAGCATTTGATAGTGATGGGACAACCACCTTCAAGGAGGGGCTGTCCTTATGACCAATTTTTTCTCTTGTTTTTTTTTTTTGAGGATGCACCCGTAGTCAGGGGGAGGAGCTAGTTGTGCCTTCTCGTAGGCAGAGGGGTCGAGGTGGGGCATTGTGGTGTTGTCCTCCAGTAACTGGATGCATGGAAGAGCATGACATTTTTGTTGACGTTCCCATAAACGGCACCATTTGATGGGCCCCCGGAGGCCACCGTCAAGGTCTTGGGAGGCCATCAAAGAATTTGTTTGACGTTGGAAACGTAACGTAGCGACAAATAGGTAATCACAAGAAATCCATCACAAGGGAGGAGATTAGTGACCTAGTTCCACCACGAGGGGTGTATGTCTGGGGTGAGGGCAAGGCTCTCGTAAGACCCACCAGACCCACTAGAAATGGTGGTATTACAATGTAAAGACCCGTTCTATTCTAAGCCTTTTAAGATGTCTAGACTGGCAGTCAGACGTCTGGGCCCCTTCCCAGACGTCTGGAAATTGAAAAATCTATATGCAGGGTTGGGTCTGCACGCTGGCTGCAAGCAGACAGCCTTCCTTCTCTCTCTTCTTCTTTTCTCCTTTGATGAACCCTAACCCCTACTCCCTTTATAAGAGCCGTCACCCCTTCCTCTCTTCTCCACTCCACCACCACCTTCCTTCCTCTCCACTGCCATGAGAGGGACGAGCGAGAGAGAGGGAGCGAGAGCGAGGAGCGAGGAGGAGGAGCGACGTGAAGAGAGGAGGAGGTGGGTGGGCTCGTGAGTTTCATGGGAGCTTGCCAGAGTGAGCACGGCTGGAGTGGTGCGTGCGGGAGGAGGAGTGCGTCGGGGGAGTCGTCCCCGACTTCCTACTGCAGCCGGAGCTGCAGACGAGAGGGAGGAGTTGCGGCTGCGCGCAGAGAGAGGAGCGGGAGCTCGCTCTAGTACTGGGATTTTCCCAGTATCAGACGTCTAGAGTGCCATCCAGACGACGGGTTGGATGTCTGGTGACGACACCGGACGTCTGAAAGTAAGGTTTCGTGAAGGTATGTTCTTCTTGCGGATACGGCCATGCAGGTTGCACCGCAGAGCCGATCTGTTTGGCTAAAAGGGGGATATTTGTCTGTCGCGCACAGGGGCAGCTTTGGGAAGTCACGTGGCACGCCCTCCCACACGTTTCGGACGTCTGGAGCTGAGTCCAGACGGTTAAGTAAGGGTCCTGGACGTCTGAGGTTGACGCAGGAACTTGTGGTGAGACCCTGGTGACTTTTAAGACGTCTGGACCTTGTGGCAGACGTCTGATTTGGTTCTGCAGTTCTGTTTTTGACCCGTTTAGGGTCGGTTTGGGGTCTGTTTTACGCAAATGAGATATCTATGGTTTCCTTGTGAGTTCCTCTACATGTTAGAAATCCTTATATATTGTTCTGAACGTTTCATAGTGGTTGTTCCTTGGTATAGGACTTCGATCTGTTGCGTGTTCGAGGCTTGCAGAGGCACATGAGTCTATTGTTCGAGCCCCCAGTACTCTCAGATTGTTTGGTAGAGTGGTTTCCCCTTGTTCTAATTATAAAACATGAATGCATACGTGAAATTAGATAACTAGAAACCTAGGATGTGGCATGAATCCTAGGATGAGAAACAGTTGCACTGTTTGTATTCGTGTTTGAGATTGTAGTCATAAATGAATGAGTAGAATTGTAAACAATTATCTGTTAATAAATACGAGCTGCTTGTTGAAATATGAAATGCCTGTGCTAGTTAAACAGTTACTTGTGATATCACTTGTTGCATATGTTAATTGTGGAAATATGAGCTGCATGTGTAAATACGAGAATGGAAATGTGAATGATGAAACTTGGTATGGAACAATATGGTGAATATGAGCATGAACCCTACGAGGAATTAAGAGTAGAGCTCTTGTGGATGAATGGAAAGGTCGGAAAATGTGAGTGGGAAGTGTGCTGGCCCTTGAGTACTTGATACCAAGGGGGAGCGACTGTCCTCTTTTTAGTGTAGAGCGGAGCTAGCCGCCCTTGGGTTGGGACCCGGGGTTAGGAATGACCACTCTACACCGACTTCTATTGGCCCTCGCTGATAACACCACGCAAGGGGGTAGTAATTAGGTTGAATATGGCCCATCTTTAGAATAAAAGGCACAACATAAAGTAGAATAGGAGCATTGCATGCATCAAGTACCAAGATTGCTTATAAACTGCATTAATGTCCATTTGTGTAAAGCATGTGTCAAAGCATGCCTCAGATGAGCAATCAGACAGCATGGATGGATTCAGAACGACGAACGGAGTCCAACGGACTCAAGATCGGCCAAATCCGACATCCGGAGCTCCCACAATGGGCCCAAGAAATTCTGACCGTTGATCTGGAGATCAACGGCCCAGAAAGCGCCACGTCGCCCCGCCCCCACCGCTCGCACGCCCTCAAGCCAGCCAAGGACAAATCTCGGCCGTTGATCTTCGATCGAACGGCCGAGATCCGCGCGCTCGCCCGCGGTCGCCGCGACAAAGCGCGGGCGTGGCGCAACGGCTAGCGCGCACGCCCGCATCGCAGCGACGCGCGTTCGAATCGTGCGGAGCGAAAATCAAGCGCGAGCGAAGGGCGCATCAAAATTGGGCAGCCCGATCAGCAGCGGGCGGCCAGGATCGCACCACGCGGTGCGATGACAGCTCCCGAGCGCCCACGCGCGCGCGCACGCTCGCCCGAGGTGCGATCTCAGCGCGGGCGCAGGAGGATCTCAGCCGTCCGATCTTCGATCGGACGTCTCTCGTTCAACGTCCACGGATCGCGCATGGAGAGAGAGCGGGGCGGGCAGCTGACAGGCGGCAGGAGGGCTTCACCGACGTATCTGGAAGCGGTTTTAGCGACGTTCTAGATGTCGCTAAAGCACATTCTTCTTTTAGGAAGCCCTTAACTCTATTTAAACCCCCTTCTACCACCATTCAAGGCATACTCTCCCACTTGCAACTACTCCACTCCTCTCCTAGCTAGTTTTAGGCACTTTTGTAATCGCCAGAGACGACGAGCCGCCGACGGAGCCTCCTCCACCGCCGTGGCTGCCTCGTCGCTCTCCACTCTCTCTCTACCTCTCTCTCTCTCTTTTAAGCTTTCATTTACTTTTTTTGAAGCATGTATTTAATGTTGTAAACCATGAACTATGAATGCATGTTTAATGAAATTATTTTCCATTTAGTCGCTATTTTAATTTCTGCTTAAAGTGCATGATCAAAACCAAGAGCTTTCTAACCCTAAACTCTCTCTATCTCTTGCTTTTCACAACCGTCTCTTTCGCAAGTAAAACTCCGCCTTTTTCGTGACAAGTGGTAAACAAAATTCGATTTCCACTCCTCCCTGAGACCAACACTCGGACTCACCTCCGTTTACTTCTTTTAAAACCGACATATCAAGTGCAACTATAACGACACCTCTTAACACACACGCACGAAGGCACGTCACTCGCGTACACAGTACCAGAGAGAGCTATTAGTGTAGGGAGGGAGCTAGCCACCCCATGAGGCCCAGGGTTCAGTTAGCCACCCTACAATGACTTATTAGGCCCACTGGGCAAACCAGGGTAGTAAGACGAGGGTGCGCGGACTGTGGAGGGGCGAGATCGCTGTTTGGTTCTGAGGGGCTAGACCTCTGTTGCTGAGAGGGCTAGGCCCTATACTGTTCCGTGCTGTACTTTAGGCGTACCCGCTAGCGGAAACGACTGATTGCATGCCAGTGCGGGATAGCTACCCGTGTGCTTATCGCGCGTGCCATAGTCACCGCTACATCTAGATAGTGACCTTGGGGTGGTTGACTGGGTGTAGGATTACCACGGGGGACTCTTCCGGCCAGGAGAGCACCACGTGTACCATCTACTCTTGGAAAAGATTGTAATCAAGATTGTTCCCACGAGGAACATGCGAGATCAAGAAAGAGATCTGAAAGTAAACCAATGGGTGAAAAGGAATTACTTGTAAAATAAAATAATTGGAAAAGATAAATTTATCTGTTAGCCTTTACAGCTTTAGTTAGTTGGTTACCACTCTACTCAGTGTTCGCTGACTCCATTTTACTCATAACCCTTTACAGGTCTAGGAGTTGAGCAGCCCGAGTTACCGGCTACAGAGGGCGCTGGGCTCAGTCGAGCCCAGCAGTAGTCTCTTGCTGTTATAGTACTTCTCTTTGTTAGTGAGTTCAGACTTTGTTTACTGTTCCTGTTCTGTACTTTTGTTCTATTTTACTGTTGTGGTGGTGATATGTACTGTTAGCAGCTTTTCCTTTTTTACTGTTTGTACGCTTTTACTGTTAGTTACCTTGCATAGTGAACGTGGTTTATTTTCCTGCTTTTCCGTTATTTCTTGCTGGACGACTAGGACTTGGGATTAGTCGAGTTGAGCCGGTTTCCGGTCCTGTAGAGATTTGGGAACCGGGTCGTAACATACAATCTCTCGGAGTTTCTCTCTCTCTCTCTCTCTCTTGGATTTCATTACATGGATCATTCTGGGGGAGAGCCCCGAATCTGTTGCCTGGGGAGAGCCCTGAAGGATCTCCCTCCTCTATTTATGATGCTAGGGTTGGTTCTTTTGTGAGATCTTCTGACCAGATACGCCACTTGACAAGGTACATATCTTGTCAAATTATTAAGTGTGGCATTCATGTCAGCATTTATTGGAGGTATGGCCGTGTTATACTTTTTCCATCGCCTCTCTAGCTTTGGTCAAATTGGATCCTCTGGTGAGTCGGGCTAGGTGGATCCGGATCCAATAGTTGATTGTGTTTTATTTCACGAGGGCTATTTTTGTTCCACATCAACAAGAAATTCAATTCTCATCGGTTGTTAACCAACGACGAAATATCCAATCCGTCCATTGGTCGAATAATAATTTGACGTCGAATGTTCCTTGTAACCAACAGGAAAAAGAAACGACGCTACTAACAGCATCAGTTAGTGGAGTCATTTAAAAAGAGCTTTGTTGTCGATTTTCAACTAAAAGCAAAAGTGAAGTATGTTGTGGTAATGACTACCTTTGGCATAATGATTACTTCATCAACAAATCTTATGGCTACAATGAGCCACATTCCAATAAAAGTTTGTTTTATCAAGTTCTACAGCTTTTAAGGTGAGCGAACTAATTAGATGATAACAAAGGCTTAGACTTGCTTTTTAATTAACAAGCATATCTTTGACCATTTTACCTAGTACATTCTTCACTATTGAATCTACATTGAAATTTGACATCATACATTGTCCTACGTTAAGTATATGCATCAAAAGCAAAAGCACAATCGACGACGACGCTCTCTCTTCTCGGCATCCGTGATACCGCCATGGTCAACTTGTTTCGCGTCGGGGTTGATAGTTTGTGTGTTGGTGTTGTCGTCACCATGGTCCACTTCTACCTCCTTGATGTCGAGGATCTCCACACGCCTATTAATCGCCTTTCTCATCCTCTTCGCCACAACCTGTGGAGTGAACTCACCACATACACTTACCTTGCATTGTTGTCTCTCTATCAAGTGGCTCTCCAACTCTAGATAAATCAAAGATTGACGGAGTTAGGAGCCATTCACGAATTAAAGAAGAATTTACATGAATCTATAAGTGAAGAAGATCGCACATGCGAATGTAAAATTTCTTGTTTATTTATCAAGCAAAAAGGAGGCCAAAGTGGGATTTGATGATCAAATTGGAGTGATTCCTTCCTATTTTTAACTATTTTATTTTCTTGGTCCTCAATTTTGCAAATTTCAAGGGTTGAACACTCGTGAGGGAGAAGTTAATCCTAGAATTGCTTGATGGCAAGTATCAACAATAGTCCTTATAAGTAGGGAGGAGCATTGTGTCAATCCAAGTCTAAGTTTGAAATTAACTTGGACTAAGCTTAGATTTTAAATATAATCTATTTTTCTTTATTAAATGGGTTAAGCCTTAGGTTGAGATGGCTTAATCCCAACTTGATCCATGTAACCCATTTATGTGGTCGACCTAAGGTCTTACTTATTAACTCAATTACATCAATATTACATATCATATATGTATATATAGTTATGCTATATATCAAAATATATATCATATGCATCATACATTAAATATTAAATAAATATAAACTACTCTTGTTACTTTCACCAACAAAATCTTAGAACTTTTATGTTTCTTAAAACTATAAGTTGTGTAATACTACAATTATGTTCAAATTAAATATAAATCATTAACTTCTTGAAATAAAGAAGTGTAAACATCTAACCTTAAACTAAATACAAAGACATAAAATGAATACTTTTACTTTTTACTGTAATTTCCTTTTGAACACATCTGGAAAATGTTGGGAATAAATATCTATTCATCGTTTATATCTTTGCATCTGGCAAAATAAAAAGGTCAGTAGAGGTTTTCCGTCATATATTTTAGATATAAGTTCATCGAATTGTCAATGAATTTAAGAATCCTTGTGGCGAACTCGAATGATTTTGGTAGAAGTTTTCGTGGCGTCTGAGCTTATGATCATGAGATTTACCTTGCATCTTGAGCAGTGTTCTTCTGAGCCTCTTGTAGCAGCAGTTGCAATCAATATTTATTCTCATAACCATGCAATAGAACTGCAAATTAATTCGAGCAGTGAATATTTATCGTCTAAACAGTGTTCAAAATTTTGTTAAAGATAAGACTTATTTGACCATACATGTAAATTTCTTTCGTACTAGTTATATATATATATATATATATATATATATATATATATATATATATATATATATATATATATATTTGAAGGCAACAATAATTTTTTCTAGTTTAAAGAATGACACCTGATTCTGCTAATTTTTCCCTTATAATATGGTGCCGATACTCTTAGAAAGGAGAAGTTAAATGATATTTAATTTATTTTATCAGAAATAAATCTATACAAAAGCATTTTTTTTTCTCAACCTAATAAAAAGTAGAAGTGACAAGTACGAAGGAAAAGTAAAACCTGCGAGATTTTCATGATTATTATCAGTTCATCAATTGAAAATCTTCCTTTTTTTTATTGAAATTTTGTTCCCCTCAATATATTTCCTCCATAGCCAAGCTTATTGCACATACCATTACATAAACGCCTCCAGAGCTAATCTCCAACAAAAAATTTGATATTTTTGATGCAAGGTGTCGGAAAATAACAAAAATTTTGCTATTTTTGATGCGGAGTGTTGGAAAATAAATGCCTACCACGTTCCTCGAATTCCAGTGCAGTTAAACTGACATCCTTTTTGTCTTTTACCACCTTAACCATAAATCGACAGTGTCTTTGTACAGTCTAGTTTTTTTTATTTTTCTATATTTTGATTTAAACTCAACTTTTAAAATAAAAATTAATAATTTTTCAAGTAATTTACTTAAGAAATTAAGAAAGGAATGTTAATAAATATAAAATTTATATCAATATATAATTTTGTAGTATGATGTTAACGTCAATTTATATTTATTTGAATTAATATTTAATTATAATTTTAACACTCGTTACGTTAACTTGTTAGTTAAGAATATAAAATATAAGAAATATTAGAGATATGAGTGGTGTGTAACTTTAATATAGATTTGATTAATATTAGTGAAAATTAATGTTAGATAAATTTATATTAAAGTAATTAAATTGAGATTTTAAATAGTCAAGTAGATAAAAATTAATCTCTTTTTTAAGATATTAACTCTTTAAGTAAATTAAGCCTAAGAAACTTAAATGCCGGTATAAGTGTATCTCATATATGATTAATTTGTAAGCTTACATGTGCAGAGGATAAAAGCACAAAATTAAGCAACCTTACGAGGGCATTAATGCAGATAATATAAGAAAGAAATTCCACAGAGGAGGGAGAAAAGGGACGAAGAGAGATGCCTTCTGTGACATTGATGTGTCCTTATTTGTTACCCCCAAGAGCTTCTGAAAAAAAGGATGGTCTCTGGAGAGAGAGAGCTAATGCTGCAACGTGTGGTTTGTGATCTCTCCCTGCCTCGTGCACGTGATTTGGAATTTAAGAAAGGTTGATTCAAAGGGAGACATAAATCTCCCGTGCTTTGCACTTACGGGAAGGCAAAGGCAAGGCATCTCCTTCGTTGCTTCTCCTGATTCGTTGGGTATGATTCTGTCCTTAACCTTGAAGGGCCCAAAACCCTTTAGGGGTAACTAAGAATACTTCTTGCAAATTTAGGACTCTTCTCACATAGCTTTAGTTTGCTTTTTCCTTTCTTAAGCACTTAATCTAATATTTACCACATCTACACGTTTGTGCCTTTCTTAGGTTTTCTCCAATTGGTTCAATAAGCAAGTGCCTACCCAAGATTCTATTTCCTATTTACATGAGTTATACATGGGTGTTAACACGTATCTGCTCGAAGGAAACTCCATCCATGACGAACCATCCCTGAAGTTGTGAATGATTGATGGAAGAAACACCCCCACCGACCACAATGGGAAGTATCAAGTTCATGGAATTTGTTGATGAAGGGAATGTACAATCTACTTAAGAACAATTAAAGGGAAGGATGCATGACAATGGTTGTCCTACTTGCCTATGTCTACCCAACCCCTCTATTGGAAGAGCCTTCTCTAGGGCAACTTTTGCCCTACGTAGTACATGGTAAATCTCACCAATTCATAGGCAAGCTTCTTAACACTTCCTTCCAATCAATCCACCTCGCCATCCTCCATGGCCTTTCCAGACCAGCCACGCACCTAGGAAGATGATGTCTAACAAGTAACAAGCATACCTAAATGAGAGAAAGGAGCGGGAAATCCTATGGATCTTTCGGAGGGACTTTTTCACCCCAGAAACCATTCTCAATACCAACTCTCCGTCAAAACTGTCATTTCTTTCGCGAGGAGCAGGCATGTTTCGAAACTGAAAAGGAGACGAAAACTCCTGGAAAAGATCAACAACACTGGACAGAACCTGAGGATGGATATACACAACAATGAATGGACATCACAGGTGTGGTAGCTATTTACAATGTTTCAAGATTTTTTTTCTTTGTTTTTGCATCTTCGGTTACCATGACAATGTGCTGTCATACAGTGTAGATATCTGCTGTTGGGTCATCCAACCGCTGATCAAAATGGGCACGGGCACGGGCACTGCGGTACTGCAGCCGCTGGTGGAGCGCCTCGGACATTTGATTGAAGAACTCTGCATCCCATCTCTGGATTGAGGAAGGGTCCTCGGCAAAGCAGATGTAGATAGATGTAACTGCACTCTCCACAACCACCAATGCCAAGCCCACCTTATCAATGGGGGAAAAAGGTGCTTTTTATCAATGAGAACACCAATATATTCTCTAACATGATATTACAGCATAGTATAATCCAAAATTAAAATCTTTGTGGAAAAAGTGGCTACGATAAATTAGATTGGGCATTAAACCATTCAGATAGTTAGCATGCAACCAGACACCCAGTTGTCGAGAGATCAAGAAGAAAGACACAGTTCTATGACAAAATGGCTGCAATATGCACTACAATAACTGCAAATGGCCTTCAGGAGCAAGGAACTTGCTATATAGATCACTGGACTGTGATGTCATTCTTCCAAGAGCTAGAAACTTCTGTTGGACTGTTTTCTTTCACAATATCGTTTGCCATTTCTAACCAAGTAATTTTTTAGGTCGACCCTTTTGCTTCACAAGAGCCTTTAAATTTCTGGTGAGAGAGGCCTGATTTTGCTTTACATGACTAGACCATACTCAAGGATTCTCCCTTGTTTTTGTTCATTCACTGTTGCACCTTCCCATTAATGCACCCATTTCAAAGCATATTCTTTGTGGTATTCCCTTTGTCCATCTAATCATCCTCCAATCTAGCCTTGCAGCTACGTCCAGCTTATGACTTGACAGTTTTGAGTTATTAACTACACTCTGCACTATCTTTACTACAAAGTTTATCAAGTAAAAGTAATTCTTCATATTATCAGAAACGAAGTCCAAGGCTATGTTTGGTTGCAGACTTGCAGGTTAAGTTCTAATCGGGATATGTTTTATAATTTGTTAAGTTAAATAGCATGTTTGGTTGGAACTTGGATGTGCAATAAACAGTAGTAGGTGAATTATTGTGATTTAGATAGAGAATTAGGACTTGAAATATTTGTTTTACAATTGATGTTGGGTTGTTTTTCCTTTAAAAGCCTTTTTTTTATTGGGAATATGACTACAAAAGAATCCAGAGACTACATGATCGTCTCACGTAAATCTTGCATATGATAGCAGAAAGAGGACTCAATGATTATTCATTCACCAGAATAAGTGAAAATTGTGGTGGATAAGGATCCCGTAAAAACATCTTACAAGCAATGGGTCGAACAAAGAGCAATAGCTAAGGGTCTAGACACTACTACTTGAATCTAGAACTCACACTCTGATGCTCATGATTTCGATAGCCATACACTGAGAAAGTACTTGGTGCTCATTTTGGTCAAGTCCCAAATATCTTACTTTGGCTGAGTGGAATATTCTTCTGTGGTGTTTTCTAAGTATGAAGAACGGTTAGGCAATACACCCAAATGTAGCCTAAAGCTGTAAGCATGATATACATCCAAATGCAGCTTAAAGTTGTAAACATGATGTTTTTGACTGTTTTTGAATGCTATTCTGAGAAAGAAACCCTTTCACCATAATGTTTTGCAATATGAGCAAAACAAATAAAAAGGTAACCACCAAGAGGAAAAAACTTACCAAAATCATCCCCATTAAGGTTGAGGTAGTTCCAACCATCATAAATCTGTCGTTCCACTTACACCACGTATAAACAGCTGCACAAGTTCCTGTTACGAGACCACCCATAATTGTGCCCATCAGGAGAACAGGCCCAGAACAGTCATATGCAACGAGGGTTTCGACACCGGTGGATTGGAACAACTCCCATGCATCTCTTGCTGAATGGTTGAAGTTTTTCCCATTAACTGCTATCTGCAAAAAACCAAGGCAACTGATAAGCATCCCCAGTTTGATTTTAGTTAGACGAAAAAAGAAACACCATGTCATAGACATTGATAAGAGTTTAGAAGGCAAAAATCTTGGAAGACATCAAGGACTAACCAGTCAAATTAAGAAATCAAATTAAAATAGTTAGTGACTCTACTGATTTAGCCAAATAAGTTATTCAAATGGCTCAGATTGCTGCATGGGTTACATGCTTTAAATTTTCCCAACGTTCATTACTGCAGGAATGGCTTTATAGCAATGTTATACCAAGAATGACTTTTCTAATTAACATCTACACGAAATTATTAACAGTGTCTGCAGAGAAAGTTCTCACTTTAATTTGAAGATATTTTTTGAAAAGTCACTTTAATTCGAAGATGAAACTGCAACAAACAGATTATATTTATTCAGCAGAAAGACATCCATCCTTTACATCTTGAATTTACACCCTCTGCTCACTGTATAGAAGAACAATAACAGAAAAATCTTTTATTGTGATAGAAAGATATCTACCTGCACATATGCATACTTGTTGAAAAATCGAACCAATGTCTCCACAAGATGAAAAAAGAAATCTATGCAGCAAAGAAGACACTCGTTGCTTCCGATTTTAGATCTAATTCCCCTTATCTGAATATCAAATCATAGAGAAGAGGAAAGAAAAATTATTCCTGTAAACTTGTGAATAATAAAAATAAGTTGAACAAAGGACAAAGAGGCACTAGTGCAACTTGTTATGTGGGCAGTCAATCTCCAAATTCTAGCCCTTTACCTCCCATCTCAATGTTCGGATGGCAGCCGTAAAAAGTGATCCATAGCAAATACTTCCAAATGACGTGGTCACAGCATACCGTAGAGATTTCAGAATAGGTCTTGAAGGCATTGTTTCAGCTCCTCGACCTCCATGATTGAGAACAAGGAACACCATGCCAGAAACTATAACGTGAACTGTATTGGAAAACACAGCACCAGTCCAAAACAAACTCACGGAGAAAGCCTACAGGTACAGATAATAACAGATCATTAGGAAAGACTGCTTTTCTCTTGCCACTACATTTATCAAATCATGTCAACATCATGGATGGATTTCAAGAGAAACTTGCCATCTCACCACTAGAAGCCACCAGCGTCCGCTATCCCCAATGCTTGAGGCAACAACACCAGCAGCTCCAAATGACCAAATTGCCAACCAGCAAAGCATGACTCCAATGAAAGCATAAGCCACTCTCATTACTTCTGGAAGGTTCCATACCATCTTCACAGCCTTTTGCAGTATAAGCATAGTGAAGGGGATTCTATGGGAGTAAAGTTCCAATATTTTAGTCAAGAAAGTTGGGCAGGTACAGTGAAGACCAGGCAGATGTCCATAGCATGTTCAAAATAGGCATACTGATGAAATCATAAAATGGCATCATCTTGGTAAGTTATTTAAAAATTAACTTTGAAGTTAGTACATAGCAATGCTGTCAAGACGCTTGCCTAGGCGCACCTAGGTACTAAGGCAAGGTGAGGGCCTATCGTGATGCTAACCCTCAAGAGAAGCGATTTGCCTCGGGCATTTCCTAGGCAAGCGCCTAGACCAAGGCACCAGGCACCCTGGGTGAGCACCTAAGCCAAATATGCAATTTTCATCTTGGAAACAGCTTTTAGGATTTTTTGTTGATTTTTTACTCATCATCAAGTACTCTTTCACTTTTTACTCATCATCAAGTACTCTTTCATGGTTACAAACACACAAACATGAATACATACATGCTTATATATGTATATACATCTATACATTTAAAAATAGATATAAAATATATATACGTACCATATAAATGTAGATATATACGCAAATGTAGCATATGAATATAATATCCACTCTATGCATGTGTATGCATACACACATATACACACATTTGCAACTATATATATGCATACAAATATGCATGCACGTGTACATGTATGTGTATTGTGTGTATGGCATGTACACATAATGTATCATATTTGTATTACTATGTGCATATGCATGCATGTACATATGTATGTATGTATATGTACATATACATGTATGTTTTATGAATCTTTTAGCACCTTCTTTATCTCAGGCAAGCACCTAGCACCTTGGCCATTTTGGACCTATTGCCAGGCAATTGTATCGTGTGGGGTGGCGATACAATGATATGAAGGGAAAATACAATTATCTCTTATAAAGTTTAAGGTATGATTCGATGTAGCCAATACAAAAAGATATGTTCAATCCAAAGTTATGGGGTAAGTTGGAGGGTATCTAACAGAATTACTATTCTACATAAACAGATGGAATTCCAAGTCCGCAAACTTCCAAGGACCATTTCTCTTCAAATCATCATCTAGTCCTTGGACCAAAACATTGCTTGGAGGATAATGAGTTGGTGTATAAGAAGGGAGAAACAATGGTGGGTGGTATACTGGGAAATTAGGAGAGTGAAGGGTTGTGACATCTTTTTTTCTGAAAAAGTAAAAGGATAATCACTCAAAGATGATAACCATGCTTTTTGTTAATGCAACTACAGCTACATCACCTTACAAGCAATCACCCCACGCCCTCAGTACATTTTGCAAATCAAACACCACACCGTCCACACTTTAAAACCCCCCACATAACACCATACCATTCTGTCGCAACCACAACACCCACAGCACAGCAAAAGGCTTAGCCTTTCCTTCTTAGATCGAACACACCTCAGCCCCACATTACACTTGCCCACAGCCACAGCCTCAAAAAACATGGACTCGGCGGTGGGATCCGCCCATTCCAACCCCACCTTCTCACAAAGTGCAGAAGCAAAGACACAGGAAAAGAAAAGATGACTGATGTCCTCAACTCCACCACCACAAAGTGCACATGCCATATCCTCTATCTGAAAAATCCTGTGCCTCACTTTGTCGTCAATCTGCCTCTCCTCAATAGTCATCCAAAATTTTTTTTCCTTCAATGGTGTCCTCGCCTTTCACATTATCTAGTACTGCCGAGTAGATGCCCATCAACTTCCTGCGTACCCTAAATTTAATGAAGGGTGGTGACATTTTTACAGAGCAGAGAGAGAATCAAGTACACCTTGCACTGTATGCAGTGTACAACCTAATGCTCAGATCAACGACTCTAACAGGTTATAAGTGCGTTCAATTCTAAAATTTAGGGCATTTGGGAGGAGATGAGGGTTTGTGATTTATTTCCCTCCAAATCATTGCAAGCAGCAGATGGGAACTTACTCTCTATAAAGCTTTTTTTGAAAGATCTCTATAAAAGCTATTGTAAGAAATGGTTAATGAAAAAGGCCATTTTTTTCCTTCTTTGTCATCATGATAATAAAACGGTTGTTGACTTTCACCCTCGTCAAAGAAGTCATCATCACAATCAAGCAAAATTATTGATCAAAGGGGCGAGGTGGCCTGAGGAAGGGCAGGACGGGGATTAAAGGAGGGGAGGAAGAAAGAGATTAGCATGGATGTTTGATGGGTGGGAAGGGGACAATAGAAGATGGGGATGATGCCAGAAACCATACTTGTCATAGTGGTAGCAACATAGAAACTATGTTGCAACTATTGCAACAAAGGCAATGGAATGGTTCATGACGAATCCAAGATTCACGGCAGATGGTAGATTCAAAGTTCCCATGTTCACCATTAATATTTGTTGATTCAGGGAAATAAGGTCAAAGATGCAATATGAAAAAAGCAGCATGGAAACATGACCACCAGAACAAAATTTTCAATAAGGTTTCCCCATTGCAAGACTAGTCCTCTGCTGATTTGACCATTGACACCAATTACCTTTCCTTTCCATTGATAATGAAGTAGTACACAAAGTTAAATATTGAAGTTGATAGATAATGGATTCCCTTCCATCTTCACCTATGCCTCATTTATTGATGGAGCAAAGGGAATTTAAAATAACAATTGGGTAATTGTAGCGTGGAGATTGCAGATGGTTATAAAAGTAGTGGCTAAAATGGAGATGGTGGGCTTAAGGAAGTCAATTAGCTATCCTGCTCTCCAAGCCTCCATGCTCTACGGTTCACTAAGGTCCTCATGCTTGTACACATCTTAGAGAATTTGCCTCTAGAAATTTGGATAAGGAGAAAAATGGGTGCTTAAGTAGTTTCATATAAATATAAAATAATAAAATGTATCTACCTTATTTGATGTAAAGCAAAGATGTAGATATAACCACAACCTGTGTATAACTAGCAATATGCAATCTAATGGAAGGAAAAATATTCAGTGTCATTTCCTAAAAAAAAGGACCTAATTCAAAACCCCTCCAAAACCTATGAATGCAAAAACAAGGTAATCCTCCAGGGTGTAGTTTGCTTCTCTATATAAGCATATTTTCCAAGTGTAAGCTTATTTTTCTTCATATCAAATTCTCCATCCATAATTTTCGAAGTGATACCGTCTGTCATTTACTCCAGCATCAGTAACACATACCTTTTGTCAGATGACATTATCAAGGCATAAAAAGCATAATAAACTGTTTTTGGAGAAGAAAACTCCGAAACATAAATCTTCCCTTCAACACAAATTCTCACACAAAAAACTCACCATATCTTAGTGACAATGTCTCAAATGATTTCACTGGATGATAAGTTCTTAAAGCAATGAATCTTCTTAGACATATTATGGAGATCTATAGAGTCCATAAGAAGTATTTACATATTGCGTAGATTTAGAGGAAATAGGAGATATTATTATAGATTTCAGAAAACAAATGAAAGGAGTTGGTCCCTTTATATAGAGAAGGTCACTCCTAGTTCAAAAAGAAACAAACTTTAACAAATTTATTCCCAACAAGCTTTCCCAAATAATATCTCTAACACACCCCTCCAAGTTGGAGCATGCAATGCCCAACTTGTTATAAAAGTGAACTCCCTCTCAATGTAGACTTCCAAAGGAGCAAGCAGTAGAGTGGAGGAGCAAGAACAGCCGTAGTAGAAGTAGCAACCGCAGTAAACTGAGAGCAGTAGTAGTCATGTAGTAGAAGACGATCCCAAGCATGCAAAAGCAATAGCAATAGCAGTGGCAGTGGTAGGTAGAAGTAGAAGCAAAAAATGTAAACGACTATAGCAAAAGTAGCAATCACAGATGGCAGTAGTAGCGCTATAGCAATAGTAGATAGTAGTAGGGCCATAGTAATAGATAGCAAACAATAGTAGCAATAGGAGATAAGGAAACATTCCCTAACAGAGTAGGAGATGAGAATCCTTGCTCAATTCTCCTACCAGTTATCACAATCCTCGTAATAGGAAATAGTATGATCAGATATTCCAGAAGTAGTGACTTGATCGATAAGAGTAGTAGTTTTGATCACAATAGTTGTGGCAGTAGCGGCAGTAGTGGAGGGATTGCTCCTTAGTAAAGACCGCAAATGTTCTACTTCTGCAGAAGAAAACTGAAAAGGAGACTAGTCTGTCCGAGTCTCAGTAGTAGTAAAGGCCAAAGTCTTGGCCTCAGTAATAGTGGAAGTCGATCCTAAATTCGATCTTGCACAAGGAGGCACAGAGATACACACGTGACGCATGTGTCCACAATAGAAGGCACGTGGGAGAGAGCACATGATGTGCGCAAGATCAAGGTAGATCATACACGGATGTGTGCATGAACTAGGTAGCGGTGTGCATGGTTGCGTGTAGAGAGAATAGAAGTAGAGCATGGTTTGCGTGAAGATAGAGTAGGAGGGCACGCGATGGTGTGCGAAGATAGAAAGACCATGTGCATTGTGGGGTGATGGCGGGGCACGTACCACACACGGTAGCGCGTGGTGCAAGCGCTCAAAGGCAGAATAGATCACATGCATTGGCATGCATAGGAGGTTAATGCAACGATGCATGCAAGGATTGATGTACCAGTGCGCATAGGGGTGTACACGAGTCAGGTTCAACCTGAATGGGTTGGGTTGGATTTGAAGTTTAACTAACCCAACCCACAACCTTATATATATATATATATATAAAGCGAGTTTGTTTCTTGCTTCGCAGACCCTGCTTCTAAATCTGAAGTCAATTCCCCAGCTACTTCTTCACCTGCATCCAAAATCGTAGCTTGCAACTGAATAATTAGACTCTTCTTCCCTCCTACTTAGAATCCACTTCAAAAGTTGCCCCTTCAATAGACTTTGGTTAACTCCTCCCAAACTCCGGATCAACGGATGCGTGACACTTACTGGAATGCACTTCCCAGGATCAGCCCATTCCGATCTCCTTACCCTGCACTCTGCTCTATTAACCCACTTCCCAACCAGCGGAAGTGGTTTGGAACTTTGTTCAATTAACCTACGCATCCCTGGCTTCTGATTTATATGTGAAATTCCCATTCTGGAGGCTATCGGATGTTGTGGAATTCCCCAAGGTATTTGATCTAAACCTATTGACTTCTGCTTCACTTGTAAACAACGTTGGTTATTCGCCTCACCCGCTTTGTCTACGCACGGCATAGAGCAAAGAAAGGCTAAACTCACTTGTGTATATATATATATATATATATATATATATATTCCGATCATCTTGCCCTGCACTCTACTCTATTAACCCACTTCCCAGCCAACGGAAGTGGTTTGGAATTTTGTTCAATTAACCTACGCATCCCTGGCTTCTGATTCATATGTGAAATTCCCATTCTGAAAGCTATTGAATGTTGTGGAATTCCCCAGGGTATTTGATCTAAACCTATTGACTTCCGCTTCACTTGTAGTAAACAACGTTAGTTATTCACCTCACCTGCTTTGTCTACGCACGGCACAGAGCAAAGAAAGGCTAAACTCACTCGTGTATATATATATAGTGGGGCAATGGCGGGGCATGTACCACGCATGGTAGCACGTGGTGTAGGCGCACAAAGGTAGAATAGATCACATGCATTGGCATGCATAGGAGGTTAATGCAGCAGTGCGTGCAAGGATTGATGTAGCAGTGTGCATAGGGGTGTACACTTTAATTCCCTGATTGGAGGGGGTGAGATATGCGTGACGTAATATAAAATGCGGAATTAAAATAGACAATCTCAAAAATAAGCAATCACATAATAGGCACAAGTATTTTTAGGTGGAAACCCAAACTAGGTGAAACCACCACCTAACCCTCTCGAGTTAGGATTTTTCGATCGACCTAGTCGATCAAATCCACTAGACCTAGTCACTTAAACGAGGGTGACTGAACCTCAATTACAACCACACTACTTAAACCGAGGGTAGTGTTCCTCAACACCACTTCTCTTCACAAGAAGGAATTTGTCTCACGAAGGAGACGGGAATTCGCAAAGCGAATACCCAACCAAAGACAATATAAAGTACAACAATCCAATAGAGTCTCAAATATTTAATCCTAGCTTCTATAGGAGTTAGAAAACTTTCCTTTGGTGGAAGTGCGTCGACGTGACGACACGGGTGCGTGAACCACGCGACGACGTTTTGTCGCTCTCGTAATCGCAGAGGGAGAGCGGGTGCGCAAAGGGATGAAGCTCTCTAGATATGAAACAGATGCTTGGAGAGCTAGAGCTTCAACTACTCTTGGACACAAAAGATGTAGAAAGTTACTTGCTTAGTATGTCTTGGTGTGTCGTACAAGCCAAGGGGTCCTCCTCTATTTATAGAGGCCCTAGGAAGGCTTTAAAAGACCTTGAAAGGCTTCCATAGCCGTTAGGTGCAAAGTCAAAGAGAATCAGGCCATAGTCAGAATTAATCATGACTCTGACAGGGTCATTAGACGTCTGGTCCTAGCATCAGACGTTTGAAAAACCCGTTTAAGACATCTGGGAACTAAGTCAGACCTCTGATTTTAGGCGGGTTTCCTTCCTAACTTGAATCAGAACTAAATAGGGTTCTAGTGAAAGTCCATTAGACGACACACAGGCCGTTTGGCACAAGATCTGGACGTCTGGAAACCTATTTGTTCTTTGAAAATGGATTCCCAACGAGTCTAACGGCTATAAAATCTCTAAAGGAAGATTTTGGGTCAGTCGAGGCAAAACGGCCATGTATCAGACGTCTGGGGTCCTCTATGGGCGTCTGATACGAGGCTAACGGTCATTTCCTCAACGTTTGCTAAGGAAGCCAACGGTCTACTAATTGGACGTCTGGCAAAGATATCAGACGTCTCCTAAGACGTCTGGACTAAGGTCTTGTAACGACCCGATTCCCGAGTCCCTACGAGACACGAGAACCAGACCGACTCGACTAAACCCAAGACCTGGTCGTCCAACGAGAAAGTAACCAAAAGAGCAGTAAAATAAACCACATTCAACATGAATATAACTAACAGTAAGAAAATACAGCAGTAAGGAAAGAAACCACTACAGTATGTACCACCACAACAGTAGAACAACATTCATAACATAATATGAACTGCAGGTAAAGAAAAGTACAGCGGAAACAAGTACTCACTACAGTGGAACCAAAAAGAGGTACAAGAGAACAGTGGTAACTCTACTGGACCCTACTCGACCCAGCGTCATTTGCAGCCACTGACCCTGGCTGCTCAACACCTGGTCCTGAAGGGTAACGGGTGTAACACGTCAGCAAAATACTGAGTAGAGTGGCAGCTAAACTAAAGAAACAGTAAAGTGTACAGTAGTTGTTTTAATTTTCTTTCTTCCTTTATTTACGTCTTTCTATTGTTTCACAATTTATCTATTTCTCAGATCCTTCACTTGATCTCGAATGTTCCTCGTGGGAACGATCTTAATTGCAGTCTTTTCCGAACAGTAGAAGTAGCACGTGGTGCTCTCCTGGTCGGGAGAGTCCCCCGTGGTGATCCTACTATCAGTCAACCACCCCAAGGTCACTGACAGACGTAACGGTGACTACGGCACGCGCGGTAAACGCACGGGTAGTTAACCTGCACTGGCACGCGGTCAGTCGTTTCTGTTAACGGGTGCGCCCAAAGCACAGCACGGAACCAGTACAAGGGTCCAACCCCTCCACAGTAACCAAACAGGGGCCTTGCCCCTCCACAGTCCGCGCACCCTCGCCTGACTACCCTGGTTTGCCCCAGTGGGCCTAACAAGTCGGTGTAGGAGGCTAGCAGAACCCTGGGACCCGTGGGGTAGCTAGTACCTCCCTACACTAGTAGCTCTCCTCGATACTACGTACACGAGGGCCAGCAAGTCGGTACAGAGTGGCCAGTCCTAACCCCGGGTCCCTGGGGCGGCTGGCTCCGCTCTGCACTAAACAGGGGGGCCGTTGCTCTCCTTGGTACTCCGTACTCAAGGGCCAACTCACTTCCCCAATTCTATTCCATTTACTTTCCAGGAGTTCTACTCCTAATTCCCCGTAGGATTCCAGCTCTTTTAACTCAGCGCATTCTGGTTTCACCTTTCAAGTTTCGCATTCATACATCCCATATTCTTAATCATGTTCATTTATTCATAACAGACAGCTGTTTAAACAAATTTACAGGCAGCTATTATTTCTTTTCCACATTTTCAAGACTGCAGTGTTCACATATTCCACTAATTTTCCCATCCTAGGATTCATATCATACCCTAGGATCTATCATACAATCTAGTTTTCCAGCCCTAAGATTTATGCAACACCTTAGGATTTATCATTCAATTTAGTTTCTCATTCCTAGGATTCATGCAATGTCGTAGGTTCTATTTATGGTTTCATAATTTAACAGATTTTGCTAATAAACTTAAATGTCACCCTACCGATTACAACATGCATATTGGGGACATGGTCGGGAATCCCGCGTACCTCTGCAACCCCCAAGACTGCAACGGAACAGGGTCCTATCACAAGGATCAAACACAAGGAGTTTCTCAAAACAATATGCAACTACTGTAGACGGGTAGAGGATTAAATTCCGAAAAGCACGCAACTCGAAACGCGGAAAACGGACTCCGAACGGACCCTAAACGGGTCGAAAACGACGAAACAGTGCAAAATCAGACGTCTGTAACTTATTCCAGACGTCTTAAAAATGGGGATCAGATGGTACCTTGTCCTGCGTGATCTCTCAGACATCCAGAAGCCTGCAGGGGCGTCTGGCCTAGTTCCTAGACGTCCGATGATCACCCCGGACGTCTAGAAGTCGTTCCCGTCGTTTGGCACTGCAGCCAGACGTCTGATTCGCGTTGGGTGCGAATCCCCGAACCTGCGCGTACCCATTTCTCTCTCTCAGTACGGACGGTCGTAGGAAAGGAAGAAGGTACGAAAATAACTCACCTTTCAGACGTCTGGACAGTCCTCCAGACGTCTTCCCCGTCGTCTGGTTGGAATCCCAGACGTCTGATTCTGGAAAATTTTCTAGAATCAGGGCACCACTCGCCCTCCGCTCGCGACGCACCGCCGTGCTGCGAGTGCTCCGCCTGCTGCTCGAGCTGCAGCAGGCCTCCCGCGCCACCCCGCGTCTGCTGCGCCCCCGCTGCCCCGGCAAGCTCAAGCCCTCACGACCGACGCCTCCCCCGCGCAGCACCTCCCGCACCCGCCGCAGCTGTCGCCGCCGCCGCTCACTCGCGTTCGCTCTCGCGCACCGGTTGGAAGGAGAAGAGGAAAGGGCGGAGGTGATGGGAGTGAGGGGGAGGGCGTGGCCTTTTAAGGCCGCGCGAGGAGAGAGAGAGCGGGACAGAGGGCGCAGGAGGGAGAGGAAAAAAGAGAGAGACGCTCGCAGGTCTGCGCGCTCAGGCGCGTAGACGAAACAAGCGTGCTGCAAATAACCGAATCCTAGACGTCTGGAAGGGGTTCCAGACGTCTGGTCAGACGTCTGGGACACCTCCCAGATGTCTTAAAAACGTCTGAAACCGCACGTTTGTAACAATAGAACAAACTCAAAGGAAGTTTCGTCCCGGAAACTTGCGCTAACTAGGGTATGGGAAAACGTCATAAATACCATAAGAAACTCAAAGAGGATCGAAGCCAATCCGAAAAGACGTACCCGCGAAGAGTTCCGGGTACCGCTCAAGCATTGCCGCCTCAGGCTCCCAGGTAGCCTCCTCGTACCGCTGGCTCTTCCACAAAACCTTTACCAGGGGTACTTACTTTTGTCTCAAACTGCGGACGGCTCGGTCTAGAATCTGCATTGGCTGCTCGTGGTAGATCAGGTCGTCGCCCACCTCGACGCTCTCGTGACTCAGTACGTGACTAGGATCGGCTACGTACTTCCTGAGGTTGGACACGTGGAACACGTCGTGCATACTAGAAAGCTGTGGAGGGAGGGCAAGCCTGTAAGCAACGGGTCCAACCCGCTCCAGGACCTCAAAGGGCCCCACAAACCTCGACGTGAGCTTCCCTCTCACCCCAAACCGCTGCAGGCCCTTCATGGGCGAAACACGAAGAAAGACGTGGTCCCCAACCTCAAACTGCACCTCTCTGCGTATCCAATCCGCGTAGCTCTTCTGTCTGCTCCTGACAGTGCGGAGTCGCCTGTGGATCTGCTCGACCACCTCCTGACTCTGCCGGATCAACCTGGGCCAACCTCCCACTTGGTCCCCACCTCAACCCAACTCAAGGGTGCCGTATACCTCCGTCCGTACAGAGCCTCGTAGGGAGCCATGCCGATACTCGAGTGATGACTGTTATATGCAAATTCCGCTAGGGCTAGGTGCTCCTCCCAAGAGCCCCTCCAGTTCAGTACACAGGCACGCAAAAGGTCCTCAAGTGTCTGTATCGTGCGCTCAGACTGTCCGTCCGTCTGGGGGTGGTAAACTGTACTAAACCTCAACCGCATCCCCAGGGCCTGCTGAAACTCAGCCCAAAACTGGGACGTAAAGCGGGTATCCCGGTCAGATACGATCTCCCGCGGAACTCCGTGTAGTCGCACCACGTCGCAGATATACCTCTCTGCCAACTGTGTTGCTCTCAAAGTGACTCAGATCGGCAAGAATCGTGCCGTCTTCGTCAGTCTATCCACAATTACCCAGACGTCGTGTCGTCGCTGGGTAACAGGTAAGCCCACCACTAAGTCTATGGTGATGCTCTCCCACTTCTACTCTGGCACTGGAAGCGGCTGTAGCGGCCCTGCAGGCCTCTGATGCTCGGCTTTCACCCGCTGGCATACTAAGCACTGCTGCACGAATTCACCTACATCCCGCTTCATCCCCCTCCACCAAAACTCGCGTCTCAAGTCGTGGTACATCTTCGTGTTTCCGGGATGTATGGTGAATCTGGAACCGTGTGCCTCAGTCAGGAGCTCTCTCAACAGCTCCTCGTCCCTGGGAACGCACAACTGTCCCCTCAGGTGCAGCACCTGGTCTGTGAAAGAGAAGTCCCCTGGGTCTCCTGACAGTACTTTGTCGCGCAAGGACTGCAAGTACGGATCGGTCATCTGTCCTGTGATGATGCGGTCTATCAGCTCTGGCTTGGTCTATCGTTTCACCGTCACTGCCCCACAGTGCCCCCGTAACTCCAGGGGTCGCCAATTGCCCACCTCCTCCAAAAGGCTCCAACTCTGTAACTGTAAACTGGCCAAGTGTGCGGGCACCTTATGGCTCAAGGCGTCAGCCACCACATTGGCCTTTCCCGGGTGGTAGGAGATGCTGCAGTCGTAGTCCTTCAGGAGCTCCAACCAACGTCTCTGTCTCATGTTGAGCTCCTTCTGATCAAAAAGGTATCTGAAGCTCTTGTGATCTGTGAAAATCTCGAAGGTCTCACCGTACAAGTAGTGCCTCCAGGTTTCAGCGCGAAGACGACAGCTGCCAACTCCAGGTCGTGGGTAGGGTAGGTATGCTCATGGGGCTTCAGTTGCCGCGAAGCGTAAGCGACAACGTGACCCCTCTGCATGAGCACACCTCGTAACCCCTGCAAGGAGGCGTCCGTGTACACAACGAACCCGCCACTACTGTCAGGGATAGTGAGCACGGGAGCCGAGGTCAACCTCTCCTTCAGCTCCTGAAAACACGCCTCACAGGCGTCTGTCCAAGTGAAGAGCACGTCCTTCCGGGTCAACCGTGTCATAGGACGCGCAATCTGTGAAAAACCTCTGATAAATCGTCTGTAGTAGCCTGCCAGTCCCAGGAAACTGCGAATCTCAGTGACTGAACGCGGTCTCTCCCACCTGAGTACTGCCTCAACCTTGGCTGGGTCCACCGCCAAGCCATCTCCAGAGATCACATGACCTAAGAAGGTCACCTCCCTCAACCAGAACTCGCACTTACTGTATTTGGCATACAGCTTACGTCGTCTCAGTGTGTCCAGAACCATCCGCAAGTGCTGTCCGTGCTGCGTCTGATCTCGAGAATAGATGAGTACATCATCTATGAAAACCACCACGAACTAGTCCAAGGACGGTCTAAACACCCGGTTCATCAGATCCATGAAAGCAGCAGGGGCATTGGTCAGCCCAAACGGCATGACGAAAAACTCGTAGTGTCCGTACCAGGTGCGGAAAGCTGTCTTGGAGACGTCAGTCTCCCTGATCCTCAACTGATGGTATCCAGACCTCAAGTCGATCTTGGAGAACACCGTGGCACCCCGCAATTGGTCAAACAAGTCGTCGATCCTCGGCAGCGGATATCTGTTCTTGATGGTGACCCTATTCAGCTGTCGGTAGTCCACACAAAGGCGTAAGGTCCCATCCTTCTTCACAAACAGTACCGGGGCTCCCTAGGGAGACGCACTGGGCCTCACGAAACCTTTCTCCAAAAGGTCCTGCAACCGAGACTTGAGCTCTCGTAGCTCAAGCGGTGCCATCCTGTATGGCGCAGTGGAGATGGGGCTGGTCCCTGGTACTAGTGAGATCTCAAACTCGATCTTACGCTCAAGCGGTAGTCCTGGTAACTCGTCTGGAAATACGTCAGGGTACTCTCTGACCACCGGGATGCTCTAGAAGTCTGCCACAGGGCTAGGCTCTGCCACTACACAAGCTAGGAAACCCTCACACCCCTTGCTCAAAAGTCTCGCCGCCCGAAGTGCCGAAATGCACCTAAAGCCTCCGTCCACTGGCTGTCCGTGAAACTCGAAAGAAGGCAACTCCGAAATGAAGAAGACGATCTTCCTCTCAAAACAGTCCAAGGCGTGGTAAGCGGACAGCCAATCCATCCCCAGAATCACTCCAAAGTCCTCCATCTGTAACATAATCAGGTCAGCTGGCAGGTTATGTCCCCCGACACTGACCTCGCAATCCGTGTACATCTCCTCAGCTACAAACAGCTGACCACTCGAACCTCTGATTACGAACGGATTCTCTAACAGTGTATAATCTTGGTCCAAGCTAACTGCGAAACTGGCTGCGACAAACGAGTGCGTAGCGTCGGAATCGAAAAGCGTGTAAACGAGTCTGCCAGAAACTGAAATCATACTTGCTACCACCGATCCCGAAGCTCTGGTGTCCCTGTGTGTCAGGGCGTTGATATGCCCCTCAGCTCTAGGTGCGAACGAAGCAGCCACACTCTGCGTCGGACGAGTAGGTGCTGGCCGGTACCCTCCTCGCGACTGCTGTCCTCGCGCCTGGGAACCGCGACCTCCTGCGTGCCCTCCAGTGCTCTGCGCGGGAAGTATCTGCTGACTTCCTGCCCTAGACGGGCAGCCCTTCTTGATGTGGCCCGGCTGGCCACACTGGTAACAGAGGGGAACTCGACTCCCGCCCTCAGTGGGTCCCTGCTGTCGGCTGGGCGGGGGTCCGGTGCTGGCGACTGGCCCCTGTCGAGGGCCCCCAAAGGTCACTGATGGCCCTGTAAAACGTGACGGCTCTCCTGCGGACGCAACGTGTCTCCTTTAGCCGGCCCTGTGAAAAGTTTGGCTGGAAGGGCCTCTTCCGCCCGCCGTCAGTGTCTCGCGCGGACGGGTTGGTCTCCTCGTAAGTCATAGCTGCCTCTACCACCCTCGAAAATGTAGGCAACTTCAGGGATTTGACATACCCCGAATCGCAGGCCAGAGCCCCTCGGTGAACCTCCAAAGTCGATCCTCCTCAGTAGCTATCGCTGTCGCTGCAAAGCGGGACAGCTCCAGGAAACGCGTGTAGTACGCGCTCACGGTCATCGTCCCTTGACGGAGAGTGTGGAACTCCCGCCTCCTCTAGTCCTGCCCCGTCTGGGGAAAGTACTGCTCGCAGAAGAGGGCGACGAACCGATCCCAGGTCGGCTCGTCCCTCTCCTGTCCCCGGACCGCCCTCCACCACCTGTGTGCCGCACTCTCCAGCTGGTACGTGGCAAAGGCCACGCGGCACTCCACCAGGGGGCGAAGGGTGTCGAAAATCTTCTCCAGCTGCTCGAGCCAGTCCTCTGCCTCGGTCGGGTCCTCATCCCTCTTGAAAGAGGAGGGCTTCAACTTCCGGAACTGCCCGAAGAACTTGGAGTGGCGCTGCAGTGGGGATGCTGGTCCACCCACAGGCAACGGTGCCTCGTGCACAGAAGTATCGGAGGAAGGTGGGGGCTGCGGCGGCCCATCCCCTCCCTCGTGTCCAGTGCCGCGCCCGTTTAATGGTCCCACAGAGGACTCCCCCTCCGCAGCCCCAGGGTGAGGCGCTCGGGGCGGTGGGTGGAGCTCCTCTCGTACAATGTCTCGTATCAGCCGGCGTGAGGTCCTGGGCCTGGACGCCCGGGAGTAGTGGCTGGTCCACTGGGGTGTCGGCAACGGCACGCCCACCTCGCCAACCTCGTCCTCGGCCGCGCCCGTGGCCGCCTCACTGGTCCCACGACGAGGCATCTCCTGCAAGGAGATGCGAAACAAAACGGAACACGTCACTACGGAACGATACCTAACGGAAACGTCTAAGAACTCATGTCAAAAGATATGTTGTGGTGGCTACTCTAGTTATAGACATGTGAATTGGTTATTTTCCAGTCAGTTGATTCACTTCTCGGGACGACCTTGCTCTGATACCATCTTGTAACGACCCGATTCCCGAGTCCCAACGAGACACGAGAACCGGACCGACTCGACTAAACACAAGACCTGATCTTCCAACGAGGAAGTAACCAAAAGAGCAGTAAAATAAACCACATTCAACATAAATATAACTAACAGTAAGAAAATACAGCAGTAAGGAAAGAAACCACTACAGTATGTACCACCACAACAGTAGAACATTCATAACATAATATGAACTGCAGGTAAAGAAAAGTACATCAGAAACAAGAACTACTCACTATAATGGAACCAAAAAGAGGTACAAGAGAACAGTGCTAACTCTACTGGACCCTACTCGACCCAGCGTCCTCTGCAGCCGCTGACCCTGGCTGCTCAACACCTGGTCCTAAAAGGTAACGAGTGTAACACGTCAGCAAAACGCTGAGTAGAGTGGCAGCTAAACTAAAGAAACAGTAAAGTGTACAGTAGCTGTTTTAATTTTCTTTCTTCCTTTATTTACGTATTTCTATTGTTTCAAAATTTATCTATTTCTCAGATCCTTCACTTGATCTCGAATGTTCCTCGTGGGAACGATCTTGATTGCAGTCTTTTCCGAACAGTAGAAGTAGCACGTGGTGCTTTTCTGGCCGGGAGAGTCCCCCGTGGTGATCCTACTCTCAGTCAACCACCCCAAGGTCACGGACAGACGTAACGGTGACTACGGCACGCGCGATAAACGCACAGGTAGCTAACCCGCACTGGCACGCGGTCAGTTGTTTCCGTTAACGGGTGCGCCCAAAGCACAGCACGGAACTAGTACAGGGCAGAGCCCTCTTAGTAACAGGGGTCCAACCCCTCCACAGTAACCAAATAGGGGCCTTGCCCCTCCGCAGTCCGCGCACCCTCGCCTGACTACCCTGGTTTGCCCCAGTGGGCCTAACAAGTCGGTGTAGGAGACTAGCAGAACCCCGGTGCCCGTGAGGTAGCTAGTACCTCCCTACACTAGTAGCTCTCCTCGGTACTACGTACACGAAGGCCAGCAAGTCGGTACAGAGTGACCAATCCTAACCCCGGGTTCCTGGGGCGGCTGGCTCCGCTCTGCACTAAACAGGGGGACAGTCGCTCTCCTTGATACTCCGTACTCAAGGGCCAGCTCACTTCCCCAATTCTATTCCATTCACTTTCCAGGAGTTCTACTCCTAATTCCCCATAGGGTTCCAGCTCTTTTAACTCAGCGCATTCCGGCTTCACCTTTCCAGTTTCGCGTTCATACATCCCATATTCTTAATCATGTTCATTTATTCATAACAGGCAGCTGTTTAAACAAATTTACAGGCATCTATTATTTCTTTTCCACATTTTCAAGATTGCAGTGTTCACATATTCCACTAGTTTTCCCATCCTAGGATTCATATCATACCCTAGGATCTATCATACAATCTAGTTTTCCAACCCTAGGATTCATGCAACACCCTAGGATCTATCATTCAATTTAGTTTCTCATTCCTAGGATTCATGCAATGTCCTAGGTTCTATTTATGGTTCCATAATTTAACAGATTTTGCTAATAAACTTAAATGCCACCCTACCGGTTACAATAAGCGTACTGGGGGCGTGGTCGGGAATCCCGCGTACCTCCGCAACCCCCAAGACTGCAACGAAACAAGATCCTATCACAAGGATCAAACACAAGGAGTTTCTTAAAACAGTATGCAACTACTGTAGACGGGTAGAGGATTAAATTCCGAAAAGCACGCAATTCGAAACGCGGAAAATGGACTCCAAACGGGTCCAAAACGACGAAACAGTGTAAAATCAGACGTCTGTAACTTATTCCAGACGTCTTAAAAATGGGGATCAGATGGTACCTTGTCCTGCGTGGTCTCTCAGACATCCAGAAGCCTGCAGGGGCGTTTGGCCTAGTTCCCAGACGTCTGATGATCACCCCGGACGTCTGGAAGTCGTTCCCGTCTGGCACTGCAGCCAGACGTCTGATTCGCGTTGGATGCGAATCCCCGAACCTGCGCGTACCCATTTCTCTCTCAGTACGGAAGGTCGTAGGAAAGGAAGAAGGTACGAAAATAACTCACCTTTCAGACGTCTGGACAGTCCTCCAGACGTCTTCCCCGTCGTCTGGTTGGAATCACAGACGTCTGATTCTGGAAAATTTTCCAGAATCAGGGCGCCACTTGCCCTCCGCTCGCGACGCACGGCCGCGCTGCGAGTGCTCCGCCTGCTGCTCGAGCTACAGCAAGCCTCCCGCGCCACCCCGTGTCTGCTGCACCCCCGCCGGCCGGCTCCCGCTGCCCCGGCAGACTCGAGCCCTCACGGCCGACGCCTCCTCCCCCGCGCAGCACCTCCTCTCGCACCCACCGCGGCTGTCGCCACCGCCGCTCACTCGCGCTCGCTCTCGCGCACCGATTGGAAGGAGAAGAGGAAGGGGCGGAGGTGACGGGAGTGAGGGGGAAGGCATGGCCTTTTAAGGCCGCGCGAGGAGGAGAGAGAGAGAGCGGGACAGAGGGCGCAGGAGGGAGAGGGAAAAAGAGAGAGAAACGCTCGCAGGTTTGCACGCTCAGGCGCGCAAACGAAACACGCGTGCCGCAAATAACTGAATCCCAGACGTCTGGAAGGGGTTCCAGACATCTGGTCAGACGTCTGGGACACCTCCCAGACGCCTTAAAAACGTCTGAAATCGCGCGTTCGTAACAGGTCTGGATGTTTGATTTTATCAGACAGAACTAAGTCCAGCCTAAATAATCGGACGTCTGAGTCAACAGTTAGACGTCTTAAAAGTTTTTATCAGACGTTTGAAATTCAGATTAGACGTTCGAAAAGGCTGTCTGATCCCTATTTTGATTTTCTAAGTTCTCTATAGAAAACCTAAGTATCCTAGGGTAGTGCAGGTGTTCCTAAGACTACTTTAAGGATCTCTTGAGGCTCTTTAACAGATATTCTAAGAAACAAAAAGAGCAATGATATAAAGACAAAAGTATATAGAAAAAGATAAACAGAAATATATCCTATTCTTGTCCTTCCATCTTCAAGATTTCACTCCTCGCGAAGCTCCTCCGCCTCTGTCCAACTCCTCCAATCCGTCATGGATCCGAGCTAGAACTCCGTTTAAACACCTGTCTTCATTTGCAATTTGACCTGAAAACTAGGAATCAAAAGCAAATGTTAAAAGACACGTATTTTGTTATCATCAAAATAAACGATCATGGTACCCTAAACCAACATACACGAGTCGGGTTTAACCCGAACCCAACACGACCCAACCTGAATGGGTTGGGTGGAAAATTTTCCAACCCAATAAAAAATGGGTTGGGTTGGATTTGAAGTTTAACTAACCCAACCCACAACCTTATATATATATATATATATATATATATATATATAGCGAGTTTGCTTCCTTCTTGGTAGACCCTGCTTCCAAATCTGAAGTCAATTCCCCAGCTACTTCTTCACCTGCATCCAAATCGTAGCTTGCGACTGAATAATTAGACTCTTCTTCCCCCTACTCAAAATCCACTTCGGAAGTTTCCCCTTCAACAAACTTTGGTTAACTCCTCCCAAACTTTGGATCTACGGATGCATGACACCTATTGAAATGCACTTCCCGGGATTAGCCCATTCCAATCTCCTTTCCCTGCACTCTACCCTATTAACCCACTTCCCAGCCAGCAGAAGTGGTTTGGAACTCTGTTCAATTAACCTACGCGTCCCGGGCTTCTGATTCATATGTGAAATTCCCATTCCGGAGGCTATCGGATGTTGTGAAATTCCCTAGGGTATTTGATCTAAACCTATTGACTTCCGCTTCACTTGCCAGTAAACAACGTTGGCTATTCACCTCACTCGCTTCGTCTACGCACGGCACAAAGCAAAGAAAGGCTATACTCACTCGTGTGTGTGTGCAAGGAAGTCAAACTAAATCTTCCTTAATTACAACCCAATTAGCCACCAAAGCCCATTCAAGCCAAAGCCCAATGTCCCAAATTCCCCCCACGTTGCCCTACTCCCTCCTATCCCATGTCCCAAATTCCATCCACGGTCTGATTTTTTTTGTTTTACCTATGTTATTCGCTTTTTTAGAAGATATATATTATTTATGAGTTAAAAATGTTTTGGTATTAAGTATGAAAGATAGAAAATACGTAGGAGATCAATATAAGTTTTGAATATTTTGACTAATCAACAATCCGCTCAACCCGACCTGATTTTTATGAGTTGGGTTGGGTTGGAAAAATCCCAACCTGAAAACTGTGGGTTGGGTTTGGGTTGAGTCATAACCCGACACGTGTACACCCCCAAGTGCGCACATGCGTAAAGAGTAGTGCATGCATGGATTACACACTAGAGAAGGAAGCAATGTGCTATTATGCACAGGAAGTAGCAGTGCACGCGGCTAGCACGTGAGGAGAGGAGGCACATGGAGAGGCCACATGCAAGAGCAACAGTTGACAGTCTAGGAGAATTCCCTAGGACCGTTCCCTCTATGATACCACATGAAGATTTAAAGGAAATTGGAAATATTATTATGGATCTTAGGAAACAAATGCACAAAGCTACTCCCTTTATCTAAAGAGGGCCACTCCTATTTCAAATCTGAACATAATATTCTAGAATAAGAGACACAAATCTCTAACAAATTTATTCCTAACAAGCTTTCCTAAATAGTATCTCTAATACATGATTTTCATTGATTTGAAAAAGGCTTATGATTTTATTCCAAGAGACGTTTAGTGGAAAACTTTGAAGGTGAGACGATAGCTAGTTTTGCATATTAACCTCATAAAGGATATGTATAATGGAACAACTTATGTAAGGGCTTAGGCTAGATTGAGAGATTACTTTGATATCACCATCAATTTGCATTAGGGATGAGTTCTAAGCGCCTAACTCTTGATCTTTATTACAAATGAGTTGATAAAGCACATTCAAGATGGAGTATCACGATATATGATTTATGCTAATGATATTCTATTAGTTGATGAGACAAGAGATGGAGTAAACAAAAAAACTTAAACTTTAGAGAGAGGCCTTGAAAGTTAAAGGCTTTCAACTAAGTAGGACAAGGACTAAGTATATGGAATGTAAGGTTAGTGGCCGAAGGAAAAGAGAGAGAATACATGTAAATATTGAAGCAAATTGTATTTCCACAAAGATGTTTTCAAGCATTTCGGATCCATTTTTCAGCAAGATAGGGAAATTGATGGAGATATGCATGGAATTGATGCAAGTTCGTTGAAATGGAGGAACATCAGATGTTCTATACAACAAATTCCTTTGAAAGTTAAAGAAAAGTCTTACAGAACAATTGTAAGACATGCCAAGTTATATGGTTTTGAGTGCTAAGCTGTCAATTGTAGGCACATGTAAAAAGATGTCTATAACAAAAATGACGATGCTAAGGAAGATGCATGGCCATATAAGAAAGGATCGGATTCCCAATGAAATTATTATGGAAAAGGTTGGAGAAATACCAATAGAGGATAAAATGATAGAGATGCATTTAAGGTGATTTGGGTAAAGAAGGCTAGTTAATGCCCCGATCAGAAGATTTGATAAGTTCAATGTTTTTTTAAAAAGTATTGGGGCCAGGCAAGGATCTTTATTACTTTGGTTTAAGCCCTAGATTGACTCAAGATAAATCCGAATCAAGGCAATGAATTTATGTAGCCAAGCCCACTTAATATAAGAAGAGGTTTTCTTTTGTTATTCTTATTGCTGCCTTCTTCTGCAGTTCTAACCAGTTTCTTTTTTGTTATTATCTATTAAGCACTATTAATTTATCTAATTAGATGCTTAAAAATAGCTAATCAAGATTCACATCATAACTATAGCATGCCATTATTTATATCATGAAAGTGTACAATGTAATTATCAAGCTATCCTACTCATTTTTCCTCAATTTTCATGGGAATATACCTTGTTTTCAGATCTGTTAGAAAATGTGACATCACAGATCACCCTCTTGTTCATGAAGTTGGGTGAAGATAAGAGTAAGACATGGAAACATGATGACAAACACACATAAAATAATAAAACCAGTTATTGTTGACAGTTCCCTTTACAATAGAAATGACTCTCTTTAGGACAGTTAAATGACAAATCACTGAGGTGAACTTTCATGATATAATCAACATAAAACCATCAGCAATACATCCATGATGCAAAGCAGAAAATAATCGGAGGAAAACAAGAAAATCAACTCAGTACTGAGTCCATAAAAAGCATACTCCAGACTTTACTGTAACATGTAACAGAATTGAGGCATCTTTTCCATGCTTTTATACCAAATCTAGATGTTAAAGAAAAGAATCAGTAGAAACCATACCTGTCTATTACAGAAACCACATATAGAAATTGTATGGAGGCTCCAACAGCAAAAGCAATTCCCCAGAAAAGCTGCTTACTCCAGAAACATAATACACTTATAACTGCTAAATAGGTGGTGAGAATGTGAACTGAAAACTTCATGAGTCTGCTTCCTTGAGAACCAAGGAGCAGCAACCACATCACCCCTATGAAAGCACCAATACCACCAGCTACACCATATATAGGCCAATAAGTCTCTGTCAATCCTACTTGATTCTCACTAACCATGTAAGTATATTTGTCAATGTCAAGCCTGTCGCTTGTTCTAAATCTGTTAATACCAAGAACTGTGAGAACAATTCCTAACACAACCAGATGGAGGAAGAAAATGAGGAGCCAAAATACATCCCTCCAGTGCCTTTGCTCAGAAACTACTCTCATGGGGAATGTGTTGTTGGCATTGTCACTTTCACTCCGCCCTCCGTCCTACAAAAACCAATAGATGAAAAGAAAAGTTGAGTTTCAAGTTGTTATCTTGTAGTGCCACAGGGGAAAAAAAATACATGGACTTATCCTTGGCATCAAGATAGAAACACCATCAATTGTGGTGGAAGAAACAAGACCTATCCTTCCCACCCTTTTTTGAATCATATATTTGTAAGATCTACTTTTCTTTGGTAAATTTGAAGCTGCCAATTATACACAAGGATCTTTGCCTCATCCTAATATAGGAGTCAAGGGCACGTCATTTCCTTTGCATTTATCTGAATGAAATCACAAGTTGAATCCCCATAGCAGGAAGATCCAATCATCTATGATTATATTCTCTATGGTGGATCACTGCTACAGTTCATAAAGAATGTCAGAAGGACATGCTAGAAGTCCTTGCCACAAAAATCAAGACACTTGGATGCCCACTTGGGGGAACATAAAATGATTTGGTGCTCTACCAGTGGAAAAAGAAAAATTCATCCAGTTATAGACCAAGTTGACTACCTGCCATAAGAATCAGACTTCTCAAAGTATCTTGACTACTCAATGAATCAATATGAAACCTACCTATCTAGAACCCTCTAAGAACCTCTGTTCCAGGAAAGAATGATAACTAGAAAACTGTCAACAGTTGGTCAGTTCCAAGTTACTGAGGTAAAACACTTTGGCCATAAATTGCTTTTCTTGCAAAACTAAGCAAGGATGCCCACTTGAAGACTGTTATCTGGAGTAAACCTACCAAAAGAGCATTCAATATAACAGCTCTTTCTGTTGTATGTATGGCCAGTTGGCAAGATTAGTTCTGACTTTTGCCAACTTGCTAATAAACTCACCAAGAAATGTAGCAAGATACTATCAGCTGAATAAGAAATATCAGCATACTTCCTAAATTGTCTTGCAAATTGCAAAGAGTCAGTTGCTGAAGAGGATTGTGTTTGAGATTGGTGAAAACAGTTCCAACTCAGCAAATTCAATCAAAAACAAATGCAAACAGAAAGGCATGCCAATTTAGATCCATGTAGACTCGAAAAAACTGAATGGTGGTAGATAGTCCAAATGAACAATTCCACTTAATGGAGGAAAAAGCCTGTTTTTGTTTCCATTTTCTCAAGTGGAGCAATCAAACTGATGCAAGTTCCCATAGACTCAACTCATAGACTCAATGAATCAAATCGTACAAGCTAATGAAAAGCTACAAAACTGTGTAACATCAACTCTTCATCAATTTCTTTGTGGTCTAGCCAAAGGGCATATTCGACCTGCTAACTTTGGTTACTTTCATAACTTGATTTGCATACAAAAATCATCACTTTAGAGGTTTATGATCGCTTAAAAAGTAAAAAAAAAGCAGTCAACTCAACACTAACCAAACCAAAATAACCAGAACAAAGTTAATCAAGAAAAGAAAAATCTATACATATTCATTAAATGAATTCTTTCTGATAAACCAAATTATAGAAATGATTAATTAGCTCAAATCAATAATCTATATCTGTTAAACATAGCCATCAATGTTAAACATAGCCATCAATGTCCTTTCTACTGACCCAATCATTCCATGATGACATACTGAAATGAGAAACCATGAAACTTGAAAAACCCTCTCTTTTCTGATCAGCCAAAAGATGTAAAACCAGACATATAGACTAACGAGAGAGAGAGAGAGAGAGAGAGAGAGAGAGAGAGAGAGAGAGAGAGAGCAAATAAAACACAAAATTCAGGACCAAAGACACCAGGCCGGCACCAGCTAGGATTGACCCAACAAAAAAAATAGTATAACCACAGAACATCAGAAGAACCATGTAAGAGCTTTTAAAGGAAAAGGCAATAAAACCATATCAAAACCCCGCATATGTTTATTAGACCATGGAAGCCTTCATTTCAGCCAACGCACCACATCAAAACAAAGAATCCCAAGCCAGTCCTCTTTCTTACTTTTCCAACTAAATAAGAGCATAAAAGCACCTGAAAGATTAACAAAAAATAAAGGAAAAAAGAAACGAGCCACAATTTCTTTCCCATTTTACATAACACAATCATATCACCAAAAGTTCCCATGCTAATCAAAGTTCACCAGCCAAACCAAGGCAACCACCCAAATAAAAAACGTAGTTTTACACAAAATCAACTGAAACGATTTCAATTCCCAAGGACCCCAACGTGAAATGGCACCAAAACTCCTTAAGATTCTTAAAAACAAACGTCAATAAGACCATATCAAATCCCTCATATATAGACCAGCAAAAGCAGAAAACTTCATTTCAGCCAATGAACAATACTAAGAAAAGAACTTCTGAAACAAAGAATTCCAACCCAATCCCACTTCTTACTTTTCCAGCCAAATAAGACCACAAAGAACACAAACCAGAAAGACATAAAAAAGCCACCATTTAACATCAAGCATACCCATCGAAACACACACAGTAACATTAACAAAGTTCCCACCTTTACTTGCAAATCGAAGTCAATTAGCCAAATCGAAAACAGATTTTTCTCACAAAACAATCCAAACAAATTCCAATTCCCAACGATCCAACTCGATAAAACACCAACTCGCCCAAAAAAAACACCATTTTGACATCAAACAAGGATCACCGAAACAAATAAAAGGCAGACAGATAGGTTGAGAGGAAGATCAACCTCTTCGACCGAGGGGCTGGAACCCGAATCGGAAGACATCCTCGTCGCTATGTCTTACCGATCCACCGGAGCATTGACGGGGAGGAAACCCAAAAGCAGGAGGGGTCAATGGGGAGGAAGAAGAGGCGAGTGGGGGCAAGCGGGAGGGCAGTGGGGAAAAATGGTACCTTTGGTGGAAAGGGAGAAGGAACCCGAAACGATGCAGCCGTCAAAGTGATCGAGAGGAGTGGGGATTTAACGTTGTTGGGAAGGGGAGACCACACCACACCACTCCAGATGAGACGACAACGCCCAACAGGATCCAAACCTCGTGTGACTGCGCGAAAACTGTTGCACGCTTTGAGACTGGGGTCTGGACATGAAGTAGAGATTGGAAAAAAATAGAGGGCCTTTCTGGCTATTTTCCCTGCTTCGGTACGTTCTCCTAGTTCTACCTTATGCAACTAAAACCAACAAAAATCAGTGCCACATCCTCTTTTTTTTTTTATTTTTTAAAAGATATTTTATTTATTCAAGTGTGCCAACAAGCTAAAATTCTACAAAAATAATATTAGAATAATTACATTTCTTCACAGCATATATACAAAATGAAGTTGAAGTTGTTATATGCACATCATGCAAAGTGTTTAATGATGCAATCCTTTTAAGGTCCTCATTTGTTTATTATATTCCTTTCAAATTACTTATGTAGTCGTTGCAAGGACCAAGATAAGCCTCTAATGGTTTATCATTCCTACCTCCAAATAAGCTTCTATGCTTCAATCACCACCAAATTACCAAATGGTTGTCTAAAGAAGTCAAACCATCCCCAAACTTTATGTCATATCCCTATAGAAAAGTTGCAATTGAAGAATAAACGGTCTTTGGTCTCCACCTCCTCTTCGCAAAAAGAGATACTTGCTGTCAATTTCTATACCCCATCTCCTCCTTCCATCACCCATGCCATGTGCAACACGACCATCTGGATAGATGTCGTAATCCCTATGTAAGCTTCCATCTCCCCTATGGAAGCCCTCTTGTTCATCGTCTCTTCCCAAATTTGGGTTAAAGTCCCATCTACATTCTGATTTCCTAAGCCCACATAGAAAAACCTATATCTTGCCCTGTCGTTGTTGAGGTAGTGTATATGTGAGTTATTTCACAAGTCCCTCGAGGAAGGTTTAGAGACATTTTGTCATGGATTGACCAAAAGGATGCCTACATCTCTTCATACAAATTCACATGCAAGGAACCTAATTATGCAATTCAATTGCTCAAACAAAACTATTAGCCTATTTACCACACCCATAGCCTCATCTTCACCAACCAAGTTGTGATTTGTTGGTTGATTTAAGTTTGCTCCCAATAGGTAATGATATCTTTGGTCTCAATTCCTTGCATCAAGTAGGAAGTCAAGAATGTGCATTCCTTCTTATTCCCTTTCCCCAAACTTGCCTTCCTTTTTTCTCTCAATCAATCTTGCTCTCTCTCTCATGTCGTATATAATTATATAGTCTAGGTTCTCTTGCTTATTTCGGAAATGGTCTAATGGACTCTTATTTTCTTCTTTCTTCTTTCTTTTTTGTTTGGTTGTACTTATTTTGGTGTTTTCCTCTCTTAATGAGGTGGTTTTGTTCTTTCTCCTCGAGGGACATGGAGATTGTTTATTTTTTATCTTATTTTTTTTATTGTATTTTATTGCATATTTTCTATTCCTTTAATAAAATATTTACTTTCAAAAAATAAAAAAAATCTTAACCCTCCGTCTGTCGGGGTTAAAATTAAGCAAGGGGCAATGTTGATGCCAATTGGTAAAACCCAGGGGATTTGTTTGCAAAAGGTCCTAAAATGGGTGGCCACATATTGCGCCGCTTGTTCTGTCCCCACGCTAGCGATGGTTGAGAAACATTCGATTCGGATTAGAAGATTAGTTTGAAATCTCGTTCGTGTAGATTCTAGTTGAATGGATTCTTTATTACTGAGAATATCAAATAATCAAAGTAAGAATCCGTGTACGCTATCCTCGATAAGCGCAAGTGGTGCAATGGGATCGGAAATGGGACAATGGCAACATATATTACATATACGATAGAAAATCTTGGCAATATATACCAATAATATATTGACCGTGGAAAATGGTTTCTCAAGCAATTCGATGGTAGCAAATACGCAAAGAGCATTTTATCACTCGTTCAAAATGCAGAAAGACGCGTTAACGTGATTTATCTCATTTTAAAATGCCACCATTAATTTATAATAACTACAAGGCCGTTCTTTATTTTGAATGCAGTGGTGTAAAATAATTTTATATTAATATAAAATAATATAAAATAATTATATAATAATTTTATATTAAAATAAAATAATTTTATATCAGTATAAAAGGATTTTGAATTTAATTTTATATCAGTAAAAAATTATTTTGAAAGTGATTTTAATATTTTTATGTCATTAAAAAATGATTTTATTTTTTATTTGATATTTTAAGTGATGGTGAATCTCACCTCATTACATTATTTACATTTATTTTTATGTGAAAGGAAGATATATAATGTGATTTTTTATACCCACATCTAATCATATATAGGTAACCATTATTTGGTAAGTGGGAAAAGGTCAGTAAATATTACATCTGTCATTTGCTTACACTAGGGTTGAATTATTCCAATTTTAGGTGAGAAATTATAGGAAAAGTGAATTTCATGCATTTTCACCCAGCTTCTCGTAGATGCAGTTTCTTTTGGCACTACTGTGTGAGTGCAATGAGACTACTTATTCCTTTTGTAAGTTCATCAAAATAGACAAAGTGATGCATTCCAATCTTTGCTTATCCAACACTTGTCGCCTATTTAGTCATTTTTTTTCAATTTCACCCACCAAATGATAGCATAGAATTTGCCCGAGTATTTTCTCAAAAGACCTTTTTTATTTCTGCAACAAAAACGTACTCAAATAAATTATAAATATAATTAATTTTGAGTTTATCCCTTAATGTGGGAGTACAAAAGTTAGAACTAAATGAATCATGTCATTTTTCTATGTGGTAATAAATGAAAGTAAAAAAAAAAATTGAATAGTTTTATAAATATCTAGTTGCTTTCTCATAATAAATAAAAGTTAAAAAAAATTAATATTTGATGTACTTTAATTTTTCACCGATATCAATACGTGTATTTTGAATTTTTCATATATTTTGATTTTTCATCCATGTCAATTGATATATTTTAATTTTTTACGTAAAAAATTAAAATTCATCAATTAAAAATCTTCAATTAATACATTTTGATTTCTTATTTTTCCAAATAATCATAAAAAAAGTAATGATTGAAAATTAAAACATACCGTGTGTCGTAAAATATATATTTTTTAATATATTTTGATTTTCAATCGATATCTTAAATTATATTTACACTATCACTTCTTGTATATATATTATTTTATACTTTCATAAAAATATATTTAATATTAATCTCTAATGAAGAGATATAAGATGAGAAGGCCAATAACGAAGATGAAATCTGAATGATGTATTAAAAAAATAAAATAAAATAAAAAAGAAGAGATATTTATTAAAAATAAAAGAATAATATACAAAGAAATCTGTACAGTAATATGGGCATGCCTGATTATACTTACTAAAGGTAGTTTAGAAGAAAATTTAAAAATGTCTGGAATTGAAGAATGATTTAGCAATTCAACAAGTGAGAGAGGTATTGTCATACCTTCCACCAACTTTCGTCTTCTCATCCATGTGAGTGATGGGATGCGCATCAAGAAGATTTTTCTTTAGACGAACTATCATTAAAAAATATTTGCTTGTGATAATCGGTAACATTAAAATTATAAATCTATAACAGAACGGTGATGGAATGATAATATTTAAAGAGGTGTCAATAGAAAAAGATAGTATTATATATATTCTATGACATATCTCATAACATATTTTAATTTTAGATAAAATTTTATTAAGATTTCATGTGTAATCCATCTCCCTAATCTCTTCCTTTAAATTTTGCCTATAAAAGAATATCCCAGTTACAAATTTCTTGCCACACCACCCACCCATCCACAACCTCCTCATGCGGCGAGCTCCCCCTTATGCAGCCCTGACTTCCGCTAGCCCCAACCTCCTTCGACGAGCTCCCCCTCGTGCGACCCTGATCTCTGCTAGCCCCAACCTCCTCCGGTTAGCTCCTCGGAGCTTCTCCTCCTCCAACCTCAAGGTCAACCGAGCTGCTCCTTTGACCCTAGCTCCAAGGAGCTCCTTTGACCCCATCCCAACCCCAATGGAGCTCTTCCTTCGACCGACTTCGACTGAGCTCCTCCGACCTCATCCTGACCCTGGTATGCTAAGATGGGCCTTCAGAGGTTCCAAACTCCCATAGGGTGGTGAACAAATGGACACCATCGTCCTACCCATCGCCAGCACTTCTCCTCCTCCCTTCGTTTCCACCTCCTCCTCCACTCGCCTCTATTGCATCATCCCACCAACAGCAGCAGCAACCGCCACTACCTTACCACCTACGAGGAGGAGGAGGAGGCGTCCATCGGTCAAATGTAGGGAGAGCTTCAGAATAAGAGGGAGGACGCTATCATAGGCATGGGACCTTCCAGCGACTCCAGTGGCTGCCATGTGGATGTCGAGAATGGATGACCTTGACACCACTAACAAGCTCTTCAAGCAGAGGATCGTCTTCCTCACCTCTTCAGTTTTGTTTCACCTCTCTCTAGAACTTGTAGCGTAAAGAATTGTTTGTTCTAGGGTCTTGGTTTTCCTTAATGGTAGAAGAAGCATTTTTTATTGGAGTTCCTGCCATGTCACCTTGGAGTTTTAATTGTGATGAGTGAGTGAGTGGCATGATAGCTAGTTGTTAGGTATTCCATCTCACCTTAGACAGGATCTAAAGATAAATGCAATACTCTCCATTTTGCCTGTAGGAATTGGATGTTAGCATCTCCCCTTCCTATAGATAGGAAGGTCTTATTTTGTTTCTGATGTAACTTAGTCTTTGTTATGACCCGATTCCCAGATCCCTACAGGACCCGAGACCGGCTCGCCTCGACTAATCCTAAGACCTAGTCGTCCAACGAGAAATAACCAAAAGTAGGAAATAAACCACATTCACACATGTAATATAACTAAGCAGAAGGAAAAATGAAACAGTAAAAGAAAGTAGAGCAACTGTCTCAAAATAGTACATGCCACCATAACAACAATGGAAGGAAAATAGAAAGCAACAGGAACAGTAATTTAAAGTCTGGTACTCACAACTACAGCAGAAACAAAAGAATTGGAAAGAAAACTACTACGGCTGGGCTTGGCTGGGCCCAACTCCCTCTGCAGTTGGAAACTTGGGTTGCTCAACTCCTGGTCTTGAATAGGGTTACGAAAAGATGGAGTCAGCGGATGCTGAGTAGAGTAGTGTTTACATCATTTATGTGCAAGTAAAGTAAAAATAACAAGCAGGTTTTATTTTCATTTCTATTTATCTCAATTATGTATTTCTGGTTCATCTATTTCACAAAGGATTCAAGTATTTCTTGATCTTGCTTGTTCCTCATGGGAACGATTTTGATTGCAGTCTTTTCCGTGGAGTAGAAGGTACGCGTGGTGCTTTTCTGGACGAGAGAGTCTCCTGCGGTAGTCCTACACCCAATCAACCACCTTGGGGTCATTATCTTGACGTAGTGGTGATTACAACACGCGTGATAAGTGCACGGGTAGCTACCTCTCACTGACACGCGGTCAGTCATTTCCGTTAACGGATACGCCGAAAGTACAGCACAGAACAGTATAAGGCCTTGCCCTCTCAGAGCAGGGGTCTCGCCCCTCAGAACCAAATAGGGGTCTCGTCCCTCCACAGTCCGTGTACCCTTGTCCGACTACCCCAGTTTGCCCAGCAGGCTTAACAAAGTCAGTGTAGGGTGACTAGCTTAACCCTAGATCCCGTGGGGTGGCTAGCTCCCTCCTTACACTAATAGCACGCCTCGGTACCACGTATGCGAGGGCCGACAGGAGTCGGTGTAGAGTGGCCAATCCTAACCCCGGGTCTCAACCTAAGGGCGGCTAGCTTCGCTCTACACTAAAAGGGACAGTTGCTCTCTTTGGCATCGTGTACACAAGGGCTAGCTCACTTCCCGTCTACATACCAGATTTTCTTTCATACACAGGAGTTCTACTCCTAATTCTCCGTAGGGTTCATGCTCATATTCATCTCATTTATCCATGTTTAGATCTTATGTTTCATAACTCGTTCCTCATCCACAGACAAGCAGCTCGTGTTTTCACAATTCAATTCTCAATCATTTACATGTAACTTGTGGTTTCACGGTTCAATTTCTCATTCACATATAGGCAACTCGTATTTTAACATACATATCAAGTAAACAGAGTAGCTCAGGATCAGGCTCATATATTTCTACCCTAGGGTTCATTCCACATCCTAGAGTTTCAATCAATTTAATTTAAGCAAGCATATTCTTTATTCACATCTTAACAAATGAATTACATTACTCTACAGGGTATTACGGGAGGAATGGGGACCTGCACCGCAGATTTCGTCGTCTCCACGGGCCCTGAACACACCATTGGCTAGTAACCTGTACCAGCGACTAATTTACATTAGACGAGGTCAAAACAGTAGGTGTAATTCCCTACTTGGAGGGGGTGAGATCAGCGTGACGTAAAAAATGCGTAATTGAAATATAAACAATCTCACAAATAGTCAATCACACAAAGACACGAAGTATTTTTAGGTGGAAACCCAAATCGGGTGAAAACCACCACCTAACCCTCTCGAGTTAGGATTTTCCGATCAACCTAGTTGATCAAATCCACTAAACGAATCACTTTAAAACGAGGGTGATTCAACCTCAGTACAACCACGCTACAAGTACGAGGGTAGCGTTCCTCAACCCCTTCTCTCCACGAGAAGGATTTTGTCCCACGAAGGAGACGGGAATTCGCAAAGCGAATACCCAACCAAAAGACAAAGATAAAATAAAACAACAGGTCCTATAGAGCCAACAAAGTAATTAAGAACCTAGCTTCTATAGGAATAAGGAAACTCCCCTTTGCAAGGAGTGCGTCGACGATGACGCGGTGCGTGAGCCACGCGACGGCGCAATGTCGCTCTCGTGAACAACGGCGGGAGAGCGGGTGCGCGAAGACTTGATGCTCTCAAGAGAATGAAACTAGAGCTTGGAGAGCAAGGGCTTCTCTTGGACACAAAAGAGTGGAACTAAGTTGCTTAGGTGTGTCTCTTGTTTCTCTTAGTGTATATCTTGTGTGTCTAGGTGTGTAAAGGCTCCCATCTATTTATAGAGGCCTTAGGAAGGCTTTGGAAGGCTTAGGAAGGGTTGTATAGCCGTTGGGAACAAAGCCCAAGAGAATCAGGCCGAAATCAGGACAATGATTACATTTGACAGGGTTATCAGACGTCTAACTCTGGCATCAGACGTCTTGAAGTTCACTATAAGACGTCTGATTAAAAGGTCAGACGTCTGATTTTGGGCGGGTCTCTTCCTGACTTGGATCAGATCTAAACAGGGTTTTTGTGCAAGTCCATCAGACGACATACAGGACGTCTGGCACTATGTATGGACGTCTGGAAACCTACTTTTACTGTGGGAATGGATTTTCCAAATGTTGCAACGGCTAGAAAATCTCTGAGAAGAGATTTTGGGTCAGCCGAGGCAAAACGGTCAATTTTCAGACGTCTGGATAGTCATATGGACGTCTGATAAGGTTCTAACGGTCATATTCCTGAGTGTTTGCTAAGCCAGCCAACGGTCCACTAATTGGACGTCTGGCAAATCCATCAGACGTCTCCTAAGACGTCTGGTCTAAGGTCTGGACGTCTGATTTCATCAGACAGAACTAACTATGTCCAACCTAACAGTTATCGGACGTCTGAAACAACAGTCAGACGTCTTAAAATTCTTTATCAGACGTCTGATTTGGGAATTAGACGTCTGGAAGTGCTGTTTGAACCCTATATTGGTTTTCTAAGTATTCTATAGAAAACCTAAGTATCCTAGGGTTGTGCCGGTGTTCCTAGGACTACTGTTAGGGTTCTTTGAGGCTCTTTAACAAGAAATATCTAAGGAAATAAAGAGCAACAAAAGAAACGAAAAATACAACAAGTACAAAAGAAGGAAATCTATCCTATTCTTCATTTCCTTCCATCTTCAATCTTTCGCTCCACGCGAACCTCCTCTGTTTTTCGTCAAGCTCCTCCAATCCGTCCTGGATGCGAGCTCGAACTCCGTCTAAACACGTCCACATTTGCAATTGACCTGAAATCTAGGACTCAAATTGCAAATGTTAAATAACACGTGTTTTGTTATCATCAAAACAAATGATCGTGGTGCTTTAGCACCAACAGTAGGTACTCAACACGAACTCGTAGAGAAACTATAGTGGAAAATAGCGGTACTTTGTTTATGGAAATCCGATTCCGTTTGGGCCCTAAATGGGCCAAAAACACGGTTATTGTCCAAAATCAGACGTTAGATCTTACCTTGTGTCTCCTGCGGTATCCTCAGACGTCTAGATCCCTCCGCAATCGTCTGGGGGTAGCTCCAGATGTCGGACAAAGCCTTTGGTCATCTGGAAGTACCTTCAGACGTCTGGCGACATTATCAGATGTTCAAAAGTGCCTGGAAAAGCGCACCGTGCGCCTTCCCAAAGCCCTTCACCTGCGTACGAAAGTCGCAGGCCCCTTCTCAGTCCGACATCTCCTGTGTTGCAATCTGCATGGCGGAAAGTAGCGTATGAAGATACGTACCTCGTGTGATATTATGCTTTCAGACATCCAGCTTCAGCTCCGGACGTTCTGATGCCTCACCAGACGTCTGGTCGATGCTCCAGATGTCTGGTCGATGCTCCAGAGGTCTGATATTGGAACTTTTCAAGTACCAGAACCTCCTCCGCGATGCTCCATGTTACGACCTGGTTCTCGAATCCCTACAGGACACGAGACTAGACTGACTCGATTGATCCCAAGACCTAGTCGTCCAACAAGAAAGTAACCAAAAAGTAGGAAAGTAAACCACATTCACTATGCTAAGCAACTAACAGTAACAAAAGTACAGCAGTAAAGAAGTAAAACTACTATAGTACACACCACCACAACAGTAGAAAAGTAACCAGGTACAAGAATATAAAGTGCAGAATGTAAGAGTGCAAACGTAAAGGTATAAGAGTCTACTCACTACTACAAAAGAGTACAGCAAGGGAAACTACAGCTACTGGGCTCTACTAGGCCCAGCACCCTTTGCAGCCGTAGGCTTTGGCTACTCAACACCTGGCTCTGAAAAGGGTTATGAGTACACAAAGTTAGCGAACGTTGAGTAGAGTGGCAACCAACTAACTAAAGCAGTAAAAGTGGACAGGTAGCTATTGTTTTTCTATTTACTTTCTTTACTAATTATTCTTTTCCATCACTTGGTTTATTTATCAGGTCTCTTTCTTGATCTCGAATGTTCCTCGTGGGAAAGGTCTTGATTGCAGTCTTTTCCAAAGAGTAGAAGGCACACGTGGTGCTCTCCTGGCTGGGAGAGTCCCTCGTGGTGATCCTACACCCAGTCAACCACCCCAAGGTCACGGACAGACGTAACGGTGACTATGGCACGCGTGATAAGCGCACGGGTAGCTACCCCACACTGGCACGCGATTAGTTGTTTCCGTTAGCGGGTGCACCTAAAGTACAGCATGGAACCAGTATAGGGCCTAGCCCTCTCAGTAACATGGGTCTAGCCCCTAAGAACCAAATAGGGGTCTCGCCCCTCCATAGTTTGCGCACCCTCGCCTGACTACCTTGGTTTGCCCAATGGGCTTAACAAGTCGGTGTAGGGTGGCTAGCTGAACCTCGAGCCCCGTGGGGTGGCTAGCTCTCTCCCTACACTAGTGCTCTCCCTGGTACTGTGTACGCGAGGGCTAAGAAGTCGGTACAGAGTGGCCAATCCTAACCCTGGGTCCCAACCCAAGGGCGACTAGCTCCGCTCTGCACTAAACAGGGGGGACAGTCACTTTCCTTGGTACTCCGTACTGAAGGGCCAGCTCACTTCCCCACTCACATTTCCAGATCCATTCCATTTATTTCCAGGAGCTCTACTCCTAATTCCCCGTAGGGTTCATGCTCATATTTCTCATGTCATGCCATACCAGGTTTCATCATTTCGATTTCCATTCTCAGGTTATAAGCATGCAGCTTATATTGCTATCGTTTACATTTCCATACACAGGTTATACACAGGTAGCTCGTACTTCCATCATTCACATTACCGTTCTCAATTTATATACGTGCATCTCGTATTATGTCATTTAACGTATACAACAGGAATTTACATGCAAAGTTTGCTAGCACAAGTACTCTACATTTCACAGGCAGCTGTTATTTATTTACAGGAAATTGTTATCATTCTATCCACTCATTCAAGACTACAATTCAATCATTCATTACAGACATTTTCAGTATTTCTCTTCCTAGGATTCATGCCATATCCTAGATTCTATTCATTCATTCCACACATGTATCCAGGTTTGTAATTAGATTAAGGGAAGCCACTCTACCAGTAAACCCAGGAGTAGTGGGGGCTTGAATGGCAGGCTCACATACCTCAGTAAGCCCCAAACCCGCAACGGAACGAGGTCCTATCATAAGGATCAATCACAAGAGAATATTCAGAACAGTATAGAAAGTCTTCTAACAAGTAGAGGAATTCATATGGGAAACACCAGTATCTTATTTGCGGAAAACAAACCTCAAACAGACCCTAAACGGTTCAAAAATAGCGTTTCTGACTCAAATCAGATGTCTGGAACAACTTCCAGACATCTTAAAAGTGTCCAGTGTCATATCTCAAGCCCTGCGCCAATCCTCAGACGTCCAGGAACTCTTCTGGACTGTCTGGACCTAGCTCCAGATGTCCGACCACCTCTCCGGACGTCTAGAAGAGCTTCCTGTCGTCTGGTATGTTGCCCAGACGTCTGAAATGCGTGAGAGGGCGTGTCCCGTGCCTTCCCGAAGTGAATCCTGCACGCAAATACCCGACCTTCTCAAAACGGGCATGAAAATGGGGTATCGGTGGAGCGGCCTGCATGGCCGTATCCGCAAAGGGATGTACCTTCACGAGATTCTCTCCTTAGACGTCTGGAACCGCTTCTAGAAGTCCTCTCCGTCATCTGGACGTCGCTCCAGACATATGATTCTGGGAACAACCCAGAACTAGAACCTGCTTCTGCCTTCTCGTGTCGCGCGTGGCTGCGCCGCACCCCCTCGCCTGCAGCTCCGGCTGCAGTAGTGTAAGGGAGGACCTCCCCGATGCACTCCTCCACCTTGCGCACACGTCACTCCGCCCATGCGCTCACCGGTGAGCTCCTACGTGAGCTCGCAAGTTCACCTCCTCCTCTCCTTCTCACGCCGCTCCTCCTCTCCGCCGCTCTCGTGCTCTCTTTCGCTCTGGGAAAAAGAGAGGAAGGTGGCAGGTGGCAGAGAAGTGAGGAGAATGAAGGTGGAGGAGGGGTTTTATAAGGTGGGGTTTAGGGTTCGCTTGGAGGCAAGGGAAGAGAGAGAAGGAGGAAAAACGAGGAGTACTATCTGCGCGCAGCACATGCGCAGACGTGAGTTTGTACCCAAGATTTTTGATTTTCAGACATCTGGAAATGTGTCCATACGTCTGACCAAACGTCTAACCCATAGTCCAGACGTCTGACCTAAAGCCCAGATGTCTTAAAAGGCTCAAACAGCATGAGTCTTAACACTCCTCTCCTCGCAGCGTCGCCCGTAGTGCACTGTAGCAGCTACAGAGGGACGGGAGGCCACCTCCCTGAGCCCCTCCTCCTCGTGCGCGTGCCCACTGCCGGTCACGCGAGCTCTGTTGAGCTCCCCGAAGGTACACCGACCTCCCTTCGTGATCTTCCTTCCTCTCTCCCTCTCGTTCTCCCTCGCTCGCCCTCTCTCTCGGCACTCTCGTTCTCCCTCGCCACGGTCGCACAGGGAGGGCGCTGGAGGTGGTGGTGGCTGGTGGTGAGGGTGGTGAGAAGAGGATTTAAATAGAAGGGGGTGTTAGGGTTTAGGGGTGAGGCGTGTGGAGGAGAGAGAAGCTCTGCTCGCTGCCTGCACGCAGAGTGTAAAGGAACGTACGAAAATTCCCACTTTCAGACATCCGGGCCTATGTCCATACGTCTGGACAGACGTCTGACTAAAACTCCAGACGTCTTATCCGACTAAAGGGGCAACGGGTCATTTCAGTCTTCTTCTTTAATTAATAGAACACCGATTCAAATTTTGAATAAACCGTTGTTGTGAGGATCTTAGCTGGATTTGGGTCTTGACTTAGCTCACTTTGGTGCCAAGGGCACCAACATAAAAATTTAAACATATAGAAGTTACTGAATAGGTGTCCATGGCACTAACATAAAAATATACGTGGTAACATTGTTATCCAAATTTACATTGATGTTGTTAACTTACATTGATGTTGTTCTTAGCTTTTTTACTTGAGGTGCTTTGGCATCTCAACGCGACTGGTGATGCCATCAACACCACAATAGGTGTTTACATAATTGATGCTAACAACAACAAGATAAGTGATAACTAATTGATGACAACAATATCAAGATAAGTGATAAGGGTTTGTAATAGATCCTTGATCACTATAAAAGTTACTGAATAGGTGGAAGGGACACCAACATGAAAATGTACGTGGTGACGTTGGTACTAAACTTACTCGACTGGTGGTGATGCCGCTAGCACCAATGGTGGTGCTTTCAGCACCTACTTATCTTCATCGAAATTTGAGTTGGTGGTGTCGTTAGCATCTATTTTAATGCCGACGACACTTATTGGAGACAAAGTTTCTCTCTCCTTCCACCAAAATTTGAATTCAAATATGAGGGGCACATGTGACTCCATGTGACTCTCCTTTCTCTTAGTTAAAAATGGTAATAGTACTTTTAGGATCTAAAAAGGTGGTTTAACCTTTTATATTCATGAGCATGTGTGACTCTCCCATGTTGCTTCACCTCATCCACATGGCATCCACCTCAACATTCCACCTTAACATCCCGCATAATCAATGGCCTGCAATCTGCATCTAGCATGGTAATCACCTAAAAAAAGACAAATACCCTCACATAATTGCAGAACAACCCAATGGTTACATCCCTCCCCTAAACTCGCACTATCACAAAAATGCTGGTAGTCTGTCAGAAAGATCTCAACAAATACCTCCCCTAGCCAACTCTTCTATATTCACACCAATGGTGATGCCGTTAGCATCTATCGTGGTGCCGAAAGCACCTATATTTACATCTACTCTTCTATATTCGCACCTATAGTGGTGCTATCAGCACCACAATAGGTGTTTACATAATTGATGCCAACAACACCAAAATAAATTATAAGTGTTCGCAGTAGATACTTGAGCAGTATAGAAATTATTGAATAGGTGACAAGGGCACCAACATAAAAATGTACGTGATAACATTGGTATCTAAACTTACGTTAATGTAATTCTTATCTTTCTGACTTAAGGTGTTGTTGGCATCTCAACGCGACTGATGGCGATGCTATTAACATCAATGGTGATGTCATTAGCACCGATGGTGGTGTCGTTAGCATCACAATAGGTGTTTACACAATTGATGTCAACAATAACATGATAAGTGATAAGTAATTGATGCCAACAATTACCGTTAGCACCACACCACAATAGGTGTTTACATAATTGATGCCAACAACAATAAGATAAGTGATAAGTAATTGATGCCAACAATACTAAGATAAGTGATAAGTGTCTGTAATAGATACTTGAGCACTATAAAAGTTACTAAATGGGTGGCAAGGGCACCAATATGAAAATGAATGTGGTAACATTGGTATCTAAACTTACGCGACTGGTGGTGATGCCATTAGCACCAATGGTGATACCGTTAGCACCTATGATGGTGTCGTCAGCAGCACAATAGGTGTTTACATAATTGATGCTAACAACAAGATAAGTGATAAGTAATTAATGTCAACAATACCAAGATAAGTGATTAGTGTTTGTAATAGATACTTGAGTATTATAAAAGTTACTGAATAAGTGGCAGGGGCACCAACATGAAAATGTACGTGGTGACATTGGTATCTAAACTTATGCGACTAGTGGCGATGCCATTAGCACCAATGATGATGCCGTTAGCACCTATAATGGTGTCGTCAACACTACAATAGGTGTTTACATAATTGATGCTAACAACAACAAGATAAGTGATGAATAATTGATGCCAACTATACCAAGATAAGTGATAAGTGTTTGTAATAAATACTTGAGTATTATAAAAGTTACTGAATAGGTGGCAGGAGCACCAACATGAAAATGTACGTGGTGACATTGGTATTTAAACTTACGCAATTGGTGGTGATGCCATTAGCATCAATGGTGATGCCGTTAGCACCTATGGTGGTGGTGTCAGCACCATAATAAGTGTTTACATAATTGATGCCAACAACAATAAGATAAGTAATAACTAATTAATCCAACAATACCAAGATAAGTGATAAATGTTTGCAATAGATACTTGAATACTATAAAAGTTACTGAATAGGTGGTAGGGGCACCAAGATGAAAATGTACGTGGTGACGTTGGTATCTAAACTTACGTGACTGGTGATGATGCCATTAGCACCAATGATGATGCCGTCAACATCTACGGTGGTGCCGTCAACACTTATTTGTCTTCACCGAAATTTGACATGGTGGTGCTGTTGGCATTTATTGTAGTGCGATGATACCTATTGGAGAAAGAGTTTTCCTCTCCTTCCATCGAAATTTGAATTTGAATGTGAGGGACACATGTGATTTAATGTGACTCTCCTTTCTCTTAGCTAGAAATGGTAATAGTACTTTTAGGATCTAAAAATATGATCTAATTTTTTATATCCATGAATAGATGTGACTTTCCTATGTGACTCTACCTCATCTATATGACATCTACCTTAACATGTCATGTGAGATGGTATAATGGTAGGTATAAAACAGAGTGTCTCTCCCTTTATTCTTAAAGAAATGTTGAGTATAGTTTCCATAAGAAAATATAATAGGAGAAATAAAATAAATAAAATATTTAAAATATCGTAAAAATAATACTTAATTTTTCGTGAAAGCTTGTCGAAAATGGGAGAAAATGATGGAAGAGTTTTAACGAGCAGATACTTTGTTATTTTCTCTCCAAAGAACAATCGAAGATACAAGAGCTTTTATATATTTCCACACACCTCACAAATCTCGTGTCTACTGTGTAGGGGTAAACCTAATCACATATAACCTTCCAACAGGTTCCTTTTATAGTCTCTTCTAAATTTGAGGACTAGGTTTTTGAATCCATAGTTTGATCATTTCAAAATCATGATGGATTTAGAAATGTTACAAGCTTGTCATGCAAGTTCAATACAACGCGAATCATTATATATAGTCGATATACCTGTAAAAGCAAATAGACTTGAGACCTTTGGCTGCAAAAGCCCAACGTGAATTTCAAAAGGCCGAAGAAGGCTAGTGATTGGAATAATATTTGGTAGAGGTAACCATAAAAATAACAAAACAAGCATAAGGTTCTTTAAGATATTTGAGAATTGAAGCACATATTGTAGTCCCTACCACCTAGGTAGAAGCAACTTCGATTATATTTACTTGGGAATTTATGTGGAACAATGGATTGACACTTTTTTTTTTTATAAAAAGGGTTATTCATTAAACTATGACAATCAAAGCGATTACAATCTACGAGGAAGATTTTAGGAAAACCAACTTCCTTGATAGTCCAAATGAGCACAGGAATTGGCTAAAGTATAAGCACAATGAACAACGCTTCTAAGAACATGATGCAAAAATATAAGAACTTGACGAATTAGTTTCTTGTAATTTTCAATAATTCGTTTGGCTATCCAGTGTGATTGTCTCATGCCAGTAATGGTACTAATAGGATTAGGAGCATCGCTCTTAATTAAATAAGTCTTGCTAGTATTATCCAAAGCAATTTGGATAGTGATGGGCCTTTGGAGGCTTCCTTCGACCATCAAAGGATCTATAAATGGAGGGAACGTCAAGTAGCCACAAGACATCTATCATTGGGGAGGATATGGTCGAACCTCCTTCGTGATGGGAGGGCTCAACCCAACAAATCTCAAGCAATCGCAAGGGTGGCACAAAAGATTTGGTGACCCAGTTCCATTGCAAGGGGTGTACGTTTAGGGAGAGGATGAAGCTTCCAATTATGCACTATAGCTCGTAAGATTACAGGGTTTCTCTTCCTCGTGGCCCCCTTTACTTGGGGGCCTCTCTCTCTATTTATAACATGGAAAGACTTCTAGGTTAGTGACCTCTAGTACCCTTTCTGTCAGACTGCACGTCTGCTGTCAAGATATAGGTAGTCACTTCCATCTTGTCATATCTTTGGCCTTGACTGCGTTGGATCTTTTGGTAGGTTGGGCAGATCCCGGTTTGGGTTCGATTAGTCGGAGGCGGAACAAGTGGTACCAGTCTCGCCTGTTTACCCTGTAATTGGGTAATTGGATCCTCTACTGGGTCACGTGTGAAGTTTTGGATCCGAGGGTGATTTTTGTCCTCATCATATGCCCCTACTCTCTAGCTAGTTGTGAGCTGCTGAGAGAGTAGTGAGAGTATTCAAAACTTCGTTGTGGATGATGCCCCAGATGTTTTGCCAGTTGAGATGAAGCAGGGAGAAATTTGTGATGGAGGAGTTGGGTGGTTTTCCCTTGTTTCCTGTCACTTGCAAGGGGTCCGTGTTTATGTGTGGTAGGGGTGTATGAGCCCGAGTTTGTACTGGCCTTAAGAGGTGGCATTTTGCTGAACTTGAACGTTGGGCTGATGAGCCCGAGTTCGTGCCAACCTTAGGAGGCGGCGTTCGTTGATCCTGGGGCATATGAGCCCGAGTTCGCGTCGGCCTTAGGAGGCGATGTTCGTTGAGGCTGGGGCGTGTGGGCCCTAGTTCACTCCAACCTTAGGAGGCGGCGTTCGTTGAGCGTGGGGAGTATGAGCCATAACTCGCGCCAGCCTTAAGAGGTGACGTTTGTTGAGCGTGGGGTGTATGAGCCCTAGCTTGGGCTAGCCTTAGGAGGTAGCATTCGTTGAGCCTAGGGCGTATAAGCCCTAGCTTGTGCCAGCCTTAGGAGGTGGCACTTCACCAAACTAGAACGTTGAGGTAGGCGTTAACTTTCGTTGCCGTGAGAGGTCATGGCCTCAAGTGTCGTGTCGGCTCAAAAAGGTGTGGGATGCTTTTTGTAATGTCGGTCAGAGTGTCCAATGTGTTATAACGTGCAGAGTCCTTGACAAAGGGTTTTGTTACTGCGGTCAAGCTGTCGCGTAATTTGTGACGTATCTTAGGGGATTTTGTTCCTTCGAAACTGTTAATCGCTCTGAATCAGGTTTTAACATCGTCGAGTTGTAGTACAGTTTGAATCAGTGTGAAAAATAAATAAAATTTATAATTTGAATATCAGAAATGAAGTCTGAGGTTGAACATAGGGAGCAATTGGCGAAAATAGTTCTCAAGATTGCAATTCAACACAATATAAGCAGTTGATAATAGAACTCCAAATAATAATGATATAAATGAAAGTGAATGTCAGATAATGCAAAAAGAATGGGGTAAAATAGTGATTTGAATAACCAATTACCCTTCATAATTATATCAAATATTTCAATAGTACTAATCAATCTAAATTCCACGTAGGATGAGTGCACAGTGCACTCCCTTCAGAGATCAGCAATGGAACTCTAGGTGCTAAGGCACTCTTCCTCTTCTCTTCTTCTTCCTTCTCTTCTCTGGTTACTCTTCTCTTCTTCTTCTTCTTCTTCCTTCTCTTTCTCTCTTCTCCTGCCTCCTTAAGCTTCAGAGAAAGCACAGCACAGGGCTCAGCAACGCCAGCAGGGGCAAAGGCCTCCCTCAGAGATCACAAGTGTTGAGAGGAGGGTGGCAGAGCAAAACCCCCCCTCCTCTCTCTCTTTCTCTTCTTCCTCTCTCAGAACCAAGCAAACTAGATTAGACCCGAGTATCCGGGTAAACGGACCGAGCTCAGACTCGTGAGGCGTGAGCGCGGGCGAGGGCATGCATATGCCCGTGTGTGTGGGGACCTCATCCCCTGTGCATGCTGAGGTGATAAGCCGTAAGCACTTTTTCAATTTATGCTCTGCGGTGGTTTTAGTCTTCTACGAGGTGGGACTAAAGTTGTCCCCCTATTCCTTGTGTGGCTGCAGTGGACTTCTCTCGCCAAATTGAAGCAGCAGCATGTGTTGATGCCAATTGAAGGCCTGGAGACCTGGAGCATGTAGTTCTGCACCACTTGGAGGTGATGCCTGGGGCGGAAGACGCAAGAACACCTTCATCAAAGTGTGCGCAGAGCTCCGTTAATGGTGGTGGCACGGGCGATACCTGAAACAAGGAATATGGCCTGATGGCCATGTCAGAGCAGTTCAGAAGGTTCACTGGACCAGGGCAAGTGCAACGGTGGTGGATTCGTGGAGTTTGGTGCACGGAGGTGGTCGGTCGGTGACGAAATAGGTCGTGTGAAGGTGGGTTACTCGGTGGGTGTTTTGGGTGGTCGGTGGAGTGCGATAGGCTAGGGCTTTGGATGAGGGAAGTACGGCAAAGATTTTGGACCGGTTGGAGAGGGGTTTGAGTGTGTGAAGCAAGCGAAAACCCTCACCGGTGATGTCGCTGAAGGTGGAGATGAAGGCAGGGTCAGAGGCGTAGCGGTGGTCGAAGGTTGATGTAAGTGCGGGAAAATGATGTAGAGAGATAGAGAAAGAGATAGGGATACTTAGTGATGAGGTAGAGAGGTGAAAGCTGTTGGTGCTAGAGCACCGCGATCATTTATTTTGATGATAACAAAACACGTGTCATTTAACATTTGCATTTGAAGTCTTAGATTTCAGGTTAATTGCAAATGGAGACGTGTCGAGATAGAATTCGAGCTCGCATCCATGGCAGATTGGAGGAGCTTGATGGAGGACAAAGGAGCTTCGTGAGGAGTGATAGCTTGAAGAAGGAAGGAGATGAAGAATATGATAGATTTCCTTTCCTTTGCACTATGTATTTTTGTTTCTTTTGTTGCTCTTTATTTTTGTTTCTTAGATTCTTGTTAAAGAGCTTTAAAGTACCCTAACAGTAGTCCTAGGAACACTTGCACTATCGTAGGATACTTAGGTTTTCTATAGAGAACTTAGAAAACTTAAATATGGTTCAGACAACGTTTTCAGACGTCTAATCTGGATTTCAGATGTCTGATAAAAACTTTTAAGATGTCTGACTGTTGACTCAGACATCTGATTATTTAGGCTGGACTTAGTTCTGTCTGATGAAATCAGACGTTCAGACCTTAGTCCAGACGTCTTAACAGACGTTTGATGAATTTGCCAGACGTCCAATTAGTGGAACATTGGCTGCCTTAGTAAACATTGAGAAAATGACCATTAGCCTCGTATCCGACGTCCGTAGAGGACCCCAGACGTTTGATACATGACCGTTGTGCCTCGGCTGACCCAAAATCTCTTCTCAGAGATTTTCTAGCCGTTGCACTCCCTTGGGAATCCATTTCCGCAGAAAAGTAGGTTTCCAAATGTCTAGACTTAGTGCCAGACATCCTGTATGTCATCTGATGACAATTCACTAGAACCCTGTTTAGATTTGAGTCAAGTCAGGAAGGAAACCCGCCTAAAATCAGATGTCTGATTTAGTTCCCAGACGTCTTAAACGGGTTTTCCAGATGTCTAATGCTAGGATCAGATGTCTGATAACCCTGTCAGAGTCATGATTGATCCTGATTCCGACTTGATTCTCTTGAAGGTTGTACCCAACGGCTATGGAAGCCTTCCAAGGCCTTCCAAAGCCTTCCTAGGCCCTCTATAAATAGAGGAGAACCCTTGCCACTCAAAAACACACCAAGCAACATACTTTCCACTCTTTTGTGTCAAAAAGAAGAAGAAGATCAAATAGAAGAAAGCTCTTGCTCTCCAAGACTTATTCTACACCTAGAGAGCTTCAACCCAATTGCGCACCCGCTCTCCCACCGTAGTTCACGAGAGCGCTATTGTGCCAAAGCATGGTTCACGCATACGACACACTTCTTGCAAAGGGAATCTACAATTGGTATCAGAGCGGGTCTTGCAGATCGGCGTTACACACCGACAAGAGATCAGATGGAGGGAAGCATATCTGTGATCAGAATATCCGAGGGGCAGTCCACCGTCCAACCACCCTACTTCGACGGAAACAACTACAGCTATTGGAAGCTGAGGATGAGGATGTGGCTTCAAGCCACCGACTTCGCTCTATGGGGACGTTGCGAAACCCCATACGAGATGTCGGAGCGACCCGAGGCGGGATACTCGAAGAACCAGATTACGGAACTCTCCCTCAATGCCAAGACAATGAACACACTCTATTGTGTGCTCAGCTCGGAGGAGTTCAACAGAATCTCGCATTGCACCACCGCATACGAGATCTGGCACACACTTGAGGTAACTCACGAAGGTACCTCTAAGGTAAAGACTTCTAAAATCAATTTACTTTCTCAAGAATTTGAATATTTTTCTATGAAGTCTAACTAATCTTTAAGTGAGATGAACACTAGGTTCACTCTCATAGTAAATAGTTTAAAAGCTTTAGGTAAGACCTTTATCAAGGGGGAGCTTCAAGGAAAGCTACTCCGTTCCCTTGGACCGGAATGAGAGTAGAAGGTCACCACCATCGAGGAGGCAAACGAGGTGGAGGAGCTCAACATGGAAGATCTCCTAGGCAACCTAATGGCCTATGAGACAAAGTTAAAGCAAAAGAAGAAGGATACATCGGAGCCAAAACCGAAGAAGTCCCTTGCATTCAGAGTCGCATCAGATAGTGAGGTAAGTTCTGATGACAAAGACTTTAAGTTTTTACTTAAAAAGTTTTCCAAGTTTTGTAGGGAATCAAAGAAAGAAAAGAAGGAGAAGAAGGAAAGCTCGAGACGTTGCTACCACTACAACGAGAAAGGGCATCTATGACCAGAATGTCACTTCTCAAGAAGGAGAAGAAGGAAAAGGAGAAGTCTAAGAAGAAGGCGCTCCAAGCAACGTGGGACGAGTCAAGCTCGGAGGAAGAAGAAGAAGGGAGTCCCCGGGAAGAAATCGCCTGCATGGGCTTCATGGCGATAGAGGGTGACAGCGAAAGTGATTTCGACAATGAGGTACATTCTGATTTACAAGATGCTTTTGATGAGCTATTTGAACTTAGTAAATCACTTAAGGTAGAAAATAAAAATATTAAAAGCAACCTTAGTTTTCTTAAAAATGAAAATAAAAAGTTAGAAAAACAGTTTAAAGATCTAGAAGCTAGTCCTAAGGATAATAACTTATTAGAAAATAAAGATTTAATCAATGAAAATACTATATTGATTGAGGAAAATGCTAGTCTAAAATTAGAAATTTCTGATTTAAAGACTAAGATACATATTATAGAAAAAGAAATAGCATGTCTTAGGGAAAATTCTAACAAATTAATCAACAAAGTAGAAAATTTGCATACCCTAAGGTTGAGAAAGGATCTTCATCAAGGAGACCCGCTAATAGATCCGGATCCAAGCTCACTTGGATACTGAAGAAAAAATTGGAATCTTATTTTATAGGTTTCAAGGGTGACTATAGTACAAGAGATTGGACCTATAAGCTCAAGAACTGTCACCTTAAGTTGGGAGGACCAAAGAGTAGACCAAGGAGAAGGATAAGAAGACCGACGAGACGGTGAACAAATGATGGACCCGCCGCACGTCGACCGCCAGACTGGAGACTAGCGCCATTGCCTGGGCCTCCAAGCTACGGATGGGAGCCCCATCCGATGTGGCATTCACCACCTCCATTTGGGCCATTTTATTGGCCATGGTAGGTGAGGCAAAACCCTTAACCCTATCTTTTTATCATTAGCATATAGATAGGGGGATTTAAAATTATAAGCTTTTTGTCAATCATTAAGGAGGAGATCTTATAAAGTTAGCTATATTTCCTTTAGAAAGGGGGAGAAAAATAATAGCTATCTTATTGTTACAAAAAGGGGGAGGACATTACTCTTGTTAAAAGAAATTCAACTCATTTATAGGAGAGCATGTTTTAAGGGAGAGTTATAGGAAATTTAAAATCGATTAAACCTTTTTGATAGTGTCAAAAAGGGGGAGGATTTTATGCATTATTATTTATGATTTTGTCATCATCAAAAAGGAGGAGATTGTTGGTGCTAGAGCATCGCGATTGTTTATTTTGATGATAACAAAACACGTGTCATTTAATATTTGCATTTGAAGTCTTAGATTTCAAGTTAATTGCAAATGGAGACATGTCCAGACAGAATTCGAGCTCGCATCCATGGCGGATTGGAGGAGCTTGATGGAGGACAAAGGAACTTCGCGAGGAGCGATAGCTTGAAGAAGGAAGGAGATGAAGAATATGATAGATTTCCTTTCCTTTGCACTATGTATTTTTGTTTCTTTTGTTGCTCTTTATTTTTGTTTCTTAGATTCTTGTTAAAGAGCCTCAAAGTACCCTAACAATAGTCCTAGGAACACTTGCACTATTCTAGGATACCTAGGTTTTCTATAGAGAACTTAGAAAACCAAAATAGGGTTCAGACAACCTTTTCAGACGTCTAATCTAGATTTCAGACGTCTGATAAAAACTTTTAAGACGTCTGACTGTTGACTCAGACGTCCGATTATTTAGGCTGGACTTAGTTCTGTCTGATGAAATCAGACGTCCAAACCTTAGTCCAGACGTCTTAATAGACTTCTGATGAATTTGCTAGATGTCCAATTAGTGGAACATTGGCTACCTTAGTAAACATTAAGAAAATGACCGTTGGCCTTGTATTCGACGTCTGTAGAGGACCCTAGACGTCTGATACATGACCGTTGTGCCTCGGCTATCCCAAAATCTCTTCTCAGCGATTTTCTAGCCGTTCCACTCCCTCGGGAATCCAATTTCGTAGAAAAGTAGGTTTTCAGATGTCCTGTATGTCGTCTGATGACAATTCACTAGAACTCTGTTTAGATCTGAGTCAAGTCAGGAAGGAAACCCTCCTAAAATTAAACGTCTGATTTAGTTCCCAGACGTCTTAAACGGGTTTTCCAGATGTCTGATGCTAAGACCAGACATCTGATAACCCTGTCAGAGTCATGATTGATCCTGATTCCGACTTGATTCTCTTAGAGGTTGTACGCAACGGCTATGGAAGCCTTCCAAGGCCTTCCAAAGCCTTCCTAGGCCCTCTATAAATAGAGGAGAACCCTTGCCACTCAAAAACACACCAAGCAACATACTTTCCACTCTTTTGTGTCAAAAAGAAGAAGAAGATCAAATAGAAGAAAGCTCTTGCTCTCCAAGCCTTGTTCTATACCTAGAGAGCTTCAACCTAATTGCGCACCCGCTCTCCCACCTAGTTCACGAGAGTGCCATTGTGCCAAAGCGTGGTTCACGCATACGATGCACTTCTTACAAAGGGAATCTACAAAAGCTACCAGTTGTGGTAGACCGGTGCTGGAGAAGGAGGAGAAGACGACGAGATGGCGACGACGAAGCAGACAGAGATATGCCCTCCCTTTGGCTGGGGAGGGTTGCGACAAAGGGAGTAGAGGGAGCCGACCAATTTGGTCGTTGGACGGCCGGAGGAGGATCGAAAAGGGTCGCTGGAGCAAGGGTTTTGGTGGTCGGAGGAGGAGAATCATAGGTGGTTGACTCACCAAAACTTGCTGATGGGATGTGCAAGGCCACGGGGGTCCTTTTATAGAGCTCTAGATGGTGTTTCAGGCTTGGAAAATAAGCTTAGAAACTTCAAGCTCTTCGCCGAAGATGGATACCCAATCAATCAAAATGTTCGCATTAGGATTTTAGGGAGATTTAGGATCCCTGTATGGGCTCATTTGGAAGGCAATTACTTGATGAGTTTCCTTTTCAATTTTGAGAGGGATTCGTCAAGAAATCACAAAGATCTTGCCCTCTAAAGGTCACCAGAGTTTGTAGGATTAGGATTTCATGGCGGCAGAGACCTTTTTGTGAAGACGATGATAAAGTTAGGGACTGAAATGCAAATAATTCAAAAGTTAGGGGCATATGTGTGAGATAAAAGAGTCAAACAGGACCAAATTGCAAAATAGGTTAAGATGATCTCAGATTAGGCTTAAATTTTGGCACAAACCTAATTTGGACCTAAGGAATCCAATGGTGAAGTTGAGTTTTTGTTTTGACATAGTTTTCCTGGGTAATTTATGCAAAAACCTAAATTAGGGTAAAAGTCTGCCTGTGGCTCTATTTTAGGTCAAGATGGGTTCGGATGGTCAAATCAAGCATACCAAATCCTAGAGAATATTTTTATATGAATTTTAGAGGGTTTAGGTAAATTTTATCCTGACCATAACCTCAATTAATTTTGTGGGTCTATTTTTAGGGTTTCAGAAGTTATTTAATTCCTGAAATGCGTGAAAATCCATTTCTGTCTGTATTAACCCACTTATTAGACTTTTAAGACCATTTGACTCTTAATTAACCCCTAAGAAAACCTGTGGTTGTTCTGCATTCAAGATATGATGGTAAAGTTGCAATTTAACCCTGGTTTCTTGTATTTCTCTCTGAGTGGATTTGTAATGAATTATGGCCTTCTGATGGTTATGTAGGAGCATTTAATGGCTTAATTAGATAAAATTAAGATAGTTATTACTCGTGATGGTGTTCCCATTAGGAACCTACGAGTTGTAGGGGGGAACAATGTCACTGCCCTCGGGAGCTTGAGGGGGTTATAAATAAGGGTCCATGGTAGGTCTTAGTTCATGGCCCTTCACCCTCTTTACTATGTTTAAGGGGCTTATGAGTTGTGCATAGGAAGGATTTGCCTCATTCGCTTCTCTGTTGAAGGTTCGTCGTCGAACGTCTGGGCGCTCGACGAAGTAGCTAAAGGGTGAACATGTGTAGTTCTTCGGATGGGGGTAGGCCCCTCTTGGTGCTCATGCTCGACACACGGGCTGAGGTGAGGGCTCTCAGTCTTTTTTATAGTTTGATAAGCCTGTTGCGACATTGGTGGGTTCGAGACTGTGGCTGTTTTTCGCAGCGAAGGGGTGCTCCTGGGGCCACTTTCCTCCTTTCGCGCGTGCTGATTTTGTTTTGTTCCTTGGCACAAGCTTTTGGGGGTTTTCTTCGTTGGATGATTTTCGACGCCATGGTGGCTTCTTTCGGTACGGGGCCCATCCCATGTGGGGGAGGAGTGCAGGCCAGGGTAAGAAGAAGATCTCCTCTTATGTGCAAGGAGTTCAAGAGGAAGCAGGCTGACAGCGAAGAGGAGACAGAGTGGGCTTCCTTAGGGCATCCGTGAGGGGAGCTCAGCGGGACGTTCATTGGGAGGGAGCCAGTTGAGTCCATCTCTCTGGACCCAGGCGGGGATGGGGCGAAAGCTGTTCTGTTGGGGTGCCGTCCCATTTGGTTTTGAGTGAAGAACTCGCAGGATGTTGGGTTGCGGAGGCACTGCTCGGGGCCTAGGTGGTCGCTCCTTTGCGGAGGTTTGATGCTTCTACCTCTCTGCTCGGCTCCCTTGGTGACTCCACGAGGGTGGAATGGGAGTTGCTACTACCGGTAGCTCCTCTTGTGGGAGTGTATTTGCCTAGCCAGATGCGGGGCCTTGGTCAGATGGTGCTCACAATGCTCGCTCAAGTGGTTGAGTCCATCTAGGGATTCATTGTGGAAGGGTCGGCTGAAGGCCTGGTGGCATGGATTAGGTGGGGTACGCTACTAATAGATTGGATGGTACTCTACACCTTTGAGTAGCCCCGATTGCTTCAAGCAGTTGTCGTAGTCCATCAAGACTTGCCAATCCTGTAGCGGACTCCTCGTTCAGCCATTATTCCCTTGCAGGAGGGGGTGCATGTCTTGGAAGTGGGACAATCCTCTGCTGTGGAGGGGTAGAGGGCTCGGAAGCCCACCCGTTGCTGGGGACGTGGGTGAGTGGTGCTTGATGGGGACGGACCGATCTCTGATGAGGAGTTGTTCAAGGTGGGTCTGTCAGGAGCTGTAGGGGTCGTTGGTCTTAATGCTGCATTATCACCCTTTGTTGCTGAGGGTGGGCAGCCCCGAAGACTGGGGGTGAAGCTGCTGAGTCTTGATGAATGGTGCTGCCATTATATCTGTATTGGCCTATCTCTTTTTAGTTGCAACTTAGTTGGAGACAATGATCCTGGGGAATGTAACAGTTAATATTTCTTATAAAAGGAAGATGCTTTCTGTTCCTTCTTTTCTTATCTTTCCTTTTTGTGCTTGTTGTGATAAATTGCTCGTATGCCAAGTATAAGGAATTGGTTTGCCGCCTAGGATTTATTACTTGCAAGGGTTATGTGGATCGCTTTTACGAGTTTTTGCTTGATCCCTACTGTAGGGAGTCCTTGGCATAGAGGCTCATCCTGTTATGTCATCCTGACTCTTTTTTGGTGGGGCTGAATGGAATGCTCATGAAGAGGGTTGTCCAAGGTAGTGGCCGGGTGCCTATGTTCTACGCCTGGGTAGACATGGGCATATGAACCATAGTGATTGATGACTCTACAATTACAAGTGTTAATAACATCAACTAGAGTCAATTTTGAGGGTACTTGTGTGATAATGTCAGATTATAATGGGCTTGGGAGCATTGCATGTATATTGCATGATCTTTACATTTTAATCACTTAGAATCAATGTTTAATGACCATGTGCACAAGTCCATTTTGAAACAGGTCTCAGATGAGCGGTCGGACCGTACAGATGGATCCAGATCGATGAACAGAGTCCAATGGACTCTAAATCTCTTTGATCCAACCTCCGTAGCTCCCACAACAAGCCCGAGAAAGATCAACGGCCAGGGGGCAATGCGACATCCTTACGGGCCTCGGATGAAAAATTCGATCGTATGGATGGATCTGGAGTGACGATTGCAGTCCGGCAACGTGGGAATCATCTCTATCTGAGCATCGTGGCACCCTCTACAATAGAAAGAAGATGGATGACTGAGATGGCGCCATGTGGCACCATCCAGGTCGCCCCTCACACCCCTAGCAGCCATGGCCTCTTCCCTCCATCACACCTCACGCTCCATCTCAGCTATTCATCCTTCATCCAACGGGTGGAGAGGCGTGTGTGAGGAATGCTCTCCATGACAATCCAACAACTTGGGGCAATGGTGAACACTATGGCCTCCAAGGGAGGGGTGCGGGTTCAAATCCCCACGCCCCCCCCCCCCCCCCAATTGAGCAATTCAGCACGTGGGGGTCAACACAACACAAGGCATGCAACTGCGCAGCAACGTGTGCATGGCAGCAGCTACGCGGAGACCAGTGTGCGCCAGGATGTGTGCGCGACACGGCACCTGGGACACGTGGTATAATGCAGAGCTTTAAAGGCGCGAGGGTGGGGGAAAGGGTGACGGATGTAGAGGGTCTTTAGCAACGAATTAAATGTCGCTATTGACCTAGTTGTGAATTTTAGCCCTTTCTTCAACTATAAAAAGGGTCCTACCCCTCCCATTTGCAAAAAGCTTACACCCCAAGAGATACCACTACCTTCTAGATCTCCAAGAAAGGTTTTGAAGGTGCCGAGCTGCCGACGGAAGCCCCTCCACCGCCGTGGTTACCTTAACGCATTCTTCATTCTTGTTCTTAGTTTTGATTTCTTCAATAGTTGTAGTTCATCTATTTTGTTAAGCATTCATCTACATTATGTTGATTACACATTTGATAAGAGATTGTTGATATATTACTCATATGATATCTTGAGCATGGTTTTCTAACCTTATCTCTCTCTCTCTCCATTTATCTCTCTCTTCCTCTATCTCTTTCTCGTTCTCTAATAGGTTTTCAAGCGAACAAATGACATATTTTTGTGACACGAAAGCGACTAAGTGATTCCTATTATTGCCTCCTTTTGTTCGACACTTGGAATCACATCCAATTCTTTATTTAAAATTGACATCGTAAAACATGCTACAACGAACGTTTTTATGTAAACACGTCTGCGATGATCAGTGATCCTCCAGCATACTCCTTAGTCCGACCGTTCGCCTAGTGCCTTGCCCGCCTGTTTTCGCCTGACACATTGTATGATTGTGTCAGTTGTGGGGGGTTGACGAGAGAATGCTGGGATTGGTGCTAATTCCCCAAGTGGAAGGTGGTGTTGGGGCTACCCGGTACTTAGCGCTCTTGCGCACACTTAGAACTTATCGTTCGCAGAGTAGTTGGGCTAGGAGTGGTTGCTCTGTGTGCCTCGATTTTAAAAGCTCCCCTGGTGAGGTAGCAAAAGGAGGGGGTGGAAGGTACCTACTTGACTTGCCGAGTTTTAAGCGAAATGCCCCAGTCCATAGTGCATTCCTCGAAGTCGGTTGTCACCGATGGGCCACTGATGTATAGCTCGCTAGGGTGGAGTGAGGATGGTACTCAAGCTCCGTTGGTGCCGCCTGGGCCCTTTTTCTTGGTACTCGATGGCTTAAAAGGCTATGGTTGACTAGATTGTATCGAAATTCGCCTGCCTCCCCATTGGAGATTAAGGGACTTTGGAGCTCCTTGCATAAAATTCAGGCATGCCCCTTTGTATGGGAACCCATTTGGTTGAATTTTGTGGGAAATTCGTTAGTTGGGACAGGGCTGATTCTGGCAGCACTCGCTGTGGGTCCTGCATGGGGGTTGGGTAGAATTTCCCGTTGTAGGAGTTCTTCAGTGCCTATCCTTGATAAGGGAGCCTTGGAGTTGGCTTTGCCGATGGAGCCTATGTGCGTGCCTTGTTTAGGGCTGCCGCCCCCTTCAAGGGCTGTACCCGATGTGGGAGTTTGATAGAATTGCCTTGACGAAGCTCCCTTGTAGGAGCCTTGGCCTTTTGTTGTGGCTTGGTTGAGTTATACCGCTTGAATGGGCGAGTCTTTCGACTGGATGGCAAAGTAGGATTGAGTAGTTGCGGCTGAAGAGCCTGGCTGAATCCCTAGGGGGACTAGCTTAGATCTGATTATTCTATCATGACCCATTTCCCTAGCTCTTTGCAGAGATAAGGGTTTGGATGTTAGTCTGGCCATTTTGGGCGGGGCGATTTTGCTGCTAGGTCCATCCTTATTGTTTAAGGGACAAGTTTGTTAATGTAGCTGTAGGGTGTAATACCACCATTGTTCATCGTGAAACACATTAAAAGATTTTGTATCGTTGTAGTTGCAAATCATATCGAAATAAATAACATTTATAAATTTTTCGGTAAGTACCGAGTCATTCGCAGGGAGGCAAAATGTGATTTTTATGCAAAAGCTTTTTGGAAAGACATTCTAAGAAAATATTTATATATTTATATATGTATATATAGACAAGCATTCATGAGATCGAATAAACATTTTATTGATAAAGAGAATGTCTCACAAATCTAGTGTAATTGAATGCTTGAAAATAACATGAAACAGAAGACTGAACTATGGAGGAGGAAAAGAAGAGAATGTGGTGGAGATGACGGAGCCGCTTGTGGGATGCTTGCCAACACTTCAGATCCAGGGCACCGGGAAGAAGGTCGGAGAGAGAGATGCTGCAGAGAGAGGGGTTGTGCACTATGGTGGTCTAAACTAAACTAAAACTATTGGTCCCTAAGGGTTGGAGGCTAGGTCCTTTTATAAGAATCTAGGTGTCTTCCTATTGGTTGATTTAGAGCGCCTAGGATCACCAATTTGGATGGCTTAGATTTCATCCTAGGATTGATTAAATAAGGACCTTAGGATCTGGAGTGTAAGGCTAGGATACGTTGGTGATTTTCTAAAAATAGGATTTCCTAGTTAGGTGAGGGGATAGAATGGGAAAGGATAGCTTTTAGTGTTTGGAAAAGTTGTTTAGTGGTTTTTCTGGGTTGTGGCAAGAAGATAAAGCCATGTGCAGAGGTTTTTGTGTGCAGAAGAAGGCCTCTGGATGTCCAGGAAGGTCCCTGGACATCTTATACTATAGAATTAAATGTTCGGATGGTTTTCTGGGTTTCTTTAAGAGGATAAGGGCATATTTGGTGGTTTTGTTCATCCAGGCACCTTCCTGGAAGTCTTATACTGGATAATTGGAAATCCAGTTAGTCTCTTGGATGTCCAAGCAGGGTTATGGCCTATGGGTGCATCTGGGGGTATGTGAGTCAGTTGTGTCAAATTGGACATCTAGGAGAGTGTCTGGACATCCAAATTGGGTATGGTCCGACTTTGAATGTGTGTGCATGTGTAATTGGGTTGGGGGAAGCTTCTAAATAGGTTAGGGTGATCCTAATTAGGTTCCTAGGCTAAGGATAGGGATATCCTAGGGTTTTAAAGGTAGGGAAAGGTTATCCTAGTCGCTCTCTCTCTTTTTCTTTACTTGGTTATTCATTTCTTCCTTGATCAAATCTTGGTCTTCATCCAGCCCTAATTTTGCTGCAGATTCTTTTCCTATTCAACACAATGCTCTCGCTTATTCCATGTCCTTAACTTACATTATTCATAAAAGACTAAAATTAGATAATTAGGTCTAGACTTAAACATAATGCATAGATTATGCATGCATGCTCTAAATGCAACATTATAATCTAAATGCATGATTTTATTAAGGAGCTAACCCTAAAATAAGCCAATTAGGGTAATAGATTAGACTGTTATCACACCCTAGTGTAGACCTGGATAGGTTGTGTTAATATGGTGATTTAATCGTTGAAATGAGTATAGTGGTTAACCTAAATCGAGCCTAACCATCTTTTTACAAAATTTTTAACCTGGCCTACTTGATTTTATCTTGGTCACTTTTAGGCCCAGGGTCGAACTCAGGGAAGCGGGATTAGAGGTGAATAAGTTTCTACGCCTTTTGTACAACGAATCGCTTCCGTTCATTTATTATGTTTTTGTGTTTTTTTCTATTTAAGATTTTTTTCTGATAATTCTTGTCCTTGAGGGACACCCTCAAAATCAGGTTCTTGTCTTTGAGCTAAATTAGGGTTCCAAAACTGGTCTTGCTATTCGCAAGACTGAGTACCTGCAAGTCAATGATTATCTTTTCTCTTTTATATATATTTTTTTATCTTTTTAATAGCAGAAAAGAGAAATAGAAATAAGATAAATATATTATATATATATAGATATATATATTATATATATATATATAGGGGTGGGGGTGGAGGTGGAAATGGCATGTAGCATGGTGTCGAGTTGATCGTCATCTAGGAAGACGCAACCAACAGGACGAAGTGCCACGTGGAGTGTAGGATGGATGGGTGGAAGGTGTGTACGGAGACGCTTTCTGTATGTGGGTATCGGGGAATATCAGCAACTGGTGCAGATATTCCCGCGATATAATGCGTGATAGGTGATATGAAAGTAAGTATATATTTATATATATATATATATATATAGATAGGGTTATAATTATATAGGTGTATATGTAGTTATATATATATATGTATGTATTTATATCTATAGATATATCTGTATATATGTATGTATATTTGTATATATATATATATATGTATAAATATATGTGTATATATATGTATATATACTTATACTTAGTTGTATAGGTATTAATATATGTATAGATATATATATATACGTACATAAATATATATATATATATATATATATATATATATATAAGTATATAGTTGTGTACAAGTGAGTGAGTGAGTGTACACGTGAATGTGTACAAGTGTGGTGTGTGTGTGTGTGAGAGAGAGAGAGAGCGTCTGCTGGAGGAAGAGGGCGCGGGCGTTTAAGTCGTCTGGAGGCTGCTCCCGTCGTCTGATGGCCCACGCGCAGGTGCAGGCGCGCACAAGCGTAGGCGCGCGAAGATGCGCACGCGTGCTGGAGGGAGCGGGCGTGAGAGGAAAGTGTAGCGCAGCGCGCTACAGGCTGGAGTGAAACGGGCGAAGACGCGGATGCGGGAGCGGGTGGGTGCAGATGCGAGCGCAGGCGCTGGAACGGGTGCGGGAAGAGACGCAGGTGCGGGGTGGAGGCGGTTGCGGCATAGAGAGAGCGCGTGTGGTGATCGGATAAGTGAGAAACTTTCCGGTCACCACACTATAGCTACAGTGTTGTGCTCTCTAGCGTGAACAGTAGCTACAGTGCGCACTCGGCTCGGCCAACCGGCTGCGACCGGTTTTGCATGCGCGGGTGCTGTGGAGCGGGCCGCGCGCCCGGAAGGAGCTGGCGCCGGCTGCTGGCGTGCGCGCGGAGGCTTGCGTGCTGCGTGGGGCAGCCGGTGCCTTGCTGTTGTTGCGGTTGAGCTTCAAAGCTCGACTCTGTGGCAATGGTGGAAGAACTTTGAGCGGGTGAAATAGCGAAGTGAACCACCACGCCCACTGCCTCTTGGATGAGCTGGGTGGTGGTGGGACTTACAGTGGTGGTTGTCGACCATTGTGAGCTGCTCCTGCCTGCAGCGTATCTCTTCAGGAGGAAGAGAGGCTGCGTATGGAGGGGAGAGGGGAGGAGATGGCCTGGAGGAAGGTGATGCTATCTGTATGTTGGACCAGGCTCCCTTGCGCAAGGAAGCGAGGAGGGCCTTTTAAAGAAGGAGGAGGCAAGCCCAGCCATGCCTTGGGCTGCGCATGACTAAGCATGTGACTGGCAGGGCATGCCGTGGCAGAGAGTGGCGCGAAGAAGAAGCAGCCATGCCCTGTAGCCGCGCGGAGAAGAAGAAATTCAAAGCCAAATAAAAAATGAAGATGGTGATTTTGCGAGGCAGCACTTGAAGAATACGTTAATTACAGGGCCAATTATTCACTTTCCTCCCCTCTCAATTAAATGCATGCATGTGTTAATTTTTACAAATGCAACTATAGCTGCCTAATATGCAATAGCAATGCTAGGAAATAGCACAAGATGGCACAATTGTTGGTGTATTTTTGTTGTGCAATCATACCCCCATGCCTATCTTTTACTAGTCCTTAGCAAAACATTTTTGTATTGTATTTAGAAATGATCTTAAGCTGAAGATTTTCTTCTGAGGCGACAGAGGTGTGTTTATTTGTTGGATATTGTGAGAACTAATTGTAGAGAAGATTACCAGTACTTTAAGTCTTACATGACATAAACCATCTCTCAACTAACCTGGACTCTTGATATTTAAACCTTAAGTACGATTTCCAGGACCCAGGAGGTTTTTGCCGAACTCGAGAGCTCAAGAGATTATGGCTTGTGCATAGTGAAGGATCAAGACTGACTAGATGAACATTAAGACTCAAGCCCAGGGTTTCACGAATTTTTAAGTGCAGGTTGGTCCCAGTTTCAGCTCGTGTCTTTGGATTGACCCTTAAAAAGATGACAGAAAACTCAACTCCCATTTTATTACATTTGTGGCTCAAAGAAAATAGGGTATTTGTAACTTGTCCTGAAGAACTTTTGTAGGGGGAAGACTTTACAGATATTTGCGAGATATACTGACTTATTTGCATCTTTTTTTTTTTTTTTTTGAAACACATGTCAGTATATCTCTTACAACTTTATTTGGAGGAGCACACTTTTCTTTTGGTGGGAGAGTTCCTTTTTGGTGGAAAGAGTCTCTCCTAAACACAACACTAAAGCCTGGGATAAAAAGTCTACCTGTGCGCACAGGTAAGGACTCCACCTTCCCTAATGAACACTAGGGTTGGATCTTATGTTCACCTGGTCTTTCTTGATATGTGTAGTGTGAACCAAGATTACTTAGGCTCTCGAGTAGAAGCAAACCAACGGATCCTGTACTGGTATCTCAGGTACAAGAATATGTCCTTAGTTAGGAGAGATTCTGATCTATCTCGTCAATGTTCAAGTGAATTAAGTCGAGCCTGAGCGAATCAAGCTTCTGTGGCCAGGAAAGTCTTTAAAACAGTGGTTGAATATCCATAAACACTTATTGTATTGTATTTTTTTGTTTTAGCCTTCAGATCATTACTAAACACCATTTTTTTTTTAATACATATTTATAGATACCATAAAATACCCAGATCCTATGGATGCCTATCCACCCCCCCATGCCAAACGATGCTATGTCCTCATATGCATGCAGGGTAGGGTAGAGGAAGTATCAAAGATCGGGTAATGAGAGCTGAAGTGCAGGGTATACAGCTGGGTGGATGGTGGGTGGTGAAGTGAAAAGTGAAGTGAGTGTGATAGAGGCGAAGTGTTGTTTGGGTGCCTCCCAACGAGCGCTGAATTTAACGTCCCCAGCTGGACTCAGAATGAGGCACAACCTTAGTTACCCTCCAGCAGGGCAACAGTTTCTCCAACGGGGGCATGTTCATGAGTAAGATAGGGTTTCAAACGCTGCCCATTGACTGTAAATTTATGCCCAGATTTGGGATCTTCAATCTCAACAGCCCCGTTGGGAAATGGTCTCGAGACTAGAAAAGGATCGGTCCATTTGGACTTCAATTTCCCAGGAAAGAATTTGAGCCAGGCGTTATAGAGCCAAACTTGCTGAGATGGCTCAAATTCCTTCCGCCGAATACGGCTGTCATGAAAAGCCTTAGTGCGTTGCTTGAAAGTTAAGGCAGAATCATAGGCTTCACAACGGAGCTCTTCCAGCTCCTGGAGTTGGAGTTTCCTTTCTCGACCACACAGGTCTGGGTCGAGGTTACATTGGCGAACCGCCCAATAAGTGCGGTGCTCCAACTCCACGGGCAAATGACAAGGCTTCCCGTAAACGATTCTATAAGGAGACATACCAAGTGGAGCCTTGAAGGCGGTTCGATACGCCCAAAGTGCGTCAATCAGCTTGTCGGACCAATCCTTACGGTCAGGCCGAACCATTTTCTGGCGAATTTGCTTGATTTGCCAGTCGACACCTCAGCCTAGCCGTTCGTCTGAGGATGATACGGAGATGCGATACGATGGTGGACTTCGTATTTCCTCAGAAGTGCCTGAAAATAAGCATGGGTAAAGTGGCTTCCTCCATCCAAGATAATGGCTCGAGGGATCCCAAAGCGCGCAAAAATGTGGTCTTTGACAAATCGAGTGGATATAACATGGTCAGCATGGTGCGTGGGAATAGCCTCGATCCATTTTGAAACATAATCAACAGCTACAAGGATATATTCGAAGCCGTTGGAAGGAGGAAATGGACCCATGAAATCAATTCCCCAAATGTCGAAGATTTCCGCATCTAGGATGGGTTGCAAGGGCATCATGTCACGACGTGACATTGACCCTAACGACTGACACCTAGTGTAATGTTTGGCATAATTGTGTGCATCCTGGTGAAGGGAGGGCCAAAAGAAATCACATTGCAACACCTTGGCTGCAGTTTTCCTCCCAGAGAAATGGCCTCCGCAGGCCTGATTGTGGCAGAAGGATAGCACACTGGGGAATTCGCTGTCAGGAATACAGCAACGGATGATTTGATCAGCACCTATTCGAAAAAGAAGTGGATTATCCCAGAAATAATACTTTGCTTCTACCATGAGACGCTCACACTGGTTTTTAGGCCAGCCACGTGGAAGGGATCTAGAAACAAGGTAATTGGCAATGTCAGCATACCAAGGTCCACTTGCCACATTAATTGCCAATAGGTGCTCATCGGGAAAAATCTCATTAATCGGCAGAGTAAGTCCAATATGGTCAGGGTCTAGTCTAGAAAGATGATCAGCAACAACATTTTGGGCTCCGGCCTTATCGCGGATCTCAATGTCAAATTCTTGGAGCAGAAGGATCCAACGAATCAGTCTAGGCTTGGCATCCTTCTTATGCATGAGATGGAGAATGGACGCATGATCAGTGAAAACAATAACATGTGAGCCCAGAAGGTAAGAGCGGAATTTCTCCAGCCCAAAGACGACCGCAAGTAGTTCTTTCTCAGTGGTAGTATAATTACGCTGGGCCTCGTCCAACGTCTTACTGGCGTAGTACACCACAAAGGGGTGTCTATCGCGTCTTTGTCCCAGGATGGCTCCGACTGCAAGGTCAGAAGCGTCACACATGAGTTCAAAGTCGAGGGACCAATCAGGTGGTTGGAGAATAGGGGCCTTGGTGACAGCATTACGCAGCTGCGTGAATGCTCGTATGCAGTCGGGGCCTATATTGAACGGTACGTTGGTCGATAGGAGATGAGTCAAAGGTCGAGAAATCTTGGAGAAATCTTTGATGAATCTCTTATAGAAACCGATGTGTCCCAGGAAGGAGCGGATTTGTTTGACAGAGCCAGGCACAGGTAAATCAGCAATTACATCAAACTTAGCTTTGTCAACCTCGATACCCCTAACGGAGATGATATGTCCGAGAACAATTCCCTCGTGTACCATAAAATGACTTTTTTCCTAGGAAAGCATGAGGTTTACATCAATACATCTCCTAAGGATACGGGTCAGGTTGGCAAGGCAGTCATCGAAAGATGGTCCAAAGGCTGAAAAGTCATCCATGAAGACCTTGAGAAAGTCACCCACCATGTCATGGAATATCGCCAGCATACATCTCTGGAAAGTTGCTGGCGCATTACAAAGTCCGAACGGCATCCTTCTAAATGCAAAGGTGCCGAAGGGGCAGGTAAAGGTGATTTTCTCTTGGTCTCGGGGGTTAATTTCCACTTGGTTATATCCTGAGAATCCATCCAGGAAACAGAAAAATTTATTTCCCGCTAACTGCTCCAGGATTTGGTCAATGAAAGGTAGTGGAAAGTGATCTTTCTTAGTTGCAGCATTGAGTTTCCTATAATCTACACACACTCTCCAAGATGTAGGAGTGCGTGTAGGGATGGATTCGCCCTTGTCGTTGACACGGACGGTGAGTCTTGCCTTTTTGGGCATGACGTGAATCGGACTCACCCAGGGGCTATCGCTGATCGGGTAGATTATACCCGCATCCAGCCACTTAATAATTTCCTTTTTAACGATCTCCCGCATGTTAGGGTTGAGATGTCGCTGCATCTCGCGGGAAGGTCGAGCCTCCTCCTCCGTATATATACGGTGAGTGCAGTAGGAGGTGCTAATGCCTGTTAAGTCTGATAAAGACCATCCAATGGCTGCCTTGTGTTCCATAAGGACCTTCGTTAGTTTGCACTCTTGCTCCCTGGTCAATTTTGAACTGATGATTACGGGGAGCGTTTCATTTGGTCCCAAGAAAACATACTTAAGTGTACTAGGCATCTCTTTTAGCTCGGGAGTGGATGGTGAAAGATCTGGCATTTCTTGGGACGAGAGTGTCCCAGGCGGATCGGAAAACAAGTTAGGAGGAAGAAGTTGGCCCTCAGATTGGCCAAGAGGAGGGGCTTCTTGGATAGATGGATCCAAAAAGGAATAGCCCCAGTGAGTAGTATGTGGGCTCAAGGTCCCAGTGTGGAGTTGCAACTCCGCCTGATTTGGCGGGAAAGAAAGGGAAATCCAGTCTTCAAGAGTGTGGTTCGGCAGTGAGTAGCCCGGATATGACTCAGACCACGAGGTATGGGAAGCGGAGAAAACCTCGTCAGAAGTCTGGTTAGGAGAAGGTACGGGAATAGGGAAGGATGGGGGAATGTCACAATATGTGTTGGTTAGGCAATCGTTAGTGTTTAAAGGCAGTTCATAGCAGTCAGAATAGGTCCCAATTAGTTCGATACACGTGCTGACGGCCATGTCCTCGTCATACGTGTCATCCTCGATGCAATCGCAATCAAAGTTCTTGGCTGCCTTGAAGATGTTAAGCTTGAGCTTCTCAGATCCAACGGCAATCTCAATACAGCCTGACTCGTAGTCGATATGGGCGCGGGCTGTGGCCAAGAAAGGTCGACCAAGGATGATCGGACAATCAGAAAGTGAGCTAGGAACTTCCATATCTAAAACAAGAAAGTCAACAGGAAAATAGAGACTGTTGACCTTAACCACCACGTCTTCCACCACACCCTTTGGAATTTTGACAGAATGATCTGCCAACTGTAACGTGACAGGGGTGGGTTTCAGATTTCCCAAGGAAAATTTTTAGAGCATGATGGTTGGTATAAGATTGATGGAAGATCCTAGATCAACTAGGGCACGGTTAAAATTGCAGCCTTGTATGCTACAGGAAATAAGCGGTGTGCTCGGATCTTTCTGCTTTGGTGGTAGATTTGACAGTATAGCACAACTTGCATGAGGCGAGAGAACCATCGGATTCTTAGTTTTCTTTGACTGTCGCCTGGGTGTTGTGTAGTCTTTGAAAAATCGGGCGATAGTAGGTATGTGGTCGATAGCCTCTAGCAGGGGTACCTTGATTTCAACATCCCTAAATAAATTACGCAAGTTATCAAAGGCCTGCGTATCCTTCTTCTTGCTTTTTGGTGCCCTCAGTAGAGCCTCAGGGAATGGGACTGATTCTGGCACCAATTTGGGTGTATCATCCTCTCGCGAATGTAGCATGCATCTCGAATGAGAGGGTGATGAAGAAGACGGGCCAGGATCAGGTCAAGGCGGATCGACGGTCTACTTACTGCTCCTCGTAGTGATCGCATTGGACGATGCAGGTCCAGTGGGATCATAAGGCGGAGGAGGGTTCGCAATAGGGACATAAGAGTGAGGTGCTACAGCGGGATTAGCCTAAAATCCCGGTGGAATGCTCGGAGCCTGCAGAATCTGATGAACCTGCCCCTTAGAAGGTCGTACCTGTGGTTGAGGACCACGGGATACGAAATTTCACGGGTTGGGAACAGGTTGGGCTGGAAGAGTGCCCTGTGATCGAGTTGCCATGCTAGTTGACTGATCTCAGCATTCTGCTGTGCCAATTGGTGTTGAAGAGAGGTCATGTTCTCTTCATGGCGCTTTGACATTTCCGTCATCATTCGCATCAATTTATCAAGAGGACTTGATGCGTGTTCTGTTTGCGGTACGCAAGGACCTGATGGCGGATTTGCCATAGGATTAGACTGGGCCCTTGGGATGACGGGTGCAGACAGTCGCATTGGTCCACCGGCGGGGTTTTGGCGCTGCGGGTTGCTGGACCATACGAAATTCGGATGATTTCTCCACCCTAGGTTATAAGTGGCAGAGAATGGGTTGTTCCCCAGGGCGCAAGCATCTTCTATGCCAGAAGACGCGTCCGCATGTAAATATACTTCTGAGCACATGGAGGCTTAGTCCTTCGTGTCAAAATACTGTCTTGCAGAAGCCAGATCCACATGACTTACCGGATCGCTCGGTGTGACACTCGGTAAGGAAGGTCTTACGGGGTTTCTAGGGATAAGCCTGGTGTTGGAAGAATTGGGGTTGTGACGAAGTGGTGAGGTGGGGGTGTTTGCCATAGAACGGGTGGGGTTGGCCAAAAGCTCGTCCAGCTTCTTGTGCATGACGGAGACTTCATCCAATTTCTGTGCGATAAGGCTGAGATCTGTGGATGAATGGGAGGGTCCCGTGTCAACTTCGTGGACATTACGGGGCAGGCTGGTACGATTAAAGGCTACAATGGAGGCATTGTTCATTGAGTTTTTGCTCATATTTTCAAATAATTCGAATGCTCTATTCTCGTCTTTATTCATGAAATTCCCTCCGCAGGAAGCGTCTGCAATCTGCTTCAAAGTCTCATTTAGCCCATAATAGAAAATCTGGGCTATATGCCACTTAGGCAGACTGTGATGCGGACACTTCCTGAGGGGGTCATTATATCTCTCCCATTCCTCATGAAACTGTTCGCCGTTTTGTTGCATAAAGGAAGTGATAGCACGGTGAAGCACATTGGTTCGCCCGATTGGGAAGAACTTCTCGAGAAATGCTGTTCGCATCTCTTCCCAAGAGTGGATGGTTCTCCTAAGGGTGCATAACCACTGCGACGCTTTATCCTGCAATGAAAACGGGAACATTTTCATGAGGACTATTGGTAACCCAATATTTCTTGGTTTAACTGTTTCGGCCAATCGGGTCAGGTCTTCTAAGTGGAGAAAAGGATCTTCACTTGCACGACCATGGAAGTGAAAATTTATCATGCCAATTACATTAGGTTTCAATTCAAAGTCGTCCTCGCCCATGGGGACACGAATTTGTCCTATGGAGTCTGTAGCAGCGGGATTCTGATAGGAGTTAAGAGACCTAGGCTCCTCCCGTTAGGGAGGGTTCTGCATTTCCTCCAATGTTTCCCTAATGGCTTCAATTTGTTCATTATACATTTCCATTTGGGCTTGGAGGCCGGTTATGGGATCCAAGGCTCCACCACCTGGTGGGTTTTGAGGGCGGTTTCCTCCCTCGGGATTTGGGGGTGGGCGTGCAGCCATGTTTGTGGAGGAGGAGGACGATTCGGCTTCTTTCCTAAAATTATCAGACAATTCAAACAATTTAGGGTTTTGTGACCTCCTCCCAAACATGCACTACCGCAGGAAGAATTGGGAAGATAAGAAGGGAATAGGAGATGAGAGAAATGATGCCGCAAAGGTGCACTTGATGACAAATCAAGACAATCAAAGCCCTAACCTCTATAGTGTGCCCTTGACCTAAAGATCTAAGTTACCTACTATCACGACCTAAGGAATCGAATGCGAGCACCGTAGAACCACCGGGCCAGATTGAAAGGTCGTTTGCCCCAGTCTTAGAAACCCGATAGCACGCGGGAACCCTCACCAGCACGTAGGCGCTACATGCAGGTAGTTAGACCTCCAATCCTTAATAAGGGTCAAGTTGCTACCAGTTTTAGTTAGTGGCTTAGGATCAAGTGCTTCTGGAATGTGAAGGGTGTCATTTACGGGTAATGCCCAAGTGGTTGATTTTATAAAGTGTGTAAACCAAGCATGCAACGGGGAAATCTCCCCGAATTGAAGTTTTAATTGGTGAATGGTTTTTAGAGTTTCAGCCTTAAGTAGTATGGATTTTAGGATTTCGCTGAATTACCAATTCAACCAATCTCTGGGTTTTGAGAGAATACAAGTTTTTTTTTTTTTCTAAGCTCAACAAACGCTTCTTCAATGTCAGTTGGTTAATGCATGCTAAAATGCAATGGGCTTCCCTAGATGGAGATTTCTATGTGTGGATGCATGAGTCAATTTTATATTAGTGTGAAAGGGAGCCAAAGCACTTCAATTAAAGTGCTCCCAATCACCAAAATGATTTTCCACACACAAGGCTCAACCACAAGATAAAGAAAATCAAATTGTTGAGGTTGAAGTATTCGGGATCAAATCTTAGGCATGTGAAAGGTCGTGGTGGGGTTGGAATCAACTCAATTCTAAGTCTCCCCACCAAAAATGTGATCCCGAATTGCAGATAAATGAGGCAAAGAGGGTTGGCAATCAATCTATTTATTTTTGCCTCAAAGACTACTTCACATGGCAAAAGATTCAAGAATCAAGATTCTTGGATCTTCGCTATGCGAAGTTTGGCGGGAAATCCCGGGGCGGTGGGAGTGATGACAAACAATCAAACAAGTGATTTTTAATCCACTTGCCCCAAGAGATCCCAAGAAGTGTTTTTTAGTTTTTAGTTTTTTTTTATTAAGGTGACAAGTTAACCTAAGTTGCTAAGGAAGAGAGAACTACCTATTCAGCAACATGGGCGAAGCTCCAATGAGGTGCCTGCGACTTCACGCTCTTGTTCCTGCCTTGGATCAGCCCACGTCTTCGACTTCGTCTGCCTGCCTTCTCCTTGCAGCTGGTTCACCTGCACACCAATAAACAGAAACACCCGTGAAGAGAAGGGTGTGAGAAGAGAAAAATTAAAGGAATGGAGTAGAAACTTACTTGAATGCGCACCTCCCCGGCAACGGCGCCAGAAAAAGTGTGGTGTAGACCAGGATCGGTTGTGTTAATATGGTGATTTAATCGTTGAAATGAGTATAGTGGTTCACCTAAATCGAGCCTAACCATCTTTTTACAAAATTTTTAACTTGGCCTACTTGATTTTATCTTAGTCACTTTTAGGCCTAGGGGGATTAGAGGTGAATAAGTTTCTACGCCTTTCCTACAACGAATCTCTTCCGTTCACTTATTATATTTTTGTATTTTTTTCTATTTAAGATTTTTTTCTGATAATTCTTGTCCTTGAGGGACACCCTCAAAATCAGGTTCTTGGCTTTGAGCCAAATTAGGGTTCCAAAATTGGTCTTGCTATTCTCAAGACCGAGTACCTGCAAGTCAAGGATTATCTTTTCTCTTTTATATATATATTTTTATCTTTTTAATAGCAGGAAAGAGAAATAGAAATAAGATAAATATAGTATATATATATTATATATATATATAGGGGTGGGGGTGGAGGTGGAAATGACGTGTAGCATGGTGTCGAGTTGATCGTCGTCTAGGAAGATGCAACCAACAGGACGAAGTGCCGCGTGGAGTGTAGGATGGATGGGAGGAAGGTGTGTGCGGAGACGCTTTCTCTACGTGGGTATCGGGGAATATCAGCAACTGGTGCAGATATTCCCGCGATATAACGCGTGATAGGTGATATGAAAGTAAGTATATATTTATATGTATATATATATAGATAGGGTTATAATTATATAGGTGTATATGTAGTTATATATATATATGTATATATATAGATATGTAAATATATATATAGATAGATGTATGTATATATATATATTTATAATTAGATGTATAGGTATGTATATATAACTATATATATATGTATTTATATCTATAGATATATCTGTATATATGTATGTATATTTGTATATATATATATATATGTATAAATATATGTGTATATATATGTATATATATATATATATATATATATATATATATATATATATATATATATATATATATATATATATATATATATATATACTTATACTTAGTTGTATAGGTAATAATATATGTATATGTATGTATATATATATATATATATATATAGTCGTGTACAAATGAGTGTACACGTGAGTGTGTACAAGTGTGGTGTGTGTGTGTGAGTGAGAGAGAGAGAGAGAGCATTTGCTGGAGGAAGGGGGCGCGGGCGTTTAAGTGGTCTGGAGGCTGCGCCTGTCGTCTGATGGCCCACGTGTAGGCGCGCGAAGATGCGCACGCGCGCTGGAGGGAGCTGGGGTGAGAGGAAAGTGTAGCACAACGTGATGCGGGCTGGAGTGACGCGGGCGAAGACGCGGATGCGGGAGTGGGCAGGTGCAGACGCGAGCGCAGGCGCTGGAGCGGGTGTGGGGAGAGACGCGGGCGTGGGCTGGAGGTGGTTGCGGCGCGGAGAGAGAGCGTGCAATGACCGGATAAGTGAGAAACTTTCCGGTCACCGCACTGTAGCTACAGTGTCGCGCTCTCTAGCGTGAACAGTAGCTACAGTGCGTGCTCGGCTCAGGCGACCGGTTGCGGCCGGTTCTGCGTGCACGGGCGCTGTGGAGCGGGCCTGCGCGCGCGGAAGGAGCTGGCGTCGGTTGCTGGCGTGCGCGTGGAGGCTTGCGCACTGCGTGGGGCTGCCGGTGCCTTGCTGCTGCTGCGGTTGAGCTTCAAAGCTCGACTCTGTGGCAATGGCGGAAGAACTTTGAGCGGGTGAAACAGCGAAGTGAACCACCATGCCCACCGGCTCTTGGATGAGCTGGGCGGTGGTGGGACTCACAGTGGTGGTTGTCGACCACTGTGAGCTGCTCCTGCCCACAGCGTATCTCTTCATGAGGAAGAGATGCTGCGTTGCGTGGAGCTACCGGTGCCTTGTTGCTGCTGCGGTTGAGCTTCAACCCTCGGAGATGCAGTAATGGCGGGAAGAACTTTGAGCGGGTGAAACAGCGAAATGAACCACCACGCCCACCGGCTCTTGATGAGCTGGGCGGTGGTGGGACTCACAGTGGTGGTTGGCGACCACTGTGAGCTGCTCCTGCCCGCAGCATATCTCTTCAGGAGGAAGAGATGCTGTGTATGAAGGGGAGTGGGGAGGAGATGGCCTGGAAGAAGGAGATGCTGTCTGTATGTTGGACCAGGCTCCCTTACGCAAGGAAGCGAGGAGGGCCTTTTAAAGAAGGAGGAGGCAAGCCCAGCCATGCCTTGGGCTGCGCATGACTAAGCATGCGGTTGGCAGGGCATGCTGTGGCAGAGAGTGGGCGAAGAAGAAGCAGCCATGCCCTGTAGCCACGCGGAGAAGAAGAAATTCAAAGTCAAATAAAAAATGAAGATGGTGATTTTGCGAAGCAGCACTTGAAGAATACGTTAATTACATGGCCAATTATTCACTTTCCTCCCCTCTCAATTAAATGCATGCATGTGTTAATTTTTACAAATGCAACTATAGTTGCCTAATATGCAATGGCAATGCTAGGAAATAGCATAAGATGGCACAATTGTTGGTGTATTTTTGCTGTGCAATCACACCCCCATGCTTATCTTTTGTTAGTCCCTTAGCAAAATCAATATGAAAAATGAATGCAAGGTGTATGATTCATGCTATTTACAAGTTGGCCCCCAAAAGGACTGCTTACTCCTTTTTATCAAAGGTTTGACAAAAGATTTCTTCTTGTCTTCTTCCAAAAATTTAAAAATTCAGACAAATGTGAAAATGATGTGATAGTAGCCTAAGCAATGGATCCAAGTGAAAAACTAACACACACTTAAAGTTCGTACTTGACTTTCGGTAAAAATTCTATCAGGATAGACAAACTTCTTCCCTCGGGGAAACAAATAATCTACCTCGGCTTTCTGGCTTAGGTAGAAGATGTCTAAACCAAGTGGGTTTGTATTTGGTAGCTCACATTCCTCTTGTGCTACGCATAGACTAGTACTACAGAACATAGATTTTTGGACTTATTAAATAAATCAACTCAAAGAGAGGCAGATAAACTGTGCTCTCTTTAGTTCCTTTGTACTTTTTTTTCTCTTTTCTTTTCTTTTTAATTTCGAACTCACAATTTCACCAGATTTGTAAATATATTTGGTGGCCTTTTATGGCATTAACACTTTGATTAAGTTCTGATAACCCTATAACTAAGTTAGAATTCCTCAGTCAGTATTCAAGCTATCAGAAATACAAAAAAGTAGGTCAAGGCTGTATTTGGTGGATTATAAAGGGAATGCGTGTTGTTGCCTCAATGTGCTTGACACAACACAATTAACACTTTCTCTTTTTTCTTCTTCTATTTTTCTATTATATATATATTTTTCTTTCTTTCTTTTTCTTCTTTTTTTTTATCTGCTTTTCTCTTTCTCTTTTTCTATTTTATTTTTTTTTAATTTTTTCATTTATATTAATTTCTACCAACACAACATAATGCAACACCCATGCACATTTTTATTCCCAAGGCATTATTCGGGATTGGAGGTGTTCAAGAGGATATCGAGTGGCTTATTTGGTGGAAGTGCCTACTCTTGGTACCGGGAAAGCAATGGATAAGGAAGTGTATTTCTGACCTTGATATTAATACCCTTCTCCAGTCGAGGATTTCAAAAAGGACGTCGTAACCATCCACCGTAATCCTAGTTTTATTAGAATTCGTTCTCTGCGTATTTGCCTTATTTGGTGGCTCTTCAAAAATTCACACAAAGAATTTATACGAAGGAACCAAGAGCGAAAACTATGCCTAACTCCGAGTATCCTTATCCAATTACCCATAAACTAAGATTCCTTATACTAGCCTTAGAGCACTAGTAGACTCTCTACTCTCACCTCGTAATTATTTGGTGGATCTATTAGAAGATGATTTGCCTGACTCCTTGATTATTGTCCAAGTGTTCAGGAGAAGAAGCATTGCTTCTTCTCGACAAACTAAAGATATCTATTGGTCTTCATAGAGGATCCATTACGTGCAAGTATAAAATTGTACTGGATTCTAGATTTAGAAATCAACTGAAGAATAAATCCCTAATAAAACCTTCTTGATAAAAATTCTTTATGCATGGATTTTTTTTTTGTGACATATGACATGCCATGTCCACCCCCCCATGTCTATTCATTACAATGTCCTCATTGAAATGTATGCAGAAAAAAATCAAAATGTAATAAGCGAGAGGAGGGGATATCACCTGACTAAGCTTGTTAATCTAGGTTAGCTTGATTAGTCAAAAATGCAAAATATTTATATAGAATATTGGGTTGCCTTCCAGCTAGTACTAAGTTTAACATAATTTGCAGGGCCTAAACCCAAAAATGAATGATTAAATTAATGGGTTGAGTACTGATTAATTTGAAGATATGATCATGTGGCCCAAGAATCAGTGATTCACATATGTGAATCAGCTGATGGTGAATATCAAGCCCAAAAGGTCCGAAAAATAAAATAAACAGGCTTGGAATTATTTGCAGCCAGGTGCTACAAAAGAAAGAAAAATAAGTGCGGGTGCCAGAGTGGAAAGTAGATAGTGGCAACCCTAAGAAGTGGTGCATAAGTAAGGCAGATGAGGTGGATAAAGAGTGGTCAGTGGGGAATAAATCATACAGGCCCTGAAAGTGATAGGAAATGAAAGGAGGAACCCGAGTGGTGTAGTTTGAAATGATATAAGGAACCACTTCGTAAGTCAAGTTAGGTGTGGATAGATAGATGTAGAGTAGGTTAGTCAAATAAAATCTAGTGGTCTATCTTAATAGTTCCAAATTCACCCAAATCATGCTGGATATCAATTTTCTCAAGCTCATCTATAGGGTGATAAAAAATCTCATACGAGTTGCCTAAATCCTATTTTAATTCATGATGCAAATCCTCAAATGTAATGGGCGAAAATTCATTATTCCTTAGAATCAATTCCCCAGGGGAGTAAGATCGAAATCTAGATTAATCAAGGAGTCAAATTCTTTTAGTTCTGTGAATTTTTTAGTAGGATTATAAATTTGATCGTAATTGTCTTTCTCTTGAACAACATCTTCTGAGGGAATGCCTTCTTATTTCTCATCAATCAAATCAAGTTCCTCAAAATTCCATGATTCAGCTAAATTCTTTGCTTCCTCAGATAAATCATCATAAGTCATCCCCAATAATTCTGCAATCTCTTGAACATCTTTTTCACAAGGGGATTGTCTATTTTGTTCAATCTCGAGATGTTGGGGATAAGAGTCTGGGTTTTTGTCAGGACTTTGGTGGATGGGAAGAGAAGGGTGCGAATTAGCTGATACAGAAGTGAAAGCAGATTCGGCTTCTATATGGAATATCTCAGAATGATTAGTATCATCGAATCTAGATATCATAATCGAATCATCTAAGAATATCTGATCATGGTAACCCTCAGCCGAAATCATATCATAACCATCCAACTGTGCTTGGCTGAGAGTGTCATTGTACCCACTCCTATCTTCTTGATGGGGCTCCTCATAATCTTGTTCTGATTCTCCCAAATCCGAATCACCCATATGGTCCAATTGTGCATCTTTTAACATAAAGGACTTGTACTCAAGCCCACCAGAGATTTGTTCCTCAAGATAGAATGATTGTAATTCAGGTTCTGAATCAAGATTTAGATCCTCGAGTGAGTCTTCCTCCTCAAAGTCAGTCTTTGGGATATAAAAATTATCTATTAGTTCAGATGTAGGCCTGGGTAGGATATGTTCTGGATAATCACAGGGCTGGTGGGTGGGTTCGGTGCATGTAGAGGTTGGGACTGAATAAGATGTCATACTTAAGGTCAAATCCTCAACTCTGAGTGGCTTACCACCAACTTGTGGCACACTAGGACCAGGTTTATCACGTTGTGCTTCCCGGATTCTATTAAGCTCTTTTGTCAGGTTATCCATATTTCTTTTATTAGCTTCTCTCATCTCCTGGACTACTTGAAGCAATTGGGTAATCTTAGGATCACCGCCATGGTTAGGGGTTTGAGTGGGCTGAGGATAATGATTTCCAGGATTTCTAACCTCAGTCAAATCAAAATATCTATCATTGTCAGGATTTGAATAGCTAGGGTAAGAATCATATCCTTGGTTGGGTGGTGTAGGGTTATCCCCATAAGGTGGAGTGGGTTGGGTGAAATTGGGATAAGTTGCAAAGTGATTTCGAGGATAGTGTTGATATCCTAGGTATTGGGACTTTGAGACATATCCCCGACCAGGGGAGAGATGAGTTTGGCTGAATCGGTCAAGATAGCTGGTCATGCTGATCAGGTGCTAGTCCTGTATGGAGAGCGTCTCTTGAGACTGCAGAGATCCATGGTATCTAGAGATTTGTGTGGGATTCCGTAAAGACGAGGTAGGCCTAGACATACCCGAGGAATATGAGGTGTAGGTAAGGGAATCAAGTCCCAAGTGTTGGGGAGAGTTCTCCCATCTTGAAGAAGTTGGAGTAAGGGAAGGGTTGGGATAGGGAGAAAAGGAGGAAAATTGGGAGGTATAAGAGTATGGGTCTAGGTTCTCCTCCTTAATAAGTTCTTCCTCATGGCAATTAGCCATTGGAATGGATTCAGAAATAGAAAAATTGGGTCTTCTCCTTAGATTACTCTCTAAAGGTAGTACAAAATCAGGGCATAGAGACCTTCTAGCGCCCATGTACCAGAAGAAAGTTAATAGATGAGAGAGAGAAGACAGATGCAAGAATACCCACCCTCACAGTACAAGCAACCAAGCTAATTCTTAAAGTGTAAACCCTAATTAGACCTAATCCTATTTCCTAAAATATGACTAGGTTAGATCAACCTTTGAATTACTTGGCTGGTGTAATGACCCGTCACATTTTTAGCCATTTAAGACGTCTTGAGTTTCAGCCAAACGTCTGTCCAGACGTCTAAACACATACCCGGATGTCTGAAGTGAGATTTTTCGTACTGCACTTTGCGCTCTGCGTGTGGGCGACGTGTAGAGGCCTCTCCCTCTCTCTCTCCTTCACCCCCTTGAACCCTAACCCCTCTCCTATATATACCCCCTCCCTTCTCCTCTCCTCTCCTCCTCACACTATAGCCATCGCCACCTCCACCTTCTCCTGCCAGCCACGTTCCTCTCCGCCTCTGCTGCAGCAGCGGCAAGGAAGGAGATCCACTGACGAGGGGAGAGAGGGGAGGAGCGAGAGTGAGAGAGTACGAGGGAGTGAGAGCGGGGGAGGAGGACAACCGTGAGAGCTCGGTGGAGCTCAAGGAGGAGCTCGTAGGAGAGAAGAGGATGTCAGCGAGGAGCTGCTCAAGCTCCTGCAGTGGCTGGAGTTACCGCCACGGGCGGAGGTGCTAGCGGAGTGAGTTGTGAGGAGGTTCTGATACTGAAAGTTTTCCAGTATCAGACGTCTGGAGTGAAGTCCAGATCACTGGCAAGGCACCTGGATGTTTGGAGCTAAGGTCGAATGTTTGAAAGCACGTATCGCATGAGGTACGTACGTTCCTGCGTTGATTTTCGTCATACAGAAGATCTCAACGCAGGAGTTGTTGGGTTGAAACCATGCCTACATTTTTGTACGCAGGGCAGGCTTTGGGAAGGTTGGGGTGCACTTTCCCAAGCACTTTGGACGTCTGATCACATCACCAAACATCCGAAGGTGCTTCCAGATGATCGGAGACCTTGTTCGATGTTTGGAATTGTCCCTAGACGGTCGCAAAGGGAGTCTAGACGTCTGATCAGCCGCAGGAAACACAAGGTGAGTTTTGACGTCTTTTAAGACATCTGGGATTAGTCCCAGACGTCTGATTTTGATCAGTAACTGCGTTTTTGGCCTGTTTAAGGCCCAAACAGAATAGGATTTCTGCAAATGAAGTACTGTTGTTTTCCACTTGAGTTCCTCTATGTATTTGTGTTGAGTATCTACTGTTTTGAGCTCGTCTAATGTACATTGGTCGCTGGTTCAGGTTACCAGCCAGTGGCATGTTCGGGGCTCATGGAGACGACGAGATTTGCGGCACAGGGCCCCATTCCTCTCGTGATACCCAGTAGAGTGGTTTAACTTAGTCGTTAATATCTAAATAAGAATGTACTTGGCTGGAATAGTCGGATTGAACTCTAGGATATGGAATGAACCCTAGGATAGAAATGAATGAGCCTGTTTGAGCTGTACTGTTTACTTGAATGCGTGGTTAAGATAAATTGCTAGCAAATGCCTTTAATATAATTGCGAGATGCATGATAAAATATGAGCTGCCTGTATGTAATTGAGAAATTGCCTGTTAAACCACAAGTTGCATATTTTTGAGAATTGAATTATGAAAACACGAGCTGCCTGTATATGGATGAGGAACAAATTATGAAATATGAGATCTGGACCTGGATAAATGAGATGAATATGAGCATGAACCCTATGGGAAATTAGGAGTAGAATTCCTGTGGATGAAAGGAAATCTGGAATGTAGACGGGAAGTGAGCTGACCCTTGTGTACGTGGTACCAAGGAGAGCAACTGTCCCTTTTAGTGTAGAGTGGAGCTAGCCTCCCTTGGGTTGAGACCCGGGGTTAGGATTGGCCACTCTACACTGACTTCTGTTGGCCCTCGCGTATGCGGTACCGAGGTGTGCTACTAGTGTAGGGACGGAGCTAGCCACCCCACAGGGCCCGGGGTTCAGCTAGCCATCCTACACTGACTTTGTTACGCACTTTGGGAAAACCAGGGTAGTTAGACGAGGGTGCGGAGACTGTGGAGGGGAGAGACCCCTTCTTGGTTATGAGGGGCAAGACCCCTGTTCTGAGAGGGCAAGGTCCTATACTGTTCCATGCTGTACTTTAGGTGTACCTGCTAGAGGAAACGACTGACCGCGTGTCACCACTACCCGTGCACTTATTACACATGCCGTAGTCACCACTACGTCTTGATAGTGACCTCAGGGTGGTTGATTGGGTGTAGGAATACCACGAGGGACTCTCCTGGCCAGAAGAGCATCACGTGTACCTTCTACTCTATGGAAAAGACTGCAATCAAGATCGTTCCCACGAGGAACATGCGAGATCAAGAAATACATGGATACTTTGAGAAATAGATGAATTAGAGGCACATAAATGAGATAAATAGAGATGAGAAATAAACCTGTTGTTGTTTTTACTATGCTTGCACTTAAATAATGTAACACCACTCTACTCAGTGTTCGCTGACTTTGTCTTTTCATAACACTGTTCAGGATCAGGAGTTGAGCAGCTCGAGTTCACGGCTGGAGAGGGTACTGGGCCTAGCCGAGCCTAGCCGTAGTCGTCCTTTTAGCACTTTCATTTTCTTTACTGTTGTAGTAAGTAATGGACACATAGTTTACTATTCTGGTTACTTCTGTTTCCTTTTCGTTTTCAGTTGTTGTTGTGGTGGCATGTACTACGTGTTGAGACTGTTGTTCTACCTTTTTTACTGCTTCGTACTTTTCTTCTACTTAGTTATATTGCATGGTGAATGTGTTTATTTTTCCTACTTTTGGTTATTTCTTGTTGGACGATTAGGTCTTGGGATTAGTCGAGGTGAGCCATTCTCGGGTCCTGTAGGGATTCGGTAATCGGGTCGTAACAGCTGGCCAGAAGGGTGGGACCCCCTAGGATACCCTGCATGGTGGGACACCACTAAGGGTTAACACAGTTACCGCACTGACCTTTCTTGTCACCAGTTGGCCCAAGTAGACAAGGCCTTGATCTTGGCCCAATCTGATTTCAAGTTATCAAGAAAATTAGTCCTTCTTAGGGCACGACTACTCAATTTTAGGCTTAGGATTGAAGTGCTTTTGGAATATGATGGGCGTTAGGGGGGGTTGCCCTTAAAATTGATTTCAAAAGTGAAATGCACAGGCAAGGGGTTTACAATATAAGCTTAGTTGATGTGATTGCTTTTAAGGTTCAAGTGCTTGTATTAATGAATCTTAGGGTTCACTTAGTTAAATATTTTCAAAAAATGGTTTTGATGAGGCACACAAGAGGTTTTGTAGGTCCCAATTGCTTGATAAATTTCCTTAAGTATGTAAATGTAAGTATGCTCTACCTTAATGTGAAACCTTAAGGGCAGATAGTGCTAAATGATTGAATTTAAGTCCAAAATCAGGGAACTGGTGCGACCCAAGCAATGCAATCAATTGATCTTGTTGCACCACTAAATAGGCACTGAAAAAATATTTTTTTAGGAATTTAATGCATGTCTTCCAAAATTTTCAAGATTTAATGTGCACTAGGGGTCCTGTAGTTTATTTTGACCCCTAGTCAATGAATAGATAATACATGTAACCAAACATGTAGAAAATATTTTTTTCATAAATTTTCAAGATTTTATATTATCTTAGTAATCCAATGCAATAAATTTTAGATAAATTGGGGTTGTATAAAATTCTTGTGATTTTTCGAACTATGAAAAGTCAGGAACAATAACCGACTTGATAGTAGTTCAGTTTCTGAATTTTTTAAATTTTTTTATAAATTAGAATGGCGTGAAATTTGGATATGTTGTTTTTGACTTCAAACTCCATGCCAGTAGAAATTTTAGGATTTTCAGATGTGTAAAAGTTTGGGAATTGAATTTTTAAAATAAAAGTTTGTTGCAGCCTGAAAATGTAATAGGTAGTTTTGTTGATTTTCAACAGATAATATCCACCAACAAGAGATTTTTTTTTTGAAAAGCAAGTAAATACTACCTTAATGATCAAGCAAAGCACCTAATTTTTTTTGGATTTTTTTTCGAAAGGAAATCTAAGATACAAGTACTTACCTAAAATTCGAACCCATTTTTTTCATTGTTGCGTGTTTCTTCTCATAATTCTGTGATTCCTACGCACACGCAACCAAAGAGAATAGCAAGTTAGAATCTTAAATAAGCACTTTATAAGAAAGGATTTTATAAATTTTCATTGCCTCCCTGACAACGGTGCCAACTTATTCGTGGTGAAACGCGTTAAAAAAATTCTGTATCATAGTAGTTGGGAATTACATTGAAACAAATAACATTTATAAAATTTTTCGGTAAGTATTGAGTCTTTCACAGGGAGGAAAAATGTGATTTTTATGTGAAAACTTTTTGGAAAGACGTTCTAACCAAATATTTATATATTTATATATATATGTACATATAGACAAGCATTCATGAGAATGAAGAAACATTTTATTGATAAAGAGAATCTCTCACAAATCTAATGTAATTGAATGCTTGAAAATAACATGAAATAGAAGAATAAACTATGGAGGAGGAAAAGAAGAGAATGTCGTGAAAATGACGAAGTTGCTTGTGGGATGCTTGTGCGAAATATGGTAGCACTTCAGATCTAGGGCACTGGGAAGAAGGCTGAAGAGAGAAATGCTGTAGAGAAAGGGGGTGTGCACTATGGTGGTCTAAACTAAACTAAAACTGATTGGTCCCTAAAGGTTGGAGACTAGGTCCTTTTATAAGAATCTAGGTGTCTTCCTATTGGTTGATCTAAAGTGCTTAGGATCACCAATTTGGATGGCTTAGATTTCATCCTAGGATTGATTAAATAAGGTCCTTAGGATCTAGATTGTAAGGCTAGGATAGGTTGATGATTTTCTAAAAATAGAATTTCCTAGTTAGGTGAGGAGATAGAATAGGAAAGGATAGGTTTTAGTGTTTGGAAAAGTTGTTCGGTGGTTTTTTTTGGTTGTTGCAAGAGGATAAAGCCATGTGCGGAGGTTTTTGTGTGCATGAGAAGGCCTCTAGACGTCTAGGAAGGTCCCTGGATGTCTTATACTGTAGAATTAAATGTTCGGAAGATTTTATAGGTTTCTTCAAGAAGATAAGGCCATATTTAGTGGTTTTGTTTGCTGGAAAAGGGTTTTGGACGTCTAGACACCTTCCTGGATGTCTTAAACTGGATAATTGGAAGTCTAGTCAGTCTCTTGGATGTCCAAGCAAGGTTTTGGCCTATGGGTGCACCTGGGGGTATTTTGAGTTGGTTCTATCAAATTGGACGTCTAGGAGAGTGTCTGGATGTCCAGACTGGGTATGATTTGACTTTGAATGTGTGTGCATGTGTAATTGGGTTGGGGGAAGCTTCTAAATAGGTTAGGGTGATCCTAATTAGGTTTCTAGGCTAAGGATAGGGGTATCCTAGGGTTTTAAGGATAGAGGAAGGTTATCTTAGTCCCTCTCTCTCTTCTTCTTTACTTGAATTTTCATTTCTTCCTTGATCAAATCTTGGTCTTCAACTAGCTCCTAATTCTGCTGCAGCTTCTTTTCCTACCTAGCTCAATGCACCCACTTATTCCAAGTCCTTAACCTACATTATTCACAAAAGACTAAAATTAGATAATTAGGCCTAGACTTAAACATAATGCACAGAATATGCATGCATGCTGTAAATGCAACATTTATAATCTAAATGCATGATTTTATTAAGGAGCTAACCCTAGAACAAGCCAATTAGGGTAATAAACTAGACTGTTATCAGTTGCGTGCTAACTCACCTGATGTACCCCAGGATAGGGAATGCGCAAGGGGACATTTACAGGGGTCGACCTTTGGAGGTGACTACAAACGAGAGCCTACCTTAGAAGGTGGCAATGAAGGGAGGCTGACCTTGGGAGGTAGCAATGAAAGCCAAGTGTCGGCACTCGGATTCTCTTTGTCAAAAGTCCAAGTATGCACTAGGCGGAACTTGGGGCATAGGAGCCCAAGCCAGTGTCGTTGTTGTAATGCGATGTTGTGTCATCCGGAACATGGGGTGCTAGAGCCGCAATTCCTACTAGCCTTGGTGGCTAGTATAATAGCATTGGGTGATGTGGCCCAGATTCTCGCCATCTGTTTTGGTTAATAGATGCTACTGAGAGTGAAGTGACTAAAATTCTGCAAGTGGGCGGTATCAGCATGTGTGGATCTTTAGGGTGCATGGGCCTGAGTTCCTATTGGCTTGGGGAGCTGGCATTATATTCAGTGGAACATGAGGTGTGGGGGGCCTAATCCCTGCCGTTCTTGAGGAGCGACATTATATTTATCGATAAGAGGGGCATGGGTGCCTTTTTTTGAATTCATGCTAGCCTTAAGAGGTGGCTTGCCAACCTCAAGAAGCGACGATATAAGGGAACATCAAGCGCATCTACCCGAGTTCTAGTTGACCTTAAGAGGTGGCTTGTCGACCTTAAAAGGTGGCAATATAAGGGAACGTTGGATGTGTTCGGTCGAGTTTTAGTCGGCCTTAAGAGGTTGCTTGCCAGCCTTAAGAGGCGGCAATATAAGGAAACGTCGGATGCATCCGCCCGAGTTTTAGCTGACCTTAAGAGGTGGCTTCCAGCCTTAATAGGAGGTACTATAAGGGAATGTTGGATACGTTCGCCCGAGTTCTAGCTGACCTTAAGAGGTTGCTTGCCAGCCCTAAAAGGCGGCAATATATGGAAACATCGGACGCGTTCACCTGAGTTCTAGCTGACCTTAAGAGGTGGCTTCCGACCTTAAAAGGCAGTACTATAAGGGAATGTCGAATGCATCCGCCTGAGTTCTTGCCGACCTTAAGAGGTGGCTTGTCGACCTTAAGAGGCAGCAATATAAGGGAACGTTGGATGCGTCTGCTCAAGTTCTAGCTGACCTTAAGAGGTGGCAATATAAGGGAACGTTGGATGCGTCTGCCCAAGTTTTAGCCAACCTTAATAGGTGGCCTGCTAGCCTTAAGAGGCAACAATATAAGGGAACATCGGACACGTTTGACTGAGTTCTAGACGACCTTAAGATATGGCTTGCTGGCTTTAAGAGGTGGCTATATAACGGAATGCCGAATGTGTCTGCCCGAGTTTTAGCTGACCTTAAGAGGTGGCTTGCCGATCTTAAGAGGCGGCTATATAAGGGAACGTCGGACGCATTCGTCCAAGTTCTAGCTGACCTTAAGAGGCAGCTATATAAGGAAATGTCGGACGCCTCCGTCCGAGTTCTAGCTGACCTCAAGAGGTAGCTTGCCGGCCTTAAGAGGTGACTATATAAGGGAGCGTCGAATGCATTCATCTGAGTTCTAGCCGACCTTAAGAGGTGGCTTGCCGGCCTTAAGAGGTGGTTATAAAAGGGAATGTCGGACGCGTCCGTCCGAGTTCTAGCCGCCCTTAACAGGTGGCTTGCGAAGGGTATAGGGGTAAACCGATACCTGGTCTTCACCAGCCTTACGAGGCAGCTCACCGACCCTAAGGGGCGGTTACTCGAGTAATGGTGTGGCGTGAATGCCACCCTCCACAAGTGATAGCCAGTCACTGTGGGGAGCAAGTCTTGAGTTTATGACAAGACTGGACGTTGATTGGTGTCGCCAGCACCGATGGGGTTGCCTTCTCCGCAGCGAGGAGATTTAATGCCTGCCAACCTTAAGTGGTGGCCCTGCTGTCATAGGATTGCGGGGGGAGCGCCTTGATGCACATTGACTCTGGGCCACTGCTTTTGGGCGTGCTTGCCTTATCATGAGTGGGGTTGGCAATCCATGGGCCTTTGAGGGTAGCAATATTTCCTCCGACCAAGGTGAGCTCGATAGCGTCACGAGGGGACCAAAGGGCCTAGGCGCAATCCAGGAGTGACTGGTGATTAAGCTGGGCTCGCCTTTTGCCGGATTGCCCGGACTTGATTTTCCTCTTGGGTTGCTTTAATTCGACCCGTAGGAGTTTTTGCCAGGTCGCCTAGCTCTTGTGGAGATTAGGGAAGTGCCGAGAGGGCTTTGCAGTAGGCGTGTATTAATGATCAGCCTATGAGGCTGTCCAGTGCTACCGTTAGCCCAGCCTCTACGAGTGTGGCCACTCAGTTGAGGTGTTTGTCCTCGTCGTGGTCAGATGGAGGGGGGTCGATTCCTCCCCCTTTGGCCTTTCTCTACGGTCATCGAAGGTTCGCGATCGGAGTGGCCGATGGAGTGAGGAGAATTAACTTGAGACCTTAGCCAATCTGTTGGCTGGGGCATTATCATCGGAGTGGGGAGGGCGTGGATGCGCTGGCCCAGAGGAAGTGGCTTGTTAGCTCCATAGGCTAGCTTGACCTTCGTCTCGAGAGGTGAGCGCCTCGGAGTTGTGCGGGCATCGCTGCCATTGTCCTCCGGAAGTTAAATATGCCGGTTGCCGATCTACCTGGCCGTTGATGGGCCTTCGACTTTGGTCCTTGTTTTGCCTGACGAGGCAGTCGTATAGGTCAGGGCATCTATCGACGATGTACCTGTGGGCCCTGCGACACTCATGACACGTCCACCGAGTCAATGGCTCGGTGAGCATATTCATCTGAGGGCTTTGATTGGTCTACTCTACTGTGGAGAGCATCACAGAAGCAAGCCAAGGCACTTTGCCAGATCAGACAGTGAGGCAATTGATTGGGGCGTCGCTTACTTGGTTGTGCCCTCCTCGTCCCACTAAGGATCGGGGGAAGGTGCCTAGGAGTGCCACCCCGGAAGGAAAGGGTCGTCGGCTTAGGGTGGCGTCGACCTCGAAAACTTTCCTAGCTTCTATGCTGATATGTTCAGGTGACAAGAGGCGAGGACTTCAGGTGACGCGTGTGCTGCTACCGGGCCTTGATGGTGATATGCCATCGGAGGGGGAACCAGGGTGACACCATTTAACCTAATTGGGTGGTGTGTCAGTGTTAGCCGTGAAAATCCTCTTTTGGAGAAATACGTCGTAGTATAGGACAAAAATTGCACAAACACTTAAATTTATAAAGCTCGAAAATAATGAGTCCGAGGTTGTTCACAGGAAGCAAAATGGCAAATTTCAATCACTGATCAAAATTATCAATGACGATATGTAAATATAATCAATCAGAATAATATTGTAATAAAAATCAAGAATGTAGTGCAAAAAGATGGGATTAAAATGGTGATTTGAATCACCAAATTAACCCTAATGTTAAGCTCTACAATTACTCAAATATTTGAATAGTATCCGCAATTAGACATCCAGGGAAATATCTCCCTAGTAACCAGTAGATTAGAACCAACTCAATGCCTCAAACGACAAGGCAAATATTTAGGCACCTTAACCTCAAGGCACAAGGGCACAACAACGACTAAGTGGTGAGAGAGGAGAGGGAGGGCACGAATCCTAAGGCAGCAAAAACCCCCTCCTTCCTCTTAGAGTTTCCTTCTTCAGAACCAAACCAGGCCCGGATAACCAGGTAAATAGATCCATAGCCCAGACCCGCGTGGCGTGAACCGCGGGTGAGGATGCATGGACAATTGCGTGTGAGTGTGCGTGTGTTTGGGTGTGTATGGGACCTCACCCCGTGCTCTCGGAGACGAAGAGCTATGGGGACGAAATCAATTTATATCCTGTGTCTACTCTAGAACTGCACAATGTGGGACTATCTTCGTCCCTTTCGTCTGCGTGTGCTAGCAGCTGAAGGTGTCGTTCAATTGGTGCTCCACTACACTACTGCTGCCAAGATGAAGGTTTGGAAAGCTTTAGGACCCGAAGCTGTGCCGATTGGGAGCAGAGGCGAGGTCGAGGGTGGACGAATGATGGCTGACGGAGTCGGGGAAGATGACCGGCGACGGCGGGTACTTGCAAGCAATAACACTAGCCTTTGGACCCAGTTAAAAAGATCTGGAGCATCGCTGGAGTACGACGAACGTAGTGGTGGTGGTGATTTGGTGAAAGAGTAAGTGTAGTGGTCGAACGAAGGAGCTTCAAGAAGCTCCAGTGAACAGAGTCCGAGGAGATGATGGATGTTGGGGGAGCTATAATTAAGTTGGGTGAAATGCTTGTGGAGGTGTGGGGAGCGTTTCGCCTAACTAAATTAGGGTGTAGGAAGGCAGAGAGGGAGAGTCGGTGAAGGTGGTTGGAGCGAAGGTCGTCGGCATTGGTGTAGGTGGAGGAGTTAGGAGCTGAGAAGCTCTAGAATTGAAATTGGGGTAGAGGGGAGTAAAAACCCTATGCTAATTTGGAGGAAGGAGGCGAAGTAGATGCTACTGGAGGTACGTCGGAGCTGAGAAAGATGCTGAGGAATTCAGAGCGAAGGAAGGCGTGTCCGAGAGTGAAACTTCGTGAGAAACTTTGTGGACGAATGGGGAAGAAAAACCCCAAGCCTATTGTACTTGGCTAAGGGCAACGAGAGGGATCGGGGAAGCTCCGGAGGTGGGTCTTCTAAGCCAGCAAAGAAGAAGAATCTAAGGGAAAATCGGCTAGAATTGCATGAGGGAAGAAGGCGCAATGAGCAGGTCTTTAAATAGGACTAGGTCTGAGCTTCAATCAAGCAAAGCTGGGAATTTTGGGCAAGTGCCTTCGCCGCCTGAGAAGCTCGACTTTCTCAAGCTAGCCGGCACGAATTCTAGCCATAATTGGCCTTGAAAGGGACCCTGATTGATGCGGATTGATCTAAGGATAGGATTTTACGATGAGATTTATAGAACCAAATCTTTGATTAAATGTCAGTGGTGAAGTTTTAAAGATCCTTTTTAGATTCTCATGGTGACAGGGGACGTTCTAAGAAGAACAATGAGAAGTTAGGGGTTTGATTGAGAGAAATAGAGATTTAAGGGATTGAAATGCAAACTAGATCAAGATGGACTCTGATTAGGCTCAAATTTTGGAATTAACCTAATTTGGACTCAAGAAATCAAATGATGAAGTTAGATTTCAATTTTGACCATGTTTGACTAGGAAATTTGCATAGAAGCCCAAATTAACTCAAAATCTCGTCTACAACTCTGTTCTAGGTCAAAATGGGTTCAGATGATTAAATCAAAGGTACCAAACCTCTTATAATATTTTTATATGATATTTAGAAGATTTAGATGAATTTTATATTGACTAAAACCTCTTCACTTTAAGCAGATCTGAAATTAGGGTTTTGGTGTGCTGTTTTGGTTATAGAAACACGTGAAATCCTGTTTCTGTCAGTGTTGACCGACATTTTGAATTTTTAAGCTCATTTGACCTTCATTTAACCCCTGAAAATCCCTGTGGTTAATTGTGTTTATGATGTGTTGTAAAAATTGTAGAATTAGCCTTGATTTCCCATTCTCTTCTCAAATCAGAATATTATGGAATTATGACCCTTAGATGATTATGTAGGAGTTTTTATCAATCAAACCTGCCTAAAAGTGGCTAGTTAGGGCCTATGATAATGTTCCCATCGTACCCCCATGCCTAGCTTTTGCTAGTCCCTAGCAAAATCCTATGGATCAAACTAGTTCTCTAAGCCAGATGAAATCGTCAGGATGCCCTACCAAGTTGAATCTCTAAAGATCAGATTAGAATACCAATAATAGTTCTAGAGGTACTCAAGTGTCAACCAAGATCCAGACCAGACCAACTTCAGCCTAGGTCTGCCGCGAAGGTTCCTAAGGCCCACAAAAACTACCAAGAGGTTCGTTGTCTCCAGCAGTTAAAACACCCGTGCGTACACGTATCGTGTCTAGGTTTAGTTTGCCAGTGCATTTTGATAAGAGAGAGATAAAGAAGGATTTTCTATTTTGAGAGTTTTCTCTCTCTTTTTTTTAGATTTCCCTAAATCCAGCCTTGAATTGGCCCTAAACACGGTCTGTATCGGATTCCTTGTCCGTACCATCCATCCTCGAAGGGTCCCTAGATTTCGATGCTTCGGGATAGCACCGCCCATGGCAACCCCCAGAACCTAGCTTTCAACAGTTCTGGATAGTGCCGCCCATGGCATTTTGTAGTTAAATTTAGGCCCTAACAATTGACATTTTGGAATAATCCCGCCCATGACACCTGAACCAGCACAAGGTGCCCCCAATAGGATATTTAGATATCCTAGGAGACAAGCACCGAAGAGACGATATGTTAATATGCATCTTCGAGGGAAATTTTCCACCTCTCTATGTTAGGAACTCGTCCAATCAACTTGTGTCTTCAAGTCGCTCCTAAGCTAGTTTTCCAGGACTATTTTCTCAGAATATAACACTTTTGGCATGATTTCTTTATTAACCACACTGAACCAGACTAGTGTGTAGATTTTGGGTGCTTAGGTTACCAAGTCCTGCAAACCAAAGGACAAGCAATGGGGCCGAATAATCCCTAAACCTTAGACCTACTACATCAGCCTCACACTTTCCTCAACCTCTTGAGGACTAATCTGGATCTTAACGAATACTTGAGTATTTAAGCCTTAGAATAAGCCCAAGAGGCCTAAAGTTGGTATTCGTCACTAATATCTTAAGTTTTAGCCTTTCAGGTCTTAATTCATCATCCGATCCAGCCTAGAAGTTATGTAAATTCCATACTCAATTACAAGGGACTATCTCATTTCTCTCTTTTTGATTGTTCCTCTTTTTCTTTTCTTTTTTCTTTCTTCCTCCATTTTCAATTTAGCTTACTCTCCTTTCCTCTCTCTCTCTCTAAGTGAAACCCTTCTATGAATTGATTTTCATAGTATTTTGCACTTTAATACCCCCCCATGCCTAAGATTTGCAATGTCTTCATTGTAAATTAAGTGGGTTCAAGTTTAGTTCAAATCATACATTAGAATAGGTGGGTGGTGAACGGGTCGGAATGACTGTTGCGGATGATTTCTAGCTCTGATACAAGTATCAAAGGTGGAGTTGGCTGTTCTAATGGACAAACCCTAAAGTGCAATAAGATTTTAGTGACAAGAAAGGTTAGAAGGGCTCAGGTTTTTCAAAAATGACGGGTTGCCTCCCGTTAAACGCTAAGTTTAATGCCATCAACTGGGCGTAATGAGCTCAAAAGGATATGTCATTTGTCGTATTATGATGAGTGATAGGAGAAAATATATGATCATGGTGGATGAGAATCAGATGGCCACTCATCAGTATCAATTATGATGAAGAGTCATTCCAGAAGGTCTATGATATGGGTTAAGTCAATTCATTTCTGGGTGGCTTTTATGGAGTTTTTGAGGAGGAATCACTGGGAAGATGTAGTGATCATGGGACCTTGAAGTAAGATTGTCATGAGCTAGGGCCCAACAAAGGTGAATCTAGTTAGCATATCCCAGATGTGTGGTTCCTCCTATGCAATGTGTCCTAATGGATCATTATCCAACGAGTCATCTTGATTCTTCTCTAATGGGTGTAAGATTAATTCCTCAAGAAATGACTCAAAGATTGGATCTTCTAATGATTCTTCTCTATAGTTTTCATCCCAATCAAAAGTAAATGTTAGGAGAGTGCCTTTTGGATCATTTGAATCCAAATCTGTAAAGGATTCATACTCTGGGTTGTGGTCACTCTTGGTATCTACCTTGCCCGATTTTCGGAGATACTCAAAACAATCATCATAATAAAATGTCTAGATCCATGGAATAAAATCCGAATGCTGTCGAATGTTATCCTGATCCCCGAAATTCATGTGTATGTCCTCAAGATCAAAGGTGAAAGCTTCCAATACTCTCAATTCGTTGGAATCATGCTCGGCTAAATCGAGATCCTCTGTCATGTGGAAAACTTCCAGTTCTGGTTCTAGGTTTTCTACTACCGAAATAGTCATAAGATCTTGAATCAAACATAGTTGTTCTGCTGAGCATTTTCCTTTTCCTTTAGATGATGCCTCAAAAATATTGATCTTAGTTCGCTTATCCCTAGAGGCGATTATCATGTGCCTTGATTCATAATTGATTATGGCTCCTGTGGTAGCTAAGAAAGGTCTCCCCAAAATCAAGGGCATATCCTATATTTGTTGTGGCGCATCCATGTCAAGAATCAGGAAATCAGCTAGGTATCTGAAATCCTTGACTCTAATTACCACATCTTCTACCAGCCCAATTGGGGTGATTACGATTTTATTAGTTAATTGCAGAGTAACATTAGTGGGTTTTAGCTATCCTATCCGTAGTTTCTTAAATAGGGTGGTCGGGATTAGGTTGACAAAAGCGCCAAGATCCAATACTGCCCGCTTGAAATTTGTACCACCGATCTTGCGAGGAATTAGCGGGGTACCTGGATCGGATTTCTTAGGAGGTAGATTGTTTTGGATTATGGCACTCACATTTTCAGATAGTACTACCTTCCCTTGTGAGGGTTCCTTCACCTCTTTTTTGGATAAGTTAGGTGAGATGGAGTTGAGCGTGAGGATATCTAGTAACGGGATAGTGTCTTGTGCATTCCTCAATGGTCTCGTTATGTCAGATTTTGACAATCCTCTAGTGTGGAGGTGGGATAAGATTTGGGATAGTGGAATGGATTGGCTATCTTGGGGGACGGGTTTCTGTTTCCACCTCTTAGTTTTGTCCTCAACCTTGTTGCGTTGATCATGGGTTGGGTGAGATTTGGGAAATGGGCCTCGGGGCCTGGTCTTGTGATCTTTTCTCATGCCCACCACATTGATCATAGCACAATCATGATGCGGAGGTGGAGGAGAGAGAATTGGACCCTGTTGTTGAATAGTAGGATAAGTCATGATATGTTTCGGATCAGCTGAGGTGGATGCTCCAAACACGTAGGTATGAGTTGATGGGCCTGGCTGAGTGTAGCATGATTGACCCTGGATTTGATTTACCATGTGCTTTTGGGTCAACATGTTGTTTGGATTTGGGCAAAGGTTGGGAAGGAAGTGCACTAGGTTGGTGAGTCTATGCCATCTGTGTGAGCTGATTTCGAACCTCTGTGATCTCATCTTTGTGCTATTTCTGCATAGCCGTGTTGGTCTTCTGGATGTCAGTGAGGGCTTGCAAAATCATGCTCATTTGATCTTCCTTGCCAGGCCCAGATTGGTAATTCGGATTGGGCCTAGGCTGATTGGGCTGATATGGGAGTGGAGCCTGTGGTCAGGATTGGAATTGAGGTCTTCTGTTCTGATTATTTCACAACCATGTAAAGTTGAGATGGTTGCGCCATCCAGGGTTGTAGGTATTAGAGAACAGATTATTATGGATGGAGTGGAGATCCTTGCAGGTCTGAGGAACTCTAGAAAAGTCAGGGTACGAGGGTTCAGAGTTCCCCCAACTAGAGTAGGCAGGTCTGGAGTTTCCTCCAAAATCGAGATCAGATGGGGGTGGATATGGGTCCATCCCCTAGTGAGAGTGGTGGTAAATGTTATGCACAGCCTCCCTGCAGGAGGGTGGTTGCGCATATGTGTTCTGCTGTGCGGCGGTGGTTCTCTGCAAATGTTGAGTCAAATCGTCCACCTTTTTCTCAATGATCGAGACCTTATCCAAGCGTCTGGCCACCAATTCTAGGTCGACGGATGCGGATAGGCCTTGAGTCTCATGTGCCCCCCGCGTGTTTGCCAATGTACGGGTGGTTGTTTGGTTGAACACATCCAGTGATTCATTGTTTATGAAGTTCTCGCACATGTTCTCGAGAATCTCCCAAACTGTATCTTCATGTTGACCCATGATGCTTCCACCACAGGTTGCATTGACAAAGAGCTTGATATCCTCATGGAGCCCATGGTAAAAAGACTGGACTTGTTCCCACTTAGGAACTCCGTGAGCGATCCCATGCATCATGAAGTGGTTCTCCCGTATTTTGCGACAAGTGAGTGATTTGGTGCGTTAAAGCATTTGTCTGACCAATTAGGAAGAATTTCTGCAGGAATTTAGTTTGGAGTTCCCCTCATGTGTTGATTGGATGGGTTAGAGTATGAAACCAAGGTGACACCACTTAATCTAATTGGGTGGTGTGTCAGTGTTAGTTTCAAAAATCATCTTTTAGAGAAATACGTCGTAGTATAGGACGAAAATCGCACAAACACTTAAATTTATAAAGTTTGAAAATAATGTGAGTCTGAGGTCATTTGCAGGGAGCAAAATGGCAAATTTCAGTCACTAATCACAATTATCAATGAAGATATGCAAATATAATTAATCAGAATAATATTGCAATAAAAACCAAGAATGAGAGTGCAAAAAGATGGGGTTAAAATGGTAATTTGAATCACCAAATTAAGCCTAATGTTAATCTCTACAATTACTCAAATATTTGAATAGTATTCGCAATCTGACATCCAAGGAAATATCTCCACAGTAACTAGCAGATCAGAACCAACCTAATGCCTCAGACGACAAGGCAAATATTCAGGCGCCTTAACCTCAAGGCACAAGGGCACAGTAGCGACTAAGTGTTGAGAGAGGAGAGGGAGGGCATGAATCCCAAGGTAGCAAAAACCCCCTCCTTCCTCTTAGAGTTTCCTTTTTCAGAACCAAATCGAGCCCGGACAATTGGGTAAACGGATCCACAGGCCAGACCTGCTGGCGTAAATCGCGGGTGAGGGTGCGTGGACAAGCGCGTGTGAGTGCGTGTGCGTTTGGGTGTGTATGGGACCTCACCTCGTGCTCTCGGAGACGAAGAGCTACGAGGAAGAAATTAATTTATATCCTGTGTCTGCTCTAGAACTGCATGACGTGGGACTATTTTTGTCCCTTTTGTCCACGTGCACTAGCAGCTGAAGGTGTCGTTCAATTGGTGCTCCACTACATTGCTGCTGCCAGGATGAAGGTCTGGAAAGCTTCAGGACCTGAAGTTGCGTCGATTGGGAGTAGGGGCGAGGTCGGGGGTGGTCAAATGATGGCTGACATAGTCAGAGAAGATGACTGGCGAAGGTGGGTACCTGTAAGCAATAACACAGGCCTTTGGCCCCAGTTAAAAAGTTCTGGAGTGTCATCGGAGTACGACGAACGTAGTGGTGGTGGTGATTTGGTGAAAGAGTGAGTGTAGTGGTCTGATGAAGGAGCTTCAAGAAGCTCCGGTGAACGAAGTTGGAGGAGATGATGGAGGTGTAGGGAGTTGGAATTAAGTTGGGTGAAACACTTGTGGAGGTTTGGGGAGCGTTTCGTCTAACTAAATTAGGGCGTAGGAAGGTGGAGAGGGAGAGTTGGTGAAGGTGGTTGGAGAGAAGTGTTGGAACCTTGTTCCACATCTTGTTTTGGTGTTAACAAAATTATTATGAATTAATGTTTGCAATTGAGTTTTTTTCAGATTTAGGTGAAGATCAAGGCAAACAGGAAGTGATGGAGGCATGATGATGAGAAAGAGAAAATGATGGCAAGGAGGAGGCAAGATGACAAGGATGGATTGAAAAGAAGAAGATCATCTTCGATTCTTTGTTTTTTTAGTTTAGGTTTTCATAGATTGTATGCCTCTTAACAAGAGAATTTAACTTAGATCATAAAAATCAATTAGAGATAAATTAGGATTTATATGGCATTCATTTTTGAAGAACGTAATTGATTAAATTGCTTAAAATAGGTACTCGTAAGCAAGTACCGATACTATTCATCAATACTGGTATTTGCAAGGCACAGGTTTAAGAATTTGTCTCAAACTGTGAACAACAAGTACCGGTACTAACCATGAGTACCGGTATATGTTGGCCATAGGTTGAAGGCTTAATTCTGGCATGAACCTTACAAGTACCGGTACCCATGATGAGTACCGGTATAGGTAGGTTACTGTGCCCAAGGAATTCCAAACCTGGGAGTCACAAGTACTGGTACCCATGATAAGTATCGGTACCAGGACTCATGTACTGGTGGCAGTGAGCTGCTAGTACCAGTACAGGTACTTTAGTACCGGTACCAGCTAGCCATTGGCCCAAAACAGAACGACAGAAATATTAATTCCAATATAAACATTGGGAATTAAATCCCAACGTCTAGTAGATGAGTATCCTAGGTCCTAAACTCTATAAAATGACCCTAGGACTCTTTGTTTGCACACAAGAGGCAAGAGAAAAGAGAAGAAAATTCCTAGAGCTCTAATTCATATTTTCCACCACATATTCAAGAGAAGAAATCGTGTTTGCTGCTTTCCAATCGTGCTACGGGTTTGCAAACACATTGACGTGTTTGTTCACGCAATTCAACACGATTCGTGTCCTTTCTAAGCTCTCAAATCGGTAACATTATATTTACATTTGTTGAGAGGCTTAGGAACTTAGTTGTAAGATCTTTCTTTCTTACACCTGTATTTCATTTGTTCTTGAGCATCTGCTCGTTGGGTTGTAACAAACCCGTTATTGTACTTCGGTTGAGGTAACCGGTTAATTACCTCGGTTTAGTAAATTAATTCTCTCGGGGTTGAGAGAATCGGGTTAAAAACCCTAAGTTGGGAGGCTTAGGTAGTGGGGTACCCAAGGGAGGGGAACCACTATACATTTTGTGTCTTTTTGTGGTTTGAATTGATTGTGCAAATTTTCTTGTTATTACTAATATTGTTTTTGAGTTTTTGTGCGCATAGCCATATATATTCCATATCTTTAGATCCTATCAAGTGGTATCAGAGCCCGGTTGCAAGAAGACGTAACAACTCAACTTGCGATGGCATCCACATCAAGGTGCACCGAAGGACAATCATCCACCCGTCCTCCCTATTTCGATGGGATGGATTATGGGTATTGGAAGAGGAGGATGCAAGTCTTCCTCAAGGCAATGGATGAGGAGTCGTGGATACTCATTCAAAAGAAATACTCAGATCCGGAGCTGCAAGAAGGAGTGGCATGGATGGCGGAGCAAAAGAAAAAGATTGTGGGAAACGCGAAGGCGATGAACGCACTCTATTGTGCATTGTCAAGGGAAGAATTCGACCGTATCTCAGCATGCGAGTCAGCATTTGAGATATGGAACACACTTCAAATCACCTACGAAGTACTAACAAGGTAAAAGGAACCCATATTTCTACTATAACCGAAGAATATGAGTGTTTCAGGATGATAGAAGGCGAAACGATCAAAGACATGTACACAAGGTTTGGGGAAATAGTTAACCCCCTAAAGAACCTTGGAGTGAAGTTCACAGAAGAGCAGCTTGTAAGGAAGATCTTAAGATCTATTGCAAGTGATTGGTCTCCAAAGACTACAGCAATCCAAGAGGCGAAGGATCTATCCACTCTCCCCTTGGATGATCTAATTGGAAGCCTCATGGCATATGAAGTCCAATTGGAGAATATCAAGAAGAATGAGGAGAAGGCAACAAGCAAGAAGAAAAGCATTGCTTTTAGAGCAATCAAGGAGGACTCGGACTCAACAACATCGGAATCCGAAGATGAGGAGATGGAAATGCTCACTAGGAAATTCCAGAAATTCCTCATGAAATAAGGTAAGCAAGTAAATAAAATTTCAACTAATGTTATTTGCTATGAGTGCAAGAAGAAGGGCCACTTGCGGAAGGATTGCCCTATGAATAAGGAGAAGGAAGACAAAAGGAAAGACACAAAAGAAGTCAAGAAGAAGAAGAGGAGAGCTTTAAAAGCAACATGGGATGATAGCGACTCCGCATGGACATCGACTCTAACAAATCTGATGACGAGATCGCACATCTTTGCTTGGTAGCAACTACGGAAGACACAGATAATGAGGTAAACCTTGATTTCTCTTTTGAAGAATTATTAGAAGCATATGAAGAACCATATCATAAAACTAGGTCATTTAAAAAGGAAAATAAGATTTTAAAGAATAATTATCAAACATTAGAGTTAGAAAAATCATGTTTAGAAATAGAATTAGAAATGTCAAAAGAAACTAATAATCAGTTACATGCAAAGATATTAGAACCAGAAGATATGTATGAGCATTTTGAAGGAACTTTGAATAATCTTAAAATAACAACTAAGCTAAACACTGAATTTTGTGATTCATTAAAATCAAAATTTCAAAGTAAAAAGAATATACAAAATAAATCACATGCACCTAGGCATGCATGGATGTATCAAAAGGCTAAAAATCCCAAGAATTATAGATCTAACACTAAAAAGTTCTATAAATCTCAAGATTTGAAAGGTACTAACTCTAAAGGACCCACAAGAAAATGGGTACCTAGAAAAGATTTTTGTTTTGCAGGAGTAGATCAAAGTAATCAATGGGTGTTCAAGGCACATAACAGAACACTTCAACCTTTCTATAGGTTGAATGAAGACCAAGAATGTTGGACGAGAGATGCTTGGTATCCACAAGCTCCATTTTACTATTGGTAAATTTTATGGTATGATATTTTTCCATTTTTTTGTGACTGACAAAAAGGGGGAGAAAGATAGAGGGAAAATAGTAATATTTTTAGGGGGAGCATATATTGAGGGGAAGGATTTAATTAAAAGTTTTTCCTTCATATAACATTGTTAAAAATTATTTTTATTCTTATAATTAGCTATTTGTAAGATAGTTTTGTCAACACCAAAATGGGGGAGATTGTTGGAACCTTGTTCCACATCTTATTTTGGTGTTAACAAAATTATTATGAATTAATGTTTGCAATTGAGTTCTTTTCAGATTTAAGTGAAGATCAAGGCAAACAGGAAGTGATGGAGGCATGATGATGAGAAAGAGAAAATGATGACAAGGAGGAGGCAAGATGACAAGGATGGATTGAAAAGAAGATCATCTTCGATTCTTTGTTTTTTTAGTTTAGGTTTTCATAGATTGTATGCCTTTTAACAAGAGAATTTAACTGAGATCATAAAAATCAATTAGAGATAAATTAGGATTTATATGGCATTTGTTTTCGAAGAATGTAATTGATTAAATCGCTTAAAATAGGTACTCGTAAGCAAGTACCGGTACTGTTCATGAATACTGGTATTTGCAAGACACAGGTTTAAGAATTTGTCTCAAACTGTGAACAACAAGTATCGGTACTAACCATGAGTACCGGTACATGTTGGCCATTGGTTGAAGGCTTAATTCTGGCCTGAACCTTACAAGTACCGGTACCTATGATGAGTACTGGTACAGGTAGGTTACTGTGCCCAAGGAATTCCAAACCTAGGAGTCACAAGTACCGGTACCCATAATAAGTACCGATACCGGGACTCATGTACTAGTGGCAGTGAGCTGCTAGTATTGGTACAGGTACTTTAGTACCAGTACCAGCTAGCTGTTGGCCCAAAACAGAATGGCAGAAATATCAATTCCAACAATATGAATGTTGGGAATTAAATCCCAACGTCTAGTAGACGAGTATCCTAGGTCCTAAGCTCTATAAAATGACCCTAGAACTCTTTGTTTGCACACAAGAGGCAAGATAAAAGAGAAAAAAATTCCTAGAGCTATAATTCATATTTTCCACCACATATTCAAGAGAAGAAATCGTCTTTGCTGCTTTCCAATCGTGCTACGGGTTTGCAAACACATTGACGTGTTTTGTTCATGTAATTCAACACGATTCACGTCCTTTCTAGGCTCTCAAATCGGTAACATTATAGTTACATTTGTTGAGAGGCATAGGAATTTAGTTGTAAGAAGGTTAGCCTGCTAAGAAGGTCATGTCGATTGCGTGCTATTATCGGGGCATTTTCTCAGGGTGGCCTTTTGGGCCCCTCAAGGGCCTGCTGCATCTTCTCCATTGCGGATTTTCCTGAAGAGGTGAGCCAGGTTCCCATGCTGGTTTTGGGAACCTGAGGCGGGCTTCAGGTATGTAGCTTCGAGCCCTAAGGTGCTCATAGCGGGTGGTGACGTCCTTTGTCGCTATGGTAATTACAGTCGTTGGAGTATATGACAAAAACGGTTACCAGTCTAATTTGATTTATTACTCGGAATAGAAAGATTCCCGAGGTCGAACTCAGGGAGCAAACTATAGTTCTAGAAACATATAAATTCACAATATAATGTTTTACAAAAATATAAGTCAAATGGGAAAGAGAGAGAGAGATTTGGCCTTTTCTTCTTCTCTTCCTTCTCTTCTTCCTTTCTTCTTTCCGTCTTCTTCTTCTCTTTTCTTTATTTTCTTTTGCTCTGGCCCTTCCTCTTTTTCTTCTTTTCTTCTCTACGGCTGTAGAGGCTTCTGCTTCCTGCTAAGTTCTTCTCCTTTCTTCTTCTTCTTTCTTCTGCGTTGGCCTTTTTCTCTTTTCTTCTTCTCTGTTTCTTCTCTGCTTCTTCTTCTTTCCCTTCTCTTCTGCCGCTAAGTCCTTCTTCTTCCTCCTTTTCTTTTTACTGTGGCTGTCTTCTTCTTCTCTTTACCGACGTCTGCTTCAATGCTCAGACGACTTAACCGCTCGGTCGCTACAGTGCAGCTCCTCTTTGTCGTCAGCTTCTTCCTTCTTCTTCCCTTTCTTTCTTCTTTGCTTCAGCCTTTCTCTCTTCCATGAGGCTAAGTCTCAGCCGCTGCCTCTTCTCCTTTCTTCTTTCCTGCACGCACACACACACATTAGAGCAAAACCTACCCCCTACCCCTTTCCCCACGTCTCTCTCTCTCTGGATTTCTCTTTAGGAAGCTCTCCCAGAGCCGGGTAATCGGGTCGGGTCACCAGATCCGCGTGGGTAGTGCCGCGGACGAGGCGAGTGAATAGGTGAGGGACCTCACCCCAGTGCTATTGGAGGCAACCAGTCGATAGCACAAAATCAATTTAAGTGTGGGCGAGATGCCACACACTTACGAGCTGGGACTAAAGTCCCACCTTCGATTTCAGGCACTTGCGGAGAAGTCTCCGTGCAATTGGGGCAATTGCAGACCTCGCAACGCCAACTACGAATCTAGGCATCTCTGTGGAAGTGCCCCGCACTGCCTGGGACCTACGCCTGGGGCCGAAGAAGTCTGGAGCTGCTCGCGAAGCAGCTCCAACCTGCTGTCAATGGCGGCGAGGAGGCTGAGACCTGAAATCATGAAGACAGCCTTACGACCACATGAGACAATGCAGGGAGCTTCGCTAGAGGACGGCGAAGGCGGTGCGGGGGTCTGCGAGATGCGAGCGTGTCTGTGGCCGTGCACCTAGGGCACATTGCGTGCGTGAGAGTGGGTGTGTTCGGGGGCTGGTCTGGAGGTGCTAGGAAGTGAATGGAGGGCGGATTCGGTGTCAGTGAGGTGTTACGGAGCTAAAGGGGTAGCTGGCAAGGCGGGTGGAGGCGTGGAGTGGCGAGAACGCCTCGCCGGAGAGTGCTCGGAGATGGGGAAGGTGGTGATGGACAGTGGCGGTCGGAGGGTCAAACTGGTAAATTAAGAAGGGGGAAATAGCAGGGAGAGAGAAGGGAAGGTTTCTACCTGCCTAATTGACGAAGAGGGAAGGAGGTGGCGCTCGGCGCGTACCTGTCGGCGTTGGGGACGAAGGTGCCCAGGAGAGGGTTATCGGCGACGAGGAGGAGATCTGAGGACGCCAGCTGGTGCGGCCTGGCGTGGGACGATGGGGTAGAGCAGGCTCTGCTGCAGGTATGGCAGCAGAGTGACGAGGAGGAGGAAGAGAGTTCGTCGGAAGCTTGGGCAGTCTGATCGGAGAGAGAGGAGATGAAGGAGGGGGAGTTTCTCGGCCAGAACTAGCTTGCCTTGGACGGTAGCCCCTGCCGCTCCTAATAAAGGCGCTGGCGAGGAGAGCGGCCCGAGGGAACAACGTGCAGAGCACGCCAGAGATGGCCGGAGAAGGAGACCCATGCCTTTCGTGCATTCACACGAGAGGCATGGGCGGTTGCAGGACAAAGGGGAGGGTCCCTACGATAGAGGACGATGTAGGGAACCTCCTGTTCGTTCCTGAGAACGGACGCCATGCCCTGTGCGGTGCCATCCTCCGCGCAAGATCGCCGGAGGTATGGCGCTGCTCAGAAATGGCAGGGAGGACCATTCTGCAAAGAACGACGAGAAAGATAGAGGTCTAATTGAAAGGGTTTCAAAAGATAAGGGGCAAAAAGTAATTCAGGAGGACTAATTTGTAAAGTTGGTCAAGATGGTCTTCTCTAAGGCCCAAATTTTTATACCATCCTAATTTGAACCTAAGGATTTTAATAGTGAAATTTGATTTTAGGTTTGACCATGTTTGACCGATTAATTTGCGTAAAAATCCAAATTAGGTCATAAATTGAGCATGGTTCTCATTTTAGGTCAAAATAGGTTACAGAGGCCAAATTGAAGGTTCTAAACCCTAGGGAAAATTTTTTCATGAATTTTAGAGGATTTAGTTGATTTTTATCCTACCTCAAAGCTCGTGAATTAAAGTGGATTTATTTTAGGGTTACAGAATGTCATTTAATTCCTAGAAGTTACTATAACCCTTTTCAGATCAGATCATCCCACTTCCCTCCTTATTAAGATAATTTGACCTGTGTTTAGACCTTTAATTACCCTATTTGCGCACTGCATTGGTAAAATTACAGTTTTACCCCTTATTATTTGTCTTATTCTTTAATTTAGAATTCTCCGAGTTAAGCTTCTCTTTAGGTTTTGTAGGAGCTTCTTCACACTTATTTAGATTAAATTATGCTAGTTAGGATTCATGATGAGGCTCTCATCAGCGGGGCCTGGAGCTAACCTCCCTTTCATTGTGGAATTTGGGGGTGGTAGGCCCTTGCTCGTGTGCAAGCTCCCCTTAAGCATGTTCGCTTGGCTCATGGTTGATGGTAACGTCATCATCAGTCATAACTAGCTTTAATTAATCATAATCAATAGACAAATGCTCCTACATAACCATCAGAGAGTCATAATTCATTGCATATCCTTTCTAAGAAGAATTCATTAAATCAAGGTTAATTCTGCAGTTTTAACAAGAAGATCATAAATGTAAAGTAATCACGGGGTTTCCCACGGGTTAACTGAAGTTCATATGTTCATGAATGTCTAATAAGAGGATCTATGCAGATAGAAACGAGTTTTCACGTATTTCAAGAATTAATGGACATCCGAAACCTTAATTTCAGACCTGCTTAATTAACAGAGGTCCTGGTTAAGATAAATTCCATATAAACCTTTTAAAAATCATGGAAAAACATTTTATAAGGTTTGGTATCCTTGATTTGACCACCTGAACTTATTTTGACCTAAAATAGAGTCTCAGACAGGAAGTTGCCCTGCTTTTGAGTTTCTATGTGAATTACCCAGTCAAACTTGGTCAAAACCAAAATCAGACTTCACCATCAGATTCCTTGAGTCCAAATTAGGTTTGTACCAAAATGTGGGCCCAATTAGAGATCATCTTGACCTAGTTTACATTTTGGTTCAGTCTGACTCTTGTTCTCTCAAATAGCCCCTCAACTTTCGAAATCTATTGCCAAGACCCCCTAACTTTGTCATCACCTTCACAAAGAGGCCCCTGCTGCCATTTCCATGTGAACACGCCTACAGGAGACCTTCAATCAGGAAAATCTCCTTGATTTCATGCCCAAACCCTTCCAAAATTAGAAAGGGAACTCCTGAGAAGATCATCTTCCATCTGAGCCGCATCTTAGGCTCCAAGTCTTGCCCAAAACCTAATGTGAATGATTTGAAAATGTGGGTTTCCTATTTTGCAAAATCCTCGAGCTTCTAAGCTTGGTTTCCAATCTTGGAATGCTCCCTTGAGGCCTATAAAAGATCCCATAATGCAAACCTTACATCCTTAGCTTCTTTTTGACCGGTTTCCCTCCTTCCCTTCTCTCCATCCAAATCCTCCACGAGCTCTGGCAACCTTCGTCGACTGACTTCTTAGCCTGCTGCCACAGACAATAGTCGGCGGGAGCATCTTCCTCAAGTTCCTCCGTGCATTGCAATGCCAGTGAGCATCCTCTATCTCCCCTTGTTGTCACCACTTCTCCTACCAGAGAATTCACCTTCCACGGCGTTGGCCATACCATACCCGACGTGTTCCTCCCCTTTTATCTGGTTAGAATAGGTTAGTTAGGTTCCTTCCTCCCTCTACTATCTTTTCTTCTATCTAAACCCTTAATTCAACCCACAACGCTGCCGTTCACCCGTCATCTTCTCCATCTCTGGCTGCCCTTCAGCGAGGTTTCCCCAATGCTCCACTGCACCAAACACCTCGCCAACACCTCCATAACCTCTGCCTCACCTCCGCGAACCAAACCCCCATCCTTATTATGCCTTTCACCCACTCATGCGACCCATCGAACAACCCATCTTTCCACCCTTCATCTCCGACCTCCGCTGACCACCACACACCCTCTCACACCACGAAACACCCACCACCACCTTCGCCGTGCTTTGGCGAAGCTCCTGAGGTATTCTAATGTGATCGTGAGGCCTTATTCATTATTTTAGGTGTTCGCCGTCGTCTTCTGTTGCCGCCATCATTTCTGTCAACGTCTGCCTCCCTTTGGCCACAATAACCCTTGATTTCACCTCCAGGTGACGCGAACGGTGCCTGTGCATCCATCTACAGCCTCAATTGAGACTCGAGACCTCAGCAGATACACTGATTGGAGAAGGATCCGCAGCAGTCGCACGCAAAGAAGAAGGGAGTGGATTTAGTGCCACATTGGTGAAAGAGGAACACACACACGTGCATAAGTTGATTTTGTACTTTGAGTTGTTTGCCCAAGCACTGAGGGGTCGGGTCCCTCACACCCATTCACATATGCTAACCTGACCTATTTCACTCCTCTCCTGTGACCCACACACGCAGGGTTGGACACTGTACATGACCCGAACACCCGAGTATATGGATCCGACTATGCACTGGGCTTGAGAGAGAAGACGAGGAGGAACTTGTAAGAGAGCGGGGAAGGGTTTTGCTCCTCCATGTATGCGGCTAACACTTACTCGCTAAAGGCCCCTTGTACTGAAAAGCCTAACACTTAGGCTCTGTGAAGAAGAGAGAAGGCTTGTGCAGAAGGAAAGAAGAGAAAGAAAAGCTGAAGCAGAAGAGAGAAGAAAAAGGCTTTCAGAGCATTGTTCACTTTAAGTCGTCTGATGCATGGTTTTGACGTCTGAGGCTATTGAAGATACTGTGGCCACTTATGTTGTGTGGCATTTCTGATTGATGATACTGTTCAAATATTTGAGTAGTTAATATATGCCTAATTAAGGCTAATAATTGTTGATCTAAATTATCATTATTTTGTCTTAGATTTCTTTTTATCATTGTGATCTATTGAAATACTCATGCTTATAATTGAATATCAATTTGAGTAGATATTATTCATTGAATATCTCTTTTTTGCTTCGATTATGGTGCTCATTTATATGCAATTAAAGATTAGCGTGTGAATTCCATATTCGCTCCCTGTGTTTGACATCGGATTTTAATTTAGATTTCGAGTAATAAATTTTATCTGTTTGAGAGCTATTCGTTGACTATACTAGAACGCAATTTCCTTAAGACTTGACGAAAGCTTAATAACAATGGCCAGGGGAGAGAATTTCTTATGGAACTCCCTTCTTGCCAAGCGGGGTCCATAATAGCGATCCTTAATGGACCGACTACTATGTTGAGGAAGGTGACCCTTGGCATGTGAGAGGGGCCGCTTCCGTGGATGAAGTCAGGGGCATGCTTGCTAGAGGCCCTCTCGCCTCCTTTGAAATTAACATCGTTGTCATGTCTCTTCAGCCAATTGGCCACAGGAACGGGAGGAGTTGCTTCACTCCGCGGTACTCATGGCTTTGCTTAGAGCTCCGCTGGGTGCTTCGAAGCGTGTTTGCTGTCATTGTGCCCAGGCCTTCAAGTTAGATGGCCTGGCTTAGGGTGTTAGGCAGCCATTGAACAAGCTTTGATACCACTTGAAGAAGCTCTGATACCACTTGATAGGATCTAAGATATGAAATATATATATGGCTACGAGCACAAAATCTCAAACACAAAATTAGTAATAACAAGAAAGATTTGCACAATCAATTCAAACCACAAAAGGACACAAAATGTATAGTGGTTCCCCTCCTTTGGGTACTCCACTACCTAAGCCTCTCAGCTTAGGGTTTTTAACCTAATTCTCTCAACCCCGAGAGTATCAATTTACTAACCGAGGTAATTAACGGGTTACCTCAGCCCAAGTACAAAAACAGGTTTGTTACAACCCAACGAGCAACAAGCTCAAATACAAAAGAAGTACAGGTGTAAGAAAGAAAGATCTTATAACTAAGACTTAAGCCTCTCAACAAATGTATATATAAGATAATACCAGTTTGAGAACCTAGGAAGGACGTGAATCGTGTTGAATTGCATGAACAAAACACATCAATGTGTTTGCAAACCCGTAGCACGATTGGAAAGCAGCAACTACGATTTCTTCTCTTGAATATGTGGTGGAAAATATGAACTATAGCTCTAGGAATTTTCTTCTCTTTTCTCTTGTCTCTCGTGTGCAAACAAAGAGTCCTAGGGTCATTTTATAGAGTTTGGGACCTAGGATACTCGTCCACTAGACGTTGGGATTTAATTTCCAACATTCATATTATTGGAATTAATTTTCTAGCCGTTCAGTTTTGAGCCAACAACTACCTGGTACTGGTACTAAAGAACCTGTATCGGTACTAGCAGCTCACTACCACCAGTACATGAGTCATGGTACTGGTACTCATCATGGGTACCGGTACTTGTGACTCCCAGGTTTGGAATTCCTTGGGCACAGTAACCTACCTATACCGGTACTCATCATGGGTACCGTTACTTGTAAGGTTTAGGCCAGAATTAAGCCTTCAACCTGTGGCCAATATGTACCGGTACTCATGGTTAGTATCGGTACTTGTTGTTCACAGTTTGAGACGAATTCTCAAACCTGTGCCTTGCAAATACCAGTACTAATGAACAGTACTGGTACTTGCTTACAAGTACCTATTTTAAGCGATTTAATCACTTACGTTCTTCGAAAATGAATGCCATATAAATCCTAATTTATCTCTAATTGATTTTTATGATCTAAGTTAAATTCTCTTGTTAAGAGGCATACAATCTATGAAAACCTAAACTAAAAAAACAAAGGATCGAAGATGATCTTCTTCTTCTCGATCCATCCTTGTCATCTTGCCTCCTCCTTGTCATCATTTTCTCTTTCTCATCATCATGCCTCCAATATTTCTTATTTGCCTTGCTCCTTCACCTTAATCTGAAAAACACTTAATGGCAAACATTAATCCATAATAATTTTGTTAACACCAAAACAAGATGTGGAACAAGGTTCCAACAGCCATTGCCTCACAGGGCCCGCTGCCTTTGAGGTACCAAGCCTTGCTCTGATCTAGGTAGGATGGAAAGGACTTGGTATTTCGCTGCCTAGCTCTCGATGGTCTGTTAGGGTCGTTTCTTGCCCTTCATCGCTCGACAAAATGCCTTTAGGACTCGCCCGCTCAGGGTTGGGGAGTCGGCAGCTTGGTTGGCTGACTGGTCAACAGACCATTGGTGGGCCAGGCCGGACAAGCGCGATCGAGAGGGCCTGGTGGGGTCTTTCTATGGGACGGTCGTGCCCCCTACGCCATCCGGGGGTATCTTCGAAGGACACCGCTAGGGTTCGCTGTCTTCTACGCCGAGCCTCGACCAGCTCTTTGAGCTCTTTTGTCGGAAGGCCACCACCATCTTGCTTAGGAGTGGGTAGACAATACGCATGGGGGTGTGTACTTAAGGCTGTCTGCCTCAGCTCCACATCTTTTATCTTCCCGGTCCGCACCTCAAAGGAGGGAGGAGGTCCGCTTTGGGTCCTCGGGTAGCCGATTGGGATATACTCGCTTCCTCTTATTGGGACTAGAGTGGCAAGGGTATCGTTGGGGCGCATGGACATCGAATCCCAACCAGGCCCCTCTTAGGTTGGAGGAGCTACGAGTGGGGCCACGAGTGGTTAAGACCATCGCGGAAGTTCTTGCTCAGGGAGGTCGAGGTAGGGCGTTGGGTGGGCGTCTCCTCCCAGCAACTAGATGCTTAGAAGAGCGATTGCATTTTTGTCAATGCTTCCCGTAGACGACTCCATTTGATAGGCTTTTGGGGGCTTCCTTCGGCCATTAAAGGATTTATAAATGGAGGAAACATCGCGTAGCCACAAGACATCCATCATTGGGGAGGACATGGTCGAACCTCCTTCTTGATGGGAGGGCTCAACCCAACAAATCTCAAGCAATGGCAAGGGAGGCATAAGAGATTTGGTGACTCATTTCCACAGCAAGGGGTGTACATTGGGGGGGAAGGATGAAGCTCCCAACTATGCACTATAGCTCGTAAGATTATAGGGTTTCTCTCCCTCGTGACCCCCTTTACTTGTGGGCCTCTCTATTTATAACATGGAAAAACCTCTAGCCTAGGGGCCTCTAGTATCCTTTATGTCAGACTGCACGTCTACTGTCAGGATATAGGTGGTCGCTTCCATCTTGTCGTATCTTTGGTCTTGACTGTAGAAAACGGAGGCCCTACCAGGAGGGGGTGACGTAATAAAATGCGGAAATAAAATATAAACAATCTCACAAAAAATCAATCGCATAATGTACACAGTAATTTTTAGGTGGAAACTCAAATCGGGTGAAAACCACCACCTAACCCTCTCGAGTTAGGATTTTCCGATCAACTAAGTTGATCAAATCCATTAAACGAATCACTTAAACGAGGGTGATTTAACCTCAATTACAACCACGCTACTTTATACGAGGGTAGCGTACCTCAAACCCCTTCTCTTCACGAGAAGCATTTTGTCCCACGAAGGAGACGGGAATTCGCAAAACGAATCCTAACTAAAGAACAAAGTAAAATAACAAGTATGGTCCTATAGAGCCAACAAAGATTTAAACTTAGCTTCTATAGGAATTAGGAAACTCCCCTTTGCAAGGAGTGCGTCGAATTGATGACGCAGGTGCGTGAGCCACGCGACAGCGCAACGTCGCTCTCGTGAACTACGATGGGAGAGCAGGTGCGCAAGGACTTGATGCTCTCAAGATGTAGAGCTTGAGCTTGGAGAGCAAGGGCTTCTCTTGGACACAGAAGAGTGTGAAAGTGTATCTAGGTGTCTTTTTGGTGTCTCTAGGTGTGTCTTGTGTATCTAGGTGTGCAAGAGGTTCCTCTCTATTTATAGAGGCCTTAGGAAAGCTTTGGAAGGCTTTGGAAAGCTTCCATAGCCGTTGGGAGCAAAGTCCAAGAGAATCAGGCCGAAATCAGGAACAATGATTGCACGACAGGGTTATCAGACGTCTGGGAAGCCAATTTAAGACGTCTGGAAATAAGGTCAGACGTCTGATTTTATGCGGGTCTCTTCCTGACTTGAATCAAATCTAAACAGGGTTCTAGTGCAAGTCCATTAGACGACATACAGGATGTCTGGCACTATACTTGGACGTCTGGAAACCTATTTTTTCGTGGGAATGGATTTCCAAGAGAGTGCAACGGCTAGAAAATCTCTGAGAAGAGATTTTGGGTCAGTTTAGGCAAAACGCTCATTTATCAGACGTCTGGAAAGGCTTAAGGATGTCTGATAATGCTCTAATGGTCATATCATCCAGTGTTTGATGAGCCAACCAACGGTCCACTAATTGGACGTCTGGCAAAGTCATCAGACGTCTTCTAAGACGTCTGGACTAAGGTCTGGACGTCTGATTTCATTAGATAGAACAACAAGTCCAGCCTAAATGTTATCAGGCGTCTGAATCAACAGTCAGACATCTTAAAACACATTATCAGACGTCTGATCTTAGAATTAGACATTTGAAAAGGCTGTTTGAACCCTATATTGGTTTTCTAAGTTTTCTACAAAAAACCTAAATATCCTAGGGTTGTGCAGGTGTTCCTAGGACTACTGTTAGGGTACTTTGAGGCTCTTTAACATGAATCTAAGTAACAAAAATAAAGAGCAACAAAAGAAATGAAAAATACAAGGAGTACAAGAGAAGGAAATCTATCCTATTCTTCATCTCCTTCCTTCTTCAAGCCATCGCTCCTCGCGAATCTCCACTATTCTCCATCAAGCTCCTGCAATCCATCCTGGATGCGAGCTCGAACTCCGTCTAATCACGTCTTCATTTGCAATTGACCTGAAATCTAAGACTCCAAGTGCAAATGTTAAATGACACGTGTTTTGTTATCATCAAAACAAATGATCGTGGTACTCTGGCACCAACATTGACTGTGCGAGATCTTTTGACAGGTTGGGCTGATCCCGATTTTGGTCTGACTAGTCGTAAGTGGGATGGGTGGTACCGGTCCTACCTATTTACCATGTAACTGGCTAATTGGATCCTTTGCTGGGTCATGTGCAGAGTTTTGAATTTGATGATGATTTTTGCTCTTCATCAGATAGCAAGTTTGATGGCATAAGATTCAACCTCTTCAATAGAATTTGTTCTGATTTTGACAACCTTTGCTGATTGAATGAGACCTTGTTCACCATCCTTTTCAACAACAGCCACAAAAGAATATGATGATCTAACTGCTGCATCGATAAGAAGGATGAAAGACTGATTGGAATAATTCTTAAGATCCACCTGCAAAATTTTCTAAGAATCATTTTTAATGTAATTGTTATAATCACCATAGAAAACTTGCTTTCTTTGAGTTCATTCCCAAATCATTTATGTACTGAACAAGACATGGTTGTGTATGACGTTGCAACGAGATAGCCACATAGCATGCAACATATAAAATATCCTTCATCGACCTTCATCCTCTTGATTTTTCATTGGATAGATTTTATAAGTCTTCCCTAACTAGGAATCAACATCCCGAACTAATGTCAAGTTTACAGAGAATAAGGCAGCACAAGTGAAAAAGTAATTAAAAATTAAGTGATTTATCATTTCATAGCTTTAATTACAAAAGGACCATAGATTTGAGACAATTCTAATTCTTCTGGAGATAACATCCGATAATGATAGTTTATCCATTGCAAGTCATCATAAGAAAATTTTGTTCCAGGAGTAAGTGTTGTTTTTGAAAATTTCTAATCAGTTGGCTTGTTTCTATATTAATGACATCATGTTCAAGTTCTCGGCCCATTAAGGAGTGGAAATAACTTCCTCGTCGATTTAGGTCTGGGAAAATTTTCTCCTATGTGCCCACCTAGGATATCCAAGAGCAACACACCTGCCCGCAAAAAAAGGAAATAACTAAATAAAATTAAAAAATAAATCCCAATGCACAGCCAGAAGGAATCACTTCCCAAATTTTGATTATCGGCAAGGAGTGAACGGTAGGGATTAATTGGTGAGTTGGGGACTCATCCTACGATTGTATTGGAGGGTAGCATAGAAAGTTGGATTAGGGTCGAGCGATTTGTTCAAACCTTTTTAATTAGGACTTTGGAATTTGTATGCCCATAGAATTAGATCAGTACCATTTATTATAATTTCCTAAGATTTTTTTTCATGACTTAAAACCCTTGCAGGTAAATTCAAGGAATTGACGATCTCATACTACCAACCCCTCAATAATGTAGGTTCGAGGCTCGAACTTGAGCTCCCTTGCCATTGAGTACGAGCTTCAACCTTGCATTACTTGGAGGTTGATGTTGTCGGTAATGTTTTAAAAATTAAATCGAACTAGTTGGTTTAGTTGGAAACCAATGGCTTATTGGTTGGATCAACTGGTTTGGGCGATAAAAGTAAAAACTTGTGCAAAGTGATCAAAATCGGGTTGGACCGCTTGATTTAGTTAAACTAACCATCCAGTCTAACCATTCTCTTAAGAGCTTTTTTTTTTTTTGAAAAAGGAAAATGCATGTGAATTTACAACTTAAAATAAGACTCAAAGATTTATGTATTTTTGAAGGTTAGACTCATTATACATTTTATTTTTGTTTAGTATTTAATACAAACTTGTCATTTTTAAAATAATTAGAGTTATAAAATAACTTTCCTACTATATATCTTTAATGATTTTTTATTAAACCAAGGTTTAACTCAGTTGGATTTTGTTGAATCAATACAAATTAATCCAAAATTCTTACGGTTTGATTTTTTCATATGTTGACATCATGCTGATATTATCACCGATTCAACTAGTACAAACTGTTAGTTGAATAACTAAAAAATTAAATCAACACCTCACCGTCAATTTCTTCCGTTCATCCACAAGGAATTCTGGGTCATAGAAAAAACTTAGAAAGTTATGATGTAATTTCTTAGGAAGTACTTTCTTTTTAAGGGGAGGAAAGTGTGTTTGAAACAATATTCCAGAGTGGTTTTTTTTTTGAAAAGAGTGATCACATAATAAGCAACCTTACAGAGTACATGGGAGGGAGTGACTATCCCAGAACCCGACAAGCCCATTGTCAATCCAGAACTTTGCTAAATTATGGGCCAAGGTGACTCCAGATCTACCAACATGACTGATCCTAAAGAGATGGAAGTCAGTAAGGAATTGACGGCATCTAGATACTGAATGGAAGGATTGCCAAAGAGGATGCTTGGATCCAAGGATTTGGCTTATGGGGGACAATGCATCACTAAAGATTTGTCCATGGGAATAAACCAATTTCGAGGCAAAGTTGAAGCCTAAAGAATCACACATGATTCAGCTTCGTCACTGTCAATGGCAGCAATATGCAAAGCCTGAGCGGCAATTGTTCCACCTGTCTGATCAATGGAAACCGCAGCTACAATAGAATGGGAAGTGCGCACTACTACATCAACAATAATAGAATGTTCTAGACATAAAGTCGATGAAGCTTGAGAACTCCTGGCAGAGAATTGAGAAGACGTTGGATGGATAATGTGCAATGGCAGAGATTGGAGATGAGCATTTTTTTGTTCTGCAATCGTGGAGGAAGTATAGAGAGGGGCAACCGCATTCTGTGCTGCTGAAGACGTGAGAGGATAAGTGGTGCCAGTTTGTAAAGAATCCTGATTTCTGTCATGAATGGAATCTGAATAAAAATTGAGAGCTGCAAGTATGTGGCTTTGGACCTCAGTTGGATCTCAATCCACCTTTCCGTGTATGTAATTACATCTATGTATCCAAAGAGCATAAGCAAAGGTAAAATGACAGGTTTGAATTAATATCTGTCAGTAACAACTGCCGCTGAATTTTTTGATAGACTATAAACCAACTTCCTGAATATGCTTCAATCCTAATTCCAAAGAGGAACCAAAAAGCCTTCATGAAATGGGCATTTAAAAAAAATGTGTTGTACATCTTCTGCTGCTTCTTTGCATAGCTCACATACAACTTCTATCCCCGGGATTCTCTTGGACAGCAAATCCCTCCCATTAAAGGAACCAGACACAGCTTTCCAGAGAAAGATTTTTATTTTTGGTGGCAATTGGAGAGTCCAAATTTGCTTACAGAGTTTTGCCTGAGGCTCATAAGCACTTCCTCTTCCCAGATAAAGAATCGGAGATTGATAAGCAGACTTGATCGGGAATATTCCCCTCGGATGAGCATACCAAATTAATTTATCTTCCTGCCCAAGATGAATTGGAGTTGTTTCTATCTTAGAAGCCGCAGTAGGAGGGAAAATTTCATTTACCAATTGATTGTTCCAGGATCTTCCATCTTCATGCAATAGGTCCGTAACTGAATTGAATGAGTACGAAGAAGCTTGTTTTGGAAATATAGCCTCATGGAAATCTCTGATCCAAGTATCCCTCCATATATTTGTCCTCCCTCCATCTCCAATAAGCCAACAAAGACCATAAAAAGGGAGGGCTTGAACAGCATGAATCGCCTTCATAATAGGAGAGTCCCCAGGCTTTGGAATATATCCCAAAAAGTTCCAGTGGGAAAATATTTTGCTTTCAGTTGTGATTGCCATAGACCATCCTCTTGAGTAATCAGCAAGCACCCCATTTTCGTGAGGAAAGCAAGGTTCATAATTTCCATATTCCGGAATCCCAGACCTCCGAAATGCTTAGGCAAAAATATGGAATGCCAAGCTTTTGCATAGAAGTGCCTCCTCGCCTCATCATATCCCCACCAAAAATCACGAGCCCACCTGTTAATTCCAGCACAAAGCCTTTTGGGAATAATATGAGTCAACATTAAATGGTTTGAGATAGCTAACATGGAGGATTGCAGGACAACTCCTGTACCAGCTTGAGAAAGACATCTCTTTTACCACCCAGCCAATTTTTTTTGACATTTGCCCCTAATAAAGCATTTGTGCCATTTATATCCAATAAGGGATTACCTAAATAAATTTCTTTCTTTGACATGGAATTCATATTGAAGACATCAATGATATTTTTCTTTTCCTCGTCAGGAACTCCTCTCCCAAGAAATATTCTAGATTTACTAAAATTGACTTTTTGGCCAGAATTATTCTCATAACAATGAAGAATATCATTTAACTGTTTTGCTTCTATAGTTGTGGCAGATGTGAAAAGAATAGTGTCATCAGTATACATAAGATGAGTGATTGGCTGTGCATGCCTAGCAATCTTCAACACGTGAAATTTGGTTAGCATGTAGTGAATGAAGACAATGAACGGGATGGAAATTTAGAACACAAGATAAATATATAGGGGGATAGTGGGCATCCTTGCCTCACACCTCGAGTAGGATGGATGGGATTAGTAATGTTGCCATTAACAATAACCTCAAAAGACGCTGAAGTGACACATGACATAATAAGACCAATTAATGCATGAGGAAAGTGTAATTGGATCAAACAAAAGTGTATAAATCTCCATTCTAATATATCAAAAGCTTTTTCTATATCAAGTTTGATCGCCATAGCTCAACCTCTCCTCTTCTTTGTCTTTAGCGAGTGAAATGTCTCTTTGGCCAAGATGACGTTGTCTGAAATTTGCCTTCCTGCCAAGAATCCAGACTGAGTTTGAGCAATGAGTCTATTGAGACCGGATAGATTCTCCTAGCTGCAAACTTGGCAACAAGTTTAGAAGAGTATTAGTTAAACTAATAGGCCTATAATCTTTTGGTTCAATTGGATTGTTTACCTTTGGAGAGAGGGCCAAAAAAGTGTTTCCCATCTCTGATGGCATGGCCGCGTTTCTGAAATAGTCTTGCACAAATGAATTAATTGTTCACCTACTAGATTTCAGCTTTTTTGATAATATAAGGTAGGAAAATCGTCCGGACTTGGACTTTTACAAGGCAGAATGTGAAAAAGAACATTCTTTTTCTCTTCAGGCTCCAGCATAGATGCACACCATGTAAACTCTTCATCAGTAGTACTGTCCTAAGGCTGAAATATTGATGGTAGTTCCACTTCTGAGGATTGAGAAGTATATATAGTGTTGAAATGCTGCCAAAAACAAGACTCAATTAGCCTCTGATCACCAGTTTGCTATCCATTAGACAACTTCAGCCAATCTATCTGATTTTTCCTCTTTCTATTGGAAGCATAAAAGTGATAGAATTTGGTATTTCTATCCCCACCGTTTACCCATTTATGTCATGATCTTTGATGCCAGGAGGACTTGCTCATATTTTTGCCCTAGTATATTTTCTTTTTGATAATTATCCCAAGAAGGCGTAGAATCTTGTAACCTGTCCAGCTCCAATTCAATTTTTTTTTTTTTTTACTTTCCTTCCAATTGATAAAATCTGATTTTGACCACTTAGATATGCTTTTGTTCAGATGGGATACCTTGTAGACAGATGAGAATGCTCGCAAGCATCATTATTCCAAGCTTTCTGTAGAGTATCTTCAAAGGAATCTTCTAAATACCAATTGGCTTCCATCCTTCAAATCCTTGAACAATATTTAGCCTTCCTTTCAGAACATAACATAATTGGACTGTGGTCACTTCCAATGGCAGGTAGATGGAGAACACCAGCCACTGGGAAAGATAGCCACCAATCTCCTGATACAAAACATCTGGCAAGCCTTTCTCTAATCAGGAATTGAGGATTCCGACGATTAGTCCAAGTATATGCCTGCCCTGCAAAACCCAAATCAAGGAGGCCCAATTGACTAACAAAATTTTTAAGATGGTTGAATTCCCTGGAAGGAACAGGCAGACCACCAAATTTGTCCTGTTTGTGAAGGATGGTATTAAAATCTCCCATACAAATTAAATTCCCAGCATATGGCTCCAACAACCTGACCAATCTTTGCCAAAACATTTTCCTTTTTCCCTAAGACGGTGTGCCATATAAACTACACAGAAACCAACTTCTGTCCTCTGTAGTAATCTGCACAATGATACAGTGCTTTTCAAAATAGACGGGATTGATCTGCAAGGAACAGTTATACATCAGACATAGTCCACCGGATCTTCCTATTGCTTCAACAATAAATTGATTGAACTGCTAGAATTTTTTCATGGTCTTCTTCATCCTATTTTGCTTGACATGAGTTTATGAAATGAATACAATATCAGCAACAGTTGCCCTGATGAGACTTTGCAAGTGTCCAATTGCAAAGGGAGCCCCCAAACCGCGGCAATTCCAAGATAGGAGGTTCATTTTGGCCTGGGCAGCTGACATGGCTCAGCTGCCATAAGCCCATCGTCTTGACCATGAAGCTTTTGTTTCTTTGGAGAAGTATACTGATATTCAATAATCAATATCTCCTGCACATTTCTTTTAGAAGATAGTATAGGTCTGTTCCCATTAGCTGTAGCAACCTCTCGAGCTATTCTTTTGAAACTTTTCTTTTTGACATAATTACTGATAGAGTGCTGCCCAATCTCAGCATCAGGCAATTCTAATGTCTCTGACTGCAGGTACTGAGGCAATTCCAAAGACTCTGACTGCGGGTACAGAGGTAAGTAGTAACTATCTGCATCAATAATCATATGAGAGAGCAGCAGGAGAGTCAGGGGACTGACATGGATTTTGCAAAGAGTCCTCCTGGTTAGGAATAAGTATCCTTGGAGAGGTCTTGCTAAGAAGAATAGGCTCAACTTTATCCATTGACAGGGAAGAGGAGGCGTCAATTGTAGTGGGTTGGAGGATTTCATTTTTCTTAGGTGGTTGTTTTGTTGTTAGAAATTGAGAAGAAGAATGTGGGGTTGCTTGGGCGGGAGGAGAATGTGGAGGCGCCTGGGTGGGAGGGGAATGTGGAGGGGTTTGGGAGGGAGATGAAAGTAAAGGAGTTATCGTGGGAGGGGAAGACATGGTGGCAGAATACTTTTTTGTTGTTTTTCCAGTAGTTAAATATTGCAGCACTGTATCATCAACCATATTTGAAGACCTTTTGGGACGTAGGCCATACTGAGTTTTAATGGGTGGAGAATTAGATGCATTGGCCATACCACAGGTGTCCTTAGAAAGAGGAGAACGTGTCTGCTGTAAGGTGGAAGGTATATGGGTGATTCTTCAAGGAGACTAGGTATGGGGATTTGCTCCTGCGTGCAGCAGGGACCAACATCGTCGGCGGTACACACCGGAAGTTCTCCGACAGTGAACAGTTCTACATTGGCAGGGAATTCCTCAACATTTATCCTCTTTATAGAGAAGCGTGTAGCTATGATATCAGATGAGTAGGGCAGTCGCAAATCCTCCAACGCGTTGAGCGACTTGAATCTAATTTCAGAATTTGGATGGTCGTCAATCTTTCTTTTGATCTTTAACAACTCATCGTAGTCTCCAACTTCATAACCCAGTAAACCACAAAGCTGACAAAATCCGGTGAGCCTTTCATATTTAATAGGAAACTTCATCTTGGTTCCATCAGCCAGAGGGATCTCAACCTCTTTGATTAAGGGCTTGCTTATTGAGAATTCTATTCTAACTCGGACAAAGAAGCCCCCTTTAGTATCATTCATGTCCACATCCTTTACCTCCCCAAGTGATTTCCCCATATCACTTACTGCCGAACGACGTCTCCACTCCAAAGGTAAATCGTCAATCTGAATCCAGAGTGTTGCTGCATACAATTTGTAATCCGAAGGTCATGTATTTGGTTTGGCCACTTCAATAAGAATAAGGTCCCCATCGAAATGCCAAGGAGCTCTATTTAATATACCTCTTAGATCAGCTTCTTCTTTGAAGGAGGCAATCCATCCACCTGCCCCAACATCCAATACAGAAGCAGGAGGAGCTGACACATTCCAAGTTTTTGTAATGACTCCAGTAAGAGCTCTAGGCCTGATCTTCCTTCTTGTAAGAACCCTAAAGAAAAGGTCCCTTCTCCACTTATTCGGATCACTGAGTTCTTTGATAGCTATTTTTACTTTTGCCTTTTGCTGCCTCTTTGTGGAGCAGACTTTGTATACCTTGCAATATCCCCACTTCCAAGCTTTCCACGTCAAACCCACAGAGCTATGAAGAGTTGAGACGGTAAATGCAAGGCCTACAAACATTATATGTTGATAGTACATGCAAGAACTAAAAACTTCAGACATAATCACAATGTACACATTATGCTGAACTACCATATGAGGAAGAGACAATTAGAATAAGTAGCAGCAGTGAGATGAGAAACATTCAGCAAACAGCGAAACATGCAAGTCTACAAACGAGGAATTGCAATGGCAACATCACTAAAAGCACCACCTCTCAGGTGGGGAAATTGCTTCGCTTACAGAGAAGGGGACTCTTGGGGGATTATTCCAGAGTGGTTTTACATTTTCTCTTTTAGTTAACATGAACATGAAGGAAGCATTCCAAGCAAATGACAAATGACAGCTTGCACGGTCAACTTACTTGATTTGTTTGTGTATAATGGAAGTTTCAGCATGGGCCCATTTCTTTCCAAGTCAAGACCTCATCATTATTTGGCCATCTTAAATAGACAACATCACGTCACTTTCAGCATAGAACTTCTTAAGTGGGCAACAAACATCCTGTGATCATATGGGCTTTCTTGGTGATTACCAGTTGTTTTTTTGTTTTTTATTTATTTTTTCTCCAGGAAGACCATGGCATAATTAACTCAACGAAAATGAGTCAGTTGCTCTTCATTGCTGTGCAGATGATACATGATGATATAATTGGCCATGTGCTAAGTACAGCATGCATATTTGCCATGCATCTGCATAAATATTAAATAGGATAGCTATTAATTAATATAACCCATTCCGATACTGAAAACCTATCCCTCCCCCTTAACCCAAATCCAGGACTCCGTCTCCCTATTTTGTCCCCATTGCCAGATTGGAAGGTGGAGAATGGGGGGTGGAAATGAGGGAATATCAACGGGGATCCTATTGGATAACCTTCGCCTTCTGCATTCATAGGCATGAAAGAGGCGCCCAGAGGGATGCATGAAATTAGAAAGTTTCCGGAACAAAGCATAAGAGCATGTAACAAAGAAACAACTTGCTTAATTGGTACTCAATTGTTCCAAGTTTACAAAGAGAGAAGAGGTCCTTTTGTAGACATGAAAGGAAAATTCGAAACTACCAGATGAAACCGAACCCTTTCCTCTAATATCTATAACATGGCTAAAGGAAAGTGCACTCACCCATTTCTTTCCACGTGTCTCGCTCTACTCTTCCGTTTCTTTCCCGTTTCCTGCGGTGGTTACGTCACCTATAGTTGTTAAATTTTTAAAAAGGTAATCCTTATCTATTTCGTGTACAATGATAAATATATCTAATTATAATATATGATGTGAGTAAACATCTAAAAAATTTGCTCTAATAAAAATAACATAACTAAAGGAGAGTGTACTCTCCCACTTCCTTCCACGGGTCCCGCTCTACCCTCCCGTTTCTTTTCCATTTCCTCCCGATGGGTACGTCACCGGACCCATTTTCCCCTCTTTTTTATTTTTTTCCGTATATTTCATCTGCCCCCCTTTTTTTTTCTCGTTTGTATCGTTAAATTTTTAAAAGGGTAATCTTTATCTATTTTATATATGATGATAAATATATCTAATTATAATATATGACGTGAGTAAACATCAAAAAAATTTGCTCTAATAAAATTTAACTTATAATTCAACTTTTATTTACATTAAATTTGATAATTATTAATAATATAAATTATGGAGGTATGGTAAAATTTTCAAAAAAATTGTTGTAGAAGTCATACATGGTTTTCCTCAATCGACAACAATCCGATTAATTTTAAAGTAAAAATATGTAATGATAAAGTCATAATATGGAATGAAAATAGCTTTCGTGGAAAAAAACACAATTTGCTCTTGGACTCGTTCAGCATAGGAATACGAAGATGTGTGGATTCCCCATGCGGTTACCAGTTAAGGCTATTATTTCTCATTATCTCTTTATGGGATTGGTTACACTTTTCTGTCTTGTAATCAATCCAGCGTTATGTATAACTAGTCCCCCCAAAGCTGTTGGAGTTTTTATTTGTGGTAATCCTCCGGGCCCTCCATGGGTTTCTTTCTCTTGTCTTGGCCTTTATATAGCTTGACGAAATGGGCCAAGTTTCCGGCCGGATTTAGCACTCGATCTGGTCGCGTAGATCCTGTCAATCTTCAGTGGCATGACCTCGAGCCCTATGGTACTTGCAGTAGGGTCCGGAGTCAGCCTTCTTCATGTGTTTAGGCGAGGGTAACAGGTCCTTATTTGTGGACCAGATCTCCGTCAACACGTCCGCTTGGTTCACGATTAGGGGAGTGTACTCTTTAAAGAACTCCCGCCTAGGTTGGTGAGGTCCATTGTTTTGGCCCTTGGTGGGCCAGTCACCCCTTTGGTCATGGAAGGTAGCCTTCCGTTTGTTGAAGCGACTACTTCCGCGGATGGATACAGGGACAGGTTCTCCTGAGATCTTCCTTTCCTCCATGGGACTAGTGTCGTCCTCGTATCCTTTCGCCAGCCGGCTACGGGAGAGGAAGGAATCATCTTGCTCTGCGAATCTTGTAGCCTTGTCCTATAACTTCGCCATGTCTCTAGGCTGGAAATTATCGATGCCATACCAGAACATTTGGGTTAGGAGACCTGACTTGAAGTACTGGATGGCAATGGCATCGTGAGGCCTCTTGCACTTGAAGTACTAACGTCGAAAAACGCATAAGGATAATTCGTTTGTTGTAGGAAGCATTTACGACATCAATTTTAATAAGAAAATCAAATGGTGAGTCCAAGTGTTGAACATAAGGAGGCGTGAAATCGGATCAATTAATCGCTTAGTTGCCACATGATACTTATTCAGTTTGCTTACGTGAAAGAGAGAGAAAGAGAGAGAGAGAATAGGGTTAGAAATCTACAGTTGAGTACATGCATATAATGAATAGCCTAAGATACTTGAATAGAACTTAATTCAATGCACGTGGAAATAGTATCATGATATCATCAAAAATCACTACTATGAATCATCAATATAGTCTTACATGCATTAACATAAAACTAGAGGAAAGATTAAGTAAAGAGATAATAGGATAAACTATGAGTAAAAAGAACTATGGTGGAACGGGGGCTTGTCGAGGCAGCCACGGTGGTGGAGGATGCTTTGTCAGCTACTTGGTAGCTATGGGAAGGTGCTTTGCAACTCTATGGAAGTGGAAGTAGTGGAAGCCAGGAAAAGTTGCCCTTGCAATGGGGTCCATAGGACCTTTTATAGGGCTTGGGCCAAATCATTTGGCACGAGATTTGCACTCGTCCCCAGCCATTACATGCACACCGCACGGCCAGCCCACACACAGCTGTGTGCTCGCACATGCACAACTGCGCGCATAGCTGGCGCAGTGCTATCCTCGCAAGGTGTTGTCTCCGCTGTCTGATCCTCAATGAAGGACCTAGATCATGCCTCACCGCGGCCTTCAGATCGCTCCTCGCTAGCGCATACGATTGTGCATCAAAGAGAGTGTCAGATCGTGTGTGGGTGAATTGCGTTCTCTGGGAGCACCACGTAATCGCCTCTGTCATTGTCTGATCATGATCGAGCGGTCCAATTTCGTTGCCCTTCGCGTGCCGCGCAATTGAGATTTTGTGAGGGCTCGAACGTGCACCCGCCGTGAGTGGGTTGAGGCATTGACCAACGCGCTACACCCACTGCTTTGTTGTGTTTGTGAATTAATGCTCACGCATTCTCAGTCGTTGGATCAAGGTCCAATGACCGAGATCACTTGTTGAAGATGCATTTAAGGAGAGCAGTGAGATGCTAATGGTCGTTGGGTGGCCTGGATGGTGCCACGTAGCACCATCTGGGCTGACTATCGTCTTTCCTTTTTACCGGATGCTACAGGGCTCCGATCGAGATGATTTTTGCTTCGTTGGTCTATGTTTGTCGATTCGGATTCATCCATGCGGTCCGATTACTCATCTGAGGCCTGTTTCAATATGCACTTGTACACATGGCCATTAAACATTAATTATAAGCAATCTAAATGTAGATATTATACGATATACATGCATTGCTTCCAGACCCGCTATAACATGATATTAATGCGCATCACCCTCGAGATTGACTCTAGTTGATGTAATAATTATACGCAGAGTTATCATACCCCCATTTCCACCCCTTGCTAGTTCCTAGCAAGGTTAACCTAAATGCTAATTACAACTAGAATTAAGAATCGATTGCTCAGGCACTAGTTACTTGTCAATAGGAGGAAATTTTTACTAAGAACATAACCCATAGAGACTCAACAACCCCTGGGTGCATGCCAAAATGCAGACTGCCTAAGTCCTCGCTTTATTCTACATAGAAGCAAATTCTCTTTTTTCTTTGTTCACTTTTCTATTTTTTTGGATTTTGGAGTTGAGATTTTCAAGGTAATTTTTTACAGCTACTCAACTCACTCAAGACTTGAAAAGGACCCTAAGTACTAAGCATCTTGTCATGAATATTGTGATCAACTTACTCAACGACAATTAAAATGGACTTTGGGTTTCTAAGCCCCTAGGTGACCTAAAAAAGAAAATGCTGCCTAAAGGTGTATCTATCTGATCGGTAGCTTTCTCCTTATTTTTATTTTTGTGGGTTCAACACAAGGGTGAACCCAGTGTATATCTCCCCGGATTATTCTACTTCCCCATTTCTTCCTTAAGTGTTTTGGAATTTTTGTGCGTTTTATGACCTGGGATCTGGACAAACGGCCAATGGGGCATCTAACTCACAACAATTTGCCATCCATACCCTTGCGGTGATGTATGGCTTATTTTTTTTCTTTTTCTCCCCCCCATTTTTTTTAAGTAGGTGGCTTCCCTGATCTAAGATTTACCTAAAGGCATTCGTCAAAGAGATCCTATGGTTGGGCTTTGGACAACTGGCCAATGGGCGCCTAACCCATGATAACTTATCAGCCATACCATCCTAGAAGGTTCATTAGCTACCCATTTTTAGTTAAAATTGTCGAGGAGTGAGTCAGTGCGAAACGTGTGCAGATGCTTAGACTAAAAGTCCCCTCAAATCAGAGGGCGAGTTAATAAGTCTTATACTTATCATCCTAATTTATTATCCAAATTAATATAAATTAAGGTGACGAGAACTCGAGAACAAGTCCACATTTTAGTGGACACTCGGCTGATTAAGCCCGAAAACCTGAAGAGTCTAAGTGTTCGTGTCCTTAACATATCACTTCTTAAAGTTGACAAGCTCCTGCTGCCTGAGTTTGTTTTTCCTAATTCTTTTTTTTAAATGAAATAAAAACTAGTTCCAGCTGACAATTTTGTACTTAGAAGAAAAGAATTACGACCCCCCATGCCTATGTTGGACAACGTCCTCATTGGAAAATAAATGTATGCAAGGGAATAAGGAAAGAAATCACCTGAGTTTCAATAGTGAATTGGTCAGCTTGAATCCTCTGGGTTGCCTCCCAGGAAGTGCTGAGTTTATTACCTCTAGCTGTGAAGCTCCAGTTTAACCCTCAATGAGGGTTACAACTTCCTTCGAGGGAACCTGGGTAAGAAAATGTTTTAATCTTTGGCCATTAACTGTAACGGTTTGCTTGGTCTTAGGATTAGCAATTTCTATTGCCCTGTTGGAAAAAGGTTTGACCACTCGGTAAGGTCCCATCCACTTAGACCATAACTTCCTGGGAAAGACTTTGAGTCTCGCATCAAAAAGCCAGACTTGTTGGTTTGGCTCGAAGGTTTTCCTATTAATGTGCATGTCGTGGACAACTTTCATCTTTTCCTTATAAAGTCTGCTATTCTCATAAGCGTCCCGACGAATCTCTTTGAGCTCGGAGAGTTGAAGCTTCCTTTGAGTTTCGGCCACACGAGAATCCATATTATATTGCTTGACGACCCAATATGCCTGGTGCTCCAACTCAACTGGAAGGTGGCAAGCTTTGGTAAAGACCAATCGATATGGTGACATGCCTATCGGGGTCTTATAAGTGGTTCAGTATGTAGGTTCTGACAGGGGGGGTGAGATTTGCGTGATAAAAAAATAAAATGCAGAAATATAATACAAACAATCTCACAAAAATGCAATTACAAGAATACAAGGGATTTTTACCCAGGTAAAAACCACCACCTAAGCCTCTCGACTTGGGATTTCCCAATCAATCCAGTTGATAAAATCCACTAACGTACTACTTTAACGAGGGTAGTACAACCTCTTACAACCACGCTACTTTATACCCGAGGGTAGTATAGCCTCAAAATCCCTCCTCTTCATGAGGAGTATTTTGTCTTGCGAAGGAGATGGAAATTCGCAAGGTGAATACCCAACCAAAGACAATAATATAAATATCCTATAGATTCACAAAGTGAAAGTAAATTAAACTAGCTTCTATAGGCACAAAAGGACTTAGATGGAAGTGGTGCGACGTGAAGTCGGCAGCGTGACGGTGCTCTCAGATGAATGTTAGAGGGCTTGGAGACTAGTAGCTCTTTTCAAAGTGATTTCCTTCTTCGTTTGGACACAAATAGATGTGGAAATGATTTTTCAAGGTGTGTCTAGGAATGGAAGGGTCCTCCTTTATTTATAGATGGCTTAGGAACCCTTAGGAAGGTCTTCGAAGGCTTCTATAGTTGTTGGAAATAATCCTAAGGCAAATCAGGCCAAAATCAGGGTCATTAATGATTCTGACAGGGTTATCAGAGTCTGGATCTATTATTAGATGTCTGGGTCATCATCTGATCTAGGGATCGGTCGCTTGATCTAGAAGGGTGGAAGATCTGGATTGGGTTAGATCAAGATGGGCGTCTAAAGAGATGTTTTAAATGTTTGGGAATCTAGTTAGACGTCTAATTCTAGACGGTTTCCTTCCTGTTTTGTCAAGATTGAAACATGGTTCTAGTGTTAAGTTGCACAGACGGCAGATCGGACGTCTGGGAATAGGTTTGGACGTCTAGAAACACAAATCACTGTGGGAATGGATTTCTCGTACGACTATTAGGTTTGACAAGAAGAAATTAGGGTTAGATCTTAGCCTAATGTCTATTTATGAAATGCCTAGGACATTCTATGAACGTCTGAAAGTAGATGTAAATCAGATTAAGGGTTAATCTTCTAAGATAAGCCAACGATCCTCTAGTTGGACGTCTGGCAAGGTCCTTAAACGTCTTCTAAGTCGTCTGGACTAAGGGCTAGACATTTGAAACTAGCAGACAGAGAGTGGGTTTCTAGCCTAAGTGTTCTGGACATCTAATCAAACAGTCAGACGTCTTAAAGTCTAAGATCAGACGTCTGATGTCCAAATTGGACGTCTGATAAGGTTGTCTGATGCTTACTTTAGTTTTCTAAGTTTTCTAAGAGTTTGTCTAAGTATCTTAGGGTTGAGTATGTGATCCTAGGATTACTACGTACTTTGAGGCTCTTTAACAAATAATCTAAGCAATAAAAGAACATAACAACAAGAACAAAATACATATAACAAAATGTCTATCCTATTCTTCTTGTCTTCAAGCTCTTGCTTCACGCGAAGTTCCTTCCCCTCCAACAAGCTCCTCCAATCCACCATGGATGCGAGCTTGAGCTCCTTCACACTTGATTCCATTTGCATTTTCCTGAAACTTATAAACTCAAATGCAAATGTTAAATAGTAAGTGTTCTGTTATCATCAAAATTAACGATCGTGATGTCCTTGCACCAACAATCTCTCCCTTTTTGATGATGACAAAATTATAAATATTAATAAAAAAAATTCTCCCCCTTTTTGACATTATCAAAAAGTTTTAATCAATTTTAATAATTTTATCCTATACTCCCCCTTAAAACATGCTCTTATAATTCCTTTTTTTTGATATAACAAGATAACTATGTAATTATCACTCCCTTTCTAATGGAAATATAGTTATGTTTATTTAAAACTTCCCCCTTAATGATGGACAAATAGCTTTATCAATTTTTAACTCCCCCTATCTAAATCCTATAGATAAAAAGTTAGGGAAAAGATTTTACCTCACTTACTAAGGCCAATAGCATGACCCAAATGAAGGTTGCCAAAATGGATGAGGCTCCCATTCGTAGCTTGGAGGTCCAAGCATCAGAGTTGGTCTCCAATCGAGCGGTCGACGCATGGCAGTTCGATCACTTGCCGGTCGTCTTGCCGATCTTCTTGTCATCTTCATTGGTCTATTATTTGGTCCTCCCAATTCAAGTTGACCATTCTTCATCTTGTAAGTCCAATCATTAATATTGAAATCTTCTTTGTGACCTACAAAACAAGATTCGAGTTCTCTTTTCAGTATCCAAGTCAATTTGGATCCAGACTTGTTAGCGGGTCTCCCTAAAGGAAATCCTTTCTCAACCTTTTGTTTGGTGCTAACTCCATTTAACAACTTATCTGATTTTTCTTTAAGACAAGCAAGATCGTTTTCAATAACATGCATCTTGGTTTTTAACTCAGAACTTTTCATTTTTAAACTAGTATTCTCCTTAATCAATTTATTATTTTGATTGATTAGGTTATGATTTTCTAACAATAAGTCATCATTTTTAGAAATGTTAGGACTAGAACTAACTTCTAGATCTTTAAGTTGAATCTCTAATATTTCATTTTCAGATTTTAGATAACTAAGATTCTTTTTAATGTTTTTGTTTTCTACTTTTAATGACTTACTAATTTTATAAAGTTCATCAAAAGTATCTGGTAATTCAGAATTTACCTTTTTGTCATCTTCATCCTCGGTAGCACTTGTGATGGCCATGAAGCCTATGCAAGCAACTTCATTCCTCTCTTTGAGATCTTCTTCTTCCGAGCTCGAGTCGTCCCATGTAGCTTGGAACACCTTTTTCTTATATTTCTTCTCCTTCTCCTTCTTCTCCTTCTTGAGAAGGGGACATTCAGGTCAAAGATGCCCTTTTTCGTTGCAATGATAGCAATGTCTCGGGCTATATTGCTCATTCTTTTCCTTCTTCCTTTTCTTTAAGTTCCAACAAAACTTAGAAAATTTCTTAAATAAGGTCTTCATCGTCGGAACTTACCTCACTATTTGATGTGGCTTTGAAGGCCAAACTCTTTCTTGGCTTTGGCTCTGGTGTGTCCTTCTTCTTCTTCTTCTTCATCTTTGTTTCATAGGCTATGAGATTGCCTAGGAGATCCTCCATATTGAGCTCCTCAACTTCATTCCCTTCTTCTATGATGGTGACCTTTTGTTCCCATTCCGGTCCAAAGGAATGGAGTAGCTTTCCTTGAATCTTCCCCTTTACGAAGGTCTTTCCTAAGGACTTGAGGTTGTTCACTATGAGAGTAAACCTAGTATACATCTCACTCAAGGATTCATTAGATTTCATAAAGAATGATTCAAATTCTTGAGAAGGTAAATTTATAGAGGATTTTACCTTTGAAATACCTTCATGTGTTACCTCTAGAGTATGTCATATCTCGTATGCGGTGGCACATTGCGAGATACGGTTGAACTCCTTTGGGCTTAACGCGTAATACAACGTGTTCATTGTCTTCGTATTGAGAGAAAGCTCCCAAATTTGCTGTTGTGAGTATCCTCCTACGAGTCTCTCCAGGATGTCAAACGGAGTCTCGCATCTAGCCCAAATGGTGAAGTCGTTGGCTTGAAGCCAAGTCTTCATATGGAGCTTCCAATAAGGCTAGTTGCTCCCATCGAAGAATAGTGGTGGATGGGTAGTAGACTGTCCCTCAGATGTTCTCAATATGGAAATGCTTCCCTCCATGATTGCTTGTTGGTGTGTGACGCCTAAATGCAAGACTTGCTCTGATACCAACTGTAGGTTCTGACGGAGGGGGGGTGAGATTTACATGATAAAAAAAATAAAATGCAGAAATATAATGCAAACAATCTCACAAACATGCAAGCATGAGAACACAAGGGATTTTTAGGTGGAAACCCAAACTTGGGTAAAAACCACCACCTAAGCCTCTTGACTTAGGATTTCTCGATTGACCTAGTCTAATAAATCCACTAACGAGGGTAGTACAACCTCTTATAGCCACGCTACTTTATATCTGAGGGTAGCGTAACCTCAAAACCCCTCCTCTTCACTAGGAGTATTTTGTCTCGTGAGGGAGTTGGGAATTCGCAAGGCGTATATGCAATCAAAGACAATAATGAAAATATTCTATAGAGCCACAAAGTGAAAGTAAATTAAACTAGCTTCTATAGGCACAAAAGGACTTCCCTTAGATGTAAGTAGTGCAACGTGAAGTCGGCAATGTGACTGTGCTCTCGGATGGATGTTAGAGGGCTTGGAGACTAGCAGCACTTTTCAAAGTGATTTCCTTCTTCTTTTGGAGACAAATAGATGTGGAAATGATTTTCCAAGGTGTTTTTAGCAAAGGAAGGATCCTCCTCTATTTATAGATGGCTTAGGAAGCCTTAGGAAGGTCTTGGAAGGCTTCTATAGCCGTTGGGAATAATCCTAAGGCAAATTAGGCTAAAATCAGGATAATTAATAATTTTGACAGGGTTATCAGACATCTGGATCTATTATCAGATGTCTGGGTCATTGTTTGATCTAGGGATCGGTTGTATGATCTAGAAGGGTGGAAGATCTGGACTGGGTTAGATCAAGACAGACGTCCAAAGAGATGTTTTAAGATGTCTGGGAATCTAATTAGACATCTAATTCTAGACGGGTTTGCTTCCTGTTTTGTCAAGATTGAAATAAGGTTCTAGTGTTAAGTTGCACAGACAACAGATCAGACGTCTGGCAATAGGTCTGGATGTCTGGAAACACAAATCACTGCAGGAATGGATTTCTCGAGGCTCAAATGGCTATTAGGTCTGACAAGACATAATTAGGGTCAGATCTTAGCCTAACGTCTATTTATTAGACATCTGGGATGCTCTATGTATGTCTGAAAGTAAATGTAAATCAGATTAAGGGTTAATCTTCTAAGATAAGCCAATGATACTCTAGTTGGACGTTTGGCAAGGTCCTCAAACGTCTTCTAAGATGTCTGAACTAAGGGCTGGATGTTTGAAATTGGTTAGACAGAGAGTGGGTTTCTAGCCTAAGTGTTTTGGACGTCTGATCAAACAGTCAGATATCTTAAAATTTAAGATTAGACGTCTGATGTCCAGATTGGATGTCTGATCAGGCTGTTTTATGCTTACTTTGGTTTTCTAAGTTTTCTAAGAGTTTGTCTAAGTATCCTAGGGTTGAGTATGTGATCCTAGGACTACTGTAGGGTACTTTGAGGCTCTTTAACAAATAATCTAAGCAATAAAAGAACATAATGACAAGAACAAAATAGATAGAACAAAATGTCTATCCTATTCTTCTTGTCTTCAAGCTCTCGCTCCACGCAAAGCTTCTTCTCCTCTAACAATCTCCTCTAATCCACCATGGACGTGGGCTTGAGCTCCTTCACACTTGATTCCATTTGCATTTTCTTGAAACTCATAAACTCAAATGAAATGTTAAATAACAAGTGTTTTGTTAGCATTAAAATTAATGATCGTGGTGCCCTTTCACCAACACCGTATGCCCAAAGAGTATAATCCAATCACGTAGACCAATCCTTATAGTCAGGTCTCACAGTCTTTTGCAGAATATTCTTAATATGTCTTTTTGAGACCTCAGTTTGCCCATTCGTTTGCGTGTGATATGGGGTGGCAATGTTGTGAGTGACCCTGTATTTCTTAAGCATGAAATTGGGCATTGATGAAGTGACTCCTACCATCTTTGATCATTGCCTTAGGTATCCTAAATCTAGAGAAGGTGTTCTTAACAAAGTCCATGATGGCCTTATGATCACATTTCCGGGTAGGCACGGCTTTGATCCATTTCGAGACGTAGTCCACTGAGACTAGTATATATTCGAAGTTGTTTGATGGTGGGAAGGGACCCATGAAATCAATGCCCTAGACATTGAATATTTCGATGATAAGAATGAGTTATAAAGGCATAATATCTTTCTTGGTCATGGTCCTTAGGATCTGGCATCTAGTGCAGGTTTTAGCAAAATTATGTGCATCCTTGAATAATGATAGCCAATAAAAATCGAACTGCAAAACTTTTGCAGCCATTTGCTTTCCAGAGAAGTGGCCACCACAGACTTAGTCATGGCAGAAGGACAACACACTTTGAATCTCCTTTTTAGGGATACATCTCTTGATGATTTGATTAGCACAAAGTCTAAACAGCATGGGATCATCCTAGAAATAATGTTTGGCCTCAGCCAAGAACTTGTCCTGCTATTGTCTAGACTAGTCGTACGGAATCTGTTCTACCACTAAGTAATTAACTAAGTCTGCTTACTAGGGGAGACTGTTTCCTTGCACAACCAAAATTTGCTCATCAAGAAATGTATCAGTTAAGGGTAGTGAAGGTCCAATATGCTTCGGGTGAAGTCTGGATAGGTGGTCGACTACAACATTCTTGGATCCGGCTTTGTTGCATATTTCCAAGTCAAATTCTCACAGGAGTAGGATCCACCTGATTAGCCTAGGTTTGGCATCCTTTTTGGCTAACAAGTGCTGGATAGCTGAGTGGTTAGTGTAAATTATCACGTGGGATCCTAGAAGGTATGATCTAAACTTTTCCAATCCGAACACTACGGCGAGCTGCTCCTTTTATGTTACAATGTAGTTTTGTTGAGCCTCATCTACGGTTTTGCTTGCGTAGTAGATCACCACGAGTTTCTTCTCTTGTCTTTGTCCTAGGACTACTCCAATAGCAAAATCTAATGCATCAAACGTTATTTCAAAGTCCTAGAACCAGTTTTGGTGGTTGTAAAATAGGTTCAGTCGAGACTGTATCCCTTAGAGTGGTGTGGCCTTGATGCAATCAGGTGTCATGTCAGAGCGCATCGTTGTCTAGAAGTTTCGTCAAGCACCTGGATATCTTGGAGAAGTTTTTATGAACCTTCTGTAGAAGCCAATGTGTCCTTGGAAAGATCTGATTTGTTTGACCGAGCTAGGAGGTGGGAGTTTGGAAGTTAAGTCAACTTTAGCTCAATCGACTTCTATGTGCTTATGCGAGACAATGTGACGAGGACAATCCCTTCTTGAACCATAAAATGGCTCTTTTCCCTGCTTAAAACTAGATTGACCTCGATACATCATTTCAAGATTTTCTCCAGATTACCAAGGTAATAGTCGAATGAGTCTCGAAAATAGAGAAATCATCCATAAAGACCTCTAAGTATTCACCCACCATCTCCCAAAAGATAGCTAACATGCAATGGTGAAAGGTAGTGAGTGCGTGATTGCGCAGCAATCATAGGTCTTAATTGACCTAAATTAGGGTAGGACTTAGCATAAGTCAGGGTAATTCATGCATGCATAAGCATTACTTGCGTCTTTACTGCTTTCTTTTAGCTATGCATAAAATAATGCTATAATATACTGATTAGGTGCATTATGTCAATTACAGGTAATAAGCTGACTAGAAGGTAGATCTGAAGCTGGACTTGAAGTTGGAATAACTGGTGTTGCAGTAGAGCTGGAGCGGAAGACCTAGATTAGATGTAGTAGATAATAATGTAAGGGAGTTAAGGTATGCTATTCTATTAAGTAGGAATAAAGCAATAAAATATGAAGAACTTAGGACCATCCTAGCCTTAGGACAACCTAGAAGCTTCCCCAAGCCTTAGTCACCCTTAGATTAGGTCACCACACCCTAGGAAACCTTAAAACCCTAATTCCAACCTCTATCTGGATGTCCAGATAAGTTATAGGATGTCCATAACCCTTAACAAACTCCCGCACACCTTAAACCCACTTCTGTAGTATTATTGGACGTCCAGACACTTGGTCAGATGTCCAATTTCTGCAGAATACCCAAGACAGAACCTAGAAACCCTCCTGACTCTGATTGGACATCCAGACAACAAGTCTTGACTTCTGATTTTTGAATATAAGTCATCTGATACTTTTATTGGACGTTTGGAATTGCTCTCCAGTTCCTGTTTTGAGATTCAAGCCTTGATCTTGGATCTTTAGCTCCCTAAACCCAATTCTAACCCCCTAGGAACCTAAATTAAGGTACCCCAACCCTAGTACATCACCTCTAGACCTTCTTAAGGACCTAATTAGGTCCTCACAAAACCTAATTGACTTAGATCATAGTCAATTACCATTGCCTAATCAATTGGACTCATAGGGTCCAATTGATCTCATATCTCAACCCATACAAGTCCAATTGGACTCAGTGAGAATCCAATTGATCTAAGCCCAACCTAATTGAGTTATTTTACTTTCAATTAGGCTCACAATAATTCAATTAAACTTTTGTTAAGTTTAATTGCATTTCTCCCTTAGCAATTAGGGTTTGCAACCCTAATTTCAGACCTACACCAACCCAAACCCCTTAGTACCTAACCTGTATCACTTAGACACATAGGGCACGACCACACACACACACACACACACACACACACACCCATTCATGCACACCCACACAACCTAGAGTATTCTAGGTTCTTCCAAAGGTGGCGCCACTCTTGGTTGCCAAAATTAGCAACCAAGAGCCATTCAAATTGGAGATCCACAAATGGTGGATCTAAAAACCACCTCTCTCTCTCTTTGGTCGACCACTCTTGGAGCTCTCTCTAGAGAGTTCCACACTTCTCTAGAGTGTCTCCCTTAGGTCAATAAAAAGACCTACGGGGTAGCCATTTGCACCCATCCATCTCTTGGCTTTATTCACTTCCATTTAGGTTAGCTACATTCACCTCCACTCCACCTCCATGAGTTGCTTCACCATGGCCACCACCATCTCCACGCCAGGATGCTGGATCACCTCTCTAGCCTCTCTCCAAGGGCCAGCCTAAGCACCATTGGCCACCCCTCCTCCTCTCAACCAAGTCAAAGGCCATCGGAGCCACCTCCGAATGCCCTTATTTCTGCTAGATTAGATTATAGTTATTCTTAGATTTATATGCTTTATTTACTGCTTAATAGTGTAGTTCCTTACTTCTCCCCCAATGATGCATGCAAAATCCCCTCATAGATTCATGTATGTAGTCGTTTTTTGGTAGAGAGTAGTTTTATTTCCTTGTACAAGCATTCCTCTACCTGTGCTCTACAACTCTGATATCATCATCATCTTTTGTATATATAAATGTATATGTTGAAATTCACCATGTGCCTAGTTATCATCTTTTGGTGTGATTGAAGTTGGATGTTTTAATTACTATCTTTTGGCAACTAGCATGTCGTACATTAATACGTAAATCACCATAAATCGGCATGAGATTTTAAGCAAGTAGAGCAAAAGAGATCGATTTCAAATTTGCATTTCCATAAATGCCACCCAAAGATGAACGACCGGGACTCCAAGTTTCGTTATCTTTATAAATATTTTTGTTGATCGTATTACGCACTATACTACAATGCTTTTTCTTATCAAAAACACACTTTATGAGTCACAACAGTGCATTACATAACCCGAATGGCATACGACGGAATGCAAACGTGCCATACAAGCAGGTGAACGTGGTCTTCTCTTGATCTTCGGGTGTAATAGCAACTTGATTATATCCTGCATATCCATCCAGGAAGTAGAAATATTTTCACCTTGCCAGTCATTCGAGAATCTGGTTAATGAATGGTAGGGGGATATGATCCTTCTTAGTAGCTTCATTCAGCTTCCTATAGTCAATACACACCCACTATGCGGTGGTGGTGTAGGTGGGGATGGATTCACCTTGGTCATTTGTAACAATGGTGAGCCTGGCCTTCTTCGGTACCACATGAGTAGAGCTCACCCAGGGGTTGTCAGAAATTGGATAGATGATTCCCGCATCAAGCCATTTAATAATCTTCTTTTTAACGACCTCTCGCATGTTCGGGTTCAGTCGCCTTTGCATATGGTGAGAAGGTCGAGTCCCATCTTCCAAATAGATCTTGTGTGTACAATAACTAGGGCTAATTCCTCTTAGGTCAAAAATTATCCACCCAATTGTTGCCCAATGTTCAGAAAGAGTTGTAGTCAACGTAAGCTCTTAGTCCCTGGTCAGGTGTGCATTGATAATCATAGGGAAGTATGATTAGGTCCTAGGAAGGCATACTTGAGGTTGTCGGGTAGAGGTTTTAGTTTAGGTGTAGGTGGTACAATTTTTGATGGGTAAGGGAAGGGAGGGAGTTGAGTGACATCAATCTCCTCAAGTGGAGGTTGCTAGTGATAATCAGCTCTGCAAAGTTTTGCAACCTCCAAAGATTGGGATGGGTCAGGGTAGTCTAAAGCTGGTTGAGTCAGATGGTCCTTGAAGGAGCTTACTGTCAAGTATTATTCAACCAGGGTTGCCACGGGATCGCATTTCTCGACCTAACTGCAACCAAAAGACTTAGTTGCCTTGAAGATATCCAATTGCATCTTCTTATCTCCAAAGGAAATTTCCAGACATCCCGTGTCGCAGTCAACGTTAGCCTTGGCCGTAGCCAAAATGGGCCTGCCTAGGATGATGGGTGTGTTTTGTAATTGTTTGGGGACTTCTATGTCAAGGACTAAGAAGTCAACTGGGAAGTAGAAGTCCTTAACCCGAACAATTACATCCTCGATTACTCCTTTCAGGGTTTTCACAGATCGGTCGACCAGTTAGATAGTCACAGGTGTAGGCTTTAGTTCTCCAAATCCAAACTGGTGGTAAAGGGTAGTTGAGATCAAGTTTATTGAAGCACCTAAATCTAGGAGTGCTATGTCAAAAGTCAAATCACCAATATTACAAGAGATCAAAGGCGCTCCAGGGTCCGTTCTTTTAGGAGGGAGCTACTCAAAATCACCAAACTGGCTTGCTCAGATAACACTACCTTCCTAGGTGCTTGGGTTCTTGGCTTATGCTTGGGTGTGCAAACATCCTTTAAAAACTATGCATAAGCCAATATATGTTTGATCGCTTTGAGAAGGGGTATATTGATCTGTACTTGTTTGAATATTTCTAACAACTCATCTTAGCCACATTTCTCTTCTTTTTGACCTTGCCCAAGGTTTCACGATATGGGACTTGAATTTGAACAGGGTTGGGTTCCTGATCCTTGGATTCCTCTCTCTCATCCTCAGAATCATCAATTATGTCGGGTAGTGTAGTCACAGGAGGGGTCAGCCAATTGGGGTCTTGAGTGTCACTTCTCAAGGTAACCACATTGGCTGAGGCATTGGAACCAGGGTTGGGTCCTTGAGAAGAAGTAGCAAACGCAGGGGGTGTTTATGGGGCTTGTAAAATCATATGGGCTTGCCCCTGATTTTGTTGGAACTCTTAAGGATTGTGGCCTCTGTTCATTACATTCCTCGAGTTCAGTTGTGGCTGAGATGGAAGGGACCCCTGTTGTTTGTTATCCAATAATTGGTTCAATTGTCCCTTTACTAAAGCCATTTTCTCCTGATGTTTCTGATTCATATCAACCATCATCTTAATCAGAGTGTCCATTTAGATTTGTTGTGTAGGAGCCGCCCTATTCTGGTTATAGGGTGGTCTAATAGGTGGACCCTACTGACAGGAGGAAGGGTTTGGCCTGGGTTGGTTTTGGAACTGGTTTGGCTTTTGGTTCGACCAAGCAATTGGGTGGTTGCACCATCCATGGTTGTAAGTGTTGGAGAAAGGATTAGGCTTAGAGTATCCTTGGATGGCATTGGCATCTTTAAAGGTAGAAGGTGCCAAAAGGGAGGGGAAAGAATAATCGGGGTATGAGGGAGCAAAGGACCCTCCCTGGAATATAGTCAGGGGTTGTTCCAAGTGCACTTAGTTCATAGACTGAACCAGGTCAACATTGTGAGCTCCCTTTGTTAGTGAGAAGGTTTGCAGTGGGTCTCAAGATTGATTCAAAAGCTTATCAATTTTTTTGTCCACCAACTTATCCCGATCCAACTTCTTTGCTATGATGTCCATGTCAACCGTCCCCGAATTAGTTTGTACTTCGTAAATCCCACCATGGGGTTGATGATAAATGCTAGTTTACACATTCTTTTGCCTTAAAACAGATCTGCTTTTGGGTTTTTAACTTTGCAAATGGGTTTTCGGGTTGCATTTAGGAATTACCTAGGTTAGGCATGCATTGCATATTTTTTGTATTTTTAACATATTTACTTGAGTGTTAAGGATTAGTAGATGATCAGACCTCTAAAGCCCTAGCACTCAAGAAGGAAGAAAGTGAAGAAGAAGACCAAATTGGCTAAACCCTAGTTGGATCTAGCTCACCTTAGTTACATGTTAGCTCACCTATGTTAAGTTTAGCTATTTCTAGCTCCTTTCTGCTCATCTTAGCTGGATGGTAGCTCAAGGTAGCAAAACTTAGCTCAATCTAGCTTATCCTAGCTCCAATCAGTTCACTGGGAGCTCTAGCTAGCTCAACTTAGTTGATAGGAGTTCACCTTAGCTCAGGTCCAGTTCTCTCTAGCTCTACTCAGCTCACAGTAGCTGAACTCCCTCCAGCTTAGCTGCTACTTGTCTACTTAGTAGCTAAGCTAGCTTGGACCATGTTTAGGGCTAATCTGAGGCTGGATTTAGGGAAATATATGGAGCATCCATCTTGGACCTATTTCAGGGTTTAAACACTCACATATTCATTAATTTTTGGATTAGTTCTCAAGAGGTTAAGGAAAATGTGAAGTTGATGTAGTAGGTCTGAGACTTAGGGATTATTCGATCCCGTTACTTGCCCTTTGGTTTGCCGGACTTGGTAACCTAAGCACCTAAAATCCACACACTAGTCTAGTTTAGTGCACTTAATAAAGAAATCATGACAAAAGTGTTCTATTTTGAAAAATCATCCTGAAAATCTAGCTTAGGAGTGGCTCGAAGACACAAGTTGATTGGATGAGTTCACGACATGAAGAGATGGAAAATTTCCCTTAAAGATGCATAAAAACATATCGTCCCCTTGATGCTTGTCTCCTAAGATATCTAAATATCCTACCAGTGCATGTAAGCACCTTGTGCTGGTTCAGGTGCCATGGGTGGGATTATCTTGAAATGTCGATTGCCAAGGCCTGAATTTAGCTACAGAATGCTATGGGCGGTACTATCCCAAAGTGTCGAAAGCTAGGGTTCTAGGGGTTGCCATGGGCGATGCTATCTCAAAGCATCAATTGCCAGGGACCCTTCGAGGATTGATGGTAGGGGCAAGGAATCCAATACAGACCATGTTTAGGGCTAATCTAAGGCTAGATTTAGGAAAATATAAAAGGAAAAGAGAGAAAACTCTCAAAATAAAAAAATCCTTCTTCATCTCTTTCTTATCAAAATGCACTGGCAAATTGAACCTAGACACAATACGTTTATGCACGGGTTCTTTAACTGCTGGGGTTAACGAACCTCTAGGCAGTTTTTGCAAGCCTTAGAAACCTTCGTGGTAGACTCAGGCTGAAGCTGGTCAGGTTTGGATCTTGGCTGGTACTTGAGTACCTTTAGGTCTATTATTGGTATTCTGATCCGATTTCTAGAGATGTGGCTTAGTAAGGCATCTTGACGGTTACATCTGGCTTAGAGACCTGGTTTGATCCATAGGATTTCTACTAGGGACTAGCAAAAGCTAGGCATGGGGGTATGTTGGGAACATCAACATAGGCCCTAACTAGCCACTTTTAGTCAGGTATGATTGATAAAAGCTCCGACATAATCATCTGAGGGTCGTAACTCTGCAGTATTCTGATTTGAGAAGAGAACGGGAAATCAGGGTTAATTATGTAATTTTAATAGCACATCATGAACATAGATTAACCATGAGGTCACTTAGGGGTTAAATGAAGGTCAAATGAGCTCTAAAGACTAAAAAGTAGGTCAACACAGACAGAAATAGGGTTTCACGCATTCCGAGAACCAAAATAACTCACAAAACCCTAATTTCAGATCTAATTCAATTAAAGAGGTTCTGCTCAGGATAAAATTCATCTAAACCTCCTAAAATTCATATAAAAATATTCTAAGAGGTTTAGTACCCTTGGGTTGACCATTTGAACTTATTTTGACTTAGAACAGAGTTGTAGACAGAATTTTACCCTAATTTGGATTTCTATGCAAATTTTCTAGTCAAACGAAGTCAAAACTTAAATCCAACTTTACCATTAGATTTCTTGGGTCCAAATTAGGTTAAGGCCAAAATTTGGACCTAATCAGAGTCCATCTTGACCTAGTTTGCAATTTAGCCCTTTAAAACTCTATCTCTTACATTTAGCTCCTCAGGTTTCGAATTCTTTGCAGATATCTGATAAACGCCAGTTTATCATCATTCTTATGCATTAAAACAAATCTATCTCTTAGGATTTTGCTCCGCAAATCGATTTTTTGGGCTGCATTTAGGCATTAATTAGGTTAGGCATGCATTGCACTTTTTGTTGTCTTTTTAATGTGTTTTTGTGAGTGTTAGGGATATACAGATTGCCAGATCCCTAGAACCCTAGCACTGACGTCTGGTTGTGCGTGTGTGTTAAGAAGTGTTGTTATAGTCGCACTTGCAACGTTGGTTTTAAAATAAGTAAACGGAGGTGAGTCCGAGTGTCAGTCTCAGGGAGGCATGAAAATCGGATTTTGCTTATCACTTGTTGTCACGGAAAATGCGGAGTTTTGCTTGCGAAAGGTGCGGTTTTGAAAAGCGAGAGAGAGATAGAGAGAGAGATTAGGGTTAGAATGTTCCTTGTTTGATTATGCAACTTAAATGGAAATTAAAGTGACAACTGAACGGAAAATAACTTCATTACTCATGCACTTTTAGTTCATAGCTTACAACAATAAATACATGCTCAAACAAAAGTAATGGAAAGCTTAAAAGAGAGAGAGAGAGAGGGGGTGGGGAGCGACGAGGCAGCCATGGCGGTGGAGGAGGCTCCGTCGGCGGCTCGTCGTCTCCGGCGATTACAAGAGGGCCTAAAGCTAGCTAGGAGAGGGGTGGAGTAGTTGCAAGGGAAGTGAATGAATTAAATGAGTGGTTGGAGGGGGTTTAAATAGGGTTAAGGGCTTTCTAAAAGAAGAAGGGGGCTTTAGCGACATCCAGAACGTCGCTAAAACCACTCCAAAAGCGTCGGTGAAGCCTCCAGCCTGCCGGTCAACCGCGCGCGCTGTTTCTTATTCACGCTCGATCCGCGGCTGCTACGTGAGAGTCGTCTGATCAAAGATCGGACGGCTGAGATCTCTCCTCGGCTGCGCTTGGATCGTGCCTCGAGGCCCGTGTGCCCGGGCGTCATCGCCCGACGTGCGCGCACGTGTGGGCGCTCGCGAGCTGTGGGTGCACCGCGTGGCGAAATCTCGGCCGCCCGCTGCTGATCGGGCGACCCAATTTTGCCGCGCGCAACCTTCGTTTTCGAATTCACTCTCCGCTCGGCTTGAACCCGCGTTGCGTGCGGGCGTGCCGCTAACCGTTGCGCCATGCTCTCGCTTTGTCGCGGCGACTGCGGGCGGGTGCGCGAGTCTCGGCCGTTCGATCGAAGATCGACGGCTGAGATCTGATCTCGGTTGGATGAAGAGGCGGCGTGCGGTGGAGCGGGGGTGACGTGGTGCATTGAGGGCCGTTGATCTCCAGATCAACGGTCATAACTTCTTGAGCCCATTGTAGGAGCTCTGGATGTCGGATTTGGTCGATCTTGAGTCCGTTGGACTCCGTTCGTCGTTTTGAATCCATCCGTGCGGTCCGATTGCTCATCTGAGGCTTGCTTTGACAAGTGCTTACACAAATATCCATTAACACAGTTTTATAAGCAATCTTGGTACATGATGCATGCAATGCTCCCATTCTACTTATGTTGTGCCTTTTATTCTTAAGATGGGCCATATTTAACATAATTATCACCCCCTTGTGCAGTGTTATCATACCTGATGAGAGCCTCATCATGAGCCATAACTAGCTCTTTTTGACCCAATAAAGAAGATAAAAGCTCCTACATAACCTAGAAGAAGGCCTAAATGAAGGAATAAGTGTTCTGAGAAGAAAACATGAATTAAAGGTTAAAACTGTAATTTTACCATTGCAGTACATAAACGGGATTTCTCAGAGGCAAAACATAGGTCAAATGGTCTAAATGAGATAAAAAGTGGGTTGATTTAATCAGACATGGGTTCATGTACAATTTAGGAATTAAATGACATTTGGTAACCTTAAAACAGACCCGCTTAATTCAAAAAGGTTCCAGTTAGGATAAAAACCAATTAAACCCTCTAAAAATCATGGAAAAATATCCTCTAGGGTTTAGAACACTTAATTTGACCTTTGGAACCTAGTTTGACCTAGATTAGGGTCCTAGCTCATCAACTAACATAATTTGGGTTTTTACGCAAAATATCCAGTGAAACGAGGTCAAACCTAAAACCCAACTTCACCATTGGATTCCTTAGGTCCAAATTAGGCTTGTACCAAAATTTGGACCTAAGGGGAGGTCATCTTGACCTACTTTGCAATTTAGTACACCCAAATCACAATTTGGTCCCTATCTTTTGAAATCATCACAGAGAGCCCCCTAATTTCCTCGCCACTTTTGCAATCAGGTCCTTCCACCATTGTTAGGGCAGAATCAACCTCCGGCGAGGTTTAGAGAGGGATTACTCTCTGATTCCTCAGAGATTCCCTCCTAGAAATGGAAGGGAGATTCTCTGAGGAATTCCCTTCCATCTAAGGCCAATCACGATCTCTGGTGTGAACCCAATCTCTCGTGCGAACGCATGAGGGATTTGGGTATCTAACCTCTTTCCTTCTCCGGCGAGCCATCAGAGATAGAGGCGTGCCCTCCATGCTCTGAACACCCGGCCCAGTGCCTATAAAAGAACCCACATCTCCGGCCGCTCAATTTCAGCTTGACTTGGCCGGACGTCCACCTCCAATTCGTCTCTTCTTCTCCGGCCAAGAACCCAGCGAGCTTTGGCGAGCCCCCCTCCCCTCCCTCTTCGCTCTGCCACAAAACCAGTGGCAGAGTTATCTTCCTGATTCCCCTCCGCGTCGTGCAACACCGGCGCACGTCGCCTCAGCCCCGTCGTCGCCGCCGTCCTCCTCCACTGGGCAGCTTCTTCTCCGGTGACAGCAGGTACAGCTGTCCGCCTCTCCGTCCCCTTCATCCCTGTAAGTAGGTTAGAATATTTCTCCATCTTCCCCTCTCTCTTTTCCCCCTTTTATTTCATGTAATTGCCCCTCGACCATCGCTGACCACCTCCATCTTCCTCGCCTCCGACCGACCTCCGGCGAGCCGCATCCACCATTCCGCTCCTCCACATGGCTCGCCAATCATCTCATAAGCTCCGCCTCACCACAAGGAACAATCTTCGCCCCTCCACCGCCACTCCACACCTCCACAGTGGCCCCCCGAACTCACCCACACCTCCGGTCGCAGGACGACCTAGGTATGCACACCCAGGCCGTCCCACGACCTGCAGCACCATTCACCACCTTCGCCGTGCCACGGCGAAGGTGCCCAGTTGGTCTGATTAAGCCGAGAGGCTTGTTTTGAGTGTGATAGTATCGAAGCCCCTGCCGCCATTGACGACGGGTGAAGAAGCTTCAAGCCAGCTCCAGGCGTTAGGTCTTCCAGGCTTTAGGCGCAGTAGATTCGCGCAAGCAGTGCGAAGCCCTCAGGTCCAGCAAGGAGCGTTGCGAAGTCCGCAGCTTTGGCAATTGCACGAAGAAAGCTCTGCGGGCGCGCGCGAGATTGGGGCAGGCCAGATAGTCCCACATCGGCGAAACGCAACGCGTAGGTATGCTTTAAATTGAATTTGTGTTATCTGCTATTCGCCTCCGAACGCACAGGGGTGAGGTCCCTCACCTGATCCACGCCCGCCTCGTCTGCGGTTTCACCTCGCGGATCTGGTGGGATCCGACCCGACCCATCCTGAGCACTCCTCGCGCATCACCCACCTGCAGGTGCGCCTGGTCCCGGGTGCGAAATCCGACCCGATAACCCGTGTGGCTCTGGGAGAGCGTCCTTGAGTGAATTGCTGAGAGAGAGAGACGTTCGGGTAGAGGGAAAGGGTAGGTTTTGCTCTGTGCAGGCAGGCTGAACGTTGAGGAAGAAAGACTTAGCCGCGAGGGAGAAGAAGTAGAAGAAGAGGCTGAGCAAGGCAGAGAAGAAGGAAGAAAGAAAGGACTGCAGAGCCAAAGAAGGAGAAGAAAGAAGAGACCAAGGCAGAAAAAACCTTCGCAGAAAGCCAACACAGAATCAGAAGAAGATAGAAGGAAGAACAGAAGACCAAGGAAGAGGAAGAAGCATTCGCAGAAGAGAAACGAAGAAGGAAGAAGGAGAGACTGTTGAGAAGAAGAGAAAGAAGCAAGGCAAAAGAGAGGCTGCAGAGAAAGAAATATCAGAAGAGAAGAATAACATTTTTAAGACGTCTGATCACAAGATCAGACGTCCAATTTCATTTCTTTTGTCATAATTACTTTTAACTGCATACATTCATATTTGAATTAAAGTTTTGAGTAAATTAGAGTGTTCAATTACATTTAAGATTAGTAGTAAATTCCAATTGCTCCCTGTGTTTGACCTCGGATACTCCGATTTTCGAGTAATAAAAACTCTTTATTTGTTGACGACGCTTGATCACCTATACTACGATGTAATAACTGTTAAAACACGATCGAGCAGTGTCGCTTCAACAAAATGGCACCGTTGCCGGGGAGCAATGAGCAATTTACCACTAGTCTCTACATTCTTTTTATCATATTGAACACTAACTTGCCCTACTTTGCTTTGTTTTGATCTTGCAGGTATTTCACGAGAAAATCCCTCCCGCAAGTCAACCACTCCAGGGCAGGTAATTTCTTTTCTTCCTTAAACCATCCCTTAATCCTGAAAATCCAAAAGGAAGAAAATCAATTTAGGAATCAATTGCCTTCTTTCTATAGTAATCACCATTTTAAGGCAAACATTTCCTGATTTTGCAAAAATTTTTCAAATCTTCTTGAAGTTGGAGCGATTTTTTTTAGATTCCATCCCACAAATTCATGTGCCTAATAGAAATAACGCTTAATCTCTGTGGACAACACATTTCTTGCTTTAAAGTCCAAGGAGAATTTTTGTGAAAAAGAAAAAGGATTGGAAATAGAACCAAATTAGGGTTTCTACAGTAGGATCTTGGAGTGTTAGTCGCACATGCATGCATAAAAGGAAATAAACCTTCCCACATCAGTGTGTCACCCAAGCCCTTGATTGAAGAGATATTAACAAGACAAACCCTAAAAATTGAGCTCTAAAATCACTTGAATCTTAAAATTTTTGGACCTAATAACCTAGGAGTCAAATTAGGGTGATCTCTAGGCTCCAAACCTAGAATCATTCTGCCATCTATAGGACAGGTCAAGTGAAGTTGACCCCTTGGGTCAACCAACCTCTAAATTAGGTCATAATATCAAAACATCTAAAGTTCAAGTGAGAACCCTAAAGCACCTTTGAAATAAAAGTGATAGACTTAAGAGGTCAAGGTCCCCATTCTGGTCTACCTGGAATCTCAGTGACAAGAGAGGTCGGGTGGGGGAAACCCTGTAACCCGTAGGGACTCTCTACCGTGTAGGGGTCTTTGCGGGACTCTCCCTCTCTGGCTGCCCAGGTAATTCTCAGGTGGACGACTTTCTGATCCAGGGGTCCATCCGCCTCGAACCTCCATAGTCATCCAAACGTCTTTGGGTGTCTTGATTGGGTCAAAAACATCTCCAGTCCCTCATCTTTTCTCTTTAGAGCACACACACACATTTTTAGTGGGACTCGTTATTCAGATCTGATCGCTTCATAACTTGATCTTGATTCCAACTCTGATTCTACATCTTGATTCCACCACCTGATCCAAATATGCAGCCAAACCACCTAGGACTACCATTCGAGAAACCTGAATATCAGAGATCCATGAGAGATAAAATGATTGAGGATGCCATGAAATTCTACGAAAATGAAGAAACCTCAACAACAGTAGGAAACATTCAGGTTGATGTCCCAACAACTACAACCTTTGTCATAACTTGTGCCCAAGTACTATTAGCAGAAGCCAACAAAGGATCAACCCGTGACTTGCTCATTACTGCATACATTGAGATAGAAAAACTGCACAATATTGAATACCTCCAATGTATGACAAATCCTTGACTTTGGAAGCAACACCAAGATAGTCTTAAAAAATGGGAAGAGATAATGAGATTAGTAAAACAAGTTATTGACCAGAAATACCCGTATATACCACAAACAGAGGAGGAACTATCTTGGGACAACATCGAGGATAAATCTGATCTCGGGTTTGAGGCACAAAATGGTTGTGGATTCCCAACCCAGATGGAGTATAATGTACCTGATATTGAAGAAGGTTGGGAAGCTCCAAATGCAGGAAAATACCATGATGAGCCCATTCTAGAAATCCAAAACTCCTGCAATAATGAGAGTAGAACTGAACCTCTCGAGGGTATAAATTCCGTCCCTTATTCTGATAAGGTGACCCTCGAAGGTTATTCAGACCTAGATTCTAGTAATTCAACCCACATCCGAAGCCTAGAATCTAGATATGAAACCTATTTTGAAGATTTCAAGGCCCCATATGAAGAAGATCAATCTTTTAATGAAGAATATGATTTTGGGCCTCGATTTGATGAATATCCCTCGCCAACCTCCTTAGAGGAACGAATTGATTTTTCGGAAGTCATGACAATCTACGACACAGAAACTGAGGAGTTGGACGAGCGGGGTTTCAATTGGGTTTGCCCTACTAGCTTAGAACCTGAGCCTCTACCAGATAGGGACACCTTTTTAAGCTCAGAATTAACATTTAGGCTAGACCCCAGTCAGGCTGCTGAGTATATAACATATGATTTATTCTATGATGGTGGAACTCATGATCTTGAATCTCATTCAAATTTTGATTTTCGCAAACTCTCCGACGATTTCGAATCTGACCATAACATTGGAGAAAATCTGCTTCTTGATTATAACAAGCCAATTTTCTTTGAAGCCACCTGCTCCACATATACAGAACCAATCAAAACTCGTTCCCTACCCCGACCCACAACCGGACTCAATTTCTATTCTGATTCACCTCTCACTGAGCCATTTGCAGATGATTCAACTCCATATCTATATTGGGTATCGGGCACTGATCAGACCAAAAATCAGGAGCCATCTTTCCTTGATCACCCCTGTAGGGATTCCACACCTTACATTGATTATTTTTCGGAACCCTACTCTGACCAGGCTGAGTCGACTCAGCCTAAACCTGAGTTTTCACTTCCATATCCATCAGAACTTCACTGCATATGGTGGGTGCTGCATCTACTGATCTACATCTATCAACCCACCAGACTTATTGGGTTTGGGCTGCATCATCAGCCCACTGGTCTGAACAAGCACCTGGTTGGACCAACCAGGCTCTTAATTAAGGTGCTTGTTTTCCAAAACTCCACTGATTTGACCACTCCCTCTCCACCACATTTTCCACTCGGCTGAAGGCATTGAATTTAGCGCTTAACGGGAGGCAACCCGTCATCCCAAAAATAGAGACCCGTTTGATTATCCGTCCGTACTCCACGTCTATTGCACCTTGAGTTCATCCTTAGACAGTTGATCCCACCTCTGGTACACGTATCAAAGCTTAAAATCATCCGTATCATTCATTTTCAAACCATTCACCCACCCGATGTATCCTGTTCTAAGTCCCTGACCTCAACACTATTTCACACCATCTGTTTACAATGAGGACATTGCAAAACTTAGGCATGGGGGGGTGATAAAGTGCATACATACAGAACCAAGAAAAAATCAGAAGGAGTCTCACACACAAAAATTTTTTTGCATATGTCAAAAACACAAAAAAATTGAGAAATTATGAAAAAGAACAAAAAAATGGGGGAGGGAGGAAATTTTGTGAGCCACATATTCATAAGGAGAAAAAGAGCAAAAATGACTAAAAGGAGCACAGAATGAAAAAAGAAAAGAAATAGTCATTAGTAAAAGATTAAGGAATTAACTGAAGTTCTAAACCAGATCAAGAAAAGAAATAAAAGAAAAGTGCTAAGGAGACATAACAAGAGATTAGCGGGAACGCTGGTCTTAGGCCTCTTGGGCTAGATTTGTTAGCTTAAAAATTCACGTATCCGTTAAAATCTGGATAATCCTCAAGAGGTTGAGGAAAATGCGAAGCTTGAGTATTAGGTCTAAGGCTTAGGAAGTATTCGGCCTCGTTAACTGACCTCTGGTTTGCGGGGTTCGGTAACCTAAGCACCCCAAATTCACACACAGTCTAGTTCAGTGCACATAAATATCCAAATCACGCAAAAGCGTTTAATATTATGAAAAAGTCACCTAGATTAGGAGTAGCCAATCAACACAAGTTGATTTGGATGAGTTCCCAGCGCGGAGAGGTAGGAAATTCCCCTCGAAGATGCGTAACAACATATCGTCTCCTCGGTGCTTGTCTCTTAGGATATTTAAATATCCTACTGGGGGCATGTAAGCACTCTGCTGGTTCAGATACCATGGGCGGCATTATCACAAAATGTCGATCGCCAGGGTCTGAATTCGGCCACGGAACGCCATGGGCGGGATTATCTCGAAATCTCGAAAGCCAGGGTTCTGGGGGTTGCCATGGGCGGGATTATCTCGAAATCTCGAAAGCCAGGGACCCTTGAGGATTGATGATGGGGACGAGGAATCCGATACAGACCGTGTTGAGAAGCTAATCCAAAACTAGAAATAAAAAGAAAAAAGAGAGAGAAAAGTTCTCCAAACAAATAAATCTTCTATCTCTCTCTTATAAAAACACACTGCAAACTGAACTTAGGTTAAAAATGTCTGAAGCACGGGTGCTTTAACCGCAGAGTCCAACAAACCCTAGGTTAGTTTCTGTGGGCTGTAGAAACCTTTGCGGAGGACTGAGGCTAAAGCGGAATAGGTCTGGATTTTGGTTGGTACTTGAGTACCTCTAGGCCTATTGTCGGTATTCCTACCTAATGACAAAAGAAAAAGAAAAGCACTTACACTCAGGGTCTAGAACAGAAGTTAAAACCTTGAAATTTTGCTAAGGGACTAGCAAAAGCTAGGCATGGGGGTATGATGAGAGCCTCATCATGAGCCATAACTAGCTCTTTTTGACCCAATAAAGAAGATAAAAGCTCCTACATAACCTAGAAGAAGGCCTAAATGAAGGAATAAGTGTTCTGAGAAGAAAACATGAATTAAAGGTTAAAACTGTAATTTTACCATTGCAGTACATAAACGGGATTTCTCAGAGGCAAAACATAGGTCAAATGGTCTAAATGAGATAAAAAGTGGGTTGATTCAATCAGACATGGGTTCATGTACAATTTAGGAATTAAATGACATTTGGTAACCCTAAAACAGACCCGCTTAATTCAACAAGGTTCCAGTTAGGATAAAAACCAATTAAACCCTCTAAAAATCATGGAAAAATATACTCTAGGGTTTAGAACACTTAATTTGACCTTTGGAACCTAGTTTGACCTAGATTAGGGTCCTAGCTCATCAACTAACATAATTTGGGTTTTTACGCAAAATATCCAGTGAAACGAGGTCAAACCTAAAATCCAACTTCACCATTGTATTCCTTAGGTCCAAATTAGGTTTGTACCAAAATTTGGACCTAAGGGGAGGTCATCTTGACCTACTTTGCAATTTAGTACACCCAAATCATAATTTGGTCCCTATCTTTTGAAATCATCGCAGAGAGCCCCCTAATTTCCTCGCCACTTTTGCAATCAGGTCCTTCTGCCATTGTTAGGGTAGAATCAACCTCCGGCGAGGTTTAGAGAGGGATTACTCTCTGATTCCTCAGAGATTCCCTCCTAGAAATGGAAGGGAGATTCTCTGAGGAATTCTCTTCCATCTAAGGCCAATCACGATCTCTGGTGTGAACCCAATCTCTCGTGCGAACGCACGAGGGATTTGGGTATCTAACCTCTTTCCTTCTCCAGCGAGACATCAGAGACAGAGGCGTGCCCTCCACGCTCTGAACACCCGGCCCAGTGCCTATAAAAGAACCCACATCTCTGGCCGCTCAATTTCAGCTTGACTTGGCGGGACGTCCATCTCCAATTCGTCTCTTCTTCTCCCGCCAAGAACCCAGCGAGCTCCGGTGAGCCCCCCTCCCCTCCCTCTTCACTCTGCCACAAAACCAGTGGCAGAGTTATCTTCCTGATTCCCCTCCGCGTCGTGCAACACCGGCGCACGCCGCCTCAGCCCCGTCGTCGCCGCCGTCCTCCTCCACTGGGCAGCTTCTTCTCCAGCGTCAGCAGGTACAGCTGTCCGCCTCTCCGTCCCCTTCGTCCCTGTAAGTAGGTTAGAATTGTTCTCCATCTTCCCCTCTCTCTTTTCCCCCTTTTATTTCATGTAATTGCCCCTCGACCATCGCTGACCACCTCCATCTTCCTCGCCTCCGACCGACCTCCGGTGAGCCGCATCCACCATTCCGCTCCTCCACACGGCTCGCCAATCATCTCATAAGCTCCGCCTCACCACAAGGAACAATCTTCGCCCCTCCACCGCCACTCCGCACCTCCACAGTAGCCCCCCGAACTCACCCACACCTCCGGTCGCAGGACGACCTAAGTACGCACACCTAGGCCGTCCCACGACCTGCAGCACCATTCACCACCTTCGCCGTGCCACGGTGAAGGTGCCCAGTTGGTCTGATTAAGTCGAGAGGCTTGTTTTGAGTGTGACAGTATCGAAGCCCCTACCGCCATTGACGACGGGTGAAGAAGCTTCAAGCCAGCTCCAGGCGTTAGGTCTTCCAGGCTTTAGGCGCAGCAGATTCGCACAAGTAGTGCGAAGCCCTCGGGTCCAGCAAGGAGCGCTGCGAAGTCCGCAGCTTTGGAAATTGCACGAAGAAAGCTCTGCGGGTGCGCGCGAGATTGGGGCAGGCCAGATAGTCCCACATCGGCGAAACGCAACGCGCAGGTATGCTTTTAATTGAATTTGTGTTATTTGCTATTCGCCTCCGAACGCACAGGGGTGAGGTCCCTCACCTGACCCACGCCCGCCTCATCCGCGGTTTCACCTCGCATATCTGGTGGGATTCGACCCGACCCATCCTGAGCACTCCTCGTGCATCACCCACCTGCAGGTGCGAAATCCGACCTGATAACCCGTGTGGCTCTGGGAGAGCGTCCTTGAGTGAATTGCTGAGAGAGAGAGACGTTCGGGTAGAGGGAAAAGGGTAGGTTTTGCTCTGTGCAGGCAGGCTGAATGTTGAGGAAGAAAGACTTAGCCGCGAAGGAGAAGAAGTAGAAGAAGAGGCTGAGCAAGGCAGAGAAGAAGGAAGAAAGAAAGGACTGCAGAGCCAAAGAAGGAGAAGAAAGAAGAGACCAAGGCAGAAAAAACCTTCGCAGAAAGCCAACACAGAATCAGAAGAAGATAGAAGGAAGAACAGAAGACCAAGGAAGAGGAAGAAGCATTCGTAGAAGAGAAAAGAAGAAGGAAGAAGGAGAGACTGCTGAGAAGAAGAGAAAGAAGCAAGGCAAAAGAGAGGCTGCAGAGAACGAAATATCAGAAGAGAAGAATAACACTTTTAAGACGTCTGATCACAAGATCAGACGTCCAATTTCATTTCTTTTGTCATAATTACTTTTAACCGCATACATTCATATTTGAATTAAAGTTTTGAGTAAATTAGAGTGCTCAATTACATTTAAGATTAGTAGTAAATTCCAATTGCTCCCTGTGTTCGACCTCGGATGCTCCGATTTTCGAGTAATAAAAGCTCTTTATTTGTTGAAGACGCTTGATCACCTATACTACGACGTAATAACTGTTAAAACACGATCGAGTAGTGTCGCTTCAACAATACCCCCATGCTTACTCCTTGCTAATCCCTAGCAAGGTTTATTCTAGCCTTTATTTCTTTTCAGAATTCAAGAAGTAATTGCTTAGACATTTCGTCACTTGTCAATAGGAGGAAATATACGAAGATCTTAATCTACAAAGACTAAGAAGTGCCCAGGTGTCTGCCAAAATACGAATCGCCCGAATCCTTGCTTTAATGTATATAACTATGCATATGTATATGTATATATATATATTTTAAATTTTTTTGGAATTCAGTGTGGGTTGGTAACTTTTTACGGCTACCCAACCCACCCAAAACTCGGTCAAAACCCTAAGTGCTAAGCATCTTGGTGTGAATGTTGTGATAGACTCACTTAACGGTAATTGAGACAGACTTCGGGTTTCTACGCCGCTAGGTGACCGTAAAAGGAAATAAATTTGCTTGAAGGTGTATTTGTTCGATTGGTAGCTTTCTCCTTATGTTTGTTTTAATTGGGGTCAACACAAGGATTTTTCCAGTATATATCTCCTCGGCTTGTACTACTTCCCCTCTTCTTCCTTAAGTGTTTTGGTCTTTTTGTGCAGTTATTGAGCTAAGCTCTGGACAATCGACCAATGGGCTGTTACCCACGATCACTTACCAGCCATACTTGTGCGGTGAAGTGTGGTTTATTTTCTTTTCTTCTCCTTTTTTTTTCTTTTTCGTAGGTGGCTTCCCTGATCTCAAATGTACCTAGAGGCAATGAAGAAGAAATGGCCTATGGCTGGGTTCTGGACAACCTGCTAATGGGCTGTTACCCACGACAACTTGCCAGCCATACCATTCTAGAGAGTTCATTAGCTACCCAATTTCTGTCAAAATCTCCGAGAAGTGAGTCTGTGCAAAAATGTGTGCAGATGCTTAGACTCAAAGTTTTTCTGAGTTAGAGGGTGAGTTGATAAGTCGTATACTTATCACCTTATTTAGTAGGTGGATTAGAATAGCTTAAGGTTACAAGGATTCAAAGCTAAATCCATATTTTAACGGACACCAGGGCTGATTAAGCCTGAAGGCCTGAAAAGTCTAAGTGTTTAAGTTCTTTTTGTATTATTTCCCACTATTGACAAGTTTCTAATGCCTAAGTTTTCTTCCTAAATTCAAAATTTTTCTTTTATTTATTTATTCAGACTGATTAAATGAGCTCAGGATTATGCAATTTACCACCCCCCATGCTTAAGTTGGACAATGTCCTCATTGGCAAGTACATGGATGCATAAGGGTTCAAAAAGATAGTACCTGAGTGACGTAAAATACCGGATCAGTCTGAATCCCCTGAGTTGCCTCCCAGGAAGCACTGAGTTTAACGCCTCTAGCTGGGCGGTGCTCCTGTCATCCCTCAATGAGGGTGACACTTTCCTTTGGGGGAACCTGGGCCAGGAAATGCTTCAATCTTTGACCATTAACTGTAAAAGTGTGCCCAGTGTTAAGATCAGCGATTTCAACCGCCCCATTAGAGTAGGGCTTAACCACCTGAAATGGTCCAGTTCATTTGGACCTGAGTTTCCCCAGGAAGAGTTTTAGGTGGGCATCAAACAGCCAGACTTGCTGGTTAGGCTCAAAGGTTTTTCTATGAATGAGTCGGTCATGGACGGCTTTCATTTTCTCCTTATACAGTCGACTATTATCAAAGGCGTCCCGACGAATTTCTTCGAGCTCAGATAATTGGAGCGTCCTCTGCGCACCGACTAACTGGGGATCCATGTTACATTGCTTGACAACCCAGTAAGCCCGGTGTTCCAATTCAACAGGAAGATGGCAGGCTTTGCCAAAGACCAGGCGATAAGGCGACATGCCTATCGGGGTCATGAAAGCAGTCTTGTATGCCCACAGGGCATCATCAAGTCGTATGGACCAGTCTTTCCTATCAGGTCTCATAGTCTTCTGTAAAATGTCCTTGATTTGTCTATTGGAGTCCTCAGTCTGCCCATTTGTTTGTGGATGATACGGGGTAGCAATTCGGTGGTTCACCACGTATTTTCTAAGTAGGGCATGGAATTGGGAATGGATAAAATGGCTTTCACCATCACTGATCATGGCCTTGGGTATCCCAAACCGGGAAAAGATGTTCTTCTTAACAAAGTCCATGACAGTCCTGTGATCGCATCGGCGGGTGGCGACGGCTTCACTCCATTTGGAAACATAATCTACCGAGACCAGGATGTACTCGAAGCCGTTGGATGGTGGAAAGGGGCCTATAAAATCGATACCCCAAACGTCGAAGATTTCGACAACCAAAATAGGCTGAAGGGGCATCATATCTCTCTTGGTCATGGTCCCCAACGTTTGGCAGCGTGAGCAAGTCTTGGCAAAGTTGTGTGCATCCTTAAATAGGGATGGCCAGTAAAATCCAGACTGTAAAACTTTTGCAGCTGTTTTCTTTCCAGAGAAGTGGCCACCACAAGCCTGGTCATGACAAAAGGAAAGCACTCTGAACTTCATCTTCGGGGATACACCTCCTGATGATTTGGTCAGCACAGAGGCGAAATTGCATGGGATCATCCTAGAAATAGTGCTTGGTCTCAGCCAAGAACCTGTCCCGTTGCTGTCTGGACTAGCTGTGCGGGGTTTGTCCTACAACCAAGTAGTTGACATAGTCAGCATACCACGACATTTTCTTATCTTGCACGGCCAGGATGTGTTCATCAGGGAAGGCGTCAGATAGAGGTAGGGAGGGTCCAATGTGGTCTGGATGAAGTCTAGACAAGTGGTCAGCCACCACATTCTTCGATCCGGCTTTGTCTCGGATTTCCAGGTCAAATTCCTGCAAAAGTAGGATCCATCGATGAGCCTGGGCTTTGCGTCCTTTTTGGCCAACAGGTGCCGGATGGCTGAATGGTCAGTGTAAATAGTCATGCGGGATCTCAGCAAGTACGATCGGAACTTTTCAAGTCCAAAGACTACAACGAGCAACTCTTTCTCTGTGACCGTATAATTACGTTGGGCCTCGTCCAATGTTTTTCTCGCGTAGTAGATCACCACGGGCTTCTTGTCTTGCCTTTGTCCCAGGACAGCGCCTATGGCAAAATCTGATGCATCACACATAATCTCAAAGTCTTGGGACCAGTCTGGGGGTTGAAGTACAGGTGTGGTGGAGACTAAGTCCTGAAGGGTGTGATAAGCCTGGATGCAATCAGAAGACATGTGGAAGATGGCGTCGTTGGCTAGAAGGTCGGTCAAGGGTTTGGAAAGCTTGGAAAAGTCTTTAATGAACCTTCGGTAGAAGCCAACATGTCCTAGGAAGGAGCGAATCTGTCGGACCGAACCAGGTGGAGGAAGTTTGGAAATTAAATCAACCTTAGCCCGATCTACTTCGATGCCCCTATGCGATACGATGTGACCGAGGATAATTCCTTCTTGAACCATAAAATGGCTCATTTCCCAACTTAACACCAGGTTAATGTCGATACATCGTTTCAGGATTTTCTCCAAGTTGCTCAGATAATGGTCGAATGAATTCCCAAATACAGAGAAATCATCTATAAATACCTCTAAGTATTCACCCACCATTTCTGAAAAAATGGCTAGCATGCAACGCTGGAAGGTCGTAGGTGCGTTGCATAACCCGAACGGCATTCGACGGAATGCAAATGTGCCATACGGGCAAGTGAATGTGGTCTTTTCCTGATCTTCCAGAGCAATTGCGACTTGGTTATATCCTAAATATCCATCCAGGAAGCAAAAATACTTTTGCCCTGCCAATCTTTCAAGGATTTGGTCAATGAATGTCAAGGGGAAATGATCCTTCTTAGTGGCTTCATTGAGATTCCTATAATCAATACACACCCGCCATGCGATGGTGGTGCAGGTGGGGATGGATTCGCCATGATCATTGGTGACAATAGTGAGCCCAGCTTTCTTGGGAACCACTTGAGTGGGGCTCACCCAGGGGATATCGGAGATAGGGTAGATGATGTCGGCGTCAAGCCACTTGATAATTTCTTTTTTAACGACCTCCCGCATGTTTGGGTTTAAATGTCTCTGCATCTGGCGGGAAGGTCAGGCCCCGTCTTCCAGGTAAATCTTATGGGTGCAATAGGTGGGGCTAATTCCTCTTAAGTCTGAAATGGTCCATCCAATGGCGGCCTGATGTTCTGAAAGGGTCGCAGTCAACCTGAGTTCCTGATCCTTAGTTAGATGAGAATTAATAATCACTGGGAAGGTCTGGTCAGGTCCCAGGAAGACATACTTTAGATTCTCAGGGAATGGTTTAAGTTCAGGTGCGGGTGGAACCACAGTCGATGGGAAGGGAAAGGGCGGGAGTTGATCAACATCGATCTCTTCAAATGGTGTCGTGTGATGGTACTCAGCCTTACAGAGGTCCATGGGTAATGATGGTGATGGGTCAGAACAGTCACTACAGGTTTGGTGGTCTGATACAGAATTGACGGTGAGGCATTCCTCGATTAGAGTTTCCACGGGATCATGTTCCTCAATGCAATCGCAATCAGAAGACTTTGTCGCCCGGAAGATATCCAATTGCATTTTCCTATCCCCGAAGGCGATTTCCATACACCTTGTGTCGCAATCAATGTTTGCCTTAGCCGTAGCTAAGAAAGGTCTGCCTAAGATTATGGGTGCGTTCTGTAATTTTTCAGGGACTTCCATGTCGAGCACCAAAAATTCGACTGGGAAATAGAAGTCCTTGACCCGTATAATCACGTCCTCGACAACCCCCTTCGGGGTTTTCACTGATCTATCAGCTAGCTGGATGGTGACAGGGGTTGGTGTCAGCTCCCCAAAACCAAATTGGTGGTATAGGGTTGTTGGAATCAGATTGATAGAAGCACCTAGGTCCAGGAGCGCTCTATCAAACGTCATGTCCCTGATATTGCAAGAAATCAAGGGTGCTCCTGGGTCAGTTCGCTTGAGTGGAAGGTTGCTTGATATTACAGAACTTGCTTGTTCAGAGAGTACAACCTTCCTAGGTGCTTGAGGTCTCGGCTTACGCCTAGGTGTACATGCATCCTTTAAAAACTTGGCGTAAGCAGGGATGTGTTTGACGGCTTCAAGGAGTAGAATATTAATCTGTACTTGCTTAAAGATTTCCAACAGTTCCTCAGTTTCCATAGCATTCTTCTTTTTCTTGATTGTTTCCAAGGCCTTAGGGTAGGGTGTCTGAATGTGGATTGGTTCCATGTCTGGGTCCTTGGTTGGTACCTCTTCTGAGTCAGGTATTTTAGTGGGTGAAGTCTCGGGGAGAGTCGGCCATTTGGGATCCTAGGTTTTGGTGCCGCTTCTCAAGGTCACCGCATTCTCAGAGGCATTGGGGCCATGGGTTGATCCTTGAGAAGACGAGGACGAAGAAGCACCAAACCTAGGAGGTGTTTGCGGGGCTGGCTGGACCATGTGAGCCTGCCCGGGGTTGCTTTGGAACCCTTGCGAATTGGGGCCTCTGTTAATTATGTTTCGCAGGTTCGGTTGTGGTTGGGAAGGTAGGGATCCTTGTTGTTTACAGTCCAAGAGTTGGCTTAACTGTCCCTTTACCAAGGCCATTTCCTCCTGATGTTTCTGGTTCATGTCAGCCATCATCTTTATTAGGGTATCCATTTGATTTTGTGGGGGAGGGGCCGCCCTATTCTGGTTATATTGGGGTCTAATTGGTGGTCCTTGCTGATAAGGGGGCAAGTGTGGCTGCTGGTTTGGCCTGGGCTGGTTCTGGAATTGTGGTGGTTTCTGGTTTGTCCAACCAAAGTTGGGGTGGTTACGCCAGCCAGTGTTTAAGTGTTGGAGAAAGTGTCTGGTTTCGCATAACCTTGGACAGCTTGCACATCTTCAAGGATAGCCGATGTTGATGGTGAGGGAAGGGAGTAATCAAGGGTTGAGGGAGCAAAGGTCCCTCCCTGAAACATGGTTAGGGGTTGTTCCAGGTTCAGTTGGGTGAAGGGCTGGACCAGGTCAACATTATGTGCTCCCTTTGCTAGGGAGAAAGTATGCAAGGGGTTCCTGGTCTGGTTCAGTAGCTCATCAATCTTTTTGTCCACCAATTCCACTCGATCCAATTTCTTGGCAATGATGTCCATGTCAACCATTTCAGAATTTGCTTGCACCTCATAAATCCCGCCACGGGGTTGACTGGACATGTTAAACTGGTCCATGGAGGCATTGTTGAGCGAATTCTCGCTCATAGACTCAAAGAGCTCAAATGCGCTCTCCTCGTCTTTGTTCAGGAAGTTTCCCCCGCATGAGGCATCGACGAAGTTCCGTAGGTTGCTATCCAGACCGTGGTAGAAGATCTGGACCAATTGCCACCTTGGTACTTCGTGGTGTGGGCATTTCCTCAAAAGTTCATTAAATCTTTCCCACGCCTCATGAAATTGTTCCCCACCCTGGAGTGTAAAGGTAAAGATAGCTCTTCTGAGGGCATTGGTCTTTCCTATGGGGAAGAATTTCTTTAAAAATGCATGCCTCAGTTCTTCCCAGGTGGTGATGGGTCTACCTAGGGTTCTAAGCCAATGAGAAGCCTTGTCTCTTAATGAGAAGGGAAACATCTTGATTAGAACAATGTCAAGGATAATGTTCCTAGGTTTCATAGTTCGTGCTATGCAGTTGAGATCCTCTAGGTGCTGAAAGGGGTCCTCATTTGAGCTTCCATGAAAGTGGCTCTGGAACAGACTTAAGACATTCGATTTCAGCTCAAAATCATCTCCCCCCTCAGGGATCCTAAGGTGTGGCTCGACTCCAATAGCAGAGGGATTATAGAAATCGTGGAGGGGCCTCGGCTGATCCTGAAATGGTGGTATATCAAGTGGTGGTTGCCCTGGTATGTCTTGGAAAGGTGGTGGTGGTTGTTCTTGTGGGTTCTGTAACCGTTGTATGGCTTGCATGATGGTGTGGATTTGTTGTTGCTGAAGCTGGTGGTATGCATTAATTTGGGCTTGGATGATGGCCATTACGTCTGGTGGGGGTTGATTCTCAGCCTCATCTACCCTAGGTTCAGCCATGTTTCCAACAGAATTACGTCACCTAGATTCATGCCCCAAAACACACAACTCGGGATGCAGTGAGAGTCTCCCGTGCATACACTAGAGAAGAACAGGAGGGGATGCGGTGGGCGACAGATGTGAGAAATGTGTTTCAATCAAGCACACAAGCCTAGTCCTTATGGTGTATTCCTTAGGAGACCTAGAAATCTCACAAAAGGGTGATTAAGTCCGTAAGCACTGGACTCCTCTTCCCAAGGCTAATTTGGCCAGGTTGATTACGAGGGGATTGCAGGGAAGGTTCTTCCTTTGGCTTGCGCCTCCGATTCCGTAGACCCCACAACCGCGGTCGTCTGACATTGCCCCGCAGCCAGTCACCAGATTCTACCAAGGGAATGAAAGCCAAGTGCCTAGCGAACAAAACCTCGCCTTTCGAGACTTAACTCAGTCCTCCCTAGGGCACGTCTACTCAGTTTTAAAGGGTTAGGATAGTGCTTGTGCTTAGGGTTATGTGATGAGGCATTGATTGGGGTAGTGCCTCTTAATTTTCCACTTTCAAGGTGTGTGCTTCTAGCAAAACATGGTTTTCAAGCAAGGATTTTTTTTAAGATGTGGTGTCTTTTAGTGTTTCATCCTTACTTTAGTATTTTTTAGGGTTGACGTGTCTTAATGTTTTCAAACAAGTTTCAGTGGGCACGTCAAGTTCTGCACACAACTTGGTGAAAGTAGATTCCCTTTTATTCTGTAGAGGCTCTAAAACCCTAATGTACTCATCCTAATGATCATGCAGCTTCTATTAGATGAGTCGATTTTATGGTTGAGTGGTGCGACCCAAGTCAACTCACGGTGGCTTCGCAAACACCACTCAAGAAAAAGAAAAGAACACTCCAAGAATTTATTCAGAATGTTAGAGTGTACATTTTTTTTGTGGGGTGATGTGTTAAGGATGTGGGTCAAGCAATCATACACCATGCCAATTTTTTTCAATTTTTACAATTTTTTTTTTTAGTTTTTTCACGCAAGCAAACAATCATGAGAGAAGAATTACTCACTATCGGTCCTTGTAGTGCCTACTTCTTTGCTACCGTCGTGGGATGCGTCGCTTCGCCGTCCACGCGCCGAATTCTTGCAACCATCAAGTAAAAAGAAAATAGGGCATTAGACGATGTGAGAATGAATGTGGAATGGAGGTGACAAAACAAATCCGTTGCCTCCCCGGCAACGGTGCCAAAAACTGATGTACGGTTGTGTGTGTGTGTTAAGAAGTGTCGTTATAGTCGCACTTGCAACGTCGGTTTTAAAATAAGTAAACGGAGGTGAGTCTGAGTGTCGGTCTCAGGGAGGCATGAAAATCGGATTTTGCTTATCACTTGTTGTCACGGAAAGTGCGGAGTTTTGCTTGCGAAAGGTGTGATTTTGAAAAGTGAGAGAGAGATAGAGAGAGAGATTAGGTTTAGAATGTTCCTTGTTTGATCATGCAACTTAAACGAAAATTAAAGTGACAACTGAACGAAAAATAACTTCATTACTCATGCACTTTTAGTTCATAGCTTACAACAATAAATACATGCTCAAACAAAAGTAATGGAAAGCTTAAAAGAGAGAGAGAGAGAGTGGAGAGCGACGAGGCAGCCACGGCGGTGGAGGAGGCTCCGTCGGCGGCTCATCATCTCCAACGATTACAAGAGGGCCTAAGGCTAGCTAGGAGAGGGGTGGAGTAGTTGCAAGGGAAGTGAATGCCTTGAATGAGTGGTTGGAGGGGGTTTAAATAGGGTTAAGGGCTTTCTAAAAGAAGAAGGGGCTTTAGCGACATCCAGAACGTTGCTAAAACCACTCCAAAAGCGTCGGTGAAGCCCTCCAGCCCGTTGGTCAATCGCGCGCTGTTTCTTCTTCACGCTTGATCTGCGGCGGCTGCGTGAGAGCCGTCCGATCGAAGATCGGACGACTGAGATCTCTCCTCGGCTGCGCTTGGATCGTGCCTCGGCGTGCATTTGCGTGGGCGTCATCGCCGGGCGTGCCCGCGCGCGTGGGCTCTTGCGAGCTGTGGGTGCGCCGCGTGGTGAAATCTCGACCGCCCACTGCTGATCGGGCAACCCAATTTCGCCGCGCGCAACCTTCGTTTTCGAATTCACGCTCCGCGACTTGAACTCGCATCGCGTGTGTGCTGGCGTGCGCGCTAACCGTTGCGCCAAGCCCACACTTTATCGCGGCGACTGCGGGCGGGCATGTGAGTCTCGGCTAGATGAAGAGGCGGCGTGTGGTGGAGTGGGGGTGACGTGGCGCAATGAGGGCCGTTGATCTTCAAATCAACGGTCAGAACTTTTTGGGCCCATTGTAGGAGCTCCGGATGTCGGATTTGGCCGATCTTGAGTCTGTTGGACTCCGTTCGTCATTCTGAATCCATCCGTGCGGTCCGATTGCTCATCTGAGGCATGCTTTGACAAGTGCTTACACAAATGGCCATTAACACAGTTTTATAAGCAATCTTAGTACATGATGCATGCAATGCTCCCATTATACTTATGTTGTGCCTTTTATTCTTAATATGGGTCATATTTAACATAATTATCACCCCTTTTTGCAGTGTTATCAAGCACTTAGGAAGGCAACTGGTGAAGGAGAAGCTCTCACCAGCTGGAACTCAGCTTGATCCAGCTCACCTGAACTAGGGTTAGCTCGTTCTAGCTCCATTCAGCTCATCTCAGCTAAATGGCAGCTCAAGAGAGCTCATCTTAGATCACCCTAGCTCAGGTCAGCTCAGATCCAGCTCAACTTAGCTGAGTCTAGATCTTTTCAGCTCCCATTAGTCCACAGAGAGCTCTAGCTAGCTCAGCTGAGTTGACTGGAGTTCACCCTAGCTCAGGTCCAGCTACATCCAGCTCCACTCAACTCTAGCCAACTGAAGATGACTTCATTTCAGCTCAGGAAGCTCAAGCCCAGCTCTCGGGGACTTAGCTTAGCTCAACTCAGTTGAGCTAAGCCACCTTAGCTAGCTCAACCAGCTTGATCCTCCCCGGGAGCACTAGACCCAGCTCACCTCAGCTCATTATGGTAGAAGCCAGCTCACTTTAGCTTGGCTTAGCAGCTAGCAAAGAACTAGCAAGCTAAGCTAGCTAGAGTAGCTCCATGCCACCCTCTTCAGCTGCTGCCAGCTCCAGTTCAAGCTCCAGACTTCTCCTCCTCAGCTCCTCTCTTCAAACCCTAGCTCACATTACCTACTCCTCTACTCTATTACTAGCTAAGCTAGCTTAGCTTAGCTTAGCTAAACCCTAGCTCCCTTGGCCATCCACCACCTACAACTTAACCTTAACTAGCTCCACCAAGTAAGCCCACCTAAGCTTCCACCTAAGCTACCCTACTCCACCTCAACTTGGCGCCAACAAGACACACCTCTTCAACCCACACCATCACCAAAAGACACCATGAAAATGGTGCCAAAAACCACCTCCAACCACCTTAGTTTTTGGCGCCAACCCTCCCTTCATCCCAACCATCCATCTAACACCTAAACCCATCCTAACCCTTCTTAACTTGGCACCAAAAATAACCTTCTAGAAGACACCCAAGTTGGTGCCAATTTGTGGTGTCTCTTCACCACCAAAAGCCACCAACATCACCATAACTACCCCCCTCCCAACCCTTCATTTGGTGCCAACTAACCTTAGCCCTAGGATCAACCTAACTACCCATAACCATCACCTAAACACATCCTAGCCATCCACCTAACCCACGCCTACTACCCCCTCTCCACCTCTATAAATACCCATCATATTCCATCAAAAAAAAATCACCCTTGGCTACAATTTTTCTACCTATATTTCCACCTACATAGAAGGTCAAGAGAAGAAGAAGAAGACTAAGGGGATACTCTGTTCCCTTGGTGCCTTCCCCTCTTCTCTTCTCTCTTGTGCCCACGCCAGCTAAGGAAGGAAGCCAAGCATTGGAGGACAACTTAGGGTACATGCCTACCCTAGGAAGTGGAGGATTTGACGGTGGTACACTGCCACCCTTGGAGGAGGAATCAAAGGTGGTCCATGCCACCTTAGGAGAAGCCTTTGAAGGTGGAATCCCATCCACTTTGGAGGAGTCAAGCACGCCCCCCTTGGGCTTGCTAGGAGGAGTTCATCAACTTGGAGAAGCTTTGCAAGAAGAAGGAGCTCTTTTTGATTGCGGGAGCAGCTGCAATTGCAGCAAGAGCCTTGCCATCTTCACCATCATTTTAGAGGATAACTATTTTTTTATTTTTGCACTTTTAATTCTAGTAGTTGAAGCATTCTTCTACTAGGTTTTTGTGTAAAACAATTCCTCATTTTTATTAAAGTTGCCTTCTTGCAATTTTGTCGCATCTGATTGTTTTTGTTCTAGCACTTTTCACTCCCTCTTCCTAATTACTCTAGGCCTCCACGTGCCTAGAGTGAGCTTAGGGAGAGGCTCTACTTGTCACCTTAGTAGTAGTATAGTGGATTAGGTGTTAGTTGTTTCCAAATCTCTCTAAAATTCATATTGCCGTTATTTCAAAAATCCATAAAAATTATATATTTAAAAAGAACAAAAATAAAGTTGAGTTTCATTTCAGAGCAAGAGACTTGAATTTCAGAAAATATTGCCTCCTTGGACAACCCTAGATACTCCCCTATCTAGGTTACAAATTTTAAAAGCGAATGGATTTACGCATTGCAGCGATTTAAAACAAAATCACGTAATTTTCCGCATCAATATCCCCCTAACTTCTCATTGTTTTATTCATTTAGGTCCCTGCTGCTGTTAGAGGTGGGAACGCTTCTCAGTCGAGATTCACGGAGAGGTTTCTCTCTCAAATCAAGACCAAATCCCTCCAAATTTGGAGGGATTGATCTTGAGCAATCTCTCTATCATTTAGATCAGATCTTGGACCTTGATTTGCACCACGGATCTTGAACGAACTCGAAGAAATCAAGGGATCCTTTTCCCTGATTTCATGGCCCAATTAGGCTCCTTCCCTCACTGGATCTCGTCTTGAAGCTCTATAAATGACCCCCTCGACGAGGCCATTCTCCTTAGCTTAGAAAAGGCCAAGAACTACCTCTTCCTCTCTACTCTGGTCGACATCTCTTTGAGCTCTAGTGAGCCTCTCCGCCTCCTTCATCGAGCAAGCCAACGGTCAAATTGACTGGCTCAGCATCTTCCTCTCTTCTTCACGATCGCGTCTAGCCAAAGACCGGCCGCTTCCGACCTCTCCTACCTCGTCAATCCCTCACTGCCATCTTCACCTTCTCCAGCACCGACCCATCATAGCCGGTCGCCTTCACACATTCTCTCTCACTTTGAGTATCTCTTTTCTCTTCTTCTCACCCTCTTAACTCTTTCTACCCCCTTAGATCTTAGGTTCACATTCAACAATGCTCACACCACCGTTGTCTTCCTCAAAGCTGACGAAGCTATAGCGAGCTCGCATGGCCACCACACTCCATTACACCACCTACCACAGCGCCCAAAGCCTTCACCGTATCACACAGAGAAAAAGCCCTAAAGAAATTTAGGGCTTTGCACTCTTCATTCCCCTGTCGAGCATGCACACATTCGCACTCATTCTCCAACTCCACTACACTCACACATACACCCTTACATGACTCCACGACCACCACTGCACTCGTCGACGATCAGCGAACCTTCTGAGCACATCTGACAAGGCCATAAGGCCATGTTTTGTTCTTCAGGTCTTTGCTGGATAGCTGCCGTTGCCGTCTAATGGGAACACCATCATAGGCCCAAACTAGCCACTTTTAATCAGGTTTGATGGATAAATGCTCCTACATAATCATCTGAGGGTCATAATTCCATGTTGTTTTGATTTGAGAGGAAAATAGGAAATTAGGGTTAATTCTGTAATTTTAATAGCACATCTCAAACACAGATTAACCATGGGGTCACTCAAGGGTTAAATAAAGGTTAAATGAGCTTAAAAGTCTAAAAAGTGGGTCAGCATTGTTAGAAATGGGATTTCACGTATTTCGAGAACCGCAACAACACACAAAATCTGAATTTCAAACCTACTTAAATAAAAGAGGTTCTGGTTAGAATAAAATTCATCTAAACCTCCAAAAATTCTTAAAGGCTTGGTACCCTTGGTTTAACTATCTAAACCTATTTTGACATAAAATAGAGTTAGAGATGAAAATTTACCTTAATTTGGATTTTTGTGCAAATTACTTAGTCAAATATGGTCAAAACTGAAATCCAACTTCACTATTAGATTCCTTGGATCCAAATTAGGTTGTTACCAAAATTTGAGTCCAATCAGAGTTCATCTTGACCTAGTTTGTAATTTAGCCCTTTAAAACTCTATTTCTCACATTCACCCCCTCAGGTTTCGAATTGATTGCAGATAGGGCCCCAACTTTGTCATCGTCTTCAAACTTTGGTCCCTGCAGCCATGGCAGGTGTGAACTTAAGGTAGCCGATCTTCAATCAGAGATTCCTCTCTGATTACTCAACCAAATCCCTCCAAATTTGGAGGGGTTGCTCTTAAGGACCTTCCTAATTGATTGAGCTGCCTCTTGAACCCTGATGAAGGCCCTAAAGATCATGCGAATGCAAGAATCCTGGGGATCTTCTCTCCTAAAATCTTGAGCTTCTTAAGCTTCTTCCTAAGCTTGAAGCTTTTCCCGAGGCCTTTAAAAAGACCCCTTTCGCAAGTTCGCGCTCCGTAGCAAGTTTTGAGGCCAAAAACTCCTCTTCTCCTTCTACCTTTGGCTCGGTCCAACTTTCTCTGGCAACACCTCTACTTAGGCTTCTTTGCCCTCTGCCACATACTATAGGTAGAGGGAAACTTCCTCCATCGTATGCTCCTCACCATACCTGCCAGGAGCTCCCTCTCCCTTTGACATTGCCGTCTTCCCGCACTAGAGCCTTCACCTTCTTCGGCGTTGACCTATCATAGTCGGCTGCCTCCATCCACTCTCCCCCTCTCTAAGTCCCCCTTTTCTCTTCCTCTCACCTTCTTGATCCTCTACAACCCCTTAGACTCTAAGTTCACGCACTACATCGCCTGTACCACCTCCGCCTTCCCCAGCGCTAGCGTACCTCCAACGAACTCGCACGACCGCTACACTTCACCAACCAGCCAGCTACTGAGTCCATTAGCATTGATGTAACCTCAACATCAATAGCCCCAACAAAATTAGGGCTATTGACCACCAAAACCTCCCACCGAGCACCACCACCTCCATATACCTTCTTCGACTTTGCCTTGCACACACACACCTCCTCATAGCATGCCACGACCACCTTCACATTCGCCACACTCAGGAGAACCTCCTGAGCTTTTTTGACAGGGTCAAGAGGCTGTTTTCTTCTTTTCAGGTATACACTGGAGCACTGTCGCTGCTACCACCTTCTTCGGCTCCATCTGCAGTTCTCCAACCGAGTTCATCCTCGCTGCTACCTTTAGGCACTATGGAACAATCCCAGGATCCCCTCTAGGTCCTCAATTGAAGCAGCAGGCATCCCCTTCAACATCAATTGAAGCACTCATCACCTGCGGTTGCTACGTGAAGGAAGGGCACCTCACTTCGTCCCACATCGTGTGTGGGATAACTCACGATCGCACATAAAAGGAAAAGCTTGCATTGGCTGTTCACCTCATAACACGGGGGGTGAGATCCCCCTACGCACGTGCCTCTTCGCGCTCACTCCTCACTCGCTACACCATGCAGGCAGGTTTGGTCCATGGTTCGAATACCTATATACCCGGTACTGTTCACCTAGGTTTAAGCTCAGAGACAGGGAAGAGAATTAGAGAGAGAGGGGGGAGTGTTTTGCTCTACTTGGGATTCATGCCCTCCCTCTCTCTCAACACTTAGATGAATCTGAAGAGGCCTCGTGCCTCTATTGGTGTGTTGCTGTTGTGCCTCTTCTCTGAGGCTTAAGGCAAGGCCTTGTGCCTTATGAGGTTCTGCTGGTTAAGGCGTCTGAGGTCATCTGTTGCCGTCTGATTTGGCACTTGATTGGTTCTGATCTACTGTGGAGATAGTTATTCTGATACTTAATTGCGGATACTATTCAATTATTTAAGTGCTTGAAGAACTTTAAACTTAAGAGTTAATTTGGTGATTCAAATCACCATTTTAACCCCATCTTTTTGCAATAAATCTCTGATCTTTATTGAAGTATTATTTTGAGCATTTCATTGGTTTCAATTGCATATTATTTTTGATATTGTGATTAGTGGATTGAAAATTGCTATTTTGCTTCCTGAGAAGGACCTTGGACTCATCTCTTATTTCGAGCTTATAAATTCAATTGTTGTTGCGATTTTTGTCCTATACTACGTCGCGTACATCTCTTAATTAAACGCAAAATGCATACAACACCATCATCATCCTTAGCTCCATTCGCTGCATTCCATTCCTCTTCGGTCACAAATTCACGTCCAATAGTCGTGGACGACCCCCACGAAGGTCTCTGGTTCCTTAATCAGGTAGTTCATCTCCAGCCATAGTCTAATCGCATCAGGAAGCAAAGTAGCGTGATGCGCGTAGGACGCGTTTGTTTAAAAGGGTCGTTGTAGTTCGCGTTCGCTGCGTCGATTTTAAATTAAGAAACGGACGTGAGTCCGAGTGTCAAACACAGGGAGGCGTGAAAATCGAATTTTTCTGTCACTTAGTGTCACGGAAATAACAGGTTTTGCTTGTGAAAATAGTGCGGGAGAAAAGCGAGAGAAAGAGAGAGAGAGTAGGGTTAGAGTCTATTGTTCAGCACATTCATGCAACTTTAAGCTAAGGAAGGCTTGATAATAAGAGAGAGATACTATCTAAATAAGGAACGTCATCATTTAATCATGCAACTTTAAGTTTTACAATTACAACAATAGATGAATGCTTAAGTAAGACAAAGCTAAGCTAATGAGAGAGAGAGAAAGAGGAGTCGGCAAGGCTGCCACAGCGGTGGAGGTTGGCTCCGTCGGCGGCTCGTCGACTCCAGCGCTTGAGGGAGTGCTAAGGTGGCCAGGAGTGGGGTAGAACACTTGCAAAGGTATTGAATGCCTTCCTTAGGTGGTTGGAAGGGGTTTAAATAGGGAGAAGGCCTTTCCAAATGAAGAAGGGGTTTTAGCGACATCCGGACGTCGCTAAAACCCTTCCCAAAACATCGGTGAAGCACCCTGCCCGTTGGTCGCTTGCACACGCGTGTTCTTCTTCACGCGCAATCTGTGTGCGCGGCTTGAGGGCCGTCCGATTGCGGATCGGACGGTTGAGATTGCTCCTGGGGCACGTGCATGGATCGCGCTCGCTCTGCTCGCGCCCCATGCGTCATCGCGGGCGTCGACTTTGGATGCGCGAGATCGCGTCGCGTCGCTTGCATCTAGCCGCTTGTTCGGGCATCAACGACCGAAATCACGCGCGTCGCGACTTCCTCGAATTTACGTTGTGGCCGGCACCTCGAACCCGCGCCTCATTGTGCGGGGGTGAGGCGCGTACCGCTGCGCTATGCCTGCTACTTTGTCGCGGAGGCGAGCTGCGGTCTCGGTGCGGACGACCGTTGGATGAAGATCCAACGGTTGGGGGCTACTGCTGCTGCAGTTGAGAGGCGTGCGGATGCGTGGTTTCCAGCTGTCCGATGCATGATCAGATGGCTTAAAGTGATGTCGCGTGATGAAGGGCGGTTGTGGGGGCGGCGAGGCTGACATGTGGCGGCCCCGTGGCTATTGATCATCAGATCAACAGTCAGAACTTCTTGGGCCAATAGTGGGAGGTCCGGATGTCGGATTTAGCTGATTTCGAGTCCGTTGGATTCCGTTTGTCGCTCTGAGTCCATTCGTGCGGTTCGATCATTCATCTAAGGCTTGTCTTGGCATGCACTTGTATACATGGCCATTAATAATGCACTATAAGTAATCTTGATGTGTGATGCATGCAATGCTCCCATTCCTGTGTCTTCTGTGCATTTTACCCTTAAGACTGACCCCTTTTGGTAGAATTAATATTGTAAATTGTAGTGTTATCATACCCCCATGCTTACACCTTGCTAGTCCATAGCAAGGTTTATTCTAGCCATTATTTCCAGTTAGAATTCAAGAAGTAATTACTTAGACATTTCGTCACTTGTCAATAGGAGGAAATATACGAAGATCCTAATCTACAAAGACTAAGCAGCGCCCGGGTATCTGCCAAAATATGAATCACCTGAATCCTTGCTTTAATGCATGTATATATATATTTCTTATTTTTAGATTTTTGGAGTTAAGAGTGTGTTGGTAACTTTTCACGGCTACCCAACCCGCCTAAAACTCGGAAAAAAACTTTAAGTGCTAAGCATCTTGGTGTGAAGATCGTGATAGACTCACTCAATGGTAATTTAGATAGACTTCGGGTTTCTACGCCCCTAGGTGACCAGAAGAGGAAGTGTTTTTCCTGAAGGTGTATTTGTTCGATCAGTAGCTTTCTCCCTACGTTTGTTTTACTTGGGGTCAACACAAGAATTTTTCCAGTGTATATCTCCTCGGCTTGCCCTACTTCCCCGCTTCTTCCTTAAGTGTTTTGGTTCTTTTTGGGCATTTACTGAGCTGGGCTCTGGACAACCGACCAATGGGCTGTTACCCATGATGAGAACCTCATCATGAGCCATAACTAGCTCATTTTGACCCAATACAAAGGATAAAAGCTCCTACATAACTCAAGGAAAGGCTTAACTCAGAGAATTCTGAGTTTAAGGAGAAAACAAGTCATAAGGGGTAAAAATGCAATTTTACCAGTATAATCTGCATACAGGGTAATTCAGGGTCCAAACATAGGTCAAAGCAACTTAATAAGAATAAAAGTGGGATGAGATGATCTAGCAAGGGCTACAGCAATTCCAAGGAACTAAATGATAATCTGTAACCCTAAAACAACCCACTTCAATTCACGAGGTTCGAGGCAAAGTAAAAATAGAATAAACCCTCTAAAATTCATAGAAAAATAATCTCTAGGGTTTAGAACCTTCAATTTGGCCTTCAGAACCCATGTTGACCTACATTGAGAACCATGCCGAATTAATAACTTAATCTGGGTTTTCGCATAAATTGACCGATCAAACAAGGTTTAATATAGAAATAAAATTCACCATCAGATTCCTTAGGTCCTAATTAATCATGTATAAAAACTTGAGCCTAAGAAGAAACCTCCTTGACCGACTTTACACTTTGGTCCTCATATATTTACTTTTTGGCCCTCAACTTTTGAACCGTCGCATTTTGGCCCCTAACTCTCCTTCGTTCTTTGCATTTAGGTCCCCCCTGCAAAACCGGCCAGCACCATGCTCCGGCGACCTTGCGCGGAGCATGGCGCCGCGCAGGGTGAGGGGGAAAGCCTGGCAAGTAAACCAGGGGTGCCCTGCGTTGTCAGCCGTCGCAGGGACACCCCCCCTGGTCGCTGTAGCCCACCATACCGGCCGTACGAACGCACGGACGGTATGGGTTTTCGTCTCCGGCCATCCTCCGGCGAGGGAGACACGTCGTCTCCCTCCGCCTCCCTCCCTGTTTTGATCCCTATAAATACCCCCCGTTGCTCCACAGGCCGGGGCAGCTCGGATCTGACGGAGAAAATCCCCAACTTTCCTCCCTTCTCTCTCCGGCAGACGCTCACCAGCTCCGGCGGTTCCTCCCCCTCCTCCTCTTCGCTCTGCCGCAATACCAGCAGCAGAGACTTCCTCCCCTGCTCTTCCCGCGCCACGCCGTACCCAGCTGGCGCCTCTCCAGCTCTCTGCTCGCCGCCGCCTCCTTCCCTGAGCATCTTCTTCTCCGGCGACAGTCGATACGACTGTCGCCCTACTGCTCCCCCTTCGTCCCTGCAAGTAAGTTAGAACTACTTCCCTTCTTCTCCTCTTTCTTTCCCCGGTTTCAATTTGTTCAATTAAGCCCTCGACCGACCCTGACCATCGTCACCCCCTTCGACTCCGGCCACCCTCCGGCGAGATGTTCCCATCGCTCCACAGCCTCACACACCTCGCCGACCCTCACCGAACCTCCGCCTCATCACACTGAGCACCCCCCACCCCTCCACTGCCACTCCACACCTCCGTAACGCTCCCCCGAACAAACCCATTCCTCCGGTTGCAGTCCAACCTAGGGCTGCCGCTAGACACCACCTTGCGGCCTGCCGCGCAGCTCCTCACCTTCGCCGTGCCACGGCGAAGGTTCCCCAGTGGTTTGATCAGGCCGAGAGGCCATATTCGTGTCCGACAGGTTTTGAGGTTCGACCGCCATTAACGCACATTGAAGCAGCTTCTCCCGCGCTCCAGGCTTGAGGACTCCAGGTCTCCAGCTGCTGCGGAGTACGGGGAGTCTTGCGAAGGCAGCCAGCCAGCAACCTACGCAAATCGAAGCCGCAGCTGCAGAAGCCAGGCCGCGGTCTCCCAGCAGGCGCACGCGAGGAAAGGTCTGCGTTTAGTCCCACATCGGCACAGGTGAAGAAGAAGAACCGCGGAAGAAGAAGGAAGCTGAGGGAGACACTGTAGCAACAGGCAGTTTAAGTCGTCTGATTTGGAAATCAGACGACGTCCTGAAGGGAAAAGAAGAAAGAAGGAGGGGCGACGTCCTGACTGAAAAAGAAAAGAAGAAAGAAGGAGGGAGATCTGAAGAACAACAGAAGAAGGCGAGGCAGAGGAGAACACAAAAGAACAAGGGAAGAACTGAAAGAAGAAAAACAAAGAAGAAAGAAGAAGATCTGAAGAAAGACAGAAGAAAAAGGAGGAGCAGGAACAGCTGGAAGAAGAAGAAGAGCATCACCATTGCATAAGAAAGACATCACCTCTGCAGACAAAGAAGAAGAAGATCTGAGACGAGGAGAAAACAAAGAGAAAAGAAGACAACAAATTCTTTCCCTCTCTCTTTCTTTATTTTTGTAAAAGAAACATGTATATCTCTAGAATACAACTTGCTCCCTGAGTTCGACCTCGGGAACTCTTTTATTTTCCGAGTAAAAAAAATTATATTTGAAATGTTGGCAACAACTGGCTATACTACAACGCTAAAACAATAAAACCCGGTTATCTCTCGAAGCCACCGTTTCATTATTTGGCGCCGCTGCCGGGGAGCAACGGCTATTCTAGAGGTAAACATTCCTGTTTCTTTTTTTAATAATCTCCTCTCTTTTGTGCAGCTACAGGAACTCAAGAAGACAAGCAACCACACGACAACCACTCCGAAGACAGGTAAATTTTTCCTCTCGCTATTAACCCCTAAACTCTAAAGAGGAAGAAAAGAAAAGAACAAGCAATATAGGGCTAACCTGTCTTCCATACTTAGTAACCCTAAAGAGTTGCATGTTTTCAACTCATCACTCCTGCACACTATTAAGGGTATTTAAGGGCTAACACATTCTTGCTTGAGCCCTAATTGCCCAACAAAGAGTTAAATGGACCAAGTAGAGCCAACATAAGGTCAAACATTAGGATTTCAGTAGAGACACACCCCTTAATCAAGAATTGAGGAAATCCAAAAGAGGTGTGCCCAAGCCATTGATTGAAAATAATTAACAAGAAAAATCCTAAACAATTGGCTCTCTCTAAACACTTGAACCCTAAAACAAGGCCTAACTTCTCAAGGAAACCACTAGGTGAAGTTAACCCCTGGGGTCAACCAACCTTCAAACTAGGCCACTTTGTTCACAAAAACACCTAAAGTTCAAGTGAAACCTTAAGCACCCTGATCTTAAAATTAGTAGACTTAAGAGGTCAAGATCCCCATTCTGGTCTACCTGGAACCGCAGTGACAAGAGAGGTCGGGTGGGGGAAACCCTGTAACCCGTGGGGACGCTCTACCGTGTAGGGGTCTTCGCGGGACTCTCCCTCTCTGGCTGCCCAGGTAATTCTCAGGTGGACGATCTTTCTGATTAAGGGGTCCATCTGCCCCGCACCTCTATAGTCACCCAACACATTTTTGGGTGTCTTGATTGGGTCCAGCACCTTCTAAACTTACCTCTTCCAACAGTGCATGTACGGAAGGAGGTCCCTAAGACCACCCTTAAGACCTCCTTTAGAAATTCGCTCTCGTCAAGGCCAAGCCTCGACGCCCGTGTTTGTGCAGCAACACCCTCACATTATTCTCTCTTCTGATTCAGAACCAAGTTCTTCTTCCCCCACCATGGCTCAGCCAGTTGAGGAAGAAAATAATCTGGAACACCAGCTCCAGCGACTCAATGACCTCTTCCAAAACTTCGTGCACCCACCACAGCGTCCTATGATGTGGGACTACTACAATCCTGCTGCGGTGGCCATTGAGCCTCGAGTCAGAATCCCGACTGGAGGACCTGATTCCGAATTAAAGCCCAACATGATTCATGCTATACCTAAATTCCATGGGCTTAATTCTGAAGATCCCTTCCAGCACATCAAACAGCTAAAGCATCTGGCCCACACTTTTGGATCAGATGCGCAAAATCGGGATATTCTTCTCACGAAGATGTTCTCCTTTTCTCTTATGGACAAGGCCGCCCATTGGTATCAAACTCAGACCCGGCCGATCAACACTTGGGAAGAACTTCAATCCGAATTTTTGAAAAAGTTTTTTCCCGTTGGTCGGACCAACGCCTTGCGCCATCAGATTACACACTTCACTCAACAATCAGGAGAACCTCTCCATGAGGCATGGGATCGCTTTCAGGATCTCATGAGAAAGTGCCCCCATCACGGAGTTCCTAAATGGGAACAAGTCCAATCTTTTTACCAGGGACTCCGTGAGGACATCCGCCTTTTCGTCAATGCAACTTGCGGAGGAAACATCATGGGTCAACATGAAGACACCGTATGGGAAATTCTCGAAAATATGTGCGAGAACTCCATCAACAATGACTCCATGGGATTATTCGACACGACGAATACCCGCGCAGCGACGAATCTTAAGGGAGCACATGAGACGCAGGGCCTGTCCGCATCAGTCGACCTGGAATTAATGGCCAATTGATTGGACAAGGTCTCAATCATTGAAAAGAAGGTGGATGAGCTGACTCAGCACTTGCAGCAAGCCACCTCCGCGCGTAACTCCTTTGCACAACCTCCCTCCACACAGGAAACTGTGCAAAACATCCTCCACCGACCTTCCCCTGGGATGGATCCATATCCATCCCCATCTGATTCTTGGATCGGAGGATCATCCGATCCTTTCTACACCAGCCGGGGGAACTCCATTCCCCCTTTCCCTGACTCTCAGGAGGTTCCTCAGACCTGCGAGGACCTCAACGCCATCCAGAACGACCCATTCTCCAACACTTACAACCCTGGATGGCGAAACCATCCCAATTTTCAGTGGGCAGGAAATTCCCAAACTCAAAGACCACCTTTTCAGTCCCGCCCACAGCCCCCTCGTCATTACCAGCCGCCTCAGCCTCGGCCCAACCCTACTTATCCATCAAGGCCAAATCAGGATCAAATGTCCCTAATCCTTCAGACTCTGGCTGACATTCAAAAAATGAATGCGGCTATTCAAAAACAGCACAAGGACGAGCTTACTGAAGTTAAAACTCAACTGGCCCAGTTGGCAAATTCTCGCCAGCCAGGCACACTCCCTTCCCAACCTCTTCCTAACCCAAATAACGTGCCAACCCAGAAGCGCGTTATGAATCCAAATTTAGGCCACGCTCAATGGATTTATCAGGCCCCTACTGCTCCATCTCCAGACGAGATGGAAGCCTCAACTTCTTATGCAGGATTTCAGCAGCAGCCACCCCTCTTACCAAACCCAAACCAGAATCAGGCCGGCTTAAATTCTGTAACAACACGTAGTGGTAAAACAACTGAAGACCCGCATTATCCAAACCACTCCAAGCCTGATAACCATGACCCTAGGATAGTTATCCAAGATACCGCTGTTCCGGATCCACAACCTGGACCTATCCTAGAAGAACCAACCAAGATCCCGTTTCCCGAGGCCTTGACCAAGGGAAAGAAGACCACCAAACCCGTGGCCCCTGAGGAGGACCTGGTCAAGCTCTTTGAGCAGGTCCACATAAACATCCCCTTGATGGATGCAATCCGCCACGTACCAGCTTACGCACGATTTCTAAAGAATATATGTACACCCCAGCGTAAGCCGCGAACCAAGGGAGGGAGCCCAATTATTCTGTCAGAGCAAGCCAGCTCTGTAATCCTTAGTAGACTCCCACCCAAGGCAAAAGATCCTGGGACTCCCCTGATTTCCTGTAAGATAGGTGGTACCCAATTTGATAGAGCATTGTTAGACTTGGGTGCATCCATAAACCTGATACCCACATCCTTACTTGACCATCTAGAAGAATCTGAGCTAAAACCAACCGAGGTGACATTACAATTAGCAGATCGATCTATAAAGTCACCAAAAGGGATTCTCGAGGATGTTATTGTAAGAGTGCGGGATTTCTATTTTCCAGTGGACTTTATAGTCTTAGATATGGATGCACCTGAGAACCCTAGGGATACACCAATCATTCTAGGGAGACCTTTCTTGGCTACTGCTAGAGCCAACATCAGCTGTGAGGAGGGCCAAATAGAGCTTAAGTTTGGAGATCAAACACTGAAAATTGATATATTTAAGGCCCAACAAGGAATTAATTGCGGCGTCATCGAACAAATTTGTGACATCAAGACTTTGGTTGATGAATCACACCTCCAGAATGACTCGAGTATGCCTCATCAACCACAGAAGGATCTTGACCCGCAAACAGAGGAGTCGAATCCAGATGTGAACAACCCAGTAACTCCCACCCTTGAACCTCACATCTATACTGAACCACCCGCTGCTGCTGAAAACCCCATCCTCGAACTGAAACCCCTTCCTGCTCACTTGAAATACGTCTTTTTGGGCTCTAATCAGACCCTTCCTGTGATTATCAATTCCAACCTCAGTCCTGAACAGGAATCCCGTCTGATTGTTGTCCTCCAGCAACATCGCAGAGCCATCGGATGGACTCTCGATGATTTGACTGGAATAAGTCCCTCCTATTGTACTCATCATATCTATTCAGAAGAGGGCACACGACCTTCTCGTGAAATGCAGAGACGCTTAAACCCCAATCTGCAGGAGGTCGTGAAAAAGGAGATCATCAAGTGGTTAGATGCCGGGATCATCTACCCGATCTCCGATAGTCGTTGGGTGAGCCCAATTCAGGTCGTGCCCAAGAAGGAAGGACTCACCACTATAACGACTGAGACCGGAGAAATAATTCCTACCCGATTAGCCAACTCGTGGAGAGTCTGTATAGATTACCGCCGACTAAATTCCTCCACAAAGAAGGATCATTTCCCACTACCCTTCATTGATCAAATTCTCGAAAAACTTGCGGGAAATAGGTTCTTCTGCTTTCTTGACGGGTACTCCGGTTATAACCAGGTGGCAATCCATCCTGAGGACCAAGAAAAGACCACGTTCACCTGCCCCTTCGGAACATACGCTTTCCGAAGGATGCCTTTCGGTCTTTGCAATGCACCCGCTACTTTTCAGCGATGCATGCTTGCCATATTCTCAGATATGGTAGGTGATTATCTGGAAGTCTTCATGGATGACTTTTCAGTTTTTGGAGCATCATTCGACGATTGCCTCCAACACTTGGTCCAGATACTCAGGCGGTGCATCGATGTGAATTTGGTTCTTTCCTGGGAAAAGAGCCATTTCATGGTGCCTGAGGGAATTGTCCTGGGACACTCAATTTCGGAGAAAGGTATCCAAGTGGATCGAGCTAAGGTTAATCTGATTTCTCACCTTCCTATGCCTAGCTCGATCAGGGACATCCGTTCCTTTTTAGGGCATGTCGGTTTTTATCGACGATTTATCCCTGATTTTTCAAAAATCGCGCGCCCCCTGACCACTCTTCTCTCCAAGGATGTTCCTTTTGAAATTTCCAAGGAATGCACTCAAGCATTTGAAATCCTGCGTGATCGAGTCACCCAAGCCCCGATCCTACAGTCCCCTGATTGGTCTCAACCCTTTGAGATCATGTGCGATGCATCCGACTTCGCTGTAGGAGCGGTTTTGGGGCAGAAAATTGACAGGAAACCTGTAGCCATTTACTACGCCAGCAAAACACTCGATGAGGCTCAGCGTAACTATACGGTTACTGAGAAAGAGCTGCTAGCTGTAGTATTTGCCCTAGAAAAGTTCAGATCGTACCTTCTGGGTTCCCGTGTCATCATATACTCGGATCACACAGCTGTGAGGCATCTCCTTGCAAAGAAGGACGCGAAACCTCGATTAATCCGATGGATCTTGCTGTTGCAAGAATTTGACCTTGAGATTCGCGACAAAGCGGGAAAGCAAAATGTGGTAGCTGATCACTTGTCCCGTCTTCCTTCTGAAATAATTGACCCTTCCGGACCCATCACTGAGCATTTTCCCGATGAGCACCTGCTGACTATTGGTACTAGCCTTCCATGGTTTACTAATGTAGTAAATTACTTGGCATCTCATCAGATCCCCTCCGATTGGCCGAAGGCCAAGAAAGACAAATTACGCTCCAATGCCAAGTATTACATTTGGGAAGACCCGTACCTCTTCCGCATAGGTACCGATCAGATCATCCGGAGATGTGTCCCGGAGGGGGAATTCAACAATATCCTCTCTTTCTGCCATGACCAGGCATGCGGTGGCCATTTCGCCGGGCATAAAACCGCATCAAAAGTCCTCCAGTGCGGCTTTTACTGGCCCACACTGTTCAAAGACGCATACAATCACTGCAAGGCATGCAGTCGTTGCCAGACTTTGGGCAACATGAGCCATCGCGACATGATGCCTATGCAACCGATTCTAGTATGCGAAATCTTTGATGTTTGGGGGATTGATTTTATGGGCCCCTTTCCTGTTTCGGATGGTTTCGAATACATTCTGTTGGCTGTGGACTACGTGTCCAAATGGATCGAAGCCATACCGACCCGAACCTGTGATCACAAAATCATTCTCAAATTCATTCATCAACACATTTTCTCAAGGTTCGGGATTCCTCGTGCAATAATCTCTGATGGAGGGACCCATTTCACAAATGCTCAGTTTAGGTCACTGATGACCAAATACGGGGTGTCTCACCGAATCTCTACTCCTTACCACCCCCAAACTAATGGTCTAGCTGAGCTGTCTAATCGGGAGATCAAGAAAATCCTGCAAGTCACTGTTCGACCTGACAGGAAGGACTGGTCGTCTCGACTTCCGGAAGCATTGTGGGCCTATAGGACCGCCCACAAGACCCAATTGGGCATGTCTCCCTTTAGACTGGTGTACGGAAAGGCATGCCACCTTCCCGTAGAACTGGAGCATAAAGCCTATTGGGCAGTACGGAACTGTAATCTCGATCTTTCCAAGGCTGGGACCCACAGAAAACTCCAAATCAGCGAGATCGATGAATTACGCCTAGACGCGTACGAGAACTCGCAAATCTACAAGGAGCGGGTTAAAGCCTTCCACGACAAACACATCTCGAGAAAGATCTTTCATCCTGGTCAAAAGGTCCTACTCTTTGATGCCCGACTAAAACTCTTCCCAGGAAAACTGAGATCCAAGTGGGTCGGACCATTTTTGGTCCGACAGGTTTTTGGAAATGGAGCAATCGAAATCAGTCCACTCAGCCACGATTCTGAACCTTTCATCGTGAACGGTCAGAGACTCAAGCCGTTCATTGATGTAACTTCTACTGATTTGGCTGAGGCATCTTATATCCTCCTTTCCCCTTGAGCTTATTGCGCCCAGCCGATGGCGTAAAACTCAGCGCTTAACGGGAGGCAGCCCGTCATTCTCTTTGAAAACCTGAAACTTGTTCCGACACCTTTTTGCACTCAAAGTTCACCCTTGTAGACAGCCGACCCCACCTCAGATGCTTGCATCTGGGATTAGAAATCGTCCGCAAAAAAAAATTCAACCCAACCCATCCACTCATCCAAATTTCTGTCTTAAGGAATGAACTAAGTTAAATAAAAACCCCCTAGGTTACAATGAGGACATTGCAAATCTTAGGCATGGGGGGGTATGGAAGTGCAAAACTTGTAAGAAAAGGTTTCAAACAAAAAAATTCACATATGACAAAAACACCATAAAAATTAAAAAATTTTTTCGAAAAAGAATAAGAGGAAAAGAGGAGAAGGAAATTTTGTGAAGGAGAAAAGAAACAAAATGAAAAAGGAGCACAAAAATTAAGAGAAAAGGTGATAGTCATTAGTAAGGAACTAAGGAATTAACCTAAGTTCTAGACCTCATTCAAGAAAATAACTGAAAAGTGCATAATGAGATTAGTAAGAACGCAAACCTTAGGCATTCTTGAATAGACTCTTAGTACCCATTAAGATCTAGACACTCCTCAAGAGGTTGAGGAAAATGAAAAGCTGAAGTATTAGGTCTAAGGCTTAGGGAGTATTTGGCCTCGTTAACTAATTTTTGGTTTACGGAACTCAGTAACCTAAGCACCCTAACCTCACACACAGCCTGGTTCAGTAAGCGTAAAAATCAGAATCACGCAGAAACATCGCAAAATTCTGAAAAGAACACCTAGAATAGGAGCGGCCGATCAACACAAGTTGATTTGGACGAGTTCTCAGCGCGGAGAGGCGGGAAATCCCCTCGAAGATGCGTAACAAAATATCATCTCCTCGGTGCTTGTTTCTTAGGATATTTACATATCCTACTGGGGGCATGTAAGCACTCTGCTGGTTCAGATTCCATGGATGGCATTATCTCGAAGTGTCAATTGCCAGGGTCTGGATTCGGCCACGGAACACCATGGATGGGATTATCTCGAAATCTCAATAGCCAGGGTTCCGGGGGTTGCCATGGGCAGTGCTATCTCGAAGCATCGATCGCCAGGAACCCTTGAGGATTGATGATGGGAGCAAGGAATCTGATACAGACCATGTTGAAAAGCCAATCCTAGGCTAGAACTAAAAAGAAAAAGAGAGAGAAAACTCTCCAAACAGAAAAACTTTCTATCTCTCTCTTACAAACGCACTGCGAACTGAGCCAGGGCTAAAATCATTTCAAGCACGGGTGCTTTAACCACAAAGTCCAATAAACCTTAGGTTAGTTCTTGTGGACCTTAAAAACCTTTGCTAGAGACTGAGGCTAAGGCTAGACAGATTTGGATCTTGATTGGTACTAGAGTACCTTTTAGGCCTATGGTCAGCATTCTAACCTAATCTAAGCTCAAATAAAAAAGCACTTATCTAAAGCTATTAAGAACTTCATGGTCTAGAACAAGGGTTGAAACCTTAAGTTTTTGCTAAGGGACTAGCAAAAGCTAGGCATGGGGGTATGATGAGAACCTCATCATGAGCCATAACTAGCTCATTTTGACCCAATACAAAGGATAAAAGCTCCTACATAACTCAAGGAAAGGCTTAACTCAGAGAATTCTGAGTTTAAGGAGAAAACAAGTCATAAGGGGTAAAAATGCAATTTTACCAGTATAATCTGCATACAGGGTAATTCAGGGTCCAAACATAGGTCAAAGCAACTTAATAAGAATAAAAGTGGGATGAGATGATCTAGCAAGGGCTACAGCAATTCCAAGGAACTAAATGATAATCTGTAACCCTAAAACAACCCACTTCAATTCACGAGGTTCGAGGCAAAGTAAAAATAGAATAAACCCTCTAAAATTCATAGAAAAATAATCTCTAGGGTTTAGAACCTTCAATTTGGCCTTCAGAACCCATGTTGACCTACATTGAGAACCATGCCGAATTAATAACTTAATCTGGGTTTTCGCATAAATTGACCGATCAAACAAGGTTTAATATAGAAATAAAATTCACCATCAGATTCCTTAGGTCCTAATTAATCATGTATAAAAACTTGAGCCTAAGAAGAAACCTCCTTGACCGACTTTACACTTTGGTCCTCATATATTTACTTTTTGGCCCTCAACTTTTGAACCGTCGCATTTTGGCCCCTAACTCTCCTTCGTTCTTTGCATTCAGGTCCCCCCTGCAAAACCGGCCAGCATCATGCTCCGGCGACCTTGCGCGGAGCATGGCGCCGCGCAGGGTGAGGGGGAAAGCCTGGCAAGTAAACCAGGGGTGCCCTGCGTTGTCAGCCGTCGCAGGGACACCCCCCCTGGTCGCTGTAGCCCACCATACCGGCCGTACGAACGCACGGACGGTATGGGTTTTCGTCTCCGGCCATCCTCCGGCGAGGGAGACACGTCGTCTCCCTCCGCCTCCCTCCCTGTTTTGATCCCTATAAATACCCCCCGTTGCTCCACAGGCCGGGGCAGCTCGGATCTGACGGAGAAAATCCCCAACTTTCCTCCCTTCTCTCTCCGGCAGACGCTCACCAGCTCCGGCGGTTCCTCCCCCTCCTCCTCTTCGCTCTGCCGCAATACCAGCAGCAGAGACTTCCTCCCCTGCTCTTCCCGCGCCACGCCGTACCCAGCTGGCGCCTCTCCAGCTCTCTGCTCGCCGCCGCCTCCTTCCCTGAGCATCTTCTTCTCCGGCGACAGTCGATACGACTGTCGCCCTACTGCTCCCCCTTCGTCCCTGCAAGTAAGTTAGAACTACTTCCCTTCTTCTCCTCTTTCTTTCCCCGGTTTCAATTTGTTCAATTAAGCCCTCGACCGACCCTGACCATCGTCACCCCCTTCGACTCCGGCCACCCTCCGGCGAGATGTTCCCATCGCTCCACAGCCTCACACACCTCGCCGACCCTCACCGAACCTCCGCCTCATCACACTGAGCACCCCCCACCCCTCCACTGCCACTCCACACCTCCGTAACGCTCCCCCGAACAAACCCATTCCTCCGGTTGCAGTCCAACCTAGGGCTGCCGCTAGACACCACCTTGCGGCCTGCCGCGCAGCTCCTCACCTTCGCCGTGCCACGGCGAAGGTTCCCCAGTGGTTTGATCAGGCCGAGAGGCCATATTCGTGTCCGACAGGTTTTGAGGTTCGACCGCCATTAACGCACATTGAAGCAGCTTCTCCCGTGCTCCAGGCTTGAGGACTCCAGGTCTCCAGCTGCTGCGGAGTACGGGGAGTCTTGCGAAGGCAGCCAGCCAGCAACCTACGCAAATCAAAACCGCAGCTGCAGAAGCCAGGCCGCGGTCTCCCAGCAGGCGCACACGAGGAAAGGTCTGCGTTTAGTCCCACATCGGCACAGGTGAAGAAGAAGAACCGCGGAAGAAGAAGGAAGCTGAGGGAGACACTGTAGCAACAGGCAGTTTAAGTCGTCTGATTTGGAAATCAGACGACGTCCTGAAGGGAAAAGAAGAAAGAAGGAGGGGCGACGTCCTGACTGAAAAAGAAAAGAAGAAAGAAGGAGGGAGATCTGAAGAACAACAGAAGAAGGCGAGGCAGAGGAGAACACAAAAGAACAAGGGAAGAACTGAAAGAAGAAAAACAAAGAAGAAAGAAGAAGATCTGAAGAAAGACAGAAGAAAAAGGAGGAGCAGGAACAGCTGGAAGAAGAAGAAGAGCATCACCATTGCATAAGAAAGACATCACCTCTGCAGACAAAGAAGAAGAAGATCTGAGACGAGGAGAAAACAAAGAGAAAAGAAGACAACAAATTCTTTCCCTCTCTCTTTCTTTATTTTTGTAAAAGAAACATGTATATCTCTAGAATACAACTTGCTCCCTGAGTTCGACCTCGGGAACTCTTTTATTTTCCGAGTAAAAAAAATTATATTTGAAATGTTGGCAATAACTGGCTATACTACAACGCTAAAACAATAAAACCCGGTTATCTCTCGAGGCCACCGTTTCATTAACCCACGATCACTTGCCAGCCATACTCGTGCGGTGATGTGTGATTTATTTTGTTCTCTTTTTCTTCTTCTTCTTCTTCTTCTTCTTTTTTTTATATTTGGTAGGTGGCTTCCCTGATCTCAAATTTACCTATAGGTAATAAAGTGGAGGTGGTCCCGTGGCTGGGCTCTGGACAACCTACCAATGGGCTGTTACCCACGACAACTTGCTAGCTATACCACCCTAGAAAGTTCTTTAGCTACCCAATTTCTGTCAGAATCTCCGAGGAGTGAGTCTGTGCAAAAAATGTGTGCAGATGCTTAGACTAAAAGTCCTGAGTTAGAGGGTGAGTTGATAAGTCGTATACTTTTCACCTTATTTAGTTAGTGGATTAGAGTAGATTAAGGTTGCAAGGATTTGAAGCTAAATCCATATTTTATTGGACACCAGGGCTGATTAAGCTTGAGGGCCTGAAAAGTCTAAGTGTTCAAGTTCTTTCCGTATTATTTTCCACTATTGACAAATTTCTAATGCCTATGTTTTTCTTCCTAAATTCAATTTTTTTTTATTTTATTCAACTGATTAAATGAGCTTAGAATCATGCAATTTACCACTTCCCACATGCTTAAGCTGGAAAATGTCCTCATTGACAGATACATGGATGCATAGGGGTAAAAAAGATATTACTTGAGTGAAGTAAAGTACCAAATCAGTCTAAATCTTCTGGGTTGCCTCCCAGGAAGCGTTGAGTTTAACGCTTCCAGTTGGGCAGTGCTTCGTGTCATCCCTCAATGAGGGTGACAACCTCCTTCAGGGGAACTTGGGTGAGGAAGTGTTTCAATATTTGGCCATTGATTGTGAAAGTGTGCCCCATGTTTGGATCAACTATTTCAACTGCCCCATTGCAGTGGGGCTTGACCACCCTAAATGGTCCTGTCCACTTGGACCTGAGCTTCCCTGGAAAGAGTTTTAGGTGGGCATCGAAAAGCCAAACTTGCTAATTAGGCTCGAAGGTTTTTCTATGGATGAGTCGGTCGTGGACGGCCTTCATTTTCTCCTTGTATAGCCGACTATTCTCAAAAGCGTCCCGACGAATTTCCTCGAGCTCGAAGAGTTGGAGCGTCCTTTGCGCACTGGTTAAGTGGGGATCCATGTTACACTGCTTGACGGCCCAGTAAGCCCAATGTTCCAACTTGACAGGAAGGTGGCAAGCTTTGCCAAAGACCAGGTGATAAGGCGTCATGCTGATCGGGGTCTTGAAAGCTGTCCGATATGCCCACAGGGCATCATCCAATCATGCGGACCAATCCTTCCTGTCAGCTCTCATAGTCTTCTGTAGAATATTCTTGATCTACCTGTTTGAGACCTCGGTCTGCCCATTTGTTTGCGGATGATGCGGGGTAGCAATGCGGTGGTTAACCCCGTATTTTCTGAGTAGGGCATGGAATTGGGTGTGAATAAAATGACTTCCACCATCACTGATCATGGCCTTTGGTATTCCAAACCGGGAAAAGATGTTCCGCTTAACAAAGTCCATGACAGCCTTATGATCACATCGGCAGGTGGCGACGGCTTCAATCCATTTAGAGAGATAGTCTACTGAGACTAAGATGTACTCAAAGCCGTTGGATGGTGGGAAGGAGCCCATAAAATCAATACCCCAAACGTCGAAGATCTCGACAATCAAAATGGGCTGGAGGGGCATCATATCTTTTCTGGTCATGGTCCCCAGTGTCTGGCAGCAAGAGCAAGTCTTAGCGAAATTGTGTGCATCCTTGAATAAGGAAGGCCAGTAAAATCCGAACTGCAGAAACTTTGCAGCAGTTTTCTTTCCTGAGAAGTGGCCACTACAAGCCTGGTCGTGACAAAAAGATGGCACACTCTGAACTTCATCCTCAGGGATACACCTCCTGATGATTTGGTCGGCACAGAGGCGAAAAAGCATGGGTTCATCCCAGAAATAATGCTTGGCCTCGGCCAAGAACTTGTCCCGTTGCTATCTGGACTAGTTGTGTGGGGTCTGTCCTACAACCAGGTAGTTGACATAGTCAGCATACCAAGGCAGTTTCTTGTTTTGCACAACCAGAATGTGTTCATCGGGAAAGGTGTCGGATAAAGGCAGGGAGGGTCCATTGTGGTCTGGGTGAAGTCTGGATAGGTGGTCAGCCGCCACATTCTTTGATCAGACTTTGTCGCGGATTTCCAGGTCAAATTCCTGCAAGAGCAGGATCCATCTGATGAGCCTGGGCTTTGCATCCTTTTTAGCCAACAAGTACCGGATGGTTGAATGGTTTGTATAGATGGTCACATGGGATCCCAGTAGGTAAGATCGGAACTTCTCAAGTCTGAAAACTACAGCGAGCAGTTCTTTTTCTGTGACCGTATAATTTCGTTGGGCCTCGTCCAACGTCTTGCTTGCGTAGTAGATCACCACGGGTTTCTTGTCTTGTCTTTGTCCTAGGACAGCACCTATAGCAAAATTTGATGCATCACACATGATCTCAAAGTCCTGGGACCAATTCGGGTGCTGTGGAGACTAAGTCCCGGAGGGTGTGGTAAGCCTAGATGCAATTAGAGGTCATGTGGAATAGGGAATCATTGGCCAGAAGGTCGGTTAAGGGTTTGGAAAGCTTGGAGAAGTCTTTGATGAACCTTCGGTAGAAGCCAACATGTCCAAGGAACGAACGGATCTGCCGGACCGAGCTAGGCAGAGAAAGTTTGGAAATTAAATCAACTTTAGCCCGATCCACCTTAATGCCCCTATGTGATACAATGTGACTGAGGACGATTCCTTCTTGAACCATAAAATGGCTCCTTTCCCAACTTAACACCAAATTAACCTCGATACATCGTTTCAGGATTTTCTCCAAGTTGCTCAAACAGTGGTCGAATGAATTCCCAAATACAGAGAAATCATCCATAAAGACCTGTAGGCATTCACTCACCATTTCTGAGAAAATGGCTAGCATGCAATGCTGAAAGGTAGTGGGTGCATTGCATAACCCGAACGGCATACGACGGAATGCAAACGTACCGTACGGGCAAGTGAATGTGGTCTTCTCTTGATCTTTAGGAGCAATTTCGACTTGGTTATATCCTGAATATCCATCCAGGAAGCAAAAATACTTTTGCCCTGCCAATCTTTCAAGAATCTAGTCGATGAAAGGCAGGGGGAAATGATCTTTCTTGGTTGCTTCATTGAGTTTCCTATAATCAATACATACCTGCCATGTGGTGGTGGTACGGGTGGGGGTGGATTCGCCACATTCATTGGTGACAACGGTGAGCCTGGCTTTCTTCGGAACCACTTGAGTGGGGTTAACCAGGGGCTATCAGAGATGGGATAGATGATGTCGACGTTAAGCCACTTGATAATTTCTTTCTTAACGACCTCCTGCATATTTGGGTTTAACCGTCTCTGCATTTGGCAGGAGGGTCGTGCCCTGTCTTCTAGGTAGATCTTGTGGGTACAATAGGTGGGGCTAATTCCTCTCAAATCTGAAATAGTCCAGCCAATGGCAGCCCTGTGTTCTGATAGGGTTGCTGTCAATCTAAGTTCCTGATCCCTAGTTAGGTTGGCATTGATAATTACGGGGAAGGTTTGGTCAGGTCCCAGGAAGACATACTTGAGATTTTCGGGTAGCGGCTTTAGTTCAGGTGTAGGTGGAACAATGTTTGGTGGAAAGGGGAAAGGTGGGAGTTGATCAAATCAATTTCCTCGAATGGTGTTGGTTGATGGTAATCAACCTTACAGAGGTCCATAGGCATAGATGGTGATGGGTCAGAACAGTTGTTATAGGATTGGTAGTCCGAGACAGAACTAAGGGTGAGGCATTCCTCAACCAAAGGTTCCACGGGATCATGTTCCTCAATACAGTCGCAATCAAAAGACTTGGTCGCCCGGAAGATTTCCAACTGCATTTTCTTGTCTCCGAAGGCGATTTCCATGCATCCTGTGTCACAATCGATGTTTGCATTAGTCGTAGCTAAGAAGGGTCTGCCTAAGATGATGGGTGTGTTCTGTAGATGTTCAGGGACTTCTATGTCAAGCACCAAAAAGTCGACCGGAAAATAGAAGTCCTTGACCCGCATAATTACGTCCTTGACAACCCCCTTTGGGGTTTTCACAGATCTATAAGCCAATTGGATGGTAACAGGTGTGGGTGTCAATTCTCCGAATTCAAATTGGCGGTATAGGGTTGTCGGAATCAGATTGATGGAAGCACCTAAGTCCAGGTGCAATCTATCAAATGTCATGTCCCCGATTTGCAGGATATCAGGGGTGCTCCTGGGTTAGTTCGCTTGAGTGGAAGGTTGCTTGATATTATAGAACTTGCTTGCTTTGAGAGCACAGCCTTCCTAGGTGCTTGAGGTTTTGGCTTACATTTGGGTGTATAGGCATCCTTTAGAAACTTGGTGTAAGCCGGGATGTGTTTGACGGCTTCGAGGAGCGGAATATTAATCTGAACCTGCTTAAAGATCTCCAAAAGCTCCTCAGTTTCCACAACACTTTTCTTCTTCTTGATTGCCTCCAAGGCCTTGGGATATGGTGTCTGAATGTGGATGGGATCTATTTTTGGGTCCTTGGGTTTTTCCAGTGCCTCTTTTGAGTCGGGTGTTTCAGAAGGTGAAGTCTCGGGAAGAGTCAGCCATTTAGGGTCCTGGGTTTTGGTGCTGCTTCTCAAGGTTACCGCATTTGCAGAGGCATTGGGACCATGGGTTGATCCTTGAGAAGACGAGGATGAAGAAGCACCAAACCCAGGGGGTGTTTGTGGGGCTGGCTGGACCATGTGAGCTTGCCCGGGATTGCCTTGGAACCCTTACGAATGGGGGCCTCTGTTAATCATGTTTTGCAGGTTCGGTTGTGGCTGGGAAGGCAGGGATCCTTGCTGTTTACAGTCTAATAGCTGGCTTAATTGTCCCTTTACTAAAGCCATTTCCTCCTGATGTTTCTAGTTCATTTCAACCATCATCTTTATCAGGGTGTCAATTTGGTTTTGTGGGGGAGGGGCCGCCCTATTCGGATTATATGGGGGTCTAACTAGTGGTCCTTGCTGATAGGGGGCAGGTTTAGCTGTTGGTTTGGCCTGGGTTGGTTCTGAAATTGAGGCAGTTTCTGGTTTATCCAAGCAAAGTTTGGGTGATTCTGCCAGTCGGTGTTGTAAGTGTTGGAGAAAGGGTCAGTTTTTGATGCGCGTAGGACGCGTTTGTTTAAAAGGGTCATTGTAGTTCGCGTTCGCTGCATCGATTTTAAATTAAGAAACGGACGTGAGTCTGAGTGTCGAACACAGGGAGGCGTGAAAATCGGGCTTTTCTGTCACTTAGTGTCACGGAAATAACAGGTTTTGCTTGTGAAAATAGTGCAGGAGAAAAGCGAGAGAAAGAGAGAGAGAGTAGGGTTAGAGTCTATTGTTCAGCACATTCATGCAACTTTAAGCTAAGGAAGACTTGATAATAAGAGAGAGATACTATCTAAATAAGGAACGCCATCATTTAATCATGCAACTTTAAGTTTTACAATTACAACAATAGATGAATGCTTAAGTAAGACAAACTAAGCTAATGAGAGAGAGAGAAAGAGGAGTCGACAAGGCTGCCACGGCGGTGGAGGTTGGCTTCGTCGGTGGCTCGTCGACTCCAGCGCTTGAGGGAGTGCTAAGGTGGCCAGGAGTGGGGTAGAACACTTGCAAAGGTATTGAATGCCTTCCTTAGGTGGTTGGAAGGGGTTTAAATAGGGAAAAGGCCTTTCCAAATGAAGAAGGGGTTTTAGAGACATCCGGACGTCGCTAAAACCCTTCCCAAAACGTCGGTGAAGCACCCTGCCCGTTGGTCGCTTACGTGCGCATGTTCTTCTTCACGTGCAATCTATGTGCGCGGCTTGAGGGTCGTTCAATTGTGGATCAGACGGTCGAGATCGCTCGTGGGGCGTGCGCATGGATCGTGCTCGCTATGCTCACGGCCCATGCGTCATTGCGGGGGTCAGCTTTGGACGCACAAGATCGCACCGCGTCACTCGCTGCCAGCCGCTTGATCGCGCATCAACGGCCGAAATTGAATGCGCTGCGACTTCCTTGAATTTGTGCTGCAGCCGGCACCTCGAACCCGCGCCTCAATTGCGAGGGTGAGGCACGTACCGCTGTGCTACGCCTGCTGCTTTGTCGTGGAGGCGAGCTGCAGTCTCGGTGCGGACGACGGTTGGATGAAGATCCAACGGTCGGGGGCTACTGCTGCTGTGATTGAGAGGCGCGCGGGTGCATGGTTTCCAGCCGTTTGATGTGCAATCAGACGGCTTAAAGTGACGCCGCGTGATGAAGGGCGGTTGCGGGTGCGGCGAGGCTAACACGTGGCGGCCCCATGGCCGTTGATTATCAAATCAACGGTCAGAACTTCTTGGGCCAATAGTGGGAGGTCTGGATGTCAGATTTAGCTGATTTTGAGTCCGTTGGACTCCGTTTGTCGCTATGAGTCCATCCATGCGGTCCGATCGTTCATTTGAGTCCTATTTTGACATGAACTTATATACATGACCATTAATAATGCACTATAAGTAATCTTGATGTGTGATGCATGCAATGCTCCCATTCCTGTGTCTTCTGTGCATTTTACCCTTAAGACCGACCCTTTTGGCAGAATTAATATTTTAAATTGTAGTGTTATCATAGTGGCAACACAGCTTCGCGTAAAGGACCTGGGACTTTAGTCCCACATTGTGCGTGTCGAAGTGAAGTTAGCGCATAAAAGGTTTTCCTACTGAAGGCTTTTCACCTCTACACTAGGGGTAAGGTCCCCGCGCTACACCCTTTACCACTCCTCACCTGCGATCATGCCCGTAGGTCTGGACCCCTATCCATGACCCGTACACCCGGTACTGTCCACCTGGGTTTGAGCTTGAGAAGGAAAGAGATCTGAGGAGGGAGGGGGTTTTTTGCATTGTAGCCTTGAGATTCATGCCCCCTCCTCTCCTTTCTCAACACTTAGCTGAGATTTGAAGAAGGGCATTTGTGTGGGTGTGTTGCCCTTGTGCTTTTGCACCTGAGAGGTCCTTGTGCCTTTGTGGGACCTTTCCGTCTCTGTTGTAGCTGTGCCTTAGTTGTTGCTGAGGCGTGAATATAAGGCGTCTGTGTGCCTTTCCCGACGTTTGAGCCTAGTGCTTATGCTGGTTCTGTTCTGATACGATAGTGGATATTTGGAATATTTGATTATGGTTACTGTTCAATTATTTGAGTTGATTGTTGAGCTTATCATTAGGGTTAATTTGGTGATTTAAATCACCATTTTAACCCCATCTTTTTGCTCTCTCATTTCTGATTTATTGCTATATTATTTTGATATATACATTGAGCATCATTTTGAATATATTTGCATATCTTCTCTCATAATTATGATTAGTGATTAAAATTTCCAATTCGTTCCTTGCGAACGACCTCAGACTCATATCGATTTCAAGTTTATAAATTTAAGTGTTTGTGCGAAATTCATCCTATACAACGACGCAAATTTCTAAAAGACGATCTTCGCACATAAACACCTAGCTACTAGCAGAAGAACTAGCTAGCTAGGCTAAGTAGCTGAGCTCCTAAGAAGACCTCTTCAACCATCATCATCTCCGGGATAATTATTTCAGCTCCAGATCTACTTCAGACAGCTCCTAGCTACACCCTCCAAGCTAAATCCCAATTTCCTCTACTCTCCAACTAGCTAAGCTACCTTAGCTAGCTAACCCTAGCTCCTCTCCATTCATGGCCATCCACCATCACCCTAACCCTAACCTTTAACACCACCCTAACCTAGCTCCACCTTAACTCCAATAAAACCTAAGCTACCTCCACCTACATTTGGCACCACCATGAAGATACCTCTTCACACCACCACCACCTCCAAGAGCCACCAAAAGTGGCACCAACTACCCCTCCTATAACTACCTACATATGGCCCCAAAACTGCCCCTACACATCCACCCTTCACCCACCCTACTATGCTCCATCCAACCATTCAAGTTGGCACCAACTTAGTCCCTTCTAGAACACCCACATGTGGTGCCAACTTGAATCACCCTTCCACCCCTTAACCACCCTATAACCACCACATATGTTGGCGTCAAAACACCTACTCATACCCCTTCACGTTGGTGCCAACTTTTAAGCCCATCTCCACCTTACACATAACCCATCCAACCTATCTCTACCCTCCACTAATTGGTGCCAAACAACCAACCCCACAACCACCCATAAACCCATGTTAACCACCCTTAACTCCACCTCCATGTCCCTCCATCTCATAACCACCATAATCAAGACTAATCCTAACCTTACAACACATCACACCAACCTTAACCCTAGCACCCACCTAAGGTTGGCGCAAATCCTTAGGTGCCTCTCCATTTTGGCACCACCTATCCTATACCTTAGGATCCTATAACCACCATCCATATCTCATCCTAATTGTCCCCTCTTAACCACACCTAACCCCCCTTCCACTCTATAAAAAGACCATTAACCACCCATTTCCAATGATCCTTGGACACATATTCATATTCTTCCACCTTCATTCCACCATCCCAATGACCAAGGAGAAGAGGAGAAGATGAGGATTAAGGGGACACTCTGTCTCCTTGGTGCCTTCAACTTCTTCCCTTCTTCTACCTTGTGTCTTCTTCAAGCCAAGGAGGAGAAGCCAAGCAAGGAGGATGTCTAAAGGAGGAGCAAGAAGGGTGGTCCATGCCACCCTAAGAAGGACTTCAGGAGTGGAAGCCTTCCACTCTAGGAGGAGGTAGGCATGCCCACCTAGGTTTGGCCAAGCAAAGGAGAGCCAGGAGCAAGCTTCCATTAATTCAGGGGCAACCTGAATTGGAGCGGGAGTTCTGCAGCAGCATCACCTTCTTCCTAAGCTTTCTTCTACATTCTTTTTTTCTTGTATTTTTTGCATGGTAGTGTAGTGTTCGAATTTTGTTGGAGATTACAAGTAGGAATCCCTCTCGCTTGTGAGTTCTCCAACCCTGTTGTAAAATAATTTTTATTTTAAGAAGCATTCCTCTACCTTTTGTTTAGATAGCTTGTGATTCTTGTTGTGTATTGTTCATCCATTACTCCAAGCCTCTCGTGCTTGGAGTGAGTTGGAGAAACAAGGCACTTGTTGCTTTACTTCTAGTAGTTTTAAATCTGATCTCTACATTTGCTTTTGACCTTATTTAAAACCCTTAAAAAAATATATATTTTAAAATGCAAAAAGAAAGTTGATTTCCATTTATCAAGCAAGAGAATATCAATTTGCATTTCTACCTTCCATGGGATGACCCGAATACTCTCCGAGTACTCTGTAATTACAAATTTAAAAGCGATCGGATTTGCGTGTTGCAACGGCTTAAAAACTTGATTTTAACAAATCACACATTTTCGCTATTAGTTGATTGGACCTATTGAATTGAGTCATGGTGGTGTTATTAAGAGAGTTCTCACTCATGGACTCAAAGAGTTTGAACGTGCTTTCCTCGTCCTTGTTCAGAAAGTTGCCTCCACATGAGGCATCAACGAAATTCCTAAGGTTGCTGCTAGACCATGGTAGAAGATCTGGGCCAATTGCCACCTCGGAACCTTGTGGTGTAGGTATTTCCTCAATAACTCATTAAATCATTCCCATGCCTCATGGAATTTCTCTCCATTTTGTAAGGTGAATGTGGCAATGGCTATTCTAAGGGCATTAGTCTTTCCTAGGGGGAAAAACTTCTTTAGGAATGCATGCCTCAATTCTTCCCAAGTGGAGATAGGTCTCCCTAAGGTTCTAAGCCATTGAGAAGCTTTGTCTTTTAGGGAGAACGGGAACATCTTTATTAAAACAATGTTCAGATTGATGTTCCTTGGTTTCATGGTCCGAGCAATTTGGTCTAGGTCCTCCATGTGTTGGAAAGGGTCATCATTTGAGCTCCCATGGAAATGGCTTTGGATCAAGTTAAGGACATTAGGTTTCAGCTTAAAATCATCTCCCCCTTTGGGGACCCTAATATGAGGCTTGATTCAGATGGCAAATGGATCATAAAAATCACAGGGAGGCCTTGGTTGGCCCTAAGGGGGTTGTGGTGGGTTAGGTAGGTTTGGTTGGGGTTGCCCTTGAAGGTTCTACAGTTGATGTATGGGTTGCATGATGGTTTGGATCTATTGTTGCTGGAGTTGGTGGTTGGCTGTGATTTAAGCTTGGATAATGGCCATGGCATCAGGTTGAGGTTGGTCCTCAATATCCTCAATTCTTGGGTCGACCATTTCCATAGTTCTAGCCCTCGAAAAACTTAGTCTCCTTATAGGATTTCTCTCTAATGCAACCAACTCAGGATGAAGTGAATGTCCTCCATGCATAAACCAGAGAAGAATAGGGAGGGATGCGAAGGAGACAGGTGAGAGAATAGTGTGTGCACAATCAAGCGAACAAATCTGGGCCCTATGGTGTAGACCTAGGTGACCTAGAAGCCTTGAAAGAATAATCAAATTTGCAAGCACTTAAACCCCTTTTCCCAAATTTAACCTAGCTAGGTTGATTACGGGGGGATTGTGGGGAAGGTTTAACCTTTGGCTCGTGTCGCTGGTTTCTTGATAGCCACCAACCGCGGTCGTTTGACACATCCCTGCAACCTAGACACCAAATTCCACAATGGAAATTAAGGCCAAGCACTCAACAAATCCAGTTACACTTCCAAGACTTAGATTAGTCCTAGCTAGGGCACATCTACTCAATTTAATGTGGGCTAAGTCAGTGCTTGTGTTCAAGGTATGTGATAAGGCATTGTTGGGGGTTGTGCCTCAATTAATCCAATTGAGCATGTGTGTGCACTTAACAAAACATGATTTTCAAGCAAGGTTGTTTTTGGATGTGGTGTCTTTTAATGTTCCTTCCTTGCTTTAGTGATTTTTAGGGTTAGAATTTTTTAATAGATTCAAGCAATGTTTGTAGTTGACACACAATATTTTGCACACAACAGGTGATTGTAAATTTCCTTTTGAGCAAATAATAATGTGGCCCTAGAAAAACAACCCTAATGTATTCACCCTAAAGTTCAAGCGATTCTATCAGGTGAATTGCTTTTAGTTTGAGTGGTGTGACGTAATACAAAACATGTTTGGCTTCATAAGCACCACTCTAGGAAGAACAATGGAAGAAAGAAGTTTTTTTTTGTTTGGGTGGTGGGTTTAAGATGTGGGTCAAGTAGCCACTTACCACACCAATTTTTGGATTTTTATTTTTTATATATTTTTTCTTTTTAGCAAGCAAACAATCAACTAACCTAGGGTTTATGCATGAGCATAAATGAAATTGTCTTTTTTTTTTTTTCAAAAATAAAAGAAAGATGAGACTACGCTAGGTAGAGTGATACTCATGAAAGTATTCATTGCACTTTGCTCCCATTCTACCATCTTCAAGTGAGCTCCTCTTATCGCTTTTGCGCCAGATTCTTGCAATCAATCAATAGAATGAGAGAAAAGAGAGTCAGAAATGTGAGCACCAACACAAGGATAAAAGCGACTAAAAGATTCGTTTCCTCCCCGGCGATGATGGCAAAAATTGACGTCGAAAAACGTGTAAGGATAATTTGTTCGTTGTAGCTAGCATTTACGACATCAATTTTAATAAGAAAGTCGAACGGTAAGTCCAAGTGTCGAACACAAGGAGGCGTGAATATGGATCAATTAATTACTTGGTTACCACATGATACTTATTCAGTTTGCTTGCATGAAAGAGAAAAAGAGAGAGAGAGAGTAGGGTTAGAAATCCATGGTTGAGCACATGCTTCGAGAAGGTGCTTTGCAACTCTATGGACGGGGAAGTATGCTTGGTAGAAGCTAGGAAGAGTTGCCCTTGCAATGGAGGTCCATAGGGCCTTTTATAGGGCTACGGCCAAATCATTTGGCACAAAATTCACACTCAGCCTCGGCCATCACGCGCACAGCGCACAGCCAGCCCGCACACAGTCGCGCGCTCTGATGTGTAATTTCTCAACACAGTTAATTAAGGTTAAAAGTCTTAATTAATCATGTAAGAAATGACTTAGGTAAACTTGAATTGTTGTCATTTAGGTAGTATAGGGTCAAGTTAACCTAACATTTAGGTTTGAGTTCTTTTTAACTGGTTGAGTCTAGATCATTCACTGGGAGGCATATTTGTAATTTTAATCCACTACTTTTATTAATTAAATTAATAACTAACTAATTACTACACATTACAACATATGTTAAGCATATGAATATTTGCACAATAGAGTAAATAATTAAAGCATGCAATTATTCCATTATAGAAAAGAAATGTACATGTATGATTTTGCAATAAAATCTAAGTAGAAGAATGTTTATTACAATTTATACAAAATTACAAGGAATAAAAAATGTTTACATGAATAGCAAAATGCCTACTTTATCAATATAAACTCAATTCTTTCTTCGCAGCTCCCATCCTTTATGTCTGTTTCTTTCCTTTATCTTTTCATTTAACCAACCTTTTGAATTAACCTCTTTGTCTTAATTCCTTTCTCTCCTTAGCTCTTCTTATTCTTATCATTTTACTGTCTTCTCTCTTCTTTTCTCTGACTCTTCTCTTGTTATACACTTTAAGCTCTCTCTTTAACTTCGTTCCTTCTCTCTTTATACACTTCATCTCTTATTCCCTTAGGTTCATCTTTGCCCCTCTGTCTCTTCTTTTCTCTTCGTTTGTTCACTTAGCCTCTTTAACAGTTCAACTCTTTTCTCTTCACAGTGCAAGAACCCACACTTAACCAATTTACCAAAAATTTGTTAGTGGGCGTCCTAGGCCTTTCGAGGATACACAGTGCCCACAAAGGAGCGGGACCAGACCCTACTCAGCCCGAGCCTAGTTCTTATTAGGTATATTCTTATCGATTTAAGACCAATGCACAGTCTCGGCCCATTATAGGCCCACATACGGTCGCTCGCCCACCCAGTCACACAAATAGGCACACGCTTGAGCACACACACACATGCATGTGCATGCATGCGCTCAGAGTCATGTTCGGATAAGCTGCGCCCTGTGCTGACGACCGAACAACCCATAACAAGTTTTCATATTATACTAAGGCAAGTGTCTAGATTAACCCAAGGTGGGACTATGTTCCAACATTCTCCTTTGCACAAAGCTGCATTTAGACAAATCTTCAATTGAAGATTATGATTGATTGGTTGGACCAAATCGAGCGTATAATAGCTTGATCGGAAGCTAATAACATCAACTACAGAATTTAATCACCAATTTGGTGATTGGATCACTTTTGATCCACAGATTTGGAAGAAACTCATGGCTGTTTCGCCATGTCAAAATATGCCTGTAGAGGGTGTAAACTCAGCTCTCTTGAACTTCAGAGCAGTAATACCCCTCAATTGAGGTATTGAGGTGCTTCAGGGGATCATTCCGCATAGGTTAGAGAGAGAAATAGGATAGGCAGAGCTTCAAAAAGCTCTAGAAGCTTAATGTCTTCTGAACCCAGACTCAAAACCCAGAACTTAGGGTTAAATCATACTAACAGAGAGATAAAGTTATCAGGGATCGATCCAAACTAATTTAGTGACCAAAAAGGAACTAATCTGAGTAATCTTTAGCTTTAAATTTCAACATGAACTCAAGGAACAGTGTTGGGTTTATTAAGGAACCCAAACTATTTAGAAGATCAAATCCTCCTCAAATTGCAATAAAATCTAATCAAATCAATCTAAAATGATTCATATTTAATTCAGGAACTCAAATTATCCACTTAATCAGAGATTCAAACCTTAAATTCTCATATTCAGATTAGGATTGACCTATGAATCTCGAAAATTGACTTTTAGATTTAAAGCTCCTCTAATCAAATCAACGCCCTGAATGAGTTTATTTCAACCTTAGGAAGTAGTACAGCACTCCAAATTAGTGTTTTGATAGGTTTTAAGGTGTTCCCAAACTCATCGCTTGAGGTCGAAAGTAGCTGTGTTTGTCAGATGGAACGAGAGGGTTTCAATCCTAATTGAAAGCTTGTTTAGGTTCCTAGTGATCTTCTTTAGCTCCAACGGTGATTCTCAGAACCTTAACCCTAATGGAATCATCTCTCCAACTCTTTCGGAGTTGGAGAAGATGAAGTTCAGTAGAGAGAGTTAAACATCTACGCACAATTTTAATGGGTGATTCTTGATCTTGAGATCACAAGGAAGTGATCTGGAACTCTTAAGGGAGTTCTAAAGGTTAAGATGTAAATTTAGTTTGCCAGAGCTCGCTGGAGCTCCGGTGAACACCATGTGATATCGTTGGAGATGAAATCTTAATGATACACATTAGAAATGATCTTAAAAGACTCATGAGGTCACAAAGAACCTCAGGAGCTAGTCAATTAATCCAATTATTAATCTGACTTAAAGATTTATCATGAATTCAATAAAAATAGATTTTGAGTTTGCCTAAACTCAAGATTGATCCTCTCACTCGATTGAGTGAGGGAAAAGACTTAGATGAGTCTTGCGATGCTTTATGAGTGTGTGATTAAGTGATAGAACTCCTCCAGAGTTGTCATTGACAGCGAGCTTGGGAGGTTGAAGTGAAATTGGGAGTTTCTTATATGTTGAGTAATTAGGTGAATTAGATATAGGATCGAGGCCCTAAAGTGGTGTAAAGATGATGAAGGGCTCCTAGTGAGTGTGTTCTATGCCAGAGAACCTCCGCCATGGACAGCGGAGGTCTCCGATGGAGGTGTGATGGTTTAGGCATTTAGGTGATATAATCATGTAATTAATGAGTTAGAAATGATCATGGAAAGTTCTAGAGTGTGATCAGTGGACTAAAAAGACAAAATGATGCTCTAGACAAGCACAAAGAGCTTGCTGGAGCTGAAGAAGATGACTGAATACAAAACATTATGCTACACTAATTAGTTAACTAACTAAACTAAGCTATTCTACACTAAGCTACAGATCTAATTCTACTGTTACTTGGATGAAGGAGGTAGAGGACTCCGTCGGAGGGTCGTGATGGAGGAAGAAATCAAAAGATTGGAGGAAGATCTCCGGCGGAGAAGAAGTGTTGAGAAGAGGGAAGAAGACATAGCATAGCCTCGTCACTAGGTGTGGCGGAGGAAGGAGGAGATTTAGAGGTGGCCAGGGCTTTGGAGAAGTTCGGAGGAAGAAGGTTGGAAGTCATCGGAGTTTGTTGATGGATAGCCTATTGAACGATCGGTTAGGTTAAGGTGGAAAGGGATCGCTCCCCGAGATTGGAAGTCTAGGTGGTATTTATAGGTGCGGAGAAGGGTAGGGGGCCTGCATTTGGATGCAATCACGTCCAGGTGCAGTGGTTTAAGGTCTTTTGTCTTCGACGATGGTGAAGTCACCGTGTCGGAGTTTGTTGGGCTAGGGGAAATCAGCACCGTTGGATGGAATGGTGGTGGTGAGTAGAAGGTTGGCGGCAAGGATGGAGGTGTGCAGTCGTGAGATGGAGGGTGATCGAATGGTGTGGACGCCGGTCCTCCTCACCATCCAAGCCTGAGGAAGAAGAAGACGAAGCTGTTGTGCACATAGGGACCTATATCCAATGAAAACTAAGGACCTATTTGTAGAAAAAGGACTCAATTGACATAAAAATTAAGGACCTAAACGTAAATAGTTGGTTTTTAGGCTTAATTTAATTTATTTCTTTTTTTAAATTTTTATATATAATTATAAATTAGGTAAATATTATATTTATGCCTTAAATTTACATTTTTGCCCTTTTTAGCTATATTTAATTAAGTGACTTATTTACTTAAGTTAATTAAATACTTAGGTCACAAGATTAACTTAGTTCGTAGGTAGATAAATGTTTAATATTTGAGTCCAAATTATTAATTAAATTATTATTAATATTAATTGATATTTAATTTAGTGTTTTTAACTTATTTTGAAGATCCTTCTTATTTAATCCCCTATAATACAATTAACCCTGTATTAAGTATATCCTTAGCTAATTAACTAGGGAATCTAGTTAATTAGATGTAATTAAGAGCCATGATGAGTCTCTCCTCATTCTCTCGCATGGATAGCTGCACATTCCCGCATGCACAGCTGCGCGCATAAGTGGCATAGTGCTGTCCTCGCAAGGCATCATCTCTGCCGTCCAAGCTCGATGAAGGGCCTAAATCACGCCTCACTGTTGACACGTCTTGATCGCGTTTTAATAGTTAGTTACGTCGTAGTATAGGTGATCAAGCTTTGTCAACAAATAAAAATTTATTACTCGAAAACCTAAGTATCCAAGGTCGAACACAGGGAGCAATTGGAATTTATTACTAATCTCAAGAATGTAATTGAACACTTAATTACTCAAAACTTAATTCAAAGTATATATATGCATGAGTTTAAAAGTCAATTGTGGCAAAAAGAAGGAATTTGGATGATCAGACGTCTTAAAAAATGTTTTCTCCTCTATCTGCTTCTTGTTCTTCGTCTTCTGACTTCTGATTTTCCTTTATTCTTTTCTTCTCTGTGCTTCTTCTTCCTTGTTTCTTCTCTGCAGTTCTCTTGCCTTGCTTCTTTCTTCTTATTTTCCTCTGTCTTCTGCCTTGCCTCTCTTCTGCAGTTTCTTTCTCCTTTTCTCTGTGGGTCTTCTTCTTCTTCCTTCCTTCTTCTTCTTTTCCTTTGCTTGCAACGGCTAAGTCCCTGCTTCCTTCTTTAGTTCCTTCCCTGCAGAAACCAAGGAGAGAAAAACCTATCCCTCTACCCACACCCGCGTCTCTCTCTCTCTGTGTATATCACTCTTCAGCACGCTCTCCCAGAGCTGGGTAATCGGATCGGGTTGCGTGCCCGGGTCCAGGCGCACCGGTGTGGGTGTGGTGCACGAGGAGTGCTCAGGATGGTTGTCGGGTCGGGTCACCAGATCCGTGTGATGAGCTCACGGATGAGGTGGTGAGTTTAGGTGAGGAGGGACCTCACCCCATGTGTTCTCGGAGGCAACGAGCTAATAGCATAAAATCAATTTAAACCACTACAGCGCTTTACAGCTTACCGAGGTGGGACTATTGTTCCATCGTTCTTTCTCGCGCGCCCGCAGCAGACCATTCTCCAATTGCAGCATTGTAGGCTTCGCGGTGCCACTCTCTGGAACAGATGACTTCGCGAGGCCTCCCCGAGTTAGCTGGACCTGGACTCCTGGAGCACTGCAGCCTGGGACAAGCTTGCGACCTCCTCGAGTCACCCCTAATGGCGGTTGGAGCTTGAAACTTGCCTGACACAAAAAGGGCCTTGTGGCTCAATCAGACCACAGGAGCACCTTCGCCATGTCACGGCGAAGGTGAGGTGGTAGGTGGCAGGTTGCAGGGTGGCCTAGGCGTGCGTGCCTAGGTCGCCCTGTGGCCGGACGGATGGGTTTGGTCGGGGGACAGTTGTGGTGGTGTAGAGGGTTTTTGGATGAGCAGTGGGTATTCAGTGAAGTGTGGCGGAGGTTTTGCGGTGGTTGGCGAGACACGTGGGGTTGCGGAGTGACGGGAACGTCTCGCTGGAGTGTGGCGGACAGCGGTGGACGAGGAGCGTTTGGTGAAATAAGATGAGGGAAATGAAAGAGGAGATAGAGAAGAGCCATTCTAACCTAACCAAGGGGATGAAGGGGGCGAGAAGGCGGCCGGCAGTACCTGCTGTCGCCGGAGAAGAAAGCATCCAGTGGAGGAAGACGGCGACAACGACGAGGCTAGGGTTGCTCGCGCGGGTGTTGTGAGACGCGGAGGAGGATGAGGAGGACAGCTCTGGCACTGGTTTTGTGGAAGAGCGACAATGAAGAGGAGGGGGGCTCGCTGGAGCTCGCTGGACCCCTTGGCCGAAGGAGAAAAAGAGGAAATCGAGGTGGAATTCCTGCCAAGTCGAGTTGAGGAGGTGCGGCCGAAGATGAGGGTTAATTTATAGGCACAGGTAGGGATTCCTGTGCATGGAAGACAAGCTTCCAAGCAGGAGAATCCTCGTCGGAGATGGAAACAGTTGAAAGACCTAAATCTCTCGTGCGTTCGCATGAGAGATTGGGTGCAAATCAGGGATTAGGATTGAGTTCAGATGGAAGGGAATTCCTCAGAGAATCTCCCTTCCAAATTTGGGAGATCTCTGAGGAATCAGAGAGTATTCCCTCTCTATTCCTCGCTGGAGCAAGATTTCTCCCCAATAATGGCGGAGGGACCTGCTTGTAAGAGTGGCAAGGAAGTTAGGGGGTTTTATGCAATGGCTTTCAAAAGATAGGGACCAAAATGTAATTGAGTGTACTAATTTGCAAAGTAGGTCAAGATGACCTCCCCTTAGGTCCAAATTTTGGTACAAACCTAATTTGGACCTAAGGAATCCAATGGTGAAGTTGGATTTTAGGTTTGACCACGTTTGACAGGACATTTTGATCAAAAACTCAAATTAGGTCAATTGATGAGCAAGGACCCCAATCTAGGTCATACTAGGTTCTGAAGGTCAAATTGGATGTTCTAAACCCTAGGGTATATTTTTCCATGAATTTTAGAGGGTTTAATTGATTTTTATCCTGACCAGAACCTTGTTAAATTAAGAGGGTCTATTTTAGGGTTATAAGATGTCATTTAATTCCTGGTTTACACATAAACCCATTTCTGATTGAACCAACCCACTTTTTATCTTATTCAGACCATTGACCTATGTTTTGTCTTTGAGAAATCCCATTTATGTACTGCAATGGTAAAATTACAGTTTTAACCTTTATTTCATGTTTTCTTCTCAGAATACTTATTCCTTCAATTAAGCCCTCTTCTAGGTTATGTAGGAGCTTTTATTCACTTTATTAGGTCAAAATGAGCTAGTTATGGCTCATGATGAGGCTCTCATCACTCACCATGCCCTTTAGATCGCTCCTCTCTAGTGCGTACGATCACGCATCAGAGAGAGTGTCAAATCGCACGTGGGTGAATCGCGCTCTTTAGGAGAGACACGTAGCTGCCTCCATCATTGTTTGATCATGATCGAGCGATCCAATTTCGTCACCCTTTGTGTACCGCACAACTGAGCCTTCGTGAGGGCACGAACGCTCGCCCGCCATGCGTTGGTTGAGGCATTGACCAACACGCTACACCCACTGCTTTGTTGCATTTGTGAATTAATGCTTATTCATTCTCAGCTGTTGGATCAAGATCCAACGGCCAAGATTGCTTGATGAAGGCACATTTGAGGAGAGCGGTGAGATGTTGGTGGTCGTTGAGTGGCCTAGATAGCACCATGTGGTGCCATCTGGGTCGTCCATCGTCTTTCCATTGTATTGGATGCTACATGGCTCTGATTGAGATGATTTTTGCTTCATCGGAGTGCGTTCGTCGATCTGGATTCATTCGTGCGGTCTGATTGCTCATTTGAGGTTTATTTCAATGTGCACTTGTACACATGGCCATTAAACATTAATTATAAGCAATCTAAATGTAGATATTATACGATATGCATGCATTGCTCTGAAACCCACTATAACATGATATTAATGTGCATGCACCCTCAAGATTTACTCTAATTGATGTAATTATCGTCATTATACGTAAAGTCATCAAGTACTAGGCTTTAAACCTGTCCAGGTATGACTATTAAGACTCAGTCTTCCGCTATCTAACTTCTGACAGCCTTTCTGGGTTGTCTTTAACCCTTTGCTGCCAGGCAAAATACTGGCAGAACTTATCCGTTAGCTCTTGGAAGCAAGTGATTTGTTCGGCTGGCCATTCATTGAACCACTCATGGGCCATGTCGGATAGATATGACAGGAATACTTGGTAGAGTACTCCATTTAGGCAGCCGTGCACCAACATTATTTGGCGATAACTCCCAATGAAACTGTTGGGATCCGTCGTCCCATCATATTGGGCTATGACGGGCTGTTTGAATTTTTCCTGAAAGGGGGCTGTCATCACCTCCTTGGTAAATGGGTAGGTGGTAACGTATGCACGCGGGTGTATACTCCTCATTGCCCTAGTGACTTTGTGGACGATCTCTGGTATAGAGCCTTCGCCACTAGTGGCCAAAGGGTGATGCCCCGACTGCTCCCCTTACGTAGGCCAGTGTGGAGCTTTTGTGGGCTGGGAGGAACTTCCCCTTTTTGTCTACAAAGCTCACATTTTAGTTTTTCAAGTTGTTCACGTAGACGAGTGTTCTCCTCTTCCACCGTGCGACGCCACTTCAGTTACTCGTCTTCGGGGCTCGAACTTTTGGGCTCCTCTAGCTAGATTCTTGGCGAACTCCTTGATATGTTTTATCTCATGGAGTTTGCCGGTGATAGATTGCTGCTCTGCCTTCAGAGTCGTCAGCCTAGCCTCATATTTTTCCTCCCTCATTTGCATCTCGAGGAGGGGATCATACCTAGGGACCTTGAGCAGTCGGACAGGTTGAGCTGACTTCTCTTTACTAGGATTGGCATGCCGAGGGCTTCCCTTAGACACTGAGATACTTGATTCCACTTGGGCCTTCTTAGGATTACCATGAGAGGAGTTACAAGTGGTTGGGGCCATCATCGGAATTTTTGATCAGGAAATAATATCGAATGATGATCGTTTCCCATAGACGACGTCATTTGATGAATCTCGAAAGAACATTAAAAAATTTATTGATGTAGAAAACATAGTGTAACCATAAAAATATAAAAAGAGACCATCAATCACACAAACACAAGAGCTGAACATTCACTATTTTCAAGCCATGAATTTCTCTTTAGTTTACTATTGCAAATGATAAACTCACCACATTCACCTCAACTCTTTCCCTCTTAAAAGACAACAACACGTAGCTTAGAAAAAGAAGACAATGACCCTCAACTCCTCTTCTTGACTTCTCTGTTCACCTCGAAGGACTCCCGGGCTTCCATGATTTTATTTATTTTTGTTGGTTTTCTTTCTTTCTCCAACGTGCCCCTCCTCTTCCCATATCATCGCACTCATTATTCCCATCAAGAGCAATATCATTTCCTTTTTCTCATGCATTATCTCCCTTTTCTTTTTTTTTTATTTTTTTACCTCATTTTCAATTTGTGTCATTCCCATCCCATTCATGTGGTGGGCCCACATCAATGCTTGAAATAAGGGGAAATAAATTTTGATTCCCTCCTCCTCATTATCATTTTTTTAAAATTTCTTTTTCTTTTAATGTTGGTGTTATATGTAAGTTGGCGCAAATGGAAGTGGTCCCGACGTTGACCATGGATATAGTGTGGTGCCCCTTCTCTTTCCACGCATCCTCCCTTTCGGCTCTTCCGAGCGCAAGGGAGCAGCTTTTCTCAAACAAACACGATAAATCATGTCATGGAATAACTTTAAAAACTTAAGAGGTATTGAGATTTTTAAGATACTTTCATAATTTATATTATTATTAATTATCAAATTTAATATAAATAAAAATTGAAGTATAGGTTAAATTTCATTAGAGTAAATTTTTTTGATATTTAATCAAATCATACACTATAATTAGATATATAAAAGTTCCATGTACTCCTGCAATGAAGTGCGGGTATATCACTAATACAAACAAAATCACAAGGTCAACTTAGTAAGCAAAAGAATATGTATAAATACATGCAAGACATGAGTACATAAATATATGATGCAACACGGTTTATAATGCATGGGTAGAGGTATAGTGTAAAATAATTTTCAATCGATAGAAAATGATATTATAGCAGTGGAGAACCATTCCATCATGTGCAAATCAATTCTTTACAAGTGAAAAATTACTTTCCACCATTGTCAACCTATAGAAAGTGGTATTCAACCGATGGAAAATGTAAAATGATATCCCATCGGTAGAAAACCATCCCCCAATGTGAAAAATCACTTTCCACCATTTTTCAATAGTCACATGTGGAAAACATCCTATCATGTGAAAAGTTACTTTCCCACGGGTGGAAAATCACTTTCCACTATTTTCAATTGGTGGAAAAAGATTTTCAACCGAGGAAAAGTGAGATTTCATGTGATGAAAATGAAATTCCACTTATGGAATATCATTTTTTCCACTCTTTGTTTTGCTTTGGTAGTTTCCTTCTTTAAGTAGTGGTGGATCCCATGAAACTTAGTTGCTTTTTCAGAGTAATTGGGAGACACATGACAAGATCTCCATTATTTTTTTTAATATCTCAACCACTGCATTGCAAAACTCGTTATAGCACGTGTTTCTTTACTTTTTCTCATATATACAAAAGAATGAGGGCACTAATAGAGCTGGTGCTATTATTTGAGGGCTTCAGCTTCCTTCTTAGAGTAATTTTCCTATTAAATAGCTTCTCAACTAGTTCATTCCAGTTGGTTAACCCTGTGGGCTTATCCTCACTGGATGCCCCTCTTATCTCCTTAATCGTGGAATTAGCACCCTTGGTCTTGGTTGTTTCATCTATCGATGCAGCAAGGTGAGGAATATTTAGGACTAGTTTACTTGGGGGATTGATATTTCTATATATATTTACATTAATTATGCCTAAGTAGTGCTAATTTGAGGGTTGATTAGGGTAGAATGTACTTAGTTAGGTCAGTTTGGTTATATAGGTGCAGTTTGTAAATATTAAATAATTAAATTTTTCTACAATTTCTCCCAAACGTATATCCAGTACCTTGATGTTTTTGTTATATTATGTGCATGTACTAGGTTTGGAGCAATTTTGAGGCTTTGAGACTGGACTTTTATGTTTGAGCTTACTTATGCAGAGAGGATGAGCCTATTTTATCTAACCAAGCCTATTTAGCAATCAGGCTAGCCCATTTAGAGAGCCAATTTTTCTTAACTCAAGATCCAATTACCTAGACTAATTTTCCACCTGAGGTGGTTAGCCATGAGCCTCATTAATCAACCAATTTAGTTGGCTAGCCTAATTGATTTTATAAACCCATTAGTTAAACCCAACCTATTCCTATATCCTAACCCAACAAACCTTATCTGGCCATCCCTTTTATCCTCAAATAAATAATATTTTGGATGGCCAAATTACGCTATAATTTATCCACTACTAGATTTACATCCTATGGGTCCTAAATTACCTACCTAAAACCCTATTTTAAAGCCCTAAACCAAATCCTATTCCTAATCTCAAAATTCGTAGTAGCCTGACACATGTCTAGTATTTTAACCATAAATTTTGTATTTTAAATCCAAATTGAGTGATTCAAATTGCATTGGAAAGCTAATTCAAGGTCTACAACTTTTATTTTATGTACAATTTGAAATTTGGAACAAAACAAGACCAAAAACTCGAGACAAGTGAGGGCAATCTTATAAGGCTATTGCAACAACCTCCATCCTAAACCTCCTTTAATTTCCACCCTCCATAATTCTACCATTAAATCCTAGCTCTCTATTAAACACGTAGGAAAATCTATAAATAGGAGCCTATCCCTCCCCCTTTCCTTCATTTAGTCTTCCTTAGTTTAGGATAAATCCCACATCTCACCACCTTCTCCTTAGCTCTCCTATATAGTCTACCCTCTCACCTCAGTTAAAAAGCTTCTTACGCCTAGACTATGTTGCTTCCTGGTGGTTGTCCTCCTATGCTTCATTATCTCTGCTTCATCCTCATCTCCAAGGCAATTGCTGTAACGGACCACGCTCCAACTCATCATCTTCTTCTAGTCTTTTATTTCTAGTTCTAGTAGGCGTTCTGCTACTTATTCTAGTTGTAATATTGACATCTTTTCTAGTAGTAATAAAAGTTTAGTTTTCATCTTTATCATTTACAAATCTTGCTTCTCACCCTCTTCTCTATATAATTGCCTAATTGTGATTTTCTTCTTCTCATCTCCTTCTTTATCTCAGTTAGTTCATATTTTCTTTACGTTTTGCATTTAGTTAGATAAATCCTATGCCTCCCCATGTTCGACTCAGAACTCACCAAGGTCTTGGTTACTTTTATTTCTATTCTCGAAAAATTGCACTACAATGAATATTTTTATTATCCAGCAGTTTCTTCGGATTAGATTTCATTTTCATATTTACTTTGTTGTTTGCATTCAATTCTCTAACCTATGTGTTTCTGTTTCTCTGATTATGCGAATGATCTTGTGGCGACTCAAGATTCCAAAGACAAATGGTAGAGTCAGAAAAAGGTGCAGGTAGAGATATTAAAGTAAGTATTCACATCTTCATCTTAAGATAATTTTTACATTAGGAGTCATTTATCTTCATCCTAAAAAAAAAAAAAATTTCATCCATCTAGATTAAGTGTTCATTTGATCCTTAGGATTAGTCATTTTCTTGAGTTGCTTACATAAAAAAAACTCTTTTGGTAGACATTATCCCTTTGAAAACAACAAAATCACCTCCTTAAAATTCAGGTTGTTAACTAAAACATTTTTCAAAAATCATTTTCCAAATTTTTATTCTCCTAAAAATTCTAAAATTACTCCTAATCTTAGATATTGCAGTCAGGAAGTTTGTGTCCAAATTTCCCACTCATCTGATCTATATTGAATTTTTAAAAATTTGTGAATTACAGTGGTATCCGTTCTGATTTTACTTCCTAATTTTCGGTAGCAAAAAAATCATTGGAATTTTTATACTACTACAATTAACTTGAAATTTGTGGCATTAGATTTCTGTGATAGTGGAGAACTTTAGAAAAATATGAAAAAAATATTTTGAGCACGTTTGATTCTGCAAAAAATCCAATCATTGACTGGGGTTCAAAACTAATCTGAAGATCCTAGTGCACATTTAAATCTGATCATAGAAAAAAGTGCATTAAAGATTTTGAAAAAAAATTTTATGAGTGCCTTAGTGGTGCATTAGGAACATTGATTGCTTTAATTAGGTCGCACCACATTTTACCTTTTGGACTTAGAGTTCATCATCTAGCACTACCTATCTTTAGGACTTTTACATTAAAGTAGAACACACTTGCATTTTCATACTTAAAGAAAATTTATCAAACAAATTGGGACTTGCAAAATCTCTTGTGTGACTCACTATAACCTTGTTTTAATTTATTAATTAAGTGAACCCTAAAAGGCATTAATACAAGCATCGAACCTTAAAAGATACCACATTAATTAAACTTGTATTGGGAACCCCTTTGATTGAGCACTTCACATTTCAAATCGATCTCTAAGGGGCAGTACCCACTGAACAATGCTCCATCACGTTGCATGAGCACATTCACATCCTAAGCCTAACATAACATAAAAGTGATTAGACATTGGCCCCTAAGAATTCATTGAGTTAGTCTCAAGGTATATACTCGCACCGTAGGGCTAATTAGTGAAGTTTATTTTCTGGAAGCATTTAAGTAGGAGGCTTGATTGTCAAACGACTTAAGTCGAGTAGGGGTTTGGTATAATTAGCAGCCCATGGGATATGCTCCCCCTACTCTGCCGGCCTACTTATTCAACTTCTGGTTTATAGACAACACTAATTTGTCGAGGGTTAAGTTATACCTTAGAGGCTCAAGTCATTTAGGGCTACACCTTAAGGCTTAGTTTGTCTGTTTGATTGGGGATTCTGTCATCTGTCTTCTCTCTCATCTATCAACTTTCTTCTGGTGTATGCAAGGTAGAAGATCTCTGAAACCTGTTTTGGTGCTACCTTTAGAAAGAAACCCTAGAAAATGACCTAATCCTTTTAGAGGAGCCCATCCTTGATCCCATTGCCAACCTGCAAAGACAAATCTAGAGGCAGGGATAGCATCATGATCATCAGATCGACACCATAGTTCGGGCCTTGAACCGAATCAAAACTGGCAGACAAAACTGACCTCTTAGAGACTACTACAACCCTCCTAATGCCTAGCCTGAACCTTATGTTAGGATACTCTAGGAGGGGGATGTTGTTGAACTCAAACCTCATATCATAAACCTAATTCCCCATTTCCATGGCATAACTCTGATGATCCTTTCTAGCACCTTGAGGAGCTCCTACACATAGGAAGGACCTTTTGCCCTAGAAATATAGATGAAGGTACTTTGATGATGAAAATGTTCCCATTCTCATTGAAAGATAAAGTTGCACAATGGTTGAGAACAATTGCTAGACCTATTTTGACTTGGGATGATTTGAGATATGAATTTTTGAAGAAATTTTTCCCAATAAGTAAGACCAATGCCCTTAGCAGAACTCTGGGGAACAACTGCATGAGGCTTGGGAGAGGTTCAATGATATGATTAGGAAGGGCCCTCATCATGGAATTCCTAAGTGGCATTTGGCCCATATATTCTATTATGGGTTAAATGATAATCTGAAGATTTGTTGATGCGGCATGTGGGGGCGACTTTCTTAGTAAAGATGAAGAGAAAGCCTTCGAATTATTTGAAAACATGAGTGGGAACTCCCTGAACAATGCCTTTATGTCCACTTTTAGCAAATCCAATCAGTCAAAAAGTGGGATATATGAAGTCAGGGATAATTCAAGTTTGGCTGATTTAGAAATCATTGCCAAGCGTCAGGATAAGGTGGAGCTAGTCAGAAAGAATGTGGAAAACCTGGATAAGAAGTTGCATAGGTTGGACAATCTGTTGAAGAGCGAGAATCCCTTAGATACAACTACCCATGTAAATCCTATGATTAACCAAGGGACTTCTATTTTGACCTGCACCCAAACCTCACCCTCTCTAGGCTAGGAATTAGTGCACAACATAAATGATCTGTCCATGGCTCAACTCATGAGGTAGCTGTGCTTAGACCGTTATCTCTTTAGGTGCCAAGGAGGGACCTTGATTCCCTCAAACTCTGAATTAGGCAACCCGTTGCCTAATTATTTTGAGGATACTAACTCAATTCAGGGTTATAGTACGAATGACCCGTACTCTAATACCTACAACCCTAGGTGGCGTAACCATCCTAATTTTTCTTGGTCGAGTTAGAAACCCACCCAGGGTTCTAACTTAGCTAGGCAGAAAAATTATGGGCAAACTATTAGGTGCACTGATGAGGTGTGGCTCATCATAGCTAAAATGTCCAAGTTAAGCTAAAAACTAGGTTAAATACTACATTATTAACATGATAAAAGGGTTAAGTGTGGAAATTAAGGAAAAAGACCTAAAACATCAAATTTGGGTTAAAAATGCATAATTGGGTCAATTAATGAGATAATATATTCACAGATGAAAATTGATGATCTAATTGCCAATTAAACACATTTTTGGGTTCAAAAGTTCAAATTAAGAGTGAAATCATGTTCTAAAATGTTCAATTAATTTATCATAAAAACTTGGTTGCATTTAGACATTAATAGGACCTTAAAACCATCATATTACATTTAGGTCCTCATCATATGCATTTTCTTAAGTTTAAAACCTCCAAGGACTTATTTGAAAAGCTGCAAGGGCCTTTTTGCAATCGATCAGGGATTGCTCTGTATTCTATTCTAGCACTTATGGGTTTCTTCATAAAACTCACACCGTTTCGCTTCAGGGGCTCCCTTGTAAATTTCTCAAATACACTTGCAGCCGTGGGTCTACTATTCATCACGATGAACACAGTGCACAGGCACAGTTGATTCCTTGTGCATCTGATCCTACGGCTGATCATGATCCTCTGATCCCGCTCCTTTGTGTGGAGAATCGTAGCCTCACCTAGATCCCATCTGATAATGCTCTTTTGATGTAGACCTTCCCGCGCTCTTTTCGATCTCTCATCCACCGTCCCCCTAATCGAGACTAATTGCACTTAATGGTGATTGGAATCACTCGCACAGCTACTTAAGCACCTCACCTGAGCTCGGGCACAACCATCAGCTCCCTATCTACCTTGCTCAAGTTGGTCATTCACTCCCTCTGGTTTCCTCTCCTCATCAGCCCTCTTCTCCATCGCCTGGGTGGTGGAGTTCCACTTCTCTGACCTCTCCTTGTCACTAAGGATCACGTAACACCTGAAGGTGACTCTGAACTCCACTAGAGAGTTTTCCTTCCACCGGAGTACCTCCCTCCTTCCTCGCTGTGGCTACCAACTGCAGATCTTCTTAAAGGTCCCATTCTTCCATTTAGAGTAGGATCTCCTGCTTTCTAGGATAATTGTAGTATTTGTTAGTGTAGTGTAGATCAGTTGGGAGTAGTTTAGATAATGAATTCACTGATTATTGGTTTAGATTGGGAGTAGAATAGATTAGTATCGATCATGCCCTCTCTGATTAATTTAGATCAGAGAGGTGTTTTTCCATCTTCATTTCTATGCATTGATCTTCCACTACACCTTACCATTTGCTTTTTGATTTTTCCTCGCATTTTAATCACTGTTCACCCTTTCATCAAGGCCTAATTCAGATCTAGAAGTTTTGGCTTCTAGATCTAAATTCATGCCTAAAATTCACCTGAGGGGTCTCCCATTCATTTCATAAATTGACAAAGACCCCCGATCTGGTTTTAATTGAATTGATTCGCTCGATTCTTTCAGATTTGGATTTTACGCCCAATTTTGCAATTTGGAGTCAATTTGGTTTTAAATGGATTCAATTGACCAATTCGAGTTTTTAGTCACTCAATTGGGTGCAATGTGATGAATCTAAAGTGTTTTGATTTGTTTTTTTAATTTTTAGATGAGCATAAACCCAATTTGAGTTGCATTTTGGGTAGTTCAAGGATAATCAGTGATACTAATTTCAGGTTGAACAAGGACCTAAGTGATTTTGAGATGATCACTATATTATCTTGAACACTAATCAATGGTGTTCAAGAACATCAGATGATTTGATCAGTAATCAATCTAACGTGAAAGCCCAAAATACGGCGACATTGATTTTTGAACTAAAGGATTTGAGAGATTAAAATGATGGTTTGAAGTGGTTTATAAATGGTTTTTGGAAACCCTATATGATCTAGTCCTTTACATTGTCTATAATGTAAAGAGGAGATCATAATAGGATCCTTATGGATTTTGAAATGAAGGAGTTGGTTTCTATATTTTCAGACCTTCAAAAGTTTTTGTGCATTGATTTCCAATTGAATATTGTTGGATTTGAGCATGTTTTGGTGGTTTATTTGCCTTAGATCAGGCTTTTTCAAGTATAATTTCGGCTTATTCCAGAAGCAGCATTCTGCTTAATCAATTGCAGTAGCATGTAGCAGCAACAGCTACTAGTTGTTTTGAGGCATTAGCAGGCGGACTTTCCACTGCAAATACAGCAGCAGGAGCACCAACATTGATTGGCTTCATTTAAGCAGTAATAGCTACTGAATTCAGCTGCTGAATCTTGGTAGCAGGGTTTGGAAATTGGTGTTCCATGTGGCCTTGTGTTGAATTTGGTATTAATGAGCTATCTGATGTATTGTTATGAGATAATTTCATATATCAAGCATTCATATACTATTATAGCTCAATTCTAAATTGGAAATGGCATGTAAATGATGTTTTAAATCTTATGTTAGCATCCTTGAATTCTGTCAACTGTCTAAGATGTGAATTTAATGAAAATTGATGATAACATCATCATGTGCCATAACTAGCTTTAATTAGTCATAATCAAGAGACAAATGCTTTTACATAATCGCCGGAGAGTCGTAATTCACTGAACATCCATTCTGAGAAGAGTGCATTAAAATATGGTTAAATCTACAGTTTTAACGGTATATTATGAATGCAAAATAATCACGAGGTTTCCCAAGGGTTAACTAAAGGTCAAATGTTCATTAAAGTTTAACAAGTGGGTTCATGCAGACAGAAACCGGTTTTCGTGCATTTCGAGAATAAACAATAACCCAAAATCCTAATTTCAGACCTACTTAAATAATAGAGGTTATGGTCAGGATAAAATTCACCTAAACCTTCTAAAATTCATTTAAAAATATTCCATAAGGTTTGGTAACCTTGGTTTGACCATTTGAACCTATTTTGACCTAGAACAGAGTCTTAGCGGTAAGTTGCCCTAATTTGGGTTTCCCCACAAATTACCCAGTCAAACTTAGTAAAAACTGAAATATAACTTCACCATCAAATTTCTTAGGTCAAAAATAGATTTTTACCAAAATTTGGGCCCAATCAGAGATTATCTTGACCTAGTTTGCATTTCAGTCCAGTTAGCTTCTTTCTAACTCACACAAGTCGCTAGCTTTTGAAATCCTTGCGAATAGGTCCCTAAATTTTTCATCATCTTTGGAAATAGGTCCCTACCACCATGGCAGGTGTGAACCCAAAGATCCAAGCTTCAAGAGAGAAGATCTCTCTCGTTTCAACTCCAAATCCTTCCAAAATCGGAAGGATGAACGTTTAGACAATTAGGAATCCATCCAACCAATTTAAAGGAATTGGAATTGATCCTACACACCATGTGAATGCAAGAATTTCGAGAATCCTATTCCTTGAGTTGCGAGCTCAATCAAGCTCTTTCCTGATCTAGAACTTGCCCAGGAGCTCTATATGAGCTCCTGGAGTTGCAGCCGTTCTCGCTACTGAAACGGTGGTAGGCAACCGGGTTTTATTGTTATAGCGTTGTAGTTTAGCCAGTTATTGCCAACATTTCAAATATAAAATTTTTTACTCGGAAAATAAAAGAGTTCCCGAGGTCGAACTCAGGGAGCAAGTTGTATTCTAGAGATATACATGTTTCTTTTACAAAAATAAAGAAAGAGAGAGAGAAAGAATTTGTTGTCTTCTTTTCTCTTTGTTTTCTCCTCGTCTCAGATCTTCTTCTTCTTTGTCTGCAGAGGTGATGTTCTTCTTCTGCAGTGGTGATGCACTTCTTCTTCTTCCAGCTGTTCCTGCTCTTCCTTTTTCTTCTGTCTTTCTTCAGATCTTCTTCTTTCTTCTTTGTTTTTCTTCTTTCAGTTCTTCCCTTGTTCTTTTGTGTTCTCCTCTGCCTCGCCTTCTTCTGTTGTTCTTCAGATCTTCTTCTTTATTCTTTTCTTTTTCCAGTCAGGACGTCGCCCCTCCTTCTTTCTTCTTTTCCCCTTCAGGACGTCGTCTGATTTCCAAATCAGACGACTTAAACTGCCTGTTGCTACAGTGTCTCCCTCAGCTTCCTTCTTCTTCCGCAGTCCTTCTTCTTCACCTGTGCCTGCACACTTCAGAGCTTACGTCAGAGGACAAAACCTACTCTACCCTCTCCCCCCGCGTCTCTCTCTCTCTGAAACCACTCTTGGGAAAGCTCTCCCAGAGCTGCCGGGTAATCGGGTTCGGGTCGCGCCCGGGTCCAGGCCCACCGGCGTGCGTGGTGGGCGAGGAGTGCAGGTCAGTCTAAGTCGGGTCGGGTCAGGTCCGCGGGGCGTGAGCGCGGACGAGACTGGGTAACCGGGGCGGGTGAAGGGGACCTCACCCCGTGTGCTGAGGCAGTAAGGCTAATGCACAAAATCAATTTAAACAGTGAAAAGGTTGTGAGGCTTACCGATGTGGGACTAAACGGAGACCTCTCCTCGCGTGCGCCTGCTGGGAGATCGCGGCCTAGCTTCTGCAGCTGCGGCTTCGATTTGCGTAGGTTGCTGGCTGGCTGCCTTCGCAAGACTCCCCGTAATCCGCAGCAGCTGGAGACCTGGAGTCCTCAAGCCTGGAGCGCGGGAGAAGCTGCTTCAATGTGAGTTAATGGCGGTCGAACCTCAAAACCTGTCGGACACGAATATGGCCTCTCGGCCTGATCAAACCACTGGGGAACCTTCGCCGTGGCACGGCGAAGGTGAGGAGCTACGCGGCAAGCCGCAAGGTGGTGTCTGGCGGCAGCCCTAGGTTGGACTGCAACCGGAGGAATGGGTTTGTTCGGGGGAGCGTTACGGAGGTGTGGAGTGGCAGTGGAGGGGTGGGGGGTGCTCAGTGTGATGAGGCGGAGGTTCGGTGAGGGTCGGCGAGGTGTGTGAGGCTGTGGAGCGATGGGAACATCTCGCCGGAGGGTGGCCGGGAGACGAAGGGGGGTGACGATGGTCAGGGTCGGTCGAGGGCTTAATTGAACAAATTGAAACCGGGGAAAGAAAGAGGAGAGGAAGGGAAGTAGTTCTAACTTACTTGCAGGGACGAAGGGGGAGCAGTAGGGCGACAGTCGTATCGACTGTCGCCGAGAAGAAGATGCTCAGGGAAAGAGGCGGCGGCGAGCAGAGAGCCGGAGAGGCGCCAGCTGGGTGCGGCGTGGCGCGGGAAGAGCAGGGGAGGAAGTCTCTGCTGCTGGTATTGCGGCAGAGCGAAGAGGAGGAGGGGGAGGAACCGCCGGAGCTGGTGAGCGTCTGCCGGAGAGAGAAGAGAGGAAAGTTGGGGGTTTTCTCCGTCAGATCCGAGCTCCCCTGGTCGGTGGAGCAACGGGGGGTATTTATAGGGATCAAAACAGGGAGGGAGGCGGAGGGAGACGACGTGTCTCCCTCGCCGGAGGATGGCCGGAGACGAAAACCCATACCGTCCGTGCGTTCGCACGGCCGGTATGGTGGGCTACAGCGACCAGGGGGGTGTCCCTGCGACGGCTGACAACGCAGGGCACCCCCGGTTTACTTGCCAGGCTTTCCCCCTCACCCTGCGCGGCGCCATGCTCCGCGCAAGGTCGCCGGAGCATGGTGCTGGCCGGTTTTGCAGGGGGACCTGAATGCAAAGAACGAAGGTGAGTTAGGGGCCAAAATGCGATGGTTCAAAAGTTGAGGGCCAAAAAGTAAATATATGAGGACCAAAGTGTAAAGTCGGTCAAGGAGGTTTCTTCTTAGGCTCAAGTTTTTATACATGATTAATTAGGACCTAAGGAATCTGATGGTGAATTTTATTTCTATATTAAACCTTGTTTGACCGGTCAATTTATGCGAAAACCCAGATTAAGTTATTAATTGGGCATGGTTCTCAATGTAGGTCAAAATGGGTTCTGAAGGCCAAATTGAAGGTTCTAAACCCTAGAGATTATTTTTCTATGAATTTTAGAGGGTTTATTCTATTTTTACTTTGCCTCGAACCTCGTGAATTGAAGTGGGTTATTTTAGGGTTACAGATTATCATTTAGTTCCTTGGAATTGCTGTAGCCCTTGCTAGATCATCTCATCCCACTTTTATTCTTATTAAGTTGCTTTGACCTATGTTTGGACCCTGAATTACCCTGTATGCAGATTATACTGGTAAAATTGCATTTTTACCCCTTATGACTTGTTTTCTCCTTAAACTCAGAATTCTCTGAGTTAAGCCTTTCCTTGAGTTATGTAGGAGCTTTTATCCTTTGTATTGGGTCAAAATGAGCTAGTTATGGCTCATGATGAGGTTCTCATCATACCCCCATGCCTAGCTTTTGCTAGTCCCTTAGCAAAAACTTAAGGTTTCAACCCTTGTTCTAGACCATGAAGTTCTTAATAGCTTTAGATAAGTGCTTTTTTATTTGAGCTTAGATTAGGTTAGAATGCTGACCATAGGCCTAAAAGGTACTCTAGTACCAATCAAGATCCAAATCTGTCTAGCCTTAGCCTCAGTCTCTAGCAAAGGTTTTTAAGGTCCACAAGAACTAACCTAAGGTTTATTGGACTTTGTGGTTAAAGCACCCGTGCTTGAAATGATTTTAGCCCTGGCTCAGTTCGCAGTGCGTTTGTAAGAGAGAGATAGAAAGTTTTTCTGTTTGGAGAGTTCTCTCTCTTTTTCTTTTTAGTTCTAGCCTAGGATTGGCTTTTCAACACGGTCTGTATCAGATTCCTTGCTCCCATCATCAATCCTCAAGGGTTCCTGGCGATCGATGCTTCGAGATAGCACCGCCCATGGCAACCCCCGGAACCCTGGCTATTGAGATTTCGAGATAATCCCACCCATGGTGTTCCGTGGCCGAATCCAGACCCTGGCAATTGACACTTCGAGATAATGCCATCCATGGAATCTGAACCAGCAGAGTGCTTACATGCCCCCAGTAGGATATGTAAATATCCTAAGAAACAAGCACCGAGGAGATGATATTTTGTTACGCATCTTCGAGGGGATTTCCCGCCTCCCCGCGTTGGGAACTCGTCCAAATCAACTTGTGTTGATCGGCCGCTCCTATTCTAGGTGTTCTTTTCAGAATTTTGCGATGCTTCTGCGTGATTCTGATTTTTACGCTTACTGAACCAGGCTGTGTGTGAGGTTAGGGTGCTTAGGTTACTGAGTCCCGTAAACCAAAAATTAGTTAACGAGGCCAAATACTCCCTAAGCCTTAGACCTAATACTTCAGCTTTTCATTTTCCTCAACCTCTTGAGGAGTGTCTAGATCTTAATGGGTACTAAGAGTCTATTCAAGAATGCCTAAGGTTTGCGTTCTTACTAATCTCATTATGCACTTTTCAGTTATTTTCTTGAATAAGGTCTAGAACTTAGGTTAATTCCTTAGTTCCTTACTAATGACTATCACCTTTTCTTATAATTTTGTGCTCCTTTTTCATTTTGTTTCTTTTCTCCTTCTTCTTCACAAAATTTCCTTCTCCGCTTTTCCTCTTATTCTTTTTCGAAAAAATTTTTAATTTTTATGGTTTTTTTTTTTTTTGGCATATGTGAATTTTTTTTGTTTGAAACCTTTTCTTACAAGTTTTGCACTTCCATACCCCCCCATGCCTAAGATTTGCAATGTCCTCATTGTAACCTAGGGGGTTTTTATTTAACTTAGTTCATTCCTTAAGACAGAAATTTGGATGAGTGGATGGGTCGGGTTGAATTTTTGCGGACGATTTCTAATCCCAGATGCAAGCATCTGAGGTGGGGTCGGCTGTCTACAAGGGTGAACTTTGAGTGCAAAAAGGTGTCAGAACAAGTTTCAGGTTTTCAAAGAGAATGACGGGCTGCCTCCCGTTAAGCGCTGAGTTTTATGCCATCGGCTGGGCGCAATAAGCTCAAGGGGAAAGGAGGATATAAGATGCCTCAGCCAAATCAGTAGAAGTTACATCAATGAACGGCTTGAGTCTCTGACCGTTCACGATGAAAGGTTCAGAATCGTGGCTGAGTGGACTGATTTCGATTGCTTCATTTCCAAAAACCTGTCGGACCAAAAATGGTCCGACCCACTTGGATCTCAGTTTCCCTGGGAAGAGTTTTAGTCGGGCATCAAAGAGTAGGACCTTTTGACCAGGATGAAAGATCTTTCTCGAGATGTGTTTGTCGTGGAAGGCTTTAACCCGCTCCTTGTAGATTTGCGAGTTCTCGTACGCGTCTAGGCGTAATTCATCGATCTCGCTGATTTGGAGTTTTCTGTGGGTCCCAGCCTTGGAAAGATCTAGATTACAGTTCCGTACTGCCCAATAGGCTTTATGCTCCAGTTCTACGGGAAGGTGGCATGCCTTTCCGTACACCAGTCTAAAGGGAGACATGCCCAATTGGGTCTTGTGGGCGGTCCTATAGGCCCACAATGCTTCCGGAAGTCGGGACGACCAGTCCTTCCTGTCAGGTCGAACAGTGACTTGTAGGATTTTCTTGATTTCCCGATTAGACAGCTCAGCTAGACCATTAGTTTGGGGGTGGTAAGGAGTAGAGATTCGGTGAGACACCCCGTATTTGGTCATCAGTGACCTAAACTGAGCATTTGTGAAATGGGTCCCTCCATCAGAGATTATTGCACGAGGAATCCCGAACCTTGAGAAAATGTGTTGATGAATGAATTTGAGAACGATTTTGTGATCACAGGTTCGGGTCGGTATGGCTTCGTTCCATTTGGACACGTAGTCCACAACCAACAGAATGTATTCGAAACTATCCGAAACAGGAAAGGGGCCCATAAAATCAATCCCCCAAACATCAAAGATTTCGCATACTAGAATCGGTTGCATAGGCATCATGTCGCGATGGCTCATGTTGCCCAAAGTCTGGCAACGACTGCATGCCTTGCAGTGATTGTATGCGTCTTTGAACAGTGTGGGCCAGTAAAAGCCGCACTGGAGGACTTTTGATGCGGTTTTATGCCCGGCGAAATGGCCACCGCATGCCTGGTCATGGCAGAAAGAGAGGATATTGTTGAATTCCCCTTCCGGGACACATCTCCGGATGATCTGATCGGCACCTATGCGGAAGAGGTATGGGTCTTCCCAAATGTAATACTTGGCATCGGAGCATAATTTGTCTTTCTTGGCCTTCGGCCAATCGGAGGGGATCTGATGAGATGCCAAGTAATTTACTACATTAGCAAACCATGGAAGGCTAGTACCAATAGTCAGCAGGTGCTCATCGGGAAAATGCTCAGTGATGGGTCCGGAAGGGTCAATTATTTCAGAAGGAAGACGGGACAAGTGATCAGCTACCACATTTTGCTTTCCCGCTTTGTCACGAATCTCAAGGTCAAATTCTTGCAACAGCAAGATCCATCGGATTAATCGAGGTTTCGCGTCCTTCTTTGCAAGGAGATGCCTCACAGCTGTGTGATCCGAGTATATGATGACACGGGAACCCAGAAGGTACGATCTGAACTTTTCTAGGGCAAATACTACAGCTAGCAGCTCTTTCTCAGTAACCGTATAGTTACGCTGAGCCTCATCGAGTGTTTTGCTGGCGTAGTAAATGGCTACAGGTTTCCTGTCAATTTTCTGCCCCAAAACCGCTCCTACAGCGAAGTCGGATGCATCGCACATGATCTCAAAGGGTTGAGACCAATCAGGGGACTGTAGGATCGGGGCTTGGGTGACTCGGTCACGCAGGATTTCAAATGCTTGAGTGCATTCCTTGGAAATTTCAAAAGGAACATCCTTGGAGAGAAGAGTGGTCAGGGGGCGCGCGATTTTTGAAAAATCAGGGATAAATCGTCGATAAAAACCGACATGCCCTAAAAAGGAACGGATGTCCCTGATCGAGCTAGGCATAGGAAGGTGAGAAATCAGATTAACCTTAGCTCGATCCACTTGGATACCTTTCTCCGAAATTGAGTGTCCCAGGACAATTCCCTCAGGCACCATGAAATGGCTCTTTTCCCAGGAAAGAACCAAATTCACATCGATGCACCGCCTGAGTATCTGGACCAAGTGTTGGAGGCAATCGTCGAATGATGCTCCGAAAACTGAAAAGTCATCCATGAAGACTTCCAGATAATCACCTACCATATCTGAGAATATGGCAAGCATGCATCGCTGAAAAGTAGCGGGTGCATTGCAAAGACCGAAAGGCATCCTTCGGAAAGCGTATGTTCCGAAGGGGCAGGTGAACGTGGTCTTTTCTTGGTCCTCAGGATGGATTGCCACCTGGTTATAACCGGAGTACCCGTCAAGAAAGCAGAAGAACCTATTTCCCGCAAGTTTTTCGAGAATTTGATCAATGAAGGGTAGTGGGAAATGATCCTTCTTTGTGGAGGAATTTAGTCGGCGGTAATCTATACAGACTCTCCACGAGTTGGCTAATCGGGTAGGAATGATTTCTCCGGTCTCAGTCGTTATAGTGGTGAGTCCTGCCTTCTTGGGCACGACCTGAATTGGGCTCACCCAACGACTATCGGAGATCGGGTAGATGATCCCGGCATCTAACCACTTGATGATCTCCTTTTTCATGACCTCCTGCAGATTGGGGTTTAAGCGTCTCTGCATTTCACGAGAAGGTCGTGTGCCCTCTTCTGAATAGATATGATGAGTACAATAGGAGGGACTTATTCCAGTCAAATCATCGAGAGTCCATCCGATGGCTCTGCGATGTTGCTGGAGGACAACAATCAGACGGGATTCCTGTTCAGGACTGAGGTTGGAATTGATAATCACAGGAAGGGTCTGATTAGAGCCCAAAAAGACGTATTTCAAGTGAGCAGGAAGGGGTTTCAGTTCGAGGATGGGGTTTTCAGCAGCAGCAGGTGGTTCAGTATAGATGTGAGGTTCAAGGGTGGGAGTTACTGGGTTGTTCACATCTGGATTCGACTCCTCTGTTTGCGGGTCAAGATCCTTCTGTGGTTGATGAGGCATACTCGAGTCATTCTGGAGGTGTGATTCATCAACCAAAGTCTTGATGTCACAAATTTGTTCGATGACGCCGCAATTAATTCCTTGTTGGGCCTTAAATATATCAATTTTCAGTGTTTGATCTCCAAACTTAAGCTCTATTTGGCCCTCCTCACAGCTGATGTTGGCTCTAGCAGTAGCCAAGAAAGGTCTCCCTAGAATGATTGGTGTATCCCTAGGGTTCTCAGGTGCATCCATATCTAAGACTATAAAGTCCACTGGAAAATAGAAATCCCGCACTCTTACAATAACATCCTCGAGAATCCCTTTTGGTGACTTTATAGATCGATCTGCTAATTGTAATGTCACCTCGGTTGGTTTTAGCTCAGATTCTTCTAGATGGTCAAGTAAGGATGTGGGTATCAGGTTTATGGATGCACCCAAGTCTAACAATGCTCTATCAAATTGGGTACCACCTATCTTACAGGAAATCAGGGGAGTCCCAGGATCTTTTGCCTTGGGTGGGAGTCTACTAAGGATTACAGAGCTGGCTTGCTCTGACAGAACAATTGGGCTCCCTCCCTTGGTTCGCGGCTTACGCTGGGGTGTACATATATTCTTTAGAAATCGTGCGTAAGCTGGTACGTGGCGGATTGCATCCATCAAGGGGATGTTTATGTGGACCTGCTCAAAGAGCTTGACCAGGTCCTCCTCAGGGGCCACGGGTTTGGTGGTCTTCTTTCCCTTGGTCAAGGCCTCAGGAAACGGGATCTTGGTTGGTTCTTCTAGGATAGGTCCAGGTTGTGGATCCGGAACAGCGGTATCTTGGATAACTATCCTAGGGTCATGGTTATCAGGCTTGGAGTGGTTTGGATAATGCGGGTCTTGAGTTGTTTTACCACTACGTGTTGTTACAGAATTTAATCCGGCCTGATTCTGGTTTGGGTTTGGTAAGAGGGGTGGCTGCTGCTGAAATCCCGCATAAGAAGTTGAGGCTTCCATCTCGTCTGGAGATGGAGCAGTAGGGGCCTGATAAATCCATTGAGCGTGGCCTAAATTTGGATTCATAACGCGCTTCTGGGTTGGCACGTTATTTGGGTTAGGAAGAGGTTGGGAAGGGAGTGTGCCTGGCTGGCGAGAATTTGCCAACTGGGCCAGTTGAGTTTTAACTTCAGTAAGCTCGTCCTTGTGCTGTTTTTGAATAGCCGCATTCGTTTTTTGAATGTCAGCCAGAGTCTGAAGGATTAGGGACATTTGATCCTGATTTGGCCCTAATGGATAAGTAGGGTTGGGCCGAGGCTGAGGCGGCTGGTAATGACGAGGGGGCTGTGGGCGGGACTGAAAAGGTGGTCTTTGGGTTTGGGAATTTCCCGCCCACTGAAAATTGGGATGGTTTCGCCATCCAGGGTTGTAAGTGTTGGAGAATGGGTCGTTCTGGATGGCGTTGAGGTCCTCGCAGGTCTGAGGAACCTCCTGAGAATCAGGGAAAGGGGGAATGGAGTTCCCCCGGCTGGTGTAGAAAGGATCGGATGATCCTCCGATCCAAGAATCAGATGGGGATGGATATGGATCCATCCCAGGGGAAGGTCGGTGGAGGATGTTTTGCACAGTTTCCTGTGTGGAAGGAGGTTGTGCAAAGGAGTTACGCGCGGAGGTGGCTCGCTGCAAGTGCTGAGTCAGCTCATCCACCTTCTTTTCAATGATTGAGACCTTGTCTAATCGACTGGCCATTAATTCCAGGTCGACTGATGCGGACAGGCCCTGCGTCTCATGTGCTCCCTTAAGATTCGTCCTGCGCGGGTATTCGTCCTGTCGAATAATCCCATGGAGTCATTGTTGATGGAGTTCTCGCACATGTTTTCGAGAATCTCCCATACGGTGTCTTCATGTTGACCCATGATGTTTCCTCCGCAAGTTGCATTGACGAAAAGGCGGATGTCCTCACGGAGTCCCTGGTAAAAAGATTGGACTTGTTCCCATTTAGGAACTCCGTGATGGGGGCACTTTCTCATGAGATCCTGAAAGCGATCCCATGCCTCATGGAGAGGTTCTCCTGATTGTTGAGTGAAGTGTGTAATCTGATGGCGCAAGGCGTTGGTCCGACCAACGGGAAAAAACTTTTTCAAAAATTCGGATTGAAGTTCTTCCCAAGTGTTGATCAGCCGGGTCTGAGTTTGATACCAATGGGCGGCCTTGTCCATAAGAGAAAAGGAGAACATCTTCATGAGAAGAATATCCCGATTTTGCTCATCTGATCCAAAAGTGTGGGCCAGATGCTTTAGCTGTTTGATGTGCTGGAAGGGATCTTCAGAATTAAGCCCATGGAATTTAGGTATAGCATGAATCATGTTGGGCTTTAATTCGGAATCAGGTCCTCCAGTCGGGATTCTGACTCGAGGCTCAATGGCCACCGCAGCAGGATTGTAGTGGTCCCGCATCATAGGACGCTGTGGTGGGTGCACGAAGTTTTGGAAGAGGTCATTGAGTCGCTGGAGCTGGTGTTCCAGATTATTTTCTTCCTCAACTGGCTGAGCCATGATGGGGGAAGAAGAACTTGGTTCTGAATCAGAAGAGAGAATAATGTGAGGGTGTTGCTGCACAAACACGGGCGTCGAGGCTTGGCCTTGACGAGAGCGAATTTTTAAAGGAGGTCTTAAGGGTGGTCTTAGGGACCTCCTTCCGTACATGCACTGTTGGAAGAGGTAAGTTTAGAAGGTGCTGGACCCAATCAAGACACCCAAAAATGTGTTGGGTGACTATAGAGGTGCGGGGCAGATGGACCCCTTGATCAGAAAGATCGTCCACCTGAGAATTACCTGGGCAGCCAGAGAGGGAGAGTCCCGCGAAGACCCCTACACGGTAGAGCGTCCCCACGGGTTACAGGGTTTCCCCCACCCGACCTCTCTTGTCACTGCGGTTCCAGGTAGACCAGAATGGGGATCTTGACCTCTTAAGTCTACCAATTTTAAGATCAGGGTGCTTAAGGTTTCACTTGAACTTTAGTCTTTTAAGTGCAAAGAGTGACCTAATTTAAGGTTGGTTGACCCAAGGGGTCAACTTTACCTCTTGTTTTCTTTGAGAGCTTTTAGGTCTTGTCTTTTAGGGTTCAAGTGTTTAGAGAGCCAATTGTTTTAGGTTTTCTTTTGAATAGGTATTTTCAATCAATGGTTTAGGCACACTTCTTTTGGATTTTCTCCATTCTTGATTTAAGTAGTGTGTCTCTAAAACCCTAATGTTGAATCTTATGTTGGCTCTACTTGGTCCAGTTAGTTCTTTGTTGGGTAATTAGGGCTCAAGCAAGAATGTGTTAGCCCTTAAATACCCTTAATAGTGTGCAGGACTAATGAGTTGAAAACATGCAACTCTTTATGGTTACTAAGTATGGAAGACAGGTTAGCCCTATATTGCTTGTTCTTTTCTTTTCTTCCTCTTTAGAGTTTAGGGGTTAATAGCGAGAGGAAAAATTTACCTGTCCTCGGAGTGGTTGTCGTGTGGTTGCTTGTCTTCTTGATTTCCTGCACAAAAGAGAGGAGATTATCAGAAATTAAAAAGAAACAGGAATGTTTACCTCTAGAATAGCCGTTGCTCCCCGGCAACGGCGCCAAAAATGAAACGGTGGTAGGCAACCGGGTTTTATTGTTATAGCGTTGTAGTTTAGCCAGTTATTGCCAACATTTCAAATATAAAATTTTTTACTCGGAAAATAAAAGAGTTCCCGAGGTCGAACTCAGGGAGCAAGTTGTATTCTAGAGATATACATGTTTCTTTTACAAAAATAAAGAAAGAGAGAGAGAAAGAATTTGTTGTCTTCTTTTCTCTTTGTTTTCTCCTCGTCTCAGATCTTCTTCTTCTTCGTCTGCAGAGGTGATGTTCTTCTTCTGCAGTGGTGATGCTCTTCTTCTTCTTCCAGCTGTTCCTGCTCTTCCTTTTTCTTCTGTCTTTCTTCAGATCTTCTTCTTTCTTCTTTGTTTTTCTTCTTTCAGTTCTTCCCTTGTTCTTTTGTGTTCTCCTCTGCCTCGCCTTCTTCTGTTGTTCTTCAGATCTTCTTCTTTCTTCTTTTCTTTTTCCAGTCAGGACGTCGCCCCTCCTTTCTTCTTTTCCCTTCAGGACGTCGTCTGATTTCCAAATCAGACGACTTAAACTGCCTGTTGCTACAGTGTCTCCCTCAGCTTCCTTCTTCTTCCGCAGTCCTTCTTCACCTGTGCCTGCACACTTCAGAGCTTACGTCAGAGGACAAAACCTACTCTACCCTCTCCCCCCGCGTCTCTCTCTCTCTGAAACCACTCTTGGGAAAGCTCTCCCAGAGCTGCCGGGTAATCGGGTTCGGGTCGCACCCGGGTCCAGGCCCACCGGCGTGCGTGGTGGGCGAGGAGTGCAGGTCAGTCTAAGTCGGGTCGGGTCAGGTCCGCGGGGCGTGAGCGCGGACGAGACTGGGTAACCGGGCGGGTGAAGGGGACCTCACCCCGTGTGCTGAGGCAGTAAGGCTAATGCACAAAATCAATTTAAACAGTGAAAAGGTTGTGAGGCTTACCGATGTGGGACTAAACGGAGACCTCTCCTCGCGTGCGCCTGCTGGGAGATCGCGGCCTAGCTTCTGCAGCTGCGGCTTCGATTTGCGTAGGTTGCTGGCTGGCTGCCTTCGCAAGACTCCCCGTAATCCGCAGCAGCTGGAGACCTGGAGTCCTCAAGCCTGGAGCGCGGGAGAAGCTGCTTCAATGTGAGTTAATGGCGGTCGAACCTCAAAACCTGTCGGACACGAATATGGCCTCTCGGCCTGATCAAACCACTGGGGAACCTTCGCCGTGGCACGGCGAAGGTGAGGAGCTACGCGGCAAGCCGCAAGGTGGTGTCTGGCTGCAGCCCTAGGTTGGACTGCAACCGGAGGAATGGGTTTGTTCGGGGGAGCGTTACGGAGGTGTGGAGTGGCAGTGGAGGGGTGGGGGGTGCTCAGTGTGATGAGGCGGAGGTTCGGTGAGGGTCGGCGAGGTGTGTGAGGCTGTGGAGCGATGGGAACATCTCGCCGGAGGGTGGCCGGAGACGAAGGGGGTGACGATGGTCAGGGTCGGTCGAGGGCTTAATTGAACAAATTGAAACCGGGGAAAGAAAGAGGAGAGGAAGGGAAGTAGTTCTAACTTACTTGCAGGGACGAAGGGGGAGCAGTAGGGCGACAGTCGTATCGACTGTCGCCGGAGAAGAAGATGCTCAGGGAAAGAGGCGGCGGCGAGCAGAGAGCCGGAGAGGCGCCAGCTGGTTGCGGCGTGGCGTGGGAAGAGCAGGGGAGGAAGTCTCTGCTGCTGGTATTGCGGCAGAGCGAAGAGGAGGAGGGGAAGGAACCGCCGGAGCTGGTGAGCGTCTGCCGGAGAGAGAAGAGAGGAAAGTTGGGGGTTTTCTCCGTCAGATCCGAGCTCCCCTGGTCGGTGGAGCAACGGGGGGTATTTATAGGGATCAAAACAGGGAGGGAGGCGGAGGGAGACGACGTGTCTCCCTCGCCGGAGGATGGCCGGAGACGAAAACCCATACCGTCCGTGCGTTCGCACGGCCGGTATGGTGGGCTACAGCGACCAGGGGGGTGTCCCTGCGACGGCTGACAACGCAAGGCACCCCCGGTTTCCTTGCCACGCTTTCCCCCTCACCCTGCGCGGCGCCATGCTCCGCGCAAGGTCGCCGGAGCATGGTGCTGGCCGGTTTTGCAGGGGGGACCTGAATGCAAAGAACGAAGGAGAGTTAGGGGCCAAAATGCGATGGTTCAAAAGTTGAGGGCCAAAAAGTAAATATATGAGGACCAAAGTGTAAAGTCGGTCAAGGAGGTTTCTTCTTAGGCTCAAGTTTTTATACATGATTAATTAGGACCTAAGGAATCTGATGGTGAATTTTATTTCTATATTAAACCTTGTTTGACCGGTCAATTTATGCGAAAACCCAGATGAAGTTATTAATTGGGCATGGTTCTCAATGTAGGTTAAAATGGGTTCTGAAGGCCAAATTGAAGGTTCTAAACCCTAGAGATTATTTTTCTATGAATTTTAGAGGGTTTATTCTATTTTTACTTTGCCTCGAACCTCATGAATTGAAGTGGGTTGTTTTAGGGTTACAGATTATCATTTAGTTCCTTGGAATTGCTGTAGCCCTTGCTAGATCATCTCATCCCACTTTTATTCTTATGAAGTTGCTTTGACCTATGTTTGGACCCTGAATTACCCTGTATGCAGATTATACTGGTAAAATTGCATTTTTACCCTTTATGACTTGTTTTCTCCTTAAACTCAGAATTCTCTGAGTTAAGCCTTTCCTTGAGTTATGTAGGAGCTTTTATCCTTTGTATTGGGTCAAAATGAGCTAGTTATGGCTCATGTTGAGGTTCTCATCAGCTACCTTGGTTGGAATCGGATTCCACCCTTCTCCTCTCTCCAGCCAAATTCTCCACAAGCTCCGGTGAGCTTCTCCGTCCACCTTCTTTTCCGGCTACCACAAACCATAGTCGACTGGTTCCTCCTCTTCAAGCTCTTCCGTGCCTTGCAATACTAGCAGGCATCCTATCCCTCGTCTTCCTTGTTGCTTCTCCCCCACCAGAAGTTCTTCCTTCTTCGGCGCTAGCCATACCACAACCGGTGCCATCCCCGTCCTTTCGTCCGTTAGGTTAGGTTAGTTAGGTTCTACTCTCCCTCCACTTCCTTTTCACCTCCTTTATCCTTGAATTAGACCACCAACACCGGTGTTCGCCCGTCAACGTCTCCACATCTGGCTGCACCTCCAACGAGTCCTCCACACAACCATAGACCACTGTTTGACTCGCCATCACCTCCACAAGCATCGCCATCCCTCACCTACCAAAACCCCTCAAGAAATTGCGGGGATTGGCTACCCAAACTGTCCACCGAACATAACCACCTCCGCACTCCGTTCTCGACCTCGTCCAGCCACTACATACATGCTCACGCCACGAAACCACTGCCACCACCTTTGCCATGCTTCGACGAAGCTTTTGAGCATCTGACTGGGGCTTTCAAGCTCGTATTCGTGTTCTCAAGTCCTTGCCATGCTTCGCTACCGTCGCCACTTCGTCCGACCACAACTGCCTGCCTCTAGCTACATTCATCTTCAAGTCCACCTCCAGGCTTCATGAAACTCTTCCAGATACCTCTCCAGGCCCTCAATTGGAGGCCTCGACCGCGACTTCACTCGTAATTGGAAGCATCTTCTCCTGTTGGTGCAAGCGAAGGAGTCTATGGCATTAGTGCCACATCGTTAAGAAAAGAACGCCTGCGCACAGATATATTGATTTTGTGAAGTTAGCTTCTCGTGCAGTCACTGATGGGTCAGGTCCCTCACACCCCTTTCACTCGAATACCCACCTATGCCACTCCTCGGTCACCACCCACGCCGGTGACCCTAGACACTGTACACGATCCAATAACCCGATTGAGACTCGATTACACAGGTCTGAGAGAGAAGAAGAAGAGGCATAATTGTGAGAGAGTGGAGGAGGGTTTTTCTCTCTTGTGCTCTGTGCGACACTTAGTCGCTGAAGGAATTGGCTCCCTTGTGATTGTGAAGGGGAAGGCTCAAGAAGGAGAAAAGAAGGGAGGGTCTGAAGAAGAAGAAGAGGAGAGAAGATAAGTTGAAGAAGAAGAGAAATAAAGAGAGAAGGCTTTGAGAAGCCTTGTGCTGTTAAGCCGTCTGATGCTGCAAACCTGTCATCTGATTGAGCATTATTTGAATGCTACTGTTGAATGATTTAAGCATTAAGTTAACATTTGATTAAATTGATTATGAGATGCATGCCTAATTAAATGATCTAATTGGTGATCTAAATCACCACTTTTTAGCTTCTCTCTATTCTTTTGTCTCTAGATACATTGGATTTCATTGAATAGCTAATGTGATAGGTTATTATTCATTGAATATCTATTTGAATGCTCAATTAATTGTGCTCATTTATTCTGCATGAGATTAATGTTGTGAATTCCATATTTGCTCCTAGTGTTTGACCTCGAACTCCGTTGTAGATTCTAAGTTATAAATTTTATTTATTTTCGAGCAATTGAGGCTTTGCTACGACGATTACATATTTTAAAACCTCCTCTCTAGCCCGTTAACATTTTGGCGTCGTTGCCAGGGAGCAACGCTCAATTCACACATTAGTCTTATCTTCATATTTATTTGAGCACTAACTTGCCCTGTTTGCTTTGATTGTGACTTTGTGAGGTACATCATGAAGAGATCTTCCGTGCAAATCAATCACTCCTAGGGTAGGTAAACTCTCTCTTCTTCCCTAATCAACATCCTAATCTTTGGAAGAGAGAAAAGGAAACAAAATTAATTAGGACTCATCTGCCTTACTTTTTTTAGTACACATCACCTCTAAGGCAAGTTTCCTAATTTGCAATTTCAATATCTGATTGAAGTTGAGACGATTCTGTTTGAGAGATCCCTACCCAAATTGCCTGTACCTACTAGGGATTTACGCTTAATTTCTGATCATCTTGGACTATGCACTTCTTGTTTGAGTCCAAGGTGAGCATTTTGAGATCAAAGTGGACTTGAAATAGAGCCAATTAGGATTTTCTACTCTAGGGTTTTGAATTGTTAGTTCACACTTGCTTGAATTAAAATTGACCCTCCTACATTTGTGTGCTACCTAAACCCTTGCCTGAAAGGATCTAATAAGAAGAACCCTAAAATCAAGCTCTACATTCACTTGAACCCTAAAATTGCAGATCTAATAACCTAAGAGTCAAATCAGGGTGATCTTTGGGTCTTGACCCAGAGCTCATTCATCATCTTTTAGGGTAGGTTAGGTGAAATTGACCTACTTTGTAGGTAAATCAACCTCCAAATTAGGTCACAAACTAAATCAATTTCTAATCAAGTGAAATCCAAGGCACAAACTAAGAAAAAATTGGTAGACTTAAGGTCTCAATTCACACATACCGATCTACTTGGAACCGCAATGGCAAGGAAGGTCGGGTGGGGGAAACCTTGTAACCTATGGGGATGCTCTACCGTGTAGGGATCTTTGCAGGGCTCTCCTTTCCTGGATGCCCAGGTAATTCTCGAATGTGAGTATTTTTTCAGAGGTATCGTCTGCTGAAACGCCGGTTTTTACCGGGTTTGTTATAACGTTGTAGTAAAGCCGGTTATTACCAACATTTCAAATATAAAAATTTTTTACTCGGAAAATAAAAGAGTTCCCGAGGTCGAACTCAGGGAGCAAGTTGTATTCTAGAGATATACATGTTTCTTTTACAAAAATAAAGAGAGAGAGAGAATTTGTTGTTCTCTTTGTTCTGCAGAGGGGGGTGCTCTTCTTTCTCTCTTTCTTTAGATCTCCTTCTTTCTCTCTGTTCTGCAGAGGTGATATTCTTCTCTTGCAATTGTGGTGCTCTTCTTCTTCTTCCTGCTGTTCTTCCGTTGGTGATGTTCTTCTTTCTTCAGAGCTCCTTGTTCTTCTTCTTCTTTGGTTTTCTGCCTTGACCTCTCTTCTTCTTCTTCTGCTTTAGCCGTTGCTCTTCCTTCTTCTTCAGCCTGTCTTCTTTCCTGCTCTGGCTGCTGACCTTCCGTCGTCTGCCCCGGTGCTTAGACGACTTAACGATGCCTTTGCTACAGTGCAGCTCCTTCTTCTTCGTCTGCACTTCTTCTTCCGCGGGTCTTCTTCTTCTTCTTTGGCCTTCACACTTCAGAGTTTTTCGTCAAGAGGCAAAACCTACTCTACCCTCCCTCCCCCGCGTCTCTCTTTCTCTCTGAAACCACTCTTGGGAAAGCTCTCCCAGAGCTACCGGGTAATCGGGTTCGGGTCACGCCCGGGTCCAGGCCCACCGGCGTGCGGTGGTGGGCGAGGAGTGCAGGTCGGTTTAATCGGGTCGGGCCAGGTCCGCGGAGCGTGGTCACGGACGAGGCCGGGTCGGGTGAGAGGGACCTCACCCCGTGGTCAGGAGGCAGACAGCATAAGGCACTTTTTGCCTTTATGCGTCCGCGCGCCTCCGAGAAGTTCCCAGGTGGGACTAAATGTCCCACCCCAATTGAGCGCCCGTCGCAGAGGGAGCAGTGGGCGATTGTGGCTTCACGCGCGGCCTTCGCCCCATCTGCGAGCCTGGGACGTTTCGCTGAGACTCCCCGCGCAACCTGGGAGTCGAACCTGGGCGAAGGCGTGCCTGCACCTGTAGGTGAAGGAGCTCTGCCTGCTCAGTAATGGCGACGGCGGGCGAGTCACCTGGTCACAGAAGAACGGCCTCTCGGCCAAATCAGACAGGCGGGGGACCTTCGCCGTGGCACGGCGAAGGTGGTCAGGGGGTCTGCAGGGGGCGTGATGGAGCCAACAGGTCGTCCTAGGTCAAACTGTGAGCGAAGAAGTGGGTGTGTTCGGTGGATCTGCAGAGGGCGTTTGGCGGGAAGTGGAGGGGCGGAAGAGGATCAGGGTGAGGAGGCGGAGGTTCTGTGGTGGTCGGCGAGCCGTGTGGGTCGCTGAGGTGATGGGAGCGGCTCGCCGGAGGGTGGTCGGAGGCGGAGAGGGTGAGGGTGAACAGGAGCGGTCAAGGGTTTAATCAACTAAGAGACAGTGAGGAAAAGAAAGAGGGGGAGGTGGGGAGGAGTTCTGACCTAGCTATGGAGACGAAAGGGGCCGAGACAGGGCGACAGTCGTATCGACTGTCGCCGGAGAAGAAGATGCCCAGGGGGAGGGGCGGCGGCGAGCAGAGGGCTGGAGAGGCGCCAGCTGGGTACGGCGTGGCGCAGGAAGAGCAGGGGAGGAGGTCTCTGCTGCTGGTATTACGGCAGAGCGAAGAGGAGGAGGGGGAGGAAACCGCCGGAGCTGGTGAGCGTCTGCCGGAGAAAGAAGAGAAGACAGTTGGGGATTTTCTCCGTCAGATCCAGGCTGCCCTCGTCGGTGGAGCGGCGGGGGGTATTTATAGGGATGAAACAGGGAAGAAGGCGGAGGGAGACGACGTGTCTCCCTCGCCGGAGAATGGTCGGAACACGAACCCATACCGTCCGTGCGTTCGCACGGCCGGTATGGTGGGCTACAATGACCAGGGGGGTGCTCCTGCGACGGCTGACGACGCAGGGCACCCCCGGTTTACTTGCCAGGTCCCTCACCTCACCCTGCGCGGCGCCATGCTCCGCGCAAGGTCGCCGGAGCATGGTGCTGGCAGGGTTTTTGCAGGAGGGACCTGATTGCAAAGAACGAAGGAGAGTTAGGGGCCAAAATGCGAGGGTTCAAAAGTTGAGGGCCAAAGAGTAAATATATGAGGACCAAAGTGTGAAGTCGGTCAAGGAGGTTTCTTCTTAGGCTCAAGTTTTTATACATGACTAATTAGGACCTAAGGAATCTGATGGTGAATTTCATTTTCATATTAAACCTTGTTTGACCGGTCAATTTGCGCAAAAACCCAAATTAAGTTATTAATTGGGCATGGTTCTCAATGTAGGTCAAAATGGGTTCTAAAGGCCAAATTGAAGGTTCTAAACCCTAGAGATTATTTTTCTATGAATTTTAGAGGGTTTATTCTATTTTTACTTTGCCTCGAACCTTGTGAATTGAAGTGGGTTGTTTTAGGGTTACAGATTATCATTTGGTTTCTTGGAAGTGCTGTAGCCCTTGCTAGATCATCTCATCCCACTTTTATTCTTATTAAGCTGTTTTGACCTGTGTTTGGTCCCTGAATTACCCTGTATGCAGTTTATACTGGTAAAATTGCACTTTTACCCCTTATGACTGGTTTTCTTCTCAAACTCAGAATTCTCTGAGTTAAGCCTTTCCTTGAGATATGTAGGAGCTTTTATCCTTTGTATTGGGTCAAAATGAGCTAGTTATGGCTCATGATGAGGTTCTCATCATCTGCCTCGAAACAAGCCTTAGTTATCCAAAAATCTTTGGGTGCCTTGATTGAATCCAATTCACATCTAGTCCCTCATCCCTTCTGTAGAGCACATACACAGGAAAGGTCATTATGTTTGTAACTTAAGAGACCTCATTAGATCTTCTACAGGGATTTCTGATCTAATTTGATCTGATCGATTCAATCTGAACCTGAGTTTGATTTTGAATCCTAATCCACCACCGGATTTGAAAATGCAACCTGGCAATTTAGGAAGACCAATTAGGAAACCTGAACCCCAAGTGATTATAAAAGACAAAGTGATTGAGGCTGCTCTTAAATATTTTGAAGATTATCCAGCCAGCGAGATTCAGGTTAATGTCCCATAAACAACAAAATTCATTTTAAACTGTGCTTGTCTACTGCTTAATCAATTAAGAAATGGTTCAACCCAGGAGACCCTCATACCAGAATTCAATGAAGTTTGGGAATTGCATAGCACGGTGGGTTTACATGGCTTTGCAAATCCACCACTCTGGGAGATACACCAAGATATTATTGAGCAACGTGTAGGTATTCTAAATCTATTGCTACAAGCCATTAATGAGACATCTTGGAGTGATTCTAGAGCTTTTCCAGAGCCTAGGTTAGACACTCAGAATTGTTGTTGATCCTCAACCTGCAGGATTTGTAAAGCACAAGCACACTAGAAGGGGGGGATGAATAGTGTGGTAGATAAAAAATTGCAAGACAAAACAAACCACAAAAACACATAAGATATATAGTGGTTCCCCTCATTTGGGTACTCCATTACCTAAGTCTCTTGACTTAGGATTTTTAACTCGATTCCCTCAACCCGGAGGGAATCAATTTACTAATACCTGAGGTAATTAACGGGTTACCTCAACCCAATTACAAGATATTAAAAAGAAATAAAGATACAGGTGTAAGCAAAATGCAAATAAAGGCTTACAACTTATCCATAAGTCTCCGACAAGTATATTGCTTAATAAAAATATGTAAATTAATCTAACGAGAATACTAAGGCGTAAAACAAACAATTGAACAATGAAGAACACGATCGCCTTTGATGACTTGTTGCAAATGGAGAGAGGGCTTGATAGAAATGCAACAAATCAAGCTCTTTTGCAACTAGTAAATTGAGAATTGAAAGTGTAGGCAAGGATAGAATTTTGGCTTTTTGGTTGTATGCCAAAGACACTTAAAGAGTGCTTATATAATCCACTAAACGCCTTCCCTACGATTACTAGCCGTTAGGGGCAATTTGAGAAGATTAGAAATAGGTTTAATTGCAAAATAGCCATTCAGATTGGTCACAACAGTTAGTTGGTACCGGTACTAAACTTTTGGTATAGGTACTATCTGCCTACGGTTACCCCAACTAAGTCACTAGGTACCGGTACTTATGATGAGTACTGGTACTTGTGACTCATAGATTTGGGTCCAGTGACCTACATGCACCGGTACTAGTGATTAGTATCGGTACTTGCAAGGTCCAGGCAAAACTAAGTGCACAAACTGTGACCACTTGGTACCGGTACTCACGATGAGTACCGGTACTTGTTGTTCACAGTTTGGGACTTAGGTCCAAACCTGTGCCTAGCATGTATCAGTACTTATGACCAGTACCGGCACTTGCTACAAGTACCAAATATTATAAGTGTAAGTCAATTTTTATAGTTATCCCATCTACTCTAAATGACTTTATTTTTAAAGAATCAATTTTGAGTTTTGAAATGAATGAATGAACGATATTCTGAACCCTAATTATCTCTACTTTGATTTTAACTCCTAGATTATGTTTTACTTGTTAGGAGACATACAAAGATTATAAAATACAATTAATACAACAAAAACTATAGTCTTCTAGTCTTCTTCCTTCATATGCTATCTTGTTGCTTGTATCCACAGATTCTTTTGACCTGTAATACTTCATAAACACGTTAGATTTTAAAATGATTTTGTTAACACCAAAATACAGAAGAGAGATGGAACTAGGTTCCAACAATCTCTCCCTTTTTGGTGTTGACAAAACAAATAAGATACTCATATTTAAAAATAAATAGAGACTTAATAAGTGAAGAATAAAAATCTCCACGAGGAGTGAAAAACCTCCCCCTCAAACTAAGCTCTCCCTATTTTAAATATGAAGTATCCAATCATTTCTCCCCCTTTTTGTCAAGGAAGCAAAAAGATAACCAAATAATAGAATTTTAAAAGTAAAACATGATATTTTCACATAAGCAAACAAAGCATGATACATGAATAACCAACTCTATTCAATCTTCATAACATGATAAAGTTCATAAAGATAAAGCTTGAGACAATTTTAGCACATAATGGTCTAAAAAGTCATACAAATTTAACAAAATGAAAGCTAAACTAATTTCTAGGATGTTTTCTAATAAGCTTTTGCACATGTCCACCATCATCACCATCATCATCGTCATCATCGTTGTCGTCATCATGTTCATCTTCATCATCACTATCTTCATATGAAACTTCTTCGTCATCTTCAGTGTCTTCTTCATCATCATGAAGAACAGGTTCTTCTTCTGCCATTGAAGATGAAATAGGAGATGGATCTTGAAATGCTTTTGCCTTCTTTCACTGTATTCTTGAGGTGCTTTCGGTTGAGTCCGCTTCCTTTGTTTAGGATGTTGAGTAGAAGTGACATGGGATGACTCAATAGAAAGAGAAAGGTCATGGAATTTGCCTTCCATGTGACGGAAGGAAAAATTTAGATTGGTTAAATTTTGACCAATGTAATTGAAGGTATTTATCAAATTAGGATCAGTTCCAGACACATTAGATAGATTTACCTAAGGTGTTTCAACTTCTGGATATGAGTAGGTTATACGAATGAAAGTGGAGGATGATTCAGGAGGTGGATGAGAAGAAGATTGAGCATTTGGATCAACTTCTTCTTCTTCTTCATCACTAGAGGATTCCTCTCTAGCAGGTTTCACTCCCATTTTTCGGAGAGTGGAGCATTTGAAATAGACCACTTTTCTAAGAGGAGTAAAATTAGAGAGGCCAACTTTATTTTTATGAAGAATGTGAGACACCAAAATTTCCAATGGTAAAGTTGATGCATGGAAATGAGGTCTATGAAAGTGAATGAAAACTGTATTCCAATTGACCGGAAAGCTCGTAATGATAGCATAAATTAAGAGTAAAATATCAACAGGTATTTTGTGAAATCCTGAATGTTTAGCCCTTAAGTTCCATGCTAAGATACAAAAAAGGATGCGAGCAAATAGGGTCATATTTGAGGCAACCAATGCTTTTCCCTGGTAGTTAGGAAGCAAGAGAGTTTCATGGATTTTATGAGTAGGAAATTGCTCCTTAAGTGTGTTAAATGCATAACCTTCATTAGGACATTCAGTAATTGTTGATGAGAATTTAGGTGTGATAGTAATTTTCTGGCCAAAAACATTTGTTGTTAAGACAAGGTGACCTTGATTTTCTTATTCTTGGAGATTAACAAAGAATAGACAATTGACATCAGGGTATACTCCAGGAACATCGACAAAGAATGATGCATCAAAGAAATGCATGAGTTTTTGTTTGGAAAGACGAGTGGTAAAACTAAAGAGTTGAAGAGAAAAAACTTTCCACTCAACTGGCCTACAATGATGGAGTTTTGGGCCTTTATACCAATCAAACTTTGACCTAGCATCCTCATTAATGCAAAAATTGTGAAAAGCATCTTGAGGTACTTTTCCCTTACTTTTTGATTTAGGTGCAAAAGATCTACTTCAACATGGGAGGCAAGCAGACATTTTACAAATTTCTCTTACGAAAAATGAAGAGCATAGATATTTTCATATCTAAAGCCTTCAATTAAAACTGTATTTGTTCCTTCTTTTAATATTTTAAATCCAACTTTAGTAAACAAAACATCACATCCATTATCACATATTTGACTAACACTAGCAGGTTATGTTTTAAGTTTTCTACTAAAAGAACATTAGTACCTGCTTAGAAGAATTACCTATTGTACCTTCACCAATAATGCGGCAACGTTAGTTGTCGCCCAACTTGACGTGTCCTCCATCTTCGATTCTGGTCCACTTGATAAAGAGGTCGAAGTGTCCTGTCATGTGCTTGGAACACCCACTATCTAGGATCCATTTGTCCTTCTTGACCTACAAAATAGTTTATTAAATCTATTTTAGGTACCTATTTTCTTTTTGGTCCTTGATGGTTAGTACCCTTCAAATCCTTAGGTTTATAGATTACTTTAGTGTTAGATCTATAATTCTTAGGATTCTTGACCTTTTGATAAATCCATGTATGTCTAGGTGCATGTGATTTATTTTGTGTGCTCTTATTATTATTAATCTTGACTTTTAAATTATTACAAAATTTTGTATTCAACCTAGTTGTTATTTTTAGATTATTCAAAGTGTCCTTAAAGTGTTCATAAATATCTTCTAATTCTACTATTTTTGCATGCAATTGATTGTTAGTTTCTTTTGACATTTCTAATTCTATTTCTAAACAAGATTTCTCTATTTCTAGAGTTTTATAACTATCATGCAAGACCTTATTTTCTTTTTTAATAAACATAGCTTTATGATACAAATCTTCATATGCTTGTAATAACTCATTAAAAGTGACTTCAGAGTCTACCTCATTTTCTGAATTGTCGTTGTTTGCCATTAAGCAAAGATATGTAACTTCCGTTTCTTCAGATTCTTCAGAAGACGATTCCGTGCTGGAATTACTATCATCCCAAGTCGCCTTGTATGCCTTTCTTGAAATCTTCTTCTTTCGATCGAGTTCTTTGTCCTTCTTTTCTTCCTTCTTCTTTTTGATCATTAGACAATCTTTTTGTACATGCCCCTTCTTCTTACACTCAAAACAAATAATGTCATTTGTAAATTTATTTACTTTCTTACCTTATTTTTGGATGAATCTTCTAAATCTTCTCGTTAAAAGAGCAAGCTCCTCTTCTTCATCTGAGTTGGAATCGTCAAGGTCCAACTCCTCCTTTATATCTTTGAAAGCAAGCTCCTTCTTCTTGCTTACGGATGTTTCTTCATTCTTCTTCATATTTTCCAATTGGACTTCATATGCCATGAGGCTTTTAATCAAGTCATCTAAGGAGAGAGTAGAAAGGTCTTTCGCCTCTTGGATGGCTGTGGTCTTTGGAGACCAATTGCTCGTAAGGGTCTCAAGATCTTCTTTACAAGCTGCTCCTCCTTTAGCTTGATGGTGATGGTCCAACCGCGGTGCTGCTTTGTGGTGTCTTTATGTTTATTATAGTATAGTCATTATAGTATAAGACAAGACAGCTACGGTTGTCATTACCATAGAATTCATTTTTTTTTACTCGGAAATAGTTTTCCCGAGGTCGAACTCAGGGAGCTACTGGAATTCTAGAAGTACAAAGTTTCTCTATTGAATTACAAAAATAAGAGAGAGAGGGAGAGAGATAGATTTTTATCTTGGCTTCTTCTTCTTCTCTTTGTGCTTTCTCTCTGATCCTGTCTTCTTCCCTCTTCTTTCTTTTTCTACTCTTCCTGTCTTCTTCTTCTCTTCTTTCTCTTTTCTTCCTTTGCCTTTCTCTCTTTCTTTCTAGCGGCCAAGTTTTCTTCTTTCTTTTTCTTCCTGGTTGCTCGTCTTCTTCTTCTGCTCTTCAGCTGCAGAGCCTTCTTCTTTCTTCTTCTGCTCATCTCTGTCTTCTTCTCTTCTTTTCTTTCTCTTTTCTTCAGCTGCAGAGCCTTCTTCTTTCCTTCTTCTTCTCTGCTTTATCTCCTCTGAAGGCTGCTCATCTGTCGTCTGATACCGCAGTCAGATGACTTAACTGCAATCTGCTACAGTGCTTCTCCTCTTTTCCTTCCTTTGCTGCTTCTTCTTCTTTGGCGAGCCTTCTTCTTTCCTTCTGCTTCTTCTCTGCCTTGCCTATGGCTAAGTACTTAGCCTTTCTCCTTCGCGCCTTGTTCCTGCACACAAGGCACAGCAAAACCTAACCCCTTCCCTCTACCCGCACGTCTCTCTCTCTCTCTGTAAATCGCTCACAGGAAGCTCTCCTAGAGCTAGGTTAACGGGTCGGATAGCACACCCGTGACCAGGCGCACCGGCGTGTGTATAGTGCGCGAGGTGTGCTCGGTAGTGTCGGGTCGGATCCGCCAGGTTCGCAAGGTGAATCCGCAGACGAGGCGGGGATGAGTGGGCGAGGGGACCTCACCCTGTGTTCAGAGGCGATAGGCTAAAAACAAAAAAACAATTTAAAGTGGTGCGGCGCTTCGAGAACTTATGATGTGGGACTAAATTGTTGCTTCTCCTCGCGCGTGCCCGCAGGAAGACCGCAACCTTGCTTCAGCAGCTGCAGCCTCGATTCCCCTCGCTTGCCAGCTGCCTGCCTTCACTAGAGTCTCCCCAATTCGCAACAGCTGGAATCCTGACGCTCTGAAGTCTGGAGCGCACTTGGGAGCTTCTCAAGTCATCGTCAATGGCGGTCGGGGTAGCCGACCTGTCCAGCACAAAAAGGGCCTCTCGGCCTAATCAAATGTAACGAACGCGTGCCCCAGACGTCTTTTAAGATGTCTGGGAGGTGGCCCAGATGTCGTACTAGATATCTGGGATCGTTTCCAGACGTCTGGAAATCTGTTATCTTCCACACGCGCGGGTCGTTTGTGTGCCTGTGCGCGCAGACCCGCATATTCGTTTATTCCCTGCGGCTGCAGATGCCCTGTCGCGTCCTCTCTCCTCCTCGCACGGCCTTAAAAGGCCAAGCCTCCCCTCACTTCCGTCACCACCGTATCCTCCCTCTTCTCCTTCAGCCAGTGAGCGTGAGCGCGAGGGCGGCAGCGGCGGCTGCAGTGAGCGCGGAGGTGGTGCTGCGTGCGAGAGCGGAGCTCTGCCGTGAGGGCGAGCTCGCCGGGGCTGCTAGGGCAGCCGGCGGAGGGCGCAGGTTGCGCGGAGCGACGCGGAGGGGGGACTGCTGCGGTCTGAGCAGCAGGCATGCGAGGTGCGACGCGGGCGGCGTCGTGAGCGGAGGGCGAGTTGCGCCCTGGTTCTGGAAAAATTTCCAGAATCAGACGTCTGTGCTTGTAGCCAGACGGCGGGGGCAACGTCTGGAAGACCATCCAGACGTCTGAAAGGTGAGTTCCCCGTCTTCTTCCTTCCTGTCGACTGACCGTACTGAGAGAGAGAGTTGGGTGTGCGCAGGCTCGGTGATTCGCCATCCAACGCGAATCAGACGTCTGGCTGTAGTACCAGACGGCGGGAGTGACCTCCAGACGTCCGGGGTGACCATCGGACGTCTGGGAACTAGGCCAGACGTCCCCGCAGGCTTCTGGACGTCTGAGAAACCATGCAGAACAAGGTAATTCTCTGATCCACTTTTTAAGACGTCTGGAAGAAGTTCCAGACGTCTGATTTTGCACAGTGTCGTCGTTTTCGACCCGTTGAGGGCCCGTTCGGGTTCCGTTTTCCACGTTTCGAGTTGCGTTCTTTCCGGAATTAAATCCTCTACCCGTCTACAGTAGCTATACACTGTTTTGAGACACTCCTTGTGTTTGATCCTTGTGATAGGACCTCGTTCCGTTGCAGTCTTGGGGGTCGCGGAGGCACGCGGGATTCCCGATCACGCCCCCATTACTCCCGTCGTACTTGGTAGAGTGGCTTTTAAGTATAACCTGTTAAATTGTGGAATCATAAATAGAACCTAAGACATTGCATGAATCCTAGGAATGAAAAACAGATTGAATGATAGATCCTAGGTGTTGCATGAATCCTAGGGCTGGAAAACTAGATTGTATGATAGATCCTAGGATACGGCAAGAATCCTAGGACGGGAAAACTAGTGGAACAGATGAATACTGCAGTCTTGGAAAAATGGAAAGGAACAAATAGCTGCGTGTAATTGAATTAACAGCTGCCTGTTGAATAAATAAATGTGTTTGAGAACATGGATTGTGATAACGTGAAACTGGAAGGTGAAACTTAGACGTTCTGAGCTGGAACCCTACGGGGAAGTAGGAGTAGAACTCCTGGAAAGTGAATGGAATAGAATTGGGGAAGTGAGCTGGCCCTTGAGTACGGAGTACCAAGGAGAGCGACTGTCCCCCTGTTTAGTGCAGAGCGGAGCCAGCCGCCCCAGGGACCCGGGGTTAGGACTGGCCACTCTGTACCGACTTGCTGGCCCTCGTGTACGTAGTACCGAGGAGAGCTACTAGTGTAGGGAGGTACTAGCTACCCCACGGGCCCCGGGGTTCTGCTAGCCTCCCACACCGACTTGTTAGGCCCGCTGGGGCAAACCAGGGTAGTCAGGCGAGGGTGCGCGGACTGTGGAGGGGCAAGGCCCCGGTTTGGTTACTGTGGAGGGGTTGGACCCCTATTACTAAGAGGGCTCTGCCCTGGACTGGTTCCGTGCTGTGCTTTGGGCGCACCTGTTAACGGAAATGACTGACCTCGTGCTAGTACGGGTTAGCTACTTGTGCGTTTATCGCGCGTGCCGTAGTCACCGTTACGTCTGTCAGTGACCTTGGGGTGGTTGACTGAGGGTAGGATCACCACGGGGGACTCTCCCGGCCAGGAGAGCATCACGTGCTACTTCTACTTTTTGGAAAAGACTGCAATCAAGATCGTTCCCACGAGGAACATTCGAGATCAAGAAAAAGATCTGGGGAATAAATGAAATAGTGAGACAATTGAAAGATGTGAATAAAGAAAGTAATCGAACATAACAGCTACTGTACACTCTACTGTTGTCTTTAGTTAGTTGGCACTCTACTCAGCGTTTTGCTGACGTGTTACACTCGTTACCTTTTTCAGGACCAGGTGTTGAGCAGCCAGGGTCAGCGGCTGCAGAGGACGCTGGGCCGAGTAGGGTCCAGTAGAGTTACCACTGTCTCTTGTACCTCTTTTTGTTACGTTGTAGTGAGTAGTTCTTGTTTCCGCTGTACTTTCTTTACCTGCAGTTCAAATTATATTATGAATGTTGTTCTACTGTTGTGGTGATACATACTGTGGTAGTTTCTTTCCTTACTGCTGTACTTTTTTTTACTGTTAGTTATATTCATGCTGAATGTGGTTTATTTTACTGCTCTTTTGGTTACTTCCTCGTTGGACGACTAGGTCTTGGGATTAGTTGAGTCGGTCCGGTTCTCGTGTCTCGTAGGGACTCGGGAACCGGGTCGTTACATCAAACAACAGGGAAACCTTCGCCGTGGCACGGAGAAGGTGGTGCGAGGTGCAGCAGGCCGCTGGACAGCCTAGGCGTGCATGCCTAGGTCGTCCTGTGGCCAGAAAAGTGGGTGTGACCGGGGGTGAGTTGTGGAGGTGTAGAGTGGCAGTGGAGGGGGGAGGGCGTTTAGTGTGATGAGGCGGAGCTTTTGGGACGGTTGGCGAGTTGTATGGAGTTGCGGAATGATGGGGGCGACTCGCCGGAGGTTGGCCGGAGGTGAGGAAGGTGATGGTGGACAGGCGTGGTCATGGGGCAATCAAGTAAAATAGAGTGGGGAAAAGAAAGAGGGGAAGAAGGGGAGTAAATGTAACCTACCTATAGGGACGAAGGGGGGAGGGAGGAGCCGCCGGCTCGTACCTGTCGGAGCTGGAGAAGAAGAACCCAGGGGGAGAGAGCGACGACGAGGAAGTGGGCAGGGAGGCGTGCGCTTGGTGCGGCGCGACACAGGAAGACGAGACAAAGCGAACTCTGTTGCTGGTATTGCATTAGAGCGACGAGAAGGAGGAGGAGTGGTCGCCAGAGCTTGTGGGCTTCCTGTCGGAGAGGGAAGAGAGGAAATGTTGAGGGTTTCTCCATCAAGACAAGGCTGCTTGAACCGGCGTGGAGTGCTGGTTCTTATAAAGGGGGTGGCGGAGAGGCGGACGCAGGCAGGCGACGTGGAAGCCTTGCCGGAGTGTGGTCGGAGACGAGACCCATACCTTCCGCGCGTTCGCACGGAAGGTGTGGGGGTCGTCAGGCAGCATGGGTGAGTCCCTACGACAGCAGACGTCGCAGGGAACTCTGCGTACACTTTGTAGGACGATCCCCTCACCCTGCGCGGTGCCATGCTCCGCGCAAAGTCGCCGGAGCATGGTGCTGCACAGAGACTTGCAGGAGGGACCATTCTGCAAAGAATGATGAGAAAGTTAGGGGCCAAAATGCAAGGGTTTTGAAAGTTAAGGGTCAAAAAGTAAATGAAGAGGACCAAATTGCAAAGTCGGTCAAGGAGGTCTCTTCTTAGGCTCAAGTTTTTATGCATGAATATATTGAACCTAAGGATTCTAATGGTGAATTTTGTTTCTAGGTCAGACCATGTTTGATCGGCCAATTTACGTAAAAACCTAAATTAAATCATTAATTGGGCATGGTTCTCAATGTAGGTCAAAATGGGTTTCTCAGGCCAAATTGAAGGCTCTAAACCCTAGAGATTATTTTTCTATGAATTTTAGAGGGTTTAGTTGATCTTTACCTTGCCTCGAACCTGGTGAATTGAAGTAGGTTTGCTTTAGGGTTACAAAATGTCATTTAATTTCTTGGAGTTGATGTAGCCCTTGTTAGATCAGATCATCCTACTTTCCTTCTTTTTAGGTTTGTTTGACCTGTGTTTGGACCCTTAATTACCCTATTTGCAAATTGCGTTGGTGAAATTGCATTTTTACCCCTTATGACTTGTCTTCTACTTAAACTCAGAATTCTCTGAGTTAAGCCTTTCTTTAAGCTATGTAGGAGCTTTTTCTTGCATATCTAGGTTAAATTGTGCTAGTTAGGGTTCATGATGAGGTTCTCATCATACCCCCATGCTTAGCTTTTGCTAGTTCCTTAGCAAAAAACTTAATGTTTCAACCTTTGTTCTAGACCATGAAGTTCTTAATGATTTCAGATAAGTGCTTTTCATTTGAACCTAGATTAGGTTAGAATGCTGACCATAGGCCTAAAAGGTACTCTAGTACCAACCAAGATCCAGATCTGTCTAGCCTCAGCCTTAGTTCTTAGCAAAGGTTTTTAAGGCCCGTAAGAACTAACCTAAGGTCTATTGGACTTCGTGGTTAAAGCACCCATGCTTGAGATGATTTTAGCCCTGGCTCAGTTCGCAGTGCGTTTTGTAAGAAAGAGAGATGGAAGATTTTTCTGTTTGGAGAGTTTTCTCTCTCTCTCTTTTTTTATTCTAGCTTACGGTCTGTATCAGATTCCTTATTCCCATCATCAATCCTCAAGGGTTCATGGCAATTGATGCTTCGAGATAGCACCGCCCATGCCAACCCCCGGAACCTTGGCTATTGAGATTTCGAGATAATCCCATCCATGGTGTTCCGTGGCCGAATCCAGACCCTGGCAACTGACACTTCGTGATAATGCCATCCATGGAATCTGAACCAGCAGAGTGCTTACATGCCCCCAGTAGAATATGTAAATATCCTAAGAGACAAGCACCGAGGAGATGATATTTTGTTACGCATCTTCGAGGGGAATTTCCCACCTCTCATCGCTGGGAACTCGTCAAAATCAACTTGTGTTGATCGGCCGCTCCTACTCTAGGTGTTCTTTTCAGAATTTTTCGACGCTTCTGCATGATTTTGATTTTTACGCTTACTGAACTAGGCTGTGTGTGGGGTTAGGGTGCTTAGGTTACTGAGTCCCGTAAACCAGAAGTTAGTTAATGAGGCCAAATACTCCCTAAGTCTTGAACCTAATACTTAAGCTTTTCATTTTCCTCAACCTCTTGAGGAATGTTTAGATCTTAATGGGTACTAAGAGTCTATCCAAGAATGCCTAAGGTTTGCGTTCTTACTAATCTTACCGTGCACTTTTCAATTTTTTCATGAATGAGGTCTAGAACTTAGGTCAATTCTTTAGTTTCTTACTAATGACTATCACTCTTTTCTCACATTTTTGTGCTCCTTTTTCATTTTGTTTCTTTTCTCCTTCTCTCCACAAAATTTTCTTTCCTCCCTCATTTTATTCTTCTTTTTCAAAATTTTTTTTTAATTTTTATGGTGTTTTTGGTATATGTGAATTTCTTTGTTTGAAACTTTTTCTTACAAGTTTTGCACTTTCATACCCTCCCATGCCTAAGATTTGCAATGTCCTCATTGTAACCTAGGGGGTTTTTATTCAACTTAGTTCATACATTAGGACAGATGTTTTGATGAGTGAATGGGTCGGGGTGACTGTTGCGGATGATTTCTAATCTCAGATGCAAGCACTTGAGGTGGAGTCGGCTGTCCTAAAGTGTGAACTTTAAGTGCACAAAGGTGTCAGAAAAGGTTTCAGGTTTTCACAGAGAACAACGGGCTGCCTCCCGTTGAGCGCTAAATTTGACGCCTTCAGCCAAGCGGGAAAATGGAATGGAGAGGGGATGGTCAAATCAGCAGAGTTTTGCATAACAAGCACCTTGATCAAGAGCCTGGTTGGTCCAACCAGGTGCTTGTTCAGATCAACAGGCTGATGATGCAGCCTAAACCCAATCAATCTAGTGGGTTGATAGATTTAGATCAACAGATGTGGGACCCACCATATTCAATGTGGCTCAGATGGATGTGGAAGTGTGAATACAGGGTTTGGCTGAGTCGAATCAGCCTGGTCAGAATAGGGACCCGTAGAATAATGAGTGATTGACGCGAGAACCCTACAGGGGTGATCAGAGAATGATGGAGCATGGTCTGTAGTTTGATCAGTGTTCGAGACCCGATGTTGATGTGGAACTGCAACTGGCTTGGTGAGAGGTGAATCTGAATAGAAATTGAGTCCGGTTGCGGGTCGGGGTTGAGAAGAGGTTTTGATAAGTTCTGTGTGTGTGGTGGTAACTATGTATGAGGGCTCTTCTAGAAACGAATGACAGGTGGTTTTCTGTAGAGAGTCCTCTGGGTAACTATCAAATGCCTGAAGAGTGTCTGTAGGATGAAAGAGATCTGATTCGAGAAAAGATTTGAATTCTGGGTTGTAATCACTCTTGGCATTTTCTGTTTTTGGTTCCTGAGGATCGAAAAGGAATGATTCTATGTTATCAGTGATCTCGGGAACCAGGACCTCAGAGTCGATGTCAGAGAATGAGTCATGTAAACTGAGGTCGTAGATGGGCTTGGTGTGTTCAGGAAGGAGAGTCTCTCCGCAATTATAGTTAGATTTGAAGTTGTCGGAGAGTTTGCGAAAATTGAGTTCTAAATGAGATTCTTGATCATGAATTCCACCGTAGCATAAATCATCAGATGTGGAATCAGCAGCCTGACTGGGGTCTAGCCTATATGTCAATTCTGGACTTAAAAAGGTGTTCTGTTTAGGCTCAAGCTCCAAGCTAGTAGGATAGACCCAATTGAAACCCCACTCATCCAACTCCTCAGTTTCTGTATCATAAATTGGCATGTCTTCTGAAAATTCGATTAGATTTCCTGAGGATGTTGGAGAGGGATATTCACCAAATAGAGGCCTAGAATCGTATTCTTTAAAAATTTGATCTTTCTCATATGGGGCCTCATAATCTTCCCAATAAGTTTCGGATCTAGATTCTAGGTTTAGGATGTGAGTAGGATTACTAGAATCAAAGTCCGAATAACCTTCGAAGGTCACCTTATCAAAATAAGGGGCGGAATTTATACCCTCAAAAGGTTCAGTTCTGATCTCATTATTGTAGGAGTTTTGGAATTCTAAGCTTGGCAATTCATGGTCTAGGGTCGGTTCATCATTGTGTTCTCCTGCAATATCCGAACCTAATTCAATGTTGTCTTCTATCTGGGTTGGGAATCCACAACCACCCTGTGCCTCAGTCCCGAGATCTGGGAAACTGGATTGATCTTAATACTATTCCAAGATGGTTCATCCTCTGTTTCTGGTATATACGGGTATTTCTGGTTGATAATTTGTTCTAGTGATCTCATCATTTCTACCCGTTTTATAAGGGCATCTTGGTGTTGTTCCCAAAGTACAGGATTTTTCAAGCATTGAAGGTATTCAGATTTGTGTAATTTTTCTATCTCAGTGTATCCTGTTAGGAGTATTTCTCAAGTTGATCCTTTTATGGCTTCTGTTAATAGAGTTTAGGCGCAGTTTATGATGAAAGCTGTGGTTGTTGGGACATCAACCTGAATGTTTTCTATTGGTGTTGAGGGTTTACATTTGATTTCATAGAATTCAAGGGCATCCTCAATCATCTTATCTTTCATGGATCTCTGATATTCAGGTTTTTTGAATGGTAGTCTTAAATGGTGTGGCTGCATCTTTGAATCAGGTGGTGGACTCAAGATATAGAATCAGAAGTTCGATGTAGACTCAAGTTGTGCCAAGATGGAAGAAGGGGGACTTGGTTCAGAATCAGAGGAAAAGGGCTGTGTGAATGATTAGTTGCACAAACTAGGGCACCGAGGCTCGGCCTCGGGGAGAGTGAATTTCTAAAGGAGGGTTCAAGGACCTCCTACCAAACACTGAAGGATGTGATGAGATAAGCAGGTGCTGGACCCAATCGAGGCACCCAAAATGTTGGGTGACTATAGAGGTGCGGGGCAGATGGACCCCTTGATCAAAAGATCGACCACCTGAAAATTACCTGGGCAGCCAGAGAGGGTGAGTCCCGTGAAGACCCCCACACGGTAGAGCGTCCCCACGGGTTACAGGGTTTCCCCCACCTGACCTCTCTTGTCACTGAGATTCCAGGTAGACCAGAATGGGGATCTTGACCTCTTAAGTCTACCAATTTTAGGTTAAAATCAAGGTGCTTAGGTTTTCACTTGAACTTTAGCCTTTTGAGTGCAAGAGTGACCTAATTTTAAGGTTGGTTGACCCAAGGGATCAAATTCACCTCTTGATTCCTTTGAGAACTTATTAGGTCTTGTCTTTTAGGGTTCAAGTATTTTTAGAGAGCCAATTGCTTAGGGTTTCTCTGAATAGGTATTTTCAATCAATGGCTTAGGCACACTTCTTTTGGATTTTTTCAATTCTTGATTAAGGGGTGTGTCTCTGAAACCCTAATGTTAAATCTTATGTTGGCTCTACTTGGTCCAGTTAACTTGTTGTTGGGTAATTAGGGCTCAGGCAAGAAGGTGTTAGCCCTTAAATACCCTTATCAGTGTGTGCAGGAATAGTAGTTTGAAAATATGCAGCTGTTTACTAGGTATGAAAGACAGGTTATACCTATATTGTTTGTTCTTTTATTTTTTTTCTTTAGGGTTTAATAGTGAGAGGATAGAAGTTACCTGTCCTTGGAGTGGCTGTGGTGCGACTGCGTCTTGATTTTCCTGTACGTGCACACAAGAGAGAAGAGGTTATTAGAAATTCTTAAATAGAGAATTTTATAGCTTCTAGAATAGCCGTTGCTCCCCGGCAACGGCGCCAAAAAATGGTAATGGTCCAACCGCAGTGCTGCTTTGTGGCGTCTTTATGTTTATTATAGTATAGTCGTTATAGTATAAGACAAGACAGCTACGGTTGTTATTACCATAGAATTTTTTTTTTTACTCGGAAATAGTTTTCCCGAGGTCGAACTTAGGGAGCTATTGGAATTCTAGAAGTACAAAGTTTCTCTATTGAATTACAAAAATAAGAGAGAGAGAGGGAGAGAGATAGATTTTTATCTTGGCTTCTTCTTCTTCTCTTTGTGCTTTCTCTCTGATCCTGTCTTCTTCCCTCTTCTTTCTTTTTCTACTCTTCCTGTCTTCTTCTTCTCTTCTTTCTCTTTTCTTCCTTTGCCTTTCTCTCTTTCTTTCTGGCGGCCAAGTTTTCTTCTTTCTTTTTCTTCCTGGTTGCTCGTCTTCTTCTTCTGCTCTTCAGCTGCAGAGCCTTCTTCTTCTTCTGCTCGTCTCTGTCTTCTTCTTCTCTTCTTTTCTTTCTCTTTTCTTCAGCTGCAGAGCCTTCTTCTTTCCTTCTTCTTCTCTGCTTTATCTCCTCTGAAGGCTGCTCATCTGTCGTCTGATACCACAGTCAGACGACTTAACTGCAGTCTGCTACAGTGCTTCTCCTCTTTTCCTTCCTTCGCTGCTTCTTCTTCTTTGGCGAGCCTTCTTCTTTCCTTCTGCTTCTTCTCTGCCTTGCCTATGGCTAAGTACTTAGCCTTTCTCCTTCACGCCCTGTTCCTGCACACAAGGCACAGCAAAACCTAACCCCTTCCCTCTACCTGCACGTCTCTCTCTCTCTCTGTAAATCACTCACAGGAAGCTCTCCTAGAGCCGGGTTAACGGGTCGGATAGCGCACCTGTACCAGGCGCACCGGTGTGTGTATAGTGCGCGAGGTGTGCTCGGTAATGTCGAGTCGGATCCGCCAGGTCCGCGAGGTGAATCCGCGGATGAGGTGGGGATGAGTGGGCGAGGGGACCTCACCCCGTGTTCTGAGGTGATAGGCTAAAAACACAAAAATAATTTAAAGTGGTGCGGTGCTTCAAGAACTTACGATGTGGGACTAAATTGTTGCTTCTCCTCGCGCGCGCCCGCAGGAAGACCGCAGCCTTGCTTCAGCAGCTGCAGCCTCGATTCCCCTCGCTTGCCAACTACTTGCCTTCACCCGAGTCTCCCCAATTCGCAGCAGCTGGAATCCTGACGCTCTGAAGCCTGGAGTGCGCTTGGGAGCTTCTCAAGTCGTCGTCAATGGCAGCCGGGGCAGCCGACCTGTCCAGCACAAAAAGGGCCTCTCGGCCTAATCAAACCATAGGGAAACCTTCGCCGTGGCACGACGAAGGTGGTGCGAGGTGTAGCAGGCCGCGGGATGGCCTAGGTGTGCGTGCCTAGGTCGTCCTGTGGCCGGAAAAGTGGGTGTGACTGGGGGTGAGTTGTGGAGGTGTAGAGTGGCAGTGGAGGGGCAGAGGGCGTTTGGTGTGATGAGGCGGAGCTTTTGGGACGGTTGGCGAGTCGTATGGAGTTGCGAATGACGGGGGCGACTCGCCGGAGGTTGGCCGGAGGCGAGGAAGGTGATGGTGGACAGGCGTGGTCGTGGGGCAATCAAGTAAAATAGAGTGGGGAAAAGAAAGAGGGGAAGAAGGGGAGTAAATGTAACCTACCTACAGGGACAAAGGGGGGAGGGTGGAGCCGCCGGCTCGTACCTGCCGGAGCTGGAGAAGAACCCAGGGGGAGAGAGCGGCGACGAGGAAGTGGGCAGGGAGGCGTGCGCTTGGTGCGGCGCGACGTAGGAAGACGAGACAAAGCAAACTCTGCTGTTGGTATTGCAACAGAGCGACGAGAAGGAGGAGGAGTGGTCTCCGGAGCTTGTGGGCTTCCTGTCGGAGAGGGAAGAGAGAAAATGTTGAGGGTTTCTCCGTCAAGACAAGGCTACTTGAACCGGCGTGGAGTGCTGGTTCTTATAAAGGGGGTGGCGGAGAGGCAGACGTAGGCAGGCGACGTGGAAGCCTTGCTGGTGTGTGGTCGGAGACGAGACCCATACCTTCCGCGCGTTCGCATGGAAGGTGTGGGGGTCGTCAGGCAGCGTGGGTGAGTCCCTGCGACAGCAGACGTCGCAGGGAACTCTGCGTACACTTTGCAGGACGATCCCCTCAACCTGTGCGGTGCCATGCTCTGCGCAAAGTCACCGGAGCGTGGTGCTGCGCAGAGACTTGCAGGAGGGACCGTTCTGCAAAGAACGACGAGAAAGTTGGGAGCCAAAATGCAAGGGTTTTGAAAGTTAAGGGTCAAAAAGTAAATGAAGAGGACCAAATTGCAAAGTCGGTCAAGGAGGTCTCTTCTTAGGCTCAAGTTTTTATGCATGACTATATTGAACCTAAGGATTCTAATGGTGAATTTTATTTCTAGGTCAGACCATGTTTGATCGGTCAATTTACGTAAAAACCCAAATTAAATCATTAATTGGGCATGGTTCTCAATGTAGGTCAAAATGGGTTTCTCAGGCCAAATTGAAGGTTCTAAACCCTAGAAATTATTTTAATATGAATTTTAGAGGGTTTAGTTGATTTTTACTCTACCTCGAACCTCGTGAATTAAAGTGAGTTTGTTTTAGGTTTATAGAATCTCATTTAATTTCTTGGAGTTGCTGTAGTCCTTGTTAGATCAGATCATCTCACTTTCCTTTTTATTAGGTTTGTTTGACCTGTATTTGGACCCTTAATTACCCTGTTTGCAAATTGCGTTGGTGAAATTGCATTTTTACCCTTTATGACTTGTCTTAAATTTAGAATTCTCTGAGTTAAGCCTTTCTTTAAGCTATGTAGGAGCTTTTTCTTGCATATCTAGGTTAAATTGTGATAGTTAGGGTTCATGATGAGGTTCTCATCACTTGACTCCAAGGGTCTTCATTGGATTTATGATCTCTCCAAATCTTGTGTACATCCCTTTGATTGTTTCACCTTTCTACATCCTGAAACACTCATGGCTTTCTGTTAGAATAGAAATATGTGTTTCTTTTACCTTACCTGTACCTTCATAGGTGACTTGCAGCGTACTCCATATCTTGTATGAGGACTCGCATGCGGAGATACGGTTAAATTCTTCCCTTGATGTTACGAACGCGTGCCCCAGACGTCTTTTAAGACGTCTGGGATCACATACAGACGTCTGACAATACGTCTGGGATCGTTTCCAGACGTCTGGAAAATAGTTATTTTTCGCATGAGAGATTCGTCTACGTGCCTGTGCACGCAGACCTGCGATTCCTCTCTCTCTCTCTCTTTTTCCCTCTCTCTCTGCGGCTGCAGACCTGCTGCGCACTCTCTCCCTCCTCCTCGTGCGGCCTTAAAAGGCCACGCCTCCCCTCCCGTCGTCTCCACCGTCCCCTTCCTCTTCTCCTTCCTGTGCGCGAGAGCGAGCGAGCGCGAGGGCGGCAGCGGCAGCCGCAGTGAGCGAGGAGGAGGTGCGGCGTGCGAGGGCGGAGCTCTGCCGTGAGGGTGAGCTCGCCGGAGCAGCTTGGCCGGCCGGCGGAGGGCGCAGGGGGCGTGGAACGACGCGGAGAGGGACCTGCTGCGGTCTCAGCAGCAGACGCGTGAGGTGCGACGTGGGCGGCGTCGTGAGCGGAGGCCGAGTGGAGCCCTGATTCTGGAAAAATTTCCAGAATCAGACGTCTGGGTTGATAGCCAGACGGCGAGGGAGACGTCTGGAAGCTCATACAGACATCTGAAAGGTGAGTATTCCGCTTTCTTCTTCCTTCCTGTCGACTGACCGTACTGAGGGAGGGAGTTGGCTGTGCGCAGGCTCGCTGATTCTCCATCCTTTGCGAATCAGACGTCTGGAAGTTGTACCAGACGGCGGGAGTGACCTCAAGACGTCCGGGGTGACCATTGGACGTCTGGGAGCTAGGACAGACGTCCCCGCAGACTTCTGGACGTCTGGGAAACCACGCTGAACAGGTAATTCTCTGATCCACTTTTTAAGACGTATGGAAGAAGTTCCAGACGTCTGATTTTGCACAGTATCGTCTTTTTCGACCCGTTTAGGGCCCGTTCGAGCTCCGTTTTCCGCGATTCGAGTTGCGTTCTTTTCAGAATTAATTCCTCTACCCGTCTACAGTAGCTATACACTATTTTGAGACACTCCTTGTCTTTGATCCTTGTGATAGGACTTCGTTCAGTTACAGTCTTGGGAGTCGCGGAGGCACGCGGGATTCCCGATCACGCCCCCATTACTCCCGTTGTACCTGGTAGAGTGGCTTAAGTTTATTATTAAAATCTGTTAAAGTATGGAACCATAACTAGAATCTAGGACATTGCATGAATCCTAGGAATGAGAAATGTATGGAATGATAGCTCCTAGGTGTTGCATGAATCCTAGGGCTGGAAAACTAGTTGTATGCTAGATCCTAGGATGTGGCATGAATCCTAGGATGGAAAAACTAGTGGAATGTATAATACTGCAGTCTTGGAAAAAATGGAAAGGAATATAAAGCTGCCTGTAAATTGAATTAACAGCTGCCTGTTACGAATAAAGAAACATGAATGAGATCATGGGTCGTAAGAACGTGAAACTGGAAAGTGACACCTGGATGTTTGAGTAAAAAGGATGGAACCCTACGGGGAAGTAGGAGTAGAACTCCTGGAAAGTGAATGGAATAGTATTGGGGAAGTGAGCTGGCCCTTGAGTACGGAGTACCAAGGAGAGCGACTGTCCCCCTGTTTAGTGCAGAGCGGAGCCAGCCGCCCCAGGGACTCGGGGTTAGGACTGGCCACTCTGTACCGACTTGTTGGCCCTCGCGTACGTAGTACCAAGGAGAGCTACTAGTGTAGGGAGGTACTAGCTACCCCACGGGCCCCGGGGTTCTGCTAGCCTCCCACACCGACTTGTTAGGCCCGCTGGGGCAAACCAGGGTAGTCAGGCGAGGGTGCGCGGACTGTGGAGGGGCAAGGCCCCGGTTTGGTTACTGTGGAGGGGTTGGACCCCTGTTACTGAGAGGGCTCTGCCCTGTACTGGTTTCTTGCTGTGCTTTGGGCGCACCCGTTAACGGAAACGACTGACCGCGTGCCAGTACGGGTTAGCTACCTGTGCGTTTATCACGCGTGCCGTAGTCACCGTTACGTCTGTCAGTGACCTTAGGGTGGTTGACTGAGGGTAGGATCACCACGGGGGACTCTCCCGGCCAGGAGAGCACCACGTGCTACTTCTACTTTTTGGAAAAGACTGCAATCAAGATCGTTCCCATGAGGAACATTCGAGATCAAGTAAAAGATCTGAGAAATAAATGAAATAGTGAGACAATTGAAAGATGTAAATAAAGAAAGTAAGAGAACATAACAGCTACTGTACACTCTACTGTTGTCTTTAGTTTTAGTTGACACTCTACTCAGCGTTTTGCTGACGTGTTACACTCGTTACCTTTTTCAGGACCAGGTGTTGAGCAGCCAGGGTCAGCGGTTGCAGGGGACGCTGGGCCGAGTAGGGTCCAGTAGAGTTTACCACAGTCTTTTGTACCTATTTTGTTTCTGTTATAGTGAGCAGTTCTTGTTTCCGCTGTACTTTCTTTACCTGCAGTTCATGTTATACGATAAATGTTGTTCTACTGTTGTGGTGGTATCTACTGTAGTAGTTTCTTTCCTTACTGCTGTACTTTCTTACTGTTAGTTATATTCATGCTGAATGTGGTTTATTTTACTGCTCTTTTGGTTAGTTCCTCGTTGGACGACTAGGTCTTGGGATTAGTCGAGTCGGTCCGGTTCTCGTGTCTCGGGACTCGGGAGTCGGGTCGTTACACTTGATAACGCACAATAGAGCGCGTTCATCACTTTTGCATTTCCCGTGATCTTTTTCTTTTGGTCCTGGGTCCAAACAACACTTTTCTGCGGCTTTGGATCCATGTACTTCTCTTGAATAAGAGTCCACGAGTCCTCAATCATGGCCTTGAGGAAGATTTGCATCCTCCTTTCCTAGTATCCATAGTCCATCCGATCAAGGTAGGGAGGACGTGTGGATGACTGTCCTTTAGTACGCTTGACTGATGATGCCATTGTGAGAGAGAATGATTACTTCTATTCGCGACCCGCTCTAATACCACTTGTAGGATCTATAAAGTACAAGCACACTAGAAGGGGGGATGAATAGTGTGGTAGATAACAAATTGCAAGGTAAAACAAACCATAAAAACATACAAGATATATAGTGGTTCCCCTCACTTGGGTACTCCACTACCTAAGTCTCCCAACTTAGGAATTTTAACCCGATTCCCTCAACCTGGAGGGAATCAATTTACTAATACTTGAGGTAATTAACAGGTTACCTCAACCCAATTACAAGATATTAAAAAGAAATAAAGATACAGGTATAAGCAATATGCAAATAAAGGCTTACAACTTATCCCTAAGTCTCCAACAAGTATATTGCTTAATAGGAGTATGTAAATTAATCTAATGAGAATACTAAGGCGTAAAACAAACAATTGAACAATGAAGAACACGATCGCCTTTGATGACTTGTTGCAAATGGAGAGAGGCCTTGATAGGAATGCAACAAATCAAGCTCTTTTGCAACTAGTAAATTGAGAATTGAAGGTGTAGGCAAGGATAGAATTTTGGCTTTTTGGTTGTATGCCAATGACACTCAAAGAGGTTTTTGCTTATTCAGATCCACTAAGTGCCTTCCGTAAGATTACCAGCCATTAAGGGAAATTTGGGAAGATTAGAAATAGGTTTAATTGTAAAATAACCATTCAGATTGGTCACAATAGTTAGTTGGTATCGGTACTAAACTTTTGGTATAAGTACTGACTGCCTACGGTTAGCCCAACTAAGTCACTAGGTACCGGTACATATGATGAGTACCGGTACTTGTGACTCACAGATTTGGGGCCAATGACCTACATGCATCGGTACTAGTGATTAGTATCGGTACTTGTAAGGTCCAGGCAAAACCAAGTGCACAAACTATGACCACTTGGTACCGGTACTCACGATGAGTACCGGTACTTGTTGTTCACAGTTTGGGACTTAGGCCCAAACTTGTGCCTAGCATGTATCGGTACTTATGACCAGTACCGGTACTTACTACAAGTACCAAATATTATAAGTGTAAGTTAATTTTTGTAGTTATCTCATCTACTCTAAACAACCTTATTTTTAAAGAATTGATTTTGAGTTTTGAAACGAATGAATGAACGATATTCTGAACCCTAATTATCTCTACTTTGATTTTAACTCCTAGATTATGTTTTACTTGTTAGGAGACATACAAAGATTATAAAATACAATTAATATAACAAAAGTTATAGTCTTCTAGTCTTCTTTCATATGCTATCTTGTTGCTTGCATCCACAGATTCTTTTGACCTGTAATATTTCATAAACACATTAGATTTTAAAATGATTTTGTTAACACCAAAACATAGAAGAGAGATGGAACTAGGTTCCAACACAACCTAAATGGAATTAGATACAAACTACATACAGAATGACACACTTGATCTTGAGATGGGTTGGGAGGATCTGATTGCAGGTGTTCACAATTCCGAATCAACCCTAGAAAGTCATGAAGCTGGTCCATCTAGCCTAGATTCCCCAGATACCTGTAATGACATGCCTGAATCAGGACTTCTCAAGAATGTAATTCCCGAGCCTTATCCTATTAAGGTAGTTCTCGAGAATGATTTTGACATCCCAATAGAACCTAGTCAAGATTCTAGTGACATAATACCTACCTTTGACCTAGAATCTAGATTCAAGCCTATTTGGGATGATCATGAGGCCCAATGTGATGAGAATTTGATTTTGAATCTAGATTATGATTGTGGGCCTATATTTGATGATTGCACCTCTCCAACCTCCTCAGAGATACAGATTGATTGCTCGGAAGTCAAATCAATTTATGATACAGAATCTGATGGGTTGGAAGAGCTGGGATTCGATTGGGTCTATCCTAGGAACTAAGAACCTGAGCCCATGCCTAATAAGGACACCTCTTTGAGCTTAGAATTTGAAATTAGGTTAGATCCAAGTCAGGTTGCTAATTCTACACATCTTGGTTCATTCTATGGTGGAAATCCCAATCTGGAATCAGGTTCAGAAACTGATCTTCGTAAACGCTCTGATGATTTCGAATCATATCCTGATTTCGGAGAGCCCTTTTTCCTGATGATTATGAACCAATTTACGACCTCAGTATCCATGATCCATTCTTTCACTCTGATCTGAGGTCCTTGATCCCGAGATCATTGATTTAAAATCATGTTCCATTGAGATGGAATCATTCTTTTTATGATCTGCAGGAATCAGAAACAGTAAGTGCCGAGAGTGTCTGCAATCCAGAATTTGAATCTTTTACTGACTCAGATTTCCATGATCCTATAAGCACTCTCTAGGCATTTACCTTTGATTGTGACGAGCATCATGAGGACCCTCTGGATGAACCTACCTTCGAATTCTTTTCTAGAGGAGCCCTCAACACACATAGATCTCATAGAAGCCACATCTTCTGATCCACACATAGAGCCTTTTGAAACCTAATTGCAACCCTGACCCGCCATCGGAATCAACTTCTACTCCGATCACCTCTCTCTGATCCGGTCATATATGATTCTTCTCCATCTTTTGATTAGGATTCGGACATTGATCAGATCGCAAATCATGTCCTATCCATCTCTGATCACACCAGTAGGGTTCCTACATCCTCTACAGCTCCATTTTCTTTTGAGGATCCCTACTCTGATCAGGCTGAATCGACTCAGCCAAGCCTCAGATTCTCATTTCCATATCTGTTTGAGCTTTAAAGTATCTAGTGGGCTCCGTACCTATTGATACACATTCATCCACCTACCAGACTAATTGGGTTTGGGTTGCATCATCAGCCTGTTGATCTGAATAAGTACCTAGTTGGACCAACCAGGCTATTGATCAAGGTGCTTGTTCTACAAAATTCTTTTGATTTGACCACCCCTTCTCTTTAACCACCTTTTGCTCCACTGAAGGCATTGAATTTAGTGCTTAACGGGAGGCAACCCGTCATTCCAAAAACCCGAGACCCTTCTAATCAACTTTTAAGCTACACTCCTATTACACTTTTGAGTTAAACTTTAGAACAGTCGACTCTACCTTTGATATTCGTATCAAAGCTTGAAATCATCCGTAACAGTTATCCTAACCCAAACACCTACCCTTAGACTCTATTCTAACCCTTAAACCAAGCTAATTTCATACCTTCCGATTTACAATGAGGACATTGCAAAACTTAGGCATGGGGGGTGTTAAAGTGCAAACATATTAAAATTTAATTCTCTGAGGGGTTTTCACAAAGAAAAACATATATTCAAAAATTGATAAAAAATAAAAAAATTGAAAAAGAAAAAAAATAAAAAATGGAGAAAGGGGAGGAAAAGTTTGAGAATTGATTGCATATCATTCATGAGGAGGAAAAGAGGAAATGATTCAAAATGTCAAAAAGGAGCAAAATCAAGAAGAAAATTGATAGTCATTAGCAGTTGATTATGGAATCTACTTAAGTTCTAGACTTAATCAAAAGAAAAGAAAACTTAAGTCCTAAAAAGATAGAGAGATAAGGAGATTAGTATGATCGTAGGTCTTTTGGGCTTATTTTAGGGCTTAAACATTTATGTATCTGTTAAGATTTGGATTAGTCCTCAAGAGGTTGAGGAAAGTACGAAGTTGATATATTTGGTCTAAGGCTTAGGGATATTCAGCCTCATTTCCTGCCCTTTGGTTTGCGGGACTTGGTAACCTAAGCATCCAAAATCACACATTAAAACATCTTACAGGAAAGTTGACGATTATGAAACTTAATAAAAGAGCTTAATCTAAAAATACCAAAAAGAGTCCCTCTCTCTCTCATCTCATATTCTCTCTCTCCTCTCCTGTCTCTATAAAACACAAAAAGATCATAAAAATTAGAAAAAGACAAAAATTGCATAAAAATATCATGTATATTGTATTTATACGTGTAAATATAACTTAATACTAAACTATTTGTAAATATTGTAATATAGGCAAATAATGTACTTAAATAACTTATAATTGTATTATATACATTTAAATAAGTATTTAGGATGGTTTACTATACATATAACTTTATTATATAATTATATATTAATTTATATTAGGGTAAATGTATTTATACTAGGGTAATTATAAAAAAATAAGAATACTTGTATAATCATACCTGACATTGTACATATGTATTTAAGTATTTATTATATACTTAACTATTCTCGTATATTTATTTATTTATGTATTTATTGTAGGTAATTAAGTTATTAAATTAAATAGGTAAATTAATAATTTAAAATAAAATAAATTAGTAATTTAAGTTATTATTGAAGTAATTCATATTGTAAACTTGTATATTATTAATTTAATTATTTTCATCCTATTGGTAACATATTTATACTGTGTTATAGTATTTATAACTTAAGTATGTATGTACCTCTTAATTACGTGTATTTAAATGTACATAAATTAAAATAAATGTTCTAAAATAAAATTAAACTGTGTAATGATTAACTTATTATATAAATTAACTAATTATAAAGTAATAGCATCATTAATTTATCAATTTGTACATTAATTAAGAAATTAAGTCTAAATTAACCTGTATAACTCCCTAACTTTAACTAATTTATATATATAATTAAATAAATTATTTTTTATAAATTAATTATATAATTATGTAGCCCTATGTAAGGGCTTTACAATGATACATTTTGATTGGAATTTGGATTTAAATTGGGCACTAAAATCGAGGCCCAAACTCATGCAATTAGAACACTACGCAGCACTGCGTAGCGCTCAATTGGGTGCATACTTAGCGCCACATCGTGGAGCTGTGGTCGTGGTGAGCCGCATTAATTGATTTCTATGTGATGATAGCGTAGTTGTTAGCACAGGGTGCAAGCATACACCATACCCTCTCCCCTCTCTCAAGCATGAATGGGTATATATTTTTTTTTGAAACATTGAGGAATGCTATCATGAGCTGATAGCAATCCGGAGGATAGTATATTCCATATCAAAAAAAGCAATTATAGGTATGAGGCCCAACTATATATGAGAGACCAGCAGTCCTTTACAATATTCTCACATCTCACCGATCTCTCCTAAAAAAGCTTATCATTACATGCCCTCCACACACACCACAACATAGATGCCATAGCCCCTAATGGTCGATTAGAAGTGATGAACCTCTATCATAAAGAATCCTAGGATGGGAGGGGTTCTAAACAAACCAACCTCCAAATCTTATCCGTGATCAAGCAGGAGGAAAAAATGTGTGAAGCACTATTAGAATGAAACCCACAAAGAGGGCAGACATTTAGAACCGTCCCCATCCTTCTGTGTCTCAGATCACCAGTGATCAACCCTTCACGTCTGCATAGCCACAGGAAAATCTGAACCTTTAGAGGAACTTTTAGAAGCCAAATTTTTCTGTCAATAGGGTCCCGTTCCACCGCACTATTGGCTCTAATAACTTTCTCATATGCTTGCTTCACTGAAAAACTGCTTTGCCAGTAGTAAGTATCAGTCTCACTACTCACAAGCTGCTTCTGCTGTAGACTCGCCATCATTTTCTGCCTTTCCTCCCACAGGCAAGTGCCTGGCCTGCACTGCTGCAGTCCTTCCAGCCGCCAGCACCCCTCTTCTTGAGACCACAAGTTGCTAACTGTGGCTTCCTTATCAGCAGTAGCATCATACGCCCTCGGATAGACCTCTTTCAGCAGGCCCAAGTCAGACCAACGCTCATTCCATAAGCTGAAGCCTCTGCCATCTCCGAGCTTGGGTTGCAGCAAATGCCAGTAGCAGGTGACTACAGAAATCACAGACCGCCAAAAGGGAGAAGGTTTCTTCGACTGAAGTCTTTGCAAACTGTGTTAGAACCACCATAGCAGTCCCTGATCAGGTCCTCCATCAACCCCTCCTTGCCATCCAGAATTTTGATGGCCCACTTCAGCAACAGGGCTTCATTGAATTCTTTGAGAGCTTTAATTCCCAACCCCCAATCTCCTTAGGTCTGCAGATACACTTCCAACTGATGGGCTGCATGAATCCGCCCTCATGACCAGTACCCTTCCAGAAAAACCTCTTCCTCATAGTGTCCAATCTCTTCTAAATACATTTAGGGGCCTTAAGAATGCTGAAGTAGAAAACTGGTATGGCTGTGATGACTGAATTGAGTAGGATTAATCTTCCACCTTTGGACAGGAATCTACTGCTCCAGCCCTTTAGTTTTCCAGACACCCTCTCAAAAAGAACATTTCAATATGATTTTTTCAGTTTTGTGGACCTCAGAGGTAGACCAAGGTATCTCAATGGCAATTTAGCACGGGGTGACCCCAAAACACCCTCCAACTCCCTCTGTTCCTGTTCATTCATGCCAAAGCAAATCAAAATCGACTTAACCTTGTTCAGACATAAGCCTAAAATGTCACCAAAAATCTTTACCAGTAACCCCAGAGCATGTGCCTCAGACCTGGATCCTTCAACAAAAAACACCGTGTCGTTTGCATACTGTAAAATGGGGGCCAGGTTTCCCCTGCTAGACAGTGAGTACCCTTTAATAATAACCACCTCAGCCAATTTGCAGGCATACCTTGCAAGCCCATCCACCGCAAGATTGAAGATCAATGGTGCAAGTGGACACCCTTGTCTCACCCCCCGCTGAGGTTGGATCCATGCTCCACATGGCTTTCCATTGACCAAAGGCGAAAAAGAAGCCGTAGTAATACATCATTTCATCCATTGGATCCAAAGAGGGGGAAATCCTCTTCTTCTAGATATCTCCCACAGGTATGACCAAGAGATCGAATCATAGGCCTTTTGGAAATCCACTTTCCACATGAAAGCCTTGCACTTCCTACGATGCTATCCATTAACCATTTCCTGAGCCAAGATGAAGGATTCTTAAAGAGATCTATGGGCAGGAAGGCAGCTTGCACTGAATGAATCAGATCCTGTAGAACAACTCTCAGCCTATTAGCCAAGGTCTTGCTGATGATAAGATAGATGGAGTTTGAGAGGGAAATCGGCCTAAACTTAGAGAAGTGTTCTGCTCCCATCAATTTAGGCAAAAGAAACAGGTAAGACTTGTTAATCCTCTCAAAGCCCACATTTCCCACCTCAAATTCTCTGATAACATCCATCACCTCCTTACCCACCACACCCCACATCTCCTTGTAAAAGAAAACCTGTACTCCATCAGGGCCCGGAGAGCCTTCCACATTTAATTCACTGATTGCTTGCAAGGTCTCCCATTCAGTAATAGTCACTGTCAAGTGTTCAGCCTATTCACTCGACACCCTGGGACCCACATTTCTTGCCAATCTCCAATTCCCCCTCTTAGATGCTCGAGATGCCTCTCTAAAGTATTTGATGGCTTCAGATTTAATCTCCTGATCAGAAGAGACCCTATGTCCACCACATAGTACAGAGGAAATAAAATTAGCACATCTTCGAGAACTAGCTGCAAGATGAAAAAACTTTGTATTGGCATCCCCCTCCTTAAGCCACAGCTGCCTGGATCTCTCCCTCCAATCGATTTCTTGTTTTAGATCTTCATTGAGAACCACACCTTGCCGCATTCTTCTTTCAGCCAACTCATCTTTAGACAACCAGCCAGCTTCTTCCTTAGAGTCCAACTCCTGAATTTTACTCAAAGCTTCCCTTCTTCTCTGTCCCCTCAGCAACCCAACAGTAGAACCATATTCTTTCAAGATCATGCGCAAACTAGCCAACTTAGCTGACAGCATGGCAGTGGCAGACCCCTGGACCTCTTTAGCTCTCCACCAAGAGCTGATCATTTGGTAAAAACCCGGTTCATACAACCAAAGTTTCATTTTGAAATAGGATCCAACCTGGTTTTCTTCCCCACTGTCCCATACCAATGGGGTATGATCTGAAAAGGGTTGGCTCAGCCCACTCACATTCGACAATTGAAATCTAACAAGGATGTCCACATTCCCGAAGAATCTATCCAACCTGGAAGCCAGCCCATTCCCATTGCGCCAAGTAAATTCCACACCCGAGGAAGGATATTCATTCAACTATAGAGATTGAACCATCATTTGAAAACCAATACCCAAACTGTCCATGCTGCCATTTGGTCTGTCAGCCCCTATTAACACACAATGAAAGTCGCCACCCGTCAGCCACATCACCCCCTACACCAAATCAGCCACCGCAGACCACTCCTCCCACAGCTCCTGCCTGGTAGATGCATTACAAGGACCATATACTCCAGTAATCCAAATATATTCCTGCCCCTGTTGAATATGAAATTTGCATGTCAGCATATGTCTGGCTTTGTGAACCTCCAAACACTGAGCCCACCTCTTCCTCCACCAAATAGCAATGCCACCCAACCTCCCATTTGCATCAGTCTGCACATAGTCATTCATCCCTGAGGCTATCAAATCAGACCACAGCCTATCAGAATTACCTTCAATGTGTGTCTCTTGGATGAGCGCACAATCGATTCCCCATTCTCTCAAATATCTCATCAAGGACACCCTCCGGCTCTTATTGCGCAACCCATGCACATTCCAAGTGAGAATCCTCATCAACCCTCACTGGATCCCTCACTGCTGAGGGAATGACATTTGCACACGCATGACCTTCGCAACCTCATCTTCATCCATCAGTATAATAGCCTTTGATTTCCTCTGCCGCAGGCTATATGGTGATCTCCCCTTGCCACTCTTTGCGCGAGATCCCCCTTCACAATTATGGTCTTCCTTCTCTTGCAGGTCCTGTTGACCCTTTATAGACCCAGGCTGCACACCCAAATTCCCCTGCTCCTCATTCTCCACACCAACTGATAGTGCATTCCCTGCCATTGTGGGTGACAGTTCTGCCATATCCCCACCGCCCAGTTCCTCCATTTCTTCAATTTGACGCCCCCTCATCTCCCCTTCACAGTGATCCTTAGCAACCTCAACAATTAGAGGTTCATCCCCATGAGCCATGCACAGCTCCTGAGCAGACACCTCCTCAGCAGCTGTAGATCCAGACGACTTAAATCGCTCTGCTACAGTATCACCCACCACAAAATTCAGCCTCAGCATCCAGGAGCTACCACCGCACCTCAAAATCAGATTGTTAGGCATAGAGTTAGCGATGAAGACCTCAACCTTCACACTCAGTAGACGTCCATTCCCCTCTAGCACTCTGACGTCCGTGTTCTCTGCCACTGTTGCAAAGCCAGAAATCATCGACGACACAAACTCCTTTGACCTCAAGTGCAGAGGTAGCCCCTCAATCTCCAGTTTTCCCGTCCTGTTCCCCACTCTCTGGGGAGGTCTCTCCAGTAAGGCTCCATCGAAAGGAGAAACCAATCTCCAGATCACCGTGCAACCATCGTTGTAAGATGATCGAAATCGCAGCTTCTCGACGTCCCCCATACCCAACCCAAAGAGAACAAAGAGTGTATCTGATAGAAAAGAAATCTGCCATGAGTTGGTCGAAAGGGATAGAGAGGTTACCAGGTTGCGAACACTCTCCGCCGATGATCTTTCAGACATAACCTCACCCACCAACACTCCACGCAAGGCCACCTCCATAGCTTTGATGCTCTCCGTCATCAGCACCTCCACATCAGCCATAAGCCCCTCGGTTTACGCAGAGATGGGGGCGGATGCGGAATCTGCGTCGCGCTAAAATTCAAATTTCTCAATGGTGGGAAGTGACGTGCCTTCGTGCGTGTGTGTTAAGAGGTGTCGTTATAGTTGCACTTGATACGTCGGTTTTAAAAGAAGTAAACGGAGGTGAGTCCGAGTGTCGATCTCAGGGAGGCGTGGAAATCGGATTTTGTTTACCACTTGTTGTCACGAAAAAGGCGGAGTTTTGCTTGCGAAAGAGACGATTTTGAAAAGTGAGAGATAGAGAGAGTTTAGGGTTAGAAAGCTCTTGGTTTTGATCATGCACTTTAAATAGAAATTAAAATGGCAACTAAATGGAAAATAATTTCATTAAACATGCATTCATAGTTCATGGTTTACAATATTAAATACATGCTTCAACAAAAGTAAATGAAAGCTTAAAAGAGAGAGAGAGAGAGGTAGAGAGAGAGTGGAGAGCGATGAGGCAGCCATGGCGGTGGAGGAGGCTCCGTCGGCGGCTCGTCGTCTCCGGTGATTACAAGAGTGCCTAAGACTAGCTAGGAGAGGAGTGGAGTAGTTGCAAGTGGGAGAGGATGCCTTGAATGGTGGTAGAAGGGGGTTTAAATAGAGTTAAGGGCTTCCTAAAAGAAGAATGTGCTTTAGCGACATCCAGAACGTCGCTAAAACCGCTTCCAGATACGTCGGTGAAGGCCTTCTGCCGCCGGTCAGCTGCCCGCCTCTCTCTCTCTTCAGGCGCGATCCGTGGATGTCGAACGAGAGCCGTCCGATTGATGATCGGACGGCTGAGATCCTCCCGCGCCTGCGCTAGGATCGCACTTCGGGCGCGCGTGCGCGCGCGCGTTTCCGCCCGGCGTGCGTGCGCGCGTGGGAGGTGGGGCGCTGATGAGAACCTCATCATGAGCCATAACTAGCTCATTTTGACCCAATACAAAGGATAAAAGCTCCTACATATCTCAAGGAAAAGCTTAACTCAGAGAATTCTGAGTTTGAGAAGAAAACCAGTCATAAGGGGTAAAAGTGCAATTTTACCAGTATAAACTGCATACAGGGTAATTCAGGGACCAAACACAGGTCAAAACAACTTAATAAGAATAAAAGTGGGATGAGATGATCTAGCAAGGGCTACAGCACTTCCAAGGAACCAAATGATAATCTGTAACCCTAAAACAACCCACTTCAATTCACAAGGTTCGAGGCAAAGTAAAAATAGAATAAACCCTCTAAAATTCATAGAAAAATAATATCTAGGGTTTAGAACCTTCAATTTGGCCTTTAGAACCCATTTTGACCTACATTGAGAACCATGCCCAATTAATAACTTAATTTGGGTTTTTGCGCAAATTGACCGGTCAAACAAGGTTTAATATGAAAATAAAATTCACCATCAGATTCCTTAGGTCCTAATTAGTCATGTATAAAAACTTGAGCCTAAGAAGAAACCTCCTTGACCGACTTTACACTTTGGTCCTCATATATTTACTCTTTGGCCCTCAACTTTTGAACCCTCGCATTTTGGCCCCTAACTCTCCTTCGTTCTTTGCAATCAGGTCCCTCCTGCAAAACCCTGCCAGCACCATGCTCCGGCGACCTTGCGCGGAGCATGGCGCCGCGCAGGGTGAGGTGGGGGACCTGGCAAGTATACCGGGGGTGCCCTGCGTCGTCAGCCGTCGCAGGAGCACCCCCATGGTCATTGTAGCCCCCCATACCGGCCGTGCGAACGCACGGACGGTATGGGTTCATGTTCCGACCATTCTCCGGCGAGGGAGACACGTCGTCTCCCTCCGCCTTCCCCCCTGCTTCATCCCTATAAATACCCCCCGTCGCTCCACCGTTCTTCCCAGCCTGGATCTGACGGAGAAAACCCCCAACTTTCCTCTCTTCTCACTCCGGCAGACGCCCACCAGCTCCGGCGGTTCTTCCTCCTCCTCCTCTTCGCTCTGCCGCAATACCAGCAGCAGAGATTTCTTCCCCTGCTCTTCCCGCGTCGCGCAATACCGGCGCGCGCTGCCTCTGCCCCATCGTCACCGCCGTCCTCCCCCCACTGGGCATCGTCTTCTCCGGCGACAGTCGATACGACTGTCGCCCTGTTCCTCCCCCTTCGTCCCTGCAAGTAAGTTAGACCTACTCCCCTTCTTCTCCTCTTTCTTTCCCCGCTTCCAATTTAGTCAATTAAACCCTCGACCGCTCCTGTTCACCCTCATCCTCTCCGCCTCCGACCACCCTCCGGCGAGCCGCTCCCATCACCTCAGCGACCCACACGGCTCGCCGACCACCGCAGAACCTCCGCCTCCTCACCCTGATCCTCTTCCGCCCCTCCACTTCCCACCAAACACCCTCTGCAGATCCACCGAACACACCCACTTCCTCGCTCACAGTTTGACCTAGGACGACCTGTTAGCTCAACCTCGCCCCCTGCAGACCCCCTGACCACCTTCGCCGTGCCACGGCGAAGGTCCCCCGCCTGTCTGATTTGGCCGGGAGGCCGTTCTATTGATTTCAGGTTCCAGGCCTGGACCGCCATTGGCGAGGAAGCTCGAAGCTTGCTTGAGGTTGCTCCAAGCCTAGATATCCCAGGTTGAAGACCTAGGCTGCGCGAAAGAGTCTTGCGCACACACCCTGGCCCTCAATTGGAGTTGCGAGCCTCAACAGCTGTTGCAATTGGAAGCACCATCCCTATTGCAGGCGTGAGAGAAAAGGGGTGCGCGGATAGTCCCACCTCGGGAATTTCTGAAGCCACACACCCACATAAATTGCAAAAGTGCCACCATCTGTTTGCCTCAGTTACCACGGGGTGAGGTCCCTCTCACCCGACCCGACCCGGCCTCGTCCGTGACCACGCTCCGCGGACCTGGCCCGACCCGATTAGACTGACCTGCACTCCTCGCCCACCACGCACGCCGGTGGGCCTGGACCCGGGCCTGACCCGAACCCGATTACCCGGTATCGCTCTGGGAGAGCTTCCGAAGAGTGATTTCAGAGAGAGAGATACGCGGGGGAGGGGGGTAGAGTAGGTTTTTGCCTCTTGACGAAAAAACTCTGAAGTGTGCAGGCCAAAGAAGAAGAAGCAGACCCGCTGAAGAAGAAGGAGCTGCTGCACTGTAGCAAAGGCTTCGTTAAGTCGTCTCAGCACCGGGGCAGACGACGGAAGGTCAGCAGCCAGAGCAGGAAAGAAGACAGGCTGAAGAAGAAGGAAGAGCAACGGCCAACGCGAAAGAAGAAGAAGAGAGGTCAAGGCAGGTGAAGACAAAGAAGAAGAAGAAATGAAGAGAAGCAAGAAGCAAGAAAAGAAGAAGAAGATCTGAAGAAAAAGAAAGAAAGAAAACAAGGAAGAACAGAAGACAGAAGAAGAAGAGCACGAGGGGAAGATCTGAAGAAAGCAGAAGAAGAAGAAGAAGAAGAACAGGAAGAACAAAAGCCAAAGAGGAGATAAGACAAAGAGGAAGAAAGAAGAGAAGAAGAAGAAGCCAAATTTTCATATCTCTCTCTCTCTCTCTCTCTTTATTTTTGTAATAGAACTTGTATATCTCTAGAATACAACTTGCTCCCTGAGTTCGACCTCGGGAACTCTTTTATTTTTCCGAGTAAAAAATTTTTATATGAAACGTTGGTAACAACCGGCTTTACTACAACGTTATAACAGAACCGACGTCTTTCAGGCGCTGTCGTCGCGCCGCGTGGCGCAATCCTAGCCGCTCGCTTCTGATCGCGCGGCTCAATTTTTCCGCGCCCTTCGCCCGCAAGTGATTTCCGCTCTGCGCGATTCGAACGCGCGTCGCCGCGACGCGGGCATGCGCGCTAACCGTTGCGCCACGCCCGCGCTTTATCGCGGCGACCGCGGGCGAGCGCGCGGATCTCGGCCGTTCGATCGAAGATCAACGGCCGAGATGCGTCCTTGGCTGTCTTGGGGGCGTGCGAGCGGCGGGGGCGGGGCGACGTGGCGCGTTCTAGGCCGTTGATCTCCAGATCAACGGTCAGGATTTCTTGGGCCCATTGTGGGAGCTCCGGATGTCGGATTTGGCCGATCTTGAGTCCGTTAGACTCCGTTCGTCGTCCTGAATCCATCCGTGCGGTCCGATTGCTCATCTGAGGCCTGCTTTGACAAATGCTTTACACAAATGGCCATTAATACAGTTTATAAGCAATCTTGGTACTTGATGCATGCAATGCTCCTATTCTACTTTATGTTGTGCCTTTTATTCTAAAGATGGGCCATATTCAACCTAATTACTACCCCCTTGCGTGGTGTTATCATACCCCCATGCTTACTCCTTGCTAGTCCCTAGCAAGGTTTATTCTAGCCTTTATTTCTTTGGGGAATTCAAGAAGTAATTGCTTCGGCACTTCGTTACTCGTCAATAAGAGGAAATATACGAAGATCTTAATCTACAAAGACTAACCAGCGCCCGGGTGTCTTCCAAAATACAAATCGCCCGAATCCTTGCTTTGTATATATAACTATACATATGTATACGTATATGTTTATATATGTCTTTTTAGAATTTTCGGAATTCAATGTGGGTTGGTAACTTTTTACGGCTACCCAACCCACCCAAAACTCGATCAAAACCCTAAGTGCTAAGCATCTTGGTGTGAATGTTGTGATAGACTCACTTAACGGTAATTGAGACAGATTTCGAGTTTCTACGCCTCTAGGTGTCCGGAAAAAAAAAAAAATTTTTGCCTGAAGGTGTATTTGTTCGACTGGTAGCTTTCTCCCTACGTTCATTTTACTTGGGGTCAACACAAGGATTTTCCAGTGTATATCTCCCCGGCTTGTACTACTTCCCCGCTTCGTCCTTAGGTGTTTTGGTCTTTTTTTGTGCAATTATTGAGCTGGGCTCTGGACAACCGACCAATGGGCTGTTACCCACGATCACTTGCCAGCCATACTTGTGCGGTGAAGTGTGGTTTATTTTCTTTTCTTCTCTTTTTTTTTTTTTTTTTTTCATAGGTGGCTTCCCTAATCTCAAATGTACCCAGAGGCAACGGAAAAGAAATGGCCTGTGGCTGGGTTCTGGACAACCTGCCAATGGGCTGTTACCCACGACAACTTGCCAGCCATACCACCCTAGAGAGTTCATTAGCTACCCAATTTCTGTCAAAATCTCCGAGAAGTGAGTCTGTGCAAAAATGTGTGTAGATGCTTAGACTCAAAGTTTTCCTGAGTTAGAGGGTGAGTTGATAAGTCGTATACTTATTACCTTATTTATTAGGTGGATTAGAATAGCAAGGATTCGTCGCTAAATCCATATTTTAATGGATACCAGGGCTAATTAAGCCTGAAGGCCTGAAAAGTCTAAGTGTTTAAGTTCTTTTTGTATTATTTCCCACTATTGACAAGTTTCTAATGCCTAAGTTTTTCTTCCTAAATTCATTTTTTTTTTTTTTAATCAATTAATTTATTCATTCAGACTGATTAATTAAGCTCAGGATTATGCAGTTTACCATCCCCCCCATGCTTAAGTTGGACAATGTCCTCATTGGCAGATGCATGGATGCAAAAGGGTTCAAAAAGATAGTACCTGAGTGACGTAAACTACCAGATCAGTATGAATCCGCTGGGTTGCCTCCCAGGAAGCGCTGAGTTTAATGCCTCCAGCTGGGCGGTGCTTGGTGTCAGCCCTCAACAAGGGTGACACTTTCCTTGGGGGGTACCTGGGCCAGGAAATGCTTCAATCTTTGACCATTGACTGTAAAGGTGTGCCCGGTATTAAGATCGGCGATTTCGACTGCCCCATTGGAATAGGGCTTGACCACCCGAAATGGTCCTGTCCATTTGGACCTAAGTTTCCCTGGAAAGAGTTTCAGGCGTGCATCAAATAGCCAGACTTGTTGGTTTGGCTCAAAGGTTTTCCTATGAATGAGTCGGTCGTGGACGGCTTTCATTTTCTCCTTATATAGCCGACTATTGTCAAAGGCGTCCCGACGAATTTCTTCAAGCTCAGATAATTGAAGAGTCCTTTGCGCACCAGCTAACTGGGGATCCATGTTACATTGCTTAACAGCCCAGTAAGCCCGGTGTTCCAATTCGACAGGGAGATGGCAAGCTTTGCCAAAGACCAAGCGGTAAGGTGACATGCCTATCGGGGTCTTAAAAGCGGTCCTGTATGCCCACAGGGCATCATCAAGTCGTGTGGACCAGTCTTTCCTGTCAGGTCTCACAGTCTTCTGTAAAATGTTCTTGATTTGTCTGTTTGAGACCTCAGTCTGCCCATTTGTTTGTGGATGATACAGGGTGGCAATGCGGTGGTTTACCCCGTATTTTCTAAGTAGGGCACGGAACTGGGAATGGATAAAATGGCTTCCACCATCACTGATCATGGCCTTGGGTATTCCAAACCGGGAAAAGATGTTCTTCTTTACAAAGTCCATGACCGTCCTGTGATCGCATCGTCGGGTGGCGACGGCTTCAATCCATTTGGAAACATAGTCTACTGAGACCAGGATATACTCGAAGCCGTTGGATGGTGGAAAGGGGCCCATAAAATCGATACCCCAAACGTCGAAAATTTCGACAATCAAAATGGGCTGAAGGGGCATCATATCTTTTTTGGTCATTGTCCCTAGTGTTTGGCATCGTGAGCAAGTCTTGGCAAAGATGTGTGCATCCTTGAATAGGGACGGCCAATAAAATCCAGACTGCAAAACTTTTGCAGCTGTTTTCTTGCCAGAGAAATGGCCGCCACATGCTTGGTCATGACAAAAGGAAAGCACACTCTGAACTTCGTCTTCGGGGAGGCACCTCCGATGATCTGATCAGCACAGAGGCGAAACAGCATGGGATCATCCCAGAAATAGTGCTTGGCCTCAGCCAAGAACCTGTCCCGTTGCTGTCTGGACCAGCTGTGCGGGGTTTGTCCTATAACCAGGTAGTTGACATAGTCAGCATACCATGGCATTTTCTTGTCTTGCACGGATAGGATGTGTTCATCAGGGAAGGTATCAGATAGAGGTAGGGAGGGTCCAATGTGGTCTGGATGAAGTCTTGACAGGTGGTCAGCCACCACATTTTTCGATCCGGCCTTGTCTTGGATTTCCAGGTCAAATTCCTGCAAAAGCAGGATCCATCTGATGAGCCTGGGTTTTGCGTCCTTTTTGGCCAACAGGTGCCGGATGGCTGAATGGTCGGTGTAGATAGTCACGTGGGATCCCAGCAAGTATGATCGGAATTTTTCCAGTCCAAAGACTACAGCAAGCAACTCTTTTTCTGTGACCGTATAATTACGTTGGGCCTCGTCCAACGTTTTGCTCGCGTAGTAGATCACCACGGGCTTCTTGTCTTGCCTTTGTCCCAGGACAGCGCCTATGGCAAAATCTGAAGCGTCACACATAATCTCAAAATCCTGGGACCAGTCTGGGGGTTGAAGTACAGGTGCGGTGGAGACTAAGTCCCGGAGGGTATGATAAGCTTGGGTGCAATCAGGAGACATGTGGAAAGTGGCGTCGTTGGCTAGAAGGTCGGTCAAGGGTTTGGAAAGTTTGGAAAAGTCTTTGATGAACCTTCGGTAGAAGCCAACATGTCCTAGGAAAGAGCGAATCTGTCGGACCGAACTAGGTGGAGGAAGTTTGGAAATTAAATCAACCTTAGCTCGATCTACCTCGATGCCCTTATGCGAAACGATGTGTCCGAGGACAATTCCTTCTTGAACCATAAAATGGCTCTTTTCCCAACTTAACACCAAGTTAACCTCGATACATCATTTTAGGATTTTCTCCAAGTTGCTCAAACAATGGTCGAATGAATTCCCGAATACAGAGAAATCATCCATAAAGACCTCCAAGTATTCACCCACCATTTCTGAAAAAATGGCTAGCATGCAATGCTGGAAGGTCGCGGGTGCGTTGCATAACCCGAACGGCATTCGACGGAATGCAAACGTGCCATACGGGCAAGTGAATGTGGTCCTTTCCTGATCTTCCGGAGCAATTGCGACTTGGTTATATCCTGAATATCCATCCAGGAAGCAAAAATACTTCTTCCCTGCCAATCTTTCAAGGATTTGGTCAATGAATGGCAAGGGGAAGTGGTCCTTCTTAGTGGCTTCGTTAAGCTTCCTATAATCAATACACACCCGCCATGCGGTGGTGGTGCGGGTGGGAATGGATTCGCCATGATCATTAGTGACAACGGTGAGCCCAGCCTTCTTTGGAACCACTTGAGTGGGGCTCACCCAGGGGCTATCAGAGATAGGGTAGATGATGTCGGCGTCGAGCCACTTGATAATTTCTTTTTTAACGACCTCCCGCATGTTAGGGTTTAACCGTCTCTGCATCTGGCGGGAAGGTCGGGCCCCGTCTTCCAGGTAAATCTTGTGGGTGCAATAGGTGGGGCTAATTCCTCTTAGATCTGAGATGGTCCAACCAATGGCGGCCCGATGTTCTGAAAGAGTTGCAGTCAACCTTAGTTCCTGATCCTTGGTTAGATGGGAATTAATAATCACTGGGAAGGTCTGGCCAGGTCCCAAGAAGACGTACTTGAGATTCTCGGGCAATGGTTTAAGTTCAGGTGCGGGTGGGACCACAGTCGATGGGAATGGAAAGGGCGGTAGTTGATCAACATCTATTTCTTCAAATGGTGTCATGTGATGATACTCAGCCTTACAGAGGTCCACAGGTATTGATAGTGACGAGCCAGAACTACGGGTTTGGTGGTCTGAGACAGAATTGAGGGTAAGGCATTCCTCGATTAAAGTTTCCACGGGATCATGTTCCTCAATGTAATCACAATCAAAAGACTTTGTTGCCCGGAAGGTATCTAATTGCATTTTCCTGTCTCCGAAGGCGATTTCCATACATCCCGTGTCGCAATCGATGTTTGCTTTAGCCGTGGCTAAGAAAGGTCTGCCTAAGATTATGGGTGCATTCTGTAATTTTTCAGGGACTTCCATGTCGAGAACCAAAAAGTCGACTGGGAAATAGAAGTCCTTGACCCGTACAATCACGTCCTCGACAACCCCCTTCGGGGTTTTCACTGATCTATCCGCCAGCTGGATGGTGACAGGGGTTGGTGCCAGCTCCCCAAAACCAAATTGGTGGTACAAGGTTGTGGGAATTAGGTTGATAGAAGCCCCTAGGTCCAGGAGCGCTCTATCAAATGTCATGTCCCCGATGTTGCAGGAAATCAGGGGTGCTCCTGGGTCAGTTCGTTTGAGTGGAAGGTTGCTTGATATCACGGAACTGGCTTGCTCAGAGAGTACAACCTTCCTAGGTGCTTGAGGTCTCGGCTTACGCTTGGGTGTACAGGCATCCTTTAAGAACTTGGCATAAGCGGGGATGTGTTTGACAGCTTCTAGAAGCGGAATATTAATCTGTACTTGTTTAAAAATTTCCATCAGCTCCTCAGTTTCCACAGTATTCTTTTTTCTCTTGATTGTTTCCAAGGCCTCAGGATAGGGTGTCTGAATTGGTTCCATGTTTGGGTCCTTGGTTGGTGTTTCTTCTAAGTCGGGTAAAGTCTCGGGGAGAGTCGGCCATTTGGGATCCTGGGTTTTGGTGCCGCTTCTCAAGGTCACCGCATTCGCAGAGGCATTGGGGCCATGGGGAGATCCTTGAGAAGATGAGGATGAAGAGGCGCCAAACCCAGGAGGTGTTTGTGGAGCCGGTTGGACCATATGAGCCTGCCCGGGGTTGCCTTGGAACCCTTGCGAATTGGGGCCTCTGTTAATTATGTTTCGCGGGTTTGGTTGTGGTTGGGAAGGTAGAGATCCTTGCTGTTTACAGTCCAAGAGTTGGCTTAACTGTCCCTTTACCATGGCCATTTCTTCCTGATGTTTTTGGTTCATGTCAGCCATCATCTTTATTAGGGTGTCCATTTGGTTTTGTGGGGGAGGGGCCGCCCTATTTTGGTTATATTGGGGTCTAACTGGTGGTCCTTGCTGATAGGGGGGCAAGTGTGGCTGTTGGTTTGGCCTGGGATGGTTTTGGAATTGCGGTAGTTTCTAGTTTGTCCAACCAAAGTTGGGGTGATTACGCCAGCCGGTGTTGTAAGTGTTGGAGAAAGGGTCAGGTTTTGCATATCCTTGGACGGCTTGCACATCTTCTAGAATAGCCGATGTTGATGAAGAAGGAAGGGAGTAATCAAGGGTCGAGGGAGCAAAGGTCCCTCCTTGGAACATGGTTGGGGGTTGTTCCAGGTTCAGTTGGGTGAAGGGTTGGACCAGGTCAACATTATGTGCTTCTTTTGCTAGGGTGAAAGTCTGTAAGGGGTTCCTGGTCTGGTTTAGAAGCTCATCAATCTTCTTGTCCACCAATTCCACTCGATCCAACTTTTTGGCAATGATGTCCATGTCAACCATTCCAGAATTTGCTTGCACCTCATAAATCCCACCACGGGGTTGACTGGATCTGTTAAACTGGTTCATGGAGGCATTGTTGAGTGAATTCTCGCTCATAGACTCAAAGAGTTCAAACGCGCTCTCCTCGTCTTTGTTTAGGAAGTTTCCCCCGCATGAGGCATCGACGAAGTTCCGTAGGTTGCTATCCAGACCGTGGTAGAAGATCTGGGCCAATTGCCACCTTGGAACTTCGTGGTGTGGGCATTTCCTCAAAAGTTCATTGAATCTTTCCTACGCCTCATGAAATTGTTCCCCACCCTGGAGTGTGAAGGTAGTGATAGCTCTTCTGAGGGCATTGGTCTTTCCTATGGGGAAGAATTTCTTTAAAATGCATGCCTCAGTTCCTCCCAGGTGGTGATGGGTCTACCTAGGGTTCTAAGCCAATGAGAAGCCTTGTCTCTTAATGAGAAAGGGAACATCTTGATTAGAACAATGTCAAGGCTAATGTTCCTAGGTTTTACTGTTCTTGCTATGCGGTCGAGATCTTCTAGGTGCTGAAAGGGCTCTTCATTTGAGCTTCCATGAAAGTGGCTCTGGATTAGACTTAATACATTAGGTTTTAGCTCAAAATCGTCTCCCCCTTCGGGGATCCTAAGGTGTGGCTCGACTCTAATGGCAGAAGGGTTATAGAAATCACGGAGGGGTCTTGGCTGGTTCTGAAATGGTGGTAAATCAAGTGGTGGTTGTCCTGGTATGTCATTGAAAGGTGGTGGTTGTTCTTGCAGGTTCTGTAACCGTTGTATGTCTTGCATGATGGTGTGGATTTGTTGTTGCTGAAGCCGATGGTTAGTATTGATTTGAGCCTGGACGACAGCCATAGCATCTGGTGGGGGTTGATCTTCAGCCTCATCTACCCTAGGTTCATCCATGTTTTCAACAGAATTACGTCGCCTAGATTCCTGCCCCAAAACACACAATTCGGGATGCAGTGAGCGCCTCCCGTGCATACACTAGAGAAGAACAGGAGGGGATGCGGAGGGCGACAGATGCGAGAAATGTGTTTCAATCAAGCACGCAAGCCTAATCCTTATGGTGTATTCCTTAGGGGACCTAGAAATCTCACAAAGGGTGATTAAGTCCGTAAGCACTGGACTCCCCTTCTCAAGGCTAATCTGGCCAGGTTGATTACGAGGGGATTGCAGGGAAGGTTCTTCCTTTGGCTTGCGCCTCCGGTTCCATAGACCCCACAACCGCGGTCGTTTGACACTGCCCCGCAGCCTAGTCACCAGATTCTACCAAGGGAATGAAAGCCAAGTGCCTAGCAGACAAAACCTCACCTTTTGAGACTTAACTCAGTCCTGCCTAGGGCACGTCTACTCAGTTTTAAAGGGCTAGGATAGTGCTTGTGCCGTTGATTGGGGTGGTGCCTCTTAATGTTCTACTTTCAAAGTGTGTGCTTCTAGCAAAACATGATTTTCAAGCAAGGATTTGTTAAGATATAGTGTCTTTTAGTGTTTCATCCTTACTTAAGTACTTTTTAGGGTTGACGTGTCTTAATATTTTCAAACAAGTTTCAGTGGGCACGTCAAGTTCTGCACACAACTTAGTGAAAGTAGATTTCCTTTTATTTTGTAGAGGCTCTAAAACCCTAGTGTACTCATCCTGATAATTGTGCAGCTTCTATTAGATGAGTCAGTTTTAGGGTTGAGTGGTGCGGCCCAGGTCAACTCACGGTGGCTTCGCAAACACCACTCAAGAGAAAAGAACACTCCAAGAATTTATCCAGCATATTAGAGTGTACATTTTTTTTTTTTGTAGGGTGATGTGTTAAGAATGTGGGTCAAGCAATCATTCAACACGCCAATTTTTTTAGTTTTTATGATTTTTTTTAGCTTTTTTACGCAAGCAAACAATGAGAGAGAGGGTACTCACTATCGGTCCTCCAGGCGCCTACTCCCTTGCTACCGTCGTGGAATGCGTCGCTTCGCCATCCATGCGTCAAATTCCTGCGACCGTCAAGTAAATAGGGCATTAGACGATGTGAGAATGAGTGTGGAATGGAGGTGATAAAACAAATCCGTTGCCTCCCCGGCAACGGCGCCAAAAACTGACGTGCCTTCGTGCATGTGTGTTAAGAGGTGTCGTTATAGTTGCACTTGATACGTCGGTTTTAAAAGAAGTAAACGGAGGTGAGTCCGAGTGTCGATCTCAGGGAGGCATGGAAATCGGATTTTGTTTACCACTTGTTGTCACGAAAAAGGCGGAGTTTTGCTTGCGAAAGAGACGGCTTTGAAAAGTGAGAGATAGAGAGAGTTTAGGGTTAGAAAGCTCTTGGTTTTGATCATGCACTTTAAATAGAAATTAAAATGGCAACTAAATGGAAAATAATTTCATTAAACATGCATTCATAGTTCATGGTTTACAATATTAAATACATGCTTCAACAAAAGTAAATGAAAGCTTAAAAGAGAGAGAGAGAGAGGTAGAGAGAGAGTGGAGAGCGACGAGGCAGCCACGGCGGTGGAGGAGGCTCCGTCGGTGGCTCGTCGTCTCCGACGATTACAAGAGTGCCTAAGACTAGCTAGGAGAGGAGTGGAGTAGTTGCAAGTGGGAGAGGATGCCTTGAATGGTGGTAGAAGGGGGTTTAAATAGAGTTAAGGGCTTCCTAAAAGAAGAATGTGCTTTAGCGACATCCAGAACGTCGCTAAAATCGCTTCCAGATACGTCGGTGAAGGCCTTCTGCCGCCGGTCAGCCGCCCGCCTCTCTCTCTCTTCAGGCGCGATCCGTGGATGTCGAACGAGAGCCGTCCGATTGATGATCGGACGGCTGAGATCCTCTCGCGCCTGCGCTAGGATCGCGCTTCGGGCGCGCGTGCGCGCGCGCGTGGGAGGTGGGGCGCTGTCGTCGCGCCGCGTGGCGCAATCCTAGCCGCTCGCTTCTGATCGCGCGGCTCAATTTTGCCGCGCCCTTCGCCCGCAAGTGATTTCCGCTCCGCGCGATTCGAACGCGCGTCGCCGCGACGCGGGCGTGCGCGCTAACCGTTGCGCCACGCCCGCGCTTTGTCGCGGCGACCGCGGGCGAGCGCGCGGATCTCGGCCGTTCGATCGAAGATCAACGGCCGAGATGCGTCCTTGGCTGTCTTGGGGGCGTGCGAGCGGCGGGGGCGGGGCGACGTGGCGCGTTCTAGGCCGTTGATCTCCAGATCAACGGTCAGGATTTCTTGGGCCCATTGTGGGAGCTCCGGATGTCGGATTTGGCCGATCTTGAGTCCGTTAGACTCCGTTCGTCGTCCTGAATCCATCCGTGCGGTCCGATTGCTCATCTGAGGCCTGCTTTGACAAATGCTTTACATAAATGGCCATTAATACAGTTTATAAGCAATCTTGGTACTTGATGCATGCAATGCTCCTATTCTACTTTATGTTGTGCCTTTTATTCTAAAGATGGGCCATATTCAACCTAATTACTACCCCCTTGCGTGGTGTTATCAGGAAGGGGCGAAAATCCCTCGGTCCCCCCCACCTTCTACATGAGTCCCTTTTGTGATCGAAACCCCCACATCCCAGACAGACCAAGGGGAATCGGCAGGTGGCGGCCATGTGCCCCCGCCGCCGGCAGTGGAAACACATAACCTTGCCTAGCAGCTTTGCGGCCTTCTTCCAGACCACCTCTCCTCCATCCCCCTTTCGCCGCAAGTCGCAGACACCCCTCGCTCCTTCCTCCTCCAACCCTTAGGTCTCCAAATCTGCCAACCTTCCCCCACCCTACTCCCGCTTGCCGTCGCCCCAAGATCGCCTGCCATCTCCATCCATATAAGTTCTGAATGGGTATAGATTAATTTGGTATGTGGCTTGGGAGCTCGTGTACAGTGATGGCCCTATTGGGCTTGATGTGGGTCTGCTATGGGCTTGAGAAAATGGATAAAAGTGCACAATAATGAAACTAGAATTGGGTCTAGTAGTGGTCTAGTCCCACCCTTAGGGGTGCTGTGTATCCCATGAAAATGTTGGTTCGCCCATTAAAAACCTAGAATTTTTATATAGTGGACAATAGAAGTGCTGCATGTTGATAACTCTACATCCAATGATGATAATTCCATCAACTAGAGTTAATTTTGAGGATATATGTGCATTAATGACATACCATAATGGGATTGGGAGCATTGCATGCATGATGAATTAAGATTGCTTATAATCAAGGTTTAATGGCTATGTGTACAAGTGCATGTTGAAATAGGCCTTAGATGAGCAATTGGACTACGCGGATGGATTCAGATTGACGAATGGAGTCCAACGGACTTGAAATCGTTTAAATCGGACATCCGGAGCTCCTCCAACAAGGCCAAGAAGTTCTAGCCATTGATCTGATGATTAACGGCTCACAAACGGCCACGTGGTGCCATCCACCGTGCTCCCATCGATGCACGCACCTAACTAGCTTCAAATCCTAACTGTTGGATCTCCATCCAACGGTCGATGACGCCCGCACGCAACTTCGCCTCTGCGACTAATTGCGAAGGCAGCACGGTGGGTGAAGCCTCGCACTCGCAAGCAAGCGGCGAGCGTTCAAAGCTCTGCACGCTGCCAAATCGCGCTCGACCGAGAGCACGGTAGATTGCAATCATTGATGCGGGCGTGAACGGTGCAGATGGAATCCACGCGGTGCCTCAAGATAAGGTCTGCTTGACGCGTGCGATCATGGGTGCTCACCACATGCTAGGCATGATTCAGCGCACTCGGTCGCGCGCAATCCCAGCCGTTGATGCACGATCGGATGGCTTACTGATTGTGTAGCAATCATAAACACTAATTCACCTGAATTAAGGTAGAACCTAACTTGGCATGGGCATTTTGCATGCATACACATCGTACTTCGCATCTTAGATGAGTTATATGTTTTATACATAATAATGTGCTATTTGAGAGGTATTATTAATTGCAGGTAATCCAGGACTACGGATGAGTGATCCAACCTTATGGATCTATTCGAAATAACGACGAGAGTCCAACGCATCCAAGAGCGCATCAATCAGACTCCCGTAGCACCCTAGGGAGTCTAAAGAAGAAGCAGGAGCCAAAGGGAAATTAAAGAATATCCGAACCTCAGATGATAAATCCAACCGCGCAGATGGAACCGGATTGACGTTCACAGTCCAACGATGTAGAAATCAACTTAATCGAAGGCCTACGTCATCAGATACAAGAAGAAGAAGATGGACGGCCATGATGGAGCCATGTGACGCCATCGCAGGTGCCCCCTCACCACGCTCCAATTGGGAAGGAGAACTGCGGGCCATTGGATCATCATCCAATGGCTGCGATCGCAGCCACACGCCTGCCCTCAGCCGCCTCATTAGAAGAGACGAGATCTCAACCATTGGATTCCCATCCAACGGCTGAGAGCGTGAGCCAATAAAACCTCAACGGAACCAACTTGTGGGAGTAGCGCATTGGTTAGCGATCTCTCCACGAGACAGGCGACGTGGGATCGAAGCGTGCCCCATGTGGATTTAGGAGAAGCGGTGCTCGCAATTGAAATTCAACCACTGGATCTGCATCGAGCGGCTTGGCGGCGAATGCATGGTGGACGAGGAGGCGTTGGATGCAGACGTGCGTGATGATGCATGCGGAAACGCGTAAGAGCACGCTTTAGGATTTTCAAAGGCGTAATGGAGCGCACGTTTAAGCCATTCGATCTTATGATCAGACGGTTGAGGTTAGGGCACTCAGAATAGGAGAGTGGCGAAGGAGAAGAAATGAAGGCACGCGCACGGGCGATCTGTGGAGGATTGACGCTCCACAGGCTGCCATGTGGCAGCATCAGAGTGAACCGAGGATAAAAGAAGGATTTGGAAGGCTTAATCATGTCCATTGATCTCCCGATCAAGGGATCTGATTAATCTAAGGCATTTGCACGGATTTAAGGGGCCAAATGCCCTCTTTGCCCCCCACAAAAGCTATAAAAAGAGGCCAAAGGGCCCCCCTTTGAAGGCAATTCTCTTTATTCTCTTCTTCTTCCTCCTTCAACCTTTCTCTCTTCCTCTTCCCATCTTCTCTGCATCTATCTCTGCACCTCCGTCTAAAGCATCCATTGGGCCACCCCGACAGATTGTTGCCACTCTTCCCAACCTCTCCAAAAGGTCACCACGAACCACCCATGGTGCCCTTGTTCTGTTACAACAGTAGTTTGCTTATTTTATGTTTTATTCAAGTGCATGTATCCAATTCATGTTCAATCTCTCCTTATGATATAAATATTGTGATTGATTGTTCCTTCTACTTAGTCTTTATATTTGAAATAAACACATTAAATCAAAAGAAGTTTCTGCCTCCCTGAGATCGACCGGGACTCACCAGTTCCATTAATTTATTTGTCGAGACGTATTTCACGCTATACTACAACGCATTTATCTTTTACGCGATCTATGCCCTGAACAGATTGGCGTCGTTTCCAGGGAGGCAAGGCGAATTTTGATTTTATCTTTAATATGGTATTTTTGTGTGCAAGAACAATGACACGAAGCGGCAAACGAGGAAAAGTGGGCGCTGCGAAAATCAGGTGCACACATTACTAGTGGAAATTTGGTCAGAAAGTAAGTGTCATCTTTAAATAACCATGTTCCTAATACTGAAAAAAATCCTAAAATTTGGACTAAAACTAGATCTTCAAATTATCTTTCCAACGCCACCTTTCCTAGAAAGAAATTTTTTCTGTGGAATTTTTAAAAATTCGTGGAGTATATACTAGTCAGATTAATTAAAAATAGAACATTTATGAACTTTCAAACTGAATTCTGACTAACATACAAATCAGATTGACTAAAAAATTATGGGGTGTGAAAGATAATCAAATTAGCTTTCAATATCATATTTTTATAAAATTTTTGGAGAATATTTGATATAGTTTCCAATAGAAAAACCAACATGGGGCCTAAATCCCATATTTGACCCCTGGCTAGCTAAAAATTCATAAATGATTGTTGGAAATTGAAAAAATTCTGAAAAAATACTCTTTAAAAATCTTATTGCAAAAGGAATCTTCTTGATAAGTTTCAAATCGTTTGAATTCCATCTTACCTTAGAGTATGCTTTTGAATTGTGGTCTACAATTTGAGAAAGAACGTAGAAGTGCATGAACCATTAGGACCATATTGATTAACTTGGACTTCGACGAGCCCAAAAGTTAGTTGGTGAGGAGAGTCACCTTGTGGACCACCCACCATCTAATACATTGAAGAAACAGGTTAAGAATTCATGAAAATACATCAAATAACCTGCATTTAGCTTGAAACTACTGGGTAGTTCCAACCTCTCTTACAAAACCTGGTGACTAAGCTTGTGGGGTAGTGCCAAACGATTGCAGCTGTTGGGTAACAGAACCGGAGGTGAAAGCCAAAGGAAGAACCTTTCTCGTAGTCTCCTTGTAACCAGACTGGCTGGGTTAGCCTTAGAGGCGGAAATTCCTTACAGTTGGTCTCTCGTCGAATTTTTCAATAGCACAAACTTGAATGAAAAATCAGGTCATCTGATCTGAAGGACCACTCTGATTAACAAGGACTTAGCCTTGTTTTGCTTGACTACACCAACCATTTGAGTTGGTGTATGCAAGGAAGAACGTCATTAAGACCTGAACTTGTGGGACCTTGGGAGCCAAACCCAAGGCGGCAAAGGCGATTTTCGCCCAACCTCTCTTCTCAACCTTCGTCCACCCAATTAGCTGAGATGGCTAATCTCGATCATCGAATTCATCAAAACCCTAAGAATCAGGACCCAATGGCTTGTTTGGAAGCCAGGGTCGAGGAAATGGAACAGAAATATGAGCAGAGCATCGATTGGATTCTCACGACACTTGACAGGATGCAGCATCCACCACGTGGAGAACAACTGTGGGACTTCTATGATCCGGCGGCAACAATCATAGCACCTCAGGTCCGGATTCCTGCAGGTGGAGACGCATTCGAGTTAAAGCCGAATATCATAAGTCTAATTCAGACTCATTTTCATGGAAACTCGAATGAGGATCCCTTGTAGCACCTCGAAGACCTGAGTTGGATTATAGAGTCAGTTCGACCCAGGAATATAGATATTGGAATTGTTCTCATGAAGCTTTTTCCTTTTTCTCTCAAGGATAAAGCTGCTTATTGGTTCAAGACCATTGGGAGGCCAATTGGAACCTGGGAGGAATTACGTCGCGAATTCCTCCAAAAGTTCTTCTTGATTGGTCTAACAAATGCCATGAGGAGCGCAATCACGACCTTTGCTCAAGGCCTTCGAGAGAAGCTGCATGACGGCTGGGACAGATTCCACGATTTTCTCAGGAAGTGCCCACACCATGGTGTAACCAAATGGCACCTCGCGCAAGTATTTTACCTTGGGCTGGATGACACACATCGGTACTGATAACACCACACAAGGGGGTAGTAATTAGGTTGAATATGGCCCATCTTTAGAATAAAAGGCGCAACATAAAGTAGAATAGGAGCATTGCATGCATCAAGTACCAAGATTGCTTATAAACTGTATTAATGGCCATTTGTGTAAAGCATTTGTCAAAGTAGGCCTCAGATGAGCAATCGGACCACATGGATGGATTCAGAACGACGAACGGAGTCCAACGGACTCAAGATCGGCCAAATCCGACATCCGGAGCTCCCACAATGGGCCCAAGAAATTCTGACCGTTGATATGGAGATCAACGACCCAGAGAGCGCCACGTTGCCCCGCTCCCACCGCTCGCACACCCTCAAGCCAGCCAAAGACAAATCTCGGCCGGTGATCTTCGATCGAACGACCGAGATCCGCGTGCTCGCTCGCGGTTGCCGGGACAAAGCGTGGTCGTGGCGCAACGGTTAACGCGCATGCCCGCATCGCCGCGACGCACGTTCGAGCCGCGCGGAGCAGAAATCGAAGGCGAGCGAAGGGCGCGGCAAAATTGGGCCGCCCGATCAGAGGCGGGCGTCCAGGATAGCGCCACGCGGTGCAACGACAGCTCCCTAGTGCCCACGCGCGCGCGCACGCCGGGCGAAAACGCGCGCGTGCACGTGCGCCTGAGGCGCGATCTCAGCGCGGGCGCCGAAGGCTCTCAGCCCTCCGACCTTCGATCGGACGGCTCTCGATCAACGGCTACGGATCGCGTGGAGAAGAAGACCGGGGCGGGCAGCTGACCGGCGGCAAGAGGGCTTCACCGACGTTTATAGAAGCGGTTTTAGCAACGCTCTGGATGTCTCTAAAGCCCATTCTTCTTTTAGGAAGCCCTTAACTCTATTTAAACCCCCTTCTACCACCATTCAATGCATACTCTCCCACTTGCAACTACTCTACTCCTCTCCTAGCTAGCTTTAGGTACTCTTGTAATCGCCGGAGACGACGAGCTGCCGACGGAGCCTCCTCTACCGCCGTGGCTGCCTCGTCGCTCTCCACTCTCTCTCTACCTCTCTCTCTCTTTTAAGCTTTCATTTATTTTTGTTGAAGCATGTATTTAATGTTGTAAACCATGAACTATGAATGCATGTTTAATGAAATTATTTTCCGTTTAGTCGCCATTTTAATTTATGTTTAAAGTGCATGATCAAAACTAAGAACTTTCTAACCCTAAACTCTCTCTCTCGCTCTCGCTTTTCAAAACCGTCTCTTTCGCAAGCAAAACTCCACCTTTTTCGTGACAACAAGTGAGAAACAAAATCCGATTTCGACGCCTCCCTGAGACCGACACTCGGACTCACCTCCGTTTACTTCTTTTAAAATCGACGTATCAAATTCAACTATAACGACACCTCTTAACACACACGCACTACGACACGTCAGTTTTTGGCGCTGTTGCTGGGGAGGCAACGGATTTATTTTATCACCTCCATTCCACATTCATTCTCACATCGTCTAATGCCCTATTCTCCTTTTTACTTGACGGTTGCAGGAATTCGGTGCATGGATGGCGAAGCGACGCATTCCACGACGGTAGCAAGGGAGTAGGCGCCTCGAGGACCGATAGTGAGCAATCTTTCTCTCATTGTTTGCTTGCGTGAAAAAGATAAAAAAATTGTAAAAACTGAAAAATATTGGCGTGGTGTATGATTGCTTGACCCACATCCATAACACATCACCCCACAAAAAAATGTACACTCTAACATTCTGAACGAATTCTTGGAGTGTTCTTTTCTTTTTCTTGAGTGGTGTTTGCGAAGCCACTGTGAATTGACCTGGGCCGCACCACTCAACCCTAAAACTGACTCATCTAATAGAAGCTGCATGATTATCAGGATGAGTACACTAGGGTTTTAGAGCCTCTACAAAAGAAAAGGAAATCTACTTTCACCAAGTTGTGTGCAGAACTTGACGTGCCCACTGAAACTTGTTTGAAAACATTAAGGCACGTCAACCCTAAAAATGTACTAAAGTAAGGATGAAACACTAAAAGACACCACATCTTAACAAATCCTTGCTTGAAAACCATGTTTTGCTAGAAGCACACACTTTGAAAGTGGAAAATTAAGAGGCACCACCCCAATTAACGCCTCATCACATCACCCTAAGTACAAGCACTATCCTAACCCTCTAAAACTGAGTAGACGTGCCCTAGGCAGGACTGAGTTAAGTCTCAAAAGGTGAGGTTTTGTTTGCTAGGCACTTGGCTTTCATTCCCTTGGTAGAATCTGGTGACAAGGCTGCAGGGCAGTGTCAAACGACCGCGGTTGTGGGGTCTATGAAACGGGAGGCGTAAGCCAAAGGAAGAACCTTCCCTGCAATCCCCTCGTAATCAACCTGTCCAGATTAGCCTTGGGAAGGGGAGTCCAGTGCTTACGGACTTAATCACCCTTTATGAGATTTCTAGGTCTCCTAAGGAATACACCATAAGGATTAGGCTTGCGTGCTTGATTGAAACACATTTCTCGCATCTGTCGCCCTCCGCATCCCCTCCTGTTCTTCTCTAGTGTATGCACGGGAGGTGCTCACTGCATCCCGAATTGTGTGTTTTGGGGCAGGAATCTAGGCGACGTAATTCTGTTGAAAACATGGCTGAACCTAGGGTAGATGAGGCTGAAGATCAACCCCCACCAGATGCTATGGCCATCATCCAAGCTCAAATCAATGCTAACCATCGGCTTTAGCAACAACAAATCCATACCATCATGCAAGCCATACAACGGTTACAGAACCCGCAAGAACAACCACCACCTTTCCACGACATACCAGCACAACCACCACTTGATTTACCGCCATTTCAGGACCAGCCAAGACCTCTCCGTGATTTCTATAATCCCTCTGCTATTAGAGTCGAGCCACACCTTAGATCCCCGAGGGGGGAGATGATTTTGAGTTGAAACCAAACGTCTTAAGTTTGATCCAGAGCCACTTTCATGGAAGCTCAAATGAGGACCCCTTTCAACACCTAGAGGATCTCGACCGCATAGCACGAACGGTGAAACCTAGGAACATTAGCCTTGACATTGTTCTAATCAAGATGTTCCCTTTCTCATTAAGAGACAAGGCTTCTCATTGGCTTAGAACCCTAGGTAGACCCATCACCACCTGGGAAGAACTGAGGCATGCATTTTTAAAGAAATTCTTCCCCATAGGAAAGACCAATGCCCTCAGAAGAGCTATCACTACCTTCACACTCCAGGGTGGGGAACAATTTCATGAGGCGTGGGAAAGATTTAATGAACTTTTGAGGAAATTCCCACACTACGAAGTCCCAAGGTGACAATTGGCCCAGATCTTTTACCACGGTCTGGACAGCAACCTACGGAACTTCGTCGATGCCTCATGCGGGGGAAACTTCCTAAACAAAGATGAGGAGAGTGCGTTTGAGCTCTTTGAGTCTATGAGCGAGAATTCGCTCAACAATGCCTCCATGAACTAGTTTAACAGGTCCCGTCAACCCCGTGGCGGGATTTATGAGGTGCAAGCAAATTCTGGAATGGTTGACATGGACATCATTGCCAAAAAGTTAGATCTAGTGGAATTGGTGGACAAAAAGATTGATGAGCTACTGAATCAGACCAGGAACCCCTTGCAGACTTTCTCCCTAGCAAAGGGAGCACATAATGTTGACCTGGTCCAACCCTTCACCCAATTGAACCTGGAACAACCCCCGACCACGTTCCAGGGAGGGACCTTTGCTCCCTCGACCCTTGATTACTCCCTTCCCTCTTCATCAACTTCGGCTATCTTAGAAGATGTGCAAGCCGTCCAAGGTTATGCGAAACCTGACCCTTTCTCCAACACTTACAACACCGGTTGGCGTAATCACCCCAACTTTGGTTGGACAAACCAGAAACCACCGCAATTCCAAAGCCAGCCCAGGCCAAACCAGCAGCCACACTTGCCCCCCTATCAGCAAGGACCACCAGTTAGACCCCAATATAACCAGAATAGGGTGGCCCCTCCCCCACAAAACCAAATGGATACCTTAATAAAGATGATGGCTGACATGAACCAGAAACATCAGGAAGAAATGGCCTTGGTAAAGGGACAGTTAAGCCAACTCTTGGATTGTAAACAACAAGGATCTCTACCTTCCCAACCACAACCGAACCCGCGAAACATAATTAACAGAGGCCCCAATTCGCAAGGGTTCCAAGGCAATCCCGGGTAGGCTCACATGGTCCATCCAGCCCCACAAACACCTCCTGGGTTTGGCGCTTCTTCATTCTCGTCTTCTCAAGGATCACCCCATGGCCCCAATGCTTCTGCAAATGCTGTGACCTTGAGAAGCGGCACCAAAACCCAGGATCCCAAATGGCCGACTCTCCTCGAGACTTTACCTGTTGAAATACCCGACTCAGAAGAGGCACCAACCAAGGACCCAGACATGGAACCAGTCCACATTCAGACACCCTACCCTGAGGCCTTGGAAACAATTAAGAAAAAGAAGAATGCTGTGGAAACTGAGGAGCTGTTGGAGATTTTTAAGCAAGTACAGATTAATATTCCGCTCCTAGAAGCCGTCAAACACATCCCCGCTTACGCCAAGTTCTTAAAGGATGCCTGTACACCCAAGCATAAGCCGAGACCTCAAGCACCTAGGAAGGTTGTACTCTTTGAACAAGCGAGTTCCGTGATATCAAGCAACCTTCCACTCAAACGAACTGACCCAGGAGCGCCCCTGATTTCCTGCAATATCGGGGACATGACATTTGATAGAGCGCTCCTGGACCTAGGTGCTTCTATCAATCTAATTCCAACAACCCTGTACCACCAATTTGGTTTTGGGGAGCTGGCACCAACCCCTGTCACCATCCAGCTGGTAGATAGATCAGTGAAAACCCCGAAGGGGGTTGTCGAGGACGTAATTGTACGGGTCAAGGACTTCTATTTCCCAGTCGACTTTTTGGTGCTCGACATGGAGGTCCCTGAAAAATTACAGAACGTACCCATAATCTTAGGCAAACCTTTCTTAGCTACGGCTAAAGCAAACATCGACTGCGACACGGGATGTATGGAAATCGCCTTCGGAGACAGATAATGCAATTGGATATCTTTCGGGCGACAAAGTCTTTTGATTGCGATTACATTGAGGAACATGATCCCGTGGAAACTTTAATCGAGGAATGCCTTACCCTCAGTTCTGTCTCAGACCACCAAACCCGTAGTTCTGACCCATCACCATCATTACCCGTGGACCTCTGTAACGTTGAGTATCATCACATGACACCATTTGAAGAGATTGATGTTGATCAACTACCGCCCTTTCCATTCCCATCGACTGTGGTCCTACCCGCACCTGAACTTAAACCATTGCCCGAGAATCTCAAGTACATCTTCTTGGGACCTGACCAGACCATCCCAGTGATTATTAATTCCCATCTAACCAAGGATCAGGAACTAAGGTTGACTGCAACTCTTTCAGAACATCGGGCCGCCATTGGTTGGACCATCTCAGATCTAAGAGGAATTAGCCCCACCTATTGCACCCACAAGATTTACCTGGAAGACGGGGTCCGACATTCCCACCAGATGCAGAGACGGTTAAACCCTAACATGCGGGAGGTTGTTAAAAAAGAAATTATCAAGTGGCTCGACGCCGACATCATCTACCCTATCTCTGATAGCCCCTGGGTGAGCCCCACTCAAGTGGTTCCAAAGAAGGCTAGGCTCACCGTTGTCACTAATGATCATGGCGAATCCATCCCCACCCGCACCACCACCGCATGGCGGGTGTGTATTGATTATAGGAAGCTTAATGAAGCCACTAAGAAGGACCACTTCCCCTTGCCATTCATTGACCAAATCCTTGAAAGATTGGCAGGGCAGAAGTATTTTTGCTTCCTGGATGGATATTCAGGATATAACCAAGTCGCAATTGCTCCAGAAGATCAGGAAAAGACCACATTCACTTGCCCGTATGGCACGTTTGCATTCCGTCGAATGCTGTTCGGGTTATGCAACGCACCTGCGACCTTCCAGCGTTGCATGCTAGCCATTTTTTTAGAAATGGTGGGTGAATACTTGGAGGTCTTTATGGATGATTTCTCTGTATTCGGGAATTCATTCGACCATTGTTTGAGCAACTTGGAGAAAATCCTGAAACGATGTATCGAGGTTAACTTGGTGTTAAGTTGGGAAAAGAGCCATTTTATGGTTCAAGAAGGAATTGTCCTTGGACACATCATTTCGCATAGGGGCATCGAGGTAGATCGAGCTAAGGTTGATTTAATTTTCAAACTTCCTCCACCTAGTTCGGTCCGGCAGATTCGCTCTTTCCTAGGACATGTTGGCTTCTACCGAAGGTTCATCAAAGACTTTTCCAAACTTTCCAAACCCTTGACCGACCTTCTAGCCAACGACGCCACTTTCCACATTTCTCCTGATTGCATCCAGGCTTATCATACCCTCAGGGACTTAGTCTCCACCGTACCTGTACTTCAACCCCCAGACTGGTCCCAGGATTTTGAGATTATGTGTGACGCATCAGATTTTGCCATAGGCGCTGTCCAGGGACAAAGGCAAGACAAGAAACCCATGGTGATTTACTACGCGAGCAAAATATTGGTCGAGGCCCAACGTAATTATACAGTCACAGAAAAAGAGTTGCTCGCTGTAGTCTTTGGACTGGAAAAATTCCGATCATACTTGCTGGGATCCCACGTGACTATCTACACCGACCATTCAACCATCCGGCACCTGTTGGCCAAAAAGGATGCAAAACCCAGGCTCATCAGATGGATCCTGCTTTTGCTGGAATTTGACCTGGAAATCCGAGACAAGGCCGGATTGAAAAATGTGGTGGCTGACCACCTGTCAAGACTTCATCCAGACCACATTGGACCCTCCCTACCTCTATCTGATACCTTCCCTGATGAACACATCCTAGCCGTGCAAGACAAGAAAATGCCAGTGTATGCTGACTATGTCAACTACCTGGTTATAGGACAAACCCCGCACAACTGGTCCAGACAGCAACGGGACAGGTTCTTGGCTGAGGCCAAGTACTATTTCTGGGATGATCCCATGCTGTTTCGCCTCTGTGCTGATCAGATCATCAGGAGGTGCCTGGCCGAAGACGAAGTTCAGAGTGTGCTTTCCTTTTGTCATGACCAAGCGTGTGGCGGCCATTTCTCTGGCAAGAAAACAGCTGCAAAAGTTTTGCAGTTTGGATTTTATTGGTCGTCCCTATTTAAGGATGCACACATCTTTGCCAAGACTTGCGCACGATGCCAAACACTGGGGACCATGACCAAGAAAGATATGATGCCCCTTCAGCCCATTTTGATTGTCGAAATCTTCGACGTTTGGGGTATCGATCTTATGGGCCCCTTTCCACCATCCAACGGCTTCGAGTACATCCTGGTCTCGGTAGACTATGTTTCCAAATGGATTGAAGCCGTCGCCACTCGACGATGCGATCACAAGACGGTCATGGACTTTGTGAAGAACATCTTTTCCTGATTTGGAATACCCAAGGCCATGATCAGTGATGGTGGAAGCCATTTTATCCATTCCCAATTCCGTGCCTTACTTAGAAAATACGGGGTAAACCACCGCATTGCCACCCCGTATCATCCACAAACAAATGGGCAGACTAATGTCTCAAACAGACAAATCAAGAATATTTCACAGAAGACTGTGAGACCTGACAGGAAAGACTGGTCCACACGACTTGATGATGCCCTGTAGGCATATAGGACCGCTTTTAAGACCCCAATAGGCATGTCGCCTTATCGCTTGGTCTTTGGCAAATCTTGCCATCTCCCTGTCGAATTAGAACACCGGGCTTACTGGGCTGTCAAGCAATGTAACATGGATCCCCAGTTAGCCGGTGCGCAAAGGACGCTTCAATTATCTAAGCTCGAAGAAATTCGTTGGGATGCCTTTGACAATAGTCGGCTATATAAGGAGAAAATGAAAGCCATTCATGACCGACTCATTCATAGAAAAACCTATGAGCCGAACCAACAAGTCGGGCTATTTGATGCATGCCTGAAACTCTTCCCAGGGAAACTTAGGTCCAAATGGACGGGACCATTTCGGGTGGTCAAGCCCTATTCTAATGGGGCGGTTGAAATCGCTGATCTTAACACTGGGCACACTTTTACAGTTAATGGTCAAAGATTGAAGCATTTCCTGGCCCAGGCACCCCCCAAGGAAAGTGTCACCCTCGTTGAGGGCTGACACCAAGCACCGCCCAGCTGGAGGCGTTAAACTCAGCGCTTCCTAGGAGGCAACCCAGAAGATTCAGACTGATCTGGTAGTTTACGTCACTCAGGTACTATTTTTTTGAACCCTTTTGCATCCATGTATTTGCCAATGAGGACATTGTCCAACTTAAGCATGGGGGGGGTGGTAAATTGCATAATCTTGAGCTTAATTAATCAGACTGAATTAATTAATTAATTTAAAAAAAAATGATGAATTTAGGAAGAAAACTTAGGCATTAGAAACTTGTCAATAGTGGGAAATAACACAAAAAGAACTTAAACACTTAGACTTTTCAAGCCTTCAGGCTTAATCAGCCCTGGTGTCCATTAAAATATGGATTTAGCGGAGAATCCTTGCATCTTTAAGCTATTCTAATCCACCTACTAAATAAGGTAATAAGTATACGACTTATCAACTCACCCTCTAACTCAGGAAAACTTTGAGTCTAAGCATCTACACACATTTTTGCACAGACTCACTTCTCGGAGATTTTGACAAAAATTGGGTAGCTAATGAACTCTCTGAGGTGGTATGGCTGGCAAGTTGTCGTGGGTAACAGCACATTGGCAGGTTGTCCAGAACCCAGCCACAGGCCATTTCCTTTTCGCTGCCTCTAGGTACATTTGAGATCAGGGAAGCCACCTACGAAAAAAAAAAAAGAAGAAGAAGAAAAGAAAATAAACCACACTTCATCGCACAAGTATGGCTGGCAAGTGATCGTGGGTAACAGCTCATTGGTTGGTTGTCCAGAGCCCAGCTTAATAATTACACAAAAAAGACCAAAACACCTAAGGAAGAAGCGAGGAAGTAGTATAAGCCGGGGAGATATACACTGGAAAATCCTTGTGTTGACCCCAAGTAAAACGAACGTAGGGAGAAAGCTACCAATCGAACAAATACACCTTCAGGCAAAAATATTTTCTTTTTCGGTCACCTAGAGGCGTAGAAACTCGAAGTCTGTCTCAATTACCGTTAAGTGAGTCTATCACAACATTCACACCAAGATGCTTAGCACTTAGGATTTTGACTGAGTTTTGGGTGGGTTGGGTAGCCGTAAAAAGTTACCAACCCACACTGAATTCCGAAAAAAAAAAAAAATTCTAAGAAAATATACATACGTATACATATGTACATTAAAGCAAGGATTCGGGCGATTCGTATTTTGGCAGATACTCGGGTGCTGCTTAGTCTTTATAGATTAAGATCTTCATATATTTCCTCTTATTGACAAGTAACGAAGTGCCTAAGCAATTACTTCTTGAATTCTCCAAGGAAATAAAGGCTAGAATAAACCTTGCTAGGGACTAGCAAGGAGTAAGCATGGGGGTATGATAACACCACACAAGGGGGTAGTAATTAGGTTGAATATGGCCCATCTTTAGAATAAAAGGCGCAACATAAAGTAGAATAGGAGCATTGCATGCATCAAGTACCAAGATTGCTTATAAACTGTATTAATGGCCATTTTTGTAAAGCATTTGTCAAAGCAGGCCTCAGATGAGGAATCGGACCACACGGATGGATTCAGAATGACGAACGGAGTCCAACGGACTCAAGATCGGCCAAATCTGACATCCGGAGCTCCCACAATGGGCCCAAGAAATTCTGACCGTTGATCTGGAGATCAACGGCCCAGAGAGCGCCACGTCGCCCCACCCCCACCGCTCGCACACCCTCAAGCCAGCCAAAGACGAATCTCGGCCGTTGATCTTAGATCGAACGGCCGAGATCCGCGCGCTCGCCCGCGGTCGCCGCGACAAAGCGCGGGCGTGGCGCAACGGTTAGCGCGCACGCCCGCATCGCCGCGACGCGCGTTCGAGCTGCGCGGAGCAGAAATCAAAGGCGAGTGAAGGGTGCGGCAAAATTAGGCCACCCGATCAGAAGCGGGCGGCCAGGATAGTGCCACGCGGCTCAACGACAGCTCCCTAGCGCCCACGCGCGCGCGCACGCCGGGCGGAAACGCGCGCGCGCACGCGCGCCCGAGGTGCGATCTCAGCGTGGGCACCGAAGGCTCTCAGCCATCCGATCTTCGATCGGACGGCTCTCGATCAGCGGCCACGGATCGCGCGGAGAAGAAGACCGGGGCGGGCAGCTGACCGGCGGCAAGAGGGCTTCACCGACGTTTATAGAAGCTGTTTTAGCGACGCTCTGGATGTCGCTAAAGCCCATTCTTCTTTTAGGAAGCCCTTAACTCTATTTAAAGCCTCTTCTACCACCATTCAATGCATACTCTCCCACTTGCAACTACTCCACTCCTCTCCTAGCTAGCTTTAGGCACTCTTGTAATCGCCGGAGACGACGAGCCACCGACAGAGCCTCCTCTACCGCCGTGGCTGCCTCATCGCTCTCCACTCTCTCTACCTCTCTCTCTCTCTCTCTTTTAAGCTTTCATTTATTTTTGTTGAAGCATGTATTTAATGTTGTAAACCATGAACTATGAATGCATGTTTAATGAAATTATTTTCCGTTTAGTCGCCATTTTAATTTCTGTTTAAGGTGCATGATCAAAACTAAGAACTTTCTAACCCTAAACTCTCTCTCTCGCTCTCGCTTTTCAAAATCGTCTCTTTCGCAAGCAAAACTCCACCTTTTTCGTGACAAGTGAGAAACAAAATCCGATTTCGACGCCTCCCTGAGACCGACACTCGGACTCACCTTTGTTTACTTCTTTTAAAATCGACGTATCAAGTGCAACTATAACGACACCTCTTAACACACACGCACTACAGCACGTTAGGTACCTAGCTGATGCATCTAGCAGTGGGAATTTTCTTGCGAAGGATGAGAACAACACATTTGAACTGTTCGAGTCCTTAGCAGTGAACTCGATGAACACCACCTTAATGAACTAGTTCTAGTGACCTGGACAGTAATGAGTTAATGTCCATGAGGCTCAAGCCAAGTCTGCCCGAGCTGACATGGACATTATCACCAAAAAGCTGGATAAGGTGGATCTTCTTGATAAGAAGCTCGATGAATTAATGCGAGCGAGATCCGGATCTTCTTGCAGCACTACTCCATCTTACTCCTCTCAAGCATCTCGAGCCCCCTCTGCTCGTACATATCCAGTTACTCGGGATGTTTTCTCTCCATCTTCGCGGGATCCTGCATACCAGGAACCAGTGAACAATATGGATCTGGCACCGTACAATCAGGGTTATGCACCACATGATGATGCAAGTGTGTATTCTTTTGATGAATTCGCATTTAAGACGTCTTCGGCTTACGAAGATGTCAATGCCATTCAGGGATACGGGCGTAACAACCAGAATTCTGAAACATATAACCCTAGTTGGCGCCAGCATCCCAATTTCGCCTGGTCTGGTAATCCACAGAGACCAAGTCAAGTTCCACACTACCAGACCAAATAATATGGGAATGCGTAGAACACATATCCTAGGTAGTAGCCATTCCCGTCTCAGTAGCAACAGACATGCTCTATCTATCAGCCGTTGCACCAAGTTGCCAACTACCCTCCAAAGCGAGCCGACCCTTTGGAGTCGTTAAAGGAGGAATTACAGGCATCAATTCGGAAATCTACTCATGACAACCTCCAAATAATGAAGGCAATGGCTAACCAAATACAGAGCATACAGAACACGTAAAACTAAAGATGTAAGAGCATAGATCACAGGGAGCTTTTCCCTCCCAACCTGTCCCAAATTTGAGATATGTGCAGAATCAGGACACCCTACCTAGATTTCAAGCACCATAGGAATAGGCACACGCTGTTATGCAATCATCTCCCGCACCTTTGGGTTATGGGATCGGTCAGCCACCTCTGTTGCCAAACCCTATGTATCTAGACCAACCCGCTCCTCTGCCCCTGCATGGATAGCACGTCGATGCAAAAGCTGTCACCTTAAGGAGTGGAAAGACTACATAGGACCCACTACTTAGGCAAGCGGGTAATGATTTCTCCTGCACTATACCACGAGATGGCTCACAACCCTCTTCCTCTCACAAGCCATCTTCATTAGATAAGGGAAAGAAGCCCCTAGACCCTAAAATTCTCGTCCATTTTCCTGCAACCTTAACACAAGATTCAGCACGGAAAAAGGACACGTGGAATTTCAAGGACCTGAAATCTATGTTCAAGGAAGTTCACATTCAGGTCCCTCTCCTTGAAGCGATAGATTACATCCCAGCTGTTGCTAGGTTCTTTAAGGACTATTGTACTCCAAAGTGGCAGCAGAGGATCGGACGATAAGCGGTATTATCTGAGGAAGCCAGCGCAGTCATTTTAGCTGATTTACCACCCAAAAAGGACCCAGGCACACCATTGATTTCCTGCTTTTTGCAGGATTCCCCTTTTGATAGGGCCCTTCTTGATTTGGGGTCGTCCATCAACCTAACTCCCATTGCAGTATTTGATCGATTTCAATTTAGGGAGTTAAAACCCACCTTGGTTACCATACAGTTGACTCATTAATCTGTAAAAACGCCGAGGGGGGTGGTTGAAAATGTGATCGTAAAAGTTCAAGGATTCTGCTTTCCAACGGACTTTTTTGTTCTTGATATGGAGGTTCCTCCTAATCTCCGTGATGCACTGATTATTCTAGGTTGCCCATTCTTGGCAATCGCCTGCGCAAACATCAACTGTGCATCAGGGTGCATGGAGATTGCCTTGGGAAATGAAAAGCTTAGACTGGACATTGAGGATAGTGAAGACGAAGATTCAGCTTTCTGTGGGAACATTGGCTTCTCTGCAGTGACCCAATGGCACATTCATCCTCACTATGACGAGTCTTTGGTCACGATCCACACGGGACTGAACTAATGATATACACATTTCGTCCCATGGATCTGGTTGTCATGGGTGTTCATCTGCTCTTGACACCCCTGATCCTGACTATCTTATCCTATCCAACATTGATATCTTAAGACAGGATTACATGACCACTGCAGGAGGATTCTTCATTAGTTAGGATCATCAAATTTCTGCTATTATTTCCTCTCCTACCCTGCATAACCCTCCTCCCCACCCTCCGCTACTAGAGTTACAACCCTTACCTGATTCGCTCAAATACGTGTTTCTGGGAGAAAGTGAGACATATCCAGTGATTATCAATGCTCACTTGACTATGGATCAGGAACACCAGTTGATCTCCATTCTGTAAGCTCATAGGGCTGCTATCGGGTGGGGCATTGTTGATCTCCACGGAATTTGCCCCTCATATTGCACTCACCATATCTACACTAATGAAGGGGTGAGACCGTCTAGACAACCTTAGAGATGCCTAAATCCAAATATGTTGGAGGTTGTCAAGAAGGAGATCATTAAATGGCTGGACGCAGACATTATCTATCCAATTTTCGACAACCAGTGGGTGAGTCCCATTCAGATAGTGACCAAAAAGGTAGGGCTCACCGTAATAAAAAATGAATTGGGTGAATACATCCCAACCTGCACCACGACTTCTTGGCAGGTCTGCATTAATTACAGGAAGCTAAACTTGGCTACCAAAAAGGATAATTTTCCTTTGCCCTTTATTGATCAAATTCTAGAACGGCTAGCCGGGCGTAGTTTCTTCTGCTTTCTGGATGGAGACTCCAGGTACAATCAAGTTGCAATCAACCCGGAAGACCAAGACAAGATGACTTTTACGTGTCCCTTTGGAACATTCGCTTTTAAGCGGATGCCTTTCGGCCTCTGTAATGCACCAGCTACTTTTTAGCTATGCATGATGGCCATCTTTTCAGACATGATTGGGAACTGCGTAGAAGTGTTCATGGACGACTTCTCCATGTTTGGAGATGATTTCTCATCTTGTCTCGATAACCTCACAAAGATTATGAGGAGATGTATAGAGGTTAACCTAGTACTTTCATGGGAGAAAAGGCATTCCATGGTGAGGGATGGCATCGTACTAGGTCATAGGATCTCCTCTAATGGACTCGAGGTCGACCGAGCTAAGTCTGAAATCATTTCGCGATTACCTCCGCCTAGCTCAGTTAGGCCAATCAGATCATTCTTAGGGCATGTTGGATTTTATCGAAGATTCATTCGAGATTTCTCAAAAATTGCTCGTCCATTAACGAATCTTCTAGTAACCGACATGCCCTTTGAGTTTGACTCCTCGTGTCATAGCGCTTTCAAGACCTTGCGAAGCGCTGTCTCCAGTGCACCTATTCTCGAACCCCTTGACTGATCACTCGACTTCGAGATGATGTGTGACGCTTCCAACTTCGTTGTTGAAGCCGTTCTTGGCCAATGTCAGGAGTGCCATCCATTTGTAATATACTACGCTAGCAAAATGCTGAAGAGGCTCAGCGTAACTATACAGTCACTGAGAAAGAATTGCTAGCCGTAGTATTCGGGTAGAAGAAATTTAGGTCATACTTACTCGGGTCCAAAGTTATCATCTACACTAACCATTTTGCCCTCCGGCATTTGTTGGCAAAGAAGGACGCCAAACCCCGCCTTATCCGATGGATCCTTCTTTTGCAAGAGTTTGATGTCAAAATCCGCGACAAAGCTGGAGCACATAATGTTGTGGCAGACCACTTGTCTCAGTTAGACCCAGACTACATTCTGTACTCCTCGCCGATATCAGATCGATTTCCAGATGAGTCTCTGCTATCTATCAACTCTGTTGAGTTTCCTTGGTATGCTAATATAGCAAACTATCTTATCACAGGCAGGCTAGCTGCGGGATTATCCAAGGATCAAAAGCTCAAATTTATATTAGAGGCTAAATTCTATTTTTGGGACGACCCATTGCTCTTTTGCATTAGGGCTGATTAGATCATCCGTAGATGCATCCTTGATTCGGAAATCTCTAGTGTGCTATCCTTCTTCCACAGCAATGCTTGTGGGGGTCATTTCTTAGGCCGAAGAACCATTGCAAAGATTTTGAAGTCGGGATTTTTTTGGCCAACCATCTTCCGAGATACACACGAGTTTGCCAAGTGCTGTAAGCAATGCCATGCAGTCGGTTCTATGACTTAGAGAGATATGATGCCTCTCCAATCCGTTCTGGTTGTAGAAGTGTTCGACGTCTGGGGTATCGACTTTATGGGCCCCTTCTCGAACTCACATGGCTTTGAGTACATACTCCTTGTAGTAGACTATGTCTCAAAGTGGGTAGAAGCTATCCCAGCAAGACGAGCTGATCATAAGACTGTTATATCCTTTGTCCGGGAATTTATTTTTGCGAGATTCGGAGTTCCCTGCACCCTGATAAGTGATGGAGGAAGCCACTTCATCCATGCCCATTTTAGGTCATTATTGAAGAAATACAGGGTGCAGCACTGCATTGCTACCCCGTATCATCCACAGACCAATGGGCAGGCTGAAGTATCAAATCATCAAATCAAGCTTATCCTTCAAAAGAAGGTTAGACCTGATAGGAAGGATTGGTCCGATCAGTTGATTGATGCACTATGGGCATATCAGACTACGTACAAGGCCCCGCTCGAAATGTCACCATATCACATGGTGTATGGAAAGGCCTATCACCTTCCTATGGAGCTGGAGCACTGTGCCTTTTGGGTGGTGCAGAAGTGTAATTTTATCCTTGAGGTCGAAGGTTATGAAAGAAAGCCCCAACTTAGTGAGTTAGAGGAGATTAGGAGGGAAGAATATGAGAATGCAAAAATATACAAGGACAAGACAAAAGCTTTCCATGATCAACACATCCGGAGGAAGGAGTTCGCACCTAACCAGTAGGTTTGGTTGTTTGACTCCCGACTCAAATTCTTTGCGGGAAAGCTCAAGTCCAAGTGGACTGGGCCGTTCCTGGTGGTCCACTCGTATCCTAACGGGGCGGTCCAAATTAGAGACCCGAAATCTGGGCACATTTTTACAGTTATTGGCCAGTGCCTCAAACCATTCTTTGCCCAGGAACCTCCTCTTGCTGACGAAACAATACATCTTTTTGAGGACATGTGACTAATGAGTTGCCCAGCTGGAGGCATTAAACTCAGCACGTATACATATATACATATCATATATACATAGCATATTTCATTTTTGCATATTGTTTCGCATATTGTTTTGCATATTGTGTATGGCATTGCTGTGATGGCAAGAGCTGAATGACAACTCAGAAGCAGTTTAGGTGATTTATATCCACATACACCCGGTCTTATTTCTTTTATTCATGCATGAGGATATGCAAACACTTAGGCATGGGGAGGTAGTCCATAAAAACTAAAAATTTTCTGCCAACAATTGGGGAATTAGATTGCTTTATCAAGATGTTTTATTAAAGATTTATTCTTTAGTAGATTCCTAAGCTTAGAATCCAGTATAACCTCACATCTGCATGTAGAATTTACAATGGATCCACTGTGAAAACCAATAGACATCTTTAGTTTGTCGAGAAGAAATGCTTCTTCTCCTGAAACCTTGGACTGCAATCAGGGAGTCAGGTGAACCATCTTTTAGTAGATCCACCAAAACATACGTTAGATAAGAGTAGAGAGTTTACTGGTGCTCTAAGGCTAGTGTAAGGAATCTTTAATCTTTAATAATTGAATAATGATACTCGGAGATGGGCATAGTTTTCGCTCTCAGTTCTTGCGTACTAAATCTGTGAGAAATTTCATATGAGAGCTACCAAATAAGGAAAAACACAGAGAGTGGGTTTTGATAAAACTAGGAATGAGGTGGATGGTCATGACTGTCCTTTACGGAATCCTCAGTTGAAGGAGGGTATTGATGTCAAGGTCAGAAATACATTGTCCTATCCATTCCCTACCCAGTTTCAAGAGTAGGCACTTCCACCAAATAAGCCACCCGAGATCCTCTTGGTCATTCCCAAAAGTCCCAAATAATGCCTCATGAATAAAAGTATGTATGTCATGTTGAATTGTTGCATTATGTTATGTTGGTAATGGCATTGTGCCAGCATATATATATATATATATATATATATATATATAAAAGAAACATACAAAAGGGATATTTGCTTGTGAAAAAAAAAAGTGTTATGTTAAGAAGTTTGAGTTATGTGAGTTAACTGTTTTGATGCAAAAACACCTACCACACTCATGAACCACCAAATACAACCTTAACCTACTTTTTCTGTATTTCTGACCGCCTGAATACGGGCTGAGGAGTCTGACTTAGTCGTAGGGTTATCAGAACCTAATTAAAGTGTAATGCCATGTAAGACCAAATACAGTTGAAAATCTAATAAGATGTGAGCTTAGGAAGAAAAAGTACAAAAGATTAAAGAGAGCACAGTTTTCCAGCCCTTCTCTAAGTTAAGTTATTCAATAATCTAATAATCTAGATTCTGAAATACTAGTCTCCATGTAGCACCAGAAGAGAGGGAGCCACCAAATACAAATTCAGTTAACTTAGACATCTGCTACCTAATCCAAAAGTCAGGGCTAAAATCAGAGAATAGTTTATATCCCTGAGAGAAGAGGTTTGCCTATCCCAATAGAATTTTACTAGGGGTCAAGTACAAACTTTAAATGTGTATCGACTCTTCGCTTGGATCTATTGCAAAAGCTACAATATTATATATTCATGGTTATCTGGATTCTGAATTTTTGGATGAAACGAAAAGAAATAAACCTTTAGTTAAATTCTTGATAAAATGCATTTCGTCTTGCACTTGCTAGGGACTAGTAAGATTTAGGCATTGGGGTATGATTGCGCAGTAATCATAAACCCTAATTCACCTGAATTAAGGTAGAACCTACCTTGACATGGGCATTCTGCATGCATACACTTTGTACTTCACATCTTAGATGAGTTATATGTTGTATACATAATAATGTGCTATTTAGAGGTATTATTAATTGCAGGTAATTCAGGGCTACGGATGAGCGATCCAACCTTATGGATCTATTTGAAATAACGATGGGAGTCCAACGCATCCAAGAACGCATCAATCAGACTCCTGTGGCACCCTAGGGAGTCTGCAGAAGAAGCAGGAGCCAAAGGGAAGTTAAAGAATATCTGAACCTCAGATGACAAATCCAACTGCGCGGATGGATCCAAATCGACGTTCGCAGTCCAACGGTGTAAAAATCAACTTAATCGGGGGCCTACGTCATCAGATACAAGAAGAAGAAGATGAACGGCCATGATGGCACCATGTGGCGCCATCGCAGCCACCCCCTCACCGCACCCCAATTGGGAAGGAGATCCGCGGGCCGTTGGATCGTCATCCAACGGCCACGATCACAGCCACGTGCTTGCCCTCAGCCGCCTCATCAGAAGAGACGAGATCTCGACCGTTGGATTCCCATACAACGGCCGAGAACATGGCAACAAAACCTCAACGTAACTAACTCGTGGGAGTAGAGCATTGGTTAGAGCTCTCTCCATGAGATGAGCGGCGTGGGATTGAAGTGTGCCCCATGTGGATTTAGGAGAAGTAGCACCCGTAGATGAAATTCAATCGCTGGATCTGCATCGAGCGACTTGGCGGCAGACGCGCGCGATGACGTGATGACACAGAGGCGTGGATGCAGACGCGCGCGATGACGCGTGCGGAAACACGCGAGAGCATGCTTTGGGATTTTCAAAGGCGAGATGGAGCGCACATTTAAGCCGTCCAATCTTATGTTCGGATGGCTATGGTTAGGGCGCTCAGAAGAGGAAAGCGGCAAAGGAGAAGAAACAAAGGTGCACACGCGGGTGATCTGCAGCTATGTGATGGAGGATCGATGCTCCATAGGCTACCACGTGGCAGCATCAGAGTGAACTGAGGATAAAATAAGGATTTGGAAGGCTTAATCAGAGCCGTTGATCTCTCGATCAACGGATCTGATTAATCCAAGGAATTTGCACAGATTTAAGGGGCCAAATGCCCTCCTTGCCCCCTACCAAAGCTAGAAAAAGAGGCCAAATGGACCCCCTTTGAAGGCAATTCTCTTAATTCTCTTCTTCTTCCTCCTTCAACCTCTCTCTTCTTCTTCTTCCCATCTTCTCTGCATCTGTCTCTGCACCTCTGTCTAAAGCATCCATTGGGTCACCCCGACGGATTATTTCCGCTCTTCCCAACCTCTCCAAGAGACCACCACGAACCACCCGTGGTGCCCTTATTCTGTTACAACAGTAGTTTGTTTATTTTATGTTTTATTCAAGTGCATGTATCCAATTCATGTTCAATCTCTCCTTGTGGTATAAATATTGTGATTGATTGTTCCTTCTACTTAGTCTTTATATTTGAAATAAATGCATGAAATAAAAAGCATTTTCTGCCTCCCTGAGATCGACCGGAACTCACCAGTTCTGTTAATTTATTTGTCGAGACGTATTTCGTGCTATACTACAACGCATTTATCTTTTATGCGATCTACGCCCCAACCATTTACTGTGCGAGCACATGGATCGCAGGGGGTGATTGCACAGCAAAAATACACCAATAAAAATGCCATCTTGTGTTATTTCCTAGCATTGCCATTATATATTAGGCAGCCATAGTTGCATTTGTAAAAATTAACACATGCATGCATTTAATTGAGAGGGGAAGAAAGTGAATAATTGGCCTTGCAATTAACGTCTTCATCAAGGGTTGCATCACAAATTCACCATCTTCAATTTTTTTATTTGGCTTTGAACTTCTTCTCCGCGCGGCTCAGGGCATGGCTTGCTCTTCACGCCATTCTCTACCACAGCTTGCTCTGCCAGCCGCAAGGCCGGTCATGTGCAGCCTAGGGCATGGCTGTGCATGCTTCTCCCTCCTGTAAAAAAGACAGGCCATTCTCCTTGCGTAAAGGAGCCTGGTCCATGCAACACACACACACGCACACCCTTCTCCAGGCCATCTCCTCCCCTCTCCCCTCCATACGCAGCATCTCTTCCTCTTGAAGAGATACGTTGCGGGCAGGAGTAGCTCACAGTGGTTGACAACCACCACTGTGAGTCCCACCACCGCCCAGCTCATCAAAGAGCCGGTGGGCGTGGTGGTTCACTTAGCTTTTTCACCCGCTCAAAGCTCTTCTGCCATTGCCGCAGACTCGAGCTTTGAAGCTCAACCACAGCAGCACCACAGCACTGGCAGCTCCACGCAGCGCAGAAGCCCCTGAGCGCACGCCAGCAGCCGGCGCCATCGCCTTCCGTGCACGTAGGCTCGCTCCGCAGCGCCCGCACACGCAGAACTGGCCGCAGCCGGTTGTTTGAGCCGAGCGCGCACTGTAGCTACTGTTCACTCGTTTCTGCGGAACACCGTAGCTACAGTGCGGTGACCGAAAAGTTTCTCACTTATCCGGTCACCGCGCGCTCTCTCTCCGCGTCGCAACCGCCTCCAGCCCACGCCTGCGTCAGCGCCTGCGCTCGCTCTAGCGCCTGCGCTCGCGTCTGCACTCGCCAGCTCCTGCGCCTGCGTCCACTCCAGCCTGCAGCGCGGTGCGCTGCACTGCACTCTCCCTCAAGCTCTAGCGCGCGCGCATCCTCGCACTCCTGTGCTTGTGCGCTCCTGTGCCCACGCGTTGGCGTCCAGACGTCGGCTGCGGGCTCCAGATGCCTTAACTCGCTGCGCCCTCTCTCACAGTCACTCTCTCACTCCCTCCTGCAGACACACACATAAACACACCACACTTGTACACACTCACTTGTACACGACTATATACTTATATATATATACATATATATTTATATACATATATATATATATGCACACATATATTTATACATATATTATTACCTATACAACTAAGTATAAATATATATATATACATATATATACACATATATTTATACATATATATATATATATATATATATACAAATATACATACATATATACATATATATCTATAGATATAAATACATACATACATATATATATATATATATCTACATATTTCTATATACATAGATACTTATACTAATATATCTATATACATATATACATATATATAACTATATACATATATTACTATATATATATATATCTATATCTATATAGTTATATATACATACATATATATCTAATTATATATATATATATTCATACATCTATCTATATATATATTTACATAGCTATATATATATATTTACATATCTATATATATATATACATATATATATATATATATATATATATAGATATACATATACATACATATATATATATATATATATATATATATATATATATATATATATATATATATATATATATAAAACTAAATATACACCTATATAATTATAACCCTATCTATATATATACATATAAATATATACTTACCTTCACATCACCTACCACGCATTATATCGTGGGAATATCTGCACTAGTTGCTGATATTCCCAGATACCCGCGTACAGAAAGCGTCTCCGCACACACCTTCCACCCATCCATCCTACACTCCACACAGCACTTCGTCCTGTTGGTTGCATCGTCCTAGACGACGATCAACTCGACACCGTGCTACACGCCATTTCCACCTCCACCCCCACCCCTATATATATATAATATATATATCAATATATATATATACTATATTTATCTTATTTCTATTTCTCTTTCCTGCTATTAAAAAGATAAAAAAAATAGTAAAAGAGAAAAGATAATCTTTGACTTGTAGGTACTCGATCTTGCGAATGGCAAGACCAGTTCTGGAACCCTAATTTGGCTCAAAGCCAAGAACCTGATTTTGAGGGTGTACCTCAAGGACAAAATTATCAAAAAAAAAAATCTTAAATAGAAAAAATACCAAAAACATAATAAACGAATGGAAGAGATTCGTTGTAGGAAAGGCGTAGAAACTTATTCACCTCTAATCCGGCCTCCCTGAGTTTGACCCTAGGCCTAAAAGTGACCAAGATAAAATCAAGTAGGCCAGGTTAAAAAATTTTTGTAAGAAGATGGTTAGGCTCGATTTAGGTTAACCACTATACTCATTTTAACGATTAAATCACTATATTAACACAACCTTTCCAGGTCTACACCATACTTTTTCTAGCGCCGTTGCTAGGGAGGTGCACATTCAGGTAAGTTTCTACTCCATTCCTTTAATTTTTCTCTTCTCACACCCTTCTCTTCACGGGTGTTTCTGTTTGTTGGTGTGCAGGTGAACCAGTTACAAGGAGAAGGCTGGCAGACGAAGTCGGAGACGTGGGCAGATCCAAGGTGGGAACGAGAGCGTGAAGTCGCCGGCACCGCACTGGAGCTTCGCCCACATTGCTGAGCAGGTAAGTCTCTCTTTCTTAGCAACTTAGGTCAACTTGTCACCTTAATAAAATAAAAAAAAACTAAAAACACTTCTTGGGATCTCTTGGGGCAAGTGGACTAAAAATCACTCATTTGATTGTTTGCCATCACTCCCACTGCCCTGGGATTTCCAGCCAAACTTCGCATAGCGAAGATCCAAGAATCTTGATTCTTGAATCTTTCACCGTGTGAAGTATTCTTTGAGGCAAAGATAAATAGATTGATTGCCATCCCTCTTTGCCTCATTTATCTGCAATTTGGGATCACTTTTTTGGTGGGGAGACTTGGAATTGAGTTGATTCTAACCCCACCACGACCTTTCACGTGCCTAAGATTTGATCCCGAATACTTCAACCCCAATAATTTGATTTTCTTTATCTTATGGTTGAGCCTTGTGTGTGGAAAATCATTTTGGTGATTGGGAGCACTTGAATTGAAGTGCTTTGGCTCCCTTTCACACTAATCTAAAATTGACTCGTGCATCCACACATAGAAATCTCCATCTAGGGAAGCCCATTGCATTTTAGCATGCATTAACCAACTGACATTGAAGAAGGGTTTGTTGGGGTTAGAAAAAAACTTGTATTCTCTCAAAATCTGGAGATTGGTTGAATTGGTAATTCAGCGAAATCCTAAAATCCATACTACTTAAGGCTGAAACTCTAAAAACCATTCACCAGTTAAAACTTCAATTCGGGGAGATTTCCCCGTTGCATGCTTGGTTTACATGCTTTATAAAATCAACCACTTGGGCATTACCCGTAAATAATGCCCTTCACATTCCAGAAGCACTTGATCCTAAGCCTCTAAGTAAAACTGGTAGCAACTTGACCCTTATTAAGGATTGGAGGTCTAACTACCTGCGTGTAGTGTCCACATGCTGGTGAGGGTTCCCGCATGCTATCAGGTGTCTAAGATTGGGGCAAACGGCCTTTTAATCTAGCCCGGTGGTTCCGCGGTATTCGCATTCGGTTCTGTAGGTCGTGATAGTAGGTAACTTAGATCTTTAGGTCTAAGGGCACACTGTAGAGGTTAGGAATTTGATTGTATTGATTTTTCATCAAGTGTACCTTTGCGGTGTTATTTCTCTCATCTCCTTTTACCTTCATATCCCCCCAATTCTTCCTGCAGTAGTGCATGTTTGGGAGGAGGTCACAAAACCCTGAACTGTTTGAATTATCTGATAATTTTAGGAAAGAAGCCGAATCGTCCTCCTCCACAAACATGGCTGCACACCCACCCCCAAATCCCGAGGGAGGAAACCACCCTTAAAATCCACCAGGTGGTGGAGCCTTGGATCCCATAACCCGCCTCCAAGCCCAAATGGAAATGTATAATGAACAAATTGAGGCCATTAGGGAAACATTGGAGGAAATGCAGAACCCTCCCAAATGGGAGGAGCCTAGGTCTCTTAGCTCCTATCAGAACCCCGCTGCTACAGAGACCATAGGACAAATTCGGGTCCCCATGGGTGGGGATGACTTTGAATTGAAACCTAATGTAATTGGCTTGATAAATTTTCACTTCCATGGTCTTGCAAGTGAAGATCCTTTTCTCCACTTGGAAGACCTAACCCGATTGGCTGAAACTGTTAAACAGAGAAATATCGGGTTACCAATAGTCCTCTTGAAAATGTTCCCGTTTTCATTGCAGGATAAAGCATCGCAGTGGTTACGCACCCTTGGGAGAACCATCCACTCTTGGGAAGAGATGCGAACAGCGTTTCTGAAGAAGTTCTTCCCAATCGGGCGAACCAATGTGCTTCGCCGTGCTATCACCTCCTTTACGCAACAAAATGGCGAACAGTTTCATGAGGCATGGGAGAGATATAATGACCTCCTCTGGAAGTGTCCGCACCATGATCTTCCTAAGTGGCATATAGCCCAGATTTTCTACTATGGGCTAAATGAGACTTTGAAGCAGAATACAGACGCTTCCTGCAGAGGGAATTTCATGAATAAAGATGAGAATGGAGCATTCGAATTATTTGAAATTATGAGCAAAAACTCAATGAACAATGCCTCCATTGTCGCCTTTAATCGTACCAACCTACCCTGTAATGTCCACGAAGTTAACACGGGACCCTCCCATTCATCCACAAATCTCAGCCTTTACGCACAGAAATTGGATGAAGTCTTCGTCGTGCACAAGCTGGACGAGCTTCTGGCCAATCCCGCCCGTTCTATGGCAAACACCCCCACCTCACCACTTCATCACAATCCCAATTCTTCCAACACCATGCTTATCCTTAGAAACCCCGTAAGACCTTCCTTACCAAGTGTCGTGTTGAGTGATTCGGTAAGACATGTGGATCTGGCTTCTGCGAGCTAGTATTTTGACACGGAGGACCAAGCCTCTGTGAGCTCGGAAGCATATTTACATGCAGATGCGTCTTCTGGCATAGAAGATGCTTGCACCCTGGGAAACAACCCGTTCTCTACCACTTATAACCCAAGGTGGCGAAATCATCAGAACTTCGCATGGTCCAGCAACCCTGGTGATGGGCCAACCACGGTGCTGCTTTTGCGTGTCTTTATGTTTATTATAATACAATCATTGTAATATAAGATAACATAGCTACGGTTGCCATTACCATAGAAATTTACTCGAAAATAGTTTTCCCGAGGTCGAACTCAGGGAGTTACTGGAATTGTAGAAGTACAAAGTTTCTTTATTGAATTACAAAAATAAGAGAGAGAGAAAGAGAGAGATAGATTTTTGTCTTGTCTTCTTCTTCTTCTCTTTTTGTTTTCTCTCTGATCCTGTTTTCTTCCCTCTTCTTTCTTCTTCTGCTCTTCTCTGCCTTGCCTCTTCTCTTCTTTCTCTTTTCTTTAGCAGCAGAGCCTTCTTCTTTTTCTTCTTCTTCTTCTGGCTGCTTGTCTTCTTCTTCTGCTCTTCAGCTGCAGAGTCTTCACTTCTTCCTTCTTCTTTTCTACTTTATCTCCTCTGAAGGCTGCTTATCCGTCGTCTGATACAGCAGTCAGACGACTTAACTACAGTCTGCTACAATGCTTCTCCTCTTTTCCTTCCTTCGCTGCTTCTTCTTCTTTGGCGAGCCTTCTTCTTCTTCTGCTTCTTCTCTTCTACTTCCTGCGGCTAAGTGCTGAGCCCTTCTCCTTTAGCTCTCCTATCCTGCACACAAGGGGGAAGCAAAACCTATCCCCTCCCTCTACCCGCACGTATCTCTCTCTCTCTATGAACCACTCACAGGAAGCTCTCCCAGAGCCGTGGGTTAACGGGTCGGGTTGCGTACTGGGACTAGGCGCACCAGCGTGATTTGGTGCACGAGGTGTGCGTGGGTAGTGTCGGGTCAGATCCGCCTGGTTCGCGTGGTGAGACCGCGGACGGGGCATGTGATGGGGTGCGGGACCTCACCCCAGGTGTATCAGAGGCAACCAGCCGTATACACAAAAATAATTTAAATCAGTGTGTTGCGTTGTGAACTTACAATGTGGGACTATCTTCTGCTTTTCCTCGTGCGCGCCCGCAGGAGAACCTCCTCGCAATCTGCTCAGCTGCTGCCGTTGTTGGTGCCAAGTGCTGAAGGAAAAGTCTTCACAGACTTCACCCCAGTCCACAGCACCTGGAGCGCAGCTGCCCCGACACCTGGAGCCTGCTTGGAAGCTACTTCAATTGTCAACAATGGCGGCAGGGCTCCAGAACCTGTCGTGCACGAATACGGCCTATCGTCCTAATCAAATCACTAGGAGACCTTCGTCGTGACACGGCGAAGGTGGTGCGAGGTGCAGCAGGTCGCGGGACGGCCTAGGCGTGTGTGCCTAGGTCATCCTGTGATCGAAAATATGGGTGTGTTCGGGGGTGCGTTGAGTGGGTGTAGAGCGGCAGTGGGTGGGCGGAGGATGTTCAGCGTGATGAGGCAGAGCTTTTGTGACGGTCGGCGAGCTGGGTGGAGCTGCGGATCGACGGGGGCAACTCGCCGGAGAGTGGCCGGAGGCAGGGAAGGTGATGGTGGACAGGAGTGGTTGTGGGGCAATCAACCAAAATAGATGGGGGAAAAGAAAGAGGGGAAGAAGGGGAGTAACTGTAACCTACTTGCAGGGATGAAGGGGGCCGGAGCGGCGGGCAGTCGTATCGACTGTCACCAGAGAAGAAACACCCAGAGGGAGAGAGCGGCGGCGAGGAAGTGGGCAGGGAGGCGAGCGCTTGGTGCGGCGCGACGCGGGAAGATGAGACGAAGCTGGCTCTGCTGCAGGTATGGCAGCAGAGCGACAAGAAGGTGGAGGAGCAGTCGCCGAAGCTGGTGGGTTTCCCGTCGGAGTGGGGAGAGAGGAAAGGTTGAGGGTTTCTCCGCTAAGACCAGACAGCTCGAACCAGCTGATGGTGCTGGTTCTTATAAAGGGGGTGGCGGAGAGGCGGACGTAGGCTGGCGACGTGCGTGCCTCGCCGGAGTATGGTCGGAGACGAGATCCATACCTTTCGCGCGTTCGCACGAAAGGTGTGGGGGTCGTCAGGCGGCATGGCTGAGTCCCTGCGACAGCAAACGTCGCAGGGAACTCCGCGTTCACTTTGCAGGACGTTCCCCTCACCTTGCGCGGTGCCATGCTCTGCGCAAAGTCGCTGGAGCATGGTGCTGCGCAGAGACTTGCAGGAGGGACTGTTCTACAAAGAATGACGAGGAAGTTGGGGGCCAAAATGCAAGGGTTTCGAAAGTTAAGGGTCAAAAAGTAAATGATGAGGACCAAATTGCAAAGTCAGTCAAGGAGGTCTCTTCTTAGGCTCAAGTTTTTATGCATGACTATACTGAACCTAACGATTTTAATGGTGAATTTTATTTCTAAGTCAGACCATGTTTGACCAACCAATTTATGTAAAAACCCAAATTAAATCATTAATTGGACATGGTTCTCAATGTAGGTCAAAATGGGTTTCTAAGGCCAAATTGAAGGTTCTAAACCCTAGAGATTATTTTTCTATGAATTTTAGAGGGTTTAGTTGATTTTTACCCTGCCTCGAAGCTCGTGAATTGAAGTGGATTTGTTTTAGGGTTACAGAATGTCATTTAATTTCTTGGAGTTGCTGTAGCCCTTGTTAGATCAGATCATCCCACTTTTCTTCTTATTAGGTTTGTTTGACCTGTGTTTGGACCTAATTACCCTATTTGCAAATTGCGTTGGTGAAATTACATTTTTACCCCTTATGACTTATCTTCTTCTTAAACTCAGAATTCTCTGAGTTAAGCCTTTCTTTGAGCTATGTAGGAGCTTTTTCTTGCATATCTAGGTTAAATTGTGCTAGTTAGGGTTCATGATGAGGTTCTCATCAAACCCGTAGCGCCAAAACCTCGCGGGTGGACCAATGCAACCGTCCGCACCCGTCATCCCAAGGGCCCAGTCTAATCCTATGGCGAATCCGCCATCGGGTCCTTGCATACCGCAAACAGAACATGCATCAAGTCCTCTTTATAAATTGATGCGAATGATGACGGAAATGTCAAAGCGCCATGAAGAGAACATGACCTCTCTTCAGCACCAATTGGCGCAGCAGAATGCTGAGATCAGTCAACTACGCATGGTGACTTGATCTCAGGGCACTCTTCCAGCCCAACCTGTTCCCAATCCACAAAATTTCGTACCCCGTGGTCCTCAACCACAGGTGCGACCTTCTCAGGGGCAGGTTCATCAGATTCTGCAAGCTCCAAGCATTCCACCGGGATTTCAGGCTAATCCCGCTGCAGCACCTCACTCTTATGTCCCTATTGCGAACCCCCCTCCGCCTTATGATTCCACTGGACCCGCATCGTCCAATGCAATCACTACGTGGAGCGGTAAGCAGACCGTCGATCTGCCTCGACCTGATCCTGGCCCGTCTTCTTCATCACCCTCTCATTTGGGATGCGTGCCGCATTCGCGAGAGGACGATACACCCAAATTGGTGCCAGAATCAGTCCCATTCCTTGAGGCTCTACTGAGGGAGCCAAAAGGCAAGAAGAAGGATATGCAGGCCTTTGATAACCTGCGTAATTTATTCATGGATGTTGAAATCAAGGTAGCCCTGCTAGAGGCTATCGACCACATACCTACTGTCGCTCGATTTTTCAAAGACTACACAACACCCAGGCGACAGTCAAAGAAAACTAAGAATCCGGTGGTTCTCTCGCCTCATGCGAGTTGTGCTATATTGTCAAATCTACCACCGAAGCAGAAAGATCCGGGCACACCGCTTATTTCCTGTAGCATCCAAGGCTGTAATTTTAACCGTGCCCTGCTTGATCTAGGATCTTCCATCAATCTTATACCAACCATCATGCTCGAAAAATTTTCCTTGGGAAATCTGAAACCCACCCCTGTCATGTTACAGTTGGCAGATCGTTCTGTCAAAATTCCAGAGGGTGTGGTGGAAGATGTGGTGGTTAGGGTCAACAGTCTCTGTTTTCCTGTTGACTTTCTTGTTTTAGATATGGAAGTTCCTAGCTCACTTTCTGATTGTCCGATCATCCTTGGTCGACCTTTCTTGGCCACAGCCCGCGCCCATATCGACTGCGAGTTGGGTTGCATTGAGATTGCCGTTGGATCTGAGAAGCTCAAGCTTAACATCTTCAAGGCAGCCAAGAACTTTGATTGCGATTGCATCAAGGATGACACGTCTGACGAGGACATGGCAGTCAGCGTGTGTATCGGACTAATTGGGACCTATTCTGACTACTGCGGACTGCCTTTAAACACTGACGATTGCCTGACCGGCACATATTGTGACATTCCCCCATCCCTCCCTATTCCCGTACCTTCTCCTGACCAGACTTCTGACGAGGTTTTCTCCGCTTCCCATACCTCGTGGTCAGAGTCATATCCGGGCTACTCACCATCGGTCTACACTCTTGAAGATCGGATTGCCCTTTCTTTCCCGCCAAATCAGGCGAAGTTGCAACTCCACACTGGGACCTTAAGCCCATATACTACTCACTGGGGCTATTCCTTTTTGAATCCATCTATCCAAGAAGCCCCTTTTCTTGGCCAATTTGAGGGCCAACTTCTTCCTCCTGACTTGTTTTCCGATACGCCTGGGACACTCTCGTCCTAAGAAATGCCAAATCTTTCACCATCCACGCCCGAGCTGAAAGAGCTGCCTAGTACACTTAAGTATGTTTTCTTGGGACAAAATGAAACGCTCCCTGTAATCATTAGTTCAAAACTGACCAGGGAGCAAGAGTGCAAACTAACGAAGGTCCTTATGGAACAAAAGGTAGCCATTGGATGGTCTTTATCAGACTTAACTGGCATTAGCCCCTCCTACTGCACTCACCGTATATATACGGAGGAGGAGGCTTGACCTTCCTGCGAGATGCAGCGACGTCTCAACCCTAACATGCGGGAGGTCGTTAAGAAGGAAATTATTAAGTGGCTAGATGCGGGTATAATCTACCCGATCAGCGATAGCCCCTGGGTGAGTCCGATTCACGTCATGCCCAAAAAGGCGGGACTCACCATCCGTGTCAATGACAGGGGTGAATCCATCCCTACATGCACTCCTACATCTTGGAGAGTGTGTGTGGATTATAGGAAACTCAATGCTACAACTAAGAAAGATCACTTTCCGCTACCTTTCATTGACCAAATCCTAGTGCGGTTAGCGGGAAATAAATTTTTCTGTTTCCTGGATGGATTCTTAGGATATAACCAGGTGGCAATTGACCCCCGAGACCAAGAGAAAACCACTTTTACCTACCCCTTCGGCACCTTTGCATTTAGAAGGATGCTGTTCGGACTTTGTAATGCACCAGCAACTTTCCAGAGATGTATGCTGGCGATATTCCATGACATGGTGGGTAACTTTCTCGAGGTCTTCATGGATGACTTTTCGATCTTTGGACCATCTTTCGATGACTGTCTTGCCAACTTGACCCGTATCCTTAGGAGATCTATTGATGTAAACCTCGTGCTTTCCTGGGAAAAAGTCATTTTATGGTACACGAGGGAATTGTTCTCGGACATATCGTCTCCGATAGGGGTATCGAGGTTGACAGAGCTAAGCTTGATGTAATTACTGATTTACCTGTGCCTAGCTCTGTCAAACAAATTCGCTCCTTCCTAGGACACGTCGGTTTCTATAGGAGATTCATCAAAGATTTCTGGACCTTTAACTCATCTCCTATCGACTGATGTACCCTTCGATATGGGCCCCGACTGCATACGAGCATTCACGCAGCTGCGTGATGCTGTCACCAAGGCCCTTATTCTCCAGCCACCTGATTGGTCCCTTGACTTTGAACTCATGTGTGACACTTCCGACCTTGCAGTTGGAGGCATCCTGGGACAAAGACGCGATAGACACCCCTTCGTGGTGTACTACTCCAGTAAGACATTGGACGAGGCCCAGCGTAATTATACTACCACTGAGAAAGAGCTACTGGCGGTCGTCTTTGGGCTGGAGAAATTCCGCTCTTACCTTCTGGGCTCACATGTTATTATTTTCACTGATCACGCGGCCATTCGCCATTTCATGCACAAGAAGGATGCCAAGCCTAGACTGATTCGTTGGATCCTTCTGCTCCAAGAATTTAACATTGAGATTCGCGATAAGGTTGGAGCCCAGAATGTTGTGGCTGATCATCTTTCTAGACTGGACCCTGACCATATTGGACTTACTCTGCCGATTAATGAGATTTTTCCCGATGAGCACCTATTGGCAATTAATGTGGCAAGTGGACCTTGGTATGCTGACATTGCTAATTACCTTGCTTTTGGATCCCTTCCACGTGGCTGACCTAAAAACCAGCGTGAGCGTCTCATGGAAGAAGCAAAGTATTATTTCTGGGATAATCCACTTCTTTTTCGAATAGGTGATGATCAAATCATCCGTCGCTGTATTCCTGACAGTGAATTCCCCAGTGTGCTATCCTTCTGCTATGATCAGGCTTGCGGAGGCCATTTCTCTGGGAGGAAAACTGCAGCCAAGGTGTTGCAGTGCGGTTTCTTTGGCCCTCCCTTTACCAGGATGCACACAATTATGCCAAACATTGCACTAGGTGTTAGTCGTTAGGGTCAATGTCACGTCGTGACATGATGCCCTTGCAACCCATCCTAGCTACGGAAATCTTCGACATTTGGGGAATTGATTTCATGGGTCCCTTTCCTCCTTCCAACGGCTTCGAATATATCCTCGTGGATGTTGATTATGTTTCGAAATGGAACGAGGCTATTCCCACGCGCTGTGCTGACCATGTTATATCCACTCGATTTGTCAAAGACCACATTTTTGTGCGCTTTGGGATCCCTCAAGCATTATCTCAGATGGAGGAAGCCACTTTACCCATGCTTCTTTTCGAGCGCTTCTGAGGAAATACGGAGTCCACCATCGTATCGCATCTCCGTATCATCCTTAGACGAACGGCCAGGAAGAGGTGTCGAACCGGCAAATCAAGCAAATTCTCCAGAAAACGGTTCAACCTGACCGTAAGGATTGGTCCGACAAGCTGATTGACACACTTTGGGCGTATCAGACCGCCTTCAAGGCTCCCCTTGGTATGTCTCCTTATAGAATCGTTTACGGGAAGCCTTGTCATTTGCCCGTGGAGTTGGAGCACCGCGCTTATTGGGCGGTTTGCCAATGTAACCTCGACCTAGACCTGTGTGGTCGAGAAAGGAAACTCCAACTCCAAGAGCTGGAAGAGCTCCGTCGTGAAGCCTACGATTCTGCCTTAACTTTCAAGCAATGCACTAAGGCTTTTCATGACAGCCGTATTCGGCGGAAGGAATTTGAGCCATCTGAGCAAGTTTGGCTCTACAATGCCCAGCTCAAATTCTTTCTTGGGAAATTGAAGTCCAAATGGACTGGTCCTTTCCTGGTCTCAAGACCATTTCACAACGGGGCCGTTGAAATTGAAGATCCCAAATCTGGGCATAAATTTACGGTCAATGGGCAGCATTTGAAACCCTATCTTACTCATGAACTTGCCCCCGTTGGAGAAACTGTTGCCCTGCTGGAGGGTAACTAATGTCGTGCCTCATTCTGAGTCCAGCTGGGGACATTAAATTCAGCACTTGTTGGGAGGCACCCCAACAACACTCCGCCACTGTCACGTTCACTTCACTTTTCACTTCACCACCCACCATCCACCTACCCTACCACCCTGCTGAATACCCTGCACCTCAGCTCTCGTTACTCGATCTTTGGTCCTTCCTCTACCCTACCCTGCATGCATATGAAGACATAGCATGGTTTGGCATGGGGGGTGGATAGGCATCCATAGGATTTGGGTATTTTATGGTATCATACAATCTCCATTTATCTATAAATATGTAAAAAAAAAAATGGTGTTTAGTAATGATCTGAAGGCTGCAACAAAAATACAATAAGTGTTTATGGATATTCAACCACTGTTTTGAAGACTTTCTTGGCCACAGAAGCTTGATTCGCTCAGGCTCGGCTTAATTTACTTGAGCACTGACGAGATAGATTAGAATCTCTCCTAACTAAGGACATATTCTTGTACCCGAGACACCAGTACAGGATCCATTGGTTTGCTTCTACTCGAGAGCCTAAGTAATCTTGGTTCACACTACACATATCAAGAAAGACTAGGTGAACATAAGATCCAACTCTAGTGTTCATTAAGGAAGGTGGAGTCCTTACCTGTGTGCGCAGGTAGACTTTTTATCCCAAGCTTTAGCCTTGTGTTTAGGAGAGACTCTTTCCACTAAAAAGGAACTCTCCCACCAAAAGAAAAGTGTGCTCCTCCAAATAAAATTGTAAGAGATATACTGACACGTGTTTAAAAAAAAAAGATGCAAATAAGTCAGTATATCTCGCAAATGTCTGTAAAGTCTTCTCCCTACAAAAGTTCTTCAGGGCATGTTACAAATACCCTGTTTTCTTTGAGCCACAAATGTAATAAAATGGGAGTTGAGTTTTCTGTCATCTTTTTAAGGGTCAATCCAAAGACACGAGTTGAAATTGGGACCAACCTGCACTTAATCATTTCGTGAAACCCTGGGCTTGAGTCTTAATGTTCATCTGGTCAGTCTTGATCCTTCACTATGCACAAGCCATAATCTCTTGAGCTCTCGAGTACGGCAAAAACCTCCTGGGTCCTGGAAATCGTACTTAAGGTTTAAATATCAAGAGTCCAGGTTAGTTGAGAGAGGGTCTATGTCATGTAAGACTTAAAGTGCTTATAGTCTTTTCTACAATTGGTTCTCACAATATCCAACAAATAAACACACCTATGTCGCCTCAGAAGAAAATCTTCAGCTTAAGATCATTTCTAAATACAGTACAAAGTGTTTTGCTAGGGACTAGCAAAAGATAGGCATGGGGGTATGATTGCACAGCAAAAACACACCAATAAAAATGGCATCTTGTGTTATTTCCTAGAATTGCCATTAAATATTAGGCAGCCATAGTTGCATTTGTAAAAATTAACACATGCATGCATTTAATTGAGAGGGGAGGAAAGTGAATAATTAGCCTTGCAATTAACATCTTCATCAAGGGTTGCATTGCAAATTCACCATCTTCAATTTTTTTATTTGGCTTTGAACTTCTTCTCCGCGCGGCTCAGGGCATGGCTTGCTCTTCGTGCCATTCTCTGCCACAGCTTGCTCTGCCAGCCGCATGGCTGGTCATGTGCAGCCCAGGGTATGGCTGTGCATGCTTCTCCCTCCTTTAGAAAAGACATGCCATTCTCCTTGCGCAAAGGAGCTTGGTCCATGCAACACACACACCCGCACAACCTTCTCCAGGCCTTCTCCTCCCCTCTCCCCTCCATACGCAGCATCTCTTCCTCTTGAAGAGACACGCTGCGGGCAGGAGTAGCTCACAGTGGTTGACAACCACCACTGTGAGTCCCACCATCACCCAGCTCATCAAAGAGCCGGTGGGTGTGGTGGTTCACTTAGCTTTTTCACCCGCTCAAACCTCTTCAGCCATTGCCGCAGACTCGAGCTTTGAAGCTCAACCGCAGTAGCAGCATGACACTGGCAGCTCCACGCAGCGCGCAAGTCCCTGCTCGCACGCCAGCAGCCGGCGCCATCTCCTTCCGGGCGCGTAGGCTCGCTCCGCAGTGCCTGCGCATGCAGAACCAGTTGCAGCCGGTTGTCCAAGCCGAGTGCGCACTGTAGCTACTGTTCACGCGTTTCTGCAAAACACTGTAGCTACAGTGCGGTGACCGGAAAGTTTCTCACTTATCCGGTTACAGCACACTCTCTCTCCGCACAGCAATCGCCTCCATCTCGCGCTCGCGTCAGCGCCCGCGCCCGCTCCAGCGCCTGCGCTCGCGTCTGCACCCGCCCGCTCCCGCGCCCGCGTCAGCGCCTGCGTCCACTCCAGCTTGCAGCGCGGTGCGCTGCACTCTCCCTCAAGCTCTAGCGCACGCGCACATCCTCGCACGCCTGCGCTTGTGCCCTCCTGTGCCCACACGTTGGCGTCCAGATGTCAGCTGCGGGCTCCAGACGCCTTTACTCGCCGCGCCCTCTCTCACAGTCACTCTCTCACTCCCTCCTGCAGACACACATATACACACCACACTTGTACACACTCACTTGTACACACACACACTCACTTGTACACGACTATATATTTATATATATATTTATATACATATATATATATACACATATATTTATACATATATTATTACCTATACAACTAAGTATAAATATATATATATATGTATACATATATATACACATATATTTATACATATATATATATATACAAACATACATACATATATACATATATATCTATAGATATAAATACATATATATATCTACATATATCTATATACATAGATACTTATACTAATATATCTATATACATATATATATATATATATATAACTATATACATATATTACTATATATATATATCTATATCTATATCTATATAGTTATATATACATACATATATATCTAATTATAAATATATTTATATTCATACATCTATCTATATATATATTTACATATATATATATATATACATATACATACATACATACATATATATATAAAGTGCTGTGAAGATGGTTGTGAGTATTAGTCCACCCATTGATTGTTTGCTTGCTTAAAAAAAATGCAAAAAAAAAATATAAATATAAAATTGGCATGGTGAATGGCTACTTGAACCACATTCCAAACTCATCACCCAACCAAAAAAATACACTCTAATGTTCTTGAAGAGATAATCTTTTTGGAGTGCTCTTCCTTCTTTTGAGTGGTGTTTGTGAAGCCACCATGACTTGACTTGGGCCACACCACTCACCATACTTAAAATCAACTCCGAGTAGAACTGCATGAACACTAGGGTTGTTTTTCTAGAGCCATATCGTTTTAAAGGAAATCGACTTTCTCTCATTGTGTGCAAAGCTTTGTGTACCCACTTGAACCTTGTTTGAAAACATTAAGGAACTTCAACCCTAAAAAACATTAAAGTAAGGTTAAATCAGTAAAAGACACCACATCCTAAAATCCTTGCTTGAGAACCATGTTTTGTTGAGTGCACGCACATGCTCAATTGGACTAACTATGAGGCACAACCCCAAACAACGCCTCATCACATATCCTGAGCACAAGAACTAACCTAGCCCTCATTAAAATGGAGTAGACGTGCCCTAGGTAGGACTAGTCTAAGTCTTTGAGGTGTGATTAGGTTTACTAAGCACTTGGCCTTCATTTCCTCTATAAAATATGGTGTCTAGGCTGCGGGGAAGTGTCAAACAACCGCCTGTTGTGGGGTCTACGGAACCGGTGGTGCAAGCCAAAGGAAGAACCTTCCCCTCAATTCCCTCATAATCAACTTGGTTAGATTAATATTGGGAAGGGAGGTTAAGTGCTTGCAGATTTGATCATTCCCTTTGAGGCTTCTAAGTCACCTAAGGTATACACTATATTGACTAGACTTGCTTTCTTGTTTGTGCACACACTTCTCGCACCTGCCTCTCTCCACATCCCTCCCCGTTCTTCTCTATTGTATGCATGGGAGACGATCACTTCATCCTGAGCTGTTTATTTTAGATAGAGAAATCAGGAGGAGACTTGATTTTTCAGGGGAAATGGCTGACCCAGGAATTGATGAGATTGGGGACCAACCTCAACCCAATGCTATGGCCATCATTCAGGCCCAAATCTCTACCAACCACCAACTTCAACAACAACAGATCCAAACCATCATGCAAGCCATACACTGATTGCAAAACCCGCAAGGGCAACCCCTACCTAACCCACCACAACCTCTCAAGGGCCAACCAAGGCCTCTCCGTGATTTTTACTATTCGTTTGCTATCCGGATCGAGCCACATCTTAGGGTCCCCGAAGGGGGAGATGATTTTGTTGGTGCTAGAGAACCACGATCATTTATTTTGATGATAACAAAACATGAGTTATTTTAGATTTGCATTTGAAGTCTTAGATTTCAGGATATTTGCAAATGGAGACGTGTTTAGATGGAGTTCAAGCTTGCATCCATGGCTGATTGGAAGAGCTTGACAGAGGAAAAGGAGCTTCGCGAGGAGTGAAAGCTTGAAGAAGGAAGGAGATGAAGAATATGATAGATTTCCTTCATTGTATTTTGTACTTTGTTTTTGCTCTTTATTTCTTAGATTACTTGTTAAAGAGCCTCAAAGAACCCTTAAAGTAGTCCTACGAACACTTGCACAACCCTAGGATACTTAGGTTTTCTATAGAGAACTTAGAAATCCAAAATAGGGTTCTGACAGCCTAATCAGACGTCTAATCTGGAAATCAGACGTTTGATAGTGAGTTTTAAGACGTTTGACTGTTGACTCAGACGTCCAATGACTTAGGCTGGACTTCATAGGTTCTATATGATGAAATTAGACAACTAGACCTTAGTCCAGAAGTCTTAGAAGACATTTGATGGTTGTGCCAGACATCCAATTAGTGGAACATTGTCTAACAAGATAAATGTTGAGGAAAATAACCGTTAGGCTTTTATCAGACGTCCGTAGAGGACCCTAGACATCTGATATGTGACCGTTGAACCTTGGCTGACCCAAAATCACCTTTGTCAGATTTCCTAGCTTTTAACCTATCTTGGGAATCCATTCACGTAGTATAATAGGTTTCCAGACGTTTAGATCTAGTGCCAGACGTCTTTTACGTCGTCTGATGGCCTTACACTAGAACCCTGTTTAGGTCTAAACCAGGTCAGGAAAGAAACCCGCCTAGAATTAAATGTCTGGCTTAGTTCCCAGACATCTTAAACAAGTTTTCCAAATGTCTAATACCTGGACCAAACATTTGATGACCCTGCCAGAATCATAATTGATTCTGATTACGGCCTGTTTTGCCTTGGGTTCAACCCCAACGGCTATGGAAGCTTTTTAAGGGCTTCCAAAGCCTTCCTAGGCCCTCTATAAATAGAGGAGGACCCTTGCCTTGCAAACATACACCAAGACACACCCAAGCAACACATTTCCACATCTCTTGTGTCAAAAGAAGAAGATCATCTAGAAGTGCTGCTCTCCAAACCTTTGTCCACACTCTTGAGAGCTTCAGCTTCGCTGCACTCATGCTCTCCCTCTGCGATTAAGAGAGTGATGAGGTGCCGTTGCGTGGTTCATGTACCCACATCGTTTTGTTGACACGCTTCCAACAAAGGGAAGTATCGTTACCTATAGTAGCTAGGTTAATCTTTGTTGGATCTATAGGTTGTTTTGTAGTCTTTCTTTGTTATTGGTTGGGTATTCGTGTTGCGAATTCCCGTCTCCTTTGCGAGACAAAATCCTTCACGTGAAGAGAAGGGGTTTTGAGGTACACTACCCTCATTCAAAGTAGTGTGGTTGTAAGAGGTTAAGTCACCCTCGTTGAAGTGACTTGCTTAGTGGATTTGATCGACTAGGTCGATGGGAAAATCTTAACTCGAGAGAGTTAGGTGGTGGTTTTCAACTGGTTTGGGTTTCCACCTAAAAATTCTTGTGCCTATTGTGTGATTGTGCTATTTGTGAGATTGTTTACATAATTTCACATTTTATATTACGTCACGCATATCTCACGCCCTCTCATAGGGATTTACATATTTTGAGCTAAAACCAAATGTCCTAAGCTTAATTCAAAGCCACTTTCATGGGAGCTCAAATGAGGACCCCTTCCAACACCTAGAGGACCTAGACCGGATCGCCTGGACTATAAAACTAAGGAACATCGGTTTGGATATTGTTTTAACTAAGATGTTCCCTTTCTCCCTAAAAGACAAAGCATCTCATTGGCTTAGAACCTTAGGGAGACCCATCTCCACCTTGGAGGAACTGAGGCATGAATTCTTGAAGAAAATTTTCCCCATAGGTAAAACCAATGCCCTCAGAAGAGCCATTACCACATTCACACTACAAGGTTGGGAACAATTCCATGAGGAATGGGAAAGATTTAATGAATTGTTGAAGAAATGCCCACACCATGAGGTTCTAAGGTGGCAATTGGCCCAGGTCTTCTACCATTATCTAGACAGCAACCTTAGGAACTTTGTTGATGCCTCATGTGGGGGCAACTTTTTGAACAAAGATGAGGAGAATGCATTCGAACTCTTTGAGTCCATGAGTGAGAATTTGCTCAACCATGCCTCCATGACCCAGTTTAATCGATCCAGTCCACCTCGTGGTGGGATCTATGAGGTGCAAGCCAATTCTGGAATGGTTGACATGGACATTATAGCCAAAAAGTTGGATCTTGTTGAGTTGGTGGACAAAAAGATTGATGAGCAATTGAATTGAACTCGAAACCCACTACAGACCCTCTCCCTAGCAAAGGGAGCTCATAATGTAGATTTGGTGCAACCAATGAACCAAATACACCTGGAACAACCCTTGACCATGTTCCAGGGAGGGACCTTCGCTCCCTCAAACCCTGATTATTCTCTCCCCTCCCCTTCAGCACCTTCTATCTTTGAAGATGCCTAGGACATCTAAGGTTACTCCAAACCTGGCCCCTTCTCCAATACCTACAACGTCGGATGGCGTAATCACCCGAATTTTTCTTGGACAAACCACAAACCGAACCAATTCCAGAACCAACCCAGGCCAAACCCTTCCTCCTATCCGCAAGGTCCATCGGTTAGGCCACCTTATAATCAGAATAGGGTGGCCCCTCCCCCACAAAACCAAATGGACACGCTGATAAAAATGACAGCTGATATGAATCAGAAACATCAGGAGGAAATGTCATTAGTGAAGGGACAATTGAGCCAGCTGTTGGATAGCAAACAATAGGGGTCCCTTCCTTCTCAGCCACAACTGAACCCAAGAAATGTGATCAACAGAGGCCCTAATCCTCAAGGGTTCTAAGCCAATCTGGGGCATGCCGACATGATCCAGCAAGCCCCATAGACACCCCCTGGGTTTGGTTCTTCCTCTTCTCCTCAAGGATCTACCCATGGTCCCAATGCCTTGGCCAACGCTGTTACCTTGAGAAGTAGCACTAAAACCCAGGACTCCAAATGGACAACCCTGATGAGTCCATTTTAATGGACTAATATTACGCCTAAGTAACTTTAATCTTACCTTTTAGGTTTGTTAATAACTACATTAAGTTATAGAATGTTTGCATGCATCATGATTTAAGTTTACATCTATTTTATAGCATTCTATACCTTAATAAGTAATGATTTTATGTTTTTATGTGCATGAAGAATATTGGGAAAAGAACAAGGAGGTGAGGGTAAATTTCCCTTTCTAACAAATGGCGCCATCTTTTCCCCATCCTCCGGCCAGTTGCAACTCTTCCCTCAACAGCTGCCGGCCAAAAATAGCAAAGGGATTTGGAAAATCCCTTAACTCATGCACGTAGGGAGAGGAGATAAAGAGGTGGGGAAAAGTTGGATGGGGGATCATCTTCTTCCTCGCTCTGGCAGGGATCTCTACCTTCTCCATTGTGGAGAGGGCAGACCCTGTGAACCACAGTGTGCACTGTGCACCAAGCTTCCCCCTCCAGCGCTCACACCACTCCAGCCCGCAGGCACCGCACCTTCTCCACCTTGCGGGCCCCTGCCAGGCCGCGCCCATCTCCAGCCGCATCTGCAGGCGCCCGCTCACGCATCTGCACAGCGCCCACCGCAGCCGCCCATCACCTGCAGACCTGTTCAGAACCACTGCCCCTACCACACCTGCACAGCACCCCCCCTCCGCAGGCGCTGCACGCCAAGCACCGCAGGTGCTTGCCTTCATCCACAGGCCTGTTTAGGTGCAGCACCATCACCGAGCCCGCACCAAGCGCCTGCACCCGCACCCATCGCCTGTAGGTGCTCTGCCATGCCACCACCGCCATCTGTAGGCGCTGAAGAATGACTGCGTGCCCTGCAACCCTGCTCCAGTGCCTATGCAGACTCGCCTCCAGCGCCTGCCTTCAAGCGCTCGCAGGTGCTGCGTCTCCTTCTCCCTCCAGCGCAGGCGTGCCCTCTGCAGGCGCTGCAGAACGCCCTCACGCACCCGCACAGCACCACCACCGTGCCTTCGCAAGTGCCCGCACCACCGCCTGCAACCGTGTGCCAGCACCTGTAGCACGTGCGGCCGGCTGTAGCTTCTCCATCGTCGCCGTTCATCTCCGCCGGCCGGCCGCCCGCCACCGACCTCCTCGCGACGTGCCGCTGCAGCCATTGTGAAGCACTCGTCAAGCCACACCTCCCCGCCGACTCTCGCAGCCAACCGTGAGATGCCGTACATGATTACACAGCAAAAATACACCAGTAATTATGCCATCTTGTGTTATTTCCTAGCACTGCCATTGTATCTTATGTAAATATAGTTGCATTTGTAAATAAACACATGCATGCATTTAATTGAGAGGGGAGGACAATGCGAATAATTGGCCATGTAATTAACGTCTTCATCAAGGGTTGCATTGCAAATTCACCATTCTCATTTTTTTATTTTGACTTTGAATTTCTTCTCCATCGCGCGGCTCAGGGCATGGGGCATACACCTGTTCGTGCCATTCCTCTGCCAACTGCATGGCTGGACTTCCTTTGCCAGTAGCATGGCGGTGGCATGCATCTCCTTTAAATAGCCTTGCCCTCTCCCTTGTGCAAAAGAGAGCCAGAACAGAGAGCACCCTCAGACACAACTCCAGGCCAACCTCCTCCCCTCCATACGCAGTATCTCTTCCCATTGAAGAGACACACTGCGGGCAGGAGCAGGCTCACAGTGGTCCCACGACCACCACTGTGAGTTCCACCATCGCCCAGCTCCTTCGTAAGCAGGCGGGCGTGGTGGTTTCACCCTCTGTTTACACCGCTTAACACCCTCGCCGCCATTGTCAAAGCTCCAAGGTCTGAAGCTCCAGCAGCAGCAGCGGTCACCAGCAGCAGTGCAAGCACCGTGCGCACACCAGCAGACGCCCCTGCAAGCCCTTCGTAAGCTCTTTCCGCGCGAGCAGGTGCCTTCCAGCGTACCTATGCACGTAGAATCGGCCACAACCGATTGCTCACTCCGCGCGGCACTGTCGCTACTGTTCACGCCTCTCAGTGCGAAACTGTAGCTACAGTGTGGTGATCGATTTGTTTCTCACTTATCCGATCACTGCACGCTCTCTATCCTAGCTGCAACCCGCTCCAGCCGGTCGCTCGCGTTAGCGCTAGCACCCGCATCTATGCCCGTGCCCGTGTCTGCGTCCGCTCCCGTTCTTGCCTGCAGCGCAGTGCACTGCGCTATGCAGTGAATTGCGTTGCCCCCTCTCTCACACTCCCGCACCCGCCTGCGCACGACAACAGCGCGCGCGTTCCCCCTACGCTCGTGCTCGCATCTGCGCCCTTGCGAGATCAGACGATGCCCGTGGCCACCAGACGTCTTAACTCGCCCGCTCTCTCTCACAGCCACCCGCCAGTACACGCACACACACACTCACTTGTACACACTCACGTGTACTCTCTCACACACACTTGTACACACACACACACCCTTATAAACTCACTTCTACACACATATATATTTATATATCCACTCACTTATATACATAAATATATATCTACATATATATATATAAATATATATACATATATATATATCTATATATATCTATATTCATAGATATTTATACAAATATATCTATATACATATATATATATACGTATATACATATCTATATATATATATATACATATACAAATATATATATATACACATATATATATCTATATTTACATATCTATATATATATATACATAACTACATATACACACTCCACCGTGCCCTATCTATATATATAGACACACACACACACACACACACATATATATACAGATATATATATATTTACATACACATCACCTACCTGTATCCATACGCCCTTGCCTAGTCACTCCACCACGCATTATATCGCAGGAATATTTGCACCAGTTGCTTACATGCCCTGATACCCGCATAAAGAAAGCACCTCTGCACACACTCCCACACATCCATCCTATACTCCATGCAGCACTTCATCTTGTTGGTTGCGTCTTTCTAGACGTAGACCAACTCGATACTATGCTACACGCCATTTTCACTTCCACCCCCACCCCTATATATAATGTATATATATCTATATATATATAGACTATATTTATTTCTTTACAAGCAACCTATCTTGTTTTTATTTCTCTTTTGTTTCCTGCTATTAAAAAGATAAAAAAGAAAGTAAAAGAGAAGATAATCCTTGTCTTCCAAGTACTCGGTCTTGCAAATAGCAGGGCTAGTTCTTTTGGAAACCCTAAGTTGGCTCAAAGCCAAGAACAATTTGGCTCAAAGCCAAGGACCTGATTTTGAGGGTGTGCCTTGATAACACCACACAAGGGGGTAGTAATTAGGTTGAATATGACCCATCTTTAGAATAAAAGGCACAACATAAAGTAGAATAGGAGCATTGCATGCATCAAGTACCAATATTGCTTATAAACTGTATTAATGGCCATTTGTGTAAAGCATTTGTCAAAGCAAGCCTCATATGAGCAATCAGACCGCACGGATGGATTCAGGACGACGAACGGAGTCTAACGGACTCAAGATCGGCCAAATCCGACATCCGGAGCTCCCACAATGGGCCCAAGAAATCCTGACCGTTGATCTGGAGATCAACGGCCCAGAACGCGCCACGTCGCCCCGCCCCCGCCGCTCGCACGCCCCCAAGCCAGCCAAGGATGAATCTCGGCCGTTGATCTTCGATTGAACGGCCGAGATCCGCCCGCTCGCCCGCGGTCGCCGCGACAAAGCGCGGGCGTGGCGCAACGGTTAGCGCGCACGCCCGCGTCGCGGCGACGCGCGTTCGAATCGCGCGGAGCGGAAATCAATTGCGAGCGAAGGGCGCGGCAAAATTGAGCCGCGCGATCGGCAGCGAGCGGCTAGGATTGCGCCACGCGGCGCGACGACAGCGCCCCACCTCCCACGCGCGCGCGCACGCCGGGCGGAAACGCGCGCGCGCACGCGCGCTCGAAGCGCGATCTTAGCGCAGGCGCGGGAGGATCTCAGCCGTCCGATCATCAATCGGACGGCTCTCGTTCGACATCCACGGATCGCGCCTGAAGAGAGAGAGGGGCGGGCGGCTGACCAGCGGGAGGAGGGCTTCACCGACGTATCTGGAAGCGGTTTTAGCGACGTTCTGGATGTCGCTAAAGCACATTCTTCTTTTAGGAAGCCCTTAACTCTATTTAAACCCCCTTCTACCACCATTCAAGGCATCCTCTCCCACTTGCAACTACTCCACTCCTCTCCTAGCTAGTCTTAGGCACTCTTGTAATCGCCAGAGACGACGAGCCGCCGACGGAGCCTCCTCCACCGCCGTGGCTGCCTCGTCGCTCTCCACTCTCTCTCTACCTCTCTCTCTCTCTTTTGAGCTTTCATTTACTTTTGTTGAAGCATGTATTTAATATTGTAAACCATGAACTATGAATGCATGTTTAATGAAATTATTTTCCATTTAGTTGCCATTTTACTTTCTGTTTAAAGTGCATGATCAAAATCAAGAGCTTTCTAACCCTAAAACTCTCTCTCTATCTCTCGCTTTTCAAAACCGTCTCTTTCGCAAGCAAAACTCTGCCTTTTTCGTGACAACAAGTGGTAAACAAAATCCGATTTCCATGCCTCCCTGAGATCGACACTTGGACTCACCTTCGTTTACTTCTTTTAAAACCGACGTATCAAGTGCAACTATAACGACACCTCTTAACACACACGCACGAAGGCACGTCATGCCTCAAGGACAATATTATCAACAAAAAAATCTTAAATAGAAAAAAACCAAAAACATAATAAACGCATGGAAGAGATACGTTTTAGGAAAGGCGTAGAAACTTCTTCACCTTTAATCCCCACCTCCCTGAGATCGACCCTGGGCCTAAAAGTGACCAAGATAAAATTAAGTAGGCCAGGTAAAAAAATTTTGTGAAAGATGATTAGACTCGATTTAGGTTAACCATTATACGCACTTCAACGATAATTTCACCATATTAACACAACCTATTCGAGCTCGACCAGCACACGTGAGGATGAGAGAGGAGAAATCCTCTATTTTTATCTCTATTAATAATTACATTCAATGCCATTGTCAATTTTATATTAATATTTTATTCTGGTCACATTGCACTAATGCACTCATATTTTCCTGAAATTATTTTACTTGTGTTATGTGCATGTTTCTACGTTGAATTTCAAATCAGAATTGCATCAAAGTTGAATTTACATGATAAGCCATTACACATGCATCATACACATATTTTTGGAGCTTAATTCCTGACGTGAAAACTGCATAAATACCCCTAAACCTTTAAGGAAATTGCAAACTTTGTTTAAAATAGCATATTCCTCGCATTAAAGTTGTAGAAGAATTTTCGAACTGGGCATTCCTTGACTCGTGAATTTATTGGTCTATTCTTCCCTGTGGATACGACATCCGTTATTGTGGTTTAAATTCATATCTGTTTAATCTTCGATTGAGAGATTTTCCACCACCTTTTGTGCTACAACGATTTATTATCTTAATATTAATTATTCAAAGCGAAAATCGCTCCGTCAAAATGGCGCCGTTGCCGGGGAGGCAACAGACGCAATAGATTCACATTATTATTTTTTTCTTTTTTTTTTAATATTCTGAGTTGCGCAATCATCTGATCAGTTTTTTATTATGCGAGGAATCTGACACGGCGAGAGGCGCAGTAGAGCGACGACATTGAACTTGAACGACGTGCATGGCAGAGACGATCTTTGTGGTGGACCTTGACTCCACTTGGAGGCCAGAAACAGGAACACGTGGGCCTTGATCCCACGCACATAGGCTTACAGAGAAGCCTATTTCTGATTTAGTCAGTAGATCTTAGTTAGATTTAGTTTAGATAGACATTAGAATTTAATTTCTGTCTTTTGGACCCTTGTCAGGTATTTTTGAGAATGTGTTCCCAGTGCCTCTTTATTTCTTATCGCTCTTGTATGCGGGAGCATATTTTCGGGAGTGCATTCCCATTTATTTAGATTATAGGATTATTTGCATTGTTTGAACTGCATTTCGGTTAGTTAGTTTATTAGGTCTGTTTGCTTATTATTAACAAAAAAAAAAATTCAAACTGCCTGCTAGAAGCTGCATATCTATAGGACGATCATCTAGGATTGAATGAGCAGCATCTAGTTTATTTTTACTACATTGCATACATTGCACGAAGAAAGCTGGAGTAAGGTACGTCTTCACTTGAGCATCAATTACCTGTCATGCATATGCATTGAACTTAAATCTAAGACCACTAAGTGCTTGAATCAAATTAATTCAGTAGTCACTTTAAAAATTGGGGCTGTTAAGAGGTTGGACTTTAAAATCTGTGACTGAAAATTGTGTGCAAAAGGATCCTGTTTGTGAAATTTCAAAGATCAAAACACAATCGTATGTTTGCACACTTGAGACACTGTGCACCTCACACATAAGGTCACTAGATAAATTTCTACCTCTCCTCTTTTGCACCACAAGGGAAGTTAGTCGAAAATCAACAAGCCTATCCACCAAGTTACTTCAGTTCCTCGTGTGTGGGCTCAATTCGAGACTTCCATCCCTTGCGAGTAGGTTATAGGCACCAGTGAAGGTTGGCCTAGGAAGCGTAATTTTTTGCAAAACTTGTTTGGCCACCAATTGAACATTTAATTCTAAGACCTACAATCTACTAAAAATAAGATCCCACTGAATTTGTGTTTGCTTTGACAGTAGAACTCTCTAGGAAGTTTCTGCTTGTATTCTGAATTCTTCTAAATCCTAAGAGAGTTAAAACTGTTTTGCTTAAAGAAATGGATCACCCTTACTCCTATCAGTTAGATTATCAGAGTCAATACTTCCCCTCTTTTAATTAGGATCCCATGCCCCGAGCGTATCCATCCTTTGATGGGTACATTGATAATTCATGGGATCATTCTTATTCTTATCTTGGGAGTACTGGCTTGATAACTCCCACTTTTGAGCAGAGCCTAGGAGCGGGATTTTCCAACCTTGAAATCCCTACTTCCATGCAAGCACCCAACCCTCCCACCCTTCATGATTTTCTGTATCGAGGTTGGACCGATACCCTTAGGCAACCAGAGCCTGAAATTGACTATCCTCCCCAACTTGATAATAGTAGTCTCTCCTCTTTTATGATAGAAATGCAAAAACAACAAAAGAAAATGATGGAATCAATGGGAGAGATGTTGAGGAATAGTCAACAGTTAAATTGAGAAAAAAGACAACTTAGCTACACACTTCCCAATAATCCTGATCCCTACCCATACGATCATGATCATGAAAATAATTCTGAGGAACCTAATGACAATAGGGATCCAATTTTATGTAGCTATCACTTAAACTCTCCCAATGAGACACGGCCACTAGAGGACAACGATCATAGTGATTATCCACCCGAGCTTTATTGGAGTCAAAAGCATGGGAAGATGGTACCTCTTGAGGACCTTGACCCTAATGACAGTATTCTCCTTGCCCCTACCAACTCGGGTCAAGGTCATATTATTCCTATCACTTCCCCTATTGATTATTTGGTGGAATCCCATTTTACCTTTAGTGAGCCTACTCCTGACCCTCCACTAAGAGAATCAACACCTACCATTCAGCATCCTGATTTAAATGCACCCAATGAAGGTGACCCTAAGGGAATGGAGGATGAATTAGATCAATTTTGGTCTCAGGGATATGAAGAGTCTATTTCAGAAGATGGGGATGCCCCAATAGAGGAACCTGGACTGAAAATCTCGAGTGAATCATAGGGGAATTATTTATCATTTGAGGATTTACCTCCAAAGGATATAAACCATATGGTGAAATCCAGATTCCTCCTTTCTTTTGAGAGTCATCTTCCATCAAAGTAGGAGTTGATATTAGAGGAGGACAAACAAAATAATGAGAAGTCTATGGGAGACTCTCGGGAACAAAATACGTCAATTGAGGATTTATACCCTGAGAAGAATGACGAATTCAATGATATAGGCTTGCTCCAAAATATTAAAACTGATCATCCTTTAGGAATAATTAAGGATATTGATCCAACTCCTATCTTCATTAATGAATTACATATACACCCTGATAAAAATTTAAGTGAACCAAACGAATCTGGGGATGAGCTGAATAATAATGATTATGACATTTTGACCCTGCCATCAAAGAGTTGTAATTGGGAGTCTACCCTTGATTCAAATATGACTCCGATCATTAATGCTAGGCAGGGTAACCTGTTGTCTACAACTGTTAGGGAGTATACACAATCTGAATCATTGTTGGAATTAGACCTAACACCGGCTAAGCCCTCATTGGACTTAACCATTACCTTCCAACACTACAAACAACCCTTATACTCCCTAACCGATCCTTGGCTTAGATCTCTGCTCATGTACATTATTTCTAGAGAACATATCAGGCCAGTACATCCTTGGTTAGAATGATGAGTGTGGATTAATGCTTGTACTTTTACTCTCGCCATTCAAGGGTTTGAACTAATAATGTGTATATCTTCTAAAACCTGTCCTGCTCGGGAGGATCCTTGTTAGAAATTTCCCTTTCTAACAAACGGCGCCATCTTTTCCCCATCCTTTGGCCAGCCGCAACTCTTCCCTCAACAGCCGCCGGCCAAGAATAGCAAAGGGATTTGGAAAATCCCTTAACTCACGCACATAGGGAGAGGAGATAAAGAGGTGGGGAAAAGTTGGATGGGGGATCATCTTCTTCCTCGCTCTGGCAGGGATCTCCGCCTTCTCCACCGTGGAGAGGGCGGACCCTGTGAACCACCATGTGCACTGTGCACCAAGCTTCTCCCTCCAGCGCTCACACCACTCCAGCCCGGAGGCACCGCACCTTCTCCACCTTGCATGCCCCTACCAGGCTGCGCCCATCTCCAGCCACACCTGCAGGTGCCTGCTCACGCACCTGCACTGCGCCCACCGCAGCCGCCCATCGCCTACAGACCTGTTCAGAACCACCGCCCCTACTGCACCCGCATAGTGCCCCCCCTCCAAAGGCACTGCACGCCAAGCACCGCAGGCACCTGCAGGCCTGTTCAGGAATAGCACCATCACCGCGCTCGCACCAAGCGCCTGCACCCACACCCATTGCCCGCAGGCGCTTTGCCACGCCACCACCGCCATCTACAGGCACTGAAGAACGACCGTGCGCCCTGTAGCCTCGCTCCAGCGCCTACGCAGACCCGCCTCTAGGGCTCGCCTTCAAGCGCCCGCAGGCACTGCGTCTCCTTTACCCTCTAGCGCAGGTGTGCCCTCTGCAGGTGCTGTAGAATTCCCTCGCGCACCTACATAGCACCACCATCGCACCTTCGCAAGTGCCCGCACCACCTCCTGCAACCGCGCGCCAGCACTTGCAGCACGCGCAGCCGGCTGCAGCTTCTCCACCGCCATCGTTCATCTCCGCCAGTTGGCTGCCACCGACCTCCTCGCGACGTGCTGCTACCGCCATTGTGAAGCACTCGTCAAGCCGCACCTCCCTGCCGACTCTCGCGGCCAACCGTGTGCGGTCGCACACGTGAGGAGGAGAGAGGAGAAATCCTCTATTTTTATCTCTATTAATAATTACATTCAATGCCATTGTCAATTTTATATTAATATTTTATTCTGGCCACATTGCACTGATGCACTTAGATTTTCCTGAAATTATTTTACTTGTGTTATGTGCATGTTTCTACCTTGAATTTCAAATCAGAATTGCATCAAAGTTGAATTTACATGATAAGCCATTACACATGCATCATACACATATTTTTGGAGCTTAATTCCTGACGTGAAAATTGCATAAATACCCCTGAACCTTTAAGGAAATTGCAAACTTCATTTAAAATAGCATATTCCATGCATTAAAGTTGCAAAAGAAGTTGCGAATTAGGTATTCCTTGACTCATGAATTTATTGGTCTATTCCTCCCTGTGGATACGACATCCGTTATTGTGGTTTAAATTCATATCTGTTTAATCTTCGATTGAGAGATTTTCCACCACCTTTTGTGCTACAATGATTTATTATCTTAATATTAATTATTCAAAGCGAAAATCGCTCCGTCAAACCCCTCTTGTGACCTCGCTTCCTGAGATGCCTGATTCTGAGGATGAGTGGGAGGAACCCAAGGATCTGGAGACTGAACCAATTTAAACCCAAACACCATACCCTGAGGCCTTGGAGAAAATGAAGAAAAAGAAAAATGTAGTTGAGAATGAGGAGTTGCTAGAGATTTTCAAGCAAGTTCAAATTAATGTTCCTCTCCTCGAAGCAATCAAGATCCCAGCTTACGCTAAATTCTTGAAGGATGTTTGTACGCTGAAGCGTAAGTCGAGAACCCAAGCACCTAGGAAGGTAGTGCTCTCAGAATAAGCTAGTTTAATGATATTGAGCAGCCTACCTCTCAAACGAATTGACCCAGGAGCACCCCTGATATCTTGTACTATCATGGACATGACATTTGATAGAGCGCTCTTGGACTTAGGTGCCTCAATCAACCTAAGCTCGACTACCCTTTATCTCCAGTTTGGATTTGGGGAGTTGAAACCCACACCTGTGACTATCCAATTGGCTGATAGATCCGTGAAAACACAGAAGGGGGTAGTCAAGGACGTAATTGTTCGGGTTAAGGACTTCTACTTCCTGGTCAACCTTTTGGTCCTCGACATGGAAGTCCCCTAACAGCTACAAAACACACCCATCATCTTGGGCAGACCCTTCTTAGCTATGGCTAAGGTGAACATTGATTGTGACACGAGATGCATGGAAATTGCCTTTAAAGATAAGAAGATGCAATTGGATATCTGATGTAAACATGTTTATATTACATAAAATGTCTATTTATGCATGTTCTTAAGCATAGAATTGCATTACATACTATAAATATTGCATAGCATGCATCATCTTGCACTTAGATTAGTTGAATAAAATGGAGGTTAATTGTCTCCTTTTATGGTCAGAGATAGGGTGATTGTTTATCAGGGCCACGGATCAAAGATCCAACCATATGGATCTGATCAGGGCAATGATTGGAGTTCAACGACTCCAAGATTGCCCTAATTTGATGTCCGTAGCATCAGATAGAGATCGAGGAACCCTAGAAGATCAAGGGCCAAGATGGTGTTAATCCGCACTTCAGACGATGAATCCAACCACACGGATGGATTCGGATCGACGATCGTAGCCTAACGACGTGAAAATTGGCTTAATCCGATACCCGTGGCACCATCTACATCACCCAGAAGATGGATGGCCAAGATGGCGCCACATGGTGCCATCTCGGTCGCCCAACTAGCTGCACGCAACCGCTAAAGCCCTTAGCACCAACGCCTCTTCACCGTTGGATCAAGATCCAACTATTGTGAAGCGCCCGCGCTTAAGTTCTCGACGTAAATGCACCCACAGCGCGTTGGTCGAGCACCTTAACTCAGCGTTGAGGTGCGGGTTCGAGCCGCAGGGCACTTCAATTGGAGCAGGCGAGCGGGTGCTATCGACCGCGCGAGGGAGATCGGGCAGTTGTGCTCGCCCAATCGGATCAACGCGCCATCTGATGTGGCGAGGCGACGCAGCATCGCACGCGATGAGGCGCGCGGATAAGGCGGGCGATGGAGCGCTCTCAGCCGTTTGATCTCACGATCGAACGGCCGAGATTGGAAGATCGTGGATACGCGTTGAGGCACGAGGAGGTGAGCGGGCATGCGCGAGCTGCCCACTACGGCCATGTTCAGGCCTTTAGTGATGGATTTATCCATCACTAAAGGTCCTGAATTAATGATTTTCAACATGTAATGACCAAATTGCCCTCACTCCTTGCAACTATAGAAGGAGACCCCCTCCATAAGTAATTCTCATCCCTTCTTCTCTTCTCTCACCCCTTCCAAAGCTCTAAGAGCTTGTCTCAAACCCAGGATGCTCCTCTGGAGTAAAAATCTTAATTTTTTCCACCTTCTTCCCCCATCGTGGAGCATCCTGCGGTTGTCCTCTCTCTACATTCGAGAAGTGGATCTCGCGACAACAATGATGTGCTGCTTCACTGCCGTTCTTCCTGCTTCATCCTCTTTCTTCCCGTTCTATTCCCTGTCTTCCAGGCGTCTTCCCGTTCGGCTCGTCCTCCAAGCGATTGTCGAGGAGGATATCTCTCTCTCCATTCTTTTTACTACTTTCTAGAGTAGATTTACTGCTTTCTAGTGTAATCATTTCCTGCTTTCTAGTAGTAATGAGTAGTGTAATGAACAATTTTTGATAATGAAATCCATGTTTATTCTACATCCCTTTTGCTTTCATTTGTAATATTCTCTCTCTCTCTTCTATTTACTATTTGTTAAATAGATAACTAGTTTTCAACCAGCTATTCTGTTTCGTGACAAATAAAACAAATGCGTCTTTTTAATCAAATGTCCGCCTCCCTGAGTTCGACCTGGGATTTCTATTCCGGTATAAATTTTATTTGTTGAAAATGAGTTCTTTGCTATTCAAACTACAACGATAGGTTTTCAAAAACAAATTTCGATAGCGTAGTAACTCGTCATTTCAACAATATCTTCAGGGCGGCTAAGTCTTTTGATTGTGGCTGGGTTGAGGAGCATGATCTCGTGGAACCTCTGGTTGAAGATTGCCTCACTCTTAGCTCTTTAGCAGACCATCTGACTCAACCAGTTGATAAATACCCTGACCCATCCCATTCTATGGAGGTTGACCTCTGTAGAGCTATTTACCTTCAGAAACCTCCATTTGAGGAGATTGATGTTGATCAACTCCCGCCTTTCCCTTACCCGTCAAATGTTGTCCAACCTACACCCAAACTAAAGCCTTTGCCCAATAATCTCAAGTATGCCTTCCTAGGACCTGACCAGACCTTCCCTATGATTATCAATGCCCATTTAACTAGGGATCAAGAACTTAGGTTGACAGCAACCCTCTCTGAACATCGACTAGTTGTTGGGTGGACAATTTCTGACTTAAGGGGAATTAGCCCTACCTATTTCACTCACAAGATCTATTTGGAAGATGGGGCTCGACCTTCTTACCAGATGCAGAGGTGATTGAACCCGAGTATGCGAGAGGTTGTTAAAAAAGAAATAATCAAGTGGCTTGACACAGACATCATTTTCCCAATTTCCAATAGTCCCTGGGTGAGCCCCACCCAAGTGGTACCCAAGAAAGCTGGGCTCATTGTGGTCACCAATGACCAGGGCAAATCCATCCCCACCTGCACCGCTACCGCATGGCGGGTGTCCATCTACTATAGGAAGCTTAACGAGGCCACCAAGAAAGATCATTTCCCTCTGCCATTCATTGACCAGATTCTCGAGCTGTTGGCAGGGTAGAAATATGTTTGCTTCCTGGATGGATATTCAGGATACAACCAAGTTGCTATTGCACCAGATGATCAAGAGAAGACCACATTCACTTGCCCATATGGCACATTCGCATTCCTTTGTATGCCATTCGGGTTATGCAATGCACCCGCTACCTTTCGGCATTGCATGCTAGCCATCTTTTCAGAGATGGTGGGTGAATACTTGGAGGTCTTTATGGATGATTTATCCATTTTCGGGAACTCATTCGACCATTGTCTTAGCAACTTGGAAAAGATCCTGAAGTGATGTATCGAGGTCAACCTGGTTTTAAGCTGGGAAAAAAGCCATTTCATGGTTCAGGAAGGGATTGTCCTCGGTTACATTGTCTTGCATAGGGGCATTGAAGTTGATCGAGCTAAGATTGATTTAATTTCCAAACTTCCACCCCCTAGCTTGGTCAAGCAAATATGATCTTTCCTAGGACATGTTAGCTTCTATAAAAGGTTCATTAAGGATTTTTCCAAACTTTCTAAGCCCTTGACTGACCTTCTAGCCAATGATGCCCTTTTTCACACGACACCTGATTGCATCAAGGCCTACAACACCCTTAGGAAAACAGTCTCCACTGCACCTATTTTACAACACCCAAACTGGTCCCAAGACTTTGAGATAATGTGCAACGCATCAGATTTTGCTATCGACGTAGTTCTAGGACAAAGAAGAGAGAAGAAACCCACGGTGATCTACCATGCGAGCAAAACATTGGATGAGGCTCAACGAAATTACACTGTCACAGAAAAAGAATTACTCACCGTAGCCTTTGGGTTAGAAAAGTTCAGATCATACCTTCTAGGATCCCACGTGACGGTTTACACTGACCACTCGGCTATCTGACATTTGTTGGCTAAAAAGGATGCTAAATCCAGGCTCATCAGACGGATCCTGCTCTTGTAGGAATTTGACCTAGAAATACATGACAAAGCTAGGCCCAAGAAAGTTGTAGCCAACCACTTGTCTAGACTTCACTCGGACCACATTGGACCCTCATTACCCTTAATCGACACCTTCCCTAATGAAGAACTTCTAGCCGTGCAAGGAAGGAGGCTACCTTGGTTTGAAGACTTAGTCAACTATCTGGTGGTAGGTTAGACTCCAAACGGCTGGTCCAAACAGCAACAGGATAAGTTCTTGGCTGAAGTCAAGCACTATTTCTAGGATGATCCTATGCTGTTTAGACTATGTGCTGACTAGATCATTAGGAGGTGTATTCCTGAAGAAGTCCAAAGTGTGCTATCCTTCTGTCACGACCAAGCATGTGGTGGCCATTTCTCTGGGAAGCAGATGGCTGCAAAAGTTTTGTAGTTCGATTTTTACTGGCCATCCTTATTCAAGGATGCACACAGCTTTACGAAGACTTGCTCTCAATGCCAGACATTAAGGACTATGACTAGAAAGGATATGATGCCCCTATAGCCCATTCTGATTATCGAGATTTTTGATGTCTGGGGTATCGATTTTATGGGTCCCTTCCTACCATCCAACTACTTCGAGTACATATTAGTCTTAGTGGACTATGTCTCGAAATGGATCAAAGATGTAGCCACCCGAAGATGTGATCATAAGGCTGTCATGGACTTTATTAAGCAAAACATCTTCTCTCAGTTTGGGATATCGAAAGCCATGATCAGTGATGGTGGGAGTCACTTTATTCATGCCTAATTCCTTGCCTTAGAAAAGATGGGGTTACTCACTGCATTGCCACCCCGTATCACCCACAAACAAATGGGCAAACTGAGATCTCTAATAGGCAGATCAAGAATATTCTGCAAAAGACTGTGAGACCTGACCGGAAGGATTGGTCCACACGATTGGATGATGCCTTTTGGGCATACACGAATGCTTTTAAGACCTCGATAGGCATGTCACCTTATCGATTGGTCTTTGGCAAGGCATGCCACCTTCCGATCGAGTTGGAACACCGAGCATTCTGGGCTGTTAAGTAGTGCAATATGGTTCCCAGTTGGCTGGAGCACAAAGGACACTCCAACACTTTGAGCTCGAGGAAATCTGTCGGGATGCTTATGAGAATAGTCAACTTTACAAAGAGAAGATGAAAGTTGTCCATGGTAGACACATTCATAGGAAAACCTTCGAGCCCAATAAGCAAGTCTGGTTTTTTGATGCAAGGCTTAAACTTTTCCCTGGGAAGCTGAGATCAAGGTGGACAGGACCATATTAGGTGGTCAAACCTTATCCCAATAGGGGCAATTGAAATTGTAGATCCTAACACTAGGCAAACCTTCACAGTAAATGGCCAGGGATTAAAACATTTTCTTGCTCAGGTTCCCCCAAAGGAAGTAGTTACCCTCATTGAGGGTTGACACGGAGCTTTGCCAGCTGGAGGCAATAAACTCAGTGCTTCCTGGGAGGCAACCAAGAAGATTCAAACTAATCAAGTACAATGCGACACTCATGTGATTTCTTTCTGTACCCCCTTGCATATATTTATTTGCTAATGAGGACATTGTCCAACTTAAGCATGGGGGTGGTAATTCGCATTCTCTGAGTTTATATTATCAGCTTGAATTGTATATATATATAAAAAGAGAAAATTAGGAAGGAAAACTTAAGCATTAGGAACTTGTCAACTGTAGGAAATAATACGAGAAGAACCTAAACACTTAGATTTTTTATGCCTTCAGGCTCAATCAGCCCAGGTGTCCACTAAAATGTGGATTTAGCCTCGTATCCTCACAACCTTAATTTACATTAATTTGATCAATAAAGTAGGGTGATAAGTATACGACTTATCAACCTGCCCTCTGACTTGGAGGGACTTTTAGTCTAAGCATCTGCACACATTTTTGCATTGACTCACTCCTTGGAGATTCTAATAGAAATTGGGTAGCTAATGAACCTTCTAGAGTGGTATAGCTAGCAAGTTGTCGTGGGTAACAACCCATTGGCCAGTTGTATAGAGCCCAGCCACAGGACCATTCTCTTCTATTATTGCCTCTAGGTAAATCTTAGAGCAGGGAGGCCACCTACTAAACAACAAAAGAAAAAGAAAAGAAAGAAATATAAAAAAAAAGAAATAAAGAAGAAATAAATCAAGCCACACTTCACCGCACAAGTATGGCTGGCAAGTGGTCATGGGTAACAGCCCATTGGTCGGTTGTCCAGAACCCAGCTCACTAAATGCACGAAAAAGCCCAAAACACTTAAAGAAGAAGTGGGGAAGTAGAGCAATCCAGGGAGATATACACTGGAAGCACCCGTGTGTTGACCCCACACAAAATAAAAGTAGGGAGAAAGCTACCAATCGAATAGATACACCTTTAGGAAAGCATTTTTTTTTTCGGTCACCTAGGGGCATAGAAACCCGAAGTTTGTTTTAATTACCGTTGAGTGAGTCTATCACAATCTTCACACCGAGATGCTTAGCACTTAGAGTCTTTTTTGAGTTATGGGTGGGTTGGGTAGTCATAAAAAGTTACCTACACACTCTCAACTCCAAAAATCCAAAAAAATTAGAAAAGATGAAAAAGAAAAAAATATATATATCTGTATATATGCTTTAAAGTGAAGACTTGGGCGATTTGCATTTTGGCAGATATACGAGCACTGTTTAGACTCTGTGGATTAGGCTTTTAGTATATATTTGCTTCTGTTGACAAGCAACATATGTCTAAGTAATCAATTCCTAATTTCGACTGAAAATAATGGCTAGGATAAACCTTGCTAGGGACTAGCAAGGGATGAGCATGCGGGTATGATAACTCTACATCCAATGATGATAATTTCATCAACTAGAGTTAATTTTGAGGATATATGTGCGTTAATGACATACCATAATGGGCTTGGGAGCATTGCATTCATGGTGAATTAAGATTGCTTATAATCAAGGTTTAATGGCTATGTGAGTGCATGTTGAAATAGGCCTCAGATGAACAATCAGACTGCACGGATGGATCTAGATTGATGAACGGAGTCCAACAGACTCGAAATCGCTTAAATTTGACATTCGGAGCTCCCTCAACAAGCCCAAGAAGTTTTGGCCATTGATATGATGATCACCGGCTCACAACGGCCACTTGGCGCCATCCACCATGCTCCCACCGACGCACGCACCCAACCAGCTTCAAATCATGACCATTGGATCTCCATCCAACGGTCGACGACACCCGCGTGCAACTTCGCCTTCGCGACTAATCACCAAGGCAGCATAGCAGGTGAAGCCTCGCACTCACAAGCAAGCGGCGAGCGCTCAAAGCTCTGTACGCTGCCAGATCGCGCTCGACCGAGAGCGCGGTCGATTCCAACTGTCGATGCGGGTGTGAACGGTGCAGATGAAGGCCTGCCCGACACGCGCGATCATGCGCGCTCACCGCACGCGAGGCGCGAACCAACGTACCCAGTCGCTTGCAATCCCAGCCGTTGATGCACGATCGGATGGCTTACGGTGTGAGCAAGCGGATCGCGGGGGGAAGTAGCATCTGCGAGTGTGGCAGGAGGGCGATGTGGCGTGCCCTTAGCCATCCGATGGCGATCCACGCCTCGGATCCAATGGCTGAGGTTGCATAAGCGCGCGTGAGAAGAAGCACAGGCGCACAGATGACGGACATGGGACTTTGGTGACGCTTCTGGAAAGGATATAGTGATGTATTGAACGTCACTAAAGGTCCGTACCTCTTTTGGAAGCCCTCTTCTACTATATAAACCCCGTCAACCACCCCATTCAAAATCATTCAATTTACACACACTCTCCATGCAACACTAGCCCTCTCCTAGCTCCACCAAACACTCCATAGCTGCCCCGAAGTTGTCGAGCTGCTGACGGAACCCCCCTCCATTGCCGTGGCCACCTCGCCTCCTCCTCACACTCTCTCTTACTCTAGTTTTATGTTGCACTATTTCAAGATATCATCTATTGTTGTATTTATAAGCAAACTCTAATTGCATGCTATATGTTAGTGTTGCTTCTTATATCGTAGTTCACATCTCCTTAAAGTGATTGTCATGTTTTAAATGCAAGCACTAACCCTACTCTCTCTCTCTCTTTCTCTCTTTCGCTCTTGTTTTCACAAGCAAACCAGGCTACCATTTTGTGACACCCAAAGAGATTAAAACTAATCTGATTCCATGCCTCCCTGAGATCGACACTTGGACTCACCAAATCCAAATCTTAAATTAAAACCGACGTCACAAATGCATGCTACAATGACATAATTAAACCAATGCATTCCGCACGCGTTACATGTGGTTGAGAAGATGAGCCCTAAAATTGACTAATTGTTGAGTCTCCTTAGTGTGAGAGAACAACAAAAAATATGGCTAAGTGTTGAGTGCATGAGTCTGTGTGTGTTGTATATATATATGTATATGTATAATAAATAAAATGTATATATATATATTGTATACAAGTATGTGTGTATAGTATATATATATAGAATATAAATAGAGTAATATATGCATTCTTGAGCCTTATGTATATATATAATTTTCAAGGCTTTAGTGACATATGTATCCGTCACTGTAGGTGTATACATATATTAGTAAATATAGTTCTTTTGCCTTATGTTTTCTATATATATTTCATAAGGTTATAGTGACACTTCTACATGTTACTGCATATATAGTATATGTTATTAGAGTTATTAGTATATGTTAGTATATTAGTTTATATTAGTAGTTATTTTTGTACCTATACTTAGGTATTATTTAGGATAGTTGTACATAACTAACATAGAGTAATCATACTTAGTTTTTGATGCCTGTTTAGTTGTAAATATGTTTAAGGTATTGTAGTGAGTATTAATTGATTCTTTTGTACATAATTAACTAATTCATTCATTCTTTGATTAATTGATTCATTTTGTAAATATAATTGACATTTTTGGAATAAAAGAATACTTTTGGAACATACAGTGTGATGTATATCCATAAGTACCTCATAGTGAATGACATGGAATAAATCAGTAAAAATTATGTAAATAAATAAAATGATACGACATCTGTTTTCATTGTGACAGCTATACTATGATAACAACACTATTAAAACATCATTTTTAACATGCAGTCAGTCTTTGTGACCATACACAAAACCATGCACTTACTAAGCTCAACCTACTAGGGAAACCCAACCTAATGATCTTGCTCTGGTCCTCAGAGAAATGTGGGAAATGAATCTGAGCCATAAAGAGGAAATGAATTAGCTGAGGACTGAATTGACGGGACGAATGGATCAATTAGTAGATTTTAGACTGGGATGCTTCCATCCCAACTAGTCCCTAGCCCTAGAAATTATTCTAAGAACTCAAGACAGAATAAGGAGCCACAACCTTAAGCCCAAGTGATTAACCTTGCTCCCCCTACTCCTCCTGGATTCACCCATATTCCTAATTTGGTTAATCAAGCCTTGCCTATTTTCCAAAACCCACCTTAAGGATCAGCCTCTGATTATAATGCCTCTTCTAGTGCTGTTACTCTGAGAAGTGGAATTAGACCCTAGGATATAATTTGACCTATATCTAATAATCACAAGGACCTTGGTCAACCTAACATGGTTGACCAATCTGAAGATGATTCTAGCAAGGCCTAGGAACCTATTTCTCTTGATTTTGATTATGTTCCTTATCCTGAGGCCTTAGAAAAATCTAGGAAGAAGAAAAAGGCACTTGCTAGCAATGAGGAGTTGTGATGGGAACACCATCAAGAGCCCTAACTGGCTCATTTTGACCCAATGAAGAGAATAAAAGCTCCTACATAACCTATCGAAGGTCATAATTCACTGCACAATCATTCTGAGAGTAAAATAATAAACTAGGGTTAAAACTATAATTTTACCAATGCAATGCAACCATGGGTTTTCTCAAAGGCTAAACAAAGGTCAAAGGGTCTTAATAAGATAATAAGTGGGTTGAATCAGATAGAAAAGGGTTCATGTGAGTTTTGGGAATTAAATGACTTCTCGAAATCCTAAAATAGACCCACTTAATTAACCAATGTTTTCGTCAGGATAAAATTCACCTAAACTCTCTAAAAATCATAGAAAAATATCCTCTAGGGTTTAGCACCTTCAATTCGGACATTGGAACCCTTCTTGACCTAGAATGGGGTCTCAGATAGATATTTGCCCTAAATTGGGTTTTTGCAGAAATTACCTAGTCAAACATGATCTAACCTAAAATCCAACTTCACCATTAGATTCCTTAAGTCCAAATTAGGTTTTTATCAAAATTTGGACTTAAGGGGAATTCATCTTGACCCACTTTGCAAATAGGTCCAGTTTAATTACATTTGTACCCCTATCTTTCAAAAACCCTTACAATCATCCCCCTAGCTTTCTTATCATCTTCACAAATAGGTCTCTCCACCATTATAGTGGAGGAATCCTACTCTGGCGAGCTTTGAAAGGAGGTTTCTCCTTGATTGCTCAGAGAATCCCTTCCAAAATTGGAAGGGAGATCCTCTGAGTAATCTCCTCCAATCTGAACCCATTTGTGATCCATAAGTGTTTCCCAATCTCTCATGCGAATGCATGAGAGATTTGGGTCCTTTGAAGTTGCCATCTCCGTCGACCATGCCTTTCTTGGAAGCTTGGCTTCCAAGCACAAATCCTTCTCTAGAGACCTATTTAAGACTCCCCAGATCCAACCTCATTTCCTCAACTTGAAATTAGGCTGGATTCCCTCCATTCTTCTCTCCTCGCCGGCCACAACTCTCCGCAAGCTTCAGCGGCTTCTCCCTCGCTCTCTCGTCGCCCAACCATAATACCAGTGGTCGGGTAGTCTTCCTCTCATTCATCCGCATCACGCAACACTGGCCGACGTTGCCTCTGCCCCATCTTCGCTGCTGCCTCACCTACGGAGATATTCGTCTTCCCCACGTCCGGCGACCATACCAGTGTGGGTTCTCTATCCCTCTTCGTCCCTTAGAGGTAGGTCTCAGACTCTCTCTCACACTCCCTTTCCCTCTCTCTATTTCTTTAAACGACCCACCAACACCACTAACTACCATCACCTTCCCCACCTCCGGCGAGGTGCTCCCGTTGCTCCGCGCCTCCATCCACCTCGCTAACCACCCTACAACCTCGGCAATGCCTCACTGATCAATTCCCCCTACTCCATTCACTCCATCGACCACCCAAACGCACCCTCGAACATACCCACTTACATGCCCACAGGAAGCCCTAGATACGCCACCACAGCTACCCACACGCCACACCAACCACCCCAGCACATTCACTGTGCTCTGGCGATGCTCCATGAGCGCTCTGACGAGGGTGTGAGGCTGTTTTTGTGTTCCCAGGTTCAAGCACCCATCTGCCATTGTTGCGGAGCTTGAAGCGAGGTTGAAGCTACGCTCCAGGTGCTGCTGCTCCAGGTGATAGTCCCAGGCGGTGCGGACTTGAGGCACGCACACATCTAGGCCTTTGATTGGAGTCGAGAGCAGCTGCAGCCTCGTGATTTGAGGAAGACATCCTGCTGCTGCGGTGCGTAAAGAAAGGTGGGACATTTAGTCCCATCTCGGAACTAGAAGAGAGCCCGTGTGCGCATAAGTTGAATTTGCGCCATAGCTTTATCGCCTCCAAACCACGGGGTGAGGTCCCTCTCACCAGACCTACTCGGCCTTGTCCACGGCACTGCCCATGCAGACCTGGCTGACCTGACTCGACCTGCACTCCTCGCCCACCACCTCACGCCGGTGGGCTTGGTCCCGGGTACGTACCCGACTCGATTACCCGAATACATGTGGCTCTGGGAAAGTGGAACCTATGAGAGAAAGAGAGGAGAGTTGCACGCGGGTAGGGGTAGGTTTTATTGAAGGCTAAAGAGAAAGAGAAGCTGAAGGAAGAACAAGGAAAAGCTAAGGAAGAAGGAAGATAGAGGCCGAAGAAAAAGAGAAAGAAAGAGAAGAGGCAGCCGGCAGAGAAAGGCAAAGGAAGAGAGAAGGCAAAAGGTAGAGAAAGATCGTAAAGGAAGAAGAAGACAAGAAGCCAAAGGCAAAGAGAAAGAAGAGAAGGAGTAGAAGCAGAAGAAGGAAGAAATAAGAAGAGCCGTAGAAGAGAAGTAGAGAAGAAGAAAAAGAGAAAGAAAGACAGCAAGGAGAAGACAGAGGAGAAGAGAAGAAGAAGAAGAATCAAAGAAGGAGAAATCAAAGCAAGCACTATAGCACACAACTTTTAAGATGTCTGATTGCAAAATTAGACGTCCAATTTTCATATTCTCTCCATTATTTTATCTACAATTATTTTTACTCTTCATATACTCATGCTTTACACTCATAATTAGATTTTGGGTAGTATTATGTGTTCAATTGACATTTATTATTGAGATTAGTGCGTGAATTACATTTTCTCCTTGTGTTCGACCTCGGAATATATTCGAGTAATAAAATTGTATTGGTTTTGAATGCTTTTTCGGTTGTACTATAATGCAATACTTTTAAAACCCGACTTAGTGCTCTAAACATTTTGGCGCCGTTGCCGGGGAGGAACATGCAATTCACCACTATTCTCTACATTATTTGATTATATTTGTGCACTAACTTTGCCCTATTTGCTTTATTGTGATTTTGCGAGGTGCTTCACGAGGAGATCTCCCACGCAAATCAACAACTCCAGGACAGGTAACTTCTCTATTCTTCCCTAATCAATCTCCTAATCTTGGGAAGACAAAAAGGAAACAATCAATTAAGAATCACCTGCCTTCTTTTCATAGTAATTATCATTTAAAAGGCAAGTTTCTTGATTTGCGAAATTTTTTCAAATCTTATTGAAGTTGAAGCGATTCTATTTAGAGTTCCTACCCCAAAAATTCCTGTGCCTATTATGGACTACGCTTAAATTCTAATCTTCTTGGACTATGCATTTCTTGTTTGAAGTCCAAGTAGAACATTTTTTCAAAAGAGAACTTGGAAATAAAGCCAATTAGGGTTTCAATTTTTAGGGTTTTGGAGTGCTAGTTCACACTTACCTACATAAAAGGAAACAAACCCACCCATATTTGTGTGCTACCCAAGCCCTTGATTGAAAAGATCTAATCAAGAAAAACCCTAAAATTAGACTCTAAACTCACTTGAACCTTAAAATACTTGGCCTTAATAATCTGGGAGTCAAATCAGGGTGATTCCTAGGTCTTAACCTGGAGTCGTTATGCCATCTTTAGGGTAGGTCAGGTAAAGTTGGACTACATTGTAGGCCAACCAACCTCCAATTAGGTCACAAGTGAAAACAACTGCTAATTCAAGTGAAATCAAAGGCACAAATTATGATATAAAGCTGGTAGACTTAAGAGGTTAAGGTTTCCATTCTGGTCTACTTGGACCCTCAGTGACAAGAGAGGTCGGGTGGGGGAAACCCTGTAACCTGTGGGGGCGCTCTACCATGTAGGGGTCTTTGCGGGATTCTCCCTCTCTGGCTGCCCAGGTAATTATCAGGTGGATGGCTTTTTGACTAAGGGGTATCATCTGCCCCGAAACTCTATAGTCATTCATAAATCTTTGGGTGCCTTGATTGGGTCAACATCACATCCAGTTCCTCATCCCTTCTATTTAGAGCACACACACATATTTTCATTGGGAATCTCTTCCAGATCAAATCACTTCATTCTAAGACTTGAATTTTGATTCTACATCTTGATTTCACCATCTGATTCAAATATGCAGCTTGGTTAGTTAGGAAGACCATTGAAGAAACCTGAATCACAAAGATCCATGAGAGATAGAATGGTTGAGGATGCCCTTGAATTTTATGAGATTGAATACAAAACCTCAAAACCCATAGAAGACATTCAGGTTAGTGTATCAACAACAACAACCTTCATCATAAACTATGCCCAATTGTTATTAACAGAAGCAACAAATGGATCAACTCGGGATATTCTCATAACAGGATACATTGAGATAGAAAAATTGCATAACTTTGAATATCTCCAATGCATGACAAATTCTGTACTTTGGAAAAAACACCGAGATGATCTTGAAAAATGGGAAGAGATGATGAAATTGTTAAAATAAGTTATCGATAAAAAATACCCATACATGCCCCAAACAGTTAATGAAACATCTTGGACTAATAGTGAGGATCAATCTGATTTCCCAAAGCCCAGGTTTGAGACACAAGGTTGTTGTGGATTCCCAACCCAGATGGAATATAACCTTCTTGATCTTGAATTAGGTTGGGAAGTCCCAATTGCAGGAAAACACGATTTTGAGCCAGCCCTAGAAAACCAACACCCTGGTTCACCAAGCATAGAATTTCTAGACTCCTATAACAATGAGATTGAATCAGAACCTCTCGAGGGTGTAAATTTCTCCCCTTATTCTGATAAGGTGATCCCTGAAGGCAATTCTGACCTAGATTCTAGTAATTCAACCCACATCCTTAGCCTAGAATCTGGATCTGAATCTTATTGGGAAGATTACAAGGCCCCGTATGACGAAGATCAAAGTTTAAATTGGGATTATGATTCTGGGCCTTTATTTGATGAATATCCCTCTCCAACATCCCCAGAGATACAGATTGATTCCTCAGAAGTCACGCCAATCTACGATACAGAAACCAAGGAGTTGGAAGAGTGGGGTTTTGAATGGGCCTTCCCTACAAGCCAAACACCCGAGCCCAAACCCTATAAGGACACCTTTGCAAGCTCAAAATATACAAATAGGCTAGACCCAAGTCATGTTGCTGAATCTACATCTTGTGATTTGTTCTATGGTGGAACTTGTAATCTTGAATCAAATTCAAAACTTGATTCTCGCAATTTCTCTGACGATTTCGAATCTTACCATGATTTTGGAGAACCATTGTTTCCTGACAACCACGAGCCAATCTATGACCTCAGCTCACATGATTCATTCTTCGACTCTGACTTTGAGGTCCCTAATCCCGAGATCATTGATCTAAATCCAGGTTCCATTGAGATGGGATCATTTCCTTTCGATCCTCAGGAATCAAAACCAAAAAATGCCGAGAGTGACTACAATCCAGAATTTGAATCTTTTCTCGACTCAGATTTTCTTCATCCTATAAATACTCTTTAGGCATTCACTTTTGAGTTTGCTGGTTACTATGAGGACTCTCTAAATGAACCCACCTTTAAACCTTTACTAGAAGAGCCCTCGTACACAATTCTTATTGAAGCCACCTCCTCTACATATACGGAACCGATTCAAATTCATTTTCAACCTCAACCCGCAACTAGACTCAATCTATTCTGATTCCCCTCTTACTGAGCCGATTGTAGATGATTCGCCTCCACATTTTTGTCGGGTTTCGGACATCGATCAGACTACAAAACATGCCCCATCCTTCTCTGATCACTCCTGTAGGGTCCCCACATTACCCACTGATTCTTTTTCATTTAAGGATACCTACTCTGACCAGGATGATTCGACTTAGCCAAACCGTAGCTTCACACTTCCATATCATTCTGAGCTTCACAGCATATGTTGGGTTCTGCATCTCTTGATCTACACTTATCAACCCACCAGATTGATTGGGTTTGGACTGCATCATCAGCCTGTTGATCTGAACAAGCACCTGATTGGACCAACCGGACTTTTGATCAAGGTGCTTGCTCTACAAAACTCATCTAATTTGACCACTCCCGCTCCATACCATCTCTCGCTCGGTTCAAGGCATTGAATTTAGCACTTAACGGGAGGCAACTTGTCACTCCAAAAATCTGAGATCCTTCTGATTATCCTTTTGTACTTCACGTCTATTGCACCTGGAGTTCTATTTTAAAACAGCCGATCCCACCTCTGGTACACGTGCCAAAGCTTGAAATCGTCCATAGCAGTCATTTCTGACATGTTTGCCCACCCGATAATCATGTTCTAAATTTCTGAACCCAAACCTGTTTCATACCCTCCGTTTACAACGAGGACATTGCAAAACTTAGGCATGGGGGTGGTAAAGTGCAAACATACAAAAATCAAAGTTCGGAAGGGTTCTCACAAAAAATCACATATTCCAAAAATACCAAAAAAAAATAAAATTATGAAAAAGAACAAACAAATGAGAGGAGAGAAAATTTTGAGGCCATACAAATCTTGAGGAGAAAAAGGGGAGAATAAAAAAAAAATGTTAAAAAGGAGCACAAGTTGAAAAGAAAAAGAAGAGAGATAGTCATTAGTAAGAAATTAAAGAATTGACTTAGCTCTAGACCATAGCAAAAGAAAGAAAATGAAAAAAGCAAAAAAGTGCTAATGAAATACAGAAGAGATTAGTAGGAACGCTGATCTTAGGCCTCTTGGGCTATACTCTTAGTCTTAAAATTCAAGTATCCACTAAGATCTGGATAGTCTTCAAGAGGTTGGGGAAAATGCGAAACTTAAATATTAGGCCTAAGGCTTAGGGAGTATTCAGCCTTGTTAACTGACCTCTAGTTTACGGGACTCGGTAACCTAAGCACCCCAATCCACACACAGTCTGGTTTAGTGCGCATAAGTATCGAAATCATGCAAATGCATTTAAATTATTCAGAAAAAGTCGCTTAGAGTAGGAGTGGCCGATCAACACAAGTTGCTTTGGACGAGTTCCCAGCGCGAAGAGGCGGGAAATTCCCCTTGAAGATGCGCAATGACATATCATCTCCTCGGTGCTTGTCTCCTAGGATATTTACATATCATACCGGGTGCATGTAAGCACCTTGTGCTGGTTCAGATGCCATGGGCGACATTATCCCGAAATATCGATTACCAAGGTTTGGATTTAGCTACAGAATGCCATGGGCGGGATTATCTCGAAATCTCGAAAGCTAGGGCTTTGGGGGTTTCCATGAGCGATGCTATCACGAAGCATCGATTGCCATGGACCCTTCGAGGATTGATGATGAAGACTAGGAATCCGATACAGACCATGTTATGAAGCCAATCCGAAGCTAGAAATAGGAAGAAAAGAGAGAGAAAACTCTCCAAACAAAGAAAATTCCTCTGTCTCTTTCTTACAAAAATGCACTGCAAATTGAACCAAGATTAAAATATGTTACAAGCATGGGTGCTTTAACTGCGGAGTCCAACAAACCTTAGGATAGTTCCTATGGGCCTTAAAAGCCTTTGCGGCAGACTGAGGCTAGAGCTGGTCAGGTCCAGATTTTGGTTGGTACTTGAGTACCTCTAGGCCTACCATTAGCATTCTAGCCTAATCCACAGAAGAAAGCACACACCACAATTTTGAGCATCAAAAAGATTACATGGTCTAGAATCAAAGTTAAAACCTTAAAATTTTGCTAAGGGACTAGCAAAAGCTAGGCATGGAGGCATGATGGGAACACCATCATGAGCCCTAGCTAGCTCATTTTGACCCAATGAAGAGAATAAAAGCTCCTACATAACCTACTGAAGGTCATAATTCACTGCACAATCATTCTGAGAGTAAAATAAGAAACTAGGGTTAAAATTGCAATTTTACCAATGCAGTGCAACCATGGGTTTTCTCAAAGGCTAAACAAAGGTCAAAGGGTCTTAATAATATAATAAGTGGGTTGAATCAGACAGAAAAGGGTTCGTGTGAGTTCTAGGAATTAAATGACTTCTCGAAATCCTAAAACAAACCCACTTGATTAACCAAGGTTCTGGTCAGGATAAAATTCACCTAAACCCTCTAAAAATTATATAAAAATATCCTCTATAGTTTAGTACCTTCAAATTGGCCATTGGAACCCATCTTGACTTAGAATGGGGTCTCAGATAGATATTTATCCTAAATTAGGTGTTTGCATAAATTACCCAGTTAAACATGGTTAAGCCCAAACTCCAACTTCACCATTGGATTCCTTAGGTCCAAATTAGGTTTGGACCTAAGGGGAATTCATCTTGACTCACTTTGCAAATAGGTACAGTTTGATTACCTTTGTACCCCTATCTTTCAAAAATCCTTACAATCAACCCCCTAGCTTTCTTATCATCTTCACAAATAGGTCCCTCCGCCATTATAGTGGAGGAATCCTACTCCAGTGAGCTTTGAAAAGGAGGTTTCTCCTTGATTTCTCAGAGAATCCCTTCCAAAATTGGAAGGGAGATTCTCTGAGTAATCTCCTCCAATCTGAACCCATTTGTGATCCATAAGTGTTTCCCAATCTCTCATGCGAACGCATGAGAGATTTGGGTCTTTTGAAGTTGCCATCTTTGGCGACCATGCATTGCTTGGAAGCTTGGCTTCCAAGCACAAATCCTTCTCCAGAGACCTATTTAAGACTCTCCAGATCCAACCGCATTTCCTTAGCTTGAAATTGGGCTGGATTCCCTCCATTCTTCTCTCCTCGCCGGCCGCAACTCTCCGCAAGCTCCGGTGACTTCTCCCTCTCTCTCTCGTCACCCAACCACAATACCAGTGGTCGGGTTGTCTTCCTCTCATTCATCCGCATCGCGCAACACCGGCCGACGTTGCCTCTGCCCCATCTTCACCGCCGCCTCACCTATGGAGGTATTCATCTTCCTCATGTCCGGCGACCATACCAGTGTGGGTTCTCTATCCCTCTTTGTCCCTTAGAGGTAGTTCATAGACTCTCTCTCTCTTACACTCCCTTTCCCTCTCTCTATTTCCCTAAACGACCCACCGATGCCATTGACTACCATCACCTTCTCCACCTCTGGCAATACCTTCGGCGAGGTGCTCCCGTTGCTCCGCACCTCCATCCACCTCGCCAACCACCGTACAACCTCCACAATGCCTCACTGATCAATTCCTCCTACTCCACTCACTCCATCGATCACCCAAACGCACCCTCGAACACACCCACTTACACGCCCATAGGAAGCCCTAGATACGCCACCACAGCTACCCACACACCATGCCAACCACCCCAGCACATTCGCCATGCTCTGACGACGCTCCCTGAGTGCTATGATGAGTCCGCGAGGCTATTTTTGTGTTCCCAGGTTTAGGCACCCATCCGCCATTGTTGCGGAGCTTAAAGCGAGGTTGAAGCTATGCTCCAGGTGATAGTCCCAAGCAATGCGGACTTGAGGCACGCACACATCCAGGCCTTTGATTGGAGTCGAGAGCAGCTGCAGCCTCACGATTTGAGGAAGACATCCTACTGCTACGGTGTGCAAAGGAAGGTGGGACATTTAGTCCCACCTCGGAACTGGAAGAGAGCCCGTGTGCGCATAAGTTGAATTTGCACCATAGCCTTATCGCCTTTAAACCACAGGGTGAGGTCCCTCTCACCCGACTGACCCGGTCTCGTTTGCGGCACTGCCCACGAGGACCTGGCTGACCTGACCCAACCTGCACTCCTCGTCCACCACCGCACACCGGTGGGCCTGGTCCCGGGTACGTACCCTTCCCGATTACCCGAATACGTGTGGCTCTGGGAGAGCGGAACCTAAGAGAGAAAGAGAGGAGAGATGCGTGCGGGTAGGGGTAGGTTTTGCTGCAGGCTAAAGAGAAAGAGAAGCTAAAGTTGAAGGCAGAGAAGGAAGAAGCTGAAGGAAGAACAAGGTAAAGCTAAGGAAGAAGGAAGATAGAGGCCGAAGAAAAAGAGAAAGAAAGAGAAGAGGCAGCTGGCAGAGAAAGGCAAAGGAAGAGAGAAGGCAAAAGGTAGAGAGAGATCATAAAGGAAGAAGAAGACAAGAAGCCAAAGGTAAACAGAAAGAAGAGGAGTAGAAGTAGAAGAAGGAAGAAATAAGAAGAGTCGCAGAAGAGAAGCAGAGAAGAAGAAAAAGAGAAAGAAAGACAGCAAGGAGAAGACAGAGGAGAAAAGAAGAAGAATCAAAGAAGGAGAAATCAAAGCAAGCACTGTAGCACAAAACTTTTAAGACGTCTGATTGCAAAATCAGACGTCCAATTTTCATATGCTCTCCATTATTTTATCTACAATTATTTTTACTCTTCATATACTCATGCTTTACACTCCTAATTAGATTTTGAGTAGTATTATGTGTTCAATTGACATTTATTGCTGAGATTAGTATGTGAATTCCATTTTCTTGCTGTGTTCGACCTCGGAATATATTCGAGTAATAAAATTGTATTTGTTTTAATCACTTTTTCGGCTATACTACAATGCAATACTTTTAAAACCTGACTCAGCGGTCTCAATATTTTGGCGCTGTTGCCGGGGAGCAACGCGCAATTCACAACTATTCTCTACATTATTTGATTATATTTGAGCACTAAATTTTCCCCATTTGCTTTATTATGATTTTGCGAGGTACTTCACGAGGAGATCTCCCTCCTAAAAGCTAGTTGTGTTATCTTAGAAAATCTTCCTCCTAAAAGAGGAGACCCTGGAGCACCCTTGATTTCTTGCACAATTGGAGATTTTACCTTTGATTGGGTGCTCCTTGATTTAGGTGCTTCAATTAACCTGATTTATATGAAAAATTTGGATTAAGTGAACTTAAATCTACCTCTGTGACCCTTCAACTTGCTGACAGATCTATTACCAAACCCAAAGGAGTCCTAAAGGATATTATTGTCAAGGTTAGAGATTTTTATTTCCTGGTGGATTTTCTAGTCCTTGACATGAATACACGCATACACCCCAATTATTCTCGATTGTGAGAATGGATGTATGGAAATATCTTTTGGAGATAGAAAGTTACAACTAGATATCTTTAAGGCAGGCAAGAAATTTGAGGATTGTGAATTTATTGATGATCAAGATGATGTTGATGAATTGATGGCTATGAATTTGATTGAGAACCTATTAGAAGCCAACCTGACTAAATCAGCTTAGGAGGGTGATGATTTGCTCTATACTTGATGGTAACACCATCATGGACCTTAACTAGCCACAATTAGTCAGGTTTGAATGATAAAAGCTCCTACCTAATCATCTGAGGGTCATAACTCTGCAACATTCTGATTTGAGAAGAAAATAGGGACACATGGTTAATTCTACAGTTTTAATAGCACATCACAAATACAGAATAGTCACGGGATCACTCAGGGGTGAATTAAATGTCAAGTGAGCACAAAAGTCTAAAAAGTGGGTTCATACTAACTGAAACAGGGTTTCACACATTTCAAGAACGAAAATAATACCAAAAGCCTTAATTATCAACCCTACTTAAATTGAAGAGGTTATGGTCAGGATAAAATTTATCTAAACCTCCTAAAATTCCTAGAAAAATATTCTAAGAGGTTTGGTACCTTTGGTTTGACCATTTGAACCCATTTTGTTTTAACATAGAATAGAGTTCAGACGAGAATTTGCCCTAATTTGGGCTTCTGTGTAATTTGACTAGTTAAACATGGTCAAAACTTAAATCCAAGTTTACCATTAGATTTCTTGGGTTCAAATTAGGTTAACATCAAAATTTGGGCCTAATCAGAGTCCATCTTGATCCAGTTTGTAATTTAGTCCCTAAAATCTCTATTCCTTACATTCAAAACCCTAACTTTCAATTTCCCTTACATCCATGCCCCTAACTTTTCATCATTCTTTCGATTAGATCACTGTCGCCATTGATGGTGTGAAAGCACTTACACGAGATTTGAGGGAGGATTTTTCCCTCAGATCATATCCAAATCCCTCCAAAATTGAAGGGATTGATCTAGAGATGATTCTCGACCATTTGAACCGACTCAAGGATCCTAAATTGATCCCTAGAGATCAAGTGAGCTCGAGATTTTAGGGAAACTTTCCCCTAAAATCATGGACAAATCAAGCTCTTTCCTTGCTTTAGGGCTCAATTTTGAGCTCTATAAAGAGCCCTCGAGTTCCCTGCTTCTTCCTCAACCAAGAATAGGTTGAAAATCCCCTCTCTTCTCCTTCTCCAGCCACTGCACCTTGCACTTTGGTGAGCTTCTCCAACTCCCTCATTTGGCCAGCCAACCACCAAATAGGGTGGCCCTCCATCTTCCCCTCTTCTATGCGACCGAAACCAGCCAAAGTTTGGCTGCTCTCCGTTTCTTGTTCCTCGTCGACACCTCACCGTCGACTTCATCTTCTTCGCGTTTGGTCGCCAACGCCAGACGCATCTTGATCTCTCTCACATCCTAAGCTCCCTCACCTTCTTCCTTTCCCTCTCTAGAACACCCCTACCCCTTAGACTCTAGGACTGACCACCGGACCACTCTCACTCCTGTCGTCTTCTCTACCTTCGACAGAGGCTCCGGCGAGCCCGCACCACCGCCACACTTCACAAAACAACACACCAACACAACCACTACCACTCTCACCTTCCACGGATCAAAAGCCCCAACTTAATTTGGAGCTTTGATCCGTGCATCGCCTCCCTAACCAAACCTACCTCTCTCACCTTCTCCGTCACTAATGACCCTCTACTGACCACCATACGCCTCAATACCACCACCACTATGTTCCTTAGGATGCGATGAACCCCTTGAACATACTAATTGGGGTTTTTAGCTCTTGTTTTGATCTCTAGGTCTTCCCTGGACATCCGCTGCTGCCTCCATCTTCCTCGACATCGATCGCCTCTCTTTAGCTGCCATCAGTTCTAATACTGTGTCCTCTCAACGCGCTTGTTTTCATGAAACCATCGTTGTTTAGAAAATCTGTCGTAATATAGTTAACAAAATCACATAAATACTTAAATTTATAAAGCTCAGAATCAAATTGGAGTTTGAGGTCATTCACAGGGAGAAATTATGGTAGTTCAATTCACTAATCACAATATAAGAAATGATATGCAATTGAGATCAATAAAATGCTCAAGATAATATTTCAATAAAAAAATAGAGAGTCGATGCAAAAATATTGGGTTAAAAGTGGTGATTTGAATCACCAAATTAACCCTTAAGTTTAAGTTCACAAATTTCTGAAATAAATGAACAGTATCTTCAACCACTTATCACAGTTAAATAGTTAAATATTTCCACAGTAAATCAAAAGCAAGCATTAGCGAGGATCAAACGTCAGTATAAGGCCTCAGATGCCTTAACTCAAACCCTTAAAGAACCAATAGAGGCATAGTAGTAGATCACCAATAAAGGTGCAAGGGCCTTAGAAGCCAAGTGTTGAGAAGGGGAGGGCACGAATCCCAAGGCAGAACAAAACCCGCCCCTTTTCTCTCTGATTCCCTTCTCAATCCTCAAATCGGACCCGGATAGTCAGATCCACTGCCCTGACCCGCGAGGTGTGAGCACAGGCGAGGGTGTGGACAAGCACATGTGAACGCGGGTGCATTTGGGCGTGTGTGTGTAGGGACCTCACCCCTGTGCTCTCGGAGGCGATAAGCCCAGAGCACAAAATCCTCTTATATGCCTCCATGAGCTAGTGATTCCACGATGTGGGACTAAAGTCCCACTTCTTCTCTTCCCGCAACAGCAGCTGATGATGCCTCTAATTGAGGTTGGTGGAGGCTCTAGCAGCTGCAATTGACGACCTAGGGTAGTTCCTAGAACTGGTCTATAGCGCCTGGGGATGGTAGCGCTGAAGAACACGGTTGGGAGATGGCGGGCGGAGCTGGAGAAGGAGGTGGCCGCGATGAAGCTCCGGTGTTCACTTGAAATGTAAAATATGTCCTCTTAGCCTTGTCAAAATAGCTCAAGAGGATTTCCTAGGAGAGGCGAACATGCTGGTGGTGGTGGTGTGTGGTGCGAGCATGTGTGCATGCATGGCAATGGCAGAGAAGGTGCGTGAAGGTGAGGGTGTTCGGCAGGGGTGTGGAGTGGTTAATAGCCCTTGTAAGGTTAGGGATTTTGATCAGGAGGTTGTGGAGATGCTTCTGGGAGTGGTGGCGAGGTGGTTGACGTAGTGGAGTGGGCGTGTGTACTCACTCGAGGTATGCCGATGCTAGGGAAGGCGACGGTAGGGCGGGTGTATAGGTGAGCGAACCTAAAGTCTAAGGGCATAAAGAGAGTCAGGGGAAGGAAAGGAGTCGAAGGGGGGTAGCGGCAGATGAAGAGAGAGTGGAGGCGACGCCGGCTATGATTGGCCGGTGCCAGAGACGAAGACACTTCGGAGAGGAGGACGGCGACGAGGAAGGGGTCGGAGAGCTCCTCGCTAGTATGGTGAGGTGCGGAATGAAGAGATGAAGTGTTTCCCACTGCCTATTGTACGTGGAAGTGGGTGAGGAAGCTAGAGGAAGAGGTTCACCGGAGATGAGTTCGGAGCTGGCCGGAGGTAGAGGAAGAAGGGGTTTTCTAGGCCAAAAACTCGCTAAGGAGCAAGCCATTGCGAGGAGGAACCTTTTAAAGGCCTCGGGGCAAGCTCTAAACAAGGGAAGAAGCTCGAAGAGCTCGAAGCTTCAGGGAAGAAGATCCCTAAATTCGTGGAGTTCTCACGAGCTCTATGGTCCAAATCAAGGTCCAAGATGTTGTTCAACTGATTGGGAAAGTTTTCAGGATCAATCCCTCTAATTTTGGAGAGATTTGGTCGAGAAATAAGGGAAAAATCCTAGATTGAAGGTCGAATGCTTTGGGTTCACACTGTTAATGGAGGAAGGGACCATTTTGAAAAGAACAACTAGAAGTTAGGGGGTTGGAAGCAAAGATTTCGAAACATGAGGGGCTAAATGTAAGAAATAGAGTTTTGAAGGGCTAAATTGCAAACTAGTTTAAGATGGATTCTGATTGGGTCCAAATTTTGTTACAAATATAATTTTGACCCAAGGAATTTAATGGTGAAGTTGGATTTTACTTTGGACCACGTTTGACTGGAAAATTTGCATAACAACCCAAATTAGGCCAAAATTTCATTTAAGACTATTCAAGGTCAAAATAGGTTCAGATGATCAAACAAAGGGTACCAAACCTCTTAGAATATTTTTCTATGAATTTTAGGAGGTTTATATGAATTTTATCCTGAGCAAAATCTTATTAATTTAAGCAAGTCTGAAATTAGGATTTTGTGTTATGATTCGGTTCTCGAAATGTGTGAAACCCCGTTTCTGTCTGTATGGACCCACTTATGAGACTTAAATTCTTATTTGACCTTCAATTTACCCCTGTCAAACCCTGTGGTTATTTTATGTTCATGATATGTTGTTAAAATTGCAAAATTAACCCTGATTCCCTATTTTCTTCTCAAATTAGAATATTATGGAATTATGACCCTTAGATGATTATGTAGGTGTATTTATCCATCAAACCTAACTAAAAGTGGCCAGTTAGGGCCTATGATGTTGTTCCCATCATACCCCCATGCCTAGCTTTTGATAGTTCCTTAGCAAAATCTTATGGATCAAATCAGGTCTCTAGGTCAGAGGTCATCATCAGCATGCCTTACTAAGCTGGATCTCTAGAAATTAGATCAAAATACCAACAATAGGCCTAGAGATACCCAAGTACCAGTCATGATCTAGACTTGACCAGCTTTAGCCTGAGTTTGCCGCGAAGGTTTCTAAGGCCCGTAAAAATTACTTAGAGGTTCGTTGACCCCAGCTGTTAAAGCACCCATGTATAGATGTAACATGTTCAGGTTTAGTTTGCCAGTGCATTTTTGTAAGACAGAGATAGAGAAGGATTTTTTATTTTGAGAGTTTTCTCTCTTTTTCTTCTTAGATTTCCCTAAATCTAGCCTTGGATTAGCCCTAAACATGATCTATATTGGATTCCTTGTCCCCACCATCAATCCTAGAAGGGTCCCTTGCTTTCAATGCTTTGGGATAGCATCTCCCATGGCAACCCCTAGAACCCTGGCTTTTGACACTTCGGGATAGTGCTGCCCATGGTGTTCTGTAGCTAAATTCAGGCCCTAGAAATTGACATTTCAAGATAATCCCACCCATGGCACCTGAACCAGCACAAGGTGCTTACATGCCCTCGGTAAGATATTTAGATATCCTAGGAGACAAGCATCGAGGAGACGATATGTTATTACGCATCTTCGAGGGAAATTTCCTACCTCTCCATGCCAGGAACTCATCCAATCAACTTGTGTTGTCGAGCTGCTCCTAAGCTAGATCTTCGAGAGAATTATTCAGAACACAACACTTTTGGCATGATTTCTTTACTAAGCTCACTGAACCAGACTAGTGTGTGGTTTTTGGGTGCTTGGGTTACCAAGTCCCGCAAACCAAAAGGCAGACAACGAGGCTGAATAATCCCTAAGCCTTAGACCTACTACATCAGCCTTGCACTTTCCTCAACCTCTTGAGGATTAATCTGGATCTTAATGAATACGTGAGTGTTTAAGCCTTAAAAATAAGCCCAAGAGGCATAAGGTCGGTGCTCATCACTAATCTTCTAAGTTTTCAGCTTTCCAGATCATAATTCATCATCCGTCCAACCTAGAAGTTAGGTAAGTTCCATACTCAATTTCAAGGGATTATCTCATTCTTTTCTTTTTGTTTGCTCCCTGTTTTCTCTTTTCTTTTCTTCTCCTCAATTATTTTTCATTCATTTCAAATTGACCTCTCCTATAGGCCCACAAGGCTTTCGGAAGGTGGGCAGACCAATCCTTCCTGTTAGGATGAACAGTGACCTGAAGGATCTTCTTGATCTCATGATTTGACAATTCTACCAATCCATTCATCTGGGGATGATATGGAGTTGAAATATGATGCAATACCCCATACTTTTTCATTAGGAACTGGAAGTGCACATTCGCAAGGTGGGTCCCTCCATTAGAGATGATAGCTCGTGCAACACCAAATCGAGGAAAGATGTGTTGATGAATGAATTTTATCATGACTTTATGATCATTGGTTCGGGTCGGGATGGCTTTGATCCATTTGGACGTAGTCCACGACTAGGAGAATGTACTCGAAACCACCAAATTTTGGGAAGGGACCTATGAAATCAATCCCCTAGATGTCGAAGATTTCACACATGAGAATCGACTGTAAAGGCATCATGTCATGATGGCTCATGTTGCCTAAGGTCTGGCAATGAGTGCATGCCTTATAATAGTCGTGTGCATCTTTGAAAATCATGGGCCAATAGAATCCGCTCTGGAGGACTTTAGCTGTGGTTTTGTGTCTATAAAAGTGACCACCGTAGGCCTAGTCATGCCAGAAGGACAAAATGCCATTAATCTCTGATTCCAGAGCACATCTTTTGATATTTGATCAGCACCAATGCGGAATAGGTACAGATCTTCCCAAATAAAGTATTTGGCATTTGAAAATAGTTTGTCTTTCTTGGCCCTTGGCCAATCAGATAGAATCTGATGCGATGCTAAATAGTTCACCACATTAGCATACCAAGGAAGTTCCGAATCGACTGTCAGGAGGTGCTCATCCCAAAAATGCTCTGTGATAGGTCCAAAAGGGTCAATGATTGAAGAAGGAAGACAAGATAAGTGGTAAGCTACCACATTATGCTTTTCCACCTTGTCGTGAATTTCAAGATCGAATTCTTGCAACAGCAAGATCCAGCGGATTAATCTAGGCTTTGCATCCTTCTTCATGAGTAAGAGTCTCACTCCAATGTGATCCGAGTAAATGATGATGTCGGAACCCAGGAGGTATGACCTTAATTTCTCCAGGCCAAATACTATAGTCAGCAGCTCTTTCTCCATAATGATATAATTATGCTGTGCCTTGTCAAATGTCTTGCTGGCGTAATATATGACTACTAGTTTTCCTGTCAATTTTTTGACCCACCACCACTCCTACTATGTAGTCAGACACATCACACATGATCTCGAAGGGTTGAGACCAGTTAGGAGATTACAGGATTGGTACTTGGGTGAGTCAGTCACATAGGATCTCAAATGAGTGAATGCACTCACTAGATATCTCAAATGACGTGTCCTTCGATAGGAGATTCGTCAAAGGGCGCACGATCTTAGAGAAATCAGGTATGAATCGACAATAAAATCCAACATGCCCCAGGAATGATTTGATGTCTTTGACCGAGTTAGGCACAGGTAGCTTGGAAATCAGATTTACCTTAGCTTAGTTGACATGGATACCTCTCTCAGAGACAAGGTGTCCAAGTACGATGTCCTCAGGAATTGTGAAGTGGCTCTTTTCCCAGGAGAGAACCAGGTTCACTTCGATGCATCTCTTAAGGATTTGGACCAAATGCAGGAGGCATTCATCAAAAGATTCACCGAATACCGACAAGTTATCCATGAAGACTTCAAGGTAATTACCTACCATATCTGAGAATATGACTAGCATGCATCGCTGAAAAGTGGCGGGTGCATTGCATAACCCAAAAGGCATCCTGTGGAATGCGTACGTACCATAGAGGTAGGTAAAGGTGGTCTTTTCCTGATCCTCGGGATGAATTACCACCTAATTATATTTGGAGTACCCATCCAGGAAATAGAAAAATCCATTTCCCACCAGTTTCTTGAGAGTCTGGTCAATGAACGGAAGCAGGAAATGATCTTTCTTCGTGGAGGCATTCACTTTCCGATAATCTATGCAGACTCTCCATGAATTCGCAATATGTGTCAGGATGGTCTCTCCAGATTCATTCGTAATCACGGTGAGCCCTGCCTTCTTAGGCACAACTTGGATCGAGCTCACCCAGTGGCTATTAGAGATCAGGTAGATGATACCAACATCTAACCACTTGATGATCTCTTTCTTTACAACCTCTTTTAGATTTGGATTGAGTCTTCTCTTCATCTCTCGAGATGGTCGTGAGCCCTCTTCAGTGTAGATATGATGTGTGCAATATGAGGGGCTTATACTAGTCACATCGTCGAGAGTCCATCCGATGGCTCTTCGATGCTACTGAAGAATAGAAATCAGCTTTGTTTCCTGATTAGGTGTGAGTTGGGAATTGATGATTACAGAAAACATTTGATTAAACCCAAGAAGATGTACTTCAGATGATCTTGAAGGGGCTTCAGTTCCACAACTAGGTTATTAGTAGCAGATGGAGGTTCGGGATGGGCCTCAGAAGATAAAGTGGGAGCTATGGGTGAATCAAGATCAGCTCTGGGCTCCTTTAGCTGTGGGTCAGGATCTTGGGGTTGAGGATCGAGGATAATCGGGTTTTCTTCTGTAATTGGGTCCTTTACCACAGAATTGATGTCGCATACTTCTTCAATTGCCCTACAGTTTGTTCCTTTTTGGGCCTTAAAAGATATCAATCCGTAATGTCTTATTCTCGAATTTCAAATCGATCTGGCCCTCTTCACAGTTGATGTTTGCCCTAGCTGTGGCTAAGAATGGTCTCCCTAAGATGATCGGTGTGTTCCTCAGATTTTCAGGAGTATCCATATCTAAGACAAAGAAGTCCATCGAGAAATAGAAATCTCAAATCTGCACTAGAACATCCTCAAGAATTCTTCTAGGTGACTTGTTCGATCTATCGGCTAATTGCAAGGTCACCTCAGTTGGTTTGAGCTCAGTTTCCTCAAAGTGGTCTAGTAGGGATCAGGTTTATGGAGGCTCCTAAATCTAACAATGCTTGATCGAATTCTAAATCACCATCCTATAGGAGATCAAAGGGGCGCCAGGATCTTTTACTTTTTGTGGGAATTTGCTCAAAATGATTGAGATGACTTGCTCAGATAAAATGATCGGACTCCCATCTTTGTTTCGTGGCTTATGCTTTAGTGTACAGAAATCTTTCAAAATTTTGCATAAGCTGGTATGTGGTGGATCGCATCCATCAAGGGAACCTTTACATTCCATAGGATGCCCTTTGATGATGTAATGCACCAACTACATTCCAAAGGTGTATGTTAGTTGTGTTTTCTGAAATGGTAGGTGATTTTATGGATATATTTATGGATAATTTTTTAGTCTTTGAGGAATCCTTTGATCCTTGCCTATCAAACCTAGATAAGACCCTTAGAAGGTGCAGAGAGGCTAATATGGTCCTTAGCTAGGAAAAGAGCCACTTTATGGTCACTGAAGGAATTGTACTTGCCATGTAGTCTCTCAAAAAGGAATTGAAGTGGATAAAGCTAAGGTGGATACTATATCTAGATTACCTCCTCCAACATCTGTTAATCAAGTGGATCCTTTTTAGGTCATGAATTGGATTCTATAGGAGGTTTATTAAAAATTTCTCCTAAATCGCTAGGCCTTTGAATAACCTCCTATTTAAGGAGCAAGCTTTTGATTTTGATGATTCTTGTCTCAAGGCCTCTGATCTTTTGAAATTTGCAATTACCTATGCTCCAATCTTACAACCACCTAACTGGGAAGCTCCTTTTGAAATAATGTGTGATGCTTCTGATTTTTCCATAGGAGCTGTCCTGGGTTAGAAATTAGATAAAAAGCTCACAATGCTTTATTATGCCAGTAAAACTCTTGATGAGGCATAGAGAAATTATATTACTACTGAGAAAGTACTTAGACCACACTGCACTTAGGCACCTTTTAGCTAAAAATGATGCTAAACCTCGGCTTATTCAGTGGATACTATTACCACAGGAATTCGATTTGGAGATCAAAGATAAAATTGGTTCTCAGAATGTTGTGGCTAACCATTTATCTAGAGTCTTAGTTAAAGACCCTCATCTAGAGTTACCTATCTCTGATTCTTCTTCGAATGAGTCTATCTTGAACATCTCAAGAGGTAAACTCCCTTAGTATGCAGATATTGTGAACTGTTTGGCCTTAGGGAGGGTACCTAATGATTGGTTTAAACAACGGAGAGATAAATTTTATGCTAAGGCCAAGTATTACTTTTGGGATGATCCTAACCTCTTTAAGATTTGCTCTGACCAGATCATAAGAAGGCGTGTTCTTGAAAGTGAGCATCATAGCATCTTGACCTTTTGCCACACTGCTGTTTGTAGTGGTCACTTTTTCGGAAAGAAAATGGCTGCGAAGGTTTTGCAATCTGGATTTAATCGGCCATCCATCTTCAAAGATGCCTACTAGTTCTCTCAGGCATGTACACATTGTCAATCAATTGGAAACATGACCCGTAGGGACATGATGCCCTGAACTTGATCTTAGTGGTTGAAATTTTTGATGTTTGGGGGATTGATTTTATGGGACATTTTATACCTTCATTTGGATACCATTACATCTTAGTGGCTGTTGACTATGTATCCAAATGGATAGAGGCAATCCCGACTCAGACCAATGATAATAAAGTTGTAATTGATTTCATCAAGAAGAACATCTTTAGTAGGTTTGGGATGCCTAGAGCCATAATTAGTGATGGTGGTTCCTATTTTACCTATGCCCATTTTAGGAACCTACTAGCTAAATACAGGGTCACACACAAGATATCCACACCGTACCATCCATAAACCAATGGTCAGGCTGAAGTATCCAATAGAGAGATTAAGACCATACTATAGAAAATGGTTAGGCTAGATAGAAAAGACTGAGCCATTAAGTTAGGTGATGCACTTTGGTCCTACCGTACAACTTTTAAGACTCCTATAGGCACTTCACCTTACCACCTTGTGCTTGGAAAGGCATTTCATTTACTCGTAGAACTTGAACATAAAGCTTAAGGGGCAATAAGGCAATTTAATATGGATCTAGGTCAAGACGGAAAACATCGCAAACTCCAATTGACTGAGTTGGAGGAATTAGGAATGATGCATATGAAAATGCTAGGATTTATAAGAATAGGACCAAAGATCTACATGAAAAATTTATATCCCGAAAGAGCTTTGATACTAATAAGAAGGTTTGGCTTTTCGATGCTATATTTCGATTGTTCCACGGGAAATTAAGGTCTAAGTGGGATGACCCTTACATAGTAACCCATACATTCCCACATGGAGTCATTGAGATTTTTGTTCCTAAAATAGGTTACTTTTAAGGTTAATGAGCAGAGGCTTAAACCTTATGTGGATCATTGTTTACCTTGTCCTATTGATGAGGCGGTTGCACTTTTGGATATCTGATAGAGCTGAACTGTGCCTAGCTGAAGGTGTTAAACTTAGCATTTGTATATATATACATAGCATGTCTCTTATATAAATGAATTTTAGTTTGGTTTGTAGAGTTGTAGCTAGTCCAGTTATGCCGTATCAAAGTAGATATTTCTAGGTGATTTCTACACTTTTCTTTATTTTGTAGTATACAATGAGGACATTGCATTAAAGAGGCATAGGGGTTGTATTTACATATTTTGACTGAGTCACTTTTATACTAGTCTCCAAAATTCCTGTATTTTGTCATAGTTGCTTTTCGCATGCATGTCTACTGTTTCGCATGTTTTCAATTGTTGTATATTAGTTTTCAAAAAAAAATGAAAAGAAAAAAGAAAAGAAAGGAAAAAAAATCGGTGTTTTTAGAGTTTGAACTGTGAAAACTTGAAAAATATCGATTTTAGGGACTTACCGATCTTAGGAAAAGTACGAACAAAGCCTTTTCTCTCAAACTCTTTAGGTAGTATGTCAACTTAATTATCTCAAGTATTTACCTAAATCTAGATTTGTTTTCCCAAGTCTTTGAAAGGATCTAAAAAAGTTAAAAGTATTAAGTCAAAAGGGTGATAGGTGAACAACTTATTTTTCCATCCTGTGGTTTGGATAGTCTTTGTGTTCCAAGTATCTTCACTTACACATTACACCGGCTCATCTTCTAAGTGATTTTGTTTAGTCCTTAGTGGTCAATAAGATTTAGTCTTAGAGCAAAAGATCTAAAGGACTTGGTTGTGTTTCTAGCTCTTAGGATTGCTCCTGTTGAAGGCACTAGAGGGGGTGATTAGTGCTAAAGGTGGTAAAAATAATGCTAATTGAAATTAATGCAGATTTAAAAGATGAGCAAGCAATCCACAAATGAATCACCAACCATGACACAAGCATATATAGTGGAAACTCAAATATGGGTAAAACCCACTACCTGGATTTCCCAATCTAGGATTTTGCCTTGAGTCACTCTCGGAATACTAATCAGTACTTATGGGATACCAAACCCTTTTAAAAACCCTCTTAATATTCCAATCAAGAGCAAACCCCTCTCACTTGAGAGGAAAGGAGCCCACAATCTGGGTCCTCAAATTACAAGTAAATGATAGAAGAAACTGATTAAAACATATTTTTAGCTCCTATGGATAGCCCCTAAAAGATATGCAATAATTCTTATGAAATATCTATTTAGGAGACTAGAATGAACTCCCTTAGTGATTGTGAGAAGATGATGCTGCTAGGAGTTGAAGTAATGAAGCTTCAAGCAAGTGGTAGTTGGAGAATCAAAGCTTCAATCACTTCCAAAAACACCAAATGTGAGTCTTTGCTGAATGTATGCTTGAATGTGCTTTTGAATGTGTTTTGGGTGTTCTTCTAACCACCAAAGGGTGGGAAATCATCGTACATATATAGAGGGGTGTTTGGACTAATTTAGGTGTGCATATGACCCTTCTTCAATGACTAAAAAGTTTCCCATTTGATTTGGTTAAAAAGTGTTTTATCTAATGTTAGGTAAAAGTGATCTAATGTTAGGTGAACTATCTAATGTTAGGTGCTCAGTTAGGTACAAAGTTTGCTAGCTCCTATCTGCACCCAAATGGGCTTATCTAATGTTAGGTAACTCCTATCTAACATTAGGTCAACTACTTAACATTAGGTAAAAAGTTCAGTGCAAAATTCGTTAGTTCTTGATGGCCTAGTTGACACCCAACGTATTATCTAACGTTAAGTATCACATACCTAACGTTAGATAGCTTATAAAAAGGCTTCTAACTTTCCAAAATGAACTATTGGGTTCCCGTAGGAATTTAGGGCCATGCACTAACCTTAACAGGCTTAGTTAGACATAATTTGACCTATTTTGGCTTTGTATGGTATTCTTGTGAGAATTGCATATGAACCCCCTATGTTTATACTAATATGAGATCTGATTGGGGCTATCCTTACATTCTAAAGAATATAAAATTACAACTTAATTCCTATAATATAAGGAGACGTAAACTTGAAAAGTATGATCTCATCCTTCTTGGCTTTGGATTTCGTCAAGAGAGCTTCAACCTGAAAAATAGTCTTACAATATTTATGCATAAAATCCAATTTTAATCCCAATGTTTGTAATCATCAAAATCATTATTAAAGGCTAATGTGGTGCCTAATTACTTATGCACCTACACTTATTTGTAGGGGATGCATTTAGAACGGATGAAGGAGAGCCACTCACCTAGAAAAATGAGTGCAACAAAGAAGATAACTTAGAAAAATGAGTAGTCGGAGAAAGTTATACATTAAAATAGAAAAAAAATAAAGAAAAGAAAGAAAGAAAAAAAGGGAGAAGCAAAGCAAAAATATATCCATTTCATCTCCTACCTACATGGGTGCATCCCAAACATAGTGAGGTAGCTAGCAAGAGACCTAAGAGTCCAGCTGGGGAGATATACACCTTGTGTTTTGACCTTGGGATATAGAAGTAGTGAGGAGAAATTTTCCAAATCCTAGTATGGCCTAATTGAAGACAGGTTGTCCTAGAGAGAGCATAGAAATATTCTAAGTTTTATTGAATACAAGGAATCAACTTAGTTGCCTGTCTAGCGAGTCACATTATTATACAGACAAGATGTTTGTTTCTTACATTCTATTCGAACCTTGGGTGGGTTGACTTAGTCAAAGAAAGTTACTATAGCGACCCAAGTTCGATGGCTAATAAGATTCCTGATTTGATTTCGGTGGTCTGAATTTGAGTCGATACTTTAGAACTGTTGAGTCTTTGGCATTAAGGTTTTGTGCATGTTTCCTTCTTTTTAGTGGAAAACTAGGATTGGTGATTTTGATTTAGCTTAGCTCAAAATTTGCAAGACAGTTTCCATGTAAACATTATTTTCTAGAATAATTTTTTCTTAGTGTTTTCCTTGAGGACTAGCAAAAGATAGGTATGGGGGTGTGATATTTGTATATATATTTATATTAATTATAACTAACTAACGCTTATTTGAGGGTTGATTAGGGTAGAATGCATTTAGCTAGGTCAGTTTGGTCATATAGGTGCATTTTGTAAATATTACATAATTTTGGATTTTTCTGTAATTTTTCCCAAACTTAAATCTGGTACCTTGATGCCTTTGTTATATTATGTGCATGTACCAGGTTTGGAGCAATTTTGAGCCTTGGTGTCTGGACTTTCATGTTAAAGCTCTCTTATGTAGAAAGGATGAGCCTATTTTATCTGACCTAGACTATTTAGCAATTAGGTTAGCCCATTTAGAGATCCAATTTTCCCTAACCCAAGATCCAATTACTTAGCCTAATTTTCCACCTTAGGTGGTTAGCCATGTGCCTAATTAATCAACCAATTTGGTTGGCTAGCCTAATTGACTTTATAAACCCATTAGTTAAACCCAACCTATTCCCATCTCATAACCCAATAAACTTTATTTGGACATCCCTTTTATCTACAAATAAATACTATTTTGGATGGCCAAATTACACCATAATTTATCCACCACTAGATCTACATCCTAGGGTCCTAAATTACCTACCTAAAGCCCTATCTTAAAACCCTAAACCAAATCCTATTCCTAATCTCGAAATTTGTAACAACCTGACACATGTTTAGTATTTTAGCCATAGCATTTTAAATCCAAATTGAGTGATTCAAGTTGCATTGGAAAGATAATTTCAAGGGCTACAACTTTTCTTTTATGTACAATTTGAAATTCGGAACAACACAAGACCAAAAACCTGAGACAAGTGAGGGCAATCCTATAAGGTTGTTGCAACAACCTCCATCCTAAACCTCCTTTAATTTCCACCCTCCATCATCCTACCATTAAATCCTAGCCCTCCATCAAACACCTAGGAAACTTTATAAATAAGAGCTTACCCCTCCCCTCTTCCTTCATTAAGTCTTCCTTAGTTTAGAATAAATCTCACATCTCACCACCTTCTCCTTAGCCCTCCTATTTAGTCTACCCTCTCACCTCCATTAAAAGTCTTCTTCATGCCCAGGCTCTGCTGCTTCCTGGTGGCCGTCTTCATCTGCTTCTTCCTTACTTCTGCTTCATCCTTATCTCCAAGGTGGCTATTGCAATGGACCATGCTCTGACTCATCATCTTCTTCTAGTGTTTTATTTCTAATTCTAGTAGACATTCTATTACTTGTTCTAGTTGTAATATTTTTTTTTGAGAAAATAAGGAATGCTATCTAAGGAGATAGCCATCCAAGGATTTTATTAATAGAATCAATGATAACAAATATTACATCAACTTCACCAATGATGTATGAGAGCCTGACACTCATGTACAAATTGTGCTGAATTGACAGGTCTCCCCTAAAAAAGAAACTCATTACGTGCATGCCAAACACACCACAGAACAGCCGCCATGGAACAATGGGGCCTCCCACTTCTAATAAAATCTCCCCACATGTCCTCCCATACAGGTATCCCACCACCACACACCCTATTCCACACATAATCAGTGATCACACATGAGGAAAAAATATGGCGCATGCTATCAGTATGGAAGCCACATAGATAACACATATGAGCAGCCACTCCCATCCTTCTGTGCCTCAAGTCACTAGTTATGAGCCCATCCCTCCTGCAAAGCCACAGAAAAATTTGTATCTTCAATGGGATTTTCAGCTTCCATAAACTTGCACAAATGATCTCAGCATCTTCACTTTGTCTCCTTGAAACCATAACTTCATAGGCCTTGGCAGTGGAAAAATTCCCCATCCATCTGTATGTGTTAGCACCCCCTGTTGGCTTGAAAGCTTGCAAGTCTTGCATCAGTCTTGCTCTTTCCCCCCATGTGTGACTCCCATCCCTTCATCCCGTTTCCTGTATCTCTCATCTATTTGCTTCTTCATCCTAGAGATCTGCAACCTTAGCCTCTTTGTCACCCACAAGGCCACATACCTGTGGGTAGTGAGTATGTAATACACCCAAAGATGACCACTTTTCCAACAAGAAGAGAAAGGATTTTCCATCCCCACAGGCTGGTTGGAAAAGGTCCCAATTCTCCTTCATAGCTGCCACCACCGAGCTCCAAAAAGGTGATGCTTTGATGGGGGAAAGTCTATTTGTGAAGCACCATATGTTCCTCTGATCACTTCCGCCCATGATTTATTTTCCCCTTGGAAAATTTATATTGCCCACTTTAACAGTAGAGAATCATTAAACTCCTTCAAAGATTTAATTCCACACCCCCTGCTTCTTTGGAGCACACATACTATCCCATTTTACCGGTTGGAGGAAGCATCCGTCATGTTTCGCCCCCTTCCAAAAGAAACATTTTCTCATTATATCAAGGCGCTTCCAAATTGCTTTAGGACCTCTAAAAATGGAAAGCATAAATACTGGCATCGTTGTGATAACAGAGTTCAAGAGAATCAACCTTCCCCCCTTTGAGAGAAATTTACTGCTCCAACATTCCAGCTTTGCTGAAATTTTTTCGAACAAGTAGTTCTAATCACTCTTCTTCATCTTCCCGCTCTTCAGTGGCAACCCAAGATACGCAATCAGCAATGAGATGATCGACATGTGCAGAATTTTAGAAAGTTGGTGGCCCACATCTCTGTTCCTTCCAAAATAGATAAGGGAGGATTTTTCCCCATTCAGTTTCAACCCTAAAATCTCCCCAAAAATAGTAACCATATGATGTATGGTGCGCGCCTCCCATGTACCCCCTTCTACAAAAAATACTGTGTCATCTGCATATTGGAGCATAGGAGCCAAAGCCTGACTGCTCGATAGAGTATACCCCTTGATCATCCTAAGTTCCGAGAGCTTCAGAGTGAAGTGAGCCAAGATATCCACTGCCAAGTTGAATAACAATGGGGCTAAGGGACACCCCTGTCTGACCCCACATCTGGGTTGAATCCATGCACCACAAGGTCTCCCATTAATCAAGGGGCAGAAAGCCGAGGTAGTAATGCATCTCTTCATCCATCTAATCCATAGGATAGGGAATCCTCTATGTCTAAGTATCTCCCACAGATAAGGCTAGGAAACTCAGTCGTAGGCCTTACTGAAATCAACCTTCCACATGAAGGCCTTTGTCTTTCTCCTACTCCATCCAACCACCATCTCCTGGGCCACGATAAAGGACTCTTGCAATGATCTGTTTGAATAGGTGATATCATTCCTTGGAGTACCCCTCTCAATCTATGTGCCAATGCTTTGCTTATAATCAAAAAAATGGAGTTAGATAATGCTATGGGTCAGAACTCACTGAACCTCTTCGCCCTTGGCTTCGTAGGGAGCAAAAATAAATATGACCTGTTTAACTTCTCAAACCCTCTATTCCCCTATTGGAACTCGTGGACCACCTCCATTACTTCCCCTCTCACCACCCTCCAAAACTCCTTGTAGAATAATACTTGAAACCCATCCGAACCTGAAGATCCTTCCAGGTTGAGGCCATTGATGGCATCAATCACTTCCTGTTTAGAAAAAGGGGCTACCAATCTTTCGGCCTATATATCTTCCACTCTTGGGTACTCCATTGTCATCACTTTCCAAGCACTTCTGGAGGGGGCAGCAGAGAGGTCATGGAAATAGGCAACAACTGCAACTTGAATTTCTGCCATGGAGGTGAGTCGTTGGGCTCCTGAGAGGATGGATGAGATATGGTTGATGCATCTCCTTGAACTAGTATCCATGTGGAAAAACTTGGTATTGGCATCGCCCTCATGCAACCAGAGTTGCCTCAACTTTTCCCGCCAGTCCATTTCCCTCTTCAAATCCTCTTCTAGAACCACCTCTTGCATTTGTTTCTGTTGTTTCAACTCTCTTTCAGCCAAAGGACCTAAAGCCTCTTTCTCATCTAGTGTGCGTAGCCAAGCAAGAGCTTCTACCCTCCTTTGTTTGCGCAACACCCCCACAGTCTGTCCGTACTCGTTCAACATAATCTTCAGCCCCGCTATCTTCGTAGCAAGCCTCGAGGTCACTGACCCAGACACCTGTTTCATCTCCCACCAGTTTGCAATCATGTCCTTGCAACCTGGCTCCCTCAACCACAACCTTCTGAATTTAAAGTAGGAGCCCACTGAACTGCCTTTACCACAATCCCAAATTAGCAGAATGTGGTCAGAGAATGGCCTCTCCTGCCCGACCACACCAGAAAGATGGTACCTATCTAGAAGACTTGAGTTCCCAAAGAAATGATCAAGTTTCGACATCTGCCCATTTCCACTGTGCCAAGTGCATTCCACACTTGAAGAGGGGTACTCATTCAAACCCATGTTCTGGACCGCAAGCTGAAAACCAAGAGTAGACTGGTCAGTGCGCCCACTCACTCTGTCCTGACTGGATAGTGTGCAGTTGAAGTCGCCCCCTACGAGCCATGGACTGTCCCCAATCCCCTCCACTCTCTTGGTAAGCTCAGACCATAGTGTAGTCCTCCTGGTTGCATTACATGTTCCATAAATGCAGGTGATATGGAAAATAACATCCTGTGTGGACTACCTGAAATCTACAGGTTATATGGAATTTAGCCTGCAGTACCTCGGTCAGTTGTAGCCTTGCGAACTTAAACCATATGGCCATGCCTCCCGACCTGCCTTGGGCCCTCACAGTAGTGATTTCAGCGGCTTCCAAGAATTCTATTCATCCTCATCAATGTGTGTTTCTTGCAGAAGTGCACAATCAGCATCCTACTCTCTCATATATCTAGAAAGGGAGGCTCTTCTCACCTCATCACGTAGCCCACATATGTTCCATGATAGAACTCTCATCTTGTGTCAGGTTTCCCCTTCCATGCCCTCCCATCAGTCCTCATCACTCCAAGCGCTCTTGCCACCGTGCTCAATTCCATCCCCATCCTGTCATCACCTCACCTTCTTCGCAGTTTGTATGGGGATGTAATCAGTACACCTTTCCCTTTGCCTTTGGTCCCAACATCGTATTGAAAGTCTTCAGGCGTATCAAAGGCAAATGGAGTTTCCACCCCCAACTTTCCAAATTTGGTTCCAGCATTCTCCTCCACTGATACAATCATCTGCGAGCCTCTCTTATGTATACTGTCCTCATTCATCATTGATTCAGTTGCTTCAGACATCATGCCCCCTTCTCATTCCTCAACATGGTGCTCCTTTCTCTTCTTTATCACCAGTCTCTCCTCTGCAAAAAATCCATCTCGATTCTCCTGGAAAGATTGGTTTTGGACCACCTTTGTGAAGGTCTTTACCCTCGGTTGCTCATGTACTTCCACAATATCCAAGTAAATTCGAAGCCGGATCAACCACGAGCTTCCTCCACATCTGAGGATGATTTTTTCCAGTAAAGAGCCACTGCATGAAAACACCACGTTCACCCAAACCACCCTCCCATCCCCTTCCCCAATCACAACTTCTGAATCCTCCTTCAGCATCGCGAAGTTTTCAATCATCTTCACCACAACCATTTTGGTTCTCAAATGTAAAGGCAGTTCGCTAATCTCCAATCTCCCCTGTCTGGATGCCACCTTCTATGGGGGTCGCTCCAATACCCCATCAAAAGGCGAAACATACCTCCACATCACATTGATGTTCTCAAACTTGCTCAATTGAAATCGGAGGGACTCGACGTCCATCATACCCAAGCCATATGAAAGGAAGCGAGAAGGACCCAAGGTTGCAACCTTCCAATTTGGTGAGCTTAGGGTTAGGGATCTTACCAACTGTTGAAGCCGATCCAAAGATGGAGCCCCTGTCATCACCTCCCCAATCAGTGCACCCCTTAGGACCAACTCTACCAAATGAATGTCTTCTGAGTATGGGACCTCCACATCAAGGAAGTGTCCAGCCAAAGTTGGAGGTGGAGGCGGTGGAGCCCTCAGTCCCCTCTGCCCCGAGGGAGGGTAATGGTGTGGAACCTTTCCTCCTCCCTGTTGTGTCCCTCCTCTCTTACACATATCACGTTTATGGCCTTCTCCACTGCAGGCTACACAGATTAGAGGCCCCCTGCACACCGCTGACATATGTCCTCTTACCCTACATCGAAAGTAAAGGACCTCCCCTGCATTCGCCCACCGCCTAGCCTTCATGGTGGCCCCCCCTTCTCTGCGATCTGCCTTGCACCTCCACCTCTTCAATCTCCATACCTCCCAGCCCTCATTCTCCCTCCTGTCGCCAAACCCAAAGATCGTTCTAGTTGTAATATTGACATCTTTTATAGTAGCAATAAAAGTTTAGTTTTTATCTTTATCATTTGCAAATTCTGCTTCTCACCCCCTTCTCTATATAATTTCTTGATTATGATTTCCTTCTTTTCATCTACTTTCTTAACTCAGTTCATTCATATTTGCTTTATGTTTTGCATTTAGTTAGATAGATCCTACGCCTCCCTGTGTTATACCCGAGACTCACCAAGGTCTTGGTTACTTTTCTTTTTGTTTTCAAAAAATTGTACTACAACGAATGTTTTATTAGGGTTTAACCCTTCTCTTGAGGGGTTAACATCCATCTACTTGAAGGTTTAACTTACATGGTCATAACCTGAATTTTGGGATCCTTACCATCAATTTTGCTTACACTAGTTGGAGAGGTGTTAGCAAAATTGGTGTTAACCGCACCCCTCCCCCCCTCAAACCCAAACTCCCACTTTCCAATAACTAGTGTTAACATTGATTCAAGTAAACATCACAAGAGTTAACACCATAACATTAGTTTAAGTAAATACAAATGGATGTTAACTCCACTTTACAAATAAATAGAAATAAGAGTTAACATGAATTTCTTAACCTCCTAAGTAAATAGAAATAAGGGTTAAGGTCACAGCTCTGACAGGTGCCTCCTTCTATTCCATTTTCATGGTTTGTATCCTCTCCATTTTTTGTATGCTTGGTGCCACCATTGTGGGTTCCATTTCTTCCTTCATTTCTTGGCGGGAAAACACAACTCCATTTCAATTACACATCTCACAATAAAAAAACTCTAGTATGCAGCAAGATTTAGGTGCAATCATTTGCATGGACATTGTATTTTACATTTATCTAAGCTTTGCATTAGAGATGTAACCTATGTGAGAGATAGATAGATTATTTGATAAATCAATCGAAAAAATTCATGTAACCGTAGCTTACTTCTAGATCCTTGTTTACCACCCTTAATTTCTATCCAAATGATTCCATGGTCAAACCTTAGTACCATACGATAAAACAACGTCCTTAAACCATCCCACAATGGGAATAGCAGACCTAATACTCACTCCCTTTCCCCTCTCTCATGAAAACACCTCTTGTGTTCACTTTTCCCTTTCTTCGATCTAAGCCCTAGATCCCTTGTCATTAGGTTGGGCCTCGGCCGGCCTTCGCATTTGCTAGGGCCCCATGCACCCCTCTCTTGTCTGACAATCTTGCCTCCCTTCCTCCATCCCCCTCAGTCCTGGTGTGCGTTGCATTGGTTGGTCTTCGATGGTGGCTCCTTCTGACTAGGGTGATAGATAGCAACACATCTTGCTTGGTGTGAGTCGTCTCGTGGATCACTTACTTACCATCTTTAGGGCACCGACATTGATTGTTTCGTCCGTGACAAGTGGGTGTCACCTTCGATCAGGTTGTTCACCACTCAACATCGACAGCGTCACCTGGTTGGATCATCTCTAACGAGGCATCTTCAGTGGGTTGTTGTTGTAGTCGTTTGGGGCTGTTAATGCTTCCTTGCATGCAGATTGTTGGGTGCTCCATCAGTCGTGTCATTCTTACCTTCTCCTTGCCTTCACTTTTGGTGGCATCAACGTCCTATTGATTGTGTTTTTCTTCTTGTTGCTAGGTTGTTCTCTTCGGGACCACGCTTGAAGCCAAACTTCATATGATCAACTTTGTTGGCCACTACTTGGCCTACTTTCACTAATTTACGTTGATCGGATTGATCGTCGTTCATGCGGTGGCGCAATCATTTCTAGTGGCATGGAATTTGCTGCTTGGATGCTTCTTTTTTCCTTTGCTATGTTTTTGTTTTTGTTGTCATTTTGGAGTTCCCCCCTCTTTGAGGGGCATTCTTGTTTCTCCTCTACGAGGGATGTAAGGTTGTCTCATTTCTTCCTTTGCTTTACAGGACTGCGTCCATATATCCTTTCCATTCCCTTAATGGAGTTTCTTATCTTAAAAAAAAAGGATGTGGGTATCGAAACACAAAAGTTGATGTGCAAAATCACCATCAACCATTTTGCACCAACGCAAAATCATCCAAAATCACTTTGCACCAATGCAAATCACTCCATTACCATTTTGCACTAGTGCAAAATCACCCAGAATCACTTTGCACCAGTGCAAAATTACTTCATGACAATTTTGCACTAGTGCAAAATCACCCAAAATCACTTTGCATTGGTGCAAAATCGACGTGCCACGTCAGTGCGTTGCAAATCGCGTCACATGATGCATTTTTGCACATTTTGGCAAAAAAAAATAAAAGTTAAAAATTAAAAAATAGAAATAACAGGCCTTATACCTTCGAAGGAAACCTGCCACTTCTGTTATGCACAAACAGTAGCCAATACTTATTTCCCTTACTTACATGGAAAGTAGATTCGGGCAAGTAATGTTATTTGGCATCATAGAACATTGGCAATTGCACAAACACGCACCCACAACAAGGGATAATAGTTTTTAACTTGAAATTCTAACCTTGTGTTCAATTTACCATTTTCCATCTTAAACTTAAAAATACAATGAAAATAAGCTTCATTCATTCCCATAGATTTAGAAGCACATTTTTTATTTTCCAAAAAGGGGAAACACTAAATTAACCAAAAATAACACGTAGGAAACCCCAAGTGCCTTGATATATGTATCTTGAATGTTTTAGATGATAGAATAGGGTATTACTTGAGCTTATTGTTGATAAAGGTCAATCACAATGATGAAGGGCAACAATTTCTGATAATTATACAAGAGGGGGGTGAATTGTATAATTCAAATATTCAATGAAAATAATGGCAACTATAAAAATTTAAACCACAAATAACACCAAGATTTATAGAGGAAACCTAAACTAGGAAAATTCTCTACTTAGTTGATCCCCAACCAGAATTTTTCTCTTGCTCTCCAAGTAAGAAATCCACTAAACTTTACGACTTCAATCAAAGGTAGTGAACCTCTATCACATAAAACCATTCCTATACAACCCACAAGAAGGTCTTTTGTTTTTCACTCACTAGAAGAACGAGAAGCAAACAACCTTGGCACCCAAATTACAAGTAGAGAGATAGCAAAACTAATATAAATCCTATTGAGCCAATGTGCAAAGTATTTATCAATCGAAATAAGACTCACAAGAATTCTTTTTAACTCCCTTTAATAACAAATATATTTTGGCGCAAGGGAAATATTTATACAATTGATATGCATGTAGAATAAACTTTGAGAAATATTTTCTTGCAACTTTCTTTTGATAGAAAGATAAATTTTGCGTGTAGGAAGTATATTAGAAAATGTTTAGAATAAAAAATTTATTTAAAGATGTAAGTGCTTTTGATTCTAATATCAAGAAACTTGATTGATCAAAATGCTTCCAAGGATAACAAGATAAATATATGAAGCAATATCAAGTAACCAAAATACTCCCTTGTACTTCCCTTTCAAGTATAAGAAATTGGCGTGAAGGAAGCAGAGAAGGAAACCTCTTCTACGATCACGAGGTTGGCTCAATCAAGGGAAGAAGAAACTTGAAGCGTTTTCTTGAAGCACTAAGTTGGCATGGAGTATGCTTCTTGAAGGCACAAATGTTGGCATGTGGAGGCTTGATTGAAAGCAAATTCTCAAGAATGTTTTTTGCAAGTAGAATGTAGGAGAAAGTTCTATCAAATGTATGTTATTTTGTTGTAAGAATGAAGGAACCCATGTAGGGAATATATAGAATAAAAATAGGAAGTTATGATCTTATGAAATGGTGTGAATCCAAAAGATGTCAACCAACTAGCCGTTTGCACATGTTAAAATTCAAGTATAATTGCTAGAAGTCTAATTAATTGATTAGTTGATTGATTAAAAAACTCAAAATTGTTCTTTGAAAAAATCAGAGAAAACTGACCAGCAAAATTAATTGATTAACTAATTAATTAATTCTGCAGTCGAAAGAATATGAAAGAGTTGGTTATTGGGTAAAACATACCAACCGATAGTTAAGTATACCTTGGAACTTAATAAAAGATAAAAACTTCAAAAATCACAAAAAGAATTCTATCTCTCTCATCTCACTCTTTCTCTCTCACCCCTTACCTCCCCTAAACTTTTAAAAACCCTAGAAAATAGAAAAATCCCAAAAATACCTAAAAATATCTTTTACATTATGTATATACTTGCATATATAAATTAAACTTAAGTTATATGTATAAATTGTATAATATATATATAATCTGTAAATATAACTTATACCTGTATTCTATATATTAAATTAAGTATTTAGAATAACTTATTGCATATATAACTTTATTGTATAATTATCTATTAATTTATATAATTTAAATGTATAATAATCCAAGTAATTCTATAGACCTATCTATATGTACATAATTATATCTAATACTGTACATACATATTTATCTATGTACTTTATACTATACAGTACCTATAATTTCATTTAATTATATATTTACAGTAAATAATTAAGTTATTAAGTTAACTAAGTATATTATTAACTTAAAATAAAATAAATTAGTAATTTAACCTAATACTGAGATAATTTATAGTGTATACTTGTATTATTTTACATTAAGTATTTTCAACGTATTTATATTGTATTTATACTGTATTATAGTATTTATAGATTATTTATATGTAAAACTATCTAAAACATATATTTAATGGTAAGTAAATTAAAATAAAGTTCCTAAAATATAATAAAAATATGTAATAAATCATTTACTATGTATATTAACTCTTTATAAAGTCAATTTTATAATTAAATCACTAATTTATACATTAATTAACAAATTAAATTCTGATTTAATGTGTATAATCAACCAACTTCAACTAATTTTATTATATATGTAAATAACTTATTTATGTAAACTAATTATATATTTATGTAGCTCTATATAAGGGTTCCTAATTATATAATTTATTTTTAAATTATATTAATTTTTGGCCCTCAAATCAAGGGCCAAAAACCTCGATTCCAGACGTTGCGCAAAGCACAACAGTGCCATTTAACTACCTAGCTTAGTTCTACATCGTGTGGTGAGAAGCGCGTGATGCGGGTTAAGAGGAAATTGTATCCTCACCTCTTTAGTCGTCAGGTGCTGGGCACCAAACATGAACATTGCATACTAATTCTTGATTTGCATGTCGCGTGCACCTACGGGCATGCATGGGTGTGTGCGTGTGCGCGTAAGTGCATAGGTGTGTGTGGGTGTGTGGGCCTATTGCTTGGCCTATGTGGGCCCAATATCGAGCATGAAACTAGATATTAAAACACCTAATTAAACACTAAGACGACCCTAGTAGAGGTCTAGTCCCACCCCAACCGGGGTGCTGTGTATCCCTCAGAAAGGCTGCCCGCTGATTAAAACACAATTTTTCGGTTGATGAGTAGGTTGAACCGGTTCGGTTTGAAGTGTTGAAGAGAGGAAGAGAAAGAAGAGAAGACTGCTGAGTGGCTAAGTGTTGAGAACACTTGTGATAACTATGTGTGTGTACTATGTACATATGTATAGTATATATAGTATACATATAAAATATATATGTATCTAATTAATGTAAATAGATATGTATATAGTGTGTGTATATGTATAAATAGTATAAGATGTTTGAGCCCTTATATGTATATAAATAACTAGAGCTTTAGTGACATTTAGATTTGTCACTGTACATAGATATATATGTCAGTATAGATAGTTATTTTGCCTTATGTTATGTATATAATGAAATTGCACTAGAGGGGAGGTGAATAGTGAAATTATAGAATATTGTAATACAAAAAATTCAATCACAAAAGGTAACACCAGATTTTTAGGTGGAAACCCAAGATGGGTGAAAACCACCACCTAAGCCAATCTCTTGACTTAGGATTTTCGATCACAAGGTGATCAATCCACTAACCACACTACTTAAACGAGGGTAGTGTACCTCAATTACAAATCCCACCTCCGATCCCTAAACGGAGGTTTCTCCCTTCAAAATGAAGAGACAGGGACCCAACAGGCTGGATACCCAAAGTACAAAAAATAAGAAGTAAACAACACCTATAGAGCACCCCAATAATTTAATTACTTTCTTATCTACTAAGCATGAAAAGAACTCCTTGAGGATTTGCAGAATGGAGTGAGTCGGGAGTATGGATTTGCCCTTTGATTAGAGTGGTGGCACAGCACAAGGGCAAGATGGAGCTTAGAGTAGTGAGCAAGTGATTTTTCTAATAGAATTGTATCTCAAGAGGTGTGTATTGCCTAAGAGGAGTTGTAGTCTATTTATAGGCAAGTTTGGAACCTTCAAGAATACTTGGGAGTGATCTTCTAGCCGCTGGAGACAAATCCCAAGAGATTAAGACGAAATCCACCACAAATCAGGGTAATGATTAGTCTGACAGCAATATCAGACGTCTAATTTTAGGATTAGACATCTTATAGGACGTCTGACTATACTTCTGGTCGTCTAATACTGTAGGCCATCCTAAACTGACTCCATTGGATCAAAAGAAGGACGTCTGATATTTTCACATAAGACGTCTGATTAGGTTATTGGACGTCTAATAAAGGGTGGATTCGTTCCTGTTTTCATCAGATCCAAATAGGGTTCTAGGTTTAAAGTATCAGACATCATTATGGACGTCTGAGGAAATCACCAGACGTCTGAAAACCAAAAAACACACACCACTTCTTGTGCCAAAAGATTTTATGGTCGTAATGAGAGACGCACAGAAAATCATGGCCAACGGTTCAAAGGTAGACGTTTGGAAGTGTGTCCAGACATCTGGAAATTCATTTTTGCCTACGCTTAGTCTAATGGTTAGTCTGAGGGCATCTAGGTAAAGAATCAGACGTCTGTGTAAGGTTATTGAAGTGCGACAGCCGGGTTTTAGTTTGTTATAACGTTGTAGTAAAGCCGGTTATTACCAACACTTCAAATATAATTTTTTTTACTCGGAAAATAAAAGAGTTCCCGAGGTCGAACTCAGGGAGCAAGTTGTATTCTAGAGATATACATGTTTCTTTTACAAAATAAAGAAAGAGAGAGGGAAAGAATTTGTTGTTCTCTTCGTTTTCTCCTCGTGATGTTCTTCTTTCTTTCTTTCTTCAGAGCTCCTTCTTCTTCTTCTTCGTTCTGCAGAGGTGTGATGCTCCTCTTCAGATCTCTTTCTTCTTCTTCCTTGGTTTCTATCTTGGCCTCTCTTCTTCTTTTTCTGCAATTGTGGTGACCCTTTCTCTTTTCCCTTTTCTTCTTTATGGCTGCAGAGCTTCTGCCTTCAGCTACTAAGTCTTCCTTTCTTCTTCTTCTGCATTGGTCATTGCTCTTCTTTTCTTTCTTTCTCCTTCCTGTCTCCTTCTCTATGGCTGCCTTCTTTCCTGCTCTGGCTGCTGACCTTCCGTCGTCTGACCCGGTGCTTAGACGACTTAACTATGCATTTGCTACAGTGCAGCTCCTTCTTCTTCCGCGGGTCTTCTTCTTCGCCTGTGCCTGCACACTTCAGAGTTTTTCGTCAGAGGCAAAACCTACTCTACCCTCCCCCCCCCGCGTCTCTCTTTCTCTCTGAAACCACTCTTGGGAAAGCTCTCCCAGAGCTACCGGGTAATCGGGTTCGGGTCAGGCCCGGGTCCAGGCCCACCGGCGTGCGTGGTGGGCGAGGAGTGCAGGTCAGTCTAAGTCGGGTCGGGTCAGGTCCGCGGGGCGTGAGCGCGGACGAGACCGGGTAACCGGGCAGGTGTAAGGGGACCTCACCCCGTGTACTGAGGCAGTAAGGCTACTGCACAAAATCAATTTAAACAGTGGAACGGGTGTGAGGCTTACCGATGTGGGACTAAACGCAGACCTTTCCTCGCGTGCGCCTGCTGGGAGACCGCGGCCTGGCTTCTGCAGCTGCGGCTTCGATTTGCATAGGTTGCTGGCTGGCTACCTTCGCAAGACTCCTCGTACTCCGCAGCAGCTGGAGACCTGGAGTCCTCAAGCCTGGAGCGCGGGAGAAGCTGCTTCAATGTGCGTTAATGGCGGTCGAACCTCAAAACCTGTCGGACACGAATATGGCCTCGCGGCCTGATTAAACCACTGGGGAACCTTCGCCGTGGCACGGCGAAGGTGAGGAGCTGCGCGGCAGGCCGCAAGGTGGTGTCTGGCGGCAGCCCTGGGTCGGACTGCAACCGGAGGAATGGGTTCGTTCGGGGGAGTGTTACGGAGGTGTGGAGCGGCAGTGGAGGGGTGGGGGGTGCTCAGTGTTATGAGGCGGAGGTTCGGTGTGGGTCGGCGAGCCGTGTGGGTTGCTGAGGTGATGGGAGCGGCTCGCCGGAGGGTGGTCGGAGGCGAAGGGGGTGAAGGTGGTCAGGGTCGGTAGAGGGCTTAATTGAATAAATTGAAAGCGGGGAAAGAAAGAGGAAGAGAAGGGGAGTAGCTCTAGCTTACTTGCAGGGACGAAAGGGGAGGAACAGGGCGACAGTCGTATCGACTGTCGCCGGAGAAGACGATGCTCAGGGAAAGGGGCGGCGGCGAGCAGAGAGCCGGAGAGGCGCCAGCTGGGTGCGGCGTGGCGCAGGAAGAGCAGGGGAGGAAGTCTCTGCTGCTGGTATTGCGGCAGAGCGAAGAGGTGGAGGGGGAGGAAACCGCCGGAGCTGGTGAGCGTCTGCCGGAGGAAGAAGAGAAGAAAGTTGGGGATTTTCTCCGTCAGATCCAGGCTGCCCTGGTCGGTGGAGCAACGGGGGGTATTTATAGGGATCAAACAGGGAGGAAGGCGGAGGGAGACGACGTGTCTCCCTCGCCGGAGGATGGTCGGAAACAAGAACCCATACCGTCCGTGCGTTCGCACGGCCGGTATGGTGGGTTACAATGACCAGGGGGGTGTCCCTGCGACGGCTGACGACGCAGGGATCCCCCAGTTTACTTGCCAGGTCCCCTACCTCACCCTGCGCGGCGCCATGCTCCGCGCAAGGTCGCCGGAGCATGGTGCTGGCAGGTTTTGCAGGAGGGACCTGATTGCAAAGAACGAAGGAGAGTTAGGGGCCAAAATGCGAGGGTTCAAAAGTTGAGGGCCAAAGAGTAAATATATGAGGACCAAAGTGTAAAGTCGGTCAAGGAGGTTTCTTCTTAGGCTCAAGTTTTTATACATGACTAATTAGGACCTAAGGAATCTGATGGTGAATTTCATTTTCATATTAAACCTTGTTTGACCGGTCAATTTGCGCAAAAACCCAAATTAAGTTATTAATTGGGCATGGTTCTCAATGTAGGTCAAAATGGGTTCTAAAGGCCAAATTGAAGGTTCTAAACCCTAGAGATTATTTTTCTATGAATTTTAGAGGGTTTATTCTATTTTTACTTTGCCTCGAACCTTGTGAATTGAAGTGGGTTGTTTTAGGGTTACAGATTATCATTTGGTTTCTTGGAAGTGCTGTAGCCCTTGCTAGATCATCTCATCCCACTTTTATTCTTATTAAGCTGCTTTGACCTATGTTTGGGCCCTGAATTACCCTGTATGCAGATTATACTGGTAAAATTGCACTTTTACCCCTTATGACTTGTTTTCTTCTCAAACTCAGAATTCTCTGAGTTAAGCCTTTCCTTGAGATATGTAGGAGCTTTTATCCTTTGTATTAGGTCAAAATGAGCTAGTTATGGCTCATGATGAGGTTCTCATCAGTTATTGACATCTGATAGTGAAGTGCTTCGACTGATGTTTATGAGGAGACAAACTGAAGACAGAATTCTTGAAAATTAGACGTCTGAGACACTTGTCAGAAGTCTTAAAGTGGAAAATCAGACGTCTGACCATTGTTCTAGACGTCTAGTAAAAGTATAAGTATTGGATTTTTGTTTCTAATTTATCCTAAGTGTAGAGAGCCTAAGTTAGCTATTTATAGGTTATGTTTGGGGGCTCTTTACAACATTTCTAGACTCAAATAAAATGAACATTACAATCTTTGAAAGTTTACATGAAAAAGCCTAAGACCTAATACTTATGCTATTTGTCTTCACGCTTTTAATCTCCCATCTTGGAAAACTTAATGAAATCCTGCAAATATGTTATTACAGAGAGAAACAATATGCTACGCTTTATTTTTTATTCCATTTTCTTCATTTTGTAAAATCATCAAAATATTATATATAAGTAGTTGAACTAACAATCTCTCCCTTTTTGATGATTTCAAAATACAGCTGTAGGTTCCTATTTTCTCCCCCTAAAGGTTGTAGTTAGTAGTCTATATCTATTTGAGAAGTTTGTTTTTATATTATTCCCTAGGTTCTTACCTACATTCTTCTCCCCCTTTTTGAATATCATCATGAAGGGTTGTTAAAGGGAGTTGAAATCCAAACTACAAGAGTGATATCTACAAAGTGGAGTGCATGAATAAAATTGCATGTTTAAAAGATGACAAGGCATTAAAGAAAATTGATTAGGAATAGAAATATTTAAGCACGGACTAGCTATTTGTTCCTGAAAATATTAAGTACGAGGTCAAGGCCCCTTAATGCAAACTTGGAATAAAAGAAAGAAAAAAATAGAAGCACTAAACTATTCTTCTTGATCTTGGAGGCGGCGGCGATGAGCGGGTCCGTGTCCCATCTGTAAGTTTTGAATGTCTGATCTAAGTTCGTCGATGTTGCGGTGCATGCTTCCCATGTAGGTGTACATCTCGCTGGTTCGACGCAGCATGAGGGAGATGCCGGAGGAGAGGGAATTTGTGGCTGGATCCCATGCTTCATCAAAGCTCGAGCGGGGAGCTTCTATTTGAAGGGGCCATGGTTCATGGAAGTCTAGAAAGGGTGGAAGGGGCTCTTCTTCAATGGGCTCGTCGGCAGGCTCAAGATGCTCCCTAAGTATTTGCATCTTGGCGGCTATGGCCCGGTTGTAAGGCTCAATCTTCTTGTCGACAGCTTGGTCAGTTATGGAAATCCGATGGGTTGAAAAGATTTTGGATAGAATAGACCCAAACGGAAGTGATGCCCCATGGTCTTCATTCATGACGTGAACAATGAGGCGGCAATAATTGAAAGGAATATGACGGACGGCCACAAAAAGGAGCGCCTTGTGTTGGCACGAGATGTAATCAAAACCTCCCGATTTGTTTTGGAGGTCCCACCCAAAAATGCGAGAGAGTAGACGTGGAAGGGGTTTGAGATTTTTGCACGGTAGGGTGCCAAGGTTTTCAACATATTTTTTAGAGAGGACTAACTCTTGATTGATGACTTCTGGGTCGTATTGCCTCAGAATGTCATTGAAATCATTTCCGTCATTGGGGATGGCTAGAAGGTCGGAAATAGTTTCGGATGTGATGTGGATTTCGCGACCAAATAGGCGGGTGTGGAGTTCAAGTTCATCATTGCTGTAGTCCTCAATGATGTTGGCATAAAAGAGACGGCAAAGATCAGGGAACACGCCAAGAGTTCCAATGCCAGAGTGGAACTGACGGTCAAAATATTGGAAGAGATGGAGAGTTTGGAAGTGTTCCCAAAGGTTTAAATGGGCAAAATCATTCCAAACAATAAAACGGGGGCATTTAACTTTGGCATTTGCGAAGCGACAAAATCGCTGCCTAGCGATGTTGCTCCGCAGCTGATCTGCCAAATAGGTGGAAAAGAAAGTGGAAGAACCCTCAGCTTGCTTCCTACGGGGGGGCATATTTGGTGGAATGGGTGGTTAGGTTTTGGAAGAAATAGGTGGTGTTTTAAGGATAGAATACATACAAAAACATCCATACAAAAAAACATTCAACCAACCAAACAACATTCACCCAAAAGATTTCAACAACACAGATTCAAACAATGCAATCATCATTGATAAAAAATATGTGGCTGTATGCCTTGAGGCAATACGACTTGCCATGTAGTTGCGGCAATATACCTTTGGATTCAAGCCACTAAAATGTCGGCTTGAATCTCGTGAGGTAATACCCTTGCCATGGAAGATGTAGCTAGGGCTAACGAGGTTGGCTTGACCAAGGGTTAGGGTTCTAGGGCTGATAATGTCATGAAATGCGCAAGTAGGCCGAGTGAATCAAGAAGGACAACATGATGCTACTAGGGCTAACAAGGTCATGGGTAAAAGATAAATGGAGATGCCCTAAGAGTTGAGAGGGTATACCCACAGGAGGAGGGAAGCCTCCAAATGCGCGATTGAGAGGTAGGGAGGACGCGCGCAGAGGAGCAGCAGCTTCGCCAATCGTCGAGGAGGCGCGACGGTCGTCTGGCGGCGAGCAGAACTTCGCCAACTGCAGCTGTGGGCCATCAGGTGTGAGGGAGAGTGGTAGGGATTTGGGAGAGGAGAGTCAGACCTTGCGAAGGGGATCTTATATCCTAAGGTCACGGAGCAAGTCTCCCCCTGAAGTTGGGGAGATTTGCATTTCAAACCATCCAGAGAACAGTCGCGATTCGCAGATTTTTCCCCGATCAGACGTCTAGAGATGATGTCAGACGTCGGGATTAGACTTTAGGGATTTTAGCCCTTTTGATGGCGACGTCTGTTTTATCCATCAGAAGATAAATCAGATGACTAATTTGAAAATTAGATGTCTGATTTCTGCAGGCATCCCTCCCTGGAAAATGATTTATTCTCCAGGTTGTCGTCTGATTTCTATCTCAGACGACACATAAGACATCTAAATCTAAACTTAGACGTCCGATTTCTGCAGACAGACCTTCCTGGATTTTAGCCTAAAGTTACAGGGTCATCCGATTTTCCTATCAGATGACCTATGCGATGTCTAACCACAGAATCAGATGTCTGGCTGATAGTATATGTTCTGACTCAGAGATAGACGTCTGTCAACACATCTGGATGACGTCCCAGACGTCTGTGAAGGATGACAGATGTCTGAGATAGCTCTTTTGTCAGCACTTTCGTTAGATAAAATAGTCTTCTGTCCCAGATCTTTAGACGACGAATTTTTATGTATAAGACGTCTAATAGATTAATCAGACGTCTGATATTGCACAGAATGTGCATTTTGCTGTTTGAACTGAGAATGAAGGCTTTTAACTTAGTAAAGACAAGGCTCCATCTATGCTCATGACAAAGGAAGTTCCATTAAATCACTAAATTCTTCAAATATCACTTAGCTTACATATGCTTAGTTTCCTACATATATAATTAAAGCGATCATAATTCAAAGGTTTAGTGAAAATATCAGCTAATTGCAGTTCAGTACAAATAAATTCAACCTCGATTTCTCTCTTAAGTACATTATCTCTCAAAAAGTGATGTCAAACATCAATATGTTTTGTGCGAGAGTGATGTATGGGATTTTTCGAGAGGTTGATAGCACTAGTATTATCACATAATATTTTTATCTTATTAAATATCAAGTTAAAATCCTTCAAAGTATTTTTCATCCAAAGTACTTGGGAACATGCTAGTGCGGCGGCTATGTATTCAGCTTCCGTAGTTGATAGGGCTACACTAGATTGTTTCTTTGAGAACCAAGAGACTAGTGATTCACCCAAGAATTGGAATGTCCCACTAGTACTCTTCCTATCGGTGTGGCTACCTGCGTAGTCGGCATCTTTATATGTAACTAAGTTGAATTATGGACTCTTAGGGTAGAATAAGCCATAATCAGATGTGTCAACTAGATATCTAAATATTCATTTTACAGCATTTAGGTGTGATTATTTAGGGTTTGATTGAAACCTAGCGCATAAGCAAGTACTAAACAAAATATCAGGTCTTCTAGAAGTTAAATACAGTAAAGATCCAATCATGCTATGATAGAGCTTTTGATCTATGGGCGTACTTGATTCGTCCAAGTCCAGGGAAGTTGTGACACTCATAGGAGTGTTCTTCCCTTTACATTTGGTCATATCAAATTTCTTCAGCATCTCCTTTGTGTATTTTGATTGACACACAAAGGTTTCAATTTTGAACTGAGTGATTTGCAAACCCAAGAAAAACTTGAGCTCATGCATCAAACTCATTTCGAATTCTTCCTGCATAATTTTTGAAAACTTTTTACACATAGATTCATTAGTAGCACCAAATATAATATCATCTACATATATTTGAACTAATAAAATGTCTTTTCCTCTTCTTTTAATGAATAATGTGGAATCAGCTTCCCCTATAGAGAATTTTGCATTTAACAAGTAGTCTTTGAGCCTTTCATACCAAGCTCTAGGAGCTTGCTTTAGACCATATAGTGCCTTGTTTAATTTGTAGACAAAATGAGGCTTATCATGAGACTCAAAACCAGGAGGTTGTTTTACAAAAACTTCCTCCTTAATGAATCCGTTAAGAAATGCACTCTTAACGTCCATTTGAAAGAGTTTAAAGCCAAGAAAGGCGGCATAAGCAAGAAGCATGCGAATTGATTCGAGTCGAGCTACAGGAGCGTAGGTTTCATCAAAATCAATTCCTTCTTCTTGGTTGTACCCTTGTGCTACCAACTGAGCCTTGTTTCAAATAACCATACTGGATTCATTCAACTTGTTCTGGAATACCCATTTGGTACCTATTACCATTTGCCCTTCAGGCTTAGGTACTAGATCCCAAACTTCATTCCTTTGGAATTGGTTGAGTTCCTCCTGCATGGCCATCATCCAAGGTTCTTCGGAGCACGCTTCCTCGACACTCTTGGGTTCAACTTAAGATACAAAGGTGAAGAGACCAAAGGAGCAACTAAAACGAGATCGGGTTTTAACGCCATCAGAAACACTTCCAATGACTTGACTTTCGGGATGATCCCTTTGATATATCCAATCTTTTGGAAGATTATGGATATTGGAGTTTGGAATGTTAGACACATCAATAGTAGAATCATCTTCATCATCCATATTGACTCGGTCAATGGAGGAGGAGTGAGGAGATTCATTGAAGGAAACATGGAGGGTTTCCTCCATTATTAATGTGGTCTTGTTAAAAACCCGATATGCCTTACTACGTGAGGAATAACCAATAAAGATGGCTTCTTCACCTTTGGCATCAAATTTATCTAAATTAGAGTGGGTATTCAAGACAAAACATAGACATCCAAAAACTTTAAAATAACTAATTTTGGGTATTTTCCCATAATATAGTTCAAAACAAGTTTTTCACAATCCGGATCGAATTAAGGTGCAATTTAACACGTAACAAGCCGTGTTAACCACCTCAGCCCAAAAGTACTTCAGTAACCCCGAGTCTATGAGCAATGTTCAAGCACACTCTTGAAGAGTACGGTTCTTTCTCTCAACCACCCCATTTTGTTGAGGTGTTCGAGGAAAAGAAAACTCATGAGGAATACTATGCTCTTGACAAAAATCATCAAACAAGGAATTTTCAAACTCGCCTCCATGATCACTATGGATACGAGTGATTTGGTAGCCTTTTTCAGTTTGAACTTTCCTACAAAAAACAGAAAAGACGGAAAACACTCCTTTGGATCTCAAGAAGGAGACCCATGAAAACCTCAAAAAGTCATCTACAATTACAAGACAATATTTGCATCCACTGAGGCTCTCATATTTTATAGGTCCAAACAGATCTAGGTGAAGTAGTTCTAAAGGTCTTGATGTGGATATAACTTTGCTTTTAAAACTATATTTTATAATCTTACCTAATTTACATGAATCACAGATAGGCTCATTTAAAAATTTTCCTTTAGGAAGACCTCAGACTAGTTCATGTTTAGCTAGTTTTTGAACCAGCTTCATATGAACATGTCCTAGTCTTCTATGCCATATACTTAACTCATCATTTTCTATAAGACATTCATAAGTGCCATTTTTATCAAATTCTACGACATAAATGTCTTTAAATCTAGTTCCCTTAAGAAGGGTTTCATTGGTTAATGCATGCATAATTTCAAACATTTTAGAAGTAAACACTACATTAAATCTCTTATCACATATTTGAGTTACACTTAAAAGATTATGTTTTAGTCCTTTAACTAGAGAAACATTTGAGATGGGAGAGAGAGGGTTACCTATTTTACCAAGGCCAATAATATGGCCCTTGTGGTTGTTGCCAAATGTAACTGTTCCCCATCCGTAGGCTGGAGGTCCAAAAATAGGCTCTTGTCTCCCGTTATATGTTTGGAGCATCCGGAGTCCATCACCCATTGGCCTCCTTGGTGGCGGTGGTCTCCTTGTCTTCTTCCTTATAGACCTTCTTCCTCCTATAAAAGATCTTCGATGGTGACTTGGTGTTTCTATAGGTCTTTCTAATTTGAGTCGTCCATCCTTCATTTTGTATATCCAATTTTTGACATTATGATGTCCTTTCATCCCTACAAAACAAAGTGAGAGTTGTCTTTTCGGTATCCATTGTAATGTGGGTCCATATTTGTTAGTGGTCTCCTTTAGAGGAGTGTCCTTTTTCAGCTCACTTTGACTAGATTCATAAAAGCCTAATCCAAATTTACTTGAGGAAGGTTTTTGATGGGCAATGAGTTTGTCCAAGTTATCTTTCCCCTTTGTAAATTTGGCTAGGTCCTCAAGAAGTTGATTTGACTTTTCTTTGAGGTGATTTATCTCTATTTTCATTATATCTAGTTTATCTTCTAATGCCCTAATCTCTACTCTAAGTAAGCTATTTTCATCCTTTTTAAAGGAGTTTGATTTTTCAAGCACATGGATTTTGTCGAGTAATTCTTCTCTATCTAGAAATTTTTGTTCACTCATTGCCGTATACAAATCATTTGTTAATGACTCTTTCTCAATCATTAGATTTCTTATTTGCATATTTAGAGCAGTGATTTCTTTTGTAAGAATTAGATTCTTTTCTTCAAGATCATTGATTAATCTCTTATTTTCTAAGTTTTCTTCTTTTAAAGCCTTGCTTTGGGTTTTATTTTCTTAAGATCTACATATAGTGAATCAAAGGCATCTTGTAATTCATCTAAAGAGTAGGAGTTTACCTCAAGTTCCTTAGATTCAGACTCAGAACCATCATTTGTTGCCATTAATCCCAAGCATTCCATTTCTTCATTTGTTTCCTCCTCTTCTTCTTCGGAGGTGGAGTCATCCCACGTTGCTTGAAACGCCTTCTTCTTGAATCCTTTCTGCTTGGAGATCTTCTTGTAGTCGGAAGGCTTCTTGGGTTTCTTCTCATGATCCCTTTTGAGTAAGGGACAATCTTTCCTTATGTGACCTCTCTTTTTGCAATTATAGCAAATTAGAGGTTCTTCCTCTCTTTTCCTTCCCTTGATCTCTCTTTTATTTCTGAGAAACTTTTTAAACTTTTTAGCTAATAAAACAAATTCTTCATCATCGGTACTTACCTCATCATCCGAAGTAGCTTTGAAGGCTAAGGTCTTCTTCTTTGGCTCGGATGAGATTGATTTCTTCTTTTACTCCATTTTTGATTCGTAAGCCATGAGATTCCCAAGTAGATTTTCCATGTCTAGATCCTCTACTTGGTTGGCTTCTTCTATTGCTGTTACCTTTTACTCCCACTCAGGTCCATAAATGTCTTTCCTAAAGACTTGAGGCTATTCACGATTAACGTGAATCAGGTGTACATGTCCCCAAGTCTTTCATTCTCCTTCATAGAGAAAGCTTCGAATTCCTGCGATAACAAGTTTATCTTTGAGGATTTAACTTTAGATGTACCTTCATGAGTTACCTCCAAGGTTCTCTAGATCTCGTGGGCAGTTTTGCATTGGCTGATGCAGTTGAATTCCTCCGAGCTGAGTGCGCAGTAGAGTGAGTTCATTGCCTTGGCATTCAGTCCAAGGTGATGAATTTTCTCCACTGTGTATCCAGTTTCTGGTTTCTCGGGAATGATGTATGCGGATTCGCATTTCTCCCAAATGGAGAAATCGTTGGCTTGAAGCCACATGTTCATTCTCAGCTTCCAGTAAGTGTAGTTGGTTCCTTCGAAGAGTGGTGGTCGAGTGGTGGATTGCCACTCCAATCTGCCTGTCGAAATGATCTTCCCATCCATGTGATCTTTCCGTGGATGTTACTCCTGTAGGCAGAAAACCTGCTCTGATACCAAATGAAATTGCACTAGAGGGGGGGTGAATAGTGAAAGTATAGAATATTGTAATACCAAAAATTCAATCACAAAAGGTGACACCAGATTTTTAGGTGAAAACCCAAGATGGGTGAAAACCACCACTTAAGCCAATCTCTTGACTTAGGATTTTCAATCACAAGGTAATCAATCCACTAACCACACTACTTAAACGAGGGTAGTGTACCTCAATTACAAATCCCACCTCCGATCCCTAAACGGAGGTTTCTCCCTTCAAAATGAAGAGACGGGGACCCGACAGGCCGGATACCTAAAGTACAAAAAATAAGAAGTAAAACATCACCTATAGAGTACCCCAATAATTTAATTACTTTCTTATCTACTAAGTATGAAAAGAACTCCCTGAGGATTTGCAGAATGGAGTGAGCCAGGAGTATGGATTTACCCTTTGATTAGAGTGGTGGCACAGCACAAGGGCAAGATGGAGCTTAGAGTAGTGAGCAAGTGATTTTTATAATGGAATTGTATCTCAAGAGGAGTTGTAGTCTATTTATAGGCAAGTTTGGAACCTTCAAGAATACCTGGGAGAGCTCTTTTAGCCATTGGAGACAAATCTCAAGAGATTAGGATGAAATCCACCACAAATCAGGGTAATGATGAGTCTGACAGCAATATCAGACGTCTAATTTTAGGATCAGACGTCTTATAGGATGTCTGATTATACTTCTGGTCGTCTAATATTGTAGGCCATCCTAAACTGACTCCATTGGATCAAAAGAAGGACGTCTGATATTTTCACATCAGACGTCTGATTAGGTTATTGGACATCTAATAAAGGGTCGATTCGTTCCTGTTTTCATCAGATCCAAACAGGGTTCTAGGTTTAAAGTATTAGACGTTGTTATGGACGTCTGAGGAAATCACCAGACGTCTGAAAACCAAAAAACACACCCCACTTCTTCTGCCAAAAGATTTTATGGCCGTAATGAGATACGCACAAAAAATCATGGCCAACGGTTCAAAGGTAGACGTCTGGAAGTGTGTCCAGACATCTGGAAATTCATTTTTGCCTATGCTTAGTCTAACGGTTAGTCTGAGGACGTATAGGTAAAGAATCAGACATCTGTGTAAGGTTATCGACGTCTGATAGTGAAGTGCTTCTACTGATGTTTATGAGGAGACAAACTGAAGGCAAAATTCTTGGAAATTAGACATCTGAGACACTTGTCAGACGTCTTAAAGTGGAAAATCAGATGTCTGACCATTGTTCTAGACGTCTGGTAAAAGTATAAGCATTGGGTTTTTGTTTCTAATTTATCCTAAGTGTAGAGAGCCTAAGTTAGCTATTTTTAGGTTATGTTTGGGGGCTCTTTACAATATTTCTAGACTCAAATAAAATGAAAATTACAACCTTTAAAAGTTTACATGGAAAAGCCTAAGACCTAATACTTATGTTATTTGTTTTCACGCTTTTAATTTCCCGTCTTGGAAAACTTTATGAAATCCTACAAATATGTTATTACAGAGAGAAACAATATGCTACGCTTTATTTTTTATTCCATTTTCTTCATTTTGTAAAATCATCAAAATATTATATATGAGTAGTTGAACTAACATATAATTTTTACTATGGCTTTAGAGACACTTATTTAGTTACTGTATATATAATATATGCTACTATAGATATTAATATGTTAATATAATTTAGTATAGTATATACTAGTAACTATTTTTGTACATATACTTAGGTATTACACATATTAGTTGTAAATAATTAACATAGAGTAGTTTTAGCTAGTTCTTGATGCTTGTTTGTATATATATATATTTTCAGGTATTGTGATGCATATTAACTGATTCTTTGTGAATAATTAACTCATTCTTTCATTATTTGATTGCTTCATTCATTTTGTAAATAAAATTAATATTTTTGGAATAAAAGAACATCTTTGGACATAAGAGTGATGTATATCAATAACTACCTCCCAGTGAACGATCTAGAAACAAACCAGTAAAAATAATAAATAAATAAAATTGACGTGACATCGATTTGTATTTCCTGACATCTTTACTACAACAACGACATTTAAATGGCATTTTTATTGCAAATCAAAAGTCGACGATCATATTTTTTGGCACCGTTACCGGGAATAAAAACCCAACAATAGTGTTTTCTTATAATTGTTGATGTCTTGTCCCATCAATGTAGAAAATTAGAAATATTGTAGTTAGGCACTTAAACTAATTTGTGCGTGAGAATAAGTGTGATTGGCCCTTAACAAAAATTCTAAAAAGTGATAATACATCAAATTAAATGTAGAATAAGCTTGAAAACATCAAATTGAATCTTCTTTAAATCTTCTATTGCTACAATCAACATCTTTTAACAACATGTGAGCTTAATTACTTTCATTATTACTGTGATCTTCAAATCTAAATCTACAAAACAACTTTATAGAAAAATATAATTGTGCATAAAACATCAAAATTAGTACCTAAGCACTAGAAATGTCCCCCTTTCTAATATTTTTATCAAAATGTAAAGTTGTTTAAAATAAGTGAATATTTCTTATATGTCTTGTCTATTAGTTCACTTTAACTCACCCTATCAAACATAATATGATATCTATCTAACTTTTCTTTTCTTTTCTCCCCTTTTTGGCATAAGACATTAAAAAGAATGTAAGAGAAACCTTGATTATATAAAGCACCACATAACTAGCATGCAGAAAAGAGAGTCATAAGGTTTAGTACATGCCAAAGAAAATGTTCACAATAGGCAAACAACTAGAAATAAGTCTGATACAAAACACTTAGCATAGAAAAGTCTAAACCATCAATCTAACAAACTAGCAAACCGTCAAACTATAACGAAACTAAGGTAAGCGCTTCTTGATGCCCTTGGTCACCATGTGAAGAGAAGAGATATGCTCTTGAAGATTATCAACTACTTTCGTCATTTGTCTTCGATCGTCTCCTTGGCGCCACAAGAGAAGTCCAAGCTCGGACGTGTATATGATAAATGCTAGTTTATCATCATTCTTATGCCCTAAAATACACCTAACTCTTAGGATTTCAACTCTGCATTTAGGTTTTGGGTTGCATTTAGGCATTCTATTAGGTTAGGCATGGATTGCATTCTTTCTGTTATTTTGATATCTTTACTTTAGTGTTATGGATAAATAGAAAGTTAGAACTCACAAACCTTGGCACCATGGAAGGCAAAAGATGAAGAGGAAGCCTAATTCAGTTGGATCTTAGTTGAATCCAGCTCATCTCAACTAGATTTTAGCTCAACTTAGTTGGGATTAGCTTATCTCAGCTCCATTAAGCTCACCTCAATTGAATGGCAGCTCAGGCTAGCTCACCTCAGATGAATGGCAACTTGGGCTAGCTCAATTTAGTTGATCCCAACTCCATTTCAGCTCATTCCAACTCCATCCAACTCTTGGAAGCTTTACCTAACTAGGGTTAGCTACTGCCATCAACTAGCTAAGCCTAGTTAGCTGAAGAAGCCCTCAACCAGCTTAGGCCAGCTCAACTCCAGCTCTTAAAGACTCAAATTAGTTCAACTTGGTTGAGCTAAGCTACTTGACCTAAGCTAGCTACCCCACTTAGCTAGGTAGTCTTCAGGAAGACCAGCTCTAGCTTACCTTAGCTCAAGTTAGATGAAAACTAGCTCAACCTAGCTTAGCTTGGCAGCTAGCAAAGAACTAGCTAGCTAAGCTAGCTATTGAGCTCAACTTTAGCGCTCTTCAATAGCAGTCAGCTCCAGCAAGCTCCAATACAGCTTCACTTTAGCTCCACCTCAGCAAACCCTAACTCCTCTACTCCTTCCTCCACTACTTTACTAGCTAAGCTACCTTAGCTTAGCTCTACCTAGCTCCATCTCCATATCCATCCAATCCTAACCCTAATACCACCTACATAAGCCTCCACCTCAACCCTACTTAAGTCCACCTAGCTCCACCTACTTCTACTCCATGTTGGCGCCAACCAAGAGACATCCCTTCACCCCATCACCACCACCAAAAGGCACCACAAAAGTGGTGCCAACCCTGCCCCAACCACAAGGGTGTATATCCACCCTACACCTACCCCTTCTACCCTATCATCACCCTCCATTTTCCCTCCAAAACCCAACCTTCTAGAACCCCTCAAAGTTTGCTCCAAACCATGGCATCCATCCATGGTTTCCACTACTTTTGGTGTCCCTCCAACCATCAACTATCACCCCCTACCACCCCTTCATATGGCGCCACCTTTATCCAACTTCGGATCCCTTAACCACCCTCCAAAAGCCATCCTAACCATCCACTTAATCAATGCCAACCCCCCTCCTTCCCATTCTATAAAAGCCCCTTCCTACCAACAAATAGACGACCCTTGGCTACATTAACACCTACATTTATCTACCAACATTATCATCCAAAGGGGGAGCCAAGGAGGAGATTAAGGGAGCAAACCTTTCTCCCTTGGTGCCTACTTCTCCTTCAACCTACCTTGGACAAGCCAAGGTGTTCTTCACCTTAAGGGGACGGCCAGGCAGAGGAGGAGGAGCTAGGGTGGACGTCCACCCTAAAGAAAGAAGGACTTCATCATCAATTCAAGGAGGAGCATTTCAAGGAAGGAGAAGGACCTTTTCTAACCCAGGAGTAGCTGAGCTTGGAGCAAAGACTTCCTTCTTCCTCATCATCATTTGGGAGATTTTCTGTTCTTTTACGTTTCATATTTTGTAGTAGAAGCATTCTACTACAAGTATTCTGTAAAGACAAGATTTTCTCCTTTATCAATATCGTTGCCTTTCACTATTTCCTGTGTTTTCAATTCAAGTGATTGATTTTCTTTTAATCTAGTTTAGTGCACTTCACTCCACTCCTCTAATTACTTTAGGTACACCTTCCTAGGGTGAACTTAGAGAAGTGGATCACTATTTGACACTTAGGCATAATTCCGATTTCCTTTGCATCTTCGCATATCTTGCTCACTCCAAAAATCCTAAAAACAACAAAAATAGAAATACAAAAACACAAGTGTCAATTTGAGAGAACGAGAGAGAGAACAAGTTACTAAACTAACAAATTGGCCTCCTTGGATGACCCTAGATACTCACCATATCTAGGTTTACAAATTTTAAAAGTCGATTGATTTTACGTGTTGCAATGACCAAAACTTGCATTTAGAAAATCATGTAAAGTTTGTATCAATATACGGGGTTGCATTCAGCTTCCACATAATCCCAATATTCATGGTAGGGATGGCTACTTTGCACATTCACATCAGGTATAGCATAAGAAACAAGTTTAGTTATACCACGAGAAGGAGCACTTTCACTAGTCGGATCATCATCATGCTTTTCTTTGCTTGCCATTCTCTTCAAAGTAGAGCTATCAAAATACTCAACATGCATATCCACGAGATGACAAGTGAAAAGTTTAAGTAGATAAGGATATGAGTTAAAAGTGGACTAAATGGGAGAGAAGATGTATGGATTGTGGCAATGTGATTGAAAATGATCATGGGCCAATTCATTTTGTAGTTGTGGTGAATACAATAGACCAAGTAGGTGGTGTGTTTAGGATAATGATTATAACAAAAAAATTTTCCAAAAATGTTCCAATCAATCACCTTATAGAGGAATTTGGCAACAAAGGTAAGTTTGGAAGTGGCTAAATCCTTGCTTTTAGATTCTATGTCATCAGATTCAAGAAGAAAATGTCTAACACAATGAAATGGAATTTCTTGTGAAATGGATTAAATAGCATGTCCATCAAGGTCCGAATGACAAATAGTAGCAATCAAAGGTGGGGTAATCTCAAGATTAAAATGTGGTAGAGATGAGGTAACATGTTCAGAATCAACCATAGTTAAATTAGCATAAAACATTCTAACAATGGTAGGGTAGATGCCTTTAACACTCTTGGCAAAGTAATGACTAAAGTAATAGGGCAAGTTTTGATGGATAATGAGTTCTTGAATATCATATTCTTTAATATCCCTAAGATGTTCAAAGACAAGTGGTATAAGGGCTTTCATTTTGGCTTTGTGAATAGACTCATAGAAAGTATCCTTAGCCGAAGAGGAGATGAATAATTTTTTGGTTGTGGTCTTTGGATTTGATTGAGGGGGAGTCGGATTAGGAGAAATAGGTGAAGGTGGCATTTACGAAGAAGGACCATAGGTCTTATTTCTTTTAGGTGGATGTGTGGCTTTGCTTTAAAGAGGAATGATGAATCAAACTACAGGTTTAAGAGAAAAATGTCATCCATAAACAAGCATGTAATTGTACAACATAGAACAACAAAAGGATATAGAACAATCAATTTTTCTAATCGATTATCGAATTGGTTGAAAAAGAAATAAATAAAAGGAAAGAAAAATAAAAGAGAGTTGAGAAAATACAAAGAGAAAAATCAATGAAGATGGCTGCTAGGTATGGGTCCTTTGGCTGTGGAGAAGAGAAAACATGGAGAGGGAGTTCGGTTGAGGAGAGGAAGAGGTTTGAAATGAGAGAAGAGAGGAAAAAGAAATAAATGAGAGGGAGAAAACCAAAAGGTAAGAGAAAGAAGGTGAGAGAGAGAGAGTCCAACCATTTGAAATTCAAATGTGGGGTCAGATCTGACAACCGTTAGATTCAATGCATCCAAAAAGAAACTGCCAGACCCTTTTAAAATAAAAAGAAACCACTCCACTCTTGTGGACACTAATAGAAGGGGAAATTAATCGATTAGCTAATCGATTAACTTTAGTGATCAGCACCATGCAAATAGAATACAAAAACCAATATTTGTATCAAACCAAACAACTAATATATAAATGTAGATAAAACATACTGTTGCCATAGACTTAATACATGTTCAAATGTTCCCAAATTAAAAAGACAACAAATATTAAAAGTATAATAAAGATCTATATCTTCTTCAAATCTTCAATTGCATTCTTTATGCCTTCAATATTCTACTCCAAACTTAAGAATCTATCATCCACAAATGACTTGAACTTCATAAAATGATCTTGAAAGTTTGCAATGATGTTTGCCTTTTTCTCACGTTCATCTTCCATCCTTCTCATAATATTTACAATCCCATTCAAGCAAGCAGGATTGGTGTTGTCATCCTCCATGAAATCCCAATCATAGTTGTAAGGATTTTGTGAATCACTATTAGGAATGGTATAGGATACAAGAGTAGATGACATCACATTGTGTGAATTATTTGAGGAATTAGGAGTATCAGTTTCATTTGGAGAACCATCTTCAATAGAAGGATTATTTTGATGAAAATTGTCCAAGAAAGAGTGAGTAATGAGATGTATGGACTTGTCAACATGATAACATGCTAAAGGTACATATGAAAAATAAAGAGATGGGACAACAATGTTCCAAATGGTAGAAAACCATCATGAGAATCAATCATATGGTTAAAGATCATCAAGGACTAGTCTAATTTAATATTATGAAGAATGCAAAAGACAATGTAAGCAGTTCTCTTGGAACAAATACTTAGATTGGAATTGTTACCAAAGAAGTTTCAATCAATAATGAACGCAAGAAATTGTGCAACAAGAGAGATTCTTGGTTGGAAGCATTTGATTAAAAACATCACAAGGGGTAATCAAAAGAGAATGACAAACATCTTTAAATCAGATTCCATTTTCAATATCGTCCCATGTTTGTCCTTTCATGTTAGTTTTACAACCATAGGCAATAGCTTAGACATCGATCAACATTTGGCAATCGTGAACAACCAATCTAAGAGCAAGAATCTTGTCCTCAGAAGTTTTATGTAAGAGTTTAAGGTTGGCATAAAATATTTTTACTAAAGGATAAATTTTGCATAATGAATTGCCAGAGAAATTTGGACCAAAGAAATGAAGCATCTTTTGAAAACTAAAAAGAGATTTGATATTGATATCATAAACATTCTTAAAATCATTAAATAAAATACGATGTTAATGAAGAATTTGGGAGTAATAAATAGAAGACCATGATTTTACTCTAGAGGAGATGTGATCAACTTCATGAAGGGATCTTATGAAGCAAGTATTGGGACTCATGATATCAAATTTCTAAAAAACAAGAAGAAAAATAACAAGTAATCAGGAAAAGAAACATTTGATTACAAAGAAAGAAAGAGTTTTTAAGAATTAGAAACTACCTGTAGGTTGAAACAAGATGGGATTTCTTTAAGTAGTGTTCACGGCCAAGAGAGAGTGAAAGGAATGAGAGAAAGTCTCTTATAAAGGATTGGTAACCGTCCAAAAAGAAAGGTGTTGGGCGGTTGCAAAAGTTTTGAATTAGAAATTAATCGATTAATTTAGATAATTGTTGAAGCGGAAAATGTACGCAAACGGGATTGAGTTTTGAAAACTCGTCGTCGTAGTATGATTTGCGAAGAAATCTATCAACATATAAATTTATACCAAAACTTTAAGAATTCCAGGTCGAACACAGGAAGGCGAACGTTTGATTAAAAATATGCATTTGTTTTGTTTGTCACGAAATAGATTAGTTGGCCGAAAACTAGCTATCGATTTAACAAATAATAAATAGAAAAGAGAGAGAATATTACAAATAAAGATAAAAGAGAGGTAGAATAAACATGGATTTCATCATCAAATGCTATTCATTACACTAATCATTACAACTAGAAAGTAGGAAATCTACGCTAGAAAGCAGTAAATCTACTCTAGAAAGCAGTAAAGAGAATCGAGAGAGAAGTATCCTCCTCGACGATTTCTTGGAGGACGAGCTGGACGGGCGATGCCTGGAAGACGGAGGTCGAAGCGGGAAGAAGGAGAACGAAGCAGGAAGAACCGTGGGTGAGGCAGGACATCCTCGTCACGGGATCCACTTCCCAAATGGAGTGAGAGGACAACTGCGGGATGCTCCACGAAGGTGGGAGGTGGAAAAATTCTAATTTTAACTCTAATGGAGCATCCCGAGTTTGGGACAAGCTCTTAGAGCTTTGGAGGGGGTAAGAGAAGAGAGGAAGGGATGAAGGAAGTGTGAGGGGCGTAGGGCTATATATAGGTGTAGATTGGAGGGGGCAAATAGGTCATTACACTTTAAAACATTAAATCAGGGGTCTTTAGTGATGGATAAAACTGTCACTAAAGCCTAGATCGTGGGCGTAGGTGCCACGCATGCCGCCCCTCTTCTTCTCCTCGTGCGTCAACGCACGCGCACGTCTGTGTGCTCTCAGTCGTCCGATCACGAGATAAGACAGCTTAAATGCGTCGCGCCCAATCTCCTTCATTACCTATTAAGAGGCGACGTGGCCTCCTTCATCACCATTGGATCGAAGATCAATGGCTTAGGACACATGCTTGCCCGCCTTCACAAAAGCGCGTCTGATGGCGCATTCGTGCTCCTCACATCTGGACGCACCACATGTCACCTTCACCGTCGCCCAATCTCCATCCAACGGCACAATTGAGCCAAATCCACACGCCTGCTTGATTTGAAGCGAAGTGCGGATCAAACTCGCACCCTTTGCTCGCGAAGAGGCACTCGCCCACTGCACTATGCTTCCACTTGAGGCAAGCTTTTGATTTAATGTTCACGCATCCTTGGTCGTTGGATCAAGATCCAACGGCTGAGATCTTGTCTTGCCCGTGCCTTTAGATGATGAGAGAAGAGGTGCTGCAACCGGTTTGGGCGACTGTGATGGCACCACATGGTGCCATCATGGCCATTCATCTTCTGTGAGTTGTAGATGGTGCCACGGATGTTGGATTGGACCGATTTTTGCGCTATTAGGCTACGATTGTCGATCTGAACCCATCCATGCAATCGGATCTGTCATCTAAAGTGCGGATTTACACCATCATGGTCCTTGATCTTTGACCTTCCTGAGATTATATCTGATGCTACAGAAGTCCGATCAGGGTGATCTTGGAGTCGTTGAACTCCAATCGTCGCCCTGATCAGATCTGTATTGTTGGATCTTCAATCCGAGGCCCCAATTGAATATCGCCCTATTACCTGACCACAAAAAGGAAAAATTAGCTTAAACTTTATACAATCTAAACTAAATGCAAGATGATGCATGTTATGGAATATTTATAATGTATGATGCAACTCTATGCCTAAGAACAGGCATAAATAGACAATTTATGTGATATAAACATGTTTACATCACACCCCCATGCCTATCTTTTTCTAGTCCCTAGCAAAACTACATGCTATTTATAAGAGAATTAGGTCAGATTTCTCGGGCAATAGTTATTTTTCAACACTTAGAGTTTCAACTTTGACCTGAACTATAGAGACACAACAGCGCCCAGGTGTCTGCCAAAATGCAGACCACCTCAAGCCCTCGCATTATTCAAAGAAAGATCTTTTTCTTCTTTTCTTCTTTTCTAATTTTTTTGGATTTTTCGAGTTTAGGGTTTTGGAGAAGCTTTCTAGGGCCACTTAATCCACCCAAGACTTGAAGAGAACCCTATGTTCTAAGCATCTTTGTGTGAAATGTGATAGAGGCGCTGATCGGCAATTAAAATGGACTTCAGGTTGCTACGCCTCTAGGTGACCTTGAAAAGAAATTCTACCTAAAGGTGTATCTATTCGACCGGTAGCTTTCTCCCTACTTTTATTTTTATGGGATCAACACAAGGGTGAACCCAGTGTATATCTCCTCAGCTTATTCCACTTCTCCTCTTCTTCCTAAGTGTTTTGGAATTATACGTTCATTTCTTGAGCTGGATTCTGGACAATCTACCAATGGGCTGTTACCCACGATAACTTGCCAGCCATACTCGTGCGGTGAAGTGTGGTTTTGTTTTCTTATTCTTTCCTTTTCTCCTTTGCTTTTATTTTTTTTTTCTTTTCTCTTTTCTTTCTTTAGGTAGGTGGCTTCCTTGATCTAAGATTTACCTAAAGGCAGCAGGAAAAGAATGGTCGTGTGACTAGGCTCTGGACAACCTACCAATGGGCTGTTACCCACGATAACTTTCCAACCATATCACCCTAGAAGGTTCATTAGCTACCTAATTTTCGTAAAAACCATCGAAAAATGATTCAGTGCAAATAGTGTATAGATGCTTAGACTTAAAATCCCCTCAAATCAGAGGGCAGGTTGATAAGTCATGTACTTTTCACCCCAACTTATTTAACCAATTAAAATATGAATTTAGAATGGTGAGGACTTAAGAAGCAAGTCCACATTTTAGTAGACACCTAGGTTAATTAAGCTTGAAGACCTAAAGGGTCTAACTGTTCAAATCATACAGTTTTATTCTCTAAGATTGAAAATTTTCTAAAGCCCAAGTTCTCTTTACTAATTACAATTTTTTTTTAATAAATAAAAAGAAAACAAAAAGAATCTACGGAGTTGATGAAATAATTCAGAGATGAATATCCACCCCCATGCCTATCTAATGCAATGTCCTCATTGTATTAAAAAGACATGAAACAGAGTGGAGTAGATAGAAAGCACCTGAATTGCGTAAATAACGGGTCCGCTCAGAGATGAAAAGAAACTGTATACATGCTGAATTTAGTGTCTTCAACTAGGCACACTATACAAAGAAGAAGAAATAAAAAATTTACAGGTACAGGTCAGAATCAGAATAAGAAAATTTAGCTTTGGACTTGACAGGAGAAGATGTCCATAGATGTGGACCAAATTGTGATGCAGACCCAAGCCCCATGGTCGAGTATATCTAAGGTTCTGGATAAAAATTATCCAAAACCTGAAATCAGTATGCAAGTGGGGTCGGGCCTGCGATTTATGAGGATGCAACCCATGTCCAAAGAGTCAGATAATAGAGAAATCAAGCTCAAAAGGATAATCAATGAATGTTTGCTTGGGTTGGACATCCTCTGAGTCAAAGATGTCAAAAGGGTCCTGGTAGAAGGTTGGAAGTTTTAGACAAATTGGAACCCTTAGACTCAGTCTTTTGCTTCCTTCGAAATTGACTTCCCATATCATCATTTCTCAACTCTTGTCCTCATTCAGACTTTCAAATTCTAGAACCTCCTATATATTAATCACCCTGTCTGAATTTTCCAAGTCTAAAAGATGTGACTGAATCAGAATGGACTTGGGTTTAGTGTTTTCAAAATCAAAATATTCAGTAAGCTCAAAGGGGTGTAATTGAGGAATGGGGCTTTGAATTGAATCCTTCATGAAATCAGAAACTAACTCTGCCATGTGAGCCCCAATAAGATCAGTTGCCTCAATTATCGGGCCATCATATGATTCATCGAATTCCTCAGGCCCAGTTGTCTCACAGAAATTGTGTGCTATAAACTCAGGTGAGACTTCACATAATGATTCTTCACCTTCAGAATCAAAGAAATCTAAATCCACATTAACGTGTGTCTCAAAATTATCAATCACTTTCTGATCTATGGAGACATACATTTCCTTATAGCCCGGCTCAGGAATCTCAGGTGAAGAAATCAAATCATCCTTATTTGATTGCTCTAGAACAACCTGGTCAATCCTAGTCTCGTAACACATGTCCCCCCAATAGGTTCCTAAGTGGGTTCTGACATTGGCTCTCCTGAAGGGGGTTCATCCTGGGAATCATCACAAGATTGAACTAAAGCAACCACAAATCTTATCCTCAATTTCGATAATTTTCCAAGCAAAAACTCACCCGATCCCTTATCCTTAACATCCTGGAGCCAATCCAACAGATACTTGTTAAGATCATCAATCATTTCAATCAAGGGCTCCAATTCTTCAGTGCAAGGTGTTGGCTGAGCTTCTAAAGATTGTATAGTATTCCTCAAGTTAGCCAACACCTTCTCTTGGACCTGGTTAACCTGAATCAATGGTTTGGTTCAGGGTTGGGCGGGTTTGGGTTCAGTGCAGGGGAGTCAATGAATTGAGGTTCTTGATACCCTCCCTGATAATAGGTCATTTTAGGTTGTTCATAAGGTGGTGATGACCTAAAGGCAGTGTATTCTAGGGAGAGGTAACGATCAGTGTATCCTTCTTGATTGTAGATCATATTAGGTTGTCTAAATGAGGGTGGTGATTTATAATCGATGTAGCTCGGAGAAGGATAAGAATCAAGATTATGGTGTCCAGGGTTAGACCCTGAACACGGAGGTCTGAAACTGTATTACCAATCAGTATTATCCCAACTAGAAGATAGATGAGAATAAGTCTAGTTGGAATAATAATCGTTTTGGGAATAAGTAGTGATAGGAGGGTAGGAGTGGAAGTTTGAATAGGATGTGGAAGGATCCATGACAGAACGGGAGGAAGAAAGGTGCCCTACAATACAAACAAACAAACCTATCCTTAAGTGGGCTAACCTAAAGAGCTACAGACTCTCAGAACCTATCTTGAGATAAAGAATCGATTTGATCTACTTCTTTTCGGTCAATCCAACCAGTTAGAGGGAGGGACTGGGGAGAAGGTTCTTCCTTTGGCTTGCACCTCAGGGTCCTAGTGTACCCCCCAGCCACGATCATTTGATTCTGCTCCCCTAGATTGACATCAGATTGAACGGTAGAAATAGACTAATCGAAAATAATCTCTGTCTAGGCTCCGAAGAGCGAGTCCAATCCTTAAGGCCAACGTCTACTTTATTTTAATTAGGGTTAGGTTTGAATGTGATTTGGTATGTGATGGGCCCTTTATCTGGGTTGTGCCCTTAATGATTGATTGATATGTGTGTGCATGCACAACCAATGGTTTTCAAGCAAGATTATTTTTGGATGTGGTGAATTTTAGGGTTTAAATCTTGCTTAGTAGCTTTTAGGATTCAACTTTAGGTGTATTCAATCAAGTTCTGTTGGCACACCGAGTTTTGAAAGCACAGGTGAAGATGTTTTCCTTTAAAGCTTAAAAGAATGTGGAGTGCCTGGTAAATCCCTAAAAGTTGAACCTATGTGGCAGCTACTTGATGAGTTATTTTTAATTGAAATGGTGCGACCTAAACAACTCAAACAATTGGCCTGATGCACCACTTAGTTAGGCACACAAGTGGTTACCTAATATGATTTCTACTCAATTATGTGTTTGGGTGTGTGTACCTGTTCCAAAGATCGGTTTACCAGTTGAGTTTGAAAATCAGAAGAGGTTGTGTACCCCTATGAGATTTTTTTAATTTTTTTCTTTTATATGTGGAGGGTGAGGTGGGTGGAGGTGACAAAAAAATAATCAAAAACTAACCTTAGAGTTTATAAGAACACCTAGGTTAATTTGTGTTTGTGTTATTATGTGGTGGAATGAAAACTAGTGGGTGGGAGGTGGGGGTAAACTTACAAACCCTTCAACGGCACTTTACTCCAATCTACCACTTTTGTTCACCTCGTAAGAGTACCTGCAATCACAATAGGAAGGGAGAGAAGTGAGGTAAAAGATAAGTAAGGCGGGAAAAGGCAAAAAATCAAAGAGTGCCACCTCCCCGGCAACGGCGCCAAAATGTTGTGTCGGAAAACATACGCAAACAGAATTGAGTTTTGAAAACTCATCGTCGTAGTATTATTTGCGAAGAAATTCGTCAACAGATAAATTTATACCAAAACTTTAAAAATTTCAGATCGAACATAGGGAGGCAGATGTTTGATTAAAAATACACGTTTGTTTTGTTTGTCATGAAATGGATTAGCTGGTTGAAAACTAGCTATGTATTTAACAAATAATAAATAGAAGAGAGAGAGAATATTACAAATAAAGACAAAAGTGAGGTAGATTAGACATGGATTTCACCATCAAATGCTATTCATTGCACTAATCATTACAACTAGAAAGCAAGAAATCTACGCTAGAAAGCAGTAAATCTACTCTAGAAAGTGGTAAAGAGAATGGAGAGAGAAGTATCGTCCTCGATGATTGCTTGTAGAATGAGCCGGACGGGCGACGCCTAGAAGACGGAGGTCGAAACGGGAAGAAGGGGAACGAAGCTGGAAGAACCGGGGGCCAGGCAGGATGTCGTCGTCGCGGGATCCACTTCCCAAATGGAGTGAGAGGACAACTGCGGGATGCTCCACGAAGGAGGGAGAAGGTGGAAAAATTCTAATTTTAACTCTGATGGAGCATCTCGGGTTTGGAACAAGCTCTTAGAGCTTTGGAGGGGTTGAGAGAAGAGAAGGGATGAAGAAAGTGTGGGGGGCGTAGGGCTATATATAGGTGTAGATTGGAGGGGGCAAATAGGTCATTACACTTTAAAACATTAAATCAGGGGTCTTTAGTGACGGATAAAACCGTCACTAAAGCCCAGATTGTGGGCGTACGTGCCACGCATGTCTCACCTCTTCTTCTCCTCGCGCGTCAATGCATGCTCACGTCTGCATGCTCTCAATCGTTCGATCGTGAGATAGGACGGCTTAAACGTGCCATGCTCAATCTCCTTCAACACCTATTAAGAGGTGACGTGGCCTCCATCGCCGTTAGATCGAAGATCAACGGCTCAGGACCCATGCTTGCCTGCCTTCACAAAAGCACGTCTGTTGGCACGTTCACGCTCCTCGCATCTAGGCATGCCACATGTCACCTTCACCGTCATCCAATCTCCATCCGATGGCTCAATTGAGCCAGATCCACGCGTTTGCTTGATTTGAAGCGAAGCACAGATCGAATTCGTGCCCTTCGCTTGCGTAGAGGCGCTCGCCCGCTGTGCCATTCGCCCACTTGAGGCGAGCTTTTGATTTAATGTTCACGCATCCTCAGCCGTTGGATCAGGATCCAACGGTCGAGATCTCGCCTCGCCCGCACCTTCAGATGATGAGAGAAGAGGTGCTGCGACCGGTTTGGGTGGCTGTGATGGCGCCACGTGGTGGCATCATGGCCGTTCATCTTCTGTGAGTTGTAGATGGTGCCATAGATGTCGGATTGGATCGATTTTTGCGTAGTTAGGCTGCGATTGTCAATCCGAACCCATCCGTGCGATCGGATATGACATCTGAAGTGCGGATTTACACCATCTTGGCTCTTGATCTATGACCTTCCTCGGATTATATTTGATGCTACGGAAGTTCGATTAGGTTGATCTTGGAGTCGTTGAACTCTGATCGTGGCTCAGATCAGATCCATACGGTTGGATCTTCAATTTGAGGCCCCAATTGAATATCGCCCTGTTACCTGACCACAAAAAGAGAAAATTAACCTAAACTTTATACAAACTAACCTAAATGCAAGATGATGCATGTTATGCAATATTTATAATGTATGATGCAACTCTACACCTAAGAACATGCATAAATAGACAATTTATGTGATATAAACGTGTTTACATCAATAACCAAAAGAGATCTTAGTGATTTATCAAATCAAGATGACTGATTTTGATCTTCTAAAAAGTCTTTAAAAACATTAATCAAGATAGAGTAGATAATCAAGAGTGATAAATAGATCTTTGAACACAATCCATCACTCAAGAAATCACATAATCAATAAATAAATTCAAACATCATTCAAAGTACGTATAAGCCAGTTGATCTGTTGTAGAGACATTTTAAATTAATATTACTCTTTAATGCTTTATCTTTTAAGAAATGATGTCTAACATAAATATGTTTAGTTCTTTCATGATGAACTGGATTGTTTGATAGGTTAATTGCACTTGTGTTATCACAAAATATTTTCATATTTGAAAAATTTAATTGCAAATCATTTAATGTTTGTTTTATCCATAACATTTGTGAACATGCTAAGCAGCTGAAATGTATTCAGCTTCTATGGTAGATAAGACAACATAGTTTTGTTTCTTTGAAAACCAAGAAATAAGAGATTTTCCTAAGAAGTGATATGTTCCACTTGTGCTGTTATGATTAGTTCTGCTTCCTGCATAATCTGCATCACTGGATGCATAAATATCAAGTGAAGGTGTTTTAGGATAAAATAAACCATAGTTGTATGTATCTTTTAAATATCCAAAAATTCTCTTTATACCATTTAAATGTGATTGTTTAAATTTTGATTGACATCTTGCGCATAAACATGTGAAAAACATTATGTCAGGATGACTTGATGTTAAATAAAGTAATGTTCCAATCATAACTCGATAAAGAATTTGATCAACATCCTTACCACTTTCATCCATATCCAGACTTATATGTGCAGCCATTGGAGTACTCTTGCCTTTGGAATTCTCCATTCCACATTTCTTTAATCTATCCGAGATGTATTTTGATTGATTATAAAGATGCCATCTTGGAGTTGACAAATTTGAAGTCCAAGAAAGAACTTCTATTCTCCAATAAGACTCATTTCGAATTCAGTCTACATAATCTTAGCAAAATCTTGACATAATAGATCATTTGTAGCACCAAAAATAATATCATGTACATATATTTGAACAATTAGTATTTTTGAAGTTTGCTTTTTAATGAAGAGTGTGGTGTCAACTTTTCCCATTTCAAAATTTGATTTAATTAAACATTCTCTTAATGTTTCATACCAAGCTCTTGGAGCTTGTTTTAAGCCATATAAAGCCTTTTTAAGTTTAAATACATATTTAGGATGATTTTGTCAATAAATCTTGGTGGTTGTTTTACATAAACATCTTCTTTTATCAATCCATTTAAAAAAATTGATTTTACACCATTTCATAAAGTTTAATATCAAAGTGTGATGCAAAAACTAGAAGCATACAAATTGATTCTAGTCTTGCAACTGGTGCATAAGTTTTATTATAATCAATACCTTCTTCTTGATTATAACCATGTGCAACAAGTCTTGCCTTATTTCTAGTTATTATTCCATTTTAATCTATTTTATTTCTGAATACCCATTTGGTTCCAATTAATGATGAATCCTTAGGTTGTGGAACTAAGTCTCATACTTCATTTCTTTCGAATTGATTTAATTCCTCTTCCATAGCAAATATCCATGATCCATCCTTTAGAGTTTTTACAACATTTTTAGGTTCCACTTGAGATACAAATACGTTAAAAGCAAAGCTATTCAATTGACTTCGAGTTTTAGTTGTATCTTTTATTTCTCCAATTACAAGATCTTTTGGATGATTTTTATCAAATTTCCACTCTTTGGGAAGATTATGTATATTATTTTCTTTTACATTTGATACATCAAGAAAATGATTTTCATCTTCTCCATTATCACTTAGATTTTCTTGATTAGGTATTGGTGGATCTTCATTAAATTTTACATTAAGAGTTTCTTGCATAGTTAATGTATTCTTATTAAATACTCAATAAACCTTACTTCTAGTAGAATATCCAATGAATGTGTATTCTTCTCCTTTAGGGTCAAACTTATCTAAATTTTCTTTGGTGCTAAGAATATAGCATTTACTTCCAAACACTTTAAAGTAATTTATTTTAGGTCTTTTATCAAAGTATAATTCATAAGAAGTTTTATTCGTTGATGGTCTAAGCACCCTATTTAGTACATAACATGCTGTATTTGTTGCTTTTGCCTAAAAATATCTAGGTAATCCAGATTCTATCACTAGAGTTCAAGCACATTCTTGTAAAGTCCTATTTTGGCATTCCACTACATTTTGTTGTGGTGTTCTTAGAAAAGAAAATTCATGTTTAATTCTAATTAGTAAATGTTGATTTTCAAATAACCTTTTTCATGTTGTACTCTTTTAGAAAATATTTTAAAATATTCAAAGACTTGATCTTTATATTTTAAGAAATATACCCAAGTAAACCTAGAATAACCATCAATTAATACCAAGAAATACCAACAGTCATTTAAACTACCAACTTTAGTTGGACCAAATAAATTTAAATGAATTAGTTGTAGAGGTCTATTAGTTGAAATTTCATTCTTATTTTTAAATGAACTTTTATGAATTTTGCCTAATGTACAAGCATCACATAAAGAATGTGTTTTATACTTTTTATTTGGTAATCCTTTAGCAAGATTAAACTTAGTTTATTTATTCAGATATTTATAATGAAGATGTCCTAATCTTCTATGCCATAAAGAAATTCATCATTTTGATGCAATTAAACCATCAAAAGTGTTATTTTTATCTATTACAATGATATAAATATCTTTGTATCTTTTTCTTTCTAATAATACTTTTTTAGTGATTTTATCAATAATTTTAAAGATTTTGGAATTAAATACAACTTGAAATCCTTTATCACATACTTGACTTACACTTAATAAATTATGCTTAAAACCTTTAACTAATACAGCATTACTAAAAGAAGATTTACTTTTTCTAATAGTTCAAGTACCAACAATTTTACCTTTATGATTGTTTCCAAATGTAAACATACCTCCACCCTTGTGTTCCAGATGAGTGAATAAATCTTGATTGCTAGTCATATGTTTTGAACATCCGCTGTCTATGACGTACTTGCCTTTTGAATACTACAAAAATTTGAGGAGGTCTTTTCTTTAAGACTTGGAATCCATCTTTTGATTTATGATAAATTTATTCCTTGTAATCAACATCTTTTTTTCCTACAAAACAAGATTTCAAAATATTCTTTTGGTACCCAAATTTTCTTGGGTCTAGATTTGTTAGTTTCCTTCCATTCTTTTTGTGGAATGAAAGAAATTCCTTTCTTTCAATTTTGACTAAGAAAATGATCATTACTAGATGAATTTGAGAAATGAGAAAAACCAAGATCATTTTTATCATTTTTTGGTGTTTGTAAAGAAAGTAATTATAAAGATTTTCTTTGCCCTTTGTAAACTTGCTAAAATCATTTACAGGTTACTCGGATTTATTTTTCAACATAACAATATCATTTTCTAGAACAGAAATCTTATCTTCCAAAGAATTAATCTCACATTTCAGAAATCTTATCTTTCAACATAACTTCCTTTGTTATGTTTTTATTTTTGTTGTCATTTTGGAGTTCCCCCCTCTTCGAGGGGACGTTCTTATTTCCCCTCTATGAGGGGTGTAAGGTTCTCTTGTTTCTTCCTTTTCTCTATAGGACTACATCCATTATATCTTTTCCATTCCCTTATTGGAGTTTCTTATCTTTAAAAAAAAAAGGACTTGAGTACGGAAACACAAAAATTGACGCATTGTGCAATGCGCTAACATGATGCACTTGTGCAAAATCACCATCAATAATTTTGCGTCGATGCAAAATCATCCAAAATCACTTTGCACCAGTGTAAAATAACTCTATGGCCATTTTGCAACGATGCAAAATCACCATGAATCATTTTGCACCGATGCACCATAAATCACTTTCAACCGATGTAAATCACTCCATGACCATTTTGCACTAGTGCAAATTTCACCTAAATCACTTTACAACAGTGCAAAATCACTTCATGACCATTTTGCATCAGTGCAAAATCACCCAGAATCACTTTGCACTGGTACAAAACCAGTGTGACACGTTAGCGCGTTGCAAAACACATCACATGATACGTTTTTGTACATTTTGGAAAAAAAAATTAAAAATTAAAAAATAGAAATAGCAGGCCTTATACCTCTAGAGGAAACCTGACACTTCTGTTATGCACAGACAGTAGCCAATACTTATTTCCCTTACATACATGGAAAGTAGATTCAGCCAAATAATTTTATTTGGCATTATAGAACATCAACAATTTGGAGGTCATCACAATACCACTCAAGCTATTTAGTAATGCAAGCACAAACACGCACCCACAACATGGAATAAAAGTTTTTAACTTGAAATTCTAACCATGTGTTCAATCTGCCATTTTCCATATTTAAACTTAAAAATACAATGAAAATAAGCTTCATTCATTCTCATAGATTTAGAAGCACATTTTTTATTTTCCAAGAAGGGGAAACACTGAATTAACAAAAAATAATAGGTAGGAGCCCTAAGGGCCTTGATATTTGCATCTTCATTATTTAAATGATAGAATAGGGGATTACCTGAGGTTATTGTTGATAAAGGTCAATCACAATGATGAAGGTCAATGATTTCTGATAATTATACAAGAGGGGGGTTGATGGTATCATCATCATGTGTCCTAACTAGCCACAATTAGTCAGATTCAAATGATAAATGCTCCTACTTGATCATTTGAGGGTCACAATTCCGCACTGATCTGATTTGGGAAGGAAATTAGAAAACAAGGTTAATTCTGCTATTTTAGCAATACATTACAAATGCAGATTAACCACAGGGTTACTCAGGGGTTAATTAAAGTCCAATTTAGCATAAAAGTCTAAAAAGTGGGTTCACACTAACTGAATCAGGGTTTCACATAGTTCAAGGGTGAAAATAGTACTAAAAACCATAATTATCAACCCCACTTGAATTGAAAAGATTTTGGTTAGGGTAAAATCAATCTAAATCTCTTAAAAATCATTGAAAAATATTCTAAGAGATTCGGTACCTTTGGCTTGACCATCTGAATCCATTTTAACCTGATTTGGGATTCTACACAATTTACTCAATCAAGCCTAGTCAAAACTCAAATCCAAGTTCACCATTAGATTCCTTGGATCTAAATTAGGTTAATACAAAAATTTGGGCTCAATCAGAGTCCATCTTAATGTAGTTTGCATTTTAGCCCCTAAAAACTCTATTTCTCACATTTGTACCTCTAAGTTTCAAGTTTGTTACATCCATACCCCTAACTTTTCATCATTCTCACAAATAGGTCCCTATCGCCATTAGAGTTGTGAACAACATCTCCACCCAAACATGCAAACTTCAATCTTGGATTTCTCTCTGATTTCTTAATCAAATCCCTCCAAATTTGGAGGGATTGATCAGGGAGAGAATCCCTTCCAATTGGACCAAATCCTAGGTCTTGATGTGAAGCCAATAGCTCAGGTGAGCTTGAGGAAATTAGGGGAGTCTTCCTCCAAATCTGCGACTCAATCAAGTGAGTTTCTACATTTAGAGCTCAAATTTGAGCTTTATATAAATGCCCCATCGTCCCAATGTGTTCCCCAGCCAAGAATAAGCCCGAAAACACCTTTCTCTTCCTCCTCCAGCCACCGCATCTTCGGCTTTGGTGAACCCTCTCTGACCTCCTCCTCCGGTTGTCTAATCATCAAATTAGATGGCCCTCCGTCTTCCTCCTCTTCTACCTCTCGTCGACGAAAGTAGAAGGCTTCTCTACCTTTGTTGTCGCCGTACTCCCTCGCTGCCACCTTTGTCTTCCTCACATTTGGTCAATCAATGTCGGACACATCCGTCCCTCTCTCTCCCCCTGAGTCTCCTCAATCTCTTCCTCTCCCTCTCGAGGTTAGATTTAGTGTCTTAAGACCTACTTTCAACCACTGTACCACTTCCTCCCCCACCGTCTTCCCCACAACTGACACGAGCTCCAACGAGCTCGCGCTGGCACCACACACACACAAACACCATGCCACCACTTCCACAAGCACCGGCACACCTCACGGAACAAAACCCCTAAACTTATTTAGGGTTTTAGCTCCTCCTTGATTGGGTTTCTACATGGTTTATAAAATGCAGGTTTTATGAATCATTGTAACGTGCAAAAATTGATTCGCTTTTAAATTTATAACTTAGATAGTGGTGGTATCTAGGGTCGTCCAAGGAGGTAATTTTTTGCAAAATCAAATCTCTTGCTTGAATACGGAAATCACCTTTCTTTTTGTAATTTTTGAATATATAATTTTTATGGTTTTGAATAACAAGGCAATCATAAAGTTGAAGAGGGAAAGTGACTAACACTTAGAAGCTAAACCTAAGGTGACAAGAATAGCCTCTCCCTAAGCTCACTCTAGGCATGTGGAGGCCTAGAGTAATTAGGGAGAGGGAGTGAAAAAGTGCTAGAAACAAGGTAAAAACAAATGAGATAAAAAATGAAAAGAAGGCAAATTGATTTGATGGAATTTGTGTTTTACAAAAACATGTAGAGGAATTCTTCTACTTGAAATTGAAAATAAAGAAATACTAAAAACACAAATCCTCTTGCAAAATATGGTGAAGAAGAGAGTCTTCATGCTCCAAGCCTAGCTACTCCTTGGCTTGAAAAGGTCTCCTTTTTCTCCTTCTTTGAATGGCTCCTCCAAGGTGGATGCTCTCCACCTCAATTGTCTCCTCCAAGGGTGGGCGTGCACCACCCTAGTTTCTCCTCCAATTCCTACCCATCCTCCTTGATGACAGCTTGATCCTCCTCTTGGCATGGCACAAGTAGAAGAATGGAGAGGAAGAAGGCACCAAGGAGGCAAGGGATAGCCTCCTTAATCTTCTTCCTTCCTTCTTCTTCTTAGCCGTGGGTTGTAGGTGGGCTTAGGGTAGAATTAATACTAAAGGAGGATGAAGATTTAGTGGTGGTTAGGAGGGTTTTTTATAGATGTGGAGAAAGGTGGTTGGCGTGGGGATTATGTGTAGGGCTAGGGTGGGTTCTAGGAGGCGTTTAGGTGATCCTATGGTGGAGGGTGTTTGGTGCCACCTTAGAGGATGTGGTGGTGGTGGTTATGGTGGTGGAGAGGCACCATAGGTTGGCGCCACCATGGAGAGGTGCCATGGTTTTGACGCCAACTATGGGGGCTTCTAGAAGGTGGGTATGTGGATGGTGGATATGGGTTGTAGGGGTAGGTGTAAGGTGGTGATGAAGGGGGTTTTGGAGGGAAAAAGTGGTGCCAAATTGGGGGTACTTATAGGTGGTTTTGGTGCTACTTTGTGGTGTCTTCTGGAGGTAGTGGTTGGGTTAGGTTGGCTCCAAGGTGAGGTGGAAGTAGGGTTAGCTTATGTGGAGCTTAGGTGGGTTTACTTGGTGGAGTTAGTTAGTTGGGAATTAGGGTTAGGTATGGTGGATGGTGGATGGACAAGGGCTTGCATAGCTAAGCTAAGCTAAGCTAGCTAAGCTAGCTTAGCTAGTAGATGAGTAGGGTAAGGAGCAGAAGGAGCTAGGGTTTTGAGCAGAGGAGCTGAAGGAGAGTTGTCTAGAGCTGCATAGGAGCTGGTGGCTACTGAAGAGAATAGCAAGGAGCTACTTTAGCTGGATTAGCTTGCTAGTTCTTTGCTAGCTGCTAAGCCAAGTTAAAGTAAGCTGGCTTCTGCTAAGATATGCTAAGGTGAGCTGGGTTTGATCTTCCCGGGGAGGACCTAGCTAGTTGAAGTAGCTAAGGTAGCTTAGCTCAACTAAGTTGATCTAAGTAGAGTCCCTGGGAGATGGACTTGAGCTGGCCTGAGCTAGGGTGAAGTCATCTTTAGCTGGCTTGAGTTGAGTAGACTTGGAGGTAGCTAAACCTGAGCTAAGGTAGACACAGTCAACTCAGCTGAGCTAGCTAGAGCTCCCAGTGAACTAATGGGAGCTGAGATGAGTTAGACTCAACTAAGTTGAGCTGGATCTGAGCTGACTTGAGCTAGTGAAATGACCCGTCACCCTTTGGTCATTTAAGACGTCTGGGAAGTTCACTAGATGTCTGTCCAGACGTCTGGAAAGATCAATGGACGTCTGAAAATATATTTTTCTCTTCAGCGCGTACCATACATACTCCATGCCTTCTCCCTCACCCCTACCTCACCGCACCTTCCCCTGCGATGTCACTCTGCACCACACCTTGCCCATACCCTTCCCCTCTCCTCCTCTCCCTTTATAAACCCTCCTCCTCCTCTTCTTCGCCTCACGTCCACAGCCGAGCAAGAGAGAGAGAGAGAAGGGAGCCAGAGCGAGAGTGAACGGAGAGTAGAGAGCTAATCGCGAGTCTGAGCGCGAGAGCGGAGAGTGCTGCGCTGTTCTGCTGCAGCGCCTTCAGCAAGGGAAGCCAGAGTGGTTCCGCGAAAGTCATTTTTCCACGAAATCAGATGTCCAGAGTGACATCTAGACGTCTTACCGGATGTCTGAAGGTAGAGTGAGACATCTGGTAGAGATCTACTTTCCATATTTTCTTCTCTGCCAGAGTCCTGATAGTGTATGAATATGTGTCAGAAGTTGGAAGGTGGACTGAGGCTGTTTCAGATGTCCAGGAGCACCTCCAGACGTCTGATGAAACCCTTGGACATCGGCATTGCATTCCAGACGTCTGACAAAACCCTTGGACGTCGGCATTGCATTCCAGACGTCCGATAGAGGCACCCCGAGAGAGGTATGCCTGAGAGTTGATTTAAGACATCTGGGATCTCTCCCAGACGTCTGATTTCTGTCAGAACCTTTGTTTTTAGGCTCGTTCATGGCCCAAACGATGTCAATTTTTCGTAAACAAAACATCATTGTTTTTCGTACTAATTTCTTCACGTAATGGTAGCTTGTCTGTATCTTTTGGAACCCTTTTGACCTATCCATCCATGTCTTAGGTCTCCAGTTCGTCGAGCGTACGAGACCTACGGAGACATCGGGAGCTACTGTATGAGCCCCTATTCCACCCGGTTATCCTGGTAGAGTGGTTCTAACTACAAATCTTCAATTTTAATAAAATGCATGCAACTAGTTAAACCTAGGATGTGAGATGAACCCTAGGAAGAAATGGAAACATATACTCTAGAATACATCTACTCAATTGAACCCTAGGTTGTGGCATGAACACTAGGGCTAGAAAAGAATGTTTGTGGATGATTGAGAAAATCATGAGTTGCTAAATGGAATGGACCACATCATGAACAAACTGGTACCTGCCTGTATACTTGAAATTGAACATAGAGAAATTCATGTACGAACCCTACGGGGAATGTGGAATGAAACAAAAATACCATAACACAGAGAGCCAGATGGTTCTGGAATTTGCCACCCATGGGCAGCTGTTAAGGGAAGTAAGCTGACCTTTGTGTACATGGTATCGAAGAGAGCAACTATCCCTTGTAGTGTAGAGGGGAGCTTGCAACCCTTGGGTTGAGATCCGGGCTGGGTTTGGCCACTCTACGTCGACTCTTACTGGCCCTTGAGTACTTGGTACCGAGGTGAGCTACTTAGTGTAGGGGTGAGCTAGCCACCCCAGGGGGCCTGGGGCTAGGTATGGCCACCCTACACCGACTCTTGTTATCCCGTTGGGCAAACTGGGATAGTCGGACGAGGGTACGCGGACTGAGGAGGGGTGAGACCCCTGTTCTATTTTGTTCTACTCTAAGAGGGCAAGGTCCTAGACTGTTCTGCGCTGTATGTTGAGGCATACCCGCTAGCGGAAATGACTAACCACGTGCCAGTGTGGGGTAGTTACTCGCACTCTTATCACGTGTGCCATAGCCACCGCTACGTCACGACCGTGACCTCAGGGTGGTAGGCCGGGTGTAGGACTACCACGGAGGGACTCTCCCGGCCAGGAGAGTGCCACGTGTGCATCCTACATCACGGGAAGCTGCAAGCAAAATCGTTCGTTTAGGGAACAAGAAGATTAAGAAATGAGATGAGCCCTGATTAGATATCTCTACATAGAAAACTGTTATGGGATAAATTGGATCAGAAAGTAATATGTTAAATTACCTGATAAATGTATTTTTATGTTTAGTCACCACTCTACTCAGTGTTAGCTGACTTCAGTTATATAATTTTGTACAGGTCAGGGATTTGAGCAGCCTGAGCTACCAGCTACTGAGGATGTTGGCCCTAGTCGAGCCCAGCTGTAGTTTCTATTGTTTGGTGTAATGAGTTTCTATAGCCTTGTTTCCATTATATGTACTCGCTTTTGTTGTGATTGCTGTATTATGTTCTTGATGACATATAATATTGTAGTTGTACTATTCCTTTCCCCCTGTTGTTAATTTCTTTCTGCTTAGTTACATTACTTTTGTGGTTATGGATTGATGCATGTTATTTGGTTATTTCTTGTTGGACGAATGTGTCTTGGGATTAGTCAAGGAGAGCCGATCTCAGGTCTTGTAGGGATATAGGATCGAGTCATGACAAGATGGTATTAGAGCAAAGTTGTCTCGAAAAATGAACCGAGTAGTTAGAAAATCACCACACTTGTACATGTAACTGAGATAGCGATCACAACGTTCTCTCTTGATTATTGTTTTCGAGTCTTACATCTTCTCTTTAGTCAAACAGTCACCGATAATCTCGTTCCTCCTCGATCTCTGTGTAGGGGATGCCTCGCCAGGGAGCTCTTGAGGTGGGCTGCGGATGTGGTCGTGGCCGAGGGCATGGTCTCACGGGAGGGCGAGCAATGGCCGAGGTCGAAGTCGCTCCACCTCTCCTTCCGGGCATTCAAGTGTCGGACCTTGCCCAGCTGATTTGGGATCTCATACGGGAGGAGCTCCATCAGCCTCCTCCTCAGCCTCCCCTTCTTGGGGATGCGGAGGGGGAATCCTCCGTGGGGCAGGCGAGCCGCCACGGCATTGGATGAGCTGGAGGGGGAGGGGGTGATCCTCTACCACCCTGACCTCCTTCAGACACTTCGGGGCATGAGTCCTCCTTGCCTGGAGGTGCACCCCTTCCTCCGTTGCAGCTACACCATGAGGTCTTCAGCTAGTTCAGGAAGTTGAAGCCCCGCTCTTTCAAGGGGGAGGAAAGCCCATCTGAGGTAGAAGATTGGCTGGAGTAGATGGAGAAGATCTTTGACACCCTCTGTCCTCCTGCAGAATGCTGCGTGGCCTTTTCCACGTATCAGCTGGAGAGTGCAGCTCACAGGTGGTGGAGGGCGGTCAGAGGACAGGAGGAGGGAGAGTTGACGTGGGACCGGTTTGTAGCACTCTTTTGTGAGCAGTACTTTCCACAGACTTGGTAGGATCAGAGGAGGTAGGAGTTCCACACTCTCTGCCAGGGGGCAATGATAGTTAGCACGTACCATACGTGTTTCCTGGAGCTGTCACGCTTTACCCCGACAGCTGCGTCCACCGAGGAGGAGAGCCTATGGAGATTCACCGAGGGTCTCCGATCCGCCATCCAGGGGTATGTAAAGCCCCTAAAGCTACCTACCTTCTCCTGCATAGTTGAGGTTTCCATGACCTATGAGGAGACCAATCCGTCCGTACGAGACATTGATGGAGGAGGACAGAAGAGGCTCTACCCGTAGGAGCACTCATAGGTCCGTCAGGAGAGGAGGCACCAGGCACCAGCAAGGGAGCTTTCCCATTCTGTGGGTCTGCCAGGGACCTTTGGGGGTCCCCGACAGGGACCAGCCAACTGTAGTAGACCCCCACCCAGTCACCAGCAGGAACAGTAGACGGAGGGAGGAGGTCGCATACCCCTCTGCTATCGGTGTGGTCAGTCGGGCCACATACGGAGGAATTGTCCATCTAGGACCAGAACACAGCCGACGCTCCCATCATCGAGCACTGGAGGTTGATCTGGCAGCCATGATTACTAGGCCCGAGGAGGAGGATAGCAGCCGCAAGGAGGGTACCGACCCACTGCCTCCCGCCTGACCTAGAGCACGGTTGCTTCTTCTGTACCGAGGGCTGAAGGGCATGTTGACGCCTTGACTCACGGAGATGCTAGAGCTTCGGGCTCCGTAGTGGCAGGTATGGTTACTGTTTCTGGCAGGCTTATTTACACTTTTTTATTCTGGAGCCACGCATTCGTTTGTTTCTATGGGTTTTGCTGTCTGCACGTGGTTGAGTAGTGTGCTTCTAGAGGAGCCATTCCTGATTAGAGGACCAGGTGGGTAGGTGTTTGTTGCCGAGGAGGTTTTCACTAACTGTGAGGTCACGATAGGGGGACACAGTCTTCCGATAGACCTGATCATGTTCCTGATGGAGGACTTCGGTGTCATCTTGGGGATGCATTGGTTGGCTGCATACCATGCCCTTGTCGGCTGTTTTGGGAGGAAGATTGTTTTCTCCATACCACGGCTTCCTCCCTTTGAGTTCCATGGCAAGCCAGTAGACAAAGGATTTAGGTGCATCTCCGCACTTCAGGCAGCGAAGCTACTGAGCCAGGGGTGCGAGGGCTTCCTTGATTGCATCCTAGCAGAGGCCGACCCCGTGGACAGTATACAGAGTATTCCGGTGGTCTGTGAGTACCCCGACATCTTTCCAGAGGAGTTGCCAGGACTGCCACCTGAGTGTGAGATCGAGTTTAATATCTCACTGATATCGGGGACCAGCCCCATTTCTACAGCACCGTACCGGATGGCCCCGCTTGAGCTGCGAGAGCTCAAGTCACAGCTACAGGACCTGCTAGAGAAGGGCTTCGTAATGCCTAGTGCCTTCTCATGGGGAGCCCCCATCCTGTTTGTGAAAAAGAAGGATGGTACTCTTTGGCTGTGATCGGCTATAGACAGCTGAACCGGGTCACCATCAAGAACAAGTACCCATTGCCACGCATAGATGACCTTTTTGACCAGCTGAGGGATGCCACGGTATTCTCGAAGATAGATCTAAGGTCAGGGTACCATCAACTGAGGATTAGGGAGACCGACGACCACAAGGCAGCCTTTCACACGTGGTACAGCCACTACGAGTTCTTGGTATGCCGTTTGGGCTGACCAACACCCCTGCCACTTTCATGGACCTGATGAATCGCATCTTCCGGCCATATCTGGATCAGTTTGTGGTGGTATTCATTGAGGACGTACTCATTTACTCTCAAGATCAGACACAGCATGAGCAGCACCTTCACATGGTCTTGGATACTTTGAGATGGCACAAGCTGTATGCCAAATATAGCAAGTGCGAATTCTAGTTGAGACAGGTCACCTTCTTGGGCCATGTGATCTCAGAGGAGGGTTTAGCTATAGATTCGGCCAAGGTAGAGGCAGTACTCAGGTGGGAGAGGCCGCGTTTGGTGACAGAGATTCGCAGTTCCTTAGGGGCTGGCTGGTTACTACAGACGATTTATTTGAGGTTTCTCGCAGATTGCACGTCCTCTAACTCAGTTGACTCGGAAGCACATACCCTTCACCAGGACGGATGAGTGTGAGTCTTGCTTTCGGGAGCTGAGGGGAGGCTGACCTCAGCTCCTGTACTCACCATCCCCAACAACAGTGGAGAATTCATCATTCACACAAACGCCTCATTGCAAGGATTGGGGGGTGTGCTCATGCAGCAGGGTCACGTTGTTGCATACGCTTTGCGGCAACTGAAGCCCCACAAGCATAACTAGTCCACCCATGACTTAGAGCTTACAGTGGTCATCCTCGCACTAAAGACCTGGAGGCACTACTTGTATGGAGAGACATTCGAGATTTTCATTGACCATAAGAGCCTCAAATATTTGTTTGATCAGAAGGAGTTCAACATGAGACAGAGACGCTAGCTAGAACTCCTGAAGGATTATGATTGCAGCATCTCGTACCACCCAGGGAAGGCCAATGTGGTGGTTAACGCCTTGAGTTGGAAGGCACCCGCCCACTTGGCTTGTTTACATGCACAGAGTTGGAGACTCATGGAGGAGTTGAGCAGCTGGCAACTTTGGGAGTCACAGGGGTACTAGAGGGAAGTGACAGTAGCGAGGTGGACGCAACCAGAGCTGATGGATCGCATTATGACTGGACAGATGACGGACCCATACCTACGGATGTAACGAGACCGAGTATTGACAGGGACCCTAGGAGAGTTCTCGCTCACTGACGGAGTCCTGCATATGAGGGGATGCTTGTGCGTTCCTAGAGACGAGGAGCTATTGAGGGAGCTCCTAACTGAGGCACACGGATCCAGATTTGACATACATCCTGGGAACACGAAGATGTATTACGACCTATGACGTGATTTCTGGTGGAGGGGCATGAAGCAGGATGTTGGTCTTTTCGTTCGATAGTGTTTAATATGCCAGCAGGTGAAGGTCGAGCACCAGAGGCCTGCAGGACCATTGCGGCCACTTCCCATTCCAGAATGGAAGTGGGAGAGTGTCACTATGGACCTGGTAGTGGGATTACTTGTGACACAGCGAGGACACGATACAGTCTGGGTGGTTGTAGATAGATTGACAAAGATGGCACGGTTTCTGCCGATCCGAGTCACTTTTGGACCAGCACAGTTGGCAGAGCGATACATCAGAGACGTAGTGCGCCTTCATGGGGTCCGCCACGAGATTATTTCAGATAGAGACACTCGTTTCACTTCCTAGTTTTGGGTGTAGTTTTAGCGGGCTTTAGGGAATCGTCTGAGGTTCAGTACAGCTTATCACCCCCAAACAAACGGACAGTCGGAGTGCACCATTCAGACCCTTGAGCACCTTCTACGGGCTTGCGTACTGGACTAGAGAGGCTCCTAGGAGGAGCATTTGCCCCTGGCAGAGTTCGCATACAACAACAGTTACCACTAGAGCATTGGCATGGCACCATATGAGGCTCTGTATGGGAGGAAGTGTACGGCTCCTTTGAGTTGGTGGGGACCAAGTGGGAGGTTGGTCCCCGTCTGATACGCCAGAGTCAGGAGGTGATCGAGTAGATCCATCAACAACTGCGTATTGTCAGGAGCAGGCAGAAGAGCTATGCTGATCTAAAGTGTAGAGAGGTACAATTTGAGGTTGGGGATCATGTCTTCCTCCATGTTTCGCCCATGAAGGGCTTGCAGAGGTTTGGGGTGAGAGGGAAGCTTGCACCGAGACTTGTGGGACCTTTTGAGGTCTTGGAGCGGGTAGGACCCGTTGCTTATAGGCTTGTCCTCCCTCCCCAGTTCTCTAGAGTGCACAACTTATTTCACGTGTCTCACCTCAAAAGATACATCGCTGACCCCAGCCATGTCCTTAGCCACGAGAGCATCGAGGTGGGAGATGACTTGACCTATCTTGAGAGGCTGATATAGATACTAGACCGAGCCATTCGGAGTTTGAGATGGAAGGAGGTGCCCCTGGTGAAAGTCCTGTGGAGAAGCCAGTGGTACGAGGAGGCGACTTGGGAGCCTGAGTCGGCAATGCAAGAGCATTACCCGAAACTTTTCAAAGGTATGTCTCTTCGAACCTACTTTGGTCCTCTTTAAGTTTGTTATACGCTACTACGTTATTTTTCACACCCTAGTTAGTTCAAGTTTCAGGGGACAAAACTTCCTTTAAGTTTGTTATATTGAAACGGCCCATCACCCTTTAGTCATTTAAGACATCTAGGAAGTTCACAAGACGTCTGGAAAGATCAATGGACATCCGAAAATACCTTTTCTCTTTAGCGCGTACTATACGTATGCCATGCCTTCTCTATCACCCATGCCTCACCGCACCTTCCCCTGCGATGTCACTCCGCACCACACCTCACCCATACCCTTCCCCTCTCCTCCTCTCCCTTTATAAACCCTCCTCCTCTTCTTCGCTTCATGTCCACAACCGAGCGAGAGAGAGAGAGAAAAGAGCTAAAGCGAGAGCGAACGGAGAGCAGAGAGCTGATTGTGAGTCTGAGCACGAGAGCGGAGAGTGCTGTGTTGTTCTGCTGCAGCGCCTGCGGCGAGGGAAGCCAGAGTAGTTCCGCGAAAGTCATTTTTCTGTGAAATCAGACGTCCAGTGAGACATCCAGACGTCTTACCGGATGTCCGAAGGTAGAGTGAGACATCTGGTAGAGATCTACTTTCCGTATTTTCTTTTCTGCCAGAGTCCTGATAGTGTACGCATATGTGTCAGAAGTTGGAAGGCAGACCGAGGCAGTTTCAGACATCCAAGAGCACCTCCAGACATCTGACGAAACCCTTGGATGTCGGCATTATACTCCATACTTCTGACGGAACCCTTGGACGTTGACATTGCATTCTAGACATTCGATAGAGGCACCCCGAGAGAGGTATGCCTAAGATTTGATTTAAGACATCTGGGATTTCTCGCAGATGTCTGATTTCCGTCAGAACCTTTATTTTTGGGCTTGTTTAAGGCCCAAACGATGTCGGTTTTTCATAAACAAAACATCATTGCTTTTCGTACGAATTTCTTCACGTAATGATAGCTTGTCTGTATTTTTTTGAACCCTTTTGACCTGTCCATCCACGTCTTAAGTCTCCAGTCCGTCGAGTGTACGGGACCTACGAAGACATTGGGAGCTACTGTACAAGCCCCCATTCCACCTGGTTATCCTAGTAGAGTGGTTCTGATTACAAATCTTCAGTTTTAATAAAATGCATAAAACTAGTTAAACCTAGGATGTGAGATGAACCCTAGGAAGAAATGGAAACATATACTCTAGAATACATCTACTCAATTGAACCCTAGGTTGTGGCATGAACATTAGGGCTAGAAAAGAATGTATGTGGATGATTTAGAAAATCATGAGTTGCTAAATGGAATGGATCACATCATGAACAAATTCGTACCTGCCTGTATACTTGAAAGCGAACATAGAGAAATTCATGTACGAACCCTACGGGGAATGTGGAATGAAACAAAAATACCGTAACACAGAGAACCAGATCGTTCTGGAATTTGCCGCCCACGGGTAGCTATTAAGGGAAGTAAGCTAACCTTCGTGTACATGGTACAGAAGAGAGCAACTATCCCTTGTAGTGTAGAGGGGAGCTTGCTGCCCTTGGGTTGAGACTTGGGGTGGGTTTGGCTACTCTACATCGACTCTTGCTGGCCCTCGTGTACGTGGTACCGAGGTGAGCTACTTAGTGTAGGGGGGAGCTAGCCACCCCAGGGGGCCTGGGGCTAGGTATGGCCACCCTACACCAACTCTTGTTAGCCCGTTGGGTAAACCAGGATAGTCAGACGAGGGTACGTGGACTGAGGAGGGGCGAGACCCCTGAGGGGTGAGACCCCTGTTATGTTCTATTCTGAGAGGGCAAGGCCCTATACTGTTCCGCACTGTACGTTAAGGCATACCCGCTAGCGAAAATGACTAACCGAGTGCTAGTGTGGGGTAGCTACCCACGCGCTTATCACGTGTGCCGTAGTCACCGCTACATCACAACCATGACCTCGGGGTGGTAGACCGAGTGTAGGACTACCACAGAGGGACTCTCCCGACCAGGAGAGTGCCACGTGTGCATCCTACATCACTGGAAGCTGGAAGAAAAATCGTTCCTTTTGGGAATAAGAAGATTAAGAAATGAGATGGGCCCTAATTAGAGATCTCTACACAGAAAACCTTTATGGGGTAAATTGGATCAGAAAGTAATATGTTAAATTACCTGATAAATGTATTTTTATGCTTAGTCACCACTCTACTCAGTGTTAGCTAACTCCAGTTATATAATTTTGTACTAGTCAAGGATTTGAGCAACCTGAGCTACCGGCTGCTGAGGATGTTGGGCCTAGTCGAGCCCAGTTGTAGTTTCTATTATTTGGTGTAGTGAGTTTCTATAGCCTTGTTTCCGTCATATGTACTCGCTTTTGTTGTGCTGGCTGTATTATGTTCTTGATGACATATAATATTGTAGTTGTACTGTTCCTTTCAACCTTTGTCAATTTCTTTCTTCTTAGTTACATTATTTTTGTGGTTTTGGATTGATGCATGTTATTTGGTTATTTCTTGTTGGACGACTGGGTCATGGGATTAACCAAGGAAAGTCGGTCTTAGGTCCTGTAAGGATCTGGGATCGGGTCATGACAGCTAGGGTGAGCTAAGATGAGCTTTCTTGAGCTAACATTTAGTTGAAATGAGCTGAATGGAGCTAGGATGACCTAACCCTAGTTCAAGTGAGCTCGTATCCAACTATGATGAGCTGGATCAGGCTGAGTCCCAGTTGGTTTGAGCTTCTCCTTCACCAGTTGCCTTCCTGAGTGCTAGGGTTCTAGGCATCTGATTATCTATTTAACCCTAACACTCAAACAAACACATCAAAAAGACAATAAAACGTATAATGCATGCCTAACCTAATTTATGCCTAATGCAGCCCAAAAACCCATTTGCGTAGTTAAAATCCTAAGAGCTAGGTTTGTTTTAGGGCATAAGAATAATGATAAACTGGCGTTTATCACTTCTCCCTGATGATCACCACACTCGACCGCCTTCGACGAAGCTTCTAATCTATTCTACTTGGGTTGCGAGGTCCTATTATGCATTTCATGCCTTCTCTGGAGCATTGTTACCACTATCATCATCTTCAGCTCCATCCACCGCACTCCAAGCACCTCCGACCATGACTCTGCAACCAACAGCTGCGTTTCATCCCCTAAAGGCAACTGCAAATTCAATTGAGCTCACGTGAAAAAATAATAGCACCAATTCGTGAGTGATATCAATGGCTTTACACAAAGAAGAAAGCATCTCAAATAGTCCCACATCGGGGACTTTGGAATTTTTTTTTGCACATATAAGGATTTTGTGCCGTAGCCAATTTGCCTCTGTACACAAGGGGGTGAGGTCCCCTTCCTATGCATGTGCTCACCCTTGCTTGCCTTCATGCTAGCGAGACTGGACCCCTCAACCTGATTACCAGGTTACTATTACCCGATTAACCCTATACCCGGATCTGAGAATGAAAGAAAGAGGATTCAGGGGGAGGGGGGAAATTTTGCATTGTATCACCTCGAGATGTGTGCCAACACAGAGTGAATTCAGAGGTGATTTGAGGAGTTGCTGCACTTGATATTTAAGCTGTCTGGTGTGCCTGGTCAACATCTGATATTAATTGAGGATCACTATGGATTTATTGAGCATTGTGCTCTGACATGGATATTATGTGGCTAAGTGGTTGAAGGCCACTATTAAGATACTTGGCTCTTGAGTACTGTTGGGATTTGTGCTTAATTGTAGGGCTTAGTTGGTGGTTTCAACCACCATTTTTAGTCCTTTACTTTTATATTTTTGTCCCTAACTTTTTGAGATACATTCTTGCTCTTAATTGAATATCATTTGATTCACTTGCATTATTACTGATTATTATGATTAGTGGATTGATTTGTTACACTTGCTCCCTACAAATGACCTCGGAAATCATAGTTTTTTTAGCATTATAAATTTAAATGTCATATCGATTTTCGTCGCTATACTACGACACGTTTTACTCATTAAATACAACGATTTTTTACTACAACATTTTGGCGCCATTGCCGAGGAGCAACATGCCTTTCAATCACTAATCATAATTTCCGATCTGATTCTAACTTGCTTTATCTGATTTGCTATGTTGTTGCATGTGAATCTAAAGATTGACCTCACGAACAACCACACCAGGGGTAGGTAATCTCATTGCCTTCTTTAATCCCCTCATCTCTTGGAAAGATTGACAAGAAAATCAATTAGGACCAACTTGCTTTATTTACATAGTAATCATCATTCAAGTTGCCTGATTTGATTTGATTTGATTAGAGATCCTCATCTTGATACTTGCACCTATTAGGGATATAAGGTGCCTTGGGCTATTCACCTTCTTGATTGAGCCTAAGATACCATCTTCTGAAAAAAATTGGACTTGGAAATAGAGCCAATCTAGGGTTTCGACATTAAGGTTCTAGGAGTACACACTTGCCTGATTTAAAGAAAATATATTTCCCGCATCGTGTGTTACCTAAGCCTTGGTTGAATTGATCTAATCAAGTGGACCCTAAAATCAAGGTTCTAACAATCACTTGAATCATAAAATTTGGGACCTAATAACCTGTTTAGAAGCCACTTTAGGTTGATTTGGGTTCTTGACTGTTTAACGGGCGAGATCAATGTTTTAAAATTAATGCGTTGTAGTATAGTTGAAATCGCTAAAAAATAAATAAATTTTATTAATCGAAATTTTAAATCCAAGGTCGAATACAGGGAATAATTTGGGGTTTAAAAATGAAGAGCTCAACTTTAAAATTGAATATAATATGCCATGGAAATCAGAGTTATAGTGCAAAAATGTAAATGTGAACACTGGATATCAATGTATATGAAGAGCACAAAGAATGGACGTCTGATTTGTGAATCAGATGGCTTAAACTTGTGATTGCTACAGTGCTATTTCTGATCTATCTCTAGCTGGCTTTCTTCCTTCTTCTTTTCTTCTCTGTTCTTTTCATGCCTTAGCCTTCTTTCTGCCTTTAGCTTCTCTGTCCTTTGGCTTATTCTTCTTTTTCTTTCTTTCCTTTTGTTCTCAGTCTGTGCCTTTTCTTCGTTTGCCTTGGCTCTTCTCTTTCTTCTTCTTCTCTTTCTCTATGGGTCCTTCTCTTTCTTCAGCCTTCAGCTCCTTCCTCTTTAGCCCTTGCCTTCTCCTCCCTTAGCTTCTCTAGCCTCCACTTCTTCCTTGGCTTCTTGTTCTTCTCCTTGCCTACGAGAGAGAAAAACCTACCCTTACCCACCACTATGATCTCTCTTCCTTTTTCTCTCTTAAGCTCGCTCTCCCAGAGTCGCTTCTCAGGATATCAGGTCGGGTACGCGTGCCCAGGACTAGGCCCACTGACTTGCAGTGGTGGGTGAGGAGTGCAAATTGGGTATACGGGTCAAGCCAGGTCTGCGGGGATCGAGTCACGGACGAGGCAATGATAGGTGAGAGGGACCTCACCCCGTGGTCAGCAGGCGAAGAGCCTATAGCACTTATTCAATTTATTCCACAACAACGTGCCAGTAGCTTCCGAGGTGGGACTATGTTCCCACCCCCCTTCGCGTGCGCCTGCAGCATGAGGCTTCCTTGATTGCGGCAGCTACTGGGTCTTCGAAGCCAATCGCTCGTCTGGAGTGATGCGCGAAGGGATTCGACACACCTGGGGCAATTCACCTGGAGCAGAGAGACCTGGAGGAGGCTTGCAAGCAAGCTCCTCACGTTCGTCAATGGCGGTGGAGACGCCTACACCTATCAATCATGAAAATGGCCTCGCGGCCTCATTAGAAAGCTCAGATAGCTTCGCCTTGACACGGCGAAGGTAGTGCGAGGGTTGGCGTGGCGTGGGGTGGCCGGAGCGTGCTTGCCTAGGGCACCCTGTGTGCGTGAAAGTGGGTGTGTTCGGGGGGTGTTTTTCGGGTGTGGCGCATTAAGTGGAGTGAGGGTTTAGGATCAGTGAGGTGTGGCGATGCTTATGGGGTAGTTGGCGAGGAGGATGGAGTTGTGGAGCCGCGGGGATGCCTCGCCAGAGGTCTGGCCGGAGGTAGAGATGGTGGTGGTGAATTGTGGCATCGAGGGATAGTTTCAAGAAATAAAGAGGGGGAACAGGAAGAGGAGGGAGAGAGAAGTTGTCTGACCTAACCTAAGGACGAAGGAGGTAGGGACGGTGGTCCGCTCGTGTTGCCGTCACCGGAGACGAAGCTCTCCGTAGGTGAGGTGGCGGCGACGACAGGGGTAGAGGTAGCGTCAAGCTGGTATGGCTGACGTGGATGAACGAGAGGAAGGCAACCCAACCACTAGTATTGTGGTTGGGTGACGAGAGAGAGGGCACGGAGCCACCGGAGCTTGCGGAGAAGTTGTGGGTGTCAAGGAGAGAAGAAAGTGGGGTGGATCGGTCAAATTCCAAGCTGAGGAGATGCGAATGAAGTAGGGGTTGCTTATATAAGCCCTGGAGGTTAGGTTTGTGCTTGGAAGCCAAGCTTCCAAGCACGGAAATCTTGCCGAAGATGGAAACTCAAAGAGACCCAAATCTCTCATGCTTTCGCATGAGAGATTGGGTAGGAATTAGGGCTCATCAATGGGTTCACATTGGAGGAGATTTCTCAGAGAATCTCCCTTTCAATTTTGAAGGGGATTCTCTGAGAAATCAGAGAGTTTTTGCCTTTGAAACCTCGCCGGAGTAGGATTCTCTCTGCTATAATGGTGGAGGAACCAAATTGTAAAGAATGACCAAGAAGCTGGGGGGTTTCTGCAGAGGTTTTCGAAATCTAGGGGCAGAAATGTAATTGGGCTGGACCTGTTTGCAAAGCAAGTCAAGATGAATTCCCCTTAGGTCCAAATTTTGGTACAAACCTAATTTGGACCTAAGGAATCTAATGGTGAAGTTGGATTTTGGGTTTCACCACGTTTGACTGGGCAAAACCCAATTTAGGGCTAATATTTGACCGAGACCCCAATTTAGGTCAAAATAGGTTCCAAGGGCCAAATTGAAGGTTCTAAACCCTAGAGAATATTTTTCCATGATTTTTAGAGGGTTTAGGTGAATTTTATCTAGAGTAGAACCTTTTTAAATCAAGTGGGTCTGTTTTAGGGTTACAAGAAGTCCTTTAATTCCTAGAATTCGCATGAACCCTTTTCTGTTTGAACTAACCCACTTTTTATCATGTTAAGACCATTTGACCTGTATTTAGCCCATGAGAAATCCTGTTGTTGTACTATAATGGTAAAATTGCAGTTTTAACCCTTATTTCTTACTTTTCTCTCATAATGGTTATTCATTAAGTTAGGACCTCCAGTTGGCTATGTAGGAGCTTTTGTTCTCTTTTCTGGGTCAAAGTGAGCTAGTTAGGGCTCATGATGGTGTTTCCATCATAACCCCATGCCTAGCTTTTGCTAGTCCCTAGCAAAATTTTAAGGTTTTAACTTCTGTTCTAGACCATGAGTTCCTTGATGTTCACAAATCATGAGTGCTTTTTTCTTGTTGATTAGGTTAGAATGCCGACAGTAAGCCTAGAGGTATTCAAGTACCAACCAAGATCCGGACCTGACCAGCTCTAGCCTCGATCCTTCGCGAAGGTTTTTAAGGCCCATAGGAACTTTTCTAAGGTTCATTGGACTCCACGGTTAAAGCACCCGTGCTTGTAACATATTTTAGCCTCGATTCAGATTGCAGTGCATTTTTTTTGTAAGAGAGAGACAGAGGTTTTTATTTGTTTGGAGAGTTTTCTCTCTTTTTTATTTTTATTTCCAGCTTCAGATTGTCTTCTCAACATGGTCTGTATCGGATTCCTCGTCCCCATCATCAATCCTCGAAGGGTCCTTGGCAATCGATGCTTCATGATAGCACCGCCCATGGCAACCCCTAAAACCCCAGCTTTCGAGATTTTGAGATAATCCCGTCCATGGCATTCTGTAGCTAAATCCTGACCCTAGCAATCGACATTTCGTGATAATGCCGCCCATGGCATCTGAACCAACACAGGGTGCTTACGTGTCCCCAGTAGGATATGTAAATATCCTAGGAGACAAGCACCAAGGAGACGATTTGTTATTACGCATCTTCGAGGGGAATTTCCCGCCTCTCTGCACCGGGAACTTGTCCAAATGAACTTGTGTTGATCGGCTGCTCTTAATCTAGGCGACTTTTTCAGAACACTTAAACGCTTTTGCGTGATTTTGATAATTATGGGCACTGAACCAGACTTGTGAGTGGATTGGGGTGCTTATGTTACCGAGTCCCGCAAACTAAAGGTCAGTTAATGAGGTCGAATACTCTCTAAGCCTTAGACCTAACACTTAAGCTTCACATTTTCCCCAACCTCTTGAGGACTATCCAGATCTTAGCGGATACTTGAATTTTTAAGCCTAGAAGTCTAGCCCAAGAGTCCTAAGATCAACGTTCCTACTAATCTCTTTTGTGTCTCATTAGCACTTTTTTCTTTTATTTTCTTTTTCTTGATATGGTCTAGAATTCAGTTAATCCTTTAATTTCTTACTAATGACAATCTCTCTTTTTTCATTTTATTTTGTGCTCATTTTTTTTTGACATTTTTTCACTTTTCTCCTAATGATTTGTATGGCCTCAAAACTTTCTTTTCTCCTCCAATTTTTTTTTTTGTTCTTTTTCACTAGTTTCTATTTTTTTTGGTATTTTTGGCATATGAGATTTCTTTTGTGAGAACCCCTTTGAATTTTGATTTCTATATGTTTGCATTTTACCACCTCCCCATGCATAAAATTTTGCAATGTCATTGTAAACGGAAGGTGTGAAACAGTGTTTGGTTTAGGGACTTAGTACAGGGTTTATCGGGCAGGCGAATGGGTTGGGAATGATTGTTGCAGACGATTTCAAGCTCTGGTACGTGAACCAAAGGTGGGATCGACTGTTCTAAGACCGAACTCAGGGTGCAATAGTCATGAAGTATAGATGGATAATCAGAAGGATCTCAGGTTTTTGGAATGACGGGTTGCTTCATGTTAAGCGCTAAATCGAACGCCTTCAGCCGAGCAGGAAATGGTATGGAGAAGGAGTGGTCAAATCAGCTGAGTTTTGTAGAACAAGCACCTTGATCAAGAGTCTGGTTGGTCCAACCAGGTGCTTGTTCAGATCAACAGGCTGATGATGCAGCCCAAACTCAATTAATCTGGTGTTTGATAAGTGTAGATCAAGAGATGTGGAGACCACCATATACTATGGAGCTCGGAATGATGTGGAAGTGTGAATTCAGGGTTAGGTTGAGTCGAATCAGCCTGGTCAGAGTAGGGACCTGTAAAGTAATCAGTGGATAATGAGGAAACCCTACAGGAGTGATCAGAGCATGATGGAGCATGATTTGTGATCTGATCAATGTCCGAAACCAGATAAAGATGTGGAGGTGAATCATCTGCAATCGGCTCAGTAAGAGGGGAATCAAAATAGAAATTGAGTCCGGTTGCAGGTCAAGGTTGAAAATGAGTTTGGATAGGTTCTGTATATGCGGAGGAGGTGGCTTCAATAGGAATTGTGTATGAGGGCTCTTCTAGAAAGGAGTTACAGGTGGTTTCATTTAGAGAGTCCTCATAGTAGTTATCAAATTCAAAAGTGAATGCCTAAAGAGTGTTTATAGGATGAAGAAAATCGGACTAAAGAAAAGATTTGAACTCTGGGTTGCAGTCACTCTCAGCATTTTTTGGTTTTGATTTCTGAGGATCGAAAAGAAATGATTCCATCTCACTGGAACCTGAATTTAAATCAGTGAACTCGAGATCAGAGACCTCAGAGTCGGAGTCAGAGAATGAATCATGTGAGTTGAGGTCGTAGATTGGCTCATCATAGTCAAGAAACAAAGGTTCTCCAAAATCATGGTAAGATTTGAAATCGTTGGAGAAATTGCAAGAATCAAGTTTTGAATGAGATTTGAGATCAGAGGTTCCACCACAAAATAAATCATACGATGTAGACTCAGCAGCCTGACTTGGGTCTAGCCTATTCTTAGATTCTGAGCTCAAAGAGGTGTCCTTATTTGGTCTAGGCTCAAGTTCTAGGCTTGTAGGAAAGACCCAATAAAAACCCCACTCTTCCAACTCAGTTTCTGTATCATAGATTGGCGTGACTTCTGAAAAATCGATCTGTATCTCTGAGGATGTTGGAGAGGGATATTCATCAAATAAAGGCCTAGAATCATACTCTTCATTAAAACTTTGATCTTCGTCGTACAGGGCCTTATAATCTTCCCAATAAGTTTCAGATCTAAATTTTAGGCTGAGGATGTGGGTTGAATCACTAGAATCTAGGTCAGGATTGCCTTCAGGGGTCACCTTATCAGAATAAGGGGTGGGATTTACACCTTCAAGAGGTTCGATTTTAATCTCATCATTTTAGGAGTCTTGGAATTCTATGCTTGGTGACCCAGGATTTTGGTTTTCTAAGGTTGGCTGAAAATCGTGTTCTCCTACAATTGAGACTTCCCAACCTAATTCAAGATCAGGCATGTTATTTTTCCATCTGGGTTGGGAATCCACAACAACCTTATGCCTCGAACCCGGGATTTGGGAAATCAGATTGGTCCTCGATACTATTCCAAGATGTTTCATGAGCTGTTTGGGGTATGTACGGGTATTTCTGATCGATTACTTGGTTCAATAATCTCATCATCTCTTCCCATTTTTCAAGATCATCTTGGTGTTGTTTTCAAAGTACAGGGTTTGTCATGAATTGGAGGTATTCAAAGTTATGCAATTTTCTATCTCTATGTATCTTATTATGAGAATGTCTCGCGTTGATCCTTTTGTAGCTTCTGTTAATAGCAATTAGGCACAGTTTATGATGAAGGTTGTTGTTGTAGGTACACTAACCTGAATGTCTTCTACTGGTTTTGAGGTTTTGTATTCAATTTCATAAAATTCAAGGGCATCCTCAATCATTCTATCTCTCATGGATCTTTGTGATTCAGGTTTCTTGAATGGTATTCCTAAATAACCAGGCTACATATTTGGATATGATGGTGGAATCAAGATGTAGAATTAGAATTCAAGTGTGGATCGAAGTGATTTGATCTGAATAGAGACTCCAAAGAAAATCTATGTGTGTGCTCTAAAGAGAAGGGATGAGGGACTGGATGTTTGACCCAATCAAGGCACCCAAAGATGTTTGGATGACTATGGAGGTTCGGGGTAGATGATACCCCTAGATCAGACAGTCCACCTGAGAATTACCTGGGCAGCCAGAGAGGGAGAGTCTTACAAAGACCCCTACACGGTAGAGCACCCCCATGGGTTACAGGGTTTCCCCCACCCGACCTCTCTTGTCACTGGGATTCCAGGTAGACCAAAATGGGGACTTTGACCTCATAAGTCTACCACTTTTATTTAAGAGCAAAGGTGCTTAGGATTCCACTTGAACTTTAGATGTATTGAGTACAAAAGTGATCTAATTTCAAGGTTGGTTGACCCAACAAGAGGTCAACTTCACCTATTTGTCCTTTGAGAAGCTTTAGGTCCTTTCTTTTAGGATTCAAGTGAAATTAAGAGCCTAAATTTTAGGGTTTCTCTTGAATAAGTCTTTCCAAGCAAGGTTTAGGCACACTTCTTTTTGGAATAGTTGATTCTTGCTTAGAAAGATGTGTCTCTAAAACCCTAAATTGAAATCCTTAGTTTGGCTCTAATTTTGGTCCAATTTAGTTGCCAAAAATATGGTATCTAGGACTCAATCAAGAAAGTGGTAGCCCTAGTTACCTTAAATGGATGCACAAATCAATATTGCTTGTTGAAATCAAAATCAGGCAACTTTGGTGACTTAGCTAAAGATGGAAAGCAGGTAGCTGTTTGCACCTCAAAATACGCCTGCAATAATGCCTTCTTGTGCTATTTCCTAGCATTAACTATGCATATTAGGATTCTATAGTTGCATTTGTAAAAATACTTGCATTCATGCATTTAATTGAGAGGAGAAGAGAATGAAATAAATGGCTTCATAATTCACTTTTTTTCTCAAGTGCCTCTTTGCAAAAAGTCCCTTCTCTATTTTTATTTCCTCTTGAATTCTTTTCTCTCTTCCCGCGGTTGCATTTCTCTTCCCGCAGCTGCATGCATTTACTCCACGTCATGTCTCCCTGCCAACGCCACTCCCTGCAGCTGCCAATCCCACGCCCTCTCCCTGCTGCAGCCAGGCACGCCATTCTCTCCTCCTCTATAAGAAGCTGCAGCTTCTTCCTCGCGAGACACACGCTGCTGCAGAAGAAAAAAACCGCAGCCACCACCTTCTCCACCACCGTCCTCCCCTCCCATACGTCGTCCCTCCTTCGAGGAGGCACCTGGCGAGCAGGAGAACCCACTGTGGTGCACACCACCACAGTGGGAACACCACCGCCCAGCTCTTCAACGAGCCGGTGGGTGCAGTGTCTTCTTTTCTTTTCATTTTCGTCTCTACGCCATTGCTGCCACTTCAAGCTCCGAAGCTTGAAGCAGCAGCAGCAGACCCCCCGGCCTCCTCCGTGACCTTCCCCGCAGGCGCTCAGCCCTCCGCATGCACCGTCGGGGCCTCCTCCTCTCCGTTCTCCATTCTGTCGCCTCCACCGTGCACCCGCAACCGACCGTTGCACGCACTGCAGCAGCCGGCCAGGCCCTCTCACCGTCCCCCGCAGGCGCTCAGCCCTCCGCGCGCGCCTGTAGACCCTCCTCTACATTCGCTCTTCCGCGCATCGCTCGCTCTTCGTCTTCGCGTCGGTCTGCAGAAACCCTACGCAAAGGCACGTGCTTCTACCCGCGACGTCCAGACGTCTGCCGCCATCCACCGACGACTTAACTCGTCCCTTCTGCAACCGCTCTCTCTGGCGCTCTCTCTTCTCCCGCTGTCTTCTCTCTCTCTCTCTCCCGCTCTCTCTCTCTCTTTCTCTCTCTCTTTTTTCACTCACTCACAGCACACACTACACCAACGCACACACACATCTTCAACAACGTACACACACCTACACTCACACTTATGCACACACACACACACTTACACTATACATATAGTTATATATAGTAACATATATATACATATATATATATACATATATATATATACACATAGTAATATCTATATATTTATGTATACATACATATATATATAATATATCTATATATATATATCTATATACTTATACATATACTTATATATATATACATATATACTTATATACATATAGATATATATACATATCTATATACATATATATATACCTATATATATATATCTAGATACATATACTTATATACATATATATATATATATATATATATAGTATTATATATATATACTTATATATATATATACATAGCTATATACATATATACATACATATATATATACATACATATACACCTTTATATATATACATATATATCTATATATATCTATACATATATACTTATACATTTATATACATATAGATATATTTACTTATATACATACATATGTACATATATTTTCACGTTATTTACCATACGCTGTATCGCGGGAATATCTGCACCAGTTGCTGATATTCCCCGATACACGCGTACAAAAAAAGCGTGGACACATTCATCATCCATCCTCCATCCACACTCCACGCGGCACCTAGTCGTGTTGGTTGCGTCTCTCTAGACGTCGACTGACTCGACATAGTGCTACACTCCATCGTCACCTCCACCCGCACCCCTTTATATATATAATACATATATATACATATATATCTATAGATACTATATTTACTTTCTGTCTGTTAGCTTCCTTCTTAGTAAAAAGAAAAATATATATATAAAAGAGAAAAGGTAATCTTTGATTTGCAGGTACCCCGTCTTGCGAGTAGCAAGGCATGTTTTGGAACTCTGTTTTGGCTAAAAGACAAGGACACAATTTTGAGGGTGTGCCTCAAGGACAAGGATTACCAGAAAAAATATCTAAATAAGAAAAACACCAAAAACATAATAAACGAATGGAAGAGATACGTTTTAAGGAAAACGTAGAAACTCAACTTGAACCCCACTTCCCTGAGTTCGACCCTAGGCCTAAAAGTGAAAAGATAAAATCAAGTAGGCCAGGTTAAAAATTTTGTAAAGAGATGGTTAGGTCCGAATTAGGTTAACCACTATACATATTTCAATGATAAAAACATCATATTAACAACCTGTCCGGGCCGACCCATCAGTAGCCCTAATTGATTTTATCTTGTTTTTCGTTTTCAGAATGAGGGGATTAAGGGAAAGGGCTAATCAGAGATTACTTGCCCGGTTGTGTTTGCTGTGCGGTTGTCTTCTTTTGAATCTTCTCCCCTGAAACAATCACAACAAAAGAGATATATCAAGTTAGTACCAAATTAGAAATTGTGATCAAGATTTCTAAATTGCCGTTGCTCCCCGGTAACGGCACCAAAATGTTTAATGGGAGAGATCAATGTTTCAAAATTAATGCGTCGTAGTATAGTTGAAATCACTCGAAAACAAATAAATTTTATTACTTGAAATTTTAAATCCGAGGTCGAATACAGGGAGCAATTTGGGGTTTAAAAATCAAGAGCACAACTTTAAAATTGAATATAATATAACATGGAAATCAGAGTTATAGTGCAAAAATGTAAATGTGAACACTGGATATCAATGTATATGAAGAGCACAAAAAATGGACGTCTGATTTGTCAATCAGATGTCTTAAACTTTTGATTGCTACAGTGCTATTTCTGATCTGTCTCTGGCTGGCTTTCTTTCTTCTTCTTCTTTTCTTCTTTTTTCTTTTCGTGCCTTAGCCTTCTTTCTGCCTTTAGCTTCTCTGTCCTTTGGCTTCTTCTTCTTCTTCTTTCTTTCCTTTTGTTCTCAGTCTATGCCTTTTCTTCGTTTGCCTTGGCTCTTCTCTTTCTTCTTCTTCTTCTCTTTCTTTAGCCTTCATCCTTTAGCTCCTTCCTCTTCAACCCTTGCCTTCTCCTCCCTTAGCTTCTCTAGCCTCCTCTTCTTCCTTGGCATCTTCTTCTTCTCCTTGCCTGCGAGAGAGCAAAACCAACCCCTAGCCACCCCCGCGATCTCTCTTCCTTTTTCTCTCTTAGGCTCGCTCTCCCAGAGCCGCTTCTCGAGTTATTGGGTCAAGTACGCGAGCCCAGGACCAAGTCCACCGACGTGCAGTGGTGGGCAAGGAGTGCAGGTCGGGTATACGGGTCAAGCCAGGTCCACGGGATCGGGTCATGCACAAGGCGGTGATAGGTGAGAGGGACCTCACCCTGTGGATAGGAGGCGAAGAGCCTATAACACTTATTCCATTTATTCTGCTGCAACACTCCAGCAGCTTCCGAGGTGGGACTATGTTCCCACCTCCCTTCACGTGCGCCTGCAGCAGGAGGCTTCCTTCATTGCGGCAGCTAATGGGTCTTCGAAGCCAATCGCTCATCTGGAGTGGTGCACGAAGGGATTCCGTACACCTGGGGTGATTCACCTGGAGTAGAGAGACCTGGAGGAGGCTTGCAAGCAAGCTCCTCATGTGCGTCAATGGTGGTGGAGATGCCTACACCTGTCAATCATGAAAATGGCCTCGCGGCCTCATTAGAAAGCTCAGCTAGCTTTGCCTTGACACGGCGAAAGTAGTGTGGGGGTCGGCGTGGCGTGGGGTGGCCGGAGCGTGCGTGCCGAGGGCACCCTGTGTGCGTGAAAGTGGGTGTGTTCGGGGGGTGTTTTTGGGGTGTGGCGCATTAAGTGGAGTGAGGGTTTAGGATCAGTGAGGTGTGGCGATGCTTATGGGGTAGTTGGCGACTAGGATGGAGTTGTGGAGCCGCGGGGATGCCTCACCGGAGGTTTGGCCGGAGGTAGAGAAGGTGGTGGTGATTTGTGGCATCAAGGGATAGTTTCAAGAAATAAAGAGGGGGAACAGGAAGAGGAGGGAGAGAGTTGTCTGACCTAACCTAAGGACGAAGGAGGCAGGGATGGTGGTCCGCTTGTGTTGCCGTCACCGGAGACGAAGCTCTCTGTAGGTGAGGTGGCGGCGACGACAGGGGTAGAGGTAGCGTCAAGCTGGTATGGCTGACGTGGATGAACGAGAGGAAGGCAACCCAACCACTGATATTGTGGTTGGGTGACGAGAGAGAGGGCACAGAGCGACCGGAGCTTGCGGAGAAGTTGTGGGTGACGAGGAGAGAAGAAAGTGGGGTGGATCGGCCCAATTCCAAGCTGAGGAGACGCGGATGAAGTAGGGGTTGCTTATATAAGCCCTGGAGGTTAGGTTTGTGCTTGGAAGACAAGCTTCCAAGCACGGAAATCTTGCCGGAGATGGAAACTCAGAGAGACCCAAATCTCTCATGCTTTCGCATGAGAGATTGGGTAGAAATTAGGGCTCATCAATGGATTCACATTGGAGGAGATTTCTCAGAGAATCTCCCTTTCAATTTTGAAGGGGATTCTCTGAGAAATCAGAGAGTTTTTGCCTTTGAAACCTCGCCGGAGTAGGATTCTCTCTGCTATAATGGTGGAGGGACCAAATTGTAAAGAATGACCAGGAAGCTAGGGGGGTTTCTGCAGAGGTTTTCAAAAGCTAGGGGCAGAAATGTAATTGGGCTGGACCTGTTTGCAAAGCAAGTCAAGATGAACTCCCCTTAGGTCCAAATTTTGGTACAAACCTAATTTGGACCTAAGGAATCCAATGGTGAAGTTGGATTTTGGGTTTCACCACGTTTGACTGGGCAAAACCCAATTTAGGGCTAATATTTGACTGAGACCCCAATTTAGGTCAAAATAGGTTCCAAGGGCCAAATTGAAGGTTCTAAACCCTAGAAAATATTTTTCCATGATTTTTAGAGGGTTTAGGCAAATTTTATCCTGACCAGAACCTTGTTAAATCAAGTGGGTCTATTTTAGGGTTATTAGAAGTCATTTAATTCCTAGAATTCGCATGAACCCTTTTCTGTTTGAACTAACCCATTTTTTATCTTGTTAAGACCATTTGACCTATGTTTAGCCCATGAGAAATCCTGTTATTGTACTGCAATGGTAAAATTACAGTTTACCCCTTGTTTCTTATTTTTCTCTCAGAATGTTTATTCATTGAGTTAGAACCTCCAGTTGGTTATGTAGGAGCTTTTGTTCTCTTTTATGGGTCAAAATGAGCTAGTTAAGGCTCATGATGGTGTTCCCATCATTGACCCAACTTATCCTCAACTTTAGGGTTGGTCAGGTGAAGTTGGTCCACTTTGTGGGTCAACCAACTTCCAAATTAGGTTACAAATCAAATCAACTTTAAAGTTCAAGTGAAATTCAATGCACATGCAGGATTAAAATTGGCCTGTGGGATTGCTCTACCGTGTAGGAGTCTTTACAGGACTCTACCTTCTTGGCTACCCAAGTAATTCTCGGGTGGGTGAGTTTCTGATCTAGAGGTAACATCAGCCTCGAATCTCCTTAGTCATCCAAAATTTTTGGGTGCCTCGATTGGGTCCAATACATATTCTGTCCCTCATTTGATTTTGTAGTGCATGTATGGGAGGAGGTCCTTAAGACCAATCTTGAGGCCTCCATTAGCAGTTCACTCTTATCGAGGTTAAGCCCCGACCCAATTGTTTGTGTTCCCGTCCGATTAAATCGAGATCTCTTCAAATACTTCCACATCTAAGCCCAGCTCTCCATCATTTGCATCCATGGAGAATCAAGAAGAGCCCAATGTTCAGAATTAATTACAGTGCCTCACTGATTTGTTTCACGCATTTATGAATCCACTGCAGGGTCCGCAGATGCGAGATCACTACAATCCCACTATGGTGGCAATCGAACCTAGGGTGCAAATCCTAGATAGAGGACCTGATACTGAATTAAAGCCGAACCTGATTAATGCAATCCATAAATTCCACGGCTTGAACTCCGAAGATCCCTTCCAGCACATCAAACAGTCAAAACATCTGGCCCAGACCTTTGGACCACCTATTCAGAATCGGGACATCCTGCTCATGAAGATGTTATCCTTCTCTCTTATGGATAAGGTTGTCCATTGGTATCAGACTTTGACGCATCCGATCAACACATGGGAGGAACTCCAATCTGTATTCCTAAAGAAATTCTTTCCAGTTGGTCGCATCAACGCCTTGAGGTACCAGATCATGCATTTCACGCAAAATGCAGGAGAACCACTTCATGAGGCACGGGATCACTTTTTGGATCTCATGCTGAAATGCCCCCATGACGGAGTTACTAAGTGGAACAAGTCTAGTCTTTTTACCAGGGACTCCATGAGGATATCAGGTTATTTGTAAATGCAACCTGTGGTAGCAACATCATGGGTCAGCATGAGGACACCGTTTGAGAGATTCTTGAGAACATGTGCGAGAACTCCATAAATAATGAGTCTATGGGTGTTTTCGACCAGACAACCACCTGTGTATTGCAAACACGCGAGGGGCGCACGAGACTCAAGACCTATCTGCATCCCTTAACTTGGAGTTGGTGGCTAGTCACTTGGATAAGGTCTCTACATTGAGAAGAAGGTGAACGAATTGACTCGACATCTATAAAGTGCCATCGCCACGTAGCAGAGCACGTATGCACAATTGACCTCTGGTTGGGAGACTGTGCATAACAATCACCACCACTCATCACAACAACAATTTACACTTTTACCGTCATTTGAAAACCGACAGCAGAAAGCAACGACATAATTAGCATTGCTATTTCCTTTTCCCATTGGTTACAAGGAAAATTTGACGTCGAAATATCATTCGCCCAGCAGACGGATTGGACCTTTTTCCATCATTTAACAACTGACAGCAATATGATTTGCCGTCAGTTATTAAAAAAGCGACGGCATTTTTACGTCACTTTTTCCCTGCTTTAACACGCCATTTTTGAGTTATGTTGTCGTTTAAAAGAAACGTTGTTGCTTATACAACTGATGATAAAAATATTATTGCCGTCGCTTTTGCAAATAAGCGATGGCAAAAACCTTTCATTTACTTAAAACTTACCTTTTTTGCCATCGGTTATTAGGTAGGGGTAATTTTTTTTAAATTCTGAAAATTAAGATTGTCTCTCTTGTACCAGCGGAAGGACATTGTAAGATGCAACGGATCATCTCTCACATTTATCAAGCAAGTAGAACAAATAAAACAGATGCAAAAATTAAACAAAGAAAAGCAAGCCACATGTACAGGTAACCATGAACAAAATCATTAGAAATGATGGTTTGGGCTTTGGGCCACAAAAATGTTAGACATAGGATCTAATCTTACATCGATGAGTTGATCTTGCAGAAGATAGGAAAAAAAACATAAAGCCTACATAACCTACACACACATTAACCATGATACATCATTAGACCAAGAATGGCCAACATTCCACTAACATAAGATGTAAGGTCCACTACTTTAACATGAATTAGTATCCAGCTTATGAGACACCACCAGCTTTTATGCAGATAGGATATCCAATCCATTTGATGTGTTCAACTTTTCGGCCTCCCAATTGGTGAACGACTACCATAAAGAGGAAAAAAAAAGTTAAGGTAATACAACAAAATCAAAAGATAGTAACTCTAGAATAATGCTATCCATCTCATGCATCAATCAAACAAATGTGAAGCAATGATCTACCCCAAAAACTTTGTAAAAAGTAATAATTTTCTAAAAACAACACCACAACCACAAAAATAAAAAAGATCTCTAGATGCCAAATAAGAAGACCATCAAACAAGACTTTTGAATCATATGGCAAAAGGAGAAAAAATAAAAGGTCATGGCATTCAACAGTGTCCACTCATAAGAGATATAAAATGACAAAAGTAACATAAAAACCAAACACTTCCCATATGGTTCTCTGTGGGATTAAGCCAAATTCTTAATCACCAGGAGCCAAGTTGGAATATATTGGTTTAGCATCAAGAAAAAGATGAGGAGACTCACTTAAGGTGGCTAAGATATCTAGAGATAATGCCCTTTAATGAAGTGGTCTAAATCTGTAGGAAGCTAGATGATAGGCTTAATGGCCTCTCTGTCACATTCATGATAAAAAAGCTTACTAGATTGACTAATTCTAGATAATTGCACCTGGTGATTGGATTGCTTTTATAAAATATCTAACATGATTACTTTAACCTACGAAAGCAAGTTTTCATTAGTAGGAAGCCTGAGATCATCTTTTGTGTTGCCATTTTCAGTAAGCAAGCTGATCTAGAAATATTATGACTTCAAAAACAAACTTACAGACTAGTGGGAAATTAAACAAAAAATAAATATGATAACAGAGAAAAGGCGTGTCACATACCAATCCATCTCTAGAGATGTCAATCAACTGATAATCAGTGCAAGACACATGGGGAACTTGTTGCAATACATAACTTGGCGTGTCCATGCTTCCCAATCTTGGAAGGACATTAGATGAAGTTATAAAAATGAACAGCCTAAGAAGGAAATCAATGTAGCTGTATAAGATATTGTAGTTATATTATCCCTTAATAACACCAATCAGATGGAATTGCTAAAGTCAATTCAATAATAATTAGATCATAGAATACCGGAGCAGTTCTAAATCATTAAAAAGTAATTTAGTAACAACATAATCAACATAACTACAATCGTTTGTTTTTAAGCATGGCAAATCAACATATATGATGGATAGATAAAATATAAAATTGTTCATGAAGAGAAGTTTGCAACTTGGAGTCAATGATACCATATCTGTAGAAAGGTAGATGATAGTACAGTAGAAACAGAAGGGATTATAGCTGATGAGCAAGGAATAAAGGTGTGAAGGAGTTAAAAAACAAACGTGTATAGCAATCTTGAAATGGTCCTACCATGAATAGGAAGAGTTCAATAAAATGTGCATTCTAAGAGACTTGATACCAAGATAGGATGCCACGGTATCCTGTAACATTTGCAAATAACTTCAGTATCCATTGAAAAAGAAGATGAAGATGACAGATTTATGTGGGCAAGGCTTCCAATTGAAAGCAAGTTAACCAACAGCTAGCATTTATTTGCCTACTTACTGCAGGAAAGACATTAGCATCAGTAAAGCACTCCAATCTTTAAGATAATGACTACCAAGAAGGTTCTAATCTCCTTAAATCCTTTCACCAAGAAATAAAATTTTATTGGGAGAAGAAATATCTGAAACATGCTTCGAGCTTGGCAAGTGAAAGCACGCTCTCCAAGGATCAAACTGAAGTTAAGCGTGAGTTTCATAGCCATAGAAGTTGTACATACATACTTCTTTTACCAGCTACATGTCCTACATCTCCAATAGCCAACAACAAATAAAGGGAACCCTAATTGTATATCTATAACGTCTTTCTTTTTCCATGTAATCTACAACATCCTCCAAAATATATAGTGTCAATGATGCCATGTAGGATAGAGAGAAGTGTTCTACAAAAATATATAGCTACAACTAAAAGTCTGACCTCCTTAAATTGGATTATGCATGTAGACTTCTCCATAAGTTTGATTCGAAGTGCTTGAAGTTCGTATTCCATGTCCATGATGTACAAGAAATTTTAGCATCAAGATATTAGTCAAAATCACAAGAGCATGCTTGTGGTGTTAGAGAAATTTCCTATAGCCCTAGTGCAATCATTATAATACTCGAAAAAAGGAAAAACCCAAAAAATCGACACAAACAAAATGTGCAGTCCACTTTGTCTCATTGTAGAAATAGTACCTAACATTTCAACGAACAATTTGATAAGGAATGAACAATGGAAAAATGCTTACCATCTAAATAATTTTTGTATCGTTATATAATTGTAAAAGCATGAACAACTAGAAGAACAACTCCAAAGCCATCTGCACCTTGCAATACATTCCTAATATCATAATAATATCTTCAAAGTACCTAATCCAATTTGTATTTTGCATAAAAACTGGAAAAGCATTACTTGAAGTCCCAACAATTTTCAAGAACTCAACACTAAAATTGCCAACAACAAAATTGTGAGAAAATAATACAAGGAAACCTAGATAAATTCATTCAATGCCATGCTAAAACATAAGATCTTACATAGTAATTTATCAAGATTTAACAAGTTTCAGTAATAAATTCACATTTAATGGCAATAATTCACTATGTACCACCCATGTAATCTACTGCTTCGTAGTTCATTACAATCCTACCACCCCAAGAACGTAGTATTGGAACGTTGGTGTTACTCATCTATTTCAATATGTTAATTAAAGTATTTTCATAAGCATCATGCCATAGCCAACAAAAAAATACTAACACTTCAGTTACATACATCTTAATCCAACTGATGAAGAAAATTAGTCATATGGGCAAGATTAGTTCTTGTACCATGAAAGTAATGAACTGTGACACTAGTAATTTAGATGCTATTTAAAAGTTGCATCCATACCTTGTGGTCAAAATTTGACCATAAAATAGCCCAAAATCAATTCTTACTACCTAAAAAGACCCATAGAACAAAGAAAATTCCTAGGCACATGTGAGATGCATGTTATGTGAATTCACACACATCAAAAAAATATTCGACTCTAATATTAGATTGATGGTAAGGCGTACAAGATTATCCAAATCCAGGCATATCTTTCTGCATTCAAACTTGTAATCCAACTAATGCATTGCATAAAATATACAATTAAGAGGGGGTGTGGCGGTAGGAAAGGAGGAGGATAGGAGGAGGAGACGAGGAGGAGGAGGAGGAGGGTTGGAAGGAGGAGGAGAGGGATGGGATGGCAGGAGAGGCAGAGAAAAGGAGAAGGAGACAAGGAGGAGAGGAGGAGGGAGTGGGGAGGAGGACAGGCAGAGGGGGGCGGGGAGGAGGAGGAAGGCAGCGCAGCAATAGGATGAGGAGAGAAGGCGGTGCAAGGAGGAGGAGAGGGATGGGGCGGGAGGAGAGGCAGAGGACAGGCGGAGGAAAAGAGGAGAGGAGGAGGGAGTAGGGGGGAGGAGGGAGGCAGAGGAGGAGGAAGGCGACACAGCAGTAGGACGAGGAGGAGAGGAGGCAGCACAGCAGTAGGACGAGGAGGAGAGGAGGCGGCACAGCAGTAGGATGAGGAGGAGAGGAGGTGGCGCAAGGAGGAGGAAGGGGAGACGATAATGGGGCAATGACGATGACAATGAGGAAGAGGAGGAAGGACCTGAGGTGGGGGAGGATGCCTGATGATGAGGAGGGGCGACGAGGAGGGTAGCATCCAAAGAAGTGCGTGGTGAGGGTTTGAGATAGAACAATGGGTGGAGGAGGAGAGGGTTGTGGTCGCGAGTAGAAGAACCAACATTTGCCATCGATTTTATTAGCAAGCGATGGCAAATGTGAAAATAAAATTTCGCCTCCCTCCCAAATTTTGATGGTGTTAGCGGGTTAATTTTAATCAGTGATTCATTGTTTGTTTATCAATGAAATGGCGACAAAAAATGTTTTACCGTTGCTTTGATAACCGATGGTGAATATTAATGCCACCCTCGTGTGCCCAATGCTACTTTTTACTGGTGACGGCATGGGGTTAGTTGTAATCACACATTTTTCATCACTTATATAAATAAGCGATGGCAAGTACATTTTCGCCGTCACTTCCCAAACCGACAGAAACTAACTGACGGTGAATCCCAATTTTCTAGTAGTGCATATCAGGGGATGGACACGTATCCACCCCTGTCTGATCCCAGCTTCGGAGGAAACTCTGAACCTTCCTACTCTAGTTGGGGGAACTCTGAACCCTCATATTTTGATTAATTTAGAGTTTCTCAAACCTACGAGGATCTCCATGCCATCTAGAATGATCCATTCTCCAACACATATAACCCAAGATGGTGCAATCATCCAAACTTTGTGTGGTCAAGAAATAATAAGAACTCGAGACCTCAATTCCAACCCCAACCACAAGCTCCGCGACCATATAACTTGCTCAGCCTAGGCCCAACCCGAATTACCAATCCAGGCCTTCCAGGGAAGAGCAGATGAACCTGATTTTGTAGGCCCTGGCTAACATCTAGAAGATCAATGTGGCTATGCAGAAACAACACAAAGAAGAGATCACAGAGGTTCGAAATCAACTCGCACAGATGGTTAGGACTCGCCAACCTGGTGCAGTCCCTTCCTAACCTCTGCCAAATCCGAATAACGTGCCAAACCAAAGGAGCACTATGAACCTGAATCAGGGCCAAGCTCACTATATCTATCAGGCCCCTTCTACTCCATCACCCGACAGGATGGAAGCTTCCACATCGTAAGTGGGTTATCAGCAGTAACCACCACTTTTGCTGACTCCGAACCAAAACTAGGATTACCTAAATGCTGTTACTACATGTAGTGGCAAATCGACTTAGGATCCACCTTATCCTAGCTACTCTAGCCCTAGTAGTTTAAAGCCTACCCTTAGAATGGTCATCCAGGACACACCTATCACAAATCTAGAGCCTGAGCCAATCCTAGAGGAACCTATAGAGGTTCCATTTCTCGAAGCCTTAACCAAAGGAAAAAGGAAACCCAAACCCGTGGCACTTGAGGAAGACTTGGTCAAGCTCTTTGCACAAGTCTAAATAAACATCCCCTTGATGGATGTGATCTAACACGTACCGACTTACGCATGATTTCTGAGGGACTTATGTACACCAAAGCGTAAGCCACGAAACAAAGATGGGAGTCAGATTGTATTGTCAGAGCAAGCCAGCTCTATCATCCTAAGAAAACTCCTGCAAAAGGTGAAAGATCTTGGCACCCCTCTGATCTCCTGTAAGATTGGCAACCTAGAATTTGATCGAGCTTTATTAGATTTAAGAGCCTTCATAAATCTAAACCCTACATCCCTACTAGATCATTTCAAGGAAACTAAGCTCAAACCGACTAAGGTGACCCTACAGCCGGCTGATAGATCAATTAAGTCACCAAGAGGAGTTATTAAGGATGTTCTAGTTAGGATATGAAATTTCTACTTCCCGGTGGACTTCATTGTATTAGACATGGATACTCCTGAAAATCTAAGAGACACACCGATCATCTTAGGGAGACCGTTCCTAGCCATAGCTAGGGCGAGCATCAATTATGAAGAGGGCCAAATCGAGTTGAAATTTGGGAATAAAACATTGAGGATTGGTATCTTTAAGGCCAAGAAAGGAATAAACTGTGGGGCAATCGAAGAAGTTTGTGACATCAGTTCTTTGGTTGAGGACCCAATTACAGAGGAAAACCTAATTCTCCTAAAGCCTCAACCACAAGAAGATCTTGACCCACAAATGGAGAAGCCCGAAGCTAATACAAACCTACCCATAGCTTCACCCTATCTTCTAAGGCCCATCCTGAGCCTCCACCTACTGTTGATAACCCAGTACTTGGATTGAAGCTCCTCCCGGATCATCTGAAGTATGCCTTCTTGGGTTATAATCAAACATTTCCTGTGATTATCAATTCTCGTCTGTCTCCTGATCAGGAAACAAAGTTGATTTTTGTCCTCCAGCAACATCGAAGAGCCATTGGATGGACTCTAGATGACCTGATTGAGATAAGTCCCTTGTATTGCACACATCGTATCTATACCAAAGAGGGCTCACGACCATCTCGAGAAATGCAGAGTTGGCTAAATCCGAATCTACAAGAGGTCGTGAAAAAGGAGATAATCAAGTGGCTAGACGCTGGAATCATTTACCCAATCTCTGACAGCTGATGGGTGAGCCCATCCAAGCTATACCTAAGAAGGTAGGGTTCACCATGATTACGACTGAATATGGAGAAACATCTCAACTCAAATTGTGAACTCATGGAGAATCTACATAGACTATCAGAAATTGAATGCCTCCATGAAGAAAGATCATTTCTCACTATTGTTCATTGATCAAATTCTCGAGAAACTAGCAGGAAATTGATTTTTCTATTTCCTGGATGGGTACTTCAAATATAATCAGGTGGCAATCCATCCTGAGGATCAAGAAAAAACCACCTTTACCTGCCCTTACGGTACGTATGCATTCTGCAGGACGCCATTTGGGCTTTGCAATGCACTTGCCACCTTTCAGCGATGCATGCTAGCCATATTCTCCGATATGGTAGGCAAATACCTTGAAGTCTTCATCGATGACTTCTTGATATTTGGTGAATCTTTCGATGATTGCCTCTTGCACTTGGTCTAGATCCTTCGAAGATGCATCGAAGTGAACTTGGTGCACTCTTGGGAAAAGAGCCACTTCATGGTTCCTAAGGGCATCGTGCTTGGACACCTTGTCTCTGAGAGAGGTATCCAAGTTGACCAAGTTAAGGTGAGTCTAATTTCCAAATTATTGTGCCTTCCTCGGTCAAAGACATTAGATCATTTTTGCGGCACGTTGAATTTTATCACCGATTCATATCTGACTTTTCCAAGATCGCGTGCCCCTAAATGAATCTTCTCACAAAGAACACACCTTTCGAGATGACAGGTGAGTGCATTCACGCATTTGAAATCCTACGTGAACTAGTTACCCAAGCACCAATCTTAGAGTCCCTTGACTGGTCTCAACCCTTCAATATCATGTACGATGCAACTGACTACGCAATAGGAGTGGTGCTGGGACAGAAAATCAACGGGAAATCGGTGGTTACATATTACGCCAACGAGACACTGGATGGGTTATTAGCGTAAATTTTGCGATGGAAACTCAGGGTTTTGGAAGACCTATCACCGTAGTCGCAAAACTCACTACCAGATAAAATTTATACCGAAACTCAAGATGAGTCCCTGGTCTAACACTGAGAGAAGAACGTTTGAAATATGTGCTTTCAATTTTATTTGTTTTTGTTGTTTTCATCTTTTATGATTTTTTTTTTGTATTTTTATAAAGCAAGAGATTAGATTGACAAACCTTTATCTAATTAATCTACTTACAAACTAAGAGGGAGAAAGAGAGAGAGAAACAATCACATATATTTTCAAAACAAGTGTTTGCTACAAATAATCGAGAAACTACAACTAGACTAGAAAGCGATAAAAGATAAAGGTGAGAAGAATCCTCCTCGACGATCGCTTGGAGGATGACTCGCTCTAACAGTGCCTGGACAGAGGTGGTGAGAGGCTGGATGAAGGAGAACAACATCGAAGGACGGAGGTGGAACGGAATGGCATCGCAGCAAGGATCTTCTTCCCGAAGGTGGTGAGAGGACGATCATGGGATGCTCTACAAAGGGGGATGATAGACAGGAAAATAATTTTCTTTTCTACTCTAGAGGAGAAACTTGGGCTTGGGATAGGCTCTCTCTAGAGCCTTGGAGGTGGTGAGGGGGAGAAAGGAAGAGATGGTTATGAATGGAGGGGTGTAGGCCTTTTTATAGTGGAGGAGAGGGGGCTAAAACGAGTATGGGACAATTAGCAATAGCAAAGATATCGCTAAAGCTCCAACTCAATCGTTGCTATAGCCAACCATTGTGTCCGTTGGCATTTGCTTATGCCTGCTTATGCGTTCTCGTATGCTCGTAGCTGCTGAGGCGTGGACGAATCTCCACCGTTAGATCTTCAACGGAGGGCTGTAGATCGCGAGGGCTGAAATTGCATCAAATTGCACGTACATTCACGTGTGATCGTGCATGCTTGCGCTGCTAGCCATTCGTGTGTCCATGTGGAACCGCCTGCACTGTCGATCATTGATTGCGCGGCCCAGTTTGGGTACGCCTCGCTACTGTGGTGGATTGGAAATGCTAACAGAGTCGAACCTGCACCACTTGTTTTACAAGCACACGGGTGACCGTTGCACCAAGGGAGAGGGAGTATTGAGTTGAGTTTTCAGTAGTCGGTGGTCGTGCGATCGTGGCCATTGGATTTTCATCCAATGGTCACGATATGATCGTGAGTTCCCTCATTTGTGAACACAATGCAAGGGTCGTTTCTAGCTATCAAATCGCAATCCAACGACTGGGATGTCGTGATGGAGCTACTTGTAAGGTTGAGTGGAGGGGCCTGAACATATTTTGGGCAGTTGTGATGGCGCCATGTGGTGCCATCATGGCCATCCATCTTCTTTGCTTTGTAGGTGGCAGCACGGACGTCAGATTGGACCTATTTTTGTGCTGTTGGGGTGCGATTGACAACCTGGATCCATCTGCATAATTGGATTTGGCATCTGAGGTTCAGATTGGTGCCACCTTGTCCCCTTGGCCTTTGATCTTCCTCGGACAGCATAATGTGCTACGGGACTCCAATCAAGACGATTTTGGAGGCGTTAGACTCCGATTGTCGTCCTAATCAGATCTGTACAATCAGATCGTCAATCTAAGGCCCCAAAATAAATCTCTTTCTCTCTTGGCCACAATAGGACACACATTAACCTAAAATTTATATAAACTATTCTAAATGCAGAATGATGCATGCTATGCAATATTTATAATATGGAATGCATCTTTAATCTTAGGAACATGCATTAAATAGGCATTTTAACCTAAATGTATGTCTATACATCAAATCCCCATGCCTATCTTTCGCTAGTCCCCAGCAAAATCAAACTAAATGCTATGTATAAGAACATAATTAAGGCTTGACTGCTTAAGGCATTAGTTGTTTATTAATAAAAGGAAGTTTCAACTAGGGTCCTAAACTACGAAAACTCGACAATGCCCAGGTGCCTGCCAAAATGCAAACTGCCCAAGTCCTCGCCTTATTTTTAAAAGGCAAGATACATTTTTTTATTTTTTTTTCTTCTTTTCTTTTTTTTTTGGATTTTTTTTTTTAGCTTAGAGTTTCCAGGCAGCTTTCTATGGCTGCCCAACCCACCCAAGACTCGAAAAGAACTTTAAGTTCTAAGCATCTTGTGAAAAGTGATAGACTCACTAAGCAACCGTTAAAATGGGCATTAGGTTTCTGCAACCCTAGGTGACCTTAAGAGTTTCTGCCTAAAGGTTTATCTTTTCAACAGTAGCTTTCTCCCTACTTTTTTTATTTTTTTATGGGGTCAACACAAGGGTGCACCCAGTTTATATCTCCCCGATTTATTCTACTTTCCCACTTCTTCCCTAGGTATTTTGCGAATTATTTGTGCATTTTTGTGAGCTGAGTTGTGGACAACCAGCCAATGAGCTGTTACCCATGGCAACTTGCCAGCCATACTCGTGTGGTGATGTGTGGCTTATTTATTTTTCTATTTTTCTTTTTATTTTTGAGTATCATTTTTTTTCTTTTTCTGAGTAGGTAGCTTTCCTGATCTAAGATTTACCTAAAAGCAATAGAATGAGTATGGTCATGTAGCTGGGCTCTGGACAACCAGCGAATGGGTTGTTACCCATGATAACTTGTCAGCCATACTACATTAGAAAGTTCATTAGCTACCTAATTTTCGTAAAAACTGTCGAAAAGTGATTCAATGAGAATAGCGTGCAGATGCTTTAGACTTAAAGTTCCCTCAAATAAGAGGGCGGGTTGATAAGTCGTGTACTTTTCACCCCAATTTATTAGCCAAATTAACATGGCGAGGACTCGAGACCAAGTCCACATTTTAGTGGACACCTGGGCTAATTAAGCCTGAAGACTTGAAGAGTCTAAGTGTTCAAGTCCTAAAGTATCATTTCCTAAAGTTAACAACTCCTAATGCCTGAGTTCTCTTCTCCTAATTCTAATTTTTTTGAAAATTTGAAATTTTAATTTTTTAAGAAAATAAAAGAAATTCCATGAAGCTAATAAAATAATTCAGAATTATGTATCCACCCCCCCATTCCTAAATGATGCAATATCCTCATTGTAAAAATAAAGACATGAAAAGGGCAAAATAAATAGAATATCACCCAAATTTCATGATAAATCCAGTCAGCTCCGTAGAGAATATGCACAAGTGCTAAGTTTAATGTCTTCAGCTAGTCATGGTTCACAAGTAAAGAAGACATTAAAAGTTCAGAAGTGCAAGTCAAAATTAGAATAAGATTGATTTTGGGACTTGCAAAAAGAAGACGTCCACAGATGTGGACCAAATTGTGATGCAGACCCATCCCTAGGGTCGAGTGGTTCTAAGGTTCTGGATGAAAATCACCCAAAACCAGAGATTGTTGTGTTTGCGAGGCCAGGCCTGTGGTTTTGTGGTGTGCAACCCAAGTCTAAAGTGGCAGACAATGGGTAGTTCTGATTCACTAGATTCGGGTGTCCACTTAGAGTTCAACTTGGAAAGATAGTGAATTGTTTTGTACTTGGGTTGCACGTTAAAGATATCGTAAGGGCCCTGGTAAAAGGTTGGTCATTTTAGGTCAATAGGAACCCTTAGATCCAAGAATGTTTTTCCCTCAAAATTAGTGATGAGCCCATATTTGTGGGCTATTTTGATATTTGAATGCCTAGACATTAAGTTATCTTTAACATTTATTTAACATGCATTAAGATGTAAATAGATTAGTTCATATTTTTGGTTTGATTGCATAATTCATGCATTGCATTCATATGTAAATGCATTTAGAATTGACTTAGAATGGCATGTATTTGATTAGTTAACTAATTAGGTGCATTACATACATGTATTTGAATTAACGTTGTTTGTGAGGACTTATAGATAAATAAGGCATCTATGGCTGCAATGAAGAGGAGCGGAGAATGAGGATCTTGATGCTCCAAATTCAAGCAGCTACAACTACAAAAGAGAGTGGGAGGATGCCATGCTCGGGGAGGCCACCACCCGAATCCCCCATCGTGTAGATTTTCAAGCTCATCCATTCCACACTGTGGGCCTCAACTGCGGCGAGAGCTTTGCTACCGTAGGCGTGCGGGGTGACAGCCTGCACCGTCGTCCACCAAGCTTCGCATCATCATACTGTGAACCTCCATCACCAACGCCTTGCTGCCCCTCCTCAAGCTCCACTACACAACACCACCAACTCCACACACCACCACCATTTCCATCTCCTTTTTCTTTGTTCTTCTTCTTCCTCTATTTCTCTTCCACCTCAAGAGAACCCATCACCACCAGCACCACCTACGCCCCCTCCTTGCCATCTCTGCACACACCAGCTCACACCTAGCTTCGCGCCAATCTTCCCCACGTGCAGCAACGCACCATGCACGGTTTGCACACCTCTGCCACCTCGAGTTCCCATCCTCGCACCCTACCTATTCATGACCACTTTAAGCGGCCAATGGCCACTAAATCCACAAGCCGTCGCCAACCTCCACCTCTAGTATGCTTTCCTGCACGTGCAGCAGTGCACCATGCACACGCTACACACCTCCGCTCCACGTAGCTCCTGCGCTGCCTCTCTCCTTCAGCCCACTCACCCCCCCGCTCATGTGCGACAGCTAGCTGCAGCATCTCCCAGTGGCCACCCCTCGCTGCACGACCATCTCCTTGCTCCAACTCCTCCCCGCGCGCACACCACTAGCCACGCGTGCACCACCCATGCGCCTCCCAGCCATGGGTGTGCCATTCCCTCGCGTGTGCTGCTGCTCCTTGTAGCAGCCACCCACCATCTCTCGCTGCTTCATTCGGCCATTGCCAACCACCATTCTCCGTGCCATCACCGCCATTGGAAGTGGCTCGGCCAACTTGTCCTCCCTTGCAAGTATCCCTTCAGCAATCACCTCCACTCCGTGCACAAGCCATTAGAAGGAATCCCCTGTTTCCTTCTATATTTCTTATTACATTCAATGCCATTACTACATTTTGATTTTTATTTATTAATTAAATATTATGGTTAGTTTATGCAAAGAACCTTCCCCTTTCTCATAAACATGATTTCAGCATTAGCTCTTGCTATTTACTTAATCTGAAAGCATTTTTTGTGTCTCAATTTCTTGGCAAAATTAATCATGAACATCTATTTTCGACATGTGCGAGTTTTAATAGGCATAAGCCTCCCTGTGGAGATGACCTGCTCCTCATTGAGTGGTTAATTTTAATTCAATACTTTGATTAGTCGATTTTCCACCACTTAAAAATACAAACGACAAATCATTTTAATTATCATCTTATTAAGAGAAAATTGACTCAACAATTAGCCTCCCAGATTTTCATTTACAAATTTCCATCCTCCAAGATCAATGTTTCCAGGACCTTCAGATTGTTGTACACCCCATCAAAGATATCCAAGTCAAACAATTGTGGCTGAATCAGAACTGACTTAGATTCAATCATTTCCAAATTAAAATCATTCATCTCTTTAGGGTGTGTTTGAATACTAGGGCTACCGATTGGATCATCTATTATAATAGGATCAGAATCCTTTATGTCAGCCCCAATTGGATCATAATCCTCAGTTATTGGGCTATCAAATGGTTCGTCATGCTCCTCGAGCTCGTTTGTCTCACTAAAATCATTTTCCTTAACTTCAAGTTAGACTTCACTAAGAGATTCCTCACCCTTAGAATTAAAGAATCCTTGATCCTCATTTATATATGTCTCAAAATCATATGTTATTCCTTGGTTTATAGAGACATATTTTTCCTCGCACCTTTGCTCAAGGATCTTGGGTGAGAAAATCACATCATCCTCGATTGGTTGCTCTAACCCAACCTGGTCATCCTCGGTCTCAGAAAATGTGTCCCCCCTAACAGGCACTTGAGCGGGATTAGGCATTGGCTCTTCTGAAGGGGGTTCATCTTGAGAATCATCCCAAGATTGGACTAGGGTAACCACAAATTGCATCCTCAATCTCAATAATTTCCCAAGTAGAAACTCACCCAGGCCCCTATCCTTAACATCTTGGAGCCAATCCAATAAAGAACTATTAAGCTCATCAATCATTTTGATCATAGGATCCAATGCTTCAGTGCATGGTGTTGGTTGAGCTTCTAAAGATTGTATAGTGTTCCTCAAGTTAGCCAACACCCTATCCTGGACCTGGTTCACCTGAATCGAATGGTTTGATTCAGGGCTGGGTGGGTTTGGGTTAAAACTAGAAGAATCAAGGAATTGAGGTTCTAAGGGTCCTCCCTGATAGTAGGTCATTTTGGGTTGTTCAAAGAATGGTGGTGGCCTAGATTCAGTATAATCCTAGGAAGGGTAGGTGTTATAATCATGATATCCTTTCTGATTGTAGATCGGGTTGGTTTGATCATCAAAGGCTAGAGATCTTTACTCAGTGTATCTCTGGGAAGGATAACAATCATGATGTCTAGGGTTAGATCCTGGACATTAAGGTCTGGAATCATATCCCCAATCAAAGTTATCCCGACTAATGGATGGGTAATCATAAGTCGAGTCGAGATAATAATCATCTTGAGGATAAGTAGTGGGGTAGATTGAAAATGTGTGCAGGATGTGGAAGCATACATGGTGAAGTACGAGGGAAAAAAGAGGAAAGAAAGGTGCCCTGCAGAACAATTAATCAAACCTATCCTTAAATTGGATAGCTTAAGGGCCTATGCTTTAGAAATGAACTCTGACCACACAATGAATTTGATGTTGTCCTTACACCTGAAGGTGGTAAAGTTGGGTCGGCGAAGCAGGGGGAGCGTGTCCTGAGGGCCGCTAATTATGCCAAACCCCTGCTTACTTAAGTTGTTTGACAATCGGGCCCCCCAACTTAGCACCTTTTGAAGCAGACGTCACTAATTCAAAATGTGTTCAAGAGAACACCCTGAAATGGACTTAATGAATCCTAGGGCCAATGTCTACTCAATTTTAATTAAGGCTTGGGATGATTGTGCTCTTGGAATGTGATGGGCCATTTAGATGGGTTATGCCCTTAAAAATTAGTTAATATGTGTGTGCATGCACAACCAGGGTATGCAAAGAAGGTTATTTGATGATGTGTCTTTTAGGGTGTAACCTTGTTTAGTAGCTTTTGGGATTTAATCTTTAGGTTCATTCAATCAAGTTCAGTAGAACACTCCAAATTTTGAAATCACAAGTGATGGTATATTCCTTTGAAACTCAAAAAGAATATGGAGTGCCTGGTTAGTTCCTAAAAATTGAACCCTGAGTGACAAGCTACTTGATGAATCAGTTTTATCTTAAGTGGTGCGGTCCAAACAGCTCAATCAATTGGCCCTGATGCACCACTTAGTTAAGACACAATGTCTTAACCTAATCAAATTTCTACTCACTTATGTGTATTGAGTTGAAGTGTACCGAGTCTATAGGTTAGATCCCGATTAAATGGTAGAATCAAAGTGATTGTGCACCTTAGGTCGAGAGTTGTGAGTGTTTAATGTGTGTAACTTTCAATAAATCACACAATCAGATAGTTTTTTTTTTAAATTTATGGAGGTGGGTGAGGTGAGTGGAGTGATAATCAAACAACCAAGATCTAACCTAGGGTTTATGCAAGCACTTAAGTTGATTTGGGTTTGAGCTATTAGTGTGGCGAAATGAAATCTAGGGTAGGGGTGGTGGGGATACGCTTATAGAACCTTCATCGGTGCTTTTCTCCAATCTAACCGCTCTAGCTTGCCTTGGAAGAGTACCTACAATCACACTAAGATCAAAGAAAAAGTGAGATAAACGTTAAGTAAGGTGGAAAAAATGAGAAAAATCAAAGAGCATTGCCTCCCTAGCAATGGTACCAAAATGATGGGCATATTTTCGCGAGGAAAAGTTAGGGTTTTGGAGAACCCGTCATCATAGTTGCAAAAATCGCTACCAAAAAAAATTTATATCGAAACTCAAAGTGAGTCCCATTTCAAACACAGGGAGGCAAACGTTTGGCTTTAAAATCCACGCTTTTGGTTTTATTTCTTTTTGGTGTTTTTATCTTTTGCAATTTTTTTGGAATTTTAATAGGCAAAAGATCAGGTTGACAAAATATTTATCTAACTAATCTACTTGCAAAGAGAGAGAGAGAGAAACAATCATATATCTCAAAGGGTTTGCTACAGATAAGAAAGCGAAAAACCATACTAGAAAGTAGTAAAAGATAGATAGAGGTGAGAAGAGTCCATCTTAAGTGTTACAACCCGAACACTCAATCAATTTCACAATGGAAAATCAGGGCTTTGGAAGACCCATCGTCGTAGTCACAAAACTCGCTACCAGATAAAATTTATACCGAAACTCAAGATGAGTCCCAGGTCGAACACGAGGAGGCGAACATTTGGTTTTGAAATCCGCACTTTTGATTTTATTTATTTTTTTTGTTCTTGTCTTTTATGATTTTTTTTATATTTTTATAAAGCAAGAGATCAGATCGACAAAACTTTATCTAACTAATCTATTTACAAAATAAGAGGGAGAGAGAGAGAAACAATCACATATATTTTCAAAACAAGTGTTTCCTACAAATAATCGAGAAACTACAACTAGATTAGAAAGTGATAAAAGATAAAGGTGAGAAGAATCCCCCTCGGCAGTCACTTGGAGGACGATGTTTGTCACTTTGAATCAGAGTTTAAAAATGATACATTGTACTATAGCTGATAAAGCACGAAAACAAATAAAATTTATACTCGAATGGAAATCCAAGGTCGAATGTAGGGAGCAAGTAGCAAATTAATCTCAAGATCACAATTTTAAGTAAAAGATATAAACAATTGCAACCAGAATTGATTCAAGAATGATATATGAATAATTTCAAGTAACAATATGCAAAAATGATGGGTTAAAATGGTGATTTGAATCACCAATTAACCCTTTGAATTAAGCTCAAATATATCAAATGTATCAACAGTGATTATCAACCAATATTAAGTATCTCAATAATGTAACAGTAGCCCAGAACCAGCAATAGAGGCAAAGACCTCTCTTTTCCTTCAAGCCTCAGGGAGAGACACAATCACAGCATAGCAGCACAAAGGTGAAGGCCTCTCAAATTTGCTAAGTGTAGAGAGCAGCAGAGGGCAAAACCCCCCCTCCTCTCTCTCTCTTTCTCTTCTTTCTCTCTCAGAATCAGGCAAACCAGACCGGACCTGGGTATCCAGGTAATCGGATCAAAGCCCAGACCCGCGTGGCGTGAGCGCTGGTGAGGGCATGCATATGCGCGTGCATGAGCGGGGACCTCACCCCCTTTGCATGCTGAGGCAATGAGCCGTAGGCACAAAAATAATTTATGGGCTACTGCGTGCCTCTGTTCTCACAATGTGGGACTATCCCACATCCTCCTCATCGCGTGCGGCTGCAGATGAAGGCCTCGACCAATTGAAGCAGCAGTGGTTGGTGTGTTGCCCAATTGACTACCTAGGCATGATCCTAGAGTGAGTCCGCAGGTCCTGGAGGGTGCACTTGGACCGTTCGTTGCTAGAACATGAAGAATGGGGCCGGAGATGATCAACAGTGGCGAAGCTCCGACGATAACCTGCAATCACAAATACGGGCTTGAAAGCCCCGGTCAGATGGCTTAGATTCTTTGCCCAAGCACAGTGAAGATGATGGTGGCGGTTTTGTAGCGTGAAGGTGCGTATGGTGGTGTGTCAGAGTTGGAGGTGGTTGCATGAAGGTGGGCTGTTCGGTGAGGGGATTGGGTGGACGAAAAAGTGAAATAGGAGAAGGCTTTGGTCGTGGTGGAACGGTGAAGCTTTTGGAGGTGGAGTGGAGTGGTTTGGTGGTCTATGGTGGTGGCGCGGGCTTGCCAGAGCTCGGCCAGTCATGGGGAAGATAAAGTGTGGGAGGGTGGTGCAGTGGTCATGAGTGACTTGTGTGTAAGTGAAAAGAAAGTAGAGGGAGAAAAGAAAGAATAGAAAGACATAGAGGGGAAGGAGATAGGCAAAGGGATCCAATTGTGGCTGACCATAGCCAGAGAAGGAGATAGAGACAGCGAGGCGGTGACAGTGAATGAGGCAGAGAAACGCCCTCCCTTTGGCCGAAGAGGTGCGCGAGGAAGAGAGGAAGATGGTGGCACCTCCAATTTGATGGTTGGAGGTGAGGAGGAGCAAGAAGGAGGGTGTCATCAGAGAAAGGATATTTGGTGGCCAGAGGGGGTAGATTAGGGTGATTTGGCTCGCCAAAATTTGCTAAGGAGCAAGGGTTCTTGCCCCTGATCCTTTTATAGGACTAAAAAGAGGAGCTCCAAGCTTGGAAACAAGCTTGCGAAGCTCGAAAAGTTTGTGCAAACTTGATACCCACATCTTCCATGCATTCGCATGGAAGATTGGGAATGAATTGGGATTCATGGCCAGGTTTAGTTATAAGGGAATTCCTCAAGGAATCTCTCTTTCAATTTTGGGAGAGTTTGAATGAGAATCGAGCGAGCAATCCTCGCTCGAATCTCAACGGAGCCTGGTGTGTTCAAACAAATGGCGGAAGGGACCTAAATGTGAAGATGAGAAAAGGCTAGGGACCTATTTGTAAAGAATTCAAAAAGTTAAGGGCCATTGTGTGAAAAAAAGAGTGTCTAGACTGGAACACAAACTAGGTCAAGGTGATCTCTGATTGGGCCCAAATTTTGGTACAAACCTAATTTGGATCCAAGGAATCTGATGGTGAAGTCAGATGTAGGTTTTGACTGAGTTTGACTGAGTAAATTACGTAGAAATCCAAATTAGGGCAACTGTCTGTCTGAGACTATTTTAGGTCAAAATGGGTTCCAATGGTCAAATCAAGGATGCCAAACCCTAGATAATATTTTTCTATGATTTTTAGAAGGTTTAGATGAATTTTATCCTAGCCAGAAACCCAGTTAATTAAGCAGCTCTATTTTCAGGGTTTCAAATGTCATTTAATTTTTTAAATGCGTGAAAACTCGTTGCTATTTGCATGGACCCATTGATTAGACATTAATGACCATATGACCTTTAATAAACCCCTAACATATCCTATGGTTATTCTGTATTTGTGATAATATGGCAAAATTACAGAAATAACCATATTTTCATCTTTTCTTCTCAAAATAGAATATTAAGCACTTAGGACCCCCTAATGGTTATCTAAGAGCTTTTATTGACTTTATCAGACCAAATTAGGATAGTTATGGCTCATGATGGTGTACCCATCATAATCCCATGCCTAGCTTTTTCTAATCCCTTAGCAAAACTTTATGGACCAAACCAAGTATCTAGGTCAGATGTAATCGTCATAATGCCCTACTAAGCCGCAACTCTAAGAATCAGATCTTAATACCAACAATAGGCCTAAAGGTACTCAAGTACCAGCCCAGATCCAGACCTGACTAGCTTTCACCTCAGTCTATTACGAAGGTTTCTAAGGCCCGCAGGAACTAACCTAAGGTTCGTTGGACCCAGCGAATAAAACACCTGTGCTTGTAACATGGTTAGCCTAGGTTTAGTCTGCTAGTGCATTTTACAAGAGAGAGATAGAAGAATTTTCATTTATGGAGAGCTATCTCTCTCTTTTTCTTTTCATTATATTTTTCCTTAGATCCATACTCGGATTAGCCCTATGCACATTCTGTATTGGATTCCTTGTCCCCACCATCAATCCTCGCAGGGTCTCTGGCAATCGATGCTTCAAGATAGCATCGCCCATGGCAACCCTCAGAACCCTCGTGATGATGAGATTTACACTTAATTAAGATGATTGTGTTGGAACCTAGTTCCATCTCTCTTCTGTGTTTTGGTGTTAATAAAACTATTTTAAAATCCTATGTGTTTATGAAAGTAGTACAGGTCAAAACAATCTGTGGATGCAAGCAACAAGATAGCATATGAAGGAAGAAGACTAGAAGCCTATAGTTTTTGTTGTATTCATTGTATTTTAGAATCTTTATATGTCTCCTAACAAGTAAAACATAATCTAGGAGTTAAAATCAAAGTAGAGATAATTAGGGTTCAGAATATTGCTCATTCACTCGTTTCAAAACTCAAAATCGATTCTTTCAAAATAAAGTCATTTAGAGTAGATTGGATAATTCTAAAAATTGACTTACACTTATAATATTTGGCACTTGTAGCAAGTACCAGCACTGGTCATAAGTACCGGTACATGCTAGGCACAGGTTTGGGCCAAAGTCCCAAACTATGAACAACAAGTACCGGTACTCATCGTGAGTACTGGTACCAAGTGGTCAAAGTTTGTGCACTTGGTTTTGCCTAGACCTTACAGGTACCGGTACTAATCACTAGTACCGGTACATGTAGGTCATTTGACACAAATTTGTGAGTCACAAGCACCGGTACTCATTATGAGTACTGGTACCTAGTGACTTAGCTGGGCTGACTGTAGGCAGTCAGTACTGGTACCAAAAGCTTAGTACCGGTACCAACTAACCGTTGTGACCAATCTGAATGGCTATTTTGCAATTAAACCTATTTGTAATCTTCCCAAATTGCCGTTAATGGCTAGTAATCTTAGGAAAGGTGTTTACTAGCTTATATAAGCACTCTTTGAGTGTCTTTTGCACACAACCAATAAGACAAAATTATATCCTTGCCTTCACTTTCACTTCTCAATTTACTAGCTGCAAAGGAGCTTGATTTGTTTTATTCCTCTCAAAGCCACTCTCCATTTACAACAAGTCATCAAAGACAATTGTGTTCTTCTTTGTTAAATCGTTTGTTTTATGCCTTGGTATTCTCCTTAGATTAATTTACATACTCTTATTAAGTAATATACTTGTTGGAGACTTAGGAATTAGTTGTAAGCTTTTATTTGTATTTTGTTTACACTTGTATTTTTATTTCTTTTCGAGATCTTGTAATTAGGTTGAGGTAACCCGTTAATTACCTCAGGTGATTAGTAAATTGATTCCCTTCAGGTTGAGAGAATCGGGTTAAAAATACTAAGTCAGGAGACTTAGGTAGTGGAGTACCCAAGTGAGGGGAACCACTATATATCTTGTGTGTTTTTGTGGTTTGCTTTGTCTTGCAATTTTTTATCTACCACACTATTCATCCCCCCTTTTAGTGTGCTTGTGATTTACAGATCCTATAGGTGGTATCAGAGTGGGTCGCGAAAAGAAGAAGTAATCATTCTCTCTCGTAATGGCATCATCAGTCAAGTGCATCGAAGGACAGTCATCCACACGTCCTGCCTACTTTGATGGGACCGACTATGGATACTAGAAGAGGAGGATGCAAATATTCCTCAAGGCCATGGATGAGGACTCGTGGACTCTTATCCAAGAGAAGTACACGGATCCGGAGTCGCAGGAAGGTGTTGTTTGGACTACAGAACAAAAGAAAAAGATTGTGGGAAATGAAAAAGTGATGAACGCACTCTATTGTGCATTATCAAGGGAAGAATTTAACTGTAACTTCGCATGCAAGTCCGCATACGAGATATGGAACACGCTGTAAGTCACCTATGAAGGTACAAGTAAGGTAAAAGAAACACATATTTCTATTCTAACAGAAAGCTATGAGTGTTTCAGGATGCAGAAAGGTGAAACAATCAAAGGGATGTACACAAGATTTGGAGAGATCGTGAATCCAATGAAGAACCTTGGAGTCAAGCTAAAGGAGGAGCAGCTTGTAAGGAAGATCTTGAAATCCCTTACAAGCGATTGGTCTCCAAAGACCACAGCCATCCAAGAGGTGAAAGATCTTTCTACTCTCTCCTTGGATGACTTGTCCTCATGGCATATGAAGTCCAATTGGAAAATATGAAGAATGAAGAAAAATCCATAGTCAAGAAGAAGGAGCTTGCTTTCAAAGCTATAAAGGAAGAGTCGGACCTCGACGATTCCAACTCCGACGAAGAAGAAGAGCTTGCTCTTCTAACGAGAAGATTCAGAAGATTCATTTGAAAATAAGGTAAGAAAGTAAATAAATTTACAAATGACATTATTTGTTTTAAGTGCAAGAAGAAGGGCATGTATGAAAAGATTGTCCAATGATCAAGAAGAAGGAAGAAAAGAAGGACAAAGAACTCGATCTGAAGAAGAAGATTTCGAGAAAGGCATGCAAGGCAACTTGGGATGATAGTGATTTCGGCATGGAATCATCTTCCAAAGAATCTGAAGAAATGGAAGTTGCAAATCTTTGCTTAATGGAGTACAATGATAGTTCAGAAAATGAGGTAGATTCAGAAGTCACTTTTAATGAGTTGTTACAAGCATATGAAGATTTGTATCACAAAGCTAAGTTGATTAAAAAAGAAAATATGGTCTTGCATAATAGTTATAGAACTCTAGAAAAAGAAAAATCTTGTTTAGAAATAGAATTAGAAATGTCAAAAGAAACTAATAATCAATTGCATGCAAAAATAGTAGAATTAGAAGATATTTATGAACACTTTGAGGGCACTTTGAATAATTTGAAAACAACAACTAGGCTAAATACAAAATTTTGTAATAATTTAAAAGCTAAGTTCAATAATAAAATGTACACACAAAATAAATCACATGCACCTAGACATGCATGGATTTATCAAAAGGTCAAGAATCGTAAGAATTATAGATCTAACACTAAAGTGATCTATAAACCTAAGGATTTGAAGGGTACTGACCATCAAGGACCCAAAAGAAAATAGGTACCTAAAATAGATTTAATAAACTATTTTGTAGGTCAAGAAAGACAAATGGATCCTAGACAGTGGGTGTTCCAAGCACATGATGGGACACTCCGACCTCTTTATCAAGTGGACCAGAATTGAAGATGGAGGACACGTCATGTTGGGCGATAACAAACATTATCGCATTATTGGTGAAGGTACAATAGGTAATTCTTCTAAACAGGTACGTAATGTTCTTTTAGTAGAAAACTTAAAACATAACCTGCTTAGTGTTAGTCAAATATGTGATAATGGATGTGATGTTTTGTTTACTAAAGTTGGATTTAAAATATTAAAAGAAGGAACAAATACAGTTTTAATTGAAGGCTTTAGATATGAAAATATCTATATTCTTCATTTTTCACAAGAGAAATTTGTATAATGTTTGCTTGCCTCCCATGTTGAAGTAGATCTTTGGCACCGTAGGCTAGGTCACATTAATCACAAATATCTTAATAGCTTAGCCAAAAATGAGTTAGTAAGGGGCCTACCCAAACTAACTTATAAAAAGGATGTTTTGTGCAAGTCTTGTGAACTCGGAAAAATGCACAAAGCTTCTTTTAAACCTAAAGACTTAATTTCAACAACACGACATTTAGAGTTATTACACCTTGATCTATTTGGACCAACACGATTCGAGAGTCTAAATTGATCAAAATTTTGCCTAGTTATTGTTGATGACTTCTCTAGGTTCGCTTGAGTCATCTTCTTGAAATATAAGGATGACTCATTTGATTCCTTCCTAAGTCTTGCTCAAAGACTTCAAAAGGAAAAATCATCCTTTATTCTTAAGCTTAGGATTGACCATGGAGGTGAATTTGAAAATGAAAAATTTTCAAGTTTTTGTGTCAATTCTGGCATAACCCATGATTTTCATTTCCATGGGCACCATCTCAAAATGGTGTTGTAGAGCGCAAGAATTGCACTCCACAAGAATGCGCCCAAACTTTGCTCTTGGAGTCTGGGATTTAAAAATATTTTTGGGCAGAAGCCATTAATACGGCATGTTATATTCTTAATAGAACTCTCTTAAGGCCTATTATTAGGAAAACTCCATATGAGATTTATTATGAGAAGTCTCCTACGATTTCATATTTTAGGGTGTTTGGAAGTCGATGTTATTTATTAAACACCCATGGTCGGCTTGATAAGTTTGATGACAAAGATGATGAAGGCATTTTTATTGGCTATTCAACAAGAAGCAAAGCTTATCGAGTCTTTAATAAAGGACTTTTGTTATAGAAGAATCCTTGCATGTTTCATTTGATGAAACAAACTTAGGTGAACCTGAACCAAATCATTTAGATTATGATGATGAAGATACCCCCTTCATTAATGTATCGAAAATGGAAGATACACGAAATGTACATGATCTTCCAAAAGAATGGGTACACCATAAGGATCACCCTCAAGAAGAGATCATAGGTGATATTGAACAATGTGGAAAAACCCAATCTCACTTTAGAGCTGATTTTGTCCTTAATGCCTTTGTTTCTCAACTTGAACCCAAGAAAGATGATGAGGCATTAAAGGATGAGTCATGGGTTGTAGTTATGCAGGAGGAGTTACTCCAATTTACAAGGAACAATGTATGGAACTTGGTACCTGCTCCTGAGGGTAATTCCATCATTGGAACCAAGTAGGTGTTCCAAAATAAATTGGATGAATCTAGTTCAATGATTAAGAATAAAGCCAGACTTGTAGCTCAAGGCTATAACCAACAAGAGGGTATTGACTTTGATGAGACATATTCTCCTGTTGCTCGTTTAGAGTCCATACGAATGCTACTTGCCTTTACAAGTGCAAAGGACTTCAAGCTATATCAAATGGATGTCAAGAGCACCTTTCTTAATGGTTATATTAAGGAAGAAGTTTATGTTCATCAGCCTCCTGGGTTTGAGGACCCAGCACACCTAGAGTATGTATACAAGCTCAATAAGGCGTTATATGGACTTAAACAAGCTCCTAGGGCCTGATATGATAGGCTTAGGACCTTTCTTCTTCAACACGGATTTAGAATTGGAGTTGCTGATTCAACTCTTTTTGTAAAAGAAGGAAATGACATCCTACTGGTTCAAATATATGTTGATGATTTTATATTTGGATCAACAAAGGAGTCCCTGTGTCAACATTTCTGTGAGACTATAAAGACTGAGTTTGAAATGAGTATGATGGGTGAACTCAGATTCTTTTTAGGACTCCAAATTCAACAATTAGACACAGGAATTTACATTAGTCAAACAAAATATGTTCTTGAAATTCTCAAGAAATTTGACTTTGAAAATGTAAATGACAAAGAGACTCCGATTGCTCTATCTGCTTCTCTTAGAGAAGATTTATTTGACAAGAGGGTAGATGAAAGGAAATATCGGGGCATGATAGGTTCACTACTATATCTTACAGCTTCTAGACCTGATATTCTTTTTACTACATGTTTATGTTCAAGATTCCAATCCGAACCCAAGGAATCTCATTTTAATGCAATAAAAAGAATATTTAGATACCTAAACAACACAAAAGATCATGATCTTTTCTATCCTAAAGCACAATCCTTAGATCTATTATCCTAGAGTGATGCTGACTATATAGGGAGTCGGGCAGACCGAAAGAGCTCTAGCGACACATGTTATTTTATTGGAGATTCTCCATTCTCATGGTTCTCTAAGAAACAGATTTGTGTTTCACTTTCTACGATTGAAGCAGAGTATATTGCTGCTTCACTTGCTTGCTCTCAGGTCATTTGGATGAGACAGACTTTATCCAACTTTGGATTGATTTTGCGCAATCCAAAATTTTATGTGATAATACAAGCACAATAAATTTATCCAAAAATTTGGTTCATCATTCATGTACCAAACACATAGATGATAGACATCATTTCTTTAGAGATAATATGGTTCAAGGATCAATTCAATTAGAATTCATTGACACACAAAACTAATTAGTAGACATCTTTACAAAACCTCTTGCAGTAGAGAGATTCTGCTTTATAAGAAGAAAATTAGGACTTTGTACAATAAAAGAGATTCAAAACTAACAATTTGATTGATATGGAACTTGTTTGTATTTATAAAAATCTTGGAGGGCCTCACTGCAATTTACCCATGCTTACTTTAAAAAAAGGGGTAAACTGTAATATTTCCATATGTCTGGAAATATTTAGGTGTTGTTTGCAATATGGTTGTTTAACTTAGGTTGTTGACTACCTTATTTATTCAACACCTAAGTTGTAAATTTTTTTCTCTCAACCACTTAAGTGGTCATGTGACTCCATTCCATATAAAAGAGGCCAAGTGCAAACAATTGCCTCATTTTGTCTCAAGCAAACCCTAGTTCACCTCCACAAGTGTCTCTCCAAGCCCTAGCCAAGAAGAAGAAGGCTCACCTCCAAGCTTCTGCTCTAGGTATATTCTTATCTCCTAAGTAGATCTTGCTATCATGAGTCATTCTACATCTTGTTCTTTTTTTCTCAAATCCTTTCTTGCTGCTACATTTGTTTCTCGTCGGGTATCAGGTGGTATCAGTACCTATCACTGGTACTGGTACTAGCTTGGCCCAACAGTGTCTGCTTTAGTGAGCAGGTATCGATACTAGCTCAAATTTCTGGTTGGAACGAAAACCAACCAATATCGGTACCAATCACCAGTACAGGTACATGTAGGCTTACATGTGTTCTTTTTGTACAAACACATGAAAGGAAGTTTTCTATATTTCTAATCATATTCTTGTTCCTTGTTATTGCATGTTTACAGATGGCACCTAAATCTAGAAGTAAGGGAAAAGCACCTCAAGATGCTTTTCACAAGTTTTGCATCAATGAGGATGCTAGGTCAAAGTTTGATTGGTATAAAGGCCATTGTAGGCCAATTTAGTGGAAAGATTTCTCTCTTCAACTCTTTAGTTTTACCACTCGTCTTTCCGAACAAAAACTCATGCATTTCTTTGATGAATCATTCTTTGCCGATGTTCCTGGAGTATACCCTGATGTCAATTGTCTATTCTTTGCTAATCTCCAAGAACAAGAAAATTAAGGCCACCTTGTCTTAACAACAAATGTTTTTGGTCAGAAAATCACTATCACACCTAAATTCTTGTCAACAATTACTGAATGTCCTAATGAAGGTCATGCATTTAACACACTTAGGGAGCAATTTACTACTCATAAAATCCGTGAAACTCTCTTGCTCCCTAACTGCCAGGGCAAAGCATTGGTTGCCCCAAATATGACCCTATTTGCTCACATCCTTTTTCATGTCTTAGCATGGAACTTAAGGGCTAAAAATTCAGGATTTCACAAAATACTTGTTGATATTTTACCCTTAATTTATGCTATCATTATGAGCTTTCCAGTCAATTGGAACACAGTTTTCATTCACTTTCTTTGACCCCATTATCGTGTATTAGTATTACCATTGGATATTTTGGTGTCCTACATTCTTCATAAAAATAAAATTGACCTCTCTAATTTTACTCCTCTTAGAAAAGTGGTCTATTTCAAATGGTCCACTCTTCAGTGAAACCTACTAGAGAGGAATACTCTAGTGATGATGAAGAAGAAGTTGATCAAAATACTCAATATTCTTCTCATCCACCTCTTGAATCATCCTCCACTTTCGTTCCTATAACCTACCTATATCCAGAAGCTGAAACACCTTGGGTAAATATGTCTAATGTGTCTGGAACTTATCCCAATTTGATAAATACCTTCAATTACATTGGTCAAAATTAAACCAATCTAAATTTTTCCTTCTGTTACATGGAATGCAAATTCCATGACCTTTCTCTTTCTATTGAGTCCTCCCATGTCACTTCTTCCACTCAACATCCTAAACAAAGAAAGCGGACTCAATCGAAAGCACCTCAAGAATACAGTGAAAGAAGGCAAAAACACTTTCAAGATCCATCTCCTGTTTTATCTTCAATGGCGGAAGAACCTGTTCTTCATGATGATGATGAAGAAGAAGACACTAAAGATGACGAAGAAGTTTCATATGAAGATAGTGATGATGACGACAACGATGATAATGATGATGGTGGTGGGCATGTGCAAAAGCTTATTAGAAAATGTCCTAGAAATTAGTTTACTTTTCATTTTGTTGCTTGTTAAATTTGTATGACTTTTCAGACAATTATGTACTTGTACTAAAATTATCTCAAGCTTTATCTTTATAAACTTTATCATGTTATGAAGGTTGAATAGAGTTGGTTATTCATGTACCATGTTTTGTTTGCTTATGTGAAATATATCATGTTTTACTTTTAAAATTGTGTTATTTGTTCATCTTTTTGCTTGCTTGACAAAAAGTGGGAGAAATGATTGGATACTTCATATTTAAAATAGGGAGAGCTTAGTTTAAGGGGGAGGATTTTCACTCCTTGTGAAGTTTTTTATTCTTCTCTTATTAAGTCTCTGTTTATTTTTAAATATGAGTATCTTATTTGTTTTGTCAACACCAAAAAGGAGGAGATTGTTGGAACCTAGCTCCATCTCTCTTTTGTGTTTTGGTGTTAACAAAACCATTTTAAAATCCTATGTGTTTATGAAAGTATTACAGGTCAAAAGAATCTATGGATGCAAGCAACAAGATAGCATATGAAGGAAGAAGACTAGAAGACTATAGTTTTTGTTGTATTCATTGTATTTTAGAATCTTTGTATGTCTCTTAACAAGTAAAACATAATCTAGGAGTTAAAATCAAAGTAGAGATAATTAGGGTTCAAAATATTGTTCATGCACTCGTTTCAAAACTCAAAATCGATTCTTTCAAAATAAAGTCATTTAGAGTAGATTGGATAACTCTAAAAATTGACTTACACTTATAATATTTGGTACTTGTAGCAAGTACCGGTACTGGTCATAAGTACCGGTACATGCTAGGCACAAGTTTGGGTCTAAGTCCCAAACTGTGAACAACAAGTACTGGTACTCATCGTGAGTACTGGTACCAAGTGGTCATAGTTTGTGCACTTGGTTTTGCCTAGACCTTACAAGTACTAGTACTAATCACTAATACCGATACATGTAGGTCACTTGACCCAAATCTGTGAGTCACAAGTACCGGTAACCATCATGAGTACCGGTACCTAGTGACTTAGTTGGGTTGACTGTAGGCAATCAATACCGGTACCAAAAGTTTAGTACCTGTACTAACTAACCGTTGTGACCAATCTGAACGGCTATTTTGCAATTAAACCTATTTCTAATCTTCCCAAATTGCCCCTAACGGCTAGTAATCATAGGGAAGGTGTTTAGTGGCTTATATAAGCACTCTTTGAGTGTCTTTTACACACAACCAAGAAGCCAAAATTCTATCCTTGCCTACACTTTCAATTCTCAATTTACTAGCTGCAAAGGAGCTTGATTTGTTGCATTCCCCTCAAGGCCACTCTCCATTTGCAACAAGTCATCAAAGGCGATCGTGTTCTTCTTTGTTAAATCATTTGTTTTATGCCTTAATATTCTCGTTAGATTAATTTACATACTCTTATTGAGTAATATACTTGTTGGAGACATAGGAATTAGTTGTAAGCTTTTATTTGTATTTTGCTTATACCTGTATTTTTATTTCTTTTCGAGATATTGTAATTGGGTTGAGGGAACCCATTAATTACCTCAAGTGATTAGTAAATTAATTCCCTTCAGGTTGAGGGAATCAGGTTAAAAATCCTAAGTTGAGAGACTTAGGTAGTGGAGTACCCAAGTGAGGGGAACCACTATATATCTTGTGTGTTTTTGTGGTTTGCTTTGTCTTGCAATTTCTTATCTACCACACTATTCATCCCCCCTTCTAGTGTGCTTGTGATTTACAGATCCTACATATTGTAATAAAAAGATGTGTCATTGATGTATTTTATGTGGTGGAAATCTCATATAAAAAATTCATTAAATCTAACCACAATGATTAGGATGTTGTATCCACAGGGAGGAATAGATGCAATAAATTCATGAATATTTCCCTTTGTATTTGCCCAATCAGTGCGAGAGATGTGCTTACATTCGAGGCGAAATAAGATGAAAAGAAGGAAACACACAATAACTAGAGAATGTAAGGTTATGGATGTAGTTTTTCCTCAATAAAATATTCATTAAAAGATGTGATCATTAGTGGCATATCATGTAATTTCCAATAGTATTCTTACGAAAGAGGAACGATCCAAATTTGAGTCACAATTTGACGCAATCGAAAGTGAAAAAATATGCACTGAATAATAACAAGAAAGTATAAGTGCTCTGATGTAATTTCACCTTAATATAATATTCAAAAAATAAAAATAAAATCGATGGAAATGGTATCAAACGTAAATACTAATAGAACTTGAAACAGAGGAATTTTTTGCCTCGTGCGTGTGCGAAGAAGAGGCCACAGTCGGGGTGCAGGGCTCAAATGAGGTTGGCCGCAATGAGGGCTACACGTGGGCGGAGACGATGCATCGAATGGTGTTCGAAGTTCGCGCCAGCGATGAGGAGGACCGACGACGGTGGGGTGGCTCATCGACGCCGTGGGCTGCTGTCGGCCTGTCAAAGGGCAAGGTTGCCCTCGTGGGGTCGAGGCAAAGTCATTGGCACCGATGGCGCGGAGCTTCGAGGTTCGTGGATTTGGCTGTGAGGAGGAGGAACATGTCTACTTTTGGTTCTTTCAGGGAAGACGATGAATAGTGATTGGAGAGGAGGTGCTCGCATGCACACGCACGCGAGGAGAATGGCCATGCGTGGCTGCTGGAGGCTTACGCGCATGACGAGGATGGAGGTGACGCTGCGACCTGTTGCGTGAGGGGATGCTGCATGGATGGTGCACGTGTGGCTGGTGGCCACATGGTTGGTGATGAGAGCCTCATCATGAGCCATAACTAGCTCATTTTGACCTAAGAAAGAGAATAAAAAGCTCCTACATAACCTAGAGAAGGGCTTAATTGAAGGAATAAGTGTTTTGAGAAGAAAACATGAAATAAATGTTAAAACTGCAATGTTACCATTATAGTACATAAATGGGATTTCTCAGAGGCAAAACATAGGGCAAATGATTTGAATACGATAAAAAGTGGGTTGGTTCAGTCAGAAATGGGTTTATGCGCAAACCAGGAATTAAATGACATCTTGTAACCCTAAAATAGACCCGCTTAATTCTACAAGGTTCTGGTCAAGATAAAAATCAAGTAAACTCTCTAAAATTCATGGAAAAATACCCCCTAGGGTTTAGAACCTTCAAATTGGCCTTTGAAACCTATTTGACCTAGATTGGGGTCTTAACCCATCAATTGACCTAATTTGGGTTTTTACGCAAAATGTTCAAACAAACGTGGTCAAACCTAAAATCCAACTTCACCATTGGATTCCTTAGGTCCAAATTAGGTTTTTACCAAAATTTGGACCTAAGGGGAGGTCCTCTTGACCTACTTTGCAAATTAGTACACCTAATTACATTTGGGCCCCTATCTTTTGAAAACCATTACAGAAACCCCCATAACTTCCTCGCCACTCTTACAAATAGATCCCTCTACCAGTAATGGGGAGAAATCCTACTCCGGCGAGGAATAGAGAGGCAATACTCCCTGATTCCTCAGAGATCTCCCAGATTTGGAAGGGAGATTCTCTGAGGAATTCCCTTCCATCTGAACTTGATCCTAATCCCTGATTTGCACACAATCTCTCGTGCGAACGCATGAGAGATTTGGGTCTCTTAACTGATTCCATCTCCGGCAAGGATTCCCACGATTGGAAGCTTGTCTTCCAAGCACAGGAGCCCCTGCCAGTGCCTATAAAATGACCCTCAACTCCGGCCGCACCTCCTCAGCTTGACTTGGCCGGAATTCCATCTCAATTTCTTCTTCTTCTCCTCCGGCCAAGTGCTCCAGAGAGATCCGGCGAGCCTCCCACCTCTTTCTCGTTGCTCTGCCACAATACCAGTGGCAGAGCTATCCTCCCCATCCTCCACCGCGTCGCGCAACACCCATGCGAGCATCCCTAGCCCCGTCGTCGCCGCCGTCTTCCTCCACTGGATGCCTTCTCCAGCGACAGCAGGTACTACCAGCCGCCCTTTCTCCCCCTTTGTCCACTTAATCAGGTTAGAACCACTCGTCTCTTTCCCCTCTTCAATTCCCCTCAACCTATTTCACAAAACGCCCCTCGACAGCCACTGTCCACCGCCATCTTCCCCATCTCCGGCCAACCTTCGGCGAGACGCACCCATCATTCCACAACTCCACACGTCCCACCACCAACCCCACAACCTCCGCCACACTCCACTAAACATCATCAACCCACTCACAGACTGCCTACACCACCACAACCGCCCCCCGACCTAACCCATCAATCAGGCCACAGAGCGACCTAGGCACGCACGCCTAGGCTACCCCGCAGCCTACCACCTACCGCCTCACCTTCGCCGTGACACGGTGAAGGTCCTCCTGTGGTCTGATAGAGCCGTAAGGCCCCTTTTGTGTCATGCAGGATCTGAGCACCAACCACCATTAGCGACGGCTCAAGGAGGTCAAAAGCTTGCTCCAGGTTGAAGTGCTTCAGGGTCCCAGGTCTAGCAGGTTTGGGGGAGTCTCATGCAGTCAGCTCTCCAAGCAATTGGCGCTGCGAGGCCTGCAGCTACAGCAATTGGAAGGAAGATCTCACGCAGGCATGCAAGCAAAAGAGGGTGGAACATTAGTCCCACCTTGTGAACCTGTGAGTGAGGTGCGTGCAATAAATTGGATTTGTGATATTAGTTGTTTGCCTCGAAAACACATGGGGTGAGGTCCCTCACCTATACACTCCTTGTCCGTGAATTCACCCTGCGGACCTGGCAACCCGACCCGACTATCCTCTTGAGCAGTCCTCGCGCACCACACCCACGCCGGTGTGCTTGGACTCAGGCACGCGACCCGACCCGATTACCCGGCTCTGGGAGAGCGTACTGAAGAGTGATATACAGAGAGAGAGAGACGCGGGTGTGGGTAGAGGGGTAGGTTTCGCTCTCTTCGGTTTGTGCAGGGAAGGAAAAGGAGAAGTGAAGCTGACACTTAGTCACAGAGGAAAAAGAGAAAGAAAGACAAGGTAGAAGGAAGAGGCGAAGCCAAAGAGAAGAGGAAGTCAAAGAGCTAAGGCTGAAGAAGGAAGAAGAAAGAAAGAAAGGGAAAGATAAGCAGAAGTAGAAGAAGAAGAAGAAAAGCTGAAGCCAAGGGAAGCAGAGCCAAGGAAGAAGAAGAAGAAGACCCGCAAGGAAAAGGAAAGAGAAAGACACTAAAGATGAAAGGCAAGAGCAGAGAAAGGAGCTACAGAGAAGAAATAAGGAAGAAGAAGTACACGGCCAAAGAAGAACAGAAGAAAAAAAGGAAAAAATCAGAGAAAGTCAGGACAAAGAAGAAGAGAAGACATAAGAGAGAGTTGAAAGAGAATATCTTTTTAAGACGTCTGATCCCATGATCTGACGTCCAATTTTCTATTTTTGCCACAATTAACTTTTAAACTCATGCATATATATTCTGAATTAAGTTTTGAGTAATTAAGTGTTCAATTACATTATTGAGATTAGTGAATAAATTCCATTTGCTCCCTGTGTTCGACCTCGGATACTTAGGTTTTCGAGTAATAAATTTTTATTTGTTGACAATGCTTGGTCACCTATACTACAACGTAACTGACTGTTAAAACACGATCAAGCCACGTAAACAATTGGGTTCCTGTTGGGTTGTAGGGAACAGTGGTGAAGAAGGAGATGAAGGGAAGAACGAAGGAGTTGACAGTGGACGTTGATGATGGTGGTTGCGAATGTGCACGCTGTCACCATGCACAGGAGATCGAGGGTGGGCGGAGGAAGAAGATGGAGCCTGCTTCAAATCATGGTGCACGCCTTGTCCATGGTGTGCGCATGAGGAGCATGGTGGAGAGCTTGTTTCATGGTGGTGGCGAGGGAGAGGATCCCCACCAGGGGGAGAAGATTGTTGATAGCCACAAAGGGAAGGATCCTTTATCCTTCTCCAGACTGTAACCTCCACCTCTCCCTTCGCATGCGTAACTGCTGGATTTGAACGCTGGCGGAGGGAGCGGTGGTGATGGACAATTCTGGGCATACCTTCCTTCAATGCTAATATACTCGTATCTAGCCACCTATTATTATTTTCTCTTTGCATGCACATATCAAATAAGGAGCATAATAGTATGTATTAGAATGCAAAGTAGATAAAAAAATATTTAATAGCTAAGATTAATTACTACTTAGCTTAGGCCATTAAACTATAAGAAAATGTATTCCATATGTACTTAAGCCAAATAAATGTCCAATAAATTGGACTTATCACCTAGCTTTTGACACTTCAGGATATTGGCACCCATGGTGTTCTGTAGCTAAATCCAGACCCTGGCAATCAACATTTCATGATAATGCCACCCATGGCATCTGAACCAACAAAAGGTGCTTACGTACCCCTGGTAGGATATTTAGATATCCTAGGAGAAAAGCACTGAAGAGACGATATGTTATTGCACATCTTCGAGGGAAATTTCCCACCTCTCTATGCCGGGAACTCGTCCAAATCAACTTGTGTTTTTGAGTTGCTCCTAATCTAGATCTTAGGACCATTTATAGAACAACATAAATGCTTTTGGCATGATTTCATATTTAAGTGCACTGAACCAGATTGTGTGTGATTTTTTGGTGCTTAAGTTACTGAGTCCCGCAAATCAGAGGTTAGTTAACAAGGCCAAATACTTCCTAAGCCTTAGACCTAATACACAAGCTTTGCATTTTCCTCAACCTTCTGAGGACTAATCCAGATCTTGACAAGTACGTGAGTGTTTAAACCTCAGAATAGATCCAAGAAGCCTAAGGTCGATATTCACCACTACTCCCTTAAGTTTTAGCTTTCTAGGTCATAATTCATCATTCGATCCAACCTAGAAGTTACGTAAGTTCCATATCATTTTGAAAGGACTCAATTTCTTCCTTTATCTTTTTGCTCCTTTCTTTTCTTTTCAATTTGTCCTCCCTCCTTTTTCTCATTTTTCTCTCAAATGGGCCTTCTTCAACCTCCATTTTTTTTTGTGTGAAATCCTTTTGTGAGAGTTGATTTTCACGGCATTCTGTACTTTAATACCCCCCATGCCTACTATTTGCAATGTTTTCATTGTAAATTAGGTGGGTTCGAGTTCAACTTAGATCCTACATTAGAACAGGTTCAAAGGGTGGGTGGATGGGTTGGGGTGACTGTTGTGGATGATTTCAAGCTCTAGTACGTGTACTAGAGGTGGAGTCGGCTATTCTAATGGACAAACCCTAAAGTGCAATGTGATTTCAGCGAAGAGATATGTAAAAAGGATTTTGGATTTTTTCAAAAGATGACAGGTTGCCTCCCGTTAAGTACTAAGTTTAACGCCATCAGCTAGGTGCAATAAGCTTAGGGAGAATGGAGATCAAAAGATAACTCAGCCACGTTTAGGTCAATGAGCTCGATGAACGGTTTGAGTCTCTGACCATTCACAACAAAAGGTTCAGAATCATGGCTGAGTTCACTAATTTCAATGACTCCATTTCCAAAGATTTTTCTTACCAAGAAAGGTCCAATCCACTTAGATATGAGTTTGCCTGGGAAGAGTTTAAGCTTGGCATCAAAGAGTAGGACTTTTTGACAAGGTGGAAAGATTTTCGCACAATGTGCCTGTCATGGAAGGCTTTGACCCACTCTTTGTAGATACGCAAGTTCTCGTATGCATCATTGCGTCGTTCCTCGATCTCGCTCATTTGCAACCGGTGGTGTATTCCAGCCTTTATTAGATCCAGAGTGCACTTCTGTGCTGCCCAATATGCCTTATGCTCCATCTCTACGGGAAGGTGACATGCCTTTCCGTACACTAATCTGAAGGGAGACATGCCTAATTAGGTCTTATGGGCGATCCTATAGTCCCACAAAGCTTCCGGGAGGTGAGTAAGCTAGTACTTCCTATCTGGCCAAACAATGACTTGAAGGATCTTCTTGATCTCCCGATTCGACAGTTCAGCCAGTCCATTAGTCTGGGGGTGGTAAGGAGTCGAGATTCGATGCGACACCCTGTACTTCTTCCTTAGGGACTGGAAGTGCACATTGTTGAAATGAGACTCGCCATCACTGATGATGGCCTTAGGAACTCCAAATTTGGAAAAGATGTTCTCTTGGATGAATCAGAGAACAACTTTATGATCGCTAGTTCTAGTGGGGATAGCTTCGATCCATTTGGTGACGTAATCAATAGCGAGCAAGATGTATTCGAAGCTGTTAGATCTGGGAAAGGGTCCCATGAAATCGATTCCCCATATGTCAATGATTTCGCACATAATTATTGAGTTCAAGGGCATCATATCTCACGGGTCCATGTTGCTGAGGGTCTAACAACGAGCGCATGCCCTACAATATGTTTGTGCATCTTTGAACATCATGGGCTAGAAGAACCCACACTAGAGAATTTTCGATGTGGTTTTACGCCTAGAGAAATGGCCACCGCAGGCCCGGTCATGATAGAATGAGATCACGTCATTAACCTCATTGTCAGGAATGCATCTCCGAATCACCTGATCATTGCCATTGTCGAAGAGATACGGTTCCTTCCAAATATAGTACTTGGCCTTGGAAATCAACTTGTCCCGCCTGGAAGTCACCCAATCTGGTAGGACTTTCCCTGTAACCAAGTAGTTTACTATATCAGCAAACCACCGGAGACCGTGAATGGCTAGTAAATGTTCGTCTGAAAAATGCTCGGTGATCGGACTAGACAGGTTGATGACTGAAGAAGGAAGAAGGGACAAATGGTCAGCTACCACATTCTATTTTCCTACCTTGTCGTGAATTTCAAGATTAAATTCTTGCAACAGCAAGATCCAATGAATTAATTGAGGTTTCGCATCCTTCGCGAGTAAGTGCCTCACAGCGGTGTGATATGAGTACATGATGACACAGGAAGCCAGAAGATAAGATCTGAATTTCTCCAAGCCAAATACTACTACCAACAGCTCTTTCTCAGTAATCATGTAGTTATGCTGAGCCTCGTCTAGCATCTTGCCCACAGGTTTCCTGTCAACATTTTGCCCAAGCATCGCCTCCACTACGTAGTCAGACGCATCATACATGATCTCAAAGGGTAGAGACCAATTAGGGGATTGCAGGATTGGTGCTTGAGTAACTCGATCACGTAGGCTTGCAAATGCACGAGTGCAATCATCGGTGATCTAGAAAGGGACATCCTTTGAGAGAAGATTAGTCAAGGGGAGCATGATTTTTGAGAAATCAGGAATGAAATGACAATAAAAACTAACGTGCCCTAGAAAAGAGCAGATGTCCTTTACTGAGCTAGGAATGGGTAGTTTAGAAATCAAATTAACCTTAGCTCGATCAACCAGGATGCTATTCTCAAAAACAAGGTGACCCAGGACAATTCCCTCAGGAACCATGAAATGGCTCTTTTCCTAGGAAAGAACCAAATTCACGTTGATGCAATGCCTGCGGATTTGAACCAAGTGCAGGAGGCAATCATCAAAAGATTCCCCAAATATCGAGAACTCGTCCATGAAGACTTCAAGGTATTCACCTACCATATCTGAGAATATAGTAAGCATGCACTGCTAAAAGGTAGCAAGTGCATTGTAGAGACTGAAAGGCATCCTATGGAATGAGTATGTCCCGTAGGGGTAGGTGAAGGTGGTCTTCTCTTGGTCCTCAGGATGGGTTGCCACATGATTATAACTAGAGTATCCATCCAAAAAGCAAAAGAATCGATTTCCTGCTAGTTTCTCGAGTATCTGATCAATGAACGAAAGTGGGAAATGATCCTTCTTTGTGGAGGCATTCAGTCTTTCGTAATCAATGCAGACTCTCCACGAGTTCGCTATACGGGTCAGTATGGTCTCCGATTTTAGTCGTGATCACGGCGAGTCCTGCTTTCTTAGGCACAACCTGGATTGGACTCACCCACTAACTGTCGGAGATCAGGTAGATGATCCCTGCATCTAACCACTTGATGATCTCCTTCTTCACAACTTCCTGCAGATTAGGATTCAGACGTCTCTGCATTTCACGGGATGGTCATGCACCCTCTTTGGTATAAATGTGGTGTGTGCAATACGAAGAGCTAATGCTAGTCAGATCATCGAGAGTCCAACCAATGGCTCTCTGATGCTGCTGGAGGGCAGAAATCAAACATGTTTCCACATCAGAGGTGAGGCGAAAATTAATAATTACAAGAAATGTTCGATCGAAACCCAAAAAGACATATTTTAGATGATCAGGAATAGGCTTCAATTCCATAACGGGATTATCAGCAACAGTAGGTGGGTCGAGATGGGCCTGAGAAGAAAAGGTGAGAGCTGTGGGTGGGTCTAGATCGGTGCTAGGCTCTTCTATCTGCGGGGTATGATCTGCTTTGGGCTGAGGATCAAGGATAATTGGGTCATCCTCGAGAAACGTGTCCTCAACCACAGAACTGATGTCGCATACTTGTTCCACTGCCTCACAGTTTATTCCTTTCTGGGCTTAAATATATCAATTTTTAGTGTCTTATTCCTGAATTTCAATTCAATCTGACCCTCTTCGCAATTAATGTTAGGCCTGGCTATCACTAAGAATGGTCGACCTAGTATAATCGGTGTATTCCTCATATTCTCAGGAGTTTCCATATCCAACACAATGAAGTCCACAGGAAAGTAGAAATCGTGGATCGGAACTAGAACATCCTCGAGAACTCCTCTAGGTGACTTGATTGATCGATCAGCTAACTTAAAGTCACCTCAGTTGATTTTAGCTCAGTCTCCTCGAAATGACCTAATAGGGACGTAGGGATCAAACTGATGGAAGCTCCTAAGTCTAAAAGGGCTTTGTCGAACTCTAAATCATCGATCTTGGATGAAATCAGAGGGGTACCAAGGTCATTTGCCTTAGGCGTGAGTCTGCTCAAAATGATGGAGCTTGCTTGGTCCGACAATACAATTGGATTCCCGCCTTTGGTTCGTGGCTTACGCTTAGGTGTACATATGTCCTTCAAAAATTTCGCATAAGCCGGTACGTGGTGAATTGCATCCATCAACGGGATGCTTATTTGGACCTACTCAAAGAGCTTGAACAGGTCCTCAAGAGCCACAGGTTTGGGTTTCCTCTTTCCTTTGGTCAAGGCCTCCGGAAATGGAACCTCTGTAGGTTCCTCTAGAACTGGTCCAGGTTCTTGATCTGGGACAGGGGTATCCTGGATGACCAACCTAGGGTTTGGGTTTGAACTACCAGGCTAAGAGTGGCTCAAGTAAGGTGGGTCCTGAGTTGTTTTGCCACTTTGGGTGGTAACAGAGTTCAGTCCTACCTGGTTTTGGGTTAGGGTACGCAAAAGAGGTGGTTGCTGCTGATAACCTGCGTATGATGCTGAGGCTTCCATCCCGCCGGGTGATGGAGCAGAAGGGGCCTGATAAACATAGTGAGCCTGGCCCTGAGTCGGGTTCTTAACGAGCCTCTGGTTTGACATGTTATTTGGATTGGGTAGAGGTTGCAAAGGGAGTGCACCCGGTTGGCAGGGATTTGCCATTTGGGTGAGTTAATTGCGAACCTCTGTGATCTCGTCTTTATGCTATTTTTGCATAGCTGCATTTGTCTTCTGAATGTCAGCCAGAGTCTGAAGGATCAGGGTCATTTGATCTTCCCGAGTTGGCCCGGATTGGCAAGTCAGGTTGGGCCAAGGCTGAGGCGGTTGATATGGATGAGAAACTTGTGGTCAGGACTGATATTGAGGTCTCTAATTTTGATTGTTTCCTGAGCATGTGAAATTAGTATGATTACACCATCTAGAGTTGTAGGTGTTTGAGAAAGGATCATTCTGGATGGCATTGAGGTCCTTGTAGGTCTAAGGAACCTCGAAGAAATCATAAGACGAGGGTTTAGAGTTCCTGCAACTACAGTAAGTGGATCCAGAGTTTCCTCTGAACCCTAGATCAGATGGGGGTGGGTATGGATCCATCCCCTGAGAATATCGGTGGTAGATGTTATGCACAGCATCTGTCCCAGAGGGTGGTTGTGCAAACAGGTTTTGCACAGAGGTGGTTCGTTGCAGATGACGAGTCAGCTTATCGACCTTCTCAATGATCGAGACCTTGTCTAGGCAACTGGAATTAAATCCAAGTTGATGGAAAAGGATAGGCCCTACGTCTCATGTGCTCCACGCAAATGCATTAATGCACAGGCATTCGTCCAGTCGAACATGCCCATGGATTCATTATTGATGGAGTTCTCGCACATGTTCTCGAGAATCTCCCACACAGTGTCTTCGTGTTGACCCATGATGTTTCCTCCATAGGTCGCATTGACGAACAATCGAATATCCTCATGGAGTCCCTGGTAAAAAGACTAGACTTGTTTCCATTTAGGAACTCCGTGGTGGGGGCACTTTCACTTGAGATCCAGAAAATGATCCCATACCTCATGAAGTGGTTCTCCTACCTGCTGCGTGAAATGTGTGATTTGGTGCCCTAGAGCATTTGTCCGCCCAACAGGGAAGAAGTTTTTCAGAAACTTGGATTGCAGTTCAGCCCATGTGTTGATGAGACGTGTTAGGGTTTGGTATTAATGAGCATCCTTGTCCATGAGAGAGAAGAACATTTTCATGAGCAAGATATCCCAATTTTGAGCTTTTGACTCGAAGGTCTGGGCCAGATGCTTAAGTTGCTTGATATGCTGGAAGGGATGTTTGGAATTAAACCCATGAAATTTGGGAATAGCATGAATCATGTTGGGCTTGAGTTCATTATCAGGACCTCCAGTCGGGATTTGGACTCGAGGTTTAATTGCCACCGCAGCGGGATTGTAATGATCTCTCATCAAAGGACGCTACGGTGGATTCATAAAGGCCTAGAATAGATCGTTGAGGCATTGAAGCTGATTTTGGAGATTGTTTTCTTCTTCTGCTGGGTGTTCCATGATTATGGATGAAGGAGATCTAGGCTCAGATGAATTAGAAGATATGTCAATATGGTCAGGTGGTTCCACAAATAGGGAAGTCGAGGCTTGGCCTCGATGGGAGTGAATAGCTAATGGAGGCCTCAAGGGTGGTCTTGGGGACCTCTTCCCAAACATGCAACGATGGAGAAGATGAGGGATAGAAGGTGTCATGGACCCAATCAAGACACCCAAATATCTTTGGATGACTATAGAGGTTCGGGGTAGATGATAACCCTAGATCAGAAAGTCATCCACCTGAGAATTACCTTGGCAGCTAGGAAGGGAGAGTCCTGTAAAGACCCCTACATGATAGAGCATCCCCACGGGTTACAGGGTTTCCCCCACCCAACCTTCCTTGTCACTGAGGGTCTAGGTAGACCAGAATGGATAACTTAACCTCTTAAGTCTACAAATTTTAAATTTAGAGCATGGGTGCTTAGGATTTCACTTGAACTTTAAGATGCTTTTGTGAGTGGTGACCTAATTTGAAGATTGATTGACCCCGCAAGGTGGGTCAACTTCACCTGATTTGTGCTTGATTATTAGGTCCCACTTTTAGGATTCAAGTGAGATTTAGAGCTTGATTCTTAGGATTTGCTTCTAAGGTAAGTTCAATCAAGGCTTAGGACACACATAGTTTGGAAAGATTGATTTTTTTTTAAGCAAGTGTGTCTCTAAAACCCTAGAATGGAAACCCTAATTGGCTCTAATTGGTCAATCAATTAATTCCAAATCTGGCACCTAGGGCTCAATCAAGAAGGTGGTTTCCCTAGGTGCCTTAAATCCCTAAATAGGTGCAAGAATCAGGTTTGGGATATTTCCAAAAATGAATCAAATTAGGCAACTTGTTGTGATTGAATCTAAATATAGAATGAAAGTTGGTCCTAATTGATTTCTTTCCTTTTTTAGCTTTTCAGAATCAGGGGCTTAATGAAGATGGATTCATGAGTTACCTGCCCCTGGAGTGGCTGTTGTCTGGTTGATCTTGTTCCTTGGCTAAATCCCTCTCTGTAAATCACAATCAAAAGAGATAAATCAAGTTAGTATCAAGTCAGGAATTGTAATCAAGAGATCAAATTGCGCATTGCTCCCCGGCAACGGCACCAAAATGTTTGTCGCTCTGAATAAGAGTTTAAAAGTGATACGTTGTAGTATAGCCAATAAAGTGCGAAAACAAATAAAATTTATACTCGAATGGAAATCCGAAGTTGAACATAGGGAGCAACTAGCAAATTAATCTCAAGATCACAATTTTAAGTAAAAGATATAAACAATTGCAACCAGAATTGATTGAAGAATGATACATCAATAATTTCAAATAACAATATACAAAAATGATGGGTTAAATTGGTGATTTGAATACCAATTAACCCTTTGAATTAAGCTCAAATATATCAAATGTATCAATAATGATTATCAACCAATATTATGTATCTCAATAATACAACAGTAGCCTAGAACCAGCAATAGAGGCAAAGGCCTCTCTTCTCCTTCAAGCCTCAGGGAGAGGCACAAGCACAGCACAGCAGCACAGACGCGAAGGCCTCTCAAATTTGCTAAGTGTAGAGAGCAGCAGAGGGCAACACCCCCTCCTCTCTCTCTCTTTCTCTTCTTTCACTCTCAGAATCGAGCAAACCAGACTGGACCTGGGTATTCAGGTAATCGAATCAAAGCCCAGACCCGCGTGGCGTGAGTGCAGGTGAGGGAGTATGTATGCGTGTGTGTGAGCAGGGACCTCCCCCCTGTGCATGCTGAGGCAATGAGCCGTAGGCACAGAAATAATTTATGGGCTGTTGCATGCCTTTGTTCTCACTATGTGGGACTATCCCACATCCTCCTCATCGCGTGCGACTGCAGATGGTCTCGACCAATTGAAGCAGCAGCGGTTGGAGTGGTTCCCAATTGACTACCTGGGCATGATCCTGGAGCGAGTCCGCAGGTCCTCGAGGGTGCACTTGGGTCGTTCATTGGTAGAAAAAGAAGAATGGGGCCAGAGATGATCAACGATGGTGGAGCTTTGATGATAACCTACGATCACAAATACGGGCTTGAAAGCCCCAGTCATATGGCTCAGAGGCTTCACCTAAGCACGAGGAAGATGATGGTGGCAGTTTTGTAGCGTGAAGGTGCATATGGTGGTGTGTCGGAGTCAGAGGTGGTTGTGTGAAGGTGGGTTGTTCGGTAAGGGGATTGGGTGGACGAAAAAGTGAAATAGGAGAGGGCTTTTGGTCATGGTGGAATGAAGAAGCTTTTGGAGGTGGAGTGGAGTGGTTTGGTGGTCTGTGGTGGTGGTGCAGGCTCACCAGAGCTTGGCCGATCGTGGGGAAGATGAAGTACGGGAGGGCGGTGCAGTGGTCGTGAGTGACTTGTGCATAAGTGAAAAGAAAGTAGAGGGAGAGAAGAAAGAATAGAGAGACATAGAGGGGAAGGAGATAGGTGAAGGGCTCATGTTGTGGCTGACCGGAGTCAGTGAAGGAGATAAAGACAGTGAGGTGATGATGGTGAATGAGGTAGAGAAACACCCTCCCTTTGACTGGAGAGGTGCGCGAGGAAGAGAGGAAGATGGTGGCACCTCCAATTTGATGGTTGGAGGTGTGGAGGAGTAGGACGGAGGGTGTCACCTGAACAAGAATATTTGGTGGCCGGAGAGGATCGATTAGGGTTATTTGGCTCGCCAAAATTTGCTAAGGAGCAAGGATTCTTACTCCTGATCCTTTTATAAGCCTAAAAAGAGGTCCTCCAAGCTTGGAAACAAGTTACGAAGCTCAAAAAGTTCACGCAAACTCGATACCCACATCTTTCATCCATTCGCATGGAAGATTAGGAATGAATCAGGATTCATGGCCGTGTTTAATTGGAAGGGAATTCCTCAAGGAATCTCCCTTTCAATTTTGGGAGAGTTTGATTGAGAATCGAGAGAGAAATCCTCGCACGAATCTCGACAGAGCTTGGTGTGTTCACACCAATGGCGGAAGGGACCTAAATGTGAAGATGATGAAAAAGTTATGGACCTATTTGTAAAGAATTCAAAAAGTTAATGGCCATTGTGTGATAAAAAGAGTTTGTCTGGACTGAAATGCAAACTAGGTCAAGGTGATCTCTAATTGGACCCAAATTTTGGTACAAGACTAATTTGAACCCAAGGAATCTAATGGTGAAGTCTGATTTAGGTTTTAACCAAGTTTGACTGGGTAAATTGCATAGAAACCTAAATTAGGGCAACTGTCTATCTGAGACTATTTTAGGTCAAAATGGGTTCCAATGGTCAAATCATGGATGCCAAACCCTAGAGAATATTTTTCTATAATTTTAGAAGGTTTGGATAATTTTATTTTATCCAGAACCCCAGTTAATTAAGCGACTCTATTTTTAGGGTTTCAAATGTCCTTTAATTCTTGAAATGCATGAAAACTCGTTACTATCTGCATGGACCCACTCATTAGACATTAATGACCATATGAACTTTAATAAACCCCTGAAATGCCCCGTGGTTATTCTGTATTTTTGATAATATGGCAAAATTGTAGAAATAACCCTATTTTCATCTTTTCTTCTCAAAATAGAATATTAAGCACTTAAGACCCCCTGATCGTTATGTAGGAGCTTTTATTGAGTTTATCAGACCAAATTAGGCTAGTATTTCTCATGATGGTGTACCCATCAGACGACTCACTCTGACGGTGCTTGGACGAAGGTGGTGAGAGGCTGGATGAAGGAGAACGACATCGGAGGATGGTGGGCGGAACGGGACGACGTCGTGGTGAGGAACTTCTTCCCGAAGGCAGTGAGAGGATGGCCACGGGATGCTCCACAAAAGGGGATGAGAGGTAGGAAAATAATTTTCTTTTCTACTCTAGAGGAGTATCTCGAGCTTAGGACAAGCTTTCTCTAGAGCCTTGGAGCTGGTGAGGGAGAGAAAGGAAGATATGGTTATGAATGGAGGGGTGTAGGCCTTTTTATGGTGGAGGAAAGGGGGCTAAAACGAGTATGGGACAATTAGCGATAGCAAAGATGTCGCTAAAGCTCTAGCTCAATCATCGCTGTAGCCAGCCCTCGTGCTCGCTGGTGTCTGCTCATGCCTGCTCACGCTCTCCCGTACACTCGCAGTTGCTGACGAGTGGATGAATCTCCACTGTCAGATCTTCATCGAAGGGTTGTAGATGATGTGGGTGTTGCACTTTTGAAATCATGTCAGATCACGCATACATCCAGGCGTGATTGTGCACGTCCGCGTTGTTGGCCATTCTAGAAGTACAAAGTTTCTTTATTGAATTACAAAAATAAGAGAGAGAGAGAAAGAGAGATAGATTTTTGTCTTGGCTTCTTCTTCTTCTCTTTTTGTTTTCTCTCTGATCCTGTCTTCTTCCCTCTTCTTTCTTCTTCTACTCTTCTCCACCATGCCTCTTCTCTTCTTTCTCTTTTCTTCAGCAGCAGAGCCTTCTTCTTTTTCTTCTTCTTCTTCTGGCTGCTCGTCTTCTTCTTCTGCTCTTCAACTGCAGAGTCTTCTCTTCTTCCTTCTTCTTTTCTGCTTTATCTCCTCTGAAGGCTGCTTATCCATCATCTGATATAGCAGTCAGACGACTTAACTGCAGTCTGCTACAGTGCTTCTCCTCTTTTCCTTCCTTCGCTGCTTCTTCTTCTTTGGTGAGAATTCTTCTTCTTCTACTTCTTCTCTTCTCCTTCCTGCAGCTAAGTGCTGAGCCCTTCTCCTTCAGCGCTCCTATCCTGCACACAAGGGGGAAGCAAAACCTATCACCCCCCTCTACCCGCACGTATCTCTCTCTCTTTACGAACCGCTCACAGGAAGCTCTCCCAGAGCTGCGGGTTAACGGGTCGGGTTGCGTACCGGGACCAGGTGCACCGGCGTGATTTGGTGCGCGAGGTGTGCATGGGTAGTGTCGGGTCAGATCCGCCGGGTCCCCGTGGTGAAACCGCGGACGAGGCGTGTGATGGGGCGCGGGACCTCACCCCAGGTGTATCGGAGGAAACCAGCCGTATACACAAAAATAATTTAAATCAGTGCGTCGCGTTGTGAACTTACGATGTGGGACTATCTTCTGCTTTTCCTCGTGCGCGCCCGCAAGAGAACCTCCTCGCAATCTACTCAGCTGCTGCCGCTGTTGGTGCCAAGTGCTGAAGCAAAAGTCTTCACAGACTTCACCCCAGTCCACAGCACCTGGAGCGCAGCTGCCCCGACGCCTGGAGCCTGCTTGGAAGCTGCTTCAATCGTCAACAATGGCAGCAGGGCTCCAGAACCTGTCGTGCACGAATACGGCCTATCAGCCTAATCAAACCACTGGGAGTCCTTCGTCGTGACAAGGCGAAGGTGGTGCGAGGTGCAACAGGTCGCGGGATGGCCTAGGCGTGTGCGTAGGTCGTCCTGTGACCGGAAATATGGGTGTGTTCGGGGGTGCGTTGAGTGGGTGTAGAGCGGCAGTGGGTAGGCGGAGGATGTTCAGCGTGATGAGGCAGAGCTTTTGCGACGGTCGGCGAGTTGGGTGGAGCTGCGGATCGACGGGGGCAACTCGCCGGAGAGTGGCTGAAGGCGGGGAAGGTGATGGTGGACAAGCGTGGTCGTGGGGCAATCAACCAAAATAGATGGGGGAAAAGAAAGAGGGGAAGAAGGGGAGTAACTATAACCTACTTGCAAGGACGAAGGGGGCTGGAGCGGCAGGCAGTCGTATCGACTGTCGCCGAAGAAGAAACACCCAGAGGGAGAGAGCGATGGCGAGGAAGTGGGCAGGGAGGCGAGCACTTGGTGCGGCGCGACGCGGGAAGATGAGACGAAGCTGGCTCTGCTGTAGGTATGGCAGCAGAGCGACGAGAAGGAGGAGGAGCAGTCGTCGGAGCTGGTGGGTTTCCTGTCGGAGTGGGGAGAGAGGAAAGGTTGAGGGTTTCTCCGCCAAGACCAGACTACTCGAACCGGCTGACGGTGCTGGTTCTTAAAAAGGGGGTGGCGGAGAGGCAGACGCAGGCTGGCGACTTGCACGCCTCACCGGAGTATGGTTGGAGATGAGACCCATACCTTCTGCGCGTTCACACGGAAGGTGTGGGGGTCGTTAGGCGGCATGGCTGAGTCCCTGCGACAGCAGACGTCGCAGGGAACTCCGCGTTCACTTTGCAGGACGTTCCCCTCACCCTGCGCGGCGCCATGCTCCGCGCAAAGTCGCTGGAGCATGGTGCTGCGCAGAGACTTGCAAGAGGGACCATTCTGCAAAGAACAACGAGGAAGTTGGGGGCCAAAATGCAAGGGTTTCGAAAGTTAAGGGTCAAAAAGTAAATGATGAGGACCAAATTGCAAAGTCTGTCAAGGAGGTCTCTTCTTAGGCTCAAGTTTTTATGCATGACTATATTGAACCTAAGGATTTTAATGGTGAATTTTGTTTCTAAGTCATACCATGTTTGTTTGGCCAATTTACGTAAAAACCCAAATTAAATCATTAATTGGGCATGGTTCTCAATGTAGGTCAAAATGGGTTTCTAAGGCCAAATTGAAGGTTCTAAACCCTAGAGATTATTTTTCTATGAATTTTAGAGGGTCTAGTTGATTTTTACCCTGCCTCAAACCTCGTGAATTGAAGTAGATTTATTTTAGGGTTACAGAATGTCATTTAATTTCTTGGAGTTGTTGTAGCCCTTGTTAGATCAGATTATCCCACTTTCCTTCTTATTAGGTTTGTTTGACCTATTTTTGGATCCTTAATTACCCTATTTGCAAATTGCGTTGGTGAAATTACATTTTTACCCCTTATGACTTGTCTTCTTCTTAAACTCAGAATTCTCTGAGTTAAGCTTTTCTTTGAGCTATATAGGAGCTTTCTCTTGCATATCTGGGTTAAATTGTGCTAGTTAGGGTTCATGATGAGGTTCTCGTCATACCCCCATGCCTAGCTTTGGCTAGTCCCTTAGCAAAAAAACTTAAGGTTTCACCCTTTGTTCTAGACCATGAAGTTCATAATGATTTCAGAAAAGTGCTTTTCATTTGAACTTAGATTAGGTTAGAATGCTGACCATAGGCCTAAAAGGTACTCTAGTACCAACCAAGATCCAGATCTGTCTTGCCTCAGCCTCAGTCCTTAGCAAAGGTTTTTAAGACCCGCAAGAACTAACCTAAGGTCTATTGGACTTTGTGGTTAAAGCACTCGTGCTTGAGATGATTTTAACCCTGGCTCAGTTCGCAGTGCGTTTTGTAAGAAAGAGAGACAGAAGATTTTTCTGTTTGGAGAGTTTTCTCTCTCTTTTTCTTTTTAATTCTAGCTTAGGATTGGCTTTTCAACACGATCTGTATCAAATTCCTTGTTCCCATCATCAATCCTCAAGGGTTCCTGGCAATCGATGCTTCGAGACAGCGCCGCCCATGACAACCCCCGGAACCCTGGCTATTTAGATTTCGAGATAATCCCATCCATGGTGTTCCGTGGCCGAATCCAGACCCTGGCAACTGACACTTCGTGATAATGCCATCCATGGAATCTGAACCAGCAGAGTGCTTACATGTCCCCAGTAGGATATGTAAATATCCTAAGAGACAAGCACCAAGGAGATGATATTTTGTTACGCATCTTCGAGGGGAATTTCCCACCTCTCCGCGCTGGGAACTCGTCCAAATCAACTTGTGTTGATCGGCCGCTCCTACTCTAGGTGTTATTTTCAGAATTTTGCGACGCTTCTGCGTGGTTTTGATTTTTATGCTTACCAAACCAGGCTGTGTGTGGGGTTAAGGTGCTTAGGTTACTGAGTCCTGTAAACCAAAAGTTAGTTAATGAGGCCAAATACTCCCTAAGCCTTGGACCTAATACTTAAGCTTTTCATTTTCCTCAACCTCTTGAGGAATGTCTAGATCTTAATGGGTACTAAGAGTCTATCCAAGAATGCCTAAGGTTCGCGTTCTTACTAATCTCACCATGCACTTTTCATTTCTTTTTTGAATGAGGTCTAGAACTTAGGTTAATTCCTTAGTTCCTTACTAATGACTATCACTTTTTCTTTCATCTTTGTGCTCCCTTTTTTTTCTTTTGTTTCTTTTTCTCCTCCTCCTTCACAAAATTTTCTTTCCTCCCTCATTTTATTCTTCTTTTTTCAAAAATTTTTTAATTTTTATGGTGTTTTTGGTATATGTGAATTTCTTTGTTTGAAACCTTTTCTTACAAGTTTTGCACTTTCATACCCCCCCATGCCTAAGATTTGCAATGTCCTCATTGTAACCTAGGGGGTTTTTATTCAACTTAGTTCATACATTAGGACAGATGTTTTAATAAGTGAATGGGTCGGGGTGACTGTTGCGGGCGATTTCTAATCTCAGATGCAAGCACCTGAGGTGGAGTCGGCGTCCTAAATGTGAATCTTTAAGTGCACAAAGGTGTCAGAAAAGGTTTCAAGTTTTTAAAGAGAATGACGGGCTGCCTCCCGTTGAGTGCTAAATTTGACGCCTTCAGCCAAGCGGGAAATGAGATGGAGAGGGGATGGTCAAATCAGTAGAGTTTAATATAACAAGCACCTTGATTAAGAGCCTGGTTGGTCCAACCAGGTGCTTGTTAAGATCAACAGGCTGATGATGCAGCCCAAACCCAATCAACCTGGTGGGTTGATAGATGTAGATCAAAAGGTGTGGGACCCACCATATGCAATGTGGCTCAGATGGATGTGGAAGTGTGAATACAGGGTTTGGCTGAGTCGAATCAGCCTGGTCAGAATAGGGACCCGTAGAATAATGAGTGATTGATGCGGGAACCCTACAAGGGTGATCAAAGAATGATGGAGCATGGTATGTAGTCTGATCAGTGTTCCAAACCCGATATGGAAATGCAATCGGCTCGGTGAGAGGTGAATCTGAATAGAAATTGAGTCCAGTTGCGGGTCGAGGTTGAGAAGAGGTTTTGATAAGTTCTGTGTGTGTGGTGGTAACTGTGTATGAGGGCTCTTCTAGAAATGAATGACAGGTGGTTTTCTGTAGAGAGTCCTCTGGGTAACTATCAAATGCCTGAAGAGTGTCTGTAGGATGAAAGAAATCTAATTCGAAAAAAGATTTGAATTCTGGGTTGTAATCACTCTTGGCATTTTCTATTTTTGGTTCCTGAGGATCGAAAAGGAATGATTCTGTGTTATCAGTGATCTCAGGAACCAGGACCTCAGAATTGGAGTCAGAGAATGAGTCATGTGAACCGAGGTCGTAGATGGGCTTGGTGTGTTCAGGAAGGAGTCTCTCCGCAATTATAGTCAGATCCGAAGTTGTCGGAGAGTTTGCGAAAATGAGATTCATGAGAATGAATTCCACCGCAGCATAAATCATCAGATGTGGAATCAGCAGCCTAACTGGGGTCTAGCCTATATGTCAATTCTGGGCTTAAAAAGGTGTTCTGTTTAGGCTCAAGCTCCAAGCTGGTAGGATAGACCCAATTGAAACCCCACTCATCCAACTCCTCAGTTTCTGCATCATAAATTGGCATGTCTTCTGAAAAATCGATCAGATTTCCTGAGGATGTTAGAGAGGGATATTCATCAAATAGAGGCTCGGAATCATATTCTTTAAAAATTTGATCTTTCTCATATGGGACCTTATAATCTTCCCAATAAGTTTCGGATCTAGATTCTAGGTTTAGGATGTGGGTAGGATTGCTAGAATCAAAGTCCGAATAACCTTTGAAGGTCACCTTATCAAAATAAGGGACAGAATTTATACCCTCAAAAAGTTCAGTTCTGATCTCATTATTGTAGGAGTTTTAAAATTCTAAGCTTGGCAATTCATGGTCTAAGTTCGGCTCATCATTGTGTTTTCCTGCAATATCCCAACCTAATTCAATGTTGTCTTCTATCTAGGTTGGGAATCCACAACCACTTTGTGCCTCAGTCCCGAGATCTGGGAAACTGGATTGATCCTTAATACTATTCCAAGATGATTCATCCTCTGTTTCTGGTATATACGGGTATCTTTGGTTGATAATTTGTTCCAGTGATCTCATCATTTCTACCCGTTTTACAAGGGCATCTTGGTGTTGTTCCCAAAGTACAGGATTTGTTAAGCATTAAAGGTATTCAGATTTGTGTAATTTTTCTATCTCAATGTATCCTGTCATGAGCATGTCTCGGGTTGATCCTTTTGTAATTTCTGTCAACAGAATTTGGGCACAGTTTATGATGAATGCTGTGTTGTTGGGACATCAACTTGAATGTTTTCTATTGGTTTATATTTGATTCCATAGAACTCAAGGGTTTCCTCAATCATCCTATTTCTCATGGATCTTTGAGATTTAGGTCTCTTGAAGGGTGATGCTAAGTAATTAGGCTGCATATTTGAATCAGGTGGTGGAATCAAGATATAGCATCAGAAGTTCGATGTAGACTCAAGTTGTGCCAAGATGGAAGAAGGGAGACTTGGTTCAGTATCAGAGGAAAAGGGGCTATGCGGAAGGTTTCTGCAAAAACAAGGGAGCCGAGGCTTAGCTCGGGGAGAGTGAATTTCTAAAGGAGGTTTCAAGGACCTCCTACCAAACACTGAAGGACTGGATGAGATAAGCAGGTGCTGGACCCAATCGAGGCACCCAAAATGTTGGGTGACTATAGAGGTGCGGGGCAGATGGACCCCTTGATCAGAAAGATTGTCCACCAGAGAATTACCTGGGTAGCCAGAGAGGGTGAGTCCCGCGAAGACCCCTACACGGTAGAGCGTCCCCACGAGTTACAGGGTTTCCCCCACCCGACCTCTCTTGTCACTGAGAATCCAGGTAGACCAGAATGGGGATCTTGACCTCTTAAGTCTACCAATTTTAGGTTAAAATTAAGGTTCTTAGGTTTTCACTTGAACTTTAGCCTTTTGAGTGCAAGAGTGACCTAATTTTAAGGTTGGTTGACCCAAGGGATCAACTTCACCTCTTGATTCCTTTAAGAACTTATTAGGTCTTGTCTTTTAGGATTCAAGTGTTTTTAGAGAGCCAATTGTTTAGGGTTTTTCTAAATAGGTATATTTTCAACTAATGGTTTGGGCACACTCTTTTTGGGATTTCCCAATTCTTGCTTAAGAAGTGTGTCTCTAAAAACCCTAATGTTGAATCTTATGTTGGCTCTACTTGGTCCAGTTAACTCCTTGTTGGGTAATTAGGGCTCAAGCAATAAGGTGTTAGCCCTAAATACCCTTAATAGTGTGTGCAGGAATGGTGGGTTGAAATTTGGAAACATGCAGCTTTGATGGTTTACTAGGTATGGAAGAAGGGTTGTACCTATATTGCTTGTTCTTTCTTTTTCTACCTCTTTAGAATTGAGGGTTAAAGTGAGAGGATAGAAAAAAATTACCTGTCCTCGGAGTGGTTGTTGTGCGGCTACTTCTTGATTTTCCTGTACCTGCACACAATAAGAGAAGAGATTAATAGAAACTTACAAGTAGAGATTTTATAGCTTCTAGAATAGCTGTTGCTCCCCGGCAACGATGCCAAAAATATGGTGATGGGCCAACCGCGGTGCTGCTTTTGCGTGTCTTTATGTTTATTATAATACAATCGTTGTAGTATAAGATAAGACAGCTACGATTGCCATTACCATAGAAATTTACTCGGAAATAGTTTTCCCGAGGTCGAACTCAGGGAGCTACTGGAATTCTAGAAGTACAAAGTTTCTTTATTGAATTACAAAAATAAGAGAGAGAGAAAGAGAGAGATAGATTTTTATCTTGGCTTCTTCTTCTTCTCTTTTTGTTTTCTCTCTGATCCTGTCTTCTTCCCTCTTCTTTCTTCTTCTACTCTTCTCTGCCATGCCTCTTCTCTTCTTTCTCTTTTCTTCAGCAGTAGAGCCTTCTTCTTTTTCATCTTCTTCTTCTGGCTGCTCGTCATCTTCCTCTGCTCTTCAGCTGCAGAGTCTTCTCTTCTTCCTTCTTCTTTTCTACTTTATCTCCTCAGAAGGCTGCTTATCCGTCGTCTAATATAGCAGTCAGACGACTTAACTGCAGTCTGCTACAGTGCTTCTCCTCTTTTCCTTCCTTCGCTGCTTCTTCTTCTTTGGCGAGCCTTCTTCTTCTCTTCTCCTTCCTACGGCTAAGTGCTGAGCCCTTCTCCTTCAGCGCTCCTATCCTGCACACAAGGGGGAAGCAAAACCTATCACCCCCCTCTACCCGCACGTATCTCTCTCTCTTTACGAACCACTCACAAGAAGCTCTCCTAGAGCCACGGGTAAACGGGTCGGGTTGCTTACCGGGACCAGGCGCACCAGCGTGATTTGGTGCGCGAGGTGTGCATGGGTAGTGTCCGGTCGGATCCGCCGGGTCCGCGTGGTGAAACCGCGAACGGGGCGTGTGATGGGGCGCGGGACCTCACCCCAGGTGTATCGAAGGAAACCAGCCGTATACACAAAAACAATTTAAATCAGTGTGTTGCGTTGTGAACTTACGATGTGGGACTATCTTCTGCTTTTCCTCGTGTGCGCCCGCAGGAGAACCTCCTCGCAATCTGCTCAGCTATTGCCACTGTTGGTGCCAAGTGCTGAAGCAAAAGTCTTCACAGACTTCACCCAAGTCCACAGCACTTGGAGCGCAGCTGCCCCGACGCGTGGAGCCTGCTTGGAAGCTACTTCAATCGTCAACAATGGCGGCAAGGCTCCAGAACCTGTCGTGCACGAATACAGCCTATCGGCCTAATCAAACCACCAGTAGACCTTCGCTGTGACACGGCGAAGGTGGTGCTAGGTGCAGCAGGTCGCGGGACGGCCTAGGTGTGTGTGCCTAGGTCGTCCTGTGACCGGAAATATGGGTGTGTTCGGGGATGCGTTGAGTGGGTGTAGAGCGGCAGTGGGTGGGCGGAGGATGTTCAGCGTGATGAGGAGGAGCTTTTACGACGGTCGGCGAGTTGGGTGGAGCTGCAGATCGACGGGGGCAACTCGCCGAAGAGTGGCCGGAGGCGGGGAAGGTGATGGTGGACAGGCGTGGTCGTGGGGCAATCAACCAAAATAGATGGGGGAAAAGAAAGAGGGGAAGAAGGGGAGTAACTGTAACCTACTTGCAGGGACGAAGGGGGTCGGAGCGGCGGGCAGTCGTATCGACTGTCGCCGGAGAAGAAACATCCAGAGGGAGAGAGCGGCAGCGAGGAAGTGGGCAGGGAGGCGAGCGCTTGGTGCGGCGTGACGCGGGAAGATGAGATGAAGCTGGCTCTGCTGTAGGTATGGTAGCAGAGTGATGAGAAGGAGGAGGAGCAGTCGTCGGAGCTGGTGGGTTTCCTGTCGGAGTAGGGAGAGAGGAAAGGATGAGGGTTTCTCCGCCAAGACCAGACTGCTCGAACCGGCTGACGGTGCTGGTTCTTATAAAGGGGGTGGTGGAGAGGCGGACGCAGGCTGGCGATGTGCGCGCCTCACCGGAGTATGGTTGGAGATGAGACCCATACCTTCCGCGCGTTCGCACGGAAGGTGTGAGGGTCGTCAAGCGGCATGGCTGAGTCCCTGCGACAGCAGACGTCGCAGGGAACTCCGCATTCACTTTGCAGGACGTTCCCCTCACCCTGCGCGACGCCATGCTCTGCGCAAAGTCGCCGGAGCATGGTGCTGCGCAGAGACTTGCAGGAGGGACCATTCTGCAAAGAACGATGAAGAAGTTGGGGGCCAAAATGCAAGGGTTTTGAAAGTTAAGGGTCAAAAAGTAAATGATGAGGACCAAATTGCAAAGTCGGCCAAGGAGGTCTCTTCTTAGGCTCAAGTTTTTATGCATGACTATATTGAACCTAAGGATTTTAATGGTGAATTTTGTTTCTAAGTCAGACCATGTTTGACTAGCCAATTTACGTAAAAACCTAAATTAAATCATTAATTGGGCATGGTTCTCAATGTAGGTCAAAATGGGTTTCTAAGGCCAAATTGAAGGTTCTAAACCCTAGAGATTATTTTTCTATGAATTTTAGAGGGTCTAGTTGATTTTTACCCTGCCTCGAACCTCGTGAATTGAAGTGGGTTTGTTTTAGGGTTATAGAATGTCATTTAATTTCTTGGAGTTGCTGTAGCCCTTATTAGATCAGATTATCCCACTTTCCTTCTTATTAGGTTTGTTTGACCTGTGTTTGGACCCTTAATTACCCTGTTTTCAAATTGCATTGGTGAAATTGCATTTTTACCCCTTATGACTTGTCTTCTTCTTAAACTCAAAATTCTCTGAGTTAAGCCTTTCTTTGAGCTATGTAGGAGCTTTTTCTTGCATATCTGGGTTAAATTGTGCTAGTTAGGGTTCATGATGAGGTTCTCATCATGTGGGAAGGGACATAAGGCACATGATCTCTTGAAGAAATCACACAAATCTGTTACATAGGCATATGTAATAGATAGGAGGCATAAGGTCACTCTACACATATTGGGAATGACTAATTCCACATGTGGTCACATAATCCTGATCAGACTCAATGCATAAAGAGAAGAAGATAGACCTTTCAGGAAGGTTTTGATCTTCATTCTTGTCCCAATGATACAAGGAGACATCAAGAATAATATTATCCAAAGGAGGAATGATAACTATCTGATGGGATTAGACCTCAGGATAATATTTTCCTCCAAGTGTGAAGAATTCACAACTATTTAGAACACTTGAGGGGGCTAAAATTCTATCTATCCGATGGGTCATTGTTGAAGTGATGAAACCAATAATTATAATGATGGGTTCCTGTCTGGCATGTAAATCATGTTTTAAAAGATTATTCAATTATAGTATAGAGCAAAAACACGTCGACAAATAAATTTGTAAAGACCGGTGAGTACCAGGTCGTTCGCAGGAAGGCAATCTCGATTTATGCAGAAGCTCTTTAGAAAACTATTTCTAACAAGCATTTATATATGTATATATGTATAAAGAGATATCAGGCATTCAAAAGATCATAGTTTTATTGCAATTAGATAGAGTTTTTACAATAGAGAATGCTAATAGAAATAGATATATAGATAGAGAGAGAGAGAGATAGAAGGAGGCAGAGAGACGACACCGCTTGTAGGATGGTTGTACGAGATGTGATAGCACCTCAGATCCAGAGCACCAGGACGAAGGTCAGAGTGAAATTGCAGAGGGAGAGCTTTGGCCTGGAGGAAGGTGGAAGAGTTGTATGGAAGAGCTTTTGAAGATTATATGAAGTTGATGATCCACCCAAGGGGGGCATTAGCCTTCTTTTATAGTTTTTATGGAAGGCAAAGAGGGTATTTTGTCCCTCTATCTCGTACAACAACCTTAGGCCAATCAAATCCGTTGATCGGAAGATCAATGGCTCTGATTTGGCCTCAAAATAGCCTTCAAAATGCCTTTTACACGCGGATTCTCCCTCGTGCTAACATGTGGCAACTTCTGGATGCTTGGATGATGATCGTATGGCTCTGATTCGTCCTCGCATGTCTACTCATCTCCTTCATTTCATCGCTCTCCTCGTTTTAGCGCCTCAACCACAGGGGCTTAAATGCATGCGCCTGCTGCCTTCGTTTCGAAAAATGCATGGGTTTGTTTGTGCGTGTAGCCACAGAGCAATCTGATTGCGCCACATGGTTGCATCTGCATGCACCGATGCAGATCCAACGGGCAATTGCACCCTCTCATGATGCCTTCCTGATCTGAGGCACCGCGCTGATCGAACGGGCACCGCTTGATTCAACATAAGCGCTTGAGCCAATGCGCTACGCGTGCATTCTGTTAAGGTTTCCTCTTTGAGCTTAGTTATCCTTAGCCGTTGGATGGACGACGTGGATGCATCTTGGATCGTTGGAAGGCCATCCAATGGTTGAGAGTGGCAAGGGATGGTCCTCAAAGATGGGCCAGCGGTGAGGGGCAGCTGTGATGGTGCCACGTGGTGCCATCATGGCCGTCCATCTTCTTTTCTTTGTATCTAGTGATGTAGACCTCTGAGCGGGTTGATTTTTGCGTTGTTGGATTGCAATCATTGATTCAAATCCATTTGTGCGGTTGGATCTTTCATCTGAGGCTCAGATCTTTGTCTTTTGACTCCAGGATCTCTATTCTTTTATGGACAACGCACGATGCTCTAGTTGTCTGATCGAGATGATTTCGGAAGCGTTGGACTCCCGTCATCATTTTGATTAGATCTGTTCGGTTCGATCTGACATCCACGGCTTCGAATCATTTGTGATTAAAATCATCTCTCATTAGTACATAAAATGATGATATTATCTATGCAGCTAATCAAACTAACCATTGTGCAAATTACAATGCCTATGAATGCATTATTCCTAAGTTATGTTAGAATCTAGCTTAATTTAGGTGATTTAGGTTGCATGATTGCTGTGCAATCACACCCCCATGCCTAAATTTTGCTAGTCTTTGGCAAATGCAAAACTAAATGAAAAGTGATCCTACATGACAGATTTCTATTAAGAGTTTGAGTAGAGATTTATTTCTTTTATTTTTATCCAAAACTTTAGAAATCCAGATAATCGTGAACGTGTTTTGTTGTATCCTATGCAATGGATCCAAGTAAAAAGTCAATCCACATCTAATGCTCGTACTTAACCCATAGTAAAAATTTATTGGGATAGGCAGACTTCTCCCCTCAGGGTTATAAGATAATCTGTAAATTCAACCCTGATTTTTGGCTTAGGTAGAAGATGATTTGAGTCAAATGGATTTGTATTTGGTGGCTCACCCTCATTTGGTGTTGCATATAGACTAGTACTTTAAAACCTAGATTTCTAGACTATTAAGTAATTTAACTCAAAGAGAGGTGGAGAAACTATGCTCTCTTTAGTTCCTTTATACTCATTCTCTCTCTTTATTTTTCTTATCTTTTTTTTCTGTTTCTTTTTCTTTTTAAGCCCACAATTTCACCAGATTTATCAGTATATTTGGTGGTCTCTCCTAGCATTATCACTTTGATTAAGTTCTGATAACTCTACGACTAAGGCAAAATTCCTCAACCCATATTCAGGCGGCCAGAAATACAGAAAAGTAGGTCAAGGCTGTATTTGGTGGATCGTGAAGGTGGTAGGTGTTGTTGCCACATTACACTTGCAATAAATTCAAACTCATAAACTTATTTTTCTGTTCTTTTCTTTTTTTTATGTATATATATATATTTCTTTTCTTTTCTTTTTCCTATTTTTTTTCTATATATTTTTTCTTTCTTCTTTCACATCCAAATATCTACTAACGTGACTTAGTATTGCACACGAACTTTTATTTATGAGGCATTATCGAGATTAGGGGTGTTCAAGAGGATATCAGGTGGCTTATTTGGTGGAAGTGCCTATTCTCGGCACCAGGAAGGGAATGGATAGGACAGTGTATTTCTGACCTTGACATTAATATCCTCCTTCAGCCGAGGATTCCGTAAAGGGCGGTCGTGACCATCCACCTTAGTCCTAGTTTTATCAGAACCTGCTCTCTACATATTTACCTTATTTGGTGGCTCTCAAGCTATTCGCACTAAGAATTTGTATGCAGAAATCGAGAGCGATAACTATGCCTAACTTCGAGTATCATTATCTAATTATCCAGAGTTTAAGATTCCTCATACTAGCCTTAGAGCACCAGTAGACTTTATACTCTCACCTCACACTTGTTTGGTGGATCTACAAGATAATTTTCCTGACTCCCTAATTACTGTCCAAGGGCTTAGGAGAAGAGGCACTACTTCTTCTCGACAAACTAAAGATGTTTATCAATCTTCACAGAGGATCCATTGTAAATTCTACGTGTAAGTGTAAAATTATACTAGATTCTAAACTCAGGAATCAACTTAAGAATAAATCTCTAATAAAACCTTAATAAAAAAAAAATTGACATAAAAATTAGACATGCAATGTCACCCCCACCCCCCCCATTGCCTATTTATTACAATGTTCTCATTGAAATGTATGCATGAAAATCCAAATATAATAAGCAAGAGGAGGGGATATCACCTGACTATGCTTGTTAATCTAGGTCAGCATGGATGTAGAGGATGCAAAGCTACCTGTAAAGAATACTAGGTTGCCTCCCAGCCAACACTAAGTTTAACGTCATTAGCCAACACTAAGTTTAACGTCATTTGACGGACCTAAACCCAAAAATTAATGATCAAAGTAATGGGTTGAGTCAGGACTAAAATGAAGATATGATCATGCAGCCCAAGAATTAGTGATCCACAAATGCGGATCAGCTGATGGTGAATACCAAGCCCAAATGGTCAAAAAAATAAAATGAACGGGCTTGAAATTATTTGTAGCCAGATGCTACAAAAGAGAGAAACATTAGTGCAAGTGCTAGAGTGGAAAGTAAATAGTGGCAACCTTAAGAAGTGATTTATGAGGAAGGCAGATGAGGTGGATACAGGGTGGTTTGTAGGGAATAAACCATACGGGTCCTGAAAGTGATGGGAAATGAAAGGAGAGACCCGAGTGGTGTAGTCTAAAATGGTATAAGAAACTACTTCATAAGTTAAGTCAGGTGTAGATGGATGTAGAGTAGTTGAGTCAAATATGATCCAGTGGTCCATCTCAATAGTTTCAGACTTACCCACATCATGCTGGATATCCAGGTCAGAATCCTCAATCTCATCCTTGGGGTGATCAAAAATCTCATTTGAGTCACCTAAATCATGATGCAAGTCTTTAAATGTAATGGACGAAAATTCATTATTCCTTAGAATCATAACCCCAAGGGGAGTATGATTAGAATCTAGATGAGTCAAGATCTCAAATTCTTTTAGTTCTGTGGACTTCTAAATTTGATCCCAATTGTCTTTCTCTTGAATTACATCTTCTAAGGGATTTTTTTCTGTTCCTCCTCGGTCAAATCAAATTCCTCAGGATTCCATGATTCAACTAAATTCTTTGCTTCTTCAGATAGATCCTCATAAGTCAACCCCAGTAATTCTACAATTTCTTGAACATCTTTGTCATAAGGGGATTGTTTGTCTTGTTTAATCTCAAGATGTTGAGGATAAGAGTCAAGGTTTTCCTTAGGACTCTGGTGGATAGGAAGAGAAGGGTGTGAATTAGCTGAAACAGAAGTGAAAGCAAATTCGGCTTCAATACGAGATGTCTTAGAATGATTAGTATCGTCAAATCCAAATATCAAATCATTTAAGCACATCTGATCATGGTAATCCTCAGACAAGATGACGTTAGAGCCATCCAATCATGCTTGGTTGGGAGTGTCACAGTCCCTAATCTTTCTATGTTCCTAATATTGTTTTGATCCGCCCAAATCATCCATGTAGTCCAATTGTGTGTCTTTAAACATGAAAGACTCATGCTCCAGCTCACCATGGATTGGCTCCTTAAAATAGAATGGTTGCAATTCAGGGCCTAAATCAAGATATAATTCCTCAAGTGAGCCTTCCCCCTCAAAGTTACTTTTTGGGATATCAAAAAGGATCTATTCTACATAATCACGAGGCTGGTGGGTGGGCTCAATGTATGTAGAGGTTGGGATTTAATAAGATGTCATACTTAAGGTTGTATCCTCAACCTTGAGTGGCTTCCCACCAACTTGTGGCATACTCGGACCAGGTTTAACACCTTTTTCTTTCTGGATTCTATTGAGTTGTTTTGTCAAGTTATCTGTATTTCTTTTATGAGCTTCTCTCATCCCTTGGACTACTTGGAGTAATTGGGTGATCTCAGGATCACTGTCATGGTCAGGGGTTTGATCAGGCTGAGGATAATAATTTCCAGGATTTCTTTCCTCAGTTGAATCAAAATATCTATCATCTGAATACCTAGGGTAAGAATCATATCCTTGGTTTGGTGTTGTAGGATTATCCTAAGGAGAAGGTGAAGTTGTTTGGGTGGAATTGGGATAATTTGCAATGTGATTTCAAGGATAGGATTGGTATTCTAGATATTGGGATTCTGAGGCATATCCCTAATCCATGAAGAGATGAGTCTGGCTAAACCGATCAAGATAGTTGGTCATGCCAATTAGGTGCTGGTTCTACATGGAGAGCATCTTTTGAGGTTGTAGAGATCCTTGATATCCAAAGATTCGTTTGGGATTCGAGGTAGGCCTGGATATACCCGAGGAATACGAGGTATGGGCAAGGGAATCAAGTCCTGAGTGCTAAGGAGAGTTCTCCCATCCTGACGAAGTTGAAGTAAGGGAAGGGTTGGAATAGGGAGAAAAGGAGGAATAGTGTGAGGCAAAAGAGTATGGGTCCATGGTTTCCTCCTCAATCAGTTCCTCCTCATGGCAATTAGTCATTGGAATGTATTCAGAAAAATTAGGTCTTCTCCTTAGTTTACTCTCTAAAGGTGGTACCAAATCAAGGTTCAGAGACCTTTTAGTATCCATGTACCAGAAGAAAGTTAATAGACGAGAGATACCCCACCCTTTCAACACAAGCAATCAAACTAGTCCTTAAAGTGTCATCCCTAAATAGACCTGATCTTGGCTCCCCAAAACATGACTGGGTTAGATCAACCCTTGAATTACTTGGCTAGCTAGAAGGGTGGGACCCCTTAAGACACCCTGCATGGCGAAACACCACTAAGGGTTAACACGGTTACCACACTGACCTTTCTTATCACCAATGGGTCTAGGTAGACAAGGCATTAACCTTAGCCCAATCTAATTTCAAGTTCCCAAGATTATTAGTCCCGTCTAGGGCACGTCTACTCAATTTTAGGCTTAGGTTTGATGTGCTTTTGGAATATGATGGGCGTTAGGGGGGTATTTGCCCTTAAAATTAATTTCAGATGTGAAGGATTCACAAACAATTTTTTTATAATGAAGTGAATTTTAAGATTCAATTGCTTGTGTTAATGCATTTTAGGGTTCAGTTGAGTTAATATTTTCAACCAAGATTTTGATGAGGCACACAAGAGTTTTGCAAATCCTAATTTGTTTGATAGATTTCCTTTAAATATAGAAATGCAGGTGTGCTCTATCCTTAATGTGAAACCATAAGCACAGATAGTTCTAAATGTTTCTTTTAAGTCCACAATCTGATGAGTGGTGCGACCCAAGCAATGAAATCAATTGGTCCTATTACACCACTAACTAGGCACACAAAAAATATTTTTTCAAGAATTTTAATGAGTGTTTTCTTTTTTTTTTATTTAAAGTGCACTAAGGGCTTTGCAGTCGATTTTGACCCCAATCGGTGATTTAATAATCTGTGCAATCAAACATGCAAGAAATATTTTTTCTATATTTTTCCTAAATTCTTGCTTATCTTAGAAATTCAATGCTGCAAATTTCAAGTCAATCAGAGTTGTATAAAAATTCTTATGATATTTTGAACTCCAAAAAATAAGGAACAATAATCATTTTGATAATAGATCAGTGCATGAATTTTTAAAATTTTTATATAATCATATTTACCTAAAATTTGGTTATGTTGTTCCTAACTTCAAAACTCACGTCCAGTAAAAATTTTAGAATTTTTGGATGTGTGAATATTCAAAAATTGAATTTATAAGTTAAGAGTTTCTTTCAGCCCAAAAATCACTAACAAGATATTTTTTTCTTTTTTTTAATAAGCAAGAAAATTCTAACTAATCCTAAAGTTCAAACAAATCCTAAATCTAACTAATCTAAACTACAGGTTCTTACCTAAGGTTCGAATCCGTCGTTTCTCCATTGGCATGTTCGGTTCAGATTTCCTTGATTCCTAAAATCAACGGAACAATAACAAGTTAGAGATCTCGAATAAGCACTTGAAAAGCTTAAAAAATTTCCGTTGCCTCCCAGGCAACGGCGCCAACTTGTCCAATGCGTAAATCCCATTTTAAAATATTATTCAGTTGTATAGAGCGAAAACACATCGACAAATAAATTTGTAAAGACCGGTGAGTACCAGGTCGTTCGCAAGGAGGCAATCTCAATTTATGTAGAAGCTCTTTAGAAAACTATTTCTAACAGGTATTTATATATGTAAATTTGTATAAAGAGATATTAGGCATTCAGAAGATCAGAATTTTATTGCAGTTAGATAGAGTTTTCATAATAGAGAATGCTAATAGAAACACATAGATAGAGAAAGAGATAGAGAGAGATAGAGAGATAAAGAGATAGAAGGAGGCAGAGAGACGACACCGCTTGTAGGATGCTTGTGCGAGATGCAACAGCACCTTAGATCCAAAGCGCTAGGACGAAGGTTGGATAGAAATTACAGAGGGAGAGCTTTGGCCTGGAGGAAGGTGGAAGAGTTGTATGGAAGAGCTTTTGAAGATGATATGAAGTTGATGATCCATCCAAGGGGGGCTTTGGCCTTCTTTTATAGTTTTTATGGAGGGAAAAAAGGGTATTTTGGCCCTCTATCTCATGCAACAACCTTAGGCCAATCAGATCCGTCGATCGGAAGATCAACAGCTCTGATTTGGCCTCAAAATAGCCTTCAAAACACCTTCTACATGCAGATTTGCCCTTGTGCTATGCTTGGATGATGATTGTACGGCTCTGATTCGCCCTCGCATGCTCGCTCGTCTCCTTCATTTCGCCGCTCGCCTCATTTTAGCACCTCAACCACAGTAGCTTAAAAGCACGTGCTTGCTGCCTTCATTTCGAAAAACTCGTGGGTTTGTTTGCACGTGCAGTCGCAGAGCGATCTGATCACGCCACGTGGTTGCGTCTGCATGTGTTGATGCAGATCCAAAGGGCAATGGTGCCCGCTCACGATGCCTTCCTGATTTGAGCCACCGTGTGGATCGAACAGGTGCCACTTGATTCAGCGCAAGCACATGTGACAATGCGCTACGCATGTGTTCTGTTAAGGTTTCCTCTTTGCATCTAGTTATCCTTAGTCGTTGGATGGATGGCATGGATGCATTGTGGACCGTTGGAGGGTGATAAATGCTAGTTTATCATCATTCTTATGCATTAAAATAAACCTACCTCTTAGGATATTACTCCGCAAATGGGCTTTTGGGTTGCATTTAGGCATCAATTAGGTTAGGCATGTGATTGCACAGCAATCATGCAACTTAAATTACCTGAATTAAGCCAAATTCTAGCATAACCTAGGAATAATGCATTCATAGGCATCATAATTTGCACAATAGCCAGCTTATTTGTCATATAGATATTATCGTCATTTTATGACCTAAAAGAGAGATGATTTTAATCGCAGATGATTCGAAGCCGAGGATGTCAAATCAGACCAGACAGATCTGATCAGAATGATGACAAGAGTCTAACGCTTCCAAAATCGTCTCGATCAAACAACCAGGGCATCTTGTGCATTCCATAAAAGAATAGAGATCATAAAGATAAAAGACAAATTATACAAGCCTCAGATGAAGAATTTAACTGCACGGATGAATCCGGATCAACGATCGCAATCCAACGGTAGAAAAATCAACTCAATTGGAGATCTACATCACCAGATACAAAGAAAAGAAGATGGACAGCTATGATGGTGCCACGTGGCGCCATCACAGCCGCCCCAACTGTGAAGGTTCTTCACCACGTGTTGAGGACCATTGGATCTCCATCCAATGGTCACGAATGCACCACGTCGGCCGTCCACCAACGCTTCATCAAAGAGGAGTGACTCTCAACCGTTGGATCTTCATCCAATGACTGAGAGTGCACATCTCCAAAATGAAAACAAAACAAATAATAGGAATTACGGGCTGGTTAGCGCCCTCTCCACGGAGCATTGGGCACCTGATCGAACCGCACTTAGCGTGAAAGTAGGAGGGGAGCGCAACTGGAGGAAATTAGGCTGTCAGATGTCGAGCAAAGCGCGACGATGCAACTTCGTGGTGAAACGAGAGTAGATCAAGACCAAACATGGGATCCGATGCACGTTTAATGTGCGAAGCCACACGCTTCTTCGAAATAGAAAAGATAAGCGCTCGTTTAAGCCGTCCGATCTCTCGATCAGACAACTGACGTTGAGGCACTTAGCGAAGGCAAGTGGCGAAGCGAAGAAGTGAAGAGCGCACCCAAGGAGAGATCTAGAGCATCGATGGCCATCCGATGATGCAGAGCGTGACACGTGTCAACACAAGGTTAAATCCAAGCATAGAGAAGGATTTTGAAGGTGTTTTAAGGCCTAATCAAGTCTGTTGATCTCCTGATAGACAGATCTGATTGGCCTAAGGTTGTTGCACGAGATAGAGGGCCAAAATACCCTTTTTTCCCACCATAAAAACTATAAAAGAAGGCCAAAGCCCCCCTTGGATGGATCATCAACTCCATACATCTCTCTCTCTCCAGACCAAGCCCACCCTCTGCAACTCCGCTCTGACCTTCGTCCTAGTGCTCTAGATCTGAGGTGTTGCTGCATCTCACACAAGCATCCAACAAGCGATGGCATCTATCACCCTTATTCCTCTCTATCTCTATCTCTCTCTCTTTCTATCTATCTACCATCTATCTGTCTATTAGATTTTCTATTGTGAAAAACTCTATCTAATTGCAATAAAATTCCAATTCTCTGGATATATGCTCTATACATACATATATATATATATATATATCCATTTAGAATTAGTTTTATTGAAAAGCTTCCGTTAAAATTGAGATTGCCTCCCTGCGAACAACCCGGTACTCACCGATTTTGTAAATTTATTTGTCAATGTGTTTTCACACTATACTACAACTGAATTAACTTTAAAAAATGCTAATTACGCATCGAACAAGTTGGCACCGTTACCAGGGATCGAACCTGGGTCTCTCGTATGACAGGCAGGAATACTCAGCGCTATACTACAAAAAAAAATGCATTTAGGCATAAAGAATTTTTATTAAGGTTTTATTAGGGATTTATTCTTAAGTTGATTCTTGAGTTTAGAATCCAATATAATTTCACAGTTACACATAGAATTTGCAATGGATCCTCTGTGAAGACTGATAAACATCTTTAGTTTGTCGAGAGGAAGCAATGCTTCTTCTGTTAAACCCTTGGATAGTAATTAGGGAGTCATGCAACCTATCTTCTAGCAGATCCACCAAACAAGTGTGAGGTGAGAGTAGAAAGTCTACTAGTGCTCTAAGGCTAGTATGATGAATCTTAAACTCTGGATAATGAGATAATGGTACTTGGAGTTAGGCATAGTTTTTGCTCTCAGTTTCTACGTACAAGTTCTTGGTGCGAATCTCTTGAGAGCCACCAAATAAGGCAAATATGCAGGGAGTGGGTTTTCATAAAACTAGGACTGAGGTGGATGGTCACGACCATCTTTTATGAAATCCTCGGCTGAAGGAGGATATTAATGTCAAGGTCAGAAATATATTGTCCTATCCATTCCCTTCCCGGTGTTGAGAATAGGCACTTCCACAAAATAAGCCACCCGATATCCTCTTGAACACCCATAATCCCGAATAATGCCTCGTAAATAAAAGTTTGTATACTATACTGCGTTGCATTAGTAGATATTTGGATGCGAAGAAAAAAAGAGAGAGAAAGAGAGAAAAGAAAAGAAATATATATATATATAGAAAAAAAATTTAGAAAGAAAGAAAAGTAGAAAAGAAAAAAAGGAGTTTATAAGTGTTTTTAGAATTTATTTCAAATGTAATGAGGCAACAACACCTACCACACTCACGATCCACCAAATACAGCCTTGACCTAGTTTTCTATTTTTCTGGCCGCCTGAATACGTGCTGAGGAATTCTGACTTAGTCTTAGAGTTATCAGAACCTAATCAAAGTGTTAATGCCAGGAGAGACCACCAAATATACTTATAAAATCTGGTGAGATTATGAGCTCTAAAAGAAAAGAAAAGAAAATATAAAGGAAAAGAAGAAGAAAGTGGAAGAAAGAGAGAGAATGAGTACAAAGGAACTAAAGAGAGCACAGTTTCTCCGCCTCCCTTTGAGTTGAATTATCCAATAATCTGGAAATCTAGGTTCTAAAGTACTAGTCTATATGTAGCACCAGATGAGTGTGAGCCACCAAATAAAAATCTACTTGACTCAGGAATCTTCTACCTAAGCCAAAAATCGGGGTTGAATTTACAGATAACCCCGAGGGAGGAAGTTTGCCTATCCCAATAGATTTTTACTAAGGGTCAAGTACGAGCTCTAGATGAGGATTGGCTTTCACTTGTATCCATTGCATAGGCTACAACAAAACACAATCACGATTATCTGGATTACTAAAGCTTCGGATGAAAACAAAAGACATAAACCTCTAGTCAAACTCTTGATAAAAACTACTCATGTAGGACCACTTTGCATTTATTCATGCATTTGCTAGGGACTAGCAAGATTTAGGCGTGGGGGTGTGATTGCACAGCAATCATGCAACCTAAATCACCTAAATTAAGCTAGATTCTAGCATAACCTAGGAATAATGCATTCATAGGCATCGTAATTTGCATAATTGCCAGTTTATTGGTCATTTAGATAATATCGTCACTTTATGACCTAAAAGAGAGATGATTTTAATCATAAATGACTCAAAGTTGCAGATGTCAGATCAAACTGGACAGATCTGATCATAACAGCTATGGGAGTCCAACACTTCCGAAATCATCTCAATCAGACAACGAGGGCATCTTGTGCAGTCAACAAAAGAATGGAGATCATAAAGCCAAAAGACAAAGATTTGAGCCTCAGATGATGAATCCAATCGCACGAATGAATCCGGATCGACGATCGCAGTTCAATGGTAGAAAAATCAACTCAATCGAAGATCTACATCACCAGATACAAAGAAAAGAAGATGAACGGCTATGATGGTGCCACGTGGTGCCATCACAGCCGCCCCCACGTCGCCACCCCATCTGTGAAGGTTCTTCACCGTGCTGAGGATCGTTTATCTCCATCTAATGGTCACGAACGTGCCACGTTGGTTGTCCACCCACGCTTCATCAAAGAGGAGTGACTCTCGATCGTTGGATCTTCATCCAACGGCCGAGAGTGCGCATCTTCCAAATGGAAAAACAACAAACAATAGGAATGGCACATTGGTTAGTGCCCTCTCGGCAAAGCGATGGGCTCCCGATCGAACCGTGACTCGCGTGAAATCCGGCAGGGCGCACGAGCGGAGGAAATTGGGCTGTCAGATGTCGAGTAGAGCGCAACGATGCAACCACGTGGTGAAACGAGAGTGGATCACGACCAAACGTGGGATCCAACGTGTGTTTAATGCGCGAACCCATGCGCTTCTTCGAAACAGAAAAGATGGGTGTGCATTTAAGCCGTCAAATCGAGAAATCTCTCAATCGGTTCGTTGATCTCCCGATCCACGGATCTAATTGGCCTAAGGTTGTTGCACGAGATAGAGAGACAAAATACCCTTTTTTCCCTCCATAAAAACTATAAAAGAATGCCAAAGCCCCCCTTGGATGGATCATCAACTCCATACAACTCTCTCTCTCCAGACCAAGCTCTCCCTCTGCAACTTCGCTCCAACCTTCATCTTGACACTCTGGATCTGAGGTGCTACCACATCTCACACAAGCATCCTACAAGTGACATCATCTCTCTGCCTTATTCCTCTCTATCTCTATCTCTCTCTCTCTCTCTCTCTCTCTCTTTCTATCTATTGTTATCTATCTGTCTCTATTAGATTTTCTATTGTGAAAAACTCTATCTAATTGCAATAAAATTCTAATTCTCTAGATATCTTCTTTATACATATATACATATATATACACATTTAGAATTAGTTTTATTGAAAAGCTTCCGTTAAAATCCAAATTGCCTCCCTGCGAATGACCCGGTACTCATCGATTTTATAAATTTATTTGTCGACATGTTTTCGCACTATACTACAACTGAATTAACTTTTAAAAATGTGTATTACGCATCGAACAACATGCATTGCATTTTTTATTGTGTTTTTAATGTATTTCTTGGAGTGTTAGGGATAAATAGATTGACAGATCCCTAAAACCCTAGCACTCAAGAAGGCAACTGGTGAAGGAGAAGCCTAAACCAGCTAGAACTCAGCTTTATCCAGCTCACCATAGCTGGAATCCATCTCACTTGAACTAGGGTCAACTCATCCTAGCTCCATTCAACTCATCTCAGCTGAATGGCAGCTCAAGAGAGCTCATCTTAGCTCACCTTAACTCAAGTCAGCTCAGATTCAGCTCAACTTAGCTAAGTCTAACTCATCTCAGCTCCCATCAGTTCACTAAGAGCTTTAGCTAGCTCAGCTGAGTTGACTGGAGTTCACCTCAGCTTAGGACCAGCTACATCCAGCTCCACTCAACTCCAGCCAGCTAAAGATGACTTCATCTTAGCTCAGGAAGCTCAAGTCCAGCTCCTGAGGACTCAACTTAGCTCAACCTAGTTGAGCTAAGCTACCTTAGCTACCTCAACTAGCTAGGTCTGCCCCAGGAGCTTCAGAACTTGCTCACCTCAACTCCCTTCAGTAGAAACCAACTTGCTTTAGTTTGGTTTAGCACCTAGCAAGGAATTGGCAAGCTAAGCCAGCTAAAGTTTCTCCATGCCACCCTCTTCAGTAGCTACCAACTCCAGTTCAGCTCTAGACTTCGTCTATCCAGCTCCTCCCCTCAAACCCTAGCTCTAATTGTCCCCTTGATGATAATGTCATCATCAGCCATATCTAGCTTTATTTAGTCATATTCCATCATTAAATGCTCCTACATAACAGCCAGAGGACCATAATTCATTGCATAATCATTCTGAGAAAATAACAAGAAAACAGGAGTAAAACTGCAGGTTTAATAGTATATCTCAATTTTAGAACAATCATGGGATTTCTCAGGGGTTAATTAAAGGTTAAATGGTCTTACTTGTCTAACAAGTAGGTCCATGTATATTGAAATGGGTTTTTGCGCGTTTCGAGAATTAAATGACATCGAAACCCTAAAAACATACCCACTGTAACGACCCGATTCCCGAGTCCCTACGAGACACGAGAACCAGACCAACTCGACTAATCCCAAGACCTAGTCGTCCAACGAGGAAGTAACCAAAAGAGCAGTAAAATAAACCACATTCAACATGAAATATAACTACAAGTAACAAAATACAGCAGTAAGAAAAAGAACTACTGCAGCATGTACCACCACAATAGTAGAACAACATTTATAACATAACAAGAACTGCGGGTAAAGGAAAGTACAGAGAGTAACAAAAACTACTCACTACAGTGGAAACAAAAAGGGCACAAAAGAGCAATGGTAACTCTACTGGACCCTACTCGGCCCAGCGTCCTCTGCAGCCGCTGACCTTAGCTGCTCAACACCTGGTCCTGAAAAGTAACGAGTGTAACACGTCAGCGAAACGCTGAGTAGAGTGGCAGCTAAACTAAAGAAACAGTAAAGTGTACAGCAGCTGTTTTATTTTCTTTCTTCCTTTATTTACGTCTTTCTATTGTTTCACAATTTATCTATTTCTCAGATCCTTCACTTGATCTCGAATGTTCCGCATGGGAACGATCTTGATTGCTGTCTTTCCGAACAGTAGAAGTAGCACGTGGCGCTCTCCTGGCCGGGAGAGTCCCCTGTGGTGATCCTACTCTCAGTCAACCACCCCAAGGTCATGGACAGATGTAACGGTGACTACGGCACGCGAGATAAACGCACAGGTAGCTAACCCACACTGGCACGTGGTCAGTCGTTTCCGTTAACGGGTGCGCCCAAAGCACAGCACGGAACCAGTACAGGGCAGAACCCTCTCAGTAACAGGGGTCCAACCCCTCCACAGTAACCAAACAGGGGCCTTGCCCCTCCACAGTCCGCGCACCCTCACCTGACTACCCTGGTTTGCTCAGTGGGCCTAACAAGTCGGTGTAGGTGAGCTAGCAAAACCCCGGGGCCCGTGGGGTAGCTAGTACTCACCCTACACTAGTAGCTCTCCTCGGTACTGCGTACACGAGGGCCAGCAAGTCGGTACAAAGTGGCCAGACCTAACCCCAGGTCCCTGGGGCGGCTAGCTCCGCTCTGCACTAAACAGGGGGACAGTCGCTCTCCTTGGTACTCCGTACTCAAGGGCCAGCTCACTTCCCCAATTCTATTCCATTCACTTTCCAGGAGTTCTACTCCTAATTCCCTGTAGGATTCCAGCTCTTTTAACTCAGCACATTCAGGTTTCACCTTTCCAGTTTCACGTTCATACATCCCATATTCTCAATCATGTTCATTTATTCATAATAGGCAGCTGTTAAACCAATTTACAGGCAGCTATTTGTTCCTTTCCATTTTTCCAAGACTGCAGTATTCGTATATTCCACTAGTTTTCCCATCCTAAGATTCATGCCATACCCTAGGATCTATCATACAATCTAGTTTTCCAGCCCTAGGATTCATACAACAGCCTAGGATCTACCATTCATACTAGTTTCTCATTCCTAAGATTCAGGCAATGTCCTAGGTTCTATTTATGGTTCCATAATTTAACAGATTATACTAATAAACTTAAAAGCCACTCTACCAGTTACAACAGGAGTACTGGGGGCATGGTCGGGAATCCCGCGTGCCTCCGCAACCCCCGAGACTGCAATGGAACGGGGTCCTATCACAAGGATCAACACAAGGAGTTTCTCAAAATAGTATATAACTACTGTAGACGGGTAGAGGATTTAATTCCGAAAAGAACGCAACTCGAAACGCGGAAAACGGACTTCGAACAGGCCCTAAACGAGTCAAAAACGACGAAACAGTGCAAAATCAGACGTCTGGAACTTATTCCAGACGTCTTAAAAATGGGGATCAGATGGTACCTTGTCCTGCGTAGTCTCTCAGACGTCCAGAAGCCTGCGGGGGCATTTGGCCTAGATCCCAGACGTCCGATGGTCACCCCGGACGTCTGGAAGTCGTTCCCGTAGTCTGGCACTGCAGCCAGACGTCTGATTCACGTCGGATGCGAATCTCAGCCTGCACGTACCCACTCATCGCTCTCAGTACACGGTCGCAGAAAAAGGACAAAGGAGGGAAAAAAAATAACTTACCTGCCAGACGTCTGGATAGTCCTTCGGACGTCTTAACCGTCGTCTGGTTGGAAGACCAGACGTCTGATTTTGGAAAAACTTCCAGAACTAGAGCGCTACTCGCCCTCCGCCCGCGACGCACGGCCGCGCCGCACCTCGTCTGCCTGCTGCTCGAGCTGCAACAGCCCTCCCGCGTCACTCTGTGCCCGCTGCGCCCCCGCCGGCCAGCTCTAGCAGCCCCGGCAAGCTCGCCCTCACGGCCGAGCGCCTCCTCTCTCGCGCAACACCTCCTCCCGCACTCGCCGCAGCTGGTGCCGCAGCCGCTCGCTCGCGCTCGCACTCGCTGGAAGAAGAAGAAAGAGGAGCGGAGGTGATGAGAGTGAGGGAGAGGGAGAGGCTTTTTAAAGCCACGCGGGGAGAGGAAGAAAGAGAGAACGCAGACTGCGATCGCAGGAGGAGAGAGGGAAAAAGAAAGAGGAAGGCGGTTGTAGGTCTGCGCGTGCCTGCGCGTAGACGCAGTCCTGTGTGCCACCGAAAATAGATCCCAGACGTCTGGAAGGGGTTCCAGACGTCTGGCAAGACGTCTAGGCCACCTCCCAGACATCTTAAAAAAAACGTCTTGGAGTGCGTTCGTAACACCCACTTAATTAATTAAGGTTATATTCAGGATAAATTTCACATAAATCCTCTAAAATTCATAGAAAAATATTCTCTATGGTTTGGTACCTTCAATTTGACCATCAGAACCTGTCTTGACCTAAAACAGAGTCTCAGACAAACAGTTGCCCTGATTTGGGTTTTTGCATAAATTACCCAGTCAAACTTGGTCAAAACCTAAATCTAACTTCACCATTGGATTCCTTGGCTCAAAATTATATTTTTACCAAAATTTAGGCCCAATCAGAGATTGTTTCTACCTAGTTTGCAATTTGGTCCTGTCTAACTCTTTTCTCTCACACACATGACCCTAACTTTTGAATTCCTTACAAACAGGCCCCTATCTTTGTTGTCACTCTTTGCAAATAGGTCCCTCCTCCAATATCACAGAGGAATCCTTCTCCGGCAACCTTTGATTGAAGAGAACTTCTCTGATCAATGAATCCCTTCCAAAATTGGAAGGGAGATTCCTTGAGAAGTTCTCTCTCCAACGGATCAAGTTTCAATCTCCATAACCTTCCCAATCTCTCATGCAAACGCATGAGAGATTCAGGTATCTTTTGAGTTTCCAACTCCGACGAGCTTCCCAAGCTCACAAAGCTTGATTCCCAATCTAAACCAACTCCCTGGGGCCTATATAAGGACACCCTTGGCCTGCCCGTCCTCCCTACGCTCAAATTTGGCTGGAAAACCCTCAATTCCTCCCTCCTCTCCGGTTGAATATCTCCTCGATGTCCAACAATCTTCTTTGACCTCTCTCGTCGTCCACCCACAATACCGGCAGCGGATTCATCTTCCTCTTCTTCTTCCGCATCGTGCCATACCAGTCGACACCTCGCTCTCCATCGTCCTTACCATCCTACCCTCACTGGAGCACCTTCTTCCATGGTGCCGGCTTGCCAATGCTGGTTGCCAATTCCTTCCTTTTGTCCGTTAGTTTAGTCCCATTAGTTTCCTAGGTAAAATCCCATATCCAAAAACCCAAAAGACCCCTCGACACCGTGAATCACCCTCATCTTCTCCGTCTCCGACAGAACCTCCGGTGAGGCATTTCCACCGCTACAACCCTCCATCTGCCTCGCCACCACGCCCTACACCTCCGCCACATCCACCTGCACAAAAGCCCTAACATCTCCCCTCCTATTACTCATCCTAACACCCCGACGACCGCCACTGCCACATCACCATCTTCGAACTCCGCATACCACCATATGCCCTCTCACGGCATGTCACCGCCACGCACACATTTTCCGTGGTCCGACGAAGGTCTTGAAGTATTTTAACTCGGCCGCAAGGCCGTATTCTTATTTTCAGGTGTCCTCGTCGGAGCTTCGCCACTTCCGCTGTCATCGCCTTCGTTCTTCGAGCTCCAGGCGTCGCGAGACCCAAGCAACATCCCCAAGTTGTGCAGAAGGATTCATAGCACATGCCCAAGTGGTCAATTGGGCACCACTATAAACACTGCTACTCCAATTGAACGTGTCTCCACAGCAGCTGTGTGAGGAGGAGCCCTGTGGGATTTGGTCCCACATCGGGCGTGGAGAGGCACATGGCATCACTTAAGTTATTTTTTTGCATTGTGCTAACCATCACAACACTGAGGGTGAGGTCCCTGCACACCCCACATGCCTCGCCCGTGACAACTCCAAGCGAGCCTGGCTTCGAACCCGATTACCTGCCTATACTCACACCTCGGCTGTGACCCATTCCCGCAGCCCTGGTCCGAGGTACGCATTCACCCGATTACCCGATTGAGCTTGGTTAGGAAGAGAGATAAGGAGAAAAGGAGAGAAAGAAAGAGAGAGCAAGGGAAGGGGGGTTTTGTTCTTCTATGCATTGGCTAACACTTAGCCAAAATTTGAGCCATTGCCCCTGTACTTGGAGAAGAGAAGAAGAAGGCCTAAAGAAGGAAGAAGAAAGGTAGAAGAAGAGGACTGTAGAAGAAGAGAATGAGAAGGGCAAGATAGAAGACTCATTAAACACTGTAGCTTTTGAGCACTTAAGCCATCTGGTTGAAAGTTTTGTCATCTAATAGTGCACTGTGCACTAAAGCTTGCATGGATTTAAAGTGGTTGATACTGTTCAAATATTTAGATCATTAAGTAATTATTATATGTGTATCTAAGCTAATAATTGGTGATTCAAATCACCATTATTTTGTTTAAGATGTCTTTTTGCCTAATTAGATCCTTCATATACTCATGTTATACATTGCATATTAGTTTTTGAGTAATTAATTGTGCTCATTTATACTATTTGTTGAGATTAGTGCATGAATTCCATATTTTCTCCCTGTGTTCAACCTCAGACTTCAATTCGAGTAATAAATTGTATTTGTTGATTGAGTGATTTAGAGGATACTACAACGAACGCATATTTAAATCTCCTCATTCGCGCTACAACACCTCTCCTCTACTCTACTACTAGCTAAGCTAGCTAAGATAGCTAGCTTAGCTAAGCTCCAACTCCCTTGGCCATCCACCACCCTAAATCCCTACCTAACTAGCTCCACCAACTAAGCCTACCTATAGTCCACCTAAGCTATCCATGTTGGTGCCACCTCAACCACACCTTTTCACCCCATGACCACCACCAAAAGGCACCAACAAGGTGACGCGAAAACTGCCATAACCACCTCCATATTGGCGCCACCTTTTTCCCTCCAAAATCCATCAATCTCCACCCTACACCTAAGCCTAAAGCCCATCTCCACCTTCCATTTTCCCTCCAAAATTCCCCCCCTCTAGAACATCATTTTGGAGCCAAAATGGAGGCACCCCCTCCACCATGGAAGTCCACCATGGGGTGCCTCCATGTCCTTAACTACCCCACCTCCACATCTCTTTGAATGGCGCCAAAAATCCATGACCATAGATCCCATAACCACCACTCCAAACTTCATCTTAGCCATCCATTCTAAAAGCCACCTATACCCCCCATCCTACTCTATAAAAAGACCCTTAACCTCCACCATTTTCCCCATCCTCCATTAGTGTAAGTTCTACCCTATACCCACCTAAACCTACAGCCAAGGAAGGAGAAGAAAGGAAGAAGATTAAGGAGGCATCCTACCCACCCCCTTGGTGCCTTCTAACCTTACTCTCTTCTCCCTTGAGCCACACCAAGGAGGATGACTTCCATCACTTGGAGGATGGCTAGGCATTGGAGGAGAAAGGGTGGTGCATGCCCACCCTTGTAGAGCAAGTGCATGCCCCCCTTGTGGGCTTGCCAAGAGACCACACCTTGGAGGAGCCTTTCAAGGAAGGAGAAGGAGTTTCTTTTAAAGCTAAGGAGCTACTAGTCCTGGAGCAAGAAGCCCCTTTTCTTCACCAACATCATCAAGATTAGTGTTTTATTTATTTGTATTTTTGTTGCTAGTAGTTGAAGCATTCCTCTACTAGGGCTTTGTGTAAAACACTTTTGCATTAATCAAGTTTCCTTCTTTTGAATTTTTGTTGCAATTGTTCCCTTTGTCTCTAGCACTCTTCACTCCCTCTCCCTAATTACCCTAGGCCTCCACGTGCCTAGGGTGAGCTTAGGGAGAGGAATTAATTGTCACATAGGTTTTAGCTTAGTGATTGTAGGTGTTAGTTGCTTTTCTATTAACAATTCGCATTTTGCCTTCGTTATTTCAAACTATAAAAATTGCATATTTCAAAGCACCAAAAAGAAAGTTGATTTCCATTTTGAAGCAAGAGATTCAATTTTATAACATATTGCCTCCTTGGACGACCCTAGATACTCCCCTATCTAGGTTTATAAATTTAAAAGCAAAATGGTTTTATGCATTGCAACGACTTATATAAATCTAATTTTACAAACCATGTAAAGATCTGTATCATATGGCCCATCCAACAGTTGAGAGCAAGAGAGGGATGGTCTTCAGAGATGGGCCTGCGATGAGAGGCGGTTGTGATGGCACCACATGGCACCATCATGGCTGTCCATCTTCTTTTCTTTATATCTAGTGATGTAGACCTCCGATCGAGTCGCTTTTTGCACCGTTGGACTGCGATCGTTGATCCGGATCCATCTGTGTGGTTAGATCTTTCATCTGAGGCCTAGATCTTTGTCCTTTGACTCCATGATCTCTATTCTTTTATGGACTGCACACGATGCTCTGGTTGTCTGATTGAGATGATTTCGGAAGCATTGGACCCCCGTCGTCGTTCTGATAAGATCTGTTCGGTCTGATCTGACATCCGTGGCTTCGAATCATCTACGATTAAAATCATCTCTCATTAGTATATAAAATGATGATATTATCTATGCAGCTAATCAAACTAACCATTGTGCAAATTGCGATGCCTATGAATGCATTATTCTTAAGTTATGTTAGAATCTAGCTTAATTCAGGTGATTTAGGTTGCATGATTGTTGTGCAATCAGTTCCTAGTTGAAGAGAAAATTATTTGTAGCTTAAAGAGTTAAGTTACATTTAATTTGGCAATTGCACCTAATTTGATTAGCTACAAAATTCAAGTGTTGAATTACAATTAATTTAAGTTTGGATACTCGATCCAAACTTTCCAAACTTTGTTTTGGGCAATCGATTAGGATTGCATCTCATCCATTAGTTGGAGATCCAATGGATTCCATCATTTTAGAAATTAAATGGAATCCTTATAAATATCTCCCAAAGGGAGATACCCTATTGCCATTCAATTCCAATCAGTCAAGAGTTGATTAATCACCAAAAAATCCACCCAAAACCCTCGACAGTCGGTAGGAATAACTCCAAGGACAATACCCCAGCTACCAGTTGTAGCAAATCAACCGATACACTTTTTGGTCGATGCTTGTTATAGTAGCCGATCGACCAGTTGCTGAATTGGTTGTTTGCCTACTAAAGGCCCACAACTATAGGCCTTCCTATTCTACGTGCCCCTCCATTACCCATAGTAGTTGGTCGACCAAGCGTTGACCGACTACTGCTGTAGTGGTTGCTACAAGGTTTCAAGACTTGTTTCTAAGAGTTGTTCTTGAATTTCGAGGCGACCATCACCTTGGTTCATAAAGGAGTTCATAGATCTTTGGTAGAGTTGATCTTCCTTGGCATGAGGGCTTTATATGCCCATCGAGGAGTGAAGGGTCTCTCTTGAGACTTATTTAAGGAGGCACCACCACATGAGGTGTTGTTCTATGTTGCCTTAAGGTATAATCCTCAACTTGTGGGATCTTGGAATAGGAGGAAACTAGTTCCTCCCATGTGTTTCTGATTTAGGCATTTGTTTTCCGTTTGCTTGATCATTTTTATGGCATCGATTCGATCAGGTTTGTGAAAATTTTTTTGAAACGCTTGTACACATTCTTTGTGTTCTTCATGCTTCTGCGATGCCACGGGATCATTAGAAACGATCCCAACATACCCAACATCTCAATTGTAAAACATATATCCGGTCTAGTACATGTTTGGGCATACATTAGACTCTCAACTACAAAAGCATATGGAATGTTCCTCACCTATTCTTTTTCAAGATCATTACTAGGACATTTGGAAGAAAATACCTTGTCACCTTTTAGTATAGGTGCAGGACTAGGAGAATAATATTTCATGCCAAATCTCTCTAATATCTTTTAATATAAACCTTTTATGACAATCCAAGATTCCTTGCAATCGATCACTATGAATTTCTATGCGAATGGCATAGCTAGCTTAGCCCATATCTTTCATTTCAAAATTATTAGAGAGAAAAATTTTTGTTTCACACAACATCCCCATATCATTACTAGCTAATAAAATATCATCTACATACAAGACTAAAAATGTATATTTACCCTTACCTATCTTAAGGTATATGCAATTATCAACAATGTTCTTAATGAACCCGAATAAGGTTGCAACATTGTTAACCTTAATATTCTATTGACAAGATGCTTGTTTTAGTTCATAAATAGATTTCTTCAACTTGCAAACCAATTGCATTTATTTCAGATAAATTACTTGAGTTGTTGCATGTACACATGTTTATCCGAATCTCCATTGAGAAAGGTTATTTTCATGTTCATTTATGTAGCTCCAAATCAAAATGAGCTACTAATGCTATGATTATTCGTAATGAGTGTTTTCATAACACAACAAGAAAAGTGTCGTGGTAATCTATACCTTCCTTTTGAGTGAAACCTTTGGCCACAAGTCTGGGCTTGTATTGCTCTATGTTGAATAATGTATCTCTTTTGATTTTGAAAACCCATTTGCAATTGATGGCTTTTGCTCTTTTAAGTAACTTAAGCAAGTCCCAAACTTGGTTTGCAATCATGGAATTCATCTCCTTCCTCATGGCATTATACCAATTTATGGAATGGCATCCACTCATGGCTTGTAAAAACTAAAGGTGCACTAGAGGGGGGGTTAATGGTGCAATCAAATGAATATATTAAGAATCAAAATATGACACAACTGAAATCACACCATAAGAAGGATATAAGGACTTCTAGGTGAAAACCCTTAATGGGTAAAAATCACCAGCTAAGTCACCCTAACTTAGGATTTTTCTCGATCACCTAGTGTTACGACCCAATTCCCAAATCCCTACAGGACACGAGACCAGACCGACTTGACTGATCCCAAGACCCAGTCATCCAACGAGAAAGTAACCAAAAAGTAGGAAAGTAAACCACATTCACTATGCTAAGCAACTAACAGTAAAAAGGTACAACAGTAAAAAAGTAAAAACTGCTACAGTACATATTACCACCACAACAGTAGAAAGTAGCAAGGTACAGGAACATAAAGTACAGAATGCAAAAGTACAGAATATAAAGGTACAAGAGTCTACTCACTGCTACAAATGAGTACAATAGAAGAGCTACAACTACTGGGCCCAGCACCCTCTGCAACCGTGGGCTCTAGCTGCTCAATACATGGACCTAAAAAGGGGTTATGAGTACACAACATCAACGAACGCTGAGTAGAGTGGCAACCAACTAACTAAAGCAGTAAAGGTGGACAAGTAGCTGTTGTTTTTCAATTACTTTCTTTAACTAATTATTTCTTTTCACCACTTAGTTATTTATCAGGTCTTTTTCTTGATCTCGAATGTTCCTCGTGGGAATGATCTTGATTGCAATCTTTTCCAAAGAGTAGAAGGCACACGTGGTGCTCTCCTGGCCGAGAGAGTCCCCCGTGGTGATCCTACACCCAATCAACCACCCCAAGGTCACGGACAGACGTAACAGTGACTACGGCACACGCGATAAACACACGGGTAGCTACCCCGCACTGGCACACGATCAGTCGTTTCCGCTAACGGGTGTGCCCAAGTACAGCACGAAACAATATAGGGCCTAACTCTCTCAGTAACAGGGGTCTAGCCCCTAAGAACCAAACAGGGGTCTCACCCCTCCACAGTCCGCGCATCCTCGCCTGACTACCCTGGTTTGCCCAGTGGGCGACTAGCTGAACCCTGGGCCCCGTGGGGTGGCTAGCTCTCTCCCTACACTAATAGCTCTCCCTGGTACTGTGTATGCGAGGACCAAGAAGTTGGTACAGAGTGGCCAATCCTAACCCCAAGTCCCAACCCAAGGGCGGCTAGCTCCGCTCTGCACTAAACAGGGGGACAATCACTCTCCTTGGTACTTCGTACTCAAGGGCCAGCTCACTTCCCCACTCATATTTCCAAACCCATTCCATTTATTTCCAGGAGTTCTACTCCTAATTCCCCGTAGGGTTCTTGCTCATATTCCTCATGCCATACCATACCAAGTTTCATCATTTCTATTTCCATTCTCAAGTTATACATATGCAGCTTGTATTGTTATCGTTCCCATTTCCATACTCAAGTTAAACACAGGTAGCTCGTATTTTCGTCATTCACATTACCATTCTCAATTTATATAATGCAGCTCATATTATGTCATTTAACGTATACAATAGGAAAGCTACATGCAACAATTAACTAGCACAAGTACTTCATGTTTCCTAGGCAGCTGTTATTCATTTACAGGCAATTGTTATCATTTCTATCTACCCATTCAAGACTGCAATTCATTCATCCAATATAGGCGTTTCTGTATTTCTTGTCCTAGGATTCATGTCGTATCCTAGGTTCTAATCATTCATTCCACACATGCATTCAAATTGTAATTTAAATTAGGGGAAGCCACTCTACCAGTAAACCCAAGAGTATTGGGGGCTTAAATGGCAAGCTCACGTGACTCAGCAAGCCCCGAACCCACAACGGAATGAAGTCTTATCACAAGGAACAATCACAAGGGAGCTATCAGAACAGTAAAGAAAGCCTTCTAACAAGTAGAGGAACTTACAAGGAACACAATGGTATCTTATTTGCAAAAAATGGACTTCAAACGGACCCTAAATGGGTCAAAACAGGGTTTCTGTCTCAAATCAGATGTCTGGAACAACTTCCAGACGTCTTAAAAGTGCTCAGTAGCGTACCTCAAGTTCTTTGTCAATCCTCATATGTCCAGGAACTCTTCTGGACCGTCTGGACCCAGCTCTAAACGTTCGACCACCTCTCCGGACGTCTGGAAGTGCATCCAGCTGTCTGGTACGTCGCCAAGACAATTGAAATGCGTGGGCAGGCGTGCCCCGCACCTTCCCAAAGCAAATCCTGCACGCCACCACGCAATCTTCTCAAAAATGCATGCAACAGGATAGCAGCGGAGCGGCCTGCATGGCCGTATCCGCAAAGAGGACATACCTTCGCGAAGCCCTCTCCTCAGACGCCTGGAACTGCCTCCAGTCGTCCACACCATCGTCTGGACGTTACTCCAAACGTCTGATTCTGGGAGAAACCCAGAACCAGAACCTACTTCCGCTCTCTCGCGCCGCGCGTGGCTGAGCCTCGCCTCCTCGCCTGCAGCTCCGGCTGCAGCAAGGTCGGGGATGATCTCCCCGAAGCACTCCTCTTCACATGCACGCTGCTCCGGCCATGCGCTCCCGGCGAGCTCCCATACGAGCTCGCGAGCTCACTCTCCTCCTCTCCTCACGCCACTCCTCAACGTCACTCTCGCACTCTCGCTCGTGTCGACTCTCTCACTAGAGTGGAGGAGAAGAGGAAGATGGCTGGTGTGGGGGGAACGAGAGAGGGGGAGGGGTTTATAAAGTTGGGGATTAGGGTTCGCTGGAGGGGGGAGAAAAAGAGAGAGAAGGAGGAAAAATGAGAGTACTATCTGCGCACAGCCCGCGCGCAGACGCGAGCTCATACACAAAATTTTTTATTTCCAAACGTCTGGGAAGGTGTCCAGACGTCTTAAAAGGCTTAAACAGCACGAGTCTTAACACCTAGTGATCAAAAACCATTATCCCATACTACTTTAAATTTAGGGTAGTGTAACCTCAATACAACACACTAGATCAAGCCGATGCAATTTTGTCTCTGCATGACAAGAATCCACAACCTGAACACCTTTACAACAAAATAAAAACAAAAACAAAGATCATATGGAGCCACAAGATGTATGAAAATGCTAGCTTCTATAGGTTAAGGAAACCTCCCTTAAGTGAAATTGGATCAGAATTTCAATGCAGTGATTTGAGCTCTCAATAGGTATGTATAAAGCTTAAAGAGTATGTGTATGATTTTCTCTCCATGTAACAATAGTGAAAAGAATTGATTCTCTTGTTGTGTGTAACAATGGTGAGACAATAGGTTATTTATAGAGATGTTAGGAAGGCTCTAAAAAGATTGAGAGAGGACATATAGGCATTGGAAGAGATTAGGATAAAGTTCTCTCAAAATTAGGACTAATTGCAAAATGATCTCAACATTTATTATAGTATCAGATGTCTGGTTGAGTAATCAATCGTCTAATTTGTCTAGTCAGACGTTTAAAAGAAAGGTGGATTGATGTTCAGCTTTCTTGCATTAATAATAAGTGTTGTTTGTGTCGTAGTATGGTGAGCAAGATAACCAATATATTTTATAAATTTATAATTGGATGAGTCTAGGTTGTTCGTTGGGAGACTTATTATAGCTTAATCCACCAATTATTATCTTTTTTTTTTCTTAATTAAGTTAATTATAATTAATAATACTAAGGAATCAATAATTAATAAGTTAGATTTACTACATAAATTATAATATATATAAGTTATAAACTTAGCTTATAATGTACAATACATAAGTAACCTAAGTTTAGATTACATAATTTAGTTTGACTTTAATTACTTAAGTATAATTACTTCTACATACATAACTACTTACTAATGGCTTACTTAATTAGTTTAACCCAAATCTAACTACTTAATTTAATAACATAGTTAACACTTAGTTAATTTACTACTATAGCTTATAACAATTATAACTTAATTTATACTTATAAATATATAACTTAATTAAAATACTTATCTTACCTTATATAAACACACTCAACTTAATACGTGCTTACTTAATTTACTTAATTTATGTTAGATAAATTAGGTTTATTTAAGTACCTAATTAGAAGGCTTAAGTTAATAACTTAACTTAATTAATTAGATAAATAGTATATATGTTAGACACATGAATCAATTGCAAGAATTAATAATTAACATGGCAGTTAATTCTCTAATGTATGCTAAGCATGCAAAATATAAGCATTAAAAAATTAAACTTTGATTGCATAAAAAATATGAAGAATAAGAGCTAAAAATGTCTGTTTTTACAAACTAATCACAAGTTAAGCAAGGACTTAAGGTTCAATTAATCTAAAGTCACAACTAAGAACAAGGCAGCTCTTCTCACGACTTAAGCAGAGTTAACACAGCTAAAACTTAACTCACAAATGCAGCTCACTCTAAAAAGATTAGCAACAATGACCAGATTAGTGCCACATGGCACAATCATATGCACTCGCCCGCAAGTCATCGCTCACTAGGAAAATGGTCATATATGTGGTCAGAGTAACATATGCATCACACCCGTAGGAGTCGTAGGTGCTCAACAGGGCTACAGGAATGATTCAACTTATACATGGTTGAGCGCTCACTTGTGACAGAGGTGGGACTATCTGAGAGCCTCTTTCTTCAGCATGCACGTGGCTCTTCACCTAGCTTCATACTAGTAGTAGCAACAACTCAAACTCTTCAAATTAAGACTTGAGTTTCTTTAATCTTCTTCAATTGAACTCCTCTACTCAATCAAAACTTAGATCTATATCATAGACTCTTCAGCATCTCGATCCAACATCTGGAATTAGCTAAAGGCCTTAAATACTCAAGCCATGCTTACACACACAGTAGCTTAACAAAAGCCAACTGCAGACTATACACTAAGCTAAAGCTTTCTCTTTTGACCTTAAAAGGTAACTCAGTGCCTAACTAAGACGTTAAAAACACGTGTAGACCTAAAGGAGTACCTAGAAGCTCACATACTAACCTGGAGATGCTTAACACCATCTTCTCAATAGAGGAAGGCAAGGAAGAGTCCAAAGCAATTGCCTCCTTAAACATTTATACTTATTTTTAATGATCTCAAAATGTTTAAAAGCATATCTTAAAGCCATAGAAAGCTTGAAATGGAACTTCTGAGTTGATGAATAGACTTAAACATCCTTAAAACTTCCTAAAACTAACTCTAACAAACTTCTAACAACCTAAAGAACACATTACAAACTTTAGAAATATGCTCAAGAGCTCTAAGCTCCAATGGCAACACAAGGTTGATCAAAGCAAGGTAAAAGTTGACTTTTAGTTCCAGAGTAATTAAGATCAAACTAAAGATCTAGATCAACTCTATAAGGCTTAAGGAACATGTTAAGATCAAAAAGGAAAGAAATTGATCACTCTGGTAGAGTTCTCAAGTGCTCCGCCTGAGTTCTAAGTAAGGTTTGGTTGATAGATCAATTCAAAGATCAAACAACCTCTAGGAAAGTTGTTACAAACTCAAGGCAATGTACTGAAGCTTTTAGATCTATTTTAGAGCTCAAAAGATGAAGGAATACTTTGGCTTAGCCTCGTCGAAGCTCAAGAAGAGAAAGGTGAACAAAGACATATAATCAATAAAACTTGATTGTAACTATTGGAAATCAATCACAAAAACCTCCTTAAATGATTTAAAGTCATTGCAACCGATTCAAGCAATAATTCTCAAAGTTGATGTCGTCAAAGTTCATCGGAGCTCCAATGATGACATGTGTTGATCACCATAACTTGACTCTGAATGAAACAACACAAGAACAAGTATCTCATGAAGCTCAAGAACTTAACTATTTGCTCAATGAATGCTTCAATCAGTGTGACGAACTCAAGCAAATCTGAGATGACTCTTAAGTCCTTCAGAACTCAAGAATGAGTGACTCACTCAATTGAGTGAGACAAATCACTTAGTGAAGTGGTGCGATGGTAGTGGAGTGATTAATTTGATGCATAGGACTCATCTGACCTCTGCCATAGACAGCGGAGGTCTGATGTTGAATGAGAATTAGGTGTTTGGTGAATATAAGCTAATCGAAGGAATAGGAAGGTGGGGATGGATCACAAAAGTATAGAGAAGATGGGAATGGGATCAATTTGATGAATAGGAGATGAGTGAGACTAGAAGTGTCTCACCGAAGTCGGAGAAGAGAGGTAAGAAAGATCGAAGCTACCAAGGCTAAACTACCTAATTGAAAACGTAAAACTAATCTAAACAACTAGAAAAGAGGTTAAGACTACCTACCTAGAAGAAATGGTGAGAGTGTCATTGGAGATGAGTCGTCAGAGTAAAGATCAAAATAGTTGTGGTCAGAGGAGAGGTCCAGTGATGGATCGAATGCGATTCGGGGCAGAGGTGGCGCAACTTCGCCATTGGTAGGGCAGAGTTGAGGAAGAGGGGGTGAGAGAGGCGACATCTTCCGTTAGCGGACACCCGTGAAGCAGATGCGAGGTCACTGGAGGTTAAGGAAGAAAGCTACTGAGCAACTACGGTGGGGGAAGAGGGAAGGGAGTCACTCCCCAAGATCGACGAGGACCAGTCCTATTTATAAGTGCAGACGAAGCTCTAGAACCTTGAATCTAGACCAGCGAATGTCTAAGTGCTTCTGATGAGGGACTCAACATGGCTCCTAATTCACTAAAATAATCAAGTTTACCTAGTTAATTAACTGGTAATAACATATGTTATGAACGCGTGTCCCAGACGTCTTTTAAGACGCTTGGGAGGTGGCCTAGACGTCTGACAAGACGTCTGGGAGCACATCCAGACGTCTGACCAGACGTCTGTAACATAGTTATTTTTCACATGAGACATTCGTCTGCGCGCCTGTGCGCGCAAACCCACGATTCCTCTCTCTCTCTCTTTTTCCCTCTCTCTCTGCGGCTGCAGACCTGCCGCGCACTCTCTCCCTCCTCCTCGCGCTGCCTTAAAAGGCCACGCCTCCCCTCCTGTCGTCTCCACCGTCCCCTTCCTCTTCTCCTTCCTGTGCGCGAGAGCGAGCGAGCGCGAGGGCGGCAGCGGCGGCCGCAGTGAGCGTGGAGGAGGTGCGGCGTGCGAGGGCGGAGCTCTGCCATGAGGGCGAGCTCGCCGGAGCGACTTGGCCGGCCGACGGAGGGCGCAGGAGGCGTGGAACGACACGGAGAGGGACCTGCTGCGGTCTGAGCAGCAGACGCGCGAGGTGCGACGCGGGCGGCGTCATGAGCGGAGGCCGAGTGGTGCCTTGTTCTGGAAAAATTTCCAGAATCAGACGTCTGGGTTGATAGCAAGACGGCGAGGGAGACGTCTGGAAGATCATACAGACGTCTGAAAGGTGAGTAGCCCACTTTCTTCTTCCTTCCTGTCGACTGACCGTACTGAGGGAGGGAGTTGGCTGTGCGCAGGCTCGGTGATTCGCCATCCAATGCGAATCAGACGTCTGGCTGTTGTACCAGACGGCTGGAGCAACCTCCAGACGTCCGGGGTGACCATCGGACGTCTTGGAGATAGGCCAGACGTCCCCTCAGACTTCTGGACGTCTGGGAATCCACGCTGAGCAGGTAATTCTCTGATCCACTTTTTAAGACGTCTGGAAGAAGTTCCAGACGTCTGATTTTACACAGTGTCGTCATTTTTGGCCCGTTTAGGGCCCGTTCGGGTTCCGTTTTCCGCGATTCGAGTTGCGTTCTTTTCAGAATTAATTCCTCTACCCATCTACAGTAGCTATACACTGTTTTGAGACTTTCCTTGTGTTTGATCCTTGTGATAGGACCTCATTCAGTTGCAGTCTTGGGAGTCGCAGAGGCACGTGGGATTCCCGATCACGCCCCCATTACTCCCGTTGTACCTGGTAGAGTGGCTTTAAGTTATTAAAATCTGTTAAATTATAAAACCATAAATAGAACCTAGGACATTGCATGAACCCTAGGAATGAGAAATAGAGAGAATGATAGCTCCTAGGTGTTGCATGAATCCTAGGACTGGAAAACTAGATTGTATGATAGATCCTAGGATATGGCATGAATCCTAGGATGGGAAAACTAGTGGAATGTATAATACTACAGTCTTGGAAAATGGAAAGAGATATAAAGCTGCCTGTAATTTGAATTAACAGCTGCCTGTTGTGAATAGATAACGTGGTTGAGAACATGGATTGTAGGAATGTGAAACTGGAAAGTGAAACCTAGATGTTTGAGTAAAAAGGATGGAAAGCTACGGGGAAGTAGGAGTAGAACTCCTGGAAAGTGAATGGAATAGTTTTGGGGAAGTGAGCTGGCCCTTGAGTACGGAGTACCAAGGAGAGCGACTGTCCCCCTGTTTAGTGCAGAGCGGAGCCAGCCGCCCCAGGGACCCGGGGTTAGGACTGGACACTCTGTACCGACTTACTGGCCCTCGCATACGTAGTACCGAGGAGAGCTACTAGTGTAGGGAGGTACTAGCTACCCCACGGGCCCCGGGGTTCTGCTAGCCTCCCACACCGACTTGTTAGGCCCGCTGGGGCAAACCAGGGTAGTCAGGCGAGGGTGCGCGGACTGTGGAGGGGCAAGGCCCCGGTTTGGTTACTGTGGAGGGGTTGGACCCCTGTTACTGAGAGGGCTCTGCCCTGGACTGGTTTCGTGCTGTGCTTTGGGCGCACCCGTTAACGGAAACGACTGACCGCGTGCCAGTACGGGTTAGCTACCTGTGCGTTTATCGCGCGTGCCGTAGTCACCGTTACGTCTGTCAGTGACCTTGGGGTGGTTGACTGAGGGTAGGATCACCACGGGGGACTCTCCCGGCCAGGAGAGCACCACGTGCTACTTCTACTTTTTGGAAAATACTGCAATCAAGATCGTTCCCACGAGGAACATTCGAGATCAAGTAAGAGATCTGAGAAATAAATGAAATAGTGAGACAATTGAAAGATGTAAATAAAGAAAGTAATAGAACATAACAGCTACTGTACACTCTACTGTTGTCTTTAGTTTTAGTTGCCACTCTACTCAGAGTTTTGCTGACATGTTACACTCGTTACTTTTTTTCAGGACCAGGTGTTGAGCAGCCAGGGTCAGCGGCTGCAGAGGATGCTGGGTCGAGTAGGGTCCAGTAGAGTTACTACTGTCTTTTGTACCTCTTTGTTTCCGTTATAGTGAGTAGTTCTTGTTTCCGCTGTACTTTTCTTTACCTGCAGTTCATGTTATATGATAAATGTTGTTCTACTATTGTGGTGGTATATACTGTAATAGTTTCTTTCCTTACTGCTGTACTTTCTTACTGTTAGTTATATTCATGCTGAATGGGGTTTATTTTACTGCTCTTTTGGTTACTTCTTCGTTGGACGACTAGGTCTTGGGATTAGTCGAGTCGGTCCGGTTCTCGTGTCTCGTAGGGACTCGGGAACCGGGTCGTTACAACATCTAAATAGGGTTATTTATATAATAAGCTAATAATACACAAGGACTTTAATTATTTTATTTGAAACCAAAGGGGCTCCGAATTTCTCTCTAGCCTCAGGAGCTCCTCCATGATCAAAGCCACGGCCACTCTCCTGGCACCGAGTCAGAGTGGCTGGACACACACTCAAGGCACATCCACCCACAAGAGCGCTATGTGCGTCTGGGCCAACTGCGGGGATTCGACCCCGCGCACCTTGCACAGAGAGCACTTTACAGGGAACGGTCGCACCAGCTGTGCTGGCCAATTAACCCCACAAGGACTTTAATTACCATTCTGAGAAACTCCTTGTGTTTGATCCTTGTGTTAGGATCCCGTACCATTGCAATCTTGGGGGTTGCGGAGGCACGCGGGATTGCCGACCACACCCCCAGTACTCCCGTTGTAGCTGGTAGAGTGGCTTTTAATTTATTTAGCATAATTTGTTACAATTGTAGAACAATTAATAGAGTCTAGGGTATTGCATGAACCCTAGGACTGAGAAACTAGATTGAACGATAGATCCTAGGGTATTGCATGAATCCTAGGACTAGAAAACTAGATTGAGTGATAGATCCTAGGGTACGGCATGAATCCTAGGACTGGAAAACTAATGGAATATATATATATTGCAATCTTGGAAAAGTGGAAAAGAAATTAATAACCGCCTGTTATGAATGAATAAATATGATTAAGAATATGTGTTGTATGAACGTAAGACTGGAACAGTGAAACCTACAATGGCCAAACAAAAAGAATACGAACCCTACGGGGAATTAGGAGTAGAACTCCTGGAAAGAGAATAGAATGGAACTGAGAAAGTGAAACGTGGAAGTGTGTTGTCTCTTGGGTACGTGGTACCAAAGAGAGCACACATTACCTCTTAGTGTAGAGGGGAGCTTGCCGCCCTTAGGTTGAGACCGGGGTGGGTTTGGCCACTGTACACTGACTTGCTGGCCCTCGCATACGCAGTACCGAGGAGAGCTACTAGTGTAGGGAGAGCACTAGCTACCCCACGGGCCCCGGGGTTCTGCTAGCCTCCTACACCGACTTGTTAGGCCCACAGGGCAAACCAGGGTAGTCAGGCGAGGGTACGCGGACTGTGGAGGGGTTGGACCCCTGTTACTGAGAGGGCTCTGCCCTATACTGGTTCCGTGCTGTGTTTTGAGCGCACCCGTTAACGGAAACGACTGACCGTGTGCCAGTGCGGGGTAGCTACCCATGCGCTTATCGCGTGTGCCGTAGTCACCGTTACGTCTGTCAGTGTCCTTGGGGTGGTTGACTGAGGGTAGGACCACCACGGGGGACTCTCCCGGCCAGGAGAGCACCACGTGTTACTTCTACTTTTCGGAAAAGACTGCAATCAAGATCGTTCCCGCGAGGAACATTCGAGATCAAGTGAAGGATCTGAAAAATAAATAAATCGTTAAATAATAGAAAGACGTAAATAAAGAAAGTAAAAATATAACAGCTACTGTACACTTTACTGCTTCTTTAGCTTTTAGTTGCCACTCTACTCAGTGTTTCGCTGACGTGTTACACTCATTACTTTTCAGGACCAGGTGTTGAGCAGCCAGGGTCAGCGGCTGCAGAGGACGCTGGGCCTAGTAGGGTCCAGTAGAGTTACCCGCAGCTCTTTTTGTACTTTTCTTCCACTGTAGTGAGTAGTTTCCTTGTTACTCCTTGTACTTCTTTATTGTAAGCTTCATGTTATGTACATATTTGTTGTTCTACTGTTGTGGTGGTGTATACTGTAGTAGTTCCTTTTCTTACTGCTGTATTTTGTTACTGCTAGTTATATTCATGCTGAATGTGGTTTATTTTACTACTCTTTTGGTTACTTCCTCGTTGGACGACTAGGTCTTGGGATTAGTCGAGTCGGTCCGATTCTCATGTCTCGTAGGGACTCGGGAATCGGGTCGTTACATAATCTATGGTGTCAAATCAAACTGCTATTGGATTAAGATGATGATCTGAGTTAAGATGGAGTTATAGGAGCTGTTGAGAGGTCTAATTGAGAAGTGAAGAAGATTTAAAGAGTTGAAAGCTTCTGCGTGAGCGTGTGCGAGAGGGGGATAGTATAGTCCCACCTCAGAAAATAAAGAACCTCTCACAGTTGTATAAGTTGATTCGCGTTGTAGGCCTTCCCTGGTGACTACGATGCCATAGAGCGTGCGAGCTTGTGTGTCTGATCTGATCTTGACCATTGACTGTTGTGGCCCTGCAGGATAGCCTCCAGGCACCAGCGATGGTGATTGTGACATGTGTGCTCCTGTAGATGGGCTAATCTAGTAGCTGTATCAATCCAGCCTACCTGGGTCGTTGATCTAGCAAAAGATCAGCCCATAAATCTTTTTTTTTGTATTAAGTGAGATGAAGAACTGAAGCTTGTGCCTACGTTGCTGAGAGAGTAAGTGTTCTCAGGACTTAGTTAAATTTGAGAAGGTTATGGCTGTGTATAAGTGTTGAATGCTTAAATTAAAAAAAGAGAGAACTTATATTGTTGTTTCTAAACAACATTTTCTCAATCAATTTGTTTTATGCATGTTCTTCTTATGGAATTGATTTCCATATATATCATGTTTATAATTCTTGCAATTAATTCATGTTCCTAATATATTCTAATCATGTAATTAATCAATTAAGTAATTTATCAATATTAACCTAAGTATTTAATTAAGTTATGTACCATAATAACTTAAGTAGTAGTTTAATAAGTTAAGTACTTAAGTTAATAGTAATTAAATTAAGTTCAATAATAAGTTAAGTAAGTATGTTAAGTTATAAGTATTGGTAATTTAGGTTAAGTTATTATTCAAAGTTATAAGGTAACTTATATGTAATCTAATTAATAAGCTAAGTAATTAATTTATATTAATAAGTAGTAATAAGTTATACAAGATAGTGATTAAGTATTAAGTCTAAGTTATGTATGTATTATAAATATAAGTTAAGATTATTAAATCTAAGTTATTAATTAATAGAATCTTAGTATTAACTTAATTAAAGCGAATAAAGAATAAATTTAAGAATAATTGGTGAATGTTTTGCTAACTTAACCTCCCAAGGAATGACTTGGACTCTAAACCAATATAAATTATAAATTATGTTGACTACCTTGCTCACTATACCACGACACAATAACAACATTATTAATAAAATGAGGTAGTTATACACCACTTCCCAACACCAATCATCGCCTCAGATGACAGTGAAGGTTGCTACATCGATGAAAGCTGTAATGGAGGAATCCAAACCATTAGATGAACATAGGTTGTTGAGGACTAACTTGACGTCCACAAAAGAGTCCGCCAATCGTCCGATTGTCTCTCAGCGGAGAAGTCTGATTCCTGCCATCGTCGATCGTAGATTAGGAAGAAGAAACTGTGGAGGCTGAGTATGAAGGACCCAAATGCAAATAATGGACTTTTTTGTAAATAAAAGGACTTAAATGTAGTAAAAAAGACTTGAATGCACTAATTCTTAGGGACTAAAATGTAAATTTTAATTTGAATGCAAAATTTAATTTATTTCTTTTTCAACTTTTTATTATAGGTTATATATATATATTAAGGAATAATGTTATGGGTCGAAATTACATTTTTCTCCCTTTCACATTATTGAATTCAGTACTTAACAATAATTCTTACATTGTTAAATTAGGCTATATATTACATATAAGCATAGTCAACTTAATTATAAATAGATATGTTGATAGAATTAAGTCCTTATTATTAAATAAGAATAGAGGAATTCTTATTACATAATAATGAAAATAATTTAGAGTACAATTAAGGTCCAGCTTAATATTAACTTATTTGATGATTAACCCTAATTTTATGCTATTACTAATCAATTAACTAGGTAAACTAGCTTATTTTAGTAAATTAAGAGTCATGATGAGTCCCTCATCATGGATGTCTAATAAAAAGGGCCCCAAAATGTGGCCAATAGGAACTTGCCCAGGCGATGTCTAATCAAGTAATCAAATAGCTTATTTAAGAATACATGATGTCTAACAAAAGGATTGGTTGTTTGTTACTGTAACTAAGTTTTCCTAGATTTGGGTTTAGAATGAGCTAGGATGTTTGGTATAAATGTTGGTCATATGATAAGACATCTAATCCTATCATTAGACATCTGATGTGGAAATCAATTTAGGATTCGAGCTTCTGACACAAGATCTTTCTCAATTTAGGTTTCCAAGGTTTAACAGCTTGCTATGTGTCATTTGATAGTCTTATAGGACATTTGATGGACCTATAGGATGTCTAATAAGAAGGTTGGCCATCTGATAACCTAAGGTAAACATTGGGATGCCAACGGTCAATACAGGAGATGTCTGGTAAAAAGGCCAATCATCTGATAAGAGGTTTTGACAGAGAAATTGGACGTTTGAATTGTAAAGGATGATTATTATTTTGGATTTTCTATTTTGATTCTAAGTTTTGCCTAAGTGTCTATCATCTATGTAAGTGTAACTTCAGACTTAGTTTATCATGCTTGGGCTCTTTACATGATGTTTAAATAAAGAAAAAGAAGACGCGTCAATAAAATAATGTTACAACAACAAAATATCTTCTATAAGCTACAATGCTCTTCTTCTTTCTTCTTAACCTTCAACTCAATTTAGTCCTCCTTCCTTGCTTTGGTTCCATGTTCCTAAAATGTCAGTCCTACAAGAACAAAATAAGAATTAAATGTTTTGTTCTTATCAAAATCAAATGCGTTAGTGCTTATGCACCAACAAAGATGATATTAGGTCCTCTGAGATGCCTACATCACATTCACATTCTTGTAGGCATGTAACATAATCAAATGAGATTATAGATTTTACTACTCGACCAGATCTAGTCATTCTAACTCCTCGCTCCACATTAAGCATAGCTTCAACTTGATTTTCAAGTAGAGGAGGATTTACTATCAACTGTTCATCCAAATGAATACCTTATGGGTGATCTTCAACATTTCGTGAGGTGTATGTTCAATATTTTCTTCATGTTGTGCTTCAACCTGCGATACTGGTGGACTAGTAGTAATTTGCTCCTCCCTTTCTAGTGGTATCACAAGATCAGGTAACTCATCAAATACCATGGATTGATGTAGTTCCATCTTGCTCCCATTATCCTCGACATTCTCCAAAAATATGGCATTTCTTGCCTCTACAGTACTTAGTTCCTCATTTGGATAATAGAATCTATAACCCTTAGATCCATTAGTATATCCATTGAAATATTCGCTAGTAGTCTTCATACATAACTTCTTTTAGCCGAACAACCCCAAATGTGTATATGCTCCATTGCAGGCTTCCAACCCTTCCAAAGCTCAAATGGAGTTGAAGGAATTGCCTTGGTAGGAGCTCTATTTAAAAAATACACAACGATTTTTAAGGCTTCAATCCAAAAGAGTAAAGGGAGGTGTTACTTATCATACTTCTGACCATATCCATAAGTGGCACCACTTTGATCAGGTTCACTTGGCAGTAAGACTTGATGCTCAATACCTCGATCCTTAAGAAATCTTGCAAATGGTCCTAGTTTCTTATTTCCCCCTACATACCTACCATAGTATTCATCACCTTCATCTATTCTTACAAACTTGATTTTCTTTCCCAACTGTCTCTCTCCCATTATTTGATATTCTCTAAAAACATTTAACATTTCAAATCTCTCAAACAATAGATAAAGATACATATATCGAGAAAAATTACCAATAAAGTTAATAAAATATCTTTGACCACCAATACATGAGGTGGAAAAAAGACCACATATATCGATATGTATGATCTCTAAAAGATTAGTACTTCTCCTTGATCCTTTAGTATGTTTGTTGGTTTGCTCACCCTTAATGCATTCCACATAAACACTTGAATATGTGAAATCAAGAGCATCTATTACTCCATCATTCATTAACTTTTTAATTCCTTTCATGGAGGTATGTCATAATCACTTATGCTAAAACGTTGATGACCTATTTGTAAAGCCTTGAACCCACTTTCCAACGTCATTTTCAGATTAAGCACGTCAAGACGAATCTGTAACCACTTATCACTTGTGAATCGGGTTCATGTGCTCTAAGAATGGGAAAATTATGTGTTTTGGTCAAACTGGTAAACCTTAAAAAAAGCCCAAATTGCATCGAAATTAGTACCGTTGAGTTCCCCTTGTCGTAAGCTTTTCAATGACATCCGTTTCATGAAATTCTGAGATCTACAATGAAAATTGCATGTAAATTACAAAACAAAGTAAGGGGATTTAAATAATTAAAATTGAAGAAATAATAGGTTGCCATTATCTCTTTCTCTTAACCTAAACTTATTTACAATTTATAAATGGGGCACTGGGTCCCAAGGCTCTATTTTCTGTTCTCGTGCATGCAACCAACGAGAAAAGAGAGAGAGAGAGAGAGAGGAGAGTGTAAGAGGAAAAGAGGAGAAAGTGAGAGGAGAGAGAGAGGCACGAGAGGAGGTAGGAATGCAAATGGGTCGAGTTCGAGTCAGGTTTGATTAAATCCATATCCATTTATAAAAATCATATCAATATCCTACCCATTTACTCATCGGGAACAAAAATCAAAACTCATACCCATCTAGCCATCAAGTATCTATTTATAAATTGATCTTATAATCCAATCATACTCAAACTATATTTAAAGACGGAAAAAAAAAGTCTATAACATGCGTCATTAATTGTTTATTTTTAATAAGCCCAAAACATAGGGACTCGAGATACTCCAATTTTATTGATCCACACTAGAATTATTACAAAAAGAGTCTTTCAAGAGGAATACATCAAAAATAAAAAATGAAAAAGTATAGAGAAAGATAAAATACAAGTACGTTTCAAACAAAAATATTCACATCTCCAAAATAAATATTCAATGGAAGCTTGAGAAGCACTCCCAACCTTCAAAATCATGAGTGAGATTAGTGTTAAGGGAATGAGGGATTTAGGGTGGGACTTATATGTCTTAGGTAAATGGGGATTTTATTTGGATACTTAGGTTGGGTAATCAGGTATAAATCTATACCCATTCCCATACCCAAACCTAGTTGGGTATTTTGGATGAAACCCATGTCCAAACCTAATCAGGTTCGGATCAGGTTTTACCAATTCTTTTCGAATCAAATTGGGTCAGATTTACCAAACTTGCATCCGTAAGAGGAGGGTGCACAGCATGTGCTTCTGGAAAGGGAAAAAAAAATTTGCCAGCGTGATCGAGCGGGGGGGAGAAAAAGCGCGGATGGGAATTCACGCAAAAGAGAGAGACGCCACGCGGGAGTGCGAGGAATGGTGTGGTGCTGACATCAACGTGCAGCGTACACATCGCGAGGCATCAGCGGTGACATTACCTAGCATGTACGGCATGACTTTCGAAGCACATGCGGGCCTGCGTGCACATAGGATCCTGTTTATGCGTCTATATCCGTTTTGAAGCATTTTGGGGTCAAATGATGTTCGTTTTTCATGTTGTAGAATTCGTTGGAATAGTCCCTTCACCAATTACACGATGATAAACTCTAAACTTAATTTAGGAAAATTTTATTACATAAAAATTTCAGTAGTCCCTGTGATGTTTTTAATGTATCCTTTATGTATCTTGAAGTAGATCATGTTCCTAGAGAATGTGCGGAATATGCAGGTCCCCAATTAGTAGCGGGGGACCATGGGCACACATTTCCAAATCATTGTGACTCTCTGGTGGCATTAGGTAGAATAGTTAGACTTTTCAATGATAGGCATTATCTCAATTTCTTTTACAAATAATCATTATTTTAGATGCATTTTCATCCTCTCACTAAGTCTCGAAGTTCGTGAATTATTACACTGGTTGTTTATTTTATCGTGGATACTATAGACATTAGAATGAGATGTTGGAATAAAATAATGGAATATAACTTGAAGGAAATCAATTAATCGATAATTCATTTCCTACTTATGGAAATAAATGCTGATGTGAACTTTTGGATAATGAAATTGAGTCTATTAAGGCAATAATATGTCATTAATTGGATGAATTGAAGGGATAATATATTGCTTCTTTTGTTAAGTTAAAGGAATAAATTGACAAACTCTCTCTATATCCATCATAAGATAATTTGTGAATTTAATGGTTAATGGCTTATGCATGAGAATTGTTAAATGACAGTTATTCCTATAACGAATGAATGATTGAATTTTATGGAATCAAGAATTGAATATGGATAACTGGTAATTTGGCTAAGTTTGTTAGTGGATCAGGGAGTGAGCTAGCCTCCTTGCAACTTAGTGACAGGCTTACTGGCCAACAAAGTAGTGAGGTAGGGGTACGTGGGTATATACATATATTAGATATTGGTTGGATATGTACCCAAGTCGTAGAGAGGGTTATCTACGAGTTAGCGTTGGTCACATCTACACTATAGCTCGTGGTATGCAGCCGCCACACTACCTACACTAGGATCCCAAGGTGATGGAATGGGATGTACGACAAATACCATGCTTCCTCTTAGCTGATGAGGTGTGGCTCATCATAGCTAAAATGCCCAAGTTAAGCTAGAAACTGAGTTAAACACTATCAAATTGACACAAGAAATAGGTTAAGTGTGGGAATTAAGGAAGATGACCTAAAACATCAAAAGTGTGTTAAAAATGCTTAATTAGGTCACTTTTAAGAGATTTTCTATTAAATATATAAATGGTTGTATCAATTGTCAATTGAACATCAATTTGAGCAAAAATTCGCAAATAAATGGTTTGAATATCTTTTAAAATGTTCAAAATATTCTCCATAAAAATTACATTGTATTCTGACATCATTAGGACCTTGAAACCAATGTTTTACATTTAGGTCCTTTCATACATATTCGACTCTTCACATTTTATACACTCATAATATGCAAGGTCCTTTTTGCAAGCACTTAGGGACCTAATAGTTAGGAAACCTATCACTAATGGGCTTTCCTCCAATTGTTCTATCAATTCACAATTGGGTTTTTGGTGAAAAATCACCAATAGACCTAGCGCAACTCTCCTTCCTCAGCTCAAGAACAATGAACTCAAGCTCTGTCCACCATTTATTCCCTTCCCCTTTGATCCAATGGTGGATCTACAACCTACAAGCTAGCACCAGTGTCACCTCCTTCACACCACCTTCTAGATCTCAACTGATGGTCTTCTTTCATCCTAACTCTTCATGTGCGCCTCAGACCTTTTAAGGACCATTGATGCCCAACGTCCTTCACCGATGATCCCAGGTCACTCCCAGTTTCTAAAGCCTATATAAAGACCACCTCAGAGCTCTGCGCAACTTGACCAGATTCCCCCCTCTATTGAGTTGGTCGTTCTTCCCCTCCAACTCTTCTTCTTCCATGGCTGGTGACACAGTGAAATGACCCTCTCCAGGGATCATTTAAGCATTTTTGTAAACTATAGGGGTCCTATCATAAATTTTACACCCCAAATTTCATCTTGCAGGGTCAAGTGTAATTTTCCCCAGCCCCACCTTACGCCCACACACCTAAAACCCTACTCCCACCCCCTTAAAAATCCCAACCCTCCTCGATTTCCACACCCCCACCCTCCTATTTTCATCCCAAGCGGTGCCTCTCCTTCACCCTCAGTGAGTGTAAGGATGAGAGTGTGTGTGTGTAGGAGGAGGAGTGAGCGAGAGGGAGAGGGAAGCAGGGACGGGGAGAGAGCTGTTGCTACAGCAACACACAGCGTGAGGAGCTCCTGCACAGCAGACTCGTTGCGAGCAGGTGCTGCACGTAGGGTGTGGACCCATCTCCTGCAACCATCAGACATTCGCGAAGCCTTGCAGACGGCTGGGAGGCTTTGTGGAAGGCCAGGGAACACTCCGGATGTCTGAGCACACGCAGAACACGAGGTGAGGTCTGTCGGAGGCGTCTGCGTCGCCTACGGGCTCGAGATGTGAGCTAGCATGGGAAGATGAGCCGCGCATTGGAGGAAGTTGCTGGAAAAGCGTACATACTCGTCACCCAAGGTGCTTTTGGACATCTGAAGGTAGTTTCAGATGTTCAGCTGCATCCCCAGACAGCCGAGAAGGGCGACAGACGACAAGAGAGGATCAGGAGTGCTAAGTAGGACTCTACATGAGTTTAAGACATATGGGACTCACCCTAGACATCTGATAGTGGCCAGTGCACGCATCTGCTGCAGGAAAGCAACCGGTCCAACCATACCAGCCTGCTTGGTCAGGTTTAGGTGAACTAAGAAGGGTGTTTTGGCCGGTTCAGGGCTCAAACAAAGTCGAAATCGCATAAACAAGGTATCGTTGGAAAGCTCTTGAAATTTACTACATCTTAGAGTTGTCTCTACACTATTTTAGGACTATTTTACATACTAAAATGTCATTCAAAGAAGTTAATTCCCTGTTTGACCATTAAATTGGTGTAGGCCCCAAGTCCGTGGTGCACACGGGACCTGCAGAGTCAACGGGATATGACGCTTGTGCCCCCATATAACTCGTACCCCTTGGTAGAGTGGTCTTCCTCTACTCTTTTTCATTGGTTCGGTTAAGTGAATGTCAAACTAGAGAATTCCGTCTGAAACCTAAGTTATGAAACACAAAGTTGAAGTCATTTATGCCCATCTAATTACAAAAATTGGTGACTACTACCCTAGCTTTATGGGTTTGGCAATTAAGTTAACAACTTAAATCCAGGATTGGTTGCTAAATGTGTGTGATATCATGGAGCTTGCTTGTTATGAAATAAACCCTAAGGTTGAGAATGATGCATGTTTATGTTCAATATATAGACCTTGTTTGATATAACCTAAATGTGAATGATGACCATTACATACTGTGAAAAGGTTATAACTCTAATGATTGAGATAAATGCTTTTACCGTTATACCACAAATTTCCTATTTTCCATGCTTGGAATCGGAATGTGAATGGACATGCATGTAAATCGTTGGTGTATGAAATAGGAATTATGAACGAACCCTATGGGGAATTAGAAGAATAGCTTATCTGCTGTGACATTGAACTCTAATTGTGATGGAATATTTTTGCTTACAAAGGCATGACTGTTGAATGGTTTCTAGTACTGAAAGTGAGCTGGCCCTCATGTGCGAGTGTACCGAGGAGAGCTACTATCACTTTTGTGTAGGGAGAGAGCTAGCCTCCCCTTGGGTTGGGACTCAGGGTAGGAATGACCTCCCTACACCGACTCCTATTGGGCCCACTGGGCCAACCAAGATAGTCAGGCGAAGATAAGCAGACTGATGAGGGGCGTGGCCCCATCCAATTCTGTGTTGTACGTTAGAGCGTACCCACTAGCGGAAAGGACTGACTGCGTGCCAGTGCAAGATAGCTACCATGCATTTATCACGCGTGCTGTAGTCACCGTTATGTCACTACCATGACCTTGGGGTGGTAGACTGGGTGTAGGACTAACACGGGGCACTCTATCGGCCAGGAGAGTACCATGTGCACACCCTGCATTGCGGGAGAACTGCAACAAGATCATTCCATTAGGGAACATGTGAACCAAGAGCTAACACGAATCTTTGCTAGAATGCCTGAACACTAAACAACTAGTGCTTATGATTAGAAACAGACATTAAATGTGTGAATGATGACAAGTGCATGAATTATTTTATTGCCTTTAAATTTTCATTGCATTAGATATTTCTATTGCTTGCCACTCTACTCAACATTTTGCTAACGTTTGCCACTACGTTCAGGTCAGGGAGGTGAGCAGCCAGCACCACCGGCTGCAGAGGGGGCTGGGCCTAGTCGAGCCCAGTCGTAGTCTATTCCAGTTTTCTATTTCCGCTTCTGAGATACTATTCTTACTGCGGTCGTGAGTATTTTTCGTGATTAGAACTAATAGATCTACCTTCTGTCTTTCTATTACAGTTGTGATGGCTAGATTGTGAACTCTACTTTTCTTCGGTGACGTGATGTCTATTTAAGACTACTGTTCAACTTTCTGTCTTTCATTTAATGTTTAGCTATGTTGCATGCGTGGAATTTTTATACATATTTGGTCTCTTTCTCGATGGACGATTGAGTCTTGGGATCGATCAAGGCAAACTGTTCCCAGGTCCCGTGAGGAGTCGGGTTCTGGTCGTAACAAAGAGGTCATGCTTCCTCCTTTCCTTGCTGCTAAGGATCACGTAACTTTTTAGAGCAAGCCAAAGCTCCCTTCCCTCTAAGCTTTCATCGCTGGAGTTCTCCCTCCTTCATCGCCACAGCCACCAATTGTGGTTTCCCCGAGATCCCATTCCTCCCTTAGATTAGATTTTACCACTTTCTTAGTTAGATTTAATGCTTTCGTAGATTACAGTAGTTTAGTGAGATAGTTTAGAGTAGATTCTGACTGGCGATTTGATCTTAATTAGCTTAGATTAGATTAATTGTAGATCTCTGTTAGCTTTCCACAATCTGCCCTCTCTGATCAATTCAAATAAGAGAGGTGAATTTCCACCTCCATTTTGATCCATAAATCTCCTACACCATTTCATGATCACATTCTTCCACCTCCTCCAATTTTTTAATCCATTGATCACCCCCTCTGCCATAGCCACCTTGAGGTTTGAAGCTTCTAAGCTCTCAGGACTCAAGGTGCGCCCAATCGAAAGGAAGGCTTTGAAAGCAAAAATGTGTGATTTGTTAAAATCAAGTTTTTAAGCTGTTGCAACATGAAAATCCGATTACATTTAAATTTGTAATTACCGAGTACTCAGAGAGTATCCGACTTCATCCCAAGGAAGGTAGAAATGCAAATGATATTCTCTTGCTCACAACATGAAAATCAACTTCCTTTCTTTTAATTTTGAAATATATATTTTTTTAAGGTTTTAAAAAATGGGCAAAAGTGAATGCGGAGAAAATGGGAAATGGAGATGCTAATTTTAAGGCAACAAGTACCTTATTTCTCTAACTCACTCCACGCATGGGAGGCTTGGAATAATGGAGGAAAAAGTCACAACAAATAATCACAAGCTAACTATGAAAACTGTAAAGGAATGCTTTTCATAAAGGAATTATTTTACAAAAAAAATGGAGAACTCACAAGTGAGAGGGGCTCTTACTTGTAATCTCCAAAAATCCTACACTACAATGCAACAAAAAAAAATTGGCAAAAGTAAAGGAGCTTAGTGATGGTGAAGATGATGCTACCTGGAGTTTCTACTCTAGTTCTGGTTGCCCCAGACCAAAAGAAATCCTTCTCTCCTGGACATCCTCCTTGTGGCAAACCCTAGGTGGGTGTGCCTGATCGCACGTGTTTCGCTTGTTTGAAATTGGGGTTACAAGTACCCGTCATCATAGTTGCAAAACTCATGGTCAAATAAAATTTATACCAAAATTCCAAGGGACTCCCGGGTCGAACACAGGGAGGCGACGTTTACTTTAATTGAAAACCATGCTTCGTTTTGTTTTTTTTGGTATTTTAAAGTTTTGTTATTTTTTTGTGTTTTTGAAAGAAGACAAGCAGAATAAATCACAAGAGATATGGAACAAATATGTTATATATCATGAATGTCTATTACAATATTCTATAAAAGCATAAAAAGAGAGGGAGGTGAGAAGGAATCTCCCAAAGCGGCTGTTCGGTGAGACGACAACTCCTGGCAGAAGCTCGGATGGAGGTGAGGAGCGAGACGAGGGAGGTGAGATGCAGAAGGACATCTAGTAGAGGAAAGCTTTAGCATGGCTTCGGAATGGAGGTGAGAAGGCGGAGATGATCTGCTATCGGAATGGAGGTGGGAGGATGGCTCCAAGGCGACCTATGAATGGGGATAGGAAGAAGGATGAATATTTGGTGAGGCAGAGGTTTGCTATACTAATAGGAGCCTTGGGAGCTTGAGTGTAAGCTCCAAGGGAGCATTGGTAGGCTTGCTAGAGCTTAGGAGTAGGTGGGAGTAGAGTAGGTAGAGATGGCTTGGAAGGGAGGAGGTGTAGTTCCTTTTATAGTGGAGAAGAAAAAATAGGTATGGGAACATTAGTGACCTCCAAGCCGTCGGTTGTAGGCAGCTCATGCCCGCTCACACCTACTCATGCCCACAGCTGGCTTTGCTGGCACATGAAGAATTAGCAATGGCTGTAAGCGTCACTGTAGGCTCACTCCAACAGAGCACGCGTCCACCCCTTGCTCCACTGGCATTGCACTGTGTGCATGCGTGCCTCCATGCGCACGCTCGCACCCGTGCTGCTATGCATGTGTGGTGGCACATGAGTGCACATGGGCGGCCTGGGCTGTGCCACGTGGCGAAATCTGGGCCATCCATCTTCTTTTTGTTGTAGGGGCTACTACAGAGAACGGATTGAGTCGATTTTTGCGCCGTTAGGCTGCAATCATCGACCCAAATCCATCCCCGCGATCGGATTTGTCATTTAAAGCTCCAAATTATGTCACCTAGTCCCTTGGCTGTTGATCTTCCTCGTACTGCATATGGTGTTATGGGACTCCAATCGAGGCGATTTTGGAGGCGTTGGACTCCGATCATCATCTTGATCAGATCCATACAGTCAGATCATCAATCTAAGGCTCCAAAATAAATATCCTTCTCTTCTGACCACAAAAAGGATGCAATTAACCTAAATTATATACAACTACTCTAAAGGCAAAATGATACATGCTATGCAATATTTATAACATGAAATGCAAATCTAAGCCTAGGAACATGCAAGAATAGACATTTTACCCTCAATAATTATGTCTACATCATACCCCCATGCCAATCATTTGCTAGTCCCTAGCAAAATTAAATTACATGCTATGTATGAAACCAAAATTAGGATTAAATCGCTTAGGCCTAAGTTGTTTATTAACAATAGAAAATTTCAACTAAGGTTTTAAACAGCGAAAACTCAATAGTACCCAGGTGCTTGTCAGAATGCAGACCGCCCAAGTTCTCTCCTTAATTGAAAAGGGAAGATACATTTTTTTTATTTTTCTTCTTTTCTAATTTTTTTTGTACTTTTGGAGTTTGAGAGTTCCAGGATAACTTTTAACGGCTACCCGACCCACCTAAGACTCGAAAAGGACTCTAAGTGCTAAGCATCTTGTGAAAATAGTGAAAGACTCACTAGGTGGCAGTTGAAATGGACTTTGGGTTTCTATGACCCTAGGTGACCTTGCCTAAAGGTTTATCTTTTCGATTGGTAACTTTCTCCCTACTTCTTTTATTTATGGGGTCAACACAAGGGCGAACCCAGTGTATATCTCCCCAGTTTATTCTACTTCCCTGCTTCTTTCCTAAGTATTTTGGGAATTATTGTGCATTTTTTTTGTGAGCCGAGTTCTGGACAACCGGCCAATGAGCTGTTACCCATGGCAACTTGTCAGCCATACTCGTGTGGTTAAGTGTGATTTTGTTTATTTTTTATTGGTTCTCCTTTTTCTATATATATTTTTTTTTCTTTTTCTTTCTTTTTTTTTTTAAGTAGGTGGCTTCCCTTATCTAAGATTTACCTAGAGGCAGTATAATGGAAATGATCTTGTGACTGGGCTCTGGACAACCTGCCGATGACCTGTTACTACCAACAACTTGCCAGCCATACCACCCTAGATAATTCATTAACTGCCCAATTTCCAAAGAAACAGCCGACAAGTAAGTCAGTGCAAAAAAAATGTGCAGATGCTTAGGCTTACAGTCCCCCAAATCAGAGGGCGGGTTGATAAGTCTCATACTTATCATCCCAATTTATTTACCAACTTAAAATGAATTTTAATTAGTGAGGACTCGAGACTAACTCCACATTCGAGTGGACACCCAGGCTAATTAAGCCCGAAGACCTGAAGAGTCTAAGTATTTAGGTCCTCTCATACCATTTCCTAAAGTTAATAACTTTCAAATGCCTAAGTTCTCTTTTCCTAATTTTCTTTCTTTTTTTATCTTTTTCAAATTTTCAAAATATTTTTTTTAATTTTATAAGAAACTAAAAGAAATTCTACGGAGTTAACAAAATGATTTCAGGAATTGATTATCCACCCCCCATTCCTAAATTATGCAATGTCCTCATTGTAAAAACAAAGACATGAAAAGGGCAGAGTAAACAGAATATCACCTGAATTTCGTGACAACCTAGTCAACTCCGTAGAGAGAAGAGAGTATACACAAATGCTAAGTTTAATGCCTTCAGCTATGCATAATATACATACAAGGAAGAAATTGAGAATTCAAAAGTGCGGGTCAAAATCAAAATAAAAAGATTGATCCTCAAACCCGTCAACAGAAGATGTCCATAGACGTGGACTAGATTATGGTGTAGAGCCATGCCCCAGGGTCAAGTGGTTCTAAGGTTCTGGATGAAAATCACCCAGAATCGAAGGTTGTTAAACTTGCGGGGTCGGGCCTACGGTTTTGTGGTGTGCAACCCAACACCAAAATGGCGGACAATAGGTAGATCTGGTTCACTAGTTTCAGATGTCCACTTAACATTCAGCTCAGAAAAATAATCAGTTATTCTAAGCTTGGGTCGCACGTGAAAGATATCACAAGGGTCTGTATAGAAGATAGGTGGTTTCAGGTCAATAGGTACCCTTATATCCAAAATTGTAGTTCCCTTAGAATTAGCCTCCCAGATTTTTATAGCCAAATTCCTATCCTCTAAAATCAAGTGCTCAACCTCCAGGACCTCCAAATCGTTGTATACCCCATCTAAAGTGCCCAAGTTCAACAATTGCAGCTAAATCAGGATTGACTTTGGCGTAATGATCTCAAAAGTTATCTCTTCAGGGTGCAGATGAGGACTGGGGTCACTGATTGAATCATCAAGATTCGGATCCTCCAAGTTAACCCCAACCAAATCCAAATTTTCAATGAACAGGCTATCAAATGGTTCATCAGATTCCTCCTGCTCGTTTGTCTCACTAAAATCATTTTCCTTACGCTCAAGTGAGACTTCACCTAAAGATTCTTCACCCTCACAGTCAAAGAATTGATGATCCTCATTTATATATGTCTCAAAATCATATGTCATTTCATGGTCCATGGAGACATATTTTTCGTCATTCCCTAGCTCTAGGATCTTGGGTGAGAAACTTGATTCATCCTCAAAGGGTTGCTCTAGCTCAACTTGGTCATCTCCAATCTCAGAATATGAATCCCCCCCGATAAGCGCCTGAGCGGATTTAGACATTGGCTCTCCTGAAGGGGGTTCATCTTGAGAATCATCCCAAGATTTGACTAGGGCAACCACAATTTTCATCCTCAACCTTGACAATTTCCTAAGAAGAAACTCACCCAGGTCCCTATCCCTAACACTTTGGAGCAAATCCAATAAAGAGCTATTCATCTCATCAATCATTTTTATCATAGGCTCCAATGCTTCAGTGCATGGTGTTGGCTAGGCATCTAAAGATTGTATGGTGTTCCTCAAGTTAGCCAACACCCTGTCTTGGATCTGGTTCACCTGAACTGACTGGTTTAGTTCAGGATTAAGTGGGCTCGGGTTAAATCTAGGGGAGTCAAGATGTCGAGGTTCTCGGGTCCCTCCCTAATAGTAGGTCATTTTAGGTTGTTTAAAGAATGATGGTGACCTATATTTAGTGGAATACTGGGAAGGGTAGGTGTTATAATCATTATAGCCTTCCTGATTGTAGATCGGGTTGGGTTGGTGATCAAAGGATGAAGATCTGTAATCATTGTAGCTCTGGGAAGGATAACAATCATAGTCTTGTTGTCCAAGGTTAGGCCCTAGACACTGAGGTTCGGATTCATATCCTCAATCAAAGTTATCTTGGCTAGTGGATGGGTAGTTACAAGTCAAGTCGGGATAGTAATCATCTTGGGGATAAGTGGTGGTAGGAAGGTCGGATTGGAAATGTGTGAAAGGTGTGGAAGGATACATGGTAGAATAGGAGGGAAATCAGAAGAAAGAAAGGAGCCCTGCAACACAATCAACCAAGCCTATCCTTATGTGAGTAGCCTAAAGACCTATAGACTCCCAGGACCCGTCTTGAGATTATAAACGATTTGGTCTACTTTTATCCGATCAATCCAACCAATTAGAAGGATGGACTGGGGAGAAGGTTCTTTCTTTGGCTTACGCCTCCGATTCCTAGTGTACCCCCCAGCCACGGTTATTTAATGCTACTCCCCTAGCTAGACATCAGATGGACTAGCAAAAGCTGATTAATCAAAGAAAATCTCAGTCTGAGCCCCGAAGAGCGAATCAATCCGTAAGGACAACGTCTACGCAGGTTTAATTAAGCTTGGGATGATTGTGCTCTTGGAATGTGATGGGCCCTTTAGATGGTTTGTGTCCTTAATGATCAATTAAAATGTGTGTGCGTGCACAACCAGGGTTTGCAAACAAGGTTATTTGATGATGTGTCTTTTAGGGTTTAACCTTGTTTAGTAACTTTTAGGGTTTAATTCTTAGGTTGGTTCAATCAAGGTTTAGTAGAACACTCCAAGTTTGAAAACATGGATGATGATATGTTCCTTTAAAAATCAAAAATAATGTGGAGTGCCTGGTTCAGCCCTAAGAATCAACCCTAAGTGGCAAGCTACTGATGAATCGCTTTTAATTTGAGTGGTGCGGCCCAAACAAATCAATTAATTGGCCTATTCGCACCAGAGATTAAGGCACACAATGTCTTAACCTAATCAGATTTCTACTCACTTATGTGTTTTGAATTGAAGGGTACCGGGTCCATAGGTTAGATCCCGGTTAAGTGGTAGAATCAAAGTGGACTGGTGTGCCTTAAGTTGAGAGTTGTGGGTGTTAAGGTGTGCCTCTTTCAGAAAAATCCCACAAACAGATTACACTTTTTTTTTTTTTTTTTTATTTATGTGGATGGCAAGGTGAGTGGAGGTGGCAAACAAACAACCAAATCTATCCTAGGGTTTATAAAAAGCACCTAAGTTGATTTGGGTTTGTGTTATTAGGTTATGGAATGAAAACTAAGGTGGGGGTGGTGTGGGGGACACTTACAAAACACTCTACCCACACTTTACTCTGGTCTACCGCACCTGGATCTTCATGCTAGGGTACCTGCAAGACAATAGATTAGAGATAAGTAGGGTTAATACTATGTAAATGCAAAGAAGCACATAAAACAATAAAGTAAATTCCGTTGCCTCCCCGACAACGGCGTCAAAATGATCACACGTGTTTCGCGTGTTTGAAATCGGGGTTACAAGTAACCCGTCATCGTAGTTGCAAAACTCGTGGTCAAATAAAATTTATACCAAAACTCCAAGGGAGTCCCGAGTCGAACACAGGGAGGCAACATTTACTTTAATTGAGAACCACGCTTCGTTTTGTTTTTTTTGGTATTTTAAAGTTTTGTTATTTCTTTGTGTTTTTGAAAGAAGACAAGCAGAATAAATCACAAGAGATATGGAACAAATATGTTATATGTCATGAATGTCTATTACAATATTCTACGAAAGCATAAAAAGAGAGAGAGGTGAGAAGGAATCTCCCGAAATGGCTGTTTGGTGAGACGATGGCGCCTAGCGGAAGCTTGGACGAAGGAGGTGACAAGCGGGACGATGGAGGTGAGAGTAGGAGGACGTCGGGTAGAGGAAAGCTTCGGCATGGCTCCGGAATGGAGGTGAGAAGGTGGAGATGATCTGCTACCGAAATGGAGGTGGGAGGACGACTCTAAGGCGACCTATGAATGGGGATGGGAAGAGGGATGAATATTTGGTGAGGCAGAGGTTCGCTATACTAATAGGAGCCTTGAGAATAAGCTCTAAGGGAGCGTTGGCAGGCTTGCTAGAGCTTAGGAGTAGGTGGGAGTAGAGTATGTAGAGACGGCTTGGAAGGGAGAGGGTGTAGGTCCTTTTATAGTGGAGAAGAGGCAAAAATAGGTATGGGACCATTAGTGATCTCCAAGCCATAGCTGGAAGTGTTACTGTAGGCAGCTCATGCCTGCTCACACCTGCTCATGCCCACAGCTAGCTTTGTTGGCGCACGAAGAATTAGCGACGGCTATAAGCGTCGCTGTAGGTTGGCGCCAACCGAGCACGCGCCCACCCCTTGCTCCGCTGGCACTGCGCTGTGCGCTGTCCTTGCCGCGCGCACGCATGCTCACGCGCTAGCGCTGCCCTGTGTGCATGCATGCCTCCGCGCACAAGCGTGCACTCGCACTACTCTGCACATGCGGTGGGCGTGCGTGCGTGCGCATGGGCAGCCTAGGCTGCGCCACGTGGCACAATCCTGGGCCATCCATCTTCTTTTCGTTGTAGGGGCTACTATAGAGGTCAGATTGAGTCGATTTTCACGCCGTTAGGCTGCGATCGTCGACCCAAATCCATCTGTGTGTTCAGATTTATCATTTGAAGCTCCAAATTATGTCACCTAGTCCCTTGACCGTTGATCTTCCTTGAACTGCATATGGTGCTCTGGGACTCCGATCAAGGCGATTTCGAAGGCGTTGGACTCCGATCATCGTCTTGATCAGATTCGTATGGTCGGATCGTCAATCCGAGGCTTCAAAATAAATATCCTTCTCTCCTGACCACAAAAAGGATGCAATTAACCTAAATTATATGCAACTACTCTAAATGTATAGTGATGCATGCTATGCAATATTTATAACATGAAATGCAAATCTAAGCCTAGGAACATGCATGAATAGACATTTTACCCTCAATAATTGTGTCTACATTAGTGCCTGCTCCCTGCAAGCCTAGATAGCCTACTTCTTGACTCCTAGGGTGGATGTGGACCGCTCTTAATTGTCCTCCTCTTTGGCTGTCCTCCTACCTTGCTTGACTCCTTAGCTTGGCGCGGACACAAGGTAGAAGAAGGGAAGAAGTTGAAGGCACCAAGAGGGAAAGAGCACCCCCTTAATCTTCTCCTTCTCCTTGGTTGTTGATAATGGTGGAATATGGGTGGAAGAATGGTTGCATATGTGTAGCCAAGGGTGGTTGGGAATGGGTAGGTAGTGGTGTTTTTATAGAATGGATGGGTGGAGGTTGGTGTTAACTAGAGTTAAGGGTGGCATGGTGTTGTGGATGGCTAGGATTAGGTGGTTAATGGATGAAGGGTGGATTAGGGTTGGCGTGGAGTGTAGCGTTGTGTTAAGTGGTGGTTATGGTGGGGTTGAGTGGAGTTGGCAACAACTCTTGGTGGGTTTAGGAGGGTTGGCATGGAGGTGGTTGTAGGGTTAGGATGAAGTTGTAGGTGGTAGTTGGGTTAATCTATGGCTAGGTTTAGTTGTCGCCATATGGGGGGACGCATGGGTGTGTGGTTAAGGTAGGTTGGGTTAAGGTTGGCATCAACTTTGGGTTCTAGAAGTTGGCACCAAAAGGGATGGTTAGGATGGCTTATAGATGGTAGTTAGGAGATCCTAGGGCTAAGGTAGATGGCGCCACCTAAAGGGTTGCTAGGGGGGTTAGTTGTGGTGGCTAAGGGACACCTAAAGGTGGCACCAACCATGGAGAGATGCCTTGGTTTGGCACCACCATGGGGGCTTCTAGAAGGTAGGCTAGGTGGAGGGTTAGGATGGGTTGTAGGCTTAGGTGTATGGTGGTGATGAGGGAGTTTTTGGAGGGAAGAAATGGTGCCAAAAGGGAGGTGGTTGTAAGTGGTTTTTGGTGCCACTTTTAGGTGGATTTTGGTGGTAGTGTGGGTTGAAGGGATGCATGTTGGTTGGCGCCAACATGGGTAGAAGTAAGTGGACTCAAGTGGACTCAAAGGGTTACTTGGTGGAGCTTAGGTTAGGTAGGGTTTAGGGTTAGGTTTTCGTTGTCATGGAGGTGGAGCATAGCTAAACTAGCTTCGCTAGTAGGTGAGTGGAAGAGGAAGTAGAAGGAAGTTAGGGTTTGAGAGGAGGAGATAAGAGAGAACTATCTGAAGTACATCTGGAGCTGAAGTGCATTTCCCAGAGCTGATGATGGTTGAAGAGGTCTTCTTAGGAGCTCAACTACCTAGCTGAGCTAGCTAGTTCTTCTGATAGTAGCTAAGCTTAAGTAGTGGAGCTAAGTTGAGTTGGTCTCAACTTATCTAAAGCTGAGTTGAGCTGGACCTACTTCTGATGGGAACTCCTGAGCTAGCTTAGCTACTAAGTTGACAAGTAGTAGCTAAGCTAGAGGGAGTTCAACTATCGTAAGCTGATGGAGTTGGGGAGAGTTGAACCTAAGCTGGGGTGGACTCCTGTCAATTAAGTTGAGCCAACTAGAGCTCCCAGTGAACTGATTGGAGTAGGAAAAGCTAGACTCAATCTAAGCTGGGTTGAGCTAAGTTAAGCTACGCTAAGCTGCCATCCAGCTGAGATGACATGAATAGAACTAGGACAAGCTAAACTCAACCTAGTTGAAATGATATCCAGTTGTGATGAGCTGGGTTCAACTAGGGTTCAACTGAATTGATCTTCCTCTTCACCTGTTGCCTTCCTGAATGATAAGGCTTTAGGGATCTGGCTATCTGTTCATCCCTAACACTCAAATAAATGTGTCAAAAACACAAAAACTAGGCAATCCATGCCTAACCTAAGCAATGCCTAAATGCAGCCCGGAAACCTATTTGCAAAGTTAAAACTCTAAGAGCTAGATCAGTTTTAGGGCATAAGAATGATGATAAAATGACATTTATCAGGCTTCCCATGCACTTTATTTGATCACATAAGCCCTCCCATTGATTTGGATTGAATGGATTCATTCGATTGAATTGGTTTTGATTTTCATGTCTGATAAGAGGATTAAAGATTAAATTTGGTTTTAAGTGGCTTTAATCGACTGAATTAAGTTTATAATTGTGGAATTAGGTTGATTGTGATGGGTTTGAGCTATTTTGATTTGATTTCTATTACTTGACTGGCTTGCACCCAAATTCCATGTTGAGTGTTGATTTCTACCTTTGCCTGGTAGCCATGGCCAAGGAAAATCCAATACATGGGTTGGAGGCCATAGTGGTGACCAATTATTTCTAAGGAATCGCATAGGACTCCTGAACACCAATCAATGGTGTGCAGGATGTCTAAGTGACCAGTTGATAACACCACACAAGGGGATAGTAATTAGGTTGAATATGGCCCATCTTTATAATAAAAGGCGCAACATAAAGTAGAATAGGAGCATTGCATGCATCAAGTACCAAGATTGCTTATAAACTGCATTAATGGCCATTTGTGTAAAGCATTTGTCAAAGAAAGCCTCAGATGAGCAATCAGACCGCACGGATGGATTCAGAACAACGAACGGAGTCCAACGGGCTCAAGATCGGTCAAATCTGACATCCGGAGCTCCCACAATGGGCCTAAGAAATTCTGACCGTTGATCTGGAGATCAACGGCCCAGAGAGCGCCACGTCAGACCGCCCCCACCGCTAGTGCACCCACAGCCGGCCAAGGACAAATCTCGGCCGTTGATCTCCGATCGAACGGCCGAGATTCGCGTGCTCGACCGCGGTCGCCGCGACAAAGCGCGGGCGTGGCGCAACGGTTAGCGCGCACGCCCGCATCGCCGCGACGCGTGTTCGAGCCGCGCGGAGCAGAAATCGAAGGCGAGCGAAGGGCGCGGCAAAATTGGGCCGCCCGATCAGCAGCGGGCGGCCAGGATAGCGCCATGCGGCGCGACGACAGCCCCCTAGCGCCCACGCGCGGGCGCATGCCGGGCGGAAACACGTGCGTGCACGCGTGCCCGAGGCGCGATCTCAGCGCGAGCGCCGAAGGCTCTCAGCCGTCCAATCTTCGATCGAACGGCTCTTGATCAGCGGCCACGGATCGCGCGGAGAAGAAGACCAGGGCGGGCAGCTGACCGGCAGCAAGAGGGCTTCACCGACGTTTATAGAAGCGATTTTAGCGACGCTCTGGATGTCGCTAAAGCCCATTCTTCTTTTAGGAAGCCCTTAACTCTATTTAAACCCCCTTCTACCACCATTCAAGGCATACTCTCCCACTTGCAACTACTCCACTCCTCTCCTACCTAGCTTTAGGCACTCTTGTAATCGCCGGAGACGACGAGCCACCGACAAAGCCTCCTCCACCGCTGTGGCTGCCTCGTCGCTCTCCATTCTCTCTCTACCTCTCTCTCTCTCTTTTAAGCTTTCATTTACTCTTGTTAAAGTATGTATTTAATGTTGTAAGCTATGAACTATGAATGCATGTTTAATGAAATTATTTTCCGTTCAATCGCCGTTTTAATTTCTGTTCAAAGTGCATGATCAAAACCAAGAGCTTTCTAACCCTAAACTCTCTCTCTATCTCTCGCTTTTCAAAACCGTCTCTTTCACAAGCAAAACTCTGCCTTTTTCGTGACAACAAGTGGTAAACAAAATCCGATTTCCATGCCTCCCTGAGACCGACACTCGGACTCACCTCCGTTTACTTCTTTTAAAACTGATGTATCAAGTGCGACTATAACGACACCTCTTAACACATACACACTACGGCACGTCACCAGTTCACTATGGAAAACTCACATCAAATGCCCAGGTTAGCAATATTGAGTTTGAATCTAGAAAGCATTTTAATCTGCCAATGAAGACTTGATAGATGTTTAAGGGATTTGAATGAAAGATTTACAAACAAGTTTTGATTGATTTTATTGTCGAGTTGTTCTCTTCTTCTTCAGGTTGTCTATAGCACAAGAGAGGGGTCAATTAAAGTTTCTAGGGTTCTTTAATGTTGAATGCGATTTGATTTAAGATCGAGATCATTCATGAATCATTTGCAACAACTTAGAATGAGTTTTAATGAATTTCAATCTAGTCTAGGATTTTTGAATTTGACATCTCAGGTCTGAGGTTTATCTAAAAGACCTGAGGTTTTAAGCTAATTTTTTATACTTTGAGCAAGTCAGGAGTTGAGTAAGGGTCATGAAACATGTTTAGGTGATTTTATTGATATTGGATATTTTTAGAGTCAATCTGAGATTTTTTTAAAACTAGATGAAGTGAGTCAGAGCTTGGATTGTGGTCTTGAAATGAAGATTGGTATAAAATTGTGTTTGTATGGCTTTGTCTAGAAGAGATCTATATTTCAGATGATAAAGCACAATTGGAAATTCAAGAAATAGGCCTTGGAACAACCTGATTCTAGGACTGATTCATTGATTCATCTTTAGTCAGTAGTTGTAGCATACACACCTGTCAGGATCTTAAGCTTAACCTTAAATTAGTTCTTGATGTTGAGTCAAAGATCAAAAGAGTTTGTAAGATAAGTTTAATGATAGAACTACACATCAAAATCATGTAACTGTTAATTGCGTTGATTTAAAGAGAACAACAAGTAACTTTAGGATTGAAATCCTCTGCCAGCAACTTGAGACTAATATCTATCATAAAGTATTTTTCCATGCTTCATTCTAATAACTAAATCTTGTTTTTATGTTTGAATTTGATCTAAATGGATGTTGGACGTTTATAATGATATATCATTTCTTTCCAACAATTTCGGATGATCTTTTTGGCTATGAAACTAATTTTAGATCATTAATAACCATTTTCCAGCTTGTTCTCGAAAAAATAAAAAAAAATACAAAAATAATGTAAATAAATAAATAAAATGTGTCTTAAGTATAAACGTTTTAGAACACTTGTGTGTGATTAGACAAAGGTTTTGAGTTTGTTTGTATGTAGAACATACTTGCAAAAGTTCTACACTTCTATGTTTAGAAATAAAAACAAAAAAACAAAAACACCAACAAGAGTTCTTTCTCTTCTTTCCTAACTTCCTCTCTAATGAGGTGTAGCTCATCATAGCTAAAATGTCCAAGTTAAGTTAGAAACTAGGTTAAACACTATCTTATTAACATGATAAATGGGTTAAGTGCAGAAATTAATGAAAATGACCTCAAACATCAAAAATGGGTTAAAAATGCATAATTAGATCAATTTTGAGATGTTCTATAACTATAATGTAAATAAATGATCCAAATGTCAATTAAACACCAATTTGAGCTTGAACAAACAAATCAATTGTTGAAATATGTTTTAATATATTCAATTAACATATTATAAAAATCCCATTGCATTTGGAAATCATTTGGACCTTGAAATGAATGCATTACACTTAGTTCCTCAAACCTTCACATTTTATTCATTAAAAACTCGCCAAGGACCATTTCGTAAGCTTTCAAGGACCATTTGGTTACTATTTTACTCACTTATGGGCTTTGATGTAAAGTTTATACCATTTTTGTCTATTCTCTGATCCATCTGATCTGCGGTGGATCATAACTCTACTGCTCAACACTGGTGCACACTTGATCGCAAAGGTCTTTAGATCTGATCCAACGGCTAGTTTTCATACGGTAATGTACCTTTATAATTATTTATTTATCTATATATCGTATATAATTATGTTTATAAGTTAATTAGATATATTAGTAAGTTAAAATAATTTAAATTAGTAAATTAATGAGTTATTGAAATAAATTATTTTGTATACTTGTATAATTTAGTTTAAAGTATTTTCAATGTACTTACAACTTATTTATACTGTAGAATAGTATTTATACTGTATATCTATGTAAATCATGTATTTAAATGTGTATAAATTAAATAAATTGATAAAAATAAATTAAACATCTGTAATAATAAGTTAACAATGTATATTAACTAATTTATAAGTCAATTGAACAATTAATTTTTTAATTTATACTTTAATCAATGAATTAAATTTAAAATCAATGTGTATTTTTCACTAACTTTAAGGAATTTTTAAATATATTTATATATTTAATTATTGTAAATAAACTATACTAATAAGTAACCCTATGTATAAGATACACGTACATATAATTTAGTTTTAAAATAATGAATTATTTAACATCTAAATTATGCCTTAAAGATGGCTCTAATCCACGCTACAGTGCGCCAATTGGGTGCTATAACATAGCACCATATCGTTAACGGTGAAGTGCTCTCAGTGATATAAGTTGCCTAGCACTGTAGACCCTCTCGGTTGTCAGCGTTGGGTGCACAATGAGTATATATGAATGGGTGTGTGTGTGATTTGGTGAGCTTGAGAGCCCATCTAGTCTGGATGGGTCGTGGTCTATTGTTGACCTATACGAGCCCAAAACTATGCAAAAATTACCTAGTAAATACTAAGGCCCAAGATTAGTAGTGGTTGATCCAACTTCTGGTGAGTTGTTGATCCTACAAAGGGTTAGGCCCACAAATCCTAAATTTTTGACTAAGTGTTAGTTAACTAGGGTTAAGTTAAGGCTAAAATTAGCTCAATGTTACTGAGTTGTGAGTGTTGGGTCTATGTGTAGAGGGTGTGTTATATGTATATACCTGTGTATATTATTAGTTAGTATATATAAAGTATAGTATATACTATATACATATTGCTTTGCCTTATTTTGTGTATATGCTTTTAAGGCTTTAGTGACATTTATAGACGTCAGTGTAGATAGTTATATATGTTAGTATAGTATATAGTATATGTTATTATTTATATTCTTTTGTGCCTTCATCATTGAGGCATTGTTTAGATAGAACTACACGTAACTAACTTAGATTAGTTTAGAATGGTTTTTAATGCCTTTATACCTGTTTATATGTTTGAGGCATTATCATTAACATTAACTAATTCATTGTTATACGTAATTAACTTAGATTGTCATTGTTCAATTCTTGCATTCATTATTCATTCATTTGTAAATAAACTTAACATTTTTTGGAATAAATGATGATTTTTGGATAATTGAGAGTGATGTATATCAATAACTACCCCCTAGTGAATAACTTAGAATAAAATCAGTAAAAAGTATATATAAATAAAATGACATACGTCTGGATTACGATACTATACTACAACATGATTAATTAACCATAATTAACAAGCTCTTCAGGTAGCACATCACTCTCCCCTTTCTCTATTCTTATAAAATACAAAAACAAAGAAAAAAATTTAAAAAAAAAAACCAAAAATCCTCGAAACTACTATTTGTATATGGTGTAAATATATGTATATATTCATAAGTTAGTAATATATAGTAAGTTATACGTAAATAAAGTATTTGTATAGAGGAAATCTCTTTATGGCTTAAAATTGTCCTTAAGAGCATGGTTTGAAGGGGGAGATGGCAGGCGATCTTGGGGCGATGGCAGGCGGGAATAGGGTGGGGGAAGGTTGGCAGATTTGGAGACCTAAGGGTTAGAGGAGGAAGGAGCGGGGGGTGTCTGCGGCTTGCGGCGAAAGGGGGATGGAGGAGAGGTGGTCTGGTAGAAGGGGCGCAAAGATGCTCAACAAGGTTATGTGTTTCTGCTGCCGGCGACGGGGACACATGGCCGCAACTTGTCGATTCCCCTTGGTCTGTCTGGGATGTGGGGGTTTCGGTTACAAAAGGGACTGTGTAGAAGGTGGGGAGGACCGAGGGGGTTTCGCCCCTTCCCGCCATCGGGAAATTTGAATTTTAGGGATGCGCAGTTTCCACCTCCACCTCCATCTCTGTGTAAACCGGGGGGGCTTATGGCTGATGTGGAGGTGCCGATGACGGAGAGCATCAAAGCTATGGAGGTGGCCTTGCGTGGAGCGTTGGTGGGAGAGGTTATGTCTGAAAGACCGTCGACGGAGAGTGTTCGCAACCTGGTAACCTCTCTATCCCTTTCGACCAACTCATGGCAGATTTCTTTTCTATCAGATTCACACTTTGTTCTCTTTGGGTTGGGTATGGGGGACGTCGAGAAGCTGCAATTTCGATCATCTTGCAACGATGGCTGCACCGTGATCTGGAGATTAGTTTCTCCTTTTGATGGAGCCTTGCTGGAGAGACCTCCCCAGAGAGTGGGGAACAGGACGGTAAAACTGGAGATTGAGGGCCTACCTCTGCACTTGAGGTCAAAGGAGGTTGTGTTGTTGATGATTTCTGGCTTTGCAACAGTGGCAGAGGACGCGGACGTCGGAGTGCTGGAGGGGAATGGACTTCTGCTGAGTGTGAAGGTTGAGGTCTTCATCGTTGGTTCTATGCCTAACAATCTGATTTTGAGGTGCGGTGGTAGCTCCTGGATGCTGAGGCTGAATTTTGTGGTGGGTGATACTGTAGCAGAGCAATTTAAGTTGTCTAGATCTACAGCTGATGAGGAGGCAATTACTCAGGAGCTGTGCACGGCTCATGGGGATGAACCTCTAATTGCTGAGGCTGGTAAGGATCACTGTGATGGGGAGATGAAGGGGCTTCAGATTGAAGAAGAGGAACTGGGCGGTGGGGATATGGCAGAACTGTCACCCACAATGGCAGGGAATGCATTATCAATTGTTGTGGAGAATGAGGAGCAAGGGAATTTGGGTGCACAGCCTGGGTCTGTAAAGGGTCAACAGGACCTGCAGGAGAAGGAAGACCATAATTGTGAAGGGGGATCTCATGCAAAGAGTGGCAAGGGGAGATCACCGTATAGCCTGTGGCAGAGGAAATCAAAGGCTATTATACTGATGGATGAAGATGAGGTTGCGAAGGTCATGCAAGTGTGCAAATGCCATTCCCTTAGGAGAGAGGGATCCAGTGAGGGTTAATGAGGATTCTCACTTGGAACATGCGTGGGTTGCGCGATAAGAGCCAGAGGGCGTCCTTAATGAGATATTTGAGAGAATGGGGAATCGATTGTGCGCTCATCCAAGAGACACACATTGAAGGTAATTCTGATAGGCTATGGTCTGACTTGATAGCCTCAGGGATGAATGACTATGTGTAGACTGATGCAAATGGGAGGTTGGGTGGCATTGCTATTTGGTGGAGGAAGAGGTGGGCTCAGTGTTTGGAGGTTCACAAAGCCAGACATATGCTGACATTCAAATTTCAAATTCAACAGGGGCAGGAATATATTTGGATTACTGGAGTATATGGTCCTTGTAATGCATCTGCCAGGTAGGAGCTGTGGGAGGAGTGGTCTGCGGTGGCTGATTTGGTGCAGGGGGAATGTGGCTGACGGGTGGCGACTTTAATTGTGTGTTAATAGGGTCTGACAGACCAAATGGCAGCATGGACAGTTCGGGTATTGGCTTTCAAATGATGGCTCAATCTCTACAGTTGAATGAATATCCTTCCTCGGGTGTGGAATTTACTTGGCGCAATGGGAATGGGTTAGCTTCCAGGTTGGATAGATTCTTCGGGAATGTGGACATCCTTGTTAGATTTCAGTTGTCGAATGTGAGTGGGCTGAGCCGACCCTTTTCAGATCATACCCTGTTGGTATGGGACAGTGGGGAAGAAAACCAGGTTGGATCCTATTTCAAAATGAAACGTTCTTGGTTGTATGAATTGGGTTTTTACCAGATGATCAGCTCTTGGTGGAGAGCTAAAGAGGTCCAGGGGTCTACCACTACCAAGCTGTCAGCTAAGTTGGCAGGTTTGCGCATGATCCTGAAAGAATATGGTTCTACTGTTGGGTTGCTGAGGGGACAGAGGAGAAGGGAAGCTTTGAGTAAAATTTAGGAGCTGAACTCCAAGGAAGAAGTTGGCCAGTTGTCTGAAGATGAGTTGGCTGAAAGAAAAATGTGGCAGGGTGTGGTTCTCGATGAAGATCTAAAATAAGAAATCGATTGAAGGGAGAGATCCAGGCAGCTGTGGCTTAAGGAGGGGGATGCCAATACAAAGTTCTTTTATCTTGCAGCTAGTTCTCGGAGACGTGCTAATTTTATTTCATCTGTACAATGTGGTGGACATAGGGTCTCTTCTGATCAGGAGATTAAATCTGAAGCCATCAAATACTTTAGAGAGGCATCTCGAGCATTTAAGAGGGGGAATTGGAGATTGGAAGGAAATGTGGGTCCTAGGGTGTCGAGTGAACAAGCTAAACACTTGACGGCACCTATTACTGAATAGGAGACCTTGCAAGCAATCAGTGAATTAAATGTGGAAGGCTCTCCGGGCCCTAATGGAGTACAGGTTTTCTTTTACAAGGAGATGTGAGGTGTGGTGGGTAAGGAGGTGATGGATGTTATCAGAGAATTTGAGGTGGGGAATGCGGGATTTGAGAGGATTAACAAGTCTTACCTATTTCTTTTGCCTAAATTGATGGGAGCAGAGCACTTCTCTGAGTTTAGGCCGATTTCCCTCTCAAACTCCACCTATCTTATCATCAGCAAGACCTTGGCTAATAGGCTGAGAGTTGTTCTACAGGATCTGATTCATCCAGTGCAGGCTGCCTTCCTGCCCAATCGATCTCTTCAAGAATCCTTCATATTGGCTCAGGAAATGGTTAATGGATGGCATCGTAGGAAGTGCAAGGCTTTCATGTAGAAAGTGGATTTCCAAAAGGCCCATGATTTGATCTCTTGGTCGTACCTGTGGGAGATATTTAGAAGAAGAGGATTTCCCCCTCTCTGGATCCAATGGATGAAACCATGTATTACTACGGCTTCTTTTTCTCCTTTGGTCAATGGAAAGCCATGTGGAGCATGGATCCAACCTCAGGGGGGGGTTAGACAAGGGTGCCCACTTGCCCCATTGATCTTCAACCTTGGGTGGACGGGCTTGCAAGGTATGCCTGCAAATTGGCTGAGGTGGGTATTATTAAATCGTACTCACTGTCTAGCAGGGGAAACTTGGCCCCCATTTTACAATATGCAGACGACACGGTGTTTTTTGTTGAAGGATCCAGGTCTGAGGCACATGCTCTGGGGTTACTGGTAAAGATTTTTGGTGACATTTCAGGCTTATGTCTGAACAAGGTTAAATCGATTTTGATTTGCTTTGGCATGAATGAATAGGAATAGAGGGAGTTGGAGGGTGTTTTGGGGTCACCCCGTGCTAAATTGCCATTGAGATACCTTGGTCTACCTCTGAGGGCCACAAAACTGAAAAGATCATATTGGAATGTACTTTTTGAGAGGGTGTTTGGAAAATTGAAGGGCTGGAGCAATAGATTCTTGTCCAAAGGTGGAAGATTAATCCTACTCAATTCAGTCATCACAGCCATACCGGTTTCCCACTTCAGCATTTTTAAGGCTCCTAAATGTATTTGGAAGAGATTGGACACTATGAGGAAGAGGTTTTTCTGGAAGGGTGCTGGTCATGAGGGCAGATTCATGTAGCCCATCAGTTGGAATTGTATCTGCAGACCTAAGGAGATTGGGGGGTTGGGAATTAAAGCTCTCAAAGAATTCAATGAAGCCTCATTGCTGAAGTGGGCCATCAGAATTCTGGATGGCAAGGAGGGGCTGATGGAGGACCTAATCAGGGACTGCTATGGTGGTTCTAATAGCAGTTTGCAAAGGCTTCAGCCGAAGAAACCTTCTCCCTTTTGGTGGTCTATGATTTCTGCAGTCACCTGTTATTGGCATCTGCTGCAACCCAAGCTCGGAGATGGCAAAAGCTTCAGCTTATGGAATGAGCATTGGTCTGACTTGGGCCTGCTAAAAGAAGTCTATCCAAGGGTGTATGATGCTGCTGCTGATAAGGAAGCCACAGTTAGCAGCTTGTGGTCTCAGGAAGAGGGGTGCTGGCGGCTGGAAGGACTGCAGCAGTGCAGGCCTGGCACTCGCCTGTGGGAGGAAAGGCAGAAAATGATGGCGAGTCTACAGCAGAAGCAGCTTGTGAGTAGTGAGACTGATACTTACTGCTGGCAAGGCAGTTTTTCAGTGAAGCAAGCGTATGAGAAAGTTATTAGAGCCAATAGTGAGGTGGAACGGGACCCTATTGACAGAAAGATTTGGCTTCTGAAAGTTCCTCTAAAGGTTCAGATATTCCTGTGGCTATGAAGACGTGAAGGGTTGATCACTGGTGATCTGAGACACAGAAGGATGGGGACGGTTCTAAATGTCTGCCCTCTTTGTGGGTTTCATTCTGATAGCACATCACACATTTTTTCCTCCTGCTTGATCACGGATAAGATTTGGAGGTTGGTTTGTTTAGAACCCCTCCCATCCTGGGATTCATTATGGCAGAGGTTCATCACTCCTGATTGACCATTGGGGGCTATGGCAGCAGTGTTGTAGTGTGCGTGGAGGATGCGTAATGATAAGCTTTTTCAGGAGAGATCGGTGAGATGTGAGAATATTGTAAAGGAGTGCTGGTCTCTCATATATAGCTGGGCCTCATACCTGTAATTGCTTTTTTTGATATGGAATATACTACCCTCCGGATTGCTATTGGCTCATGATAGCATTCCTCAATGTTTCAAAAAAATAAAGTATTTGTATAATATATATATCATTTATATGTAAATAAGTTATAATGAGTATTTATATTAAGTTATACGGTATAGTATTATATATATGTATATATTGTAAAATTAATTATAATATATGTATATGTGTATAACCAAGCATGGACACTAGCTTATTGATGAGTCCATTTTAATGGACTAATAGTAAGCCTAAGTAATTCTCTTTTAACAATTTAGGTTTGTTAATAACTACACTAAGTTATAGAATAATTGTATGCATCATGATTTAATTCTATAACATTCTATGACTTAATGTATAATGATTATGTTCTTTTTATTTGCAGGAATAATATTCAAGAAGAATAAGGGTCGGGGAGCAATTTTCCCCAACAACCGGCAGACCTTTTCCCTTTCCTATGGCCAGTGTAACTCTTCTCCGACGTCCGCCAGTTGAAAATAGAAAGGGGATTTGGAAATCCCAGGATTGGCGCATGCGGGGAGAGAGAGGAGTTAAAGAGAAGAGGTGGAGAGAAGAACGAGGATCATCTTTTCCCCCTTGCGGGGAATTGCTTCACCGTGTAACTCGTGTGCACTGTGCCTGCACCTACCCCCTCACGCACCCACAAGCCAAGCACCATCAGCGCTCTCCTCCAACGCTGCAAGCGCTCATGCCTTGCAGCGCCTCTGCCCGCTCCGCCCTCTCCAGAACTAGTGCCTCCTCCTTCCTACAGTTCAGCGCACCCTCAACAACAGGCACTCTCTACCCGCCTTCACCCCACAGCTCCCGCACAGCCGCCTCAGCTGCCCATCTGCAAGCGCCCGCACGCCCATCAGCAGGCTCGGCACCGCTCGCCCACGCACCGCGCCCACAAGTGCTACCGCACCTGCAGCGGCCACTTCGCCCATCTGCAGGCCACAGCACCCGCACGGCCATCAGCAAGTGCGGCACCGCTCGCCCACGCACCACACCCACAGGCGCTAACTGCAGACCGCCGCGCCCGCACGAGCAGACCCACGCCACAGCCGCGACCACAGCAGGAACCTTCGCCGGTCCTCATCTCCTCTGCCGGCCGGCCGTCTCCGTCGACACCGCTACCACCATCGGAGAGCCCCCATCCTCGCCATCCTCCTGAGCCTCGCAACTGCCCCGCCGGTGCTCTCTCTTTCGCGAGGAGGACAGAGCAAATGCTCTATTTTCTCCACCATTAAAATTTACAGAAAATGCCATTGTCATGTTACTATTCATTTATTTTTTGAATTAATATAATGCTACACAATTTGCGTGGACACCCCTTGCTTAATTCAAAATTACATATAATTGATTTCTCCTTCTGAATGACATACAATCTAAGATATTAATTATAGTGTTATTAGTTAGGAGATTAACATTAACATTGTTTTTTATTACCAAGGTCATTATTTAGAATATTATATTGTGGTAATTTTTCATATGCACCCTCATCTTCTTGATTAATTATCTATATTGCAAATTTATGTGAGAAAAAGAAAAGCACGAAGTAGCATGCATATCTATTGAGTTTCCTGAATAAACGTGACACTATTTATTAATTTAAATAGGCTAATTCCTCCCTGTGGAGATGACCTAACTATTCGTGGTTAGATTCTGACAATTAAAATATTTTTGAAAAGCGATTTTCTACCACGCGATTAAATACAACGATACATAATTTTATGATAAAGTTTTAAACGAAAACAGAGATCGCTCTTTCACTTATATATATATATATAACTTATAATATTAATTACCGTATCTATTATGTAAACTAATATATTATGTTTTGGATACTTAATTATGTATTGAATGTGTACCTTAATATAAGTTAATCATGTATATTATTAAGTTAAGCTAATTTAACTTAATAATTTAATTAACTACTATACTAATTTATATTGTATTCTTCTAACTTACATTTTAATTTATTTTAATCACATTTATACCTATAATTATATTATATAATATTAAGTTTAAAACATGTAAATTATATAAATATATATGTATATTATGTATATAAGTCATATATGTATATATAGCATGTATATAATGTAAAAAATATAATTAAATAAGTTAAAATCCTTAATTATAATAATCAGTATGAATATTAACTTAATTATATCTTAATTATATGATATCAGTAGGTATATGTACTATAAGTCAACTTATATAAGTTATATTGTGTTTATTTAACACCTTATGTAAATATGTATAAAATTTGTAATTAAACTAAATAAAATCATTTAATTGATAACCTTATATATTAATTTAGTAATTATTCATTCAATTTGTAATTTCAACCCTTAATTGGACTTTAATTAAGACCATAAACTTATAAATAAACCACTACACTACATGCTTATAACACTGCTCATAATAATCCCACATTGTGGGATGAGAAATCGTCTCCTGTAGCCATTTTCCCGAGAGCAGGGGACGGGTTCCCTGGCGGGCATGCGATGCGCATGCTCGTCCGATATTTGCTACTGTGTGTGCATGTGACCTATAGTGTGTTGTGTGTTAGAATAGAGCCCACTAGGTTATGAACCACTAGAGGCATGGCCCTGTGGGGTGTCCTTCAAGCGCTACGTGGTGAATTATTGTTGAGTGGGTGTTACGACCGAGTTCTTGAATCCCTACAGGACCTGAGGATGGCTCGCCTCGACTAATCCCAAGACCTAGTCGTCCAACAAGAAATAACCAAAAGCAGGAAAATAAACCACATTCACACATGCCATATAACTAAGCAGAAGAAAAGTACGAAGCAATAAAGAAAGCAGAACAACCGTCTCAGTACATGCCACCACAACAACAACTAAAAGTGGAAAGGAAACAAAAGTAGTGGAAATAGTAAATTAAGTGTCCATTACTTACTACAACAGTAGAGAAAAAGAAAGTGCTGAAGAAAGACTATGGCTGGACTCGACTAGGCCCAACACCCTCTGCATCTGGAAACTTGGGTTGCTCAACTCCTGGTCCTAAACAATGTTATGAAAAGACAGAGTCAACGAACGCTGAGTAGAGTGGTGTTTGTATTATTTAAGTACAAGAACAGTAAACAACATATTTAATTCTCATTTCTATTTATCTCATTTCTATTTATCTCATTTATATGTTTTTGTTTCATCTATTTCTTAAAGTATCCAGATATTTCTTGATCTTGCATGTTTCTCGTGGGAACGATCCTGATTGCAATCTTTTCTGTAGAGTAGAAGGTACACATGGTGCTCTTCTGGCCGGGAATGTCCCCCATGGTAGTCCTACACCCAGTCAACCACCTCGAGGTCACTGTCAAGACGGAGCGGTGACTACGTCACGCGTGATAAGCGCACGGGTAGCTACCCCGTACTGACATGCGGTCAGTCATTTCCGCTAGCAGGTATGCCCAAAGTACAGCACGGAACAGTATAAGGCCTTGCCCTCTTAGAACAGGGGTCTCGCCCCTCCACAGTCTGCACACCCTCGTTTGACTACCCTAGTTTGCCCAGAGGGCCTAACAAAGTTGGTGTAGGGTGGCTAGCTGAACCCCAGGCCCCATGAGGTGTCTAGCTCCCTCCCTACACTAGTAGCATGCCTCGGTACCACGTACGCGAGGGCCAACTGGAGTCGGTGTAAAGTGGCTAATCCTAACCCCGGGTCTCAACCCAAGGGAGGCTAGCTCTACTCTACACTAAAAGGGGACAGTTGCTCTCCTTGGTACCACGTACTCAAGGGCCAGCACACTTCCCGCCTACATTCCAGATTTCATTTATCCACAGGAGTTCTACTCCTAATTCCCCATAGGGTTCATGCTCATGTTCACCTCATTATCCAGATCCAGATCTCATGTTTCATAATTCATTCCTCATCCATATACAGGCAGCTCGTGTTTTCATAATTCAATTCTCAATAACATGCAACTGGTGTTTTCACAGGTAATTTCTCAATTGAATACAGGCAGCTCGTATTCTAACATGCAACTCTTAATTATAATACAAGCATTTGCCAGCAATTTATCTTAATCATGCATCCAAGTAAACAGTACAACTCAAACAGGCTCATCCATTTTCTACCATAGGGTTCATTTCACATACTAGGGTTCCATTCGGCTATTTCAACCAAGCACATTCTTATTTAAATATTAATAACTGAATTAAACCACTCTACCGGGTAACACGGGAGGAATGGGGGCTTGTGCCGTAGATCCCGTCGTCACCGCGAGCCCCAAACATGCCACCGGCTGGTAACTTGTACCAGTGACTAATTACATTAGATGAGGTCAAAATAGTAGATACTCAACACGAATACATAGAGGAACTCGAGTGGAAAACAACGATACTTCGTTTGCGAAAATCTGATTCCGTTTAGGCCTTAAACAGGCCAAAAATGCGATTTCTGATCAAAATCAAACGTCTGGGACTCTTCCCAGACGTCTTAAAAGACGACAAAACTCATCTTATGTTCCCTGTAGTAGATTCACACATCCAGACCCCCTTTGCGACTGTCTGGGGATAGTTCCAGACGTCTGACAAGGTCTCTGTCATCTGGAAGCACCTCTGGATATCTGGTGATGTGATCAAACATCTAAAAGCACCTAGGAAAGTATTCCACGCGCCTTCCCAAAGCTACACCTGCAAACGTAGGCGCGGTCAGCCGACAACAACCCATGTGTTGCGATATGCATGGCGCAGGAAGATATGTACCTTGCGATATATGTGCTTTCATACGTCTGGCCTTAACTCCAGACATCCAGGTACCTCGCCAGTCGTTTGGACTCTACTCCAAATGTTTGATACTGGAAAACTTCCAGTATCGAGAGCTCCGCACAGCTCGCTCCACTCGCTCCTTCGCCCGCAGTGGTAGCTCCAGCCGCTGCAGGAGCTTGAGCATCTCCTTACCGACTCCTCCTCGAGCTCCACTGAGCTCCCGCAATTATCTTCCTCCTCCCCACTCTCACTCCCACGCACTCTCTAGCTCACGCTCCTCCCCACTCTCACTCCCTCACCGGTGGCTCGCCTTCCTTACCACGGCTACAGTAGAGGTGGAGGGAAAGATGACAATCGCAGGAGAAGGTGGAGGTGGCGGTGGCTGTGGTGTGAGGAGAGGAGATGAGAAGGGAGGGGTTTATATAGGACAGGGTTTAGGGTTTGGGTGAGGGTGCGGGGAGAGAGAAGGGCCTCTACGCGTCGCCCGCTCGCAGAGCACAAAGTGCAATACGAAAAATTTCACTTTCAGACGTGTGGGAACGTGTCCTGACGTCTAGACAAATGTCTGACTGAAAGTCCAGACATCTTAAAAGGCTAAAAAGTAACGAGTCATTACAGTGGGCCTAGTAGCATCTGCTCCAGTTCATCTGTTCAGACTGTGCGAAATACCCACCAATCTTTTTGTGCTATGTGTGGGTTGAGTTAAGTTAAAATAAATCTAGGTGTTGAGTGTGTTGTGTGGGCTCTAAAATTAGCTAAGTGTCTGTGTGCATGTGTGAGTGTTAGTGTGCAATATATAGATAGGCAGTGCTATATATTAACCAAGTATTTAATGTGTCAGTATGTTATATGTTAGTATTTTGTGTGTTACGTGTTTGTGTTACGTATGTGTAGAAGTTATATATATATTTAAGTATTATATATATGTGCGTATGTTGTGTGTGTGTATGTTAAGTATATATTGAATACAATGTTAGTTATATATTAAGTATAAGTACATGACTATGAGTGCATTTATATTTTTATGCCTTGATTGTATATAGTTTTTAAGGCACTATATAATATTGTACATAGTATGCTTTGTTGCAATTAAATAGATACTTAGTTTGTATATAGAGATTAGTTGTAAATAATCTAGTTTAGATTATAACTATTTTGGTGCCTTGTGAGTACATAGTTTTAAGGCATTACCTAATATTGTATATAGTTAGTTAAATGTAGATAAGTAAATAGTATATAAATATAAATAATACTTAGTCTATTATTTTGTCTTGTCTTTGTTTAGAGTTTCTTTTAAGACAAGATTTGTGTACATAAACCTTCTCTTTTATTTGATTCATTTGTATATAGTTTAATTTATATGTGTTTTTTATGCCTTTATTTTATATATATTCTTGAAACATTGTTCATTAACACTAATTTACTTGTTTCTATTTGTACATAATTAACTATGATTAGTTTATTCTTTGATTGAATTGACTCTAATTCATTCATTTGTAAATAAAACTGACATTTTTGGATTAAAAGTTAGATTTTGGATAATAGAGAGTGATATATATCAAAAACTGCCTTTCAATGAATAACCAAGAATAAACCAATAAAAATTTAATATAAATAAAATGACATATGTTTGGATTGTGATACTATACTACTATAGTGATAATTAACCCTAATTAACATGTGATCCAGATAGTTGATCATTAGCTAAGAGGACACTACGTGCAAGTCATGACTCTCGGGAAATCGCAATGAGATCTCTGCACACCTTCCGAGGAATTGATATGGAACAAATGTGACTATAATATCGAGGGCCACACACCATTGAGATAAATGAGAACTAACTGAAAAGTAAATTGATAAGAAATAATGGAAATAACAAATCAGTACCCCTCTTTTCTACACTTTGTAGTTATGTTACTTTTCTTTACTTGTACTACTCTACTCAGTGTCGCTAACGACTACTTTGGGCTCCATACCCAAATACCGTTGAGTAGTTGGGAGCGACTATGCACCAAGCAATAGGTGCGGGATCTAGTTCAGTTCCCGCAAATGATCTATGATGCTTAGCGTCATTTTATCGTCTAGTCATTTTTTCATCTCTATTTTCTTGGTTATGTAGCAGACAATTTTTCAATATCTTTCTCTTTCCGCTTTTAGATTTGTGGTTATGATTACTGTGGACATCATTTTATGCTTCATTTTCTTATTGCAATGCAATATGATTAATTGTTTGGCTATGTTTATATTTTATGATCATATATTGGGTGACTGCAATCCTATTTTAGTTGATTTTCGTAATCAACCACCTACATTCCATCAGCCTAATTTGCATAACGGGGCTTAGGTCATCACACTATTATTCTTCCTTTTATGGTTTTTGCCAACATCATTACAAATAAAAAGATTTTGTTTAAAATGAAAATCTAAATGCATTTTATACAAACCATCCACCAAGTTACCAGAAGCAATCAACTTTGCATCCTTGAAGATTTGAAAACTAAAATCTTCAATTGAAAACTTGTAACCAACTCTACAAAGTCTCGATATTAATATCATATTTCTAGAAAAGTTCGGTACATAAAATACATTTTCTAAATCTACTGTATATCAAGAATCCAAAATGAGCCTTAACGTTCCAACCACCTTGACATGTGAACACATGCAATTCCCCATGTAGACACTTTGCTCATTTCCCCATGGCCTCCTTCTGCTCAGAAAGCCTTGCATGGAGTTGGCAATATGGATTAAAGTACCAGAGTCAATCCACAAATTATTTGAAGATGCATCAATTAAATTTGATTCATGACATACATGACATTGATATTTACCTTTCCTAGCAAGTCATTCCTTGAACTTGGAGCATTCCTTTTTAGCATGTCCAGGTTTCATACAGAAGAAGCACTTTCCTTTCTTAAAAGTAATTGGCTTCTTCTCCAAATGCTTATCTCCTTCTTCCATTTATTTCCCTTCTTACGAGTGACCAAATGGGCACTCAACCTTCTCCTGCTTGAGCTGATTTTCCTTTTGTACACTGTTACGACCTGATCCCAACTCCCTACAGGACCTGAGATCAACTCGCCTCGACTAATCCCAAGACCCAATCGTCTGACAAGAAATAACCAAAAGCAGAAAATATACCACAACCACAAATGCACTATAACTAAGCAAAAATAAATAAGAGACAGTAAGCGAAAACAAGACAAGAAAACTAAAACATATTACATGCCACAGGCAGAAGAGTACTATAACATACCTAGCCATCACAACCAAAATAGAGAGAAATATAACATCAACGGAATATAACAAAGATAGCTAATAGGCTAAAAGTACTCACTACTACAAAAGAGCTCTGAAATGGAAAAGTAACAACTAAGGCTGAGCTTAGCTGGGCGTAGGACCCTCTGCAACCGGTGGCGCTGGCTGCCCAACTCCCTGACCTGAACATGGTTATACAATCCGTGGTCAGCTAACGCTAAGTATAGTGGTGGTTAAGCAATTTACATGCAATTTAACAAAAGAAACAAGCAAATACTAATCATTCATTTCCATTTATCTCAACTAGGTGTTTTTGTTTCTATTATTCTAATAAGGATTAACAACATTTCTTAAGGGAACGATCCTGTTTGCAGTTTATTCCGCGATGTAGGATGTACACGTTGCACTCTCCTGGCTGAGAGCCCCCGTGGTAATCCTACACCCAATCTACCACCTCGAGGTCACGGTCACGACGTAGCGGTGACTACGGTACGCGTGATAAGCACACAGGTAGCTACCCTGCACTGGCACGCGGTCAATTGTTTCCACTAGCGAGTGCGCCTAAACGTATAGTACAGAACAGAACAGGGCCTTGCCCTCTCAGAATAGGGGTCTCGCCCCTCAACAGTCTACGTACCCTCGCCCGACTATCCCGGTTTGCCCAATGGGCCTAACAAGAGTCGATGTAGGCCAGTCCTAACCCCAGGCCCCATGGGGTGGCTGGCTCCCCCCCTACACTAAAGTAACAAGAGTCAGTGTAAGGGGCCATTACTAACCCCAGGTCTCAATCCAAGGGTGGCTAGCTCCTCCCTACACTAAAGTGACGGTAGCTCTCCTCGGTACCACATACACGAGGGCCAGCTCACTTTCCATGCAAAAGGTACAGTTGCTGTAATGACCCGGTTCCCGAGCCCCTAGGAGACACGAGAACCGGACCGACTCAACTAATTCCAAGACCTAGTCGTCCAACGAGGAAGTAACCAAAAGAGCAGTAAAATAAACCACATTCAACATGAATATAACTAACAGTAAGAAAATACAGCAGCAAGGAAAGAAACTACTACAATATATACCACCACAACAGTAAAACAACATTCATAACTAAATATGAACTGCAGGTAAAGAAAAGTACAGCAGAAACAAGAACTACTCACTATAACGGAACAAAAAGAGGTACAAGAAACAGTGGTAAGTCTACTGGACCCTACTCGGCCCAGCGTCCTCTGCAGCCGCTGACCCTGGCTGCTCAACACCTGGTCCTGAAAAAGCTAACGAGTGTAACACGTCAGCAAAACGCTGAGTAGAGTGGCAACTAACTAAAGACAACAGTAGAGTGTACAGTAGCTGTTATGTTCGATTACTTTCTTTATTCACATCTTTCAATTGTCTCACTATTTCATTTATTCCCCAGATCTTTTTCTTGATCTAGAATGTTCCTCGTGAGAACGATCTTGATTGCAGTCTTTTCCAAAAAGTAGAAGTAGCACGTGGTGCTCTCCTGGCCGGGAGAGTCCCCCGTGGTGATCCTACCCTCAGTCAACCACCCCAAGGTCACTGACAGACGTAACGGTGACTACGGCACGCGCGATAAACGCACAGGTAGCTAACCCGTACTGGCACGCGGTCAGTCATTTCCGTTAACGGGTGCGCCCAAAGCACAGCACAGAACCAGTCCAGGGCAGAGCCCTCTCAGTCACAGGGGTCCAACCCCTCCACAGTAACCAAATCGAGGCCTTGCCCCTCCACAGTCCGCGCACCCTCGCTTGACTACCCTGGTTTGCCCCAGCGGGCCTAACAAGTCGGTGTGGGAGGCTAGCAGAACCCCGGGGCCCGTGGGGTAGCTAGTACCTCCCTACACTAGTAGCTCTCCTCGGTACTACGTACGCGAGGGCCAACAAGTCGGTACAGAGTGGCCAGTCCTAACCCCGGGTCCCTGGGGCGGCTGGCTCCGCTCTGCACTAAACAGGGGGACAGTCGCTCTCCTTGGTACTCCGTACTCAAGGGCCAGTTCACTTCCCCAATACTATTCCATTCACTTTCCAGGAGTTCTACTCCTACTTCCCCGTAAGGTTCCATCCTTTTTACTCAAACATCCAGGTTTCACTTTCCAGTTTCACATTCTTACAACCCATGTTCTCAACCACGTTATTTATTCACAACAGGCAGCTGTTAATTCAAATTACAGGCAGCTTTGTATCTCTTTCCATTTTCCAGAACTGCAGTATTAAACATTCCACTAGTTTTCCCATCCTAGGATTCATGCCATATCCTAGGATCTATCATACAATCTAGTTTTCCAGCCCTAGGATTCATGCAACACCTAGGAGCTATCATTCCATCTATTTCTCATTCCTAGGATTCATGCAATGTCCTAGGTTCTATTTATGGTTCCATAATTTAACAGATTTTATTAATAACTTAAAGCCACTCTACCAGGTACAACGGAAGAAATGGGGGCGTGGTCGGGAATCCTGCGTGCCTCCGCGACCTTCGAGACTGCAACAGAACGGGGTCCTATCACAAGGATCAAACACAAGGAGTATCTCAAAACAGTGTATAGCTACTGTAGACGGGTAGAGGAATTAATTCTGAAAAGAACGCAACTCGAATCACGGAAAACGGAACCCAAACGGGCCCTAAACGGGTCAAAACGACGACACTATGCAAAATCAGACGTCTAGAACTTCTTCCAGACGTCTTAAAAAGTGGATCAGAGAATTACCTTGTTCAGCGTGGTTTCCCAGACGTCCAGAAGTCTGCGGGGACGTCTGGCCTAGCTCCCAGACGTCCTATTGTCACCCCGGACGTCTGGAGGTCTCTCCCGCCGTATGGTACAACAGCCAGACGTCTGATTCGCGTTGGATGGCGAATCACCGAGCCTGCGCACACCCATCTCCCTCCCTTAATATGGTCAGTCGACAGGAAGGAAGAAGAAGATGGAAAACTCACCTTTCAGACGTCTGGAAGGTCTTCAAGACGTCTCCCTCGCCGTCTGGCTATCAACCCGGACGTCTGATTCTGGAAATTTTTCCAGAATCAGGGCGCCACCCGGCCTCCGCTCGCGACGCCACCCGCGTCGCACCTCGCGCGCCTGCTGCTCAGACCGCAGCAATCCCCCCTCCGCACCCCCTGCGCCCTCCGTCGGCCGGCCCTAGCAGCCCTGGCGAGCTCGCCCTCATGGCAGAGCTCCGCTCTCGCATGCAGCACCCCCTCCGCGCTCACTGCGGCCGCCGCTGCCGCCCTCACGCTCACTGGCTGAAGAGAAGAGGGAGGAGACGGTGGAGACGACGGGAGGGAGCGCGTGGCCTTTTAAGGCCGCGCGAGAAGGAGAGAGAGGACGCAGCAGGTGTCTACAGCCGCAGAGAAAGAGGGAATAAGAGAATATCCCGTCTGCGTGCTCAGGCGCGCAAACGACCCGCGCGTGTCGAAATTAATGAATTTCCAAACGTCTGGAAACGATCCCAGACGTCTGGTCAGTCGTCTGGATGTGATCCCAGACATCTGGTCCGATGTCTGGGCCACCTCCCAGACGTCTTAAAAGACGTCTGGGGCACGCGTTCGTTACAGTTGCTCTCCTTGGTACCGTGTACTCAAGGGTCAGCTCACTTCCCTTCTATATACGATATTCATTCCATATACGTGAGTTTAAGACGTCTGGGGCACGCGTTCATTACAGTTGCTCTCCTTGGTACCGTGTACTCAAGGGTCAGCTCACTTCCCTTCTATATACGATATTCATTCCATATACGTGAGTTCCTCTTCTAGTTTCCCTGTAGGATTCATGCATTGTATTTATTTCATTTCATTTCACAACCTGCATATCTCGTTGTTGACAAATTGATTCTCAACCATATAACAGGAAGCTTGTAATTTAATAACTGAAAGAAGCATCATATCATGTAACTATTCATTTGCTAGCATTAAGAGTTCTAACATACATTTTAGAATTAAATCACGTGGCTCAAGCAATGTTCATTCACTCAATTCTGCCCAAGGGTTCATTTCATCTCCTAGGGTTCAATCAATTCACTCTAAAATAGCATGCACTTGATTAATTAATTCATAATATTGAGAAAGCCACTCTACCGGGATATAAGGGTGGAATGGGGTCTTGAATCGTAGATCCCATCGTCTCCGCGGGCCCTGCATACTCTACTAGCAAGAGACCTATTGAAATAGCGATCTTCATTTTCGATAAAAATTTTAACATAAAATGACGTCGTTATAGTTCGTGCGTGGTAGAAAATCGCTTTTCAAAACATTTAATTATTCAAAATATAACCACAAATATAGTTAGGTCATTTCCACAGGGAGGAATTAGCTTATTAAACTCATGAGTGGTGCCTCTTTTATTCGGAAATCTCAATAGATTCATATGAAACTTATTTCCAACATAAGTTCTCAATCTAAATAATTAATCACTAATGTAGGTGTTCACATGCAAAATCACCACAATATAATATTCTATTAAATAATGATCTTGGTAATGGTAATCAACGTAAATACCAATTTCCAGTAAAAGCTTCCTTGTTCGTTGTAATCATGTGATATATTCAATATAATTTATAAGATACTCAGCCATAAGTAATTTATCAAGAATGGGGGAATGTTTATGCAAATTCGATGCAATATATTAAATCAGAAAATAAATGAATAGTAATCCGGCAATGGCATTCACCGTAATTTTTAAAATAGAGAAAATAGGGGATTTCGTCTCTCTCCTTCATGCTCGCGCGGGGAGGCTTTGTCAGAGGAGCTGCTGCGGATGATGATGCAGTGGAGGATGGCCTTTGCAATGGTATAGGAAGCATGGCCAGCCGAAGCACTGGCGGTCGACGGGGCGAGGTGTGCGAAGCTCGGTGGGTGAGGCATGCGCGTGGTGGCAGTCAGCGAGGAAGGGGTCAGCGTACTGTGTGCAGATCCCCGGTGGTGTTGTCATGGAGAACGGGTGGCCGGAGATGGGTGGGACTCATGGAGTTGTGGTTGCAAGCTTTGGGTTCTTCTTGCATAAAGAGTTGCATAGGGCACATGGAAAGGAAGAAGAGGAAGAAGAAGAAGAAGGGGCGGGGTTGGGTTTGGCTGCGGGTGTTGGTGGTGCTTGCAGCGAGGGAGATGAAGATTTGTAGCCGGTATGAGGATGGTGGAGGTGATGTTGGGTTTTTGTGTGAAGAAGGTGATGAAGGTGGTGCTGGATGGTGTTTGTGGCAGTAACGGTGTGCACGCTGTTACCATGCACACCACTACGACGAAGCGCAAAGGTCGGTACGTGGAGACGTGGTGGAGAAGCTCATAAAGGTCCCACAGTGTACACTCCTGATCACGATGCCGGCTGCTTCTGTGGCGGCGAGGATGAAGAAGTCCCTGCCAGGGGGAGAAGGAAGATGATGGGTGGACGCTACTTTCCTTTTTGAACAAAAATCCTCAATTTCCTTTGGCCGCAAGCATCTCCAACGACTCACGAAGATCGTGAGTGGTTGGAACGACAGATAAGCACGGGTGATTCTTCATCAGACGTCTGATTATCACTCCAGACGTCTTAAAAAATGTAGAAGTAGGAGTTTGTGATGGCGATTCCCAGACATCTGACCTTGTCCCCAGACGTCTTATAGACGCAAAAATAGATGTCTGAACTCTTCCCCCTAGCCTACATTCATCAAATCAATTATGTTACCATATCATATGTTATTAAGTGTAAAATTGATGCATAAAATTATATGCAGACTAAGATGAATTGCCATATAACTCCTAATTAATTAACAAATAAGAGTAACTAATTAAAGAGTACTTAGACTGAATAATGATCTACTAAAGTGGACTTATCAAATGTTCCCATGCCTAGGTTTTGCTAGTCCCTAGCAGAAAGTGAAAAACAATGGAAGTAACCAAAAGATTTCTTTTCTTATTCCAAAAATTTAGAGATCCAAACAAATGCTAAGTGATAGTAGCTTAGGCAACGGATCCAAGTGAAAAACCAACCTATATTTAAAGTTCGTACTTAACCCTTGGTAAACATTTTATTAGGATGGACAACTACTTCCCTCAGGGATAAATTAGAAAATAATCTGTAATTTGACCCTGTCTTTCTGGCTTAGGTAGGAGATACAGAAACAAATTAATTTATATTTAGTGGCTCCCACTCATCTGGTGCTACCTATAGTCTAGTATTGTAGACTCTAGATCTCTAGACTATCAAACAAGTCAACCCAGAGAGAGTCTAAAAATTGTGCTCTCTTTGCGTTCCCTTGCGCCTACTCACTCACTCTTTTCTTTTTCTTGTTTTTTTTCTAAGATCACATAATTTACCAGATTTTATACATGTACTCGATGATTGGTAGCTGAAATGGTGTGGGACAACCGGGTTTTATTGTTATAACGTTGTAGTATAGCCAGTTATTACCAACATTTCAAATATATAAATTTTTTACTCGGAAAATAAAAGAGTTCCCGAGGTCGAACTCAGGGAGCAAGTTGTATTCTAGAGATATACATGTTTCTTTTACAAAAAAATAAAGAAAGAGAGAGGGAAAGAATTTGTTGTTCTCTTTGTTTTCTCCTCGTGATGTTCTTCTTTCTTTCTTTCTTCAGATCTCCTTTGTTCTGCAGAGGTGATGCTCCTCTTTCTTTCTTCAGATCTCCTTCTTCTTCTTCCTTGGTTTCTGTCTTGGCCTCTCTTCTTCTTTTTCTGCAGTCTCTTCTGTGAAGGTTTCTTCTTCCTCGGCTCTGCTGTACTTCTTCTCTGCAGCCTTTCCTCTTCTTCTGCCTTGCTCAGCCTCTTCTTTAGAGTTTCTTCTTGTTTCTCCTCCCTGCGGCTAAGTGTCAGCTTCTTCTTTTCTTTTTCAGCCAGGGACGTCACCCCTCCTTTCTTTCTTCTTTTCCCTTCAGGCCGTCGTCTGATTTCCAAATCAGACGACTTAAACTGCCTGTTGCTACAGTCAGCTTCCTTCTTCTTCCGCGGTTCTTCTTCTTCACCTGTGCCTGCACACTTCAGAGTTTTTCGTCAGAGGCAAAACCTACTCTACCCTCCCCCCCCCCCGCGTCTCTCTCTCTCTCTGAAACCACTCTTGGGAAAGCTCTCCCAGAGCTGCCGGGTAACCGGGTTCGGGTCAGGCCCGGGTCCAGGCCCACCGGCGTGCGTGGTGGGCGAGGAGTGCAGGTCAGTCTTAAGTCGGGTCGGGTCGGGTCAGGTCCGCGGGGCGTAAGCGCGGACGAGACCGGGTAACCGGGCGGGTGAAGGGGACCTCACCCCGTGTGCTGAGGCAGTAAGCCTCCAGCACTTTTGCATCTTATATCGCTACGCCTCTTCAGGCTTTTCCGAGGTGGGACTAAATGTCCCACCTCAATTGCGCGCCCGCAGCGGGGAAATCAGCGGGAGATTGCGGCGTCACGCGAAGCTTTCTGCCTTAGCTGCGAGCCTGGTGTTTTGCCAAAACGCCTCGCAAGGCCTGGGAGTTGAATCTGGGCGTGGCGCTGAGCGTGGCGCGCCTGTAGCTGCAGGCGGAAGCAGTTCCTCCTGCGCGGCAATGGCGGCGGAGGTCGGGTGGCCTGTTCACAAGAAAACGGCCTCTCGGCCTAATCAGAAAGTGCCAGGAGCTTCGCCAGGGTGCGGCGGAGCTCGTGTGGGTGGTGGCGAGGCGCGGGGCGGCGTGCAAGGGCTGCCCTAGGTCGGTCTGTGGGTCGGAGGATGGGTTTGTTGGGGGAAGCGTTACGGAGGTGTGGAGTGGCAGTGAAGGGGTGGGGGGTGCTCAGTGTGATGAGGCGGAGGTGCGGTGAGGGTTGGCGAGCCGTGTGGGTTGCTGAGGTGATGGGAGCGGCTCGCCGGAGGGTGGCCGGAGACGAAGGGGTTGACGATGGTCAGGGTCGGTCGAGGGCTTAATTGAATAAATTGAAAGCGGGGAAAGAAAGAGGAGAAGAAGGGGAGTAGTTCTAGCTTACTTGCAGGGACGAAAGGGGGAGGAACAGGGCGACAGTCGTATCGACTGTCGCCGGAGAAGACGATGCTCAGGGAAAGGGGCGGCGGCGAGCAGAGAGCTGGAGAGGCGCCAGCTGGGTGCGGCGTGGCGCGGGAAGAGCAGGGGAGGAAGTCTCTGCTGCTGGTATTGCGGCAGAGCGGAGAGGTGGAGGGGGAGGAAACCGCCGGAGCTGGTGAGCGTCTGCCGGAGAGAGAAGAGAGGAAAGTTGGGGATTTTCTCCGTCAGATCCAGGCTGCCCTGGTCGGTGGAGCAACGGGGGGTATTTATAGGGATCAAACAGGGAGGAAGGCGGAGGGAGACGACGTGTCTCCCTCGCCGGAGGATGGCCGGAAACAAGAACCCATACCGTCCGTGCGTTCGCACGGCCGGTATGGTGGGTTACAACGACCAGGGGGGTGTCCCTGCGACGGCTGACGACGCAGGGCACCCCCGGTTTACTTGCCAGGTCCCCCACCTCACCCTGCGCGGCGCCATGCTCCGCGCAAGGTCGCCGGAGCATGGTGCTGGCAGGTTTTGCAGGGGGGACCTGATCGCAAAGAACGAAGGAGAGTTAGGGGCCAAAATGCGAGGGTTCAAAAGTTGAGGGCCAAAGAGTAAATATATGAGGACCAAAGTGTAAAGTCGGTCAAGGAGGTTTCTTCTTAGGCTCAAGTTTTTATACATGACTAATTAGGACCTAAGGAATCTGATGGTGAATTTCATTTCCATATTAAACCTTGTTTGACCGGTCAATTTACGCAAAAATCCAAATTAAGTTATTAATTGGGCATGGTTCTCAATGTAGGTCAAAATGGGTTCTGAAGGCCAAATTGAAGGTTCTAAACCCTGGAGATTATTTTTCTATGAATTTTAGAGGGTTTATTCTATTTTTACTTTGCCTCGAACCTTGTGAATTGAAGTGGGTTGTTTTAGGGTTGCAGATTATCATTTAGTTTCTTGGAATTGTTGTAGCCCTTGCTAGATCATTTCATCCCACTCTTATTCTTATTAAGCTGCTTTGACCTATGTTTGGGCCCTGAATTACCCTGTATGCAGATTATACTGGTAAAATTGCATTTTTACCCCTTATGACTTGTTTTCTTCTCAAACTCAGGATTCTCTGAGTTAAGCCTTTCCTTGAGATATGTAGGAGCTTTTATCCTTTGTATTAGGTCAAAATGAGCTAGTTATGGCTCATGATGAGGTTCTCATCAGTAGCCTCACCTGACATTCACACGTTAATTAAAGTTCTAATAATCCTACAACTAAGAAGTCCTCAACCAGAATTCGGGCGATCAAAAATACTGAAAAATAGGTATTGGTCATATTTGGTGGATCGCAAGGAGTGTTTTTATTACCTCAATGATATGGACACCTAATAGAATTGACACCTAAGACAGTTATAACTCAAACACATTTTTTCATATATATTTTTTTTTCTTTCTTTCTTTTTTATTTTTTTTATATATTTCTTTTCTTCTTCTTTTTCTCTTTTTTCCTTTCCTTTTTTTTTCTCTTTTTCATAACTCAACACAACACGATGCAGACTTTTATTCATGAGGCATTATTAGGGATGATGATGGTCAAGAGGATATTGTGTAGCTTATTTGGTGGAAGTGCCTACTCTCGGCACCGGAAAAGGATGGATAGGACAAGCGTATTTCTGATCTTTGACACCACTACCCTCCTTCAGCCGAGGATTCTATGAAGGACGGTCGTAACCATCCACCATAGTCAGTTTTATTCAGACTCAATCTCTGTGTATCTGGCTTATTTGGTGACTCTCAAGAATTCACACACTACTTGCACACAGGAACAAAGAGTGAAAACTATGCCTAACTCTGAGGTATCATCATCTAATTATCCAGAACTTAAGAGTTCTTACACTAGACTTAGCGCACCAGTAATCTCTCTACTTTCTCCCCACAAACAATAGTGGATCTTATAGAAGATAGTTTGCCTGACTCCCTATTAACTGTCCAAGGGTTTAGCAGACTAAAAATGCTTATTAGTTTTCTTCAAAGATCCATTACCCAATCTATGAGCAAGTGAAGTAAATGTACTGAATTCTAAACTTAAGAAATAATTTAAGAAAATCTTCAATGACACCTCCTTGACAAAGATGTTTTGCTAGGGCTAAACAATTCAGCTCAAAAGAGATTTTTTTTCTAATGCACCTAACCTAAATGCATGAATACTTCCTAAAATGCCAAATGCACCCCCCCATGCCTAAATCCTACAATTGTAAAATTAAAACAGGGGGAGAAAGGAAGGAAATCACCTAATGAGGCATTATTCTGGACGTTGGGTTGCCTCCCAACAAGAGCTGCATTTTCTGTCGGCAGCCAAACTTATAGGTAAACTATAAGTCTAGTTCCAAACAAAAAGGGCTATGCCCTAAAAATATGCGTAACAGTGCAAGCCTAGAAAATAGGTAGCCACGGATGTTGGCGAGCTGATGATGCAACGTTATCCCAAATGCTCGCTAGAAGACATGAAAGCAGAGAACCTCGTAAGCTACCTGGGGAGGTCTAGGAATAACAAAAGGAACATGAGAAGGGACTTCCCGAAATGGAATAGGACGATAACAAGGATCCTCCAAAGCAAGAAGGGTTTTAAAAGATATAAACATAATAATTTCAAACCCTTGAATGGCAAGACTAAAAGTACAAGCATGAATCCACACTCGCCATTCTACACGAGGATGTACTGGCCTGATATTCTCCCTAAAAGAAAGAATGTATATGAGCAGAGACCTGAGCCAAGGATTGGTTAGGGAGTGTAAGGGTTGTTTGTGGTGTTGGGTGGTAATGGTTAAGTCCAAGGAGGGATTAGTTTGTGTCTAGTCAACAATTTAGATTCTGTATTATTCTCCTTAACAATTGTAGAAAAATTCACATCACCCTGCCTATCATTAATGATTTCCTCAAGAATCAGAGTCATATTTTCACCTTCCAGTGAATCAATGGTGGACTCCAAATCAAATTCCTTTGATGGCAAGGTTGAAGCAACAGAATCATTATCATTAATTTCATCCCTGGATTCTTTTGGTTCACTTAAATTTTTGTCGGGGTGTATATGTGATTCACCAGTAAAGAGAGGAGTTGATTCAGTATCCTCAATTATTTCTAAAGGAGGATCAGTCTTAATGTTTTGGAGTAAGCCTATATCACTTAATTCTTTGTTCTCCTTGGAGCATAAATCCTTAATTGATGTGTATTATCCCCGAGAGTCTGTCCTAGGCTTCTTACTATTGTGTTCGTCCTCCAATATCAACTCCTAGTTTTGCAGAGGATGACTCTCAAAATCAAAATAAGGGAGGAATCCAGATTTCACCAGATTATTTATATCCTCAGGGGGTAAGTCCTCGAATAACACATAATCCCCCTGTGATTCACTCCAAACTCTAAGTTTGGGTTCCTTCATTAGGTCATCATCCTCCTCTAGAATAGACTCTTTGTATCCCTGAGATCAAAAGTAATCCAATTCATCCTCCATTCCCTTAGGGTCATCAGGAAGTGATCGATCGAGAAGTGATCAATCGAGAAGTGATATGACTAGCACAACCTTGACTTGGGTCATCAGGGGTAAGAAAAATATTGTCAATTGAGTCAAGATCCTCAGATGGTACCATCTTCCCGTCCTTTTCACTCCAATATATCTCGGGTGGATAATCGCTAGGGTCATTCTCCTCTAGTGGCCATGTCTCATGGGGAGAGTCTGAGTGATAGCTACTCAAAACGGGATCCCTATTATCATTGGTTTCCTCAGAATTATTTTAATGACTACGGTTGTACGGGTAAGGATCATAATCAATAGTAGGAAGGTAGCTAAGTTGACTAATTTCCTCATTCAGTCGTTGACTATTCCACAACATCTCTCTCATAGACTCCATCATTTCTTTTTGTTGTTTTTGCATTTCTATCACAAAAGAGGAGAGACTACTACTATCAGATTATGGAGGATAGTCAATCTCAGGCTCTGGTTGCCTAGGGGTATCGGTCCAACCTCGATAAGGAAAATCATGAAGGATGGGAGGGTTGGATGTTTGCAAACTGGAAAATTCCACTCCCAGGCTCTGCTCAAAAGTGGAAGTTATCGGGCCAGTACTCCCAGGATAGGAATACAATTGATCCCACGAATTGTCATTGTACCCATCAAAGGATGGATACGCTCGGGGCATGGGATTCTAGTTAAAATGATAGGAGTAAGGATAGTCCATTTCTTTAAATCAAACTGGTTAAACTCTCTTAAGACTTAGAAGAAATTAGAACAAAAGCAGAAACTTTCTAGAGAGTTCTTTCATTGCCAAAACAAACGCAAATACAGTGGGATCTATTTTTAGTAGATTCTAGGTCTTAGAATTAAGTGTTCAGTTGGCGGCCAAACAAGTTTTGCAAGAATTACGCTTCCTAAGCCGACCTTCATTGGTTCCTACAACCTACTCGCAAGGGATGAAAGTCTCGAATCGAGCCCATGCACGAGAAACCAAAGTAACTTGGTGGATAGGCTTGTTGATTTCTGACTAACTTCCCTTGTGGTACAAAAGAGGAGAGGTAGAAATTTATCTAGTGACCTTATGTGTGATGTGCACAGTGTCTCAGGTGTGCAACACAGGTTCACATTTTGTATTTTACAATCTCTCAATCATATCCTTTTGCACGCAATTTAAAGTCACTGATTTTAAGGTCTAACCTCTTAGCAATCCTAATTTTTAACGTGACCACTGAATTAATTAGATTCAAGCACGTTAGTGGTCTTGAATTTAAGTCCAATGCTGATGCATGACAGGTATTTGATGCTTAAGAGAAGATGCACTTTACTCCAACCTTCTTTGTGCAAGATGTCTACAATGCAGAAATATAAATTAGATGCTGCTCATTCAATCCTAGATGGTCACCCTATTGATATGCATCTTCTAGCAAGCGGTTCAAATATTTATTTATTTATTTATTTATTTACTTATTTTTAATAATAAGCAAATAAACCTAATCTAACTAACTAACATGCAGTTCAAATAATTTAAATAAACCTATAATCTAAATAAAATGGGAACACGCTCCCAAAAAGACGGTCCCGCATACAAGAGTGTTAAGAAATAAAAAGCACTGGGAACACGTTCCCAAGAATACCCAACAAGGGTCCACACGACAGAAATAAAATGCTAATATCTATCTAGCCTAATCTAAATCTAAAAGAAGCAAACAAATGTCTCTGGTTGTCGATCCTCCTTCCACATGTGTGGGATCAAGGCCCATGTGCTCCTGTTTCTACTCTCTAGGTGACATCAAGGTCCACCAAAAATATCCCCTCCGTCGTGTGCTCCCGTCGCGTTCGTTTAATTTTGCACGTAAACAGAAACAAGGTCAACAATTCAGAAAAGCTTCAGAAATAGCATAAAATAATATAAATTTTCTGAAAAAATTAATAGGCGTATTTCCTCCCCGACAACGGCGCCATTAGAAATAGCGATCTTCGTTTTCGATAAAATTTTTAACATAAAATGACGTGTCGTTATAGTTCGTGTGTGGCAGAAAATTACTTTTCAAAACATTTAATTATTCAAAATCTAACCAAAAAAGTAGTTAGGTCATTTCCACAGGGAGAAATTAGCCTATTAAACTCATGAGTGGTGCCTCTTTTATTCGGGAATCTCAATAGATTCATATGCAATTTATTTCCAACATAAGTTCTCAGTCTAAATAATTAATCACTAATGTAGGTGTTCACATGCAAAATCACCACAATATAATATTATATTAAATAATGATCCTGGTAATGGTAATCAACATAAATACTAATTTCCCGTGAAAGCTTCCTTGTTCGTTGTAATCAATGTGATATACACAATATAATTTATTAGATACTCAGCCATAAGTAATTTATCAAGAATAGGGGGATGTTTATGCAAATTCAATGTAATATATTAAATTAGAAAATAAATGAATAGTAATCAAGCAATGGCATTCACCATAATTTTTAATATGGAGAAAAACAAGGGATTTCATCTGTCTCCTTCGTGCACGCATAGGGAGGCTTTGTCGAAGGAGCTACTGTGGATGAAGGTGCGGCAGAGGATGGCCTTCGCGATGGCATAGGAAGCATGGTCGGCGGTAGCTAGACGTGGCCAGCCGAAGCACTGGCGGTCGATGGCGACGAGGTGTGCGAAGCTTGGCGGGTGAGGTGTGCGCGTGGTGGCAGTCGGTGAGGAAGGGTTTACGCGCTACATGGAGATCCCCGATGGTGTTGTCGTGGAGAATAGGTAGCCGAAGATGGGCAGGATGCATGGAGTGGTGGCTACAAGCTTTGGGTTCTTCTTACATGAAGAGTTGTAGAGGGCACGTGGAAAGGAAGAAGAAGAAGAAGCAAGTGCGGGGGTAGGTTTGGCTGCGAGTGTTGGTGGTGCTTGCAGCAAGGGAGATGAAGATTTGCGGCTGGTATGAGGATGGTGGAGGTGATGTTGGGTTTTTGTGTGAAGAAGGTGATGAAGGTGGTGCTAGATGGTGTTTGTGGCGGTAATGGTGTGCACGTTGTCACCACACACACCACTACGGCGAAGGACGGAGGTGGGTGAGTGGAGATGCGGTGGAGAAGATCGCAAAGGTCCCACAGTGTACACTCCTAATCACGGTGCCCGCCGCTTCCACTGTGGCAGCAAGGATGAAGAAGTCCCCGCCAGCAGGAGAAGGAAGATGATGGGTGAACACGACTTTCCTTTTTAAACAAAAATCCTCCTCGGTTTCCTTTGGCCACAAGCGTCTCCAACCACTCGCGAAGATCGCGAGTGCTTGGAACTGCAGATAAGCACGAGGGGTTCTTCATTAGACGTCTGATTATCACTCCAAACGTCTTAAAAAAAGTAGAAGCAGGAGTTTGTGATGGCGATTCCCAGACGTCCAACCTTATCCCCAAATGTCTTATAGATGTAATAATGGATGTCTTATCCCCAATATGTACTTTTGCCTTTATATCCTTGCTCTTTTTATTTCTTAGAATATCTGTTAAAGAGCCTCAAGAGATCCTTAAAGTAGTCCTAGCAACACCTGCACTACCCTAGGATACTTAGGTTTTCTATAGAGAATTTAGAAAACTAAAATAGGGATTAGACAGCCTTTTCACACATCTAATCTGGATTTCAGACGTTTAATAAAAACTTTTAAGACGTTTGACTGTTGACTCAGACGTCCGATTATTTAGGCTGGACTTAGTTAGTTCTGTCTGATGAAATCAGATGTCCAGACCTTAGTCCAAACATCTTAGGAGATGTCTAATGCCTTTGCCAGACGTATAATTAGTGGACCATTGGCTTCCTTAGCAAATGTTGAGGGAATGACTGTTAGCCTCGTATTAGATGTCCGTAGAGAACCCCAGACGTGTAATACATGACCATTTTGCATCGACTGACCCAAAATCTTCCTTCAGAGATTTTATAGCCCTTAAACTTGTTGGGAATCCATTTCCAGAGAACAAATAGGTTTCCAGACATCCAGACCTTGTGCCAGACATCCTGTGTGTCGTCTGATGAACATACATTAGAAAATTGTTTCGGTCTGACTCAAGTCAGGAAGGAAACCCGCCTAAAATCAGACGTCTAACTTAGTTCTCAGTTGTCTTAAACGGGTTTTCCAGGTGTCTGATACTAGGACCAAACATCTGATGACCCTGGCAAAATCATGATTAATTCTGACTACGGCCTGATTCTCTTTGGCTTTGCACCCAACGGCTATGGAAGCCTTCCAAGGCCTTCCAAAGCCTTCCTAGGGCCTCTATAAATAGAGGAGGACCCCTTGGCTTGTAAGACACACTAAGCAAACCACTTTCCACATCTTTTGTGTCCAAGAGAAGTAGTTGAAGCTCTAGCTTTCCAAGCATCTATTTCATATCTAGAGAGCTTCATCCCTTTGTGCACCCATTCTCCCTCTACGATTACGAGAGCGACAAAGCGCCGTCGCATGGTTCACGCACCTGTGTCGTCACGTCAATGTACTTCCACCAAAGGGAAGTTTCCTAACTCCTATAGAAGCTAGGATTAAATATTTGAGGCTTTATAGGATTGTTGTACTTTATATTGTCTTTGGTTGGGTATTCGCTTTGCGAATTCCCATCTCCTTCGTGAGACAAATTCCTTCTTGTGAAGAGAAGGGGTGTTGAGGAACACTACCCTCAGTCTAAGTAGTGTCGTTGTAATTGAGGTTCAGTCACCCTCGTTTAAGTGACTGGATTTAGTAGTTTTGATCGACTAGGTCGATCGGGAAATCCTAACTCGAGAGGGTTAGGTGGTGGTTTTCACCCGATTTGGGTTTCCACCTAAAAATACTTGTGCCTATTGTGTGATTGCTTATTTTTGAGATTGTCTATTTTAATTCCGCACTTTATATTACGTCACGCATATCTCACCCCCTCCAACCAGAAAATTACAGTTGGTATCAGAGTAGGTTTCGCATTTTCAGCGTTACACACCAGCGAAGATACGATGGAGGGAAGCATCACCGCCACTAGAATCGTCGAGGGGCAGTGATGAGAACCTCATCATGAGCCATAACTAGCTCATTTTGACCCAATACAAAGGATAAAAGCTCCTACATATCTCAAGGAAAAGCTTAACTCAGAGAATTCTGAGTTTGAGAAGAAAACAAGTCATAAGGGGTAAAAGTGCAATTTTACCAATATAATCTGCATACAGGGTAATTCAGGGCCCAAACATAGGTCAAAACAGCTTAATAAGAATAAAAGTGGGATGAGATGATCTAGCAAGGGCTACAGCACTTCCAAGGAACCAAATGATAATCTGTAACCCTAAAACAACCCACTTCAATTCACAAGGTTCGAGGCAAAGTAAAAATAGAATAAACCCTCTAAAATTCATAGAAAAATAATCTCTGGGGTTTAGAACCATCAATTTGGCCTTTAGAACCCATTTTGACCTACATTGAGAACCATGCCCAATTAATAACTTAATTTGGGTTTTTGCGCAAATTGACCGGTCAAACAAGGTTTAATATGAAAATAAAATTCACCATCAGATTCCTTAGGTCCTAATTAGTCATGTATAAAAACTTGAGCCTAAGAAGAAACCTCCTTGACCGACTTCACACTTTGGTCCTCATATATTTACTCTTTGGCCCTCAACTTTTGAACCCTCGCATTTTGGCCCCTAACTCTCCTTCGTTCTTTGCAAACAGGTCCCTCCTGCAAAACCCTGCCAGCACCATGCTCCGGCGACCTTGCGCGGAGCATGGCGCCGCGCAGGGTGAGGTGGGGGACCTGGCAAGTGTACCGGGGGTGCCCTGCGTCGTCAGCCGTCGCAGGAGCACCCCCATGGTCATTGTAGCCCCCCATACCGGCCGTGCGAACGCACGGACGGTATGGGTTCGTATTCCGACCATTCTCCGGCGAGGGAGACACGTCGTCTCCCTCCGCCTTCCTCCCTGCTTCAACCCTATAAATACCCCCCGCCGCTCCACCGACGAAGGCAGCCTGGACCTGACGGAGAAAACCCCCAGCTTTCTTCTCTTCTTTCTCCGGCAGACGCTCACCAGCTCCGGCGACTTCCTCCCCCTCCACCTCTTCGCTCTGCCGCACTACCAGCAGCAGAGACCTCCTCCCCTGCTCTTCCCGCGCCACGCCGCACCCAGCTGGCGCCTCTCCAGCCTTCTGCTCGCCGCCGCCCCTCTCCCTGAGCATCGTCTTCTCCGGCGACAGTCGATACGACTGTCGCCCTGTTCCTCCCCCTTCGTCCCTGCAGTTAAGTTAGACTTACTCCCCTTCTTCTCCTCTTTCTTTCCCCGCTTTCGATTTAGTCAATTAAGCCCTCTACCGACCCTGTTCACCCTCATCCTCTCCGCCTCCGACCACCCTCCGGCGAGCCGCTCCCATCACCTCAGCGACCCACACGGCTCGCCGACTACCGCAGAACCTCCGCCTCCTCACCCTGATCCTCTTCCGCCCCTCCACTTCCCACCAAACACCCTCTGCAGACCCACCGAACACACCCACTCCCTCGCTCACAGTTTGACCTAGGATGACCTGACAGCTCCATCTCGCCCCCTGCAGACCCCCTGACCACCTTCGCCGTGTCTCGGCGAAGGTCCCCCGCCTGTCTGATCTGGCCGAGAGGCCGTGCCATTGGTTTCAGGTTCCAGGCCTTGACCGCCATTGGCGAGGAAGCTCGAAGCCTGCTCGAGGTTGCTTCAAGCCGAGATATCCCAGGTTGAAAAGCCACGGCCAGCGCGGAAGAGTCTCGCGCACACACCCTGGCCCTCAATTGGAGCTGTGCGCCTCAACAGCCGATGCAATTGGGAGCACCATCCCTGCTGCAGGCGTGAGAGAATTGGGGTGGGACATTTAGTCCCACCTCGGAATCTCTCGAAGGCGCGCGGATGCATAAAGGCAAAAACTGCCTTATGCTGTTTGCCTCAGTTACCACGGGGTGAGGTCCCTCTCACCCGACCCGACCCGACTCGGCCTCGTCCGTGACCACGCTCCGCGGACCTGGCCCGACCCGATTAGACTGACCTGCACTCCTCGCCCACCACGCACGCCGGTGGGCCTGGACCCGGGCCTGACCCGAACCCGATTACCCGGTAGCGCTCTGGGAGAGCTTCCGAAGAGTGATTTCAGAGAGAGAGATACGCGGGGGAGGGGGGTAGAGTAGGTTTTTGCCTTGACGAATAAACTCTGAAGTGTGCAGGCCAAAGAAGAAGAAGCAGACCCGCTGAAGAAGAAGGAGCTGCTGCACTGTAGCGAAGGCATTGTTAAGTCGTCTCAGCACTGGCGCAGACGACGGAAGGTCAGCAGCCAAAGAAGAAGAAGACCCGCTGAAGAAAAAGGAAGAGCAACGGCCATCGCGAAAGAAGAAAAAGAGAGGTCAAGGCAGGTGAAGACAAAGAAGAAGAAGGAAGAAGAAGAAGACGATCTGACGAAAAAGAAAGAAAGGAAACAAGGAAGAACAGAAGAAGAGCAAGAGGAAGATCTGAAGAAAGCAAAGAAGAAGAAGAAGAACAGGAAGAACCAAAGACAAAGAGGAAGAAAGAAGAAAAGAAGAAGAAGCCAAATTTTCATCTCTCTCTCTCTTTATTTTTGTAATAGAACTTGTATATCTCTAGAATACAACTTGCTCCCTGAGTTCGACCTCGGGAACTCTTTTATTTTTCCGAGTAAAAAATTTTATATGAAAACGTTGGTAACAACCGGCTTTACTACAACGATATAACCGAAACCGGTCGACAAACTAACGCTTATCATTTTGGCGCCGCTGCCGGGGAACAACGGCTATTCTAGAGGTAAACATTCCTGTATTCTTTTATTATTTCTGATAATCTCCTCTCTTTTGTGCAGCTATAGGAACTCAAGAAGACAAGCAACCACACAACCACACCGAAGACAGGTAAATTTTTCCTCTCACTATTAACCCCTAAGCTCTAAAGAGGAAGAAAAGAAAAGAACAAGCAATATAGGGCTAACCTGTCTTCCATATTTAGTAAACATAAAAGTTGCATGTTTTCAACTCATTATTTCTGCACACTATTAAGGGTATTTAAGGGCTAACACATTCTTGCTTGAGCCCTAATTACCCAACAAAGAATTAACTGGACCAAGTAGAGCCAACCTAGGATCCAACACTAGGGATTTAGAGACACACTCCTTAAGCAAGAATTGAGAAAACCAAATGAAGTGTGCCCAAGCCCTTGTCTGAAAATACCTATTCAAAGAAAATCTAAAACAATTGGCTCTCTAAACACTTGAACCCTAAAAGACAGGACCTAAAAGCTCTCAAAGAAAACAAGAGGTAAAGTTGACCCCTTGGGTCAACCAACCTTAAATTAGGTCACTCTTTGCACTTAAAAGACTAAAGTTCAAGTGAAAACCTTAAGTACCCTGATCTTAAAATTGGTAGACTTAAGAGGTCAAGATCCCCATTCTGGTCTACCTGGAACCGCAGTGACAAGAGAGGTCGGGTGGGGGAAACCCTGTAACCCGTGGGGACGCTCTACCGTGTAGGGGTCTTCGCGGGACTCTCCCTCTCTGGCTGCCCAGGTAATTCTCAGGTGGACGATCTTTCTGATCAAGGGGTCCATCTGCCCCGAACCTCTATAGTCACCCGACAATTTTTGGGTGTCTTGATTGGGTCCAGCACCTGCTTATCTCATCCAACCCTTCAGTATTTTTCAGGAGGTCCTTGAAACCTCCTATAGAAATTCACTCTCCCCGAGGCTAAGCCTCGGCTCCTTTGTTTTTGCAGAAATCATTCACATAACCCCTCTTTCCTCTGATTCTGAACAAAATCCCCTTCTTCCATCTTGATTCAAACTTTGATTCCACCACCTGATCCAATTATGCAGCCTAATTACCTAGCAAGACTACCATTCAAGAAACCTGAATATCGGAGATCTATGAAAGATAAAATGATCGAGGATGCCATAAAATTCTATGAAAAAGAAGAAAAAACCTCAACACCAAGAGGAGATATTCAGGTTGATGTCCCAACAACCACATCCTTCATCATAAACTGTGCCCAAATTCTATTGACTGGAATTTCAAAAGGATCAACCCGAGATATGCTCATGACAGGATACATTGAGATGGAAAAATTACACCAATCTGAATACCTTCAATGCTTGACAAATCCTGTACTTTGGGAACAACACCAAGATGCCCTTATAAAACGGGTAGAAATGATGAAATCAGTAGAACAAATTATCAACCAGAAATACCCGTATAAACCAGAAACAGAGGATGAACCATCTTGGAACAGTATTAAGGAACAATTCAGTTTCCCAGATCTCGGGATTGAGGCACAAAGTGGTTGTAAAATCCCAACCCAGATAGAAGACAATGTTGAATTAGGTTGGGATATTGCAGGAGAACACAATGCTGAGCCAACCCTAGGCCACAAATCACCAAGCTTAGAACTCCAAGACTCCTGCAATGACAAGATTAGAATTGAACCCCTCGAGGGTATAAATTCCACCCCTTGTTTTGATAAGGTGACCCTCGAAGGTTATTCGGACTTAGGTTCTAATAATTCTAACCACACCCTAAGCCTAGAACCTAGATCTGAAACTTATTGGGAAGATTATGAGGCCCTTTATGAGAAAGATAAAATTTTTACAGAATATGATTCCGGGCCTCTATTTAATGAATATCCCTCTCCAACATCCTCAGGAAATCTGATCGATTTTTCAGGAAACATGCCAATTTATGATACAGAAACTGAGGAGTTGGATGAGCAAGGTTTTAATGGGCTCTATCCTACCAGCTTCGAGCTTGAACAGAACACCTTTTTGAGCCCAGAATTGACATATAGGCTAGAACCCAATCAGGCTGCTGATTCCACATCTGATAATTTCTGCTGTGGTGGAATTCATGATCATTTTCGCCAACTCTCCGACAATTTCAGATCTGACTATAATTGCGGAGAGATTCCCCTTCCTGAACACGCCAGGCCTATCTACGACCTCAGTTCACATGACTCTGACTTTGACTCTGACTCTGAGGTCCTGATTCCCGAGATCACTGATAACACAGAATCATTCCTTTTCGATCCTCAGGAACCAAAAACAGAAAATGCCAAGAGTGATTGCAACCCAGAATCCAAATTTTTTCTCGAATCCGATTTCTTTCATCCTACAAACACTCTTCCGGCATTTGATAGTTACCCAGAGGACTCTCTACAGGAAACCACCTATCATCCGTCTCTAGAAGAGCCCTCGTACACAATGGCCACCTCATCCGCACACACAGAACGGATCAAAACCTCTTCCAAACCCCGACCCGCAACCGGACTCAATTTCTATGCTGATTCACCTCTCACCGAGCCGATTGCATTTCCACATCGGGTTTCGAACATTGATCAGACTACATACCATGCTCTATCATTCTCTGATCACCCCTGTAGGGTTCCTGTATCAACCACTGATTATCCTACGGGTCCCTACTCTGACCAGGCTGATTCGGCACAGCCAAACCCTGCGTTTACACTTCCACATCTATCTGAGCTTCATAATTTCTGGTGGGCTCCACACCTTTTTATCCACATCTATCAACCCACCAGATTGATTGGGTTTGGGCTGCATCATCAGCCTGTTAATCTGAACAAGCACCTGGTTGGACCAACCAGGCTCTTAATCAAAGTGCTTGTCTTACAAAACTCTGCTGAGTTGACCATCCCCTCTCCATCGCATTTCCCGCTTGGCTGAAGGCATCAAATTTAGCGCTCAACGGGAGGCAGCCCGTCATTCTCTTTGAAAACCTGAAACTTGTTCTGACAGCTTTTTGCACTTGAAGTTCACACTTTAGGACAGCCGACTCCACCTCAGGTGCTTGCATCTGAGATTAGAAATCGTCCGCAACAGTCACCCCGACCCATTCACTCATCAAAACAGCTATCCTAATATATGAACTTAGTTGAATAAAAACCCCTAGGTTACAATGAGGACATTGCAAATCTTAGGCATGGGGGGGTATGAAAGTGCAAAAACTCGTAAGAAAAGGTTTCAAACAAAAAATTCACATATGCCAAAAATACCATAAAAATTTAAAAAAAAAAAAAAAAAAAAAAAATTTCGAAAAAGAATAAGAGGAAAAGAGGAGAATTTTGTGAAGGAGAGAAGAAACAAAATGAAAAAGGAGCACAAAATTATAAGAAAAGTTGATAGTCATTAGTAAGGAACTAAGGAATTAACCTAAGTTCTAGACCTCATTCAAGAAAATAACTGAAGTGCACAATGAGATTAGTAAGAATGCAAACCTTAGGCATTCTTGAATAAACTCTTAGTACTCATTAAGATCTGGACACTCCTCAAGAGGTTGAGGAAAATGAAAAGCTGAAGTATTAGGTCTAAGGCTTAGGGAGTATTCGGCCTCGTTAACTAATTTTTGGTTTACGGGACTCAGTAACCTAAGCACCCTAATCTCACACACAGCCTGGTTCAGTAAGCGTAAAAATCAGAATCACGCAGAAGCGTCGCAAAAATCTGAAAAGAACACCTAGAATAGGAATGGCCGATCAACACAAGTTGATTTGGACGAGTTCCCAGCGCGGAGAGGCGGGAAATCCCCTCGAAGATGCGTAACAAAATATCATCTCCTCGGTGCTTGTCTCTTAGGATATTTACATATCCTACGGGGGGCATGTAAGCACTCTGCTGGTTCAGATTCCATGGATGGCATTATCTCGAAGTGTCAATTGCCAGGGTCTGGATTCGGCCACGGAATACCATGGATGGGATTATCTCGAAATCTCAATAGCCAGGGTTCCGGGGGTTGCCATGGGCGGTGCTATCTCGAAGCATCGATCGCCAGGAACCCTTGAGGATTGATGATGGGAGCAAGGAATCTGATACAGACCGTGTTGAAAAGCCAATCCTAGACTAGAACTAAAAAGAAAAAGAGAGAGAAAACTCTCCAAACAGAAAAAAAAAACTTTCTATCTCTCTCTTACAAAACGCACTGCGAACTGAGCCAGGGCTAAAATCATTTCAAGCACGGGTGCTTTAACCACGAAGTCCAATAAACCTTAGGTTAGTTCTTGTGGGCCTTAAAAACCTTTGCTAAAAGACTGAGGCTAAGGCTAGACAGATTTGGATCTTGATTGGTACTAGAGTATCTTTTAGGCCTATGGTCAGCATTCTAACCTAATCTATGCTCAAATAAAAAGGCACTTATCTAAAACCATTGAAAACTTCATGGTCTAGAACAAGGGTTGAAACCTTAAGTTTTTTTGCTAAGGGACTAGCAAAAGCTAGGCATGGGGGTATGATGAGAACCTCATCATGAGCCATAACTAGCTCATTTTGACCCAATACAAAGGATAAAAGCTCCTACATATCTCAAGGAAAAGCTTAACTCAGAGAATTCTGAGTTTGAGAAGAAAACAAGTCATAAGGGGTAAAAGTGCAATTTTACCAATATAATCTGCATACAGGGTAATTCAGGGCCCAAACATAGGTCAAAACAGCTTAATAAGAATAAAAGTGGGATGAGATGATCTAGCAAGGGCTACAGCACTTCCAAGGAACCAAATGATAATCTGTAACCCTAAAACAACCCACTTCAATTCACAAGGTTCGAGGCAAAGTAAAAATAGAATAAACCCTCTAAAATTCATAGAAAAATAATCTCTGGGGTTTAGAACCATCAATTTGGCCTTTAGAACCCATTTTGACCTACATTGAGAACCATGCCCAATTAATAACTTAATTTGGGTTTTTGCGCAAATTGACCGGTCAAACAAGGTTTAATATGAAAATAAAATTCACCATCAGATTCCTTAGGTCCTAATTAGTCATGTATAAAAACTTGAGCCTAAGAAGAAACCTCCTTGACCGACTTCACACTTTGGTCCTCATATATTTACTCTTTGGCCCTCAACTTTTGAACCCTCGCATTTTGGCCCCTAACTCTCCTTCGTTCTTTGCAAACAGGTCCCTCCTGCAAAACCCTGCCAGCACCATGCTCCGGCGACCTTGCGCGGAGCATGGCGCCGCGCAGGGTGAGGTGGGGGACCTGGCAAGTGTACCGGGGGTGCCCTGCGTCGTCAGCCGTCGCAGGAGCACCCCCATGGTCATTGTAGCCCCCCATACCGGCCGTGCGAACGCACGGACGGTATGGGTTCGTATTCCGACCATTCTCCGGCGAGGGAGACACGTCGTCTCCCTCCGCCTTCCTCCCTGCTTCAACCCTATAAATACCCCCCGCCGCTCCACCGACGAAGGCAGCCTGGACCTGACGGAGAAAACCCCCAGCTTTCTTCTCTTCTTTCTCCGGCAGACGCTCACCAGCTCCGGCGACTTCCTCCCCCTCCACCTCTTCGCTCTGCCGCACTACCAGCAGCAGAGACCTCCTCCCCTGCTCTTCCCGCGCCACGCCGCACCCAGCTAGCGCCTCTCCAGCCTTCTGCTCGCCGCCGCCCCTCTCCCTGAGCATCGTCTTCTCCGGCGACAGTCGATACGACTGTCGCCCTGTTCCTCCCCCTTCGTCCCTGCAGTTAAGTTAGACTTACTCCCCTTCTTCTCCTCTTTCTTTCCCCGCTTTCGATTTAGTCAATTAAGCCCTCTACCGACCCTGTTCACCCTCATCCTCTCCGCCTCCGACCACCCTCCGGCGAGCCGCTCCCATCACCTCAGCGACCCACACGGCTCGCCGACTACCGCAGAACCTCCGCCTCCTCACCCTGATCCTCTTCCGCCCCTCCACTTCCCACCAAACACCCTCTGCAGACCCACCGAACACACCCACTCCCTCGCTCACAGTTTGACCTAGGATGACCTGACAGCTCCATCTCGCCCCCTGCAGACCCCCTGACCACCTTCGCCGTGTCTCGGCGAAGGTCCCCCGCCTGTCTGATCTGGCCGAGAGGCCGTGCCATTGGTTTCAGGTTCCAGGCCTTGACCGCCATTGGCGAGGAAGCTCGAAGCCTGCTCGAGGTTGCTTCAAGCCGAGATATCCCAGGTTGAAAAGCCACGGCCAGCGCGGAAGAGTCTCGCGCACACACCCTGGCCCTCAATTGGAGCTGTGCGCCTCAACAGCCGATGCAATTGGGAGCACCATCCCTGCTGCAGGCGTGAGAGAATTGGGGTGGGACATTTAGTCCCACCTCGGAATCTCTCGAAGGCGCGCGGATGCATAAAGGCAAAAACTGCCTTATGCTGTTTGCCTCAGTTACCACGGGGTGAGGTCCCTCTCACCCGACCCGACCCGACTCGGCCTCGTCCGTGACCACGCTCCGCGGACCTGGCCCGACCCGATTAGACTGACCTGCACTCCTCGCCCACCACGCACGCCGGTGGGCCTGGACCCGGGCCTGACCCGAACCCGATTACCCGGTAGCGCTCTGGGAGAGCTTCCGAAGAGTGATTTCAGAGAGAGAGATACGCGGGGGAGGGGGGTAGAGTAGGTTTTTGCCTTGACGAATAAACTCTGAAGTGTGCAGGCCAAAGAAGAAGAAGCAGACCCGCTGAAGAAGAAGGAGCTGCTGCACTGTAGCGAAGGCATTGTTAAGTCATCTCAGCACTGGCGCAGACGACGGAAGGTCAGCAGCCAAAGAAGAAGAAGACCCGCTGAAGAAAAAGGAAGAGCAACGGCCATCGCGAAAGAAGAAAAAGAGAGGTCAAGGCAGGTGAAGACAAAGAAGAAGAAGGAAGAAGAAGAAGACGATCTGACGAAAAAGAAAGAAAGGAAACAAGGAAGAACAGAAGAAGAGCAAGAGGAAGATCTGAAGAAAGCAAAGAAGAAGAAGAAGAACAGGAAGAACCAAAGACAAAGAGGAAGAAAGAAGAAAAGAAGAAGAAGCCAAATTTTCATCTCTCTCTCTCTTTATTTTTGTAATAGAACTTGTATATCTCTAGAATACAACTTGCTCCCTGAGTTCGACCTCGGGAACTCTTTTATTTTTCCGAGTAAAAAATTTTATATGAAAACGTTGGTAACAACCGGCTTTACTACAACGATATAACCGAAACCGGTCGACAAACTAACGCTTATCAGGCAGTCCACCGTTCGACCGCCTTTCTTCGATGGAAGCAACTACAGCTACTGAAAGTTACGGATGAAGATGTGGCTTCAAGCCACCGACTTCGCTTTATGGGAATGTTGTGAAACCCCATACGAAGTCCCGGAGAAACCCAAGAGAGGCTATCCGCAGCAGCAGACCCGCGAGCTTTCCCTCAATGTGAAAGCTTTGAACGCGTTGTACTGCACCCTTAGCCCGAAGGAGTTCAACCGAATATCTCAGTGCGCCACTGCATATGAGGTATGGCACACTCTAGAAGTTACAGATGAAGGTACAACTAAGGTAAAGACTTCTAAAATAAATTTACTTTCTCAAGAATTTGAATCTTTTTCTATGAAGTCTAACGAATCTCTATGTGAGATGAACACTAGGTTCACTCTCATTGTAAATAACTTAAAAGCTTTAGGTAAGACCTTCATCAAAGGAGAGCTTCAAGGAAAACTACTCCATCCCTTGGACCGGAATGAGAGCAAAAGGTCACCTCCATCGAGGAGGCAAACGAAGTAGAGGAGCTCAATATGGAGGATCTCCTAGGCAACCTAATGGCCTATGAGACAAAGTTAAAGCAAAAGAAGGATACACTGAAGCCTAAGCCAAAGAAGGCACTCGCATTCAGAGCCACATCAGATAGCGAGGTAAGTTCCGATGACGAAGACTTTAAAATTTTACTTAAGAAATCTTCCAAGTTTTGTAGGGAGTCAAAAAAAGAAAAGAAGGAGAAGGAAAGCCCGAGACGTTGCTATCACTGCAACGAGAAAGGGCATCTATGACCAGAGTGCCCTCTTCTCAAGAAGGAGAAGAAGAAGGAAAAGGAGAAGTCTAAGAAGAAGGCGTTCCAAGCAACCTGGGACGACATGAGCTCAGAGGAAGAAGAAAAGCAGAACCCCGAGGAAGAAATTGCCTGATGGGCTTCATGGCCATAGGAAGTGATATCGACAGTGACAATAGCGATAATGAGGTAAATCCTGATTTACAAGATGCTTTCGATGAACTATTTGAGCTTAGTAAATCACTTAAGGTAGAAAATAAAAATATTAAAAAGAACCTTAGTTTTCTTAAAAATGAAAATGAAAGTTAGAAAAATAACTTAAGGATCTAGAAGCTAGTCCTAAAAATGATGACTTATTGTTAGAAAATCATAACCTTATCGATGAAAATAATAAGTTGATTGAGGAAAACACTAGTTTAAAAATTGAAATTTCTAGCTTAAAAACCAAGATGCATGCTATTGAAGGTAAACTTGCATGTCATAGGAAGAAATCAAATAATTTGATAAATAAGGCAGATAACTTTTATAGCCCTAAGGTTGAAAAAGGATCTCTGTCAAGGAGACCCGCTAACAGATCCAGATCCAAGCTCACTTGGATACTGAAAAAAAAATTAGAATCTTATTTTGTGGGTTTCAAGGGTGACTATAATACAAGAGATTGGACCTACAAGCTCAAGAACCGTCAACTCGAGTTGGGAGGACCAAATAGTAGACCAAGGAGGACAAGAAGACCAACGAGACAATGAACAACCGAATAACCCGCCGCACGTCGACCGCCAAACTGGAGACCGACGCCAGTGCCCGAGCCTCCAAACTATGGATGGGAGCCCCATCCGATATGGCATCACCACCTCCATTTGGGCCATTCTATTGGCCATGGTAGGTGACGTAACCCTTAACCCTATCTTTTTATCATTAACATATAGATAGGGGGAGTTAAAATTATGAGCTATGTGTCAATCATTAAGGGGGAGATCTTGTTAGCTATATTTCCTTTAGAAAGGTGGAGAAAAATAATAGCTATCTTGTTGTTACAAAGAGGGGGAGGACATTACTCTTGTTAAAAGAAATTCAACCCAATTATAGAAGAGCATGTTTTAAGGGAGAGATATAGGATATTTAAAATTGATAAAAACCATTTTGATAATGTCAAAAAGGGCGAGGATTTTATGCACTATTATTTTTGGGTTTGTCATCATCAAAAAGGGGGAGATTGTTGGTGCTAGAGCACCACGATCGTTTATTTTGATGATAACAAAACAGGTGTCTTTTAACATTTGCCTTTGAGTCCTAGTTTTCAAGTCAAATTGCAAATGGAGACAGGTGTTTAGACGGAGTTCTAGCTCGCATCCATGGCGGATTAGAGGAGCTGGACAGAGGCGGAGGAGCTTCGCGAGGAGTGAAATCTTCAAGATGGAAGGACAAGAAGAATAGGATATATTTCTATTTATCTTTTTCTATGTACTTTTGTTTTTATATCCTTGCTCTTTTTGTTTCTTAGAATATCTGTTAAAGAGCCTCAAGCGATCCTTAAAGTAGTCCTAGGAACACCTGCACTGCCCTAGGATACTTAGGTTTTCTATAGAGAACTTAGAATCTCACCTTGCTTTCCTGTGGCTTCCTCAGACATCCGAACCCCTCCACAGCCGTCTGAGGGAGATCCCGGATGTCTAGCACTCCCTTCGATTGTCTGGGAGTGCAGTCAGATGTCTAGCACTGTCTCCAGACATCCTAAAGCAACTAGAAAGGTGTGCCATGCGCCTTTCCAACATCTCATACCTATGCATGCGTGCGGGTTTAAAAACACAACACGTAAAAAATATGTACGTGCATGCAGGCGCGTACAAAGGACATACCTCGGCACTCTGCGTGCTGTCAGACGTCCGGCGCCAGCTCCGGACATCCTGAGGCTCGTCTAGGTGTCTGGATGGAAACCCAGACGTCTGATACTGCAAAAAAATGGTTCTGCAGTATGCCCTACGAACCTTCTCCTCGCACTCTTCTCCACCCGTAGAGCCGCAGCTACTCCTTCAGCAGCTGCAAGAGGTCACACCTCCTCTCCTGAGCTCCTCCAAGCTCCACCTCGCACCTCCGACTCCTCCCCACGCCATCTCTCCCTCTCTCTCTCAAGCCCTTCTGAGCTCCTCGCTCTCCCTCACCCACGCTTCTCCCTCTCTCCCCCTCCATCTCAAGCTCCCCTCCTTCCCCTACTCGTGGATGCATGGGGATGGGGAAGTGGTTGCCGGCAGGTGGTAGAGGAATGAAGGTGGAGGTGGTGCAGAGAGGTGGGGGAGATTGCGAGGGTGATGGGGGTGTTAAATAGGCAGAGGATGAGGGTTTGTGAGGGGGTGTGTGCGTGGGTGTGTTGTGTGGGAAGGGAGAGAGAGAGCAAAATTGCGGAATCTCCCTCGCAAGAACTTTTTCTTCCCGCAAGGCCCACACACCTAAACCCAGGGGTTTAAAAATTATGCTCACGCCCCTATCTTTCCAGAAAACCTCGAAAGGCCCTTGAGAAGGGTCATTTAAACATAATTGTTTATTGAAAAGCGAGATCAATGTTTTAAATAATCACGTTGCAATATAGTCGAAATCACTTTGAAAATAGATACAATTTTATTACTTGAAAAGATTTCCGAGGTCGAACATAGGGAGCAAATTGGTATTTAGAAATCAAGATCACAATTCAGCATTAAAAGAGTATGCAATAATATCAGTATCAGAGTGCAAAAATATGGGAGTAAAATGGTGATTTAGATCACCAAATACTCCTACAATATCACTAAGGAACTTAATGTATGAATATGCAATGTAAGCTAATGATATGTCGTTTGATGAAGGAATCAGACAACTTAAAGTGCCTGATCCTTCCTTCTCTTTCTCTACCTTTGCTTCTTCTCTTTCTTCTTCTTCTTTGATCCTTCTCTTTCTCTTCAGCTTCTTCCTTTGGGCTTCTCTTCTTCTTTCTCTTCTTTGATCCTTCTCTTTCTCTTCAACTTCTTCCTTTGGCCTTCTCTTCTTCTTTCTCTTCTTTGATCCTTCTCTTTCTCTTCAACTTCTTCCTTTGGCCTTCTCTTCTTCTTTCTCTGCCTTTGCCTTTTCCTTCTCTGAGGTCCTTCTCTCTCTCTTCTTCTTCTTGGCCTCCTCTTCTTCCTCTGAATTGGCTAAGTGTTGGAGCCAATCCTTTCATAGCAAAAACCCCCCTTCCCTCATGCAGCTCTCCTCTCTCTTTCTCTCTTTCTATTTCAGTCTCGCTCTCCCAGAGCCTCAGCCGATCAGGTAACCGAACCTATCGCATACCCGGGTCCAGGCTCACTGACGTGTGTGGTGAGAAAGGAGTGAAGTAAGGGTAGTCGGGTCGGCCAGGTCCTTAGGGGAAATAGACAAGTCCGGTGAAGGGGGAGGTGTTTGGGTGAGTGGCGCAATGAGTGAAGTGAGGGGAAGTGATCAGTGAAGTGAGGGGGAGGTTGTGGGCTTGGGTTTTGGTGGCCTGTGAAGGTGGGATGGCCTCGCCGGAGTTGATGGTCTGAGATGGAAGGGATGAAGGTGCGATGGGCATCAGTGGCGAATTTTGGGAAATAAAGAGAGGGGAAGTAAATAGAGGAGACAATGAACTTAGCTAGGGCATTAAGGGACAAAGGGGGTGAGCGAAGGCGTCGAGTCTGGTGTGGTCAATGCCGGAGACGAAGGCAGCTCCAATGAGGTGGGATCCACGAGGACGAAGAGAGAGTAGCACCTGCTGGTACAGTGAGATGCGGACGAAGTCAAGGAGGATGGATCCACCGCAGGTATAGTGGTCGGACGATGAGGAGGAGTAGGGAAGGTCGTCGGATGTTGAGGAGCCTACGACCGTGAGGGGAAAAGAGGAATTTGAGGTATTCGCAGCCGAAATCGAGCGTGAAGAGGTCGGGGAGGTATGGGCTCCTTTAAATAGAGCTCTGAAGGGTGATTAGGGCTTGGGAAGCAAGCTTCTCAAGCTTGGAAGGTTCCCGGAGATGGAAGTTGTTGAGATACCAACATCTCTCATGCGTTCGCATGAGAGATTGGGAGGGAATCAGATCTCAAAGATGGGTTCATACTGACAGGGATTTCTCCGAGGATCTTCCTTCCAATTTTGGAAGAGATCCTCCAAGCAATCAAGGAGAACTTCCAAGTTAAAGGTTGCCGGAGTAGGTTTCCTCCCCGATAATGGTAGAGGGACCTACTTGTGCAGATGATGAGAAAGCTAAGGGGCTGATAGCAAGGGTTTTTGAAACTTAGGGGTAGAAATGAAATCGGGCTGGACCTTTTTGCAAACTAGGTCAAGGCAAACTCATCATGGGTTCAAATTTTGGTAAAAACCTAATTTTGACATAAGGAATCCAATGGTGAAGTTGGATTTTGTGTTTGACCACGTTTGACTAGGAAATTTATGCAAAAACCCATTTTTGGGCAAGTCTTTATTTGAGACCCCATTCTAGGTCAAGATGGTTTCTAATGGCCAAATTGAAGGTACTAATCCCTAGAGAATATTTTTCTATGATTTTTAGAGGATTTAAGTCAATTTTATCCTGACCAGAACCTTGGTTAATCAAGTGGGTCTATTTTTAGGGTTTCAAGAAGTCATTTAATTCACAGAACATGCACAAACCCTTTTCTGTCAAATCAACCTACTTGTTATCTTATTAAGACCATTTGACCTTTATTTAGCCCTTGAGAAAACCCGTCGTTGTACTGCATTGGTAAAATTACAATTTTACCCTTGTTTCTTGTATTTCTCTCAGAAAGGTTATGAAATGAATTATGACCCTCAGTTATGTAGGAGCATTTATTCTCTTCATTGGGTCAAAATGAGCTAGTTAGGGCTCATGATAGCATTCCCAGCATACCCCCATGCCTAGCTTTTGCTAGTCCCTTAGGAAAATTTTAAGGTTTTAACTTTGATTCTAGACCATGAAATCCTTTGATGCTCAAAAACTGTGATGTGTGCTTTCTTCTGTAGATTAGGTTAGAATGTCGATAGTAGGCCTAGAGGTACTCAAGTACCAACCAAGATCCGGACCTAACCAACTCTAGCATCAGTCTGCCGCGAAGGTTTTTAAGGCCCACAAGAACTATCCTAAGGTTCGTTGAACTCCGTGGTTAAAGCACCCGTGCTTATGACATGTTTTAGCCTCGGTTCAGTTTGCAGTGCATTTTTGTTAGAGAGATACAGGAATTTTCTTTATTTTTCGAGAGTTTTCTCTTTCTTTTCTTTTTATTTCTAGCCTCGGATTGGCTTCACAACACGGTCTGTATCAGATTCCTAGTCCCCATCATCAATCCTCGAAGGGTCCCTAGCAATTGATGCTTCGAGATAGCACCGCCCATGGCAACCCCTAGAACCCTGGCTTTCGAGATTTCGAGCTAATCCCGCCCATGGCATTCTGTAGCTAAATCCAGACCCTGGCAATAGACATTTTGGGATAATGCCGCCCATGGCATATGAACCAGCACAGGGTGCTTATATGCCCCAAGTAGGATATGTAGATATCCTAGGAGACAAGCACCGAGGAGACGATATGTTATTGCGTATCATCGAGGGGAATTTCCCGCCTCTCCGCACCGAGAACTCATCCAAATCAGCTTGTGTTGATCAGCCACTCCTAATCTAGGCAACTTTTCCAGGACGATTTAAATGCATTTGCGTGATTTTGATACTTATGCGCACTGAACCAGACTGTGTGTGGATTGGGGTGCTTAGGTTACCGAGTCCCGCAAACCAAAGGTCAGTTAATGAGGCCGAATACTCCCTAAGCCTTAGACCTAATACTTAAGCTTTGCATTTTCCCCAACCTCTTGGGGACTATCCATATCTTAGCGGGTACTTGAATTTTTAAGCCTATGATCACAACCCAAGAGGCCTAAAATCAGCATTCCTACTAATCTCTTATGTGTTTCATTAGCACTTTTTGCCTTCCATTTTCTTTTTCTTGATATGGTCTAGAACTAAGTTAATTCCTTAATTTCTTACTAATGACTGTCTCTTTTTCTTTTTTTTTCAACTCGTGCTCCTTTTTGGCATTTTTAACTTCTCCCCTTTTTCTCCATAAAATTGATATGCCCTCAAAATTTCCTCTCCTCTCATTTCTTTGTTCTTTTTCAAGAATTTTTTTTTTTTTAGTATTTTTGGGATGTGTGATTTTTTTTATGAAACCTTTTCTTGTGAGATGATTTTCATGATGCTTTGCACTTTCATACCCCCCCATGCCTATGATTTGCAATGTCCTCATTGTAAATTAGGTGGGTTCGAGTTCAACATAGATCATTGATTAGAACAGGTTTTGGGTGGGTGCATGGGTCGGGATGACTGTTGCGGATGATTTCAAGCTCAGGTACGGGTACCAGAGGTGGAGTCAGCTATTCTAATGGATGAACCCTAAAGTGCAACATGAGTTCAGAATAGGAATGTGTCAAGAAAGGTTTCAGGTTTTTCGAAATGACGGGTTGCCTCCAGTTAAGCGCTAAGCTTAACTCCATCGACCGGGTGCAATGAGCTCAAGGAGATGGAGAGTAAAGGATGTCTCAGCCAAATTTGTATCGATAAGTTCAATGAACGATTTGAGTCACTGACCGTTCACGACGAAAGGTTCTAAATCGTGGCTGAGTTGACTAATTTCAAAAACTCCATTTCCAAAGATTCGTCGGACAAGGTAAGGTCCGATCCATTTTGATCTGAGTTTTCTTGGGAATGGCTTGAGTTTGGCATCAAAGAGTAGGACTTTTTGACCAGGGTAAAAGATCTTTCTAGATATGTGCATGTCGTGAAAGACTTTAACCCACTCTTTGTAAATTCATGAGTTCTCATACGCGTCATGGCGTAATTCATCGATCTCGCTCATTTGAAGCTTTCTGTGGGTTCCTACCTTAGAAGGATCAAGATTGCAGTTCCGTACTGCCCAATAGGCTTTGTACTCCAATTCAACAGGGAGGTGGCATCCTTCCCGTACACTAATCTGAAGGGAGACATACCTAATTGGGTCTTATGGGTGATCCTATAAGCCCACAAGGCTTTCGGAAGTCAGGATGACCAATCTTTCCTGTCAGGTTGAACAGTGACCTGGAGGATTTTCTTGATCTCCCGATTTGATAACTCGGTTAGACCATTAGTTTGGGGGTGATAAGGAGTAGAGATTCGGTGCGACACCATGTATTTGGTCATCAGTGACCTGAACTGAGCATTAGTGAAATGGGTCCCTCCATCAGAGATTATAGCACATGAAATCTCGAACCGAGAAAAGATGTTATGATGAATGAATTTGATAACCACTTATGATCATTGGTTTGGGTCGGAATGGCTTCGATCCATTTGGACACATAGTCAACAACGAGTAGAATGTACTCGAAGCTGTCCAAAACAGGAAAGGGTCCCATAAAATCAATCCCCCAGACATGGAAGATTTCTCATACGAGAATCGGCTGTAAGGGCATCATATCACGGTGGCTCATGTTGCCTAAGGTCAGACAACGAGTGCATGCCTTAAAGTTATTGAATGGGTCTTGGAAAATCGTGGGCCAATAGAAGCTGCACTGGAGGATTTTCACTGTGGTTTTTTGACTAAAGAAGTGTCCACCGCATGCCTGGTCATGGCAAAAGGACAACATGCCCTGAATTTCCGCTTCTAGGACACATCATCGTATGATTTGATCAACACCTATGTGGAAGAGATACGGATCTTCCCAAAAGTAGTACTTGGCATCGGAAAGCAATTTGTCTTTCTTGGCCTTCGGCCAATCGAACGAAATCTGATGTGATGCCAGGTAGTTTACTAAATCAGCAAACCATGGAAGCCCTGTACTGATACTCAGGAGGTGCTCATCCGGAAAATGTTCCGTAATGGGTCCAAAAGGGTCGATAATGTTAGAAGGAAGGTGATGAGAACCTCATCATGAACCCTAACTAGCACAATCTAACCTAGATATGCAAGAAAAAGCTCCTACATTACTGAAAGAAAGGCCTAACTCAGAGAATTCTGAGTTCAAAAAGAAAACAAGTCATAAAGGGTAAAAATGCAATTTCACCAACACAATTTGCAAATAGGGTATTAAGGGTCCAAACACAGGTCAAACTAACCTAATAATAAGGAAAGTGGGATGATCTAACCTAACAAGGGCTACAGCAACTCCAAGGAATTAAATGACATTCTATAACCCTAAAACAAACCCACTTCAATTCACGAGGTTTGAGGTAGGGTAAAAATCAACTAATCCCTCTAAAATTCATAGAAAAATAATCTCTAGGGTTTAGAACCTTCAATTTGACCTTAGAAACCCATTTTGACCTACATTGAGAACCATGCCCAATTAATGATTTAATTTGGGTTTTTACGTAAATTGGATGGTCAAACATGGTCTGACCTAGAAACAAAATTCACCATTAAAATCCTTAGGTCCAACTTACTCATGTATAAAAACTTGAGCCTAAGAAGAGACCTCCTTGACCGACTTTGCAATTTGGTCCTCATCATTTACTTTTTGACCCTCAACTTTCGAAACCCTTGCATTTTGGCCCCTAATTTCCTCTTCGTTCTTTGCATTTTGGTCCCTCCTGCAAGTCTCTGCGCAGCACCATGCTCCGGCGAATTTGCGCAGAGCATGGAGCTGCGCAAGGCGAGGGGGGCGTCCTGCAAAGAGAACGCGGAGTTCCCTGCGATGTCTGCTATCGCAAGGACTCGGCCATGCCACCTGATGACGCCCACACCTTCCGTGCGAACAGGAGAAAGGTATGGGTCTCGTCTCCGACCATACTCCGACGAGGGATGCACGTCGCCTCCCTGCGTCCGCCCCTCCGCCACCGCCTTTATAAAGACCAGTATCGCCAGCCGTTTCTCCCAGCTTGGTCTTGATGGAGAATCCCTCATCCCTTCCTCTCTCCCCACTCCAACAGGAACCCACCAGCTCCAGCGACTCCTCCTCCTCCTTCTCGTCGCTCTGCTGCAATACCAACAGCAGAGCCACCTTCACCTGATCTCCCCGCTTCGCGCCACACCAAGCGCGCGCCTCCCTGCCCACTTCCTCGTCGACCCTCTCTCCCCCTAGGTTCTTCTTCTCCAACTCCGGCAAGTACGAGCCGGCTGCTCCGCCCTCCCCCCTTCATCCCTGTAGGTAGGTTACAGTTACTTCCCTTCCTCCCCTCTTTCTTTTCCCCAACTTAATTTCCTTGATCGCCCTACGACCATGCCTGACCACCCTCATCTTCCCCACCTCCGGTCACTCTCCGACGAGTCGTCCCCGTCATCCCACAACCCCATACGACTCGCCAACTATCCCAAAAGCTCTGCCTCACTTCACCAAACACCCTCCGCCCCTCCACTGCCACTCCACACCTCCACAGCACACCCCCGATCAAACCCACTTTTCCGGTTGCAGTCCGACCTAGGGCTGTCGCCATACACCGCCCTGCGACCCGCTGCACCCCGCACTACCTTCGTCATGCCACGGCAAAGGTTCCCCTGTGGTCTGATTAGGCCGAGAGGCCCTATTTGTGTTAGACAGACTTTCAGCTCTCGCCGCCATTGGCGACGACGCAAGGAGCTTCCAAGCGAGCTCCAGGCCTCGAAGCGTCAGGACTCCAGCTGAGGCGAATTGGGAAGACTCGGGTGAAGGCAGGCAGCTGGTTTGCGAAGGGAAACGAGGACGCAGCTGCTGAGGCGTGGTCGCGTCCTTCCTGCAGACGCGTGCAAGAAGGGACAAAGTTTAGTCCCACATCGTGAGTCTTCAAATCGCCGCACCACTTTAAATTATTTTTGTGTATACGGCTGGTTACCTCCGAACGCACCTGGGGTGAGGTCCCTCGCCCATCACCCGCCTCGTCCACGGATTCATCTCGCGGACCTGGCGGATCCGACCCGACACTACCCTGCACTCCTCGCGCACCACCCACGCCGGTGCTCCTGGTCCCGGTTACGCAACCCGACCCGTTAACCCGGCTCTGGGAGAGCTTCCTGTGAGAGGTTTACAGAGAGAGAGAGACGTGCGGGTAGAGGGAAGGGCTAGGGTTTGCTGTGCCTTGTGCAGGAACAGGGCGCGAAGGAGGAAGGCTCAACACTTAGACGCAAGAAGAAGAGGAGTAGAAGAAGAAGAAACTCTGAAGAAGTCTTGCAGCTGAGCAAGGCAAAAGACCAAGGAAGAAGAAGCAGAGGAAGAAGAAGGCTCGCCAAAGAAGAGAAGAAGAAGAAGCAGGGAAGGAAGAAAAAGAGAAGAAGCACTGTAGCAGACCACAATTTAAGTCGTCTGACTGCGGTATCAGACGACGGATGGACCTTCAGAGGAGATAAAGAAAAGAAAAAGAAGAGAAGAAGAAGACAACCAAAGAGAGAAAGAAGAGAAGGAGAAGCCAAAAGACAAAAATCTATTTCTCCCTCTCTCTCTCTTATTTTTGTAATAAAGAAACTCTGTACTTCTAGAATTCCAGTAGCTCCCTGAGTTCGACCTCGGGAAACCTATTTCCAAGTAAAAAATTTGTATGGTAATGACAACCATAGCTGTCTCATCTTATACTATAACGACTGTATTATAATAAACATATAAAGGCACAAAGCAGCACCGTGGTTGGCCATCACCATTAGAAGGCGGGGCAAGTGATCAACTACCACATTCTATTTTCCCACCTTGTCATGAATCTCGAGGTCAAATTCTTGCAACAGCAAGATCCAGTGGATTAGTCAAGGTTTCACGTCCTTCTTCACAAGGAGATGCCTCACAGCTATCTAATCAGAGTAAATGATAACACGGGAACCTAAAAGATACAATCTGAACTTTTCCAGGGCAAATACTACGACTAGAAACTCTTTCTCAGTAACTGGGTAGTTACGCTGAGCCTTGTCAAGTGTCTTGCTAGCATAGTAGATGACCACGAGTGTCCCGTCAATTTTCTGCCCAAGTACCGCTCCTACAATGAAATCAGATGCATCGCACATGATCTCAAAGGGTTGAGACCAATCAGAGAACTGTAGGATCGAAGCTTAGGTAACTCGATCACGTAGGGTTTCAAATGCTTGAGTGAATTCCTTGGAGATTTCAAAAGGAACATCGTTAGATAGCAGATTAGTCAGGGGGCACGTGATCTTTGAGAAATCATGAATGAATCGACAGTAAAAATTGACTTGTCCCAGGAAAGATCAGATGTCCATGATTGAGCTAGGCATAGGGAGTTTGAAAATTAGATTCACCTTGGCCCGATCAACTTGGATTCCTTTTTCTGAGATGAGATGTCTCAGGACAATTCCTTCAGGCACCATGAAATGCCTCTTTTCCCAGAAAAGAACCAGATTCACGTCATTACACCACTTGAGGATCTGGACCAAGTGTAAGAGGCAATCATCAAATGATTCGCCAAACACTGAGAAGTCATCCATGAAGACTTCCAGATAATCACCTACCATATCCGAGAATATGGCAAGCATGCATCGCTGAAAAATAGCGGGTGCATTGCAGAGACCGAAAGGCATCCTTCGAAACGCATATGTCCCAAAGGGGTACGTGAAACTAGTTTTCACTTGGTCCTCAGGATGGATTGTCACCTGGTTATAATCGGAGTACCCATCCAAAAAGCAAAAGAATCTATTTCTCGCCAGTTTCTCGAGGATCTGAATAAACGGTAGTGGGAAATGATCCTTCTTTATGGAGGTATTGAGTCTTCTGTAATCAATGCAGACTCTCCACGAATTCGCCACATGGGTCAGTATGATTTCTCCAGTTCCAGTCGTGATCACAGTGAGTTATGCCTTCTTAGGCACAACCTGGATTGGACTCACCCACCAACTATCGGAGATCGGGTTGATGATCCCAGTATCTAACCACTTGTTGATCTCCTTTTTCATGACTTCCTACAGATTAGGATTCAGACGTCTCTGCATTTCATGGGAAGGTCGTGTGCCCTCTTCAGTATAGATACAGTGTGTGTGGTAAAAGGGGCTGATACCAGTCAAATCATCGAGAGTCCATCCAATGGCTCTTCAATGTTGCCGGAGAACAGAAATCAGATGGGATTCCTGATCAAGTGTGAGTCTAGAATTGATAATCATAGGAAACGTCTGATTGGAACCTAAAAAGACATACTTTAGATGATCGAGAAGAGGCTCAAGTTCCAAAATAGGGTTATCAGCAGCAGCGGGTGGTTCAGGGTGTGTGTCAAGAGCAAGGGAAGGAGTTATGGGTGCATCTAGGTTAAGTTTGAACTCCTCTAATTGCGGGTTTTGATCCTCTTGTGGTTGATCAGAAGTAGTCAGGTTGTCCTCAATATATGGATCATCAACCACAGCCTTGATATCACATATCTGTTCTATAACTCCGCAATTAATCCCTTATTGGACCTTAAAGATGTCAATCTTTAATGTCTGGTTCCCAAACTTCAGTTCAATTTGGCCCTCTTCACAATTAGTGTTGGCCCTAGCAGTGGCCAGAAAGGGTCTCCCTTGTATGATTGGTGTGTTTTTCAAATTTTCTGGAGCATCCATATCCAAGACTACGAAGTCCACTGGGAAATAGAAATCCCGAACCTTAACAATGACATCCTCAAGAACTCCTTTAGGTGACTTAATAGATCGATCTGCCAACTGTAATGTCACCTCTGTTGGTTTGAGCTTAGATTCCTCAAGATGGTCAAGTAGGGATGTAGGTATTAGGTTTATGGAGGCTCCTAGATCCAATAAAGCTCTATCAAATTGGATATCACCAATTGTACAGGCAATCAAGGGAGTGCTTGGGTCTTTTGCCTTAGGTGGGAGTTTGCTTAGAATGACAGAGCTGGCTTGCTCTGACAATACAATTGGACTCCCACTTTTGGTTCGCAGCTTACGCTTAGGTGCACACATGTCTTTCAGAAATCGTGCGTAAGCCAGTACGTGGCAAATTGCATCCATCAAGGGAATGTTTATGTAGACCTATTCAAAGAGCTTGACCAAGTCCTCCTCAGGTGCCACGGGTTTGGTTGTCCTCTTTCCCTTGGTCAAGGCCTCGGAAAATGGAACCTTGGATGGTTCCTCTAGAATAGGTCCAGGTTCTTAATCTGGGACAGGGGTTTCCTGGATGACTATCCTAGGGTTTGGGTTACTACCAGGCTAAAAGTGGCTTGGGTAAGGTGGGTCTTGTGTTGCTTTGCCACTATGGGTTGTTACTGAATTCAGTCTTGCCTGGTTCTGGTTTGGTGTCAATAAAATAGGTGGCTACTGCTGAAATCCCAAGTATGATGTCGAAGCTTCCATCCTGTTGGGTGATGGAGTAGAAGGGGTCTAATAAATCATGTGTGCTTGGCCTGGATTTGGGTTCATAATGCGCCTCAGGTTCAGCACGTTATTCGGATTCGGCAGAGGTTGCGAAGGGAGTGTGCCAAGTTGGCAGGAATTCACCATTTGAGTGAGTTGATTGCGAACCTCTGTGATCTTGGCTTTGTGATATTTTTGCAAAGCCGCATTCGTCTTTCTAATGTCAACCGGAGTCTGAAGGATAAGAGTCATTTGATCTGTCTGAGTTGGCCCAGATTGATAGGTGGGGTTGGGCTGAGGTTAAGGCAAATGATATGGACGAGGAGCTTGTGGACAGGGTTGATATGGTGGTCTCTGATTCTGATTATTTCCCACCCACAGAAAATTGGGATGATTCTGCCATCTAGGGTTATAGGTATTAGAGAATGGGTCATTCTGGATGGCATTGAGGTCCTCGCAGGCCTGAGGAATCTCAGAAAAGTCAGAGTATGAGGGTTCAAAGTTCCCCCAACTAGAATAGGCAGGGTCGGAGTTTCCTCCGACCCTAGCGTCAGACGGCGGTGGATTCGAGTCCATCCCCTAAGAAGATCAGTGATAGATGTTATGCACAACTTCCCTCCCAGAGGGTGGTTGTGCGAATGGGTTTTGCATAGAGGTGGCTCGCTGCAGATGTCAAGTTAGCTCATCCACCTTCTTCTCAATGATAAAGACCTTGTCCAAATGACTGGCCATCAATTCCAAGTCGACAGATGAGGACAGGCCCTGCTCTCATGTGCTCCCCTTGGATTCATCGATGCGTGGGCATTCGTCTGGTCAAATAAGCCCTTGGAGTCATTATTAATGGAGTTATAACACATATTCTCAAGAATCTCCCACATAGTGCCTTCATGTTGACCCATGATATTTCCTCCGTGTTATGACCCCGGCATCAAACACCATTTAATATGTTTGGGAGTTGGTCCAGACGTCTGGAAGTCTTCCCAGACGTCTGGAAATTAATTTTTTCGGCGTACGGGTTCGCGTCTGCGCGCATGCGCGCGCAGACTGAACCACTGCCCTCCTTTCTTCTCTTTCTTTCTTCCCTGTAGGCGCAGCCTTATTTCTCTCTCTTCCCACGGCACCTTCAAATACACCCCCTCTCCTCTCCCTCATCATCACTCCACCGCCTTCTTCTTCTCCTTCTTCTTGTTAGCGTGAGGGTGAGCGGGCGAGGGCAGCAGCTGCTGCCGTGAGTGCGTGGGGAGGAGGGGTGCAGCGAGAGGGAGGGAGTTGGAGCGCAAGGGTGTGGGCTCGCCAGAGCGGCCAGGGTCGGCCGGCGAGCACGCAGCAAGAGCCTGGTGCTAAGGAGATGCTACTGCAACTCAGGCAGCAGGCGAGCGCAGTGCGGCACGGCCATGCGCAGCAGGCAGAGGGTAAGGAGGTCCTGATTCTGGGAAAATTTCCCAGAATCAGACGTCTGGACATACGTCCAGACAACGTGGGAGACGTCAGGAGGAAGGTCCAGACGTCTGAAAGGTACGATATTTTCCTTCCCTCCTTTCGCATGTACGGCCATGCAGCTGTTCTGCCGAAGAGTTCTGCCTCGTTTTCATGTTGAAGGATGGTCGCGTATGCATGCAAGTCTCGTTCGGGAAGGCGTAAGGGCACGCCCTCCCACACAGATTGGACGTCTGGGCACAGCACCAAATGACGGATAGGGTCTTCAGACGTCCGGAAAGACGGTCGGACATCTGGAAACTAAGTCCAAATGGTTCAGCGGGATTCTAAACGTCTGAAGGACCGCGCAGGAACAAGGTATGACCTGAACCATCATTTAAGACATCTGGAAGATGTTCCAGACGTCTGATTTTGGGTAGACTTGTCATTTTTGACCCGTTTAGGGTCCGTTCAAAGTCTGTTTTCCGCGTTTCAAGTTTCGTTCTTCTCAGAATTAGTTCCTCTACATATTTACAGTATTTGATCCTTATGTTAGGATCCCGTTCCGTTGCGGCTCTGGGGGTTACGGAGGCGTGCGGGCTTGCCGATCACGCCCCCAGTACTCCCGATTTTGCAGGTAGAGCGGCTCCCTTTAAATATTTACCAACATTTATGCACTTGTGATATAATTAATAGATTCTAAGGTATGGCATGAACCCTAGGATTGGAAAACTAGATTGAATGATAGATCCTAGGGTATGGCATGAATCCTAGGACTGGAAAACTAGATTGAATGATAGATCCTAGGGTGTGGCATGAACCCTAGGAACAGAAAACACCGAAACGAATGTCGCGAATATATGAATTGCAGTCTTGCAAAAGTAGACAGAAAAATGATAATTGCCTGTAATTGAATAATAGTTGCTTGTTTATGAATGGATATTAACTGTTGAGAACATGGGCTATATGAGAATAAAACTGAAATGATGAAACCTAAATTGGCTTAGTTAAAGAAATATGAGCATGAACCCTACGAGGAATTTGGAGTAGAACTCCTGAGAGGTGAATGGAATAGAATTGGGGAAGTGAGCTGGCCCTTGAGTACGGAGTACCAAGGAGAGCAACTGTCCTCCTGTTTAGTGCAGAGCGGAGCTAGCCGCCCCAGGGACCCGGGGATAGGTCTGGCCACTTTGTACCGACTTTTGGCCCTCGCGTACACAATACCTGGGAGAGCTACTAGTGTTGAGAGAGCACTAGCCACCCCACAGGCCCCGGGGTTCTGCTAGCCTTCCTACACCGACTTGTTAGGCCCACTGGGCAAACCAAGGTAGTCAGGCGAGGGTGCGCGGACTGTGAAGGGGCAAGACCCCTGTTTGGTTACTATGGAGGGGCTGGACCCCTGTTACTGAGAGGGCTCTGCCCTATACTGGTTCCGTGTTGTGCTTTGGGGCGCACCCGTTAACAGAAATGACTGACCGTGTGCCAATGCAGGGTAGCTACTCGTGCGTTTATCGCGCTTGCCGTAGTCACTGTTACATCTGTCAGTGACCTTGGGGTGGTTGACTGAGGGTAGGACCACCACGGGGACTCTCCCGACCAGGAGAGCACCACATGTTACTTCTACTTTTCGAAAAAGACTGCAATCAAGATTGTTCCCACGAGGAACATTCGAGATCAAAAGAAAGATCTGAGGAATAATTCAAGAATGGGTAAATGGAAAAATAAAGAAAGAGATTAAAAATAACAGCTACTGTCCACCTTACTATATTTCTTAGCTTTTGGTTGCCACTCTACTCAGCGTTTCGCTAATGTGTCACCTTTGTCACCTTTTCAGGACCAGGTGTTGAGCAGCCAGATCCGGCGGCTGCAGAAGGAGCTGAGCATAGTAGAGCCCAGTAGTCTTACTTGTGTAGTACCTACTGTACCGTTTCTTTTGAGTAGTGAGTATTTTTCTGTTACCACTATACTCTTCTATTGTAAGCATCATGTTTGTGTACCTGTTATTTCTCTACTGTTGTGGTGGTGTGTACTATAGAAGTTCTTTTCTTTACTGTTGTATTTGTTACTGCTAGTTATAGACATGGTGAATGTGGTTTATTTAACTGCTCTTTTGGTTACTGTCTCATTGGACGACTGGGTCTTGGGATCAGTCGAGTCGGTCCGATTCTCGTGTCTCGTAGGGATTCGGGATCGGGTCATAACACTTCGCAAGTTGCATTGACAAATAAACAAATATCTTCACGGAGTCCCTGGTAAAAAGACTGGACTTGTTCCCATTTAGGAACTTCGTGATGGGGGCACTTTCGCATGAGATCCAAGAAACGATCCCATGCTTTGTGAAGTGGTTCTCCAGGCTGCTGTGTGAAGTGCGTGATCTGGTGTCGTAAAGCATTTGTTCGACCAAGTGGGAAGAACTTTTTCAGAAACTCGGATTGTAGTTCAACCCATGTGTTGATTGGACGCGTTTGAGTCTGATACCAGTGAGCTGCTTTGTCTATGAGAGAGAAGGAGAACATTTTCATGAGAAGAATGCCCTGATTTTTGGACATCTGACCCGAAGGTCTGGGCCAGATGCTTGAGCTGTTTGATGTGCTGAAAAGGATCCTCGAAATTGATCCCATGAAACTTTGGAATAGCATGAATCATGTTGGGCTTAAGTTCATAATGAAGACCTCCAACCGGGATTTGGACTCGAGGTTCGATCACCACCGCAGCGGGATTGTAATGATCTCGCATCATAGAACATTGTGATGGATTCACAAAGGCTTGGAATAAATCATTAAGGCGCTAAAGTTGGTTCTCAAGGTTATTCTCTTCTTCTGTGGGTTGTGCCATGATGATGGATGAAGGAGAATTAGGTTCAGATGAATCAGAGGAGATGTCTATGTGATGGGGTTGCTGCACAAACATGGAAGTCGAGGCCTGGCCTCGACGGGAGTGAATGACTAAAGGAGGCCTCAAGGATGGTCTTAAGGACCTCTTACCGAACATGCACCGATGGTCTAGGTGAGGATAGAATGTGATGGACCCAATCAAGACACCCAAAAATTTTGGATGACTGTAGAGGTTCGGGGAGAATGATACCCCTTAGTCAGAAAGCTGTCCACCTGAGAAATACCTAGGCAGCCAGAGAGGGAGAGTCCCGCAAATACCCCTACATGGTAGAGCGCCCCCACGGGTTACAGGATTTCCCCCATCCGACCTCTCTTGTCACCGATGTTCCAGGGAGACCAGAATGGGGACTTGACCTCAAGGGTGCTTAAGATTTCACTTGAACTTTAGATGTATTGAGTGCGAACGTAACCTAATTTCAAGATTGCTTGACCCAACAAGGTGGGTCAACTTCACCTATTTTTCCTTTGAGAAGTTTTAGGTCCCTCTTTTAGGACTCAAGTGAGATTAAGAGCCTGATTTTTAGGGTTTGCTTGAATAGATCAATTCAACCAAGGCTTAGGCACACATCATTTTGGAGAGTTGATTCTTGCTTATGTAAGTGTGTCTTTAAAAACCCTAACTTGGAATCCTTAATTGGCTCTAATTTTGGCCCAATTTAGCTTACCAAATGTGATATCTAGGGCTCAAACAAGAAAGTGATAGCCCTAGTTACCTTAAGTGGGTGCACAAATCAGATTTTGTTGTTGAAATCAAATCAGGCAACTTGATGAATTAGCTAAGAATGGAAAGCAAGTATCCCTAATTGATTTTGCTCTTTTTAACCTTTTCAGAATAAGGGGCTTAGGAGAGAGAGTAATCAGAATTTACCTACCCTTGGTGTGTTTGTTGTGCAGCTGCACTTTCTTTGAATCTTCTCCCTGAAACAACCACAACTAAAGAGATATATCAAGTTAGTACCAAATCAGGAATTGTAACCAAAAATTGTAAATTGCCCGTTGCTCCCTGGCAACGGTGCCAAAATGTTTATCGAAAAGTGAGATCGATGTTTTAAATAATCGCGTTGTAGTATAGTCGAAATCACTTTGAAAACAGATACAATTTTATTACTCGAAAAGATTTTCAAGGTCGAACACAAGGAGCAAATTGGTATTTAGAAATCAAGATCACAATTCAGAATTAAAAGAGTATGCAATAATATCAATATCAGAGTGCAAAAATATGGGAGTAAAATAGTGATTTAGATCACCAAATACTCCTACAATATCACCAAGGAACTCAATGTATGAATATGCAATGTAAGGTAATGATCTGTCATCTGATGAAGGAATCAGACGACTTAAAGTGTCTGATCCTTCCTTCTCTTTCTCTGCCTTTGCTTCTTCTCTTTCTATTTAGCTTCTTCCTTTGGCCTTCTCTTCCTCTTTCTCTTCTTCAATCCTTCTCTTTCTCTTCAGCTTTTTCCTTTGGACTTCTCTTCTTCTTTCTCTACCTTTGCCTTTTCCTTCTCTGAGGTCCTTCTCTTTCTCTTCTCTTCTTTAGCCTGACCTCCTTTTCTTCCTCTGAATTGGCTAAGTGTTGGAGCCAATCCTCTCAGAGCAAAAACCCCCCTTCCCCCGCATAGCTCTCCTCTCTCTTTCTCTCTTTCTATATCAGTCTCGCTCTCCCAGAGCCTCAACCGGTCAGGTAATCAGACCTATCGCATACCCGGGTCCAGGCTCACCGACGTGTGCAGTGAGCGAGGAGTGAAGTCAGGCGAGTAGTCGAGTCGACCAGGTCCGTGGGGTCAATATCGCAGATGAGTCCGGTGAAGGGGGGAGGTGTTTGGGTGAGTGGCGCGGTGAGTGAAGTGAGGTGGAGGTTGTGGGCTTGTCGGCGAGGGTTTTGGTGGCCTATGAAGGTGGGATGGCCTCGCTGGAGTTGATGGTCGGAGATGGAAGGGATGAAGGTGCAACGGGCGTCAATGGCGGATTTTGGGAAATAAAGAGAGGGGAAGTAAATAGAGGAGACAATGAACTTAGCTAAGGCGTTAAGGGACAAAGGGGGTGAGCGAAGGCATCGGGTTTGGTGTGGTCAACGCCAGAGATGAAGGCAGCTCCGGTGAGGTGGGATCCACGAGGACGAAGAGAGAGTAGCGCCTGCTGGTACAGCGAGATGCGAACAAAGTCAAGGAGGATGGATCCACCGCAGGTATAGCGGTCGGACGACGAGGAGTAGGGAAGGTCGTCGGATGTTGAGGAGCCTACGACCGTGAGGGGAAAAGAGGAATCTGAGGTATTCGTGGCTGAAATCGAGCATGAGGAGGTCGAGGAGGTCTGGGCTCCTTTAAATAGAGATCTGAAGGGCGATTAGGGCTTGGGAAACAAGCTTCCCAAGCTTGGAAGGTCGTCGGAGATGGAAGTTGTTGAGATACCCACATCTCTCATGCGTTCACATGAGAGATTGGGAGGGAATCAGATCTCAAAGATGGGTTCATACTAACGAGGATTTCTCAGAGGATCTTCCTTCCAATTTTGGATGAGATCCTCCAAGCAATCAAGGAGAACTTCCAAGTTAAAGGTCACCGGAGTAGGTTTCCTCCACGATAATGGCGAAGGAACCTACTTGTGAAGACGACGAGAAAGCTAGGGGACTGTTAACAAGGGTTTTTGAAAGTTAGGGTTAGAAATGAAATCAGACTGGACCTTTTTGCAGACTTGGTCAAGGCAAGCTCATCGTGGGTTCAAATTTTGGTACAAACCTAATTTGGACCTAAGGAATCCAATGGTGAAGTTGGATTTTGGGTTTGACCACGTTTGATTGGGAAATTTATGCAAAAACCTAATTTAGGATAAATATTTATCTGAGACCCCATTCTAGGTCAAGATGGGTTCTAATGGCCAAATTGAAGGTATTAAACCATGAGAATATTTTTCTATGATTTTTAGAGGGTTTAAGTGAATTTTATCCTTACCAAAACCTTGGTTAATCAAGTGGGTCTGTTTTTAGGGTTTCAAGAAGTCATTTAATTCAGAGAACACACACAAACCCTTTTCTGTCAAGTCCAACCCACTTGTTATCTTATTAAGATCATTTGACCTTTGTTTAGCCCTTGAGAAAACCCATCATTATACTGCATTGGTAAAATTGCAGTTTTACCCCTTGTTTCTTGTGTTTCTCTCAGAAAGGTTATGCAATGAATTATGACCTTCAGTTGGTTATGTAGGAGCATTTATTATCTTCATTGGGTAAGAATGAGCTAGTTAAGGCTCATGATGGTGTTCCCATCAATAACAAACTTAAAGGAAGTTTCATCCCCAAAACTTGAGCTAACTAGGGTGCGGAAATAAACGTAAAAGTGCATAACAAACTTAAAGAGGATCGAAGCAGGTCAGAAGCGACGTACCCTCAAAAAGCTTCGGGTACTGTTCTCGCATTGCCCCTCAGGCTCCCAAGTCACCTCCTCGTACCGCTGGCTTCTCCATAGAACCTTCACCAGTGGCACCTCCTTCCATCTCAGACTCCAGGCAGCTTTGTCCAATATCTGCACTGGTCTCTCAGGGTAGGTCAAGTCATCTCCCACCGCGATGCTCTCGTGGCTCAGGATGTGGTTGGGATCGATGAAGTACTTCCTGAGGTTGGACACATGGAACACGTCGTGCACTCTAGAGAGCTGGGGAGGAAGGACAAGCCGGTAAGCAACAAGTCCTACCCTCTCCAAGACCTCAAAGGGCCCCACAAACGTTGACACAAGCTTCCCTTTCACCCCAAAACGCTTCAAGCCCTTCATGGGCTAAACACAGAGGAAGACGTGATCCCCAACCTTGAACTGCACCTCTCTGCACTTCCTATTAGCATAGCTCTTCTGCCTACTCCTGACAGTACGGAGTCGTCTGTAAATCTACTCTATCACCTCCTGACTCTGACGGATCAACTTGGGACCAACCTCCCACTTGGTCCCCACTTCGACCCAACTTAAGGGTGCAGTACACTTCCTCCTGTACAGAGCTCGTAAGGTGCCATGCCGATGCTCGAATGGTAGCTGTTATTGTATGCAAACTCTGCCAGGGGCAAATGCTCCTCCCAGGAGCCTCTCCAGTCTAGTACACAAGCGCGTAGGACATCCTCTAGTGTCTGTATGGTGCGCTCTGACTGACCGTCGGTCTAGGGGTGATAGGCGGTACTGAACCTCAAACGAGTCCCCAAGGCCTACTGAAACTCTGCCCAGAACTGGGAAGTGAAGCGAGTATCCCTGTCGAATACGATCTTGCGAGGGACTCTGTGAAGGCGCACCACATCTCTGATGTATCACTCTGCTAGCTGTGTTGGTCCAAAGGTGACTCAGATCAGCAAGAATCGCGCCATCTTCGTCAACTTGTCTACTATCACCCAAACTGCATCGTGTCCTCACTGTGTAACCGGTAGCCCTACTACCAAGTCCATGGTGACACTCCCTCACTTTCACTCTGGCATAGGAACTGGCTGTAGCTACCTTGCAGGCCTCTGGTGCTCAGCCTTCACCTGCTAGCATACCAAGCACTGCTGGACGAACTCACCAACATCCCACTTCATTCCACTCCACCAAAAGTTGCATCGCAGATCATGGTACATCTTTGCGCTCCAGGGATGTATGGTGACCCTGGACCCATGTGCCTCACTCAGGAGCTCTCTCAACAGCTCCTCATCTCTGGGAACGCACAGACGTCCACTCATGCACAATATCTCGTCAGAGAAAGAAAAATCTTCTGGGTCCCCTATCAACACCCTGTCCCGCAGTGTCTGCAAATATGGATCGGCCATCTGCCCTGTAATGATGCGATCAATCATGCCTACCGTGACACTATCACTACCCCGCAATACCCTCATGACACCTAGGGTCGCCAACTGCCCACTTCCTCCATGAGTCTCCAACTCTGTGCCTGTAAGCTGACCAAGTGAGCAGGTGCCTTCCGGCTCAAGGCATCATCCACTACATTGGCCTTCCCTGGGTGGTAGGTGATGTTGCAGTCGTAGTCCTTCAGGAGCTCTAACCAATGCCTCTGTCTCATGTTGAGCTCCTTCTGATCAAACAGGTACCTGAGGCTCTTATGATCCATGAAGATCTCAAACATCTCACCATACAGGTAGTGCCTCCATGTCTTTAGCGCGAACACAACTGCTGCCAACTCTAATTCATGAGTGGGGTAGTTATGCTCATGAGGCTTTAGTTGCCGCAAAGCATAAGTGACAATGTGGCCCCGCTACATGAGCACACCACCCACCCCCTACAACGAAGCGTCAGTGTAAACCACAACCCACCACTGCTGTCTGGGATGGTGAGTACAGGAGCTAAAGTCAGTCTCTCCTTCAACTCCCGAAAACACGACTCACACTCATCTTTCCAGGAGAAAGGCATGTCCTTCCTGGTCAACTGGGTCATAGGACACGCGATCTGAGAGAACCCCCTGATAAACCACCGGTAGTAAACTGCCAGTCCCAGAAAGCTGCGTATCTCTGTCACTGTGTGTTCCCTCTCCCACTTGAGCACAACCTCGACCTTAGCTGGATCCACAGCCAATCCGTCTCCTGAAATCACATAGCCCAAGAAGGTCACCTGTCTCAACCAGAACTCACACTTGCTATGTTTGGCATACAGCCTGCGTCGTCTCAATGTATCCAAGATCATACATAGATCCTATCCATGCTATGCCTGATCCCAAGAGTAGACCAGTATGTCATCGATGAACACCACCACAAACTGGTCTAGGTATGGCCTGAAAACACGGTTCAGATCCATGAAGGTAGCAGGGGCGTTGGTCAGCCCAAACGGCATGACCAAGAACTCGTAGTGTCCATACTGAGTACGGAAGGAGACATCGGTCTCCCTGATTCTCAGCTGATGGCAACCTAACCTCAGGTCTATCTTGGAGAACACCAAGGCATCTCTCAACTGGTCGAAGAGGTCATCGATACAAGGCAGTGGCTACTTGTTCTTGATGGTGACCAGATTCAACTGCCTGTAATTGACACAAAGCCGAAGGGTATCGTCCTTTTTCTTCACGAATAACACAGGGCTCCCTACAGGGATGCACTAGGCCTCACAAAGCCTTTCTCCAACAGATCCTGTAATTGAGATTTAAGCTCTCGCAACTCAAGCGGGTCCATCCTGTATGGTGCAGTAGAGATGGGGCTGGTCCCCGGTACTAGTTAGATCTCAAACTCGTTCTCACGCTCAGGCGGTAGTCCTGGAAGCTCCTCTGGGAAGACGTCGGGGAACTCGCAGACCACCAGGATACTTTGTAGGTCAGCCATGGGGCTAGGCTCTACTAAAACACAAGCTAAGAAGCCCTCACACCCCTGGCTCAAGAGCTTTGCTACCTGAGGCACGGAGATGCACCTGAAACCTCCGTCTACCGACTGGCTGTGAAACTCAAAGGGAGGCAACTCCGGTATGGAGAAGATGATCTTCCACCCAAAATAGTCCACCAGGGCATGATAGGCAGATGGCCAGTCCATTCCTAGCATCACGCCAAAGTTCTCCATCGGGATCATGATCAGGTCGGCGGGAAGACTGTGTCCCCCTATAGCGACCTCACAGTCTGTGATGACCTCCTCTGCGACAAACAACTGTCCACTTGGGCCCCTAATCAGGAACGGAACTTCTAACAGTACACTACTCAGCCCCAAACTGACAGCAAAACTAGTGGCGACAAAAGAGTGTGTGGCACCAGAATCAAAAAGTACATAAACAAGTCTGCCGAAAACTGGAATCATACCTGCCACCACAGAGTCTGAAGCTCTGGCATCTCTGTGAGTTATGGCGTTGACACACCCCTCAGCCCTTGATGCAGAAGAAGCGGCCACGCTCTAGGTTGGGCGAGCAATAGCTGGCCGGTACCCTCCTCATGGCTGTTGTCCTCCTTGTGCCTGGTAACCGCGGTCGCCAGATCGGCCTCCAGTGCTCGGTGCTGGGAGCATCTACTGTGCTCCGACCCTAGATGGGCAGCTCTTCCCTATGTGGCCCGGCTGGCCACACTGGTAACAGAGGGGGGCACGACCTCCTCTCTTAGTCGATCCCTGTTGGTAACTGGACAGGGGTCTGGTGTTGTCCGATGGCCCCTGTCTGGGGACCCTAAAGGCCACTGGTGGCCCCACAGAGTAAGATGACTCTCTTGCGGGCGTCGTGTTCCTCCTCTCCCGACAGCTCTGTGAGTACTCCGGCTAGTAAGGCCTCTTCTGTCCCCCTTTGTCAGTGTCTCTCACACGGCCGGGTTGGTCTCCTCGTAGGTCATAGCCTCCTCGACCACGCAAGAGAAGGTGGGTAGCTTCAGAGGCTTCACATACCCCCGAATAGTAGGCCAGAGGCCCTCAATAAACCTCCACAGGTGCTCCTCCTCTATAAATGCAGTCGTCGAGGTGAAGCATGACAGCTCTAGGAAATGCGTACGGTACGGGCTAACTGTCATCGCCCCCTGGCGAAGAGTGTGGAACTCCTGCCTCCTCTAGTCCTGCCAAGTCTGTGGGAAGTACTGCTCATAGAAGAGTGCCACTAACCGGTCCCACAACGGCTCTCACCCCTCCATTCCCCTGACTGCCTTCCACCACCGGTGGGCTGCACTCTCCAACCGGTACGTGGCAAAGGTCACGCGACACTCTGCAAGAGGGTGGAGCATGTAGAAAACCTTCTATATCTTCTCCAGCCAGTCCTCTGCCTCAAACGGGCTCTCATCCTCTTTGAAGGAGGGGGGCTTCAGCTTCTAAAACTGGCCAAATAGCTTGTGGTGGAGCTGCAACGTGGGAACAGACACGCCTCCAGGAAAGGAGGGCCCGTGCTCATAAGTGTCTAAGGGTGGTGGGGGTGGTGGAGGATCACTCCCTCCCCCTCCAGCTCGTCTAGCGCTACGGCGGCTTCCCTGTCTAACAAAGGACTCTCCCTCCACGTCCTCAGGGAGGGGTGGCTGAGGAGGAGGCTGCTGAAGCTCCTCCCGCACTATGTCCCAAATCAGTTAGGCGAGATTCTAGGCCTGGATGCCTAGAAGGAGGGGTAGGTCGACTGGTGCCTTAGGTCTGTCACGTCCACCCCTACAACCTCACCCACAGCCACATCCGCAACCTACCTTAAGAACTCCTCGACAAGGCATCTCCTACAAGGAGATAAAAGAGGAAGAACAGGGACTGTAAATGATACCAAGTTACATAAAGAAATGAGACTCGGAAGTGAAGATTAAGGCAATACGTTGTGATGGCTATCCTAGCTACATGTACATGAGTGGTTACTTTCAGACCATTTAGTTCATTTCTCGGGACGACCTTGCTCTAATACCATCCTTGTTATGACCTGACTCCAGCTCCTTACAGGACCCAAGATCGGCTTGCCTCGACTAATCTCAAGACCCAATCGTCCAACGAGAAATAACCAAAAGCAGAAAATATACCACAACCACACATGCACTATAACTAAGTAGAAATAAATAAGAGACAGTAAGGGAAAACAGGACGAGAAAACTCAAATATATTACATGCCACAAGCGGAAGAGTACTATAACATACATAGCTATCACAACCACAACAGAAAGAAATATAACATGAATGGAATATAACAGAGACAGCTAATAGGCTAAAAGTACTCACTACTACAAAAGAGCTCTGAAACAAAAAAGTAACAACTAAAACTGGGCTCGGCTGGGCCCAGCACCCTCTACAGCCGGTGGCGCTGGCTGCCCAACTCCCTGACCTGAACATGGTTATACAATTTGTGATCAGCTAACGCTGAGTAGAGTGGAGGTTAAGTCATTTACATGCAATTTAACAAAAGAAACAAGCAAATACTAATCATTCATTTCCATTTATCTCAACTAGGTGTTTCTGTTTCGGTTATTGTAATAAGGATCCACAACATTTCTTAATCCTCTTATTCCCTAAGGGAACGATCTTGATTGCAATTTATTCTGCGATGTAGGACGTACACGTGGCACTCTCCTGGCCGAGAGTGCCCTCGTGGTAGTCCTACACCCAGTCTACCACCCTGAGGTCACGGTCGCGACATAGCGATGACTACAACACGAGCGATAAGCGCACGGGTCACTACCCTGTACTGGCATGCGGTCAGTTGTTTCCGCTAGCGGGTACACCCAAACGTACAGCACAGAACAGAACAGGGGTCTTGTTCCTCAGAACAGGGGTCTCGCCCCTCACCAGTCTGCGTACCCTCGCGTGACTATATTGGTTTGCCTAGTGGGCCTAATAAGAGTCAGTGTAGGGTGGCCAGTTCTAACCTCGAGACCCATGGGGTGGCTAGCTCCCCCCTACACTAAAGTAACAAGAGTCGATGTAAGTGGCCATTCCTAACCCCGGGTCTCAACCCAAGGGTGACTAGCTCCCCCCTACACTAAAGTGATGGTAGCTCTCCTCAGTACCGCGTACACGAGGGCCAGTTCACTTTCCATGCAAAAGGACCAATTGCTCTCCTCGGTACCGTGTACTCGAGGGTCAGCTCACTTCCCTTCTAGATACAATATTCATTCCATATACGTGAGTTCCTCTTCTAGTTTCCCCATAGGATTCATGCATTGTATTCATTTCATTTCATTTCAAAACCTGCATATCTCGTTGTTCACAACTTAGTTCTCAACCATATAACAGGTAGCTCGTAATTTAATAACTAAAAGAACTATCACATCATGTAACTATTCATTTGCTAGCATTAAGAGTTCTAACATGCATTTCAGAATTAAACCGTGTCTCTCAAGCAATGTTCATTCACTCAATTCTGCCCTAAGGTTCATTTCATATCCTAGGGTTCAATCAATTATTTCATTCATAATATTGAGAAAAACCACTCTATCAAGATACACAGGTGGAATGGGGGCTCGAATCACAAATCTCGTCGTCTCTGTGGGCCCCGTATACTCTACTGGCTGGAGACCTATACAATTTACCAAATCACATCAAATGAGTTCAAACCAGCATACGAGTGACACTAACACGTAGAGAAACTCGAACGGAAACCAACGATACTTCGTTTGCACAAAATCGACTCTGTTTGGGTCCTAAACTAGCCAAAAACGTGCATACTGATTACAATCAGATGCTTGGGACTAGACCTAGACATCTTAAACGACCTCAGAATCTCACCTTGCTTCCCTGCGGCTTCCTCAGATGTCCGAATCTCTCTACAGCCGTCTGAGGGAGATCCCGAACGTCTGGCACTCCCTCCTGTCGTCTGGGAGTGCAGTCAGACGTCTGGCACTATCTACAGACATCCTAAAGCACCTCAAAGGGTGCGCCATGCTCCTTTCCAACATCTCATACTTGCACAAGCGCACGATTTTAAAAACACGACACGTAAAAATAAATATGTACGTGCATGTAGGTGCATACAAATGACATACCTTGACACTCTGCGTGCTATCAAACGTCTGGCACCAGCTCCGAACGTCCTGAGGCTCCTCTAGATGTCTGGATGGCAACCCAGACGTCTGATACTACAGAGAAATGGTTCCACAGTATGCCCTACGAACCTTCTCCTCGCACTCTTCTCCTCACGCAGATCCACAGCTGCTCCTCCAGCAGCTGCAGGAGGTCGTACCTCCTCTCCCGAGCTCCTCCTCGCACCTCCGGATCCTCCCCTCACCCTCTCTCCCTCTCTTTCCCGAGCTCCTCGCTCTCTTTCTCCTTCGCCCATGCTTCTCCCTCTCTCCTTCTCCTCCATCTCGAGCTCCCCTCCTTCCCCTACTCGTGGCTACAAGGGGACGGGAAGAGGAAGTGGTTGCTGGCAGGTGGTGGAGGAACGAAGGTGGAGGTGGTGTGGAGAGGTGGGGGAGATGGTGAGGGTGGTGGGGGTGTTAAAAAGGGAGAGGGTGAGGTGAGGGTTTGTGAGGGGGTGTGTGCGTGGGTGTGTGCATGGGTGTGTTGTATGGGAAGTGGGAAGGGAGAGAGAGAGTGAAATTGCGGAATTTCCCTCACAAGACCTTTTTCTTCCCGCAAGGCCCACACACCTAAACCCAGGAGTTTAAAAATTGAGCTCAAGCCCCTATCTTTCCGAAAAACCTCGAACAACCCTTGAGAAGGGTCATTTCATACACACATCACTAAGAGCTCATTCAAAGTCCAGTGATCCCTATGTGCATTGTAGGAAAACTTAAATGGCCCATATTGTTAAGGCAATGAATTTAGAATTAAATGGATAAGTAATGGCTCAGAGATGTCAAGTTTGAGCACCTTAAGTTGAGCAGCAATGTTACTCATTTCCATGATGTGCTCCCTTATTCCAGTGGAATAATTGTATTTCATGAAAGATAACTTGGTTAAGAGCATGCTAGCCATAGCTTTTTTAGAACTTTTAAATTGCTTTTCAGTAACTTCCAAATAAGCTTTTCTTGTCTTGCATTTAGGAATAAAACCCCTGATATTTTTGGCTATATTGGTTTGTATGATCATTAAACTTAAGCAGTTGGATTTCTCCATAGTTCATATAGATCTTTTGTACCTTAACTACTTTCTTCTATAGGCTTTGCAGGTTCTTCAATGTGAAGCGTCTAATCCAAGTCCATGCATCCTAATGCAAGAAGAATCTTCTCTTTCCACTCAAAAAAGTTATTCCCATTTCATGTAGAAACAACATTCAACACATTATATTGGGTAGACATAAAAGTTGAACTATCTACAAAGTCTAGGTTCAAAATCAAGTAAGGCTCTACACAAGTAGTTAACTCAAGCATAAATCTTAATTCAAAATATTAACTCATTTAACATTTTGATAAATTCAAAGTACTATTACAAAACTTGATGTGGCTAAGGAATCATAACATGCATTTGGTTTGCGTAACAAATAAATTTGCCAAAATCCATTAAATGTCCTACACCTATGGGCATTTAGAATAATCAATGAACAATTTCTTTTCATTCTGTCATCTTTAAGGATGAATGCAATTTAGTTGTCACCAATTAATGTAATTATTGTCATTAATACCCTTAAATGTAGTAGCCACTCTAAGATTAATCACCGACAATCTTAATTTATAACACAATTGAATTGTTTAGATGGTGTGACTACTCCTCCCAATTCAATTGTATAATCGAAATTGATCACTAAAATGACATCACAAGGGGAAAAATACATATATATTCATTTAATCAATAAAGGTAATATCATCGTGCAACTTTCAAAAGGAATAAAAATCGGATGTCCTTTCCATGTAAAATTTATATGCCATATATCCCAACATGATCTCTTTTTTTCCACTCCCAGGAGGCCAGAAAGAGGGGGGCAAGGAGACTAGACCAAAACCTGTCCCATACATAAAAAGGTGACCAAGACTCATGGCCTAATACAATAAGCAAAAGAAAGCAGAAGGATTACAAGGAAATAATATAAGGCATTTGGATGCAGTCTAACTTGATAATGTCAGCAATCTTAAGAGAGAGTTGTTCCAAATGGTAGAAACATCTCCAGTTGTTGTCCCTGATGTCCACAATCCTGGAAGTAGCTTCATTGACAAGCGGATGGACATAGGAGGAGTGGATCCTGGAGGAGCGCTCACGAAGAGAAGCAAAAATCTTTTTAATTTGCCAAGCAACTTGAAGCTTACCAGACCATCAATAGTAAAGTAAAACCGAATCCATTTCCACCTAAAAAGAATCATCAGAAAAATAGGAGATAGCATGGATGACAGCTCTAATGAGAGCATCCTCAGAGGACACCAGAAGGACTAGCAGCAGCAACCATAATGAATTTCCCCATGTAGTTCCTAGCAATCCAGCCTAAAACACAGCAACCCCCCACAGTAGAGGAAGCAGCATTGATTTTAAGGCCCTGAGAAGAGAGAACCCAACTAAGGGAGAGGCAAGAGGGACAAGAGGACTTAAGACAACTAGCCATCTGAAGGTTCCTCTAATGTTTCTCAAGAAAAAGGTGAAGATTGGTAGGATTGAAACCATCATGTTTAGCAGAGTTGCGGACCCACCAAACATTATACCAGATGAAGCAAATCAAACCTTTAACAGCCTTGAGCCGAAGAGAATGGGAAGGATTCAAGATGATGTAAAGAAAGAGGGAAGGTTCCTTAAAGCTTAGGTAATTCTAGTTAAAAGTCCAAACGATGATATCACGAACTAGGTGACTATCTGAGAAAAGGTGAAAAAGAGTTCCAAGCACAGGATTAAAAGGGAAAGAGACATTTAGAGGCAATGGGAATCCCTAATCTCATGATATTATCATTGGTGGGGAGACTACCCTTAAGAAGCTTCCAAACAAAAAGAGAAATTCTAAGAGGCAGTTTGAGATTCCAAAGAGGCATAGCAAAGGAATCCTTGGGATAGGTACAGAACATCAGAGAAGATGCCAGAGGGGGTAGGGGTCCAAATCGGCAAGTCCTTATGAGAGTCTAAATGGAGGTTGAAAAGCTCGTCAAGCAAAATAGGAGGGATGATGGTGAAAAAGGGAGCACTAGAGAGGAGAGGGAGCACTCTACGGATGGAGATCCGGGAGGGAGTAGAACCTTCAAGAAAGAGAGAATGGAGAGGAGAGTCACCAATCCACAAATCAAATCAAAAGTCAATGGATCCTTCATGGACCTCCCAACGAATGAAAGGTTTCATCTCCTGTAACGACCCGGTTCCGAGTCCCTACGAGACACGAGAACCGGATCGACTCGACTAATCCCAAGACCTAGTCGTCCAACGAGGAAGTAACCAAAAGAGCAGTAAAAATAAACCACATTCAGCATGAATATAACTAACAGTAAGAAAGTACAGCAGTAAGGAAAGAAACTACTACAGTATATACCACCACAACAGTAGAACAACATTTATCATATAACATGAACTGCAGGTAAAGAAAAGTACAGCGGAAACAAGAACTACTCACTATAACGAAAACAAAGAGGTACAAAAGACAGTGGTAACTCTACTGGACCCTACTCGGCCCAGCGTCCTCTGCAGCCGCTGACCCTGGCTGCTCAACACCTGGTCCTGAAAAAGGTAACGAGTGTAACACGTCAGCAAAACGCTAAGTAGAGTGGCAACTAAAACTAAAGACAACAGTAGAGTGTACAGTAGCTGTTATGTTCTATTACTTTCTTTATTCACATCTTTCAATTGTCTCACTATTTCATTTATTCCCCAAATCTTTTTCTTGATCTCGAATGTTCCTCGTGGGAACGATCTTGATTGCAGTCTTTTCCAAAAAGTAGAAGTAGCACGTGGTGCTCTCCTGGCCGAGAGAGTCTCCCGTGGTGATCCTACCCTCAGTCAACCACCCCAAGGTCACTGACAGACGTAACGGTGACTACGGCACGCGCGACAAACGCACAGCTAGCTAACCTGTACTGGCACGCGATCAGTCGTTTCCGTTAACGGGTGCGCCCAATGCACAGCACGGAACCAGTCCAGGGCAGAGCCCTCTCAGTAACAGGGGTCCAACCCCTCCACGGTAACCCAACCGGAGCCTTGCCCCTCCACAGTCCGCGCACCCTCGCCTGACTACCCTGGTTTGCCCCAGCGGGCCTAACAAGTCGATCTGGGAGGCTAGTAGAACCCCGGGGCCCGTGGGGTAGCTAGTACCTCCCTACACTAGTAGCTCTCCTCGGTGCTACGTACGCGAGGGCCAGCAAGTCGGTACAGAGTGGCCAGTCCTAACCCCGGGTCCCTGGGGCGGCTGGCTCCGCTCTACATTAAACAGGGGGACAGTCGCTCTCCTTGGTACTCCGTACTCAAGGGCCAGCTCACTTCCCCAATACTATTCCATTCACTTTCCAGGAGTTCTACTCCTACTTCCCCGTAGGGTTCCATCCTTTTTACTCAAACATTCAGGTTTCACTTTCCAGTTTCACATTCTTACAATCCATGTTCTCAACCACGTTATTTATTCATAACAGGCAGCTGTTAATTCAAATTACAGGCAGCTTTATATCTCTTTCCATTTTCCAAGACTGCAGTATTATACATTCCACTAGTTTTTCCCATCCTAGGATTCATGCCATATCCTAGGATCTATCATACAATCTAGTTTTCCAGCCCTAGGATTCATGCAACACCTAGGAGCTATCATATATTTCTCATTCCTAGGATTCATGCAACATCCTAGGTTCTAGTTATGGTTCCATACTTTAACAGATTTTATTAATAACTTAAAACCACTCTACCAGGTACAACGGGAGTAATGGCGGTGTGATCGGGAATCCCGCGTGCCTCCGTGACTCCCAAGACTGCAACTGAAGGAGGTCCTATCACAAGGATCAAACACAAGGAGTGTCTCAAAATAGTGTATAGCTACTGTAGACGGTTAGAGGAATTAATTCTGAAAAGAACGCAACTCGAATCGCGAAAAACGAAACCCGAACGGGTCCTAAACGGGTTGAAAACGACGACACTGTGCAAAATCAGACGTCTGGAACTTCTTCCAGACGTCTTAAAAAGTGGATCAGAGAATTACCTGTTCAGCGTGATTTCCCAGACGTCCAGAAGTCTGAGGGGACGTCTGGCCTAGCTCCCAGACGTCCGATGATCACCCAGGACGTCTGGAGGTCGCTCCCGCCGTCTGGTACAACAGCCAGACGTCTGATTCGCGTTGGATGGCGAATCATCGAGCCTGCGCACACCCATCTCCCTCCCTCAGTACGGTCAGTCGACAGGAAGGAAGAAGAAGACAGAAAACTCACCTTTCAGACGTCTGGAAGGTCTTCCAGACGTCGCCCTCGCCGTCTGGCTATCAACCCAGACGTCTGATTCTGGAAATTCTTCCAGAATCAGGGCGCCACTCGGCCTCCACTCGCGACGCCGCCCACGTCGCACCTCGCCCGCCTGCTGCTCAGACCGCAGCAGTCCCCCCTCCGCGTCACTCTACGCCCCCCGCGCCCTTCGCCGGCCGGCCCTAGCAGCCCCGGCGAGCTCGCCCTCACGGCAAAGCTCCTCTCTCGCACGCCGCACCTCCTCCGCGCTCACTGCGGCCGCCGCTGCAGCCCTCATGCTCGTGCTCACGCTCACTGGCTGAAGGACAAGAGGGAGGAGACGGTGGAGACGACGGGAGGGAGCGCGTGGCCTTTTAAGGCCGCGCGAGGAGGAGAGAGAGGACGTGGCAGGCGTCTGCAGCCGCAGGGAAAGAGGGAATAAGCGAATATACGGTCTGCGCGCTCCGGCGTGCAGACGACCCGCGCGTGTCGAAATTAACGGATTTTCAGATGTCTGGAAACGATCCCAGACGTCTGGTCAGACGTCTGGATGTGATCCCAGACATCTAGTCCGACATCTGGGCCACCTCCCAGGCGTCTTAAAAGACGTCTGGGGCACGCGTTCGTTACATCTCCCTAAGAGCTTGAAGAAGCAGATGAGACCGGAGTGGGAGAGAGGACTCAGAATTAGGATTGCCAAGCAAAAGATCCCTCATAAAAGAGTGGTGAGAAGAGTCCCCAAAAAAGATATTCCAATCACTTTTCAATCTCAAGGATTGAATAAAAAGGTTTAAGTCAAGGATGCCAAGGACTCCAAAATCAATAGGATGAGAAATAGAACTCTATGGAATCCAGTGGTGGTGGGATCTATGATCAGAGGAACCCCAAAAAAAATCAGCAAAAAGAGCATGAAGTTTACGAATAACGGACTTAGGAACCTCAATGGCGGAAAGCATATGAATAGTAGTAGAGGTTAAGACATGCTTGATAAGGAGTAGTCTTGCAGCTAAGGAAAGGAGGTGAGCCTTCCAACCAGCAAGTTTGGATCTAACCTTGTCAACAATGGGATCGAAATAAGAAATCTTGGCCCTACCAGAAAAAATAGGACAGTTGAGATAGGTAAAAGTGAAGGAGCCCAATCTAAAGCCCAAAATAGAGAGAATGCAGTTTCTACAGGAAGGAGGAAAGTGTCTACCCACAAAGCAAAAGCTTTTAGAGAGACTGACAGATTGTCCCCATAGAAGACTCAAAATCTCGAATGAAGGAAGCAAGACTGCAAATGGAGGAAAGGTTGCCATTCGTAAAGATAATGACATCATCTGCATAAAGGAGGGCGGGGGGGGAGGTGACACCTCCTTTCACCAAGTAGGGTTGAAGTTTGCCACAAAAGGCAAGCTCCTTGATACCTCAAATGAAAGGTTCCATGAAAATATCAAACAGGAAAGGAAAGATAGGATCTTCTTTTCTCAAGCCATGGGAAACAGGGAAAAACTCCGAAGCGCTCCCATCCACCAGAATTGAGGAACCTTCATGTTGCACAAAGACTTTGATAAGAGAAATATTGTCAGAAGAGAAGCCAAAGCAGTGGAGAACCTTGAAAAGAATGCTCTAATCAACATGGTCAAAAGCTTTTTCAAGGTCGAGCTGGACAATAACATTGGAGCCGAAAGCTTTACAATCAATTAGTTGAGAAAGCTCAAAAGTAGAAGCAGTGTGATCGTAGATAGGTGTACCTTTGATGAAACCAATTTGCTTAGGGGAAATAATTTTGGGAAGGAGGAGGCAGAGGCATTTGGCCAAAATCTCAGAAGTAATTTTGTAGAAAACATTACAGAGACTTATAGGATGATAATGGAAAAGGTCCGAGGAAAGTAGAGTTTTGGGGACTAAAGAAATGAAAGTGCTGTTGAAGGCTCTGAGGTAGATCTAGAGGTAAAGAAGAAAGTCAGCCTCAATATGATTCCCAACATGATTAGTATAGGTGCTTAGTTAAATTATACTTTTATAAGTCTAGTAACTCGACAAGTACGAAAAATTATGTTCAAACCACCACGTTGGAGCATTTATGCAAGATAAATACTTAATAAAAAAAATGCCACCCATCAGCAACCATTAATCTCAATAAAAGCAATAAATCATATTCATTATTTCAACACTTGACATAAGAACTTGTTTCTTGTTTATAGAGCCATATCTCCAAAATAAACAAGTAAACTAGGATCTATTTACTCGTATCATGAGATAAATAGTGCATTGAAGAATGGTTGCCTTCACGGTTGGCTATCGTTAAAAGCGAAAAAGAAACTTCATCATCGCAAGGAATCAATTTGCTTGAAGGAAACTACAAGATCTTTTACAAGTTACTATTGCCTTCCATCGTGAACTACTAGGTTTAGGCCAGCACTTTAGTGTGTAAGTAATAAGTCAAAAGAATATTAAATGTAAAGTATAATGTAATAAAATATATTATTTGATATATCTTAATTTTTAATAAATAAAAATAAAAAATATCAATTAAAAATTAAAATATACTATATATCGTAAACCTATCTTAATACAAGAATATAAAAGTCAAAATAATATCAAATGAAAAGTATATATAATAAAATATATTATCTAATACATCTTGATTTTCGATCAGTAAAAAATAAAAAATATCGATAGAAAATCAGAACACATCGTACGTTATAAAATACTATATCCAATATAGTGTAATTTTCAATAGATGTCTTCAATTATATTTACATTATCTCATTTTATATATATATTATTTTATATTTTCATAAAAATATGTTTAATATTAATCTTTAATCAAAAAAACACAAGTCGAGAAAGTGGAACATAGAATTCAAGTCAAGCGAACACACTAAACGGTGCACCAGAAAAATAAAATAAAAATTCAACGAGAGAGAGAGAGAGGGGCAGAGAAACGAGAGACATCCCACCAAATAAGTGTAGCAAACTAACGGAAAAGAAAAATTATATATATGGTAATCGAAACGGCTGGTTACAATTATATATTTGTAAAGATCCATCATTAAATCAAATCAAAAGTAACCAATCTTGCCATAAGAGACAAACACGTGAGACACCGTTGTGGTCTGTGCATCAACAAAGTAACTGAAAGGTTGCAATTGATACAATCAAAGAAAGGGTCTTGGGGTAGTATAGTTGGTGTATCAACTTCCTATAAGGTATTTTATATGTGGGGCGTGTAGGTTCGACCTCTCGCGGTATGTCTAGATATGTATAGTGACCTCATAGGGGATGTATCGCTGATGCTGTCCCCCTCTGGACTTGGCATTGAAAAGTGACCGTAACTAAGATCACGGAGGCGCTTCATAACAAATAAGAAATTCGGAGAAGCTCGGAGGGTGGGATCTCCCCCCTCCCTCCCCTCTCCTTACGATCAAAGAAAAATACTAATGAGGAAAGATCAACTAAAGGAACTCAAAATGAAGATAAGATTTTAGTGGGTAAAGATGTAAAAAGTCCAAGAACACCCCCATCCAAATCCAACCAAAAGAAGCCTCAAAGCTCTCTTTCCCTATTTTTTATGTGTAGCACCAACAACTCAAAATGGGAACATCACCAGCAGTAGCCATGTACATAAAGGATCATTTGTCTTGATGGAAGGATGCATCATCCAATCAACGCCATCAAGTCTTTACAAGTGATCCCATACATCCTTATTGATATGTTGGCTTTGACGTGTATGCCATCACCACAGCAATGGAGGTGCACGTGAACATCCCAGTAGTAAGTCGCTACACATGAGAACAAAGGATATGCTCTCATACCAGCTGATAGAATAGGAGATTACCTGAGGCCATTGTTGATAACGGTCAGTCACAACAATGAAGGTCAATGATTTTCCCCCACACAACGAGTGTCCTCAAAATTCAAACATGTGGTGCTCCTCGTTGCCCAACAGTGTAGGTTGGTGTTTCCTTCTCCTTCTTCACCTCTCTAAATATTTGTGAAGGGAGAGGACACCCAACCATTTGTATTTATAATGATAGTAGAATCCTTTCCATTAAAAGATAACTACCATAGTAAATCATGTCCCAAGATATTCATCCTTTAACAAACATAGGTCACCTAAGAAACTATCCAGAAGTTCCAACATTAGATACTCTTCTTGACATTTGACTGGACTGCACCAAGGAAACCACGTTGTCTATCGTACAATAGGATCTCTTCCCAAGTGGGTTCATTTGTCATCAAAGTTCAACATTATTTGTGAAATTACAACGAGGCAAATATAATTGCTCATGTAGTCTTATGGCGATGATTGGATGAGCCAAGGTTTTAGCAAATGCATATTCTTCAACCTTACTGATGGGGGAGTTTGCATATCAAAGTTCATTTATACCTTTTCTTTTTCTTTTCCCAATTTAGTGTTCGAGGAAAAATACTAGAATACTGATAATAGAATTCCATAGTGAAGAGCCTAGAACTCATTGTTCTCCCATCTATTTTTTGTACTTACAATTAGGTCCTAATAGATACATAAGTCACAGGGAACACCATGAAGGTGATCCCTGTAACATCAGACAAATCCTCTATGACTTAAAATAAAATGTTCATGGCCCAAGCAGAGAGACATCCCTAAAATCATTATTTATGAAATTTCCAGCAAATCAATCAAAGCTCTCTATATTAGTTTAGTATTAGCATTCTTCTCCACTCTTTCTTCATTAAGATGCAAACCCTTGAGAACTAAGTGGTGAACCATGTTCCACATTATTGTAAGTTTTGGTGTTAACAAAATACTCCCAATTTAATAGTTGTAAATAAGCATTGTTGTAGAGTACAGATGATTAGTAGAAGAACAATGAAGGTTGCAAAGAAGAAATGAAATCAAATGTTGTTAAGACCCATGTAATTAAGTTTTTTTAAGACGTCCGTACTTTAGGTCAGATGTCTGGTAAGATGTCTGGACTGAGGGTCAGACATCTTGCAAGACGTCTAGACTTATTCCCAGACGTCTGAAAATTGAAATTTTCGTGTACGAGCTCGCGTCTGTGCACGTGCTGCGCGTAGATAGTACACGTCCCTCGCTTCTTCTCCTTCTCTCTCCTTCCGCCAGACGAAAACCCTAACCCCCACACCTTATATAAACCTCCCTCCTCTCCCTCGTTTCACCCCACTTCCTAGCCACCTTCCTCTACCCTCCAGCAAGAGCAGTCGAGTGAGAGCGGCGGAGAGAAGGAGCGGCGTGAGAGGAGAGGAGGAGCAGCGTGAGAAGGAGAGGAGAGAAGGCTTGCGAGCTCACGTGGGAGCTCGCCGGTGAGCTCACAACCGGTCGGCGCGTGCGTAAGGCAGAGGAGTGCATCGGGGAGGTCCTCCCCGACACTGTTGCGGCCGGAGCAGTAGGCGAGCGAGCGCGGCGCGGCCACGCGCAGTGCGAGAAGGCGAAGGCAAGTTCTGGTTCTGGGATTCTCCCAGAATCAGACGTCTGGAGTGACCGCCAGACGATGGTGCGGACATCTGGAAGTGGTGCCAGACGTCTGAGAAGGAGTCTTCGCGAAGGTACGTCTCCTTGCGGATACAGCCATGCAGGCCGCTCCGCCGAGACACTGTTCCTTACCTTTTTGAGAAGAATTTGGTTGATTCGCGCAGGTGTTGCTTTGGGAAGGCGCGGGACACGCCCTCCCACACACTTCGGACATCTGGGCGAGGGACCAAACAACGGGAAGCTCTTCCAAACGTCCGGAGAGGTTGTCAAATGTCTGGAACTAGGTCCAGATGGTCCAGTGGAGTTCGTGGAAGTCTGAGGAGTAGCGCAGAACTTGAGGTATGGCTCTGGACTCTTTTAAGACGTCTGGAAGTTGTTTTAGACATCTGATTTGAGTCAGAATCCCTATTTTGACCCGTTTAGGGTTCGTTTGAGGTCCGATTTCCGCAATTAAGATACTGATGTTTCCCATATGATTTCCTCTACTTGTTGGAATACTTTCTATACTTTTCTGAGTATTCTCTTGTGTTTGATCCTTGTGATAGGACCTTGTTCCGTTACGAGTTCAGAGCTTGCTGAGGCACGTGAGCCTGTCGTTCAAGCCCCCATTACTCCTGAGTTAACTGGTAGAGTGGCTTCCCCTAAATTTAATTACAACCTAATTGCATGTGTGGAATGAATGATTAGAACCTAGGATATGGCATGAATCCTAGGACTAGAAATATTGGATTGTCTGTATTGAATGAATGAATTGCAGTCTTGAATGAGTAGATAGAATGATAACAATTGCCTGTAAATGGATAACAGTTGCCTGCGAACTATATAGTATTTGTGTTAGTTAACTGTTGAATGTAACCTTTCTTTCATACCCATGGAATGACGTAAAATGAGCTGCATGTATATAATTTGGAAATGGAAAGGTGAATGTTGGAACCACGAGCTATCTGTGAATAAACTGAATATGAAATAGAGTTACAAATAGCATGTGTATAACCTGAGAATGGAAATAGAAATGATGAAACCTGGTATGGCTGGCCTGAGAAATATGAGCATGAACCCTACAGGGAATTAGGAGTAAAGCTCCTGGAAATAAATGAAATGGAACTGGGAATGTGAGTGGGGAAGTGAGCTGGCCCTTGAGTACGATGTACCAAGGAGAGCGACTATCCCCCTGTTTAGTGTAGAGCTGAGCTAGCCACCCTTGGGTTGGGACCTGGGGTTAGGATTGGCCACTCCGTACCGACTTATTGGCCCTTGCGTACACAATACCGAGGAGAGCTACTAGTGTAGGGAGAGAGCTAGCCACCCCACGGGGCCTGGGGTTTAGCTAGCCACCTTACACCGACTTGTTAGGCCCACTGGGCAAACCAGGGTAGTCAGGCGAGGGTGCGCGGACTATGGAGTGGCGAGACCCCTGTTTGGTTCTTAGGGGCTAAACCCCTGTTACTGAGAGGGCTATGCCCTATACTGGTTCCGTGTTGTGCTTTAGGCATACCCTCTAATGGAAACGACTGATCGTGTGCAGGGTAGCTACCCGTGCGTTTATCGCGCGTGCCGTAGTCACCGTTACGTCTGTCCGTGACCTCGAGGTGGTTGACTGGGTGTAAGACCACCACGGGAGACTCTACCGGCCAGGAGAGTACCACATGCTACTGCTACTATTTGGAAAAGACTGCAATCAAGATCGCCCTCATGAGGAACATTCGAGATCAAGAAAGAGACTTGATAATTAAACCAAGTGGTGAAAGAAAGAATAATTAGTTAAAGAAAGAAAAAAATTGGAAAACAACAGCTACTTGTCCACCTTTACTGCTTCGTAGTTGGTTGACACTCTACTCAGCGTTCGCTGACGTTTTGCACTCATAACCCTTTTCAGGTCTAGGTGTTGAGCAGCCAGAGCCTACGGCTGCAAAGGGTGCTGGGCCCAGTAGAGCCCAGTAGTTGTAGCTCTTTTTGTACTCGTTTGTAGTAGTGAGTAGCTTCTTGTACCTTTATATTCTGTACTCTTTCGTTCTGCACTTTATATTCCTGTACCCGTTTACTTTTCTACTGTTGTGGTGGTATGTACTGTAATAGTTTTACTTCTTTACTGCTGCACTTTTGTTACTATTAGTTGCTTAGCATGGTGAATGTGGTTTAATTTACTGCTTTTTGGTTACTTTCTCGTTGGACGACTGGGTCTTGGGATCAGTCGAGTCGGTTCGGTCTCGTGTCCTGTAGGGATTCGGGAATCGGGTCGTAGCAAATGTGAAGACAAGTATGAAAAAGTTCAAAGAAGAAATCAACTCAAAATAAATTAGATCGCATGAAGATGAATCAACAAGATCCTAATGTATTTCTTTTTATTTATTAGTAGACTGTTAGCCTCCTAACAAACAATATCAAATTAATGTGCATAAAAATAATCTAAAGATATATTGGGATGAACTCGATTCGATTTTTGTGATGTGAACATTTGCTCTAAAATTGGCCTTCAAAGTCTGCAATTTTGTTAGGGTTAACAATTTTTGAAATGTTATCAAGTATGTTTAAATTAATAATCGATACTTCGATGTTTTCAATACTTTGTAATAATTTAATCAAAGGTACTTATAAATAACTTACAAGTACCGTACTGGTACTAAAGTTTAGTAGTAGTACGAGTAAGTTATAGGTTTGGATTTTGCTTATGCAAATCTGAGATCCAAACTCATACTCAACAAGTACCAAATATTAAGACTTAGTACCAGTATATATGGATTGCAAGTTTAGTCCTTTTTGGTCTAATGGTGAATCTGTGAGTAATAAGTATCAATACTAAGGTTAGTATCGATGCATGTTAGTCACAGGTATTGCTCTTTGTGAACTTCAAAAAATTATTCTTTAAATTCTTGAATCTATAAGTAACAAGTATCGATACTTAAGGAGTACATAGTACTGATACACCTTGTTTAGTACCAATACCAAGTACCCATTGGGTCGAATTTGCCTTTCTAAAAATGTGAATCAAAGGCATTAACAAGCTAGTATTACCTTCCAACCGGCTAGTACTTGACTCCTTAGGCTCCTAACTCTATAAATATGTGATCTAAACTTCATTTTATATACAACAAAAATTCATCAACACCTATAGTGCTCTAAGAAGCTCTACTTATTTCCCCACGTCAAGATGCTTGTTGCTCTACGTTTTCAACTTTGATCACATTATGACAATCTCGTGTGCATGCTTATGTTTTCATCTCATATTAAACTTCCTTCTCATTGCACACCTAGTATCTTAGGCTCATAAATTGGTAATATTCATTTTTATTTTTGTTAGGAGGCCTAGGAATTTGCTGTAAGATCTTTTTATCTTATCTTACACCAGTGCTATATTGTAATCATCTTATTGCTTGTAAATTGGGTTGAGGTAATCCATTAATTAACTCATTTGGTGAAATTGATTCCCTTGGGGTAAGAGAATTAGAGTTAAAAATCCCAAGTCAAGAAGTTTAGGAAATAAAGTACTCAAGTTGGGGAACCACTATAAATCTTGTGCCAATTACGTGGTTTGAATTTTTTTCTATTGTGAAAGTTATTTTTATTATACACTATTCAACTCCCCTATTAGTGTGTGTGCTTACCTTTCAAATCTTACAAGTGGTGTCAAAGTAGGTTGTGAGAAGCATCACACATCAACTTGCGATGGCATCACAAATAAAGCACACTAAAGGGCTGTTACGACCCTGTTCTCGAATCACCGGGCAGACTCGACTGATCCCAAGACCCAGTCGTCCAACGAGCAAGTAACCAGAAAGCAGGAAAGTAAACACATTCACTATGCTAAGCAACTAACAGTAAAAAGGTACAGCAGTAAAGAGATAAAAACTGCTACAGTACATATCACTACCACAACATTAGAAAATAATAAGGTACAGGAATATAAAGTATAGAACGTAAAGGTACAAGAGTCTACTCACTACTACAAAAGGGAGTACAACAAAAGAAGCTACAACTACTGGGCTCTACTAAGCCCAGCACCCTCTGCAGCCGTAGGCTCTGGCTGCTCAACACCTGGACCTGAAAAGGGTTATGAGTACACAACATCAGCAAATGGTGAGTAGAGTGGCAACCAACTAACTAAAGAAGTAAAAGTGGACAGGTAGCTATTGTTTTTCAATTATTTTCTTTAACTAATTATTCTTTTTCACTACTTGGTTTATTTATCAGGTCTCTTTCTTGATCTCGAATGTTCCTCATGGGAACGATCTTGACTGCAGTCTTTTTCGAAGAGTAAAAGGCACACGTGGTGCTCTCCTGGCCAGGAGTGTCCCCCGTGGTGATCCTACACACAGTCAACCACCCCAAGGTCACAGATAGATGTAACGGTGACTACGGCATGCACAATAAGCGCACGGGTAGCTACCCCGCACTGGCACTCGGTCAGTCGTTTCCGTTAGCAGGTACGCCCAAAGTACAGCACGGAACCAGTATAGGGCCTAGCCGTCTCGGTAACAGGGGTCTAGCCCCTAAGAACCAAACAGGGGTCTCTCCCCTCCACAATCCGTGCACCCTCGCCTGACTACCCTGGTTTGCCCAGTGGGCCTAACAACTCGGTGTAGGGCGGCTAGCTCAACCCCGAGCCCCGTGGGGAGGCTAGCTCTCTCCCTACACTAGTAGCTCTCCCCAATACCGTATACGCGAGGGCCAAGAAGTCGGTGCAAAGTGGCCAATCCTAACCCCGGGTCCTAACCACGGGTGGCTAGCTCCGCTCTGTAGTAAATAGGGGGACAGTCTCTCTCCTTGGTACTCCGTACTCAAGGGCCAGCTCACTTCTCCACTCACATTTCCAAATCCATTCCATTTATTTCTAGGAGCTCTACTCCTAATTCCCCATAGGGTTCATGCTCATATTCCTCATGTCAAGCCATACCAGGTTTCATCATTTCTATTTCCATTCTCAGGTTATACATATGCAGTCGTATTGCTATCGTTCACATTTCCATATACAGGTTATACATAGGTAGCTCTTATTTCCATCATTCACATTTCCATTCTCAATTTATATACATGCAGCTCGTATTATGTCATTTAACGTATACAACAGGAAATTTACATGCAGCAGTTAGCTAGCACAAGTACTTCATATTTCACAGGCAGCTGTTATTTATTTACAGGCAATTGTTATCATTCTATCTACTTATTCAAGACTGCAATTCAATCATCCAACACAGACATTTCATGTGTTTCTCGTCCTAGGATTCATGCCATATCCTAGGTTCTATTCATTCATTCCACACATGCATTTAGGTTATAATTAATTTAGGGGAAGCCACTCTACCAGTAAACCCAGGAGTATTGGGGGCTTGAATGGCAGACTCACGTGCCTCAGTAAGCCCCGAACCCACAACGGAATGAAGTCCTATGACAAGGAACAATCACAAGGAAACTATCAGAATAGTATGGAAAGTCTTCTAACAAGTAGAGGAACTCACAAAGAACACAACGGTGTCTTAATTGCGTAAAACAGAACTCAAACGAACCCTAAACAGGTCAAAAATAGGGTTTCTATCTCAAATCAGACATCTGGAACAACTTCTAGATGTCTTAAAAGTGTCTAGTATCATACCTAAGTCTCTACGCCAATCCTCAGACATCCAGGAACTCTTCTAGACCATCTGGACTCAGCTCCAGATGTCTGAAAATGCTTCCCGTCATCTGGTACGTCTCCCAGAAGTCTGTTATGCGTGCAAGGGCATGTCCCGCACCTTCCCGAAGCGAATCCTGCACGCAAACACCAAATCCTCTCAAAAAGGGCATGCAAAGTGGTAGCAGCAGAGCGGCCTGCATGGCCGTATCCACAAAGGGACGTACCTTCGCGAGACTCTCACCTCAGATGTCTGGAACCACCTCCAGATGTCCGCACCGTCGTCTGGAGGTCACTCCAGACGTCTGATTCTAGGAAAAATCCAAAATCAGAACCTGCTTCAGCTACTCACGCACCGCTCATGGCAGCGCCATGCCCCCTCGCCTGCAACTCCGGCTGCAGCAGTGTCGGGGAGGACCTCCCCAACACACTCCTCCGCCTCGCGCATGGTGAGCTCCAGCCTGCAGCTCCGACCGTGTGCTCACCGGTGAGCTCCCATGCGAGCTCGTGAGCTCACCTCCTCCTCTCCTTCTCACACCACTCCTCTCCTCATGCCACTCCTCCTCTATGCCACTCTCGCTCACTCTAGGAAAGAAGAGAGGAAGGTGGCTGGTGGCTGAGAAGTGAGGAGAATAAGAGAGGAGAAGGGGTTTTATAAGGTTGGGTTTAGGGTTTGCTTGGAGGTGGGGGAAGAGAGAGAAGGAGGAAAAATGAGAGGGTACTGTCTGCACGCAGCACGCACACAGATGCAAGCTCGTACCCAAAGATTTTTTATTTTCAGATGTCTAGGAAGGTGTCCAGACGCCTAACCAGACGTCTGACCCACAATCCAGACGTCTTAAAAGGCTCAAACAGCATGGGTCTTAATAAGGGCAATCATTAAGCTATCGTCAATACTTTGGCGAGATGGATTATGAATATTAGAAGAAAAGGATGCAAGTCTTCCTTAAGTCAATAGACGAAAAAGCTTGGGGACTCATTTAGACACAGTATGCTAACCTAGAGATAAAGGAAGAAGAACTAATAGCTAATCAAAATAATAAAATAATGACCAATGCAAAGGCAATGAATGCACTTTTTTGTGTGTTGTCAAAAGAAGAATTCAATCAGTTATTTGCCTATGAGTCTACATACGAGATTTGGCACATGCTGCAAGTCACATATGAAGGAACATGCAAGGTAAAAGAAATGCATGTTAGTATACTAACTGAACTATATGAATGTTTCAGGATAATGAAAGGAGAATCTATAAAGGACATGTACACTCGGTTCGTGGAGATTGTGAATCCTTTGAAGAGCCTAAGAGTTAAGCTAATCGAGGAACAACTTTTAAGGAAAACCTTAAGATCTCTTACAAGTGATTGGATACCAAAGACTGACAATCCAAAAGGCTAAAGATCTCTCGATTCTATAACTCAATGACTCGGTTCTATAACTCAATGATCTTATGGAAAGCCTCGTGGCATATGAGGTCTAATTGGAAAACATGAAGAAAAATGAGGAAGAGAAGACGATAAACAAGGAAAAGGATCTTGCTTTTAAAGCCACCAAAGATAACTCAGATTTAGATTATTCAAAATCTAAGGATGATGAAGATATGGCAATGCTCACAAGGAAATTCTAAAAATTCATCCAAAGGCAAGGTAAGAAGTCAAATCATTTTTCTATTGATATTATTTATTTTGAATATAAGAAATATGGCCACTTGCGAAAGGAGTGTCCTGTGCTCATGAAAAAGAAGGATGATATGAAGGACAATGAGGAACTTGACAAGAAGAAAAAGAAGATTTCCAAGAAAGCATACAAAACCACATAGGGCAACGATGATTCTGATGACAAGATGGACTCTAATGAATCAAATGAGTGAAGTCACTCATTTGTGCCTTATGGCAATAGAAGACAACAACGAAAATGAGGTAACTCCTGATTTTTCTTTTGATGACTTATTAGAAGTATATAAGGAATTATATAGGATAACTAAAAAGATTAAAAGCAAAACAAAGAATTGAATCATGCATGTTCAACTCTTGAAATTGAGAAAGCATGTCAAAAAGCTAAACTAGTTATGATTAAGGAAATAAATGCACAGTTTCTTGAAAAGGTAGAGGATCTTAAATAGAAATATATTTATTTTGAAGAAAACATGAATAGTTTGAAGTATACTGCTAGATGGAATACTAAATTTTGTGATGAACTTAAAGAGAAGTTTGAGAATAAGTCTAAAAATAATACACGAGTTAAAACATGTGCACCTAGGTATGCATAGATTTATCAAAAGGCCAAGGATCATAAGAATTATAGACCTAACACTTCGAAATGGTTCTATAAATTTTAGGATCTGAAAGGTGCTAACTCAAAAGGACCCATAAGAAAATAAGTATCTAAAGTGGATGTATTAAATTGTTTTGCAGAAATAGGACCAGCAGATTATAGATAGTGGGTGTTCCAGACACATGATAGAACACTCCAACCTATTTATGGAGTGGATGAGGATAGAGAATCGAGGGCATGTGAAGCTCAGTAACGACAAGCATTGCTGCATCATAGGTGAAGGTATTATTGATAATTCAACTAAGCAGGTATGCAACATTATATTAGTTGAAAATATAAAACATAACTTGCTAGGCATTAGTCACATATGTGATAATGGATGTGATGTTTTTTTTAAAAAAATCAATTTTAAAATTTTGAAAGGACGAACAAATAAAATATTAATTGAATGATTTAGATATGATGATATCTATGCTCTTCATTTCTCAAAAGAGTTCTATGCTCTTCCTTTCTCGAAAGAGAAAGTTGTAAAGTATTTGCTTACCACTCATGTTGAAGTGGATTTTTAGCACCTTGGTTAGGTCACATAAATCACAAGCACCTAAATAAGTTGGCCAAAAAGGAGTTATTAAGGGACCTACCCAAGCTAAATTTTAAAAAGGATTCCTACATGCAAAAGTTGTAAGCTTGAAAAAATGCACAAAGTATCTTTACAATCAAAAGACTTAGTAAGCACCACTTGACCATTAGAATTGTTGCGCCTTGATCTTTTTGGGCTAACAAGATTCGAGAGTCTAAATGGGTCAAGCATTTGCTAGTAATTGTAGATGACTTCTCAAAGTTCACTTGGATTGCCTTTTTGAAAAACAAGAATGACTCATTTGATGTCTTCTTAAATCTCACCAAGAGATTACAAAAGGGAAAATGGTCATCTATCCTTAGACTTAGGACTGATCACAAGGGATACATTTAAGAATAAAAAATCTCTAGTTTTTGTGCCAAGTTGGCATAACCCAGGAATTTTCTTTTCCTCGAGCACCATCTCAAAATGTTGTTACAATGCAAAAATTTGCACTTTACAAGAATGCACCCCTTCATTTCTCTTGGAGTTAAGAACTTCAAAAATATTTCTAGGCTAAAGCCTTGAATACAGCATGTTATGCACTTAATTACTCTCTTTCATGGCCTATTCTTAGAAAAACTCCATATGAGCTATATCATGAGAAGTCACCTAAGGTTTCATATTTTAAGGTGTTTGGAAGTTGATGTTATTAGTTGTTAAACATCTGTGATCGACTTGATAAGTTTGGTGCCAAAGGTGATGAATGTATCTTCATTGGCTACTCAAATAGAAGTAGAGCTTATTGAGTCTTTAACAAAAGAAAACTTGCTATTAAAGAAACCCTGCATATTTCATTTGATGAAACAACCTTACGAGAGCCCAAACCCACTTTAATAGAGTCTAATGGTAAAGATGAAAATGCCCTATTTATTGATGTTTCTAAAGTGGACGATTCAAGAAATGTGCATAATCTTCTATAAGAAACGGTACACCTTAAAGATCACCCCAAAGAACAAATAATTGGAAATATTGATCAAGGTGTACCTTGATCAACTTAAGGGTGATCTTGTCCTAAATGCCCTTGCATTCCAGTTTGAACCTAAAAAGGTTGAAAAGACATTGAAGAACGAGTCTTGGATTGTAGCAAAGCAAGAGGAGCTATTCCAATTTACAAGGAACAATGTATGAGACTTGGTACCCATTTCTGAGGGTCATTCCATTATTGGAACCAAGTAGGTGTTCTGAAATAAGTTGGATGAATCTAGCGTAGTAGTTAAGAACAAAGCAGACTTGTAGCTCAAGGCTACAATTAGCAAGAGAGAATTGATTTTGATGAGACTTTCGCTTCTGTAGCCCACTTGAAGTCCATTAGAATGCTACTCACTTTTGTAAGTGTAATTGGCTTCAAGTTATATCAAATGGATGTTAAGAGTGCTTTCTTAATGGATATATTAAGGAGGAGATTCATGTCTGTTAGCCTCCTAGGTTCGAAGACCCAACTTACCTGGAAAATGTATACAAACAAAATAAGGCATTGTACTAACTTAAACAAACTCTTAAGGTCTGGTATGCAAGACTCGGATCCTTCCTTCTTCATCACAAATATCAAAATGGAGTCATAGATTCCACTCTTTTCGTTAAAAAAAGAAAAAAGAAATGGCATCCTATTGGTCCAAATCGATGTTGATATCATCTTTAGATCAACAAAGGAGTCCATGTGTCAACACTTTAGCGAGACCATGAAAATTGAGTTTGAAATGAGTATGATGGGTAAACTCGATCTTTTCTTGGGTCTCCAAATCCAACAATTGGATATGGGAATTTTCATAAGTCAATCAAAATATATTCTTGAAATCCTTAAGAAGTTTGACTTTGAAAATGCAAATAAGACAAAGACTCCGATTGCTTTATCTACTTCTCTTGGTGATGATCCTTTGGACAAGAGAATAAAGGAATAGAAATGCCAAGGTATGATAGGTTCACTACTATATCTTACAGCTTATCGACTAGATATTCTTTTTGCTACATGCTTGTGTAAGAGATTCTAATCCGAATCCAAGAAATTTCACTTGAATGTAGTAAAAAGAATATTTAGATACCTAGACTATACAAGAGACCTTGGACTCTTTTATCCACAATCACAAACCTTAGGCCTTCTCTCTTATAGTAATGTAGATTATGCAAGAAGTCGGATGGATCGAAAGAGCACTAGTGACACTTACCATTTCATTGGTGAATCTCTTGTTTCTTGGTTTTCTAAGAAACAAACTTGTGTGTCACTATCTACAGCAGAAGGGGAGTATATAGTTGCTTCACTTGCTTGCTCTCAAGTCCTATGAATGAGAGACTTTGTCCGACTTTAGTTTGAGATTTTATTGTTCAAAAATTTTCTATGATAATATAAGTGCAATTGATCTCTCTAAATATCTAGTACATCACACTCGTATCAAGCACATAGATTTGCAACACCATTTTCTTAGAGATAATATTCTTAAAGGCGACATTAACCTAGAGTTTATTGATACCCAATACCAATTGGCAAACATTGATCGACAATCTAGAGAGCTTGTTAATTATGGTTAATTAATGCATTGTAGTATAATGTCGTAATCCAGATGCTTACCATTTTGTTTACATATAATTTTTATTGGATTTATTACAGGGCATTCACTGGAGGGGCAGTTATTGATGTACATCACTCTCTATTATCCAAAATTCATCTTTTATTCCAAAAATATTAAGTTTATTTACAAATAAATAAACAATGAATGAAAGAATCAAAGAATGTACTACTTAAGTCATTTATGTTCAACAATGAATTAATTAATGTTAATGACAATACCTCAAACATAGAAAGGCATTAAAAATTAATCTAAACTAATCTAGGGTAGTTATATGCAATATTATCTAAGTAATGCCTTAATGTAAGCACAAAAAAAATATCTAAACAACCATATAATATATACTATACTAACATATATAAATATATATACTAACACTTATAAACGTCACTAAAAGAGCCTTAAAAACATACATACACAAATAAGGTAAAACAATATGTATATACTAACTATACACTTATACTAACATACTTAACACTACACACGCACACGCTCACAGCACTCAACCACTGTCACTTAACAAATATACAACACAGCCAAATTTAGCCTTAACTTAACCCTAGATAGCTTGTACACTAAAATTTATTTAATTGGCAACCCCACTTTTCATAGGATCAACAACCCCTTTTAGGGTTGGATTGGTACGATTACTAGGTAAGCCCTAGTTATTATTTAGGTTGATTAGTGTATAATTTTGGGGCCATTCTGCCCATGCAAACCGGGTTCCCAGCCCACCTCTCTTAACATAATGGTATAGGTTATTAATGGCTATGGGATCAAACCCCTAATCCTGGGATGAGAGGCTATTAGGCACCAAACCCTAAATAGTGCTCCAGGTGCTTAACAGTCCACGATGTGGCACCAAATGAAAGTGCCAATTCCAGTGCTAATTAGTGGATTCCAGCCAAGTTCATGGCTTAATTAAGGTACTTAATTAATAATTATTTTCAAATTAAATTATATGATTATGTAGCTGATATATGGGGCTACTTATTTGTATAATTTATTTAAAATAATTAAATATATATAAATATATTTAAAAAATTGTTAAAGTTATTAATAAATACATGTTTAATTTAGTGTTTATTTCTTAATTAAAGTGTAAATTAATAAATTAATTATTCAATTAACTTTTAAATTAGTTAGTTTACATTATTAACTTATTATTACAAATTTTTAATTTATTTTTATTGATTTCTTTCAATTTATGTACATTTAAATACACGATTTATACATATATACATATATATACTTTATAAGTACTATTCTACATTATAAATAAGCAATAAATATACTAAAAATACTTTAGACTATAATAGACAACTATATGACATAATTTATTTCAATAGTTTATTAATTTACTAATTTAAATTATATTAAGTTACTAATATACCTAATTAACTTATGAATATAATTATGTACAATATATAGGTAAATAAATAAATATAGGACTACATTACTATACATTATAATTACCCTATGTTATATATACAGCTATAATTATAATTACAAGTATATACATATCTATTCATAAATATTTAGGAATATGTACATATATTATAAATAAATAAATTACATAATTATATAATTATAATACATACTATATAACTCAGCATTATTTCCTAGTAAATAGAATAGGTACATAAGTTATTTACATATAAGTTATTATTTACACTTAACTTAGTATTAGTTCAAGTATAAATACTATGTACATAGGTTTTTTATGTATTTTTGAAGTTTTTTAGATTTTTATTTTCTTTTTGTGTTTTATAGAGATAAAGGAAGAGGGGAGAAACTTGAGAAGAGAAAAGGAGAACCCTTTTGTATTTTTTGTTCTTGGTTCTTTTATTACTAGGGAAGTCTAGGACTTCTACTGGTATGTTCTCCTAACTACAAGACTCGAAACCTAACCTAAACTCACACACATCTAAAAATAAACCTATTCTTACTCAAGACACCTTTATTTTATTTTTTTACAATTATTTTTGTATTTTTCTCATATTTACAATTTAGACAAAATAAGTCTTAAAGGAGTGTTAAACATGAAACCCAAAGCCTATACAAGTTAAATTCAAGTGCTGGAAAACACAATATGAGCTTAAAACACTTCCAGATATCCATTCAGATCGGAATCAACTCAAAAACTTGTTTTAATCATTGAAATCAATATGGAATTACAACTTGGACAATTAACAAAACATGCTTGCTAACAAAGAAAATTCTAAAGGGTTTACAAGGCTTTCAATTCAAATTAAAATCAAAGAATGGTATATGAATTCTTTTTAGACTTGATCTAACATTAGATTAGCTTGAAAAACCCATTCAAACTCTAAACAACATCAAGACTAATTTGTTTTTCCAGCTGAAATCTCAATCAAATTCTAACAGATATCTTTATTGCAAGCTGCTGTCAAGACAAGAATTAGGGTAATCCACTCCACATTTGAACTATATGTCCAGACAAGTTCTATGTCAAAGCTTTCATTACAAATACCAAATCAACCAAATTCCATTATAAATCCAAGATGAAAACCTCAGTCAAGTTCATTCAAATAAACTAGCTGCAAATGCTATCAAAGCCCATCAGTCATGACTTTAAATCCTAGAATTTTCCTTCATAATATTTATTTATACCTCAAAATCATATAGAATCATCTTCAAACCTTAATCGAAGCATCAAAATATTAATTAACAACTTGAATCATAAAGTTCACCTCAAACCTGGGCGACGGAGGAAAACAACCTAGAACTTATTCAAAGCATAAAAACTTCATGCTACATTATCGTAAACACTTGTCAAAAGATCTGAAATCCCATTAAAACCAAATCAAGGGTCAAAGAACCCTAAAAACCCTAATTGGATCTCCTACCTCTCCATGGACAGCATAGGTCGGAGAGTCCAAATCAGGCAATGAAACCAACTGAAAATAGTCCTAGACCTTCCTTAAAGCGTTCCAAACTTGATCAAATCCTCAAATATCATATTGAGTTGATTTGCAATAACTCCCAGCTGTTGCCTAAGTGGGCATTTGATCTAGAATTGCTACAATGATATGATCATCTAGGATACCTGCATACCATTGATTGGTGTTCAGGTATCCAATGCAATGCTATAAAACTGATTAGGTCATTACTTTAGCCTCAAATCAGTACAATAGATTTTCATAGGCTCAAGCTACCTAGACGATGAACTCTAACAGGAACTCAACCTAAAATTGGGTGTGAGCTAATTAAGCTATGCAAATCCAATCCAAGAAGCTCACACCCTCAGCATTGAATCTAATTGCGCAAATGTAAACTAAATTTGGTCAATTAAAATTGATTAAAACCAAATTATTCTAAAAATTTCTCTTGGAGGGCCCTTGTGATCAAATGAAGTGTATAAGGAGGCCCTCAATTGGATTTGGTGCACCAATAGATCTAAAAGCTACTGAGCTTCAAATCTAATGGTTGCCATGATGGATGAGGTGTATGGAAATTAAAACATAGAAAAATCGAGTGAATGGGAGTTTGCAAAATGTAGAGGAGGGCTTATGATCAGATTGAGTAGATGAATTCTTCCTCTCTGATCAAAATTGATCAGAGAGGGTGGAGTGATAGGGAAGTACTCTAATATTGACCTACTCCTAATATAACCCAACCAAGTGATGAATTATGATCTAAACTACTCTAAGAAAGCATATAAATCTAATCTATGAAAGTGGTAAATCTAATCTATGAAAGAGATTAAAATCCTAGCTAACAAATGAAGGTGGTGTCCAAGTGCCAGCTGCCGTTGGCTGATGGCAACGAAATGGGAGAGATCTCTAGCGGAAGAAGGTAGTGTCCTAGATCCACCAACCATCATCCAATGGCAAGTGAATGAGGAAGGAAGCCAGAGCTATCACCAATGGCTGATGAAGGGGAAATTGAAGCCAGAGGGATGGAGGAAGGGACCAACTCAAGGGGGAGGGAGTGGTTGATAGCCTCGCACAGGCAAGTGTGGAGGTTCTTTTATAGGTGCTAGGGGTTGTGGTGACCAAATCAGAGGGTAACAAGTCGTTGTGCATCGATGGCTATGGGTAGGTCTAGAGGACGCAGGAACTTTTTAGAGAAGGGCCGTTGGATCATATCTAGAACTTGGCGCGAAGGTGCTCGAACCGGGGATCAAAAGTTGGTGCAAGATTCACCCCAGGTAATAGTGGAAGTTTACAAAATTCCAAAGTCTCAAAAATAAATTAAAATAGGTAAGAGTGGAAGTTTGAGTTGTCTCAAAGGAGGTAAAATTGCCTAAATTATTAATTATTAATCCACACTAATTTTTTAGGATTTTTTTGCAAAATTTTATGATTTTTTTGAAATTTTAGAATAAGGAACAAACCCTAACCCTAAATCTAAAGATTAATCATAAACTAACACAAAATAATTGCATGAAGGTTGAGAAACTAATTAACTAACTAGGAATTACGAGACAAGTAAAACTAAGCACTAAATTACTGAGAACAAATGCAAATAACTAAACAAAACTTTATTAATCAACTAATGTCAAAATTATAAATAGAGTAGAGAAATAAGAAAGCAAGGGGATGTCTTGACAAGCTGGTGGTGATGAGGGAGCAACAATAGACAATGGCTATGGTAGCGGATAGACAGAGATTTGACGGAAAGACTCCATATGTCCAGAGAGAGAGGGAGAGAAAGGAAGAAGAATGAGGGATGAGAGAATTCTAGGGCTCTCAAGGGGTATCCGTAGAAGAGAGAGGCCTCCTCGAGTCTTAAAATCCTTAGGAATAAAGCCATTTCCATGTTCCTTTCATTTGGCAACGTTCCATCGATAAGAACATTCTAAATCTCATTAAGAATAAGATTTTGACCATAGTTTTCGCTTAGGAATAAGAAAGGGTGCCAATTAGCCATGTTGGGCCCATTTCTTCATTTTTTTCTACATTTTCCCCACTAACCCCGCATAAAACGCCTTCAAGGGGCCAACGCCACACATCCAACCTATTCTGGGCTCTTTTGAATTTTTTTATTTTCACATCCTACTGTACCCACTTTGCTAATTGGGCCCGCTACATGTCCACGGCTGACCTGGGCTTCTCTCTCAAGTGCAGGTGCTGAAGCCCTCCACGCTAGCTAGCGCTAAGCGCTCCCCCCTCCCACCCCACCTCTCTTATTCTAGCGTTGGCGCAAAGTGCCTTTGCGTAACACGTGTCCTGCAAATTCTTTTTTATTTCTTTCTCTTTTCTCTCTCATTTCTTGTCCTTCTCTCGAGCTATTCGCACCAAATTTCTTCTAACAATTTGTTCTTCATTCCCAAATCATCACTTGTGGCCTTCTTACCTCTAAAACCCATTTTCCTCTTATCGACGACATAAACATAAGATGAAATTAGATTATTGCCTAATTTCTAATAAGTAGCAGGATACATTATAAATATAAAATAAAATCCAAGAAATGCTCGAAAGATAGTAATAAATAGGTATAAAATTTCTACAACATTGTAATACGATCCGCCACCTTAAAATTTATGATCTCCCATGACAATAAAAAGGTTGGCGTAAAACAACCACATATCTTTAGTACCTTCTGGGGAGCCTACTCTCTTGCGAAATCGCAACCAGCAAAAGATAATTTTAAGGGATACAAAAAAAACTATAATAGATGCATGTCAACAGATGACTTCATTCCAACACACTAATGCTGATCCAAACAATTTATCTAGTTTGGGAAAGATTATAATATGCACACAAAATTCTATGAAACAAAAGGGTTTGAAATGCACGAGGGAAATTGCCTTGCCTTTTCCTCGGTTTCTTTTGATGAAAAATTTGCAACAAGACTCCAAAGTATACATGTTTTCATGGGATTTTTACATAGATGTTGTTGAAAATATCAAAAATTACTTTCTTACCATCTACTTCCTAATATTATTTTAATATTCTAAAAAAGGTCACGTCATTTTCGTAATTATCACATTGTTAATTAGTACTATTAAATTTAACAATGATGGACCTAAAAGTAATGAAATTTTATTTTTTTCTCCTTTGATTCTTAGTTTTTTCTCTTCCCCTCCCCCCCCCCCACCCACTCTTCACCACAACCATGACTTTTACCTCCACCTCCTCCTCTTCCCACTACTTCCCCTCTCTATTCTCCAACAAGAGCAGCGACAACAGCATACAAGTCTTCAACCTCCTCACTCATCTCCAAAACCCTAACCTTTATGAGAAATAAACGATGAAGGAGGTAGAGGAGCAACAATCATTCGAAGATTAAGTACAACCCATGCATCACGAGCTTGAGGTGCAAGTGCCAGAAGGCACACTTCACTCCCCTCTCCTTGGTATAGTGCAAGCTAATGAGCGTGTCACTCTTGTCAAACCTCTTCTCCAAGTACAAGTGCCAATCTATCCCCATGAGGAAGGATGATGGGGTGTAGGTGGTGAGGGGCACCTACAAGGGCAAGGAGGGGGAAGTTATCTAGGTCTACCACAAGACGTGGGTCATTAACGTCAAGGAGATCACGAGGGAGGAGGTTAGAAACTCCTTCATCAATGTCAGCATCCACCCTTCCAAGGCCACTGTCACAATGCTGAATCTCGATAAGGACTGCAAGTCATTGCTCAAGCACAAGGCGAAGGGGAAGGACGCCCACAAGGTTGATGGCAAGTTCTCCAAGGAGGTCGCCGCCACTGCCGCCACTGCCGCCACCCTCTAAAACATCGACTAGAACTGGTTCATCCCTTGGAACCTTGAAAGTTTGAATTTTTATGCCATAGAACTATAAAAGTTTTGGTTTTTATTATGTTAGTTGGTCGGGTCCTAGACTATGTTTCTAAAGATTAAGTCTTTCACTATTTTCGATTCACATTAGGAGAGATCTTGGTGATGTAGGATGGATTCTGATGTTATTGTGGAGTTTCTTTGTTCTATGGAAAAGAAAAAAAGCTAAATGCTGAGATCTCCACCTCCTCTGTCGTTGCTCCATCCACCCCCTCTCCCCCCCCCCAACTTGGCCTCTGATAATCTCTCCAATGCCTCTCGCCCTATCGACCTTCACCATTGGCCTACCACCGCTCATTCCATCCCCCTAATTAGGAGCCTCGACTACTCCCTCAACTACAAGGACTCAAGGTACACATCAAGGAAGATTTGAGCTTTATCGTAGGATTTCACCTGATTTGGGAGGGAGGAGGAATTCAAGAGGGAGAGGAGGATGTGTCTTGGGGATTAGGTTGGGAGAGGGGGAAGGAGGAGGAAGAGGAGAGAGAGGAAGGGGAGAGGGGGAAAAAGATAAGGGAGAGAAAAAATAAATTTCTTAAGTAAAAAATCTCAATTTTCGTTAGTTTTAGGTAGACCACTGTTAAAGTTAACGATGTTAACTAACATAGTGTCAATTGTGAAAATGACGTCATATTTTCAGTGGTATTTAAAGTATATCAAGAAATTGATGGAAAGAAAGTAATTTTTGATGTTTTCGATGGCATATATGTAAAAATCCCTTAAAACTTTGACTCTTTCTAAGTATGTTATACATAGCTTACAATTTTGAGATATCCAAATAAGTTTTTTATTCACTAGTTGATAACCATCCCCAATCTCTCCAAATGTTCATGTCTTCAAATCGTGACTACACCTTGGCATTCTCGCAACTATTTTTTGATGATCCCAAGATTAAAAATACCAAAATAATCAACACCTAGATTAGCCTTCAAACAAGGGGGCAACCTAATACCAATTTATCCACAAGGTGTAGAAGTGGGAAAGCGTAAAAGAAAGTGTAATAAACACTACTAAAAGGTAAAAACAAGGGTGTGGAAGTGCAAGAGTGCATAAATTCTAGAGGTTATTCCATATATGCCTCCTTAAAATTTGGAAAAGATGTACATACCTCTACCTATCTCATATAAATGTATATGTCCCTAGAAATGTCTACTTGCTTGTTTGGATGCCCATATAAATTATTGGGACTAAATAATAAAGAGATTTTTATTCATAAGTCCTATTTTTTTCACACCAACAAACTCCTATAGCTCCTCTCCTCTTCCTCCCCCTTAGCCTCCCCTCCTCCTCCTTTGACGACTACATGAATCATTCATATGCAATCGCATCATTTCAAACTGTTCGCTCGCGAGACACGTTAGAGATTAATTATATCGATGTAGTATGAATCATGATAAAAAAAATAATATTTATAAAGATTTCGGTGAATACTGAGTCATTCGTAGGGAGGAAAAATATGATTTTATGCGAAAACTTTTCAAAAAGTCATTCTAAAAATATTTATATATTTATATATGTATAGACATCAAATATCTAGAGAATGAAAATGAGTTTTATTGCTATATTGAAATAGTTTTCAAACTGTGGATAGAAATAACTATGCTAAAATGAAAGAGAGAGAAATAGAGATCAGATGACGATGACGTTGCTTGTGAAATTCTTGTGGGAAGTGCGGCAGCATTTCAGATCCAGAGCGTCGGGATGAGTGCCAGAGAAGAGTTGCAGAGAGGGAGAGAGGCTGGAGTTGTATCTGGTGGGAGTCTGGTGGAAGAGATGATCAACAGGGGGCCTTGGTCTTCTTTTATAGCTTTGATGAGGGGCAAAGAGGGCATTTTAGCCCTCCAACTCGTGCAACAACCTAGGTGCTATCAGATCTGTCGATCGGGAGATCGACTCTGATCGCACCTAAAAAATAGCCTCCAACGCACCTTAAACATGCAAATGTGCTCTAGTGGCACCATGTGGCAGCTTGTGAGCCGCCCGATCACGATCTACTACTCGTCTGCCTCTCCTAGCACACTCAATTCAAATCGCGTGCTTTGATTTCGACTGTCTGATCCCGCAATCGGACGACTTAACTTATGCCCGACTGCCTTCATAAAAGATAGCATGTGAGATCGCTCGTAGCACGTGCATCTGTGCTAGTGTGCAGCCGCGAAGGCCTTTGGTTGCACCATGCGGCCGCTCCAACATCCTCTGATCACCATCCAACAACCAATCGCACGCGAGCGCACCACCTTCCTAATTTTAGCGCTGAGCGCATCTTGAACCCGCGCTACTCATTGCGGTTGGAGCGCTCTAACCAACGTGCTAAGGAGCATTTTGTGTCACGTTTTGGTTTTAGGCAACTTCGCTCTCAGCCATTGGATGGAGATCCAACGGCTGAGATCTTCTCTTAGTTGATGAGGCGTAGGGGTAGGGCCAACGTGGGCACATGGTGGCCGTTGGATGACGATCCAATGGCCCACAATGCGTGAGAAGAGTTCTTCAGAGATTGAAGGCGTGGCGAGGGGCACCTATGATGGCTTCACGTGGTTCCATCGTGGTCGTCCATCTTCTCTTCTTTGTAACTAGTGATGTAAGCCTCTGATCGAGATGATGTTTGCATCGTTGGATTGCGATCGTTGATTCAGATCCATCCGTGCGGTTAGATTTGGCATCTGAGATCCAAATTTCTGTCTTTTTTCTCCTTGGCTTCTAATCTTCTATGGGCTACACGTGATGCTACAGATGTCTAATTAAGATGATTCTGGAAGAATTGGACTCCTGTCGTCGTCTTGATCAGATCTGTATGGTCTGATCTATCATTTGCGGCCTCGAATTATTTGCAATTAATTTCATCTCACTTTTAGTACATAAAATGACAATATTATTTGTGCAGCTAACAAACTAACTATTATGCGAATTACGACACTTATGCATGCATTGTTCCTAAGTTATGCTGGAATTTAACTTAATTCAGATGATTTAGGTTTCATGATTGCTGTGCAATCATAACCCCATGCCTAAATCTTGTTAATCCCTAGCAAATGCATGTCTAAATGCAAAGTGGTCCTATATGACAGATTTCTTATCAAAAGTTCGATGAGAGATTCATTTCTTTTGTTTTCATCCAAGACTTTAGAAATCCAGGCAGTCGTGAAAGTGTATTATTGTAGCCTATGCAACTGATCCAAGAGAAAAGTCAATCCATATCTAAAGCTCATACTTACCCTTAGTAAAATTCTATTGGGATAGGTAGACTTCTTCCCTCGGGGTTATAAAGTAATTTGTAAATTCAGCCCCAGCTTTTGGCTTAAGTAGAAGATACTTTGAGTCTAGTAGATTTGTATTTGATGACTCATATTCATCTGGTGCTACATATAGACTAATACTTTAGAACCTAGATTTCCAAACGATTAAATAAATCAACTCAAAGAGAGGCGAAGAATCTGTGCTCTGTTTAATTCCTTTGTAGTCATTCTCTCTCTCTCTTTCTTTTTTTCATTTTCTTCTTTCTTCTCTTTTCTTTTCTTTCTTTTTGAGCTCACAATCTCACCAACATATTTGGTGGTCTCTCTTAGCATTAACATTTTGATTAAGTTCGGATAACCCTATGATTAAGTCAGAATTCCTCATCCAATATTCAGGCAGCCAGAAATATAGAAAAGTAGGTCCAAGTTGTATTTGGTAGATCGTGAGAATAGTAGGTGCAGTTGCCTCAATATACTTGAAACAAATTCTAAACTCATAAACTCATTTTTTTTCCTGCTCTTTTCTTTTTCAATTTTTTTTATGTATATATATTTTTTTCTTTTCTTTCTTTTTTTCCATTTCTCTTATTTTCTCTCTTTTTCATATCCATATATCTACTAACGCAACATAGTATAGCATATGAACTTTTATTTACGAGGCATTATGCGAGATTGGGGATGTTCAAGAGGATATCAAGTGACTTATTTGGTAGAAGTACCTACTCTCGACACCAGGAAAGAAATGGATAAGACAGCGTATTTTTGACCTTGACACTAATATCCTCCTTCAGTCGAGGATTTCATAAAGGACAGTCGTGACCATCTACCTCATTCCTAGTTTTATCAAAACCTGCTCTCTACGTATTTGCCTTATTTAGCGGCTCTCAAAAGATTCACATTAAGAATTTATATGCAAAAATCGAGAGCGAAAAACTATGCCTAACACTGAGTATCATTATTTAATTATCTAGAATTTAAGATTCCTCATATTAGCCTTAGAGCACCAATAGATTTTCTACTCTCACCTCACACTTGTTTGGTGGATCTGCTAGAAGATAGTTTGCTTTACTCCCTAATTACTGTCCAAGGGCTCAGGAGAAGAAGCATTGCTTCTTCTCAACAAACTAAAGATGTTTATCGATCTTCACAGAGGATCCACTACAAATTCTACATGTACATGTGAAATTATACTCGATTCTAAACTTAGGAATCAACTTAAGAATAAATCCCTAATAAGGCCTTTTTGATAAAAATTATTTATGCCTAAATGTAATTTTTTTTTTTTACATAAAAATAAGACATGCAATGTTTAACCCCCCATGCCTATTCATTACAATGTCCTTATTGAAATGTATGCAGGAAAATCAAAAAGTAACAAGCAAGAGGAGGGGATATCACCTGATTGAGCTTGTTATTCCAGGTCAGCTTGGATGCAAAACTACCTGTAAAGAATACTAGGTTGCCTCCCAGCCAGCTCTAAGTTTAACGTCATTTGCCAGACTCAATACAACTCAAATGATTCTAGAAGGTTGATGTGGCTATCAGGAATGGGATCACAGTTCTGAGTTATGTAAGGCTTCAACCTTTGACCATTTACCTTTGTCTCATGGCTAGTCTTGGGATCTAGGATAAGAACAGCACCATGAGTGTAGATTTTTCTTACAATGAAAGGACCCATCCATTTTGATCTTAATTTTCTAGGAAAGAGCTTCAAGCGCACATCAAATAGCCAAACCTTTTGATTAGGGACAAAGCATTTCCGAGAGATATACTTATCATGTAAAGCTTTTGTCCTATTCTTATCGATTCTCGCGCTATCATAAGAGTCATTCCAAATTTCATCCAATTCAGTCAATTAGAGTTTTCTTTGTCACCCAGATTGATCACAATTCAAGTTAAAAGTTTTGAATGCCCAGTAAGCTTTATGTTCAAGTTCAATAGGCAGATGGCAAGATTTTCCGTAGACCAAACGGAATGGAGACATCCCAATCGGAGTTTTGTACACAGTCTGGTAGGCCTAGAGAGCATCATCCAATTTAGTAGATCAACCTTCCGATTTGGGCGGACCGTCTTTTGAAGGATTTTCTTAATTTCCCGATTGGAAATTTTAACTTGTCCGTTGGTCTACAGATGGTATGGAGTAGAGATTCTGTGAGTGACTCCATACTTGGTCAATAAGGTCATGAATTGATTGTGGGTGAAATGGGATCCGCCATCACTAATCAAAGCTTTGGGTACACCGAACCGGCTAAAGATGTTTTTCTTTACAAAGTCCATGACCACTTTATGGTCATTGGTTCGGGTCGGGATAGCCTCAATTCATTTGGATACATAGTCGACTGCAACCAGAATGTATAGGTACCCAAATGAATTGGTAAAAGGTCCCATAAAATCAATGCCCCAGACATCAAAGATCTCAACTTCAAGGATTGGATTTAGGGGCATCATATCCTTCCTGGTCATGTTTCCTAGAGTTTGACAATTAATACATGACCTACAGAAGTTCTACGAGTCACGAAATAAAGACGGCCAATACAATCCACTTTGCAGTACCTTTGTTGCCATCTTTTTTCTTGAGAAGTGACCTCCACAAGCAAAAGTATGGTAGAATTCTAATACACTTGTGATCTCCTCATCTGGAACACAATGGCGGATAACCTGATCCCCGCATTTTTTTAATAGCTCTAGATCTTCCCAAAAGTAGTATTTGGCATCGGAAATCAACTTATCCCGTTTATGCTTAGGCCAATCCATGGGTAGTCTTCCGATGGCAAATAGTTGACAATGTCTGCAAACTAAGGTAGTTTGCAAACAGTCAAAAGAGTCTCATCAGGGAATGAATTAGAAAGTTGAGGAGTTGCAGAGTCTAAAAGGATTCTGGAGAGATGATCTGCTACTACATTTTGAGTATCAAATTTGTATTTGATTTCTAAATCAAATTCTTGTAGCAGAAGGATCCAACTGATTAATTTGGGCTTTGCATCCTTTTTAGGCATCAGGTGCCTTAATGCAATGTGATCTATGAAAATTGTGACATGAGATTCCAGTAGGTAAGGTCTAAACTTCTCCAGAGCAAAAACTACTACCACCAACTCTTTTCTATAGTGGTGTAATTCCTTTGAGCCTCATCAAAAGTTTTACTAGCATAGTAAATCACGGAAGGTTTCTTATCCACTTTTCGTCCCAAGACTGCCCCAATAGCAAAATTAGAGCCCTCGATCATGAATTTAAAAGGATGATCCCAATCAGGAGGTTGTAGAATGGGTGATTGTGTAATGGCCCCCTTCAGTAGATTGAAAGCCCTTAAGTAGCTTGAATCAAAATCGAAGGTTTGATCTTTCACCAGGAGATTACTTAAGGGCCTCACCATCTTAGAAAAATCCTTAATAAATCAACAATAAAATCCCACATGTCCAAGGAATGATCTTACTTGTTTGACCGTCGAAGGTGGTGGGAGTTTAATGATAGTGTCCACCTTGGCTTTATCTACTTTAATTCCTCTTTCAGATACAACATGGCCAAGGACTATGCCTTAGTTAACCATGAAGTGGCACTTTTCCTGTTATGACTCGGTTCCCGAATCCCTACAGGACATGAGACCGGACCGACTCGACTGATCCCAAGACCCAGTCGTCCAACGAGAAAGTAACCAAAAAGCAGTAAAATAAACCACATTCACCATGCAAGCAACTAACAGTAACAAAAGTACAGTAGTAAAGAAATAAACTACTACAGTACACACCACCATAACAGTAGGAAAGTAAACGAGTACAGGAATATAAAGTTCACAATAAAAGAGTACAGAAGTGTAATAAACTACTCACTACAACAGGAAACGGAGTACAACAGAAAGCTACAACTACAGGGCTCTACTGGGCCCAGCACCCTCTGCAGCCGTAGGCTCTGGCTGCTCAACACCTAGACCTGAAAAAGGTTATGAGTACAAAACATCAGCGAACGCTAAGTAGAGTGGCAACCAACTAACTAAAACAGTAAAGGTGGACAGGTAGCTGTTGTTTTTCAATTTCTTTATTTCCTTAACTAATTATTCTTTCTTCCATCACTTGGTTTACTTATCAGGTCTCTTTCTTGATCTCAAATGTTCCTCGTGGGAACGATCTTGATTGCAGTCTTTTCCGAAGAGTAGAAGTAGCACGTGATGCTCTTTTGGTCGGGAGAGTCCCCCGTGGTGGTCCTACACTCGGTCAACCACCCCAAGGTCACTGACAGACGTAATGGTGACTACGGCACGCGCGATAAACGCACGGGTAGCTACCTCGCACAGGCACGCAATCAGTCGTTTCCGTTAACGGGTGTGCCCAAAGCACAGCACGGACCTAGTACAGGGCATAGCCCTCTCAGTAACAGGGGTCTATCCCCTAAGAACCAAACAGGGGTCTTGCCCCTCCACAGTCCGCGCACCCTCGCCTGACTACCCTGGTTTGCCCAATGGGCCTAACAAGTCAGTGTAAGGTGGCTAGCTGAACCCCGGGCCCCATGGGGTGGCTAGCTCTCTCCCTACACTAGTAGCTCTCCCCGGTACTGTGTATGCAAGGGCCAAGAAGTCAGTACAGAGTGGCCAATCCTAACCCCGGGTCCCAACCAAAGAGTGGCTAGCTCCGCTCTGCACTAAACAGGGGGACAGTCGCTCTCCTTGGTACTCCGTACTCAAGGGCCAGCTCACTTCCCCACTCACATTCCCAGTTCCATTCCATTTATTTCCAAAAGCTCTACTCCTAATTCCCCGTAGGGTTCATGCTCATATTCCTCAGGCCATTCCATACCAGGTTTCATCATTTCTATTTCCATTTCTCAGGTTCCACACATGTAACATGTAACTTTATTGTTCACATTCCAGGTTTATTCGCAGGTAGCTCGTGTTTCCAACATTCACCCTCCCATTTCCAGTTCATATACATGCAGCTCATATTATGACATTTTTAACGTAAACAACAGGAATTTACATGCAACAGTTTGCTAGCACAAGTACTTTACATTTCACAGGCAGTTGTTATTCATTTACAGGCAATTATTATCATTCTATCTACTCATCCAAGACTGCAATCCATACATTCAATACAAATATTCTAGTGTTTCTAGTACTAGGATTCATGCCATACCCTAGGATCTAATCATTCATTCCACATATGCATTTAGGTTTGTAATTAAACTAGGGGAAGCCACTCTACCAGTAAACCCAGGAGTAGTGGGGGCTTGATCGACAGGTCCACGTACTTCAGCAAACCCCAAACCCGCAATGGAACGAGGTCCTATCACAAGGATCATTCACAAGAGACTACTCAGAGCAGGATAAAAAGTATTCCAATAAGTATAGGAATTTATAAGGGAAACAACGGTATCTTAATTGCGGAAATCGGACCTCAAACGGATCCTAAACCGATCAAAAACAGTAATTCTGATTCAAATCAGACATCTGGAACACCTTCCAAACATCTTAAAAGAGTCCAAAACCATACCTCAACTCCTGCGCCACTCCTCAGACGTCCAGGAACTCTGCTGGACCGTCTGGACCCAGTTCCAGACGTCCGACCACCTCTCCGGACGTCTGGAAATGCTTCCCGTCGTCTAGTGCCTCGCCCAGACGTCTGAACTGTGTGGGAGGGCGTATCCCACGCCTTCCCGAAGCGAATCCTGCATGAGTCAACGAAAATCTTCTCAATATGGCATGAAACAGTGCCTCAGCAGAACGGCTTGCATGGCCGTATCCGCAAAGAAGGTGTACATCGCGAAGCTTACCTCTCAGTCGTCTGGACGTCGATCCAGACGTCCGATTCTGGGAAAAACCCAGAATCAGAACCTGCCTTCGCCTTCTCGCGCCGCACGTGGCCATGCCGCGCCCGCTCGCCTGCTGCCTCGGCTGCAGCAGTGTCGGGGAGGACCTCCCCGACGCACCTCTCCGCCTCGCGCACGTGCCGACCGGTTGTGAGCTCTCCGACAAGCTCCCACGCGAGCTCGCGAGCCTTCTCTCCTCTCCTTCTCACGCTGCTCCTCCTCTCCTCTCACGTCGCTCCTCTCCGCTGTTCGTCGCCCGGTTGCTCTCGCTGGAGGGTAGAGGAAGGTGGTGGCTGGGAGTAGGGTAGTGTATGGGAGAGGAGGGGGGTTTATATAAGGTGTGGGTTAGGGTTTGCATCGGGAAAGAGGGGAGAGAAGGAGAAGAAAATGAGGACATACACGAAAATTTTGATTTTCTGACGTCTAGGAATAAGTCCAGACGTCTTGCAAGACGTATGACCCTCAGTCCAGACATCTGACCTAAAGTACGGACGTCTTAAAAAGGCTTAATGACTCGGGTCTTAACAACATAACAAACTCAAAGGAAGTTTCATCCCCAAAACTTGAGCTAGCTAGGGTGCAAAAAAGGAAAATCATACGCATAACAAACTCAAAGAGGACCGAAGCCAGTCCGAAAATACGTACCCTCAAAGTACCCCGGGTACCGCTCTCGCATCGTCGCCTCATTCTCCCAGGTAGCCTCCTCATACCTCTGGCTCCTCCACAAGACCTTCACCAGGGGTACCTGCTTCCGTCTCAAACTCTGGACGGTTCTGTCTAGTATCTGCACTAGCCTTTCGGGGAAGGTCAGGTCGTTACCCACCTTGACGCTCGTGGCTCAGAACGTGACTGGGATCGGTGACGTACTTCCTGAGGTTAGACACGTGGAACACGTCGTGCACACCAAAACGCTGGGGAGGAAGGGCAAGCCTGTAAGAAACGGGTCCAACCCGCTCTAGGACCTTAAAGGGCCCCACAAACCTCGACGTGAGTTTCCCTTTCACCCCAAAACACTGCAGGCCCTTCATGGGCGAAACTTGAAGGAAGACGTGATCCCCAACCTCAAACTGCACCTCTCTACGTTTTCGATCGGCAAAGCTCTTCTGTCTGCTCCTGACAGTGCGGAGTCGCCTGTGAATCTCCTCAATCACCTCCTGACTCTGCCGGATCAGCCTGGGGCCAACCTCCCACTTGGTCCCCACCTCAACCCAACTCAAGGGTGCAGTACAGCTCCGTCCATATAGAGCCTCGTAGGGTGCCATACCGATGCTCGAGTGATAGCTGTTATTATGTGCAAACTCCGCCTGAGGCAAGTGCTCCTCCCAAGAGTCCCTCCAGTCTAGTACACAGGCACGCAAAAGGTCCTCAAGCGTCTGTATCGTGCGCTCTGACTGTCCGTCCATCTGGGGGTGGTATGTTGTACTGAACCTCAACCGTGTCCCCAAGGCCTGCTGAAACTCAGCCCAAAACTGGGACGTAAAGCGCGTATCCCGGTCGGATACAATCTCACGTGGAACTCCATGCAGATGTACCACGTCGCGAATATGCCTCTCTGCCAACTGTGCTGGTCCCAAAGTGACTCGAATCAGCAAGAAGCGTGCCATCTTCGTCAATCTATCTACAATCACCCAAACTGCATCGTGTCATCGCTGGGTAACAGGCAAGCCCACCACTAAGTCCATGGTGATGCTCTCCCACTTCCACTCTGGCACTGGAAGTGACTACAATGGCCCTGCAGGCCTCTGATGCTCGGCTTTCACCTGCTGGCACACCAAACATTACTGCACGAATTCACCTACATCCTGCTTCATTTCCCTCCACCAAAAGTCGTGTCTCAGATCATGATACATCTTTGTGTTCCCAGGATGTATGGTGAACTTAGAACCGTGTGCCTCAATCAGGAGCTCTCTCAACAGCTCCTCGTCCCAGGGAACGCACAAACGTCCCCTCATGCGCAGCACCTCGTCAGTAAAGGAGAAGTCTCCAGGGTCCCCTGACAGTACTCTGTCACGCAACGACTGCAGGTATGGGTCTGCCATCTGTCCTGTGATGATGCGGTCTATCAGCTCTGGCCTCGTCTGTCGTGTCACAGTCACTGTCCCACAGTGCCCCAGTAACTCTAGGGGTCGCCAACTGCCCATCTCCTCCATGAGTCTCCAACTCTATGCCTGTAAACTGGCCAAGTGGGCGGGCGCCTTCCAGCTCAAGGCGTCAACCACCACGTTGGCCTTCCCTGGATGGTAGGAAATGCTGCAGTCATAGCCCTTCAGGAGCACTAACCAACATCTCTGTCTCATGTTGAGCTTCTTCTGATCAAACAAATATCTGAGGCTCTTATGATCTGTGAAAATCTCAAAAGTCTCACCGTACAGGTAGTGCCTCCAAGTCTTCAGTGCGAAGACGACAGCTGCCAGCTCCAGGTCATGGGTAGGGTAGCAATGCTCATGGGGCTTCAGTTGCCGCGAAGCGTAAGCGACAACGTGACCCCGCTGCATGAGCACACGCCCTAACCCCTGCAAAGAGGTGTCCATGTACACAACGAACCCGCCACTGCTGTCTAGGATGGTAAGCACAGGAGTCGAAGTCAGCCTCTCCTTCAGCTCCTGAAAACACGCCTCACAAGCATCTGTCCAAGAAAAGGGCACGTCCTTCCGAGTCAGCTGTGTCATAGAACGTGCAATCTGCGAGAAACCCCTGATAAACTGCCTATAGCAGCCTGCCAGTCCCAAGAAACTATGGATCTCTGTCACTGTACGTAGTCTCTCCCACCTGAGCACTGCCTCAACCTTAGCTGGGTCCACAACCAAGCCATCCCCGGAAATCACATGACCTAAGAAGGTCACCTCCCTCAACCAGAACTCACACTTGCTATATTTGGCGTACAGCCTATGTCGTCTCAGTGTGTCCAAAACCATCCGCAAGTGTTGTCCGTGCTATGCCTGATCCTAAGTGTAGATGAACACATCATCAATAAATACCACCACGAACTAATCTAGGTATGGTCTGAACACCCAGTTCATCAAATCCATGAAAGCAGCAGGGGCGTTGGTCAGCCCAAACGGCATGACCAAAAACTCGTAGTGTCCACACCGGGTGCGGAAAGCTGTCTTAGAGACGTCGGTCTCCTTGATCCTCAACTGGTGGTAGCCAGACCTCAAGTCTATCTTGGAGAATACCGTGGCACATCGCAACTGGTCAAACAAGTCGTCAATCCTCGACAGCAGTACCTATTCTTGATGGTAACCCTATTCAGCTGTTTGTAGTCCACACAAAGGCGTAGGGTACCATCCTTCTTCTTCACAAATAATACCGGGGCTCCCCACGGAGACGCACAGGGCCTCACAAAGCCCTTTTCCAGAAGGTCCTGCAACTGGGACTTGAGCTCTCGCAGCTCAAGTGGTGCCATCCTGTAAGGTGCTGAAGAAATGGGGCTGGTCCCCGGTACCAGTGAGATCTCAAACTCAATCTCATGCTCGGGCGGTAATCCTGGCAGCTCCTCTGGAAACACGTCGGGGTACTCTCTGACCACCGGGATACTCTGAAAATCTGTCATGGGGCTAGGCTCTGCCACTATACAAGCCAGAAAGCCCTCACACCCCTGACCCAAAAGTCTCTCCGCCCGAAGTGCAGAAATGCACCTGAAGCCTCCGTCCACTGGCTGTCCGTGAAACTCAAAAGAGGGCAACTCTGGTATGGAGAAGATGATCTTCCTCTCAAAATAGTCCACCAAAGCGTGGTAAGCGGACAGCCAATCCATCCCCAGAATCATGCCAAAGCCCTCCATCGGTATCACAATCATATCAGTCGGGAGGCTGTGTCCCCCAACACTAACCTCACAACCTGTGTAAACCTCCTTAGCTACAAACAGCTAACCACCCGGACCTCTAATCACAAACGGATCCTCTAACAACACACAGTCCTGCCCAAAACTGACAGCAAAACTAGTAACAACAAACGAGTGCGTGGCGCCAGAATCAAAAAGTGTGTAAACTAGTCTGCCAGAAATTGTAACCACACCTGCCACCAATGAACCTGAAGCTCTAGCATCTCTGTGTGTCAGGGCGTTGATACGCCCCTCAGCTCTAGATGCGGACGAAGCAGCCATACTCTGCATCGGACGAGTAGCCGCTAGTCGATACCTTCCCCGCGACTACTGTCGTCCCCCATGCGCCTGGGAACCGCGGCCTCCTGCTCGTCCTCCAGTGCTCAGCGCAGGGAGCATCTGCTGACCTCCAGCTCTAGACGAGCAGTCCCTCCAGAGGTGGCCCGGCTGGCCACACTGATAACAAAGGGGAACTCGACTCCTGCCCTCGGTAGGTCCCTACTGATGGCTGGGCGGGGGTCTGATGCTGGCAGCTGGCCCCTGTTGGGGGCCCCCAAAGGCCACTAATAGCCCCGCAAAGTGTGACGACTCTCCTGCGGGCGCCACATGCCTCCTCTCTCGTCGACCGTGTGAGTAGTCTGGCTGGTAGGGCCTCTTCCATCTACTATCAGTGTCACGTGCGATCGAGTTAGTCTCCTCATATGTCATGGCGCCTCCACCACTCTAGAGAACGTAGGCAGCTTCAGGGGTTTGACATACCCCCGAATAGTAGGCCGGAGCCCCTTGGTGAACCTCCACAGGCGCTCCTCCTCGGTAGCCACAGCTATCGCGGCGAAACGAGACGAAACGTGTGCGATACGCACTCACGGTCATTGTCCCCTGGCGAAGAGTGTGGAACTCCCGCCTCCTCTGATTCTTCCATGTCTGGGGAAAGTACTGCTCACAGAAGAGGGTGACAAACTGGTCTCAATTCGGCTCGGTCCTCTCCTGACCTCTAACTGCCCTCCACCATCTGTGTGCCACGCTCTCCAGCTGGTACATGGCAAAGGCTACGCGGTACTCCGCAGGGGGGCGAAGGGTGTCAAACACCTTCTCGATCTGCTTGAGCCAGACCTCCGCCTCGGTCGGGTCCTCATCCCCCTTGAAGGGGGGGCTTCAGCTTCCGGAACTATCCAAAAAGCTCGTAATGACGCTGAAGTGGGGAAACTGGCACGCCTTCAGGCAAGGAGGGCTCATACTCGGAAGTGTCAGAGGATGGTGGGGGCGGTGGAGGACCACCCCCTCCCCCACGTCTAGCGCTGTGCCTGTCTCGCGATCCCACAAAGTACTCCCCCTCCACAGCCCTAGGGAGAGGCGCCCGTGGAGGCGGGTGGAGCTCCTCTCGTATGATCTCCCGTATCAGCTGGGCGAGGTCTTGGGCCTAAACGCCCAGGAGTAGTGGCTGATCCACTGAGACATCGGGCTCGACACGCCTGCCCCTCCTACCTCGACCTCGGCCGTGTCCGCAGCCCGCCTCACTGACTCCACGTCGAGGCATCTCCTGCAAGGAGACGCGAACACAAAACAGAAAGACGTCAATTCCACAGACATTCAACAAAGGAAATGCAGAGCATATGTCAAAAGGTACGCTGTGGTGGTTACTCTAGTCACAAGCATGTGAATTGGTTATTTTCCAGCTAGTTGGTTCACTTCTCGGGACAACCTTGCTTTGATACCATCTTGTTACGACCCTGTTCCCGAATCCCTACAGGACACTAGGCCAGATCGACTCGACTGATCCCAAGACCCAGTCGTCCAACGAGAAAGTAACCAAAAAGCAGTAAAATAAACCATATTCACCATGCAAGCAACTAACAGTAACAAAAGTACAGTAGTAAAGAAACAAACTACTACAATACACACCACCACAACAATAGGAAAGTAAACGAGTGTAGGAATATAAAGTTCACAATGAAAGAGTACAGAAGTGTAATAAACTACTCACTACAACAGGAAGCGGAGTACAACAGAAAGCTACAACTGCTGGGCTCTACTGGGCCCAGCACCCTCTACAGCCGTAGGCTCTGGCTGCTCAACACCTAGACCTGAAAAAGGTTATGAGTACAAAACTTCAGCGAACGCTGAGTAGAGTAGCAACCAACTAACTAAAACAGTAAAGGTGGACAGGTAGCTGTTGTTTTTTAATTTCTTTCTTTCCTTAACTAATTATTCTTTCTTCCATCACTTGGTTTATTTATCAGGTCTCTTTCTTGATCTCGAATGTTCCTCGTGGGAACGATTTTGATTGCAGTCTTTTCTGAAGAGTAGAAGTAGCACGTGGTGCTCTCCTGGCTAAGAGAGTCCCCCGTGGTGGTCCTACACTTAGTCAACCACCCAAAGGTCACTGACAGACATAACGGTGACTACGGCAAGCGTGATAAATGCACGGGTAGCTGCCTGCACTGGCACACGGTCAGTCGTTTCCGTTAGCGGGTGCACCCAAAGCACAGCACGGAACCAGTATAGGACATAGCCCTCTCAGTAAAAGGGGTCTAGCCCCTAAGAACCAAACAGGGGTCTCGCCCCTCCACAGTCCGCACACCCTCGCCTGACTGCCCTAGTTTACCCAGTGGGCCTAACAAGCCGGTGTAAGGTGGCTAGCTGAATCCTGGGCCTCGTGGGGTGGCTAGCTCTCTCCCTAAACTAGTAGCTCTCCCCGGTACTATGTATGCGAGGGCCAAGAAGTCAGTACAGAGTGGCCAATCCTAACCCCGGGTCCCAACCCAAGGGTGGCTAGCTCCGCTCTGCACTAAACAGGGGGACAGTCGCTCTCCTTGGTACTCCGTAGTCAAGGGCCAGCTCACTTCCCCACTCACATTCCCAGTTCCATTCCATTTATTTCCAGAAGCTCTACTCCTAATTCCCCGTAGGGTTCAAGCTCATATTCCTGAGGCCATTCCATACCAGGTTTCATCATTTCTATTTCCATTTCTCAGGTTCCACACATGTAACATGTAACTTTATTGTTCACATTCTAGGTTTATTCGCAAGTAGCTCGTGTTTCCAACATTCACCCTCCCATTTCCAGTTCATATACATGCAGCTCATATTATGACATTTTTAACGTAAACAACAGGAATTTACATGCAACAGTTTGCTAGCACAAGTACTTTACATTTCACAGGCAATTGTTATTCATTTACAGGCAATTATTATCATTCTATCTACTCATCCAAGACTGCAATCCATACATTCAATACAAATATTCTAGTGTTTCTAGTCCTAGGATTCATGCCATATCCTAGGATCTAATCATTCATTCCACATATACATTCAGGTTTGTAATTAAACTAGGGGAGGCCACTCTACCAGTAAACTTCGGAGTAGTGGGGGCTTGATCGGTGGTCCACGTGCCTCAACAAACCCCAAACCCGCAACGGAATGAGATCCTATCACAAGGATCATTCACAAGAGACTACTCAAAATAGGATAAAAAGTATTCCAACAAGTAGAGGAATTTATATGGGAAACAACGGTATCTTAATTGCGGAAATCGGACCTCAAACAGACCCTAAATGAGTCAAAAATAGTAATTCTGATTCAAATCAGACGTCTGGAACACCTTCCAGATGTCTTAAAAGAGTCCAGAACCATACCTCAACTCCTGTGCCACTCCTCAGACGTCCAGGAACTCCGTTGGATCGTCTGGACCCGATTCCAGACATCCGACCACCTCTCCAGACGTCTGGAAACACTTCCCACTGTCTGGTGCCTCGCCCAGATGTTTGAACTGTGTGGGAGGGCATGTCCTGCCCCTTCCCAAAGCGAATCCTGCATGCATCAACGAAAATCTTCTCAATATGGCATGAAACAGCGCCTCGGCGGAACGGCCTGCATGGTCGTATCCGCAAAGAGGGTGTACGTCGCGAAGCTTACCTCTCAGTCGTTTGGAACCTGCTCCAGATGTCGTCTACGTCGTTTGGACGTCGATCCAGACATCTAACTCTGGGAAAAACCCAGAATCAGAACCTGCCTTCGCCTTCTCACGCCGCGTGTGGCCACGTCGCACCCACTTGCCTGCTGCTCCGGCTGCAGCAGTGTCAGGGAGGACCTCCCCGACGCACCTCTCCGCCTCACGCACGCGCTGATCGGCCGTGAGCTCTCCGACGAGCTCCCACGCGAGCTCGCGGGCCTTCTCTCCTCTCCTTCTCACGCTGCTCCTCCTCTCCTCTCACACCGCTCCTCTCCGCCGTTCGTCACCCATCTGCTCTCACTGGAGGGTAGAGGAAGGTGGTGGCTGGGAGTGGGGTGGTGTGAGGGAGAGGAGGGGGGTTTATATAAGGTGTGGGTTAGGGTTTGTGTCGAGCGAGAGGAGAGGGAAGGAGAAGAAAATGAGGGTCGCGTACTATCTGCGTGTAGCACATGCGCAGACGCGAGGACGTACACGAAAATTTCAATTTTCAGACGTCTGGGAATGAATCCAGACGTCTTGCAAGACGTCTGACCCTCAGTCCAGACGTCTGACCTAAAGTATGGACGTCTTAAAAAAGCTTAATAACTCGGGTCTTAACATTTCCCAAGATAGAACAAGATTCTCCTCTATGCATTTTTGTAAAGTCTTCTCTAGATTGATCAGACAAGAATCAAAAGAGTCCCCAAACACAGAGAAGTCATCCATAAAGATTTCCATGAAATCACCTACCATGTTTGAAAAGATTAGCATGCACCTTTGAAAAGTCGGTGGTCATTGCATAATTCAAAAGGCATCTACGGAAGGAAAATGTTCCGTAGGGACATGTGAAGGTGATTTTCTCTTGATCATCAGGGTGGATAACTACTTGATTGTAGCTGGAATAGCCATTCAGGAAATAGAAGAATTTTTGGCTGACTAGTCTTTCCAAGATTTGATCAATGAAGGGAAGTGGAAAGTGGTCTTTCTTAGTTGCATTGTTCAGCTTCCTGTAGTCAATACAAACTCTCCAAGAGGAAGTTGTGTGGGTTGGAATCAATTCCCCATTGTCATTAGTAATCACGGTCAACCCGGCTTTCTTAGGAACCACTTGTACAGGACTGATCCATGGGCTTTCAGAGATTGAGTAGATTATTCCTGCATCTAACCACTTAATTATTTTCTTTTTCACTATCTCCCACATGTTAGGATTTAATTGTCTCTACATTTCCCAGGAAGGTCTAGATCCATCCTCAGTATAGATTCTATGGGTGCAATAAGTAGGACTGATTCCCTTCAGATCATCTAATGTCCAACCAAGTGCTCTACTGTTTCTTCCCAGAACTTGAATTAATTTATTTTCTTGTGTTTGGGTTAGATAAGAGCTAATGACCACTAGGTAAGTCTGATCAGATCCCAAGAAAACATATTTAAGATAATTAGGAAGAGGTTTTAGCTCGGGTTTGGGTTCTTGGGATGAAGGGTCCAAAGGTGGATCACAGTTAACCTCAAGTGGTCTTGGAATCAAATCAGTGATTGGGTGACTAACCTCTTGATTGGTTTGGGGGTCAAGGCCTGTAGGATCGAAGTGGGATACTCCTAGCTCCATACAATATTCAACGGTTTGATCCTCAGAATCTTCTATCATTCCAGAATCCTCAAATTGTTTAATGCCCTTGAAGATGTTAATCTTCGTCTTTTTGTCCCCGAATTTGATTTCCATACTGCCAGATTCACAGTTAATATTAGCCTTGGCAGTAGCTAAAAATGGTCTTCCCTGAATTATCGGGGTGTTCTTCAAATTCTCTGGTACCTCCATGTCAAGGACCAAGAAATCCACAAGAAAATAACAAGCATGAACCTTGACGATTATATCCTCAATAATCCCCCGTGGTGTGGTCACAAATCAATCAGCCAGCTGTAATGTGACCTCAGTAGGTTTTAGCTCTCCAAAGTTAAATTTTTCGTATAGCATTGTGGGGATAAAATTTATGGAGGTACCTAAATCAAATAGAGCCCTATCAAAAGTAGTATCTCCAATAACACACGATTTCAAAGGGGCTCCTGGATCTTTTTGTTTCCGGGGTAGGTTTCTAAGGATAACTACACTAGCTTGTTCAGATAACACTACCCTTTTAGATGATTTGGCCTGGCATTTAGGTGTGCACATTTCCTTCAAAATTTTCACTCAGGCTGGGATATTCTCAATTGCCTCAAGGAGTGATATGTTCACCTGAACTTGTTTAAAAATATCAAGCCACTTCTCGGATGGATTAGTTTTCTTTCTCCTAGGTTTGTTCAAGGATTCAAGAAAGGGTGCTTAAGAGAAATCATGAGTGTTCGGGTCCTGATCCCTATCTTCTTGATCTCCTAGATCAGATTTGGGCTCCTCAAGATCTTGTCTAGATTTGGATTTGGAGGGGTAAGGATCTTGGATCTGTCTCCCACTTCTCAAGGTTACAGCACCAGCAAAGGCATTATGGTTAGAAGGTTGAGATGGGTTCTACAAAATATGTGGAGCTTGGTTAGGGTTAACAAAGCCAGGTGGGTGCTGGGAGCAGGTTGAACTATATGTGCCTATTGCTCTCGTGTCTTGTGGCGGTTAACCCTATTGAAGTTCCTTGGATTGGGGACGAGTTGGGATGGCAGCATCCCGTGTTGTCTAGCATCAACTAACTGGTCCAGTCGTCCCATCAATTCTGTCCTCAATTGATTCATTTCTTCCTTATGCCTTAAATTCATTTCTCACATTTCCTTGAGGACTAAACTCAGATCAGAGGGCTGGTTTTCCTGAGTAGGTTGTGGCTAATATGTGCATGGTTGTGTGTACCTACTGGGATTCCCATAAGTGTTTCACTTAGTCATGTTAGGACCCTGGGTGGCTTTCTGACTTGACCAAGCAAAATTATGATGGTTGTGCCATCCCAAGTTGTAATTGTTTGAATAGGGATCATTTCTAATGTAACCCTAGAGTGCATTCACATCCTCAGGATAACTAGGCATTAGGATGCCTAGTTCAGAATTTGAGGGCATCAAGGTCCCTCCTTGGTACCCAGAAAGAGATGGGTCTAAATAGAGTTGGCTCATAGACGGAGCCACGGTCAGGTCATTAAGATTGTGCACCATTTCCTGACCTAAAGGGTTGGGGAGTTGGTTATGGGTTAACATAGGAACTCCTTGGGTAGGCATAGGATTTACTCTGAAATGTGTACCTAAGGAACTCCTACCCTTCAGAAGGTTGTCCAGTTTCTTATCCAAACTTTCTACGTTCTTTCCCATGAGTTCCACCTTGTCCAATCGTTGTGCAATTAACTCTAAATCAACTAAGTCTGAATTATCCTTGACTTCATAAACTCCATTCCTTGGTTGATTTGCTCTGTTAAAGGTGGATATTGAGGCATTGTTGAGGGAATTTTCACTCATATTTTCAAATAATTGAAAGGATCCCTCAGCATCTTTGCTTAGGAAATTGCCCCCACATGTCACATCAACAAAATTCTTTAGATTGTCACTTAACCCATAATAGAACATATAGGCCAAATGCCACTTTGGAATCCCATGATGAGGGCATTTCCTAGCCAAATTATTAAATCTCTCCCAAGCCTCATGTAGTTGTTCCCTAGAGTTCTGCTTAAAGGTTGTAATGGCACATCTAAGGGCATTGGTTTTTCCTCTGGGAAAGAATTTTTTTAGGAATGTGCTTCTTAAATCTTCCCATTTTAGGATTGGTCTACCAATAGTTCTCAACCAATGAGCGGCTTTATCTTTTAAAGAGAATGGGAACATTTTCATCATTAAGGTACCTTCATTCAGGTTCCTAGGGCCAAAGGTTCTACCAATGTGTAGAAGTTCTTCAAGGTGGTGGAAGGGGTCATTAGACTCACGGCCATGGAAGTGGGGAATCAGATTGATGATCTGTGGCTTCAATTCAAAATCATCCCCATGCTGAGGTACCCTGACAAAAGGTTTAGGTTGGGCTTCAAGAGGGTTGTAAAAGTCATAGGGAGGCTGATCTGCTCTTCCATTTTGGAGTCGAGTAATGGCCTGCACTATGACCTCTATTTGTCTATCATGATGCCAACCTTGCTTAGTGATCTACCTTTGTATAAGAGTCATTGGATCCAAATTTTGTTCTTCCTCTTCGATCTCATCTTCCTCCTAGTGACCAACCATTGCAGAGGGTTCAGATTCAAATTCTGGACAATTAGGTCTTCTCCTAGGAATTCTTTCTAAAGGTGGTAGCAAATCAGGGTGTAAAGATCTTCTACCTTGCATGCACCAAAAGAATGTCCGTGGATGAGAGAGAGAAGACAGATGAGAGAATACCCCACCCTTTCAATGCAAGGAATCAAGCTATTCCTCAGAGGGTAAACCCTAAATTTACCTAATCCTGGTTCCCCAAAACACGACTAGGTTAAGTCAACCCTTGAATTACTTGGCTGGCCAGAAGGGTGAGACCCCCTAGGACACCCCGCAAGGCGGGACACCACTAAGGGTTAACGCAGTTACCTCACCGACCTTTCTTGCTACCAGTGGGTTCAAGTAGACAAGACCTTGAACTTAGCCCAATCTAATTTCAAGTCCCCAAGAAGATTAGTCCTTCTTAGGGCGCATCTACTCATTTTAGGCTTAAGCTTGACATGCTTTTGGAATATGATGGGCGTTAGGGGGGTGTTGCCCTCAAGATTGATTTTCGAATGTGTGAGTGCTCATGCAAGGGGTTCACAAGCAATTCTTTTATGATGAAGTGGATTTTAAGGTTCAAATGCTTGTATTAATCAGTTTTACAGTTCACTTGAGTTAATATTTTCAATCAAGGGTTTTGATGAGGCACACAAGAGTTTTGTAAATCCCAATTGTTTGATAGATTTCCTTTATGAATGGAGATGCAGGTATGCTCTATCCTTAATGTGAAACCCTAATCGCAGAAACTGCTGAGATGATTCTTTAAGTTCAAATTCAGGGAAGTGGTGCGACTCAAGCAATGCAATCAATTGGTCCTATTACACCACTAACTAGGAACTTAAAAAATATTTTTTCAATAATTTTAATGCACGTTTTCTATTTTCTCATATTTAAAGTGTACTAGAGGTTTTATAGTCTATTTTGACCCCAGTTAGTGATTGAATAATCGGTGAAATCAAATGTGTAGAAAATATTTTTCTCTAATTTTTCCTAAATTCTTGACTTCAACATAAATTCAGTGCCATAAATTTCAAGTCAATCAGAGTTGTATAAAAATTCTTATAATACTTTGAACTCCAAAAAATCAAGAACAGTAACCGAATTGATAACAGATCATTGCGTGAATTTATAAAATTTTCATATAACTCAGATTTGAGCAAAATTTGGATATGTTGTTCCTGGCTTCAAAACCCACATCTAGTAAAAATTTGTACGGATTTTCGAGAATTGAATTTTTAAGAAAAGAGTTTGTTTCAACCAGAAAAATCACCAATAAAGCTTCTGGAAAATTGAAAGGATGGAGTAGTAAATTCTTATCGAAGGGTGGGAGATTAATCCTCCTAAACTCAGTTATAACATCCATCTCGATCTTTTATTTCAGCATCTTTAAGGCCTCGAAATCTATTTGGAAACGATTGGATGTTATGCTGAGAAGATTTTTTTGGAAAGGACCTGGTCATGAGGGAGGTTTTATGCAGCCCGTGAGATGGGAAAAGATATGCAAGCCAAAGGAGACAGGTGGTATGGGGATTAAGGCGCTCAAGGAGTTCAATGAAGCTCTTCTGATCAAATGGGTCATCAAGGTTTTGGAGGGCAAGGATGAAATAATGACAAACTTAATCAAAGACCGTTACGGTGGTTCTAATAGTGCACTGAAGAGGCTACAACCGGTGAAACCATCCCCTTTTTGGAGATCTGTTACCCTTGCAATCAAAAGCAACTGGCACCTGCTGCAGCCTAGGCTTGGAGATGGCTATGACTTCAGTCTGTGGAATGAGCAATGGTCAGATTTAGGGATACTAAGAGGTGCATATCCGAAGGCATATGCAGCAGCTGCAGATAAAGAGGCCACTGTCAGCAGTTTGTGGTCTACTGCAGAGGGCTGTTGGAGGCTGGAAGGCTCTGAGTAGTGTAGATCAGGCACTCGGTTATAGGAGGACAGGCAGAATATGTTGGCTACACTGCAGCAGATGCATCCTAGGCAGAATGCGACTGATACTTATGGCTAGAATGGGGTCTTTTCAGTGCAGCAGGCCTATGAGAGGATCATCAGATCAAACACAGATATGGAGAGTGATCCAATTGACAAGAAAATATGGCTATTGAATATCCCTTTGAAGGTTCAAATTTTCTTGTGGCTTTGCAGGTGGGAAGGTTTGATCACTAGCGATCTTAGACACAAAAGAATGGGGACTACGTTGAATGCCTGTCATCTCTGTGGATTACACACTGACAGTACATCACATATTTTTTCTTCATGCCTGGTCACAGACAAGCTTTGGTGGAAGATTTGCCAGGAACCTCTAGATACCTGGGACTCCCTTTGGCAGAGGTCCGACAATCCTGGATGGCCATATAATTGTATGGCTGCCACCTTGTGGTTGTAGATTTCCCTACTAGGAGGGGGTGACGTAATAAATTACGGAAATATAATGTAAAAAATCTCACAAAATTCAATCACACAAGGTACACAATTATTTTTAGGTGGAAACCCAAACCGGGTGAAAACCACCACCTAACCCTCTCGAGTAAGGATTTTCCGATCAACCAAGTTGATCAAATCCACTAAACGAATCACTTAAACAAGGGTGATTCAACCTCAATTACAACCACGTTACTTTATATGAGGGTAGCGTACCTCAAACCCCTTCTCTTCACGAGAAGGATTTTGTCCCACGAAAGAGACGGGAATTCGCAAAGTGAATATCCAACCAAATAACAAAGATAAATAACAACAATCCTATAGAGCCAACAAAGTAATTTTTAACCTAAGATTCTATAGGAATTAAGATGCTTCCCTTTGCAAGGAGTGCGTCGAATCGATGACGCGGGTGCGTGAGCTACATGACGGTGCAACGTCGCTCTCGTGAACTACGGTGGGAGAGCGGGTGCGCAAAGGCTTGATGCTCTCTAGATGAAGAACTTGAGCTTGGAGAGAAAGAGCTTTTCTAGGACACAAAAGAGTAGAAAGTATGTTGCTTGGGTGTGTCTTGGTGTGCAAGATGTTCTTCTCTATTTATAGAGGCCTTAGGAAGGCTTTGGAAGGCTTAGGAAAGCTCCCATAACCGTTGGGTGCAAAGCGCAAGAGAATCAGGCCAAAATCAGGAACAATCATTGCACTAAAAAGGTAATCAGACGTCTGGAAGATCAGTTTAAGATGTCTGGGAACAAAGTCAGACGTCTGATTTTAGGCAGGTTTCTTCTTGACTTGAATCAGATCTAAACAAGGTTCTAGTGCAAGTCCATCAGACGACATACAAGACGTCCGGAAACCTACTTTTCTGCAGGAATGGATTTCTAAGAGAGTGCAACAGCTAGAAAATCTCTGAGAAGAGATTTTCAGGTCAGCCGAGGTAAAACGGTCATTTATCAAACGTCTGGAAAGGCTTAAGGACATTTGATAAGGCTCTAACGGTCATATTCTTCAAAGTTTGGTAAGCCAGCCAACGATCCACTAATTGGACGTCTGGCAAAAACATCAGACGTCTTCTAAGACGTCTGGACTAAGGTCTGGACGTCTGATTTCATCAGACAGAACTAACTAAGTCCAGCTTAAATGTTATTAGACATCTGAATCAACAGTCAGACGTTTTAAAACCCATTATCAGACGTCTGTTTTTGGAATTAAATGTCTGAAAAGGTTGTTTGAACCCTATATTGTTTTTCTAAGTTTTCTACAGAAAACCTAAGTATCCTAGGGTTGTGCAGGTGTTCCTAGGACTACTATTAGGGTACTTTGAGGCTCTTTAACATGATGTTCTAAGGAACAAAAAGAGCAAGGAAATAAAAAAGTACATGAAAGAAATAAACAGAATTCTATCCTATTCTTTTTGTCCTTCCACCTTCAATCTATAGCTCCTCGCGAATCTCCTCTATTCTCCCTCAAGCTCCTCCAATCCGTCCTGGTTGCGAGCTCGAACTCCGTCTAATCACATCTCCATTTGTAATTTGCCTGAAATTTAATACTCCAAGTGCAAATGTTAAATGACACGTGTTTTGTTATCATCAAAACAAACGATCGCGGTGCACTAGCACCAACAGTGGTGTGTGTGGAGGGTGCGAAATGAAAAGTTTTTTCAGGAGAGACCGATTAGATGTGAGAAAACTGTAAATAAGTGCTGGTCCCTCATACACAATTGGGGATCTATTTTGTAATGTTCTATTTGATTTGAAATATATTACCCTCCAGATTGCTATCGTCTTACAATAGCTTTCCTCATTATTTCAAAAAAAAAGAAATCACCAAGAGAGATTTTTTTTTCAAAAAGCAAGCAAATGCTAACTAATCCTAAAGTTCAAGCAAAACACCTTTTTTTTTGGATTTTTTTTCAAAATCTAAACTAATCTACGCTACGAGTACTTACCTCAGATTCGCACCCATTCTTTTCCATTGTTGCACGTATCTTTGTGCAATTTTGTGATTCCTACGCAATCAAAAATAGTAAGTTAGAATCTCAAATAAGCACTTTTACAAGAAAGTTTTTAAAAATTTCCATTACCTCCCCGGCAACGGCGCCAACTTGTTCACTCACGAGACGCATTAGAGATTAATTCTATCATTGTAGTGCGAATCGCAATAAAACAAATAATATTTATAAAGATTTCGGTGAATACCGAGTCATTAATAGGGAGGCAAAACACAATTTTTTGCGAAAGCTTTTCAGAAAGTCATTCTAAAAATATTTATATATTTATATATGTATAGATATCAGATATCTAGAGAATCAAAGTTTTATTGCTATATTGAAACAGTTTTCAAACTATGAATAGAAATAACTATGCTAAAATGAGAGAGAGAGATAGAGAGCATATGACAACGACATCGCTTGTGGGATACTTGTGGGAAGTGCGGCAGCACTTCAGATCCAGAGCGTCGGGATGAGTGCCAAAGAGGAGTTGCAGAGAGGAAGAGAGGCTGGAGTTGTATCTGGTGGGAGTCTGGTGGAAGAGATGATCAACAGGGGGCCTTGGTCTTCTTTTATAGCTTTGATGAGGGGCAAAGAGGGCATTTTAGCCCTCCAACTCGTGCAACAACCTAGGTACGATCAGATCTGTCGATCGGGGAGATCAATGGCTCTGATCGCACCTAAAAATAGCCTCCAACACACCTTATATGTGCGGATGCACTCTGGTGATGCCACGTGGCAGCTTGTATGTCGCCCAATCGTGATCCATCGTTCTCCTGCCTCTCCTCATGCGCGCTCAATTCAAATCGTGCACTTTGATTTCGGCTCGCTCCCACACCGCCTTTATAAAAGATAGAGAATGGGATCACGCGTAGCGTGCGCGTCTATGCTCGCATGTGTTGGGAAGATCGTAGTCACGTATTTGATTTAAAACAGCATTGTAGTATAACGCGAAATACGACTCAACAAAACATTTTAGTTAACGAGATAGTGAGTCCCAGTCGATCTCAGGGAGGTGTTTAGAAAAGCGAGATTGATTCAATCTTTTTATTACTTTCTTAGAAATGCACGCCGATTTCTAACCTACGAATAAATGTGTTGCCAGTCGCGTTATTAACCCTAATGACATGTGCACGTGTCAAATAGATGACAAAAGTGAACATATGAGTATTAGTGCACACGATCCTAGTTATGCGATGGCTATTTACCGAAAAAGCATCGATCGTTAGGTCATTAACATCTTCATGCACCGACATGCTTGTTGTAAGAAAAACATAAGAAGTTATAGCAAGCAACTTATTATCACAAGAAAGATTTTGTAAGGAAGCTGATGGAGATTCCACAACAGACATATATATATATATAAAGATCAGGTGATTTTCATTTAGTCAGAAGGAGTTATTACAAAGTGGATCTAGATGAAAGCTTGTACAGGAGTGATTAAAGCAAAAACTTGCTAACAAAAACTGAGTGCATGTGCGGATCTACAGAAGATTGCGCATGTATCAGGTAGGAGGAAGATGAGTACACTACTAAAGCAGAAAATAATGCAATGAATTAAAATATGAAGAACTACTTATCTACGAGAAATCAGGGCAATGGAAGTGGTCTCCAAAGGCCTATGGAGCTTGACGTGGTAAGAAGGAGAAAGAGGGGAGGCCTATGGTGGGTAGCTCGGCCCTTAGAGAGGTGGTGGAGAGCCTTCTCTAGCCTTGTGTGTGGAGGTGGGAGTGGTGATGGTGATGGAGCTCGTGGATGGAGGTGGAATGGAGGTGGAGAGCTATGCTAATGGATAGATTCGATGCATGGCCATCCAAGAGGGTCTTTTTATAGACTCTTGGATGGCTATGGGAGTATCCCTCTAGAGAATTATAGAATTCTCTAGAGAGTCTCTAAGGTGGCTGTCCAAGAGAAAGAGGGAGAGGTGGTTTTTAGATCCAAAAATCATGGATCTAAGGGAAGACTCTCCCGTGGTTGCTATTTTTAGCAACCAAGGTGGTGCCACCTATGGAGAGTTCTAGAGAACTCTAGGAGTGTGTGGCTAGGTGAGGGTGTGTGTGTGTGTGTGCATGACCTAGATGGCTAGGTGGTCTAGTGGTCTAGGTTAGTCCTATAGGTTTCGTTAGGGTAGGTCTTAGAATTAGGGTTGCAAACCCTAATTACTAAAGTGAATGTGTAATTAAACTTGTCATAAGTTTACTTGAGTGAGTGTAAACCTAATTGAGAGTGAGATTACTCAATTAGGTTAGGCTTAGGTCAATTGGACTCTCACTGAGTCCAATCAGGCTTGTGTGGGTTGATATCAAAGCTCAATTAGACTCTATGAGTCCAATTGATTAAGCAATTGCAATTGACTATGATCCAAGTCAATTGGGCTTAGTGAGAACCTAATTAGGTTCTTAGGAGGGTCTTAGGGTGGTGTACTAAGTTTAGGGCACCTTAATTTAGGTTTCCTAGAGTGTAGAATTGGGTTTAGGGGTTTAGGAAATCCAAATCCAAGCTTGATTTCCAAAACAAGGATTGGAAAGGGGTATCAGACGTCCAATCAGAGCATCAGACGACTTACACTCAAAAATCAAAAGTCCAGACTTCTTGTCTAGATGTCCAATCAAAGGTCAAGGTGGATTCAAGGTTCTATCTTGGAATTCTGCAAAAATTGGACATCTAACAACTTGTCTGAATGTCTAATAACACTGTAGACTTAGGTTCTAGGTCTGCAGGTTGTGCCTAAGGGTTTTGGATGTCTCATAACTTATCTAGACGTCTAGATAAGGGCTGAAACTAGAGTTTTGAGGTATCCTAGGCTAAGGTGACCTAATCTAAGGGTGGCTAAGGCTTAGGATGGTCTCTAAGGCTATCTTAGGACTAGGATTGGTCCTAAGTTCATAATTTAACTCTACATTAACTTCTACTAAGTAGAGTAGCATACCTCTCCCTACCTTATTTCTCTAGTTTATTCCTAAGTCTTCTGCTCCAGCTCTGCTACAGCATCAGCTTCTCTTTATTCTTCAGATCCAACTTTAGATCCAACTTCAGGCCATCTCCTAAGCTTCTTATTGCCTACAAACCATATAATGCACTTAACCAGCACATTATAACATTATTTTATGCACAGCTAAAATAAAGCAGTAGAGATGCAAAGTATGCTCATGAATGCATGGATTACACTAAGTTAAGCTAAGTTCTAACTTAATTTAGGTCATTTAAGACCTATGATTGCTACGCAATCAGCGTGCAGCCGTGGAGGCCTCTGGTTGCACCACATGGCTGCTCCAACACCCTTTGATCACCATCCAACAGCCAATTATACGCGAGTGCACCGCCTTCCTAATTTTAGCACTGAGCACGTCTTGAACCTGCGCCACTCACTGCAATTAGAGAGCTCTAACCAACGCGCTAAGGCGCATTTTGTGTTGCGTTTTGGTTTTAGACAACTCCGCTCTCAGCCATTGGATGGAGATCCAACGGCTTAAATCTTCTTTTGGCTGATGAGGCGTGGGGGCGGGGGCGACGTGAGTGCATGGTGGTCATTGGATGATGATCCAACGGCCCACAATGCGTGAGAAGAGTTCTTCAGAGATTGGAGGCTCAAAGAGGGGCGATTATGATGGCATCATGTGGTGCCATCATGGCCATCCATCTTCTCTTCTTTGTAACTAGTAATATAGGCCTCTGATCGAGATGATGTTTGCATCATTGGACTGCGATCATTGATCCGAATCCATCCATGCGATCAGATTTGGCATCTGAGATCTAGATTTCTATATTTCTGCTCCTTGGCTTCTGATCTTCTATGGGCTGCACACGATGCTACGGATGTATGATCAAGACGATTCCGGGAGAGTTGGACTCCCATCGTCGTCTTGATCAAATCCGTATGGTCTGATCTGTCATTTACGATCTCGAATCATCTGCAATTTATTTCATCTCTCTTTTAGTGCATAAAATGACAATATTATTTTTGCAGCTAACAAACTAACAATTATGCGAATTACGACACTTACGCATGTATTGTTCCTAAGTTATGCTGGAATCTAACTTAATTCAGGTGGTTTAGGTTGCATGATTATTGTAAAATCACAGACCCATTGATACCTATCAACGTTGGCTCAAGTCAAAACACCTCATAAAACATAAAAAAACTCATGTTTCAATCAAACCTTATTCAAACTTTTCCAAAATATTTTGTATTTGGTACCATTGGATTCTTCTCGTCACAAGATTTTCAATGGTTCTTGTTTCATGCAAATCAAAAGTGTGTAGCACGAGTTATGCCGAAAGCAAGATGACCAAGAGGCATAATTAAACCAATACTTATAAGTATTTTTGCCAAAATCCAAGTTTTTCCTAAACCTAATCCAATTTAGTGTTCCAAATAAGACCTTAATTAGGGTTTAGGGGGATCATTAACACCCTTGGATGCACACAACTCGAGAGAGAGGAGAGGGGGAGGAAAAAGGCAAAGAAAAAAAGGGAAAAAAAGGAAGAGGAGGTTTTTTTTGTAAATTCGGGCAATGACAAGGTTTTCCCACAATTCTCTTGGTAATCCGCAATAGAGGCTTACAAGGTTAACACATGTCGACGGTGGGCGAGGGTGGCACACATAGAATCGATGTGCAAGGACAAAGAACCTCTCCCATGAGCAAGTGCGCATAAAGGAGAGAGGGGGGGGCACTTAGCACATGGATCAACGACACATATGCAAGGGGGGTTGGACACACATGCAATCTGAGGGCACACCCAATGGCCATTCATGTGCAGACGCATGCCAAGGCTCGTCAATCCCACAATTCGTGCGACCATTTCAACTGAACTAGCTATTTCAAGCCACCACCACATGCTTTGCATGGTTAAAGGCTCAAATGACATTCGTTTTTCACGTATAACTACTTTTCAAAATTGACTCGATGAGGACTACGTGTTGGTGAGTCAAAAAATCACTTTCTAGTTCTTAAATGGAAAATCCTAGAATGCCAAATTAATGCCTATGAAATCCTAAGTGCAACGTGTTTAGACTAGGAACCCAACCCAAAGTGCAATGACTCAGATCCCACCAACGGACTAAACCCGATGAAACCTAAGTTGCCAAGTAAAAATTACCATTTGAACAATGAAATCATAGTCACCTAACACATAATAATAAAATAATCAATAGCCAAACAATCATAAAGCATCAAGTAAATAAAAGAATAGAATACTAACAAAAATGATTGATGTTGACAATACATGGATAAGAAGGGACTCTAAATGCAATCACCAACTTAACTATCGAATTATACATAAGTACAAAGTCCAAGGAATGCATTATTAAAAGCTGAGTAGAGTAAAGTTAAATAAAACAATGTAAAAATGAACTAGAGCATAAAAGATGGTCCTATTCTTATATTAATCCATTTACAAGTCCATTATTATTAACCATTATATCTCAGACCTCATGATAGAAGCCCATCATCATTCTGCTGCCCCTTCCAGCTAACCGGTGGCAAGCGGAACAAAGAGTTCTTGTCCCCGCTACAACGCTGTGAACATTTTCTAGATTATCAGTATCCAATTCTCCGCCTTCGAGGGGTCTTCCTCCTTGTCATAAGCTAGAGGCTGAAACTTCTGGAATCTCTCGACTTCCTTGCCTCGCATCAGAGTCTCCAAGGAATTCAATGACTACGTGTTTTCCAAGTTTCTCTCTGCCGAGGAACCGGGAAATCTCTAGTCAAGCATTTGTTATATTGACTACATTAACTGTTGTATCTGGGTAGCCATTGCAGTCCCATCCTACAAGTCATTCGCTCGCGGATTCCTCTTTGGAGGCATAGTTGCAATAGCCAACAGTTTTAAGTTAGTCCAATTATTGTCAACAACCTACCAATTCAAAACTGCACTCAACTAAATGGTCTACTCAACAGCTTAACATCTCGGCTACCCATCCTAGTTTCCCTCTCACGTGGATGTCTAATAGTGGGATTCATGCATACAAAGATCTATAGAGATGACTTCTAGATGACAGCGTAAAAGCCTTGCTCTAATACCAAGTCTGTGGTGCCTTAGATCTGATGACAAAAAACATCATTCAACCTATAGATTATTTGTACCTATAATGTACCTATACATGTACACACACATTTGCACAATACATCCACAAAATAAAATCCATGTGGAAGCGAGAGCGATAAGATGACAACTAGAAAATGTAAACTATTCACAAACCCACAAGTAACAACAACTACAACATCAAACCACCACGTTTTATATATATACATACAATCCAAATAGTTTATGCTGATACACAATTAGGTGGTTATATGCCTTTTGGTGACCACATCTATCATAAAACAAATGATTGCCAAACACCCGAGAAAAACAAGGAATGACTATTAGCTATCTAACAAAAAGAAACACAACCTACCAATTGTCCATGTCCACCATCAGGTCACCCTGCATTGCTCCAGCAGGTCCACCATATACATCATGGCTCCAATGAGTTCATTTATGCACAGGCATAGCAGCTCCCCTTATCCCCTACTCGTGAAGATGGTCTCCTCCTCTCGTGGCACCAGTAAGAGAATCTTGACCAGCAGGCACTCCAACAAGAATTGGGCATGCCGCTGCACCTCTCTGATGAGTAGTCAACAGGGGACTCATGCTCCTAACATCTTGTCCTGAGAATAGAATATGATGTAGGTATGAGCCAAGTGGCTCGGTAGAGCTTTAACTAATATGACATATTGTGCTAGTGGCATCTACTAGTGGTGTACCCATACCTACACACAAACATATAGATAGGTAGATAGATAGATAGATAGTCTACCTCTACTACATTCCTGATACAACCTATCAATCTCTCAATGCATTGACCCCCCGGTCAACCTAAGAATCCTAAAAATCTTAATTCCTCACAAGGATTCAAGGTAGATTTCATATGTGTACTTCCTTATCTGTGGTTCGAGGTTTGGGTACCTTGGCCTTTGTTAGCTTACACCCCTAGACTCAGTCCAGAAGATGCCTGAGACAATCATGGCCAGTCACATTATTGTAACTGGAAGGTGATTGCCAAACTCCCTCCCCTTGGTGATTCCCCATAGAGATATCACCAGATGCCCCCATCAAACTACCCTACAGGTGCTCCGTCGAGTCACCTTTCACATCTGAGGAGTTGGCCTGTACTCTGCCTATACAACTTATCGGGCACCTCATCCCAAGGTACTAGATGTCCAATGATAAACAAGATTTATATGCGAGAAAGATTGAGTTTGAAAATCCATCGTCTCAATTGTGAAAAATTCACTAATTAAATAAATTACCGAAACTCAAAGTGAGTCTTGGGTCAAACACGGGGAGGCGAATGCTTGATTTACAGGAATCTGAGTTTGCTTTATTTGTTTTTGTGTTATTCTTTTTTTTAGTATTTTTATAAGTCAAGAGATCATGTCAAAATATCTAGCTAATCCACTTGCAAAATAAATGAGAGAAAGAAAGGAGAGAGAGAGAGAGAAATATCATAACGGTAAAATGTTTATTACACTAATTGCATAAATCAAATCTATACTACGAAAGCATTAAAAAGATAAAGATGAGAGAAATCTTCCTCGATGACTGCTTGAAAGATGAGTCGCATTGACGGAGCGCACAGGGGAGAGTGGTGAGGAGCTAGAAGAGGGAGGACGATGCTGGATGAATCGAGGATGAGATAGAGCGGCATCGCAGTGGGATCTGCTTTCTAAACATTGTAAGAAGACTACCACGAGATGCTCCACGAAGGGGGTAAGAAGAGGGAAACAATATTTATTTTCTACTCTAGATGAGCATCTCGGGCTTGGGACTAGCTCCTCAGAGCTTTAAAGGAGGTGAGGAAGAAGTGGAAGAGATGGTGTGAAGGGGAAGGGGTGTAGGGGTATATATAGGTGAAGGGAGAGGTGAAAAGGAGGGCATATGATCAGGTGGCAAATCATTTGCCCCAGCAATCTCACACACACGCACGCAAGCGCGGATTGTGCGCACAGCCGTGCACTACTCTGCAGTCACGAGGGTGGAACGACGAGGGCCGTTGGATGCTTGATCAATGGCTCAAGAGCGTGCTCGCCCACCCACCAAAACGCGCGCGGGGCATGTACGATTGTGCGCATACAGTGCCTCATTCATCCGCCCCCATCTCCGCTCATCGCTGATCAAACGATCGAATTTTCGTGCCTCGCCTCTTCACATATTTAATTCCTCTCCACGCGACTCAGTCTTGTGCCCACCACATGCAAGTGCTCCTCGAAACCATTGCACTATGTGCCGCTTGTGTCGAGTTTTGGTTTTAAGGCCACAGCACTCGCGACCGTTGGATCTTCATCCAATAGTCAAGCGTAATCTCTACTTAGGCGAGGTGCGAGCAACGTGGACGTTCGATGGCCGTCGGATGGAGATCCAATGGCCGTGATTTCTTAATGAGCTGCTCCTTCAAAAGATACGAGGCCCGGTAAAGACAAATTCTCAGTTGTTGGATTGAAATCCAATAGTTGGGATTTGATGAAGCACAGATGAAGGGAGGGCAGCGGTGGTCTACGAGTGATCTGGATGGTCTCGATGGCGCCACATGGAGTCATCTGGACCGTCCATCTTCTTTGACTTGTAGGTGGCTCAACGGATGTTGGATTGGGTCGATTTTTGCACCGTTGGGTTGTGATCATCAATCTGGATCCATCCATGCAATTGGATTTTTCGCTTGAAGCTCTAAATTGCATCACCTTGCCTGTTGGCCATTGATCTTCCTTGGATTGCATATGATGCTACGGAACTCCGATCAAGGTGATTTCGGAGGCGTTGGATTCCGATTGTCGTCCTGATCAAATTCGTACGATTGGATCATCAATCTAAGGCCCCAAAATATATCTCTTCCCCTAGCCACAAAATGAGAGAATTAAACTATAATTTATACAATCTATTCTAAATGCAAAATGATGCATGCTATGCAATATTTATAATGCTAAATACATTTATAAGCTTAGGAAAATGCCTAAATAGGCATTTTAACCTAAATAGATGTGTATAAATCATCCAACCACCCATTAACTAACCCATGTTGATCTCATGATTAATCCTAGTATTTCCCTCTCCGAAAGGGTACATTGGTTCTTTGGTCTCATGCATCATTTGGATGATTCCCTATAGATATAACATCAGGTGCCTCCATTAGCATATCATTCTGGACACTCACTCCTAAGCCCCTATGACTTTCAAGACTTTCCCAAGTCTCGTCCAGACTCGATATGAGTGGATTCTTGACCAAGAACTATACCTACCGCTGCCTTCAATATCAAACATCCATCAATCTTACGCGTCTCTGGTGGTTGGTTCTCCTCTATAGTTCTATTATTTCGTCGTAGTATAGCATAGAGAAGTGGTTACCAGTTTAATACAATTTGTTACTCGGAAATAAAAGAGTTCCCGAGGTCGAACTCAGGAAGCAAGTTGTATTCTAGAAGTACAATATTTCTATTACAAAAATAAGAGAGAGAGAGAGAGATAGGTTGGTCTCTTGGCTTTTTCTTCTCTTCTTTCTCTCATCTTTGTCTTCTTTCTTCTTCTTGTTTGTCGGATCTTCTGCCTTCAGTTCCTCTTCTTCTGCTTCTTTTATTTCGTCTCCTCTTTCAGCTCTGTCTTCCTTGCGCTTCTCGTCTTCTTCTTTAGCTTCTCTTTTCTTTCTTCTTCTTTCTGCCTCAGCTGCAGAGCTCCTTCTTCTTTCTTTTTCTTTGCGGTGCCTACTCTTCTTTCCTTCTTCTTTTCTTCCTCTGCAGAGCGTCGTCTGATTTTCCAATCAGACGACTTAAGTCGCCGCTGCTACAGTGCTGCTTGGTGCTCCTCCTTCTTCTTCCTTCAGTCTTTCTTCGTCGGCCTTCTTCTTCTCTGCCTCTTTTTCTTCAAGCAGCCACAGCTCTGACTGCTCCTTTCTTCTTTCTCTTCTCCTTCTTCCTCTGCGATCTGCCTTCTCTTCTTCTTCTTCCTCTGTGCCTACACACTCACAGATTGGTCAGGGCAAAAACCTACTCTACCCTCCCCCGCATCTCTCTCTCGCAGATTTCGCTCGTAGGATAGCTCTCCCAGAGCTGCCGGGTATTCGAGTACGGGTCGCGCCCGGGTCCAGGCCCACCGGCATGCGGTGGTGGGCGAGGAGTGCAGGTCAGGTAAACGGGTCAGGCCAGGTCCGCGGGGGGTGGTCGCAGACGAGGCCGGGTGAGCGGGTGAGAGGGACCTCACCCCGTGTGCTGAGGCGATAAGCCTATAGCACTTTTTACCTTTATATGGGTGCGCGGCTGCAGAATCTTCCGAGGTGGGACTAAATGTCCCACCCCAATTGGGCGCCTGCAGCTGAGAGAGCTGCAGGCAATTGCCGCTGTGCGCGAGGCTCTCGCCCCAGCTGTAAGCCTGGAGAGTCAAGGCTGGGCAGGGCGAGGCTGCAGCTGCAGGCGGAAGGAGCTCCACCTGCTCAGCAATGGCGGCGGAGGGCAGGTGACCTGTTCATAGTAAAACAGCCTCTCGGCCTAATCAGACAAGCGGGGGACCTTCGCCGTGACACGGCGAAGGTGGTGCGGGGTCTGGCAGGCCGTGAGGCGGAGTGGAGGGGCTGCCCTAGGTCAGACTGCGACCGGAAAAGTGGGTTTGTTCGGGGGGTGTTGTGGGGATGTGGAGTGGTAGTGGAGGGGCGGGGGGTGTCGGGTGAGGTGAGGCAGAGCTTTTGGGGTAGGTGGCAAGTTGTGTGGAGTGGTGGATTGACCGGGGCAACTCGCCGGAGAGTGGCCGGAGATGGAGAAGGTGAGGGCGGTCAGGTCGGTCGAGGGTTTAATCAAATGTAAAATAGTGAGGAAACGAAAGAAGGGGAAGTGGGTAGAAGTTCTGACCTAGTTGTAGAGTCGAAGGGGGCCGGAGTAGGGCGACAGTCGTATCGACTGTCGCCAGAGAAGAAGGTGCCCAGAGAGAAGGGGCGGCGACGAGGAGAGAGCGGGAGAGCTCGCGCTGGGTACGGCGCGACGCGGGAAGAGCGGACGAAGGCGGCTCTGCTGCTGGTATTGCGGCAAAGCGACGAGGAGGAGGAGGAAGAACCGCCGGAGCTGGAGGGCCTCTGCCGGAGTGGGAAGAGAGGAAAGGGGGGGAGTTTCTCCGTCAGAACCGAGCTGCTGAATGCGGCAGACGGTGGCGGCTTTTATAGAGGCAAAAATCAGAGAGGAGGGCGGAGGGAGGCGACGTGCCTCCCTCGCCGGAGGATGGCCGGATTGCGACCCATACCTTCCACGCGTTCGCACGGAAGGTGTGGGTGAAGGCAGAGATCGTGGAGGTGTCCCTGCGACAGCAGACGTCGCAGGGAACACCCCGTTGTCTTGGCAGGGGGTCGCCCTCACCCTGCGCAGCGCCATGCCTCGCCGGAGCATGGCGCTGCTCAGGGTTTTGCAGGGAGGACCCAAATGTAAAAATGATGAAGACCTAGGGGCCAAAATGTGAGGGTTTCAAAAGTTGAGGGTCAAAAAGTAATGGATGAGGACCAAAATGCAAAGTCGGTCAAGAAGGTCTCTTCTTAGGCTCAAGTTTTTATGCATGACTAAATGGGACCTAAGGATTCTAATGGTGGATTTTATTTCAATGTCAGACCTTGTTTGACCGGTCAATTTACGTAAAAACATAAATTAAATCATTAATTGGGCATGGTTCTCAATGTAGGTCAAAATGGGTTCCTAAAACCAAATTGAAGGTTCTAAACCCTAGAGATTATTTTTCTATGAATTTTAGAGGATTTAGTAGATTTTTTATTTGCCTCAAACCTCGTGAATTGAAGTGGGTTTTGTTTTAGGGTTACAGATTGTCTTTGAATTCCTTGGAGTTGCTGTAGCCCTTATCAGATCATCCCACTTTCCTTCTTATTAGGTTAGTTTGACCTATGTTTGGACCCTGAGTTACCCTGTTTGCAGATTGTGCTGGTAAAATTGCATTGTTACCCCTTATGATTTATTTTCTTCTTAAACTCAGAATTCTCTGAGTTAAGCCTTTCCTTGAGTTATGTAGGAGCTTTTATCCTCTGTATTAGGTCAAAATGAGCTAGTTATGGCTCATGATGAGGTTCTCATCAGTCTCCTGGTAGCATGTCAAGACATGTCTCTCTTGATCCTCACGCATCAGACCTTGTTTCTCATAATCAAACGCCTAAGTTGTCAATTAGGCATCCAATCCTAATGTAGGGCATCGACCAATTTGCTCATTTTGGTTGTCACTTGGAACTTCCCTCCTTAGAGTTCCAACACTCACATTATCAGATATCTACCATTAACTCCAAATGTCTGATAGCCTACCACCCTGAACCCCAAGGGTAAGCATGGCTATAGGGTTCGTCTGACCTCACATCAGACGTCTTATGCTTGAATCATCAAATGTTTGACACTGTGGATTATCCACTTCAGGAGAAATTTCTTCTCCAATGGACAGCTAACCAAATGTTCAAACATCCACCCTGCAATTATCAAATGTTTGATTACTCAATCAAACATCGCCTAGAGTGCATCAGTGCACTCCAACTCATAACAATCACTGCTACCACCCTACTAAGACATTCCTATACATACAAAATATATATATGGAATAGCATATAATCTTACAACTACCAAATATTGTTTGTAAAGACCCATCCCACTTTGAGCTTTTTAAGACGTCTATAGTCCTAGTCAAACGTCTGAAAATGAAGTTTTTGTACGCGCTCTGCGCTCTGTGCGCGAGAGGCGCGTAGAACTACTTTTCTCTCTCTCCGTTCTCCTCCTTCCTACCCGAACCCTAACCCCCTCAGCTCTATAAAAAGCCACCGGCCCCTCCTCTCCTCTCCACTCCACACACCACCAACACACCCCACCTTCACTGTCGTGAGCAAGGGTGAGCGAGAGAGAGCGAGAAAGAGAAGTGCGAGAGGAGGAGGACGAGGCCGAGGTCGGGAGCTTCGGTGGAAGCTCGTCGGAGCTCGCACGGCCACCGCAGGCGCGTGCAAGAGGAGGAGGGAGTCTGGAGCGACGTCCTCGACCACTTGTAGTAGCTGGAGTTGCAGCGGAGCGAGGAGAAACGCAGCAGAGCATGGCGAGGAATGCTGGGAGCGCGTTCTGATACTAGAATTTTTCCAGTATCAGACATCTGGAGTGCAGTCCGGATGACTGATGAGCTTCTAGACGTCTAGAGTCAAGACTAAACGTTTGAAAGCACCTTTATCGCGAAGGTACGTTCTTTTCGTGGTTACGGCCATGCAAGCCGCACTGCAGAAGATATGCCGGTCTAATTTTGGGGCGACTGTTTTGTCATACACAGGAGCAGCCTTGGGAAGGTGCGTAGAACACCCTCCCACGCACTTTTGGACGTCTGATCAACTCACCAGACGACCGGAGGTGCTTCCAAACAACCGGAGGAGTGGTCCGACATCTGGAACCACTTTTAGACAATTGCAGGAGAGTCCTGGACATTTGAGGACACCCCAGGAACTTGAGGTGAGGTTCTGTATCTTTTAAGACATCTGGACTATTTCCATACGTCTGATTTTGGTCAGTAGACACGTTTTTGACCCGTTTGGGGTCCGATCGGGATCCGTTTTATGCAAACAAAGTATCTGTAGTTTCCTTGTGAGTCTCTCTACATACTAGAAGCCTTTGTACACTGTTTTAAATCCTCCTTTGTGATGTATTTCTTGGTATAAGGTTTCGACCTACTGCGTGTTTGGGGCTCACAAAGAAGCCTGGGTCTGCGATTCAAGACCCCATTACTCCCGGATTGTCTGGTAGAGTGCTCTACTATTGTTAATTATATTAAATCAGAACGTGCTTGGGAAATTAGCCAATTGGAACCCCTAGGATGTGGCATGAACTCTAGGACAGAGAAATGAATGAAACCATTATACTGCATGATTGTATATGTATACATGTTTAAGTTCAACTGTTAGCAATTACCTGTAATAAAGTTGTGAGCTACTTGTCAGAATAGGAGCTGCCTGAGGTAAATGAACAATTACCTGTGAAATCATCAATTGCATGTATGGAATTGTGGAAACATGAGCTGCCTGTATATAAATGAGAACTAAATTTTGAATGGTGGAATATGAATCGGGATAATGTGGTAAACATGAGCATGAACCCTACGGGAAATTAGGAGTAGAGCTCCTGTGGTTGGATGGAAAATCTGGAATGTAGACGGGAAGTATGCTGGCCCTTGAGTACGTAGTACCAAGGAGAGCGACTATCCCCTATTTGTGTAGAGCGGAGCTAGTCGCCCTTAGGTTGGGACCCAGGGTTAGGATTGGCCACTCTACATCGACTTCTGTTGGCCCTCGTATACACGGTACTGAGGCAAGCTACTAGTGTAGGGAGGGAGCTAGCCACCCCACGGGGCCCGAGGTTCAGCTACCCACCCTACACCGACTTGTTAGGCCCTCTGGGCAAACCAGGGTAGTCAGACGAGGGTGCGCGAACTGTGGAGGGGCGAGACCCCTGTTTGGTTCTGAGGAGCTAGACCCCTGTTTCTTAGAGGGCTAGGCCCTATACCGTTCCGTGCTATACTTTGGGCATACCCGCTAGCGGAAATAACTGATCGCGTGTCAGTGTGGGGTAGCTACCCGTGCGCTTATCGCACGTGCCGTAGTGACCGCTACATCTGACAGTAACCTCAAGGTGGTTGACTGGGTGTAGGACTACCAAGGGGGACTCTCCCGACCAAGAGAGCACCACGTGTACCTTCTACTCTTCGGAAGAGACTATAATCAAGATCGTTCCCACGAGGAACATGCAAGATCAAGAAAATCTGAAAGTTTGAGAAAAAGGGGTGAAAAGGAAATGCATGTAAAATAAAATAACTAGAAAAGAGAATTAAACATGTTACTTTTACTGCTTTAGATAGTATAGATACCACTCTATTCAGCGTTCGCTGACTCTGTCTTTTCATAACACTGTTCAGGTCCAGGAGTTGAGCAACCCGAGCTTCCGGCTGCGGAAGGTGCTGGGCCTAGTCGAGTCCAGCCGTAGTTTTCTGCACTATTTGTTGTACCCCCTTACTGGTGTAGTGAGTTCCAGACTTTTAGTTACTGTTGTTGTTACTGTTGCCTTCATTTCCGTTGTCTCTATTGTTGTGGTGGTATGTAATGGAACATCAGCTTTACTTTCCTTTACTGCTTGTATGTTTTTACTGCTTAGTTATATTACATGTTTGAATGTGGTTTACTTTCCTACTTGTTGGTTATTTCTTGTTGGACGATTAGGTTTTGGGATTAGTCAAGGCGAGCTGGTCTTGGGTCCTGTAGGGATCCGGGAACCAGGTCGTAACATTATTGCATGTCCTTAAATCCTCCAACACCAAGAAAAACATGCTTTGGAGTTGGATTTCTTTGCATGTAATTAGTCCTTTAAAGCAAGCAGGTGGTTTCTACCACCCTTGTCACTAATCCACACCATCAAAGACAAATCTACTGATCCTATCTTAGTGGTTCACCTGAAATACCACATCCATTTCTCACATCAAAAGGAAATAAGGATCCTACCTTATGGTTAAAGAGTTACTGGTGGTGCTTCATCGACAAGACGTCAACAATCATAAGAAAGCACTATTGTCGAGTTTTTGTCCCCAGTAATGGCCCCAAAAATATGAACTTCAACTTTTAATTTGCAATACAAATGGTGTTTAAATGTCATTGTTGTACTATAAATGTCACAAATGCAAATAGATGTCACGTCAATTTTATTTATTTACAATTTTTATTGATTTGTTTCCAAGTCGTTCACTAGGTGGCAATTATTGATATACATCGCTCTCTAAGTCCAAAAATATTCTTTTATTCCAAAAATATTAATTTTATTTTCAAAATGAATGAATGAATCAATTAAATGAAAGAATGAGTTAATTATTTACAAAAAAATCAGTTAATATGCATCACAATGCCTGAAACATATGTACAAAGATAGGCATCAAAAACTGTCATTGCTACACTATGTTAATTATATACAATTACTACAAATAATACCTAAGTATAGGTACAAAAATAGTTACTAATATCTACTACACTAAATTATATTAACATACTAATATCTATAGTAACATATATTATATGTATAGTAACATATATAAGCGTCACTAAAACCTTAGGAAGTTATATACAAAACACAAGGCAAAATAGTTGTCTATACTAACGTACGTAGCTATGTACAGTGACAGATCTAACTGTCACTAAAACTCTAATTATTTATATATACATATATAAGAGAGCTCAAACATCCTATACTAATCTATTATACTTCTATATACATATATATATTACAATATACATATTTTTATTTATTTATTTACATTATTTATATACATTTGTATTATATACTTATACTATATATGCATATATATACATATATACACACACAGTACAACACACACACAACCTCTGTAGGCTCGATACTTAACTGCTTTTGCAGCTCGTCTCTTCTCTCTTCCTCCTTTCCTCTCACACAATCATTTTAGGGCCTTAACACTTTCAAACCGGTTCGACTACCAAAAATTTGGTTTTAAGTGGGCGGGTCAGCTCACTTTCGTGGGATACACAGCATCTCAAAAGCTGGGACCAGACCACTACTATTGAGTCAACTTAGTATTTAATTAGTGAATTAATGTCCGATTCTAGGCCCATTGTTGGGCCCACATAGGCCCAGCTACAGTGCGTGGCCCCCGGCCCACCACTGTACACAAACCATGCTCGTATCAGTATCAAAGGAGAGGGGATGGGATATAATTGTTTTGGTGCTCGGCACCTAACGACCAAGAAGGGAAGGGGCGGAAAACAACTTATACCGCAATTGGCGGTTTGCAGCGCACGATGTGACACCATTTGAAAGCGCCCAATTGAATGTAATGCTATGTTGTGTTGCGTTCTGCAATCCCAAGTTTGAGCCTCGAATTGAGCGCTCAAATGGGATCCAAATTCTAATTAAATTATACATTTGGAAATCCCTTATATAGGGGTACCTCATTGTACAATTAATTTACATAAATAAGTTATTTAATTATATAATAAAATTAGCTAAAATTTACAATTTATACATGATAAATCCAGGGTTAATTACTTAATTACAATATAAATTAATGTCTTAATCATCAAATTGACTTTATAAAATATTAATATACATGATAAATTATTTATTACTCATTTTTAATATATTTTATAAACTTTATTTTACTTTATATCTAATTAAATATTGGTTTAAGTTAGTTTTACATATAAATAATCTCTAAATACTATAATATAGTATAAATACTATATAAATAAGTTGAAAATACTTAATTTAATATAATACAAGTGTACATTATAATTTACTCTAGTATTAAATTAAATTACTAATTTATTTTATTTTAAGTTAATAAATTACTTAATTAACGTAATAACTTAATTACCTACTGTAAATACTTAATTAACTTAAATTACAGGTACTATATAGTACATAATACATATATGAATACATATGTACAGTATTGAGTACAATTATGTACATATAAATATGTTTATATAATTACTTAGTTTTATGTACATTTAAGTTATATAAATTAATATATAATAATATAATAAAGTTATACATATAATAAATTATTTTAATTACTTAATTTAATACATAGAATACAGATATAAGTTAATTTTATACATTATCTACATATTATACAATTTATACCCTTAGCTTAGCTTTAATTTATATATACAAGTATATACATAGTATATAGGGTATTTTTGGTTGTTTTTGGGGTTTTTCTAATTTTTAGGATTTTTATTGGTTTAAGGGAGGTAGGGGATGAGGGAGAAAGAGTGAGATGAGAGAGATAGAGCTGTTTTTAGTGTTTTTGGTTTTCGATTCTTTATTAGGTTCCAAGGTTGACTGAATCAGCTAGTATGTTCTACCAAGTCAAGGGTTCAAATTACCTTGAAACTTGATACACACCTAAAAAAATATCTAATCCTACTCAAGACACCCTTATTTTATTTTTTTATAATTTTTTATGATTTTTATTTATATTATAATCTAACACATGTCTAAGCCTTAAAGGATTTTAACCTTAGAACCTAAGGCCTTGATTCAACTCTTAATGGCTGGAATGAGAGTATCAACACTCAAAACTATCCATACATCATCATGCAATAGTTATAAACATTAAAACATGAACTTCTGCTTTAATTTCACTAAAATCAGCATTTAGACAGTTAATCAATTTCAAATGAGCTGACAAGAAGTTTAAAGCAGAAATTTCAAGCATTTTGGAAAGAATTAAAATCAAATCCTTGTACATGAATGCTTGTACACACCTTCTATAGTGGTATACAAGGTCAACTTCTCAATATCCTCAAATTAAAGTTAAGAGATAGCCCAAATATCAGCCAAACAGTGGTTGAAATGGCTGCTCAACCATGAAACCAGCAGCTATTGCAATAGATTAGCAGCTCAAGTGCTACTACTTCAAATCCGGGCATCATCTTTAGCAATCAGGCTTCTTAAAAGCATGCTACAGCTCTTGATGTTGTTGTTCTTGCTGTTCCAAGCAAGCAACTCAAAATGTGGGGATCCCAGTTCAAACAGCAGCTATTAGTAGCTACTAAAATCTTCAAATCAGTAAATAAAATCCATAGGAATCCACTTGAAAACATTCCCAAATCTCTATTGAAATCTTTCACATGTCAATCACTCTTTTAACAACCAATTAAAACTGATTTTGGATTTGAAAACCACGTTGCCCAAATGGGTTGTTGATCTTGAATCGCCAAGGTGATGTAATCACCTATACTTCCTACACACCATTAATTGGCATTCAAGAAGGTTGTGTGATTCTTAAAAAGCAATTGAATCATTGCTAGACCCTCAAATCAGTGCAACTGATTCTCCTTGGCTTTAGCTATCATTAAAGAGAAAATCTCAGAATTTGGGTGTCACGGCCCATTCCCGACTCCCTACAGAACCTGAGAACGGGTTGCCTCGACAAACCCCAAGACCCAGTCATCCAGTGAGAAATAACTGAATACACATTTATTCCACAACCACACAAGTAATGTAACTAAGCAGCAAATATAAAACTGACAGCAAAGAAAGAGAATGGCAAACACCATAATATTACAAGCCATCACAACAGAATTAGTATAGTATGATCGAAATATAACTGAAATAACATGAACTACAGGAACTCACTACAACAACTAGTAGAAGGCAACTACAGCTGGGCTCGACTAGGCCCAGTGCCCTCAGCAGCTGGTGGCTCTGGCTGCTCGAATCCCTGACCTGTACAAGGTTATAACATCTGGAGTCAGTTAACGCCGAGTAGAGTGGTGGCTAAAACATGTAATGTAATTTAGACAAGCAGCTCAATCTTCTTATTCCCTAAGAGAACGATCTTGCTTGTAGTTTTCCTGTGATGCAGGATGTACACGTGGCACTCTCCTGGCCGGGAGAGTCCCCCATTGTAGTCCTACACCTGGTCTACTACCCCGAGGTCACGGTCGCGACGTAGCGGTGACTACGGCATACGTAATAAGCACACGGGTAGCTACCCCACACTAGTACGCGGTCAGTCGTTTCCGCTAGCAGGTACGCCCGAACATATAGCATAGAACAGCATAGAGCCTTACCCTCTCAGAACAGGGGTCTCGCCCCTCACAGTCCTTGTACCCTCGTTCGACTATCCCAATTTTCCTAGTGGGCCTAACAAGAGTCGGTGTAGGGTGTTCAGTCCTAACCGTGGACCCCCTGGGGCAACTAGCTCCCCCTACACTAAGTAGCTCTCCTCGATACCACGTACACGAGGGCCAACAGGAGTCGACGTAGAGTGGCCAAACCCACCCTGGGTCTACACCCAAGGGGTGGCAAGCTCCCCTCTACTCTAAAAGGGATAGTTGCTCTCCTCAGTTTTACGTACATGAAGGCCTGCTCACCTCCCTAAACCAAGTCCAAACAACTGCCCATGGCGACGTATTCCAGAACCATCCGGTTCTCTGTACTATAGTATTCTTGTCTAGTTCTACATTCCCTGTAGGGTTCGTACATGAACTTTTCTTATTTCATATCTGGTTTGTTACATACAGAACAGGTAGCTTAATTTCCATATTTATCACAGTATGAGTTTGTTTTTCTATTCATAACGTGGTTCATTTCAGGTAGTAACAGGCAGCTCAAGATTTATTCAATCATCCGTCTCTCTACACATGCATTTCCTCTAGCCTTAGTGTTCATGTCACAACCTAGGGTTCAATCGAATAGATGTATTCTAAAGCATGCGTTTACTTCTTCCTAGGGTTCATCTTACATCCTAGGTTCAACTAATTTTATGCATGCACTTTATAAATTTCGAGATTAGGGTAAGAACCACTCTACCAGGGTAACTGGGTGGAATGGGGGCTCATACAGTAGCTCCCAACGTCTCCACAAGTCCCGTATACTCGACAAACTGGAGACCTATGACATGGATTGACAGGTCAAACGAGCTCAAAATAGCAAAGACAATGTATCACTACGTAGAGAAACTCAAATGGAAACCAATGACGTTTCATTTGCGAAATACCGACACCATTTAGGCCCTGAACAGGCCCAAAAACACCAATCCTGACTGAAATCGGACATCTGGGAAAGGTTCCAGACGTCTTAAACGAACTCACAAGCATACCTTGCTCGGGGTGCCTTCCTCAAATGTCTGGGACTCAGTGCAGATGTCTAAAGGTGCCTTTAGATGCTGGAGATTCTCCTGGATGCCTGAAACTGCCTCGGTCCTCGCACTGACGTAACTCCCAACCTCTGACACACGTGCGTGCACTGTCAGGAATTTGGCAGAAAGATAATTGAAAAAAAAAAAACGCTACCAGGCATCTGAGGTTACCTTCGGACGTCTTACCAGACGTCTAGAGGTCACTCCAGACGTCTGATTCTGCGGAAAAATAATTCCACAAAATCGTTTCTAAATCGTTTCTCATCACGGAAGTCTACAGCAGCACCACCACCACCACCTCGGCTCCTCCGCTCTCAAGCCTTCGCTCTCCCCTCAGGTCCTCCTGCTCTCCTCGCTCTCCCTCTCCCGCTTCCTCTCGACTGCCAATGTGGGAACAGAAGGAGGAGGAGGGGGTATATATGGAGAGTGGAGGTGAGGGGGATGGCATGGAGGAGGGGATGGTGGTGAGTGAGGGCATCGCAAGAGATAGTGCAGCGTGCGGTGAGGGAGGTGAGGTGAGGGTGTCGTGGGAGAGGGATGGTGGTGGGGGAAAATTGCGGGGATGCCCTTGCAATTATCCTCTCTCCCTCCCAAGTCTCAAGACAAAACCTAAGGGGGTTTAAAATTGCAAGAAAACCCCTATGGATTCTGGAAATGCCAAACGACCTTAGAAAAGGGTCATTTCACTGGGATATAAATTGGACATGAACACTATCCTCAGTAACAAATATCATTAAAATAATTCATGCCCATTACCATTACTCTAATCAAGTAAATACAAAGTCAATAAAATCGATTAAAACTGATAGAATTCAAAGTTCCCATTAAATTCACAAATCGACCCATGAAATCAAATCAGATTCAAATGATCAACTTGAGTCCAATTCATCTCAAGAGAAGGTGATTGTGGTCTAATGACATGAGTGAGATCACCCACATGTGGGATTTGAGCACACTATGAATCTAGAAGCTATGGAGCTTTAAATCCGTAGTGGCTTTGATGAATGGATTGGACTGTGGATCAAAACACAAGGAAAATAGAGAAAATGGAATCGTGATGTGATGAGGGAGATCAGTGATCATGTGGATGGCGATGGATTCGTCTCCTCTGATCTGAATTGATCAAAGGAGGTGAGGAATTATTCTAATATATTCCTAAGCTAAACTACAATATCCATGAATCAAGGTATCTAATCTACTCCTAAGCTAATCTAAACTACACTAACTAATACTAAAACTAATCTAGAAAGCAGGAAATCCTAATCTAATCAGACAAACAAGACTTGTGGATCCAAAGCCATGGCTAAGGAGGAAGAAGGGAGGGAGGTCTCCAACGAGTGAGGGGCCCTCTAGTGGAGCTCCAAGGCCATCCTCAAGCGTACATCATCTCTAGCAACGAGGAGGAATTGGAGGTGAAAAACCACACCCCTATCACAGGAGTGGCGACTGAAGGGGTTAGGAGTGTTGGAGAGGGAAGAAAGGATCAGGTCAAGAGGTGTAGTGGGGAGTCGATGGTACTCATGCGAGCTGGGTAGCTACTTAACTAGACTCTGGAGTGAGTATGATCATCGTGGAGGTGCGATTAAGCTCCTAGGGCTTGGACGGTGGATGCTTGGTTCAGAGGAGGGCGCGGGCATTCAAATTGAATCTTAGCCACTAGATAGATCTAGGGAGGATGGTGAACCTACGCACAATCGCACGAGAAGATTGATTAAGGATTTTCCTTTGGATGATGGGTACATGCAATGGATGGCTGTGATCGCTCACGTTCTTGCGAGCTACAGTGCAAGCGCGCCTGTAGGTCTAATGGTGATTTTGCATGGGAGTCCAAATAGGCGAAGAGGTAGAGAATTTAGGAAGAAACCTATAAGTGACGAGTAATGAGGGCAATGCAATCCTTGGAATTTTCATATAGGTCCCTGGCGGCTATCAAATAGGTCCTTGGAAGTTTAAATGAATGAAATGTGTTATAACCTGAGAACCTAGATGTAAAGTTTTAATTGCAAGGTCCTAGTGATATCCAAATGCAATCAAATTTTTATTGACTCATAATTAAACATTGAAGAAGTTGATTTCACTTTTGATTTGAAGTTTTGAACCCAAATGTGTATTCAATTTACAATTAGATCATCAATTTACATTAATTAATAGAATATCTCATTTTATGACCTAATTTTACATTTTTAACACAAAGTGGATGTTTTAAGTCATTTCTGTTAATTCCACACTTAACCCATTTCTTGTGTTAATTATGTAGTGTTTAACCTAGTTTCTAGCTTAACTTGGGTATTTTAACTATGATGAGCCACACCTCATCAGTGCTACTGTTGCTACAATTGCTCTTCTCCTCTCCTCAATGCTGCAACACCCTCCTTACTGTAGTCCAAGCCTCCTGCAGCATCATCCAGATGACCAACCACAGAAACATTAGATCCAGGGTCAAGAAACTTAGGGAAAATGTGTTTTGAACCATCTTCTCTACAGATCACCCACATGCAAGAAGTAGGGAGAACCACTCCATGAGACCTAAATCCCACTAAGGGACAAGAGAGGTTACTACTTAAATGTCTAAAGAGAGGCTATGGAGGAGCTTCACTCTCTAAATTAGCACTCCAGAAGTTGATTCTCCCGTTAGATCTCCTTCTCCCCTTGATTTTTGTTGTTGCTGAAGCTGCAGGTGCTCCCTCCTCTCTCAACTCTCCCCCTCTCACACGGAAGAAGAGAACAAAAGGGACAAAAGGGATGGAATGATCGATGGCTCATCCATATCTCACTTTATGTTTTATAAATGGTTGGATAATTTATTCAGGTGGCCCTCATGTTATGGGATCTCTGACTCCACCTTACCCAGATATGTTTCTTACCACTCCAATGCCCATCCAATCAATCCATCACCATTTAACATAAGTCTTGGACATTGCCATCCATCGAGCCCTAGCTTAGGTCTCTTGAATTCTAAAATTAGGTCATTAGGACCATAATTGATACTTAAGAGGGTTAATGACATGATTACCGACGTTTAATATGTATTCACTAATGGGATCTCATGGATATATATTCATATATTTATACAAGCTAATTTATAGGATAATACATATAATTTTTCAATTAATAGATTGGAGTTTCTTGTATTTGTAACTTCCAAAACTTACTTCTTTTTTCCCCCACAAATTTCTTTTCCCCATCACAATCACCCCCTTGCTCCTCCATCGCCCTCCTCTACCACTAACTACCAACAATAATATCTTTATATAGAACACCCTACAATACCATTCTTTTTATGTATATCTAGACCTCATGTAACTAAATGAATACAATAAGTATGTAGATGAGTAATTTAATTCATATTTTATGTGCTAAATAAACCATGTGAATTTATTTCTATTAGTCAATTACTTCAAAATTAATCATCACAATTTCGATGTGTTCGGCAATTTTGTTTAATGTTAAGATTCTTTTTAATTTTAAATAAATTAGAAGAGGCATGACATTCATGAAATAATCCATATCCATTCATTAAAAACCTGTATCTATATCACCCTTATTTGTTTTGTACTCATATTCATATTTCAATGATTTGATTCTTTAATTTTTCATATTTACATGATGTTCATTTTTGAAACCACTATGAAAGTCACATTAGTTTGAAACCACATTCACTACGAAAGTGTAGTTGAGATTAAGAGAATGGGTGATCGAATTTTTTTAATAAAAATAATTTTAGAAGAAGTGATCTTGAATATCTTTTCAATTTATGCACCTCGTGTTGGTTTAGAGAAAAGAATAAAGAAATAATTCTAAGGGGAGACTAATGTAATAATTAGAAGAATCCCATAGAGAAAATTGATGTTCTAGGGTGGAGATTTAAATGAACATGTGGGAAAAGATACCTTAGAGTATGTAGGAATGCATAGAAATTATGGTTTTAGCAATAAAAATGAAGAAGGAAAGACTTCTTAATTCTATAATAACTTATGATATTTTCATAGCAAATATCTTCTTCAAACAATGACAAAAACATTTGATCACTTATAAAAATAGTCTAACAAGAACAAAGGTTGATTACTTTACTTTGAGAAGAATAGATTGATTATGCTGTAAAAATTGTAAGATTATTCAAAGGAATTGTTTACCTGCTCAACATCGTCTTTTAATGTTAGATGTGCATATGAAAAAGTCAAAGAAGAAAAAATTAGTATTTAAGAATATGAGAAGTAAATGGTGAAATCTTAAGAAAGAGAGAGATTCAAAAAGAAGATGATACAATAAGAGACTTGAGATCTTGATGGTAGTGCTAATAACTTATGGATAGATATGGTAAACTATATTAGAAAGGTAGCAAGAGAGGTGTTGGGCATGTCTAAAGGAGTTCTAGGACAAAAGGAGGCTTGGTGGATGGAGTAAGGAAGTACATAAGAAACTTACAGTTAAAAAAGATTACATCAAAGCCTTCTATCAAGATAAGATCAATGAAAACATGAAAAACTACAAAAAAGCAAAGAAATAAGTAAAGAAAGTAGTTGATAAAGCAAAAGTAAAAACTTAGGAGTATTTTTATGAGAAGCTTAATTCTAAAAAAGGTGAAAAAGATATTTTCAAGCTAGCTAAAGTAAAAAAGTGAAAAATAAAGGTCTTTACATGCATAAGGTGCATCAAGGACAAAAATTGGTACTTATACCAAGTGAGGATATAAAGATAAAAGGGAAAAATGATTTTCATAAGATTTTTAATGAAAATCAAAAGAATGATATCATCTTGGGAGTGTGAAAGAAGTGGTGGATGCTTTAAAGTTGATGAAAAGTGGAAGTATTGTTAGGTCTAATGATATTCCTATAAATGTTTGGAGATTGATAAGAGAATAGGGCATAACTCTGTTTACAAAATTATTTAATGCTATTTAGATGAGCAAGAGGATGCCAGAGGCATGGAGGAAAAATTTTGTGATACCTTTATACAAGAACAAAGGAAATATATAAAATTATTCTAACTATAGAGGTATCAAATTAATGAGTCATACGATTAAGCTTTAGGAAAGAATAATTGAAAAAAGAATAAGACAAGTCTTCGTAGGAGCTGAAAATCAGTTTAGATTTATGCCAGGCCGGTCTATTATTGAGGTAATACAGCTACTAAAACATATAATGAAGATCTACAAAACCAAGAAAAAATATTTACATATAGTCTTTATTGATTCAGAGAAGGCCTATGACTTTGTCCTAAAAGATATGTTGTGGAGAATTTTAGAAAAGAGATAAACACAAATTCTATATATCAACCTCATAAAGTATACGTGTTATAAAGTTGCAATTTGTGTAAGGACCAAAGATGGATTGACAAATAACTTTAATATCACCATTGGTTTGCATCAAGGATCAGCTTTAAACTCTCACATCTTCATCTTGGTCACTAATGAATTGACAAAGCATATCTAAACTGAGGTGTCATAATATATGCTTTTTGCTGATAATATTGTATTGATTGATGAGACGAGATAGAATGAATAAAAAACTTTAACCTTGAAGAGGAGCCTTAAAAATTAAAGGCTTATGCCTACACTGGACAAAAATTAGGTATGTGGAATATAAGTTTAGTAATATAGAGAACAGTGAACGAATGATGTAGCAATTGGAGAAAAGTACTTTTGAATGAAAAATGTTCTTAAACACTTGGAACATATTTTTCAATAAGATTGTAAAATCGATAGAAATGTTACACATAGAATTAATGTAAGATGATTGAATCAGAGAAAAACATCCAATGAGAATATGTAAAATGATAGAAATGTAAAATGATTTGACTATCTACAGAAAAAACCACCAAATGCTTCAATGAGAATATGCAAAAAGTTGAAATTAAATCTACTTAGAAAGAACAAGAAAATATTAGAAGAAAATTATTAAATATGATCCTAATAAAATTAATTTAAATTTAAAAATAACTCGAAATAATCCACAAAACCAAACTCACTGAATGTGAAAGAAGGCTGGTTTGTTATTGTACTCGTTATGAAGCTCAGTTTCGAAACCACATTAACTGTAAAATGGCCATAATAGCTCTATCCATATACCAACTGTTTGAATCCTTACGCCGTTGCAAAACCGTGTCCCGTATTGGACTCCTCTTCCTATTTACTGCAACGGCATTTCCTATTTAAGATTCTACTTTCAACCGATTAGTCTTTAGACCATAAATGGCTTATACAGAAACAAGCCATCCTTAATTCCATCAGCATTCGCACTTGAAATCATTAATCTGTGGGATCGAGCATTATACAACTGGGCCAGAATTTGCCTGAAAAAGCCTCAATACTTGGATTATTGCTCCTAATTATTTCTTCACTGAATTCGATTTGAGTAAACAAATATCCCAAGGGCTTATATACAACAGAAAGCAAGGCTACAGAACAGAGGAATTTGCTTAGCTAACATGGCTTTAGATGACGATTTGGCAAAAAGAACCTCCAAAAGCCAACTAATTCTAAATAACACCAAGTCGGCATGCCACGTTTAAAATGGATCGCAACCCTCGAGCTCGTAAATAGATAACAATATTCGATCCTCTGTTAGCATTTGCATGACGCATTCCACAACTACAATCATCTAAAAATAGCGGATGTTTTATGAATCGCCCAATGACTTCTGGATAAAGATAACAAAGGCACAGGATAGGGTCCGAAAACATTGTATTATGGTACATTCCCACTGGAAATCCAGATGTTTGAGTAAAACCATGTAAAAGGGCGAAAAAAAGGTCGACCTCTGCATTTCAAACTTACCTCTATCCAAACTCGTTATCAACACTAACGGAAAAGAAAACCCAGATTAAGGACACGAAAATGCCGTTTATATTTTTAATTCAAATAAATCAGTCGTCGAACTCGTGCATGTGATCCAGGAGGTAATTCGCCGCCAGCTCTTCATTCTTGTTGCAAGCGAAGAACACCTCTAAGACGAGGGCTCGATCAAATCCCAAAGCTTCCAGCTGCAACAAATTAACATATTAGCGCTAGGCATCATCGACAGCAAGCACCATAAAACAAATATAGTTACGACAGTTGCCTCTACGTTTTTTGTCAATTAATCTATAAACCCAACAGGTCAAAATAGGAAGGGGGAAAACAAAAACAAAATCTATCGATCAAGAAAGTGCAATACTTAAACAGGACTGAAGACATGAGAAATTTAATCTGATATGTGCATCATACAAAGAGGACGTTAGTGAAAATAATTTACTTCTTTTTCAAAAAATAATACCGTGAAGCATCTAATTTTGAAACATATTGCCGTTCTAAGTAAATCATCATTGTTAACAAAGTCATAAAGCTTCATCGAAAAAAAGATAACCGTTCCTCCTATGTTCCTAATTTACCATCGAATTGGGTAATGGTGTAATACTCTTGATTTGCAGGGTAAAAAACATCGAAAAAATATGTTGCGACACAAACAACAAAAGGATTAAGCATCCTAAACTCACGCGTTCAATGGCCTCTCGCTCCTCTGGTGTGACTTGGATGGCTTGGGGCATGGCAGAGGCTAGCTGACTCAATAGGTTGCTGGTTTCATAGAAATAGCAGGTTATGACGTCATCTTACCAAAATAAAAGATGTGGCAACTTAGAAACAATCTCACCCCTCTGCCCCTTCCGCGGGCTCATTGATCAGCCGCACAAAGTCAGCTTGATGTTCTTGGATAAGTCTCATTAGCTGAGGATTCTGTTTTGCCAACTCTTGAAGCATTGGCTACATTAAAAGACCATAATCATAGTTAATTAGTGTTTACTTTGCTCTAAAAAAGAGGGATTCACAGTACTGTTAAACACCTGCAAAATGTGAGGATTTGCTTGCACCATAGATTGTAGAGCCCGGAACTGAAAAAAAAAAAAAAAAAAGTATGTTAGATAACCTCCTGTTTAAAATTACATTACCGTGTGCACTTGGTGAAAATGTAACAGATACCTGCGGGCTATTTCGCAGAAAATCAAGGTTATTTCCAGGAGCATTGCCACCAACATTAGGAAGGCCCTGATTTTAGAAATAACATGCCAAATCACATATTGTAATTAACTGAGAGCTTCAACATAAAAACACTCCAAAAAATGCACCTGTGGGAAAAGGTCCAGAGGATTTGCATTAGGACCACTTGAAGGAACAGCAGGTTGAGCCTGGGAAGAGGGATTCACAGGTTGGGTTGGAGATGTAGGAGCAGGAGCAGGAGCAGGAGCAGGAGCAGGAGTGGGAGCAGGAGCAGCACGCGGAGCTTCGGCTTGCTCAGGAATACCCTAAAAAAAAGTAGCATGCCATCAATGATGCTTAAAGAAACCTCCCAATGAAAGGCCGAGAACAGATCCCCTTTTTCCAGTACTGAGGGGAAGAAGATCAAGTCACACCAGCCAAAAAGGAAAAAATATTGAAGATGCAACAAATCCACATGCTAACACTGCAGCAAGCTCAATTTCTTCAACAAATACATGGGGGAAAAATCCTCAGGTAATTACCACATATAAACAATGCATAATTTTTTTTTGATAATGAGGAACCCTCTATGCAATTAGAGGTAAACCATAGGGGACCCGTCTCGCGAAGCCGTAGTCGACGTGCCGGATGGAGAACCCTAGTGAGCAACACTGCCATCTGAGCCTTATGCGCATATGGGCAAGACACGAGGTTTCGAACTCATGCAGCCCGCACAGGGAAGGCCTTACGGCGACGAGGAAACCCAACTGGGATACCCCTACCACCCTATAAACAACGCATAATGTACTCATATTATCTTAATCTCCACTCATTCCAGATCTTCAAGGAACCAATTCTTTAGGGAGAGTGTTAAGAAAAGAGAATTGGAGAAAAAAAGAAAAATTAAGATAGAAACTCATGGCAAGGGTTTCTACGACTAATTACGACAAAAAACCATAGTAGTGTAACAAAGATAGAGGAGAAAAGAAACAGTATGCCAATAGAGTCAACATTAAGCAACTTCTAGCCATGTTTGGAACCAAGAATGTAGCCAATCAGGACTACAGAATCGAGAATGGCCCTAAGATTATGCAATGAAAATATAGCTCAGAGGGTAGGCCAAGGAAGATCTCCATATAAAAAAAATAGATTTGGTCCTTTGGACGAGCCAGGTGATTGGAGGTTAGAGAAGTGCTGGGTCATGAACAGGGGTCCCCATAGTCGAATGCAAATATCCACATTAACTTCATTCTGGTCCATTTTAACTAGTGATAACCAGGTGCTCACACCTAAGTGCGTCAACATATTCATCCTAGACCCAACCAAAATTGAATACCTTTCCAAGCAAGATAAAGTTACCACTTGTGAGTAGTAACCATACCTATTGTACCCGTTAGAAAAGATTAGGACATAATGTCTCAGGAAGTAGAATTATCTTTTTCTTATTTTAGTTATTTATATTTTGTTTCTTTGCAAAATCATAGGTATATGTTTTAGATAGCTAAAGATTGATTTGATTTGATTTGCTTGTATTAGGATTACACTTACAATTGGTTCTCTATATAAAGGATCAATTTTATAGGTTCTTTCTAGAGATTTCATAATAAAAGTTTCCTAATTTCTTAAATCTTCACATGATTTTAGAGCAAGAATGGTCCTAAGGGAATCCCACCGCCGACACCTTGAGGAACTACTGACGCTGCCGCTACCCCTATCCACGCACTCAGCCTCTTTGCATGCGCATAGAGGGGCAACAGCCACCGCAAGCGAGCCTCTCTCTTACACCTGAGTCCACATGCACACTTACCCCTGCTAGGTGCACAAGTGCACACTACTGTTGCCTGCCTCGCACGCACATACCGCATGCCACCCTCCAGACGATCTTTGCTAGCCTATTGTGCACAATACTTGTTAATGTTGTACACAGTGCTCTCCACGCTTACCTGCAAACCCACTACTCGTTGCACTCATTGGATCTGCACACAACATTGCATGCACTACGTACCTATGTTACACACGGAAAGTTCCATGAGCGATGACGGTTCCACTCGTGAAAGTCTTGTGCTCTACAATTTGGGTTTGCTTGCACCCCTGTTAGGTTTACACGCATCCCTACCAATTTCTTGGTCGGTCTTGTGTGTGGGTCTACACAGGTGAAGGCCTCAAGACCCTCAAGGTACATAACCCTTGCATGCGTAATCCTTGTTGCACACGTACGTGCACTATTTGTTGCGTGCATGGTGTACGCTCCTATGCGTAAGGTCGCGCATTTTTGCCTGACTACCTGTCCTACCCACATGGAGTTGGAATCTTTGTTACTGTCTACTTGAGATCGTCTCCCTAACTACTTGCCTACTATCACAACCAACTACTGTGGTTATTGCTTGAGATCCAAGTGGCCTGATTATATGCTCCAAATCCCTATGCTTCGAATTCCCTGATATGTACTTGAAAATCAAATTTTTTTTCAATGCTAGTAGCAACAAATTGTGTGGCTAATACTATATGACTACTACTACTACAGACATTGTATGTATCGCTACCCTACTACGACCATTGTGCAACCGCTACATAAGTCGCAAAAGTAATGTCTACGCAGCTTGTACTATTAGGGCCCGAAAGAAAACTCTGAAGCCTCAAGTCTTGTCATCGATGCAGAAGACATTGATGACTGATGGGAGATCTGAGCAAGGGTCTTCATCTCCCACTCTTGACTACCTATCTATTAGCTATTACTCCTTGGGAACGTTTTCCTGCCTATTGCTACTACTACTGTTGCAACTTACTACCGTCTCCTACTGCTGCTATCTCTGCTACAGCTATACTAGTGTCATTTGTAATTGCTATTTCTACTACAATCTTATGTTGTTAGTTATTGTTGTTACTACTACTACTACTACTACTACTTGGATCGTCTCATCTCTGCCTATTAGCCAATGCTGCTTGGGATCGTCTCCTACTACCTAACTTCTACTACGGTTGCTACTACTGCCATGACCGTTCACGCTCCTTCAATCTATTGCGTGCTCCTCCAAATGTCTATATTGGAGGGGAGTTAACTTTTGTTTCCTATAACAAGACAGGCATTGCATGCTCCAATTAGGGGAGAGTGTTAGAGAAAATTAAGCGATAATGTTTTACGAAATAGAATTATCTTTTTTTCCTATTTTGGTTCTTTCCAAAATTATAGAGAGATGTTTTAGATAATTATTGATTGATTTGATTTAATTTGATTGCATTAGGATTACACTTAGAATTGATCCTCTCTATATAAAGGGACAAACTTCATATGTTCTTTCTAAAGATTTCACAATAAACGTTTCCTAGTTTCTTAAATCTCCACAGTATCAATGATGATATGAAAATTAGAGTTTCAATAGCCAACAAAGTTGTGAAGGCAAGTCGTGAAGGCAATGGGTAATTGTAAGGCAACAAGCTCTTTGATCTTCCAAAGAGAAAGGCAATAAAAAGGCAATCACCCAATTGAATACGACTCAAAATCGCCCGAGACGAGAGGTGACAAAAGGGCGACAACCCGAGTAAATTGAGGCGACCGTTTTTTATTTGCATATATATGTCTTATTAAGTTAATTTAATAGCACTAAATTAATAAAAACATGTCTAATAATAATGTTGGAGACTTTAAGTAAAAGAAAATGGTAAGAATTGTATTGCCAAAAATTGTTTCACATAATTTCAAATGGTAAAGAAAGAAAAACTTCTATATATTCAAGGTAGGAAAAAAAAATCAACATTGTCATTGAAGTGAACAATGCTCAAATGATATAACATATCAATCATCAGAATCATCTTCAAGATTCAATTCGTCATCGTCATCGTCACTAGCAACTTCAATCTCCTCTTCCTCATCATCATTACTGTTCACATACTCTTCCACTTCTTCAATGGCTATTGGAGCTTTCCCTTTTTCCTTAGCTTGCTTAAGACCATTTTTCTTCGTAAGAGCACAAGCCCAAGTACGTCGAGAAGTCTTGCTCGTTAATGCCCAATGCAAGCTCAACCATGTCCCAAGCGAGATCATTATCACCAAACACAACATCATCACCTACATTTTCCTTATCTTCCTCCATTCTCCCTAATAGCCATTCATTTGAATCATCAATCTCCAGGAGGGAAATGGGATCAAGATAATCATTATCTTCATATCGATCACTCAAAGCTTCTTTGTACTTAACAAATACAAGATCATCCAATTTTTTTTGTGCCAACGGATTTCTCTTCTTTGAGTGAACCTTTATAAATTTCCAAAGTAAAAGTATTAATACAAAATTACTTAATAAAATTAATACAATGCATATTATGAATTTGTTTATAACTTACATTTTCAAATGCACTCAAATACCTTTTGCATCTCGAAGCGCTACAAGTAAGACCTAGCACCTTCAATGCAAATTTTGCCATGTTTGGTGCAAACCTACCAAAAAGATTCCACTACTCCACTATAAAAAGATAACTTATACAATATTAAGAAGCACCTGAAATAATACTATAAAAAAAATTATACCACTTGACTACTTAGGGCAATGGTCATCCTTTGTCTAATAACCATAGGTGTTCCAAAGAGCCGTCGTGCATTTCTATAAATGAAAATTTCTCATGTTATTGTCTAGCACCCTCATCAGGCTCCAATTTTGCCAAGACATTGTAAAATCCATTCATAGCCTCCAAATCAAAATTTAGATTCTGATTTTCATAAGAGAATTCAGGATTGAGGAAATATCATGCTGCATGTAGAGGCCTATGAAGCTGGCAATCCCACCTCTTATTAATGATGTCCCAAATAGGTCCAAACTTTTTAGCATTATTATTGAAAGCCTTCATGACAACTTCCTTAACTTTATCCATTGCTTCGTATATGTATCTCATTGCAGGCCTCTTCTCTGAGTCAACAATACGAAACACTCTCACAAGAGGAGACGTAGTCTTGAGAATGTAAACAATCTTATTCCAAAATAAAGGCATCATGATGATTGTTGTCACCTTTCCCTTATCTTCTATTACATTTTTAGAAGTAATCCACTTATCTGAAGTGAACATCTTCCTTAAATTTTCCTTTTATCTATGAATGCTCTGTAAGGTAGGGAAAGATGTAGCAAATCTTATAACTACATGCCTCAACAACTCCTTACTTGTGAACTATCTCATCAAATTTAAGATTTAAGGATGCATGTATATGTAACTATTCAATTGCATTGCATGTTTGAATGTCTTTTCTATATCCTCTAACTTCCCAAAATCTTCCAACATCAGATCGATGCAGTGTGCATCACAGAGTCCAATAAACTTGAGATGCTTAGCCTCCAGTAAATTACTTGTGGAAAAAAAATGATATTTTTTATATTTTACAATGCTTACATTGGTAAAGAAAATACATATGTTAAAATAAATAGAGATTTATTACCAGCAAAAACATAATTCAATGCATTATCACTAACGACTTGAATCACATATTCCTCCCCGACGCAACCGATTTTGCCACTTATCAACTCGCAAAGCTTCTCCTCAGTCTTTACATAGGACGAGGCATCAATGGACTCCAAGAAAACAATTCCCATAAAAGAATTGACAAAAAAAATTATAAGTGTTTTGCTTTTCCTATCTGTCCAACCATCTATCATCAATGTACATCCATATTTCTTCCCAGCATCATGATGTTTGGTGATGAAATCCTGAGTCCCATTCACATGAAATCTCAATAAAGGAACTCTGCATGGTAAGGAGGCTTCAATCCAGAGCCAAAATGACCAATTGCCTCAATCATTATCTCAAACCAAATATCTTTAACAGCATTGAATACAATGTTGTTACGGTATATCCATTTTACAATGATCCGTACAACTGCATCTCTTCCCTCCTTGAAAATCACAGAAATTGTAGTTTGTTTCGTCAACAATCTCCTTTTTCGTTCCAAACTTTCTCAAGATCAACCATCGTAAACTTATCCATTGGTCTATAAAACTTCATCATCAGAGGAAGTACACTTACACTTCCACTAGCACCTCTCATGATTCGAGCCTTCTTTGCATGTGAGTATGCAGGATTTTCTATTCTTTTAGTTGTAAATCTGTCCATGGGTCCTCATAAGACATTCACTTCTACATCTCTATCATCATCATCATCATCATCATCATCATCAAGTGGCTCATCATAAACAAAATCTTTCATAAACCTTTCTTTTCTTACTTTTTATATTGTCGATATTCTCTCAACTCCTCTCTCACATGTTATGGTGCTTTTGGACATATTATTGCTTTCTTATCACCACCAGTAATATGTCTAGTAGCTCTATAAATCCCCCCTTTCACTATCTACCACAAAAAGTACACTTCGTATCATTAGTCTTTTTTAGGTCCTCCAATGTGACATACTTCCAACATGGGTGCTTTATCCTTGATTAATCCATCTACAAAATTCAAAACACATGCAAAGTTACAAACAATTATGTAAGATGAAAACAAACATAATATACTAACAAATATCGCATTATATAACAGTATATATATATATAGTTATATATATACATACATATATATTAGTATATATATTTAATAATTTAATAATATAATAAGTATTACTATTACATAATAAATTAATAATACATAATATGCATAATACATATTAAACATTAATTTAATAATATGTATATTATTGTTTAATAAATTAATATCTATGAAGAATAATATGTTGATATTCTATCTAAGTACTCTATCAATAATACATCTAAGTGACGTGATATTTCTAGCAACTAATGTTGTAAAAATCGACTTACTCAGCCGAGTAATCCTATGCGGTGCTCTACGATTGAATGACCCATAGTCGGGCCTATAGTCGGTGTAGTCGATCGAGTAGTAGGTCGATTTTTGTATAGAAGAAAAAATAGATATGTAGGTATTTTATTTTTTTTAGGTTAAAACCCCACCCGACCCCTATGCTTCAACCACTCTCCTAAAATCATTTATTTTCACCTGAGACTCTTTAACCAAGCAAAAACCCATCATCGCCGAAGCATATATTGTAATGTATTTGATTCAAGCATATATTACTTCTTAGTTTATGTTCAGTCATTGGTAATTGTTTGTACTTTGTACCTTATTTAATAACCTTGAACTTGAATATGTTTACCTTTATGCAATGATATATTTTTCTTGATATGTGTGTGTATAGTGCCTGACCAAGTACTCTTCAACCATTCCCCCGCATACCAAATGCTCCTTAATCAATGACCTGACCGACTGAATACCGACTATCGACTATTACAACATTGATATTGACTATACATCGAAGTCTTTTTTTTTAAAGGAATATCATCTAAGTTTAACATAATATTGACTATACATCTAAGTCTACTCTAACAGTAATATCATCCATACGTTGATATTCTAAGTAACGCACCCCAGAAGGATGAAAGAGATAAAAACCTTCTTTCGTTCTGGGAATGAAAGAGATAAGGGGAAAAAGAAAGGCTGTTGAGTAGTTGATCGTGGTCGATCGATGGCAACGCAATGGTCACACTTGGGCGATCGAGGTTGAGGAAGCAGTGTAGATAACAAGCGACGATGATGGTCTTCCTCAGCGATGGTGGTCGAAGAAGCTCGAGCTGCTTTGCCGCTCCAGCGACAATGACGATAGGGGTTGGCGTGGAGAAGTCACGACTCAAGACACACGTAAATAAGGGTATGGTATGGAAACTCAAAGGTCGTAGACGCTTCGATTGGAATGTCAATGGTGGCGGTTTATTACCTTTTTAAAAAAAAAAACTTCAAATCGAGTTAAGATTTTAGGCGATGAGGCGGAGAAGTGACAAGACGCCGCTCAAGGCAAGGAGGCGAGTCGCCTGATCGAAGGCCATTGTCTGGGTGTTCGTCTAGGCAACATCTTACTCTAGCGCCTCACTTCATCGTCTAATCGCCTGAAGCGCTCACCTCAACAACGCTAACATATACGTTATTGTAACGTATAATTCATAGTATGCAACAATACCAGTAAAGTATTGTGCACTAAACTACTAACATATAATTTATAATACTACACAAGTTTACATATATTGGTATAGATAAAAACATTATCTATTACAACTCCATGAAAGCATAGTACGAAATATATTAAAAGCATAAACGTATATAGCATTAACATACATCCATCTTGTAAGTAGCATTCATTACATATAAATTACAACATATATATAACTAATGAAGAGTCATAATTAAGCTGCCTGGAGCCTATTCTTGGGTAGCAATAGAAAGCTCAATAACTCAAGACTCGAGAGAGATCAAACTCTAAGACAGATCAATTGGGCATCCATAAAGAGTGGATGGTGAAGGAAAGCCATCGAAAGGAGACGATAATGAGGGAGAATGGTGATAGGGAGTTGAAGATGAGCAAGAGACTTGCAGCGATTCATTAGAGAGGATCATTGATGAGCGAGAGAGTTTCATTGAGTGGGAGGCCATTCGGCTCTCCCTTATTTAAAAAAGAAAGAAAAAAAGAAAATGCCCCTCCAAAGAACCAGGAAAGGAATCATTCATAATAGGATTAAGACTTGGGCCAAGAGGTGGAGAGCGATAAGGTGATGCAGAATAGTGCGATTTACACAAAGTTCAAGGGGTTCCTCATCATTCTGTTTATTTTACATTCTGTAGAGGGCATCAATGTAATTTTTACTTCTTTCAGTCATAGTTCAAGGGATTTCTCATAATTCTATTATTTTACATTTTGTAGAGGGCATCAATGTAATTTTCTCTTCTTTGAGTCCTATTTATTTGAGGATTGGGCACAGTTACCTTTTTGATGTATGAGTTCTCTATGAATAGAGGTTATACGAAGCAAAGAATCATTGAAAATTGGCATTAAATAATCTAAGTTCTCTCCGCTTTTTCCACTTGCGTGCAGGGGCAAAGCCAAAAAATAAGGTTAAATGGAGCAAAGTCAAAGCAAGTCATATTTATCAATGTAAGCCTATTAGTTTGGGGAGGGGGTGCAAACAATGAGAAAATCTACTAAAACTAAAGGTTTTGGTATATAATTTCTACAAAAACTAAAAAAATCCCCATTTGCCCCTGGCTCCACCCCTACATGTGCCCCACAGTTTTTCCTGTCTCTTCCATCCCCTCTCTACGAAATTACTCTTCCTCTTCAATCTTCTCCTTTCTTCCCCTCCAACCTACCCCAAAATTGACCACACTACCTCCTCCCCCCTGGTACTTCTCAACCCTCTCCACCTTCTTCCCGACATCGATGACCACCACACCCCCCCTCCTCACCATCGCATCCAACTCCTACACATAGCACCTCCAACTCCAACCATCTTGATGCTACCATGCCTCCTCACTCCCACCCCTCTACCTTAGCTACTTGAACCACCATCAACTCTCTCTCAATCTCTACCATTTGTCAGACCTTCCCATGTGCTTCAACTCCTCCCTCTAGCTCCAACAACAGTACACACCCACCTTCACCGTCGCCTATCATTTGATTGCAGCAATTGCCCAATACAACTTACCCTTCCCACACGCTTTGACTCCTCTCTCCAACTCCAACAACAATACGCACCCACCTTTACCATCACCTATCATTGGATTGCAGCAATTGCCCAACGCAACTAACGAAGTTTCCTATTAAGGAAATATTGACTTAAGGTATTCTTAAGTAATAGAACTATTCAATATTTTTTTATTGTAACTAACCTGAGGATGAGATAATAAACCCATATTAGCATATATTATTTATCATTTATCTGCATTGAACACAAGGTGATCAGATGCACCCAAATAGCAACTGTATTGCGGAAATTATATTTATAAACATTTAAAGTTTAGGGAGCATAAATTAATTTTCTATATCAAGTTTGGATGCATCAATAGAGCAACCAACAAGAGCATAGAGAGCCAGCCCAATTGAACCCCATTGCCTTGGACCTATTGCAGGCAACATCCAAGAAATTCACCTTGCTCAGTCACCTGAGGCAAGTGCTTATACTCATACAAGATCAACACATTAAACTTCCATAAGGAACAACTCCATTCCACTCCAACCGAAGAGCCCAAAAAGAAGCCATAAAACTAGCCTGCTGAAGCTTGAATCTGTTTTTCTTTGGGAAGAGAAAGCCTCCGTGTGGGCAGCTTCCAAATTTGAAATGGGACCAAAAGGGCTCCACATCCAAATGTGCTCTATAGACTAATTAGGTCCCTTTTCCACTGTAGGAGCCATATAAATAAGAACACCTTCAAAGGAAAATCGACAGTTGAAGCTTCTAGTCCACTTTAAATCAGTTCTCATCCACGCCCACCCATTAAGAGCAGCATATCAGCAACCCATATATGTTTGCAAGTTGAAAGAAAAAGGGGCAGGGGCAAAGACAATATGTAAATAATGTAGATGGGAATCAAAAAAGGGTTGAGCAAGAGATTTGGAGTGCCAAAATTGGTGAGGGATTGAGAATAGGTCCAATAAGACCTATGGAGATCATGATGAGGAATGAAACGAAGAAACCAGGACAACTTTCATATGAGGGAGCCAAATGGGGGTTGAAAGATGTTTTGGAATGTAAGGAGTTAGCCAATGGAGGCCAGGAAGAGATGCCTCAGAGAAATGGTTATGGAAGGAATAGAGGTGGTAGGCAATTTTGCTGGGAGGCAAAGTGCTTTACTGAAACAAACAGGTGCAAAAATAGGGCATAGATCGCATCATGCAACTCAACGAACATGAAAATGAAGAGGAGCTGACATTGTTACAAGAATGGAATGGGAGACATCAACAAGGCCTCCTTAATTTTAAAAGGAACTAAATACTCCAAAAGGAATATGCTGTTAATGCCACATATTTAAAGTGAAAAGAGAATTACTGACAAGGAAAGACGGAATAGACATTTGGAGGCTCGGACTCTCGGAGCAGTGTCAAAGCTTGGAGGGCATGAGGAATTGTCGAAGCTTGGAGTCTTTGGGACCTTGCCTTGAATGCTTCCATAAGCAAGAGTAATAAAGCATGAAAAGCATTAAGTCGAAAAGAAACACTCAGGCTGGATGCAAAGGCCACTATAAGCTTCTCTAGCCAGCCAGGCTTGTGGACAAAACTGAGGTAAAAGAGGGAGGCAACAGGCTCTTGATCCCCTGTAAAAACCTGAATACTTGAAACAGAACAACCTCAAGGGCCAGGATATCAATGTCTAGCGAGGAGGCTTTTGACCCTTCAACTCTGACCTCTTGAAACATGACTCCTATAGGATAGGCCTGTCAGGACTAATGACTTTAGTAGGGTGACTAGGTGCCTTGCCTGACCATGGTGAACCACGGCTGAGACATGTGCACATGGAATGAGCCTTTTCATCAATAGGATAATAAGACAAAGTAACTCAGACAACACTTACATTTCCCTGACCCAAGAGCCCATAAGGTGGCTCAAAATCATTGGATATCAATCATGATATCACAACTTGTAGATTTGAGAAGTGGCAAATATCCTTGACCAATCAGACACAATGTGCGAGTGAGATGGTCACGACGGTGAGTTGCTTACAACTCATAACGGAAAGGATGACATGAGAAAAGAGGATCACCAGTAAGTTGCATGAAATACTGCATGCAAGACTTAGTGATAGGCATTTAATGAAAGAATTTGTGGAGATTTAGGAAATTGAAAATATTATTTTGAAATACTACAAATAAAACACAGAGTTTGGTCCCTTTGTATAGAGAGAACCCATCCTAATTCTATCACAAAGAAAACAAATCATATCTCTCTAGATCTAATCAAATCTCTAATAAACCTAAAACATATCACTAAAAAATCTCTAAAAATAAAATAGGAAGTTAATAATTCCACTCCTAATGAGATTTTCTCGAACACTCCCTACCCCTCCCCCCCAAGTTAGCACGTGCACACCCAACTTGAAGGAGTAGTACTAGTAGACACTCCCCCCATCAGATGAAGTCGAAGCTAGAGCACATGTGCAAAGCATGCACATACTTTGTCTTCAATGGGAGTTGATCCCAAACACAGATACAAAGACTATAGCAGAAGTAGCGACCTTATAGTGATCGTAGCAGTAGTAACAACCACACATACAAAGGTTATATCAGTAGTAGCGACCACACATTAGGAAGCGATCCCAAGCACAAATAGAGTTGAGCCTATGGCTAAGATTCCCCTCCACTCATTGGCATATTCTGTATCGATGACACAACCCTAAGCTTAAGTACATTCTTTTAGGCCAAGTAGTCAAGCACCAACTGCACGGACAATACTTTAGAAACTTCTTTAGTGGTCGCAACGACAGCAGTAGATGATGAGGGTTCTTCACCCTTCAACAGATAGCGCAGGCACTCAATATGAGCCTACGCACACGACTACAACTCTGATGTTGTAGCCATGATTTGACGTGAGATGATGGTGCGCACAGAAAAGAACATGCAAAAGAGGTTGTGTATAGGAAAGAGGAAGGCAGCGCAAAGGAGTTCCCTACAACCACTCTCACTTTAATACCATGTGTTGATTTGGGGAATTGAAAAATTATTATGAAATCTCAAGAATAAAACATAGAGTTTGGTCCCTTTATACAAAGAGGCAACTAATCCTAATTCTATCACAAAGGAAACAAATTATCTCTCTCTAAATCTAATCAAATCTCTAATATATCTAAAATATATCTCTAACAAATCTCTAAAAATAAAATAGCAAACCTAAAATAGGAAGTGGATAGTTCCACTCCTAACAAGATTTTTGATAATAGATATGTTTAGATAATAACAAAAAATGATAACGCAAAACAATTTCCTAAAGCTTTCAAAAATATATATATTCTTGAAATAAGAACCCAAAAACTATTCCTCTTCGATGATGAAGAGCAACCGAGTACTGAAAACAGTTCTACATGGAAAACTGATTGTTGCTTTCCACTAATACAAATGAAATGCAACAGAGGATAGTTTCCTTTTGATTGGATAAACAAACATATGGAAGTGGCCAATCTGAAAACACATAGGCAAGTGTTAGAAAGGCAACTCCCAACATCAAGGAATTCTTCATTACTTTACACTCTACAGAGCAGAGCATCTCCACTTTGCTAGAACAAGCATCTCTTGAGAGAGAATATATGTATAAACAGCTCCTTCTCCTTAGAGAAGTAAGATGAATGCTGGACATGATAATCACAGTCCATTATTACACAGGGAAAGAGAACACAATAGGAAAATTCATGCCATCCTCCCTACAATACCGCAGACTAAATATGTCATCAAGAGCTCACTTCTTGCAATAGCAACAATATGGACAACCCACTCAAAAATAAATAAGAAAGAACGTCAAGTGACAAACTTACAGAGTACAGATATTCAATAGCTCTCTCCGGGTTATTGAAAGCAGCACGCAGAGCACGGACAACAGTCTCTCTATCCCAAGTTCCTCCGCCAATGTCAAGAATGTGTCTTACAGCTTCTTCCATCTTACTACCAGCAACTAGATTTGATGCTGCCTGACTATATGGATCTGCCTCCATCCTGTTGTATAAGAAACAAGGTAACGGAAGGAAAATGTAAAACTGCATCGAGAAATCACCAAAGAGAATAAAAAATTAATTTACAATGGGCAAGAAAAACCACTCAAACGACTAATTTCAGTGCCATAAATCAAAAAGAAAAAATTATGAGAAACATACCATTCACATGCAAACTTATATTAATAATTTCATCACAACATACTAAAATAATTTGCATGTTTAACAAAACATTTGTCATAGCCAACCATTAAGCTTCTGAAATACCCTTCCAAACCAAATAACCAAAATTTCACAATTTTAAGCAATAGATTCGAAAACAATGTTTTTCTTTGAAACCTATCTATCTGCTTCATTTAATCACCCAAAAACTAACGGAAGTCAGTCACGCATCCATGCCCTAAAACTAAACAAAGAAAAAAACTCTCCAATCAAATTTTTCACCAAAGTTTTTTTTTGAAAAGAATCTTCCACCCAAGTTTCTCAGTGTTAAAAACCAGTCTCCACAACCATAGCTCCCAAACATGCAAAAATCCTCATCCACCTTGAATCCAACCCTAAAGCCAGTATAAAAATCCTCCAAAGATGTCAGGTCTTGGGTGCTTTCCGCAATCCTAAGCTGGACTTCCTTCGAGAAACCACACCCAAAAAAATAGATGAGAATGGTCCATTGAAACACCACAGAAGGCACAAAGGTCCTCTGAATCCAGCCTCCACCTATTTCCAAACAGCCCTCGTTGCCTAGCTCCCTCTCTACAACAGCCAAGAAAAAAGTTCTAACTTCAATAAAAAATTTAAAGATCCAATCCAAACCAATTGCAGGATTTTTACTGTCCACCTCACCCCTCCGGATCTTATAAGATTTCTTCATAATAAAGTGTAATAACTGATTAGATGTCATTTGATGAGAAGTACCAAATTAAGTTAATCTCCCAATCACAGATGAGCTTCAATATATTCAAGAAAATAACATTTGGTTCAAATTAAGCTGACATACTTTGTATCAACATGGAGTTCCATGGAAATGAGTAATAAAAAGCAACAGAACACAAAGACTACCTATATAGGAAATAATAAGGAATCATAAAAGATGATCGAATAAATTTATAGAACTAAATAAGTGCCTAATGATAGGGATGTACATTTGACCCAGTGATATCAGGTACTCGACACAACTCATGATTTTTTTCCCTAGTAGGTAAAGTATTCATTTATGAAACATGGATCAATTACCCATCAGTGCTAACCCATCATTTACCAGGGCCCCATTCGGATATCCATTGGGGCATCCAAAGGTACCCGTTAGGTGACCCATCCAATTTGGGTACCCATCTGGCCATCCCAGTCTTACAATCCTCAAAGCCGCAACATTGGCTCTGCACATAGCAATTGCGCCCCCCTAACCATCTCTGTCGCTCACACGTCCCATACGTGGCATGTTGCCCCATCCCTCCCACATCGTCATCTCCCAAAGGACCCAAACCACCATGCTCTCCTCCCTCAACCTCCCCACAACCAAGGCCCTCTTCTGTCGCATGCCCAAGAAGAACATCTCCTACACCATCATGCTTTGTGTCCTCTGCAACCCCTCCTACCTCGACAGTGGCCACAATCTCTTTGACTCCATGCCTAGGAGGAATGTTATCTCCTGGACCACTACGATCTCCAAAAGCACCCGCAATTCCTATATTGACATCTCCCGCAAGCTATTCAAGGTTGTGCCTACGAGAAACAAAATCTCCTAGACCACCATGCTTATGGAGTACCTTCACCTGCCGCAACCAAAAGGCTCTCAAGTTTTCCACAACATGATTAAGAAGCATGCCGTGTGCAATGCCATGATCCTCGGGCTCATGCAAAACAAATACATTCAACAAAATGGAGAAGATGACCACTCGGAGTGTAATGACCAAAGTATACGAACTCAACGAATGCGAAATAGACTTAATCAATATCTTCCAGACAATGTAGATTGTGGAAATCTAAAGCTAGTTACCAATCGATAATTAGTGTGCTCATCACCGCATGCCCACACAGAGTCCAAGCTAGTTACAAAGTCATATTCATGTGCATCTTATTTCTTTTTTCAGTTAAATTTTATAATTATTATTTTATTTTAACATTTTTTAATAATTTTTAAGATTTTATTTCTAACTAATTTTTAAAATTTTTCTTTTATTTTTTATTTTAAAAATATTTTTATTATTTTATATTTTTATTATTACTTTCTACTATTTTTCTTTTAATTATATTTTATGCTTTTTAAATTTTATATTTTAGAAAAATTGATCATCTGCATTTGAACGAGTTGGATTCCATGAACTAACTATACTAGGTCAAGTACCCAACCCATGAACACCCTAATTCTATTTCCAAAATAATCTGATAATATCACTAATATGGGGAGAAAAGGAGGAAAATTTGCAAAATGATGAACCTTCTAAAAAACAATAAACTAAATGGATTAGACAATCTCAAACTAGGGGTAACTACTACTTCCCCCTGACCATCCACCCTGGAATGTCACCCATCTTTGACCTGCACTATCCTACCAAGAGGGGCTAACTGAAGCTGCTAAAAACAACTGCGATCACCACTCAAATGATGTAAAGCATCATAATCAACACGCCAAGTGGTACTATCAAAAACCCTGTCACACACACCATAGGCACAATCTATACCAAAGGAGCCAATCACCGTTTTAAATGCCATCAGCATTGCCCTCGGTATGCTGTCGGTAAGGCCATTTTCGAGCAGGGGCCATGCTGACACGGATAAAGTGTCGATTTACAGGGATATCGTCGGCATGCCGACGAAATAGGTGCTCATGCCGAGGTTGTTGCTGGTTTTTTTTACTGCTGTTATTTTTGTCGGTATGCCCCACGGCATGCCCTCAGCATGCTCATCGGCATGCCCATCGAAAAACAGGCATTTCCACGACATGCCCACGAAATGCACACTTAGAATTTCATCGGCACAACTTCAAAATTGGCATTTCGAACATTGGAGGCAATGGCAACAATATCAAAAGATGACGAAGATGTCTCTTGAGTAATCTAAGCAAGTTACTGGACCACAGCATCATACTCTGCTCGAGACACGATATCTAACTTTGCCTCAGAAGTAGTCACTACCTGATTGGTCCTTAGTCCAACATAAAACCTCAACATGATCACTCTGGCCACAAAAAGTACATGTGGGGCAAGCTCTACCAATCTATCCTCTGCCACGTCTACAGCAACGAGTAGACGGAGAACCACGACAGCCACAACCTCGACCAACTACAAGTGCAGAGGTCTATGCAACTCTCTGGTGAAGAAAGGTGACAACGATCCTGCTGAGACGACTATATGCCTCCTCAAGAGATGAAATGTCCAACAGAGACAGTATCTAAGAGTGAACAGTTGGGCCTAATCCAAATAGAAAGTGTAGAACCAATGTCTCCTTGTAGTACTCTCACTGATTAGTACACATGCATACAAGTTTGCACGCGTTGTACTTCTCTAGGAAGCCCTTTCAGGGTGGCATAATACTGAGGCAATGGCTGACCGATAGAATGTCAGATAGAGTTAGTATCTGAGAGCGAGCAGCATCATACTCCAAGCCTAATCCAACCAAAAAGTGCAGAACCACTGTCTCCTTACAATACTCTCACTAACCAGTACAAATGCATACAAGTTGCATGCGTTATACTTCTCTAAAAGCCCTTCCAAGGTGGCATAGTACTGAGGCAATGGTTGACCCTCCTGCCTGAGGGAAACATGTCATTGTAGATCTAGTACACCTTTCTAAACTTCTTTTCATGAGAATAGATGTCATAAAGAGAATCTCACATCTCCTCTGTAGTTTTGTAGTACATAATTTCATCTCCAATCCGAGGCAAAACCACATTCATAATCCAAGCTCTCACCATAGCATTATCTTTCTTCCAAGTGGCATATTTACCTGTCTTATTTTAGGGCTCTAACTTAAGAAGAATGTATTCCTTATCATGTCCCTCGACCGTCATGAAGAACGTTTATGACCAACAAGCATAGTTAATCTCATCCAACTTCACAATGGGAACAAAGAACAGGTTTATGTAGTTGCCGCTACCCAGAGTTGTCTCTAATGATGCTTCGGATGAAGATGTAGCCATGATGCCTAGAAGATCAAGAATCACCAAAATCATATCTAAAATAGACTTTTCATATTTGTAGAATCACCATAAATCAATGAATCAGGAGATCTAGCATGAAATCCAAGCAATCTACTCCTTGGAAATCATGTTAAGATCGCAAGACAGACACTCCTGAGACAGAGATACACGCTAAGGTTAGGAGGGACCCCTAGCAGGGCTCAAAGGCCGTTGTCCCCTCCCCCCTACTGGTGCTAGGGCAGCACAACACCCACCAACAACACTAATGCCAACTGGTAGTGCTCCTGCCACCGCTGCAGGTGATCCCACTACCGCTGCTGAGGCTGTTGTAGTTGCTATTGCCTCTATTGCTATTGATGGGCAGGCCGACGACATGAAGGAGAGGGGAGGAGAGATTAAGGTTTAAGTGGTTTGGGTAGGAAACCTATTTCACTGGGATACCAGAGCACCAACCCAGGATTGCCGCTCTGATACCAAGTCAAAAGAAACAAATTATCTTATTCTCAAAAGAAACCCTACACCTCTTTACATAGAGAAAGGTGTTGGAAAAATTACATTAGAGAACCACCTAGAAATACCGATTTCGATGCCGTGCCGATGAATTCCAAGTGTGCATTTCGTAGGCATGCCAAGGACATGCCGTGGAAATGCCCGTATTTCGATAGGCATGCCGATGAGCATGTCGAGGGCATGCTGTGGGCATGCCGATGCATACCAACAAAAATAGCAAAAGTAATTAAAAAAACCAACAGCAACCTCGACATGGGCACCGATTTCTCCAACATGCCAACCATGCCGAGGGCATGTCGACCGTGCCGAAGGCATGCCAACAATGCCAACGATATCCCTGTAAATCGACATTTTATTCATGTCGGCACGACCCTTACTCGGAAATGACATTGCCGACGGCATGCTGTCGGCATTTAAATCACTGGTCCAAACACAACTAAAAATAATAGAGTTCTCATAACAGTAAAGGAAGGCCGTCAAAGTTCAGTAGTCATCCGCTTCATTACTGCAAACCAAACAAAATCTGGTCCAAAATGCAAACAAAGCCAAAACTTCCCCTACAACATTTTTAACCCACCCTCTGTCACCCCTAGAGACAACCTGGATACACTGTAGCCAAATAGACAACAGAACCACAGCCACTCGATCCAAGCCAGTTTCCATCTCTAAACTTTCTGATCAAAGGCTGTTGCAGGAGGACCTCAGTCACATTCGACCTGGGCAAAGCATTTACAATAAACAGGACAGGAAGTCAGCTATCTGTCATTGGAGTGGATAGATCATAGGTGGTAAGTTCTCAAACAAGTCTGCTTATAATGCTACATGGTCAAAACTAAGATTTAGAAGCTGAATTTTAAGTGTGCTTGCAGGATTATTTGGAAGGAAAAAACTTCAAAATTTCATGGCCACTAAAGAAAAGATGAACTGTAACTAAGATCCACAGGCTGAAAATACTCCTAACAAGGATCCTATTTGTGCTTTACAAAGCTCTCTGCAGGAATTGCGATCATCGCTTTTTCTCTTGCTCTTCTATGAAGACGGTTTAGGTGAAAATGGGACAAAACTGAAAGGTGGTTCTTCTTAAACAACTTTATGGAAGAGACCTGCAACAGGAAGAGTTGATTCCAGACCAAGCTGCATCTTTAGCTATTCTATCATATCATTCTACGTGCAATGTGACCTCAAAGGAATGCATCCACTTTAATGGGAAAGAGACCTGATGTTGAAACTCTTCTTTTTTATATTTAGTTTTTTTTTAAAGGTATTTTTGATATTTAGTATTTTGAGGGGGCATGTGAATATAATTTTATGGGTTTTATTTTGTGTGTCATGTTGCATATTTCATAAATGACAATAAATCAAGATAATCACTAGTTCTGTGCAATCATCCTTTTTTTTTCTGCCAACAACTCCCCCCCCAACCCTTCACCCCTCAAAAAAAGACAAAAAAACAGATCAAAGAACATGATGTTGCTGTGGATGCTCTTCACTGACCCACACATAACCAAAGTAAAAATAGAAGGGCTCAAAAGTAACATGTATTCATGAAGTACAATCATTTGAAAAATTTTGTGGGCTCCAGAACAGATTTTCACTGTTAATTTGTTCTCTACAGTTGTTAAAAAAATTTGCATTATGTGTCTTCAATTTTAAGTCTTCAGGAAATTACTGGTTTAGAAATCTTTGATTACATTGCTTCTTTCTTATGAAACAAGAAATAGGATTAGAAAAATATATTTTTGTTCTCGTTATAGTATTCGATCTCTCCTATATAAGGTGATAACATATATTATATAGTCATAAGCATGAGAAAGAACATCTGATCTTTCTTCAATTCCTCATCTCATATATTCTCAACAGGCATTTCTAACCTTCTATCACCATCCACAGAATCTCCAACATGATTCTCCTAATCTCGTGGACCTCTCTTCCACGGTTCCCAACCCACCACCCCAAACCCCCCATCATGTCACTTGTTACTGATCCTTGCTCCACTCCATACAATCCCCCAAACCCCATTTGGTGAGGTTTTTAGACATGGGGTTATCCTACATGTCATGACTACAAGTTTCAGTAGGTGAGAAGCACAAAGATTTTATCCTCCATCCATCACATCTACCACCATCCATTACATCTACCCCTCATCAATCATATCTACCCCCTCTTTCTCACTCTCACCCATCACATTTACCTCTATGAACACACTTCCACCTATCATATATATCCTACTAACCCACTCCTAATACAAATAAAAGCAAAAATCAACAATAACATATCAACTCAACTATCACATCCACACCAACTAACCCTCCTCTTACCCATCCACTTATCCCTCCTCAAGACTTCCTAAATTTTACCCAATCTTAAACTTTAACCCTCTGTCAAATGGGGCATCAGACTCTTAACCCGCTACATCCATGGCTCCCAACCGCATCCACGAAAAAAAAAACTGATATCCTAGATCTAAACTTTCCTTTCTCGACCCGCTTTCATCCTCCATCCACCAATCTTTTCATCACCAGCACTTTGTCCTGACAGGCCTTAGCACTACGGCACTACCATGTTTAATATAGATCTTCTTGGATACCTAACTTCTACAAGTAGTGTGTCATCCCAATATGACTCTTTATATAAGTACAACTAAAGGAAATGCTGTCTTCGGATAGTTATTACACAGATTAGCACTCATCTTTTCTTCAAGATTGTTTGCAAGTTATTCTTCAAAATACGTTTTTTTTGGCAAAAGAAAACAAGATGATCACATGGGGATAGTGATCATCCTTTTTTTTTTTTTTTTTTTGAAAGGAGATCATCCTGCAGTGTTAATGAAAAAAGGGCAGTTATCTTAACATAAAGGCATTTAAAACACCAAAAATCCCGAAAAAAGGATATATCACGGAAAACATTCTCCAAGAAAGGCCTCTCCCCCTTGAAAACCATAGTGTTATGCTACAACTAAGGAATCCAAAGAATCCCAAACGAGGGTGCTTTGCCCTGCTTTGACTTGAAAGCTCCTGAACAAAAGGATTGCAAGAACAACTCCCAAGATGAATGCAATGGCCATTACCCTCCTAATCTTGCCCACAGCTGTGAAGCAAACGGACAAAGAAAAGGTGATCACAATCTTCTGTTGCATCCCCACACATGACACATGAAGCATTTGTGTAAGCAGCAAGCTTCAATCAACAAACTTTAGTTATTACTCTTTCTTTCCACAAAAGCCAAGCAAAAATTTTAACCTTCAAAATGATGATTTACAAATGAACCCACAATCTTTGCCTAAGTTATAATCCACTGTACCCCCTGGTGGCAGTGAGCATTTTTAAGCCAACCTGACGGAAATGGACTCATCCTCCCACCTCCAAGCATCCTGCACACCAACTCTAGGGGTCGTAGTAGCAATTTCCGCATAACTCCTCAATTCTTTGATCAAAAAGTGCAGCATGGAAGGTAGGAACCCAAGCTTGCCCATCCCAGCAATCAGCAACAGATGCATGAAGAAGGTGCAGCCAACTCAAAAAGCCCAGGCTAAGCATCTGTCAAAGATCCGCAAATGGTGCAATCATCTAACCAAAAGGAGATCTTCCATCCATCACCCAAGTCAGCCAAGATGATGGAATCACAACAAGCATTTCATGTATCAACCCTCTCCAAAGTGCAGAATCACCCCTCCTTGGTAACATCCTATCTACCTAGTCAAGCTTCGAACCATGGCATGCAAAGACATCTGAAAATAGGCAGGTATACCTTCCCATAATGCTAACAATCCACTTGACAAGGAGGGATTGGTTCATAACCCAGAAATCAAGTACTATAAGACCGCCCTCCATCAAAGTTTGCAAACCTCTTCCTACGCCACCAAAGTTACTCCTCAACTATCCTCCAAGGCCCCTTTCCAAAAGAAATGCCTTCCCAAAACATCAACGGAGAGCATCAACAAGATGAAAATAGGCAAAGCAGAAAGCGCTGACTTACGTAACACCAACCCCCTTAGTGATGCAAACGGAGTTGCAAAATACTCAAACCATCCTCAATCAAATTTTCAACCAGAAAATAAATTAAGTTTGCACCCTATTGGATGGCAGGAGTTATTCCCGATTAACCAAAATGGAGTGAAATAAATTAGCTTGACAGAAATCCAACTCACCCAATGTGAATCCCACAAACTCCAATTGGTCAACAGGAGGTGACGAGAGAAATTACGGCAACAAGTTACATGCCTACAAGGGATAACCATAACAGAGTATTGAACAATACCACACATAAATCGCAAACAGCTATTAACATGGAATAGGAGCAGTAGGATGTTTTCCATGCAAAATAGAGAATACTCAGGAGGATCACGACCACCTTGGAACTGCAGCGCTGCAGGTGCGGTGTGGACTAGCAGTGATGAGGAAATCGACGTAGGTGGCGTGGAACCGATGGTGGTGGCGCAGGTTGACGGTGGCAATGGCGCAGGTCGACAAGGAGGTCGGAGATGAGTTCAATCCCACGACATAGTTGTTGTGAAGTGGAGGAGACAAAGGACGATGGGGATGCAGTGGCGATAGCAAAAGGGTGGAGACAATCGCAGAGTGGGATGGTGGTGTCCAGTGATGGCAACTGACAGTGGGGTGGCAATTACAGAGGTGTCGGTGATGAAGCAGAAGGTGAGGATGGTGGCAGGTCTCGGTGTGGGAGAGATGGGTGTTGTTGATGATGGGTGGAGGTGGCTGGTGGTGGGTGTCCTTGGGGTGGACTGAAAATGGAGGTGGGTCTCAGTGGAGTGGATGGAGGGGTAAGGAAGAAAATAATGGTAGAGGGGAAAAGGTTGGGTCACAGGCGGGCATGGGGTGAGAAAAAAGAGAGTGCAGGTGAGAAGGGAGATCAGGTTGACAGGTACAGAGGTGAGAGGGGATTGGGATGAGTGTGCGTGAGGAGAAGGGAGGGAAAAGGGTAACAATGACTTCTGCATTAAAAAACCCATTTTTTGTTGCTTGTCCTCCGTACAATATCTCATCCTTATTTAAGGGTTCGCAAACAAAATAAAAGATGCATCTCTTGGCAGACACAACTCTTGGGTGCAGGGGGGTGGCTGTAACTGGTGATAAATGGCTTCCTTTGGGAAGGGATGCATAGAATATTATAATAATGTCCACTAAAAAAATGACTCATGAAAAAATGTAAGGAGGCACTTGAACACTTGTTAACCTTTTTTCGATTGTAGACAGCATATTTGGCTTCCACCCTGCTAACTTACTTTCAAACTTCAAGATCAATTTGTTCCAATCATCAGACTTCAAGTGACAGTCCGAAAGAGGAACTCCTAAGTATTGCAAAGGTAAGTCAACCTTAGGAGTTATTGGTACCACACTTAAACCTTTGCCTCCACTACAGACATCCAAAAAGGGACAAAAGAAGACTTTTCTCTGTTGACCTGAAAGCCCAAAGAAACCCCCAAAAATTTCCAGAAGGATAAAGGCACTTCTTGCTTCCTCCACTGAACCTTCAATGAAAAACATTGTATCACCGGCTTATACTAGACTAAAGCCCTTCAAGAGAACCTGATCGCACACTGAAAATGTACAAACTGCTAAGAAATCAACAAGAAGAAGAACAAGCAAAGGCGCCAACAAAAAACCCTACCATACCCCTCTTTGGGGATGAATCCAACCTCTCTCAAGCCTCCCATTCATCAAAATTGCAAACAAGTTGGTAGTGATGCAACTCTTCATCCAAGTAATCTAACTATCAGGACAACCTCTTCTCTGAAGCAAGCCCACACAAATGCCCAATCAAGGGAATCATAGGCCTTAACAAAATCAATCTTCCAGAAGAACCCCTTCGTTTCAATTTTCTTCCAATGCACCAAATTCCCATATGCAATGGCCCACTACGTAATAGTTGTCTCCCTTTGATTAAGGCTAACTGCACCAGGCTAATCGCATCATCCATAACTTCCCTCAAATCTGTTTGCCAAGACCTTAAAAATTATAAGATATATTGCATTGGATAGAGAAATTGGGGAATAGTCTTCTATTCTCTTTGTGGCTTCTTTCTTTGGCAACAAAACTAACAAAGATTTTCTTACTCTCTCAACCTCAAAGTTGCCACATCTAACCTCCTTCAAAACACACAGGAGATCGTGGCCAACCACTGGCAAAGCACATTAAAAAATAGGACAGGAAAATCATTTGAGCCAGGAGTATCGTCCACATTAAAAGATGAAATAACCCCCCTCACTTCTGTCTCTGTAAAAGGCTAAACAAGATCCTGTGGTTGCTCATTGGAGACCCTCAACACCCCCCCTCCCCCCCAACTCCATGTTCCTTGGTTACCTCTTCTAGTGAAGGGTCAAAAGTGGTCTCAATCAACTTCCCCATGTCCTCCCTAGAAGAACATTGCCCCTCCTACCTGTATCTTGGCAATACAATTCCTCCTCCTGCCATTTGTTCTCACACATAAGAATTTGATATCCATGTCCCCTTCCTTCAACCATAAGAATTTGTTTTCTCCACTCAGCTTCCTCCTTCATTCTTCAGAATAGTATTATAGGACCTCACCAAGTAAATAAAAGGCTATAAGTTTAAGTTTTCCATTACACATCATAAAGGTGCAACACCTCCATCATTGAACAGGTAGGAATGAATGGAGACTGGCTCTTCCCTGTGCTTGAGACTTACCAATAACTCATTTGGGTTACACCCCAAGAACACCTTTAGGTCAAATATAATCACTTAAAGCCATGATTGTTTTAGCATTTTAGCTACCTGCTAAATATTTGGTCGAGCAACCTGTACCCACAAGACCACAAGATTTTGGCAGCTTGTTGCTGAGAGGTTAGAGCTGTGCACGCTTAATTGTAGTTAACTAGGCATTGCAATATAAGTGGAAACACAGTTTTCAAAGAAAGAACCGAGTGACTACACTCAAACAAACAACAAATTTAGGCCAAGATGACTAAGCCACATCCTAACAGCTAAAACAAACATGCTATATAAGAATGAAAGCCTGACCATAAAGCCCAGGATATCCATGGTAAGGGAAGAAGACTTACTGTTCAGTCGTTACAGCAGCTGGTGCAGCAGAAACAGCCGGGGTGCTTTCTGCAGCAGGCACTCTGCTCAAAAGAACAAAACGTTAAATCATCCAGACAAATTTAAAGAAAAAAGTAGTTCATAACAGGGGGAAAAAAGTGATCATTTGCTCACGAGGATATGGTTGTGGCAGGCGGAGGTGAGGCTGGAGCTGGAGCTGGAGCTGGAGCTGGAGCTGGAGCTGCAGCTGGAGCGGGATCGGGAGCAGGAGCTGGGGTAGGAGCTGAGGTTGGGGTTGTCGGAGTGGCTGTCAGTGCAGATGCTGGCTGCAAGGTTAAAAAAGAAGCTTCAAGATACAGCACTACAACAAAATGCTTTTAATTTCCAGCACGGTATGAGGTTATTTGGTAACTATACTTTGCCAATTCCAAGAGTGAAGCCTATGGGGCCGTTTGGTTGTCCTATTCCATGTTGGATATGGAAATTCCAGAAGTAAATAATGCCGGAATTGGGCCACTTATTCCAGAGTAAAACAATTCTACCTTAGAGGTGGAATTGTTTAATTCCTTCTTTTTATCTCTAGTGATTCCATAATGTGACATCCTTGTTTTCTCACACAGCTATTTTAATTCCAGCTTTCCATCCAAACACAAAAAATACCTAATTCTTACATTTACTCCACAAACTCATAACTCCTTATGCAATTCCTTTTTTTCTACTTCTCTTTACCAAACAGGCCCATAGGAATTAATGTTTAATGTTTGACTGCACTCCATCTGATAATTAAAATAAACAGAAATTATTTACCCTCAATCCCCTCCCTTAGATTCCATTTACCAAATTCCAAGTCTTACCATATGGCAAGCGGTGTAAGTCGGAAAGGTCAATTTCCTATCTTTTTGTTTTTTCCTCATTTGCCCTCCTTGGTTTCTATGAAATTCCCAATATATCCCTTTCACAAACGAGCCCTCCATAACTGACAAAGTGGTACAAGCCCATTTTAATAAGCAGGCAAGATCTTTGTCAGGATGGTTTTGAAAAAGAAAAAGCAATTCCTCATATTTGAAAATGATTCCATAACTGGCAACTTCCTATCTTTTTGTTTTTTTCCTTATTTGCCCTCCTTGGGTTCCATGAAATTCCTAGGAAATCCCTTTCAATAAGGAGGCCTCCATAACAGGCATTGTGGCACAAGACCATTTAACAAGCAGGACAGATCTTTGATAGGATGATTTTTAAAAAGAAAATATGATTCCTCATTTTTTAAAGTTATGTAATAATGGGGAAAGTACCTGCATTAGCTTTGATAATTCCATACAAACCTCCTTTCCGTTAAAGCCTTTACAGTCAACATTTTCCATGACATTCCGATTGTTCTGAACATAGACTTTTCATTTTTGCATGATAAACTATCAATATTTTTCAAAATTTCCACCAATAATGTTAAATTTGCAACAGTCAAAATATTATGAAAGCTCGGTCCTACTTAATGAAGTGAATAGGACTCTTAGATTCAAATGAAATTTAAAGTGCTGCTTTCTTATCATTTATTATTCTTTCACTCCTTAATGAATATATTTTCATTCCCATGGTCATACCATAGTGATGAGAGAAGAAAAACCCTCAATCAAGCCCAATCGTTAAAGACCTCTTTCAGGTCCAAGAATAAGCCCAAAGAGACCTGACAACCAAAAGATACAAACACTTTCTCAGGTGGGTAGTCCATCTGAACAGTCAAGCAGTAAACCTTCTGACCACCAAACGGATCAGGCAGGCAAAGGGGTTTGCTTGCCTCGTGAATTAGACAGACAACCTCTCTTGTATTTGCCTACCTAAAGGCACTACTGTCAGATTGAAGTCTCTTCTTGAATCAACAAGTCATCCAACTGCCTCCATTTCTCCATATTCATTAGGAACGTGGCTACATGACAAATAACGATTATCACCTGATGATCGTTCATTTGACGACAATGACCACAATCCAAGAAGCCCACAGATGTGACATTACGTGCATTTTTGGAGTATTCATCAAATAAATAACCAAGTATTCCCCAAGGCCAGGGGTGGGCACGCACGCATTGAGAGAGATAGAGAGAGATTTGTCCTTATACTCAAGAGAAAACCAATGAATTTCTGAGAGTACACCTACTCTCCCCAAACATACACCTTCCAAGTGAAACAGAGTAACCAAATTTTTGTCTCTATTGTGTGATTGATTGTTTTTGAGTGGTTCTACTTTCCCTATTGTCAACCTAATTAGGTCCTGGTGCAGTGCAGTAGGCTCCGATCATTTGGCGTCGTCTATTGAAAGACCCTTACTCTCTGCATTCTACCAGTTGAAATGGCACCCACTACTCGCCATTCTTCAAAAGCAAATCCTAAGAACCCTAGATATGGGAGTCCAACGTGGCTCAATCCCAGGGACGCAGACAAACCGAAAAGTGTAACTTTTGAAGCTGAGCAACCATACGTCGACCCACTAAAGGAAGCCTGTGCAAAGGAACAAGAGTTCCTTGCTCAACAGACTGCCCTTCAAGAAAAACAGGAGTTGGTCATCAGCCAACTTCATGAGGTACAGCAACAAAAGGAGAAGGCAAAATCACAACTTCCTCACACTCCTCCCCCGGCATCTAGCCAAGTGGACAACCAAATTTATAGACATTGCATGGTCGAAGAGGAGAATGCTCACCTACGTGAGCAACTCAAGCAACTCAAGCAGCAACTTGGAAGTCATGAGGTAGGAGTCCAGCAAGCCCCACCTCCTCCTCCACCTCCACATGACTTAGAGGACGTTGAACCCGAGCGGAGCGACTCCCTTCTTAAGATTGTCCATCAGGTCACACGGGCAATGAGAGGCATCCATCCCTGGGCGTATATCACAGCGTACCCATTTACTAAGGAGGGAATGAATGCACCCCTCCCCAAGAAATTCAAGCACCTGACTCTCCTGCAATATGATGGCACATCTGACCCTAACAACTTTGTGGAGAACTATAAGCAAATGATGTTAGTCCACGGATGCCCTGACAGGGTACTCTACTGACCATTCCTCTCATTTGTCGTCGACATGACTCATGAACAGTTCAACAAGCTACCAGCACGTTGGATCTCTTGCTTCCAAGAGTTAGCTGACAAATTTTGCCAGTACTTTGCTGGCCAACAAAGGGCTAGAAATAACCCTGAAAGATTATCTAAGATACAACGAAAAGGAGAATCCTTCCACTCTTACCTCGATAGATTCAACACCCAGTACTTCAAGTGGAAGCAACCTCATAATGCCATCACCATCAAGTACTTCAAGTCAAGATTACTAACTCAAAGGTTCTGGTATAACATCGACGACTTCCCATGTAGGGACATGGCGGAGTTATCGAAAAGAGCGACAAAGTTTGCAGAGCAAGATGATTCATTCCATTCTCGTGGTCGACAAATCGACAATTTGGGGGAAGACCAGTGCAACTCCCTTGATGATAAGAGAGCGACTGAAGAGGCTCTCAATAACCAAGGCGAAGGCAACTGCTTCACCAAGCGAAAGGGGACCTTCCCTGATCAGAGGGACGACTGTCAAACCTGCAACCAGGACAATGGGCCCAAACAGCCAAGGCAAGACTTGTACCAAGAGTACACTCCCTTGACATTAACCAGGTCAATGTACTGACAAAGGTTTGGTCGACTAAGAAAAGTCGATGTACACTCCCTTGACCTCTTGTTGCTTCCTCTCCCAATCAAAAAGCAAATAAATGTAGGGGTTTATTGCCAATACCACAAGGCCAGGGAACATTCCACTAAAAACTGCTGGCATCTTAGAGACCAAATAAAATATCAGATCCAGCAAGGCAACTTGACTTAGATCATAAAATGGAATGAGAGCCAAGATAAGAAAAAGGCCCCTTGAAGGCCTTAAGGAATACCATAAGGAGAAACTCCAACAGCTACGTAGGGTGAATATGATCCTCATCGAGGAAGGGACATCGACTAAAGCCACTGGCGCTCGAGAGGAACAAGGCCTTTCACCCAACCTATCACCAGAAGAGTATGACCATAAAGCCTTACTTTCTTTTGGCGAGGAAAAGGGCCTCCTGGCAAATCAACGCGATTAGCTAGGAACCACCCTCATCCTCTTCCCCAACAACAAAGGTCATTGAGGTGATATTCAACGTCAATACAATGCCCCCTTCCCAAAAGAACTTAGAAGGAGATGACATTCGTAAGGTCTGTGCCCCCATGTAGTGGCCAAGAAAAGCTTCCCTATGTAGAGTAGGGCAAGCCACCTCCGCCCTTTACAAAGTCCTGTCAAACCCTAGTACTCATTTGAACCCCCTCCAAATTAATTTATTAGTGGTAGGGGAAGTCCAACCGCATCTCCTCTTAGACGAGAAAGGCACGATTGACGTCTTATTTCTTAAAACCCACGTCAAATTGGGGTTCCAAGGAAAGGACCTAACCCATTCGACATACCCATTTGTCGATTTCAACAATCACAAGGTCATGCTTAAAAGGGGAAATAGAGCTATCGATTTCCATCCACGATGGGAGCTAACACCTGAACAAGCTGGCTACGTTTACAGTAGCCAACTTGACAGCAACCTTCAATGGCATCATTGGTCGCCGCCAAATCACAGACTCCGGGCCATCCCTTCCTCATACTTTCAGCTAGTCCTATTCCAATCACCACATGGGATAGGCATTATACATGAGGATCAATCAGCCGAACGAGATCTCCGCCTTGAGCTCGAGCGCACTATGGAGAGGAGGCCCCCAAAACCACCAAAGTGAAGGAGAAAGAGAACCCAAAGTAACACCACTCTCCAACGAGATGTCCAGGCACCCTCCTTAGAGCAGTCGACCGTCAGCCCTGATTCGTCAACAATGGCAATCCATTTCTTTCCCAATACCACGAGCAAACTGGTACAAGTGAAGGCAGACTTGACACCTGTAAAGGTTCAAGAATTGCTCCTCCTCTGACTAATGCAGACATCTTAACATGGTTTGCCAAGGATCTGTCGAGTGTAGACCTGTCAATAATCGAGCAAGTGAGACAACAATCTTAGGAAGTGCGACAACACAAGTCTGTCAAGCAATGGCAGGCCACAATCGCTAAAGTTAGCAAATTACTAAAGGCAGAATTCATCGAAGCATCTCTCTACACTGCCTGGCTTTCCAATGTCGTCATAGTGCATAAGTCTAATGGCAAGTGGCGCATACAAGTGGACTTCACCAATTTGAATGACACCTACCCCCAAGGACAACTTCCTACTCTTAAACATCGACAACATCGTTGACTCTTACTCAGGACAATCCTACATGTCCTTTCTTAACGCCTATAATAGGTATCATCAGATGAGTCTGGCATATTTTCAAAATTAACTGAAAAATCTTTTGAGGTATATATTGATGACATACTTTTGAAGGCTCTCAATTTCCAAGATCACTTAGCTAATTTGGTTGAGGTCTTCTAGATATTGAGAGATACCTAGCTTAAATTAAACCCTAAGAAGTGTGCTTTTGGTGTATCCTCGAGTAAATTCCTAGGTTTCCCTATTTCCAATTGAGGGATTAAAGCAAATCCTTACCAATACAGGAAGTTAGAAACTTGCATCCCCCAGCTAATCTTAAAGACATGCAATCCCTACTAGAAAAGACTGAAACCTTGGGTTACTTCCTATCACAATCGTCTAATAAGTGTTTTCCCTTTTCTTTTTTTTGAAAAGTGGGAAGGGTGACTATCTGGTTGATAACCACTCAAAAGTGACTTCCCTTCTTTGATTGCATCAAAAAAGGTAACGGCTATAACTTATCCCATTGGACCCCCAGTGTCAAGAGGCCCCAGATGAAGTTAAAGGGGCTCTTCAACAATTGCCTATTTTGTCTGCTCTGAAGCTGGGAAAGCCATTATTCTTGTATCTGGCAGCCTCTTCATCAGTCATCCGCACCACCTTAGTCAACGATGAAGAGGGAACACAACGAGCAATTTATTTTGTCAACAAGACTTGCCAGGGCATCAAAACTAAGTATCCAACCAATGAGAGGCTAGGCTTGACTCTAGTAATGGACACTAGAAAACTTTGCTCGTACTTTCAAACACCCTCCATCATTGTTCTGTCAGATTATCCACTGCGAAGGGATGTTACACAAACCTTCAGGATCCAACCGACAAATGAAATGGACACTAGAGCTGCCTAAATTTGATATCAAGTATCAATTGCATTTGTCTATCAATGGTGGATTTCATCACCAAGTTTACTTCAATAGATTCCTTACCCAACAAGCCATGGCGGTTACTCGTAGACAAGCCCTCTATGAGTACTGAATCAAGAGCATACTTATAAATACACAATAAAATTAGGTTTCCCGACTACAAATAATGTGGCAGAGTACAAAGCCCTGCTAGCCAAGCTAGCATTGCTAAGTCCATGAGAGCACTAGTCCTTGAGAATATTACCGGCTCCCAATTGGTGGGTAGCCAACTTAATGAATGATTCCAGGCCAAAGATGCTAACATATCCCTTTATGCTGACAAAGCTAAAAAGGAGCTGGCGGAGTTCAAGGCTACCACAATTAGCTAAATACCGAGATCCAACAACCCTTTGGTTGATGCATTAGCCAAATCGATATCTACGATTCCTTCTAATGAAGAGAATGACATTGCCTTAAAAATTTGTCGAAACCACCAGTTTCTTCCTCCCATGCCGCCTTCATACTCTGAGTGTCAAAATCATGGATGACACCCTTAATGAGTTATTTTGAACACAGGTGACATTCCAACAGGAGTGTCACAAATAAAAACATTCCAACTGAAGGCCTCTCGTTATGTCCTTTTAGACAGACAATTATATAAATGGGGTTACTCCACCCCTGTATTACAGAAAGTGAGGCCTTAAAGGCTCTCAAAGAGGCACATGAAAAAAAAAATGTGGCAACCATGAAGACTACAAACCTCTAGTAGCCGACCTACACCAGTATGGCTATTTCTAACTCCATATGAGGCAACAATCCAAGCATTTCATGAGAAAATGTGATAAGTGTCAACGCTTCACCAACATTCCTTGCTTGCCACCATAGGAGATGGTCCCAATTTTCTCCCCAATTCCTTTCGCAAGGTAGGGAATGGATTTTGTAGGTCCATTCCCAGCTACCTAAAAGAAGCATGTCCTTGTGGACATGGACTATTTCTCCAAATGGGTCAAGGCCGAAGAAACGGCCAACCTAAATGTAGAAAAGGGTTATCAACTTCGTTCGTAAAAGCATAACTTGTCGATATAGCACACCACAAACCATAGTTACAAGCAATGGCACACAATTCGCATCCAAGAAGTTTGAAGACTTCTATGCAAGTTGGAGCATTAGGCTACATTTTACTTCCGTAGCTCACCCTTAAGCAAATGAGTAGGCGAAAGTAATAAATCTCACTATTGTAGTGGTCTTGAAGCAAAGGTTGGACTATGCAAAGGGACGATGGGCAAAAGAGCTACCAGATGTCCTATAAGGATATCGAACCGGACAAAAGACTTCTACTACCCACACTCCTTTTAGCCTAGTGTATGGGGTAGAGGGAAAAATCCCCTTGGAAATCCTCCTCCCTATTTACCGCACTTAGCTTTATGATTCCACCTCCAACAAAGATCAACTTTGACTAGCGTTAAATCTAGTCAACAAAACAAGGGAAGAGGCATTAGCCTTGACCTTGAAATATAAAGAAACTATGGCCACTAGCTGCAATAGGTAGGTTCATAAACAAAATTTTCCGAAGGTGAGTTGGCCTTACGACTAGTAGAGGCATCTCATACGGTAGAGCCTAGCGGTAAACTAACACCTATATAGGAAGGGCCTTACAAATTTCAAAGTGTGGAGATCATGGCTACTACAATCTATGGGAAGTCACCTAATTCCCAGAACCTAGCATGCCACAAACCTACGAGCATACTATACTTAAACATTGTGTTATCACCTTTATTTGATAATAAATAGTGCACCCCAAAAATTCCAACCCATTGTTCACTAATTAACATTTCATTGATTATAAAAGTTGAAAGGGGGTACACCCTACTTGCATACACCTGAACATAGCAACAAAGAAAATAAAAAGAAACAATGACAAAACCCCCTCCATTGCCAAAACATCCTCTCCTCAACCGAATCTTCTTCAATCGTGTCACCTTCTACCAGTCCTTCCTCTCCTGCCTCTTCCCTCCCTTCAGGTGAGCTGGGGTAATGATCCTCTTACGTAGGAGAAATGGGTTCTCTTTCCTCTAGCAACCTTTCCTTCACTTGTCATTCCAACTCAAGATTGAGCCTTTCGAACGACCAAGGAAGTCCACAATCGAGGTTTGACCTCCTCCAAGAACCAACTAAGTCGCCACCAAAGTATATTTGCCAATGTCGTCTACCAGAGTATTTTGACTTTGCTCCATAGATGCTCAAAAAACTTCATTACTACGTCCAACTACATGTCTCGCCATCTTTTCTGCCTTAAATCATGGAGCTTCTTTGACTCCTACTCCGTGATCTTAGTGGAACCATCAAACTCCTACGTCAGCCTTTTTGCTTTCACTTTCACATCCTCACAAGCAAAGCATGCTTTCACCATCTCCTCTACGACTAACGCCAAGTCACTCCACTCATGCTTCAGTGCCACCCCATAGAGTTCAAAGGCAGGTGCCTTGCTGGCCTTAAAAAGTTGCCATTACTCTTTGGTAACAATAGCACTGAGGGAGATTGACCTAAGTTTCCTCTCCAACTCATCCATCTTCCCCAAATGACTCTTGAAGGACGAGTGAATTTTCACCATGTCTCAATCGTTGTCCTCTACCACCTTGCGCAGAGTAAACCAAGCCGACCAGGCCATAGATTCCACTCTTTGAGCAAATATCACCTGCCCAATAAGATTGTTAGTGAGTGCAACTTAGCTTTCAAGTTCCTCCTTGGCTGCCTCCACATCTTTCTCGAACTCTTTCGTCGCAAAAAAGACATCTTCAAGTTGGAGGGACATCAACTTATCCTCTGCCAATGACTTCTCAGCCCATACGACTGACTACTCAACAGAGTAGCACTTCGACACATCAACCAGCATCGAGGTGTCAGGGGTAAGATGACTCTTAAAAATAAGATTGGTCCCAATAGTCTCCACCTGTCAAACGCAATGAGATATCAACATAACACTTCAATGATGCTTGATGCCAATTTTCTAAGTATAAAAACTTGCAATGTGAAGACAGTACCAGTACACATTCTTCAAATTTATTGGACCTTGTGGCGGCAAGGCCCAATCCACAATTGAATTGAGCAAACCTAGCACCCTATGCTCAATTGTATTATAGGCATTAATCGATGCCTCAAAGGCAGATTCTAATGGTAGCTGATCACCGCCCTTGGTCCCTTCAACTCCACTTGAGAGATCTCCACCCAATGTCTCTTCAAGCCTTCTCAGCAGAGTAGCACCTCAATACATCTGCCAGCATCAAGGTGTCAAGAGTAAGATAACTCTCAAAAATAAGATTGGTCCCAATAGCCTCTGCCTGTTAAATGCAATGAGATATTAGCATAACACTTCAATGATGCTTGATGCAAATTTTCTAAGTGCAAAAACTCACATCGCAGAGACAATACAAATACACATTCTTCAAATTATTGGACCTTGCGATGGCAAGGCTCAATCTACAATTGAACTGAGTAGACCTAGCACCCTCTCCTCCATTGTATTATAGGCGTCAATCAACGCCTCAAAAAGCATATTCTAATGGCGACTGATCATCGCCCTTAGTCCTTTCAACTCCACTTGGGAGACCACCCAATGTCTCTTCAGGCAGAGATCTTTCGCTCGACGTAGCCGCCACCTTAGAACTCTAACGAAGGCAAGATAGGCATGCTAATCTTCCTCCTCTACCACCTCCTCAAAGACAGATCCTCTAACAATCAAACAGTTTGTCCAATAGTCCCAAACCCACCATGATGAGTGGGATCAATTGGGACTCGACACCCAACAACACTGCACCAGAACGTTTGTTGCATGGCGAGGCTTTCGAACAATACGTATGTAGGGGAGAATTTTCCCATGCCCCTAGTCAAACCTGCGTCTTTCCCCACCAATGATGACAACTTCCTTAGAGCGTTGCTTGCCACCTTAGACACAAGCAAACTTCCAACCGATGTTGGTTGAGGCATAGCAAGCTGGCATAAAGGCAATGGAGTCTACATCTTTTCTAACGATCTCCCGACCTCTGACAGCTGAGGGTAAGGCCTGGCGAGAGACATGTAAGTACATGGACCCTACTCCCAGACAAACTTAACCCTGTCACCTAGGAGCGACAAGGCAGCCTCACGACTACTGCCTTATTCAACCTCTTGGACGGGCCGCCTACAGAAGAACTAGAATCCTCATGGGTTCCTTTCTTTTCGCTCACTCACCCTTGCTTTGGGAGACTCTTGCCTCTCCTGAAGGAAAGAGTGCAATGAGCACAACTCCTTTACATTGGCTTTTTCCTTTGTCCCTCTTCCACTCATCTAGGCTCATTTCAACCCATATTGCCTTGAGATGAAACCAACACCCACCTGGCTCCGTCTCTTTGGCGGCTCTGGCTTCGAAAACTTGCAGAAGGCTATGACACAAATACGCAAGTCACAAATGATAAAAAAATTGTCAAGACTCAACTATCTCTTAAGACCCCACAACTTACTTAGCATGGGATATGAGTCGGCCACCCACAACAGCACCTTCCAAACCTCCAGTCGTCATAGGTCTGCACGGGAAATAGCTCTGAATTTAACTCTCATCAGTGTCTGCCTAAGTTGCCGAGTTAAGCAAGTGTGAGGCAGACAAATGTATCTCTGGTGAACCTTGCCAGGATATGGGGACTTCTAACTTCTCGTTGGGAAGAAAAAAGAAATAATAGTCCTGACCCTTCAGGCTATAAGTGTGGTCGGTGATCCTATACCTAGTTCTCCGTCTATACAAGGTAGAAGTCCCAAACAGTAGTTTCCCTTTTTTCACCTTAACGGGCATTAAATTAAACAGCAGTCAAAAAAGTCCCATACAGGGGTGGATGTCAAGGTAAAAGAATATTACCACAAAGGCATTCAGCACCAAGCCATCGGGCAATAATTTAAACTATGTAGGGATGGTGCCAAGTGGTAATGGGAAAGAAAAGTAACTATAAAGGGGTTTAGGAATACCCTAAGCCCATGCTCTACAGCGTATTTACATATCACAACAAAATCACCCTCAACAAGTGAACAGAGCCAATTATCCTTCCTAACAAGCTGAAACCTAATCATCCCTAGGTCATGTTCTTCAAGGAAAGACCTGAGACCAGACCTACTAGAAAAATCTAAACTAAAGGTGTAAAACCCTAATGTATGTACAAACAAATGCAATGAAGAGGCAAAGTCATATTTTCCCACGATTCTTAACATCTTTGCTTAGGCATCATCAATAACTCTAACCGACAACTCGAAGTGAGCAAGCGAATACTTCTCTAGTTAGCTGAAGCTCTCGCATATAGTAATAGTTGAGGGGAATCAAGTGCATTTACTCGCACCTACCCCTCTCCGTTTCATAACCATGGAATCCTACGATATGTGCAAAAAATCGTGCAAATCTCTTACACGGCATCCTCTTCATCTCGTCACCATTAAATGCACACAGCAACAATTCGGATCCCGATGGTACGTCTCAAGTAGCGCAATTTTCATGCATTACCAAGGATCTGTAATCAATTACTACCAATGATGGTGATGACATTATCCTTATTTTCTTGAAAATGAAAATGAAAAGGACAGTGACCGGCCATCATCATCAACTCAAACAAGCGATCTTTTTTTTTATGAGAGCTCAAACAAGCGATCTTAGTCACCACCTAACTCTATTTACAATTAAACCTAAGTAAGAAAAACAAACCGCCAAAATCCAGGCATCAACATACCTGTATATACTCATAGGCGTCAACATGCCTATTAATGCTATTTTCCTCCCAACTATTACTTCCCCATCCAAAAGAAACCATCACGTGTTGATAATAGAGCCACTTGTTGGGGGCAATGTAAGAAGTTTTCTATCAAACTTAAATCAAAAATACTACTCTCTTTGTCATTACACCAACTAAAGAGAGTAGGGGCAATTGATGAGGGAAGAAAAATCGTTACTCAAGCCTAGTTGTTAAAAGCTTCTTTCAGACCCAAGAATAAACCCAAAATGGCCTGACAACCAAAAGATACAAATACTTCCTCGGGTGAGTAGGCAGATAATGCCTAAAGACCCACCTAAAAGGACCTACCGGAGGAAACGGCAACCGCTTAAAAAGGATTATAGTCAGCAAAGCTCTCTATCCGCCTGACCATCCTACCAAACAACCAAGCTTTAATCCGTCTAAACAATCAAGCAATAAACCTTCCGACAACCAAAAGGATTAGGCTATCAAACCCCTTTGTCCACCTAATAGATCAGGTGGGCAACCCCTCTACCCACCTAGTGAATCGAGCAGACAACCTCTCTTACATTCGCTTGCCGAAGTGAACCGTTGTCAGATTGAGGTCTCTTCTTGAACCAAGTAAGCCATCCAACTACCTGAAGGATGATGGTTACGAGCAATTAAGTCCATGTCTCTGCATTCATTAGGAACGTGGCTACATCATTTAACCACAATGACCACGATCAAGGAAGCCCATGGATGTGATGTTAAGTACATTTTGGAGTATTCATCAAATAAATAGCCAAGTGTTTCCCGAAAGGTGGGGGTAAGCGCGCATAGAGATAGAGAGAGATTTTTCCTTGTACTCAAGAAAACTAGTGAAATTTCTAAGAGTATACCTACTCTCCACAGACATACACCTTTCATGTGGAATTAGGTAACCAAATTGCTTTGTCTCTCTTGTGTGATTGATTTTTTTCTAGCGGTCCTACTTTTCCTATTGTAAACCCAAATAAAAATCGATATGGTAGACTATAATCACCTAGTAATAATAGTATAGGATTTTTTCATATATGCCCTTGTAAAGTTTGAAAAAGGCTTATATACTACTACTAATTTCACACACACACACACACACATGGGCCCTTGACATTGACATAGATACCCTCAAAAACTTCAATTTATTAACTTACCCTTCAAATTAAGTGTTCTTTAAAGAAGCCCATTCCTTTGTTTTCTTTTTATCCAAGGCATCCCCCCACTTCCCATTCCTGATAGGTGATCATGAGAGGAGCAAGAGGTGCCGATAAGAGGAGCACAAGGAGGAAAGGGAGCAAGAAGCACCAATAAAGGAGTAGGAGGGGGGAGGTGGGGCAAGGCATGGGAGGAGCAAGAGGGGAGGAGGTGGGGCAAAAGGGGAGCAAGGGCAAGCTGGTGGGGGGGGGGGGGGGGGGGGGGGGGGGGGAGGAGGAGCAAGAGGAGGATGATGGGTTGTTGCTTAGTGGTAGGGAGGAGGAGGAGGAGGAGAGGGGGGAATTGGAGGAGGGAATTAGAGGAGGAGCAGAAGGGGTGGTGGGTTGTTGCTTGGTGGTGGGGAAGGGTAGGAGGAAGGGGGGGGGGAGGAGGAGGAGATGAAGACTGAAGGAGTAGGAGACGGGCAATCTTGGGCGGAGGAAGAGGAGAGGTGGATGAGGGAAAGGAAGAGGAGAAGTGGTGAAGGGTTTGTTGGTGTGAAAAAAAAGAAAATAAAAGGACCTAATCCTGTGTATAGAACTTTCTTTGTTATTTAGTCTCAATAGTTCATAAGTACATCCAAAAAAGCAAATAAACATTTTTGAAGGTATACATGTATATATTTAATAGGAAGGGATATATGCATCTTTTCCAAAATTTATAGGAGCATATCTATAAAAACCCCAAATAATATTTGGAGTCAAAAATCTAAGAAATAATTTCTTAAGTACAACTTATCTCAATCCAACAGTCCCACCCACATGGTCATTGTTGCCACCACACATATGACATTTATGTCACAGGCACTATTTGTCATCAAATTTGATCTTTTCCATCCTTTCCTTTTGAAAGATCCTCTCCATCTAATTTAACCTTGAGATTTTATCTTTGATGTCAACCTGGACAAATATTGACTGCACCTTTAACATCCTACAGAAAATAGAACTACAGAAAACTATTCTTATATTGTTCTTGAATGAATCACTACAGAAAGACAGTTCACTTGCAAAGAGAGCACCACTGTACTCACCTTGGTTCACTTCATCCTTTTAATTATGATTCCTCAGATTCTTCATTGGAAGAGAACCCAGTAAAATCAGCATGTTTAGAGTAATTTCAACGCTCAACATAGCAGTGGAAATTTTGAAGCACAAATTTTTCTATATCTTTTAGTCAACTGGTTTTACAAATTCTGGTCAAGATCTCCACCACCCAATGAATCTCAATTTGGAAATTAGAAAGTATTTACACACGAACACATGCAGAAAACATGGTAATACTCTGCCAGTTTACCAAAAATGGACAAAAAAATTATAACTTTGTTTAAAAGTTGTCAAATAATAACTTACTGACAGAAACCTTTGATCCCGATAATTTTTCCACAATATATCTTCATCCCAAACCTAACAATCCCAGGCAAAGGGCTCTAGCCATTTTTTATGGGCAGCATGATGGCTGCAGAAAGAGTTGGACTGTTTTTTTCTCTTTTTCTCTTTCTTTCCTTTTTTGGTTGGGGGTGGGCACACTGAACAGAGAGGGAGTGCCGGAGATGCTTTTGTGAGGGATTCAAATATATATTGCAGTTTTTTGACATGTTAATAAATTTTCAATGACACCCAGAGTTTCCCAACCTTTCCTTCTCAAAAAGCAAGATATAATTTGCAATTATAGTTTCTCATTATGATGGCCACCAGCAGAAGCAATGGCTCAGCAAAGATATGTAACAGCATTGTTTATCAAGAGAAACATATGCATATTGTGGGAAAGAATCAAAGACTTGCAGGTGCTATGAATCTTTGATGCAATTAATTACTTCTTCATTTTATGTTATATTATTTTTTTTGAAAAGCCATTTTATGTTATATTATACAAATAAAATTGGAATGAAAACCAAATCTGAATCTAGCTTGACCCACTTAAGACACTCGAAAGTTTTTCATCAGCTTAAAGCTCAAGCCTTAAAACAAGCCAACCAGAATCGCACCAAAACTTTGGGCCATTTTTTCAAAGGGCATATACCAAGAGAAAATACAGTGTCCACTACACAGACTAATGAAGTTGCAACATCCCCATTTTTTTTTGAAAAGGAAAAAAAAAACATGATAATTTTCATATATTCCTACCTGACTGGGAGGAGGAGCGGCAGCAGTACTTGAAGCTCCACCTTGTGATGCTGCTGGTGCCTTTGTCTGCAAAAATATGAACAGCAGTTGCATTATAGCAATAGAAGGAAAAGATTGGTACTAGAATTAAAAACTAAAACAAAGAACCAGTCAAATCAGAAAAATGAAATTCAGAATTAAAAAAGGCCATTCACATCTGAAATATTCAAACAAGCAAAACTAGATAGTTTTTACATTCCAATAGGAGAACTTCAACAAACCAGACACACAAATCAGCCATCTAGCAACTTCTGAATGCTCCAACAAGTACCCTCTTGACAAAGACGAAATAGGGATTTTTCTTCTTTCAGAAATAGAGAGTCAGTGTGGAGTGTTATTGGGATTGATGCCAATATGTGATGGTTGTAAGAGCAATAAAACCAATCAGCAAAAGCAGAGAGGCTAGATATTTACTAACAATTTCACAGTTCCAGTCAGTATATAGGGGACAATTTTCTATGATGGTTTTAAGAGCATTCACATCAAAACCAATCAGCAGGAGGTGGAGAGGCCATGTGTTTATTAACACTTCTCAGATTTCGTATCTTGGGTATGCAATAATATTTTCATAAAACAAGTTGAACTTTTTAGGACCCAGCAGGCAGCAGGCAGACAAATCAAAGGATGACATGCAAATTAATTGTCAAGCTTCTATACCACTGTGGCTTTTATACCCTGTGATAGCATAGTATACAAAACCAATTGGCAACAATAGTTCAGTTAACGACACTAAAAAAAATTATTTCCTTTCTCATAGGGAAGAAGTCTGTAAAGAGTTCGTCAAACTACTTCCCACTTGCCATCTTTCACCTAATTCTGACTTGAAACAAGATTGACAAACTGAAAAGGATGTATCTTTTGTTTCAAAGATGATTGGTTTTGCTCCAAAAATGGATCTGAAAACCATTTATTAACCAATTCAAAATATTAACATCTTTTTATATAGGGGTATTTTTATAATTTATGATAATTACGTTGAGATGCAGAGAACCAAAAGTGCACATGCCCCACACCTATAAAATGCAAACCATGCTCTTATATTTATAAGCATCTGTTGAGTCACCAAATTTGTCCATGCAAGCCTTAAGATTAACAAACACTGCAATTATAACTAAAATACTGCCAAAAAACCATATAAACTATATAATAAGAATAAGCCATACCTTACTCAACATTACAACTACAAAGCTATTTTCAGCAACATTGTTTTCAGCCAAAGTCATAGGGTCTTTAAGGATTTTCCCTTGATGGATTAGCATTTGCTGCTCCGCAGGGTAGATATTTTGGCCTTGGCTGGTCTCTATATTCTTTTTCACATCAGCAACCTGTATATAACATGGATAAATACTAGATAGCAAGAAGATCATACTCTTAGAGCAGCAAAGGAAACTTTAGGGAACATGGTACCAGAGAGTAATCATTGGAGATAGATGACCGAGTACAAAAATCACATATGATGGTTCACAAAGTAGTAGATAATTGCCCATCTAGCTGGCTGAAAACCCTAGGAAGGAGAGACCCCATTTTCTTTCATTAGGAAAATGCTCTTTACAAGGAAAAAATATTTGTCCAGAGACCAGTTCACACATCTTTACCAAGAGACATGATCGTGAATGGCAATGCTAAAAGTCCAAAAATAAAACATCGATAGCTAGAAATTTGTAATGTTCAACTGTGAGATAACTACTTGGCACTACAAAGGAAGGCCAACTTAAATAAAACCACAATGTATCCCTTAGCATTTATAGATGCTTTAACAAGGAGATTGACTTTTTAAATTCATCAAATGTTCAGTTACTTCAGATTACCATATTCAGATCAATTTAAAAGAAAAAAAATCAATAAAACAAAAATCTTGAAAGTTAAAAAAATAAAAGCATGTTAAAAGGAACTTCAGTTTAATAATTTGCCTCCTCTTTTTTCACATGTGAATTATCTGATATCATACGCCTGGAGCTAATTGGACTGTTCAAATGGAATGTTTTCCCTCCACTCTCCTATATGTACCAATACACATCTGATGATACCCAAATCAAGAACCCCTCCAAAACCCACAATGCAAATCATTCTGCCACCTCTATTTGGCATCACACCAAACCTCATGGTAAACACCCTCTTCTACAGGATGCAAACAAACATGAGCCTCTATGCAACAATGCTCAATACAATTCCCTACAATCTCACCACCCTCAAGGCATAGCTCGAGCTTGCCAATGTTGCCATCGCCACATTTGCCATGGCCTTCTGCACCATGCAGGTAAGGTCCGCACCATGCCTCCCAAGATGTTGGTGCCGACACAACCATCAACCCTGATCATCTTGTGCATCCACATAGACCTGCAAGGCCACATCAGCACCAAAGCTGACCATTTTCAGCATGCTCACATTGGCCATCAAGTGGCTAACAGTCATGCTCACGGTGTGAAACCCATGGCCTTCAATATCAGAGGGTACGGTGGACAATTCAGATTGGTTGAAGACTCTTGAACTGATGAGGTAGAACTTCGTGGTGGAAATTCAAACCACATGGGATGCCTGCTAACCTCATCTAAACTGCCAATTCTTTTCTTCTAACCCCATTTTATGCTTATCCGTAACCAAAAAAATAAAAAAAAAACCTCATATGAACTGTAGACAATCTCCATCCTCCAAGAACTCAATTAAAGCACCTTCAATCAGACTACAATGCACAGCCCAACTCCATTAGGTTGCAACCTACCACCGAGCAAGCGAACGTCCTCCTTCAACATAAGACATAGCATGATGTCCCTCCATAAAGAACCCTAAATTCCATGACAAAACCCATGTCAAAGCTCTAAGTCCACACCAAAACACAACTTTCACAACAACAAATTGAAGCAAGTACAACCGGCAGACAATTTGCCATCATCTCATGCTCCAAGAACTAATTACAGAACAAAACATCAAGGAAGCAAGACGCTAAATCCAACCCAAAACAGTAAAAGCACACTAAAGAATACACACTCTAAGCTCAAACTTGGTGTCATTCTATCTTGGAACTTTACAAACCAATTGCAACTCTTTTCCCCTGCATGTGAACCAAGGCAAAGAAGCACATTGATTTTGCAGCGACCACTTAATGCATGTAACAATTGCAGAACAATCACCTGTGCCCAAGCACAAATCAGAACAAAATTGAAGCACAGAGATGAGGCAAGCCCATTAACAACAATGGCAATGCAATTATAGCAACCTCAAGTTTCTCGCAAGAATTGTGGCAAGGAAATCCCTCAAAAGTCCAACCCTACTTCCACCCCCAAGGCAACCCAGACAGCCAGTTAAAGGCGGGACTATCTAAACTCAGGAAAAATCAAGTTTTGATGGCATCAATTACAGCACCCACAAAATTTGCACGGCAAATGCAGCTCAACCAAAACCCTAAATCCATGCAGAAACGAAAACCATAGCAGCAAATCAGTGTAGATGCAGCCATCACAGCACCCCTTGAATTCCACATGCCAGTTGTACATAAATCCACCGAAACCCAAAATCCACGCCAAATCACGAAAAGGAGCATTAAATGTGATGGAGAGGCAAAAGATACAGGGGCAAATCAACATCAATCGCAGCATCATCAAAACCCACAAACAAATTGTGGAACACAAGACACAAAATCCACACCAATGCAGAGAATGACGCCGGAAGACCAATCCGAATAGGAGTCAATTACAACAATCACATCTTTGAACGCCCCTCGACAACCAAATCCCTAAATCCACACCACAAAACAAAACCGAACAGTGGAGTGAAGCGGACAGATCCAAATTTTCAAAAAAAAAAATCCAAGCCAATCACATCATCCACGTCCCCCGCCCAATCTCCGATCGCAAACAAAGCCTCTCAAACCAAAACCCTAATTCAAACAAATCCAAAAATACACGTCCGATTCAAGCAGAAACCCAGGCCAAATCCCCAACAACCACATCGTCCTCGAACCTCCCAAACGCCAATTGGCAACCCTAAACCCCCACCCGAACACCAATCTAAACACACCGCATCAAAGTTCCGATGGTAATCACCACATCATCCCCGAAACTCCCACCCCAATTCCCGACCTTAAACCCCCTCCAAAACCGCAAATCCCATCAAATCGAACCCATCACACCCCAAAATCCCATCGCGACATCATCCTCGCAGACCCCACGGGTCAATCGCCGACATACAAACCGCCACCGGAAATCTCAAACCCGCACCCCACGAGCACCAATTCGAGCCGCGCAGGATCCAATCGCGGCGGAAGTCGACGCAGACCGCCCAATCACATCGCCCCCAAGCGAAAACCCTAGATCAGTTACTAAAGAACGGCAAACGCGATCCATTGCGGGGGGCGAGAGAGGTGGAGGTGAGGAGAGAGAAGGGGATGGCAAGGATTCGAGGGGGTTTACGGTGTCGTCGGGTTTGACGTCGATCTCGAAGTGAGTCCCCTTAAGGGTCTTCACGAAGATCTTCATGTCGCCGCGTAGAGAGCGGGTGAGATGGGGGTGGTGGCGAATTGGCGCGAGGCGGAAAGCAGGAGGTGAAAAGAGTGGATCCCAAGCAAAGGAGATGAGAGGGGTCGTGGGAAGGGTTTATATAGGGGTCGGTGGGCGGAGCCGCGGAGGTCTTCAAGGACGATTCTTTGGGCTTATCGGGAAGGAAAGAGTCAGCTGGGGGAGTGGGGGCCGTTGGATTAGGGATGGACGGTAGGGATTGGGGGTGGTCCGTTGGGAAAGTCTGCCGATTCTTGTGGGTGGTGGGGGGGGGGGTGTGTTGGTGGATTGTGGGGGGAGAAGTGGGAAGGGTTATCTCTTTGGCAAAAGGTTCGAAAGTTGTTGGCAGAAGATAATTCTCCATTTCATTTGCCGTCTAATTGAAAGTGAGGAATAATAAATAAGAGTTATATTTAATAATATGTGATGACGAAGGAAGTGAAATAAGTCTAATAATTTCATGCCCACGGTGAAATAAATCGGTGAAGTGGAATGTAATTTATATCTTGGTGGACATAAGAAGAGTATTTGATAGTAGGAAAATTATCAATTCTAAAGTTAACATTAAATGATATTAGGAGAGCAAAAGAAGAATTGTCATAGGAATATAAATGAGGGTTATTTTGAAATTAGTAGGTTAATTTCATGAAATAAATGTTTTTTTTAATAATAATATATATACACTATTATGTATTCCAAGATGCATCCGTTTCCAAGATTATAAAGCAACCTAAGAGGAGGAATATATGCATGATAGTTTTTTTAAGCTCATACAACATCATTACCTTATTGTATTTTTAGGAATAGAGACATATGAAATAAGCTACTAGGTTGTAAGGAGGCTTGCAGAAGTAAACTTTGGTAAGTTATTCTCAAGCTAATAGTATGTTCTAGTTTCCTCATGTAAGTTCTCTTTTTAAAAGTTAAATATAGTTTTTAGAGCTCTACGATAAAGTGTATATAAAGCTATTATATTTTGCTTGGTTTTTTTGTTACTTCTTAACATATCTTTGATTGGAACCTTTCTTTCTAAGTCCTATTGAGTTCCAAAATAGGGAAAAGGTCTATTCACAAAAGAAAAGCAATCGCACAATAAGGCAAGAAATTGGTGACCCAATTTCATTTAGAATAAGCATACCTATTCAAAAAGTACAATCACTCTCAAGATTTTCACTAAGGTAATGGGAAGTACAAAACTTCACACTTCTCTATCTTGCCATGTGCATGTGACCCCTTGTGAGGATCATCGCATACTTAAATAACCAAATTCATTTCCTGTAACGTGCACCATTTCATCTAGCAAGATCCTCATGATGTGGTCGTAATGGTTGACTAAGCAAGCGATGGGTTACGCACATTCTGGGACACGTGGCCCATATTCCATAGTGAACGTGGGGATGTGGCAATGAATAAAATAACCTTCACCTAACAGATCATGTTGGCTTGCTGACTTTTGGTTGGGTTGTTTAGTCGAATTAAAGTATGCTAGCCCAACAAGTCCTTCAAGCGGATTTGGGAAGTGCCTTTCCTCCTGGCCGTTCAGGTTGACGAGAAGTCTTTCTGGCAAGGTTCTCAAGTGATTGAGAACTCTACTTATCCACCTATATCTGCTAGGCAAATATAATAGGTTTCTGTTATTTGCTCGACTAAAATATGTGACTAAAAAAGCATTTATTGAGTTGGGCTATCGATAGCGATCCGTCTAATTATTGGGTGGTTGTTTGCATCATCCTTTTAGCCAGATCTTGCCAAGTTGGGCTTTTTGCCCTTCATTGATTATGACCCTTTGAGCTTCTTCTCAATCCTTTACAAGGTCTTATTGGTTAGACTTAATTAGCGATTTTCCCTCCCCCATCATTGCCCCCATTCTCTTTAGTAGTGTAGTAACCAAGAGAGTATTACTAGAGTATAGTTTTTAAAGAATTTCTTCCCCATGCTGCCCCCAACAAGAAGTCACTTTGTCTAAACAAGTAGGCAGTTGCTTTTGTCAAGGAAGAAATGCAAGCATGGGAGTAGTTTTAGGCATATCAATGCCTTAATTTATGAAGGTACTCGCAGGCATATCACCACCTGGTATTTCACATTTCAATTCTGCCTACCTGGGTGTAATTATAAATATCATTAAGTAGAGATCAAGATCGCTCGTCTTAGGTGGGTGATGACCATTTACCACCTGTTAATTTTATCATTTTCTGAGAAGATTCTCATGGCATCATCGTCATGATTAGGGGCACTCAATGGCGTGATCTTGGGAAACTACGCTCACGCATTTTTCAAGTGACTGTTCCATTGAGATATGAACGATCATTATGGGCATTTATTGCTGACACGATGTGACGATTCAATATCTAGCAGTAGCACCGTTTTCCATGCAAATCTCTCTCCTCGACAGGTATAAAAAGGGGGTAGGTGCCAAGTAAATGCACCTTTTACGCCCATCATTCTCTTAACGTGTGCTTTACCTGTCAGGATTTCCTTCCGTCTAATCAAAGTGTCTTGCCCACTAATGTTTGCCATTATTAGTTGTCTTGAAGGTGTCAGGGATTACCAGAAAAGGTGAGTCCACCTCTTCTTCCACCCATATGTCTATGGAAACATTGGGGCAATATACTTTCAATTCAAATTTATGTAGCAAGTCTGTTCTTAGGTCATTCCTAGAAGAACGTGACTTGGGCCAGGTTAAATTTGAGGTTGCTAGTAAGAATCTCCGACTTTGTTAATCTTGCAAGGGTGGCTCTTCTATTATTTGTCAATATGCTATAAAGCACGAGCTTAAGGTCCCTTTAAACCCTTTCATAGTGTCTTTCCTTGCATATTACCACTTAGCACTATCCCAACTCAATTTAAACTGTTGGCCAGTTTCGAATGCATTTGTTGTCATTTGCTTCCATTTAAACCATCACCCTTGAATGGGGCTCCTTCAGGTCCTCTCTGGCTTGATGCCTTTAAAGGTGAAGAAAGGGAAACCTCCATCTAGGACCTACACCTTTTATAGTCGAAGGACTAAGTATAGGATCATTCACCTTCCCAACAGCTTAAAAGGGTAAGACCACCATTTTTTTATTATTCATAATGGAGAGAAGTTGGAAGTACCCAATTCTTAGCAAGGTCCACCCGACAAAGACCTACCGCTTGCCTCGAATGAGCTTGACCCAACAACTCAAGTATAGACGACTGGAGGTGTGCAAGGTGTTGTCTTAGGTGGCAGACTCATATCTCACACCAAGTAAGTTGGGGGTCCCGAGGGATGCTTTAAATTTGATCGATTTTCTACTCATATTTGACTTGTTTGTTTGTGTGGTAGCATTCTGCAACTTCTCCAAGCCGAAGCCACCAAAGTGACGAACTCAAGCAAGCTTCAGCTAATGTTGAAGCAAACCATATAGGAGTTTTTAAGTCATTTCGTTGTAGCAAAGCCTCCTAAATAGCTTGATCAACAAATAAAGTTTATAACTCAAAATCTACAATGGAGTCTGAGGTCGAACACAAGGAGCAAATATGAAATTTACATGCTAATCTTTAATTGCATATAAATGAGCACCATAATCGAAGAACAAAAGAGGTTCAATGAATAATATCTACTCAAATTGATATTCAATTATAAGCATGAGTATTTCAAGACATCACAATGATAAAAAGAAATTTAAGACAAAATAATAGTGATTTAGATCACCGATTATTAGCCTTAATTAAGCATATATTAAATATCTCAATTAAACCAAATAACCCAACAGTAGCTTGAATGCTACAATAATCAGATGTCAGTTTCTCTAATCAGATGGCTTAAGTGATCAAGGCTCTTAAAGCCTTCTTCCTTGTTTCTTCTACATGAACCTTCTTCTTCTCTTCTTCTCAGGCCTTCTTCTGCTTCAGCTTTTGTTGTCAAGCCTTCTTTTCCTTCACAACACAAGGAATCCAAATTCCTCAGCGGCTAAGTGTTGGTCGCACACACAAGGCCAAGAGAGCAAAACCCTCCCCTGCTCTCTCTCACAAATTCCTCCTCTTCTTCTCTCAGACCCAGCACATAGTCGAATTCATACTCGGGTATACGGATCTCAAACAGGGTCCAGCCCTGTGTGAGTGGGTCGCAGGCGAGGAGTGGTGCATAGGCAGGTTAACCGAGTGTGCGGATAATGGGGACCCAACCCCCGTGTACTTGGGCAAATAACTCTAATCACAAAAACACTTTATGCACACTCGAGCACTCCTCATCCACCGACATGGGACTATCCCCACTACTCTTTTTCTTTGCATTCAAGCAACAGCAGTAGGTGGACGCTTTATCTAATTAAGGCAAGCTCGCAGTTGGGGCCTTTGATTAAGGATCTGAGCGTGGACTTGGAGAGTATCTGCGTCACCTAGAGCGAGTCCTGATAAAGAACACGGCCATGGTGCTTCATACGTTGTCGGAGATGGAGGTGGCGGCGGAGAACGACGGTGAAGAACCTGAATCAAGAATACGGGCTTGAAAGCCCTCGTTAAATGGTTCAACAGTGTCGTTGGAGGACGTAAAGCATGATGGAAGTGGTTTTATGGAGTTGGGTGGAGTGTAGAGGTCAGGAGACTGATGATAATGTCATCATCAGCCATAACTAGCTTTATTTAGTCATATTCCATCATTAAATGCTCCGACATAACCTCCAGAGAGACGTAATTCACTACATAATCTATTCTGAGGGAAATACAAGAAACTAGGGTTAAAACTACAATTTTACCATCATATCGTGAATGCAAAATAACCGTGGGTTTTTCCAAGGGTTAATTAAGGGTCAAATGGTCTTAAAAGTCTAACAAGTGGGTTAGTATAGACAGAAAAGGGTTTTCACGCGTTATGGGAATTAAATGACTTCCAAAACCCTAAAACAGACTTGCTTAATTAAATAAGGTTATGATCAGAAAAAAATTAACCTAAATGCTCTAAAATTCATAGAAAAATATTCTCTAGTGTTTAGCATCTTCAATTTGACCATCAGAACCGGTGTTGACCTAAAATAGAGTCTCAGGTAGACTTTTGCCCCAATTTGGGTAATTATGTAATTTCTCCAGTCAAACATGGTCAAAATATAAATCTAACTTCACCATTGGATTCCTTGGGTCCAAATTAGGTTTGTGCCAAAATTTGGACCCAATCTGAGATAACCTTGACCTAGTTTGTAATTTAGTCTTGTCTGATTCTTTTATCTCACACTCATGCCCTTAACTTTTGAATTTCTTACAAATAGCTCCCTAGCTTTGTCGTATTCTTCACAAATAGGTCCCCACCACACCAAAATCCTATTCCTACAACTCTGATGACCTTCAAATGGGAAGATCTCCCTGATTTTTCGCTCAATCCCTTCCAAAATTAAAAGGGAGATTCCTTGAAGAGTTCTCTCTCCAATGAAATCAGTCATGAGTCCAACAACCTTCTCAATCTCTCACACGAACGCATGAGAGATTCGGGTATCTTTCAAGCTTCCATCTCCGATGACCTTCCAAGCTTGGGAAGCTTGCTTCTTAAGCTCAAATCATCCTCCAGAGGCTTATAAAAGAATCCCCAGATCAGACCGAGTTCCTCAAGCTTGATTTCAGCCGGAAATCCCCCAAATTCCTCTCTCCTATTTCAGCCGAATAGCTCCTCGAGCTCTGGCGACTCCCTCTGCCTATCCACGTCGTCCGACTGCAATACCGATGACGAATTCTTCTTCCACACCTTCCTTCGCGTCGTGCAATACCAGCCATCGTCGCCCTACCTCTATCATCCTCGTCGTCCCCCTCTACCGGAGTATTTTCTTCCTCGGCGCCGGCCTACCAACGCTAGTGTCGTCCTCCCCCTTTCTTCTATTAGATTAGGGTTAGTTTAGTTAGTTTAGATCCTTAGGTTAGTTTTATACCCAAAAATCCCAAAAATAACCCTCGACGCCATCGTTCATCCTCGTCTTCTCCATCTCTGACTGAACCTCCGACAAGGCGCCTTCGTCGCTACATCGCTCCGTATGCCTCGCCAACCACCTCATAAGCTTCACCTCACCATCCTGCACAAAAGCTCTCTCATTATCTCTCCATTCACGCACCCAACACTCCCCCCTGAACACACCCATCACCGGCTTCCTTCCCCGACTCCAACCGACCACCACACACCTCCATACGCCACGAATCCACTGCCAACACACTCCATGTCCTTCAGTGAAGGTCCTAAGCTAGTTTAACTTGGCTGTAAGGCTATATTTATGTTTTTTAGCTCTCACCGTTCACAGTCGCCACCACCATTAACGACTGACGCGTTCTTCGAGCTCGAGACCATGCACGTCCCAGGCTTCGCTTCCAGGTTGCACGGAGTCACCCAAAGACCACTCCCAAGTGGTCAATTGGGAGTTTCAATGGCCCTTTAGACGCCAATTGAGGACGCCTTTCCACTGCAACAGCTACTCTATGCAAAGAGGAAGGTGGGACATTCAGTCCCACCTCAGAAACAAGTGAAGAGGCACACATGCATAAGTTGATTTTGTGTTGTAGGCATATCGCCTCAACACACGGAGGTCTGGTCCCCTCTCACCCAACACTTGCCTCGCCCGTGACACTACTCACGCGGGTCTGGCACTCATCCGATTACCCGCCTAAGCCTACTCTCACACCTCGACTGCCATTCATGGCCGACAACCCTGGTCCCGGGTGTGCATATGCCCATTTACCCGATAACCTGGACATTGGCCTTGGGAAGGCGGGAAAGGAGGAAAACCAAAGAGAGAAAGGAAAGAGAGCTCGGGGGCAGGGGGGTTTTGCTCTATCGTGGATTGGCTAACACTTAGCCAATTTTGTAAGATTACCTCCCTCTGTGCATGAAGAACAGAAGCCAAAGAGAGAAGAAAAGAAGAAGAACAGAGAAAGAAGAGAAGGCTAAAGAAGAAGCACAGTGCCCTCTTAGCACTGTAGCAGGGCTGACTTAAGCCGTCTGATTGAGTGCCCTGTCATCTGATGAAGTGCACTATGCATTAAAGTTTGCATGGTTGAAACTGTTCATTTATTTAGATGATTAAGTAATTATTCTATGTGTATCTAAGCTAATAATTGGTGATTCAAATCACCATTATTTTATCTTAGATGACTTTTTACCTCAATAGATTCTTGATATATTCATGTGCTACATTGAATATTAGTTTTGAGTAATTGTTATCATTAATTATGCTCATTTACATTATTAATTGAGATTAGTGTGTGAATTCCTATTTGCTCCCAGCGAACGACCTCGAACTTTCAACTTCGAGTTATAAATTTTATTTGTTTTTCGCACTGATTCGAACTATACTACAACGTGACGATTTTAAAACTCATTTCAGAGCGATAAACATTTTGGCACTGTTGCCGGGGAGCAACGTGCAATTCACCACTATTCTCCTACTATATTTTGATTATACTTGAGCACTAACTTGCCCTGTTTACTTTATTGTGATTTTTCCAGGTACTTCACGAGGAGATCTTCCACGTAAATCAACCACTATAGGGCAAGTAACTTCTCTATTCTTCCCTAATCAACCTCCTAATCTTGGGAAGACAAAAAAGGAAACAATAAATTAGAAATCACCTGCCTTATTTTTCATAGTAATCATCTTTTAAAAGGCAAGTTTCCTGATTTGCGAATTTTTTTTTCAAGTACTCATTGAAGTTGAAGTAATTCTGTTTAGAGATCCCCTCCTTGATTTCATGTACTTATTAGGGAATACGCTTAAATTCTAAATCACTTTGGGCTAACACATTTCTTGCTTGAAGCCCAAGGTGAACATGTCAAGATCAATTGGACTTGGAAATAAAGCCATTTAGGGTTTCTGCATTAGGGTTTTGAAGTGCTAGTACACATTTTTGCCTGAATTAAAGGAAAGTTACCCTCCCGCATTTATGTGCTACCCAAGCCCTTGATTGAAAAACTCTAAAATCAGGCTCTAAATTCACTTGAACCCTAAAATCCTTGGACCTAATAACCTGAGAGTCAATCAAGGTGATTTCTGGGTCTTGACCTAGAGTTCATTCTACCATCTTTAGGGCAGGTCAGGTGAAGTTAGTTTACATTATAGACCAACCAATCTCCAAATTAGGTCACAAGTTGAATTAACTTCTAATTAAGTGAAATCAAAGGCACAAATTAGGACATAAAATTGGTAGACTTAAGGTCGTAAGTTCATACATTCTAGTCTACCTGGACCCTCAGTGACAAAGAAGGTCGAGTGGGGAAAACCCTGTTGATGAACCCATATTTGTGGGCTATTTATGTATTTTAATGCCTAGACATTAAGTTAACATGTACATTTATATAGCATACATTAATATGTAAATATGGTAACATAAAATTACCTATTTTATGCATACATGCATTGATAATATCATTTAGAATTCATTTAGAATATCATGCATTGAAATAGGTTGCATTACATATAGTGTTTGATTTAACATTTCTTCTAAGGTGTTATAGATAAATAACCCTTGATTTATTATTATATTTTATTAACTTTTCTTCTTCCAACAGCTGCAGCAGCACCTTCATTGTTGAGTCGTGAATGCAGATCTTGCATTGATGATCTTCGTGCGACCCTCCATCTCCCTCTCCACCTTCCTGCTGCATAAGAAGAGATCTCCAGCGACTCAGCTCAGCAGGCCACCACCCTCACTCCACTGTGCAAAGCTTCAAGCTCCTCCGTCTCACTACTGCCGGCCTCTACCGCGGCAAGAGCTTTGCCACTGTGGACATGTGGGGTGACAGCCCGCACCGTCATCTGCAGAGCCTCGCATCACCATGCACGTGCGTCTCTAACGACCACACAACCAGCACTATCAACACCACCGCTGCCTCCACCCCCACTCCACTACTACGCAGAGAGTCAAGCTCTCCTCCATTCCACCACTGCCGGCCTCCTACCATGTGCACAAGTCCACACCACCACGGGCAGGCAAGGTGACAAATCGTCGCGCCATCAGTGGTTGTGCAGATTACTATGAGCACCTCAGCGTGCACTACTGCCATCACCAACGCCAGCAACCACCGACATAACCATGTGCCAGCAGCCATCCACGCTCATTTAAGATATCTGGGAATGTTCCTAGAAATTTGACCTCCCAATAGCCACCTATTCATCTTCTTCCTCTTTTCGTTCTTTGTTTCCTTTCCACCAAAAAGAACCCATCACCACCAGCTGCTACCTCCTTCCCACGCATGACGCCCGCCACTGCCATCCTTCCACGCATACCAACAGTGCCCCTTCATGTGCAGCAGCGCACCACACGCAGCCTGCACACCTGCCCCTTTAACCTCCTCGTGTGCCACCCTCCACGCATGCACACATAGGCGCACCCCCTCGCTGCACCTCCGCCACACCCGTAGCTGCAGCAACACATGTAGCAACGTGTGCCACTTCGCCTCCAGCGTGCGCTCCCTTTAGCGCACGCTCCTCGCCTCCATTCCTAGCATGCACCCGTGTCCCCTTCAACAGCGTGCAGCACCGTTCCCTTCGCTTGCAACCCGTGGCAGAACGGCTGCATTCCTCCAGCAGCTTCCACGCACATGCCCGCATGGCCCGCGTATGCCCTCGCTGACCCCTCCAGCAAGCGCACGGGCGTCTGACGCCCCTTGCGTGCACACCTTCGTGAGCGCCACACCAACAGCAGCAAAGAGCTATAGCCACCGCCACCTGTTGCCGCTCCTCACCTCCGACCGGCCACCTTCGGCCATGCCGTGCCTCGCCACCACCACTAAAAGAAGCAGCCTAGCAGCGGCTACCTCCGATGAGCTCCTCCCCTCTAGCCTTCACCTCTCCTCCATTGTCGGGAGGTCGTAAATCGCATTTTTGATAAAAGCGTCGTAGTATAGTTGCGAAATACGATCCAACAAAGATATTATTTTGTAAAAATAACGAGACTTTGAGTCCCGGTCGTTCGTCTCTGGGATGCGTTGTTTTTGCTTTTGAAATCAATTTTAAAGCCGCTCTACTTTATTTAAATGACATGATGGTGCGTAATATATAGGCAATTAAAGAACATGCACTTAAATCACGCAAATATGATAATCATTCAGCTCGTGGTGATTTCAAACACATAAGAGATATATATACATACATATATATATATAATGCATTTCATTCATCATTGGAGAGTTGTTGCACAAGGAAATCTAGAGGAAAGCTTTTACACGAATGCTTGAAAATTAAATCTAGCTACCAGAAAATGATTGCATACAAGAATCGATGGGGGGATTTCGCATGCATCATTGGGGGAGAAGTAAGACTACACTACTAAGCAGTAAATGAAAGCAATAAAGATTATGAAGAGCATGATTTAAAGCTAGAAGAATAGAGGGCATTCAGGGGTGGTCCCCGATGGCCTTGGAGTGGTCGAGAGAAGGAGGGGCGGCCAATGGAACTTAGACCGGCCCTTGGAGAGAGGTAGGGTTGATCCAGCATCCCGGCATGGTGTCCTCCATGGTGGTGGTAGTGAGCTCGTGGAGGTGGAGTGACTATCTAAGTGGAGGTGGCGTGAAAGGCACCAATGGAGTGCAATTGCCAAGGAAGTGAATGGGTGCAAATAGCCACCCAAGGGGTCCTTTTATAGACCTAAGGGAAGCTCTATAGAGAATTATTGAATTCTCTAGAGAGGCCTATGGTGGGAGCTCGTGGGAGAGTGAGAGAGAGAGGGTGGATGGTGGTTTTTAGATCCACCAAATGTGGATCTAAAAATTGAATGGCTCTTGGTTGCAATTTTTGGCAACCAAGGCAACCACACATGGTAGAGAGTTCTAGAGAACTCTAGGCTAGATATTTTCGTGTGGATGGTGTGTGTGGGTGTGTGTGGGTCGAAACTTAGGTGGCTAGGTTGATTAGGTTGGGTTCTAGTGGGTTTAGGTCAAGGTAGGTCTCAAATTAGGGTTATAAACCCTAATTCACTAAGGTAAAGTGCAATTAAACTTAATACAAGTTTAATTGGGTGTGTGAAAACTTAATTGAAAGTAAAACAACTCAATTAAGTCAGGTCTAGGTCAATTGGACTCTCACTGAGTCCAATTGGACAGTGTGTGCTGAGATCAGGGCTCAATTGGACTCATTGAGTCCAATTGAATAGGCTGATGGAATTGACTAAGATCCACGTTAATTAGGTTTAGTGAGGACCTAATTAGGTCCTTAGGGAGGTCTAGAGGTGATGTACTAGGGTTAGGGCACCTTAATTTATGTTCCTATGGGGTTGGATTTGGGTTTAGGGACCTAGAGATCCAAGATCAAGGCTTAAATCTCAAAACAGGAATTGGAGAGCAGTATCAGACGTCTAATAATAGAATCAGACGTCTTATACTCAAAAATTAGAAGTTCAGACTTGTTGTCTGGACGTCCAATCAGAGTCAGAAAGGATTTCGGGCTCTATTTTGGGTATTCTGCAGAAATTAGACGTCTGACAAAGTGTCTGGACGTCCAATAACACTGCAGAAGTAGGTTTGAAGTATGCGGGAGTTGGCTAAGGGTCCTGGACATCTTAAAACTTATCTGGACGTCTAGAGAAGGGTTGAAACTAGGGTTTTAGGGCTTCCTAGGGTGTTGTGACCTAATCTAAGGGTGGCTAAGGCTTGGGAAAGTCTCTAGGCTATCCTAGGGTTAGGATGGACCTAAGCTCTTCACATTTTACTGCTTTATTCCTACTTAATAGAATAGCAAACTTTTAACCCCCTTACATTATCATTCCTACATCTAAACTAGGCCTTTTGCTCCAGCTCTGCTACAACTCCTGTTATTCCTAATCCAGCTTCAGATCCAGCTCCTGATCAGCTTATTCCCTGCAATCGACATAATGCACTTAATTAGCACATTATAACATTATTTTATGCATAGCTAAAGGAAAGCAGTAAAGATGCAGATAATGCGTACGCATGCATGAATAACCCTAACTTATGCTAAGTCCTAGCCTAATTTAGGTCAATTATGACCTATGATTGCTGTGCAATCATCCATGCACGAGCAAGGGGAAGAATTTCCCCTATTTTGCTACAGTGAAGAGGGTATTAGTATTTATGATTACATGCCATTGCCGAAGACTTATTTTTGAGTTATTAATAATTTATTATGGCACATTTATGAGCACATCATCCCTCTTATTTCTCTTAAATATTATTTTAGCATGATCTCTTATTGGTTTCTTGATCTAAAGGCATATTTGGGTTTAGTTTCTTTGGCTGAAAACTTGTGAGCATCAGTTTCTTGATTTTGCGAGTTATAATAGGTCATTGCCTCCCTGTGGGCACAACCCACTCTCTTGTGAGTGGTTAATTTTAATTTAATATCTTGATTAGTTGATTTTTCCACCACATATTTTTTTGTCGAAAGCGAAAGTTGACTCGTCACCTATAACCTGTGGGGACGCTCTACCGTGTAGGGGTCTTTACGAGGCTCTCCCTTCCTGGTTGCCTAGGTACTTCTTGGGTGTGTAAATTTTTGATTTAAAGGCATCATTTGCCTCGAAGCTGCCTTAGTCATCCAAAAATCTTTGGGCGCCTTGATTAGGTCCAAATAACTTCCAGTCCCTCATCTATTCTCTAAAGCACATACACAGGAAGGCTATTATGTTTTTAACCTAAGAAGCCTCACTAGATCTTCTTGGGAATCTCTTTCAGATCTGATCAATTTCAATCTAACCTGGGTTTTGATTCTACATCTTGATTCCACCATTTTGATTCAAAAATGCAGCTTGACATGTTAAGAAGACTATTTAGGAAACCTGAATCCCAAATGAGCTTGAAAGAAAAGATACTTGAGAATGCCTATAGAAACCATGAAGAATATTATAAAAGGGACATTCAGGGAAAATTTGCAAAATCAATGAACCACATTTTGGATCGTATAATGATGATATGGACACAAATGAAACACGGTTCAACCCGGGATCACCTATTAGCAGAACACAATGAATTGGTGAAATTACATAACAAAGATTATCTGCAATGTTGGTCAAACCCTTCACTTCCAAAAAATTCCAAGAATTTTTAGAAGAATGGGGAGAATTGCTGAATAAGTTATATAGAACAATTGATCAAAAATACCTGTTAGAAACTAACAAAACATCTTGAATGAGACTAGTGATCAACACAATTTCCCAAATCCCTGTTTCAATGATAATTATGGATCCCCAGCCCAAATGAATTCAGATTTAAATTTCATAGCAATTGATACACCTAATCTTGAGCCAAGTTGGGAGGATCCGATTGCAGGTGATCACGATTTCGAGCTAGCCCTAGAGATACAAAACCCTGGTTCACCAAGCTTAGATTTCCCAGACACCTGTGATAATGAGATTAAGTCAGAACCTCTCAAGGGCATAAATTCCACTCCTTATTTTGATAAGGTGGTCCTCAAGGACAATTCTGACATCCCTATAGAGCCCAACCTAGATTCTAGTGATCCAACCCACACCCTTAACCTATAATTTGGACCTGAGCCTTCTTGGGATGATTACAAGGCCCCGTGTGATGAAAATCAGATTTTGAATTTGGATTATGATTTTGGGCCTTTATTTGATGAATGCACCTCTCCAACATCCTCAGAAACACAGATTGATTTTTTAGAAGTCATGCCAATCTACGATATAGAAATCGAGGAGTTGGAAGAGTTGGGTTTTGATTGGGTCTTCCCTACAAGCCAAGAAACCAAGCCCATGCCTAATAGAGACACCTCTTTGAGCTTAGACTCTAAGTATAGGTTAGACCCAAGTTAGGTTGCTGCTTCTCCGCATCTTGATTTACTCAATAGTGGAACCTCTGATCCGGAATCAGATTCAAAACATGATTCCCGCAAGTTCTCCGACGATTTCGAATCTTACTCTGATTTCGGAGAACTGTTATTTCCTGACGACTATAAACCAATCTACAACCTCAGCATCCACGACCCATTCTTCGACTTTGACTCTAAGGTCCTTAATCCCAAGATCATTGATTCAAAATTAGGTTCCATTGAGATGGAATCATTTCTTTTTGATCCTCAGAAATCAGAAACAGTAATTGCCGAGAGTGTCTACAATCCAACATTCAAATCTTTTCTTGACTCAGATTTCCTTGATCCTATGAACACTCTTCAGGCATTTACCTTTGATTTTGATGGCTATTATGAGGACTCTCTAGGTAAACCCACCTTTGAATCCTTCCTAGAGGAGCCCTCACACACAATTCTTATTGATGCCACCTCTTCTACACATACAGAACCTTCTAAAACTCATTTTCAACCCCGACCCGCAACCGGACTCAATTTTTACTCTGCTTCTCCTCTTGATGAGCCAGGTTCACATGATTCTCCTCTACATTTTTATCAGGTTTCAGATTTCGATCAGACAACAAATCACGCCCTATCCTTCTCTGATCACTCCCGTAGGGTTCCTACGTCCACTAATTCTTTTTCATTTGAGGATCCCTACTCTGACCAGGTTGATCCGACTCAGCCAAACCCTAATTTTACACTTCCACATCCTTTTGTGCTCCATAGTATCTGGTGGGAACTGCATCTCTTAATCCACATCTATCAACCCACCAGATTGATTGGGTTTGGGTTGTATCATCAGCTTGCTGATTTGAACAATCACCTAGTTGGACAACCCAGGCTATTGATTAAGGTGCTTGTTTTACAAAACTCGTCTGATTTGACCACTCCTCCATACCATTTTCCGCTCGGCCGAAGACATTAAATTTAGCGCTTAACAGAAGGCAACCTGTCATTCCAAAAAACCCAAGATCCTTTTGATTATCCTTTTGTACTTAATGCCTATTGCACTTTGAGTTCAGTTTTATAACAGTTGACTCCACCTCTGATACTCGTATCAGAGCTTGAAATCGTCTGCAACAGTCATCCCGACCCGTTCGCCCACCTGATAATCATGTTCTAATTTCTGAACCCAAAACCGTTTCATACCCTCTGTTTACAATGAGGACATTGCAAAACTTAGGCATAGGGAGGTGTTAAGGTGCAAACATACAAAAATTCAATGTTCTGAAGGGTTCTCACAAAAAAATACATATTACAAAAAACCAAAAAATTAAAAAATTAAAAAAGAACAAAAAATGGGAGAAGGGAGGAAATTTTGAGTGAATTAATTACATATCATTTTTAAGGAGGAAAAGAAAGGGAGGTGATTTAAGAATGTCAAAAAGGAGCAACAATTTGAAAGAAAAAGTTATAGTCCTTAGTAAAAGATTAAGGAATCTACTTAGTTCTAGACCGAATCAAAAGAAAGAAACAAAAGTAAAAAGGTGCTAAGAGATACAAAGATTAGTATGAACACTGATCTTAGGCCTCTTGGACTGTGTTTAGGCTAAAAAATTCAAGTATTCGTTAAGATCTGGATAGTCCTCAAGAGGTTGAGGAAAATGCGAAGCTTAAGTATTAGGTCCAAGGCTTAGGGATTATTCGGCCTTGTTAACTGACCACTGGTTTGCAGGACTCAGTAACCTAAGCACCTTAATCTACACACAGTCTGGTTCAGTGCACTTAATTATCAAAATCACACAAATGCGTTAAATTCTATTCTGAAAAAGCCACCTAGATTAGAAACGTCTCATCAACACAAGTTGACTTGGATGAGTTCCTAGCACAGAGAGGCGGAAAATTCCCCTTGAAGATGCGCAATAACATATCGTCTCCTTAGTGCTTGTCTCCTAGGATATCTAAATATCCTACCAGGGGCACGTTAGCACCTTGTACTGATTCAGGTGCCATGGGCGGGATTATCTCGAAATGTCGATTGCCAAGGCCTGAATTTAGCTACAGAACGCCATGGGCGGCACTATCTTGAAGTGTCGAAAGCCATGATTCTGGGGGTTATCATGGGCGGTGCTATCTCGAAGCATCGAAAGCCAGGGACCTTATGAGGATTGATGGTGGGAGCTAGGAATCCGATGCAGATCATGTTGTAAAGCCAATCCGAAGCTAGAGATAAAAAAGAAAAAGAGAGAGAAAACTCTCCAAAAATTCCTCTATCTCCCTCTTACAAAAATGCACTGCAAACTGAATCGAGAGTAAAAATGTTTTAAGCACAGGTGCTTTAAGCCACGGAGTTCAATGAATCTTAGGTTAGTTCCTGTGGGCCTTAGAAACCTTCGTGGCGGACTGAGCCTAAAGCTGGTCAGGTCTGGATCTCGGTTGATACTTAAGTACCTCTAGGTCTACTATTGGCATTCTAACCTAATCTACAAAAGAAATTGCACATCAGAGATCTGAACACATGGTCTAGAATTTAAGTTAATTCCATGAGATTTTGCTAAGGGACTAACAAAAGTTAGGTATGGGGGTATGATGATAACGTCATCATTAGCCATAACTAGCTTTATTTAATCATATTCCATCATTAAATGCTCCTACATAATCGCCAGAGAGACGTAATTCACTACATAATCTATTTTGAGGGAAATACAAGAAACCAGGGTTAAAACTACAATTTACCATCATATCGTGAATGCAGAATAACCGTCATTTTTTCCAGGGGTTAATTAAGGGTCAAATGGTCTTAAAAGTCTAACAAGTGGGTTCTGCGTTATGGGAGAAATGATTTCCGAAACCCTAAAAACAAACTTGCTTAATTAACTAAGGTTCTGATCAGAAAAAAAATTCACCTAAACCCTTTAAAATTTATAGAAAATATTCTCTAGGGTTTAGCATCTTCAATTTGACCATCAGAACCGGTGTTGACCTAAAATAGAGTCTCAGGTAGACTTTTGCCTTAATTTGGGTAATTATGTAATTTCTCCAGTCAAACATGGTCAAAATATAAATCTAACTTCACCATTGGATTCCTTGGGTCCAAATTAAGTTTGTGCCAAAATTTGGACCCAATCTGAGATAACCTTGACCTAGTTTGTAATTTAGTCTTGTCTGATTCTTTTATCTCACACTCATGCCCTTAACTTTTGAATTTCTTGCAAATAGCTCCCTAACTTTGTCATCTTCTTCACAAATAGGTCCCCACCACACCAAAATCTTATTCCTATAACTCCAACACCCTTCAAATGGGAAGATCTCCCTGATTTCTCGCTCAATCCCTTCCAAAATTGGAAGGGAGATTCCTTGAAGAGTACTCTCTCCAATGAAACCGGTCATGAGTCCAACCTTCTCAATCTTTCACGCGAACGCATGAGAGATTCGGGTATCTTTCAAGCTTCCATCTCCGGTGACCTTCCAAGCTTGGGAAGCTTGCTTATCAAGCTCAAATCATCCTTCAGAGGCTTATAAAAGAATCTCTAGATCAGACCGAGTTCCTCAAGATCGATTTCGGCCGAAAATCCCCCAAATTCCTCTCTCCTATTTTGGTCAAATAGATCCTCGAGCTCTGGCAACTCCCTCTGCCTATCCACACCGTCCGACTGCAATACTGGCGACGTATTCTTCTTCCACACCTTCCTCCGCGTCGTGCAATACCAGCCGTTGTAATGACCTGATTCCCGAGTCCCTACGAGACACGAGAACTGGACCGACTCGACTAATCCCAAGACCTAGTCGTCCAACGAGGAAGTAACCAAAAGAGCAGTAAAATAAACCACATTCAACATGAAATATAACTAGCAGTAACAAAATACAGCAGTAAGGAAAAGAACTACTACAGCATGTACCACCACAACAGTAGAACAACATTTATAACATAACAAGAACTACGAGTAAAGAAAAGTACAGAGAGTAACAAAACTACTCACTACAGTGGAACAAAAGGGGCACAAAAGAACAGTGGTAACTCTACTGGACTCTACTCGGCCCAGCGTCCTCTGCAGCCGCTGACCCTGGCTGCTCAACACCTGGTCCTGAAAAGTAACGAGTGTAACACGTCAGCGAAACGCTGAGTAGAGTGGCAGCTAAACTAAAGAAGCAGTAAAGTGTACAGTAGTTGTTTTATTTTCTTTCTTCCTTTATTTATGTCTTTCTATTGTTTCACAATTTATCTATTTCTCAGATCCTTCACTTGATCTCGAATGTTCCTCGTGGGAACGATCTTGATTGCTGTCTTTTCCGAACAGTAGAAGTAGCATGTGGTGCTCTCCTGGCCGGGAGAGTCTCCTGTGGTGATCCTACTCTCAGTCAACCACCCCAAGGTCACTGACAGACGTAACGGTGACTACGGCACGCGCGGTAAACGCGCGGGTAGCTAACCCACACTGGCACGCGGTCAGTCGTTTCCGTTAACGGGTGCGCCCAAAGCTCAGCACGGGACCAGCATAGGGCAGAGCCCTCTCAGTAACAGGGGTCCAACCCCTCCATAGTAACCAAACAGGGGCCTTGCCCCTCCACAGTCTGTGCACCCTCGCCTGACTACCCTGGTTTGCCCAGTGGGCCTAACAAGTCGGTGTAGGTGAGCTAGCAGAACCCCAGGGCCCATGGGGTAGCTAGTACTCGCCCTACACTAGTAGCTCTCCTCGGTACTGTGTACACGAGGGCCAACAAGTCGGTACAAAGTGACTAGACATAACCCCGGGTCCCTGGGGCGGCTGGCTCCGCTCTGCACTAAGCAGGTAACAAGTGCTTCCCCTGGCACTACGTACCCAAGAGTCAACGCACCTCCACATCTTTCTTTCTCAGTTCCATTTCATTCTCTTTCCAGGAGTTCTACTCCTAATTCCCCGTAGGGTTCCAGCTCTTTTAATTCAGCACATTCAGGTTTCACCTTTCCAGTTTCACGTTCATACAACCCATATTCTCAATCATGTTCATTTATTCATAACAGGAAGCTGTTAAACCAATTTACAGGCAGTTATTATTTTCTTTCCACATTTTCCAAGAGTGCAATATGTATATTCATTTCGCTAGTTTTCCAGTCCTAGGATTCATGCCGTACCCTAGGATCTATCATTCAATCTAGTTTTCCAGCCCTAGGATCATGCAATACCCTAGGATCTATCATTCAATCTGGTTTCTCATTCCTAGGATTCATGCAATGCCATAGGTTCTATTAATTGTTCCATAATTGTAACAAATTATGTTAATAATTTCTAAAGCCACTCTACCAGCTACAACAGAAGTACTGGGGGCGTGGTCGGAAATCCCGCGCGCCTACGCAACCCCCGAGACTGCAATGGAACGGGGTCTTAACACAAGGATCAAACACAAGGAGTTTCTCAGAACAGTATGTAATTACTGTAAACGGGTAGAGGATTTTATTCCGAAAAGAACGCAACTCGAAACGTGGAAAACAGACTCCGAACGGGCCCTAAACGGGTCGAAAACGATGAAATAGTCCAAAATCAGACGTCTGGAACCTCTTCCAGACGTCTTAAAAAGTGGGTCAGATGGTACCTTTGTTCTGCGTAGTCTCTCAGACGTCCAGAAGCCTGTGGGGGCATCTGGCCTAGTTCCCAGACGTCCGATGGTCACCCCGGACGTCTGGAAGTCCTTCTCGTCGGTTGGCACTGCGGCCAGACGTCTGATTTGCGTTGGATGCGAATCTCAGAACCTGCACGTACCCACTCCTCGTGCTCAGTACGGACGGTCGCAGAAAAGGAAGAACGACGAAAAATAACTTACTTGCCAGACGTTTGGACAGTCCTCCAGACGTCTTCACCGTAGATTCCGGAAAAACTTCCAGAATCAGAGCTCGACGCGCTCTCCACCCGTGACGCACGGCCGCGCCGCGCCTCGTCCGCCTGCTGCTCGAGCTGCAGCAGCCCTCCCGCATCACTCCGCGCCCACTGCTCCCCCGCCGGCCGGCTCTCGTTGCCCCGGCAAGCTCGAGCCCTCACGGCCGAGCATCTCCTCCCTCGCGCAACACCTCCTCCCGCAACTCGCCGCGGCTGCTGCTGCCGCCGCTCGCTTGTGCTCGCACTCGCTGGAAGAAGAAGAAGGGAGCGGAGGAGATGAGAGTGAGGGAGAGGGCGAGGGCCCTTTTAAAGCCGCGCGAGGAGAGAGAGAGGGGGCAGCGCCTGCGCCCGCAGGAGGAGGAGGGCATCTGCAGGTCTGCGCGCGCAGGCCCACAGACGAAATCCACCGTGCCACGGAAATTAAATCCCAGATGTCTGGAAGGGGTTCTAGACATCTGGTCAGACGTCTGGGCTTGCTCCCAGACGTCTTAAAAGACGTTTTGAAGCTACGTTCGTAACAGCCGTCATCGCCCTACCTCTATCGTCATCGCCGTCCCCCTCTACCGGAGTATTTTCTTCCTCGGTGCCGGCGTACCAACACTAGTGTCGTCCTCCCCCTTTCTTCTATTAGATTAGGGTTAGTTTAGTTAGTTTAGATCCTTAAGTTAGTTTTATACCCAAAAATCCCAAAAATAACCCTCGACACCGTCATTCATCCTCGTCTTCTCCATCTTCGACTGAACCTCCGACAAGGTGCCTTCGTCGCTACATCGCGCCATATTCCTCACCAACCACCTCATAAGCTTTGCCTCACCATCCCACACAAAAGCTCTCTCATTATCTCTCCATTCACGCACCCAACACTCCCCCCGAACACACCCATCACCGGCTTCCTTCCCCGACTCCAACGGACCACCACACACCTCCACACGCCACGAATCCACCGCCAACACACTCCATGTCCTTCGGCGAAGGTCCTAGGCTAGTTTAACTTGGCCGTAAGGCCGTATTTATGTTTTTTAGGTCTCATCGTTCACAGTCGCCACCGCCATTAACGACTGACGTGTTCTTTGAGCTCGAGACCGTGCACGTCCCAGGCGCCGCTTCCAGGTTGCGCGGAGTCACCCAAAGACCACTCCCAGGTGGTCAATTGGGAGTTTCAACGGCCCTTCAGATGCCAATCGAGGACTCCTTTCCGCTGCAACAGCTGCTCTATGCAAAGTGGAAGGTAGGACATTTGGTCCCATCTCGGAAACAAGTGAAGAGGCGGGGCACGCATAAGTTGATTTTGTGTTGTAGGCATATCGCCTCAACACATGGGGATGAGGTCCCCTCTCGCCCGACACTTGCCTCGTCCATGACACTACTCACGCAGGTCTGGCGTTCACCCGATTACCCGCCTAAGCCTACTCTCACACCTCGGCTGCCATTCACGACCGGCAACCTTGGTCCCAGGTGCGCGTATGCCCGTTTACCAGATAACCTGGACATTGGCCTTGGGAAGGCTGGAAAAGAGGAGGAAAACCAGAGAGAGAATGGAAAGAGAGCGTAGGGGCAGGGGGTTTTGCTTTGTTGTGGATTGGCTAACACTTAGCCAATTTCATAAGATTACCTCCCTCTGTGCGTGAAGAATAGAAGCCAAAGAGGGAAGAAAAGAAGAAGAAACGGAGAAAGAAGAGAAGGCTGAAGAAGAAGCACAGTGCCCTCTTGGCACTGTAGCAGGGCTAACTTAAGCCGTCTGATTAAGTGCCCCATCGTCTAATGAAGTGCACTGTGCACTAAAGTTTGCATGGTTGAAACTGTTTATTTATTTAGATGATTAAGTAATTATTATATGTGTATTTAAGCTAATAATTGGTGATTCAAATCACAATTATTTTGTCTTAGATAACTTTTTGCCTCAATAGATTCTTGATATACTCATGTGCTACATTGAATATTAGTTTTGAGTAATTGTTATCATTAATTGTGCTCATTTACATTATTGATTGAGATTAGTGTGTGAATTCCTATTTGCTCCCAGCAAACAACCTCGGATTTTCAACTTCTAGTTATAAATTTTATTTGTTTTTAGCATTGATTCAAACTGTACTACAATGCGATGATTTTAAAACTCATTTCAGAGCGATAAACAACATCCTCAGGGAAGGTGGTTGTAGGTGGTGGTGTTCGGTGTAGGTCGTGAGTGGGCGAATTGAGGAATCGATTTAGGGGTTTTGTGTGGGGATGAGCGGCGAAGCTTGTGAGGGTGTTGGCGAGGCATGTGGTGAGGTGGAGCAACGAGAAAACCTTGCCAGAGGTGTAGCCGGAGATGGAGACGAAGGTGACGTATGGTGGAGTCGAGGGGTCGAAGCAAGGTTTAAAAGAGAGGGAAGGATAGTAGAGGGAAAGGGGAACACAACTAGCTTAATCTAACCATATGAAAGGGGAGGATCTCCACGTCGGTGTGATGGCCGGACATGGGGAAGACGAATTCTCTGGTGGGTAAAGCGGCGACAATGAGGGGAGGTAGGCAGCGCTCGTGAGTATTGCCACGAGCGGAGGAGCTTGGGGATGAAGTTCCCGCTAGCTATTGTCTGTGATGGCAAGCAAAGAAGGTGGTCAAGGAGGGTCATTGATGTTGGTGGAGACGGAGGGCGAGGAGAAGAGAAGGGGATTTCGACCTCCAAAGCAAGCTAAGGAGCACGACCTTGCATTGTGGGTCCTTTTATCAGGTTCAGGGGGTCATTCCAAGCTTGAAAACCAAGCTTGGAAGCTTGGAGCTTTTGTGAAATAGGAAACCCATAAATCCAAAGGGTTTGCATTAGGTTTTGGGATAGAATTAGAGCCCAAGATGTGGCTCAAGTTGAAGAGGATCTTCTTAGGAGTCCTTTTAATTTTGGAAGAGATTGGGCGCGAAATCAGGGAGATCTCCTTGATTGAAGGTCGGCTGTAGGTGTGTTCACATGGAAATGGTGGTAGGGACCTAAATGCAAAGAAGATGACAAAGTTAGGGGTGTTCGCAATATATTTTGAAAGCTGAGGGACTACTTGAGAGGAGTCAGACTGGACTAAAATTCAAACTAGGTCAAGATGATCTTTGATTGGACCCAAATTTTGGCACAAACCTAATTTGGATTTAAGGAATCTGATGGTGAAGTCGGATTTTGGTTTTGACTAAGTTTGACTGGTCAATTTGCGTAGAAACCCAAATTAGTGCAACTTCTTATCTAAGACTATTTTAGGTCAAAATAGGTTCAAATGGTCAAATCAAAGATACCAGACCTTATAGAATATTTTCCTATGAATTTTATAAGGTTTAGGTGAATTTTATCTTGACCAAAACCTCATTTAATTAGGTAAGTCTGAAATTAGTGTTTTGGATGTCCGTTAATTCTTGAAATGCGTGAAAATCTATTTCTGTCTGCATGGACCGTCTTGTTAGTCACTAATGCTCATTTAACCTTAGTTTAAGCCCTAAAAAAATCCTATGATTACTCTGCATTTATGATAGGATGTAAAAACTACAAATTTAACCCTGATTTAATGTATTCTTCTCAGAAAGGATATGCAATGAATTAGACTCTTTGGCAGTTATGTAGGAGCAGTTATCAATTGATTCTACCTAATTAAAGCTAATTATGGTTGATGATGACGTTATCATCAGGTAGTAATGTGGAAGTTCACGTCGAGAAGTGCTCCGGTAGGAGGAGGAAGAAGAGAATGGGAGAGCCGGCATGGCAGAGTCCTATTCTTCTTCTCCTCACATTTGGAGACAGAAGAGTGGTCCCGAAGTGGGGGTGACAGAGGGAAAAGGAAGGAGCCTATCAAGGGTCCCAATACGCCTTCTGCTAAGTGATCGATTGGTTTTCGCTTTACTGAGAGGATAAAAATAAAAATGTGGTTCATTGTTGTATTTCTCATAGTGGAAAACCTCCAATCAAAATATCAATATAATCTAACTACAAGAGTTACGTCATATCCACAAAAAGGAACAAACCAAATAAACTCACACATCTGTTGTTTCAATATCTGAAAATGATGGATAAAACCATTGCCCACAAAAATAATGTAAAGCTAAGAGAGAGTTAGGAGAGAGAGAGAGAGTAGGAGAGAGCACATGAGAAGGAGGGCAATAAAGTAAGAGATAAATGATTGAATACTGCTTGTCAATCCAAAAATCAAAGGAAAACTAATAAGGAGTGCACTAGTGAGAAATACGGGAGGAGATGGCATGTGCAAGGGAGGGCAAGGGCCGGTGGCGTAAGTAGCAATTGAATGACCTGCGACAATCGTCAAACAATCACAATAAAGCGCTATTGTCGTGTTTTTATCTCCAGTAACGGTGCCAAAAATATTATCGTCAACCGACTGATTTGTAATAAAAAAGGATTTTAAATGTCGTTGTTGTAGTATATGTGTTACAGATGCAAACCGATGTTGCGTCAATTTTGTTTATTTACTATTTTTACTGGTTTGTTTCCAAGTCATTCACTGGGAGGCAGTTATTGATATACATCACTCTTTAAGTCCAAAAATATTCTTTTATTCCAAAAAATTTTAATTTTATTTATAAAACGAATGAATGAATCAAATAATGAAAAAAATTGTTAATTATTTACAAAAGAATCAATTAATATGTATTACAATGCCTGAAACATATGTACAACAAACAGGCATCAGAAACTGACTACTACTATGCTATGTTAATTATATACAATTACTATAAGTAATACCTAAGTATAGGTACAAAAGTAATTAATAATATCTACTATACTAAATTATATTAACATACTAATATCTATAGTAACATATTTTAAATATGCAGTAACATATATATACATCGCTAAAACCGTAGTAACATATTTACATAACATAAGGCAAAATAGCTATCTATATTAACATACAAATATATATACAGTGACATATATATTTGTCACTAAAGCTCTAATGTTATTTATATACATATATAAGAGCTCAAACAAGTATCTACTCATACTTTTCTGTTATATTTATACATACATACATATACATATACATTGTTATATACATTTATATTATTTACTTAATTTGTATTATTTGTATGCATATACCATGCATATACACACACACACATACACAGAAGCGCACACGCACACACACACTTAATCACGGCCTCTCAACACTTAGCTACAGGAGCGACCTTCACTTGCTCTCTTCTCTTCTCTTCTCCTTCTCACACAGCCAAATTTAGGTCGTCCTCTCTTTCTCTTAGATGTCTACAGTTCAACTCAAAAATTAGGTTTTGAAGTGAGAGAGCCGGCTACTTTCGAGGGATACACAGCATCCAAGAGGGTGGGACTAGACCTCTTCTAGCGAACCAACCCTAATTCATTTTAGATTAATTTTTCTCTTTTTCGAGGCACAATATTAGGCCCATATAGGCCTGCTACAGTGTGTGGCCCCCGGCCCACCACTATAAACAAACATCATGCTCATTCAAATGTCCGATAATATGTTCTTGGGTAATGGGATGGTAATGGGTACGCTGTGCGCTGTCGACTTTGTTGCCTGTGGGACGGATTCACTTTATCTCTCAACGGCTGAATAATTAACAATAGCATTATTTAAGACATTAAACATGATTTTGATCATTAATTTCATTAAAATAGCATGTTGGATAGTTAATTTAATTCACAATAATAGCTAACAAAAGAATTTAACAAAAGATTACAAGCAATTCTAGTTGAATTAAAACTCCATTTTTGTACATGAATGTACATGAACTCCTACATCACCATAAAGCAAGTCAGCTCTATGAATCCTTGAATAAACCTAAATCTCAGCTAGTTAGTGGCTGAAAAATGCAGAATAGTAGCATTTTCAAGTGCGACCAAATCTCAATAGCAGCTGCTGAACAGAGATAAAGTGTTGTAGCCACTGCTACAACTGAATCAGATGAAGTCTTAACAAATCAAATGGTTTAAGTTAGCTATTTGTCAATGAAAGTCAGCAGATGTACAACTACTACAGTATGAAACCAGATCTGAGCTCAATGTTGGACTGGTTATACATTAACTCAGCCCTATTTGATTTATCCATTTTAAAAATCAAATCTAAGTTGATCCATTCATTAAAACCATAAGTCACGTTGCACTTTGAAAATGTGAGAATCAAATTCTCAGAAATCTCGAGATGAAGATAAAACTTCGAATGCATAAGATTACTCTTTCCAAACTGTAGAGAAATCCTTCAAACTCAGATTTAACCTTGAAATCTCGTTCATCACCCCAACTCAATGACAAAAGTGCTAGAGCCTCAAACCCATGTGGTAATTCTCCTTGGCTCTAGCATCTCAAAATCCATTTGAAAATAGTGATTTAAAGAGAAATTGGGTGTAAGCATATTCGATGATTAACGTCCAATTCAAATTGCTTAAACCCATCTCAACGGAACATAATAGGACTCAACTTGCTCATTCAAATCAAATTAACCTTGATTTCAATCAAATAATTCCCAAATCAGCAGGCACAATGAATCTGATGTAAATGCTCAAATTGATTCAACTCAAATCAGATTGGGGGGTCATTGTGAATTCATGGAGTGTGTAGGAGACCCCCAAGGTGAATTTTAGCGCTCAATCAGATCTAAATGCTATGGAGCATCAGATCTGATTGATGCTTCAATGGGTAGGTGAAATGCGATTAAAATTTCCAGGGAAATCAGAAGGTGATCGTAAGATGGAGAGGGAGTTGTATGAATCAACGGAAATGTATGCAAAAAATCATCTCTCTGATTTGAATTGATCAAAGTGGGCAAAGTCGTTCTAGGATAATTCTACTCCTAACTAATCTAAAAAGCAGTAAACACTATCTAGAAAGCAGTAAATCTAATCTATAAAAATAATAAATCTATCTACTCAGAAGAATGAGGTCCCTGGATTCACAATGGGTTGCTGTGGCGACGAATGGGGATGCGAGTATCTCCAACAAGGAATGAGGTCCCTGGGCTGCAACTTTTTCACTACAATGACGAAGTTGAGGAGGGAGAACTACCCTGTCCTTGGCGGTCAACGAAGGAGGTAGAAGTACTGGAGACATGGATGAAGGAATCGACTCAGGGTGGAGGGAGCTCGATGGCGTGTGCACAAGCTCTGGAGGTGCTTAAGTAGCTGAGGGAGTGAATCAGAGCACCGCGAGGTGGGTTTAAGTGCGATTAGGGTAAACAGTGGTGATTGGAAGGATGATGTGCGGGAAGCTTTAATTCAAATCACAACCGTTGGATGAGATCTGACACAGGTGGTGATGCCATGCGCGGATGTGTGTGAAGGATCGATTTGGATCAGCCATTGGATCAAGGTTTGAGATGTTCTTGCGGTAGTGCACTGCCGCGCAGTAGGTGTGTTGGCAAATTGTAGGGAAGCCCTCTAAAGGTGAAATGGTGTAAAGTTTAGAAATAAACCCATTAGTGGAGAAATATGCAGTAGTGAGGTCCTTAAGTGTTGCAAAGAGGCCCCTATGGGTTTTCAAAATGGTCCTTAAGACTTTTAATGTGAATACAATTTATGTACTAAGGACCTATATGTAAAACTCTAAATGGAAGGTCCTAGTGTTCAAATGCAACCAAGTTTTTATTGAAGCCCAATTGAACATTTAGGAAGTTGATTTTTCTTTCAATTTGATCTTTTGAACCCAAATGTGTGTTCAATGTGCAATTGGATCATCAAATTACATCTTTGAATAGCATATCTCAATTTATGACCTAATGTTACGTTTTTAACACAAATTTGCTGTTTTAGGTCATTTCTGTTAATTCCCATACTTAACCCATTTCATGTGTTAATTATGTAGTGTTTAACCTAGTTTCTATGATGAGCTATGATGAGCCACACCTCATTAAGCAGTTGGTTGGCATGCAGTGGAGGAGCGTCGGGGTGCGGTTGTCGCACTGGTGGTGGTGGCATGGGCGATGCTGGCTAGAGGTGATCGGTCGATAGCGTGGGAGGGGCCAATGGCGAGGAACTCGTGGGTGGCAGTGGAGGTGCATCGAGCAGTAGCGTGGACAACAGTGGCACTACAATGGACGATGGTGCTTAGGTTGGAGGCGAGAACGGGTGTTGAAACAAGGAGTCATGAGTCGAAGGCGCAATGGAGTTGGCAGACTATTGGGTTCGTGGGAAACAGGGGAGAAAGGTGGAAAATGAAGGAGATGAAGAAGATGAAGAGGAAAGGGAAAAGGAGGATGTTGGTGGGCGTATGCACTCTGTCACAGTGCACACGCGTTCGATATGGAGGAATGGAGATGGCATTCATGGAGGTACGCCGTGCACACTATGTCCATGGTGCAAGTAAGAGGCCATGATGTAGGCTAGGTGTGTACGAGAATGGAGCCCCCTACCTCTTTTTGGTAGTCGCCCCAACCAATCCCTTGATTCAAGGGATCGATTTTGAATTCTTTCCAAACTTAGGTAATGACCAACATGGAATGTTGGTTGGTATGGTGGACGGCTAACAATTGCTTGCATGGAAGGCTTTCTCACGAGTTAATCAAGGTGGTGTGCCCAACATGTGTGGCATCTTGCAAAGATGCCCTCCCTTGTGTTGAATTTGGCTCTCACATCCAAGACAATCAATCTCCACTTGCATACATCAAATTAATAAATAAAAATATGCAATCAAATGTGAATTAAGCATTGATATTTCCATATTTATTTATGTTAATTAGTGCCTAACTAATGTTAGTCTAAGGGTGATTTGGGTTAGATTGCACTCAATTAGGTTAGATTAGTCATTTTAGATTATTCTGTAAAGAATGCATACTTGTGGGCTTTTGTGCAAATTTTCCTACAATCGTATCTAATACATTGATGTGTTTATTTTTATATGTGTAGGTACATAATTTTAGGTTGTTTGGAGAAAGGATTAATAGACTTTCTGAGTTGAACTCACGTGGAAGAGGACTGAGCCTAATTGGTGGACCTATTTGGAAACCCAATTAAACTTAACCCTAGCCTAATTAGGAATCCAAATTTCCCAACCCATGACCTAACCTATGAACCCAATTTCCCACACCATAGGGCCAACCATAGACCTCAAATCCTAACCTATTTGCTTGACCAAAGTAGATCCTATCCTTTCCTAAAAGAACCTATCCCTTATCCCTAGAAAACCTAATCCTAACCCAACAAATCTTATTTGGCTATTCCTTTTATCCTTAAATAAAAACTATGTTGGATGGTCAAAATACACTATAATTTATCCACCACTAGATCTAAATCTTAGGGTCCTAAATTGCCTACCTAAATCTCTATCTTAGAACCCTAAACCAAATCCTATTCCTAATCTTAAACTTAATCTCGAAATTTTTAACAACATGACACTTATTTAGTATTTTGGCCATAAATTTTTCATTTCAAATCCAAATTGAGTGATTCAAGTTGTGTTGGAAAGCTAATTTCAAGGGCTACAAATTTGCTTCAATGTACAACTTGAAATTTGAAATATAAAGAGGCCAAAAATTTCGATAGAATCACAGCCCTCCATCTTCCTCTCAAAGCCATCCTAGCCCTCCATCACTTCCAACAACACCTAACCTATTCTATCCATCTATTGCTTCATCATATCCCTTAATTCCTAGACTCTTAATCCTAGCACTTTATTTTCGTGATCCAAGGCAACTTGGATTGACCAATCACAAGTCTTCTTGACCTTTATATGAACACCCTAGTTTCCCCCCTTAGGATCATTCCTTTCCACTTAAAAATAGATCCACCAACTAGAAATAGTCCTCTACTTCTTCCCTCTCCCCTTGTAGTCCTTGGATGCGCCTTCACATTCAACATCCATGCCATTACTCCTGACTTCTCCTTTGAAGCCCATAGTTTTATATTTTATTTTTCTAGTTCTAGTTGTAATATATAGATTTGCTTTTAGAAACATTCTTCTAGTTGTAATCTGAGTTCTATTTGTTCTGACTCTCTATAGCAATAAAGTTCTAGTTCATTTTCAACTTGTTTTCTAGTTGATCACTTCCTTTCAGATCTTCTATTAGGTCTAGTAGTTGCGTGTTCTTAATTCTAGCCAATTTTATTTGCATTCTAGTAGTAGCAATCTCATAGCCAAATTTGTTTTCCTGTTTCTTAGTATTTAGGAAAGTGAATTAGTCTACTAGCCTCCCTACGAATGACTCGGACTCCCACATTTTTATTTGAAAAATCTTACAAGTTCGATTCAATTTACAAATTTCAAAAGCTTCTGTATGCATTTACTACGACGAAAAGTGAATTTTCGCAATCATCTCTGCGTTCAGAACAAGCATAGAGAAACATAATAACTTCACATGCAGATTAAGTGAATTAATACTCAAGGCCTAAGTAAATAGGGACCCAGGAAATGCAATTAAATTGTACTTAGGTGATGAGATGTGGCTCATCATAGTTAAAATGTTAAAGTTAAGCTACAAACTAAGTTAAACACTATCAAATTAACATAATAAAAGAGTTAAGTGTGGGAATTAAGGTAAATGACCTAAAATACTAAATTTTGTAGGTTCTAATGGAGGGGGGTGAGATTTGCGTGATACTAAATAATGCGAAGATATAAATGAACAATCTCACAAAATGCAATCACACAAGAACACAAAGGATTTTTAGGTGGAAATCTAAACCTGGGTAAAAACCACTACCTCAGCCTCTCGACTTAGGATTTCCCAAGCGATCTAGTCGATCAAATCCACTATTCGAACTACTTATACGAGGGTAGTTCAACTGCAATACAACCACGGTACTTTGAGCTAAGGGTAGCGTACCTCAAATTACTTCTCTTCATGAGGAGTATTTTATCTCGCTATGGAGATAGAAACTCGCAAAGCGAATACCTAACCAAAAATAAAATACAAAAACAAATACCTATAGAAGCACAAAGTAGGGATGAATCTATGCTACTATAGGCAAGAAGGACTTCCCTAATACGGAAGAGATTCAACATGAATTCAACAGAGTTTCGATGCTCTCAAGTGTATGGAATAAGGCTTGGAGAGCAAGATCACTTCTTGATGATTTCCTTTCTTTTCCTTGACACAAATGATGAAAGTAGTGTATCTTTGGTGTATATAGCTTAGGAAGGGTCCTCTCCTATTTATAGAGGTCCTAAGAAGTGTTCGGAAGGCTTAGGAAGCCTCTTATAGTCGTTGGGAACAAGGCTCGAGAGATTGGGCTAAAATCCCAATGAAATCAGGGTCATTATGACTCTGATAGAGTTATCTGACATCTAATATTCGGGTTAGACGTCTGATGTTAAGTTTGGAAGTCTGCTTTGAGGGGTTAGAGTCCCTGATCTTATTGGATCAAAATATGGATCTAGGACGTTTGATGTGCCATTATATCACGTTTGGCACTAAAATTGGATGTATAATAATAGGTGGGTTTGTTCTTGTTTTGACTAGATCCAAACAGGGTTCTAGATCTTAAGGGTCAGATGACAGACTGGATGTCTGTCATAAAGTCTAGACATCTGTAAGCTAAGAGAGTTGTTTCCAAGGAACCAACGGTCGGATATGGGTCTGATATCCTTGAATTTGGGTCCAACATCTCTTTATTAGATGTTTGGACACCTCTACAGACCTTTGGAAATAATATAAATATAATCATAATGTAATCCTCGAATATATTCTCCTGACAGACTAGCGGTCTTTTAATTAGATGTCTATCAAGGATCCTCATACGTTGTCTAAGAGGTCAGGATTATGGGCTAGTCGTTTGAAAGTAATGATCAGATAACTCTAAATCCAACTTAAGTATTTGGATATCTGTACAAACTATCAGATGTCTTAGAGTCCATAATCAGACATCTGAGGTCAGTATCAGACGTTTGATAAAGTTGTCTGATTTCTATAGTAATTTTTTGATTCTATTCTAAGGTTTGCCTAAGTGTCCTAGTGATGGAATAGTGTTTCTAGGACTAAGGTATGTTATTTTGGGGCTCTTTAACAATGTATCTAAGAAAGTAAAGAGCAAACAAATAACGAGTACAAATACAAAGATAAAAGGACATATATCCTATTCTTCTTGTCTTCAAGCTCTCGCTTCACATGAAGCTCTGTCTCTTCTATTCCTCCATCAAGCTCTTTCAATCCGCCATGGATGCGAGGTTGAGCTCCTTCACACTTGAATCCATTTGCATTATTCCTGAAACCTTAAACTCAATGCAAATGTTAAATACCAAGTGTTTTGTTACAATCAAAATCAACGATCATGGTGCCCTTACATAAACAATCTCCCCCTTTTTGATAATGACAAAATCATAACTAATAATAAAAAAATTCTCCCCCTTTTTGATATTATCAAAAAGGTTTAATTAATTTTAATCATTTATCCTATGCTCCCCTTTAATACATGCTCTTCTAATTTGGGTTAACTCCCCTTTTTGACATAATAAAATAAGAACAACATTCTCTGTCTTTTGTCATAACAAGATAGCTATTCATTTTATCCATTAACTCCCCCTTTCTAATGGAAATAGCTATATTCATTTTTAAAATCTCCCCCTTTTAAATTGAATGAAAATTTTCTCCCCATTTTTACAAGAGTCTAAACATATAAGAAATGTTTATCTATCTCCCCTTAATGATAGACATGTATATGTAAATTTTTAACACCCCCTATCTAGATGCTATTTATTAAAAACTTAGTGTAAAGAGATTTACCTCACTTACCATGGCCAATAAAATGGCCCTTGAGGTGGATGCCAAAACTGATGGAGCTCCCATTCGAAATTTGGAGGTCTGGGTATTAGTGCCGGTCTCCAAGTGAATGGTTGACGTATGATGGTTCGATCATTCATTCATCATCTCGTCTGTTTTCTCATCTTCTTCCTTGGTCTACTTTTTAGTCCTTCCAATTCGAGTTGACATTCTTAAGCTTGTAGGTTCAATCTTTCATATTGTAATCTCCTTTGAAACCTATAAAATAAGATTCAAGTTCTCTTTTCGGTATCCAAGTTAATTTGGATCTAGATTTGTTAATGGGTCTCCTTGAAGGAGAGTCTTTCTCAACCTTTTGTTTAGAGCTAACTTTTTCATTAGAAAAAATTTATAATTTATTGATCAAATTATTAGAGTTTTCCCTAAGACATGCAAGCTCTTTTTCCATAAAGATCATTTTGATTTTCAAGCTAGAGATTTTAGATTTGAGTAATGTGTTCTCTTCAATCAATTTTGGTTTCTCTAAGATTAGTTCAATATTATCTAAAACAAGACTATTCTTTGCAAATTTGATTGAATCAAAAGAGGCATTTAGATCTAAATCTTCAGCAACAAGATTATCTAATTCAATTTTTAAGGTCCTAGATTCCTTTTTCAAAATTTTATTCTCTACTTTCAAAGCTTTACTCAAAACATAAAGTTCCTCCAAAGCTTCTTGCAACTCATTAATAGAAAAAGGGTTTACCTCCTCATTGTCAGAGTTCTCATCCTTACTTCTGCTCTTCGCAATTTCCATGAGACCACGGCACACAGTTTCATTCTTTTCTCTGGGATCTTCTTCTTCTTCCTCCTCCGAGGTCAAATCATCCCAAGTGGCTTGGAATGCTTTCTTTTTATATCTCTTCTCCTTCTTCTCCTTTTGAAGAGGGCACTCGATCTAATATGCCCCTTTTTGTTGCAATGATAGCAACAAGTTGGACTTTCCTTCTCTTTCTTCTCCTTCTTCTTTGATTTCTGAAACTTAAGAAACTTGACAAATTTGTTAGCTAAAAGTTGAAGTTCCTCGCCATCGAAACTTACCTTGCTATTCGAAGCAGCTTTAAAGGTTATGCTCTTTCTCTTTGGCTCTGGTGTCTCCTTTTTTTGCTTGATCTTTGTCTCATAGGCCATGAGATTGCCTAAGAGGTCATTCATGTTGAGGTCCTTTACTCGGTTGGCCTCTTCAATGGTGGTGACCTTTTGTTCCCACTGTGATCCAAGGGAATGGAGAAGCTTTGCTTGAAGCTCTCCCCTAATAAAGGTCTTCCCTAAAGCCTTTAAATTGTTCACTATAAGAGTGAACCTTGTAAACATCTCACTCAAAGATTCATTACGTTTCATAACAAAAGATTCAAATTCTTAAGATAAAATATTGATTTTAGAAGCTTTTACCTTTGAGGTGCCCTTGTGAGTTACCTTAAGTGTATGCCATACCTCGTATGCGATGGCGCACTGCAAGATGCAGTTGAATTCTTTCGAGCTCAATGCACAGTATAACACGTTCATCATTTTTGCATTGAGAGATAACTCTCGACTTTGTTGTTGAGAATATCCTGCCTTAGGCCTCTCCGAGATGACATGTGGCAGTTTGCACCATTTCCATATCGTGTAGTCATTCGCTTGAAGCCATGTCTTCATCTAGAGCTTCCAATATGGGTAGTTGCTCCCATCGAAGAATGGCGGGTAGGTAGTGGATTGTCCCTCAGATGGTCTTATCGCGAACAAGCTCCCCTCCATGCTTGGATCTTCGCCGATGTGTTACGCCGATGATGTGAGACCTGTTCTAATACCAATTATAGGTTCTAATGGAGGGGGGTGAGATTTGCATGATACGAAATAATGTGGAAATATAAATGAACAATCTCATAAAATGCAATCACACAGTTACACAAATGATTTTTAGGTGGAAACCCAAACTTGGGTAAAAACCACCACCTAAGCCTCTCGACTTAGGATTTCCCGATCGATCTAGTCGATCAAATCCACTATTTGAACTACTTAAACAAGGGTAGTTCAACCTCAATACAACCATGCTACTTTGAACCGAGGGTAGTGTCGTTGGAAAACGTGCAAGTGTAATTTGTGCGTTGTAGCACGCGCTTACGACATCAATTTTAAAAGAAGAATCGAACATGAGTACGAGTGTCGAGCACAAGGAGGCATGAAATTGGATCAGTTAATTGCTTTAATGTCACATGATATTTGTTTGGTTTGCTTGCGAAAAGAGAATGAGAGAGAGGGAGAGGGAGAGAGTGTGGTAGGGCTAGAGATTCATGATAAAGATATGATAATTGCTAACTATGCATGAAATCAAGCAAGATGATAATATATTGCAAAAGGTAGAATCGTCTTACAACTATAATGCTAGAGGAAAGCTTAAAACAACATAAACATTAAACTAAAGACTAAATGCACAAATGGAGAGGCGAGGCAGCCACGACGATTGAGGGGCTTCCATCGGTGGCTCGACAGCTCCAAGACCTTGCTTCAAAGCTCTATGGAGGTGGGGCATGTGCTTGGTAGAAGATAAGAAGAGATAGATGCCCATGAATGGAGGGGTGTAAGCCTTTTTATAGTGGAAGAAAGGTGGCCAAAATAGGTATCGCACCATTAGTGACAGCCAGGATGTCGCTGTATGCTAGCTACAAACATTGCTGTAGGCTAGCTCACCTGCCCGATGTCCTCTGTGCACGCATGAACAGTGGCCGCGCGGGGGCGATTGATGAGAAGCTCATCATGGTCTCTAATTTCCCCTAATTAACTAGTCTTTCTAGTCAATTAGCTAGAAATATGTAAATATATGGGTTAATTATTAAATAAGGGAAAAAGGACCTTAAAATAAGTTAAAAATGCTATATTATCATCCAATTAGTATTATTAATAATTTAATTAATAATTGGACTCGAAATATTATTAATAATTCATTATTATACTAGTTTAAGTATAATATATACCTAAGTATGTAATAACTTAAGTAACCTTTCTTAATTAAATAAATTAATTTAAAAAGGTCAAAAATGTAAATGCAAGGTCTAAATATAATAATCGTCTTATTTATAATCATATATAAAAAGTTGAAAAGGATTTAAATTAAAATAAACCTTGAAAACCTGAGTTTACATTTTAGTCCTTAAATTTTATTTCAATTGGGTCCTTCATTATTCATTTAGGTCCTTAGTTTCCACTACGAACAAGTCCCTGAAACTTTTTCTTCTTTCCTTCTTCAACCGTTTGGACGGCTGACGACAGGAGGTGCGTCCACCTTCTGATCACCGCTCATCCGACGTCATTCCTCCTCCAAGCTCCTGGAGCTTGTGCTCACCATCTCTTTTTCATCCACCGGTCTGGATGATACTAAAATCCTATTTTAGGGTTGGAGATAACCTCACCGGCATCGGAGAAGACGCCGGTGGTTACTCCACTCCTAGCCTTTTCTCCGTCCAAATTCAACCTCCGTCTCAGTTGCCGCCACCTATAAATACCCCTCCACACCCTTGATTTTCACCAAGTTGGCTCCCTTCCCACTTCTTCACTGAGCTAACTTCAATAGGCTATTCTCTCCAAACTCCGGCAAATTTCCTCCACCTCATCTATCTTCCTCCATCCATCTTCGATAGCTTTGGACCTCTGCCGAAGTCAGCCGAGTCTTCTGACACAAGTGCTGAGTAGGAGCTCCTCTGCTTCACCTCACAACTGCCCGCCGGACTCTTTCACCAACCCTCTGATTTCCTCCTCCGTTATGAGCCATCGACGGAGATCTCCTATCCCCTTCGTCCAGGTAACAGTAGATTAGGTAGGTAGATTAGTTAGGATAGTTAGTTAGGTAGATTAGGTAGTGTAATGTTAAATTTCGTACTCCTCTTCCTCAACTCCGGTGAGCTCCTTGAGCTTGTCAGGAGCAATTATTTTGTCTTTTTAAGTCACCGTTCACCTTCTCACACTTTCCATGAACATTTCTATCATTTTTAATTACTGAATGGATCATCTAATCGACTAATTCACCTCCACCTCCACCAACTACTCTTGCTGTCCATGGCAACAGTAGTTGAGCTATTTCCACCTTCACTGGGTCCTCCACCATTTATTCATCACCTAGGGGCCCTAATCCTCACTTTAATTTGAATAATTACCCCCTATATCTTAAACGCCCAATTTTAATTAAGCTCCTGAGCTCGCTGTCAATGGCGGCTTAGGATAAGTTTAAATCATTAATTAACTACATATATATCATCACAAATATCTGTTGACTTATTTCCTCCACTCAATTGAGTGGGAAAACAAGTCCTGAACCTAATCCAATCAGATCTTGTGTAAAATGAATTCACTATTTAATCTTCATTTTAATGGACAATTGACGAAATTTATTTGTTCCTAAGGTTCCTTGTGACCTCAAGAAGCTTTTTGAATCGTTAATGGCATAGTTCCACATTATCTGTATACATTTCACCTTTTTCTGGACTCATCGGAGCTTCGGTGAGCACTAGCGAGTCAAAACAAGCTCTTCAACCTGTTAAACTTAGTGTGAAGCTTCAGAACTCTAATTTGAGGTTCACTGATTATGCTGAGGTAGTTTCTTTGAGGTTTTAGTGTTTGGAGTTTCTATTAGGTCTTCGTCTTCTCCAACTCCGGTAGAGTTGGAGATGATTGACAATTAGGTTAAGTCTTGTTTGAAAGGTCTGAAAGCACCGGTGCTGTGCCTTGAGTTCATTTCCATAAGTCAACCATTGTAACAAACATTGCTTTGTCCTGACGAACAAACTCCTTTTCAAGCTCAGGCGAGAGGCCTGGAACCCTAGGAACCTTAGTTGAATCATCTTTCTACGGGTCTGAATCTGTTCCTGTGATTGAAGAGAAGTTACTTTAGGCTTTAATTTCATCTAAAAAGGTTAAACTCAGAAAGTCAAAATTCTAGGCTAAGCTAACTGGTCAAATTAAAGTCTAATCCTTGGATTTTGGATTCAAACAGATAAATTGAGGAATTCAAATTGTTGTTGGAATGATTGTGAATGATTTAGATAAGATTTGAATGAGCTCTGATCAACTTTTTGGTAGAAATTGAATTCTGTTCAGTTTGGGTTGTTTTTGAACCTAAACTGACGATAGTGGATTTTTAATGAAATTTAGATGAAAAACCTACCCAAATGGATTCATAACAACTTCTAGTGGTTGTTTGAATTGATTAATTAGGTATATAGTTGTCTGTTAGGACCTTTCAGAGTTTGAATTGAAGTTCTCACGCTCCCTGAGAAGCTTTTAGCTTCTGCACCTTTCCTGAAGCTCCTGAGAGCTTATTTCCTTCATCAACAGCTGCGGAATTAACCTCTGAATCTACTTAACACTTCATCTGGAAGTCAAAGTCCAGTCTGTGGGTGCAAGCTAAAATGAACGTAGTCAAACCAGGACCTTCGTCCTTCAAATCAAAGAGCTTAACCTCCCCTGAGTATCAAATTAACACTTCAATTGTGTAGAACGTCTTAAGAGCTTTCTAGCAAGCTTTTATTTGCTTGGAACTGAGCTCTGAGTTGGAAGGAATCGTCGTTTGAAGTTCAGACTGGGAGGGGGAAACTTAGTCCCACCTCGGTAGGATTGGAGCGGCCGAATGAGTGTAAAACTTATTTGTGATATGGACTTCTCAGTCGATAGCGCACGACGTAAGGAAATGAACTGAGAATTGGGTGTGTGTGTGGGCACGTGCGGTGCGCGTGCCCGGGTGTGTGTGCGCTTGTGGGCGTGCGAGTGTGAGCCCGAGAGGGCGTATGCATGGGTTTGGGAGGTTGTGAGCTGGATGGGCTCGAGACTATGCAAATTGGAAATAAATCGAAACTAAATAAACCAATCCTGGACCTAGTAGGGTCTGGTCCCACCCTGAGAGGGGTGCTGTGTATCCCCGACCGGTCCAAGTTGCCAATAAAAAAACCTAATTTTTAGTTGAAATAGATAAACCGGTTCGGTTCAGATGGTCTGCAGGAGTTCTGAAGGAAAGGATGCTAAGGCTTAGAAGAGAGGAGAAGAAGCAAAGGAAAGGAAGAGGAGAAGAAAGAGATAGAGCTCGTAAGGAGAAGGAAGGTTGAACAGGCAAGTGCTAAAGAGAAAAGGCAAAGAAGAGAAGAAAGAAAGAAAAGAAGACTTGTAAGAGAGAGCTCGAGAAAGATTAATAAAAAGGTTAAGAAGAAGATTAAGAAATACGTAAAAAGAAAAGAGAAAGAGAGAGAGAGAAAGGTAAAAGAAGAAGAAGAGAAAGAAAGAGGCCGAAGACAAAGAAGAGAAATTAATGGTTTAATTTCTTGCATATTATTCATTCCTTTTGAGCTTAATGTTGTAATAAGGCATATATCCATTAGTAATACTTTCTATTGCCTTAATCACCTGAAGTAAAAAGAAATAAACATGTTTACTTGTTGTTAAAGAAGATCATTTGTGTAAATGTGTTTTCTTATGGATTTTGCATATTCTTTTAATTTGAAATCATTAAGCAAAATTCATGTTCTTAAAATAAAGTTAATTATATGTTTCAAAAAAAAAAAATAAAGTTAATTATACTTTCTATAAGTAGCTTAGGCTTAATGGTGATTCTAATTAAGATTATACCTCCCAGCAAACGACCTGGACTCAACCAGTTAAAAGAAATAAAATCTAAAATGTTAGGTTAACTTGACCTTATACTACTCAATCGACACAAATTCAAGTTGACATAAGTTACTTTCTTCTGCACATAATTAAGTACAATTAACTTAATTAGCTGTGTTGAGAAAGATGACCAACAGCGATCCGTGTGCACGCTTTCTCAGCCGTCTGACCAAGGATCGATGGCTGAGATCGCACCTTGCCCGCCCTTCAGATCGTGCCCCACTTGCACGTATGATGGTGTGTTGGATCGGACGTTGGATGGGCGCATGCATCAGATGAGTGAAATCGTGCCATGTCGCACCTTCAGAGCCGTTCGATGGAGATCCGACGACCGAATTTCACCACTACTCACGCTCAACGAATTTTGAGCCTCGTGAGGGCTCGAACCCGCATTTGTTGGTCTTGTGCTGAGGCATTAACCAACATGCTACCCCTGCACATTGGTTGAGTTCTTATGCATCTGCCCATGTGCTCTCAGCTGTCCGATCAAGGATCGACGACTAAGATCGCTTGATGAATGAGCACCGGATGAGAGAGGTGAGTTGTGGACGCGTGATGTGCGACATGTGGTTGACTTTGGGTCATTGATCATCAGATCAACGGCCAGAATTTCCCAAACTTTTTGTGGGAGCTATGGGGTCCAATTGCTCATTTGGAACCTATTTTAATATGTACTTGTACAGTAGGTCATTAAACATTAATTCTAAACAATCTTAACATAATATGCATGAAATGTTCCCAAGTCCACTATAATATGACATTAATGCACATGTGCCCTCGAAATTTGACTGTAAATTATATAATTAACACTAATAATTGTAGAGTCATCAAGTAGTGTACCTCAAATCCCTCCTCTTCATGAGGAGTATTTTGCTCGCGATGGAGACAGAAATTCGCAAAGCGAGTACTTAACGAAAAACAAATACAAAAACAAATACCTATAGAGCCACAAAATAGGGATAAATCTATGCTACTATAGACAAGGACTTCCCAAATATGGAAGATATTCGGCATGAATTTGACAAAGTTTCGGTGCTCTTAAGTGTATGGAACAAGGCTTGGAGAGCAAGATCACTTCTTGGTGATTTCCTTTCCTTTCCTTGACACAAATGGTGGAAGTAGTGTATCTTTGGTGTATGTAGCTTAAGAAGGGTCCTCTCCTATTTATAAAGGCCCTAAAAAATGTTCGGAAGGCTTAGGAAGTCTCTTGTAGCTGTTGGGAACAAGACTCAAGAGATAGGGCCAAAATTCCAACGAAATCAGGGTCATTATGACTCTGATAGAGTTATCAGACGTCTAATATTCAGGTCAAACGTCTGATGTCAAGTTTGGACGTCTATTCTAAAGGGTCAGAGTCCCTGATCTTGTTGGATCGAAACAGGGATCTAGGAGGATGCCTGATGTGCCATTATATGACATCTGGCACTAAAATTAGACGTCTAATAAAAGACGGGTTCATTCTTGTTTTGACTAGATCCAAACAGGGTTCTAGATTTTAAGGGTCAAAGGACAGACTGGATGTCTGTAAACTAGGGGAATTGTTTTCATGAAACCAACAGTTGGATATAGGTCAGACATGCTTGGATTTGGGTCCAATATCTCTTTATCAGACGTTTGGACACCTCTATGGACGTATGGAGATAATATAAATATAATCATAACGTAATCCTTGAAGATATTCTCCTGATAGACCAACGATCCTATGATTGGATGTCTGTCAAGGTTCTCAAATGTCATGTAAGAGGACTGGACTATGGGCTGGTCGTCTGAAAGTAATGATCAGAGAACACTAAATCCAGCTTAAGTATTTGGATGTCTATACCAACTATCGGACGTTTGTACAAACTATCAAACGTCTAAGATCAGTATCAAACATCTGATAAGGCTGTATGATTTCTATATTAATTGTCTAATTCTATTTTAAGGTTTGCCTAATTATCCTAGTGATGGAATAATGTTCTTAGGACTAAGGTATGTTACTTTGGGGCTCTTTAACAATGTATCTAAGAAAAGTAAAGAATTAAACAAATAATGAGTACAAATGCAAAGATAAAAGGACATCTATCCTATTCTTCTTGTCTTCAAGCTCTTGCTCCACTCGAAGCTCCATCTCTTCTATTCCTCCATCAAGCTCCTCCAATCCACCATGGATGTGAGCTTGAGCTCCTTCACACTTGAATCCATTTGCATTTTCCTAAAACCTTAAACTCAATGCAAATGTTAATTACCAAGTGTTTTGTTATCATCAAAATCAACGATCATGGTGCCCTTGCACCAACAAATTTGTGCTAAAATGCTAAATTAGGTCACACTTGAGAGATTATTTACCTTAGTATGTAAATGGCTAGATCAATTGTCAATCGAACATCAAAATGAGCTTAATTTCACAAATCAATTGTTGGAATAACTTCTAATATGTTTAAATCATATGCCATAAAAGTTACATTTCATTCTAACTTCATTTGGTCCTCAAATTGCGTGAATTACATTTAGGTCCTTATTACATATTCAATCCTTCACATTTCATACACATGAAATCTGTCAAGGACCTATTTAAGAACCATTGAGGACCTTCTGGTTAGAAAACTTGTCACTTATGGGTTTGACTATAAAACTTCTACCAGTTCACTTTGAGAGCCTCTTTTGCAAATTGCCCGACACACCTACGTATCTCTCTTGGTCTTCATGAAGAGCACAGGCTCTGTGAGTCATTCATTCTTTGATCCATCAGATCAACGGTGGATCTAACTCCTACCTATTGGTGCAAGGGCACCACGACCATTAATTTTGATGATAATAAAATATTTGTTATTTAACATTTGCATTGAGTTTAAGTTTTCAGGATAATTGCAAATGGTTACAAGTGTGGAGTAGGAGTTCAATCTTGCATTCCTGGCGGATTGGAGGAGCTTGATGGAGGAGAAGGAGCTTCGCATAGAGCGAGAGCTTGAAGACAAGAAGATGAAGAATAAGATAGAAGTTCCTTTTTTCATTCTAAGTATTTGTCTTTTTGTTCTTTGCTTACTTAGATCATTTGTTAAAGAGACCAAAAGTAACAAAAAGTAGTTCTAGGAACACATACACAACCCTAGGATACTTAGACTTCTCATAGAGAACTTAGAAAGCCAAAGTAGGCACCGGACAACTTGATCAGACGGCCTATCTAGATATCAGATGTTTGATCTTAGACTTTAAGACGTCTGACTATTTGATCAGACGTCCAAAACACGTAGGCTGGAAACCCACTCTTTGTCTGCCAATTTCAGACGTCCAGCCCTTAGTCCTGGCATCTTAGAAGATGTCCGAGGACTTTGCCAGACGTCCAACTAGAGGACCGTTGGCTTGTCAAACTTAATCGTTGAGGATTAACCCTTAATATGATTTACATCTACTTTCAGACGTCCGTAGTTCATCCCAAACGCCTGATAAATAGACGTTAGGCTAAGATCTGATTCTAATCACTTCTTGTTAGACGAAATAGGAATTTGAGCCTTAGGAAATCCATTCTCTCAATGATTTTTGTTTTCAGACGTTCAGACATATTGTCAGATGTCTGATCTGTCGTCTGTGCAGCTTTATGCTAGAACCTTGTTTCGATCATGTGAAAATAGGAAAGAAACCCTCTTAGGATTAGACGTCTGATTATAAGCCTAGGCGTCTTATAATTGAATCTTAGACGTCTGCCTTGATCCAACTCAATCCAGATCTTCTACCCTTCTAGATCATACGACCGATCCATAGATCAGATGATGGCCCAAACGTCTGACCTTAGAACCAGACGTTTGATAACCTTGTCAGAATCATAAATGATCCTGATTTTGGCCTAATTTGCCTTGGATTTGTGTCCAACGGCTATAGAAGCCTTCCAAGACCTTCCTAAGGCTTCATAAACCATCTATAAATAAAGGAGGACCCTTCCTTTGTTAATTACACCTAAGTATACTACTTCCACTCATATTATGTCCAAAAAGAGATTAGAATCAAAGAAGAAAGTGTTGTTGCTCTCCAAGCCCTCTAGCATCCATCCGAGAGCACCGTCATGCTGTCGACTTCACGTCGTACCACTTCCATCTAAGGTAAGTCTTTTTGCCTATAGAAGCTAGTTTTATTTACATTCACTTTGTGGCTCTATATGATTTATTGTAATTGAGTTGTTTAGGTATTCTCCTTGTAAGAGGTTGTACTACCCTCGTTAAAGTAGTACATTAGTGGATTTGATCGATTAGGTGAAAGACTTGCGACCATCGTCAAACAATCACAATGAAAACGTTGTTGTCGGGTTTTTGTCCCCAGCAACGGCGTCAAAAATTATGATGGACAAGACGTCAACAATCATAAGAAAGCACTATTAGTGCAAAAAATATGATCGTCAACTTTCGATTTGCAATTAAAAGCGGTATTTAAATGTCGTCGTTGTAGTATAGATGTCACGAATGCAAACCGATGTTACATTAAATTTTATTTATTTACTATTTTTACTTGTTTATTTACAGGTCGTTCACTAGGAAGTAGTTATTGATATATATTACTCTTTAAGTCCAAAAATATTTTTTTATTCCAAAAATGATGATTTTATTTGCAAAATGAATGAATGAATTGGTTAATTATTCACAAAAGAATCAATTAATTAGTGCTGCAATGCCTGAAAACATATGTACAAAAATAAGCATAAAAAACTGTCTACTGCTACACTATGTTAGTTATATACAACTAATACAAGGAATACCTAAGTATAGGTACAAAAATAACTAATAATATCTATTATACTAAATCATTATAACATATTAATTCTTTTCAGAAAAAATTATAACATACTAATATTTATAGTTACATATACTATGTATACAGTAACATAAATAGACATCACTAAAGCCCTAGTAAAATATATTTACATAACTTAAGACAAAATAGTTATCTATACTGACATACATAGCTATGTACACTGACAGATCTAACTGTCACTAAAGCTTTAGTTATTTATATGCATATAAGAGCTCAAACAACACTACACATATACTTACTGTATATATATATTGTTAAGAACGTGGGCATCAGACGGATTTTTAAGACGTCTGGGAAGTGGCCCAGACGTCTGGTAATAAATTTTTTCGGCGTACCGGGTTGCGTACCCTTTCCAAATACAGCAAGTGCGAGTTCTGGTTGAGGGAGGTGACCTTCTTAGGTCATGTGATCTCTGGGGACGGCTTGGCGGTGGACCCAGCCAAGGTCGAGGCAGTGCTCAGGTGGGAGAGACCACGTACAGACACTTGAGGACCTTTTGCGTGCCTGTGTACTGGACTGGAGGGGCTCTTGGGAGGAGCACTTGCCCCTGACGGAGTTTGCATACAACAACTATTATCACTCGAGCATCAGCATGGCTCCTTACGAGGCTCTGTACGGACGGAGGTGTACGGCACCCTTGAGTTGGGTTGAGGTGGGGACCAAGTGGGAGGTTGGCCCCAGGTTGATCCGGCAGAGTCAGGAGGTAGTCGAGCAGATCCACAGGCGACTCCTCACTGTCAGGAGCAGGCAGAAGAGCTACGCGGATCGGAGACGCAGAGAGGTACAGTTTGAGGTTGGGGACCACGTCTTCCTTTGTGTTTCGCCCATGAAGGGCCTGCAGCGGGTTGGGGTGAGTGGGAAGCTCGCGCCGAGGTTCGTGGGGCCCTTTGATGTCCTGGAGCGGGTTGGACTTGTTGCTTACAGGCTTGCCCTCCCTCCTCAGCTTTCTGGTGTGCACGACGTGTTCCACGTGTCCAACCTCAGGAAGTACGTCGTCGATCCCAGTCATGTCCTGAGTCACGAGAGCGTCGAAGTGGGCGACGACCTGACCTACCCCGAGCGGCCAGTATAGATTCTTGACAGAGCCGTCCGCAAGTTGAGACGAAAGCAAGTACCCCTGGTGAAGGTTTTGTGGAGGTGCCAGCGGTATGAGGAGGCTACCTGGGAGCCTGAGGCGGCGATACGGGAGTGGTACCCGGAGCTTTTCGCAGGTACGTCTCTTCGGACCGGCTTCGGTCCTCTTTGAGTTTGTTATGTATATATATGTTGTTCTTTCCCGCACCCTAGTTAGCGCAAGTTTTGGGGACGAAACTTCCTTTGAATTTGTTATATTGTTAAGAACGTAGGCATCAGACGAATTTTTAAGACGTTTGGGAAGTGGCCCAGACGTCTGTCCAGACGTCTGGTAATAAATTTTTTTGGCGTACCGGGTTGCGTCTGCATGCGTGCGCGCGCAGACTGCACCCGCTGCCTTCGTCTTCTTTTCCTTTCTCTTCCTGCAGACGCGCCGTCCCTCTTCTCTCTCTCCCCGCGCTGCTTTATAAACCCTCGCCCTCTCCCTCACCCTCATCTCCTCTGCCTTTCTCTTCTCCTTCTCCCTGCCAGCGAGAGCGCGAGCGAGCGAGTGAGCGGCGGCGGCAGCAACGGCCGCGGCGAGTGTGCAGGGAGGTGGATTGCGAGTGGAAGGAAGAAGCTCGACCGCGAGGGTGCGAGCTTGACGGGGCAGCTAGAGCTGGCCGGCGGGGGAGCGCGGGCGTGGGGTGTCGCGGAGGGGCTGCTGCAGCTCGGGCAGCAGGAGGACAGGGCGTGGCACGGCCGTGCGTCGCGGGCGGAGAGCGGATCGGGCTCTGGTTCTGGAAAATTTTCCAGAATCAGATGTCTGGACTTACGTCGAGACGACGCCAAAGACGTCTGCAGGACGGTCCAGACGTCTGACAAGTAAGATATTTCTTGCCTTCTCTTTCTTTCGCGTGTACGGCCATGCAGCTGTCCGCCCCGCTTTCTTCTGCGTTTCGTCGTACTGAGAGCAGGAGTGTGTGCGCAGGTTCTGCTTGGGAGGGCGCGAGGGCTCGCCATCCCACGAGAATCAGATGTCTGGCCGCAGTGCCAGACGACGGAGAGGACCTCCAGACGTCCGGGGTGACAATCGGACGTCTGGAAACCAAGGCCAGATGTTCCAACGGGGTTTTGGACGTCTGAAGGATTGCGCAGAATTGAGGTACGACCTGACCCACCTTTTAAGACGTCTGGAAGAGGTTCCAGACGTCTGATTTTGGACAGATTCGTCGTTTTTGACTCGTTTAGGGCCCGTTTGGAGTCCGTTTTCCGCGTTTTGAGTTGCGTTCTTTCCAGAATAAATTCCTCTATCAGTTTACAGTAATTGTATACCGTTCTGAGAAACTCTTTGCGATTGATCCTTGTGTTAGGACCCCGTTCTGTTGCAGTCTTGGGGGTTGCGGAGGCGCACGGGATTGCTGACCACGCCCCCAGTACTCCCGGTTTCGCTGGTAGAGTGGCTTTTTAATTTATTTAACAAAATTTGTTACAATTCTGAAACAATTAATAGAGTCTAGGGCATTGCATGAACCCTAGGACTGAGAAATTAGATTGAATGATAGATCCTAGGGTATTGCATGAATCCTAGGATTGGAAAACTAAATTGAATGATAGATCCTAGGTTACGGCATGAATCCTAGGACTGGAAAACTAGTTGAATATACAGACATTGCAGTCTTGGAAAGTAGAAAGGAAATAATAGCTGCCTGTAAATTGATTAACAGCTGCCTGTTATGAAGGAATAAATATGATTGAGAACATGGGTTGTATGAACGTAAAATTGGAACGGTGAAACCTAAATTGGCCAAACGAAAAGAACATGAACCCTACGGGGAATTAGGAGTAGAACTCCTGGAAAGAGAATAGAATGGAACTGAGAAAGTGAAACATGGAAGTGTGTTGTCTCTTGGGTACGCGATACCAAAGAGAGCACACATTACCTCTTAGTGTAGAGGGGAGCTTGCCGCCCTCGGGTTGAGATCGGGGTGGGTTTGGCCACTGTACACTGACTTGTTGGCCCTCGCGTACGCAGTACCGAGGAGAGCTACTAGTGTAGGGAGAGCACTAGCTACCTCACGGGCCCCGGGGTTCTGCTAGCCCTCCTACACTGACTTGTTAGGCCCCCTGGGCAAACCAGGGTTGTCAGGCGAGGGTGCGCGGACTGTGGAGGGGTTGGACCCCTGTTACTGAGAGGGCTCTGCCTTATACTGGTTCCGTGCTGTGCTTTAGGCGCACCCGTTAACGGAAACGACTGACCGCGTGCTAGTGTGGGGTAGCTACCCATGCGCTTATTGCGCGTGCCGTAGTCATCGTTACGTCTGCTAGCGACCTTGGGGTGGTTGACTGAGGGTAGGACCACCATTGGGGACTCTCCCGGCCAGGAGAGCACCACGTGTCACTTCTACTTTTCGGAAAAGACTGCAATCAAGATCGTTCCCACGAGGAACATTCAAGATCAATAGAAGGATCTGAGAAATAAATCAATAGTGAAATAACAGAAAGACGGAATTAAAGAAAGTAAAAATATAACAGTTACTGTACACTCTACTGCTTCTTTAGCTTTTAGTTGCCCCTCTACTCAGCATTTCGTTGACGTGTTACCCTCGTTACTTTTCAGGACCAGGTGTTGAGCAGCCAGGGTTAGCGGCTGTAGAGGACGCTGGGCCTAGTGGGGTCCAGTAGGGTTACCTGTAGTGCTTTCTGTACTTTTCTTCCACTGTAGTGAGTAGTTTTCTTTGTTACTCCCTGTACTTTCTTTATCGAAAACTTTATGTAATGTACATGTTTATTTCCCTTCTGTTGTGGTGGTGTATACTGTAGTATTTCCTTTTCTTACTGCTGTATTTTGTTACTACTAGTTATATTAATGGTGAATGTGGTTTATTTTACTGCTCTTTTGGTTACTTCCTCGTTGGACGACTAGGTCTTGGGATTAGTCGAGTCGGTCCGATTCTCGTGTCTCGTAGGGATTTGGGAATCGGGTCGTTACATATATACTATACATTCGTATACTTATTTATGTACATTTATTTTCATTATTCCCATACATATACTTTTTATACTATATACCTATACTGTATATATATACCTACATATATACACATGCACACAACACACACGCACAGGCAAATACGCTGAGCTCCAACACTTAGCCGTTTTTACGGCTCTTCTCTTCTCTTAACATGCACAATTGGTTCATTTCACTGTTCATTAACCAAAATTTGATTTTTAATTGGCGAACTAGCCTTTCGTGGGATACACAGCACCCATATGAGTGTGAACAAACCGCTACTAAACTCGATTCTTGTTCATTTATCGTGCATTTTATCTAGTTTCAAGCCCAACATTGGGCCCACATAAGCCCAACTACAGTGCATGGCTCCCGACCCAAGCACTGTTCTCAAATTATCATATATGCTCATATCAAGGGAAAGGAGAGGAGGTAATGTTTGTTTTGGTGCCAAGCACGTGACGACCGGGAGGTTAAGGGGACAAAATCAACTTATACCGCTCTGTGCGATTATCCACTACTGATGTTACACCATCTTTGGTGCCCAATTAGTGCTGTGCTAGCATTGAACAACTATCGAAATCGAGGTTTTTGGCCCTCGATTTGAGAGCTATAAATTAGTATAAATTAAAATTAAATTACATGATTTTAAAGCCCTTATATAAGGCTACCTAATTGTACAATTTATTTATAGAAATAAGTTATTTAATTATATAATAAAATTAGCTAAAGTTTACGATTTGTACATATTAAGTTAGATGTTAATTACTTAATTAAAGTATAAATTAATGTCTTAATCATAAAATTGACTATATATAGTGTTAATATACATAATAAATTATTTATTACACATTTTTATTATATTTTAGGAATTTTATTTTAATATACATAGATTTAAATGCATGTTTTAGTTAGTTTTACATATAAATAATCTATAAATACTATAATACAATATAAATACAGTACAAATAAGTTGGAAATACTTAATTTAATATAATACTAGTATACATTATAATTTACTCCAATATTAAATTAAATTACTAATTTATTTTATTTTAAGTTAATAAATTACCTAATTAACCTAATAACTTAATTATCTACTGTAAATACTTAATTAAATTATGTTACAGATACTGTATAGTACATAATACATATATAAATACATATGTATATTATTAGGTATAATTATGTACATTTAAATAGGTTTAAGTAATTACTTAGATTATTATACATTTAAGTTATATAAATTAATAGATAATAATACAATAATGATATATATACAATAAATAATTCTATATACTTAATATAATATGTAAAATACATATATAAGTTATATATGGATATTATGTACATCTTATACAATATATATACTTAGCTTAGCTTTAATTTATATATTCAAGTATCTACATAGTGTTAGGTATTTTTGGGGTTTTTCTGATTTTTAGGGTTTTTAAAGGTTTAGGGGAGGTAGGAGATGAGAGAGAAAGAATGAGATGAGAGGGATAGAATTCTTTTTGATGTTTTTCAGGTTTTTGTCTTTTATTAAGTTCTAAGGTATACTGAACCGTCGACTAGTATGTTCTATCAAGTCAGGGATTCAGATTACCTTGAAACATTGCATACACCTAAGGAAATACATGATCTTACGCAAGACAGGTTTATTTTATTTTTTTGAATTTTTTTTAAAATTTTTATTTATTTAAAAAGTTTACATGCAAGAGGCCTAAATGAGTGTTTTAACAATGAACCTAAGGCTTAAAAATGGTTCTAGTGGCTGGAAATGAAGTATAAGAATTCATACACATTTAGCACTCAACATAGAATAATTTTAGACATTCAAGCATGATTTTCATTTAGATCTCAAGTCAAAACTACATTTGCATAGTTAATTCATTTCATATGAGCTGATAATGAGATTTAAAATCAGGTTTATATGCAATTTAAATGAAATTCAAACCAAAACCTGGTACATGAATGCTTGTTGATATAGTTATACACTATACATAGGTCAGCTTCAAAGAATCCTTAAAATCCCAACTTAAACCCCAACTAAAACCTTCAAGTGTAGCCATTGCTGCCTATGCAGCAAGAATTCAGCAACTGAGGATGCTGCTTCAGTTCCTTTCAGATCAGATTCTGCAGCTAATAGCTGCTGCAAACCTGGCTCAAATGATGACACTATAGATCAGAGTTTTAAGTTCATGTTGCAACTACTGCTGTAGCCATTTCAGTAGCCAATAGCTGCTTCTTTGATCACTAAAATCCGAGTTTTATCTCAGAGAATGTAGCTACTAAGCAGCACTTTAGTTTTCTGATTTTTGGGAGATTTAAGTCTCAAATGCATATTTGAGAAACAAAATGATCAAACTTTCAGCTCATTTAGAAATCAAATCTATACATTAAAGCTCTCTTCAAATGCAACATCTCACAAGAATCTCATGAAACAAATCAGATTTGAGGTACTAATGAAATCTCATAAAAACTACCTCAAACTCATTTTAAACATTTTGAAAACCCAAATGAAAACTCAGATCTCCCAGTTGTCATTGGCATCTTAATAGGACCTCCATGTTATATGATAGACAATATAAGACAAAGTTCCTGATCAAGATATCAAAGCATGAAAATCCATTCCAAATCCGTCCAATCTGAATATGTAGACATGATCAGAGCCTTAAATCAGCAAGGCTGATTATCCTTAGCTCTAGCATCTCAAAATCTATTTGAAAACCATAATGTAAAGAGAAATTGGGTGTAAGTACATTCAATGATTAAAGTCTAATCCAAATAGATTAAACCCATCTGAGTCTACTCATTGAAACAAAAGAAAACTCAATTCAATCACTTAAATCAGATTGACCTTGAATTCAATAAAAAAACTTCTCAATTCAGCAAAGCCAATAGATTTTGATATCGATGATCAAATTGGTTCAATTCAAAATAGATCGGGGGGTCTTTGTGGATTTATGGAATGAGTAGGAGACCCCCCATGTGGATTTTAGGTGCTAATTTAGATCTAGAAATCAAAATTCCCAGATCTGAATTAAACCCTGATGAAGGGGTGAACAATGATTAAAATGCAAGAATATTAGAGAATACGGATTATGAGATGTGGGGGGAGATCAGTGAATCGATGCAAGAATGTGAAAAACTCCTCTCTGATCTGAATTGATCAAAGGGGTCAGATTAGATCTAATCTATCTACTCCTAGCTAATCTAACAAACCAGTGAATTCCATCACCTAATCTACTCCTAAGCTAATCTAAACTACACTTACTACACTAAAAACTAATCTAGAAAGCAATCAAACTAGCTATCAAAGTAGTAAATCTAGCTAAGGGAAGAAGGTGATGCCCAAAGTCACCAGCTGGCGCCCGATGATGAAGAAAGGGGAGAAGACCCTCAACTGAAGAAGGAGGTGTCCAAGAGCCAACAACCGGCGGGTAAATGCAATCGACGTAGGTAGAAGAACCCACTTTGTCACTATGGGCGATTAAAGGGGGTGGAAAGCTGAGGGGGTAGATCGAAAGGAACCACTCAGGAGGAGGGAGCTGGTTGGCCTGCACACGAGCTCGAGGAGCTTAAGTAGGCTTGCCACTGGATCACATCACCGCGAGGGTGAGATTAGGCTCCTAGGTCTTCAACGGTGGGATGGGTTTACGTGAAGCGCGGGAAAGTCCAAACCAAATCACAACCGCTAGATCGGATTTGGGATGGGAGGTGAAGCTATGCTCAGGTGCGCACGAAGATCGATCGAGGATTTGCCCTTAGATGTTGGGCACATGCAATGGATGGTCGTGATGGCTCAAGTTCTTGCATGAATAGTGGGCCTGTTGCGCCAGGTCTATTGGTGAAATTGTGATCAAGCCCTTAAGGGTGAAAGGGGTAGAGAAATAGCTCAAAAACTCATTAATGGCGAGAATTGATGACAGTGCAGTCCCTAAGATTTTCAAAGAGATCCCTGGTGTCTTTCAGAATGGTCCTTGAGAAGTTAAATGTGATAGAATGTTATGACCTGAGGACCTATATGTAAAACTTTAATTGCAAGGTCTTAGTGATGTCTAAATGCAACCAAGTTTTTATTGAAGCATAATTGAACATTTAGGAAATCAATTCCATCTTTGATTTGAACTTTCAGACTTAGAAATGTGTTCAATTTGTAAATGGATCATCAATTTATATTAATGAATAAAATATCTCATTTTATGACCTAATTTTCCATTTTTAACACAAATTGGATGTTTTAGGTTATTTCTGTTATTTCCCACACTTAAGCCATTTCTTGTGTTAATTGTATAGTGTTTAACCTAGTTTTTAGCCTAATTTGGGCATTTTAGCTATGATGAGTCATACCTCATCACTAGGTCGATTGGAAAATCCTAAGTCGAGAGGCTCAGGTGGTGGTTTTTACCCGGATTTGGGTTTCCACCTAAAAATACTTTGTGTACTTGTGATTGTTAATTGTGTGAGATTGTTTATTATACTTCTGCATTATTTTGTTTATCACGCAAATCTCACCCCCCCTTTGTTAGAACCTTCACTGCTTGCTACCACTGGCTCCCACACCTTAACATCACTATTTAGATCTCATCCAATAGCTGTGATTCATCATGAACCTTCCCCATGCTCCTTATCCCCTTATCCACCATTCATACCCAACAGCCATGGCCCATTAATCTGGTCACTACAACTCCCTCACACCTATTTAAGGACCACCTCAGGTGTCCTTGCGACCTTTACCAGCTCCCCCTCTACATCTCTTGAGCTCGGTCACCCTTGTCCACTCTAGTTCCTTGCCCCACTCCTCCGCTGCCTATGACTGAGGCATGCTTCTTCCTCTCAATTCCTCCTTGCCGCTAAGGATCTCGTAACACCTGAGGGCAACCATGCATGGAGCTCCACTAGTGAGCTCTTAGTCGCTGGAGTTTTTCCTCCCTCCATTCATCGCCGTAGCTACCAGCTACGGATCCTTAAGGTCCCATTCGTCCAATCAGAATAGGTTTTATCGCTTTCTTAGCATAGATTAAATTAGTTTAGATAGTTAGATTAGAATTCACAGTTTTATCGCCTTAGATTAGTATAGATTAGCATCAAGTAGTGTAGTTGATCTTTAGCCATAATCTACCTCCTTTGATTAATTTACATCAAAGGAGATGAATTTTCCCTTCCAATTGATTCACAATTATTCCTCTACACCTCACGATCACCTTCTCCTTTTCCCTCGACATTTTATTCATAATTCACTCCACTCATCAGAGCATCCAATACATCTGGAGTTCATTAGCTCGCAGGCCTATTGAAGCTCTCAAAATCAATCTAAGGGCATCTCATTCAGCCCATACAATCACAGATGCCCTCCCCATGCTTTGAATCAAACTGATTTGATCATTTAATTTTGATTTGATTTTTTATTTTAATCAGAGAATTTCAAGAGCAATTTGGTGTTAATCAATTTTAATCAATCAAATTTGGTTTACATTTGTTTAATTGGATTGATTGAGAAGGGTTTTAGCTTCTTTGATTTGATTTGGATTGAGTAATGAGCTTCTGCCCAATTTCAAATTTTGATATTGTTCTTTGCCTGGGTAGTGAGTGATGTGCATGCATCTAAATAGCCAAAAATGTCTATTAATGCATGTTCTTAGTATCATAGTAGCATCATGAATTGTGAATATTGCATAACATGCATAATCATGCATTTAAGTCAAATTATACAAATTGTATAGTAATTATCTCCTTTTATGGCTAAGGATAGGGAGACTTTTAATCAGGGCTTCGGACTGAGGATCCAACCATACGGATCTAATCAGAGCGACAACGAGAGTTCAATGACTCCAAGATCACCCTGATTGGACATCTGTAGCACCATATATAGTCTGAGGAAGCTCAAAGATCAAGGGCCAAGGTGGTGTCAATATGCACTTCAGACGACAAATACGATCGCACGGATGGGTTTGGAGCGACGATTGCAGCCTAACGGCATGAACATCGGTCCAATCTGACATCCGTGGCACCGTCTACAACACATAAAAGATGGATGGCCAGGATGGCGCCACGTGGTGCCATCTCAGCCACCCAATCAGCCCAAAGACCTTCTACTGCATTTCAAAGGACTCTCCATCGTGCGATCCTAGCCGTTGGATCTTGATCCAACGGCCAGGATTTACTTAGATGCGCCTGCTCTCATCTTCATAAGGAAAAAGGCATGGACGATCTGGGTCGTTGGATCTCGATCCAACGGCCATGGTCGCTTGTGCAGAAAATGATCTGCGTGCCTCAACCGCATGCACAGTGCAGTGGGCGTGCCTCTCTCCGCGAGGCGTAGGGCGTGTGTTCGAAACGTGGTGCACCCCAAATCAGCCGAGGATGCGAGTGCGGGATCAATTGAGCCGTTGGATGGCGAGCGGGCAGTGCAGATGTGGGAGACGTGGTAGCACCAGAGTGCATGGATCACCTACGCGTGATCTAACGCAGGTCCGAATGCTCCATTTCACGCACGGGTGTGTGATTACGCGAAGCTGAAGCGGGCAAGGAGCGATCTGAGCCGTCCGATCTCACGATCGGACAACTGAGATTGCTTGGACGCTTCCTTGCATTAGGCACGCGGGAGAGGAGGTGGCGCACGTTGCGCGGGCACTCGTCGCCCACGACAGGTCTTTAGTGAAGAATAAATCCTTCACTAAAGACCTGGTTTTAATGTTTTTGAATATGAAATGACCAAATTGCCCCCGATCCTTGCAACTATAAAAGGAGACCCCTACCCTACGAAATTCTCATCCCTTCCTTCACCTCTCGCCCTCTCCAAAGCTCTAGAGAAGCTTGTCCCACACCCGGGATACTCCTTTAGAGTTAAATCCAAAGTTTTCTCTCCCCCATTCCGGAAGTGGATCTTGCGACAATGACGACGTGCTGCCTCATTCCCACTTCCTCCTGCTTTATCCCCCTTCCCGCTCTATCCTCCGTCTTCCAGGCGTCTCTCCATCCGGCTCATCCTCCAAGCAATCGTTGAGGAGGATAGCATCTCTCTCCCTTCTTTTTATCGCTTTCTAGAATAGAATTTCCTACTTTCTAGCTGAATCATTTCCCGCTTTTTAGTTGTAAAAATAGTATTCTTATATCAAGTGATTATTTTCTCTCTCTCTCTCTTAGCGTTAATATCAATTCCATTGTAATTATCTCGCTTTCAAACAAAAATTCCAAAAAAGATATAATCGTGGATTTTAGATCGACGTAGCCTCCCTGTGTTCGACCCAGAATTTCTTTATGAATTTCGGTTAAATTTATCTGTTGACGGATTGCTTCGCAAATTGAACTACAACGACGAGTTTTCAAAATCCAATTTCGATCACGTAGTTTTCCGCTATCAATAGTGAGAACCAAGGAAAATCCGATGCACATATTTGAGGTTCTCACATTGACCTAATTGATTCCTAAGCGTCGCCTACCCTTCCTAAACACCAATTAATCGTATGCAGGAAGCTTATGTGATCAAATCACCTTGGCAATCACACATCAAAAGCCCAGGTGGGTGACAATGATTTCTTGATCAATTTTGTTTTAATCTACTATTTGAGGTTTGGATGCTGTTTGATAGAGTTAAAGGAAGGTCTGGAATTAGTCTGCAAAAGCTTTGAACGCTTGGTTTAGATCCCATCTTTCATGTTGTCTATAACGTAAAGATGAGATCAAACTAGGGTTTCAATAGTTCTATATTCATTGATTTGATTTTTGTAGGACTCCAGATCATTTCATGAATGTTTATGACACTTTAGAGTGGTTTTCAATTGGCTAAAATCATGTCTAGGGTGTGTGACTTCGTAGCCCAGGCCTGAGGTGATTCTCATATTTCAAATATCCAATTTGTGTGTGAATGTTTTGATTGAGGTTTGAAAGTGATTTATGATGATTCTAGAGTTTGAAGAAGTGTCTTAAGTGAAGTTTTAAGAGTTGAATCAGGTTTGAAAGGCATTCTGATAACAGTAGCTACTACTATGCTAGATGAATTGTAAATAGGTTTTGATTTATATTCTCGAATGGATTTTGAATGATTTGAGGCTTGCAATGAGTTTTTAAATTTGGATTTATATGGATTGATTTATTCAGATGATCAAGCAAGTCTTGGAGCATGTAGATCAGGCCTCAAGTGGGTTTGAATCTTCACTTACAGTAGCAGTATTACACCTATCATTTAGATTGGTTGAAGAGTCTCATTTGAACATTTACGATTGTTCTGATGCCTTTTTAAGGATTGATTGAGTTTTGTTTGTTAGCTGGGTGTATAACAAGCATTCATGTACTGCTAAGGTTTTGATTTAGATTGAAATAGCATGTGATTTACATTTGAGAATTGCTGTCAGTAGTTGTGACATTTGAAATACTGTTCAAATTATATTTTCATACTAATTTCAATGTTTATATCATGAATTGAGTTTAATTTTGTTAGAATTTGATATCTGGATGTTTATAATGGCCATATCTTACTTTCTAGCATTTTTACACAAATTTCTAGACTTGTTCTGAATTTCTAATCATTACAAAGCCTGTTTTCCAATATTTACTTGTAAATAACATGAAAAATATAAAAGTAATGTAAATAAATAAAAGAAATGTGTCTTGAGTGAGTGTTTACTATGTTTGAGGTGTGTGTATGCTTAGGTTTAGGTTTTAAGTCTATTTGTATATAAAACATGCCTTTAGAAGTTTTTACTTCTTAGGTTTTATAAATAAAAGAAATCAAAAGTAAAAATCCACAAAGACTTCTCTCCCTCTTTCCTAGCTTCTTCTCTCCTTTCTCTATTCTTATAAAACCCAGAAACAAAATAAAAATTAGAAAAACATAAAAATCCTAAAAGGATCCATGTATATAGTGTATTATAGTGGATAATGTTAACTTATATGTACATATGTACCTAAATTATAAATATATATTATATATATGTAAATAAGTTATAGTTTGTATTTTAACTTAAAACTAACTTAAATAAAGTTTAAGTTATATTGGATATATTTATTTATTATGGAAACTAAGTTATATATATATATATTGTACATAACTTATGTACTATATAAATTATGCATGTATATTAGCATATGTATACATATATATCTTGATATCGTATTTATAGTATTTATTATATAAAGTAACATATTTATAGTTATTTAATTAATTATGTAATGTATATGTATATTATTCTAAGTTAATGATGTATATTAGTAATTTAAGTAAATCTAAGTTAGTAATTTAATTAAGTAATATACTAATTTATATTGTCTTCTTCTGATTTATGTTTTAACTTAATTTAATCTTATTTATAACCATATATTTATATTGTATAATAGTATGCACATAAGGTATAAATGACTTGTACATAGTAAGTTATATATGTATATTCAACAATAAATCAAATTAAGTTATTGAAAATTATTAATTATACATATAAATATGTAAATTAACTTAATTAGGATCTAATTATATAATTTATGTTCTAAATTATACTGTACATTACATATATTAACGTATTGTAAATGTAACTTATACATATGTACAACTGCTGTAAATACGTATTTATACATGTAATTTATCTAATATAACTTGTGAAATTAATAGTTCTATATATTAATTTAATGATTATGTCCTTAATTCATAATTTACATCCCTGATTAATTACTATGTAAGCCCTTAAACATCCTGATTCAATCACTGTGCATATATGGATTTCCACAGCTTATGGGCGCTACATTTGGTGCCACATCAGTGGTGGCAAGAGAGTTTGCGCGATATTTAAACAACAGCGTGAGAGAACCGTTTGCCCGAGATGGAGGGGATGGGCTCCCTTAGGTGCGTGCATCACATGCTCTATTCTCGATATGTGTGCACTAAAAGAGTCGACTTTCCGCTTTGCGTTGTAGTATTTAAGTGGTGGGAAAATCGACTAATCAAAAAAATAAAAAATAACCATTCATAGAAGAACAGGTCGTGTCCACAGGGAGGCAATTATGCAATAAACTCTTGATTATTTTATATTCTTTCGGTTAAGTGCGAAATCCCTATTCAAATCTGACATAAAATGCGAAGGAAAGAGATTTACAATAACTTAAAAAGATAAGGGTATATGTGCAGTTTTCCCTCACTGAAATCTTCAATAAATATATGATGATTTTGTGTAATTTTCACGTGTCATATACTAGAGAGAATCGGTGCACGTGTTGATCCCAAAATCAATCTTAGAACAGGTGAATATCAATAACATGCAATTATCAGAAAATATGAGTGTGCATGCGTAATTCTGCCACAATAAATAATAATAAATCAAAAATCAAATTCTGTGGCAATGGCATTAAATGTAAATTTTAATTGAATTCAAAACAGTGCATTTTCTCTCTCTCCTCCTCGCGCGAGAGAGAGAGCACCGGCGGGCGGTGGACGCGCTAGGAAGGTCAGCGAGGATGAGGCCTATCCGATGGAGGCCGCGGCGTCGACGGAGATGGCTGGAGGTGGCCAGACGGCGGAGGAGAAGACGCCGGAGGAGGCTGCTGTTGCCGTGAAGCACCTACTTGAGAGAGACGCACGCTGCAGATAGCGTGCGCTAGCGGGCGGTCCTGCGCTGCCGTGAAGCGCCTGCGGTGGCGTGGCAGTGGTGAAGGCGCTGGATAGGGGCGCGCCTGAAGGAGCGTTGGAGGTTGAATCGCGCGGTGCCTGCTGGGGACGCTAGGCACTGGAAAGAGGGTGTTCCTACGAGCGCGGCCTGACAGGGTGCGCGAGATGGAGCGAGGTGGGTCTGCAGAAGAGGCACTGGAGGGTAGTTCCGAAGGCGGGCGCTGGAGGTTGAGGCACGAAGGCAGGTGCTAGAGGTTGAGGTGCGCGCCTGCGGGCGCGAGTGGCGGTCCGGATGCCTGCAGAGGGGTGTGCTGGAGGTGAGGCGGTCTTGTTAGGGCACGGCTGCAGGCGCGCGGTTGGGAGACTGTAGATGGGCGTGCGCCTACGGGGTGGGGTGCTGGCTGGAGAGCGTGGTGGTCGCTAGTGCGGTGATGGCAGGTGGATGCCTGCAGGTGCTTGCAGGGGCGCGGGTGCTGGAGTGGGGCACGAGCGCCTGTAGGAGGGGGCGCGCAAGGTGGAGTAGGGCGCGCACTAGTCCACAGTGAATGCTTAGGGTTGTTCCCCGTAAGGGGGAAGATGGCTCTCCCCTCTCCTTTGCCCCTGTCCTCTTAACTCCTCTCCCCTGCGCCAATTAAGGGATTTTCAAATCCCTTTTCTATTTTTGGTCGGCGGGCGTTGAGGGGAGAGTTACGGCTGGCCGCCGATTGTTGGGGAAATTTGCTCCCCAACCCTTTCTCTTTCTAAATATAATTCTTGCACATAAAAACAACAAAATCATTACATATTAAGTTATAGAATGTTACAAACTTAAATCATGATGCGTACAAATATTCTACAACTTAATTGTAGTTATTAACACTCCTAAACGGTACGATTAAAGTTACTTAGGCGTAATATTAGTCCATTAAAATGGACTCATCATTGATAAACACCAGTTTATCATCATTTTTATGCTTTAAAACTAACCTAGCTCTTAGGATTTTACTCTGCAAACGGGTTTTTGGGCTGCATTTAGGCATAAATTAGGATAGGCATGCATTGCATTTTTTATTGTCATTTTAATGAGTTTTTGTGAGTGTTAGGGATGTACAGATGCACAGATCCCTAAAACCCTAGCACTCAAGAAGGCAATTGGTGAAGGAGAAGCCCAGACTAGCTGGAACTCAGCCTAATCCAGCTCACCTCAGCTTGATCCAGCTCACCTCAGCTTGATCTAGCTCACCGCAGCTGGAACCTAGCTTACTTGAACTAGGGTTAGCTCATCCCAGCTCCATTCAGCTAATCTCAGCTGGATGGCAGCTCAAGAGAGTTCACCTTAGCTCACCCTAGCTCAAGTCAGCTCAGATCCAGCTCAACTTAGCTGAGTCTAGCTCACCTCAGCTCCCACTAGTTCACAGGGAGCTCTAGCTAGCTCAGCTGAGTTGACAGGAGTTCACCCCAGCACAGATCCAGCTACATCCAGCTCCACTCAGCTCCAACCAGCTGAAGAAGAATTCATCCCAGCTCAGGAAGCTCAAGTCCAGCTCACAGGGACTCAGCTTAGCTCAACTCAGTTGAGCTAAGCTACCTTAGCTGCCTCAACCAGCTTGATTCTCCCCGGGAGCACCAGACCCAGCTCACCTTAGCTCATTTTGGTAGAAGCTAGCTCACTTTAGCTTGGCTTAGCAACTAGCAAAGAACTAGCAAGCTAAGCCAGCTAGAGTAGCCCCATGCCAGCCTCTTCAGCAGCAGCCAGCTCCAGCTCCAGCTCCAGACTTCTTCTCCTCAGCTCCCTCCTCCAAACCCTAGCTCCAACACCTTCTCCTCTACTCCTCCATTAGCTAAGCTAGCTTAGCTTAGCTTAGCTATGCTCCAACTTCCTTGGCTTATACCACCCCAAAAACCCACCTACCAACTCCACCCAACTAGCTCCACCTAAGCTCCACATAAGCTAACCTACTTGGCACCAACCTAACCTACCCACCACCTTCAAAAGACACCTAAAAGTGGCGCCAAAAACTACCCATAACCACCCCTTAATGGCGCCACTTTTCCCTCCAAAATCCCCCCTCATCTCCACCACACAATCCCCCTTGAATTCATCTCCACCATCCACCTAACTCCCCTTCTAGAAGACCCCATGTTGGCGCCAACATGGGGGTGTCTCTTGTAACGACCCGATTCCCGAGTCCCTACTAGACACGAGAATCGGACCGACTCGACTAATCCCAAGACCCAGTCGTCCAACGAGGAAGTAACCAAAAGACAGTAAAATAAACCACATTCAGCATGAATATAACTAACAGTAAGAAAGTACAGCAGTAAGGAAAGAAACTACTACAGTAGGTACCACCACAACAGTAAAGCAACATTTATCATATAACAAAAACTGCAGGTAAAGAAGGTACAGTGGAAACAAAACTACTCACTAGAACAGAAACAAAAGAAGGTACAAAGCTGTGGTAACTCTACTGGACCTTACTCGGCCCAGCGTCCTCTGCAGCCGCCGACCCTGGCTGCTCAACACCTGGTCCTGAAAAAGGTAACGAGTGTAACACGTCAGCAAAACGCTGAGTAGAGTGGCAAACTAACTAAAGGCAACAGTAGAGTGTACAGTAGCTGTTATGTTCTATTACTTCCTTTATTTATTTACATCTTTCAATTTTTCTCACTATTTCATTTACTTCTCAGATCCTTTACTTGATCTCGAATGTCCTCGTGGGACGATCTTGATTGCAGCCTTTTCCAAAAGTAGAAGTAGCACGTGGTGCTCTCCTGGCCGGGAGAGTCCCCCGTGGTGATCCTACCCTCAGTCAACCACCCCAGGGTCACTGACAGACGTAACGGTGACTACGGCACGCGCGATAAACGCACAGGTAGCTAGCCCGCACTGGCACGCGGTCAGTCGTTTCCGTTAACGGGTGCGCCCAAAGCACAGCACGGAACCAGGGCAGAGCCCTCTCAGTAACAGGGGTCCAACCCCTCCACAGTAACCAAACCGGGGCCTTGCCCCTCCACAGTCCGCGCACCCTCGCCTGACTACCCTGGTTTGCCCTAGTGGGCCTAACAAGTCGGTGAAGGAGGCTAGCAGAACCCCGGGGCCCGTGGGGTAGCTAGTACTCTCCTAACACTACTAGCTCTCCTCGGTACTACGTACACGAGGGCCAACAAGTCGGTACAGAGCGGCCAAGCCTAACCCCGGGTCCCTGGGGCGGCTGGCCCCACTCTGCACTAAAACAGGTACAGGTACTTCCCTTGGTACTGCGTACCCAAGAGACAGTACAAACTACATCTCAGTTCCATTCCTTTTCTTTCCAGGAGTTCCACTCCTAATTCCCCGTAGGGTTCCGGCTCTTTATCTCAGAACATCATATGTTTCACTTTCCAGATTCACGTTCTCACATTCCATGATCTCAACATGATTCTTTATGCATAACAGGCAGCTGTTAATTAAATTTACAGGCAGCTTTATATATATTCCTTTCCATTTTTCCAAGACTGCAGTAATATACATTCCACTAGTTTTTCCATCCTAGGATTAATGCCATATCCTAGGATCTATCATACAATCTAGTTTTCCGGCCCTAGGATTCATGCAACACCTAGGAGCTATCATTCCATATATTTCTCGTTCCTAGGATTCATACAATGCCCTAGGTTCTAGTTATGGTTCCATACTTTAACAGATTTTATTAATACTTAAAACCACTCTACCAGGTACAACGGGAGTAATGGGGGCGTGGTCGGGAATCCCGCGCGCCTCCGCGACTCTCAAGACTGCAACCGAACGAGGTCCTATCACAAGGATCAAACACAAGGAGTGTCTCAAAACAGTGTATAGCTACTGTAGGCGGGTAGAGGAATAAATTCTGAAACGAACGCAACTCGAATCGCGGAAAACGGAGCCCAAACGGGCCCTAAACGGGTCGAGAAAGACGATACTGTGCAAAATCAGACGTCTGGAACTCCTTCCAGACGTCTTAAATGGTGGATCAGAGAATTACCTGTTCGGCTTGGTTCCCCGGACGTCCAGAAGTCTGTGGGGACGTCTGTCTAGATCCCAGACGTCCGATGGTCACTCCGGACGTCTGGAGGTCACTCCCGCCGTCTGGTACAACTTCCAGACGTCTGATTCGCAAAGGATGATGAATCAGAACACCTGCGCACAGCCAACCCCCCTCCCTCAGTACGGTCAGTCGACAAAAGAAGAAGAAAGCGGAAACTCACCTTTCAGACGTCTGTATGATCTCACAGACGTCGACCTTGCCGTCTGGATATCAGTCCAGACGTCTGATTCTGGAAATTTTTCCAGAATCAGAACCTTGCTCGGCCTCCGCTCGCGACGCCGCCCGCGTCGCACCTCGCGCGTCCGCTGCTCCGCCCGCAGCAGGTCCCTCTCCGCGACGCTCTACGCCCCCTGCGCCCTCCGCCGGCCGGCCAAGCCGCTCCCGGCGAGCTCGCCCTCACGGCAGAGCCCCGCCCTCGCACGCCGCAGCTCCTCCGCGCCTACTGCGGCTGCCGCTGCCGCTGCGCCCTCGCGTCCGCTCGCTCTCGCTCACAGGCAGGAGAGAAGGAGGAAGATGGTGGAGACGGGAGGGGAGGCGCGCCCCCCCTTTTAACGCCGCGCGGAGAGGAGAGAGAGACGGTCGCAGTCGCCTGCAGCCGCAGAGAAAGATGCAGGATCGCAGGTCTGCGCGCGCAGGCGCGCAGACGAATATCCCGTGCGAGCATAACTGTTCGCCAGACGTCTGTAAACTATCCCGGACGTCTGTTCAGACGTCTGGATGTGATCCCAGACGTCTTTACAGACGTCTGGGCCACCTCCCAGACGTCTTAAAAGACGTCTGGGGCACGCGCTCGTTACAATATAACAAACTCAAAGGAAGTTTCGTCCCCGAAACTTGCGCCAACTAGGGTGCGGGAAAAGGATGTCCAAATAACCATAACAAACTCAAAGAGGACCGAAGCCGGTCCGAAAAGACGTACCCGCGAAAAGCTCTGGGTACCGCTCCCGCATTGCCGCCTCAGGCTCCCAGGTAGCCTCCTCGTACCGCTGGCTCCTCCACAAAACCTTTACCAGGGGTACTTGCTTTCGTCTCAACCTGCGGACGGCTTGGTCTAGGATCTGCACTGGCCGCTCGGGGTAGGTCAGGTCGTCGCTCACCTCGACGCTCTCGTGACTCAGTACGTGGCTGGGATCGGCTACGTACTTCCTGAGGTTGGACACGTGGAACACGTCGTGCACACCAGAAAGCTGCGGGGGAAGGGCAAGTCTGTAAGCAACGGGTCCAACCCGCTCCAGGACCTCGAAGGGCCCCACGAACCTCGGCGCGAGCTTCCCTCTCACCCCAAACCGCTGTAAGCCCTTCATGGGCGAAACACGAAGAAAGACGTGGTCCCCGACCTCGAACTGCACCTCTCTGCGTCTGCGATCTGCGTAGCTCTTCTGTCTGCTCCTGACAGTGCGGAGTCGTCTGTGGATCTGCTCAACTACCTCCTGACTCTGCCGGATCAACCTGGGGCCAACCTCCCACTTGGTCCCCACCTCAACCCAACTCAAGGGTGCCGTGCATTTCCGTCCGTACAAAGCCTCGTAGGGAGCCATGCTGATGCTCGAGTGATAACTGTTGTTGTATGCAAACTCTGCCAGGGGCAGGTGCTCCTCCCAAGAGCCCCTCCAGTCTAGTACACAGGCACGCAAAAGATCCTCAAGTGTCTGTATCGTGCGTTCCGACTGTCCGTCCGTCTGGGGGTGGTAAGCCGTGCTAAACCTCAACCTCGTCCCCAAAGCCTGCTGAAACTCAGCCCAAAACTGGGACGTAAAGCGGGTATCCCGGTCGGATACGATCTCCCGCGGAACTCCGTGTAGTCGCACCACATCACGGATATACCTCTCTGCCAACTGTGCTGGTCCCAAAGTGACTCGGATCGGCAAGAATCGTGCCGTCTTCGTCAATCTATCCACTATTACCCAGACCGCGTCGTGTCCTCGCTGGGTAACAGGTAAGCCCACCACCAAGTCCATGGTGATGCTCTCCCACTTCCACTCTGGCACTGGAAGCGGCTGAAGCGGCCCTGCAGGCCTCTGATGCTTGGCTTTCACCTGCTGGCACACTAAGCACTGCTGCACGAACTCACCCACATCCCGCTTCATCCCTCTCCACCAGAACTCGCGTCTCAAGTCATGGTACATTTTCGTGTTTCCGGGATGTATGGTGAATCTGGAACCGTGTGCCTCAGTCAGGAGCTCTCTCAACAGCTCCTCGTCTCTGGGGACGCACAGCCGTCCCCTCAAGCGTAACACCTGGTCTGTGAAAGAGAAGTCCCCTGGGTCCCCTGACAGTACTCTGTCGCGCGAAGACTGCAAGTACGGATCGGCCATCTGTCCCGTGATGATGCGGTCTATCAACTCTGGTCTGGTCTGCCGTGTCACCGTCACTGCCCCACAGTACCCTCGTAACTCTAGAGGTCGCCAACTGCCCACCTCCTCCAAAAGGCTCCAACTCTGTAACTGTAGACTGGCCAAGCGTGCGGGCGCCTTACGGCTCAAGGCGTCAGCCACCACATTGGCCTTTCCCGGGTGGTAGGAGATGCTGCAGTCGTAGTCCTTCAGGAGCTCCAACCAACGTCTCTGTCTCATGTTGAGCTCCTTCTGGTCAAAAAGATATCTGAGGCTCTTGTGATCTGTAAAAATCTCGAAGGTCTCACCGTACAAGTAATGCCTCCATGTCTTCAGCGCGAAGACAACAGCTGCCAACTCTAGGTCGTGGGTAGGGTAGGTGATGAGAACCTCATCATGAGCCATAACTAGCTCATTTTGACCCAATACAAAGGATAAAAGCTCCTATATATCTCAAGGAAAGGCTTAACTCAGAGAATTCTGAGTTTGAGAAGAAAACCAGTCACAAGGGGTAAAAGTGCAATTTTACCAGTATAATCTGCATACGGGGTAATTCTGGGCCCAAACACAGGTCAAAACAGCTTAATAAGAATAAAAGTGGGATGAGATGATCTAGCAAGGGCTACAGCACTTCCAAGGAACCAAATGATAATCTGTAACCCTAAAACAACCCACTTCAATTCACAAGGTTCGAGGCAAAGTAAAAATAGAATAAACCCTCTAAAATTCATAGAAAAATAATCTCTAGGGTTTAGAACCTTCAATTTGGCCTTTAGAACCCATTTTGACCTACATTGAGAACCATGCCCAATTAATAACTTAATTTGGGTTTTTGCGCAAATTAACCGGTCAAACAAGGTTTAATATGAAAATAAAATTCACCATCAGATTCCTTAGGTCCTAATTAGTCATGTATAAAAACTTGAGCCTAAGAAGAAACCTCCTTGACCGAATTTACACTTTGGTCCTCATATATTTACTCTTTGGCCCTCAACTTTTGAACCCTCGCATTTAGGCCCCTAACTCTCCTTCGTTCTTTGCAAACAGGTCCCTCCTGCAAAACCCTGCCAGCACCATGCTCCGGCGACCTTGCGCGGAGCATGGCGCCGCGCAGGGTGAGGTGGAGGACCTGGCAAGTGTACCGGGGGTGCCCTGCGTCGTCAGCCGTCGCAGGAGCACCCCCATGGTCACTGTAGCCCCCCATACCGGCCGTGCGAACGCACGGACGGTATGGGTTCGAATTCCGACCATGCTCCGGCGAGGGAGACACGTCGTCTCCCTCCGCCTTCCTCCCTGCTTCAACCCTATAAATACCCCCCGCCGCTCCACCGACCAAGGCAGCTGGATCTGACGGAGAAAACCCCCAATTTTCCTCTCTTCTTCCTCCGGCAGACGCTCACCAGCTCCGGCGACTTCCTCCCCCTCCACCTCGTCGCTCTGCCGCACTACCAGCAGCAGAGACCTTCCCCCCTGCTCTTCCCGCGCCACGCCGCACCCAGCTGGCGCCTCTCCAGCCCTCTGCTCGCCGCCGCCCCTCTCTCTGAGCATCATCTTCTCCGGCGACAGTCGATACGACTGTCGCCCTGTTCCTCCCCCTTCGTCCCTGCAGTTAAGTTAGACTTACTCCCCTTCTCCTCCTCTTTCTTTCCCTGCTTTCGATTTAGTCAATTAAGCCCTCTACCGACCCTGTTCACCCTCATCCTCTCCGCCTCCGACCACCCTCCGGCGAGCCGCTCCCATCACCTCAGCGACCCACACGGCTCGCCGACCACCGCAGAACCTCCGCCTCCTCACCCTGATCCTCTTCCGCCCCTCCACTTCCCACCAAACACCCTCTGCAGACCCACCGAACACACCCACTCCCTCGCTCACAGTCTGACCTAGGACGACCTAACAGCTCCATCTCGCCCCCTGCAGACCCCCTGACCACCTTTGCCGTGCCACGGCGAAGGTCCCCCGCCTGTCTGATTTGGCCGAGAGGCCGTGCCATTGGTTTCAGGTTCCAGGCCTTGACCGCCATTGGCGAGGAAGCTCGAAGCCTGCTCGAGGTTGCTCCAAGCCGAGATATCCCAGATTGAATAGCCACGGCCAGCGCGGAAGAGTCTCACGCACACACCCTGGCCCTCGATTGGAGCTGTACGCCTCAACAGCCGATGCAATTGGGAGCACCATCCCTGCTGCAGGCGTGAGAGAATTGGGGTGGGACATTTAGTCCCACCTCGGAACCTCTCGAAGGCGCGCGGACGCATAAAGGCAAAAACTGCCTTATGCTGTTTGCCTCAGTTACCACGGGGTGAGGTCCCTCTCACCCGACCCGACCCGACTCGGCCTCGTCCGTGACCACGCTCCGCGGACCTGGCCCGACCCGATTAGACTGACCTGCACTCCTCGCCCACCACGCACGCCGGTGGGCCTGGACCCGGGCCTGACCCGAACCCGATTACCCGATAGCGCTCTGGGAGAGCTTCCGAAGAGTGATTTCAGAGAGAGAGATACGCGGGGGAAGGGGGTAGAGTAGGTTTTTGCCTTCTGATGAACTCTTGAGCGTGCAGGCACAGGTGAAGGACTGCGGAAGAAGAAGCAGCTGCACTGTAGCAACTGCTCAGTTAAGTCGTCGAAGCACCGGGCCAGACGACGGACAGTCAGCAGCCAGAGCAACACAGAAGGCAGGCTGAAGAAGAAGGAAGGGAGACTTAGTAGCCGAAGGCAGAAGCACCACGATTGCAGAAGAAGAAATGAAGAGAAGCAAGAAGCAAGAAAAGAAGAAGACGATCTGAAGAAAAAGAAAGAAAGGAAACAAGGAAGAACAGAAGAAGAAGAGCACGAGGGGAAAATCTGAAGAAAGCAGAAGAAAAAGAAGAAGAAGAAGAAGAACATGAAGAACCAAAAACAAAGAGGAAGAAAGAAGAAAAGAAGCAGAAGCCAATTTTTCATCTCTCTCTCTCTCTCTTTATTTTTGTAATAGAACTTGTATATCTCTAGAATACAACTTGCTCCCTGAGTTCGACCTCGGGAACTCTTTTATTTTTCCGAGTAAAAAAATTTTTATATGAAACGTTGGTAACAACCGGCTTTACTACAACGAATTAACAACGAAAACCGACGTTCCATCATTTTGGCGCCGCTGCCGGGGAGCAACGGCTATTCTAGAGGTAAACATTCCTGTATCTTTTAATTTCTGATAATCTCCTCTCTTTTATGCAGCTACAGGAACTCAAGAAGACAAGCAACCACACGACAACCACTCCGAAGACAGGTAAATCTTTTCTCTCACTATTAACCCCTACACTCTAAAGAAAAAGAAAAGAAAAGAACAAGCAATATAGGGCTAACCTATCTTCCATATTTAGTAACCATAAGAGTTGCATGTCTTCAACTCATTATTTCTGCACACTATCAAGGGTATTTAAGGGCTAACACATTCTTGCTTGAGCCCTAATTACCCAACAAAGAATTAACTGGACCAAGTAGAGCCAACCTAGGATCCAACACTAGGGATTTAGAGACACACTACTTAACTCAAGAATTGAGAAAACCAAATGAAGTGTGCCCAAGCCCTTGTCTGAAAATACCTATACAAGAAAAATCCTAAACAATTGGCTCTCTCTAAACACTTGAACCCTAAAAGACAGGACCTAAAAGCTCTTGAAGAAAACAATAGGTAAAGTTGACCCCTTGGGTTAACCAACCTTAAATTAGGTCACTCTTTGCACTTAAAAAGACTAAAGTTCAAGTGAAACCTTAAGCACCCTGATCTTAAAATTGGTAGACTTAAGAGGTCAAGATCCCCATTCTGGTCTACCTGGAACCGCAGTGACAAGAGAGGTCGGGTGGGGGAAACCCTGTAACCCGTGGGGACGCTCTACCGTGTAGGGGTCTTCGCGGGACTCTCCCTCTCTGGCTGCCCAGGTAATTCTCAGGTGGACGATCTTTCTGATCAAGGGGTCCATCTGCCCCGCACCTCTATAGTCACCCAACACATTTTTGGGTGTCTTGATTGGGTCCATCACCTTCTAAACTTACCTCTCCCAACTGTGCATGTACGGAAGGAGGTCTCTAAGACCACCCTTAAGACCTCCTTTAGAAATTCACTCTCGTCAAGGCCAAGCCTCGACACCCGTGTTTGTGCAGCAACACCCTCACATTATTCTCTCTTCTGATTCAGAACCAAGTTCTTCTTCTTCCCCCATCATGGCTCAGCCAGTTGAGGAAGAAAATAATCTGGAACACCAGCTCCAGCGACTCAATGACCTCTTCCAAAACTTCGTACACCCACCACAGCGTCCTATGATGCGGGACCACTACAATCCTGCTGCGGTGGCAATTGAGCCTCGAGTTAGAATCCCGATTGGAGGACCTGATTCCGAACTAAAGCCCAACATGATTCACGCTATACCTAAATTCCATGGGCTTAATTCTGAAGATCCCTTCCAGCACATCAAACAGCTTAAGCATCTGGCCCACACTTTTGGATCAGATGCGCAAAATCGGGATATTCTTCTCATGAAGATGTTCTCCTTTTCTCTTATGGACAAGGCCGCCCATTGGTATCAAACTCAGACCCGGCCGATCAACACTTGGGAAGAACTTCAATCCGAGTTTTTGAAAAAGTTCTTTCCCGTTGGTCGGACCAACGCCTTGCGCCATCAGATTACACACTTCACTCAACAATCAGGAGAACCTCTCCATGAGGCATGGGATCGTTTTCAGGATCTCATGAGGAAGTGCCCCCATCACGGAGTTCCTAAATGGGAACAAGTCCAATCTTTTTACCAGGGACTCCGTGAGGACATCCGCCTTTTCGTCAATGCAACCTGCGGAGGAAACATCATGGGTCAACATGAAGACACCGTATGGGAGATTCTCGAAAACATGTGCGAGAACTCCATCAACAATGACTCCATGGGATTATTCGACAGGACGAATACCCGCGCAGCGACGAATCTTAAGGGAGCACATGAGACGCAGGGCCTGTCCGCATCAGTCGACCTGGAATTAATGGCCAGTCGATTGGACAAGGTCTCAATTATTGAAAAGAAGGTGGATGAGCTGACTCAGCACTTGCAGCGAGCCACCTCTGCGCGTAACTCCTTTGCACAACCTCCTTCCACACAGGAGACTGTGCAAAACATCCTACACCGATCCTCCCCTGGGATGGATCCATATCCGTCCCCATCTGATTCCTGGACTGGAAGATCATCCGATCCTTTCTTCACCAGCCGGGGGAACTCCATTCCACCTTTCCCTGACTCTCAGGAGGTTCCTCAGACCCGCGAGGACCTCAACGCCATCCAAAACGACCCATTCTCCAACACCTACAACCCTGGATGGCGAAACCATCCAAATTTTCAGTGGGCGGGAAATTCTCAAACCCAAAGACCACCTTTTCAGTCCCGCCCACAGCCCTCTCATCACTACCAGCCGCCTCAGCCTCGGCCCAACCCTACTTATCCATCAGGGCCAAATCAAGATCAAATGTCCTTAATCCTTCAGACTCTGGCTGACATTCAAAAATCGAATGCGGCCATTCAAAAACAGCACAAGGACGAGCTTACTGAAGTCAAAACTCAGCTGGCCCAGTTGGCAAATTCTCGCCAGCCAGGCACACTCCCTTCCCAACCCCTTCCGAACCCAAATAACGTGCCAACCCAGAAGCGCGTTATGAATCCAAATTTAGGCCACGCTCAATGGATTTATCAGGCCCCTACTGCCCCATCTCCAGACGAGATGGAAGCCTCTACTTCTCGTACGGGATTTCAGCAGCAGCCACCCCTCCTACCAAATCCAAACCAAAATCAGGCCGGATTAAATTCTGTAACAACACGTAGTGGTAAGACAACTCAGGACCAGTATTATCCAAACCACGCCCAGCCTGATAATCATGACCCTAGGATAGTTATCCAAGGTACCGCTGTTCCAGACCCACAACCAGGACCTATCCTAGAGGAACCAACCAAGATCCCGTTTCCCGAGGCCCTGACCAAGGGAAAGAAGACCACCAAGCCCGTGGCCCCTGAGGAGGACCTGGTCAAGCTCTTTGAGCAGGTCCACATAAACATCCCCTTGATGGATGCAATCCGCCACGTACCAGCTTACGCACGATTTCTAAAGAATATATGTACACCCCAGCGTAAGCCGCGAACCAAGGGAGGGAGCCCAATTGTTCTGTCAGAGCAAGCCAGCTCTGTAATCCTTAGTAGACTCCCACCCAAGGCAAAAGATCCTGGAACTCCCCTGATCTCCTGTAAGATAGGTGGTACCCAATTTGACAGAGCATTGTTAGACTTAGGTGCATCTATAAATCTGATACCCACATCCTTACTTGACCATCTGGAAGAATCTGAGCTGAAACCAACCGAGGTGACATTACAATTAGCAGATCGATCTATAAAGTCACCAAAAGGGATTCTCGAGGATGTTATCGTGAGAGTGCGGGATTTCTATTTTCCAGTGGACTTTATAGTCTTAGACATGGATGCACCTGAGAACCCTAGGGATACACCAATCATTCTAGGGAGACCTTTCTTGGCTACTGCTAGAGCCAACATCAGCTGTGAGGAGGGCCAAATAGAGCTTAAATTTGGAGATCAAACACTGAAAATTGATATATTTAAGGCCCAACAAGGAATTAATTGCGGCGTCATCGAACAAATTTGTGACATCAAGACTTTGGTTGATGAATCACACCTCCAGAATGACTTGAGTATGCCTCATCAACCACAGAAGGATCTTGACCCGCAAACAGAGGAGTCCAATCCGGATGTGAACAACCCAGTAACTCCCACCCTTGAACCTCACATCTATACTGAACCACCCGCTGCTGCTGAAAACCCCATCCTCGAACTGAAACCCCTTCCTGCTCATTTAAAATACATCTTTTTGGGTTCTAATCAAACCCTTCCTGTGATCATCAATTCCAACCTCAATCCTGAACAGGAATACCGTCTGATTGTTGTCCTCCAGCAACATCGCAGAGCCATCGGATGGACCCTCGATGATTTGACTGGAATAAGTCCCTCTTATTGTACTCATCATATCTATTCAGAAGAGGGCACACGACCTTCTCGTGAAATGCAGAGACGCTTAAACCCCAATCTGCAGGAGGTCGTGAAAAAGGAGATCATCAAGTGGTTAGATGCCGGGATCATCTACCCGATCTCCGATAGTCGTTGGGTGAGCCCGATTCAGGTCGTGCCTAAAAAGGCAGGACTCACCACTATAACGACTGAGACCGGAGAAATCATTCCTACCCGATTAGCCAACTCGTGGAGAGTCTGTATAGATTACCGTCGACTCAATTCCTCCACGAAGAAGGATCATTTCCCACTACCCTTCATTGATCAAATTCTCGAAAAACTAGCGGGAAATAGGTTCTTCTGCTTTCTTGACGGGTACTCCGGTTATAACCAGGTGGCAATCCATCCTGAGGACCAAGAAAAGACCACATTCACCTGCCCCTTCGGAACATACGCTTTCCGAAGGATGCCTTTCGGTCTTTGCAATGCACCCGCTACTTTTCAGCGATGCATGCTTGCCATATTCTCAGATATGGTAGGTGATTATCTGGAAGTCTTCATGGATGACTTTTCAGTTTTCGGAGCATCATTCGACGATTGCCTCCAGCACTTGGTCCAGATACTCAGGCGGTGCATCGACGTGAATTTGGTTCTTTCCTGGGAAAAGAGCCATTTCATGGTGCCTGAGGGAATTGTCCTGGGACACTCAATTTCGGAGAAAGGTATCCAAGTGGATCGAGCTAAGGTTAATCTGATTTCTCGCCTTCCTATGCCTAGCTCGATCAGGGACATCCGATCCTTTTTAGGGCATGTCAGTTTTTATCGACGATTTATCCCTGATTTTTCAAAAATCGCACGCCCCCTGACCACTCTTCTCTCCAAGGATGTTCCCTTCGAAATCTCCAGGGAATGCACTCAAGCATTTGAAATCCTGCGTGACCGAGTCACCCAAGCCCCGATCCTACAGTCCCCTGATTGGTCTCAACCCTTTGAGATCATGTGTGATGCATCCGACTTCGCTGTAGGAGCGGTTTTGGGGCAGAAAAATGACAAGAAACCTGTGGTCATTTACTACGCCAGCAAAACACTCGATGAGGCTCAGCGTAACTATACAGTTACTGAGAAAGAGCTGCTAGCTGTAGTATTTGCCCTAGAGAAATTCAGATCATACCTTCTGGGTTCCCATGTCATCATATACTCGGATCACACGGCTGTGAGGCATCTCCTTGCGAAGAAGGACGCGAAACCTCGATTGATCCGATGGATCTTGCTGTTGCAAGAATTTGACCTCGAGATTCGCGATAAAGCGGGAAAACAAAACGTGGTAGCTGATCACTTGTCCCGTCTTCCTTCTGAAATGATAGACCCTTCCGGACCCATCACTGAGCATTTTCCCGATGAGCACCTGCTGACTATTGGTACTAGCCTTCCATGGTTTGCTAATATTGTAAATTACTTGGCATCTCATCAGACCCCGTCCGATTGGCCGAAGGCCAAGAAAGACAAATTACGCTCCGATGCCAAGTATTACATTTGGGAAGACCCGTACCTCTTCCGCATAGGTGCCGATCAGATCATCCGGAGATGTATCCCGGAAGGGGAAGTCAACAATATCCTCTCTTTCTGCCATGACCAGACATGCGGTGGCCATTTTGCCGGGCATAAAACCGCATCAAAAGTCCTCCAGTGCGGCTTTTACTGGCCCACACTGTTCAAAGACGCATACAGTCATTGCAAGGCATGCAGTCGTTGCCAGACTTTGGGCAACATGAGCCATCACGACATGATGCCTATGCAACCGATTCTAGTATGCGAAATCTTTGATGTTTGGGGGATTGATTTTATGGGCCCCTTTCCTGTTTCGGATGGTTTCGAATACATTCTGTTGGCTGTGGACTACGTGTCCAAATGGATCGAAGCCATACCGACCCGAACCTGTGATCACAAAATCGTTCTCAAATTCATTCATCAACACATTTTCTCAAGGTTCGGGATTCCTCGTGCAATAATCTCTGATGGGGGGACCCATTTCACAAATGCTCAGTTTAGGTCACTGATGACCAAATACGGGGTGTCTCACCGAATCTCTACTCCTTACCACCCCCAAACTAATGGTCTAGCTGAGCTGTCGAATCGGGAGATCAAGAAAATCCTACAGGTCACTGTTCGACCTGACAGGAAGGACTGGTCGTCCCGACTTCCGGAAGCATTGTGGGCCTATAGGACCGCCCACAAGACCCAATTGGGCATGTCTCCCTTTAGATTGGTGTACGGAAAGGCATGCCACCTTCCCGTCGAACTGGAGCATAAAGCCTATTGGGCAGTACGGAACTGTAATCTAGATCTTTCTAAGGCTGGGACCCACAGAAAACTCCAAATCAGCGAGATCGATGAATTACGCACAGACGCGTACGAGAACTCGCAAATCTACAAGGAGCGGGTTAAAGCCTTCCACGACAAACACATCTCGAGAAAGATCTTTCATCCTGGTCAAAAGGTCCTACTCTTTGATGCCCGACTCAAACTCTTCCCAGGAAAACTGAGATCTAAGTGGGTCGGACCATATTTGGTCCGACAGGTTTTTGGAAATGGAGCAATCGAAATCAGTCCACTCAGCCACGATTCTGAACCTTTCATCGTGAATGGTCAAAGACTCAAGCCGTTCATTGATGTAACTTCTACTGATTTGGCTGAGGCATCTCATATCCTCCTTTCCCCTTGAGCTTATTGCGCCCAGCCGATGGCGTAAAACTCAGCGCTTAACGGGAGGCAGCCCGTCATTCTCTTTGAAAACCTGAAACTTGTTCTGACACCTTTCAGCACTCGAAGTTCACCCTGAACTAACACCCCCTAGGTTACAATGAGGACATTGCAAATCTTAGGCATGGGGGGGTAGGAAAGTGCAAAAACTTGTAAGAAAAGGTTTCAAGCAAAAAAATTCACATATGCCAAAAATACCATAAAAATTAAAAAAAATTTTCAAAAAAGAATAAGAGGAAAAGAGGAGAAGGAAAATTTTGTGAAGGAGAAAAGAAACAAAATGAAAAAGGAGCACAAAATTATAAGAAAAGTTGATAGTCATTAGTAAGGAACTAAGGAATTAACCTAAGTTCTAGACCTCATTCAAGAAAATAACTGAAAAGTGCACAATGAGATTAGTAAGAATGCAAACCTTAGGCATTCTTGAATAGACTCTTAGTACTCATTAAGATCTGGACACTCCTCAAGAGGTTGAGGATAATGAAAAGCTGAAGTATTAGGTCTAAGGCTTAGGGAGTATTCGGCCTCGTTAACTAATTTTTGGTTTACGGGACTCAGTAACCTAAGCACCCTAATCTCACACACAGCCTGGTTCAGTAAGCATAAAAATCAGAATCACGCAGAAGCGTCGCAAAAATCTGAAAAGAACACCTAGAATAGGAATGGCCGATCAACACAAGTTGATTTGGACGAGTTCCCAGCGCGGAGAGGCGGGAAATCTCCTCGAAGATGCGTAACAAAATATCATCTCCTCGGTGCTTGTCTCTTAGGATATTTACATATCCTACGGGGGGCATGTAAGCACTCTGCTGGTTCAGATTCCATGGATGGCATTATCTCGAAATGTCAATTGCCAGGGTCTGGATTCGGCCACGGAATACCATGGATGGGATTATCTCGAAATCTCAATAGCCAGGGTTCCGGGGGTTGCCATGGGCGGTGCTATCTCGAAGCATCGATCGCCAGGAACCCTTGAGGATTGATGATGGGAGCAAGGAATCTGATACAGACCGTGTTGAAAAGCCAATCCTAGACTAGAACTAAAAAGAAAAAGAGAGAGAAAACTCTCCAAACAGAAAAAAAAAAACTTTCTATCTCTCTCTCTTACAAAACGCACTGCGAACTGAGCCAGGGCTAAAATCATTTCAAGCACGGGTGCTTTAACCACGAAGTCCAATAAACCTTAGGTTAGTTCTTGTGGGCCTTAAAAACCTTTGCTAAAAGACTGAGGCTAAGGCTAGACAGATTTGGATCTTGATTGGTACTAGAGTATCTTTTAGGCCTATGGTCAGCATTCTAACCTAATCTATGCTCAAATAAAAAAGCACTTATCTAAAACCATTGAAAACTTCATGGTCTAGAACAAGGGTTGAAACCTTAAGTTTTTTTTGCTAAGGGACTAGCAAAAGCTAGGCATGGGGGTATGATGAGAACCTCATCATGAGCCATAACTAGCTCATTTTGACCCAATACAAAGGATAAAAGCTCCTATATATCTCAAGGAAAGGCTTAACTCAGAGAATTCTGAGTTTGAGAAGAAAACCAGTCACAAGGGGTAAAAGTGCAATTTTACCAGTATAATCTGCATACGGGGTAATTCTGGGCCCAAACACAGGTCAAAACAGCTTAATAAGAATAAAAGTGGGATGAGATGATCTAGCAAGGGCTACAGCACTTCCAAGGAACCAAATGATAATCTGTAACCCTAAAACAACCCACTTCAATTCACAAGGTTCGAGGCAAAGTAAAAATAGAATAAACCCTCTAAAATTCATAGAAAAATAATCTCTAGGGTTTAGAACCTTCAATTTGGCCTTTAGAACCCATTTTGACCTACATTGAGAACCATGCCCAATTAATAACTTAATTTGGGTTTTTGCGCAAATTAACCGGTCAAACAAGGTTTAATATGAAAATAAAATTCACCATCAGATTCCTTAGGTCCTAATTAGTCATGTATAAAAACTTGAGCCTAAGAAGAAACCTCCTTGACCGAATTTACACTTTGGTCCTCATATATTTACTCTTTGGCCCTCAACTTTTGAACCCTCGCATTTAGGCCCCTAACTCTCCTTCGTTCTTTGCAAACAGGTCCCTCCTGCAAAACCCTGCCAGCACCATGCTCCGGCGACCTTGCGCGGAGCATGGCGCCGCGCAGGGTGAGGTGGAGGACCTGGCAAGTGTACCGGGGGTGCCCTGCGTCGTCAGCCGTCGCAGGAGCACCCCCATGGTCACTGTAGCCCCCCATACCGGCCGTGCGAACGCACGGACGGTATGGGTTCGAATTCCGACCATGCTCCGGCGAGGGAGACACGTCGTCTCCCTCCGCCTTCCTCCCTGCTTCAACCCTATAAATACCCCCCGCCGCTCCACCGACCAAGGCAGCTGGATCTGACGGAGAAAACCCCCAATTTTCCTCTCTTCTTCCTCCGGCAGACGCTCACCAGCTCCGGCGACTTCCTCCCCCTCCACCTCGTCGCTCTGCCGCACTACCAGCAGCAGAGACCTTCCCCCCTGCTCTTCCCGCGCCACGCCGCACCCAGCTGGCGCCTCTCCAGCCCTCTGCTCGCCGCCGCCCCTCTCTCTGAGCATCATCTTCTCCGGCGACAGTCGATACGACTGTCGCCCTGTTCCTCCCCCTTCGTCCCTGCAGTTAAGTTAGACTTACTCCCCTTCTCCTCCTCTTTCTTTCCCTGCTTTCGATTTAGTCAATTAAGCCCTCTACCGACCCTGTTCACCCTCATCCTCTCCGCCTCCGACCACCCTCCGGCGAGCCGCTCCCATCACCTCAGCGACCCACACGGCTCGCCGACCACCGCAGAACCTCCGCCTCCTCACCCTGATCCTCTTCCGCCCCTCCACTTCCCACCAAACACCCTCTGCAGACCCACCGAACACACCCACTCCCTCGCTCACAGTCTGACCTAGGACGACCTAACAGCTCCATCTCGCCCCCTGCAGACCCCCTGACCACCTTCGCCGTGCCACGGCGAAGGTCCCCCGCCTGTCTGATTTGGCCGAGAGGCCGTGCCATTGGTTTCAGGTTCCAGGCCTTGACCGCCATTGGCGAGGAAGCTCGAAGCCTGCTCGAGGTTGCTCCAAGCCGAGATATCCCAGATTGAATAGCCACGGCCAGCGCGGAAGAGTCTCACGCACACACCCTGGCCCTCGATTGGAGCTGTACGCCTCAACAGCCGATGCAATTGGGAGCACCATCCCTGCTGCAGGCGTGAGAGAATTGGGGTGGGACATTTAGTCCCACCTCGGAACCTCTCGAAGGCGCGCGGACGCATAAAGGCAAAAACTGCCTTATGCTGTTTGCCTCAGTTACCACGGGGTGAGGTCCCTCTCACCCGACCCGACCCGACTCGGCCTCGTCCGTGACCACGCTCCGCGGACCTGGCCCGACCCGATTAGACTGACCTGCACTCCTCGCCCACCACGCACGCCGGTGGGCCTGGACCCGGGCCTGACCCGAACCCGATTACCCGATAGCGCTCTGGGAGAGCTTCCGAAGAGTGATTTCAGAGAGAGAGATACGCGGGGGAAGGGGGTAGAGTAGGTTTTTGCCTTCTGATGAACTCTTGAGCGTGCAGGCACAGGTGAAGGACTGCGGAAGAAGAAGCAGCTGCACTGTAGCAACTGCTCAGTTAAGTCGTCGAAGCACCGGGCCAGACGACGGACAGTCAGCAGCCAGAGCAACACAGAAGGCAGGCTGAAGAAGAAGGAAGGGAGACTTAGTAGCCGAAGGCAGAAGCACCACGATTGCAGAAGAAGAAATGAAGAGAAGCAAGAAGCAAGAAAAGAAGAAGACGATCTGAAGAAAAAGAAAGAAAGGAAACAAGGAAGAACAGAAGAAGAAGAGCACGAGGGGAAAATCTGAAGAAAGCAGAAGAAAAAGAAGAAGAAGAAGAAGAACAGGAAGAACCAAAAACAAAGAGGAAGAAAGAAGAAAAGAAGCAGAAGCCAATTTTTCATCTCTCTCTCTCTCTCTTTATTTTTGTAATAGAACTTGTATATCTCTAGAATACAACTTGCTCCCTGAGTTCGACCTCGGGAACTCTTTTATTTTTCCGAGTAAAAAAATTTTTATATGAAACGTTGGTAACAACCGGCTTTACTACAACGAATTAACAACGAAAACCGACGTTCCATCAGTAGGTATGCTCATGGGGCTTCAGTTGCCGCGAAGCGTAAGCGACCACGTGACCCCTCTGCATGAGCACACCTCCTAACCCCTGCAAGGAAGCGTCCGTGTACACGACGAACCCGCCACTACTGTCAGGAATGGTGAGCACGGGAGCCGAGGTCAACCTCTCCTTCAGCTCCAGAAAACACGCCTCACAGGCGTCTGTCCAAGTGAAAGGCACATCCTTCCGAGTCAACTGTGTCATAGGACGTGCAATCTGCGAAAACCCTCTGATGAACCGTCTGTAGTAACCTGCCAGTCCCAGGAAACTGCGAATCTCAGTGACTGAACGCGGTCTCTCCCACCTGAGCACTGCCTCGACCTTGGCGGGATCCACCGCCAGGCCGTCTCCAGAGATCACATGACCCAAAAAGGTTACCTCCCTCAACCAGAACTCGCACTTGCTGTATTTGGCGTACAGCCTGCGTCGTCTCAGAGTGTCCAGAACCATCCGCAAGTGCTGTCCGTGCTGCGTCCGATCTCTAGAATAGATGAGTACATCATCTATGAAAACCACCACAAATTGGTCCAAGTACGGTCTGAACACCCGGTTCATCAGGTCCATGAAAGCAGCGGGGGCATTGGTCAGCCCAAACGGCATGACCAAAAACTCGTAGTGTCCGTACCGGGTGCGGAAAGCTGTCTTGGAGACGTCGGTCTCCCTGATCCTCAACTGGTGGTATCCAGACCTCAAGTCGATCTTGGAAAACACCGTGGCACCCCGCAACTGGTCAAACAAATCGTCAATCCTCGGCAGCGGATATCTGTTCTTGATGGTGACCCTATTCAGCTGTCGGTAGTCCACACAAAGGCGTAGGGTCCCATCCTTCTTCTTCACAAACAGTACCGGGGCTCCCCAGGGAGACGCACTGGGCCTCACGAAACCCTTCTCCAAAAGGTCCTGCAACTGAGACTTGAGCTCTCGCAGCTCAAGCGGTGCCATCCTGTATGGCGCGGTGGAGATGGGGCTGGTCCCTGGTACTAGTGAGATCTCAAACTCGATCTCACGCTAGGGCGGTAGTCCTGGTAACTCGTCTGGAAACACGTCGGGGTACTCTCTGACCACCGGGATGCTCTGGAAGTCTGCCACGGGGCTGTGCTCTGCCACCACACAAGCTAAGAAGCCCTCACACCCCTGGCTCAAAAGTCTCGCCGCCCGAAGTGCCGAAATGCACCTGAAACCTCCATCCACTGGCTGCCCGTGAAACTCGAAGGAAGGCAACTCCGGAATGGAGAAGGCAATCTTCCTCTCAAAACAGTCTACCAAGGCGTGGTAAGCGGACAACCAATCCATCCCCAGAATCACTCCAAAGTCCTCCATCTGTATCATAATCAGGTCAGCTGGCAGGCTGTGTCCCCCGATGCTGACCCCGCAACCCGTGTACACCTCCTCAGCTACAAACAGCTGACCACTCGGACCTCTGATTACGAACGGGTTCTCTAGCAATGTATAATCCTGGTCCAAACTAACTACGAAACTGTCTGCGACAAACGAGTGCGTAGCGCCGGAATCGAAAAGCGTGTAAACGAGTCTGCCAGAAACTGAAACCATACCTGCTACCACGGATCCCGAAGCTCTGGCGTCCCTGTGTGTTAGGGCGTTGATACGCCCCTCAGCTCTAGGTGCGGACGAAGCAGCCACACTCTGCGTCGGACGGGTAGGTGCCGGCCGGTACCCTCCTCGCGACTGCGGTCCTCCTCCTCGCGCCTGGAAACCGCGGCCTCCTACGCGCCCTCCAGTGCTCTGCGCGGGAAGTATCTGCTGACCTCCTGCCCTAGATGGGCAGTCCCTCCTGACGTGGCCCGGCTGGCCACACTGGTAGCAGAGGGGAACCCGACTCCCGCCCTCAGTGAGTCCCTGCTGTCGGCTAGGCGGGGGTCCGGTGCTGGCGACTGGCCCCTGTCGAGGGCCCCCAAAGGCCACTGATGGCCCTGCACAACGTGACGGCTCTCCTGCGGACGCCACGTGTCTCCGCTCTCGCCGGCCCTGTGAGAAGTCTGGCTGAAAGGGCCTCTTCCGCCCGCCGTCGGTCTCTCGCGCGGACGGGTTGGTCTCCTCGTAAGTCATGGCTGCCTCTACCACCCTCGAAAACGTCGGCAGCTTCAGGGGTTTGACATACCCCCGGATCGCAGGCCGGAGCCCCTCGGTGAACCTCCAAAGGCGCTCCTCCTCAGTGGCTACCGCTGTCGCTGCAAAGCGGGACAGCTCCAAGAAACGCGTGCGGTACGCGCTCACGGTCATCGTCCCTTGGCGGAGAGTGTGGAACTCCCGCCTCCTCTGGTCCTGCCACGTCTGGGGAAAGTACTGCTCGCAGAAGAGGGTGACGAACTGGTCCCACGTCGGCTCGTCCCTCTCCTGTCCCCGGACCGCCCTCCACCATCGGTGTGCCGCACTCTCCAGCTGGTACGTGGCAAAGGCCACGCGGCACTCCACCGGGGGGCGAAGGGTGTCGAAGATCTTCTCCAGCTGCTCAAGCCAGTCCTCTGCCTCGGTCGGGTCCTCATCCCCCTTGAAGGAGGGGGGCTTCAGCTTCCGGAACTGTCCGAAAAGCTCGAAGTGGTGCTGTAGGGGAGGTGCTGGTGCACCTCCAGGCGAAGGTGCCTCGTGTACAGAAGTGTCGGAGGAAGGTGGGGGCGGCAGGGGCCCATCCCCTCCCTCGTGTCCGGCGCCGCGTCCGTCGCGTGGTCCCACAGAGGACTCCCCCTCTGCAACCCCAGGAGGAGGTGCTCGGGGCGGTGGGTGGAGCTCCTCTCGTACAATATCCCGTATCAGTCTGGCGAGGTCCTGGGCCTGGATGCCAGGGAGTGGTGGCTGGTCCACCGAGACGTCAACGACAGCACGTCCACCTCGCCGACCTCGCCCTCGACCGCGCCCGCGGCCAGTCTCGCCAGTCCCACGACGAGGCATCTCCTGCAAGGAGACGCGAAACAAAACGGAAACGTCAAAACAGACGGTACCTAACAACACTTCTAAGAGCTCATGTCAAGAGATATGTTGTGGTGGCTACTCTAGCTATAAACATGTGAATTGGTTATTTTCCAGTCAGTTGATTCACTTCTCGGGACGACCTTGCTCTGATACCATCTTGTAACGACCCGATTCCCGAGTCCCTACGAGACACGAGAACCGGGCCGACTCGACTAATCCCAAGACCCAGTCGTCCAACGAGGAAGTAACCAAAAGACAGTAAAATAAACCACATTCAGCATGAATATAACTAACAGTAAGAAAGTACAGCAGTAAGGAAAGAAACTACTACAGTAGGTACCACCACAACAGTAAAGCAACATTTATCATATAACAAAAACTGCAGGTAAAGAAGGTACAGTGGAAACAAAACTACTCACTAGAACAGAAACAAAAGAAGGTACAAAGCTGTGGTAACTCTACTGGACCTTACTCGGCCCAGCGTCCTCTGCAGCCGCCGACCCTGGCTGCTCAACACCTGGTCCTGAAAAAGGTAACGAGTGTAACACGTCAGCAAAACGCTGAGTAGAGTGGCAAACTAACTAAAGGCAACAGTAGAGTGTACAGTAGCTGTTATGTTCTATTACTTCCTTTATTTATTTACATCTTTCAATTTTTCTCACTATTTCATTTACTTCTCAGATCCTTTACTTGATCTCGAATGTCCTCGTGGGACGATCTTGATTGCAGCCTTTTCCAAAAGTAGAAGTAGCACGTGGTGCTCTCCTGGCCGGGAGAGTCCCCCGTGGTGATCCTACCCTCAGTCAACCACCCCAGGGTCACTGACAGACGTAACGGTGACTACGGCACGCGCGATAAACGCACAGGTAGCTAGCCCGCACTGGCACGCGGTCAGTCGTTTCCGTTAACGGGTGCGCCCAAAGCACAGCACGGAACCAGGGCAGAGCCCTCTCAGTAACAGGGGTCCAACCCCTCCACAGTAACCAAACCGGGGCCTTGCCCCTCCACAGTCCGCGCACCCTCGCCTGACTACCCTGGTTTGCCCTAGTGGGCCTAACAAGTCGGTGAAGGAGGCTAGCAGAACCCCGGGGCCCGTGGGGTAGCTAGTACTCTCCTAACACTACTAGCTCTCCTCGGTACTACGTACACGAGGGCCAACAAGTCGGTACAGAGCGGCCAAGCCTAACCCCGGGTCCCTGGGGCGGCTGGCCCCACTCTGCACTAAAACAGGTACAGGTACTTCCCTTGGTACTGCGTACCCAAGCGACAGTACAAACTACATCTCAGTTCCATTCCTTTTCTTTCCAGGAGTTCCACTCCTAATTCCCCGTAGGGTTCCGGCTCTTTATCTCAGAACATCATATGTTTCACTTTCCAGATTCACGTTCTCACATTCCATGATCTCAACATGATTCTTTATGCATAACAGGCAGCTGTTAATTAAATTTACAGGCAGCTTTATATATATTCCTTTCCATTTTTCCAAGACTGCAGTAATATACATTCCACTAGTTTTTCCATCCTAGGATTCATGCCATATCCTAGGATCTATCATACAATCTAGTTTTCCGGCCCTAGGATTCATGCAACACCTAGGAGCTATCATTCCATATATTTCTCGTTCCTAGGATTCATACAATGCCCTAGGTTCTAGTTATGGTTCCATACTTTAACAGATTTTATTAATACTTAAAACCACTCTACCAGGTACAACGGGAGTAATGGGGGCGTGGTCGGGAATCCCGCGCGCCTCCGCGACTCTCAAGACTGCAACCGAACGAGGTCCTATCACAAGGATCAAACACAAGGAGTGTCTCAAAACAGTGTATAGCTACTGTAGGCGGGTAGAGGAATAAATTCTGAAACGAACGCAACTCGAATCGCGGAAAACGGAGCCCAAACGGGCCCTAAACGGGTCGAGAAAGACGATACTGTGCAAAATCAGACGTCTGGAACTCCTTCCAGACGTCTTAAATGGTGGATCAGAGAATTACCTGTTCGGCTTGGTTCCCCGGACGTCCAGAAGTCTGTGGGGACGTCTGTCTAGATCCCAGACGTCCGATGGTCACTCCGGACGTCTGGAGGTCACTCCCGCCGTCTGGTACAACTTCCAGACGTCTGATTCGCAAAGGATGATGAATCAGAACACCTGCGCACAGCCAACCCCCCTCCCTCAGTACGGTCAGTCGACAAAAGAAGAAGAAAGCGGAAACTCACCTTTCAGACGTCTGTATGATCTCACAGACGTCGACCTTGCCGTCTGGATATCAGTCCAGACGTCTGATTCTGGAAATTTTTCCAGAATCAGAACCTTGCTCGGCCTCCGCTCGCGACGCCGCCCGCGTCGCACCTCGCGCGTCCGCTGCTCCGCCCGCAGCAGGTCCCTCTCCGCGACGCTCTGCGCCCCCTGCGCCCTCCGCCGGCCGGCCAAGCCGCTCCCGGCGAGCTCGCCCTCACGGCAGAGCCCCGCCCTCGCACGCCGCAGCTCCTCCGCACCTACTGCGGCTGCCGCTGCCGCTGCGCCCTCGCGTCCGCTCGCTCTCGCTCACAGGCAGGAGAGAAGGAGGAAGATGGTGGAGACGGGAGGGGAGGCGCGCCCCCCCCCCTTTTAACGCCGCGCGGAGAGGAGAGAGAGACGGTCGCAGTCGCCTGCAGCCGCAGAGAAAGATGCAGGATCGCAGGTCTGCGCGCGCAGGCGCGCAGACGAATATCCCGTGCGAGCATAACTGTTCGCCAGACGTCTGTAAACTATCCCGGACGTCTGTTCAGACGTCTGGATGTGATCCCAGACGTCTTTACAGACGTCTGGGCCACCTCCCAGACGTCTTTACAGACGTCTGGGCCACCTCCCAGACGTCTTAAAAGACGTCTGGGGCACGCGCTCGTTACATCTCTCCACCACCAAAAGACACCAACACCACCATAACCACCCCCTTTAACACCCCTTGGGTTGGCGCCAACTCACCCTAGCCATAGGATCACCAACCACCCTCATCCTTCCATCCTAGCCCTCCATTTCAAGGGGCACCTTAACCCCCCATCCTATTCTATAAAAAGCCACCACCTACCACCATTTTGAAGCATCCTCCCTTAGTATATTTTCTACCTAAACCACCTATACCTACGGCCAAGAAGAAGGAGTAGAGAAGGAGATTAAAGGGGCACATCACCAGCCCTTTTGGTGCCTTCTTCTCCCCACTCTCTTCAACTTGAGCCACGCCAAGGAGGAGGACTCTCCCACTTCAAGGAGGACGGCCAGGCAAAGGAGAAAAGCTTAGGGTGGACGTCCACCCTTGGAGAGAAACTTAGGGCACGCCCCCTTAGGGCTTGCCTTGGAGGTCATCACTTTGGCGGAGTACTGCAAGGAAGGAGTTGAAGGATTCTTTTCAAGCTTGGGAGCCACCAACCTTGGAGCAAGAAGCCCTCTTCTTCACCATCTATTTAGAGGATTTGTGTTTTCCTTTCTTTATTTCAATTATCTAGTAGTAGAAGCATTCCTCTACTAGGCATTTTTGTTAAACACTTTATCAATTATCTAGTTGCCTTCTTCGCATATCTTGTTTGCATTTCTATTTGCTTATTTTCAGCATTCTTCACTTCCTCTCCCTAATTATTCTAGGCCTCCACTTGCTTAGAGTGAGCTTAGGGAGAGGCTCTACTTGCCACTTTAGAGTAGTTTACTTAATTGGAAGTGTAAACACTTTTCCCGCCATAATTTCGCATGTTGCCTTAGTTCAAAAACAAAAAAAAAAATGGTATATTGAAAAATACCAAAAAGAAAGTTGAGATTTATATTCCTAGCAAGAGAATCACTATTGCAAACATTTGGCCTCCTTGGACGACCCTAGATACTCCCCTATCTAGGATTATAAATTTAAGAGCGAAAGCGGATTTACGCGTTACAACGACGTATTTTAACAAACCGCGTGAAATCGCTACCAATCATGCACCATGTAACCTATAGAGTGTTGTGTATTAGATTAGAACCCTTAGGTTAAAGCCCATTGGGGCAGCCCACTAGGGGAGTAACCTTGCAGGGTGGTCTTCGAGTGCCAGGTGGTGATATTTGTGGCTAGATGCCTCCCCCGTAAGGGTTGCCTGAGTAATGGTACCATCCGGCCAGGAGGCTATTGATCCTATAAAAGGCAGCCCAAAACAAATTTTTTTTGGGCTTAAGTGTAAATAAAATAAGGCTCTAGTGACTTATATAAGTTAAGTGTTAGAAAAGACTTAGGTGCGTGCGTGTGTTAACTAAGTTATATATACTAAGTATATGTGTGTTGTTAAGTATGTGTATAAGTTATATATATATATATATATAAGTGTTATATATATGTGTATATGTTGTGTTTGTGTTTATAAGTGAAGTGTATATTACGTATTAGTATATATATATATAAGTGTTATATATATGTGTATATGTTGTGTTTGTGTTTATAAGTTAAGTGTATATTACGTATTAGTATGCTATGAGATAATTATATATACCTACATATAAGTTAGATATGTTAGTGTTAGTGTGTTATGTATATATATTTATGTACTTTGACTAAGTGCTATGTTGAGTGTGTTGTGTCTGAACATATGTTTGTAATGCTAATTTAAACATTGACTTTACCTTAATGTGTACATACTTTTTTTAAGGTTAAACTAACTAAATAACTAAGTGTTTGCTTGTGTGTATATATGTTACGTATATATTGAATATAGTGTTAGTTATATATTAAGTATAAGTACATGACTATGAGTGTATATCTCTTTTTGTGCCTTGTTTGTACATAGTTTTTAGGGCATTATATAGTATTGTATATAGTTTGTTTAGTTGTAAATAATTAGGTATTGTATATATGCATTTAGAGATGTAGTATGTAAAGTAAACCATTCATTTTAGCCTTTATGTTTATAATGTTTGAGGCAAAGTTTGTATGTAAACATTCATTTATTTTTGTGTAATCTTGTATATAATTAGTTGTAGGCGATTAGATACTTGTGTATATAATTAACCTAACTTCAACTCATGTTTTTGATGCCTTTATTTTGTGTATATTCTTGAGGCATTGTCACCAACATTAATTCATTTGTTTTTATTTGTATATAATTGAGTTAGATTAGTTCATTTATTGATTGTATAGCTTCTAACTCATTCTTTTGTAAATAAACTTAAATAAAAGATGAATGTAGATAATGAAGAGTGATGTATATCAATAATTGCCTCCCAAGGAATGACTTGGAATAAACCAATAAAAATTATATATAAATAAAATGATATTCGTTTGGATTGCGACACTATACTACTACAATGATTAATAAAACCCTAAAATTAACTTGCAGTCTAGATCGTTGATCATTAGGCCAACTTGTGGTCCACTAAAGTGGACCCATCACTAAGCCCTCGAAGAAGTCGAGGAAGGTAGGGGTTGTTAGGTTGTCATATTGTCCTCAAGTTATATAATCGAGTTTGTCGAGTAGCGAGACCCCACGCACTCAGACCTCCCCCGCAAGGGTGTACTCTTAGGCATCTTTGGCGAGGAGATCAATAAAGAAAGTATGCACCCCCTCTATGTTACGACAAAGCACGTCAGCTCAACTAGTGTTAGCTGAGAGCCCATCATTGCTGAAGGAGGCAGTTACCCCTTCGACAAAGTCTTCATCACAAATGGCAAGGGAGGCTAGACCAATTGGGGGAGAGCAATCTTCCCCCTTGTATTTATTCCATGAGGGTGCTTCCCCCTCCAACAAGCAACCTGGCGAAGTGTTGTCAATTACCGTGCCCCAATTGATCCCACTCTTCATGGTGGATTTGGGATCATTAGGCAGACGATTGGGTCCAAGAAAGGATTTGTCCTAGAGTTGGTTGCGGAAGAGGAGGAGAGGTTGGAGCACTTATTTCGCCATCGTCAGGAGGGCCCCTTGACTTAAGTGGAGGGGGTAGGAGACCTACTGCCAGTGGAAGAGAGGACTGAGGGTGATCACCATTTGCTCTTCGACTCTCCATTCGAGGCATTCATGGACACCCAGGCGGTAGACGAGTAGAAGGTTTTGACATTGCTTGATTCAACACTCAATTAGGCCTTGCCTCCACAAGGCTCGACAGATTTGAAGAATGTATATGTGGATTCCCTACTAGGAGGGGGTGACGTAATAAATTGCGGAATAGAATATAAACAATCTCACAAAAAATTCAATCACACAATGTACACAATTATTTTTAGGTGGAAACCCAAACCGGGTGAAAACCACCACCTAACCCTCTCGAGTTAGGAATTTCCGATCAACCAAGTTGATCAAATCCACTAAACGAATCACTTAAACGAGGGTGATTCAACCTCAATTACAACCACGCTACTTTATACGAGGGTAGCATACCTAAAACCCCTTCTCTTCACGAGAAGGGTTTTGTCTCACGAAGGAGATGGGAATTCGCAAAGCGAATACCCAACCAAAGTAACAAAGATAAATAACAACAATCCTATAGAGCCAACAAAGATTTAAACCTAGCTTCTATAAGAATTAGGAAACTCCCCTTTGATGGAGGTGCGTCGAATCGATGACGCGGGTGCGTGAGCCATGCGACAGCGCAACGTCGCTCTCATGAACTACGGCGGGAGAGTGGGTGTGCAAAGGCTTGATGCTCTCTAGATGAAGAACTTGAGCTTAGAGAGCAAGAGCTTTTATTGGACACAAAGGAGTGGAAATGCTTATTCTTGGTGTGTCTTGGTGTGTACAGAGTGGCAAAGGCTCCCCTCTATTTATAGAGGCCTTAGGAAGGCTTTGGAAGGCTTTGGAAAGCTTTCATAGCCGTTGGGTGCAAAGCCCAAGAGAATCAGGCTGAAATCAAGAACAATCATTGCACTGACAGGGTTATTAGACGTCTGATCCTGGCATCAGACATCTGGAAGATCAGTTTAAGACGTCTGGGATCAAAGTTAGACATCTGATTTTAGGCGGGTTTCTTCCTGACTTGAATCAAATCTAAACAGGGTTCTAGTGCAAGTCCATCAGACGACATATAGGACGTCTGGCATTATGTCTGGACGTCTGGAAACCTACTTTTCTCCGGGAATGGATTTCCAAGAGATTGCAACGGCTATAAGATCTTTGAAAAGAGATTTTGGGTCAGCTGAGGCAAAACGGTCATTTATCAGACATCTGGAAACACTTACGGACGTCTGATAAGGCTTTAACGGTCATATTCTTCAGTGTTTGTTAAGCGAGCCAACGGTCCACTAATTGGACGTCTGGCAAAATCATCAGACATCTTCTAAGACGTCTGGTCTAAGGTCTGGACGTCTGATTTCATTAGACAGAACTAAATAAGTCCAGCCTAAATGTTATCGGACGTCTGAGTCAACAGTCAGACGTCTTAAAACTCATTATCAGACGTCTGATTTTCAGATTAGATGTCTGAAAAGGCTGTTTGAACCCTATATTGGTTTCTATGTTCTCTACAGAAAACTTAAGTATCCTAGGGTTGTGTAGGTGTTCCTAGGACTACTTGTTAGGGTACTTTGAGGCTCTTTAACAAGATGTTCTAAGGAACAAAATAGCAAGGAAATAAAGACAAAAGTACATGAAAGAAATAAACAGAATTCTATCCTATTCTTCTTGTCCTTCCATCTTCAATTTATCGCTCCTCGCGAATCTCCTCTGTTCTCCATCAAGCTCCTCCAATCCGTCTTGGATGCGAGCTCGAACTCCGTCTAATCACGTCTCCATTTACAATTGACCTGAAATCTAAGACTCTAAGTGCAAATGTTAAATGACACGTGTTTTGTTATCATCAAAACAAACGATCGTGGTGCTCTAGCACCAACAGTATATTGGTACTATCTCCACAAGGTAAGTGTAGCTAACACGTAGAATTTTTTTGCAGGTATCCCTTATTGTCTGATGGCTAATTATTTGTTGTAGGTGGAGAGCATTGGGAGCAGCCTAATATTAGGAGTCATTTCACTCTCAACACCTCTTTATCGATAGAGCGATTGAGGTGCTACTCGGTTAAGTAGTCAATTATTTAGGCTGAGACAACTCTAGCAGACATGAAGGGACTATCACACCAGGTCAAGCATGCCCTTACCGCTAAAAAAGAATTAGAAAAAGATGCGAAGGCGGTGAAGGCTGAGCTCGAGCATCAAGTTTTGCTCACAATGGCCTCACTGGGCTGTTAATATCTACCCAAAGAAGTGAATAAAATGCCTAGTCAACTTTCATCATCTTACACAAATTTATGGAGGTGAATGACCGAGAGATGATGAAATTTCATGCCTCATTCGAAGGTCATCTAACGAAGGTAGTTGAATCAGAGAAGAGGCTTAAAGTTGTCTCTTTAAATGTTGCCTTTGTGAAGGAGCAATGTGTAACCTCCCAAAATCTAAGTCCGAAGTCATTTCAGAGTGGTTCGGGTCATTTCGAACCCGCAGACACGATCGTGGTTTGGTGCAAGTACAAGCACCTCTTAAAAAATTCCAAAAATGTGTATTTTGAGTCAACCCTTACACCTCATTATAAAGGTTCCATGTATGATATTTTTGGATTCCTCTCATCGCAAGATTTCCAATGACTCTTGTTTTGCCCAAATCCAAGGTGTATAGCTAAGTTATGACCAAAATAAGTCAAAAAGGACCTAAATGTAAGGTGAGCATAACCTAAGGGGTATTTTTGATATTTCACACCACTAATCCTAATCCTGAATCCAATTAAGGACTACAAATATACCCTCTTGGGTCCTTAGGTCGCCATTACTTCCTAAGCCTCCTAGAATTAGAGAGAAAGAGAGAGGAGTTTAGAATAGGAAATTAGGGTTTTAAAAATCCTATGGACCTATTCGCATAGTGAAAAGTTCGGAATTCCCACCGCAATTGCTGTGGCGGTGCGCAATGACAGTGCGATGAGTGGCGGCAGTGGGACACAGCCACGCAATGTGTGGCAAGGTGCAGTGCAGTGCGTGCGTTGGCGCTGAGAGTAATTGTGCACAGCACCAGGATGCACGATGCATGTTGCGATCAAACGGCCAAGGAGTGGGCGCGTGCGATCTGTGGGTGGGCCCACGTTCGAGCCGGAGTGCGACACATGTCGCAAGCGGGTGAGCGAGCGCCGATCTGACTGGTTTAGGACCCCCTCGGGCTATTTCGAGTGGTTCAAGGTCTTCCTGACCTCGGATTTAGATAAATAAGGTACCGTTGGAATCGTCTCGATGTGTACTATGCATTGGTGTAGGCTATTTCCATTTTGAGTACTTTTTACTTATTGAAAAATTAGGAATGTTCCTAAGTGTCTCCAAACCTATTTTTGGTCCGTGTAAATTAGGTGTTGTCTTGGTGCTTGCATGGATTACGAAGTGGGCATAGTGAATGTCGCCTGACCCTATGTGCATGGTTCGAAGTCATTGTGACTCTCCGATGATGCTAGGTAGAGTAGTCCCCTCTTCTCTTGTTCCATGTTTCCAAGTAAATGTGGACTCGTTTTGGGTGATGATGTATGTATACTGTGTGGATTGGTGTGGTGATTCCTCTTTTGTTGAGTCCAGAACCTTTCTGAAGTTTACCCTAATTTTTGGGTACTTTAATGAGAAATAATTGGATGTCATGTGAATGGTTGAGTGAATGACTTAATGCACCCCTATCATTGCATGCTTGAAACGAGCTCCATTTTCCATGAAAAAAGTTCTATTATGTTCGTTAATTGATAAATAATATGCGACCACCGATATAATTTGGAAACTACTTGTAAACTGATAAGTTGGAGGATAATGTGAATCTCTAGTAATCTTGAGCTTAATAAGTGAAAGTGTTAGTATGGCTTAGTTTGATGATAGTAAATGATGTAGTTATCTGGAATTGTTAAATAATCAATACGACAGTTTAGTCGAGACTTAGAGGATGGATAACTGGTTTTAGCTCGCTACTTGTCAGATTTGGCTATAGCTTAGGTTTATTAAATCAGTTCTGGGCTAGTTTAAGGAGTTGTTGGCCTCCCTACAATTCTTTGGGTAGGCTTAGTGACCAATTGGGATAGCGGGATGTGTGGCTCAAGGTTTGGGAGTGGTTTCATTCTTGGCTGGTGGGTGGGTCATTGGCTGTCTGTGGTTCAGCGTACATAGCGCTTGTACGTATTCACGATATACACGACATAGTCGCCACCCCTTTCCCCAATGACCCTAGGGTGACAGATGATACGAATTTTATGCGATTTGTTAAAATGAGTTTTTAATGTTGTTGCAACACGCAAATCCGATAAACCTTTAAATTTGTAAAACCTAGATAGGATGAGTATCTAGGATTGTCCAAGGAGGCCTAAAATTTGTTAGTTATCAAAATAGTATTCTCTCTCTCACTCTCTTAAATCTTCCTTTTGTTTTTGGTGTTTTAGTTATTTTTTCAGGGTTTTTCAAATAACATGGGCAATAAAGGATGAATTATGCCTAGGTGAACAAGATAAATGAAAAACTCCTTTCTAAACTCACCCTAGGCAAGTGCGCCTAGGATTATTAGAAAGGTGGAGTGGGTGCACAAAAGTAACTACTAAAGAGACTTGAATTAAAGCACACTAAATAGTGAAAGGCACTTGATATTATAAAAAGGAAGACTAATGTTTACAAGTAGTTGGAGAGCTCAATTGTGTGGAGGGATCCCGCGCACTTAATTCCCAAGTAGTGGAATGCTTATACTACAAAAATAAATGGGAAGACAAAGAAATAGAAGAGTCTCCCGAATGAAGAAGAAGAAGAAGATCCTCGCTCCAAATGCGGCTACTCCCAGCTTGAAGAGGACTTCTTCTAGCTCCAAGATGATGCTCCTCCTTTCTCCTCTTAGGGTGGACGTCCGCCACTTTTATCCTCCTTGCCTGGCCGTCCTCCAAGATGATGCTCCTTGTCTTGGTTCCAAGGAAAAAGAGAGTAGGGTGTAGAGATTAGGAAGGCGTGGAGGGAATCTTCCTAATGTGCACACCTACCCTTCTTCTTCCTTGGCCTTGATGTAGATATTTGGTGGAAGAAGAATGTAGCCAAGGATGGTTCTAAGGTGGTGGTTATGGGGGTATTATATAGAAGTGTAGGAGGGTGGTGGTTTAGTATTTTTGGAGGGAAATGAAGGGGTGCATGGTTGTTTTTGGAGGGGAAAATGGGAGGAAAATGAAGAGGTGACTTTGGTGGTAGTTATGTGATTTTTGGAGGGAAAAAGGTGGCACCACTTTTTGCTAGAGGTGAGTAGAGTAGGGAGCCAAGTGGAGGAGCTAACTTAGCTAGCTAGCATATGGTAGGAGCTAGGAGTAGCTAGGAGGAGCTGCTTTGAGATGGTCTGAGCCTGCATGGAGCTGCTTGAAGTTGATGAAGAGTTGCCTATGAACTCTTAAACTAGGTTAGCAAGCTAGTTCTTTATTGGTAGCTAAGTTAAGTAGGGTCCAGCTGAATGGAGCTGAGTTTAGATTGTTTGGAGCTGAGATGATCTAGGGCTAGCCTTTTTGAAGACTCCTTAGCTAGCTCAGCTAACTAGTTCTCAACTAGTAGCTAAGCTTAAAGGAGTTGAGCTGAGTTGAGCTGGGGATGAGCTGTCTTGAACTGGAATTCAACTGGTGGATGACTCTTCAACTAGCTTAGCTAGCTAGTTCAAGACTAGTAGCTAAGCTCGATGGAATTGAGCTGCCATGAGTTGGAAGGAGATGGAGATGAGCTGGATCCAGCTGAGATGAGCTGGAATGAGCAAGAATCCAGCTGAGATGAGTTGGAATGAGCTGGGATCAAGCTGGTTGAGGCTTCTATCTTCTTCTTATCTTTCCGCCTTTCACATTATCAGGGTTTAGTTAATTTCTACTGTGTCCTCATCCCTAACAAAACAAATGACCTGTATCAATACATATAATGATGAGAAAATTAATAATGCATGCGTAAACCCTAATGCATGTAAATGCCTAAATGCAGCCTAATACCATAGTGCGAATGTAGAAACCCTAAGAACTAAGTATGATTTTAGCCTAAGAATGATGATAAATTGGTGTTTATCAATGGAGAGTGGTGACTTGATGGGTATAAGCCATCTTCTTGGCCAAGTCAGTGACTTATATCGGTCTTGCGCCACAGGAAATTACACGAGATTGTCTTGTGCCTCGAGACGTTGATTGACGGAATGTAGACTATAATAACGTGGGGCTTTAATGCATAAATTGGAATTGGATAAGTAATAATTAATAAATGGAACAACTGCTGATGTAGTGCCCTCTTTCTTTTACTCTTGTTGTTGTTGTTACTCTATTGTGGTTATTTTACTCTACTCACTTTTTACTGATGTGTTTCTCAGGTTTTGTACTTAGGTGTTGCTAAGCAGTTGGGTGCAGCGACTGTTGTTGGTTCGTCCACTGCGAAACCAGGTCCTACTTTAGGAGTGATGGGAATACCATCATGAGCCATAACTAGCTCAATTTGGTCTGATAAAGTCAATAAAAGCTCCTACATATCAGTTAGAAGGTCACTTGAGTAGGATGAGTTGTTTTGAGAAGAAAAGATGAAAATAGGGTTATTTATGCAATTTTACCATCTTATCACAAATACAGAATAACCACAGGGTATGCCAGGGGTTTATTCAAGGTCATTTAGTCATTAATGCCTAATAAGAGGGTCCATGCAGACAGAAATGGGTTTTCACGCATTTCAAGAATTAATGGACATCTAAAACCCTAAAAATAGACTTGCTTAATTAACTGAGGTTTTGGTTAGGATAAAATTCATCTAAACCCTCTAAAAATTATAGAAAAATATTCTCTAGGGTTTGGCATCCTTGATTTGACCAGCTGAACCCATTTTGACCTGAAATAGAGTCTCAGACATATTATTGCCCTAATTTAGATTTTTGCATAAATTACTTAGTTAAACTAGATTAAAACCAAAATCCAACTTCACCATTAGATTCCTTATGTCCAAATTAGGTTTTATCAAAATTTGGATCCAATTAGATATTGTCTTGACCTAGTTTACAATTTGATCCAATCTGACGCTTTTTCTCTCTCACAACCCCTCAGCTTTTGAATTCCTTGCAAAAAGCCCACCATCTTTGTCGTCACTCTTTGCAAAAAGGTCCTTCCTCCATTTTCATGAAGGAATCCTACTCCGATGAGCTTCGTTTGGCAAGAACTTGTTGATTATTTGACGAATCCCTCTCAAAATTGAAAGGGAGATTCGTCAAGTAATTTCCTTCCTTTTAAGCCTTGTCTAAGTCTCCAGATCTCGCCCAATCTCTCATGTGAACCTTTGAAAGGATTCGATCTCCATAGATTTCGGAGCTTGGAAGCTTCCAAACTTGGTTTTCAAGCTTGAAACCCCTCCCCATGGCCTATAAAAGGATCAGGGGCAAGAACCCTAGCTCCTTAGCAATTTTTGGTAAGAGAAAAGCCCTCTTCCTCCTCCAGCCATCTTCGCACTTTGCTCCGGCGACATCCTCTGTTCTCCTCGTTCGGCCATCCAACAGCCAAATTGGACAGCCTATCTTCCTCCCCTCATTGTCACACGCCTCTCCGGACAAAGAAAGGGTGTTTCTCTCCCTTGTTCATCGTCGCCGCCTTGACACCCCTCTCATCTTCTCCGGTGCCGGTCTACCACGACTGACCTCTTCCAGCCACCTTCTCCTCTCCTAAGCTCCTTTATCTTCTTTTCTCTCTCCTACTTTTTCTCGCACTTACGACACACGCACGACCACCGTTTCCCCCTCAACGTCGTCATCTTCCTTCGCTTCGGCCAAGCTCCGACGAGGTTGCAAGCACACTACACACCACCAAACATGCCCGCTCCACCTCCAAAATCACCATCGTACTCCCTCCATCAAAAGCCCTCTCCTATTTCACTCCATCTCTCACCGTAGCTCCCCACCAAACAAACCCATTGCCGTTCACCTTCACCGACCTCGATGCACCACCTCACGCACTCTAACACCACAAGACCACCACTACCGCACTCCACGTGGTCCGATGATACTCTAGAACCTTTTGATTGGGGCCTTCATGCTTGTATTTGTGTTTTAGGGACTACACCAGAGCTCTGCCACTGCACCTTATCGCCACCTTCATTCTTCGTGTTCTAAGCCACGCGAGCCCTAGGTGTTACACCCAGAAGATGCGGAGTTGCTCCAGGCTTCACCACAGGTTGTTAATTGGAGGCCCTACCTTCGATTTCACCTGCAATTGGAAACATCTCCCTACTACAGGCACACGTGAGAAGGAGGGGATTCATTAGTTTCACATCATGAGCAGTAAAGCCGTTTGCATGGTATAAGACGAATTTCTCTTAGTGCCTCATTGCCTCAGTGAGCATGGGGTGAGGTCCCTCTCCACGTGCTCACACACGCCTTCACTCGCGGTCACGCCATGCAGGTCTGGGCTCTAATCCGATTATCCGTATATCCGGGTCTGATTAACATATTTCTAAGAGAAGAAAGAAAGGGTAAAGGAAGAAGAGAGAGAGAGGAGGGGGGTTTTTGCCCTTGCTCCTGCTTGCACTATACTTAGCCGATTTGGGAGGCTTTTGTGCCTCTGTGCTGTGCTCTGTTATGCCTCTCCCTGAGGCGTGAGAAAGAGAGGCCTTTTCCTTTGTTGTTGGTTCTGATTGCACTGTACACTCATCATACGTGGCATTTGGTTGATTGATACTATTGAGATATTTGCTATTATTGTAATTAGGGTAATTGGTGATTCAAATCACCAATTTACCATAATCTTTTTACACTATCAACATTTGCTCTTATATACATTTCATTTGTGTTTGTAAATTTCATCATATATTGATATCTTATGATAGAATTGCAATATTGAGATTTATTTTGCTACTTGCTCTCAGTGACGACCTTGGATTTTATTTGAGTATAAATTTTATCTGTTTATGCGCTATTATGACCCATACTACAATGCAACGACTTTTAGAACACCATTTCAGCACGTAAACAAGGAGACAGTCCATTTTGAGCCAATAGCTCTTTAGCTTTGTTCTTTTCTACTGTTAGACTTTTAATTCCTGTCTTTTGGTGATTGTGGTAGTACTTGAGCACCCTTTACCTTCTTGCTTTCTGTGGTGGATTTTATTATGTTTGTTAGCACTTTATCTATTTTTCATTTAATGCATTATGGATGAATGTTTGGCTATTAATATTCTATGACTATGTGCTAGGTGATTGCGATATTGCGGCTGGGATGTGCTGGTTGATAGCACATGACGACTCAAGTTTCGTCAAATTATGGAACTCGGGTCATCACACAATGGTAGCTCTTTAAGGTGGGCAAGGACTCTACATTTAAGGCCTATGAGACAACGCTTTGGAATGAACGGAGTCACTTGACGTCAGTGGTGGAGGAAATGGTGAAGATGTGAACCGCTGATGACTCTACAATTACAAGTGTTAATAACATCAATTAGAGTCAATTTTGAGGGTACTTGTGTGATAATGTCGGATTATAATGGGCTTGGGAGCATTGCATGCATATTGCATGATCTTTACATTTTAATCACTTAGAATCAATGCTTAATGACCATGTGCACAAGTCCATTTTGAAATAGGTCTCAGATAAGTGATCGGACCATACGGATGGATTCGATCAACGAATGGAGACCAACGGACTCAAAATCACTTCGATTCGACCTCTGTAGCTCCCACAACAAGCTCGAGAAAGATCAACGACTAGGGGGCAATGCAACATCCTTACGGGCCTTGGATGAAAAATCTGACTGTACGGATGGATCCGGAGTGATGATTGCAATCCGGCAACGTGGGAATTATCTCGATCTGAGCACTGTGGCTCCCTCTACAATAAAAAGAAGATGGACGGCTCAGATGGTGTCACATTGCACCATCTAGGCCGCCCAACACCAATCCTTCATCACCGCATCATCCGCGTCCTCCACTCTCAATTGTTGGATCTTGATCCAACTGCTGAGAAGCCGCCTCCATCGCACGCTCGAGGCAACTGCAGCTCCTTCGTGTAAGATCAACTGTTGGATTAGCATCCAACGGTTGCCACCGCTCTAGCGCCTCAACATCTTCATGTCCATTCGTGTAGATGGCTCGTTGGTTGCGCCTCCAGCCCGCATGCACTCGATGAGGGATCGAATCCCGCTTCGCCTTCATTGCATGCCAATTGAAATTGGACTGTTCGATCGAGCGTGATGAGAGCCATCCAGTTGCTCGTTATTCACGCTTGCAATCACGCGCTCAAGCATGTAACATCTAATGCACACGTGGGGTGTGATTTGAGGCACGGGCGAGGTTTGAATCCAGCCGTCTGATCGAACGACTTGTGCACTATGCCCGCGTGGAGGCAGCTTGAGCGTTGAAGGCGTGAGGGCAGGGGTAAGGGCGATGGATGCGGTGGGTCTTTAGCGACATTTTGAATGCCGCTATTGACCCAATGACAAATTTGAGCCCTTTCCTCAACTATAAAAAGGGCCCTACCCCTCCCATTTGCATCCATCATCTACCTAGGCAACTCCACCACTCTTAGAGCTCCCAAGAAAGGTTGTGAAGATGTCGAGCCATCGACAGAAGCTCCTCCACCGCCGTGGTTGCCTCGACGCTTTCTTGTTCCTTGTTCTTAGTTTAATTTTATGTGATAGTGTAGTTTATTTCTTTCATTTAAGCATTCATCTATATTTTCTAGATTACAACATTTGATAATTAATAGACTAGATCTTTTATATATTATCCTCATATCTTATAATGGATTTCTAACCCTATCTCTCTTCTCTCTCTCTCCCTCTCTTTCTCATTCTATCTTGTTTGCAAGAGAAACAAACGACGAATTTTTGTGACACAAAGCGAGTATTTGATCCGATTTTACGCCTCTTTGTGTTCGACACTTGGACTCACGTCCGTTTATTCTTATTTAAAATTGATGTCGTAAAACGTGCTACAATGAACGATTTAACGCAAACGCGTCCAGCGAACGTCAGTTTTTGGTGCCGTTGCCGGGGAGGCAATGGGTCTCTTATTCGCTTTCATTTTCTTGGTCATTATTTATACTTGTGTTATCTAACTTGCTCTTCTCTCTCTTCTTGTGGTTGCAGGAACCTTGTGCATTAGCAATGGGAGGAGAACGAGTTGGGTTGTATCAAAAGGAAGCGCAAGAAGAAGACCGCCATTGACCCGAAGTCTTGATCTTGTCTTCCCACGATCCAAAGGTAACTTTCCATCCTTGGACCAAGAAATGGTGGTGTTATAAAAAAAAACTCTCTTTTGTTTGTCAAAGAAAAACACCACCACTAAGTCTTCAACCCGTTAACTTTGAAAAAAAATCATTTTCTGGACTTGGGCTGAGGATACGATTAAAGGACACTCTACACCTCTAAAAACTTTGAGAAAAATTTCAGAGGTGCCCCTTCTAGTAGGAAAACTCCCCTTCAAATTTCAGAGCCAAACTCGTTGTGGTTTGGCCGTGACAAATTTGCTACTGGAAGTGCACATGGTTGTCCTAAGTTCTGAAGATCTGTAGGATGTTCTTACTGCTGCAAACTCCACGCATTTCGATTTTGTGAGAGATTTATATTTCTAGAAAGATCTTGAAATCCTCTACACTTCATCTGAATAACACTTTTGCATTTAAAATTGATTAATGCTTGTTCTAATCAAGATATTAAACTTGCACACTAATCTAGAGGTTTTGGATAGATTGACCCCCTCTTGGAAAAACATAAATTTGGGTGGTCTATTATCCTAAAAAAATTTTGAATTCAAGTTTGTTGAAAATATCATTTGATTTTGGTCAGGATAGGGTCATTTCTTGTTTTGATTGGACCCTTCTTGACAAAATCTTAAAAAAAATTCATTGAATAGAAGCTGCACACCCTAGGATCTTCTACACTAGGGAGTTTTGATTTATATAGTCACACGAAAGGCCTTAAAGAAAATCAATTTTCACTAATCGTGTGCCTATACATTTGTGCCATGTTTGAAGGTGTAAACAAGTGAGAACTTTAAAAGCCATTAAAGTAAGATTTAAATCCTAAAAATCACACATCTTAATCTTGCTTGCGAAGGAGCACTGTTTTGGCATTGGGTCCTTGCACCCAATTGTGCACACACTTCTCGCATCTATTTCCCTTCGCATCTCTCCTGGTTCTTCTCCTGTGTATGCACGGAAGGTGATCACTTCATCCCAAATTAGTTGCTTTAGATAGAGAAACTTGGAGAAAACTTGATTTTTCTAGGGGTAGGATTGAGGACATGGCTGACCCACTAGTTGAGGAGGTTGAGGATCAGCCTCAACCCGATGACATGGCCATGATTTAGGCTCAAATTACCGCCAACCACCAACGTCAGCAACAACAGATTCACACCATCATGTAGGCCATACGCTGACTACAGAACCCTCAAGGACAACCCCCACTGAACCCACCTAACCCACCACCACCCCTTGAGGGCTAACGAAGGCCTCTCCGTGATTTTTTCGATCCGTCTGCCATCCAGTAGAGCCATACCTTAGGGTCCCCGAAGGGGGAGATGATTTTGAGCTAAAACCCAATGTCTTTAGCTTGATTCAAAGCCATTTCCATGGGAGCTCAAATGAAGACCCTTTCCAACACCTAGAGGACTTAGAGCGGATTGCCCGGATTGTAAAACCTAGGAACATTAGTTTAGATATTGTTTTAATCAAGATGTTCCCGTTCTCCCTAAGAGACATTTAGGGAGGACTTAAGCGTCTCATTGGCTTAGGACTTTAGGGAGACTGATGAGTCCATTTTAATGAACTGTTGTTATGCCTAAGTTAACTCTATTCTTACCTTTTAGGTTTGTTAATAACTATATTAAGTTATAGAATGTTTGCATGCATCATTATTTAAGTTTACATCTATTCTATCGCATTCTATAACTTAATATATAATTATTTTATGCTTTGTTGTTGTAAGAATAATGTTGGAAAAGAACAGGGGGTGAAATAAATTTCCCCCAACAAACTGCCACCTCAACACCTCCCTCAACCTCCGGCTGGCCTCAACACCTCCCCAACAGCCACCGGCCAAAATTAGTAAGGGATTTAAAAATCCCTTGACTTGCAGATGGGGGAGGGGATAAAAGAGGTTCTTAGGAGAGAGAGGTGGGGATCTTCTCCCCCTGGCAGGGACCCAGCCGTGAAGAGGGCGTGCACTGTGCTCACCAACTCCCACTGCCTGCCCACTGCGCCCTTGCACTGCCTTCACAGTGCCTTCACCTCCACAGCGCCCTTGCACTACCTTCATCGCGCCAAGCCCTCCACCGCCTGTCCAACCTAGCCTACCCTCACCGCACTGCCACAACGCCTTCACCTCTTATCATGCCCTCCACCTCCTACCTTGCACGCCCTGCAGGCATTGCACCAAAGCCTCACCTCCCTTGCATGCCCTGCAGGCGTTCCACCCATGCCAGCCTGCACCAAGTGCCCTCTCCAGCACTCCCACCACAAGCACTTGTCACCGCACCCTGCAAGCAACCGCCCGCAGGTGCTCACACCACCAACCAGCGCTTGCAGGCAGCCAACCACGCTCGCAGGTGCGCCCAATGCACAGCCACGCTGGCTGCAGCAGCGCTCTTCCTCCTCTCCACGCGTGGTCGTCCTTCTCCAACAGAGCTAACAGGCCGGCGGTTGTTCTCCACCGTTCGGCTGCCGCCAACCACCTCCGGTCGCCGCATCACCACCATCGTGAAGCACACGTAGAGACGCATCACCCCATCGACTCTCGCCGCCAACCGTGCACGGCCGTCCAAGCGAGGAAGAGAGAGGAGAAATCCTCTGTTTTATCCTCAATTAATATTTACATTGAATGCCATTGCCATTTAGATATTAATATTTTATTCAGGTCACATTGCATTGATGCACTTATAGTTTCCTGAAATTACTTCACTTGTGTTATGTGCATCATTTAACTTTGAATTTCAAATCAGATTTGCATGCAAGTTGAATTTACATGATATGCCATTACACATGCACCATATACATATTTTTGGAGCTTAATTCCTGACGTGAAAATTGCATAAATAACCTTGAACTTTTAAGGAAATTGCAAGCTCCATTTTAAATAGCATATTCCTCGAATTAAAGTTGCGATAGTGTCTGCAAACAGTATATTCCTCTACTCGTGAATTTATTGGTCAATTCCTCCCTGTGGATGCGACATCTTTATTGTGGTTAAATTTGATATTTATTTTTGATTGAGAGATTTTCCACCACATAAAATACAACGACATATCATTCTATTGCTATTATAAATAAGCAAGAATCCCTTCGTAAAATGGCACCGTTGCCGGGGAGGCAACAGACGCAATAGATTTACTTTATTATTTTTAAGTATTCTGAGTTGCGCAATTATCTGATCATTCTTTATTTTATTGTGTGAGGAATCTGACGGGGCGACAGGTGCAGCAGAGTGACGACATTGACCTTGAATGACGAACACGGCGGAGATGATCTTTTTGGTGGACCTTGATGCCACTTGGAGGCCAGCAACAGGAACACGTGGGCCTTGATCCCACGCACATAGGCTTACGGAGAAGCCTATTTCTGATTTAGTCATTAGAGCTTAGTTTAGATTTAGTTTAGATAGACATTAGAATTTAATTTCTGTCTTTTGGACCCTTGTCAGGTATTTTTTGGAACGTGTTTCCAGTGTTTCTTTATTTCTTATCACTCTTGTATGCAGGAGCATATTTTCAGGAACGTGTTCCCATTTATTTAGATTATAGGATTATTCAAATTGTTTGAATTGCATGTTGGTTAATTAGTTAGATTAGGTTTGTTTGATTATTATTATTATTAAAAAAAAAAATTCGAACTGCCTGCTAGAAGTTGCATATCTATAGGACGACCATCTAGGACTGAATGAGTAGCATTGATGAGTGGCTACTCATCATGGCTAAAAGGCCGAAATTAAGCTAGACACTAAGCAAAACAATATCAAATTAACACATAAAAAGGGTTAAGTGTGGGAATTAAAGAAAAGACCTAAAACTTTTAATGTGTGTTAAAACCTCCTAATTAGGTCACAAAAATGAGATATTCTGAAAACTAAAGAACAAATGATGATCCATGCATCAATTGAACACATAAACAAGTTTGAAAAGATAAATCAGAAGTAAAATCAATGTCTTAAATGTTCAATTAAGCACATGTAAAAATTTGAAAGCAATTGGACATCATTTAGGCTTAGAAATAAATAGATTACAATTAGGTCCTTCATGCATTACATTTCTACCCTTCAAAACTCCTTCTTGGACCTTTTTGCAAGCCGCAGGGGACCCTTCTGTATGACTGCAAGGCCCTTCCAGTTATAGTTCTTCTCACTTTTGGACCTGCACGCTATTCTTCTACCCCTTCGTTCAAGGGTCTTCCTGCAAGTTTTCCCTCATTTCAGAGAGAAGCCTGTGTTCTTCACGCGCACTGTAGCACGCGAAGAACACAGCCATTCTCGACCGTCCATCGCACTTTTGATCTCGATCTGCGGCTGGAATCAAATGGAACCTTCGCGCGATTCGATGCGTGCGTTCACCTCTCTTCCCAGATCTCATCTGACGGTCAGATCTCTCTCTTGACTCGCCGCGCGCTCTACCCATCTCATCCTCACCGCCGGCCTAATTTTGATTAACCTCACCCTTGCGGTGATCTCAATCACTGAGCTGCTACTTAAGCACCTCAGTGGTGTCGCGCGCAAAGGATCGCTCCCTCCTACATCTCTTAGCGATCAGTTCGTCCACTCCAGTCTCTCCTCCTCACCTAGACCCTGATTTCACAGCCACCGGCTGTGGAATTATCGCCTGCTCTCGACCCTCCTCGTCGCTAAGGACCTCGTAGCACCTGAGGACGACCCTGGAGTCTCACTAGCAGACTCTTCCCTTCGCTGGGAGTCACCCTCCTCCTTTCTTCCTCCTTAGCCGCCGGCTAAGGACCCATAGGTCCCCATTCTTCCTTTTAGTTTAGGTTTTTAATTCTGCACAAGTAGTGTTAGATTTAGTTTGCAGTAGTTTAGAATAGATTTAGTTTTAATTGTTAGTGTTTAATGTTAGCTGTAGTTAGATTAGTCTTAGGAGTAGAATTAGTATTAGATCCCCTCCCTCACCTCCTCTGATCAGTCCAGATCAGAGGGAAGAATCATCTGTTCATTGTTCAACTTATCTCCCTCTTCATGTTTTGTTTTTCCATCATCCAAATTCTGATTCTTGTTTTTTCCTTTTTAACGACGAATTTTTCATCAATCACCCACACATCCTGACCCAATTTCAGATCTGATGGTGCACTGCCTCAGATCTGAAAGTGGCGTCACAAGAACCATTTGGGGCTTCTCACTCACTCCATTTGTTTCACAAAAGCCCCTCTGTTTTAAATGGATTGCCTCAGTTTGTCATAGCACTTTTGATTTGGATTTTAAAGGATTTTTACTCTCTGAAATGTTTTGACAGATCTGACAAATTGAAGGGATTTTTGGTTTTCATTGTGGGCAAGGACTCTGAGAAGTTCTCTGGGTGACAGAGAACCAATCAGAAGAGCCTTTCATGATTCTATTTATACTTTGTTTTGAATGCATTCGCCAGCTTCCATTAAATTTCCTTAATGCATTCTTAGTCTCTTTTTGCTATTTCAGAACTGCCATACACTATTTGTGTTGATGATCATTTCTGTATGGTGATTCTCTAACCTAAGGAGTTTTCCATACTCCTTAACGTTGCAAGAAACTGGGGATTGTGTTTCTTTGGTTTTAATTGATCGAGCTAAGTCTTCCTTCATGCTGTCAATGGCATTAGGAAGACTAACTCAATGCCATTTGAATGTTGATCTGAAAGGATGCTTCTGATAAGGTTTTTCCTAATGAGTATTTGAGCTGATTTTACATGAGATTTTCGTGAGATTTAAACCCCTTTCAGATTTGGATTTCATCTCTTCAATGTTTAGTTTGTTTTGAATTTAATCTTGTTCCCAGTTATACAGCAACATGCTGCAACTTGCAGCTACATTTCCCTCCATCTCCAAATTCTCTTCTCCTCCAAATTCCCCTTTTCATCTGTGAATTTTTTGTTCCCCTTTCTCCAAGTGGACTAACTGCAGCAGCAGTTAGCCATTTGACAGTGGCTTAAGCCACTGCTGCTGCTACAAAAACTCACCCTGAACAGCAACTAAAACCAACACTAAAACAACACATTCTTCTCTTCTCCATCTCCTCTGACAGTAGCTGCGGCTGCTGTCTAAACTCAAATAAAAACTCAATCAACTCTAATTCCCTAACTTTATACAAAAGCCTAATGGCATAGACTTATTTAAAACTGTAAATATACCTATTCATAGTATTATAACTATAGCATATCAGTTAGATTCATAGTTATACTGTAAATATGTATAAAACCTGTACAGAAATTCATATACATATGTAATCTATGTAAAAATATGTATATATACTAATCTATTATGCATGTATTTACTGATTTATGTATATATGTATGTACAGATTTATATTTACTTATTTAGTAGCTAAGTTAATAAGTTAGAGCAATAATCAAGTAAATAAATCTATAAACTTGGAAATATATATATATATTAAGTAATTTAAGTTAGTCAAAGTATAATTATACCTAGTATAACTTACTGTAACTTAGTTTTAATTATAAACTACACAGAATTGCTATTTTAGCCTAATAAAACATAAATAAATTCGTAAAAATACAATAAAAATATGTATTAAATACTTAAGTATGTAAGTTAAAACTGTTTAAGGTCAATTAGACCATTTACTAATTATTTTATAAGTAATTAACTCTTTAATCACCTAAATCAACCTGTATAATCAACCTAGTTTAGCGAATTTATTTGTATAGTAAAAATATTTAAAATTCAAAATTAATTAATCAATTATGTAGTAATTACGTAAATATTTTATTTACCATATTTTATTTTATTTTTTTTAATAATTTATGGCCCCCAAATCGAGGGCCAAAAACGCGCACAGACGCAGCTGCGTCTGATTTCCAGCGCACGATGTGGCGCTGGAATAGCGCCACATCGTGTGCTGCAAACCAAATGCAGCCATATAAATATAATTTATGCTATAGTTGAAGCAGTCGTCACGGCGCCGGGCGCCCGAAACGCGATCCCTTATCCGATTACCCGATTTGTGCTGAACTCTGATATGGGATGATATTGAATATGTGATGTATGTGTGGGGCCGGAGGCCCGAGCGTGTGCGAACTTGAAGGCGTTGGGCTGAGGCCTGACGCTGAGTTTGAAAACGTTACTAAGCCACCTAATATGAGATTAGGGCGCGCTTAGTAGAGGTCTGGTCCCACCCATAGGGTGCTGTGTATCCTTTGAAAAGCGCGCCCGCTAATTAAACACATTTTACACCCGTCTCCACCGCAGCCTCTGAAATACCACACAGAACAAAATGAAAGGACAGACGACTTAAAAAAAAGAGAGAACACGAGATAACAACAGAAAAGACTTACTGTACATACAGCAGTAGAATAAGTAATATACATACGTATAAGTAAACCCACATAATTACTAACAGAATAAAACGACACTATAAATGTCGCTAAAGACCTCAGTTTGCTTCTTTAGGTTGTATATAGTGTTTTATGAGATTTAGCGACGTTTATATCTGTCACTAAAACTGATATATATGTCACTATAAATAAAAGACTAGTAAGTTAAGTTTTTACACTATGGTATCCTCATGTAGTATGAACTAACATATTAGTGTTAATAGTATAACTTGTAAATACATAGTTTAGAGTATAATAATAGATTGTTTGATGCTTGTTCATAGTTAGTATTTTTTTGCAAGCACTTCTTAGTAACTAGGTAAATAAAACATTCATTCATTCTTTAAATGTAGAGTTTCTTTTTGAATAAGAAGACAATTTCGGAGATAATCAAAGAGTGACCGAATTAAATTCAATAAATTGCCTCCCAGAGAACGACCTGGAACAAAACCAGTAAAAATTAGATAAATAAGCAAATGATAATAATGGTTGTAATGACTGGTACTCACCCATACTCACCACTATACGACATCCTTAATGTTATATTATACACCCTATACTACAACGACATGATCATAACAATAATTATTCACCATTACCAACAACCATCAACACCATCAAGCATCTAGTTTATTTTTACTGTATTGCATACATTATTACACAAAGAAAGTTGGAGTAAGGTACGTCTTCTCTTGAGCATCAATTACATGTCATGCATTTACATTGAACCTAAGTCTAAGACCACTAAAGTGCTTGAATCGAATTAATTCAGTTGTCACTTTAAAAATTGGGACTGCTAAGAGGTTGGACCTTAAAATCTATGACTTAAAATTGTGTGCAAAAGGATCTTGTTTGCGAAATTTCAAAACTCAAAACACGATCGTATGATTGCACACCTGAGACACTGTGCACCTCACATGTAAGGTCACTAGATAAATTTCTACCTCTCCTCTTTTGCACCACAAGGGAAGTTAGTCGGAAATCAACAAGCCTATCCACCAAGTTACTTCGGTTCCTCGTGTGTGGGCTCGATTCGAGACTTCCATCTCTTACGAGTAGGTTATAGGCACCAACGAAGGTTGGCCTAGGAAGCGTAATTTGTGCAAAACTTGTTTGGTCACCAACTGAACATTTAATTCTAAGACCTACAATCTACTAAAAATAAATCCCATTGAATTTGCATTTGCTTTGATAGTAGAACTCTCTAGGAAGTTTCTACTTGTGTTTTGAATTCTTCTAAATCCTAAGAGAGTTAAAACTGTTTGGCTTAAAGAAATGGATCACCCTTACTCCTATCATTTAGATTATTAGAGTCAATACTTCCCATCTTTTAACTAGGATCCCATGCCCCAAGCGTATTCATCCTTTGATGGGTACATTGACAATTCATGGAATCATTCTTATTCTTATCCTGGGAGTACTGACCTGATAACTCCCACTTTTGAGCAGAGCCTAGGAGAGGGATTTTCCAACCTTGGAATCCCTATTTTTATGCAAACCCCAACCCTCCCACCCTTCATGATTTTCCGTATCGAGGTTGGATCGATACCCCTAGGCAACCAGAGCCTGAAATTGACTATCCTCCCCAACTTGATAATAGTATCATCTCCTCTTTTAGGATAGAAATGCAAAAGCAGCAAAAGGAAATGATGGAATCCATGGGAGAGATGTTGAGGAATAGTCAATAGTTAAATGAAGAAATAAGACAGCTTAGCTACGCACCTCCCAGTAATTCTGATCCCTACCCATACGACCATGATCATGAAAATAATTCTGAGGAAACCAATGACAATAGGGATCCAGTTTTATGTAGCTATTACTTAGACTCTCCCAATGAGACACGGCCACTAGAGGAGAACGATCATAGTGATTATCTACCCGAGCTATATTGGAGTCAAAAGCAAGGGAAGATGGTACCTCTTGAGGACCTTGACCCCAATGATAGTATTCTCCTTACCCCTACTAACCTGGGTCAAGGTTGTATTGTTCCTATCACTTCCCCTATTGATTATCTAGTGGAATCCCATTCTACCCTTAGTGAGCCTACTCCTGACCCTCCACTTAGGGAATCAACACTTACCATTCAGCATCCTGAGGATTTAAATGCACCCAATGAAGGTGACCCTAAGGGAATGGAGGATGAATTAGGTCAATTTTGGTCTCAGGGATATGAAGAGTCTATTTCAGAGGAGGAGGATGCCCCAATGGAGGAGCTTGGACTGAAAATCTGAAGTGAATCACAGGGGAATTATTTATTATTTGAGGATTTACCCCCAGAGGATATAAATAATATGGTGAAATCCAGATTCCTCCCTTCCTTTCAGAGTCATCCTCCATCAAAACAGGAGTTGATATTAGAGGAGGGCAAACAGAATAGTGAGAAGCCTAGGGGAGACTTTCGGGGACAAAACATGTCAATTGAGGATTTATACCCCGAGAAGAATAACGAATTTAGTGATATAGGCTTGCTCCAAAACATTAAGACTGATCCTCCTTCAGGAATAATTGAGGATACTGATCCAACTCCTTTCTTCATTAATGAATCACATATACACCCTGATAAAAATTTGAGTGAACCAAACGAATCTGGGGATGAGCTTAATGACAATGATTCTGATATTTTGACCCTGCCATCAAAGAGTTATAATTTGGAGTCTACCCTTGATTCACATATACTGAAAGGTGAAAATATGACTCCGATCATTAATGCTAGGCAGGGTAACGTGAAGTTGTCTACAATTGTTAGGGAGTATACACAATCTGAATCATTATTGGAATTGGACCTGACACTGACTAAGCCCTCATTGGACTTAACCATTACCTTCCAACACTACAAACAACCTAATCGATCCTTAGCTCAGATCTCTGCTCATGTACATTCTTTCTGGAGAACATATCAGGCCAGTACATCCTCGGGTAGAATGGCAGGTGTGGATTGGTGCTTGTACTTTTAGTCTTGCCATTCAAGGGTTTCAAATATTAATGTTTATATCTTTTAAAACCCGTCCTGTTTTGGAGGATTATTGTTATCCTTCACTTATTCTGTTTTGGGAGGCCTCTTTTCATATTCCTTTTGTTATTCCTAGACCTCCCCAGGTAGCCAACGAGGTTTTCTGCTTTCATACATTCTGGAGAGAATTTGGGATTACATTGCATCATCAGCTCACCAACATTCGTGGCTACCTGTTTTCTAGGCCCACGCTATTACGCATATTTTTAGGGCCTAACTTTTTCTGTTTGGAACCAGACTTACAGGTTCTTTATAAGTCTAGCTACTGACAGAAAATGCAGCGCTTGTTGGGAGGCAACCCAGCGGTCTGAATAACACCGTTGTCAGGTGATTTCTTTCCTTTCTCCCCCTGCTTTAATTTTACAATGAGAACATTGTAGGATTTAGGCATGGGGGGTGCAATTTTCATTTTAGAAAGTATTCATGCATTTAGGTTAGCAATTTAAAAAAAAAATTTGAGCTGAATGGGTTAGTCCCTAGCAGAATACCTTTGTTATTGGAGGTTTTTCTTCTTGAATTGTTTCTTAAGTTTAGAATCCAGTACATTTATTTCACGTGCACGTAGACTAGGTAATGGATCCTTGAAGAAAACCAATAAGCATTTGTAGTCTACTGAACCCTTGGACAGTTAAGAGGGAGTCAGGCATACTATCTTCTAGTAGATCCACCCCATATTTGTGAGATGAAAGTAAAGAGATTATTGGTGTGCTAAGTCTAGTGCAAGGACTCTTAAGTTTTGGATAATTAGATGATGATACTTCAGAGTTAGGCATAGTTTTCGCTCTCTGTTCCTGTGTGCGTACTTTGTGTGAATTCCTGAGAGACACCAAATAAGGCAGATACACAGAGATTGAGTCTTAATAAAACTATGACTATGGTGGATGGTTATGACTGTCCTTCATAGAGTCCTTGGCTAAAGGAGGGTAATAGTGTCAAAGGTCAGAAATATGCCTATTCTATCCATTCCTTCCCGGTGTCGAGAATAGGCACTTCAACCAAATAAGCCACACAATATCCTCTTGACCATCATCAGCCCTAATAATGCCTCATTAATAAAAGTCTGTATCATGTTGTGTTGATTGATAAAGAAAGAAAAAGAAAAGAAGAAGAAGAAACAATTATAAAAAAAAGGAAGAAAAGAGAGAGAGAAAAGAAAAAGAAAAGAGTCCAGGGGTATCGTTGTAACATTATTTTTGAGGCAACAAAACACCTATCGTGATCCACCAAATATGACCCATGCCTACCTGATCGCGATTTTTACGCGGTTTGTAAAATTACGTCGTTGTAACGTGCAAAATCGATCAACTCTTAAATTTGTAAGACCTAGATAGTGGGGTATCTAGGGTCATCCAAGGAGGCAAGTTTGCAAAAATTAAATCTCTTGCTTGGAATATAAGTCTCAAATTTTTTTTTGGTCTTTTTCAATATATCATTTTTATGTTTTTGAAATTAAGGTAACATGCGAAATTGTTGGTGAGAAAGTGACTTACACTCAACTCAATATACTACTTCTAAAGTGGCAAGTAAAGCCTCTCCCTAAGCTCACTCTAGGCAAGTGGAGGCCTAGAATAATTAAGGGGAGGGAGTGAAGAATGCTAAAAACAAAGCAATTAAAAATGAAACTAAAGAAATTGCAAAGAAGGCAACTAGATTAATGAGAAAGTGTTTTAGAGAAAAGCCTAGTAGATGAATGCTTCTACTACTAGAAAATTATAATAAATAAAAGAAAACACAAATCCTCTAGATAGATGGTGAAGAAGAGGACTTCTTGCTCCAAGCTTGGTAGCTCCCGAGCTTGAAAAGAGTCCTCCAACTCCTTCCTTGATATGCTCCGCCAAGGTGATGTCCTCCAAAGCAAGCCCTAAGGGGGCGTGCCCTAAGCTTCTCTCCAAGGGTGGACGTCCACCCTAGGTCCTTCTCCTTTGCCTGGCCGTCCTCCTTGAAGTAGAAAAGTCCTCCTCCATGGCATGGCCCAAGTTGAAGAGAGTGGGGAGAAGAAGGCACCAAAGGGGCTGGTGATGTACCCCCTTAATCTTCTTCTCTACTCCTTCTCCTTGGCCGTAGGTATAGGTGGATGTAGGTGGAATAATACACTAATGGAGGATGGGAATTATGTGGTGGTAGGGTAGGGTATTTATAGGATGGGAAGGGGGGTGGTTATGGTATTTTTTTGGAGGGAAATGAAGGGGTGCTTGGATATTTTTGGAGGGAAAAATGGGAGGGAAATGAAGAGGTTCCTTGGTTTTCCCTCCAAAAATACCTTCTAGAAGGCAATTTTTGAGGGAAAAAATGGAGGGTGGAGATGGGTTTTGATGGTGGATGTAGGGTGGTGATGGAAGGGGTAGTTGGCACCAAAATAAAGTAGGAGTAGGTGGTCTTTTTGCTGGAGCTTAGGTAGTAGGGTAGTAGGTTTTGGTGCCATGGAGGTGGACTAGATAAGTTAAGTAGCTTAGCTAGCTTAGCTAGTAGGGAGTAGAGTTGGCGGCATTTGGAGCTAGGGTTTTCAGGGAGAAGAGCTGGAGGTAATCATCTTGAGTTGCACTAGAGCTGGTGGCTGCTGAAGAGAGCTACAAGGAGCTACCTTAGCTGGCTTGGCTTGCTAGTTCTTTGCTATCTACTAAGCCAAGCTAAAGCAAGCTGGCTTCTGCTGAAAGGAGTTGAGGTGAGCTGGGTCTAATGCTCCCGGGGAGGATCAAGCTGGGTGAGGCAACTAAGGTAGCTTAGCTCAACTGAGTTGAGCTAAGCTGAGTCCATGGGAGCTGGACTTGAGCTTCCTAAGCTGGAATGAAGTCATCTTCAGCTGAGGTGAGCTGAGGGAAAGTAAGCTGGCTTCTACCATAGTGAGCTGAGGTGAGCTGGGTCTGGTGGTCCCGAGGAGGATCAAGCTAGTTGAGGCAGCTAAGGTAGCTTAACTCAACTAAGTTGAGCTAAGCTAAGTCCTCGGGAGTTGGACTTGAGCTTCCTGAGCTGGAATGAATTCATCTTCAGCTGGCTGGAGTTGAGTGAAGCTGGATGTAGCTGGACCTGAGCTGGGGTGAACTCCAGTCAACTTAGCTGAGCTAGCTAGAGCTCCCTGTGGACTAATGGGAGCTGAGATGAGCTAGACTCAGCTAAGTTGAGCTGGATCTGAGCTGACCTAAGCTAGGGTGAGCTAAGATGAGCTCTCTTGAGCTGCCATTCAGCTGAGATGAGCTGAATGGAGCTAAGATGAGCTAACCCTAGTTCAAGTGAGCTGGAATCTAGCTATGGTGAGCTGGATCAAGCTGAGTTCCAGTTAGTCTGAGCTTCTTCTTCACCAGTTGCCTTCCTGAGTGCTAGGGTTTTGGAGTTCTGACAATCTGCATATCCCTAACACTCACAAAAACACATTAAAAAGACAATAAAAAGTTCAATGCATGCCTAACCTAATTGATGCTTAAATGCAGCCCAAAAACCCATTTACGGAGCAAAATCCTAAGAGCTAAGTTTGTTTTAATGCATAAAAATGATGATAAACTGGTGTTTATCACTACCTTTCAGTATTTCTGATCGCCTGAATACTAGCTGAGGACTCTAACTTAGTTGTAGAGTTATTAGGACTTTAATTAAAGTGTGAATGTCATGTGAGGCCACCAAACAGTGAGTACAATTACTAAATCTGGCGAGATTTGTGATCTCAGAAAGAAAAGAACGAAAAGAATGAGCACCAAGGAACATTAAGAGAGCAAAGTTGTTTAGCCTCTCTCCGAGTTGACTTGTCTAATAGTCTAGAGATCTAGAGTATGTAGTACTAGATTACATGTAGCACCAGATGAGTGTGTGCCACCAAATACAAATCCATTCAACTCGATATCTCCTATCTACGCCTAAAGCCGGGGTCAATTTACAGATTATTTTCTACTTTATCCTCGAGGGAAGTAGTTGTCTATCTTGATAAAAATATTTACTAAGGGATAAGTACGAACTACAAATGCGAATTGGCTTTTCGCTTAGATCAATTACCTAGGCTATCATCACTTCACATTTGTCTGGATTTCTAAAGTTTTGAAATATGAAAAGAAGAAATCTTCTGATTACTTATATTATTTTTCATTTTTGCTAGGGACTAGCAAATCTTAGGCATGGGGGTATTTGTTGAGTCCATTTTAATGGACTATTGTTATGCCTAGGTTAACTCTATTCTTACCTTTTAGGTTTGTTAATAACTACATTAAGTTATAGAATGTTTGTATGCATCATTATTTAAGTTTACAGCTATTCTATCGCATTCTATAACTCAGTATGTAATTATTTTATAGTTTGTTGTTGTAAGAATAATGTTGGAAAAGAACAGGGGGGTGAAATAAATTTCCTCAACAAACGGCTGCCTCAACACCACCCTCAACCTCCAGCTGGCCTCAACACCTCCCCAACAGCCACCGGCCAAAATTAGTAAGGGATTTAAAAATCCCTTGACTTGCGGATGGGGGAGGGGATAAAAGAGGTTCTTAGGAGAGAGAGGTGGGGTTCTTCTTCTCCCCTTACTAGGGACCCAACCGTGAAGAGGGCGTGCACTGTGGGGAGAGCGTGCACTGTGCGCACCAACTCCCACCACCTACCCACTGCACCCTTGCACTGCCTTCATCGCGCCAAGCCCTCCACCGCTTGTCTAGCCCAGCCTACCCTCACCGCACTGCCACAACGCCTTCACCTCCCACTGTGCCCTCCACCTTCTTCCTTGCGTACCTTGCAGGCACTGCACCAAAGCCTCACCGCCCTTGCGCCCCCTGCAGGCGCTGCACCCATGCCAGCCCGCACTAAGCGCCCTCTCCAGCGCTCCCACTGCAAGCACCTGTTACCGCGCCTTGCAAGCAACCGTTCGCAGTCGCTCAAACCACCAACCAGCGCTCGCAGGCTGGCAGCCATGCCCGTAGGCTGCAACCACTCGCAGGCAACCCACGCTAGCAACTGCTCGTAGGCGCGCCCTAGCACGCCCTTCGCACACACCCAGCAACACACGCCGACAACCGTGTGGGCTGCAGCACCGCTCTTCCTCCTCTCCATGCACGGTCGTCCTCCTCCAATAGTGCCAACAGGCCGGCGGTTGTTCTACACCGTCCGGCGGCTGCCGGCCACCTCCGGTCACCGCGTCACCACCATCGCGAAGCACGCGTAGAGGCGCACCATCTCGTCGACTCTCGTCGCCAACCGTGCATGGCCGTCCAAGCAAGGAAGAGAGAGGAGAAATCTTCTGTTTTCTCCTCAATTAATATTTACATTGAATGCCATTGCCATTTAGATATTAATATTTTATTCAGGCCACATTGCATTGATGCACTTATAGTTTCCTGAAATTACTTCACTTGTGTTATGTGCATCATTTAACTTTGAATTTCAAATCAGATTTGCATGCAAGATGAATTTACATGATATGCCATTACACATGCACCATATACATATTTTTGGAGCTTAATTCTTGACGTGAAATTTGCATAAATAACCTTGAACTTTTAAGGAAATTGCAAGCTCCATTTCAAATAGCATATTCCTCGCATTAAAGTCGCGATAGTGTTTGCAAACAGTATATTCTCTACTTGTGAATTTATTGGTCTATTCCTCCCTGTGGATGCGACATCTTTATTGTGGTTAAATTTGATATTTAGTTTTGATTGAGAGATTTTCCACCACATAAAACACAATGACATATCATTCTATTGCTATCAAAGACCCATCTCCACTTGGGTGGAATTAATGCATGCTTTTCTTAAGAAGTTTTTCCCCATAGGAAAGACTAATGACCTTAGGAGAGCCATTACTACTTTTACCCTGCAAAGTGGAGAGCAATTTCATGAGGCGTGGGAGAGATTTAATGAATTATTGAGGAAATGCCCACACCACGAGGTTCCAAGGTGGCAATTGGCCCAGATTTTCTACCATGGTCTGGACAGCAACTTTAGGAATTTTGTGAAAGCTTCATGTGGAGGCAACTTTTTGAATAAGGATGAAGAGAGCACGTTTGAGCTCTTTGAATCAATGAGTGAGAATTCACTTAACATTGCCTCCATGACCCAATTTAATCGGTCCAGCCAACCCCGTGGTGGGATTTATGAGGTGCAAACCAATTCTGGTATGGTTGACATGGACATTATAGCCAAGAAGTTGGATCGGGTTGAGTTGGTGGATAGAAAGATTGATGAACTGTTGAACCAAACTCGAACCCCATTACAGACCTTCTCCTTGGCGAAGGGAGCTCACATTGTTGACTTGGTTCAATCTATCAACCAAATGCACCTGGAACAACCCTTGACCATGTTCCAGGGAGGGACCTTTGATCCCTCAAACTCTAATTATTCTTTCCCCTCCCCTTCGGCACCTTCTACCTTTGAAGATGCCCAGGCCATCCAAGGATTTTCTAAGCCAGACCCTTTCTCCAACACTTACAACTATGGATGGCACAACCACCCAAACTTTGCCTGGTCGAATAAAAAATCAAATCAATTCCAGAACCAACCTAGGCAAAACCCTCCCTCCTATTAGCAAGGTCCACCTGCTAGACCCCCTATAACCAGAATAGGGTGGCCCCTACACAGAAGCAAATGGACACTCTGATTAAAATGATGGCTGATATGAATCAGAGACATCAGGAGGAGATGGAATTAGTGAAGGGACAGTTGAGCCAGCTGTGGGTCCCTTCCTTCTCAGCCACAATCGAACCTGAGGAATGTAATGAACAGAGCCACAGTCCTCAAGGGTTCCAATCAAATCAGGAGCATGCCCACATGAGCCAACAAGTCCCATAGACACCTCCTGGGTTTAATGCTTCTTCTTCTCAAGGATCTAACCATGGTTCCAATGCCTCAGCCAATGCGGTTACCTTGAGAAGTGGCACTCAAAACCAGGACCACAAATGGCCAACCCCTCCCGTGACTTCACTACCTGAGATACCTAATTCTGAGGATGAGCGGGAGGAACCCAAGGATTAGGAGCCTGAACCAATTCAAACCCAAATACCATACCCTGAAGCCTTGGAGAAAATAAAGAAAAAGAGAAATGTGGTTGAGAACGAGGAGTTGATGGAGATTTTTATACAAGTACAGATTAATATACCTCTCCTCGATGCAATCAAGCATATCCCAGCTTACACTAAAATTTTGAATGATGTCTGTACACCTAAGCGTAAGCTGAGAACCCAAGCACCTAGGAAGGTAGTGCTCTCGGAACAAGCTAGTTCAGTGATATTGAGAAGCCTACCTCTGAGAAGAACTGACCCTAGAGTGCCTCTGATATCTTGCAATATTGGTGACATGACGTTTGATAATGTGCTCTTGGAGTTAGGTGCTTCAATTAACTTAATCCTGACTACCCTTTATCACCAGTTCGGATTTGGGGAATTAAAGCCTACACCTGTGACTATTCAATTGACCGATAGATCTGTGAAAACCCTGAAAGGAGTAGTCAAGGATGTAATTGTTCAGGTTAAGGACTTCTACTTCCCAGTTGACTTTTTAGTCCTTGACATGGAAGTCCCCGAACAACTACAAAACACACCCATCATCCTGGGCAGACCCTTCTTGGCTACGGCCAAGGCAAACATTGATTGTGACACGGGATGTATGGAAATCACCTTCAGAGATAAGAAGATGTAATTGGATATCTTCAAGGTGACTAAGTCTTTTGATTGCGGTTGGGTCGAGGAGTATGATCCCATGGAAACCTTGGTTGAAGAATGCCTCACGGTTAGCTCTTTAGAAAACCATCTGATTCAACTAGTTGATGATTACCCTGACTCATCCCAGTCTTTGGAGGTTGAAATTTGTAGAGCTGATTACCACTGGCAACCTCCATTTGAGGAGATTGATGTTAATCAACTCCCACCCTTCCCTTACCCGTCAAACATTGTCCCACCTGCACCTAAATTGAAACCTTTGCCCAACAACCTTAAGTATGTCTTCTCAGGACCTGGTCAGACTTTCCCTGTGATTATCAATGCATACCTAACTAGGGACCAAGAACTTAGGTTGACTACTACCCTTTTTGAACATCGGGCAACTATTGGGTGGACAATTTCTGACTTAAGGGGAATTAGCCCTACTTATTGCACTCACAAGATCTATTTGGAAGATGGGGCTCGACCTTCTGGCTAGATGCAAAGGCGATTGAACCCGAATATGCGAGAGGTCGTTAAAAAAGAAATAATCAAGTGGCTTGATGTTTGTTATGTGTAAAGCGCATGTTTGATGGGAAAAGCGTCATAGTATAGTGCGCAATACGATCAAACAAAAATATTTAATAAAAGATAACGAGACTTGAGTCCCAGTCATTCGTCTCTAGGAGGCATTTGTTTTACTTTAGAATTAGATCGTTTACTGCTCTACCTTATTTAAATTCACACGCCGATTTCCAATCTCCTGATTAAGATTTCACCACTTCTATTATGAACCCTGATTACGTGCGCATGTGTTAAATAAATCACAAAGGTGAACGTGTGAGTTTCTGCACACATGATTCTAGTGAGGTGGTGACTGTTTATGAAAAATGCATCTATCGTTAGATTCTCTATATTTTCAGGAAACGACATGCTTGTTGCGGAATAGATAAACAATTGAAAACAGGCAACTTGAATCACGCAAACAGGATAGAAATCAATAAGCTCATGGTGATCTCAAAACATGGAGATATTATATATATATATAGATAAATGCATTTTTCATTCATTCAGTTGGGAGTTGTTTGCAACAAGATCTGTAGAGGAAAGCTTGTACAGAAATGCTTAAAATGTAAATCTAGCTACCAGAAAATGATCGCATACAAGAATCTACGGGGGGATTTTGCATGCATCATTTGGGGAGAATAAGGACTATGCTACTAAGTAGTAATAAAAAGCAGTAAAGCTATGAAGAGCATAAACTACTAATCTAGATCTAGAAGAACAAAAGGGCATTCAGGGGTGGTCCCCGATGGCCTTGGAGTGGTCGGGAGGAGAATGAGGCGCGGCCAATGGAGCTTAGGCTGGCCCTTGGAGAGAGAGAGGAGTGATCCAGCATCCCAGCATGGTGTCATTCATGGTGGTGGTGAACTCGTGGAGATGGAGTGGCTAGCCTAAGTGGAGGTGGATGTGAATGGAGCCAAGGAAGTGAATGGGTGCCAAGAATGTGAATGGGTGCAATTGGCCACCCATTGGGTCTTTTTATAGACCTAAGGGATTCTCTCTAGAGAGGTGTGGAACTCTCTAGAGAGAGTCCAAGAGTGGCCGGCCATATGGTTATGAGATCCAAAAAATGTGGATCTCATTTTGAATGCCTCTTGGTTGCTAAATTTGGCAACCAAGAGGTGGCGCCACTTCAAGAGAGTTCTAGAGAATTCTAGAGAAGTGTGTGTGCGTGAATGGGTGTGTGTGTGGTCGTGTTCTATGTGGCTAGGTGGTTTAGGTTAGGTCCTAAGGGGTTTAGGTAGGTGTATGTCTTGAATTAGGGTTACAAACCCTAATTGCTAAGGGGAATTTGCAATTAAACTTAACCTAAGTTTAATTGGGTGAGTGTGAACCTAATTGAGAGTGAAATAACTCAATTAGGTTGGGTTTAGGTCAATTGGACTCTCACTAGGTCTAACTGAACTTGTGTGGGTTGAGATCTAAGCTTAATTGGACTCAATGAGTCCAATTGACTTAGGTGAAGGTAATTGACTTTGATCTAAGTCAATTGGGTTTGGTGAGGACCTAATTAGGTCCTTAGGTAGGTCTAGAGGTGATGTACTAGGGTTAGGACACCTTAATTTAGGTTCCTATGGGGTTGGGATTAGGTCTAGGGAGCTAGAGATACAAGATCAAGGCTTGAATCTCAAAATAGGGACTGGAGACCAGTAGCAGACGGCCAAAAATGTGATCAGACGACTTATACTGAAAAACCAGAAGTCCAGACTTCAGTTCTAGACATCCAATCTGAGTTAGGGGGAAATCAAGGTTCTGTTTTGGGTATTCTGTAGAAATTGGATGTCTGACAAAGTGTCTGGACGGCCAATAACACTGCAGAAGTGGGTTTGAGGTGTGCGGGAGTTGGCTAAGGGTCCTGGACGTCCTATAATTTATCTGGACATCCAGATAAGGGTTGGAACTAGGGTTTTAGGGCTTCCTAGGGTGTTGTGACCTAATCTAAGGGTGGCTAAGGCTTGGGGAAGTTTCTAGGCTATCCTAGGGCTAGGATGGACTTAAGCTCTTCACATTTTATAGCTTTATTCCTACTTAATAGAATAGCAAACCTTTAACTCCCTTACATCATTATTCCTACATCTAATCTAAGCCTTTGCTCCAGCTTTGTTGTAACTCCCGCTATTCCTGATCCAGCTTCATATCCTGCTCCAGATCAGCTTATTGCCTGCAATCGACATAATGCACTTAATCAACACATTATAACATTATTTTATGCAAAGCTAAAGTAAAGTAGTAAAGATGCAGATAATGCTTATGTATGCATGAATTACCCTAACTTATGCTAAGTTCTAGCCTAATCTAGGTCAATTAAGACCTATGATTGCTGTACCATCACTTGATGAGGAAATCATGTACTCGATTTCTTACAGCCCCTGGGTGAGCCCTACTCAAGTAGTACCAATGACGGCCGGGCTCACTATGGTCACAAATGACCAGGGCGAATCCATCCCCACCCGCACCACAACTACGTGGCGGGTGTGCATTGATTATAGGAAGCTTAATGAGGTCACTAAAGAGGACCACTTTCCCCTGCCATTCATTGACTAGATTCTTGAACGACTGGCAGGGCAGAAATATTTTTGCTTCTTGGATGGATATTCGGTATATAACCAGGTTGCTATTGCTCTAGAGGACCAAGAGAAGACCACATTCACTTGCCCATATGGCACGTTTGCATTCTGCCGTATGCCATTTGGGTTATGCAATGCACCCACTACCTTTCAGCGTTGCATGTTAGCCATCTTTTCAGAGATGGTAGGTGAATATTTGGAGGTCTTTATGGATGATCTCTCCATGTTTGGAGACTCATTCGACCATTGTCTTAACAACCTAGAAAAAATCCTAAAGCGATGTATCGAGGTCAACTTGGTTTTAAGCTGGGAAAAGAGCCATTTTATGGTTCAAGAAGGGATTGTCCTCGGTCACATCGTCTCGCATAAGGACATTGAAGTTGATCGAGCTAAGGTTGATTTAATTTCCAAACTTCCACCTCCTAGCTCGATCAAGTAAATCCGATCTTTCTTAGGACATGTTGGCTTCTATAGAAGGTTCATTAAGGATTTTTTCGAACTTTCCAAGCCTTTGACTGACCTTCTAGCCAATGACGTACTTTTTGACATGACACCTAATTGCATCAATGCCTACAGCACCCTTAGGGATATAGTCTCAACCGCACCTGTTTTACAACCCCCAGATTGGTTTTAGGACTTTGAGATAATGTGCGATGCATCAGATTTTGCTGTTGGAGCAGTCCTAGGACAAAGAAGAGAGAAAAAACCCATGGTGATCTACTATGCAAGCAAAACTTTGGATGAGGCTCAACAAAATTATACTGTCACGGAAAAAGAACTGCTCGCTGTAGTTTTTGGATTAGAAAAGTTCAGATCATACCTTCTAGGATCCCACGTGATTATTTACACTGACACTCAGTTATCTGGCATTTGTTAGCCAAAAAGGATGCTAAACCCTGGCTAATTAGATGGATCCTACTCTTGCAGGAATTTGACCTGGAAATACACAATAAAGCTGGGTCCAAGAATGTTGTAGCCAACCACTTATCCAGACTTCACCCAGAACATATTGGACCCTCATTACCCTTAATCGACACATTCCTTGATTAACAACTTCTTACTGTGCATGGAAGGAGTCTACCCTGGTATGCGGACTTAGTCAACTATTTAGTGGTAGGGCAGACTCCGCACGACTGGTCTATACAGTAGCAGGATAAGTTCTTGGCTGAGGCCAAGCATTATTTTTGGGATGATCCTATGCTGTTTAGACTTTGTGCTGCCCAAATCATTAGGAGGTGTATTCCTAAAGAGGAAGTTTAAAGTTTGCTATCCTTCTGTCATGACCAAGCCTGTGGTTGCCACTTCTCTGGGAAGTAGACGGTTGCAAAAGTTTTGCAGTTCAATTTTTATTGGCCATCACTTTTCAAGGATGCACATAACTTTGCAAAGACTTGCACTAGATGCTAGACCTTAGGGACTATGACCAGGAAAGATATGATGCCTCTACAACCCATCTTGATCATCGAAATTTTCGATGTTTGGGATATTGATTTTATGGGTCCCTTCCCACCATCAAACGGTTTCAAGTATATACTAGTCTCAGTGGACTATGTCTTGAAATGGATCGAAGCCATACTTACCCGAAAATATGACCATAAGGCTGTCATGGACTTTGTTAAGAAAAATATCTTTTCCAGATTTAGGATATCGAAAGCCATGATCAATAATGGTGGGATTCACTTCATTAATGCCCAATTTCATGCCCTACTTAAGAAATACGGGGTCACTTATTACATTGCCACCCCATATCACCTGCAAACGAATGGGCAAACTGAGGTCTCAAATAGGTAGATTAAAAATATTCTACAAAAGACTATGAGACCTGATCGGAAGGATTGGTCCACACGATTGGACGATGCCCTTTAGGCATACAGGACCGCTTTTAAGACCCCGATAGGCATGTCGCCTTATCGATTGGTCTTTGGCAAAGCTTGCCACCTTCTAGTTGAGTTGGAGCACCGGGCATACTGGGCTGTTAAGTAGTGCAATATGGATTTCCAAATGGCTGGAACTCAAAGGAAGCTCCAACTCTCCGGGCTCGAGGAAACTATCGGGACACTTATGAGAACAATAGACTTTATAAAGAGAAGATGAAAGCTGTGCATGACAAACACATTAATAGAAAAACCTTCGAGCCAAGTCAGCAAGTCTGGCTATTTGATGCAAGACTTAAACTCTTCCCTGAGAAACTAAGATCTAAGTGGACGGGACCATATCAAGTGGTCAGACCTTATCCCAATGAGGTGGTTGAAATTGCCAATCCCAAGACTAGGTAAACCTTCACTGTTAATGGTCAACGACTAAAACACTTTCTTGCCCAGATCCCTCCGAAGGAAGTTGTGACCCTCATTGAGGGTTAAACTGGAACTGTGCCCAGCTGGAGGCACAAAACTCAGCACTTCCTGGGAGGCAACCTAGAGGTTTCAAGCTGACCGGATTCACGATTACAACTCAGGTGATTTCTTTCCCTACTCCCTTGCATACATTTATTTTTCCAATGAGGACATTGTCCAATTTAGGCATGGGGGGTGGTAATTCATAGGATCTGAGTACAAAATTGTCAGCTTGAACTAATTTTATTTCTTTTTATAAAAATAATTAAAATTAGGAAAAGAAAACTTAGGTATTAAAAGCTTGTCGACTTTAGGAAATGATACGTTAGGAACCTAATCGCTTAGACCCTTCATGTCTTCGGACTTAATCAGTCTGGGTGTCCACTAAAATGTGGACTTGGTCTTGAGTCCTTGCCATCTTAATTTATTTTAATTTGGTCAATAAAGTAGGGTGATAAGTATACGACTTATCAACCTGCCCTCTGCTTTGGGGGGGATTTTTAGTCTAAGCATCTACACACATTTTGCACTAACTCACTCATTGGCGATTCTAACGGAAATTGGGTAGCTAATAAATCTTCTAGGGTGGTATGGCTGGCAAGTTGTCGTGGGTAATAGCCCATTGGTAGGCTGTTCAGAGCCTAGCCACAGGACCATTCTCTTTCACTACTGCCTTTAGGTAAATCTTAGATCAGGAAAGCCACCTACATAAAAAAAAGAAGGGGGGAAATAAAAAAGGAGAAAAGAAAAAAAAGCCACACTTCACCGCATGAGTATGGCTGGCGAGTTGTCATGGGTAACAGTCCATTGGCTGGTTGTCTAAATCCCAGCTCATAAAATGCACAAGAATTCCAAAACACTTAAGGAAGAAGCAGGGAAGTAGCATTATCCGGGGAGATATACACTGGGTTCGCCCTTGTGTTGACCCCACAAAAATAAAAAGTAGGGAGAAAACTACCGGTCAGATAGATACACCTTTAGGCAACATTTTTTTCTTTCCGGTCACCTAGGGGCATAGAAACCTGAAGTCCATTTTGATTGCCGTTGAGTGAGTGTATCACTTTCACAGTAAGATGCTTAGTACTAAGAATCCTTTTCGAGTCTTAGGTGGATTGGGTAGCCATAAAAAGTTACCTCAAAATCCTCAACACCAAAAATCCAAAAAAAAATAGAAAAGATGAAAAAGTAAAAAATGTATTTGCTTCTATATAGAATAATGTGAGGACTCGAGCGGTCGACATTTTGGCAAGCAACCTGGGCACTGTTTAGTCTTAGTGAGTTACGTTTTTAGTATAAATTTTCTCCTGTTGACAAGCAACATTTACTTAAGCGATCAATTCCTAATTTTAGTTGTAAATAGCATTTACATCAAACCTTGCTAGGGACTAGCAGGGGGTGGGCATGGGGGTATGTTGACTCTACAATTACAAGTGTTAATAACATCAATTAAAGTAAATTTCAAGGGTACTTGTGCGATAATGTCGGATTATAATGGGCTTGGGAGCATTGCATGCATATTGTATGATCTTTACATTTTAATCGCTTAGACTCAATGTTGAATGACCATGTGCACAAGTCCATTTTGAAATAGGTCTTAGATAAGCGATCAGACCGTACGGATGGATCTGGATCAACGAACGGAGTCCAACGGACTCAAAATCACTTCGATTCGATCTCTGTAGCTCCCACAACAAGCTCGAGAAACATCAACGGCAAGGGGCAGTGCGACATCCTTACGGGCCTTGAATGAAAAATCCGACCGTACGGATGGATTCGGAGTGATGGTGTCCCTTATCTTTGACAATTGAATGATGTCCATTGTACAAACTCAAATATGGTACGCTTGCAAGTTTGTTGCATGACAAGTTCTTAAAACTTTGTGGCCTTCTATAGATTATAGTTGACAATATCCCTTATCTCTAGACTTAGTAATTTTATAAGGGCCCTCCCAAGTAGGTCCTAGCTTGCCTCCAAGTTATACTAGATGGGAGGCATCCACCCATCTCAGAACAAGTTTGCCTTCACGACGCTTTCTTTGGTGGACCCACTTGTTGTAGTCAGATGTGATAGCTTCCTTGTACTTCAAAGTGGAAGCCAGTGCTTCTTCCCAAGATCCAAAGCAAGTTGGAGTTGTTCTTCATTAAAGGTGGGATCATAGAGTTGAGTCCTATAGGAGGGTAGAAGCAACTCAAGGAGGACTTTTTGCTTGACACCATACACTAAATTGAATGGTGTGTGCCCAATTTAGGTCATTTGGTTGGTTCTATATCCCCGTAAGGTGTCTAGCAATTCTTCCATCCACTTTCCTCTAGTAGAATCAAGTTGGAAATTTAAAGCAACAGCTATAGTGTAGTTTTTTACTTCTGCCTACCAATTTGCTTGCAAATGAGCCACAAAAGTAAACTTTAGGCGAATTCCCCAACTGGCATAAAAATCTTTAAATTTCTTCTAGGTGAACTGGGTCCCGTTGCTCACTACAATAATTTGTGGTAGGCCATATTGACAAAGTATATTTTTGTGGACAAAGCTGATGACCCTTTCTAGATTTGGGCTAGCCATGGCCTCAGCCTCCACTGACTTAAAGAAGTAGTCTACTGCCACAAGGATGCACTTCTTTTGAGTGGAGGCATGTAGAAATGGGCCAACGAAAGTCATTCCCCATCTCATAAAGGGAATTGGGGAGAGTATAGGTGTCATCTCCTCAGGAAATTGATGGGTACATTCGCAAAACATTGGCACTTATTTCACTTTTTCACAAAGTGTTTGGCTTTCTACCTCATTTGGGGCCAAAAATACTTATATTGTAGCTGGCAGGTTATCAGGGCTCTATGCTCTTCATGGTTCGCTTAAATCCCTTTTTATGCCTCTTCTAAGGCTTGGGTGGCTTCAACTTCGAATAATCACTTTAATAAGGGGGAGAATACCCCTCTTATGTAGTGTTTCGTTTAAAAGATCATATCAGGAAACTTTTAGGCAAAATGCCCTTGGATAAGGAACATTTGGGGGGCCTTTACCACTGGCCAAGTACTTAACTATGGGTACAATCAATGAATCCTCCACCTGGAGTTGGAAAGTATTTTAAGTAGAAACCAATGAGTCTGTCAGCTTCTCTAGGAAAATGTTCTCTCCTTCATTGGTAGGGATGGCAGATCCTAGCCTAACTAAGGCACCAACTAAGGGGTTATTAGCTCTAGGTATCTGGCTGATACCGATGGATGGAACTTTGCATCCTCTGATTTAGTCTTATTCGCATATAGAGACATATTTGCATCCTTTGCCTAATATTCCCCATTATTTGGTTGGAAACCAATTAGGGATCAATAAATATCTGAGGGACTACATTCCCAAAGCGTTGGCAAGGCACAATTTGACAAGTAATGCCTCATATTTTGCTGCATTGTTTGTGGCAGGGAAATCCAACTTTATAGAGTATTTGTGTGTGTACCCAGCAGGAGAGGTTATGGTGATTCCCACCCTACTTTAGTTGTCATGGAGGATCTGTCTACAAAAAGCTGCCAGGGCTTCCTAGTTGAACCCTCAGATAGGGTAAATTCAACCAAGAAATCAACCAAAAATTGGCCCTTGATGGGTAGTCGACATTGATACTTAATATCAAACTCAACTAATTCCTAGGCCCACTTTATTTGTTGATTGGACCATATGGCTTGTGTAACATCCTTCGTAATGGATTGTCCAACAGGACAATAATAGTGTGAGCTTAAAGGTAGAGGCATAATGTTTTGGCGATAGTAACAAGGAGTAGTCCCAATCTCTCAATTGGAGGGTACTTAGCCTCTGTGCCTTGGTAGGTCTAACTTACAAAATACATCACATGTTAGATGTTGGGCTCTTCATGTACCAATGCAACACTGACGACTGATACAGAGGTGGCGAGGTATACATACAATGGTTCTCCTAGCTTGGGAGTCGAAAAAATAGGCAGTTGTTGAAGAGCTTCTTTAACTTTGTCTGAGGACCCTTGACATTTAGGAGTCCAATGAGACAAATTATAGACTTTGTCCTCTTTGATACAATCAAAGAAAGGGAGACATTTTGTCAGGAGACTTGGACAAGAATTTGCCTAAGGTAGTAATCCTTCTAATTAAAGACTATACCACCTTCAGGATGGCAGATGGATGCAAATCCATGAACTCCTGAATCTTGTTAGGATTAGCTTCAATCACTTAACTAGAAACTAGCAAACCTAAAAACTTCCTGATGTAAACACATTTATTTGGCTAAATTGCCTATTATGTATGTTCCTAGGCTCATAATTGCATTTAACATTGTGAATAATGCATAACTTGCGTCATATCGCATTTAGGCTAGATTCTGTAAATTATAGATTAATTCACCTTTTTTCGTGGCTAGGGGAGAAGGCAATACATTTTGGGGCTTCGGATTGAAGATCCAACCATACAGATTTGATCAAGGCGACAATCGGAGTCCAACACCTCTGAAATTGCCTTGATCGGATCTCTGTGGCAACATATGCAATCTAAATAACAAAGGCCAAGGGGCAAGGTGACACAAATTCAGGCTTCAAAGGACAAATCTGACCACATGGATGGGTTTGAGTTGACGATTGTAGCCCAACGATGCGAAAATTGACCTGATCTAACATCTATAGCATCACCTAAGAAGAGAATGAAATGGACTGTCCAGATGGCACCACGTGGCACCATCCAGACCACTTAAGGCATCCCAAGCCGCTCTGCCCAACTTCTAAAGGCACCCTAGTGAGGGATCTCGAAAGTTGGATCTCCATCCAGCGGTCAAGATCAAGCCACACCACTCTCCCTCGAGCGTAGCTCCTTTTCTGTGAAGAAAAAAAATCACGGCCATTGGATCTTCATCCAACGGCCATGATTGACACATCAGAGCAACAGCGTAGCGGTACCCAAGTGCCCCTCTCAAATGAGAGGCACGGGTTTGAATCCCATGGAGCACACATGGAGCACATCCCTCTAGTGCAGGTGGGCAGAAATTTGACCCTATGATGTTCATCGCACGACTGTTTGACCATGCAATGCTTATCGCTCGATAACTAGCGCGGATGATGACGCGTGTCGCCACCAGATCATGAGCATGTGATCAGCATGATCTGAATGAGCAATCCTCGTGCATCCTTGACTGTTAGATGCAAATCTAGCTACTGTTAATCAACCTTTCCTCTCTCGCACTCATGTGTATGCTGTACACTACACTACGTGCAGTTGTGCGTGTCGGCATTGCGTGTGGCACGTGGTGTGCATTGCAGTTAGTGTGTGGTTTGGCAAAATGATGTGATACGACCCTATATATGCCCCCCTACACCCCCTCCTTCCTCTTGATCCCTTCCTTTCTCTTCCTACCCCTCTCCAAGGCTCTCTAGAGCTTGTCCCAAGCCCAGGATGCTCTACTAGAGCCAAAAAATAATTTTTAGTCCCGCTTCTCACCCCTATTCGTAGAGCGCTCGTGGCTATCCTCTCACCCTCATTCCAGAAGTCGATCCCCACTGCGACGTCGCCTTGCCTAGTCCTCCTTCGTCCGACTCCGTTCTCCTTCCTCCAACTCCTTACCACCTTCAGCTGAGGCACCGTCCAAGTGACTCATTCTCCAAGCAGCCGATGAGGAGGATTTTTCTCACCTCTCTCAATCTTTTACTACTTTCATAATTAGATTTATTTTCCCACATTATATTATGTAATTAGACACTTGCTTAATCATTTAGTTAGAATTATTCTCTCCCTCTATCTCTCTCTCTTTATCTCTTTAATTTTCTACAAGTAGAGTAGCATAGATATTTCTCTGACCTGATTTCTTACTATATAAAATACCAAAAAAATAACAAAAAATAAAAACACCAAAAACAAATTAAAGCAAATGCGATTTTCCTTAATCAAATGTTCGCCTCCCCGTGTTCAATCTGAGACTCACCTGAGTTTCAGTTATAAATTTTATCTGATAAGCGGATTTTCGCAATTGCGATGACCAGGTTTTCTAAACTTTGATTTTTCTCGTACAAAATCTCTCTAATCATTTTGGCATCATTGCCGAGGAGGCAACGGTCTTTGATTTTTTCCCACATTTTCTCCGCACTTATCTATTCTCTAACCAACCTTCTCCCTGATTTATTGTCTTACAAGTACCTAACCAAGGTGCGCCAAAGCGGTAGATCATAGTGAAGTGCGGGTAGATAATCTGTAAGTGCCCCCCCACCCCCACCCAGTGGTTTCATTTCACCATACTAATAAATCAAACTCGAATCAACCTAGGAGCTTTCATAACTCCTAGGATAGAATTGGTTGTTTGATTGTCACTCCACTTACCTCACCCACTCGCATATAAAAAAATGCAAAAAGAAAATTCTCTTCTCTGATTAGGGGACATAATTAAACATACACACATTTAACACCCACAAATCATAAGGCACACTATCACCTTGGTTCTACCACTTAATCAAAATCTGATCTATGGATTTGATACACCTTAACTCATGACACAAATAAGTGAGTAGAAATTTGAATAGGCTAATTGTTTTGTGTGCCTTAATTCGTGGTGCGAAAAGGCCAATTGATTGATCTGTCTGGGTTGCACCACTTCATTTAAAATTGATTCATCAAGTAGCTGCCCCATTAGATTCAATTTTTAGGTCAGAACTAGACACTCCATTTTATTTCTGATTTTTAAAGGAAAATACTTATACTAGTGTTTTCAAAACCTAGTGTGCCTCACTGAACCTTGATTGAACGAACTTAAAAATTGAATCCTAAAAGATACTAAACAACATTGAACCCTAAAAGACAAATCATCTAATAACATTGTTTGAAAATCCTGGTTGTGCACACACACACAAATTAATTGATCTTTAAGGGCACAACCCAGATAAATGACCCATCACATTATAGAGCACATACAAACCTAAGCCTAATTAAAATTGAGTAGACATTAGTCTTAAGGATTGACTTACTCTTCGGGGCTCAGATTGAGATTGTTTACGATTAATCTACTTCTATTGGTCCATCTGATGTCTAGCTAGGGGAGTACCGTCAAATGACAGTAGGTAGGGGGTATCAAAGGAACTCGAGGCACAAGCCAAAGGAAGAACCTCCCCAATTCCTCTCTCTAATTGGTTGGATTGACCGGATAGAAGAAGATCAAATCGTTTATAATCTTAAGACAAGTTCCTGGAGTCTGTAGGTCTTTAGGCTACCAACTTAAGGACAGGTTTGAATTGTTTGTACTGTAGGGCACCTTTTTCTTTTCTGTTTTCCCTCTTGATTTTCCATGTATCATTCCACCTCTTACACACACTTCCATTCCTACCCTCCTACCACCGCTTATCCCCAAGATGATTATAACACCACCCCTTAATGAACCACTTGAAATGGCCTATTATCAAAGAGGACCTCAAGAACCTCAATTCCTAGACCCTCATAGGTTAAACCGAAAACCACCTGATGAGAACCTCATCATGAGCCATAACTAGCTCATTTTGACCCAATACAAAGGATAAAAGCTCCTACATATCTCAAGGAAAGGCTTAACTCAGAGAATTCTGAGTTTGAGAAGAAAACCAGTCATAAGGGGTAAAAGTGCAATTTTACCAGTATAATCTGCATACAGGGTAATTCAGGGCCCAAACACAGGTCAAAACAGCTTAATAAGAATAAAAGTGGGATGAGATGATCTAGCAAGGGCTACAGCACTTCCAAGGAACCAAATGATAATCTGTAACCCTAAAACAACCCACTTCAATTCACAAGGTTCGAGGCAAAGTAAAAATAGAATAAACCCTCTAAAATTCATAGAAAAATAATCTCTAGGGTTTAGAACCTTCAATTTGGCCTTTAGAACCCATTTTGACCTACATTGAGAACCATGCCCAATTAATAACTTAATTTGGGTCTTTACGCAAATTGACCGGTCAAACAAGGTTTAATATGAAAATGAAATTTACCATCAGATTCCTTAGGTTCTAATTAGTCATGTATAAAAACTTGAGCCTAAGAAGAAACCTCCTTGACCGACTTTACACTTTGGTCCTCATATATTTACTCTTTGGCCCTCAACTTTTGAACCCTCGCATTTAGGCCCCTAACTCTCCTTCGTTCTTTGCAAACAGGTCCCTCCTGCAAAACCCTGCCAGCACCATGCTCCGGCGACCTTGCGCGGAGCATGGCGCCGCGCAGGGTGAGGTGGAGGACCTGGCATGTGTACCGGGGGTGCCCTGCGTCGTCAGCCGTCGCAGGAGCACCCCCATGGTCATTGTAGCCCCCCATACCGGCCGTGCGAACGCACGGACGGTATGGGTTCGTATTCCGACTATTCTCCGGCGAGGGAGACACGTCGTCTCCCTCCGCCTTCCTCCCTGCTTCAACCCTATAAATACCCCCCGCCGCTCCACCGACCAAAGCAGCCTGGATCTGACGGAGAAAACCCCCAATTTTCCTCTCTTCTCACTCCGGCAGACGCCCACCAGCTCCGGCGGTTCTTCCTCCTCCTCCTCTTCGCTCTGCCGCAATACCAGCAGCAGAGATTTCTTCCCCTGCTCTTTCCGCGTCGCGCAATACCGGCGCGCGCTGCCTCTGCCCCGTCGTCACCGCCGTCCTTCCCCCACTGGGCACCGTCTTCTCCGGCGACAGTCGATACGACTGTCGCCCTATTCCTCCCCCTTCGTCCCTGCAGTTAAGTTAGACCTACTCCCTTCTTCTCCTCTTGCTTTCCCCGCTTTCGATTTAGTCAATTAAGCCCTCTACCGACCCTGTTCACCCTCACCCTCTCCGCCTCCGACCACCCTCCGGCGAGCCGCTCCCATCACCTCAGCGACCCACACGGCTCGCCGACCACCGCAGAACCTCCGCCTCCTCACCCTGATCCTCTTCCGCCCCTCCACTTCCCACCAAACACCCTCTGCAGACCCACCGAACACACCCACTCCCTCGCTCACAGTTAGACCTAGGACGACCTGACAGCTCCATCTCGCCCCCTGCAGACCCCCTGACCACCTTCGCCGTGCCACGGCGAAGGTCCCCCGCCTGTCTGATTTGGCCGAGAGGCCGTTCTATTGATTTCAGGTTCCAGGCCTTGACCGCCATTGGCGAGGAAGCTCGAAGCCTGCTCGAGGTTGCTCCAAGCCGAGATATCCCAGGTTGAAAAGCCACGGCCAGCGCGAAAGAGTCTCGCGCACACACCCTGGCCCTCAATTGGAGCTGTGCGCCTCAACAGCTGATGCAATTGGAAGCACCATCCCTGCTGCAGGCGTGAGAGAATTGGGGTGGGACATTTAGTCCCACCTCGGAACCTCTCGAAGACGCGCGGACGCATAAAGGCAAAAACTGCCTTATGCTGTTTGCCTCAGTTACCACGGGGTGAGGTCCCTCTCACCCGACCCGACCCGACTCGGCCTCGTCCGTGACCACGCTCCGCGGACCTGGCCCGACCCGATTAGACTGACCTGCACTCCTCGCCCACCACGCACGCCGGTGGGCCTGGACCCGGGCCTGACCCGAACCCGATTACCCGGTAGCGCTCTGGGAGAGCTTCCGATGAGTGATTTCAGAGAGAGAGATACGCGGGGGAGGGGGGTAGAGTAGGTTTTTGCCTCTTGACGAAAAAACTCTGAAGTGTGCAGGCCAAAGAAGAAGACGAAGCAGACCCGCTGAAGAAGAAGAAGCAGCTGCACTGTAGCAACTGCTCAGTTAAGTCGTCGAAGCACCGGGCCAGACGACGGACAGTCAGCAGCCAGAGCAACACAGAAGGCAGGCTGAAGAAGAAGGAAGGGAGACTTAGTAGCCGAAGGCAGAAGCACCACGATTGCAGAAGAAGAAATGAAGAGAAGCAAGAAGCAAGAAAAGAAGAAGACGATCTGAAGAAAAAGAAAGAAAGGAAACAAGGAAGAACAGAAGAAGAAGAGCAAGAGGGGAAGATCTGAAGAAAGCAGAAGAAGAAGAAGAAGAAGAAGAAGAACAAAGAACAGGAAAAACCAAAGACAAAGAGGAAGAAAGAAGAAAAGAAGAAGAAGCCAAATTTTCATCTCTCTCTCTCTCTCTCTCTCTTTATTTTTGTAATAGAACTTGTATATCTCTAGAATACAACTTGCTCCCTGAGTTCGACCTCGGGAACTCTTTTATTTTTCCGAGTAAAAAATTTTATATGAAACGTTGGTAACAACCGGCTTTACTACAACGACATAACCGAAACCGGTCAAACCCACGCTATTATCATTTTGGCGCCGTTGCCGGGGAGCAACGGCTATTCTAGAGGTAAACATTCCTGTACTTTTTTTTTTTTTTTTTTTATTTCTGATAATCTCCTCTCTTTTGTGCAGCTACAGGAACTCAAGAAGACAAGCAACCACACCAAAGACAGGTAAATTTTTCTCTCACTATTAACCCCTAAGCTCTAAAGAGGAAGAAAAGAAAAGAACAAGCAATATAGGGCTAACCTGTCTTCCATATTTAGTAAACATAAAAGTTGCATGTTTTCAACTCATTATTTCTGCACACTATTAAGGGTATTTAAGGGCTAACACATTCTTGCTTGAGCCCTAATTACCCAACAAAGAATTAACTGGACCAAGTAGAGCCAACCTAGGATCCAACACTAGGGATTTAGAGACACACTCCTTAAGCAAGAATTGAGAAAACCAAATGAAGTGTGCCCAAGCCCTTGTCTGAAAATACCTATTCAAAGAAAATCTAAAACAATTGGCTCTCTAAACACTTGAACCCTAAAAGACAGGACCTAAAAGCTCTCAAAGAAAACAAGAGGTAAAGTTGACCCCTTGGGTCAACCAACCTTAAATTAGGTCACTCTTTGCACTTAAAAAGACTAAAGTTCAAGTGAAACCTTAAGCACCCTGATCTTAAAATTGGTAGACTTAAGAGGTCAAGATCCCCATTCTGGTCTACCTGGAACCGCAGTGACAAGAGAGGTCGGGTGGGGGAAACCCTGTAACCCGTGGGGACGCTCTACCGTGTAGGGGTCTTCGCGGGACTCTCCCTCTCTGGCTGCCCAGGTAATTCTCAGGTGGACGATCTTTCTGATCAAGGGGTCCATCTGCCCCGAACCTCTATAGTCACCCAACAATTTTTGGGTGTCTTGATTGGGTCCAGCACCTGCTTATCTCATCCAGCCCTTCAGTATTTTTCAGGAGGTCCTTGAAACCTCCTACAGAAATTCACTCTCCCCGAGGCTAAGCCTCGGCTCCTTTGTTTTTGCAGAAATCATTCACATAACCCCTCTTTCCTCTGATTCTGAACAAAATCCCCTTCTTCCATCTTGATTCAAACTTTGATTCCACCACCTGACCCAATTATGCAGCCTAATTACCTAGCAAGACTACCATTCAAGAAACCTGAATATCGGAGATCTATGAAAGATAAAATGATCGAGGATGCCATAAAATTCTATGAAAAAGAAGAAAAAACCTCAACACCAAAAGGAGATATTCAGGTTGATGTCCCAACAACCACATCCTTCATCATAAACTGTGCCCAAATTCTATTGACTGGAATTTCAAAAGGATCAACCCGAGACATGCTCATGACAGGATACATTGAGATGGAAAAATTACACCAATCTGAATACCTTCAATGCTTAACAAATCCTGTACTTTGGGAACAACACCAAGATGCCCTTATAAAACGGGTAGAAATGATGAAATCAGTAGAACAAATTATCAACCAGAAATACCCGTATATACCAGAAACAAAGGATGAGTCATCTTGGAACAGTATTAAGGAACAATTCAGTTTCCCAGATCTCGGGATTGAGGCACAAAGTGGTTGTAAAATCCCAACCCAGATAGAAGACAATGTTGAATTAGGTTGGGATATTGCAGGAGAACACAATGCTGAGCCAACCTTAGGCCATGAATCACCAAGCTTAGAACTTCAAGACTCCTGCAATAACAAGATTAGAATTGAACCTCTGGAGGGTATAAATTCCGCCCCTTGTTTTGATAAGGTAACCCTCGAAGGTCATGCGGACTTAGGTTCTAATAATTCTACCCACATCCTAAGCCTAGAACCTAGATCTGAGACTTATTGGGAAGATTATGAGGCCCCTTATGAGAAAGATCAAATTCTTACAGAATATGATTCCGGGCCTTTATTTGATGAATGTCCTTTTCCAACATCCTCAGGAAATCTGATTGATTTTTCAGAAAACATGCCAATTTATGATACAGAAACTGAGGAGTTGGATGAGCAAGGTTTTAATGGGGTCTATCCTACCAGCTTAGAGCTTGAACAGAACATCTTTTTGAACCCAGAATTGACATATAGGCTAGAACCCAATCAGGCTGCTGATTCCACATCTGATGATTTCTGCTGTGGTGGAATTCATGATCATTTTCGCCAACTCTCCGACAATTTCAGATCTGACTATAATTGCGGAGAGATTCCCCTTCCTGAACACGCCAGGCCTATCTACGACCTCAGTTCACATGACTCTGACTTTGACTCTGACTCTGAGGTCCTGATTCCCGAGATCACTGATAACACAGAATCATTCCTTTTCGATCCTCAGGAACCAAAAACAGAAAATGCCAAGAGTGATTGCAACCCAGAATCCAAATTTTTTCTCGAATCCGATTTCTTTCATCCTACAAACACTCTTCCGGCATTTGATAGTTACCCAGAGGACTCTCTACAGGAAACCACCTATCATCCGTCTCTAGAAGAGCCCTCGTACACAATGGCCACCTCATCCGCACACACAGAACGGATCAAAACCTCTTCCAAACCCCGACCCGCAACCGGACTCAATTTCTATGCTGATTCACCTCTCACCGAGCCGATTGCATTTCCACATCGGGTTTCGAACATTGATCAGACTACATACCATGCTCTATCATTCTCTGATCACCCCTGTAGGGTTCCTGCATCAACCACTGATTATCCTACGGGTCCCTACTCTGACCAGGCTGATTCGGCACAGCCAAACCCTGCGTTTACACTTCCACATCCATCTGAGCTTCATAATTTCTGGTGGGCTCCACACCTTTTTATCCACATCTATCAACCCACCAGATTGATTGGGTTTGGGCTGCATCATCAGCCTGTTGATCTAAACAAGCACCTGGTTGGACCAACCAGGCTCTTAATCAAGGTGCTTGTCTTACAAAACTCTGCTGATTTGACCATCCCCTCTCCATCGCATTTCCCGCTTGGCTGAAGGCATCAAATTTAGCGCTCAACGGGAGGCAGCCCGTCATTCTCTTTGAAAACCTGAAACTTGTTCTGACAGCTTTTTGCACTTGAAGTTCACACTTTAGAACAGCCGACTCCACCTCAGGTGCTTGCATCTGAGATTAGAAATCGTCCGCAACAGTCACTCCGACCCATTCACTCATCAAAACAGCGATCCTAATGTATGAACTTAGTTGAATAAAAACCCCTAGGTTACAATGAGGACATTGCAAATCTTAGGCATGGGGGGGTATGAAAGTGCAAAAACTCGTAAGAAAAGGTTTCAAACAAAAAATTCACATATGCCAAAAATACCATAAAAATAAAAAAAAAAATTTTCGAAAAAGAATAAGAGGAAAAGAGGAGAATTTTGTGAAGGAGAGAAGAAACAAAATGAAAAAGGAGCACAAAATTATAAGAAAAGTTGATAGTCATTAGTAAGGAACTAAGGAATTAACCTAAGTTCTAGACCTCATTCAAGAAAATAACTGAAAAGTGCACAATGAGATTAGTAAGAATGCAAACCTTAGGCATTCTTGAATAGACTCTTAGTACTCATTAAGATCTGGACACTCCTCAAGAGGTTGAGGAAAATGAAAAGCTGAAGTATTAGGTCTAAGGCTTAGGGAGTATTCGGCCTCGTTAACTAATTTTTGGTTTACGGGACTCAGTAACCTAAGCACCCTAATCTCACACACAGCCTGGTTCAGTAAGCATAAAAATCAGAATCACGCAGAAGCGTCGCAAAAATCTGAAAAGAACACCTAGAATAGGAATGGCCGATCAACACAAGTTGATTTGGACGAGTTCCCAGCGCGGAGAGGCGGGAAATCCCCTCGAAGATGCGTAACAAAATATCATCTCCTCGGTGCTTGTCTCTTAGGATATTTACATATCCTACGGGGGGCATGTAAGCACTCTGCTGGTTCAGATTCCATGGATGGCATTATCTCGAAGTGTCAATTGCCAGGGTCTGGATTCGGCCACGGAATACCATGGATGGGATTATCTCGAAATCTCAATAGCCAGGGTTCCGGGGGTTGCCATGGGCGGTGTTATCTCGAAGCATCAATCGCCAGGAACCCTTGAGGATTGATGATGGGAGCAAGGAATCTGATACAGACCGTGTTGAAAAGCCAATCCTAGACTAGAACTAAAAAGAAAAAGAGAGAGAAAACTCTCCAAACAGAAAAAACTTTCTATCTCTCTCTTACAAAACGCACTGCGAACTGAGCCAGGGCTAAAATCATTTCAAGCACGGGTGCTTTAACCACGAAGTCCAATAAACCTTAGGTTAGTTCTTGCGGGCCTTAAAAACCTTTGCTAAAAGACTGAGGCTAAGGCTAGACAGATTTGGATCTTGATTGGTACTAGAGTATCTTTTAGGCCTATGGTCAGCATTCTAACCTAATCTATGCTCAAATAAAAAGGCACTTATCTAAAACCATTGAAAACTTCATGGTCTAGAACAAGGGTTGAAACCTTAAGTTTTTTTTGCTAAGGGACTAGCAAAAGCTAGGCATGGGGGTATGATGAGAACCTCATCATGAGCCATAACTAGCTCATTTTGACCCAATACAAAGGATAAAAGCTCCTACATATCTCAAGGAAAGGCTTAACTCAGAGAATTCTGAGTTTGAGAAGAAAACCAGTCATAAGGGGTAAAAGTGCAATTTTACCAGTATAATCTGCATACAGGGTAATTCAGGGCCCAAACACAGGTCAAAACAGCTTAATAAGAATAAAAGTGGGATGAGATGATCTAGCAAGGGCTACAGCACTTCCAAGGAACCAAATGATAATCTGTAACCCTAAAACAACCCACTTCAATTCACAAGGTTCGAGGCAAAGTAAAAATAGAATAAACCCTCTAAAATTCATAGAAAAATAATCTCTAGGGTTTAGAACCTTCAATTTGGCCTTTAGAACCCATTTTGACCTACATTGAGAACCATGCCCAATTAATAACTTAATTTGGGTCTTTACGCAAATTGACCGGTCAAACAAGGTTTAATATGAAAATGAAATTTACCATCAGATTCCTTAGGTTCTAATTAGTCATGTATAAAAACTTGAGCCTAAGAAGAAACCTCCTTGACCGACTTTACACTTTGGTCCTCATATATTTACTCTTTGGCCCTCAACTTTTGAACCCTCGCATTTAGGCCCCTAACTCTCCTTCGTTCTTTGCAAACAGGTCCCTCCTGCAAAACCCTGCCAGCACCATGCTCCGGCGACCTTGCGCGGAGCATGGCGCCGCGCAGGGTGAGGTGGAGGACCTGGCATGTGTACCGGGGGTGCCCTGCGTCGTCAGCCGTCGCAGGAGCACCCCCATGGTCATTGTAGCCCCCCATACCGGCCGTGCGAACGCACGGACGGTATGGGTTCGTATTCCGACTATTCTCCGGCGAGGGAGACACGTCGTCTCCCTCCGCCTTCCTCCCTGCTTCAACCCTATAAATACCCCCCGCCGCTCCACCGACCAAAGCAGCCTGGATCTGACGGAGAAAACCCCCAATTTTCCTCTCTTCTCACTCCGGCAGACGCCCACCAGCTCCGGCGGTTCTTCCTCCTCCTCCTCTTCGCTATGCCGCAATACCAGCAGCAGAGATTTCTTCCCCTGCTCTTTCCGCGTCGCGCAATACCGGCGCGCGCTGCCTCTGCCCCGTCGTCACCGCCGTCCTTCCCCCACTGGGCACCGTCTTCTCCGGCGACAGTCGATACGACTGTCGCCCTATTCCTCCCCCTTCGTCCCTGCAGTTAAGTTAGACCTACTCCCTTCTTCTCCTCTTGCTTTCCCCGCTTTCGATTTAGTCAATTAAGCCCTCTACCGACCCTGTTCACCCTCACCCTCTCCGCCTCCGACCACCCTCCGGCGAGCCGCTCCCATCACCTCAGCGACCCACACGGCTCGCCGACCACCGCAGAACCTCCGCCTCCTCACCCTGATCCTCTTCCGCCCCTCCACTTCCCACCAAACACCCTCTGCAGACCCACCGAACACACCCACTCCCTCGCTCACAGTTAGACCTAGGACGACCTGACAGCTCCATCTCGCCCCCTGCAGACCCCCTGACCACCTTCGCCGTGCCACGGCGAAGGTCCCCCGCCTGTCTGATTTGGCCGAGAGGCCGTTCTATTGATTTCAGGTTCCAGGCCTTGACCGCCATTGGCGAGGAAGCTCGAAGCCTGCTCGAGGTTGCTCCAAGCCGAGATATCCCAGGTTGAAAAGCCACGGCCAGCGCGAAAGAGTCTCGCGCACACACCCTGGCCCTCAATTGGAGCTGTGCGCCTCAACAGCTGATGCAATTGGAAGCACCATCCCTGCTGCAGGCGTGAGAGAATTGGGGTGGGACATTTAGTCCCACCTCGGAACCTCTCGAAGACGCGCGGACGCATAAAGGCAAAAACTGCCTTATGCTGTTTGCCTCAGTTACCACGGGGTGAGGTCCCTCTCACCCGACCCGACCCGACTCGGCCTCGTCCGTGACCACGCTCCGCGGACCTGGCCCGACCCGATTAGACTGACCTGCACTCCTCGCCCACCACGCACGCCGGTGGGCCTGGACCCGGGCCTGACCCGAACCCGATTACCCGGTAGCGCTCTGGGAGAGCTTCCGATGAGTGATTTCAGAGAGAGAGATACGCGGGGGAGGGGGGTAGAGTAGGTTTTTGCCTCTTGACGAAAAAACTCTGAAGTGTGCAGGCCAAAGAAGAAGACGAAGCAGACCCGCTGAAGAAGAAGAAGCAGCTGCACTGTAGCAACTGCTCAGTTAAGTCGTCGAAGCACCGGGCCAGACGACGGACAGTCAGCAGCCAGAGCAACACAGAAGGCAGGCTGAAGAAGAAGGAAGGGAGACTTAGTAGCCGAAGGCAGAAGCACCACGATTGCAGAAGAAGAAATGAAGAGAAGCAAGAAGCAAGAAAAGAAGAAGACGATCTGAAGAAAAAGAAAGAAAGGAAACAAGGAAGAACAGAAGAAGAAGAGCAAGAGGGGAAGATCTGAAGAAAGCAGAAGAAGAAGAAGAAGAAGAAGAAGAAGAAGAACAAAGAACAGGAAAAACCAAAGACAAAGAGGAAGAAAGAAGAAAAGAAGAAGAAGCCAAATTTTCATCTCTCTCTCTCTCTCTCTCTTTATTTTTGTAATAGAACTTGTATATCTCTAGAATACAACTTGCTCCCTGAGTTCGACCTCGGGAACTCTTTTATTTTTCCGAGTAAAAAATTTTATATGAAACGTTGGTAACAACCGGCTTTACTACAACGACATAACCGAAACCGGTCAAACCCACGCTATTATCACCACCCAACCCTGAATCGAACTATTCGATATAGGTAAACCAGGCTCAAGATAGGGTGCTGGCTAACTTAAGGAACACCATTCGATCTTTAGAAGTTTAGCTAACACTCGGTACTAAAGCATTGGAGCCTCTAATCAAAATGATTGACGATCTTAACAAGTCTTTATTGGATTGTCTCCAAGATGTTGAGAATATGGACCTGGGTGAGTTATTACTTGGGAGGTTGTCAAAATTGAGGATGAAATTTGTGGTTGCTCTAGTCCAATCTTGGGATGATTCCCGGGATGAACCCATTTTAGGAGAGCTAATGTTAGAATCCACTTAGGCACCTGTAGGGGGGACACATTTTATGTGACCTGGGGTGATGAGGTTGATTTAGAGCAACAAATTAAGGATGAATTGATTTCTTCACTTGAGGTCCTTGGAAGAGAAAATGCCTCTGCTGACCAAGGAATAACAAATGATTACAAGACATATATTAATGAAGATCATGATTTCTTTGATGCTGAGGGTGAAGGATCTATAAACGAAGAAGTCTCACTAGAATTAACTGATTTTGAGGAAAAACTTAGTGAGATGGACCCCGAAGAGCAAATTGAAAATTCTACTGTTGAAATCATAAAATCCAAGTCAATCCTGATTTAGCCACAATTGTTGAACTTGGACATTTTAGATGGGGTGAATAACATATTGGAGGTCTCGGAAACTAAAATTATGATTTTGGATAGTAGGATTCTGGAAGTAAAATTATGGGAAGCTAATTTCGGGGGAAACAAAATTTTGGATCTAAGGGTTCCTGTAGACTTGAAACTACCAACCTTTTATTAGGACCCTTATGATATTTTCAACTCTGAGGATGTGCAACCTAAGTATAGAATAATTGATCATCTTTTTAAGCTGAACTCTAAGAAGGCAAAAACATCTACTACTTTAGACCTACCTATTATTCGACATTTTAGATTCAGGTTTCATGCTCACAAACCGTAGACCCAACCTCACAAGCTGAAATGTCTTCAATTTTGGACAATTATCATTCAAAGCCTTAGAACTACTTGACCTTGGGGCATGGGTCTACATCACAATCTCGTCCACATATGTGAACATCTTTTGCTAGTGGGTCTGAAGATCAATCTTTTTATTCTGATCTTGACTCACACTTCTGAGTTTTTAATTTCTTCTTTGTTTGTATATTGTGCGCAGTTGAAGGCACTAAACTCAACACTTGTATAGTCTATTTTTATCTTGGAACTGATTGGATCATCACAAAATTCAGGTGGTTTCTTGTCTACTGCACTCCTTTTCATGCCTTATTTTTACAATGAGGATATTGCATCATCTAGGCATGGGGGGGTGGATATTCATATTTGAATTATTTTGTCAGTTCCGTAGATTACTATTATTTATTTTCCATTTATTTACCATGAAAATATTTGAATTAGGAAAAGAAAACTTAGGCATTAGGAGTTTTTCGATTTTAGAAAACAATACGATAGGACCTGAATACTTAGACTCTTCAGATCTTCGGGCTTAATTAGCTCGAGTGTCCACTAAAATGTGGACCTATTTCTTGAGTCCTCGCCATATTTAATTCAATTTTAATTGATAAATAAGTTAGGGTGATGAGTACACGACTTATCAACCTGACCTTGGATTTGAGGGGACTTATAGTCTAAGCATCTACACACATTTTGCATTGACTCACTATTTAGGTGGTCTTAATAGAAATTAAGTAGCTAATAAACATACTAAGGTGATATGGTTGGTACGTTACTGTGAGTAACCCGTTATAGCCAGGTGTCTAGAGCCCAGTCACATGGCGTAATCTCTTTGATCACTACATTTAGGTAAATTTTAGATTAGGAAACCCACTTGCTCAAAAAAAGAAAAAGAAAAAAAGAAAAGAAAAAAATAAAAATAGAAAAAGGAGAAAAAATAGATAAGCCACACTTCACCGCATGAGTATAGTTGGCAAGTTGCCCTGGGTAACCACCCATTGTCGTCTATCTAGAGCCTAGGTTACAAAATGCAAAAATAATTCCTAACATTTAGGGAGAGGCAGGAAGTAGAATAAGCAGGGGAGATATACAATGGGTTCGTCCTTGTGTTGACCCCATAAAAATAGAAGTAGGGAGAAAGCTACCGGTCAAATAGATACACCTTTAGGCATAATTTTTTGTTAAGGGTCACCTAGGGCTTGTAGAAACCTAGGGTTCATTTTGTTTCACAATTTAATGTGTCAATCACATTTTCACAATGAGATGCTTAGAACTTAGAGTCTTCTTGAGTCTTGGGTGGGTTGGGTAGCCGTAGAAAGTGACGTCGTCAAAATGCGTTAAGTTAAATCCGTCGTTATAGCATGCATTTGTGACATCAATTTGAAATGAAGATGTGGATTACGTAAGTCCAAGTGTTGAACACGAGAAGGCATGAAATCGGATTAGTTTTTCGCTTTAAGGTGTCACAAAAAATCTTTGCTTTGTTTGCTTGAGAGAAAATAAGAGAGAGAGAGTAGGGTTAGAAACTTGAGATTATAGCATGGTGATTACTTGTGCATGCATGAAACATGATATGATGAAACAAATGGAAATATATTGCATATGTAAAATCGTTTCACAAGTACAATGTTAAAGGAAAGATTTAAAACACATAAGCATTAAACTAGGGTAGAGAGGTGCGAAATGGAGAGGCGAGGTAGTCACGGCGGTGGATGGGCTTCCGTCGACGGCTCTGCAACTTCGGGAGAGTGTGAAAGTCATGTTAGGTAGAGCTAAGGAGAAGCTAGGAAGGGGTGATCATAAATGGAGTGGGTGTGGGGGTTTTTATAGAGAATGAAGGGTTTCTAAATCAGGTAGGGGCTTTAGAGACGTCCAGGACATTGCTAAACCCATTCCAAAAGTGTCGGTGAGGGCCTCCTCCCGCCGGTTCATCACGCGCGCGTGTGCTTCCTTCGCATAATCCGTGTGCGTGCGTAGTGGGCCGTCCGATCAAATATTGGACAACTGAGATTGCGCCTCGTGGGTAGCTTTAGATTGCGCTCCCCTGCGAGTTGGATAGCGCGGGCTAGGGCATGTTATCGCACATGTGCCACTTGCCTCCAACCGGCACGTGAGATGGTGCCGTGTCGCGCTATCACGTCTGTTCGCGCCAAATCAGCAGTTCAATTTTTGCTGTGCCTTCGCAAGGCGCGGATTTGGAGTGCGCGAGGTTTCGAACACTCGTCGCGTGTTTGCGAGTGCTGTGCTCGCCCATTATGCCAACTTTGTGGTTGGTTGCGAAGAGGAGCGGTGCGCATGCGACAACGACCATTTGATGGAGATCCAACGGTTGTGATTGATCCTGCACATGATGAAGAGGAAGCGGGGCACGTGATGAAGGCTGGGCGACTGCGGGTGCATAGATGTGTGGCACGTTGCTGGCTTTGGGTCGCTGATCATCAGATTAACGGCCAGGACTTCCCAGGATTGTTGTGGGAGCTACAGAGGTCGGATTGAGGTGATTTTGAGTCCGTTGGACTCCGTTCATCAATCTGGATCCATCTGTGCGATTCGATCGCTCGTTTGAGTCCTGTTTCAACATGCACTTGTACACATGGACATTAAACATTGATTACAAGCAATCTCAACTCATTATGCATGCAATGCTTCCAAGCCCATTATGATATGTCATTAATGCACATGTGCCCTCAAAATTGACTCTAATTGATATAGTTAATGCTAATAATTGTAGAGTCATTAGAAAGTTTCCCCGAAATCCTAAACTCACAAATTCCAAAAAAATTAGAAAAGAAGAAAAAGAAAAAAATCTCTCTCTTTTGTTCATAATAAGGCGAGGCTGTTGAATCCTCATCCAACGGCCTTGATCGACCCATCAGAGCCATAATGTAGCGATACCTGAGTGCCCCTCTCAAATGAGAGGCGAAGGCTCAAATCCTGTGGAGCGCATCCCTCCAGTGCAGGTAGGTGAAAATTCAAGCTCGATGCTATTGCGCAATGAGTGGCATGGATGATGATGTGTGTCGCCACCAGATCTTGTGCACGTGATCAGCATGATCTGAATGAGTGATCCTCGTGTGCCCTCGACCGTCATATGCAGATCTAACAATTGTCGATCAATTTTGCCCCACCCTCACACGAGCGTGCGCTATATGTTATGCTATGGGGAGCTGTGCGTGAGCGTAGCGTGTGGCATGTGTTGTGCACTGCAGTTAGTGCATGGTTTGGCCAAATGATGTGATACGATCCTATATATTCCCCCCTACACCTCCTCCTGATGGTAACACCATCATTCGCCATAACTATCTTGAATTAATTGGAATCAAGTGAAAAGTGCTCCTGAATGATTGCCTGAAGTCTGTAATTCCACTCAAATCCATTTTGAGAAGAGAATAATAAAATATGGTTAATTCTGCAGTTTTAACAATACATAATGAATGAAGAATAACCACAGGGTCACCTAGGGGTTAATCTAAGGTCAATTAAGCATTAAAGACCAAGAAGTAGGTCAACACAGACAAAAACAGGGTTTCACGCATTCTGAGAACCAAAATAGCACACCAAAACCCTAATTTTAGGCTCGCTTAAATTGAAGAGGTTTCGGTCAGGATAAAATTCATTTAAACCTCCTAAAATTCATATAAAGATATTCTAAGAGATTTGGTACCCTTGGTTTGACAATTTGAACCCATTTTGACCTAAAATAGAGTTTTAGATGGGATTTTGCCTTAATTTGGGTTTCTATGCAAATTACCTAGTCAAACATGGTTAAAACTCAAATCAAACTTCTCCATTAGATTCCTTGGGTCCAAATTAGGTTAAGGCCAAAAATTGGGTCTAATCAGAGTCCATCTTGACAGTTTGCAATTTAGTCCCTAAAATCTCTATTCTTTGTATCCAAGCCCCTAGCTTTCAGATTTATTACGCTTAGGTCCCTAACTTCTCATCATTTTCTTGAAACAGGTCCTTGCCACCATTAAAGGTGTGAACCCAAACCCGTCGACTTTCAATCGAAGATTTCTCCCTCAGATCAAATTCAGATCCTTCCAAATTTGGAGGGATTGATCTAGAGATCCTACCTGATCGTTTGAACTGCCTTAAGGTTTCCAAAACCATTCCTAGAGCTTAAGCGAGCTCGAGGAAATTGAGGACTTCTTTTCTTTGAGACCATGACCAATTGCACCTCTTTCCTCATTCAGAGCTCATGTTTGAGCTCTATAAAAGCTCCTTGTGCTCCCAACGTCAAAGTTAGCTCGGTTTAAGGCCAAAAAGACCTCTTCTCCTCCTTCCTCGTCTTGCTCCGTCGTAGCTCCGGTGACTTCCTCCTCCATCTTCCTATGGCCTCCCAATGACCAAATTGGGAATGCCTTCGTCTTCCTCTCCCTCTTCGACCTTTCGCCAGCCAAAGTAGAGGCTGCCTGCCCCTTCATTATCACCATTCCTCATCACCAGAGTATTCTCCTTCTTTGACGTCGTCCAATCAAAGCTGGCGCCAACTCCCTCCCTTTCGTCCATTAGCTAGGCCTATTCTCTCTCTCACTCTCTCTAGTGTCTCCCTATCCCTTTATCTTCTCAAATCGACCAACAATCACCTCCTTTCCCCTCCATCTTCTCTAAGGCCGGCGACGCCTTCGGCAAATCCGCTCAACCGCTACCATCCACCAAAGACATAGTCACCACCACCACAAGCTCGCCCACGATCGTGCAAGCAAAAGCCCTCAAGAAATTGAGGGTTTCGCTCACACAACCCCCTAGCCGAAGAACCCACCAATACGCTGGTCATCTATTCACCCTCCGGCCACCATAGACCTCCCTCCACCAAATTAACACCATCAACACACTCCTCGCTTCACGACGAGGTTTATGAGTGCTTTAATAGAGGCGTTTAGCCCATGTTCTTGATTTTAGGTACTCATCGAACATCTTCCGTTGTCGTCACCTTCTCCGTCGTCGATCACTATCTCCGACCATCCCCGCCTGCCATTCAACCTCCATCAGCTTCATAACCCTCTACTGAAGCCAACCAGGTCTTTGATTGGGCAAAGCAACACCTACAGAAGCAGAAATTGCTCAGGTCCATCATTAGCTGCGTGCAAGGAAGGAGAAGGGAACTTAGTCCCACATCGTTCACAATAAAGCACGTGCAATGCATAAAAGTAAAAGCTCACATTGGCCACTTGCCTTGACACGGAGGGGTGAGATCCCTCACACCTCACTCACATGACATTCCCTCTCTCACTACCACGCCTGGTGAGCCTAGATCTTGTATTCGACTTGATTACCCGATTACTGTGCACCCATATACCCGATTGAGGAAAGGAAGAGGAAATTCGAGGACGGTAGGAGCAGGTTTTGCCTCGGGAATCATGCTCGTACATGCCAATTCCTAAGGCTATGTTATGCCTTGTTGAAGGCCTTGTGACTTTTGTGGCATGGTGATCACTTAAGTCATTTGGCTCTCTATTCCGACGTCTGATTGTGGCATTCATCTGATACTGTGGAGACACTTGGCTCTTATCTGACATAGAATTGAGAAATAAGTGGTTGAGACCACTGTTGAGAAATTGAATACTTGAATATGTGCTTAAATGAGGGATCTAAGTGGTGATTCAAATCACCATTTTTTTTAGCGTTTATATCTTATTTTTACTTCTTTATATCTTGAGACACATTGTTATCATTGAATATCATTTTGAGTAGATTATTATTCATTGAATATCTCTCTTGTATTTAATTGATTGTGCTTATTACTTCTAAATTGTGATTAGTGTTGTGAATTTTATATTTTCTCCCTGCGAACGACCTTAGACTCATTCTTGTTTTCGAGAACTTTATAAATTTAAATGTTGTAGCGATTTTTGTCCTATACTACGATGCGATACATACTTTAAAATAGCTGTTCTCGCTCCAAACAACACCTCCTTCCTCTTGATCCCTTCCTTGCTCTTCCTACCCCTCTCCAAGGCTCTCTAGAGCTTGTCTCAAGCCCGGAATGCTCCACTAGAGCTAGAAAATAATTTTTAGTCCCGTTTCTCACCCCCATTCATGGAGCACCTGTGGCTATGCTCTCACCCTCATTTCGGAAGTGGATCGTCGCTGCGACGTCGCCCTGCCTCATCCTCCTTCGTCCGACTTCGTTCTCCTTCCTCTAGCTCCTCACCACCATCCAGGGCGCCATCCAAGCTGCTCATCCTCTATGAAGTCGACAAGGAGGATTTTTCTCACCTCTCTCTATCTTTTACTGCTTTCATAATTAGATTTATTTTCCCACATTATATTTTGTAATCCGACACTTGCTTAATCATTTAGTTAGAATTATTCTCTCTCTATATATTTCTCTATCTCTCTCTATCTCTCTCTCTTTATCTCTTTAATTTTCTGCAAGTAGAGTAGAGTAGCATATATGTTTCTCTGACCTGATTTCCTGCTATATAAAATATCAAAAAAATCACAAAGGATAAAAATATCAAAAACAAATCGAAGTAAACATGATTTTTCGTAATCAAACGTTCGCCTCCCTAAGTTCGACCCAAGACTCACCTGAGTTTCGGTTATAAATTTTATCTAATAAGCTAATTTTTGTGACTGCGATGATCGGGTTTTCCGAACCTCTACTTTTCTCGTGAAAAATCTCGCTAATCACTTCCCTGAGGACACGACAAAAGCACATTTTTTTGTGTTTAATTTAAGCTGGGTTTGCTTAACACATGGAAAACCTCTGTCAAATTATTCGGATGATCTACAAAATGGATGTCCTTTACAGCATATACTGATCTACACTTCAAATGCCTTTCCTATTTTCTTTGAAAGGATCATGTTTACAAGTTGTTGATAAGTGTTGCTGGTATTTTCTGAATGTCACTACATGGTATTGGAATAGACCTTTGTTCATTATAAACGATGTATGGGGCCTATTTGCCTATCTGTTAGCGCCAAGTTTATCTGGTGATAACCTCTGTAGGCATCTAGGGAAGACATATGGGACTACCCTGAATAGGAGTCTACTTTGGCATTTATTTTAGGCAAGGGGAAATCATCTTTGGGGTTGGCATTGTTAAAGGTTAGTGAAAGACACACACATTTGCCACTTATTGTTGGATTTCTTCACCATCAAGGCACTAGAAAGCCATTTTGGGTATAGAGATTTCTTTATGAAGCCTACCTCAAGGAGTTTGTTGACCTCCGTTGTGGCCACTTGCCATTGCTCTGTTGATTTGTGCCAATGAGGCTGCTTAATTGGTCAGGCACCCAACTGAATATTTAGGCAGTGCTCGATGGTTGCTGGACCCATACTCGACAAATCTTTGGCGAACTAAGCAAAGATGTCATCATTTGCCTGGAGAAGCGCGAGCAATTACCATACTTTGGGAGTACTTAATTTTGCCTTGACTTGTACTAGCTTGTTAGAAGAGTCCGAGAAGAGTTGGATTGTCATCATTGATGAACCGAGGCTGATGGTAGTCAGGGCAGAGGGAGTCAGTGCGATGTCCCCTTTAATTGTGTGTAAGAGTTGGATTGTCATCGTTGATGAACTGATGCTGACGACAGGCACAGCGAAGGGAGGCAGTGTGATGTCCCCTTGAATCATGTGTACTTAAGCCCTCCTTTTCCCCCATTCATGGGGTTTCTAGGGCTTACTTTCCATGCTACACTCAATTTCCAATCAGATAAATTCCCTTCCGACTGATTGATTTGCATGAATTATGCCTATTCCATTTGGTGACTAGAATAAGATTAGTTGGAAATGAGAAGAGGGGATGGCTTGGAAACCATGGGTGGTGTAACGACCCGATTCCCGAGTCCCTACGAGACACGAGAACCGGACCGACTAGACTAATCCCAAGACCTAGTCGTCCAACGAGGAAGTAACCAAAAGAGCAGTAAAATAAACCACATTCAACATGAAATATAACTAGCAGTAACAAAATACAACAGTAAGGAAAAGAACTACTACAGCATGTATCACCACAATAGTAGAACAACATTTATAACATAACAAGAACTACGAGTAAAGAAAAGTACTGAGAGTAACAAAAACTACTCACTACAGTGGAACAAAAAGGGCACAAAAGAACAGTGGTAACTCTACTGGACCCTACTCGACCCAGTGTCCTCTGCAGCCGTTGACCCTGGCTGCTCAACACCTAGTCCTGAAAAGTAACGAGTGTAACACGTCAGCGAAACGCTGAGTAGAGTGGCAGCTAAACTAAAGAAGCAGTAAAGTGTACAGTAGCTGTTTTATTTTCTTTCTTCCTTTATTTACGTCTTTCTATTATTTCACAATTTATCTATTTCTCAGATCCTTCACTTGATCTCGAATGTTCCTCGTGGGAACGATCTTGATTGCAGTCTTTTCCAAACAGTAGAAGTAGCACGTGGTGCTCTCCTGGCCGGGAGAGTCTCCCGTGGTGATCCTACTCTCAGTCAACCACCCCAAGGTCACTGACAGACATAACGGTGACTATGGCACGCGTGGTAAATGCACGGGTAGCTAACCCTCACTGGCACGCGGTCAGTCGTTTCCGTTAACGGGTGCGCCCAAAGCACAGCACGGAACCAGTATAGGGCAGAGCCCTCTCAGTAACAGGGGTCCAACCCCTCCATAGTAACCAAACAGGGGCCTTGCCCCTCCACAGTCTGCGCACCCTCGCCTGACTACCCTGGTTTGCCCAGTGGGCCTAACAAGTCGGTGTAGGTGAGCTAGCAGAACCCCGGGGCCCGTGGGGTAGCTAGTACTCGCCCTACACTAGTAGCTCTCCTCGGTACTGTGTACACGAGGGCCAACAAGTCGGTACAAAGTGGCCAGACCTAACCCTGGGTCCCTGGGGCAGCTGGCTCCGCTCTGCACTAAGCAGGTAACAGGTGCTTCCCCTGGCACTACGTACCCAAGAGTCAACGCACCTCCACATCTTTCTTTCTCAGTTCCATTTCATTCTCTTTCCAGGAGTTCTACTCCTAATTTCCCGTAGGGTTCCAGCTCTTTTAACTCAGCACATTCAGGTTTCACCTTTCCAGTTTCACGTTCATACAACCCACATTCTCAATCATGTTCATTTATTCATAACAGGCAGCTATTATTTCCTTTCCACATTTTCCAAGACTGCAATATGTATATTCATTTCGCTAGTTTTCCAGTCCTAGGATTCATGCCGTACCCTAGGATCTATCATTCAATCTAGTTTTCCAGCCCTAGGATTCATGCAATACCCTAGGATCTATCATTCAATCTGGTTTCTCATTCCTAGGATTCATGCAATGCCCTAGGTTCTATTAATTGTTCCATAATTGTAACAAATTATGTTAATAATTTCTAAAGCCACTCTACCAGCTACAACGGAAGTACTGGGGGCGTGGTCGGAAATCCCGCGCTCCTCCGCAACCCCCGAGACTGCAATGGAATGGGGTCTTAACACAAGGATCAAACACAAGGAGTTTCTCAGAATAGTATATAATTACTGTAAACGGTAGAGGATTTTATTCCGTAAAGAACGCAACTCAAAACGCAGAAAACGAACTCCGAACGGGCCCTAAACTGGTCGAAAACGACGAAACAGTCCAAAATCAGACGTCTGGAACCTCTTCCAGACGTCTTAAAAAGTGGGTCAGATGGTACCTTTGTTCTGCGTAGTCTCTCAGATGTCCAGAAGCCTGCGGGGGCATCTGGCCTAGTTCCCAGACGTCCGATGGTCACCCCGAACGTCTGGAAGTCCTTCCTGTCGTCTAGCACAGCGGCCAGACGTCTGATTCGCGTTGGATGCGAATCTCAGAACCTGCACGTACCCACTCCTCGTGCTCAGTACGGACGGTCGCAGAAAAGGAAGAACGACGAAAAATAACTTACTTGCCAGACGTCTGGACAGTCCTCCAGATGTCTTCACCGTCGTCTGGTTGGAAGCCCAGACGTCTGATTCTGGAAAAATTTCCAGAATCAGAGCTCGACGCGCTCTCCGCCCGCGATGCACGGCCGCGCCGTGCCTCGTCCGCCTGCTGCTCGAGCTGCAGCAGCCCTCCCACGTCACTCCGCGCCCGCTGCTCCCCCGCCGGCCGGCTCCAGCTGCCCTGGCAAGCTCGAGCCCTCACGGCCGAGCGTCTCCTCCCGCACACCCGTCGCGGCTGCCGCTGCCGCCGCTCGCTCACTCTCGCATCAGCTGGAAGGAGAAGAAGGGAACGGAGGAGATGAGAGTGAGGGAGAGGGCGAGGGCCCCTTTTAAAGCCGCGCGGGGAGAGAGAGAGAGAGGGGGTAGCGCCTGCGCTTGCAGGAGGAGGAGGGCATCTGCAGGTCTGCGCGTGCAGGCGCGCAGACGAAATCCACTGTGCGGCAGAAAACAAATCCCAGACGTCTGGAAGGGGTTCCAGACGTCTGGTCGGACGTCTTAAAAGACGTTTTGAAGCTGCGTTCGTAACAGGTGGTTAGCAGACCAACGATACCATTAAATGTCTCTATCACATTGCCACTATGAAGGTAGCTGTCTGGTTTATATGTTGGTTGCCTTCGCATATGGACACTTGCAGCTCTATCTCCCCTTTGGACATCACTTTGTGATTTCTGATCTCACCACCCGCTATGCTAAAGGAGTCAAATATTTTTCCTGAAATGTCAATTTGGTAAGGATTTTTGGAACAGAACATCCACCATGCTTCCTTCATCCACTAGGAGGCATGAATGAGTTTGCCGTACCGCATGCAGGGTAATTAGGAGAGGATTTAGATGGGTGCCCAAATCCAACAAGAGCCTATAAAGAGAAAAGGTTGCTTACTCAATGTCATGTTGGTGTACTGCTGTTTGCCATCATGTGAACATCACTCAACCTAAACCTCAACCTCCTCTTCTTGATCGGGAGGGGCCAAAGTGTACTCTTGTTAGGGGATGTCGTCTTTCCGAGTAGCTCTCCTCTCAACCAAGAGAATCAAAGCTCTTTGGTGATCTCCTTAGGCGAGAGGTTGCTATGTAGATGTCACTTTTCGAGGATCATAATGGTGTTTTCTTTTGCCACTTTTTCCACGAGGACCATATTTACTTAGTGTAGTTGCTAGTTGGGATGTACACGGGTTGGGTTGGGTCGACTTAGGACTCAACACAAACCCAACCCGCAGTTTTCAGGTTGGGATTTTCCAACCCAACCCATTATACTATCGAACCCAATTGAACCCAACCCATAAAAATCGAGTCAGGTTGAGTGAATTGTTGACTAGTCAAAAGACTCAAAACTTATGTTTATTTCCTATATATTTTCTATCTTTTATAGCTAATAATAAAATATTTTAAACTCATAAATAACTTCTATCTTCTAAAAAATTGATTAAAAAAAGTAAAAACAAAATAAAACTTGATAGTTGTATAACGGTAACAAGAAAAAATAAAGGTATACTTGATAATATTAAACTTGATAGATGTATATAAAAGCTCAAGTCCAAATCAATCATCGACAAAAAATAACCTAGAAGACAAATATAAATGTTTTAATATAAATTTTTAGAATATTAAAGTTAATAAAGTAAATAAGTAATTGTAGTTTCCAATTTTTACAAGCAAATGTAAACTTTAAAAAATCCTTCATAAACACAATATGCTTAGAATTACATGTAAACACTAAATAACCTTTAATTCATAACATGACCACAAAATGAGTCCAACGATTCTTAAAATAATAATAAAGAAGAGACTTAGAGTGCCATACAATCACAGGAGTTTAAAAAATTCAGATCACAAAGCAACATAATTAATTAAAGCTAGAAACAAAAATTGTAAGAATTACTCCATTTACTTCAAACTCTGATCACTTTAATTTTTCATGAAGACAAAAGAAACAGATCAGTAATTACTTTAATAACTAATAAATTGCAAATATTTATAAAACTTAAATACAATCATTTTTTAATTATCCATGATTTGTGAACATCACAAAAGTTAAAAGGGCTCCTCCATGATACTCTAAATCTCCTAAGTGATTGCTATAACAAAAATGTATTAAACTTAGAAGTAAGTAATTAAATTTGAAAAGAGAAAATGTCTAAATAAAACTTAAGGTACCTGAAAGTTTAATTTCTTCAAGATCCTCAACTTTTTCTTCCACCTTTTTGATTAGAGAAGATCTTAACCAATCTTCATAGCAAATCACAACAATCCTAGAACTTTGAACCGATCAAGTATGCATCCTCTCATGCTAAAGGTAGACTCTGAAGAGAGAGTAGATACAGGAAAAGCTAACACATCTCCTGCTATGAAAGATAAAATATGATATTTGGATCTATGAACCTTCCACCAATCTTAGATATTGAAATTTTGGCCATCGTTCTCACTCTGCTCATCAAAAGATCTATTCATTTTTGTTTTGATTTCTTCACTTTGTTCCTCTTGGAGATGTCTTTGAAATTCACTTTTAAAGTAAATATGGATGTCATCTTCATATTCATTTACATTCATGAAAACTTGATCGGTTGCCTTTTCTTTGCTTCTTAATGATGATTGGTTACCCAAGTCAAGCAACTTGTAATGTTCATAAAGCTCATTCATTCCAAACATGAGATTGCCAACCATCTCCAAGACATGCTCTTTTGCATACACATTAGAAAAATAAAATTTCACGTACTTCAATTTGTAATAAGGATCTAAAAGAACAACAACTAATACTAACATGTTGACTTTGTTTGAGCATCCCCAATATCTATCAAATTTTCCTTCATACTTTTCACCATTGCTTGCAAGATAGGGTCATTGCTTCTAGACCAATCAGTCAAAATGTTCTTTATCTTACAAACTTCATGAAAATAAATATCAGCTGTAACATAAAAATTTCCTGAGAAACGTTTGGTGGCATCAAAAAAATGCTTCAGAAACCTGGTTAACACATGAGCATACTTCCAACCTTCTTTGGTAGGTGAACCGAAATTGAGTTCGAAACCAAATTGTGTATCTACCTCTTCCATTCTTTCAAATGCTTTTTGAAATTTTAGAGTAGTTTCAACATCAAATAAGTGGAATTGCACCTTGTTGGAATATCAAGACATAATGTTGACTTAAAAGAAATTTTGCAGTGTCCAACATATTTCTTGAATTGCAATCCTCTAACAATTGAACTCCTTGCATACTTGATAGCATCACATATTTGAGAAATGGATGTTTGCATCTCTCCAACACCATCTTTTACTATTAAATTTAAGATGTGAGCACATCTTATGTGAATGTATTTTCCATTTATAATATTATCATTCCTCTTGCTAAATTTGGATTTCATATAATTGACGGCTACATCATTTGCACTAGTACTATCCAAACTGAATGCTCCCACCCTCTCAATTCCCCATTTAAGAAGACATCATTCAATCATTTTTCCAATTTCTTTTCCCTTGTGGTTTGACATGGTGCAAAAATTGATGACTTTTTTTGTCATTTCCACTCATTATCAATGAAATGTGCAATTAAACATAAATAAGCTAGATTTTGAATTTAAGTTCATAAATCACTTGTGAAGCAAATCTGACCTTCAGTTTCTTTAAAAATGTTCTTCAATTTTACCTTCTCACGAGCATAAATCTTCATAATATCTCTAGCTACGGTATTTTTAGAAATTGGTTTAAACTAGGGTTGAGCCACCAATATAAAATATTTGAAGCCCCTATGGCCTCCAAAGTGAAATGGCAACTCATCAACAATAATCATTCTATCAAAAGCTTCCCTTACAACTTTTTCATCATATTTACATAATGCAAGACTATTCTCTCTTTGTTTCCCAATTGGTCGAAATGTTAATGTTCTTTGTCCAGTTGATGATAAATCAGAATGTAATGAATTCTTTTTGTACTTCTGTTGAACGTGAATCCATAGTGCATGGGTTCCATTTTTACTAAACATAGAACATAACGTGATACTTGCAAATGGCATTAATTCCTACTCCTTTATTTTTACATTTGGTAAAATGCTCCCACACATTAGATCTTTCCCAACTTCTATTCTTTCTCATTTGAACCTTTGATTCAGACACACTTGGGTCGGTTGAGTCATTAAGATTTTCCATAGGCAGTTCATTGCTTCCCTTAACTTCATCATCCATCTAAAAAAATAAATTTTTGCAAAATCAAATAATGTAAATTAGTTAAATGTAGAAAATAGTTGTTAACATCTTGATGCCGAATTTAGTTATTGACATCTTTCATCTCAAATTGTAGGGTATGTATATAAGGTGTAAACACATGCAATGGTATACAACGATTAACTTGCAAGGAAGAAATTGTTACAAATAGCAGGAATAATGCTTAAAAAATTATATGTTGCAATTAGATTAGTAAAGCACCTATGTGACCCCTTCTGAAATTATACTGTCAAAATGGAAACAATATTATAACAATCATAATTAAGATGATAAGACTATTTTTTTCTGAAAGACAAAGACAATAACACTTAGAAGGTGGATAAATACTGAAAAAAATGAATAACAGTTTAGGCTAGAGATATACAAGAAGGTTAGGCTAACAAAATAACAATATTAGTTTGGGTTAGCCAAACTGAACCTAATTGGCTTTTCATTGCCTCTTTCCCACAAAAAAGTAAACATATATTACAAGACGATTATCTTATCCATGCATTTTTTTTCAAAGATGTAGGCATTTAAAACAAAGAATTAGACGAGAACCTAAAAATTTTTTTACTGGTGAGGAAAAATTTCAAGATGTACATGTGGATGTCTTCTAATTCTACCTAAACAAAGAATTAGATGAGAACCTAAATAATGATGTCCAATTCAAGCGTCAAGGTTTGAATGCCTACCTCGAAGTGGGAGTGGTGGTGAACTTGGTGGTGGTGGTAGCTGACGTGCCGTAGTGCGTGTGTGTTAAGAGGTGTCGTTATAGTCGCACTTGATACGTCGGTTTTAAAAGAAGTAAACGGAGGTGAGTCCGAGTGTCGGTCTCAGGGAGGCGTGGAAATCGGATTTTGTTTCTCACTTGTTGTCACGAAAAAGGCGGAGTTTTGCTTGCGAAAGAGGGTTTTGAAAAGCGAGAGCGAGAGAGAGAGTTTAGGGTTAGAAAGCTCTTAGTTTTGATCATGCAGTTTAAACAGAAATTAAAATGACGACTGAATGGAAAATAATTTCATTAAACATGCATTCATAGTTCATGGTTTACAACATTAAATACATGCTTCAACAAAAGTAAATGAAAGCTTAAAAGAGAGAGAGAGAGAGAGGTAGAGAGAGAGTGGAGAGCGACGAGGCAGCCACGGCGGTAGAGGAGGCTCTGTCGGCGGCTCGTCATCTCCGGCGATTACAAGAGTGCCTAAAGCTAGCTAGGAGAGGAGTGGAGTAGTTGCAAGTGGGAGAGTATATCTTGAATGGTGGTAGGAGGGGGTTTAAATAGAGTTAAGGGCTTCCTACAAGAAGAAGGGGCATTAGCGACATCCAGAGCGTCGCTAAAATCGCTTCCAAAAGCGTCGGTGTAGCCCTCTAGCCGCCGATCAGCCGCCCGCCCCGGTCTTCCTCTTCGCGCGATCCGTGGCCGTTGAACGAGAGCCGTCCGATCGAAGATCGGACTGCTGAGAGCCTTCTGCGCCCGCGCTAAGATCGCGCCTTGGGCGCACGTGTGCACACGCATTTTCGCCCGGCGTGCGTGCGCGCATGGGCGCTCGTGCACTGCGGTCGCGCCGCGTGGCGAGATTGTGGCCGCCCGTTGCTGATCGGGCGGCCCAATTTTTCCGCGCCCTTCGCCTGCCTTCAAATCCCGCTCCTCGCGGCTCGAACGCGCGTCGTGGCGATGCAGGCATGCGCGCTAACCGTTGCGCCACGCCCGCGCTTTGTCGCGGCGACCGCGGGCGAGCGCGCGGATCTCAACCGTTCGATCGAAGATCAACGGCCGAGATTCGTCTTTGGCTGGCTTGAGGGTGTGCGAGCGGTGGGGGCGGGGCGACGTGGTGCTCTCTGGGCCGTTGATCTCCAGATTAACGGTCAGAACTTCTTGGGCCCATTGTGGGAGCTCCGGATGTCGGATTTAGCCGATCTTGAGTCCGTTGGACTCCGTTCGTTGTTCTGAATCCATCCGTGTGGTCCGATTGCTCATCTAAGGCCTGCTTTGACAAATGCTTTACACAAATGGCCATTAATACAGTTTATAAGCAATCTTGGTACTTGATGCATACAATGCTCCTATTCTACTTATGTTGTACCTTTTATTCTAAAGATGGGCCATATTCAACTTAATTACTACCCCCTTGTGTGGTGTTATCATACCCCCATGCTTACTCCTTGCTAGTCCCTAGCAAAGTTTATTCTAGCCTTTATTTCCTTGGAGAATTCAAGAAGTAATTGCTTAGGCACTTCGTTACTTGTCAATAAGAGGAAATATACGAGGATCTTAATCTACAAAGACTAAGCAGCGCCTGAGTGTCTGCCAAAATAAGAATCGCCCGAATCCTTGCTTTAATGTACATATGTATACATATGTATATTTTCTTAGAATTTTTTTCGGAATTCAGTGTGGGTTGGTAACTTTTTACGGCTCCTCAACCCACCCAAAATTGGGTCAAAACCCTAAGTACTAAGCATCTTGGTGTGAATGTTGTGATAGACTCACTTAACGGTAATTGAGATAGACTTCGAGTTTCTACGCCTCTAGGTGACCGAAAAAGAAAATATTTTTGCCTGAAGGTGTATTTGTTCGATTGGTAGCTTTCTCCTTACGTTCGTTTTACTTGGGGTCAACACAAGGATTTTCCAGTGTATATCTCCCCGGCTTATACTACTTCCCCGCTTCTTCCTTAGGTGTTTTGGTCTTTTTTGTGTAACTATTAAGCTGGGCTCTGGACAACCGACCAATGGGCTGTTACCCACAATCACTTGCCAGCCATACTTGTGCGGTGAAGTGTGGTTTATTTTCTTTTTTTCTTTTTTTCGTAGGTGGCTTCCCTGATCTCAAATGTACCTAGAGGCAGCGAAGAGGAAATGGCCTGTGGCTGGGTTCTGGACAACCTGCCTGTTACCCACGACAACTTGCCAGCCATACCACCCTAGAGAGTTCATTAGCTACCCAATTTCTGTCAAAATCTCCGAGAAGTGAGTCTGTGCAAAAATGTGTGCAGATGCTTAGACTCAAAGTTTTCCTGAGTTAAAGGGTGAGTTGATAAGTCGTATACTTATTACCTTATTTAGTAGGTGGATTAGAATAGCTTAAAGTTGCAAGGATTCGCCGCTAAATCCATATTTTAGCGGACACCATGGCTGATTAAGCCTGAAGGCCTGAAAAGTCTAAGTGTTTAAGTTCTTTTTGTATTATTTCCCACTATTGACAAGTTTCTAATGCCTAAGTTTTCTTCCTAAATTCATCATTTTTTTTTAATTAATTAATTAATTCAGACTGATTAATTAAACTCAGGATTATGCAATTTACCACCCCCCCCATGCTTAAGTTGGACAATGTCCTCATTGGCAAATACATGGATGCAAAAGGGTTCAAAAAAATAGTACCTGAGTGACGTAAACTACCAGATCAGTCTGAATCCTCTGGGTTGCCTCCCAGGAAGCGCTGAGTTTAACGACTCCAGCTGGGCGGTGCACAAATAGGAATGGTTTGGGTCAAGGAGTTATGTTCAAAATTAATCAGACCCAAAATCAGAAGTCCACAGATGCGAATAAGGTTGTGGTGGAGTCCCGTTCCTAAGGGGCGGGAATTCTGTATCATGCATGCCTGTGTCAGAACCTCTCTTAGTTTGCGGGCATGAAAACAAGTTGTTGTGGATGAATGCACCCCAAATATGACACGCCAGACACTAAAGATGTAGGTTTTATATTCAGCTTGTGTCCCCATAAAATTGTAATCCTTCGAAAATGTATCACTTCCAGTGCATTCGGGTTGCGGGATTCTTATTCTGGTAGGGCAGGTAACAAAGTCCAGAGTTTCATACTGAGCCCTACAACCAAGCATGAGGCCTCTCTCCAAAGACGAATCCATCTCTCCCACAACTATGGTTTCATTGCTCATTTCCTCCAAGCCCTTGATCTCAAGAATATTTTCTTCAACCTCCTCTGTATCAGATTCACTGTTTGGGATTACATTAGAGGTAGGGTCAATTTCATCCTCTAGATCATATTCTTTCTCTCGGCCCTCCTCCAAATTTGTGATGGGGATTCTAACCGATTCATAATCAATTTCTTTGAAATTGTAACTCCATTCTCCATCTCCGACGTTGGTTGCTACTCCCACCGGATTACTTGTCTTGGGCCGATTAGATTCAGATTCCAAGGCCTCTCCCCTCACCTTCTCAGTTTCCTCCTGATGTTTGTTCTCAATGCTCCCCAAATTGTGTTCCCAGGAATCCTTACTATCCTTATCCACTGAGCTGTCCAACTCCTGAGGGGTATCAATGGTGGACTGAACCAAATCAGGATGATTGGGTGTAGTCCAATTGATCATGGTAGGTCCTTGCTTTATGAATTCCATGAATGGCGTTGTGTGCAACAGCTTTCTTTGGCCTTCTTCCCCCAATTGTTGGAACAACTCCAACATGGCATGTTGCCCTTTAACCAATTCTTGATTCTGTCCGTGTAGTTCTAACTGGAGGTTATCAAGAATTGACATGGTGTCATTTGGTGTCCTTTGGATTTCCTCCTTGAAGTCTAGGTTAAGAGAGTATGGTTGAGGTTGTGGATCAGAATCCATATTGGTGCTTAGGTTCTTGGGTGAGTCCTCTATTCTATCATGTTCAGGGTCCAGTTCTTCAAGAGGAACCATTCTTTGTTTGGTCCTACTCCAGAATAGTTGAGGTTCTAAGTCCTCCTCCCAGTCAGATTCTTCATCAGGGGACCAAATCAAAGGTTGATGATCCTGGGCTTGCCTAGATTTCTGATCATTTTCTGATTTCCATTTGTCTAGAACTCCTTCTAATCCAAAGGTCAAGTAGGCAAGGTTGTTGAATTCAGATGACCTTTCTTGGTTATTATCCTGAGATGGGTAGGGTTCTTGGTGTTCTCCTAAAGTGTAGGTCCTATCACAGTAGAGCGGGTCGGACCTAAATGAGGAGGCATCGTGAGGACAATTGAGATATGGAGCCCCATGATTTGAATCGTACCCTTGGGTGGCTATGTTGGTTGTATTCCAATAAGAGGTTGTGCGGTTTGGTCATAGTTGGGCCAAGAGGGATATTCAAGGTTGTACCCCCAACTTGGTGGTTGGTTAGCCCAAGTAGGCTGTGGGTATGGTCCACTGGGTTACCATACAAATCCTGTTGGGGGTAGTTTGGGTAAGATGGATAGGCATTGAAATCCATGGTTTGGAAGAAATGGAGGGATGTGGGAAGAACAGATGCGAGAGAGTTGTGTCCTCAACCAAGAAAACAAGCCTAGTCCTTATGGTGTATTCCTTAGGAGACCTAGAAATCTCACAAAGGTTGATTAAGTCCGTAAGCACTGGACTCCCCTTCCCGAGGTTATTCTGGCCAGGTTGATTACGAGGGGATTGCAGGGAAGGTTCTTCCTTTGGCTTGGGCCTCCGGTTCCATAGACCCCACAACCGCGGTCGTTTGACACTACCCCGCAGCCTAGTCACCAGATTCTACCAAGGGAATGAAAGCCAAGTGCCTAGCGAACAAAACCTCACCTTTTGAGATTTAACTCAGTTCTGCCTAGGGCACGTCTACTCAGTTTTAAAGGGCTAGGATAGTGCTTGTGCTTAGGGTGATGTGATGAGGCGTTGATTGGGGTGGTGCCTCTTAGTTTTCCACTTTCAAAGTGTGTGCTTCTAGCAAAACATGGTTTTCAAGCAAGGATTTGTTAGGATGTGGTGTCTTTTAGTGTTTCATCCTTACTTTAGTACTTTTTAGGGTTGACGTGTCTTAATGTTTTCAAACAAGTTTCAGTGGGCACGTCAAGTTCTGCACACAATTTGATGAAAGTAGATTTCCTTTTTCTTCTGTAGAGCCTCTAAAACCCTAGTGTACTCATCCTAATGATCATGCAGCTTCTATTAGATGAGTCAGTTTTAGGGTTGAGTGGTGCGGCCCAGGTCAACTCATGGTGGCTTCACAAACACCACTCAAGAAAGAAAAGAACACTCCAAGAATTTATTCAGCATATTAGAGTGTACATTTTTTTGTAGGGTGATGTGTTAAGAATGTGGGTTAAGCAATCATTCACCACGCCAATTTTTTCAGTTTTTTACAATTTTTTTAGCTTTTTCACGCAAGCAAACAATGAGAGAGAGATTGCTCACTATCAGTCCTCGAGGCGCCTACTCCCTTGCTACCGTCGTGGAATGCGTCGCTTCGCCGTCCATGCGCCGAATTCCTGCAACCGTCAAGTAAAAAGGAAAATAGGGCATTAGACGATGTGAGAATGAATGTGGAATGGAGGTGATAAAACAAATCCATTGCCTCCCCGGCAACGGCACCAAAAACTGACGTGCCGTAGTGCGTGTGTGTTAAGAGGTGTCGTTATAGTCGCACTTGATACGTCAGTTTTAAAAGAAGTAAACGGAGGTGAGTCCGAGTGTCGGTCTCAGGGAGGCGTGGAAATCGAATTTTGTTTCTCACTTGTCACGAAAAAGGTGGAGTTTTGCTTGCGAAAGAGACGATTTTGAAAAGCGAGAGCGAGAGAGAGAGTTTAGGGTTAGAAAGCTCTTAGTTTTGATCATGCAGTTTAAACAGAAATTAAAATGGCGACTGAACGGAAAATAATTTCATTAAACATGCATTCATAGTTCATGGTTTACAACATTAAATACATGCTTCAACAAAAGTAAATGAAAGCTTAAAAGAGAGAGAGAGAGAGGTAGAGAGAGAGTGGAGAGCGATGAGGTAGCCACGGCGGTAGAGGAGGCTCCGTCGGCGGCTCGTCGTCTCCGGCGATTACAAGAGTGCCTAAAGCTAGCTAGGAGAGGAGTGGAGTAGTTGCAAGTGGGAGAGTATATCTTGAATGGTTGTAGGAGGGGGTTTAAATAGAGTTAAGGGCTTCCTACAAGAAGAAGGGGCTTTAGCGACATCCAGAGCGTCGCTAAAACCGCTTCCAAAAGCATCGGTGTAGCCCTCTAGCCGCCGGTCAGCCGCCCTCCCTAGTCTTCCTCTTCGCGTGATCCGTGGCCGTTGAACGAGAGCCGTCCGATTGAAGATCGGACGGCTGAGAGCCTTCTGCGCCCACGCTAAGATCGTGCCTTGGGCGCGCGTGTGCGCGTGCATTTCCGCCCAGGGTGCGCGCGCGCGTGGGAGCTCGTGCGCTGTGGTCGCGCCGCGTGGCGAGATCGTGGCCGCTCGCTGCTGATCGGGCGGCCCAATTTTTCCTCGCCCTTCGCCCGCCTTCAAATCCCGCTCCTCGTGACTCGAACGCACGTCGCGGCGATGCGGGCGTGCGCGCTAACCGTTGCGCCACGCCCGCGCTTTGTCGCGGCGACCGCGGGCGAGCGCACGGATCTCGGCCGTTCGATCGAAGATCAACCGCCGAGATTCGTCTTTGGCCGGCTTAAGGGTGTGCGAGCGGTTGGGGCGGGGTGACGTGGGCTCTCTGGGCCGTTGATCTCCAGATCAACGGTTAGAACTTCTTAGGCCCATTGTGGGAGCTCCGGACGTCAGATTTGGCCGATCTTGAGTCCGTTGGGCTCCGTTCGTCGTTCTGAATCCATCCGTGCGGTCCGATTGCTCATCTGAGGCCTGCTTTGACAAATGCTTTACACAAATGGCCATTAATACAGTTTATAAGCAATCTTGGTACTTGATGCATGCAATGCTCCTATTCTACTTATGTTGTGCCTTTTATTCTAAAGATGGGCCATATTCAACCTAATTACTACCCCCTTGTGTGGTGTTATCAGTAGCTTTGGTGATAGGTTGAGAGGAGAGAGGATGGTGGATGGTCGGTGAGGGGTGGTGGGCTGTGTGGTGGTGGATGGTGCTAGCGGGCCAACGACTCTGGTGGTAGGCTCAAGTTGGGCGAAGGGGAAGGTAGAGACGACAATGGATGGTCGGTGAGGGGGTGGTGGGTAGTGTGGTGATGGTGGTGGTGGTCGCAGCGGCTTTGGTTAAGGGAAGTGGTGGCTGTTGCTAATGTAGAGGTGGAAGAGAGGAGGGAGGAAGATGCTTACCTTAAGTGGCGGCGACAAGAACAATGGTGATGATAAGGGAGTTGTGAGAAAGGCTAGTGGCAACGGTGATACATAGGGCTTGCGAGCGGGAGAGGCAAACTAAAAAGAAGTGCATGATGGAAACTCAAATAGAGCAATGCACAGGGGGAGGGAAAAGTGAAATTGAGGGAGCGGGTCGAGCCACGTGCGTTGTTCACTTATTTGCATGGGTTTTTTTCTCATTTCAAGTTTAAATAGGGTGCCTTTTTTTTTTTGAGTTTGGAATGGGGTGGATTTTTTTTTCCTTTGAAGTTTGAATGAATGATCACACACACACACATAAGAATCGAGTTGCGGGTTGGGTTAGGTTTATTAAACCTTAAACCCAACCCAACCCAACCCATTTGTTATCAGGTTGGGAAAATCTCAACTCAACCCAACCCAATCTAACTCACAACCCAACCCAACCTGTATACACCCCTAGTTGCTGGAGTTTTTCTCTGTGGTATTCCTTGAGATCTTTTAAGGGTTTCTTCCCCTTGTCTTGACTCTTAGTGCACTTAACAAATTGGGCCAAGTTTTCATTTTAGATCTAATACTTTATTTGATCTCTAAGATCACGGTAATTTTTAGTGGAATGCGCTCAAGCCTTATGGTATTGGCAGTATGTCCCGTTGTTATCCTGTCTATTCAAAGGTAGAGGCAGGGGCAAGAGTTCTTTCTTGGTAGACCAAACCTCGATGAGTACACTCGCCTGATTGATGGCAAGAGGGGTGCACTCTTGGTATGATGTCGAAAATCGTGTTAGGATAACTCGATCATTGTAACGTGCGCTTTCGACAACAATTTTAGAAAGAAGAATCAAACGATGAGTCCAAGTGTCAAACACAGGGAGGCAAAAAATCAAATCGTTTAGTCGCTTATTTTTATTGACACATGATATGTTTCACGGAAGATAGAGAAAGGAGAGAGAGGGTAGGGATAGGAATCCGAGATAGATCAATGGTCGCTAGCTACGCATTAGAGAAAACTAGCATAAGTAAGTGATCACAACAACATAAAATAAGCGAAGTAGAAACCTAACTTGGAATGCATAAAAGCAACAGAAATTATAGCAAGATCACTTCTCTTAATTAGGAGAAAAATTTCTTACAAATGCAAGCATAACAACTAGATGAAGCCTTAAAAAGAACAATGCTATAAACTATGTAAAGAAGAAGAGAGTAGGCGAAATGGAGGATTGTTGAGGTAGCCTGATGTAAACATGTTTATATTACATAAAATGTCTATTTATGCATGTTCTTAAGCATAGAATTGCATTACATACTATAGATATTGCATAGCATGCATCATCTTGTATTTAGATTAGTCTAAATAAAATGGAAGTTAATTGTCTCCTTTTATGTTTAGGAATAGGGAGACTTTTATTGGGGCCTTGGATCGAAGATCCAATTGTACGGATCTGATTAGGGCAACGATTGGAGTTCAATGACTCCAAGATCACTCTAATTGGATATTCGTGGCATCAGATAGAGACTGAGGAACCCTAGAAGATCAAGGGCCAAGATGGTGTTAATCTGCACTTCAGACGATAAATCCAATTGCATGGATGGATTCGGATCGACGATCGCAGCCTAACGGCGTGAAAATCAACTCAATCCGATACCCGTGGCACCATCTACATCATCTAGAAGATGGACGGCCAAGATGGCACCACGTGGTGCCATCTCAGTCGCCTAACCGGCCGCACATAGCTGTTGAAGCCTCTAGCACCCACGCCTGAGAGTGGATCCCAACCGGCGCCTTCATTCTCTGAAGCCCAACTGAAGATGCAGCCTCGATCGTTGGATCTCAATCCAACGGTCCAGATCGCACGCACCTAACGCACACCGCCCGCCCATCCACGTGCGCAGCACAGTGGATAAGGCGTTCGGCCTCAATTGGGCGAGGGTTCGAGTCGCGAGAAGCGAGCGGGCACGATCTATCACCGGATGAAGATCCAGTTGCTGTGCACGCCCGATAGCGTCCACGCGCCATCGCACGCCCTCATGTGATGCGGGATCCCATGCGTATGCACGCGCAGAGGAGGTGTGACGAGGAGCGCTCCCAACCGTTCGATCTCACGATTGAACGACCGAGATTTAGAGAACATGGAAAGGCGTTGAGCGTGGGGAGGTGAGCGTGCGCACGAGCGCTGCCCCACTACGGCCACGTTCAGGCCTTTAGTGAGGGATTTATCCGTCACTAAAGGTCCTGAATTAATGATTTTCAACTTGTAATGACCAAATTGCCCTCACTCCTTGCAACTATAAAAGGAGACCCCCTCCATACGAAATTCTCATCCCTACTTCTCTTCTCTCACCCCCTTCAAAGCTCTAAGAGCTTGTCCCAAACCCGGGATGCTCCTCTAGAGTAAAAATCTTAATTTTTCCACCTTCGTCCCCCTTCGTGGAGCATCCTGTGGTTGTCCTCTCTCTGCATTTGAGAAGTGGATCCCGCGATGACGATGATGGGCTGCTTTGTTCCCGTTCTTCTCACTTCATCCTTCTTCTTCCCGCTCCGTCCTTCATCTTCTAGGCGTCGTCCTATCCTGCTCGTCCTTCAAGCGATCGTCGAGGAGGATATCTCTCTCTCTATTCTTTTTACTGCTTTCTGGAATAGATTTACTACTTTCTAGTGTAATCATTTCCCGCTTTCTAGTCGTAATGAGTAGTGTAATGAATAATTTTTGATAATGAAATTTATGTTTATTCTACATCCCTTTTTCTTTTATTTATAATATTCTCTTTCTCTCTCTTCTATTTATTATTTGTTAAATAGTTTTCAACTAGCTATTATGTTTCGTATTTAATAAAACAAATGCGTATTTTTAATGAAATGTCCACTTCCCTGAGTTCGACCCGGGATTTCTATTCTGGTATAAATTTTATTTGTTGAACACGAGTTTTTCGCTTTCAAACTACAACGACAGGTTTTCAAAACCAAATACGATAGCGTAGTAACCCGTAGCTTTAACATTTTGGCGCCATTGCCGAGGAGGCAACGCTCTTTGATTTTTTTCACATTTTCCAACTTACGAATCATTTACCTCACTTCTCCCCTTTCTTATTGTGATTGCAGGTACTCTTTTGAGATGAGCAAAAGCGGTAGATTGGAGAAAAGTGCTGTTGAAGGTTCTGTAAGCTTTTCCCCCACCTCCCACACATTAGTTTTCATTCCACCATGTAATGACACAAACATAAATCAACCTAGGTGTTCTTATAAACTCTAAGGTTAGTTTTGTTTATTTGTTTGACACCTACACCCGCCTCAATCTCCACATTTAAAAAGAAAAATTAAAAAAATCTCACAGAGGTATACAACCTCATCTGATTTTCAAACTCAATCAGTAAACTGATCTTTGGAACCGGTGTACACATCCAAACACATAATTGAGTAGAAATTAGATTAGGTAATCACTTGTGTGCCTAATTAAGTGGTGCAACAGGCCAATTGTTTGAGTTGATTGGGCCGCACCACTTCAATTAAAATCAACTCATCAAGTAGCTGCCGCATAGGTTCAACTCTTAAGGATTTACCAGGCACTCCACATTCTTTTAAGTTTTAAAGGAAAACATCTTCACCTATGCTTTCAAAACCTGGTGTGCCAATAAAACTTGTTTGAAAATACCTAAAGTTGAATCCTAAAAGCTACTAAGCAAGATTTGAACCCTAAAATTCACCACATAAAAAAATAATCTTGCTTGAAAATCACTAATTGTGCACGCACACACACATCAATCAATCATTAAGGGAACAACCCAGATAAAGGGCCCATCACATTCCAAAGCACATTCAAACCTAGACCTAAATAAAATAGAGTAGACGTTGGCCTTAAGGATTCAACTCGCTCTTCGGAGCCCAGAATGAGATTATTTTCGATTAGTTTGTTTCTACTGTTTAATCTGATGTCTAGCTAGGGGAGCAGAATCAAATGATCGTAGCCGGGGGTTACACTAAGAACTAGAGGTGCAAGCCGAAGGAAGAACCTTCTTCCCCGTCCCTCCTAACTGGTTGGATTGAACAGACAGAAGTAGACCAAATCATTTCTTTATCTCAAGATGGGTTCTGGGAGTCTGTAGGTCTTTAGGCTAGCCCACTTAAGGACAGGTTTGATTGTTTATATTGCAGGGCACCTTTCTTCCTCCCATCTATCATGAATCGTTCCACATTTTATATGCATTCCCGCTCTTTCCCTCTTGTTATAGTTATCCTCAACATGATGATTATCTCGACTCGTACTGTAATCAACCATTGGTTAGTTGGAATAACTCGGATTGGGGATACAGTTCCGGACCTCCATGTTTAGGGTCTAACCCTGAACACCATAATTGTGATTTCTATCCTTCTCAGGGCCACATCGATTATAGATCGCTACCCTTTCATGGACAACCTAATACGATCCACAATCAAGGAGGATACACTGATTCTTACCCATCCTCTGATTACACTACCTTTAGGTCATCACCACCTTTTGAACAAACCGAAATGGCTTATTATTAGGAAGGGTATCATGAATCTCAACTCGTTAACTCCTCTGGACTGATCCCAAACCTGCCCAACCCTGAAGCAAGTCATTTGGTTCAGGGTAACCAAGTTCAAGATAAGGTTCTGGCTAAATTGAGGAATATCATACAATCTTTAGAAGTTTAGCCAATACCTTGCATTGGAAACTTGGAGCCCCTGATTGAGATGATTGATGATTTGAACAGATATTTGTTGGATTGGCTCAAGGATGTTAAGGATAAGAACCCGGGTGAGTTTTTACTTGGGAAGTTAGCGAAATTGAGAATGAGATTTGTGGTTGCTTTAGTTCAATCGTGGGATGATTCCCCGGATGAACCCCCTTCAGGAGAGCTAATGTTAGAACCCGTTCATGCACCTGTTTAGGGGGACACGCGTTACGAGACTGACCAGATTGAATTAGAGCAACCAATTAAGGATGATCTGATTTCTTCACCTGAGATCCTTGAGCCAGGGTACGAGAAAATGAATGTCTCCATGAATAAGAAAGTGACAGATGATTTTGGGATATACATTAATACGGATTTGATTTCTTTGATTCTGATGGTGAAGATTCAATTTGCGAAGTCTCACTTGAGTTTACAGAACATAATTTCTGTGAGATGATTGGGCCTGAGGAATCCGATAGATCATTTGATGGCCCAATAACTGAGGAAACTGATTTTATTAGGGCTCACAAGATGGATTCAGAATCACATTTTCTGAAGGATACAATTCAATGCCCCAATTGTCAGTTACACCCCATTGAGCTTACTAACGATTCTATTTTTGAGATAACTAGACCCAAGTCAATTTTGATTCAGCTACATCTTTTAGACTTGGAAATTTCAGACAGGGTGATTAATATGCAGGAGGTCTCAGAAATTGACATTCTGAATGAAGAAAATAGAAGTTGGGAAATTCTGATTTGGGAAGCAAACTCTGGAGGAAGCAGAAGACTGCGTCTAAGGGTTCTAAGTCATCTGAAATCATCAAACTAGGACCCTTACGAAATTTGTTCCGAGGATGTCCAACCCAAGCACACATTCATTGATTATCCTTTGGAGCTTGATTTCTCTGTAACTCAACTTTTTGGTCTTGGGTTGCATCCTCATAAATCACAGGCCCGACCCCGTTTGCATACTGATTTTAGGTTTTGGGTAATTTTTATCTAGAATCTTAGATATTCTCGATTATGGGGTATGGGTCTGCACCACAATCTGGTCCACATTTGTGGACATCTGCTGGCAGGTCAAAGGTTTCATCTTTTTATTCTAATTTTGACCTGCACCTGTGAATTCTTTATTTCTCTTCTTTGTATAGTGTGCCTAGCTGAAGGCACTAAATTCAGCACATATATAGTTCTTTATCTCGAAGCAAACCCGTCATTCATGCAATTTAGGTGCTTTCTACTCTATTCCACTCTGTTTTATGTCTTTTTAATACAATGAGGACATTGCATTAGATAGGCATTGGGGGGTGGATATTCATCTCTGAATTAATTCGTCAACTACTTAGATTTGTTTTATTTTCTTTTATTTATATTAAAAAAAATTATGGAATTAGGAAAGAGAACTTGGGCTTAAGAAAAATTTCAATATTAGGAAATATTACATTAGGATTCGAGCACAAAGACCCTTCAGGTCTTTGGGCATAATCAGCCTGTGTATCCACTAAAATGTGGATTTGTTTTTCGAGTCCTCTCCAACCTGAATTCTATTTTAATTTGAGTAAATAAGTTTGGGTGATAAGTACACGACTTATCAACCCGCCCTCTGATTTGAGAGAACCTTAAGTCTAAAGCATCTACACACTATCATGTCACTGACTCATTATTCGACAGTTTTAACGGAAATTGGGTAGCTAATGAACCTTCTAGGGTGATATGGTTGGCAAGTTATCATGGGTAACAACCCATAGGTAGGTTGTCCAGAGCACAGTCACTGGACCATTCTCTTTTTATTGCCTTTAGGTAAATCTTAGACCAGGGAAGCCACCTACTTAAAAAAAAATAGAAAAAAAAGAAAAGAAAAAGAAAATAAAAGAAATAAGCCACACTTCATCGCATGAGCATGGTTGGCAAGTTGTCAATTGTAACAGCTCATCGACTGGTTATCTAGAACCCAACTCAAGAAATGCACTTAAAATTCCCAAAACACTTAGGAAGAAGCGGAGAATTAGAATAAACCGGGGAGATATACACTGGATTCACCTTTGTGTTGACCCTAGAAAAATAAAAGTAGGGAGAAAGTTACTGGTTGTAAAGATACACCTTTAGGCAGAACTCTCCTTTTAAGGTCACCTAGAGGTGTAGAAACCCGAAGTCCTTTCTAATTGCCGATCAACGAGTCTATCACATTCACAATAAGATGCTTAGAACTTAGGGTTCTTATCAAATCTTGGGTGAGTTGAATGGCCGTAGAAAGCCACTCTTAAACCCTAAACTCAAAAATCCAAAAAAAAATTAGAAAAGAAGAAAAAGAGAAAAAGAAAATTTTCTGTGAATAAGGCAAGGGCTTGAGGTGATTTGCATTTTGGCAGATACCGGGGCACTGTTGTGTCTTTGAAAGTTCAAATCCTAAGTAAACATTTTCTTAATGTTGAAAATAACTTATGCTCAAATAATCCAACATAATTCTTTTATAAATAGCATATAGTTTTTACTAGGGACTAGCAAAAGATAGGCATGGAGGTGTGATGTAAACATGTTTATATTACATAAAATATCTATTTATGCATATTCTTAAGCATAGAATTGCATTACATACTATAGATATTGCATAGCATGCATTATCTTGCATTTAGATTAGTCTGAATAAAATGGAGGTTAATTATCTCCTTTTATGTTCAGGGACAGGGCGACTTTTTAGCGGGGCCTCGGATTGAAGATCCAATCGTACGGATCTGATTAGAGCGACGATTGGAGTTCAACGACTCCAAGATCACCCTAATCGGATATCCGTAGCATCAGATAGAGACTGAGGAACCTTAGAAGATCAAGGGCCAAGATGATGTTAATCCACACTTTAGACGACAAATCCAACCGCACAGATGGATTCGGATCAACGATCGCAGCCTAACGGTGTGAAAATCGACTCAATCCGATACCCGTAGCACCATCTACATCATCCAGAAGATGGATTGCCAAGATGGTGCCATGTGGTGCCATCTCGGCTGCCCAACCGGCTGCACACAGCCGCTGAAGCCTCTAGCACCCATGCCTCTCCGCCGTTGGATCAAGATCCAACGGCTGAGAGTGGATCCCAATCGGCGCCTTCATTCTCTGAAGCCCAACTGAAGATGCAGCCTCGACTATTGGATCTCAATCCAACAGTCTAGATCGCACGCACCTAAAGCACACCGCCCGCCCATCCACGTGTGCAGTACAGTGGATAAGGCATTCGGCCGCAATTGGGCGCGGGTTTGAGTCGCGAGGAGTTAGCAGGCATGCGGGCGTGATTGACCGCCCGATGAAGATCCAACAGCTGTGCACACCCGATAGCGTCCACGTGCCATCGTACTCCCCCGCGTGATGCGGGATCGCACGTGTATGCGCACGCAGAGGAGGCGCGGCGAGGAGTGCTCTCAACTGTTCGATCTCACGATCGAACAACAGAGATTTAGAGAACGTGGAAAGGCGTTGAGCACGGGGAGGTGAGCGGGCACGCGTGTGCTGCCCCACTATGGCTACGTTCAGGCCTTTAGTGACGGAGCCCACTATGGCCACGTTCAGGCCTTTAGTGACGGATTTAAAGGTGTTGAATTAATGATTTTCAACTTGTAATGACCAAATTGCCCTCACTCCTTGCAACTATAAAAGGAGACCCCTTCCATACGAAATTCTCATCCCTTCTCTTCTCTCACCTCCTCCAAAGCTCTAAGAGCTTATCCCAAACCTAGGATGCTCCTCTAGAGTAAAAATCTTAAATTTTCCACCTTCATCCCCCTTCGTGGAGCATCCTGTGGTTGTCCTCTCTCTGATTTCGAGAAGTGGATCCCACAATGACGACGACGTGCTGCTTCATTCCCGTTCTTCCCGCTTCGTCCTTCTTCTTCCCGCTCCGTCCTTCGTCTTCCAGGCACCGTCTTGTCCGGCTCGTCCTCCAAGCGATCGTTGAGGAGGATATCTCTCTCCATTCTTTTTACTGCTTTCTAGAATAGATTTACTGCTTTCTAGTGTAATCATTTCCCGCTTTCTAGTCTTACTGAGTAGTGTAATGAATAATTTTTGATAATGAAATTCATGTTTATTGTACATCTCTTTTTCTTTTATTTGTAATATTCTCTTTCTCTCTCTTCTATCTATTATTTGTTACATAGTTTCCAACTAGCTATTCTATTTCGTATTTAATAAAACAAACGCGTATTTTTAATCAAATGTCCGCTTCCTTGAGTTCGACTCGGGATTTCTATTCCGATATAAATTTTATTTGTTGAACATGAGTTCTTCGCTTTCAAACTACAACGATAGGTTTTCAAAACCAAATACGATAGCGTAGTAACCCGTAGCTTCAACATAGCCACGGTGGTGGAGGAAGCTCCATCGATGGCTTGGTGGCTCCAGGAACTGGCGTTGAAGCTCTAGAAGGTGGAGGATTGCTTGTGGAAGAGATGCTTTAAGAAACACCAAGATTCAGCCTTGAATCACCCATAAATCACGCTTGGAAAGCCTTGAACCACGTTGGACCGCTGCTCTTGCCCTAACCGACACCCACATGCATGTACATGCACTAGAACATGTGCTGGCATGCGGTGGCAACACACCTTGACGAGGACCATTGATCCTCTCATTCGACTACCGAGAAGCACCCTCGATCGTGCCTTCATCGCACCCTTCATCAAGCGATTGCGATCTTGCCCATCCGCACTAGCCACGTGGTGCAATGAGGGCTTGAGGATCATGCGCCAGCGGTGGAGATTTTCTCGCCAACGTGTGTTTGAGATTGCGTGATCGTACACGGTCAACGTGGCTTTATCCGAGCCGTTAATGGCGAATTGGTCCGCTCAATTGCACACGCTTCGAGAGTGGAGGATGCATGGATTGTGATTCAATCCCGTGTTGCTCTTACTTGAAGCCATCGACTTAACCGCTGCGCTGCTTGTGGCGAGATGCGAACTGGGTTGTCCATCCTTCATCATACGGGGGCCGTTGAGGGGAAGCGTGGCATCATGACATGCATCCGATGGCGATTGAATGGTGGTGATCGTGCATGCCTGCGCACTGAGGAGAGAAGGCGTGCACTGTTGGAGCACGATGGATGGCTATGCAGTCGACATGTGGTGCATTAAGGGTCATTGATCATCAGATCAATGGCGAGGACTTCCCAGGCTCTTTGTGGGAGCTACAGAGGTCGGATTGGGGTGATTTTAAAGTCGTTGGATTTCGATTTTCATCTTGGATCCATCTGTGTGACTAGATTGCTCATTTGGGACCTGTTTGGATATGCACTTGTACAACTTGGCCATTAAATGTTAATTTCAAGCAATCTTAATGTAAAGATTATACTATATGCATGCATTGTTCCCAGATCCACTATATTATTATATTTACGTGCATGAGCCCTCGAAAGTGACTCTAATTGATACAATTAATGTTACAAATTGTAGAGTCATCATGGTATGATTCCCTACGTGCTAAGTGAGGTCCGACATCCCGGTTGTGGGTTTGTCGGTTGCCTCTTTAATCAAAGAAACCCCCTTTGCGCTCATTAAAGAGAGGTCCTCTAGTTCGAGCTTGGGTCGACTCTGTGGCTGTCTACCTATGTTTGGTGGTAGTATGGTGCTCTTCCCCCATGTTGTTGGCTAATTGACCATGGGAGAGGAAAGAGTCATGCTGCTTCGTAACTCGCGTGGTCCTATCCCATAATTCCACCATGCCTTTGGGCAAAAAATCATTAATGTCATACTAGAATCTCTTGGTCAATAGACCTAACTTGAAGTACTAGATAGCAATAAGGTCATGTGGCTGTTGCACTTGAAATACTAGGCCTTGAATTTGTCGAGGTAGGAGCGGAAGGATTCACCCTTTCGTTGCCTAACCTCGGGTAGCTTTTCGGGGTTATCTCTAACTCGTTGTTGGTTGACAAAATACTGGCAAACTTATCAGCTAACTTCTAGAAGTAGGAGATTTGGCATGCTGCCAACTCATTGAACTACTCATGAGTCATTTCGACAAGATAAACGGGAATATTCAGTAAAGCACCCCGTTTGGGGACTTGCGCATCAGCATCATCTACGAAGCCAACAAAACCATTTAGGTTAGAGGAGTTGTCATATTGAGGTAGACGGGGATGCTTGAATTTCTCAGGAATGGGAGCATTTATCACCTCCTCTGTGAGGGAATATGTTGTCATGTACGTGTGGAGGCGAAACCCCCTCATGGCCCATGTGACCTATTGGGCAATCTTGGGGAGAGAGCCGCCACGGCTAGACCCCAATACCCACTTGTCTAATTGCTCCTTGGAGTTGTGAGGGGGCAGGGTGATGAGGGGGTGGGGCCTGTGGGACCTTCACCCTCACGGCTACCAATTTGTCACCTGAATTGACCAAGTTGCTCATAGAGATAGGAGTTTTCCTCCTTGACCACTCGACGCCAATGCTCCTGATCATTTGCTTGGCTAGAGGCCTAACGTGGGGCATGAGACTACTCTTTCTCCTTACGTTCACGCACCTTGTGGAGTTCATGCTTCTCTTGAAGTGTGGCCAAATGGGTAAGGAACTCTTGCTTCTTCTCTAAGACCTCCTCCAATGGGTCATCAAGGGGTTGCTTACCCTCCGAAGTGACATCCTCTTCTTTCTGGCTTCCTTGTGTTTCCACTGTCCATGAGAATGTGCCATGTTGGACTCTTTAGACTTAGCATTCTAAGGATTCGCCTTGGAGGCATGATGGGTCATGGGAGCCATTAGTTAGCAAGGAGGATGGAATTGAGATAGTATAGAAGATGACAATAAGGGAATAGTGGAAAGAGTAATCTTTATCCCATAAACTACGCCAATTGATCGAAGCCTTACTTTCTAAGCCCTATCGAGTTCCAGAATAAGGAAAAGGTCTAGTCACAAAAGAAAAATAATTGCACAAAAAGGCAAGAAATTGTTGACCCAGTAACACCAAGAATAGGTGTACATTTGGGGGGATTATGATTACTCTCAAGATTTTCACTAAGTAAATGGGAAGTACAAAAGTTCACACTTTTCTCTCTTGTAATGTGCACATGGACCCTTGTGAGGATCACTGCATACTTAAATAATCAAATTCCTATAACGCACACCATTTCATCTGGCAAGCTCCCAAGGATGTGGTCGTAATGGTCGACTAAGCACCTGATGGGTTACACACATTTTGGGACACGTGGGCCATATTCCATAGTGAATGTGGAGATGTGGTAATGAAGAAAATAATTGTCACCTGATTGGATCTTGTCGGCCTGTTGACTCGTATGTTGGGTTGTTTAGTCGAACTAGGGTCCACCAGCCTGGCAAGTCCTTCGGACGAACTAGGGAAGTGTTTGTCCTCTTGGCCATTCAGGTAGATGAGAGGTCTTTCCTCCAGGGTTTTCAATCGATTGGGAACACTGATTATATATAACGGGTTTCTCTTGTTTGTTCAACTAAAATATTCAACTCACAAAGCAATTATTTAGTTGGGTTACCAGTAGCTATCTGTCTAATTATTAGGCGATTATCCACCTTGTCCTCTTAGCCGAAATCCTGCTGGTCGCTGACTTTCGATTCACACTAAAAATGATATTTAATGTGTCAGCATTGTAGTATAGATGTCACAAATGCAAACCGATGTCGCATCAATTTTATTTATTTACACTTTTTATTGGTTTGTTTTTAGGTCATTCATTGGGAGGCAGTTATTAATATACATCATTCTCTAAGTCCAAAAATGTTCTTTTATTCGAAAAATGTTAATTTTATTTACAAAGATGAATGAATGAATCAAATAATGAGGGAATTGATTAATTATTTATAAAAGAATCAACTAAAATGCTTGAAACAAATGTACAACAAACATGCATCAAAAACTAACTACTACATTATGTTAGTTATATACAATTAATATAAGTAATACCTAAGTATAGGTACAAAAATAGCTACTAATATATACTATACTAAATTATATCAACATACTAATATCTATGGTAACATATATTACATATACAGTAACATAAATAAATGTTGCTAAAGACTTAGTAAAATATTTACATAACATAAGGTAAAATAGTTATCTATACTGAAATATATACATTGATGGATACAACTGTCACTAAAGCTCGAGTTATTTATATACATTTAAAAGAGCTCAAACAACACTCTACACATATATACATACTATATACAAATGTATTACAGTATACGTTTACATACATATAAATATTTATTTACCTTATTTATATACATATATATTATATACTACTATTATACATATATACATACATACAATTGTACACAAACACATACACAGGCAAACACATGCACACAAGAACTAAGCTCCAACACTTGTCTCTTTCTCTTCTCTATGTCCACACTAAGAATTTTCTTAGGGCGTTCTCTTACTCAACACACTCACAAACACTGTTCAGTTAGACAAAAATTACATTTTTTTTAAGTTGGTGAATCGACTTTTAGTGGGATACACAGCACCCAAGAGGGTGGGACTAGACCACTACTAAACCCGATTCTCCTTAATTTATTGTGCATTTCATCTAATTTCAGGCCCAATATTGAGCCCACATAGGCCCCGCACATTGCGTCGCCTCTGGCCCACCACTGTACACAAATGCTCGTAAATATGCTTATTCAGATCAGAGGGAATAGGTAATGGTATGGTGTGTGGGTGCCCGGCACTCGTGATGACTAGGTTGATTAAAGGCCGAAAACAATTTATACTACATGAAGCGGTTTGTGTTCAATGATGTGGCACCTTCTTTGGTGCCCAATTAGCACTGCATAGCACACTGAAATTACGATTTCAGGGTCATAATTTATTTTAAATTAAAAATAAATTATAGGGTTATAAAGCCCTTATATAAGGGTACCTAATTGTATAATTAATTTACATAAATAAGTTATTTAAATATATAATAAAATTAGCTAAAGTTTACAATTTATGCATGATAAATTATATGTTAATCTATTAATTAAAGTATAAATTAGTTAATTAATCCTACAATAGACCTTATACAGTGTTTATATACATAATAAGTTATTTATTACACATTTTTATTATATTTTAGGAGCTTTATTTTAATTTATTTACAATTAAATATTGGTTTAAGCTAGTTTTACATATAAATAATTTATAAATACTATAATATAGTATAAATACAATATAAATAAGTTTAAAATACTTAATGTCATATAATAAAAATGCACATTATAATTTACTTTAGTATTAGATTAAATTACTAATTTATTTTATTTTAAGTTAGTAAATTACTTAGTTAACCTAATAACATAATTATTTACTGTAAATACTTAATTAAATTGAATTACAGGTACTGTATAGTACATAATGCATAGATAAATACATATATATAGTATTAGATATAATTATGTACATATAGCTAGGTTTATATAATTACTTAGTTTATTATACATTTAAGTTAATATAAATTAATAGATAATAATACAGTAAGATTATATATACAATAAATTATTCTAAATAATTAATTTAATATATAAAATACATATATAAGTTATTTATATACATTACATACATATTATACATTATATACACATAGCTTAGATGAAAATTATATATACAAGTATACACATAATATACAAGGTATTTTTTAGGTTTTTCTGATTTTTATGTTTTCTTTATATATAGAATAGAGGTAGGAGGTGAGAGAGAAAGAATTAGATAAGAGAGGAAGAATTGTTTTCAGTGTTTTTCAAGTTTGGTCTTTTATTAAATTCCAAGGTAGACTGAACCATCGGTTGGTATGTTCTACCAAGTCGGGGGTTCAGATTACCTTGAAACTTTGCACACACCTAGAAAAATATCTAATCCTACTCAAGAAAGGTTTATTTTATTTTTTTGAAATTTTTTTTATGATTGTTATTTATATACAAACCAAACCAATTTAGGCCTTGTAAGGATGTCTCACTAAACAACCTAAGGCAATAAAATCAGTTCTATGTGGTTGAAAAAAGGGATATAAGCACTTCAAAACATTCAACATATCATGTGAAAGATATATAAGTAGTAAAGCATGATTCTCACTTCAAATTTCATTAATTTTCATATATGGATAGATATTCATCATAGCGACTGACAAAAGAATTTTACATAAGATTACAAGCAATTCAAATGAAATTAAAATCTATACCAGTCCATGAATGCTTGAAACATGAAGTTCTAACATTATAAACACATGTCAACTCATTTCAATCCCCAAAATCCATCCAAATCTCAGCTCAGATCAACCAAAACAGTGGCTGTTGCTATTCAAAAGGCAATAAAGAGCTGCTGCTTCCAAAATGGCAGCAACTGCTACTTTTGCTATTGAATCAGTAACACATTTGCTGAAATTCCAAATCAAAAAATCCTACTTAATCCCTTCCTTTTCATCATAGACAACCAAAAGGAAATGGATTACTCTAGACATTGAATCCATGTGCAAATCATCTCAAAGTTTTCATTACTGTCTTTCAGAAACCCCATTTAATCCATGATCAACAATTTGAAATTGGCTTGACTTGAGAAACAATGTTACCCAATTAGGATTTTGATCTTGAACCGCTAAGGTGATATGATCACCTATACTTCCTGCACACCATTAATTGGCATTCAGGAAGGTTAGGCGATCCTTAAAAAGCAATTGAATCATTGCTAGAGCCTTAAATCAGTGCTACTGATTTTCCTTGGTTCTAGCTATCATTAAAGAGCACAACGCAGAATCTGAGATATAAATTGGGCATAAACACTATCCTCGCCATTAGTCTGATTAAACAAATATTTGCTCAATTTGATCATTTAAAATCTGATTAAAACATAATTGCATCAGAAAAATCCTCATTCAATCTCAAAACTTAAATCAGATTCAAACGACCAATTAAGCACAAATCAAAGCCCAGTGAGGGTGGTTGTGACTTAATGATATGGATGAAATCACCCTCAAGTGATTTTAGTGTGTTTTAGAACTAAAAGCCACAAAACCTCAGATCTAAATCAGCTAACATGGATGGAGTGATCAGGCGGCTGAAACCATATGTAGAATAGTGAATGTGGATCGTGAGGTGAAGGGGAAGATATATGAACATGCGGATGGCAGTGGATTTGTCTCCTCTGATCTGAATTGATCAGAGGAGGTGAGGAATTATCCTAATCTACTCCTAAACTAAACCACAATATCCATGAATCAAGGTATCTGATCTACTCCTAAGCTAATCTAAACTACACTAACTAATACTAAAACTAATCTAGAAAGCAGGAAATCGTAATCTAATTAGACGAACGGAACCTGTGGATCCAAAGCCAACGAATGAGGAGGAAGAAGGGTGGGAGGTCTCCAGCGAGTGAAGAACCCACAAGCGGAGCTCCAGGGTCGTCTCCTTGTGTTATGAGATCCAACTTGACGAGGAGAAATTGTGGAAGAAAAACCACGCCTCTGTCACAGGCGTGGTGAGTGAAGGGGTTAGGAGTTGCTGGAGAGGGAAGAAAGGATCAACTTAAGGAAGTAGGAGGGGAGTCGATGGCGTGCGCACGAGCTCAAGGAGGAGCTTAAGTTGCTGAAACAGTGAATCCAAACACATGCAAGGATCGTAAATGCATAGTGACCTTTGTGAGTGCATGGATTCAATTTACAATGCATAGTGACCTTTGTGATATTTTCATTTCATTCAAGGAGCTTCCTATAATTTTGATCGGAAAAAATTTAAAAAGAAAGAGACATAGGGTCATGTTTGCAATTTTTAACACTTAAGAGGGCTTAGATACAATTTTTATAGTAGCTGCTACATTGCATATGGACTTTTGTGTTATTTTCATTTTATTTAAGAAACTTTCTACAATTTTGATCGGAAAAAAAATTAGAAAGGAAGAGACATTAGGTCTTATTTGTAATTTTTAACATTTATGAGGGCTTGGATGTAATTTTTCTCATCAAATGCAACTTCGGTCATTTATAACATCCATAGGAACCTTTGTGCTATTTGAATTTCATTCAAGGAGGTTCTTGCATTTTGATCAGAAAAAAATTTAGAAAAGAAAAAGGTATAGGGTCTTTTTTGCAATTTTTAGCATACATGAGGGCCTGGATGCAATGGTTGTAGTAGCTACTACAGTTCATAGGGACCTCTATGCTATTTTTTCTCATTTAAGGAGCTTCCTACAATTTTGTGTAGGGAAAAGTTATAAAAAGTAGTGTAGGGGCTTATGTGCAATTTCTAGAACTTGTGAGGACTTGGATATAATTTTCACATCACATTATGCATAGGGACCTCCGTACTATTTTCATTTCATTCAAGAAACTCCTTACAATTTCAATTGTAGATAAATTGAAAAATAAAAATGCTTACATGAAATTTTCACACCACAAGGAAACAGGACTAAAGCCATGTCGAATTACTTTAAAGAAAGAGATATATAGGAACTCACATGCAATTCTTAGAATTCATAAATTCTTACATGTAATGTTGACACCACAAAGTCAACAGCCGCACAGTTACAGTACCATAAACAGTACCCTAACCACGTCATATTAGTTATATTACTGATTTTTAGCATGGACTTTCCCGCAGAGAAAAAATTAAAATTATATCAAAACATTACTTAGTGCTTAAGGAATTACTGTAGTAAGAATAAATCAAAAAATAAAGAAACATATATTATAATGTACTGTAATTTCAATCTATGTGTTTTAAATTTTTATTGATTAAAAATTAAAATTTTAATAATTTTATAGATTGTATTATAGGAATTGATACTGTACTTTTTGTATAAAAGAAATAAATTTTCTTATAAATTAAGATATTTATTTCTATTACAAGATAAATGTATTATGTAGTAGGGATATATAGTAGTGATAAATATATTATTTATCTTTATAATTATTTATTCCTATACTTTTATAGAAGTATCTCTATAATTATTAAGAAGATTATATTATTGTAAGTAATATATAAGTAACTATCAATCCAAGAATGAAATCACCAAAAATACTAAATTGAATACCTATATTACAAGTAACTATAAATCCTAGAATGAAATCACCAAAAATACTAAATTAAATACTTATATTATAAATAACTATCATGAAATCACCAAAAATACTAAATTTAATACATATTATAACTAACTGAATAAAATCATCAAAAGTAGTAAATTAAATACTTATATTATAAGTAACTATCAATCCTACGATAAAATCACAAAAATCACTAAATTTGTATGGGAGACAAAGTGTTGAACCTGCCTTGCCGCAATACCAAAGCACTTGAATAGCATTACATTTCTTCAATATTTAGCTAAATAATTATTTACTGTTGCAAAAAATTAATTCACAGAAAATGAAACAGCGTGACAGTGATAGTTACAGTGTCCTATCCACGCTTCATTAGATATAGAGATAGAGATAGCCTATATGAAAAATATATAAATTTAAAGCGACCCACGGCCTTCTTTGCATTCTGATTCTTTTTCTAAACGATGCTTGCACATTTACGATCCTTGCTTCTAGCAACGTTATATTTTCAGCCACTATTTGTTTAGAATATGAATTTTCGCTTATCTTGGGTTCTTATTTTCATTTAAATAGTGAATCTATAAGTAAAAGTTTAAGTTAGCTAGGTACGATTTCTACACATGTTTATCTCCGTTAGTCCTAATCATGGTCTGCGAGCATCACCAACCTGACCTACTCAACCCATAAAAGGATCAAAACTGGGCTTTGATTTTCTTCTCATGACCCAATTCAGCTCATCCAGATAATTGACTTGATTTTAGATAAGCAAGACTAGGTCTTCAATTTATGACCAAACTACAAATCAATAAAATTAAAAATATGTACTTTAGGTATTTGATAATTACCTCCTCCTCTTTTCCAATTTATTATATATGCTCCCTCCAAATTATACCCCCTCTTCCCTAATTGTTTCATTCCAACCATTCTTCTTCCACTCTACAGCATACTAGTCAATGTTCATCGCACATTGCTTACAGAGATTATTCTTGTCTTATTTGATCTTTTCTTGAAGTAAATAGATAAATCAATTTTTAAATAATTCTTTTGGATACATCACTGCAGTGACTACTATCAAAAATAAAAATTCAAAATCCAAAAATTTGATTGAAATTTGTAATCATATCAGGAATACAACTTCAAATGTAAATTAAACATTATGTTATTTATTCAGTTTCAATATCGAATATATCTTCTTTTCCTTTACCGTTGGTCTTATTGATAAATTATAATTAAATTAGGCTATTTAAATAAGCTATCTTAAGTATTCAATCTTAAATAGGAAGTAATCAATTATGCATTTGGAACTTTTTAAAACAAAATTACTTTGAAAGTCGTTAGGTTTTTTTTTTTTTTGTGACTCAGACTCAATTAAGCAAACTGAAGAAGAATCGAAAGTAGTGAAGGTTTAAGGTTGGTGCAAAGGAAGGGAAGGGGTAAAAGAAATAGTAACGAGAACAGAGTTTTTTTTTTAAAAACAAAAATAAAATAAAGAGCATTAGAGAGAAGCAAATCAAACCAGCAACTTCCACTGGTGTTCGGGGTTTTAGGTGGGTGGGGGAATTGGACACTTGTCGCAATGAGAAGAGTGCCCTATTTTTGTATATGTAATAGATATTCTGTCATGTAGATTATGTATAGTCACTGATATTTGATGTTTCGTATAATTATTTCTAAAATTTTATATATTGCAGAACTTTTTATTGGATGTAAAATAGAATTTATCATGTTCCTTTTATCTATATCCATATCCTTTGTTATCTGTATCCTTATCCATATTTGTATTTAGGGTGATTTAGAATTGACTCATTGATCAACCCATGTACTGGTTTGAACTTTCAATTACATTTTAATAACCTATCAAACCCTCATTTTGTTACTAATAAAATGAATAAAAGTTTGATTAAGGCCATTTTCTTTTACTGTGTCTTACTGGATTATTTTCCCCCACTTTGGGCATGAACAAAGGGGAGCTAGGGGTTCTTTTCCAATGACAAAATTTGAAGGAGCCAAAGTTTAACATCTATTTTTGGGTGGAGAGGCATAATTGTTATTTGGGTGAGGAGTATAAAACCCCCTAACCCTTAAGTAGTGGCAACTCTATTGACTAAATTCCCACTGCCACCTCCATCACCTTCTTCCTCTCCTCATCTCTTGCGAAACCCACCAATGGCCAAACCCTCCGGCCCCCCTTGTTGTTGCCACAGCCCCTCCAATCACAATGGGCACCGCACCAGCTCGTCCTTCCTGCCTGTGGTGGCGAGAACTGCCTCCTTCACCAACCACTCATCCATCTCCTCTCCTTCCTCCACAGACCCCTCTCCTTGCACTCCCCCTCTTCTCTTATGTAGCAACAGGAGGAGAAGAAATCAAAGTTCCATTGAAGCCAACTACAGGTGGACACCTCTTTCCTCTTCCTTTTGTCTTTTCCTTTACTAATTTTTTAGAGATTTTGGTGTTTTGAAGGGAATTCAGGGGAAAAGAGTATGAGAGGAAAGGTGGCACCTTGTGCTAAGCGATTTACCATATTTGCTGTTATTACTCTCTATCTTTTTAGGAAGAGCGGATTTGATGATTGGGTCCCACCAACTGAGTAAACTCAATTAGACCTAGGAAAGTTCCTACAGGATCTTGAGGTCTACACTGTAGGGGATGAATAGTGTACAATATAATAGTTTATCAAACCACAAAATGAGACAAAGTACACTTGATTTATAGTGAAAACTCTTTCAGGTGAAAACCACTATAAGCTTCTCAGCTTAGGATCCTATCAACTAGGTGAATGCTAATCAATCCACTATCGCACCACTTGAATGACTAAGCAAAGGTTAGTCAATTTATTATTGCACCGCTTGAATAAAGGCAGAAGAACCTCTTATAACTACTTCTCTTGTACGTACTAAGAGAAGTAAAAAACAAACTTGGGTATCTCAACAAATTGGGTCGCAATCAAATAAAATGGAAGATATAAAAAATAATACAGAATGCAAGCTTATGGAACCTCAAAAGTAAATTTCCAAATCGAGTTTTCTGGAGGCATGGAAAATGTCGTGCTTTGAAAGATGAACATTGGAGAGGGTGCGAAAGCATAAGAGCATTTTGAAAGAATGAGAGACAATGAGTGAAAGCTCTTCTTTTGTACTAGATATTGCTTTGTTTGTTGTGTTGTGAAAAGGCTAATGTTGAGGCTTATTTATAGGTGTAACTGGGTTAAAATAGGAAACTTAGTAAATATCTTTCGGGCAAAATTGGTTAATCAATTGAAGTTATTGGTCAAATAATTTGACTTTTGACTAATTAATTACTATGGTTGATCGATCAATTATTGATTGATTAAAAGTAGATTTTGATTAATCTTTTTGTGTGAAAAATAAAGTTACCTCTTAGGTCGTTTGATCAATCAATTTGGTTATTGGTTGATCAATTTGATAATTAATCGATCAATCTGGTAATTTTGGTCAATCAATTATGTTTAATTATTTGTTGCAGTGTGTTTTAAATCAAATATTTAACAACTAAGTTTTACGAAATATTACTTTAAGGTTCCCTATGAATAGTTCTAGACTCTAATCGATTGAATAAAAGTTACATAAAATTGGACACAAGAGTCTTTTTGCTTGAATCCTTGCAAGTGCATAACTTGCTTCTTAATTGCAATTGGATCTTGAACTTCTTTGTTAATTAGAATTGGATCCTTAAATGTTAGTCCGATAAAGTATAATTTTGCTTAATCAAAATAAACATCTTAACATCTCGAGCCGTCAAGTACGAAACATCATTCAAGTATAGGATTGCAGTCACCCAATATATAATTATAAAACATCAATATCCAAACAGTACTTCATTAAGCATTAAATAATGATGAGTGTTGACCAAAAGTAAATAAGAGTTCACAACTAGAAAATGGAAGGGAAAGAGTAACTAGAGTATCAAAGTACATCCACAAGAAAACTTGAATGAAATACTACGTAAATTAGAGGAACTACTGCCTGTACAAACCGTCTCCTAGTGCTGTGCTAAGTCCTACACCAAAAGCACCAACCGCAATCACTACACCTAGCTGCTCAGTGACACTTGAGTATGGACTCCAAAGAAATACATCAACAAACGTTGAGTAGGGTAGAACTAAACAAAGTGGTATAAAAATGAACTATAGTGTAAAAGATAGGTACTATTCACATATTAATCTATTTATCAACCATTGTTCATTATTTAAGAGTTCATTTATTATTATACCATTGCCCATTTAATTACAATCGTGATGATCTCAATCAACGTCTTCAGGCATAAAACTATTTCAATGCGATGTCTCGAGAAGTACAACTGGTATAAACCACTTTCTTGACCAAGAGAGTGCCTCATACTTGTTCCACATTAAGTCTATCACCCTGGGTCATTACGAGGAGTGGTGGTTACATCGTGTGGCGTGAACACGTTCTAACTAGACATGCTAAACCACAGATAGCCATTCATCCGCTCACCAGTCAAGGAAAGTATGTACAAACCAACTCCAACCCTTGAGCCATGCATCCTGCTATCTCAGTTGGTTGTAAAGCCTATCTATGAGTCGCAAGGGAGGTAGCAATGAAGGGAATCGTTCTAAATGACCCCATGGCATCGTGGAAGTGTGAAGAACACGAAGAACGTGTAGAAGGCATTTCAAAATTTTTTGTAAACTTGATCAAATTGATGCCATAAAAATGATAAAGCAATTGGAAAGAATGCCTAAAATCTAGAACCACACGGGAGGAACTAATTTCCTCCCATTCCAAGATCCCATGAGAAAGAGGAATTACCTTGAGGTGGCGTAGAACAACACCTCATGTGGTGGTGCCACTTCAAATAAATCCCATGAGACCATGCAAGCTCCTCCTCGATGGGTAGATGAAGTCCTCGTGTCATGGAAGATTGACTCCACCAGAAGATCTGCGAATGCCTTCGTGAATTAAGACGATGACTGCCTTTGAAAACTACCAATTAGATCTCAGAATAGAGTTCTGATATCTACTATAGCTGATATAGTAATAATTGGTCGACGCCTAGTTGACCAGCCACCAAGAGTTGCGGGGGGTTAGGAAGATTATGTAGGGCATTGCAGCGTACCCTTCAGAGAGCGGGCGACTAGTTCAGCCACCAATTAATCGACTTGAGCATAGGGCCTTGACCAATAATTTATTGGTCAGCTAGCTTGTACTGCGACTGAGGTGTTGCTGACTCCTCTTCTTTCTGCCGCTGGTTGGAGGTGATTTGGGTGGATTTTCTCTTCAATCAACAACTTGATTGATTTGGAATTGTGCTATTAGGATTTTCCTTTAGGAGATATTTATAGGGATTTAATTTCTATTCCTAAATTGATGGGATTCATTCGATCTCCATCTAATGGATGGGATGTAATCCTATCTGATTTTTGCATCGTTGGCCCAAAATAATTTTTTGGAATAGTATCTAAACTTAAATTAATTGTAATTCAATACTTGAATTTTCTACCTAATTAAATTAGATGCAATTAATTGCCAAAATAAATGTAACTTAACTTTTTAGGCTACATTTAATTTACTCTACAAATAGGAACCCATCAATATCATTATTGGTTTCATCACTCCAATGATGACCCATACGACAGGTGAAAATTTTAGCACCATTCCCCCCAAGTATTCCAAATATTTGTGAATCTTTCACAATTGGAGAAAAATATTATCCTGAGGTTTAATCCCATTAAACAGCAGTCATTCTTCCATGGATAATATTATTCTTGATATCTCCATGTATTATTGGGACAAGAAATAAAATTAGAACCTTTCCCAAAGGTCTATTTTCTTCTATTCTTGCCTTAAGTTTGATTAGGATTTTACGACTACATGTGGAATTTGTCATCCCAATATGCACAAAGTGAGCTTATGCCTCCAATCAATTTATACACCTATGTAGCATATTTGTACGATCCTTTCAAGAGATCATCTACCTCTTGTCCCTTCCCATACACACCAGCTTTCCAGTATCAACGCCAAGGTAGGTGCATCAACTTATTGGCTTACCAAATGTATGTGTTCATGAACAAAGACACATATCCATCTTAGGTCTAAGAATATGCCTTCTCCATGATAGCATCAGAGAAGGACTTCCGTTATCTCTTATTTTATCAGGCTAACTCCTTAACTCGACCTGCATGATAATTCTCAAATTTCCATTCAAGAACATCAATCAGGCGATGACCTCTAGAGAAGGTTACCATCCTAACTAACAACATATAATTGAATCAGATGATTTCTTGATGTGTTATTGAATCGTCTAAACTGTTTAGATTTTTGAATTAATACACATCGGGTTATTGATCTGGCCAAGTACATAACCCTAATCGTATAAAGGGACCCAAGTTATTTAACAAGAAAATAATCGAATTCTTTTATTTAGAAGAAAATGTATTTGTATTGCAAAAATTCGGATGGCTTGCTTAGGGCATACAAAATACAAGTAACTCCCTGACCTGCCTAACTTGTTGTTAGGAGAAATCGTAGCCCGCATTTTTGATAAAAGCGTCGTAGTATAGTTGCGAAATACGATCCAACAAAGATATTATTTTGTAAAAATAACGAGACTTTGAGTCTCGGTCGTTCGTCTCTGGGAGGTGTTGCTTTTACTTTTGAAATCGATCTTATCTAGCTCTACTTTATTTAGAATTGTTGGTGCTAGAGCACCATGATCATTTGTTTTGATGATAACAAAACATATGTTGTTTAATATTTGCACTTGGAGTATTAGATTTCAGGTCAATTGCAAATGTAGATGTGTTTAGACGGAATTCGAGCTCGCATCCAGGATGGATTGGAAGAGCCTGATGGAGAACAGAGGGGATTCGCAAGGAGCGATAGATTGAAGATGGAAGGACAAGAAGAATAGGATAGAATTTTTTTTATTCCTTTCATGTACATTTGTCGTTATTTTCTTGCTCTTTATTTCCTTAGAAAATTATGTTAAAGAGCCTCAAAGTACCCTAACAGTAGTCCTAGGAACACCAGCACAACCCTAGGATACTTAGGTTTTCTGTAGAGAACTTAGAAAACCAATATAGGGTTTAAACAGCATTTCCAGATGTCTAATTCCCAAATCAGACGTCTGATAAAGTGTTTTAAGACGTCTGACTGTTGATTTAGATGTCTGATAACATTTAGGCTGGACATTGTAAGTTCTGTCTGATGAAATCAGACGTCCAGACCTTAGACCAGACGTCTTAGGAGACGTCTGATGACTTTGCCAGACGTCCAATTAGTGGACTGTTGGCTCTCTTAGCAAACACTGGAGGATATGACCGTTAGAGCCTTATCAAACGTCCTTAAGCCCTTCCAGACATCTGATAATTGATCGTTTTGCCTCGACTGACCCGAAAATCTCTTCTCAGAGATTTTCTAGCCGTTGTAAATCCATTCCCACGAAAAAGTAGATTTCCAGACGTCCATACACAGTGCCAGACGTCCTGTATGTCGTCTGATGGACTTGTGCTAGAACCCTGTTTAGATCTGATTCTAGTCAGGAAGAGACCCACCCAAAATCAGACGTCTGACCTTGAAATCAGACGTCTTAAAGTGAACTTCCAGACGTATGATGGCAGAATTAGACGTCTGATTAGTCTGTCAGTGTAATGATTGTTCCTGATTTCGGGCTGATTCACTTGGGCTTTGCACCCAACGGCTATGGAACCTTTCCTAAACCTTCCAAAGCCTTCCTAAGGCCTCTATAAATAGAGGGGAACCTCTTGCACACCAATAGACACCAAGATACACCTAGCTACACACTTTCACACTCTTTTGTGTCCAAAAAGACTCTCTTGCTCTCCAAGCTCTAATTCTTCATCTTGAGAGCATCAAGCTTTGCACACCCGCTCTCCCGCCGAAGTTCACGAGAGCGACATAGCGCCGTCGTGTTGTTCACGCATCCGCGTCGCCGACGCAGTCCTTTCAAAGGGGAGTTTCCTAATTCCTATAGAAGCTAGGCTTAAATTTACTTTGTTGGCTCTATAGGATTTCTATTTTATCTTTGTTATTTGGTTGGGTATTCGCTTTGCGAATTCCCGTCTCCTTCGTGGGACAAAATCCTTCTCGTGGAGAGAAGGGGTTGAGGAACGCTACCCTCGCACTTGTAGCGTGGGTGTAATTGAGGTTGAATCACCCTCATTTAAAGTGATTCGTTTAGTGGATTTTGATCAACTTGATTGATCGGAAAATCCTAACTCGAGAGGGTTAGGTGGTGGTTTTCACCCGATTTTGGTTTCCACCTAAAAATACTTGAGTACTTGTGTGATTGTCTATTTTGTGAGATTGTTTATATTTATTTCCGTAATTATTACGTCACCCCCTCCTAGTAGGGAATTTCAAGAATTGCATATCGGTTCGTGATTATTACGTATTTAAGTACGACATGCTTAGTTGCAGAATGGATAGACAATTAAGAAAGGCAACTTGAATCATGCAAATATGATAGTAATAAATAAGCTCATTGTGATTTCATAACATGGAGACAGATATATATATAAAACATTTTTTTTATTCATTCAGTGAGAGAGTTGTTTGCAACAGAACTATAGATGAAAGCTTATACATAAATGCTTGAAACGGAAATCTAGCTACCAGAAAATGACTGCATACAAGAATCAATGGGGGGATTTCTCATGCATCATTGGGGGAGAAGTTAAGACTACGCTACTAAGCGGTAATAAAAGCAGTAAATATATGAAAAGCTAAGCTACTAATCTAGCAGAAGGAAGGGCATTTGGAGGTGGTCTCTGATGGCCTTTGAGTGGCTGAGAGAAGGAGGGGCGGCCAATGGAGCTTAGGCCGGCCCTTGGAGAGAGGTTGGGAAGCTGATCTAGCTTCCTGGTGTGGAGATGGTGGCCTCCATGGTAGTGCTCAACTCGTGGAGGTGGAGTGGAGATGGGAGTGGCTAGCCTAAGTGGAATGAATGCCAAGGAAGTGAATGGGTGCAAATGGCCACCCATTGGGTCTTTTTATAGACCTAAGGGAAGCTCTCTAGAGAATTATGGAATTCTCTAGAGAGGCCTATGGTGGGAGCTAGTGGGAGAGTGAGGGAGAGAGGGTGGATGGTGGCTTTTAGATCCACCAAATGTGGATCTAAAAATTGAATGGCTCTTGGTTGCTATTTTTGGCACCCAAGGCAACCACACATGGTAGAGAGTTCTAGAGAACTCTAGGTTAGATATTTTCGTGTGGATGGTATGTGTGGGTGTGTGTGGGTCAAAACTTAGGTGGCTAGGTTGATTAGGTTAGGTTCTAGTGGGTTTAGGTCATGGTATGTCTCAAATTAGGGTTATAAACCCTAATTCACTAAAGTAAAGTTCAATTAAACTTAATATAAGTTTAATTGGGTGTGTGGAAACTTAATTGAGAGTAAAATAACTCAATTAATTTAGGTCTAGGTCAATTGGACTCTCACTGAGTTCAATTGGACAGTGTGTGCTGAGATCAGGGTTTAATTGGACTCGATGAGTCCAATTGAATAGGCTGATGGAATTGACTAAGATCAAAGTCAATTAGGTTTAGTGAGGACCTAATTAGGTCCTTGAGAGGTCTAGAGGTGATGTACTAGGGTTAAGGCACCTTAATTTAGGTTCCTATGGGGTTGGAATTGGGTTCAGGGACCTAGAGATCCAAGATCAAGGCTTAAATCTCAAAACAGGAATTGGAGAGCAGTATCAGACGTTTAATAATAGAATCAGATGTCTTATATTCAAAAATCAGAAGTCCAGACTTGTTGTCTGGACGTCCAATTAGAGTCAGGAAGGATTTCGGGTTCTGTTTTGGGTATTCTGCAGAAATTGGACGTCTGACAAAGTGTATGGACGTCCAATAACACTGTAGAAGTGGGTTTGAAGTGTGCGGGAGATGGCTAAGGGTCCTGGACATCCTATACCTTATCTAGATGTCCAGATAAGGGTTGGAACTAGGGTTTTAGGGCTTCCTAGGGTCTTGTGACCTAATCTAAGGGTGGCTAAGGCTTGGGGAGGTCTCTAGGCTATCCTAGGGCTAGGATGGACCTAAGCTCTTCACATTTTACTGCTTTATTTCTACTTAATAGAATAGAAAACCTTTAACCCCCTTACATTATTATTCCTACAGCTAAACTAGGCCTTCTGCTCCAGCTCTGCTACAACTCCCGTTATTTCAGATCCAGCTTCAGATCCTGCTCCAGATCCAGCTCTAGATCTGCTTATTGCCTGCAATCAATATAATGCACTTAATCAGCACATTATAACATTATTTCATGCATAACTAAAGAAGGGCAGTAAAGATGCAGATAATGCATATGTATGCATGAATAGCTCTAACTTATGCTAAGTCCTAGCTTAATCTAGGTCAACTAAGACCTATGATTGCTGCGCAATTATACCCCCATGCCTAAATCTTGCTAGTCCCTAGCAAATGCAAGACTAAATTATTTACAGCAAGGGTCCCTAAGGGACTGATTATTTTATCAAGTGTATGCCTCGAGATTTTTCTCCTTTTTGTTTTCATCTTATATTCTAGAAATCCAGACAAATGTGAAAGTGCAGCTACGTAGCTTTTGCAACGGATTCGAGTGAAAAACTGATTCACCTCTAAAGCCTGTACTCGACCCCTAGTAAAATTCTAGCAGGATAGGCGGTCTTCTTCCCTCGGGGTATTCAAAATATTCTATGAATTTCACCCCAGCTTTGGGCTTAGGTAGAGAATCTCTAAAAGAAAGGATTATATATTTGGTGGCTCATTCTCACTGGTGCTACATAAAGACTAGTACTACAGAATCCAGATTCCTGGATTACTAAGTAACTCAACTTAGAGAAAGACGAGAAAAACTATGCTCTCTTTGATTCCTTTGTATTCATTCTCTCCTACTCTTTTTCTTTCTTTTTCTTAGAGCTCACAACCTCACCAGATTCACACATAGGATCTGTATTTGGTGGTCTCACTAGGCATTAACACTTTAATTGAGTTCTCATAACCCTAACACTAAGTCGAGATTCCTCAGCCAGTATTCGGGCAGTCAGAAACACAAGAAAAATAGGTTAAGGCCAAATTTGGTGAAGCTCAATTTTATTTGGTGATATTGCCTCGATAAACACTAAATATTCATTCTTTTCTTCTTTTTTTTCTTTTTCTATTTTTTTTTTTCAATTTTTCTTTCTTTTCATCATTCTTTTTCTTTTTCTTTTTCTCTTTTTTTTTTCAACATCACACAACTAGCATACATCCATGAACTTTATTGAGGAGGCATTATTAGGGATTGGTGGTACTCAAGAGACATTGGGTGGCTTATTTGGTGGAAGTGCCTACTCACGGCACCGGGAAAGATGGATAGGACGGTGTATTTCTGACCTTGACATCAATACCCTCCTTCAGCCGAGGATTTCGTAAAGAATGGTCGTAACCATCCACCTTAGCCCTAGTTTTATGAAAACTCGCTCTCCGCGTATTTGCCTTATTTGGTGGCTCTCAAAATTCACTCAAAATGTATACGTAGGAACCGAGAGCGGAAACTATGCCTAATCTCAGAGTATCATCACCTAATTATCTAGGATTCCAGATTTCTCGCGCTATTCTTAGAGCACCAATACACTCTACTCTCATCTCACACTATTTCGTGGATTTTTAGAGGAAAATCTGCCTGACTCCCAAAACACTGTCCAAGGGTTCAGGAAAAGAAGCACTGCTTCTTCTTGACAGACTGAAGACGTTTATTAGCCTTCACCATGAATCCATTGCAAATTCTATGTGTGTGTGAAAAGTTGTACTGGATTCCAGATTATAAGAATCAACTCAAGGATAAAATCCCTAATGAATTCTCTTAATAAAATAATCTTATTCATGAATGCAATATCTATATATGCTATAAACATGTAACCTCATATAATTTGTACTTCATGAATTTCCCGTATCGGGTTACAACCAGCTTGACCCTAAATTTAGAACAAAAGGTGAGCGGGTGAGTCAGAAGTGGCTATTGCGAACAATTTCTAGCTTCAATGTGAGCATTGGAGGTGGAGTCAGTTGTTCTTTTATTTAAGGTCCTAAAGTATGTTTTACATGCAGCTCCAAGGTTTTCCTAAGTGTTGGCAAAAAAATTTTTAGTTTTTCTGTATCTACCCCCCCATGCCTAAGTTCTTGCATGCCCTCATGCATGAATGTAAAAGAAAATAAATTCGACAGAGGATGAGTGGGTAGAAGTCACCCGGAATTGCTCTTGAAACTATACATTCAGCACCGGCCAACCTGTTAGCGTGCAATATACAAAAAGGAAATATGCTACAAGAAAAATATGCTATGTATAAAAATGGTTATATATAAATGATGGTGGAATGTGGAGTGAATGGTATCTATACGTGCTGAGTTTAACGCCTCCAGCTGGGCAAGCACTCAATCAGATGTGTCATTTCTAGCATAGGAGCCGGCTAAGATTAAGCGAAAGATGTGCTCATATGCTCCTAAGATCAGTGGTCCGGAGATGCAAACCAGCTGATTGTGCACCCCTACTCCAAAATGTCTAGTTATAAGAAAGTGTGGAGTGGGTACGGGCTTCAATTTGATCACGGGTGGGTTTGAGTCAAAAATGGGAGTGGGAGGAGAAAACTCGAAGGTGGGAATCTGCTGATCCGTGTGCACGTGAATTCCCGCTGAGTCGCTCCCTGTGAAATCGGTTGTGACTGCGTTAACGGGAAACCCATTAGCTATAGTCACGTCTTCCTGCAATAACAGGGGCGATTCAGTAATATATGGATCAAGATAGCTGGATTTAGGGGTGCTGTGGTCAGAAGCACACCCCAAACAATCAGATCCTCGGGGAGATATGTGTAATGCAGTGGTTTCAATCCCGTGTGGATCGAGGTTCGAGAACCCTGATAGTGTAGATGAATGAGACATTGGGTCATCACAAAGGAGCCCAATGTTACCACAGTAAGCCGAATCTTCGTCATTACCATCCTCCTCTATTCGATCACAGTCAAAATTCTTTGCTGCCCTGAATATGTCTAGTCGAAGTCGCTCATTGCCTAGGGCAATCTTCATACACCCGGATGCACAATCGATGTTTGCTCGGGTTGTCGCCAGAAATGGATGACCCAAAATAATTGGTGCATCTCGGAGATTAAGAGGAACTTCCATATCGAGAACGAAAAAATCTGCGGGAAAGCAGAACCCGCGGACTTTCACGATCACGTTCTCAACCACCCCCCTCAGTGTTTTGACTGTTCTATCAGCCAGCTGAATCGTAACCAAGGTGGGTTTCAACTCCCCAAATCGAAATCGATCAAATACGGCGGTGGGAGTTAAGTTGATGGATGAACCCAAGTCTAAAAGGGCCCGATCAAATGGAGAATCCTGCAAGAAGCAGGATATGAGTGGGGTACTAGGGTCTTTCTTCTTCGGTGGTAGGTCAACTAGAATCACGGAGCTAGCCTCTTTCGACAGTACCACCTGTTGTCCAATTCTCGGCTGTAGCTTCGGGGTACAATAGTCCTTGAAGAACCTAACGACAGCGGGAATGTGATCGATAGCTTCGAGAAGGGGGACCTGAATATGTACTTCCTTAAACATCGATTTTAGGTCCTCGAAATTTCGTGTGTCCTTTTTCCGTACTGCATTTCGTGTCAGAGCCTCAGGAAAAGGGATGGGAATCTCAGGGTTGAGTGGTCTCTTACCCTTATCTACCGTAGGTGGCTCCTGAGATGATGGAGTCAAATCTGCCTACGGTGACGGGTGGGAAAAATCAGAACCCGCTTGCCTAGGTGGTGGGTCGAATGTCTTCCTTTCACTCCGCAATGAGACAGCGTGTGCGTCGGCTTGCTGTCCATGAGGTGGTGGGTGAACGGATGGGGTAGAATACGTGGGATTCTGCAAAGGCAGCTGGCCTTGCGCGTAACCGGGTGGTGCAGGAGGCGCTTGTAGTATGGCGTGTGCCTATCCTTGCGGTGCCTGAAACCTAGGCGGGGTGCCCTGGTTCTGCACATATCAAGGATTTGGGACGAGTTGGGAGGGCAAGGCTCCCTGAGTCCTATGCTCCTGCAACAGCTGGTTTTGCGTATTTTGTATGGTCTGAATCTGATCAGCCATCGCCCTCATTATCTGCAAGCTATCTTGTGTAGACTTCCTCATCGATTCTTGCAGCTCCTCTTTCAGTGCCTCCAAAGGGTCGGCCTGCTTTGGAGGGTGGTTGGCAGCTTGGTGCAGCGGCTGGTATAACGAGCGGGGTTGCTGCTGCTGAGGCGGGAATGGCTGCTGCCTAGGATACATGTTTTGCGCATTCCCGTATTGCCTGGTCTGGTAGTGTGGATCTTGATGTGGTCTCTGTGAATTACTAGACCAGGAGAAGTTCGGATGCTGGCGCCAACTAGGGTTATACGTCTCCGAGTACGGGTTATTACACCCGTATCCTTGGATAGCGCTGACATCCTCGTAGGTCGAAGATATCTGAGACGTATATCCGTCAAGGGGATACGCATTATAATCTGCGGGAGGTGTGTAACCCTGGTCGTAAGGTGCTAGATCTGGATTATTCACGGGATCCTGATATGCGGGATCTCATAAATACGGAGAAGATGCATCCCGAGTGAGTAGATTAACTCGAGCAGGTGGGACTCAGGGTTCATAGGAGGATCTTGCGGTGGCAGAGCTTGAGTCGGATTGACCTTGACTGATCTGGTCAATCTTCTTCTCAATTAGGTTTATTCTATCCAGCTGCTTGACGATGATATCCATGTCGACTCGAATAGAATCGGTGTGAGCCTCGTGGACACCAACCCGCTACTGACCAGGCCGCTGGAATTGGTTCATAGATGCGGCTTTCATCGAGTTCTCCGCTAATGATTCGAACAACTTAAATGCATTGTTCTTGTCTTTTACGAGAAAATTCCCGCCGCTAGATGCATCGGCCAAATACCGATGTGTGTCATCCAGCCCATGGTAAAAAATCTGGGCTAAGTGCCATCTGGGTATACCATGATGCGGGCATTTCCGGAGGTCGTGAAATCTATCCCATGCTTCATGTAATTTCTCCCCAGCTCCCTGGGAGAAAGTCGTGATTGCGCATCTCATTGCATTTATTTGACCGATTGGGAAGAACTTTTGCAGGAATTCATGTCGTAATTCCGGCCAGGTTCCAATTGGCTTCCCAATAGTCTTGAACCAGTATGAAGCTTTGTCCCTCAACGAGAACGGGAAAAGCTTCATCAGAACGATCCTAAGATCAATATTCCTGGGTCGAATCGTTTCAGCAAGTCGACTCAGGTCCTCAAGGTGTTGGAACGGATCTTCACTTGAGTTCCCGTAGAAATGAGTGCTGATCAACCCAATTACATTGGGCTTGAGTGCAAACGCGTCTCCTCCTGCGGGAATTCTGACTAGCAGTGCGACGATAGGTGCGGCTGGGTCGTAAAAATCCCGCAGTTGTTCTCCTCGTGGCGGGTGCTGCATCCTGTCAAGCGCTGCCAGAATACGATCCATGCTCTGTTGATGCCGCTCCTCAGATTCGACGACCCGGGCTTCCAGACGAGCCATCGAGTCCAGATTCTCAATGTCCTGACCCGGTCTAGGTCCATGTCTAGGATTTTCCATGGTGGCTCTTGGAGTAGAAGAAATGGGGGGAGAAGATGGTCCGGGCGAGGTGACTCGCCTCCTTGGGAGTGGCTCCCAAGGTCCACTGTAAGGATTGAACAAGACCGATGCCATAGTGAAGACGCTGACGAGTAGCAAGGATTGAACAAGTTATCCCAGCATTCATTAATTCCTAACAAACCCGTCCTTACCAACTTTAATATGAAAATTTTCGGATAACTAAATTATAACATCAACAATCCATGCCTCATTTTTTAGTCCAACAGTATGTATCATTAATTAGAATGGTTTCTAATTATAGCATTCCAAAATCAATTCATTATTCCCATTAGGGTTTCTTGGCTAATTATTTGGAAGGCACTATATTTTAAGTAGCACATGATATCCAGATCATTACTTAATATTCATCCATGATCTATTAAAGTCTAACATGCATTTAACATGTGTCATCAGATCTGTATTTATTCATTAATAGTTAAAATATCCAATCCTATTATCAAGGTTAATTACTTGCCTTAGTCCGATTATTCATTAATCACACCTCATCGATTAAGTGGCAACCACAACATTATTATTAAGAAATAAGAAACTTATAATTCCAAACTTCCATTGGTGATATCAAAAAGGAAACAATCAGATTTTTTAGACAGTCCACTAGATCCTTAAGAAGAGGACAATGGAGGATGACATCTTTAGATCTACTAAGAGTTGGGAATGTGGAGGGGGACCAGTTAGTAGCCCCTATTTCTGAGCAGGAGGTGGTAGAGGTCATGCAGGCTTTAAATGCCAAAGGGTCTTTAGGTCCAGATGGGTTTCAGGTATTCTTTTATAAGGAGTTTTGGCCAACTATAAAGTATGATGTTTTGGATGTCATAAGAGAGTTTCAAGGCGGGAACTCGGGTTTTGAGAGAATCAATAGATCGTATCTTTTCTTGTTACCGAAGAAACAAGGGGCAGAGAGTTTATTGGAGTTTAGATCGATTGCGTTGTTTAACTCCATCTATCTAATTGTTGTAAAATTCTGGCCAATAGATTGAAGGGGGTATTGAAGGACTTGATTAGCCTAGTGCAATTTTCCTTTCTTCCTGATAGATCTCTATAGGAATCTTTCATTATTGCACAGGAGATTGTGATGGGGTGGAGTAGAAGGTGTAAGGCTTATATGTGGAAGGTGGACTTCAGTAGGACTTATGATTCGGTCTCTTGGCCCTATTTATGGGAAATTTTTAAATGAAGAGGATTTCCATCTATTTGGATCCAATGGATGAAGAGATGCACAACAATAGTATCCTTCTCTCCATTGATTAATGGGAAACCATGTGGAAATTGGATCCAGCCACAATGCAGAGTCTGACAGGGATGCCCTTTGGCTCCTTTGATTTTAAATTAGGCTGTGGATACTCTTGCTAGATTTTCTTGCAAGCTATCAAGTGAGGGCATGGTGAGAGGATGTTCGATGTTGAACTCTCGGGCCTTGGCACTTGTTCTCCAATACACTGATGACACAGTCCTCTTTGTGGAGGGAGGCAGAAAGGAAGCAGAGATACTTTACAGTATGGTTTCCATTTTTGGGGAAATTTCAGGCTTGAAGCTTAATGGTGGTAAATCTTCATTGATCTGTTTTGGAATGGAGGGATAGGAGAGCGATGCGATATTGCAGTTCTGCTCACACCAATTACAACCTTGCCTGTGAAGTATTTGGGGCTGCCATTGAGAGATTCAAAGTTGAAGAAAAGTGTCTGGAACATCCTGTTTGAAAAAATTGCCGCTAAGCTTGAGAATTGTAGTCGCTTCCTATAGAAGGGTGGGAGATTGATCCTCCTTAACTCCATTATCACGTCTATTCCGGTGTTTTATTTCTCTATGTTTAGATCACCAAAATCCGTGTGGAAAAGATTGGATTGATGCGTAGACGGTTCTTTTGGAAAGGGGTCAAAGCTGAAGGTAAATTCCTCCAACCTGTGAAGTGGCAATGGCCGTGTAGGCCCAAGAAGAGGGTGGTATGGGGATACGTTCATTGAAAGAATTCAATGATTCTCTACTACTGAAATGGGCTATAAAGCTCTTCGATGGGGGTAGCAAGTATGGTCTGATCTGATCCAGGACTCCTACGTATCTTCACATGTGGCAAGGGCAAGATTGAACCCTTGCAGACCTTCACCATTCTGGGAATCAGTGGCCAAGTCAATGCAAGAGAATTGGCAGCATTTCCAGCTGGTGCTGGGTGATGGTTCAAAGTTTGCATTTTGGACAGATAGCTGATCTTAGTTGGGGCTGCTAAATGAGAGGTATCCACACGCTTTTGATGCTGCTATAGATAAGTCAATTTTAGTTGCTGAGTGCTAGGATGCATATCTCAATATGTGGAAGCTTGCTGGTTGCAATCTGCATGAGGGGAGCAGATCGCATGAAGACATGGGCAGGTTGCTGCATGATCTGAAAGCCTTTGAGCCAAAGGGAGGAATGGACAGGTTCGAATGGTCCCATGGGAAATTCACTTCTGCTGAAGCATACAAATTCTTGTTGTGCGCTAGAGATTAGACCATTATGAAAGAAATTGATAGACAATGTGCGTGTTTCTGGAAGTTGCGCATACCCCTCAAAGTTCAAAATTTTCTTTTGTTGTGTAGGAGAGGACTTATCACGGGGGAGATACAGCATAAAAGGATGGGAATCCCACTGTAGCAATGTCCTCTATGTGATTTCCCTACCGACAGCGTAAGGCACCTTCTCTCTTCATTCTAGGTGACAGACCAAGTATGGAGGTCCATTTGTGGGTGCTCCCTACCCACATGGGATGGCTTAAGGAGGGATTTTCAGATGAATGGGAAACCACATGTAGCGATGGCGGCTTTGTTATGGTGTGTGTGGAGAACTAGGAATGAAAAGGTGTTCAGGGGGGTGTCGGTCTGTGGGAGAAAAATTGTATGGGGATGTGAATCTCTTGTTAAAGAGTGGAGTGATTCTTTGTAAATGCCTATAGTTGAAATTTTAATAAAATAATTCCTGGTTTGCTATGGTTCTCGAGAGCATTCCTTACTGTTTCAAAAAAAAAAAAATGTTATTATTAAGTTCAAGTGTGGGGTTAATAGGGTAGCATAGTTGGTGTACTCGTTCCCCATAAGGCGCTCTCTGTGTGGGGTGCGCGGGTTCGAAACCCCGCTGCTTGCCCAGACGCGCATAACGCCATTATGGGTGGACGTGTTGTTGGTGTGTGTCCAGCCATCCTGACTTGGAGTTGGAGAGTGGCCGTGGCTCTAATCACGGAGGAGCTCCATGGCAAGCGGAAAATTCGGGACCCCTTTCCTTTTCAAAAAAAATTATTAAGTTCAAGTACCCAAGAAATGATAAGAAATTGTCTACAAAGTCCAACCTTGGTAAGAGGGAGAGGAATGAATGCTAAATGAAGCACAATGTGAAGTAATCGTGATAACGAGCCAAAAACATGGAGGGGTCAACTACCCTACCTAACATCATCAAGGGGTAACGATGACTCTGAACAAGGTTGGGGTTAAGAGGCATTCCCTACATGCCCTTGATCTGTGCCTTAGGATTCAGAATAGAATTTGTCTGATCCGACCACATGGATGTATCCAGTATGTTCGAGAACCTTAAGATCTAGTCTTTAGTCACCAAAATTCTCCTCCAGATGACCAAGCTAGATCAAGGCAATCAATTCCTAACCGTTAGATTTAATTAACTAAGCATCTCTTCATAAGGACTAAATTGCAAAATAAGAAACTTATAATTTTTATAACATAATTTTTTCCAACTCCAACCCCAGGGGTTCCAGCCATGCTGCCGTCGATGATTGCCGACCTCTCGGCGGCCTCGTCGGTGTCTTGCTGACCCTCCACCGATCGTCAGCAACCTTCCTTGCCTCTACTTCTTTTCCTCTCTTCCTCCTCTTTCCTCTCTCGTTCTTCCTTTCTCTAACGTGCTGCCACATGCAGGGGGAGGGTGGTTTCTCATTATCAACCACCACGCCTTGGCCATCAGCTGTTGCGCCAGCATCCAACGCCCCCTTGTCAGCCTCCCCTTTCTCCGAGCAACCATCTCCTTCTCACATTCCTCATTCCTCTAAGCATCCACACAACACAGAAGGAGGGAGAGGAATCACCGATTGCCTCTTTTGGTGCCCTTGTTGTGGCATCCACCGTAGGTCACGTTGTCGTTGTAACACTGCACGCCCCTCCCACAACCTGCTTGGAACCTTTGCTTCTTTATAGTCTTTTTCTCTCCCATATTAACTCTTTCTCTTGCCCTTTCTCTCCCTCTCTCTCACACTCTTCCCCTCTTCTACATCCCCTCTCTTCCCACCCTTTTATAAACCCATGAACGCACACCCTCTCAAATGAGTCCCTAATGTCACTTCCCTTCCTGGCACGTACATGAGAAGGAAAGAGAAGAACTAACGGATGGGACTTGGGTTGTCACAAGAGAAATTCTGGAGAGGGAAAAAAAAAACAAGGGAGATAGCAAAGTAAACCTGCTCCTGGAATAAGTATCAGGAAAAAGAAAAAAGGAAGGTAGGAACTTTCCCATCTTTTAGATCTTTTTATTCTTGCTAAGTTCATATGGATCTATTGCTATCGATTGAATCCTAGGAATGGGAAAATGTCATTTTTTTCATGTGCAATGTTAGCTGATTCATGCTGATAACAAAAAATAAGGGAAAGAATGTTTGGTAATCAGATGGTGATAGATGATTGATTTAACCTCTTTTCTTTTTTTGAAATTGAAAGGAAAGCTATCGTACCACAATAGCAATCCGGGAGAACAATTTATCAATAATAAGAAATATAGAGAGGTCTACAAATTGGATCTCCATCTATGTATGAGGGACTAGCACTCATTTATAATTTGTACACAGCAAACTGGTCTCTCCTGAAAAAGTCTCTCATTCCTCGCTCTCCACACGCACCAGAGAGTCACCGCCATGCGTAAATGTGGCTTTCCAGTTATCCCAAAACCATGCCATAAAGATTCCCATTATGGAAGAGGCTCATTACACATTTTTCTCCAAATCGTGTTAGTGACCAAACAAGAGGAAAACAAATGATTCAAACTGTCAGTGTGCATCCCACAAAGCTGGCATTCATGCAGAGCTGTCCCCATCCTTCTATGCCTAAGGTCTCCAGTTATCAGACCATCCCTTCTACATAGCCAGAGGAATATTTGTACCTTAAGAGGGACCTTCAACAACCATAGTTTCTTATCAATATAATCACCTCCCATACCACTGTTGGAACTCCTAATTTTTCCATAGGCTCGTTGCGTCGTATAGATGCCATCCCATGCATAAGTATCCTCCACACCGGGTCTTGGACAGCTGGTCTGCAGGTCTAAAATTAGGTGTTACGACCCGGTTCCTGAATCCTTACAGGACACGAGACCGGCTCGACTCGACTAATCCCAAGACCCAATCGTCCAACAAGAAATAACCAAAAAGTAGGAAAGTAAACCACATTCACTATGCTATGTAACTAACAGTAAAAAGAGTACAAGCAGTAAGGAAAGAAAAGCTGCTAACAGTACATTTCACTACCACAACAATAAAGCGAAAACAAAGTATAGAATGTAAATAGTAACACTAACAACCGAATGTACTACAACAAAAGGCTATTGCTACTGGGCTCTACTGGGCCCAGCACCCTCTGTAGTTGGAGACTCGGGCTGCTCAACACCTGGACCTGAAAAGGGTTATGAGTAACAAAGTCAGCGAACGTTGAGTAGAGTGGCAACTAACTAACTAAAGCAGTAAAAGCTAACATGTAAATTATCTATTCCAGTTACTTTATTTCACAAGTTATTCCTTTTCACCCATTAGTTGTATTTTCAGATCTCTTTCTTGATCATGAATGTTTCTTGTGGGAACGATCTTGATTGCAGTCTTTTCTTAAGAGTAGAAGGCACACGTGGTGCTCTCATGGCCAGGAGAGTCCCCCGTGATAATCCTACACCCAGTCAACCACCCCGGGGTCACTGTCTAGACGTAGCGGTGATTACGACACGCGTGATAAATGCATGGGTAGCTACCCTACACTGGCACCCGGTCAGTTATTTCTGCTAGCGACTACACCCAAAGTACATCACGGAACAGTATAGGGCCTAGCCCTTTCAGTAACAGGGGTCTAGCCCCTCATAACTAAACTGGGGTCTCGCCCATCCACAGTCCGCGCACCCTCGTCTTACTACCCCGATTTGCCTAGAGGGCCAAAGAAAAGTCAGTGTAGGTTGGCTAGCTTAACCCCGGGCTCCGTGGGGTGGCTAGCTCCCTCCCTACACTAATAGCTCTCCCCAATACTATGTATGCGAGGGCCAACAGTAGTCTGTGTAGAGTGGCCATTCCTAACCCCGGGTACCAACCCAAGGGCAGCTAGCTTTGCTCTACACTAAAAAGGGGATAGTTGCTCCCCCTTGGTACCACATACTCAAGGGCCAGCACTCTTCCCACTCACATTTCTAGATCCATTCCATTTATTTCCAGGAGCTCTACACCTAATTCCTCGTAGGGTTCATGCTCATATTTCTTATGCCATTCCATATCAGGTTTCATCATTCACATTTCCATTCTCAAGTTATACACATGCAGCTCGTATTTCTATCATTCACATTTCCATTCTCAGGTTATACACATGCAGCTCGTATTTCTATCATTCACATTTCCATTCTCAGGTTATATACATGTAGCTCGTATTTCTATCATTTAACATATATAACAGGTAATGTCACATGTAACTGTTTAACTAGCACAGGTAATTCATATTTCATAGGCAGCTCTTGTTCATTAACAGGCAGTGGTTATCATTTCTATTTATTCATTCAAGACTGCAAATCAAACATGTATACAGACATTTCAAGTAACTTCTCATTCTAGGATTCATGCCATATCCTAGGTTCTAGTTATTTAATCCACATATGCATTCAGGTTTATAATTAAATTAGGGAAAACCACTCTACCAGACAACCCAGGAGTATTGGGGGCTCGAACGATAGGCTCACGTGCCTCAGTAAGCCCTGAACCTGCAACGAAACGAAGTCCTATAACAAGGAACAATCACAATGGAACATTCAGAACGTTATAAAAGGCCTTCTGACAAGTAGAGGAACTCTCAAGGAAAACACCGATAACTTGTTTGCGTTAAACAGACCTCAAACGGACCCTAAACGTGTAAAAAATAGAGCTACAGACCCAAATCAGACGTCTGACACAAGGTCAAGACGTCTTAAAAGTAAACAGGAATTCACCTCAGGTTCTGTGTCAACCTCAAACGTCCAGAACCTCTTCCCGACCATCTGGACCCAGCTCTAGACGTCCGACCTCTCTCTCAGACGTCTGGGAGTGCTTTCTGTCATCTGGTAAGCTGTCTAGACGTCCGAAACACGTGGGAGGGTGTGTCCCGTGCCTTCCCAAAGCAATCCTTGCACGCGACGGCAAATCTCCCGTAATTAGCCACGCAAAACATAGCTGTGGAGCGGCCTGCATAGCCGCATCCACAAAAGGGAACGTACCTTCGCGAAGGTCATCTTTCAGACGTCCAGTGTAGTCACCAGACGTCCGCCCTGACGTCTGGACGTCACGCCAAACGTCTGATTTTGGGAAAATCCCAGAACCAGAACCTCTTCTTGGTCTTCCTCGCCGCGCGCAGCCGCGGCCACGCCTCCTCGCCTGTAGCTCCGGCTGCAGTAGTGTCGAGGATGACTCCCCCGACGCTCTCCTCCTCTCGCACGCATCGCTCCGGCCGTGCGCCCTCCGGTGAGCTCTCACGAGCTCGTGAGCTCGACTCTTCCTCCTCTCCTCACTTTGCCTCTCCTCGTCGCCGCTCTCGCACTCTCTGTCGCACTAGCTCCTCTCGCTGGGGTGGAGAGGAAGAGAAGAAGGTGGCTGGCAGTGGAGTGGGGAGAATGGGAGAGGAGAAGAGGGGTTTATAAAGGGGTGCGTTAGGGTTTGGATGGAGGAGAGAGGAGGGAAAGAGAGAGAGAGAGGGTACTGTTTGCGCGCAGCCCGCACGTAGACGTGAAGCTCGTACCAAAAATATTTCGATTTCCAGACGTCTGGGAAGGGGTCCAGACGTCTGACCAGACGTTTGACTGACAGTCCAGACGTCTTAAAAGGCTCAGGACAGAACGGGTCTTTACATCATAACAAACTTAAAGGAAGTTTCATCCCCGAAACTTGAACTAGCTAGGGTGTGGAAAAAGAACTATATATGCATAACAAACTTAAAGAGGATCGAAGTCAATCCGAAAAGACGTACCCTCAAAAAGCTTTGGGTACTGCTCTCGCATCGCCGCCTCAGGCTCCCAGGTAGCCTCCTCGTACCTTTGGCTCCTCCACAAGACCTTCACCAAGGGTACCTACTTCCGTCTCAAACTTCGGACGGCTTTGTCTTGTATCTGCACTGGTCGCTCGGGGTAGGTCATGTCGTCACCCACCTCGACACTCTCGTGGCTTAGAACGTGACTGGGATAGACGACGTACTTCTTGAGGTTGGACACGTGGAACATGTCGTGCACACCAGAAAGCTGGGGAGGAAGGGCAAGCTTGTAAGCAACGGGTCCTACCAGCTCCAGGACCTCAAAGGGCCCCACAAACCTCGGTGTAAGCTTCCCTTTCACCCCAAACCGCTGCAGGCCCTTCATGGGTGAAACGTGAAGAAAGACGTGATCCCCAACCTCGAACTACACCTCTCTACGCTTCAGATCAGTATAATTCTTCTGTCTGCTCCTAACAGTGCGAAGTCGTCTGTGAATCTGCTCTATCACCTCTTGACTCTGTCGGATCAGCCTGGGGCCAACCTCCCACTTGGTCCCTACCTCAACCCAATTCAAGGGCGCAATACACCTCTGTCCATATAGAGTCTCGTAGGGTGCCATGCCGATACTTGAGTGATAACTGCTATTATATGTAAACTCTGCCAGGGGTAAGTGCTCCTCCCAAGAGCCCCTCCAGTGCAGTGCACAGGTGCGCAAAAGGTCCCCAAGTGTCTGTATCGTGCACTTTGACTGTTCGTCCGTCTGGGGGTGAATCGCCATACTGAACCTCAACCGTGTCCCCAAGGCCTGCTGAAACTCAGCCCAAAATTGAGAACTAAAATGGGTATCTTGGTCGGATACAATCTCACATGGAACTCTGTGCAGACGTACCACGTCACGAATATACCTCTCTGCCAACTGTGCTGGTGGCTCGGTGCCAATCCTCTATGGTTTTAATATCTCGTTGTAGTATAGTATAGAGGAGCAGTTACCAGTTTAATATAATTTGTTACTCGAAAAATAAGAGTTTTCCCAGGTCGAACTCAGGGAGCAAATTGTATTCTAGAAGTACAAAGTTTCTATTACAAAAGTGAAAAGAGAGAGAGAGAGAGAGATTTATTTTGTTGTCTTTTTCTTCTTCTCTCTTCTTTCTCGTCTTTGTCTTCTTCTCTTCTGTGCTCTACTCTTGGGTTCTTCAGTCTTCTTCCTTCTGTTCTTCTTATTCCTCTTTTGTTCTTCTTATTTCTTCTGTAGAGTCTTCTTTTCTTCTTCTTCTTCTTGTCTTTTCTTTTCTTCTCTGCGGCAGTAGTGATCCTCCTCTTCTTTTTCTTTCTTTCTTTTTCTTTCCTTCCTTCTTCTTTTCTTTCTTCAGGGCGTCGTCTGATTTTTCAATCAGACGACTTAAGTAGCTTTTGCTACAGTGCATCTTCTTTCTTTCTTTCCTCTATGGCTTTCTTCTTCTTCTTCTTCTCTTCTCTTTTCTCTTCTGTGCCTGCACACTCACAGTTTGGTCAGAAGGCAAAATCCTACTCTACCCTCCCCCACGTCTCTCTCTCTCAGAATTCACTCGTAGGATAGCTCTCCCAGAGCTGTCAGGTATTCGGGTACGGGTCGCGCCTGGGTCCAGGCCCACCGGCGTGCGTGGTGGGCGAGGAGTGTTCGAGTCAAGTTGGGTCGGGTCGGCCGGATCCGCGTGATGAGCTCGCGGACCGGGCGGGTGAAGCGGGTGAGAGGGACCTCACCCCGTGTGCTGAGGCGATAAGCCTACATCACTTTTACAATTTATGCAGGCATGCCGCTTCAGAGTCTTCCGAGGTGGGACTAAATGTCCCACCCCAATTGGGCGCCTGCAGCTGAGAAAGCTGCAGGCAATCGCGGCTGTGCGCAGAGCTTTCTCCCCAGCTGCGGGCCTGGGTAGGTGCTCAAGGGCGAACCTCGCGTCCTGGGGATTCTGGCCTGGGCGAAGCGAGGCTGCAGCTGTAGACGGAAGAAGCTTCACCTGCTCAGCAATGGAGGCGGAGGACGGGTGACCTGTTCACAGCAAAACGGCCTCTCGGCCTAATCAGAAGGTGCAGGGAGCTTCGCCGGAGTGCGGCGAAGCTTGTACGGGTGGTGGCGAGGCATGGGGCAGCGTGTAGGGGCTGCCCTAGGTCGGATTGTGGCCGGGGGAATGGGTTTGCTCGGGGGAGTGATGTGGAGGTGAGGAGTGGCAGTGGAGGGGTGGAAGTGGTTCAGCGTGATGAGGCGGAGGTTTTGGGTTGGTAGGCGAGTCGTGTGGGGTGGTGGAATGATGGGAGCGAGTTGCCGGAGGTTGGCCGGAGATGGAGAAGGTGAGGGCGATTTGGCGCGGTTGAAGGGTGGTTGAACAAATTGAAGTAGGGAAAAGAAAGAGGGGAGGAAGAGAAAGAACTGTACCTACTTGGAGGGACGAGGGGGACCGGAGTAGGGCGACAGTCTTATCGATTGTCGCCGGAGAAGAAGATGCCCAGTGAGAAGGGGGCGGCGGCGAGGAGAGAGCGGGAGAGCGCGCGCTGGGTACGGCGCAACGCGGGAGGAGCGGGCAAAGGCGGCTCTGCTGCTGGTAATGCGGCAGAGCGACGAGGAGGAGGAAGAACCGTCGGAGCAGGGGGGCTTCTGCCGGAGTGGGAAGAGAGGAAAGGGGGGGAGGTTTCTCCGTCAGAACCGAGCTGTTGAGTTCGGTGGACGGGGGCAATTTTTATAGAGGTGGAATCAGAGAGGAGGACGGAGGGAGGCGACATGCCTCCCTCACCGGAGGACGCCGGAGATGGAGACCCATACCTTCCGCGCGTTTGCACGGGAGGTATGGGTGGTTGCAGAGACCATGGAGGTGTCCCTGCGATGGCAGACGTCGCAGGGAACCCCCGGTTGACTTGGCAGAGGGTCTCCCTTACCCTGCGCGGTGCCAAGCTCCGCGCAAAGTCGCCAGAGCATGGCGCTGCTCAGGGTTTTGCAGGGAGGACCCAAATGCAAAGAACGAAGAAGAGTTAGGGGTCAAAATGCGAGGGTTTCAAAAGTTGAGGGTCAAAAAGTAATGGATGAGGACCAAAATGCAAAGTCGGTCAAGAAGGTCTCTTCTTAGGCTCAAGTTTTTATGCATGACTAAATGGGGCCTAAGAATTCTAATGGTGAATTTTATTTCTAGATCAGACCTTGTTTGATCGGTCAATTTACGTAAAAACCTAAATTAAATCATTAATTGGGCATGGTTCTCAATGTAGGTCAAAATGGGTTCCTAAGGCCAAATTGAAGGTTCTAAACCCTAGAGATTATTTTTCTACGAATTGTAGAGGGTTTAGTCAATTTTTTATTTACCTCAAACCTCGTGAATTGAAGTGGGTTTGTTTTTAGGGTTATAGGATGTCATTTAATTCCTTGGAGTTGCTGTAGCCCTTATTGGATCAACTCATCCCACTTTTCTTCTTATTAGGTTAGTTTGACCTATGTTTGGACCCTGAGTTACCCTATTTTCAGATTGGATTGGTGAAATTGCATTTTTACCCCTTAGTTTCTATTTTCTTTACAAACTCAGAATTTCTCTGAGTCAAGCCTTTCTATAGTTATGTAGGAGCTTTTTCTTGCAAATCTGGGTTAGATGGTGCTAGTTTAGGGTTTATGACGAGGTTCTCATCAGCTGGTCCCAAGGTGACTCGGATCGGCAAGAAACATGTCGTCTTCGTGTTTCCGGGATGTATGGTGAACCTGGACTTGTGTGCCTTAGTCAAGAGCTCTCTCAACAACTCCTTGTCCTTGGGAACGCACAAACGTCCCCTCATGCGCAGTACCTCTTTTGAAAAGGAGAAGTCTTCTGGGTTCCCTGACAGTACTTTGTCTCTCAACAACTGTAGGTACGGATCTGTCATCTGTCCTGTGACGATGCGGTCTATCAGCTCTGGTCTCTCCTGTTGTGTCACTGTCACTGCCCCACAATGCCCCTGTAACTCTAGGGGTCGCCAACTGCCCAACTCCTCCATAAGTCTCCAACTCTCTGCCTGTAAGTTGGCCAAGTGGGCGGGCGCCTTTCGGCTCAAGGCGTCGGCCACCACATTGGCCTTTCCCAGATGGTAGGAGATGCTGTAGTCATAGTCCTTCAGGAGCTCTAACCAGCGTCTGTCTCATGTTAAGCTCCTTCTGATCAAACAAATACCTAAGGCTCTTATGATCCATGAATATCTCAAAAGTCTCACTGTAAAGCTAGTGCCTCCATGTCTTCAGTGTGAAGACAACAGCTGCCAGCTCTAAGTTGTGGGTAGGGTAGCTATGCTCATGGGGCTTCAGTTTCCGCGAAGTGTAAGCGACAATGTGACCCCGCTGCATGAGCACACCCCCTAACTCCTGTAATGAAGCGTCCATGTAGACAATGAAACTGCCATTGCTATCTGGGATGGTGAGTACAGGAGTCGAAGTTAGCCTCTCCTTCAACTCTTGAAAACATGCCTCACAAGCGTCTGTCCAAGCAAAGGGCATGTCCTTCCGAATCAACAGAGTCATAGGACGCGTAATTTGCGAGAATCCCCTGATAAACCGTCAGTAGTAACCTGCCAGTCTCAAGAAACTGCGGATCTCTGTCACTGTACGTGGCCTCTCCCACCTGAGTATTGCCCCTACCTTGGCTGGATCCACAACCAAGCCATCCCCTGAAATCACATGACCTAAGAAGGTCACCTGCCTCAACCAAAACTCGCACTTGCTGTATTTGGCATACAGCCTACGTCATCTCAACGTGTCCAGAACCATCCGTAAGTGCTGTCCGTGCTGTGTCTAATCCCGTGAGTAAATGAGCACATCATCAATAAATACCACCACAAACTGATCCAGATACGATATGAACACTCGGTTCTTAAATCCATGAAGGCAGCAGGGGCGTTGGTCAGCTCAAACGACATGACAAAAACTCGTAGTGTCCGTATCGGGTGCGGAAAGCTGTCTTGGAGACATCGATCTCCTTGATCCTCAACTGGTAGTAGCTTGATCTCAGATCTATCTTGGAGAATACTGTGGCACCTCAAACAAATCATCAATCCTCGGCAGCGGATACCTGTTCTTGATGGTGACCCTATTCAGCTGCCTGTAGTCAACACAAAGGCGTAGGGTACCATCCTTCTTCTTCACAAATAGCACCAGGGCTCCCTACGGGGACGCATTGGACCTCACAAAGCCCTTCTCCAACAGGTTTTGCAACTGGGACTTGAGCTCTTGCAACTCAAGTGGTGCCATCCTGTACGGTGCTATAGAAATGGGGCTGGTCCCCGGTACCAGTGAGATCTCAAACTCGATCTCACGCTCAGGCGGTAGTCCTGGCAACTCCTCTGGAAACACATTAGGGTACTCTCTGATCACCAGGAGGCTCTGAAAGTCTACCACGGGGCGGGGCTCTGCCACTACACAAGCTAGAGAGCCCTCACACCCTCGACCCAAAAGTCTTGCTGCCCAAAGTGCAGAAATGCACTTGAAACCTCCGTCCACCAGCTGTCTGTGAAACTCAAAAGAAGGCATCTCCGGTAAGATGATCTTCCTCTCAAAATAGTCCACCAAAGCATGGTAAGCAGACAACCAAACCATCCCTAGAATCACGCCAAAATCCTCCATAGGTATCATGATCAGGTCAGCAGGGAGGTTGTGTCCCCCAACACTGACCTCACAGTCTATGTAGACACCCCTCAGCTACAAACAGCTGGCCACCTGGGTCTCTGATCACAAACGGATCCCCTAATAGAGTGCTATTGGACCCTAAAGTAGCGACAAACTTGTGGAGCAAGAAATTACGTCGTACTAGCAGCAACAAATACTTACTCCAAAAAGACCAAAAATTGTAACCATACCTATCACCGCAGAAACTGAAGCTATGACATCTCCGTGAGTCAAGATGTCGCGACGCCTCTCAGTCCTGGGGGCAGACAAAACAGCCAAGCCCGGGGCTGAGCTAGTGACAGTTGGCCGGTATCCTCCCCGTGACTGCTATCCTCCCCCATGCACCTGGAAACCACGACCACCAGCTCGGCCTCCAGCGCTCGGTGCGGTGAGCATCTGCTGCGCTCTAGCCCTAAACGGGTAGTCCCTCCTGAAGTGGCCCGGCTGGCCACATTGGTAGCAGAGGGGGACTCGACTCCCTCCCTCGGTAGGTTCCTGCTGACAGTTGGGCGGGGGTCCAGTGCTGACAGCTGGCCCCTGTCGGGGGCCCCCAAAGGCCACTGACGACCCTGCAAAACAAGGCGGCCCTCCTGCGGGTGTCGCATGCTTCCTTTGAGCTCTTCTGACTTGCCTGGTGCTATGGTGACACTGCCGTCCCACGAAAGATTCCCCCTCCGTACCCTCGGGAGGAAGATGAGGGGACGACGGACTAGGTGGAAGCTGAAATTCTTCTCGAATGACCTCTCGGATCAACTGGATGAGGTCCTAGGACTGTATGCTCAGGAGGAGAGAAGGGGTAGCACAAAATCCAAGCTCGACACATCTGCCCCTCCGACCTCATCCACGGCCACGTCCACAACCTGCCTCGGGAACTCTTCGACGAGGCATCCCCCGCAAGGAGACGTGGGAGACAAAACAAAAGAAGTCAACTGTAACGGACTTCAGCAAAAGAACACAAAACAGATGTCAAGTGGTATGTTGTGGTGGTTACTTTAGTTACATGCATGTGAATTGGTTATTCTCAAGCTAGTTGGTTCATTTCTCGAGATGACCTTGCTCTGATACCATCTTGTTACGACCCGATTCCTGAATCCCTACAGATGAGACCAACTCGACTCGACTAATTCCAAGACCCAGTCGTCCAACAAGAAATAACCAAAAAGCAGGAAAGTAAACCACATTCACTATGCTATGTAACTAACAGTAAAAAGAGTACAAGTAGTAAGGAAAGAAAAGATACTAACAGTACATTTCACCACCACAACAGTAAAGAGGAAACAAAGTACAAAACGTAAACAGTAACAAGAGTCTGAAACTCACTAACAACCGAAAGTACAACAAAAGGCTACTGCTACTGGGCTCTACTGGACCCAGCACCCTCTGCAGTCGGAGACTCGGGCTGCTCAACACCTAGACCTGAAAAGGGTTATGAGTAACAAAGTCAACGAATACTGAGTAGAGTGGCAACAAATTAACTAAAGTAGTAAAAGATAATAGGTAAATTACCTATTCCAGTTACTTTATTTCACAAGTTATTCCTTTTCACCCATTGGTTGTATTTTCAGATCTCTTTCTTGATCTCGAATGTTCCTCGTGGGAACGATCTTGATTGTAGTCTTTTTCAAAGAGTAGAAGACACACGTGGTGCTCTCCTGGCCGGGCGAATCCCCCGTGATAATCCTACACCTAGTCAACCACCCCGGGGTCACTGTCTAGACGTAGCGGTGACTACGGCATGCGTGATAAACGCACGGGTAGCTACTTCGCACTGGCATGCGGTCAGTCATTTCCGCTAGCAGGTATGCCCAAAGTACAACACAGAATAGTATAGAGCCTAGCCCTCTCAGTAATAGGGGTCTAGCCCCTTAGAACCAAACTAGGGTCTCGCCCCTCCACAGTTGGCGCACCCTCGTCTTACTACCTCGATTTGCCCAGAGGGCCAAAGAAAAGTTGGTGTAGGTTGGCTAGCTTAACCCTGAGCCCCGTGGGGTGGCTAGCTCCCTCCCTACACTAATAGCTCTCCCCGGTATTATGTACGCGAGGGCCAACAGTAGTCGGTGTAGAGTGGCCATTCCTAACCTCGGGTCCCAACCCAAGGGCGGCTAGCTCCGCTCTACACTAAAAAGGGGACAGTTGCTCCCCCTTGGTACCACATACTCAAGGGCCAGCACACTTCCCACTCACATTTCCAGATCCATTCCATTTATTTTCAGGAACTCTACTCCTAATTCCCCATAGGGTTCATGCTCATATTTCTCATGCCATTCCATACCAGGTTTCATCATTCACATTTTCATTCTCAAGCTATACACATGCAGCTCGTACTTCTATCATTCACATTTCCATTCTCAGGTTATACACATGCAGCTCGTATTTCTATCATTCACATTTTCATTCTCAGGTTATACACATGTAGCTCGTATTTCTAGCATTTAACGTATACAACAGGTAATGTCACATGTAACTATTTAACTAGCACAAGTAATTCATATTTCACAAGCAGCTCTTGTTCATTAACAGGCAGTTGTTATCATTTCTATTTATTCATTCAAGACTGCAAATCAAACATGCATACAGACATTTCAAGTAACTTCTCGTTCTAGGATTATGCCATATCCTAGGTTCTAGTTATTCAATCCACATATGCATTCAGGTTTATAATTAAATTAGGGAAAGTCACTCTACCAGACAACCCAGAAGTATTGGGGGCTCGAACGACAGGCTCACGTGCCTCAGCAAGCCCCGAACCTGCAACGGAATGAAGTCCTATAACAAGGAACAATCACAATGGAACATTCAGAATAGTATAAAAGGCCTTCTAACAAGTAGAGGAACTCTCAAGGAAAACATCGATAACTTGTTTGTGTAAAACAGACCTCAAACGGACCCTAAACGGGTCAAAAACAGAGCTACAGACCTAAATCAGACGTCTTGCACAAGGTCCAGACATCTTAAAAGTAAACATGAACTCACCTCAAGTTCTGTGTCAATCTCAAACATCCAGAACCTCTTCCCGACCGTCTGGACCTAGTTCTACATGTTCGACCTCTCTCTCAGACGTCTGGGAGTGCTTTCGGTCGTCTGGTAAGCTGTCCAGACATCCGGAACGCGTGGGAGGGCGTGTCCTGCGCCTTCCCGAAGCAATCCTTGCATGCGACAGCAAATCTCCTGTAATTAGCCACACAAAACGTAGGTGCGGAGCGGCCTGCATGGCCGTATCCGCAAAAGGGAATGTACCTTCGCGAAGGTCAGCTTTCAGACGTCCAGTGTAGTCACCAGACGTCCGCCCCGACGTCTGGACGTCACGCCAGACGTCTGATTCTGGGAAAATCCCAGAACCAAAACCTCTTCCTACTCTTCCTCGCCGTGCGCAGCCGCGGCCACTCCTCCTCGCTTGCAGCTCCAGTTGCAGTAGTGTTGGGGATGACTCCCCCGATGTTCTCCTCCTCCTGCATGCGCCACTCCAGCCGTGCGCCCTCCGGTGAGCTCTCACGAGCTCGTGAGCTCAACTCTTCCTCCTCTCCTCGCTCTGCCTCTCCTCGTTTTCGCTCTCGTGCTCTCTCACGTGCTAGCTCCTCTCGCTGGGGTGGAGAGGAAGAGAAGAAGGTGGTTGGTAGTGGAGTGGGGAGAACGGGAGAGGAGAAGAGGGGTTTATAAAGGGGTGCATTAGGGTTTGGATGGAGGAGAGAGGAGGGAAAGAGAGAGAGAGGGTACTGTCTGCACGCAGCCCGCGCGCAAATGCGAAGCTCGTACCAAAAAAATTTAGATTTTCAGATGTCTAGGAAGGGGTCTAGACGTCTGACCGACAGTCCAGACGTCTTAAAAGGTTCAAGATAGAACATGTCTTTACATTAGGAGCTGCTATTCTTCCCATAATCTGGTCCCCTCCCTGCATGCCTTCGATTCAGCCAGCTGCCAACATCTGCCAGATTTAGACCAAAAGTTATTTACCATCCCATCCTTATCAGTAGAAGCCGAGTAGGCCCTTGGATAAGCCTCCTGTAGGATGCCCAATGATGTCCACTGCTTATTCTAGAAATTGAAGTGCCTGCCATCTCCCAGAACCGGCTACAATAAGTGCCAATTATCTTTGATAGCTTGACTGACAGATCGCTAAAATGGGGAGAGTTTGAAGGGGTATAATCTGTTTAGAGCACTATTGGAGCAGCAATAGCCATCACTAATAAGTTCAGTCCATAACCTTTCCTCCCCATTTAGATTTTTAATAGCCCATTTAATCAATAAGGCTTCATTAAACTCTTTAAGTGCTTTAATCCCCAGTCCACCTTCTTCCTTGGGGTGACACAGATGCGCCCATTTCAGTGGTTGCATGAACTTACCCTCATGTCACGCACCTCTCCAAAAGAATTTCTTTCGCATCAAATCCAACCGTTTCCAAATGGATTTTGGAGCTTTGAAGATGGAAAAGTAGAAAATCGAAATGGAAGTGATAACAGAATTTAACAAGATTAACCTTCCACCCTTAGATAGGAACTTATTGTTCCATCCTTCCAGCTTAACAGAATTCTTGTCAAAGAGGGCATTCCAATCACTCTTCCGTAGCTTTGAATACCTCAGTGGTAGTCCCAAATATCTGATTGGTAGATTGGACAGAGGAGTTCCCAATGTGGCTGACAGTGCATGTTGCTCCTTCTCATTAATGCCAAAACATATCAGGGTGGATTTCTCCCTGTTTAATCTTAGGCTAAACAGATCCCCAAAGATGTTCACCATATGTCCTAATGCTTGGGCTGCAGCAATTGTCCCCTCAACAAAGAATATTATGTCGTCTATGTATTGAATTATAGGGGCCATAGCTCTTCTGTTAGACAGTGAGTATCCTTTGATGACACCAGCCTCATCTAGCTTACAAGCATATCTGGCCAATCCATCCACAGCAAGGTTGAAGACCAGTGGAGCTAATGGGCATCCTTGCCTAACACCACATTGTGGCTGAATCCATGCCCCACATGGTTTGCCATTAATCAAAGGAGAAAAAAAAGAGGTTGTGATACAGCGCTTCATCCATTGAATCCATAATGACAGGAACCCTCTTCCCTTAAAGACCTCCCAGCGATACGGCCATGAGATAGAGTCATATTTAACCTCATTTTGTATTTCCCAAGTTTATAATTTGCCAACTCCCCACGCATCTTAGTCTTATTTCATGAGCATATTGCATTCATTATCATAAATTTCATTTTAGATAGGCTTGCATCATAATTTGTATAATTATGTGTTCTTGCACTGATTGACGATATTTGATGATCACAGGATTGAAGGCCGGGTAGAAAAGAGAAGAAGGAATTGAAGAATTTGAGTTGAAGATTTGAACTTAGGAGACTTGCAAACCCTAAAAACCACCTCAATTAAAACAACAAATAATCAAGCACCAACATTCAATGATCTCCCTACTTCAATTAATGTGCTCAAGCTTAAGCTTTGTTACCAGCTCACCTATGCTTCCACAAGCTTTGAAGAAGCCCCATGGATAATTGATGATACATGCCCTCTCGGGACTCTTTAAGAGCTCTCTACAATTCCAATGAACATCCCATTTACTCTCCACGTCACCCAATGGAGGCTCTAATGGTAACATCATCATTAGCCATAACTAGCTTGAATTAGTCAGAATCAAGAGATAAATGCTCCTAAATGATCGCCTGAGGATCGTAATTCCACCCAAATCTGTTTTGAGGAAAGAAGAATAAAACAAGGGTAATTCTACTGTTTTAACATCACATAATGAATGCATAGTAACCACGGGGTCACCCAGGGGTTAATTAGAGGTCAACTGAGCATTAAAGACTAAGAAGTGGATCCACAATGAAAGAAACAGGGTTTCATGCATTTCAAGAATCAAAATAGTACATAAAACCCTAATTTCAGACTCTCTTAAATTGAAGAGGTTATGGTCAGGATAAAATTCATCTAAACTTGCTAAAATTCATAGAAAAATATTCTAAGAGGTTTGATACCTTTGGCTTGACCATCTGAACCTATTTTGACCTAGAATAGAGTTTCAGATGGGATTTTGCCTTGATGTGGGCTTCTGTACAAATTGCCCAAGAAAACGTGATCAAAACTCAAATCCAACTTCACCATTAGATTCCTTGGGTTCAAATTAGGTTAGCACCAAAATTTGGGCCCAATCAGAGTCCATCTTGACCTAGTTTGCAATTCAGTCCTTAAGATCTCTGTTCCTCACCATTAACCCCCTAACTTCGAGATTATTTCATTTATGATGACTCTACAATTATTAGTGTTTATATTATCAATTAGAGTCAATTTTGAGGGTACATGTGAATTAGTGTCAATTATAGTGGGCTTGGGAACAATGCATGCATGTTGTGTTATTCCTACAATAAGATTGGTTATAATTAGTGTTTAACAACCATGTGCATAAGTGCATATTGAAACAGGTCTCTGATGAGCAATCGGACCATACGGATGGATCCAGATCGACGAATGGAATCCAACAAACTAAAAATCACCCCAATTCGACCTCCGTAGCTCCCACAACAAGTCCAAGAAGTCCGAACTGTTGATCTGATGATCAATGGTCCTCGTTGCACCATGTGGCTCTCATCCATGCCTCACCCACGCACCTCACATCCAAAGGCCTTTCAGTGATGCCTCTCTACCGTCAGATGAAGATGCAACGGCGAGGGTTGCACCATGCCTCGCCTTAGCCTCGACTGTGAGATTGCATCAGACGGTCGACGTCGCGTGCACCTTCACGATAATCCAAGAGGATAGCGTAGTGGGCGAGAGCCGCGCTTGCAAGCGAGAGGCGAGCGTTTGAAACCCGCCGTGCTTCCAAATCCTCATAAGAGTGCACTTTAATCCATTAGAGCTGTTCGATTGCAAGCGAGCGGCACTGATAAAGGATACGTGGCACAGCTGGAAGCGCTCGATGCATCCGCGGGCACCCTGACGCACGATCATATGCGCACCCAAGGTGCAATCTGAAGCGCGATCTTGGGCACAATCTTAGCCCTTTGATGCAGATCCGACGGCTGAGGGTGCGCCCAAACGTCTTAAAGTAGTGTGCGATCTCAATGGCTCATTGATTGTTGATGAAGCATTGGATAGCTCACCTTTGACCGCATGCAATAGTTGTGAGCACCAGCGAGCACATGAGCTGGGTCCTTTAGTGACGCTTGGTCTTCAATGATGTTTTAAATGTCGCTGTTGACCCATGCATGCAAACACACCCTCCAACACCACTATATAAGGACCAATCCCCCTCCACTTGTCACCATCTTCTACCTAGGAGTCCCCACCACCTTCTAGAGCTGAGAGCACATTCTTGGGCACAATCTTAGCCCTTTGATGCAGATCCGATGGCTGAGCGTGCACCCAAACGTCTTAAAGTAGTGTGCGATCTCAATGGCTCATTGATTGTTGATGAAGCATTGGATAGCTCACCTTTGACCGCATGCAATAGTTGTGAGCACCAGTGAGCACATGAGCTGGGTCCTTTAGTGACGCTTGGTCTTCAATGACGTTTTAAATGTCGCTGTTGACCCATGCATGCAAACACACCCTCCAACACCACTATATAAGGACCTATCCCCCTCCACTTGTCACCATCTTCTACATAGGAGTCCCCACCACCTTCTAGAGCTGAGAGCACATTCTTGTAGTCGCTGAGCCACCGACGGAAGCTTCCCCCACCATTGTGGCTACCTCGACGCCCTCTTGTTTCTTTCATTTATTTTTGTTGCTTTAGCGTAGTGTTGCATGTTTTCAAGCATTCTTCTAATGTACTTGCTCAAAGTTTCAAGACATTTTGCATGTGCAATATAGTAGTTCTCATTATCATAATTGGTGTGTTGGTACTTAGCTCCACTTATGCGAATCCATGTTCGTACTATATTGCATAGTAACGACCTCTGTTTTACCTTAGATTTCTAACCCTAATCTCTCTCTTCATTTTTCTCTTTCTCGCAAACAACTTAACGGCATTTCTTGTGACATTGAAGTGAATATTTGAGCTGATTTCTCGCCTATCCGTGTTCGACACTCAAGGTCATGTTCGATTATTCTAATTAAAATTGATGTCGTAAGCGCATGCTACAACGAACGAATTACATAAATGCATTTCTCGACGTTAGTTTTTAGCGTCGTTGCCAGTGAGGCAATGGATCTTTTATTCGCTTTCATTTCCTTGGGCATTATTCATACTTGTGTTATCTAACTTGCCTTTCTCTCTTCTTATTGGTTGCAGGAATCTCGTACATCGGCAACGGAAGGAGAGTGGATTGGATTGGATTAAAGGAAGCGCAAGAGAAGACCGCCATCAACTCGAAGGTTTGATATTTTGTCTTCCCATGATCCAAAGGTAACCCTTCATCTCTGGACCAAGGAATAGATCTAAGTGGTGATGCTCTAAAAAAAACCCTCTCTTGTGTTTGTCGAAGGAAACACCACCACTAAGTTCTCAACCCGTTAATTTTGCAACACTATTTTCTGGACTTGGGTTGAGCACACGATTAGAGTACCCTTAACACCTCTAGAAATTCTGAGAAAAATCTCAGAGCTGCTCCTTCCAGTGGGCGAACTCACCTAAAATTTCATAGCCAAACTCTTTGTGGTTTGGCAGTGAAAAATTCTCTACTAGAAGTATGCAAGGTTCTAATTTCTGGAGATTGATAAATTGTTTCTCTTGCTACGAACTCCATGCAAGTTGTATTTGTAAGAGATTTATATTTCTGGAAAGCTCTTGAAGTTATCTACATTTCTTATGTAGACTATTTTTGCATTTGAAAAATATTAGTTCTTGTTCTCATTCAATTCCTAAACTCGCACACTAATCTAGAGGTTCTGGACAGATTGACCCCCTCTTGGAAAAATGTGAATTTGGGTGGTCTATCATCCTCTAAAAATTTTGAAGTTGATTTTGTTGAAAAGCTCATTCGATTTTGGTCAGGATAGGGTCATTGCTTGCTTTGATTGGACTCTTCTTGATAAAGTCTAAAAAATATTCATTAGAAGTTGCATGCCCTAGGATCTTCCACACTAGGGTGCTTTTAACTTCATAGTCACACAAAAGGCCCTAAAGAAAATCAATCTTAACCAACTGTGTGACTACATCTTTGTGCCTTGATTGAATATGTAAACAAGTGGAATCTTAAAATCCAATAAAGCAAGGTTCAAATTCTAGAAGTCGTTCATCACAATCTTGCTTGATAAAAAAAATACTTGTTTTAGCATTGGGTCCTTGCACCCGATTGTGCACACAGCTCAACTAGAATTTTTGAGGGCATCAACTCCCCCTAACACCCTTCACTTAATCCTCGAACACAAGCACTGACTTACCCCTAAATTAAAATTGAGTAGATGTTGGCCCTAGGGTTCATTGAGTCCGTGCCAAGGTATTTTTCCTGAACGCATTGTGAATTAGTGACGTCTACTTACTCCAAAAGGTGATAAGTTGGGAGGCTCGATTGTCAAATGACTTAAGTAAGCAGGGGTTTGGCATAATTAGCAGCCTTCGGGACACGCTCCCCCTACTTTGTCTTTTAAACTTTACCACCTTCGGGAGTAAGGACAACACCGAATTCATCGTGTGGTTGGAATTTACTTCTGAAGTGTAGTGACAAACGCTAGTTTATCATCATTTTTATGCATTAAAACAAACCTAGCTCTTAGGAATTTAACTTTGCAAATGGGTTTTGGGGTTGCATTTAGGCATCAATTAGGATAGGCATGCATTTTACATTTTTTTATCTTTTTAATGTGTTTTTGTGAGTGTTAGGGTTATACAGTTTGTTAGATCCCCAAAACCTTAGCACTTAGGAAGGCAACTAGTGATGGAGAAGCCCAAACTAGTTGGAACTCAGCTTGATCCAGCTCACCATAGCTGGATTCCAGCTCACTTGGACTAGGGTTAGCTCATCCTAGCTCCATTTAGCTCATCTCAGCTGAATGGCAGCTCAAGAGAGCTCATCTCAACTGACCTTAGCTCAAGTCAACTCAGATCCAGCTCAACATAGTTGAGTCTAGCTCTTCTCAGCTCCCATCAGTTCACAGGGAGCTCTAGCTAGCTCAGCTGAGTTTACTAGAGTTCACCTCAGCTCAAAACCAGCTACATCCAGCTCCACTCAACTCCAGCCAAATGAAGATGACTTCATCTTAGCTCAGGAAGCTCAAGTCTAGCTCCTAGGGATTCAGCTTAGCTCAACTTAGTTGAGCTAAGCTACCTTAGCTACTCCAACTAGCTAGGTCCTCCCTGGGAAGATCAGACCCAGCTCACCTCAGCATACCTTAGCAGAAGCTAGCTTACTTTAGCTTGGCTTAACAGCTAGCAGAGAACTAGCAAGCTAAGCCAGCTAAAGTAGCTCTTTGCCATCTTCTTCAGCAGCTACCAGCTCCAGTTCAGCTCCAGACTTCTCTTTCTCAGGTCCTCTCCTCAAACCCTAGCTCCATATGCCTACTCCTTTACCCTACTACTAGCTAAACTCCAGTTCCCTTGGCCATCCACCACCCTAAAACCCTACCTAAACAACTCCACTAACTAAACCCTACTTAGGTCCACCTAAGCTACCTCCACCCCTACTCCATGTTGGTGCCAACCTTAGCCATCTCTTCACCCCTCAACCACCACCAAAAGGCACCATAAGTTGGTGCCAAAAACACCCATAACCACCCCTTTTTTGGCACCAACTTTTACCTCCAAAAATGCCCTCATCTCAACTCTACACCTACTTCCTCAACCCATCTCCACCATCAACCTCACCACCCTTCTAGAAACCCACCTTGTTGGTGCCAATTTGGTGGTGTCTCTCCACCACCAAGAGCCACCAACACCACCATAACTACCACCCTACAAACCCCTTAGGTTGGTGCCAACAACCTCCACCCTTAGATCACCTAACCATCTCCTCAATTCCATCCTAACCCTCCATCTATAATCCATGCCAACCACCACCTTCCTACCCTATATATACCCCTCCTAACCACCACTAAAAACCCATTCTCCATTTAGTTTAATTCTACCCTACATCCACCCTAACCTACGGCCAAGGAAGGAGAAGAAGGGAAGAAGATTAAGGGGGCATCCTACCTGCCCCCTTGGTGCCTTCTTCCCCTTCTCTCTTCTTCCTTATGCCACACCAAGGAGGAGACTCTCTTCATTTTGGAGGACGGCTAGGCATTGGAGGAGAAGGGTGGTACATGCCCACTCTTGGAGATCAATTAAGGTGGGAGCTTCCACCTTGGAGGAGCCAAGGCACGCCCCCCCAGGGCTTGCCTAGGAGAAAACCACACCTTGGAGGAGGAAGTCAAGAAAAGAAGGAGCCCTTTTTAACTGTGGGAGAAGCCACAGTTGGAGCAAGAGCTTTGTCTTCTTCATTGAAAAATTCAGAGGATTATTATTTTTATTTTGTGCATTTTTATTTCTATAGTAGAAGCATTCCTCTACTAGTGCCTCTTTGTAAAACAAATCCTCTTTTCTATAAAAAGTTTCCTTCTTATTAAAATAGCTTTTGTCGCAATTCTTGTTGTTTTTGTTGCTTTACTTCTAGTGCACAAAAACTCCATTCTAATTTCCCTAGGCCTCCACGTGCCTAGGGTGAGCTTAGAAAGAAATCAATTTTTGTCACATAGGTATTAGCTATTAGGGTTAGTCGTTCCTGCAATCAACTTTGCGTATTGCCGTTATTTCAAAAACCACAAAAAATTATATATTGAAAAATACAAAATAGAAAGGTGATTTTCAGTTTCCTAGCAAGAGACTCAATTTTACAAACAAATTGCCTCCTTGGATGACCCTAGATACTTTCCTTATCTAGGATTACAAATTTAAAAGTGACTCGATTTTTGTGCGTTACAACAATAAAACCCTAATTTTACAAACCGTGTGAAAATCCAATCACATAGGTCACCTAGGTCTACACTATAGGCCTAGATTTGTTTGCTTGGTTGTGCGCACACCATTCTCGCATTTGTTTCCCTTCTCATCCCTCCTTGTTCTTCTCTAGTGTATGCACGGAAGGCAATCACTTCATCCTGAATTGGTTGCTTTAGATAGAGAGACTCGGAGGAGACTTGATTTTTCAAGGGGTAAGACTGAGGAAATGACCAACCCAAGAGTTGAGAAGGTTGAAGACCAACCCCAACTCGATGCCATGGCCATGATTCAGGCTTAGATTACAGCCAACCAACAACTTCAGCAACAACATATCCATACCATCATGCAAGCCAAACACTGATCGCAGAATCCTTAAGGGCAGAATCCTCAAGGGTAGAACCCTCAAGGGCAACCCCCACTGAACCCACCTAGCCCACCACAACCCCTTGAGGGCCAACCAAGGCCTCTCCATGATTTCTATGATCTATTTTCCATCTGTGTTGAACCATACCTTAGGGTCCCCGAAGTGGGAGATGATTTTGAGCTAAAACACAATGTCCTTAGCTTGATTCAAAGCCATTTCCATGGGAGCTCAAATGAAGACCCTTTCCAACACCTGGAAGACTTAGATTGGATTGCACGGATCATTGATGATAACATCATCATCAGCCATAACTAGCTTTATTTAGTCATATTCCATCATTAAATGCTCCTACATAACCGCCAGAGAGACGTAATTCGCTGCATAATCCATTTTGAGGGAAATACAAGAAACCAGGGTTAAAACTATAATTTTACCATCATATCATGAATGGAGAATAATCATGAGTTTTTCCAGGGGTTAATTAGGGGTCAAATGGTCTTAAAAGTCTAACAAGTGGGTTAGAACAAACAGAAATGAGTTTTTGCATGTTTCAAGAATTAAATGACTTCTGAAACCCTAAAAATAGACCCGCTTAATTTACTGAGGTTCTGGTCAGGGTAAAATTCACTTAAACCTCTAAAATTCATAGAAAAATATTCTCTAGGGTTTGGTACCTTCAATTTGACCATCAGAACCCGTTTTGATCTAAAATGGAGCCATAGGCAGACTTTTGCCTTAATTTGGGTAATTGTGCAATTTCTAGTTAAACTAAGTCAAAACCTAAATCTAACTTCACCATTGGATTCCTTAGGTCCAAATTAGGTTTGTACCAAAATTTGGGCCCAATCTGAGATTGTGTTGACCTAGTTTGCAATTTGGTCCTGTCTGATTCTTTTATCTCACACACATGCCCCTAACTTTTGAATCCTTTGCATTTAGGTCGCTATCTTTATCACTGCTTTCACAAATGGGTCCCTTTCATCATTAAATCATATTCCTACAACTCCGACAACCTTTTATTGAAGAAAACTCCTTTTCTGATCAATCCCTTCTAAAATTGAAAGGGAGATTCCTTGAGGAGTCCTCTTTCCAATGCACCCATCCTTGAACCCTACAACCTTTCCAATCTCTCATGCGAACGCATGAGAGATTCAGGTATCTTTAGGTTTCCAACTCTGGTGAGCCTTCCAAGCTTGGGAAGCTTGCTTCCAAAGCTCTAATCGCTCCCTGAGTCCTATAAAAGAAACCCCAGGGCCTACCCGTTCTCCTCAGCTAGGTTTAAGGCCACAAAACCCTCTTCTTCCTCTCCCACAGCCGGCTCCGACCTATGCTCCGACGAGCCTCCTTGACTCCATTCTTTCGACCCTTAGACGATCAAATCGAGTGGCCCGTCTTCTTCCTTATCTTCCTCCGCCTCTCGTTGGCCAAAGCGAAGGTGTCCAAACCTCTTTCTTCGCCGCCGTCCCCCCAACCGGAGTCATCTTCGTCTCCAATGCCGGCCAATCAAAGTTGGTGCCAATTCCTCATCCCCGTCATCCTTTAGTTAGGTTAACACCTTTCTCTCTCCTTCTACTCTATCTCCTACTCTTTATTCTCCAAACCCTACCACCGATGACACTGAACACTTTCATCTCCTCCATCTCCGGCAATCACTCCGGCGAGGGTTCCCGCCTACTACACACAACCATCCCCCTCGCCAACTAGTCCACAAGCTCTGCCAGCTCACACCCTACAAAACCCCTATCCTATTCCACCCTATTTCCCATCCAAACACCCCACCGAACAAACCCACCTTCACACGCTGTACCCGACTCCGACCGGCCACTACATGCCCTCTCGCAACATAACACGACCACCACAGAATTCGTCATCGATTGGCGATGCTTCTGAATGGCTTTAACTTGGCTGTAAGGCCGTATTTATGTTTTTCAGGCTCATGACCCTCTGTGCCATGAACGGAGCTACTTCGAGCGAGTTCTAGCAGTGCCTGTGAGGTCCCAACTCTATGGATATGCCCCGAGGGATGCGGTTTAACCTCAGGAAGCCTCCTAGGCATCCAATTGAAACAACCAGGGTGCACTCACGCTCCAATTGAGGAAGGAGTACCTACAGTTGTGTACGCGAAGGAAGGAGGGGAACAATAGTCCCACCTTGGAAACGAGTGAAGAGGCGCGCACGAATAAATTGATTTTCTACTCTACACTTATCGCCTCAACTAATACATAGGGGGTAAGGTCCCCACACCCATACACGTGCCTCACTCGTGCCACCGCTAACGCGGGTCTGGCGCTCACTCGATTACCCGCCTAAGCTAAGCACTCCTTGCTCACCACCCACTGCCGGTGAGCCTGGTCTCGGGTGTGCTCTACCCGAATATCCGATTACTTGGATTGTGGCTTTGGGAAGGCGAGGAAGAGGATCCTAGAGAGAAAAAGGAAAGAAAGCGCATGGGGCAGGGTAGGGTTTTGCTTTCTGTGACACTTAGCCAAATTTGGAGGGATTGCCTCTCTTTGTGTGTGAAGAAGAAGAGAAGAGGAAGAAGAAGAACAGTGCTTCCCTAGCACTGTAGCACCTATTGTTTAGGTCGTCTGATACAAGCCTCCATCTTCTGATTGCATACATTTGAGTACCTAAGTTTGAATGGTTGATGGCACTGTTGCATTATTTGAACTCAATGCATATATGCTTAAATTGAATAATTGGTGATCTAAATCACCATTGTTTTTGCTTTGAGATTCTTTTTGCCATACATAACTATTTCTATACTAATGTGCTACATTGATTATTAGTTTTGAGTAATTTATTGGCTTATTTCTTATGCTCAGTTACATATTATTTGAGATTAGTGTGTGAAATCCTATTTGCTCCCAGCAAACGACCTCGGACTTTCATTCGAGTAATAAATTCTATTTGTTTTTCGTGCTGATTTAACCTATACTACACACATTGATTTTAAAACCCATTTCAGGGCGATCAACATTTTGGCATCGTTGCTGAGGAGCAACACGTAATTCACTGCTATTCCCTTGCTATATTATTATATTTAAGCACTAACTTGCCCTGTTTGCTTTATTGTGATTTTGCGAGGCACCTCACTAAGAGATCTTCCGTGCAAATCAACCACTTCAGGGCAGGTAACTTCTCTATTTTTTCCTTAATCAACGTCCTAATCTTGGGAAGACAAAAAAAGGAAACAATCAATTAGGAATCACCTGGCTTATTTTTCATAGTAATCATCATTTAAAAGGCAAGTTTCCTGATTTGCGAATTTTCTTTTTGTCAAATCTCATTGAAGTTGAAGTGATTCTGTTTAGAGATGCTACCCTAAATTTCCTGTGCCTATTAGGGACTATGCTAAATTTCTAATATTCCTGGACTACGCACTTCTTGTTTGAAGTCCAAGGAGAACATTTTAAGATCAAATTGGATACAAAATAGACCCAATTAGGGTTTCAATTTTAGGGTTTTGGAGTGCTAGTTCACACTTGGCTACATAAAAGGAAACAAACTCACCCGCATGTGTGTGCTATCCAAGCCCTTAGTTGAAAAGATCTAATCAACAAAAACCCTAAAATCAGGATCTAAATTCACTTGAACCCTAAAATCCTTGGAACTAATTACCTAAGAGTCAAATCAGGGTGATTTTTAGGTCTTGACCTAGATCTCATTCTGCCATCTTTAGGGGAGGTCAGGTGAAGTTGGTCTACATTGTAGGCCAACCAACCTCTAAATTAGGTCACAAGTTGAATTAACTTCTAATTAAGTGAAACTCAAGGCACAAATTAGGATATAAAATTGGTAGACTTAAGGTCCTAAGTTCGTACATTTCGAGCTACTTGAACCCTCAGTGACAACGAAGGTCGGGTGGGGGAAACCCTATAACCCGTGGGGACGCTCTACCATGTAGGGGTCTTTGCGGGGCTCTCCCTTCTTGGCTACCCAAGTACTTCTCGGGTGTGTGAATTTTTGATTCAGAGGTATCATCCGCCTTGAAATTGCCTTAGTCATCCAAAAATCTTTGGGTAACTTGATTGGGTCAAAACTCACATCTAGTCCCTCATCCCTTCTATTTAGAGCACATACACAGATTATCTTAGGGATTTCTTTCAGATCTAATCAATTTCAATCTAACCTGAGTTTTGATTCTACATCTTGATTCCACCATTTTGATTCAAAAATGCAGCCTGACATGTTAGGAAGACTATTTAGGAAACCTAAAGTCCCAAATGAGCTTGAAAGAAAAGATACTTGAGAATGCCTATAGAAATCATGAAGAATATTATAAAAGGGACATTCGGGAAAAATTTGCAAAATCAATGAACCATATTTTGGACCGTATAACGATGATATGGACACAAATGAAACATGGTTCAACCCGGGATCACCTATTAGCAGAACACAGTGAATTGGTGAAATTACACAACAAAGATTATCTACAATGTTGGTCAAGCCCTTCACTTCCAGAAAAATTCCAGGAATTTTTTGAAGAACAGGGAGAATTGCTAAATAAGTTATATAAAATAATTGATCAAAAATACCCGTTAGAAACTGACAAAACATCTTGGAGTGAGACTAGTGATCAGCATAGTTTCCAAAATCCCTGGTTCAACGATAATTACGAATCCCCAGCCTAAATGAATTTAGATTCAAATTTCATAGCAATTGATACACCTAATCTTGAGATGGGTTGGGAGGATCCGATTGTAGGTGATCACGATTTCGAGCCAGCCCTAGAGATATAAAACCCTGGTTCACCAAGCTTAGATTTCCTAGACACCTGTGATAGTGAGATTAAGTTAGAACCTCTCGAGGGTGTAAATTCTGCTCTTTATTTTGATAAGGTGGTCCTCGAGGACAATTCTGACATCCCTGTGGAGCCCAACCTAGATTCTAGTGATCCAACCCACACCCTTAACCTAGAATCTGGATCTGAGCCTTCTTGGGATGATTACAAGGCCCCGTGTGATGGAAATCAGATTTTGAATTTGGATTACATTTCTGGGCCTATATTTGATGAATGCACCTCTTCAAACTCCTCAGAGATACAGATTGATTTTTCAGAAGTCATGCCAATTTGCGATATAGAAATCGAGGAGTTGGAAGAGTTAGGAATCGATTGGGTCTTCCCTACAAGCCAAGAAACTTAGCCTATGCCTAATAGAGACACCTTTTTGAGCTCGGAATCTGAGAATAGGCTAGACCCAAGTCAGGTTGCTGATTGTCCACATCTTGATTTACTCTGTGGTGGAACCTCTGATCCCGAATCAAATTCAGAACATGATTCTCGCAAGTTCTCCAATGATTTCAAATCTTACTCTAATTTCGGAGAACTGTTGTTTCCTGACGACTATGAGCCAATCTACGACCTCAGCATACATGATCCATTCTTTGATTTTGAGGTCCTTAATTCTGAGATCATTGATTCAAAATCAGGTTCCATTGAGATGGAATCATTTCTTTTTGATCCTCAGGACTTAGAAACAGAAAATGGAAGAGTGTCTACAACCCAGAGTTCGAATCTTTTCTTCACTCAGATTTCCTTGATCTTATAAACACTCTTCAAGCATTTACCTTTGATTTTGATCTCTATTATGAGGACTCTCTAGATGAACCCACCTTTGAATCCTTCCTAGAGGAACCCTCATACACAATTCTTATTGATGCCACCTCTTCTACACATGTAGAACCTTCCCAAACCTGTTTTCAACCCCGATCTGCAACCAGACTCAATTTCTACTCTGATTCTTCTCTCAATGAACCAATTGCACACGATTCTCCTCCACAATTCAATCGGGCTTCGGACTTCAATCAGACTGATAATCACGACCCATCCTTTTTTGATCACTTTCTTAGGGTTCCTACATCCTCCACTGATTCTTTTTCATTTAAGGATCCCTACTCTGATCAGGCTGATTCGACTTAGTCAAATCCTAGATTTTCACTTCCACATCCTTTTGAGCTCCACAGTATCTGGTGGGTACTGCATCTCTTGATCCACATCTATCAACCCACCAGATTGATTGGGTTTGGGTGGCATCATCAGCCTGCTGATTTGAACAAGCACTTGGTTGGACCAACCAAGCTTTTGAGTAAGGTGCTTATTCTACAAAACTTGTTTGATTTGACCACTCCTTCTCCATACCATTTTATGCTCAGCTGAAGGCATTAAATTTAACACTTAACGGAAGGTAACCCGTCAATCCAAAAACCCGAGATCCTTCTGATTATCCTTCTATACTTCATGTCTATTGCACTCTGAGTTCGGTGTTAGAACAGTTGACTCCACCTCTGGTACTCGTACTAGGGCTTGAAATTGTTCGTAACAGTCATCCCAACCCATTCGCCCACCCATTTATCATGTTCTAATTCTTAAACCCAAAACTATTTCATACTCTCCGTTTACAATGAGGACATTGTAAAACTTAGGCATGGGGGGTGTTAAAGTGTAAACACACAAACATTCACAGTTCTAAAGGGTTCTCACAAAAAAATATATATGGCAAAAAATAAAAAAAATAAAAAATTAAAAAAAAGAACAAAAAAAATGGAGAAGGAAATTTTGAGTGAATTAAATACATATCATTCTTGAGGAGGAAAAGGGGAGGTGATTTAAATGTCAGAAAAGAGCAACAATTTGAAAGAAAATTAATAGTCATTAGTAAAAGATTAAGGAATCTACTTAGTTCTAGACCAAATCAAAAGAAAGAAATGAAAGACAAAAGTGCTAAGAGACAACTGAGATTAATATGAACGCTAATCTTAGGCCTCTTGGGCTTGGTTTAAGCTTACAAAATCAGGTATCCGTTAATATCTGGATAATCCTCAAGAGGTTGAGGAAAATGCGAAGCTTAAGTATTAGGTCTAAGGCTTAGAGATTATTCGGCTTCGTTAACTGACCTTTGGTTTATGGGACTTGGTAACCTAAGCACCCTAATCCACACATAGTCTGGTTCAGTACGCTTAATTATCAAAATCACGTAAATGCATTAATTCTGTTTTGAAAAAGCCACCTAGATTAGGAGTGGATTATCAACACAAGTTGATTTAGAAGAGTTCCTGGCGCGAAGAGTTAGGAAATTTCCCTCGAAGATGCGCAATAACATACTGACTCCTTTGTGCTTGTCTCTTAGGATATCTGAATATCCTACCGGGAGCATGTAAGCACCTTGTGCTGATTGAGGTGCCATGGGCGGGATTATCCCAAAATGTCGATTGCCAGGGCCTGAATTTAGCTGTAGAATGCCATGGGCGGCATTATCTCAAAGTGTTAAAAGCCAGGGTTCAGGGGGTTGCCATGGGCGGTGCTATCTCGAAGCATTGAAAGCCAGGGACGCTGCGAGGATTGATGGTGGGAGCTAGGAATCTGATATAGACGTGTTGTACAGCTGGCGCCAATTCCTCATCCCCGTTGTCCTTTAGTTAGGTGAACACCCTTCTCTCTCCTTCTACTCTATCTCTTACTCTTTATTCTCCAAACCTGACCGCCGACGACACTGAACGCTTTCATCTCCATCTCCGGCGATCACTTTGGCGAGGGTTCCCGCCCGCTACACACAGCCATCCCCCTCGCCAACTAGTCCACAAGCTCTGCTAGCTCACACCCTACGAAACCCCTATCCTATTCCACCCTATTGCCCATCCAAACACCCCACCGAACAAACCCACCTTCACACGCTGTACTCGACTTCGACTGGCCACTACACGCCCTCTCGCAACATGCCACGACCACCGTTGAATTCGTCGTCGATCGACGATGCTTTTGAACGGCTTTAACTTGGCCATAAGGCCGTATTTATGTTTTTCAGGCTCACGAGCCTTTGCGCCATGAACGGAGTTGCTTCGAGTGAGTTCTAGTAGTGCCTGTGAGGTCACAGCTCCAGGGATATGCCCCAGGGGATGCGATTTAGCCTCAGGAAGCCTCACAGGCATCCAATTGAAGCTGCCAGGGTGCACTCATGATCCAATTGAGGAAGGGGTACCTGCAGCTGTGTATGAGATGGAAGGAGGGGGACAATAGTGCCACCTCGGAAACGAGTGAAGATGTGCGTGCGAATAAATTGATTTTCTGCTCTACACTTATTGCCTCAACTAATACACAAGGGGTGAGGTCCTCGCACCCATACACGTGCCTCACCTGTGACACTGCTCACGCAGGTTTGGCGCTCACCCAATTACCTGCCTAAGCTAAGCGCTCCTTGCTTACCACCCATTGCCAGTGAGCCTGGTTTCGGGTGCGCTCTACCCGAATATCCAATTACCCGGACTGTGGCCTTGGGAAGGCAAGGAAGAGGATCCCAGAGAGAAAAAGGAAAGAGAGTGCACGAGGTAGGGTAGGGTTTTTCTCTCTATGACACATAGCCAAATTTGGAGGGATTGCCTCTCTCTGTGCGTGAAGAAGAAGAACAGTGCTTCTCTAACACTGTAGCACCTGTTGTTTAAGTCGTCTGATATAAGCCTCCGTCGTCTGATTGCATACATTTGAGTACCTAAGTTTGAATGGTTGATGGCACTGTTGCATTATTTGAACTCAATGCATATATGCTTAAATTGAATAATTGGTGATCTAAATCACCATTGTTTTTGCTTTGAGATTCTTTTTGCCATACATAACTATTGCTATACTCATGTGTTACATTGATGATTAGTTTTGAGTAATTTATTGGCTTATTTCTTATGCTCAGTTACATATTATTTGAGATTAGTGTGTGAATTCCTATTTGCTCTCAGCGAACGACCTCAGACTTTCATTTGAGTAATAAATTCTATTTGTTTTTCATGCTGATTCAACCTATACTATATGCATTGATTTTAAAACCTGTTTCAAAGTGATCAACAATCGTAAAGCCAAGGAACATCTGTTTGGACATTGTTTTAATCAAGATGTTCCCGTTCTCCCTAAGAGACAAAGCTTCTCATTGGCTTAGAACCTTAGGGAGACCCATCTCCACTTGGGAGAAATTAAGGCATGCTTTTCTTAAGAAGCTTTTCCCCATAGGAAAGACTAATGCCCTTAGAAGAGCTATTACTGCATTCACCCTACAAAGTGGAGAGCAATTCCATGAGGCGTGGGAACGATTCAACGAATTATTGAGGAAATGCCCATACCACGAGGTTCCGAGGTGGCAATTGGCCCAAATTTTCTACCATGGTTTGGATAGCAACCTTAGGAATTTCGTGGATTTCTCATGTGGAGGCAATTTTCTGAATAAGGATGAGAAAAGAGCATCGAGCTCTTTGAGTCAATGAGTGAGAACTCTCTTAATAATGCCTCCATGACCCAATTTAATCGGTCAACCTTGTGGTGGGATTTATGAGGTGCAAACTAATTCTGGTATGGTTGACATGGACATTATAGGAAAGAAATTGGATTGGATTGAGTTGGTGGATAAGAAAATTGATGAGCTATTGAACCAATCCTGAACCCCATTGCAGAACTTCTCCCTAGCGAAGGGAGCACGCAATATCGACTTGGTTCAGCCTATGAACCAAGTGCACCTGGAACAACCCCTGACCATGTTCCAGGGAGGGACCTTTGCTCCCTCAAACCCTAATTATTATTTCCCCTCCCCTTCAGCATCTTCTACCTTTGAAGATGCCCATGCCATCCAGGGATATTCTAGGCCTGACCCTTTCTCTAAGACTTACAACCCTGGATGGTGCAACCACCCTAATTTTGCCTAGTCGAACCAAAAACCAAACCAATTCCAGAACCAACTCAGGCCACACCCTCCCTCTTATCAGCATGGTCCACTTGCTAGACCATCCTATAACCAGAATAGGGTGGCTCCGACACAACGAAATCAAATGGACACTCTGATCAAAATGATGGTTGATATGAATCAGAAACATCAGGAGGAGATGGCTTTAATGAAGGGACAATTGAGGCATCTATTGGATAACAAACAGCAGGGGTCCCTTCCTTCTCAGCCACAACCGAACCTTAGGAATGTAATGAATAGAGGCCACAATCCTTAAGGGTTCCAACCAAATTACGGGTAGGCCCTATATTATTCTACAAGCCCCTCAGACACCCCCTGGGTTTTCCACTTCTTCTTCTCAAGGACCTAACCCTGGTTCTAATGCCTCAGCCAATGCGGTTACCTTGAGAAGCGGCACTCAAACCCAGGACCCCAAATGGCTGACCCCTCTCATGACCTCACTACCTGAGATGCTTGATTCTAAGGATGAGCAGGAGGAACCCAAGGATCAGGAACCTGACTTGGTTCAAACTCAAATCCCATACCCTGAAGCCTTGGATAAGGCAAAGAAGAAGAGAAATGTGGCTGAAAATGAGTTGTTAGAAATTTTCAAGCAAGTACAGATCAATATACCTCTTCTCGAAGCAATCAAGCATATCCCGACTTACGTGAAATTTTTGAAAGATGTTTGCACACCTAAGCGTAATCCAAGAACCCAAGCACCTAGGAAGGTAGTGCTATCTAATCTGGCAAGTTTAGTGATATTAAGCAGCCTACCTCCTAAAAGGACTGACCCCGGAGTGCCCTTGATCTCATGTAATATTGGTGACATGACCTTTGATAGAGCACTCTTGGACTTAGGTGCTTCAATTAACCTAATCCTGACTACCCTTCATCACCATTTTGGGTTTGGAGAATTAAAGCCCACACCTATGATTATCCAACTGGCTAACTGGCGAAACGGTGGCAGCAACTAGCTTTTCTTAAGTCGTTGTAGTACAGATAGTTATTGCCATCATTTGCTAATATATAATTTTTTACTCGGAAAATAAAGAGTTCCCGAGGTCGAACTCAGGGAGCAAGTTGTATTCTAGAGATATACATGTTCTATTACAAAAATAAAGAGAGAGAGAGAGATGAAGGTTTGGCTTCTTCTTCTTTTCTTCTTTCTTTCTCTTTGTCTTCTCTTTAGCTTTTGTTCTTCCTGTTCTTCTTTTCTTGCTTCAGATTGGCTGCTCCATCTCTCTTCTTTTCTTCTTTCTTCACCTGTCTTCAGGACGTCGTCTGATTTTCCAATCAGACGACTTAACCCGCGGATGCTACAGTGTTGCTTCAGTTCTTCTTCCTCAGTCCTCTGCTTTGGGCAGCCCTGGCTGCTCTTCTTCCTTCAGTCTTCTTCTCCTTCTCTGTTCAGCGGGCGTCTTTCTTCTTCTTCTCTGCCTGCACACTTGCACAGCTTGATCAGAGGGGAAAAACCTAATTCTACCCTCTCCCCCGCGTTTCTCTCTCACGGAAGCCGCTCTTAGGAAAGCTCTCCCAGAGCTGCCAGGTATTCGGGTACGGGTCGTGCCCGGGTCCAGGCCCACCGGCGTGCGTGGTGGGCGAGGAGTGCAGGTCGGGCTTAGTCGGGTCGGGCCAGGTCCGCGGGGCGTGGTCGCGGACGAGGTCGGGTCGAGCGGGTAAGTGAGAGGGACCTCACCCCGTGCTCAGGAGGCAACGAACCTAAGGCAATTTTTGCCTTTATGCGGGAGCGCTCCTCTGAAAAGTTCCGAGGTGGGACTAAATGTCCCACCCCAATTGGGCGCCCGCAGCTGAAGATGCTACAGGAGTTCGCGGTTGCACGCGAGGCCTTTGCCCCAGCTGCAAGCCTGGGATGCTTCGCGGAGATGCCCCGCGCAGCCTGGGAGTCGAACCTGGGCGAATCGCACCTGGAGCTGCAGGTTGAAGGTGCTCCTTCCACGCAGCAATGGCGACAGCGGTCGAGATACCTGTCCACAGAGGAACGGCCTCTTGGCCTAATCAGATACGCGGAGAACCTTCGCCATGGCACGGCGAAGGTGGTGGGGGGTCTGGCAGGCGGCGGGGCGGAGCGTGAGGGTCGCCCTAGGTCAAACTGCGGGCGGAGAAGTGGGTTTGTTCGGGGGGTCTGCAGAGGGCGAGTGGCGGGAAGTGGAAGGGTGGAGGTTGATCAGGGTGAGGAGGCGGAGGTTCTGTGAGGGTCGGCGAGGCGTATGGGGCTGTGGAGCGACGGGGGCATCTCGCCGGAGTTTGGCCGGAGACGAAGGGGGGTGACGGTGGACAGGAGCGGTCGAGGGTTTAATCAAATAAAAGACAGTGAGGAAAAGAAAGAGGGGGAGATGGGGAGAAGTTCTGACCTAGCTACGGAGACGAAAGGGGCTGGAGCAAGGCGGCAGTCGTATCGACTGTTGCCAAAGAAGAAGATGCCCAGGGGAAGGGGCGGCGGCGAGGAGAGGGCCGGAGAGGCGCCAGCTGGGTGCGGCGTGGCGCGGGAAGAGCGAGGGAGGGCAACCCTGCAGCTGGTAGTGCGGCAGAGCGACGAGGAGGAAGAGGAGAGGCCACCGGAGCTGGAGGGCTTCCTGTCGGAGTGGGAAGAGAGGAAGTGGGGGTCTTTCTCCGTCAGGACCGAGCTGCTCAGAACGGCGGAGCGACGGGGGTATTTATAGAGGCGGAATCAGAGAGGAGGGCGGAGGGAGACGACGTGTCTCCCTCGCCGGAGGACGCCGGAGATGGAGACCCATACCGTCCATGCATTCGCACGGCCGGTATGGTGGGTTGCAGCGACCAGGGGGTGTTCCTGCGACGGCTAACGACGCAGGGCACCCCCGGTTGTCTTGCCAGACCCTCCCCCTTACCCTGCACAGCGCCATGCTCCGCGCAAGGTCGCCGGAGCATGGTGCTGGTCAGGTTTTGGCAGGAGGGACCTGAATGCAAAGAACGAAGGAGAGTTAGGGGCAGAAATGTGAGGGTTCGAAAGTTGAGGGCCAACAAGTAAATATATGAGGACCAAAGTGTAAAGTTGGTCAAGAAGGTTTCTTCTTAGGCTCAAGTTTTTATACATGACTAATTAGGACCTAAGGAATCTGATGGTGAATTTTATTTCTAGATTAAACCTTGTTTGACCGGTCAATTTACGCAAAAACCCAAATTAAGTTATTAATTGGTCATGGTTCTCAATGTAGGTCAAAAAGGGTTCCGAAGGCCAAATTGAAGGTTCTAAACCCTAGAGATTATTTTTCTATGAATTTTAGAGGGTTTATTCTATTTTTACTTTGCCTCAAACCTCACGAATTGAAGTGGGTTTGTTTTAAGGTTACAGATTATCATTTAGTTCCTTGGAATTGCTGTAGCCCTTATCAGATCATCCCACTTTCCTTCTTATTTGGTTTGTTTGACCTATGTTTGGACCTGTATGCAGATTATACTGGTAAATTGCATTTTTACCCCTTATGACTTGTTTTCTTCTTAAACTCAGAATTCTCTGAGTTAAGCCTTTCCTTGAGTTATGTAGGAGCTTTTATCCTTTGTATTAGGTCAAAATGAGCTAGTTATGGCTCATGATGAGGTTCTCATCACTAACCGATCTGTGAAAACCCCGAAGGGGGTAGTTGAGGATGTAATTGTTTGGGTTAGGGACTTCTACTTCCCAGTTGACTTCTTAGTCCTTGACATGGAAGTCCATGAATAACTACAATACACACCCATCATCCTAGGCAGACCCTTTCTAGCTACAGCCAAGGTTAACATTGATTGTGACACAGGATGTATGGAAATCGCCTTTGGAGATAGGAAGATGCAATTGGATATCTTCAAGGCAACTAAGTATTTCAATTGCAGTTGGGTCGAGGAATACGATCCCGTGGAAACCCTGGTTGAAGAATGCTTGACTGTAAGCTCGTTAGAGGACCATCTGATTCAGCTAGCTGTTGACTACCCTGACCCATCCCAATCTTTGGAGGTTGAACTCTGCAGAACTAATTACCACCAGCAACCTTCATTTGAGGAGATTATTGTCACTCAACTCCCTCCCTTCCCTTACCCATCAAACATTGTACGACCTACACCTGAATTAAAACCTTTGCCCAATAACCTTAAGTATGTCTTCTTAGGACTTTATCATACTTTCCTTGTGATTATCAATGCACACCTAACCAGGGACCAAGAACATAGGTTGACTACTACTCTTTCTAAGCATCGGGCAGCAATTGGGTGGACAATTTCTGATTTAAGGGGAATTATCCCTACTTATTGCATTCACATGATCTATTTGGAAGATGGAGCTTGACCTTCTCGCTAGATGAAAAGGCGATTAAACCTGAACATGTGAGAGGTTGTTAAAAAAGAAATAATCAAGTGGCTTGATGCGGAAATCATCTACTCGATTTTCGACAGCCCCTTTGTGAGCCCTACTTAAGTGGTACCAAAGAAGGCTAGGCTCACCATGGTCACAAATGACAAGGGCGAATCCATCCCCACTCGCACAACCACCGCGTGGTGGGTGTGTATTGATTATAGGAAGCTTAATGAAGCCACTAAAAAGGATCATTTCGCCTACCATTCGTTGATCATATTCTCGAACGATTGGCAAGGCGGGAATATTTTTTCTTCATGGATGGATATTCATGATATAACCAGTTTGCTATTACACCCGAGGACCAAGATAAGACCACGTTCACTTGCCCATATGGCACGTTTGCATTCCGTCGTATGCCATTCAGGTTATGCAATGCACCTGCTGCCTTTCAACGTTACATGTTAGCCATTTTCTTGGAGATGGTAGGTGAATATTTGGAGTTCTTTATTGATGATTTCTTCATTTTTGGAGACTCATTCAACCATTGTCTTAGTAACCTAGAGAAAATCCTGAAATAATGTATCGAGGTCAACTTGGTTTTAAGTTGGGAAAAGAGCCATTTTATGGTTCAGGAAGGGATGGTCCTTGGTCACATCGTCTCGCATAGGGGCATAGAAGTTGACTGAGCCAAGGTTGATTTAAATTGCAAACTTTCACCTCCTAGCTCGGTCAAGCAAATCAGATCCTTCCTAGGACACGTTGGCTTCTATAAAAGGTTTATAAAAGATTTTTCCAAACTATCCAAGCCCTTGACTGACCTTCTAACCAACAATGTGCTCTTTGACATGACACCTGATTGCATCAAGGCCTACACTACCCTTAGGAATACAGTCCTAACTGCACCCATTTTACAACCCCCAAACTGGTCCCAGGACTTTTAGATAATGTGTGATGCATTAGACTTTGCTATTGGAGCAGTCCTAGGACAAAGTCAAGAGAAAAAACCCGTGGTGACCTACTACACGAGCAAAACTTTGGATGAGTTTCAACAGAATTACATTGTCACAGAAAAAGAGTTGCTCGCCGTAGTTTTTGGATTGGAAAAGTTTCGATCATACCTTCTAGGATCCCATATGATCACTTATACTAATTGATTGCACAACAATCATGCAACCTAAATCACCTGAATTAAGCTAGATTCTAGAATAACTTAGGAATAATGCATTCATAGGCATCGTAATTTGCATAATGGTTAGTTTGATTAGCTGCATAGATAAAATTGTCACTTTATGTACTAATGAGAGATGATTTTATTTGCAGACGATTTGAAGCCACAGATGACATACCAGACCGAACAAATCTGATCAGAATGACAACGAGAGTCCAATGCTTCCAAAATCATCTTGATCAGACAACTAGAGAATTGTGTGCAGTCCATAAAAGAGTGGAGATCATGGAGCCAAAGGACAAAGATCTAAGCCTCAAATGAAAGATCCAATCGCATGGATGGATCCGGATTAACAATTGCAGTCCAACGGTGCAAAAATCAACTCGCTTGGAGGTCTACATCACTAGATATAAAGAAAAGAAGATGGACGACCATGATGGTGCCATGTGACACAATCACAGCCACCCCCTCATCGCCACCCTATCTGAGAAGGCTACCATCGTGCCCTATGGGCCATTGGATCTTCATCCAAAGGCCATGAGCACGCCGCATCACCCACCTTACTGTGCTTCATCAAGAAGGAGAAGATCTCGACCGTTGGATTTTCATCCAACGGTCGAGAATAAGTTACCTTAAAACCTAAATGCAACAAAAAGAAGGAATAACATGTTGGTTAGCACATTCACTGCGAAGCGAAGGACATGTGTTCGAGTGGTGCCTCGCATGAAATCAGGCACGATTAAATAGCGTCGTTGGATCACGAGCAAAGCACGGAGATGAAACCACGCGACGAGTTGAGAGCGGATTGTGGTTGAATGCCTGATACAACGAGTGATCCTACGCAGTTTCTGAAGTGCGAAGGCGAGGGGTGCACATGTTTAAGCTGTCTGATGATCGGACGGTTGACTTTGAGGTGCATTTTGAACGCGAGCGGCGAGTGGGAAAATTCAACACGCACATGAGGAGAGATCCACAACCATCCGATCCTAATCCAACGCATGAGAGTGTGCCACATGTCAGCTAGAGATTAAATCCGAGAGAAAAGAAGGCTTTTGAAGGTGTTTTGAGGCCTAATCAGGTCTGTTGATCTCCCGATCGACAGATCTGATTAATCCAAAGGTTGTTGCACGAATTTAAGGGCTCAAATGCCCTATTTGCCCCTCAACACAACTATAAAAGAAGGCCTAGGGCCCCCAGTTGAAGAACATATGCTGATATCTTCCAGACACTTCTTCCACCTTCTTCGCAATTCTCTGTCTCCCTCTGCAACTCTGCTTTGACCTTCATCCTGACGCTCTGGATCTGAGGTGTTGCTGTTTAATGATCGCTGAATCGGGTTTTAAGAATATCGTGTTGTAGTACAACCGAAAAAGCGTTCAAAACAAATATCATTTTATTACTTGAATTTAAAGTTCGAGGTCGAACATAGAGAGTAAATTGGGTTTTAGAAATCAAGATCATAATTTAGAATAAGCAATAATATCAATGTCACAGTGCAAAAATGTAGGAGTAAATGTATAGCACAAAATGCAAGAGAACTCAATGTATATAAATTAAACTCAATGTACAAATCAGACGTCTTAAAATGATGATGCTACAATGTTTTTCTTCTTTCTCTGATTCTCTTCTCTTCTCCTTCTAATTTTTGCCTTGGCGAGCTCTTCTTCCTTCCTTCCTTCTTCTTCTTCTTCTTCTAATTTTGCCTTCTCTCTTCTTCAGCTTTCCAGCCTTAGCCTTTCCTTGAGCTTTCTCTACCTGCTTCTTCTTCTTTGGCTTTCTTCTTTCTCTCTCTCTCTGCCTTAGCTTCTGTGGCTCTTCTCTTCCCTTCAGTTCCTTCCTCTTCTGCTTTAGCACTTAGCCTTCTCTACTTCCTTGCCTTCTCCTTCTCTTCCTCTGTAGAGCAAAACCTACCCCCTACCCACGCAGACTCTCCTCTCCTTTCTCTCTTAGGTTCCGCTCTCCCAGAGCCACGCATTTCTCGAGTAATCAGGTCGGGTACGTGATAAACGCCAGTTTATCATCATTCTTATGCATTAAAACAAACCTAGCTCTTAGGATTTTACTTTGCAAACGGGTTTTTGGGCTGCATTTAGGCATAAATTAGGTTAGGCATGCATTGCATTTTTTATTTGTCTTTTTAATATATTTTTGTGAGTGTTAGGGATGTACAGATATGCAGATCCTTAAAACCTTAGCACTCAAGAAGGCAAATGGTGAAGGAGAAGCCCAAACTAGTTGGAACTCAGAGCGATCCAGCTCACCACAAGATCACTTGAACTAGGGTTAGCTCATCCCAGCTCCATTCAGCTAATCTCAGCTGAATGGTAGCTCAAGAGAGTTCATCTTAGCTCACCCTAGCTCAAGTCAGCTCAGATCCAGCTCAACTTAGCTGAGTCTAGCTCATCTTAGCTCCCACTAGTTCACAGGGAGCTCTAGCTAGCTCAGCTGAGTTGATAGGAGTTCACCCCAGCTCAGATCCAGCTACATCCAGCTCCACTCAACTCTAGCTAGCTGAAGAAGAACTCATCCCAGCTCAGGAAGCTCAAGTTCAGCTCCCGGGGACTTAGCTTAGCTCAGCTCAGTTGAGCTAAGCTACCTTAGCTGCCTTAACCAGCTTGATTCTCCCCGGGAGCACCAGACATAGCTCACCTCAGCTCATTATGGTAGAAGCTAGCTTACTTTAGCTCAGCTTAGTAGCTAGCAAAGAACTAGCAAGCTAAGCCAGCTAGAGTAGCTCCATGCCAGCCTCTTCAGCAGCAGCCAGCTCCAATTTCAGCTCCAGGCTTCTCCTCAGCTCCTCCCTCCAAACCCTAGCTCCAACACCTTCTCCTCTACTCCTCCATTAGATAAGCTAGCTTAGCTTAGCTTAGCTTAGCTATGCTCCAACTTCCTTGGCTTGTACCACCCCAAAAACCCACCTAACAACTCCACCCAACTAGCTCCACCTAAGCTCCACATAAGCTAACCTACTTGGCACCAACCTAACCTACCCACCACCTCCAAAAGACACCTAAAAGTGGCACCAAAAACTACCCCTAACCACCCCCTTAATGGCGCCACTTTTCCCTCCAAAACTCCCCCTCATCTCCACCACACAATTCCCCTTGAATCCATCTCCACCATCCACCTAACCCCCCTTCTAGAAGACCCCATGTTGGAGCCAAAATGGTGGTGTCTCTCCACCACCAAAAGACACCAACACCACCATAACCACCCCCTTTAACACCCCTTGGGTTGGAGCCAACTCACCTTAGCCATAGGATCACCGACCACCTCCATCCTGCCATCCTAGCCCTCCATTTCAAGGGGCACCTTAACCCCCCATCCTACCCTATAAAAAGACCACTACCCACAACCATTCAAGTCATCCTTGGCTATAAAATTCACTCTCATATTCCACCTAGAAGCCCACGTCCAAGAGAGAAGAAGAAGAAGAAGATTAAGGGGATATTCTGTCCCCTTGGTGCCTTCCCCTCTTCCCTTCTCTCTTGGGTCACGCCAGCTAAAGGAGAAGCCAGGCAAGGAAGATCTTTGGAGGAGATCTTGAAGGTGGTCCACGCCACCTTGGAGGAGATTTTGTGGGTGGTGCACGCCCACCCCTTGGAGAGAGCATTGAAGGTGGAAGCTTCCACCTTGGAGGAGCTCTCAAGGAAGGAGAAGAAGGAGGCCCTCTTTTCAAGCCAAGGAGCAGCTAGGCTTGGAGCAAGAAGATGCCCTTCTTCACCATTTTTGCAAGAGGATTTGTGTTTCTTTTCTTGCTTTTAGATTTGTTTAGTTCTAGTAGAAGCATTCCTCTACTTGTCCTTGAAAAGAACACTCATTCTACTCAATTGAATAGCCTTCTTTTAGCTTTTTATTGCAGTTGTTACTTTTGGTTCTAGCACTTGTTTCACCTCTTCTTCCTAATTACTCTAGGCCTCCACTTACCTAGAGTGAGCTTAGGAAGAAGATATTTCTATCTTTTAAATTTTAGTTAAGCATTTGTAGGTGTTAGTACTTTTCGTTACAATTCGCATTTTGCCCTCGTCTTTTCAAAACAAAAAAAAATTATATATTGAAATATATCAAAAAGAAAGTTGAGATCTATCTGTAAGCAAGATGATTAATTTTGCAATTTTTGCCTCCTTGGACGACCCTAGATACTCCCCTATCTAGGATATAAATTTAAAAGCGAAAGCGGATTCGCATGTTAATTTTACTAATCACGCGTATTTCGCTATCAGTATGCTCCCGGGACCAGGCCCATCGACGTGTGGTTGTGGGCGAGGTGTGCTAGTATGGTCGGGTCAAGACCAGGTCCGCGGGGCGTGGTCGCGGACGAGGCCAGTCAGTCGGGTGAGAGGGACCTCATCCTGTGAGTCGGAGGCGATAAGCCTCTAACAGAAAATCACTTTATGCGGGCACTGCGTCTCCTCTAGTTTCGAGGTGGGACTATCTTCCCACCTTTCTCGCGAGCACCTGCAACAAAGATGCTTTCTTTGATTGCAGCAACTGCCACTGCCCTCGACACCAATTGGCACCCTGGAGTTGTGCGCGAGTGTCTTCCGCGCAGCTGCAAGCTTGCTTCGAGCTTCGCTTCAATGGCGGATGACCATCTACACCTGAAATCACCACAAGGGCCTCGCGGCCACGTCAGAATGTTCAGGGAGCTTCGCCGAGGCATGGCGAGTGTGTAGTAGTGGTCAGCGTGGCGTGGGAACGCTTGAGTGAGCGTGCCTAGGGCACACTGTGTGCGCGTGTGTGGGTGTGTTCGAGGGTGTGTTTGGGTGAGTGTTTTGGTGATTGAGTAAGGGGTTGTGATCAGGGAGTTGAGGCGGAGCTTATGGATCTATCGGCGAGGAGGGAGGTGGTCTATTGTGGTGGAGTGATCTTGCCGAAGTAGGTGGCCGGAGGTGAAGGAGATGATGGTGGTGGAGTGCAGTAGTAGTTGAATGAGGGAAATAAAGAGGGGGAAAGATTGTAGAGGGTGAGAGGAACTTATCTAGGCGGTGAAGAGATGAAAGGGAGATGGAGATGGCGTCTGGCTCGTGTTACCGACGTTGGAGATGAAGATGCTCAGAGAGGATGGTCGACAAGGACGAAGGGGAGGCAGGGGCATCGGCGGGTGCTGCGCGACGTGGACGAACATGAGGGAGAAGAACCTGCCACTGGTATTATGGCTAGGCGACAAAGGAGGTCAGGAATGGTCGTCGGAGCTTGATGAGCGAGTTGACCGAAGGAGGAGAGAAGAAGTTGAGGGGAATTCTGACTGATTTCAAGCTTAGGAGAGTCGGGGCAAACTTTGGCTCCTTAAATAGAGCCCTGGAGGTCGATTTTGTGCTTGGAAGCTAAGCTTCCAAGCAAGGTAGGCTTGCCCACAATGGCAACTCGAAAGAGACCCAAATCTCTCATGCATTCACACGAGAGATTGGGTACCAAGTAGGGCCTCAAATTGGGTTCACATTGGAGGGAATTTCTCATAGAATCTTCCTTCCAATTTTGAAGGGGATTCTCTGAGAAATCAGGGAGCAATCTCCTTCTAGAGCTCACCGGAGTAGGATTCCTCCACTATAATGGTAGAGGGACCTAATTGCAAAGAACGATGAAGAAACTAGGGGGTCAAATGCAAGGTTTTTAAAAGATAGGGGTACAAATGTAATCAGGTTGGACCTATTTGCAAAGTGGGTCAAGATGAGTTCCCCTTGGGTCTAAATTTTGGTACAAACCTAATTTAGACCTAAGGAATCCAATGGTGAAGTTGTATTTTGTGTTTGACCATGTTTGACTAGGAAATTTATGTAAAAACTCAATTTAGGGCAAATATCTGTCCGAGACCCCATTCTAGGTCAAAATAGGTTCCAATGGTCAAATTGAAAGTTCTAAACCCTAGAGAATATTTTTCTATAATTTTTAGAAGGTTTAGGTAAATTTTATCTTGACCAGAACCTTGGGTAATCAAGCGGGTCTGTTTTAGGGTTTCAAAAAGTCATTTAATTCACAGGGTTCACATAAACCCTTTTCTGTCAAATCCAACCCACTTTTTATCTTGTTAAGACCTTTTGACCTGTGTTTAGCCCTTGAGAAAACTCATTTTTGTACTGCAATAGTAAAATTACAGTTTTACCCCTTATTTCTTGCTTTTCTCTTAGAAAGGTATTCAGTGCATTAGGACCTCCAGTTGGTTATGTAGGAGCTTTTATTCTCTTCATTGGGTCAAAATGAGCTAGTTAGGGCTCATGATGGTGTTCCCATCAGCTGCCGTATCTCGTACAAGCATCCTACAAGTGACGTCATCTCTCTACCTTCTTCAATCTCTCTCTCTTTATCTATTAGCATAGCACTTTCTACTCTGAAAAACTATTTTTGAATGCAATACAATTCTAATTATATATCTGATTCCTATACATATATACATATATAAATATCTGTTTAGAGCAAGTTCTATTGAAAAGCTTCTGCATAAATTGTGATTGACCCCTTGCGAGCAACCAGGTACTCACCAGATTCTACAAATTTATTTATCGACGTGTTTTTGTGATATACTATAGCTAAATAATCTTTTAAAACATGTTTTACGCGTTGAACACTGACCATTGGGCTATCTGGCATTTGTTAGTCAAAAAGGATGCTAAATCCAGGCTGATCAGATGGATCTTGCTCCTGAAGGATTTGACTTGGAAATATGCGACAAAGCTGGATCCAAGAATGTTGTAGCCAACCACTTATCCAGACTTCACCCGGAACACATTGGACCCTCACTACCCTTAACTGACACATTTCTTGATGAATAAATTCTAGTTGCGCATGGAAAGAATCTACCCTATTATGTAGACTTAGTTAATTATTTAGTGGTAGGGTAGACTTCTCATGGATGGTTTAGACAACAGTAGGATAAGTTCTTGACTAAGGCTAGACATTATTTCTGGGATGATCTTATGCTATTTAGACTTTGTGCTGATCAATTCATTAGGAGGTGTATCCCTGAAGAGGAGGTTCAAAGTGTGCTATCCTTCTGTCATTATCAAGCCTGTGGTGGCCACTTCCTTGGGAAACAGACAACTGCAAAAGTTTTACAGTATGATTTTTACTAGGCATCACTATTCAAGGATGCACATAACTTTGCGAAGACTTGCTTTAGATGCCAGACCTTAGGGACCATAACCAGAAAAGATATGATGCCTCTACAACCCATTCTAACCATCGAAATTTTTGATGTTTGGGGCATTGATTTAATGGGACCCTTCCCACCATCAAACAGCTTCGAGTATATACTAGTCTCAGTGGACTACATCTCGAAATGGATTGAAGCCGTACCTACTCGAAAATGTGATCATAAGGCTATCATGGACATTGTTAAGAAAAATATCTTTTCCCGATTTGGGATACCTAAATGGGTAAACTGAGGTCTCAAATAGGCAGATTAAGAATACTATGTAAAAGACTATGAGATTGGACTGGAAGGATTGGTCCACACGATTGGATGATGCCCTTTGGGCATATAGGACCGCTTTTAAGACCCCGATAGTCATGTCACCATATCGATTGGTCTTTGGAAAAGCTTTCCACCTTCTGGTTGAGTTGGAGCACTGGGCATATTAGCCCATTAAGCAGTGTAATATGGATTCCCAGATGGCCGAAACTCAAAGGAAGCTCCAACTCTCTGAGCTCGAGGAGATCCGTCGGGATGCTTATGAGAATAGTCAACTTTATAAGGAGAAGATGAAAGCTGTCCACGACAAGTGCATTAATAGAAAAACCTTCGAGCCAAGTCAACAAGTTTGGTTTTTGATGCAAGACTTAAGCTTTTTCTTGGGAAATTAAGATCTAAGTGGACGAGATCGTATCAAGTGGTCAGACCTTATCCCAACGGGGTAGTTGAAATTGCTAATCCCAAGACTGGGAAAACCTTTACAGTTAATGGTCAAAGATTAAAACACTTTCTTACCCAAATTCGCCTGAAGAAAGTTGTAATCCTCATTGAGGGTTGAACTGGAACTTCACCCAGCTAGAGGCAGTAAACACAGCGCTTTTTGGGAGGCAACCCAGAGGTTTCAAGCTGAACGGATACAAGATTACAACTCAGGTGATTTCTTTCCTTTCCTTCTTGCATACATTTAATTTCCAATGAGGACATTGTCCAAGATAGGCATGGAGGGGTGGTAATTCTCATGATCTGAGTACAAAAATTGTTAGATTGAACTAATTTTTATTTCTTTTTATTCAAAAAAAAATTAGAAAAAGAAAACTTAGGTATTAGGAGCTTGTCAACTTTAGGAAATAATACGTTAAGGACATAAACGCTTAGACTCTTCAGGTTTTCAGACTTAATCAGTCTGGGTGTCCACTAAAATGTGGACTTGGTCTGTAGTCCTTGCCATCATAATTTATATTAATCTAGTCAATAAAGTAGGGTGATAAGTATACGACTTATCAACCCGCCCTCTGATTTGGGGGGATTTTTAGTCTAGTATCTACACATGTTTTGCACCGACTCACTCATCGACTGTTCTAATGGAAATTGGGTAGCTAATGAACCTTGTAGGGTGGTTTGGCTGGCAAGTTGTCATGGGTAATAGCCCATTGGTCGATGACAGCCACAGGACCATTCTCTTTTACTACTGCCTTTAGGTAAATCTTAGATCAAGAAAGCCACCTACTTAAAAGAAGAAAAGAAAAAAAGAGAGAAATAGAAAAATAGAAAAAGGAGAAAAGAAAAAAGAAATAAGCCACACTTCATCGCACGAGTATGGCTGGCAAGTTGTCGTGGGTAACAACCCATTGGCTGGTTGTCCAGATCCTAGCTCATAAATTGCACAAGAATTCCAAAAGACTAAGGGAAGAAGTAGGGAAGTAACATAATCTGGGGAGATATACACTGGGTTCGCCCTTGCGTTGACCCCACAAAAATAAAAGTAGGGAGAAAGCTATTGGTCAAATAGATACACCTTTAGGCAACGTTTTCTCTTTCGGGTCACCTAGGGGTGTAGAAACTTGAAGTTCGTTTTAATTGCCGTTGAGTGAGTCTTTCACAATTTTCACGACAAGATGCTTAGTACTTAGAGTCCTTTTCGAGTCTTGGGTGGGTTGGGTAGCCGTAAAAAGTTACCTCGAAATCCTCAACTCCAAAAAAAAAAAAATCCAAAAAAAAGAAACGATGAAAAAAGAAAAAATATATTTGCTTATATATAGAATACGGTGAGGACTCGGGTGGTTTGCATTTTGGTAGACAACTCGGGTGCTATTGAGTCTCTGCAAGTTAGGTACTTAGTAGAAATTTCCTCCTGTTGACAAGTAATTTCTACCTGAGTGATCAATTCTTAATTCTAGTTGTAGATAGCACTTAGGTAAACTTGCTAGGGACTAGTAAGGGGTGGGCATTGGGGTATGATAACTCTACAATTATTAGTATTTATATTATCAATTAGAGTCAATTTTGAGGGTACATGTGAATTAAGGTCATATTATAGTGGGCTTGGGAGCATTGCATGCATGTTGTGTTATTGCTACATTAAGATTGCTTATAATTAATGTTTAACGATCATGTGCATAAGTGCATATTGAAATAGGTCTCAGATGAGCAATCGAACCGTACGAATGGATCCGGATCAACGAACGGAGTCCAACAGACTAAAAATCACTCCAATCTGACCTCAGTAGCTCCCACAACAAGTCCAAGAAGTCCTGATCATTAATTTGATGATCAACGATCCTCGTTGTGCCACGTGGAGCTCATCCACACCTCACCCACACACCTCACATCCGATGAAGGCCTTCCAGTGATGCCTCTCCACTGTCAGATGACGATCCAACAGTGAGGGTTGCACGAAGCCTCGCCTCACCCTCGACTGTGCGATTGCATCCGACGGTCGACGTTGCATGCATCTTCACGACAATCCACGAGGATAGCGTAGCGGGCGAGAGCCACACTCGCAAGCTAGCGGCGAGTGTTCAAAACCCGCTGAGCTTCCAAATCCTTACAAGAGTGTAGTTCAATCGATTAGAGCCATTCGATCTCAAGTGAGCGACTATGATAGAGGATACGTGGCGTAGCCGGAAGCGCTTGATGCATCCACGCGCACCCTAATGCCCACGCCGATGCTCGATCATACGCGCACCCAAGATGCAATCTGAAGTGCAATCTTGCACGCAATCTCAACCCTCTGATGTAGATCCGACGGCTGAGCGCATGCCCGCAATGTGCGTTCTTAGTAGCTTATCTCGACCGTTGAAGAAGCATTAGACGAATCACCTTCGACCACGCATGATAGCCACAAGCACTAGTGGGCACATGAGCTGAGTCATTTAGTGATGCTTACGGTGGGTCTTCAACGATGTTTTAAATGTCGCTGTTGACCCATGCACGCAAACACACCTGCCTACAACACTATATAAGGACCTATCCCCATCCACTTTTCACCATCTTCTATCTAGGAGTCCCCACCACCTTCTAGAACTAAGAGCACATTCTTGGAGTCACTGAGCCGCTGACGGAAGCTTCCCCCACCGTCATGGCTACCTCGATGCCCTCTTATTTCTTTCATTTATTTTTGTTGCTTTAGCGTAGTGTTGCATGTTTTCAAGCATTCCTCTAATGTACTTTCTCAAAGTTTCAAGACATTTTGCATGCGCAATATAGTTCTCATTATCATAATTGGTGTGTTGGCACTTAGCTCCACTTATGCGAATCCTTGTTTTTATTAGATTGCATAGTTAATGACCTCCATTTAACCTTAGATTTCTAACCCTAATCTCTCTCTTCCTCTTTCTCTTTCTTGCAAACAAACTGAACGGCATATCTTGTGACATTGAAGTGAATATTTGAGCCAATTTCTCGCCTCCTCATGTTTGACACTCAGACTCACGTTCGATTATTCTAATTAAAATAGATGTCGTAATCGCATGCTACAACGAATGAATTACATAAATGCGCTTCTCGACGTCAGTTTACTCCCCTAAGTTTCTCATCTTCTTCACATCCAGGCCCTTGCCGCTATTGTTGGGTCAAATCCTACACCGTCATCTTTGACCGAATGAAAACCCCAACAAATGAACACTAAATCCTAGCAAATTTGGTGGGATTGGTGTTTACACATTGGAGAATCATTTGAGTAAGGGTTTAGACCCTGATTCGAATCACAGAGACCATGAGAGCATGAGATTTCAGGGGATCTTTTTCCCCTGAAACCATGAACAAATCACACCTCTTTCTTCATCTAGAGCTCGGTTGCAAGCTCTATAAATACTCCCCTAAGTCCTAGCATCATTTTTAGTCTGTTTTGGCCAAAAAATTCTTCTTCCTTCTCTCCCTCCGACCGCCTCCGTCACGACTTCGGTGACCTCCTCAAATCTCCTTCGTCGCCCTCTGCAACGTATGATAGGTAGAGGGAACTTCTTCCTTAGCTTCCTCTGCTCCTCGCCAACCATAGCAGGATCTACCTCGACCCCTTCCTCCTCGCCATCTCTCCCATCGGAGATCGATCAATCAAAGCCGGCGCCAATCCCTCCTCATTTTGTCCGTAACTAGGTCATTGTTCCTCCTCTCCTCCCTTAGGTTAGAATCAACTCCTTAGCTCCTCAATTCAGCCCCCGAACCACTGCCTCCCCCTTCGTCTTCTCCAACAACGGTGACGCCTCCGGCAAAGCCACAATGCTGCCACAGACCACCATACGCCATGCTTCCACATCCATAAGCTCTACCTCGACTTCACATACAAAAACCCTCTCCTATTTGGAGTTTCATCCACTCCTTTGCCCCTTCGAACAACCCACCCCCCATATGCCATTACTGACGTTGATAGACCCTTACACTTCATGACACACCACAAGAACACCACCATCATCTTCGCCACCACTTGGCAAAGATCAGGAGCATTCTAATTGGAGCTTAAAGCCCATGCTACTCGTTTCAGGTTGTGACTGGAGCTCCACCGTTGCCGTTGATCCTCTGTGTCTGTTCATCGCATTCCATCCACCTTTGGCTTTGCTACAACTTCTAGCAGTTGTGGTTTCATCTGCTGAAGGCGTCTGCATCAACAATTGGACGAAAGCAGCAAGAAGTAGCTGCAATTGCTTGGATGAAGTCTTGCGATTTCATGTTAAGAGGCATCTTGATTTAGTCCCACATTGGGGACGTAGACACACACAACAGCATATAAGTTGTTTACGTGAAGAGGACCCTTCGCCCATGCCACGGGGGTCAGGTCCCCTTTCAATCCTCTCTCATCTCACGCCCGGTGAGCCTGGACCTGCAACCTGGTACTGTTCACACCTGATTACTCAGCTAAGAAATGAAGAGAATTTGAGGAAGGTAGGGGTAGGTTTTGCACCTAGGTATTCATGCATAAATGCTCAACACTTAATGAGATTTGGAGACATTGACTCTGTGCTGGTGCTCTTGTGCCTTGTGTTGCTTAGAGACACTTAAGGCGTCTGGTCTCTTTGGCCGACGTCTGATTTGGTACTGTTGAAATATTTGAGGTTGAATCTAACAATTGGTTGACGTGGTTATTTGAATAAGTGGTTTTAACCACTGTTGGAAAATTTGAGTGGCTGATTTCATTGGGATATGTACTTAATGTGGGGATTTAATTGGTGATTTAAATCACCATTTTTATAGTTCTTTATATTCTTTTTATCCCATCAACTTTTGATATACAATTGCTATAATTGAATATTATTTTGAGTAGATTCATTGAATATCTTTCTTGTGCTTAATCGTTGTCCTCATTATCTATAATTGTGATTAGTGTTGTGATTCCCATATTTGCTCCCTGCAAACGACTTCAGACTCATTTCCTATTTTTGAGCTTATAAATTTAAGTGCTGTTGCGATTTTTGTCACTATACTACTATGCTATACTTCAAATGATGATTTTCTCTTAACAACATCTTGGCACTATTGCTGGGGAGCAATGCGCAATTCACCACTAATTTTATCTTTCTTGATTGATTTGATTTCTACTTGCCCTATTTTCTCTACTTTGATTTTGCGAGGTACATCACGAGAAGATCTTCCACGCAATCAACCACTCCAAGGGCAAGTAAAATTTCTATTCTTCCCTAATCACCTGCTAATCTTGAGAAAGAGAAAAAAGGAAATAAAATAAATTAGGATCCATTTTCCATATTTCCTGGTAATATCATTTAAATGCAAAGAGTTTCCTGATTTACGAAATTGATTGATATCTGATTGAAGTTGAGACGATTTGATTAGAAAATCCCTATCCTGATTTCTTGTACCTATTAGGGATTTATGCTAAATTTTCTTGACATCTTGGACTTTTCACATCCTTATTTGAGTCCAAGGTGCCATATTTGTGATCAAATTGGACTTGAGAATAGAGCCAATTAGGGTTTTCACATTAGAGTTTTGAAGTGTTAGTACACATTTGCCTGCATCAAAGGAAACTGATCTTCCCGCACTCGTGTGCTACCCAAGCCCTTGTTTGAATTGATCTGCTCAAGTAAACCCTAAAATCAAGGCTTTAAATTCACTTGAACTTTAAAATTTGGACCTAATAACTTGAGAGTCAATTTAGGGTGATCTTGGGTCTTTACCCAAACTTCATCCTCAACTTTAGGACAAGTCAGGTGAAGTTGGTCCACTTTGTGGGTCAACCAACCTGATGATTGATGAGAAGCTCATTGTTGTCGCACTCGTCTATAGTCTTATTTTCTTTCATCGTAGTATAGTATAGAGGAGTGGTTACCAGTTTAATATAATTTGTTACTCGGAAATAAAAGAGTTCCCGAGGTTGAACTCAGGGAGCAAGTTGTATTCTAGAAGTATAATGTTTCTATTACAAAAATAAGAGAGAGAGAGGGAGAAATAAATCTGAGTCTTGCGGCTTCTCTCTTAGCTCATCTTCTTCTTTTCTCGGATCTTGATCTCCTGCCTTCAGTTCCTCTTCTTCTGCTCCTTCTATTTCTTTTCTTCTTCAGAAATTCTCATCTTCTTCTCTTTTATCTTCTCTTTTCTTATCTTCTTTCAGCTCTGTCTTCCTTGCGCTTCTCTTTTCTTCTTTAGCTTCTCTTTTCTTTCTTCTTCTTTCTGCCCCAGCAGCAGAGCGTCGTCTAATTTTCCAATCAGACGACTTAAGTCGCCGCTGCTACAGTGATGCTTGGTGCTCCTCCTTCTTCTTCCTTCGTCCGTCTTCTTATTCTCTGCCTCGCTTTTCTTCAAGCAGCCACAGCTCTAGCTGCTCCTTTCTTCTTTCTATGTGCCTGCATACTCACAGATTGGTCAGGGCAAAAACCTACTCTACCCTCCCCCGCGTCTCTCTCTCTCAGATTTCACTTGTAGGATAGCTCTCCCAGAGCTGTCGGGTATCGGGTACGGGTCGCGCCCGGGTCCAGGCCCACCGGCATGCGGTGGTGGGTGAGGAGTGCAGGTCGGGTAAACGGGTAGGGCCAGGTCCGCGGGGGGTGATCGCGGACGAGGCCGGGTGAGCGGGTGAGAGGGACCTCACCCCGTGTGCTGAGGCGATAAGCTTATTTCACAAAAATAATTTAAACCGGTGCAGCGCTTTGAAATCCCACGATGTGGGACTAAATTTTGTCCCTCGCTTGCGCGCGCCCGCAGGAAGGCGCGACCTGGCTTCAGCAGCAACGCGCTTGTTTCTCTTCGCAGATCTGCTCCTTGCCTTCGCTCAAGTCCCCCTTCTTCGCCTCAGCTGGGATTCTGTTGCTGCAGGGCCTAGAGCTTGCTTGGAAGCTCCTCGCCTTGTCGCCAATGGCGGCTAGGGCTGCAGACCTGCTAAACACAAACAGGGCCTCTCGACCTAATCAGACTACAGGGTGACATTCACCGTGGCACGGCGAAGGTAATGCGGGGGGTAGCAGGTTGTGGGGCGGTGTCTGGCAGCGGCCCTAGGTCGGACTGCGACCAGAAAAGTGGGTTTGTTTGGGGGAGTGTTGTGGAGGTGAGGAGTGGCAGTGAAGGGGCGGGGGGTGTCGGGTGAGGTGAGGAGGAGCTTTTGGGGTAGGTGGCGAGTTGTGTGGAGTGGTGGATTGACGGGGGCAACTCGCCGGAGAGTGGTCGGAGATGGAGAAGGTGAGGGCGGTCAGGCGTGGTCGAGGGTTTAATCAAATGCAAAATAGTGAGGAAAAGAAAGAGGGGGAAGTGGGGAGAAGTTCTGACCTAGTTGTAGAGTCGAAGGGGGCCAGAGTAGGGCGACAGTCGTATCGACTGTCGCCGGAGAAGAAGGTGCCCAGAGAGAAGGGGCGGCGGCGAGGAGAGAGCGGGAGAGCGCGCGCTGGGTACGGCGCGACGTGGGAAGAGCGGGCTAAGGCGGCTCTGCTGCTCATATTGTGGCAGAGCAACGAGGAGGAGGAGGAAGAACCGCCGGAGCTGGAGGGCCTCTGCTGGAGTGGGAAGAGATGAAAGGGGGGGAGTTTCTCCGTCAGAACCGAGCTGTTGAGTTCGGTGGACGGGGGCGGCTTTTATAGAGGTGGAATCAGAGAGGAGGGCGGAGGGAGGCGACGTGCCTCCCTCGCCGGAGGATGGCCAGATTGCAACCCATACCTTCCGCGCGTTCGCACGGAAGGTGTGGGTGAAGGTAGAGATCATGGAGATGTCCCTGCGACAGCAGACGTCGCAGGGAACACCCCGTTGTCTTGGCAGGGGGTCGCCCTCACCCTGCGCGGCGCCATGCCTCGCCGGAGCATGGCGCTGCTCAGGGTTTTGCAGGGAGGACCCAAATGCAAAAATGATGAAAACTTACGGGCCAAAATGCGAGGGTTTCAAAAGTTAAGGGTCAAAAAGTAATGGATGAGGACCAAAATGAAAAGTCGGTCAAGAAGGTCTCCTCTTAGGCTCAAGTTTTTATGCATGACTAAATGGGGCCTAAGGATTCTAATGGTGAATTTTATTTCTAGGTCAGACCTTGTTTGACCGGCCAATTTACGTAAAAATCCAAATTAAATCATTAATTGGGCATGGTTCTCAATGTAGGTCAAAATGGGTTCCCAAGGCCAAATTGAAGGTTCTAAACCCTAGAGATTATTTTTCTATGAATTTTAGAGGGTTTAGTAGATTTTTGCTTTACCTCGAACCTCGTGAATTGAAGTGGGTTTGTTTTTGGGTTACATATTGTCATTTAATTCCTTGGAGTTGCTGTAGCCCTTATCAGATCAGATCATCCCAATTTCCTTCTTATTAGGTTAGTTTGACCTATGTTTGGACCCTGAGTTACCCTGTTTGCAGATTGTGCTGGTAAAATTGCATTTTTACCCCTTATGACTTGTTTTCTTCTTAAACTCAGAATTCTCTGAGTTAAGCCTTTCCTTGAGTTATGTAGGAGCTTTTATCCTCTGTATTAGGTCAAAATGAGCTAGTTATGGCTCATGATGAGGTTCTCATCACTCATCATAGTCTCTAATTACTCCTAATTAACTAGTCTTCCTAGTTAATTAGCTAGGAATATGTAAATATATGGGTTAATTATTAAATAAGGGATAAATAGTAAAGGACCTTAAAATAAGTTAAAAATGATATATTATTATCCAATTAATATTATTATTAATTTAATTAATAAGTGGACTCAAAATATCATTAGTAATTTATCTAATTAATGTGTTAACTAACTTAAGTATAATTTATACCTAAGTATGTAATAACTTAAGTAACCTTACTTAATTAAATAAATTAAGATAAAAAAGTCAAAAATGTAAATTCAATGTTTAAATATAATAATTATATTATTTATAATCATATATAAAAAGTTGAAAAAGATTTAAATTAAAATAAACCTTGAAAACCCTAGTTTACATTTTAGTCCTTATGTTTTATTTCAATTGAGTCCTTATTCTTCACTTAGGTCCTCAATTTTCATTACAATAAAGTACCTGAAAACCTCTCCTTCTTCTTTCCTTCTTCAGCCTCCTTGATGGCTGACAATAGGAGGTGCAAACACCCACCGATCATCGCGTATCGGACGTCCTTCCTTCCTTTCCAAGCTCCTGGAGCTTGTGCTCACCATCTTCTTTCCATCCATCGGTCTAGATGAAGCTGCAATCCTATTTTAGGGTTGAAGTTAACCTCACCGTCGTCGGAGAAGACGCTGGTGGTTACTTCACTCCTAGACCTTTCTCCGTCCAGATACACCCTCCTCAACCGCTGTAACCTATAAATACCCCTCCACACCCTCGATTTCAGCAAGTTAGCTCCCTTCCCTCTTCTTCCACTGAGCTAACCGATAGGCTATTCCCTCCAAAATCTGGCAACCTTTCTCTGCTTCCTCCGTCTTCCTCCGTCTACCTTTGCTCGCTCTGGATCTCCACCGACGTCAGCCAAGTCTTTTGACACAGCGCTGACACTAGATATCCTCTGCCTCACTTCACCTACAACTGTCGGACTTCTTCCCTACCCCTCTGATTTCCTCCTCCGTTAAGGACCTTCGGCAGAGATCTTCTGCCCTTTCGTCCAGGTAACAGTAGGTTAGGTAAGTAGTTTAATTAGAGTAGTTAGTTAGGTAGATTAGATAGGCTTAATGTCAGATTTCCATTCATCTTCCTCAGCTTCGGCGAGCTCGTTGAGATTTTCTGGAGCATTCTTTTGTCTTTTTAAAACATCAATCGCCTTCCTTAATCTCCCATGATCACTTCTATCACCTTAATTCCTTGATTTGATCATCTATTCGCTTAATCCACCTCCACCTTCACCAGCTACTTCCGCTATCCATGGCGGAAGTATCTGACCTAATCCGCCATCATTGGGGCCCTCCACCACTTAACCATTACTTAAGGGCCCCTATCTTCACTTTAATTTGAATAATAATCATTTATTTAACAAACGTCTAATTTCGTATACTCTCCTGAGCTCGTTGTCAATGGCAGCTCAAGAGGAGTTCCTATAGCTAATTAACCAATTATATTTCATCGCCACTTCCTTCTAACTTGTTTCCTTCACTAAATTGAGTGAGAAACATGTCCTGAGCTCAATTGAACTCAGAATCTGATCACTATGAATTCAAAGCATAACTTTCAATTTAATTAATAATTGAAGAAATTAATGTGTTCCTGAGGTTCCTTGTGACCTTAGGAAACTTTTCAGATCATCCATGGCATGTTTTAATGTTGTTTCTACACTTTTAGCCTTTTTCTGAACTCACCAGAGCTCCGGCGAGCTCCGACGAATCAAAATGTATTCTTCAGCCCATTAAACTTTGCGTGAAGCTCCAAATCATGTATTTGAGGTTCACTGAGAATTTTGAAGCATTTTGTTTGAGGTTTTAAGACCTGGAGTTCCATCTAAACCTCTATCTTCTCCAACTTCGGCAGAGTTGGAGATGACTGTTGGTTAGGGTTAACCTTCATTTTAAAGGTCTAGAAGCATCAGAAGGATGCCCTGAGATCAATCCAATAGATCAATCACTTAGATAGGTCCTAGTTTGTTCTGTCGAACAAACTCACTTAGGATCTCAGGCGACAGGCCTGAAACCCTAGAAATCTTAGTTGAAACTTCCTTCTGAGAGTCTGAATCTATTCCTAAGGAGAAATAGAAGTGAACTAAGGCATTAATTTCATTTGAGATAATCTAATTTAGAAAGTCAAATATCAAGGCATTAATGGTCAACTTTAAGTCTGGTATGTGGATTTAGAATTCAATGAGAGGAATTGATGAGTTCAATTTGTTTCTGGGATGATTTTAAATGATTCAAATTCAATTTGGTTGAACTCTGATCAGTTTTATAGAAGAATTTGATTTTTGTTCAGTTTGGGTTGTTTTTGAACCTAAACTGATGACAGTGAGTTTTTGATGAATTTCAAATGAATAATCTACCCAGATAGATCCTTAACAACCTTTAGAGGTTGTTTGAGTTGATGAAGTAGATCTCTAGCTGTCTGTTGGACTAAACAGAACTTGAAATGGAGTTCTAAAGCTCCTTAGTGAAGCTCTTAAGCTTCTTCACCTTCCTGAAGTTCCTCAGAGTCCTTTACCTTCACCAATAGTTGCGGAAGTACCTTTTGAATCTATTTAGCACCTCGTCTGAGGTCAGAAAGCCAGCCTGCAGGTCTTTAGACCTGAGGTTCATCTCTGCAGGCTAGAATGGCCGTGGTGATGCAGACCTTTTCGCCCTTCAAATCGAAGAGCAAAACCTTCCCTGAGTATCAAATTGATACTATAATCATGTAGAGTAACCTTAGCGCTTTCCAGCGAGCTTTTATTTGCTCGATTTGGAGCTTTGTGCTGGCTGGAATCATTAACCAAAGTCTGGTCTAGAAGGGGAAGACTTAGTCCCACATCGGCGAAATAGAAGCAACCGCCTTAGTATAAAAGTAAAAACTGCATGGGGCTATTCGGTCGTCAGCTTTGGGCGCACAAACGAACATACGAGTGTGTGCGCCTTTGGGTGTGCATGCGTGGGCTCGTGAGTGCGTGTGCATGTGGGCCTGGGAGGTCGTGGGCCGGAGAGGCTCGAGACTATGCTGAACCGGAAATAAACCAAATCGAATAAAAACTAGGCTTGGACCCAGTAGGGTTTGGTCCCACCCTGAGAGGGGTGCTGTGTATCCCCGACCGATTCGAGCCGCCAACCTTAAAACCTAATTTTTGGTTCAAACAATGGGTTCAAACCGATTCGGTTCAGCTTGGCTGTAAAGGAAAAGAAGGGTTGGAAAGGAAAAGGAGAAGAAGAGGAGAGCTCATTAAGGTTGAATAGAATAAATAGGCAGAAGAGCAAAGGAAAGGTAACAGGCAGAATGAAATGATAAGAAGAAAGATTAAGAAGAAGAGATGTATAAGGAGAGCTTGAGAAATGAAAAAAGAATAAGAGAAAGGTAAAAAGAGAGAAGAGAGAGAGAGAAAGGAAGAAGGATTGAGGATGAAGAAGAAAGAATGGAATTTCTTTCATAATTTTTACTTAAATACTAATTTCTTTTGAGCTTAAATGATGTAATAAGTCATATATCCATTGAAATTACTTTTTCTTGCCTTAATCACTTGTAAATAAGAAGAAATTAAAGAAATAAACATGTTTACTTGTTTGTAATAGTAAATCATATGTGTAAATATATTTTCCTTATGGAATTTTGCATGCTTTTCAATTAAAAATCCTTAAGCAAGATTCATATTCTTAAAGTAAATTAATTATAATTCTCATAAGTAGCTTAGGATTTAGTAGTGAATTTAAATTAAGTTATGCCTCCCAGCGAACGACCCAGACTCAACCAATTAAAAAAAATAAAATCTAAAATGTTAGTTTAACTTAACCCTATACTACTCAATCGACATAAATTCAAGTTGACCTAAGTTACTTTCTTTTGCACATAATTAAGCATAATTAACTTAATTAACTGTGTTGAGAAAGTTAACGACCAATGATAACTGCATCATCAACCATATCTAGCTTTAATTAGTCATAATCAAGGAATAAATGCTCCTACATAACTGCTAGAGGACCTTAATTTATTACATAATCATGATGAGAGAATAACAAGAAAATAGGGGTAAAACTGTAGTTTTAACAGCATATCTTAATTGCAAAACAACCATGGGTTTTCTCAGGGGTCTATTAAAGGTTAAATGGTCTTAAATGTCTAAAAAGAGAGTTCGTACAGACAAAAAAGGGTTTTCATGCATTACAAGAATTAATGGACATCTGAAACCCTAAAAATAGACCCACTTGATTAACTGAGGTTCCAATCAGGATGAAATTCATCTAAAACCTTTAAAAATAATAGAAAAATATTCTCTAGGGTTTGGCATCTGGTTGGGTGTGTTTCACGTGTTAGAAATTGGGGTTACAAGTAACCCATCGTCGTAGTTGCAAAACACGTCGATCAGATAAAATTTATACTGAAACTCCAAGGGAGTCCCAGGTCGAACACAGGGAGGCGACGTTTACTTTACTTGAAAACTACACTTCATTTCGTTTCTTTTTGGTATTTTAGGGTTTTGATATTTTTTGTATTTTTGGAATAAAAGAAATCAAGCAAACGTATCACATGATAGAGATCTTGAACAAATCTGATATATATTACTTCTAATGTAATTACAAGAAACTATGAAAGCATATAAAAAGAGGGAGGTGAGAGGAAATCTTCCGAATCGGCTGTTCGGTGAGACGACGCGCCTGGCGGAAGCTCGAACGAAGGAGGTGAGGAGCGAGACGATGGAGGTGAGATGCTGGAGGACGTCGGGTTGAGGAAAGCTTCGGCGTAGCTCCGAAATGGAGGTGAGAAGACGGAGTTGATCTGCTACTGGAATGGAGGTGAGAGGACAGCTCCAAGGTGACCTATGAAGGGAGATGGGAAGTTGGAGGAATATTTGGTGGGACAGAGGTTCGTTACATTAATAGACACCTTGGGAGCTTGAGAACAAGCTCTAATGGAGTGTTGGTAGGCTTGCTAGAGCTTGGGAGTAGGTGGGAGTAGAGTAGGTAGAGATGGCTTGAAAGGGAGGGGGTGAAGGTCCTTTTATAGTGGTGGAGAAGAGGCAAAAATCGGTATGGGACCATTAGTGACATCTAGGCCGTCGCTGGAAATGTCGTTGTAGGCAGCTCATGCCCGTTGGTGCCCACAGCTGGCTTTGCTGGCATGCGATGAATTACCGACGACTGTAAGCGTCGTTGTAAGTCCAGCTCATGCGTCGCTGTAGTCCACCTCACGCTGCGCTGGCGCCACTCTTGCCTTGTCGCGCTCGCATGCACGTCCACATGCTGGTGCTGCGCACATGCACGCCCACGCGCACACCTGTGTGCTACGCGTGTGCAGTGTTGCGTGCGTGTGCTAGCGGCTTGGGTTGCGCCACGTGGCGTAGTCTGGGCCGTCCATCTTCTTCCTATTGTAGGGGTTGCTATAGAGGTCGGATTGAGTTGATTTTCATGCCGTTAAGCTGCGATCGCCGACCCGAATCCATCCGTGCGGTCGGATTTATCATTTGGTGCTCCGAATTATGTCTCTTAGTCCCTTGGCCGTTGATCTTCCTCGGATTGCATATGGTGCTATGGAACTCCGATCTAGGCGATTTCAGAGTCGTTGGACTCCGATCGTCGTATTGATCAGATCCGTACGGTCAGATCGTCAATCCGAGGCTCCGAAATAAATATCCTTCTCTCCTAACCACAAAACGGATGCAATTAACCTAAATTATATACAACTACGCTAAATGCAGAATGATGCATGCTATGCAATATTTATAACATGAAATGCAAATCTAAGCCTAGGAACATGCATGAATAGGCATTTTACCCTTAATAAATGTGTTTACATCAGCATCTTCAAATTGACCATCAGAATCCGCTTTGACCTAAAATAGAATCTCAGATGGAAAGTTGCCCTATTTCGGGTAACTGCGTAATGTCTCCAGTCAAACATGGTTAAAACCAAAATCCAACTTCACCATTGGATTCTTTAGGTCCAAATTAGGTTTGTATCAAAATTCAGGCCCAATCTGAGATTGTTTCGACCTAGTTTGCACTTTAGACCAAGTCTGACTTCTTTATCTCCAATAGCCTCTTAGCTTTTCAATTCCTCACAAAAAGCCCCCAGCTTCTTTTTCTTAATCACAAAAAGGTCCCCACTGCACATGAACTCCTAATCCTAAAGCTTCGACGACAATCAACCAAGGATTTCTCTTTGATTGATTGATGAAACTTCCTCAAATTTGAACCGGAGATCCCTATTAAAATTCTCTTCCAATCAAACCAATTCTTGAGCATCAATTCCTTCTCAATCTCTCATGCGAATGCATGAGAGATTTGGGTTTCCTACTCCGGCAAATTTTCCAAGGTTGAAAGCTTGGATTCTAAGCTTCAACTGCCCTCTAGTACCTATATAAAGATCCCCAGGGCCTTCCCATCCTCTCCACGCTCGATTTTAGCCTGGAACACCTCTATTTCATCTCTCCTCTTCGGCTGAGAGACTCCTCAACGTCCGGTGATTCCTCTCGAACTCCCTTGTCGTCCGACCACAATACTGACGGCAGATTCTTCTTCCTTGCCTTCTTCCGCGTTGTGCCATACTAGTGGGCACTCCCAACCTCTATTGTCATCACTGTTACCCTCCACCGGAGTACTTTCTTCCCTGATGCTGGCCTACCAACACCGGTGTCGTCCTCCCCCTTTCATCTATTAAATAAGGGTTAGATTAGATCCTTAGTTCTTTTAGGTTAATTCCCTATTCCCAAAAACCCAAAAAGACCGTCGATGCCATCAATCACCTTCATCTTCTCCATCTCCAGCCGCTCCTCTGGCGAGGCGCCCCCATCGCTACACAACTTCATCCACCTCACCGACACACCCACAAGCACCACCGTCCCTCTACGAACAAAACCCCTCTATCTATTCGCTATTCCACCCACTAAAACCCTCCGTCAACCAACCCACCGTTCTCCGCCCAACTCCTTCACCGTTCGACCACCACACACGTCCATCCACCACAAAACCATCGCGAAAGCACTCGCCGTTCTTCGGCGACCATCTTATGTGTTTTTAATGTGGCCGTAAGGCCATTTTACTTGTTTGCAGGGTTCCTCTTCCGACCGCCATTAATGAGCTTCTCCAACAAGTTATGGAGCAAGTTCTTGAAGGCATTGCCCCAGGTACCTGTCCCAGTCGAAGCGGATTCACTCTAGAAGCGTGAGTGGTCCAGTAATTGGGGGTGTTGATCGCCCCCCGAAGCGAATTGGACGAAGACTTCCACCTCCAGCTGCTGCCTACTGTGAGTGAAGGAAAGTGTGGGACTTTAGTCCCACATCGTTAACCACCGAGCAGGAGTTGTGATATAAATTGAAAAAGTGTTGAGGGCTTATTGCCTCAACACTTGGGGGTGAGGTCCCCCGCTTAACCACTCACGCCTCGTCCGTGACACCTTGCATGTGGGCCTGGTCTGATCCATTTATCCGCCTAAGCCCACACCTCGGCTACCACCCACGCTAGTAGCTCTAGTCCCGGGTGTGTTCTCATACTCGATACCCGACTGCTCGGCTATACCTGAGAGAGAAAGAGGAGAAGGAAAGAGAGAGAGCACGTGGTTAAGGTGGGTTTTGCTCTGTTGTGTAACGGCTAACACTTAGCCACATTTGAAGAAGAGTTCCCCTCTGTTCGTGAAGAAGAAAGGCCAAGGCAAGGAAGAAGAAGAAGAGGAGAAGTAAAAGAAGATGCAGAGGAAGAAGAGAAAGAGAAGTTTGAGTATCTGTTCCCTCATTTGATTATATTTGAGTAATTTCTATATGTGTTAGACTAATAATTGGTGATCCAAATCACCATTATTTTGTCTAGAATTCTTTTTGATTCTCCATATACTCATGTTATACGTTGAATATTAGTTTTTGAGTAATTAATTGTGCTCATTTACATTATATATTGAGATTAGCGTGTGAATTCCATATGTGCTCCCAGCGAACGACCTTGGACTTCATTTTTGACATTCGAGTTATAAATTGTATCTATTTTTCTCACTGATTCGACCTATACTACAACGCAGCGATTTGAAAACCCATTTCAGATCAACCAACATAACCTTTAAATTAGGTCACAAATTGAATCAACTTCTTAAATAAGTGAAATTCAAGGCACAAATTAGGGCTAAAATTGGTAGACTTAGGTCTCAATTCGCACATTCCGGTCTACTTGGAATCACGGTGACAAGGAAGGTCGGGTGGAGGAAACCCTGTAACTCGTGGGGACGCTCTACCATGTAGGGGTCTTTGTGGGTCTCTCCTTTCCTGGCTACACAAGTAATTCTCGGGTGTGTGGATTTCTAATTCATAAGTATCATTCGCCTCGAAACAACCTTAGTTATCCAAAATTTTGGGTGCCTTGATTGGGTCCAATTCACATCCAGTCTCTCATCTATTCTATAGTGCACATACACAGGAAAGGTCCCTAGGTCTAACCTAGAGGCCTCCATTAGAGTTGATCTTCTATGGGAAATTTGATTTGATCTGATCAATTTGATTTGGACCTGAATTTGATTCTACATCTTGATCCACCACTTGATTTGAAAATGCAACCTGACAACATAAGAAGACTATTTAGAAAACCTGAATCCCATATGAGCATCAAGGAAAAAATGATCGAGGCTGCTCTTAGACATCATGAGGAGTACTACAAAACCTCAGATCCATTTAGGAACATTTAGGTTAATGTGTCAGAGACAACAACTCTCATTGCGAACCATGCCCATCTAATGTTGACCCAAATGATAAATGGTTTAACTTGGGATGCCCTCATAACAGAATTCAGTTAATTGTGGTAATCGCATAGCATAGAGGGTTTACATTATTTTACAAATCCACCACTTTGGGAGATACGCCAAGATGACATTGAGAAATGTGCAAATATGTTAAATCTATTGCAACAAGCCATTGATCAGAAATACCCATATCAACATACAAAAATTGATGAGACATCGTGGAGGAAGGTTGAGGATCAATATGATTTCCTAGAACCCAGGTTCGGAAATAGAGGTTGCTGTGGACCCCCAACCCAAATAGAATCTGATTCGAACTTTATGTAGAATGACATACCTGATCAAAATATGGGTTGGGTGGATCCAATTGCAGGTGTTCCTGATTATGAACCAGCCATAGAGAGCCATGAAACTGGTCCATCATGCCTTGATTTACCAAACACCTATAATGAGCTTGAATTAGAACCTCTTGAGGATGTAATTCCCGCACCTTATCTTGTTAAGGTAATCCTCGGGAGTGATTTTGACATTCCAATAGAATCAGGCCCAGATTCTAGTGACCCAATTCCTACCCTTGACCTAGAATCTAGATCTGAACCTATTTAGGATGATCATGAGGCTCAATGTGATGAGAACAAGATTTTAGATTTGAATTATGATTTCGGGCCAATATTGGATGATTATCCCTCTCCAGACTCCTCAGAAGAACGAATCAATTTTTCGGAAGTCACGCCGATTTACAATATAGAAATAGAGGAGTTGAAAGAGTTGGGATTTGATTGGATCTACCCTAGGATCCCAGAACCTGAGCTTATGCTTAATAAGGACACTTCTTTGAGCTCGAAATTTGAGACTAGGTTAGACCAAAGTCAGGTTGTTGATTCCATGCATTATGATTTGTTCAGTAGTGGAAATCCAAATCTTGAATCAGGTTCAAAAGCTGATTGTCGCAAATTCTTCGATGATTTTGAATCATATTCTGATTTTAGAGAACCTTCGTTTCTAGATGATTATGAGCCAGTTTATGACCTCAGTATCCATGGTTTGTTCTTTGATTCTGATTCCGAGGCTGATGATTTGGAACTCGAAACAGCCACATCTCATACAGGGCCTTTGAAAATCCGATCACAACCCCAACTTGCTGATGCTTAGACGAAGCAATGCCAGGGAATATTTTGATGAGTGAAATGAGGTAAAATATTACCTCCCCGGCAACGGTGCCATTAAAATGATGCGTGGCTTTACCCTCAACTCAGTAATTAAGTTAATTTCACTTAATTAAGAGTAGAAAAAGTCACTTAGGTTAACTCAAAATTGTGTCAGTTGTGTAGTATAGGGTCGAATTAACCTAACATTTTAGAAATTTTTACTAGTTGAGTCCAAGTCGTTCACTGGGAGGTATAATTTTTTATAAATTCACCAATTATCTTTTATTTCTTTTATAAGTTTAGGAGGTATAACTAAGTTGATTTTAAGAGCATGAATTTTGCCAAAATATTTAGACTATAAAGAATATACAAAATTCCATATGAAAAACACATTTACTTAAATGATGTACTTTATTAACAAGTAAACATGTTAATTTTTTTTATTTTATTTCAAAGAAAATTAAGGCAATAAGAATTGTTCTATTAAAACATGCCTTATTACAATTAAATAAAATTCAAAAAGAAATTAAAGAAATAAAATTCATTTCTTCAGCCTCTCTCTTCTCTTCCTTTCTCTTCTATTTATTTATTCCCTATCTCGAGTTCTCTTTCTTACCTCTCCTACCTTCTTCTTCTCTTCCCTTAGTCTTCTTCTTCTATTCCTTAGTACCTGTTCTCCTTTCTTTTAGTAGTGCCTGTGCTTTCTTGCTTAGCTATTGCCTTCTCAACACTTAACTTTAGCTTTCAGTACCTAGCCATCAGCTTCTCTGCTTTTCTTTTCTTTTCCTTTAATCCTTCAGTTGAATTGGGTTTTTTTTACTTTTTAACCAAAAATTATTTTATTTGCGGCAAGGTCCTTTTGAGGATACACAACACCCTGAGACCAGGGTGGGACCAGACCCTACTCGATCCTTGCCTAATCTCAATTAGGTTCAATTTCGATTTATTTTCATTTGATTCATACATTCGAGTCATTCCGGCTCACCCTGGCCTCCCAGGCCTCACCCTCCCAGGGCACACTTGCTCACGCCCACTCGGGTGCACACCCGTAGGCACATATGCCCGCACACACACATACACATGCTCAGATAGGTTCAGAATGTTTAGATCGGTAACCGGTGCGCCGAGCACCGATGACTGAAGAGCCGGGGTAAAAAAATCACTTTTTTTCCCATGCGCACGCTCAGAAACAGATGATGTGGGACTATCTTTACCCCTTTCAGACCCAACTTCAATCAATCATATCTCCTAGCTCAGAGCTCCGTTTCAAGTGATTTAAAGTTTGTTGGAAAGCTCTAAGATAGATCTACATAATTGCAAGTTCAATTTAAGGTTTAGAGGATGTTTTCCTCTTCAATTCGAAGGGTGAAATCAAGGGGTTCCTACAGGTTATTTATTGCTTGGAAATGATTTTAACTTCACAGAGTCCTCAGATGGACTTTTCTCTCTCATTTAAAGGTCTGAATAGTGTATATAAATGATTCCGCATCTACAGAAGTGAGATTTAAGCTCTCAAGACCTTCAGGACCAGCAGAGAAGCTCAAAGCTTCTCTGAAAGCTTCAGAATTCGAAATTTACAACTTAAAATAGTTAGACAGACACAAAGAAACATTACTGATTATTTAAACAAATTCTAAGGGTTGTAACAGACTTATCTGGGCAGGATTCAAGTTCAAAACTCAACAAATGGCACTGCTATTAGTTTGGGTTTGAAAATAACCCAAATTGACAGGATTTGAATTCTCACTAAATTATTCACCTGAGCTCAGTTTAATCACTCTAAAACTATCCAACAAGATCCCAGAAACAACTTAATCGCATCAATTCCTCAGATTGAGCTCAGAACTCCATAATCAAACTCAGTTTGATTGTGAAGGCACAAAAATTTGACTTTTTGTTCAAAGCCTTCTCTCAAGAAATCAAAGCCTCAACTAAAATCTCCTCAACACCAGGAACTTATTTAGATCTTCAGATAGGTGTTCTAATTAATATTTCTAGGGTTACAAGCTTGTCGCCTGAGCTCCAAAAAGTGTTTGTTCGTTAGAGCCATTAAGAGGTTGCAACAGTGATTGGATCACAGAAATGAACTCAGGGATCAACAATGATGCTTCCAGACTTCTTAAACAGGACTAAAACCTATCTGTCACTCATCTCCAACTTTGCTAGAGTTGGAGAAGATGAAGATCTACCTACAGCTCCAGTGGCTAAATCCTCAATTAAACATCTGCAAATTAATCAGTGATCCATGTTACATCATTCTGGAGCTTCTCAACAAATTCTAGAGGCTGAAGCACAGATTTGGCTCGTCGGATCTTCGGTGAATCCAGAAAATGTGAGAATTGTGCACAGATTGTTTAAACTTGCCATTTTTAATCTAAAAAGATTCCTGAGGTTGCAAGGAACTTCATAATCACATTTAATTCCTCATTATCTCTTTAATTGTAAGATTTGACAGTAAATTTATTTTGAATGAAGATTGAGTTGGTTGAGGCACGGGACTTGATCTCCCACTCAATTGAGTGGTTGAGACAAGTCAACAGATGTTTATATTCATAAATATATATTTAATTTAGGATTTGAACTGCTCCTGAGTTGCCATTGACAGCAAGCTTAGGAGCTTAATTATATTTGGGCATTTAATTTATATGTGGTAATTCTATGTATTATAGTGTCGATTAGGGTCCATAAGTGATGGATAGATGATTGAAGACGCTATGAAGGTGATCTAAGCCCACTACTATCTCCATGGACAGTGACAGTAGTTGGTGGAGGTGAAAGATGAATTAGGCGATTAGGTGATCAATTAAATGATTAAGTGGATTAGAAATGATCATGGAAGATAAAGGAAGGTGGACAACGATTTCAAAAGATGAAATTAAGGCTTTGGCGAGCTCAAGGAGTTCGCTGGAGTCGGAGAAGATGACACTAAAATTCTAAAATTACTCTAATCTAACTACCTAAACTAACTAAGCTAACCTACTCCTACTCCTACTCCTAATCTACTGTTACCTGGACGAAGGGGTCAATAGGGTTCTGCCGATGGTTCATGGCGGACAACAAAATCAGAGGGTGGAAGAAAGATCTCCGGCGGGCGGATTTGAGGTGGAGCAGAGGACTCCTTTGGTCGACGCCTGTGTCAGAGACGCGGAAGACCATCGCGGATCTCTTCGGCTGATCAGAATGGATGGAGGAAGTCGGAAAATGAGATGGAGAGTTGCCAGAGTTTTGGACAAATAGCCTATTGGGTCGGCTTAGTGTTAGAAGAGGGAAGGGAGCCAACTTGAGTAAAATCTGAGGGGTTAGGGGGTATTTATAGTAGTTGGCGGTGAAGAGAATGGTGGGGTCTGGCCGAAGAAGGAGCTTGAGGAGCTTAACCTCCGATGTTGTCTCCGATGACGGTGAGGTTATCTCCCACTGAAAATTAGGATTCCCGGTTAATCTAGACCGATGGATCAAGAGGAGGTGGTGAGCGCAAGCCGTAAGAGCTTGGACAAAGAAGAGTGATGTCGGTAGGGCGGTAATCATGCGGTGGCGTGACTCTCCGTCGCTAGCCGTTCATTCGGCTGAAGAAGAAGAAGAAGAAGGAAAGGGACTTAAATGTAATAAAACTTATGGACTTGTGTGAGAAATATGGACCCGATTGTAATGAATTTTAAGGACCAAAATGTAAACCCAGGTTTTAAAGGTTTATTTTAACAAAGATCTTTTTCAACTTTTTATATATGTTAGTAAATAAGGTAAATATTATGTTTTCACCTTGAATTTACATTTTTGACCTTTTAAAGTTAATTTATTAGATTAAGTAAAATTACTTAAGTTATCATATACTTAGGTATACATTATGTTTAAGTTACTTAACTTATTAATTAAAAGAATGATTAATAGAATTTGGAGTCCAATTATTATCTAGATTATTAATAATGTTAATTGAATGATAAAATGTCATTTTTAACTTATTTTGAGTTCCTTTACCAAATATCCCTTATTCTATAATTAACCCTTATATGTTCATAACCTTAGCTAATTAACTAGGAAGACTAGTTAATTAGGGGTAATTAGAGATCATGATGAGTGTCTCATCATACCCCCAAGCCAAAGTTTTGCTAGTCCCTAGCAAAATTAACTAAGACTATGATGATTTAAAGCACTTGGGTTTAAATTATTATAAATAGTAAATATGTAGAGGAAAGCTTAGGTCAGAAATTTTTTAAGTTTAATATAAATGATTAATGTATAGAGCATATGTGAAAATTTTATTACTTAGACTTGTACTTGTAACATTTTAAAAACACACTTAAAATAATTTGTAAACAAGAATTTTACTCAAAATTAGAATTCTTCAAAAATCTCTTAATCTTTGTAACTATTCTTAACTCAAATTAGAATACAAAGTGTCTTAAGGAAACAAAACTTAAGAATTGAGAATTAAATTCTAACTCAAAAACTCAAATAGATTTAAGTTGATCCTTTATTTATGATATTTGACTTTTATAAATATAAGTTTAAGCAAATTAACTAGATACTCATTATTAATCAAACTTAGAGTAGTAAAACTCTAATTTACTAGCCTACAACACTAAAGAATAACTTCTAGACCTAGGATTCTGTCAATTCTTCTCCTTTAGGTCTCAACTTTAAATCTTCAAAACCCAATTTCTTAGGCTTCACTGCCCAATACCAAGGTTCAGTAGCTATGATTTTAAAACATCTGTGCTTAGTGAAGAGAATTGTCCAAAAGGCATCCAAAGTTGCAAAAATCCAGATCTTAAGACATCATTTTCCAATCCCAATTATTCCAATTCAAGCCTTTGGCTTGGCCTTACTCAGGTTTGGTTGCTTTCTCCTCACTAGTTTTCCATCCTGAGGTCAACACTTTTTGTGTATATCTCCCTGGTGGACCACTGGGTCTCTTATTCCTAATATTTTTTTCTCCATATTTTTTTTTTCTCTTTTTCTATAGGTTAGAACACCCATTTATAGCAAGGTGTTCTTTTTATTTGATGGAAGGAAGGGTAGCATCCATTTGTAACGAGATGCTTTTATTTATTATGTGGAAAAACTGCATAAGCACCCATTTTAACAAGGCACTTAACTGCAGGGTGTTTTATTTATTTATTTATTTTTCTTTTTCTTTTCCCCCCTTCTCATTTTTCTAACTTTATTCTCCAAATCCTTTTTCTAGGTGAGTGGCACATCCTTCACCCTTTCAAGAACTGCCCCGTGGAAATCCTTGGACTAAAGAGGATTCAGAATTGATCTCTTAACCTCTGTGTTTTTGCGGTCTCAGATGCCAACAAGACAATTCTATGTGTGTGAATTTAGATGTTTAGGTTACTTAGCTCTCAAACCAAAGCTTGGACAACAAAGCCCTTTACTCTGAGGTTCTTCAAATTTTTAGTTTCCTCCTATAGGATTCGTCAAGACAAAATTTACCAAGTCTAGTTATTTATCTCTACCCTGTAAGTTCTGTAAACTAAAATTCTACCAACTCTCTATTTAATTAACTCTGAATATCTGACTTTTTTACTTAACTTTATGATAAAATAAAAATTTCAAAAAGCAAAAGGATTACTTAATCTAATTGATTAGAAAGTTATAATTTAATTCCAAATCTTAAGTTTAAATCTTAACACACTTAGTTTTTTTAATTCAAGTAAGAATAGAAAAATAAATCTTTAAAAGATTTAAAAGATTCCTAATTCAAATAAAATCTTGTTTTAAAAATTTAAACACAAAAGCGTGTTTTTACAAAATGTTTAAAGTAAAAATATAATTAAGAATTGAATGCTCTTAAATATTTAATATATATTCTATATACATTTTAAATTCTGACCTAAAAGAAAATTAAGCTCTTAATTACAATATATATATATATATTCTTCTTCTTTTCTTCTTTATGAAAAATAAATATTCCCCTCTTATTATTTTTATGAATTTTCTTTTCAAATTTTTGTATTTATATATTTTTATTTTTATGTATATAAGATTTTTCAATTTTTATGAATTTTTGTTCAAAAATTTTTAAAAGTTTCATGAAAATTTTTGATTTTTTTAAAATTTTTATCATTTTTGGAATTTCTATTTTTTTAAATTTCGTGGATATTTAATTTTTATGTGTTTTTATAGTTTTAACCCACACTTAGAATGAAAATTTCACTTCAACACCTCCCCAAGCCAAAATTTTACAATGTCCACATTGTAAGAAAGGTGAAAAGATATTACACTTCATTTAGTATAGGGTGATGGAAGGAGTTGAAAAGAGGAGATTAAAAATCTCAGTGCGGACAATTTCTTTTCTGACAAAAGGTCAGAGTGGTCAGTCGGACTAAATGAAGGTAATCAATATGATATGGAGTGAAATTTTTAAAGTGTATAAGAAAATTAAAATGGTAAAAACGGGAAACAGCTATGTACAAATGCTAAGTTTTACGCCTTCAGCTAGGTGTATGACGTGCTTTTGTGCGTGTGTGTTAAGGAGTGTCGTTATAGTCGCACTTGTAACGTCGGTTTTAAAATAATTAAACAGAGGTGAGTCCGAGTGTCGGTCTCAGGGAGGCGTGAAAATCAGATTTTTACTTTACCACTTGTTATTACGAAAAGTGCGGAGTTTTGCTTGCGAAAGGTGAGATTTTGAAAAGCGAGAGAGAGAGAGATAGAGAGAGAGAAGGTTTAGGGTTAGAAAGCTCTTTGTTTTGATCATGCAACTTGAATAGAAATTAAAATGGCAACTGAACGAGAAAATAACTTCATTAAACATGCACTTGTAGTTCATGACTTACAACATTAAATACATGCTTCAACAAAAATAATAAAAAGCTTAAAAGAGGGAGAGAGAGAAAGCGAGTGTGTGTGGAGAGAGACGAGGCAGCCACGGCGGTGGAGGAGGCTCTGTTGGTGGCTCGTCGTCTCCGGCGATTACAAGAGTGCCTAAGGCTAGCTAAGAGAGGGGTAGAGTAGTTGCAAGGGGGAGTGAATGCCTTGAATGGTGGTTGGAGGGGGTTTAAATAGAGTTAAGGGCTTCCTAAAAGAAGAAGGGGCTTTAGCGACATCCAGAGCGTCGCTAAAATCACTTCCAAAAGCGTCGGTGAAGCCTTCTCGTCGCCGGTCAGCCGCTCGCCTCGTTCCTTCTCGCGCGATCCGCGGCCGCTGAACGAGAGCCGTTCGATCGAAGATCGGACGGCTGAGAGCCTTCCTCGCCTACGCTGGGATCGCGCCTCGGCGCGCGTGTGCGCGTGGGTCTCCGCCCGGCGAGCGATCGCGCGTGGATGCTCGTGAGCTGTGGTCGCGCCGTGTGGCAAGATCCTAGCCGCCCGCTGCTGATCGGGCAGCCCAATTTCTCCACGCCCATCTCCCGTCTTCAATTTCCACCCCACGCGGCTCGAACGAGCGTCGCGTGGGTGCAGGCGTGCGTGCTAACCGTTGCACCACGCTCGCGCTTCGTCGCGGCGACTGCGAGCAGGCGCGCGGATCTCGGCTGGCTGAAGGTGCGGCGAGCGCGAGGACGGGGCTGACGTGGCGCAATCTGAGCTGTTGATCTCCAGATCAACGGTCAGAACTTCTTGGGCCCATTGTAGGAGCTCCAGATCAATGGTCAGATCTTGAGTCCGTTAGACTCCGTTCGTCGTTCTGAATCCATCTGTGCAGTCTGATTGCTCATCTGAGGCCTGCTTTGACAAATGCTTACACAAATGGCCATTAATACAGTTTATAAGTAATCTTGGTACATGATGCATGCAATGCTCCTATTCTACTTATGTCGTGCCTTTTATTCTAAAGATGGGCCATATTCAACATAATTATCACCCCCTTGTGTAGTGTTATCATACTCCCATGCTTACTCCTTGCTAGTCTTTAGCAAGGTTTATTCTAGTCTTTATTTCCTTGCAGAATTCAAGAAGTAATTGCTTAGGCACTTCGTTACTTGTCAATAAGAGGAAATATACGCAGATCTTAATCTACAAAGACTAAGCAGTGCCCGGGTGTCTGCCAAAATACGAATCGCCCGAATCCTTGCTTTAGTGTATATATAACTATACATATGTATATGTATATATATATTTTTTTAGAAGAATTTTTTTTTCTGAATTCAGTGTGGGTCGGTAACTTTTTACAGCTACCCAACCCACCCAAAACTCAGTCAAAACCCTAAGTGCTAAGCATCTTGGTGTGAATGTTGTGATAAACTCACTTAACGGTAATTGAGACAGACTTCGAGTTTCTATGTCTCTAGGTGACCGGAAAAGGAAACAAATTTGCCTGAAGGTGTATTTGTTCAATTGGTAGCTTTCTCCCTACATTTGTTTTAATTGGGGTCAACACAAGGATTTTTCCAGTGTATATCTCCTCGGCTTGTACTACTTCCCCGCTTCTTCCTTAGGTGTTTTGGTCTTTTTTGTGCAATTATTGAGCTGGGCTCTGGACAACCGACCAATGGGCTGTTACCCAAGATCACTTGCCAGCCATACTTGTGCGGTGAAGTGTGGTTTATTTTCTTTTCTTCTTGTTCCTTTTTTTTTTTTGTAGGTGGCTTCCCTGATTTCAAATGTACCTAGAGGCAACGAAAAAGAAATGGCCTATGGCTGGGTTATGGACAACCTGCCAATGAGCTGTTACCCACGACAACTTGCCAGCCATACCACCCTAGAGAGTTCATTAGCTACCCAATTTCTGTCAAAATCTCCAAGAAGTGAGTCTGTGCAAAAATGTGTGCAGATGCTTAGACTCAAAGTTTTCCTGAGTTAGAGGGTGAATTGATAAGTCGTATACTTATTACCTTATTTAGTAGGTGGATTAGAATAGCTTAAGGTTGCAAGGATTCACGGCTAAATCCATATTTTAACGGACACCAGGGCTGATTAAGCCTGAAGTCCTGAAAAGTCTAAGTGTTTAAGTTCTTTCTGTATTATTTCCAACTATTGACAAGTTTCAAATGCCTAATTTTTCTTCCTAAATTCAATTTTTTTTAAAAATTAATTTATTCATTCAGACTGATTAATTGAGCTCAGGATTATTCAATTTACCACCTTCCCATGCTTAAGTTGGACAATGTCCTCATTGGCAGATACATGATGCAAAGGGTTCAAAAAGATAGTACCTGAGTGACGTAAACTACCAGATCAGTCTGAATCCTCTGGGTTGCCTCCCAGGAAGCGCTGAGTTTAACGCCTCCAGCTGGGCAGTGCACAAACAGGAATGGCTTGGGTCAAGGAGGTATGTAAAAAATCAACCAGACCCAAAATCAGAAGTTGTGGTGGAGTCCCGTTCCTACGGGGCGGGAATTCTATATGATGCATGCCCGTGTCAGATCCTCTCTTAGTCTGTGGGCATGCAAACAAGTTGCTGTGGACGAACGCACCCCAAATATGACATGCCAGACACTAAAGATGTAGGTTTTATATTCAGCTTGTGTCCCCATAAAATTGTAATCCATCGAAAGTGTATCAATTCTAGTGCATTCGGGTTGTAGGATCTTTATTCTGGTCGGGCAGGTAACAAAGTCCAGAGTTTCATAATGAGCCCTACAATCAAGCATGAGGCCTCTCTCCAAAGACGAATCCATCTCTTCTGCAACTATGGTTTCATTGCTCATTCCCTCCAAGCCCTTGATCTCAAGAATATTTTCTTCAACCTCCTTTGTATCAAATTCACTGTTTGGGGTTGCATTAGAGGTAGGGTCAATTTCATCCTCTAGATCATATTCTTTCTCTCGGCCCTCCTCCAAATTTGTGATGGGGTTTCCAACCGATTCATAATCAATTTCTTTGAAATTGTAACTCCATTCTCCATCTTCGATGATGGATGCTGCTCCCACCAGATTGCTTCTCTTGGGCTGATTAGATTCGGATTCCAAGGCCTCTCCCCTTACATTCTTAGTTTCTTCCAGATGTTTGTTCTCAATGCTCCCCAAATTGTGTTCCGAGGAATCCTTACTGTCCTTATCCACTGAGCTGTCCAACTCCTGAGGGGTATTAATGGTGGACTGAACCAAATCAGGATGACTGGGTGTAGTCCAATTGATCATGGTAGGTCCTTGCTTTATGAATTCCATGAATGGCATTGTGTGCAACAGGTTTCTTTGGCCTTCTTCCCCCAATTGTTGGAACAAATCTGTTGCCCTTTAACCAATTCTTGATTCTGTCTGTGTAGTTCTAACTGGAGGTTATCAATAATTGACATGGTGTCATTTGGTATCCTTCGGATTTCCTCCTTGAAATCCAGGTTAAGAGAGTATGGTTGAGGTTGTGGATCAGAACCCACACTGGTGTTTAGGTTCTTGGGTGGGTCCTCTATTCTATCATGTTTAGGGTCCAGTTCTTCAAGAGGAACCATTCTCTGTTTGGTCCTACTCTAGAATAGTTGAGGTTCTAAGTTCTCCTCCCAGTTAGATTCTTCATCAGGGGACCAAATCAAAGGTTGATGATCCTGGGCATGCCTAGATTTCTGATCATTTTCTGATTTCCATTTGTCTAGAACTCCTAATCCAAAGGTCAAGTAGGAAAGGTTGTTGAATTCAGATGACCTTTCTTGGTTATTATCCTGAGAAGGGTAGGGTTCTTGGTGTTCTCCTAAAGCGTAGGTCCTATCACAGTAGAACGGGTCGGACCTAAATGAGGAGGCATCGTGAGGAGAATCGAGATATGGAGCCCCACGATTTGAATCGTACCCTTGGGTGGCTATGTTGGGTGTATTCCAATAAGAAGTTGGTGTGGTTTGGTCATAGTTGGGCCAAGAGGGATATTCAAGGTTGTATCCCCAACTTGGTGGTTGGTTAGCCCAAGTAGGCTGTGGGTATGGTCCACTTGGGTTAGCATACAAATCCTATTGGGGGTAGTTTGGGTAAGATGGATAGGCATTGAAATCCATGGTTTGGAAGAAATGGAGGGATGCGGGAAGAACAGATGAGAGAGAGTTGTGTACTCAACCAAGCAAACAAGCCTAGTCCTTATGGTGTATTCCCTAGGAGACCTAGAAATCTCACAAAGGTTGATTAAGTCCGTAAGCACTGGACTCCCCTTCCCAAGTCTAATTTGGCCAGGTTGATTACGAGGGGATTGCAGGGAAGGTTCTTCCTTTGGCTTGCACCTCCGGTTCCATAGACCCCACAACCGCGGTCGTTTGACACTACCCCGTAGCCTAGTCACTAGATTCTACCAAGGGAATGAAAGCCAAGTGCCTAGCGAACAAAACCTCGCCTTTTGGGACTTAACTCAGTCCTGCCTAGGGCACGTCTACTCAGTTTTAAAGGGTTAGGATAGTGCTTGTGCTTAGGGTGATGTGATGAGGCGTTGATTGGGGTGGTGCCTCTTAATTTTCCACTTTCAAAGTGTGTGCTTCTAGCAAAACATGGTTTTCAAGCAAGGATTTGTTAAGATGTGGTATCTTTTAGTGTTTCATCCTTACTTTAGTACTTTTTAGGGTTGACGTGTCTTAATGTTTTCAAACAAGTTTTGGTGGGCACGTCAAGTTCGGCACACAACTTGGTGAAAGTAGATTTCCTTTTCTTTTGTAGAGGCTCTAAAACCCTAGTGTACTCATCCTAATGATCATGCAGCTTCTATTAGATGAGTCAGTTTTAGGGTTGAGTGGTGCGGCCCAGGTCAACTCATGGTGGCTTCGCAAAAACCACTCAAGAAAAAGAAAAGAACACCCCAAGAATTTATTCAGAATGTTAGAGTGTACATTTTTTTTTTTTTGTGGGGTGATGTGTTAAGGATGTGGGTCAAGCAATCATACACCACGCCAATTTTTTTTAGTTTTTACAAATTTTTTTAGTTTTTTCATGCAAGCAAACAATGAGAGAGAGGTTACTCACTATCGGTCCTCGAGGCGCCTACTCCCTTACAACCGTTGTGGGATGCGTCGCTTCGCCGTCCATGAGCCGAGTTCCTACACCCGTCAAGTAAAAAGGAAAATAGGGCATTAGATGATGTGAGAATGAATGTGGAATGGAGGTGATAAAACAAATCCGTTGCCTCCCCGGCAACGGCGCCAAAAACTGACGTGCTTTTGTGCGTGTGTGTTGAGTGTTATAGTCGCACTTGTAACATCGGTTTTAAAATAATTAAACAGAGGTGAGTCCGAGTGTCGGTCTCAGGGAGGCGTGAAAATCTGATTTTTACTTTACCACTTGTTGTCATGGAAAGTGTGGAGTTTTGCTTGCAAAAGGTGCGGTTTTGAAAAGTGAGAGAGAGAGATAGAGAGAGAGAAGGTTTAGGGTTAGAAAGCTCTTTGTTTTGATCATGCAACTTGAATAGAAATTAAAAAGGCAACTGAACGAGAAAATAACTTCATTAAACATGCACTTGTAGTTCATGACTTACAACATTAAATACATACTTCAACAAAAATAATAAAAAGCTTAAAAGAGGGAGAGAGAGAAAGAGAGTGTGTGTGGAGAGCGACGAGGTAGCCACGGCGGTAGAGGAGGCTCCGTCGGCGGCTCGTCATCCCGGCGATTACAAGAGTGCCTAAGGCTAGCTAAGAGAGGGGTAGAGTAGTTGCAAGGGGGAGTGAATGCCTTGAATGGTGGTTGGAGGGGGTTTAAATAGAGTTAAGGGCTTCCTAAAAGAAGAAGGGGCTTTAGCGACATCCAGAGCGTCGCTAAAACCACTTCCAAAAGCGTCGGTGAAGCCCTCTTGCCGCCGATCAGCCGCCCGCCTCGTTCCTTCTCCTCGCGCGATCCACGGCTGCTGAACGAGAGCCGTCTGAGCCGTCCGATCGAAGATCGGACGGTTGAGAGCCTTCCTCGCCTGCATTGGGATCACGCCTCGGGCACACGTGTGCGTGCGCGTCTTCGCCCAGCGTGCACGCGCGCGTGGACGCTCGTGAGCTGTGGTCGCGCCGCATGGCAAGATCCTGGCCGCCCGCTGTTGATCGGGCGGCCCAATTTCTCCGCACCCGTCGCCCGTCTTCAATTTCCACCCCACGTGGCTCAAACGCGCATCGCGTGGGTGCGGCCGTGCGCCCTAACCGTTGCGCCACGCCCGCGCTTTGTCGCAGTGACCGCGGGTGGGCGTGCGGATCTCGACTGGCTGAAGGCCCGGCGAGCGCGGGGCGGGGCTGATGTGGCGTAATCTGAGTCGTTGATCTCCAGATCAACGGTTAGAACTTCTTGGGCCCATTGTAGGAGCTTCGGATGTCGGATTTGGCCGATCTTAAGTCCGTTGGACTCCGTTCGTCGTTCTGAATCCATCCGTGTGGTCCGATTGCTCATCTGAGGCCTGGTTTGACAAATTCTTACACAAATGGCCATTAATACAGTTTATAGGCAATCTTGGTACATGATGCATGCAATGCTCCTATTCTACTTACATCGTGCCTTTTATTCTAAAGATGGGCCATATTCAACATAATTATCACCCCCTTGTGTAGTGTTATCAGTGTAAACCCTAGTAAAGAACTCCTAAAAAGAATAGGTATATGGTAAAAACAGAGGAATTATGAAAGAATTAGATCAAAAATAGAAAAACAGATTAAACCACCCAATCAAAACTCGTCCAGAAATTGCCTAGAATAAATCTCGCAGATCCTAAAATCAGATTCTCGTGAAAATCTCAGAATGATTAGAGTGAATCTTGTGAAAAATAGATCTGATTTAGGTTGAGATGTAGAATGTTTAGATTAAGGCAATTTAAAAGATGATTCCACCAAATTCAAAAGATTAGCAAAGTCAGTTTTGATTCTCAATAATAGGTGGGTCATTTTGACACAAAATAGGTTGCTGATGCGGGTTTGATGGATTATTTTCAGGGAGTACAAAGGATGGGTTATGATTAGAATCAAAGGCTTGATTAAGGAAATGGACTTGGCCTTGATTTTGCCTAGGATTTGGCAGATTCCTAGGATTTGGAATTGGCTGAGATGGAAGAGTACCTGGCCGACGAGACTCAGCCAAAAGCGTGATCTGATTTCGTAAATCAGCCAATTCAACCTTACATTGCCTATGGATCTCAGCAAGAGCTTCAGCATTTTGTTGCTGACTCTCTAACACAGCTCTTAAAATTTGGTCTAGCTGTGTACCTCTAATAGGCCTAGAGTAATTCTGCATACTCATCGGGTTAGACCTTAAATCTGATTGCTGAGGAGGCAATGGAGGTGGGTTAAAATGGGTCTGATTTGGATAATTTGGTCTTTAATTTTGATTTTGATCAGCCCAAAAGAAATTTGGGTGGCTTTTCTATCCAGGGTTATAGGAATTTGAAAAAAAGTTTGGTCTTGGAATATTTTCCTGGATGGCGTGTAAACCTAAAAGATACAGTGTGTTTTCTGCAACAAATAAGGGTGGGGAAAAGGGTGGGTAAGATTGTGGGACAAAGGTCCCTCCTTGGGTTGGTGAAGGAGTAGATAGAAAACCCAAGGAAGATGGATCTCTAGAATCCAGATTATTCACAAATTCCCTCCCCACGGGAATTTGTGAAACAGGTGAATACGCGGGATTCGTAGCAAGTAGAGGCATAAGAGTCTTCGTTGTGTTTCTAACCTCATCGAGATGCTTTGCTACGATATCGACTTTGTCTAGTTTTTCTGCAATAATCTCTAAATCCTTTGAACTGGACGGATTACTGATCTCGTGAATGCCCTTGCGCGGATTTTGATGATTCATATTTGCTCCCCGCATAAATTGCGACATTAATGCAATGTTGATCGAGTTTTCCGCCATCCCTTCAAATAATTCTGAAGCGGATTCTGGGTCGTGATTTAGAAAATTCCCTCCACAAGAGGCATCGACTAGATTGAGAATACCCTCTTGTAAACCATAATAAAAGATATGCATGAGTTGCCAACGAGGGATATCATGATGTGGGCATTTCCTTTGCAATTCATGAAAACGTTCCCATGTTTCATGAATTGGTTCTCCTTGGTTTTGATTGAAAGTAGTAATAGCTCGCCTTAAAGCATTGGTTCGACCAAATGGAAAAAATTTCTTCAAAAATACGGATTCAAGTTCAGCCTAAGTTGAGATTGGTCTTGCTATAGTTCTATACCAATATGTAGCTTTATCTTTAAGGCTAAAAGCGAACATTTTCATTAGTAGGATTTCCCTATTTTGATTTCGAGGACCAAGAGTTTGGGATAGATTTTTAAGATCTTCTATATGTTGAAATGGATCCTCGGATGCAAATCCGTGAAAGTGGGGGATTAAACCTATAATATTTGGCTTTAATTCAGGATCATTTTCCCCAATAGGTATCCTAACATTTGGCTCTACTTGTGCATTAGATGGGTTATAATAATCTCTAAGTAGAGGCCTTGGACAATGGATCGGTAAATCAGGGTTTTCAAAACCTACCTCAGGTCGAGGTGGAGGAAGGGTTTTAAGAGTCTGTAAATTGTTCAAGGCTATTGTTAATAGATTGATTTGCCTTGTTTGCTCTAGCATCCTAAGATTCTGGTTCAGGAGTGCCTCATAAACATCAAAAGGCGGCATCTCCCCTTGACCAGAAGAAGGGATCTCGAGATTAAGATTCTGCATTGGATCCATAGAAGTAGATGGATCAGATGGGAAAACCATTGGTTGCTTATCTACAATCGGCCTAGGATCACCTGTCAATGGTGGTGCAAGAGGCGGATGCAAGGATCGCCTCCCATCCATAAATGGAAAATAATGTGCAAGTGCACATGCACATCACCGGTAAAATAGCGGCACAAAAAAAACCTACAAAACAACGCAAAAAATGCAGGTTTTGCTCTTCTTTGAAAGGAAAGAAGAGACTCCTAAGATACGCAAAAGTAATTTGACGCAAACAAATAGAGTAACAGTATCAAAATATGCATCCTAATCTGTGTCTACGCAGGTGCATACCTTAAAGCTCAAAGGTCTAAGGTCTAGGATCGAGACCGCTCACTACTGGCTCCCCGAGGCTCTAGTAGTGAGACAGACTTGTTGATCTTCGACCAAAGCCCTAAGAGGTGCAAAGAGGAGAGATAGAAAAATAGACTCGTGTGGCTCTAGTGATCGCACTGTGTGTGCAATAGCATGCAACAGATGATAGCGATTGAAAAACCCGCATGCATTTTGCAATCAGATTTAAGTCACAATTTTTACTTCCTCTTTTTATTTAGTCTTTTACAAAAATATATCAAGTAAAATACAATGGCCTCTTTTTATATCTTTTCAAAAAAAATATGTGGTCTTTTTAATATCTCAGAGGCCAGGGATCTACGTGGGTTTTCTCGTGTTTTCCCACTAATGCGAGAAAAATAGTTAAAAATTCCTGAGTCAGATCGTACTAATACTAGCAGATAATGCACTCCTAAGAGTGTATGCCTATGTATATGCTGCTGCTAGTCAGATAAAGATGCATTTTTGTATTTTTTTAATTTTTAAATGCAACAATACAAAAGATTAAGAAATACTCACAAAAACACAAACAGCAACAAAATCTCGCCTTCTCCTGAGATTGCTCGCAAAGGTAAACCTGAAAAGAAGACAGAAAATAAAAAAAAATAAAACAAAAACAAAAAAAATACAACTAATTAGAACAAAAACATTAAAAGCAAAAATATATTTACAAAATACCCCCTTAATTATACAATTAATCCAACTAAATTCTAGTGAATTAAGGGATTACCTCCCCGGCAACGGCGCCATTAAAATGATGCTTAGACGAAGTAATGCCAAGGAATATTTTGATGAGTGAAATGAGGCAAAATATTACCTCCCCGGCAACGGTGCCATTAAAATGATGCGTGGCTTTACACTCAACTCAGTAATTAAGTTAATTTCACTTAATTAAGAGTAGAAAAAGTCACTTAGGTTAACTCGAAATTGTGTCGGTTGTGTAGTATAGGGTGGAATTAACCTAACATTTTAGAAATTTTTACTAGTTGAGTCCAGGTCGTTCACTGGGAGGTATAATTTTTTATAAATTCACCAATTATCTTTTATTTCTTTTATAAGTTTAGGAGGTATAACTAAGTTGATTTTAAGAGCATGAATTTTGCCAAAATATTTAGACTATAAAGAATATACAAAATTCCATATGAAAAACACATTTACTTAAATGATGTACTTTATTAACAAGTAAACATGTTAATTTTTTTTATTTTATTTCAAAGAAAATTAAGGCAATAAGAATTGTTCTATTAAAACATGCCTTATTACAATTAAATCAAATTCAAAAAGAAATTAAAGAAATAAAATTCATTTCTTCAGCCTCTCTCTTCTCTTCCTTTCTCTTCTATTTATTTATTCCCTATCTCGAGCTCTCTTTCTTACCTCTCCTGCCTTCTTCTTCTCTTCCCTTAGTCTTCTTCTTCTGTTCCTTAGTACCTGTTGTCCTTTCTTTTAGTAGTGCCTGTGCTTTCTTGCTTAGCTGTTGCCTTCTCAACACTTAACTTTAGCTTTCAGTACCTAGCCATCAGCTTCTCTGCTTTTCTTTTCTTTTCCTTTAATCCTTCAGTTGAATCGGGTTTTTTTTACTTTTTAATCAAAAATTATTTTATTTGCGGTGAGGTCCTTACAAGGATACACAACATCCTGAGACCAAGGTGGGACCAGACCCTACTCGGAACTCATGTAATCTCAATTAGGTTCGATTTCGATTTATTTTCATTTGATTCATACATTCGAGCCATTCCGGCTCACCCTGGCCTCCCAAGCCTCGCCCTCCCAGGGCACACTCGCTCACGCCCACTCAGGCGCACACCCGTAAGCACACATGCCCCCACACACACATACACATGCTTAGATAGGTTCAGAATGTTCAGATCGGTAACCAGTGCGTCGAGCGTTGACGATTGAAGAGCCGAGGTAACAAATCACTTTTGTTCCCATGCGCACGCTCAGAAACTGACGATGTGGGACTATTTTAACCCCTTTCAAACCCAACTTCAATCAATCATATCTCCCAGCTCAGAGCTCCGTTTCAAGTGATTTAAAGTTTGTTGGAAAGCTCTAAGATAGATCTACACAATTGCAGGGTCAATTTAAGGTTTAGAGGATGTTTTCCTCTTCAATTCGAAGGGTGAAATCAAGGGGTTCCTATAGGTTATTTATTGCCTGGAAATGATTTTAACTTCACAGAGTCCTCAGATGGACTTTTCTCTCATTTAAAGGTATGAATAGTGTATATAAATGATTCCGCATCTACAGAAGTGAGATTTAACCTCTCAAGACCTTCAGGACCAGCAGAGAAGCTCAAAGCTTCTCTAAAAGCTTCAGAATTAGAAATTTACAACTTAAAGTAGTTAGACAGACACAAAGAAACATTACTGATCAATTTAAACAAACTCTAAGGGTTGTAACAGACTTATCTGGGTAGGATTCAAGTTCAAAGCTTAACAAAATGGCACTTCTGTTAGTTTGGGTTCAAAAATAACCCAAATTGATAGGATTTGAATTCTCACTAAATTATTCACCTGAGCTCAGTTTAATCACTCTAAAACTATCCAACAAGATCCTAGAAACAACTTAATCACATCAATACCTCAGATTGAGCTTAGAACTCCATAATCAAACTCAATTTGACTGTGAAGGCACAAAAATTTGACTTTCTGTTCAAAGCCTTCTCTCAAGAAATCAAAGCTTCAATTAGAATCTCCTCAACACTAGGAACTTATTTAGATCTTCAGATAGGTGTTCTAATTAATATTTCTAGGGTTACAAGCTTGCCGCTTGAGCTCCAAAAAGTGTTTGTTCATTAGAGCCATTCAGAGGTTGCGACAGTGATTGGATCACAGAAATGAACTCAGGGATCAACAATGATGCTTCCAGACTTCTTAAATAGAATTAAAACCTATCTGTCACTCATCTCCAACTATGCTGGAGTTGGAGAAGATGAAAATCTATCTACAGCTCCAGTGGCTAAATCCTCAATTAAACATCTGCAAATTAATCAGTGATCCATGTTACATCATTCTGGAGCTTCTCAACAAATTCTAGAGGCTAAAGCACAGATTTGGCTTGTCGGAGCTCCGGTGAGTCCAGAAAATGTGAAAATTGTGCACAGATTGTTTAAACTTGCCATTTTTAATCTAAAAGATTCCTGAGGTTGCAAGGAACCTCAGAATCACATTTAATTCCTCATTATCTCTTTAATTGTAAGATTTGACAGTAAATTTATTTTGAATGAAGATTGAGTTGGTTGAAGCATGGGACTTGATCTCCCACTCAATTGAGTGGTTGAGATAAGTCAACACATGTTTATATTCATAAATATATATTTAATTTAGGATTTGAACTGCTCCTGAGTTGCCATTGACAGCAAGCTCAGGAGCTTAATTATATTTGGGCGTTTAATTTATATGTGGTAATTCTATGTATTATAGTGTCGATTAGGGTCCATAAGTGATGGATAGATGATTGAAGATGCTATGAAGGTGATCTAAGCCCACTACTATCTCCATGGACAGTGACAGTAGTTGGTGGAGGTGAAAGATGAATTAGGCGATTAGGTGATCAATTAAATGATTAAGTGGATTAGAAATGATCATGGAAGATAAAGGAAGGTGGACAACGATTTCAAAAGATGAAATTAAGGCTCTGGCGAGCTCAAGGAGTTCGCCAGAGTCGGAGAAGATGACACTAAAATTCTAAAATTACTCTAATCTAACTACGTAAACTAACTAAGCTAACCTACTCCTACTCCTACTCCTAATCTACTGTTACCTGGACGAAGGAGTCAATAGGGTTCTGCAGAAGGTTCATGGCGGGCGACAAAATTAGAGGGTGGAAGAAAGATCTCCGGCGGGCGGATTTGAGGTGGAGCAGAGGACTCCTTTGGTCGGCACCTGTGTCAGAGACGCGGAAGACCATCGCGGATCTCTTCGGCTGATCAGAATGGATGGAGGAAGTCGGAAAATGAGATGGAGAGTTGCCAGAGTTTTGGACAAATAGCCTATTGGGTCGGCTTAGTGTTAGAAGAGGGAAGGGAGCCAACTTGAGTAAAATCTGAGGGGTTAGGGGGTATTTATAGTAGTTGGCGGTGAAGAGAATGGTGGGGTCTGGCCGAAGAAGGAGCTTGAGGAGCTTAACCTCCGACGTCGTCTCCGACGATGGTGAGGTTATCTCCCACTGAAAATTAGGATTCCCGATTAATCTAGACTGGTGGATCAAGAGGAGGTGGTAAGCGCAAGCTGCAAGAGCTTGGACAAAGAAGAGTGATGTCGGCAGGGCGGTAATCATGCAGTGGCGTGACTCATCGGCACCGGTGGTCAACATTATTAATTAACTTAGGTAAAGGACCTCAAAATAAGTTAAAAATGACATTTTACCATTCAATTAACATTATTAATAATCTAGATAATAATTGGACTCGAAATTCTGTTAATCATTCTTTTAATTAATAAGTTAAGTAACTTAGACATAATGTATACCTAAGTTAATTAATAATGTTGACCTAAACAAGCACCTGATTGGACTAACCAGACTACTCATCAAGGTGCTTGTTTTACAAAATTCCTCATATTTGACCACCCCTTCTCCTTGACCACCTTCTGCTCGGCTGAAGGCATTGAATTTAGCACTTAACGGGAGGCAACCTGTCAGTCCAAAAACCTGAGACCCTTTTGATCATCCTTTTGAGCTACATTCTTATTGTACTTTAGGGTTCAACTATAGAACAACCGACTCCACCTTTGGTACTTGTATCAAAGCTTGAAATCGTCCGTAACAGTCACCCCGACCTGTTCACCCACCCTTTTACCCAATCCTAAACCTTGAACCAAACTGACTTTGTACCCTCCTGGTTTACAATGAGGACACTGCAAATCTAAGGCATGGGGGGGTGTTAAAGTGCAAACAAATGAAAATTCAATTTTTTGAGGGGTTCTTACAAAAAAATACATATTAAAAAAAATGGAGAAAGGGGACAAAAATTTTGAGAATTGATTGAAAATCTTTCTTGAGGAGGAAAAGGGGAGGAAATACAGAATGCAAAAAGGAGCAAAATTAAAGAAAAGATCGATAGTCTTAGCAATTGATTATGGGATCTACTAAGTTCTAGACCAAATCAAAATAAGGATTAAGTCTTGAATAGCTAGAGATAGGAGATTAGTAAGAGTGCTGATCTTAAGCTTCTTGGACTTGATTTAGGTCTTAAACACTCACGTATTCGTTAAGATCCAGATTAATCCTCAAGAGGTTGAGGAAAGTGCGAAGTTGATATATTAAATCTAAGGCTTATGGAGTATTTGGCCTTGTTGCCTACCCTTTGGTTTGCGGGACTTGGTAACCTAAGCACCCAAAATCCACACACCAGTCTGGTTCAGTGCACTTAATGAAGAAATTAATGCCAAAAGTGTTCTATTCTAAAAAGTCATATCGAAGATCTAGCTTAGGAGCGGCTCGAAGACATAAGTTGATTGGACAAGTTCCTAGTGTGGAGAGGTGGAATGAAAAAAACTCACCTCGATGATGCGTAATAACATATTGTCTCCTCGGTGCTTGTCTCCTAAGATATCTAAATATCCTACCAGGGGAATGTAAGCACCTTGTGTTGGTTTAGGTACCATGGGCAGGATTATCCTGAAATGTCGATTGCCAGGACCTAAATTTAGCTATAGAACACTATGGGCAGCACTATTTCAAAGTTTCGAAAGCCAGGGTACTCTGGGGGTTGCCATGGGTGGTGCTATCCCGAAGCATCAAAAGCCAGTGACCCTTCGAGGATTGATGATGGGGATAAGGAATCTAATGTAGACCGTGTTTAGGGCCAATTTGAGGCTGGATTTATGGAAATATAAAAACAAAAGAGAGAAAACTCTCAAAATGAAAAATCCTTCTCTATCTCTCTTATCAAAATGCACTGACAAACTAAACCTTGATTCAATACATCTATGCATGGGTGCTTTAACCGCTGGGGTCAATGAACCTCTGGGCAGTTTTTGTGGGCCTTAGAAACCTTCACGGCAGACACAGGCTGAAGCTGATCAGGTTTGGATCTTGGCTGGTACTTGAGTACCTCTAGGCCTATTATTGGTATTCCAATCTGATTTATATAGAGTGGCATAAATCAAGCATCTAAACATTAAAAGAATGGTCTAGAGATCTAGTTCTTTCCATAGGATTTTGCTTGGGACTTGCAAAAGTTAGTCATGGGGGTATGATGGTAGCACAATCATTAGCCATAACTAGCTTGAATTAGTTAGAATCAAGATATAAATGCTCCTAAACGATCGCTTGAGGATCGTAATTCCACTCAAATCTGTTTTGAGGAAAGAACAACAAAACAAGGGTAATTCTACTATTTTAACATCACATAATGAATGCAGAGTAACCACGGGGTCACCTAGGGGTTAATTAGAGGTCAACTGAGTATTAAAGACTAAGAAGTGGGCCACACTGATAGAACAGAGTTTCACAAATTTCAAGAACCAAAATAGTACACAAAGCCCTAATTTCAGACCTGCTTAAATTGAAGAGCTTCTAGTCAAAATAAAATTCATCTAAGCCTCCTAAAGTTCATAGAAAAATATTCTAAGAGGTTTAGTACCTTTGGTTTGACCATTTAAACCTCTTTTAACCTAGAATAGAGTTTCAAATGGGATTTTGCCCTGATGTGAGCTTTTGTGCAAATTACCTAGTCAAACATGGTCAAAACTCAAATCCAGCTTCACCATTAGATTCCTTGGGTCCAAATTAGGTTAGCACAAAAATTTGGGCCCAATCAGAGTCCATCTTGACCAAGTTTGTAATTCAGTCCTTAAGATCTCTATTCCTCACCACTAACCCCTAACTTTTAGATTTATTGCATTTACCCCCCTAGGTTTCTCATATTCTTCATATTCAGGCCCTTGTCACCATTGTTGGTCAAATCCTACACCTCCATCTTTGATCAAATGAAAACCCCAACAAATGAACACTAAATCCCACCAAATTTAGTGGGATTGGTGTTTACACATCGGAGAATCATTTTAGAAAGGTTTTTGACCCTAATTCGAATCATGGAGACCATGCAAGCTCTAGATTTTAGGGGATCTTTTTCCCTTGAAACCACGAACAAATCACACTTCTTTCTTCATCTAGAGCTTTGGTTGCAAGCTCTATAAATACTCCCCTAAGTCCCAGCGTCATTTTTAGTCTAGTTTGGCGACAAAATTCTTCTTCCGTCTCTCCCTCCGGCCACCTCTGCTGTGACTCTGGCGACCTCTTCAAATCTCCTTCATCGCTCTCTGCCATTTACGATAGGCAGAGGGAACTTCTTCCTCAGCTTCCTCCACTCCTCACCAACCACAGCAGGAGCTGCCTCAACCCCTTCCTCCTCGCCATCTCTCCCACCAGAGATTTCATCCTCTCTGACTCTAGCCAATCAAAGTCGATGCCAATCCCTCCTTTCATCTATAACTAGGTCATTCTTCCTCCTCTCCTCCCTTATGTTAGAATCAACTTCTTAGCTCCTCAATTCAGCTGCTAAACCACTTCCTACCCCTTCATCTTCTCCAACGACGGTGATGCCTTTGGTGAAGCCACTACGTTGCCACAGACCACCATACGCCATGCTTCCAAGTCCATAAGCTCTGTCTCGACTCCACCTACAAAAACCCTCTCCTAATTTGGAGTTTCATTCACTCTTTTGCCCCTCTGAACAACCCACCCCCCATACGCCATTATCGATGTTGACAGATCCCTACACTTCACGACACACTACAAGAACACCGCCATCATCTTCGCCACCACTTGGTGAAGCTCAGGAGCATTCTAATTGGGGCTTAAAGCCCATGCTACTCATTTTAGGTCTTGACCAGAGCTCCACCATCGCTGTTGATCCTCCGTGTCCATTCATCGCATTCTGTCCACCTCCAGCTTTGCTACAACTTCTAGCAGTTGTGGTTGCATCTCCTGAAGGCGTCTGCATCAATAATTGGATGAAAGCATCAAGAAGCAGCTGCAATTGCTCGAATGAAGTCTCACAGTTTCATGTGAAGAGGCATCTCGATTTAGTCCCACATTGGGGACGTAGACACGCACAATAGCATATAAGTTGTTTAAATGAAGGGGACCCTTTGCCCATGACATGGGGGTCAGGTCCCCTTCCACTCTAAACCTTCACTCCTTGCTCATCTCACACCCAGTGATCTTGGACTCGTGACCTAGTATTGTTTACACCCGATTACCAGGCTAAGAAATGAAGGGAATTTGAGGAGGGTAGGGGTAGGTTTTGCACCTTAGTATTCATGCCTAAGTGCTTAACACTTAACGAGATTTGGAGACACTAACTCTATGTTGGTGCTCTTTTGCCTTGTGTTGCTGGGAGACACTTAAGGTGTCTGGTCTTTGTGGCCAACGTCTGATTTGGTACTATTGAAATATTTGAGGTTGAATCTGACAATTGGCTGATGTGGTTATTTGAATAAGTGGTTTTAACCACTATTGGAAAATTTGAGTGGCTGATTTCATTGGGATATGTGCTTAATGTGGGGATTTAATTGGTGCTTAAATCATCATTTTTATAGTTCTTTATATTCTTTTTATCCCATCAACTTTTAAGTTATAGTTGTTATAATTGAATATCATTTTGAGTAGATTCATTGAATATCTTTCTTGTGCTTAATCATTGTGCTTATTATCTATAATTGCGATTAGTGTTGTGAATTCCCATATTTGCTCCCTGCGAACGACCTCGGACTCATTTCCTATTTTCGAGCTTTTAAATTTAAGTGCTGTTGTGATTTTTGTAACTATACTATGACGCTATACTTTAAACGATGATTTTCCCTTAACAATCGGCTCCCCCATTCCAATGCAACCATTAAAACCCAAATCACAATTCCAACATCCTCTTCATTAAAGCCTTCACAACACCCGTTGTATCCTCATATTTCATAGGTCTAAAAAAATATATCCGCATATCCCATTATTGAAATCCCTTTTTCTAGACCTAGGAACCCTCCACCTATAATACCTTCCTCCATTCCAATACCTAGAAACCTCAATCCACACTTACTAGCCGTAAACTCCATTCCAAGGCTCCATTTTTCCCTCCACTTTTTGGCTCCAAAAAAACCCTAGGTCACTTCTATATAAGAGCCTTTCATCCAACCATGGGGGACACCTTTGGCATTGGCTAGAATAGAAAGACACTTGGGAGGGATTAGAAGCCTTAGGTCATCCACTGGGTAGTTAGGCTTGAGAAGTAGCATTCTACCGCCTTTCAAGTGCCTAACCTACCACCATACACCCATCACCTTCACCTACTCACCCACTACTTGGAGGACATCTTGGGGTGCACGCCTAAGATTGGAGGAGGGCTTCCATCCATGCCAAGGAGGAAGTAAAAGGGAGGAGGAGGACATGCACAAGGCGGGGCATCATCATTCACTAAGCTTCATTCCATAAGCCACTTTTCATCTTTGTGTTTGATGCTTTCCATTTTATGTTGTAGTATACTTGTGTTAGTTTCCTTGTGGGCATTCAAGATTACTTTAGATTTCATCATAGTCTTTTATGAGCTCTTCTTTGCCTCCTTAGTTTATAGTTTGTATCTTTTGATTTGGATGAATGAAAATGATGATACTTGTAGAGACCCTCTACTTTTGAGTATTGCATTTGGATGCGTGATTGTGAGTAGGAAGTGATTACAAGTATCTTGTCGTAGCTTCTTGTGAGCTCACTTCCTATCTCCCTTGTGGTTTTACTTGCAGGAAAAGAAATCAAACTTGTAGTACTCCTCTTTCGTGACAAAATATTTTGTCTTGCACTCTATTTCTTTCAAAAGCAAAAAGACAAAAAAAATACAAAATCAAAAATGCAAAAAAAGAATCAAAAGGCATTTCAGGATTTGATTTGTTACATCTCGCCTCCGTGGACGGCCCATAAATTCCTTGTAGTTATGGTTTATAAATTTAAAAGTTGAACACTTGAGTTGTACTAGAATGATTTAAACTTCATCTTTTATGAGAAGCGATTTGGGTGGTTCAATGATTTCATGGAATATTGAGATGAGATGCATTGTTGTTTCGTAAATGGGATTTATATAGATGGAATGTTGAGGCACTAAACAAAAATGGTTATCCATGTTTGCTTGTATGCAATGTCATGGTGAGAAGCAAGTTACTAGTTTATGTACGTTAAATATTCCTATTGCTTGTTTGGTTTAGGGATTTACATCTTATCACTTGTGCTGATTAATTCTGAACGTGGAGGTATAAAGTCCAAGTTACATGTATAGATTTTGATAGAGAATCACATTGTGGGATGAATGATTTTATAATAATGTAGTTTGCGTTCTTCAAATTTTTGCATTAAAAAATGAATATTAGACTTGATATCGAGACATGTAGGATTTGTTAAGATGCTTTACTTTCCAACCATAATAGGGGTGTTAATGAAGTCTAAACCCCTATTTGGAGCTAAATGTGACCTTAAAGAGTAATTAATGGTCTAAACTTTCAATAATGCAGTTAAGGACCCAGTTAAGGGCTTAATAACTGAGGTTTAGCTCCTTAAGGTATTGAAAGAACCCTGGGTAACCTAAGTAAATCCTTAAGTCCAAGGACCCTATGGGAGGTAAATCCGAAGGGTGGGAAGAAAAGGACTAAGTCATTCATAAGTTGATTCTTAGGAATTATCAATGACCTCGTGAATTGTTATGGCCCAAGGCCCCACCTTAGTAGGAACCCAACTTGGTTTGCAATTCACCTAAGATCTAGTCATCCAACGTATAAACATACAATAATATAAAATCATACATAACGCATCACATCACATATATATGTAAGTAATAAAGAAGAAACTAACTGATTGGGGTTGATTTTGCATGAAATATAATAAAAATTGATTGCGTCCTAGTATAGTGCGCAAAATAACCCCAATTAACAAAGATTTTTATGAAACCCTAATTGGAGTCCCGATCGAACTCAAGAAAGCTAATGTGTTTCCAAATTGACTTTGACTTGATTAATACACATTGTTTGTGATATATTTATTATTATTATTATTATCACTATTTTGTGAGTAACTACCTTAACCAAAGCCTAAGGGATATAGCAACCCTAAGGAGGTGTGGATGTGGTGATGGTGGATAGTCCGCCACCACTTGATGGTGGTGGTTGGCATGTGGTGTTGTGAAGGTTGGCAAGGTGAAAAATGATGGTGAACGTGATGGCAAAAATGATATTCAATCAAAATGAAGATGAAAAATTAATTGCAAACATACTCATAACCATATTGACATTTAGATCCATACATGGAAGCTTAGCACAATAGCAACACATAATCAATAAAGATGACATAAAGAAAAATCAAAACTACACTACTTAAAAAACTATAACTTAAGATTATAAGATAAGCTTAAGTTAATTACTTAAGTTAATAGTATAAATATGACTTAAATAATTTTCATATATACTATAAAATTATATAAGTTATACTTAGTTAATTAGATTAGGATTCTTAATTAATTAGATTAGTAATAACTTATGAATATGTTAAGCACTTGGACTAATTGAAAAAGATAAAAGTAAAAGCAACGTAATTAGATCAACTAATGTTAAGTAGATCAATAGATATAAGCAATCAATGCATAGCATGATTTAAGAATAAGAAAATATTTCAATGGAATACGAAAAAAATGTGTTTAATCAACTACATAAACCCTCAAATGTGTCAAGAGTAAACATGCATCACAAATGTTATCAATTAATCTCTACTACAAAAAGATTGGTTTTTATCTTGCCCAAATTGGTCCACGTGGTTGGATCTTGCCCATTAGGCCGCATAGCCCTGCCACCCCTTCATGGGGTCAACAGTATATGCTTAAGGGGTATTAATTAATAGGCACACTCACCTACGCTGGCCTGAAGGCTCACGGGAGGGCATTGGAGATGCTTCTTAATATTTGCCTTCAAATGGTTGTAAGAAGGCGATGTGGGACTATGTGTCCACTCCTTCCTTCAACACAATGCAATTGGCTGGAACCAGTTCCATACATGACTCCAATGGCCACTTTAAGTGCTATGATATCAACCTGCAACTTTAATTAACACTTTTCTTCCTTAAGATTGTAAAGATCTTAGAAGGGAATGGTTGGAGCTCCATAGATCAGCAATGGCGGAAATATCCTACCAAACTTTATAATTTTCTAGCAAGCTTCAACTAAATCTCACTTAAAACTTCACAAGTTTCTAATGTTTCCTGAGAGTGCTAATTCACATTCCAGACCTAAAAACACACTACTATAGCTAATTAAATAGAACTTTTGAACTCTGTTAATGGTGTTTGTGAATCTTAACAAACTCAATGAATCACAAGCTCACAACATCTATAAGATTCCTAAGTGCTTCTTAAATGATTTGAAATGCTTCTAGACCTTAAGAACGTAGTATTAGAGCTTCTCAAGCTCTCATGGCGACTTGGTTTGACTCGATCCAATCAGAAGTTCACTTGGAGCAAATAAGTGATATATTCACGCTAAAGTAAAGATGCCAAAAGTCTCCTTTCAACCTATTGAAGCTTATGGAACTAAAATCTCAAAGAATTGATTACTCATATACAACCCTATAAGTTGCCACCATTGCTGAAATATGGGTTTGTTCGATAAAGTAGAAGAAGGTTCTAACAACCCTACACTTCGAAGGTTTGGACTCAATGGAGTCTGGAGATGCTCATAGACCTATCATCGAGGGCTAAAAGTGAAGAAACCAAGCAATGGCTTATTGCCGACGATGGAGATTCGAGAGACAGAATCAACAAATTTCAAATGCAATGGCGGGAAAGTGAACTGTGAAGGTTAAGGAGTTAGTTGAAAGTTGTTGGAGTCAGTTACAAGCCATGAAGTGGTGGTAGTTGAAAGTTGTTGTAGTAACTTACAAGCCATGAAGTGGTGGTTTTAATCACCAGAGATGTAGATGACGATCGGACAATGGTGATGTAACATCAGTGGTTGACTGATAGGCAAATATTTTGTAAGAGAAAAATGATTTAAAGTTGTTGCGTTGCAGAAAATTCTCTATCAAATAATTTACTGAAACTTTGGTGAGTCTTGGGTTGAACACAGGGAGACTACGTTTGATTTTTGGAATTCTGTGATTATTTTTTTTTTGTATTTTCTATATAAAAGGTTGGATCTAAATATTTCTAGCCATGCTATTCTATTCTACTTGCAAAATAAAGAGAGAGAATAAGAGAGATAGAGAGAGAGAGAAAGAAATTACTTCTATACTAAACAAGTGTTTATTACAAATTATTTTCTAAAGAACTAATGTGAGAAATTAAAATCTACACTAAAAAGCATTAAAGAGATAGGGGAACAGAGATTATCCTCCTTGATGAATGCTTAGAGGAAGAATAATGGAGACGGAGGAAGGAGGATGAGGCTGGAGGAATTAAGGATGAGGCAGGACGTTGTCGTTGTGGGATCCTCTTCTAGAATGAGGGTGAGAAGATAGCTGGTGAGAGCTCTGCGAATGGGATGAGAAGTGGGAAAAATATTCATTTTTGACTCTAGCGGAGCTTCTCATAGCTTGGGAGCACTAGAGTGAGCTTTAGAACGTGTGTTCTTAGCTCTTAAGAGAGGTGAGAAGAGAGGGAAGGGATGAAGATGGAGGGGTGTAGGTGCCTTTTTATAGATGACGAGAAGGGCAAATTCGGTCTTAAAATTGATTACAAGGCCTTTAGTGATGCATGCAGTTGTTAGTGAAGGTGAACACAGTTGTTGGGGCACGTGGAATGAGGGACGTTTGATGGAGATCCAAAGGCTCACGATGGGGTGCCTCTTTGATCGCACCTGATGAAGTGTTTTTGGCTTGGACGACTCTCCTTGTGCCATGTGGCACCTTTGTCGGGCTTGGATAGGTTGTGTTAATATGGTGATTTAATCGTTGAAATGAGTATAGTGGTTAACCTAAATCGAGCCTAACCATCTTTTTACAAATTTTTTTTTTTACCTGGCCTACTTGATTTTATCTTGGTCACTTTTAGGCCCAGGGTCGAACTCAGGGAAGCGGGATTAGAGGTGAATAAGTTTCTACGCCTGTCCTACAACGAATCTCTTCCTTTCGCTTATTATGTTTTTGGTGTTTTTCTATTTAAGATTTTTTTCTGATAATTTTTGTCCTTGAGGTACACCCTCAAAATCAGGTTCTTGGCTTTGAGCCAAATTAGGGTTCCAAAACTTGTCTTGCTATTCGCAAGACTAAGTACCTGCAAGTCAAGGATTATCTTTTCTCTTTTATATATTTTTTTATCTTTTTGATAGCAGGAAAGAGAAATAGAAATAAGATAAATATAGTATGTAAATATATATAGATATATATATTATATATATATATAGGGGTGGGGGTGGAGGTGGAAATGGCGTGTAGCACGGTGTCGAGTTGATCATCGTCTAGGAAGACGCAACCAACAGGACGAAGTGCCGCGTGGAGTGTAGGATGGATGGGTGGAAGGTGTGTGCGGAGACGCTTTCTGTACTCGTGTATCGGGGAATATCAGCAACTGGTGCAGATATTCCCGCGATACGTGTGGTAGGTGATATGAAAATATATATTTATATGTATATATATAGATATGGTTATAATTATATAGGTGTATATGTAGTTATATATATATATGTATATGTATGTATATATAAAGGTATGTAAATATATATAGATAGATGTATATATATATATATGTGTATGTATTTATAATTAGATATATTTGTATGTATATATAACTATATAGATGTAGATATATATATGTATATATATATAGTAATATATGTATATAGATATATGTAGATATATATATATATATATCTGTGTGTGTGTGTGTATTTATATCTATAGATATATATGTATTTATATGTGTATAAATATATATATAGATAGATGTATGTATATATATATATTTATATATTTATAATTAGATATATATGTATGTATATATATAACTATATATATATATAGTAATATATGTATATAGTTATATATATGTATATATGTATATAGATATATTAGTATAAGTATCTATGTATATTGATATATGTAGATATATATATATATATATATATATGTGTGTGTGTGTGTATTTATAGCTATAGATATATATGTATATATGTATGTATATTTGTATATATATATATGTATAAATATATGTGTATATATATGTATATATACTTATACTTAGTTGTATAGGTAATAATATATGTATAGATATATGTATATGTATATATATATGTATATAAATATATATATATATATATATATATAAGTATATAGTCATGTACAAGTGAGTGAGTGAATGTACACGTGAGTGTGTACAAGTGTGGTGTGTGTGTGTGCGTGAGGTGTGTGTCTGTGAGAGAGACACAGAGAGAGAGAGAGAGCATCTGCTGGTTAAGTCGTCTAGAAGCTTCAGCCAACGTCTGGTGGTGCGTGCAGGAGCGTGCACGCACAGGCGCAGGCGCGCGCAAGTGCAGGCGTGCACAGGAGGGAGCGGTGTAAGGGCACAGCACAGCGCACTGCGTGGCACTACGCACCACGCTGCACGCTGAGGGGAACACGGGCGAAGAAGCGGGTGCTAGGAGAGACGCGGGTGCGAGCGTACATGGTAGCAGACGCGCGGATGGGCTGGCGACGGTTGCGGCGTGGAGAGAGAGCGCACGGTGACCGGATAAGTGAGAAGCTTTCCGATCACCGCACTGTAGCTACAGTGTCGCGCTCTCTAGCGTGAACAGTAGCTACAGTGCGCGCCCGGCGCAGGCGACCATCTGCGGCCGGTTCTGCGTGCACGGGCGCTGTGGAGCGGGCCTACGCGCGCGGAAAGAGCTGCGCCGGCTACTGCAGGGGTGCGCGATGGCCTACGCGCGGGCGAGTGGCTGCTGCACCGTGCTGCTGCTACTGCTGAGCTTCCAAGCTTGATTCTACGGCAATGGTGGAAGTGCTTGAATGTAGAAATAGAGGGTGTAATCCACCACGCCCACCTGCTCTTTGATGAGTTGTGCGGTGGTGGGACTCACAGTGGTGGTCGTGGACCACTGTGAGCTGCTCTTGCCCGCAGTGTGTCTCTCCAGTAGGAAGAGAGGTTGCGTATGGAGGGGAGAGAGGAGGAGATGGCCTGGAGGAAGGAAGGGGTGTTGTGTGTGTTGTGTGGACCAGCCCACCGCAAGGAAGATGGCTGTGCCCTTTTAAAGAAGATGGAGGCAAGCTCAGCCATGCCCTAGGCTGTGCATGGTTGAGCATGCGGCTGGCAGGGCATGTTGTGCAGAGAGTGGCGTGAAGAAGAAGCAGCCATGCCCTGCAGCCGCGTAGAAGAAGAAATTCAAGGCCAAATAAAAATAAAGATGGTGATTTTGCGAGGCAGCACTTGAAGAATACGTTAATTACAAGGCCATTTTATTCACTCTCCTCCCCTCTCAAATAAATGCATGCATGCGTTTATTTTTACAAATGCAACTATGGCTATCTAATATACACTGGCAATGCTAGGAAATAGTACAAGATGACACTATTGTTGGTGCATTTTTGCTGTGCAATCATACCCCCATGCCTATCTTTTGCTAGTCCTTATCAAAACATTTTTGTATTGTATTTAGAAATGATCTTTTAAGCTGAAGATCTTCTTCAAAGGCGACATAGGTGTGTTTATTTGTTGGATATTGTGAGAACCAATTGCAGAGAAGACTACCAGTACTTAAGTCTTATGTGACATAGACCATCTCTCAACTAACTAGGACTCTTGATATTTAAACCTTAAGTACGATTTCCAAGACCCAGGAGGTTTTTGCTGTACTCGAGAGCTCAAGAGATTATGGCTTGTGTATAGTGAAGGATCAAGACTGACCAGATGAACATTAAGACTCAAGCCCAGGGTTTCACGAATTTTTAAGTGCAAGTTGGTCCCAGTTTCAGCTCATGTCTTCGGTTTGACCCTTAAAAGGATGATGGAAAACTCAACTCCCATTTTATTACATTTGTGGCTCAAAGAAAACAGGGTATTTGTAACTTGCCCTGAAGAACTTTTGTAGGGAGAAGACTTTACAGACGTTTGTGAGATATACTGACTTATTTGTAACCTTTTTTTTTTTTTGAAACACGTGTCAGTATATCTCTTACAACATTATTTGGAGGAGCACACTTTTCTTTTGGTGGGAGAGTTCCTTTTTGGTGGAAAGAGTCTCTCCTAAACACAAGACTAAAGCCTGGGATAAAAAGTCTACCTGTGCGCACAGGTAAGGACTCCACCTTCCCTAATGAACACTAGGGTTGGATCTTATGTTTACCTGGTCTTTCTTGATATGTGTAGTGTGAACCAAGATTACTTAGGCTCTCGAGTAGAAGCAAACCAACGAATCCTGTACTGGTGTCTCATGTACAAGAATACATCCTAAGTTAGGAGAGATTTCGATCTATTTTGTCAATGCTTAAGTGAATTAAGCCTAGCCTGAGCGAATCAAGCTTCTGTGGCCTGGAAAGTCTTCAAAACAGTGGTTGAATATCCATAAACACTTATTGTATTTTTGTTTCAGCCTTCAGATCATTACTAAACACCATTTTTTTTTTAACATATTTATAGATAGATGGAGACTGCATGATACCCTAAAATACCCAGATCCTATGGATGCCTATCCACCCCCCCATGCCAAATGATGCTATGTCCTCATATGCATGTAGGGTAGGGTAGAGGAAGGACCAAAGATGGGGTAACGAGAGCTGAGGTGCAGGGTAAACAGTAGCGTGGTAGGGTGGGTGGATGATGGGTGGTGAAGTGAAAAGTGAAGTGAGCGTGATAGTGGTGGAGTGTTGTTGGGGTGCCTCCCAACGAGCGCTGAATTTAACGTCCCCAGCTGGACTCAGAATGAGGCACGACATTAGTTACCCTCCAGCAGGGCAACAGTTTCTCCAATGGGGGCAGGTTCATGAGTAAGATAGGGTTTCAAACGCTACCCATTGACCGTAAATTTATGCCCAGATTTGGAATCTTCAATCTCAACGGCCCCGTTGGGAAATGGTCTCGAGACCAAGAAAGGACCAGTCCATTTCGACTTCAATTTCCCAGGGAAGAATTTGAGCCTGGCGTTGTAGAGCCAAACTTGCTGAGATGGCTCAAATTCCTTCCGCCGAATACGGCTGTCGTGAAAAGCCTTAGTGCGTTGCTTGAAAGTTAAGGCAGAATCATAGGCTTCATGACGGAGCTCTTCCAGCTCCTGGAGTTGGAGTTTCCTTTCTCGACCACACAGGTCTGGGTCAAGGTTACATTGGCGAACCGCCCAATAAGCTCGATGTTCCAACTCCACGGGAAAATGACAAGGCTTCCCGTAAACTATTCTATAAGGAGACATACCAAGGGGAGCCTTGAAGGCGATCCAATACACCCAAAGTGCATCAATCAGCTTTTCGGACCAATCCCTACGGTCAGGCCGAACCATTTTCTGGAGAATTTTCTTGATTTGCCGGTTCGACACCTCTGCCTGGCCATTCGTCTGGGGATGATATGGAGATGCTATACGATGGTGGACTCCATATTTCCTCAAAAGTGCCCGAAAAGAAGCATGGGTAAAATGGCTTCCTCCATCCAAGATAATGGCTCGAGGGATCCCAAAGCACGCAAAGATGTGATCTTTGACAAATCGAGTGGATATAACATGGTCAGCACAACGCGTGGGAATAGCCTCGATCCATTTCGAAACATAATCAACAGCCACAAGGATAAATTCGAAGCCGTTGGAAGGAGGAAAGGGACCCATGAAATCAATTCCCCAAATGTCGAAGATTTTTGCAGCTAGGATGGGTTGTAAGGGCATCATGTCACGACGTGACATTGACCCTAACGACTGGCACCTAGTGCAATGTTTGGCATAATTGTGTACATCTTGGTGAAGGGAGGGCCAAAAGAAACTACACTGCAACACCTTGGCTGCAGTTTTCCTCCCAGAGAAATGGCCTTCGCAGGCCTGATCGTGGCAGAAGGATAGAACATTGGGGAATTTGCTGTTAGGAATACAGCGACGGATGATTTGATCAGCACCTATTAAAAAAAGAAGTGGATTATCCCAGAAATAATACTTTGCTTTTGCCATGAGATGCTTGCGCTGGCTTTTAGGCCAGCCATGTGGAAGGGATCCAGAAGCAAGGTAATTGGCAATATCGGCATACCAAGGTCCACTTGCCACATTAATTGCAAATAGGTGCTCATTAAGAAAAATATCATTAATTGGCAGAGTAAGTCCAATATGGTCATGGTCCAGTCTAGAGAGATGATCAGCCACAACATTCCGGGCTTCGACCTTATCGTGGATCTCAATGTCAAATTCTTGGAGCAGAAGGATCCAACGAATCAGTCTAGGCTTAGCATCCTTCTTGTGCATGAGATGGCGAATGGCCGCGTGATTAGTGAAAACAATAACATGTGAGCCCAGAAGGTAAGAGCAGAATTTCTCCAGCCCAAAGATGACCGCCAGTAGTTCTTTCTCAGTGGTAGTATAATTACGCTGGGCCTCATCCAACGTCTTACTGGCGTAGTACACCACGAAGGGGTGTCTATTGCGTCTTTGTCCTAGGATGGCTCCGACTGCAAGGTCGGAAGCGTCACACATGAGTTCAAAGTCGAGGGACCAATTAGGTGGCTGGAGAACAGGGGCCTTGGTGATAGCATTACACAGCTGCGTGAATGCTTGTATGCAGTCGGGGCCCATATCGAAGGGTACGTCGGTCAATAGGAGATGAGTCAAAGGTCGAGAAATCTTAGAGAAATCTTTGATGAATCTCCTATAGAAACCAATGTGTCCCAGGAAGGAGCGGATTTGTTTGACAGAGCCAGGCACAGGTAAATTAGCAATTACATCAAGCTTAGCTCTATCAACCTCGATACCCCTATCGGAGATGATATGCCTGAGAACAATTCCCTCATGTACCATAAAATGACTTTTTTCCCAGGAAAGCACGAGGTTTACATCAATACATCTCCTAAGGATACGGGTCAGGTTGGCAAGACAGTCATCAAAAGAGGGTCCAAAGACCGAAAAGTCATCCGTGAAGACCTCGAGAAAGTCACCCACCATGTCATGAAATATTGCCAACATACATCTTTGGAAAGTTGCTGGTGCATTACAAAGTCCGAACGACATCCTTCTAAATGCAAAGGTGCCGAAGGGGCAGGTAAAGGTGGTTTTCTCTTGGTCTTGGGGGTCAATTTCCACCTGATTATATCCTGAGAATCCATCCAAGAAATAGAAAAATTTATTTCCCGCTAACCGCTCCAGGATTTGGTCAATGAAAGGTAGTGGAAAGTGATCTTTCTTAGTTGCAGCATTGAGTTTCCTATAATCTACACACACTCTCCAAGATGTAGGAGTGCGTGTAGGGATGGATTCGCCCTTGTCATTGACACGGATGGTGAGTCCCTCCTTTCTGGGCACGACATGAATCGGACTCACCCAGGGGCTATCGCTGATCAAGTAGATTATACCCGCATCTAGCCACTTAATAATTTCCTTTTTAACGACCTCCCGCATGTTAAGGTTGAGACGTCTCTGCATCTCGCAGGAAGGTCGAGCCTCCTCCTCTGTATATATACGGTGAGTGCAGTAAGAGGGGCTAATGCCAGTTAAGTCTGATAAAGACCATCCAATGGCTGCCTTGTGTTCCATAAGGACCTTCGTTAATTTGCACTCTTGCTCCCTGGTCAATTTTGAACTAATGATTATGGGGAGCGTTTCATTTGGTCCCAAGAAAACATACTTAAGTGTACTAGGCAGCTCTTTCAGCTCGGGAGTGGATGGTGAAAGATCTGGCATTTCTTGGGACGAGAGTGTCCTAGGTAGATCGAAAAACAAGTCAGGAGGAAGAAGTTGGCCCTCAGATTGGCCAAGAAGAGGGGCTTCTTGGATAGATGGATCCAAAAAGGAATAGCCCCAGTGAGTAGTATATGGTCTCAAGGTCCCAGTGTGGAGTTGCAACTCCACTTGATTTGGCAGGAAAGAAAGGGCAATCCGGTCTTCAAGAGTGTGGACCGGTGGTGAGTAGCCCAGATATGACTCTGACCATGAGGTATGGGAAGCAGAGAAAACCTCGTCAGAAGTCTGGTCAGGGGAAGGTACGGGAATAGGGAGGGATGGGGGAATGTCACAATATGTGTCAATCAGGCAATCGTCAGTGTTTAAAGGCAGTCTGCAGCAGTCAGAATAGGTCCCAATTAGTCCGATACACGCACTGACGGCCATGTCCTCATCAGACGTGTCATCCTCTATGCAATCGCAATCAAAATTCTTGGCTGCCTTGAAGATGTTAAGCTTAAGCTTCTCAGATCCAACGGCAATCTCAATACAGCTCGACTCGCAGTCGATATGGGCGCAGGCTGTGGCCAAGAAAGGTCAACCAAGGATGATCGGACAATTAGAAAGTGAGCTAGGAACTTCCATATCTAAAACAAGAAAGTCAACAGGAAAACAGAGACTGTTGACCCTAACCACCACGTCGTCCACCACACCCTTCGGAATTTTGATAGAACGATCTGCCAACTGTAACATGACAGGGGTGGGTTTCAGATTTCCCAAGGAAAATTTTTCGAGCATGATGGTTGGTATAAGATTGATGGAAGATCCTAGATTAAGCAGGGCACGGTTAAAATTGCAGCCTTGGATGCTACAGGAAATAAGCGATGTGCCCAGATCTTTCTGCTTCGGTGGTAGGTTTGACAGTATAGCACAACTCGCATGAGGCGAGAGAACCACTGGATTCTTAGTTTTCTTTGACTGTCGCCTGGGTGTTGTGTAGTCTTTGAAAAATCCGGCGACAGTAGGTATGTGGTCGATAGTCTCTAGCAGGGGTACCTTGATTTCAACATCCCTGAATAAATTACACAGGTTATCAAAGGCCTGTGTATCCTTCTTCTTGCCTTTTGGCTCCCTCAGTAGAGCCTCAAGGAATGGGACTGATTCTGGCACCAATTGGGGTGTATCGTCCTCTCGCGAATGCAGCGCGCATCCTGAATGAGAGGGCGATGAAGAAGACGGGCCAAGATCAGGTCGAGGTGGATTGACAGCCTGCTTACCGCTCCTCATAGTGATCGCATTGGACGATGCGGGTCCAGTAGGATCATAAGGCGGTGGAGGGTTCGCAATAGGGACATAAGTGTGAGGTGCTGCAACAGGATTAGCTCGAAATCCCGGTGGAATGTTTGAAGCCTGCAGAATTTGATTAACCTACCCCTGAGAAGGTCATACCTGTGGTTGAGGACCATGGGGTACGAAATTTCGCGGGTTGGGAACAGGTTGTGCTGGGAGAGTGCCCTGAGATCGAGTCGCCATGCGTAGTTGACTGATCTTAGCATTCTGCTGTGCCAATTGGTGCTGAAGAGAGGTCATGTTCTCTTCATGGCGCTTTGACATTTCCATCATCATTCGCATCAAGAGGACTTGATGCATGTTCTGTTTGCGGTACGCAAGGACCCGATGGCGGATTCGCCATAGGATTAGATTGGGCCCTTGGGATGACGGGTACGGATGGTCGCATTGGTCCACCGGCGGGGTTTTGGCATTGTGGGTTGTTGGACCATGCGAAGTTCGGATGATTTCGCCACCTTGGGTTATAAGGGGCAGAGAACAGGTTGTTCCCCAGGGCGCAAGCATCTTCTATGCCAGAAGACGCGTCCACATGTAAATACGCATCCGAGCACACGGAGGCTTGGTCCTCCGTGTCAAAATACTGGCTTGCAGAAGCCAGATCCACATGACTTACCGAATCGCTTGGCGTGACGCTCGGTAAGGAAGGTCTTACGGGGTTTCTAGGGATAAGCTTGGTGTTGGAAGAATTGGGATTGTGACGAAGTGGTGAGGTGGGGGTGTTTGCCATAGAACGGGCGGGGTTGGCTAGAAGCTCGTCCAGCTTCTTGTGCACGACAGAGACTTCATTCAATTTTTGTGCGATAAGGCTGAGATCTGTGGATGAATGGGAGGGTCCCATGTCAACTTCGTGGACATTATGGGGCAGGATGGTACGATTAAAGGTGATAATGGAGGCATTGTTCATTGAGTTTTCACTCATATTTTTGAATAATTCGAATGCTCCATTCTCATCTTTATTCATGAAATTCCCTCTACAGGAAGCATCTGCAATTTGCTTCAAAGTCTCATTTAGCCCATAGTAGAAAATCTGGGCTATATGCCACTTAGGCAGACCGTGGTGCGGACACTTCTTGAGGAGGTCATTATATCTCTCCCATGCCTCATGAAACTGTTCGCCATTTTGTTGCGTAAAGGAGGTGATAGCACGGCGAAGCGCATTGGTTCATCCGATTGGGAAGAACTTCTTGAGAAACGCTGTTCGCATCTCTTCCTAAGAGTGGATGGTTCTCCCAAGGGTGCGTAACCACTATGACGCTTTATCCTGCAATGAAAATGGGAACATTTTCATGAGGACTATTGGTAACCCGATATTTCTCGATTTAACTGTTTCAGCCAATCAGGTTAGCTCTTCCAAGTGGAGAAAAGGATCTTCACTTGCAAGACCATGGAAGTGAAAATTTATCAGGCCAATTATGTTAGGTTTCAATTCAAAGTCGTCCCCACCCATGGGGACCCAAATTTGTCCTATGGTCTCTGTAGCAGCGGGATTCTGATATGAGCTAAGAGACCTAGGCTCCTCCCGTTCGGGAGGATTCTGCATTTCCTCCAATGTTTCCCTAATGGCCTCATTTTGTTCATTATACATTTCCATTTGGGCTTGGAGGCGGGTTATGGGATCTAAGGCTCCACCACCTGGTGGGTTTTGAGGGCGGTTTCCTCCCTCGGGATTTGGGGGTGGGCGTGTAGCCATGTTTGTGGAGGAGGAGGATGATTCGGCTTCTTTTCTAAAATTATCAGACAATTCACACAGTTCAGGGTTTTGTGACCTCCTCCCAAACATGCACTACCGTAGGAAGAATTGGGGGGATAAGAAGGGAAAAAGAGATGAGAGAAATGATGCCGCAAAGGTATACTTAATGAGAAATCAATGCAATCAAATTCTTAACCTCTACAGTGTGCCCTTAGACCTAAAGATCTAAGTTACCTACTATCACGACCTACGGAACCGAATGCGAGCACCGCGGAACCACTGGGCCAGATTGAAAGGCCATTTGCCCTAGTATTAGACACCCGATAGCATGCGGGAACCCTCACCAGCACGTAGGCGCTACACGCAGGTAGTTAGACCTCCAATCCTTAATAAGGGTTAAGTTGCTACCAGTTTTAGTTAGAGGCTTGGGATCAAGTGCTTCTGGAATGTGAAGGGCGTTATTTACGTGTAATGCCCAAGTGGTTTGTTTTTAGAGAGTGTGTAAACCAAGCATGCAACGGGGAAATCTCCCTGAATTGAAGTTTTAATTGGTGAATGGTTTTTAGAGTTTCAGCCTTAAGTAGTATGGATTTTAGGATTTCTTTGAATTACCAATTCAACCAATCTTCAGGTTTTGAGAGAATACAAGTTTTTTTTCTAAACCCAACAAACCCTTCTTCAATGTCAGTTGGTTAATGCATGCTAAAATGCAATGGGCTTCCCTAGATGGAGATTTCTATGTGTGGATGCACGAGTCAATTTTAGATTATAGTGAAAGGGAGCCAAAACACTTCAATTCAAGTGCTCCCAATCACTAAAATGATTTTCCACACACGAGGCTCAACCATAAGATAAAGAAAATCAAATTGTTGGAGTTGAAGTATTCGGGATCAAATCTTAGGCACGTGAAAGGTCGTAGTGGGGTTGGAATCAACTCAATTCCAAGTCTCCCCACCAAAAAGGTGATCCCGAATTGCAGATAAATGAGGCAAAGAGGGATGGCAATCAATCGTTTTATTTTTGCCTCAAAGAATACTTCACACGACGAAAGAATCAAGAATCAAGATTCTTGGATCTTCGCTATGCGAAGTTTGGCGAGAAATCCCGAGGCGATGGGAGTGATGGCAAACAATCAAACAAGTGATTTTTAATCCACTTTCCCCAAGAGATCCCAAGAAGTGTTTTTAGTTTTTTTTTTTAATTTTATTAAGGTGACAAGTTAACCTAAGTTGCTAAGAAAGAGAGACCTACCTGCTCAGCAATGTGCGTGAAGCTCCAGTGCGGTGCCGGTGACTTCACGCTCTCGTTCCCGCCTTAGATCTGCCCACGTCTCCGACTTCGTCTACCTGCCTTCTCCTTGCAACTGGTTCACCTGCACACCAACAAACAGAAACACCCGTGAAGCGAAGGGTGTGAGAAGAGAAAAATTAAAGGAATGGAGTAGAAACTTACCTGAATGCGCACTTCCCCGGCAACGGCGCCAGAAAAAGTGTGGTCGGGCTCGGATAAGTTGTGTTAATATGGTGATTTAATCGTTGAAATGAGAATAGTGGTTAACCTAAATTGAGCCTAACCATCTTTTTACAAAATTTTTTTTACTGGCCTACTTGATTTTATCTTGGTCACTTTTAGGCCCAGGGTCAAACCTAGGGAAGCGGGATTAGAGATGAATAAGTTTCTATGCCTGTCCTCCAACGAATCTCTTCCATTCGCTTATTATGTTTTTGGTGTTTTTCTATTCAATATTTTTTTCTGATAATTTTTGTCCTTGAGGTACACCCTCAAAATCAGGTTCTTGGCTTTGAGCCAAATTAGGGTTCCAAAACTGATCTTGCTATTCGCAAGACTGAGTACCTGCAAGTCAAGGATTATCTTTTCTCTTTTATATATTTTTTTATCTTTTTGATAGCAGGAGAGAGAAATAGAAATAAGATAAATATAGTATGTATATATATATATATATATATATATATATATATATTATATATATATATAGGGGTGGGGGTGGAAATGGTGTGTAGCACAGTGTCGAGTTGATCGTCGTCTAGGAAGATGCAACCAACAAGACGAAGTGCCGCATGAAGTGTAGGATGGATGGGTGGAAGGTGTGTGCGGAAACGCTTTCTATACTCGTGTATTGGGGAATATCAGCAACTGGTGCAGATATTCCCGCAATACAACGTGTGGTAGGTGATATGAAAATATATATTTATATGTATATATATAGATATGGTTATATATATATATATATATATATATATATATATATATATATATATAAAGGTATGTAAATATATATAGATAGATGTATGTGTATGTATATATATATATATGTATTTATAATTAGATATATCTGTATGTATATATAACTATATAGATGTAGATATATATATATATATATATATCTGTGTGTGTGTGTATTTATATCTATAGATATATATGTATATATGTATGTATATATATGTATATATATGTGTATAAATATATATATATATATATATAAATATATAGATATATATATGTATATGTATGTATGTATATATAGATATATAAATATATATATAGATAGATGTATGTATATATATATATATTTATATATTTATAATTAGATATATGTGTATGTATATATATAACTATATATATATATATAAATATATATATATGTATATATATATAAGTATATAGTTGTGTACAAGTGAGTGAGTGAATGTACACGTGAGTGTGTACAAGTGTGGTGTGTGTGCGCGTGAGGTGTGTGTCTGTGACAGAGAGAGAGAGAGAGAGAGAGAGAGAGAGAGAGCGTCTGCTGGTTAAGTCGTCCAGAAGCTTCAGCCGACGTCTGGTGGTGCGCGCAGGAGCATGCACGCGCAGGTGCAGGCGCATGCAAGCGCAGGCGTGCATAGGAGGGAGCGGTGTGAGGGCGCATGCTGAGGGGAACACGGGCGAAGAAGCGGGCGCTGGGAGAGATGCAGGCACGAGAGTACGCTGCAGCAGGCGCACGGACGGGCTGGCGATTGCTGTGGCGCGGAGAGAGAGCACGCGGTGATTAGCTAAGTGAGAAGCTTTCCGGTCACTGCACTGTAGCTATAGTGTCGCGCTCTCTAGCGTGAACAGTAGCTACAGTGCACGCTCGGCGTGGGAGACCGTCTGCGGCTGGTTTTGCATGCGCGGGTGCTGTGGAGCGGGCCTGTGCGTGCGGAAAGAGCTACGTCGGTTGCTGTAGGGGCGCACGGTGGCCTGCACGTGGGCAAGAGGCTGCTGCACCGTGCTGCTGCTGCTGCTGCTGAGCTTCCAAGCTTGATTTTGCGGCAATGGCGGAAGTGCTTGAACGTAGAAACAGAGGGTGGAATCCACCACACCCACCTGCTCTTTGATGAGTTGTGCAGTGGTGGGACTCACAGTGGTGGTTGTGGACCACTGTGAGTTGCTCCTGCCCGCAGTGTGTCTCTCCAATAGGAAGAGAGGCTACATATGGAGGGGAGAGAGGAGGAGATGGCCTGGAGGAAGGGGTGCTGTGTGTGTTGTGTGGACCAACCCACCGCAAGGAAGATGGCTGTGCCATTTTAAAGAAGATGGAGGCAAGCTCACCCATGCCCTAGGCTGTGCATGGTTGAGCATGCGGCTGGCAGGGCATGTTGTGCAGAGAGTGGCGCGAAGAAGATGCAGCCATGCCCTACAGCCGCGTAGAAGAAGAAATTCAAAGCCAAATAAAAATAAAGATGGTGATTTTTCGAGGCAGCACTTGAAGAATACGTTAATTACAAGGCCATTTTATTCACTCTCCTCCCCTCTCAAATAAATGCATGCATGCATTTATTTTTACAAATGCAACTATGGCTAGCTAATATACATTGGCAATGCTAGGAAATAGCACAAGATGGCACAATTGTTGGTGCATTTTTGCTGTGAAATCACACCTTCATCTCTCTCTGATGGTGATCACATGACCAATTGGAGCGTAAGCATTGTGATTGGTGGATTTTGGAGTTCACTGGGGCTTGAACCTGTGCCCCTTCTTGGGGATAAGGCTCTTGACCACTGTGCTACAACCCTTGGATCGTCTAGTGGATGAATTGATGATCTCACGCTCAAGGTCGTTGGATCTTCATCCAACGATGGGGAGGGAAGGCCTTCCACAGGTGAGGGAAAGCTGTGGTTGGCCTTGGGTGGCTTAGATGATGCCATGTGGCGCGATTTGGGCTGTCCATCTTCAAATGCAGATAGAGGATGCTACGAATATTTAATTAGATTGATATTCATGTCGTTGGGCTATGATCATTGATCTGGATTCATCCGTATGATTGGATTCTTCATCTGAACCCCCAAAGCATGTTGCACTGTCCCCTAGCTACAGAAATAAGCGAATTATTATGCAATCTATACAAGTCAACCTAAATGCAATATGATAATGTTATGCAATATTCACAATGTCAAATGCAATACTAAACTTAGGAACTCACATAAATAGACATTTTATCTTGAATAAATGTGTATTTATCATACCCTCATTCCTATCTTTTGCTACTCCCTAGCAAAACTTAAACTAAATGCTATTTATAAACTGGATTCGGTTGCTTAAACACTCGCTATTTGTCAACAATAAGAAAATTCAACTAAGGACCTAAACTACAAAGACTCAACAATGCTTGGGTGCCTGCCAAAATACAGATTTCCCAAGCCCTCGTCTTATTTATAAAAAAAACAAACAGATATATAATTTTTTTTCTATTTTTTTTGGAATTTTTGAGTTTAAGGTTCCGGAGCATGTTTCTATGGCTACTCAACCTACCTAAGATTTGAAAGGACTCTAAGTTCTAATCATCTTTATTGTGAAAAAGTGATAGACTCACTAAGTGGTAGTTAGAATGGACTTCAAGTTTCTATGAACTCTAGGTGACCCTAAGGGAAATTTCTACCCAAAGGTTTATCTTTTTAACCGGTAACTTTCTCCCTACTTTTTATTTTTATAGGGTCAACACAAGGGCAAACTCAGTATATATCTCTTCGGTTTATTCTACTTTCCACTTCTTCCTAAGTGTTTAGGAATTATTTGTGCATTTTGTAAGCTGGGCTCTAGACAACCGGTCAATGGGGTGTCAAACCCACGGCAACTTGCCAGCCGTACTCATGCGGTGAAATGCGGCTTATTATTTTTTCTTCTTCTCTATTTTTTTCATTTCTATTTTTTTAATTATTTTTAAAGCAGGTGGCTTCCCTGATCTAAGATTTACCTAAAGGTACCGGTCAAAGAGAATTGGTCATGCGGCTGGGTTCTGGACAACCAGCCAATGGGCCATCAAATCCACGACAACTTGCCTGCCATACCACCCTAGAAAGTTCATTAGCTACCTAATTTCCATTAAAATCACCGAGAAGTGTGTTAGTGCAAAAGGTGTGCATATGCTTAGACTATAAGTCCCCTTAAATTAGAAGGCAGGTTGATAAGTCGTGTACTTATCAACCCAACTTATAACCAATTAGAAATGAATTAAAGATGGCAAGGACTCGAGAAACAGGTCCACATTTTATTGGACACCTAGGCTGATTAAGCTCAAAGACCTGAGGAGTCTAAGTGTTCAGGTCCTATTATATCATTTCCTATAGTTGAAAGCCTGTGTCCTATTAATCTAAGTTCTCTTTTCCTAATTTAACTTTTTATATAAATAAAGAGAGAAAAAAAGAAATCTGCAGAGCTGACAAAATAATTCAGAAATGGATCCTCCCCCCCAAGCCTAGCTTATGCAATGTCCTCATTGTAAATTAAAGGCATGACAAAGGGCATAATAAGCAAAATATCACCTATATTCTGTGATGTTCTGATTAGCACTAAGATAGGTTGTTTAAATGCTAAATTTCTTGCCATCAGCTAGGCAAGGTCTAGCCAAAGAAGTTAGATCAAGGTCAAAGCAACCTTGTCTGAGACGTGTTTAGGAATAGCATGGTCAACGTAAGGTTTGAGACGTCTATTGACCTTAAAAGAGTTACCCATCTTCGGGTTAGAAATCTCAACAGCTCCATTTGAAAATATCTGATCAATAATGAACAGCTCGTTCCATTTGGACCTAAGCTTGCCGGGAAAGAGCTTAAGTCGAGAATCAGAGATCCAGACCTTCTAGTTTGGCTCAAAGCTCTTACAGGAAATCATCTGGCCATGAAGAGCTTTGGTCCTTGCCTTATAGATTATGTCATTCTCATATACATCATTTCTAAATTCCTCCAACTCAAATAGTTGGAGTTTGCAAGTCTTTCTGGCTAAGACTAGGTCAAAATTGCATTTCTCTATTGCCCAGAATGCCCAGTGTTCAATTTCTATAGGAAGACAGCATGCCTTGCCATACACAAGATGAAACAAAGACCTGCTGATAGGCATCTTATACGTTGTATGGTAGGCCCAAAGAGCATCATCAAGCTTTTGAGTTTAGTCTTTCCTATAAGGCCTAATTGTCTTCTGCAGGATGTTCTTGATCTTCCGATTGGAGACCTAAGCTTGTCCATTCGTTTAGGGGTGGTAAGGTGTAGAAATTCTATGATTCACGCCGTATTTAGCCAGTAAATTTTTGAACTGGGCGTTGGTGAAATGAGTGCCACCATCGCTGATGATGGCTCTAGGGATCCTAAACCGGCTAAAAATATTCTTCTTTACAAAGTCAATGACCACCTTGTGGTCATTGGTTCAGGTGGAAATAGACTAAGTCCATTTGGACATGTAATCTATAGCAACCAAAATATCCTGGTCTCTAAATGAAGGGAAGAAGGGTCCCATGAAGTCAATGCTCCGAACGTTGAAAATTTCAACTGGAAGTATCAAATTTAAGGGCATCATATCTCTCTTAACTATGCTCCCGAGTGCCTAGCATCGAGAACATAACCTCGAGAAATCTTGCACATCTTTGAATCAAGATGACCAATAAAGCCTAGATTGCAGGATCTTTGCAGCCACCTTTTTCCTAGAAAAATGTCCACCACACGCAGATGCATGGTAGAACTCAAGTATACACTGGAAATAATTTTTTGGGACACATTGACGAATAATTTGTTCATAGTCGATGCGGTACAACTTGGGGTCATCCGAAAAGTAATATTTAGCCTTGGATACAAGTCTATCCCATTGTTGCTTGGTCCAGTCCTGGGGGACTTGGCCAATGGCCAAATAATTAACAATGTCCACAAACCAAGGGTATGGACGCCTGAGACTGTAAGGATGATCTCGTTTGGAAAGGTGTCAGTAATCAAAATATCCAGACGAGGAGAATCAATTAGGATTCTCGAAAGATGATCCACCACTACATTTTGTGCCTCAGCTTTGTCTTTAATTTCAAGATCAAATTCTTGAAGCAATAAGATCCATCGAATGAGTCAGGGCTTGGCATCCTTTTTAGACAAGAGATGTCTCAGGGCTGAGTGGTCGGTGTAAATTATAACATGAGATCCAAAAAGAAAAGCCCTGAATTTCTCTAGAGCAAAGACTATGACTAGCAATTCCTTTTCAGTAATGGTATAATTCCTCTGAGCCTCGTCCAGAGTTTTGCTAGCATAGTAGATGATAGAGGGCTTCTTCTCTATTTTCTAACCCAAGACAACCTCGACCGCATAATCAGAAGCATCGGTCATAATCTTAAATGGGGCAGTCCTGACCGGTGGTTGCAACACCGGAGCACAGGTGACTGCCATTTTAAGTAAATCAAATGCCTTGTGGCATGATTCGTCAAACTCGAACAACTTGTGTTTGGCCAGAAGGTTACTTAAAGGTCGACCAACCTTCGAGAAGTCCTTGATGAACCTCTGATAAAAACCCATATGACTAAGGAATGATCGGATTTGCTTAACAGATGTGGGTGGGGGAAGTTTATGGATAGCATCCACGTTAGCTTTGTCAACTTCAATTCCCCGATTAGAGACTACATGACCCATGACGATGCCTTTTTGTGTCATGAAGTGACTCTTCTCCTAGCTAAGGACTAATCACGTTTGGATACATCTCTTAAGGATCAATTCTAAGTTAGCTAGGCAAGACTCGAAAGAATCTTCGAAAATGGAAAAATCATCCATGAATACCTCAAGACAATCTCCTACCATGTCTGAGAAGATGGCTAACATACACCTTTGACAAGTCACCGGTGCATTGCAAAGCCCAAAAGGCATCCTACATAATGCAAAGGTTTTGTAGGGTTAGATGAAAGTTGTCTTTTCCTAGTCTTTGGGATAGATAGGGACTTGGTTATGTCCCAAATAACCATCCAGGAGACAGAAATACTTTTGCCTGGCTAACCTTTCAAGGATTTGATCAATGAAGGGCAATGAGAAATGATCCATTTTCGTGGTTGTGTTCAGCTTCCTGTAATCAATACAGACTCTCCAAGACGAATCTGAATGAGTCGTGATAGATTCCCCTTTCTTGTTAATCGCTATGGTTATCCCTACTTTCTTGGGAACAATTTGCACGGGCCTAACCTAGGGACTATCTGAGATCAGGTATATAATTCCTACATCGAGTCACTTGATGATTTCCTTTTTGACCACTGCTTGCATATTGGGGTTTAATCGCCTCTGCATTTGGCGAGAAGGGCGAGATCCATCTTCCATACAAATGCAATGATTACAATAAGATGGCTCGATTCCCCTAAGGTCATTAATGGTCCAACCAATTGCCTCTTTATGTGCCTTAAGGACCTTAATCAATTTCAATTCTTGCTCCTTAGTTACCTTTGCATTGATAATCACAAGGAGTGTCTTCTTAGGTCCTAAGAACTCATATTTCAAATTTTTAGGCAATGGTTTAAGCTCAAGCTAGGGTGGGCTCAAAATAGAAGGTAGGGAGGATGCTGATGAAGATTCATCAAGATGATCTAGAGGAAGAGGTTTGGAGTGAACAAAATCAATAACCTCTTTGGGTTTTGGTGGGTCTGCCACGAAGGGTTGTAGGTCATGCTCATAAGTGCAGATAGAATACTTGAGAACATTGAAAGCATACATGTCTTAAAATCATGAACAATATCCTTGAGTTCCTCAATATATCCACAATCCTCAAATTTATTTATCACCTTAAAAATGTCAAGCGTCAATTTTCTATCTCCAAAGGCAATCTCCATACTATCGCTTTCATAGTTTATGTTGGCCTTAGCAGTAGCAAGGAATGGATGCCCCAGAATGATGGGTGTGTTCCTCAATTCTTTAGGTACATCCATGTCAAGGACAAAAAAATCTACAAGAAAATAGAAATCCTTGACCTTGATGATAACATCCTTAATAACACTTTTCAGGCTGGTGACCGAATGATCCGCTAACTATAGTGTTACTGAGGTTGGCCTGAGTTCACCTAACCTGAACTTTTCATATAGGGAAGTCAGGATTAGGTTGATGGATGCACCTAGATCCAAGAGTGCCCAGTCAAAAGTGTAGTCCTCGATAACAAATGAAGTCAAGGGGGCACCTGGATCTCTCTTTTCTGGGGAAGGTGATGCAGGATAACAGAACTAGACTACTTGGAGAGTATCACCTTCCTCTAGGTATGTTCTTTTGGCTTATGCTTTTAAGTACATAAATCCTTTAAAAACTTAGCATAAGCCAGAATATGCCTAATAGCATTGAGGAGCGATATATTGATTGCTACATTCTTGAACAAATTCAGGAGCTCCTCATTGCTATCTACAGGTTTCTTCTTCCTGGGTTTCAGTAGAGCTTTAGGAAATGGGATATGAGTAGGATCAATAGCTTTAGATTCCTGAGCCTTACTATCTTCGTTGATTTTCTCCATTTCTTCCTTAGGCTCATCAAGGTTTTGCCTGCTTGATGACGGTAATTTTTGGTCCTGGGTTTGCCTTCCACTCCTCAAGGTGACTGAGTTTACAGACGCATATGAATTCGATTCTTGGGGAGCATTACGAAAGATCAGAGAGACTTGACTAGCCAAATATCTAGAATTAGAAGAAGAAGAAGAAGAAGGACCCTGCTCAACCACTTGAGCATGTGCATGTGGGTCCCTCTGAATCCCGTACCCTTGGGCTCGATTGCTTTGATTTTGTACATTTTAGGGGTTGGGTATGGGATGAGATGGTAGAGAGCCGGGCTGTCGAGTGTTGTCAATGAGCCCAGATTGCAAGTTGTCTAGTGATGTTTTCATTTGATGCATAAGCTGGAGCATACATCCTTACATTTCTACCATCTATCGGTTCAGATCAGCCTATCAGCCTACCCTGTGGGTTGTCAGGCATTCCAAGCTGGCTGACTGACCTGATTCAAGGGCAGTTGGGTATATACATTATTCTAACCCATTGGTCTCTGAGGTGCATAATTGCTGGGTTGCATCTAGGTCTCTTGCCCCTAGTTTTTCCAGAAGTTAGGATGGTTTCTCCAACCCGGATTATAGGAGTTGGAATATGGGTTGGATCTAACATTCTCCTGTATAGCATACACATCCTCATTGGGTGAGAATGGTGGGAAAGAAGAAGAATAAAAAAAACTGGGATCAAAGGCCCCAATTTGGAACCTGTGGGGTTCCGAGAAATGCTGGTTCATAGGTTGAGCTGTTTCAAGTTGATTTATGAACTCTTGTCTAATGGGAGCTCAAGAAGAATGGAATGTTGAATTTTGGGATTGAGTGGATCTAGAAGTGTTTCCAGAATTTCCAACCATTCACTCATCCATTCTTTTAGCAACCAGGTCCACTTTATCAAGTTTAATACAAATCAATTCCATATCAAATGAATGAGAATCCTGGACCTCATTAACATTTGATCGGGGTTGTTGGGACCAGTTGAAGGTTTCCATGGAGGCATGATTGATAGAATTCTCGCTCATTTCCTTAAACAAGTCATGTGCAATGTTTGCATCCTTGTTGAGGAAATTGTCTCCTCAAGAAGCGTCCACATGACTACGAAGTTGATCCGTCAATCCGTGATAGAAAATCTGCACAAGTTACCATTGTGGCACCTCGTGGTGTGGACATTCCCATAGTAGATCCTAGAATCTCTCCCAGGCACCATGAAGTGATTCTCCTGGCCGTTGGATGAAAGTAGTAATCACCCGTTGTAGAGCATTGGTATGCCCAATAAGGAAGAATTTCTTCAAGAAGGCCAATTTTAGATCATTCCAAGTATTTATCGGCCTCCGAATTATTCTGTACCATTGTGCGGCATTATCCCTGAGAGAGTGGGGGAAAAGCCTCATGATCATTTGCTCCTCATCCACATTTTGTGCTTTGGTGGTCTAGACCAAAGGGGTCAAGCCCTCCAAATGTTAAAATGGGTCTTCAGAGCTAAGCCCATGAAAATGTTTTATCAAGCTTAATACCTTGGGCTTGATTTCTATGTCACCGTCAAAAATCAGAACACCGGAATGTTCTCCATAATTTGAAGGATCATAAAAACCCTTCAAGAGCTAAGCTTCCTGACCATTCATACGCTGGAACCATTCTTACATCTGCTGCAATTGTTCCAGCTAACTCTGAATCAGCTCTTGCTGGTTTGGAGGTCGGGGAGGTGATTGGTCAACCATGGGATCTGCTTGACTAAAATTCAACCTACGCCTCCTTGAATGGTCTAATGGTCCTTCCAAATAGGGGTTCAATGACCTCCTTCCAAACATACTCTGGAAGTAAGTCGGAAGGATGGGAGAATGAAGCCCTGCAACACAAAAATTATAGGCTTGTCCTTAAGTTGGGTAGCCTAAGGACCTATGCTCCAAGGTATACTCCAACCACTACGAATTTGTGCTATCCTTAATCTAAAAACTGGTTAAGTTGGGTTGGCGAAGAAGGGGGAGCGTGTCCCAAAGACCGCTAATTATGCTAAACCTTTACTAGCTTAAGTCATTTGACAATTAAGCCCCCCAACTTAGCACCTTCTAGAGAAAGATGTAACAAATTCGAGCTATGGTCTGAGTAATTCCTTGAAATGGATTGATGAATCCTAAGGCCAAAGTCTACTCAATTTTAAGTTAAGGCTTGTGATAATATTGCTTTCGAAATGTGATGGGCCCTTAAAATGGGTTGTGCCCTTAATGATTAATTAAATATGTGTGTGCGTGTACAACCAGGGTTTTCAAGCAAAATTATTTAGGATGAGGTGAATTTTAGAATTCAAATCTTGTCTAGTAGCTTTTAGGGTTTAAATTTAGTTTGATTCAAACAAGTTTAGAAGGCACACCAAGTTTTGAAGGCACTGGTGATGATATATTCCTTTAAAACTCAGAATAATGTGGAATGCTTGATTCTTGACCTAAAAATTTAATCCTAAGGAGCAAGCTACTAGATGAATTAGTTTTAAATTAAGTGGTGCAACCCAAACAATTCAGTCAATTGGCCTTTTCACCACTGAATTGAGGCACAAAAGAAATGATTAGCCTATTCTGATTTCTACTCCTTTATGTTTCGTGTTCACGTGTACCGGTTCCTCAGCTTGGAATCCCAGTTGAGTACTAAAATCAGGGAGGCTGTGTACCGCGAATTATATGGGTGTATAAAGTGTATGTGTTAACTAAATTCCACGATCAGATCAGAGATTTTTTTTTAAATTTTTTTAATATGTGATGTGAGGTGGATGAGGTGGCAATCATATAGGATTTGTAAAGCGCAAGCACACTAAAAGGGGGATGAATAGTGTGGTAGATAAAAAAAAATTGCAAGACAAAGCAAACCACAAAAACACACAAGATGTATAGTGGTTCCCCTCACTTGGGTACTCCACTACCTAAGTCTCTCAACTTAGGATTTTTAACCCTATTCCCTCAACCTGGAGGGAATCACTAATACCTGAGGTAATTAACGGGTTATTTTAACCCAATTACAAGATATTAAAAAGAAATAAAGATACGGGTGTAAGTAAGATGCAAATAAAAGCTTACAACAAATTCCTAAGTCTCCAATAAGTGGATATCCTAATAGATGATAATATACTAATCTAATAAAATCTGACTAAAGCGAAAGATAATACGATAAAGCATGAGATCGCCTAAAAGATGTTTGTTGAGAGGGTGTCGCCTTGAAGGATGCAACAAAACAATAGACCTTGTAGCTAGAAATGTGAAATCTGGGAATTAGGAGCAAGGAGACAATATTTTCTTGTTGTTTTATGTAAATGACACACACAAGGTGTTTATATGAAATGACCCGTTGCCTTGATTAGTCAGATAAGACGTCTGGAGTTTTAGTCAGACATTTGGACACAGGCCCAAACATCTGAAAGTGGGAAAAATTGAAAATTATTTTCCCTCCTCACTTGCACGACGCGCGGACGTTCTCTCTCTCCTATCGCCTCTCACCCGAAACTCTAACTCCCGACCATATTTAAACCCCACTCTCCTCACCACCCTCACCCCTCACCACCAGCCACCACTACCTCCCTGTCCGGACACCCCCGTACGGCTGCAACAAGGAGGAGCGAGGCCGAGCAAGGATCAGCGAGGGAGAGCGAGAGAGAATGACGAGGAGAGAGAGGAAGAGTGTGGGAGAGGAGGACCAAGGTCGGTGGACCTTCGGGGAGCTCGTGAGGAGTTGGTGAGCCTCGCGCGAAGCTCGAAGGAGCTTCAGTGGAAGCTCAGGGAAGCTTTGATGAAAGATCGGCAGAGCTCAGCGGAGCTCGCACGGCCGATGGCGGGCACGTGCACGAGGAGGAGGGACTCAGGGAGGTGGCATCCCGACCCTCTATAGCTGCTGAAGCTGCTGTGGTGCGCTACGGATGGCGCTGCAAGGAGAGCAGCGTCACGGAGGAGGTTCTGGTACTGGAAAAGTTCCAGTATCAGATGTCTGGAGAGGCATCAAGACGTCCAGAGCTGAAGCCGGACGTCTGAAAGCATAATATCGCGTGAGGTACGTGTTTCCTACGCTACTTTCCACCATGCAGATCATAGCATAGGAAATGTTGGGTTGAGAATGGGTCTGCGGCTTTCATACGCAGGTGAAGGGCATTGGAAAGGCATGTGGTGCACTTTTCCAGGCACTTTTGGATGTCTGACCTCATCACCAGACGTCCGATGGCACTTTTAGACAACTGGAGGCATAGTCTGACATTTGAAACTTCTTTTAGACGATCGCAGAGGGATCCAGACGTTTGAGGAACCCGCAAGAGACACAAGGTAAGATCTGATGTCTTTTAAGACATCTGATTTTGGATAGTAACCGTGTTTCCCAAACAGAACCAGATTTCCACAAACGAAGTACTGTTGTTTTCCACTCGAGTTTCTCTACGTGTTCATGTTAAGTACCTACTGTTTTGAGCTCGTCAGATGTAAATTAGTCGCTGGTATAGGTTACCAACTGGTGGCGTGTTCGGGGCCCGCGGAGACGACGAGATCTACGGTGCAGGTCCCCATTCCTCCCATGATACCCGGTAGAGTGGTTTACTATAACATTAAGATTTACATAATGAAAGAGCATGTTTAGAATACTTGAATAAACCTTAGGATGAAAAATGAACCCTAAGGTAGAAACAAATGAGAATGGTTGAGCTACTTTGTTTACTTGAGATGTATGTTAAAATACGAGTTGCATGTATGTGAATGAGAAATTGAACTGTGAAACCACAAGTTGCATGTATATGATTGAGAATTGAATTGTGAAAACACGAGCTGCCTGTATATGGATGAGGAACGAGTTATGAACCATGAGATCTGAATATTGATAAATGAGATGAATATAAGCATGAACCTTATGGGGAATTAAGAGTAGAACTCATATGTATGAAAGGAATCTGGTATGTAGATGGGAAGTGAGCTGGCCCTTGTGTACACGGTACCAAGGAGAGCAATTGTCCCTTTTAGTGTAGAGGGGGAGCCAGCCACCCCTTGGGTTGAGACCCGGGGTAGGACTGGTCACTCTACACCGACTCCTGTTGGTCCTCATGTAAGTGGTATCGAGGTGAGCTACTAGTGTAGGGAGGGAGCTAGCCCCCCCACGGGGCCTGGGGTTAGGACTAGACAACCTACATTGACTTTTAGGCCCTCTGGGCAAATTGGGGTAGTCGGACGAGGGTACGCGGACTGTGGCGGGGCGAGACCCCTATTTGGTTCTGAGGGGCGAGACCCCTGTTTTGAGAGGGCAAGGCCTTATATTGTTTTGTGCTGTACTTTAGGTGTACCCACTAGCGAAAACGACTGACTGTGTGTCAGTGCGAGGTATCTACTTGTGCGCTTATCACGTGTGCCGTAGTCACCGCTACGTCGCGACAGTGACCCCGGGGTGGTTGACTATGTGTAGGACTACCGCGGGGGACTCTCCCAGCCAGGAGAGCACCACGTGTACCTTCTACTCCATGGAAAAGATTGCAATCAAGATCATTCCCACAAGGAAAAAGCAAGATCAAGAAATCTTGGATCCTTGTGAAATAAATGAACCAGAAATACATAGATGAGATAAATAGAAATAAGAATAAAACCTGGTTGCTTGTTTTACTTTACTTGCACCTAAATAATGTAAACACCACTCTACTTAGCGTTCGCTGACTCTATCTTTTCGTAACCTTGTTTAGGGCCAGGAGTTGAGCAGCCCGAGTTTCTGACTGCAGAGGGTGCTGGGCCCAGTCGAGCCCAGCCGTAGTCGTTTCTTTCCAGCTCTTTCATTTTTATGCTGTTGTAGTAAGTAATAGACATCTATTTTACTGTTCTTGTTACTTTTTGCTTTCTTTTTGTTGTTGTTGTTGTGGTGGCATGTATTATTTTGAGATAGTTGCTCTACTTTCCTTTACTGTTTCATTTTTCCTTCTGCCTAATTATAATGCATGTGTGGATGTGGTATTATTTTCCTACTTCTGGTTATTTATCGTTGGATGACTAGGTCTTGGGATTAGTCGAGGTGAGCCGGTCTCGGGTCCTGTAGGGATCTGGGAACCGAGTCGTAACATTATATAAGCCACTAAACACCTTCCTTACGATTACTAGCCATTAGGGGTAATTTGGGAAGATTAAAGATAGGTCTAATTGCAAAATAGTCGTTCAGATTGGTCACAACGGTTAGTTGATACCGGAACTAAACTTTTGGTTCCAGTACTAACTGCCTATAGTCAGCCCAACGAAGTCATTAGGTACTGGTACTAATGATGAGTACCGATACTTGTGACTCACAGATTTGGGTTCAGTGACCTACATGTACTGGTACTAGTGATTAGTATTGGTACTTGTAAGGTCCAGGCGAAACCAACTGCACAAACTGTGACCACTTGGTACAGGTACTCACGATGAGTACCGATACTTGTTGTTCATAGTTTGGGACTTAGGCCCAAACCTGTGCCTAGCATGTACTACTACTTATGACCAGTATTGATAATTGCTACAAGTACCTAATATTATAAGTGTAAGTCAATTTTTAGAGTTATATCATCTACTCTATACGACTTTATTTTGAAAGAATCGATTTTGAGTTTTGAAATGAATGAATGAATGATATTCTGAACCATAATTATCTCTACTTTGATTTTAGCTCCTAGATTATGTTTTACTTGTTAGGAGACATACAAATATTCTAAAATACAATGAATACAACAAAAACTATAGTCTTCTAGTCTTCTTCCTTCATATGCTATCTTGTTGCTTGCATCCACAGATTCTTTTGACCTATAATACTTCATAAACACATTATATTTTAAAATGATTTTGTTAACACCAAAACATAGAAGAGAGGTGGAACTAGGTTCCAACAATCTCCCCCTTTTTAGTGTTGACAAAACAAACAAGATACTCATATTTAAAAATAAACAAAGACTTAATAAGAGAAGAATAAAAAAACTCCGCAAAGAGTGAAAAATCTCCCCCTCAAACTAAGCTCTCTCTATTTTAAATATGAAGCATCCAATCATTTCTCCCCCTTTTTGTCAAACAAGCAAAAAGATGAGCAAAAAAATACATTTTAAGCACGATACATGAACAACTAGCTCTATTCAACCTTCATAAAAACTAAACATGATAAAGTTCATAAAGATAAATCTTGAGACAAATTTAGCAAAGCCACACATAAGAATTCTTAAAAGTCATACAAGTTTAGCAAGATATAAATGTTATACAAGTTCAACAAGCAACAAAATGAAAACTAAACTAATTTCTAGGACATTTTCTGATAAGCTTTTGTACATGTCCACCATCGTCATCACCATTGTCGTCATCATCTTCATCTTCATCATCACTATCTTCATATGAAACTTCTTCATGTTCAGTGTCTTCTTCTTCATCATCATGAAGAATAGGTTCTTCTTCCGCCATTGAAGATGAAACATGAGATAGGTCTTGAAAGTACTTTTACCTTCTTTCATTGTATTCTTAAGGTGCTTTCGGTTGAGTCTGCTTCCTTTATTTAGGTTGTTGAGTGGAAGAATTGACATGGGAAGACTCAATAGAAAGAGATAGGTCATGAAATTTGCGTTCCATGTGACGAAAGGAAAAATTGAGATTTGTTAAATTTTGACCAATATAATTGAAAGTATTTATCAAGTTGGGATCAGTTCCAAACACATTAGATAGATTTACCTATGGTGTTTCAGCTTCTGGATATGGGTAGGTTATAGGAACGAAAGTGGAGGATGATTCAGGAGGTGGATGAGAAGAAGATTGAGCAATTGGATCAACTTCTTCTTCTTCATCATCATTAGAGGATTCCTCTCTAGCGGGTTTTACTACAATTTTTCGGAGAGTGGACCATTTGAAATAGACCACTTTTCTAAGAGGAGTAAAATTTGAGAGGTCAATTTTATTTTTATGAAGAATGTGAGACCAAAATATCCAATGGTAAAGCTGATGCACGGTAATGGGGTCTAAGAAAGTGAATGAAAACTGTGTTCCAATTGACTGGGAAGCTTGTAATGATAGCATAAATTAAGGGTAAAATATCAACAGGAATTTTGTGAAATCATGAATTTTTAGCCCTTAAGTTTCATGCTAAGATACGAAAAAGGACGCGAGCAAATAGAGTCATGTTTGGGGCAACCAATGCTTTTCCCTGGCCGTTAGGGAGCAAGAGAGTTTCATGGATTTTATGAGTAGGAAATTACTCCTTAAGTGTGTTAAATGCATGACCTTCATTAGGACATTCAGTAATGGTTGACAAGAATTTTGGTGTGATGGTGATTTTCTAACCAAAAACATTTGTTGTTAAGATAAGATGACCTCGGTTTTCTTATTCTTAGAGATTAGCAAAGAATAGACAATTGACATAGGTATACTCCAGGACCATCGGCAAAAAATGATTCCTCAAAGAAATGCATGAGCTTTTGTTTGGAAAGATGAGTGGTAAAATTAAAGTTGAAGAGAGAAATCTTTTTGCTCAACTGGCCTACAATGATGAAGTTTTAGGCCTTTATACCAATCAAACTTCAACCTAGCATCCTCATTGATGCAAAACTTGTGAAAAGAATGTTGATGTGCTTTTCCCTTACTCTTAGATTTAAGTGCCAAAGATCTACTTCAACATGGGAGGCAAGCTGACATTTTACAAATTTTTCCTGGGAAAAATGAAGAGCATAGATATTTTCATATCTAAAGCCTTCAATTAAAATCGCATTTGTTCCTTCTTTTAATATTTAAATCCAACTTTAGTAAACAAAACATCACATCCATTATCACATATTTGACTAACACTAAGCAGGTTATATTTTAAGTTTTCTACTAAAAGAACATTACGTACCTGCTTAGAAGAATTACCTATTGTACCTTCACCAATAATGCGACAACGTTTGTTGTCGCCCAACTTGACATGTCCTCCATCTTCGATTCTGGTCCACTTGATAAAGAGGTCGGAGTGTCCCTTCATGTGCTTGGAACACTCATTGTCTATGATCCATTTGTCCTTCTTGACCTGTAAAATAGTTTATTAAATCTATTTTAGGTATCCATTTTCTTTTGGGTCCTTGATGGTTAGTACCCTTCAAATCCTTAGGTTTATAGATCACGTTAGCGTTAGATCTATAATTCTTAGGATTCTTGACCTTTGATAAATCCATGCATGTCTAGGTGCCTGTGATTTATTTTGTGTGTTCTTTTTATTATTGAACTTGGCTTTTAAATTATTACAAAATTCTGTATTCAACCTAGTTGTTATTTTTAGATTATTCAAAGTGTCCTCAAAGTGTTCATAAATATCTTCTAATTCTACTATTTTTGCTTGCAATTGATTGTTAGTTTCTTTTGACATTTCTAATTCTATTTCTAAACAAGATTTTTCTATTTCTAGAGTTTTATAACTATCATGCAAGACTTTATTGTCTTTTTTAATCAACCTAGCTTTGTGATACAAATTTTCATATGCTTGTAATAACTCATCAAAAGTAACTTCAGAATCTACCTCATTTTTTGAGCTGTCGTTGCTCGCCATTAAGCAAAGATATGCAACTTCCGTTTCTTCAGATTCTTCGGAAGATGATTTCGTACCAGAATCACTATCATCCAAAGTCGCCTTTTATGCCATTCTTGAAATCTTCTTCTTTTGATCGAGTTCTTTGTCCTTCTTCTTTTCTTCCTTCTTGATCATTGGACAATCTTTTCGTACGTGCCCCTTTTTCTTGCACTCAAAACAAATAATGTCATTTGTAAATTTATTGACTTTCTTACCTTATTTTTGGATGAATCTTCCAAATCTTCTCATTAGAAGAGCAAGCTCCTCTTCTTCGTCGAAGTCCGACTCCTCCTTTATAGCTTTGAAAGCAAGCTCCTTCTTCTTGCTTATAAATTTTTCTTCGTTCTTCTTGGTATTCTGAAATTGGACTTCATACGCCATGAGGCTTCCAATCAAGTCATCCAAGGAGTAGAGAGGTCCTTCACCTCTTGGATGGCTATGGACTTTGGAGACCAATCGCTTGTAAGGGATCTCAAGATCTTCCTTACAAGGTGCTCCTCCTTCAGCTTGACTCCAAGGTTCTTCATTGGATTCACGATCTCTCCAAATCTTGTGTACATCCCTTTGATTGTTTCACCTTTCTGCATCCTGAAACACTCATAGCTTTCTGTTAGAATAGAAATATGTGTTTCTTTTACCTTACTTGTACCTTCATAGGTGACTTGCAACATGTTCCATATCTCGTATGCGGACTCGCATGTGGAGATATGGTTAAATTCTTCCCTTGATAATGCACAATAGAGTGTGTTCATCACTTTTGCATTTCTCGTGATCTTTTTCTTTTGGTCCTGGGTCCAAATAACACCTTCCTGTGGCTCTGGATCCATGTACTTCTCTTGAATAAGAGTCCAAGAGTCCTCATCCATGGCCTTGAGGAAGATTTGCATCCACCTTTTCCAGTATCCATAGTCAGTCCCATAAAAGTAGGGAGGACGTGTAGATGATTGTCCTTCGGTGCGCTTGACTGATGATGCCATTGCGAGAGAGAAAGATTATTTCTTCTATTCGCAACCTGCTCTGATACTACCTGTAGGATTTGTAAAGCACAAGCACACTAGAAGGGGGGATGAATAGTGTGGTAGATAAAAAAAATTACAAGACAAAGCAAACCACAAAAACACACAAGTTATATAGTGGTTCCCCTCACTTGGGTACTCCACTACCTAAGTCTCCTAACTTAGGATTTTTAACTTGATTCCCTCAACTCGGAGGGAATTAATTTACTAATACCTAAGGTAATTAATGGGTTACCTCAACCCAATTACAAGATATTAACAAGAAATAAAGATATAGGTGTAAGCAAGATGCAAATAAAAGCTTACAAAAAATTCCTAAGTCTCCAACAAGTGGATATCTTAATAGATGATAATATACTAATCTAATGAAATCAGACTAAAGTGAAAGATAATACGATAAAGCATGAGATCACCTGAAAGATGTTTGTTGAGAGAGTGTCGTCTTGAAGGATGCAACAAAACAATAGACCTTGCAGCTACAAATGTGAAATCTGGGAATTAAGAGCAAGGAGACAATATTTTCTTATTGTTTTGTGCAAATGACACACACAAGGTGTTTATATAAGCCACTAAACACCTTCCCTACGATTACTAACCATTAGGGGCAATTTGGGAAGATTAGAGATATGTTTAATTGCAAAATAACCGTTCAGATTGGTCACAACAGTTAGTTGGTACCAGTACTAAACTTTTGGTACCAGTACTGGCTGCCTACAATTAGTCCAACTAAGTCACTAGGTACCAGTATTAATGATGAGTACCAGTACTTGTGACTCACAGATTTGCATCCAGTGACCTACATGTACCAGTACTAATGATTAGTACTGGTACTTGTAAGGTCTAGGCAAAACTAAGTTTACAAACTATGACCACTTGGTACCGATACTCATGATGAGTACTGATACTTGTTGTTCAGTGTTTGGGACTTAGGCCCAAACCTATTTCTAGCATATACCGGTACTTATGACCAGTACCGGTACTAGCTACAAGTACCTAATATGATAAGTGTAAGTCAATTTTAGAGTTGTCCCATCTACTCTATATGACTTTATTTTGAAAGAATCGATTTTGAGTTTTGAAACGAATGAATGAATGATGTTTTGAACCCTAATTATCTCTACTTTCATTTTAACTCCTAGATTATGTTTTACTTGTTAGGAGACATACAAATATTCTAAAATACAATGAATACAACAAAAACTATAGTCTTCTAGTCTTCTTCCTTCATATGCTATCTTGTTGCTTACATCCACAGATTCTTTTGACCTATAATACTTCATAAACACATTAGATTTTAAAACGATTTTGTTAACACCAAAACACAGAAGAGAGGTAGAACTAGGTTCTAACAAATCAAATAATCAAATATATCCTAAGGTTTATAAAAGCACCTAGGTTGATTTGAGTTTGAGTTATTTAGGTGATGGATGAAATCTGGGGGGTGGGAAGGAGTGGGGGTATTTACAACTATCTTCAACCACACTTTACTCCTGTCTACTGCTCTTAGATCTCCTTCTTAGGATACTTGCAAGATAATAGAAAAGAGGAAAGAGAGGTTAGAGAATAAGTGCAAGAATAATGCGGGAAAAAAAATTGAAATCCGTTGCCTCCCTGGCAATGGCGCCAAAATGATAGACGAATATTTTGTGCGAGAAAAATGATTTAAAGTCGTTGTGTTGCGGAAACTTCGCTATCAAATAATTTATCAAAACTCTGGTGAGTCTCAGGTCTAACACGGGGAGACTATGTTCGATTTTTGGAATTCCATAGTTTTTTTTTTTGTATTTTCTATATAAGAGGTTGGATAAAAATATTTCTAGCTATGCTTTTCTATTCTACTTGCAAAATAGAGAGAATAATAGAGATAGAGAGAGAGAGAAAGAAATTACTTCTATATCTAAACAAGTGTTTATTGCAAATTATTTTCTACATAACTAATGCGAGAAATTAAAATCTACACTAGAAAGCATTAAAGAGATAGGGGAAGACATATTATCCTCCTCAACGAATGCTTGGAGGATGAGCCGATCGAATGATGCCTGGAGGAAGAATAATAGAGATAGAGGAAGGAGGATGAGGTTGGAGGAATCAGGGATGAGGTAAGATGTCGTCGTCGTAGGATCTGCTTTCGAAATGGGGGTGAGAAGACAGCTGGCGAGAACTCTGCGAATGAGATGAGAAGTGGGGAAAATATTTGTTTTTAACTATAGTGGAGGTTCCCGTAGCTTGGGAGCACTAGAGCAAGCTTTACAAAGTGTGTTCATAGCTCTTAGGAGAGGTGAGAAGAGAGGGAAGTGATGAAGATGGAGGGGTGTAGGTGCCTTTTTATAGGTAAGGAGAAGGGCAATTTCAGCCTTAAAATTGATTACAAGGCCTTTAGTGATGCATGTAGTCGTTAGTGAAGGTGAACGCAACCGTTGGGGCACATGGAATGAGGGTCGTTTGATGGAGATCCAAAGGCTCAAGATGGGGCGCCTCTTTGATCTCACATGATGAGGTGCTTTTGGCTTGAACAACTCTCCTTGCACCACCTAGCACCTTCATCTCCCTTCGATTGTGATTGCACGACCAATTGGAGTGCAAGTTGTGATTGGTGGATTTTGGATCTCGCTGGGGTTGAAACTACGCCCCTCCTTGAGGATAAGGCTCTTGACCACTATGCTACTGCTCTTGGATCGTCAAGTGGATGAATTGATGGTCCCACGCTCAAGGCCATTGGATCTTCATCCAACGATGGGTAGGGAAGGCCTTCCACGGGTAAGGGAAGGCTGTGGTTGGCCTTGGGCGGCCCGGATGATGCCATGTGGCACGATCTAGGTTGTCTATCTTCAAATGCACATAGAGGATGCTACAGATATCCGATTGGACCAAGTTTTACGTCATTGGGCTATGATCGTTGATTCGAATTCATCTGTGTGGTTGGATTCTTCATCTGGAGCCTTGAAATATGTTGCCTTGTCCCCTAGCCACTGAAATAAGAGAATTATTATATAATCTTTACAAGTCAACCTAAATGCAATATGATGAATGTTATGCAATATTCACAATGTCAATTGCAATAATAAACTTAGGAACTCATAAATAGGCATTTTATCTTGAATAAATGTGCATTTATCATCGAAAGAGGTCCATACTCCATTAAATCACTCAAAGAAAATCTAGAAAGCTTCCTTGTGATCTCAGGAACATCAATAGCACATCAATTGGATTATAAATTGATTCAAGAAATAGTGCAAGCTTAGATTAAATAAAAAAGAAACATCAAATTGGTTGGATCTTTGGAGTAGGTGGATTTTTCAATAAACTTTGGTGTAATGGCCCTTGAACTGTTGTGAAGGTGAGAGGAGGACCAATGGAGTGTGGGAAGGTTGGAGGAGACTCACTATAGACAAGCAGAGATTTAGTGAGTGTGGAATTTGCGTGTTTTGCGTAGGATGTGTAATAGCGAGGGATAGAAGGTGTAGTGGAGTTGTGGTGAGGTGAGGATGATGAACAAGTGGTCAATTGCGAGATAGAAGGCTGGACATCACCAGAAATGGTGTTGCTGGAGTCGAAGAAGAAGATAACAACATTAGAGATCTAAACTAGCTAATCTTAACAATTGAAGGCATTAATCTAATATATAGAAGGGGGTGAGGAGTTTGGGAACATTACTTGCAGGAAAGGGTGAGAACGGCTCCTACGATCCCTCGTTGGAGCAAAGATGAAACAACTTGGTGAGGATAGCAACTTCGGTCAATCAAAGTGGAGTTTAGAGATGTGTGGCATGCAGTTTTGTCGTTGGCAAGGCGAGAACGAAGGAAAAGGAGGTGAGAAAGGCAACAAGCATCGTCGGAGCTTACTCAAGGAGGTGGGAGGACAGTGAAGTGAGGGAAGAAAAGCCTCAATCGAGTGCGGTGGGGCAAAAGGGTAGGGACTTTATAGGGTTGATCAATTTAAGAGTCTAGGGGTTATTTATAGGCTCATTGGAGGTCAAGGGGGGAAGAACCTAGACAGAGAATGGGTCTAGATACATGGGAACCACTGTTGTCTTCTCTGACGACAGAGATGGACACACATCGGAGAAGGTAGTTGATGGTTAATCTAATCGTTGGATGGAAGGAGATATTTGGGAGGAGACTTCGCGTCTAAGGAAAAATGGTTTGACCATTGGATAAGCCATGATTGAAGAAGGTGAAGAATGGATGGTTGTCGGCCGTCAACGCTAAAGAAGAAGAAGATGCTGTGTGTACATAGGAACCTAGTTGCAAATAATAGAGGGATCGAAATGTAATTTCTTAATTTCAAGGTACAATTTAATTCATTTTTCTTTCAACTTTTTATTGGTCGAAGTATATGTTGGTGCTAGAGCACCACGATCATTTGTTTTGATGATAACAAAACACGTGTTATTTAACATTTGCAATTTCAGTCCTAGATTTCAGGTCAATTGCAAATGTGGACGTGTTTAGACGGAGTTCGAGCTCGCATCCAGGACGGATTGGAGGAACTTGACGGAAAACAGAGGAGGTTCGCGTGGAGCGATAGATTGAAGATAGAAGACAAGAAGAATAGGATAGATTCTTTTTAATCCTTTCTTGTATCTCTTGTCTTTATTTTCTTGCTCTTTTTATTTTTCTTAGAATATTATGTTAAAGAGCCTCAAAGTACCCTAACAGTAGTCCTAGGAACACCGGCACAACCCTAGGATACTTAGGTTTTCTGTAGAATACTTAGAAAACCAATATAGGGCTCAAACAGCACTTCCAGACGTCTAATTCTAAAATCAGACGTCTGATAAAGTATTTTAAGACGTCTGACTGTTGTTTCAGACGTCTGATATTTGTTAGGCTGGACATAGCTAGTTCTGTCTGATGAAATCAGACGTCCAGACCTTATACCAAACGTCTTCAGAGACGTCTGATGGACTTGCCAGACGTCCAGATAGTGGACCGTTGGCTAGCTTAGCAGGCACTCAAGAATATGACCGTTAGAGCCTTATCAGACGTCCATAGGACTGTCCAGACGTCTAATAATTGACCGTTTTGCCTCGACTGACCCGAAAATCTCTTCTCAGAGATTTTCTAGCCGTTGCAAATCCATTCCGTAGAAAAAGTTGGTTTCCAGACGTCCGGGCATAGTGCCAAACATCCTGTATGTCGTCTGATCAACTTGAACAAAAACCCTGTTTAGATCTGATTCAAGTCAGGAGGAAACCCGCATAGAATTATACGTCTGACCTTGAAATCAGACGTCTTAAAGTGGCCTTCCAGACGTCTGATGCCAGAGTTAGACGTCTGATTACCCTGTCAAGCGCAATCATTGTCCTGATTTCGGCCTGATTCTCTTGGGCTTTGTTCCCAACGGCTATAGAACCTTTCCTAAGCCTTCCAAAGCCTTCCTAAGGCCTCTATAAATAGAGGGGAGCCTTTGACACACCATGACACACTAAGAGAAACACAAGACACACTTAAGCAACATAGTTCCACTCTCTTGTGTCCTAGCTAGCTCTTGCTCTCCAAGCTCAAGCTCCATTCTCTTGAGAGCATCAAGCTTCGCGCACCCGCTCTCCCGCCGTTGTCTACGAGAGCGATGTTGCGCCCTCGCGTGGCACACGCACCACGTCATCAACTCGACGCACTCCTTGCAAAGGGGAGTTTCCTATTTCCTATAGAAGCTAGGTTTAAATTCCTTTGTTGGCTCTATAGGATTACTTGTTTTATTTTATCTTTGTCGTTTGGTTGGGTATTCGCTTTGCGAATTCCCGTCTCCTTCGTGGGACAAAATCCTTCTCGTGGAGAGAAGTGGTTGAGGAACGCTACCCTCGTACTTGTAGCATGGTTGTACTGAGGTTGAATCACCCTCGTTCTAAAGTGATTCGGTTAGTGGATTTGATCAACTAGGTTGATCGGAAAATCCTAACTCGAGAGGGTTAGGTGGTGGTTTTCACCCGGTTTGGGTTTCCACCTAAAAACAATTGTGTACATTGTGTGATTGGTTTTCTTTGGTGAGATTGCTTTATATTTTATTTTCGCATTTGTTACGTCACCCCTCTTCGAAGGGAAAACTACATTTGGTATCAGAGCAGGTTCTTGCGAGTTCGGAGTAACACCCGGCAAGAAGATCTTGGAGGGAAGCTATTTCACAAGCAGGATTTCCGAGGGGCAGTCCACAACCCGTCCGCCGTTCTTTGACGGGAGCAACTACCCCTACTGGAAGTTGCGGATGAAGACCTGGCTTCAAGCCACCGACTTCACGATCTGGGCCAGATGCGAGACGCCATTTGAGATCCCAGAAAAACCCGCGGGAGGCTACTCGCAGCTACATATTCGAGAGCTTTCACTCAACGCAAAGGCAATGAACGCCCTGTATTGCACGTTGAGTCTGAAGGAGTTCGAGAAAATCAAAGAGTGCACCACCGCCCACGAGATATTGAGGAGGTTGGAAGGCACTCATGAGGAGACAAGCTCGGAGGAAGAAAAAGAAGAAGAAAAAGAAGAAACCGCTTGCTTTGGTTTCATGGCCAGAGGAAGCAATAGCGACAGCGAAAGCGGAAGCGACAGCGACAATGAGGTAAGTTATGATTTACAAGAAGCTTTTAATGAACTTTTTGAGCTTAGTAAATCATTAAAAATAGAAAACAAAAGCATGAAAAAGAATCTTAGTTTTCTTAAATCTGAAAATGATAGGTTAGAAAAACAACTTAAGGACATAGAAGCTAGTCCTAAAAATGATAACCTATTATTAGAAAATAATAACCTCATCAATGAAAATAATAAATTGATTAAAGAAAATGATAGTTTAAAATTAGAAATTTCTGACTTACAGACTAAGATGCACACTATAGAAAAAGAAATTGCATGTCTTAGGGAAAACTCTAACAAACTAATCAACAAAGTAGATGATTTATATAGCCCTAAGATTGAGAAAGGATCTCCATCAAGGAGACCCGCTAACAGATCCGGATCCAAGCTCACTTGGATACCGAAGAAAAAATTAGAATCTTATTTTGTAGGGTTCAGGGATAATTACAACACAAAGGACTGGACCTACAAACTCAAGGCTGGTCAACTCAAGTTGGGAGAACCAAGGAGTAGACCAAGGAGGAGAACAAGAAGACCGATGAGACGGCGAACAAACGACAGACCCGCCGCACGTCGACCACCAGACTGGAGACCGACGCCGATGCCCGGGCCTCCAAGCTACGGATGGGAGCCCCATCCGATGTGGCATCCTCCACCACTATTTGGGCCATTTTACTGGCCATGGTAGGTGAGGTAAAAATCATTTACCGTATCTTTTTTATCATAAGCATTTAGATAGGGGGAGTTAAAAAAATTTATGAGCTAATTGTCAATTTTTAAGGGGGAGATATAAGTTAGCTAAATTTCCTTCAGTAAGGGGGAGAAAAATAATAGCTATCTTGTTGTTACAAAAAGGGGGAGAATATCACCTTTGTTAAAATAAATTCATAGAAGAGCATGTTTTAAGGGGGAGTTATATGAAACGTAAAATCAATCAAACCTTTTTGATAATGTCAAAAAGGGGGAGGATTTTATGCATTATTATTTACGATTTTGTCATCATCAAAAAGGGGGAGATTGTTGGTGCTAGAGCACCACGATCATTTATTTTGATGATAACAAAACACGTGTTATTTAACATTTGCAATTTGAGTCCTAGATTTCAGGTCAATTGCAAATGTGGACGTGTTTAGACGGAGTTCGAGCTCTCATCCAGGACGGATTGGAGGAGCTTGACGGAAAACAGAGGAGGTTCGCGTGGAGCGATAGATTGAAGATAGAAGACAAGAAGAATAGGATAGATTCTTTTTAATCCTTTCTTGTATCTCTTGTCTTTATTTTCTTGCTCTTTTTATTTTTCTTAGAATATTATGTTAAAGAGCCTCAAAGTACCCTAACAGTAGTCCTAGGAACACCGGCACAACCCTAGGATACTTAGGTTTTCTGTAGAATACTTAGAAAACCAATATAAGGCTCAAACAACACTTCCAGACGTCTAATTCTAAAATCAGACGTCTGATAAAGTATTTTAAGACGTCTGACTGTTGTTTCAGACGTCTGATATCTGTTACGCTGGACATAGCTAGTTCTGTCTGATGAAATCAGACGTCCAGACCTTATACCAGACGTCTTCAGAGACGTCTGATGGACTTGCCAGACGTCCAGATAGTGGACCGTTGGCTAGCTTAGCAGGCACTCAAGAATATGACCGTTAGAGCCTTATCAGACGTCCATAGGACTGTCCAGACGTCTGATAATTGACCGTTTTGCCTCGACTGACCCGAAAATCTCTTCTCAGAGATTTTCTAGCTGTTGCAAATCCATTCCGTAGAAAAAGTTGGTTTCCAGACGTCCGGGCATAGTGCCAAACATCCTGTATGTCGTCTGATCAACTTGAACAAAAACCCTGTTTAGATCTGATTCAAGTCAGGAGGAAACCCGCATAGAATTATACGTCTGACCTTGAAATCAGACGTCTTAAAGTGGCCTTCCAGACGTCTGATGCCAGAGTTAGACGTCTGATTACCCTGTCAAGCGCAATCATTGTCCTGATTTCGGCCTGATTCTCTTGGGCTTTGTTCCCAACGGCTATAGAACCTTTCCTAAGCCTTCCAAAGCCTTCCTAAGGCCTCTATAAATAGAGGGGAGCCTTTGACACACCATGACACACTAAGAGAAACACAAGACACACTTAAGCAACATAGTTCCACTCTCTTGTGTCCTAGCTAGCTCTTGCTCTCCAAGCTCAAGCTCCATTCTCTTGAGAGCATCAAGCTTCGCGCACCCGCTCTCCCGCCGTTGTCTACGAGAGCGATGTTGCGCCCTCGCGTGGCACACGCACCACGTCATCAACTCGACGCACTCCTTGCAAAGGGGAGTTTCCTATTTCCTATAGAAGCTAGGTTTAAATTCCTTTGTTGGCTCTATAGGATTACTTGTTTTATTTTATCTTTGTCGTTTGGTTGGGTATTCGCTTTGCGAATTCCCGTCTCCTTCGTGGGACAAATCCTTCTCGTGGAGAGAAGGGGTTGAGGAACGCTACCCTCGTACTTGTAGCGTGGTTGTACTGAGGTTGAATCACCCTCGTTTTAAAGTGATTCGGTTAGTGGATTTGATCAACTAGTTGATCGGAAAATCCTAACTCGAGAGGGTTAGGTGGTGGTTTTCACCCGGTTTGGGTTTCCACCTAAAAACAATTGTGTACATTGTGTGATTGGTTTTCTTTGGTGAGATTGCTTTATATTTTATTTCTGCATTTATTACGTCACGCCTCTTCGAAGGGAAAACTACAGTATAATCATGTTAGAAACTCTTAAATTTATATTAAATCAAACTCATAAATATCGAAATCATAGTTCAAAAATGGAGTCAGAGTCGTTTATCGGGAGGCAGTCGGAATAATTCGCTTCCCCAATGTTAAGAAATATATAAGCAGATTCAAATATGAGATTACTAATACTAGAATGTGACTAGAACTAATAACATGCAACTATTATAAATACTAATAGAAAGCATACAACTTGAAGGCAAGTTGAGATGAAACTACTAGAACTTTTATTGCAATAATAAAAGTTTGACACAAGTAGAAATAGTACTACAACTAGAAGAATGATTCTAACTACAACTAGAACAAGAATGAAAATGATGGAAAGTAGGGGCTTCGAAGGTGAAGTTCAGAGTGACAATGTAGAAGTAGATGCGAAGGCGCACCCAAGATCTCCAAGGGGAGAAGGAAGAAGAAAGGAAGAACTAGTTCTAGTTGGTGGATTTTATTTGGAAATAGAAATGAATGATCCTAAGGGGGATGGCTAGGGTGCTTATATAGAGGTTAAGAAGGCTTGTGATTGGTTGATCCAAGTTGCCTTGGATCACCAAAATAAAGGGCTAGGATTAGGAGTTTATGAATCAAGGTGTAGGATGAAGGAATAAGTGGATAGAATAGGTTAGGTGTTGTTGGAATTGATGGAGGGCTAGGATGCTTTGAGAGAATGATGGAGGGTTGTGGTTCTCTCAAATTTTTGGTCTCTTTATATTTCAAACTTCAAGTTGTACATAAAGGTAAAGTTATAACCCTCGAAATCAACTTTCCAATGCAACTTGAATCACTCAATTTGGATTTGAGATGAAACCATTATGGCCAAACTACTAAAGATGTGTCATGCTGTTACGAATTTCGAGATTAAGTTTAGGATTAGGAATAAGATTTGGTTTAGGGTTCTGGGATGGAGATTTAGGTAGGAAATTTAGGACCCTAGGATTTAGATCTAGTGGTGGATAAATTATGGTGTATTTTGACCATCCAAAATAGTTTTTAATTGAGGATAAAAGGGATTACCAAATAAGGTTTGTTGGGTTAAGATTTAAGTTTTCTGAGGATAAGGAATAGGTTCTTTTAGGAAAGGATAGGATCTAGATTGGTCAAGCAAATAGGTTAGGATTTGAAGTCTATGGTTGACCGTAGGGTGTGGGAAATTGGGTCCATAGTTTAGGTCATAGTTTTGGAAATTTGGATTCCTAATTAGGCTAGCGTTAGGTTTAGTTGGGTTTTCAAATAGGTCCACCAATTAGGCTCAATCGTCTTCCACGTGAGCTCAACTCAGAAAGTTCATTCAACCTTGCTTCAAACAACTTCAAATTATGTACCTGCACATAAAAAAATAAACACATCAAGGCACCGGATGTAATTGCAGGAAAAATTGCACAAAGCCTATAAGTATGCATTATTTACAGGACCTAAAATGACCAATCTAATCTAATTGATGCATTCTAACCCAAATTACCCTTAAACTAACATTAGTTAGGCATTGATTAACATAAATAAATATGGAAATATCAGATACTAAATGAATATTAAGGAACTCAGATATGGGGTCAAATTACATTTTTGTCTCGAAATTTAGCATATAAATTAGAGCTTTAATTATTGACTTAAAACTTAATTACCTATTAACTTAATTAACAATATTTTAAGAAGCTTAATTTGTTATTTAAAATTGTTAATCTTAACTTAAATTAATAAGACATTTTATTGATGATAAAAAGGCCTCATTAGTGTGTATTTTGGTTTCATGCCTATTATTAACTATATATATAATTAACCCTATTTATATGATATTAAGTGCTAATTAACTAGGTAAATTAGCTATTTTTGGTAAATTAAGAGTTATGATGAGTGCCTCATCATTGGTGGTCCAAGGAGGAGGGCACCACTGGCCTTGAGGTGGTGTAGACTGGTGGTCGGCCACCTAAGGAGGGAGGGGGGACGTTTGGTGGTGGAAGAAGAGAATGAAGCTAAAAAAGAAAAAAACATGGAACTTATAGCCTTAGGTTTGAAGTGTTTCTATGGAACATGTAGGCTATTTTAGGTCATTGGATATGATGAAGGGCTAGGAAGCATAGTCAAAAAATTGGCTAGGTGTGGTGGCCATTGGATGATGAGCTTATGGCTAGGTTCATGTTACTATTATTAGGAAATTCTACATGACCTTTGGATGTGAAATCAATGGCTAGGATTTTTCTTCTATTTTGGTTTTAAAACATAATAAGGTAGAGAAGTAAATGATCCTAAGGGCTAAGGTCTAATTAGATGGTTCCTAGCCTAATTAATCCAATTGGCTAGCCAATTAGCCAAATTACATTCTAAAGGTCAAATTGGTGGTGTAATTGGGTTATGAAGGTGGCACTAGGTTAGGTGTTGGCTAATTCAAGTTGGGTGAAAGGCAATTGGGTTGGGTTGGGTCAACCTAGGTTAGGTGGGTGTAAGTCTAGATGTGAGCTAATAGGTCCACTTTAGTGGACTAAATTAGAGTGTAAGAATATTATTATCGGAATAAGAGATTAATTTAAAGTATGCATGATATTGAAAAAATTATGTGAGCATAGATTTATCATTTCATTGCATTAAGGGATTAATTTCTCATTTTAGAGGTAAGAGCATCACATCAAATCTCAATTTGAGATATCACAGTAATGTTAGGATTTTATTCAAACAAAAATAGCAAAGGAATCAATTTTAAAGTATTGTCTCTCAATTAATCAATTGCATCCTCTTCCCTTTTTATTTTCCCTCAAACCTTCTTCCTATGAGGAGTGACGATTCATTTTTTGCTTTCGAAAATGATGATTAAGAAGATTTGTCGTATTTTTAAGTGGTGGAAAATTGACTAATCAAAACAATTAGAATTAAAATTAAACCACTCACAGGAGAGTAGGTCGTGTCTACAGGGAGGCAATGACCTATTAAGACTCGCTAAATTTAAAAATAATAACGTTCACAATTAGTTTTCCTAAGTAATCAAGCTAAAAGCCCCTTTCTAATTAGGATAACAATGCATGTAATTGCTGAACTTGCATTTCAATGAAGATGATGGGGTTCTTATAAAATCACTAGAATATAATATTATTAAATAAAAAATTCTCCTTTTGCAATAGCAGTGAAATGTAATAAGAAATCAAATGCAAAATAAGGGAAAAATTTCCCCTCCACCGTGCGCAACAAGGAAGACTTGGCCGAAGACACGAAGCTCGTCGGAGGTCCTTCAAGCTAGGCTGCACTCAATGGCGATAGCAGCTCGGCGCGAGGTGGCTGGAGATGAGAGAACGGAAGAGAGGTCGACGGTGGGTGGTGGCAGGCTGCAGCTCTGTTTGCTGCTAGAGCTTGCAAATGTGAGAGGATGTGAGCACGCTGGGCGTGCGGGCGTGGGTGGAGAGCTTTGCGTGGGTGAGGCTGATCAGCAAGGGATGCACGTGCTACCTACTCGTGCATTGGAGGTGTACGCGGAAGAAGCTACTGGAGGATGTGCGGCTGTATGCGTGGTGTTGCAGGTGAAGTGCGTGGCTGCTGGAGGACGCATGATGTGCATGGGCAGAGCGGTTGTTGTAGCACGCGCTCTGCGCATGCGGGCAAGGGCTGGTGGGCTAGAGGACATGCAGTCACTGCTGTGAGCATCGATAGTGCGCTTCAGGGAGTGCGGGCACGTGCAGGAGGCGAGTGGGTGCACTGGGGGGCGTTGGTGGGCGTGTGCTAGGGGTTGGAGCATGGAGGTCGGTGCAAATGGCAAGGGCGTGAGCGCGCTTGCCGTGGTGGAGATAGAGGGCGTGTGGTCTGGAATGGCGAGGGAGCACGCGTAGGAGGTTGCACGCTGCTGCATTTGTGGGGCGGAGGTGCAGCAAGGAGGACGCGGGGATGGTTTTGTTCTGAAAACAGAGGAAGAAGAAGAAGACGAAGAAAAAGAGGAAGATGGTGTTGGTGGTGTGTGGACAGGGAGGATGATCTAGTATTTGCATGGTGATGGCCGAGCTCATCGGATTCCACGGTGTGGTGGAGCTTGGCCTTGGAGACCACAGTGGTGGAGTGGAGTACACAGTGGTGGAGTGGGGCGGTGTCTCCTGGAGCACAACTGCCTCCTCCTCTCCCTTGTAGTCGCAACTGCCCCGACCAGATCCATCTCTCCTGCTCCTCCATGAATGGGGTCTTGAGTGTAGGCAACTGGCGAAGAATGAATGCGCAGGCGGAGGAAGTGGAGTGGTTGCCTACGGGAAGAAGGAGAAGAATTAATAAAATAAAATATTACGATTATTTATGCACAAATCCTTAAGTTCTATTTTAATTAAAACAATGTAGGTAATGCACATAATTAATTAACTAATCAAATGCATGCAATTCTAAGTTAATTCTAAATGCATTTAGATATGGATGTCACACATGAATTATGCACTTAAGCTAAAAATATGAATTAATTTATTTACATCCTAATGTATGCTATCTAAATGTTAAAATTAACTTAGTGTCTAGGCACTTAAATACATAAATAGCCCACAACTATGGACTAATCAAATACTGCCATGCCTAGTTTTTTGCTAGTCCCTAGAAAATCTAAGCAATAACCTAGCACTCCAAGTAGACTAGCCAACCCAATCGGTCTTCCTTTAGAAACATGTTAAGTTCAGACTTTAGACCTAAGGTTCCCATGTAGTTGCTAAGTTATAGACTATTTCAGCTAAAGTCGAGTTGCAGGCACAGGTTTCCCTGATTTCTAACTCTACCCTAGGGTTTATTGATCCTCGAGATTAAAGCATCTGTGCATGTGCATTGGTCTGAGTTATTTGAGGTTGGTATGATTGCCAACCTAGAAAGTGAGTATTATTATTATTATTATTATTTTGTAATATATATATTTTTGTTTGATTCCTTTAAGTTTAACTGTGGATCAGCCATCGACACGTTCTATGTCGGATTCATTGCTCCCATCACCGAACCTCGAAGGGTGCCTAGCTTTCGATGCTTCAAGATAGCACCGCCCATAGCGACCCCAAGAACTCTTGGCAATCGACACTTTGAGATAGTATCTCCCATGGATTTCTTAAGCGAATTCAGGCCTGTGGCAATCGGCACTTCTAGATAGAGCCGCCCATGGTAGCTGAACCATACAATGCGCTTACATGCCCCCAATAGGATGGATATCCTAAGAGACAAGCATCGAGGAGGTTATATGTTATCATCGCATCCTCAAGGTGAGTATATACTCCATCTCTCCTACGGCAGGAACTCTTCTAATCAAATTGTATTTTCAAGCTTCTTCTAAGTCAAAACTAAGAGAACCAACTTTTTTTTAAGAAATGAATTAGGGTGATCACTATTTACACAAGACCAAGTGTGTGTCAAATGTGGATGCTTAGGTTACGAGGACTCGTAAACCAAAAGGTAGAACATGACTCTAGGTACTACCTAGCCTTTAACTAAATCCCTAGCTTTCCTTCCTCAACCTCTTGAGGAATGGTCTGCAACTTAACTCCTACTTAAGTTTTTTAGTCCACAAAGGACCCTAAAGGTCTAAAGCTAGTAGCTTACTTAGCTTCTAAAGTTCGACACCTAGAATCAACTTAGTCTAACCTAAAGTTTTGGTCTGCTTAAGAATGCAGGGCTCAGCCAGTTAATCTCAATAATACAAAATATCTTTCTTCTTCTTTTTTATTTTTTATTTTTTATTTTTTATTTGAATGCAATATGCATGAATGAATGCAAAATGTAGACATGCTATAAACAGATGCCTCAGGTCCTCTCCCGCATGCCTGGTTCAAACAATGTCCTCATTGGAAACAAAATAGTTAAAGGAAGATATTACCTGAGGTGGAGAATGACGGGAGCTAAGGCTCCTCAAGAGTGACCTCGTCAACCAGATGGCCATCCAAAGTAATGCATGGTTTTAACCGTTGGCCGTTGATGATAAAGGGAGTTGTTGAAGAGGAAGGGCTCTTAATCTCCACAGCTCCATGTGGAAACACTTCAGTGATTATGTAAGGCCCATCCCAACAAGATTTTAATTTCCCTAGAAAAAGCTTAAGTCTGGAATTGAAAAGCCAGACTTGTTGGTTGGGCTTAAAGGTCTTTCTAAGGATATACTTATCATACGAGACCTTGGTTCTCTCTTTATAAGCTTGAGAGGTGTCATAAGCATCATTTCTTAGCTCCTCAAGCTCACTTAATTCCAGAAGTCGTGCCTTACCCGCCTTTTTTAAATCTATGTTAACACTTCAAATAGCCCAAAGTGCCCTATGTTCCAGCTCAATGGGTAAACGGCACGCTTTCCCATACACAATCTGAAAGGGAGATGTACCCAAAGAGGTCTTATAGGCCATTTGATACGCCCACAAAGCATCATCGAGCTTTTAGGACTAGTCCTTCCTATCATGGCTAACAGTCATTTCTAAAATGTTCTTTATCTCCCTATTCGACACTTCAACCTGGCCACTCGTCTGAGGATGGTAAGGGGTAGCAACCTTGTGAGTTACTCCCAGACTCCTGAGTAGCCGATTGAAGTGGTGGTTTCAAAAATGAGGTCCCCCATCACTTATAATAGTCTTGGGGCAGCCAAAATGAGATATGATATTGACCTTCACAAATTTCAAGACCACAAAGTGGTCATTTGTGAGCGTAGGAATGACCTCTATCCATTTAGAGACATAATCAACTACCACTAAGATATATTAATAACCATGGGACGAAGGGAAGGGGTCCATAAAGTCAATTTCCCACACATCAAAAATTTCAACAGATTGAATAGGGTGCTGAGGCATCTCATTCCTCTTCCCAATCATTCCAGTCCGTTGACATCTAATACAGGCCTTAATAAAATTATGAGAACCCTTAAATAACGAAGGCCACCAAAAATCAGATTGGAGAACCTTAAAAGTAGTTTTCTTATCACCAAAGTGTCCTCCATAATGAAGTTCATGGCAAAAACTCAACACACTTTGTTGCTCCTCTTCAGATATGCATCGTCTCAATACTTGGTCTTGTCCAATTCTAAATAATTTAGGCTCTTCCTAATGAAAGTATCTAACTTGGGAAATGAATGTCTTTCTTTTCTGCTCGTCCCAAGAGCCAGGAGTTTCTCCAGTGACCAAGTAATTGACGGTATCAGCATACCAAGGTGAAGTTGGTGTTACCTCCATAAGGGTTTCATCAGGAAATGTCTCGCGGATGTCTCTAGATGAAGAGTCATTAAGTGGAAGGCAAGACAGGTGGTTAGCCACAACATTTTCTACTCCTTTCTTTTCATGTATCTCCAAGTCAAATTCTTGAAGGAGTAGGATCCACCTAATTAGACGTGGCTTAGAACCTTTCTTAGCAATGAGATGTTTCACTTCCGCATGATCAGTGAAAATAACCACCTTAGACCCAAGAAGATAAGACCTAAACTTCTCCAGAGCAAAAACTACAGCAAGTAATTCCTTTTTAGTGACGGTGTAGTTTTGCTGTGGTTCGGTTAAAGTCTTGCTGGCATAATGCAACACATGAAGTCTTCCCTCAACCCTTTGTCCAACGACTACTTTTATTGCATAATCTGAAGCATCACACATCAGCTCAAATGGGAGTGTCCAATCAGGAGCTCAGAGAATAGGCGTGGAGATCAAGGCCTCCTTCAGAGTTTGAAAGGCCTCGACACACTTTGAATCAAAATTGAAGGAAGATTCCTTTGCTAATAGGTCACAAAGTGGCCTAGAAATTTTACTGAAATTTTTAATAAAGCACCTATAAAAGCCAGTATGGCCTAGAAAGGATCTAATTTGTTTGACATTCGTGGGCAATGGAAGTTTGGAAATAGAATCAATCTTGGCTTTATCTACTTCCAAGCCTCACTCAGACACAACATGCCCAAGTACAATTCCTTTCTGTACCATGAAGTGGCATTTCTCTCAGCTGAGGACTAAACCAGTCTCCTTACATCGCTTCAACATATTCTCTAGGTGTAGGAGACACTGGTCGAAAGACAAGCCGTAAATGGAGAAGTCATCCATAAACACTTCAACACACTCATCAATCATGTCTGAAAAAATGGACATCATACACCGCTGGAAGGTTGTAGGGGCATTACATAATCCAAATAGCATACGGCTGAATGCAAAGGTATCGTAAGGACTCGTGAACATTGTCTTCTCCTGGTCATCAAGGAAGACTGCAACCTGGTTGTACCCAGAATATCCATCGAGAATGCAATAGTACTTATTCCCTGCCAATTTCTTGAGAATTTGATCAATAAAAGGCAAGGGAAAGTGATCCTTCTGGGTAGCGGTGTTCATCTTGTGGTAATCAATGCAGACCCTCCATCCAGTTGAGGGTCTAGTCACAACTTGTTCACCTTGGTCATTAAATTCCACAGTGAAGCCTGCCTTCTTTGGCACCACATGAATAGGACTTACCCATTTACTATTTGCAATGGGATACATGATCCCAGCGTCTAACCACTTCAGGATTTCCTTTTTAACCACCTCCCTCATATTAGGGTTCAGACGTCTCTACATGTCCCTAAATGGCTTGATGGAATCATCAGTATAGATGTGGTGCATGCAGAGTGTAGAGTCTATACCCTTAATGTCAGCAATGCTCCAAGCAATAACTTCCTTGTGCCTAGACAAGCATTCAATCAAGGCTCCCTCCTGTGCCTCAGATAGCACAGTCAAAATGATAACAGGGAGAGTACCATTGGCACCCAGGAAGACATACTTGAGAGTGTCTGGGAGGGGTTTCAACTCAAGGTCGGGGGCTTGTATGGTTGAGGGTTTCATAATAGATGTCCCCATCTCAGGTAGCAGATCTACCTTGCGCAGAGATGATGGGGAAAGAGACTCAGCAGAAACACCCAACAACTCCTCAAGTTCTAGTATATCCCCTTCACATTCCTACAAGAGATGGGAATGCTCATTATCATGACATGCTGAAGGGGGTCATCACATAACATTGTAGGGGTTCTCTCTTCAATCAGGTCATCTATCACCTCAACTTGAGAATAATCCTCAAGCCCGGCTTGTTTATAAGCATCAAACACATTAAGCTGGATTTTCCTATTCCCAAATCCCATTTTCAATGCCCCAGTATTGCATTTGGTTGAAGCATGCGAAGTTGCAAGGAAGGGGTGGCCCAAAATGATGTAGGGCTTGGTTGGCTTGTTGGTAGGGTCAGTGTCCAAAACTAAGAAGTCAACGGGGAAGAAGAAATCCTCCACTCTCACGAGGACATCTTCCAAAATTCCTCACGGTGTCTTAAGTGATCAATCAGCAACTTGGAGGATTACCGAGATAGGCTTCAGATTGCCTCCCCCAAGTTGTTCATACACATAGCTCGGAAGGATGTTCACCCCCGCACCCAGATCAAGTAGAGCCTCATCAATCTGTAAGTCACCAATAACCACCGAGATGTATGAGGCTCCTGGGTCTTTAAGTTTTGGGGGTGTGCCATGTTGAACAATTGAGCTAACAGAATCAAGTAGGACAACTTTTGATTAGACCTGTTTTCTAGATTGTCGCTTTTGCATGCACAGGTCCTTTAAGAAGCAGGCATAAGACGGAATCTGCCTGATAGCCTCAAGCAAAGGCAGGTTAATCTGCATTTGCTTGAAAGTTTCCATGATCTCATCCATCTTATCTTTGGCTCCAGATGAGCCAGTAGAAGTCTGCCCAGAGGTGGATAAGTGCTTTGGAAAGGGCACTCTCGATCTCTGGGTGGAAGGGTTGTCATGTCGAGTAAGGGGTGGAACGGGAGCAACTTCTTCCGGTGAGGTGATTTCAAGCGAAGGAGATTTATGCAAGTCTTCTCCGGTAGGGGTGAAAGTCGGGGTGGATGGTTTTTCAGAGGGTGAGACTTTAGGAGCATCGGGTTTGGAAATTTCTTTCCCACTCCTTAGAATAGTCACCGCTTGAGCATGCTCCCTAAAGACAATCCCTTTTCTTTTAGGATTCTCCTTAGTAGCACTGGGAAGCTTCCCAGTTTCCCTCTGTCTAACGGCCTCAACAAGGTGTCCTATCTGCAATTTCATTTCATGTATAGCCTTGTCATGAGATTGGATGATGGCACTTTGACTTTCTTGCATAGTTCTCAACATTTCCTTCAATTCATCCATCTTAGAGGTCTTAGGTTGGGCAAAGGTTTGAGGTTGGTTCATTTGTTGATTTTGAAAGGGTTGTGGTTTATAATTCCCTGAATGTGAAACATTCCCTTGTCTCCAGGAAAAGTTTGGGTGATTCCTCCATCCCTCATTATAAGTGTTGGAAAAAGGGTCATTACGAGGTCTAGGACGGAACCCTTGAGTGGCATTCAGATCCGCCTATACAAGCTCAGGGAATTGGTGGGCCAAGTGGCAGTCCACAGTGGCGTGTGTATTGCCTTGGCAAATGGAGCATTCAGAAGCTTGGGATGTGGAGGTGCTAGATACGAATTGTCCCGGGCTCGACATAAGCCTTTCCATGTTTTGATTCAATAATTGAATCTAATAGGCTAAATTCTGGGTGTCCCTTGCCTCATTCGCCTCCAACTTTCTTTGCATGAGAGTGGGTTTTCTATCCATGTAGGCAGAATTCAAGTGAATAGAATTCTCACTCAAAGTATCAAAAAGGTTCCAAGCTTCATCCTCAGTCTTAGATAGAAAGGTTCCTGCATAGGCACCATCCACATTTTGCCTATGCAAATCATTAAGTCCGGTGTAGAATGATAAACGCCAGTTTATCATCATTCCTATGCATTAAAACAAACCTAGCCCTTATGATTTTACTCCGCAAATGGGTTTTTGGGATGCATTTAGGCATTAATTAGGTTAGGCATGCATTGCATTTCTTATTGTGTTTTTAATATGTTTTTGTGAGTGTTAGGGATAAATAGATTGCCAGATCCCTAGTACCCTAGCAGTCAGGAAGGCAACTGATGAAGGAGAAGCTCTCACTAGCTGGAACTCAGCTTGATCCAGCTCACCACAGTTGGAATCCAGCTCAGTTGGATTAGGGTCAGCTCATCCTAGCTCCATTCAGCTCATCTTAGCTGAATGACAGCTCAAGAGAGCTCATCTTAGCTCACCCTAGCTCAGGTCAGCTCAGATCCAGCTCAACTTAGCTGAGTCTAGCTCATCTCAGCTCCCATTAGTCCACAGGGAGCTCTAGCTAACTCAGCTAAGTTGACTGGAGTTCACCCCAGCTCAGGTCCAGCTACATCCAGCTTCACTCAACTCCAGCCAGCTGAAGATGAATTCATTCCAGCTCAGGAAGCTCAAGTCCAACTCCCGAGGACTTAGCTCAACTTAGTTGAGTTAAGCTACCTTAGCTATCTCAACCAGCTTGATCCTCCTCGGGACCACCAGACCCAGCTCACCTCAACTCACTATGGTAGAAGCCAACTTACTTTAGCTTAGCTTAGCAGCTAGCAAAGAACTAGTGATTAACCCATATTTGTGGGCTATTTAAGTATTTAAGTGCCTATACATTAAGTTAATTCTAACATTTTTTTAGCATAAATTAGGATGTAAATAGATTAATTCATATTTCTGATTTAATTACATAATTCATGCATTGCATTCATATTTAAATGCATTTAGAATTAACTTAGAATTGCATTCATTTAATTAGTTAACCAATTAGGTGCATTGCATGCATTATTTTAAGTTAACATAAAAGTTGAGGGTTTGTATATAAATAATCATAATATTTTATTATTATTTTTATTCTTCTATGAGCAACGGCTACATTTCTTCCTCCAGCTGTCGCAGTGAAGGACCCAATCAAGGAGTAGCGCTAAAAGTGGATCTGGTCTCCTCGACGGGGATAAGGAAGAGAGGGAGGCTGCCATGCACCGGGGAGACACTGCCCCACTCCACCACCGTATACTCCATTCCACCACAGTGGTCTCCAAGGCCGAGCTCCACCACACCGTGGGCTGGCGAGGTGACAGCTCACTGCGCCAAGCTGGTGGACTCGTGCCAACAACGTGAGCATGTGTCCCTGATGGCCACGCCTCCATCACCGTGCCTCACCAAAATCAACATCACCACCCTCATCGCCATCACCAGCAACCACCACCACAGCCAGCCTCTCCTCTAGACCATGCCACATCCCCTGCAATGCCTCAGCCACTACACACGCCCACGCCTTCACCAGCAGCTTCTCCCCGCTCCATCAGACCCACCATTGCCTCTAGCCACGCGCGTAGAGCGCACGCTACTCCAGTTGTACGTGCCCGCACCTCTGCCCACGTGCCCTCCAGCTACATCTACCCACACATGCTCTCACTTCCTTCTCCAGTGCACCCTGCATCTAGCCCAGCCACCGCACGCCCGCGTCTCCTCGCCTTAGCGCCTGCACGCACCTGCGCCATCATCTGCAGCACCCTCTGCAGCGGCGCCAACAGGACCACCGCGCGTGCCTATGCGCTCTGCAGAACACGCATCTCCACCCGCCCCCGCTGCAGCACCAGCACACCTTCACCAGCAGCGCCTGCAACTGCCCGGTCACAAGTGCCCGCGCGCTTGTGTGCTCTACAGAGCGCCCACGTGCCCTCGCGCCCCCACCTCCTCGTGCCTGCAGCGCCCTCTACACTCGCGCACACCTTCTGCACCCGCACGTGCCTTCACCATCAAGCTTCTCCATTGCCACCACTCCTCTCCTCCGGCAAGCCGGCTCCGGCCATCTCACGATGCATCACTACCACCACCGCGAAGGCCTCGCTTTAGCCAACCTCTTGTAGGAGTAACTCCTCGATTGAACCTCTCTCCCATGCGCAAGGAGGAGAGAGGTAAAATACTCTGTTTTTATGTTAATTAAAATCTACATTTGAATGCCATTACCACCAAAATCAATTTTAATTTATGATTATTTTATTATGGTGAAATTGTTACTGCATACTCATGCTTTCTGATAATTGCATGGTTATTGATATTCACATGTTTTAACACTGATTTTGGGATTAAAATGTGCACAAATTTTCTCTAATACATGTCAATTGGAAATTACATAAAATCATCACATATTTATTGAATATTTCAGTGAGGAAAAATTGCACATATACCCTTATATTTTTGAGTTATTATGCATCTTCTTTCCATCGCATTTCATGTCAGATTTGATTATGGATTTCGCACTTGATTGAAAGAATACAAAATAATCAAGATTTTATTGCATCATTGCCTCCTTGTGGACATGACCCACTCTTCTGTGAGTGGTAATTTTTATTGTAATTATTTTGTTAAGCGATTTTCCACCACTTTGTTACTAAAATGACAAATCATCTTAATCACATTATTCGAAAGCGAAAATTGACTTATCAACTACCAAGCTAAGCCAGCTAGAGTAGCTCCATGCCACCCTCTTCAGCAGCTGTCAGCTCCAATTCAAGCTCCAGGCTTCTCCTCCTTAGCTCTTCTCTTCAAACCCTAGCTCCAATACCTCTTCCTCTACTCCATAGCTATCTAAGCTAGCTTATATTAGCTTATCTTAGCTAGCAACCAGCTCCTTGGCCATCCACCACCTTCAATTCAACCCTAGCTAGCTCCACTAACTTAAGCCCTACCTAAGCTCACCTAAGCTAGCTATCCTACTCCAAGTTGCCACCACAACCTAGCCACCTCTTCACCCCATCATCACCACCAAAAGGCACCAATTTTGGTGCCAAAACCTATCCCTAACTACCCCCCTTTTTGGCACCAACATCCACCCCCATATCCACCATACACTTAATCCTACAACCCATCCTAGCCACCCACCTACCCCTCCTTCTAGAACCCTACTTGGTGCCACCTAAGCCCCCCTTCTAGAAGCCATTTTGGCGCCAACATTAAGGGGTGCCACCACCCATAGCCACCACCTAGGTACCCCTTGGGTTGGCGCCAATCACCCTTAGCCATAGGATCCCCAACTACCCCCATATCCTATCCTAGCCATCCATTCCAAGAGCCACCTATGCCCCCCTTCCTACACTATATATACCCACCTATCTTCCCACATTTTCTTCATCCTCCATTAGTGTTTATTTCCACTTATATCCACCTATACCTACAGCCAAGAAGAAGAAGTAGAGAAGAAGATTAAGGGGGGGTCACATCACCAGCCCCTTTGGTGCCTTTTTCTCCTCACTTTCTTCAACTTGTGCCACGCCAAGGAGGAGGACATTTCCATCTTAGGAAGGATGGCCAGGCAAAGAAGAAGGACCTAGGGTGGACGTCCACCCTTGGAGAAAAGCTTAAGGCACGCCCCCTTAGGGCTTGCTTTGGAGGACATCAAATTGGTGAAGCTTTCAGAGACAAGAGTTGGAGCACTTCTTTTCAAGCCCAGGAGCTACTAGGCTTGGAGAAAGGAGCCTCCCCTCTTCATCAATCTTTAGAGGATTAGTGTTTCTTTACTTTGTACTTATAATTATAGTTGTAGAAGCTTTCCTCTACTAGGGTTTTTGTACAACACTTTCTCATTAATCAAGTTGTCTTCTTTAGTTGACATCTTAATTGCTTTGTTTCTAGAATTTTTCACTCCCTCTCCCTAATTATTCTAGGCCACCACTTGCCTTGAGTGAGCTTAGGGAGAGGCTCTACTTGCCACTTTAGGAGTAGTGTATTGAGTTAGGTGTTAGTCACTTTCTCGCCAACACTCACATGTTCGTTGTTATTTCAAAACATAAAAATGATATATTGAAAAAAGACAAAAAAGAAAGTTGAGATTTATTTTCTAAGCAAGAGAGTTGATTTTACAAACAGTTGGCCTCCTTGGACGACCCTAGATACTCCCCTATCTAGGAATATAAATTTAAAAGCGAAAGCGGATTTATGTGTTGCAACAACACTAAATTACCTAATTAACAAACTGCAAATTTTCGCATCATGGAACCTTTCAACCAGTTGCCACTTCAGCACCTAGTGATGTGGGCAAAGTCTTAACAGGTCATTAAAGCACTCCCACGCATCATGGAAAGCTTCCCCATCCTTTTGAGAAAAACTCATAATTTCCCTCCTAAAGTGATTCATTTTGCTCATGGGGAAGTACTTCTTCACAAACTCCTTCAGGGCATCCTAAGTGTTGATATCGTCAAGGGTATGATACCAATACTTGGCTTTGTCCTTGAAGGAGAAAGGAAAGAGGGTCTGCATTTGAATGCATTTGCATGTCATCAGTAACGACTTGCAGCTTCATCGTGGATCAGACCTCAGTGAATTCCTCTATATGCCTGTAAGGGTATTCCCTAGCAGTACCATAAAAGGAGGGCAGCAAGGATATGGTACTGCTTTTGATCTTATAAGGATGGTCCCTTCCAGGTCTATGTAGTGTTAGACCGGCTTGATTGGTTGGAATGAAATATTCCTTAAGGCTCCTTTAACCAGCCATTTCTTACCTTGGGAGGTTCCTTCTTAAGATTCTTTCATGTTCAGGATCAAACACAAGTTGTCTCCTAAGAGATCACCTACCAAGCATGCACTACAAACACAATTCAAAAGGACTTGTTAGGTCTTTACAAATTTAAGCTTTTGACTTTAATTCAAATTGTAGGTGACAAAGCAAGTTGCCTAATCAATTACGTGCCTATTGTCGACCTTCGAAATGCCTAAAATGACCTAGTTGGAGCTTAGGTGTTCTTCCCTAAATCTCAAACAGTAGAGCAACTCCAAAGATGGAAGATCAAGAGATGCAAGTAGGCCTAAGTGTTCCTTTGAAGCTGTGCTTTCGTGGTGCTTCTTAACTACCCCCAAAAATCCATGACAGGGTATCCTCCTCTTTGGATTTACAAAACCTTTGATCTCAAATTCCGAAAACTTCAAAATCCAATGGTAGGAGGGCACTTGTCCTAGTAGTTCCAAGACCTAGGAGTGTCTAAATGCGTGCCGTGGTGCAAGAGATACAAGTGTGCATACATCGTAAAAATTTTGAGTTTTGAATTTTGAACGGCGGCACAATGTCTCAATTCAAGTCCTTGGTTTTTAGTATTCTTCCTTAACTTAAAGTCCTTTTTCAAGAAAATATGTGACCACTTGTTAGATCTTTTCAATTCAATTAGGTGGTCGTGCAATTAAATCCAAATGCACATGCATGAACAATATAGAATGCAAAGAAACAGGACGTACCTTTCCCCCAGCAATCAGTAATGCAAGATGCAAGCAAATGCAAGAAAAATAAATCTAGAGGCTACTCATTCACACCTAAATGGTCATCCTAAGGTAGGCAGCTTCTAGCAGGTAGCTCGTATTTTTTCTTTTTTGCTTTTGTTTAGCTACTTATGCACAAGCAAAAAAACAAAAAATAAAATCAATCCACAAAAGAAAACCTAGATCTAAAGAAAAGGGAACAGGTTCCAAAAAAGTTACCCAACATGGGCCTAAAAGAAAATCGGGGAACAAACCACTAAAATGTACCCCAGAACAAGGGTCTCAAACCAAATATGAAAGGGAAATTAAGTTCTAAAACCTAAATTCTTTCTACTGAAAAAAAATCGACGGAGATGAAGATGATCACTCCAGATGTCCTCCTTCGGTGGTGGAGACAAGGCCCACTACAATGCGTCGAGCTCCTACCTTTAGAAATGGGGCTCCCAGTGTCCTCCGAGAAGTGGAAACAAGGTCCATCTCGATGTAGCTAAGACTGGTGCAACAACTAGTCAAGTAGATATGAGTACCTCGCACCAACAAGATCAAAGTTAAATATGCCTAAAAAATAATGTGTGAACCAATAAATAAAAGAATGCAAGTTTAATAGGCTCATTGCGTCCCCGGCAATGGCGCCATTTGGCGAGTCATTTTTCTCTTTCGAAAATGACGATTAAGAAGATTTGTCATTATATTTTTAAGTGGTGGAAAATCGACTAGTCAAAACAATTAGAATTAAAATTAAACCACTCACAGGAGAGCGAGTCGTGTCCACAGGGAGGCAATGACCTATTATGACTTGCTAAATTTGAAAATAATAATGTTCACAATTAGTTTCTCTAAGTAAGCAAGCTAAAAACCCCTTTCTAATTAGGATAACAATGCATGTAATCGCTGAACTTGCATTTCAATGAAAGTTGAGGGGTTCTTATAAAATCACTAGAATATAATATTATTAAATCAAAAATTCTCCTTTTGTAATGGCAGAGAAATGTAATAAGAAATCAAATGCAAAATAGGGGAAGGATTTCCCCTCCACTATGCGCGACGAGGAAGGCTTGGCCGAAGATGCGAAGCTCGTCAAAGGTCCTTTGGGCTGGGCCGTACTTGATGGCGGTAGTAGCTCGATGCGAGGTGGCTGGAGACGAGAGAACGGAAGAGAGGTCAACAGTGGATGGTGGTGGGTTGTAGCTCTGTTTGCTGCTGGAGCTCGCAAAGGTGGGGGGACGCGAGTGCGCTGGGCGTGCAGGCACAGGTGGAGAGCTTCGTGTGGGTGAGGCTGATCGGCAAGGGATGCACGTGCTACTTGCTGCGTGCATGGCCAGAGCTGCTGGAGGACGTGCTGCCGCGCGTGTGGTGCTGTAGGTGAAGTGCGTGGCCTCCAGAAGACGCACGCTGCACACGAGCAGAGCAGCTACTGTAGCGCGTGCTTTACGCACACAGGCGAGGGCCAGTGGGCTGGAGGACGTTCGGTTGCTGCCGCGAGCGTCGACAGTGCACTGCAGGGAGTGCGAGCACGCAAAGGAGGAGAGTGGGTGCGTTGAGGGGCACTGGTGGGCCTGCGCTAGGGGCTGGAGCGTGGAGGTCGGTGCAAGCAACATGGGCATATGCGTGCCTGCCGCGGTGGAGCTAAAGGACGTGCGATCTGGATTGGCAAGGGAGCACGCGTAGGAGGTTGTGCGCTGCTGCATTTGTGGGGCAGAGGTGCAACAAGGAGGATGCGGGGATGGTTTTGTTCTGAAAATAGAGGAAGAAGAAGACAAAGAAAAAGAGGAAGATGGTGTTGGTGGTGTGTGGACAGGGAGGATGATCTGGTAGTTGCACGGTGATGGCCAAGCTCATCGGATTGGCATGGCGAGCTGTCACCTCGCCAGCCCACGGTGTGGTGGAGCTCGGCCTTGGAGACCACAGTGGTGGAGTGGAGTACACGGTGGTGGAGTGGGGCGGCGTCTCCTAGAGCACAGCGGCCTCCTCCTCTCCCTTGTAGTCGCAATTGCCCTAACCAGATCCATCTCTCCCACTCCTCCATAAATGGGGTCTTGAGTGCAGGCAGCTGGCGAAGAGTGAATGTGTAGGCGGAGGAAGTGGAGCGGTTGCTTGCGGGAAGGAGAAGAATTAATAAAATAAAATATTAGGATTATTTATACACAAATGCTTAAGTTCTATGTTAATTAAAATAATATAGGTAATGCACCTAATTAATTAACTAATCAAATGCATGCAATTCTAGGTTAATTCTAAATGCATTTAGATATGGTTGCCACACATGAATTATGCACTTAAGCTAAAAATATGAATTAATTTATTTACATCCTAATGTATGCTATCTAAATGTTAAAATTAACTTAATGTCTAGGCATTTAAATACTTAAATAGCCCACAACTATGGGCTAATCAAGGAAGATCTCTCCAAACATAGGACCTGACTCCATCGTCAAGAGTTCCACGGCCACGTTCACCACCACGCACCAACCATAGTTGCTCCGCTACTGCATCTCATTCATCACCGCGACTGAGAACGTGCTTCCTCTCGACGAGCGTGGTGATAGCACATTCCTCGACACCGCATTCTCCTCATTGAGACCGTGCACCTCATCCTCCGCGAGCACCGCATCCACGACAGCGTCACTTCCTCACCATCAACCAACCTTACGCACATGTAGTAACCCTCACATGCGTGTAGCAGCCCTCCACTGCCTACAGCTGCCTCCTCACCCCCCGATACACACAGCCGCAGTCGCCCCTTACACCCACAGCCCGTGCGCCTCAACATGGCCAGCCTCGTCCTCGTCCACCGATGCCCACCGCCAATGGTCACATCCTTGCCCTCTTGCGCACAGCAGGTTGTGTGTACGCCTACCAGCGCACAACCGATCGTGCCCTCGCCCTCGCGCTCCTACAGCCAAGCACTCAATTGGCCTCCTCGTCTTCTTCTTCTTCCTCCCTATCGTTGAAGAGAACCCAAAGCCATAAAATGTAGCTGCCACCTCAGGCCAGGATTCTTCGCACCATCGATGCCAATGCACTCGCCTCGACCCCATGAGCATAGCCACACCTTTGAATGTGCCTCCTGCAATCCGTGCACATTGGTGGGGAGCCTCTCCACCGGTGCCTTCCTCCTCTACTATTGACAACATTTGGCCACCATTCAACTTGCCACCAGCGTCATCGGAACGCCCTCGTCACAGTTGGCCTCCTCCAAGCTTCCTGTTGTTGGTCGTCCCTCCTCCTCTCACGCATGAGGGAAACCTTTCCCCTGTTTTGGGTTCTGTTAGAATTTACATGACATGCCATTGCCACTTTTTGATTTTCCTTTATATTAAATATTATATGTGGTGGCATTTGGAGAACACCCTGTCTTTTCCTGAAAATACAATTTCAGCACATCTAAACATGGTTATCTTAATCTAATGCTGATTTCAACTTAAGTTTTGGAGAGATTATCAGTGAACGATTATTTGTGACTTGTGCAAGCTTTAATGAGCACATGTCTCGCTGTGGATACAACTCGCTCTCCTGTAAGTGATTTTTATTTTAATTGTTGACGATTGGTTTTCCACCTCTCAATTTCTATTTCAATGACATATTTCCTTATGCGAAAATTATTTCAAAGTGAAAACTGACCGCTCATGAGTCTAATTAGGTCTAAGGGAGCCTAATAAAATCTAGGTGCAACTAGTTGGGTAATGGTGAGCCTAAGTAATTCTAGGTAAGCCTAACTAGGTGTCAGCTTACCCAATTGACTCAGGAAGAGTTAATTTTTAGGTCATCCCTAGACTACTTAGAGATTTGGTAGGGGAATTAGGCTAAGGATAGTAGAGTTGGGATATGGATAGTTGGATAGGGATGGTGGATAGAGAGGATAGGGGTATGGATAGTGTTATCCATGGTTTGGGTTCTAGGGTTAGGTTATCCTAAGTGGGGGCCATTCTGGGTTTTATGGTTAATTGGGATAGGTTGTCCTAGGGTTCTAGGATAAGAATAGGGTTATCCTCCTCTCTCCTCTTTATCATTTCATGCAAGCCTCTCTCTCTCTAGTCTTCTGCTCTTTATTCCCAGCCTTTTATTCCATGTCTACTGGTGCACTTGTTTACATCCTCTCTAGCCTACTTTATTCTTTATCCTAATCATAGTCAGATCCTCTTATTGCTTGCAAATATGAATAGAAGCATCAAATAATAGGATAAGATCATTATTTAATGTACAGTTATATAAAAAGATGCAATGCATGATATGCTGAATGTGAATGCAATATGTACAAATTAGCTAGGTTTAACATTATTTAGGTTAATTAAGGTCTATGATTGCTGCACAATCATACCTCCATTCCTAAACTTTGTTAGTCCCTAGCAAAAATTACATGAATGCATTGTCTCCAACTCAAAGTTTTGCAGATCAACTAGACACATTATCAATCACACTTCAGAGAGAAAGTGAGGACTCTTTTTCCAACAGACCTACAACATCAAGGACGAACATTTAGACCTAGGTGGCTAAGTCTTTTTGTCTCTTTTAAGCTTCAACAGCTAGTTTTCAAAGTTAGATTTCTTAGGCTTCATTGCCTACTCAAGGTTTGGTATCTATGAGTTTAAAGCATCAGTGCATGTGTAGTAGATTCAACCTGTAGGCATCCAATGTTGTAAAAAATCCAGATCTTAAGGCATCACAATTCAATCCTAGTCAACCCAATTTACACCTTTGGTTTGGCCTTAGATTTGGTAGCTTTCTCCTCACCCTTTTCTATCCTGAGGTCAACTCTCTAGTCGTACATCTCCCCAGTTGGACCCTGAGGTCTCTTTTTCCTAATTTTGTTCTCCGTATTTTTTTTTCTCTTTTTCTATATGATAAGCACCCATGTATAGCGAGGTGTTGTTTATTGGAAGGAAAAGGGAAGCATCTATATGTAGCAAGTTGCTTGTTTATTTGGTGGGGTTTTCTTTTTCTAATTCAATAGATGCTTTTATTTGGTGGAGTGACACCCATTTGTAATGAGATGCCTATTTATTTGGTGGGGTTTTCTTTTTTTTCTTCTCATTTTTTGAAGGCTTATTATACATTTTTATCCAAATCCTTTTTCTAGGTGAGTGGCTCATCCTTCATCCTTTCAAGAACCACCCCGTAGAGATCCTTGGGGTGAAAAGGACACAAATCAATCGTAGGGATATCTGATTTGTGTGAAGTTTGGATGACTTAGGTTACTTAGCTCTCAAACCAGAGAGTGGACAATAGAGCCCTATACTTTCTTACTCCTAGATCATTGGTTTTGACTAACCAGATTCATCAAGATCATACTAAACCCAAATCTAGTGGACCATCCTTGATAGATTAAGCTAACTATAGCATGCAAGGCCTTATGGTCTAAGGTTCCTTACTAACTGACGTGCGTGAAATGATGTTTGTTAAAAATACGTCATAGTATAGTCGAATTGCACAAATCTATTTCTAAATTTATAGATCTCGAAATGAGTTTCGAGGCCATTCGCTAGGAGCAATTAAGTTGCGCAACTTATCCCTATCAAAAACTTTCAGCTCGAGAACTAGAAATGAAATGTTTGTTCTTTTAATCTTAAGTTTCTAATTCAAAAGTGCAAAAAGAAGACTAAGTGTCATGAGAAAATTTTGGTTTGAATCCTTAACACTTAGAATTTCCCAAATCGGTGCAAAATTGACCTATTACCACTAGGCCTAAATACGTCGTACGTGGGTCGCCCCTCTATGGGCTACCACTCTCATTCTCTTAGTATATATGTACGTATAGTATAGGCTCATATACACCCTATGGGGAGCCTCCCTATTACGAATGAATAGTTGAGAGAGACCAATCCTTAAGAATAATGTTAATGCCTTATAAACCCACGATGTGGGACTAAATCCACCCAATTGATTTTCAAGATTTGAATCCCTTACCTATTCCTTCTTCCTGTTCTTTTCTCTCCTCTTAGTGCACACACCCCACATTCTTCCCTTATGCCTTTTCTTCTCTAGGTTTCCTCTTTCTTCTTGCTAAGTGTTAGCCTCTACTTAATTACCTAAAAGAAAAGAGGGTCTGGCATGAGTGCACCGGTCCAGCCCAAAACAATTCCTTAATGGGCCTCCCTCTCTCTCGCCCTACATGGGCCACCCTAAATGGGCTATGTATATATATATATAGTGGGCTCACATGTGCTTAGGGGGAGCTGTCCCTATTAAGGCTGAGAAGCCTTCCCACACAAAGCCTTAAAAGGTGCTTCATGAGTTCGTATACCCACACAATGTGGGACTAAAAAGAGGCACAAAATTTGTGCCTAAATTGGAATACTCTCATCATGCTTATTGGATTTTAAACCAAATCAATTAGGAGGTAATCACCCAATCAAGCTAATTAAACATCGATTAGAGAATATTTAAATAATAAAAACTTTTAATCTAAGTATTGCAATAAAACCCTTAGATAAAAGATAATTTCAAATGTGCCCTTAATGGTTCAAGACAAAATTATAAAAAGGGCCCTAAAAATTATTGATTACTTGCGATTTGGTCCTTTATTGACAACCCTAAGACAGTCGTCTGCTTCGACATTGGAGGCTTCGCCGGAGGTGATCGAAACTTTGATCCGGTCGTTGGATGTGTCCAGGAAAGGATCGAGGCCAGTTGCTAGACATTCTTGGACTTGATGACGGTGGCAGATCAGCAATCAGATCGTTGGATGCATCAAAGGTGGCGGCCGGAGCTAAAGGAGGAGGTGGAGTCCAGAAAGCACCTATGCATGAAATAGGAGGTATTTAGAACCCAAATTAAAGCTTTGAGGCATTACACTGAAGCAAAGCCCTACGTTTATTGTAGGTGAGCATGCGTGTGGTGGTGTAGCGGAGGAACTTCGAAAAGCTTCCAATGGCGATGGTTGGTGGGTGTATTTAAAGCAATAAAAACATAAATTAAGCTATCCTAAACCTAAAGCTAACTATGGCGAGTAAAAGCCCTAAACTGATTAGACAAAAGGGATAGAGAGAATTGGTGGTAGTGGCAAGCTTGTCGATGATGAAGGAGGAGGTGATTGGAGCGGAGGAATGGGTTTCAGGAGCCAAAACTTCTTGTAAAGCTCTGGCGATGAACGGGGAAGGTGATCCACTACTCGGTTGGTGGCGAGTAGCAACGAAGAATGAAGTCGAAGAGCTCCAAGGTTCGTCAATGATGGTGTGTCAAGGAAGAAGAGGGATTTTGCACTCATTTTCTGGACAAAAAAAATCAAAAAGGAATGGCAAGGGTTTAGACAGTGTCAGCCATTTGAGGTAAGGCGAGAAAGCAACCTTGTTTGGGTTGAATCATGACGTGGATCCACATGGATTTTGCTCATGAATTACAAACTCAAAATAAGGAATGCTCGGCTGGAATGGATCCCAATCTATCAACCATAGATCTAGGAGCAACCCACCAATTTTTGTGGGATTCGAATGAGGGACTTGCAAGGATCAGATCCCTGAAGAATCGACTGGAGAAGGTGAAGGTTCTTCGTAGGTTTGCTAGAGGTTGAAGACGGCTGACGGACCATGATGAAAGGAGTTTGGACCAAATTGAAATAAATTCAAAAGTTAGGGACTATTATGCAAAGTAAGTGGAGATGAAGTTTAAATGGTCCCAACTTTTTAGGATAACCTAATATAGACCCAAAAAATCTAATGGTCACTTCAATTTTGGGTTTTGATGAAGTTTGATTGGTCAATTTACAATTTAACCCAAAATATTTTAATTATTAACCTTGATCTTTGGTTTAGGTCAAATTGGGTTCATTTTGCAAAATTGCTTGTTCCAAACATTACGGAATATTTTTCAATAATTTTTATTTAATTTCATTAGAACCTTGTTAATTTAAGTGAGACTGAAATTAGGATTTTTATTTGAAAATTGCCTTTCAATTTTAGTAGAAACCCTGAATCAACTAATGCAAGCCTACTTAATGGAAATTTAAGCTTACTTGACCTTTAATTAAGTGTAGGTTTACCCTTTAGTTAATCTGCACTTGTTTTTTCCTGTTAAATAGTAGAATTAACCTATTTTTATGCATGCTCTCAAATTCTTGATATTATTAAGATATACCATTTTGTTGGTTAATGAAGTGAATTGAACCTTCGAACTTAGTCAAATTAGACTAGATACGAAGGATGATGGTATTACCATCATACCCCCATGCCTATCATTTGCTAGTCTCTTAGCAAATTCTTAGAGTTCAACATTAACTTTCAGCTTGAGGGTATTTTTGTCATTCAGTTCAATTAGAAATAATCTGTTATGCTAATCTTGGTCAAATAGACAATAGTGCTCTTATGGATAGGAATTTAGACAACTTGATTCCTCAAGACACTTAGATTTAATGGCTCCCTAATTTCAATCCACCTGGTTCTTGATTTTTAAATGTAGAGGCATACTGTTCAGGTTGGTCTCAGTTTCACTCCCAATTTCGTTGTTATTAGGGTTAGAACACGTGTAGTGGGAGTGAATTGAGTAAATGTCCTAAGTCTCAAATTAATAACCTATTGGACTCAGTCAGCTGCTCCCACAAGAATTTGGCAGCTTTCTAGCTTCCTACCATGGTCAACCTCAGGGTATATCTCCCTAGAAAAAGAAAAATAAAGTTCTAGCACCATCTTTTCTTTTTCTTTTTTTTGTTTTATATTCTTTTCTTTTCTTCTTTTTTTGTTTTTTCTCTATTTTATTTTTCTTTTTCTGGTGCAAGTGTGTGAGGCTTTTTGTGAGCCTTTTGGAGTGGTGAGGATAGGTACACTACTTACTAAGATTTATGTATACAAGCACCACCACAATAAAAATTAAATGTGTGCACCTTATTAAGGAAGTGGCTCTCCATCCTCCATGGCTGGCTTCTGTAAAAGAGTTATTTTCTGACTCTACTTAAGTCCAATGTTTTATTAACCTTCTACCCAGGTCCTAAAACTCAATCCGTGCACATGAGCTTGTGTCTCGGTTCTTCAAACTCCTAGACCAAAAGTGAAAAAGAGACCGATTTAAACATTCATGCCCCTTAGTCAAGAGCTTAGATTTTCTGACTTTTCTCAGTAGGGCAAATTAAGCCATGCTCAATTAAGCACACTTGGCCCGAAAGATCTACAGTCGAGGGTGTGGGTGTCCTGATGCAAGAATAGAGTGCAAACAACTCCAAAATTGACCAAGACTAATAAATTTACATTCAGTACATTCTTCTTCCTCTTCCTTTTCATTCTTTAAAGATTTATAATTAAGTTCAAAAAGATTTTCCCATCCATTTGTCAGTATTTTCTTTTTGGAAAACCTTTCAAAGAAAATGAATTCTCAATCAGTTGCACTTTAGTACCCCCTTCATGCCTAAGTTTTGCAATTCCCTCATTATAAAAAGGATGGGTTCGAATTCAACTTAGTTCATATTTTTAGAACAAGTTTATTAGGGTGGGCGGGCGGGTTAGAAATGATTGTTCTGGATGATTTCAAGCTCCAATATGAGGATTGGAGGTGGAGTCCCCCATTTTGAAGTGAATTTTAAAGTACAATTGGAGTGTTGTTCAAGAAGGATATGAAAGGTCTCACGTTTTTTTGGAAATGACGGGTTGCCTCCTGTTAAGTGTTAAATTTAATGCCTTCAGCCGAGCCGAAGATGGTCAAGAGGAAGGGTGATCAAGGTGAAGGAGTTTTGTAGAACAAGCAACTTGATGATTAACCTAGTCAGACCAACCAGGTGCTTGTTGATAAGTCCACTTTTGTGGAACCATTATTTGACCTAAGTACTCTTTAATTAGTTGTTCTTAGTTGTTAATTGATTAGGAGTTAAATGGGAATTCACCTTAGTCTGTGTATAATCTTATATACCAATTTTACATTTAATAACATATGATATGATAACATAATTTATTTGATGAATGTAGGCTAGGTGCAAGAGTTCAGACGTCCATTTCTACATCTATAAGACATTTGGAGGTTAGTATGGATGTCTGAGAATTGCCATCACAAGCTCCTTGATTTTACATTTTTTTAAGATGTTTGGAGATAACGTCAGATGTTTGATGGGAACTGCCAGAACTTATTCATCTGTTCCAACCACTCGCGAAGATCGCTAGTGGTTGGAGAAGCTTTCAGCCGATGAAACAAATAGGCGGGTCGTTGTTTTTAAAAGAGAGGAAGATCATCTTCTCCGAGATCCATCACCACCATGGCCTGGGCGCACCCATTGCTTCAAGCATACACCATGGACCCAACGTGCATGGTGGCTTGAACAAGATCCATTGTCGCCCATCACACTGTGACAGGGTGCGGTCTCCAAACCATCACCGACCATCTTCTTCAATCTCCACCAAAAATTCCCCCCCATCACCACCACTAAAACCCAATCACTGTTCACCTTCTCCAAAAGAAACCCAACCTTGCCAACCGTCCCTACCCTCAACCTCTCTCGCCGCACACCACCACCAACTCCTTGCCACCACCCACCATCACCTCTTCTTCATCTTCATCTTCTTCCTTGTTTCCTCCTTGCGCAACCATCCCTTGTTCCCCTGTCACAAGCAAAGAACCCAGCACCGCAACCCCACCATGCCACTCACAGCAACTCCTCCGGCTGTCGTTCTCCTCGCCGACGGTACCAAAGCGACCACGGAGTGCTCGTCGTCGACCTCCTCGTTTCAACGCGAACCTCCACCCATTCACACGATCCATGGTCGCTCACAAAACCTCCACGCTGCCGACCACCTCCGCGCATGGCCGGCATCTTTGGACGCCTCTCGCCGTCCTGCTACCGTCATTGAACTCCCCACGCACCGGCCAACCTTCCTCCAGAGCAACTCCAGCTGCCGTGCTCCTTGTTGTGCATAAGGAGAGAGAGCAAAAGCTCTATTTCGCATCTCAATTGTTTCTACATTCACTTCCATTGCCAATAATTTTTTGGTGGATTTTTGTTATTATATATATTGGATGAAATTGCAGCTTGCTCCTTATAGATTTAGCTATTTCTCTTGCCATCTGAATGCATATCTTTCTCTCTATTCCATTAGTCTCACATAAAGTACATGCTATATTATAATTGTGGGAAAATATCTGACCATCACGTTTTGATGAATTAGCAAGTTAATTGGGCATGTTCCTCCCTGTGGAAATGACCTAATCCATTGTGGTTAGATTTAATTATTTAATCTTTGATTGAGAGTTTTTCCACCACATAAAATACGACATATCATTTTATTGCTATCATCTTCATAAATAAGCATAATTCTCTCTATCAAATGGAGCCGTTGCCAGGGAGGCAACGGACCTAATAAACTCGCAAGTATTTTTTTTCTGTCTGCATTGATTTCTAATTGGGACCATATATTCATTGATCTATTTCTTTTTCCTGTGAGAGGTATGTCTGTTTGGAGGAAGTGCACGCAACGAACGCTCATCTTGGTGGACCTTGCTGCCACCTCGAAGATAATCGTAGGCACCCGTGGGCCTTGATTCCACGAACAAAATAATAATGCACAATAATAGTGGTAAGCACGCGTTGTTCCCTAGCAATGGTGCCAAAAAGTGACATGCGGGAAATGATGTTTGTTAAAACCACGTTGTAATATAATCGAATTGCACAAATCTACTTTTAAATTTATAAATCTCGAAATGAGCTTTGAGATCGTTTGCTAAGAGCAATTAAGTTGTGTAACTTATCACTATCAAAAACTTTCAACTCGGGAACTAGAAATGAAATGTTTGTTCTTTTAGTCTTAAGTTTCTAATTCAAAAGTTCAAAAAGAAGACTAAGTGTTATGAGAAAATTTTGGTTTGAATCCTTAACACTTAGAATTTCCCAAATTAGTGCAAATTTGACCTATTACCACTAGGCCCAAACACGCCCTACGTGGGCCGTCCCTCTATAGGCTACCACTCTCATTCTCTCAGTATATATGTGCGTATAGTATAGGCTCAAATACGCCCTATGGAGAGCCTCCCTATTACAGATGGATAGCTAAGAGAGAGATCCTTAAGGACAACGTTAATGCCTTGTAAACCCATGATGTGGGACTAAATCCACCCAATTGATTTTAAAGATTTGAATCCCTTGCCTACTCCTTCTTCCTGTTCTTTTCTCTCCTCTTAGCACACACACCCACATTCTTCCCTTACTCCTTTTCTTCTTTACGTTTCCTCTTTCTTCTCGCTAAGGGTTAGCCTCTACTTAATTACCTAAGAAAAAAGAGGGTCTATCATGAGTGAAATAACGATCTAACCCACATCAATTCCTTAATGGGCCTCCTCCTCTCTCGCCCTATTTGGGCCACCCCAAATGGGCTATGTATATATATATGTATAGTGGGCTCACATATGCTTAGGGGGAGCCGTCCCTATTAAGGCTAAGAAGCCTTTGCACGCAAAGCCTTAAAAGGTGCTTCGTGAGTTTGTATACCCATAATGTGGGACTAAAAAGAGGCACAAAATTTGCGTCTAAATTGATATCCTCTCCTCATGCTTATTGAGTTCTAAAGAAAATCAATTAGGAGGTAATCACCCAATCAAGCTAATTAAACATTGATTAGAGAATATTTCAACAATAAAAACTTTTAATCTAAGTATTGCAATAAAACCCTTAGATAAAAGATAATTTCGAATGTGCCCTTAATGGTTCAAGACAAAATTATAAAAAGGGCCCTAAAAATTATTAATTACTTGTGATTTGGTCCTTTGTTGATAACTCTGAGAGAGTCGTCTTCTCCAACATCGGAGGCTTCATTGGAGGCGGTCGAAACTTCGATCCAACTATTGAAAAAAAGGGGAACCTAAGTCTAAAGAGCCTAATATATATCGATTCGGTTGAGGAAGAAAGGGGTGTGAACGGTGTGATGAGGGTTCTTACTTAAGTCTAAAGAGCCTAAGAGAATCTAGAAGGGGAGAGAGAAAGAGTAGGGGACTTATTAAAGGGAGAAGAAGTGAAACCACGTTTGGCATTGGCCAGCCAGATGTGGGGAAGATAAAGTCATCGGCAAAGTAAATGATGATGAAGACAAGGTTGGCAACGCCTTTGCTTTGGCTGGCAAGGTGCGCGAGGGAGAGAAGTAGTTGGACCACCCAATTTGGTGCTTAGGTTGCTAGAAGAGGGTGGGCATGAAAGTCGTCGGAGTGCAGGTCGGAGATAGCCAGAGAAGGAAGAGAAGATGGAATTTTGGCCTCAACCTTGCTAGGGAGCATGTGGAGAGATCGAGGAGCTTAAATAGAGGATGAGGTTGCCTCAAATTGGAAGAATTCGCACATTAGAGTCACGAATTAGGAAGCACAAGTTCCTCAATTTCTGCGAGCACGCCGGATCTCTGTACTCCATATGGAAGTCCAAGATCATGTTCACATGGTTGAGAATTTCCTTGTGATTGATACTTCCATGCTTGGAAGGATTTGGTCGTGGATTGAAGGAGAAATCATTGATTGAAGTTGGTTGTTGATGGGTTTAGGAATTTTGTTGAGGCAACTCTAAAGCATCAAGCGGCAGGGGCTTGTTTGCAATAAAGATGAGAAGTTGGGGGTGTCTATGTAAGAAAACATGGAACATAGGGGTTTAGATGTAATAAACAGAGACTTCAAGGGCTTAAATGCAAGCTAGGTCAAGATGAACTCTAATTGGGCCAAATATTGGTGTTAACCTAATTTGGACCCAAGGAATCTATGATTGGGTCTAAATTTTTGTGTTAACCTAATTTGAACCCAAGGAATTTGATGGTGAACTTAGATTTCGGTTTTGACCACGTTTGATTGGGTAAATTACATAGAAGCCCAAATTAGGATAAATTCCCGTTTGAATCTTTATTTTTGGCCAAAATGGGTTTTGATGGTCAAAGTGAAGGTACTAAACGTCTTATAATATTTTCAATGATTTTTAGGATGTTTATATTAAATTTATCTCTATCAAAACCTTTTCAATTTGAGTGAGGTTAATAATTAGGGTTTTTAGTAATATTTTAATCCTCAAAATGCATGAAACCCTGATTTGATCAGTGCAAGGCCACTTCCTAGACATTTAAAATCATTTGACCTTGAGTTAACCCCTGGTTAACCCCTTAGTTAATCTGCATTAATGATGAGATGTTAAAATAGCAAAATTAACCCATTTTCTTATCTTCTTAGATTCAATTCAGACAAAGTTATGATCTTCTGATGAATATCTAGGAGCATTTGTTACTGTAGTTAGGCTAATTTAAGTTTATTAACACCAATGATGGTGCTACCATCAGTTGGCAATGACCGTAAATCGAGAGGGCACAAATAATTGAGAAAATTGAGAAATAGTTATTAATTGAAATAATTATCATAAGTACAAGTACTCACTTTTTGACTTTTTAAATCTTCTCTAGATGTTTTTCCATGTACATTAGTTTGCTACTCTGCTCAGCATTTGTTTAAGCTCTATATTTTGACTTCATACTCGAGTGTTGGTGAGTAGTAGCCAAGTTCTACAATCGCAGGAGACAATGCTGGACTAAGTTCTGCACCATAGCCAGACTGTGGGAGTTATCCACGTAGTTTTGTTTTCACTTTCTCATCATTTATTTTCGTACTGATTGATTTCTTCAAAATTTGTACACTTTTATTTATTGATGATGGCTATAAACTCTGTTATTATGGCATTTATCTTAGTTCTAGTTTATTTCCTTTCATTGTTCTTGATGTGTGTTTATACTCATTGTGCATGTAATATGTTTTATGGTTATGTGCTAGACAACTATGGATATTGGGTATTATTGGAAAATCAATTCAGGTTCCTCTTAGTGTCAGGATTTAGGTCATAGTATACTTATCTACTATAATGAAACATGGATTAAATTACTAATTAAATGTCTGAATGCACTAGCCCAACTATAACATCCATCACATTTAAATATGAATTAACTTAAAGATTAAATGTCTAAACATGGCAAATTACATACAAAGATGAAAAAGATAAATAAATGAGAGAGTAAATGGCTTAAAAGAAATAAAGGATCAAAGAGAAGTGAGAAGTATTGAGCCCTAACTAAAGGAACTAGTTGATTAAGTTTGGGATTGAGATACATTTTCCTAGAGGCATGGCACGTTCACTGCCAGCTTTGCTTACAGGAAGCTCACTGACTCTGAGCCACCGGATCAGGTAGACAAGGTGTGTGCAAGTCTTTGGAGTGTTTGGGTGCCTCTCAAAGTGAGAGTTTTCTTGTGGTTCTCAATGAGAGAGAGCCCTATCACTGGACGTCTGTAGAGGACTCTGATGGACACAGAATCCCATCTTTGTGAGCTTTGCTTTGGAGCGGAGGATAGTATGCCACATTTTTTTATGAGTGCCCATTCACCCTTGCCATCTAAAGGGAGGTGTGTGGGCCTGACCCACCCTCCTGGGAGCAACTGTGGTGATTTCTTCTATACTAGGCACATGACCAGGGTTGGGTGGCGTCAGTTCTTTGGGCCATGTGGCAAGCTTGCAATGGCCTACTTTTCCAGCATGAGAGAGTCTGGTCTAGTGATATTGTGAGGAGAGCCCAGATGAGGGCAAATGATTGGTCATTTCACTTATAACCCCCATTTTTTTATTAATAAAATGTGGATAGGCACCATATAGATTTCTGATCCTTTCTTCTATTAAAAAAAAAAGTTTGCGATTGAGATTTCATCCTGTTGATTTTTCATTTGCCTCCTTTGACATCAAATCAATCAAATATGATTATATTGTTATAAATATTTTGCTAGAAAAGAGGAATGCCTAGGAAAAAGAATGGAGTCAATTGGATATTAGATAAGGAAGTTATGATTAAAATAAGTTAGGATATGTAATAAAGGGAAACCCTAGTATAATGAAACAAAAATGTGAAGCAGGCCTCATATTCAAACTCTACATGAAAAATTGGATCTGACGAGCATAATATTGTATTATTCGAAGTCAATCATAGTTAAAGAAGAAAAGCCCCTAAATTTTTGAAAAATTGCATTTTAGTCTCTAGCAAATTATAGTCTAATTCACCTAAAGTTACCTAATTCCTTCAAGTCTGCAAGGCTTGGATTTTCTTGTGCTTAATTAGCTACTTAAAACTTACTTTGGTTGTGTAATGAAAGATTAAGGGAATGAGAAACCCATAAAATGTCTAATTAAAATTAAAAAATGGGTAAGAAAATGGAAGTTGAGGGGCTCCTTGTATGAATAGTTATTTTTGGAACTTGCTTGGAACCCAAGTTTAAGGGTGGAGGGGCTTGAGTACAAATCTTCTACCCCTTATATAAATGAGGCAATTTAAAGACTTAACCAAAAAATACTCATTTTTGGCTTCCCACCCAAGCCTCTTCCCATCGGGTGGAGCACACACACCTCCTCCTTTCTTTGTGGGTGCTCCTCCCCACCGACCACCAGCTGCCACCACCGCCGTCGCCCCACCGAAGAGGAGTTGTGCGGCAGTTGCTACTGCTGCCATTGTTGCTTGCACATGAAGAGAAGTAAGGGAAAGGGATTTCAACTCTAGAGGTAGGGATTTCCCCTCTACTTGTACCTCCTTTTGTTTCCTACGATTAGAAGTTGTATCAAGGACTGATTGAGAGAAAAATCAGTCTTTGTCATGCTTGATTTTGGGTGAGACGTGTTGTGGTTTGTTGTTTTAGTGGGCTGTGTATGTGGTGATGGGATTTTTCTAGTCAGGGACTATCCTAAGGTGTGATGGGGGATTTCTTTGCTCCATGATGCTCCATGCATGTGTGGGAATTGGTGATTAGAGTTTCATGAGTTATGGTTTTGTTAAGGGGGTGTTTTGAGCCATGAAAGGTGTTGTTTGCAGGTCTATCCGATTGCAGCAACATGCCCTAACATTAGGTAAGTGTTACCTAACGTTAGGTGGTTGCTGGGTGGCCTCCTAACGTTAGGTAACAGGTACCTAACATTAGGTAGCCTGTTAAATCTATTTGCTAGTTTGAAATTAGGGTTTTTGAACCTATGGAACCTAAGGAGTGATTGGGACTGGTTTATAACCTAATTGGGGGTCTAACGGGTGCCCTAATAGGTTGGGAAATGGTTAATTTGTAGTTAAACCCTAGATGGGTAAAGGGTGTTTCTAATTAAGCTTGAAGCTCTTTAATTGGACTAAAGGTGATCTAAATCGGCTAAGTAAAGAAATGAACCTCACATGATGAAATCAATGACTCGGTTTGAGTCTAATAAAGGAAATGCTTGAATCCTAAGGTCTTGGATAAGACCCCAGGTGATCCAGTAGGTTTCTAAGGTTGCCTAATCAGGTATCGATTAGGGGCAAAAGGAATTAGGATTGATTATGCCAAATAGGTGAGCTCGTTAGGTGAGATGCCAGGACTTTGTGAACAGTGAATTCACTGTTACGGGTTGGAGACCCGAGAGTTGGTAGTTGAGTCTACCAAAGTTCAACCTTGGAGCTACGATAGTTTCTGGTTGGGTGCTGCCAAGTGCAATCATGGAGATGAGGCACTGGGGGTGTCTTGAGTCTGAGTCAACAAGAGGCACTCTGAGATATTTAGTGGAATAGTTTCCAGGGGTCTCATGTCCGTGACTCAAGGGATCTTGGGTTGAATAGTTTCTAGGGATTCTTAGGTGACAGGGATTGTGCGGATCGTGAGTGGAATAGTTTCCAGAGATTCAGACAGGTGAGGGAGCATGGGATCTTAAGTGGAATAGTTTCCAGGGATCATCAGCAACGGGAAGTTGCTCCCGCCAAAACTTTTGGACCAGGTACTCAAGGATGTCTTGAGTGGAACAGTTTCCAGGGACTCTGAGTACAATCAACATTCCGGCGACTGGAGCGGGTATCCTTTGTCTGGTGGACATGAGTCCTTTAATCTTTCCTTTGGCCAAGGAGGGGTAAAGGTATAAGTGTACCATTGGAGAGGGCACATCGAGATCTCCTTCGGCATGAAGGGCTGATTTTGTTAACCCAGGGATAGGTGTGGCGGGTAATAGGATCTTGGATTGGTAGGAAAGTTGCGTTAGAATGTGTGACTTTAATCAAGCAGATATGATTAGTGGGCTAGGACCATGGTGGTTGGTCGGGTTGATCTGGGTTAGGGTTGAAACTTGGAGTTCTATGTTAGGATAGGAATCTGGCCGATTAGTGAAACTATACACTACCTCACTTTTATTGGATTACAGTAGTTGTTTATTCTCTACTGAGCCGATTAGCTCATCCCAACTTTGTAACCTAATTACAGATGTTGTCGTGCATCGTCAATGCACAAGATTTATTGCTGCGTGGGGTTTTACTGGGACTCTTGACAGGTAACCTCTATGCTTTGGTTTTATAGCAGATTTTTATTTTATTTTCCAGTTTAGTACATGTTTAACTTGTACTATACATTTTCATTTGTGTCATTCTCCCGATATTTCCTTTCATTTCCTTATGAAATGTAATTCTTGATAGCTCGACTTAACTAGGCACAACCCAAATTAAATAGACCAGCACCTTTTTTGTTGTCATTCCTCAGAACTCCAACCCTCGTTGGGGGCCTGGGTTTTTGGGGTGTGACAGAGTCAAACAAAATAATAGAAAATTATTATACTGATGTGGAAAAAGAAAAAAAGAAACAAAAATGCAAAGGTCACTTTTTCCCTGATTATGTCAGGTTTGCATGCAGAAAGGATTGGATTTTGGAAAACCCATCGTCGTAGTTCGATTCGCGAGAAAATCCGACGATCAGATAAAATTTATAATTGAAACTCAAAAAGTGAGTCCCGGTTCGAACACGGGGAGGTGAATGTTTGGTTTTGAAAGATACGCGTTTCGTTTTTATTTGTTTTTATCATTTTTGTCTTTTCTGATTTTTTTGGTAATTTTAGCAAGCAAGAGATTAGGTCGATGAATTCTTATCTAACTAATCTACTTGCAAAATATAAAGAGAGAGGCTGAGAGAGGGAGAAACAATCATGTATTTTTATAATCAAATGTTTATTACAACTAGGAAAGCGGGAAATCTATACTACGAAAGCAATAAAGATAGAAATGGGTGAGAGAAATCCCCTATGACGGTTGCTTGGAGGATGACTCGCTCTGACATCGCCTGGAGGAAGGTGGTGAGGAGAGAGACGAACGAGGATGGAGTCGGAGGACGGAGGGCGAGGCAGGACGGCGTCGCAGTGAGGATCTTCTTCTCGAAGGTAGGTGAGAAGATGGCCACAGGATGCTCCATGAAGGGGGATGAGAGGTGGGAAAAATATTTGATTTCTACTCTAGAGGAGCATCCTGGGCTTGGGACAAGCTCTCTCTAGAGACTTAGAGGTGGTGGGAGGAAGAAAGGAAGAGACGAAGAAGGGGAGGTGTAGGGGTCCTTTTACAGTGAAGGGAAGAGGGCAATTCGTCTAGAGGGCATTTAGTGACATCAAAGGCGTTGTTGTAGATCCACACCAGCCAATCCCCCAAATGTCGCTAAAGCTTGCTGGCGCTCTTCAATTCCTTTTCTGGCGTGGGCATAGCGCATGTCATTAGTGACAGCTACAAGCGTCACTAAAGGCTCGTGCAACTATCGCTGAAGGTCTGTGCCAACTCATGCACTCATTCGCACGTGCGTTGGATCGCGATGGGAGATGTGCGTCGACGCCTACATGATCACCTTCGCTAGATCGGCGGCCATCTATGCGTCCACGTATCCGCATCTCGGCCGCTTGTGCATGACCGGCGATCGAAATCAAGTGCACCTCACCGTTGACTGGATTGGAAGCACGATGTGATTTGACCCTACGCCTCTTGCTTGCAAACCATGCGAGCTATCGTTGAGGCAAGGGAGCGTTTGAGTCGCGAAGATAGCGTGAGAGTTGAAACTGCGGAGGCACCTCAGCCATTGGATCTTGATTAAAAGGCTGTGGTGCAAGATCTCTGATGATGAGGGGCTCCAGTAGCCATTGCTGGCCGATGTTGGGTGGCTTGGATGGTTCCACGTGGTGTCATCTGGGCCATCGGTCTTCTTCTTTTTGTAGAGGGTGCTACGGAGCTCTAATCAAGATGATTCTCGCACTACCGAACTGCGATCGTTGCTCTGGATCTATCCGTACGATTAGATTTTTCATCCGAAGCCTATATGGATGTCGAATTGCCCTCCTAGTCGTTGATTTTCCTCGGACTTCATATGATGCTACGGGACTCCGATCAATACAATTTCAGAGGTGTTAAACTCCGATCGTCATCCTGATCAGATCCATACAGTCCGATCGTCCATCCGAGGCCCTGAAATAAATCCTCTTCTCTCCTGACCATAAAAATGACCTAATTAACCTAGAATATATAGAACTACTCTAAATGCAGAATGATGCATGCTATGAAATATTTATAACATGAAATGCAAATCTAAGCCTAAGAACATGCACGATTAGGCATTCTAACCTAAATAGATGTGTCTATATAATAACCCCATACCTATCTTCTGCTAGTCCCTAGCAAAATTAAACTACATGCTATGTATAAAAATAAAATTAGGATTTGATCGCTTAGGCCTATGTTGTTTATTAACAATAGAAATTATCAACTAAGGTCCTAAACTATGAAGACTCAACAGTACCCAAGTGTCTGCCAGAATGTAGACCACCCAAGTCCTCGCCTTATTTGAAGAGGGAAGATACATTTTTTTTTTTACTTTTTTTTCTAATTTTTTTATATTTTTGGAGTTTGAGAGTTCTGGAATAACTTTTTACAGCTACCCGACCTACCCAAGACTCGAAAAGGACTTTAAGTGCTAAGCATGTAGTGAAAAGAGTGAAAGACTCACTAGGCAGCCATTAAAACGAACTTCGGGTTTCTACTACCTTAGGTGATTTTGCCTAGAGGTTTATCTTTTCGAACGGTAGCTTTCTCCCTACTTCTTTTATTTATGGGGTCAACACAAGGGCGAATCCAGTGTATATGTCCCTGGTTTATTCTACTTCCCCACTTCTTCTCTAAGTGTTTTGCGAATTATTGTGCATTTTTGTCAGTTGGGCTCTGGACAACCGGCCGATGAACTGTAACCACCGACAACTTGCCAGCCATACCACCCTAGATAGTTTATTAGCTACCCAATTTTCATAAAAATCACTGGAAAGTGAGTCGGTGCGAATAGTGTGTAGATGCTTGACTTAAAATTCCCTCAAATCAGATGGTGGGTTGATAACTCGTGTACTTATCATCCCAATTTATTTACTAGATTAAAGATGAATTTGAATTGGCGATGACTTGAGACAAGTCCACATTCGAGTGGACACCTGATCTAATTAAGCCCAAAGACCTAAAGAGTTTAAGTATTCAGGTCCTATCGTATCATTTCCTAAAGTTAATAACTTCCAAATGCCTAAGTTCTCTTCTTCCTAATTTCTTTCTTTTTTATATTTTTGAATTTTCATTTTTTTCTTTTAAATAAACTAAAAGAAATTCTACGGAGTTAACAAAATGATTTCCAAAATTAATTATCCACCCCCCATGCCTAAATAATGCAATGTCCCCATTGTAAAAATAAAGACATGAAAAGGTAGAGTAAACAGAATGTCACCTGGATAACATGAAAATCCGGTTAGCTCTGTAGAGAACGTGGAATATAAACACATGCTAAATTTAATGCCTTCAGCTAGGCCTAACATACATACAAGGAAGAAATTGAGAATTCACAAGTGCGGGTCAGAATCAAAATCAAAAGATTAATCCTCAGACTCGCTAGAAGAAGATGTCCGCAGATGTGAACCAGATTAAGATGGAGACCCATACCCCAGGGTCAAGTGGTTCTCAAGTTCTAGATGAAAATCACCCATAATCAAAGGTTGTTAAGTTTGCGGGGCCGGGCCTGCGGTTTTGTGGTGTGCAAACCAAGACCAAAGTGTCGGACAATGGGTAAAGATGGTTCAATAGGTGCAGATGTCCACTTAGCGTTCAACTCAGAAAAATAATCAGTTATTTCGAGCTTGGGTTGCACGTGAAAGATATCGTAAGGGTCTTGGTAGAAAGTAGGTGGTTTTAGGGCAACAGGAACCCTTAAATCCAAACTTGTTTTTCCCCCAGAATTAACCTCCCAAATTTTCATTTCAACATTTCTATCCACCAACATCAAGTGCTCAAGCTCCAAGACCTCTAGCATACCATTCACCCTATAAGATTTACCCAAGTCCATAAATTATGGCTGACTCAAAATTGACTTGGGTATAATGATTTCCAAATCAAAATCAATCCCTTTAGGGTGTGGTTGAGGAATGGGGCTATTGATTGAATCTTATAGTAAATGAGGATTCGAATCCTCCAAGTTAGCCCTAATCGAATCCAAATCTTCAATAATTGGGTTATCAAATGGTTCGTAGATTCCTCAAGCCCATTTGTCTCACTAAAATCATCTTCCTTAAGTTCAAGTGAGACTTCACCAAAAGATTCTTCACCCTCAGAGTCAAAGAATTCATGACCCTCATTTATATATGTCTCAAAATCGCATGTCATTTCCTGGTTCAAAGAGATTTATTTTTCCTCTCTCCCTCGCTCAAGGATCTCAGGTGAATTAATCGGTTCATCCTTAATAGGTTGCTCTAGCCCAACCTGGTCATCCCCGATTTTAGAAAATGCATCCCCCTTGACAAGAGTTTGAGCGGGCTCAGACATTGGCTCTCCTGAAGGAGGTTCATCTTGAGAATCATCCCAAGATTTGACTAGGGAAACCATAAATTTCATCCTTAATCTCAACAATTTCCCATGTAGAAACTTACCCAGGCCCCTATCCCTAACATTTTGGAACAAATCCAATAGAGAACTATTAAGTTCATCAATCATTTTGATCATAGGCTCCAATGCTTTAGTGCATGGTGTTGGCTGAGCTTCTAAAGATTGTATAGTGTTCCTCAAATTAGCCAACACCCTAACCTGAATTTGGTTCACCTGATGTGAATGGTTCGGTTTAGGTTTGGGTGAGTTTGGGTTAAATCTAGGGGAGTCAAGATATTGAGGTTCTCGAGTCCCTCCCTGATAGTAGGTCGTTTCAGGTTGTTTAAAGGATGGTGGCAACCTGTATTCAGTGGAATACTGGGGAGGGTAGGTGTTATAATCATTATATCCTTCCTGATTGTAGATCGGGTTGATTTGATCATCAAAGGATGGAGATCTATAATCATTGTAGCTCTGGAAAGGATAGTAATCATAAGCTTGTTGTCCAGGGTTAGGCCCTGGACATTGAGGTCCAAATTCATATCCCTAATCAAAGTTATCCCAGCTAGTGGATGGGCAATTATAAGTCAAGTTGGGATAGTAATCATCTTGGGTATAAGTGGTGGTAGGAGGGTAGGATGGGAAATGCATGTAAGATGTGGAAGGATACATGGTAGAATAGGAGGGAAATCAGAAAAGAGAAAGGAACCCTGCAATACAAGTAATCAACCCTATCCTTAGGTGGGTTAGCCTAAAGACCTACAGGCTCCCTAGACCCGTCTTGAGTTTATAAACGATTTGGTCTACTTTTATCCGGTCAATCCAACCAGTTAGAAGGAGGGACTGGAGAGAAGGTTCTTCCTTTGGCTTGCGCCTCCGGTTCCTAGTGTACCCCCCAGCCGCGCTTGTTTGATGCTACTCCCCTAGCTGGACATCAAATGGACCAGCAGAAGCATATTAATCGAAAAAAATCTCAGTCAGAGCCCCGAAGAGCGAATCAATCCTTAAGGCCAACGTCTATTCAGTTTTAATTAGTCTTGGGATGATTGTGTTCTTGGAATGTGATGGGCCCTTTAGATGGTTTGTGCCCTTAATGATTAATTCAAATGTGTGTGCATGCACAACTAGGGTTTGCAAACAAGGTTATTTGATGATGTGTCTTTTAGGGTTTAACCTTATTTAGTAGCTTTTAGGGTTTAATCTTAAGTGTATTCAATCAAGTTCAGGAGAACACTCCAAGTTTTGAAAGCATTGGTGATGGTATATTCTTTTAGAAATCAGAAAAAATGTGGAGTGCCTGGTTTAGCCCTAAAAATCAACCCTAAGAGGCAAGCTACTTGATGGATTAGTTTTAAATTGAGTGGTGTGGCCCAAACAGCTCAATCAATTAGCCTATTGCACCGCTTAGTTAAGGCACACAAGAATGTTTAACCTATTCAGATTTCTACTCACTTATGTGTATTGAGTTGAAGTGTACTGGGTCCACAAGTCAAATTTCTATTAAGTGGTAGAATCAAAGTGATTGTGTGCCTTAAGATAAGAAGTTGTGGGTGTTACGTGTGTAGCTTTTAGTTAAATCCCACAAGAGAAGAATACTTTTTTATTTTTTTTATATATGCAAGTGGGTGAGATGAGTGGAGTGACAATCAAACAACCAAAATCTACCCTAGGATTTATGCAAGCACCTAAGTTGATTTGGGTTTGAGTTATTAAGTTATGGAATGAAAACTAGGGTAGGGGTGGTGGGGATAAACTTACAAAACTCTTTAACCGGACTTTACTCCAATCTATTCACTTTGGCTTGCCTTGGAAGGGTACCTGTAATCATAGAAAGAAAGTAGCAAAGTAAGCTAAAAACTTAAGGTGGAAAAACGCGAGAAAAACCAAAGAGCGTTGCCTCCCCGGCAACGGTGCCAAAATGATTGTCGGATTCGCATGTGGAAAGGATTGGATTTTGGAAAACCCATCGTCGTAGTTCAATTCATGAGAAAATCTGTCGATCAGATAAAATTTATAATCGAAACTCGAAAAGTGAGTCCCGAGTTGAACACGGGGAGGCGAATGTTTGGTTTTGAAAGATACATGTTTCACTTTTATTTGTTTTTATCATTTTTGTCTTTTCTAATTTTTTTGGTATTTTTAGCAAGCAAGAGATTAGGTCGATGAATTCTTATCTAACTAATCTACTTGCAAAATATAAAGAGAGAGACCGAGAGAGAGAGAAACAATCATGTATTTTTATAATCAAATGTTTATTACAATTAGGAAAATGGGAAATCTATACTACGAAAGCAATAAAGATAGAGATAGGTGAGAGAAATCCCCTATGACGGTCGCTTGGAGGACGACTCGCTCTGACGTCACCTGGAGGAAGGTGGTGAGGAGCGAGACGAACGAGGATGGAGTCGGAGGACGGAGGGCGAGGCAGGACGACGTCGCAGTGAGGATCTTCTTCTCGAAGGTAGGTGAGAAGATGGCCACAGGATGCTCCACGAAGAGGGATGAGAGGTGGGAAAAATATTTTATTTCTACTCTAGAGGAGAATCCAGGGCTTGGGACAAGCTCTCTCTAGAGCCTTGGAGGTAGTGAGAGGAAGAAAGGAAGAGATGAAGAAGGGGAGGTGTAGGGGTCCTTTTATAGTGAAGGGAAGGACAATTCGTGTAGAGGGCATTTAGTGACATCAAAGGCGTCGTTGTAGATCCGCACCGGCAAATCCCCCAAACGTCACTAAAGCTTGCGTGCTCTTCATTTCCTTTACTGGCGCATGCATAGCGCAGGTCAATAGTGACAGCTACAAGCGTCACTAAAGGCTTGCACAACTGTCGCTGAAGGTCCGTGCCAACTCACACACTCGCCCGCGCGCACGTGGGATCTCGTGTGGAGATGTGCGTCGACGCCCGCGCGATCACCTTCGCTGGATCGGCTATCATCTGTGCATCCATGTATCCGCATCTCGGCCACTCATGCATGATCGGGCAGTCGAAATCAAGCACACCTCACTGCAGGCTAGATTGGAGGCACGACGCAATTCGATCCCGTGCCTCTTGCTTGCAAACTACGTGTGCTACCGTTGAGGTAAGAGAGCGTTTGAGTCACGAAGATAGCGTGGGAGTTGAAAGCGCAAAGGCATCTCAACCGTTGGATCTTGATCCAATGGTTGTGGTGAGAGATCTATGATGATGAGGGGGCTCCAGTTGCCTTTTGATGGCCGATGTTGGGTAGCCTGGATGGTGCCATGTGGAGCCATCTGGGCCATCCGTCTTCTTCTTTTTGTAGAGGATGCTACGGAGCTCTGATCGAGATGATTCCTGTGTTACCGGACTACTATCGTTGCTCCTAATCTATCTGTACGATTGGATTTTTCATCTGAAGCCTGTAAGGATGTCGCACTGCCCTCCTTGCTGTTGATTTTCCTCAGACTTCATATGATGCTACGAGACTCCGATCATCGTCCTAATCAGATCTGTACGGTCCGATCGTCCATCTGAGGCCTTGAAATAAATCCTCTTCTCTCCTGACCATAAAAAGGACCTAATTAACCAAAAATATATACAGCTACTCTAAATGCAGAATGATGCATGCTATGCAATATTTATAACATGAAATGCAAATCTAAGCCTCGGAACATGCATGATTAGGCATTTTAACCTAAATAGATGTGTTTATATCATTCCCCCACCCGTTTTTCTTCTTCTTCCCATCTTCTTTCTCCTCTCTTCCAATTGACCCTTCTAGAACTCACACCACCAACAGCTCCTTTCCCCTTCCTCTCCATTGCCCTCTCCTTCTCCTTCTTGACCCTTCCCGACCCCCCTCCTCGCACCTATAAGAGGGGATGGGTGCCTCCCCATTCCTCCACCACCAATAAAATCATCTTCACCCCCTCCTCCACCCCTACGACCACCCTCCTCAGCCCACTCTTCCTTTTCCTTCCTTTCCTCACCCCTTTGACACCTATGACACACCACCACCATTAGCCACCACACAACAACACTGGTCTACTACCATCACCACTCACGACAACCAAGGCACCACGGCCACCACTGATCACAGACCTCACCATTTCCCTTTTCCTTCTTCTCCCTTCCTTTCCTTCATTCTTTCCTTCCCTTTCTCCCCCTGTTTTCTCCTTTTTTTCCCTTTGTTTCCTTCTTCCTTTACGCAAAACACTCACACAGGCATACAATGTATAACACATGCACCGAAACACACAATCATACATAAGTATTAAATATACAGTATCTCATATGATATATTATAGGGTAAAATGTGGCTACTCCCAAGGGGGAGCTAATTGACTACCACCAACGCTTTTATGTTCATCTACTTAATATAAGTAAGAATAAGAATTGTATAGAGCTTCAACTTGATCGAACAATCACATCTCCATCAACAATGCCAAATTTTCAATGGTCAAAATAGTGCAAAGAATCAGCCCCCCTTGATGAAGGGGTTAAAGGTCTTCCATTCAAATAAAATTTGAAACACATTTTTCTTGTATTGATTAATTTCAATCTCCAAAGTTTCATGGTGATATGTACTCAATAAATGTAGTTAAAAGCATTGGGGGTAGCCAATTGGCTCACCCCTCAAGATAGCCACATTTTACCCTATATATATAAGTTAGTCTATCTATCACATTTCATGATAAATTTTGGGGATCTCAATATCTTAATATAGCTAATAATTGTATAAAATTTAAACTCAATCGGGCATTCTATCCTCTCCATCAACAATGCCAAATTTTAATGGCCAAAATAGTGCAAAAAATCGGCCCCACTTGATGAAGGGGTTAACGGCTGTTATGACCTAAGCCTGCACCCAAGTAAAGGCCTGAGTTGATTTCGTAAACTTTCAAGATCTGATCATCCAACATATAAACATAAAATAACATTCACGTGCACATTATATCACATCATATATATCACAATAAAAGAAGCAACAATTGAATTGAATGGTACAAAAAGAAATCAGTTATAGCCATCATCATTTAGAAGTATAGAACTAGAGAAGAAAAACTAAAAGTACTACTAAAGAAAATTGAAACACCACAACAACTACCACGACTGTGTTGTCCTCGAATCGGCACCGTCAGCTCTTGTAGCTGCAGAATTCGATTGTAACTAGCTAAGACATGAGTACAGAGTCAATGGGTAACGTCAACAAAAGCTAAGAAAATAGTAGAAATGGAAAATAAAAATAGGAAATAAGGTAGCTACGAAAAATAAGAAAAGTGGTCACCATTCTCAACTATTTTGATTTCCCATTTTTCAATTCCATTTATCTATGCCTTCCTATGTTAACCTGTCCAAATCAATCCCCTCAAAAGGCTCAAGAAGATCTCGTTGTGGTATCCTAAATAGTAGAGTTGATATAGTACACCCTCTTGGTTGAGAGGATGGCCTGCACCCACCATACTACCTAATTAATTGCCCTAGGGTCCTAGACTAGGTGAAGTGGTGACTATGACTTATGTGAATGCTTGTAGGGAGTTACCTTGCACCATCACATAACCAGTCATCTCCACTACAAGGAACGAAAGTAAATAGTACAAACTCCTCGCAACAATATATAACACGTACTAGTTGCACCTAGCTACCCAGTTAGCTAAATAGCCTAACTAAAAGTCACTGGGGGGCTAGCTTACTCCATGAGCCAGTCTCTAGCTCTAAACAGGTATAGCCGATTGCACCGTTAATACCACGAATACTCGACCGTGCCGTTGATACCAGGCATGAGACTGATTTTCAAATTGTCCTCACAAGTTCAAGCTCACCAACTAGTTTCCATCCATGTATTCATCATTTGTTTTATTTTGAGTGTAGTGGATAATTCTTATCCGTTAGTTATTTCCATCTTTTCATGATTTCATAGTAATTTCATGCGTTAGTAGATCATGTTTCTTCAGGCTCCCTTGACCTCTCTCTAATGCGCCTCCTCTCTAATGCCTCTCTCCTTCAACATCAAGTTTCCAATGACCTGGCAAGACTAAACTCGAATGACGACCTCATCTCCATGCTCACCCTCCAAGCACCTACCAAGAGAAGCCCTATACTACAAGAAAATCACTATTGGTGACCTTTAATTTGCAATGGTCTCGAAACCGTCGCAAATAGTAACTAATTCGTGACAGTTATGTATTGGAATGTTGAAATACTTGAGCTGGAAGCATTCATCGTGATACACAGGCGTATTTTGTTACAAATTTTGCGAAGGTTAACTAGAACCCATAACCAAACACTACTAGAATAGGTGCAATTTGCGACGGTTTCCTAACCATTGCCAAATGTGGTTATTTGCAATGGTTATTCATGTAACTGTTGTCTAAACTGTGATGGAAACCCGTGCTCCCTATGGCTCGAGGACTGAATATCTTGAAATCAACGACCATTACGAAATAGTTCCCATTTGTAATTGGCGACGGTTATGACGGTACCATCGCTAATCTTCTAATTTAATTAATTTTATAATACATTTTGGCGATTGTTTTTTTGAAACAGCTGCCAAATGTGTATTATTAGGGCACTCCTTGCCCACATAACGACTTATCTCCCCCCTTGGTCATCTCCATCACCAACACAACTCCTTGCCTGGTCCTCCTTGCCAATGACCTCCTCCTCCTCGCTACCGCACCTCTGCCTCACCCTCACCCTTGAGGTATCACCTTCTCCTCCTCCTCCACCTCCCCCTCCGATACCATCCTCCAAGCCACCACCCCCCTTTGATCCTCCTCTGCATCCCCGACCTCCTCCCCACCACCCCCCTTTGCCCCTATGACCTCCACCTCCCCATCAACCCCCTCCGCCACCCTGTCCTCCTCCTCCAACTCCTCACCACCCCCCTCCGGCCCCCCTGTCGACCTCCTCCACCTCCCCATGAGCCCCCTCTACCCCTCTGTCCTCCTCCTCCCCCTGTCCTTCTTCACCCCCTTGTCAACCTCAAACTCCCCCCCCCCCCCACCTCGTGTCCTCCTCCTCCACCTCCCGACCACCACCCCCCTCAGCCCCCCCTCCTGTCCTCCTCCTCCAACTCCCAACCACCCACTTCCTCCCCCCCTGTTGTCCTCCTTCACCTCCCCACCACCCCCCTCCACCCATTACATTTTTTTTCAATTTTAATTAAATGTATTAGTTAGAAATAAATACATTTAATTAAATGTATTAGAGTAGATATGAGATTAGATATAGCTAGTTGTGATTGATGATTTTGCTTTTCAAATTACAAGCTGTTTGAGATAGTGACTCAGAGCCTTTGGAGGTAACATTTAAATTTATTAAGTTATATTTTTTATATTTTAGGATCATGTTAGATGTGGGGTGTTCCCACATATTACATTTTGTTGAATTAATGGTAGGGTGTGCCCACTAGTATGTATTTTGAATATAATTTTAGGATTTTATTAGATGTGGGGTGTACCCACATTCTGTATTTTAATGGAATGAATGGCGAGGTGTGCTTGCGAATATATCTTCTTATGCATTTCTCAAATTTTTTAATTACATTTTTAATGTGGGTTGTCCCCATTCCTATTTCTACATGTGCTGTTATATTTTGAAATGTAGGTTTCTGGGAAAAATTAATATTGTAAGAGGAAATTTTGCCAAAATTGTTTTAAAATTCATCAATGTTCAATATATTGGTTGCTTGATGGTTTATTGGGTTATGGTTAGGTTATATTAGGATTTGGGTAGGATGATGCATAGGATTGAGATGGAGTTGGGTGATGGGTGGGATGTTGGGTTTTGGCTTAAGGCTAGGTTTGGGTTGAACGATGTTTGGTTTGTTTTGGGTTGGGCTAGGTGATTGCGTAGCAATCATAGAACTTAAAAACCTAAATTAAGTTAGAACTTAACATAATTGTAGTGTAATTCATGCATAAATGGCATACATTGCATCTTTCTTGCTTTACTTAGATATTCATGAAATAATGTTATAATGTACTGATTAGTGCAATATTTGGGATTGTAGGCAATAAGAAGCTCAGGAGATGGCCTGAAGCTGGATCTGAAGAAGGGAAGAAGCTAGAGCTGTAGCAAACCTGGAGCAGAAGCCCTAGAATAAAAATGAAGACATAATATAGGGATGAGGTATACTACCATACTAGTAGAATTTTAATGTAGGAATAAATTGTGAAGAACATAGGACCTTTGCTAGCCTTAGGATAGCCCTAGAGACCTTCCTAAACCCTAGCCATGCTTAGATTAGGTCACCTTAGCCTAGGATACCTCCAAACCCTTATTCCAGCCCATATCTGGATGTCCAAGTAGGTTGCTGGACGTCCAGGACCCTTAGACACCACTCGCAGACCTAGAACCTAATTTTGCCAGAAAATTAGGTGTCCAAACAAGGTGTCGGACGTATAATTTTTGCAGAATTCCAAGACAGAACCTCAAATCCACTATGACTCAACTTCTAAGTTTTGGACTTCTGATTTTGAAGTATAAGTCGTCTGATTGCTAAATCAAACCTCTGGAACCCTTCTTTAGTTGCTGATTTTGAAATCAAGCTTAGATCTTGATTTTCTAAGCCCCTAAATCCAATTCTACACCCTAGAAAACCTAAATTAAGGTGCCCTAAGCCTAGTACACTACCCTAAGACCTTCCTAAGAACCTAATTAGCTTCTTACTAAACCTAATTGACTTGGATCTAAGTCAATTACACTTCACCTAGTCAATTGGATTCATAGAGTCCAATTGGGCTCAAACCTCAACCAACACAAGTCTAATTGGACTCAGTGAGAGTCCAATTGACTCAAGCTTGACCTAATTGGGTACTCTCTCTCCTAATTACACACACATTGACCCAATTAAACTTGGATAAGTTTAATTGGATCAATCACTTAATAATAGGTTACACATATACCTATTTCTAGACACCTTAATTCAACCAACCTAGCCATGGACCTAGGTGGTCCATTTGACCACCTATTAATGCACGCACACACCCACATATTCATGCACACACACACACCCACACACACCCCTAGCTACCACTCTAGAGAAGTCTCTAGAATGGCTAGACATGGTCATTCTTAGATCCACAAAAAGTGGATCTAAGAAGACAAAAAATAGCCTCTTGGTCGGCCACCATAGAGAAGTCTAGAAACTTCTCTTAAGAGGACCTTGGCCATCCAAGAGTCTGTATAAGACTCTCCTTGGATGGCCAAGAGACGCCATTTAGATCTTGGATGTCACCTCCATCTCCAACACCATTGGCGAGCTCCTCCACCTTCAAGCACTCGCACCCTCAAGTCCAAGATCCAAGAAACTCCACCACCTTCATAAGAGGCCGACCACCTTGGCCATTCCTCTTTCCCTTCCCACCACCTCAGGCCACACAGCCATTGGAGACCACCTCCAACGCCTGTTTTTTGTTAGCTAGTTCTTCATAGTTTAAATTTCTGCATTATTTTCTACTAGTAATAGTAGTATCCACATTCCTGCAATTGCATGCATATCTACCCTAGATCAATGTATGGACAACTTTTCTATTAGAAATAGTTTTTTCAATCATTCATGTACAAGATTTCCTCTACATTGGATTCTAATGACATTATTTATGATGAAATAAAATCACCTGTTGCCTGATATCTGAGTGATTTATTTATATTGCAACAAAATGTCGATCCCTAAAAGCATAAATGACCTTGTGATTGATGCATTTTCTGTTAACAACCATCGTAAAGTAAGAATCGTGCACACAAGTACCCACACTTTCACTTTTATAGTTTATTTGATGCACACGCACGTAGTAAGGGTTAACAACACGACTGGCGTAACTTACATTCGCAGGCTTGAAATCGGCATCCAATTTTATGCAAGTATAAATCGAAATCAATTTTGCTTCTTAAATGCCTCCCTAAGATCGACTGGGACTCATCGTCTCATATTAATTTTTATTTGAGGCAGATTTTGTGACTATACTATGATGGTTTCTGAATCAAATACACAATTTACAACCACAGCACTAGGGTCTAGGGATTGGGTTAGGTTAGGGTCTAGGGATTGTACTGGGCGAGGGTTAGGGTAATTGGGTTGGGTTTAGGGATTGAGTTGTGGTAGGTTTAAGTTGAATGGGTTGGGTTGGGGTTCAGGAATTAGGTTGTCGTAGCTTTAAGTTGATTAGGTTGTGTTAGGGTTTAGGAATTGGGTTGTCGTAGGTTTAAGTTGATTGGGTTGTGTTTGGGTTTAGGATTAGGGTTGTGATAGATTTTAGTCCATTGGGTTCTGTTGGGGTTTAGGAATGGGCTGGGTTGGTTATGGTTTTAGTGATTTATTTAAATTTGTAATTAAAACATAACTTATTATAATAGTTAGATATACACACTTGCACAAATTTAAATGCACATGAGGCCAAACACTAGGCATTCTAACCCCTAGGTTAAAAGTTATGGAGTCAAATTATGGCAAAATACTTGTTTGTTGACACTTATGGTCATGTTATGTGGACAATGTAGAGTATGTGTATACCTCACTTACATGCACAAAGTTTTGTCTTTATAGCATGCCATAAGAGTCGTCGTCCTTAGTTCAGAAAAGTTCTGAACTAAGGGGGGTCCTTGAAGATTTGATCACAACTTAGGGTTACTTGTTACATGGAAGTTATGTATGGAGGAATTTTGGTAGTATCTTTTTGCTCTTCTCCGGTATACTAACTGATCTTAACTACGTTCCTAAAGCACCCTTAAATGGGAGTTATTGGCAATGTAGTTAAGGTTAATCTTGGGGGGTATACTAGAGAAGTGCAAGGAGATGCTGCCGAAATTTCTCCAGACACCGTTTACATGTAACGAGTAACGTTGTGATCAAATCTTCAAGGATGAGCTATCAAGTGAAAACCTTCATTAAAATTAACACACATCATCCCTACATTCATTTCTAAATTGGTCATGGTTTACTATAAATTGTAGGTTACCATGGAGAAGTCATGGATTGGTTTGAGGACCTTGAATTACACCCAAGATAAGAGTGGAGTCCTTTCATTTTTAGATTGGGCCTTCCATGAGGATAGGAACAATATAGACAAGAAGAACATCTAGAGAAGATATTTTGTCTGTGTAGGAAGTTTTTGAATGGATTAATTTATGATAGAAACACTATGTTTGAGCACATGATCTATAATGGTTGGTGGCAGCATTACACTAAGTGGACAACACATGGAGAAAAACCAACTGAGGAAGTCACAGGGAATGCAATGAAAGTTGATGGATCCGATGATGATATCGAAGGGAATCAAATTGATGAGATGAGAGTGGGTGACGCTGATTGGAAACGAGGAAGAAACATTAAGAGGCTGTAATCAGTTGTATGAAGCAATGAAGGCTACAGAAGAACCAATTGCACTCGGAATTAGTTCCATGACTTGGTTATCATTCCTGTTAAAGTTATTTAAGATGAAAGTTATGAATAGAGCAACGATGAAATTAATGTCAAAGGTACTTGATTTCATTTGGGGGTTGTTGAATACTCTCAGTGGTTTTCCTGAGTCATGGTAGGAAGTGAAGAAGCAAATTCGAGGGCTAGGTTTGAATTGTGAGAAGATTCATGCATATTTGAATGATTGTGTTTTATAGAGAAAAGAGTACACAAGGTTGAGTTCCTGCCCAGACTATGGCAAGGAAAGAAAGGTTCTTCGATACTTTCCGTTGATTCCAAGGCTGCAGTGACTATTTATGTCAAGTAAAATAGCAACGTGGATGATAAACGCATTCTTATGCATTAAAACAAACCTAGCTCTAAGGATTTTACTCCGCAAATGGATTTTTAGGCATAAATTAGGTTAGGCATGCATTGCATTTTTTATTATCTTTTTAATATGTTTTTGTGAGTGCTAGGGATGTACAGATATACAGATCCCTAAAACCCTAGCACTCAAGAAGGCAAATGGTGAAGGAGAAGCTCAGACTAGCTGGAACTCAGCTTGATCCAGCTCACCACAGCTGGAACCTAGCTCACTTGAACTAGGGTTAGCTCATCTCAGCTCCATTCAGCTAATCTCAGACGAATGGCAACTCAAGAGAGTTCATCTTAGCTCACCGTAGCTCAAGTCAGCTCAGATCCAGCTCAACTTAGCTGAGTCTAGCTCATCTCAGCTCCCACTAGTCCACAGGGAGCTCTAGCTAGCTCAGCTGAGTTGACAGGAGTTCACCCCAGCTCAGACCCAGCTACATTCAGCTCCACTTAACTCCAACCAACTGAAGAAGAACTCATCTCTGCTCAGGAAGCTCAAGTCCAGCTCCCGGGGATTCAGCTTAGCTCAACTCAGTTGAGCTAAGTTACCTTAGCTGTCTCAACTAGCTTGATCCTCCCCGGGAGCACCAGACCTAGCTCACCTCAGCTCATCATGGTAGAAGCTAGCTCACTTTAGCTTGGCTTAGCAACTAGCAAAGAACTAGCAAGCTAAGCCAGCTAGAGTAGCCCCATGCCAGCCTCTTCAGCAGCAGCCAGCTCCAGTTTCAGCTCCAGACTTCTCATCCTCAGCTCCTCCCTCCAAACTCTAGCTCCAACACCTCTTCCTCTACTCCTCCTTTAGCTAAGCTAGCTTAGCTTAGCTTAGCTTAGCTTAGGTAGCAACCAGCTCCTTGGCCATCCACCACCTTCAAATTCAACCCTAGCTAGCTCCACCAACTTAAGCCTACCTAAGCTAGCTACCCTACTCAAGTTGGCGCCACCTCCTAGCCACCCCTTCACCCCATTATCACCACCAAAAGGCACCAATTTTGGTGCCAAAACCTAACCCTAGCTACCCCTCTTTTTGGCGCCAACATACACCCCCACATCCACCATACACCTAACCCTACAACCCATCCTAGCCATCCACCTACCCCTCCTTCTAGAACACTTCTTGGCGCCAACTTAGACCCCCTTCTAGAAGCCATTTTGATGCCAACATCAAGGGGTGTCAACACCCATAACCACCCCCTAGGTGTCCCTTAAGGTGGCACCAATTGATCTTGGCCACTGGATCCTTAACCACCTCCATCTCTTCATCTTAGCCCTCCATTCCAAGAGTCACCTTAGCCCCCTTCCTATTCTATAAAAACCCACCACCTACCACCATTTGGGGGCATCCTCCATTAGTGTATTTTTCTACCTATACCACCTATACCTACGGCCAAGAAGAAGGAGTAGAGAAGGAGATTAAAGGGGCACATCACCAGCCCTTTTGGTGCCTTCTTCTTCCCACTCTCTTCAACTTGGGCCACGCCAAGAAGGAGGACTCTTCCACTTCAAGGAGGATGGCCAGGCAAGGAGAAGGACCTAGGGTGGACGTCCACCCTTGGAGAGAAGCTTAGGGCACGCCCCCTTATGGCTTGCCTTGGAGGACATCACCTTGGCGGAGCACAGCAAGGAAGGAGTTGGAAGACTCTTTTCAAGATTGGGAGCTACCAACCTTGGAGCAAGAAGCCCTCTTCTTCACCATCTATTTAGAGGATTTGTGTTTGCTTTTCTTATTTGCAATTTTCTAGTAGTAGAAGCATTCCTCTACTAGGCCTTTTTGTAAAACACTTTTTCATTTATCTAGTTGCCTTATTTGCAATTTCTTATTTGCATTTCTACTTGCTTTGTTTTTAGCATTCTTCACTCCCTCTCCCTAATTATTCTAGGCCTCCACTTGCCTAGAGTGAGCTTAGGGAGAGGTTCTACTTGCCACTTTAGAAGTAGTTTATTAAATTTAAAGTGTAAATCACCTTCCCACCACCATTTTGCATGTTGTCTTAATTCAAAAACAAAAAAAATGATATATTGAAAAATACCAAAAAGAAAGTTGAGATTTGTATTCCAAGCAAGAGAATCAATTTTGCAAACACTTGGCCTCCTTGGACGACCCTAGATACTCCCCTATCTAGGAATATAAATTTAAGAGTTGATTAGTGTTGCACGTTACAACGACGTATTTAACAAACCGCGTGAAATCGCTATCACTTTTTGGCACCGTTGCTGGGGAGGCACGGCTTTGCATTAGTTAATTTTCTCTTGCTTGAAGTGGATCTCATCCCCTTCTCTTTCTTTCTTTTGTGTGTGCAGGAATTACAGCGGGAAGGCGGGAATTTGGAAGCGAGAGCTCAAAGATCCTTTTCTTCCCGTGAAATTCAGGTTGGTTCCCCTTTCTTGTCACATTTAGGCTAAAAGACTACCAACATGGTAGAGTGCCCCCACGAGTTACAGGGTTTCCCCCACCTGGCCTCTCTTGTCACTGATGATCCAGGTAGACCAAAATAGAGACTTGACCTCTTACGTCTACCAGTTTTAGATTAAGAGCAAGGTGCTTATGATTTCACTTGAACTTTTAAGATGTTTTTGTGTAAAGCGACCTAATTTGAAGATTGGTTAACCCAACAAGGTGGGTCAACTTTACTTGTTTTGTCCTCTGAGAAATTTAGGTCCCTCTTTTAGTGTTCAAATGAAATTAAAAGCATGATTTTAGGGTTTGCTTGAATAGATCAATTCAATCAAGGCTTAGGCACAAATTGTTTGGGAAGATTAATTCTTGATTAAGCAAGTGTGTCTCTAGAACCCTAAACTGTAAGCCCTAATTGGCTCTAATTTCGTCCAATTCAATTTTGTCCAAATGTGGTACCTAGGGCTTCAAACAAGAAGGTGATAGCCCTAGATACCTTAAGATCTTAAGTAGGTGCACAAATCAGGGTTTGGATGTTCTCTAGAATATATCAAATCAGGCAACTTGATGATTTATCTAAGAATAGAATGCAAGTAGTCCTAATTTATTTTTCCCTTTTTTAGCTTTTCAAAATCAGGGGCTTAGAAGAGGGTGAATGGAGTTTTACCTTCCCCTGGAGTGGCTGATCTTCTTTTAATGAGTCCCTGAAATAGATCACAATCAAAAGAGATAGAGCAAGCTAGTACCAGGTCTGATATTGCAATTAAGAGATCTAAATTGCGCGTTACTCCCCGATAACGATGCCAAAATGTTCGTCACTCTAAAATGGGTTTTAAAATCGTCGCATTGCAGTATAGATCGAATCAGTGAGAAAACATATAATTTATTACTCGAATTTAAAGTATGAGGTCGAACACAATGAGCAATATGGCAATTTAAAAATCAAGATCACAATTTGAATCAAAGATATAAGAGATTGCAACAATAATAATGTCAAGTATAAATGTGCAAAAAGAATGGAGTAAAATGATGATTTGAATCACCAATTACTCCTCACAATAATATCAACTAAATCAACAATATCAATCAAGGAAATAAAGCCTCAAATGTATGCAATCAGATGACAGAGGCTTGTATTAGACAGCTTAGACAGCAGGTTGCTACAATGCTTCCAAGGGATTCAAGGGTATCTTCCTTCTCTCTTCTTTACTTTTGTCTCAGCTGCTCACCTTCTCTTCACCTTTCTTCTTCTTCAAGACTCTTTCTTTCTTCTTTGCCTTTCTGCTGCTCTTCGTCCTTCTTCACGAGCAAGGGGGAGGTTCTTTAAATGGCTAAGGGTCAACCGTAATTCCTAAGAGCAAAACCCCCCTTTGCCCCTGCGCTCTCTTCTTCTCTCTCTAGGATTTGCCCTCCCAGGGCCAATGTCAAGATAGTCAGGTTATCGGGTACACGTGCACCTGGGACCAAGGCTGCCTGCAGTGGGTAGCAGCTGAGGAGTGCGTGGCTAGGCGGGTAATCGGATGCACCAAACCCATGTGAGCAGTGTCACAGGTGAGTTGCATGGGGTGTATGGGACCTCACCCCGTGGCTAGGAGGCGAACAGCTAAAGGTAAAAAATCAATTTATGCAGGCGCAGATGCTTCTCAACTTTTGAGGTGGGACTAATCCCACCTCCCTTCCTCTGTGTGCGCTGCTGCTGATGCTTTGTGTGATTGTGGTCAAAGGTCAGTCAAAAAGCCAAATTGGCTCCTTGGTTGCACTTCTGGAGACTTTCCGCTGCGCCTGGAGCTTCGCCAAGGGCCTGCAAGTGCTGGAGCGAGGTTGAAGCTTTGCTCGAAGCTTCGCTAATGGTGGTCGAGGCAATGAAGACCTGGAAACAAGAATACGGCCTTGCAGCCAAGTTAAATAGGTTCAAGAGCTTCGTAGGGATGCGACGAATGTGATGGTGGCGCTGGCATGCTGCGAAGGTGGTCGTAGGTGGCTAGCGAAGGCGGAAATGAAGGTCTAGAGGTGGGTTCTTCGGTGAGGTGTTAGAGAGGCTAATAGAGTAGGATGGGGTTTTGAAGATGGTGGTGTGGTGAAGGTCGTGAGGTGGTTGGCGAGGTGTTTGGAGTAGTGGGATGAGCGGGGAGCCTCACCGAAGGTCCGATCAGAGCGGAGGAAGGTGAAGGTGGTCGGTTTGATGCGGCGGTCGAAATGAAGTGCGGTTGGTGTGTAAAGGAAGTAGAGGAGCTAGGGAACTTATCTAGGTGATTGGCAGACGAAGAGGGGTAGAAGCAACGTCGGTTGCGGTATGGCCAGTGCCGAAGACGAAGATGGCTCCGGTGGGTGTTGGACGATGAGGACGAAGGAGATAGGGACGTCGGCCGATACTGCGCAACACAGAGGAAGACAAGGAAGGAATATCTGCCATCGGTATTGTGGTCAAATGACGAGGAGAGGCAGGGAGAGTTGCCGGAGCTCGAGGAGCCTTTCAGCCAAATTAAGAGGGAGGAATTTAGGGTAGATCCGGTTGAAATCGAGCTTGAGAGGTTTAGTATGATCTGGAGGTCTTTTTATAGGCCTTTGGAGGGAGTTTTGAGCTTCGGAAGAAAGCTTCCCAAGCTTGGAAAGCTTCGCCGAAGATAGGATTTCTAGGATACCCTAATCTCTCATGCGTTTGCATGAGAGATTGGGAAGGTTTTAGAGTGTTGGAATTGACACAACAAGAAGGGAATTTCTTGACTAACTTCCCTTTCAAATCTGAGAGGGATTCATCAAGGAATGAAGGAGAACTTGCCAATTTTAGGTTACCGGAGTTTGTAGGAATAGGATTCATGGCGGTAGAGACCTATTTGTGAAAATGATGACAGAGTTAGGGACCTTTTTGTAAGGATTTTGAATGTTAAGGGCATATATGTGATCAGACAAAACCAAGTTGCAAACTAGGTCAAGACAATCTCAGATTAAGCTCAAATTTTGCTACAAACCTAATTTGGATTTAAGGAATCAAATGGTGAAGTTATATTTTGGTTTTGACCATGTTTGATTGGGTAATTTATGCAAAAACCTAAATTAGGGTAAATATCTGTCTAGGACTCTATTTTGGGTTAAGATAGGTTCTAATGGTCAATTTGAAGATACCAAACCCTATAGAATATTTTTCTATGATTTTTAAAGGGTTTAGGTGAATTTTATCCTGATCAGAACCTCAGTTAAGTGGGTCTATTTTTAGTGTTTCAGAAGTAATTTAATTCTCAAAATATGAGAAAACCCTTTTCTGTCTGTCTTAACCCACTTGTTAGCCTTTTAGGACCATTTAACCCTTAATTAACCCGTGAGAAAACCCATGGTTATACAGCGTTCATGATATGATGGTAAAATTACAGTTTTAACCCTATTTTCTTTTCTCTCAGAATGATTATGCAATGAATTACAGTCCTCTGGCGGTTATGTAGGAGCATTTAATGACTTAATCAGATCAAATTGAGCTAGTTATGGCTCATGATGGTGTTCCCATCACCAAATAGTTGACAATATCTACAAACCATGGTAGTTTGCAAATAGTCAAGAGAGTCTCATCAGGGAAAGAATCACAGAGTTGAGGAGTTGTAGAGTCTACAAGGATTCTGGAGAGATGATCTGCTACTACATTTTGGGCTCCATATTTGTCTTTGATTTCTAAATCAAATTCTTGCAGCAGAAGGATCCATCTGATTAATCTGGGTTTTGCATCCCTTTTAGATATCAGGTGCCTTAATGCAGTATGATCTGTGAAGATTGTGACATGAGATCCTAGTAGGTAAGGTCTAAACTTCTCTAGAGCAAACACTACGACTAGTAACTCTTTTTCTATAGTGGTGTAGTTTCTTTGAGCCTTATCCAATGTTTTGCTAGTGTAGTAAATCACAGACGGTTTCTTGTCTACCTTTTGTCCCAAGACCGCCCTGATGGCATAATCAAAGGCGTCGGTCATGATTTCGAAGGAATGATCCCAATTAGGAGGTTGTAAGATGGGTGATTGTGTAATAGCCTCCTTTAGCTGATTAAAATCCTTTAAGAAATTTGAATCAAACTTAAAGGATTGATCTTTTACCAACAAGTTGCTTAAGGGCCTCGCCACCTTAGAAAAGTCCTTAATAAATCGACAGTAAAATCCCACATGCCCAAGAAACGATCTTACTTGCTTAACCATCGAAGGTGGTGAAAGTTTGATTATAGTGTCCACCTTGGCTTTAACCACTTCAATTCTTTTTTCAGACACAACATGGCCAAGGACTATGCGCTCCTTGACCATGAAGTGACTCTTTTCCCAAGATAGAACAAGATTCACCTCAATGAATTTTTGTAAAGTCTTTTCAAGATTGATCAGACATGATTCAAAAGAGTCCCCGAACACAGAAAAGTCGTCCATGAAGATTTCCATGGAATCACCCACCATGTCTGAAAAGATTGCAAGCATGCACCTTTGAAAGGTTGCCGGTGCATTGCATAATCCAAAAGAAATTCTATGGAAGGTAAATGTTCCGTAGGGACATGTGAAGGTGGTTTTCTCTTGATCCTTGGGGTGGATAGCTACTTGATTATAACCAGAATAGCCATCCAAGAAACAGAAGAATTGTTGGCCAGCTAGTCTTTCCAGGATTTGACCAATGAAGGGAAGTGGAAAGTGGTCTTTCTTGGTTGCACTATTCAGCTTCCTATAGTCAATACAGACTCTCTAAGAGGAAGCTATGCGAGTTGGAATCAATTCCCCATTATCATTAGTAATCACAGTCAACCCAGCTTTCTTAGGAACCACTTGTACAAGACTGATCCACGGGCTATCAGAGATTGGGTAGATCATTCCCATGTCTAACCACTTGATTATTTCCTTTTTCATTACATCCCGCATGTTAGGATTCAACCGTCTCTGCATTTCTCGGGTAGGTCTCAATCCGTTCTCAGTATAGATTCTGTGGGTGCAATAAGTGGGACTGATTCCCTTCAGATCATCTAATGTCCAACCATTTTCTCTACTATTTCTTCCCAACACTTGAATCAATTGCTTTTCTTGAGTTTGGGTTAGATGAGAGTTAATGATTAAAGGGTAAGTCTGCTCAGATCCCAAGAAAACATATTTTAGATGATCTGGAAGAGGTTTAAGTTCAGGTTTGGGTCCTTGGGATAAAGGGTCCAGTGGTGGATCATAGTTACCCTCAAGAGGCCTTGGAATCAAGTCAGTGATTAATGGGCTGGTCTCTTGATTGGTTTGGGTGTCAAGGCCTGTAGGAGCAAATTGGGTTATTCCTAATTCCATACAATATTCAACGGTATTGTCCTCAAAATCTTCTATCATTCCACAATCCTCAAATTGTTTGATGGCCTTAGAGATGTTAATCTTAGTTTTCTTATCCCTGAATGTGATTTCCATATAGCTAGATTCACAATCAATATTTGCCTTAGCAGTAGCTAAAAATGATCTTCCTAGAATTATCAGGGTGTTTTTCAAGTTCTCTAGTACCTCCACATCAAGGACTAGGAAATCCACAAGGAAATAAAAATCACTAACCTTGAAAACTATATCCTCAACAATCCCCCATGGTGTGGTCATAGATCGATCAGCTAGTTGTAATGTGACCTCAGTAGGTTTTAACACTCCAAAGTTAAATTTTTCATATAACATAGTGGGGATTAAATTTATAGGGGCACCTAAATCCAACAAAACCCTATCAAAAGTAGTATCTCCAATAACACATGAGATCAGAGGGGCTCCTGGATCTTTCTGTTTTCGGGGTAGGTTTCTAAGGATAATCTCACTAGCTTGTTCAAATAACACTACCCTTTTAGTTGATTTGGCCTGGCGTTTAGGTGTGCACATTTCCTTTAAAAATTTCGCATATGCTAGGATATTCTCAATAGCTTCAAGGAGTGGTATGTTCACCTGGACTTGTTTAAAAATATCAAGCCACTCCTCAGATGGATTGGTTTTCTTTTTCATAGGTTTGTTCAAGGCTTCAGGAAAGGGAGCTTGAGAGAAATCATGAGTGTTTGGGTCCTAATCCTTGTCTTCTTGATCTCCTAGGTCAAATTCGGGCTCCTCAAGATCTTGTTTAGATTTAAATTTAGAAGGGTAAGGATCTTGGATCTGTCTCCCACTTCTCAAGGTTACCACACCAGCAAAAGGTTGAGGTGGGTTCTACAAAATAGGTGGAGCCTGATTAGGGTTAGCATTAACAAAGCCTGGTGGGTGCTGGGCCGAGATTAGGTAGGTAAGGAAAACGCGCTCGAGCCGTCCAATCTCACGATCAGACAGCTGAGGATCAGGTGCTAAAAAGAGCCTTACGAGTGCACACACGAAGATATTGTTGCAGTAGGCGCACGAGGAGGGAAAGGGGTCGTCAGATTGTGATCCAAGGGACGTGGGTGCTCCACATATCGCCACCAGGTTGAATTCGCATGTAGAGGGCAAATTTGAAGGTTTTTTGAGACCAAAGCTGATTTGTTGATCTCCCAATCAACGGATCTGATCAAACAAGAGTTGTTGCACGAGATAAAGGGGTTAAATACCCTTTTTGCCCTCCACAAAAGCTATAAAAGAAGGACTAGGGCCCCCCAGTTGAAGCATCTGTCTCTCTTCCATCAACTCCAGACATCTTGCACCTTCTCTGCAACTCTCCGTCCCTCTGCAACTCCGCTCCGACCTTCGTCCCGATGCTCTGAATTTGAGGTGCTACCACATCTCGCACAAGCATCCCACAAGCAGCGTCATTTCTCTGCCAGTTTCTTCTCTCTCTCTTTATCTCTCTTTCTCTCTATCTATCTATTTCTATTTAGCATAGCAATTTCTACTATGAAAGACCCTTTATCAATGCAATGAAATTTGATCTTATGAATATCTGATGTCTCTTTATACATATATACATATATAAATACCTATTAGAACTAATTTTATTGAAAAACTTCTGTTAAAATCGAGATTGTCTCCCTATGAACGACCCGATACTCACCAGAGTTTTATAAATTTATTTATCGATGTGTTTTCATGATATACAACTAATTGACCTTTAAAAAATGAATTACGCGCTAAACACCTATCAAGAAAGAAAATCATCAATCCTGTAGAGGAAGATAGAGGCCCATGAAGCTGGGGCTACTCAGGATTTGGCTTATCAAATTTAGTTGTTAAACAAAAATTTTGATAGGCTTTTAGCAAACCCTGGCATGAACCCCCAAGCAGCCTCTATCTTTCAGGCTTCAAGTGAATGCTACATTTGCCAAAGCACTACGCATGCCACTACGGAGTACCACTTGGCAAATCAATTCCCTGAGTTGATTCAGGCCGACCTAAATGTTGCCCAAGGTTTCTGACCATCCCTTCATAATAACCCTTATTCCAATACTTATAATTCGAGGTGGCAGAACCATCCAAACTTTTCATGGAAGCAAGGTGATGCTTCCAACTCAGGGAATGCAAGACCCCAACCTCCCCAACCCATATACCAACCATCCTATACAAACCCTCCTCAGAATAAGTCCTTTGAGATGGATGAACTAAAATCCATGATGAAAGTGATGCAAGAGCATTAGAATACAGTCATCCAATCTCAAAATAAGATGATCACTGATATGCAATCCCAAATTGGTCATCTTACTGAGGTAATTAGGTAGCGGGATCCAGGGAAGTTGCCTAGCTCTTTTGAGGAGAACTCAAAGGGTAAGGGGGTCATATTCAGGGAGCACGCTCAAGCTGTGATCATGATGAGGAGTGGAAAGAAAATTGACAAATCTGATAGTACTCCTGCAATCACCTCTCAGGATTCCCCTCCAACACCGAACCTGACCTCCACCCTCACTAAGGAAGAGCTACACTGCCCTCCCTCGCTTGAAATCACCCACCTAGACGATCTCATCATTCTGCCACCCCTTTCCTAACACGACGACCCCTCTACCTAGAAGTCAAGGGTGCCCTATCCAGAGCGCTTATCCGTTCCTAAGGAATCTTCAGTTAGCTCGTCTAGAGGCAAGGATAAGACGGACGAGATTATGGACACTTTTAGGCAAGTCCATATCAACTTGCCTTTATTGGATGCTATTAAACAGATCCCATCCTATGCCAAGTTTCTAAAGGACTTGTGTACCTAGAAGCGTCGATCTGAAGATAAGTCCAAGCTCTAGTCATCCTACTTGACCATGTTAGCTCGATACTCTAACATGGAACACCTCCTAAGATGAAAGACCCAGGGTCCTCGTATATTTCAATGGTTATAGGTAACCAACACATTGATGAGGCTCTGCTCGATCTGGGCGCAGGGGTGAACATTCTACTAAGCTCTGTCTATGACCTTTTGGGAGGAGGCGATTTGAAGCCCAGCCCAGTCATCCTCCAAGCTGCAGACAAATTGCTTAAGACACCACGGGGATTGCTGGAAGATGTCCTAGTGAGAGTGGAGGACTTCTTCCCAGTTGACTTTCTTATTCTAAATACTGACCCATCTAATAAGCCCACCAAGCCGTCCATTATTCTAGGATGCCCCTTCTTGGCCACAACCAACGCCTCTATCAATTGTAGACCAGAGGCACTTAAAATGGGCTTTGGGAACAAGAAAATCTAGTTGAATGTTTTTGATACCTACAAGCAATCCGAATTTGAAGACTGTTCTCAGATTGAGGTGGCTGAGGAAATCATTGAAGAGACTACTCCAGCACTCTTATGTAGAGATCCCTTTCAAATGGTCATATCTAAGGACCATCCTCCGATTATTGAAGAAAATGAATGGGAAATGCCCGAATTAGAAGAGTTGCTGGGAGCACACACAGAGTTTCTGTCCCCACCCTAGACCCTGAAGGTAGATCTGCTACCTGAGGCGGGGACATCTCAACTTATACCGTCAATCCAAAAGGCTCTTGAGTTGGAGCTTAAACCCCTCCTAAGCACATTGAAGTATGCTTTCCTTGGCCCTAACAACACGCTCCCTGCCATTATCTCATCTGTGTTATCTGAATCATTGGAGGGACCTTTGCTCGAGTGTTTACAAAGGCAAAAGGAAGCTATTGCATGGTCGATAGCTAATATTAAGGGTGTTGACCCATCCCTTTGTATGCATCATATATACACAGACAAGTCTGTGAAACCCTTTCGAGACATGCAGAGAAGGCTCAACCCTAATATGAGGGAGGTTGTTAAAAAGGAAATTCGAAAATGGCTAGATGCAGGCATTATCTATCCCATTTCAAATAGTAAATGGGTCAGTCCAATACATGTGGTGCCCAAAAAGGTAGGAATCACTATGGAAGAAAATGACTAGGGAGAGTTAGTGACCACTAGATCCTCAACTGGTTGGAGGGTTTGCATTGATTATCCCCATTTGAACACAACTACCCAGAAAGACCATTTCCCCTTGCCATTTATTGATCAAAGTTTGGAAAAACTGGCAGAGAATAAGTACTTCTATTTCCTTGATGGGTACTCTAGGTATAATCAAATATTGACACACAAAATCGATGTTTTAAAAGACTTCGTCATAGTATAGTCAAAATCACACGAAAATAAATAAAATTTATACTCGAATTTAAAGTCCGAGGTCGAACATAGGGAGTAAGTAGAAATTTACATACTAATCAAAATAAATATATAAATGAACAAAATAAATGAGTCACTATAAAGATATTTCAATGAATATTAATCTGTCACATTAGATATTCAAGGAAGTTCAATGTATCGCAAGAAGATGAGGACAAAAAGATAAGAGGATCAAAAACAATGGTGATTTGAATCACCACTTATATCCTTCTTAAGATAAGCATGCAACCAACTATCAATTATATCAAATAAAGCAATAGTAGCTTGAATGCTACAATAATCAGATGTCTCTTTGGCAAATCAGATGACTTAAATGTTGTTGCTACAGAGATACAGTGCTCTGTAAAGAGCTTTCTTCTTCAGCTCCCTCTCTTCTTTCCTTCGGCCCTTCCCTTCTTCCTTTCCTTCTCAAGTCTTCTCCTTCTCCTCCTTTCAGAGAGCACAAGGGTCTTCTCTCACGGCTAAGTGTCAGCCAACACACAGAGGAACAAAACCCCCCTACCTTGCTCTCTCTTTCTTTCCTTTCCTTCTCTTCTTTCTCAGACGTCTGGGTAATCGGGTATTTGGGTATGCACACCCGGGTCTAGGGTTGCAAGCGTGGGTCATAACCGAGGAGTGAATAGGGCTTAGGGGGGTCAGGTTAAGTGTGAGTGAGTGGGGACCTCACCCCCATGTGTCTTGAGGTGAATACCTTAGACACAAAAATAATATATGCGCTGTCACTGCCTTATGCATTTCCAAGGTGGGACTAATCCCATGGCTCTCTTTCGTGTGTGCTTGCAAGTGAGGAATTCGAGCAATTGGAGTGGCAACTGCAGTTAGCATCCCCAATCAAGGACTTGGAATCGTTCCAGGGGCAATTCCACGACTCCTTGAGCAAGCACCTGGGGCAAACGTGGCCTGCAGCTCAAAGAACATGGGCGGTGATGTAAACACGTTTATATCAGATAAACCATCTATTTTTATGCATTCTTAGACATAGAGTTGCATCATATATTATAAATATTGCATAACATGCATCATCTTGCATTTAGGTTAGGTTGTACAAAGTTTAGGTTAATTTTCCCTTTTTATGGTTAAGTAACAGGGCAACATTTAATCAGGGCCTCGGATTGAAGATCCAACCATATGGATCTGATCAGGGCGACGATCGGAGTTCAAACACTCTAAGATCGCCCTGATCGAACTTTTGTAGCATCAAATGCAGTCCGAGAAAGATCATAGGTCAAGGTCCAAGATGTTGTAAATCCATGCTTCAGATGATAAATCCAACCACACAGATGGGTTCGGATCAACGATCGCAGCCCAATGGTGCAAAAATCGATCCAATTTGATATCTATGGCACCATCTACAAGACATAGAAGATGGACGGCCAAGATGGTGCCATGTGGTGCCATCCCAACAACCCAACTGGCCTAAGGAACCATCGCTGCCCTCTCTCTCCTCAACCGCGTGAACGATCTCAGCCGTTGGATCAAGATCCAACGGCTGAGAGAGCTCATGCCTAAATGCATAAACGTGCCTCAAACACGTGTGTAGCACGTTGGTGAAGAGCGCTACAAATAAGAGGGAGGTGCGGGTTCAAACCCCGCCTCGCCTCAAATCAAGGCTCGGGCGCGAAGCGGTCAAATTGGACCGTTGGATGCAAAGCAGATGGTGGATGAAGCAGCAACGTGGCGCGATCTGGGCACATAGATCAAGCACGCGCATTTGAATGGCCGATCGCATGCAGGCACACGATAAGGCGCTATCAAGGCGCGTGCGAGATGGATTCTCAGCCGTCTAATCTCGCAATCGGACAGTTGAGGACTTTTGAACGTGCATAGGTGTTGAGGTGCGGAGAGAGGAGGGGGAGACGCGTACGCGCAACCTACGCCCACGTTTAGGGACTTTAGTGACATTTAAATCCGTCACTAAAGGCCCTAAATTAATGTTTTATGCATAAAATGACCTTTTTGCCCATTCAAACTTCATCTATAAATAGCCATACGACCCCCACACTTTCTTCATCCCTTCCTCTCTTCTCTCACCCCCTCCAAAGCTCTAAGAGCTTGTCCCAAACCCGGGATGCTCCATTAGAGTTAAAAATATAATTTTTCCACCTTCTCACCTCCTTCGTGGAGCATCTTACGGTGGTCCTCTCACCACCATTCGGGAAGCGGATCCCGCTACGACGTCGTCCTACCCCATTCTCCATTGTCCTTCATTGTTCTCCTTCGTCCAGGCACTTGGTCGTTGCAACTCGTCCTTTAAGCAGTCATCGAGGAGGATAACTTCTCTCCACCTTTTTACTGCTTTCTAGAAGAGATTTACTACTTTCTAGTTGTAATCTTTCTAACTTTCTAGTGTAATGATTAATTATAATAGACATGATATTGTGGTTATGAAATCCATGTTTATTCTATCTATGTTTTCTCTTTATTTGTAATATTCTCTCTCTTTCTTCTATTATTTATTCTTTAAGTAGATAGTTAATTTAGATTCAATTCGACCGGCTAATCTGCTTTGTGACAAATAAAACAAAAGCGATTTTAATCAAATGTCTACCACCCTGTGTTCAACCCAGAATTCCTTTTGAGTTTCAGTTAAATTTATCTGTTGACAGTTTTTCTCGCAAATCACACTACAACGACGGGTTTTCAAAAATCAACTTCCGTTTGCGTAGATTTTTCACTACAACATTTTGGTGCCGTTGCCAGGGAGGCGACGCTCTTTGATTTTTTCGCGTTTTCCAGCCTTACTTATCTTTTACCTCACTTCTCTCCTTTCTTATTGTGATTGCAGGTACTCTCTCAAGATAGACAAAAGAGGTAGATTGGAGTAAAGTGCTATTGAAGGGTCTGTAAGTTTACCCCCACCTCCCACCCACTAGTTATCATTCCACCACGTAATAACACAAACACAGATCAACCTAGGTGTTCTTATAAACTCTAAGGTTAGTTTTTGATTATTTGTTTGTCACCTCCACTCGCCTCACCCTCTACATATAAAAGAAACTCACAGAGGTACATAACCTCTTCTGATTTTCAAACTCAACCGGTAAACCGATCTTTGAAACCAGTACACACACCAAAACATATAATTGAGTAGAAATCAGATTAGGTAACCACTTGCGTGCCTAACTAAGTGGTGCATCAAGCCAATTATTTGAGTTGTTTGGGCGCACCACTTCAACTAAAAATAACTTATCAAGTAACTGCCACATAGGTTCAACTTTTAGGGATTTACCAGGCACTCCACATTCTTTTAAGCTGTAAAGGAAAACATCTTCACCTATAATTTCAAAACCTGGTGTGCAACTGAACCTGATTGAATACACCTAAAGTTGAATCTTAAAAGCTACTAAGCAAGATTTAAACCCTAAAATTCACCACATCCAAAAATAATCTTACTTGAAAACCATTGGTTATGCATGCACACACATATCAATCAATCATTAAGGGCACAACCCAGATAAAGGGCCCATCACATTCCAAATCACATCCAAACCTAACCCTAATTAAAATAGAGTAGACATTGGCTTTAAGGATTGGACTCGCTCTTCGGAGCCCAGACCGAGATTATTTTCAATTAGTTTGTTTCTACCGTTCAATATGATGTCTAGCTAGGGGAGCAGAATCAAACGATCATGGCTGGGGGGTACACTTGAAATCGAAGGTGCAAGCCAAAGGAAGAACCTTCTCCCCAGTCCCTCCCTCTAACTGGTAGGATTAACCGAAAAGAAGTAGATCAAATCATTTCTTTATCTCAAGACTGATTTTGGGAGTCTGTAGGTCTTTAGGCTAGCCCACTTAAGGATAGGTTTGTTTATTTGTATTACAGGGCTCCTTTCTTCCTCTCGTCTGTCATGGATCCTTCCACATCCTATTCTCACTTCCACTCCTACCCTCCTACCACTACTTATTCCCAAAATTATTATTATTCCAACCAGACTTATTCTCATCCATCTTCTTGTTGGGATAATTCTAATTGGGGATACAGTTCCAGGCCTCCGTGTTCAGGGTCTAACCCTGGACACCATAACCTCGATTCTTATCCTTCTCCGAGGTACGTCGATTATAGATCACCACCCTCATTTGGACAACCTAATATGATCAATAATCAAGAAGGATATGTTGATCCTTACCCTTCCCCAGATTACACTGTGTATAGGTCATCACCCCTATTTGAACAACCCAAAATGACCTATTATCAGGGAGGGTATCAAGAACCTCAATTTTTTAACTCCCCTGCACTGAACCCAAACCCGCCTAACCTTGAACCAAACCATTTGGTTCAGGTGAACCAGGTCCATGATAAGGTATTGGCAAACTTAAGGAATACCATACAATCTTTAGAAGCTCAGCCAACACCTTGCACTGAAGAATTGGAGCCCCTGATTAAAATGATTGACGATCTTAACAAGTATTTGTTGAATTGGCTCCAGGATGTTAAGGATAAAGGCCCGGGTGAGTTTTTACTTAGGAAGTTATTGAAATTGAGGATGAGATTTGTGATTGCTTTAGTCTAATCTTAGGAGGATTCCCAGGATGAACCCCTACCAAAAGAGCTGATGTTAGAATCCGCTCAGGCACCTGTAGGGGGAACACGCTTTACGAGACCAGGGTCGACCAGGTTGTTCTAGAGCAATCAAATAAGGATGATTTGATTTCTTCACCTGAGATCCCTGAGCCAGGGAATGAGGAAACGTATGCCTCCATGAATCAGAAAGTGATTGATTTTGAGACATACATCAATGCAGATTTAGATTTCTTTGATTCTGAAGGTGAAGAATCATTATGCGAAGTCTCACCTGAGTTTACAGCACATGATTTCTGTGAGACGACTGGATCTGAGGAATTCGATGAATCATATGATGGCCCAATAACTGAGGAAATTGATCCTGTTGGGGCTTGCATGGTGGATTCAAATTCTCACTTTCTGAAGGATTCAATTCAACCCTGATCCTCAATCACACCCCATAGAGTTTACTAACGAATTTGATTTTGAGATCACTAGACCCAAGTCAATTCTAATTCAGTCGCATCTTTTAGACTTGGAAATTCCAGATGGGGTGATTAACATGCATGAGGTCCCGGAATTCAAAATTCTGATTAAGGAGGATAGGAATTGGGAAATGATGATTTGGGAAGCCAATTCCGAAGGAAGTAAAAGACCGAGTCTAAGGGTTCCTATTTGTCTGAAACCACCAACCTTCTACCAGGACCCTTATGACATCTTTGATTTAGAGGATGTCCAACCCAAGCACACATTCATTGATTATCCTTTTGAGCTTGATTTCTCTGTAACCCAACGTTTTGGACTTGGGTTGCATCCACACAAATCGTAGGCCCGACCTAGCTTGCATACCGATCTCAGGTTTTGGATAATTTTTATCCAGAACCTTAGATATACTAGCCCATGGGGTATGGGTATGCATCGCAATCTGGTCCACATCTGTGGACATCTTCTCCTTATACGTCCAAAGCTAAATTTTCTCATTTTGATTCTGACGTGCACCTGTGAATTCTTTATTTCTTCTTCTTTGTATAGTGTGCTTAGCTAAAGGCACTAAATTCAGCATGTATACAGTTTCTTTTCATCTCGAAGCCGACCTATTATTTACACTTACTTTCTACTCTATTCCACTCCATTTCATGTCTTTTTAATACAATGAAGACGTTGCATTAGATAGGCATGGGGGGGTGGATATCATTATCTGAATCATCTTGTTAGCTCCGTTGATTCTTGTTATTTTCTCTTTATTTTTGAAAAAAAGAAAAAAAAAATGAATTAGGAAAGAAGACTTGGGCTTTAGAAAATTTTCAATCTTAGAGAATAAAACTGTATGATTTGAACACTAAGACCCTTCAGGTCTTCGGGCTTACTCAGCCCGGGTGTTCACTAAAATGTGGATTTGTTTCTTGAGTCCTCGCCATTCTAAATTTAGATTTTAATTGGTCAAGTAAGTTGTGGTAATAAGTACACGACTTATCAACCTGCCCTCTGATTTGAGGGGATTTTAACTCTAATCATCTACACACTTTTTGCACTAACTCACTTTTCAACGGTTTTAACAGAAATTGGGTAGCTAATGAACCTTCTAGGGTGGTATGACTAGCAAGTTATCGTGGGTAATAGCCCATTAGTAGGTTGTCCAGAGCCCAGTCACATGACCATTCTTTTCCTACTACCTTTAGGTAAATCTTAGATTAGGGAAGCCACCTACTTAGAAAAAAAAATAGAAAAATATCCAAAAAGAAAAGAAAAAAATAGAAAAGGAGAAAAGAAAAGAAAAAAAAAAGCCATACTTTACCGCACAAGTATGGCTGGCAAGTTATCGTAAGTAACAGTCCATTGGTAGGTTGTCCAGAACCCAACTCAAGAAATGCACGTATAATTCCAAAACACTTAGGAAGAAGCGAAGAAGTAGAATAAGCCAGGGAGATATACACTGGGTTCGCCCTTGTGTTGACCCCATAAAAATAAAAGTAGAAAGAAAGCTACCGGTCAAATAGATACACCTTTAGGCAGAATTTCTTTTCAAGGTCACCTAGAGGCGTAGAAACTTAAAGTCTGTTCTAATCATCGATCAGTGAGTCTATCACATTTCACACAAAGATGCTTAGAACTTAGTGTTCTCTTTGAGTCTTAGGTGGGTTGAGTGGTCGTAGAAAGCTGCTCCGAAACCCTAAACTCAAAAATCCAAAAAAAATTAGAAAAGAAGAAAAGAAGAAAAAAGATCCTTCTTTGAATAAGGTGACGGCTTGAGGCGATCTGCATTTTGGCAGGCACCCAAGTGTTGTTGTGTCTTTGTAGTTCAGGTCGAAGTTAAAATTCATAAGCGTTGAAAAATAACTATTGCCCAAGAAATCCGACCTAATTCTCTTATAATAGCATGTAGTTTTGATATGGACTAGCAGAAGATAGGCATGGGAGTGTGGTGTAAACACTTTTATATCACATAAACCATCTATTTTTGCATGTTCTTAGACATAGGTTGCATCATATATTATAAATATTGCATAACATGCATCATCTTGCATTTAGGTTAGGTTGTATAAAGTTTAGGTTAATTTTCCCTTTTTGTGATCAGGTAACAGGGCAACATTTAATCGGAGCCTTGGATTGAAGATCCAACCAAACGGATCTAATCAGGACGATGATCGGAGTTCAACGACTCCAAGATCACCCTAATCAAACTTCTGTAGCATCAGATGCAGTCCGAGAAAGATCAGAGGTCAAGGGCTAAGATGGTGTAAATTCGCACTTCAGATGATAAATCTGATCGCACGAATGGGTTCGGATCGACGATCGCAGCCCAACGGTGTGAAAATCATTCCAATCCAATATCCATGGCACCATCTACAAGACATAGAAGATGGACGGCCTAAATGGCACTACATGGCGCCATCCTAGCCGCCCAACCGACCCAAGGAACCGCCGCTGCCCTCTCTCCTCAACCGCACGGACAATCTCAGTCGTTGGATCAAGATCCAACGGCTGAGAGAGCTCAAGCCTAAATGCGTAAACGCACCTCAAATGCGTGTGTAGCACATTGGTGAAGAGTGCTACAAAGAAGAGCGAGGCGTAGGTTCGAACCACACCTCGCCTCAAATCAAGGCGCGGGCGTGGAGCGGTCAAATTGGACCATTGGATGCGGCGCAAACGATGGATGAAGCAAAGATGTGGCGCGATCTAGGCGCACGAATCACTCATGGGTGGTGTAGACCTGGATAGGTTGTGTTAATATGGTGATTTAATCATTTAAATGAGTATAGTGGTTAACCTAAATCGAGCCTAACCATCTTTTTACAAAATTTTTTAACCTAGCCTACTTGATTTTATCTTAGTCACTTTTAGGCCCAGGGTCGAACTCAGGGAAGCGGGATTAGAGGTGAATAAGTTTCCACGCCTTTCCTACAACGAATCTCTTCCGTTCATTTATTATGTTTTTGTGTTTTTTTTCTATTTAAGATTTTTTTTTTGATAATTTTTGTCCTTGAGGTACACCCTCAAAATCAGGTTCTTGGCTTTGAGCCAAATTAGGGTTCCAAAACTGGTCTTGCTATTTGCAAGACCGAGTACCTGAAAGTCAAGGGTTATCTTTTCTCTTTTATATATTTTTTTATCTTTTCAATAGCAGGAAAAAGAAATAGAAATAAGATAAATATAGTATGTATATATATAGATATATATTATAGATATATAGGGGTGGGGGTGGAAATGGCGTGTAGCATGATGTCAAGTTGATCATCGTCTAGGAAGACGCAACCAATAGGACGAAGTGCCGCGTGGAGTGCAGGATGGATGGGTGGAAGGTGTGTGCGAAGACACTTTCTGTACGCGTGTATCAGGGAATATCAGCAAAGGGTGCAGATATTCCCGCGATATAACGTGTGGTAGGTGATATGAAAGTAAGTATATATTTATATGTATATATATAGGTAGGGTTATAATTATATACATATATATATATATGTATATATATATATATATATATGTATGTATGTATGTATATATAGGTAGATGTATGTATATATATATATATATAATTAGATGTATTGGTATGTATATATAACTATATAGATATAGATCTATATATATATATATATATATATATATATATATATATAGTAATATATGTACATAGATATATATATATATATGTATATATGTATATAGATATGTTAGTATAAGTCTATGTATATAGATATATGTAGATAGATATATATATATATATGTATTTATATCTATAGATATATCTGTATATATGTATGTATATTTGTGTATATATATATATGTATGTATGTATAAATATATGTGTATATATATGTGTATATATATATATGTATGTATGTATGTATATATACTTGTACTTAGTTGTATAGGTAATAATATACGTATAGATATATGTATATATATATACGTATATAAATATATATATAAGTCTATAGTCGTGTATAGGTGAGTGAGTGAGTGTACACGTGAGTGTGTACAAGTGTGGTGTGTGTGTGTGTGAGTGAGAGAGAGAGAGAGAGAGTCTACTGGAGGAAGAGGGAGTGGGCGTTTAAGCCGTCTGGAGGTTACGCCCGTCGTCTGATGGCCCACGCGCAGGGGCAGGCTCGCACAAGTGCAGGCGCGCGAAGATGCGCACGCGCGCTGGAGGGAGCAAGCGTGAGAGGAGAGTGAAGCGCAGCGCGCTGTGGACCGCAGCACACCGCGCTGCGAGCTGGAGTGACGTAGGCGAAGACGCGGATGCGGGAGCAGGCGGGTGTAGACACGAGCGCAGGCGCTGGAGCAGGCGCGTGGAGAGACGTGGGTGCGGGCTGGAGGCGGTTGCTGCGCGGAGAGAGAGCGTGCAGTGATTGAATAAGTTAGAAACTTTCCAGTCACCGCACTATAGCTACAATGTCGCACTCTCTAGCGTGAACAGTAGCTATAGTGCGTGCTCGGCTCGGGCGACCGGCTGCGGCCAGTTCTACGTGCGTGGGCGCTGTGGAACGGGCCTGCGCACGAAAAGAACTGCGCCGGCTGCTGGCGTGCGCTGAAGGAGATGCCGGTGCCGTGCTGTTGCTGTGCTTGAGCTTCAAAGCTCGAGTCTGTGGCAATGGCGGAAGAGATTTGAGTGGGTGAAACAGCGAAGTGAACCACCACGCCCACTAGCTCTTTGATGAGCTAGGCGGTGGTGGGACTCATAGTGGTAGTCGTGTACCACTGTGAGCTGCTCATTCCCGCAGCGTGGCTCTTTAGTAGGAAGAGGGGTTGCGTATGGAGGGGAGAGGGGAGGAGATGGCCTGGAGGAAGGAGATGTTGTCTGTATGTTGGACCAGGCTCCCTTGCGTAAGGAAGCAAGGGTGGCCTTTTAAAGAAGAAGGAGGCAAGCCCAGCCATGCCCTGGGCTACGCATGACTAAGCATGCGGCTGGTAGGGCATGTTGTGGCAGAGAGTGGCGCGAAGAAGAAGCAGCCATGCCCTGTAGCCGCGTGGAGAAGAAGAAATTCAAATCCAATAAAAAAAATGAAGATGGAGATTTTGCGAGGCAGCACATGAAGAATATGTTAATTACAAGGCCAATTTATTCACTCTCCTCCCCTCTCAATTAAATGCATGTATGCATTTATTTTGAGAAATGCACTATAGCTACCTAATATGCAATGGCAATGCTAGGAAATAGCACAAGATGGCACAATTGTTGGTGTATTTTTGCTGTGCAATCATACCCCCATGCTTATCTTTTGCTAGTCCCTAGCAAAACATTTTTGTATTGTATTTAGAAATGATCTTAAACTGAAGATTTTCTTCTGAGGTGACATAGGTGTGTTTATTTGTTGGATATTGTGAGAACCAATTGCAGAGAAGATTACCAGTACTTTAAGTCTTATGTGACATAGACCATCTCTCAACTAACCTGGACTCTTGATATTTAAACCTTAAGTACGATTTCCAGGACCCACGAGGTTTTTTGCCATACTCGAGAGTTCAAGAGATTATGGCTTGTGCATAGTGAAGGATCAAGACTGACCAAATGAATATTAAGACTCAAGCCCAAGGTTTCATGAATTTTTTTAAGTGCAGGTTGGTCCCAGTTTCAGCTCGTGTCTTTGGATTGACCCTTAAAAAGATGACGGAAAACTCAACTCCCATTTTATTACATTTGTGGCTTAAAAATAGGGTATTTGTAACTTACCCTGAAGAACTTTTGTAGGGGGATGGCTTTACAGATATTTGTGAGATATACTGACTTATTTGTAGCTTCTTTTTTTTTGAAACACGTGTCAGTATATCTCTTACCACATTATTTGGAGGAGCATACTTTTCTTTTGGTGAGAGAGTTTCTTTTTGGTGGAAAGAGTCTCTCCTAAACACAAGACTAAAGCCTAGGATAAAAATTCTACCTGCACGCACAGGTAAGGACTCCACCTTCCCTAATGAACACTAGGGTTGGATCTTATGTTCACCTGGTCTTTCTTGATATGTGTAGTGTGAACCAAGATTACTTAGGCTCTCGAGTAGAAGCAAACCAACGAATCCTGTACTGGTGTCTTAGGTACAAGAATACGTCCTTAGTTAAGAGAGATTCCGATCTATCTTGTCAATGGTCAAGTGAATTAAGCTGAGCCTGAACGAATCAAGCTTCTATGGCCTAGAAAGTCTTCAAAACAATGGTTGAATATCCATAAACACTTATTGTATTTTTGTTTCAGCCTTCAGATCATTACAAACACCCTTTTTTTTTTTTTTTAGATAGATGGAGACTGCATGATACCATAAAATACCCAGATCCTATGGATGCCTATCCACCCCCCCATGCAGGGTAGGGTAGAGGAAGTACCAAAGATCGAGTAACGAGAGCTGAGGTGCGGGGTATACAGCTAGGTGGTAGGGTGGGTGGATGGTGGGTGGTGAAGTGAAAAGTGAAGTGAGCGTGACAGTGGCGGAGTGTTGTTGGGGTGCCTCCCAATGAGCGCTGAATTTAGCGTCCCCAGCTGGACTCAGAACAAGGCACAACCTTAGCTTCCCTCTAGCAGGGCAACAGTTTCTCCAACGGGGGCAGGTTCATGAGTAAGATAGGGTTTCAAACGCTGCCCATTGACCGTAAATTTATGCCCAGATTTGGGATCTTCAATCTCAACGGTCGCGTTGGGAAATGGTCTTGAGACCAGAAAAGGACCAGTCCATTTGGACTTCAATTTCCCAGGAAAGAATTTGAGCCAGGCGTTGTAGAGCCAAACTTGCTGAGATGGCTCAAATTCCTTCCGCCGAATACGGCTGTTGTGAAAAGCCTTAGTGCGTTGCTTGAAAGTTAAGGCAGAATCATAGGCTTCACAACGGAGCTCTTCTAGCTCCTGGAGTTGGAGTTTCCTTTCTTGACCACACAGGTCTGGGTCGAGGTTACATTGGCGAACCGCCCAATAAGCACGGTGCTCCAACTCCACGGGCAAATGACAAGGCTTCCCGTAAACGATTCTATAAGGAGACATACCAAAGGGAGCCTTGAAGGTGGTCCGATACGCCCAAAGTATGTCAATCAGCTTTTCGAACCAATCCTTATGGTCAGGCCAAATCGTTTTTTGGAGAATTTGCTTGATTTGCCGGTTCGACATGTCAACTTGGCCATTCGTTTGAATATGATACGGAGATGCGATATGATGGTGGACTCCGTATTTCCTCAGAAGTGCCCGAAAAGAAGCATGGGTAAAGTGGCTTCCTCCATCCGAGATAATGGCTCGAGGGATCCCAAAGCGTGCAAAAATGTGGTCTTTGACAAATCTAGTGGATATAACATGGTCAGCACGGTGCGTGGGAATAGCCTCAATCCATTTCGAAACATAATCAACAGCTACAAGGATATATTCGAAGCCGTTGGAAGGAGGAAAGGGACCCATGAAATCAATTCCCCAAATGTCGAAGATTTCCGCAGCTAGGATGGGTTGTAAGGGCATCATGTCACGACGTGACATTAACCCTAACGACTGGCACCTAGTGCAATGTTTGCCATAATTGTGTGCATCCTGGTGAAGGGAGGGCCAAAAGAAATCTCACTGCAACACCTTGGCTGCAGTTTTCCTCCCAGAGAAATGGCCTCCACAGGCCTGATCGTGGCAGAAGGATAGCACACTGGGGAATTCGCTGTCAGGAATACAGCGACGGATGATTTGATCAACACCTATTCGAAAAAGAAGTGGATTATCCCAGAAATAATACTTTGCTTCTGCCATGAGATGCTCATGCTGGTTTTTAGGCTAGTGTTGTGGAAGGGATCCAGAAGCAAGGTAATTGGCAATGTCAGCATACCAAGGTCCACTTGCCACATTATTTGCCAATAGGTGCTCATGGGGAAAAATCTCATTAATCAGCAGAGTAAGTCCAATATGGTCAGGGTCCAGTCTAGAAAGATGATCAACCACAACATTCTGGGCTCCGGCCTTATCGCGGATCTCAATGTCAAATTCTTGGAGCAGAAGGATCCAACGAATCAGTATAGGCTTGACATCCTTCTTATGCATGAGATGGCGAATGGCCGCGTGATCAGTGAAAACAATAATATGTGAGCCCAGAAGGTAAGAGCGGAATTTCTCCAGCCCAAAGACGACCGCCAGTAGTTCTTTCTCAGTGGTAGTATAATTACGTTGGGCCTCGTCCAATGTCTTACTGGAGTAGTACACCATGAAGGGGTGTCTCTCGCGTCTTTGTCCCAGGATGGCTCCGACTGCGAGGTCGAAAGCGTCACACATGAGTTCAAAGTCGAGGGACCAATCAGGTGGCTAGAGAACAGGGGCCTTAGTGACGGCATCAAGCAGCTGCGTGAATGCTCGTATGCAGTCGGGGCCCATATCGAAGGGTACATCAGTCGATAGGAGGTGAGTCAACGGTCGAGAAATCTTTGATGAATCTCCTATAGAAACCGACGTGTCCCAGGAAGGAGCGGATTTGTTTGACAGAGCCAAGCATAGGTAAATCAGCAATTAGATCAAGCTTAGCTCTGTCAACCTCGATACCCCTATCGGAGATGATATGTCCGAGAACAATTCCCTCATGTACCATAAAATGCCTTTTTTCCCAGGAAAGCACGAGGTTTAGATCAATACATCTCCTAAGGATATGGGTCAGGTTGGCAAGGCAGTCATCAAAAGATGGTCCAAAGATCGAAAAGTCATCCATGAAGACCTTGAGAAAGTCACCCACCATGTCATGAAATATCGCCAGCATACATCTCCGGAAAGTTTCTGGCACGTTACAAAGTCCGAATGGCATCCTTCTAAATGCAAAGGTGCTGAAGGGGCAGGTAAAAGTGGTTTTCTCTGGGTCTCGGGGGTCAATTGCCACCTGATTATATCCTGAGAATCCATCCAGGAAACAGAAAAATTTATTTCCCGCTAACAGCTCTAGGATTTGGTCAATGAAAGGTAGCGGAAAGTGATCTTTCTTAGTTGCAGCATTAAGTTTTCTATAATCTACACACACTCTCGAAGATGTAGGAGTGCTTGTAGGGATGGATTCTCCCCTGTCATTGACACAGATGGTGAGTCCTGCCTTTTCGGGCACGACGTGAATCGGACTCACCCAGGGGCTATCGCTGATCGAGTAGATTATATCCGCATCCAGCCACTTAATAATTTCCTTCTTAACGACCTCCCACATGTTAGGGTTGAGACATCGCTGCATCTCGCGGGAAGGTTGAGCCTCCTCCATATATATACGGTGAGTGCAGTAGGAGGGGCTAATGTTAGTTAAGTCTGATAAAGACCATCCAATGGCTGCCTTGTGTTCCATAAGGACCTTCGTTAGTTTGCACTCTTGCTCCCTGGTCAATTTTGAACTGATGATTACGGGGAGAGTTTCATTTGGTCCCAAGAAAACATACTTAAGTGTACTAGGCAGCTCTTTCAGCTCGGGAGTGGATGGTGAAAGATCTGGCATTTCTTGGGACGCGAGTGTCCCAGGAGGATTGGAAAATGTTGTCAACGTTTTGTGCGGGTTTAAAGTATATCACGTTGTAGTACAACTGACAAAACGTTTAAACAAATATAAAGAATTTTATTACTCGAAAACTGGAGTATCTGAGGTCGATCACAGGGAGCAAATGGAATTTACTACTAGTCAAAATGTAATTGAACACTCTAATTTACTCAAAATATCAATTCAACTATGAATGTATGCGATTAAAAGTAGTTAGGATAAAAAGAAATGAAATTGGACGTCTGATCTTGTGATCAGACGTCTTAAAAGTATGTTCCCTTTTCTTCTTGATTATTCTTCTTCCTCTGCAGTCTCTCTGTTTCTTCTTTTTCTGCTGCTGTGTTTGCTTTCTTTTCTTCTCTTTCTTCTTCTCCTGCGAAGGCTTCTTTCTTTCTTCTACTTCTCTGCCTTGTTTCTTCTCTGTCTTGCTCCTTCTTCTTCTCCTGCGAAGGCTTCTTTCCTTCTTCTTTGGTCTCTCTGTTCTTCCTGCCTTTCCTTCTTTCTTTTCCTTCTCGCGACCAAGTCTTTCTTCCTCAACGTTCAGCCTGTGCCTACACAGAGCAAAACCTATCCTTTCTCCCTCTACCCACGCGTCTCTCTCTCTCAAGCAATTCACTCAGGGACGCTCTCCCAGAGCCACAGCCATAATCGGGTCGGATCGTACCCGGGACCAGGTGCACCTGCAGGTGGTGTGATGCGCGAGGAGTGCGTATGTTTAGGTCGGGTCGGATCCGCCAAATCCGCGTGGTCAAGCCACAGACGAGGCGGGTGTGGGGTTAGTGAGGGACCTCACCCCTGTGCTTACGGAGGCAGTGAGAGTAAAACACAAATTCAATTTATGGTATGCCTGCACCTCGCGATTCCACGATGTGGGACTAAAGGTTCCGCCCTACCTTTGCGCACGCCCGCAGACCTGCGTGCAAACGCCACAGCTGCTGGCTCTGCTAGCGCTCCTTGCTGGACTCCCTCACCTCGCGACACTCGCGCGAGTATGCAGCACCTGTAGCCTGGGAGACCGGGTGCCTGGAGCTTCGTTGGATCTTCATCAGAGGTCGTCCATGGCGGCAGGAGCTCAAACACTGTCATGCACAAAACAAGCCTCTCGGCCCAATCAGATCAGCTAGAGACCTTCGCCGTGGCACGGCGAAGGCGGTGGACGATGCTGCAGGCCGCAGGTCGGCCTAGGCGTGCGTGCTTAGGTCAACATGTGGCTGGAGATGGTGGGTTGTTCGGGGGGTGATTATGGAGGTCTGGAGTGGCAGTTGTGGGGTGGAGCGAGTTCCTGGTGGTGAGGCGGAGCTCTCGAGGTGGTTGGCGAGCCGTGTGGGGGGCTGGAATGGTGGAAGCGGCTCGCCGGAGGTCGGTCGGTGATGTGGAAGATGAGGGTGGTCAGCGTCGGTCGAGGGGTAATCAGATGAGATAACAGGGGGAAAAGAGAGAGGAGAGGATGGAGAGGAGTTATAACCTAATTGTAAGGACGAAAGGGGACGGAAGGCGGACAGCAGTACCTGCTGTCGCCGGAGAAGATGATGCCCAGTGGGGGAGAACGGCGGCGACGACGGGGCTGAGGCGGCGTGCGTGGGTACTGCGCGACGCGGAGGGAAGTCAGGAAGCTAACTCTGCCACTGGTTTTGTGGCAGAGCGAAGAGGGAGGGGAGGGGGGCTCGTCGAAGCTTGCTGGGACTTTTGGCCGGGCAGGAGGAGACGAATTGGGGGTGGACACTCGGCCAAATCAAGCTCGCCTTCTGCGGCAGGGTCTGGGGGGTGTTTTATAGGTGCTGGCCGCTCCTATCAGCGCGTGGAGAGCGCGCAATTAGGTCTGCCGGCTTGCCAGAGTTGGAAGGAAGGTGGATACCCAAATCTCTCATGCGTTCGCACGAGAGATTGGGTTCACACCAACGATTGTAATTGGCTTTATAAGGAAGGGAATTCCTCAGAGAATCCCCCTTCCATTTCTGGGAGGGAATCTCTGAGGGATTAGAGAGCAATCCCTCTCTGAACCTCGCCGGAGCTCGGTTCTACCCTAACAATGGCGGCAGGACCGGATTGCAAAGGGGCGAAGAACTTGGGGGGCTCTTTGCAAGGATATTCAAAAGATAGGGACCTATTTGTGATTTGGGTGTACTAAATTGCAAAGTAGGTCAAGATGACCTCCCCTTAAGTCCAAATTTTGGTATAAACCTAATTTGGACCTAAGGAATCCAATGGAGAAGTTGGATTTCAGGTTTGACCTCGTTTGACTGGACATTTTACGTAAAAACCCAAATTAGGTTAATTGAGGAGCTAGGACCCTAATCTAGGTCAGACTAGGTTCCAAAGGCCAAAGTAAGTGTTCTAAACCCTAGAGGATGTTTTTCCATGATTTTTAGAGGGTTTAATCGATTTTTATCCTGACCGGAACCTTGTTAATTAAAGCGGGTCTGTTTTAGGGTTACCAGGTGTCATTTAATTCCTAGATTGCACATGAACCCATTTCTGATTGACTCAACCCTCTTTTTATCTCATTTAGACCATTTGACCTATGTTTTGCCTCTGAGAAATCCCGTTTATGTACTGAAATGGTAAAATTATAGTTTTAACCTTTATTTCATGTTTTCTTCTCAGAGCACTTGTTCCTTCAGTTAGGCCTTCTTCTAGGTTATGTAGGAGCTTTTATCTTCTTTATTGGGTCAAAATGAGCTAGTTATGGCTCATGATGAGGCTCTCATCAGAAAATAAGTTAGGAGGAAGAAGTTGGCCCTCAGATTGGCCAAGAGGAGGGGCTTCTTGGATAGATGGATCCAAAAAGGAATAGCCCCAGTGAGTAGTATATGGGCTCAAGGTCCCAGTGTGGAGTTGCAACTCCGCCTGATTTGGCGAGAAAGAAAGGGCAATCCGATCTTCAAGAGTGTAGACCGACGGTGAGTAGCCCGGATATGACTTAGACCATGAGGTATGGGAAGCGGAGAAAGCCTCGTCAGAAGTCTGGTCAGGGTAAGGTACGGCAATAGGGAGGGATGGGGGAACGTCACAATATGTGTTGGTCAGGCAATCGTCAATGTTTAAAGGCAGTCCGCAGCATTCAGAATAAGTCCCAATTAGTCCGATACACATGCTGACGGCCATGTCCTCGTCAGACGTGTCATCCTTGATGCAATCGCAATCAAAGTTCTTGGCTGCCTTGAAGATGTTAAGCTTGAGCTTCTCAGATCCAACGGCAATCTCAATATAGCCCGACTCACAGTCAATATGGGCGTGGGTTGTGGCCAAGAAAGGTTGACCAAGAATGATCGGACAATCAGAAAGTGAGCTAGGAACTTCCATATCTAAAACAAGAAAGTCAACAAGAAAACAGAGACTGTTGACCCTAACCACCACGTCTTCCACCACACCCTTTGGAATTTTGACAGAATGATCTGCCAACTGTAACGTGACAGGGGTGGGTTTCAGATTTCCCAAGGAAAATTTTTCAAGCATGATGGTTGGTATAAGATTGATGGAAGATCCTAGATCAAGCAAGGCACGGTTAAAATTGCAGCCTTGGATGCTACAGGAAATAAGCGGTGTGCCCGGATCTTTCTACTTCGGTGGTAGATTTGACAGTATAGCACAACTCGCATGAGGCAAGAGAACCACTGGATTCTTAGTTTTCTTTGACTATCTCCTTGGTGTTGTATAGTCTTTGAAAAATCGGGTGACAGTAGGTATGTGGTCGATAGCCTCTAGCAGGGGTACCTTGATTTCAAAATCCCTGAATAAATTACGTAGGTTATCAAAGGCCTGTGTATCCTTCTTCTTGCCTTTTGGCTCCCTCAGTAGAGCCTCTCGGAATGGGACTGATTCTGGCACCAATTTGGGTGTATCGTCCTCTCGCGAATGCGACGCGCATCCCGAATGAGAGGGCGATGAAGAAGACGGGCCAGGATCAGGTCGAGGCGGATCGACGATTTGCCTACCGCTCCTCGTAGTGATCGCATTGGATGATGCAGGTCCAGTGGGATCATAAGGTGGAGGAGGGTTCGCAAAAGGGACATAAGAGTGAGATGCTGTAGCGGGATTAGCCTAAAATCCTGGTGGAATGCTCGGAGCCTGCAGAATCTGATGAACCTGCCCCTGAGAAGGTTGTACCTGCGGTTGAGGACCACAGGGTACGAAATTTCGCGGGTTGGGAACAGGTTGGGCTGGAAGAGTGTCCTGAGATCGAGTTGCCATGCGTAGTTGACTGATCTCAGCATTCTGCTGTGCCAATTGGTGCTGAAGAGAGGTCATGTTCTCTTCATGGCGCTTTGACATTTCCGTCATCATTCGCATCAATTTATCAAGAGGACTTGATGCGTGTTCAGTTTGCGGTACGCAAGGACCCGATGGCAGATTCGCCATAGGATTAGACTAGGCCCTTGGGATGACGGGTGCGGACGGTCGCATTGGTCCACCTACGGGGTTTTGGCATTGCAGGTTGCTGGACCATGCGAAGTTCAGATGATTTCACCACCCTGGGTTATAAGTGGCAGAGAATGGGTTGTTCCCCAGGGCGCAAGCGTCTTCTATGCCAGAAGATGCATCCGCATGTAAATATGCTTCCGAGCACACGGAGGCTTGTTCCTCCATGTCAAAGTACTGGCTTGCAGAAGCCAAATCCACATGACTTACCGAATCGCTCGGCGCGACACTCGGTAAGGAAGGTCTTACGGGGTTTCTAGGGATAAGCCTATTGTTGGAAGAATTGGGGTTGTGACGAAGTGGTGAGGTGGGGGTGTTTGCCATAGAACGGGCGGGGTTGGCCAAAAGCTCGTCCAGCTTCTTGTGCACAATGGAGACTTCATCCAATTTCTATGCGATAAGGCTGAGATCTGTGGATGAATGGGAGGGTCCCGTGTCAACTTCGTGGACATTACGGGGCAGGCTGGTACGATTAAAGGCGATAATGGAGGCATTGTTCATTGAGTTTTCGCTCATATTTTCAAATAATTCGAATGCTCCATTCTCATCTTTATTCATGAAATTCCCTCCGTAGGAAGCGTCTGCAATCTGTTTCAAAGTTTAGCCCATAGTAGAAAATCTGGGCTATATGCCACTTAGGCAAATCGTGATGCGGACACTTCCTGAGGAGGTCATTATATCTCTCCCATGCCTCATGAAACTGTTCACCGTTTTGTTGCGTAAAGGAGGTGATAGCATGGCGAAGCGCATTGGTTCGCCCGATTGGGAAGAACTTCTTGAGAAACGCTGTTCGCATCTCTTCCCAAGAGTGGATGGTTCTCCCAAGGGTGCGTAACCACTGCAACACTTTATCCCACAATGAAAACAAGAACATTTTCATGAGGACTATTGGTAACCCGATATTTCTTGGTTTAACTGTTTCAGCCAATCGGGTTAGGTATTCCAAGTGGAGAAAAGGATCTTCACTTGCAAGACCATGGAAGTGAAAATTTATCAGGCCAATTATGTTAGGTTTCAATTCAAAGTCGTCCCCTCCCATGGGGACCTGAATTTGTCCTATGGTCTCTGTAGCAGCGGGATTCTGATAGGAGCTAAGAGACCTAGGCTCCTCCCATTCTGGAGGGTTCTGCATTTCCTCCAATGTTTCCCTAATGGCTTCAATTTGTTCATTATACATTTCCATTTGGGTTTGGAGGCGGGTTATGGGATCTAAGGCTCCACCACCTGGTGGGTTTTGAGGGCAGTTTCCTCCCTCAGGATTTGGGGGTAGGCGTGCAGCCATGTTTGTGGAGGAGGAGGACGATTCGGCTTCTTTCCTAAAATTATCAAACAATTCAAACAATTCAAGGTTTTATGACCTCCTCCCAAACATGCACTACCGCAAGAAGAATTGGGGGGATACGAAGGGAAAAGGAGATGAGAGAATTGACTCCGCAAAGGTACACTTGATGACAAATCAAGACAATCAAATTCCTAACCTCTACAGTGTGCCCTTAGACCTAAAGATCTAAGTTACCTACTATCACGAACTATGGAATCGAATGCGAGCACCGCAGAACCACCGGGCCAGATTGAAAGGCCATTTGCCCCAGTCTTAGACACCCGATAGCACGCGGGAACCCTCACCAGCACGTAGGCGCTACACGCAGGTAGTTAGACCTCCAATCCTTAATAAGGGTCAAGTTACTACCAATTTAGTTAGAGGCTTTGGATCAAGTGCTTCTGGAATGTGAAGGGGGTTATTTACGGGTAATGCCCAAGTGATTGATTTTATAAAGTGTGTAAACCAAGCATGCAACGGGGAAATCTCCCCGAATTGAAGTTTTAATTGGTGAATGGTTTTTAGAATTTCAGCCTTAAGTAGTATGGATTTTAGGATTTCGCTGAATTACCAATTCAACCAATCTCCGAGTTTTGAGAGAATATAAGTTTTTTTCTAAGCCCAACAAACCCTTCTTCAATGTCAGTTGGTTAATGCATGCTAAAATGCAATGGGCTTCCCTAAATGGAGATTTCTACGTGTTGATGCACGAGTCAATTTTAGATTAATGTGAAAGGGAGCCAAAGTACTTCAATTCAAGTGCTCCCAATCACCAAAATGATTTTCCACACACAAGGCTCAACCATAAGATAAAGAAAATCAAATTGTTGAGGTTGAAGTATTCGGGATCAAATCTTAGGCACTTGGAAGGTCGTGGTGGGGTTGGAATCAACTCAATTCCAAGTCTCCCCACCGAAAATGTGATCTCGAAATGCAGATAAATGAGGTAAAGAGGGGTGGCAATCAATCTTTTTATTTTTGCCTCAAAGAATACTTCACACGACGAAAGATTCAAGAATCAAGGTTCTTGGATCTTCACTATGCGAAGTTTAGCAGGAAATCCTGGGGCGGTGGGAGTGATGGCAATCAATCAAACAAGTGATTTTTAATCCACTTGTCCCAAGAGATCCCAAGAAGTGTTTTTAGTTTTTTTTTTTATTAAGGTGACAAGTTGACCTAAGTTGCTAAGAAAGAGAGACCTACCTGTTCAGCAACGTGGGCAAAGCTCCAGTGAGGTGCCAGTGACTTCATGCTCTCGTTCCCGCCTTGGATCTGCCCACGTCTCTGACTTCATCTGCCTGTTTTCTCCTTGCAACTGGTTTACCTGCACACCAATAAACAGAAACACCCGTGAAGAGAAGGGTGTGAGAAGAGAAAAATTAAAGGAATGGAGTAGAAACTTACTTGAATGCGCACTTCCCCGGCAACGGCGCCAGAAAAAGTATGGTGTAGACCCGGATAGGTTGTGTTAATATGGTGATTTAATCGTTTAAATGAGTATAGTGGTTAACCTAAATCGAGCCTAACCATCTTTTTACAAAATTTTTTAACCTAGCCTACTTGATTTTATTTTAGTCACTTTTAGGCCCAGGGTTGAACTCAGGGAAGCGGGATTAGAGGTGACTAAGTTTCTACGCCTTTTCTACAACGAATCTCTTCTGTTCATTTATTATGTTTTTGTATTTTTTTCTATTTAAGATTTTTTTTTTGATAACTTTTGTCCTTGAGGTACACCCTCAAAATCAGGTTCTTGGCTTTGAGCCAAATTAGGGTTCCAAAACTGGTCTTGCTATTCGCAAGACCAAGTACCTGCAAGTCAAGGGTTATCTTTTCTCTTTAATATATTTTTTTATCTTTTCAATAGCAGGAAAGAGAAATAGAAATAAGATAAATATAGTATATATATATAGATATATATATATTATATATATATAGGGGTGGGGGTGGAAATGGCGTGTAGCACGGTGTTAAGTTGATCGCCGTCTAGGAAGACGCAACCAACAGGACGAAGTGCTGCGTGGAGTGCAAGATGGATGGGTGGAAGGTGTGTGCGGAGACGCTTTTTGTACGCGGGTATCGGGGAATATCAGCAACGGGTGCAGATATTCCCATAATATAACATGTTGTAGGTGATATTAAAGTAAGTATATATTTATATGTATATATATAGATAGGGTTATAATTATATAGGTGTATATGTAGTTATATATATATACATACATACATAAATATGTATGTATATATATATATATATGTATATATATATATATATATATGTATATATATATATATATATGTATATATATATATATATCTGTATATATATATATATATCTGTATATATATATATATATATCTGTATATATATATATATATATCTGTATATATATATATATATATCTGTATATATATATATATATATCTGTATATATATATATATATATCTGTATATATATATATATATATCTGTATATATATATATATATATCTGTATATATATATATATATATATGTATATATATATATATATATATACATATATATATATATATATACATATATACATATATATATATCGATATATAGATATATATATATCTATATATAGATATATATATATGTATATATAGATATATATATATGTATATATAGATATATATATATGTATATATAGATATATATATATGTATCTCTATATATACATATATATATGTGTATATATACATATATATATATGTGTATATATACATATATATATATGTGTATATATACATATATATATATGTGTATATATACATATATATATATGTGTATATACACATATATATATATATATGTATATATACACATATATATATATGTATATATACACATATATATGTATATATACACATATATATGTCTATATATACATATATATATATGTATATATAGATATATATATATGTATATATATATATATATATATGTATATATATATATATATATATATATAAAGATATGTTAGTATAAGTCTCTATGTATATAGATATATGTAGATAGATATATATATATATGTATTTATATCTATAGATATATCTGTATATGTGTATGTATATTTGTGTGTGTGTGTATATATATATATATATATATATATATATATGTATATATATATATCTATATATGTATATATATGTATATATGTATATATACTTGTACATAGTTGTATAGGTAATAATATACATATAGATATATGTATATATATATATATGTATATAAATATATATATAAATATATATATGTATATATATATAAGTATATAGTCATGTACAGGTGAGTGAGTGTACATGTGAGTGTGTACAAGTGTGGTGTGCGTGTGTGAGTGAAAGAGAGAGAGAGAGCATCTACTGGAGGAAGAGGGCGCAGGCATTTAAGCCGTCTAGAGGCTACGCTCGTCGTCTGATGGCCCACGCGTAGGCACAGGTGCACGAAGATGCGCACGCGCTTTGGAGGGAGCGGGCGTGAGGGGAGCGTGAAGCGCAGTGCACTACGGACCGCAGTGCACCGAGCTGCGGGCTGGAGTGACGCGGGCAAAGACGCGGATGCGGGAGCGGACGAGTGCAGACGCGAGCGGGTGCGGGGAGAGACGCGGGCGCAGGCTGGAGACGGTTGCGGCACGGAGAGAGAGCGTGCGGTGACTGGATAAGTGAGAAACTTTCTGGTCACCGCACTGTAGCTACAGTGTCGCGCTCTCTAGAGTGAACAGTAGCTACAGTGCGCACTCGGCTCGGGCGACCGGCTGCGACTGGTTCTGCATGCACGGGTGCTGTGGAGCGGGCCTACGTGCACGGAAAGAGCTGCGCCGGCTGCTGGCGTGCACGCAGGGGCTGGCGCATGCGAAAGGAGATGTCGGTGCCGTGCTGCTACTGTGCTTGAGCTTCAAATCTTGAGTCTGTGGCAATGGCGGAAGAGCTTTGAGTGGGTGAAATAGCGAAGTGAACCACCACGCCCACTGGCTCTTTGATGAGCTGGGTGGTGGTGGGACTCACAGTGGTAATCGTGTACCACTGTGAGCTGCTCCTGCCCACAGCGTGGCTCTTCAGTAGGAAGAGGGGCTGCACATGGAGGGGAGAGGGGAGGAGATGGCCTAGAGGAAGGAGATGCTGTCTGTATGTTGGACCAAGCTCCCTTGCGCAAGGAAGCGAGGATGGCCTTTTAAAGATGGAGGAGGCAAGCCCAGCCATGCCCTGGGCTGCGCATGACTAAGCATGCGGCTGGCAGGGCATGTTGTGGCAGAGAGTGGCGCGAAGAAGAAGCAGCCATGCCCTGTAGCCACGTGGAGAAATAGAAATTCAAAGCCAATAAAAAAAAAATGAAGATGGAGATTTTGCAAGGCAGCACATGAAGAATATGTTAATTACAAGGCCAATTTATTCACTCTCCTCCCCTCTCAATTAAATGCATGTATGCGTTTATTTTTACAAATGCACTATGGCTACCTAATATGCAATGGCAATGCTAGGAAATAACACAAGGTGGCACAATTGTTGGTGTATTTTTGCTGTGCAATTAACGGGTGATCGAACGCACGTTTGAATGCCCGATCGCACGTAGGCAAGTGATGAGGTGCTATCAAGGCACGCGCGAGATGGATTCATAGCCGTCCGATCGCAGACTTTTTGAATGTGCGTAGGCATTGAGGCATGGGAAAGGAGGAGGCGGCGCATGCGCGCGATCTCTGCCCACGTTGAGGGGCTTTAGTGACGTTTAAATCCATCACTAAAGGCCCTAAATTAATGTTTTATGCATAAAATGACCTTTTTTCCCATTCAAACATTACCTATAAATAGCCCTACGACCCCCACACTTTCTTCATGCCCTCCTCTCATCTCTCACCCCCTCCAAAGCTCTAAGAGCTTGTCCCAAACCTGGGATGCTCCATTAGTGTTAAAAATATAGTTTTTCCACCTCACCTCCATCGTGGAGCATCCCGTGGTGGTCCTCTCACCGCCATTCGGGAAGCGGATCCCGCTATGACATCGTCCTGCCCCATTCTCCATCATCCTTCATCATTCTCCTTCGTCTGGGTGCTCTGCCGTTGCAACTCGTCCTCTAAGCAGTCATCGAGGAGGATAACTTCTCTCCACCTTTTTACTGCTTTTTAGAGGAGATTTACTACTTTCTAGTTATAATCTTTCTAGATCTCTAGTGTAATGATTAGTTATAATAGACATGATATTGTGGTTATGAAATCCATGTTTATTCTATCTTTGTTTTCTCTTTATTTGTAATGTTCTCTCTCTTTCTTCTATTATTTATTCTTTAAGTAGATAGCTAGTTTAGATTCAATTCAACCGGCTAATCTACTTCGTGACAAATAAAACAAAAGAGGTTTTTAATCAAATGTCTGCCTCCCTGTGTTCGACCCAGAATTCCTTTTGAGTTTTTCTCGTAAATCACACTACAACGATGGGTTTTCAAAACTCAACTTCCATTTGCGCAGATTTTCCGCTACAACATGTGGCGCCAATGGCAGTGGCAGTAGTGGGCGGCGAAACCTGCAAGTCACAAACACGGCCTTTTGGCCACATTAAAATAGCTTGCGAGCATCGCTAGTGGACAAGGAGTGTGATAGTAGTGGTTATGTGGTGAGGCGAGGTGTGTAGTTGCCGGACGACTTCGGAGAAGGTGGTTGGTGATTGGTTTGTTTGGAGGGTCATGTGAGTGGATGGAAAGGTGAATAAAGATGGGGGTTTCGGTGGGCGTAATGTGGCAGAGGTGTAGAGGGTTTCGGCGAGGTGTGTGGTGTGGTGGAATGATGGAAATCCCTTACCGGAGTAGTGGCCAAAGGTGAGAACGAAGGTGGCGTGCATGTAGGTTGAGGATTATTTTTTATTTTTGGATAGGGGAAACTAATCGACTAGACTAACTAAACCTAACTAACCTACTCTAATGGTCAAAAGGGGTAGGATTGGCACAAGTTGTGGCTCGCCAGTGCCGTGGAAGAGAAGTCTCTTGAGAAGGGGACGACGGCGAAGGACGGGGAAGACTGCCCTCATTTTGACTGATGAGGCACGGAGGAAGACGAGGAAGATGATGAGCAGACCAATTTGGCCGTTGGCTGCCCTTAGGAAGACAGAGGATGTGAACTGCCGGAGCTTGGTCGGAGAGGGTCCAAAGGTAGGGTTTGGAAGGGATTTTTGGCCCCAAACCTCGCTAAGGAGGTAAGGCATGCATTGGGCGTGCTTTTATAGGGCTTAGGATGGAGTTCTAAGCTTGGAAACAAGCTTGGAAACTCTGAGCTTCTTGCGCATGTGGGATACCCACATCTCCCATGCATTCGCATGAGAGAATGGGAAAGAATTAGAGCCCAAGACTAGGTTTAGATCATAGGGAAATCTCTCAAGAATCTTCCTTCCAAATTTAGAAGAGATTGGGCGAGAAATCAGGGAGAACTCCTTGATTGAAGGTCGTCGAAGTTGGGTTTAGGATTCTAAAGGGGTCAGGGACCTATTTGTGAAGAAAATGATGAAGTTAGGGGGTATTTGCAAATAATTTTGAAAGCTAAGGGTGCATATGTGATAAAAAGAGTCCGACTAGACTAAAATGCAAACTAGGTCAATATGATCTCTGATTAAGTCCATACTTTAATACCAACCTAACTTGGACCCAAGGAATCTGATGGTGAAGTAAAATTTTTGTTTTGACCAAGTTTGACTAGGTAATTTATGCAAAAACTCAAATTAGGGTAACTGTCCAACTATGATTGTTTTAGGTCAAAATAAGTTTCAATGGTTAAAGCAAGCATACCAAATCTTAGGTAATATTTTTCTATGATTTCTAGAAGATTTAGGTTAATTTTATCCTGACCGGAACCTCAGTTAATTAAGCGGGTCTATTTTTAGGATTTCAGATGTCATTTAATTCTCAAAACACGTGAAAACCCGTTTCTGTATGCATGAACCCACTTATTAGGCATTTATGACCAATTGACCTTTAATTAACCCCTGAGAAACCTTGTGATTTTTTGCAATTAGGATATTTTGTTAAAACTACAGTTTTACCCCTGTGTTACTGTTTATCTCAAAATGGATATGTAATGAATTACGACTCTTTGGCGGTTATGTAGGAGCATTTATCAATGGATTAAGACTAAATAAAGCTAGATATGGCTGATGATGATGTTATCATCATCAAATAGCTATCTTCCCTGATGATCAGGAGCATACCACCTTCGCAAGTCCGTATGGCACATTTGTATTCTACCGAATGCCATTCAGGTTATGTAATGCTCCTGCCACATTCCAACAATGTATGATGGCTATCTTTTCTGATATGATTGATGAGTTTGTAGAGATCTTCATGGATGATTTCTCCAATTACGGCTCGTCATTTGACCTATGCCTTTCACACCTTGATAAAGTCTTAACCCATTGCAAAGAGGCAAAGCTAGTGCTTAGCTGGGAGAAGAGCCACTTTATGGTCCAGCAGGGCATTGTTTTGGGGCATATAGTCTCCAAGAGAGGATTAGAGGTGGATACAGCCAAAATCGATTCCATCTCTAAACTTCCATCGCCTACCAATGTTCGTCAAGTTAGATCTTTTCTTGGCCATGCTGGATTCTATGGGCGCTTCATTAGAGATTTCAATAAAATCTCTAAGCCACTCTGTGACTTGTTAGCGAAGGATGTTTCCTTCAATTTTAATGACAGATGTGGCAAGGCTTTCCAAGTCTTGAAGAAAGCCCTTATTACCACATCAATTCTCCAAGCACCAGATTGGGCCCTCCCGTTTGAGCTGATGTGCGATGCTTCTGATTTCGCAGTGGGAGCAATCTTAGGTCAAAGGGTTGATGGCAAACCTCATGTTTTGCATTATGCCAGCAAGACCCTTACGTATCCTCAACAAAACTACATGATCACTGAAAGGGAACTTCTTGCTGTAGTATTTGCTTTGGAAAAGTTTCGATCTTATTTATTAGGATCCAAGGTTGTGGTGTTTACTGATCATTCTGCTTTAAAGCACCTTCTTGCTAAGAAGGACACTAAACCTCATTTGATTCGTTGGATTCTGCTACTCCAAGAGTTTGACTTGGAAATTAAAGATAAGAAAGGAGTTGAAAATGTGGTAGCAGATCATCTATCCAGGATCCCTATTGAGGCATCAACCACTGCAGGTAGTATCCAGGAGACTTTTCCTGATGAGTCTTGGATGGCTGTGGAGGCCAAAACCCCTTGGTTTACTGATACAGTGAACTATCTGGTCATAGGCATAATGCCCAGTCCTTGGGACAAGCAAAAGCAAGACAGGTTTCTTGCCGAAACTAAATTTTATTATTGGGAGGAGCCCGAGCTGTTTAGAATAGGCCCTAACCAGTTATCCCATCGTTGCGTCCCTGACAAAAAACAAAACAATGTTTTGAGTTTCTGCCATGACCTCTACTGTGGAGGGCATTTTAGTGGGAAAAAGACTGCCCATAAAGGTCTTCAATCTAGCTTTTGGTGGCCAACATTATTCAGAGATGCACATACTTATGTGGGCACATGTCTACGTTTCCAGCAAACGGGAACCATTGGAAAAAGGGATGCGATGCCCCAGCAACCTATTCTCCCCATTAAGATCTTTGATATTTGGGGCATCGACTTCATGGGTCCCTTTCCTGTGTCCTTCGGATATGAGTACATCCTTGCGGCCATGGACTATGTATCTAAATGGATAGAAGCCATACCCACGCGAACCAATGACCATTTTGTGGTCTTGGATTTTGTTAGGGCTAATATCTTGCTCGATACGGGTGCCCAAGGACTATCATAAGTAATGGAAGACCTCACTTTAAGAATGTGCACTTCACAAGGCTACTCCAAAATTTAGGAGTCAACCACATGATAGCCACACCTTACCATCCCTAAATGAGTGGACAAGTTGAAGTGTCTAATAGGGAGATTAAATGGATTTTGGAAAAAACTGTTAGACCCAATCGTAAGGATTGGTCAAAAAAATTGAATGATGCTCTGTAGGCCTACAGAACAGCGTATAAAACTCTCTTGGGCATGTCTCCTTTCCATCTTGTCTATGGAAAAGCGTGTCACCTTCCTATTGAAATCCAACACAAAGACTATTGGGTTATTAAAAACATTAACTTAAATCTAGATAAAGTGAAAAAGGCACGCATGCTGGAGTTAAGTGAACTTGAGGAGCTTCATAATGAAGCATATGAAATCTCCCAAGCTTACAAGCAACGTACAAAGGTCTTCCATGATAAGCACATTATTAGAAAGACCTTTGAGCCCAACCAGTGGGTCTAGCTTTTCAATTCCAGACTTAAATTATTTCCTGGAAAGCTCAAGTCTCGCTGGGATAGGCCATATGTTATTAATAATGCCTTCCCTCATAGAGCAGTTGAAATTTGGAACCCTAATTCTGGTGAGAGTTTTAAGGTAAATGGCCAACGACTTAAACCGTATGTTACTCTTTCAGATGGCCAGATTTTGGATGCACTTTGGCTTGAGGAGCCTTAGCTTCTCTCACTCTCCCCCTCAGGTGATATTCTTCTATGTTTTTATTTTTCCAATGAGAACATTGTCAATCTTAGGCATGGGGGGTTATAACCTGAGGTTGTTCATAGCATTTATAAATATTTGCATGCATTTAGGATAGGTTCATTAGTCGAAAAAAAAAATTCTCTTTTATTTTCTTGAGCTGATTTGGTTAGTCCCTAGCAAAATATCCTTATCAAGGAGGTATCATTAAAGAGTTTCTTCTTAAATTGTTTCTGAGTTTAAAATCCAATACATTCACTTGCACATAGACTGGGTAATGGATCTTTTAAGAAAATCAATAAACATTTTTAGTTTGCTGAACCCTTGGACAGTTAGTAGGGAGTCAGTCAAACTATCTTCTTTCAGCTCCACCAAACATTTGTGAGGAGAAAGTAGAGTGACAACTGGTGCGCTAAGTCTAGTGCAAGGACTCTTAAGTTCTGGATAATTAGATGATGTTACCTCAGAGTTAGGCATAGTTTTCACTCTCTATTCCTGTGTGAGAACATTGAGTGAATTCCTGAGAGTCACCAAATAAGGAAAATACACAGAGATTGAGTTCTAATAAAACTATGACTATGGTGGATGGTTACCACCGTCCTTCATAGAATCCTCGGCTGAAGGATGGCATTAGTGCCAAAGATTAGAAATACACTTGTCCTATCCATCTCGTTTCAGTGCCGAGAGTAGACACTTCCACCAAATAAGCCACACAATATCCTCTTGAACATCATTTTCCCCAATATTGCCTCATGAATAAAAGTTTGCATCATGTTGTGTTAGTTGTTATAAAAAAAATAGAGAAAAAGAAAAAAAAAGAAAAAAAGAATATATATATATATAAAAAAAGAAAAAAAAGAGAAGAAAAGTTCAAGTTATAGCTATGTCTTGGTGCCGATTTTATCATGCGTTGATAGCATTGAGGCAACACAAAAACACCCATTGCAATCCACCAAATATGACCCATAACTACTTTTTCAGTATTTCTGATCGCTCAAATACTGGCTGAGGAATTCTAACTTAGTTATAAGGTTATTAGGACTCTAATTAAAGTGTGAATATCATGTGAGGCCACAGAACATTGAGTACAGTTACAGAATCTAGTGGGATATGTGATCTTAGAAAAGAAAGAAGAAAAAAAGAGTGTGTGCAAAGGAATGCAAAGAGAGCATAGTTTTTAGCCTCTCTGGGTTGACTTATTTGATATTCCAGAGATCTAGAGTCTATAATACTAGACTACATGTAGCACTAGATGAGTTTGAGCCACCAAATAGGAATCCATTTGACTCAGACATTCTCTACCTAAGCCAAAAAGTTGGGGTCAAATTGCAGATTATTTTCTCTTTATCCCCGAGGGAAGTAGTTGCCTATCCTAATAGAATATTTACCAAGGGTTAAGTACAAACTTTAAATGTAAATTGTCTTTTTCACTTGGATCAGTTACCTAGGCTATTATCACTTCATATTTGTCTGGATCTCTAAATTTTTGGAATAAGAAAAGAAATCTTTTGTTACTCCCATGATAGAATCATACACCTTGCATTCATTTTTCATTTTTTGCTCGAGACTAGCAAAAGTTAGGCATGAGGGCATTTGATAAGTCTACTTTAGTGGACCATTATTTTCCCTAAGTACTCTTTAATTATCTGTTCTTAGTTTCTAATTGATTAAGAGTTAAATGGTAATTCATCTTAGTCTGCCTATAATTTTATGCGCCAATTTTACATTTAATAACATATGGTATGATAACATAACCTATTTCATGGATGTAGGCTAGGTGCAAGAGTTATTGAAACATGAAGGCATCATTCAGACGTCCATTTTTCTTCTATAAGATGTCCTGAGCTCAGATCGAACTTATGAGAACCTCCGTCGTGGACTCACTGTTATCCACACTTTTTAAGACATCCAAAACTTGATCTGGATGTCTGATGAAGTTACCACCAGACTTATCCATCCATTCCAACCACTTGCGATCTTCGCTGAGTGGTTGGAGAAGCTTTCGGCCGAAGAAACAAATAGAGGAGTTTTTTTTTTAAACGCAACAGCGGGCCATCCTCTTCATGATCCATCACCACCGTGGCTCAGGCATTCCCTGTGCTCATAGCATGCACCGTGGCCCCCCGCGTCCCCAACATCTCCCCCGCCCTCACCGTCGTCGCACACACGCTGACAGTGTGTGTGTGTGCCCATCAACCCACTCCATCAGCTGCCCCAGCCTTCCCTTTCTTCTTCTTCAACCTCCTACCTGCTAGCACACCTCCACCAACACCACCGCCAACTCTACATTGCTGATCCTTGCCTTCTGCCGCAACACACGCACACCACCGCCAACCTCTCAACCGCCCTTACCCGAACCCACAGCCCTCATACTCTTCATCGCCCTCATAATCTTCATCTTCTACCCTCCTTTATTCTTCTTCACCACTTGCAACTCCGAAGGAACCCAACGCCAGCAGCCACCAATCCACTCCGTCCACCCTCCTCCGACCTCCTAGACTTACGCCGACATCACCTACGCACTCACCACGTCCTCACCATCAATCCCACCCCATCCACACCATCTCTCAAGCAACCCCTCGCCGTCAACGCCAACCACACCGTCAACCTCTCCTCCGCTCCTCCCGCCACCAGCGACCTCTTTGACACTCGCCACCCACGTCGTTGGACTCCTTGAACCTGGTCGGATCTGAAGACACCCGCCACGCCAACTGCAGCTGCCCAGAGGACTCAATCGACCTCCCTCTCAATCTCCCTGTTTCAAGGCCTATTAGTATTTACCATTACATGCCATTGCCGAATCCATTTAAATTTTTTTTCCAAACCTAAATGCATGAATACTACCTAAAAATGCAAAATGCACCCCCCATGCCTAAATCCTACAATGTAATCATTGTAAAATTAAAACAGGCGAAGAAAGGAAGGAAATCACCTAATGAAGGCATTATTCTAGACGTTGGGTTGCCTCCTAACAAGCACTGCATTTTCTGTCAGCAGCCAAACTTATAAGGAACCTGTAAGTCTGGTTCCAAACAAAAAGAGCTAAGCCATAAACATATGCGTAAAAGCGTGGGCCTAAAGAACAAGTAGCCCCGGATGTTGGCGAGCTGATGATGCAGCGTTATCCCAAATGCTCACCAGAAAACATGATAACAGACAACCTTGCAGGCTACTTGGAGAGGTCTAGGAAAAAGAGTAACAAAAGAAGGGACCTCTTGAAACAGAAGTGGAGGATAACAAGGGTCCTCCAAAGCAGGAAGGGTTTTAAAAGATATAATCATAAGTATGCCCGACCCTTGAATGGCAAGAGTAAAAGTACAAGCATCAATCCAAACTTGCCATTCCACTCGGGGATATACTGGCCAAATATTATCCCCAGAAAGAATGTATGTGAGCAGAAACCTGAGCCAAGGATCGGCTAAGGAGTGTAAGGGTTGTTTGTTGTGTTGGGAGGTAATGATTAAGTCCAATGAGGGCTTAGTTGGTGTCAAGTCTAGTTCCAACAATGATTTAGATTTTGTATTGTTCTCCCTAATAATTGTTGTAAAAAAATTCAAGTCACCCTACCTATCACTAATGATTTCCTCAAGCATGGGAGTCATATATTTTCCTTCAAGTATATGTGAATCAATGGTGGACTCCAAACCATATTTATTTGATGGCAGGGTCGAAGCAACTGAATCACTATCATTAATTTCCTCCACAGATTCTTTTGGTTCAGTTAAGTTTTTGTCAGGGTGTATATGTGATTCGCTAGTAAGGGGAGGAATTACTTCAATATGTTCAATTACTTCTGAAGGAGGATTAGTCTTAATGTTATGGAGTAAGCCTATATCTCTCAATTCTCTGTTCTCCTCGGTGTAGGATCTTGAAACACACTATTCTACGTGCCCAAACACTCAAACAAAATATTAGTAATAACAAGAAAGATTTGTACAAAAATCAAACCATAGAAAATGACACAAGATATATAGTAGTTCCCCACTCACTTGGGTACTCCATTACCTAAGCCTCCCAGCTTAAGATTTTTAACCCAATTCCCTCAACCCCGAGGGAATCAATTTACTAAACGAGGTAATTAATAGGTTACCTCAACCCATGTACAATAATGAGTTAGTTACAACCCAACAAGCAACAAGCTCAAATACAGAATAAGCATTAGTGTAAGAAAGAAAAATCTTACATCAAGAATTCATATGCCTCCCAACAATAATTAAATTGAATACCAATTTGAGAGCTTAGGATGGACGTGAACCGCTTCATAGATGTGTGAGAAAAACACATCGTTGAGCTTGCAAGGATGTCGAGAGAGTGAATGGAAAGCTTCTTTTTCTTACTTGAGAAATAAGGTGGAAATATGAGATTATAGCTCTAGAATTTTCTCTTGTATTTTTCTACATTCAAACAAAGGGTCCAAGGGTTTATTTATAGAGTTAGGACCTCAGTAATATATCTACTAGATGTTGGGGTTTAAATCCCAACATTCATATTGCCAAAATAAATTTTCTACCCGTTCAGATTTGAGCCAACGACTAACTAGTACCGATAGCTGCTTACAGTTTTTCTGCAGCCAGTGCACAAGAGTCTTGGTACCGGTATTCATCATGGATACCGGTACTTGTAAGGTCCAGGCCAGAACTAAGTCTTCAAACTTTGACTATCAGGTACCGGTACTCTTGATTAGTACCAGTACTTGTTGTTCACAGTTTGAAACATAGGCTCAAACATATGCCTTGCATATACCAGTACTGATGAACAGTACCGGTACTTGCTTACAAGTACCTGTTTTAAGTGTATTACTAATTAATTACATTCTTCGAAAATGATCATAGTATAAATCCTAGTTTATCTCTAATTAATTTTACAATCTAAGTTGATTCTTTTTTAAGAGGCATACATTCTATAAAATAAACAAAAACCTAATCTAAAAGACTAAAGATCGAAGATGATCTTCTCCTCCTCATCATCTATCCTCCATGTCATGATCTTCTCCTCCTCATCATCATGCCTCCTTGCCATAGTTCAATGTTTGCCTAAATCTAAAAAACACTCAATTGCAAACATTAATATACAATAATTTTGTTAACACCAAAATAAGATGTGGAACAAGATTCCAACACTCGAGGCATAAATCCTCAATTGGTATGTATTGTCCCTGAGACTCCCTCCTAGGCTTCTCAATATTGTGTTCGTCCTCCTCCAACATCAACTCCATATCTTCCTGATTTTGTGGAGGATGATTTCCAAAATCAAAAGTAGGGAGGAATCTAGATTTCACCAAATCATTCATATCCTAGGGGGGTAAGTCCTCAAATAACACATAATCCCCTCGAGATTCACTTCAAACTCTAAGTCTGGGTTCCTCCATTGAGCCATCATCCTCCTCTAAAATAGACTCTTTGTCTCCCTAAGACCAAAATTGATCTAATTCATGCTCCATTCCCTTAGGGTCACCTACATGTAAATCCTTAAAATGTTGTACGGTAGATGTTAGTTCCTTACGTGGAGGATCAGGATTAGGCTCACTATGGGTAGAATGGGGCTCCACCACTTTATCAATCGGGGAAGTGGTATGACTAGCATGACCTTGACCTGGGTCATCAGGGGTGAGAAAAATACTATCAGCAGGGTCAAGGTCCTCAAGTGGTACCATCTTCCCATTCTTTTGACTCCAATATAGCTCGGGTGGATAATCACTAGGATTATTCTCCTCGAGTGGCTGCGTCTCATGGGGATTGTCTAAGGAATAGCTACTCATCAAAATGAGATCCCAGGTGCCATTTGTTTCTTCAGAATTATTTTGATAATCACGGCTGTACGGGTAGGGATCAGAATCAATAGTAGGAGAGTAGCTAAGATGACTAATTTCCTCGCTCAGTCACTGACTATTCCTCAAAATCTCTCCCATAGACTCCGTCATTTCTTTTTATTATTTTTGCATTTCAATCATAAAAGAGGAGAGACTATTGTTAGATTGGGGGGAATAGTCCATCTCAGGCTCAAGTTGCCTAGGGCTGTCAGTCCAACCTTGATAAGAAAGGTCGTGAAGGGTGGGAGGGTTAGGTGTTTGCATAGTAGTGGGGATTCCAGAGGTGGAAAATCTTGCTCCTAGGCTCTGCTCAAAAGTGGGAGTTATCGAGCCAGTACTCTCCAAATGGGAATAAGGATGACCCCATGAATTGTCATTATACCCCTCAAAAGAAGGATACGCACGAGGCATGGGATCATGGCTAAAATGATAGGAGTAAGGGTAGTCCATTTCTTTTCAGTCAAATGGTTTTAACACTCTTAACTCTTAGAAAGATTAAAAACAGAAACTTCCTAAAGAGCTCTACTACACACACACCATTGCCAATACAAACGCAAATATGATGGGAATTTGTTTTTAGTAGATTGAAGGATTCCTCAATTCCCACTCATAGGTTAGTCAAAAAGGAGTCAAGGCTATGTCCCTCCATTCCCACTTAAGTGGTATAGGAGGTCCGTGATACCTTAAGATCCCTGACTAAACCTAACTAAGGAAGAGCGAGGTCATTTAGAATAGGTGGCCAAACAAGTTAACAAAGATTATGCTTCCTAGGCAGACCTTCATTTGTGCCTACAACCTACTTGCAAGGAATGGAAGACTCGAATCAAGCCCACATATGAGGAACCAAAGTAACTTGGTGGATAGGCTTGTTGATTTCCGACTAACTTCCCTTGTGGTGCAAAGAGGAGAGGTAGAAAATTCCTAGTGACCTTATGTGTGATGTGTGATGTGCACGGTGTCTTAGGTGTGCAACACATGCACGTAATTTTTTATTTTTCAAATCCTGCAAACAAGTCCTTTCACACGCAATTAAAGTCACTGGTTTTAAGGTCCAACCTCTTAACAATCCCAATTTTTTAAAGTGACCACTGAATTAATTACATTCAAACACATTAGTGGTCTTGGTACCATTTGTGCGTCGTTGATTTATTTTTGCACGGCACCAACACTGGCAACGGCGCTATTTGAAAGAGCGATTCTTGTTCTTGATGTATTCTTGCACATAAAATGTAGCATCATTGTATTTAGTCGCATGGTAGAAAATCTCTTTTCAAAATATTTAATACTCAAAATATAACCACGAAAATAGTTAGGTCGTCTCCATAGGGAGGAATTAGCCTATTAAACTCGTGAGTGGTGCCTCGTTTATTCGGGAATTTCAATGGGTGTGCACACTAACTAGTGCACTCATTTCCAACATAAATTCTCGATCTAGATAATTAATCAAGAATACAGGTGTTCACATGCAAAATAACCACCATGGAAATACATGAATCATGATCTGGGTACTGACAAACACCGTCAATATTAATCAAAACAGAACCCATTCCCTATAACCAATATCCCATACTCTATCATTCATGAGAAGAATTCAACTATTCGTAATTCAAATAGACCGAAGGGATATTCATGCAAATCTAACTTAATATAATAATTAGATAAATATATCAATAGTGCTTCTTACAGTAGCAATAGGCGTAAATACTATTGAGTGGTGAAACAGAGGATTGTTCCTCTCTCCTACTCATGCACGGAAAGAAGGGTCGTCGATCGGATGGAGCTCGGAGCAAATCGGCCAAGACAAGGGCTATGCGATGGCGTAGGGGGCATTGGCGAAGGTGGCCGACGATGGCGACTGGAGGCAGAGGAGAACGTCAGTGATGGCGATGGCAGGTGGTGCGCTAGGAGAGAACTCGCGAGGGTGGCGCACACCTGGGTGGTTTCGCAGTGATGGTAGGTGGTCGAGAGCAAAGTCTTGAGGCGACTGGGCATTGTGGGTGGTTGAGAGGTGGTGCTGCCTGAAAGAGCGATCTTCGTTTTCGTTGAAAACTTTAACGTAAAATGTTGCGTCGTTGTAGTATGTCGCGTGGTAGAAAATTGCTTTTCAAAATATTTAATTCTCAAAATCTAACCATGAAAATAGTTAGGTCGTCTCCACATGGAGGAATTAGCCTATTAAACTAGTAAATGGTGTCTCATTTATTCGGGAATAACTATGGGTGCGCATACTAGTTCTTGCAACTTATTTTCAACATAAGTTAGCATTTATGTAATTACTCGAGAATATAGGGAGGTTACATGCAAAATCACCACTATGGAATACGTGAATCGTAGTCTTAGTACTGACAAATATCATCAATATAAATCAAAACCAAACCCATTCCCTATAACCAATATCCCATACTTTATTATTTAAGAGATAAATGCAACTATTCATAATTCAAATAAACATGAGAGATATTCATGCAAATCTTTCTAAATATAATAATTAGATAAATAAATGAATAGTACTTTTTCACAATGGAAAGAATCCATAATTTTTAATGTGATTGCAAACAGGGGATTTGCTTAGACGAATCGTGTGCGCGGGAGGGACCATGGCTAGATGTGTGGTGCTCGCAGATCGGCCAGGATGCGGGCTTCGCGTTGGTGGTCATGGGGTGGTCGATGGTTGTCGGAGGCGGCCAGTCGGAGGATCATGGTCGCCAGTGGCGATGGCTGCATGTGTCGCAGGAGTAGTCGCGCGTAAGCTGCGCGTGGACTCTGAGCTCAGAGGAGGGTCGACGGTGAGTTTGGCATCGAGATTGGAGGTTGGAGGAGCATGGATGGTGTTGGAAGGCAGCAGCGCTATTGGGTTCGTTTGGTGGAGTTGCAGGTGGTAGTGGTGGAGACAGAGGTTGAAGAAGAAGAGGCGGGTGGGGGAGGGGATTTGGTCTGTGACTGAAGGTGTTGGTGGTGATGTTGCTACGGTTGAAGGTGTCACCAGCGAGGGGGAAGGCCTACGGTTGGTGTGAGGATGGTGGAGGTGCCATTGGTCGTAACAGGAGAGAAAGGTGAAGGTGCACTAGAATGCAGGAGGTTGAAGAAAAGGAAAGGGAAGGCTGGGTGGCTGATGGTGTGGGTTGGTGATACACACACGTTGTCACCGTGTGTGCGATGGCAGCAAGCGCAATGTTGGGGAAGTTGGGGCCACAGTGCACGCTTGAAGTTCACGGTGTACACTCTGGCCACAGGGTGCGTGCCTCCTTCACGGTGGAAAGGATGGAGGAGAAGATGTTCCTGCCAAGGGGAGAAGATCAATGCCCTCTATGTTGGCCCGCTCTCTTCTTAAAGTCTCTGTGGCCGAATTCTGCAACCACTCACGAAGATTGCGAGTGGTTGGAACAGAAGGATAAGTTCTATCTATTAGTCATCAGATGTCCGATAAAAATATCAGACGTCTTAAAAAATGTAGACTTTAGGGGATCTACGATGGTAGCTTCCAAACATCTGATCTAAGTTCCAGAAGTCTCATATAAGCAATATGGACGTCTAACCCTTGCACCTAGCTTGCATTCGACAAACAAACCATATCATATGTTATTAAATGTAACATATGATACTTTAAAGAATTGGCCAAGGCTACACCAAGGGGCTCTTGGAGGATGTCATCGGTGGACTTCCCTAGTGTCAGTTGTGATCAGAGAGACATATTAGTTACTCCTATATCTGAACAAGAAGTATTAAAAGCAATTAAAGACTTAAACAATGAAGGGGCCCCTGGTCTGGATAGGATTCAGGTTTTCTTTTACAGAGAACTGTGGAGTGTTGTCAAAGTGGATGTATTGAAGGTTATTCATGAATTTTAGCAAGGCAACTTTGGTTTTGAGAGGTTGAATAAATCCTATCTGTTCCTGCTTCCTAAAAAATCAAGTGCGGAGAAGTTTTCTGATTACAGACCCATTGCATCATCTAATTCTATTTACCTTATTATCAATAAGATTATAGCCAACAGATTGCAGGAGGTATTGAAGGACTTGATAATGCCGGTCCAATCTGCCTTTCTTCCTGGGAGATCGCTACAGGAGTCTTTCGTTATGGCGCAGGAGATGGTAATGGGATGGCACAGGAGAAAGACCAAGGCCTTTTTATGGAAAGTAGACTTCTCCAAGGCTTATGATTCAATCTCCTGGTCGTATCTGTGGGAAATCCTTAAAAGAAGGAAATTTCCACCTCAGTTGATATAGTAGGTGAAGAGATGCATCACGACAGCCTCCTTTTCCCCATTGATAAATGGGAAACCATGCCGAACTTGGATTCAGCCCCAATGTGGAGTTAGGCAAGGATGTCCACTTGCCCCTCTAATTTTTAATCTTGCAGTGGATACATTGGCGAGATATGTATGCAAACTAGCAGCGGATGGATTTATAAGGGGGTATTCAATGTCTAAAAACAGGGCTTTAGCTCCCATCCTCCAATATGCAGATGACATTGCTTTTTTTGTGGAAGGGGGGAAGAGGGAAGCGCAAGCGTTTTTTCATATGGTTAAGATTTTTGGTGAGATTTCTGGTCTTAAACTTAATGGAAACAAATCCTCCCTGGTCTGTTTTGGGATGAATGGAATGATCCAGAATGACATCTCTACCACTTTGGGTACACCTGTGGTCTCACTGCCTATCAAATATCTGGGATTGCCTCTGAAATGCACTAAAATGAGGAAAGCATATTGGTCCTTCCTATATGAAAAGGTGGCTACGAAATTGGAGGGTTGGAGTAGTCGATACCTATCAAAAGGGGGGAGGTATATATTACTGAATTCTGTCATTACATCGATTCCAGTTTTTTTTCTTTTCTGTTCTCAAAGCTCCGAAATCAATTTGGAAAAAACTTGATGTGATGTGTAAAAGATTCTTCTGGAAAGGGGCCTCTCACCAAGGGGCTTTTCTTCAACCTTTAAAATGGGATTCAATTTGCAAGCCAAAAAAGATTGGTGGCATGGGTGTTAGATCCCTCAAGGAATTTAATGATGCTTTGCTGTTGAAGTGGGCCGTTCAACTGCTACAAGGGGAAAAAAAATGTGGACAGAAATAGTTCAAGATAGCTATGGGGCTGCCAATGATGAGAAGAATCGCCTAAACCCCCATAAACCATCTCCATTTTGGTCTTCGGTGGTGCGTGCCCCGAGGGATAATTGTATTTTGTTCAAATCCGTACTAGGTGATGGGAAAAGCTTCAAATTCTGGCTGGAGAATTAGGTACCTGGGGGGGTGATTAAAGACAGGTTCCCCCTTGCTTATGCAGCGGCTTCGGATAAAAATGTTGTGGTGTCTAAGCAGTGGTCTTTAAATAATGCTATGTGGAATAATCATGAAACAAGAACACGAATAGAGAATGAGCATCTCATGCAAGAACTTGTTGCCTTCAAACCCACACCTCATGAGTATGACACATACAAATGGGAGGGTCAGTTTTCTTCCGCGGCTGCTTATGACAAATTGATTAATTCTTCCAGGATGGCAGAACTTGATGAGGTGGGGAAAAAGTTATGAAAATTAAAAATACCACTGAAGTTACAAATTTTTTTGTGGCTCTGCAGAAGGGACAGTCAGATTACTGGAGATCTGAGGCATAGGAGAATGGGAATTCCCACTCAATTTTGCCACCTATGTGGGATGCATAATGATTCTAGCACTTATATTTTTTTTCGTGTGTGATCACTGATTATATCTGGAGGAAAGTTTGTAATGATTCTCTTCCCACATGGGAGAATCTGTGGTGTTATCTTGTGGATGGGAATAAGCCATGTTTACCCATGGTGGCTGTGTTATGGCCTGTATGGAGGGCTAGGAATGAGTGTGTTTTTCAGGAGACCTCAGTGAATGTGGATAAGATTGTAAATTGTTGCTGGAGTCTCATACAGCAATGGGGTTTGAATATGTAATTGTGTTCATTTTTTATTAATAAAAGCTCTCCCGTTTTGCTATCGGTGACTCGATAGCATTCCTCTCTTGTTCAAAAAATTAAATGTAAAATTAATGCGTAAGAGTATATGCAGACTAAGGTGAATTGCCATTTAACTCCTACTTAACAATTAAGATTAACTAATTAAAAAGTACTTAGGCCAAATAATAGTCCACAAAAGTGGACTTATCACTGGCCAGAGGTGGTGTTGGGTTCCTTTAGAGTAGTAAGGAAGAAGAAGGCTATGGAAAAGAGGAAGCGGGGAAGGGAAAGGAAGGGAGGGGGGTGTGTGGTGGTTTTGGGTTATGGCATTGGTGATGGTGGAGGTGGAGTTGGCTAGGGTGTGCAGTGAGGGGATCAGCGGTGGTGATGTGCGCGATGTCACCACACACACCACTGCAGGGGAACGACAATGGAGATGTTAGCTTCCATCCACAGTGCACTCTTGAGGTTCACTATGCAAGCTTGATACCACGGTGGAGGTCCCCAGAGGGGAAGAGATGATGATCCCTCCGCAGGTAGTTACTTTCCCTTTAAATGTATCCTCTGTTCCGATTCTCTCACTCTCATTCTGTTCTCTCCCAAAATCTTCACCCTTCTCCAACGGCAGTAGCAAGTCGGTGGCTTTGGAGGCAGTGTGTTGAGGTAGTGGGTCTTGCAAAGAAAGATAAGAAAGATTGGTTTAAAATCAAAAAAAATGTTAACTCTTATTTCTGTAAGGAATGTATGCCAATGTCAACTAAATTATAATCTAATCTACTTATATTCTAATGTATACTATCCTTAATTATATTTACATACGCATGTAATGTATGAAATATGCATGCAAGTAATTTTATAAACTAAACTATTTACATTGAAAAGTCTACTATGTAGATGTAAACATTAATCTAATAACTCGGCATTTATATATTTAATTAGCCCACAAATGTGGCCTTATCACTTTGGGTTAGACTTTTTAAGTCTAAACCAGACTTAGATGATTAACATATCCCTCAACTTGATTCGTTCTGAACCCTAAAAATAACTAAACCTTGGATACCGATTAGCAGTAAGAATAATACTAGACTTAGCTTTTAACTTGAAAGTTTGGATACTCTTTGAAACCCAAGTGTCAAACTCTTTCACTTATTTCACAAGGCCTACAAAAAAAAAAAAGAGAAAAAAATATATATATCTGAAAAACAAACCCCCATTGTTTAGCTTAAGAGGAAACCCGAAACATTTTGATTTGATGAGTTCCTACCACTGAGAAGGAGAAAAACTTTCCTTCTAGGAAGTGATGACAACATGCCACCAACTCGGTGCTTGCTCCATGTCTATATTCATATTTATACATGGACCTTATAAGCACATTTTGTGGTTCAAGTGTCTCGGATGATACTATCCTGAAGTATCAAAGCGAAAACCTAGATTAGCTAGGAGTTCCTCTCACAATGCCATGAGGTGTCAGGATGTAAGGCTCCCAGGAGGTGCCTTGGACGGTGCTATTATAGCATCAGAGCAAGGGCCTCTTTGAGGACCGATGACAGGGACAATAATTCCAACACAATTCTATACTAGGGATAATCCAAGGCTAGGCATTAGGGGGGGCAAAAACAACAAAAAGACAAAAAAAAATTATAAAAATAAAAATACTGGTTGGCCAACTATCACAAAACACTGACACTTGGCATTTCAAGAATACACAAACTCAAGGTCGAATTCTTAAGTCAAGCAAATTCAAACTACGAGATTGGATTTCGAGATCATTAAAACCAAAGGGGTGAAGCGATTGGGATCTTGGGAAAGTACGCAATTCCTTATTTTTCTAGCCTTAAGATCCAAGAGCAAATCCTAAAGTTTTCAAACAAATCCTATACCTTTCTTTTTCAAAATCAACCAAGGTCCAATAAAAAATTTTCCTAAAAAAAAATAGTTTTCGTAGTTTTTTTGTGCAATGAGTTTTGCTAGGGACTAGTAAAAGTTAAGCATGGGGTGTGATAAACTCTTGTGTATCATCATTCTTAGGCACATTTCATACCTAATTCCTAGGTATTTTACACCCGCACTACAATATTAGGCTCGCATTAGGTTTCATCGTGTTTTATCCTATTACTATGCATTGTTTGCTTGTTAGGGATTGCAGGACCTTTGCAGATTATCTAAACCTTGACAAACTACGAAGAAAGGCAGAAACCCTAATCAAAAGAAGATGGAAGCTCCCTTAGCTACATTTCAGCTCACTTAGCTCCCTTGTCAACTCAGTCAAGCACTATCTATCTCCTGTCAGCTCAACTTAACTACTTAGCTACTAGCTCTTGGCTAGCTAGCTAAGCTTATTACTGAGTCGACATTCAGCTCTACCTCAACTTCTCTCATCTTCATACCAGCTTAAGGCAGTTTAATTTAGCTCTACTTAGCTACTAGCTACTAGCTAGCTAGCTAAGCTAAGCTACTAAGCTCAACTCCTACTCCACTACCTAAGCTCACAACTCTACCCTACCTCCACATAAGTTGGCTCCAAAATACACCCTACACCATAAAGTTGGCGCCAAAAAACTCCTCCTTGGCACCTCTTCACTTGGTGCCAAACCAAGTAACCACCACCATCTTCACACCCTCTCATAATTGGTGCTAAAATACACCCTATAACCACCACTAAATGTGGCTCTAACTCTCCTCCTATAACAATCATCCACATCCACCATTCCTCCACCTTAGACCACCATCCTCGCTGTTAAGACCCATTCTATCCTGAGCTTTTTAAGACATCTGGACTGTCGGTCAGACGTCTGGTAAGACATCTAGACACCTTCCCAAACGTCTAAAAACCAAAGTTTTTGGCTACGAGCTCGCGTCTACGCGCATGCTGCGCGTAGATAGTACCCTCTTTTTCCTTCCCTTCCTCTCTCTCTCCCCACCTCCAGCGAACCCTAACCCGCCAACCTTATAAACCCTCTTCCCCCTCTCTCGTTCTCTCCACTCCAGCCACCTTCCTCTCTTCCTCTCCACCCCAGCGAGTAAGCTAGCGCGAGCAAGTGAGCGTGAGGGCAGCGATGAGGAGGAGCAGCGTGAGGGCGGCGATGAGGAGGAGTTGACCTAGAGAGCTTGTGTGGGAGCTCACCGGAGGGTGCACCGCCAGAGCGGCGCGTGCGGGAGGTGGAGTGTGTCGGGGAAGTCATCGCCGACACTACTGCAGCCGAAGTAGCAGGCAAGGAGGCGAGCTGCGGCCGCGTGAGGCGAGAGCGAGCAGGATCAGGTTCTGATTCTGGGTTTTCCCAGAATCAGACGTCTGGAGTGACATCTAGACAACGAAGCGGATGTCTGGAGGCAGTTCCAGACGTCTGAGGAGAGGTCTTCACGAAGGTACGTTCCCTTTGCAAATACGGCCATGCAGACTGCTCCGCAGCTACGCTTCGCGTGGCCATTTTGAGAAGATTTTGTTGGTGGCGTGCAGGATTTGCTTCGGGAAGGTGCGGGGCACGCCCTCCCATGCATTTCAGACGTCTGGGCGGCTTACCAGAAGGCTAGAAGCACTTCCAGACGTCCGGAGAGGAGGTCGGACGTCTGGAGCTGGGTCCAGACGGTCCAGAAGAGTTCCTGGATGTCTAAGGTCGACACAGAGCTTGAGGTGCATTTCTGGACACTTTTAAGACGTATGGAAGTTGTTCCAGATGTCTAATTTGAGTCAGCAACCCTATTTTTGACCCGATTAGGGTTCGCTTGAGGTCCATTTTACGCAAATAAGATACCGATGTTTTCCTTGTAAGTTCCTCTACTAGTTAGAAGGCTTTCTATACTATTCTGAATGTTCCTTTGTGATTGTTCCTTGTTATAGGACTTCGTTCCGTTGCGGGTTCGGGGCTTGCTGAGACACGTGAGCCTACCATTCGAGCCCCCAATACTCCTGGGTTGACTAGTAGAGTGGCTTCCCCTAATTTAATTATAAACCTAAATGCATGTGTGGAATGAATGAGTAGAACCTAGGATGTGGCATGAATCCTAGGACGAGAAACACTTGAAATGTCTGTATGCGTGATTGAATTGCAGTCTAGAATGAGTAGATAGAAAACAGCTGCCTGTTAATAAACAAGAGCTACCTGTGAAATATAAATTACTTGTGCTAGTTAAATAGTTGTATGTGACATTATCTGTTGTATCTGTAAATGATAGAAACACGAGCTGCATGTGTACAACCTAAGATTAGAAATGTGAATGATAGAAATACGAGCTGCATGTGCATAACCTAAAAACGGAAATGGGAATGATGAAATCTAGCATTGGAATGACATGAGAAACATGAGCATAAACCCTACGAGGAGTTAGGAGTACAGCTCCTGGGAATAAATGGAATGGATGTGGAAATGTGAGTGGGGAAGTGTGCTGGCCCTTGAGTACGTAGTACCAAGGAGAGCGACTATCCCCTGTTTAGTGTAGAGCAAAGCTAACCGCCCTTGGGTTGGGACTCGGGGTTAGGATTGGCCACTCTGCACCGACTTCTTGGCCCTCGTGTACATTGTACAGGGGAGAGCTACTGTTACGAACCGTGCTTTCAAACGTCTTTTAAGAAGTCTGGGAGGTGCCACAGACGTCGCACCAGACGTCTGGTATCACTTCCAGACGTCCGGGATTCATTTTTCTGTGGTGCACACCGTTGCGTCTGCGCGCCTGCACCCGCAGACCTGCTTCGCCTCTTCTTTTTCCCTCTCCCTCCTGCACCCTCTGTCGCGCTCTCTCTCTCCTCCTTGCGCGGCCTCAAAAGGCCACGCCCACCCCCTCACTCCTGTCACCTCCTCCCCCTTCCTCTTCTCCTTCCAGTCAGTGCGCGAGAGCGGGCGCGAGTGAGCGGCGGCGGCGACAGCCGCGGCGGGTGCGGGAGGAGGTGCTGCGCGGGGGAGGAGGCGTCGGCCATGAGGGCTCGAGCCTGCCGGGGCAGCGGGAGCCTGCCGGCGGGGGCGCAGCGGGCTCGGAGTGGCGCGGGAGGCCTGCTGCAGCTCGAGCAGCAGGCGGAGCACTCGCAGCGCGGCCGTATGTCGCGAGCGGAGGGCGGGTGGCGCCCTGATTCCGAAAAATTTTCCAGAATCAGACGTCTGTGAGTCTAGACGGACAATGTGGGCGACGTCTGGAGGACTGTCCAGACGTCTGAAAGGTGAGTTACTCCGTCTTCTTCCTCTTCTTCGACTGACCATACTAGGAGAGAGAGGAAATGGGTACACGTAGGTTCTAAGATTCGCATCCAACGCGAATCAGACGTCTGGCTGTAGTGACAGACGACGGGAACGACTTCCAGACATCCAGGGTGACTATCAGACGTCTGGGAACTAGGCCAGACGCCCCCGCAGGCTTCTGGACGTCTGAGAGCCCACGCAGAGCAAGGTAATTCCTGATCCACTTTTTAAGACGTCTGGAAGAAGTTCCAGACGTCTGATTTTGCACTGTTTCATCATTTTCGACCCGTTTAGGGCCCGTTCGGGTTCCGTTTTCCGCGTTTCGAGTTGCGTCCTTTTTGAAATTAAATCCTCTACCCGTCTACAGTAGCTATACACTATTTTGAGACACTCCTTATGTTTGATTCTTGTGATAGGACCCCATTCCGTTGCAGTCCCGGGGGTTGCGGAGGCACACGGGATTCCCGACCACTCCCCCAGTTCGCCTGTTATAACCGGTAGAGTGGCTTTTAAGTATAATCTGTTAAATTATGGAACCATAAATAGAACCTAGGACATTGCATGGATCCTAGGAATGAGAAATAGATTGAATGATAGATCCTAGGTGTTGCATGAATCCTAGGACTGGAAAACTAGATTATATGATAGATCCTAGGATATGGCATGAATCCTAGGATGGGAAAACTAGTGGAATATATGAATACTGCAGTCTTGAAAAAATGGAAAAGGACAAAAAGCTGCCTGTAATCTGAATTAACAGCTGCCTGTTATGAATAAATAAACGTGATTGAGAACATGGATTGTAAGAACGTGAAACTGGAAAGTGAAACCTAAATGTTCCGAGCTGGAACCCTATGGGGAATTAGGAGTGGAACTCCTGGAAAGAGAAAGGAATGGAACTGAGAAAGAAAGATGTAGTTGTGTGCTGTCTCTTGGGTACGTAGTACTAAGGGAAGTACCTGTACCTGTTTAGTGCAGAGTGGGGCCAGCCACCCCAGGGACCCGGGGTTAGGACTGGCCGCTTTGTACCGACTTACTGGCCCTCGTGTACGTAGTACTGAGGAGAGCTACTAGTGTAGGGAGGGCACTAGCTACCCCACGGGCCCCGGGGTTCTGCTAGCCTCCTACACTGACTTGTTAGGCCCACTGGGGCAAACCAGGGCAGTCAGGTGAGGGTGCGCGGACTGTGGAGGGGCAAGGCCCCTGTTTGGTTACTGTGGAGGGGTTGGACCCCTGTTACTGAGAGGGCTCTGCCCTGTACTGGTTCCGTGCTGTGCTTTGGGCACACCCGTTAACGGAAACGACTGACCGCGTGCCAGTGCGGGTTAGCTACCTGTGCATTTATCGCGCATACCGTAGTCACCGTTACGTCTGTCCGTGACCTTGGGGTGGTTGACTGAGAGTAGGATCACCGCGGGGGACTCTCCCGGCCAGGAGAGTACCACATGCTACTTCTACTTCTTGGAAAAGACTGCAATCAAGATCGTTCCCACGAGGAACATTCGAGATCAAGTAAAGGATCTGAGAAATAAATGAAATCGTGAGAAAATTGAAAGACATAAATAAAGAAAGTAACAGAACATAACAGCTACTGTACACCCTACTGTTTTCTAGTTTTAGTTGCCACTCTACTCAGCATTTTGCTGACGTGTTACACTCATTACCTTTCAGGACCAGGTGTGGAGCAGCCAGGGTCAGCGGCTGCAGAGGACGCTGGGCCGAGTAGGGTCCAGTAGAGTTACCACTATTCTTTTGTACCTCTTTTTGTTCCACTGTAGTGAGTAGTTCTTGTTTCCGTTGTACCTTTCTTTACCTACAGCTCATATTATGTTACGAATGTTGTTCTACTGTTGTGGTGGTATATACTGTAGTGATTTCTTTCCTTACTGCTGTATTTTCTTACTGTTAGTTATATTCATGCTGAATGTGGTTTATTTTACTGCTCTTTTGGTGACTTCCTCGTTGGACGACTAGGTCTTGGGATTAGTCGAGTCGGTCCGGTTCTCGTGTCTCGTAGGGACTCAGGAATCAGGTCGTTACAAGATGGTATCAGAGCAAGGTCGTCCCAAGAAGTGAATCAACTGACTGGAAAATAACCAATTCACATGTCTATAACTATAGTAGCCACCACAACATATCTCTTGACATGAGCTCTTAGACGTTTCGTTAGGTACCGTCTGTTTTGACGTTTTTCGTTTTGTTTCGCGTCTCCTTGCAGGAGATGCCTCGTCGCGGGACTGGCGAGACTGGCCGCGGGTGCGGCCGAGGACGAGGTCGGCGAGGTGGACGTGCCGTTGTTGATGTCTTGGTGGACCAGCCACCACTCCCGGGCATCCAGGCCCAGGACCTCGCCTGGCTGATACGGGACATTGTACGAGAGGAGCTCCACCCACCGCCCCGAGCACCTCCTCCTGGGGCTGCAGAGGGGGAGTCCTCCGTGGGACCACACAACGGACGCGGCGCTGGACACGAGGGAGGGGATGAGCCGTTGCCACCCCCACCTTCCTCAGACACTTCCGTGCACGAGGCACCTTCGCCTGGAGGTGCACCAACACCTCCCCTACAGCGCCACTTCGAGCTTTTCAGGCAGTTCCGGAAGCTGAAGCCCCCCTCCTTCAAGGGGGATGAGGACCCGACCGAGGCAGAGGACTGGCTTGAGCAGCTGGAGAAGATCTTCGACACCCTTCGCCCCCCGGTGGAGTGCCGCGTGGCCTTTGCCACGTACCAGCTGGAGAGTGCAGCACACAGGTGGTGGAGGGCGGTCCGGGGACAGGAGAGGGACGAGCCGACGTGGGACCAGTTCGTCACCCTCTTCTGTGAGCAGTACTTTCCCCAGACGTGGCAGGACCAGAGGAGGCGGGAGTTCCACACTCTCCGCCAAGGGACGATGACTGTGAGCGCGTACCGCACGCGTTTCTTGGAGCTGTCCCGCTTTGCAGCGACAACGGTAGCCATTGAGGAGGAGCACCTTTGGAGGTTCACAGAGGGGCTCCGGCCTGCGATCCAGGGGTACGTCAAACCCCTGAAGCTGCCTACATTTTCGAGGGTGGTAGAGGCAGCTATGACTTACGAGGAGACCAACCCGTCCGCGCGAGACACTGATGGCAGGCGGAAGAGGCCCTTCCAGCCAGACTTTTCTCAGGGCCGATGAGAGAGGAGACACGTGGCGTCCGCAGGAGAGCCGTCACGTTTTGCAGGGCCATCAGTGGCCTTTGGGGGCCCTCGACAGGGGCCAGTCGCCAGCACCGGACCCCCGCCTAGCCGACAGCAGGGACCTACTGAGGGCGGGAGTCGTGTTCCCCTCTGTTACCAAGTGGCCAGCCGGGCCACATCAAGAGGGACTGCCCGTCTAGGGCAGGGGATCAGCAGATACTTCCCGCGCAGAGCATTAGAGGGCGCGCAGGAGGCCGCAGTTCCCAGGCGCGAGGAGGAGGACAGTAGTCGCGAGGAGGGTATCGACCAGCACCTACCCGTCCGACACAGAGTGTGGCTGCTTCGTCCGCACCTAGAGCTGAGGGCCTATCAACGCCCTGACACACAGGGACGCCAGAGCTTCGGGATCGGTGGTAGCAGGTATGGTTTCAGTTTCCGGCAGACTCGTTTACACACTTTTCAATTCCGGCGCTACGCACTCGTTTGTCGCAGCCAGTTTCGCAGTTAGTTTGGACCAGGATTATACACTGTTAGAGAATCCGTTCGTAATCAGAGGTCCGAGTGATCAGCTGTTTGTAGCTAAGGAGGTGTACACGGATTGCGAGGTCAGCGTCGGGGGACATAGCCTGCCAGCTGACCTGATTATGTTACAGTTGGAGGACTTTGGAGTGATTCTGGGGATGGATTGGTTGTCCGCTTACCACGCCTTGGTGGACTGTTTTGAGAGGAAGATCGTCTTCTCCATTCCGGAGTTGCCTTCTTTCGAGTTTCACGGACAGCCAGTGAACGGAGGTTTCAAGTGCATTTCGGCACTTCGGGCGGTGAGGCTTTTGAGCTAGGGGTGTGAGGGCTTCCTAGCTTGTGTGGTGGCGAGCCCAGCCCTGTGGCAGACTTCCAGAGCATCCCGGTGGTCAGAGAGTACCCCGACGTGTTTCCAGACGAGTTACCAGGACTACCGCCTGAGTGTGAGATCGAGTTTGAGATCTCACTAGTACCAGGGACCAGCCCCATCTCCACCGCGCCATACAGGATGGCACCGCTTGAGCTGCGAGAGCTCAAGTCCCAGTTGCAGGACCTTTTGGAGAAAGGTTTTGTGAGGCCCAGTGCGTCTCCCTGGGGAGCCCCGGTACTGTTTGTGAAGAAGAAGGATGGGACCTTACGCCTTTGTGTGGATTACCGACAGCTGAATAGGGTCACCATCAAGAACAGATATCCGCTGCCGAGGATCGACGGCTTATTTGACCAGTTGCGGGGTGCCACGATGTTTTCCAAGATCGACTTGAGGTCTGGATACCACCAGTTGAGGATCAGGGAGACCGACGTCTCCAAGACAGCTTTCCGCACCCGGTACGGACACTACGAGTTTTTGGTCATGCCGTTTGGGCTGACAAATGCCCCCGCTGCTTTCATGGACCTGATGAACCGGGTGTTTAGACCGTACTTGGACCAGTTCGTGGTGGTTTTCATAGATGATGTACTCATCTATTCTAGAGATCAGATGCAGCACGGACAGCACTTGCGGATGGTTCTGGACACTCTGAGACGACGTAGGTTATACGCCAAATACAACAAGTGCGAGTTCTGGTTGAGGGAGGTGACCTTCTTAGGTCATGTGATCTCTGGAGACGACTTGGCGGTGGACCCAGCCAAGGTCGAGGCAGTACTCAGGTGGGAGAGACCGCGTTCAGTCACTGAGATTCGCAGTTTCCTGGGACTGGCAGGCTACTACAGACGATTCATCAGAGGATTTTCACAGATTGAGCGTCCTATGACACAGTTGACCCGGAAGGACGTGCCCTTCGCTTGGACAGACGCCTGTTAGGCGTGTTTTCTGGAGCTGAAGGAGAGGTTGACCTCGGCTCCCGTGCTCACCATCCCTGACAGTAGTGGTGGGTTCGTTGTGTACACGGACGCCTCCTTGCAGGGGTTAGGAGGTGTGCTCATGCAGAGGGGTCACGTTGTCGCTTACGCTTCACGGCAACTAAAGCCCCATGAGCATACCTACCCTACCCACGACCTAGAGTTGGAAGCTGTTGTCTTCGCGCTGAAGACCTGGAGGCACTACTTGTACGGTGAGACCTTCAAGTTTTTCACAGATCACAAGAGCCTCAGATACCTTTTTTATCAGAAGGAGCTCAACATGAGACAGAGACGTTGGTTGGAGCTCCTGAAGGACTACGACTACAGCATCTCCTATCACTTGGGAAAGGCCAATGTGGTGGCTGACGCCTTGAGCCGTAAGGCGACCGCACACTTGGCCAGTTTACAGTTACAGAGTTGGAGCCTTCTGGAGGGGGTGGGCAGTTGGCGACCTCTGGAGTTACGGGGGCACTGTGGGGCAGTGACGGTGACACGACAGACCAGGCCAAAGCTGATAGACCGCATCATCACAGGACAAATTGTCGATCCGTACTTGCAGTCCTTGCGCGACAGAGTACTGTCGGGAGACCCAAGGGACTTCTCTTTCACAGACCAGGTGTTGCGCTTGAGGGGACGGTTGTGCGTTCCCAGAGACGAGGAGCTGTTGAGAGAGCTCCTGACTAAGGCACATGGTTCCAGGCTCACCATACATCCCGGAAACACGAAGATGTACCATGACTTGAGACGCGAGTTTTGGTGGAGGGGGATGAAGCGGGATGTGGGTGAATTCATGCAGCAGTGCTTAGTGTGCCAGCAGGTGAAAGCCGAGCATCAGAGGCCTGCAGGGCCGCTACAGCCGCTTCCAGTGCCAAAGTGGAAGTGGGAGAGCATCACCATGGACTTGGTGGTGGGCTTACTGTTACCCAGCGAGGACACGACGCTGTCTGGGTAATTGTGGATAGACTGACGTAGATGGCACGATTCCTGCCGATCCGAGTCACTTTGGGACCAGCACAGTTGGCAGAGAGGTATATCCGTGATGTGCTACGACTACACGGAGTTCCGCGGGAGATCGTATCCGACCGGGATACCCGCTTTACGTCCCAGTTTTGGGCTGAGTTTCAGCAGGCCTTGGGGACGCGGTTGAGGTTTAGTACGGCTTACCACCCCCAGACGGACGGACAGTCTGAGCGCACGATACAGACACTTGAGGACCTTTTGCGTGCCTGTGTACTGGACTGGAGGGGTTCTTGGGAGGAGCACCTGCCCCTAGCGGAGTTTGCATACAACAACAACTATCACACGAGTATCGGCATGGCTCCCTACGAGGCTCTGTACGGACGGAGGTGTACGGCACCCTTGAGTTGGGTTGAGGTGGGGACCAAGTGGGACGTTGGCCCCAGGTTGATCCGGCAGAGTCAGGAGGTGGTCGAGCAGATCCACAGGTGAATCCGCACTGTCAGGAGCAGACAGAAGAGCTACGCAGATCAGAAATGCAGAGAGGTGTAGTTCGAGGTTGGGGATCACGTCTTTCTTCGTGTTTCGCCCATGAAGGGCCTGCAGCGGTTTGGGGTGAGAGGGAAGCTCGCGCCGAGGTTCGTGGGGCCCTTTGAGGTCCTGGAGCGGGTTGGACCCGTTGCTTACAGACTTGCCCTCCCCCCGCAGCTTTCCGGTTAGCACGACGTGTTCCACGTGTCCAACCTTAGGAAGTACGTAGCCGATCCCAGTCACGTACTGAGTCACGAGAGCGTCGAGGTGGGCGACGACCTGACCTACCCCGAGCGGCCAGTGCAGATTCTAGACCGAGACGTCCGCAGTTTGAGACGAAAGCAAGTACCCCTGGTAAAGGTTTTGTGGAGGAGCCAGTGGTACGAGGAGGCTACCTGGGAGCCTGAGGCGGCAATGCGGGAGCGGTACCCGGAGCTTTTCGCGGGTACGTCTTTTCGGACCAGCTTCGATCCTCTTTGAGTTTGTTATGGTTATTTTGACGTCTTTTCCGCACCCTAGTTAGCGCAAGTTTCGGGGATGAAACTTCCTTTGAGTTTGTTATATTGTTACGAACCATGCTTTCAAACGTCTTTTAAGACGTCTGGGAGGTGCCCCAGACGTCGTACCAGACGTCTGGTATCACTTCCAGACATCTGGGATTCATTTTTCTGCGGTGCACACCATTGCGTCTGCGCGCCTGCACGCGCAGACCTGCTCCGCCTCTTCTTTTTCCCTCACCCTCCTACGCCCTCTGTCGTGCTCTCTCTCTCCTCCTCGCGTGGCCTTAAAAGGCCACGCCCTCCCCCTCACTCCCGTCACCTCCGCCTCCTTCCACTTCTCCTTCTAGTCGGTGCACGAGAGCGGGCGCGAGTGAGCGGTGGCGGCGACAGTCGCGGCGGGTGCGGGAGGAGGTGCTGCGCAGGGGAGGAGGCGTCGGCCGTGAGGGCTCAAGCCTACTGGGGCAGCAGGAGCCGGCCGACGGGGGCGCAGTAGGCGCGGAGTGGCGCGAGAGGCCTGCTGCAGCTCGAGCAGCAGGCGGAGCACTCGCAGCGCGGCCGTATGTCGCGAGCGGAGGGTGGGTGGCGCCCAGATTCCGGAAAATTTTCCAGAATCAGACGTCTGTGAGTCTAGACGGACGACGTGGGCGACGTCTGGAGGACTGTCCAGACGTCTGAAAGGTGAGTTACTCTGTCTTCTTCCTCTTCTTCGACTGACCGTACTAAGAGAGAGAGGAAATGGGTACACGCAGGTTCTGAGATTCGCATCCAACGCGAATCAGACGTCTGGCTGTAGTGACAGATGACGGGAACGACTTCCAGACGTCCAGGTTGACTATCGGACGTCTGGGAACTAGGCCAGATGCCCCCGCAGGCTTCTGGACATCTGAGAGCCCATGCAAAGCAAAGTAATTCCTGATCCACTTTTTAAGACGTCTAGAAGAAGTTCTAGACGTCTGATTTTGCACTGTTTCATCGTTTTCGACCAGTTTAAGGCCCGTTCGGGTTCCGTTTTCCGCGTTTCGAGTTGCGTCCTTTTCGGAATTAAAAACTCTACCCGTCTACAGTAGTTATACACTATTTTGAGACACTCCTTGTGTTTGATTCTTGTGATAGGACCCCATTCCGTTGCAGTCCCGGGGGTTGCGGAGGCACGTGGGATTCCCGACCACACCCCTAGTTCGCCTGTTGTAACCGATAGAGTGGCTTTTAAGTATAATCTGTTAAATTATGAAACCATAAATAGAACCTAGGACATTGCATGAATCCTAGGAATGAGAAATAGATTGAATGATAGATCCTAGGTGTTGCATGAATCCTAGGGCTGGAATACTAGATTGTATGATAGATCTAGGATATGGCATGAATCCTAGGACGGGAAAACTAGTGGAATATATGAATACTGCAGTCTTGAAAAAATGGAAAAGGATAAAAAGCTGCCTGTAATCTGAATTAACAGCTACCTGTTATGAATAAATAAACCTGATTGAGAACATGGATTGTAAGAACGTGAAACTGGAAAGTGAAACCTAAATGTTCTGAGCTGGACCCTACGGGGAATTAGGAGTGGAACTCCTGGAAAGAGAAAGGAATGGAACTAAGAAAGAAAGATGTAGCTGTGTGCTGTCTCTTGGGTACGTAGTACTAAGGGAAGTACCTGTACCTGTTTAGTGCAGAGTGGGGCCAGCCACCCCAGGGACCCGGGGTTAGGACTGGCCGCTTTGTACCGACTTGCTGGCCCTCGTGTACGTAGTACCGAGGAGAGCTACTAGTGCAGGGAGGGCACTAGCTACCCCACGGGCCCCGGGGTTCTGCTAGCCTCCTACACCGACTTGTTAGGCCCACTGGGGCAAACCAGGGCAGTCAGGCGAGGGTGCGCGGACTGTGGAGGGGCAAGGCCCCTGTTTGGTTACTGTGGAGGGGTTGGACCCCTGTTACTGAGAGGGCTCTGCCCTGTACTGGTTCCGTGCTGTGCTTTGGGGGCACCCATTAACGGAAACCACTGACCGCGTGCTAGTGCGGGTTAGCTACCTGTGCGTTTATCGCGCGTGCCGTAGTCACTGTTAGATCTGTCCGTGACCTTGGGGTGGTTGACTAAGAGTAGGATCACCGCGGGGGACTCTCCCGGCCAGGAGAGCACCACATGCTACTTCTACTTCTTGGAAAAGACTGCAATCAAGATCGTTCCCACGAGGAACATTCGAGATCAAGTAAAGGATCTGAGAAATAAATGAAATCGTGAGAAAATTGAAAGACATAAATAAAGAAAGTAACAGAACATAACAACTACTGTACACCCTACTGTTTTCTAATTTTAGTTGCCACTCTACTCAACATTTTGCTGACGTGTTACACTCGTTACCTTTTAGGACTAGGTGTGGAGCAGCCAGGGTCAGCGGCTGCAGAGGACGCTGGGCCGAGTAGGGTCCAGTAGAGTTACCACTATTCTCTTGTACCTCTTTTTGTTCCACTGTAGTGAGTAGTTCTTGTTTCCGCTGTACCTTTCTTTACCTGCAGTTCATATTATGTTACGAATGTTGTTCTACTGTTATGGAGGTATATACTGTAGTGATTTCTTTCCTTACTGCTGTATTTTCTTACTGTTAGTTATATTCATGCTGAATGTGGTTTATTTTACTGCTCTTTTGGTTACTTCCTCGTTGGACGACTAGGTCTTGGGATTAGTCGAGTCTGTCCGGTTCTCGTGTCTCGTAGGGACTCGGGAATCGGGTCGTTACAGCTACTAGTGTAGGGAGAGAGCTAGCCACCCCACGGGACCCGGGGTTCAGCTAGCCACCCTACACCGACTTGTTAAGTCCACTGGGCAAACCAGGGTAGTCAGGCGAGAGTGCGCGGACTGTGGAGGGGTGAGACCCCTGTTTGGTTCTTAGGAGCTAGACCCCTATTACTGAGAAGGCTAGGCCCTATACTGTTCCGTGCTATACTTGGGCTCACCCATTAACGGAAATGACTGACCGCGTGCTAATGCGGGGTAGCTACCCGTGCATTTATCGCGCGTGCCGTAATCACCGTTACGTTTGTCTGTGACCTTGGGGTGGTTGACTGGGTGTAGGACCACCACAAGGGACTTTCCTGGCCAAGAGAGCACCATGTACGACTTCTACTCTTCGGAAAAGATTGCAATCAAGATCGTTCCCACAAGAAACATTCGAGATCAAGAAAGAGATCTGATAAATAAACCAATGGGTGAAAAGGAATAATTTGTGAAATAAAGTAATTGGAAAAAACAGCTACCTGTTCACTTTTACTGCTTTAGTTAGTTGGTTGCCACTCTACTCAGCGTTCGCTGACTTTGTGTACTCATAACCCTTTTCAGGTCTAAGTGTTGAGCAACCCGAGTCTACGGCTGCAGAGGGTGCCAGGCCCAGTAGAGCCCAGTAGCAGTAGCTTCTTTTGCTGTACTTTTGTAGTAGTGAGTTTAGATTCCTGTATTTTACATTCTGTACATTTACTTTTTTGTACCTTTGTGTTCCTGTACCTTATTACTATTCTATTATTGTGGTGGTGATATGTACTGTAGCAGTTTTTACTTTCTTTACTGTTGTACTCTTTTACTGTTAATTGCTTAGTATAGTGAATGTGGTTTGCTTTTCTGCTTTTTGGTTATTTCTCATTGGACGACTAGGTCTTGGGATCAGTCGAGTCAGGCCAGTCTCGTGTTCTGTAGGGATTTGGGAACCAGGTCGTAACACTCGCCCTCCATTCTTAGCACCAAAAATCACACAACCACCACTCTTGTAGAAGCCATAATTGTCACCAACTTTAAGCCCCCATTCATGACCATAACCACTCCCCTACATTCCTATAAAATACCCTTCTAACCATCACCCAAAAGCCACCTTTGGCACATCATTATTTTATTTTAATCCACTTACAATTAACCTTGGAAGAAAGGTTGGGGGTGTGGGAATTGGAGGGAAGCATACCACTCCCCTCTAGTCTCCTACACCCCATTCCTTTCTCCCATGAAGCAAGGACAAGTATCATCCTAGGTGGATGCCAGGTGGAGGAAGAAAGAGTGGACGTCCACCACCCTTGTGGAGCAAATTGGAGAACATCACCATCTAAGGAGAAAAAGGAGCATCCTCTTCACACTCAAAAGCTGCTGAGTTTGGAGCGAAGATCACTTCGAGCACCATTTTTTAGGATTTCATTTTTATCTCAATTTTATTTTCTTTGTATCTTTATGTTGTAGTTGTAAGCTTTCCTCTACATTTGGAGGTTACTTATGTAGAGACCCTCTACACAAGTGAGCCCTCCAATTGTTACATTTGCTTCTTCTCTTTAATTAGTACAAAGTTTGACTTTCAAATTTGTGTTCAATTATGTTCCTTTAATTCCCATAATTGTTGTTGCACACACCACCTTCCTAATCATCCTAGACCACACTTGCTTAGAGTGAGCTTAGGGAGGTCGGGTTTCATTTTATTTCACACCTTTACTTAAGCGTATTTCTATCTTTCATTGCCCTGATTTCTAAAACCCTAAAAATTTGCAAAATGTAAAAGCCAAAAAAATAGAAGATTTGAGAGAGTGAGAGAGAGATCATTATTTTATAACTAAATATTGCCTCCTTGGACGACCCTAAATACTCTACTATTTAGGAATATAAATTTAAAAGTTGAACGGATTTATGTGTTGCAACGACTTATCTCTTTTGTAAAGTCAAGTTTTTTTGTATCACCTCTCTCCTACAACATCAAACTTCCAATGGCTTGGTAAGACCAAGCTCGAGAATGATGACCTCAACTCCATGCTCACCCTCCAAGCGCCTACCAAAAGAAGCCCTGCATTATCTCCTCTTTCTCTCCCTCTCTCAACCCCCTCTCTTTACCTCTCTCTCACCCCCCTCTCTGTCTCTTTTTTTCTATTTACTTTATGCTCTCATTTTTATTATTGTAATAAACGTTATTGTTCAATGAAAAGATGGCTTTATTTTGATAACTTTAATTATGTATTTTCGTGCTTGTAAATATCATTCAAAAGTATAAGAAATTGCAAAAGAGAAAAATCACAAAAAAAAAGAAAGAAAACCAAAATGAATAGTGAGGGTAGCACCATCATCCATCATAACTTAATTTAGGCAAAATACAATGATAAATGCTCCTTAATATTCATCAGAAGGTAATTCCATTCTGAATTGAATTTAAGAAGATAAGAAAACATGTTAATTCTGTTATTTTAACATCTAATCAGAAATTTAGATTAACTAAGAGGTTAATCAAGGCTCAATCCAAGGTCAAATGAGCTTAATTTCCTAAGAAGTAGACTTAAGCTGACTAAATCAGGGTTTTATGAAAATCTGAGAATTAATTTATTAAGAAAAACCCTAATTTCAGCCTCACTTAAATTACAAGGGTTCTGGTGGAAATAAATGCAATCTAAACCTCCTAAAAATTATTGAAAAATATTCTATGATGTTTGAAACCTTCACTTTGACCATCGGAACTTGTTTTGACCAAAAATAGAAATAGGCGGAATTTATTCTCTTTTGGGCTTATGTGTAAATTAACCAATCAAACGTAGTCAAAACCCAAATTTGAGGTCGTTATTAGATTCCTTGGGTCGAAATTAGCTTAACCCCAAAATTTGAGCCTAATCAAAGTCCATCTTGACCTAGTTTGCGTTTTAGCTCTAGCATCTCCGTTTATTGAAAAGAAACCCTAAGTTTCTGATTTTCATTACAAAAAGCCCCCTATCTTTCGATTTGTATTACATTTAGGTCCATACATCATCTTCCTCCTCACTTCCAGACAAGGAAACTGACAGAGTTCCTAAAACCCAAAGTTGAAGACATCTTATTGGCAAATTGATTGAGAGAACCTCAATAAAAATTCACCAAACTTGGCGAAATTGCTTGTGAGATCATGCCCAAGCTCTTGAGATCCTTCTCAAGATCTCCCATCAATGGAATTGTCATCGGAGACCCCATGAAATCTGAGTTCAAAAGTCGGCAAGGACACTTGCCAATTGAGGTAAAATTGACTTAATTGACTTGGGAATCTCCTCTATAAAAAGGCCTTGACCTCTTCGAGTCAACCTCATGCGTGAATTGGCCATATCCCTCTTCTTCTTCTCAAGACAAGCTCCACCTCACCTTGGAGCTCCCTCACCCTCTACCAAGTACATAGGTGAGGGCTTTTCTCCGTCACACATCCACAGAGCTTCGTGCGAAGCTTCAACGCCTAATTCATCCTCGTTGCTCCGATCTCCAACCTTCTTCCTCCTCACCGATGGCCAAACCAGCGACCACTCCCCCAACATCTTTTAGGTAAATTAGTTTAAGGCTTATTATCCTCTCTCCCCCAATTAGGTCTAGGACAACTCTCAGCTCCATTCTCCCTTTCCTTCTCCTTCTCCAACTCCGACAACCACCACCACGGCCACCTTCATCGCCGAACCTCATCCGCCCTCCTCCACCTCAATTAAACACAGCAAAAGTTCACCCACACTCTCGCCAACCATTTTTCATGCTTAATTGACCCTCATCGCATCTCCATCACCTTCCCCGATGTCGTTCGCTGGAGCCACAACCACCTTCATCATCAGGCCACCACACTGCACCAACCACCAAATTGCCACCACCATTAGCTTCTCCTAACCATGGCGAAGCTTCCCAGCTATCTAATTGGAACCTTAGGCTCGTTTTCTCCTTGCAGGTTGACCGTCATCGCCGTTGTCTTCTCCATCTCCAACCACTGTCATCCGGCAACCAACGACCACGCTACCACCTCTAATAGCATCAAAATAGCATAGGGAACTCACCTGGGTCCTCAATTGGACAGCACCATAGCAGCAGCAACCTCAATTGGACCTGCAATCTCAGCAGCTGCAACGAAGGAAGAGAGTGGGATATAGTCCCACATCATTAAAAGATGTTTTAGAAATCTCTTCGTAAGGATTTGTGTGCCTAACCCCATCGCCCAACTACATCAAGGGTCACGTCCTTGCACACACACCCACCCAAACACACGCACACTCGCTCGCACACGCATGCCCATGCAGGCCAGGGACCAGGCCTAGATCCGATTAGGGTCCGATTAGAGGAAGAAGTTGGGCCATGAGAGAAAGGGGGTTTTACTCTGGGCTGAAATCAAATATCTAGACTTGGGTCTGATTTCAAACTTTAAGTCATCTAGTGATTAGTGTGGACGTCTGATTGAGGCCTTGTGACTTTGGGCTAAAACTAAGTGTTGAGGCTAATTTAAGCATTAGTTGACACACATTTTTTGGTCTTTAACACTTAGAGTATACATTGATTGAGTTTGATACATATATTTTTGCTCTTCATTGAATATATTTCTCATTTCGTCAAGCTCTTGTGTTTTATTTGATTACTTAATTAGTGGTTAATTTGCAATTTATTTCTCCCTGAGATGACCTCGGTACTATTTTTTGAGCATATAAATTTAAGTATTGATTTGTTTTCGTTGCTATACTACGACGTGTATTTTAAAATTCGATGAAAGCGTGTTAACAAATAGAAAAAATGAGCGACTTGCCTCTTTGGACGACCTAAACTCACCAAGGTTCGAATTTATAAATTTGAAAGCATGACGTGCAATTTTAGCTCTAACGACAACGTTTTTTCTAAACATGATTTTGCCCATCAGCGAGCAAATAGCAGTCGACAAGCCGCAGCAGTAACGCGACAAGAAACCCGTGGTAGCAGCAACACAAGGTCATTGTTCAGCGCAAAATCATCGATGTTAAGAGAATGTGTTGTAGTATAGGACAAAATCGAGCGAAAGCACTTAAATTTATAAGCTCAGATTCAGAAGTGAGTCCGAGGTCGTTCGCAAGGAGCAACTGATAGCAATTAATCCACTAATCACAATATATTCAAAAATATGATCAAAACTTGCTCAGAATGAAACAGAATAATATATCGATGAAATCAAATGTCAGAGGGCAAAAAAGATTGGGTTAAAATGGTGATTTAAATCACTAATTTAACCCTTAATGTTTAAGCTCAATTAATTCAAATAAATGCATAGCACTCCCAATCAATAATTCACATCAATCAAGTTTCAATAATGCCACAGTAACCTCAATGCTATAGTGCTTAGACATTGGCCTTATGTATTAAATGGCTTAAGTGTTAAGCCTCAGCGAGCACAGCACCACAAGAGGCACCAAGAGTACAAGGCTCTCTCTCTCATAAGAGCCTCAGAACCTTCCCTTTCTTTCCTTTACACCTTAAGAAAGGCTCAGCACAAGCTCAAGGCTTCTCAAGGAATTTCGCTAAGTGCTGAGAGCAGAGGGAGTGCACAAGAGCAAAACCCAAACCCCTCTCTCTCAGATGTCCTTCTCTCTCCCCAAGCTCAGAATTAGACCAAACCCGAAAAGCGGGTAACCGGATCCACCACCCAGACCCACGTGGCGTGAGCATGTGGGAGGGCGTGGATAAGCACATGAGGCACAACGTGTGCAGAGGCGTGTGGTAGGGACCTGACCCTAGTGACTCGAAGGCAATAAGGCCTCGTCACTTTTTGCCTTTATGTGTAGCTGGGAGTGCTTCGCTTCATGATGTGGGATTAAGCTCCCACACTTCTTCACACAGCAGCTGCAGGAGGTAATGGCTCCAATTGAGGGCGAAGACGAGTCAGGCGGCTACAATTGGATGCCTAAGAAGGAACCTAGAGCTCAACCGCATGACCTGGGAGTGAAATCACGGATGATTGTGGCCGAAGAACTGCAGCAAAGGTCAGAGAAGACAAGGGTTGCGGTGAAGCAACGGCGAACACCTAAAATAGAAAACACGACCTCGTTGCCACATCAAAAGAGCTCAGAAGGATCGCTGGTGAACGACAAGTGTGCTGGTGGTAGTTTCATGGAGTGAGGGTGCGTGTGGTGTGATGGCAAGGTCAAGAAGGTAGTGTGGTGAGGGTGGTGTCAGGTCAAGTGTTTGAGAGTGCGAGCCCCTCAATTTCTTGAAGGGTTCTATCGAGAGTGAAGCGGCAGAGGTTCTGGAGGTGATCGCGAAGGGTTTGGTGGTCTGTGGAGGTGGTATGACCTCATTGAAGCTTGGCCGGAGCGGAGGGAGACGATGGGATTGGGGTCATGTTGGTGGTTGAAACTAAGAGCTAAGGGGTTGGAGAGGATCAGTAAGGGAAGAGGAAGAGATAGAGGAACTTAGAGAGAGAGATGGAGGGAGGAGGGCTCCTGAAATGACCCGTCTCCTTTTGGTCCTTTAAGACGTCTGGGATGTTCACCAGATGTCTGGAGAGAGAGCCAGACGTCTGAAAATGCTTTTTTTCTGCACATACCGTGCGTACGCCACTTCCTTGCCCACGCCTCACCCTGCGACGGCCATCCCCTCACCCCGCACCACTCCCTGCAATGCCACACCTCTCCCCTCACCTCCTCTCCCTTTATAAACCCCCTCCTCCTCTCCATCCCACACCACCACAGCCGAGCGAGAGAGAGAGAGCAGGGAGCCGGAGAGAGAGAGAGCGAAGAGCTGATCACGAGTCTGAGTGCGAGAGCAGAGGGTGCTGTGCTGCTCTGCTGCAGCATCTGCGACGAGGAAAGCTAGAGCGGTTCCACGAAAGTCATTTTTCTGCAGAATCAAATGTCCGGAGCGACATCCAAACATCTTACCGAATGTCCAAAGGTAGAGTGAGACGTCTGGTAGAGATCTATTTTCCGTATTTTCTTCTCTGCCAAAGTCCTAACAGTGCACATACATGTGTCAAAAGTTGGAAGGTGGACCGAGGCAGTTTCAGACGTCCGGGAACATCTCCAAACGTCTAACAGAACCCTCGGACGTCGGCACTACATTCCAGACGTCCAATAGAGGCACCCCGAGAGAGGTATGCCTACGAGTTGATTTAAGACGTCTGGGATCTCTCCTAGATGTTTGATTTCTATCAGAACTCGTGTTTTAGGCCCGTTCAAGGCCCAAACAATGTCGATTTTCCGTAAACAAAACATCATTATTTTTCGTACGAATTTCTTCACGTAATGGTAGCCTATCTGTATCTTTTGGAATCCTTTTGACCTGTCCATCCACGTCTTAGGTCTCCAGTTCGTCAGGTGTACGGAACCTGCAAAGACGTCGGGAGTTGCTGTATGAGCCCCCATTCCACCCGATTATCCTAGTAGAGTGGTTCTAACTAATTCTCCAAGTTAAATAAAATGCATGCAATTAGTTAAAACCTAGGATGTGAGATGAATCCTAGGAGGAAATAAATGTATACTCTAGAATACAGGTATTCACTTGAACCTTAGGTTATGACCTGAACACTAGGGATAGAAAAGATGCATGTGTAGAGAGATGGATGATTAAATAAATCATAAGCTTCCTGTGCTACCCGAAATGAACTACATTATGGATAGGAAAAATGAAGTCATACTGTGGAAACTGAGATGCCTGTTCTGTATGTAACAAACCAGATGTGGAATAAAGAAAAGTTCATGTACAAACCCTATGGGGAATGTAGAACAAGAGAAGAACACTGCAGTACCAAGAACCAGATGGTTCTGGAATTTTTGCCGCCCACAGGCGGCCATTAAGGGAAGTGAGCTGACCTTCGTGTACATGGTACCGAAGAGAGCAACTATCCCTTGTAGTGTAGAGGGGAGCTTACCGCCCTTGGGTTGAGACCCAGGGTGGGTTTGGCCACTCTACATCGACTCTTGCTGGCCCTCATGTACGTGGTACCAAGGTGAGCTACTTAGTGTAGGGGGGAGCTAGCCGCCCCAAGGGACCTGGGGTTAGGCATGGCCACCCTACACCGACTCTTGTTAGCCCATTGGGCAAACCGAATACTTAGACGAGGGTATGCGGACTGAGAAGGGGTAAGACCCCTGTTCTGTTCTAAGAGGGCAAGGCCCTATACTGTTCTGCGGTGTATGTTGAGGCGTACCCACTAGTAGAACCGACTGACCGCGTGCTAGTGACGGGGTAGCTACCCGCATGCTTATCATGTGCGCCATAATCACCGCTACGTCACGACTGTGACCTCGAGGTGGTAGACCAGGTGTAGGACTACCACGGAGGGACTCTCCCAGCCAGGAGAGTGCCACGTCGGCATCCTACATCACGGGAAAACTGTAAGCAAAATCGTTCCTTTAGGGAACAAGAAGATTAATTAATCAGATGGACCCTCATTAGAGATCTCTACACAGAAAACTTTTGTAAGATAATTTGGATCAGAAAGTAATATGTTAAACTACCTATTAAATGCATTTTTTGTTTAGCCACCACTCTACTCAGCGTTAGCTGACTCCAGTTATATAACTTTGTACAGGTCAAGGATTTAAGCAGCCCGAGCTACCAGCTGCTGAGGATGCTAGGCCTAGTCGAACCCAGCTATAGTTTCTACTGCTTATTGTAGTGAGTTCCTGTAGTTATATTTTCAACACTTTCCGTTATGTTCTCTATCTATACTAGCTTTATTGTGATGGCAGTATTCCTGTTCTTGAAGGCATGTAATATTCTAGAATTACCGTTGATGGGAACACCATCATGAGCCCTAACTAGCTCATTTTAACCCATAAAAGAGAACAAAAGCTCCTACATAACCAACTAGAGGTCTTACTTCACTGAATAATCATTATGAGAAAAAAGTAAGAAACAAGAGATAAAACTGTAATTTTACCATTGCGGTACAACAACCAGTTTTCTCAAGGGCTAAACACAGGTCAAATGGTCTTAACATGATAAAAAGTGGGTTAGTTCAAACAGAAAAGGGTTCGTGTGAATTGTGGGAATTAAATGACTTCTTGTAACCCTAAAACTGACCCACTTGATTAAACAAGGTTTTGGTCAGGATAAAATTTACCTAAACCCTCTAAAAATCATAGAAAAATATTCTCTAAGGTTTAGAACCTTCAATTTGGCCATTAGAACCTATTTTGACCTATAATAGGGTCTCAGACAAATATTTGCCCTAAATTAAAATTTTACGTAAATTACCCAATCAAACGTAGTCAAACCAAAAATCCAACCTCACCATTGGATTCCTTAGGTGCAAATTAGGTTTGTACCAAAATTTGGGCCTAAGGGGAACTCATCTTGACCTACTTTGCAAATAAGTCCAACCTGATTACATTTTTGCCACTATCTTTTGAAAACCTCTGCAAAAACCCCCCTAGCTTCTTCATCATCCTTGCAAATAGGTCCCTCTGGAATCCTACTCCGGTAAGCTTTAGGAAGGAGGATTCTTCTTGATTGCTTAAAGAATCCCTCCCAAAATTGGAAGGGAGATTCTCTGAGTAATCCTCTCCAATCTAAACCCACTGATGAGCCCTAATTTGTACCCAATCTCTCATGCGAACGATAAGAGATTTGGGTCTTTTTGAGCTTCCAACTTCGGCGGACATACCTTGCTTGGAAGCTTGGCTTCCAAGCATAAATCCATCCACAGAAGCCTATTTAAGCAACCCCTGCTTCATCCACATCTCCTCAGCTTGGAATTGGGTCGGTCCACCCTCAATTCGTCTCTCCTCGTCAGCCACAACATCTCCGCAAGCTCCGGCAGTTCCATCCTCTCTCTCTCGTTGCCCAACCACAATACCAGTGGTTGGGTTGCCTTCCTCTCATTCATCCGCGTCGATCGTACCAGCCTTGACACCACCACTGCCCTCATCTTCACTGCTGCCTCATCTAAGGAGATCTTCGTCTCCGGTGTCGGCCGTACCAGCCCAGATGCCCCTCCTGTCTCCTTCGTCCTTAGTTTAGGTCAATTAGCTTCTCCCTCTCTCCTACTCTCGTTCCCCCTCTTTCTTTCTCGAAAATACCCCTCGACGCCACTGATCACCATTACCTTCTCCACCTCCGAGCATACCTCCGGCGAGGAATCCCTGTCGCTCCGCACCTCCATCCACCTCGCCAACCACCCTACGACCTCCACAACACCCCACTAATCATCTTCCCCCACTCACAACACTCCTCCACTCACCAAAAAGCACCCCCGAACACAGCCACACACATGGCCGCAGTGTGCCCTAAGCACGCTCCCTCAGGTGGTCCCACGCCACGGCAACCACCTCTGCATGTTCACCGCACCTTGGCGAAGCTCCCTGAACTTTTTAATGCGGCCGCAAGGCCATTTGTGTGATTTCAAGTCCAGGGGTTCGCCGCCATTGACGCACAGCAGGAAGCTTGCTTGCAAGCTTCTCCAGGCCGTGCCCGCTCTAGGTCATAGTCCCAGGTCGTGCGGAGAGCCTTCGCAAACATCTCCAGGTGACCAATTGAAGCCTAGAGCCATCACTACAACTGCAATTGAACGAAGACACTTGGCTACTGGCACGCGTGAAAGAGGGTGGGAAGTTAGTCCCACCTCGAAAAGTTGCAGAGTGCCGCACATGCATAAAAGGAATTTCTGCATTGGGTTGATTACCTCTAACTCACGGGGTGAGGTCCCCTCTCACCCGACCCGACGCCTTTTCCGCGACCACCCCTTGCGGACCTGGTGACCCGACCCGACAACACACCTCGCCCACCACCGCACACCAGTGGGCCTGGTCCCGAGCACATATCCTACCCGATTACCTGAGAAGTGGCTTTGGGAGAGCGAACCTAAGAGAGAAAAGAGAGAAAAGAGATCGCGTGGGTAGGGGTAGGTTTTGCTCTACAGAGAAATAAGGTGAAGCCAAGCCAAAGGAAGAGGAAGGAGAAGACAAGGCAGAAGAGAAGCTAAGGCAAGGAAGCCAGCGAAGAAGAAAGAAGGAAGGAGAAGAAGAAGCCAAAGCCAGAGCCAAGGAGAAGAAGGAAAAGAAGGCAAAGAAAGAAAAGTGAAGAAAGGCAAAGGAAGAAAAGCAGAAGCCAGAGAACAGAGAAGAAGAGAAAGAAAGAAGAAGAAGGAAGACGCCAAGGAAAAGAAAGAAGAACAGGAGAAGAAGCAGAAGAAAGGAATCAGAGAAGAAGGCACTGTAGCACTTCATTTTTAAGACGTCTAATTTTGTAATCAGACGTCCAATCCTTCATAAGTCCATTATATTTTTTAGCTACATTTGTTCTTATTATTCATATGCTCATGCTTTATATTTTTAATTAGATTTTTGAGTAGTATTATGTGTTCAAATTACATTCATTATTGAGCTTAGTGTGTGAATTCCATTTGCTCCCTGTATTTGACCTCGGACTTTAAAATTCGAGTAATAAATTGTATTTGTTTTGAACGCTTTTTCGACTGTACTACAACGTGACCCTTTTTAAAACTAGATCAAGCGTCTCTTAACAACTGTTCTATTTCTCCTTTCGTTGCCAATTTCTTTTTACTTAGCTACTGTACTTATGTGGTTGTGGATTGATGCATGTTATTTGGTTATTTCTCGTTGGACAACTGAGTCTTGAGATTAGTCGAGGCAAGCCGGTCTCGGGTCCTGTAGGGATCTGGGTTCGGGTCGTGACAGCTCCGGTTGTGATAGACCAGAGCTGAAGAAGATGAGATCGACGGTGACACAACGACAAGGAAGCAGAAGGAGATGGCGGCCGTGCTTTGGCGGGCGATGATCGCGAGGATGAGGGGAAGATAATGGGTTGACCAATCTGACCATTGGTTGGCTCGATGAAGAGGATGGAGAAGCTCTCCGAAGACAAAGGTGCGAACGACCAGAGGAGGAGAAAATGAGGGATTTCCGACGTTAAACTTCGCTGAGGAGCTCGGAGTCGCGAGAGGAGACTATTTAAAGGCCTTAAGGAGGCTTCCAAGCTTGGAAATAAGCTCAGTGAGCTTGAGAACTTAGGGATGAAAAGTCCCTAATTTTGCGAGTGTTCGCATGAAGATTCTAAGGCATATCAAGGTCCAATACCTGGTCCAATCAGTAGAGAATCTCTCAAGGATTCTCCCTTTCAATTTTGGAAAGGTTTGATTGAGAATAGAGTGAGAAATCCTCACTCGAATCTCAACGGAGCTATTGTGTTCACACTAATGGCGACAGAGACTATTTTGAAAGAAACGATGACAAAGTTAGGGACCTGATTGCAAAGATTCAAAAGCTAGGGGCTTGATTGAGAGAAATAGAGTTTAAATGGACTAAATGCAAACTAGGTCAAGATGGACACTAATTGAGCCCAAATTTTGGTACAAACCTAATTTGGACCCAAGGAATTTGATGGTGAAGTCAGATTTTAGTTTTGACCAAGTTTGACTGGGCAATTTACACAACAATCCAAATTAGGGTAGAACTTTGTTTGTAACAGTATTTAAAGTCAAAATAGATTCATATGGTTAAATCATTGATACCAAACCTCCAGGAATATGTTTCTATGAATTTTAGAAGGTTTAGATAAATTTTATCCTGACCAGGAGCTCTATACTTCAAGCAGGTCTTAAATTAAGATTTTGGGTGCTATATTGGTTCTCGAAATGCGTGAAATCACGTTTCTATCTGCGTAGACCCACTTATTAGTCTTTAATGCTCAATTGACCTTCAGTTAACCCCTGACAAACCCCATGGTTATTCTGTGTTCATGATGTGCTGTTAAAATTACAGAATTAACCTTATTTTCTTGTTCTCTTCTCAAAACAGAATAATGTGGAGTTGTAACCCTCAGATGGTTATGTAGGAGCATTTATCTTTCAATGCTAACTAAAAGTGGCCAGTTAAGGCCTATGATGGTGTTCCCATTAGTCACAGAGTGCCTCGAATTGGACAAGGCTGGTGGGCAGCAACGCAACAATATAGTAACAATTCAATAGCAGTAGGAGTGCACATTGTGCACCAGCAGCGGGAGTGTGTGCCAACAGCAGCAATGGTGGCAGCGTAGTAGCAGCAAAGCAATGACTGCACAACAGTAACAGCCTACAGCAGTCGCAATGCCACTGTGCCAACCATACTAGTGGCATGCCGACGGCATCTCCAACACCGGCTGATCAAGAGTTGATAGAAAACATGCGTTTATCGCATTTTACAAGGCACTCTGACTTATCTCAACTCCAATGGGTAAAAATAAGTCTGAAACAAAGCTATCGCCTCTAAAATGACACGAAGCCCATACTTTGACAAAGATGATCCCTGGGATTTCCAATTTTGGTTTACGTGCACCTACATCCTCATTAAGCATGTTTCATGCATAACTTTTGCTACACAACCCATATTTTTGCAAAATAAGAACTACTAGAAAACTTGCGACGAGAGGAATCCAACGGTATTCTACATAAAACCTTCCAAACAAATTTTACCTGAGAGATGATCAGGTTTGATCAAAATCTATGTTTCTTCATTTTTTGGCCGTGTTGATTCAATTTGCGTCAGATAAGTGTTGACAAGTTAGTCTTTTCACATTTAATCTAGATTTCGATTCGAATTTGGATTTCGGATCATAATAATATTAGAAGGAGGTGATTAATTGTTACGACTCGGTTCCCGAATCCCTACAGGACACGAGACCGGTCCGACTCGACTTATCCCAAGACTCAGTCGTCCAACGAGAAATAACCAAAAAGTAGGAAAGTAAATCACATTCACTATGCTAAGCAACTAACAGTAAAAAGGTACAGCAGTAAAGAAGGTAAAAACTGCTACAGTACCTATCACCTCCACAACAGTAGAAAGTAGCAAGGTACAGGAACATAAAGTACAGAAAAGTAAAGGTACCGAACGTAAAAGTACAAGAGTCTGAACTCACTACTACAAAAAGGTACAGCAAAAGAACTACTGCTAGTGGGCTTTACTGGGCCCAGCACCCTCTGCAGCCGTAGACTCGGGCTGCTCAACACCTGGATCTGAAAAGGGTTGTGAGTACACAAAGTCAGCGAACGCTGAGTAGAGTGGCAACCAACTAACTAAAGTAGTAAAGTGGATAGGTAGCTGTTGTTTTTCAATTACTATCTTTAACTAATTATTCATTTTTCACCACTTGATTTATTTATCAGATCTCTTTCTTGATCTCGAATGTTCCTCGTGGGAACGATCTTGATTGCAGTTTTTTCCGAAGAGTAGAAGGCACAGGTGGTGCTCTCCTGGTCGGGAGAGTCCCCCATGGTGATCCTACACCCAGTCAACCACCCCAAGGTCATGGACAGACATAACGGTGACTATGGCACGCGCGATAAACGCACAGGTAGTTACTCCACACTAGCACGCAGTCAGTCGTTTCCGCTAACGAGTGCACCCAAAGTACATCACGGAACAGTATATGGCCTAGCCCTCTCAATAACTGGGGTCTAGCCCCTAAGAACCAAACAGGGGTCTCGCCCCTCCACAATCCACACACCCTCACCTGACTACCCTGGTTTGCCCAGTGGGCCTAACAAGTCGGTGTAGGGCGGCTAGCTGAACCCCGGGTCCCGTGGGGTGGCTAGCTCTCTCCCTATACTAGTAGCTCTCCCCAGTACAGTGTACACGAGGGCCACCGAGTCGATGCAAAGTGGCCAAACCCACCCCGGGTCTCAACCTGAAGGGCAGTAAGCTCCCCTCTACACTAAGAGGTAACATGCGCTCCCCTTGGTACCACGTACTCAAGGGCCAGTACACTTCCCAACATATTTCCAGATCCATTCTATGTATTTCCAGGAGTTCTACTCCTATTCCCCCTTAGGGTTCATGCTCATATGCCTCATACCATTCCATACCAGGTTTCATCATTTCCATTTCCATTCTCAAGTTATACACATGCAACTTGTATTTCTATCGTTCACATGTTCATACTCAGGTTATACACAGGTAATTCATATTTCTATCATTCACATTACCATTCTCAGCTTTATACACATGCAACTCGTATTAAATCATTTAACGTATACAACAGAAAGGTCACATGCAACTGTTAACTAGCACAGGTTATTCATAATTCATAGGCAACTTTGGTTCATTTACAGGCAGCTGTTTAACATTTCTGTCTACTCATTCAAGATTGCAATTCATTCATGCATCTAGACATTTCAAGTATTTTTCGTCCTAGGATTCATGCCACATCCTAGGGTCTAATCATTCATTTCACACATGCATTCAAAGTTATAATTTAATTAGGGGAAGCCACTCTACCAGTAAACCCAGGAGTATTGGGGCTTGAACAGCAGGCTCACGTGCCTTAGCAAGCCCCGAACCCGTAATAGAACAAAGTCCTATAACAAAGAACAATCACAATGGAACATTCAAAACAGTATAGAATTCCTTTTAACAAGTAGAGGAACTCACAAGGAAAACATCGGTATCTTATTTGCGTAAAACGGACCTTAAACGAACCCTAAACGGGTCAAAACAGGGTTACCGACTCAAAATCAGACGTCTCGAACAACTTCCAGACGTCTTAAAAGTGTCCAGAAACATACCTCAATCTCTGTGTCGTCCCCAGACGTCCAGGAACTCTTCTGGACCATCTAGACCCAGCTCCAGACATCCGACCACCTCTCCGGACGTCTAGAAGTGCTTCAAGTCGTCTGGTAAGCTCCCCGACATCTAAAATGCGTGGGAGGGCGTGTCTCGCGCCTTCTCGAAGCAAATCTTGCACGCATCCACCAAATCTTCTCAAAATAGCTACACAAAAAGGGTGCTTGCGGAGCGGCCTGCATGGCCATATCCGCAAATAGGACGTACCTTCGCGAAGCTCTCTCCTCAGATGTCTGGAACCACCTTCAGACGTCCGCACCGTCGTCTGGACGTCACTCCAGACGTCTAATTCTGGGAAAAACCCAGAACCAGAACCTACTCCCGCTCTCTCTCGCCGCATGTGGCCGCGCCTTGCCCCCTCGCCTGCAGCTCCGGCTGCAGCAGTGTCGAGGATGACTTCCCGACGCACCCCTCCTCTCTCACATGTCGCTCCGGCCGTGCACCCTCCGGTGAGCTCCCACACGAGCTCACTCTCCTCTCCTCACGCCGCTCCTCCTCGTCGCCGCTCTCACGCTCTCTTGCTCGCGCTAGGGTGGTGAGGAAGGGAAGAAGTGGCTGGAGGCTGTGAAGTGAGGGGAACGAGAGAGGAGAAAGGGGGGTTTTATAAGGTTGTGGGTTAAGGTTTGCTGGAGGCGGGGAGAGAGAGAAGGGAAGGAAAACGAGAGGGTACTATCTACGTGCAGCCCGCACGCAAACGCGAGCTCGTACCCAAAAATTTTTTATTTCCATACGTCTGGCAAGGTGTCCAGACGTCTGAACGACAGTCCAGACGTCTTAAAAGACTCAAACAGCACGGGTCTTAACATTAATGTAATCCTAAAAAACTTTGCTAGATTAAAATTGTAATTAAAATCAAACCTCAACATGATAGAGAGATAATATTTATAACAAAAACCTAAAGCACTACTTACATCTACTCAACCTAGGATCTCTTCATTAATAAATTGCCAATCAATTACTAAGAAACCATACCACTTACGGGGGGCGGTGTAACCTTTTAAAACTCCCTCTTTGATCCTATGGAGATAATTTTATCTCCACTATCTTCTAATAGAGAAAGGTTTCTTAATAGGCAGAGTGCCTTCGTACATGATCAAATGAAAAAGTAAAAAATGCAAGGAAATTTGGAACCTCGAATATTGCAACAGGAAATTAGTATATTAAAATTGAAATTCTAACGTAATAAAGCACCCAAACCGAAGAATGCAAGGCCCCCTTGAAACCAACGGATGGAGCTTACAGCATTGGAGCTTTTCAATGATGAAGAAGCACAAAAATAGTGGAGAATGCTCGTAGGATTAAATTTAATCACTTGTAAGCTTTCGTGTGTGTTGTTTTAGAGGCCAAAGGGTCATTTTTATGGGCTAAGGTTCAACCTCCAATGTTCAAATGAATGTAAGAAGGTAAAAGCACTGTTCAAAAGAATGTCTAAGTTGTTAAAATTGAACATTATTGATCAGCCAAAATTTTGGTTGATCGATCCATATTGAACATTAGTATTTCAAAAGTTTTTTTGATTTTGATCATTTATCATTTATTTTGATCAATTAAATTTAATTTTGATTTATCACTTTATTATTTGATCGCTAAAAAATAAAATAATTTTTTTGTTAAAAAGCCTCAATAAGGTGATCAATATTTACGATTGATCAATTAAATATGAATTTGGTTAATTAATATTTATTTTAATCAATTTAAATCAAGAAGTAATTTATCTTAAAAAATCTTCTTAGATTGATTAATCAATGCATTTAGTTGATTGATCAATGAGAATTTTATTAATTTTTCAAGACTATCTTAAGCAACTATTTGTCCATATCTTTTGTACAAACGATTAGGAATTTGAGAAAGAGTAAAATTCAAGTTTTGTAATCATCTTAATGATGATTTGAAGTTCCTAAATGCAACTTTGAGGTCCTTAACAAATATACTGAATCTACAACATTTATAGCATGTCATCTTTTTCTTCACAACTAGTGCAGTGGGAGTCATCCAAGCTTTGTCATCATCACTTGAATTTCTAAACTACTATTGTAGAAAACTACACAAGCAAACATACTAATCTTGTCATTGAATTAATTGATTTCGTAATCATCAAAACTAGACATCTATGCACTTTGAGCTGGTACCTAATGGTAAATGAAATGATAACTCAAATTAAATGTGAAATGATTGCATATGATGATTGGAGAGTGTATAACTGAATTAGTTGGGGTTGTACATTTTAGAATTCACCTAATAAGATATCTATAACCTCTTTCATATTTAAATTTCATCTTAAAAAATAAAAAGATAGAATTAAATTTTATTTTCATAATACATGCAATTTCATTGAAACCTAATTAATCCATAGTTAAAGATATCAATTTGTGACTTCTCTTACATGTAGAAATTGAATCTATTTTCATTATATACATATTAGGAATTACAGATCTAGATTCATTCTATTTGGTCTGTACGTTAAAATATCGCATACGAAAAACAAATAACAAATTTAACGTAGCAACCATTGAAAGTCATCGACCTAGATTTCATTCAAAGGTTATCAGATCCAAAGTCACCAGAAAGGATTATGGAAGGAAATAACTGATTTAATCCCAACATTGAAAGAGTGAAGAAATGATTGGTTTATAAAAATTCTTTGTACACCGAATAGACTTCTGAGAGAAGGGAAGGGTATGGCACGCTCGGGGCTTTGATAAATGCTGAAGAGAGGTGAAATGCCAAACTCGTCCTTGATGGAGAGCATGTTTTGCCTTGGAGATATGAAGGAGAAATCATAGTGGAGGACTGGAAGTTGGGGTAAGAGGCGGAGTCGTGGACCGGTTTCCTTTAGCCTGAAAGAGCATAAGGCTCTGATCCTTCCTTTTTGCTTTTTTTCTTTTTGAGATGTAAAAGTAAAGTATATTGAAGCTATAAAGAAATCACAAGCAAAAATAAGGGGGGCCAGCAGCACAAAATTTCCCTACAAAGGCTACTGTGAGAAATAGCAAAGCCCACCGGAAGTGAACAACGTGAGAGATCCTCCGCTCAAAATCCCAGAATTGAAAAATTAGAGACCCCAGTTGAAGAAAATAGCTCTAAGAGGGGGGAGAGGTCTTTGAAGACAACATTGTGCGGTGAAAATCGAACGTCGATCTCCAAACTATTGAAAGTTTTGTCCAAGTGAGGTCTAGTTTTCCCCACCCAGGCACGATTTTGGGAATTCCAAATCCACCAGATCATAGCCACGAAAGCCTGACGTGCCAATATGCCAACATGGGATTTCCTAGGTAGATTCCCAATTTCCTCCAAAGCTTCCTCTAAGGAGAAAGGACTGGTTGCCAGGAGACCCAATTTGAGTCTGCATCTCTCCTAAAGGTAGGCAGAAAAAGGGTATTGAAAGAACAAATGTTGGTGTGATTCCTCCGCCTCCTTAGAAAGGCAGCAAATTGTGCTGTAAACCTTAGTCCAATGGAACAATCGGTTAAGGGTGGGGAGCCTACTCCAAATCACATGAAAAACAAAAAAAATAAATTTTTTAACACAACCAGAGAACCAAATGACTCTCTGATGTAGATACATTTATATAGCTTAAATTATCTATTTATGCATGTTACTAAACTCGTAGAAGCATTTAACATTGTAAATATTACATAACATGCATATCACATTTAGACTAGATTTTGTAAATATTATGTTAATTAGCATCTTTTCGTGGATAGGGGAGAAGGAGGCATATTTTGGGGCCTCAGATTAAATATCCAATCGTACGGATCTAATTAGGGTAATAATCGGAATCTAATGCCTCCAAAATCACCTTAATCGAACCTCCATAGTATCATATGTAGTCCGAAGAAGATCAATGGCAAGGGACAAGGTGACGCAAACCTAGACCTCAAATGTTGAATCCAACTGTACGGATAGATTCGGATCGACGATCGCAGCCTAACGCTGCAAAAATAAATCCAATCGGACATCCATGGCATCCCCTACAAGCATTTGAAGTTGGACAATCCAGATGGCACCACATGGTACCATCCAGACCGGCTAGAGCCATCCATGTCCACCGCACACTCCACAAAGGTGCATTCATAAAGTAATCTCGACCGTTGGATCGCTATCCAATTTGCTAAGATCAATTCTTCACTGCCATCTGATGAGTGGTTGTTGAGACACAAAAGCCACCGTAGCGCGTTGGTCTTGTGCTTGGCTCCTAAAGGAGGGTCGCGGGATCGAGCTCTAATTCGCGGCGTCCCACAATGCAACCTGATTTCGATCAACACTATCTAATCACCAACGAATGGCAGAGATGAAGCCATGTCAGCACCCTCACGCTCCTCACAGCCTCAACATGGGAGGGGGGGCGCAATCAAAGCCATTCAATTGCGATCAAGCGGCGGACGCGGCTCAACATGGCGCCATGGATGAGCAGCGCATGAAATGCAAGATCAGACGCGCGATGAGCGCAATCTGGAAGCACTACACTTGTGCGCTCTGATGCATCCAATGAAGATCTGACGGTGGAGTGCTCTGCTTAGCTCGCCAGCACAGAGCACAGCGGGCACCCGCAATGGCCCTACGGTGCATGCGGTTCCTTGCTCCCCGCGTGAGCATTTGCTACCTATTGCACCAAACGATTTGTCATGACCCCCCATTTCACTTGTAAATAGCCATGTATCTCCTTCCCTTCCTCCTCATCCCTTCCTAGTCTTCTCCCCCCCTCTCTAGAGCTCAAGATCCCTCTCAACCTTGTGTCCCAAGTACTGGGACACTCCAATAGAGAAAATCAAAATAATTATTCCTGCTTCTCACCTCCATTCGTGGAGCTCTGGCAGTTGTTATCTCACCTCCATTTAGGAAATGGATCCCGCTGCAACGCCGCCCTGCTTCGTCCTTCTTCCTCAAGCTTCGTCCTTCTTCCTTCAACTTAGTCCTCCTTCATCCAGCTCTTCACCACCTTCTTTCAGGCGCTTCATCAATGCGGCTCATCCTCCAAGCAACCATCAAGAAATTTAACTTCTCTCCCCCCCTCTCTTTATTGCTTTCATAGCGTAGTTTTTTATTTCTGCACTTAGTCTGCAATAAACATTTGAATTTACTTATATAATATCTATCTCGCTCTCTATCTATCTAACCATCTCTCTCTTTCTTTTTCTTTTATTCTGCAAGTAGAGTAGATTAGATAGAATTATTCTGATATGATTTCCTACTAGGTAGAAAATTACCAAAAAAATACAAAAGCACAAAAACACCAAAAGATAAATAAAATAAACGTGGATTTTCATAAATCAAATGTTCGCCTCCCTATGTTCAACTCGGGACTCACTTGAGTTTCGGTTATTTTTATCTGATAAGCGGATTTTTGCGATTGCGACGGCGGGTTTTCCAAACTCTGATTTTTCCCGCACAAAATCTCACCCATCACTCTCCACCAGTGGACATGTCCCAAGTGAGGTCACAGAAGCTCCCAAATTGCTGGAAGCCTAAGCATTGCAACCCTTGTAGACCTCCAAAGCCAGTCGCCTTCCAAATTAGGGGAAATGCCCTTGAGCACCTCATGTCGTTCAGCAAGGATAGCCCTCCGAACCTTGGAATCCCCTGGCACAAGAGTTGCATCCCAAAGTGTCCCCCCATCCAGGTAGCAATCCCTCATCTAGTGCGACCAGATGGAGTCTTGGCAATTCAGTAAACGCCAGATGCATTTGATCACAAAAGCTTGCCAAAGCAATTTAAGATCATGCAAGCCCAAGCCTCCCTCTTCCTTTGGGCGATAGCAGTTACTCCAAGCTATTGCATGAGGCTTATAGTTCTAGAGAAAGTTCATGCATAAGGTTTAGACCTTGTCCAGTATCATTGAAGGGATCCAGCCCTCACCACCCCCCCAACCAAAAATGAATCATCCCATATATCACTAATTTGATGAGTTGGAGTCTCCCTGCAAAAGACAAGGTTTGCATCTTCCAACCACATACCACATTATGAACACAATCCACTAAGGGGTTGAAATCAAAGTGCCCTACCCCTTTAGAGGAGAGAGGGAGGCCCAAGTATTTGGATGGCAAATGCTCCTACCGGAAGCCTAGGCCTAAGCAAAATGCGAGAGGGAAGTTGGAGGAGAGGGATAAGAAAATCTTACTCTTCTCAGTGTTTGCATTCAGCCCCAACATATTACCGAAGTCCAAAAGATAGTGGCGGAGAGCGATAGACCCCCGAACGGCCAACTTAGTGAAGATTAGAAGATCATCAGCATAGAGCAAGTGCGTGGGGGCTGTAGATCCCCTAACCCGTAGAGGCCTGATCGCCCCCCTGGAGACCTCTTGGGAGAGGAGGACAGAGAAGACCTGCATGGCCCACGTAAATGGTACGAGCTGAAGGGGTAGGCCCAACGATTCGTAGAAGTGCCCCTCTGGTGAGCCATTTATGAGTATCGAGAAGGATGTAGTGGAGATACATTGGGCTATCCAATGGATCCACCTATCACAAAATCCATGGGATCACAATACCTCAAGCAGGAAGGAGTGGCTAAGGGAGTCAAAGGCCTTCTGAAGGTCTACCTTGACACATGCCTTGGCTACACCCTACTTGCGAGCAAAATGAAGAAGTTCATGCACCAACAGTGTACAATCCTCAAGCGCCCGCCTGAGGATAAATGTCGACTAGTGCTCATCCACCAACGTGGGGCGCACCTCCCTAAGGCACTCGGGAAGGACCTTAGTGAAGAGCTTGTAGACCACATTGTAGCACGAGATAGGCTTGAAGTCCCAAAGTCTGAACGGGGAATCTATCTTTCGGACGAGAGTTAAAAATGTATTGTTCACCATACAAAGCATATTGCCACCTTGCTCCAAGAATGTTAGGGCCTACAACACATCATTCTTGACAAGATCCCAGCGCAGAAGGAAGAATTTGGAGGAAAACCCATCCGACCCAACGGCCTTGTATGGATCAATGCCTTTTAGAGCTCTCTCCACCTCCTCTATGGAGAAGGGAGCCTCAAGACTTGCGGCCGCCTGGGGAGGGAGCACTGATAAGTCCACTTTAGTGGATCATTATTTGACCTAAGCACTCTTTAATTATTTGTTCTTAGTTTCTAATTGATTAGGAGATAAATGGTAATTTATCTTAGTCTACGTATAATTTTATGTGTCAATTTTACAACATATAATTATGATAATCTATTTGGTGGATGCAGGCTAGGTGCAAGACACAAGAAGGCATCATTCAGACGTCTAAAGTCATTCTATAAGACGTCCTGAGCCTAGTTTGGACATTTGAGAACCTCCATCGTGGACCCACTACTATCCACACTTTTTAAGACGTCCAAAACTCAATCTGGATGTCTGATGACGTTACTGCCAGACTTATCTCACCATTCCAACCACTCACGATCTTCGCCGAGTGGTTGGACAAGCTTTCGACCAAAGGAAAACAAACAAAGGAGTTTTAAAAGGAGAGTCGGCCATCTTCTTCTTCATCTTTCCCCCTGGCGGGGATCTTCTTCCACCGCCACCATGCACTAAGCTCACATTGTGGAACTCTAGTGTGCACCGTGGACAACCACCACCTTGTCACCCCCATTGTCTCCAGGTCGGCGGTGACAGCGCCGACCCTCCACCAACCTTCTTCTTCCTCTTTATTTTCTCTTTATTTTCTTCTGCATCTCCTTCTTCTTCTCCACCCGCAGAGCAAACCCACTGATGTAAACATGTTTACACTACTTAAGATGTCTATTTATGCATGTTCTTAAGCATAGGATTGCATTGCATACTATAAATATTACATAACATGCATCATCTTGCATTTAGAGTAGTTTGAATAAAATGGAGGTTAATTGTCTCCTTTAATGTTCATGGATAGGGCAAACTTTTTATCGGAGCCTCGGATCAAGGATCCAACTGTACAGATGTGATTAGGGCAACGATTGGAGTTCAGCGACCCCAAAATCGACCTAATCAGACATCTGTAGCATCAGATAGTGACCGGGGAAGCCTAGAAGATCAAGGGCCAAGATGGTGTGAATCGACACTTCAAATGACAAATCCGACCGCACGGATGGATTCGGATCGACGATCGCAGCCTAACAGCGCGAAAATCAACTCAATCCAACACTCATGGCACCATCTACATCATCCAGAAGATGGACGGCCAAGATGGCGCCACGTGGCACCATCTCAGCCATCCAACCGGCCCTCAAGACCGCCGCTGCCTCTCCAAAGGAAATCCAACGCGTGATCTGGGTCGTTGGATCTTGATCCAATGGCTGTGGATGCACGCGCTTGATTCATCCGCACGACACAATCCACTGCGTAGCGCTGCGGTCGCGAGTTGTTGCGCGATCACAGGATGCGAGTTCGACTCGTGATCTGCGGTGCGCACGCGATTAAATTTGACTGCTTGATCGGCTGTGGATGGCCCAGATCGCCGGATCGGGCACACACGCTAGTGCATGCCGCGCCTCACGCGGAATCACACGCGGGTGGGCATGCAGAGGAAGCGGGCGGAGGCGCGATCTAAGCTGTCCGATCTCACGATTGGACAGTTGAGATCAGCTGGACGTGCACGTGCGTTACGCGCGAAGAGGTGAGCGGGCGCGCGCGCCGCCCACTACACCCAGGTTCGAACCTTTAGCGACAGTTTTATCCATCACTAAAGGTCCTGAATTAATGTTTTTAGAGTTGTAATGACCAAATTGCCCCCACTCCTTGCAACTATAAAAGGAGACCCCCTCCATACGAAATTCTCATCCCTTCCTTCTCTTCTCTCCCTCTCCAAAGCTCAAGAGAAGCTTGTCCCACACCTGGGATGCTTCTCGCGATATAAAGTCAATTTTTTGTCCCCTTCCGGAAGCGGATCCCGCGACGACGACGACGTGCCACCCCGTTCCCGTTCTTCCGCTTCGTCCTCCTTCGTCCTGCTCCATCCTCCTTCATCCAAGCATCATCCCGTCCGGCTCATCCTCCAAGTGATTGTCGAGAAGGATATCTCTCTCCCCATTCTTTTTACTTCTTTCTAGAATAGATTTACTGCTTTCTAGAGTAGATTTACTGCTTTTTAGTGTAATCATTTTCCCACTTTCTAGTTGTAATATTTAGTGTAATGAACAATCCTTTCGATAATGAATTCCATGTGCATTCTATATCTCTTTTGATTTTGTTTGCATTATTCTCTCTCTTCTATTTATTGTAAATAATTAGATAGTTCTAATCAATTAATTTAGTTCGTGACAAATAAAACAAACGCGTGTTTTTAAATCAAACGCCCGCCTCCCTATGTTCGACCCAGGATTTTCATTCCGGTATAAATTTTATTTGTTGAACACGAGTTCTTCGCTTTCATACTACGACGATAGGTTTTTCAAAACCAAACACATTAGCGTAGCAACCCATGCGTTCAACACCCACCATCACCACTGTAACGAACGTGTGCCCCAGACATCTTAAAAGACATCTGGGAGGTGGCCCAGACGTCGGACCAGACGTCTGGGATCACATCCAGACGTCTGACAAGACGTCTGGGATCGTTTCCAGACGTCTGGAGAACAGTTATTTTCGCACGGGAGATTCGTCTGCGCACCTGTGCGCGCAGACCCGCGATTCCCCTCTCTCTCTCTCTTTTTCCCTCTCTCTCTGCGGCTGCAGACCTGCCACGCTCTCTCTCCCTCCTCCTCGCGCGACCTTAAAAGGGCCATGCCTCCCCTCCCGTCTCCACCGTCTCCTCCTTCTTCTCCTTCAGCCAGTGAACGTGAGCGCGAGTGCGAGGGCGGCAGCTACGGCCGCAGTGAGCGCGGAGGAGGTGCGGCGTGCGAGAGCGGAGCTCTGCCATGAGGGTGAGCTCGCCGGAGCGGCTTGGCCAGCCGGCGGAGGGTGCAGGGGGCACGGAGCGACGCGGAGAGGGACCTGCTGCAGTCTGAGCAACAGGCGCGCGAGGTGCGACGCGGGCGGCGTCGCGAGCGGAAGCCGGGTGGCGCCCTGTTCTGGAAAAATTTCCAGAATCGAACGTCTGGGTTGATAGGCAGACGGCGAGGAAGACGTCTGGTAGATCCTACAGACGTCTGAAAGGTGAGTATTCCGCTTTCTTCTTCCTTCCTGTCGACTGACCGTACTAAGGGAGGGAGTTGGCTGTGTGCAGGTTCGCTGATTCGCCATCCTTTGCGAATCAGACGTCTGGAAGTTGTACCAGACGGCGGGAGTGACCTCCAGACGTCCTGGGTGACCATCGGACGTCTGGGAGATAGGAGAGACGTCCCCGCAGACTTCTGGACGTCTGGGAAACCACGTTGAACAGGTAATTCTCTGATCCACCTTTTAAGACGTCTGGAAGAAGTTCCAGACGTCTGATCTTGCACAGTATCGTCTTTTTCAACCCGTTTAGGGCCCGTTCGGGCTCCGTTTTCCGCGATTCGAGTTGTGTTCCTTTCATAATTAATTCCTCTACCCGTCTACAGTAGCTATACATTGTTTTGAGACACTCCTTGTGTTTGATCCTTGTGATAGGACCTCGTTCAGTTGCAATCTTGGGAGTCGCGGAGGCACGCGGGATTCCCGATTACGCCCCCATTACTCCCGTTGTACCTGGTAGAGTGGCTTAAGTTTATTTTTAAAATCTATTAAAGTATGGAACCATAACTAGAATCTAGGACATTGCATGAATCCTAGGAATGAGAAATGTATGGAATGATAGCTCCTAGGTGATGCATGAATCCTAGGGCTGGAAAACTAGTTGTATGCTAGATCCTAGGATGTGGCATGAATCCTAGGATGGAAAAACTAGTGGAATGTATAATACTGCAGTCTTGGAAAAATGGAAAGGAATATAAAGCTGCCTGTAAATTGAATTAACAGCTGCCTGTTATGAATAAAGAAACATGATTGAGATCATGGATTGTGAGAACGTAAAGCTGGAAAGTGAAACATATAATGTTCTGAGATAAAGAGCTGGAACCCTACGGGGAATTAGGAGTGGAACTCCTGGAAAGAAAAAGGAATGGAACTGAGATGTAGTTTGTACTGTCTCTTGGGTACGCAGTACCAAGGGAAGTACCTGTACCTGTTTAGTGCAGAGTGGGGCCAGTCGCCCCAGGGACCCGGGGTTAGGATTGGCCGCTCTGTACCGACTTGTTGGCCCTCGTGTACGTAGTACCGAGGAGAGCTACTAGTGTTAGGAGAGTACTAGCTACCCCACGGGCCCCGGGGTTCTGCTAGCCTCCTTCACCGACTTGTTAGGCCCACTAGGGCAAACCAGGGTAGTCAGGCGAGGGTGCGCGGACTGTGGAGGGGCAAGGCCCCGGTTTGGTTACTGTGGAGGGGTTGGACCCCTGTTACTGAGAGGGCTCTACCCTGGTTCCGTGCTGTGCTTTGGGCGCACCCATTAACGGAAACGACTGACCGCGTGCCAGTGCGGGCTAGCTACCTGTGCGTTTATCGCGCGTGCCGTAGTCACCGTTACGTCTGTCAGTGACCTTGGGGTGGTTGACTGAGGGTAGGATCACCACGGGGGACTCTCCCGGCCAGGAGAGCACCACGTGCTACTTCTACTTTTGGAAAAGACTGCAATCAAGATCGTTCCCACGAGGACATTCGAGATCAAGTAAAGGATCTGAGAAATAAATGAAATAGTGAGAAAAATTGAAAGATGTGAATAAAGGAAGTAACAGAACATAACAGCTACTGTACACTCTACTGTTGTCTTTAGTTAGTTTGCCACTCTACTCAGCGTTTTGCTGACGTGTTACACTCGTTACCTTTTTCAGGACCAGGTGTTGAGCAGCCAGGGTCAGCGGCTGCAGAGGACGCTGGGCCGATTAGGGTCAAGTAGAGTTTACCACAGTCTTTTGTACCTCTTTTGTTTCTGTTATAGTGAGTAGTTCTTGTTTCCACTGTACTTTCTTTACCTGCAGTTCTTGTTATATGATAAATGTTGTTCTACTGTTGTGGTGCTATCTACTGTAGTAGTTTCTTTCCTTACTGCTGTACTTCCTTACTGTTAGTTATATTCATGCTGAATGTGGTTTATTTTACTGCTCTTTTGGTTACTTTCTCGTTGGACGACTAGGTCTTGGGATTAGTCGAGTCGGTCCGGTTCTTGTGTCTCGTAGGGACTCGGGAACCGGGTCGTTACAAGATGGTATCAGAGCAAGGTCATCCCGAGAAGTGAATCAACTGACTGGAAAATAACCAATTCACATGTTTATAGCTAGAGTAGCCACCACAACATATCTCTTGACATGAGCTCTTAGAAGTTTTGTTAGGTACCGTCTGTTTTGACGTTTCCGTTTTGTTTCGCATCTCCTTGCAGGAGATGCCTCGTCGCGAGACTGGCCGCGGGCACGGCCGAGGGCGAGGTCAGCGAGATGGATGTGCTATTGTTGACGTCTCGGTGGACCAGCCACCACTCCCTGGCATCCAGGCCCAGGACCTCGCCAGACTGATACGAGATATTGTACGAGAGGAGCTCCACCCACCGCCCCGAGCGCCTCCTCCTGGGGCTGCAGAGGGGGAGTCCTCTGTGGGACCACGTGACGGACACGGCGCTGGACACGAGGGAGGGGATGGGCCCCTGCCGCCCCCACCTTCCTCCGACACTTCTGTACACGCGGCACCTTCGCCTGGAGGTGCACCAGCACCTCCCCTACAGCGCCACTTCGAGCTTTTCGGACAGTTCCGGAAGCTGAAGCCCCCCTCCTTCAAGGGGGATGAGGACCCGACCGAGGCAGAGGACTGGCTTGAGCAGCTGGAGAAGATCTTCGACACCCTTCGCCCCCCGGTGGAGTGCCGCGTGGCCTTTGCCACGTACCAGCTGGAGAGTGCGGCACACCGGTGGTGGAGGGCGGTCCGGGGACATGAGAGGGACGAGCCGACGTGGGACCAGTTCGTCACCCTCTTCTGCGAGCAGTACTTTCCCCAGACGTGGCAGGACCAGAGGAGGCGGGAGTTCCACACTCTCCGCCAAGGGACGATGACTGTGAGCGCGTACCGCACGCATTTCTTGGAGCTGTCCCGCTTTGCAGCAACAGCGGTAGCCCCTGACGAGGAGCGCCTTTGGAGGTTCACCGAGGGGCTCCGGCCTGCGATCCGGGGGTATGTCAAACCCCTGAAGCTGCCTACGTTTTCAAGGGTGGTAGAGGCAGCTATGACTTACGAGGAGACCAACCCGTCTGCGCGAGAGACCGATGGCGGGCGGAAGAGGCCCTTTCAGCCAGACTTCTCACAGGGCCGGCGAGAACGGAGACACGTGGCGTCCGCAGGAGAGCCGTCACGTTGTGCAGGGCCATCAGTGGCCTTTGGGGGCCCTCGACAGGGGCCAGTCGCCAGCACCGGACCCCCGCCTAGTCGACAGCAGGGACTCACTGAGGGCGGGAGTCGGGTTCCCCTCTGCTACCAGTGTGGCCAGCCGGGCCACGTCAGGAGGGACTGCCCATCTAGGGCAGGAGGTCAGCAGATACTTCCCGTGCAGAGCACTGGAGGGCGCGCTGGAGGCCGCGGTTCCCAATCACGAGGAGGAGGACAGCAGTCGCGAGGAGGGTACCGGCCAGCACCTACCCGTCCGACGCAGAGTGTGGCTGCTTCGTCCGCACCTAGAGCTGAGGGGTTGATAACACCACGCAAGGGGGTAGTAATTAGGTTGAATATGGCCCATCTTTAGAATAAAAGGCACAACATAAAGTAGAATAGGAGCATTGCATGCATCAAGTACCAAGATTGCTTATAAACTGTATTAATGGCCATTTGTGTAAAGCATTTGTCAAAGCAGGCCTCAGATGAGCAATCGGACCGCACGGATGGATTCAGGACGACGAACGGAGTCTAACGGACTCAAAATCGGCCAAATCCGACATCCGGAGCTCCCACAATGGGCCCAAGAAATCCTGACCGTTGATCTGGAGATCAACGGCCTAGAACGCGCCACGTCGCCCCGCCCCCGCCGTCGCCACGCCCCCAAGCCAGCCAAAGACGCATCTCGGCCGTTGATCTTCGATCGAACGGCCGAGATCCGCGCGCTCGCCCGCGGTCGCCGCGACAAAGCACGGGCGTGGCGCAACGGTTAGCGCGCACGCCCGCGTTGCGGCGACGCGCGTTCGATTCGCGCGGAGCGAAAATCATCTGCGGGCGAAGGGCGCGGCAAAATTGAGCCACGCGATCAGAAGCGAGCGGCTAGGATCGCGCCACGCGGCGCGACGACAGCGCCCCACCTCCCACGCGCGCGCGCACGCCGGGCGGAAACGCGCGCGCGCACGCACGCCCGAAGCGCGATCCTAGCGCAGGCGCGGGAGGATCTCAGCCGTCCGATCATCAATCGGACGGCTCTCGTTCGACGTCCACGGATCGCGCCTGAAGAGAGAGAGGGGCGGGCGGCTGACCGGCGGCAGAAGACCTTCACCGACGTATATGGAAGCGGTTTTAGCGACGTTCTGGATGTCGCTAAAGCACATTCTTCTTTTAGGAAGCCCTTAACTCTATTTAAACCCCCTTCTACCACCATTCAAGGCATCCTCTCCCACTTGCAACTACTCCACTCCTCTCCTAGCTAGTCTTAGGCACTCTTGTAATCGCCGGAGACGACGAGCCGCCGACGGAGCCTCCTCCACCGCCGTGGCTGCCTCGTCGCTCTCCACTCTCTCTCTACCTCTCTCTCTCTCTTTTAAGCTTTCATTTACTTTTGTTGAAGCATGTATTTAATATTGTAAACCATGAACTATGAATGCATGTTTAATGAAATTATTTTTCATTTAGTTGCCTTTTTAATTCCTGTTTAAAGTGCATGATCAAAACCAAGAGCTTTCTAACCCTAAACTCTCTCTATCTCTCGCTTTTCAAAACCGTTTCGTTCGCAAGCAAAACTCCGCCTTTTTCGTGATAAGTGGTAAACAAAATCCGATTTCCACGCCTCCCTGAGATCGACACTCGGACTCACCTCCGTTTACTTCTTTTAAAACCGACGTATCAAGTGCAACTATAACGACACCTCTTAACAGACACGCACGAAGGCACGTCAGTTTTTGGCGCCGTTGCCGGGGAGGCAACGGATTTGTTTTATCACCTCCATTCCACCTTCATTCTCATATCGTCTAATGCCCTACTTTCCTTTTTACTTGACGGATGCAGGAATTCGGCGCATGGACGACGAAGCGACGCATTCCACTATGGTAGCAAGGAAGTAGACGCCTCGAGGACCGATAGTGAGTACTCTCTCTCTCTCTCTCATTGTTTGCTTGCGTGAAAAAGCTAAAAAAAATCATAAAAACTGAAAAAAATTGGCGTGGCGAATGATTGCTTGACCCACATTCTTAATACACCACCCTACAAAAAAATGTACACTCTAATATACTGGACAAATTCTTGGAGTGTTCTTTTCTTTCTCTCTTGAGTGGTGTTTGCGAAGCCACCGTGAGTTGACCTGGGCCGCACCACTCAACCCTAAAACTGACTCATCTAATAGAAGCTGCATGATTATTAGGATGAGTACACTAGGGTTTTAGAGCCTCTACAAAATAAAAGGAAATCTACTTTCACTAAGTTGTGTGCAGAACTTGACGTGCCCACTGAAACTTGTTTGAAAAAATTAAGACACGTCAACCCTAAAAAGTACTTAAGTAAGGATGAAACACTAAAAAGACACTATATCTTAACAAATCCTTGCTTGAAAATCATGTTTTGCTAGAAGCACACACTTTGAAAGTAGAACATTAAGAGGCACCACCCCAATCAACGCCTCATCACATCACCCTAAGCACAAGCACTATCCTAGCCCTTTAAAACTGAGTAGACGTGCCCTAGGCAGGACTGAGTTAAGTCTCAAAAGGTGAGGTTTTGTCTGCTAGGCACTTGGCTTTCATTCCCTTGGTAGAATCTGGTGACTAGGCTGCGGGGCAGTGTCAAACGACCGTGGTTGTGGGGTCTATGGAACCGGAGGCGTAAGCCAAAGGAAGAACCTTCCCTGCAATCCCCTCGTAATCAACCTGGCCAGATTAGCCTTGAGAAGGGAAGTCCAGTGCTTACGGACTTAATCACCCTTTGTGAGATTTCTAGGTCTCCTAAGGAATACACCATAAGGATTAGGCTTGCGTGCTTGATTGAAACACATTTCTCGCATCTGTCGCCCTCCGCATCCCCTCCAGTTCTTCTCTAGTGTATGCACGGGAGGCGCTCACTGCATCCCGAATTGTGTGTTTTGGGGCAGGAATCTAGGCGACGTAATTCTGTTGAAAACATGGCTGAACCTAGGGTAGATGAGGCTGAAGATCAACCCCCACCAGATGCTATGGCTGTCGTCCAGGCTCAAATCAATGCTAACCATCGGCTTCAGCAACGACAAATCCACACCATCATGCAAGCCATACAACGGTTACAGAACCCGCAAGAACAACCACCACCTTTCAATGACATACCAGGACAACCACCACTTGATTTACCACCATTTCAGAACCAGCCAAGACCCCTCCGTGATTTCTATAACCCTTCTGCCATTAGAGTCGAGCCACACCTTAGGATCCCCGAAGGGGGAGACGATTTTGAGCTAAAACCTAATGTATTAAGTCTAATCCAGAGCCACTTTCATGGACGCTCAAATGAAGACCCCTTTCAGCACCTAGAAGATCTCGACCGCATAGCAAGAACAGTAAAACCTAGGAACATTAGCCTTGATATTGTTCTAATCAAGATGTTCCCTTTCTCATTAAGAGACAAGGCTTCTCATTGGCTTAGAACCCTAGGTAGACCCATCACCACCTGGGAGGAACTGAGGCATGCATTTTTAAAGAAATTCTTCCCCATAGGAAAGACCAATGCCCTCAGAAGAGCTATCACTACCTTCACACTCCAGGGTGGGGAACAATTTCATGAGGCGTGGGAAAGATTCAATGAACTTTTGAGGAAATGCCCACACCACGAAGTTCCAAGGTGGCAATTGGCCCAGATCTTCTACCACGGTCTGGATAGCAACCTACGGAACTTCGTCGATGCCTCATGCGGGGGAAACTTCCTAAGCAAAGATGAGGAGAGCGCGTTTGAGCTCGTTGAGTCTATGAGCGAGAATTCGCTCAACAATGCCTCCATGAACCAGTTTAACAGATCCAGTCAACCCCGTGGTGGGATTTATGAGGTGCAAGCAAATTCTGGAATGGTTGACATGGACATTATTGCCAAAAAGTTGGATCGAGTGGAATTGGTGGACAAGAAGATTGATGAGCTTCTAAACCAGACCAGGAACCCCTTGCAGACTTTCACCCTAGCAAAAGGAGCACATAATGTTGACCTGGTCCAACCCTTCACCCAACTAAACCTGGAACAACCCCCAACCATGTTCCAAGGAGGAACCTTTGCTCCCTCGACCCTTGATTACTCCCTTCCTTCTTCATCAACATCGGCTATTCTAGAAGATGTGCAAGCCGTCCAAGGATATGCAAAACCTGACCCTTTCTCCAACACTTACAACACCGGCTGGCGTAATCACCCCAACTTTGGTTGGACAAACCAGAAACTACCGCAATTCCAAAACCAGCCCAGGCCAAACCAACAGCCACACTTGCCCCCCTATCAGCAAGGACCACCAGTTAGACCCCAATATAACCAAAATAGGGCGGCCCCTCCCCCACAAAACCAAATGGACACCCTAATAAAGATGATGGCTGACATGAACCAAAAACATCAGGAGGAAATGGCCTTGGTAAAGGGACAGTTAAGCCAACTCTTGGACTGTAAACAGCAAGGATCTCTACCTTCCCAACCACAACCAAACCCGCGAAACATAATTAACAGAGGCCCCAATTCGCAAGGGTTCCAAGGCAACCCCGGGCAGGCTCATATGGTCCAACCGGCTCCACAAACACCTCCTGGGTTTGGCGCCTCTTCATCCTCATCTTCTCAAGGATCACCCCATGGCCCCAATGCCTCTGCGAATGCCGTGACCTTGAGAAGCGGCACCAGAACCCAGGATCCCAAATGGCCGACTCTCCCCGAGACTTTACCCGACTTAGAAGAAGCACCAACCAAGGACCCAAACATGGAACCAATCCAGACACCCTATCCTGAGGCCTTGGAAACAATCAAGAGAAAAAAGAATACTGTGGAAACTGAGGAGCTGATGGAAATTTTTAAACAAGTACAGATTAATATTCCGCTTCTAGAAGCTGTCAAACACATCCCCGCTTACGCCAAGTTCTTAAAGGATGCCTGTACACCCAAGCGTAAGCCGAGACCTCAAGCACCTAGGAAGGTTGTACTCTCTGAGCAAGCCAGTTCCGTGATATCAAGCAACCTTCCACTCAAACGAACTGACCCAGGAGCACCCCTGATTTCCTGTAACATCGGGGACATGACATTTGATAGAGCGCTCCTGGACCTAGGTGCTTCTATCAACCTAATTCCCACAACCTTGTACCACCAATTTGGTTTTGGGGAGCTGGCACCAACCCCTGTCACCATCCAGCTGGCGGATAGATCAGTGAAAACCCCGAAGGGGGTTGTCGAGGACGTGATTGTACGGGTCAAGGACTTCTATTTCCCAGTCGACTTTTTGGTGCTCGACATGGAAGTCCCTGAAAAATTACAGAACGCACCCATAATCTTAGGCAGACCTTTCTTAGCCACGGCTAAAGCAAACATCGATTGCGACACGGGATGTATGGAAATCGCCTTCGGAGACAGGAAAATGCAATTAGATATCTTCCGGGCAACAAAGTCTTTTGATTGTGATTACATTGAGGAACATGATCCCGTGGAAACTTTAATCGAGGAATGCCTTACCCTCAATTCTGTCTCAGACCACCAAACCCGTAGTTCTGACTCGCCACCATCATTACCTGTGGACCTCTGTAAGGCTGAGTATGATCACATGACACCATTTGAAGAAATCAATGTTGATCAACTACCGCCCTTTCCATTCCCATCGACTGTGGTCCCACCCGCACCTGAACTTAAACCATTGCCAGAGAATCTCAAGTACGTCTTCTTGGGACCTGGCCAGACCTTCCCAGTGATTATTAATTCCCATCTAACCAAGGATCAGGAACTAAGGTTGACTGCAACTCTTTCAGAACATCGGGCCGCCATTGGTTGGACCATCTCAGATCTAAGAGGAATTAGCCCCACCTATTGCACCCACAAGATTTACCTGGAAGACGGGGCCCGACCTTCCCGCCAGATGCAGAGACGGTTAAACCCTAACATGCGGGAGGTCGTTAAAAAAGAAATTATCAAGTGGCTCGACGCCGACATCATCTACCCTATCTCTGATAGCCCCTGGGTGAGCCCCACTCAAGTGGTTCCCAAGAAGGCTGGGCTCACCGTTGTCACTAATATCATGGCGAATCCATTCCCACCCGCACCACCACCGCATGGCGGGTGTGTATTGATTATAGGAAGCTTAACGAAGCCACTAAGAAGGACCACTTCCCCTTGCCATTCATTGACCAAATCCTTGAAAGATTGGCAGGGCAGAAGTATTTTTGCTTCCTGGATGGATATTCAGGATATAACCAAGTCGCAATTGCTCCAGAAGATCAGGAAAAGACCACATTCACTTGCCCGTATGGCACGTTTGCATTCCGTCGAATGCCGTTCGGGTTATGCAACGCACCCGCAACCTTCCAGCGTTGCATGCTAGCCATTTTTTCAGAAATGGTGGGTGAATACTTGGAGGTCTTTATGGATGATTTCTCTGTATTCGGGAATTCATTCGACCATTGTTTGAGCAACTTGGAGAAAATCCTGAAACGATGTATCGAGGTTAACTTGGTGTTAAGTTGGGAAAAGAGCCATTTTATGGTTCAAGAAGGAATTGTCCTCGGACACATCGTTTCGCATAAGGGCATCGAGGTAGATCGAGCTAAGGTTGATTTAATTTCCAAACTTCCTCCACCTAGTTCGATCCGACAGATTCGCTCTTTTCTAGGACATGTTGGCTTCTACCGAAGGTTCATCAAAGACTTTTCCAAACTTTCCAAACCCTTGACCGACCTTCTAGCCAACGACGCAACTTTCCACATGTCTCCTGATTGCACCCAGGCTTATCATACCCTCCGGGACTTAGTCTCCACCGCACCTGTACTTCAACCCCCAGACTGGTCCCAGGGTTTTGAGATTATGTGTGACGCATCAGATTTTGCCATAGGCGCTGTCCTGGGACAAAGGCAAGACAAGAAGCCCGTGGTGATCTACTACGCGAGCAAAACGTTGGACGAGGCCCAGCGTAATTATACGGTCACAGAAAAAGAGTTGCTTGCTGTAGTCTTTGGACTGGAAAAATTCCGATCATACTTGCTGGGATCCCACGTGACTATCTACACCGACCATTCAGCCATCCGGCACCTGTTGGCCAAAAAGGATGCAAAACCCAGGCTCATCAGATGGATCCTGCTTTTGCAGGAATTTGACCTGGAAATCCAAGACAAGGCCGGATCGAAAAATGTGGTGGCTGACCACCTGTCAAGACTTCATCCAGACCACATTGGACCCTCCCTACCTCTATCTGATACCTTCCCTGATGAACACATCCTAGCCGTGCAAGACAAGAAAATGCCATGGTATGCTGACTATGTCAACTACCTGGTTATAGGACAAACCCCGCACAGCTGGTCCAAACAGCAACGGGACAGGTTCTTGGCTGAGGCCAAGCACTATTTCTGGGATGATCCATGCTGTTTCGCCTCTGTGCTAATCAGATCATCAGGAGGTGCCTCCCCGAAGACGAGGTTCAGAGTGTGCTTCCTTTTGTCATGACCAAGCATGTGGCGGCCATTTCTCTGGCAAGAAAACAGCTGCAAAAGTTTTGCAGTCTGGATTTTATTGGCCGTCCCTATTCAAGGATGCACACATCTTTGCCAAGACTTGCTCACGATGCCAAACACTAGGGACAATGACCAAAAAAGATATGATGCCCCTTCAGCCCATTTTGATTGTCGAAATTTTCGACGTTTGGGGTATCGATTTTATGGGCCCCTTTCCACCATCCAACGGCTTCGAGTATATCTTGGTCTCGGTAGACTATGTTTCCAAATGGATTGAAGCCGTCGCCACCCGACGATGCGATCACAAGACGGTCATGGACTTTGTAAAGAAGAACATCTTTTCCCATTTTGGAATACCCAAGGCCATGATCAGTGATGGTGGAAGCCATTTTATCCATTCCCAGTTCCGTGCCCTACTTAGAAAATACGGGGTAAACCACCGCATTGCCACCCCGTATCATCCACAAACAAATGGGCAGACTGAGGTCTCAAACAGACAAATCAAGAACATTTTACAGAAGACTGTGAGACCTGACAGGAAAGACTGGTCCACACGACTTGATGATGCCCTGTGGGCATACAGGACCGCTTTTAAGACCCCGATAGGCATGTCACCTTACCGCTTGGTCTTTGGCAAAGCTTGCCATCTCCCTGTCGAATTGGAACACCGGGCTTACTGGGCTGTTAAGCAATGTAACATGGATCCCCAGTTAGCTGGTGCGCAAAGGACTCTTCAATTATCTGAGCTTGAAGAAATTCGTCGGGACGCCTTTGACAATAGTCGGCTATATAAGGAGAAAATGAAAGCCGTCCACGACCGACTCATTCATAGGAAAACCTTTGAGCCAAACAACAAGTCTGGCTATTTGATGCACGCCTGAAACTCTTTCCAGGGAAACTTAGGTCCAAATGGACAGGACCATTTCGGGTGGTCAAGCCCTATTCCAATGGGGCAGTCGAAATCGCCGATCTTAATACCGGGCACACCTTTACAGTCAATGGTCAAAGATTGAAGCATTTCCTGGCCCAGGTACCCCCCAAGGAAAGTGTCACCCTTGTTGAGGGCTGACACCAAGCACCGCCCAGCTGGAGGCGTTAAACTCAGCGCTTCCTGGGAGGCAACCCAGCGGATTTAGACTGATCTGGTAGTTTACGTCACTCAGGTACTATCTTTTTGAACCCTTTTGCATCCATGCATCTGCCAATGAGGACATTGTCCAACTTAAGCATGGGGGGGATGGTAAACTGCATAATCCTGAGCTTAATTAATCAGTCTGAATGAATAAATTAATTGATTAAAAAAAAAAAAAAAATGAATTTAGGAAGAAAAACTTAGGCATTAGAAACTTGTCAATAGTGGGAAATAATACAAAAAGAACTTAAACACTTAGACTTTTCAGGCCTTCAAGCTTAATTAGCCCTGGTGTCCATTAAAATATGGATTTAGCGGCGAACCCTTGCAACTTTAAGCTATTCTAATCCACCTAATAAATAAGGTAATAAGTATACGACTTATCAACTCACCCTCTAACTCAGGAAAACTTTGAGTCTAAGCATCTACACACATTTTTGCACAGACTCACTTCTCGGAGATTTTGACAGAAATGGGGTAGCTAATGAACTCTCTAGGGTGGTATGGCTGGCAAGTTGTCGTGGGTAACAGCCCATTGGCAGGTTGTCCAGAACCCAGCCACAGGCCATTTCTTTTTCACTGCCTCTAGGTACATTTGAGATTAGGGAAGCCACCTACGTAAAAAAAAAAAAAAAAAAACCACACTTCACCGCACAAGTATGGCTGGCAAGTGATCGTGGGTAACAGCCCATTGGTCGGTTGTCCAGAGCCCAGCTCAATAATCGCACAAAAAAAAGAAGACCAAAAACACTTAAGGAAGAAGCGGGGAAGTAGTACAAGCCGGGGAGATATACACTGGAAAATCCTTGTGTTGACCCCAAGTAAAATGAACGCAGGGAGAAAGCTACCAATCGAACAAATACACCTTCAGGCAAAAATTTATTTTCTTTTCCGGTCACCTAGAGGCGTAGAAACTCGAAGTCTGTCTCAATTACCGTTAAGTGAGTCTATCACAACATTCACACCAAGATGCTTAGCACTTAGGGTTTTGACCGAGTTTTGGGTAGGTTGGGTAGCCGTAAAAAGTTACCAACCCACACTGAATTTTAAAAATTCTAAAAAGACATATATAGATATATACGTATACATAAGTATAGTTATATATACAAAGCAAGGATTCGGGCGATTCATATTTTGGCAGACACCCGGGCGCTGCTTAGTCTTTGTAGATTAAGATCTTCGTATAGTTCCTCTTATTAACAAGTAACGAAGTTCCTAAGCAATTACTTCTTGAATTCGCCAAAGAAATAAAGGCTAGAATAAACCTTGCTAGGGACTAGCAAGGAGTAAGCATGGGGGTATGATAACACCACGCAAGGGGGTAGTAATTAGGTTGAATATGGCCCATCTTTAGAATAAAAGGCACAACATAAAGTAGAATAGGAGCATTGCATGCATCAAGTACCAAGATTGCTTATAAACTGTATTAATGGCCATTTGTGTAAAGCATTTGTCAAAGCAGGCCTCAGATGAGCAATCGGACCGCACGGATGGATTCAGGACGACGAACGGAGTCTAACGGACTCAAAATCGGCCAAATCCGACATCCGGAGCTCCCACAATGGGCCCAAGAAATCCTGACCGTTGATCTGGAGATCAACGGCCTAGAACGCGCCACGTCGCCCCGCCCCCGCCGTCGCCACGCCCCCAAGCCAGCCAAAGACGCATCTCGGCCGTTGATCTTCGATCGAACGGCCGAGATCCGCGCGCTCGCCCGCGGTCGCCGCGACAAAGCACGGGCGTGGCGCAACGGTTAGCGCGCACGCCCGCGTTGCGGCGACGCGCGTTCGATTCGCGCGGAGCGAAAATCATCTGCGGGCGAAGGGCGCGGCAAAATTGAGCCGCGCGATCAGAAGCGAGCGGCTAGGATCGCGCCACGCGGCGCGACGACAGCGCCCCACCTCCCACGCGCGCGCGCACGCCGGGCGGAAACACGCGCACGCACGCACGCCCGAAGCGCGATCCTAGCGCAGGCGCAGGAGGATCTCAGCCGTCCGATCATCAATCGGACGGCTCTCGTTCGACGTCCACGGATCGCGCCTGAAGAGAGAGAGGGGCGGGCGGCTGACCGGCGGCAGAAGACCTTCACCGACGTATATGGAAGCGGTTTTAGCGACGTTCTGGATGTCGCTAAAGCACATTCTTCTTTTAGGAAGCCCTTAACTCTAATTAAACCCCCTTCTACCACCATTCAAGGCATCCTCTCCCACTTGCAACTACTCCACTCCTCTCCTAGCTAGTCTTAGGCACTCTTGTAATCGCCAGAGACGACGAGCCGCCGACGGAGCCTCCTCCACCGCCGTGGCTGCCTCGTCGCTCTCCACTCTCTCTCTACCTCTCTCTCTCTCTTTTAAGCTTTCATTTACTTTTGTTGAAGCATGTATTTAATATTGTAAACCATGAACTATGAATGCATGTTTAATGAAATTATTTTTCATTTAGTTGCCTTTTTAATTCCTGTTTAAAGTGCATGATCAAAACCAAGAGCTTTCTAACCCTAAACTCTCTCTATCTCTCGCTTTTCAAAACCGTTTCGTTCGCAAGCAAAACTCCGCCTTTTTCGTGATAAGTGGTAAACAAAATCCGATTTCCACGCCTCCCTGAGATCGACACTCGGACTCACCTCCGTTTACTTCTTTTAAAACCGACGTATCAAGTGCAACTATAACGACACCTCTTAACAGACACGCACGAAGGCACGTCAGGGGTGTATCAACGCCCTAACACACAGGGATGCCAGAGCTTCGGGATCAGTGGTAGCAGGTATGGTTTCAGTTTCCGGCAGACTCGTTTACACACTTTTCGATTCCGGCGCTACGCACTCGTTTGTCGCAGCCAGTTTCGCAGTTAGTTTGGACCAGGATTATACACTGTTAGAAAATCCGTTCGTAATCAGAGGTCCGAGTGGTCAGCTGTTTATAGCTGAGGAGGTGTACACGGATTGCGAGGTCAGCGTTGGAGGACATAGCCTGCCAGCTGACCTGATTATGATCCAGATGGAGGACTTTGCTGTGATTCTGGGGATGGATTGGCTGTCCGCTTACCACGCCTTGGTAGATTGTTTTGAGAGGAAGATTGTCTTCTCCATTCCGGAGTTGCCCTCTTTCGAGTTTCACGGACAGCCAGTGGACGGAGGTTTCAGGTGCATTTCGGCACTTCGGGCGGCGAGACTTTTGAGCCAGGGGTGTGAGGGCTTCCTAGCCTGTGTGGTGGCAGAGCCCAGCCCTGTGGCAGACTTCCAGAGCATCCCGGTGGTCAGAGAGTACGCCGACGTGTTTCCAGACGAGTTACCAGGACTACCGCCCGAGCGTGAAATCGAGTTTGAGATATCACTAGTACCAGGGACCAGCCCCATCTCCACCGCGCCATACAGGATGGCACCGCTTGAGCTGTGAGAGCTCAAGTCCCAGTTGCAGGACCTTTTGGAGAAAGGTTTCGTGAGGCCCAGTGCGTCTCCCTGGGGAGCCCCGGTACTGTTTGTGAAGAAGAAGGATAGGACCCTACGCCTTTGTGTGGACTACCGACAGCTGAATAGGGTCACCATCAAGAACAGATATCCGCTGCCGAGGATCGACGATTTGTTTGACCAGTTGCGGGGTGCCACGGTGTTTTCCAAGATAGACTTGAGGTCTGGATACCACCAGTTGAGGATCAGGGAGACCGACGTCTCCAAGACAGCTTTCCGCACCCGGTACGGACACTACGAGTTTTTGGTCATGCCGTTTGGGCTGACCAATGCCCCTGCTGCTTTCATGGACCTGATGAACCGGGTGTTTAGACCGTACTTGGATCAGTTCGTGGTGGTTTTCATAGATGATGTGCTCATCTATTCTAGAGATCGGACGCAGCACGGGCAGCACTTGCGAATGGTTTTGGATACTCTGAGGAGACGCAGGCTGTACACCAAATACAGCAAGTACGAGTTCTGGTTGAGGGAGGTGACCTTCTTGGGTCATGTGATCTCTGGAGATGGCCTGGCGGTGGACCCCGTCAAGGTCGAGGCAGCGCTCAGGTGGGAGAGACAGCGTTCAGTCACTGAGATTCGCAGTTTCCTGGGACTGGCAGGTTACTACAGACGGTTCATCAGAGGATTTTCGCAAATTGCGCGTCCTATGACACAGTTGACCCGGAAGGACGTGCCTTTCGCTTGGACAGACGCATGTGAGGCGTGTTTTCTGGAGCTGAAGGAGAGGTTGACCTCGGCTCCCGTGCTCACCATCCCTGACAGTAGTGGCGGGTTCGTTGTGTACATGGATGCTTCCTTGCAGGGGCTAGGAGGTGTGCTCATGCAGAGGGGTCACGTTGTCGCTTATGCTTCGCGGCAACTAAAGCCCCATGAGCATACCTACCCTACCCACGACCTAGAGTTGGCAGTTGTTGTCTTCGCGCTGAAGACTTGGAGGCACTACTTGTACGATGAGATCTTCGAGATTTTTACAGATCACAAGAGCCTCAAATATCTTTTTGACCAGAAGGAGCTCAACATGAGACAGAGACGTTGGTTGGAGCTCCTGAAGGATTACGACTGCAGCATCTCCTACCACCCGGGAAAGGCCAATGTGGTGGCTGACGCCTTGAGCCATAAGGCGCCCGCACGCTTGGACAGTCTACAGTTACAGAGTTGGAGCCTTTTGGAGGAGGTGGGCAGTTGGCGACCTCTAGAGTTACGAGGGTACTGTGGGGCAGTGATGGTGACGCGGCAGACTAGGCCAGAGCTAATAGACCGCATCATCACAGGGCAGATAGCCGATCCGTACTGTCAGGAGACCCTGGGGACTTCTCTTTCACAGACCAGGTGCTACACTTGAGGGGACGGTTGTGCGTTCCCAGGGACGAGGAGCTGTTGAGAGAGCTCCTGATTGAGGTACACGGTTCCAAATTCACCATACATCCCGGAAACACGAAGATGTACCACGACTTGAGACGCGAGTTTTGGTGGAGAGGGATGAAGCGGGATGTGGGTGAGTTCGTGCAACAGTGCTTAGTGTGCCAGCAGGTGAAAGCCGAGCATCAGAGGCCTGCAGGGCCGCTTCAGCCGCTTCCAGTGCCAGAGTGGAAGTGGGAGAGCATCACCATGGACTTGGTGGTGGGCTTACCTGTTACCCAGCAGGGACACGATGCAGTCTGGGTAATAGTGGATAGACTGACGAAGACGGCGCGTTTCTTGCCGATCCGAGTCACTTTGGGACCAGCACAGTTGGCAGAGAGGTATATCCGTGATGTGGTACGACTACACGGAGTTCCGCTGGAGATCGTATCCGACCGGGATACCCGCTTTACGTCCCAGTTTTGGGCTGAGTTTCAGCAGGCTTTGGGGACGAGGTTGAGGTTTAGCACGGCTTACCACCCCCAGACGGACGGACAGTCTGAGCGCACGATACAGACACTTGAGGACCTTTTGCATGCCTGTGTACTGGACTGGAGGGGCTCTTGGGAGGAGCACCTGCCCCTGGCGGAGTTTGCATACAACAACAGTTATCACTAGAGCATCGGCATGGCTCCCTACGAGGCTCTGTACGGACGGAAGTGTACGGCACCCTTGAGTTGGGTTGAGGTGGGGACCAAGTGGGAGGTTGGCCCCAGGTTGATCCGGCAGAGTCAGGAGGTAGTTGAGCAGATCCACAGACGACTCCGCACTGTCAGGAGCAGACAGAAGAGCTACGCGGATCGGAGACGCAGAGAGGTGCAGTTTGAGGTTGGGGACCACGTCTTCCTTCGTGTTTCACCCATGAAGGGCCTACAGCAGTTTGGGGTGAGAGGGAAGCTCGCGCCGAGGTTCGTAGGGCCCTTTGAGGTCCTGGAGTGGGTTGGACCCGTTGCTTACAGACTTGCCCTTCCCCCGCAGCTTTCTGGTGTGCACGACGTGTTCCACGTGTCCAACCTCAGGAAGTACGTAGCCGATTCCAGTCACGTACTGAGTCACGAGAGCGTCGAGGTGAGTGACGACCTGACCTACCCCGAGCGGCCAGTGCAGATCCTAGACCGAGCCGTCCGCAGGTTGAGACGAAAGCAAGTACCCCTGGTAAAGGTTTTGTGGAGGAGCCAGCGGTACGAGGAGGCTACCTGGGAGCTTGAGGCGGCAATGCGGGAGCAGTACCCGGAGCTTTTCGCGGGTACGTCTTTTCGGACCGGCTTCGGTCCTCTTTGAGTTTGTTATGGTTATTTGGACATTTTTTTTTCCCGCACCCTAGTTAGCGCAAGTTTCGGGGACGAAACTTCCTTTGAGTTTGTTATATTGTAACGAACGCGTGCCCCAGACGTCTTAAAAGACGTCTGGGAGGTGGCCCAGACGTCGGACCAGACGTCTGGGATCACATCCAGACGTCTGACAAGACGTCTGGGATCGTTTCCAGACGTCTGGAGAACAGTTATTTTCGCACGGGAGATTCGTCTGCGCGCCTGTGCGCGCAGACCCGCGATTCCCCTCTCTCTCTCTTTTTCCCTCTCTCTCTGCGGCTGCAGACCTGCCGCGCTCTCTCTCCCTCCTCCTCGCGCGGCCTTAAAAGGGCCACGCCTCCCCTCCCGTCTCCACCGTCTCCTCCTTCTCCTTCAGCCAGTGAGCGTGAGCGCGAGTGCGAGGGCGGCAGCTGCGGCCGCAGTGAGCGCGGAGGAGGTGCGGCGTGCGAGAGCGGAGCTTTGCCGTGAGGGTGAGCTCGCCGGAGCGGCTTGGCCGGCCGGCGGAGGGTGCAGGGGGCACGGAGCGACGCGGAGAGGGACCTGCTGCAGTCTGTGCAGCAGGTGCGACGCGGGCGGCGTCGCGAGCGGAAGCTGGGTGGCGCCCTGTTCTAGAAAAATTTCCAGAATCGGACGTCTGGGTTGATAGGCAGACTGCGAGGAAGACGTCTGGTAGATCCTACAAACGTCTGAAAGGTGAGTATTCCACTTTCTTCTTCCTTCCTGTCGACTGACCGTACTAAGGGAGGGAGTTGGCTGTGCGCAGGTTCGCTGATTCGCCATCCTTTGCGAATCAGACGTCTGGAAGTTGTACCAGACGGCGGGAGTGACCTCCAGACGTCCTGGGTGACCATTGGACGTCTGGGAGATAGGAGAGACGTCCCCGCAGACTTCTGGACGTCTTGGAAACCACGCTGAACAGGTAATTCTCTGATCCACCTTTTAAGACGTCTGGAAGAAGTTCCAGACGTCTGATCTTGCACAGTATCGTCTTTTTCAACCCGTTTAGGGCCCGTTCGGGCTCCATTTTCCGCTATTCGAGTTGCGTTCTTTTCAGAATTAATTCCTCTACCCGTCTACAGTAGCTATACACTGTTTTGAGACACTCCTTGTGTTTGATCCTTGTGATAGGACCTCGTTCAGTTGCAGTCTTGGGAGTCGCGGAGGCACGCGGGATTCCCGATTACGCCCCCATTACTCCCGTTGTACCTGGTAGAGTGGCTTAAGTTTATTTTTAAAATCTATTAAAGTATGGAACCATAACTAGAATCTAGGACATTGCATGAATCCTAGGAATGAGAAATGTATGGAATGATAGCTCCTAGGTGATGCATGAATCCTAGGGCTGGAAAACTAGTTGTATGCTAGATCCTAGGATGTGGCATGAATCCTAGGATGGAAAAACTAGTGGAATGTATAATACTGCAGTCTTGGAAAAATGGAAAGGAATATAAAGCTGCCTGTAAATTGAATTAACAGCTGCCTGTTATGAATAAAGAAACATGATTGAGATCATGGATTGTGAGAACGTAAAGCTGGAAAGTGAAACATATAATGTTCTGAGATAAAGAGCTGGAACCCTACGGGGAATTAGGAGTGGAACTCCTGGAAAGAAAAAGGAATGGAACTGAGATGTAGTTTGTACTGTCTCTTGGGTACGCAGTACCAAGGGAAGTACCTGTACCTGTTTAGTGCAGAGTGGGGCCAGTCGCCCCAGGGACCCGGGGTTAGGATTGGCCGCTCTGTACCGACTTGTTGGCCCTCGTGTACGTAGTACCGAGGAGAGCTACTAGTGTTAGGAGAGTACTAGCTACCCCACGGGCCCCGGGGTTCTGCTAGCCTCCTTCACCGACTTGTTAGGCCCACTAGGGCAAACCAGGGTGGTCAGGCGAGGGTGCGCGGACTGTGGAGGGGCAAGGCCCCGGTTTGGTTACTGTGGAGGGGTTGGACCCCTGTTACTGAGAGGGCTCTACCCTGGTTCCGTGCTGTGCTTTGGGCGCACCCATTAACGGAAACGACTGACCGCGTGCCAGTGCGGGCTAGCTACCTGTGCGTTTATCGCGCGTGCCGTAGTCACCGTTACGTCTGTCAGTGACCTTGGGGTGGTTGACTGAGGGTAGGATCACCACGGGGGACTCTCCCGGCCAGGAGAGCACCACGTGCTACTCCTACTTTTGGAAAACACTGCAATCAAGATCGTTCCCACGAGGACATTCGAGATCAAGTAAAGGATCTGAGAAATAAATGAAATAGTGAGAAAAATTGAAAGATGTGAATAAAGGAAGTAACAGAACATAACAGCTACTGTACACTCTACTGTTGTCTTTAGTTAGTTTGCCACTCTACTCAGCGTTTTGCTGACGTGTTACACTCGTTACCTTTTTCAGGACCAGGTGTTGAGCAGCCAGGGTCAGCGGCTGCAGAGGACGCTAGGCCGAGTAGGGTCCAGTAGAGTTTACCACAGTCTTTTGTACCTCTTTTGTTTCTGTTATAGTGAGTAGTTCTTGTTTCCACTGTACTTTCTTTACCTGCAGTTCTTGTTATATGATAAATGTTGTTCTACTGTTGTGGTGGTATCTACTGTAGTAGTTTCTTTCCTTACTGCTGTACTTCCTTTCTGTTAGTTATATTCATGCTGAATGTGGTTTATTTTACTGCTCTTTTGGTTACTTTCTCGTTGGACGACTAGGTCTTGGGATTAGTCGAGTCGGTCCGGTTCTTGTGTCTCGTAGGGACTCGGGAACCGGGTCGTTACAACCACCTTCTCCACCGAAAACCCAACACCTACCCCTCGCTGCAGACCATCACCCCTCACCGCCACCCGCAACCCCCCTTCCCCTCATAATCTTCGTCTTCTTCTTCCTCTTCTTCTTCTTCTTCAACCTCTATCAACAGAGAAGAACCCATCACCGGCGTTCAACCACCTCCATGTAGCCGCCAATGCCAACCACCACTCTCCACGCCGTCGACTCCCCCGCGCTCACCTCAATGCCACGACCTCGACCATGCCACCAGAGTCGACGGAGACAGCCCACGCACGCCGGTGGGAATCCTAACTGCCGCCAGCTCTCTCCTCTCCAACCAACGATCGGCGGCTGTCTCCCGCCACGCTGTCAACACCGACACAAAGCTCTCGTCCGCCTCAAAGTTCCCCTCACTCCTTGTCCCTCGCCATCGGCTCTTCTTCGCGCACGCACACGGGAAAGAGATCCCCTATTTTGGGTTACATTTCTATTTACCAAATATGCCATTGCGAATAGCACTATTCAAATATTTGATTGGATTAATCTATTTGTAGTGACTCTTGCGTTCATGCCCTCGTGTTTCTAGCTTTTCCCTCTCATGCACTCAACTCCTTATACATTGACTTGAATTCCTACATAAATGCATCATCAAGTACCTACACTTCCTAGAGGAGAAATTCCAATTTCTTGAAGTATAATTATGTTATATGCCATTGCGATTTACTTCAAGGAAGGAAAATTACACATATAACCCTCGCGTTCTTAAATTATTGTGTGTCTTCATGTCGTCGCATTTCGCAGCGAATTTGGGCACGGAGCCCACACTCGATTGGGCGACCATAAAGAAAAAATATTCATGAATTTATTGATCTATTCCTCCCTACGGATACGACATCCTAAATATTTGTGGTTAGTTTTCATTGATATATATTTTTGTTCGGGATTTTCCACCACAATTTCCATTACTGCGACGACATAATTTTTTGACGCATCATCTTCAAAGTGAAATCTCCCAATCAAGCACAGCAAAAGGTGGTGGGAGAGAAAATGGGAAAGTACCAACAGGCTTGTTGTATAGGTGGGTGAAGTACTCCACTGCTTCCCTCTGGAGAGCTTCATCTCCGAGGAAGGAGGAACCATCATTACTGATGAGGCAGTGGATGTGATTCCTTTCTTCATGAACTTTCACAGCACAATAGAAAAAGGAGGTGGAACTATCCCCCAATTGGAGCAGCATTCATGGTTGCGTTGTCTCCAAAGTGATTCCTCCTCGACCCGAAGAGATGCAAGGCTAGATTTGCATAACCTATCCCGATGGGCAAGCTCAGGTTCTAGGGGGCAGCTAGCATGACCCACGTCAATCTCACTAAGTTCAACAAGCTTTTGTTGAATCTCCTCTTCAAGGCGCATTGTAACGACCCGATTCCCGAGTCCCTACGAGACACAAGAACCGGACCGACTCGACTAAACCCCAAGACCTGGTCGTCCAACGAGGAAGTAACCAAAAGAGCAGTAAAATAAGCCACATTCAACATGAATATAACTAACAGTAAGAAAATGCAGCAGTAAGGAAAGAAACCACTACAATATGTACCACCACAACAGTAGAACAACATTCATAACATAATATGAACTGCAGGTAAGAAAAGTACAGCGGAAACAAGAACTACTCACTACAGTGGAACCAAAAAGAGGTACAAGAGAACAGTGGTAACTCTACTGGACCCTACTCGGCCCAGCATCCTCTGCAGCCGCTGACCCTGGCTGCTCAACACTTAGTCCTGAAAGGTAACGAGTGTAACACGTCAGCAAAACGCTGAGTAGAGTGGCAGCTAAACTAAAGAAACAGTAAAGTGTACAGTAGTTGTTTTAATTTTCTTTCTTCCTTTATTTACGTCTTTCTATTGTTTCACAATTTATCTATTTCTCAGATCCTTCACTTGATCTCGAATGTTCCTCGTGGGAACGATCTTGATTGCAGTCTTTTCCGAACAGTAGAAGTAGCACGTGGTGCTCTCCTGGCCGGGAGAGTCCCCCGTGGTGATCCTACTCTCAGTCAACCACCCCAAGGTCACTGACAGACGTAACGGTGACTACGGCACGCGCGGTAAACGCACGGGTAGCTAACCCGCACTGGCACGCGGTCAGTCGTTTCCGTTAACGGGTGCGCCCAAAGCACAGCACGGAACCAGTACAGGGCAGAGCCCTCTCAGTAATAGGGGTCCAACCCCTCCACAGTAATCAAACAGGGGCCTTGCCCCTCCACAGTCCGCGCACCCTCGCCTGACTACCCTGGTTTGCCCCAGTGGGCCTAACAAGTCGGTGTAGGAGGCTAGCAGAACCCCGGGGCCCGTGGGGTAGCTAGTACCTCCCTACACTAGTAGCTCTCCTCGGTACTACGTACACGAGGGCCAGCAAGTCGGTACAGAGTGGCCAGTCCTAACCCCGGGTCCCTGGGGCGGCTGGCTCCGCTCTGCACTAAACAGGGGGACAGTCGCTCTCCTTGGTACTCCGTACTCAAGGGCCATCTCACTTCCCCAATTCTATTCCATTCACTTTCCAGGAGTTCTACTCCTAATTCCCCGTAGGGTTCCAGCTCTTTTAACTCAGAACATCCAGGTTTCACTTTCCAGTTTCACATTCTTACAATCCATATTCTCAATCACGTTTATTTATTCATAACAGGCAGCTGTTAATTCAATTCACAGGAAGCTATTATTTCCTTTCCACATTTTTCAAGACTGCAGTATTCATATATTCCACTAGTTTTTCCCATCCTAGGATTCATGCCATACCCTAGGATCTATCATACAATCTAGTTTTCCAGCCCTAGGATTCATGCAACACCCTAGGATCTACCATTCATTCTAGTTTCTCATTCCTAGGATTCATGCAATGTCCTAGGTGCTATTTATGGTTCCATAATTTAACAGATTGTACCAATAAACTTAAAAGCCACTCTACCGGTTACAACAGGAGTACTGAAGGCGTGGTCGGAGATCCCGCGTGCCTCCGCAAACCCCGAGACTGCAATGGAATGGGGTCCTATCACAAGGATCAAACACAGGGAGTTTCTCAAAATAGTATATAGCTACTGTAGACAGGTAGAGGATTTAATTCCAAAAAGAACGCAACTCGAAATGCGGAAAACGGAACCCGAACGGGCCCTAAACGGGTCGAAAATGACGGAACAGTGCAAAATCAGACGTCTGCAACTTATTCAAGACGTCTTAAAAAGTAGATCAGGGGTTACCTTGCTCTGCGTGGTCTCTCAGACATCCAGAAGCCTGCGGGGGCGTCTAGCCTAGTTTCCAGACGTCCGATGGTCACCCCAGACGTCTGGAAGTCGTTCCAGTCGTCTGGCACTGCAGCCAGACGTCTGATTAGCATTGGATACGAATCCTCGAACCTGTGCGTACCCATTTCTCTCTCTCAGTACGGACGGTCGTAGGAAAGGAAGAAGGTACGAAAATAACTCACCTTTCAGACGTCTGGACAGTCCTCCGAACGTCTTCCCCGTCGTCTGGTTGGAAGCCCAGACGTCTGATTCTGGAAAAATTTCCAAAATCAGGGCACCACTCGCCCTCCGCTCGCGACGTACGGCCGCGTCGCGAGTCCTCCGCATGCTGCTTGAGCTGCAGCAGGTCTCCCGCGCTACCCCGCGTCTGCTGCTCCCCCCGCCAGCCGACCCTAGCAGCCCCGGCAAGCTCGCCCTCACGGCCGAGCGCCTCCTCTTCTCGCGCAGCACCTCCTCCCGCACTCACCGCGGCTGTCGCCACCCCGCTCGCTCGCACTTGCACTCGCTGGAAGAAGAGGAAGGAGGAGCGGAGGTGATGAGAGTGAGGGAGAGGGCATGGCTTTTTAAAGCCGCGCGGGGAGAGAGAGAGAGAGAGAGGGGCGCAGTCTGCGCCCGCAGGAGGAGAGGGAAAAAGAAGTGGCAGAGCAAGTCTGCGAGCGCAGGCGCGCAAACGCAACGGTGCGTGCCGCAGAAAATGAATCCCAGACGTCTGGAAGTGATACCAGACGTCTGGTACGACGTCTGGGCCACCTCCCAGACGTCTTAAAAGACGTTTGAAAGCACGGTTCGTAGCACGAATGGTCGTTGCCCACTCCTTAAGCCTAGCCTTGATCGGCCAGAGCTTCATAGCAAGACAGTAGAGCGAGTTGCCGCCAATGTAGGTGCACCAGCCCCCACTAATAACCTCTCCATATGCAGCTCTATGGGCCTAAAGGTACAGGTACTGGAAAGGGCAAGGCTTGAGGATCGCTTGCATTATCGAGACATGCATGCCTTCATGATCACTATCCTCGAGTGAAAAGTCAAGAGATTTGCATCAGGTAGGTCTCTAATCAAATCCATCTGACACATCATAAAATCACACCATTATTGGATTTGAATCTCCTACAACGGCACTAAAAAATGATGTGCCATCTTGATCACTAGTTAATAAGGATTAATTATCGCGTTGTAGTATAGTGTCGCGATCTAGACGAATGTCATTTATTTTTATACAATTTTTACTGATTTTATTCCAAGTCATTCATTGAGAGACAGTTATTAATATACATCACTTTCTATTATCCAAAAATTATCTTTTATTCCAAAAATGTTAAGTTTATTTACAAACGAATGAATAATGAATGAAATAATCAAAGAATGAACTAATCTAAGCTAATTATGTATAATAATGAATGAATAATGTTAATGACAATGCCTCAAAGATATAAGCGGATATAAAGGCATTAAAAATTAATCTAGGTTAATTATGTCCAATGCTATCTAAGTATTGCCTTAATATAGGCACAAAAAGACAATCCATACTAACATATACTCTATACTATACTAACATATATAAACTATGTACACTAACACATATAAACATCACTAAAAAGCTTTAAAAATACTTATTTACTAAATAAGGCAAAAATACATCTAGATATATCTACCTAGTAGCTACTATATATACGTATATGCTATATTACATATTCATATACTAACTATACATGTATACTAGTTAAATATACTTAACAAATGTGCACGCACATAGCTAACACACAACACATGCTTTTACAACTCAACACTTAGCCTATTTCTCTAACACTTAACACATATGATACACATTAAGTCTCTAATTTAAAAATTTTGGAATTTACGGGCCCACTTTTCGCAGAATCAATAGCCCCTCTTGGGGTGGAATCGACCACTACTAGGTGGGCCCTAGTTTATTCAGTGTATTTGTGTATAGTTTTGGACCCATACATGCCCACATAGACCGCTTAGCCCAACCGAACATGGGCTCCCAGCCCTTCCTTTCTCTGTCTCTCTCTCTCGCTCAATAGCTTGGTCAGGTGAATGGGTATGGGGATCCGAGCCCCATACTTAGACGCATAGCCTTCAGGCGCAAATACTTTTATATGGTTGCAGACACTCACTAACTACCAATGTGGGACTTTCTAAAGGCGTCACAATTCAGTGCATAGCATGGTTTATTGTCGAATTCAATGGTTAATTGAGGTATTGATTAATTAATTTATTTATTTATAATTAAATTATATATACATGTAGCCTATACATAGGGATACTAATTGGTATAATTTATTTACAGTAATTAAATATATAAATATATTTAAAAATTCCTTAAAGTTAGGAATAAATACAAGTTGATTTATTATTTAATTCTTTAATTAAAGTATAAATTAATAAATTAATGGTACAATTGACTTATAAATTAGTTAATTTACATTACTAACTTATTATTACATATTTTTATTTTATTTTTATTGATTTATTTCTATTTATATACATTTAAATACACATTTATACATTTATATAAGATATATATGTTATAAGTATTGTTCTACAATATAAATAAGCTATAAATATACTAAAAATACTTTAAACTATAGTATACAAGTATACAACATAATGTATTTCATTAGTTTATTAAATTACTAATTTAAACTATATTAACTTACTGATATAACTAATTTACTCATGAATATAATTATGTATAATACATAGATAAATAAATAAATATAAAGATATATTACTATACAATATAATTATTTTAAGTTATATATACAGTTACAATTGTGTTTATAATTATATGCATAGCTATTTATAAATACTTATGGATTATGTACATATAATATAAATAAATATCTATATAATTATATTATTATAATACGTTCTGTATAACTCAATATAAATATCTACCTAAGTAAATAGAATAGATATATAAGTCATTTATATACTTTATATACATATAAGATACTATATACACTTAATTTAGTATTATATACAAGTATAAATACTATGTACATAGATATTTTTATGGGATTTTTGATATTTTATAGATTTTTATTTTCTTTTTGTTTTTTATAGAGATTAGGGAAGAGGAGGGAAAGATGAGAAGAAGAGAAAAAACACTCTTTTTGTGGTTTTTGATTGTTTTTTTTTTTTTCTAAACCAGAGAAGACCTAGACTTCTACTAGTATGTTCTTCTAACTAATGAACCCAAAACCTAAATCTAACTCAATGCACACCTAAAACTAAACCTAAGATAACTCAAGACATATTTATTTTATTTATTTACAATTATTTTTTATTTTTTTGTATTTACAAATTAGGCACTAAAAGGGCTTTTATAAAGGATTAGAATATGAAACCAAGCCTCTAGAATTCATCTAAAATTCTGGAAAGCAAGAATAATGCATAAACAACTTCCAGATATCATGTAAACTCAAATTCAACTTCCAAATCATGAATTAGTTATTAAATTTGCATCAAACAGCCACTTGTACAGATATTCAAATGAGTAACTACTGACAAAGGAATTTTCAACACATTTACAAGGCATTACAAGTTATTACAAGATCAAAAATAGTCTACATAAGTAGCTGAAAGCTTGTTCTACCAAAAGACCATTCAAGAAACTCAGCTTGACTCCATATACCTCAAAATCTAACTGGAATTATGATTTAGATTTACATTAAGTCCTAGTTACATAGCTACTACTGGCACTAGCAATCACTAACTCAATCCAATTAAATGTAGTCTGTGTGTTCCAAAGTGAAATGACCTTTCCCAAGCATCGTTTGGCATTTATGAAATTTTTAGGGGTTTTTGTGCAATTTTAACCCCCTAGGTTTTTATTGCGGATATGTAGGGGAAAAGGAGAACTTGTGGGGGTGCCTCCACAATTTTCCCACACCATCCCTACCCCACACACACACACCCCTCCACCGTACGACACCCCTCTCCCATACACCTTCCCTATTCCCCCCTTACCCCTCCACGCCTCACACCATCACTCCCCCATGCCTTCCATCTCCATATAAACCCCCCCGCTCCTCCTCCATCCATGCCACACCACAGCCGAGAGGAGAGCGAGAGTGGGGAGCAGGAGAAGGAGAAAGTGGAGAGTAGAGGAGACCGGAGACTTGAGAGTAGATGGCTCATGAGGGAAACGGGGAGGTACTACAGTTGTTGTAGCTTCTGCAGGAGAGAGAGCTCGCAAATGCTTCTGCGGAGTCATTTTTCGCAGAATCAGACGTCTGTCCAGACGTCCAGAGGTAATACTAAATGTCTGATAGTGCACAGTTTTCATTTATTTCTCTTCCTGACAAGTTTGATCGAGCGTACGTATGTCAAAGGTTGGGGAGGCACGTCGGTGCGAGGACCGAGGCGATTTCATACGTCCGGGAGTGTCTCCAGACGTCTGAAGACACCCTCAAATGTACGCACGGAGTTTCAGACATCTGAAAAAGATGAGAGATCAAGGTGAGTCATTGAGTTCATTTAAGACGTCTGGGACTCTTCCCAGACGTTTGATTTTGGTCAAGGTTGGTGTTTTAGGACTCGTTCAAGGCCTAAACGAAGTCGGATTTCCGGAAACAAAACATCATTGGATTCCGTTCGAGTTTCTCTACGTAATGATATAATGTCTATGCGGTTTTGAGCTCGTTTGACCTGTCGGTCCATGTTATAGGTCTCCAATCCGTAGAGTATACGAGACCTACGAAGACGTCGGGAGGTACCATACAAGCCCCCATTCCACCCGGTTAACCTGGTAGAGTGGTTCTCTCTAATCCCAGAATGAATAATTAAATTGCATGCTTTAGAATTATTCGATTGAACCTTGGGTTGTGAGATGAACCCTAGGGCTGAAAGAGATGAATGCATGCTACTTTAGAAATATTCGATTGAACCCTAGGTTGTGAAATGAACACTAGGGCTGAAAGAAATGAATGCACATTTAATGAATGATTAAATTGTTGTGATGCTTCTTGAAAGTAGTGAACCATGAGCTGCCTATACTACATTTAATGAACCATGACATGAATGGAAATACCTACGATGTACTGAATAATCGATTGTAAAATCTCGAGCTTCCTGTTGTGCATTTAATGAATCAGATGTGGGAATGAGAAAGTCTATGTACGAACCCTACGGGAAATTTAGAAAGAAACCAAAAATACTGTAGTATGGAAAACCTGATGGTTTTGGAACATGTTGCCTACGAGCAGCTGTTCGGACTTGGTTAAGGGAAGTGAGTTGGCCATCGTGTACGTGGTGCCGAGGAGAGCAACTATCCCTTTAGAGTAGAGGGGACCTAGCCACCCCTTGTGTTGAGACCCAGGGATAGGTTTGGCCACTTTACGATGACTCCTATTTGGCCCTCGCCTACATGGTACCAGGGTGAGCTATTTAGTGTAGGGGGGAGCTAGCCGCTCCATGGGGCCCGGGGTTAGGTTTGGCCACCCTACACCAACTCTTGTTAGGCTGCTGGGCAATCTGGGATAGTCGGACAATGGTACACGGACTATGAAGGGGTGAGACCCCTGTTCTGTTCTGAGGAGCGAGGCCCTTGTTCTAAGAGGGCAAGGTGTTGCCGCTTTGAATCGTGTTTTAAAATCAATGCATTACAGTATAGTTGAATCAGTGCGAAAAACAAGTAAAATTTATAGCTCGAATATTAGAAATTAAGTTCGAGGTCAAACACAGGGAGCAATTGGCAAAAATGCTTCTCAAGATTGCAATTCAACACAAATATATAATCAATAGAATTCCAAACAAATATGAATGAAAGTGAATGTCAGATAATGCAAAAAGAATGAGGTAAAATGATGATTTGAATCACCAATTACCCCTAACAATTATCTCAAATATTTCAATAGTACTAAGCAATTCAATTCCACGTATGATAAGTGCACAATGCACTTCAAATGAAGCTCAGACGTTTGCTTAGCCGATCAGACGGCTTATCCTGCTCTCTACTATAGTGCCAAGAGGACACCCTTCCTCTCTTCTTCTTCTTCAGCTCCTTCTTTCTTCTCTTTCCGGTTGTGCCTTCCTTCTTCCTTCTTCACGTGTAAGGGGAGGTTCCTTAAACGGCTAAGTGTCGATCGTTGGTCCTGAGAGCAAAACCTCCCTGCCTCCACGCCCTTTCCTCTCCTTCTCTCTCTAGGATTCACCCTCCCAGGGCCTCGGGTTTCGGGTATTTGAGTAGAGTGCACTTAGGACCAGGGCTGCCAGCCGTGAGTGGCAGCCAAGGAGTGCTTAGGGCTTAGGCGGGTTATCGGATCGGCCAAACCTGCGTGTAAGGTGTCGCAAGCAAAGCGCGTGAGGGGCACGTGCGGGGACCTCACCGCCTGTGACTTGAGGCGATAAGGCTATGTGATAAATCCAATTTATACAGGTGTGGGCGCTTGTCAGCTTCCGAGGTGGGACTATCCCACCTCCCTTCCTCTTCATGCAGCTGCAGCTGCTGCTTCTTGTGATTGCGATCAAAGGCCCAAAGGACCAAATTGGTTCCTGAGACGTAATCCTGGAGACTCTTCGCTGCACCTGGGACTTCACCTGAGGTCTGCAGGTGCTGGAGCGAGCTTCAAGATTCGCTCGAAGCTTTGTCAATGGCGGTGGAGGAGAGAAGACCTGAAATGAAGAACACAGCCTTGCGGCCTCATCAGAAGGTTCAGCAGGCTTCGCCATAGCACGGCGAACGTGGTGGTGTGCGCGGCTTGTCGTGAAGGTGACTGTGGTGGCCGGACAGTGTCGGAGTTGGTGCGCAGAGGTGGGTGTGTTTGGCAAAGGGTTTGGAGGCGTAATAGGGCAAAATAGGATGGGGGTTTTGAAGAGGGTGGTGTGGCAAAGGTCGTGAGGTCGTTGGCAAGGCATTTGGAGTAGTAGAATGAGCGAGGAGTCCCACTGGAGGTATGGTTGGAGCGGAGGAAGGTGAAGGTGGTCAGTGTGATACGGCGGTCGAAATGAAGTGTGGTTGGTGTGTGAATAAAGTAGAGGAGTTAAGGAACTTATCTAGGTGATTGGCGGACAAAGAGGCAGGGGTTAGGGGTTGCACAGTTGGTGCGCCCACTCCCTATAAGGCACTCCTTGTATGGGGTGCGCGGGTTCGATCCCCCGTGACATGCCCAGTCGCACATAGTGTCCTCATGGGGGGACGCATCGTCGATGTTGTTCTCGCCTCGACTCGGTGCCAGAGAGTGGCCATGGCTAAGATCACAGAGGTGCTTCGTGGCAAGCGAGAAATTCGAGAACCCTCGGGGGGTGATGGGTCGGCCCGGAGAGGTTGTTAATATGATGTTTTTAGCGTTGAAATATGTATAGTGGTTAACCTAATTCAGACCTAACCATCTCTTTACAAAATTTTTAACCTGGCCTAATTGATTTTATCTTGTCACTTTTAGGCCCAGGGTCGAACACAGGGAAGTGGGGTTAAAGTCGAGTTTCTACGTTTTCCTTAAAACGTGTCTCTTCCGTTCGTTTATTGTGTTTTTGGTGTTTTTCTTATTTAGGTTTTTTATGGTAATCCTTGTTCTTGAGGCACACCCTCAAAATTGTGTCCTTGGCTTTTAGCCAAACAGAGTCCCAAAACAAGTCTTGCTACTCGCAAGACGAGGTACCTGCAAGTCAAAGATTATCTTTTCTTTTTTATGTATTTTTTTTATCTTTTTACTAACAGAAAAGCAAATAGACAGAAAGTAAATATAGTATGTATATATATATATATATGTAGTATATATATAAAGGGGTGGGGGTGGAGGTGGCGATGGAGTGTAGCACTATGTCGAGTCAGTCGACGTCTAGAGAGATGCAACCAACACGACTAGGTGCCGCGTGGAGTGTGGATGGAGGATGGATGATGTATGGGACCACGCTTTTTTTTGTACGCGTGTATCAGGGAATATCAGCAACTGGTGCAGATATTCCCGCGATACAGCGTATAATAAATAACATGAAAATATATGTACATATGTATGTATATAAGTAAATATATCTATATATATATATAAATGTATAGTTATATATGTATAGATATATATATATAGATATATATGTGTATATATATGTATATAAGTATATATATATATATATATGTATATAGATATGTATATATATATATGTATATAAGTATATATGTCTATATATATATAAGTATATGTATAAGTATATAGATGTATATATAAGTAGATATATATATATATATATATATATATATATATATATATATATATATTATATATATGTATATATATTATATATATGTGTATGTATACATAACTATATAGATATACTATGTATATATATATATATATATGTATGTATGTATGTATATATATATTTATATATATATATTACTATAAGTGTGTGAGTGTGTGTGTATGTGTTGGTATAGGTGTGTGTGCGTCGGTGAATGTGTGTGTGTGTGCGTTGCTGTGAGTGTGTTTGTTAGTGAGTAAAAAAGAGAGAGAGAGAGAGAGAGAATACGTGAGAGAGAGAGAACGGGAGCGGGCGGGAGAGATCAGCAGAGAGAGAGAGAGCGGGCGAGCGAGAGATCGCGGACGCGCGAGTTAAGACGTCTGCCGCCTCCGACGGACGTCTGATGCCGCGTCGTCTGAAGGCGGAGGCAGACGTCTGCAGACGGCGGGTGCGGGCGCGGCTTCGCGTAGGGTTCCTGCAGGCGTGCGCGAAGGCGACGGGCAGGCGAAGGCGTGGAGGAGCGAGCGTGGAGGAGGTCTGCAGGTGGTCGTGGAGGGTCGCGGAGGAGGGCAGGGGGCGGCGCGAGGCCGTAGCCGGCCGCTGCAGTGCGCGCGGCGGACGGCTACAGGTGCAACTGCGAGGCGGACAGAACGGAGACGGAGGCGGGGAACGCCCTGCAGACGCGTGCGGAGGCGGTGAGCGACTGCGGGGACGGTCGCGGAGGAGCGGGAGGACCTGCTGCTGCTGCTGGGCTGCTGCTGCCGTGGCTTCAAGCTTCGAAGCTTGGAGCGGCGGCAATGGCGTTAAAGAGAAAAAAACGAAGCGAGGGAATGCACCACGCCCACCGGCTCGTCGAAGAGCTGGGTGGTGGTGCTCCCACTGTGGTGGTGTGCACCACAGTGGGTTCTCCTGCTCGCCGGGTGCCTCCTCGACCGAGGGCCGACGTATGGGAGGGGAAAGTGGTGGAGAAGATGGCTGCGGGTTTTTGTTGCTGCCGCAGCCTCTCTTGCGAGGATGAAGCTGCAGCTACTTATAGAGGAGGAGAGAGTGGCGTGCCGGCTGCAGCAGGGAGAGGGTGTGCGAGTTGCAGCTATAGGGAGAGGCGTTGGCAGGGAGAAGTGACAGGAAGAAGTGCTGCGTGGCTGCTGCATGCAGCTGCGGGAAGAGTGCAGCCGCGGGAAGGAGAGAAAAGAAGAAATCAAGAGGAAAAATAAAAAGAGGGTGATTTTGCAAGGAGGCACTTGAAGAAAAATGTAACTATGCAGGCGATTGTTTCACTCCTCTTCCTCTCTTGATTAAATGCATGCATGCAAGTGTTTTTACAAATGCGATTACAGGATCCTATTATGCAATGTTAATGCTAGAAAATAGCACAAGAAGGCGTTATTACAGGCGTGTTTTGAGGTGCAAACATATACCCCCATGCCTATCTTTTGCTAGTCCCTAGCAAAATAGTATTTAGAAATGATCTTAAGCTGAAGATTTTCTTCTGAGGTGATACAGGTGTGTTTACTATGGAATATTGTGAGAACCAATTGTAAAGAAGACTACCAGTACTTTAAGTCTCACATGACATAGATCATCTCTCAACTAACCAGGACTCTTGATATTTAAACCTTAAGTACGATTTCCAGGACCCAGGAGGTTTTTGCCGTACTCGAGAGCTCAAGAGGTTATGGTTTGTGCATAGTGAAGGATCAAGACTAACCAGATGAACATTAAGACTCAATCCCAGGGTTTCACGAATTTTTAAGTACAGGTTGGTCCCAGTTTCAGCTCATGTCTTCGAATTGACCCTTAAGATGATGACGGAAAACTCAACTCCCATTTTCTGATTTTTTTTTTGTGGCTCACCGAAAAACAAAGTATACAGACATTTATGAGATATACTGACTCTTTTAAAACATCTCTTTTTTTTTTCTTCTTCTTTTTTTCTTTTTTTTCTTTTTTTTTTTTTTTTTGAAACACGTGTCAGTATATCTTCTACAACACATTTTGAAGCACACTTTTTTTTTTTTTTTTTGGTGGGAGAGTTTCTTTTTGGTGGAAAGAGTCGCTCCTAAACACAAGACTAAAGCCTGGGATAAAAAGTCTACCTGCGCGCACAGGTAAGGACTCCACCTTCCCTAATGAACACTAGGGTTGGATCTTATGTTCACCTGGTCTTTCCTGATATGTGTAGTGTGAACCAAGTTTACTTAAGCTCTCAAGAAAAAGCAAACCAACGGATCCTGTACTGGTGTCTCAGGTACAAGAATACATCCTTAGTTAGGAGAGATCTTGATCTATTTTGTCAATGCTTTAAGTGAATTAAGCCGAGCCTGAGCGAATCAAGCTTTTGTGGCCTGGAAAGTCTTCAAAACAGAGGTTGAATATCCATAAACACTTATTGCCTTTTTGTTTCAGCTTCAAGATCATTATTAAACACCATTTATTATAATATATATATATTTTTTCTTTTTCTTTTTCTTGCATATTTATAAATAGGTGGGAACTGTATGATACCATAACTTTTTTTTTTCTTTTTCTTGCATATTTATAAATAGGTGGGAACTGTATGATACCATAACATACCCGGATCCTATGGATGCCTATCCACCCCCCCATGACAAACAATGCTATGTCCTCATATGCATGCAGGGAAAGGCAGAGGAAGGATGGAAGATCGGGTAACAAGAGCTGAGGTTCAGGGTATAGATCAGGGTGGAAGGGTGGGTGGATGGTGGGTGGTGAAGAGAAAAGTGAAGTGATTGCGATAGAGGTGTGAAAAGTGATGGTGGATGGTGAGTGCTGTTAGGGTGCCTCCCAACAAGCGCTGAATTTAATGTCCCCAGCTGGACTCAGAATGAGGCAAAGAATTAGTTACCCTCCAGCAGGGCAACGGTTTCTCCAACGGGGGCAGGTTCATGAGTCAGATAGGGTTTCAAACGCTGCCCGTTGACCGTAAATTTACGCCCAGATTTGAGATCTTCGATTTTGACGGCCCCATTGGGGAATGGTCTTGAGACCAGAAAAGGACCAGTCCATTTGGACTTTAATTTCCTAGGAAAGAATTTGAGTCGAGCATTATAGAGCCAAACTTGCTGAGATGGCTCAAATTCCTTCCGCCGAACATGGCTGTCATGAAAAGCCTTAGTGCGCTGTTTAAAGGTTAGAGCAGAATCATAGGCTTCACGACGGAGCTCTTCCAGCTCTTGGAGTTGGAGTTTCCTTTCTCGTTCACACAAGTCTGGGTCGAGGTTACATTGGCGAACCACCCAATAAGCGCGGTGCTCCAACTCCACAGGCAAATGACAAGGCTTCCCGTAAACGATTCTATATGGAGACATACCAAGGGGAGCCTTGAAGGCGGTCCGATACGCCCAAAGTGCGTCAGTCATCTTGTCGGACGAATCCTTACGGTCAAGCCGAACCGTTTTCTGGAGAATCTGCTTGATTTGCCGGTTCGACACTTCCGCCTGGCCGTTCGTCTGAGGATGATACGGGGATGCGATACGATGGTGGACTCCGTACCTCCTCAGAAGTGCCCGAAAAGAAGCATGGGTAAAGTGGCTTCCTCCATCCGAGATAATGGCCCGAGGGATCCCAAAACGCGCAAAGATATGGTCCTTGACGAATCGGGTGGAGATAACATGGTCAGCACGGCGCGCGGGAATAGCCTCGATCCATTTTGAAACATAGTCGACGGCCACGAGGATGAATTCGAAGCCGTTGGATGGAGGAAAGGGACCCATGAAGTCAATTCCCCAGATGTCGAAGATTTCCGCAGCTAGGATGTGTTGCAAGGGCATCATGTCACGACGTGCCATTGACCCTAATGACTGGCACCTAGTGCAATGTTTGGCATAAGTGTGCGCGTCCTGGTGAAGGGAGGGCCAAAAGAAACCGCACTGCAACACCTTGGCTGTAGTTTTCCTCCCAGAGAAATGGCCTCCACAGGCCTGATCGTGGCAGAAGGATAGCACACTGGGGAACTCACTGTCAGGAATACAGCGACGGATGATTTGATCAGCACCTATCCGAAAAAGAAGTGGATTATCCCAGAAATAATACTTTGCTTCTGCCATGAGACGCTCGCGCTGGTTTTTAGGCCAGCCACGTGGAAGAAATCCAGAAGCAAAGTAATTGGCAATGTCGGCATACCACGGTCCACTTGCCACATTTATTGCCAATAGGTGCTCATCAGGAAAAACTTCATTAATTGGCAGAGTAAGTCCAATATGGTCAGGGTCCAGTCTGGAAAGGTGATCAGCCACAACATTCTGGGCTCCGACCTTATCACGAATCTCAATGTCAAATTCCTGGAGCAGAAGGATCCAACGAATCAGTCTAGGCTTGGCATCCTTCTTGTGCATGAGATGGCGAATGGCCGCGTGATCAGTGAAAACAATAACGTGAGAGCCCAGAAGGTAAGAACGGAATTTTTCCATCCCAAAGACGACTGCCAGTAGTTCCTTTTCAGTGGTAGTATAATTACGCTAGGCCTCGTCCAACGTCTTACTGGCGTAGTATACCATGAAGGGGTGTCTATCGCGTCTTTGTCCCAGGATGGCTCCGACTGCAAGGTCTGAAGCGTCACACATAAGTTCAAAGTCGAAGGACCAATCAGGCGGCTGGAGAACAGGGGCCTTGGTGACAGCATTACGCAGCTGCGTGAATGCTTGTATACAGTCAGGGCCCATGTCGAAGGGCACGTCGGTTGATAGGAGATGAGTTAAGGGTCGAGAAATTTTGGAGAAGTCTTTGATGAATCTCCTATAGAAACCGACGTGTCCCAAGAAGGAGCGGATTTGTTTGACAGAACCAGGCACAGGTAAATCAGCAATGATATCGAGCTTAGCTCTGTCAACCTCGATACCCCTATCGGAGATGATATGTCCAAGAACAATTCCCTCGTGCACCATAAAATGACTTTTTTCCCAGGAAAGCACGAGGTTTACATCAATACATCTCCTAAGGATGCGAGTCAGGTTGGCAAGACATTCGTCGAAAGATGGTCCAAAGACTGAAAAGTCATCCATGAAGACCTCGAGAAAGTCACCCACCATGTCATGAAATATCGCCAGCAAGCATCTCTGGAAAGTTGCTGGCGCGTTACAAAGTCCGAACGGCATCCTTCTAAAGGTGAAGGTGCCGAAAGGGCAGGTAAAAGTGGTTTTCTCTTGGTCTCGGGGGTCTATTGCCACCTAGTTATATCCTGAGAATCCATCCAGGAAGCAGAAAAATTTATTTCCCGCTAACCGCTCCAGGATTTGGTCAATAAATGGTAGCGGGAAGTGATCTTTCTTGGTTGCAGCATTGAGTTTCCCATAATCTACACACACTCTCCAAGATGTAGGAGTGCGTGTAGGGATGGATTCGCCCCTGTCATTGACACGGATGGTGAGTCCTGCCTTTTTGGGCACAACGTGAATCGGACTCACCCAGGGGCTATCGCTGATCGGGTAGATTATACCCGCATCCAGCCACTTAATGATTTCATTCTTAACGACCTCCCGCATGTTAGGGTTGAGACGTCGCTGCATCTCGCGAGAAGGTCGAGCCTCCTCCTCCGTATATATACGATGAGTGCAGTAGGAGGGGCTAATACCAGATAAGTCTGATAAAGACCATCCAATAGCTGCCTTGTGTTCTAGGAGGACCTTAGTTAGTTTGCACTCCTGCTCCATGGTTAATTTTGAACTGATGATTACAGGGAGCGTTTCATTTGGTCCCAGGAAAACATACTTGAGTGTATTAGGCAGCACTTTTAGCTCGGGACTGGATGGGGAAGGATCTGGCATTTCTTGGGACGAGAGTGTCCCAGACGGGTAGGAGAAGAAGTTAGGAGGAAGAAACTGGCCTTCAGATTGGCCAAGAAGAGGGGCTTCTTGGATAGATGGATCCAAAAATGAATAGCCCCAGTGAGAAGTATATGGGCTCAAGGTCCCAGTGTGGATTTGTAAATCCGCCTGATTTGGCGGGGAAGAAAGGGCAATTCAGTCTTCATGAGTGTGGACCGATAGTGAGTAGCCCGGATATGACTCAGACCACGAGGTATGGGAAGCGGAGAAAACCTCGTCAGAAGTCTGGCCAGGAGAAGGTACTGGACAAGGGAGGGATTGGGGAACGTCACAGTATGCGTTGGTCAGGCAGTTATCAGTGTTTATAGGTAATCCGCAGCAGTCCGAATAGGTCCCAATTAGTCCGATACACGCGCTGACGGCCATGTCCTCGTCAGACGTGTCATCCTCAATGCAATCGCAATCAAAGTTCTTGGCTGCCTTGAATATGTTAAGCTTGAGCTTCTCAGATCCAACGGCAATCTCAATACAGCCCGACTCGCAGTCGATGTGGGCGCGGGCTGTGGCCAAGAAAGGTCGACCGAGGATGATCGGACAATCAGAAAGTGAACTAGGAACTTCCATATCTAAAACAAGAAAGTCAACAGGAAAACAGAGACTGTTGACCCTAACCACCACGTCTTCCACCACACCCTTCGGGATTTTGACAGAACGATCTGCCAACTGTAACGTGACAGGGTGGGTTTCAGATTTCCCAAGGAAAATTTTTTGAGCATGATGGTCGGTATGAGATTGATGGAAGATCCTAGATCAAGCAAGGCACGGTTAAAACTGCAGCCTTGGATGCTACAAGAAATCAGTGGTGTGCCCGGATCTTTCTGCTTCGGTGGTAAGTTTGACAGTATAGCACAACTCGCATGAGGCGAGAGAACCACCGGATTCTTAGTCTTCTTTGACTGTCGCCTGGGTGTTGTGTAGTCTTTGAAAAATCGAGCGACAGTAGGTATGTGGTCGATTGCCTCGAGCAGGGGTACCTTGATTTCTACATCCCTGAACAAATTACGTAGGTTGTCAAAGGCCTGCGTATTTTTCTTTTTGCCTTTTGGCTCCCTTAGTAGAGCCTCAGGGAATGGGACTGATTCTGGCACAAGTTTTGGTGCATCATCCTCTCGCGAATGCGGTATGCATCCCGAATGAGAGGGCGAAGAAGAAGACGGGCCAGGATCAGGTCGAGGCGGATCGACGGTCTGCTTACCGCTCCTCGTAGTGATAGCATTGGACGATGCGGGTCCAGTGGGATCATACGGTGGAGGAGGGTTTGCAATGGGGATATAAGAGTGTGGTGCTGCAGCAGGATTAGCCTGAAATCCCAGTGGAATGCTCGGAGCTTGCAGAACTTGATTAACCTGTCCCTGAGAAGGTCGTACCTGTGGTTGAGAACCACGGGGCACGAAATTTCGCGGGTTTGGAACAGGTTGGGCGGGAAGAGTGCCCTGAGATCGAGTCGCCATGCGTAGTTGACTGATCTCGGCGTTCTGCTGCGCCAATTGGTGCTGAAGAGAGGTCATGTTCTCTTCATGGCGCTTTGACATTTCCGTCATCATTCGCATCAATTTGTCAAGAGGGCTTGATGCGTGTTCAGTTTGTGGTACGCAAGGGCCTGATGGCGGATTTGCCATAGGATTAAACTGGACCCTTGGGATGACGGGTGCGGACGGTCGCATTGGTCCACTCGCGGGGTTTTGGCGCTGCGGGTTGTTGGACCATGCGAAGTTCGGATGATTACGCCACCCTAGGTTATAAGTGGCAGAGAACGGGTTGTTCCCCAGGGCGCAAGCATCTTCTATGCCAGAAGACGCGTCCGCATGTAGATATGCGTCTGAGCACACGGAGGCTTGGTCCTCCGTGTCGAAATACTGGCTCGCAGAAGCCAGTTCCACATGACTTACCGAGTCGCTTGGCGCGACACTCGGTAAGGAAGGTCTAACGGGGTTTCTCGGGATAAGCCTGGTATTAGAAGAACTTGGATTGTGAAGAAGTGGTGAAGAGGTGGTGTTTGCCATAGATCGGGCGGGGTTGGCCAGAAGCTCGTCCAGCTTCTTGTGCACGACGGAGACTTCATCCAGTTTTTGTGCAATAAGGCTTAGATCAGTGGATGAATGGGAGGGTCCCGTGTCAACTTCGTGGACATTTCGGGGCTGGCTGGTACGATTAAAGGCGACAATGGAAGCATTGTTCATCGAGTTTTGGGGGGGTGGGCGTGCAGCCATGTTTGTGGAGGAGGAGGACGATTCGACTTGTTTTCTAGATTTATCAGTCAATTCAAATAGTTCAGGGTTTTGTGACCTCCTCCCAAACATGCACTACCGCAGGAAGAATTGGGGAGATGAGAAGGGAAAAGGGATGAGAGAAATGACGCCGCAAAGGTACACTTGATTACAAATCAATACAGTCAAGTTCCTAACCTCTACAGTGTGCCCTTAGACCTAAAGATCTAAGTTACCTACTATCACGAACTACGGAACCGAATGCGAGCACCGCGGAACCACCGGGCCAGATTGAAAGGCCGTTTGCCCCAGTCTTAGACACCCGATAGCACGCGGGAACTCTCACCAGCACGTAGTCGCTACACACAGGTAGTTAGACCTCCAATCCTTAGTAAGGGTCAAGTTACTACCAGTTTTAATTAGAGGCTTAGGGTCAAGTGCTTTTGGAATGTGAAGGGCATTGTTTACGGGTAATACCCAAGTGATTGATTTTAAGAGTGTGTAAGAACAAGCATGCAACGGGGAAATCTCCCCGAATTGAAGTTTTTATTGGCGAATGGTTTTTAGAGTTCAGCCTTAAGTAGTATGAATTTTAGGGTTTTGCTGAATTACCAATTCAACCAATCTCCGGGTTTTTGCAAAAATACAGGTTTTCCTTCTAAAACCCAAGAAACCCTTCTTCAATTATCAGTTAGTTAATGCATGCTAAAATGCAATGGGCTACCCTAAATGGAGATTTCTAAGTGTGGATGCACGAATCAGTTTTATATCAATGTGACAGGGAGCCAAAGCACTTCAATTCAAGTGCTCCCAATCACCAGAAATGATTTCCACACACAAGGCTTCAACCAAAAGATAAAGAAAATAAAATTGTTGGGGTTGAAGTATTCATGATCGAATCACAGGCAAGTTTGAAAAGTCGTGGTGGGGTTGGAATCAACTCAATTCCAAGTCTCCCCACCAAAAATGTGATCCTGAATTAAAGATAAGTGAGGCAAAAGAGGGATACAAGCAATCTTTTTCTTTGCCTCAAAGAATACTTCCCACGGTGAAAAATCTAAGAATCAAGATTCTCGGATTTTCGCTATGCGAAGTAAGGCGGGAAATCCCGGGGCAGTGGGAGTGAAGACAACCAATCAATCAAGTGAATTTTAATCCACTTGCCCTCAAGAAATCCCAAGAAGTTTTTCTAATTTTTAGTTTTAAATTTTTTTTTTTTTATTGTGGTGGCAAGTTAACCCTAATTTGATGAGAAAAGAAAACCTACTTGTTCGGCAACGTGTGCGAAGCTCCAATGCGATGTCGACGTCTTCACGCTCTCGTTCCCGCCTTGGATCTGCTCACGTCCTCGACTTCGTCAGCCTTCTTCTCCTTCCACCAGGTTCACCTGCACACCAAAAACAACAATACCCGTGAAGAGAGAAGAGACAAATTTAAAGGAATTGGATAGAAACTTACTCGAAAGCGCACCTCCCCGGCAACGGCGCCAGAAAAGTTATGATGGGTCGGCCTGGATAGGTTGTTAATATGATGTTTTTATCGTTGAAATATGTATAGTGGTTAACCTAATTCAGACCTAACCATCTCTTTACAAAATTTTTAACCTGGCCTAATTGATTTTATCTTGTCACTTTTAGGCCCAGGGTCGAACACAGGGAAGTGGGGTTAAAGTCGAGTTTCTACGTTTTCCTTAAAACGCGTCTCTTCCGTTCGTTTATTGTGTTTTTGGTGTTTTTCTTATTTAGGTTTTTTATGGTAATCCTTGTTCTTGAGGCACACCCTCAAAATTGTGTCCTTGGCTTTTAGCCAAACAGAGTCCCAAAACAAGTCTTGCTACTCGCAAGACGAGGTACCTGCAAGTCAAAGATTATCTTTTCTTTTTTATGTATTTTTTTTATCTTTTTACTAACAGAAAAGCAAATAGACAGAAAGTAAATATAGTATGTATATATATATATATATGTAGTATATATATAAAGGGGTGGGGGTGGAGGTGGCGATGGAGTGTAGCACTATGTCGAGTCAGTCGACGTCTAGAGAGATGCAACCAACACGACTAGGTGCCGCGTGGAGTGTGGATGGAGGATGGATGATGTATGGGACCACGCTTTTTTTTGTACACGTGTATCAGGGAATATCAGCAACTGGTGCAGATATTCCCGCGATACAGCGTATAATAAATAACATGAAAATATATGTACATATGTATGTATATAAGTAAATATATCTATATATATATATAAATGTATAGTTATATATGTATAGATATATATATATAGATATATATGTGTATATATATGTATATAAGTATATATATATATATATATGTATATAGATATGTATATATATATATGTATATAAGTATATATGTCTATATATATATAAGTATATGTATAAGTATATAGATGTATATATAAGTAGATATATATATATATATATATATATATATATATATATATATATATATTATATATGTATATATATTATATATATGTGTATGTATACATAACTATATAGATATACTATGTATATATATATATATATGTATGTATGTATATATATATTTATATATATATTACTATAAGTGTGTGAGTGTGTGTGTATGTGTTGGTATAGGTGTGTGTGCGTCGGTGAATGTGTGTGTGTGTGCGTTGCTGTGAGTGTGTCTGTTAGTGAGTAAAAAAGAGAGAGAGAGAGAGAGAATACGTGAGAGAGAGAGAGCGGGAGCGGGCGGGAGAGATCAGCAGAGAGAGAGAGAGCGGGTGAGCGAGAGATCGCGGACGCGCGAGTTAAGACGTCTGCCGCCTCGGCGGACGTCTGACGCCGCGTCGTCTGAAGGCGGAGGCAGACGTCTGCAGACGGCGGGTGCGGGCGCGGCTTCGCGTAGGGTTCCTGCAGGCGTGCGCGAAGGCGACGGGCGGGCGAAGGCGTGGAGGAGCGAGCGTGGAGGAGGTCTGCAGGTGGTCGCGGAGGGTCGCGGAGGAGGGCAGGGGGCGGCGCGAGGCCGTAGCCGGCCGCTGCAGTGCGCGCGGCGGACGACTACAAGTGCAACTGCGAGGCGGACAGAACGGAGACGGAGGCGGGGAACGCCCTGCAGACGCGCGCGGAGGCGGTGAGCGACTGCGGGGACGGTCGCGGAGGAGCGGGAGGACCTGCTGCTGCTGCTGGGCTGCTGCTGCCGTGGCTTCAAGCTTCGAAGCTTGGAGCGGCGGCAATGGCGTTAAAGAGAAAAAAACGAAGCGAGGGAATGCACCACGCCCACCGGCTCGTCGAAGAGCTGGGCGGTGGTGCTCCCACTGTGGTGGTGTGCACCACAGTGGGTTCTCCTGCTCGCCAGGTGCCTCCTCGACGGAGGGCCGACGTATGGGAGGGGAAAGTGGTGGAGAAGATGGCTGCAGGTTTTTGTTGCTGCCGCAGCCTCTCTTGCGAGGATGAAGCTGCAGCTACTTATAGAGGAGGAGAGAGTGGCGTGCCGGCTGCAGCAGGGAGAGGGTGTGCGAGTTGCAGCTATAGGGAGCGGCGTTGGCAGGGAGAAGTGACAGGAAGAAGTGCTGCGTGGCTGCTGCATGCAGCTGCGGGAAGAGTGCAGCCGCGGGAAGGAGAGAAAAGAAGAAATCAAGAGGAAAAATAAAAAGAGGGTGATTTTGCAAGGAGGCACTTGAAGAAAAATGTAACTATGCAGGCGATTGTTTCACTCCTCTTCCTCTCTTGATTAAATGCATGCATGCAAGTGTTTTTACAAATGCGATTACAGGATCCTATTATGCAATGTTAATGCTAGAAAATAGCACAAGAAGGCGTTATTACAGGCGTGTTTTGAGGTGCAAACAGGGGGGTGAGGTCTCCCCCCTCCCTTTAAAAAATTGTTTCAAAAAAGAGGGATAGAGGCGACTCCAGTTGCAATATTGCCAGCGCTAGAGACGAAGGTGACTCCAGTGGGGGGAAGAACGTCGACAATGAAGGAGATAGAAGCACCCGCTGGTATGGCGCGACACGAAGGAGGGTGAAGGAGGCAAATCCATCGTCGGTATTGCGAACGGACAAGGAATGAGACTGGGAGGAATCGCCGGAGCTTGAGGAGCCTTTCGGTTGGAAGAGGGAGGAGGATTATGGGGAGTTTCCGGCCAAAATCGAGCTTGGAATCTTCGGTTTGATCTGAGGTTCCTTTTATAGGCCTCTAGAGGGAGTTTTGAGCTTGGGAAGAAAGCTTGGAAAGCTTCACCAGAGATAGGAATTCCAAGATACCCTAATCTCTCATGCGTTCGCATGAGAGATTGGGAAAGTTTGAGAGCTTGGTAATTGGCTCAAAAGGAAGGGAATTCCTTAACGAACTTCCATTTCAAATTTGAGAGGGATTCGTTAAGGAATCAAGGAGAACTTGCCAAATCTAGGTTGTCAGAGTTTGTAGGAATATGATTCATGGCGGTAGGGACCTTTTTGTGAAAATGATGACAAAGTTGGCGGGCTTTCTGCAAGGATTTTGAAAGTTAAGGGCATATGTGTGATATAAAAGAATCACACAAGACCAAATTGTAAACTAGGTCAAGACAGTCTCAGATTAGGCCCAAATTTTGGTACAAACCTAATTTAGATATAAGAAATCCAATTATGAAGTTGGATTTTGGTTTTGATCAAGTTTGACTGGGTAATTTATGCAAAAACCTAAATTAGGGCAAATGTCTGTCCGAAACTCTATTTTGGGTCATGACTGGTTCCGATGGTCAAATTGAAGGTACCAAACCCTAGAGAATATTTTTCTATGAATTTTAGAGGGTTTAGGTAAATTTTATCCTAACCAAAACCTCATTTAATTAAGTAGGTCTATTTTTAGGGTTTCAGATATCATTTAATTCTCAAAACACGTGCAAACCCATTTCTAACTATTATAACCCACTTGTTGGATATTTAAGATCATTTGACCCTTAATTACCCCCTGGGAAAACCCGTGATTATTCTACATTCAAGATATGATGGTAAAATTATAGTTTTAACCCTATTTTCTTGTCTTTCTCTCAGAATGATTATGCAATGAACTATGATTCTCTGGCAGTTATGTAAGAGCATTTATTCCTTGGTAATGACTAAATTGAGCTAGTTTTGGATCATGATGGTGTTCTCATCACAAGGCACTATGATGTTCTATGCTGTACATTTGGGTGTACCCACTAACGAAAACGACCGACTGTGTGCCAATGCGGGGTAGCTACCCATTAACTTATCGTGCGTGCCGTAGTCACTGCTACGTCGCGACCGTGACTTCGAGGTAGTAGACCGAGTGTAGGACTACCAAGGAGGACTCTCCCGCCTAGGAGAGTACCACGTGTACATCCTGCATCGCAGGAAAACTACAAGCAAGATCGTTCCCTTAGGGAACAAGAAGATTGAGCACTATCATGGAACTTGATTAACATATTCGACTCAAAAACTCATAAATCAGAGAATTGGAAACAGATGAAAATAAATAACCAACAATTGAATGTTTAGCTGATTATTGGTTTAATTATGTTGCATGTAAATAACTTAACCACTACTCTACTCAGTATTAGCTGGCCCCAGATTTTATAACCATGTTCAGGCCAGGGATTCGAGGAGCCAGAGCCACCGGTTGCTGAGGGCGTTGGGCCCAATCGAGCCCAGCCATGGTTTCCTTTCTTTTGTTTTGCTGCAGAGAGTTTTGTTGTAGTGAGTACCTGTAGCTTGTTGTTATATACAGTTATATTTCTACCAGTTCCCTATTGTAATGGCTGTATTTGTATCAGTACTTTTCCACTGTACCATGTAAAAATCTAGTGGTTTGTTATTCTCTTTCTTTTACTGTCAGTTATATATTTTCTGCTTAGTTACATTACTCGTGTGGTTGCAGAATGAGTATACATTTGGTTGTTTCTCGTTAGACGACTGGGTCTTGGGGTTCGTAAAGGCGAGCCATTCTTGGGTTCTGTAGGGAGCTGGAAACAGGTCATAACATAGAGGCTTCTTCAATATTTAAAATATAGATACATGCTTATCTAACAAGCAAACCCATTACAACATTTGAATCATTCAAAAAGACAATTGAGATCCACGATTGAAAACTCATTCAGACTCTGTTAGAAATCAAACAGTAGCTCTTCTTGGGATCAGACTCACTTCTCAAAACTCAGAACTATATCTCACACACTACAAGTGCTTAAATTCATCTTCAATTCATTAAATCACAATCAACAATTAGTATGGAATCTCAGGTCTACCAAATCAACCTAGATCCTAAGATTTCAAACTCAAGAATCCCAGGTTATATTTAAAACTTTTAAGTCCAGGATTTAAGTGTTGCAATCATTCAAGAGAGCATCTGCAAACTCATAACAACCCCAATCAAACTACCAAAACCTTAGAAACCCTAATCTAATCTCCACCTTATGCCATAGACAGCATGAAGGTGAGAGATCAGATTAGGCGATGAAATCATTGGGAAACCTCTTAAAAAGTTTCATACTATCATTCTAAACCTCATCTGAGAATCTAATTCGTGAATAAAGCAAATTTAGATCAACTCAAGATGTCACCTACCTAGGCGATTAATGTGAGATCGCTAAGGTATGTGATCACCAAAACATCCTGCACACCATTGATTGGTGTTCAGGATACCCTTGCGATCATCTGGACAGCTTTAGGTCATTGCAATAGCTTCAAATCAATGCTAATGATTTTCCTCATCCATTGCTACCTGGGTGATGGATAAAAACAGTGACTAAGATAAAATTGGATGTAAGCTTAATAAATGATAAAACTTAATTCTCAATAACTCAAACCCATCGCAATTACTCCAATTACACGACTATCAACTCAATTCACTCAATTAAAAGACATTAAACCAGATTGAATCTCTAATCATTTGATTAGGCGTGAAAACCAAATCAAAGCAAATCAAGTGAATTGCGATCAATTAAAACCATGGGGAGGGCATTGGTAATTGTCTGGGCTGAATCAGATGCCCTTAGATCGATTTTAAGTGCTCCAACAAATCTAAAAGCTAATGAGCTTTAGACCCATTGAATGCTCTAGTGAAGGAATGAGATGCGATTAAACTCGAGGAAATCATGTGAAAATGAGCGTGGAGTGTAGAGAAAGATCAATGAACTAAAATGGATGGGTGAATTGTTGTCTCTTTGATCTAGACAAATCGAGGGAAACTAATACTAACTCTGATCTACTCCTAATCAGAACAATCAATCAATGAATTTAACATCTAACTATCCAAACTACACTAGAAAGCAATTAAACTAATCTAGAAAGTTGTAAATCTACACTTAGAAGCAGTAATTCTAATCTAATAAAGGAAGGGATGTCCAAAAGCCAGGTGATAAGTGAGATTTTAGCACGAGAAAAATCGAGTTTGAAAACCTGTCGTCGTAGTTGCAAAAAATCTGCTAATCAAATAAATTTATAACTGAAACTCAAGGTGAGCCCCAAGTCGAACACAGGGAGGAAAACGTTTAATTTAAAAGTCACGTTTGGAATTATTGTCACAAAGTAGATTAGCCGGTTGAAATCAATCTATACGAACTACTCTACTTAAAGAATAAATAATAAAAGAAAGAGAGAGAGAATAATACAAAGAAAGAGAGAGATAGAGAGAGCGAACAAATATTTCATAAAGTAATGTTCATTATACTAATTACATAATTAAAACAACACTAAAAAATAATAAAAAGATAGAGATGAGAGAAATCTTCCTCAACAATTGCTTGGAGGACAAGTCACATTGACAGAGTGCCCGAAAGATGGTGGTAAGATGCTGGATGAGGGAGGACGAAGCTAAAGAAAGGAGAGCAAAGCAGGACGGCGTTGCAGCGAGATCTGCTTCCTGAATGTGGTGAGAAGACAGCCACGAGATGCTCCACAGACGGGGGTGAGAAATGGAAAAAAATATTTATTTTTTTACTCTAAATGAGCACCTAGGCTTGGGACAAGCTCCTTGGAGCTTTGGAGGAGGTGAGGAAAAAGTGGGAAGAGATGGTGAAATGTGTAGGAGGGATAGGCCTTTTATAGGTGAAGACATGGGGGCATAAGAGTCATTTCAAGGCCTTTAGAATTAATATAAGGCCTTTAGTGATGCATGGAATCATTACTAAAGGCAAAGGTGGTTGTTGGCGCACGTGGAATGAGAGCCATCAGATCTTCATTGCACGACTCTCACTCGAGCTCATAACGCGCATTAGATTGCTCATGCGCGCACCCATTTCAGTCGTTGAGGTGCGAGCATTCAGATCACAATTGGACGTCTGGGATCTCGTTCGGACGGCTTATCTACCTACGCGTCAAATCGCCCATGTGATTTCGCATGGGATCACGCATGCTCATCTGTCGCTCGAGACTCTACCACGTGGAAGTGCCTATGTCGCTCGATGCCGATCCGGCGATCCAATTTCAGTGCACATCTCTTTTTCGCAGATTAAATCCGCTCAGTGCGAATCAATCGTGTGCTACTCACTCTCGATAAAGCGCTTATCTGCTGCGTTACTCGCATAAATGTGTTGAGTTTTTGAATTAAGGCTCGCGCGCTCTCAGCCATTGGATAAAGATCCAATGGTCGAGATCGCATGAGCCTTTGCCTTCAGAGAGTATGAAGTGTGGGTGGGAAGTGACGTGGCAAGATCTCGAGATTGCATGGTGGAAGTGCCCTTTGGGCTAAGGAGGGAGACAGCAATAGCTTTGGGCAACTTGGATGATGCCACATGACATCATTTGAGCCGTCCATCTTCCTTTGCTTGTAGGTGCTGCCATGGATGTCGGATTAAATTAATTTTCGCGCCAATGGGCTGTGATCATCGATCCAAACCCATCCGTGCGGTTGGATTCTTTATCTAAGGTCGAGATTCTCACCACCTTGCCCTATTGCCTTTGATCTTCTGTGGCTTGTACAAGATGCTACGGATGTCAGATCTGAGTGATTTCAGAGGCATTAGACTCCAATCATTACCCAGATCACACCTACAGGGTTTAATCTCCAATCAAAAGACCACAAAGATGTCACCTGTCCCCTAACCAATAAAATAAGAAAATTAATATACAATTTGTATAAATTAATCTAAATGCATGATGATACATATTATACAATATGTAATGCATGATGCTTCTATGAACATGCTTAAATAGGCAAATTAACATGATAAATGTAGATTTATCATCAAGTTACCGCAGCAGTGGGCCATGGAACGTTGGACATCAACGATAGGGAGGGGTTTTGGTGGAGCGCGGGAAAACTTAAGGTGAAAACCAACTGTAGGATGTGATTAGGGTGAGGGCGTGATGCTATACACACCAACAATCGGAGGTTCATTGAAGATCGATCGTAGATCAAGTGAGGAAGAGAATGGACGGTTGAATGCCACGAGTTCTTTGTGAAGGAATAGTGTGTAGGTTGCTCTCCCAAATCTAATGGGCTTTTTACACGAAAGGCCCAAAAGGGAAAATGGTAGGAAATTAGCAAGTGAGCCCATAAGTGAGAAGGATTGTGACAGGCAGATCCCTAACAACTTGCAAAGAAGTCCCTAATGAGTTTTTAATGAATAAATGTGAAGGCTTGAGGACTTAAGTGTAATGCATGTATTTCAAGGTCCAAATGATGTCTAAATAAAATGTAATTTTTATGGTATATGAATTGAACATATTAGAATATAATCCAACCATTGATTTGTACTTTTAAGTTCAAATTGGTATTCAATTGGCATTCAGAACATCCATTTACATATTTAAATATAGAATATCTTAAAATTAACCTAATTATGCATTTTTAGTATAAATTGAATGTTTTAGGTCTTTTCTCATAATTATCATACTTAACCAATTTCTTGCATTAATAGATAGTGTTTAATCTAATTTCTAACTTAATTTTGATATTTTAACTATTATGAGTCATACCTCATCATTTTCATCCAATTTACATTGACAAACCCATGATCAAGCCTGACCACAATGCGACCCCCACCAACTGAGGAGTTTGACAAGGACCACTAGTTTCCCATAGCCCCAGACCCTCTACGCAGGAATTAAAAGCTTCAAGAATTGATGGTCTCAACCTTCTGCCGCCCCTTTTTTCATCGACATTTTTTACCACATGGAAGTTCTAGATTAGAAGCCCGGGGGATTCAATGCAATTGTCTAGGTGAGAATCTCCTTCCAAAGCTCACGCCTCCCTTAGCGGAGGTTAGAGTCATAGACACCCCCCCTCCCCCCCCCCCCCCCCCCCCTCCTAAAAAAACTCTTATTCAAGCAGGATAAGGTGAGGCATTGGGTGACAGCGCGCACATTCGACCCTTAGCAGCTAGATCAGCATACATGTCCCACCCATGCGGTATCCCGAAGTTGTTGGGATGGATTCGAGTCTCTACGAAGCCAACTAGATCCAGTTTCCTCGACTTCAAAGAGTGGAGTAGAGACCGAATCTTAGTGGCTTTATTTGCCCCACGTACAATCGCTGCGCAAACGGACATAGCAACAAAATGCAGGGGCACAGCACCAGCCTAAGAGGAAGGAGGGGAGCGGACCCCCCCTTCTTCTTCTTCTCCATCCATGGAGTCTCTTCCCCCATGACATCATCGCCAACGCCAGCAGAGGGATCAGAAGAAAGCTCTCCATCAGACCCACCTTGGGCAGTGTTTAGGTCTAATTTCCATGAAATGGAGGGCCTCTGAGGGGAGGGCATTTTAGCCTTAACCCCAATAAGGGCAGCACTCAATGCCCCGCTTACAAGGGACTTCTTCCCCAGAGTTGACCCTCCTTTATCCTTCTGCCCGAGGTGCCAGACCTGGGTTGTAGTGGGGGGCGAAAGGAGCAGGAGCTTGTAACATCATGCTGGAGGGTTGCAGCGGTGCACGCTGCTGGACAAGCTTCTTGGGAATTGGAAGCGAAATCTGAACGAGCCTGAGCCTCTTTCCCGCCCAGCTCCATAGAACCCTCAGGGGAATGGTCGACGCCACGGTCATCAGCTTGGTTGCCATCGGGGCTAGTCTGAGCGTCACCGAGGAAGAACGGGCAGCGGGAAATGAGATGACCAAAGGCCTTACATCTAGCACAAGAGGGCGGGAGCCATTCGTATTCCACTTCCACTTTTTGGCTAAGCACACAGCCAAAGGCTTCGAACTCCACCTCAGAAGGAAGGGGGGACTCCGACGAGATAGCCACCAACAAACAGGCAAAAACCCAGTGCAACATTTTTGAGGTAGGCGTGTCAGACCGAAAGGGCCAACCTATCGCACTCCATATCATCCCCAAGATCTAAAGGGACCAGCATCTTGGGTTGAGCCTTTGGCGGCGAACCCAAACTGGGATCTCGGCCATTGGCTTCTGCACAAACTCAAAATCCTTCTCCCATCGCTGCAAGATTAGCGGATGGCGGCTATAAAACCAACCTTTTTTATTTTTAATATGATAAGGAATTGTTCATAGGGAGTCTTTTTGGAAAGGTTTTACTCGATACAAAGATCACGGGAGGTTCCAATTCTAAACAACAAAATCGAATCATTAATCACCAGACTTCTTTTTTTTTGGAAATTCCAATGAGGGGATTCTTTCGGGGGTCAGACATGATTGATCGACATCATTTAAGATTTCAAATTTTTTTGGAAAATTCCAATCGTAAGACTTACTCATCTTGGAAATTCCAATCGTGAGAGCTTTTAGGATGGCCTTGACGAAGAGACCTTTAATGGAAATAATATGCCCGCAAGTCCTATGGGGAGTTACAGCAAATTTAGGGGGCTCAGCCTCCACCGGTCCCACTCTATCTTTGTTTGTAGCTGCGGGGGAATACTATAATAAATTAATTTTTGAATGGAAAATATTTTACAAATACATTTTCTTCGTATTATTTTTTACACAACTAATGTGTTATGTTATATCGACATGGCACGTCATATTTTTTTTCATATTATTAACATGTGACATGTTATGTATCATATTTTTTTTTTTATAAAAAAATGATACACTAACTACGAGTAAGTAATGCATCAACATAGCATGATACATTCTATATGATGTTAAGTTTCATGTTGAAAGTCATATCTAAAATTATATGCAAGGTGTTATTGTACATTATTGTCTGAAATGGAAAATAAGTAAACATGGAATTTACCCCCTTAGTTTTAGGAAATTAATGTTGCTTTAATTCATCAAGGCTTACTTGAATGGGTGTTTGTATTCACCCTCTCTCAGTTCACGAAGAATTAAGTTATTAAAGTGGTGGAATAAGTGGTGAGTTGATAAGTGCATTGATATGTTGTATTCTTACATTTTTATTGTAAGTAGAGATGTAAAGGGGGGTTGTAAATTTATTTTTTCATACTCAATCGATAGCAATTAAATGCGATAAGTGAGTTAATGTATTATAAGTTGAGATATGAGACAACTTTTCTAATAGACCTCCATCAATATAACTAACTGGCCATGCTGACTCATCTAATAAAAAACTAAACCACTTCGCATGCCTACATTTTATTAACAGATAAATGAAAAATCATCAAAGGAATATCCAAAAGATAAGAAAATTTATCCTAACAAGAAGTTTTTAACCAAGTAACATCAACGATCAAAACTGAACCTTCTTCGATAACTATATCTTGTTAGTTTTGTTGGAATTGAAACAATTTTATTTTTAACTATAACCAATCTTTTCTTGTAAATCTCTATAAATGCATGTTGCATGAAAGTATTAAAAATTTGTTAAAGCACAAAATCCTTTATAAATTAATATGGTATTGAGAGCCAGTAATACCACCACAATCCTCCCCATCAACCAAGATATTATCCTTTCAATCTAATAATGGAGGAGAATTTCTATCTCTTTGTCATCATTTTCGTCATATGGGAATTAGACACCGTTTAATTTGTCCCCATAGGTATGAACAAAATGGAGTTGTAATAAGGAAAATTTGTCACATTGTTGATACTGGTCTCACTCTTACCTAATCTTCCATTCCCAAATTTTTTTGGGACCATGCTTTGACATTGCAATTTATATACTTAATTAACTGTCTTCCCACATCAATGCTGATGGGCCTTGAATGCCGCCATCAAGGCCATCGATGGCCATCAAAAAATTTAACAGAATATAGCCAAAAAGAATATAAACATATGCAAGCAACCACAAAACGTAAGGGATTGTTGACCTTTTCACCCAGTATGGGTGTACGTATAGGGAGAGATCTAACCCTTAATATCCACTGTAGGTGGTATGATGCAAGAAACAGTGAGTTGTAGGCCATTTAGGTTGCCCCCATTCGGTGTGTCTCCTCCCATGCAATTGGGGATCAATTTATAGAGTATAAATGATGGGTGGTTACACTTTTGAAGAAATGTAACTACTAGAGTAATGGAGAATAACGAGAGAGTAATGGGTTGACTACGCAATCGCTTAGTAGGCCCACGCCTCTTCACATTCCCTTGCAAATTGGTTTGATCACGAATTACTTAGGCTTATTTTTGTGAGTGATTTTTCTTCCTTTATCACATGCCCCCACTCTCCTAGTATGGCTATGTCAACTGCGAGAGTATAATTGTCTTCTCTCTTTTTGCCCTTATGCGGAAGTTACCCTTGCCTGCAGTAGCTATTGCTCGGTAGTGTCGGGGGTAAGTGTTTCGTTGCCCCCGCTTGCCTCTTGGGGGGGTTTACTAATTGTCTCCTGAAAAAATAAGTTATTAGTAAAAAATATAAGTTGCAATGGAAGTGCAAGGGTTTGCATCTCCACTTTAAACTCGATCTCGACCCACTATTCACGCTGGCAATACTGTAATACCCAAGCGCTCCCTAGGTCCTTAAAGGTAATCTATAGTAGGATGCTAAGATTCCTCCTACAGAGCCTATGCTCATAGGGGGCCCCAAGTCCACTCTGGTTGGGGTACTCGTTAGAAGCCTGTCCCATGCGGGTGGTGCATGCCTTTTAGGAATGTGAGTGGGTTTTTCAGTCTTGACGTGTACCAGTTCACAAGTGGGTGGAGAAGTGAGTGGTATAGAGATAAAATTTGTAAATATAAATATTGATTTTATGAAATAGAAAATTTTGACTTATCATTGTGTGAGGGGAAGATGCATGGAGCAATATTTGGTTGTGAGAGAGGTTGCTATTTCTTCGAGTGGTGCCCCCACTAGCATCACATAATAGCCATGGTGAAGCACACTACAACAATCTGGACCTTTGCCGTCGATTGAAAATCAACAACAAAGGTGTTTAAATCGATGCTAAAAAGTGACAGCATTATTAGTGTCGTTTCGTTTTGCCATCAGTTATTAAGAAAATCCGATGTCGAATTGTCGTTGCCTCAATGGACGGATTGAAGCTTTTGCCATCGTTTTATAACCGATGGCATTTTTATTTTTCATTATTTATAAAATAAGCGACATGAATTGTTTATCACATTTTCCCACTTTAACGCACCACTTTTGGATTTTTACCATCGTTTAAATGTAAATGTCGTCGCTTTAAAAAGCGACGGTGTAAATATTTATGTCATCACTTCATAGAGAAGAAATGGCAAATAGCCACCTTTGATTAAAAAAATTACTTTTTAGTGTCATCGGTTATCACAAAAATCAATGTCAAAGGTAGGGGTATTTCTTTTAAAAATTATGAAAATTAGGATCGTTGGACATGCTTATCGTAGAAAATATAAAAGCAAGCCAATAATAAAACTCAAGATCTCTTGTAAACATGAAACTAGCATAGAGATATGCATTTCCCATATTGCAAAGAATTTTCTCCCATCAAGTAGTGCAAATATATGTGCAGCGAAATTGACTTTCTTAGATAGACTACTAATGCGCAGAAGCAAAACAAGAAACTAGGACACTAATGAAATATATAATCAAAGCTTACGTGGCAAGTGAAGCAGATAATTTCAAAGCAATGTGATTTTGAAAATCATCCTCCCTAAAATTGGGAAGATACGGAGTCTAAGTTGGAGGAGGATGAACAGAAGATTGAGGGGCCTAGTTCAAAAATGGGGAGCGACTCTCAGAGGCAATATGTATCATTTAAGGATTTATGCCCTGAGGAGATCAAAGAAATGAGAGGTATAGGCTTTCTCCAATCATATAACATTAGGAATGATCCTCCTCATAAAGAGATAAAGGATAATGAAGTAGTGATTGTGTTTAATAAATCACACAAAGCCCTTGGAAAGGATGTAATTGACGAGAAAGAAGGATGGACTTAATGATAATTATGATTTCACTACTTCCTAAGAGATCCAACTACCGTCAAAGCATTTTGACCATAAGTCTGCCTATGATAATGAGATAATGAATTTTGTACATAACTCATCTATTATAGAGGAGCAGTTGGAGTTTGATGAAACAATGAAAGAAGAATGCTTGTTGGGAATGCAATTTGAATAAACTAGGCCCTCATTGGACTTAATCATTACCACCCAATTACTCAAGCAAACTTTAGACTCCTTATCTAATCCTTGGCTTATGTCTCTGCTCACATATATTCTTTCTGGGGAGAATATTCAGCCAGTACATTCCCAAGTGGAATGGCGAGTGTGAATTGATGCTTGTACTTTTAGTCTTGCCATTCAAGGGTTTGAAATAATTGTGCGTATATCTTTTAACACCCTTCCTACTTTGGAGGACCCTTGTTATACTCCACTCCTGTTTCGAGAGGTCCCTTCTCATGCTACTCCTTTTCTTAGACCTCTCCAAGTAGTTTACAAGGTTCTTTGTTTTTATGTCTTCTACCGAGCATTTGGAATTACGTTACATCATCGGCTCACCAACATCTGCAACCACCTATTTTCTAGGCCCACCTTGTTATGCATATTTTTAGGGCCTAGTTCTATCTGTTTACAACATGATTTGCAGGTTCCACCCGTCTAGCTGCCAAAATAAATGCAACGCTTGTTGGGAGGCAACCCAATGTATAGAATAGTGCCTTCATCAGGTGATTTTGTTCTTCTCTCCCTCTATCTTAATTTTACAATGAGGACATTGTAGGATTTAGGCAGAGGGGGTATAACCTAAGGTTGTTTTATAGCATTTATAGTTGCATGCATTTAGGTTAAGTGCATTAGTTCTTGGCTAGAAAAAAAAAATTATTTTCTTGAGCTGAATTGGTCAGTCCTGAGCAAAAGATTTTTATCAGGAGGTTTCATTGAAGATTTTCTTCTTAAATTATTTCCTTGTTTAGAATCCAGTATATTTACTTCACTTGCACATAGACTCGGTCATGGATCTTTTAAGAAAACCAATAGACATTTTTAGTTTGTCGAAGAGAAGTATTGCTTCTTTTCTTGAAACCTTAGACAGTTAGTAGGGAGTTAGGTAAATGATAAACACCAGTTTATCATAATTCTTATGCATTAAAACAAACCTAGCTCTTAGGATTTTGATCCGCAAATGGGTTTTTGGGTTGCATTTAGGTATAAATTAGGTTAGGCATACATTACATTTGTTATTTTATTTTTGATGTGTTTCTTGGAGTGTTAGGGATAAGCAAAGAGTCAGATCCCTAGAACCCTAGCACTCGGGAAGGAAACTATTGAAGAGGAAGCTCAATCAGGCTAGGACTCAGATAATTCCAGCTCATCATGGCTGGATACTAGCTCCCTTGGACAAAGGTTAGCTCCATTCAGCTCCATTCAGCTCACCTTAGCTGAATGGTAGCTCGAGAGAGCTCATCTTAGCTCACCATAGCTCATGTCAGCTCAGATCCAGCTCAACTTAGTTGAGTCTAGCTCATCTCAGCTCCCTTTAGTTCACAGGGAGCTCTAGCTAGCTCAGCTGAGTTGATTGGAGTTCACCTCAACTCAACCTAGCTGAGTCTAGCTCATCTCATCTCCCACTAGCTCTCTGGGAGCTCCAACTAGCTCAACTAGGTTCACATGAGTCCACCTCAGCTCAAGCTCAACTCAGCTCCAACCAGCTCACAATAGCTGATCTCTAGGCTAGTTGAGCTACTACTTATCAACTAGTAGCTTACCTAGCTCTGGAGTCCTCACCAGAGGTAGTCCCAGCTCAACCTAGCTCCAGCTAGGTTGAAGCCAGCTCAACTAAGCTCAACTACCCAAGCTTTGCTACTTGCACAAAAACTAAGTAGCTAAAGCTCAGCAGTTGAGCTCCCCTTCAAGCTACCACAGCAAACCCAGCTCCAACATAGCTACCATCAGCTCCAGAATACTCTTCTCCAGCTCTCCTCCATAAATTCCTAGCTCCTCCACCTCTACTCTACTAGCTAAGCTAGCTTAGCTAGCTTAGCCAAGCTCCAGCTCTACCTAAAAATCCATGGCCTTCCACTCCTCCACCTTAACCATAACTACCCCTAACCTAACCCACTCCCTTTTGGCGCCAACCCACCATAACCACCACCTTAGACACCCCTTCATGTTGGTGCCAAAAAGTCCTAGACATCCCTTCATTTTGGCGCCAACATGAGTCTCCATCCTAGCCTTACACCTCATCCTATATACACATCTAAACCCTACACATAACCCCCTTCTAGAAACCTTAAAGTGGCGCCACCTAACCCCCCTTTTAACCCACCTAAAATGGCGCCAACTCCACCTAAACCTAACCTCCATGCAACCCTTCATATGGCGCCAAACAACCTACACCCTCCACCATATAACCACCACCTAAAGGCCTCATCCTAACCCTTCATTCACCTCCACACCAACCTTAACCCTTAACCCCAAAAGAGTTGGCGCCAACATCCTAACCACCACCTAACACAACCTTACAAATGGTGCCAACTTATCCTCTCCCTCCATATCATAACCACCACCACATTATTCCATCTCCACCATACAAAACCTAACCTACCCTTAACCCTAGCTCCTACATATGGTTGGCGACAAAAAGAATGCAACCCTCCACCTTGGCGCCACCCATATCAACCCTTGGATCCTATAACGACCCTCTACAACCCATCCTAGCCCTTCATCCATTAACTACCCCTACCCCATCACCACTTCTATATAAACCCCCTACTACCACCATTAAAAGGCACCCTTTGCTACAATTTTTCTACCTACATTTCCACCTACATAGAAGGTCAAGAGAAGAAGAAGATTAAGGGGATACTCTGTCCTCTTGGTGCCTTCCCCTCTTCTCTTCTCTCTTGTGCCCACGCCAGCCAAGGAAGGAAGCCAGGCATTGGAGGACAACCTAGGGTACACGCCTACCCTAGGAAGTGGAGGATTTGAGGGTGGTACACCACCACCCTTGGAGGAGGAATCAAAGGTGGTCCACACCACCTTAGGAGAAGCCTTTGAAGGTGGAATTCCATCCACCTTGGTGGAGTCAAGCACCCCCCCCCATTGGGCTTGCTAGGAGGAGACTATCTCTAGTTCAAGAAAAAGAGAAGGAGGAAGCTTTTTAACTGCAGGAGTAGCTGCAGTTGGAGCAAGGAGCATTCCCTCTTCACCATCATCATCATCCAGGGTTTGTGTTTCAATTTTTGTAGTTTTACTTTTTGTAGTAGAATCTTTCCTCTACTTTTGTAAGACAGAAATCCGCTTAATATTAAGTTGCCTTTTCTACTTAGTGTAGCTTCTTCGTACTTTAGTTTTTTTTCTTTAGCACTTTCACTCCCTCTTCTCAATTATCCTAGGCCTTTATGCACCTAGGGTGAGCTTGAGAAGAGATCTTTCTTGTCACCTAGTAGTTAAATTAGATTTAGTCTTTTTCTACCACCATCTTGCGATTGCCCCTTTATTTCAAAAACCTAAAAAAATACATATATATTTGAAAAGACCAAAATGAAAGGTAATTTCCGTATTTCTAAGCAAGAGATTGATTTATCAAATAGTTGCCTCCTTGGACGACCCTAGATACTCCCCTATCTAGGTTACAAATTTTAAAAGCGAACAGATTTACGCATTGCGGTGACTTAAACCCTAATCTTAAAAATCGCATAAAAATCCGAATCAGTAAACTGTCGTCGATACAAGGCAGCGGGTACTTGTTCTTGATGATGACTCGATTCAATTGTCGGTAGTTGACACAAAGTCGCAGGGTACCATTCTTCTTCTTCACAAACAACACAGAGGCTCCCCATGGGGATGCACTGGGCCTCACAAAGCCCTTCTCCAACAGGTCTTGTAACTGTGACTTGAGCTCTCACAACTCAAGTGGCACCATCCTGTATGGTGCAGTAGAAATGGGGCTGGTCCCGGTACTAGTGAGATCTCAAATTCGATCTCACACTCAGGTGGTAGTCATAGCAGCTCCTCTGGGAAAACGTCAGGGTACTCGCAGAGCACCGGGATAGTCTGAAAGTCGGTCACGGGGCTAGGCTCTGCTACAACACAAGCTAAGAAGCCCTCACACCCCTGGCCCAAAAGCTTCGCTGCCCGAAGGCGGAGATGCACCTGAAACCTCCATCCACCGGCTAGCCATGAAACTCAAAGGGAGGCAACTCTGGTATGGAGAAGACGATCTTCCTCCCAAAATAGTCCACCAAGGCGTGATAGGCAAACAGCCAGTCCATCCCTAGAATTATGCCAAAGTCTTCCATCAGGATTACAATCAGGTCGGTGGGAAGATTGTGTCCCCCTATAGTGACCTCACAGTCTGTAAAGACCTCCTCTGCTACAAACAACTGTCCACCTGGCCTTCTAATCAGGAACGAAACCTCTAACAGTATGTTGCCCGGCCCTAAACTGATGGCAAAACTCGAGGAGACAAAAGAATGTGTGGCACAAGAATCGAAAACAACATAGACTAATATGCCAGAAACGGTAACCATACCTGCCACCACAGAACCTGAAGCCCTGGCGTCTCTGTGTGTTAGGGCATTGATACGCCCCTCAACCCTAAGTGCAGATGAAGCGGCCATGCTTTGAGTCGAGCGAGCAGCAACCGGCCGGTACCCTCCTCGTGACTGCTATCCTCCTCCACATGCCTGGTGATCGCAGCCGCCAACTCAGCCTCTAGCACTCGGTGAGGGGAGCATCTGCTATGCTCCGACTCTAGATGGGCAATCCCTCCTGATGTGGCCTGGCTGGCCACACTGGTAGCAGAGAGGGGCACGGCCTCCTCCCTCAGTTGATCTCTGCTGGTGGCTGGGTGGGGGTCCGATGCTAACAGCTGGCCCTTGTTTGGGGCCCCCAAAGGCCACTAGTGGCCCTGCAGAACGAGATGGCTCTTCTACGGTCGCCGTGTGCCTCCTCTCCCGATGGCCCTGTGAGTACTCTGGCTGGTAGGGCCTCTTCTGTCCGCCGTCAATGTCTCGCACGGTTGGGTTGGTCTTCTCATAAGTCACAGCTGCCTCAACCACACGAGAGAAAGTAGGCAACTTCAGAGGTTTCACATACCCTCAAATCGCAGATCGGAGCCCCTCAGAAAACCTCCACAGGCACTCCTCCTCAGTAGACACAGCTATCGGGGCGAAGCGTGACAGCTCCAGGAAACGCGTGTGGTACACGCTAATTGTTATCGTCCCCTGACGAAGAGTGTGGAACTCCCGCCTCCTCTGGTCCTACCAGGTCTGCAGAAAGTACTCGTAGAAGAGAGCCACGAACTGGTCCCATGTTGGCTCTCTCCCCTCCTGGCCTCTGACTGCCCTCTACCACCTGTGGGATGCGCTCTCCAACTGGTACATGGCGAAGGCAACGCGACACTCTGTAGGAGGGCGGAGGGTGTCGAACACCTTCTCTTTCTGCTCCAGCCAGTTCTCTGCCTCAGACGGGCTCTCATACCCTTGAAGGAGGGGGGCTTCAGCTTCCGGAACAGACTGAAAAGCTCATGGTGGAGCTGCAACGGGGGAACAGGTACACCTCCAGGAAAGGAGGGCTCGTGCTCAAAAGTGTCTGAGTGCGGTGGGGGTGGTGGAGGATCACCCCCTCCCCCTCTAGCTCGTATGGAGTTGCGTCGGTTCCCCTGTCCCACGGAGGACTCTCCTTCCATGTCCTCAGGGAGGGGTGGCCGAGGAGGTTGCTAGAGTTCCTCCCATATGATATCTCAATCAGTTGGGCGAGATCCTGGGCTTGGATGCCTGGAAGAAGAGGTGGGTTGGCTGGTACCTCAAGTCTGACGCGTCCGCCCCTCCGACCCCGCCCACGGCCACGTTCGTAGCCTGCCTCGAGAACTCCCCGTCGAGGCATCTCCTACAAAGAGACGCAAAAAAAGAGTAGGAATTGTCAATGATAACAGCTTACATAAGGAAAAATAAGACTCGGAAGTGAAGATCAAGCGATACATTGTAATGGCTATCCTAGTTACATACATGTGGGTGGCTATTTTTTTCATACAATTTAGTTCATTTTTCAGGACGACCTCGCTCTGATACCATCTTTTTATGACCCGATTCCAAATCCCTATAAGACCCGAGACCGGCACGCCTCGACTAATCCCAAGACCTAGTCATCCAACGAGAAAAAACCAAAAGTATAAAATATTCCACAACCACAAGTACAATGTAACTAAGTAGAAAATAATACAAAGACAGTAAAAGAACCAAAACGGAATGTCTCATAATAGTACAAGCCATCACAACTAGTACAGTGAAAAGTAAAGTGGAAAAATATAATAGACATGGTATTACATATAGCAAAATACTCACGACTATAAAAAGAGGCTAGGAAACGGAAGGGAAACACATCTAAGGCTGGGCTCGACTGGGCCCAACTTCCTTTGCAGCCGGTGGTGCTAGCTGTTCAACTCCCTAACCTGAACATGGTTATAAAATTTTATAGTCAGCTAACACTGAGTAGAGTGGTAATTAAGCCGTTTATATGCAATTAAAACAAGCAATTCATTAATTTTCATTCTTATTTAGCTCAATCAAGTATTTTAAATTGTTTTATTCTTTTATTCATCTGGCCATTTCTTGATCTTGTCTGTTCCTCAAGGGAATGATCTTAATTGCAGTCTTTCTCATGATGTAGGATGTACACGTGGTGCTCTCCTGGTCGAGAGAGTCCCTCGTGGTAGTCCTACACCCATTCAACCACCCCGAGGTCACGGTCACGACGTAGCGGTGACTACGACATGCGCGATAAGCGCACGGGTAGCTACCCCACATTGGTACGCGGTCAGTCATTTCCGCTAGCGGGTACACTTAAAGGTACAACGCGGAACAATATAGGACCTTGCCCTCTCAGAACAAGGGTCTCGCCCTCCACAGTCTGCGTATCCTCGTCCGACTATCTCGATTTGCCCTAGTGGGCCTAATAAAAGTCAGTGTAGGGCGGCTAGTCCTAACCCCAGGTCCCATGGGTCAGCTAGCTCCCTCCTTACACTAAGTAGCTCACCTCGGTACCACGTACATGAGGGCCAAACAGGAGTCGATGTAGAGTGAATAGACTTAACCCCAGGCCTCAACCCAAAGGGCGACTAGCTCCCCTCTACACTAAAGGGACAGTTGCTCTCCTTGGTGCCGCGTACATAAGGGTCAGCTCACTTCCCGTCTACTTACTAAGTTCTTTCCATAAACAGGAGTTCTTCTCTTAATTCCCTGTAGGGTTCATGCTTGTATTCCTTTCGTTCCATTTTCTAACATTCCGATCTCAATATTTACATTACAGGTTATATTCTTATAATAGGCAGCTCGTGTTTTACTAACTGAGAAAAACATCCCATCAATAAACTAATACAATTGCTAGAAGTTGGTTTAACATGCATCTCAAGGAAACAGTGTAGCTCAAGCAACATTCGTTCACTTCTGCCCTAGGGTTCATTTCACGTCCTAGGGTGCAATTAAGTTATTCTAAACATGCACTTTATTTGATTAAAACTTGATATTAAAGCAAACCACTCTACCAGGAAACACAGGAGTAATGGGGGCTAGAACCGCAAGTCCTGTCACCTCCACGGGTCCCACGTGCTCAACTAGCTAAAGACCTATACAATTGACCAACCACGTCAAATGAGTCCAAAACTATATATAAGTGACACTAACTCATAAAGAAACACAAGCGGAAGATAACGATACTTCGTTTGCGAAAATCTGATTCCGTTTAGGCCCTAAAAGAACCAAAAACACGCATACTGTCTAAAATCAGACGTCTGGGACTAGACCCAGACCTCTTAAACGAGCTTAGAACCTCACCTTTCTTTCCTGTGGATTCCTCAGACGTCCGAACCCCTCTGTAATCGTTTGAGGGAAGTCTCAGACGTTGGACTCTTCTTTCAGTTGTCTGGAAGTACAGTCAAACATCTAGCGACGTGCCCAGACGTCCAAAAGTGCCTCGAAGAGCGCACCACGTGCCTTTCCAATGCTCTGTACCTGTGTACGCATGCGTAAAGCCAAAAACAGCTAAGCGTCCCGTCTGCATGGCTGGAACTCGTGCAGAAATACTTACCTCTGCACTGAACGTGCTTTCAGACGTCCAACCTCAACTCCGAACGTCCCGTTGCTGCTCCAAACTTCTGGCCGATGCTCCAAATATTTGATACTGGAAAAATTCCAGTACGCAGAACCTTCTTGCGAGCCTTCTTCTCCGTGCGGACTCCTCCACATCGTCCGCAACTACTACGCCAGCAGCCACAGGGGGTCGCGAAGCTCCCCTTCGTGAGCTCCTCCTCCTCACACGACCCTCGACCATGCACTCGCGAGCTTCCCCCAAGTCTCCTTCTCTCCCATGCTCTTGCTCCTCGCTCACACTCTTCTCCCCTTCTCCTTCGCGTCTCATCCCTCTTCTTCCTTTCCACTCGCTGCGCTGGGGGCAGGGGAAGAAGGTGGCTGCCGGCAAGGGGAAAGGAGATGGAGGTGGTGGCTGGTGGTGACGGGAAGAAAGAGGAAGGGTGTGGGGGTTTAAATAGGTGGTGTTTAGGGTTTAGGTAAGGGGGCCAGAGGGGAGAGAGAACGCATGCACGTCGCATGCACGTGAAACGCAAAGAACATACGGTTTTTACCTACTTTCAGACATCTGACCATCTATCCAGACGTCTGGACAGACGTCTGATGAATACTCCAGACGTCTTATCCAACCCAAGAACGGCGGGTCATTTCAAAACTTTAAATGTAAGTTGGCTTTTCACTTGGATCCATTGGCTAGGCTACTATACTTTATTTCAACAGTTGTTTAGATTTCAAAATTTTTGAAATAAGGAAAGAAGAAATCTTTTGTCACTCCCAAGATAGCATGCATCATACACCTTGCATTCATTTTTCACTTTTACTAGGAACTAGCAAAATTTAGTCATTGAGGTAATTGATAGGTCTATGTTAGTAGACTAATTATTGGCCTAAATACTTGTTAGATGGTTGTTGAGTGATGAGAACCTCATCATGAGCCATAACTAGCTTATTTTGACCTAATACAAAGGATAAAAGCTCCTACATAACTCAAGGAAAGGCTTAACTCAGAGAATTCTGAGTTTAAGGAGAAAACAAGTCATAAGGGGTAAAAATGCAATTTTACCAGTATAATCTGCATACAGGGTAATTCAGGGTCCAAACATAGGTCAAACAAACCGAATAAGAAGGAAAGTGGGATGATCTGACAAGGGCTACAGCAATTCCAAGGAACTAAATGATAATCTGTAACCTTAAAATAAACCCACTTCAATTCACGAGGTTCGAGGCAAAGTAAAAATAGAATAAACCCTCTAAAATTCATAGAAAAATAATCTCTAGGGTTTAAAACCTTCAATTTGGCCTTCGGAACCCATTTTGACCTACATTGAGAACCATGCCCAATTAATAACTTAATTTGGGTTTTTGCGTAAATTGACCGGTCAAACAAGGTTTTATCTAGAAATAAAATTCACCATCAGAATCCTTAGGTCCTAATTAGTCACGTATAAAAACTTGAGCCTAAGAAGAAACCTTCTTGACCAACTTTACATTTTGGTCCTCATCTATTTACTTTTTGGCCCTCAACTTTTGAACCCTCGCATTTTGGCCCCTAACTCTTCTTCGTTCTTTACATTCAGGTCCTCCCTGCAAAACCTGCCAGCACCACACTCCGGCGACCTTGCGCGGAGCATGGCGCCGCGCAGGGTAAGGGGGAGGGCCTGCCAGGTCAAATGGGGGTGCCCTGCGTCGTCAGCCGTCGCAGGAACACCCCTGGTCGCTGCAACCCACCATACCGGCCGTGCGAACGCACGGACGGTATGGGTCTCCTTTTTCCGGCGTCCTCCGGCGAGGGAGACACGTCGTCTCCCTCCGCCCTCCTCTCTGATTCCGCCCCTATAAATACCCCCGTCGCTCCGCCGTTCTTGTGAGCTCGGTCCTGACGGAGAAAGACCCCCACTTCCTCTCTTCCCACTCCGACAGGCACCCCCTTGCTCCGGCGGCCTCTCCTCTTCCTCCTCGTCGCTCTGCCGCACTACCAGCTGCAGGGTTGCCCTCCCTCGCTCTTCCTGCACCACGCCGCACCCAGTTGGCGCCTCTCCGGCCCTCTCCTCGTCGTCGCCCCTTCCCCTGGGCATCTTCTTCTCCGGCGACAGTCGATACGACTGTCGCCCTGCTCCTCCCCCTTCGTCCCTGCAAGTAAGTTAGAACTACTTCCCTTCCTCTCCTCTTTCTTTTCCCTATTTCAATTTGTTCAATTAAGCCCTCGACCGACCCTGACCACCGTCACCCCCTTCGTCTCCGGCTACCCTCCGGCGAGACGCCCCCATCGCTCCACAGCCTCACACGCCTTGCCGACCCTCACCGAACCTCCGCCTCATCACACTGAACACCCCCCACCCCTCCACTGCCACTCCACACCTCCATAACGCTCCACCGAACAAACCCATCTCCCAACCTGCAGTTTGACCTAGGGCGGCCCTTAGGCTCCGCCCCGCCGCCTGCACACCCCCCCGACCACCTTCGCCGTGCCACGGCGAAGGTCCTCTGCGTTTCTGATTGGGCCGAGAGGCCGTTTCTCTGTGGGCAGGTACCTGCGCTCGCCGCCGCCATTGTTGAAGCGAAGCAGCTTCTTCACCTGCTGCCCTAGGTGCGCCACGCCCAGGTCACGCTCCCAGGCAGTGCGAGGCGTCTTCGCGAAGTGCCAGGCTGCAGTTGAGGCGAAGCTCTCGCGCGAAGCCCCTGCGCTTCGCCTCGACCGCCGCTGCTTCCTCCGCGCAGGCATCCAAATTGGGGTGGGACATTTAGTCCCACCTCGGAAAGCCACTGAGGCGAACGTGTGCTTAAAGGCAAAAAGTGCCTTAAGCTGTTCGCCTCAGTTCACGGGGTGAGGTCCCCTTCACCCGCCCGACTACCCGACCTCGTCCGCACGCACGCCTCGCGGACCTGGCCCGACCCGACTAAGCCCGACCTGCACTCCTCGCCCACCACCGCACGCCGGTGGGCCTGGACCCGAGCGCGACCCGTACCCGACTACCCGGCAGCTCTGGGAGAGCTTTCCTAAGAGCGGCGTCTGTGAGAGAGAAACGCGGTGGGGGGAGGGTAGAGTAGGTTTTGCCGTGTCTCTGATTGGAACTTTGAGTGTGCAGGCACAGGTGAAGGGACTGCGGAAGGGTTGAAGAGAAGAAGAAGAAGACTGAAGGAGGAAGAGCAGCCAAGTCAAAGCAAAGAGGAAGGAGAAAGCAAAGAAGAAGAAGACAAGCAAGGCAGAGAAGAAGGCTGACAAAGATTGAAGGAAGGAGCACCGAGCGGCACTGTAGCAGCGGTGACTTAAGTCGTCTGAGTGGAAAATCAGACGACGCTCTGAAGGCAGAAAAGAAAGAAGAAGAACATCACCACTGCTGCAGATAAAGAAGACAGAAAGAAAAAGAAGAAAGAAGGAGAGACGACGTCTTGACAGCAAAAGCAGAAGAAGAGCACGAGAAGAAGATCAGAAGAAAGAAGTAAAAAGAAAATCTGAAGAACAGAAGGCAGAAGAAGAAGACCACAAGGAGATAAACAAAGAAGAAGAAACCAAAAGCCAAAGAGGAAGAAAGAAGAGAAGAAGAAGCCAAATTCTCATATCTCTCTCTCTCTCTTTATTTTTGTAATAAGAATTTGTACCCCTAGAATACAACTTGCTCCCTGAGTTCGACCTCGGGAGAACTTTATTTTCCGAGTAATAAATATTAGTGAATGATGGCAATAACTAACTGTACTACAACGCTATAACAAAACCTAGTTGTCGCCACGTCATTCCATTGAGGTTAGCGAAGAGCTTGGAAATTAATGAAAATTAATTTAAGCTCTCAAAAGGGGAATAAGCTAGTTTTGTATTTACACACATTTTTCTCTTTGTAGGTTCCAACAAAAAGAAAATGAAAGAGGACCTGAAAAACAATGGGAAGATATACTGGGGCATATTTACAATTCATTCAAAATATCCATGCTATCTTCGCTTGCGACGAGGGAGTCCACCACCGACGTTTCTTATTCCAGCTATCCTTCGAGAGGCAATGGTGGCCAACTTAGGAAGGGATTTAAAATCTCTTAGTTCATGCCAGTGAAGAAGAATGGAATCAAGGAGGATAAAATTCACGGGGATCGTCATCCAGGGGGCCATCTTTTCCCCTTCGAGGGCTTCATCCATCTTCCCCACCGACACAGTCGAGAGGACAAACATTGTAGATGTCACTTACTCCGTGGACTGATGCTCACCTCACCTCTTGACGCAGTGGTGCTAAGTGACAAAGAGTACCACCACCACCATTTCCCCAACATCCCTTCCCATCACCAACGCCATCACCACAACCCACCACCACCCTCTGTTCATCTTCATTTTCCTCTTCTTCATGTGAACCCATCACCTTCACCTCCTGCAACCCACCATGCCTTCCCTCTTCTCTCCCTGACCCACGCACAAACAGACCACGCCATCACCCACTGCTCCCCACTCAACCATCTTCTCCTCTTCCTCCATCCTCTTCCACCGCTTCCTCCCTTGTCCAAGGAACTCATCAAGCATAGACCACTATTCCACGTCGTGCGGCCAACCTTGGCCTCCTACCTCATCGCCGACACCGCCGGCGTCCTCCGCGAGCTCAACCGCACCCACGCCATCAACTGGCGGCTCCCCCACAGCCAGTAGCATCTCATGCCGCCAGTATTGTCCTCACCATCCGGTCACTACCAACCTCCTCAAGCCAAGCCGTCGGCACCATCGCGTTCCTCCTCCTCGACATACCACCATCGGCACATTCACTGCCGGTCAAGGGCCCCTCCGCACACGACCACGAGCGGGGGAAAGTTTCCCCTGTTTCTGCATAGTAGATGTGCTATTAGTTGGGCTTAGATTTTTCCATTATTTTTCTATATTATTTTATCATGAGTCAATTGCATGCATACCCTTTAGCTCTCTCTTCTTCGTTTTATATGAGGAATGGAGTGATTTGAATAAGAGAAAAAAAAAGAAACTAATCCATTAGCTTTGTGAGCATGCATGCGATATAAGTGTGAGTTTATTAGGTTTGTATCTCCTAGTGATACAACCTAATTTCGTGGTTAAATTTTAGTTTATTTAAGTTTTGATTGAGCGATTTTCCATCATGTCATATACAACGACATTATCATTTTATTGTTATTATCTTTTTAATCAAGCGAGAATCTCTCTTTCAGTAATCTAACTTCAACTTCATCTACCATCAACTTAATAATAATATATAGAAGCATTACGAAAAAATTAACTCTAAAATCTAAACTTCAATGTGGTGACAAGTCAACTCTAAATCATGAAGTAACAAGACATATGCTGCATCTATTTATATATCTTGACGGTAGGATATATTATGTCTAAAAAAAACAAATAGAAAATAGAGACCCTTGCTGTAGGGAGACTTCCTGGTGCTGATATGGAGGATCTTAGTAGGCATCTTGACATGGCCCTTCACCATGAGCTGCTTGTCCTCGGTTCCCCTCACCAGATCCGCACACACCTTCTCGAGGTTCTTTACATTCTTGGAAGAGAGGGTGATCCTAATGCGGTGCTACTACTCATGAAATCAACCATAAATATGAATGTGCTCAAAATAAAGACTAGTAGCTGAATATTGGTTCCTAAATATATCCCTAAACTACTAAAATTGTTCCCTATAACAATCGCACAAATGCAACAGGTATCAAACTTGATATGGCTACATAACAAGCAAGGAAATTCCAGCTTTAGAGGTGTAGATCTGGATGGATTCCACTACCCTGATATGTTCACAGATGCAGAGGTGAACACAAGAAAGTATGGATTAATCAAGCATTTACATTGAGTCCAAGGAAATTCCAGAACAAGTATGGAGTGAAGGGAAGAACCAACTAAAAATGGAACATGGTAAAACAAAAGAAAACAAAAGAAGAATTTGATCTCTTGAGATCCATCAAAACCACACACAGATGTTTTATAGCTGAAAATAGTTAGCTATTTGATATTATGGGAAATCATGTAGTAAATGTGGAGAAAGACAGTGTCAAGGGAGAGTAAATGATGCCAATGAAAAGGCTAAACAACATTTTTGCACTTAAAAGCATGCAAAAATTACCATGTAGGACAGAGAGAAGTGTTCTGCAAAGATATACAACTACAACTAAACATCTAACCTCCTTCTTAAACTGGATTATGCATGTAGACTTCTCCATAAGTTGGATTCGAAGTGCTTGAAGTTTGTATTCCATGTCCATGACTTGCAAGAAATTTTAGCATCAAGATATCAATCAAAATCACAAGAACATAGTTGTGCTATTAGAGAAATTCCACTACTAAGCCAATTAGACATCACGATGAAAATAGAGTATTTGAAAAACACATATGCTAAAATGGAAGAACAAAGAATTCATTGAACTTGTGTGGAAGACAAAGAGAAAATGCACACAAAAAGTGTACTTACACTTAACTAATCCATACCATCAAAACCTATTCGATTTAACCAAAAGACTACCGTGAAGTCATAACTAAAGAAAGTTGTACCTAATAGTGATGTGTAATAGTACTTTCCAAGCCTAAGTTCACCTGTACCATGCTAGGTTGATGCAACATTTTGATTCGCATGGCCTCTTGAATTTCATTCATTAATTCCTCAAAATTCTATCATGATTGAAAAGAGAAATTAGACAAGCAATTCAAACAAGATGGAAAATATATGCTACAACAATATATTTAGTTGAGGTACTTTGTGGAAATAAAATTAATGTATTCTAGTTGAAACCAAAGCACCATGATTATAGTTAGTCCAAGTGAAATTTAAGATGTTCAAGGAGATCAACAAATAATATCTAGCAAGGCATAATTGCAGAGATTACTTAGAAGGAATGCTAATCGAAGTATTACAACATGCAACACAATAAAACTTTTTTTGTGGTTGCAAATGAATTGAAACAAGTAGGAGGACGGAGGGCATGGCAGGAGGAGGAAGGGGAGGGGGAAGCAGCAACAATCAAAGGTGGGATGCAGCGGTAGTAGTAGAAGGAGAGGAGGGGGATTACAGGAGGAGGAGGAGGGTAGGAGGAAGAAGATGAGGAAGGGGAGGAGGAGAAGAGGAAGGGCATGGACAGCGACAACAGCAACAGTAGGAGGAGGAAAGGAGGAGGCAGGCGGAGAGGAGGAGGAAGGGCAAGGGCAACAGCAATGGCAGTAGGAGGAGGAGGGTGGAGAGGAGGAGAGGCAGAGGTGGGTAGGGAGGAGGAGGGGGATGCAGCAGTAGTAGTAGGAGGAGGAGAGTGGGGAGGAGGAGGAGAGGAGAAGGAGGGCAAGGAGGAGGAGGGGGGATGGGGAGGAGGAGGAGGGTGGCAAGAGGAAGAGGAGGAAGGGCAGGAGGAGAGGAGGAAGGGCAAGGGCAGCAAAAAGAGGAGGAGGAGAGGAGATGGGTGGGGAGGAGGAGGAAGGTCAAGGGCAACAACAATAGTAGTAGAAGGAGGGTGGGGAGGAGGAGAGGCAAAGGAGGGCAGGGAGGAGGAGGAGGAGGAGGGGGATGCAGCAGTAGTAGGAGAGGCGGAGGAGGGTGGGGAAGAGGAGGAAGGGGGCGACAAGGAGTTAACCAAGGAGGAGGAGGACGACCGACGATCGACAAAGGAGGAGGGGCAGCAACGACGACGAAGGGCAATCGAGGAGGAGATTAGGAGAGGAGGAAAGGAGGAGGGGGTTCGAGGGTTTGTGTGAGGTGTAGGGGAAAAGAGGGTTCTGAGCGTGTATTGATGAACTAACATTTCCAATCGGTTATATTAAAAAGCAACGACAAACGTCTAAATTAAATCCCCTACTCGCACCTAAATTTTAGTCGCTAATTTTAACCCACTTTTCGCCTTCGCTTTTTAGACTAATAGACGACAAAAATATATATACCGTCTCTTTGTTAACCGACAGTAAATATTAATGACTGTTGCGTCAAAAATCGTCGTATTTAGGAAAATATCGCATCGTAGTATAGCGACGAAAATCAATGTGGCATTTAAACTTATAATGCTCGAAAAATCGTAAGTTCTGAGTTCGTTCGCAGGAAGCAATTGTAGCAAATCAATCCACTAATCACAATATTAAGAGAAAATAATGCAAGTGAATCAGATAAAAAAAATGATATTCAATAAAGAGCAAGAATGTACCTCAACTGTTAGGGACAAAAAATATAAAAAGAAAGAGGACTAAAAATGGTGGTTGAAACCACCAAGTAAGCCCTAGAATTAAGCACAAATCCTAACAGTACTCAAGAGTCAAATGTCTCAACAGTAACCTCATCCTAACCATAGTCAGACGTTAGACCCTAAGGTCAGACGGCTTAATTCTCAAGTGTAGCAACTCCTCAGATCACCTCTCAATTCTCTAAGTGTTGGCATGCACATTGAGGTGCTACAGTGCAAAACCTCCCCCCTTCCTCCTCAGAAACCTTCCTTTCTCTTTCCTCAGATCCGGGTATAGGTATTTGGGTGAACAGTAACCGGGTATTTAGGTCAGAGGGTCCAGGCCCACGTGCATGGGTTGCGGGGGAGGGTGCGCACGTGTGGTGAGCAGGGACCTCACCCCCATATGCTGGGGCGATCAAGTAAGAGCAACAAATCAATTTATGTGATGTTGTGGGTTCGCCAATCCCCAATACGGGACTAAATTGAGCAGTTTCCTTCACGTGCAACCATGGCTGCTACCTTCTTCGAAATGGGGCAGCTTCTTGCTGCCTTTGCTTTGATTGAAGGTGCAGGCATGTTCGTGAGATGAAGCCACAGCTATAGGGTGTGGTCCTGGGTCTATTGGTGGTCGGAGCGCGGCGACAGACGTCGAGGAAGATAGAGGCGGAGGTGGATGTCCGGTGGAGACCTGAAACACGTAATACGGCCTTGCTACCCAATTAAACCAACTAGGAATGGTTGCTGGACCACGACGAGTGCAGTGGTGGCCATGGTTTGGTGATTGGCGGTGTAGGGTGGCCAGCTGGTGTTGGAGGTGGCGGAGATGTGAGGTGTTTGGCCGACCAAAGTAGTAGCTGAAGCCCTCAATTTCTTGAGGGCTTTGGCCTAGGAGGTGAGGCGAAGCTAATGGGAGTAGTGGCAAGTTGTTTGGTGCTGTGTAGCTCCGGTCACTGGGAAGACGGTGAGGGAACACAGTGGTCGGCAGTTAATCCTAGGATCTAAGGAGGTAGAGGTGACCTAGAGAGGAAGAGGAAGTGTTTAAGAGGGCTTAGGGAGTGAGAGGAGGATAGTAGCATCCAGCATTGACTGGTCGGACGTGAAGAAGATGAAGGCAACGGCGAGGAAGAACGGCGACGACGAAGATGGGGAAAGCCTCTGCTTAGGCCAATGAGAGGCAAAAGAGAGAGAGGAAGACGGAGGGTTGTCCAATTTGATGGTTGGACGGTCGAAGGAGGAGGTGGAGATGGTCGCCGAAGCTGAAGGTGTGGTTGACCGGTGAAGGAAGGAGGGTCTGACCGATCAATTCTTGGCTAGTTTGAACCATAGGACTTCGAGGAGTTTATATAGAGCTTAGATACGAGCTCAAAATGAAGAAACAAGCTTGATTGATCCTTGGTTTCAGAGGAAAAAGTTCCCCAAATTCCTCGAGCTCGCTTAAGCTATAGGATCAATTTTGATCTCTTAAATGGGGTTGGTTGGATTCCCTATCATCATATCAACAATCCCTCCAATTTTGGAGGGATTTGGAGTTGATTTGAGAGAGATTTTCTCTCTCGAATCTCAACTGCAGGTGTGTTCACATAGTAATGGTGGTAGGGACTTGGATGCGAAAATGACGGCAAAGTTAAGGACCTAAATGTAATAAATTCGAAACTTAAGGGTCTAAATGTGAAAAATAGAGTTTCTAAGGGCTAAAATAGAAACTAGGTCAAGACGGACTCTGATTGGGCCCAAATTTTGGTGTTAACCTAATTCGGACCCAAAAAATCTAATGGTGAACTTGGACTTGAATTTTGACCACGTTTGACTAGGTAAATTGCATAGAAGTCAAAATCAAAGTAAATTTCCGTCTGAAACTCTATTCTAGGTCAAAATAGGTTCAGATGGTCAAATCAAACATACTAAACCTCTTAGAATATTTTTCAATGAATTTTAAGAGGTTTAGAATAAATTTATCTAGATAGAACCTTTTCAATTTAAGTGGGATTGATAATTAGGATTTTTAGTACTGTTTTTACCCTCAAAATGCGTGAAACCCTAATTCAGAGTGTGAACCCACTTTTTAGACTTTTATGCTCAAATGACCTTTAATTATCCCATGATTAACCCTGTGGTTAATCTACATCTGTGATGTGATGTTAAAACAACATAATTAACTATGTTTCCTTATTTTCTTCTCAAATCAGAATATTGTGGAATTGTGATCCTTAGGTGATTATTTAGGAGTATTTGTCATTTGAATCTAACTAATTCAAGTTATTTAGGACCCATGATGATGTTACCATCAATTACCCTCGCGCACCATCAGTATTTTTTACAATTGATGGTAGAGGGTTATTTTTAATTATGTATTCGCCATTACTTATTTAAATAAGTGACGATAAAAAATTTTTACCGTTACTTTATAAAATTGACGACAAATAACCGATAATATATAACATTTTTCTAGTAGAGGTTCGAGGTGGGGGTGGACGTCAGTCCATCTCTTCTCCCGTTGCTGATCGCACATTCAGGTGGGAATAAGAGGAGAAACAAGCTGCCTTATAAATCGAATGGGCTTCAATCGGCCTCGTAATTTTTCCTTTTAACACCCTCGTCATTATTACAGACAAATAACACATGTCAATGGCATCAATAAATGTAAGGAGGTGGAGCTTAGATCTCCCGTAAGTATGACAACAAAATTTCCCCATTTGATAATTGCTCTTTGGGAAGTGTTCTGTGTGGGATCTTTTGCCTCTCACTTTTTTAAAAAGAAAAGAAGACCACCTAACTTACTTGCTGAGAATGGAAGGAGTTGGTGCCCTATAGAGAGCTTGACACCATGAGTTGAGGAAGGGTGGCCGGCTGCCTCAAAGATTGGCTGGCAGCCTCAGGCGGAGGAGAAAGGACCGACTAGCCTATCTTACCGGCAGCCAGCTCATGCAGCAAAAGGGGAAGGAGTAGCCAACCACTCTTGGGCTAGCTTGACGCCTTCCTCAAGGAGAGGGGCTTCTTTACCTAGCGAGCGAATCTCTAGCTGGATGGAGGTTGAGCGAGGGTGGGACGACCGTTGCTAGTGCTCATGTCAAGTAGAGCAGAATTGGGGGCCGTTGTTGTTTCCCACAGGTGGAGAAGGGGGGAGCCAGATGGCGCCATGGCCAGTAGGTTCTCAAAAATTGGAAGAGGAGGGGACCTATCGGCACCACCAAAGTTGGAAGAAAAGAGGGAGGGGGAGAACAATCGGCCAACGCTAAGGCCAGTCGGCGCCCTCCTTTAAGACTTTTTTTTTCTTTGCCGGCCTTACAACTTACGATAGGCGAAAAAGGGATGGTAGCCGACTGCCTTTATGGCCTAGTCAACACCCCAAAGTAGGGCTTCAGTTGTGCAGAGCCGATGCTCTAGCAGGTGACCTCACTCTAGTGAGGGGTGGTGCCTCGCCACCAAGGGGAGTTGTTGGGGGTACTCACTGTCAGAGAGTTCTGGCAAGGGTCAAGCTCCAGTTGGAGGTGTCGAACCACGAGGTGTGTTGTAGGGGGGCTCTAGCGGGGCAGATTATGCCTCCTCGTTCCAAGTGGGGTCCTTGCTGCTTGAGCTTATGGTGGTGGTCCCACAGTCGAGGGTGGTTTGATGGAGTTGGCCAGATGTGGGGGAATAGCATCAAGCTCCCTTGTCATCATGATGTGGGGATTTCCTCTTCCTATCAAAGTGGGAAGAGGAGAGGGAAGAGGACCAGGGGGTTCTCCTTGCGACGTTCACCATGGAGATCAAAGAATAACCATCCCATTTGCTCCTCCTGGTGGTACATAAATCTGGCCGAGCCACTTGCACCACCACCCCCAATGTCATCACCAATTGGGAGTACAACCTCTCCGCCTTCTTGGTCACATTTTTTATTTTGATATGCTATTTCAACATGAAAGAAAGGAACCATTCCAACTTTAGGAATTGAGAGGGAAGAGGACCACTTGATTTGTGGGGATCATCATGTGAGAGAGATATAGGAACGCTGTTGTTATGGTGTTGGATTGCCGCCTAAGCTTCTCCCCCCCCCACCCTTTTTTTGTTTCAAGACTTGTTGCCTTTCAATTTAGTGGTTGATGATCCACATAGTCCTTTTTTTTGGGCAGGCAAGAGGAGCCAATTGTTCCTCTTCCTTTGGCAAGACTGTGCTCATGGTAGGCGAAGAAAAACGGTCGTTACTTAGGTGGGGTTCTTAGCAGGTGGGAGGAGATGTTGGGATGGAAACTTAGGTGGGGAGGTCACGACCGAGAAGTCATTCTTTCACCACATCCTATGGATTTGCACCACCGCCAATGCCAGCCTGATCGTTGTTTGGGCATTAATTGTGTTAAAAGCTTATTAGTCGAGTGAACCCTCTCAGGCATGTGATTAACTGGTAGCCACCTGATTTTCATGGAGGAGATGCTTGCGTGGTTGGTTTTGCAAATTCAAAGATATCGGACATTGTGGTTGTTCCTAAATAAAGGAATCCTTATAAAATCCTAAGATAAAAGTAATTAGGCACTTGGAGCACTTATCTCTTTGTTAGTGAGATTGTTGGCATGCAATATTTGCCCCCATAAGAGTCATATGATCCTTAAGTTTGGGGGAAACCATCGAAGAGAAGAGTGTAGCCTACACACGAGAAGAGCTTGGCATTTTTTGTTGATGCTTCCCACAGGTGGCATCATTTGATGGGCTTTGGAGGCCACCGTTGAAGTCATTGATGGCCATCAAAAAGTTTGTATATCACAAAAAATGGAACATAGCCAAAAAGGGTAGAAACATATGTAAACAACTGCAAAACGCAAGGGATTGTTGACCCAATACCACCTAGTATGGGTGTACGTCTGGGGAGGGGATCTAACGCTCAATATCATCTATAGGTGGTATGATATAAGAAATAGTGAGCTGTAGGCCCTTTGGGTTACCCCCATTCGGTGTGTCTCCTCCCATGTAGGTGGGGGACTAATTATATAGTACAAATGATGGCCGGTTACACTTTTGGAGAAATGTAACTGCCTGAGTAATGGAGAACATAGGGGAGTAATGAAGAGTAATGAGGTTGACTACACAACTGCTTGGTAGGCCTGCACCTCTTCACATTCCTACATGGACCAGACCCAAAGGACTGAAATTAAGTAGGTTTTGTTGGTCAAATTATGAGCCAGTTGGGCTTATTTTTGTGAGGGATTTTTCCCTCATCGGATACTAACCAATGCCTCTCCTCTTGAAATCCTATTTTCCACTCCACCAAAATATCATCTTCTTTAGGTTTTTGGGTGTGTTATTTTCCCATTAAGGCATTCGACTATGAAGGCTATCGATGTTATGATCCCATAGAGAAAAGGATGCACATAGCCAAACATGCTTCTTTTGATGAAGTTGCTTTTCCATTTCGGACGAGAAGTCTATTCTTGGACCACCTTTCATGTGTTCTAACAACCCTAGATGACAGTATCTCTTTAACAAGAATTCAATCAATCTACCAAATAGTCACATGCTGGTCACAGAGATTCACTCCTACTCCTAGTACAAGATGCACTAGCAGAAACCGATCTTGTTCACCAACCTTCAGCCTCAAGCAAATTGACTATCATCAATTGGCTTGATTGTCTAAATCTGGGAGATTGATTGCACCCGAAGCAAATATAGCTACTTTATCAAATCTTGAAGAACCAACTTGTTATTTGTAAGCTTCTAAAGATAGAAACTAGCACTTTGCAATGGATATTGAATATAATGCCCTTATTAGCAATGACACTTGGACTCTAATACCTAGAACATTTAATATGAATATCATTGGTTGTAAATGGGTCTAGATAATTGACAAGCACTATGATGGATGAATTGAGAGATACAAAGACAGCTTGGTTGCTAAGGGATTTCATCAAAGAAAAGGCATTGATTATCATGAAAAGTTTAGTCCAATTATCAAGCTACAACAATTCAAACTTATCTATCGCTATCAACAACAATTAGCAAATGCATCAACTTGATGTCAGCAATGACTTTCTTCATGAAGATCTCTAGGAATCATTTTAAATGACTCAACCACCAGGGTTCGTCTATGCAAAGTACAAAAGTCCCTTTATGGTCTTAAATAAGCTTCACATTCTTGGTTTAGCAACTTGAGCGCTTTCTTACAAAAGCTTGGTTTTGAGGATTCAAAAACTGACACTGCACTCTTTTATATATGACAAAGGTGGAGTAACGTTGTACACTCTCGTGTATGTTGATGACATCATTCTCACTGGAAATAATATGATATCTATTAACTGTTGGCGTTAATTCCTAAAACCTTTAGGGGTTTAACTGAAATTAACCCATCTCTAACTTAGGATGGACCATTACAATATCATGTCTTAGTTGAACTTCATACTGACTGGGTACCGATATTGGTAGACCAGTATCGGTACCCATGATTTACAGTTATGGGTTCCATATTCAATGAGTACCGGTACTGATGCCAAATACCAGTACCTATGAGTTGCTGTTTGGAACTCAAGTCCAAATGAGTACTCGTCCAGTACTCACCATGTATCGGTACTCATGATGAGTACGGGTATTCAATGAGTACTGTTATCCCTCTAGGAGCCAACTGATCTCAACGAGTACCAGTACTCATGAGGAGTACCAATACTTGTTGAGTATTGGTAATATCACCTGTAGCCTACCAGTATCGGTACTCGTGATGAGTGCCGGTACTTATAAGCTATAGGTCCTGGTGACTTGAAGTCCAGGACCTCACTTGGAACTCACTTGTATTGGTACTCATGATGAGTACCCGTACATGTAAGTACCAGTTTTGGACTTAAGACGTCCTCGAGTCGATCTAGAGCTAGCAGTACCAGTACTCATGAAGAGTACCGGTACAAGTTAGCTACAGTTTACTTTATTGTGTATAAACAATATGCTGCCGGTACTAGCGACAGTTACAGATTATATTTTGAGCTTTCTGGGAATTCCAAAAGCTAGAAATAAACATGTAGATTACGGAATAACAAAATAAGCTATTTAAATAGTACTATCTATGCAAAAAAGACATTCATTGATAATAAGATAATATATATGTATGTCAATATGCAAGCAAGATATATGATTATGTTCCTTGATCAGAATATCAAAGAGAGCTTGTGGATAAAAGGTTACTTGGATTCATTTTCAACAGAGAAGACAGAGGCTACAATATGGATCTTCCAAGAGTTTCTAATGATTTTTAGGAGAGGTCTAACCTTTGCTCTAAAAAGAAGAAGAACCTCTTCTTCTCCCAATCGTCTCCCTTCTTCTCTCCCTCTCACAGCTCACGATGGGGGTTTGCCAGAGAGAAAATCACACTTAGGGCTCTTGGGGACCATGACCACCTTAATAATCAACAATTAGTGTGACTAATTGTTTGGGTGAATTGCAACTTCGCCCATTGAGAAGTCACTATTCACAACTTTAAGTTTCTGCACATATGTTTTAAACACCACACTAAACCATTTGCATTTACGCCCATGCACACAAAACAACTTAATTTGATCACTCTAAAAAGAGCTTTAGATGACAGTCACTTTACTTATTGTTATTTGATTATATCAATATGTATGTTTACACATACAAGGCCATATGTTAGATTTTAATCCAACAATCTCCCACTTGGACTGTATGTGTAACCTATTAATCAAACAACATATAAAACTGAATTTTAGCTCAACTTTGCTATCATATCTTTAATACATATCTAAAAAATAATCCAATCTACCAGTTACACTAGTAATAGAGACAAGGCGGCTTTCGCTACATCTCAGTAGCTAACCCAACAATGACCACGTACACTAATGCAAAAGATAACCAGAAACGTGTGGATGTGTACATGGAAATTACATGCTAATGCGATCAATGCATGCCTATTCCCAACTGGTCCTCCGAATAGAGATACTTCCAAAACCAAAACCAAATTACTTCTCAGAATGGACAATCACTGAACTGAAAACTTTAAGCTTTGTTTATTTCATAACAGAAATGAAGTTTTACAAGACTTTATACATAACCAAATATCTGAATAACCGAAAACTGAATAACTGAAAATGTCTATTACAAATGAGCACTATATAAATTACAAACTCCCACTAAAGTTGAAATTTCTATAAGGACATAAGACCCATAGAAGCTGTGTATTCGTGGAACATCTTGAGTATTATTCTTTTAGTAAGCGGATCCGCAATCATGGAGTCTGTACTAATGTGCTCTATAGACAGTTGTCCATTCTGTATACTTTCTTTAACAACCAGGAACTTGATCTCAATGTGCTTCGATTTGAATGAGCTCCTGCTGTTATTAGAGTAGAGGACTGCGGACTGATTATCACAATACATTTATAGTGGCCTATCAATGCCATCTACTATGCGCAGCCTCGATATAAAATTCCATAGCCATACTCCATGATTAGATTCCTCATAGCATGCTATGAATTCTACTGCCATAGTGGAAGATGCAATAAGAGATTGTTTTGCACTCTTCCAAGAAATGGCACCATTGGCAAGTAGAAATACATATCATGAAGTAGACTTTCTGCTATCTTGGCACCTAGCAAAATTTGAGTCAGTATAACCAAAAACTTGAAGCTTTTCTGACCTCCTGACGATGTCTTTTGCAAATATCTCAGTACTCTCTTGGCTGCTTTCCAGTGGTCTTTTCCTGGGTTTTCCAGGTATCTACCCAACATGCCTGTAATGTATGCCAAGTCTGGTCTAGTACAGACTTGAGCATACATTATACTGCCAACGGTAGATGCATAAGGAACTGTTTGCATCTTCCGTTTGTCCAAATCACTTAAGGGGCACTGATTAAGACTAAACTTGTTTCCCTTAGCCATGGAGTGTCTAGTAGCTTGCAATCTTACATGCCATACCTTTTGAGCACCCTATCTATATAGCTTCTTTGTGATAAATCAAGAATATGGCGAGAACAATCTCGACATATTTCAATTCCTAACACAAATGAAGCATCTCCAAGATCTTTCATGTCAAAGTGTTTGGCAAGAAATTTCTTGGTGTCTAAAAGAATACTCATATCATTAGTAGCAAATAGAATGTCATCAACATACAAGACCAAGAAGATATACCTACTCCCACATAACTTATGGTATATGCATTCATCAGCTAGATTCGCCTCAAAACCAAATGAGAGAATCACCTGATGAAACTTAAAATACCATTGTCTAGATACCTGCTTGAGTCCATAGATAGATTTTCTTAATTTGCATACCATACTCTTTGGATCACCCCTAACAAAATGTTCGGGCTGAGCCATATAAATGGTTTTCTCAATGTCACCATTAAGGAATGCAGTCTTCACATCTATTTGATGCAACTTAAGATCAAAGTGGGCCACAAGTGCCATTATAACCCTTAATGAATCTTTAGAAGAAACATAAGAGAATGTCTCCTTATAGTCAATGCCCTCCTTTTAGGTAAAACCCTTAGCAACAAGACGCGCATTATATCGCTCCACTTTTCCTTTTAAATCCCGTTTGGTTTTAAAAATCCATTTGCAACCAACGGGTTTCACACCTTTTGGTAGTGGAACAATATCTCAAACGTCATTATCTTTCATTGACTTCATTTCTTCTTCCATAGCCTCAATCTACTTTTCATGATTCGGGTTTTCCATTACTTGACAGAAACTAATAGGATCATCTTCCATCACCCCAATGTCCGTCTCATGCTCCTGAAGGAATACCACATAATCATCCGAAATGACACTCCTTTCCCTAGTGGACCTCCTTAATGGCACATTTTCTGTATGTGTCTAAGGCTGCTCTACAGGGGCTAAAACTATATCATTGTCTTCATTGGAATTATCTTGAGGTATGTTAAGAACATGCTCCTCATCAGCTTGAGTAACTCCAGGAGGAATAACTACATTTTCCCCTTCAAAGATAGTCTTTAACCCTGTTAATTTGGGCAAACTCAGCACATTCAAAGAACTTGACATTACCAGACTAAAAAATAGTCTTAGTTGTGGGATCATAAAATTTATATCCTCTTAACCTCTTAGAATACCCAACAAAATAGCAACTAATAATCCTTGTGTCCAGTTTCTTTTCATTTGGCCTATAAGGCCTAGCCTCAGCTGGACATCCCCACACATGAAAGTGCTTAAGATTGGATTTCCGCCCAGTCCATAGCTCATATGGAGTTTTGTTAGTTGCCTTAGTTGAGACTCTATTCAGAATATAAGATGCAATCTTTAAAGCCTCTTGATGAGAGCCTCATCATGAACCCTAAATAGCATAATTTAATCTAAATAAGTGTGAAGAAGCTCCTACAAAACCTAAAGAGAAGCTTAACTCAGAGAATTCTGAATTAAAGAATAAGACAAATCATAAGGGGTAAAACTGTAATTTTACCAATGCAGTGCGCAAAAAGGGTAATTAAGGGTCTAAACACAGGTCAAATAAGCTTAATAAGAAAAAAAGTGGGATGATCTGATCTGAAAAAGGTTATAGCAACTTTTGGGAATTAAATGACATCCTGTAACCTTAAAACAAACCCGCTTTAATTCACAAGATTCGAGGTAGGATAAAAATCAACTAAACCCTCTAAAAATCATATAAAAATATTTCCTAGGGTCTAAAACCTTCAATTTGGCCTTTGTAACCTATTTTGACCTAAATTGAGAATCATGCCCAATTTATCACTTAATTTAGGTTTTTACGTAAATTGACTGGTCAAACATAGTCAAACCTAAAATCAAATTTCACCATTAAAATCCTTAGGTTCAAATTAGGCTGGTATAAAAATTTGGGCTTAAGAAAAGACCATCTTGACCGACTTTACAAATTGGTCCTCCTGAATTACTTTTTGACCCTTATCTTTTGAAACCCTTTCAATTAGACCCCTATCTTTCTCATCATTATTTGCAGAATGGTCCTCCCTACCATTTCTGCGCAGCGCCATACCTCCGGCGACCTTGCGCGGAGGATGGCACCGCGTAGGGCATGGCAGCCGTTCTCAGGAACGAACGGGGGCTTCCCTGCGTCGTCCTCTGTCACAGGGACCCGCCCCTACCACCTGCGGCTGCCCATGCCTCTCGTGTGAACGCACGAAAGGCATGGGTGTCCATTTTCGGCCATACTCCAGCGAGACCTCCACGCCGATTCCTCGCACTTCTCCCCTCGCCAACGCCTTTATAAGGAGCGGCAGGGTCTGCCGTCTCCTTCAAGCTAATTCTGGCCGAGAAACTCCCCCTCCTTCATCTCCTCTCTCTTTGGTCAGAGTGCCCTAAGCTTCCGACGGCCCTTTCCTCCTCCTTCCGTCGCTCTGCTGCCATACTTGCAGTAGAGCCCACTCTGCTTCGTCTTTCCACGCCAGGCCGCACCAGCTGGCGTCCTCAGATCTCCTCCTCGTCGCCGATAACCCCCTCCTGGGCACCTTCATCCTCAGCGCCGGCAGGTACGCGCCGAGCGCTACCTCCCTCCCTCTTCGTCAATTAGATATGTAGGAACCTTCCTCTCTCTCTCCCTATTATTTCCCCCTTCCTAAATTTCACTTTTAACCCCCCAACCATCACCGTCCATCGCCATCTTCCTCACCTCCGGCCACCATCTCCGACGAGATCACCCCACTCCCACAGACCCTTCCACCCCTCGCCGACAAGCTCAGAAGCTCCACCATCACTCCCTGATCAGTTTCCCCATCTCCATTGACCACCAGCATCTCTCTAGACCACCTCTCGAACACACCCATTCGCAAGCACGCAGAGTGCCCTAGGCGCACTGCCGCAGGCACTCTCGCGCCTCACCGACCCTCGCACCGCCTTCGCCATCCTCTGGCAAAGCTCCCTGTGTTGTCTGATGTGGCCGTGAGGCTGTCTTCGTGATTTCAGGTCTCCGCCTTCTCGCCGCCATTGACAGTAGGTTGGAGCTGCTTCGCGAACCAGCTCCAGACTTCTTCGGCCCCAAGTGCAGGTTCCAGGTGACGCGGAAAGGCATCATGCTCACGCCCAGGTTCGCAATTGGGGACGAGGGCCTCTACCGCTGCCCCAATTAGCGGAGCTTCCTCCTGCGGGCGCCTGAAATCGGAGGTGGGACTTTAGTCCCACCTCGTAAGTGTGTGGCCTCTCGCCCACACTTAAATTGATTTTGTGCTTTCAGCTTATCGCCTCCGAAAGCACACGGGGTGAGGTCCCTCACCTATTCACTCGCCTCGTCCACGGCACTGCCCACGTGGATCTGGTGATCCGACTCGACACTCCTGTGCACTCCTCGCGCACCACCCACGCCGGTGCGCCTGGACCCGGGCACGCAACCTGACCCGATTACCCGGCTCTGGGAGAGCTTTCCAAAGAGAGATCCAGAGAGAGAGACGCAGGGAAGGGGTAGGGGTGGGTTTTGCGCTGACATTTGCATGCATGCGCAGGAAAGAAGAAGGAAGAAGCAAGCAACGAAGAAGAAAGGTAGGAAAGGAGTTGAAGGAAAAGAAGAGGAGCCGCAGTGTAGCAGCCGCGCAATTAAGCAGTCTGAGCACTGAATCAGACGTCAGAGGGTCAACAGCCAGAGCAGAGAAGAACCGCAGCTGCTGAAGAAGAAGACAGGAAGAAGAGAAAGAAAGAAGAGGAAGGGCCAGAGCAGAAGAAAAGAAGGAAAAAGAAGAAGAAAGGAGAGAAGAAAATCAGAGAAAGACTTAGCAGCTGAAGAAGAAAAGAGAAGGCAGAAGCCTCTACAGCCGCAAGCAAGAAGAAGACCCAAAAGAAAAGAGAGAAAATCAGAGATAAGAAAAGAGAAAGAAAATCAGAGATAAGAAAAGAGAAAGAGGAACCACAGAAGCAGAGAAGAAGAAAGAAGAAGAAAGAAGAAAGTCGGCTGAAGAAAGAGAACAAGCCAATCACCCTTTCTTTCTCTCTCTCTCTCTTAATTTTTGTAAAACCTTATATTGTGAAGTTATAGGTTTCTAGAATTATAGTTTTCTCCCTGAGTTCGACCTCGGGAATCTTTCTATTCCGAGTAATAAATCATATTAGACTAGTAACCGTTCTTGTCATGTACTACAACGCATATAACACATCAACGACAAGAAAGCCGTCACCGATTTTTGGCGCCGTTGCCGGGGAGCAACGGCTATTCTAGAAGCTATTAATTCACAAATGTTTGACTTTCTATTGACTAATTTCTTCTCTTTTGTTGTACAGGCATAGGAAATCAAGAGGAAAACAAGCAGCAGCACAACAACCACACCAAGGACAGGTAATTTTCTATCCTTTCATTTAAACCCCTAAATTCTCAAGAGGAAGAAAAAGAAAGAAAAAGCTATCTAGGAATAACCTGTCTTCTATACTTAGTAAACCACAAGAGTTGCCTGCTTTTCAAATTTCAACATACTTTATCTATACATCCATTAAAGGTAGTTAGGGCTAAAACCTTCTTGCTTGAGCCCTAATTACCTAATCTAAAGGCAACTAACTAGACCAATTAGAGCCAATATAAGATTCAAAAGCTAGGGTTGTAGAGACACACTTCTCTAAGCAAGAAAAGAGATTCTAAAAGAGGTGTGCCTAAGCCATTGTCTGAAAGCACCTATTCAGAGAAACCCTAAACAATTTGACTCTTTAAAAACACTTGAACCCTTAAAAAACAAGACCTGATAAGCTCTCAAAGGAACCAGTAGGTGAAGTTGACCCCTTGGGTCAACCAACCTTCAACTTAGGTCACTCTTTGCACTCAAAAGAATAAAGTTCAAGTGAAAACCCTAAGCACCTTGATCCTAACTAAAAGTGGTAGACTTAAGAGGTCAAGGTCCCCATTCTGATCTACCTAGAATCTCAGTGACAAGAGAGGTCGGGTGGGGGAAACCCTGTAACCCGTGGGGGCGCTCTACCGTGTAGGGGTCTTCGCGGGACTCACCCTCTCTAGCTGCCCAGGTAATTCTCAGGTGGACAACTTTCTGATCAAGGGGTCCATCCGCCCCAAACCTCTATAGTCACCCAAAATTCTGGGTGTCTTGATTGGGTCCAGCACCTGCTAAACTCATCCTCTCCGTCAGTGTATGTTTGGTAGGAGGTCCTTGAAACCTCCTTTAGAAATTCACTCTCCTCGAGGCCGAGCCTCAGTACCCTTGCGTGTGCAACCAACACTCCACATAGACCTCTCCTTCGATTCTGAACCCAACTCACCTTCTTCTTCCACAATGGCTCAGCCAATTGAGGAAGAGAACACTCTGGAGCACCAGCTCTAGCGACTCAATGACCTCTTCCAGAACTTCATGCACTCACCGCAGCATCCCATGATGCGGGATCACTACAATCCTGCTGCAGTGGCTATTAAACCTTGAGTTAGAATCCCGACTAGAGGACCTGATTCTAAACTGAAGCCCAACATGATTCATGCTATTCCTAAATTCCATGGGCTTAATTCTGAAGATCCTTTCCAGCACATCAAATAGTTAAAGCATCTAGCCCAGACTTTTGGGTCAGATGCACAAAATCGGGATATTCTCCTTATGAAGATATTCTCTTTCTCCCTTATAGACAAGGCCGCTCATTGGTATCAAACTTAGACCCGGCCGATCAACAATTGAGAGGAACTTCAATCCGAGTTTCTAAAGAAGTTCTTCGCCATTGGTCGGACCAATGCCTTGCGCCATCAGATTACCCATTTCACACAGCAAATGGGAGAACCTCTTCATGAGGCATGGGATCATTTTCAGGATCTCATGAGGAAGTGCCCCCATCACGGAGTTCCTAAATGGGAACAAGTTCAGTCTTTTTACCAAGGACTCCGTGAGGATATTAGGCTGTTCGTCAATGCAACTTGTGGAGGTAATATCATGGGTCAACATGAGGACACCGTGTGGGAGATTCTCGAAAATATGTGCGAGAACTCCATCAATAATGACTCCATGGGACTATTCGACAGGACGAATACCCACGCAGCGACGAACATTAGGGGAGCACACGAGACGCAGGACCTGTACGCATCAGTCGATCTAGAATTAATGGCTAGTCGATTGGACAAGGTCTCTATCATTGAGAAGAAGGTGGATGAGCTGACTTAGCACTTGCAGCGAGCCACCTCTACGCAGAATTCCTTTACACAATCCCCTTCTACACAGGAGACTGTGCAAAACATTTTCCATCGACCTTCTCTTGGGGTGGACTCAAATCCATCCCCATCTGACTCTAGGACCGGAGGAACCGCCAATCCTTTCTATTCCTATCGGGGGAACCCTATTCCCTCATTCTCTAACTTTTCTGAGGTTCCTCAGACCTGCGAGGACCTCAATGCCATCCAGAATGACCCATTTTCCAATACCTACAATCTTGGATGGAGAAACCATCCCAACCTCCAGTGGGCATGAAATTCCCAAACTCAAAGACCACCCTTTCAGCCCCGTCCACAAGCACCTCATCCTTACCAGCCGCCTCAGCCATGGCCCAACCCTACTTATTCATCCGAGTCAAACCAAGACCAAATGTCCCTCATCCTTCAGACTCTAGCTGACATTCTGAGAACTAATACGGCTATTCAAAAGCAACACAAGGACGAAATCACAGAGGTTCGAAACCAACTGGCCCAGTTGGCGAATTCTCGCCAACCAGGCACACTTCCCTCTCAGCCCCTTCCTAACCCTAATAACGTGCCGACCCAGTGGCGCGTTATGAACCCAAACCCAGGCCATGCACACATGGTTTATCAGGCCCCCTCTTCTCCTTCACCTGACGGGATGGAGGCCTCAACTTCGTATGCGAGTTATCAGTAGCAACCCATCCTATCAACCCCTAACCAGAACCAGGCAAGACTGAATTCTGTAACCACCCGTAGTGGTAAGGAGACTCAAGATCCACCTTATCCAGACCACTCCAAGCCTGGGACAGTAATCCAAGACGTTCCTCTCCCTATCCCAGATCAAAGACCTGGACCTATCCTAGAGGAACCACCCAAGGTTCCATTTCCTGAGGCCTTGACCAAGGGAAGAAGGACAACAAAACCCGTGGCTCCTGAGGAGGACCTGGTCAAGCTCTTTGAGCAGGTCCAAATAAACATCCCCTTGATGGATGCGATTCGCCATGTATCGGCTTACACACGATTGAAGAATGTGTGTACACCTCAGCGTAAGCCGCGAACCAAGAGTGGGAGTCCAATTGTACTATCAGAGCAAGCTAGCTCTATATTCCTAAGAAGACTCCCACCCAAGGCAAAAGACCCAGGCACTCCCCTAATTTCATGCAAGATCGGTGAAACCCAGTTCGACAGAGCATTACTAGACTTCGGTGCTTCCATAAACTTGATACCCACTACCTTACTTAACCACCTAGAAGAATCTGAGCTGAAACCAACTAAGGTGACACTACAGTTAGTAGATCGATCTATAAAGTCACCAAAAGGGATTCTTGAGGATGTTATTGTAAGGGTACGGGATTTCTATTTCCCTGTAGACTTTATAGTCTCAGATATGGATGCACCCGAAAATCCTAGGGATACATCGATCATTCTAGGGAGACCCTTTTTGGCCACTGCTAGGGCCAACATCAGTTGTGAGGAGGGCCAGATAGAACTGAAATTTGGGAACCAGACTCTCAAAATTGATATCTTTAAGGCCTAACAAGGAATCAATTGCAGTGTCATTGAGCAAATCTGTGATATTAGAGCTTTGGTTGATGAACCACAATTTGAGGATAACCTGATTTTACCTCATCAACCACAAGAGGATTTTAAACCACAATTAGAGGAGTTAAACCCTGATTCAGACAAACCCATAACTCCTACCATTGAACCTCACATTCACCCTGAACCACCCGCTGTTGTTGATAACCCCATCCTCGAACTTAAACCTCTTCCCGACCATTTGAAATATATCTTCTTGGGTTCTAATCAGACTTTTCCTGTGATTATAAATTCCAAGCTCACTCCTAATCAGGAATCCCGTCTGATTGCTGTTCTCCAACAACATCGCAGAGCCATTGGTTGGACTCTCGATGACTTGACTGGAATAAGTCCCTCTTATTGCACCCACCGTATCTATTTTGAAGAGGGCGCACGACCTTCCCGTGAAATGCAGAGACGCTTGAATCCCAATTTGCAGGAGGTCGTGAAAAACATCATTAAGTGGTTAGATGCAGGAATCATCTACCCGATCTCTGACAGTCGCTGGGTGAGCCCAATCCAAGTTGTGCCTAAAAAGGCAGGGCTCACCACCATTACGACTGAAACAGGAGAAGTCATTCCTACCCGAATAGCCAACTCGTGGAGAGTCTGCATAGATTACCAAAGACTCAATTCCTCCACGAAGAAGGATCATTTCCCACTATCTTTCATTGATCAGATTCTCGAGAAATTAGCGGGAAATCGATTCGTCTGCTTTCTTGATGGGTACTCCGGTTATAACCAAGTAGCTATTCATCTAGAGGACCAAGAGAAGACCACATTCACCTGCCCCTTCGGGACATACGCGTTCCAAAGGATGCCGTTCGGTCTCTGCAATGCACCCGCGACTTTTCAGCGGTGCATGCTTGCCATATTCTCAGATATGGTAGGTGATTATCTGGAAGTCTTCATGGATGACTTCTCAGTTTTCGGGGCATCATTTGATGATTGCCTCCAGCACTTGGTTCACATACTCAGGCGTTGCATCGATGTAAATCTGGTTCTTTCCTAGGAAAAGAGCCACTTTATGGTGCCTGAGGGGATCGTCCTAGGTCATCTAATTTCTGAAAAGGGCATCCAAGTGGATCGAGCTAAGGTTGATCTAATTTCTCGACTTCCTATGCCAAGCTCGATCAGGGACATCCGTTCTTTTGTGGGGCACGTCAGTTTTTACTGTCGTTTCATTCCTGATTTCTCGAAAATCGCACGCCCCTTCACTACTCTTCTCTCCAAGGATGTACCCTTTGAGATCTCTAAGGAATGCACTCAAGCCTTTGAGAATCTTCGTGACCGAGTCACCTAGGCTCCGATCCTACAGTCCCCTGATTGGTCTCAACCCTTTGAGATCATGTGTGATGCATCTGATTTCGCTATAGGAGAGGTTCTGGGGCAGAAAGTTGACGGGAAACCTATGGTCATCTACTACTCCAGCAAGACACTTGACGAGGCTCAGCGTAATTATACAGTTACGGAGAAATAGCTGCTAGCCGTAGTATTTGCCCTTGAAAAATTCTGATCCTATCTCCTGGGTTCCCACGTCATCATTTACTTGGATCACACGGCTGTGAGGCATCTCCTTGCTAAGAAGCATGCAAAGCCTCGATTAATCTGATGGATCTTGCTGTTGCAAGAATTCGACCTCGAGATTCGCGACAAGGCGGGAAAACAGAATGTGGTAGCTGACCACTTGTCTCGCCTTCCTTCTGAAATCATCAACCCTTCTGGACCGGAGCATTTTCCTGATGAGCACCTACTGACTATTGGTACTAGGCTTCCATGGTTTGCTGATATAGTGAACTACTTGGCATCTCATCAGATCCCATCTGATTGGCTGAAGGCCAAAAAAGATAAATTGCGTTCTGATGCCAAGTAATACATCTGGGAAGACCCGTACCTCTTCCGCATAGGTGCTGACCAAATCATCCGGCGATGTGTCCCGAAGGGTGAAATCATTAATATTCTCTCCTTCTGCCATGACCAGGCATGTGGTGGCCACTTCTCTGGGCACAAAACCGCATCTAAAATCCTCCAGTGTGGCTTTTACTGGTTCACCATCTTCAAAGACGCATAAAATCACTGCAAGGCATGTAGTCGTTGCCAAACTTTGGGCAATATGAGCCATCGCGACATGATGCCTTTGCAGCCGATTCTCGTATGCGAAATCTTCGACATTTGAGGGATTGATTTTATGGGCCCCTTCCCTGTTTCGGATAGCTTCAAGTACATTCTGCTGGCTGTGGACTACGTGTCCAAATGGATCGAAGCCATTCCGACCCGAACCTGTGATCACAAAATCGTTATCAATTTCATTCATCAGAATATCTTCTCACGGTTCGGGATTCCTCGTGCAATCATTTCTGATGGAGGGACCTATTTCACGAATGCTCAGTTCAGGTCACTGATGACCAAATACGGGGTGTCTCACCGAATCTCTACTCCTTACCACCCCCAGACTAATGGTCTAGCTGTGCTTTCTAATCGGGAGATCAAGAAAATCCTGCAGGTCACTGTTCGACCTGACAGGAAAGACTGGTCGTCCCGACTTCCAGAAGCTTTGTGGGCTTATAGGATCACCCACAAGACCTAATTAGGCATGTCTCCTTTTAGACTGGTGTACGGGAAGGCATGTCACCTTCCCGTCAAACTGGAGCACAAAGCCTATTGGGCAGTACGAAGTTACAATTTAGATCTTTCTAAGGCTGGAACCCACAAAAAGCTTCAGATAAGAGAGATCGATGAAGTACGCCTCGATGCGTACGAGAACTTGCGAATCTACAAAGAGCATGTTAAAGCCTTCCATGACAAGCACATATCTAGAAAGACCTTTCATCCTAGTCATAAGGTCCTACTCTTCGATGCCCGACTCAAACTCTTCCTTGGGAAACTGCGATCTAAGTGGGTCGGACCTTATCTTGTCCGACAAGTTTTTGGAAATGGAGCCGTCAAAATCAGTCCGCTCAGCCATGATTCCGAACCTTTCATCGTAAACGGCCAGAGACTCAAATCGTTCATCAATGTAACCTCTACAGATTTGGCTGAGTCATCATTTATCCTCCATTTTCCCAGAGCATATTGCGCCCAGCCGATGGCGTAAAACTCAGCGCTCAATGGGAGGCAGCCTGTCATTCTCTTTTGAAAAACCTGAAACCTTTTCTGATACCACTTTTGCACTTAAGGTTCATCCTTTAGGACAACCGACTCTACCTCAAGTGCTTGCATCTGAGATTAGAAATCGTCCGTAACAGCCACCCTGACCCATCCACTCACCAAAACACCTGTACTAATGTATGAACTAATCCAAATAAAAACCCTCCTAATTTACAATGAGGACATTGAAAATATTAGGCATGGGGGGTATGAAAGTGCAAAGAAAAGGTTTCAAACAAAGAAATTCACATATACCAAAAATACCACAAAAAAAAAATGAGAGGAGGAAAGAAATTTTTGTGGAGAAAAAGAACAAAATGACAAAAATGAGCACAAAATGAAAGAAAAGAGATAGTTATTAGTAAGAAGTTAAGGAATTAACCCAAGTTCTAGACCACATTCAGAAAAAGAAATGGAAAGTGTACAGTAAGATTAGTAAGAACGCAAACCTTAGGCATTCTTGGATAGACTCGTAGTACTCATTAAGATTTAGATATTCCTCAAGAGGTTGAGGAAAATGAAAAGCTTAAGTATTAGGTCCAAGGCTTAGGGAGTATTTGGCCTCGTTAACTAATTTTTGGTTTGCGGGACTTAGTAACCTAAGCACCCAAAAAATTGACACACACAGTCTGGTTCAGTAAGCATAACTATCAAAATCACGCAGAAGCGTTGAATAATTTCTGAAAATGTCACGTGGAGTAGGAGCAGCCGATCAACACAAGTTGATTTAGACGAGTTCCCAGCGCGGAGTGGTGGGAAAATCCCCTCGAAGATGCGTCAAAAAATATCATCTCCTCGGTGCTTGTCTCTTAGGATATTTACATATCCTACTGGGGGCATGTAAGCACTCTGCTAGTTCAGATTCCATGGATGGCATTATCACGAAGTGTCAATTGCCAGGGTCTGAATTCGACCACGGAACACCATGGACGGGATTATCTCGAAATCTCGAAAGCCAGGGTTCTGGGGGTTACCATGGACGGTGCTATCTCGAAGCATCGACTGCCAGGGACCCTTGAGGATTGATGATGGGGACAAGGAATCTGATACATATCGTGTTGAGAAGCCAATCCTAAGCTAGAATTAAAAAGAAAAAGAGAGAGAAAGCTCTCCAAACAAATAAATCTTCTACCTCTCTCTCTTACAAAAATGCACTGCAAACTGAACCAAGGCTAAAATTATCTCAAGCACGGGTGCTTTAACCACGAAGTCCCATAAACCTTAGGATAGTTCCTGTGGGCCTTAAAAACCTTTACTAAGAACTGAGGCTAGAAGCTAGACAGATCTGGATCTTGGTTGATACTAGAGTACCTTTTAGGCATATGGTTGGCATTCTGACCTAATCAAGGTTACAAAAGAGAAAGCACGTATCTAAACTCAATAAGAAATTCATGGTCTAGAACAAGGGTTGAAACCTTAAAATTTTGCAAAGGGACTAGCAAAAGCTAGGCATGGGGGTATGATGAGAGCCTCATCATGAACCCTAACTAGCACAATTTAATCTAAATAAGTGTGAATAAGCTCCTACAAAACCTAAAGAGAAGCTTAACTCAGAGAATTCTGAATTAAAGAATAAGACAAATCATAAGGGGTAAAACTATAATTTTACCAATGCAGTGCGCAAAAAGGGTAATTAAGGGTCTAAACACAGGTCAAATAAGCTTAATAAGAAAGTAAGTGGGATGATCTGATCTGAAAAGGGTTATAGCAACTTTTGGGAATTAAATGACATCCTATAACCCTAAAAAAATCTGCTTTAATTCACAAGGTTCGAGGTAGGATAAAAATCAACTAAATCCTCTGAAAATCATAGAAAAATATTCCCTAGGATCTAGAACCTTCAATTTGGCCTTTCCAACCTATTTTGACCTAAATTGAGAACCATGCCCAATTTATCACTTAATTTAGGTTTTTAAGCAAATTGACCGGTCAAATATAGTTAAACCTAAAATCAAATTCCACCATTAAAATCCTTAGGTTCAAATTAGGCTGGTATAAAAATTTGGGCTTAAGAAAAGACCATCTTGACCGACTTTACAAATTGGTCCTCCTGAATTACTTTTTGACCATTATCTTTTGAAACCCTTTCAATTAGACCCCTATCTTTCTCGTCGTTCTTTGCAGAACGGTCCTCCCTGCCATTTTTGCGCAGCGCCATACCTCTGGCGACCTTGCGCGGAGGATGGCACCGCACAGGGCATGGCAGCCGTTCTCAGGAACGAACGGGAGGTTCCCTACGTCGTCCTCTGTCACAGGGACCTGCCCCTACCACCTGCGGCTGCCCATGCCTCTCGTGCGAACGCACGAAAGGCATGGGTGTCCATTTCCGGTCATACTCCAGCGTGACCTCCACGCCGATTCCTCGCGCTTCTCCCCTCGCCAACGCCCTTATAAGGAGAGGCAGGGTCTGCCGTCTCCTTCAAGCTAGTTCTGGCCGAGAAACTCCCCCTCCTTCATCTCCTCTCTCTCCAGTCAAAGTGCCCTAAGCTTCCGGCAGCCCTTTCCTCCTTCCGTCGCTCTGCTACCATACCTGCAGCAGAGCCCACTCTGCTTCGTCTTCCCACACCAGGCCGCACCAGCTGGAGTCCTCAGATCTCCTCCTCGTCGTCGATAACCCCCTCCTGGGCACCTTCATCCTCAACGTCGGCAGGTACGCGCCGAGTGCTACCTCCCTCCCTCTTCGTCAATTAGACAGGTAGGAACCTTCCTCCCTCTCTCCCTGTTATTTCCCCCTTCCTAAATTTCACTTTTAACCCCCCGACCATCACCGTCCATCGCGGAGATCACCCCACTCCTACAAACCCTTCCACCCCTCGCCGACAAGCTCAAAAGCTCCACCATCACTCCCTGATCAGTTTCCCTATCTCCATTGACCGCCAGCACCTCTCCAGACCACCTCCCGAACACACCTATTCGCAAGCACGCAGAGTGCCCTAGGCGCATGGCCGCAGGCACTCTCGCATCTCGCTGACCCCCGCACCACCTTCGCCGTCCTCTGGCGAAGCTCCCTACATTGTCTGATGTGGCCGTGAGGCTGTCTTCGTGATTTCAGGTCTCCACCTTTTCGCCGCCATTGACAGCAGGTTGGAACTGCTTTACGAACCAGCTCCAGACTTCTTCGGCCCCAGGCGCAGGTTCCAGGTGACGCGGAAAGGCATCATGCTCGCGCCTAGGTTCGCAATTGGGGACGAGGGCCTCTTCCGCTGCCCCAATTAGCGGAGCTTCCTCCCGCGGGCGCCTGAAATCAGAGGTGGGACTTTAGTCCCACCTCATAAGTGTGTGGCCTCTCGCCCACACTTAAATTGATTTTGTGCTTTCGGCTTATCGCCTCCGAAAGCACATGGGGTGAGGTCCCTCACCTATTCACTCGCCTCATCCGCGGCACTGCCCACGCAGATCTGGTGATCCGACCCGACACTCCTGTGCACTCCTCGCGCACCACCCACGCCGGTGCGCCTGGACCCGGGCGCGCAACCTGACCCAATTACCCGGCTCTAGGAGAGCTTTCCAAAGAGAGATCCAGAGAGAGAGACGCGGGGAAGGGGTAGGGGTAGGTTTTGCGCTGACATTTGCGTGCATGCGTAGGAAAGAAGAAGGAAGAAGCAAGCAAGGAAGAAGAAAGGCAGGAAAGGAGATGAAGGAAAAGAAGAGGAGCCGCACTGTAGCAGCTGCGCAGTTAAGCCGTCTGAGCGCTGAATCAGACGTCGGAGGGTCAGCAGCCAGAGCAGAGAAGAACCGCAGCTGTTGAAGAAGAAGACAGGAAGAAGAGAAAGAAAGAAGAGGAAGGGCCAGAGCAGAAGAAAAGAAGGAAAAAGAAGAAGAAAGGAGAGAAGAAAATCAGAGAAAGACTTAGCAGCTAAAGAAGAAAAGAGAAGGCAGAAGCCTCTGCAGCCGCACCACTACAATGCATATAACACATCAACGACAAGAAAGTCGTCACCACCTCTCCCCAAAGTGAATCTGGTAAGGAAAGAATGATCGATCATACTCCTTACCATGTCTTTAAGCGTCCTGTTTCATCTCTCAGCCGCACCATTCATGGTGGGCGAGCCCGGCATGGTGTATTGAGGGACAATATCGCATTCCTCTAGGAACCTGGCAAACCGTCCTGGATGATGTTCACCTGATCTATCATATCTACCATAGTATTCACCACCACGGTCAGATTTGACAAATTTAATCCTTCTGTTGAGTTGATTCTCAACTTCGACTTTATAACTCTTGAACATGCCTAGTGTTACGAACCGTGCTTCCAAACGTCTTTTAAGACGTCTAGGAGGTGGCCCATACGTCGTACCAGACATCTGGTATCACTTCCAGATGTCTGGGATTCATTTTCTGCAGCACGCACCGTTGCGCCTGCGCGCCTGCGCGCGCAGACCTGCTCCTCCTCTTCTTTTTCCCTCTCCTCCTGCGGGCGCAGACTGCGCCCCTCTCTCTTGCTCTCTCTCCCCGCACGACTTTAAAAAGCCACGCCCTCTCCCTCACTCTCATCACCTCCACTCCTCCTTCCTCTTCTTCCAGCGAGTGCGAGTGCGAGCGCGAGCGAGCGGGGCGGCGACAGCCGCGGTGAGTGCGGGAGGAGGTGCTGCGCGAGAAGAGGAGGCGCTCGGCCGTGAGGGTGAACTTGCCGGGGCTGCTAGGGCCGGCCGGCGGGGGGAGCAGCAGACGCGGGGTGGCGCGGGAGGCCTGCTGCAGCTCGAGGCAGTACTCAGGTGGGAGAGACCGAGTTCAGTCACTGAGATTCGTAGTTTCTTGGGACTGGTAGGTTACTATAGACGTTTCATCAGAGGTTTTTCACAGATCGCGCGTCCTATGACACAGTTGACTCGGAAGGACGTGCCCTTCGCTTGGACAGAAGCTTGTGAGGCGTGTTTTCTGGAGCTGAAGGAGAGGTTGACCTCGACTCCCATGCTCACCATCCCTGACAGTAGTGGCGGGTTCGTTGTCTACACGGACGCCTCCTTGCAAGGGTTAGGAGGTGTGCTCATGCAGAGGGGTCACGTTGTCGCTTACTCTTCGCGGCAACTGAAGCCCCATGAGCATACCTACCCTACCCACGACCTGGAGTTGGCAGCTGTCGTCTTCGCGCTGAAGACCTGGAGGCACTACTTGTACGGTGAGACCTTCGAGATTTTCACAGATCACAAGAGCCTCAGATACATTTTTGATCAGAAGGAGCTCAACATGAGACAGAGACGTTGGTTGGTGCTCCTGAAGGACTACGACTGCAGCATCTCCTACCACCCGGGAAAGGCCAATGTGGTGGCTGACGCCTTTAGCCGTAAGGCGCCTGCACAATTGGCCAGTTTACAGTTACAGAGTTGGAGCCTTATGGAGGAGGTGGGCAGTTGGCGACCTCTAGAGTTACGGGGGTACTTTGGGGCAGTGACTGTGACACGGCAGACTAGGCCAGAGCTGATAGACCGCATCATCACAGGACAGATGGCCAATCCGTACTTGCAGTCCTTGCGCGACAGAGTACTGTCGGGAGACCCAGGGGACTTCTCTTTCACAGACCAGGTGCTACGCCTGAGGGGACGGTTGTGCGTTCCCAGGGATGAGGAGCTGTTGAGAGAGCTCCTGACTGAGGCACACGGTTCCAGATTCACCATACATCCCGGAAACACGAAGATGTACCACTACTTGAGACGCGAGTTTTGGTGGAGGGGGATGAAGCGGGATGTGGGTGAATTAGTGCAGCAGTGCTTAGTGTGCAAGCAGGTGAAAGCCGAGCATCAGAGGCCTGCAGGGCCGCTACAGCCGCTTCCAGTGCCAGAGTGGAAGTGGGAGAGCATCACCATGGACTTGGTGGTGGGCTTACCTGTTACCCTGCGAGGACACGACGCTATCTGGGTAATTGTGGATAGACTGACGAAGACGGCACGATTCTTGTCGATCCGAGTCACTTTGGGACCAGCACAGTTGGCAGAGAGGTATGTCCGCGACGTGGTACGACTACACGGAGTTCCGCGGGAGATCGTATCCGACCGGGATACCCGCTTTACGTCCCAGTTTTGGGTTGAGTTTCAGCAGGCCCTGGGGACGCGGTTGAGGTTTAGTACAGCTTACCACCCCCAGACGGACGGACAGTCTGAGCGCACGATACAGACACTTGAGGACCTTTTGCGTGCCTGTGTACTAGACTGGAGGGGCTCTAGGGAGGAGCACCTGCCCCTAGCGAAGTTTGCATACAACAACAGTTATCACTCGAGTATCGGCATGGCTCCCTACGAGGCTCTGTACGGACGGAGGTGTACGGCACCCTTGAGTTGGGTTGAGGTGGGGACCAAGTGGGAGGTTGGCCCTAGGTTGATCCGGCAGAGTCAGGAGGTGGTCGAGCAGATCCACAGGCGACTCCGCACTGTCAGAAGTAGACAGAAGAGCTACGTGGATCGGAGACGCAGAGAGGTGCAGTTTGAGGTTGGGGACCACGTCTTTCTTCGTGTTTCGCCCATGAAGGGCCTGCAGCGGTTTGGGGTGAGAGGGAAGCTCGCGCCGAGGTTTGTGGGGCCCTTTGAGGTCCTGGAGCGGGTTGGACCCGTTGCTTACAGGCTTGCCCTCCCTCCCCAGCTTTCTAGTGTGCATGACGTGTTCCACGTGTCCAACCTCAGGAAGTACGTAGTCGATCCCAGTCACGTACTGAGTCACGAGAGCGTCGAGGTGGGCGACGACCTGACCTACCTCGAGCGGCTGGTGCAGATTCTAGACCGAGCCGTCCGCAGTTTGAGACGAAAGCAAGTACTCCTGGTAAAGGTTTTGTGGAGGAGCCAGCGGTACGAGGAGGCAACCTGGGAGCCTGAGGCGGCAATGCGGGAGCGGTACCCGGAACTCTTCGCGGGTACGTCTTTTCGGACTGGCTTCGGTCCTCTTTGAGTTTGTTATGGTATTTGACGTTTTCCCGCACCCTAGTTAGCGCAAGTTTTGGGGATGAAACTTCCTTTGAGTTTGTTATATTATTACGAACCGTGCTTTCAAACGTCTTTTAAGACATCTGGGAGGTGGCCCAGACGTCGTACCAGACGTCTGGTATCACTTCCAGACGTCTGGGATTCATTTTCTGCGGCACGCACTGTTGCGCCTGCGCGTGCAGACCTGCTCCGCCTCTTCTTTTTCCCTCTCCTCCTGCGAGCGCAGACTGCGCCCCTCTCTCTCGCTCTCTCTCCCCGGGCGGCTTTAAAAAGCCACGCCCTCTCCCTCACTCTCATCACCTCCGCTCCTCCTTCCTCTTCTTCCAGCGAGTGCAAGTGCGAGCGTGAGCGAGCGGGGCGGCGTCCGCCGCGGTGAGTGCGGGAGGAGGTGCTGCGCTAGAAGAGGAGGCGCTCGGCCGTGAGGGCGTGCTTGCCGAGGCTGCTAGGGCCGACCGGCGGGGGGAGCAGCAGACGCGGGGTGGCGCGGGAGGCCTGCTGCAGCTCGAGCAGCAGGCGGAGGACTCGCGGTGCGGCCGTACGTCGCGAGCGGAGGGCGAGTGGCGCCCTGATTTTGAAAATTTTTCCAGAATCAGACGTCTAGGCTTCCAACCAGATGACGGGGAAGACGTCCGGAGGACTGTCCAGACATCTGAAAGGTGAGTTATTTTCGTACCTTCTTCCTTTCCTACGACTGTCCATACTGAGAGAGAGAAATGGGTACGCGCAGGTTCGGGGATTCGCATCCAACGCTAATCAGACGTCTGGCTGCAGTGCCAGACGACTAGAACGACTTCTAGACGTCTGGGGTGACCATCGGACGTCTGGAAACTAGGCCAGACGCCCCCGCAGGCTTCTGGACGTCTGAGAGACCACGCAGAGCAAGGTAACCCCTGATCCACTTTTTAAGACGTCTGGAATAAGTTCCAGACGTCTGATTTTGCACTGTTCCGTCATTTTCGACCCGTTTGGGGCCCGTTCGGGTTCCGTTTTCCGCATTTCGAGTTGCGTTCTTTTCGGAATTAAATCCTCTACCTGTCTACAGTAGCTATATACTATTTTGAGAAACTCCCTGTGTTTGATCCTTGTGATAGGACCCCGTTCCATTGCAGTCTCGGGGTTTGCGGAGGCACGCGGGATTTCCGACCACGCCTCCAGTACTCCTGTTGTAACCGGTAGAGTGGCTTTTAAGTTTATTGGTACAATCTGTTAAATTATGGAACCATAAATAGCACCTAGGACATTGCATGAATCCTAGGAATGAGAAACTAGAATGAATGGTAGATCCTAGGATGTTGCATGAATCCTAGGGCTGGAAAACTAGATTGTATGATAGATCCTAGGGTATGGCATGAATCCTAGGATGGGAAAAACTAGTGGAATATATGAATACTGCAGTCTTGGAAAATGTGGAAAGGAAATAATAGCTGCCTATGAATTGAATTAACAGCTGCCTGTTATGAATAAATAAACGTGATTGAGAATATGGATTGTAAGAACGTGAAACTGGAAAGTGAAACCTGGATGTTCTGAGTTAAAAGAGCTGGAACCCTACGGGGAATTAGGAGTAGAACTCCTGGAGAGTGAATGGAATAGAATTGGGGAAGTGAGCTGGCCCTTGAGTACGGAGTACCAAGGAGAGCGACTGTCCCCCTGTTTAGTGCAGAGCGGAGCCAGCCGCCCCAGGGACCCGGGGTTAGGACTGGCCACTCTGTACCGACTTGCTGGCCCTCGTGTACGTAGTACCGAGGAGAGCTACTAGTGTAGGGAGGTACTAGCTACCCCACGAGCCCCGAGGTTCTGCTAGCCTCCTACACCGACTTGTTAGGCCCACTGGGGCAAACCAGGGTAGTCAGGCGAGGGTGCGCGGACTGTGGAGGGGCAAGGCCCTTGTTTGGTTACTGTGGAGGGGTTGGACCCCTGTTACTGAGAGGGCTCTGCCCTGTACTGGTTCCGTGCTGTGCTTTGGGCGCACCCATTAACGGAAACGACTGACCGTGTGCCAGTGCGGGTTAGCTACCCGTGCGTTTACCGCGCGTGCCGTAGTCACCGTTACGTCTGTCAGTGACCTTGGGGTGGTTGACTAAGAGTAGGATCACCACGGGGGACTCTCCCGGCCAGGAGAGCACCACGTGCTACTTCTACTGTTCGGAAAAGACTGCACTCAAGATCGTTCCCACGAGGAACATTCGAGATCAAGTGAAGGATCTGAGAAATAGATAAATTGTGAAACAATAGAAAGATGTAAATAAAGGAAGAAAGAAAATTAAAACAGCTACTGTACACTTTACTGTTTCTTTAGTTTAGCTGCCACTCTACTCAGCGTTTTGCTGACGTGTTACACTCGTTACCTTTTAGGACCAGGTGTTGAGCAGCCAGGGTCAGCGGCTGTAGTGGACGCTGGGCCGAGTAGGGTCCAGTAGAGTTACCACTATTCTCTTGTACCTCTTTTTGGTTCCACTGTAGTGAGTAGTTCGTGTTTCCGCTGTACTTTTCTTTACCTGCAGTTCATATTATGTTATGAATGTTGTTCTACTGTTGTGGTGGTACATACTGTAGTGGTTTCTTTCCTTACTGCTGTATTTTCTTACTGTTAGTTATATTCATGTTGAATGTGGCTTATTTTACTGCTCTTTGGTTACTTCCTCGTTGGACGACCAGGTCTTGGGGTTTAGTCGAGTCGGTTCGGTTCTCGTGTCTCGTAGGGACTCGGGAATCGAGTCGTTACATCTAGTGACTGTGCCTTTTCATGAATTAGGTAGATGAAGCCATATCTTGAGTGATCATCTATGAATGTGATAAAATACTGATGGCCATTCCATGTAGGCGTAGAAAATGGTCCACAGATGTCCGTATGACTCACATCTAAGACACCATTTGGCCTATTAGCTTCAAACTTTCTATTATTGGTTTGCTTCCCCTTAATACATTCTATACATTGATCAAAATCAGAAAAATTTAAGGGGTCGAAAATTTCATTTGACACAAGTCTCTCCATTCTCCTTCTAGAGATATGACCTAATCTCTTGTGCCATAATAAAGTGCAGTTGTCATCTACATATTTTCTTTTCACACCACGTGTACAGGAAAGAGAAGTTTCTTGAAATGAAGCAACAGTATCCAAACAATATAGATTATCAATGGCTGAAAGAAAACCAGAACCAACCAATCTTGAATCAAAGAAAATATTCACTTTTCCATCTCCAAAATTACAAAAATAGTTTAGTCTATCAAGAATATAAACGGAAACTAAATTGCATCTGAAAGATGGTACAACAAAAGTATTTTCCAAATCCAAGTACATTCCAGTTTTCATTAATAATCTAAAAGTTCTTATTGCTTCTACTGTATCTAGCATCCTATCTCCCACATAGATGAACTGCTCAGCCTCATTTGGTTTTCTGTAGTTCAGGCAGCCCTGTAAAGACACACTAATGTGAGCAGTGTCCCCTGAATCCATCCACCAAGTATGACTTGGTACTGAAACCAAATTACTCTCTGTACAAACCAAACTGAGAGCCGTATCTTTCTTAGCACACCAGGCATGGTAGTTGGTAAAGTGCTTCTTTTGGTGCCCCTCAGCTCCACAGAAGAAGCATCCTGACTTGGAAGACTCTAAAACCTTCCCCTTCTGCTTCTTCTGTGAAGCTGTATCTGTAGCTTCTATAGTCCTTTTCTTTCCCTTGACTTTGTTATTAGAGGAAGTGGCAATGTGAGCACTCTCTGTCCCATCATGCTTCATTCTCTCTCCCTCTTGCACACAGTGCGAGGTGAGCTCATTCAGAGACCAAGTCTCTTTCTGGCAGTTGTAGCTCACCTTGAACTGGTTGAAGGAAGGTGGAAGAGAGATCAAAACCAAATGTACTAACAAGTCCTCTGAGAGGTCAAGTTTGAGTGCTTTCAACTTAGAAGCTATATGGGACACCTCCATAATATACTCACGTATATTACCCTTCCCCTTATACTTCTTTGAGATGAGGCTTGCCAAGAGTGTACCAATTTCAGCCTTCTCATTCTTGGCAAACTGCTTCTCAACATCGGCAAGAAAATCTTTATCTATACCAATGCCATCTGACATTGTGCCCCTGAAAGCCTTGGGTATGGCCTTCTTCATTATCATCATTGATATCCGATTAGACCTCTCCCATCTTTCCTTCTCCTTTTGTTCAGAAGTACTCGTGTCTACAAGAATGGGAGAGGGTTCCTTAATCGCCAAATCTAAGTCCATAACCCCGAGGACAATCAATAAATTTTCCTTCCAGGACTAAAAGTTCGAGCCACTTAGCATGGGTATGAAATTTAAGGTGGAAGTAATGTTTGCAGAAGACATTGCTGAAAAATAAATGTAGATAAACACAGAATTAGCTCCTTTAAAACATAATGCGTCTAATTAATTCATTAATCCCATCACATGTCTTAGTTAACTCCATCAAGGGTCTCATCTTTTGACGAGAGGTTGACTTGTAATTAAAGACATGGTGTGGTATGAAATGATTGTTGATTCAAATCCAAGTTAGTCATAAACCTTCCTTTGGGCCGATTCAATGACTACCTAGAAATCCTAACAGTCAACACATCATTACTCTCACGCAAATGAGTGAAAGTAGATCGAGTATGCACTTTTTTTTGGGCCAGTGCACACCCACCTATTAACACCCATTCATCCTTTTACTGTTCTTGGATAAACTCAGTATTCACAGGAGAGCTCACTTTGGCGAGGTGTTGCTTCAACTGGGTTACCCTAGAATAGTGTACTTTATTAATTAGACTGAACTTAATTTCACTAAGCAGAGATTGGGTTGGCTCTGATATGACTTGTTGGCGTTAATTCCTAAAACCCTTAGGGGCTTAACTGAAATTAGCCCACCTCTGACTTAGGATGGACCATTACAATATCATGTCTCAGTTGGACTTCATACTAACTGGGTACCGGTATTGGTAGACCAGTATCGGTACCCATGATTTACTGTAATGGGTTTCATATTCAATAAGTATCAGTACTGATGCTAAGTACCGGTACCTATGAGTTACTGTTTGGAACTCAAGTCCAAATGAGTATTCTTCCAGTACTCACCATGTACCGGTACTCATGAGGAGTACCAATACTTGTTGAGTACTGGTAATACCACCTATAGTCTACCAGTACCGGTACTTGTGATGAGTACCGGTACTTGTAAGCTACAGGTCCTGTTGACTTGAAGTCCAGGGCCTGACCTGGAACTTACTTGTACCGGTACTCATGATGAGTATCAATACATGTAAGTACCAGTTTTGGACATAAGATGTCCTGGAGTCAATCTAGAGCTAGTAGTACTGATACTCATGAAGAGTACCAATACAAGAAGCCACAGTTCACTTTACTATGCATAAACAGTATGCTGCCTGTACCGGTACTCATCATGAGTACCGGTACTAGTGATGGTTACTGATAAATGCCAGTTTATCATCATTCTTATGCATTAAAACAAACCTAACTCTTAGGATTTTACTTCGCAAATGGGTTTTTGGGTTGCATTTAGGTATAAATTAGGTTAGGCATGCATTTTACTTTTTAATTATCTTTTTGATATGTTTTTGTGAGTGCTAGGGATAAATAGATTGTCAGATCCCTAGAACCCTAGCACTCGGGAAGGCAATTGGTGAAGGAGAAGCCCAAACCAGCTGGAACTCAGCTTTATCCAGCTCACCATAGCTGGAATCCAACTCACTTCAGCTAGGGTTAGCTCATCCCATCTCCATTCAGCTCATCTTAGCTAAATGGCAGCTCAAGAGAGCTCATCCTAGCTCACCTTAGCTTAAGTTAGCTCAGATCTAACTTAACTTAGCTGAGTCTAGCTCATTTTAGCTGCCATCAGTTCACCGGGAGCTCTAGCTAGCTCAACTGAGTTGACTGGAGTTCATCTCAGCTCAAGACCAACTACATCTAGCTCCACTCAACTCCAGCTAGCTGAAGATGACTTCATTTTAGCTCAGGAAGCTCAAGTCCAGCTCCCAGGGACTTAGCTTAGCTTAACTTAGTTGAGCTAAGCTACCTTAGCTACCTAACTAGCTAGATCATCCCCGGGAGCACCAAACCCAGCTCACCTCAGCTTCTTTTAGCAGAAGCCAGCTTACTTTAGCTTGGCTTAGTAGCTAGCAAAGAACTAGCAAGCTAAGCCAGCTAAAGTAGCTCCATGCCATCCTCTTCAGCAGCTGCTAGCTTCAGTTCAGATCCAAACTTCTTTCCAACTCCTCTCCTCAAACCCTAGCTCCCATTGCCTCCTCCTCTACTCCATTACTAGCTAAGCTAGCTTAGTTAGCTAGGCTCCAGCTCCCTTGGCATTTACCACCTTAAAACCCCACCTAACCAACTCCACCAACCAACTCCACCTAAGCTCCACATAAGCTAACCCTACTTCCACCTCACCTTGGTGCCAACCTAGCCTACCCACTACCTCCAAAAGCCACCAAAAAGTGGCGCCAAAAACACCTATAACTACCCTTGTTTTGGTGCCAGAAACTCCTTCCAAAAATACCTACATCTCATCCCTACACTTACCCTTTGAACCACATCTAGCCATCCACCTAACCCCCTTCTAAAAGCCTTCATGGTGGCGCCAAAAAGTGATCGCGTTTTTGCATGGTTTGTAAAAGCAATGTTTTAAGTCGCTGCAACGCACAAAAACAGATTCACTTTTAAAATTTGTAAACCTAGATGGGAAAGTATCTAGGGTCATCCAAGGAGGCAATTGTTGCAATTATAAATCTCTTAGTTGAAAATGGAAATCAACTTTCTTTTTATATTTTTTTATATATGATTTTTGTTTGATTTTGCAATAATGGCAAAAACGCGAAGTAGATAGTGAGAAAGAGACTAACACCTAATTCACTACACTAACACTATGGTGACAATTAACTCCTCTCTCTAAGCTCACCCTAGGCACGTGGAGGCCTAGGGTAATTAGAGAAAGGGGGTGAAAAAGGTGCTAGAAAAACAAGAAAACAATCATGCAAGAGAATGGCAACTTTTGTAATTAGGAAAAGAAAATGTTTTATAAAAACCCTAATAGAAGAATGCTTTTCCTACAAAATATCATGGTACAAAATTAAAAACACTAGTTATCCTGATGATGTTGGTGAAGAAGAGAGTGGCTCCTAAGCTTGAAAAGAGCTCTCCAACTCCTTCCTTGCTATGTTCCTTCAAAATGATGTCCTCCAAGGCAAGCCCACAAGGGGGGGGGGGGGGGGGGGGGGGGGGGGGGCATGCACTTGCTCCTCAAAGGGTGGGCATGTACCACCTTTCTCCTCCTATGCCTAGCCATCCTCCAAGTTGTAGAAGTCCTCATCCTTGGCGTGGCATAAGGGAGAAGAAAGAAGGGGAAGAAGGCACCAAGGGGGCGGGTAGGATGCCCCCTTAATCTTCTTCTCTTCTTCTTCCTTGGCCTTGAATTATGGTGGGTATATGGTAGACTAAAGTAAAATGGAGGATGATTTTTTTGGTGGTAGGTGATGGGTTTTTATAGAGGTGGAAGGTGGTGGTTGGCGTGGAGATGAAGTGTAGGGCTGGGATGGCTTTTAGGAGGTGGTTAGGTGATCTTATGGTGGAGGATGGTTGGCGCCAAGTGGGGGGATGTGAAGGTGGTGGTTATAGTGGTGGAGAGGCACCTAAAAGTGGCGCCAACCATGGAGAGGTGCCTTGGTTTTGGCACCACCATAAAGGCTTCTAGAAGGGGGGGTTAGGTGGATGGCTAGATGTGGTTCAAAGGGTAGGTGTAGGGATGAGATGTAGGGATTTTTGGAGGGAGTTTTTGGCACCAAAACAAGGGTAGTTATAGGTGTTTTTGGCGCCACTTTTTGGTGGCTTTTGGAGGTAGTGGGTAGGCTAGGTTGGTGCCAAAGTGAGGTGGAAGTAGGGCTAGCTTATGTGGAGCTTAGGTGGAGTTGGTTAGGTGGGGTTTTAAGGTGGTAAATGCCAAGGGAGCTGGAGCCTAGCTAAGCTAAGCTAGCTTAGCTAGTAATGGAGTAGAGGAGGAGGCAATGGGAGCTAGGGTTTGAGGAGAGGAGCTGGATAGAAGAAGTTTAGAGCTGAACTGGAGCTGGCAGCTGCTGAAGAGGGTGGTATGGAGCTACTTTAGCTGGCTTAGCTTGCTAGTTCTTTGCTAGCTTCTAAGCAAGCTAAAGTAAGCTAGCTTCATCTAAAAGGAGCTGAGGTGAGTTGGGTTTAGTGCTCGTGAGGATGATCTAGCTAGTTAGGTAGCTAAGGTAGCTTAGCTCAACTAAGTTGAGCTAAGCTAAGTCCCCGGGAGCTGGACTTGAGCTTCCTAAGCTAAGATGAAGTCATCTTCAGCTAGCTGGAGTTGAGTGGAGCTGGATGTAGCTAGTCCTGAGTTGAGGTGAATTCTAGTCAACTCAGCTGAGCTAGCTAAAGCTCCTGGTGAACTGATGGGAGCTGAAATGAGCTAGACTCAGCTAAGTTAAGCTAGATCTGAGCTAACTTGAGCTAAGGTGAGCTAGGATGAGCTCTCTTGAGCTTCCATTTAGTTGAGATGAGCTGAGTGGAGTTGGGATGAGCTAACCCTAGCTTAAGTGAGCTGAATTCCAGCTATGGTGAGCTGGATAAAGCTGAGTTCCAGCTGGTTTGGGCTTCTCCTTCACCAATTGCCTTCTTGAGTGCTAGGGTTCTAGGGATCTGACAATCTGTTTATCTCTAGCACTCACAAAAACATATCAAAAAGACAATAAAAAAGTAAAGTGCATGCCTAACCTAATTTATACCTAAATGCAACCCAAAAACCCATTCGTGAAGTAAAATCCTAAGAGTTAGATTTGTTTTAATGCATAAGAATGATGATAAACTGGTGTTTTTCACACATCCATGCTTATCTTTTTCTACTCTCTTAGCAAAACTTTAATTTCTACAAAATGAAAATTTAGGGAAATCTAATTTTTTCGACTTTTGAGGAGAAAGAGATTACGGGACATAGGTTGATCCAAACATACGAGGTACGTGATTTGTTAAAGATAAATATCGGGATTTGTTTTCAGATCCAAAAATTAGACAAAAATGGGATCAATATAACCTCCAAAAAATTCATAGATTAACTCCTTGTTAATTCAGATGACTTGAAATTTTTATTTTTTTAGGATTTTTCTAGCTCTTGAATCTGATTTGCAATTTGCAAAAACCTTTAAAACCTTGTGTCGTGCTTGTGAGAAGCCAACATTTATAAGGGTGTCTTTTTTGTTAAAAAAAAAAACACGATGTGTTTTTTTTCCCATGCTTATTTTTAGCTTAGTCTTCAATAGATGTGTCGAGATCACCATTTCCGTTACCAATCCTCGAGGGGGCTTTGGCACCAATACTTTAAGATAGCACTGTCCATGACACCACCCAGGAGCTCACAACCCCAGAGCACAATGTGGTGCAAAGGGATGCTCCAAATAAACTCAAGCTCTTGCTTCAACACTATAGGTAGAGCACCATCCAGGACACTTGAGCTACAAAAATGTGCTTTAATGCTCTGTCTAAAGATATGTAATATAGATAAAGAGTAGTGCCGAGGCGGTAACATGTTGACATTGTGTCCTTCAAGGAGGCATTTTCCTCCTCAGCGGTTGAAACTCAAACCAATGATTTGCTTTAGACTTTTACTAAGGCCAAACAAGGGGGTTTTTCTAATTTTTAGTTATTTTTAGGTGTTGGCTTGTGTGTGAAATTTGACACATGAAGTTTCGCACGAAATGCAAGTTTTTGAATCAGAAACTAAGCTAGATATTTTCCATATTACAAAAGAGGATCGAGTCACCTGAACTATCATGAGTTCAGGTGAAATTTTTGAGAAGGATATATGATCTAGTCTAAAGGAAGACCCTGGAATTCTAATGATCAAATCCATATCATTATCCTTAGTTTGTTAAAGATAAAATCTCATTGTACTAAAAGTGAGTTTTCAACCTTAATCTCGATTTCAAAATTTTCCTTAAAAAGTTTTTAATATTATATTTGTTGGGTATGCAAGTAGAAAACAAGAAAATGAAAAAAGAAAATTGCATATTTTTAGGTTTTGAAAATCCTAAATTGATCGTCAAAATTTTTAAAATAGTTACAGATTGTATTCTGAGTTTTCTGGAAATTACAAAAGCTAGATCTAAACATGTAGATTACGGAATAACAAAATAAGCTGTTTAAACAGTACTATTTATGCAAAAGAGACTAATAACTCTGCATTCAATGATGATAATTCCACCAACTGGGGTTAGTTTTGGGGATATATGCATACTAATAATATATCATGATGGGCATGAAAGCACTGCATGCATTGCAAATTAAGATTGCTTATAAATCAATATTTAATAGCCATATGTACAAGTGCATGTTGAAATAGGCCTCAGATGAGCAATTGAACCGCATGGATGGATTCAGATCGATGAATGGAGTCCAACGGACTCGAAATCACTTAAATCTGACATCCGAAGCTCCCTCGACCAGCCTAAGAAGTTCTGGCCGTTGATCTGATGATCAACGGCCCTTGCTGTGCCACATGGTGCCCGCACTAGCCCCGCTCCTCTTCATCACATGAAGGGTCGACCATGACAGTTCGATCTTCGATCGGACGGCTGAGGGACCGCGAAGAACGCGACCATTTTGCGAGCATAGCGCGATGGTCTCGCCTCCACTTCACGCACAGAAGGCACGAGTATGAGGCACCCACTGCACCTCATCCATGGAAATCACGCACGGGTCCAAATTAGACCGCCCGATCACCATTGAGCTGTCTCGATAGTGCTACGCGATGCCCCCTCGAGTGTTGATGCCTCTATACGTGCACCAATGCCGATTGACGATGCCTGATCACACACGCATGGTTACGCGCGATTTGGGCCGTCGATCAGGGATCGGACGGCCCATGTTGCGTGCACACGGATCGTGCAGATGAAGAAGAATGCACGCCTTTAAGGACTGACGGGCGAGGGGCTTCACCAACACTTTTGGAATGGGTTTAGCGACATCCTGGACGTCGCTAAAACCCTTACCCATTTTGGAAACCCCTTCTTCTCTATATAAACCTCCCCATACCCCTCCATTCATCTCCATCTCTTAACATTCAATACACACACCTTCCATACTACTCTAGCCTTCTCTTAACTCCACCAAATACCCCACACCCACCTCGAAGTTGTCAAGCCACTGACGGAGCCTCCCTCCACCGCTGTGGCCGCCTTAACTCCTTCTCACACTCTCTCTTTACTTTAGTTTACATTGTACTTGTTTAAGCTTGCATCTATTGTTGTAGTTGTAAACACACTTTAATTGCATGTTATATATTGACGAAGGTTTCATATATTGTAGCTCACATCCTCTTAATGATTGGCATGTTTTAAACACGATCTCTAACATTACTCTCTCTCTCGCGTTTTCTCGCAAGCAAGAAAATCACTCAATCCTGTGACAACTAAAGCGACAAAATAATCCGATTTTATGCCTCCTTGTGTTTGACACTTAGACTCACCAACTCTACTTAAATTAAAACTGACATCGCGAACGCATTCTACAATGGCATAATTAAACAAACGTGTTTCGTGCCCGTCAGTTTTTAGCATCGTTACTGGGGAGGCAACAGATTTCTTTTGTCGCTTTTATCTCGCATTTGTATTCACATCTTCTAACTCATTTTTCTCTCTCTACTTGATTGGTTGCAGGAACTTGACGCTTAGGCGAAGGAGGAGCGCAATCCAAGACAGTGGACCAAGAGCAAAGTGCTGTGAAGATGGTTGTGAGTATTACTCCACCCATTGATTGTTTGCTTGCCTAAAAAAAAAATTATAAAAATCTAAAATTGGCGTGGTGAATGGCTACTTGACCCACATTCCAAACTCATCACCCAACTAAAAAAAAATACACTCTAATGTTCTTGAAGAGATAATATTTTTGGAGTGTTTTCTTTCTTTTGAGTGGTGTTTGTGAATCCACCATGACTTTACTTAGGCCGCACCACTCATCATAATTAAAATCAACTCACCTGGTAGAATTGCATGAACACTAGGGTGAATATACTAGGGTTGCTTTTCTAGGGCCACATCATTCTAAAGGAAATTGACTTTCGCCGATTGTGTGCAAAACCTTGTGTGCCCACTTGAACATTGTTTGAAAATATTAAGGAACTTCAACCCTAAAAAACACTAGAGCAAGGACAAATTATGAAAAGACACCACATCCTAAAATCCTTTCTTGAGAACCATGTTTTGTTGAGTGCACACACACGCTCAATCGGCTAACTAAGAGGCACGACCCCAAACAACACCTCATCACATATCCTGAGCACAAGCACTGACCTAGCCCTCATTAAAATGGATTAAACGTGCCCTAGGGAGGACTAGTCCAAGTCTTGGAGGTGAGACTGGGTTTGTAAGCACTTGGCCTTCATTCCCTTTATAAAAATATGGTGTCTAGGCTGCGGGGAAGTGTCAAATGACCGTTGTTGTGGGCTCTATGGAACTGGCGGCGCAAGCCAAAGGAAGAACCTTCCCCTCAATCCCCCCGTAATCAACCTGGCCAGATTAACATTGGGAAGGATGGTTAAGTACCTGCGGAACTGATCATTCCCTTGGAGGCTTCTAGGTCACCTAGGTCTACACTGTAGGGCCTAGATTTGCTTGCTTAGTTGTGCACACACAGCTCTCTCATCTGTTCTTCCCTCATCCCTCCATTTCTTCCGAACCATGGATTTCAATGCCTATCCATCTTACCCAAACTACCCCCAACATAATTTGTATGCTAACCCAAGTAGAACATATCCACAGCTTACTTGGGATAACCAACCACCGAGTTGTGGGTACAACCCAGAATATCCCTCTTGTCCCAACTATCCCAATTATGACCAACCAACCTCTTATTGGGATACAACCAACCTACCCACCCAAGGGTAAGATCCCAACCTTGGGGATCCTTATCTCAATTCGTTTCATGACAACTCTCCAGTTAGGTCCCACCCACTCACTAACCACTTTGATGGGACCTACACTTTAGGAGAACACCAAGATCCCTACCCTTCCCAGGACTATAACCAAGAAAGGTCATCTGAATTCGAGGATCTCTCTTACTTAACCTTTGGATTAGAAGGGTTTCTAGACAAATGGAAATCAAAGGATGATCAAAAACCTAGGCAAATCAAGAATGATCAACCATTGATTTGGTCCCTTGATGAAGAATCCGACTGGGAGGACTTAGAACCTCAATTATTCTAGAGTAGGACTAAACAAAGAACGGTTCCTCTTGAAGAATTGGACCCTGAAAATGATAGAATAGAGGACCTACCCAAGAACTTAAACCCCAGTGCATATTCTTATACACATCCTCAACCACACCTTCCTAGTCCTTATTTGAAGGAAGAAATCCAAGGGAAATCGAATGACATCCTGTCAATTCTTGATAACCTCCAATTAGAGTTACACAGACAGAATTAAGAATTGATTAAAGGGCAACAGGCCATGATGGATATGTTCCAACAACTGGAGGAAGAGGGTCAAAGAAAACTGTTGAGAACAACTCCGTTCACGGAATTTGTGAAGCAAAGCCCTGCTGTGATCAATTAGACTACACCTATTTACCCAAAATTGGTTCAGTCCACCATTGATACTCCTCAGGAGTTGGACAACTCCATAGAAGATGTCATTAAGGATTCCTCAAAACATGATTTGGGGAGAGTTGAGGACACACATCAGGAGGAAACTGAGAATTTGGGGGGTGATGTCATGGAAGCCAAATCTAATCTTCCTGAGGAAAGTGATTCAGTGGAAAAGACATCCAACACTGGAGATGGGGAATGGGATTGTAATTTCAAAATAATCGATTTTGAATCAGTTGAAACCTCCATCACAAATTTAGAGGAGGGCTAAGAGAAGGAATCTGAACTTGAGGATGAAATCTGCCCTACCTCTAAAGCAACCTCAAACCTTGAGTCTGATATGAAAGAGGTTGAAGAGAATATTTTTGGGGTCAAGGACTTAGAGGGAATAGGCAATGAAACCCTAGTTGAACAAGGGATCATGCTTGATTTTAGGGCTCATTATGAAACTCTAGATTTTATTGCATGCCCTACCAGAATAGAAATCCCGCAACCCGAATGCACTAGAATTGATACATCTTTGAGGGATTACAATTTTATAGGGACACAAGCTGAGTAGAAAACCTACATCTTTAGTATTTGGCATTTTAGATTCGAGGTGTGCTCATCCACATCAACTTCTCTGCATGCCCATAGACTAAGAGAGGAACAAACACGGGCATGCATGTTACATCTGTTGCAAAGTTCCCATCCCTTCAGGATGGGACTCCACTACAACCTTGTTCACATCTGCGAACTTCTGATTTTGGGTCTTGCTGATTTTGTCTTCACTTTCATGACCCAGACCATTCTTGTTTGTGCATTATGCCCAGCTGAAGGCACTAAACTCAATGCTTCCTGGGAGGCAACCTAGAAGATTCAGACTGATCAGGTAAACTGCGACACTCAGGTGATTTCTTTCTGTACCCCTGTGCATACATTTATTTGCCAATGAGGACATTGTCTAACTTAAGCATAAGGGGGTGGTAATTCGCATTCTCTGAGTTTATATTATCAGCCTGAATTATATATATAATTAATTATGAAGAAAACTTAGGCATTAGGAGCTTGTCAACTGTGGGAAATAATACGAGAAGAACATGAAACACCTAGACTTTTCAGGCCTTCAGACCTAATCAGCCCTGGTGTCCACTAAAATGTGGATTTAGCCTCGAATCCTCGCAACCTTAATTTACATTAATCCAATCAATAAAGAAAGGTGATAAGTATACGACTTATCAACCCACCCTCTGACTCGGAGGGACTTTTAGTCTAAGTATCTGCACACATTTTTGCACCGACTCACTCCTCGGAGATTCTAACAGAAATTATGTAGCTAATGAACCCTCTAGGGTGGTATGGCTGACAAGTTGTCATGGGTAACAGCCCATTAGCTGATTTTCCAGAGCCCAGCCATAGGATCATTCTCTTTTATTGCCTCTAGGTAAATCTTAGATCACGGAAGCCACCTACTGAAATAACAAAAGAAAAAGTAAAAAAAAAAGGCAAAAATAGAAATATATATATATATAGAAAAAGAAGAAAAAGAAAGAAATAAATAAGCCACACTTCACCGCACGAGTATGCCTGGCAAGTGGTCGTAGGTAATAGCCCATTGGCCGGTTGTCCAGAACCCAGCTCATTAAATGCACGAAAAAGCCAAAAGCTCTTAAGGAAGAAGCGGGGAAGTAGAGCAATCTGGAGAGATATACATTGGAAACACTCTTGTGTTTACCCCACTCAAAATAAAAGTAGGGAGAAAGTTACCGATCAGACAGATACACCTTTAGGTAAGCATTTTCTTTTCCGGTCACCTAGGAGCGTAAAAACCCGAAGTCAGTTTTAATTACTGTTGAGTGAGTCTATTACAATCTTCACACCAAGATGCTTAGCACTTAAGAGTCTTTTTCAAGTAATGGGTGGGTTGGGTAGCCATAAAAAGTTACCTAGACACTCTTAACTCCAAAAATCCAAAAAAAAAGAGAAAAAGATGAAAAAGAAAAAAATGTCTCTGTATATATGCCTTAAAAGCGAGGACTTAGGAGGTTTGCATTTTGGCAAACACCTGGGCGCTGTTTAGTCTCTGTGGATTAGGCTCTTAGTATATTTCCTCCCGTTAACAGGCAACATATGTCTAAGCAATCAATTCCTAATTCCAACTGAAAATAATGGCTAGGGTAACCTTACTAGGGACTGGCAAGGGATGAGCATGGGGGTATGATAACTATACATTCAATGATGATAATTCCATCAACTGGGGTTAGTTTTGGGGATATATGCGCACTAATAACATACCATGATAGGCATGGGAGCACTGCATGCATTGCAAATTAAGATTACTTATAAATCAGTGTTTAATGGCCATATGTTCAAGTGTATGTTGAAATAGGCCTCAGATGAGCAATCGGACCGCACGGATGGATTCAAATCAATGAATGGAGTCCAACAGACTAGAAATCACTTAAATCCGACATCCGGAGCTTCCTTAACCAGCTCAAGATGTTCTGGCCGTTGATTTGATGATCAACGACCATCGCTGCGCCACGTGGCACCTGCACAAACCCCGCTCCTTTTCATCACATGAAGGGTCGACCATGATCATCCCATCTTCGATCGGACGGCTGAGGGACTGCAAAGAAACGTGACCATTTCATGAGAATAGCACAATGGTCGCGCCTCCAGTTCACGCGTAGAAGGCGCGAGTTCAAGGTGCCCACCGCACCTCATCTGCGGAAATCAAGCGTGCATCCAAATGAGACTGCCCAATCTCCATCTAGAGGTCTCAGTAGCGCTACGTGATGCCCCCTCAAGCGTTGATGCGTCCACACATGCACCAACGCCAATCGACGATGCCCGATCACACGCGTACTTGAGGCGCGATCTGAGCACACGGTCACACGCAATCTAGGCTGTTGATTGGGGATCGGACGACCCACATTGTGCACACACGGATTGCACAGAGGAAGAAGAATGCGTGCCTCTAAGGACAGGCGAGCGAGGGGCTTCACCAACACTTTTGGAATGGGTTTAGCGACGTCCTGGACGTCACTAAAACCCTTACCCAGTTTGGAAAACCCTTCTTCTATATATAAACCTCCCCATATCCCTCCATTCATCTCCATCTCTTAGCATTCAATACACACACACCTTCCATACTACTCTAGCCTTCTCCTAGCTCCACCAAATACCCCACAACCACCTCGAAGTTGTCTGAAATTCCCTACTTGGAGGGTGTGAGATCAATGTGACGTAATAAAATGCGGAATTGAAATATAAATAATCTCACAAAAAATCAATCACACAAGTACACAGGTATTTTTAGGTGGAAACCCAAACCGGGTGAAAACCACCACCTAACCCTTTCGAGTTAGGATTTTCCGATCAACCAAGTTGATCAAAATCCACTAAACCGAATCACTTTAAACGAGGGTGATTCAACCTCAATACAACCACGCTACTTAAACGAGGGTAGCGTACCTCAACCCCTTCTCTCCACGAGAAGGATTTTGTCTCGCGAAGGAGACGGGAATTCGCAAAGCAAATACCCAACCAAATAACAAAGATAAAATAAACAAGTAATCCAATAGAGCCAACAAAGTAATTTTAAACCTAGCTTCAATAGAAATTAGGAAACTCCCCTTTGCAAGGAGTGCGTCGAGTTGATGACGCGGTGCGTGAGCTACGCGACGGCGCAACTTCGCTCTCGTGAACTACGGTGGGAGAGCGGGTGCGCAACAGCTTGATGCTCTCAAGAGAATGGAGCTTGAGCTTGGAGAGCAAGAGCTAGCTAGGACACAAGAGAGTGGAAAGTGTAATACAAATTGTTTCTTGTGTATCTTGATCTCTATAGGTGTGTCTTAGTGTATATTTGTGTTGCAAAGGTTCCCCTCTATTTATAGAGGCCTTAGGAAGGCTTTGGAAGGCTTAGGAAAGGTTCTATAGCCGTTGGAAATAAAGCCCAAGAGAATCAGCCCGAAATCAGGAACAATCATTGTTCTGACAGGCTTATCAGACGTCTAATTATTGCATCAGACGTCTTGAACTTCACTTTAAGACGTCTGATTTCAAGGTCAGACATCTGATTTTGGGCGGGTCTCTTCCTGACTTGGATCAGATCTAAACAGGGTTTTTGTGTAAGTCAATCAGACGACATATAGGACGTCTGGCACTATGTCTGGACGTCTGGAAACCTACTTTTACTGTGGGAATGGATTTTCCAAGCGTTGCAACGGCTAGAAAATCTCTGAGAAGAGATTTTGGGTCAGCCGAGGCAAAACGGTCAATTATCAGACGTCTGGACAGTCCTATGGACGTCTGATAAGGCTCTAACGGTCATATTCTTGAGTGCCTGCTAAGCTAGCCAACGGTCCACTATCTAGACGTCTGGCAAGTCCATCAGACGTCTCCTAAGACGTCTGGTATAAGGTCTGGACGTCTGATTCATCAGACAGAACTAACTATGTCCAGCCTAATAGTTATCAGACGTCTGAAACAACAGTCAGACGTCTTAAAATACTTTATCAGACGTCTGATTTGGGAATTAGACGTCTGGAAATGCTGTTTGAGCCCTATATTGGTTTTCTAAGTATTCTACAGAAAACCTAAGTATCCTAGGGTTTTGCAGGTGTTCCTAGGACTACTGTTAGGGTACTTTGAGGCTCTTTAACATAATATTCTAAGGAAAATAAAAAGAGCAAGAAAATAAAGACAAGTGATACAAGAAAGGATTAAAAAGAATCTATCATATTCTTCTTGTCTTCTATCTTCAATCTGTCGCTCCACGCGAACCTCCTCTGTTTTCCGTCAAGCTCCTCCAATCCGTCCTGGATGCGAGCTCGAACTCCGTTTAAGCACGTCTACATTTGCAATTGACCTGAAACCTAGGACTCAAATTGCAAATGCTAAATAACACGTGTTTTGTTATCATCAAAATAAATGATCGTGGTGCTCTAGCACCAACAATCTCCCCCTTTTTGATGATGACAAAACTATAGATAATAATGCAAAAAATCCTCCCCCTTTTTGACATTATCAAAAAGGTTTAATTGGTTTTACATTTCCTATAACTCCCCCTTAAAATATGCTCTTCTATAAATTTCTTTTGACAAGGTAATGCCTCCCCCTTTTTTTTTTATAACAACAAGATAGCTATTATTTTTCTCCCCCTTTCTAAAGGAAATTTAGCTAATTTGCATCTCCCCCTTAAAAATTGACAATTAGCTCATCATATTTTTTAACTCCCCCTATCTAAATGCTTATAAAAAGATAGGGTTAAGAATTTTACCTCACCTACCATGGCCAATAAAATGGCCCGAATGGTGGTGGTGGATGCCACATCGGATGGGGCTCCCATCCGTAGCTTGGAGGCCCGGGCATTGGCGCCGGTCTCCAATCTGGTGGTCGACGTGCGGCGGGTCCGTCGTTTGTTCGCCGTCTCGTCGGTCGTCTTGTTCTCCTCCTTGGTCTACTCCTTAGTTCTCCTAACTCGAGTTGACCAGCCTTGAGTTTGTAGGTCCAGTCCTTTGTATTGTAGTTATCCCTGAATCCTACAAAACAAGATTCCAAATTTTTCTTCGGATCCAAGTAAGCTTGGATCCGAATCTGTTAGTGGGTCTCCTTGACGGAGATCCTATCTCAACCTTAGGGCTATAAAACTTGTCTACTTTGTTGATTAATTTGTTAGAATTTTCCCTAAGACATGCAATTTCTTTTTCTATAGTTTGCATCTTAGTCTTTAAATCATAGATTTCTAACTTTAGACTATCATTTTCCTCAATCAATTTATTATTTTCATTGATGAGGTTATGATTTTGTAATAATAGGTTATCATTTTTAGGACTAGCTTCTATATCCTTAAGTTTTATTTCTAACCTATCATTTTCATTTCTAAGAAAACTAAGATTCTTTTTCATGCTTTTATTTTCTATCTTAAGTGCTTTACTAACTTCAAATAGTTCATTAAAAGCTTCTTGTAAATCGAGATTTACCTTATTGTCGCTGTCGTCGCTGTCGTTGTCACTTTCTCCGATTGCCATGAAACCAAGGCACGCGATTTCCTTCTCCCCGAGATCTTCTTCCGAGCTCTTCTCCTCATGAGTGCCTTCCAACCTCCTCCATATCTCGTGGGCGGTGGTGCACTCTTGGATTTGTTCGAATTCCTTCGGACTCAATGCGCAATACAAGGCATTCATTGCCTTTGCGTTGAGCGAAAGCTCTCGAATCTGCAGTTGCGAGTAGCCTCCTTGGGGTCGCTTCGGGATCTCGTATGGGGTTTCGTAACATTCCCATATCTCAAACTCAGTGGCCTGGAGCCACGTCTTCATCCTCAACTTCCAATATCCGAAGTCCCACCCGTCGAAATAGGGTGGTCGGACGGTGGACTGCCCTTCGGAGATTCTGATTGCGGCTATGCTTCCCTCCATGATCTTTTTGCCGGGTGTTACTCCGATCTTGCAAGAACCTGCTCTGATACCAACTGAAATTCCCTACTTGGAGGGGGTGAGATCAGTGTGACGTAATAAAATGCGGAATTGAAATATAAATAATCTCACAAAAAATCAATCACACAAGTACACAGGTATTTTTAGGTGGAAACCCAAACCGGGTGAAAACCACCACCTAACCCTTTCGAGTTAGGATTTTCTGATCAACCAAGTTGATCAAAATCCACTAAACCGAATCACTTTAAACGAGGGTGATTCAACCTCAATACAACCACGCTACTTAAACGAGGGTAACGTACCTCAACCCCTTCTCTCCACGAGAAGGATTTTGTCTCGCGAAGGAGACGGGAATTCGCAAAGCAAATACCCAACCAAATAACAAAGATAAAATAAACAAGTAATCCAATAGAGCCAACAAAGTAATTTTAAACCTAGCTTCTATAGGAATTAGGAAACTCCCCTTTGCAAGGAGTGCGTCGAGTTGATGACGCGGTGCGTGAGCTACGCGACGGCGCAACTTCGCTCTCGTGAACTACGGCAGGAGAGCGGGTGCGCAACAGCTTGATGCTCTCAAGAGAATGGAGCTTGAGCTTGGAGAGCAAGAGCTAGCTAGGACACAAGAGAGTGGAAAGTGTAATACAAATTGTTTCTTGTGTATCTTGGTCTCTCTAGGTGTGTCTTAGTGTATATTTGTGTTGCAAAGGTTCCCCTCTATTTATAGAGGCCTTAGGAAGGCTTTGGAAGGCTTAGGAAAGGTTCTATAGCCGTTGGGAACAAAGCCCAAGAGAATCAGCCCGAAATCAGGAACAATCATTGCTCTGACAGGCTTATCAGACGTCTAATTATTGCATCAGACGTCTTGAACTTCACTTTAAGACGTCTGATTTCAAGGTCAGACGTCTGATTTTGGGCGGGTCTCTTCCTGACTTGGATCAGATCTAAACAGGGTTTTTGTGTAAGTCAATCAGACGACATATAGGACGTCTGGCACTATGTCTGGACGTCTGGAAACCTACTTTTACTGTGGGAATGGATTTTCCAAGCGTTGCAACGGCTAGAAAATCTCTGAGAAGAGATTTTGGGTCAGCCGAGGCAAAACGGTCAATTATCAGACGTCTGGACAGTCCTATGGACGTCTGATAAGGCTCTAACGGTCATATTCTTGAGTGCCTGCTAAGCTAGCCAACGGTCCACTATCTGGACGTCTGGCAAGTCCATCAGACGTCTCCTAAGACGTCTGGTATAAGGTCTGGACGTCTGATTCATCAGACAGAACTAACTATGTCCAGCCTAATAGTTATCAGACGTCTGAAACAACAGTCAGACGTCTTAAAATACTTTATCAGACGTCTGATTTGGGAATTAGACGTCTGGAAATGCTGTTTGAGCCCTATATTGGTTTTCTAAGTATTCTACAGAAAACCTAAGTATCCTAGGATTTTGCAGGTGTTCCTAGGACTACTGTTAGGGTACTTTGAGGCTCTTTAACATAATATTCTAAGGAAAATAAAAAGAGCAAGAAAATAAAAATAAGAGATACAAGAAAGGATTAAAAAGAATCTATCCTATTCTTCTTGTCTTCTATCTTCAATCTGTTGCTCCACGCGAACCTCCTCTGTTTTCCGTCAAGCTCCTCAATCCGTCCTGGATGCGAGCTCGAACTCCGTTTAAGCACGTCTACATTTGCAATTGACCTGAAATCTAGGACTCAAATTGCAAATGCTAAATAACACGTGTGTTGTTATCATCAAAATAAATGATCGTGGTGCTCTAGCACCAACATTGTCAAGCTGCTGACGGAGCCTCCCTCCACCGCCATGGCCGCCTTGACTCCTCACACTCTCTCTTTACTTTAGTTTACATGATACTTGTTTAAGCTTTCGTCTATTGTTGTAGTTGTAAACACACTTTAATTGCAAGCTATATATTGATGAAGGTTTCATATATTGTAGTTCACATCCTCTTAATGCTTGGCATGTTTTAAATATGATCTCTAACCCTACTCTCTCTCTCTCTCTCATTTTCTTGCAAGCAAACCACTCATTCCTGTGACAACTAAAGCGACAAAATAATCCGATTTTACGCCCCCTTATGTTCATCACTTGGACTCACCAACTGATATAAACATGTTTATATCACATAAACTGTCTATTTATGCATGTTCTTAAGTATAGAATTGCATCACATACTATAAATATTGCATAACATGCATCATCTTGCATTTAGGTTAGTCTGAATAAAATGTAGGTTAATTATCTCCTTTTATGGCCAGGGACAGTGCAACTTGTTAATCGAGGCCTCAGATCGAAGATCCAACTGTACGGATCTGATCAGGGCAACAATTGCAGTTCAACAACTCCAAACTTGCCTTGATCGACATCCGTAGCACCAGATAGAGATCGAGGAACCCTAAAGATCAAGGGCTAAGATGGTGTTAATCCGCACCTTAGATGACAAATCCAACCGCACAGATGGGTTTGGATCAACGATTGCAGCCAAACGGCGTGAAAATCAGTCCAATCCAACACCCGTGGCACCATCTACAACACTCAGAAGATGGATGGCTAAGATGACGCCACGTGGCACCATCCTAGCCGCCCAATCGACCCTCAGAACCGCCACTACCTATCCAAAGAGTCCAATGCGCAATCTGGGCCGTTAGATCTTGATCCAATGGCCGCAAGCACACGCGTGCAAATTCATCCGCGAGACACAAACCCACGCTTAGCGGAGTGGTTGAGCACGTTGCGCGAGCGCGCGACGCACGTTCGATCCCGCAGCTGCTGCGTGCGTGTGCGCAATTGGATCCGTGCGGTTCGCATCGAGCAGCGCAGATCAATCGATAGCGCCCATGCGCGATCAGATGAGTAGCACAAAGGCCCGATTGCACGCGGGCGCGCGGCATTGGTGAGGGCGGTTTAAGCCCTCCGATGTCTTGATCGGACGGCTGAGCGCACGTGATCGTGCGAAGGCGTTGAGAGCGCGAATGCGAAGGGGCACACGCGCGGCATGCGCATGTTAGACATGTTCAGGCCTTTAGTGATGGATTTATTCGTCACTAAAGGTCCTGAATTAATGTTTTTGATGTTGAAATGTCCAAAATGCCTCCACTCCTTACAATTATAAAAGGAGACCCCTACCCTACAGATTTCTCATCCTTTCTTCTCTTCTCTCACCCCTTCCAAAGCTCTAAGTGCTTGTCCCATACCCGGGATGCTCCTCTAGAGTAAAAATCTTAATTTTTCCACGTTCGTCCCCCTTCGTGGAGCATCCTGCGGTTGTCCTTTCTCTACATTCGAGAAGCGGATCCCGCAACGACGACAACATACTGTTTCATTCCCGTTCCTCTCGCTTTATCCTCCTTCTTCCCAGTCCATTCCCCATCTTCTAGGCGTCGTCCCGTCTGGCTCGTCCTCCAAGCGATCGTCGAGGAGGATATTTCTCTCTCCATTCTCTTTACTGCTTTCTAGAGTAGATTTATTGCTTTATAGTGTAGATTTCCCACTTTCTAGTTGTAATGAGTAGTGTAATGAACAACTTCTATTAATGAAATCCATGTTTATTCTACCTCTTTTTTGGTTTGATTTGTAATATTCTCTCTCTTTCTATCTCCTATTCATTATTTGTTAAATAGATAGTTTTCAACCAACTAATCTGTTTCGTGACAAACAAATAAAACACGTATTTTTAATCAAGCGTCTGCCTCCCTGTGTTCGACCTGGAATTTCTTTACAGATTTTTTCGGTATAAATTTTATTTGTTGAACGGATTTCTTCGCTACTCGAACTACAACGACGGGTTTTCAAAACCAATTCCGATAGCGTAGTCATCCGACATTCAACATTTTAAACTGCTGAGTTTAATGCCGTCAGCTAGGCAAAGTCTAGCCAAAGAAGTTACAACATGGCTAGACAAACCGCGTCTGAGACGGGTTCTGGAATAGTAGGTCAATAATGGGTTTCAGACGTTGACCGTTGACTTTGAATGAATTACCCATCTTCGGGTCAGAGATCTGAACAACTCCGTTTGGAAATATCTGATCGATAATGAACAGGCCGTTCCATTTCGACCTAAGTTTGCCGAGAAAGAGCTTAAGTCGAGAATCGAATAGCCAGACCTTCTGGTTTGGCTCAAAGCTCTTGAGGGAAATCAATTGGTCATAAAGAGTTTTGGTCCGAACCTTGTAGATCTTGTCATTCTCATATGCATCATTTCTAAGCTCCTCCAACTCAGATAGTTGAAGTTTCCTAGTCTTCCCGGCTAAACTCAGATCTAGATTGCACTACTTGATTGCCCAGAATGCCTTATGTTCAATTTCTACGGGTAAATGGCATGCCTTTCCATATACCAGACGAAACGGAGACATGCCGATGGACGTTTTATACGCCGTACGATGGGCCCAAAGAGCATCCTCAAACTTTTGAATCCAGTCTTTACGATCAGGCCTAACCGTTTTCTGCAGAATATTCTTGATCTCCCGATTAGAGATCTCAGCCTGTCCATTCGTTTGGGGATGGTAAGATGTGGAGATTCTATGATTAACCCCGTATTTTGCCAGCAAATTACTGAACTGGGCATTAGTGAAATGAGTGCCACCATCGCTAATGATGACCCTCAGAATCCCAAACCGACTGAAAATGTTCTTTTTGATGAAATCAATGACTACCTTGTGGCCTGAACATCCAACGGCCCATTTCGTGCATTGGAGACTCTTTGGAGAGGCAGCAGCGGTCTTAAGCGCTAGTTGGGCTGCTGGGATGGAGCCATGTGGCGCCATCTTGGCTGTCCATCTTCTGAGTGTTGTAGATGGTGTCACGGGTGCTGGATTGGACCGACTTTTGCACCGTTAGGCTGTGATCATCGATCCGAACCCATCCGTGTGATTAGATTTGTCATTTAAGATACAAATTAACACCATCTTGGCCCTTGATCTTTAGGGTTTCTTGGTCTTTATCTGGTGCTACGGATGTCCGATCAGGGCGATCTTGGAGTTATTGAACTCCAATTGTCGCCCTAATCAGATCCGTACAGTTGGATCTTCGATCCGAGGCCCCGATTAACAAGTTGCCATGTCCCTGGCCATAAAATGAGACAATTAACCTACATTTTATTCAGACTAATCTAAATGCAAGATGATGCATGTTATGCAATATTTATAGTGTGTGATGCAATTCTATGCTTAAGAACATGTATAAATAGACAGTTTATGCGATATAAACTTGTTTACATCATACCCCTATGCCTATCTTTTGCTAGTCCCTAGCAAAACTATATGCTATTTATAAGAGAATTAAGTTGGATTACTTGGGCACAAGTCATTTTCAACATTAAGAAATTATTACTTAAGACCTGAACTTTCAAAGATACAACAATGCCTGGGTATCTGCCAAAATGCAAACCGCCTCAAGCCCTCGCCTTATTCAAAGAAAGATCTCTTTTTCTCTTTTTCTTCTTTTCTTTTTTTTTTTTTGGATTTTTGAGTTCAGGGTTACAGAGTGGCTTTTTACGGCCACTCAACCCACCCAAGACTTGATGAGAATCCTAAGTTCTAAGCATCTTTTTGTGAAAGTGATAGACTCGTTGATCGGCATTCAAAACGGACTTCGGGTTTCTACGTCTTAGGTGACCTTAAAGAGAGTTCTGCCTAAAGATGTATTTTTACGACCGGTAGCTTTCTCCCTACTTTTATTTTTAATGGGGTCAACACAAGGGTGAGTCCAGTGTATATCTCCTCGGCTTATTCTACTTCTCCGCTTCTTCCTAAGTATTTTTGGAATTTTTAGTACATTTCTTGAGCTGAGTTCTGGACAACCGGTCGATGAGCTTTTACCACCGACAACTTGCCAACCATACTCGTGCGGCGAAGTGTGGCTTATTTCTTTTTATTTTTCTTTTCTTCCTTTTCTCCTTTTTCTTTTTCTTTTCTTTTTAAGTAGGTGACTTCCCTAGTCTAAGATTTATCTAAAAGCAGCAAGAAGAGAGTGGTCTAGTGATTGGGCTCTGGACAACCTACCTATGAGCAGTTACCCACGATAACTTGCCAGCCATATCACCCTAGAAGGTTCGTTAGCTACCCAATTCCATAAAAACCGTCGAACAATGAGTCAGTGACGAATAGTAGTGTGTAGATGCTTAGACTTAAAGTTCCCTCAAATCAGAGGGTGGGTTGATAAGTCGTGTACTTATCACCCAAACTTATTTAATCAAATTAAAATAAAATTCAGGATGGCAAGGACTCAAGAGACAAATCCACATTTTGGTGGATACCCAAGCTGATTAAGTCCGAAGACCTGAAGGGTCTTAATGTTCAAATCATATAGTTTTATTTCCTAAGATTGAAATTTTTCTAAAGCTCAAATTCTCTTTCTTAATTCCATAATTTTTTTTATATAAATAAAAGAAAATAAAACGAATCTATAGAGCTAACGAAGAAATTCAGAGATGAATACCAACTCCACTTCTTAAATTAAAACTGACGTCACAAACGCATACTACAATGGCATAATTAAATAAACGCGTTCTGTATTTGTCATAGACATTCATTGATAATAAGACAATATATGTGTATGTCAATATGCAAGCAAGATATATGATTATGTTCCTTGATCAGAATATCAAAGAGAGCTTGTGGAGAAAAGGTTACCTGGATTCATTTTCAATAGAGAAGACAGAGGCTGTAGTATGGATCTTCCAAGAGTTCCTAATGATTTTTAGGAGAGGTCTAACCTTTGCTCTAAAAAGAAGAACCTCTTCTTCTCCCAGCCGTCTCCCTTCTCTCCCTCTCACAACTCACGATGGGGGTTTGCTAGAGAAAAAACCACACTTAGGGCTCTTGGGGACCATGACTACCCTAATAATCAACAATTAGTGTGACTAATTGTTTGGGTGAATTGCAACTTCGCCCATCGAGAAGTCACTATTCACAACTTTAAGTCTCTACACATGTTTTAAACACCACACTAAACCATTTGCATTTACGCCCATTGATAACACTGCATATGGGGGTGATAATTCTGATAAATAGGGCCCATCTTAAGAATAAAAGGCACAACATAAGTAGAATGGGAGCATTACATGCATCATATGCTAAGATTGCTTATAAAACAGTATTAATGGCCATTTGTATAAGCACTTGTCAAAGCAGGCCTCAGATGAGTAATCATATCGTACGGATGGATTCAGAATGACGAACGGAGTCCAATAGACTCAAAATCAGCCAAATCCGACATCCGGAGCTCCCACAATGGGCCCAAGAAGTTCTGACCGTTGATCTGATGATCAACGGCCCTCGATGCGCCACGTGGCACCCGCTCACCGCGTGTCGCTTCCACCTTCAGCCAGAGATCAAATCTCAGCCGTTGATCTCTGATCAGACGATCGAGAACAGCGCGCACGCCGGCGGTCGCCGCGACAAAGCAGCGGGCATGGCGCAGCGGTTAATGTGCACGCCCGCACCCACGCGACGCGGTTTCGAGCTGTGCGGAGCGGGAATTCGAAGGCAGTGAGGCGCACGGACGAAATTTAGCTGTAGATCCGCACTTGGACGGTGGCGATAGTGCCACTCGGTGTGCCCTCAGGCGGTGATCGGCCACGCGCGTGCATGCCAAACGACGACGCCCGCGTGCTCAAGGCGCGATCCAAGCGTGCTCGGGCGAAGATCTCAGCCGTCCGATCTTCGATTGAACAGCTCTCATGCTACGCCCACGGATCGAGGGTGAGGAAGAACGGTGTGGGTGAGCGACCAGCGGGCTGGGGGCTTCACCAACATTTTTGGAAGAGTTTTAGCGACGTCCCGGACGTCGCTAAAACCCCTTCTTCTTTTAGAAAGCCCTTCTCCCTATTTAAACCCCTTCCAACCACTCATTCAAGGCATTCACTTCCCTTGCAACTACTCTACCCCCTCTTAGCTAGCTTTAGGCCCTCTTGTATTCGCCAGAGACGACAAGCCGCCGACGAAGCCTTCTCCACCACCGTGGCTGCCTCGCCGCCCTCCCTCTCTCTCTCTTTCTTCCTCTCTTTAAGCTTTACTTTATTTATGTTTATGTATCTAATGTTGTAATGTATGAACTAAAGCTGCATGATTAATGAAGTTGTTTTCCATTCAGTTGTCTACTCTATGTCCTATCCAAGTTGCATGTTAAAGAAAGAAATGACTCTAACCCTAATTTCTCTCTCTCTCTCTCGCTTTTCTCCCGCACCTTTTCGCAAGCAAAACTCCACGATTTTCGTGACAATAAGTGACAAGAAAAATCTGATTTTCACGCCTCCCTGAGACCGGCACTCGGACTCACATCCGTTTCTTTACTTTAAAACCAACGTTGCAAGTGCGAACTATAACGACACTTCTTAACACACATGCACGAGTGCACGTCAGTTTTTGGCGTCGTTGCCGGGGAGGCAACAAATTTGTTTTGTCACTTCCATTCCACATCCATTCTCACATCGTCTAATGCCTTGTTTCCTTTTTATTTGATGGTTGCAGGAATTCGGCTCTTGGACGGCGAAGCGACGCATCCCATGACGGTAACAAGGGAGTAGGCGCAACAAGGACCGGTAGTGAGTAATTTTTCACTCATGACTGTTTGCTTGTGTGAAAAACTAAAAAAATTGTAAAAAATTGGCGTGGTGTATGATTACTTGACCCACATCCTTAATACATCACCCTACAAAAAAATGTACACTCTAACATTCTGAATAAATTCTTAGAGTGTTCTTTTCTCTTTTTGAGTTGTGTTTGCGAAGCCATCGTGGATTGACTTAGGCTACACCACTCAACCCTAAAAATGACTCATCTAATAGAAGTTGCATGATCATTAGGATGAGTACGTTAGGGTTTTAGAACCTCTACACAATAAAAGGAAATCTACTTTCACCAAATTGTGTGCAAAACTTGATGTGCCCACTGAAACCTGTCTGAAAACACTAAGACACATCAACCCTAAAAGACACTAAAGTAAGGATGAAATACTAAAAGACACCACATCTTAAAAATCCTTTCTTGAAAATCATGTTTTGATAGAAGCACACATAATGAAAGTGGAAAATTAAGAGGCACCACCCCAATCAACACCTCATCACATAACCCTAGCACAAGCACTATCCTAGCCCTTTTAAAACTGAGTAGATGTGCCCTAGGCAGGACTGAGTTAAGTCTTGAAAGGCGAGATTTTGTTCACTAGGCACTTGGCTTTCATTCTCTTGGTAGAATTTGGTGACTAGGCTGCAGGGCAGTGTCAAACGACCGCGGTTGTGGGGCCTACGGAACCGGAGGCGCAAGCCAAAGGAAGAACCTTTCCTGCAATCCCCTCGTAATCAACCTTGCCAGATTAGCCTTGGGAAGGGGAGTCCAGTGCTTACGGACTTAATCACCCTTTTTGAGATTTCTAGGTCTCCTAAGGGAATACACCATAAGGACTAGGTTTGTTTGCTTGATTGAACACACTTCTCGCATCTGTCGCTCTCCGCATCCCCTCCTGTTCTCTAGTGTATGCACGGGAGACGCTCACTACATTCCAAGTTGTTTATTTTGGGACAGGAATCTAGGCAACGTGATTCTGTTAGAAACATGGCTGAACCTAGGGTAGATGAGGCTGAGGATCAACCCCCACCAGACACAATGGCCATCATCCAAGCCCAAATTAATGCAAACCACTGGCTTCAGCAACAACAAATCCACACCATCATGCAAGCCATACACCGGTTACAGAACCCACAAGAACAACCACCACCACCTTTCCCAGGCCCACAAGGGCAACCACCACTTGATGTACCACCATTTCAGGATCAATCGAGGCCCCTCCGCGATTTCTACAATCCCTCTGCTATTAGAGTCGAGCCACACCTTAGGATCCCCGAAGGGGGAGATGATTTTGAGCTAAAACTAAATGTCTTAAGTCTAATCTAGAGCCACTTCCATGGAAGCTCAAATGAGGACTCCTTCCAGCATCTAGAGGATCTCGACCGCATAGCACGAACTGTGAAACCTAGGAACATTAACCTTGACATTGTTCTAATTAAGATGTTCCCCTTCTCATTGAGAGACAAGGATTCTCATTGGCTTAGAACCCTAGGTAGACCCATTACCACCTAGGAAGAACTGAGGCATGCATTTCTAAAGAAATTCTTCCCCATAAGAATGACCAATGCCCTCAGAAGAGCTATTACTACCTTCACACTCCAGGGTAGGGAACAGTTCCATGAGGCGTGGGAAAGATTTAATGAACTCTTGAGGAAATGCCCACACCACGAAGTACCAAGGTGGCAATTGGCCCAGATTTTCTACCATGGTCTGGACAGCAACCTACAGAACTTTGTCGATGCCTCATGCGGGGGGAACTTCCTGAACAAGGATGAGGAGAGCGCGTTTGAGCTCTTTAAGTCCATGAGCGAGAATTCGCTCAACAATGCCTCCATGACCCAGTTTAACAGATCCAGTCAACCCCGTGGTGGGATTTATGAGGTACAAGCAAATTCTGGAATGGTTGACATGGACATCATTGCCAAGAAATTAGATCGAGTGGAATTGGTGGACAAAAAGATTGATGAGCTATTGAACCAGACCAGGAACCCATTACAGACCTTCTCCCTAGCAAAGGGAGCACATAATGTTGACCTGGCCCAGCCCTTAACCCAACTGAACCTGGAACAACCCCTAACCACGTTCCAGGGAGGGACCTTTGCTCCCTCAACCCTTGATTACTCTCTTCCCTCTCCATCGACATCGGCTATCCTTGAAGATGTGCAAGCTGTCCAAGGTTATGCTAAACCTGACCCTTTCTCCAACACTTACAACACTAGTTGGCGTAACCACCCCAACTTTGGTTGGACAAACCAGAAACCACCGCAATTCCAAAACCAGCCCAGGACAAACCAGCAGCCACACTTGCCCCCTATCAGCAAGGACCACCAGTTAGACCCCCATATAATCAGAATAGGGTGGCCCCTCCCCCACAAAACCAAATGGACACCCTAATAAAGATGATGGCTGACATGAACCAGAAACATCAGGAGGAAATGGCCTTGGTAAAGGGACAGTTAAGCCAACTCTTGGACTATAAACAACAAGGATCCCTACCTTCCCAGCCACAACCGAACCCGCGAAACATAATTAACAGAGGCCCCAATTCGCAAGGGTTCTAGGGCAATCCCGGGCAGGCTCACATGGTTCAGCCAACCCCGCAAACACCTCCTAGGTTTGGTTCTTCTTTGTCCTCGTCTTCTCAAGGATCAACCCATGGCCCCAATGCCTTTACGAATGCGGTGACCTTGAGAAGCGGCACCAAAACCCAGGATCCCAAATGGCCGACTCTCCCCGAGACTTCACCCGCTGAAATACCCGACTCAGAAGAGGCACCGGAAAAATCCAAGGACCCAAAAATAGATCCGATCCACATTCAGACACCCTACCCTGAGGCCTTGGAAACAATTAAGAAAAAGAAGAATGTTGTGGAGACTGAGGAGCTTTTGGAGATCTTTAAACAAGTATAGATTAATATTCCGCTCCTCGAAGCCGTTAAGCACATCCCGGCTTACGCCAAGTTTTTAAAGGATGCCTGTACACCCAAGCATAAGCCAAGACCTCAATCACCTAGGAAGGTTGTGCTCTTCGAACAAGCAAGTTCCGTAATATCAAGCAACCTTCCGCTTAAGCGAACTGACCCAGGAGCACCCCTGATTTCCTGCAATATCAGGGACATGACATTTGATAGAGCGCTCCTGGACTTTGGTGCTTCTATCAATCTGATTCCAACAACCTTGTACCACCAATTTGGTTTCGGAGAGTTGACACCCACACCTGTCACCATCCAACTGGCTGATAGATCAGTGAAAACCCTGAAGGGGGTTGTCGAGGACGTGATTGTACGGGTCAAGGACTTCTATTTCCCGGTCGACTTCTTGGTGCTCGACATGAAAGTCCCTGAAAAACTACAGAATGCACACATAATCTTAGGCAGACCTTTCTTAGCTACGGCTAAGGCAAACATTGATTGTGACACGGGATGTATGGAAATCGCCTTTGGAGATAAGAAAATGCAATTGGATATCTTCCGGGCGACAAAGTCTTTTGATTGCGATTGTGTTGAGGAACATGATCCCGTGGAAACTCTGGTCGATGAATGCCTCGCCCTTAGTTCTGTCTCAGACCACCAAACTTGTAATGACTGTTCTGACTCGTCACTACCCGTGGACCTCTGTAAGGCTAATTACCAGCACACAACACCATTTGAGGAGATCAATGTTGATCAACTCCCGCCTTTTCCCTTTCCGTCAACTGTGGTTCCACCCGCACCCGAGCTCAAGCCACTACCCAAGAATCTCAAGTATGTCTTCTTGGGACCTGACCAAACCTTCCCTGTGATTATTAATTCTCATCTAACCAAGGATCAGGAACTCAGGTTGACTGCGACCCTTTCAGAACATCGAGCCGCCATTGGTTGGACCATTTCTGACTTGAGAGGAATTAGCCCCACCTATTGCACCCATAAGATTTACCTGGAAGACGGGGCACGACCCTCCCGCCAGATGCAGAGACGTTTAAACCCAAACATGCAGGAGGTTGTTAAGAAAGAAATTATCAAGTGGCTTGATGCCGACATCATCTATCCTATCTTCGATAGCCCCTGGGTGAGCCCCACTCAAGTGGTTCCAAAGAAAGTCGGGCTCACCGTTGTCACCAATGATCATGGTGAATCCATCCCCACTCGCACCACCACCACATGGCGGGTGTGTATTGATTATAGGAAGCTCAATGAGGCCACTAAGAAGGATCATTTCCCCTTGCCATTCATTGACTAAATCCTTGAAAGATTGGCAGGGAAAAGGTATTTTTGCTTCCTGGATGGATATTCAGGATATAACCAAGTCGCAATTGCTCCGGAAGATCAAGAAAAGACCACATTCACCTGCCTGTACGGCACGTTTGCATTCCGTCGAATGCCGTTCGGGCTATGCAACGCACCTGCTACCTTCCAACGTTGCATGCTAGCCATTTTTTCAAAAATGGTGGGTGAATACCTAGAGGTCTTTATGGATGATTTCTCTGTATTTGGGAATTCATTCGACCATTGTCTGAGCAACTTGGAGAAAATCCTGAAATGATGTATCGAGGTTAATCTGGTGTTAAGTTGGGAAAAGAGCCATTTTATGGTTCAAGAAGGAATCATCCTCAGTCACATCATATCACATAGGGGCATCGAGGTAGATCGGGCTAAGGTTGATTAGATTTCCAAACTTCCTCCACCTAGCTCGATCCAACAGATTCGCTCATTTCTGGGACACGTTGGCTTCTACCGAAGGTTCATTAAAGACTTTTCCAAGCATTCCAAACCCTTAACCGACCTTCTAGCCAACGATTCCATATTCCACATGTCTTCTGATTACATCCAGGCTTATCACACCCTTCAGGACTTAGTCTCCACAGCACCTGTACTTCAGCCCTCGGATTGGTCCCAGGACTTTGAGATTATGTGTGATGCATCAGATTTTTCCATAGGCGCTGTCCTGGGACAAAGACAAGACAAGAAACCCGTGGTGATCTACTGTGCGAGCAAAACGTTGAACGAGGCCCAACGAAATTATACGGTCACAGAGAAAGAGTCGCTCGCTGTAGTCTTTGGACTTGAGAAGTTCCGATCGTACTTGCTAGGATCCCACGTGACCATCTATACTGACCATTCAGCCATTCGACACCTATTAGCCAAGAAGGATGCAAAGCCCAAGCTCATCAGATGGATCCTGCTCTTGCAGGAATTTGACCTGGAAATCCGCAACAAGGTCGGATCGAAGAATGTGGTGGCTGACCACTTGTCTAGACTTCATCCAGACCACATTGGACCCTCCCTACCTTTATCTGACACCTTCCCCGATGAACACATTCTAGCTGTGCAAGACAAGAGACTGCCTTGGTATGTTGACTAAGTCAACTACCTAGTTGTAGGACAAACCCCGCACAGTTGGTCCAGACAGCAACGGGACAGGTTCTTGGCTGAGGCCAAGCACTATTTCTAGGATGATCCCATGTTGTTTCACCTCTGTGCCGACCAGATCATCAGGAGGTGTATCCCCGAGAATGAAGTTTAGAGTGTGCTTTCCTTCTGTCATGACTAGGCTTGTGGTGGCCACTTCTCTGGAAAGAAAACGGCTGCAAAGGTTCTGCAGTCTGGATTTTACTGGCCGTCCCTATTTAAGGATGCACACAACTTTCTCAAGACTTGCTCATGCTGCCAAACGCTGGGGACCATGACCAAGAAAGATATGATGCCCCTCCAGCCCATTTTGATTGTTGAAATCTTCGACGTTTGGGATATCGATTTTATGGGCCTCTTTCCACCATCCAATGGCTTCGAGTACATTCTAGTCTCGGTAGACTATGTTTCTAAATGGATTGAAGTCGTTGCCACCCGCCGATGCGATCACAGGATTGTCATGGACTTTGTCAAGTAGAACATCTTTTCTCGTTTTGGAATACCAAAGGCCATGATCAGTGATGGTGAAAGTCATTTTATCCACTCCTAATTCCGTGCCCTACTTAGAAAATACGGGGTTAACCACCGCATTGCTACCCCGTATCATCCGCAAACAAATGGGCAGACCAAGATCTCAAATAGACAAATCAAGAACATTTTACAGAAGACTGTGAGACCTGACAGGAAAGACTGGTCCACACGACTAGATGATGTCCTGTGGGCATACATGACCACTTTCAAGACCTCGATAGGCATGTCGCCTTATAGCCTGGTCTTTGGTAAAGCCTGCCATCTTCCTGTCGAATTGGAACACCGGGCTTACTGGACTGTCAAGCAATGTAACATGGATTCCCAGTTAGCCGGTGCGTAGAGGACGCTCCAACTATCTGAGCTCGAAGAAATTCATCGGGATGCTTTTGAGAATAGTCGACTATATAAGGAAAAAATGAAAGCCGTCCACGACCGACTCACTCATAGAAAGACCTTTGAGCCTAACCAGTAAGTCTAGCTGTTTGATGCCCGCCTAAAACTCTTTCCAGGGAAACTCAAGTCCAAATGGATAGGACCATTTCAGGTGGTTAAGCCTTACTCTAATGGGGCGGTTGAAATTGCTGATCCAAACACTGGGCACACTTTTATAGTTAATGGTCAAAGATTGAAACACTTTCTTGCTCAGGTTCCCCCAAAGGAGAGTGTCACCCTCATTGAGGGATGACACGAAGCACCGCCCAGCTGGAGGCGTTAAACTCAACGCTTCCTAGGAGGCAACCCAAAGGATTCAGACTGATCCGGTATTTTACGTCACTCAGGTACTATCTTTTTTTTGAACCCTATGCATCCGTGTATTTGCCAATGAGGACATTGTCCAACTTAAGCATGGGGGGGTAGTAAATTGCACGATCCTAAGCTCATTTAATTAGTCTAAATAAAATAAAATAAAAAATTTGAATTTAGGAAGAAACTTAGGCATTAGAAACTTGTCAATAGTGGGAAGTAATACAAAAAGAACTTAAACACTTAGACTTTTCAGGCCTTCAGGCTTAATCAGCCCTAGTGTCCATTAAAATATGGATTTAGCTTCGAATCCTTATAACCTTAAGCTATTCTAATCCACCTACTAAATAAGGTGATAAGTATACGACTTATCAACTCACCCTCTAACTTAGAAGAACTTTGAGTCTAAGCATCTGCACACATTTTTGCACAGACTCACTCCTCGGAGATTTTGACACAAATTGGGTAACTAATGAACTCTCTAGGGTGGTATGGCTGGCAAGTTGTCGTGGGTAACAGCCCATTGGCAGGTTGTCCAGAACCCAGCCACGAGACTACTTCTTCTTCATTGCCTCTAGGTACATTTAAGATTAGGGAAGCCACCTATAAAAAAAAAAGGAGAAGAAAAGAAAACAAAATAAACCACACTTCACTGCATGAGTATGGCTAGCAAGTGATCGTGGGTAACAACCCATTGGTCGGTTGTCCAGAGGCCAGCTCAATAATTGCACAAAAAGAACCAAAACACTTAAGGAAGAAGCGGAGAAGTAGTACAAGCTGGGGAGATATACACTGGAAAAATCCTTGTATTGATCCCAATTAAAACAAACGTAGGGAGAAAGCTACCAATCGAACAAATACACCTTCAGGCAAAATACTTTCTCTTCCGGTCACCTAGGGGCATAGAAACCCGAAGTCTGTCTAAATTACCGTTGAGTGAGTATATTACAATCTTCACACCAAGATGCTTAGCACTTAGGGTTTTGATCGAGTTTTGGGTGGGTTGGGTAGCCGTAAAAAGTTGCCAACCCACTCTGAATTCTAAAAAAATTCAAAAAAATATATATACGTATACATATGTATATTTACATACATTAAAGCAAGGATTCGGGAGATTCGTATTTTGGCAGACACTCGGGCCCTGCTTAGTCTTTGTAGATTAAGATCTTAGTATATTTCCTCCTATTGACAAGTGACGGAGTGTCTAAGCAATTACTTCTTAAATTCTGACAGAAAATAAAGGCTAGAATGAACCTTGCTAGGGACTAGCAAGGAGTAAGCATGGGGGTATGATAACACTGCATATGGGGGTGATAATTCTGTTAAATAGGAACCATCTTAAGAATAAAAGGCACAACATAAGTAGAATGGGAGCATTGCATGCATCATATGCCAAGATTGCTTATAAAACAGTATTAATGGCCATTTGTATAAGCACTTGTCAAAGCAGGCCTCAGATGAGCAATCAGACTGCACGAATGGATTCAGAACGACGAACGGAGTCCAACAGACTAAAAATCGGCCAAATCCGACATCCAGAGCTCCCACAATGGGCCCAAGAAGTTCTGACCGTTGATCTGATGATCAACGGCCCTTGATGCACCACGTGGCGCCCGCTCACCGCACGTCGCTTCCACCTTCAGCTGGAGATCAAATCTCAGTCGTTAATCTCTAATCGGACGGCCGAGAACCGCGCGCATGCTCGCGGTCGCCGCAACAAAGCAGCAGGCTTGGCACAGCGGTTAACGCGCACGTTCGCACCCACACGACACGGTTTCGAGCCGCGTGGTGTGGGAATTTGAAGGCAGCGAGGCGCGCGGATGAAATTCAGCCATAGATCCGCACTTGGATGGTGCGATAGCGCCACGTGGCGCGCCCTCAGGCGACGATTGGCCACGTGTGTGCGCACACCAAACGATGATGCCCGCACGCACGCGTGCTCAAGGCGCGATCCAAGCACACCCGGGAGAAGATCTTAGCTGTCCAATCTTCGATCGGACGGCTCTCATGCCGCGCCCACGGATCGAGTGCGAGGAAGAATGGCACGGGCGAGCGACAGGCGGGTTGGGGGCTTCACCGACGTTTTTGGAAGAGTTTTAGTGATGTCCCGGACATCGCTAAAACCCCTTCTTCTTTTAGAAAGCCCTTCTCCCTATTTAAACCCCTTCTAACCACTCATTCAAGGCATTCACTTCCCTTGCAACTACTCTACCCTCCTCTTAGCTAGCTTTAGGCCCTCTTGTATTCACCGGAGACGACGAGCCACCGATGGAGCCTTCTCCACCATCGTGGTTGCCTCACCGTCCTCCCTCTCTCTCTCTCTCTTCCTCTCTTTTAAGCTTTACTTTATTTATGGTTAAGCATGTATCTAATATTGTAATGTATGAACTAAAGCTGCATGATTAATGAAGTTGTTTTCCATTCAGTTGTTTACTCTATTTCCTATCCAAGTTGCATGTTAAAGAAAGAAACGACTCTAACCCTAATTTCTCTCTCTCTCTCTCTCACTTTTCTTCCACATCTTTTCGCAAGCAAAACTCTGCCATTTTCGTGACAATAAGTGACAAGAAAAATCCGATTTTCATGCCTCCCTGAGACCGACACTCGAACTCACATCCGTTTCTTTACTTTAAAACCGGCGTTGCAAGTGCGAACTATAACGACACTTCTTAACACACACGCACGAGCGCACGCCACTTATGCACTCAAAACAACTTAATTTGGTCACTCTAAAAAGGGCTTTAGATGACAGTCACTTTACTTATTGTTATTTGATTATATCAATATGTATGTTTACACATATAAGTCCATACATTGGATTTTAATCCAACATTGACAATCTTATTTGCCAACTGGGAGCTACACTCAAGATCCATAATTTTGGGAATCTTCATTACTTTTTAGGAATCAAGGTTTCCAAAGTTAAACATGGTATTCTTCTCACACAGTCAAACTATATTTTCTAACTTGTTGAAGAAAACTAATATGCATGAATGCAAATTGCTTCAAACACCCATGGCTCAACTTTTCACCAACGGCACATCTTTTGAAAATCCATCATTCTATTGACAAGTTGTTGGTTCTTTACAATAACTTCTTTTGATTAGATCGAATATTGTTTTCACTGTCCACAAAGAATGCCAATATATTACAAATCCAAAAAAATGAACATTGGGAACATGTCAAGCGCATTGTTAGATATCTCAAAGGCACAATATCTATAGGTCTACAGTTGACAACATTATTGTCTATGATTCTTCATGCCTACTCAGATACTAACTGGGCTAGATCTTATGAAGATAGAAAATCATTTTGTGGATACCTCATGTTACGACCTGGTTCTCGGATCCCTACAGGACCTAAGATCAGCTCGCCTCGACTAATCCCAAGACCTAGTCGTCCAATAAGAAATAACCAAAAGCAGGAAAAATAAACCACATTCACATATGCAATATAACTAAGCAGAAGAAAAGTATGAAGTAGTAAAGAAAGTAGAACAATTGTCTCAAAACATAGTATATGCCACCACAACAATAACAGAAAACGAAAAGGAAATAGAAAATAACATGAACAGTAAACTATGTGTCCATTACTCACAACAACAGTAGAAAATAAAAGAGCTGAAAAATGACTACGGCTGGGCTCGGTTAAGCCCAGCGCCCTCTACAGCCGGAAAGTTAGGCTGCTCAACTCCTGGTCCAGAACAGGGTTACAAAAAGACAAAGTCAGCGAACGCTGAGTAGAGTGGTGTTTACATTATTTAAGTGCAAGTACAGTAAAAACAACAACAAGTTTATTTATCATTTCTATTTATCTCATTTATGTGTTTCTGGTTCATCTATTTCTCAAAGTATCCAGGTATTTCTTGATCTTGCATGTTCCTCGTGGGAACGATCTTGATTGCAGTCTTTTCCATAGAGTAAAAGGTACACGTGGTGCTCTCTTGGCCGGGAGAGTCCTTCGTGGTAGTCCTACATCCAGTCAACCACCTCGAGGTCACTGTCGAGACTTAGCAGTGACTACGGCACGTGTGATAAGTGCATCGGTAGCTACCTCGCACTAACATGAGGTCAGTCGTTTCCGCTAGAGGGTACGTCCAAAGTACATCACGGAACAATATAGGGCCTTGCCCTCTCAGAACAAGGGTCTCGCCCCTCAGAACCAAATAGGGGTCATGCCCCTCCAAAGTCCGCGCACCCTTGTCTGACTACCCCGGTTTACCCAAAGGGCTTAACAAAGTCGGTGTAGGGTGGCTAGCTGAACCCCGGGCCCCGTAGGGTGGCTAGCTCCCTCCCTACATTAGTAGCACGCCTCGGTACCACGTACGCGAGGGCCAATAGGAGTCGGTGTAGAGTGACTAATCCTAACCTAGGGTCTCAACCCAAGAGAGGTTAGCTCTGCTCTACACTAAAAGGGAACAGTTGCTCTCCTTGGTACCGTGTACACGAGGGCCAGCACACTTCTCGTCTACATTCCAGATTTCCTTTCATCCACAGGAGTTCTACTCCTAATTCCCCATAGGGTTAATGCTCATATTCATCCCATTTATCCAGGTCCAGATCTCATGTTTCATAACTCGTTCCTCATCCATATACAGGCAACTCGTGTTTTCATAATTCAGTTCTCAATCATAACATGCAACTTGTGGTTTCACAGTTCAATTCTCATTTACATATAGGCAGCTCGTATTTTAACATGCATCTCGTAATTATACTAAAGGCATTTGCTAGCAATTTATCTTAACCATGCATTCAACTAAACAGTATAGCTCAAACAGGCTCATTTATTTCTACCCTAGGGTTCATTCCACATCCTAGAGGTCAATCTGATTATTCCAACCAAGCACATTCTTATTTAAATATTAACAACTGAGTTAAACCGCTTTACCGGGTATCACGAGAGGAATGGGGGCTTGTGCCGTAGATCTCGTCGTCTCCGCGAGCCCCGAACACACCACTGGCTGGTAACCTGTACCAGCGACCAAATGTACATTAGACAAGCTCAAAAACAGTAGATACTCAACATGAACACGTGGAGGAACTCGAGTGGAAAACAGCGGTACTTCGTTTGTGGAAATCTGATTCTGTTTGGGCCTTAAACAGGCCAAAAATGCGGTTACTGACTAAAATCAGACATTTGGGAACTAATCCCAAATGTCTTAAAAGACGTCAGAACTCACCTTGTGTTCCCTACGGCTGATCAGATGTCCAGACTCCCTCTGCGACCGTCTGGGGGCAGCTCCAGACGTCTCACCCTAGTTCTAATCGTCTGGAAGTACCTTCGGACGTTTGGCGACATGATCAAACATCCAAAAGTACTTGGGAAAGCGCACCGCACGCCTTCCCAAAGCCTGCATCTGCGTACAAAAATGCAAGCACAGTTTTAGCCCAACAACTACACTGGGATCTTTTGCATGGCGGAAATCAGCGTAGGAATGTATGTACCTCGCGCGATACGTGCTTTTAGATGTCCGGCCTCAGCTCCGGATGTCCTGGTGCCTCGCCAGTCGTCTGGACTTCACTCCAGATGTCTGATACTGGAAACTTCCAGTATCATAACTTCTTCACGCCGCTCGCCCCGCTAGCCCTCTGCCCGCAGTGGCAGCTCCAGCAGCCGCAGGAGCTTGAGCAGCTCCTCGTCAGCGTCCTTTTCTCTCCCACGAGCTCCTCCTTGAGCTCCACCGAGCTCCCGCGGTCGTCTTCCTCCTCCCCCGCTCTCACTCCCTTGCACTCTCTCGCTCTCGCTCCTCCCTGCTCTCCCCTCGCTGGTGGCTCTCCTTCCTTGCCGTGGCTGCAGCAGAGACGGAGGGGAACGTGGCTATTGTAGGAGAAGGTGGAGGTGGCTGGAGTGGTGTGAGGAGGAGAGGAGAGGAGAAGGGAGGGGGTTTATATAGAGGGGTGTTAGGGTTCGGGTTAGGGGTGAAGGAGGGAGAGAGCGGCCTGTACATGTCGCCCGCGCGCAGATCGCAAAGCGCAGTACGAAAATCTCACTTTCAGACATCTGGGCATGTATCCAGATGTCTGGATAGATGTCTGATTGAAACTCCAGACGTCTTATCCGGCTAAAAATATAACAGGCCATTACACCTCATATTCCTTGGAAACAACCTCATTTCTTGGTCTACCAACAAGCAGAAAACTATTGCATGCTCATCTATTGAATCTGAATATAAGACCTTAGCAAGCACAACTATAGAGCTTATGTGGTTGAGATCACTTCTATAGGAACTTCATATAAATGAATCCTCAATACCTATTTTGTGGTGTAATAATCTCGATGCAACTTACTTCACTACAAATCCAATTTTTATGCACGAACTAAGTATATCAAGGTTGACTATGACTTTGTTCGAAACCAAGTTGTCAAAGGCTTGCTTGAAATTCGCTTTATTTATACAAAAATCAACTTGCAAATATTATGACAAAGCCTTTTCTACAAACTTTTTTTTAACATGTCTATAATTGCATCACTCAGCATCAATTTGCAGTCACATAGTGCCTAGGGTTGTGATGATCAATTAACAAATAAATAAAAAATCATTTAAAAAACATCCAAAAGATAACAAGATATATTCCAACAAGAAATTTTTGACTGAGTAGCACTAACAATCAAAGTTTTTTTCCAACATATCTGTAATTGCATCACTCAGCATCAATTCGTAGCCACATAATACCTAGGGTTGTAAGGGTCAATTAACAAATAAATAAAAAATTATTTAAAAAACATAAAAAAAAAACAAGATATATTTCAACAAGAAATTTTTGACTGAGCAGCACTAACAATTAAAGTTGGATTTTCTCCAACAACTTTATTTTGTTAGTTTGGTTGTAAAATAAATAAAAAATCATTTAAAAGATATTCAAAAGAAATTCTAAGTAGAAATTTTTGATTAGGCAATACTAACAATTAAAGTTGAATTTTCTCTAACAACTTTATCTTGTTAATTTTGTTGTAATAAAAATAAATTCTATTTTTAATTATAATTAATCTTATAAATTTATATAAATATAACATAAAATAAAATCATTTAAAATTTGTGCAAGCATAAAATCCTTTGTAAGTTAATACATTTACAAGAATCACAGAAGTTACCCAAATGAGATTCTGAGGGATAAAACAAAAGAAAAAATTCCTCCTTATTCTTCCCATCCTTTGCCTTTCCAATATTCCCACTCTTTCACTTTGCGATACCGAAGTCTCTCCGTCTCTCCCTCGATCCTTGATGCCGATCTTCATCTCCTCCCTCCCTCTCTTCCTCGTCCTCCTCCTCCTCCCGCTCTCGATCTCCGCGACCCTCCTCGCGTCGGCGGTGGTCCGTTCTCGGGGGCGGAAGCGGAGGGCGGTGGGGTTCTTCCACCCGTACACGAACGACGGGGGGGGAGGGGAGCGCGTGCTGTGGTGTGCGGTGAGGGCGGTGCAGGAGGAGCGCCCCGACCTCTCCTGCGTCATCTATACCGGCGACCACGACGCCTTCCCGGAGGGCCTCTCCGCCCGCGCTCTCCACCGCTTCGGCGTCCGCCTCCCCCGCTCCCCCGAGGTCAGTCCGTTCGCTCTCTCTGCCAAAGGCAACTCCTTTTGATTGGTTCCATGTGTTTCTGGGGGTTGGTGTTGGATAACTGGAAGAGGTGGCGGCTTTGGGTGTGGGTGTCGTTTAATTCATGTTTTGGCTGGAGGATTAGGAGGTTTATAGGTGAAAGGAGCCTCTTTTTCTGAAGAATTAGAGGTGGATGTTGAGATTCGTTGGGTCGGTTTGGGTGCGTAGAGAGCTTGTTTAATTCTTGTTTGATACGTGGGATGTGGTTGGTTGCGGTTGTCTCGGTTGGTGTAGAGATGTTGGGATGGAAAGATGGGGGCTTTGGGTGTGGGGTTTTGTTTAGTTTGTGGATGTAGTTTAGGGTGACAAAGGGGGAATTTATTGATGGCTACATTGTGGGAAGATGGGGGTTTTGCGTGTGGGTTGTGAGGAATTTATGTTTCAAGGAATGTTTAAGAGTTCTTTTGTTGATAGGGGGTGAGAGATATTTTTAGTTGGCCTCTTAAGAATTAATGTGAAACATGATGGATTTTCTAACTGTTAATTAGAGGGAATTTATAGGATCGAGAACTTTTGGTTAATGGTATCAAAGTTCAGAGACTGGAGTCAGGATTATCCCTGTGGGAATGTTAGATGATGGAGTAACACTGAAGAGGACGGAGTTGGATCATTACAGGGAAAGAGCCAGAGAGGGCCTAGAGAAGCTGTTACGGAGGAGGATCTTGGTTGTCACCGTCATTGACAAATAAGGATAGCTTTAATGGAGCATGGATTTTGCACTGCTCGCTTTGAGAAGTTGGAAAAAATTGTAAAGGGCTGTTGGTTGCATAATGAAGACTGGGAGTGAAGGTCATGCGAAGTTAGATGGCATGATGATTGGAAGAGGAATACAAGTACCTGGGAGTGTGAGGTGGGTGGTCATTGGAATGATAATTCCTCTTATAAGGCAAGATAGAATTGTGGGAATGGAGTTTTATTCATTTCAATCCTCATTCTCACTTAACAAACATGTTCATGCAAATACAATGTTAGAAGCAACATATATTATTCTTTCAAGGGGCAGAAAAATGAATTTTTATGGAGTACCTTGTCATTGTTGGGAAAAAAAAAAGCATGATATGGATGTCTTTCCAATTTAGAAATATTTGCTTGTTTCTTACATCATGCAGTTCAGATTCTTCTGTTCATAATGCCAGTTCTCCATTCCACTTTCTGGAGATGTCACTGCCAATAGTTGTTCTAGTTTTCCCTTTCACATACACAGACATACAAAAGGGAAAAACTTTTTGGTTTTGCTGTAAATCAAAGATAGGCTATTGTTCCTTTTTTCTTTTTAAAAATTTGTGCTTATTTTTCCCTTTCTTTCTTTTTTTTTTGGTTTCTGATTTTCCACGTGATGTTTTCAGCTCTAATTACAATCCTGCTTTTCAGGTGGTGCACCTTTGTAAAAGGAAATGGATCGAGGAGAGTACTTACCCTCGTTTCACCATGATTGGCCAAAGTCTTGGTTCAGTTTATTTATCCTGGGAGGCTCTTAGGAAATTAACTCCAGATATTTATTTCGATACCAGTGGCTATGCTTTCACGTATCCACTAGCACGTATTTTTGGGTGCAAAGTTATTTGCTATACACATTACCCAACAATAAGCTCAGATATGATTTCGCGTGTCTGCCAGCGCAATCTTATGTATAATAATGATGGAGTTGTCTCTAGCAGGTTGGCCTCTCAAACCTTAATTTCCTTTTTGATTTTTTCCCCTTACTTGCTTATCTTACTTAACTGATAATGTTGAAGTTTTGTTAATAAATAAATCAAGGTTCAGGAAGCTTTTAGTGGTGAAAATGCTTGTGGACCAGACTCGTATAATTTGATATGAACAACAATTAATGAAGATGCACTTACAGTAGCTTCAATGTCTCATGGCCTGAAACATTAGATGTTAGGAAGGTTCATGCTGAGAATGTGCATAGAGTGGGGTGAATAGATGGATGAGGGGGAACACAATGATTGATAACAGACATATTTGGTGTAAACTTTGTTTCAGAAAAAAAAATTGCTGTAAACTGTAATGTTGACATTCGCTCATTAAAGAATAGGTGATGGAGGACAGGACAGCAAGATGGTTTGGAGTCTTTGACTCTTTGGACATGTAAAATAAAGATCTTTGATGTTCAAACAGATGCACTTATTTTCTTTAAATTGATGCTGTAAAAGGGCTAGGATAAGCCTAAAATCACACAGGTAACATAAAGTGAAGGATTCAAAGGCAAGGGATTTGATTAGTAGCTACCATTTGGTAGAATGGAATGAGACTAATGGATTCATCTAACTGACTGCAAGTAGTGGGACCATGGCCATGTTAACTTTGAAGCATACACATTGATCCTGTGATATGCATGATGAACATCTTATTTATGAAAGAAAAAAAGCTGCAGGATTATTGCTGAGCTGATATTGAACTGCAATTTGTGCATCTGTTGTTTGACATGACGATCCAATAGATGACTTTCAGTTATGATTGTTATTTGTGGCAGCATCTGACCATCACGATGCAAGAAAATACACTATACTACATGATATGCATGATGTACATCTTATTTTTTGGAAGAAAAAAGCTGCAGGATTATTGCTGTCAAATTTCAAGTATGTGCATATGTTATTTGACATGAGGATCTGATAGATGATTAATGGTTACGATTATTCTTTGTTACAGCATTTGGCTGTCACGATGTAAGATAATCTACTATACCATATTCGGTTGGCTTTATGGGTTAGTGGGGTCTTGCGCACATCTTGCAATGGTCAACTCCTCATGGACAAGATCACATATAGAAAGGCTTTGGAGAATTCCTGGTTGCATCGAAAGAGTTTATCCTCCTTGTGATACTTCTGCCCTACAGGTATGCTATATTAATCACTCTACCTATCCTTTTTTGTTTTACTTCCAAGTTGCTAAATTATTGTTTGTTTGTTTGTTTGTGTGTTTGTCATTTCTCACCATACTTGTGCCTCCGTCATTTTTTAGGACAAGCAGTGTTGCAAATGACACCACTGAGAGCACAGAATGGATCAGTATCTCAATGTTTCTTAAATTCATAACATGATGAATCAACACCTTGTTCCTCCTTGCTAGTTTCAAACAGATTGTACACGAAATATCCATTAAGTTCTCTAAAAAAAATCCATTAGGTTTATTAATATCCATATTTCTCAGTAGGAATATGGATACATATTTTGTGCACCCTGGAGTTGTACCTCCATGTATGTCTCCATCTCTATTGTTTGGTATTTGGCTCAAGTTGTAAGGTGGATGAGTTTGTCATTGAGCCATGTTTTTTAAGTGATTGAACCAATTGAAGATTCAAGTTACTTTGGCATATAGATCTCTATGTGTTAGGGATCAATTGTTATGCTTGGGACTTATACAGTAGCATGAAGCACATCAAGTCTGTAATTAGAGTTTGACTAGTGTCCATACGTGACTGGTGAAGAGTTCTAGAGCTGTGGGTAACTACGTGGATCTCCTACTATTTGTACCTCCAACTACTGACTTCCTCATCAACATGACTTGTGGAGCATCTTGTCGTCTTTAGAGCCAATGAACCATGGTAAAGATGTGTTGTCATGTTATGCTGTGTCTGTGAATTGGTATTTGTTGCAAGTTGAGCATTATGCTTGAGGCATTACATGCTCAACTTTTGGGGGGGGGGGGGGTGTTGGAAGATATATATTTTGTTGGGTTTAATGAATCGTGAAGTGACCCAATTAGGTGTATTATGTGGGTTGTGTATTTAGTCCCATCTTGCCTATTTCAAAGTGGCAAGGACGACCTATATCCGTGTGTCCATGTAACCATTTGTTTCTTCAAGAAACATAATAGAATATCCAACCATTGGGGCTCCTTCGGTGGTTTTTCCTTCTCCTTGTGAGGGGGGTTTTCCATGTAAATCCAAGCTTTCCACTGTGATGCTTGATATCTTGTTCATTTTGTTTCATTTATTTTATTTCAACAATTTCATACATTGCTACATTGCCGGTAGGTTACACTTTTCAATGGTGTTTTTCTACGTAAAATGAGATTTCACGAAAACCAACAAAATTTATTGCCTCTTACTTCTGATGGTAGCCTTGTTTTATTTTTATTTTTATTTTTTAAAAATAGAAAATCATAGTTGGAGAAATCAACAGTCGATATTCAATCGGTGGTCACTAACTAAGGAGTATACGGTATGTGGGCGATTAATTAGGGATTAATCGATGTAGTATTTTTCAATATTTAAAATTGTAAAAATATTTATATATACCATTTACATATTAAGTATACATATATATGAATTGAAATATCACATATATATTAATATTATTTTTTTGATATATATATTCTCTCAATATAGCTTTTGGCAAATAGTTATCAATATTGCAATATAAAAAATAAGACAAATAAATTAAGATTGGTGTATTATAAATCTAAAGGAGACAAGTTCAGATAAAGGAGACAAGAAGAGGGACTCAGGACTGAGGGTTTTGCTTAGGGCTGAGGCCATTGTGCGTTGGGAACTTGGGATAATGGGAGAAGTCAGGTTTAGTTGGGTGCATTTAGGTGTCGGGTTTGGTTGGGTTTTTCTTTGGAGGTGCATTACATGTTGCATCAAAGCTAAAAAAAATTTAGCTGATTAATCGGTTGATTAATCGTATAATCGACCGATTAATCGGGTAGATCGACTATAGGGCCGAATATAGGTACTTGATTTGTTTTTGAACCGCATACGATCATGCGACCGATCATGCGACCGATTAATTGGCCGTATAGATTGATTTTTGCACCCTAGAAAATGTACCCATCCACCTCATTAATCAAAGAGAAATTACAATGCAATTTCCAAAATTAGACAAAGAAAATATCTCCCTTAGTACATTCTGCAACCAAGCTCTCCCTTGAAAAATCATAGAGTTCTGCTGAACCTATAGGGACCAAAGAGCAGTTGAAATGACAATCTAGATGTACTGCTCCAAAAAGAACAACAGAAATCATCCATAGATGAAGTGGAGACTACCCTTAAGGCAAGATGAATCTACACTTGAATCATGAATGCACATGAATAGGTGGAAATTGCCTTCATCAGCAGCACCACATAACTCTATTGTAAAAATCGATCGACTTGGCTGAGTACTCCTAGTTGGTCACTTGCCCGATTCGACTACCCGTACTTGGGTATATAGATTGCAGGCTTGACTACACCAAGTAGGTTTACTTGGTCGAGTATGTGCCAGATTTTCACATAGGGTTTTTAGATCCAGGTAAAATATACCCAACCTGAACAACAAATAAACCTCCACTCCCCCCTCCTTAAACCCTTTCGCACATGAATCCCGTTCATTGACTTCAAAACATGAACCCTAGATCCTAAACCCCCGAAACCCAAAACCTTAACCCATATCTGGTGACTTTTACTCCCATTGTCGACCATTTCATTGGTAGTGGTTGGTGTCATTGTTGCTACTGCTTCTCCAACTACTACTCTACCAGTTGCCATTAGGGCAAAGGGCTGCTACTATTGCTCACCTCTGATTGCTACTGCTTGCTCTCCTTATTAAGTCAGTCCTTTCTCTTCAAGTGTGGTATTTGAAGTTGTTTTTTTTGAAAAGAGAAATGGTGGTTATCTGATTGATAACCACTTGGAATTGTATTAAATAAAGGCAAAAAACAATTAGATTTCAAGTTGGAAGCCCAAAAATTGGCCAAAGAAGAGATATAAGTAGCAAGATTTTCAGTGTAAGGAGTCTAGCCCTTGAAAATAGCGATGTTCCTTCTAAGCTAGATGCCCCAGACTACTGCTAACACCTTTACCTTCTTCATCCTAAACATATTTTGCCCACCATTCTGGTTCCCGTATTTGAATGACCTCCAAAAATCAGTAAAGTTTGCGTGGGACAACCACTCAAAGCAGAATTGACTGCAGACCTGTGTGGCAAAAGAACATCTAAAAAACAAATAATTGTTTTCTTCATCTATAGTTAGACAAAGCGGGTAGACCTTCTTTGCCATCGGCACCCATTTAGTCCTCCAAACTCTCGACATGTGGTATTTGAAGTTTATACATTTTATTTCTTTTGTTTAACTTTTTCTCATAAAATTTGGATTTTTTAAATTTAGGGTTTGGGGTTTAATTATTTCATTTATTAATAGTCACATTTAGTTTAATTTATTGGTCAATGCTCATTCAAATTTAGTTTAATTTGGTTCAATTCATTAGTTAGGGGTTATTATTTGGTTTCTTGCTATTTGGTTAGGGTTTTTGGTTATTACTTGTTGAAATCTTGAATTGTGCCGGTAAATATATCTTATATATGTATATAAAGGAATATGAATATTTAAAAATTTAAAAACACCCGACTGAGTACTCCTCGCTACTCTTTTGCATACCATATACTCAGTTGGTGAATCGATTGATTGAATATTGACTATTGACTTTTACAACACTGCCACATAAAGGATAGGAAGTATCCAAGCGAGCTACCCATCTACTTCGCTGCATCTTTGTAACAAGTCTATCTCTTCGAAGAAGGCATAGGAAAAGCGTCACCTTTAGTGGGACTTTCGATCTCCATATGCACCTATGATTGACCCCTTGATCATTTAAGGCCAAGATTGAGACTTTGCACAACAATAAATTTGCCTTCTTCAGAGAGAGGAACCTTCACCCCATACTAAAGCATTTGACCTTTTGGGAACAATTTGAAACTCATGCAGTAGGGACGACAATTGCAAATCTTGCATTTGAGCATCTAAAAGACCATCGCTAATAGTGGGCATCTGAGAGCCAGAGGAGACGTCCCATCTATTTGAGATTGTATAAAACTTATGTCATGAGAGTATACAATCTAGGTGTCAAAATTGAAAAGGTGTCGCTGTTCGTCTAAGCATCCTTCCAAAATAAGAAACTCTACCCATCCCCTAACTCAAGTCGAAAGTATGGGGAAAGGTGTTGAATAATAGGTACATGACTCCTCCAAAGCATCGAAGCTCCTTAACAAGTAGTTCCTCGGTGAGATAAGTCAATAAAGGTACCATAGGAGTTTTTCATAATTCGATGCTACATGTCACCTCAATTTTAAAGCAATCTAATAACTCATTTTGCTAACAAGGCGTTAAAATCATCGTTTGAAATGCCGCCGGTATGCCGTTGGCAAGGCCATTTTCGAGCAGGGGCCATGCCGACATGGATAAAGTGTCGATTTATAGGGATATTGTCAGTGTGCCGTCGGGATGATTGGCATGCCGATGAATAGGTGCCCATGCCGAGGTTGCTGCTGGTTTTTTTAACTACTTCTGTTATTTTTGTCGGTATGCATTGGCATGCCCTTGGCATGCTCATCAGTGTGTCCATTGAAAAACGAGTATTTCCACGGCGTGCGCTCGGCATGTCCACGAAATGCACACTTAGAATTTCATCGGCACGACATCGAAATTGGCATTTCGAACCTTGGTTAAAATCACTAAGGTCTTTACTATGATTAATACAATTCTTGGATGATTATCGACCTCCGGTAATTTTCCTTTTCCCTTTCGAAAGTAAAAATCACCAGGATCTAAGATGCCTAAGCCCCTACCCTTTTTGGGCCTACAAATATCTCCCTAAGCAACAAACTGTAAAAATCTACCTATTAGTGTTATGGTGTTTTATGATTGTGTGAGGGTGCATGTGTTATTCTCTGTAAGCTTGTCGACTACTCATGTACTTTACCCAAAGCCTCTCTCTATATATAGAGGCCTAGGATTTTAAGTTTAATAAGATTTGTTATTCTCTTCTCCCTTAACATGGTATCAGAGTAGGGTTGATTTTAGGTCTTTTGTGCTTAGTGCCCTTCCCACCAAATAGATCCTCATCTCCGTTCTCTTCTGCTCTCTGGTACGCATCCCAGTAGCCCCAACAGGCTCGTAGTGCCACTAGGAACAACCTAGCAACGTCGCCAACAACAGAGTGACATTGCTGGGAGGTGTTCTGCCCTCCTGTGCCTTGGGTGGTGGTGGTGCTGTGTTGGTGGGGTTGCTGTGTTGTCAATAATTGCATTGTCTAGATTGCTTTTATAGGTGGCTCTGATCCTTCTTGATCAACTTGGGTTATGGAGTGTGCTCTGTTGTAAAAATTGACTGAGTTAGCTGAGTAGTTGGTGGACTACTCCTAGTCGGTCCCTTAACCGGCTGAATAACCCATACTCGGGCACATGGTCGGTAGGCCTGACTACTCTGTCGGGTAGTTGGTCTACTCAGCCGACTATGCGTCTAATTTCTCCATAGAGAGTTGACTTATGATTTTATTCTCTTCCTCAGCTACTTCAATGCTTCAGACTTGTGCTTTTCTTTCGTTAGACTTATGATTTGTAGCTTGTTTTCAAAATTTTGGGATTGAAAATGGTTTACTTTTATGTAATGGTATATTTTACTTGTTATATGTATATATTTATATATTTAAATGTTTTAAAAATACTTGACTGAGTACTCTCTGACTACTTCCCTGCATACCGTATACTCCTTAGTCAGCGACTTGGCTGACTGAATACTGACTATCGATTTTTACAACAATGGGAGTGTGCTTCCCATAACCCGTAGAGCGAGTTGTGTCACACTCATCAGATTTGGGTTTTGAAAATCCAATTATTGTATTTGATCTTAGTGCTTGTTGCCTCTCTTGGTCACAGTTATGGCATCTGGGTCTGTTGAAGGCAAGCTGATGACTACCTCAGCTTCCTTAATGGTCCAAGGGACTACTATTAAGTTGAACGGGTCCTAGACTTATTTGTTATGGGCATGTGTTCAAAATATTTGTGTGTGGCTACAAGAAACTTCTGATCCTTACTAAGGAACCCCCAGATTCTTAGCATAAAGATTTTGAGAAGTGGGAGTAGGATAATTACTTGGTGATGAACTGGAGAATAAATAGTGTGGAGCCGCAGATGGCATTGAACTTGTTATGTAAAAAGATGACTAATGATATCTGGGAGAGCTTGTCGAAGAAATACTCTTAGAAATCCAACCATGTTCGCCTCTCGGATATATATCGTTGAATATGGTCCACTTCCCAAGGAGAAAGGGCACTGATAGATTATTATACTAAGATGGAAGGGCTCGTTGAAGAGCTCAATGTTTTCCATCAATCTTGCTATGAGACTTAGACCAGCGAGAGCCAGACCTGACAAGTCTACAGATTTTTAGATGGGCTGAACCTTAAGTTCTCTACTTGTGAGAACATTCTAGCTCTCAATGACATACCTGACTTGGAGAGAGTATATGGATGCTTGCAGAAGATTTCCACTGATACTAGCCATTCTCTTGCTATCTCCATGACACTGAGTATTGAAGTGTCCACCTTCGCTGCTTTGGAGGTCAAGGCAGATCTGGTGGGGGTCGCGTCTATGGAGGTGGTCATGGACGTGAACGAGGTCTTGTCTATGAACGGTGTGTCCATTGCCAAAGAACAATCACCCCTCGGAGAAGAGTTGGGCTAAGTTTGGCTATTTGAGAAATCGCTCAGTTACTGTTGCGGTGGTTTAGGGGGAGTTGCCTCTTGCCACCGATCGTACTCTTGCTCCTACATCATCACTTGTTCCTGCACTGATGGCGGATGACTATGCCCATCTTATGGTTCTTTGGTGCCAACCTTTTTTCTTAGACACTACTGCGTCCTTGGCTGTGACTAGTAGTTTGGCAAATCTCGCCACTACATGATCTTTATGGATTATTGACTCAGGTGTTTCGAGTCATCTTACAGGTAAGGAAGACACTTGTTTCTATGTGTAAGACACATGATGCTACTTCTGTTTACTTGGCCAACGGCACGTACTCTTCTGTTATTGGTGTTGCAGAGGTTCATTTTTCAACCAAGCTGGGATTGTCTACTGTTTACTGTGCCCCGAAATTTCCACTGAGTTTATTATATGTTTATAAACTATGTAAGGATCTTAAGTGTCATGTTATATTTAACAAACACTTTGTTTATTTTCAGGACATCTGGATGGGGATGATGATTGGTGGGGTGATTGAACGTGATGGACTCTTTTATATTGATGCTTCTACTTTGTTTATTGGTGTTGCCTCAGTCTCTATGGACCCTGTTATTTAACATTGTTGCTTGGGTCATTTGTTTGCTTTACGTTTGCGAAAAATGTTTACAAAGTCTCGTATACCAAATAATTTTGATTGCAAAGCTTGTCATCTTGGCAGCATTACCGTGTTTCCTTCCTGTCTAGACATAATAAAAGGTGCTCAGTGGCTTTTGACTTAGTTCATTGTGATGTGTGGGGTCCGTGTCCAATAACTCATCGGAATATCTATCGGTATTTTGTGGCTTTTGTTGATGACTTAGGTCATTTTTGTTGAACATTTTTGATGCATGACAAATATGAAATTATTTCTATTCTTCCCAAATTTTTGAATGAAGTTCAGAATATTTATTCTATTTGCATCAAAATTTTTTGTAGTGACAATGCATTGAAATTCAAGCAAAAGATGTGGTAGATTTACTTTCTAATAATGGTACCCTCCACCAGACATTGTGTGCCCACACTTCATAGTAAAACGGGGTTGCAGAACAAAAGTTACTCCATTCACTCGATGTTGCTAGAATCATGATACTTGCCACAAATGTGCCTAAAAATTTTTGGAGGGATGCCATCCTAATTGCCACCTATTTGATCAATAGATTCCCTTCTCTTGTGCTTGACGGGGCAACATTGATACTTTTGTTATAGCTAAATGCCACACCCTTTGAATTGCTACTTTGAATTTTTAGGTGCACATGCTTTGTTCATGTTTTTGGCATTCTTGACAAATTATCTTCTTGGCAAATTAGGTGAGTGTTCTTGGGTTATTCTAGAAAATAGAAAGGGTATCGTTATTTTGATCATGTTAGGAGAAAGTATTGTCTGCAAATGTCTCATTTATTGAGAAGACTCCCTATTTCTCTCATGAGGGGTCTACTCTTGGTTGGTCCTCACAGACTTATAAGCGTTGTCACAGATCTTCTGTCTTAGTGCCTTACTTGTCATGCATGTTGAAGATCAGGAGGAGCCTCACGCCCTTTCATCAACATCAAATCCAGATGATCCACCACAACAGCAGGATGAGCTTCATATTGCTCTTAGAAAGGCGGTGAGATCTTGTACCTTACACCCTATGGCTCATTATATTGCTATTTATCATCTTAGTCTATACTTGTAGAGTTTTATCACAACTCTTGCTGTAATGGTGATTCCTAGACGTCATGATGAGGCCCTACGAGATCCTGGTTGGACACAGGCTATGCAGGATGAGATGAATGCACTCATGTCTCATGGCACTTGGGACTTGACATATTTGCCTGGGGTTAAGGTTGTGGACTGTAAATGGGTATTTATTATGATGTATCACCTAAGATGGCACTGTAGAGAGGTTGAAGGGCATATTTATGGCGAAGGGTTATATCCAAACTTATGGGGTAGATTACTTTGACATCTCCTTAGTGGCATAACTCAGCTCGGTTAGGGTTCTCTCCCTTGCGGTGAACAAGAATTGGGCTGTGTATCAATTGGAGGTGCAAAATACATCTCTATATGGTGATCTGCAGGAGGAAGTTTATATGTCGGTGTTTAGACTCAGGAAGCTATCTATAGTTTAAAGCAAAGCCCCCGAGCCTAGTTTGAGAGGCTTAGTATGGCGGTACAGGAGATTGGCTTTTGCAGGTCATCTGATCATTCTGTCTTTATTAGATGAAAGGACTTTAGAGTTACTATTCTAGCCGTATATGTTGATGATATGCTACTTATAGGGGATGATAGTCAAGGGATTTAGGAAACAAAGGCGTACTTACAAAGCATTTTTGTAATTAAAGATCTGAGGAAACTGCGTTATTTCTTAGGCATTGAAGTTGTCATAAATTACAAAGGAATGTCCCTCTCTTAGAGAAAGTATGTGCTTGAATTTCTTGGTGAGATTGGACTACTTCAAGGTTCAAGAAGTCGACATGCAGTATACGGTCGGTTGGGTCATTGTATAGTGAGTATGCGGCATTCGGACAAGTATGCGGTTTTGCATTTTTTATTTAAAAAATATAAAATAATTAGTTAATTTATTAAATTTTGTGTTATATGCAATGTTATAATTATGAAATGTCTCAAGTAGTATAATAAAACAATATAGTCTAGAACCATATAATTTGACGTCTTTAATTACCATACAACCTAGAATATAAAAGATTTGACATCTTGAAAAAGGAAAATGTAGAGATTAAAATCTAGATGTTCATTTAAACAAACACAAAAGAATTGACAATAGTATTGAACACAAAATGACATTTAACATAAATAATTGATGTAAAAAATCAGACCCTAAAAATAAAAAACCTAAAATAAAAATCAGGCCTCAGACCTAGAAATTGATATAAAAATCAGACTCAACAATTGATTTATTCAATATTAGGAATGATTTATACACATTGTTACATACAGAGCCTAAAAATCAGACCCAGACAAATACAACATTAGGAATATATACAAACATTTGAGACACATGCATGATGTCACGAACAAATCAGACCTTTAATCTCAAACCCAATAAAAATCTGACCCTAAAAATAAAAGACCTAAAACTAAAATCAGACGGTGAGAGATATACCTTCAGTGATGGTCAATACAATCTCCAATGTTGGTAGGTGATGGCTGGTAGGTGATGGCAACGCCATGTAAGATGCGGTGCAGCACCCAACAGGATGATGGTAGCACCGTAGCGAGAGGCATTGCAGTAGTAGCAGCACTCGACAGTGCTGCACTCGACGTTGGTGGGTGATGGCTAGTGGGTGATGGCCTCGCTGTGTTAGAGGTGGTAGAGAGGGTGACGTGTTGCCGGCAGAGAGGGTGACCCGCTAGCGACAGAGAAGGGTTAAGGCATTCTCGATAGGTTTGGGTTGGGATATTGGGCATTATCGATAGCAAAGAGGGGTTTAGGGTATCCAAGAAGTTTTATTTTTAAGTGGATCTTTTTTATGTGAGGCCCTAAAGTTTTTTTTTTTAGAAGACCCTATCGGTGGATCTATCTTAAAAGCGGGTGACTAATTGGTCGAGTAAATGCCTATTCGATCTGACTACTTGCCCAGACCTGCTTATAGCACCGCATTGCATTGCACAATTTGGGGAGGGGTCCGCCTACGACTATGCAGCCGCTTACTCTTCCTAGGCGGCCGACTTCCTGAACACTAGACTACTTAGTGCACAACCATCCCTGGTCCCTACAGAGCCATTGTAGAGATTACTGGAGAATGATGATCCACCTTTTGAGGATAAAGGTAGGTATAAGAGCATTGTTGGAAAACTTCTATGTGTCACTGCCACTAGACCTGATAGTAGCTATGTAGTGAATAGGGCCATTCAACATATGGAAAACGTGAGGTATAGTCATTGGAATGCTATATGTTTTATCCTTAGGTATCTCAAAGGAAGTCGCGGCAAAGGAATTTACATGAGGAACAATGGTCATTTGAATGTGCATGCATATTTTGATGTTGGTTATGCAGGGAGTTCAGAGGATAGAAGATCTACCATTAGTTATGTTACCTTTCTTGGTGGGAATTTGCTAACCAGAAGAGCAAAAAATAAATAGTGGTATCCAGATCTAGTGCTGAGGCAGAATATCGGGCGATGACACATGCTAGTTGTAAGATCATGTGGCTTATTAATTTTTTGGGAGACCTGAGATTGAAGTTGAGAGACTAGTCCCAATGTTTTGTGATAACAGATTGGCTGTGTTTATTGCCTCTAATCTGGTCTTCCACAAACATACTAAGCATATTGAGGTAGATTGTCATTTTGTGCAAACATGATAACCACTGGCAGAATATGCACTCCTACTACATCGGAGTAGCAAGTGGCAGACATTTTCACCAATACACTACCTCGAAAGTGTCATGAGTTTCTATGTTTTACGTTGGGCATGCTAGATATATATGCTCTAGCTTGAGGGGGAGTATTAGTGTTATGGTGTTTTATGATTGTGTGAGGGTGCATGTGTTATTCTCTGTAAGCTTGTGGGCTACTCATGTAATTTATCCAAAGTCTCTTTTTATATAGAGGCTTAGGGTTTTGAGTCTAAGAAGATTTGTCATTCTCTTTTCCCTTAACACTGTCAATTTAGTCTAGACCCTTCCAGAAGAATCTCTTATAGAGAACATCCAATTTGTGTAGAATCTTTTTGGGAGGCTTAAAAATGGAGAGGTAGAATACCGGTAGCGGAGAGAATAGACTTTAAGAGAACCTGGCAGTCGCCTCTAGAGAGTAAATTCCCACTCCAGGAGTTCAACCTCTTCTCAACCTATCTCGATTAAAGGATACCCATCTCCCATGGTGAGCTACTTCCCCTTTAAAGGAAGGCCAATTGAATGGCAAGTGACCAACAACTGTACTCAAGTACTAGGAACTAATGATTTAAATGCCGACGACATGCCGACGAAATGGCGATTTTTGAAGATACGCCATGTTGACATGTTAAAGTTATTGAAACGCAGGTGTTTCATCGGCATCCTGGCGAAATTGCCGACATGTCGCTGGTAAGCTTAGCATGCCGACGAAGGCTATTGCTGCTGTTGTTGCTCTTGTTGTAGTTTTACTGCTGATGCTGCACATGTTATGTATCGATATATTACATATTAAGTATAAGACATGATTTAGGGTTTAGATGGAAATATTTATCCATTGAAATAGTTATTTTTAAAATTTTAATCATTTTGATAACTTTTGTCATTTTTGTCGACATGCCGAAAATGTGCATTTGAAAATTTATTGAAATGATGTCGAAGTCAGCATTTCGAACCTTAGTACATGCATCAATTTCCCCATCATTCAAGCCAAAGGGCATAAAGGTAGACTTTTTGTGGTTCACAGTTAGGCCAGAAATCTCTCAAAAAATTCTAACCATAGTAGCTAGCTTCCCTGTCTCTTTACTCCCTCAATGAAAAAGAGGGTATTGTCTACATCTTGCAACACTGTGATCAACAACATGGCAGTTGATTGCAGAGAAAAATCAGAAATGAGCCCACCACCATACCATCACTACCAGAGCATCCATGGCCAAAATAAACAGGAGTGGTGTTAGGGGGTAGACCTGATGCACTCCTTGTTGTGGCTGTGTCCAAGTCCCATTAGAACGATCATTAACTAATATCGAGAAGGACATAGTCACAATACATTGCTTCATCCAAATGATCCGGACATCAGGAAACCCCTTTCTCAAAATCAGCTAGGACTGGGAGATGGAATTATATGCCTTTGAAAAATCGACCGGAAAAAAAATCGTCTTCTTGACCTCCAAGACACAACCACCTCCTTTGTTAAAGTGAAAGATGCCTATAAGGACTGTTCGCTATTAAAGGCTAACTGAATGGGACTAATAATGTGCGGGAGTACGAGGCGAATCCTATTAGCTTAGGATCTCATATATTATGTTCAACAATGCATTAGGACGATAATCATCAATAGAATCAACACTTGCCTTCATAGGCAATAGAAAAAGTTGAAATTTGTTCAACTTCTTGAAGCCTTGGTTATCCACTAAAAATTGCTGAAGTATAGTCATGGACTCTCCTTTGATCATATCCCAAAATTCCTTATAGAAAAGATCCTAAAATCCATCAGGTCCTAGGGATCCCTCTACCTTGACATGTAGATGGTGGCCACAACCTCATCTTCTATGTCTGGATGCACCAAATCTCCCCTCATATTCTCATCTACAGAAGGTAAATCCAATATAGCTAGGCTCCACTTGCCTGGTGGACGCCTCGTGAGGTCGTGGAAATGATGTCGTAGCGCACCAGTAATCCATTCTCTATTTGCAATCACCTCCTTACCAACCCTTAGGGGGCTCGAACTTGCTACCATATGAAAGAAGAGAGTGTTCACATCCCAAAGCTACCTAAACTTGTGCCCCTAATTTGTCTCCCTTTTCAATTCCTCCTGGTGGACCATTGTTTGATATTGCCTTCTCGTTTCCCGCTCTGTCCCTGTAAGATATTTGACATTCTCTGCCTAATTTAGGTCGAAGATAATCTGCAAGGTTCATGTATGTCTTCTCCCTCACTTCCTTAACCTCCTTGTACAAATCAATGCTACCCTCAGATGCTGTAGCTTTAGTGCAAAAGTATGCATAGTAGAAGACTAAGACACCTACTTCTGCCAGACCAACTTCCTAAACCTTGTCTCTAGCAACCATGACTTCTATAACTTAATGTAAGTGGTATAAGGTGTCTCCTTATTTGTGTTCCGGAATAAATTGGTATGATTCAAAAAGGGTTGCAATCTTACATCGACATCTCCCATTTGGAAACTTTTTTCCAAATTCATAGAACACAAGAATTTATCAATTTTGGATTTTGAACTGGAGTTTCTCCATATGAAAGTAGTCCCAGAGATCATGATATAATAAAGCTCCAGGTCAGGCTAGTCAGCAAAGACAGCAGTCACCCTATCATGTCTCCCATTGGGCCTATCATTCGAGGCCAAACTCACATTGAAATCCCCACCAACTAACCAAGGTTTCCCATCAGCAAAAGACCACCACCTCCTTGAGCTCTACCTACAGCTCAGTATGAAAAGAATCATTGCATGACCCGTAAACTGTAGTAACAACTCAAGTAGCCCTATCAGTTAGCCTCTAGAAGTAACCAGACAGACACCACCTGCTAGCCTTATCTTTAAGCACTTCAAATCCTGTGTGGTAATCATTCCTCCAAATCTGCCAATCAAATCGACCACCAACAAGGCATTTATAAAGTCACCACCTCTCTCTCTTTTCGGCCCCACATCAAGAGCCTTCAACTCGGTTTCCTACAATAAGGTGAAGTCAATCGTCCACTCCCTCAAATAATGTGGGTAGTTGGCTCTTCGGTTGGCATCCCGAAGTCCCCACACATTCCACGTGAGGACCTTAACCATCTTTGCCAGATGTATGACCCCCCTTATCTTTCCGTGCTTGCATCCTCTTAGCTCCAACAACCTCAGCAAATTTGCTTTCAGCCTCGTCAATACCAAGCGTAGCACATTTCAATCAACTTGTGGTTGTTTCCTCTTCCTGAACCTCTTTTGATAGGAGTTATAAAGTAGCTGCTGCCTTGGAAAGATAGGCCTATGACTAATGGAGGAGGAGGTTGTTTCATTACTCTGGAAGCGGATCGAAGTAGAGTAGGTAGCTGTTTGACCAATGTTTTAAAAATTGGACTGGTCATTGAACCGATCAAGTGCGGGTTTGATTTTTTAGTGGTTCAACTGGTGGCATGTATCGGTTGAACTAGTGATGATGTCAGCATGACGTATGTACATGAAAATTAGGAAAAAAATTGAATCGTAAGATCTTTAGTTTGATTTGTATTGGTCCAACCGGGTTGGACTGGTGTTTAATAAAAAAATCAATCAAGATATGTAGTAGGAAACAATGTTTTAAATATGATTCAACCGATTCAATTGAAATTCTGTGCCTTATCAATTGGATTGACCGTTTAGGATAGCAAAAGTCAAAACTAGTCAAAATCGGGTAGGACCTGTCGGTTCGATTTGACTGCATGATCGATTTAACCGTTGCCAAAAAGGAAGACAATTGCATACTACTCTAAACACCCCTATTCTGATGAATACCAATGGCACAACCACCCATAAACCCACACCCGATAGACGTAGACCCACTTTCAAGTCCTCGATTCCCCAATCCCTCGATCCTTGATCTCACGCTTGCCGTTCCCCTCCCTAACGCTCGTCGTTGCCTTCATCGATGCTCGCTGCTTCCCTCGCCAGCGATCATTGTCGCTCTTTCTCCTCAGTCCTTGCGGTGCTCTCACAGGAGTCCTCGTGGCACCTGTCTCTCCCTTTGTCAACGTTTATCATTGGTATAATGTCATTGGACTCAATGCCTCCCACCGCTCCCTCGTTGGCGCATCATCGGATTCCCCTCAGTAGCGCCAACCAACTCCTAACACTAGCGGTCGTGAGTCATGACTAGGGGTGTATATGGGTCGGTTTGGGACTCAACCCAAACCTAACCCATGGTTTACGGGTTGAGATTTTTCAACCAAACTCAACTTGTTATACTACCAAACCTAATCCAACCCAACCCATAGAATCGGGTCGAGTTGGGTTGGGTTGAGTGGATTGTCGACTAGTTAAAGTTTATGTTTACCTCCTACATACTTCATATGTCTCTCATACTTAATAAATAAAAATTTTAAACTTATAAACAACTTTTATCTTATAAAAAAGCGAATAAAATAGGTAAAAGTAAAAATAAAATAATAAAGATATGTTCTAAAAGTAATGAGAAAAGATAAAGACATACCTAATAATAAATTGATATATATGTGCATACAAAAGCTTAGATTTATACCAATAATCGACAACAAATATAGAGGAGGTGCTTTGGTGGTGGTGGTGGGATCCCTGTAAGGAAGAAGAGAGGAAGTTGAAGAAAATGGAATTTCTTAATTTACCAAGCCATCCTTGCACCTTTATATAGGTGAGGGAAAAGTTACACTATAAACCCACTACGAAAATAAAAATAACAAAATGCCCCTTACTACAAAATATAACTCAACACTCCCCCTCAAGTTGGAGCATATATATCCATCTTGTTTAGCTTGTTTCTATACTTCTCAAATTGGGGCCGAGGCAGTAGCTTGGTAAACATGTCAACAGTCTGGTTTGAGGAGGTAAGACAAGTAGTACGAAGTAGATCCTATTGAATCAAACTTATGGTGTAATGACAATCCACTTTCATGTGTTTTGTTCTATTGTGGAACATAGGATTGTTTGCAATGTAAGTGGTAGCTCAATTGTCACAATGCATCTCTATAGGCTTTTGAACAGTAACATGATCCCGTAATAGAGACCTTATTCATATCATTTCATCTGTAGTATGTGCCATGGTCTTGTACTCAGACTTAGCACTATAGCTTGAAACAACACTTTGTTTCTTACTATTTCAGGTCATCAAGTTCCCAGCTACAAAAGTACAGAAGCCAATAGTAGACCGCCTATCTCCAACATCATCGGCATAATTTGCATCTGAGTAGGCAACAATAGACATATGTGCCTTCTTCTGAAAAAGAATGCCACTACCTGGACATCCCTTGATGTACCTCAACACCTGCATCACAGCTTGCCAATGAACATCAGTGAGCTTATCTAAGAATTGACTTAGCTTACTCATGGCAAGGCTAATATCTGACCTAGTGATGGTCAGATATAACTTCTCCACCAGCGGTTGATATGCTTTCTTGTCTTTTATCTTCACTGTACCCTCAAAAAGGTGAATTTTATGATCTATAGGAATATTAGTATCTTTGGATTCTAACATGCCTGTTTCCTGAAGAATATTAAGGGCATACTTCCTCTGTGACATAATTATCCTTTGCTTGTGGTAAACTTAATGCCTAAAAAATATCCTAGCTTCCCAAGATCTTTCATGACAAACTGGCTTGCCAAGTATTCATTCATGTGAGATATACCCTTTGCATCATCACTTATGAGAATAAGATTCACATACACAAGTAAAACTACTGTACCACTGCTGGTCTTCCTTACAAATAGTGAATGATCAGATGAGGATCTCTGCATCCAAATAACAGATGCCTAAAATATGCACTGAAACCAGGCTCGGGTGCTCTGCTTAAGATCATAAATAGCCTTACGAAGCCTGTATACACACTCTTCCTGAACCTTAAAGCCAGGCGACTGCTGCATATAGATCTCTTCCTCCAAATCTCCGTATAAGAATGTATTTTTGACATCCAACTGATGTAGATGTCATTCATAATGAGCTGCAATAGAGATAAGAATGTGCAACTGGGGAGAACGTGTCAAAGAAATTCACCCCATAGGTATGGGTAAATCCTTTGGGCACAAGGCGAGCCTTATGAAATAGACGCATCTGGGTTGTATTTCAAGACAAAGATCCATTTAGCTCCAATAAGGTGCACGCCAGACGGTAGAGGTCACAGCTCCCAGGTATCTTTGGTAGTGAGTGCAGACATCTCCATTGCTTCCTTTTAGTGTGGATGTAGTAGAGCTTGCTGGTATGAGATAGGTTTCTCAGCGCTGGATACTATAGCTGTGAATGCACGAAACTCCGAACTCAGAGAATCAGCAGAAACAACACTCCTAACAACACAATACTGTGCACAAGATTGTGGAGCCTTCCTGATAGCAATAGGGATATCCTTATCAGTATTCATGGAAATAGGACCTGGAGAAACATCCACAGGTGACAGACTCTCAACCTCTACACATGCTAACACTGTCTCTGAAGGAGCCTCTTAAGTAGAAGTAGCCTTTAGGTTTTCAACATTAAACGAGGAGTCTATGGAATAGACGGAGGGGCTTTGCCCTATAGACAACTGGCAACTGATAGGTGTGACCCTTGAAGGTCCTTCATCTACTGGTACTGGCCTGGATATGCTGGTAGATGGCTTAGTAAGTTTAGAAGGGCTACTACTATCTGTGAATACAATCAATGGTATAGAAGCAACTGATACAGGAGCATACTTTGGTACACTCTGAACTTGCCTGGCAGCAACAGAAAAATAGGGTACAACTTCATGAAAGGTGACATCTGCACTGATGTAATGTCTCTGGTGTAGGGGATCAAAATATCGATACCCCTTCTAAGTATGAGAGTAGCCAAGGAACACATACTTGACTGCTTTAGATGCTAATTTATCTCGCCCAGGTCCAAAAAGATGTATAAAAGCCACACACCTAAATGTCTTGGGTGGAAGATCAAACAGCTCATCATCTGGATAGAGCACTTGCCACAGTATCTGCTCGTGAATAATTGAGGTGGGCAATCTATTAATAAGGTAGCAAGCTGTGAGAACTGCATCTCCCCAGTAGTTCTTTAACACTGTTAGGGATAAGAAGGGCTCTGGCTATGTCAAGGATGTGTCTGTGCTTCCTCTCTGCAACCCCATTTTGCTGAGAGGTGTGAGGACATGAGGTCTAATGAATTATGTCATGTAAATCATAGAACTTCGCCAGTCGATGAGTACAAAAATCTAATGCATTATCAGATCTGAGAGTCTTGATACATACATCAAACTGATTTTTTATCATTAATACAAACTTCTCAATTAGTGAACCCACTTCAGACTTGTTCTTCATTAGAAATAGCTAGGACAATCTAGAAAAATCAACCACAATCAAATAGTACTGATGTCCTACTCTATCAGGAATCCTACTGGGACCCCAAACATCGAGATGCACTAACTGAAAACACGAAGACGAACGTGGTCCAGTAGTAGTTGAAAAGGAAGATCTATGGTGCTTCCCAAGTTGACATACATCGCAGGTGAGCTGTGTAGCTGGGAATACATGAGGAATAAGCTTGTGTAATTTTTCCAAAGAAGGTGGCCCAACTGTCAATGCTATTGTAGAACACTACCTAGCGTGGTACTAATCCAATACGTTGTAGCCATGGGACCTTACTGAAGTTGGTAAACACCTCCTTTATATCCACTATCAATAGTCTTCCTTGTCATTCGATCATAGAAAATACATCGACGCTCATCAAAGATGACACGATAATTCATTTGCTTGATGATTTCATTAACAGAGAGTAAATTTATAGATAAATTTTGGAACAAATTGGACATGATTAAGCTGCATAGAGGGGATAACATTAGTTTCCCCTTGACCATTAATAGGAGCAAGTCGTCCATCAGCCACTTGTACTGTGTGATCTCGAGAGATAGATTGAATCTGCTTAAAATACTGCAGATTACCAGATAAATGATTGGAGGCACCTGAGTCAATCAACCACGTCACACCAGTAGTTGAAGTATCACCGACGGCGGTTCCTAGCACAATCTTTGATTGGGATATTGCCATGTTCACAGAAACGCACTGCCACAATATGATTTCAAAGCACCACATAAAGTGTACACACTCCTGAAGTTCATAATCAGATCTGAAAACTGACAAAAATAGAGAATACACACCCTAACAAATGCACCAAATGGGGAATACACACCCTAAAAATCTTCACTCACGCGATCAATACTCAAGGGGAATACATACCTCAAAAAACATGCATAAAAGAGAAATACAGACCCTAAAACAAACAGAAACAGAGATTTAATTTGATTATACCATCCAACTAGACCTTTCAAACTCCTTTCTAGAAGATCATCGCTTTAGAACTCCATCACCAACACGTGAAGGATCTTCCTAGACCTTGAAACAAGGGAGATGGGGGTTTATGACGCTCTCCTTACTATTGGAAGGTGCCCAATAGCAAGAGAGAGAGGTGGAGAAGAGGAGAGGAGGGGTTAGGCCCCTCTACAACTCCTGTCGCAGTCGGCGGTGGGGTAGATCGACTGCGGTGCTGGCCAGTGGCGACAGCAGGCTCGATAGTGGGGTTAGAGTTTTTCTTGGTGGAGTCCTCAACTTGGCTCTGATACCAAGTTGAAGAAAATGGAATTTCTTAATTTACTAAGCCACCCCTACACCTCTATATAGGTGAGGGAAAAGTTACACTATAAACTCACTACGAAAATAAAAATAACAAAATGTCCTTTACTACAAAACATAACTGAACAGTGGAGATGTGGGTCGTCCAGTGGTAATGGGGGGGGGGGGGTCCATGAGAAAAGGAAGAAAGGAGAGGTGGGTTGAGGATTTAGGCAGAGGTAGGAGGCTGATGAGAGAAGGTTGAGGGTTACTTGAAAAGTACGTGTTGCCACCATCGAGGAGAGGAGAGTGCATCGCCTACAGCTTGGAGTTGAGAAGACACTGCTTGGAGTAGAGCTTGGAGGTGAGTTGAGGGCTAAGGATTCCACATAGAGTTGGTGGAGGTAACTATGGAAGAGATGAGGGGTCTGTGAAGGCTTAGAATTAGGAATTTGGGATATAGGAGTGAAGAGATGTTGAGACTTGAGATGAGGTTTCAAATTTCTATTTATAGCTTGATGCCTCTTATATATTATATATATATATATATATATATGCATACAATATAGTATATATATTGTATAGTATATATTATATACATAGAATAAATATGTATGTATAAATCGAGTTGTATCGGATAGTGGGTTGGGTTGATTAAACCTTAAACCTAACTCAACCCATTTCTTATCGGGTTGGGAAAAGCTCAACCAAATCCAACCAATTATAACTCTCAATCCAACCCAACCTAACCCAATCAGGTTGGGTTGGGTGGGGTTCAGGTTGAACTTGACCTGTGTACACCCCTAGTCATGACTTCTCGTTGACACTCCTTAGCCACCACGACGCCATCACATCGGTAGCAACAATGTCCTTGCGTGAGAGCTTGATACCTTCCTTATTCCTTACCTTCCTTGTCATCTGGTCATCTAATGTGTATATAAATAAGTAGCTAATTTTGCTACTAATATTTGGTTGATGATAATCTAGAAGGCCAATTGAAAGACCAATCAATTGACCACTTATTTGATGAAATAACCAATGCAATTTAGTGTAGTCCATGCTACTCTAAAATTTAATTGTTGTTGTCTGGTAATGGGTTTAATTTTTTTTTTATTGTACATCTACGAAGAGATAAAAATATTGAAAATTAGCATTGAGTTTTATTGTTATTTTGGCTAATATAAAACTCCTAATTAGTTTCAGGTTCTTTGATGTAGGTTATTACATAATTCATAAATTTTAAGGATCGACTTACATACATGTTTGGGTTCACACATTTTATTTTATCTAAATGCTTCATAGCAACATGTCAATGAATTTTATTTTTATTTATAGTTTTAAGAGAATTTTTAGCATCTAAAGTAGGATAAACACTTGTTATTTATTCCTTTTTTCTTAAGTAATCCCTATCTATTGTAAAAGGGACTGTCAGGAGATTAGTATATTTCATTTTATTTCTTGATTATTTTTATTTTAAGTCCCACTCCAAGGTTCGATGAACCAATTCAACAAATGGACAAAAGCTCGATGAGAAAGAAACAAGGTCTTGCATAGTATCATTGTACAAGTTGATTTTCTTCCTTTTTTTAAAGTGAAATGCAACTATTAGCGCAAATTTATCAGTGAAGATATATAGATTTAAGGAGTATTTAGCCAAAGTAAAGGGATAAGTCGAATCGTGTTGGAATGTAGTAAGTCATGTAGAATATCAAATGTAAAGTACTTTGACATCTAAGATATTAGAAAAAAGAAATAAGGTTAAGAAACATTTGCATTTAGTTTAGATGGTTTCGATTCTGCATCTTTTCGTAATGTAGGTGGTCAACTATCAAGCATTCAAACATCGCTTTACTAGAGTTTCAGGCAATGTTGGATGCTTTAAATTTTGTTGGTTTTGATTATAAAGTACAAACACTATATAGAGTAAGTAGACCATTACTATAAGTGTAGAAAACATGTCCCAATACATCAAGACATTTAGAAGATATTAGGAAATATATGGATGCACCACTATGGTTGATGGGTGGACAGATGAGCACTAAAGAACTGTAATTTTTTTTTTTTTGGCTTATTGCCATGTAAGATCATTCTAAGATGCAAGAGTACTTGCTTGGATTGTTAAAAAAAGTTAAGAATTTAGTGTCCAAATAATGTTATTTTTGTGACCGACAATGCAACAAGTTACGCTACAAGGAGATCGCTGAAGTATGAATATGGTTACATAGAGTGGGTATCATGTGCAACTTATTACATCGATCTCATGTTAGAAAAATTTGATAAACCTTTTATTCATGGTGCATCATTGTTGATGGAAAGGAAATAACTAAGTTCATATATAATTATGAATTCATTTTGAATCTAAGGAGGAAGTATTGCAGAAAAGAACTTGTTCGACTTACACCAACAAGATTTGTAACTAATTTTTTGACATTACAGAAGGATTCATTAATAGCTATAGCTGCAACCAAGTAGCGATTGGACAATAAAATTTTCAAAACAAGAATTGTCACATAAATGAAAGAAATAATTTTAAATTCATCCTTTTGAAGTTCTTTCAAGGTAGCCAAGATTATGGAACCTTTGGTGAATGTGCTAAGCGTGGTTGATAGTAATGAACGCCTTTTTATGGGCTACATTTATGTAGCAAGGGTAACTATTAAGATTGCCTTTGAGGAAAATCAAAGTGAACACAAAGAATTTTTAAAAGTGATTGATGAGAAGTGGGAGAACAAACTCCATTATCTCTTTCATGCTACAGCATATTTTCTTAATTCTGAATTCTATTACAAGGAACTGAAGGAAACTAATTGGAAACATAAAATCATTGGTTGATTCTTTGATATGGTCATCAGGATGCATAATGGGTAGCATGTTTGCATTGATCAAATCAATAAGGAAATTGACATATATCATAATAGAAGATGAATGTTTGGACACATGATGGTAGTGAGGTGTTGGAATCAAATTTCTCTTCGTAAACTTTTACAGTTTTCTAATATTATTAAATTTATATTTTATCAGTTCATATTATATACATATATTTATATTTATTTTCAATTGAGCGATGGTAAAACTTTGGGGGAGGTGCATCAACTTTACAAAAAATGATTATTCGATTACTTATCTATACATCTAGTCATCATCTTGCGAGAGAAATTGAAGTGCTTTTGAAAGCATCCACACCAGGAGGAATATGTTACTTTATGCAAAGTGGATTAATATAAAATTGACATTTGTAGCAAATACTAAACAAAAATAAAGGCATAATTGAAATTAAGAATCTAACATTGAAGAACACATAAATATTTGAATATTTGTTTTTAAGTTCTAACCTCTCATTGTAATGGAATCTATGTTATATGTACGACAATACAAAGGCAATGAAATAATATTTTAAAGTGCTTACCGGTAAGACAACCAACATAGCCATAAAAATATTAAAACATTTGATATGAAATTATAAATCACAAATGCAAGTATGATATACTAGCTCTTAGTTGCTTAGGGAGAGTATCCTCGATCAATCTTCATTGATTTTGTAAAAGAAACATAAAAATAATCATAATAAGAATAATTATAGGTCAATTTAATTTAAATCTATGTTGTGTACATAGGTAAATACTACAATTGCCAAATTTTCTACGATTTGATCCATCCAAGTTTCCAAGACTTCTTCAGGAGTATTTTTCGATTCTTTTGTCCACTTCCTAGTTATATTCATTCCATCAAAAGATATAGGATCCCAATTTTCTTCCTTTCGCTTTTCCCTTTATAAAGGTTAAATTTCAAAATTTGAGAAATGTTTCTATTGAACTTCTAACATAATATTTCAATTATACTTGAATGATAAATTGAACTCCTCGAAAATAAGATCATTTAGCTTTACATGAAGTAATCTATTCCTTCTCCTGGTGTTGATGCATTAAGAAACACTCTAATTTTCGTCGCAAGCTGATGCACTACATTTTAGGCTAAGTAGTCGAATAGTCATTTTCTGTAAAGTTGGTGCATCTCCTCTGAAATTTTGCCACCACTCAACTGAAAATAAAAATAAAAATATATAAATAATATGAGTTGATAAAATATAAATTTCATAAGATTAGAAAACTATAAAGTTTACACGGAGAAATTTGATTTCGACTCATTGTCATCATGTATCCAAACATTCCTCTTCTATTACGATACATGTCAATTTACCTATTGATTTGGTCAATATCAATATGTTGTCCATCACTCATCTTGATTACCACATCAAAGAACCAATGAATGATTTTGTATTCCCAATTACTTTTCTTTGGTTTATTGTAAAAGAATTTAGGATTAAGAAAGTATGCTGCACACATCTCTGCATAAATGTAGCTCATAAAAGGGCATTCATTACTATCGACCATCCATAATATCTTCACCAAAGGTTTTACAATGTTGACTATCGTGAAAGAAGAATTCCAAAACGATGAATTTAAAATTGTCTTTCATTTCTGTGGTAATTATTGTGTTGAAAATTTTATGTTTCAACCACTCATTGGATGCAACTATAGCTATTAATGAATCCTTTTATTTACAAACTCTGCGGTGTCAAAAAATTGGTTACAATTCTTGTTGGTGCACGAAGGTTGAATAAGTTTTTTTTTGCAAACCTCTTATTAAATTCAAAATGAATTTATGATTATATATGAACTTGGTGATTTTCTTTTCTTTAGTAATGACGCTTTGAACAAAAGGTTGTTCATCAAATTTTTCCAATATGAGATTGATGTAATGAGTTGCACATGATACTTACTTTATATGGCCATATACTTAAGCGATCTCCTAGTAGTTGAATAATTTGCTGCATTGTTGTTCTAAATGGTGCCTTCAGGACAATAGGCCGAAAAGATAATGTTCTTTGGCACCAATTGTCCACCTATCAATTATAAGAGTACATCCATATTTTTCCTAATGTCTTTTAAATATCTCGATGTATTAGGACATGTTCTTGACACTGTCTTCTAGTAATGGTTCACTTACTCCATATGATGTTGGTATCTTATAGCCAAAACCAACAGAATTTGAAGCATCTAACATTGTTTGAAACTTAGGTAAAGCAGTTGCATTAAATGGTATGCAGATTTAATCAACCTAGTGGTACTGCATAATTGGCAGCATGGGTAAATTTGAAGCCCAGACACTCTTTAGTTAGGGTTGACTCCTAGGAGTGGTACCTGGTGGGAAAATGTTTTTTAGATTAGTATTACTCCCTTTGGATGTTTGAGTGCTTGATGGTTGACCAACAACATTAGGAAAAGATGTAGAATCGGAACCATGTGAACTAAATGCAAATGTTTCCTCAACCTTCTTTTTTCCAATCTCTTAGATGTCAAAGTACTTTGCATTTAATATTCTATAGAAGTTGGTATATTTTGACACAGTTGAACTTGTTCCTTTACTTTAGCTAAGTGCTTCTTAAATCTATGTATGCCTCCTTTACTAATAATTTTTGGGATAATAATTGCATTTCACTTTGAAAGTGGAAGATCAACTTGTACAAATGATCCCATGTTGGATCTTGTTTTCTTCTCACAGAGCTCTTGTCCACTTGTCGAGTTAGTTCATTGGATCTTGGAGTCGGATTTTGTTTATTTCTAATAATAATTATTATGGATTTCTTTGTTAAATAAGAATAATTAAGAAATAAAATGAATGTACTCTACAAATTTCCTTACAAGTCCCCTGTATAGAAAGATAGGGGTTGCATAAGAAAAAGAAAATAAATAATAAGTGCTTATCCAAAAATCTCCTAAAGTTATAAATAAAAATAAATTATATTGATAAATTACTATGAAGTATTTAGATAAAATAAAATATGTAAAGTCAGACATGCATATAAGTTGATCCTTAAAATTTATAAATTGCATCATTACCTTCAGCAAAGAACCTGGATTATTAGAGGTTTTACAATGTCTGAATTAATAATGAAACTTAATAATAATTTTTTATATTTTTTCTATTAGGGGACATTCAATAAAAAAAAAGTAAAACTTGCCACTAGATTGCAATAGGCAGGACTGCATGGACTATATTGAGTTCCTTTGGTTATTTAATTAGACAAATGGCCAATTGATTGGTCTTTCAATTGCAATTCTAAATTATCAACCAAATATTAGTAGCAAAGTTAACTACTTATTAATGTATACATTAGATGATCGGATGGTACAGAAGGTAAGGAGTAAGGAAGGTATTGAGCTCTCATTGAACTCTCATGTGAGGTGGTTGCTGTCGGTGAGGTGGCATCGCGGTGGTTAAGGTTGTTGGCGAAGAGTCACGACTCACGACTGCCAGTGTTGGGAGTTGGTTGGTGCCATTAACGAGGGGAGCCTGGTGATGTGTTAGCGAGGGAGTGGTGGGGAGCATCAAGTTCGGTGATGTGGTTTCAGTGATGAGTGTTAGTAAGGGAAGTGATGGGCCTCACGAGGACTTCTGTGGGAACGTGGCAAGGATTGGGGAGAGGGAGCAATGATGATTGCTGGTGAGGGGACGGCGAGCGTCGGTAAGGGCGACAACGATCATCAGGGAGGGTGGCAACGAGTGTCAGGGAGGGAAGCGTAAGATTAGAGATCAGGGATTGGCAATTGAGGGTGGGTTTGCAAATGTCAAGTGTGGGTTTATAGGGGGTGTGCGTGGTTGTTGGTATTCATGGGGATGAGGGTGTAGTGTAGTAGTATGCAATTTTCTTTTTTGTTTTTTAGCCAACGGTTAAAATCAATCATCCAATTAAATCGAACTAATTGGTCCGACCATATTTTGATTGGTTCACACCAGTTTTGACTTTTATTGTTCGAACTGGTCAATTCGATTGATAGGGCATCATTTTTTAGTTGAATTGATTAAACTGACCAGTTTGGTTTGATCGGTCGGTTCGGTTCGAGTTTTAAAATATTGGTCTAAGGTGCTCTCACGTGGTGGAAGGCTAGTTTTGTTGAAGTTAGTACTCTTTGTTTTACCTATTTTCCTCTTCTCAATGTTTCAGTCTCGAAGATTTTGACAAAAAATGTTTGAGAATACTTTTTTTGTTGGAAGGGGATCTTTGAAGGGAGTAAAGGCATTCCTTTGGTGGCTTAGGATGAAGTTTAGGGTTTAGGGTATAGGTGTAGGATCTAAATAATAGAATGCACACAAACATTGTGAAGATGGATTTAATCAATACGGGACAATAAATTTTGTACAATCAAATATGAAAGATAAATCACAAAATATGCACAATATGTATAGTAGTTCCCCACTTTGGGTACTCCACTATCTAAGCTTCCTACCTTGGGATTTTAACTTGATTTTCTCAACCCTAAGGGAATCAATTTTATTAAATTGAGGTAATTACAAGGTTATCTCAACTCAATTACAAATGCTAGGTTTCGTCAACCGAAGCAACAAGCTGCAAGCTTGAAACAAAATATGGTATTGGTGTAACAAAAGAAATCTTACAACAGAAAAGTCCTAGGCCTTCAAGAAATAATATTAGAATGATATTACTGAATTGAAAGCCTATGGATGTATGTATATGAGTTGAATGTGAATCCAAGCATGTTTCTGAGGGCGTGTCTCAACGGAGGATGAATGTGTAGAAAATGTAGTGACAATGAGCTTATTTTGGAATAAAAGCTTTCTTGGTAGGCACAAATTATCTTGCTTATTTGTTTGTATGTGTAAACTAAGGTTCCAAGGGCCTATTATAGAGTTATGATCGAATATTAGCTGTTTGTATTAAAAAATCAACATTTATATCTTCAACTTTAATTTTTTAGTTGTTTAGATTTGGTCAAACGGATAATTGGTACTATTATTAAAGGGTTAGCACCGATACTAGTGACTCACAGTTACAAACGATACCCATGTGGTATCGGTACTAAATATGAGTATTGGTATTTGTGTCTTCCAGATTTGGGTTTTGAACAATTAACTCAAATCTATAACCCATAGGTAACGATAATAAGCATTAGTATTGGTATTTGTTGGATATAGGTTTGGTTCTTTGTTAAGAATTAATAACACTCAAACCTGTAACTCACTTGTATTAGTATCGGTACTTATAGGTTATTTAACAAGTGCCTTATTTAGTCATTGATCCAATTTAATTGTTAACCATATTTTGAAAACAAGTTGAACTTTGAAAAATGAACTTTGAATAAATGGTACTTTGAAATAAATCGAATGATTGTAATGTTTATCTTAGTTTATGTCTAGATGATTTTTATGATTAGTTAGGAAGCATCATTGTAAGAAATAAAATAAAAAACTCTTCCTAGATTAGTCAATCTTGAAATAGATTTGAATCTAATTTTCAATCATCGTTGTTGTCTCCTCATCATCTTCTTTGGTTGTTTCATCCTTTTGCAATTTTCATCAGTCTAAATCCTAAAATAATACTCAATTACAAAAGCTAGTCTAAATAATTTTGTTGACATCAAAATAAGATGTGGAAAATATTCCAACAATCTCTTTTTTAGTGTTGACAAAACTATCTTGCAAATAAATATGTTCTAGAAAATTAAGACAAGTTCCTTCCAAATATTTTGAAATGAAAGTAATCAATCTAGTGATTTCTTCCCCACAGAATATGACTATTTGCCTATCTTGTTTCATTTTTCTCCTCCTTTTTGTCAAGCATCAAAAAGTATTATAAACTAAGTAATTTTGAAAATTAACATTGAATTTTAAGCCAAATCAATAATCCAATAAAGTTATGTTCTCCTCATGTATTTCTATCCTAGATTAAAAACTAAACAAGTGAAATTTTACAATGTGTACCTTATTAAATAAGTTACTAATAGTATCTGTGATGAGATGACCCTTGTCTTTGCTAAGCTCCATTAGTCTTCCTTTCTCGATCTTCATTCATCTTATAGAGTGGTCGGAGTGTCCTATTGTTGGCCTTGAACATCCATTGACCATACTCATCATGTTAGTCTATACTTGCAAAATAATGTAAAACATCCTTTCTAGGTTTTCATGTTTTTAAGGATCTGTTTGGGTTAATACAATTGGAATCGTGAGATTTATAGACCCATTTACAATTCTTAGTTCTATAATTTTTATTATTCTTTGCCTTTTGATAATATGCATGCTTAGGTGCATCTTATTAGAGACTCATTTTTCTCTTAATGCATTACAAAACTCAACATTAAGTCTAGTTGTCTTTTATGTCATTTATTGTCCCTTCAAAATGTTTATATTGATTTTCAAGCTCTAAAATCTTTTCATGCAATTAATTATTATTATATTTTGACGTAGATAATTCTGCTGAGAAGCATTCTTTTTCTACTTTAAGAATTAAACTAGCACTTTTTAGTCTTTTATTCTCTTTTCTAAGCTTCTAAGTGTTTAGTACAACTCTTTATAACCTTGTAATAACTCATCAAGAGAGAATAAGAATTTACCTCATTTTCTTGATCTTCTTCTGATGCTACCAAGCATAGGTGGGCTACCTCACTCTCGTCCGATTCATTGGAGTCTGTCTCTATGTTGAAGTCGCTATCATCTTATGTTGCTTTGTGTGCTTTTTTGGTGATCTTTTTCTTGTTGTATTCTTTTGTTCCCTTCCCTTTATCCTCATTCTTCTTGCTTGAAAATTTATTGATTTTCTTATCGTAGGATGAATTTATGAAATTTCTTTGGGAGGGTCTCCATCTGTTCATCGTCTTTGGATTCTGAGTCATTTGAATTCGAGTCCTTGTTTGCTTTGAAGGCAAGATCTTTTTGCTTGAGGTCTCTTCCTCGTTCTTCTTCATATTTTCTAGTTGGACCTCATAAGCTATGAGGCTCCCAATTAGATCAAGTGGAAGAGTTGAGAAATCTTTGGCCTCTTGGATTGTGTTGTCTTTAATGCCCAATCACTTATAAGGGATTGTAAGATCTTTCTTACAAGTTGCTCTCTGTCAGCTTGACTCCGAGATTCTTCATCAGGTTACTATCTCCCTAAATCACATATACATCTCCTTTATTTACTCGCCTTTTGTCATCTTAAAACACTTAATTTTTGGTGAGAATAGAAATATGTCTTTTCTTTTACCTTATTTATGCCTTTGTAGGTGACCTTGAGAGTTCCAAATTTCGTATGTTGCTCGCAGGTCAGAATTCAGGTTAATTCTTCCTTCGATAACGCACAATAGAGTGTGTTTATTGCCTTCGTGTTACTCATAATCTTTTTCCTTTGATTTGTTGTCAGCACCTCTCCTTTCATCTCTATATCAACGTACTTCATCTGGATAAGGCTCCATGAGTCCTCATTCATTGCTCTGAGAAACACCTGTATTTGCTTCTTCCAATATCCATAATCCGTCTCATTGAAGTAGGGAGGTTAGGTCGATGATTGCCCTTCGGTGCGCTTAATTTGAGAAGTCATTTGCAATTTGGATTTTCGTCTTTCTTGCAACTTGCTTTGAGACCACATGTAGGATCTAAATAGTAGAATGCATGCTAAAACTGTAAGATGGATTTAATTAATGTGGGGCAAAATAAATTTTGCATAATTAAATATAGAAGAAAAATCACAAAATATGCACAATATATATAGTAGTTCCCTACTTCGGATACTCTATTACCTAAGCCTCCTAACTTAGTATTTTTAACTTGATTTCCTCAACCTCGAGGGAATCAATTTCACTAAATCAAATCAATTACTAGGTTACCTCAATCAAATTGCAGATGTTAGGTTAATGTCCTTTCATGGAATGTACAGGGTCTTCGGGATGATAAAAAGAGCTTTTCTGAGGAGCTACTTGGCTGATTGGAAGGTTGATGTGGCGTGTATTCAGGAATCACATTTGGAAGCTTTAACTCGTGTAAAGTCACAGTTGTGGGGCCATTTATACTTGTAGTATGGAGGTGGAGGCCGTGGGCAGATCAGGGGGTTTACTAATGTTGTGGCATGATGATTTGCTTGAGCTCAGTTCTTCACACCTGACTAGTAGAGTGATGACCAGTTTTTTCACTAGAAAAAGTGATGGCATGTCCTTGGCCATCTTGAATGTTTATGGTCCATGTGAAGATGGACCACGGCTACTTTTTTGGGAGGAGTTACAATAGGCTGCGTCTCTGGTGGAGGGGATGCCATGGTTGATTTGTAGAGATTTTAATATGACTTTGTATGTGGAGGACAGGCCTGATGGTAGGTTTGATACGGCCTCTACGCAGTTCCAATAGTTGCTATAAGTGTTGGATTTGATTGATCTACCTACTTGGTCTTGCTTTACTTGGAGAAATGGTAGGGAGGCGATGTCTTGTATTGACAAATTCTTATGCAACATTTCTTTTGTTGAGTTTTGTCAGAGAGCAGATGTGGTGACATGTGATTGACCATTTTCAGATCATACTTCCCTTCTTTGGTGCAGTAATGAGGAAGGGAACTTCTCAACTAATTTTAAGTTTCATAGGTCTTGGCTAAGGGAACCTGGCTTCAAGGAGTTGATTAGTGAGAAGTGGTCCACAACCCCACCTACGTCGGCCACACGTACTTTGGCGGCCAAGATTGTGGCAGTTAGGATGGCTATGATGGAGTTTAGATGGGATCTTAAGGCCCAGAGGGAAGAGAGAAGGAATGCGACACTTCAAGAGGTGGTTGCTTTGGACCGAAAGGAGGAAGAGGTGGCGCTTTCAGAGGAGGATTGCCAGGAGAGAGAGATTCTGGTCGATAGTGTCGAAGAAAGATCACAAAACGGAGATGGACTGGAGGCAGAAGTTGAGACAGTTGTAGCTTAAGGGGATGCTAACACCAGATTTTTTCATCTGTCGGCCAGCATCAGAAGGAGGAAGAATATGATTAACAGCCTGAGAGTTGGTGATAATGTTCTGAGAAAAAGAGAATAGATTTGTTCTACTTTTAGTAATTATTTTTAGGAGTTCACCAAGAGACAGACATGTGGTGAATGGTGGTTGGTGAATCTGCAGCTGGACCAGATTAGTGATGAGGTGAAACCCACGCTTGCCAAAGACGTGGATGAGGATGAGGTCATGTGTGCTTTACGCGGTATGAAGGTAGAAGGTTCTCTTAGCCCGAATTGCTTGCAAATTATTTTCTATAAGGAAATATGGGAGGTGGTTGGGCTTGATATATTGGCTATGGTTAGGGAGTTTTTCTGATGGAAATGTAGGTATTGAAAGGTTTAACAAATTTTATTTTTTTTTCCTACCAAAGAAACAAGATCCGAAGGAGGTTGGAGATTTCAGGCCTATTGCATTATCAAATTCCATTACCTGTTGGTTGCTAAGATTTTGGCCAACCAATTGCGATAGGTGCTTCCAGACGTCACCTCTCTTGTTTAGTCGGCTTTTATTAAGGGAAGGTCTCTACAGGACTCCTATGTGTTGGCGGAGGAATTCATGGCTTTTTGGAAGAGGTGTAATTCGAAGGCTTTTATGTGAAAAGTGGACTTTTCCAAGGCCTATGATTTTGTCTAATGGAATTATTTGTGGGATATTCTCAAAAGAAGGGGATTCTCGGATTGGTGCATTAGTTTGATGAAAAGATGCGTGACCACATCTTTCTCGATGTTGGTTAATGGAAGTGTAGGTGTTTCTTGGACTCAGCCGTAAAGGGGTGTGAGACAAGGATGCCCTTTGGCACCAATGTTGTTTAACATTGCAGTGGATACATTAGCAACCATGGATTTTAAAGCTTGTGAAGGTGGCTTGATATCTGAGTTTATTACAAAGAAGGATGGTGGCCTCATAACACCGATTTTGCAATATGCTGACGATACAACCTTTTTTATTGAAGGGGGTAGCAGAGAGGCGTCTAATGTTTCATCTCTTGTTGGAATTTTTGCAGAAATTTTAGGTTTGAAAATTAATAGAAGTCCTCTCTGGTCCCTTTTGGCATGGAAAGATTGGAGGAGAATGTGATATCAAATATCTTGGAGACCCCTATGGTTAGACTCCTTGTTTGGTATCTTGGATTGCCGTTAAAGGGGAAGAAATTGACTTCAGCAGATTGGAAACCACTTGTTGAGAGGTTATCAAAGAGATTATCTTCTTGGAGTGGTAGACTCCTCTCTAAAGGGGGATGTTTGGTCCTGCTTAAGTTGGTTCTTTCTTCTATTCTGATCTTCATGTTCGTGTTTGCTTCGCCAAAGAAAAATTTGAAGACCATAAATAAGTTTTTTGGAAAGGGGCAGATTATGAGGGGAGATTTGCACAATTGATTCCGTGGGATGAAATTTGCAAGCCTAAAAAAGAAGGGGGCCTTGGGGTTGGTAGGTTGGACCATTTTAATAAAGCTTGGTTATTGAAATTGGTTTGTAGGTTTTCTATCGAGCAAGATATGCTTACTACCACTTTGAAAGATTATTATGGGGAAGATTTGAATATGAATCGATGTGCTGCACCTTTTATTGGTTCATCAGTGTTCTGGCAGTCTTTGAGGCCTATCTTATCTGAATTTTCACATCTATTCCGCCCTTGATTAGGTGATGGAACTTAGATTTTGGACTGATGATTGGTCTGAAAATAGGTATTTTTCGGATTTGTTTTAGTGTCTTTTTCAGCATATTATGGAGGAGGCACGGGTGGTAGGATGTGTGGGATGGAGATCATAATGCATGTGATGTGAGGCTGCTGGAGGGTCTTTCCAATGCGACATTTGCTGAATTTCAGTAATTGCTGGTCATTTTGGAGGAGTTTTCTCCATCTGCTGAACTTGATAGTATGCGTTGGAAGCATGGAAAGTTCTCTGTTAAAAGTGCTTACAAGCTGTTGATTTCTAATGATACACAGTTGACCCCGATGGAGGGCGATTCTAAGTTGATTTGGAGCTGTAAGATCCCGCTCAAAATCAAGATTTCCCTTTGGTTTTTTAGAAGGAAGAAGTTGGTAATTAAAGTGTATAGAGCTAAGTGGTGTCCTATCGGTAATATAACTTATTCGCTTTGTGGCTAGTCGGAAGAGGATTTTCAACATTTGTTTTTTGAATGTAGCTTCTCTACACAAGTCTCGGAGCAATGCATAATTCACACGGTCAATCATATGGATTGTGTGGCCTTTTGGATGACTTTTAGAGACCATCTTCACCTTGATATGACTGGGTGGTGCAAAGCTTTAGGTGTGCTTTGGACTTTATGGTTGCAAAGGAACTATAAGGTGTTCAATAACGAGCAGGTGTGGGTGGAGAATGTGGTGAGAGAGGCGTGTTATTTTTCTAGTTCTTGGCTTCAAAATCTGTAAGTATGTTCCTTTTTTGAATTAATATATTTACGGGATGATTACTAGACTCAGGTAATCTTCCTTCTTTTTCTAAAAAAAAAAGTTTCCTTAACCTAAGCAATAAGTTGCAAGCTTAAAACAAAATATGGTACTGATGTAAATCTTGCAACAAAAAAGTCCTAGGCTTCCTAACAATACTATTAGAATGATATTACCGAATTGAAAGCCTGTGGATGCATGCATGCAATGAGTTAAACATGATCCAAGAACGTTTGCAAGGGCGTGTCTCAATGGAGGATGAATGCGTAGAAAATGTAGAGACAATCAACTTATTTTGGAATAGAAGCTCTCTTTTTAGGCACAAATGATCTCTCTTATTTTTTGTATGTGTAAACTAAGGTTCCTTGTGTGACTAATTGTTTGTATTAAAAAATTAACATTTATATCTTCAAATTCAATTATTTAACCATTCATATTTGACCCAACGAATAGTTGGTAGTAGTACTAGTGACTAACAGTCACAAATAGTTCCCATGTGGTACTGATACTAAGCATGAGTACCGATACTCGTTGCTTTTAGATTTACGTTTTGAACAATTAACTTAAATCTATAATCTATGGGTACGGATACTAAACTTTGGTACCGGTACTTGTTGGGTATAGGTTTAATTTTTTGTTAAGAATCAATAAGATCCAAACCTTTAACACACTTGTACCGATATTAAGATTTAGCACTAGTACTTGTGGGTTATTTAACAAGTACCTTATTTAATAATTGATTCAATTGATAATCTTATTTTGAAAATAATTTGAACTTTAAACAAATGACATTTTGAAATAAATTGAATGATTGTAATGGTTATCCTAATTTATATCAAGATGATATTTATGAACTAATTTTGATTATTAGTTGGGAGGCATACATTCTAAGAAATGAACTAAAAAATTCTTCTTAGATGACTCAATCTTGAAATAAACTTTTGTCGCCTCATCATCTTTTTTGTTTGTCTCATCTTTTGAGTCTAAATTCTGAAATAACATTCAATTGTAAATATTAATCTGAAATAGTTTTGTGAACACCGAAATAAGATATGGAACATAGTTCCAATGGTAGAGAGGCTCGGGTGTTTTGGATTTGAAGGTGATGATCCATGCCCTTCTCATCAAATGGATTGCTTCTATCATGGGTTGGGAGTCCAACCTTTTTACCGGAGTCTTTAATGCTTCTCTTGGCAGGAAGCTCAATTGGCCTGACAGAATGCCTCCTTGGAGGGGGAATTCACCTTTTTGGAGGGTCTTGTTGCATGACATGCAGGTTACGATTCCAAACTTCTTCGGCTTGGGAATGGGAAGGATTTATCCTTTTGGTTAGATGATTGGGCTAATCTTGGGTCTTCAGTGGATGTTTATCTAAGGCTCTATGCTTTGTTTTGAACCCAGTGGCATCGGTGGTGGATCATTGGGATGTTCGTGCTTGGTTGCGTCAATTTCAAGCTATTTTATTGAATCAATGACTTGAGTATTTACAACTGCTAGAGTACTTGGTCAATTGTACATGCAGGATGATGTCAGATGCTTGGGCATGGGAAGATGGCACTTTCTCTGTTCTGTTGGCTTATCAAGAGCTCCTTCCACCAAGGGGACGGCTGGATGGGAACTTGCGTAAGGATTGTAGGCTTATGTGGAAGGCTGCCATGCCTGTGAAGGTGAAGATTTTTGCTGGGTTGCTCCAGCGAAAGAGGTCGCTCACCAAAACCTAAAGACTGAATATTACTCCACGGTCGACCTCATCATCCCATCTGTGCTCTTTGTGGGGAGTCATGGGAGGATCATGAGCATTTGGTTTTTACTTGTCCCTTGGCGGTGAATTTGTGGAACTCGCTAGAAGTACGGTGAATGAATCATTCATTCTGGAGAATTCTGCAGCACTGGTGGTTTCTGATGTGTCTGTTAGCTAGACTAGTCATTTTTATCATAATTAGTTGGAGGCATTGATTTAAATGCCGACGGCATACCGTTGGCAAGGCCATTTCCGAGCAACGGTCGTGCCGACATGAAGAAAACGTCGATTTACAGGGATTTCGTCGGCATGCCCTCGGCACGGTCGGCATGCCGTCGGCATGGTCGGCATGCTAGCGAAAGGTGTCCATGTCAAGGTTGCTATTGATTTTTTTAATTACTTTTGCTATTTTTGTTGGTATGCATCGGTATGCCCTCGGCATGCCCACAGCATGCCCATCGAAAAGCGGGCATTTCCACGGCATGCCCACGAAATGCACACTTGGAATTCATCGGCACGGCATCGAAATCGGTATTTCGAACCTTGGTTGGAGGATTATACACCTACAAGGGAATGGGATTGCTTGAGTTATGATGATGGGGTGGAAGTAATGGCTGATGCAATGAGCGCTGTTGGTGCATTGCTTGAGGTACTATGACAAGGTGGAAGCAATGGCTATGTGGAAGGCTGTCATGCCTATGAAGGTGAAGATTTTTGCTTGGTTGCTCCGGTGAAAGAGGTTGACGACCAAAATCTAAAGACTGAATATTGCTCTGTGGTTGATCTCTTCTTCCCATTTGTGCCCTTTGTGGGGAGTCAGAGGAGGATCATGAGCATTTGTTTTTTACTTGTCCCTTGGCGGTGAATGTGTGGAACTGGCCAGAAGTGCAGTGAATGAATCATTCATTCTGGAGAATTCTGCAGCATTGGTGGTTTCTGAACTGTCTGTTAGCTAGACGAGTTGTCTTTATCATAATTGGTTGGAGGATTATAGGGAATGGGATTGCTTGAGGTATGATGATGGGATGGAAGTAATGGCTGATACAATGAGCACTGTTGGTGCATTGCTTGAGGTCCGGTGACGAGGTGGAAGCAATGACTGATGCAATGAACTCTGTTGGTGCTCCATTCGGTTACAAAAAAGGCAAGACCAGAGATTTTTGAGGTTCTTTTTCGCTCACTAGATTGGGTTATCTTGGGGAAGGGGGGTTTCATTTCCAAGTCTTGTTGCAAGAGGGGAATGATTTATCCACTACTATCTGAAACCTGAGTCTCCATCTGGTTGCAGGATAACCTGAGCTGTTGGATGGCGTTACCATTGGATTATATGGGGGTAAAGTTGTAGTAGTGGTTTTAATGCAATATTGTTCACCACAAGTTAATCCAGGTTCCAATCTAAAAAATATTGAAATCTCTCACTACTATACTACAATTAAACACCTCAATTCCACTTATCCCACCCATCAACTTAATCCATTACAACTCATCCCACTGGCAAATAGATCCTTAGGGAAATACTTGCTTTATTATCTCTCTCTTTTTTTTTTGAAAAGTCAAAGGGTGGTTATCCAAATGATAACCACCCAAATTCATCTCATTCCAAAAAAGTGCTTTATTATCTCATGAGGGTTTCCTCAAGCAATAGGGCAACTGTTTCCTGATGATATTGAACATATTACCCATTTCTTCTCAAGAAACAAGTGGGCTATTTCCACCAAGATCTTCTAGTTAGCTGGGTGGGAACATGGTTGGCCAGGGTGCACTTGTATTTGCAGTTGTATTTCTTCATTGGTATTGGTTTTGCCATTTAAATAAAATTTTTGCTTCATGACCGCTGCTGGAACAGTTGTTAATTACCCTACAAAAAGAGGGAGTTTTCCAGTCTGAAATTCCTTTGCATGCTATTGTACTGAAACGATCACATGGAATGGGATGGCGAAAATTGAAGATCATATAGTAGCTTCAAAATAGTTAAATATATTTGTTGAGTTGTAAGAGGGTATCTGAGAATTTCTTTATGTTTAGGGAGTAATTATGTAATTTGCTTAGTTCTCTTTTATATAAAAAGAGGGTTAGGATTTCATCTGATGGGAATGCATTCTCTTTGATTCAACATGGTATCAGAGTAACAGGCCTAGGCCGATGCTCCGATATCTCACAAAAAAAAAAATCCACAACATGATCGGATCACCAACTTGGAGGTGATTCGATGGAAGACAACGTCGACGTCACCACCACCACCACTGACGGTGGCACCAACCAAAGAAGCAGTAGCGGTAGCAGCAGTGGCAGCGGTGCCGTCGCTGGATGGCCTGTCAGTGCTGGCAACACTGCCGCTGGCTAGCCTGTCGTCGGTAGGGTCGTCGGCTGTGGGCTATTGTCACCGACAACATGGTTTGTTGCTGCTGGTGGAGTCCTAGTCCGTCTTGCTCGTGTTTCACTTTGTGTGATGAGCCTTCTCTTACGCCTAGTTTTGATGCTGATGAGTCCTCTCGCCCAATTTGGAGAAAGTTGATCCAAGAAAATCAACTTTAGTTTCTATTGGGCTTGCATGTGTAGCCCAAGAAGTTGAGATGAAGAAAAGGAGGTACAGGAGTGCATGGGTGATAAGACTCTGGAGCCTCAGTCCATCTCACCAGAGACCGAGGTTGTCTGAAGAGCCCTGTGACTCCACAAGGAATCCGTGATGTGCAATTGGCTAATGGAACAACCTCTCCTGTTACAACAGCTGGACGTGTAGATGCTACGCCCAAGATGAAGATAAAGGAGGTATATTACACTCCTGAGTTTCTCATGAATCTTTTGTTTGTGAGTAGGATTTGCAAAGATTTTTGATGCTATGTGATTTTTGATGAGAAATACTGTTACTTCCAAGATTGAACCACAGGGGAGATAGTTGGCAGTGGCATAGAATGAGGGAGCCTGTGCTACTTGGACACACCTATATTGTTTACTGGGTCTGTGTCTATCTCCCGTGATCCCCTGCTTTAGCACCGTCGACTTGGGCATCCATCCATGAAAATGCACCAGATGTAATTAGAGCTACTTGATTCTTTGGCTTTGGATTGTGGAGACTATCAGCTGGGGAAGCATCATAGGAGTAGTTACCCTAAGAGAGATGCTGGTGTTAGTTTGTGCCTTTTCCCTAGTACATTGTGATGTTTAGGGATCGTCTAGAGTTGTCTCTACTAGTGGACATAGGTATTTTGCAGTTATGGTTGATGACAGTAGTAGACTTACATGAGTGTTTCTGATGAAGGCTTGGAGTGAGATTCCTACCATCGTTTAGCATTTTCTATTTGAGGTGCAGACACAGTATTGTACTATTGTTCAGGTCTTTTGTAGTGATAATGCATTAGAATTTATGTACAGTGATTTATAGGAGGCTTTTCGATCCAAGGGGATCATTCTCCAAACATCTTATGCTCATACTTTCCAGCAGAATGGGGGTTGCTGAGCACAAGTGCTACATTTGTTTGATATTGCCAGTACATTGATGTCTCATATGAAGGTTTTGAGGTAATTTTGAGGTGATGCCTTACTTTCAACAGCATATTTGATTAAGCGGTAGCCATCTTCTGTCCTCCAAGGTCAGATCCCTTACCAGATTATACATCTTGAGTGCAGCAGGATTTTTCCTGTGCATCTGCGAGTTTTTGGGTGCGTATGCTTTGTTTAGAACCATGGCATTCAAGATAAGTTTGCCCCTTGTGTCACAAAGTGTCTTTCTTGGTTACTCTAGGACCTAGAAAGGTTATAGGTGTTATGATCCAGTTCGTAGGAGGTACGTTGTTATTGCTGATGTGACATTCTTTGAGAAGATTCCTTACTTCTCAGAAGAAGGGTCATCCATAGAGGTTGTTATACAGGAGACACAGGTGTATCACAGGAGATCATAGTTAGAGGACTTTGTTGGTGAGGAGCCAGCTCAACTTATTCCCTCAGATATGGGTGAGTCAGATAGAGAGGAGACTACACAGAGGAGACCTAACATCACGCTCCATCCTATTTCCCGTTACACTACAGTTTCTCATCTCCAGGAGGAGGGCAGACGGTTTGCGTCTGTCATTACCACTGTAGTTGTTCCCAGAGATTTTATGCAGGCCCTTCACGATCTGAAGTGGAAGGCATCTATGGGTGAAGGCCATTTATGGATCTTGATTAGGAAAACATATGATCTTATTTTATGTCCTGAGAGTGCCATAGTTGTTGGTTGCAGATGGATGTATACCATCAAGTACAGATCTGGCGGGACAATGGAGAGATATAAAGTCAGACTTGTTGCCAAGGGATTCACCCAGACATATGGGGTGGATTACCTTGAGACTTTTTCACTTGTTGCACGTATTACCTCCATCAAGATTATCTATCTGTTACAGTGATTAGAGAATGGCCCTTGTATCAACTTGATATAAATAATGCATTCTTATATAGTGATCTGGCTGAGGTGTATATGAGACGACCATTTGGTTGACAGTCAGGGGGAGCTTGTTTGCACTTACGGAAGGCCATTTATGGCTTGAAGTAGAGCCCACGAGTCTGGTTTGAGTGGCTCAATTTAGAGATCAAGGGGTTGGGATTTCAGAGGTCTACCACTGACCATTTAATATTTATTAGGATGACTGAGCATGGTGGGACATGGAGAGTGGTTATCTTGGCAATTTATGTTGATGAGATCTTGACTAGTGATGATATTGATGGGATAGTTGAGACAAGTCCCTCTTCAGTCCACTTTTGTCGCCAAAGATTTAGGTGATCTTTGCTACTTTGTAGGGATAGAGGATGTTCGTCAAGAGGCTGGTTTATCCTTATCTCAGAGGCAGTATACTTTACAGATCCTAGAGGAGGCTGGACTTCTTGGATCCAAACCATCTGGGATAACAGTAGAGGCACCTGCTGGTCATGGCTTTGATGAGACAGATTCTCTGTTTGAGGATGTTGCCAGGTACTATAGTATAGTTGGTCGTTTGTTATATCTGACTATTATACGACCAGACATTAATTTTGCAGTTAGTGGCGTCAGTTTATGTAGAGTCCCAGATACAGTCATTGTCATGATGTGTCGTATCTTGAGATACTTGAAGGGCACCCGAAGGCGAGGTTTGTACTACAGTATGAGTGGCTCTCTTGATCTTGTGGCATGTTCAGATGCAGATTATGTAGGCTCAATTGAGGACAAACGATCTACGTCAAGTTTTGCTATTTATTTGAGTGGAAATCTAGTTTCATGGAGGAGGAAGAAATAGAGTGTAGTTGCCTTCTCTAGTGCTGAGGCAGAATACAAGTCCATGGCTCAGGCTGTGTGTGAACTCATATGGATGGATGGTTTCCTACGAGATTTAGGGGTGACAGTTGATACCCTTGTTCCACTCTACTATAATAATAAGTCTATTGCATATATTGCCTCTAATCTAATATTCCATGAGAGGATGAAACATATTGAGGTTGATTGTCAGTTTATATGGGATGTAGTTTTAGATGGCGAGATAAGTTTCCCTTATATATCTTCTGAGCTACTGATTGCTGACATCTTCATCAAAGCTCTAAAGAAGAAGAGACAACTTTTTAAGCAACAAGTTAGGCCTCATTGATATCACATCCCAACTTGAGGGGGAGTGTTGAGTTGTAAGGAGGTATCTCTTTTATATAAAAAGAGGGCTAGGATTTTATTTGATGGGAATGCATTCTTTTTTATTCAACCATATTAATTCTGATAAGTTGAATGTGGTGGTTACTTTTGCAAAAGGCATCAATCTTAGGTGGTGATGTTATGACTAAAAACATTTCTTACTAAGCTTAATGTAGAAAAGTTTCGTTTCCTTATTATTTCATCAAGATTCCTTTTGAGGATAGCATTGTCACTCAACTTCTCCGGTCTTCAAAAGAGGGAGCATTGCATCACAAGAATTGTTTCTGCGACTGCTTTCTGAGATTGTCAGATCTGCTGATGCTTTGATAATTTGGGCATTCTTGCTGTCTCCTACCTAGTTTACGAATCAAAGTGGAAACGTGCAATTTTGACTCTATTTGTTGACTCAAAAAGATGGCATTGAACGTGCCAAAAATTTATCATAACTGAGTAGGGCATGTATCTTTTACAATGCGATTGAGAACCGTGCTCCTTTATGGTTTGGTTTTGGGAATGTCTGTACACTCAATTAAATTACTGTTCATAAATATCTTTGAGAAAATGTCGATGTATAATATTTGAGATCTTCATACTCCCTTTTCCTAACTCATTTGGCTATTGATATTGTGGATGGTCACTAGACTTATGTGACCATCCTTGTTCTCACAAAAAACAGAACTTTTCCATATAAAAGTAGTTGTGTTCGCTTACTTTGGCCAGGGACTCATGTAGGAAAATATCTAAATTCAGTGCTTTTATTTTTTCTGGAGAAAACCATTCTATTATCTACCGTGAAATATTTGCATTTATTCTATTGTATACTTCTATGGCAATGGTCCATTAAAAAAAATTGCTATGATAATGGTGCCACATGGACTAGCAGTGAAGAAATGAATACATGGCTCTTCTAACATATTCTCAATTGTAATGTTATATACATTTTCATGGAATCCAAGTAATGCCTGATGGCTGAGGTTTACCTTCCATACCACCCATTTGTTGTCCTTGGCATTGGGCCTTGGAAAGCAAACAGGGCTTGTTGGGAACTTGAGATCAGTCCCCGAAGTGGTTAATTAATGGTTGAGTCTCTTCAATCAATGCCAATTACTTTGTTGTCCTCTCTCAATTATATGTTTATTTATTCAAGTTCTCTTTTCTATTGCAAATTAAATGTGATTAATCTTATGCAACCAGGTGCTGCCTTTGGAGCGGCCAACTAGTACGCTGAAGTTCATTTCTGTTGCCCAATTTCGTCCCGAGAAGGTTGTTTTAATACATTTTTTTTTTTTTAATCTTTCTTTTCAAAAAGGAAAATGTTCCTGTCTGATTTTCATGGGGACGATTTTTGTTTTCTGGGGGTCATAGTGCAGGCACATTCTCTTCAACTTGAAGCATTTGCGCTTGCTATTCAGAGACTGGATACTGATGCACTGCCTAAACCGAAGCTTCTGTTTGTGGGCAGCTGTAGAAATAAAGGTGACCAGGAGAGGTTGCAGAAGCTGAGAGATAAATCTAAAGAACTATGTGTGGATCAGTATGTTGAGTTCTACAGGGATGTCTCATACAGGTTAAGATGGATGCTTTATCTGTTTTTTCTTAGATTAGAATTGCATGATGCTGATACAGAGTTCCTTCTTTCCCTCCCGTTATCTTGAGCGGCAAATTGTTGACCCATGCGAATATAATTAACATGAAAAATATGCCCTAAAAAATCGCATTGCATTGTTATCATGGCTTATAGACTAGTTGATTTATGGTATGGCAGAGATTGCTCTACGGAGGTATGCCAAATTTTGCTGTATATTGTGATATTCTAATTTCATAGTAGTATTTATGTGACTTTGGTTTATGTTGCTTGCATCTATTAATGATGTCCTGACCATAAAAAAAAATCCTAGCGATGATGTCGGATTTTGTAATAGCTTCATGTTGCACCTTCTTAGCCCTCAGTGCTAGCATTCTCCTATTCAAGTTAGGTTTTTGAAATCAGTCAGTGCCTTACTCTGATTTACTGTTGTTCTGGAAGTTCTAGGCAACTGGTTTATATTCTGTTAGTTGAGATGTCCATACCAATTATCGGTAGGTCTGTTGAATCACTTATGCTGGTTTGATCTATTGAAACAAAGAAGAGTGGCATTGGCAATCTGCTTTCTGATTCTACAAGTGATTCAATTCTAGACAAGATTTTCAGTTTAGTTTGAGTATGATGCATCTGCAAAGAGGTTGCCCTAGAAGGATGGCTGAGGTTGGGAACAAGCTTATCTTTACTTTCCTTAACGATGGAATGGAGTCAAATGCACATCCACTCAGAATGCAGCCTGTCTTTGAGTGACAAGAAATAAGGAGTTCCAGTTTCTGGAGAATTTTGTGGATGCTGTTGCTCCAGAAGACATGACTCCAGATTTTTTTGAAGCTTGGCACTTGTCATCGGCTTTTTGACAATTATTTCATTTTCTTCTCAGAGACTTGGTGCAACTTCTAGGCAGTGCTGTTGCAGGACTTCATTCAATGATGGATGAGCATTTTGGTATAAGCGTTGTAGAATACATGGCTGCTGGAGCTATACCCATTGGTTTGTCTGTCAATTCCTTGTCATTAAATTCCCAGAAACTTTTGCGTCTGAGCCTTCATAGTATATTCCATGTGTCTGCACTGTAGCTCACAATTCAGCTGGGCCAAAGATGGACATTGTCCTCGAAGATGGTGGGCAACCTACAGGATTTCTTGCATGCAAGGTGGAAGAATATTCCGATGCAATTGTCAAGATTCTCACAATGCCAGAAGAAACGAGACTTAATATTGCATTGGCTGCCAGAACACGTGCTGCGAGATTCTCAGAGAAAAGGTTCTATGAAGATTTCAAGGCTGCAGTTGGCCCAATCATATCTTGCCAGAAAAGGTGATCTTACGTCTCTTTAGCACGTGTGCTCATATGAAGCCCATATGCCTGGACGGACTGGAGAATGAGTCCATTTTTTCTGGGCTCCTTTCTGCTGCTTGAATGAGCAATCAAGTTCACATTGGCGGTACTAAACTTTGTAGAAGCTGACCACCTGTGATCATTATGGCTGCATCTGGATGAGAGATAGAGAGTTTACCTTTAGGTAAAATTTAGGATGAGATAAATTTTAGTGGTGTTGGTATAAATGCTGGGATAGTGATAATGGATGTGATAATTAAGTTGATATGTTGTAAATTATAAGTTGATGTGATTTAAATATAAAGAAGAGAATGGTAGTTTATTTATTTTATATTTGATTGGATTTTTTTTTTAATTATTATTTTGTTAGAAAGTAAAGTAAGTGAAAATTAGCTGTGAAAGGTGAATTAATATGTTATATATGAAAATTTAAGGTGATATTTTATCCTAATCAATGATATCATGATCTTATCCACGTTACTGTCACCTAATCAACGTTTTTACTCCACATTCCAACATAGCTAATAGGGCTTTGCTCCGATAACTTATTTGAAAACTGTTAATTATGTCAATTATATATAACTGACTTTTGAACTTATTCACATATCAAAGTGATCATTTACGGTGACGTACGTTAACAATCATTTTGGGCAGATGAAGCCTCAAAAATTTCTCTGTATTAATATCAAAGCGGGCCCCTGATTGACTGAAGTATTAATTGTTGAATATTTGGGGGATTTAAAAACTGTGCTCACTGGTACCCAGCATTGTGCAGGCTCCTGGTGAAGTAATGAATTGGAAACCGTCCTGAACAATAGGACGCTTGGTCAAAGAGGTTAGTAGGTTTTAAGTTGCAAGCTCCCTCACATTGCTTTTGTTGTCTGCTAGATGGTGTCCGGCTCTCATAAGGGCTCCTTTCTCGGCCAAAGAACTTCAAGTCTTGAAAGAAGTAACTTCACTTGTACGCTTGTTTTGGTTTGAAGCCATTTATGTTATCGGGAGTCACGTTTCTAATTAATTAGTTAATTATCTTATTTGCTTAAAGTTCGATTTATTTCAACCTGGAATCTATTTTGCCAACTACTAGAGTTCAAATTTGAGTGAACTTACTTAAGATAGATTTGATTCGATAATAATTTTTTAAAGTTCAAGTTCAATAAAAAAAATTAAGATAAGAGTGATGTTTGATTTGATTCGCTTTTGTTGTCGAAAGTTTGTTTTATGATTTGTTCGAGTGTAAAGTTTAAAATATTATTAATTTAGGTTTGATTTGTTTAGAGTTTATTTATTATTCTTTTAAAGTATAATATTTTACTATAAATGCAAGTGTGATATATCATAATTAAAGAAAATAAAACATGAAGTAAAATTTTAAAAATATATAAATTATATCATAAACATTTTAAGTCATATTTCTCTAAAGAAAAAATATAATAGGAAAAGATACTTTTATAGTTTATAAAATGTAGAAAGAGGTGTCCCTTGTCATTGCATGTTCTAATCTTAGGAGGTAAAGAGTCTTTACTTTCGGGGTGGTGATGCGACAATAGTGGAAGTAGTGGTGACTGGTTGTGGTATAAGTGTGTGTCCATATATATATATATTTTAAATTTTTAACGAATTGAACATAAATGAACCTATCTTGTTCAGATTTAATTAGTTTATCTAAATGAACTTAAAATTAAGTTTAGATTTAATTTATTTATTTACAAGTTGAATTTTAATTAAATTTTTAACATCGAATCTAAACAAATATTGAACCTAAAAATTTTTTGATAACCCTAATTTAAGAAACATAGTCTCTTCTTGTTTGAAGGTCATAGAGTTTTCTCTAATGCTTGGTTTACGTCTACTTTAACCTTCTTGTTGCAAGCACAGGTATCAGAAAGTTAACATGCTAGCCTAGTGAGGAGAACCAATTGTAAAATGGAATACGTAATCTTTGGTGGGTTCCATATAAGCATTGGTTGGAATAGACATCAAAAACTTTGTCAACTTAATGTTTTGAATATCACATAGCAAGACATATTTTGGAGCAATTAGCCCCAGCAACAGCAGTTTTACAAAGGCATTAGCTTATAAGTCGTATAAAATGCAGAATTTTTGTAAAATGGGCTATTATGGTTGTCTCTTGGGGCAGTTGAGTGTGTAAGCAACTCCTTAACCATTTTATTATTGAACAAGTGATCTCTTGTTTGCACTTTACACTACAAGAATAAACCTTTTTGGCAATGGTTGAAAATCGTCGCCAAAAGTGAAATAACCGTCTCCATTTGGCATCATGAAAAGTTGCGAAGCGAATGCTCTTTGTTGATGGTTAACAATCGTGCCCATCTCTAATAGTACCGACCCAATGTATCATGATTGGCTCCATTTTGCGACGTTTCACAACCATCTTTAAAATACTATGGCAATGGTTATTATATAATTGTCTCTGAAGTATTATTGACAACAGTTATTGTAAACTCGCCTCAACTATAGTTTCGCAATGATTAAGTAAACATCATGAAAAATAAGCTTCAGAAAAGTGGTGGGGTTATTTTGAACATTGGAATGTATATTTGTAACTGTAACGATCCGTCACACTTTTAGCCTTTTAAGACGTCTGGACCCTTTTCCGGACGTCTGAAAATGAAATTTTTGTACGCATACTGTGCTCTGCGTGCATGCGGCACGCAGAACCCTCTGCTCCTCTCCCTTCCTTTTCTTCCCTAAACCCTAACCCCCCACGCCTTCTATATAAGCCACCCCTCCCCTCTCCTCTCCACTCCACACACCAGCCACCACCACCTTCAGAGCTGTGCGGGAGTGGCGAGAGGAGGCGAGTGAGGGAGAGCGAGAAGGAGGAGAGCGCGGAGGAGGAGGAGGAGGCCGAGGTCGGAGGAGCTTCGGTGGAAGCTCGACAGAGCTCGCGTGGCCACCGCAGGCGTGTGTGGGAGGAGGAGAGAGCTAGTGGAGGCGGCCTCCTGGCCCTTTGTAGCGGCTGGAGCTGCGGCGGTGATAAGAAGATTTTCGCTTTCGAATTATGTTATTAAGATGATTTGTCGTTGTAGGATCAAGGTGGTGGAAAATCGCTTAACAAATAATTAAAATTAAAATTAAACCACTCACAGAAGAGCGGGTCGTGTCCACAGGGAGGTAATGACTTAGTTAAACTCGCAATTAGGTCAAAATCAAGTTCGCTAAACTATTCGCCAGATCAAACAATGCCTGTATAGCTCTGAAAGTAAACCTTAAATTTATGAAGTCAAGGGGTGTGAATGTAATTTTTACGTTAGAAAATTATACATGTGTAAGAGTATGCCATGTACTATTCACTTGCATGCATATGAAGATGTCATTCAAAATTAAATTCAATGCACATAGAGATGAATAATAAGGTTTAACAATTATCTAGAAGCATGAGCATTAAGGCATAAATTCACCACAATAAAATAATCATAAATCAAAATTCATTTTGTGGCAATGGCATGAAATGTAATTATTAATTCCACCTTAAACAGAGGATTCTACCTCTCTCCTCCTCATGCTTGGGAGAGAGGATTGTTTGAGGAACTCTTCTGGGTGTAGATTGGCCGGAGTGAGGGCTTCGCAACGGTGGCGACGGCAAGTTGCTATACGACCGGAGTCGGCCGGATGGAGGAGAGAAGCGGTGGCAGTGGAAGTTGCTGTTGCTGGCCGCGCATGCTACAGGTGCAAGGAGGTGCGACGCGTGGGTGCTGGGGGCACCGCAGGCGCGCAGGGGCGTGGGCGCACAGGCGCTCTGCAGGCCGCTTGGGCGCACGGGATCTTGTGGCCATGCGGTTGCAGGCGCTGCAGTAGGCGACGCGCGGGCGCTGCAGCGGGGGCTGGTGGAGGCGCAGGCTCTGCAGGGTGCACAGGCATGTGCGGTGGTTATGTTGGCATCGCTGCAGGTGCTGCAGAGGGCATTGTAGGTGATGGCGCGGGCGCGTGCAGTCGCTGGCGCATGCGCTGGAGGTGAAGACGCGTGCTAGTTGCTGAGCGAGCGAGCAGAAGGAGGTGCGGGGGTTGGATGCAGCGTGCGTGCGGGTGGTGCGTTGGTTGGAGGTGCGGGCGGCGGTTGAGGTGGGTGCGCACGCCTGCTGCGGTGGAGGTGTAGTGCGTGCGGGTGGTCTGCTGCAGAAGATGAAGTGCGCTGGCCAGATGGACGCGCGGTGGCGCGCTTGGCAGGGCTGAAGGTGGTTGCGGTGAGGAGTGGGCAGGTGTGTGCAGTAGTTGGGAGCTGCACGTGGAAGTGGCGTGGTTTTTTTTTGGGTTCTTTTTGGTGGAGTGGAGGAAAAACAGAGGATGGGGAAGAAGATGGAGGTGGATGCTGGTGATGGTAGTGAAGATGGTAGGATGCACGCCTGTGTGTGCTTATGGTGGAGCAGCGTTCATTCACAGTGATGCGAGCAAGCTTCGAATGGTGGTGTGGCCTGTCACACCACACGCCCACGGTGGTGGAGGCTTGCCGCCACGGTTGAGGCTGGTGGTGGTGGAGTGGATGAGAGTGGTGCACTCTCTGCACAATGATGAATAGGGGTGGGGGCCTCTTCCTCAACGGCAGCTCTTCCTTCTCCTTTTGTAGCCACGACCACACAGATTTGAAATTCAAAACATCGTAGAATGAATGTGATGCGTAGGAGGAGGCGGAGCTGGAGGAGTTACCTGTGCAAAGGAGAAGAAGAATAAAAGAATAAAATAATTAGGATTATTTATACATAACTCCTTAACTTCTATGTTAATTAAAATAGTGCACCTAATTAATTAGCTAATTAAATGTATGCAACCCTAGGTTAATTCTAAATGAATGAATTATGTACTTAAGCTAAAAATATGAATTAATTTATTTACATCCTAATGTATGCTATCAAAATGTTAAAATTAACTTAATGTTTAAATATTTAGATACTTAAATAGCCCACAAATATGGGCTAATCAAATACCCCCATGCCTAGTTTTTGCAAGTCCATAGCAAATCCAAGCAAAACCTAGCACTCCAAGTAGACTAGCCAACCCAAACGGTCTTCCTTTAGAAACATGTTAAGTTCAGACTTTAGACCTAAGGTTCCCAAGTAGTTGCTAAGTTACAGACTAGGTCGGCTAAAGACGAGTTGCAGGCACACGTTTCCCTGATTTCTAACTCTATCCTAAGGTTTATTGATCCTCGAGATTAAAGTATCCGTGCTCGTGCATTGGTCTAAATTATTTAAGGTTGTATGATTGCCAACCTAGAAAGGAAAAAAGATCTTTTTTTTTTAAAATAATATATATATATATTTTGCTTGATTCCTCTAAGTCTAACCTCAGATCAGCTATCAACACGGTCTGTGTCGGATTCATTGTCCCCATCATCGTACCTCGAAGGGTGCCTGGCTTTCGATGCTTCAAGATAGCACTGCCCATAGCGACCTCAAGAACTCCTGGCAATCGACACTTCGAGATAGTATCGCCCATGGATTTCTTAAGCGAATTCAGGCTTGTGACAATCGGCACTTCGAGATAGGGCCGCCCATGGTACCTGAACCGCACAATGTGCTTACATGCCCCCAATAAGATGGATATCCTAAGAGACAAGCGCCGAGGAGGTAATATGTTATCATTGCATCCTCAAGGTGAGTATATACTCCACCTCTCCTGCGGCAGGAACTCTTCCAATCAAATTGTGTTTTCAAGCCTCTCCTAAGTCAAAACTAAGAGAACCAAATTTCTTTTAAGAAAGGAATTAAGGTGACCACTAATTTGGATGCTTGGGTTACAAGGACCCGTAAACCAAAAGGTAGAACAAGACTCCAGGTACTACCCTACCTTTTAACTCAATCCCTAGCTTTCCTTCCTCAACCTCTTGAGGAATGGTCCGCAACTTAACTCCTACTTAAGTTTTTAAGTCCACAAAGGACCCTAAAGGTCTAAAGCTAGTAGCTCACTTAGCTTCTAAAGTTGGACCCTAGAATCAACTTAGTCTAACCTAGAGTTCTGATTTGCTTAAGAATGTAGGGCCCAGCCAATTAAGCTCAATAATTATAATTTTTTTTTAATGCAAATGTATGCAATGCAGAATGCTTTAACTAAATTCATGAATGCACTATGTATAAATGCTATGTATATCCCCAAGTACACCCCCCATGCCTAAAATTTGCAATGTCCCCATTGCATAGAAGGATATTACTTGGGTTAGAGATGGGTTGCTGTTCTTTTGTTAGCAGCCGAGTCGCCAAAGAACCTACAAATCAGGTTCAAGGATCGAAGAAATAGGCCCTAAAAATGAGCAAAGTAATGCTGGCCTAGAAAACGGGTAACCTAGGATGTTGGCGAGCTGATGATGAATCCCAATAGCAAATGCTCGCCCAACTAAGATGGGAATGAAATCTTCCTAGGTCACCAGAAGAGGTTCTAAAGGATAAACTAGCATAATAACCTCCAAAGGGGTAGGGGGAGGATGACAAGGATCCTCCAAAAGGAATGGGGAAGGAATGGTGCAGAGATAAATCCCTAGGGAAATGAACCGACTAAAGAAATTATCAATCCATACCCGATACTCCATTATAGGAAATATTGGTTTGTTAAGCCCCCTGGTCTGAACAAAAGTGAACATATCTCTAAGGCAAGGATCATCTAGGGTGTCCAAGTTTCGAGGTTGCGGGATGGTCATAAGATCCAGGTTGGATTTAATCAGCTCGGTGTCCATCCCTAACAATCTTTCCAAATCCTCAATTGCATCCCTAGCATTCCTTGCACTATCACATGTATCTTCCTGTACTTCATCAGGAGTCACAATTTTGCCTTCAGACATAAGCGAATCAGAGGGTGACTTCGAATCAATTGAAGGCAGGTTGGAAGCAACAGATCTGGGGATTATCCTATCAAAGTCATCTTCGAGTTCTTGTTCTTTACTCAAATCTTCCTCGGAGTCTATATGTGAATCCACATAAATCTTAGAAGTTGCTTCCAAATTTTCCATCATTCCATCATGAGGAGAAATATCATCGATGGGCGTGCTAAGGAAAACTAATTTGGTCAAATTTGTGACATCCTCAAGGGCTAACTCTTCAAATAAGACATAATCTCCATTAGTGTCACTCCAAATCTTGAATGTAGGTTCCTCATATAATTTCTCCTTCTCCTCATCATACGATTCATCATATACCTAAGGTCTAGAATCATCTAAAATCTCAGCAGATCTCCTAGGGTACTCTATCTGAGGTAAATGGTTTACACTGGTAACATCAAACTCCTCAAATAGATCAATTTCTTCAGGGTTAGGTTCCCTAAGGGTGGGTTTGAGTTCCATCTCGTGATCAGAAGGGAGGGAAGGATTAACAACTTGACTTTGTCCCACTTCATCAAATGTCACGAAAATACTATCATCTGGGTTAAGGTCTTTCGATGGTACCATCATTCCCTTCTTTTGACTCCAATATAATTCAGGTGGATACTCAACCTTATCATCATCTTCCTTGGGTTGCCATCTTTCTTCATCTAATGCATAACTACTTTCATATGTATCTTCCTCCCACGTAAGGCGTCGACCTCTGAAGGAAGTGTCATCTAATAGGGAGGTTTCAAAATCGATCCTCGAAAAGCAGCTATTCTCCCTTACATAATCCCAAAATTTCCTTCCAACTTAAAGTGAAGCTCTCCCACGGGAGATGCATCTATTGTAGAGGGGTGTACGTCATCCTCAATGGGGTAGATTGGGTGGCTAATTTCATCTCTTTCTTGTTGGCCTGCTCTCGAAGATTCTCCTAACAATTCAATCATTTCGTCTTGCATTTTCTGTATTTCCATCTTCAAGGAGGAGAGGTCATTTCTATCAGGAGAGAAGTCAGGCTCAGGCTTATAGTACCCAGGAGTTTCTATCCAACCATTATGATTATTCAGGGAGGGTGGGTTGGGTATTTCTTTGGTGTGTGGGATATTGGGCAAAGCAAATCCCGCTCCTAGGTTCTGCTCACTGACTTGGGGCTTAACCAGGCCAATACTCTTATAATAGGAGTAAAATGGATCCCAATGATTGTCATTATGTCCATCAAAGGATAGACCATCTCGGCGTATGGGATTGAAGAGTGCAGAGTGGGGGTGAGGGTGTGGGCAAGATGTGAAAGGATGAAAATCAATGTGGTCCATTCTAACTCACACCTCAATCAGAATTCCCCAAGCAAAACACAATTCAAAAAGGACTTTTTATTCTTTTATCAGTTAGGCTTTTGAGATTTTATGTCCACTTGTAGGTGACAAATCAAGTTATCAAAACAGTTACACGCCTACTGTCAACCTACGATATGCCTAAAAAGACCTAGTTGGAGCTTAGGTGCTCTTCCCAAAGCTCAAATGGTAGAGCAACTCTAAAGACGAAAGATCAAGGGATGCAAGTAGGCCTAAGCCTTCCTTTGAAGCTGTGCTTTCGCGGTGCTTCTTAATTACACCCAAAAATCCGTGACAGGGTATCCCCCTCTTTGGAGTTACAAAACCTTTGATCTCAAGTTCTAAACACTTTAGAATCCAATGATAGGAGGGCTCTTGTCCTAGTATTTCCAAACCTAAGGAGTGTCTAAAAGCGTGCCATGGTGCAAGAGATATAAGTGTGCATACATGGCAAAAGATTTTGAATTTTGAATCACACGCTAAGTTTGAAAATCAAATCCTTGATTTTTAAAATATCCCTCCTTTAATTAGTCCTTTTTCTAGAAAATATGTAACCACTTGTTAGATCTATTCAATATAGATTCGGTGGTTTTGAAATTAATCCAAATGCATTTGCATGATAGGTAGAAATGCAAAGTTAGAAGTGCATACCTGATTCCAGCATTCTTCATGCAATATGCAAGGCAAGAATTAGATCTAGATGCTGCTCATTCAGTCCTAAATGATTCGACCTAAGGGCAAGCAGCTTCTAGCAAGTAGCTCGTGTTTTTTTTTTTGTTTTAGTTTTTTTTTTTAGCTACTTATGCACAAGCAAATTAAAGGTAAACAATCCACAAAATAAATTAAAAACCTAAATCTAAAAAAAAGGGAAGAGGCTCCCAAAAATTACCCAACACGGGCCTAAAACAAAATCGGGGAACAAACCCCTCAACTGTACCCCAGAACAAGGGTTTCAAACCAAATGTGCAATTAAAAATTAAGTCTAAAGTCTTAATCCTACTCTAATCAAATCAGTGACTAAATGTGCAGAGATGATCGTCACGTCCTCGTCCTTCCCCTCCTAGCAATCTAGTTCCTTGCAAGGTAGCTTGAACTATTTCTCCTCTGGCGACATCAGGGGTCGCCTCTCACGATGGCTGGTGTGATTGTGAGTCGTAGAATGTGTGTCGCAAATTGTTGCACTCGCATAAAAAAAAATCCAGAGTTAAATATGATTCAAAATTTAAATCGATGTGAATGAATGAATGAATGCGATGTAATTAATCCTGTTGCCTCTTCGGCAACGACGCCATTTGATAAGATGGTTTTTGCTTTCGAATTATGTTATTAAGATGATTTGTCATTGTAGGATCAAGGTAGTGGAAAATCACTTGACAAAAAAATTAAAATTAAAATTAAACCACTCACAAAAGAGTGGGTTGTGTCCACAGGGAGGCAATGACTTAGTTAAACTTGCAATTAGGTCAAAATCAAGTTTGCTAAACTATTCGCCAGATCAAACAATGCCTGTATAGCTCTGAAAGTAAACCTTAAATTTATGGAGAAGTCAAGGGGTGTGAATGTAATTTTTACGTCAGAAAATTATACATGTGCAAGAGTATGCCATGTACTATTCACTTGCATGCATATGAAGATGTCATTCAAAATTAAATTCAATGCACATAGAAATGAATAATAAGGTTTAACAATTATCTAGAAGCATGAGCATTAAGGCATAAATTCACCACAATAAAATAATCATAAATCAAAATTCATTTTGTGTCAATGGCATGAAATGTAATTATTAATTCTACCTTAAACAGAGGATTCTACCTCTCTCCTCCTCATGCTTGGGAGAGAGGATTGTTCGAGGAACTCTTCTGGGTGTAGATTGACCAGAGTAACGGCTCCGCAACGGTGGTGACGTCAAGTTGCTAGACGGCCGGACGGAGGAGAGAAGCGACGGCGGTGGAAGTTGCTACTGCTGGCCGCGCATGCTGCAGGTGCGAGAAAGTGAGACGCGCAGGTGCTGGGGGCGCTGTAGGCGCGCGGAGGCGTGGGCACGTGGGCGTGCGGGTGCTCTGCAGGCCACTTAGGTGCGTGGGATCTTGTGGCCATGCGGTTGCAGGCGCTGTAGTGGGTGACGCGCGGGCATTGCAGCAGGGGCGGGTGGAGGCGTGGGCTCTGCAGGGCGCATAGGCGTGTGCGGTGGTTCTGTTGGCGCTACTACAGATGCTGCAGAGGGCGCTGTAGGTATTGGCGTGGGTGCGTGCAGGCACTGAGGCGAGGGTGCTGCAGGAGCTGGCGTGGGCGCTGGAGGTGAAGGCATGGGCACTGGAGGTGAAGGTGCGCTAGCTGCTGTGCACGGAGCAGAAGGAGGTGTGGGGGTTGGATGCAGCGTGCGTGCAGGTGGTGCGCTGGCTGGAGGTGCGGGCAGCGGTTGAGGTGGGTGCGCACGCCTGCTATGGTGGAGGTGCAGTGCGTGTGGGTGGTCTACTGCAGAAGATGAAGTGCGCTGGCCAGATGGACGCGCGGTGGTGTGCTTGGCAGGGCTGAAGGTGGCTGTGGTGAGGAGCGAGCAGGTGTGTGCAGCAGCTGGGTGCTACGCGTGGAAGTGGCGTGGTTTTTTCTTGGGTTCTTTTTGGTGGAGTGGAGGAAAAATAGAGGATGGGGAAGAAGATGGAGGTGGATGCTGGTGATGGTAGTGAAGATGGTAGCATGCATGCCTGTGTGTGCTTATGGTGGCGCAGTGTGCATTCACGATGATGCGAGCAAGCTCCGAATGGTGGTGCGGCCTGTCACACCACACGCCCACGGTGGTGGAGGCTTGCCGCCACGGTTGAGGCTGGTGGTGGTGGAGTGGATGAGAGTGGTGCACTCTCTGCACAGTGATGAATAGGGGTGGGGGCCTCTTCCTCAACGGCAGCTCTTCCTTCTCCTTTTGTAGCCATGACCACACAGATTTGAAATTCAAAACACCGTAGAATGAATGTGATGCGCAGGAGGAGGCGGAGCTAGAGGAGTTACCTGTGCAAAGGAGAAGAAGAATAAAAGAATAAAATAATTAGGATTATTTATACATAACTCCTTAACTTCTATGTTAATTAAAATAGTGCACCTAATTAATTAACTAATTAAATGTATGCAACCCTAGGTTAATTCTAAATGCATGAATTATGTACTTAAGCTAAAAATATGAATTAATTTATTTACATCCTAATGTATGCTATCTAAATGTTAAAATTAACTTAATGTTTAAATATTTAGATACTTAAATAGCCCACAAATATGGGCTAATCAGGTGGCGCGAGGTGGAGCAAGCGGAGAGAGCTGCGAGGAGTTCTTAGTACTGGAAAATTTCCAGTATCAGACGTCTGGGGTGGAGTCCAGACGGCCGACGGGTACTTGGATGTCTGGAGCTAAGGCCAGACGTCTGAAAGCTCATTTATCGCCAGGTATGTTTCTCCCTATGCCATGCATATCGCAGCATAAGGGTATATGTCGGCTGACCGTGCCTGCATTGTCGTACGCAGGTGCAGCCTTGGGAAGGAGTACGGACGCCTGCGCTTTTGGACGTTTGATCACATCACCAGATGTCTGGAGGTGCATCCAGACGACTGCAGGCATTGTCCGACGTCTGGAACTGCCCTTAGACGATTGCATAGAAGGCTTGGACGTCTGAGGATACCGCAGGGACTTAAGGTAAAGATCTGGCACCTTTTAAGACATCTGGACTTATTCCTAGACGTCTGATTTTGAACAGTAGGCACGTTTTTGACCCGTTTGGGGTCCGTTTTACACAAATGAAATACCTGTATTTTCCTCGCGAGTTCCTCTACGTACTAAAGTCCTTTGTACACTATTCTGAACTCTCCTTTTATGATGTATTCCCTAGTATAGGATTTCAGCCTGCTGCATGTTTGGGGCTCGCAGAGACGCCTGGGTCTGCGGTTTGAGCCCCCATTACTCCTGAGTTGCCTGGTAGAGTGATTTAAATCTGTTAATAATACTTCAATAAGAATGTGCTTGTGGAAATAGCCGAATGGAACCCTAGGATAGAGAAATAAATGAACCATTTGAGCTGTATGATGTACTTGTATGAATGATTGAGATAAACTGCTAGCAATTGCTTGTATTATAAATGTGAGTTGCCTATTAGAATATGAGTTGGTTGTAATTAATGAACAATTACTTGTGAAATCATCAATTGCTTGTATTGAATTATGGAAACACAAGCTACCTGTATATGGACGAGAAATGAATTGTGAATGGTGAAATCTGGATCGGAATAAATGAGGTGAACATGAGCATGAACCCTACGGGAAATTAGGAGTAGAACTCCTGTGGTTTGACGGAAACTTGGAATGTAGACGAGAAGTGTACTGGCCCTTGAGTACGTGGTACCAAGGAGAGCAACTGTCCCCTTTTGTGTAGAGTGGAGCTAGCCTCCCTTGGGTTGAGATCCGGGGTTAGGATTGGCCACTATACACCGACTCTTATTGGCCTTCGTGTATGTGGTACCGAGGCGAGCTACTAGTGTAGGGAGGGAGCTAGCCACCCCACGGGGCCTGGGGTTCAGCTAGCCGCCCTACACTGACTTGTTAGGCCCTCTAGGCAAACCGTGGTAGTCAGACGAGGGTGCGCGGATTGTGGAGGGACGAGACCCCTATTTAGTTTTGAGGGGTGAGACCCCTGTTCTGAGAGGGCAAGGCCATATACTGTTCCATGCTACACTTTGGGCGTACTCGCTAGCGGAAACGACTGACTACATGTTAGTGTGGGGTAGCTACCCGTGCACTTATCACACGTGGCGTAGTCACCGCCATGTCTTGACAGTGACCTCGGGGTGGTTGACTGGGTGTAGGACTACTACGGGGGACTCTCTTGGCCAGGAGAGCACCACGTGTACCTTCTACTCTACGGAAAAGACTGCAATCAAGATCATTCTCACGAGGAACATGCAAGATCAAGAATATCTGGATGTTTGAGAGAAATGGGTGAAACGGAAATACATATAAAATAGATAAATAGAAATGAGAATTAAACTTGTTGCTTTTTACTATTTTTAGATAATATAGATACCACTCTACTCAGTGTTCGCTGACTCTGTCTTTTCATAATACTATTCAGGACCAGGAGTTGAGCAGCTCGAGCTTCCGGCTACGGACGGTGCTGGGCCCAGTCGAGCCTAGCTGTAGTTTTTCAACACTTCCTTTTTGTTCCTTTACTGTTGTAGTAAGTATTGGACTGTTAGTTGCTGTTAGTCTCTACTGTTTATTTCCGCTTTCCATTGTTATTGTTGTTGTAGTGGTATGTACTGAAACAACAGATTTACTTTTCCTTTACTGCTTGTACGTTTCTTCTGCTTAGTTATATTGCATATGTGAATGTGGTTTACTTTCCTGTTTTTTGGTTATTTCTTGTTGGACGACTGGGCCTTGGGATTAGTCAAGGTGAGCCTGTCTCGGGTCCTGTAGGGATCCAGGAATTGGGTTGTAATAGTAACGGTTATCAAATAACTGTTGTCAATGATAATTCTTTTTTTTTTTAATTAGATTAGATTTTATAAAAAGTGATAATAGGTAACATTCAACATAACCAATATAACATCCAACAGAACCAATATAATAGAAAATAAGCATTGTATTACTAAATAGCAACTTAGAAAATGTTCATAAAAGAGTTATAGTACATGGATAAAAGTAAGAAATATAAAAGCTGTGAACTAAACTTTCACACCAACGCCATGACCAACACCTCTTGCACCAAAATTGTCGTCTAGCTCACAACGTGCAGGATAATGGAAGGTGTTGTGATTAGGTCCACCTGCTGATGTGCATACATCTGAATAGCCAAAAATGTCTATTAATGTATGTTCTTAGTATCATATAAGCATAGTGCATTATAAATATTGTATAACATGCATCATCACGCATTTAGGTCAAATTGTACAAATTGTATAGTAATTTCTTCTTCTTGGTTGCTAGGGACAGGGCAAATTTAATCAGGGCCTCGGATTGAAGATCCAACCATACAAATTTGATCAGGGCGATTATCGGAGTTCAACGACTCCAAGATCGCCTTGATCGGACTTCCGTAGCATTAGATATAATCTGAGGAAGATCAGAGATCAAGGGCCAAGATGGTGTAAATCCACACTTCAGATGACAAATCTGACCACACGGATGGGTTCAGATCAACGATTGCAGCCCAACAGCACAAAAATCGATCCAATCCGACATCCGTGGCATCATATACAACACATAGAAGATGGACGGCCAAGATGGTACCATGTGGCGCCATCCTAGCCGCTCAACCTGCCAAAAGAGTGTTGCACGACGCTTCCTCGATTGCTTGATCAACCTCAGCCGTTGGATCTCAAATCCAACGGCCGAGATCGCATCAAGGAACGCCCGTGCGCTGATGAAGATTCAACGCTCGAGTACCCTCAGCCATTGGATCTTCATCCAATGGTCGAGCGCACTTGAGCCCAAATTGAAACCGCGACCATCCGTAAGGATGGCGCAGTGGTCTCGAATCCACGAGCAATGTGGAGGTCACACGTTCGAGCTCCCGTAAGCACCTCAAATCAGCTGAACGCGGTTGATTTCAGCCGTGTGATGCACATCGGGCGGCGGAGGACCGGCCACGTGGCGCGCCCAGATGCGAGGAGAGGCGCGGGTGCGGTGCGTTTAAGTTGCCCGTTCTAGCGATTGGATGGCTAATAATGCACAAACATGTGTATACGTTGAGGCGTAGGGAGAAGAAGAGACGCAGGCGGGTGCACGCATGTCAGCCAAGTTTAGGGATTTAGTGACGAATAAATCCATCACTAAAGACCCTTATATTAATGTTTTAAGGTTAAAATGACCTATTTTCCCCCAACCTCTACACCTATAAAAAGACCTATGCCCCCCACATTTCATTCATCCCTTCCTTCACCTTTCTTCCTCTCCAAAGCTCTAAAGAAGCTTGTCCCAGACCCGGGATGCTCCTCTAGAGTTAAAATTAAAGTTTTCTTGCTTCCATTCTGGAAGTGGATCCCACAACGATGACACCCTACCTTGCCCCAGTTCTTCCTGCTTTGTTCTTCGTCTTCCGTCTTCGTCCTTCGTCTTCTAGGCGTCACCCCGTCCGGCTCATCCTCCAAGCAGCCATCGAGGAGGATAACTTCTCACCTCCTTTCTCTTTACTTCTAGAGTAGATTTTCCTACTTTCTAGTTGTAATATTTCTCGCTTTCTAGCTGTAATATTTCCCGCTTTCTAGTTGTAAAAACATTCTCCATATTATAAAGTGTTTGTTCTCTCTCTCTTATTGTTAATATCGAATTTATTGTGATTATCTCGCTTTCTAAACAAAAACAACAAAAAAGAAAAAATATAATTGCGGATTTCAAATTAATGTAGCCTCCCTGTGTTCGACCAAATTCTTTTCGAGTTTCCTTAAAATTTATCTGTTGACGGATTTCTTCGCAAATCACACTACGACGGGTTTTTAAAACTCAACTTCCGTTTACGACGATTTTCCACTTCAACATTTTGGTGCCGTTGCTGGGGAGGCAACGAATCTTGATTTTCTTTCCTCATTTCCCCGCACTTATCTGTTTCTAACTTGCTTTTATTTCTTTTCTATTATTTTGCAGGTACCTCAACATGGAATCTTCAAGCGGTAGAAAGGAGTAAAGTGCAGTTGAAGACAACTATAAGTGCTCCCCATTCTTCTCCCCTCCATAGATTTCATTCCACAACCCTAATTCAAACACTAATTAACCTAGGTGTTCGCATAAACCCCAGGATTAGTTTTGATTGTTTGATTTTCACCTCCACCCACCTCACCCTTCGTATATAAACTAAAAAAAAATTAAAAAAAACATAGAGGTATACGATCTCTTCTGATTTTCAAACTCAACTAGTCAATCGATCTTTGGAACCGGTACACACACCCAAACACATAATTGAGTAGAAATCAGATTAGGTAACCACTTGATAATACTGCACAAGGGGGTGATAATTATGTTGAATATGGCCCATCTTAAGAATAAAAGGCACAACATAAGTAGAATGGGAGCATTGCATGCATCATGTACCAAGATTACTTATAAAACTGTATTAATGGCCATTTGTGTAAGCATTTGTCAAAGTAGGCCTCAGATGAGCAATCAGACCGCACAGATGGATTTAGAACGACGAACGGAGTCCAACGGACTCAAGATCGGCTAAATCCAGCATCCGGAGCTCCTACAATGGGCCCAAGAAGTTCTGACAGTTGATTTAGAGATCAACGGCCCATATTGAGCCACGTAACCCCCGCTCCACCGCACGCCGCCTCTTCATCCAGCCGAGATCAGATCTCGGCCATCGATCTTCGATCGAACGGCCGAGACTCGCGCGCTCGCCCGTAGTTGCCGCGACAAAGCGCGGGCGTGGTGCAACGGTTAGTGCGCACGCACGCGATGCGAGTTCGAGCCGTGCGGAGCCTGAAATTGAAGACGGAGGTTGCGCACGGCGAAATTGGGTCGCCCGATCAGCAGCGGGCGGCTGAGATTTCGCCACGCGGTGCGGCCACAGCTCACGAGCGCCCACACCCGCGCGCACGTCGGGCGATGACGCCCGCGCACACGCGTGCCCGAGGCGCGATCTAAGCACAGCCGAGGAGAGATCTCAGCCGTCCGATCTTCGATCAGACGGCTCTCACGCAGTGGCCGCAGATCGCACGAGAAAAAGAAAGAAAGTGGGCGGCTGATCGACGGGCTGGAGGGCTTCACCGACGCTTTTGGGAATGGTTTTAGCGACGCTCTGGACGTCGCTAAAGCCCCTTCTTCTTTTAGGAAGCCCTTAACCCTATTTAAACCCCCTCCAACCACTCACTCAAGGCATTCACTTCCCTTGCAACTACTCCACCCCTCTCTTAGCTAGCTTTAGGCCCTCTTGTAATCGCCGGAGACGACGAGCCACCGACGGAGCCTCCTCCATCGCCGTGGCTGCCTCGTCGCTCTCCATCCTCTCTCTCTATCTCTTTTAAGCTTTCCATTACTTTTGTTTGAAGCATGTATTTAATGTTGTAAGCTATGAACTAAAAGTGCATGATTAATGAAGTTATTTTCTGTTCAGTTGTCACTTTAATTTCTGCTTAAGTTGCATGATCAAACAAGGAACGCTCTAACCCTAATCTCTCTCTCTCTCCCTATCTCTCTCTCGCTTTTCAAAACCACATCTTTCGCAAGCAAAACTCCGCGCTTTCCATGACAACAAGTGATAAGCAAAATCCAATTTTCATGCCTCCTTGAGACCAACACTCGGACTCGCCTCTGTTTACTTATTTTAAAACCAACGTTGCAAGTGCGACTATAATGACACTTCTTAACACACACACACACAACCACACGTCAGTTTTTGGCGCCGTTGCGGGGGAGGCAACGGATTTGTTTTGTCACCTCCATTCCACATTCATTCTCACATCGTCTAATGCCCTATTTTCCTTTTTACTTGATGGTTGCAGGAATTCGGCGCGTGGACGGCGAAGCGACGCATCCCACGACAGTAGCAAGGGAGTAGGCGCTATGAGGACCGATAGTGAGTAATTTTTCTCTCATGATTGTTTGCTTGCGTAAAAAAAACTAAAAAAGTTGTAAAAATTGAAAAAAATTGGCGTGGTGTATGATTGCTTGACCCACATCCTTAACACATCACCCACAAAAGAAATGTACACTCTAACATTCTGAATAAATTCTTGGAGTGTTCTTTTCTTTTTCTTGAGTGGTGTTTGTAAAGCCACCGTGAGTTGACCTGGGCCGCACCACTCAACCCTAAAATCGACTCATCTAATAGAAGCTGCATGATCATTAGGATGAGTACATTAGGGTTTTAGAGCCTCTACAGAATAAAAGGAAATCTACTTTCACCAAGTTGTGTGCAGAACTTTACGTGCCCACTGAAACTTGTTTGAAAACATTAAGACATGTCAACCCTAAAAAGTACTATAGTAAGGATGAAACACTAAAAGACACCACATCTTAAAAAATCGTTGCTTGAAAACCATGCTTTGCTAGAAGCACACACCTTGAATGTGGAAAATTAAGAGGCACCACCCCAATCAACGTCTCATCACATAACCCTAAGCACAAGCACTATCCTAACCCTTTAAAATTGATTAGATGTGCCCTAGGCAGGACTGAGTTAAGTCTCGAAAGGTGAGGTTTTGTTCGCTAAGCACTTGGCTTTCATTCCCTTGGTAGAATCTGGTGACTAGGCTGTGGGGCAGTGTCAAACGACCGTGGTTGTGGGGTCTACGGAACCGGAGGTGCAAGCCAAAGGAAGAACCTTCCCTGCAATCCCCTCGTAATCAACCTGGCCAGATTAGCCTTGGGAAGGGGGGTCCGGTGTTTACGGACTTAATCACCCTTTGTGAGATTTCTAGGTCTCCTAAGGAATACACCATAAGGACTAGGCTTGTGTGCTTGATTGAAACACATTTCTCGCATCTGTCGCCCTCTGCATCCCCTCCTGCTCTTCTCTAGTGTATGCACGGGAGACGCTCACTGCATCCCGAGTTGTGTGTTTTGGGGCAGGAATATAGGCGACGTAATTCTGTTGGAAACATGGCTGAACCTAGGGTAGATGAGGCTGAAGATCAACCCCCACTAGACGCTATGGCCATCATCCAAGCCCAAATTAATGCTAACCACCAGCTTCAGCAACAAGAAATCCACACCATCATGCAAGCCATACAATGGTTACAAAACCCACAAGAACAACCACCACCACCTTTCCAAGACATACCAGGGAAACCGCCACTTGATTTACCGCCATTTCAGGATCAGCCGAGGCCCCTTCGCGATTTCTATAATCCCTCTGCTATTAGAGTCAAGCCATACCTTAGGATCCCCGAGGGGGGAGATGATTTTGAGCTGAAACCAAATGTCTTAAGTCTGATCCAGAGCCACTTTCATGGAAGCTCAAATGAGGACCCCTTTCAGCCCCTAGAGGATCTCGACCGCATAGCACGAACTGTGAAACCTAGGAACATTAACCTTGACATTGTTCTAATCAAGATGTTTCCCTTCTCATTAAGAGACAAGGCTTCTCATTGGCTTAGAACCCTAGGTAGACCCATCACCACCTGGGAAGAATTGAGGCATGAATTTTTAAAGAAATTCTTCCCCAGAGGAAAGATCAATGCCCTCAGAAGAGCTATCACTACCTTTACACTCTAGGGTGGGGAACAATTTCATGAGGCATGGGAAAGATTTAATGAACTTTTGAGGAAATGCCCACACCACGAAGTACCAAGGTGGCAATTGGCCCAAATCTTCTACCACGGTTTGGACAGCAACCTACGGAACTTCGTCGATGCCTCATGCGGGGGAAACTTCCTGAACAAAGACGAGGAGAGCGCGTTTGAGCTCTTTGAGTCTATGAGCGAGAATTTGCTCAACAATGCCTCCATGAACCAGTTTAACAAGTCCAGTCAACCCTGTGGCGGGATTTATGAGGTGCAAGCAAATTCTGGAATGGTTGACATGGACATCATTGCCAAGAAATTGGATCGAGTGGAATTGGTGGACAAAAAGATTGATGAGCTACTGAACCAGACCAGGAACCCCTTGTAGACTTTCTCCCTAGAAAAGGGAGCACATAATGTTGACCTGGTCCAACCCTTCACCCAACTGAACCTGGAACAACCCCTGACCATGTTCCAGGGAGGGACCTTTGCTCCCTCCACCCTTGATTACTCCCTTCCCTCTCCATCAACATCGGTTATCCTTGAAGGTGTGCAAGCTGTCCAAGGTTATACGAAACCAGACCCTTTCTCCAACACTTACAACACTGGTTGGCGTAACCACCCCAACTTTGGTTGGACAAACCAGAAACCACTGCAATCCCAGAACCAGCCCAGGCCAAACCAGTAGCCACACTTGCCCCCTATCAGCAAGGACCACCAGTTAGACCCCAATATAATCAGAATAGGGCGGCCCCTCCCCCACAAAACCAAATGGATACCCTAATAAAGATGATGGTTGACATGAACCAGAAACATCAGGAGGAAATGGCCTTGGTAAAGGGACAGTTAAGCCAACTCTTGGACTGTAAACAACAAGGATCCCTACCTTCCCAACCACAATCGAACCCGCGAAACATAATTAACAGAGGCCCCAATTTGCAAGGGTTCCAAAGCAACCCCGGGTAGGCTCACATGGTCCAGCCAGCCCCGCAAACACCTCCTAGGTTTAGTGCTTCTTCGTCCTTGTCTTCTCAAGGATCAACCCATGGCCCCAATGCCTTTGCGAATGCGGTGACCTTGAGAAGCGGAACCAAAACCCGGGATCCCAAATGGCCTACTCTCCCCCAGACTTCACCCGCTGAAATACCCGACTCAGAAAAGGCACCAACCAAGGACCCAGAAATAGAACCAATCCACACTCAGACACCCTACCCTGAGGCCTTGGAAACAATCAAGAAAAAGAAGGACGTTGTGGAAATTGAGGAGCTGTTGGAGATCTTTAAGCGAGTACAGATCAATATTCCACTCCTTGAAGCCGTCAAACACATCCTTGCTTACGCCAAGTTTTTAAAGGATGCTTGTACACCCAAGTGTAAGCCGAGACTTCAAGCACCTAGGAAGGTTGTGCTCTCTGAACAAGTAAGTTCCGTAATATCAAGCAACCTTCCACTCAAGTGAATTGACCCAGGAGCACCCCTGATTTCCTGCAATATCGGGGACATGACGTTTGATAGAGCGCTTCTGGACCTAGGTGCTTCTATCAATCTGATTCCAACAACCCTGTACCACCAATTTGGTTTTGGGGAGCTGACACCAACCCCTGTCACCATCCAGCTAGCTGATAGATCAGTGAAAACCCTGAAGGGGGTTGTCGAGGACGTGATTGTACAGGTCAAGGACTTCTATTTCCCGGTCGACTTTTTGGTGCTCGACATGGAAGTCCCTGAAAAATTACAGAACACACCCATAATCTTAGGTAGACCTTTCTTAGCTACGGCTAAAGCAAACATTGATTGCGACACGGGATGTATGGAAATCGCCTTCGGGGACAGGAAAATGCGATTGGATATCTTCCGGGCGACAAAGTCTTTTGATTGCGATTGCATCGAGGAACATGATCCTGTGGAAACACTAATCGAGGAATGCCTCACCCTTAGTTCTGTATTAGACCACCAAACCCGTAGTGACTGTTCTGACCCATCACCATCATTATCCGTGGACCTTTGTAAGGCTGAGTACCGTCACACGACACCATTTGAGGAGATCGATGTTGATCAACTACTGCCCTTTCCCTTCCCATCGACTGTGGTCCCACCCGCACTTGAACTTAAACCATTGCCCGAGAATCTCAAGTATGTCTTCCTGGGACCTGACCAGACCTTCCCAGTGATTATTAATTCTCATCTAACTAAGGATCAGAAACTTAGGTTGACTGCGACCCTTTCAGAACATCGGGCCGCCATTGGATGGACCATTTCAGACTTGAGAGGAATTAGCCCCACCTATTGCACCCATAAGATTTACCTGGAAGACGGGGCCCGACCTGCCCGCTAGATGCAGAGACGTTTAAACCCAAACATGAGGGAGGTCGTTAAAAAAGAAATTATCAAGTGGCTTGACGCTGATATCATCTACCCTATCTCCAATAGCCCCTGGGTGAGCCCCACTCAAGTGGTTCCCAAGAAAGCTGGGCTCACCGTTGTCACCAATGATCATGGCGAATCCATCCCCACCCGCACCACCACCGCATGGCGGGTGTGCATTGATTATAGGAAGCCCAATGAAGCCACTAAGAAGGATCATTTCCCCTTGCCATTCATTGACCAAATCCATGAAAGATTGGCGAGGTAGAAGTATTTTTGCTTCCTGGATGGATATTCAGGATATAACCAAGTTGCAATTGCTCCGAAAGATCAGGAAAAGACCACATTCACTTGCTCGTATGGCACGTTTGCATTCCGTCGAATGCCGTTCGGGTTATGCAACGCACCTGCGACCTTTCAGCGTTGCATGCTAGCCATTTTTTCAAAAATGGTGGGTGAATACTTAGAGGTCTTTATGGATGATTTCTCTGTATTCGGGAATTCATTCGACCATTGTCTGAGCAACTTGGAGAAAATCCTGAAACGATGTATCGAGGTTAACCTGGTGTTAAGTTGGGAAAAGAGCCATTTTATGGTTCAAGAAGGAATTGTCCTCGGTCACATCGTATCGCATAGGGGCATCGAGGTAGATCGGGCTAAGGTTGATTTAATTTCCAAACTTCCTCCACCTAGCTCGGTTCGACAGGTTCGCTCCTTCCTAGGACATGTTGGCTTCGATCGAAGGTTCATTAAAGACTTTTCCAAGCTTTCCAAACCCTTGACCGACCTTCTAGCCAACGACGCCCTCTTCCACATGTCTTCTGATTGCATCCAGGCTTATCACACTCTTCGGGACTTAGTCTCCACTGCACCTGTACTTCAACGCCCAGACTGGTCCCAAGACTTTGAGATTATGTGTGATGCATTAGATTTTGCCATAGGCACTGTCATGGGACAAAGGCAAGACAAGAAGCCCATGGTGATCTACTACGCGAGAAAAACATTAGACGAGGCCCAACGTAATTATACGGTCACAGAGAAAGAGTTGCTCGCTGTAGTCTTTGGACTTGGAAAGTTTCGATCATACTTGCTGGGATCCCATGTGACTATTTACACTGACCATTCAGCCATCCGGCACCTGTTGGCCAAAAAGGACGCAAAGCCCAGGCTCATCAGATGGATCCTACTTTTGTAGGAATTTGACCTGGAGATCTGAGACAAGGTCGGATCGAAGAATGTGGTGGCTGACCACTTGTCTAGACTTCATCCAGACCACATTAGACCTCCTTACCTCTATCTGATGCCTTCCCTGATGAACACATCCTGGCCGTGCAAGATAAGAAAATGCCGTGGTATGCTGACTACGTCAACTACTTGGTTGTAGGACAAACACCGCACAGCTGGTCCAGACAGCAACATGATAGGTTCTTGGCTGAGGCCAAGCAATATTTCTAGGATGATCCCACGCTGTTTCGCCTCTGTGCTGACCAGATCATCAGGAGGTGTATCCCCGAAGGTAAAGTTCAGAGTGTGCTTTCCTTTTGTCATGACCAGGCTTGTGGCAGCCACTTCTCTGGAAAGAAAACAGCTGCAAAAGTTTTGCAGTCTGGATTTTACTGGCCGTCCCTATTTAAGGATGCACACAACTTTGCCAAGACTTGCTCACACTGCCAAACACTGGGGACCATGACCAAGAGAGATATGATGACCCTTCAGCCTATTTTGATTGTCGAAATCTTCGACCTTTGGGGCATTGATTTTATGGGCCCCTTTCCACCATCCAACGGCTTCGAGTACATCCTGGTCTTAGTTGATTATGTTTCCAAATGGATTGAAGCCGTCGCCACCCGCCGATGCGATCACAGGATTGTCATGGACTTTGTTAAGAAGAACATCTTTTCCCGGTTTGGAATACCCAAGGCCATGATCAGTGATGGTGGAAGCCATTTTATCCATTCCCAATTCCGTGCCCTACTTAGAAAATACGGTGTGAACCACCGCGTTGCTACCCCGTATCATCCACAAGCAAATGGGCAGACTGAGGTCTCAAATAGACAAATCAAGAACATTTTACAGAAGACTGTGAGACCTGACAGGAAAGACTGGTCCACACGACTTGATGATGCCCTGTGGGCATATAGGACCGCTTTCAAGACCCCGATAGGCATGTCGCCTTATCGCCTGGTCTTTGGCAAAGCTTGCCATCTTCCTGTCGAATTGGAACACCAGGCTTACTAGGCTGTCAAGCAATGTAACATGGATCCCCAGTTAGCCGGTGCACAGAGGACGCTCCAATTATCTGAGCTCGAAGAAATTCGTCGGGACGCCTTTGACAATAGTTGACTGTATAAGGAAAAAATGAAAGCCGTCCACGACCGACTCATTCATAGAAAAACCTTTGGGCCTAACTAGCAAGTCTGCCTATTTGACGCCCGCCTAAAACTCTTCCCAGGGAAACTCAGGTCCAAATGGACAGGTGAAGCCCTACTCTAATGGGGCAGTTGAAATCGCTGATCCTAACACTGGGCACACTTTTAAAGTCAATGGTCAACGATTGAAGCATTTTCTGGCCCAGGTTCCCCCAAAGGAGAGTGTCACCCTCGTTGAGGGCAGACATGGAGCACTGCCCAGCTGGAGGCGTTAAACTCAGCGCTTCCTGGGAGGCAACCCAGAGGATTCAGACTGATCTGGTAGTTTACGTCACTCAGGTACTATCTTTTTGAACCCTTATGCATCCATGTACTTGCCAATGAGGACATTGTCCAACTTAAGCATGGGGGAGGTGGTAAATTGCATAATCCTGAGCTCATTTAATCCTTTTGAATAAATAAATAAATTAAAAAAAAATTGAATTTAGGAAGAAAACTTAGGCATTAGAAACTTGTCAATAGTGGGAAATAATACAAAAAGAACTTAAACACTTAGACTTTTTAGGCCTTCAGGCTTAATCAACCCTGGTGTTCATTAAAATATGGATTTATTTTCAAGTCTTTGCAACCTTAAGCTATTCTAATCCACCTACTAAATAAGGTGATAAGTATACGACTTATCAACTCACCCTCTAACTCAGAAAAACTTTGAGTCTAAGCATCTGCACACATTTTTGCACAGACTCACTTCTCGGAGATTTTGACAGAAATTGGGTAGCTAATGAACTCTCTAGGGTGGTATGGCTGGCAAGCTGTCGTGGGTAACAGCCCATTGGCAGGTTGTCCAGAACCTAGCCACAGACCATTTCTTCTTCATTGCCTCTAGGTACATTTGAGATCAGGGAAGCCACCTTGGAAAAAAAAAGGGGAGAAGAAAAGAAAATAAACCACACTTCACCACACAAGTATGGCTGGCAAGTGATCGTGGGTAACAACCCATTGGTTAGTTGTCCAGAGCCCAGCTCAATAACTGCACAAAAAGACCAAAACACTTAAGGAAGAAGCGGGGAAGTAGTACAAGCCGGGGAGATATACACTGGAAAAATCCTTGTGTTGACCCCAATTAAAACAAACGTAGGGAGAAAGCTACCAATCGAACAAATACACCTTCAGGCAAATTAATTTCCTTTTTGGTCACCTAGGGGCGTAGAAACCTGAAGTTTGTCTCAATTACCGTTAAGTGAGTCTATCACAACATTCACACCAAGATGCTTAACACTTAGGGTTTTGACCGAGTTTTGGGTGTGTTGGGAAGCCGTAAAAAGTTACCAATCCACACTGAATTCCGAAAAAATTTTAAAATATATATATATATATATACTTATACATATTAAAGCAAGGATTTAGGTGATTCGTATTTTGGCAGACACCTGGGTGTTGCTTAGCCTTTGTAGATTAAGATCTTCGTATATTTCCTCCTATTGACAAGTGACGAAGTGTCTAAGCAATTACTTCTTAAATTCTGAAAAGAAATAAAGGTTAGAATAAACCTTGCTAGGGACTAGCAAGGAATAAGCATGGGGGTATGATAACACTACACAAGGGGGTGATAATTATGTTGAATATGGCCCATCTTAAGAATAAAAGGCACAACATAAGTAGAATGGGAGCATTGCATGCATCATGTACCAAGATTACTTATAAAACTGTATTAATGGCCATTTGTGTAAGCATTTGTCAAAGCAAGCCTTAGATGAGCAATCGGACAGCACAGATGGATTTAGAACGACGAACGGAGTCCAACGGACTCAAGATTGGCCAAATCCGACATCCGGAGCTCCTACAATGGGCCCAAGAAGTTCTGACCGTTGATCTGGAGATCAACGGCCCATATTGTGCCACGTCACCCTCGCTCCACCGCATGCCGCCTCTTCATCCAGTCGAGATCAGATCTCGGTCGTTGATCTTCGATCGAATGGTCGAGACTCGCGCGCCCGCCCGCAGTCGCCGTGACAAAGCACGGGCGTGGCACAACGGTTAGCGCGCACGCCTGCATGCACGTGACGTGGTTCGAGCTGCACGGAGCCTGAAATTGAAGACGGAGGTTGCGCACGGCGAAATTGGGCCGCCCGATCAATAGTGGGCGGCCGAGATTTCGCCACGCGGCGCGGCCACAGCTCACGGGCACCCACGTGCACGCGCATGTCGGGCGATGACGCCTGCGCACACGCGCACCCGAGGCACGATCCAAGCACAGCTGAGGAGAGATCTCAGCCGTCTGATCTCACGCAGCGGCCGCGGATCGCACGAGAAGAAGAAACAAAGCGGGCGGCTGACCGATGGGCTGGAGGGCTTCACCGACACTTTTGGGAGTGGTTTTAGCATCGCTCTGGACGTCGATAAAGCCCCTTCTTCTTTTAGGAAGCCCTTAACCCTATTTAAACCCCCTCCAACCACTCACTCAAGGCATTCACTTCCCTTGCAACTACTCCACCCCTCTCTTAGCTAGCTTTAGGCCCTCTTGTAAACATCGGAGATGACGAGCCATCGACGGAGCCTCCTCCACCGCCGTGGCTGCCTCGTCGCTCTCCATCCTCTCTCTCTCTATCTCTTTTAAGCTTTCCATTACTTTTGTTTGAAGCATGTATTTAATGTTGTAAGCTATGAACTAAAAGTGCATGATTAATGAAGTTATTTTCTGTTTAGTTGTCACTTTAATTTCTGCTTAAGTTGCATGATCAAACAAGGAACGCTCTAACCCTAATCTCTCTCTCTCTCTCTCTATCTCTCTCTCACTTTTCAAAATCGTATCTTTCGCAAGCAAAACTTCGCGCTTTCCGTGACAACAAGTGATAAGCAAAATCTGATTTTCACGCCTCCATAAGACCGACATTCGGACTCACCTCCGTTTACTTATTTTAAAATCGGCGTTGCAAGTGTGACTATAACGACACTTCTTAACACACACGCACAACCGCACGTCACCACTTGTGTGCCTAACTCAGTGGTGCATTAAGGCCAATTGTTTGAGGTTTTTAGGCCGCACCACTTCATCTAAAATCAACTCATCAAGTAGCTTCCCCTTAGGGTTTACAATTTAGGTCAATACTAGACGCTCCACTTTACTTTTGATTTTAAAGGGAAAAGATCCTCACCTGTGTTTTGAAAATCTGGTTTGCCTCTTGAACTTGATTGAATTTACCTAATTCTAAGCCTTAAAAGCTACTTAAGCAAGATTTGAACCTTAAAATCCACTCATCCAAATAATCTTGCTTGAAAACCCTGGTTGTGCATGCACGCACACATATTCAATAAATCATTAAGGGCACAACCCATTTTAAGGGCCCACCACATTCCATTAGCACTGCAATTCTAAGCCTAAGTTAAAAGTGATTAGACATTAGCCTTAAGGACTGATTCACTCTTTAGGGCCCAGATTGAGATTGTTCACGATTAACCTGCTTGTACTAATCAATCTGATGTCTAGCTAGGGGAGTAGCGTCAAATAACTGTGGTTGGGGGGTACACTGGGAGCTGGAGGCGTAAGCCAAAGGAAGAACCTTCTCCCCATCCCCTCCTTCCAAATGGTTGGATTGATTGGATGCAAGTGGAGTAAATCGTCTATAATCTTATGATAGATTCTGAGAGTCTGTAGATCTTTAGGCTACCCAACTTAAGGACAGGCTTGTTTTGTTGTGCTGTAGGGTTCTTGTCCCCAGTTCTTCTGACCTCTTCCTAGTTTATGCTCTGAAGGAGGTCATTGAATCCCCGATTGGAAGGACCATTAGATCATTCTAGGAGGCATAGATTGAATTTTGGCCAAATTGATCCCATGGCTGATCAACAACCTCCTCTGCCTCAGAATCAACAAGGGATGTTTCAAAGGAAATTGGAACAAATGCAGAGAATGTAAAAATGGTTCCAGAGAATGTAGGGTGCTCAGCCCTTGAAGGATTTTTATGATCCTTCAAATTACGGGGAACGTCCTAGCGTCCAGATTTTAGCCGGAGACGTTGAAATCAAGCCCCAGGTGTTAAGCTTGATCAAACATTTCCATAGGTTTGGCTCTGAAGACCCGTTTTAGCATTTGAAGGACTTGACCACTTTGGTGAAGACTACCAAAGCACGAAACGTGGTTGAAGAGCAGATGATCATGAGGTTCTTTCCCCACTCTCTTAGGGATAAGGTTGCTCATTGGTACAGAACCATAGGAAGGTCGATAGCAACATGGAACGATTTGAAATGGGCTTTCTTGAAGAAATTCTTCCCAGTTGAGCATACCAATGCAATGAGGCAGGCGATTACTACTTTCGCCCAGTGGCCGGGGGAGCAGTTTCATGTTACCTGGGAGCAATTCCAAGAATTATTGTGGAAGTATCCACACCATGAGGTGCCGAAATGGCAACTCGTGCAGATCTCTTACCACGGGTTGATTGAGCAACTCAGAAATCACGTGGACGCTTCTTGCGAAGGCAATTTCCTCAACAAAGACGCAGATAGTGCGCATGATTTGTTTGAGGAAATGAGTGAAAATTCAATCAATCATGCCTCCATGGATACTTTTAACATGTCCCAACAACCCAGATCGAATGTTAATGAGGTCCATGACTCTCATTCATTCGATATGGAGCTGCTTTGTAATAAACTAGATAAGGTGGACCTGGTTACCAAAAGGATGGAAGAGTGGATGGCTGGAAACTCTGTGAACAATTCTTGATCCACTCAATCTTAGAATTCGGGATTCCATTCTTCGCGAGCTCCTTCTAGACGGGAGTTCGTGAATCAACTGGATGTGGCTCAACCTGTGAGCTAGCATTACTCGGAACCCCCACGGGTTCCAAACTGGGGCCTTTGATCCTAGTTTCTCTGATCCTTCCCTTTCTTTCTCTCCATCCTTGCCCTATGAGGATGTCTATGCTGTACAGGAGAACGTTAGGTCCAACCCATATTCCAATGCTTATAATCCGGGTTGGAGGAACCACCCTAACTTTTCCTGGAAAAATTCGGGGCAGTAGACCCAATTCCGACCCAGCAACTATGCTCCACAAAGACCAATGGGTCAAGGTCAGGTTTATACTCAGCTGCCCCCGAATAAGGTCAATCAGCCAGTTTGGAATGCTTGTCAACCCGTAGGGTAGGTTGATTTGAATTGTCAGATGGTAGAGATGCAAGGATCTATGCTCCAACTCATGTAGCAAATGAAAACCTTGCTGGACAACTCGCAAATCGGGTTCATTGCTAATTCCCATCAACTCGGATCTTTGCCATCTCAACCCGTACCCAACCCACGCAATATACAGAATCTGGGCAATCAAGTCTAAGGGTATGGGAATCAGAGGGACCCACACGCACATGCTTAGGTGGTTGAGTAGGGTCCTTCTACTTCTTCATCAAATCCGGGGTTCTTAGCTAATCAAGCCCTTTTGATCTTTCCTAACCCTCCCCAAGACCCAAACCCGTACGCATTTGCCAACTTTGTTACTTTGAGGGGTGGAAGGCAAACCTAGGACCCACACCTACCCTACTTTAGTCAAGAAAATCCTGGTGAGCCTGAGGAAAGAAAGGAGAATTCTGAAGAAGAAATCAAGGCACAGGACCTTGATTCCAAAGATCTGACTCATGTTCCTTTTCCTGAGGCCTTGATTAAACTTAGGAAGAAGAAGCTTGTTGATAGTAACGAGGACCTCTTGAATATATTCAAGAATGTTGAAATCAATATCCCCCTCCTCGATGCTATCAAACACATATTGGCTTATGCTAAATTCTTAAAGGATTTATGCACCTAGGAGCGTAAGCCGAGGGAATCTATTCCGAGGAAGGTGATACTCTCTGAGCAAGCTAGTTATATTATCCTGCATCACCTTCCTACGAAAAAGAAAGATCTAGGTGCCCCTTTGATTTCATGCGTTATCGGAGATTACACTTTTGACTGAGCACTCTTGGATCTAGGTGCATCTATTAACCTAATTTTGACTTCTCTTTACGAGAAGTTCGGATTAGGTGAACTTCAGCCAACCTCAATAATGCTGCAGTTAGCTGACCATTTGGTCATAAATCCAAGAGGCATTATTGAGGATGTTATTGTCAATGTTAAGGACTTCTATTTTCTTGTAGATTTCCTTATCCTTGACATGGATGTACCTGAGAATTTGAGGAACACGCCCATCATTCTGGGGTGTCTGTTCTTGGCTACCGCTAAGGTCAATATCAACTATGAGAGTGGTAGCATGGAAATCGCCTTTAGGGATCGAAAACTGAAATTGGATATTTTCAAGGCGATTAATAAATTTGAGGATTGTGTATTTATAGAGAAACTCGAGGAAGATAAATTGAACATTGAGACATGTATGGCTATATCTGCTATTGAGAGTTCCTTTGGCACCGATGAACCTAACCCACACCCTCTGTGGCAAACCCGCCACATTCTGAAGAGGTTGTTGATTTTGTTCATTTTCAACCTCTTCCTCTTGATCGTCCTGATGAATCTTCATCAGCATCCTCCTTATCTTCCATCCTAGACCTGCCCCAGCTCGAACTGAAACCATTGCCTGAGAGTTTGAAATATCAGTTTTTAGGACCTAAAAGAGGCTCCCTGTGATTATCAGTGCTAGATTGACTAAGGAGAAGGAGATTAAACTGATCAAGGTCCTAAATGAACATAAAGAGGTAATTGGTTGGAACATCCATGACCTTAGGGGGATTGAACCATCTTACTGTAATCATAGAATTTTCATGGAAGATGGATCCCGCCCTTCTCGCCAGATGTAGAGGAGACTAAACCCTAATATGCGAGAATTGGTCAAGAAAGAAATAATTAAGTGGCTCGATGTAGGAATCATCTATCTGATATCGGATAGTCCATGGGTAAGCCCTGTGCAAATTGTTCCCAAGAAAGCTGGGATTATCGTTGTGACTAATGAGAAAGGAGAATCTGTCACAACACGTTTAGCTTCCACTTGGAGAGTCTGTATTGATTACAGGAAGTTGAACACAGCCACCAAAAAGGATCATTTCTCTCTGCCCTTCATCAATCAGATCCTTGAAAGATTAGCTGGGCAAAAGTACTGCTTCCTGAATGGTTACTCGGGATACAATCAAGTCCCTATCCATCCCGAGGATCAGGAAAAGAAGACTTTCACCTGTCCCTATGGAACCTTTGCTTTTCATAGAATGCCATTCGGGCTTTGCAATGCACCTGTGACTTTTCAAAGGTTATGCTAGCCATATTTTTTGACATGGTGGGGGAGTTTATGGAAGTCTTCATGGACGATTTCTCTATTTTCGAAGAATCATTTGATTCTTGCTTGGCTAATCTCGAATTGATCCTTAAAAGATGCATCAAAACAAGATTGGTCCTTAGCTGGGAAAAGAGCCATTTTCATGACACAAGGTATCGTCTTGGGTCATGTAATCTCTGAACGGGGAATTGAAGTTGACAAAGTTAAGGTTGATGCTATTTCTAAACTTCCTCCTCATGTGGGATTCTATCAGAGGTTCATCAAGGACTTCTCTAAGGTTGCTCGCCCTCTGAGCAACATTCTTGCCAAAGATATGCCATTTGAGTTCAACGAATCATGTCGTAGGGCATTCGATTTTCTTAAAATGGCAGTCACTTGTGCTCTGGTGTTGCAACCACCAGTCTGGATAGCCCCATTTGAGATCATGACCGACGCTCCTGATTACACGGTTGGGGCTGTTTTGGGTCAAAAGATCGTCAGAAAGCCCTTTGTCATCTACTACGCTAGCAAAACTTTGGACGAGGCCCAAAGGAATTACACTGTTACTGAGAAGGAATTGCTAGCTATAGTATTTGCTTTAGAAAAATTCAGGGCTTATCTCTTAGGGTCATACATCATAATTTTCACCGACCACTCAGCCTTGAGATATCTCTTGGCCAAAAAGGATGCTAAACCCCAACTCATTCGATGGATTCTTCTGCTTCAAGAATTCGATCTTGAAATCAAAGATAAATTTGGGGCACAAAATGTAGTGGCGGATCATCTTTCGAGGCTTCTAAGTGATTATTCTCATCTAGATATTTTGATTACTGATACTTTTCCGGATGAGACTATTATGGTAGTTTTAGGTGTCCAAACCCCTTGGTTTGCAGACATAGTAAATTATTTTGTTGTTGGTCAAATCCCCCAAGATTGGATCAAGCAACAACGGGATAGACTCAGATATGAAGCTAAATATTACTTCTGGGATGACCCTGAATTGTATCGCATCTGTTCTGATCAAATTATTTGCCGATGTGTTCCAGAGAATGAGTTTCAAAGCATACTTTAGTTCTGGCATACATCTGCGTGTGATGGACATTTTTCCAGGAAAAAGATGGCTACAAAAATACTTCAATCTGGATTCTATTGGCCGTCTTTATTCAAGGATGCCCAGGAATTCCCGAGGTCATGTTCCCGATGCCAGGCACTTGAGAGAATAACCAAGAGAGATATGATACCTCTAAACCCAATCCTTCCCTTCGAAATCTTCGACATTTGGGGTATCGATTTCATGGGACCCTTCCTCCCTTTATTTGGACACCAGTACATTCTTGTTGCTGTTGATTACGTGTCCAGGTGGATCAAGGCTATTCTCACCCGAACCAATGACCACAAAGTGGTCATTGATTTTGTCAAAAAGAACATCTTCAGTTGGTTCGAGATTCTGAGGGCCATCATTAGCGATGGTGGTACTCACTTCACAAATGTCCAGTTCCGTAGTTTATTAGCAAAATATGGGGTAAATCACAGAATATACACACCTTACCACCCTTAGACGAACGGACAGGCCGAGATCTCCAATCGGGAGATCAAGAACATCCTGCTGAAGACGGTTAGGCCTGATCGAAAAGATTGGACTCAAAAGCTTGAGAACTCTCTTTGGGCCTACTGTACGATGTACAAAATTCCTATCAGCATGTCACCGTTTCATCTGGTGTATGGAAAGGCGTGCCATTTACCCATAGAGGTTGAAAATCAGGCATTCTAGGCGATTAAGAAATGAAACTTTGATCTAAGTTTAGTTGGAAAGACTAGGAAGCTCCAACTATTTGAGTTGTAGGAGCTTAGAAATGATGTGTATGAGAATTCCAAGATCTATAAGGCTCGGACCAAAGCTCTTCATGACCAACTGATTTCCCACAAGGGCTTTGAGCCAAACCAGAAGGTCTGGCTCTTTGATTCTCGACTTAAGCTCTTTCCCGGCAAGCTTAGGTCAAAGTGGGATGGCCCGTTCATCATCGATCGAATATTTCCCAACGGAGCCATTGAGATCTCTAACCCAAAGACAGGTAATTCTCTTAAGGTCTATAGACAATGATTGGAACCTTATGTTGACCGTGTTATTCCAGAACTCATCTTCGATAAGGTTGCTTTAACCTTAATGTGACTTCTTTGGCTGGATTTCGCCTTGCTGATGGCATTAAACTCAGCACTTGTACAGTCTGATTCAGAGTTGACCGAACATCATGGAATACAGGTGATATTTTCTTCATTCTACCTTGCTTCTCATGCATTTTATTTTCAATGAGGACATTACACTGGCTAGGCATGTGGGGTGGATTCATTTCTAAATCTTTTTGTCAGCTCGGTGGAATTCTTGTAAATTCTACTTTTCTTTTCTCTTTATTAAAAAAAAATTAGATTAGGAAAGAATAATTGGGCATTAGGATTTTTCAACCTTAGGGAATAATACAGTAGGATCTGAACACTTAGACCCTTCAAGTCTTCGGGCTTAATCAGCCCGGATGTCCACTAAAATGTGAATTTATTTATCGAGTCCTCGCAAATCTGAATTTACTTCAATTTGGTTAAATAAGTTGGGGTGATAAGTACATGACTTATCAACCCGTCCTCTAATTTGAGGGGATTTTAAGTCTAAGCATCTACATATTATTTTCACTGACTCGCTTTTTGATGGTTTTAATGGAAATTGGGTAGCTAATGAACCTTTTAGGGTGGTATAACTGGCAAGTTATCATGGGTAACAACCCATTGGTAGGTTGTCTAGAGCCTAGTCACACGACCATTCTTTTCTTGTTGCCTTTAGGTAAATCTTAGATCAGGGAAGCCACCTACTTAGAAAAAAAAGAAAAAAATAGAAAAATATCCAAAAAGAAAAAAAAAGAAAAGGAGAAAAGAAAAGAAAAAAAGAAAAAAGCCACACTTCACCGCACGAGTATGGCTGGCAAGTTATTGTGGGTAACAACCCATTAGTAGGTTGTCCAGATCTCAGCTCAAGAAATGTACGTATAATTCCAAAACACCTAGGAAGAAGTGGAGAAGTAGAATAAGTTGGGAAGATATACACTAGGTTTGCCCTTGTGTTAACCCTATAAAAATAAAAGTAGGGAGAAAGCTACCGGTCGAATAGATATACCTTTAGGTAGAATTTCTCTTCAAGGTCACTTAGGGGTGTAGAAACCCGAAGTTTGTTCTGATTGCCGATCAATGAGTCTATCACATTCGCGAAAAGATGCTTAAAACTCAGAGTTTTCATCGAGTCTTGGGTGAGTTGAGTAGCCGTAGAAAGCTGCTTTGAAACCCTAAACACAAAAATCAAAAAAACAAAAGAAAAAGAAGAAAAAGAAAAAAAAGATCCTTCTTTGAATAAGGTGAAGGCTTGAAGCGATTTGCATTTTAGCAGACACCCGGGTGCTGTTGTGTCTTTGTAGTTCAGATCCTTAGTAAAAATTTCCTAATGTTGAAAATGACTCTTGCCCGAGAAATCGAATCCTAATTCTTTTATAAATTGCATATACTTTTTGCTAGGGACTAGCAAAAGATTGGCATGGGGGTGTGATGTGCATACATCTGAATAGCCAAAAATTTCTATTGATGCATGTTCTTAGTATCATATAAGCATCATGCATTGTAAATATTACATAACATGCATCATCATGCATTTAGGTCAAATTATATAAATTGTATAGTGATTTCTTCTTGTTGGTGGCCAGGGATAGGGCGACATTTAATTGGGGCCTATGATTGAAGGTCTAATCATACGGATTTGATCAGGGCGACGATCGGAGTTCAATGACTCCAAGATCGCCCTGATCAGACTTCCGTTGCATTAGATATAATCTAAGGAAGATCAGAGATCAAGGGCCAAGATGGTGTAAATTCAAACTTCGGATGATAAATCCAACCACATGGATGGGTTCGGATTGATAATCGCAGCCCGATGGTGCGAAAATCTATCCAATTCGACATCCGTGGCACCATATACAACACATAAAAGATGGACGGCCAGGATGGTGCCATGTGGTGCCATCCTAGCCGCCCATCCAGGCAAGGGAGTGCTGCACGATGCCCTCCTCGATTGCTTGATCAATCTCAGCCATTAGATCTCAAATCCAACGGCCGAGATCGCATCAAGGAATGGCCGCGCCCTGATGAAGATTCAACGCTCAAGCGCCCTCAACCGTTGGATCTTCATCCAACGGTTGAGCGCACTTGAGCCCAAATTGAAACCGCAACCATCCGTGAGGATGGCATAGCAGTCTCGAAGCCATGGGCGATGCAGAGGTTGCACGTTCAAGCCCCCGTAAGCACCTCAAATTAGCTGAACGCGGGGCACAGTTGATTTCAGCTATGCGATGTACATCCGGCGGCGGAGAAGCAGCCACGTGGCGCGCCCAGATGCGAGGAGAGGTGCACGCATGCGTTGAGGAGGCGCTGGCACGGTGCGTTTAAGTTGTCCTATCTCATGATCAGATGTCTAATAATGCATGAACGTGTGTATATGTTAAGGTGTGGTGAGAAGAAGAGACGCGGGCGGGCGCACGCATGTCGCTCACGTTCAGAGCTTTAGTGATGAATAAATCTATCACTAAAGACTCCTATATTAATGTTTTAAGGTTAAAATGTCCTATTTGCCTCCATCCTCTAAACCTATAAAAAGGCCTACACCCCCCACATTTCATTCATCCCTTCCTTCACCTCTCTCCCTCTCCAAAGCTCTAAAGAAGCTTGTCCCAAATCCGGGATGCTTCTCTAGAGTTTAAATCAAAGTTTTCTCGCCCCAATTTTGGAAGTGGATCCTATGATGATGACACCTTGCCTTGCCTCCGGTTCTTCAAGGTTCATTCTTCGTTTTCCATCTTCACCCTCCGTCTTCCAGGTGTCGCCCCGTTCGGCTCGTCCTCCAAGTAGCCGTCGAGGAGGATAAATTTTCACCTCCTTTCTTTGTACTACTTTCTACAGTAGATTCTACTACTTTCTAGTTGTAATATTTCCCGCTTTCTAGCAGTAATATTTCCTGCTTTCTAGTTGCAAAAACATTATCCATATTCTAAAGTGTTTGTTCTCTCTCTTCCTCTTTCTCCCTCTCTCTCTTATTGTTAATATCGAATTCATTGTAATTATCTCACTTTTTAAACAAAAAACACACAAAAAAAATAATCACGGATTTCAAATCGACGTAGCCTCCCTGTGTTCGACCAGGAATTCTTTTCGAGTTTCGGTAAAATTTATTTGTTAACGGATTTCTTTGCAAATCACACTACAATGACGAGTTTTCAAAACTCAACTTCCGTTTGCGATGATTTTCTACTTCAACACTTGCCCCTCAAAGTATGGCTATCATCTTTGCCCACTATGCCTGCTGCTGTGCCATATGCTCCCTGAAATCCTGTCTCTGCTGGCGGATCTCCTCTCTAGCAGCTCGCAGCTCTCTGGTCACATTAGTTAGTTGCCTCTGAGTTTGCTGTACTTGCAACCTCAGTTTCTCCACCTCATCAAACGATGGGCCAGAAAATCCCTTCCGTCCGTACCAACTGGTTAGCGTATGGCTCTTACCACCGCTGCGAACAAATCCGCCATGTATTGAGGCATGATTGTCCTAAAAGCCTCCTCAGGTGTTATAAGAGACTGTTGGGTCGCAGAGTTCTCGTCTGTAGGCAGAGGAGGATGGACCAAGTTGTACATTTCTCCATAATTACATTTTTATGTAAGTAATAAGTATGATTGAATTGAAAGTTTAATTTAAATAATTAAAAAGAACTTACATGCTTGGCTTGGTAGGTCTTTTGAATCCATGTGCGCTTGCTGTCGTTTGTAACCTTGCTATGAGTGATCTCATAGACCTCAAGATGATCCAAATGTAATTCCCTACGGAGGGGGGTGAGATTGAGCGTGATAAACAAAATAATGTGGACTAAAATATCACAATCACAAAATAACCAATCTCACGAGTACACAAGGATTTTTAGGTGGAAACTCAAACCCAAGTAAAAACCACCACCTAAACCTCTCGGTTTAAGATTTTCTGATCGATCTAGTTGATCAAATTTACTATCCAAGTCACTTAAATGAGGGTGACTTAACCTCTTACAACTACACTACTATGTACGAGGGTAGCGTACCTCAACCCCTCTTCACGAGTATTTTGTCTCGCAAGAGAGACAAAAATTTGCAAAGTGAATACCCAAACAAAGACAATTACAATATATCCTATAGAGCTACAAAGTATAAATCTAACTACTATGGGCAAAGGAAACTTCCCTTTGATGGAAGTGCGTCGACTAGTGACACGGAGTGTGTGATCCATGCAATAGCACAGTGGCGCTCTTGTATTCGTAGGCGGGAGAGCGGGTGCACGGCTAGTGAAATGACCCTTCCTAAGGGTCGTTCGAGAATTTCCTGAAAGGGATGGGTTGTGAGCGTAATTTTAAACCCCCTGGGTTTAGGTTTGTGGGCTCTGCAGGGAAGAGGGAACCTTGCGGGGGCAACCTTGTAATTTTTCCCTCTCTCTCTTCCACCACAACTCACTCACACACGCACACTAACCCTAACGCTTCCCTTTATATCACCCCCTCCACCCTCTCCATCTCCACACCACCACCACTACCACCTTCACCTTCACTCCACCACCTTCTTGCAGCGACCATTTCCTCTCCCCTCCCCTTGCTGCCGTGAGTGGGGGAGAAGGAGAGGGGTGGAGCACGGAGGAGAGGGAGACAGAGGAAGAGTGGGAGAGGGGAACAGGAGGTTCAAGGAGAGGAGAGGAGCTCGGGAGAGGGGCGGCGCGTGCGAGGATAGGAGCTCGAGAGGGAGAAATCGGGTAAGAGGGAGACCTGCACGAGGAGGGCGGAGCTGCTGCGGTTGCAGTAGTTGGAGCTTGCGAGGAGGAGCTTCGTGAAGCATTCTGCAGAGTCATTTTCCGTAGTATCAGACGTCTGTGACACCCTCCAGACATCTGAAGGAGTAACAGGACGTCCGGAGGTGACACCGGACGTCTGATAGCATGCAAAGTACTAAGGTACGTTCCTTGCTCGACATGCATGCACATATGGTTCATTGGGTTGTCGATTATTTAAGCGGCGCATGCATGCACATGTACAAGGTGTTGGAAAGGCACGTGACGCACCCTTCGAGGCACTTTAAGACGTCTGGAGACCATTCAGACGTTTGACAGCTCTTCCAGACGACCGGGAGCAGTGTCAAATGTCTGAAGACCCCCTTAGATTGCTGTGTGGGGTAGCAGATGAGGGATACAGGTGCGGGAGAGCAAGGTGAGCTACTGCGTTTGTTTAAGATGCCTGGGACTCGCCCCAGATGTCTGATTTTGGTCAGTACACGTGTTTTTGGGTCGGTTCAGGGCCTAAACGGAGTCGATTTTACGCAAACGAAGTATTGTTGATTTTCGTTTGGAATTCTCTACGTGTTAGTGTCACACTTATGCAATTTTGAACTCATTTGACATGATTGGTCAATGGTATAGGTCTGTAATCCGTCATGTGTACGAGACCCGGGGAGACGATGGGATCTACTGTTCGAGCCCCCATTCCGCCCGAATACCTTGGTAGAGTGGTCTTCTTTAATACTGTAGTTTAAATGATGAAAGTGCATGCTATATTAGAATGATCTGATTGAATCCTAGGATATGAAATGAATTCTAAGGTTGTAAAGAATGAATGTACTTTACTTGACCCATGCTGTTATCCTCTGAATTGCATGTTACAGTTTTTACTGTTAGCAATTGAATAGTTAAGTGATGTGGTGCTTGCTTCATTTATTAATCACGAGCTTCCTGTTATATGATTAAGAACCGGAATGTGAATTGTGATATATGCTGTATATGAAATGAGATGAGTACGATGCATGAACCCTATAGGGAACTAGGAAAGGAACTCAAGTATAATGAAACGAATATCGGAATGTACGATGGAACATGTTGCCTACGGGTTGATTGGTTGAATGGACCTGGGTACTGAAAGTGAGCTGGCCCTCGTGTATGCGGTACCAAGGAGAGCTACTGTCACTTTAGTGTAGGGGGGAGCTAGTTGCCCCTTGGGTTGGGACTCGGGGGTTAGGAATGGCCACCTTACACTGACTCTTGGTAGGCCCATTGGGCAAACCAGGATAGCCAGTTGAGGGTACGCAGATTGTTGAGGGGTGAGGCCCCTATTTGGTTTTGTGCTGTACGTTTGGGCATACCCGTTAGCGGAAACGACTGACCGCATGCTAGTGTGGGGTAGCTACCCGTGAGCGTATTGCGCATGCCGTAGTCACTGCTACGTCACAGCCATGACCCTGGGGTGGTAGACCGGGTGTAGAACTACCACAAGGAGCTCTCCCGGCCAAGAGAGTGTTACGTGTACATCCTGCATCACGAGAAAACTGTATCAAGATCGTTCCCTTAGGGAACAAGTGGATTACGAAATTCTGTGGACCCTTACTAGAAATCGAATCTGAAACACATAGATGATTTAAATGGAAACAAATATTAACACATAATTGGAAATTGTATGATTAGTTAGCTACTTGTTCCTTTATGTTCAATTGCATGAAAATGACATATACACCACTGTACTCAACGTTGGCTGACCACATATATATATAACCATGTTCAGGTCAGGGAGTTGAGCAGCCAGCGCCACCCGCTGCAGAGGGTGCTGGGCCTAGCCGAGCCCAGTTGTAGTTGTCTTTCTCTTTTTTGTTGCTAAGGTTTCTTTTGTAGTAGTGAATACCTTTAGCATGTAGTAACTGTTTCTGCTATGTTTATGTTATATTTCTCTCTGTTTTAGTTGTGATGGCTGACAGGTGCAGAATGCGGTTGTTTAATTATGCCATTGTAGTATGCGTTCACGACGTCGGTTTTAATTTAAGAAGTGGAGTTGGTTGTATCCCAATAAGAGGTTGGTTGGTCATAATTGGGATAGTTGGGACAAGAGGGATATTTTGGGTTGTACCCCCAACTCAGTGGTTGGTTATCCCAAGTAAGCTGTGGATGTGGTCTACTTGGGTTAGCATACAAATCATGTTGGGGGTAGTTTAGGTAAGATGGATAGGCATTGAAATCCATGGTTCAGAAGAAATGGAGGGATGAGGGAAGAATAGATGAGAGAGTTGTGTGTGCACTCAACCAAGCAAGCACATCTAGGGCCTACAATGTAGACCTAGGTGACCTAGAAGCCTCCAAGGGAATGATCAGATCTGCAGGTACTTAACTACCCTTCCCGATGTTAATCTGACCAGGTTGATTACAGGGGGATTGAGGGGAAGGTTCTTCCTTTGGCTTGCATCGCCGGTTCCATAGACCCAACAACCACAGTTGTTTGACACTTCCCCGCAGCCTAGACACCAGATTTTTACAAAGGAAATGAAGGCCAAGTGCTTACAAACCCAGTCACACCTCCAAGACTTGGACTTGTCCTGCCTAGGGCACGTCTACTCCATTTTAATGAGGGCTAGGTCAGTGCTTGTGCTCAGGATATGTGATGAGGTGTTGTTTGGGGTCGTGCCTCTTAGCTGATTGAGCGTGTGTGTGCACTCAAAAAAACATGGTTCTCAAGCAAGGATTTTAGGATGTGGTGTCTTTTAATGATTTATCTTTGCTTTAGTGCTTTTTAGGGTTGAAGTTCCTTAATATTTTCAAACAATGTTCAAGTGGGCACATAAGGTGTTGCACATAATGGGCGAAAGTCGATTTCCTTTAGAATGATGTGGCCCTAGAAAAGCAACCCTAGTATATTCACCCTAGTATTCATGCAATTCTACCAGGTGAGTTGATTTTAGTTATGAGTGGTGTGTCCCAAGTCAAGTCATGGTGGCTTCATAAACACCACTCAAAAGAAAACACTCCAAAAAGATTCTCTTCAAGAACATTAAAGTGTATTTTTTTTTGTTGGGTGATGAGTTTGGAATGGGGGTCAAGTAGCCATTCACCATGCCAATTTTAGATTTATATACTTTTTTTTATATTTTTTAAGCAAGCAAACACTCAATTGGTAGAGTGATACTCACAAAAAGTCTTCGCAGCACTTTACTCCATTTCTACCATCTCGGATCGCGCTCCTTTGTCGCCTAAGCGTCGAGCTCCTGCAACCAATCAAGTGGAGAGAGCAAAATAAGTTAGAAGATGTGAATACAAAAGTGGGATAAAAGCGACAAAAGAAATCCGTTGCCTCCCTAGCAACGGCACCAAAAACTGACAGGCGCGGAATGCGTTTGTTTAATTATGCCATTGTAGTATGCGTTCGCGACGTTGATTTTAATTTAAGAAGTGAAGTTGGTGAGTCCAAGTGTCGAACACAAGGAGGTGTAAACTCAGATTATTTTGTCACACTAGTTGTCACAGGAATGGTTGATTTGCTTGCTTGCAAGAAAATGCGAGAGAGAGAGAGAGAGAGAGAGAGAGAGAGAGTAGGGTTAGAGATCATGTTTAAATCATGATAATCATTTAAGAGGATGTGAGCTATAATATATGAAACATCATCAACATATAACATGCAGTTAAAGTTTGTTTACAACTACAACAATGGATGAAAGCTTAGACAAGTGCAACATAAACTAAAGTAAAGAGAGAGAGTGCGAGGAGGAGTCAAGCGGCCACGGCGGTGGAGGGAGTCTTCGTCGGTGCTTGACAACTCTAAGGTGGGTGTGGAGTATTTGGTGGAGCTAGGAGAAGGCTAGAGTAGCTTGGAAGGTATGTGTGTATTCAATGCTAAGAGATGGAGATGAATGGAGAGGTATGGGGAGGTTTATATAGAGAAGAAGGGGTTTCCAAACTGGGTAAGGGTTTTAGAGACATCCGGGACGTCACTAAACCCTTTCCATAAGCGTCGGTGAAGCCCCTTGGTACTAGTCCTTTGAGCCGTGCATGCTTTCTTCCTCAATCCGTGCTCAGGCACCCTCAACCGTTCGATCCGAGGTGCGGATCGCCATTGGATGGCTGAGGGTGTGCCACGTCGTCCAAGTTGCCCGCAAGTGTGTGTGAGGGGCGTGCGTCAACCTCCGATAGCTAATCGACAGTCGAGATTCCACGTGGGTGCATGCTGTGGATCACGTGCATTCCTGCCCAGGTGCATTCGTGCGCTCTCATTGTGTCGCATGGCCATCATCCCCACCGTCCGCGCATGCATCAACAGCTAAATTTTGATCGCGTGGGGGGATGCGGCTGGGTGCGTTTCGAACGCATGCCCCTGGTGAGCATGGAGGGGTGCTAACTGCTGCGGTGCGGTCGCACTTTGTTGCTGTTTTGTGTGAACTCTCAGCCGTCCGATGGACGATTGGACGGTCGAGATCACATCTTGGTGCGATGGAGAGATGGTGCGGGCGAAGCTAGTGGATTTTCAGCTGTCCGATCCTTGGATCGGATGACTTAAAGTGCTTTGTGAAGTGAGGCAAGATGCTGCGCGGGTGAGGGCGCAGTGGAGGTTGCCACGTGGTCGCTTATGGAGAACTTCTTGGGCTGGTTGAGGGAGCTTCGGTTGTCGGATTAAGTGATTTCGAGTCCATTAGACTCCATTCGTCAATTTGAATCCATCCGTGCAGTCCGATTACTCATCTGAGGCCTGTTTCAACATGCACTTGTACATGTGGCCATTAAATATTGATTTATAATCAATCTTAAATCGCATGGCATGCAGTGCCCCTATGCCCATCATGACATGTTATTAGTGTGCATTTGTCCTCAAAACTAACCCTAGTTGATGGAATTATCATCATTGAATGTAGAGTTATCAATGGTCATGTCTGTACTAGTACTTTTCTGCTTGTGGCATGCAATATCTTTAAGATATTCTATTCTAGTTCCATGGCTGCCTATTATCTACTTTGCTTAGTTACATTACATGTGTGGTTGTGGAATGTTTTTTGCATTTGGTTATTTTTCGTTGGACAACTGGGTCTTGGGATTTAGTCGAGGTGAGCCGATCTCAGGTTCCATAGGAAGCAGGGATCGGGCTGTAACAGTTAGGATGGTGCTCTCAGACAAAGGTTTGGAGAGCAAGATCTCTTCTCAAGATTATTTGGACACACTATGATGTGAAAATACTATTACAAGGTGTGTTTAGCCTAGGAAGGGTGCTCCTCTATTTATAGAGGTCCTAAGAAAGCTTTGGAAGGTATTGGAAGCCTTTTGTAGCTGTTGGGAAAAAGGCTCAAGAGTGTGGTCCAAAATCCCTTCGAAATCAAGGTCATTTATGATTTTGACAGGGTTATCGAACATCTGGTTTTATGGTTAAATGTTTGGGTCACCATCTGATCTAGAAGGGTTGATGATCTGAACTGAGTTTGATTAAGATAGACGTTTAAGTGTTACTTTTAAGATGCCTGGGACAAGAATTAGATGTCTAATTCTAGACGCGTTCCTTCTTGTTTTCACCAGATCTAAATAGGGTTCTAGGATTTAGTTGCTCAAACAACAGGTCGGACGTCTGTCAAGCTGTTTGGACGTCTGGAAAGGCAATCCTTTGGGGGAATTGATTTTCCAAGGCTTAAACAGGTATTAAGTATGACAAAATGTGATTTGGGTCAGATACTAGCCTAACGTGTATTTATTAGATGTCTGGGATGTTCTACGGACGTCTGAAAGTAGATGTAAATCTGATTAACACTTAATCCTCTAAGATAAAGTTCTGACAATCCAACGGTCCTATTGTTGGACGTTTGGCAAGGTCCTTAGACATCTTGTAAGACGTCTGGACTATGGACTGGACGTTTGAAGGTGGCAGACAGAGAATAGGTTACCAGCCTAAGTGTTTTGGTTGTCTGGACAAAAGGTCAGACATCTTAAAAGTCAAGATCAGACATCTAATGTCTAGATTGGACGTCTGATTAGGCTTACAGATTTCTATATTGATTTTCTGAGTTTGTCTAAGATTGTCTAAGTATCCTAGGGTTGTGTAAGTGATCCTAGGACTACGATATGTTACTTTGGGGCTCTTTAACAATCATCTAAAGAAATGAAAAGCAAAGTACAAATATATGAACAAGATAAAAAGACATCTATCATATTCTTCTTGTCAACCTCCATCTTCTCTTCTCTTCTCTTCTCCACGTGAAGTGCCAACTTCTCTTCTCTTCTCCATCAAGCTCCTCCAATCCACCATGGATGCGAGCTTAAACTCCTTCACACTTGTATCCATTTGCATTTATCCTGAAACTTATATACTCAAATGCAAATGTTAAATCACAAGTGTTTTGTTATCATTAAAATCAACGATCGTGGTGCCCTGGCACCAACACCAACTAGGTACCATCATGTATACTCACCTACAATTAAATAAATATGAAAGATAGTTAATAACTTGAACTTACATGTTAATTATGAGCTTATTAATATTCATCCAACCTAAGATATGAGTCTGCGGTGGAGGTTTAGCCCTATTGGATTTATTCTTCTTCGCCTGATCTTATAGAAAATACATATATATATATATTTATTTATATTAGTAAACAATTAAATGTACTTATAATTAAATTTTAATGTGTAACAATTATTTAATTACCTCCATCTCAAGCTTCTTCTAATGTTAACAACAATCCCTCCATACCTCTGGCAGTATGGAAGGAGGTACATTCCTCAAGGCCTCCTCATATTAGCTATTGGTAAAATACTAAATAACAAAGAAGATAAATTATTTAATTGAAATGTATATATGAAAGAAATGAAAAATTTTTGTTTTACCGCTTTTTCCATATGAAGTCTCCAGTCTTGATGATGCCTCGCCACATGGTTGAGGATTTACTTGGGGACGTAAAGATCATCCCCCCAATCGAAGATCGCCTGTAAATTAAACATTTATATACGTCAAATCACATTAAAAGAAATATATATAAACCTCAATGTATATTACCTCTAAGTGACAAATAATCTCCCTCGTGAGTTCCTTTCGAACAATCTACCAATCAAAACAAGAAAGGGGGATGATGCTCTTCACAACCTTGGAAAGCCTGCTACTAAATGGAAGTTGGGGTCTTCCCTACCAGGGGTGATCTTCACCTCCACCCTTGTGCCCTCTGGTATAGCCTTCAAGTTCCTAATTCTCATCGAGCCTCTTCCTTTTTTCTTCATTGAAATTAATAATGACAATAGTATTAGGAAAAAATAGCCAATATGAAATTTAAAAACTTGTAAAATATAGAGAATAACAATTCTCTTACCAGTAGTACTGGGCCCTGCCTGATCAGGGTCTATGTCAGCCTCAGGCTGGCCAACCTCTGCATCCCCCTCCTCGTTCCCCTGTACCTCCACGTCGTCGTCATTGGACTCCACCTGTACGTCGTCCTTGTCCCCCTCGTCCTGGTCAGGGTCGTGATTGTTAACCTCGTCCTTAGGCTCAGGGAACGTCACAAACTCAGGGATGATTGGTTTCTTGCCATTCCCATTAAAAAGAGACTGTGCAAGTGCACCAGGATGAATATATGTGTGTGTACAAGGGGGATTAAAATTGGGAGTGGGTATAAAATATGTACCAGTGGTCTAGGTGTAGGGCTCCTGGGGGGGAGTAGGCTGGGTAGGGAAGGTTAGGGTGTGGGGAGGTTGTGTACGGGGAGGCTGGGTGGTAGGAGGCTGTGTGGTACGGGGGTCCTAGGTATCGGCCCCTGGGTCAGGGGTGGAGTCAGGAGTCCTTCGACGAGACACTCACTTCTTTAGTTTCACCATCTGCACAATAAAAAGAAATGATTATTGACAAAAAAATACATAAATATATCATTCATACGAAAAACATGCATATAACTGAAAACAATAATTGGTGTTACCTTGAAACCATACTAGTCGAGTAGAAGGAAAAAATGAATAGAATTGTGTCAACAACCTATAATAAGAGTAAAAAAATTATGATATCAGAATAGTAGAAGAATGATTTTTTAAAAAATTTATATTCTTAAATAAAAAGATTAGTGAATTATACCATATATATCAATATTTGTTGCACTTGGACCTAATTCTGGTTGTTGAAGTTCTTGATATGCTTTGAGTTCCAATTGAAGTCCCCCTAACTACATGGCATTGCTCTAACGGGAATTATCCAGCCACTTTAGCTATTATCAGTCACGTAAAGACTTGAGAGACTTGATAAGCTAAAGTGAACGATTCAGTGTTCTGAAGAATTCGACGGTTATTATTTAGACTTATATACTTGTGCTTCTTATCAACCTTAAACTAGACGCCTTCTTTGAAAACATTAAACCATTCAAACTTAAAGAGGACAAGTCTGCGATCATATTTGAATCTAATTTTGAGAATTTCCTGAATCTGTCCATAATAACCATCACACTTGTCAACTAATTCACAAGGGACAACAATGCTAGCTTGCTGTGTAGCCTTTACATCATCAATAGATTTGATTCTGTATCTGAAGCCATTTATGATGTACCCAGAATGGTAATGTCCATAAGTCAGTGAACGATCGAATATTACGTCAAAATCTTCCACCCACCATGGGTCGTTATTTTCTTTCATTTAAGTAACACGCTGCTTAAACCACGCACGAAAGAGTACATCGCGTGCATTTGGATATAACGATTGTCTAAATTTATCGTAGAAATGGTTGACTTCAGGAATTTGCTTTAATATATACAAGTGTGGTAACCACCGATCTACTTTTTGGAATCTCAATGAATTCTGTGTGTAGAATCGACCTTACTGGAATTTCAAAAATGGAAAGACAATCTTCGTCATGTTCATTGTATCACCCGTCATAATTTCTCTCTAAACAATTGAATTGGTTGTCTATCTCATCCAGATACATGGTGTAGAAATTCATTGATTCATCAACTAAATATCCCTCGACAATTGACCCTTTCGACTTAGCCTTATTTAACACGTATTCCTTCAGTTTTTTCAAATACCTCTCAATAGGATACATCCATATGCACTGAACTGGCCCAGTATCCTTGCTTCATTTGCCAAATGTAATGTTAAATGCACCATTATATTGAAAGAAGATGGAGGGAAAATCTATTCCATTTTACACAATGTGATGACAACTTGTTTGTTCCAGTAGCGTAGCATTTCGGTATCTAAAGTCTTCGAACACATAGCTTTCAAATATCGACTAATATTGTAATAGCATCAAATATCGTATGTAGCTTTGGATGAATGCCCAAAATCTTCATATCTTTTCTTGTTTTTATTATATCTTTTGGACTATCTGTTAAATCTAAGAGATCCAACATATTGTCCATGACATTTTTCTCTATGTGCATCACATCCAAGTTGTGATGGACTGTCAGATCTTTCCAATATGGGAGTTGCATGAAGAAAATGCCTTTTTTCTTAAAGCCTAAATGCTTTAATGTAGTAAGTTCTTTTTTAAAAAGATGACCCAATCTTATGTTTCGAAGTTCTTGCAATTTCTATATTATTGTTACTCCTGACAATAAAATAGAATCTGTGCTCAGGTAATTTTTTGGATTCCTAGAAGAATATCAGTAGGATTTGCCATCAAATTTGTCTTTGAACTGTGTTGTTCGCCATTTATGGTCAATTGGAAGGAATCTGTGATGACCTAGGTAAGACAACTTGCTGCTTTCAGGTAATCGGAGATGATGTGTCATCCATACAAATTGGACATACCAATTTTCATTTTGTACTCCATTTAGATAGATTTGCATATGATGGAAAGTCATTAATAGTCCATAGCAATGCAGCATGCATCATAAAGAATTCTTTCTTTCCCACAACGTATGTTTGAATACCATTTTCCCACAATAGTTTCAATTCATCTACCAATGGTTGCAAATATATATCTATAGCATTTTTTGGTTGCTTTGGGCCTGGGATCAACAATGTCAGCATCATAGACGACGATTGCATACACAACCAAGGAGTAAGTTGTAAGTTACCATCACCACTGGTCATATTGAATATGATGGATACATATTCTTAAATGGATTAAATCTTTCGCTTGCAAGGCCCAATCTTATGTTATGTGGTTCCTGTGCAAATGATACATGTGTATTATCAAATTTCATCCACTCATCAGAATCTACGGGATGAAGAATGTGCCCATCTCGTGATTTGTTCTCCTCATGCCATATCATCCATTTCGCAGTCTTACTTGATATAAATAGTTGTTGAAGCCTAGAAATCAATGGAAAGTACCGTAGGATCTTCTCTGCTTGTTTCTTGCCAGGTTGATTCCTAGATTTTCCATCCTTATATCTTGATGCACCACATTCTGGACAAGTAGCAGGGCCAGCATATTCATTTCTGAACAAGATGCAATTGTTCGGACAAGTGTCAATCTTTTCGTAATTCAAGCTAGTATGCTAATATGTTTCTTTGCATCATACCATAACTCCAGATAACCTTTCAGCTTAGATAGGAGCTCTTTGATCAATGCAACTACCTCAGACATTAATTTAGATGTGAATCTATTCATAACTTTCATTTGAAGTAATTTCAATAGAAATGTCAACTTCAACATAGAGCTCACTTCAGGAGCAATCGGTTCATTGATTGCCTTAATAGCATCATAAAATTTGTTACAACTTTGTAACCTGTCACCATCATCTATATTGTTATCTGCTGCTCTAAGTTCATCCAACATCTCCTCGATTTTGTCACCTTCAATATTACCAACAACCTCCTCATCAACATTCATTGAATCAGTTCCAGAAGTTTCTGCAATGAATTCTCTATGAGCAATCCACTTGGTGTAATGCTGTCACTACCCATTACAGATTATGTCCTCTAACATAGTGTTACGATCATGTACTCCATTTAAGCACCTTCGACAAGGATAGAAAATCAGCTGTAGAAGTTCCCATCGTCTAAATGATTTCCTATCGTCATGAAATGTCCAATCCAAGAACTCCCTTACTCCATTCTTATATTTAATGTAATCTGAATTTCTTAGACTAATCTAAGACCTGTCCATAGTGACCTAAATTTTCATGTTCAACACCATATAATTATTAACAAATATAAAGTTCTTAGGTTAATGTCATATTATGCTTTAAGTGTTGATGTAAACATGTTTATATCTCATAAACTGCCTATTTATGCATGTTCTTAGGTGTAGAGTTGCATCATACATTATAAATATTGCATAACATGCATCATCTCGCATTTAGGTTAGTTTGTATAAAATTTAGGTTAATTTTCTATTTTTGTGGTCAGGTAACAGGGTGACTTTTAATTGGGGCCTCGGATTGAAGATCCAACTATACGGATTTGATTAGGGTGATGATCGAAGTTCAACGACTCTAAGATTGCCCCGATCGGACATCTGTAGCATTAGATATAGTCTAAGGAAGATATGAGATAAGGGGCCAAGATGGTGTCAATCTGCACTTCAAACGACAAATCCGACCACACGGATGGGTTCGGATTGACGATCGAAGCCTAATGGCATGAAAATCAGCCTAATCTGACATCCGTGGCACCTTTTAGAAGTCACAGAAGATAGAAGGCCAAGATGGTGCCACATGGCGCCATCTCGACCACCTAAATCGGCTTAGCAGAAGTCTGAAGACCTACCGCACTCTCACTCTCTCCTCAAAGCAAGATCAAATCTGGGCCGTTGGATCTTGATCCAATGGCCACAAGTGCACGTGCCTTGGATGAAGACGCGACCAACTCTTAGCCTTGGCGCATTGGTTGTGCCTTATGCTCGGGAGAAGAGGTCGTAGGTTCAATTTCCCGCCACGCCTTAAGTCATGCGTAGCCATGCACAGATGCAATCCAGCCATCAGATGGAGATCAGACGGTGATGGAGGAGCAACGTGGCGCAACGGATGCACGCGGATTACGCATGCTTGATCCTACCCGAATCCAAATGCCCGATCAGATGGGGGGTGTGCACGATCTAAACCATTGGATGTGAGGATCCAACGGCTGAGGAGAGGCAAGCGTTGACTCTCAACGGCTGAAGAAGAAGAGTTCAAGCGCTTTAAGTCGTCCGATCTCTTGATCGGACGATTGAGTGCGCAAGAATGTGGCTTTTATGTTGAGGCTCGAGGAAGGAGAGAGGGTGCAGGAGGGCGTGCACTAAGCCCACGTTTAGGGGCTTTAGTGACGTTTAAATACGTCACTGAAGACCCCTAATTTAATGTTTTAAAGTGAAATGACCTTTGTACCCCCTCCAATCTACACCTATATATAGCCCTACGACCCCCACATATTTCTCATCCCTTCCTCTCTTCTCTCACCCCCTCCAAAGCTCTAAGAGCTTGTCCCAAACCCGGGATGCTCCTATAGAGTTAAAATTAGAAAATTTCCACCTTCTCCCCTCTTCATGGAGCATCCCGCGGTTGTCCTCTCACTCCATTCGGGAAGCTGTTTGTCGCGCTTTTGTACGAATTTAAAGGATGTCACGTTGTAGTATAGCCGCTAAAGCGTTCAAAACAAATAAAGATTTTTATTACTCGAAAATCGGAGTATCCGAGGTCGAACACAGGGAGCAAATGAAATTTACTATTAGTCAAAATGTAATTGAACACTCTAATTTACTCAAAATATCAATTCAAATGTGAATGTATGCAATTAAAAGTTATTAGGACAAAAATATGAAATTGGACGTCTGATCTTGTGATCAGACGTCTTAAAAGTATCTTCCCTTTTCTTCTTGATTATCCTTCTCATTTCTGCCTTGCGAAGCCTTTCTTTCCTTCCTTCTTCTTTGCTTCTTACTCTTCTCTTCTGTGGTCTTGCCTTGCTTCTCTCTTCTCTGTTTTTCCTGCCTTTCCTTCTGCTTCCTTTCTTCTCCTTCTCGCGGCCAAGTCTTTCTTCTCCTGCGTTCAGCCTGTGCCTACACAGAACAAAACCTACGTTTCTCCCTCTACCCGCGCGTCTCTCTCTCTCAAGCAATTCACTCACGGACGCTCTCCCAGAGCCACAGCCATAATCGGGTCGGATCGTACCCGGGACCAGGCGCACCTAAAGGTGGTGTGATGCGCGAGGAGTGCGTAGGTCTAGGTCGGGTCGGATCCGCCAAGTCCGCGTGGTCAGGTCGCGGACGAGGCGGGTGGGGCTAGTGAGGGACCTCACCCCTGTGCTTACTGAGGCGATAAGAGTATATCACAAAAACAATTTATAGTGTACCTGAGGTTTGTAATCCCACGATGTGGGACTAAAGGTTTCGTCCTTCCCTTACGCGCGCCCGCAGACTCTCGTGTGCAATTGCCCACTCTGAAGGCCCTGCTGGTGCTCCTCGCTGAACTCAGTCACCTCGCGACACTTGCGAGAGTCTGCTGCACCTGCCGCCTGGGAAGCCTGACGCCTGCTGCTGCTCCAAGCTTCCTGCTGCTTCGGCTGTTAATGGCGGCCGGGGCGTTCACCTGAGATTCCACAGAACGGCCTATTGGCCCAATCAGAATAGCTGGAAACCTTCGCCGTAGCACGGCGAAGGCGGTGGGTGATGCTGCAGGTTGCCGGTCGGCCTAGGCGTGTGCGCCTAGGTCAACCTGTGGCCGGAGATGGTGGGTTGTTCGGGGGGTGGTTATGGAGGTCTGGAGTGGCAGTTGTGGGGTGGAGCGAGTTCCTGGTGGTGAGGCGGAGCTCCCGAGGTGGTTGGCGAGCCGTGTGGAGTGCTGGAATGGTGGAAGCGGCTCGCCGGAGGTCGGTCGGTGATGTGGAAGATGAGGGTGGTCAGCGTCGGTCGAGGGGTAATCAGATGAGATAACAGGGGGAAAAGAGAGAGGATAGGATGGAGAGGAGTTCTAACCTAATTGTAAGGACGAAAGGGGACGGAAGGCGGACGGCAGTACCTGCTGTCGCCGGAGAAGATGACGCCCAGTGGGGGGAGAACGGCGGCGACGACGGGGCTGAGGTGGCGTGCGCTGGTACTGCACGACGCGGAGGGAGGTCAGGAAGCTAACTCTGCCACTGGTTTTGTGGAAGAGCGAAGAGGGAGGGGAGGGGGGCTCGCCGGAGCTAGCTGGGACATTTGGCCGGGCAGGAGGAGAGGAATTGAAGGGGGAAACTCGGCCAAATCAAGCTCAGCCTCTTCGGCCGGAGTTGTGGGTTCTTATATAGGCGCTGGACTGGGTGTGCAGGGCGTGAAGGGCACATAATTGCCTGAGGTTGGTCGCCGGAGATGGAAAGGAGTTAGGATACCCAAATCTCTCGTGCGTTCGCACGAGAGATTGGGTTCACACCAGGGATCGAGATCGGTCTTAAATGGAAGGGAATTCCTCAGAGAATCCTCCTTCCATTTCTGGGAGGGAATCTCTGAGGGATTAGAGAGCAATCCCTCTCCGAACCTCGCCGGAGCTCGGTTCTGCCCTAGCAATGGCGGCAGGACCGGTTTGCAAAGGAGGCGAAGAACCTAGGGGGTTCTCTGCAACGGTATCAAAAGATAGGGACCAATTTGTGATTTGGGTGTACTAAATTGCAAAGTAGGTCAAGATGACCTCTCCTTAGGTCCAAATTTTGGTATAAACCTAATTTGGACCTAAGGAATCCAATGGCGAAGTTGGATTTCAGGTTTGACCTCGTTTGACTGGATATTTTGCGTAAAAACCCAAATTAGGTAAATTGAAGAGCTAGGACCCTAATCTAGGTCAAACTAGGTTCCAAAGGCCAAATTAAGTGTTCTAAACCCTAGAGGATGTTTTTCCACGATTTGTAGAGGGTTTACTTGCTTTTTGTTCTGACCGAAACCTTGTTAATTTAAGCGAGTCTGTTTTAGGGTTACCAAGTGTCATTTAGTTCTTAGATTGCACATGAACCCATTTCTGATTGACTCAACCCTCTTTTTATCTCATTTATACCATTTGACCTATGTTTTGCCTCTGAGAAATCCTGTTTTCGTACTGCAATGGTAAAATTGCAGTTTTAACCTTTATTTCATGTTTTCTTCTCAAGGCACTTGTTCCTTCAGTTAGGCCTTCTTCTAGGTTATGTAGGAGCTTTTATCTTCTTTATTGGGTCAAAATGAGCTAGTTATGGCTCATGATGAGGCTCTCATCAGAAGTGGATCCCACGACGACAACGACGTCCTGCCTCGCCCTCGGTTCCTCCCGCTTCATCCTCCTTCCCCCTCCGTCCTTTGTTTTCCAGGCATCGTTTCGTCTGGCTCGTCCTCCAAGCAATCGTCAAGGAGGATACTTCTCTCCATTCTCTTTACCACTTTCTAGAGTATATTTACTGCTTTCTAGCGTAGATTTCCTACTTTCTAGTTGTAATGATTAGTGTAATGAATAACATTTGATGATGAAATCCATGTTTATTCTACCTCTCTTTTATCTTTATTTGTAATATTCTCTCTCTCTCTTCTATTTATTATTTGTTAAATAGATAGCTAGTTTTCGACCAGCTAATCTATTTCGTGATAAACAAAACAAACATGTATTTTTAATCAAACGTTCGCCTCCCTGTGTTCGACCCGGAATTTCTTTACGAATTTTGGTAAAATTTTATCTGTTGACAGATTGCTTCGCAAATCAAACTACAACGATTGGTTTTCAAAATCCAATTCCGATTGCGTAGTTTTCCGCTTACAACAAGTGTCTACAAGAAGAAAGGCTACTCTTAAATGTACCTAAATCACCCTCTAATTATGAATAGATATGGATATATTATATATGTTTGTATTTTGATTAGGATTTTGACTTTAATAGCCCATCCTTGAAGATTTGATCATAACACTACTTCTTACATGTAACCAATGCCTGGTGAAATTTCGGCAGCATCTCCCTGCACTTTTCCAGTGTGCCCCCTAAGACTAACCTTAACTAAATTCCCAATAACCTCGTATAAGGGCATTTAGGAACTTAGCTAAGATCAGTTGGTATACCAGAGAAGAGCAAGAAGATGACATCGAACTTTCACAAGACATTGATTACTTGTTAGAAGTATCACCTAAGTTGTGATCAAATCTTCAAGGACCCCCTTTAGTTCAAAACTTCTCTGAACTAAGGATGACGACACTTATGACATGCTATAAAGATAACGCATCATGCATGTAAGTGAAGAATACATACACTTTGCATTGTTTATTTGACATGATCATAAGTCTTGATGGGCGAGTATTTTGACACAATTTTTCCCTCCCAAAACTTGTACCCTAGGGGGTTAAAACTCCTATTGTTTGTTCTCATGTGCATTTACCTTTATGCAAGTGTGTGTATCTACAAATTCAACATAAATATAATATAACAAAATATGAAAAAATTTAGAAACTTATAAACACAAAATAGTTTCACTTCTTTATTTTGTTATCCATTCCTTACTCCCTTTCCTTCTCACTCCTTTTTTACCCTCCTTTCCACTTCTTTCACTCCTCTCTTATACCCTCTCCCCTTTATCCATTCACTCCCCTCCTTCATGCATAATTGTTTAACGCGTGAAACGGTGTTTAAGATAATACATCGCAGTACAAACCAAAATGCTCATCAACAAATACACTTTATCACTCGAATATAAATCTGAGGTCGAACACAGGGAGCAAGTGTTGCATTCATGCACTAATCTCAATTAAAATATAAATGAGCACAATAATTAAGCCAAAATTGATTTGCAATGAACACTAATTACTGAAAATTGATCATCAATATGTAATATGAGTATATGAAGAGTTTGTCATGGCAAAAAGAATGAAAATATCCTAAAAAGTGGTGATTTAAATCACCTTTTAGATCCTCATTTAAGCATGTATCTTAACCATAGTACTTAAATTATTCAACAGTAATTCAAATAATGTCACAGTCAGACACCAAGTATTTAGATGCTATAGTGTAGAGGCATTATTTATCTTCTTCATCTATTCTCTTCTTCTTCCTTCAGATCTTTCCTTCTCTCTCTCTCTTTCTACACAGAGCTTTCCTTCTTTTCACGCTCAAGGGCTATGCACCCTTCTTCAACGACCAAGTGATGAGAGATTGCCTTGTAGAGCAAAACCCCCCCTTCTCTCTCACAATTCCTCCTCTATTTCTCTTCTCTTCTCTCTCTCTCAAACCCGGGTATATAAGTGGGTATACAAATCCTAGTAATCGGGTTTGGCCAGACCTGCGTGCATGTGTGCACGGGCGAGGCGTGAGGGCACGAGGAGGTGCGTGTGAGGGACCTAACCCCCCAGGTGTCCTGAGGCAACCTAGTGAAGACACAAAATCAATTTATTCATAGACAGGAACTTATTTTTCCATGATGTGGGACTAACAAGTCCTCCTTCCTTTGCGCGTTCAACTACTGTGGCTGCTTTGTTCAAGTGGCACCCGCCCGCAGCTGGAATCCTCAATTGATGATCTGGGCATGAACCTGGAGTAAAATCGCACGACTTGGAGGTGGAGATTTGGTTGAAGACAGCTAGAGTACTACGTTTGTGGTCGGAGATGTTGGCAGCGGCGGAGGGCGATGATGAGCACCTGAAAAGAGTAGCACGGTCTATCGATCTTGTCAAACAATCTCAAATGGTTCGCCGGAGCATGACCAACATGGCAATGGTGGTTTCGTGATGTGGAGAGGTGTGTGTGCATAGGGCGAGGTCGGGGTAGAGCTGCGAAGGTGGTGGTGTTTGGGGAGATGATAGAGTTGCTAATCGGTGTAATTAGGTTAAGGCTTTTGAAGGTGGAGTCGAGGCAGAGCTTTTGGGAGTTGTGGCGAGGCGAATGGTGGCGTGTAGCGATCTCTCAACCTCGCCGAAGCTCGACCAGAGCGAAGGAAGGAGGATGGGGAGGCCGATGATCGTGGGTTGAAACAAGAGGATAACGAGGGGGAAAGAGAGTAGAGAGAGGGAGAAACTTAAGGGTCTTAAACTAATAGACGAAAAGGCAAGGACGGTGCCGACTTTGTTTGGCCAGAGCCGGGGAAGGTGAAAATTCCGGTGGAAGTGCGGCGAGGAAGAGAGAGATCTAGGAGCCCCTGAGTTGGTCATCGAGGAGTGGACAAAGGAGGGGAGGAACGTAGCACTCCCAATTTGGCCGTTGGGAGGCCGTAGGATGACGGAGGGAGGAGCTCACCGGAGCTAAGTCAGAGATGGCCAGGGAAGGAGTCATAAGAGGGTTTTTAGGCCAAAACCTAGCTAAGGAGGATGGTTTGTCCTCAGAGGTCCTTATATAGGTCTTAAGAGATCTTCCTAAGCTTGGAAACCAAGCTTGGAATCTTCGAAGCTTTGTGAAATAGGAGATCCGATCCTTCAAGCGATTCGCATGAGGATTTGGGCAAGAATTAGAGCTTGAGATGTGGCTTAAATTGTAGGGAAATCTCTCAGGAGTCTGTCTTCTAATTTTGGAAGGGATCCGCCAATTAATAAGGGAGAAATCCCTGGTCGAAGGTTGCCAGAGTGGGAGTTCCTCCATGATAATGGTGGAGGGACCTGATTGTAAAGAAGATGACAAAATTATGGACCCATTTGTAAAGAATTCAAAAAGCTAGGGTGCGTAAGTGATAAAAAGAGTCAGACTGGACTGAAATGCAAATAAGGTCAATATGATCTCTTATTGGGCCCAAATTTTGGTAAAAACCCAATTTAGATCCTAGGAATTTGATGGTGAAGTTAGATTTAGGTTTTGACCATGTTTGATTGGGTAAATTGCATAGAAACCCAAATTAGGGTAACTGTCTGTTTGAGACTATTTTAGGTCAAAATGGGTTCAGGTGGTCAAATCAAGGATGCCAAACCATAGAGAATATTTTTATATAATTTTTAGAGGATTTAGGTGAATTTTATCTTGACTAGAACCTCAGTGAATTAAATGGGTTTGTTTTTAGGATTTCAGATGTCATTTAATTCGCGTAATGCGTGAAAACCCATTTCTGTCTGCACGGACCCTCTTGATAGGCATTAATGACTAAATGACCTTTAATAAAATCCTGGCATGCCCTGTGGTTATTCTATATTTGTGATAAGTTGGTAAAATTACAGTTTTAAACCTGGTTTCTTGTTATTCTCTTAGAAAGGATGTGCAATGAATTACTGTCTTCTAGCGGTTATGTAGGAGCATTTAATAATGGAATATGACTAATTAAAGCTAGATATGGCTGATGATGACGTTATCATCAATAATTTCTATCTCCCTCCTGTCTACAAAATTTCCCTACTATCTTTCCCTTTCTTGCTCGTCTCCAATTCTTCTTCCCTTCCTTCTCAATTCCTCTTTACCTATCCTTGCTTCTCCTCAATTCTTTCTCTGATCTCTTTAAATCTCTTCCCTCTTCCTACCTCTTAACGTGAGAAATATAAAATAATTTTGGCATAATTTCCCTATTATCTTTCCCTTTTCTTCGTCTCCTCTTCTTCTCATCCTTCTCTATTCCTCTTTACCTATTATTATAACCCGGGGCATCAAGCGTCGTTTAAGACGTCTGGGAAGTGGTCCAGACGTCTAGAAGCCTTCCCAGACGTCTGGAATTAAATTTTTTCGATGTACGGGTTCCCGTTTGCAGATAGCTTTTTCTCTCTCCCTGCAGACATGCGCGCGCAGACTGAACCTGCCACCCTTCTTCTTCTCTTTCCTCCCTCCCTGCAGACAGCTTTTTCTCTCTCTCTCCCCTCGACAACCTTCAAATACCCCTCTCCTCTCCCTCACCCTCACTCCACCGCCTTCTTCTTCTTCTTCTTCCTATCCGCGAGAACGTGAGCGGGCGAGGGCAGCCGCAGCGGCTGCTGTGAGTGCGTGGGAGGAGGGGCAGTTGCGAGAGGGAAAGAGAGCTCAATCGCGAGGTTGCGAGCTCACCGGAGTAGCCAGGGCCGGCTGGCGGTTGCGCAGCAGGCGCGTGGTGCTGAGGAGGAGCTGTTGCAGCGTAGGCAGCAGGCGGGCGTGGCGCGGCACGGCCGTGCGTTGCAGGTGGAGGGAGAGGAGGTCCTGATTCTGGGAAAATTTCCTAGAATCAGACGTCTGGACTTACGTCCAGACGACGCAGGAGACGTCTGGAGGATGGTCTAGACATCTGAAAGGTACGTTATTTTTACCTTCTTCTTCCGCGTGTATGGCCATGCAGCCGTTCCGCCGAAGTCTTCTACATCCTTTCATGTTGAGAACGATCGCGTGTGAGTGTAGGACCCATTTGGGAAGGCGCAAGGGCACGCCATCCCACACAGATCGGACGTCTGGGCACAACACCAGACGACGGAGAGGGTCTCCAAACGTCCAGGGTGACAGTCGGACGTCTGGAAACTAAGTCCAGACGGTTCAGCGGGCTTCTGGACGTCTGAAGGACCGCGTAGATCAAGGTATGAACTGAGCTATCATTTAACACATCTGGAAGAAGTTCCAGACGTCTGATTTTGGGCAGACTTATCGTTTTCGACCCGTTTAGGGTCCGTTTTCCGCATTTCAAGTCTCGTTCTTCTCAGATTTAGTTTCTCTACCTGTTTACAGTAATTGTATACTGTTCTGAGTAGCTCCTTGTATTTGATCCTTGTGTTAGGACACCATTCCGTTGCAGCTCTGGGGATTGCGGAGGCACACGGGCTTGCCGATCACGCCCCCATTACTCCCGGTTTTGCGGGTAGAGTGGCTTCCCTTAGTTAATTACAAACATTAATGCATATCTGAATTAAATGATAGATCCTAGGGTATGGCATGAATCCTCGGACCTGAAAGCTAGATTGAATGATAGATCCTAGGGTATGACATGAATCCTAGGACCTGAAAACTAGATTGAATGATAGATCCTAAGGTGTGGCATGAATCCTAAGAACATAAAACATGGAAACAAATGTCTTGAATGCCTGAATTGCAGTCTCGGATAAGTGGGTAAAATAATGATAATTGCCTGTAATTGGATAACAGCTGCCTGTGAAGTGTGGAGTACTGTTACTAGTAGCTGTTGCATGTAATTTCTGTTGGTTGGAATTAAATACGAGCCACTTGTATACAAATTGGAATGAAAAAGAAGTTGAATGTCGGAACACGTACGATATGTGAATGAATTTGAAATAATGAAACCTAGTATGGCTTGGCCTGAGAAACATGAGCATGAACCCTACGGGGAATTAGGAGTAGAACTCCTGGAAATAAGGGGATGGAATTGGAAGAGTGAATGGGGAAGTGTGTTGTCTCTTGGGTACGTAGTACCAGGGAAAGCACCTATTACCCCTTAGTGCAGAGGAGAGCCAGCCGCCCTAGGGACCCGGGGTTAGGTCTGGCCACTTTGTACCGACTCTTGGCCCTCGCGTACACCGTACCGGGGAGAGCTACTAGTGTAGGGAGGGAGCTAGCCACCCCACAGGCCTCGGGGTTCTGCTAGCCCTCCTACACCGACTTGTTAGGCCCGTTGGGAAAACCAGGGTAGTCAGGCGAGGGTGCGCGGACTGTGGAGGGGTAAGACCCCTGTTTGGTTACTGTGGAGGGGCAAGACCCCTGTTTGGCTACTGTGGAGGGGCTGGACCCCTGTTACTGAGAGGGCTCTGCCCTATACTGGTTTCGTGCTATGCTTTGGATGCACCCGTTAACGGAAACGACTGACCGCGTGCCAGTGTAGGGTAGTTACCCGTGCGTTTATCGCACGTGCCGTAGTCACCGTTACGTCTGTCAGTGACCTTGGGGTGGTTGACTGAGGGTAGGACAACCACGGGGGACTCTCCTGGCCAGGAGAGCACCACGTGTTGCTTCTACTTTTCGGAAAAGACTGCAATCAAGATCGTTCCCGCGAGGAACATTCAAGATCAAGAGAAAGATCTGAGAAATAATTTAATAATGAATAAGTGGAAAAATAAAGAAAGAGATCAAAAATATAACAACTAGTGTCCACCTTACTGTTTTCTTAGCTTTTGGTTGCCACTCTACTCAGCGTTTCGCTGATGTGTCACCTTTGTTACCTTTTCAGGATCAGCTGTTGAGCAGCCAGAGTCGGCGGCTGCAGAGGGTGCTGGGCATAGTAGAGCCCAGTAGTGTTACTTGTGTAGTACCCACTGTACTTTTCGTTCTGTTGTAGTGAGTAGTTTCTGTTACTACTGTACGCTTTTATTGTAAGCATCATGTTTATGTACATGTTTATTTCTTTACTGTTGTGGTGGTGTATACTGTAGTAGTTCTTTTCTTTACTGCTGTATTTTGTTACTGCTAGTTATATGCATGTTGAATGTGGTTTATTTTACTTCTCTTTTGGTTACTTTCTCGCTGTACAACTGGGTCTTGCGATTAGTCGAGTCGGTCTGATTCTTGTGTCTCGTTGAGATTTGGGAATCGGGTCGTAACAAGATGGTATCAGAGCAAGGTCGTCCCAAAAAGTGAACCAACTGACTGGAAAATAACCAATTCACGTGTTTGTAGCTAGTGTAGCCACCACAACATTCTTTTGACATATGTTCTTAGACTTCTCCGTTAGACATTGTTTGTAGTGACGTCTTTTCTATTCCGTGTTCGCGTCTCCTTGCAGGAGATGCCTCGACGTGGAGACAGGAGGGTGGGCTGCAGGCGCGGCCAAGGTCGAGGCCCGCGGGACAGATGTGTCGAGCTTGGAGTACATGCTATCCTTTCTCTTCTCCTGAGCATACCATCTTCGGACCTCGTCCATCTGATTCGAGAGGTGGTTCGAGAAGAATTTCAGCTTTCATCCACTTCGCCACCTCCTCATCTTCCTTCCGAGGGTACGACAGGGGAGTTTGTCGTGGAACGAGATTTTCGCCGTCACACTAGGTGGGTTAGGAGAGCTCAATGGAGGCACATGGCGCCTGCAAGAGAGCCGTCACATTTTGCGGGGACATCAGTGGCCTTTGGGGGCACTCGACAGCGGCCAGCTGCTTGCACCGGACCCCCACCTAGCTACCAGCAGGGATCCACCGAGAGGAGACGTCGAGTTCCCCTTTGCTACCAGTGTGGCCTGCCGGGCCATTTCAGGAGGGACTGCCCGTCTAGGGCTGGAGCACAGAAGACGCTCACCGCTTTGAGCACTGAGGGCCAGTCGGGTGGTTGTGGGTTCGAGGAACTTAAGGGAGGACAGCCGCCACGAGGAGGATACCGGCCCGTTGTCACTAGCTCGGCCCCGGGCCTACCTGTTTTGTCCACTTCCAGTACCGAGGAGTGTTGCGACGTCGTGACTCACGGAGGCATCATAGCATCAGTCTATATGGTGACAGGTATGGTTACAAGGTTTGATCTTTTGGAGTATGTAATTCCTGCTTCTGGTTCGATGTACCTTCTTGCTCTACGAGTTGTTGCCACTCTGGAGTCTGATAGCACTCCATTAGGGGATCAGTGGTAATTAGAAATCTAGGCGGCCAGCTATTTATAGCTGGGGAGGTAATATGGGATGTGGGGTCAGTGTTGGGGGACACAGCCTTCCCGCCGACCTAATTATGATACAGATGGAGGACTTGGCGTAATTCTGGGGATGGACTGGCTGTCCGCTTAGCACGCCTTGGTGGACCATTTTGAGAGAAAGATCGTCTCCTCCATACCGGAGTTGCCTTCTTTCGAGTTCCACGGTTAGCCAGTGGACGGAGGCTTCAGGTGCATTTCTGCACTTCGGGCGGCGAGACTTTTGAGCCAAGGGTGTGAGGGCTTCCTAGCTTGTGTGGTGGCAGAGCCTAGCCCTGTGGCAGACTTCCAGAGTATCCCGATGGTCAGAGAGTACCTCGACGTGTTCCCAGACGAGTTGCCAGGACTACCGCCCGAGCGTGAGATCGAGTTTGAGATCTCACTAGTACCAGGGACCAGCCCCATCTCCACAGCACCATACAGGATGGCACCACTTGAGCTACGAGAGCTCAAGTCTCAGTTGCAGGATCTTTTGGAGAAGGGCTTTGTGAGGCCCAGCGCATCTCCCTGGGGAGCCCCGGTACTGTTTGTTAAGAAGAAGGATGGTACCCTACGCCTTTGTGTGGACTACCGACAGCTGAATAGGGTCACCATCAAAAACAAATATCCGCTACCGAGGATCAATGACTTGTTTGACCAGCTGCGAGGTGCCACGGTATTCTCCAAGACAGCTTTTCGCGCCCTGTACGGACACTACGAGTTTTTGGTCATGCCGTTTGGGCTGACCAATGCCCCCGCTGCCTTCATGGACTTGATGAACCGGGTGTTTAGACCGTACTTAGAACAGTTCGTGGTGGTATTCATTGATGATGTGCTCATCTATTCTCGAGATCAGACGCAGCACGGACAGCACTTGCGGATGGTTCTGGACACACTGAGATGATGTAGGCTGTATGCCAAATACAGCAAATGCGAGTTTTGGTTGAGGGAGGTGATCTTCTTAGGTCATGTGATCTCTGGGGATGGCTTGGCTGTGGACCCAGCCAAGGTCGAGGCAGTGCTCAGGTGGGAGAGACCGCGCACGGTTACTGAGATTAGTACTTTCTTGGGACTGGCAGGCTACTACAGGCGGTTTATCAGGGGTTTTTCACAGATTGCACGTCCTATGACACAGGTTACTCGGAAGGACATACCCCTCACTTGGACATACGCCTGTGAGGCGTGTTTTTAGGAGCTGAAAGAGAGGTATATCCGCGACGTGGTAGGCCTACACGGAGTTCCACGGGAGATCGTATCCGACCGGGATACCCGCTTTACGTCCCAATTTTGGGCTGAGTTTCAGCACGCCCTGGGAACACAGTTGAGGTTTAGTACAGCGTACCACCCCCAGATGGACGGACAGTCTAAGCGCATGATACAGACACTTGAGGACCTCTTACGTGCTTGTGTGCTGGACTGGAGGGGTGATAACACTGCACAAGGGGGTGATAATTATGTTAAATATGGCCCATCTTAAGAATAAAAGGCATAACAAAAGTAGAATAGGAGCATTGCATGCATCATGTACCAAGATTACTTATAAAACTGTATTAATGGCCATTTGTGTAAGCATTTGTCAAAGCAAGCCTCAGATGAGCAATAGGACCGCACGGATGGATTTAGAACGACGAACGAAGTCCAACGAACTCAAGATCGGCCAAATCCGACATCCGGAGCTCCTACAATGGGCCCAAGAAGTTCTGACCATTGATCTGGAGATCAACGGTCAATATTGCGCGACGTCAGCCCCGCTCCACCGCGCGCCGCACCCTCATTCCAGCCGAGATCAAATCTCGGCCGTCGATCTCCGATCGAACGGCCGAGACTCGCGCGCCCGCCAGCGGTCGCCGCGACAAAGCGCGGGCGTGGCGTAACGATTAGCATGCACGCCTGCACGCACGCAACGCGGGTTTGAGCCGTGCGGAGTCGAAATTGAAGACGGGGGACGCGCGTGGTGAAATTGGGCCGCCCGATCAGCAGCGGGAGGCCGAGATCTCGCCACGTGTCATAACTGCAGCTCACGCGCGCCTACGCGCACGCGCATGTCGGGCGATGACCCCTGCGCACACGCGCGCCCGAGGCGTGATCCCAGCGCAGCCGAGGAGGATTCTCAACTGTCCAATCTTCGATCGGACGACTCTCGTTTAGCAGTCGCGGATCGCACGGGAGAAGAAACGAGGCGGGCGGCTGACCAGCAGCTGGAGGGCTTCACCGACGCTTTTGGGAGTGGTTTTAGCGATGCTTTGGACGTCGCTAAAGCCCCTTCTTCTTTTAGGAAGCCCTTAACCCTATTTAAACCCCCTCCAACCACTCACTCAAGGCATTCACTCCCCTTGCAACTACTCCACCCCTCTCTTAGCTAGCTTTAGGCCCTCTTGTAATCGCCGGAGATGACGAGCCGTCGACGGAGCCTCCTCCACCGCCGTGGCTGCCTCATCGCTCTCCACACACACACACTCTCTCTCTCTTTTAAGCTTTTTATTACTTTTGTTGAAGCATGTATTTAATGTTGTAAGTAATGAACTACAAGGGCATGTTTAATGAAGTTATTTTCCGTTCAATTGCCATTTTAATTTCTGTTCAAGTTGCATGATCAAAATAAAGAGCTTTCTAACCCTAAACCTTCTCTTTCTCTCTATCTCTCTCTCTCGCTTTTCAAAACCGCATCTTTCGCAAGCAAAACTCCGCACTTTCTGTGACAACAAGTGATAAGCAAAAATCTGATTTCCACGCCTCCCTGAGACCGACACTCGGACTCACCTCCGTTTAATTATTTTAAAATCGACGTTGCAAGTGCGACTATAACGACACTCCTTAACACACACGCACAACGACACGTCAGTTTTTGGCGCTGTTGCCAGGGAGGCAACGGATTTGTTCTATCACTTTTATTCCACATTCATCCTCACATCGTCTAATGCCCTATTTTCCTTTTTACTTTATGGTTGCAGGAATTCGGTGCATGGACGGCGAAGTGACGCATCCCACGACGGTAGCAAGGGAGTAGGCGCTACGAGGACCGATAGTGAGTAATCTCTCTCTCATTGTTTGCTTGCGTGAAAAAACTAAAAAAATTGTAAAAACTGAAAAAAATTGGCATGGTGTATGATTGCTTGACCCACATCCTTGACACATCACCCCAAAAAAAAATGTATACTCTAACGTTCTGAATAAATTCTTGGAGTGTTCTTTTCTTTTTCTTGAGTGGTGTTTGTGAAGCCACCGTGAGTTGACCTGGGCCGCACCACTCAACCCTAAAACTGACTCATCTAATAGAAGTTGCATGATCATTAGGATGAGTACACTAGGGTTTTAGAGCCTCTACAGAATAAAAGGAAATCTACTTTCATCGATTTGTGTGCAAAACTTGACGTGCCCAGTGAAACTTGTCTGAAAACATTAAGACACGTCAACCATAAAAAGCACTAAAGGATGAAACACTAAAAGACACCACACCTTAAAAATCCTTGCTTGAAAATCATGTTTTGATAAAAGCACACACTTTGAAAGTGGAAAATTAAGAGGCACCACCCCAATCAACGCCTCATCACATCACCCTAAGCACAAGCACTATCCTAACCCTTTAAAACTGAGTAGACGTGCCCTAGGCAGGACTGAGTTAAGTCTCAAAAAGGCGAGGTTTGGTTCGTTAGGCACTTGGCTTTCATTCCCTTGGTAGAATCTGGTGACTAGGCTGCGGGGCAGTGTCAAACGACTGCGGTTGTGGGGTCTATGGAACTGGAGGCGCAAGCCAAAGGAAGAACCTTCCCTGCAATCCCCTCGTAATCAACCTAGCCAGATTAGCCTTGGGAAGGGGAGTCCAGTGCTTACGGACTTAATCACCCTTTGTAAGATTTCTAGGTCTCCTAAGGAATACACCATAAGGACTAGGCTTGTGTGCTTGATAGAAACACATTTCTCTCATTTTTCGCCCTCCGCATCCCCTCCTGTTCTTCTCTAGTGTATGCATGGGAGACGCTCACTGCATCCCGAGTTGTGTGTTTTGGGGCAGGAATCTAGGGGACGTAATTTTGTCAACATGGCTGAACCTAGGGTAGATGAGGTTGAGGATCAACCCCCACCAGATGCTATGGCCATCATCCAAGCTCAAATCAAAGCTAACCATCGGCTTCAGCAACAACAGATCCACACCATCATGCAAGCCATACAACGGTTACAGAACTCACAAGAATAACCACCACCACCTTTCCAAGACATACCAGGACAACCTCCACTTGATTTACCGCCATATCAGGATCAGCCGAGGCCCCTCCACGATTTCTATAATCCTTCTGCTATTAGAGTCGAGCCACACCTTAGGATCCCCGAGGGGGGAGATGATTTTGAGCTAAAATCGAATGTCTTAAGTCTGATCCAGAGCCACTTTCATGGAAGCTCAAATGAGGACCCCTTTCAACACCAAGAGGATCTCGACCGCATAGCACGAACTGTGAAACCTAGGAACATTAGCCTTGACATTGTTCTAATCAAGATGTTCCCCTTCTCATTAAGAGACAAGGCCTCTCATTGGCTAAGAACCCTAGGTAGACCCATCACCACCTGGGAAGAACTGAGGCATGCATTTTTAAAGAAATTCTTCCCCGTTGGAAAGACCAATGCCCTCAGAAGAGCTATCACTACCTTTACACTCCAGGGTGGGGAACAATTTCATGAGGCGTGGGAAAGATTTAATGAACTTTTGAGGAAATACCCACACCACGAAGTTCCAAGGTGGCAATTGGCCCAGATCTTCTACCACGGTCTGGACAGCAACCTACGGAACTTCGTCGATGCCTCATGCGGTGGAAACTTCCTTAACAAAGACGAGGAGAGCGTGTTTGAGCTCTTTGAGTCTATGAACGAGAATTCACTCAACAATGCCTCCATGAACCAGTTTAACAGGTCCAGTCAACCCCATGGCGGGATTTATGAGGTGCAAGCAAATTCTGGAATGGTTGACATGGACATCATTGCCAAAAAGTTGGATCGAGTGGAATTGGTGGACAAAAAGATTGATGAGCTACTGAACCAGACCAGGAACCCCTTGCAGACTTTCTCCCTAGCAAAGGGAGCACATAATGTTGACCTGGTCCAACCCTTCACCTAACTGAACCTGGAACAACCCCTGACCATGTTGCAGGGAGGGACCTTTGCTCCCTCGACCCTTGATTACTCCCTTCCCTCTTCATCAACATCGGCTATCTTAGAAGATGTGCAAGCTGTCCAAGGTTATACGAAACCTGACCCTTTCTCCAACACTTACAACACTGGCTGGCGTAACCACCCCAACATTTGTTGGATAAACCAGAAACCACCGCAATTCCAAAACCAGCCTAGGCCAAACCAGCAGCCACACTTGCTCCCTATCAGTAAGGACCACCAGTTAGACCTCAATATAATCAGAATAGGGCGACCCCCCCCCCCCAACCAAATGGATACCCTAATAAAGATGATGGCTGACATGAACCAGAAACATCAGGAGGAAATGGCCTTGGTAAAGGGATAGTTAAGCCAACTCTTGGACTGTAAACAACAAGGATCCCTACCTTCCCAACCACAACCGAACCTGCGAAACATAATTAACAGAGGCCCCAATTCGCAAGGGTTCCAAAGCAACCCCGGGGCTTACATGGTCCAGCCAGCCCCTCAAACACCTCCTGGGTTTTGCACTTCTTTGTCCTCGTCTTCTCAAGGATCAACCCATGGCCCCAATGCCTCTGCGAATGCGGTGACCTTGAGAAGCGGCACCAAAACCCAGGATCCCAAATGGCCGACTCTCCCTGAGACTTTACCCGCTGAAATACCCGACTCAGAAGAGGCACCAACCAAGGACCCAGACATGGAACCAATCCACATTCAGACACCCTACCCTAAGGCCTTGGAAACAATCAAGAAAAAGAAGAATACTGTGGAAACTAAGGAGCTGTTGGAAATTTTTAAGCAAGTATAGATTAATATTCCGCTCCTAGAAGCCATCAAACACATCCCTGCTTGCGCCAAGTTTTTAAAGGATTCCTGTACACCCAAGCGTAAGCCGAGACCTCAAGCACCTAGGAAGGTTGTACTCTCTGAGCAAGCAAGTTCTGTGATATCAAGCAACCTTCCACTCAAGCGAACTGACCTAGGAGCACCCCTGATTTCCTGCAATATCGGGGACATGACATTTGATAGAGCGCTCCTGGACCTAGGTGCTTCTATCAACCTAATTCCAACAACCCTGTACCACCAATTTGGTTTTGGGGAGCTGACACCAACCCCTGTCACCATCTAGCTGGCTGATAGATCAGTGAAAACCCCGAAGGGGGTTGTCGAGGACGTAATTGTACGGGTCAAGGACTTCTATTTCCCAATCGACTTTTTGGTGCTCGACATGGAAGTCCCTGAAAAATTACAGAACACACCCATAATCTTAGGCAGACCTTTCTTAGCTACGGCTAAAGCAAACATTGATTGCGACATAGGATGTATGGAAATTGCCTTCGGGGACAGGAAAATGCAATTGGATATCTTCCGGGCGACAAAGTCTTTTGATTGCGATTACATTGAGGAACATGATCCCGTGGAAACTCTAATCGAGGAATGCCTCACCCTCAGTTCTGTCTCAGACCACCAAAATCGTAGTGATTGTTCTGACCCGTCACCATCATTACCCATGGACCTCTGTAAGGCTAAGTACCATCACATGACACCATTTGAAGAGATCGATGTTGATCAACTACTGCCCTTTCCCTTCCCATCGACTGTGGTCCCACCCGCACTTGAACTTAAACCATTGCCGAAGAATCTCAAGTACATCTTCTTGGGACCTGACCAGACCTTCCCAGTGATTATTAATTCTCATCTAACCAAGGATCAGGAACTCAGGTTGACTGCGACCCTTTCAGAACATCGGGGTGCCATTGGTTGGACCATTTTGGATTTAAGAGGAATTAACCCCACCTATTGCACCCACAAGATTTACCTGGAAGACGTGGCCCGACCTTCCCGCCAGATGCAGAGACGTTTAAACCCAAACATACGGGAGGTCGTTAAAAAAGAAATTATCAAGTGGCTTGACGTCGACATCATCTACCCTATCTCCGTTAGCCCCTGGGTGAGCTCCACTGAAGTGGTCCCAAAGAAAGCTGGGCTCACCGTTGTCACCAATGATCATGGCAAATCCATCCCCACTCGCACCACCACCTCATGGCGGGTGTGCATTGATTATAGGAAGCTTAATGAAGCCACTAAGAAGGACCACTTCCCCTTGCCATTCATTGACCAAATCCTTGAAAGATTGGCAGGGCAAGAGTATTTTTGCTTCCTGGATGGATATTCAGGATATAACCAAGTCGCAATTGCTCCGGAAGATCAAGAAAAAACCACATTCACTTGCCCGTATGGCACGTTTGCATTCCGTCGAATGTCGTTCGGCTTATGCAACGCACCTGCGACCTTCTAGCATTGCATGCTAGCCATTTTTTCAGAAATGGTGGGTGAATACTTGGAGGTCTTTATGGATTATTTCTCTGTATTCAGGAATTCATTCGACCATTGTTTGAGCAACTTGGAGAAAATCCTAAAACGATGTATCGAGGTTAACTTAGTGTTAAGTTGGGAAAAGAGCCATTTTATGGTTCAAGAAGGAATTGTCCTTGGTCACATCGTTTCGCATAGGGGCATCGAGGTAGATCGAGCTAAGGTTGATTTAATTTCCAAACTTCCTCCACCTAGTTCGATCCGGCAGATTCGCTCCTTCCTAGGACATGTTGGCTTCTACCAAAGGTTCATCAATGACTTTTCCAATCTTTCTAAACCCTTGACCGACCTTCTAGCCAACGATGTCATATTCCACATGTCTCCTGATTGCATCCAGGATTATCACACCCTCCAGGACTTAGTCTCCACCGCACCTGTACTTCAACCCCCAGACTGGTCCCAGGACTTCGAGATTATGTGTGATGCATCAGATTTTGCCATAGGCACTGTCCTAGGACAAAGGCAAGACAAGAATCCCGTGGTGATATACTACACGAGTAAAACGTTGGACGAGGCCCAACGTAATTATATTGTCACAGAGAAAGAGTTGCTCGCTGTAGTCTTTGGACTTGAAAAATTCCAATCATACTCGCTCGGATCCCACATGACTATTTACACTGACCATTCAGCCATCCGGCACCTGTTGGCCAAAAAGGAAGCAAAGCCCAGGCTCATCAGATGGATCTTGCTTTTGCAGGAATTTGACCTGGACATCCGAGACAAGGCCGGATCGAAGAATGTGGTGGCTGACCACTTGTCGAGACTTCATCCAGACCACATTGGACCCTCCCTACCTCTCTCTGATGCCTTCCCTGATGAACACATCCTAGCCGTGCAAGACAAAAAACTGCCATGGTATGCGGACTACGTCAATTTCCTAGTTTAGGACAAACTCCGCACAGCTGGTCCAGATAGCAATGGGACAGGTTCTTGGCTGAGGCCGAGCACTATTTCTGGGATGATCCCATGCAGTTTCGCCTTTGTGCTGATTAGATCATCATAAGGTGTATCCTTGAAGACGAAGTTCAGAGTGTGCTTTCCTTTTATCATGACCAAGCGTGTGGCGGCCACTTCTCTGGAAAAAAAGCAGCTGCAAAAGTTTTGCAGTCTGGATTTTACTGGCCGTCCCTATTTAAGGATGCACACACCTTTACCAAGACTTGCTCATGCTGCCAAACACTGGGGACCATGACCAAGAAAGATATGATGCCCCTTCAGCCCATTTTGATTTTCGAAATCTTAGACGTTTGGGGTATCGATTTTATGGGCCCCTTTCCACCATCCAACGACTTCGAGTACATCCTGGTCTCGGTCGACTATGTTTCCAAATGGATTTAAGCTGTCGCCACTCAACGATGCAATCACAGGACAGTCATGAACTTTGTGAGGAAGAACATCTTTTCCCGGTTTGGAATACCCAAGGCCATGATCAGTGATGGTGGAAGCCATTTTATCCATTCCCAATTCCGTGCCCTACTTAGAAAATACGGGGTAAACCACCGCATTGCCATCCCGTATCATCCACAAACAAATGGGCAGACTGAGGTCTCAAATAGACAAATCAAGAACATTTTACAGAAGACTGTGAGACCTGACAGGAAAGATTGGTGCACATGACTTGATGATGCCCTGTGGGCATATAGGACCGCTTTCAAGACCTTGATAGGCATGTCGCCTTATCTCCTGGTCTTTGGCAAAGCCTGCCATCTTCTTGTCGAATTGGAACACCAGGCTTATTGGGCCGTCAAGCAATGTAACATGGATCCCCAGTTAGCTGGTGCGCAGAGGACGCTGCAATTATCTGAGCTTGAAGAAATTCGTCGGGACGCCTTTTACAATAGTGGATTGTATAAGGAGAAAATGAAAGTCGTCCACGACTGACTCATTCATAGAAAAACCTATGAGCCTAACCAACAAGTTTAGCTGTTTGACGCATGCCTGAAACTCTTCCCAGGGAAACTCAGGTCCAAATGGACAGGACAATTTCGGGTGGTTAAGCCCTACTCTAATGGGGCGGTTGAAATTGCTGATCTTAACACTGGGCACACTTTCACAGTTAATGGTCAAAGATTGAAGCATTTCCTGGCCCAGGTACCCCCCAAGGAAAGTGTCACCCTCGTTGAGGGATGACACCGAGCACCGCCCAGCTGGAGGCATTAAACTCAGCGCTTCCTGGGAGGCAACCTAGAGGATTCAGACTGATCTGGTAGTTTACGTCACTCAGGTACTATCTTTTTGAACCCTTTTGCATTCATGTATCTGCCAATGAGGACATTGTCCAACTTAAGTATGGGGGGGTGGTAAATTGCATAATCCTGAGCTCAATTAATCAGTCTGAATGAATAAATAAATTAAAAAAAAATTGAATTTAGGAAGAAAACTTAGGCATTAGAAACTTGTCAATAGTGGAAAATAATACAAAAAGAACTTAAATACTTAGACTTTCCAAGCCTTCAGGCTTAATCTACCCTGGTGTTCGTTAAAATATGGATTTAACGGCGAATCCTTGCAACCTTAAGCTATTCTAATCCACCTACTAAATAAGGTAATAAGTATACGACTTATCAATGCACCCTCCAACTCAGAAAAGCTTTGAGTCTAAGCATCTGCACACATTTTTGCACAGACTCACTTCTCGGAGATTTTGATAGAAATTGGGTAGCTAATGAACTCTCTAGGGTGGTATGGCTGGCAAGTTGTCGTGGGTAATAGCCCATTGGCAGGTTGTCCAGAACCCAGCCATAGGCCATTTGTTCTTCATTGCCTCTAGGTACATTTGAGATCAGGGAAGCCACCTACGGGAAAAAAAAAGGAAGAAGAAGAAAAGAAAATAAACCACACTTCACCACACAAGTAGGGCTGGCAAGTGATCGTGGGTAACAACCCATTGGTCGGTTGTCCAGAGCCCAGCTCAATAATTGCACAAAAAAGACCAAAGCACCTAAAGAAGAAGCGGGGAAGTAGTACAAGCCGGGGAGATATACACTGGAAAAATCCTTGTGTTGACCCCAATTAAAACAAACATAGGGAGAAAGCTACCAATCGAACAAATACACCTTCAGGCAAATTTGTTTCCTTTTCCAGTCGCCTAGAGGCGTAGAAACTCGAAGTCTGTCTCAATTACCGTTAAGTGAGTCTATCACAACATTCACGCCAAGATGCTTAGCACTTAGGGTTTTGACTGAGTTTTGGGTTGGTTGAGTAGCTGTAAAAAGTTACCAACCCACACCGAATTCTGAAAAAATTCTAAAAAATATATATACATATGTATAATTATATACATTAAAGCAAGGATTCGGACGATTCGTATTTTGGCAGACACCCGGGCGCTGCTTAGTCTTTGTAGATTAAGATCTTCGTATATTTCCTCTTATTGATAAGTAACAAAGTGTCTAAGCAAATACTTCTTAAATTCTGCAAGGAAATAAAAGCTAGAATAAACCTTGCTAGGGACTAGCAAGGAGTAAGCATGGGGGTATGATAACACTGCACAAGCGGGTGATAATTATGTTAAATATCGCCCATCCTAAGAATAAAAGGCATAACATGAGTAGAATAGGAGCATTGCATGCATCATGTACCAAGCTTGCTTATAAAACTGTATTAATGGCCATTTGTGTAAGAATTTGTCAAAGTAGGTCTCAGATGAGCAATCGGACTGCACGGATGGATTCAGAACAACGAACGGAGTCCAACGGACTCAAGATCGGCCAAATTCGACATCCGGAGCTCCTACAATGGGCCCAAGAAGTTTTGACCGTTGATCTGGAGATCAACGGTCCATATTGCGCCACGTCAACCCCGCTCCATCGCGCACCGCGCCCTCATCCAGCCGAGATCAAATCTCGGTCGTCGGTCTCTGATCGAACGGCCGAGACTTGTGCGCCCGCCTGCGGTCTCCGCGACAAAGCGCAGGCGTGGTGCAACGGTTAGCACGCACGCTTGCATGCATGCGACGTGGGTTCGAGCCGCGCGGAGTCGAAATTGAAGACGGGGGACGCGCGCGGTGAAATTGGGCCGCCCGATCAGCAGCAGGCGGCCGAGATGTCGCCACGTGGCGCAACCGCAGATCACGCGTGCCCACGCGCATGCGCACACCGGGCGATGACGCCCGCGCACACGTGCGCCCGAGGCGCGATCCCAGCGCAGCCGAGGAGGATTCTCAGCCGTCCGATCTTCGATCGGACGGCTCTCATTCAGCAGCCGCGGATCGCACGGAAGAAGAAACGAGGTGGGCAGCTGACCAGCGGCTGGAGGGCTTCACCAATGCTTTTGGGAGCGATTTTAGCAATGCTCTGGACGTTGCTAAAGCCCCTTCTGCTTTTAGGAAGCCCTTAACCCTATTTAAACCCCCTCCACCCACTCACTCAAGGCATTCACTCCCCTTGCAACTACTCCACCCCTCTCTTAGCTAGCTTTAGGCCCTCTTGTAATCGCCGGAGACGACGAGCCACCGACGGAGCCTCCTCCATTGCCGTGGCTGCCTCGTCGCTCTCCACACACACACACACTCTCTCTCTTTTAAGCTTTTTATTACTTTTGTTGAAGCATGTATTTAATGTTGTAAGTTATGAACTACAAGTGCATGTTTAATGAAGTTATTTTCCGTTCAATTGCCATTTTAATTTCTGTTCAAGTTGCATGATCAAAACAAAGAGCTTTCTAACCCTAAACCTTCTCTCTCTCTCACTTTTCAAAATCTCATCTTTCGCAAGCAAACTTCACACTTTCCATGACAACAAGTGATAAGCAAAAATCCAATTTCCACGCCTCCCTGAGACCGACACTCGGACTCACCTCTGTTTAATTATTTTAAAATCGACGTTGCAAGTGCGACTATAACGACACTCCTTAACACACATGCACAACGACAAGTCAAGGGGCTCTTGGGAGGAGCACTTGCCCCTGGCAGAGTTTGCATATAATAGCAGTTATCACTCGAGCATCGGCATGGCACCCTATGAGGCTCTGTACGGATGGAGGTGTACGGCACCCTTGAGTTGGGTTGTGGTGGGGACCAAGTGGGAGGTTGGCCCCAGGCTAATTTGGCAGAGTCGGGAGGTAGTCGAGCAGATTCATAGGCGACTCCGCACTGTCAGGAACAGACAGAAGAGCTATGCAGATCGGAAATGCAGAGAGGTGCAGTTTGAGGTTGGGGACCACATCTTCCTTCACGTTTTTCCCATGAAGGGCCTGCAGCGGTTTGGGGTGAGAGAGAAGCTCGCGCCGAGGATCGTGGGGCCCTTTGAGGTCCAGGAGTGGATTGGACCTGTTGCTTATAGGCTTGCCCTTCCTCCCTAGCTTTCTAGTGTGCATGACGTGTTCCACGTGTCCAACCTCAGGAAGTATGTTGCCGATCCCAGTCACGTCCTGAGTCACGAGAGCGTCAAGGTGGGAAACGACCTGACCTACCCCGAGCGGCCAATGCAGATTCTTGACAGAGCCATCTGCAGTCTGAGACAGAAGCAAGTACCCCTGGTAAAGGTTTTGTGGAGGAGCTAGCGGTATGAGGAGGCTACTTGGGAGCCTGAGGTGGCGATGCGGGAGCGGTACCCGGAGCTTTTCGCGGGTACGTCTTTTCGAACCGGCTTCGGTCCTCTTTGAGTTTGTTATGCATATATCGTTCTTTCCCACACCCTAGTTAGCGCAAGTTTCGGGGATGAAACTTCCTTTGAGTATGTTATATTGTTATAACCTGGGGCATCAAGCGTCGTTTAAGACATCTGGGAAGTGGTCCAGATGTCTGGTCAGACGTTTGGAAGCCTTCCCAGACGTCTGGAATTAAATTTTTCCGGCGTACAGGTTCGCGTCTGCGCGCATGCGCGTGCAGACTAAACCTGCCGCCCTTCTTCTTCTCTTTCCTCCCTCCCTGCAGACAGCTTTTTCTCTCTCTCTCCCCTCGGCAGCCTTCAAATACTCCTCTCCTCTCCCTCACTCTCACTCCACTGCCTTCTTCTTCTTCTTCCTGTCCTTGAGAGCGTAAGCGGGCGAGGGCAGCCGCAGTGGCTACTGTGAGTGCATGGGAGGAGGGGATGCTACGAGAGGGAAAGAGAGCTCGATCGCGAGGTTGCGAGCTCGCCGGAGCAGCTAGGGCCGGCCGGCGGTTGCACAACAGGCGCGTGGTGCTGAGGAGGAGCTGCTGCAGCGTAGGCAGCAGGCGGGCGGGGCACAGCACAGCCGTACGCTGCGGGCGGAGGGCGAGGAGGTCCTGATTCTGGGAAAATTTCCCAGAATCAGATGTCTGGACTTACGTCTAGACGACGCAGGAGACGTCTGGAGGAAGGTCCAGACGTCTGAAAGGTACGTTATTTTTACCTTCTTCCGCGTGTACGGCCATGCAGCCGTTCCGCTGAAGTCTTCTGCATCCTTTCATGTTGAGAACAATCGCGTGTGTGTGCAGGACTCGTTCGGGAAGGCACAAGGGCATGCCATCCCACACAGATCGGACGTCTGGGCATAGCACCAGACGACGGAGAGGGTCTCCAGACGTTCGGGGTAACAGTCGGACGTCTGGAAACTAAGTCCAGACGGTTCAGCAGGCTTCTGGACGTTTGAAGGACCGCACAGATCAAGGTATGACCTGAGCTATCATTTAAGACGTCTGGAAGAAGTTCCAGACGTCTCATTTTGGGCAGACTTGTCGTTTTTGACCTGTTTAGGGTCTGTTTGGAGTCCATTTTCCGTGTTTCAAGTCTCGCTCTTCTCAGATTTAGTTTCTCTACCTATTTACAGTAATTGTATACTATTCTGAGTAGCTCCTTGTATTTGATCCTTGTGTTAGGATCCCATTCCGTTGCAGCTCTGGGGATTGCGGAGGCGCGTGGGCTTGCTGATCACGCCCCCATTACTCCCGATTTTGCGAGTAGAGTGGCTTCGCTTAGTTAATTACAAACATTAATGCATACCTGAATTAAATGATAGATCCTAGGGTATGGCATGAATCCTAGGACCTGAAAACTAGATTGAATGATAGATCCTAGGGTGTGGCATGAATCCTAGGAACACAAAACATGGAAACAAATGTCTTGAATGCCTGAATTGCAGTCTCAGATAAGTGGATAAAATAATGATAATTACCTGTAATTGGATAACAACTGCCTGTGAAGTGTAGAGTACTATTACTAGTAACTGTTGCATATAATTTCTGTTGGTTGGAATTAAATACGAGCCGCTTGTATAAAAATTGGAAAGAAAAAGAAGTTGAATGTCGGAACATGTACGATATGCGAATGAACCTGAAATAATGAAACCTAGTATGGCTTGGCCTGAGAAACATGAGCATGAACCCTATGGGGAATTAGGAGTAGAACTCCTGGAAATAAAGGGGATGGAACTGGAAGAGTGAATGGGGAAGTTTGTTGTCTCTTGGGTATGTAGTACCAGGGAAAGCACCTGTTACCCCTTAGTGCAGAGGAGAGCCAGCCGCCCTAGGGACCCGAGGTTAGATCTGGCCACTTTGTACCGACTCTTGGCCCTCGCGTACACTGTACCGGGGAGAGCTACTAGTGTAGGGAGGGAGCTAGCCCTCCTACACTGACTTGTTAGGCCCGTTGGGCAAACCAGGGTAGTCAGGCGAGGGTGCGCAGACTATGGAGGGGCAAGACCCCTGTTTGGTTACTATGGAGGGGCAAGACCCCTGTTTGGCTACTGTGGAGGGGCTGGACCCCTATTACTGAGAGGGCTCTACCTTATACTGGTTCCGTGCTGTGCTTTGGATGCACCCGTTAACGGAAACGACTGACCGCGTGCCAGTGCGGGGTAGCTACCCGTGCATTTATCGCGCGTGTCGTAGTCACCGTTACGTCTGTCAGTGACCTTGGGGTGGTTGATTGAGGGTAGGACAACCACGGGGGACTCTCCTAGCCAGGAGAGCACCATGTGTTGCTTTTACTTTTCGGAAAAAACTGCAATCAAGATCGTTCTCGCGAGGAACATTCAAGATCAAGAGAAAGATCTGAGAAATAATTTAATAATGAATAAGTGGAAAAATAAAGAAAGACATCAAAAATATAACAACTACTGTCCACCTTACTATTTTCTTAGCTTTTGGTTGCCACTCTACTCAACGTTTCGCTGACGTGTCACCTTTGTTACCTTTTCAGGACCAGGTGTTGAGCAGCCAGAGTCGGCGACTGCAGAGGGTGCTGGGCATAGTAGAGCCCAGTAGTGTTACTTGTGTAGTATCCACTGTACTTTTCGTTCTGTTGTGGTGAGTAGTTTCTGTTACTACTGTACCCTTTTATTGTAGGCATCATGTTTATGTACATGTTTATTTCTTTACTGTTGTGGTGGTGTATACTGTAGTAGTTCTTTTCTTTACTGCTGTATTTTGTTACTGCTAGTTATATGTATGTTGAATGTGGTTTATTTTACTGCTATTTTGGTTACTTTCTCATTGGACTACTGGGTCTTGCGATTAGTCGAGTCAGTCCGATTCTCGTATCTCGTAGGGATTCGGGAATCGGGTCGTAACACCTATCTCCTCTTCTTCTCAATTCTTTCTCTACTCTCTTTAATTTTCTTCCCTCCCCCTCTAATATAGACACATTTATTTAGGTTAAAATGCCTATTCATGCATGTTCCTAGGCTTAGATTTGCATTTCATGTTATAAATATTGCATAACATGCATTATTATGCATTTAGAGTACTTGTATATATTTTAGGTTAATTAGGTCCTTTTTATGGTCAGGAGAGAAGAAGACTTATTGCAGGGCCTCAGATGGATGATCGTACTGTACGGATCTGATTAAGACGACGATCGGAGTCTAATGCCTCTGAAATCGTCTAGATCGGAGAACCGTAGCATCGTACGAAGTCCAAGGAAGATCAATGGATAGGGGGCAATGTGACACCCATACAGGTTTCGGATGGAAAATCCGACCGTACGGATGGATTCGGAGTGATGATCACAGTCCAGCAGCGCGGGAATCATCACGATCTGAGCACCGTGGCACCCTCTACAAAAGAAAGAAGAATGGACGGCCCAGGTGGTGCCACGTGGTGCCAACCAGACCGCCCAACGTTGGCCAGCAGCAGTGCATGCACATAGTCATAGCCGCATGCAGCGCACCACTCATAGCGAAGCCACGGGCAGTGGCAGCACAACGCATGCCAGCGTGCGCGTGCGCATGGCGCGGGGAGCATGGGCGCGCGATGCGCACGCCAGTAGGGCGGGCGTGGATTTTCAGTGACATGTGCCTTTAGTGACGCTTGTAGCTGTCACTAATGGTCTACGCGTGCCAACAGAAAGAATTGAAGGGTGGATCTTCAACAACAGCTGCAGTGACGTTTATGGACGTTAGTAATGACCCAGATGCAAATTTGTTCTTCCTCTTCCACTATAAAAGGACCTACCCACCACCATTCCAAACCATCTTTTCCTTTCTTCCTCTCACCACCTCTAAGGCTCTAGAGAGAGCTTGTCCCAAGCTTGGGATGCACCTCTAGAGTAGAAAATCAAATAGTTTTCCCTCCTCTCATCCCCATTCGTGGAGCATCCCGTGGCCGTCCTCTCACCACCCTTCGGGAAGAAGATCCTCGCCACGTCGCCATCCTGCCCCATCCTCCATCCTCCGGCTTTGTCCTCCTTCATCCCTCTCCTCACCACCTTCCTCCAGGAGAGGTCAGAGGGAGTCGTCCTCCAAGCAACCGTCGAGGGGGATTTCTCTCACCTTATTCTATCTTTTTACGCTTTTGTAGTGTAGATTTTCTACTTTCATAGTGTAACAAACAATTCTTCATGAATAGATGATTATTTCTCTCTCTCTTTCTCTCTCTCTTATTTTTGCAATTAGATAAAGTTTTCATCGACCGAATCTCTTGCTTGCTAAAAATACCAAAAAAATTAGAAAAGATAAAAACAACCAAAAATAAATAAAAGCGAAGTGCGGATTTTTATGAAACCAAATGTTCGCCTCCCCATGTTCGACCCGGGACTCACTTTTTGAGTTTCAGTTATAAATTTTATCTGATAGACGTGTTTTACGAGCTACGACGATGGGTTACTCGAAACCCCTATTTTTAACTCGCGAAACACGTGCGATCACCCTCCCTTTCTTAAGTTCAAAAATTGTAAACAGTTTTGACATAATTTCCCTCCTCTCTTCCTCGTCTCCTCTCTTCTTCCGTTCCTTCTCTAGTCCTCTTTACCCATCTTCGCTTCTTAATTCTTTCTCACCTCTCTTTAAATCTCTTCCCTATCCCTCCCTCTTAACTTCAAAAATCTAAAAAATTTTTGCTAGAATTTCCCCTACAATATCAACTTTCTCATGTAAAAAGCACACACATAAATCAATCAACTCACATAATTAATGCCATTGAAACACATTCAACAAAATTAAGTGGGTTCACTCCACATTAATTGACATACAACAATCAAACACAATCATTCATACATATTTCAAATATAATTAAATATAATTGCCTTAAGGAACTGCAATCAAAGAGATATCCCAATGATGCGAACAACCTAAATTAAATTAGAAAAAATTAAGATAATTAACAATCAACCTCAATTAATTTCCAAAAAAAAAATTAAAGGGAATTGGGAGGGGGGACAGGGGAAGAGGAGCAGGTGTAGGTGATGGGGGTGGTGGTGGTCGGTTGGGGAGAGGGGTAGGGGACAAAGGGGAGGAGGAGGTGTTGGTGAGAGGAGGGGGTGGTCGGGGGGTTGCTAGGGGGGGGGGGGTGCAGTAGGGGCCTAGGGGGGAGGAAGCATCGGGGGGCAGCTATAGGGGGCAAGGGCGGCGGGGTGCTGGGGGGAGGGGGTGGTGGAAGGCTGCAGTAGGGGGGAGGGTGGAGGGGGTCGGCGACGGTGGCTGATGCAGGGGGAGGGTGGCTAGGGCTTGGGGTTGGAGAAGACTATGTAGATGCTCATTGGAGGAAGGGTGAGGCAATGGTGAGGCAGGGAGCTCGAGGCATAGTGACAACATGTAGGGGGCTAGGGGGAGGGAGTGAAGGGGAGATGAGAGGGTTTCCTGGGGGAAGGGGCATGCGGTACTGTTGTTATACAACAAATTATGATGGTTGATCGGATAGGCAGCACGATATCATCAATTTTTGCACGCGAAACGAAAATTTCGCTAGCTCTTGTGGCGATTGTTGATTAGATTTTGCGATGGTTACATAAAAACTATCACAAATTTAGTAAAAAAACCCCTCTAAATCATGAAGAGCACTCCCACCTCAAGGCTTGTGACGATCAAATACATAACCGTCATGAATATTAACCATTCATGACTGTTACGAGCCCATCGCTAATTAAAGGTCGCTAATAGTGATTTTTTCTAGTAGTGTTACATGATAAGAGGGAATATCCCTTGATTGTGTTTATTGAGCAGGTTGGAAAGAAAAGGTTGAGCCTTTGTTTAGGTACTCCTTTTGTTATGCTTCATTCCTTCATTTTTCTCATTGGTACGCATCATAGGAAAGATAAATTTACTCATTAGTGAGTCAATTCTCGTTCTCTCTAAGTTGGGAAAGTTGAACTATGATCTAGTAATTAATTTTTTCACTTCCTCATGGATGCTAGAAGTCAAGTCTTATACCTCCTTTGGTACTAAGCACCTTGGGAAAGAGAGGTCTATCCATCCATGGTTTCTCATACATAGATGGAACCTTTTTGCATCAACTTCATTTCCTTTGGTGATCCATGATGTAGACAAAATTATTGAGGTTAAAATGCCTATTCATGTATGTTCCTAGGCTTAGATATGCATTTCATATTATAAATATTGCATAGCATGCATTATTCTGCATTTAGAGTAGTTTGTGTATATTTTAGGTTAATTGTGTTCTTTTTATGACCAGGAGTGAAGGGGATTTATTTTGGGGCCTCAGATTGACGATTTGACTATACAAATCTGATTAAGATGACGATCGGAATCCCGTAGCACCATATGCAGTCCGAGAAAGATCAACGGTCGAGGGACTGAGTAACATAATTTGGAGCTTCAAATGCCAAATTTGACTGCACGGATGGATTCGGATCGACGACTGCAGCCCAATGGTGTGATAATCGACCCAATCCGACATTCGTGGTGCCACCTACAAAGTGAAGAAAATGGATGGCCATGATGGTGCCACGTGGCACCATCATAGCCCCCAAACCCATCCAAACCTCACCTATCCATCTTGCAGGCGTATCATCACGTGATCCTAGCCGTTGGATCGCAATCCAATGGTTGAGAATCAGCCTAGCACGTCGCTCTACTCCAAAGAAGAACATGGGGATGAAATCTCGACCATTGGATCGAGATCCAATGGTCAGGAGAGGGTGCACACACTTTCATCTTCTCGACAATCCACTTTGGTAGCGTGTTGGGTAGCGCCCTCGCTTGCGACGCAAGGACCACCATTCGAACCCTACCGCAATGCCTGATCTTGTGGAGTGCGGGCGCAATCGAATTGCATCCGTTGGACGATCATCAAGTGGTGGAGAGTGCGGCAATGTGGCGAGATCAGATTCGCGTGATGTGCGCACGCGCTAGATCACGCAATAACTCACGCTTGATCACACGCGTGTGATCCACGATGCTGGTCCTTGAGCGATCTCAGCCTCTCATTGCTCATCCAACGACCATGATCCTCTCGCCCGGGCCCGTTCAAACCTTAAGCGCACACTCAGCGCAATTTCAAGCACGAGCTCCACGCGATCGTCAACCATCAGATTTAGATCGGATGGTCCTCATCGCTTCAACCTCACAGTAGCTATGCGTGCAGAGGGCGTGCATGTGAGAGTGCCAGCCAGCCCTTTAGCGACATTCAAGGCAGATCTGCAGTGACGCATATAACGTCGCTAATGCCCTATGCATGAATTCCTCCTCTTCCTTCCACTATAAAAGGACCAATGCCCCTTCATTCTTCACCATCTCTTCCTTTCTTCTCCTTACCACCTCCAAGGCTCTAGAGAGAGCTTGTCCCAAGCCTGGGATGCTCCTTTAGAGTAGAATCAAATATTTCCCGCCTCTCATCCCCATTTATGGAGCATCCTATGGCCATCCTCTCACCTCCTTCGGGAAGAAGATCCTTGCTGCGACGACGTCCTGCCCCGTCCTCCCTCTATCGTTATTCTCCCTCATCCCACTCCTCACCACCTTCTTTGGGGCGCTGTTAGAGCGAGCTGTCCTCCAAGCAACCGTCGAGGGGGATTCTTCTCACCTATCTCTATCTTTTTGCTTTTGTAGTGCAGTTTTTCCACTTTCATAGTTGTAGAAACATTTAATCAGAAATATATGATTGTTCCTCTCTCTCTTTCTTTCTCTCTCTCTCTACATTATTTTTGCAAGTAGATAAAGTTTTCATTGACCTAATCTCTTGCTTGATAAAAATACCAAAAAGTTAAGAAAAGATAAAAATGACAAAAAAGAAATAAAAGCGAAACACGGATTTCTTAAAACCAAATGTTTGCCTCCCCATGTTCGACCCGGGACTCACCTTTCGAGTTTCGGTTATAAATATTATTTGATCAGTGGATTTTCTCGCGAATCGAACTACGATGACGGGTTTCGAAACTCAAACCTTTTCACGATGAATCTCCACTTCATCAATCCACTTTTGGAAATGCTAAATTCATGCAAACCTACAAGGTGGGAACAAACTAATTAGAGTGGAAGGACAAGAAGGTTTAAGGGGAGAGGCACACCATGCCTCCCTTCTCCTAGCTACATTTCATACCTTGTTGTATTGCACTTCTGTCCTACCTTTATTGAGGTTGAATCAAGGGAAAGAAACATGCTTCTTTATAATGACTCGTGAGGGAAATGGAAGGGGTCAAAACTTTCCTCGTCTCACTTAGGATTTACAAGTTGTGCCTTTTTAGTTAGCCCAAAAGGTTAGTAGTTGAAATCATGGAGATTCACGTTCTCTACCACTCTTTTGGTTAAAGAAAAAATTTCTCTTTTCTGTGGAAAAAATAGTGTGGAATTCGTATATTCATTGAGATACATCTAGTTGAAGAGACTCAACCAGATCCTTGAAAAAAGTGGGATTCCCTTTCGGTCTTAAGAATAAGTATGACAATTTGAATCTATACGCTAAGGTTTAGAAGACCCTTATCCTATCCATTAAATGATGGACTCTTTCACACTTGTTTCCTTCTTGAATATTATTATTTTTGATTTGGAATAAATCAGGTTCTATGAGGAAATTTCTTTGGAGAAAAAGAGACTCTCACAATCCTTTATTTGCCTTGATGCAGTAGGGGAAGTTGGCAGTCAAATTCACCTTGAAGTTTCTCTTATTCTACATTGCTTCAAAGTGAATTGAATCCAATCTCAATTGGAAACTATATATAAAAAAATGAATCCAATGGGCTTTGATATCCTCAAATGTGTCTACCCTAAGAGTGAGAGAATGCCTTTTTAAGTCCTGGCTTGGCAGGCACCATTTTGATCCAATATTGGGGCTCTTTGGAATTGAGAAATTTCTTACAGTAATCTCCTTTAGAAGGATCTAAGACTAATGTGTAAAAATCAACACTAAAGTTCCTACTTAGATCCAACATTAGGTCTCTTTGGAACTGAGAACTTTCTTGGGGTAATCTCTTCTTGAAGGACCTGAGAATGACGCATAGAAGACAACACCAAAGCACCTTACTTCCTTCATGGACTTCAAATGACTCATCTTTGGATGGCAACATCTTGCATGGACATGAAGTCACCATTCGTTGTTTATAATTACTTAGAAACTTCTTAACCATCTAATTTCCTTTACAAAATTCCAACAACGAATGAAGTCATGGAAGCAAAGTTCAGCAAAATAGTGGCATAAGTGACACTTTTCTTTCTCTTACATGAGAAGCAGACTTATTGCTCATGCTCGATAGAGATCCAATGTAGTAAACAAGAAATGGGATTGAGAACAAGTGGATACTTTATGTGATCGGTGGATAGCCTTTGATCTATTATGGTTTTGCATAATCAATTATGGATTTGCATGTCATTTGTTAATGAGCTAAACTGGAGTTGAACTTTTGGGTCTAGGGAGATATCCCCTTTAGTAATGAGAGTGTTGATAAAGAGTTATTTTTATATCTTAATTATAGCAATCTTATCCAAGTAACAATGTGGATTTGTTGAATTAAGTAATCACTATTATGCATGAATGCCATTCTATGGAACATTAACACATCTTCTTAAGATGTAGATATATTTATTGAGATATTACTTATAATATAATCACTTCTAGATATGCGGTGAATGGATCAAGCTTTTAGAGTACAGTCTGAATATATCTAATCAATCTTGTGAAAAAAGCTTCTCCAAGTTACGCCAAGAACCAAATTCGATACCTTGTCGAAGCCCAAAAGACTGTGTGCAACCTACTCTTTCTCTCTTGCTTTCTCTCTCTCTCTCTGTCACACACACACATACACACCCACATGAACAATAAGTAGTGGATCCTCACTTGGGGAAGATTTGGTAGAAGGGGTATGAGATAACTTTGATATTGCAAAAGGGGGCATGCTTTGGTGGAAATTAAAAAAGGGGGTTTAAAGTCTTTGGATGATCCAATGACTTTGCCTCTTCTTCCTCCCAATGGCCTTCATATCACAAGATAATGATCGAAAAATTATTGTAACTATCAAATCAGGGAATTACTTATTTTTCATTATATTACTCATGATTTTCTTCAACTTTTTATGTAAATGCACTCTATAATTTGTCAATGTTTTTATATGAAACTTTATTGAACCTAATGTTGATCACTATAAAATTTCAAATTAATGAGTAATTACTTAGTTATTACCCAGCCTTAAAATAGCTTTGTTCTATGATTAAGGTCATTCAATTATATAATGATGTAATATATTTAATTTTTTATTGTATTTAATTTTCATATGTACGATTTGACTTAAATATCCTCAAAATAAGAGTTAGTAGTTTAGAGACCCCTTTTAACTCTTAGAATGACCATCATAAATGATTTTGTTGACACAAAGATAATAAAATTATCATTAACAATATTTATGATACACAATACATATAATCAATCACAATTAAGGTCGTCAATGCAGTTAGACAACACTGGTGATTGTACTAGTTACAATAGTTACCTGTCTAATAATTCCACCACATATCCTGCCTTCTCTTCTTCCTTATTCACTTGTAGACAATCTTTTCCTTAAAGATTCTTCTTGTGTTGCTGTTGTTCTCTACCAAGATCATCTCTATCTACATGAATTGATATGTTAATAGTAATACCTCAACCAAAACATTTTTTCTTTTAGATATGTAACCCACATCATCAGTATTATCATCACGTTCTTCTTGTTCTATCTGGCATTCAACTTTTTGTAATTGTATTTGTCTTATTAGCTAAAATAGGGGTATTGGTTGAAATGGAGGCACTAGCCATATTAGACATATAAGTAGACTCGATCAAGAATATTTTGATAAGTATGGGTCTTCCATTGAACTAGAAAGGAGATCCATGAAATTAGATGATTGAATCTCATTTGAAGAGAGATGTGGCATTTGCACTTGTTGCGAAGACAAAACTCTCCAAAGTAATGGCTAGGGCTTGGAGGTAAAGATGTAGGAGCTTGTGTATATTGTACTATTATAGGTGGCTACTGTGAAGATTCTCTTTGAAAATGTTGTCTTTCGCAATGTTGGAATACATATGATGGAGGCTAGCTATATTGTGTTGGAGTTGGGCCAAATGTACTTATACTGGTGTGCCAATTTGGCTTTGTTGTATTTTAAGTGGTTGATTGCCTTACATTGTCCTCAGCTACAGCATCATTTCCTTTACTAGTGCCTGCATAGATTCGCATATCTTACAAGCTATGCTCAGCCATGTTCCTCTTTAGGTGCTCAAGCATTTCCTCCTCCTTTTCTTTCAGATCTGATTGCAAATGATGTGTATTTAACCATATATTTAGTTTTTTCTTCAATTGTAAACATGATATCACTGCAAAAAAAGTAACCTATACCGACAGGTAAATTTCAACAACATTATAAATATGTTACTATAGATCTTCATAAATTGTCACTAATTCCTTAGAATTCCTGACAAGGCTGACCTTCTTTTCTTTCCTTTTTCTTCTCCTCTTTCACTTTGCTTTTCCTATCAAGGCTCACCTTCTCTACTCCATCCTCATCCACTCCCTTGGGCAGTCCCACCAACTCTATGAGGCCTTCCTCCTCTCCTAGTCTCCCTCCCGCCACTCCCCACTCATCTACAACTCCCACGTCTCTGCCTGTGCCCACATCGAGGACATCGAGAAGGCCCTCACCCTCCTCTCCTGCATGCACTCCGATGGTGACCTTCCTCCCGAAGATCTACGACAATCTTGAGGGTGACTGCATTGAGCTCTACTGCAAACTCCTCAACTATCTCATTGACACTCACCTCGATCGAACCTAGATCTATAAAGTTGATGTCTCATCGCCAATTCTCAGATGCCCTAATTGCCGATCAGGTCCAACCTCTCATTTCTTCTATCCCTCTCTCTATCGTCGCTAATCTCTAGTCATTCATTGCTATATATTGCACTTGAGGTGTATTGATCACGAAGCCCTAACAACCATCAATCCAAAGCACAGGTTCGCTACCCCCTCTTGATCTCTAGTGTTTCTCCTTCCCTTCCATCCTCCATCCATTATCCTGCATGGAGCCAATCTCTAGATCTGGTTTTCTCGATCAAAGTTCTAATCCTAGTGTGGATAGTTCTTGTATTGGGGTTTTGTTAGGAATTCTCTCTTGCTCGATCTTTCAATGGTGTTGTGAATGTCCAATCGAAACCTTTCCTTAGAGGGACCAGCATTGTGGTAGGTCCTCCAGCATTGGTCATAGAAGAGCTCATCAATGTCATTAGGGAGATGGAGCTCGAGTAGGTTGGATAACTCATAGGTGAGGTTGTGGAAGTTGTAGGATACAGGGTTGAACTAGAGGGTGACTATGTGGAATGTGGCCTTCATTATGTTGGTTTGGTAGGGTGACAGCAAGTTGCCCTCGAGGTGTTTGACAAAATGTCAGAGAGAAATGTGGTGTTGTGAAATACAGTGTCAACCTCCTCCCAAGGCCCCTATCCACTGCCCTTGAGTTCAATCCCTTTCTTCCCTCCCTAGTTGTTGTTTGTCATCAATTATTCATTGATTAGGCATGGGATCTATGATTCTATATGTGCAACAAGTAGAAGACTCCTCCCTTTCACTATGTACTCACTCAACTCCCTAGTTGCTGTTTGTCAACCTCCTCCCTTTCACTATGTACTCATTCAACTCCTTGTTCATGGAAGACTCATGTACTTATCCATTGCATAGTGAATAAGTTTAGGCATCGAACCTCAAACCTCCCTAGAATTATTTCCATTCTCTTGGGGATACCTTGTTGATATCATCATCCTTATATCTGGACATTTTCCTTTACTCTATTATTTTACTACTTTAGCAGATTTCTTTGATGGCTTTGACCCTTCATGGGGGGTTTTCTAACATCCATTAGGATTGCTGAGAGAAGCGTAGGCATCCCATTGATGCTACTTATACCCTTGTGTTACAGGTTTGTATGCCTTTATTTTATTGTGCTGATGTGATTCATGTAGCATATTACCTCATAAACCAAATGCTTTCTTTTCCTTTTAATAAACAAATGTTGTATTAGCCTTCTCACTTACATGGCATTTTATATTGGTCCTATAGAAGGCATTTGAAAGTGTATGCTTTGTCCATAATGTAGGAGCTAACATACACATGCTTGTTGTGTTCTCTATGATATTGGAATTCCTGCAAATAACAAGGGTAAATATAGCATTTGATACCTGTATTGGTTGAAGAAAGAGCGGGGTTTCCATGACCAGGTAATATAGATCAAACACCAAGAAATTAGTTTCTTTGGCAGCATTTTGGATCATCAGGTTGCAACATATTGATGTTTTTAGGGGTTGTATGGTCTTTGTTAAAAGCATTTGGTACCTGCGAGAAAATTTTCAGAGATCTAAGATATTTTGACTCTTGTTCATAACTTTGGGATGGTGTGTGCTTAATATTTTTTAGATTTAGAAATTTTAATATTCAGTGATCTTGTGTAAAAGAGAGAGGTAAAAATTTAGTAATTTCTTGCCTTGACTCTTCAAAGTTGAATTGGAAAATTTATTGCTTTTAGCCCTTAAGAAGTTGAAGTCAATTAACTCTTTTACTTCAGCTGCCATGATTTCGTAGCTGCAACAGGAGGTTGATCCTGTTGATTTTGAAACTGATGGATTAATTCCATCATAATTGTTTTCTCAAAAAAATGTCACTACAAAATATCTTTCCATTATGTGGACCCAATCTATGCTAATTTGGTCATCTTCGTCATCTCTCATCAGATCCACATCACTGGCAATAAAAATGATTTAATTCATCAAATATTTACATAATCAAAAATTGTCTCCATTTTTTCTTTATCCTTTAGTCATAGTACCAAGTGATCCCTTATCACCCAAGCTTGAGACTGTAGCGTTTGTCTGGGAAATGGTGCTAGATTTATTTCTCCTTTAAGCTTTCTGAAGATTTGATCTCTTAATGGACCTACAGGTTGAGAAAAAATTCAATTGGATATGTGAATTGTCTTCAGGCATGGAGTAGCTACAATCACAATGTTTGACATGGTGAGCTACATGCTACAGTTGTGTTATAAGAAGTGAATCTCGTAGACAATAAATTAATGCATGTGTCATTAGTATATTTTATAGGACATTTGTTAATGAATATTGATTAGTGCCAACAGGAGTTTTTTTAGATGCAATTGGGAATGGGGAGAAAGATGGCTTAGTGGAGAGGGTTTGACAAAAAACATTTTCTACATCTTGGGTTAAGTTGAGAAATAAATGGGATATTCATTTACTAGCAGGCTAGAAGCAATTTTTTGAAACATGCAGTTCAAAGGGGACCATTTTGTTCAAATAACATCTTACTCTTTCTAAACTACTTATGTTGAGATTCTATCAAAAGAAAGGAGTACTTATTCAATAATACCTTGACAAAATCACCCTAGTCTCTCATTTTCATAGGATACTAAGCATTATCATTAAAGAAGTTGAAGACATCATCTCAAAGAACTCATTTCTTGCCAATTTTAGAGTAAGTGCATTTCCCCTGTTATGTAAAAGTTTGTTGAACCTGTGGAAATTTTGGTAAGTCATATGCCAGGTATACACATTCAAATTCATCTATTTAGAGTTCGAAAGAAAGCTTGATGATCGAATTCATTTCTTCCGTTTTGCAAAAAGATGGCGACTCATCTATACCAATATAAATTATGGTATTAAATTGTGGAATACATCTATTTTTTTATATAAATTGTGGTATGCATGCACCTTTACAGGTTACAAGCATTGATTTTTGGGAAATATCAATTAAACAGGGGAAATTTTGTTTTATTTAAGACAGGTTTCGACCCTACGATTAATTTTAAAGAGTAACTTTCCTATAAAGAGCAAAAACAAAAAGATACATGTATAACAAGCATTACCAATCATGTTACAAATCTTAGAATAGCATGTTTTAGATTGGTGGAATGACTAATCTAATCATGCTAGTTCACATTTCAGAATAGCAACCACCATTTGAGCTAGACCAATCTAATAATGCATGTTTAGATTTCAAAAGTGCAAGTTTTATATTGGTGGAATGAGTAATCTAATCATGAAAGTTCCAATAGGATATATATTTAAATGAAGAAATAAAAGCAATTCAGCTCTTAAGATCTCCTTTCTCTTAGAGTTGGGGTATATTCTGCCATGTGACAACATTCTATTTCGATGTTATTTAATACCACATTTTTGTTTTATATTTTCAACATTCACAATACTATCAAAATGCCATTTGCAACTTCAGGATGAAGTCACAGTTTTAGATGACAGACTGAAAACAACTCAAAAGACTTTGAAAATGGTATGTATACTAAAGCTTTGAAAGTGTCATACTTCCCTGGAGCCACTTGAGATTATTGTTCTTGTCACTCTAGGGACATTTTCAAGGAGACACACTTTTGTGGATTCAATGGCTTAAGCAAAAATAACAAAGCCTTCAATGGTGTCTATTGCGGGTAGGTCCTCATGTTACTTTGGTTTTTGGCTTTGCCGCTTTTCTTGAAAGGATTCTTTTTGCTACTTATCTCCTATCTCATTGATGAATGCAATATGTTCTTTGCACAAGTCAATAGGAGTTGGGATGCAAAGGATGATTCAATTAAGGATTTAGGAAAAGGTAAATGGTCCAAGGATTTAGACTTTGAAAAGGTAAATATCATTTAGCAAGGATAATTAGGTGTGTTGGTACTTATGACATTGGTGGTAAAGTGGCACCTTAATGTGTGGTTATGAATTATTTGGTGCACATCTTCTCTTTTTATTATTTTCATTGATTGGGTGTTTTCCTATTAAAGCAAGGTGAATTTTATTGCAATAATACTTCTATCTATGTGTTTCCATTTTATCTACTGTTGATTTTGATGAATGTAGGTGCATTTTACGTTATTCTACTACAAAAAAATTCCTTAGTGGCATTTAATATTTGCCACTATAAGCTTTTTATTTGTTGCTATATGTAATTTGCGACACTTAAAATAATTGCCGCTAAATTGCTGCCTTCGTTGGTGTCACTAAAAGGTTAGCGGCAATTGTACAATCGCTGCTAAATAAATGGTATTAGTGGCACTTTAATTGCCACAAATAATGTCGCTAATGATCTTCTATAGTGACAATTTATTTGCTACTATTTCGCTACTATTGATTTATATTAGTGGCAATTTAATTGACGCTATTAGTGTCAATATATCCATCATTTAATGGCTTTTTTTTGTCACTAAATTGCCAGTATTTATTTACTTTAGTGACACTTTTTTTATTATTTAATTGCCTCTATTGATATTATTTAGTAACAATTATTTGTGTCTCTAAATCATCACTATTGATTTGCTTTAATGGCACATTCTTATACCACTAAATCGTTACTAATTATTTACTTTAATGGCACTTTCTTTTGCCATTTAATTGCCACTACTTATTCACTTTAATGATGCCTATATATACAACGTAATTTTATTCTTTACAAAGAAATAATTTTTGTAACAAGCACAAAAGATAAGGGCATGAGTACAAAATCCTTTTTATTGACTTTTCAAATCATCAAAGTACATATTTCCCTTTTAAGGGTAATATAAGAGAAAAGAAAAGAAAATTATAGAGAAAATAAAACTACAACGAGGATCCTGAAATATGAAGCACTTCATCAACCCAACTGAAATTATCTAGAAAATCATAAAACTTTGGCATCCATCCCATGTTGCAATGCTTCTTCAAGGCTTCACATCATCCTTATTTGGAAGCCTAAGATGTTCTTTAGCAATGCGAATTCTCCTTGTGAAGACCAACAATTCAAGAAGCCTATCTTGTTATGTCTATTACTTCTCTTCCTTGTGTTGCGATTGGGAGTTGGCCTTTGTCATAGCTGCAGTAAATCTATTGTTAAGACTGTGCCATATATGCAATAACTTCTATCTTTAGTAGCATTCTGTCATTAAATTGATACTACATTATATATGCAAGTGTTATACCTATATAATCTTCACTTTACTCATTGCAAGCTCGATAACCCCTGCGTCGAGGTTATTATGAACAGTCCCCTTGGAAAGGTCCAAGCCCATGCTGTATGGAAAGAGAGATGGTCAACAAATGTGATTGGTTAGACCAGTAGACATGATATTCATCCAAACAAACTGAACAATTATCGGCAACACACCAAGACAAATTTTTAATGATTTCAACGTTAAAAATTCAAGGGGTCAGTTTATGAGTGGTGAACGACAAAGCTTACTCCCAGAAATAAGTTTATTTGAAAACTTGTGATACTACTTTACTGGTCTAATTCAAGCACATGCACATGAATATCTGTTCTGCTTTAACCAACTTAAGTTACATTTAGCATATAGCCAAAATGCAAGCATACCCCACTCATGAATTTTGCTACCACTCAAATTAAAAACATTTTTTTCACTTGTCAACACCAAAGATATGCTTCACTTGGAGAGGTGTTGTTTGTTTGCCCTTGTTTGAGCAGTGTCGTGACAAACTCTCAGTTTTGCAACTAACTTGGTTGCATCTTTGCAACTTTAGCAGAAAGCACCTGTAAAAGTCGAACCAATTTAAATTCAAATGTATATTCAGGAGTTATTACAATTGAAATTACAACATAATAGTTCTATTAACACATTTGGTATGATTAAAAGAGCTTCTGCAAATTCTGCAATTGCTAGTTGCTTGCTAGACCCTAGAGTTGTAGCTAGGTATTCCAAATATACAGAAAGTGTAGCTTCCACAGTCCCACCACCAGCAACAACCTGTCAAAAAGAAACAAATAAATATCATTCACAAAGTGCAATATCTAGGATACTAGATTTCTTTCTTTGGAAGGGTAAGAATATTAGAATATTGAAAAATCTTAAGCCCCATTGAAATGATTGGTTAAACTAATTAGAAGTCCACCTTTTGGATGATCTAATTGCAAATAAATCCATATTTTTGATGATGAGGTCAAATTGTCCATAGTTATAGTTCAAACATTTTCATGTAATCTAATCACAAGCATGGTGAAGGAAAAGACTCATTCAATCACATTCATTACAGCATGTCAGCAACATAAGCATGCCACATTACCCTTCCTTTTTGTATGTGTCTTGATTGCGGTGTATGGTATAAAGAATTCATGAACACTAACCATATAGTTATCTTTGATTTTTTTCCCTTCTAGTAATGTCAACAAAAAACGAGCAAACCCTTTCCGAAAAAAAGAAAAGGCAAATGCTTGCCAAGTTTTCAAAAAAACAAAAAAACTTCCTAGTGCAAAGTCATAAACATCATCTTACAAATAGAGGACATGTCAAAAGTTACCTATGCAAATACAATTTGATTTGCCTATTGAAAAAAAAAAGTAGAAAAAAATAATGCTCAACATTCCAAAAGAGAACACCAACCAAAGCAGGATTCAAACTACCGTATTACATTCCATGGTTCTCTTCACAATGAAGAGGGCATCATGCAGGGAGCATTCCATTTCATCAAGCATATAGTCATTGGCACCTGAGTATCAAGGACACCTGGTATATAGAAAAGCAAAGTCATCCATGTATTATTGTCACAAATCTGTCGAAAAACCTAATACAAACCCCTCAAAATGCATCAATACAAATAATTATATTATGTCAGTGTGCCCCCACCCTAGGCCCCCCAAAAGCAACATGTACCACCCCACAACCATAGCAACTGCTTCCATAGCATCATGATAGACATTGAAGCTTCAAGCTAACTAATGACTGGAACTTGCTAGTTAGGGTGCATGCAGAACAAACCACACTTGTGTTTTTTGTTCCCTTCACCAAAGTCACATCATCACCAACAATACACTCCTTCATGACCTCATTAGCATATCCAAGAAATGATGAGTCAAATGTTTCCTCCCCCTCCATATCAGCAAAGGTAGATACCTGCATAAATTAAGTAATAAACACTAGATCCAACATATGCTCTCCAAATAAAAACATGATAAAATTCTTTTCCCCAAAGGAAAAATGGTAGGATTGCAAGGAGGTAGAATTTTTCTTTTAAAGATAAAAGAAGGCTACATGAGATTGATAGCCCTCTTGCTTCATTAGAAACAAGAACTCATGGTGGATGCATCTAAAGAAAAGATCTCTGATGCATCACAACAAGGAAAATTAAAGGAAATTTTTTTGGAAAAAATAACTGAAGAGTAACATTCCTTGTCTATTTTCAAAGAGCAATAGCATTCAAGTAGTCACAATTTCACTGTATTCAAGTAGCCAAAGTTCCTGATAATCAAATGCTAGCAAAGATAATAAATAAATCCATAGAGCAAACTCAATTAAGTCGTTGATAACTTGCCTCCAAAGCCATGTCATCAATTCCTTTGGTTGTTAATATAACATTTGCTCGCACTTTCAGAAGCTTCTCTATTCTTTCTTTCGTTATATTTGCTTCTCTGCATCAAAAGACAGAAACATTAATTGTTCAAAGCAATAACACATACAATATAGTTGTGATACTAGATGACCACCTATTAAACCATTTCAAAGAGTCATTTCAAGGAAAATGTGTAACAAAAAAAGGTAATTGCAACCTCATTTCATAGATTTATTTTATTGTCTAAGGAAATTTTAGAAAATGGTTGGCATGAGCAGCTCTCCTGATCCATTTGCATTTAACACTTGATGATCTCAAGGCCCATAAAAAATCTTGCTTTCTAAGGTCCTAATCAAACGCAACCCATCAGAGTTTGCCAAGATTTTTATTCCATTGTTACTGTTTGTGATAGTGAGCAATGAGCCTTCTTTGTTGAATTGGAGTCGAGGACTAGCTTGATGTAGAAGTGATAGAAGACCAACATGAATGTTTTCAATCTCAGTTAAGGAAACCACTGTTGTAGCGAGAATGAGGGATTTTAAATATTCATTCATTGTAGTAACGCCTCAATTGCTCAATCAACAAATAAAATTTATTACTCGAATTTAAGTCCGAGGTCGAACATAGGGAGCAAATATGGAATTCACGCACTAATCTCAATAAATAATATAAATGAGCACAATTAATTACTCAAAACTAATATTCAATGTATAACATGAGTATATGAAGGATCTAATGAGGCAAAAAGATATCTAAGGTAAAATAATGGTGATTTGAATCACCAATTATTAGCTTAGATACACATATATTAATTACTTAATGATCTAAATATTTGCACCGTATCAACCACTTTAAATCCATGCAAGAATTAGTGCACAGTGCACTCCATCAGACAACAGAGCTCTAAATCAGACGGCTTAAGTGTCCACTGCTACAGTGCCAAGAGGGCACTGTACTTCTCTTCTTTCTCTTGACTTCTTCTGCCTGTCTTCTTCTTCAGCCTCCTCCTCTCTACCTTTCTTCAGGCCTTCTTCTTCACTTCACACACAGGGGAAAGGGCTTGAATTTTGGCTAAGTGTTAGCCAATGCATAGAAGAACAAAGCCTCCCTTCCCCCGCACTCTCTTTCTCTCTTCCTTCCCTTCTCTTTCTCAATGTCGGGTCATATGCTCGGGTGTCTAGGATTTGCATACCTAGCACCAGGGATGTGTGCGTGAGTGTCACAGCCGAGGTGTGCTCAGGTTTGGCAGGTCGGGTGAGTGAGGATATGGGACCTCACCCCGTGTTAGGAGGTAGTAAGGCACAGAGACAAAATCATAATAAGGCACTTCAGTAGCCCCTGTGTTTCCGAGGTGGGACTAATTGTCTCTCCTTCTCATGTGTGTGCAGCTGGTGATGGTTCGTTCAATTGTAGCAACTACTGGGGTTCATGCCCCCAATCAAGGACCTGGGAGGGTACTCGAGGCTATTCTGCACAGCTTGGGACCAAGATCTGGAGCTATCGTGGTCTCGAACATGAAGAACAAGGTGGTGACGATGGAGGATGGAGAACCCTGAAAATCAAGAACATGGCATCTCGGCTCAATTAAAAGTGTTCAGAAGCTTCACGCTAATGCAGCGAGAGCGGTGGTGGCGGTGGCATGTTGCGAGGGGGGTCGAAGATGGCTAGCGAAGGCAGATTAGTTTGGAGAATAGTGGGTCAGTCGGTGGGTGGTTAGGAGGGGTCATCAACCTAAGTTAGGGCTTCCGTGTTGGTGGATGTGGCAGAGGTGTAGGGCGTGGTGGCAAGGCGGATGGAGGGGTGTAGCGACGGAGATGCCTTGCCAGAGGTTCAGTCGGAGATGGAGAAGATGAGGGTGAACGACGTAGTCGGTGGTCAAAAGGGATAGAAAAGAAGCTAGAAATGAAGTAGAGAGGAAGAGGGACCTAACTAACCCTAGAATTACAGAAGAAAGGGATGGAGCAGCGCCAGCTTTGATTGGCCGACGCCATGGAAGACGAAGGCTTCGATGAGGGTAGGACAGTGAGGATGACGGAGGGAGAGGCGTTGGCTGGTATGGCACATGTGGAGGACGACAAGGAAGGAGAATCCACCACCAGTATTGCGGATGGACGATGAGGGAGGTCAGAGAAGATCGCTGGATGTTGAGGAGCCATTCGGTTGGAGAGGAGGGAGGAATTGAGGGTTTTCCGACCAAATTCGAGTGTAGCGAGGACGGGCAGGCCAAGGGGATCCTTATATAGGCCCCAGGGAGTTGGATTAGCTTGGGAATCAAGCTTTGTGAGCTTGGAAAGCTTGTTGGAGTTGGAAACTCAAATGATACCCGAATCTTTCATGCATTCACATGAGAGTTTGGAAAGGTTATAGAGATTGAAACTTGATCCATTCGAGAGAGAACTTCTCAAGGAATTTTCCTTCTAACTTTGGAAGGGATTCATTTATTAGAGAAGAAGTTATCTTCAATAAAAGTTCACCGAAGAAGGATTCCTCCACGATAATAGTGGAGGAACCTATTTGCAAAGAGTGACGATAAAGATAGGGGCCTGTTTGTAAGGAATTCAAAAGTTAGGAGCATGTGTGTGAGAGAAAAGACTCAGACTGAACCAAATTGCAAACTAGTCAAGATGATCTCAGATTGGATCCAAATTTTGGTACATAGCTAATTTGGACTCAAGGAATTCAATGGTAAAGTTAGATTTTGGTTTTGACCTAGTTTGACTATGTAATTTATGCAAAAACTCAAATTAGGGCAACTGTCTATTTGAGACTCTGTTTTAGGTTAAGACAGGTTCTGATGGTCAAATTGAAGGTGCCAAAACTTAGAGAATATTTTTCTATGATTTTTAGAGGGTTTAGGTAAATTTTATCCAGACCATAACCTTAGTAGATTAAACAGGTCTATTTTTAGGATTTCAGATGTCATTTAATTCTTGAAATGTCCGAAAACCCATTTCTGTCTGCATGGACCTACTTGTTAGACATTTAAGACCATTTGAATTTTAATTAACCCCTGAGAAATCCCGTGATTGTTTTGCAATTGAGATATGCTGTTAAAACTATAGTTTTACCCTTGTTTTATTATCTTTTTCTCAGAATGATTATGCAATGAATTATGGTCCTTTGGCTGTTATGTAGGAGCATTTAATGATGGAATATGACTAGATAAAACTAGATATGACTGATGATGTTATCATCAACCACCTATGATGATTAAACATTATCGGTATTGGTACTGACAAGTAAACCAACATTGGCATTTGCCGTGGTTTATATGTTGCCATTATCCACATCCTAAAACTTAATCTGAAACTCATCACCATCAACTAGAAAGCGATTCTTTGTCGTATCAAATTGGACTACACCCAAAGATTATTTGTAGATGAAAGTTCCTACTAGGAGGGGGTGAGATCAGTGTGACGTAAAAAAATGCGGAATTGAAATATAAATAATCTCACAAATAAGCAATCACACAAGTACACAAGAATTTTTAGGTGGAACCCAAACCGGGTGAAAACCACCACCTAACCCTCTCGAGTTAGGATTTTCCGATCAACCAAGTTGATCAAAATCCACTAAACCGAATCACTTTAAAACGAAGGTGATTTAACCTCAATTACAACCACGCTACTTAGACGAGGGTAGCGTACCTCAACCCCTTCTCTCCATGAGAAGGATTTTGTCTCGCGAAGGAGACGGGAATTCGCAAAGCGAATACCCAATCAAATAACAAAGATAAAATAAACAAGTAATCCTATAGAGCCAACAAAGTAATTATGAACCTAGCTTCTATAGGAATTAGGAAACTCCCCTTTGCAAGGAGTGCGTCGAGTTGATGACGCGGTGCGTGAGCCACGCGACGGCGCAACTTCGCTCTCGTGAACTACGGCGGGAGACTGGTTGCGCGAAGCTTGATGCTCTCAAGAGAATGGAACGTGAGTTTGGAGAGCAAGAGCTAGCTAGGACACAAGAGAGTGGAAAGTGTATTACAAAGTGTTTCTTGTGTATCTTGTTGTCTCTAGTGTGTGTTAGTGTTTTTTTGTGTTGCAAAGGTTCCCCTCTATTTATAGAGGCCTTAGGAAGGCTTAGGAAAGGTTCCATAGCCGTTGGGTGGAAAGCCCAAGAGAATCAGCCCGAAATCAGGAACAATCATTGCACTGACAGGCTTATCAGACGTCTAATTCTGGCATTAGAGTCTGGAAGTTCACTTTAAGACGTCTGATTCCAAGGTCAGACGTCTGATTTTGGGCGGGTCTCTTCCTGACTTGGATCAGATCTAAATAGGGTTTTTGTGCAAGTCCATCAGACGACATATAGGATGTCTGACACTATGTTTGGACGTCTGAAAACCTACTTTTTCTGTGGGAATGGATTTCAAAACGTTGCAACGGCTAGAAAATCTCTGAGAAGAGATTTTGGGTCAGCCGAGGCAAAACGGTCAATTATCAGACGTCTGGACAGTCCTATGGACGTCTGATAAGGCTCTAACGGTCATATCCTTGTGTATTTGCTAAGCCAGCCAACGGTCCACTAATTGGACGTCTGGCAAAGTCATCAGACGTCTCCTAAGACGTCTGGTCTAAGGTCTGGACGTCTGATTTCATCAGACAGAACTAACTATGTCCAGCCTAACAGTTATCAGGCATCTGAAACAACAGTCAGACGTCTTAAAATACTTTATCAGACGTCTGATTTTGGAATTAGACGTCTGGAAACTCAGTTTGAACCCTATATTGGTTTTCTAAGTATTTTACAGAAAACCTAAGTATCCTAGGGTTGTGCAGGTGTTCCTAGGACTACTGTTAGGATACTTTGAGGCTCTTTAACATGAATTATCTAAGGAAATAAAGAGCAACAAAAGAAACGAAAAATACAACAAGTACAAAAGAAGGAAATCTATCATATTCTTCATTTCCTTCCATCTTTAATATATCGCTCCTCGCGAATCTCTTCTGTTCTCCATCAAGCTCCTCCAATCCATCCTGGATGCGAGCTCGAACTCCGTCTAAACACGTCTACATTTGCAATTGACCTGAAATCTAAGACTTCAAGTGCAAATGTTAAATAACACGTATTTTGTTATTATAAAAACAAATGATCGTGGTGCTCTAGCACCAACAGTAGAAACCAGAATAGGTCCTCCTTATGGCCCCTTCTATCTCATTCCATTCAACGAGATAGAAGTCACCTTCTTTGCTTGTTCCACACAACAATAATCTACATGTAGCAATAACGAAATAAAAGACATCTTACATAGGTTTTGTTACTACCCGATTCCCGAATCCTTACAGAGCCCGAGATCGGCTCACCTCGACTAATCCCAAGACCAAGTCGTCCAACAAGAAATAATTAAAAAGTAGGAAAATAAACCACATTCACATATACAATATAACTAAGCAGTAAAAACATACAAGCAGTAAAGGAAAGTAAAAGCTGCTATTCCAGTAATACCACCACAACATAGGAACAATGGAAATGAAAGCAAAAGTAACAAGAATAGTAGCTAAAAGTCTGAAACTCAGTACAACAGTAAAGAGGGTACAACAAAGAGTGTAGAAAACTACGGTTGGGCTTGACTGGGTCCAGCACCCTTCGCAGTCGGAAACTCGGGCTGCTCAACTCATTGACCTGAATAGTGTTATGAAAAAGATGGAGTCAGCGAATGTTGAGTAGAGTGGTAACCATACTATTTAAAGCAGTAAAAGTAATAGGTTTAATTATCTTTTCTAGTTGTTTTATTTTACAGGTAATTTTGTTTCACCCATTATCGTCAACTTTTAGATTTTTCTTGATCTTGCATGTTCCTCGTGGGAACGATCTTGATTGCAATCTTTTCTGAAGAGTAGAAGGTACATGTGGTGCTCTCCTGGCCAGGACTCCCCCATGGTAGTCCTACACCCAGTTAACCACCCCGAGGTCATTGTTAGTCGTAGCGGTGACTACGGCACGTGTGATAAGCGCATGGGTAGCTACCCTACACTGACACACGGTCAGTCGTTTCCGCTAGTGGGTACACTCAATGTACAGCACAGAACAGTACAGGGCCTAGCCCTCTCAGAAACAGGGGTCTAGCCCCTCAAAACCAATAGGGGTCTCGCCCCTCCACAGTTTGCACACTCTCGTCTGACTGCCCCGGTTTGCTTAGAGGGCCTAACAAGTCGGTGTAGGGTGGCTAGCTGAACCTCGGGTCCTGTGGGGTGGCTAGCTCCCTCCCTACACTAGTAGCTCACCTCGGTACCGTGTACACGAAGGCCAACAGAAGAAGGTGTAGAGTGGCCAATCCTAACCTCGGGTCCCAACCCAAGGGCGGTTAGCTCCGCTCTACACAAAAGGGGACAGTCGCTCTCCTTGGTACCATGTACTCATGGGCCAGCACACTTCCCGTCCACATTCTAGATTTTCCACCTAGCCACAGGAGCTCTACTCCTAACTCCCCATAGGGTTCATGCTCATGTTCACCACATTATTCCTATCCAGGTTCCATCATTCACAATTCAATTCTCATTTATATGCAGGTAGCTCATATTTTCATAATTTAATACATGCAACTAATGATTTCACAGGTAACCGTTCAGTTATCTCAGACAACTCATATTCTAACAGGCAGCTCATACTTATTTACAGGCAATGGCTAACAATTTAACTTATTCATATATACAATTACATTCATGCAGAGCAATTGGTTCAATCATTTCTCTATCCTAAGGTTTATGCCACATCCTAGGTTTTCAGTTGGCTAATTTCACAGATACATTCTTATTTAATAAAATTAACAGGGGTATACCACTCTACTAGATAATCTGAGAGTACTGGGGGCTTGAACCGCAGACCCAGGCATCTCTGCGAGCTCCAGACACACAGCAGGTCGAAGTCCTATACCAAGGAATACATCACAAAGGAAGGTTCAGAACAGTGTATAAAGGTTTCTAGTACATAGAGAAACTCAAAAGGAAACTGCAGATACTTTGTTTGCGTAAAATGGATCTCGATCAGACCCCAAACGAGTAAAAAATGTGTTTACAGACCAAAATCATATGTCTGGAAACAAGTCCAGACGTCTTAAAAGTTAAAAAATCTCACCTCAAGTTCCTGCAGTGCCCTCAGACATCCAGGACTCCCCTGCGACCGTCTAAAAGTAGTTTCAGACATTTAACCAGTCCTCTGGTCATTTGGAAGCACCTCCAGTCGTTTGGTGAGCTGATCAGATGTCTGAAAGTGCATGGAAGGGCGTTCTGCGCACATTCCCAAGGCTGCTCCTACATGTGATAGAGCAACCACCTAAAATCAGGCTGACATATCTTCTGCAGTGCGGCCTGCATGGCCGTAACCGTGGAAAGAATGTACCTTTGCGATACTGGTGCTTTCAGACGTCTGGTGTTGGATCCAGACGTCTAGATGCTCAGCCAGTCGTCCGGAATGCACTCCAGACGTCTGATATTGGAAAACTTCTAGTATTAGACCGCGCTCCCAGTGCTCCTCGCCACACTCCGCCGCATTTCCCCTCGCTCCACCGCAGCTCTAGCTGCTACAGGTGGTCGAGGACGATGCTTTGGACTCCCTCCTCCTTCCGCACGTGCCGCAGTGGCCGTGTGAGCTCCGACGAGCTTCCACGAAGCTCTCGACCTCGGCCTCCTTTCACGCACTCTCCTCCTCACTCTCACGCGCTCCCTCACTCACCTCCTCCCGTCGCTCCGCCGCGCTCTGAAGGTGGGGTGTAGTGGTAGTGGTGGAGTGGAGAGGAGAGGAAGGGAGGGTGGCCTTTTATAAAGGCCGAGGGTTAGGGTTTTGCAGGGGAAGGAAGGAGGAAAGAGAGAGAGAAGGATAGTTCTGCGCGCCGCCCGCGTGCAGAACGCAAAATGCGTACAAATTTTTAATTTCCAGATGTCTGGGAAAGGGACCAGACGTTTGGATAGGCGTTTGACTGATACTCCAGACGTCTTAAAAGGCTAAAAGTGGGACGAGTCTTTACAGGTTTCTAGGCTAAGTATAACCTGAAATAGAACATTAGTGAGTAATGAAATGAGCCAAAAATTTTGTTATATTTCACCTAGTTCCATCAGCACTGTAAGCCATAGTGGTATAGCAATGTCCAGGAGCATCATAGTCTACCCTTGATCCCAATCTATCATAAAGCCATTCTTTTATCTTGCCATTTATAGCAGTCGAGAAAATGAACCACAAGCACAATAATTTTCCTAGTTCCTATGTGTGTGACAAAGCACTTCTTAGCATAACATTGTTAGCATGTATGTACATAAGTGTACACTTGTGTGTGCATGCCATCAAGCAAAATGATTTTTGCAAAATTGTGCCCCATACAAGAAAATAAAAAGTGAGGAAGCGGTTAAATCAGATAATGTTGAAACTTTCGCCTTCTTTCTTTCTTTCTACATTTGCTTTTGCACTGACACTAGAGTAGATAATCATGTATACTGCCATCATATGGGATAGCTTCTAAATGGTTCTGTAGATACAAAGACAAAGCAAAACCTCATTCCAATCAGCATTGGGCCAACCATTCATTAACATGATTAGTAGAGGCTCAGTTAATGTACTTTAGCCACTTGTTTGGTCCCTAGCTAATCATGTTAATGGACATAACTCATTTGACTACTTTGATGCTAATCATGTCAGGGCACTTGTTTCGTCACTGGCTCATCATGTTAATGCACTTATTTGGTCACTTGCTTTAGTCACTTACTAAAGATGTTAGTGCATTTTTCCACTTAATGCCAATCATGTTAATGCACTTAAATGGACTTGTTTGCTCTAATGGTAGTAACAGGATTTAGATCTAACCCTTGCAAGCTTTGTTTACTTGCCAACCAAGCATTAACATATTAGCAATTTAGCATCACCACAGTTGATAATAATGGAGACAGCGTAGCACATTTAAATTGGATGCAATAATTGAAAACCTTGGTTCAGTTTCCAACATGCATAGACATAAATATCATGTGTGTCCCTATTTTCATGGCCTTATTTTAGTGGTGCTTATTTGCTTCCATAATGTGATATCATATTTGTGCTCTCTATACTTGCTGTGAGATATATATGAAGAAAGAGCAATACCATGTGATAAATTATTATTTAGAGATGCTATATTAAGGCTTCAGCTCACTTATGTGTAGCAGCAAGTGGTGCATAATGTGACATTGCAGTCAACTTCAAATAATAATCAAAGAAGTTTGATTAGCCTAATGCTGCTATAGCTGATTGTGGTTCATGTATTATGACTTTGAACATAATAAATTAACATTTGAGGTTATAATTTTGTGTGCCAACTTGAGAAAGTAGGCATTTTAAGTTGTGTTAATTTCTATATGCAAATGGTTTCTACCATGCTACATTCATTTAGAGGACAATGACTTCCCCTGTGGAGCTCCTCAAATTCCTGTGGACCATTAACATTTGGGGATAATTTTGTGTGCCAACTTGACAATTCGATTTTTTTAGTTTTGTTAGTTTTTATATGTACGTGGTTTCTTCCATGCTACATTCATTTGTAGGTTACTGACTTCCCCTGTGGAGCTCATCAAATGCTTGAAGACCATTAAAGAGCATGCCTTTAAGGCTTCCTCTTATCCTATTGTAATAACTTTGGAGGACCACCTTACCCCAAATCTACAAGCTAAAGCGGCCAAGGTGATTTTCATTTTCCTGGGGAGTCATGATGTCATGTCTTTTGATCCAATGGTTGTTTAAAGATAATGTGCCTTCTGTAGATGGTAACAGAGACTTTTGGTGACATGGTTTATTACCCGAAATCCAATAAATTAGAAGAATTTCCATCTCCTGAATCTTTGAAGAATCAGATTATAATATTAACAAAGCCTCCAAAATGGTGATAAGAAAGGAAAGGATTTGCTTGATGTGGAGGCATGGGGTAAGGAGGTCCCTGATCTTAAAGATGAGCTTTCCTCAAATGATAAGGTGGCTTCAGAAGTTGCAATGTCAATGATAATACTTCTTAGATCCCAGATGGATTAGGTCACTAAATGGTAGTTGGTTATTTCTCTGCAGGATGATAGTGATCAAAGTAATGAGATGATGAAGATTCTGATAATGATTTTTTACCTTCATTTTGGACTTGGATTTTCGAAGCCCCAACTTCTTTCTTACCTTCTTTTTACTATCAGATAGTTTTGAGGAAGGTTCTTCATTTCCTTGCAAATTACTACCATAGATTTCTCCAATGGTATTTTTTTTCTTTCATTTCAGATCTTGACTTCTGAAACATCAACTTTTGCATATCATCCAAGGCAAACTCAACTATGGGATTATGTTTATGACCAAATGTCTTTGCAGGAGCACATAACATCATTAGAAAAATAGCAAGTACCATGTTTCTCTTCCAACAACCAAATCTTCGGAACCCATAAACATAATATACCATGATTGTTATTCAAGAGTCTTAACACAACATGTGAATGTTGATGTTCTTGAAATTCAATAAAAGTCACACCACGTGTGAGTTTCACCACTTGGATTTTTATATAAGAGGCTATTCATTTTTTATTAGGAAAATGTTGGGATATTTCTTTTGACAAATCATAAAATGTTAAAAATGCATTAATTTCTCAAAGTACAACCTTCTCCCAACCTCCAAGGCACTTTTGGCACTAAGAATCTTGGTTTTGTACTAGTTCGAAAGAAATTCCTAAAGGAGGGTACCTTTTTTTAATTGATACCAAAGGATGGTTTTCACTTGAGGCATCACAGAGGAAGTATCTCTTTTGACACATTTAAGAAGGAAATAAAAAACATAGTGGTAAACCTTTAGTTCGACCAATAGATGCTAATGACCAATTTTGTTAAAGGATGCTAATTTAGATCATTCTAAGCAACATACAAGGGAATGTTGTACAACAAAATAGATACAGGTTTCTCTAATTTTGTGGTATTTTCAACACTAATTAAGCAAAAGTTATATCTAGTTCTAGACCTTGTTTCACATCTTAACTATCATTCATGCCGTATGTGACATCATCTTTGATCTTTCTATGTAAATGCTTATACGTGGTTTCTTTCATATGGATGCATTGAAGCGTTAGTCTGTCTAAAATACAGGAAATTGTATGTTTTTGGCTTATGTTCATTTATTCGTTGATTGATGGACATTGGACACATGATGTATGCTTTTCAGGTTCTTATTTCCTCCAAGTGGTTAACATATGTAATTAAATGCCACTTTGTTGTATAGAGCTCTATCCCTTTATAGGAGGATGCAGAATGCAGCTGGGCCCCAATAGATGTTAGATAATCAAATTTCAAGCTTCCTATAGATCCTTTTGTGCCCATAGTCATGATTGACCGTGGAACTTGATTGGCATCATTTAGGGGTTTCCTACAGGTAAGTCTCTCTTTTGTCAATGCACTATGTTTTCTTGAAAGGGGGAGCTATAGCTTGAGTGTGTTCTAAATATGCCTGTATTTTTTATGATAGTGTTGATGGGATCATGGACAACATTAATGAGTAGATAGCGAAAACAAGGGGCCAAGATGCCAATGGGTGCACACTAGAGAATTGAGAAGAAGAGCAGCTAGTGGAACTCTTTATTAGTCGAGTTTGGTGAATGTTCTCATGTCTTCGCCTCAAGTTGTATCAAGTAGTCAAGATGAACTAAATTAGCTCGAATCAAGTAGCCAAGTTGGTTAGTTGAAGATGAATAGTTTAAATTTTTCTTGTAAAGAGGAAAAAAATAAGAGTTGAGTGCTCTTTTGTATTATGATGTATTTCATTCATTGTTCTTCTTTGTAATTTTTTCACAATATTGTAACAAGTACTTAGTATTTGAATTTCAATAAAAATGGTGTCTTATGTCAAAGATCATTTTCGTCAAGTTATTCATGTTATATGTATTACATTGATATTTTATCTTAATAACTTACATTTATAATTACATCATCCTCAAAAGATTATTAGGGACAATCCATCTGTAAAAAATTTTATGTCACACCATTAGCTTTTTCGTGTCCAATCTATTGTGACTAATTTCTATCTCTAAGTTGTGAGGACAGAAAATCCATCCTCAAAAGATTTTGTGACCCTCATTTGGGGGAAGGATTTTTGGGGATGGATTTTCCATCACCTGCCTTAAATTCTGTCTCCATAGCTGTCTTTCGTCTCTATAAGTCGTCACTACAAGTATATTTTGTTGTAGTGCTTACATCCTCCCAAATGATTATAAAATAGAACACAAAAGCATTTGCAAGTAAAAAGGACGCTTCAGGGTACTAGTTATAAGAAGAGTGCTATTCTTTTTTTTAAGAGAAGAAGGGTGCTATGATACAACCAAACCACTCATGCTTCTTGTTGATCACATCCGAAGGACCTTCTAATCCAAAGAAGGTGAATTATTATTTAAAATTAAAGTAGACTGGCTCTATGAAACTCAAATGAGCAGAACCCTTTTCTTGATCCAAGAGTAAATAATTATAATAAAAAGTAGTGACAAAGATGTGGCATTTAAATATGCCCAACCATGTGCTTAGAAACTAATTGATTATTTCAAGATGGTAAGGCTATCATTTTTTGTGGATATTGCTGTCTAGATTCATGTTGTCTTGGGGCATGTTGACATTACTTCATAACCCCTTCCTATAATAAGGTAACCTATGTGTGCACTTACTGATGATTCATTTGCAGTTAAAGCACATGCCTTCTTCCTAAGACTCCTCAACAAGCTGTGAAGTGACGGCCATGCAGGAAATTGGCTTGGGTGAACCCCAAGGGAGATGACCGAATTAATCCACTATGGAGGAACACAAATAAGATATGAAGATTTCTTAAAATTGCAATATTAGGCATGTTCCAAAGAAGCTGAATGTTATGCAACTAAAAATTATAGATACATCACTCACGAAAGGATGGGTGTGATTCCAGAAAAAATAGGAATCAAAGAAATATTTTTCAAAGGGGCATTTTATGATACAAAATACTTCACAGAAGATGCAGGAAGGGAATCTACATCTAACACAATTAATAGACTATCACAAGGGGAAGGTGGCTTCCTTTCGGATGAAATTGCAGTCTAGCAAGAAGGGATAACAGGATGAAGTGCTCATTGGTTAGTCGTCATCTAAAAAATCTTTGTGAGCTAAATAGGAAAAAAGGAATTATACAGAGCAAGATCCAAAACATTTCTTCCACCAATAGTGTCGAAATAATGACGCATCACAACTACTACATAATGCTTGGTCATGATAAAGTGTGTTGGTTTTCCTCTTAAAAACTAAAGCAAATAGTTAGAAAGCTTTCTTACATCATTGTTTCAATCATAAATACCCAGAAATTGAACATTAAATTGAAAGTACAGGGATGTAGGGCCAAAAGGGTTGGGATCACTCTCCACTTTCTTCATATTTAATAACAATGACATTGGATTGAGAGTACCTAAATGTGGGTTTCCTTATTATGGTCACTCCCTCATCCAGAATTACTCTTTACTAGACAAGCCAACATTGGATATATTAACTCCATAGGGTTGATATGAAAAAACATCTATTTGTCATCATTACTCAATTTATTCCATTCAAATTTAACTAACATATGTTTTCTCAAGAGGCACACTCAATAAAAAAAGATTAGAGAGATTATTTCAGCTGCCTTTTTTAGCATTCTAATTTACCTGAATAGTTTTCTATAACCTCACAATTAGAGACAATTTTAGTTCTAAGAGCTAACAACGCATTGGAAAAACCAAAGCAAAAAAAGAGATGACACTATCAACAAGAAAAGGTACTAAAAGTGCATAAAGTTTGGCAATTTAAATTTGATATGACAATCTCTCATTCGTGGGATCAGCACCACGGATTCTCTGCACTTTTATCCATAACAGCTAACCAGTCAACAAGCACCTCAGTAAAAGATGTAGATATCCAACGCTAAAGGCATCCAAATCAATGTACCCTACATCTGTCATTATTTTTTAACTAAAATTCCAGCACTACCATACTTCCATGGTGCATTCACATCAGGGGTGATATCTTACCTTCTATTGCAGCAGGTATTGATGTGGCCAATGTCGACGGCGATTGGGTAGAGGAGTGAAGTGCAGGGTTAAGGGTGGAGGAGCGGACAGCTGAGGAGGCTATCGAGCCACCGGCCTGTGACCGAGAGAGAGTGGCAGAGGGTGGAGGAGTAGACGACAGAAGATCGAGAGAGACAGAGTGGTGGTGCTACGATTAAGAGAGCAACGATCGATCGAGGGTGGAGAGGAGATGATTGAGAGGGGCTACGACTGCAACTGAGTGAGCGGTGATCAATCAAGAGATGAGCGGTGATCGATGGAGGTGTTGTGACCGCGATTGAGATTGAGAGAGCAGAGATGCTTTTGAGATAGTGGCGACGATCGAGAGGGAAGGGATTGCGACAAGAGATTAAAGCACTGTTACGAAGGGGAGCTGTCGAGGGGGAGTTTGAGAGGGAACTGTTGAAGGGAACCAGAGATTGAGAGGGGGGTGCATGATCTTTTCGAGGGGGCACACGATCTCTTTAAGGGGAGCAGAGGAGGGTTGATTAGGGCACGAGAGTGAAATTTTGTGCGTGGAGTTTGCGATGGGGTAGGGTTGGGTGGGTGTGCATGAAATTTTCTAAGGGGAGCGATGGGTCTTAATTAATTTAAGATGATTTAACTTATTTATCTCAAATTAGTATTTTTAAATAGTCAATGTGTTGTAGTGGGATGTTATGTCAATTCCATAATAGGAATTGATAACTCATCTAAAAGATTCGAAGGAATAAAAATAATGTCGTAGTATCTTATCGAAAGGAAATAATCTCTTAGGTTTGCTACAAAATTGTGTTTATGTTGTTATGATGGTATTAAAATTTTAATTATTAGTTGATTAAAAATTTTTAGTAGCTCATAATTTTTTACCTCTAAATTAAGTTTATAAATTATAATGAAAACATGTTATATACATATAGTCGTACATATATTTGCCATTAATATCAATTGTTAGTTATCAAAAAACATATATTTTTCTTTTCACTAAGTTACTTTATGTTATTAAAAAAAATGTTGAAGATAAAGTACTGGCCTCATTTCATCTACACCAATTTTTCGATTAGAAAAAATATTATAGTGACAAAAGTAAAAATTACCATTAAATCAAAGACTATAGTGGCAAATATATTTGTCACTAAAGCTAATTGTCATTTTACAAAAAATAGTGTTGTGACATAAGTAACAATTACCACTAAATCAAAGACTATAGTGGCAAATATATTTTCCACTAATGCTAATTTGCATTTGACAAAAATATTATAGTGGCATAAATAATGATTACCACTAAATCAAAGTCAATAGGGTGAAATATATTTGTCATTAATACTAACTGTCACTTGACAAAATGTTATAATGGAAAATACAAAAAATTTTCCACTAAATCAAAGGAATTAGTGGCAAATGCATTATATGCCACTAAAGACCATTATTTTTGTAGTGTTCAAAACATGTAAATAAATTCCTTTCATGTGATTTTAGGTTGCACTGTTTACATGTTTGTCTTTGAGTGAATTTTATTTCCAATAGTACTTCCATTTGTAGAAATTACAGAATTTGGCACTTCCTAGTAGTATTATAACAAATATTTTACATAAGGGCTTGTATTTAAATGATGAGAAGCCTACAAGAATGTGGAATTTTCAAAATGATGGAAGAATTACTGTAAAAATTTCTTGGTCTGCTATCAGAAAAAAGAATGGTTTTCTAAAATGGTGCAGAGGTGTTTGGGATGTTGCTATTCCTTAAAAAATTTCTATTTTTCTATGGAGATTATGCTTACACAAAATGCCCTTTGATTACGATCTTCAAAAGATGAATTTCTCTTTAGCTTCTAAATGCAATTGTTGTGTTTCTTCTCATATTGAACATGAGCAACATCTGTTTGTTGATGGTGAATTGGCAAATTGTTTATGGAATTGATTTTTGTTTGTTCCTCACTTAGGTGAGAAAGAAAAGATAATTTCCCATCAATACAAGGAAGCTAATTGTATTGCAGATTTTACGGCAAATGAAGCCATTAGAAAAAGGAAGAAATATTTTTTACTCTAAACTTTGTGATATGCCTAGGGAGGCTATTGGTTTCTACAATTTGGATAGATTGAATCTGCCCTATTTCATGCTGCACTGATTGTTCTGGTTGACTCTCTTCTTCTCTGTTAGAAGGATGGATAATCTGTGTAGGAGGGGCTTTGTTGAATAGACTTCTATTTAGTGTTTGGATATTTCACTCATGGTGGTTTGGGCACGTGGATAAGTTTTCTTGCTATCTTTGGAAGTGTATATACTTTTGTGAGGCTACTTCTTTTTATGAGGATTGATGTATGGGTTAGGCCCTTGGTGAGAGACCTGGGAAGTGCACACACCATATATTGGTGTGCGCACAAAAGATATGTCCTCCTTTTGTTTGTCTAATCTTGTTAATTTGGATTCAACTTTATCTATTATATTTGAAGATTCCTTTAGTTCCTTCTGATTGGAAATGCAGCTACTATTATCCTTCAAATTATTGCATAGGAAAACAGGGGATGCTGCTGTGTTGTAAGAGCGAACTTGAAGTACAAGATGCATGGTTTTTGTTTCATCGAGTGCTTCAACTATGTGGACAGAAGATGGTCTATTCATATTCCATATTACGTTAGTGTTCAAAAGCAAGATGGAAGTTTCTTGATAGCTACTAGGAAGATTAGGAGAGAAAGGACTACTTTCTGGTGGAGGCCAAAGTGTCAAAATTCATGAGGATGCTAATAATGGATAGGAGGCAGGTACTTTGCTATTTAGGGTTATTTCATCTCATGGTGGTTTGGCATTTGAATTAGTTTTCTTGCTATCTTTGGAAATGCATATACCATTGTGAAGCTGATTCTTTTTATGAGGACTAATATGGTGTGTGCACAAAAGATAAGTCCTATCCATTTGTCTTATTTTTTAACTTGGGTTCTATCTCTTTTATTTGTAAAGATCCTTCATTTCCTTGAATGGAATTGCAGTTGTTGGTCTTGATTTTGTTGCAGGAAGATGACTTCTATTTATTGAAGGGTTACTCCTTGTTCATCTTATGATGGTTTGGGCTTAAGTCTGATAAGTTCCTTGGCGAGCCAGCTTTGGAAGTGCACACACCTTTATGGTGTGTGCACAATAGTGATTTATTCCTAATTGGTGCTTTTGCTTTGGACTTGGTTTATTTGTGGCAAGGGAGAATGAAGGGTTTTCCAGATCCTTTTTACAATTGTGTTATGGTGGAATTTTGTTGGCTGATATCTGGATATGACCTTTGTTGGTTGGAGAAACTGCTTCTTTTATGAGGACTGATGTCTGGGCTATGTCCTTGGTGAGAGATTTTGGAGGTGCACACACCATATGTTGGTGTGTGCACAAAAGATAAGTCCTCCTTTTATCTAATTTGGATTCTAAGCTTTATCTATTATATTTGAAGATTCCCTTAGTTCTTTCATGTTTGGAAGTGTAGCTACTGTCATCTTTAGAATTATGCATCAGAAATTCGCTTGGTTAAATAGTGAATGCTATTGTGTCGCTAAGAGTTGCTGGAGTCCTTTTCATATTATGGACTGAATCGAGATTTGAAGCTGAAGAAATTGCTTCGACAAAATTCCCAGTAGCTATATTCTACATCTCATGCCATATGTTGGTGTCTTCTTGTTTGGGTTATATTTGTATTCTCATGACTCATGCTCTCTGTTTTTCTAGATATTACCCCTAGATGGGTTTTTATTGTAATTTTGTGGGGCATTAATAAAATTGGGGGTTGCCTAGGCTCCTATGTTTCAGGCTTGTTAAAAAAAAAATAGTACTTCCATTTATTCATTACCATTTTATCTGCTATTTATTTTGATGAATATAGGTGCATTTTATTTTATTTTGAACATATAAATAGATTAATTTCCTGTAGTTTTAAGTTGCACTATTTACATGCTTGTTTTTGATCAAGCTTTCTGGACTCTATCCTAGTATTAATGTTTCTGGTGGTGTTGTTATAGGTACAGTGCATCACTTTCCATTTTTTTTTTAAAAGCTTCCCATTGTTGCTATGTTGGTTGTTACTTATACCTTTTTTTGTACCATTTTCAAAATTGTGTTTCCATTGATTAAGTTACACAGTTTGAGAATATTATTTTACTTTTTATGTAGGTGGAAATCAAGAGAACCATACCTAAAGGTTTTGTCCAGGCCAAGGATGTGAAAACCAAGAAGATATTTGTCGGTGGAATTCCTACTACTGTGATTGAAGGTACTTATTTTGCTTGATTAGTCATGCTTTTTTTAGCCTACAATCCTAAAACTAATGAGTTTTTATCTATTTTTGTTTATTGTTTGTATGCTACTAACCAGATGAGTTCAAGGATTTCTTTTCCAAGTATGTCAAGGTGGTTGAGCATGAGATTATTCGTGACCATCAAACAAATAGAACTTGGGGATTTGGTTTTATTGTCTTTCAGAATGAAGAAATGGTAGATAATATATTATCGAAAGGAAATATGATTGACCTTAAGTTGAATTTCCTTCAATGCCACCTTGACATCCAATGTAAAATAGAAACTCTATTTTCTATACTTCTCATTAACTTCATCTCAAATATTTTGGGTTACATGCCAAAGAAGCATCCAGAGCTATACTCTCCTTTTCTTCATCAGGGCATTTTATATTATGATTATTATGGCTATTTGGATCCTGTCCCTAGTTATTAGTTAGTTTTTTGATTTCAGGATTAGGTTAATTTTCTTGCTTTGTTGAAGGTGGAGATCAAGAATGTTGAACCAAAGAAAGCCTCAAACCTCCCCCATCTGCTTATGGTAGTAATTATAAGGGTCGTTCATTTAAGGACGGTCCAGATGATTTTGGAGACTCGTATAGCAATTGTGGCAGTGGTGGGTTTGGCCCACCTTGTAGGGGTGCTAGTTTTGGATTTAGGCTTGGAGGCTATGGTTTTTATGGTGGTGGAGCTGGTGAATTTGGTGGTGGCTATGGTGACTTTGGTGGCAGTAGCTTAGGAGGTTATTGGAGTAAGTACTCTAGTCGTCTTGGCTCTTACAGTGGTGGATATGGAGCAGGTTTAGGTAATTACGGAAGGGATGAAGGCTTTGGTGGTTATGGTTATTCTAGCTATGGCGGAGGCTATGATTCTAGTCCAAGTGCTGGTTTTGGATCAAGTGAACCTTACGGAAGTAGGTCACGATATGGCGCTGCAGGTTGCTATCACCCTTATGCAAGGTTGAAATTAATGATTGTTTGCAACAAATGCAATTTCTAGACTTTCTAGTTATCTATAGGTCAGAGCTTCTACCGATGTGATAGATATTCTATTGTGCATGCTAGGAGATTTTCTAAGAAGGCAAGAACGTGCATCCCAGTGTGAAAGATTAGAATTATGTGGTCTAGCATCTCTGAGTTCCTAGTGACTACCAAAGAGTAGTACCATTTCTGATGTCTCTCTATCAGGTTTGTCTAGAACTTACATACTATAATATTGTGTAGGTTGGCATTTATATTGTAATCTGGTAGTGTTCTTCAAGGGATCTTTGATTTAGACAATTTAAGCTTGTCGACTGCGATGTTGAAATTGCTAGCCATTTTCACATCATTATTATTTCAAAATTATTATGAATGACTATGAGATTATTCATTTTTTCACAACTTTTAGTTTGTATTATTTTAGGTTCATGAAATATAAATAACACCAGTGGTCTAGTGGTAGAATGGTACCCTTTCACGATATAGACCCTATAAATAATTACATGACATGAATTTGTTGCTTGTTTCATGACAGTGATACAACTTGTAATTTGAATTTGGGGAAATATTATATTAATCCTAGGATGTTCGGCTATTTCTTATTGGCTTTTATTTCTTATTTCTACTATTTTGTAAAGATAGATACTTAAAATTTCATTTTAATAGTTATTCCCTTGTAAGGAGACTATATGCTTCTGGCTTAATAGAATAGATTCATTTGCATATTAGCATATATGTGCTCATCAAAATTTTATTTTTGTAGTATTAAAATTTCTTGAAATTATTAAATATTAGTTAAAACATGGCATTCTTACCTATAGCGACGATAGTGTCGATGTTTAAGACTTCTACAGTTGATGGTATTGATCGACATCGATGCATAAAACTGTCGCTGCTAGCATGGAAGCCAAATTGGAAAACCTTTGGAAAGTTGACCATCCGTCGCTGCAGAATTAGCTTCAACACTGATGGTTTTTATCGTTGGGATAGCCTTTAGCGACGCCTCTTAAGAGGACTCCAAAGTTGACAGTCGGAAAAGGTGGTTGTAGCTATAGCGACGGTATTTTGGACCTACATCGATGGTTTTTGATCGTTGGTGTAGGTACAAACAGTTTTGTGTTCACCTAAAAAAATAAAATAAACCATTCATATTTTAAGTAATGAAATCAAAATTTGATAAACTTTGAAAAAAGATATTTATGTTGCCAAATCTCTCTTGATTGGTTCCTGTGGTTCATATGTAACTTGAGGTTCCGACATTTGTTGTTGTATCAACATTCTTGTCTTCCGCCAATACCATTATATATATGTGGCCTCGATTTTCTCAGTTGTACTTGGCGAATCGTATTCTTCAACAACTGTCTTTAAGCTTCAAGTCCATTGTTAGATATAAGCTCGATGATATGTTGCCTAACTTGCAATGCCTTTAACATGTCATCGGTATTTCTTATTTGATCCATAGGTTTATGTATATGTTTCATTCTAAATCATGCCATTACACGATCAGGCACATGCATGACAACTATGTTGTAGTAGATCAAGCACGTCCTGCACTCCATACGACAATACTTGCCAAGTAGATGGGGTGAAGAAATTGCATCATTGTATAGATCCCATATCACCTATATCAATAAGAAAATTTATAATTATATTTAATACAAAATGTAGAGTTATGAGTCAATTCTAATCATTATAATTAACACTTATCGTTGAGTTTCCAACTCATTTTGAGAGTGTATATGATTAGTCATCTTTATGTTTTCATGAAATTCTTTAATCTCACTCCATTTATTATATCACTTAATCATGTTATGAAGTTTATGTAGAATAAACCTAAAAAATCAAAATAATGTCATGTAAAATCATTAACATATTAAGTTTCTTATTCATATATGACCAATGGTCTCGAGGGAAGCTCATTTCTGGTGATCTCCCAATATATAGATGCTCCAAAATCCATAATTGCAACCATAATTTAAGAATGTTATGATATAAACTTCAGGACATTTATAAACACAAATTGATGTACAAATGTATTACCTGTAACATTGTGAAAAATGTGTAAACATTGCTTGTTGAACACCATGCTGTCTCATTAAGTTGGTGGTATAATTGTCCAAGTGCATTAGTATCCCAAGTACGTTGTTTACAAACTCCAAGGTCCTTCAATAATAATAAATATCTGAAAATTTAATATGCGATTAGTAGAATGTATTAAAAATGTATGCAAATATAATCAAAGTTATTATATTACCTAATTGGAACTTGATTTTTTGGTTGTATTTGGAAGGATGTTTGCTCCTAAGTAAATTAATATTAATGCCCTTGCATATATGATTGCACCATTCTTGATTTGTACCATTTCGAGTTCATTAACAAATGTCGACCTTAGGCATTTCATACTTAACCCTTTTGAACTTAAATACTTCTTACTTGGATCTTGAAGTGGATTTTCTCCAAGCAACTCGATACATTTTTGGTGTGAATCTTTATATTGTACAACACTTGTGACTGGTGGACCATTTATATGGAGGTCGATCAGAATTGCTACATCTTTGAGTGTAATGGTTGCTTCTTCTTATGGTAGATGGAATGTGTGTCTCTAGATGTCATTGCTTGGTCATGGCATGCATAAGTACATGGTCAATCTGTGACCTTAGCAAATGCGATGTGGCTCTAAAATCAGTAAGTTCTAATTTTTATCCAACTAACTCATTTTGTTTAGTCAGCACTTGGTTTATCATGATCGTGTGCTCTATGAATCTCACTTGTAGTAATAGAAGATAATGTTAGATTAGAAAAATATCAATCAGTTTCAAGGAAGATTGATTTTAGATTTACCTCAACAACATCACAACGATTTGGATAAAAGTTTGAATGCAATTAACTAAATTACCTTCACAAACCATGTAATCATAAGCTTAATTGATTTAATATGAATAAAAATGTTCAAGTTTGATTTTTAAATGACATTGCTAAATCAAAGATGTTACGAACGGGCGCTCCAGACGTCTTTTAAGACGTCTGGGAGGTGGCCCAGACGTCGTTCCAGACGTCTGGAATCACTTACAGGCGTCGGACCAGACATCTGGGATCATTTCCAGACGTCTGGGATCATTTCCAGACGTCTGAAATCGGTTATTTTGGCACGCTGCTGTTCGTCTGCGCGCCTGAGCACGCAGACCTGCGTTTTCTCTCTCTCTCTCTCCCTCTTTTTCCCTCTCCTACGACCGCAGACGCCTCTGCCGCGTTCTCTCTCTCCTCCTCGCACGACCTTAAAAGGGCCACGCCTCTCCCTCACTCCCGTCACCTCCGCCTCCTTCCTCTTCTCCTTCAGCCAGTGCACGAGAGCGTGTGCGAGAGCGAGCGCGAGGGTGCAGCGGCGGCGGCGACAGCCGCGGCGGGTGCGGGAGGAGGTGCTACGCGGGGGAGGACGCGCTCGGTCGTGAGGGCGAGCTCGTCGGGGCTGCTAGGGTCGGCCAGCGGGGGGTGCAGCGGGCGCGGAGCAACGCGGGAGGACTGCTGCGGCTCGAGTAGCAGGCGGATCACTCGCAGCACGGCCGTGCATCGCGAGCGGAGGGCGAGTGGCGCCCTGGTTCTGGAAAATTTTCCAGAATCAGACGTCTGTGCTTCTAGCCAGATGACTGGAACGACGTCTGGAAGACTGTCCAGACGTCTGAAAGGTGAGTTCTTCCGTCTTCTTCCTTCCCTTCGATTGACCGTACTAAGAGAGAGAGGAAATGGGTACGCGTAGGGTCGGAGATTCGCATCCAACGCGAATCAGACGTCTGCTCCAGTGCCAGACGGCGGGAACGACTTCCAGACGTCCTGGGTGACCATCGGACGTCTGGGAACTAGGCCAGACGCCCCCGCAGGCTTCTGGACGTCTGAGAGCCCATGCAGAGCGAGGTAATTCCCTGATCCACTTTTTAAGACGTCTGGAAGAAGTTCTAGACGTCTGATTTTACACTGTTTCGTCGTTTTCGACCCGTTTCAGGCCCGTTCGGGCTCCGTTTTTCGCATTTCGAGTTGCGTTCTTTTCGAAATTACATCCTCTACCTGTCTACAGTAGCTGTATACTGTTTTGAGAAGTTCCTTGTGTTTGATCCTTGTGATAGGACCCCGTTCCGTTGTAGTCTCGGGGGTTGCGGAGGCACGAGGGATTCTCGACCACGCCCCCATTACTCCCGTTGTACCTGGTAGAGTGGCTTTAAGTATAATCTGTTAAATTATGAAACCATAAATAGAACCTAGGACATTGCATGGATCCTAGGAATGAGAAATAGATTGAATGGTAGATTCCTAGGGTGTTGCATGAATCCTAGGGCTGGAAAACTAGATTGTATGATAGATCCTAGGATATGGCATGAATCCTAGGATGGGAAAACTAGTGGAATGTATGAATACTGCAGTCTTGGAAAATGTGGAAAGGAAATACTAGCTACCTGTGAATTGAATTAACAGCTGCCTATTATGAATAAATAAATGTGATTGAGAATATGGATTGTAAGAACGTGAAACTGGAAAGTGAAACCTGGATATTCTGAGTTAAAAGAGATGGAACCCTACGGGGAATTAAGAGAACGCCTGGAAAGTGAATGGAATAGAATTGGGGAAGTGAGCTGGCCCTTGAGTACGGAGTACCAAGGAGAGCGACTGTCCCCCCTGTTTAGTGCAGAGCGGAGCCAGCCGCCCCAGGGACCCGGGGTTAGGACTGGCCACTCTGTACCGACTTGCTGGCCCTGGTGTACGTAGTACCGAGGAGAGCTACTAGTGTAGGGAGGTACTAGCTACCCCACGGGCCCCGGGGTTCTGCTAGCCTCCCACACCGACTTGATAGGCCCACTGGGGCAAACCAGGGTAGTCAGGCGAGGGTGCGCGGACTGTGGAGGGGCAAGGCCCCTGTTTGGTTACTGTGGAGGGGTTGGACCCCTGTTACTGAGAGGGCTCTACCCTGTACTGGTTCCGTGCTGTGCTTTGGGCGCACCTGTTAACGGAAACGACTGACCGCGTGCCAGTGTGGGTTAGCTACCTGTGCGTTTACTGCACGTGCTGTAGTCACTGTTACGTCTGTCAGTGACCTTGGGGTGGTTGACTGAGAGTAGGATCACCACGGGGGACTCTCCCGACCAGGAGAGCACCACGTGCTACTTCTACTGTTCGGAAAAGACTGCAATCAAGATCGTTCCCACGAGGAACATTCGAGATCAAGTGAAGGATCTGAGAAATAGATAAATTGTGAAACAATAGAAAGACGTAAATAAAGGAAGAAAGAAAATTTAAAACAGCTACTGTACACTTTACTGTTTCTTTAGTTTAGCTGCCACTCTACTCAGCATTTTGCTGACGTGTTACACTCGTTACCTTTCAGGACCAGGTGTTGAGCAGCCAGGGTCAGCGGCTGCAGAGGACGCTGGGCCGAGTAGGGTCCAGTAGAGTTACCACTGTTCTCTTGTACCTCTTTTTGTTCCGTTATAGTGAGTAGTTCTTGTTTCCGCTGTACTTTTCTTTACCTGCAGTTCATATTATGTTATGAATGTTGTTCTACTGTTGTGGTGGTACATACTGTAGTAGTTTCTTTCCTTACTGTTGTATTTTCCTGCTGTTAGTTATATTTATGTTGAATGTGGTTTATTTTACTGCTCTTTTGGTTACCTCCTCATTGGACGACTAGGTCTTGGGATTAGTCGAGTCGGTCTGGTTCTCGTGTCTCGTAGGGACTTGGGAATCGGGTCGTTACAAAAGATAACACAAATCCACACTATCTAATCAAACACTAAGTCAAATTATTAAGTGATGTCTAAAATTATTGGATCTCTAAAACAATGGAAGTAATTAGTAAAGCAGCTCCACAAATTATCCAAATTTAAATTTAATTATATATTGAAATCATAATTTCAAGTTTTTGGTTTCTAAATTTGATTTCAATATTCCAAAAAGGAGTAAATATAGTAACTTAATTTATATTCTCATTTTCTTAGTTTTGTTTTAGTGTTAGAAAAACTATGGATGCAATTAACTAAATTACTTTTATAAATTATGTAATCATAAAATTAATTGACATATTATAAAACCAAAATGTTCAAGATTGATTTTTAAATGAAATTATCAAATGAAAAAGATAACGCAAATCCACACTATCAAACATTCAAATGAAATTACTAAGTGATGTCTAAAATTATTGGATCTCTAAAAATGTGGAAGTAATTAGTAAAGTAGTTCCACAGATTACCCAAATTTTGAACTTAATTATATATTGAAATCATAATTTTATATTTTGGTTTCTAAATTTGATTTCTATATTCAAACAAGGAGTAAACATAGTAACTTAATTTATATTCTCATTTTCTATGTTTCATTTTTGTGTTTAAAAAAGTAGGGATGCAATTAACTAAATTATTTTCTTAAATTATGTGATTTTTAATTATTTGATTTAATATAAACCAAAATATTCAAGATTGATTTTTAAATGACATTATCAAATCAAAAAGATAACACAAATGCACACAATCTAAACAAACATTCAAGTCAAATTATTAAGTGATTTTTGAAATTATTAGATTTCTAAAAAAAAAAGTAAGTAGTAAAGTAACTTCACAAATTATCCAACTTTTTAACTTTATCATATAGTGAAATCATAATTTCAAGTTTTTTGTTTCTAGTTTTGATTTCCATATTTAAAAAAGTAGTAAAATGTAGTAATTTATTTTTTTTCATTTTCTAGGTTTGGTTTGATTATTAGAAAAAGGAAGGATACAATTAACTAAATTACTTTCATAAATTAAGATATTTTAAAATTAGTTGATTTCTTATAAATCAAAATGCTCAAGATTGATTTTTAAATGATACTACTTAATCAAAAAGATAATACAAATGCACATAATCTTACCAAACATTCAAATCAAATTATTAAATGATTTCTAAATGTGATCTCTAAAAGAAGAAAGCAATTAATAAAGTTGCTTTACAAATTATCCAATTTTCAAACTTAATCATATATTGAAATCATAATTTCAAATTATGTTGTTTCTAGGTTTGATTTTCATATTTAAAAATGTAGTAACTTTTTTTTTCATTTACTAGGTTTCGTTTCGTTGTTAGAAAAAGTTGGGATGAAATAAACAAAATTACTTTCATAAAATATCTAGTTTTAAATTTATTTAATTTATTATAGATTAAAATGTTCAAGTTTTATTTTTGCATTGTACTACCGAATGAAAAGGATAACACAAATCCACATATTAAAGAATTTTAGTAAATGACAAAATGTAACCAAATATTCAAATATATTTATTAAGTGATATTCAAAGCCAAGAATTTTCTATATGATAAAATATCCACATATTTTATTATTTGTTACAGTAAGAAAATAATTTTAAAGTAACTTAATAATTTATTTAATTTTAAAAACTAATATATTTATGGAATCATAATATTAAAGTGTCATTATTTATTTTCTATATTTCCATTAATTATAGATCTATGCACGTTTCTATATATGTATGTGTGTGTGGATTTATGTCTAATAAAATATACATAATTATATTTTTTTAAAATAGTTGAATAATAGACTCTACAATTTCACACTTATAACAATTTATCAATGACAAAATGATCCATCTGCCAATGGTTTATATTTTAAATAACATGCAATTAACAAGTAATATGTTCATCTTTGAATAAAGAAAATTTGGATTATTTCACTTAATAATAAAAATAATTTCACCATGAGGATTCAGGTGAATAAAGAGTCATGTAAATTAATTTTTCCTATGAATATCTAATTCATAGTTAGTCATAATTTTAAAAATTTCTAAATTTATAATCACATCTCAATAAACTATTTGAACACGATAAATAATTTTTATCTTAAGTTGAATACTTTTGAAATTATTTTATTTCATAGAACTAAAAAATCAACATAAAGAAACATGGACAAATTAAGCACAATTTTCATGGGTATGATTATATTTACGACTAAAAATAAATAACTTTGTTAAATGAGACTTACTTGAAATGCAAAAAATCCTAAAATCTTGTAATGAGCCCACACAAACACAAACATGTAAAGAGATCGCTAAAACAATCTACATATAAGATATATTACGTTATAACAAAAAAATGACATCAAAATTAATAAAAAAGGATGTGCATAACTAAATGCAACTTACATGATGGCAATAGTATAAAAATGAATGCATGCTATTACTTGCAAATATAAAGAAAAATAATAAGTAAAAAATAAAGTATTAAGAAAAAGATACAATGAACACATAAATGGTCATAATTAGTGTAATTAATAGTGGAATGTTGTGAATTGCGGAAGCGTCTCTCTTACAACAAAGAAAGTAGAGAGAGAGAGAGAGAGAGAGAGAGAGAGAGAGATTCATGAGAGAGTTTAGCATGTTTAGGGTAGTCACAAGATTACAACTTTAATGTAGGGATTAGAGAGGGATCAGAGAATGAAAGTTAGTGGTGATAAGGAAGTAGCGTGAAGAGGAAGAGAAAAAATGAGGGAAGGGTTGTCTATATAATGGGAGGGATGGAGGAGATGGGTAGTAGGATTGTGCAGACTGTTGGAAACCATCTCGCAACCTTATAGGTCGTTAGATCATCTAGCGACTTTGTATTTTCCAAATATTATATGTTGATGAAAATAAAACATCTTATTTTCAAAATGAAACCCTAGCCTCTTTTATATAGAGAGAGGGAAAGGAAAAATTACATAAAGAATCCTCAAAGAAATATAAAATTGGAAAGCAAGTATAACAAATAAACATAATAAGAACTTTAACACTCCCCCTCAAGTTGGAGCATAGATGTCCTTCAAGCCTAACTTGTTGCAAAGGAATGTTGCTTTCTTGGAAATGCCTTCGTAAAGATATCTGCCAACTAAAGCTTAAAATATATATATAGTGTCATAATCTTTTCTTTCATCACTGCATTGTGTATAAAATGGTAATCCACCTTAATATGCTTTGTCCACTCATGGAAAATATGATTGGAAGTAATATAGGTGGTAGATTTGTTGTCATAGAATATAGGAGTAGAACTCTTCATAAGAATGCTAAGATTAGTCAAGAAACAAGTGATCCACATGACTTCAAATGTGGTGTGAGCTATAAGTCTGTATTCCGCTTTTACACTAGACCTAGCAACCATTGTTTGCTTCTTGCTCTGCCATGACACTAGGTTTCCCCCAAGGAAAATAGCAAACCCTGTAGTGGATTTCTATCTGCAACTGATCCAACATAATATCGTTAGAATAAGATGACAACTCCAAGGGCCCATTTTTCCTATAAAAAAAGGCCTCCATTAGCAGACCCTTTGATGAAGTGTGGCCCATCATACCTAAAATACCCAAGTTAAGTTAGAAATGAGGTTAAAACACTATCAATTAACACAAGAAATGACTTAAGTGTGGGAATTAAGGAAAATGACCTAAAACATCAATTTTGTGTTAAAAATGTATAATTAGGTCAATTTTGAGAGATTTTCTATTAATTAAGTAAATGGATGCTCTGAATGTCAATTGAACATAGTTTAAAGTACAAATCAAAGGTTGGAATATGTTCTAATATGTTCAATTCACACACTATAAAAATTTCATTGCATTTTGACATCATTAAGGCCTTGAAATCATTGCATTACACTTAGGTCCTTATTATAGCACAAAATCTTTACATTATTTACTCTCAAAACTTTTCAAGGACTTAGTTGAAATTCGATAGGGACCTGTTAGTCTTGGATTCTTATCACTTATGGGATTTTGTGGAAAATACACACTATTTTGCCTCAAGGGTATTCGTGCAAAATTCATAAAACACCTACAACTACAGGTGTTCTTCATGCGATGAACATAGCTCACCAGGATCGTCCATTCTTCTTCACTTCATCATACGGTCGATCTTGGTCCTACTGCCAATAGCCAATGCACACTTCTTCCCACCCAGATCTAGATCACATCCCACGATTCCCATTGATCCTAGTGTAACTCGCGCCTCCCAGAACCCATCCTAGCTATTCCTTGCTAATGGCCTGGAATTCTCAATCCCCAGTCACTCGAGCTACTTACACCTATAAATACTCGACCTCAGATTGCCTGCGACCCTTATCAGCTCCCTCCTACACTCCTTGAGTTGGCTGCTCTTCCTCTCTGGCTTCTTCTTCTTCATTCATCTCCGCCTGTGACAGAGGTTGAACTACCCTTCCTTGTTACGACCCGGTTCTCGAATCCCTATAGAACACAAGACTGGCCCGACTCGACTAATCCCAAGACCCAGTCGTCCAACAAGAAATAACCAAAAAGCAGGAAAGTAAACCACATTCACTATGCTATGCAACTAACAGTAAAAGAGTACAAGCAGTAAGGAAAGAAAAGTTACTAACAGTACATATCACCACCACAACAGTAAAGCGGAAACAAAGTACAGAACGTAAACAGTAACATGTGTTTGAACTCACTAACAAAAGAGAGTACAACAACATGAAGACTACTGCTATTGGGCTCTATTGGGCCCAACACCCTCTGTAGCCAGTGACTCGGGCTGCTCAACACCTGGACCTGACAAGGGTTATGAGTAAACAAAGTCAGTGAACGTTGAGTAGAGTGGCAACCAACTAACTAAAGTAGTAAAAGCTAATAGGTAAACTATCTATTCCAATTACTTTATTTTACAAGTTATTCCTTTTCACCCATTGGTTTATTTTTCAGATCTCTTTCTTAATCTCGAATGTTCCTCGTGGGAACGATCTTGATTGCAGTCTTTTCCGAAGAGTAGAAGGCGCACTTGGTGCTCTCCTGGCCGGGAGAGTCTCTCGTGGTGATCCTACACCCAGTCAACCACCCCAAGGTCACGGACAGACGTAGCGGTGACTACGGCATGCATGATAAGCACAAGGGTAGCTACCCCACACTAGCATGCGGTCAGTCGTTTCCGCTAATGGGTACTCTCAAAGTATAGCACAGAATAGTATAGGGCCTAGCCCTCTCAGTAACAGGGGTCTAGCCCCTTAGAACCAAACAGGGGTCTCGCCCCTCCACAGTTCGCGCACCCTCGTCTGACTACCCTGGTTTGCCCAGTGGGCCTAACAAGTTGGTGTAGGGTGGCTACCTGAACCTTGGGCCCTGTGGGGTGGCTAGCTCTCTCCCTACACTAGTAGCTCCCCCCGGTATAGTGTACGCGAGGACCAAGAAGTCGATGCAGTGTGGGCAATCCTAACCCTGGCTCCCAACCCAAGGTCAGCTAGCTCCGCTCTACGCTAAACATGGGATAGTCGCTCTCCTTGGTACCACGTACTCAAGGGCCATCACACTTCCTGCTCACATTTCTAGATCCATTCCGTTTAATTCCAAGATCACTACTCCTAATTCTCGTTAAGGTTCATGGTCGTATTTCTCATGCCATTCCATACCATGTTTCATCATTCACATTTCCATTCTCAGGTTATACACATGTAGCTCATATTTCTATCATTTAACATATATAATAGGTAATGTCACATGTAACTGTTTAACTAGCACAGGTAATTCATATTTCACAGGTAGCTCTTGTTCATTAACAAGTAGTTGTTAACATTTTTATTCGTTCATTCAAGACTGTAATTCCAAACATACATATAGACATTTCAAGTACTTCTCGTCCTAGGATTCATGCCATATCCTAGGTTCTAGTTATTCAATCCACATATGCATTCAAGTTTTATAATTAAATTAGGGGAAGACCACTCTACTAGACAACCTAGGAGTATTAGGGGCTCGAACGGTAGGCTCTCGTGCCTCAGCAAGCCCCGAACCCACAACTGATCGAAGACCTATAACAAGGAACATACCACAATGGAATAATCAGAACATTATAAAAGGCCTTCTAACAAGTAGAGGAACTCATAAGGAAAACACTGATATCTTGTTTGCGTAAAACAGACCTCAAACGGACCCTAAACGGTCAAAAATAGGGCTACAGACCCAAATTAGATGTTTGGCACAAGGTCTAGACGTATTAAAAGTAACCAGAAACTCACCTCAGGTTCTGCGTCGACCTCAGACGTCTAGGACCTCTTCTAGACCGTCTAAACCTAGCTCCAGACATCCGACCTCTCCTCCGGACAACTGGGAGTGCTTCCAGTCGTCTGGTAAGTTTTCCAGACGTCCGAAATGCATGGGAGGGCATGCCCCGTGCCTTCCTGAAGCAATCCCTGCACGCAACAACCAAATCGCCTATATTTATCCATGCAAACCATAGTTGCGGTGTGGCCTGCATGGCCATATCTGCAAAAGGAATGTACCTTCGCGAAGATCTGCTTTCAGACGTCTGGTGTAGTCACCAGACGTCTGCCCCGTCGTCTGGACGTGTTAAGACCCGAGGCATCAAAACACTTTAAGACGTCTGGGAGTTGGTCCAAACGTCTGGTCAGACGTCTGGATGCCTTCCCAGACGTCTGGAAATAAAGTTTTGCATGCGTACGATCGCGAGTTTGCGTGCGTGCCACGCGCAGACTGAAAACCCACCGACCTGCAGCACCTTCCCCCCCCGTGCCTACTTATATCCTCCTCTCCCCTCTCCCTCGTTCACTACATCCACCCATCTCCTCCTTCCTCCAGTACGAGTGTGAGAGAGAGAGGGAGAGTGAGCCGCTGCTGCTGTCGGGTGCAGTGGCGGAGAGGAGAGGTGCTGCGAGAAGGAAGAGGAGAGAGCACGCTTGCTGTGAGGGAGAGAGCTCGTCGGAGCAGCTCAAGGCCAGCCAGTGGGCGCGTAGAGGAGTGTTGTGCTGGGGAGGTTCCCTCGGTGCTGCTGTAGCTCAGGCAGCGGGCGGACGAGCGTGGTGCGGCTGCGCGCAGCGGTAAGAAGATGAAGGAGGTTTTGATTCTGGGAATTTTTCCCAGAATCAGACGTCTGGACCTACATCCAGATGACGCGGGTGACGTCTGGAGGGAGCTCTAGACGACTGAGAGGTATGTATTTCCTCCTGTACCTCCTTTTGCAGATACAGCCATGCAGGCCGTTTCGCCGAGGTTCTGAGATGTGTTGTGTTGAGGAAGTTTTCGTCGCGCATGCAGGATTTGTTTCGGGAAGGCGTGGGGACATGTCCTCCCACGCAGTTCAGACATCTGGGCAAGGAACTAGATGGCGGAGAGCGTCTCCAGACGTCCGGAGAGGTGGTCAGATGTCTGGAACTGGGTCCAGACGGTTCAGCAGGATCCCTGGACATCTGAGGAGCAGCGCAGAGTGAGGTATTACCTGGACCACTTTTAAAGACGTCTGGACGGTGTTCCAGACATCTGATTTGAGTCAGAGTTATCATTTTTGACCCGTTTATGGTCCGTTCGAGGTCCGATTTCCGCGTTTAAGAGTCCATTCTTCTTAGAATTAGTTCCTCTACTTGCTTGAAATACTTTTATCCTGTTCTGAGTGGTTCCTTGTGATTGATCCTTGTGTTAGGACCTCATTCTGTTGCGGCTTTGGGGGTTGCGGAGGCACATGGACCTGCCGATCACACCCCCATTACTCCCGGTTTTGCAGGTAGAGTGGCTTCCCTTAGTTAATTACAAACATTAATGCATATCTGAAATAAATGATAGATCCTAGGGTATGGCATGAATCCTAAGATCTGAAAACTAGTTTGAATGATAGATCCTAGGGTGTGGCATGAATCCTAAGAATAGAAACACTGAAACGAATGTCTTGAATGTCTGAATTGCAGTCTTGGATAAGTAGATAGAATAATGATAATTGCCTGTAATTGGATAATAGCTGCCTGTGAAATGTAGAGTACTGCTTTTGGTAACTGCTACATGTAATTCCTGTTGTATGAAATTAAAAACGAGCTGCTTGTATATAATTGGAAAAGAAAGGATTGAATGTTGGAAACATGAGTTACCTGCAATTAAACCTGAAAAGATGAAACTTAGTATGGCTTGGCCTAAGAAACATGAGCATGAACTCTACGGGGAAATAGAAATAGAGCTCCTGGAAGTAAATGGAATGGATCTAGGAATATGTTGGGAAGTGTGCTGTCCCTTGAGTATGTGGTACTAAGGGAAGCACATGTTACCTCTTAGTGCTGAGGGGAGCTTGCCGCCTTCGGGTCGAGACCCAGGGTGGGTTTGGTCACCTTGCACCGACTCTTTGGCCCTCATGTACACTGTATCGGGGAGAGCAACTAGTGTAAGGAGGGAGCTAGCCACCCCACGGGGCTTGGGGTTCAGCTAGCCGCCTTACACCGACTTGTTAGGCCCTCTGGGCAAACCAGGGTAGTCAGGCGAGGGTGCGTGGACTGTGGAGGGGCGAGACCCTTGTTTGGTTACTGTGGAGGGGTTGGACCCCTGTTACTGAGAGGGCTCTGCCCTACACTGGTTCCATGCTGTGCTTTGGGCGCACCTGTTAAAGGAAACGACTGACCGCGTGCCAGTGCGGGGTAGCTACCCATGCGTTTATCGCGCGTGCCGTAGTCACCGTTACGTCTGTCAGCGACCTTGGGGTGGTTGACTGAGGGTAGGACCACCACGAGGGACTCTCCCAGCCAGAAGAGCACCACGTGCTACTTCTACTTTTCGGAAAAGACTGCAATCAAGATCGTTCCCATGAGGAACATTCGAGATCAAGAAAAGGAGCTGATAAATAAACCAAGTGATGAAAGAAAGAGTAAATAGATAAATAAAGAAAGAAATTAAAAACAACAGCTACCTGTCCACCTTTACCGTTTCTCTTAGTTAGCTGATTGCCACTCTACTCAGCATTTCGTTGACGTGTCATACTTGTCACTTTTTTCAGGATCAGGTGTTGAGCAGCCAGAGCCTACGGCTGCGGATGGTGCTGGGCCTAGTAGAGTCCAGTAGTTGTACTTTTGTTGTACCCATTTTTCTGTAGTAGTGAGTATTCTGTTACACCTTTGCACTCTTTTATTGTAAACTTTATATTTCTGTATCTATTTTTAATTCTCTACTGTTGTGGTGGTGTGTACTGTAATAGTTCTTTTCTTTGTTACTATACTTTTGTTACTGTTAGTTACTTGCATGGTGAATGTGGTTTATTTTACTGCTTTTTGGTTACTTTCTCGTTGGACGATTGGGTCATGGGATCAGTCGAGTCGGTCCTATTCTTGTGTCCTGTAGGAATTCGGGAATCGGGTCGTAACAGGACATCATGCTAGACGTCTGATTTTGGGAAAATCCCAGAACCAGAACCACTTCCTGCTTTCCCTCGTTGCGTGTAGTCGTGACCTCGTCTCCTCACTTGTAGCTCCGACTGCAGCAGTGTCGGGGATGACTCCCTCGACGCACTCCTCCTCCCGTACGTGCCGCTCTGGTCGTGCGCCCTCTGGCGAGCTCCAACGAGCTCCCGAGCTCAAGTTCTTCCTCCTCTCCTCACTCCACCTCTCCTCCTCATCGCTGCTCTCGCGCTCTCTCTTGCGCTCGCTCTTGTCGCTGTGGTGGAGAGGAAGAGAAGAAGGTGGCTAGCTGTGGTGAAGTGGGGAAGAAAGGAAGAGGGGGAGAGAGGGGTTTTATAGAGGTGCATTAGGGTTTGGTGGAGGTGGGAAGAGGGAAAGAGAGAGAAGAGAAGTACTGTCTGCGTGCAGCCCACGCACAGACGCGAAAGCTCGTACCAAAATTTTGATTTCCAGACGTCTGGGAAGGCGTCCAGACATCTGACCAGACGTCTGACCGACAGTCCAGATGTCTTAAAAGGCTCAGGACAGAACGGGTCTTTACATCATAACAAAGTTAAAGGAAGTTTCATCCTCGAAACTTGAGCTAGCTAGGGTGCAGAAAAAGAACTATATACGCATAACAAACTTAAAGATGACCGAAGTTGGTCCAAAAAGACGTACCCTAAAAAAGCTCCAGGTACTTCTCTCGCATCGCCGCCTCAGGCTCCCAGGTAGCCTCCTCGTACCTCTGGCTCCTCCACAAGACCTTCACCAGGGGTACCTACTTTCGTCTCAGACTCCGGATGGCTCTGTCTAGTATCTGTACTGGTTGCTCAGGGTAGGTCAGGTCGTCACCCACCTCGACACTCTCGTGGCTCAGAACGTGACTGGGATCGGCGACGTACTTCCTGAGGTTGGACACGTGGAACACGTCGTGCACACCAAAAAGCTGGGGAGGAAGGGCAAGCTTGTAAGCAATGGGTCCTACCCGCTCCAGGACCTCAAAGGGCCCCACAAATCTCGGCGCAAGCTTCACTTTCACCCCAAACCGCTGCAGGCCCTTCATGGGCGAAACACGAAGAAAGACATGATCCCCAACCTCGAACTGCACCTATCTGCTCTTCCAATAGGCATAACTCTTTTGTCTACTCCTGACAGCGTGAAGTCGTCTGTGAATCTGCTCTATCACCTCCTGACCTTGCTGGGTCAGCCTGGGGCCAACCTCCCACTTGGTCCCTACCTCAACCCAACTCAAGGGCGCAGTACACCTCCATCCGTACAGAGCCTCGTAGGGTGCCATGCCTTGAGTGATAACTGTTATTATATGTAAACTCTGCCTGGGGTAAGTGCTCCTCCCAAGAACCCCTCCAGTCCAGTACACAGGCGTGCAAAAGGTCCTCAAGTGTTTGTATCGTTCACTTTGACTATCCATTTGTCTGAGGGTGGTACGCCGTACTGAATCGCAATCGTGTCCCCAAGGCCTGCTGAAACTCAGCCCAAAATTGGGAAGTGAAACGAGTATGTCGGTCGGATACAATCTCACGCGGAACTCCATGTAGATGTACCATGTCATGAATATAACTCTCCGCCAACTGCGCTGGTCCCAAGGTGACTCGGATCGGTAAGAAACGTGCCGTCTTCGTCAATCTATCTACAATCACCCAGACTACGTTGTGTCCTCGCTGGGTAACAGGCAAGCCCACCACCAAGTCCATGGTGATGCTCTCCCACTTTCACTCTGGCACAGGAAGTGGCTGCAATGGCCCTGCAGGCCTTTGATGCTCGGCCTTCACCTGCTGGCACACCAAACACTGTTGTACGAACTCACCTACATCCCGCTTCATCCCTCTCCACCAAAAGTCACATCTCAGATCATGGTACATCTTCGTGTTCCTGGGATGTATGGTGAACCTGGACCTGTGTGCCTCAGTCAGGAGCTCTCTCAACAACTCCTCATCCCTGGGAACGTACAAATGTCCCCTCATACGCAGCACCTCGTCTGTAAAGGAGAAGTCTCTTGGGTCCCCTGACAGTACTCTGTCTCGTAACGATTGCAGGTTCGGATCTGACATCTGTCCTGTGATCTATCAGCTCTGGTCTCGTCTGTCGTGTCAATGTCACTACCCCACAATGCCCCTGTAACTCTAGGGGTCGCCAACTGCCCAACTCCTCCATAAGCCTCCAACTCTGAGCCTGTAAATTGGCCAAGTGGGCTGGTGCCTTTCGGCTCAAGGCGTCAGCCACCACGTTGGGTAGGAGATGCTATAGTCATAGTCCTTCAGGAGCTCTAACCAATGTCTCTATCTCATGTTAAGCTCCTTCTAATCAAACAAATACCTGAGGCTCTTATGATCCATGAATATCTCAAAGGTCTCACCGTAAAGGTAGTGCCTCCATGTCTTCAGCGCGAAGACAACAGATGCCAGCTCTAAGTCATGGGTGGGGTAGCTATTTTCATGGGGCTTCAGTTGCCGCGAAGCGTAAGCGACAACGTGACCCCGTTGCATGAGCACACCCTCTAACCCCTGCAACGAAGCGTCCGTGTATACAACATAACCGCCGCTGCTATCTGGGATGGTAAGCACATGAGCCAAAGTTAGCCTCTCCTTCAACTCCTGAAAACACGCCTCACAGGCGTCTGTCCAAGCAAAGGGCACGTCCTTCTAGGTCAACTGAGTCATAGGATGTGCAATCTACGAGAAACCCCTGATAAATCGTCGGTAGTAACCTGCCAGTCCTAAGAAATTGTGGATCTCTGTCACTATACGTGGCTTCTCCCACCTGAGTACTGCCTCTACCTTGGCTAGATCCATAGCCAAGCCATCCCCTGAAATCACATGACTCAAGAAGGTCACCTACCTCAACCAAAACTCGCACTTGCTGTATTTGGCATACTGCCTATGTCGTCTCAACGTGTCCAGAATCATCCGCAAGTGCTGTCTGTACTGTGTCTGATCCCGTGAGTAAACGAGTGTTTACAACGCTTTGTCGGGCTTATAAGTCAGTCGTGTTGTAGCATAGGTGACCAAACGTTGACAGCAAATAAGAATTTATTACTCGAAAACCTACGTATCCGAGGTCGAACACAGGGAGTAAATGGAATTTATTTACTAATTTCAATAATGTAATTGAACACTTAGAATTACTCAAAACTTAATTCAGAATATAAATGCAAGAACTTAAGAGTCAATTGTGGAAAAAATAGAGAAATTGGACGTCTGATCATGGAATCAGACGTCTTAAAAAGATATTCTCTTTAAGCTTTTATCTTATTTCCTTCCCCTTTCTGCTTTCTCTTCTTTTTTTCTTTCTTTCTTTCTCTGATTTTCTTTTTCTTCTATTCTTCTTTGGCTTTGGCCGTCTGCTTCTTCCTTGTCTCTTCTGTGTAGCTCCTTTCTAGCCTTTCCTTTCTTCTTCCTTTTCCTTATTTTCCTCTGTCTTCTGCCATTCCTTCTTAAGTCTTCTCTTTTCTGCTGTCTGTCTGTGGTTAAGTGTTAGCTTCACCTTGCCTTTGTTTCCTTCAACCTCCTCTGCCTTTCTTCTCTTTGGCTTCTTTCCTTTCTTCCTTCCTTCTTCCTTTTGCAGCTAAGTCTGCTTAGCCTCGCTTCACCATGCCTTAGCTTCAGCTGCGCATTCCTTCTCCTTCTTCCCTGCACACACTGAAGAGCAAAACCTAACCCCTACCCTCCCCCACGTCTCTCTCTCAATTTCTCTCTTCGGTATGCTCTCCTCGAGCTAGGTAATCGAGTCGGTCGCGTGCCCGGGTCCAGGCGCATCGGCGTGGGTGTGGTGCGTGAGGAGTGCACGGATAGGCTAATCGGGTCAGGTGCTAGGTCTGCAGGGGAGTGTCACGGACGAGGCGTGGTAAGGGCGAGGGACCTCACCCCTGTGTGACTTAAGGCAAATAACGTAAAACACAAATTCAATTTATCCTATGCGTTTCCCTCCTGCGTTCACGAGGTGGGACTAAATGTCCCACCTGCTTCTGCACTTTCGCTCGTAGGAATCCTTCTTCGATTGCTATTGATGGGTCGCTCACCAAACCAATTGCTTGGCTGCATGAAGTCGCACAGTCATCCCGCTTCACTTGGGAGCCTGACACCTGGAGCGCATAGCCTGGGATAAAGCTCACGACCTCCTCGCTGTGCGCGTCAATGGCGGTAGGTGCTCAAATCTGTCACACACGAATACGGCCTGGTGGCCCCATTAAAACACATGGGAAACTTCACCGTGTCAAGGTAAAGGTGGGACGGTAGGTGGCAGGTCGCAGGGCGACCTAGGCGTGAGTGCCGAGGTCACCCTGTGGCCGTGCTTATAGGGTAGGTAGGGGGTGTTTAGGGAGGTGTTTGTGGTTGATGGATGGGTGGAAGATGTTTAGTGGTCGATGGCGGAGGTGAAGAGGTTGGTGGCGAGACATGTGGAGGTGTGGAGTGATGGGTGCGTCTCGCCGGAGGTTGGCCGGAGATGGGGAAGATGGCGGTGGATAGTGGCAGTCGAGGGGTAATTTGTGAAATAGATTGAGGGGAATTGAAGAGGGGATCGAGAGGAGTAAGTCTAACCTAATTAAATGAACGAAGGGGAAGAGATGGCGATTGGCCGTACTGCTGTCGTCGGAGAAGAAGGTGTCCAGTGGAGGGAGACGGCGGTGACGACGGGGCAAGAGATGCTCGCATGGGTGTTGCGCGATGTGGAGGAAGATGGTGAGGGTGGCTCTGCCATTGGTATTGTGGCAGAGCCACGAGAAAGAGGAGGAAGGCTCATCGGAGCTCGTTGGACTACTTGACCGAAGGAGAAGAAGATGAAATTGGGGTGGATCGCTGGCCAAGTTGAGCTAAAGAGGTGCGGCCGGGCTTGAGGATCCTTTATAGATGCTTGATGAGAACTGCATCATGAACCCTAACTAGCACAATCTAACCTAGATATGCGAGAAAAAGCTCCTACATAACTCAAAGAAAGGCTTGACTCAGAGAATTCTGAGTTTAAGAAGAAAATAAGTCATAAGAGGTAAAAATGCAATTTCACCAACACAATCTGCAAGCAGGGTAACTCAGGGTCCAAACATAGGTCAAACTAACCTAATAAGAAGGAAAGTGGGATGATTTGATCCAACAAGGGCTACAGCAACTCCAAGGAATTAAATGACATTCTGTAACCCTAAAACAAACCCACTTCAATTCACGAGGTTTAAGGCAGGGTAAAAATCGACTAAGCCCTATAAAATTTGTAGAAAAATAATCTCTAGGGTTTAGAACCTTCAATTTGGCCTTGGAAACCCATTTTTGACCTACATTGAAAACCATGCCCAATTAATGATTTAATTTGGATTTTTACGTAAATTGGTTGGTCAAACAAGGTCAGACCTAGAAATAAAATTCACCATTAAAATCCTTAGGTCCAATTTAGTCATGCATAAAAACTTGAGCCTAAGAAGAAACCTTCTTGACCGACTTTGCAATTTGGTCCTCATCTATTACTTTTTGACCCTCAACTTTCAAAACCCTTGCATTTTGGCCCCTAGTTTCTTCGTCGTTCTTTGCATTCAGGTCCCTCCTGCAAGTCTCTACGCAGCGCCATGCTCCGGCGACTTTGCGTGGAGCATGGTGCCGTGCAGGGAGAGGGAGGTGTCCTGCAGATTGAACCCGATGTTCCCTGCGACGTCTGCTGTAGTAGGGACACCGGCACGCCATCTGTCGACGCCCACACGTATGGGTCACACTTCCGGCTATTCTCCAGCGAGGGAGGCACGTCGCCTCCTTGCACCCACCCCTCCGCCACTGCCTTTATAAGGACCAACGTCGCCTGCCGATTCTCCTAGCTTGGTCCTGACGGAGAAAACCTTAACCCTTCCTCTCTTCCCACTCCGACAGAAACCCACCAGCTCCGGCGGCCCCTCCTCCTCCGTCTCGTCGCTCTGCCGCAATACCAGCAGCAGAGCCACCTTCGCCTGATCTTCCCTCGTCGCGCCGTACCCAGCACGCGCCCTCCTGCTCTCTTCCTCGCCGCCGCTCTCCCCCTCTGGGTGTTTCTTCTCCGGCGACAGTCGGTACGACTGCCGCCCTGCTCCGGCCCCTTCGTCCCTATAGGTAAGTAACAGTTATTTCCCTTCCTCCCCTCTTTCTTTTCCCCAACTCAATCCGCTCAATTACCCCCCGACCGCGCCTGACCGCCCTCACCTTCTCCATCTCCAGCCACTCTTCGGCGAGTTGCCCCCGTCAATCCACCGCTCCACACAACTCGCCACCTACCCCAAAAGCTCCGCCTCACCTCACCCGACACCCCCCGCCCCTCCACTGCTACTCCACACCTCCACAACACTCCCTTGATCAAACCCATTTTTTCGGTTGCAGTTCGACCTAGGGCTGCCGCCAGGCACCGCCCTGCAACCTGCTATACCCCGGTCCCCCTGTGGTCTGATTAGGCCAAGAGGCCCTGTTTGTGTTCGGTAGATCTTCAGCCCTGGCTGCCATTGGCAACAAGGCGAGGAGCTTCCAAGCGAGCTCTAGGCCCTGAAGCAGCAGGATTCCAGCTGAGGCGAACTGGAGGGACTTGGGCGAAGACAAGGAGCGGGTCTGCGAAGAGAAACGAGGGCGTTGCTGCTGAGGCCAGGTTGCGTCCATCCTGCGGGCACGCGCGCGCGAGGGAGAAAGTTTAGTCCCACATCGTGGGATTTCGAAGTGCCACACCCATTTAAGTTGATTTTGTGTTTTCACTTAAGCGCCTCAGAACACGGGGTGAGGTCCCCTCTCCCACTTGCCCGCCTCGTCCGCGACCCACGCCACGCGGACCTGGCCGACCCGTTTACCTTGCACTCCTCGCGCACCACCCAGGCCGGTGTGCCTGGTCACGGGTACGCTACCCGACCCGATAACCCGACTCTGGGAGAGCTTCCTATGAGCGGTTTACAGAGAGAGAGAGAGACGTGCAGGTAGAGGGAAGGGCTAGGTTTTGCTGTGTCTCGTGCAGGAACAGGGTGCGAAGGAAGAAGGTTCACCACTTGGCCGTAGGAAGAAGAAGAGGAGGGGAAGAAGAAGCTCTGAAGAAGCCTTGCAGCTGAGCAAGGCAGAAGACCAAGGAAGAAGAAGAGGAGCGGAAGAAGAAGCTCTGAAAAAGCCTTGGAGCTGAGCAAGGTAGAAGACCAAGGAAGAAGAAGAAGAGAAGAAGAAAGAGCAGCAAAGGAAGAAAAGAGAGGGGAAGCACTGTAGCAGACCATCGTTTAAGTCGTCTGATTGCGATATCAGACGATGGATAAAGCCTCAGAGGAGATAAAGCAGAGAAGAAGAAAAAGAAAAGAAAAGGTTCTGCAGAAGAAGAAAGAAAGAAGATAAGGAAAAGAAGAAGAAGAAGAACTGAAGAAAGGAAATGGAAGACAAGCAGAGGAACTGAAGACAACCAGAAGACCAAGGAAGAAGGCCCGTAAAGAAGAAAAGATAAAGAAGAGAAGAAGAAGACAAGCAAAGAGAGAAAGAAGAGGAGAAGAAAAAGTCAAAAGACAGAAATCTATTTCTCCCTCTCTCTCTCTCTCTTATTTTTGTAATAAAGAAACATTGTACTTCTAGAATTCCAATAGCTCCCTGAGTTCGACCTCGGGAAACTATTTTCGAGTAAAATTTTAATGGTAATGACAACCGTAGCTGTCTTATTTTATACCACAACGATATTACTGTAATAAGCATTAAAACAAATAAGACTAGCCACGGTTGCGAAAATGTCACCATTCTCTTAGCGCCATTGCCGGGGAGCAATGGCTATTCTAGAAGCTTTGAAATTCTTTTAAACAATTGCTAATCTTTTTCTCTCTTGTGCAGGCACAGGAATAGGAAAGAAGAGCAGCCGCACAACAAACACTCTAACAAATAGGTACTCTTCATTAGCCCTTTCTTAACTCCCTTAAAATCTGAAAAAGGAACAAAATAAGAATCAACTTAGGGCTACCTGTGTTATACATAGTAATTCATCAAAGTTGCCTATTTCAACACATGCTTAACTATTCATCCAACTAAGGTAACTAGGGATAAAACCTTCTTGATTAAGCTCTAGATACTAAAATTTTGAGGCAACTAAAATGGACCAACTAGAGCCAATCCAAGGATTGAAAATCTAGGGTTTCTAGAGACACAGCTTCTATTAACAAAGAAAAGATCTTCCCAAAAAGAGGTGTTCCTAAACCTTGTTTGAAAAAGAGCTATACAAGAGAAACCCTAAACAATTGGCTCTCTAAACACTTGAACCCCAAAAGACAAGACCTAATAAGTTTTCAAAGGAAACAAGAGGTGAAGTTGACCCCTTGGGTCAACCAACCTTAAAATTAGGTCACTTTTTCACTCAAAATACCTAAGAGTTCAAGTGGAACCTTAAGCACCTTGATCTTAAAGTAAAAGAGGTAGACTTAAGAGGTTAAGATCCCCATTCTGGTCTACCTGGAATCGCAGTGACAAGAAAGGTTGGGTGGGGGAAACCCTGTAACCCGTGGGGACGCTCTACCGTGTAGGGGTCTTCGTGGGACTCACCCTCTCTGGCTGCCCAGGTAATTCTCAGGTGGATGGTCTTTTTGATCAAGGGGTCCATTTGCCCCGCACCTCTATAGTCACCCAACAATTTTTAGGTGTCTCGATTGGGTCCAGCACCTTGTAAACTCATCTATTCCAACAGTGCATGTATGGTAGGAGGTCCTTAAGACCACCCTTAAGACCTCCTTTAGGAATTCACTCTCGTCAATACCAAGCCTCGACGCCTGTGTTTGCGCAGCAACCCCACCCCATTATTCTCTCATCTGATTCTGAACCAAGCTCTTCTTCTTCCCCCATCATGGCTCAGCCAGTTGAGGAAGAAAACAATCTGGAGCACTAGCTCCAGCGACTCAATGACCTCTTCCAAAACTTTGTGCACCCACCGCAGCGTCCTATGATGCGGGACCATTATAATCCTGCTGCGGTGGCCATTGAGCCTCGAGTCAGAATCCCGACTGGAGGACCTGATTCCGAATTGAAGCCCAATATGATTCATGCTATACCTAAATTCCATGGGCTTAATTCTGAAGATCCCTTCCAGCACATCAAGCAGCTAAAGCATCTGGCCCAAACTTTTGGGTCAGATGCACAAAATCGGGATATTCTTCTCATGAAGATGTTCTCCTTCTCTCTTATGGACAAGGCCGCTCATTGGTATCAAACCCAGACCCGGCCGATCAACACTTGGGAAGAACTTCAGTCTGAATTTTTGAAAAAGTTCTTTCCCGTTGGTCGGACCAATGCCTTGCGCCATCAGATTACTCACTTCACTCAGCAAACAGGGGAACCTCTCCATGAGGCATGGGATCGCTTTCAAGATCTCATGAGAAAGTGCCCCCATCACGGAGTTCCTAAATGGGAACAAGTCTAATCCTTTTACCAGGGACTCCGTGAAGACATCCGTCTTTTCGTCAATGCAACCTGCGGAGGAAATATCATGGGTCAACATGAGGACACCGTGTGGGAGATTCTCGAAAACATGTGCGAGAACTCCATCTACAATGACTCCATGGGATTATTCGACAGGACGAATACCCACGCATTGACGAATCTTAGGGGAGCACATGAGACGCAGGGCCTGTCCGCATCAGTCGACCTGGAATTAATGGCCAGTCGATTGGACAAGGTCTCAATCATTGAAAAGAAGGTGGATGAGCTAACTCAGCACTTGCAGCGAGCCACCTCTACGCATAGCTCTTTTGCATAGCCTCCTTCTACGCGGGAGACTATGCAAAACATTCTCCATCGATCTTCTCCTGGGATGGATCCATATCCATCATCTGATTCTTGGATCGGAGGGTCATCCGATCCCTTCTAAACCAGCCCGGGGAATTCCGTTCCCCCTTTCTCTGACTCTCTGGAGGTTCCTTAGACCTGCGAGGACCTCAACGCCATCCAGAATGACCCATTCTCCAACACCTATAACCCTGGATGGCGAAACCATCCCAACTTTCAGTGGGCGGGAAATTCCCAAACCCAAAGACCACCCTTTCAGCCCCGCCCACAACCCCCTCGTCCTTACCAGCATCCTCAGCCTCGGCCCAACCCTACTTATCCATCAGGGCCAAATCAGGATCAAATGTCCCTTATCCTTCAGACTCTGGCTGACATTCAAAGAACAAATGCGGCTATCCAAAAACAACACAAGGACGAGCTTACAGAGGTTCGAAATCAACTGGACCAGTGAAACGTTGAGCTCGAGAGATAACCGGGTTTTATTGTTATAGCATTGTAGTATAGCCAGTTATTACCAACATTTCAAATATATAAATTTTTTTACTCGGAAAATAAAAGAGTTCCCGAGGTCGAACTCAGGGAGCAAGTTGTATTCTAGGGGTACAAGTTTCTTTTACAAAAATAAAGAAAGAGAGAGAAAGAATTTGTTGTCTTTTCTTCTTTTCTCTTTGCTTCTCCTCGTCTCAGATCTTCTGTTATCTTCTTCTTCTTTATCTGCAGTGGTGATGTTCTTCTTCTTTTTCCTTTCTTTCTTCTTTTCCTTTCTTCAGATCTTCTTCTCGTGCTCTTCTTCTTTCAGTTCTTCCCTTGTTCTTTTGTGTTCTCTTCTGCCTCGCCTTCTTCTGTTGTTCTTCAGATCTCCTTCTTTCTTCTTTTCTTTTTCCTGTCAGGACGTCGTCTGATTTTCCAATCAGACGACTTAAACTGCTTGTTGCTACAGTGTCTCCCTCAGCTTCCTTCTTCTTCCGCGGTCCTTCTTCTTCACCTGTGCCTGCACACTTCAGAGTTTACGTCAGAGGACAAAACCTACTCTACCCTCCCCCCCCGCGTCTCTCTCTCTCAGAAACCGCTCATGGGATAGCTCTCCCAGAGCTGCCGGGTAGTCGGGTACGGGTCGAGCCCGGGTCCAGGCCCACCGGCGTGCGTGGTGGGCGAGGAGTGCAGGTCAGTCTAAGTCGGGTCGGGTCAGGTCCGCGGGGCGTGAGTGCGGACGAGACCGGGTAACCGGGCGGGTGAAGGGGACCTCACCCCGTGTGCTGAGGCAGTAAGGCTTATTCACAAAATCAATTTAAACGGTGAAAGAGTTGTGAGGCTTACCGATGTGGGACTAAACGGAGGCCTCTCCTCGCGTGCGCCTGCTGGAAGACCGCGGCCTTGCTTCTGCAGCTGCAGCTTCAATTTGCGTCGGTTGCTGGCTGGCTGCCTTCGCAGGAATCCCCGTAATCTGCAGCAGCTGGAGACCTGGAGTCCTCAAGCCTGGAGCGCGGGAGAAGCTGCTTCAATGTGGCGTTAATGGCGGTCGAGCCTCAGAACCTGTCGGACACGAATATGGCCTCTCGGCCTGATCAAACTACTGGGGAACCTTCGCCGTGGCACGGCGAAGGTGTGGAGCTGTGCGGCAAGCCGCAAGGTGGTGTCTGGCGGCAGCCCTAGGTTGGACTGCAACCGGAGAAATGGGTTTGTTTGGGGGAGCGTTACGGAGGTGTGGAGTGGCAGTGGAGGGGTGGGGGGTGCTCAGTGTGATGAGGCGGAGGTTCGGTGAGGGTCGGCGAGGCGTGTGAGGCTGTGGAGCGATGGGGGCATCTCGCCGGAGGGTGGCCGGAGACGAAGGGGGTGACGATGGTCAGGGTCGGTCGAGGGCTTAATTGAACAAATTGAAACCGGGGAAAGAAAGAGGAGAGGAAGGGAAGTAGTTCTAACTTACTTGCAGGGACGAAGGGGGAGCAGCAGGGCGACAGTCGTATCGACTGTCGCCGGAGAAGAAGATGCCCAGGGGAAGGGGCGGCGGCGAGCAGAGAGCCGGAAAGGCGCCAGCTGGGTGCGACGTGGCGCGGGAAGAGCAGGGGAGGAAGTCTCTGCTGCTGGTATTGCGGCAGAGCGAAGAGGAGGAGGGGGAGGAACCGCCGGAGCTGGTGGGCGTCTGCCGGAGTGAGAGGAGAGGAAAGTTGGGGGTTTTCTCCATCAGATCCGAGCTGCCGAGGTCGGTGGAGCGACGGGGGTATTTATAGGGATCAAAACAGGGAGGAAGGCGGAGGGAGACGACGTGTCTCCCTCGCCGGAGGACGCTGGAGATGGAAACCCATACCGTCCGTGCGTTCGCACGGCCGGTATGGTGGGTTACAGCGACCAGGGGGGTGTCCCTGCGACGGCTGACGACGCAGGGCACCCCCGGTTTACTTGCGAGGCTCTCCCCCTCACCCTGCGCGGCGCCATGCTCCGCGCAAGGTCGCCGGAGCATGGTGCTGGCTGGTTTTGCAGGGGGGACCTGAACGTAAAGAACGAAGGAGAGTTAGGGGCCAAAATGCGAGGGTTCAAAAGTTGAGGGCCAAAAAGTAAATATATGAGGACCAAAGTGTAAAGTCGGTCAAGGAGGTTTCTTCTTAGGCTCAAGTTTTTATACATGATTAATTAGGACCTAAGGAATCTGATGGTGAATTTAATTTCTATATTAAACCTTGTTTGACCGATCAATTTATGCGAAAACCCAAATTAAGTTATTAATTGGGCATGGTTCTCAATGTAGGTCAAAATGGGTTCTGAAGGCCAAATTGAAGGTTCTAAACCCTAGAGATTATTTTTATATGAATTTTAGAGGGTTTATTCTATTTTTACTTTGCCTCGAACCTCGTGAATTGAAGTGGGTTGTTTTAGGGTTACAGATTATCATTTAGTTCCTTGGAATTGCTGTAGCCCTTGCTAGATCATCTCATCCCACTTTTATTCTTATTAAGTTGCTTTGACCTATGTTTGGGTCCTGAATTACCCTGTATGCAGATTATACTGGTAAAATTGCATTTTTACCCCTTATGACTTGTTTTCTCCTTAAACTCAGAATTCTCTGAGTTAAGCCTTTCCTTGAGTTATGTAGGAGCTTTTATCCTTTGTATTAGGTCAAACTGAGCTACTTATGGCTCATGATGAGGTTCTCATCATACCCCCATGCCTAGCTTTTGCTAGTCCCTTAGCAAAAACTTAAGGTTTCAACCCTTGTTCTAGACCATGAAGTTTTTAATAGTTTTAGATAAGTGCCCTTTTTTATTTGAGCATAGATTAGGTTAGAATGCTGACCATAGGCCTAAAAGGTACTCTAGTATCAATCAAGATCCAAATCTGTCTAGCCTTAGCCTCAGTCTTTAGCAAAGGTTTTTAAGGTCCACAAGAACTAACCTAAGGTTTATTGGACTTTGTGGTTAAAGCACCTGTGCTTGAAATGATTTTAGCCCTGGCTCAGTTCGCAGTGCGTTTTATAAGAGAGAGATAGAAAGTTTTTCTGTTTGGAGAGTTTTCTCTCTCTTTTTCTTTTTAGTTCTAGCCTAGGATTGGCTTTTCAACACGGTCTGTATCAGATTCCTTGCTCCCATCATCAATCCTCAAGGGTTCCTGGCGATCGATGCTTCGAGATAGCACCGCCCATGGCAACCCCCGGAACCCTGGCTATTGAGATTTCGAGATAATCCCATCCATGGTGTTCCGTGGCCGAATCCAGACCCTGGCAATTGACACTTCGAGATAATGCCATCCATGGAATCTGAACCAGCAGAGTGCTTACATGCCCCTAGTAGGATATGTAAATATCCTAAGAGACAAGCACCGAGGAGATGATATTTTGTTACGCATCTTCGAGGGGATTTCCCGCCTCTCCGCGCTGGGAACTCGTCCAAATCAACTTGTGTTGATCGTCCGCTCCTATTCTAGGTGTTCTTTTCAGAATTTTGCGACGCTTCTGCGTGATTCTGATTTTTACGCTTACTGAACCAGGCTGTGTGTGAGGTTAGGGTGCTTAGGTTACTGAGTCCCGTAAACCAAAAATTAGTTAACGAGGCCAAATACTCCCTAAGCCTTAGACCTAATACTTCAGCTTTTCATTTTCCTCAACCTCTTGAGGAGTGTCCAGATCTTAATGGGTATTAAGAGTCTATTCAAGAATGCCTAAGGTTTGCATTCTTACTAATCTCATTGTGCACTTTTCAGTTATTTTCTTGAATGAGGTCTAGAACTTAGGTTAATTCCTTAGTTCCTTACTAATGACTATCACCCTTTCTCATAATTTTGTGCTCCTTTTTCATTTTGTTTCTTTTCTCCTTCACAAAATTTCCTTCTCCTTTTATTCTTTTTCGAAAAATTTTTTAATTTTTATGGTGTTTTTGGCATATGTGAATTTTTTTTTGTTTGAAACCTTTTCTTACAAGTTTTGCACTTTCATACCCCCCCATGCCTAAGATTTGCAATGTCCTCATTGTAACCTAGGGGGTTTTTATTTAACTTAGTTCATTCCTTAAGACAGAAATTTGGATGAGTGAATGGGTTGGGGTGACTGTTGCGGACGATTTCTAATCTCAGATGCACGCACCTGAGGTGGAGTCGGCTGTCTTAAAGTGTGAACTTCAAGTGCAAAAAGGTGTCAGAATAAGTTTCAGGTTTTCAAAGAGAATGACGGGCTGCCTCCCGTTAAGCGCTGAGTTTTATGCCATCGGCTGGGCGCAATAAGCTCAAGGGGAAAGGAGGATATAAGATGCTTCAGCCAAATCAGTAGAAGTTACATCAATGAACGGCTTGAGCCTCTGACCGTTCACGATGAAAGGTTCAGAATCGTGGCTGAGTGGACTGATTTCGATTGCTCCATTTCCAAAAACCTGTCGGACCAAATATGGTCCGACCCACTTGGATCTCAGTTTTCCTGGGAAGAGTTTTTGTCGGGCATCAAAGAGTAGGACCTTTTGACCAGGATGAAAGATCTTTCTCGAGATGTGTTTGTCGTGGAAGGCTTTAACCCGCTCCTTGTAGATTTGCGAGTTCTCGTACGCGTCTAGGCGTAATTCATCGATCTCACTGATTTGGAGTTTTCTGTGGGTCCCAGCCTTGGAAAGATCTAGATTATAGTTCCGTACTGCCCAATAGGCTTTATGCTCCAGTTCTACGGGAAGGTGGCATGCCTTTCCGTACACCAGTCTAAAGGGAGACATGCCTAATTGGGTCTTGTGGGCGGTCCTATAGGTCCACAATGCTTCCAGAAGTCGGGACGACCAGTCCTTCCTGTCAGGTCGAACAGTGACTTGCAGGATTTTCTTGATCTCCCGATCAGACAGCTCAGCTAGACCATTAGTTTGGGGGTGGTAAGGAGTAGAGATTCGGTGAGACACCCCGTATTTGGTCATCAGTGACCTAAACTGAGCATTTGTGAAATGGGTCCCCCCATCAGAGATTATTGCACGAGGAATCCCGAACCTTGAGAAAATGTGTTGATGAATGAATTTGAGAACGATTTTGTGATCACAGGTTCGGGTCGGTATGGCTTCGATCCATTTGGACACGTAGTCCACAGCCAACAGAATGTATTCGAAACCATCCAAAACAGGAAAGGGGCCCATAAAATCAATCCCCCAAACATCAAAGATTTCGCATACTAGAATCGGTTGCATAGGCATCATGTCGCGATGGCTCATGTTGCCGAAAGTCTGGCAACGACTACATGCCTTGCAGTGATTGTATGCGTCTTTGAACAGTGTGGGCCAGTAAAAGCCGCACTGGAGGACTTTTGATGCGGTTTTATGCCCGGCGAAATGGCCACCGCATGCCTGGTCATGGCAGAAAGAGAGGATATTGTTGAATTCCCCTTCCGGGACACATCTCCGGATGATCTGATCGGCACCTATGCGGAAGAGGTACGGGTCTTCCCAAATGTAATACTTGGCATCGGAGCGTAATTTGTCTTTCTTGGCCTTCGGCCAATCGGACGGGATCTGATGAGATGCCAAGTAATTTACTACATTAGCAAACCATGGAAGGCTAGTACCAATAGTCAGCAGGTGCTCATCGGGAAAATGCTCAGTGATGGCTCCGGAAGGGTCAATTATTTCAGAAGGAAGACGGGACAAGTGATCAGCTACCACATTTTGCTTTCCCACTTTGTCGCGAATCTCAAGGTCAAATTCTTGCAACAGCAAGATCCATCGGATTAATCGAGGTTTCGCGTCCTTCTTTGCAAGGAGATGCCTCACAGCTGTGTGATCCGAGTATATGATGACACGGGAACCCAGAAGGTACGATCTGAACTTTTCTAGGGCAAATACTACAGCTAGCAGCTCTTTCTCAGTAACCGTATAGTTACGCTGAGCCTCATCGAGTGTTTTGCTGGCGTAGTAAATGGCCACAGGTTTCCTGTCAATTTTCTGCCCCAAAACCGCTCCTACAGCGAAGTCGGATGCATCGCACATGATCTCAAAGGGTTGAGACCAATCAGGGGACTGTAGGATCGGGGCTTGGGTGACTCGGTTACGCAGGATTTCAAATGCTTGAGTGCATTCCTTGGAAATTTCGAAAGGAACATCCTTGGAGAGAAGAGTGGTCAGGGGGCGCGTGATTTTTGAAAAATCAGGGATAAATCGTCGATAAAAACCGACATGCCCTAAAAAGGAACGGATGTCCCTGATCGAGCTAGGCATAGGAAGGTGAGAAATCAGATTAACCTTAGCTCGATCCACTTGGATACCTTTCTCCAAAATTGAGTGTCCCAGGACAATTCCCTCAGGCACCATGAAATGGCTCTTTTCCCAGGAAAGAACCAAATTCACATCGATGCACCGCCAGAGTATCTGGACCAAGTGTTGGAGGCAATCGTCGAATGATGCTCCGAAAACTGAAAAGTCATCCATGAAGACTTCCAGATAATCACCTACCATATCTGAGAATATGGCAAGCATGCATCGCTGAAAAGTAGCGGGTGCATTGCAAAGACCGAAAGGCATCCTTCGGAAAGCGTATGTTCCGAAGGGGCAGGTGAACATGGTCTTTTCTTGGTCCTCAGGATGGATTGCCACCTGGTTATAACCGGAGTACCCGTCAAGAAAGCAGAAGAACCTATTTCCCGCAAGTTTTTCGAGAATTTGATCAATGAAGGGTAGTGGGAAATGATCCTTCTTCGTGGAGGAATTGAGTCGGCGGTAATCTATACAGGCTCTCCACGAGTTGGCTAATCGGGTAGGAATGATTTCTCCGGTCTCAGTCGTTATAGTGGTGAGTCCTGCCTTCTTGGGCACGACCTGAATTGGGCTCACCCAACGACTATCGGAGATCGGGTAGATGATCCCGGCATCTAACCACTTGATGATCTCCTTTTTCACGACCTCCTGCAGATTGGGGTTTAAGCGTCTTTGCATTTCACGAGAAGGTCGTGTGCCCTCTTCTGAATAGATATGATGAGTACAATAAGAGGGACTTATTCCAGTCAAATCATCGAGAGTCCATCCGATGGCTCTGCGATGTTGCTGGAGGACAACAATCAGACGAGATTCCTGTTCAGGACTGAGGTTGGAATTGATAATCACAGGAAGGGTCTGATTAGAACCCAAAAAGGCGTATTTCAAGTGAGCAGGAAGGGGTTTCAGTTCGAGGATGGGGTTTTCAGCAGAAGCGGGTGGTTCAGTATAGATGTGAGGTTCAAGGGTGGGAGTTACTGGGTTGTTCATATCTGGATTCGACTCCTCTGTTTGCGGGTCAAGATCCTTCTGTGGTTGATGAGGCATAATCGAGTCATTCTGGAGGTGTGATTCATCAACCAAAGTCTTGATGTCACAAATTTGTTCGATGACGCCGCAATTAATTCCTTGTTGGGCCTTAAATATATCAATTTTTAGTGTTTGATCTCCAAACTTAAGCTCTATTTGGCCCTCCTCACAGCTGATGTTGGCTCTAGCAGTAGCCAAGAAAGGTCTCCCTAGAATGATTGGTGTATCCCTAGGGTTCTCAGGTGCATCCATATCTAAGACTATAAAGTCCACTGGAAAATAGAAATCCCGCACTCTTACGATAACATCCTCGAGAATCCCTTTTGGTGACTTTATAGATCGATCTGCTAATTGTAATGTCACCTCGGTTGGTTTTAGCTCAGATTCTTCTAGATGGTCAAGTAAGGATGTGGGTATCCGGTTTATGGATGCACCCAAGTCTAACAATGCTCTATCAAATTGGGTACCACCTATCTTACAGGAAATCAGGGGAGTCCCAGGATCTTTTGCCTTGGGTGGGAGCCTACTAAGGATTACAGAGCTGGCTTGCTCTGACAGAATAATTGGGCTCCCTCCCTTGGTTCGCGGCTTACGCTGGGGTGTACATATATTCTTTAGAAATCGTGCGTAAGCTGGTACGTGGTGGATTGCATCCATCAAGGGGATGTTTATGTGGACCTGCTCAAAGAGCTTGACCAGGTCCTCCTCAGGGGCCACGGGTTTGGTGGTCTTCTTTCCCTTGGTCAGGGCCTCGGGTAACAGGATCTTGGTTGGTTCTTCTAGGATAGGTCCAGGTTGCGGATCCGGAACAGCGGTATCTTGGATAACTATCCTAGGGTCATGGTTATCAGGCTTGGAGTGGTTTGGATAATGCGGGTCTTGAGTTGTTTTACCACTACGTGTTGTTACAGAATTTAATACAGCCTGATTTTGGTTTGGGTTTGGTAAGAGGGGTGGCTGCTGCTGAAATCCCGCATAAGAAGTTGAGGCTTCCATATCGTCTGGAGATGGAGCAGTAGGGGCCTGATAAATCCATTGAGCGTGGCCTAAGTTTGGATTCATAACGCGCTTCTGGGTTGGCACGTTATTTGGGTTAGGAAGAGGTTGGGAAGGGAGTGTGCCTGGCTGGCGAGAATTTGCCAACTGGGCCAGTTGAGTTTTAACTTCTGTAAGCTCGTCCTTGTGCTGTTTTTGAATAGCCGCATTCGTTTTTTGAATGTCAGCCAGAGTCTGAAGGATTAGGGACATTTGATCCTGATTTGGCCCTGATGGATAAGTAGGTTGGGCCGAGGCTGAGGCGGCTGGTAATGACGAGAGGGCTGTGGGCGGGACTGAAAAGGTGGTCTTTGGGTTTGGGAATTTCCCGCCCACTGAAAATTGGGATGGTTTCGCCATCCAGGGTTGTAAGTGTTGGAGAATGGGTCGTTCTGGATGGCGTTGAGGTCCTCGCAGGTCTGAGGAACCTCCTGAGAATCAGGGAAAGGGGGAATGGAGTTCCCCCGGCTGGTGTAGCAAGGATCGGATGATCCTCCGATCCAAGAATCAGATGGGGGTGGATATGGATCCATCCCAGGGGAAGATCGGTGGAGGATGTTTTGCACAGTCTCCTGTGTGGAAGGAGGTTGTGCAAAGGAGTTACGCGGGGAGGTGGCTCGCTGCAAGTGCTGAGTCAGCTCATCCTCCTTCTTTTCAATGATTGAGACCTTGTCCAATCGATTGGCCATTAATTCCAGGTCGACTGATGCGGACAGGCCCTGCGTCTCATGTGCTCCCTTAAGATTCGTCGCTGCGCGGGTATTCGTCCTGTCGAATAATCCCATGGAGTCATTGTTGATGGAGTTCTCGCACATGTTTTCGAGAATTTCCCATACGGTGTCTTCATGTTGACCCATGATGTTTCCTCCGCAAGTTGCATTGACGAAAAGGCGGATGTCCTCACGGAGTCCCTGGTAAAAAGATTGGACTTGTTCCCATTTAGGAACTCCGTGATGGGGGCATTTTCTCATGAGATCCTGAAAACGATCCCATGCCTCATGGAGAGGTTCTCCTGATTGTTGAGTGAAGTGTGTAATCTGATGGTGCAAGGCGTTGGTCCGACCAACGGGAAAAAACTTTTTCAAAAACTCGGATTGAAGTTCTTCCCAGGTGTTGATCGGCCGAGTCTGAGTTTGATACCAATGGGCGGCCTTGTCCATAAGAGAAAAGGAGAACATCTTCATGAGAAGAATATCCCGATTTTGCGCATCTGATCCAAAAGTGTGGGCCAGATGCTTTAGCTGTTTGATGTGCTGGAAGGGATCTTCAGAATTAAGCCCATGGAATTTAGGTATAGCATGAATCATGTTGGGCTTTAATTCGGAATCAGGTCCTCCAGTCGGGATTCTGACTCGAGGCTCAATGGCCACCGCAGCAGGATTGTAGTGGTCCCGCATCATAGGACGCTGTGGTGGGTGCACGAAGTTTTGGAAGAGGTCATTGAGTCGCTGGAGCTGGTGTTCCAGATTATTTTCTTCCTCAACTGGCTGAGCCATGATGGGGGAAGAAGAAGAACTTGGTTCTGAATCAGAAGAGAGAATAATGTGAGGGTGTTGCTGCACAAACACGGGCGTCGAGGCTTGGCCTTGACGAGAGCAAATTTCTAAAGGAGGTCTTAAGGGTGGTCTTAGGGACCTCCTTCCGTACATGCACTGTTGGAAGAGGTAAGTTTAGAAGGTGCTGGACCCAATCAAGACACCCAAAAATGTGTTGGGTGACTATAGAGGTGCGGGGCAGATGGACCCCTTGATCAGAAAGATCGTCCACCTGAGAATTACCTGGGCAGCCAGAGAGGGAGAGTCCCGCGAAGACCCCTACACGGTAGAGCGTCCCCACGGGTTACAGGGTTTCCCCCACCCGACCTCTCTTGTCACTGCGGTTCCAGGTAGACCAGAATGGGGATCTTGACCTCTTAAGTCTACCGATTTAAAGATCAGGGTGCTTAAGGTTTCACTTGAACTTTAGTCTTTTAAGTGCAGAGAGTGACCTAATTTAAGGTTGGTTGACCCAAGGGGTCAACTTTACCTCTTGTTTTCTTTGAGAGCTTTTAGGTCTTGTCTTTTAGGGTTCAAGTGTTTAGAGAGCCAATTGTTTTAGGTTTTCTTTTGAATAGGTATTTTCAATCAATGGTTTAGGCACACTTCTTTTGGATTTTCTCCATTCTTGATTTAAGTAGTGTGTCTCTAAAACCCTAATGTTGAATCTTATGTTGGCTCTACTTGGTCCAGTTAGTTCTTTGTTGGGTAATTAGGGCTCAAGCAAGAATGTGTTAGCCCTTAAATACCCTTAATAGTGTGCAGGACTAATGAGTTGAAAATATGCAACTTTTATGGTTACTAAGTATGGAAGACAGGTTAGCCCTATATTGCTTGTTCTTTTCTTTTCTTCCTCTTTAGAGTTTAGGGGTTAATAGCGAGAGGAAAAATTTACCTGTCCTCGGAGTGGTTGTCGTGCGGTTGCTTGTCTTCTTGATTTCCTGTAGTTTTTTTCTGCACAAAAGAGAGGAGATTATCAGAAATTAAAAAGAAACAGGAATGTTTACCTCTAGAATAGCCGTTGCTCCCCGGCAACGGCGCCAAAAATGAAACGTTGAGCTCGAGAGATAACCGGATTTTATTGTTATAGCATTGTAGTATAGCCAGTTATTACCAACATTTCAAATATATAAATTTTTTTACTCGGAAAATAAAAGAGTTCCCGAGGTCGAACTCAGGGAGCAAGTTGTATTCTAGGGGTACAAGTTTCTTTTACAAAAATAAAGAAAGAGAGAGAAAGAATTTGTTGTCTTTTCTTCTTTTCTCTTTGCTTCTCCTCATCTCAGATCTTCTGTTATCTTCTTCTTCTTTATCTGCAGTGGTGATGTTCTTCTTCTTTTTCCTTTCTTTCTTCTTTTCCTTTCTTTAGATCTTCTTCTCGTGCTCTTCTTCTTTCAGTTCTTCCCTTGTTCTTTTGTGTTCTCTTCTGCCTCGCCTTCTTCTGTTGTTCTTCAGATCTCCTTCTTTCTTCTTTTCTTTTTCCTGTCAGGACGTCGTCTGATTTTGCAATCAGACGACTTAAACTGCTTGTTGCTACATTGTCTCCCTCAGCTTCCTTCTTCTTCCGCGGTCCTTCTTCTTCACCTGTGCCTGCACACTTCAGAGTTTACGTCAGAGGGCAAAACCTACTCTACCCTCCCCCCCCGCATCTCTCTCTCTCAGAAACCGCTCATGGGATAGCTCTCCTAGAGCTGCCGGGTAGTCGGGTACGGGTCGAGCCCGGGTCCAGGCCCACCGGCGTGCGTGGTGGGCGAGGAGTGCAGGTCAGTCTAAGTCGGGTCGGGTCAGGTCCGCGGGGCGTGAGTGCGGACGAGACCGGGTAACCGGGCGGGTGAAGGGGACCTCACCCCGTGTGCTGAGGCAGTAAGGCTTATTCACAAAATCAATTTAAACGGTGAAAGAGTTGTGAGGCTTACCGATGTGGGACTAAACGGAGGCCTCTCCTCGCGTGCGCCTGCTGGAAGACCGCGGCCTTGCTTCTGCAGCTGCAGCTTCGATTTGCGTCGGTTGCTGGCTGGCTGCCTTCGCAGGAATCCCCGTAATCCGCAGCAGCTGGAGACCTGGAGTCCTCAAGCCTGGAGCGCGGGAGAAGCTGCTTCAATGTGGCGTTAATGGCGGTCGAGCCTCAGAACCTGTCGGACACGAATATGGCCTCTCGGCCTGATCAAACTACTGGGGAACCTTCGCCGTGGCACGGCGAAGGTGTGGAGCTGTGCGGCAAGCCGCAAGGTGGTGTCTGGCGGCAGCCCTAGGTTGGACTGCAACCGGAGAAATGGGTTTGTTTGGGGGAGCGTTACGGAGGTGTGGAGTGGCAGTGGAGGGGTGGGGGGTGCTCAGTGTGATGAGGCGGAGGTTCGGTGAGGGTCGGCGAGGCGTGTGAGGCTGTGGAGCGATGGGGGCATCTCGCCGGAGGGTGGCCGGAGACGAAGGGGGTGACGATGGTCAGGGTCGGTCGAGGGCTTAATTGAACAAATTGAAATCGGGGAAAGAAAGAGGAGAGGAAGGGAAGTAGTTCTAACTTACTTGCAGGGACGAAGGGGGAGCAGCAGGGCGACAGTCGTATCGACTGTCGCCGGAGAAGAAGATGCCCAGGGGAAGGGGCGGCGGCGAGCAGAGAGCCGGAAAGGCGCCAGCTGGGTGCGGCGTGGCACGGGAAGAGTAGGGGAGGAAGTCTCTGCTGCTGGTATTCCGGTAGAGCGAAGAGGAGGAGGGGGAGGAACCGCCGGAGCTGGTGGGCGTCTGCCGGAGTGAGAGGAGAGGAAAGTTGGGGGTTTTCTCCGTCAGATCCGAGCTGCCGAGGTCGGTGGAGCGACGGGGGTATTTATAGGGATCAAAACAGGGAGGAAGGCGGAGGGAGACGACGTGTCTCCCTCGCCGGAGGACGTCGGAGATGGAAACCCATATCGTCCGTGCGTTCGCACGGCCGGTATGGTGGGTTACAGCGACCAGGGGGGTGTCCCTGCGACGGCTGACGACGCAGGGCACCCCCGGTTTACTTGCGAGGCTCTCCCCCTCACCCTGCGCGGCGCCATGCTCCGCGCAAGGTCGCCGGAGCATGGTGCTGGCAGGTTTTGCAGGGGGGACCTGAACGCAAAGAACGAAGGAGAGTTAGGGGCCAAAATGCGAGGGTTCAAAAGTTGAGGGCCAAAAAGTAAATATTTGAGGACCAAAGTGTAAAGTCGGTCAAGGAGGTTTCTTCTTAGGCTCAAGTTTTTATACATGATTAATTAGGACCTAAGGAATCTGATGGTGAATTTCATTTCTATATTAAATCTTGTTTGACCGGTCAATTTATGCGAAAACCCAAATTAAGTTATTAATTGGGCATGGTTCTCAATGTAGGTCAAAATGGGTTCTGAAGGCCAAATTGAAGGTTCTAAACCCTAGAGATTATTTTTCTATGAATTTTAGAGGGTTTATTCTATTTTTACTTTGCCTCAAACCTCGTGAATTGAAGTGGGTTGTTTTAGGGTTACAGATTATCATTTAGTTCCTTGGAATTGCTGTAGCCCTTGCTAGATCATCTCATCCCACTTTTATTCTTATTAAGTTGCTTTGACCTATGTTTGGGTCCTGAATTACCCTGTATGCAGATTATACTGGTAAAATTGCATTTTTACCCCTTATGACTTGTTTTCTCCTTAAACTCAGAATTCTCTGAGTTAAGCCTTTCCTTGAGTTATGTAGGAGCTTTTATTCTTTGTATTAGGTCAAACTGAGCTACTTATGGCTCATGATGAGGTTCTCATCACCCAGTTGGCAAATTCTCGCCAGCCAAGCACTCTTCCTTCCCAACCTCTTCCTAACCCGAATAATGTACCAACACAGCGGCGCGTTATGAACCCAAACCTGGGCCAAGCCCATATGATTTATCAGGCCCCCTCTGTTCCTTCACTCGACGGGATGGAGGCTTCCACTTCTTTTGCAGGCTATCAGCAGCAACCCATCTTACCCAATCCCAATCAAAACCAGGCAGGACTTAATTCCGTGACAACCCGTGGTGGTAAGGAAACCCAAGATCCACCTTATGCAAACCACTCCAAGCCTGGTAGTGATCCCAAGCCTAGGACGGTAATCCAGGATGTTCCTATCCCTGTCCCAGATCAAAGACCTGGACCTATCCTAGAAGAACCAACCAAGGTTCCGTTTCCCGAGGCCTTGACCAAGGGAAAGAAGACTACCAAGCCCGTGGCACCTGAGGAGGACCTGGTCAAGCTCTTTGAGCAGGTCCACATAAACATCCCCTTGATGGACGCAATCCGCCACGTACCGGCTTACGCACGATTCTTAAAGAATGTGTGTACACCCCAGCGTAAGCCGCGAACCAAGAGTGGGAGTCCAATTGTTCTGTCAGAGCAAGCCAACTCTGTAATCCTAAGCAGACTCCCACCCAAGGCTAAAGATCCTGGTACTCCCCTGATTTCCTGCAAGATAGGTGATACCCAATTTGATAGAGCATTGCTAGACTTGGGTGCTTCCATAAATCTGATACCCACATCCTTACTTAACCATCTAGAAGAATCTGAGCTAAAACCAACTGAGGTGACATTACAATTAGCAGATCGATCTATAAAGTCACCAAAAGGGATTCTCGAGGATGTTATTGTGAGAGTGCAGGATTTCTACTTTCCTGTAGACTTTATAGTCTTAGACATGGACGCACCTGAGAACCTTAGGGATACACCAATCATTCTAGGGAGACCTTTCTTGGCTACTGCTAGAGCCAACATTAGCTGTGAGGAGGGCCAAATAGAGCTCAAATTTGGGAATCAAACCCTGAAAATTGATATATTTAAGGCCCAACAAGGAATCAATTGCGGTGTCATCGAACAAATTTGTGACATTAGGGCTTTGGTTGATGAAACACACTTCCAGAATGACCTGATTATACCTCATCAACTACAGAAAGATCTTGACCCGCAAACAGAGGAGTCAAATCCAGATTTGGACAACCCAGTAGCTCCTACCCTTGAATCTCACGTCTATTTTGAACCACCCGCCGCTGCTGATGACCCCATCCTCGAACTAAAGCCCCTTCCTGCTCACTTGAAATACATCTTTCTGGGTTCTAATTAGATCCTTCATGTGATTATTAATTCCAACCTCAATCCCGAACAGGAATCCCGTCTGATTGCTATCCTCCAGCAACATCGCAGAGCCAATGGGTGGACTCTCGATGATCTGATTGGAATAAGTCCCTCTTATTGCACTCATCATATCTATTCAGAAGAGGGCGCACGACCTTCTCGTGAAATGCAAAGACGCTGGAACCCCAATCTGCAGGAGGTCGTGAAAAAGGAGATCATCAAGTAGTTAGATGCCGGGATCATCTACCCGATCTCCGATAGTCGTTGGGTGAGCCCAATTCAAGTCGTGCCTAAAAAGGCAGGACTCACCACTATAACGACTGAAACCGGAGAAGTCATTCCTACCTGATTAGCCAACTCATGGAGAGTCTGTATAGATTACCGCCGACTCAATTCCTCCACGAAGAAGGATCATTTCCCACTACCCTTTATTGATCAGATTCTCGAGAAACTAGCAGGAAATAGATTCTTCTGCTTTCTTGACGGGTACTCCGGTTACAACCAGGTGGCAATCCATCCTGAGGACTAAGAGAAGACCACGTTCACCTGCCCTTTCGGAATGTACTCATTTCGAAGGATGCCTTTCGGTCTCTGCAATGCACCTGCTACTTTTCAGCGGTGCATGCTTGCCATATTCTCAGATAGGTAGGTGACTATCTGGAAGTCTTCATGGATGACTTTTCAGTTTTTGGAGCATCATTTGATGATTGCCTCCAACACTTGGTCCAAATCCTCAGGCGATGCATCGATGTAAATTTGATTCTTTCCTGGGAAAAGAGCCATTTCATGGTGCCTGAGGGAGTTGTCTCGGGACATTTAATTTCGGAGAAGGGCATCCAAGTGGATCGAGCTAAGGTTGATTGATCTCTCGCCTTCCTATGGTTAGCTCGATCAGAGACATCCGTTCTTTTCTAGGGCATGTCGGTTTTTACCGTCGTTTCATTCCTGATTTCTCGAAAATCGCACGCCTCTTGACTTCTCTTCTCTCTAAGGATGTACCCTTTGAAATCTCCAAGGAATGCACATTAGCCTTTGAAAACCTTCGTGACCGAGTCACCCAGGCACCTATCCTACAATCCCCTGACTGGTCTCAACCCTTTGAGATCATGTGCGATGCATCTGATTTTGCTGTAGGAGTGATCCTGGGGCAGAAAGCTGACGGGAAACCCGTGGTCATCTACTACACTAGCAAGACACTTGACGAGGCTCAGCGTAACTACACGGTTACGGAGAAAGAGCTGCTAGCCGTAGTATTTGCCCTTGAAAAATTCCGATCGTATCTCCTGTGTTCCCACGTCATCATCTACTCGGATCACACGGCTGTAAGGCATCTCCTTGCCAAGAAGGACGCGAATCCCCGACTAATCCGATGGATCTTGCTGTTGCAAGAATTCGATATCGAGATTCGTGACAAGGCGGGAAGGCAGAATTTGGTAGCCGACCATTTGTCCTGTCTTCCTTCTGAGATTATCAACCCTTCCGGACCCATCACGGAGCATTTTCCTGATGAACACCTGCTGACTGTTGGTACTAGACTTCCATGGTTTGCTGATATAGTAAACTACGTGGCATCTCATCAGATCCCGTCTGATTGGCCGAAGGTCAAGAAAGACAAATTGCGCTCTAATGCCAAGTATTACATCTGGGAAGACCCGTACCTTTTCCGCATAGGTGCTGATCAAATCATCCGGAGATGTGTCCCAGAGGAGGAAATCAACAATATTCTCTCTTTTTGCCATGACCAGGCATGCGGTGGCCATTTCTCTAGGCATTAAACCACATCAAAAGTCCTCCAGTGCGGCTTTTACTGGCCCACACTGTTCAAAGACGCATACAATCACTGCAAGGCATGCAGTTGTTGCCAGACTTTGGGCAACATGAGCCATCGCGACATGATGCCTTTATAGCCAATTCTCGTATGCGAAATCTTTGATGTTTGGGGAATTGAATTTATGGGCCCCTTTCCTGTTTCGGATGGTTTCGAATACATTCTGCTGGCTGTGGACTACATGTCCAAATGGATCGAAGCCATACCGACCCAAACCTGTGATCACAAAATCGTTCTCAAATTCATTCATCAAAACATTTTCTCAAGGTTCGGGATTCCTCGTGCTATAATCTCTGATGGGGGGACCCATTTCACAAATGCTCAGTTTAGGTCACTAATGACCAAATATGGGGTGTCTCACCGAATCTCTACTCCTTACCACCCCCAAACTAATGGTTTAGCTGAGCTGTCAAATCGGGAGATCAAGAAAATCCTATAGGTCACTGTTCGGCTTGACAGGAATGACTGGTCGTCCCGACTTCCGGAAGCCTTGTAGGCCTATAGGATCGCCCACAAAACCCAATTAGGCATGTCTCCCTTTAGACTGGTGTACGGGAAGGCGTGTCACCTTCCCGTCAAATTGGAGCATAAAGCCTATTGGGCAGTACGGAACTGTAATCTAGATCTTTCAAAGGCTGGAACCCACAGAAAACTTCAAATTAGCGAGATCGATGAATTACGCCTAGACGCGTATGAGAACTCGCGAATCTACAAGGAGCGGGTTAAAGCCTTCCATGACAAGCATATCTCGAGAAAGATCTTTCATCTTGGTCAGAAGGTCCTACTCTTTGATGCCCGACTCAAACTTTTCCCTGAAAAGTTGCGATCCAAGTGGGTCGGACCATACTTGGTCCGACAGATTTTTGGAAATGGAGCAATCAAAATCAGTCCGCTCAGCCACGATTCCGAACCTTTCATCGTGAATGGTCAGAGACTCAAGCCGTTCATTGATGTAACTTCTACTGATTTGGCTGAATCATCTTATATCCTCCATTCCCCTTGAGCTTATTGCGCCTAGCCGATGGCGTAAAACTCAGCGCTTAACGGGAGGCAACTCGTCATTTTCCTTGAAAACCTAAAACCTTTTTGACACCTTTGTGCACTTAAGGTTCGCCCTTATAGACAGCCGACTCCACCTCAGATGCTTGCATCTGGGATTAGAAATCGTCCGCAACAATCATCCCGACCCATTCACTCATCAAAACATCTGTCTTAAGGAATGAACTAAGTAAATAAAAACCTCCTAAGTCACAATGAGGACATTGCAAACCTTAGGCATGGGGGGGTATAAAAGTGCAAAACTTGTAAGAAAAGGTTTTAAACAAAAAAATTCACATATGCCAAAAATAACATAAAAATTAAAAAAAAAAATTTCAAAAAAGAATAAAAGAATAAGAGGAGAAAGGAAATTTTGTGGGAGAAGGAAAAGAAACAAAATGAAAAAGAGTGCAAAAATAAAAGAAAAGAGTGATAGTCATTAGTAAGAAACTAAGGAATTGACCTAAGTTCTAGACCTCATTCAAGAAAAGAAATGAAAAGTGCATGGTGAGATTAGTAAGAACGCAAACCTTAGGCATTCTTGGACAGACTCTTAGTACCCATTAAGATCTAGACATTCCTTAAGAGGTTGAGGAAAATGAAAAGCTTAAGTATTAGGTCCAAGGCTTAGGAAGTATTTAGCCTCATGAACTAACTTTTGGTTTACGGGACTCAGTAACCTAAGCACCCTAACCTCACACACAGCCTGGTTCAGTAAGTGTAAAAATCAAAATCACGCAGAAGCGTCGCAAAATTCTGAAAAATACACCTAGAGTAGGTGCGGTCGATCAACACAAGTTGATTTGGACGAGTTCCCAGCGCGGAGAGGTGGGAAATCCCCCTCAAAGATGCATAACAAAATATCATCTCCTCGGTGCTTGTCTCTTAGGATATTTACATATCCTACTGGGGGCATGTAAGCACTCTGCTGGTTCAGATTCCATGGATGGCATTATCACGAAGTGTCAATTGCCAGGGTCTGGATTCGGCTAAGGAACACCATGGATGGGATTATCTCGAAATCTCAATAGCCAGGGTTTTGGGGGTTGCCATGGGCGGTGATATCTTGAAGCATCGATTGCCAGGAACCCTTGAGGATTGATGATGGGAGCAAGGAATCTGATACAGACCGTGTTGAAAATCCAATCCTAAGCTAGAATTAAAAAGAAAAAAAGAGAGAGAAAACTCTCCAAATAGAAAAATTTTCTATCTCTCTGTCTCTTACAAAACGCACTGCGAACTGAGCCAGGGCTAAAATCATTTCAAGCATGGGTGCTTTAACCACAAAGTCCAATAGATCTTAGGTTAGTTCTTGTGGGCCTTAAAAACCTTTGCTAAGGACTGAGGCTGAGGCTGAGGCTAGACAGATCTGGATTTTGGTTGGTACTAGAGTACCTTTTAGGCCTATGGTCAGCATTCTAACCTAATCTAAGTTCAAATGAAAAAGCACTTATCTGAAATTATTAAAAATATCATGGTCTAGAACAAAGGTTAAACCTTAAGTTTTTGCTAAGGGACTAGCAAAAGCTAGGCATTGGGGTATGATGAGAATCGCATCATGAACCCTAACTAGCACAATCTAACCTAGATATGTGAGAAAAAGCTCCTACATAACTCAAAGAAAAGCTTGACTCAGAGAATTCTGAGTTTAAGAAGAAAATAAGTCATAAGGGGTAAAAATGCAATTTCACCAACACAATCTGCAAACAGGGTAACTCAGGGTCCAAACATAGGTCAAACTAACTTAATAAGAAGGAAAGTGGGATGATCAGATTCAACAAGGGCTACAGCAACTCCAACGAATTAAATGACATTCTATAACCCTAAAACAAACCCACTTCAATTCACGAGGTTCGAGGTAGGGTAAAAATCGAATAAACCCTCTAAAATTCATAGAAAAATAATCTCTAGGGTTTAGAACCTTTAATTTGGCCTTGGAAACCCATTTTTGACCTACATTGAGAACCATGCCCAATTAATGATTTAATTTGGGTTTTTACGTAAATTGGCTAGTCAAACAAGGTCAGACCTAGAAATAAAATTCACCATTAAAATCCTTAGGTCCAATTTAGTCATGCATAAAAACTTGAGCCTAAGAAGAAACCTTCTTAACCGACTTTGCAATTTGGTCCTCATCTATTACTTTTTGACCCTCAACTTTCGAAACCCTTGCAATTTGGCCCCTAATTTCTTCGTCATTCTTTGCATTCAGGTCCCTCCTGCAAGTCTCTATGCAGCGCCATGCTCCGGTGACTTTGCGCGGAGCATGGCGCCACGCAGGGTGAGGGAGGTGTCCTGCAGATTGAACCTAGTGTTCCTTGCGACGTCTGCTGTTGTAGGGACACCGCCATGCCATCTGTTGATGCCCACACCTTCCGTGCGAACGCGTGGAAGGTATGGGTCACACTTCCAGCCTTTCTCCGACGAGGGAGGCACGTTGCCTCCCTGCGCCCACCCCTCCGCCACCGCCTTTATAAGGACCAACGTCGCCTGCCGATTCTCCCAGCTTGGTCCTGACGGAGAAAACCCTAACCCTTCCTCTCTTCCCACTCCGACAGAAACCCACCAGCTCCGGCGGCCCCTCCTCCTCCGTCTCGTCGCTCTGCCGCAATACCAACAACAGAGCCACCTTCGCCTGATCTTCCCGCGTCGCGCCGTACCCAGCGAGTGCCCTCCTGCTCTCTTCCTCGCCACCGCTGTCCCCCTCTGGGTGTTTCTTCTCCGGCGACAGTCGGTACGACTGCCGCCCTGCTCCGGCCCCCTTGGTCCCTATAGGTAAGTAACAGTTATTTCCCTTCCTCCCCTCTTTCTTTTCCCCAACTCAATTCGCTCAATTACCCCTCGACCGCGCCTGACCGCCCTCACCTTCTCCATCTCCAGCCACTCTTCGGCGATTTGCCCCCGTCAATCCACCGCTCCACACAACTCGCCACCTACCCCAAAAGCTCCGCCTCACCTCACCCGACACCCCCCGCCCCTCCACTGCCACTCCACACCTCCACAACACTCCCCCGATCAAACCCATTTTTTCGGTTGCAGACCGACCTAGGGCTACCGCTAGGCACCACCCCACAACCTGCTATACCCCGCACGACCTTTGCCGTGCCACGACGAAGGTCCCCCTGTGGTCTGATTAGGCCGAGAGGCCGTGTTTGTGTTCGGCAGATCTTCAGCCCCGGCCGCCATTGGCGACAAGGCGAGGAGCTTCCAAGCAAGCTTGAGGCCCTAAAGCAGCAGGATTCTAGCTGAGGCGAACTGGAGGGACTTGGGCGAAGACAAGGAGCGGGTCTGCGAAGAGAAATGAGGGCATTGCTGCTGAGGCCAGGTCGCGTCCGTCCTGCGGGCGCGCGCGCGCGAGGGACAAAGTTTAGTCCCACATCGTGGGATTTCGAAGCGTCGCACCCATTTAAGTTGATTTTGTGTTTTCACTTAAGCGCCTCAGAACACAGGGTGAGGTCCCCTTGCCCACTCTCCCGCCTCGTCTGCGACCCACGCCACGCGGACTTGGCCGACCCGTTTACCTTGCACTCCTCGCGCACCACCCACGCCGGTGCACCTGGTCACGGGTATGCTACCCGACCCGATAACCCGGCTTTGGGAGAGCTTCTTATGAGTGGTTTACAGAGAGAGAGAGACGTGCGGGTAGAGGGAAGGGCTAGGTTTTGCTGTGTCTCGTGCAGGAACAGGGTGCGAAGGAAGAAGGTTCACCACTTAGCCGCAGGAAGAAGAAGAGGAGCGAAAGAAGAAGCTCTGAAGAAGCCTTGCAGCTGAGCAAGGCCGAAGACCAAGGAAGAAGAAGAGGAGTGGAAGAAGAAGCTCTGAAGAAGCCTTGCAGCTGAGCAAGGCAGAAGACCAAGGAAGAAGAAGAAGAAGAGAAGAAGAAAGAGTAGCAAAGGAAGAAAAGAGAGGGGAAGCACTGTAGCAGACCGCCGTTTAAGTCATCTGATTGCGATATCAGACGATGGATAAAGCCTCAGAGGAGATAAAGCAGAGAAGAAGAAAAAGAAAAGAAAAGGTTCCACAGAAGAAGAAAGAAAGAAGATAAGGAAAAGAAGAAGAAGAACTGAAGAAAGGAAATGGAAGACAAGCAGAGGAACTGAAGACAACCAGAAGACCAAGGAAGAAGGCCAGTAAAGAAGAAAAGAGAAAGAAGAGAAGAAGAAGACAAGCAAAGAGAGAAAGAAGAGAAGAAGAAAAAGTCAAAAGACAGAAATCTATTTCTCCCTCTCTCTCTCTCTTATTTTTGTAATAAAGAAACATTGTACTTCTAGAATTCCAGTAACTCCCTGAGTTCGACCTTGGGAAACTATTTCCGAGTAAAATTTTAATGGTAACGACAACCGTAACTGTCTTATTTTATACCACAACGATATTACTGTAATAAGCATTAAAACAAACAAGACTAGCCGCGGTTGCGAAAACGTCACCAATGCTGGCAGGGGCTCCTGTGCTTGGAAGACAAGCTTCCAAGCATGCGAGTCCTCGCCAGAGAAGGAATTAGTTAGAGACCCAAATCTCGTGAGTTCGCACGAGAGATTTGGTGCAAATAAGAGATTAGGATCGGGCTCAGATGGAAGGGAATTCCTCAGAGAATCTCCCTTCCAAATCTGGGAGGAGGTCTCTGAGGAATCAGGGAGTACTCCCCCCCCATTCCTCGTCGGAGTAGGATTTCTCCCCATTAATGGTGGAGGGACCTATTTGTAAGAGTGGTGAGGAAGTTAGGTGGGTCTGTGCAATGGTTTTCAAAAGATAGGGGCCAAAATGTAATTGGGTGTACTAATTTGCAAAGTAGGTCAAGATGACCTCCCCTTAGGTTCAAATTTTGGTACAAACCTAATTTTGACCTAAGGAATCCAATAGTGAAGTTGGATTTTAGGTTTGACCACGTTTGACTAGATATTTTGCATAAAAACCTAAATTAGGTCAATTAATGAGCTAAGACTCCAATCTAGGTCAAAATAGGTTCCAGAGGCCAAATTAAAGGTTCTAAACCCTAGGGGATATTTTTCCATGAATTTTAGAGGATTTAGTTGATTTTTATCCTAACCAAAACCTTCTTGAATTAAGCGGGTCTGTTTTAGGGTTACAGAATGTCATTTAATTCTTGGATTGTACAATAACCCATTTCTGATTGAACCAACCCACTTTTTATCTTATTCAGATCATTTGACCTATGTTTTGCCTCTGAGAAATCTCGTTTATGTACTGTAATGGTAAAATTACAATTTTAACCTTTGTTTCATGTTTTCTTCTCAGAACACTTATTCCTTGAATTAGGTCCTTCTCCAGGTTATGTAGGAGCTCTTATTCTCTTTCTTAGGTCAAAATGAGCTAGTTAGGGCTCATGATGAGGTTCTCATCAACGAGCACGTCATCAATAAATACCACCAGTAAATAAACCAGATATGGTTTGAACATCCGGTTCGTCAAATCCACGAAGGTAGCGGGGGCGTTAGTCAGCCTAAACGGCATGACAAAAAACTCGTAGTGTCCATACCAGGTGCGGAAAGTTGTCTTGGAGACGTTGGTCTCCTTGATCCTCAATTGGTGGTAGCCTGATCTCAAATCTATCTTGAAGAATACCGTGGCACCTCGCAATTGGTCAAACAGATCATCAATCCTCGGCAGCGGATACCTGTTCTTGATGGTAACCCTATTCAGCTGTCTGTAGTCGACACAATGGCGCAGGGTACCATCCTTCTTCTTCACAAATAACACCGGGGCTCCCCATGGGGATGCACTGGGCCTCACAAAGCCCTTCTCCAACATGTCCTGCAACTGGGGCTTGAGCTCTCGCAGCTCAAGTGGTGCCATCCTGTATGGTGCCATAGAAATGGGGCTAGTCCCCGGTACCAATGGGATCTCAAACTCGATCTCACACTCAGGTGGTAGTCCTGGCAGCCCCTCGGGAAACACGTCGGGGTACTCTCTGACCATCGGAATGCTCTGAAAGTTTGCCACGGGGCTGGGCTCTGCCACTACACAAGCCAAAAAACCCTCACACCCCTGGCCCAAAAGTCTCGCTGCCCGAAGTGCAGAAATGTACTTGAACCCTCCATCCACCGGCTGTCTGTGAAACTCAAAGGAAGGCATCTTCGGTATGGAGAAGATGATCTTCCTCTCAAAACAGTCCACCAAAGCATGGTAAGTGGATAACCAATCCATCCCCAGAATGACGCCAAAATCCTCCATAGGTATCACGATCAGGTCAGCGGGGAGGCTGTGTCCCCCAACACAGACCTCACAGTCTGTGTAGACCTCCTTAGCTACAAACAGCTGACCGCCTGGACCTTTGATCACAAATGGATCCTCTAACAGCATGCAGTCCTGTCCCAAACTGACATCAAAACTCGTAGCAACAAATGAGTGCGTGGCGTCGGAATCAAAAAGTACATAAACTAATCTGCCAGAAATTGTAACCATACTTGCCACCATTGAACCTGATGCCTTGGTGTCTCTGTGTGTCAGGGCATTGATACGCCCCTCAGGTCTCGGTGCAAAAGAAACAGCCACACTCTGCATCGGATGGGTAGCCGCTGGCCGGTACCCTCCCCGCGACTGCTGTCCTCCCCCACGCGCCTGGGAACCACGACCACCTGCTCGTCCTCTAGCGCTCAGTGCAGGGAGCGTCTGCTACGCTCTTGCCCTAGACGGGCAATCCCTCCTGATGTGGCCCGGCTGGACACACTAGTAGCAGAGGGGGACTCGACTCCCTCCCTTGGTAAGTCCTTGCTGACGGCTTGGCGGGGGTCTAGTGCTGGAAGCTAGCCCCTGTCGGGGGCCCCCAAAGGCCACTGACGGCCTCGTAAAATGAGACGGCTCTCCTACAGGCGCTGCGTGCCTCCTCTCTCGCCAGCCCTGTGAGTACTCTGACTAGTAGGGCCTTTTCCGTCCGCTGTTAGTGTCTCGTGCGGCCGGGTTGGTCTCCTCGTACATCATAGCTGCCTCCACCACTCTCGAGAAGGTGGGCAGCTTCAGGGGTTTAACATACCCCCGAATGGCAGGCCAAAGCCCCTCAGTGAACCTCCACATGCCCTCCTCCTTAGTAGCCACAGTTGTCGCAGCAAAATGTGACAGCTCCAGGAAGCGCGTGCGGTACGTGCTAACAGTCATCGTCCCCTGGCGGAGAGTGTGGAACTCCCGCCTGCTCTGGTCCTACCACATCAACAAGAAGTACTGCTCGCAGAAGAGGGTCACAAACTAGTCCCACGTCGGCTCTGCCCTCTCCTGACCTCTGACTGCTCTCCACCACCTGTGTGCCGCACTCTCCAGCTGATACGTGGCAAAGGCCACACAGTACTCCACAGGGGAGCAAAGGGTGTCAAACACCTTCTCGATCTGCTCCAGCCAAACCTCTACCTCGGAAGGGTCCTCATCCCCCTTGAATGAGGGGGGCTTCAGCTTCCGGAACTGTCCAAAAAGCTCATAGTGAAGCTGGAGTAGGGGAATGGGCACGCATCCAGGCAGGGAGGGCTCATGTTCAGAGGTGTCACAGTGCGGTGGGGCGGTGGAGGACCACCCCCTCCCCCTTGTTCAGCGCTGCGACGGTCTCGCGGTCCCACAGAGGACTCCCCCTCCACGTCCCCAAGGAGAGGCGCCCATGGAGGTGGGTGGAGCTCCTCTCGTACTATATCTCATATCAAATGCGCGAGGTCTTAGGCCTGAACACCGGGGAGAAGTGGCTAGTCAACTAACGCCTTGGGCCCGACACGTCCACCCCTCCGACCTCGTTGGACGCGGCCCACCTCAAGGACTCCACGTCGAGGCATCTCTTGCAAGGAGACGCGAAAATAGAACAAAAAGGAGTCAACTCCAATGGACTTCAGTGAAGGAAACTCAGAACAGATGGCAAGCGGTGTGTTGTGGTGGTTACTCTAGTTACATGCACGTGAATTGGTTATTCTCAAGCTAGTTGGTTCATTTCTCGGGACGACCTTGCTCTGATACCATCTTGTTATGACCCGGTTCCCGAATCCCTACAAGACACGAGACCGGCTTGACTCGACTAATCCCAAGACCCAGTCGTCCAATAAGAAATAACCAAAAAGCAGGAAAGTAAACCATATTCACTATGCTATGTAACTAACAGTAAAAGAGTACAAGTAGTAAGGAAAGAAAAGCTGCTAACAATACATTTCACCACCACAACAGTAAAGCGGAAACAAAGTACAGAACGTAAATAGTAACAAGTGTCTGAACTCACTAACAAAAGAGAGTACAACAATAGGAAGACTACTCTTACTGGGCTCTACTAGGCCCAGCACCCTCTGTAGCCGGTGATTTAGGCTGCTCAACACCTGGACCTGAAAAGGGTTATGAGTAAACAAAGTCAGCAAATGCTGAGAAGAGTGGCAACCAACTAACTAAAGTAGTAAAAGCTAATAAGTAAACTATCTATTCCAATTACTTTATTTTACAAGTTATTCCTTTTCACCCATTGGTTTATTTTTTAGATCTCTTTCTTGATCTCGAATGTTCCTCGTGGGAACAATCTTGATTGCAGTCTTTTCCGAAGAGTAGAAGGCGCACCTGGTGCTCTCCTGGCCTGGAGAGTCCCCTGTGGTGATCTTACACCCAGTCAACCACCCCAAGGTCACAGACAGACGTAGCGGTGACTACATCACGCGCGATAAGCGCACGGGTAGCTACCCCGCACTGGCACACGGTCAGTCGTTTCCGCTAACGGGTACGCTCAAAGTACAGCACAGAACAGTATAGGGCCTAGCCCTCTCAGTAACAGGGGTCTAGCCCCTCAGAACCAAACAGGGGTCTCGCCCATCCACAGTCTGAGCACCCTCATTTGATTACCCTGGTTTGCCCAGTGGGCCTAATAAGTCGGTATAGGGTGGCTAGCTGAACCCCGAGCCCCATGGGGTTGCTAGCTCTATCCCTACACTAGTAGCTCTCCTCGGTACAATTTACACGAGGGCTAAGAAGTCAGTGTAGAGTGGCCAATCCTAACCCCGGGTCCCAAGCCAAGGGCTACTAGCTCTGCTCTATATTAAACAGGGGACAGTCGCTCTCCTTTGTTCCACGTACTCAAGGGCCATCACATTTCCTACTCACATTTCTAGATCCATTCCATTTACTTCCAGGAGCTCTACTCCTAATTCCCCGTAGGGTTCATGCTCCTATTTCTCATGCCATTCCATACCAGGTTTCATCATTCACATTTCTATTCTCAGGTTATACACATGTAGCTCATATTTCTATCATTTAACATATACAACAGGTAATGTCACATGTAACTGTTTAACTAGCACAGGTAATTCATATTTCACAGGTAGCTCTTGTTCATTAACAAGCAGTTGTTAACATTTTTATTCGTTCATTCAAGACTGCAATTCCAAACATACATATAGACATTTCAAGTACTTCTCGTCCTAGGAGTCATGCCATATCCTAGGTTCTAGTTATTCAATCCACATATGCATTCAGGTTTTATAATTAAATTAGGGGAAGACCACTCTACCAGACAACCTAGGAGTATTAGGGGCTCGAACGGTAGGCTCTCGTGCCTCAGCAAGCCCCGAACCCACAACTGATCGAAGACCTATAACAAGGAACATACCACAATGGAATAATCAGAACATTATAAAAGGCCTTCTAACAAGTAGAGGAACTCATAAGGAAAACATCGATATCTTGTTTGCATAAAACAGACGTCAAACGGACCCTAAACGGTCAAAAACAGGGCTACAGACCCAAATCAGACATCTAGCATAAGGTCCAGACGTCTTAAAAGTAACTAGAAACTCACTTTAGGTTTTGCGTCGACCTCAGATGTCCAGAACCTCTTCTTGACCATCTGGACCAAGCTCCAGACATCCGACCTCTCCTCAGGACATCTGAGAGTGCTTCCGGTCGTCTGGTAAGTTGTCCAGACGTCCGAACCACATGGGAGGGCATGTCCCATGCCTTCCCGAAGCAATCCTTGCGCGCGACAGCCAAATTGCCTATATTTAGCCACACAAACCGTAGTTGTGGTGCGGCCTGCATGGCCGTATGCGCAAAAGGAACGTCCCTTCATGAAGATCTGCTTTCAGACGCTTGGTGTAGTCACCAAACATCCGCCCCATCGTTTGGATGTCACGCCAGACGACTGATTCTGGGAAAATCCCAGAACCAGAACCACTTCCTGCTCTCCCTCTCCGCACGCAGCCGTGGCCTCGCATGCAGCTCCGGCTGCAGTAGTGTTGGGGACGGCTCCCCCGACGCACTCCTCCCGCACATGTCGCTCCAGCCGTGCGCCCTCCGACGAGCTCCCACAAGCTCATGAGCTCAAGCTCTTCCTCTTCTCCTCACGCCGCTTCTCCTCCTCATCACCGCTCTTGCGCTGTCTCTCACTCTCGCTCCTCTCGCTGTGGTGGAGAGGAAGAGAAGAAGGTGGCTGGCTGTGGTGAAGTGGGGAAGTAAAGAAGAGGGGAAGAGGGGCTTTATAGAGGTGCATTAGGGTTCGTTGAAGGAGGGATGAGGGAAAGAGAGAGAAGAGAGGTACTGTCTGCATGCAACCTGCGTGCAGATGCGAAGGCTCGTACCAAAATTTCGATTTCCAGAGGTCTGGAAAGGGATCCGGATGTTTGACCAGACGTCTGACAGACAATCTAGACATCTTAAAAGGCTCAGGACAGAACGGGTATCTACATTCCTCCATTCAATCCTCACCGCTAAGGATTGCATAACACCTGATGTCGACCCTGGAGCTCCACTAGTGGGCTTTCCATCACCTGGAGATTCTCTTTCCCTTCTTCACCACAGCTACCAGCTGTGGTTTCTTGTAAGGTCCCGTTCCTTTATTTGATTAGGATTTTAATTCTTTCTAGATAGATTTAGTTGCTTTCTAGATAGATTTAGAGTAGAGTAGTTGAGTGAGATTGTAATTCACTATTTGATTGCTTAGTTTATGAGTAGATTAGCGTTAGATGTTAGTATTCCTTGATTTTCCCTCTTTGATCAATTTAGATCACAGAGGCTTATTCACCCATTTGGTAGAGTATTGGTGCTCTCAGATTGGAAGATTTGAGAGCAAAAGCACTTCTCTTTGATCTCTCTTCTCTTGGACACAAAAGGAGTGGAAAGTAGTATTGCTTGGTGTGTACTGCAAAGGAAAGGTCCACCTCTATTTATAGAGGCCCTAAGAAGGGTTTAGAAGCCTCTTCTAGCTGTTGGGAATTATTTCAAGGCAAATCAAGCTGAAATCAGGGTCATTTATGATTCTGACAGGGTTATCAGACATCTGAATCTATTATCAGACATATGGGACATCGTCTGATCTAGAAGGGTGAAAGATCTGATTAAAGTTGGATCAAGACGGACGTCTAAAGATCAATTATAAGACGTCTGGGAAACTAATCAGACGTCTAATTTAAGACGAGTTTCCTTCCTGTTTTTCCCATACCTAAATAGGGTTCTAGGATAAGTTAGGCAGACGATAGGTCGGTTGTTTGGCATAAAGTCTAGACGTCTAGAAATAGGATTTACTACGGTAATTGATTTCTCGAGGCTCAAACGGCTATAATCACTGACAAAAGTGATTTGGAGATAGATTGAGCCTAACGTCTATTTATCAGATGTCTAGGGATCTCTACGGATGTCTGAAAGTGAATGTAGGTTAGATTAAAGGATAATCCTCAATGATCAAGTCTGATAAAGTCAACGGTCCTCTAGTTGGACGTCTGGTAAGGTCATCGGACGTCTTCTAAGATGCCTGGAGTAAGGGCTGGACGTCTGAAACTGGCAGACAGAGAGTAGTTTGCCAGCCTAAGTGTTTGGATGTCTGATCAAACAGTCAGACATCTTAAAGTCTAAGATCATACGTCTGCTTTTCAGATTGGACGTTTGATCAGGCTGTTTGATGCCTATTTTGGCTTTCTAATTTAACTAAGAGTTTGTCTATGTATCCTAGGGTTGTGTATGTGTTCCTAGGAATATTGTTTGATACTTTGGGCTCTTCAACATATTATCTAGACAAATAAAAGAGCAAAGAACATAAACAACAAATACATAGTATAAGACAAAAGAACATCTATCATATTCTTCTTGTCTTCAAGCTCTCGCTTCACACAAAGCTCCTTCTCCTCCTTCAAGCTCCTCCAATCCACCATGGACGCGAGCTTGAGATCCTTCACACTTGTATCTATTTGCATTTTCCAGAAACTCCAAACCTCAACACAAATGTTAAATAACAAGTATTTTGTTATCATCAAAATTAATGATTGTGGCACCCTTACACAAACAATCTCCCCCTTTTTGATGATGACAAAACCATAAATATAAATCCAAAAAATTCTCCCTCGTTTTGACATTATCAAAAAGGTTTAATTAATTTTAGTTATCCTATACTCCCTCTTAAAACATGCTCTTCTAATTCCATCTTTTTGACATAACAAGATAGCTATTCATTTATCCATTAACTCCCCCTTTCTAAAGGCAATATAGTTATGTTATCTTTTAAAACCTCCCCCTTAATGATGGACGAAAGCTTTATTAATTTTAACTCCCCCCATCTATATGCTATAGATAAAAAGATAGGGTAAGGAATTTACCTTACTTACCATGGCCAATAGCATGGCTCAAATGGAGGTTGATGCCAAAATGGATGGGGCTCCCATCCGTAGCTTGGAGGTCCGAGCATTGAAGCTGGTCTCCAATCAAGCGATCGACGCATGGCGGTTCGATCACCTGCCGGTCGTCTCATCGATCTCCTTGTCTTCCTCTTTGGTCTACTCTTTGGTTCCCCCAATTCGAGTAGTCCATTCTTGAGCTTGTAGGTCCAATCCTTGATATTGAAATCTTCATTGTGACCTACAAAGCAAGACTCTAATTCTTTCTTTGGTATCCAAGTTAATTTGGAGTCGGTTGTGTTAGTTGGTCTCCTTGATGGAGATCCTTTCTTAACCTTATGACTAGTGTTAATTCCATTTAACAACTTATCTGATTTTTCGTCACGGCAAGTAAGATCATTTTCAAAAACATGCATCTTGGTTTTTAAATCAGAAATTTCCATTTTTAAACTAGTATTCTCTTCAATCAATTTCCTATTTTCATTTGTTAGGTTATTATTCTCTAACAATAAGTCATCCCTTTTAGAAATGTTAGGACTAATTTTTCGATCCCTAACTTTAATTTCTAATCTATCATTTTCAGATTTCAGAAAACTAAGATTCTTTTTAATGCTCTTGTTTCTATTTTAAGTGACTTACTAAGTTCATATAATTCATCAATAGCATCTTGTAATTCATTAAAAGAGTTTACCTCTTTGTTGTCATCTTCATCCTGGCTATCCTTGTGATAGCCATGAAGCCCACGTAAGTGACTTCATTTTTCTTCTCAAGATCCTCCTCTTCTTCTTCCTATGAGGTCAAGTCATCCTGATGATAATGTCATCATTAACCATATCTAGCTTTAATTAGTCATATTCCATTAATAAATACTCCTACATAACTGCTAAAGGATCGTAATTCACTGCACATCCTTTCTAAGAGTTTAACATGAAATCAAGGTTAAAACTGTAATTTTACCATCATATCATGAATGCACAACAACCATGGGTTTTCTCAGGGGTTTATTAAAGGTTAAATATGTATTAAAATCTAATAAGTGGGTTCATGCAGAACAAAATGATTTTCACGTGTTACGAGAATTAAATGACATTTGAAACCTTAAAAACACTCGCTTAATTCATTAAGGTTCTAGTTAGGACAAAATTCACCTAAACTATATAAAAATCATAGAAAAATATTCTCTAGGATTTGGTATCTTTGATTTGACCATTGGAACCCAATTTGACTTAAAATAGAGTCTCAGACAGACATTTGCCCTAATTTGGATTTCTATGCAATTTACCCAGTCAAACTTGATCAAAACCTAAATATGACTTCACAATCATATTTCTTGGGTCCAAATTAGGCTTGTACCAAAATTTGGGCCCAATCGGAGATCACCTTGACCTAATTTACATTTCAGTCCTGTCTAATTCTTTTCTCTCACACATATGCCCCTAACTTTGGAAATAATTGCAAAAGGATCCCTAACTTTATCATCGTTCTTTGCAAGAAGATCCTCATGCCATTTTTGGAAGGTTAGACCTTCACCGTTAAGTTTCGAGCAAGGATTTTTCGCTCGATTCTCAATCAATCAATCCCAAATTTGAACCAGAGATTCCTTGAGGAATTCTCTTCCAATTGAACCCGATCTTGATTCCTATTTTCTTCCCAATCTTCCATACGAATGCATGGAAGATGTGGGTATCCCATAGGCATGCAATCTCTGAGCTTCCAAGCTTGGTTTCCAAGCTTGGAATGCCCTTTTGTGGCCTATAAATGGACCTACGATGCAAACCTCACCTCTTTAGCTAGGTTTTGGGCCAAAAACCTCTTCAAATCTCTATCTCTGGCATCCTCCGACCTACACTCCGGTGGACCTTCTCGACCTCCCTCTTAACCACCAAATTTGAAGCACAACGATGTTCCCCATCTTCCTCCACAGCTTGTCGGTCACAGCGGGTGCCATCTTCCCCTCCCCTCGTCGCTGTTCACCTCACCGGAGAGTTCGTCCCCTCTGGCACCGGCCAATCAGAGCAGGCATGGATCTCCTTCCTCTTCGTCCCTTAGTTAGGTCCTAACGCTCCCTCTTCTCCTCTACTCCCTTTTCTGCTCCTTAAACACCTCAATTTGACCGCCATTCACACTCTCCCCCTTCGTCTTCTCCAACTCCGGCAAGGGCTTCAGTGAGGTCGCACCACCACCACTGACCACCAAACAACTCCACTCCACTCCCAAAACCTTCATCATTCCACCAAGACCAAAAGCCCTCTCCTATTTCACCTATTCACACACACCCAAAACCTCCACCGAACAACCCACCTCCCCGCCTCTGTTCCCGGCCTCGTTCGACCACTTTACTCCCTCCCATGCCATCAAACCACCACCACTGCATTCCACGACCTCCAGCGATGCTTAGGAGCTTGTTTAATGTGGCTGAGAGGCTGTGTTCATGTATTTCAGGTTATCGTCGGAGCTATGCCACCGTTGATCATCTTCGGTCCCGTTCTTCATGTTCTAGCGACGAATGCCCGAGGTGCACCCTCCAAGATCTGCGGACTCGCTTCAGGATCATGCCCAGGTAGTCAATTGGGCACCACACCAATTGTGGCTGCTTCAATTGGTCGAAGCTTCACTTGCAGGTGCACGAGAGAAGGAGGGGACTTATAGTCCTACATTGTGAAAATAAAGGTGCACGGTAGCCCATAAGATGATTTTGTGATACCGGCTCTTTGCCTCAAGACACCAGGGGTGAGGTCTCCTCTCATTCGACCTGACCTGACTTGACCTAGCCTATACACTAGGCTACTACCCACGTCGGTAGCCTTGGACTTGGATGTGCATGTTTGATTACCCGACCATTTGAGAGAGAAGGAGGAGAAGAGAGAAAAAGAGAGAGAGAACGGGGGAGGGGGGTTTTTGCTCTTTGAAGAAGTGTCCCTTGTGCGACACTTAGTCGCTGAAGGGAATTGCTCCCCCTGTGCTGCGAAAGGGAAGTTCAAGAGGAAGAGAGCCTATTCATGCTTAAAGAAGAGAAAAGAAGAGAGACTCTGCATGCTGAAAGAAGAAGAAGAAGGAAGAGAAGAGTTGAAGAAGATGAATAGTGCCTTTGCACTGTAGCATCTAGACACAGTGCATTATTTGACTTACTATTCAATAATTTAAGTACTATGGTTAAGATGCATGCTTAAATATGGATCTAAAAGGTGATTTAAATCACCACTTTTTAGATCATTTCCATTCCTTTTGCTATGTCAAACTCATGTTATTGATTGATGATCAATTCTTGAGTAATTATTCTTCCTTGAATATCATTATTGCCTTAATTATTGTGCTCTTTTATATTATGATTGAGATTAGTGCGTGAATGCAACATTTGCACCTTGTGTTTGGCCTCAGACTTATATTCGAGTTATAAATTGTATTTGTTGTTCGATCGATTGAGGATTTGAACTATGACAATGATAATATAAACCCTCGATAGATCGTTCCAACACATCCCAAGTAGCTTGGAATGCTTTCTTCTCCTTCTTCTCCTTCTTGAGATGAGGACATTCGGGTTGGAGATGCCCTTTTTCGTTGCAATGATAGCAACGTCTTGGAATTTCCTTCTCCTTCTCCTTCTTTTCTTTCTTCTCTCTCTTCAAATCCCTATAGAACTTGGAAAATTTCTTAAATAAAATTTTAAAGTCCTCGTCATCGGAACTTACCTCACTATCCGATGCAGCTCAGAAGTGTCCTTTTTCTTCTTCATCTTCGTCTCATAGGCCATGAGATTGCCTAGGAGATCCTCTATATTGAGCTCTTTGACTTTATTTGCCTCCTCGATGGCGATGACCTTTTGTTCCCACTCCGGTCTGAGGGAATGAAGAAGCTTTCCTTGAAGCTCCTCCTTTATGAAGGTCTTTCCTAAAGACTTGAGATTGTTCACTATGAGAGTGAACCTAGTGTTCACCTCACTTGGAGTTTCATTAGTCTTCATTGAAAATGATTCAATTCTTGACTAAGTAAATTAATTTTAAAGGACTTTACCTTGGAGGTACCTTCGTGAGTTACCTCTAGAGTGTGCCAAATCTCGTATGTGGTGGTGCATTGCGGGATTCGGTTGAATTCCTCCAGGCCCAATGCGCAATAGAGAGCATTTATTGTCTTGGCATTAAGCGAAAGTTCCCGAGTTTGTTGTTGGGAGTAACCTGCCTCGGGCCTTTCCGGAATGATGTATGACACTTCGCATCATTGCCATATCATGTAGTCACTTGCTTGGAGCCAAGTCTTCATCCGGAGCTTCCAGTAAGGGTAGTTGCTCCCATCGAAGAACGGTGGATGAGTAGTAGATTGCCCCTCGGATGTTCTCATTGCAGTGATGCATCCTTCCATGATCTCTTGCCGGTGTGTGACACCGAAAATGCAAGACTTGCTCTGATACCAATTGTAGGTTCTACAGGAGGGGGTGAGATTTCTGTGATATAAAATAAGATGCGAAAATATAATAAACAATCTCACAAAAGAATGCAATCACAGGTACACAAAGGATTTTTTGGTGGAAACCCAAACTTGGGTAAAAACCACCACCTAAACCTCTCGGTTTAGGATTTCCCGATCGACCAAGTCGATCAAATCCACTAATAAGTTACTTAAACGAGGGTGACTTAACCTCTTACAACCACACTACTTATACGAGGGTAGTGTACCTCAAACCCTCATCTTCACGAGGAGTATTTTGTCCCACGAAGGAGACGGGAATTCGTAAAGCGAATACCCAACCAAGAACAAACAAAATAAATAAGAACCTATAGAGCAACAAAGTAAATATAATATTATGCTACTATAGGTAAGAATCTCCCCTTAGTAGGAAGTGCGTAGGCATGATCTCGGTAGAGTATCAGTGCTCTCGGATCGGAAGCTTTGAGAGCAAAAGCACTTTTCTTTGATCTCTCTTCTCTTGGACACAAAAGGAGTGGAAAGTAGTATTGCTTGGTGTGTATTGTAAAGGAAAGGTCCACCTTTATTTATAGAGGCCATAACAAGGGTTTAGAAGTCTCTTCTAGATATTGGGAATTAGCCTAAGGCAAATCAGGCCGAAATTAGGGTCATTTATGATTCTGACAGGGTTATCAGATGTTTGAATCTATTACCAGACATATGTGACATCGTCTAATCTAGGAATTAGTCGTTTGATCTAAAAGGGTGAAAGATCTAATTAAAGTTGGATCAAGACAGATGTCTAAAGATCAATTATAAGACGTCTGGGAAACTAATCAAATGTCTAATTTAAGACAGATTTCCTTCCTATTTTGCCCAAACCTAAATAGGATTCTAGGATAAGTTTGTCAGATGACAGGTTTTCGTCTGGCACAAAGTCTGGACGTTTAGAAATAGGATTTACTACGGGAATTGATTTTTTGAGGCTCAAACAGCTATAATCCTAAGAGAGTTAAACATGTTTGGCTTAAAGAAATGGATCACCCTTACTCCTATCATTCAGATTATCAGAGTCAATACTTCCCATCTTTTAACCAGGATCCCATGCCCCGAGCATATCCATCCTTTGATGGGTACAATGACAATTCATGGGATCAATCATATTCCTATCCTGGGAGTACTGGCCTGGTGGCTCCCACTTTTGAGCAGAGCCTAGGAGCAGGATTTTCCACCCCTGGAATCCCCACTACTATGCAAACACCCAACCCTCCCACCCTTCATGATTTTCCTTAACGAGGTTGGACTGATACCCCTAGGCAACCAGAGCCTGAGATTGACTATCCTCCCCAATCTGATAGTAGAAGCCTCTCCTCTTTTATGATAGAAATGCAAAAACAACAAAAAGAAATGGAGTCTATGGGAGAGATGTTGAGGAATAGTCAACAATTAAATAAACAAATTCATTAGCTTAGCTACTCTCTTACTAATGATTCTGATCTTCAACAAGATTCTGAGGAAGCAACAGACAATAGGGATCCCATTTTGAGTAGCTATCGATATCCTGGGAGTACTGGCCTGGTAGCTCCCACTTTTGAGCAGAGCCTAGGAGCAGGATTTTCCACCCCTGGAATCCCCACTACTATGCAAACACCCAACCCTCCCACCCTTCATGATTTTCCTTAACGAGGTTGGACTGATACCCCTAGGCAACCAGAGCTTGAGATTGACTATCCTCCCCAATCTGATAGTAGAAGCCTCTCCTCTTTTATGATAGAAATGCAAAAACAACAAAAAGAAATGGAGTCTATGGGAGAGATGTTGAGGAATAGTCAACAATTAAATAAACAAATTCATTAGCTTAGCTACTCTCTTACTAATGATTCTGATCTTCAACAAGATTCTGAGGAAGCAACAGACAATAGGGATCCCATTTTGAGTAGCTATCGCTTAGACTCTTCCCATGAGACACGACCACTAGAGGAGAACTATCTTAATAATTATCGACTCGAGCTATATTGGAGTCAAAAGAAAGGGAAGATGGTACCACTTGAGGACCTTGACCCTACTGACAGTATTTTCCTTACCCCGAATGTTACGACCTAGTTCCTGGATCCCTATAGGACCCGAGAGCAACTTGCCTCGACTAATCCCAAGACCTAGTTGTCCAATGAGAAATAACCAAAAGCAGGAAAATAAACTACATTCACATATACAATATAACTAAGCAGAAGGAAAACGAACAGTAAAGGAAAGTAGAACAATTATCTCAAAATATAGTCAATGCCACCACAACAACAACAGGAAATAGAAAGTAATGAGAATAGTAATTTTAAAGTCCAGTACTCACAACTACAGTAGAAACAAAGAACTGAAAAGAAAACTACTACGGCTGGGCTAGGCTGGGCCCAGCTCCCTCTGTAGATGGAAACTCGGGCTGTTCAACTCTTGGTCCTGAACAGAGTTACGAAAAGATGGAGTCAGCGAACGCTGAGTAGAGTGGTGTTTACATTATTTATGTGCAAGTAAAGTAAAAACAACAAGCAGGTTTTATTCTCATTTTTATTTATCTCATTTATGTATTTTTGGTTCATCTATTTCACAAAGTAACCAAGTATTTCTTGATCTTGCTTGTTCCTCGTGAGAACGATCTTGATTGTAGTCTTTTCCGTGGAATAGAAGGTACACGTGGTGCTCTTCTGGTCGGGAGAGTCCCCCGCGGTAGTCCTACACCCAGTCAACCACCCTGAGGTCACTGTCAAGACGTAGCGGTGACTACGACACGTGTGATAAGCACACGGGTAGCTACCCTGCACTGACACACGGTCTTTCATTTTCGCTAACGGGTGCACCCAAAGTACAGCACGGAACAGTATAGGGCCTTGCCCTCTCAGAATAGGGGTCTCGCCCCTCAGAACTAAACAGGGATCTTGCCCCTCCACAGTCTGCGCACCCTTGTCCGATTACCCCAGTTTTCCTAGCGGGGCTAACAAATTCGGTGTAGGGTGGCTAGCTTAACCCCGGGCCTCATGGGGTGGCTAGCTCCCTCCCTACACTAGTAGCTCACCTCGGTACCACATACGCGAGGGCCAACAGGAGTCGATGTAGAGTGTCCAGTCCTACCCCGGGTCTCGACCCAAGAGGTGGCTGACTCCCCCTCTACACTAAAAGGGACAGTTGCTCTCCTTGGTATCGTGTACACAAGGGCCAGCTCACTTCCCATCTACATTCTAGATTCCTTTCATACATAGGAGTTCTACTCCTAATTCCCTATAGGGTTCATGCTCATTATTCATCTCATTTATCCATATTCAGATCTCATGTTTCATAACTCGTTCCTTATCCATATTCAAGCAGCTCGTGTTTTCACAATTTAATTCTCAATCATTTACATGCAACTTGTGGTTTCATCGTTCACTTTCTCATTCACATACAGGAAACTCGTATTTTTACATGCATCTCATAATTACACTAATACCATTTGCTAGCAATTTATTTTTAACATTCATTCAAGTAAACAGTACAACTCAAAACAGGCTCATACATTTCTACCCTAGGGTTCATTCCACATCCTAGAGTTGATTCAATTATTTCAAACAAGTACATTCTTATTAAATATTAACAACTGCATTAAACCACTCTACCGGGTATCACGGGAGGAATGGGGGCCCGCTGGTTGCCGTCTTTGTTGATGTGGTTATTATAGTCATTGTGGTATATGACAAAAATGGTCACCAGTCTAATACAATTTATTACTCGGAATGAAAAGTTTCCCGAGGTCGAACTCAGGGAGCAAACTAAAATTCCAGAATCATATAAATTCACAATATATATAAGGTTTTACAAAAATTAAGAAAAAGAGAGAAAGAGAGAGAGGGTAATTGGCTTTTTCTTCTTCTCTTTCTTCAGCCAGCTCTCTTCTTTCTTCTTCTCAGCAGCTTCTTCTTCATCCTGTCTTCTTCTTTCTTCTTTTCTTCTTCTCTGCTTCTTCTTCTTCAGCAGCTGCGGTTCCTCTTTCTCTTTTCTCTTTTCTCTTCTTTCTTCTGCTCTGGCCCTTCTTCTTTTTCTTTCTTTTCTTGCTGCTGACTCTCCTTTTTCGCCGACGTCTGATTCAGTGCTTAGACGACTTAACTGCTTGGTTGCTACAGTGCTGCTCCTCTTTTCCTTCAGCTTGTTTCCTTCCTTTCTTCTTCTCTGCTTCTTCTTCTTCAGCCTGTCTTCTCCTTTCTTCCTTCCTCCTCCTTCCTTCTTCCTTTCTCCTTTCTTCCTTCCTGCGCACACACACAAACGTCAGCGCAAAACCTACCCCTACCCCTTCCCTACGTCTCTCTCTCTTTGAATCTCTCTTTGGGAAGCTCTCCTAGAGCCAAGTAATCGGGTCGGGTCGCGTGCCTGGGTCCAGGCGCACTGGCGTGGGTGGTGCGTGAGGAGTGCACAGGAGTGGGAAGTCAGGTCGGGTTAGATCCGCGTGGGCATGTTGCGGATGAGACCCGGTGAGTAGGTGAGAGACCTCACCCCAGTGCTATCGGAGGCAACCAGTCGATAGCACCTTTTCAATTTATGTATGGGCTTGCGCCATACACTTCCGAGGTGGGACTAAAGTCCCACCTCCGATCTCGGGTGCCTGCGGGAGAAGACTTCGAGCAATTAGGGCAGCAGTCAATGCTTGTGACCCCAATTGAAGTTCTGGGTGTGAGCGTGACTCCCTTCCGCGTCACCTGGAGCTCACGCTTGGAGCTGAGGAGACCTGGAGCTGCCTGCGGAGAAGCTCTTGTTGCTCGTTAATGGCGACGAGGAGGGTGAAATCTGAAACACGCAAACGGCCTCACAGCCATGTCAAAAAGGTCCAGGGAGGTTCGCCAGAGCGTGGCGAGTGCGGTGCGTGGGTCGACGAGGTGAGAGAGTGCCTGTGGCCGTGCGCCTAGGGCACTTTGCATGCGTGAGAGTGGGTGTGTTCGGGGGGTGGTCTGGAGGTGCTAGGTGGTGAATGGAGGGTGCATTCAGTGTCAGTGAGGTGGTGCAGAGCTTAAGGGGTAGCTGGCGAGGCAGATGGAGGCGTGGAGTGGCGAGTATGCCTCGCTAGAGGGCAGCCGGAGATGGAGAAGGTGGTGATGGACAGTGGTGGTCGGTGGGTTGAAATAGTAAATTAGGAAGGGGGAAATAATGGGGAGAGAGAGGGGAAAGTTTTTACCTACCTAATCGACGAAGAGGGAGGGGAAGACTGTCCGGTGCGTGCCTACCGGAGCTGGGGACGAAGAGGCCTAGAGGAGGAGTGACGGTGATGAGGCAGAGATCTGAGGACGCCAGCTGGTGCAGCCTGGTGTGGGACGATGAGGCTGAGTGGGATCTGCTGCAGGTATGGCAGCAGAGCGACGAGGAAGAGGAGGAGAGTTCACCGGAAGCTAGGGCAGTCTGACCGGAGAGAGAGGAAGACGAAGGAGGGGGATTTTCTCGGCCAGAACTAGCTTAGAGTAGACGGCAGCCCCTACTTCTCCTTATAAAGGTGCTGGCGAGGAGAGTGGCCTGAGGGAGCGACGTGGGGAGCTCGTCGGAGATGGTCGGAGATGGAGACCCATGCCTTTCATGCGTTCGCACGAGAGGCATGGGCAGCCGCAGGTCACAGGGGAGGGTCCCTGCGACAGAGGACGACGCAGAGAACCCCCCGTTCATTCCTGAGAACGGGCGCCATACCCTGTGTGGCACCATCCTCCGCGCAAGGTCGCCAGAGGTATGGCGCCTGCGCAGAGTGGCAGGGAGGACCGTTCTGCAAAGAACGACGGAAATATAGGGGGCTATGTGTAAGGGTTTCAAAAGATAAGGGTCAAAAAGTAATTCAAAAGGACCAATTTATAAAGTCGGTCAAGATGGTCTTCTCTTAGGCCTAAATTTTTGTACCAGCCTAATTTGAACCTAAGGAATTTAATGGTGAAATTTGATTTTAGGTTTGACCATGTTTGACCAGTCAATTTGTGTAAAAACCCAAATTAGTTCATAAATTGGGCATGGTTCTCAATTTAGGTCAAAATAGGTTGCAAAGGCTAAATTGAAGGTTCTAAACCCTAGGGAGTATTTTTCTATGAATTTTAGAGGGTTTAGTTGATTTTTATCCTACCTCAAACCTCATGAATCAAAGTGGGTTTATTTTAGGGTTATAGAATGTCATTTAATTTCTAGAAGTTGCTATAACCCTTTTCAGATCAGATCATTCCACTTCCTTCCTCATTAAGCTTATTTGACCTGTGTTTAGACCCTTAAATACCCTGTTTGTGTATTGCATTGGTAAAATTACAGGTTTACCCCTTATGATTTATTTTATTCTTCAATTCAAAATTCTCTGAGTTAGGCTTCTCTTTAGGTTTTGTAGGAGCTTTTTCACACTTATTTAGATTAAATTGTGCTAGTTAGGGTTCATGATGAGGCTCTCATCACCTGCACCATAGATCTCGTCGTTTCCGCAGGGCCTGAACACACCATCGGCTGGTAACCTGTACCAGCGACTAATTTACATCAGATGAGCTCAAAATAATAGATACTCAACATGAACACGTAAAGAAATTCGAGTGGAACACAACAGTACTTCGTTTGCGGAAATTTGATTTCGTTTGGGCCCTAAACGGGCCAAAAACACGGTTACTGCCCAAAATCAAACGTCTGGGATTAGTCCCAGACATCTTAAAAGACGTCAGATCTCACCTTGTGTTTCCTGCGGCATTCTCAGACATCTGGATTCCTCCGTGACCGTCTGGGGGTAGCTCCAGACGTCTCACCTTCCTTCCAGTTGTCTAGAAGGACTGTCGGACATCTGGCAATGCGGTCAGACATCCAAAATCACCTTGAAGTGCGCACCCTGCTCTTTCCCGATGCTTTGCTCCTGCATGTAGAGCACAGACTCCATTTTAACCCAACACCTCCTGCGCTACAATCCGCATGGCGGAAAGTAGTGCAGGAAGGTACGTACCTTTGGATATTATGCTTTCAGATGTTCGAGTTCAGCTCCGGACGTCCTAGTGCCTTGCCAGTCGTCTGGACGATACCCTAGAAGTCTGATACTAGAAAAGTTCTAGTACCAGAACCTCCTCCGCGATGCTTCTCTCCTCACAACTCTACCCGCAGCAGCTTCAGTAGCTACAGAGGGCCGAGAGGCCGCCTCCCCGAGCCCCTCCTCCTCACGCGCGTGCCCGCAGCTGGTCGTGCGAGCTCCCGAAGGCCCTCTGACCTTCACACTCTTCCTTCCTCTTTCCCTCTCTCACCCTCTCGTCCTCCCTCGCTCACCCTCCCTCTTGTCACTCTCGCTCTCCCTCGCCACTGCCGCATAGGGAGGAATGCTGGAGGTGGTGTGGTTGGTGGTGAGGGGGGTGAGGGTGGTGAGAAGGGAGGGTTTAAATAGAGAGGGTTTAAGGGGTGAGGGTGCGGAGGAGAGAGAAGACTCTACGTGCCGCCTGCGCGCAGAGCACAAAGAGACATACGAAAGTTCCCACTTTCAGACATCCAGGCATGTGTCCAGACATCTTACTGAAACTCCAGATGTCTTATTCGACTAAAAAGGCAACGAGTCATTTCACCTGATAAATTGGGTCAAGGTTGTATTGTTCATGTCACTTCCCCTATTAATCATCTGGTGGAACCCCATTCTACCCTTAGTGAGCCTAATCTTGACCCTCCACTTAGGGAATCAACACCTACCATTCAGCATTCTGAAGATTTAAATGCACCCAATGAAGGTGACCCTAAGGGAATGGAGGATGAATTGGATCAATTCTTGTCTCAGGGATACAAAAAGTCTATTTTAGAGGAGGATGATAACCCGATGGAGGAACCCGACCTTAGAATCTAGAGTGAATCATAGGGGGATTATGTGTTATTCGAGGACTTACCCCCTGAGGATATAAATATTCTGGTGAAATCGGGATTCCTCCCTTCTTTTGATTTTTAGAGTCATCCTCCGCAAAACCAAGAGTTGATATTGGAGGACAACACAATAGTGAGAAGACTAGGAGAGACTCTCAGGGATAATATACATCAATTGAGAATTTATGCCCCGAGAAGAACAAAGAATTCAGTGATATAGGCTTTCTCCATAACATTAAAGATGATAATCCTCCTAAAGACATTAAGGATAATGAAGTAGCACACAAAGTCCCCAGAAAGGATGTAATTGACAAGAAAGAACCCAAGGATGGATTTGATGATAATTCTGATCTCGCTACTTCCCAGGTGTGTAGACATAATTATTGAGGGTAAAATGCCTATTCATGCATGTTCCTAGGCTTAGATTTTCATTTCATGTTATAAATATTGCATAGCATGCATTATTCTGCATTTAGAGTAGTATATAATTTAGGTTAATTGGATCCTTTTTGTGGTTAGGAGAGAAGGACATTTATTTCAGAACCTTGGATTGACGATCCGATCATACAGATCTGATCAAGATGACGATTAGAGTCCAACGCCTCTGAAATCGCCTCGATCGGAGTCTCGTAGCACCAGATGCAGTCTAAGGAAGATAACAACCAAGGGACTAGGTGACATATGTTTGAGCTTCAAATGATAAATCCAACTGCGCAGATGGATTTGGGTCGGCGATCGCAGCCTAATGGCATGAAAATCGACTCAATCCAACCTCTGTAGTAGCCCCTACAACAAAAAAAAGATGGACGGTCCAGATAGCGCCACATGGTGCAACCCAGGCTACCTATGCACACGCACATGCCACCGCACGTGCATAGTAGCGCAGGCGTGCGCGCGCAAACGCAGCGGCAGCGTGGGTGCATGGGCTGTCTTCCATGATGTTTGTGGAGGATCTTTAGCGATGTTTATGACCATCACTAAATGTCTTGTATATGAATTTGATTCTTTCCTCCACTATCAAAGGACCTCTACCCCTCCCATTTTTCTTCATCTCTTCCTTTCTTCCTCTCACCACCTCCAAGGCTCTTGAGAGAGCTTGTCCCAAGCTCGGGATGCTCCTCTAGAGTAGAAAATCAAATGGTTTTCCCTTGTCTCATCCCCCTTCGTGGAGCATCCTGTGGCTATCCTCCCACCGCCCTTCAGGAAGAAGATCCTCGCTGCAATGACATCCTGCCCCATCCTCGGTCCTTCAGTTCCATCTTCCTTCATCCCTCTCCTCACCACCTTCCTCCGGGCGACGTCAGAGTGAGTCATCCTTCGATTAACCGTTGAGGGGGATTTCTCTCACCTCTTTCTATCTTTTTTTCGCCTTCGTAGTGTAGTTTTCCTGCTTTCATCATTGTAGAAAACATTCATGAGATAAATAGATGATTGTTTCTCTCTCTCTCTCTTTCTCTCTCTATTTTATATTTGCAAGTAGATTAGCTAGATAAGCATTTGTTGATCTGATATCTTACTTCCTAAAAAATTCCAAAAAAAAATTAGAAAAGATAAAAACCACAAAAAGAAATAAAAGTGAAGTGCGGATTTCATAAACCAAACGTTCGCCTCCCCGTGTTCGACCCGGGACTCACTTTTTGAGTTTCGGTTATAAATTTTATCTGATAGATGCATTTTGTGAGCTACGACGACGGGTCCTCTAAACCCCAATTTTAATTCGCGAAGTGCGCCCCCATCATTTTGGCATCGTTGCCGGGGAGGCAACGGAATTTACTTTATTGTTTTCTGCGCTTCTTTGCATTTACATAGCACTAACTTTGCTTATCTCTAATCTATTGTCTTGTAGGTACCCTAGCATGGAGATCCAAGTGCAGTAGACCGGAGTAAAGTGTGGGTAGAGTGTTTTGTAAGTGTCCCCTACACCACCCCCACCTTAGTTTTCATTCCATAACCTAATAACTCAAACCCAAATCAACTTAGGTGCTTTTTATGAACCCTAGGATTGATTTTGTTGTTTGTTTGCCACCTCCACTCACCTCACCGTCCAAATAAATAAAAAAAATAAAAAAGTGTCATCTGATTGGCGGATTTTCTGAAAGAGACACAGTTTAACACCCACAACTCTCGACTTAAGATGCACCACTCCACTTTGATTCTACCACTTAACCAGGATCTAACCTGTGGATCCGGTACACTTCAACTCAAAACACATAAGTGAGTAGAAATCTAATTAGGCTAAGTCATTGTGTGCCTTAATCTGTGGTGCGAATAGGCCAATTTATTGATTTGTTTGTGCCACACCACTCAAATTAAAAGCGATTCATCAGTAGCTTGCCACCTAGGGTTGATTCATAGGGCTGAACCAGGCACTCCACATTATTTTTGATTTTTAAAGGAACATATCATCACCCGTGTTTTCGAAACATGGAGTGTTCTACTAAACCTTGATTGAACCAACCTAAGAATCAAACCCTAAAAGCTACTAAACAAGGTTCAACCCTAAAAGACACATCATAAAATAACCTTGTTTGAAAACCTTGGTTGTGCACGCACACACATTTTAACTGATCATTAAGGGCACAAACCATCTAAAGGGCCCATCACATTCCAAGAGCACAATCATCCCAAGCCTAACTAAAACTGAGTAGACATTGGCCTTAAGGATTGATTTTCTCTTCCGGCTCAGACTGAGTTTGTTCTAATTAATCTGCTTCTGTTCGTCCATCTGATGTCTAGCTAGGGGAGTAGCATTAAATGACTGTGGCTGAGGGGTACACTAGGAACTGGAGGTGGAAGTTAAAGGAAGAACCTTTTCCCCAGTCCCACCTTCTAACTGGTTGGATTGACTGGATAAAAGTAGACCAAATCATTTATAATCTCAAGATGGGTCTTGGGAGTCTGTAGGTCTTTAGGCTACCCACATAAGGACAGGTTTGGTTGATTGTACTTCAAGGCACCCTTCTCTCTTCTGTTTTCCTTCCTACTCCACAATATATCCTTCCATATCTTTTACACATTTCCAATCCTATCCTCGTACTACCACTTATCCCCAAGATGATTACTATTTCGACTTGACTTGTAATTACCCATCCACTAGCCGGGATGACTTTAATTGGGGATATGAATACGGACCTTAGTGTCCAGGGCCTAACCTTGGGCAACAAGACTATGATTACTATCCTTCTAAGAGCTACAATGATTATAGATCTCCATCCTTTGATGACCAAACCAACCCGATCTACAATAAGGAAGGATATGATGATTATAACACCTATCCTCCCCAGTATTCCACTGAATAAAGGTCACCACTATTCTTTGAACAACCAGAGACGACCTACTATCAGGGAGGAACCCGAGAACCTCGACATCTTGACTCCACTAGATTTAACCCGAACCCACCTAAACCTGAACCGAACCAGTCGGTTCAGGTGAACCAGATCCAGGATAGGGTGTTGGCTAATTTGAGGAACACTATACAATCTTTAGAAGCTCAGCCAACACCATGCACTGAAGCATTGGAGCCTATGATAAAAATGATTGATGAGCTAAATACCTCTTTATTGGATTTGCTCCAAAATGTTAGGGATAGGGACCTGGGTGAGTTTCTTATTGGGAAGTTGTCAAGGTTGAGGATGAAATTTGTGGCTGCCTTAGTCAAATCTTGGGATGATTCTCAAGATGAACCCCCTTTAGGAAAGCGAATGTCTGAACCCGCTCAGGCATCTGTTGGGGGGGATACATATTATGAGATTGGAGATGACCAGGTTGGGCTAGAGCAAACAATTGAAGATGATGAACTGATTAATTCACCCAAGATCCTTGACCCAGGGAATGATGAAAAGTATGTCTCCATGGACCATGAAATGACATATGATTTCGAGACATATATAAATGAGGATTAAGAATTCTTTTATTCTGAGGGTGAGGAATCATTGAGTGACGTCTCACTTGAAGTTAAGGAAAATGATTTTAGTGAGACAAACGTGCTTGAGGAGTATGATGAACCATTTGATAGCCCAACCATTGAAGATTCTGATTCGGTTGGGCCTAACTTGAAGGATCTGAATCTTGATGATTCAATCAGTGGTCCCATTGTTCAACCACACCCTGAAGAGCTAAATTATGATATTCTTGAGATTACTAGACCCAAGTCAATCCTGATTGAGTCACAATTGTTGGACTTGGGTACTTTAGATGCGGTGTACAATGATTTGGAGGTCCTAGAAACATTGATTTCGAAGGATAGGAAGTTGGAATTCAAAATTTGGGAGGTTAATTTTGAGGGAACTTTGAATTTGGATCTAAGGGTACCTATGGACCTGAAACCACCTACTTTCTACCAGGACCCTTATGATATCTTTCACGTGCAACCTAAGCTCAAAATAACTGATTATTTTTCTAAGCTAAACGTCAAGTGGACATCTGAACCTATTGAACCATCTTTACCCGTTGTCCGACACTTTGGTCTTGGGTTGCACACCACAAAGCAGCAGGCCCGACCCCGCAAACACAATAATCTTAGGTTCCGGGTGATTTTCATCCGGAACCTTAGAACCACTCGACCCTGGGGCATGGGTCTACACCATAACTTGGTTCACATTTGTGGACATTTTCTGTTGGTGGGTTTGAGGATTAATCTTTTGATTTTGATTTTGACTCGTACCTATGAATTCTTAACCTCTTCTTTGTATGTATGTTATGCCTAGCTGAAGGCATTAAATTTAGCACGTGTTTATAATCCACATTCTCTATGGAGTTGATCAGATTTTCACGTTATTCAGGTGATATTCTATTTACTCTGCCCTTTTCATGTCTTTATTTTTATAATGAGGACATTGCATCATTTAGGCATGGGGGTGTGGATAATTAATTCCTGAAATTATTTTGTTAGCTCTGAAGAATTTCTTTTATTTTCTTTTAAAAAAATTGAAAATTCAAAAAGATAAAAAAGAAAAGATTTTAAAAAAAGAAGAATCAGGAGAAGAGAACTTAGGCATTTGGAAGTTATTAACTTTAGGAATGATACGAGAGGACCTAAACACTTAGACTCTTCAGGTCTTTGGGCTTAATTAGCCTGGGTGTCCACTTGAATGTGGACTTAGTCTCGAGTCCTCACCAAGTCAATCTCATTTTAATTCGATAAATAATTTGGGATGATAAGTATGCGACTTATCAACCCACCCTCTAATGTGGGGAGACTTTATGCCTAAGTATCTATACACATTTTTTGCATTGACTCACTTTTCGGCAGTTTCTTCGGAAATTGGGTAGCTAATGAACCATTTAGGGTGGTATGGCTGGCAAGTTGTCGGTGGTAACAGCTCATCGGTCGGTTGTCCAGAGCCCAGCCACAAGACCATTTTTGTTGTATTGCCTTTAGATAAATTTTAGAGCAGGAAAGCCACCTACTTAAAAAAAAAGAAAAGAAAAAAGGAAAAGAAAAAAAAAATAGAAAAAGGAGAAAATAAAAAAAATAAATAAAACCACACTTCACTGCATGAGTATGGCTGGCAAGTTGTCATGGGTAACAACCCATTGGCCGGTTGTCTAGAGCCCAACTCACAAAAATGCACAATAATTCCCAAAATACTTAGGGAAGAAGCGGGGAAGTAGAATAAATCGGGAAGATATACACTGGGTTCACCCTTGTGTTGACCCCATAAATAAAAGAAGTAGGGAGAAAGCTACCGTTCGAAAAGGTAAACCTTTAGGCAAGGTTACCAAGGGTCGTAGAAACCTGAAGTCTGTTTCAACGGCCGCCTAGTGAGTCTTTCACTCTTTTCACTAGATGCTTAGCACTTAGAGTCCTTTTCGAGTCTTGGGTGGGTCGGGTAATTGTAAAAAGTTATCCCAGAACTCTCAAACTCCAAAAGTACAAAAAAATTAGAAAAGAAGAAAAGCAAAAAAAAAATGTATCTTCCATTTTCAAATAAGGCGAGGACTTGGGCAGTCTACATTCTGGCAGACACCCGTGAACTGTTGAGTCTTCGTAGTTTAGGATCTTAGTTGAAATTTTCTATTGTTAATAAACAACTTAGGCCTAAGCAATCTAATCCTAATTTTGATTTTATACATAGCATATAGTTTAATTTTGCTAGGGACTAGCGAAAGATAGGCACGGGGGTATGATGTAGACACAATTATTGAGGGTAAAATGCCTATTCATGCATATTCCTAGGCTTAGATTTGCATTTCATGTTATAAATATTGCATAGCTTGCATCATTCTGCATTTAGAGTAGTTGTATATAATTTAGGTTAATTGCATCCTTTTTGTGGTCAGGAGAGAAGGATATTTATTTCAGAGCCTCGGATTGACGATCTGACCGTATAGATCTGATCAAGATGACGATTAGAGTCCAACGCCTCCGAAATCGCCTCGATCAGAGTCCCGTAGCACCATATGCAGTCTGAGAAGATCAACGACCAAGGCACTAGGTAACATAATTTGGAGCTTCAATTGACAAATCTAACTATGCAGATGGATTTGGATCAACGATCATAGTCTAACGGCGTGAAAATCGACTCAATCCGACCTCTGTAGCAGCCCCTACAACAAAAAGATGGACGACCTAGATCGTGCCACATGGCGCAACCTAGGCTGGCCATGCGCACGCAAGTGCCACCGCATGCACAGAGTAGCGTGGGCGCGTGTGCGCACGCAGCGGTACTGCACGTAGGTGTGTAGCGTGTGCAGGCGCTTGACATGGCGCGCGGAGTGTGCGCCAGCACAGCGGCAGTGTGGGTGCGTGGACTATCTTCAGTGACGTTTGCGGTGGATCTTCAGCGACGTTTATGACCATCACTAAATGTCATGTATACGAATTTGATTCTTTCCTCCAATGTAAAAGGACCACTACCCCTCCCATTTTTCATCATGTCTTCCTTTCTTCCTCTCACCACCTCCAAGGCTCTAGAGAGAGCTTGTTTCAAGCCCGAGATGCTCCTCTAGAGTAGAAAATCAAATAGTTTTCCCTCCTCTCATCCCCCATCATGGAGCATCCCGTGGTCGTCCTCTCACCGCTCTTCGGGAAGAAGATCTTGCCGCGACGCCGTCTTGTCCCATCCTTCGTCCTCCTTTGTCCTGCTCCTTACCACTTTCCTTTGGGTGACGTCAGAGCGAGTCGTCCTCCGAGCAACTGTCGAGGGAAATTTCTCTCACCTCTTTCTATCTTTTTCGCTTTCTTAGTGTAGTTTTCCTGCTTTCATAATTGTAGAAAACATTCATAAGATAAATAGATGATTGTTTTTCTCTCTCTTTCTTTGTCTCTCTCTCTCTCTTTGTCTCTCTTTTATATTTGCAAGTATATTAGCTAGATAAGCATTTGTCGATCTAATCTCTTTCTTCCTAAAAAATTCCAAAAAAAGAAAAGATAAAAACCACAAAAAGAAATAAAAGTGAAGCGCAGATTTCATAAAAGTAAACATTTGCCTCCCTGTGTTTGACCAGAGACTCACTTTTTGAGTTTCGGTTATAAATTTTATCTGATAGGCACTTTTTGCGAGTTACGATAATGGGTCCTCCAAACCCTAATTTTAATTTACGAAGCATGCCCTTATCACCAGGAAACCCAACTGTCATCAAAACATATTGATCATGAGTCTACTAATTAGATATTGAATTCTATTCATGACTCATCTATTGTAGAGGAGCAGTTGGAGGTTCATAAAGCAATAAAGTTATGTAAGGATGTGGAAGAGGAATTCTTATTGAGAATGGAACCTAAATAGACTAATCCTTCTTTGGACTTAATAGTTACCACTTAATCACTCAAGAAACCTCTAGATTCCTTACCTAATCCTCGATTCAGGTATCTGCTCACATACATTCTTTCTAGGGAGAATATCAGGCCAGTACATCCATGGGTAGAATGGCAAGTATGGATTGATGCTTGTACTTTTAGTCTCGCCATTCAAGGGCTTGAAATAATTATGTTTATATCTTTTAAAACCCTTCCTGCTTTGGAGGATCCTTGTTATCCTCCACTTATTCCGTTTTGGGAGGTCCCTTTTCATGTTCCTTTTGTTATTCCTAGACCTCCCCAGGTAGCCTACGAGGTCTCTTTTTTCATGTCTTCTGGTGAGTATTTGGGATAATGTTGCATCATCAACTCGCCAACATCCGTGGCTACCTATTTTCTAGGCCCACGTTGTTACACAAATTTTTAGGGCCTAGCCCTTTTAGTTTGGAACCAGACTTATAGGTTGCCTATAAGTCTGGCTACTGGAAAAAAATGCAATGCTTGTTGGAATGGAACCCAGTGTTCAGAATAACACCATCATCAGGTGATTTCCTTCCTTTCTCCCCCTGGTTTAATTTTACAACGAGGACGTTGTGGGATTTAGGCATGGAAGGGTGCATTTTGCATTGTAGGTAGTATTCATGCATTTAGGTTAGGTGCACTAGCAAAAGCAAAAAAATCTCTTTTGAGTTGAATTGGTTAGTCTATAGCAGAAAATTTTATCAAGTTTCATTAAAGAATTACTTCTTAAATTGTTTCTTAAACTTAGAATCCAGTACAGTTACTTCACTTGCACGTAGATTGGATAATGGATCTTTGTAGAAAATCAATAAGCATTTTTAGTCTACTGAACCCTTAGACAGTTAATAGGGAGTCAGGCATACTATCTTTTATTAGATCCACCTAATTTTTATGAGAGGAAAGTAGAGATACTGCTGGTGCGTTAAGTCTAGTACAAGGACTCTTAAGTTCTGGATAATTAGATGATGATACTTCAACGTTAGGCATAATTTTTTCTCTCTGTTCCTGTGTGCGTACATTATGTGAATTCCTGAGAGTCACCCAATAAGGTAGATACACAGAGATGGAGTCCTAATAAAACTATGACTATGGTAGATGGTTACGACCATCCTTCATAGAGTTCTCGGCTGAAAGAGGGTAATAGTGTCAAAGATCAAAAATACACTTGTCCTATCCATCCTTCCCCGATGCCGAGAGTAGGCATTTCCACCAAATAAGCCACACAATATCCTCTTGACCATCATCATCCCTAATAATGCCTCATAAATAAAAGTCTGCATCATGTTGTGTGCCGAGAGAGGGTTTGTATCGTTCAGCATTAGTACGTCCGACAGGGAAGAATTTCTTTAGGAAGGTCGATTTCAAAACATTCCAAGCTGCAATTGGCCTTCCTATAGTCCTGTACCAATGAGCAGCTTTATCCCTAAGAGAGTGGGGGAAGAGCCTCATGATCATCTGCCCATTCACGTTTTGTGCCTTGGTAGTCTAGACAAAAGTGGTCAAGTCTTCCAAGTGCTGAAATGGGTCTTCAAAGCCAAGCCCATGGAAATGTTTGATCAGGCTTAACACCTGGGGCTTGATTTCTATGTCTCCGGCAGGAATCTGGATGTCGGGACATTCCCCGTAATTTGAAGGATCATAAAAATATTTTAAGGGTTGAGCGCCCTGCATTCTCTGGAACCATTCTTGCATTCTCTGCATTTGTTCCAGTTGCCTTCGAAATATCTCCTGTGGATCCTGCGGCAGAGGAGGCTGTTGATTGGCCATGGGATCAATTTGACCAAAATCTAATCTACACCTCCTAGAATACTCTAGTGGTCCATCCAATTAGGGATTCAATGACCTTCCCAGCATAAACTAGGAATAGGTCAGAAGGATTGGGTATAAGAACCCTGCAGCACAACAAAACAAGCCTGTCCTTAAGTAGGGTAGCCTAAGGATCTACAGACTCTCAGAACCCGCCTTAAGATTATAAACGATTTACTCTACTTGTGTCTGCTCAATCCAACCAGTTAGGAGGGACTGGGGAGAAGGTTCTTCCTTCGGCTTGCACCTCTGGTTCCTAGTGTACCCCCCAGCCGCGGTCATTTGATGCTACTCCCCTAGCTAGACATCAGATTGATCAGTACAAGCAGGTTAATCGTAAACAATCTCAGACTAGGCCCTGAAGAGCGAATCAGTCCTTAAGGTCAACGTCTACTGGATTTTATTGAGGCCTGGGATTGTAGTGCTTATGGAATGTGGTGGACCCTTAAAATGGGTTGTGCCCTTAATGATCAATTGAGTATGTGTAAGTGTGTGCACAGCTAGGGTTTTCAAGCAAGATTACCTGTGATGAGTAGATTTTAATGTTCAAATCTTGCCTAAGTAGCTTTTAGGGTTTATAATTAGGTTGATTTCAATCAAGTTTGAGGCAAACCAGGTTTTCAAGCACGGATGAAGATTGCTTTCCTTCAAAAATCAGAAATAAAATGGAGTGCCTGGTATGAACCTAGATTGAAAACCCTAAGAGGAAGCTACTTGGTGAGTTGATTTTATGTTGAGTGGTGTGGCCCAAACAACTTAAACAATTGGCCACAATTGCACCACTGAGTTAGGCACACAAAAATGATTAACCTAGTTGATTTGTGTGTATCGGTTCCACAGATCAGAATGCAGCTGAGTAGAAGAAAATCAATTAGGTTAAGTACCTTGAATGTGGGTGTATGTTATGTGTATGTTGAATTACCCCACAAAAATATCTTTTTATTTTTATTTTTTATATATGAGGGTGAAATGAATGTGAGTGGAAATCCAAACAACCAAACTAATCCTAGGATTTATACAAACACCTAGGTTAATTGGAATTTGAATTTAATGTGAGGAAATGAAATCTATGGAGGGGGAAGAATGGGGAGCACTTACAGTCGTCTTCGACTGCACTTTACTCTAATCTACCGCTTGACGATTCCCTGATAGAGGTATCTACAAAACAATAGACACGAGATAAGGCAAGTTAGAAGGCAGTAAAGTGCGTGAAATGCAAAAAGAAGATCGAAAAATTGTTGCCTCCCCAGCACCGGTGCCAAAATGTTGAACGTCGGATGACTATGCTATCGGAATTGATTTTGAAAACCTATCGTTGTAGTTCTAGTAGTGAAAACCAATAAATTGTAAAGAAATCCCGAGTCGAACTCAGGGAGGCTACGTCGATCAAAATTTGCAATAATTCTTTTTTGCGTGTTTTTGTTTAAAGGGCGGAATAACCACAAGGAAATCAATATAGACAAGAAGAGAGAGAGAGGGAGAGAACATTCAGTTGATTTTGCAAATTATTTTTACAACTAAGAAAGCGATAAAAGATTACACTAGAAAGCGAGAAATTATTACAACTAGAAAGCATGAAAAGTCTACTCTAAAATGCAGTAAAAAGAATGGGAGAGAGAAATTATCCTCCTCGACGATTGCTTAGGGGACGAGCTAGATAGGACAACGCCTAGTATACGAGGAACGAAGCAGGAAGGAGGATGAAGTAGGAGGAATGAGGCAGTACGTCGTCGTTGTTGCGAGATCCGCTTCCGAAATGGGGGCAAAAACTTGGTTTTAGCTCTTGAGGAGTATCCCGGGTGTGGGACAGGCTTCTCTTGAGCTTTGGAGAGGGAGAGAAGAGAAGGAAGGGATGAGAAATCTGTATGGAAGGGGTCTCCTTTTATAGTTGCAAGGAGTGGGGGCATTTTGGACATTACAACTTGAAAAACATTAATTCAGGACCTTTAATGACGGATTTATCCGTCACTAAAGGCCTGAATGTGGCTGATGTGCCCACCGCTCGTGCGCCCCCTCGCCTCTACGTCCTTCAACACACGCGCACATTCGTGCGCTCTCAACTGTCTGATCAAGAGATTGGAAGGCTTAAGTTGCCTACGCTCGCGTTGCGTGCGCACGTGCGATCACGCTTAAGCGCTGTGAGTCTGATTGCATGTGGGCGCTATGGATCGATTAGCGCCATTGGATCTTCATTGCTCGGCTTCAATTGTGTGTCTGCTCGCAGCGAATGCTAGCTGGAACGCGTGTCGCTCGCTCGCGTAGCTTGCTCGACTGTTGTGCTATGCATAGCTTTGTGTCGCGTGGTGTGTTTTGCGCACGGCTGATCTTGGCTATTGGATCTTCATCCAATGGTTGAGATCAAACGTAGCATGCGACTTCAGAAGAGGAGAGCGTTGGATGAGCGGTGGCGTGGCATAATCTCGACCGTTGGATGGGCATCCAACGACTGAGATTTGTCGAGTGGGTGAAGAAGTGCTGCGGCTGGTGTTGGGCGGCTATGATGGCACCACGTGGTGCCATCTAGGTCGTCCATCTTCTAAGTGATGTAGATGGTGCCACGGGTGTCGAATTGGATCGATTTTTGCACCGCTAAGCTACGATCGTCGATTCGAACCCATCCGTGTAGTCAGATTTGTCGTCTGAGGTGTGGATTAACACCATCTTGGCCCTTGCTCTTTAGGGTTCCTCGATCTTTATTTGGTGCTACGTATGTCCGATTAGGGTGATCTTGGAGTCGTTGAACTCCAATCGTCGCCCTGATCAGATCCGTATGATTGGATCTTTGATCCGAGGCCTTCATTAAAAAGTCGCCCTGTCCCTGACCATAAAAGGAGACAATTACTATACAATTTATACAACTTGATCTAAATGCATGATTATGCATGTTATGCACTATTTACAATGTATAATGCTAATGTGACACTAAGAACATGCATTAATAGACATTTTAGGTTAATCAGATGTATCCACATCACACCCCCATGCCTATCTTTTGCTTGTCCCTAGCAAAATCTACATGTTATTTATAAAAGAATTAGGTTGGATTACTTGGGCATAAGTCATTTTCAACATTAAGAAATTTTTACTCAGGATTTAAACTTTCAAAGACACAACAGCGCCCGAGTATCTGCCAAAATGCAGACCGCCTCAAGCCCTTGCCTTATTCAAAGAAAAATCTCTTTTTCACTTTTTCTTCTTTTCTAATTTTTTTGGATTTTTGAGTTTAGGGTTAAAGAGTGGCTTTCTGCGGCCACTCAACCCACCTAAGATTTGATGAGAACCCTAAGTTCTAAGCATCTTATTGTGGATGTGATAGACTCGTTAATTGGCAATTAGAGCAGACTTCGGGTTTCTATGCCTCTAGGTGACCTTAAAAAGAGAGTTCTGCCTAAAGGTGCATCTTTACGACTGGTAGCTTTCTCCCTACTTTTATTTTTATGGGGTCAACACAAGGGTGAGTCCAGTGCACATCTCCCTGGCTTATTGTACTTCTCCGCTTCTTCCTAAGTGTTTTGGGAATTTTTAGTGTATTTGAGCTGGGTTCTGGACACCCGGTCGATGAGTTGTTACCACCGACAACTTGCCAGCCATATTCGTGTGGCAAAGTGTGGCTTATTTCTTTTATTTTCTTTTTTTCTTTCTTTTCTCCTTTTTCTTTTCTTTTTGACTTTCTTTTTTTTTTTAAGTAGGTGGCTTCCCTGGTCTAAGATTTACCTAAAGGTAGCAAGAAGAGTATGGTCCAGTGACTGGGCTCTGGACAACCTACCTATGGGATGTTACCCACGATAACTTGCCAGCCATATCACCCTAGAAGGTTCATTAGCTATCCAATTTCTGTTTAAACCACCGAACAACGAGTCAGTGACAAGATAGTGTGTAGATGCTTAGACTTAAAGTTCCCTCAAATCAGAAGGCGGGTTGATAAGTCGTGTACTTATCACCTAAACTTATTTAATCAAATTAAAATAGAATTCAGGATGGCGAGGACTTGAAAAACAAATCCACATTTTTTAGTGGATACCCGGGCTGATTAAGCCTAAAGACCTGAAGGGTCTTAGTGTTCAGATCCTATTGTAATATTTTCTAAGATTGAAAAGTCCTAATGTCCAAGTATTCCTTCCTAATTCAAATTATATATATAAGAATAGAATTTACAAGAATTTCACAGAGCTGACAAAATGATTTAGAAATGAATCCACCCCCCCATGCCTAGCTGATGCAATGTCCACATTGAGAATAAAAGACATGAAAGGAAGGGTAAAGTACAGAAGATATCACTTGAATATGAAGCACGGGTCAACTCTGAGTTAGACTGTACAACTACTGAGTTTAATGCCGTCAGCTAAGCGAAGTCCAGTCAAAGAAGTCACAACATGGCTAGAGCAACCGTGTCTGAGACGGGTTCTGGAATAGTATGGTCAATAACAGGCTTCAGACGTTGATAATTGAATTTGAATGAATTACCCATCTTCGAGTCAAAGATCTAAATAGCTCCATTTGGAAATATCTGGTCGATAATGAACGGGCCGTTCCATTTCGACCTAAGTTTGTCGGAAAAGAGCTTAAGTCGAGAATCGAATAGCCAGACCTTCTGGTTCTGCTCAAAGCTCTTGCGGGAAATCAATTGATCATGTAGAGCTTTGGTCCGAGCCTTGTAGATCTTGTCATTCTCATATGCATCATTTCTAAGCTCCTCCAACTCATATAGTTGGAGTTTCTTGGTCTTCTTGGCTAAACTCAGATCTAGATTGCATTGCTTGATTGCCCAGATTGCCCTATGTTCAATTTCTACGGGTAAATGGCACGCCTTTCCATACACCAGACGAAACGGGGACATGTCGATGGGCATTTTATACGACGTACGGTAGGCCCAAAGAGCATCCTCAAGCTCTTGAGTCCAGTCTTTGTGATCAGGCCTAACCATTTTCTGTAGAATATTCTTGATCTCCCTATTGGAGATCTCGGCCTGTCCAGTTGTCTGGAGATGGTAAGGTGTGGAGATTCGGTGATTAACCCCATATTTTGCCAGCAAATTACGAAACTGGGCATTAGTGAAATGAGTGCCACCATCGCTGATGATGGCCCTCGGAATCCCAAACTTGCTAAAGATGTTCTTCTTGACAAAATTGATGACCATGTTGTGGTCATTGGTTCAGGTGGGAATTGCCTCAATCCATTGGGACACGTAATCAACAGCGAATAGAATGTACTGATGTCCAAATGAAGGGAGGAAGGGTCCCATGAAGTCGATGCCCCAAACGTCGAAGATTTTGACAGGAAGAATCTTGTTTAGGGGCATCATATCTCTCTTAGTTATGCTCCCAAGTGCCTGGCATCGGGAACACGACCTCGAGAATTCCTGGGCATCCTTGAATAAAGACGGCCAATAGAATCCAGATTGCAAAATTTTTGCAGCCGTCTTTTTCCTGGAGAAGTGTCCACCACACACAGATGCATGGCAGAACTCGAGTATACTGTTGAATTCGTTCTTCGGTACGCATTGGTGAATAATTTAATCAGAGCCGATGCGATACTTTTCAGGGTCCTCCCAAAAGTAATATTTGGCCTCAGATTTGAGTCTATCTTGTTGTTGCATGGTCCAATCTTGGGGGATTTGACCAACGGCTAAATAATTAACGATGTCAGCAAACCACGGGGATTGGACACCTGAAACTGTAAGGATGGTTTCGTCTGGAAAAGTATCAGCAATCGCAATGTCCGGACGATAAGAATCACTCAAAAGTCTCGGCAGATGATCCGCTACCACATTCGGTACCCCGGATTTATCCTTGATTTCAAGGTCAAATTCTTGAAGCAGAAGAATCCAAAGAATAAGCTGGGGTATGGCATCCTTTTTGGCCAAGAGATGTCTCAAAGCTGAGTGGTCGATATATATAATGATGTGAGACCCTAAGAGATAAGCCCTGAATTTCTTCAAAGTAAATACTACAGCTAGTAGTTTCTTCTCAGTAACAGTGTAATTCCTCTGGGCCTCGTCCAGAGTTTTACTAGCATAGTAGATAACAGAGGGCTTCCTATCAACTTTCTGACCCAAAACAGCGCCGACCACATAATCAGAAATGTCGGTCATGATCTCAAAGGGGGCTATCCAAATCGGTGGTTGCAACACCGGAGCACAAGTGACTGCCATTTTAAGAAAATCAAATGCCTTATGGCATGATTCATCGAAATCAAATGGCGTTTCTTTGGCAAGAAGATTGCTCAAAGGATGAGCAACCTTCGAAAATCCTTGATGAATCTACTGTAGAATCCCACATGACCAAGAAATGATCGAATTTGTTTAACAGATGTGGGAGGAGGAAGTTTGGCGATAGCATCAACCTTAGCTTTATCCACTTTGATTCCCTACTCAGAGATTACATGACCCAAGATGATGCCTTCTTGTGTCATGAAATGACTCTTTTCCTAGCTAAGGACCAGTCTTGTTTTGATGCATCATTTAATAATCATTTCAAGATTAGCTAAACAAGAGCCAAATGATTCTCCAAAAATAAAGAAATCGTCCATAAAGACTTCCATAAACTCTCCCACCATGTCAGAGAATTTGGCTAGCATACAACTTTGAAAAGTCGCAGGTGCATTGCATAAGCCGAATGGCATCCTATGGAAAGCAAAGGTTCCGTAGGGACAGGTGAAGGTAGTTTTTTTCCTGATCCTTGGGATGGATAGGAACTTGATTGTATCCTGAGTATCCATCAAGGAAATAGAAGTACTTCTACCTAGCTAATCTTTCCAAGATTCGATCAATGAAAGGCAAAGGGAAATGATCCTTCTTCGTGGCCGTGTTCAGCTTCCTGTAATCGATAAAAACTATCCAAGAGGAAGCTGAATGAGTTGTGACAGATTTTCCTTTCTCATTAGTCACAACGGTAATCCCAGCTTTCTTGGGAACAATCTGCATGGGACTTATCCAAGGAGTATCGGAGATCGGATAAATGATTCCTACATCGAGCCACTTAATAATCTCCTTCTTGACCACTTCTCGCATATTTGGATTTAATCTCCTCTACATCTGGCGAGAAGGGCGAGATCCATCTTCCAAAAATATTCTGTGATTGCAATAAGATGGCTCGATCCCCCTAAGGTCATGAATGGTCCAACCAATTACCTCCCTGTGTTCCTTCAGGACCTTACTCAGTTTAATCTCCTGCTCCTTTGTTAATTTAGCATTGATAATCATAGGGAGAGTCTTATGTGGTCCTAAAAACTGATATTTCAAATTCTCAGGTAATGGTTTTAGTTCAAGCTGGGGAGGGTTGATGATTGAAGGTAAGGAAGATGCTGATGAAGATTCATCAAGAGGAAGAGGTTGAGAGTGAACAAAATCAATAACCTTTTCAGAAGATGGCGGGTCTGCCATAGAGGGTTGTAGGTCCAATTTATCATCAGAGGAGGAGCTTTCAAATGCAGAAACCATCATACAAGTCTCAATATTCATATTATCATCCTCAAGTTCCTCAATAAATCCACAATCCTCAAATTTATTAATCGCCTTAAAAATATCCAATTTCATTCTTTGATCCCCAAAGGCATTTTCCATGCTACTTCTTTCACAGTTAATGTTGGCCTTGGCGGTAGCCAAGAATGAATGCCCCAGAATGATGGGCGTGTTCCTTAGATTTTCAGGTACATCCATGTCAAGGACAAGGAAATCTATAGGAAAATAGAAATCCTTAACCTTAACAATAACATCTTCAGTAACGCCTTGCGGATTTGTGACCGAATGATCCGCTAACTGCAGCGTTACTGAAGTCGACCGAAGTTCACCTAATCTGTACTTCTCATAAAGAGAAGTTGGAATTAGGTTGATGGATGCACCCAGATCCAGCAGTGCTCTATCAAAAGTGTAATCTCCGATGACACAAGAAATCAAAGGAGCACCTGGATCTCTCTTTTTCTGAGGAAGGTGATGGAGGATAACAGAACTAGCCTACTCAGAGAGTACCACCTTCCTCAGAATAGATTCTCTCGACTTACGCTTCCGTGTACATAAATCCTTTAAAAATTTTGTGTAAGCTGGTATATGTTTGATAGCATCAAGGAACGGGCTATTGATCTCGACATTCTTGAAAACATTCAGAAGCTCATTATTATCAACATACTTCTTCTTCCTTTATCTGAACAAGGCCTCAGAAAAAGGAACATGAGTCAGATCTTTGGAATCAGATTCCTGAGCCTTGATTTCTTCTCCAGAATTCTCCTTTCTCTCCTCAGGTTCTTCAGGATTCGGTAAATCAGAACAGTGTGGTTGTGGATCCTGAGTTTGTTTACCACTCCTCAAGGTAACAGAATTTGCAGATGCATACGAGTTTGGGTCTTGGGGAGCGTTAGGAAAGATTGGAGGGGCTTCATTAGCCAAGAACCGTTGATTTGAGGTAGAAGAAGAGGAAGGACCCTGCTCAACCACCTGAGCATGTACGTGTGGGTCCCTCTGATTCCCGTACCCATGGGCTTAATTGCCCAGATTCAGGATATTTCGTGGGTTGGGTACGGGTTGAGATGGTAGAGATCTGGGTTGACGAGAATTAGCTATGAGCCCAGTTTGCAAGTTATCCAACGAGGTTTTTATTTGCTGCATGGGCTGGAGCATATATCCTTGCATCTCTACCATTTGTCGGTTCAAATCAGCCTGCCCTACAGGTTGACGGGCATTCCAAGCTGGCTGATTGAAATGATTCGGGGGCAACTGAGTATAAACATGACCCTGACCCATTGGTCGTTGTGGAGCATAGTTGCTAGGTCAGAATTAGGTCTGCTGCTTAGGTTTTTCCAGGAGAAGTTAGGGTGATTTCTCCAACCCGGATTATAAGCATTGGAGTAGGGGTTGGATCTAACATTCTCCTGTATAGCACAAACATCCTCATAGGGTGAGGATGGAGAGAAAGAAAGGAAGGATCAGAGAAACTGGGATCAAAGGCCCCAGTTTGGAACCTGTGGGGTTTCGAATAATGCTGACTCACAGGTTGAGCCGCATCAAGTTGATTCACTAATTCCCATCCAGAAGGAGCTCGCAATGAATGGAATCTTGAATTCTGAGATTGAGTGGATCGAGAGTTGTTCATTGAGTTTCCAGCCATCCACTCCTCCATTCTCTTTGCAACCAAGTTGACCTTATCAAGTTTATTACAAATCAATTCCATATCGAACGAATGAGAATCGTGGACTTCATTAACATTCGATCTGGGCTGCTGGGACTGACTAAAAGTATCCATGGAGGCATGATTGATCGAATTCTTGCTCATCTCCTCAAACAATTATGCACGCTATCTGTGTCTTCGTTGAGGAAATTGCCTCCGCAAGAAGTGTCTACGTGATTTCTGAGTTGCTCAGTCAACCTGTGGTAGAAAATTTGCACGAGTTGCCATTTCGGCACCTTGTGGTGTGGACACCTCCGCAATAGGTCCTGGAATAGCTCCCAGGAAACATGAAACTGCTCCCCTGGTCACTGGGTGAAGGTAGTGATTGCTCGTCGCAAAGCATTGGTATGTCTGACAGGGAAGAATTTCTTCAGAAAGGCTGATTTCAACTCATTCCAAGTTGCAATTGGTCTTCCTATAGTCCTGTACCAATGAGCGGCTTTATCCCTAAGAGAGTGGGGGAAGAGCCTCATGATCATTTGCTCCTCATTCACATTTCGCACCTTGGTGGTTTGGACCAAAGTGGTCAAGTCCTCCAACTGCTGAAACGAGTCTTTAGAGCCAAGCCCATGGAAATGTTTGATCAGGCTTAACACTTGGGGCTTGATTTCTACATCTCTGGTAGGAATCTGGACATCGGGACGTTCCCCATAATTTGAAGGATCATAAAAATCCTTCAAGGGCTGAGCGCTCTGCATTCTCTGGAACCATTCTTGCATTCTCTGCATTTTTTCCAGCTGCCTTCGAAATATCTCCTGTGGATCTTGCGGTAGAGGAGGCTGTTGATCGGCCATGGGATCAATTTGGCCAAAATCTAATCTACACCTCCTAGAATACTCTACTGGTCCTTCCAATCGGGGATTCAATGACCTTCTTCCTAGCATAAACTAGTAAAAGGTTGGAAGGACTGGGGATAAGAATCCTACAGCACAACAAAACAAGCCTGTCTTTAAGTGGGGTAGCCTAAGGATCTACAGACTCTCAAAACCTGCCTTAAGATTATAAACGATTTACTCTACTTGTGTCTGCTCAATCCAACTAGTTAGAAGGAGGGACTGGGGAGAAGCTTTTTCCTTCAGCTTGCGCCTCCGGTTCCTAGTGTATCCCCCAACCGTGGTCGTTTGACGCTACTCCCCTAGCTAGACATCAGATTGAGTAGTACAAGTAGGTTAATCATAAACAATCTCAAACTAGGCCCCGAAGAGCAAATCAGTCCTTAAGGCCAACATCTACTCGATTTTATTGAGGCCTGGGATTGTAGTGCTTATGGAATGTGGTAGGCCCTTAAAATGGGTTGTGCCCTTAATGATCAATTGAGTATGTGTAAGTGTGTGCACAATAAGGGTTTTCAAGCAAGATTATTTGTGATCAGTAGATTTTAATGTTCAAATCTTGCTTAAGTAGATTTTAGAGTTTAGAATTAGCTTGATTTCAATCAAGTTTGAGGCAAACCAGGTTTTCAAGCACAAGTGAAGACTGCTTTCCTTTAAAAATCAGAAATAAAATGGAGTGCCTGGTATGAACCTAGATTGAAAATCCTAAGAGGAAGCTACTTGGTGAGCTGATTTTATGTTGAGTGGTGCGGCCCAAACAACTCAAACAATTGGCCACAATTGCACCACTGAGTTAGGCACACAAAAATGATTAACCTAGAATGATTTCTACTCTTTTATGTGTTGATTTGTGTGTACCAGTTCCACAGATCAAAATCCAGCTGAGTAGAAGAAAATCAATTAGGTTAAGTGCCTTGAATGTGGGTGTATGTTGTGTGTATGTTGAATTACCCCACAAAAATATCTTTTTATTTTTTATTTTATATACGAGGGGGAAATGAATGTGAGTGGAAATCCAAACAACCAAACTAATCCTAGGATTTATACAAACACCTAGGTTAGTTGGAATTTGAATTTAATGTGATGGAATAAAATCTATGGAGGGGGAAGAATGGGGAGCACTTACAGTAGTCTTCGACTGCAGTTTACTCCGATCTACCGCTTGACGATTCCCTGATAGAGGTATCTGCAAAACAATAGACACAAGATAAGGCAAGCTAGAAGACAGTAAAGTGCATGAAATGCGAAAAGAATATCGGAAAATCATTGCCTCCCCGGCAATGGCGCGAAAATGTTGAATGTCGAATGACTACGCTATCGGAATTGGTTTTGGAAACCTGTCATTGTAGTTCGAGCAGTGAAGAAATCCGTTTAACAAATAAAATTTATACCGAAAAATCTGTAAAGAAATCCTGGGTCGAACTCAGGGAGGCTACGTTGATCAAAATTTGTAATTATATTTTTTTCCGTGTTTTTGTTTAAAGGATGGAATAATCAAAAGGAAATCAGTATAGACAAGAAGGGAGAGAGAGAGAGAACATTCAGTTGATATTGCAAAATGTTTTTACAACTAAGAAAGCGATAAAAGATTACATTAGAAAGTGAGAAATTATTACAACTGGAAAGCATGAAAAGTCTACTCTAGAAAGTAGTAAAAAGAATGGGAGAAAGAAGTTATCCTCCTCAACGATCGCTTGGGGGACGAGCTAGACGGGACAACACCTATAAGAAGGAGAAACGGAGTAGGAAGAAGGAGGATGAAGCAGGAGGAACAGGAACGGGGCAGTACGTTGTCGTCGTCGTGGGATTCACTTTCGGAACAGGGGTGAAAACTTGGTTTTAGCTCTTGAGGAGCATCCTGGGTGTGGGACAAGTTTCTCTTGAGCTTTGGAGAGGAAGAGAAGAGAAGGGTTGAGAAATCCGTATGGAAGGGGTCTCCTTTTATAGTTGTAAGGAGTGGGGGCATTTTGGACATTACAACTTGAAAAACATTAATTCAGGACCTTTAGTGACGGATTTATTCGTCACTAAAGGCCTGAATGTGGTCGACGTGCCCACAGCTCGCGCGCCCCCTCGCCTCCACGCCCTTCAATGCACGCGCACATTCGTGTGCTCTCAGCTGTCTGATCAAGGATTGGACGACTTAAGTTACCTATGCTCGCGTCTCGCGCCCGTGTGCAATCACACGTAAGCGTCGGACCTTTGATTGCGCGTGGGCGCTATTGATCAATCGGCGCCATTGGATCTCCATCTCTCGGCTCCAATCATGCGCCCATTTGCAGTGAATGCGAGCCCGAACGCGCGTTGCGCGCTTGCGTCACGGGCTTGATCGCTGCACTATGCGTAGCTTTGTGTCGCGCGGCGTGTTTTGCGCACGACTAATCTCGACCATTGGATCTTCATCCAACGGTCGAGATCAAACGTAGCATGCGCCTTCAGAAGAGGAGAGAGTTGGATGAGTGATGGCGTGGTGTGTTCTCGGCGGTTGGATGGGCATCCAACGGCTGAGATTTGTCGAGCGGGTGAAGAAGAAGAGTTGCGGCCGGTGTTGGGCGACTATGATGGTGCCACATGGTGCCATTTATGCCGTCCATCTTCTGAGTGATGTAGATGGTGCCACGGGTGTTGGATTGGACTGATTTTTGTGCCATTAGGCTGCGATCGTCGATCCAAACCCATCCATGTGGTTGGATTTGTTGTCTGTGGTACGGATTAACACCATCTTGGCCCTTGCTCTTTAGGGTTCCTCGATCTTTATCTGGTGTTACGGATATCTGATTAAGGCGATCTTGGAGTCGTTGAACTCCAATCGTCGCCCTGATCAGATTCGTATGGTTGGATCTTCGATCTGAGGTCATAATTAAAAGGTCGCCTTGTCCCTGACCATAAAAGGAGACAATTACTATACAATTTATACAACTTGATCTAAATGCATGATTATGCATGTTATGCACTATTTACAATGTATAATGCTAATGTGACACTAAGAACATCCATTAATGGACATTTTAGGTTAATCAGATGTATGCACATCACCAAGTTTGGAGTTTATCTTCATATTAGGTGTCCATGTTTTTGAGGCAACAACAAAAACACCCATTGCGATCCACCAAATATGACCCATACCTACTTTTCAGTATTTCTGATAGCCTAAATACTGGTTGAGGTCCTCTAACTTAGTTGTAGGGTTATTAGGAATTTAATTGAAGTGTGAATGCCATGTGAGGCCACTAAACATTGAGTACATCTGCAGAATCTGGTGAGATATGTGATCTCAGAAAAGAAAGAAGAAGAAGAAAAGAGAAAGTGAGTGAGCACAAAGGAACACAAAGAGATCATAGTTTTTAGCCTATCTCTGGGTTGACTTGTTTAATAGTCTAGAGATCTAGAGTCTGTAGTACTGGACTACGTGTAGCATCGGATGAGTGTGAGCCACCAAATATTAATCCATTCAACTCAGTTTCTCCTACCTAAGCCAAAAAGCCAAGGTCAAACTACAGATTATTTTCTACTTTATCCCTGAGGGAAGAAGTTGCCTATCCTAATGGAAGTTTTACCAAAGGTTAAGTATGAACTGCAAATGTAAGTTGGTTATTTTCACTTGGATCCATTAGCTAGACTACTATCACTTCACATTTGTCTGGATCTCTAAATTTTTGAAATAAGAAAAGAAGAAACCTTTTGGTTACTTCCATTATTTTTCACTTTTTGCTAGGGACTAGCAAAACTTAGGCATGGGGGTATTTGATGAGTCTAATTTATTAGACCACTAATTATGCTTAAGAACACTCAAGTTGGGAATTGAACTACATTTCGACTGCGCATTATACTTGGATATTAATTAAACTCAAATTTTGACATTCCTGTATTTTTAACTCAATGCATATGTTCCATTGATCATTTATTGACATATTGCTTATATATTTTTTTTTTGTGCAGGTATCTTCAAATTTGACAAAGGAAAAATCAAAGTTGAAATGCTCGGTTGAAACAACCTCCTCCCCTTTTCTCTCGACTGCAGGATTTTTTTTTAAAAAGAATGGCCATTCCTAGGCCTTGGGCAGATCATCTCTTTCTTTTCCCCTTTCGGGGGTCATCTCCACCATGAAATAGAGCCAACACTATGGCTGGAGCTTGTACTATGATCTTTTAGCGCACTGCCTCCTCCTCCTCACCACCACAAGCTCTCGTGGTGACAGAATGAGTGCCACCATCCTTATCGTGATCATCACCACTCTCATCTTCCCAAATCATGCACTCTCCCTCTCTGCCTTCCATCACCTCCACCACCACCCCCTGTGCACACCCAGTTTCCTCTCCTTCTTCATTTTCCCTCTCCTTCTTTCTCTCCTCAATGTGAACCCATTAGCGCCACCCATCGCTGCCACCACTTCCATCACGTCCGGCCACCCGCTCTTGATGTGGCTGTTGGTCGCTCTGAAATGAGTTTTAAAATCGTCGCGTTGTAGTACAGTTCGAATCAATGTGAAAAACAGATAATATTTATTACTCGAATGAAAGTCCGAGGTCGAACACAGGGAGCAAATATGAATTCACACACTAATCTCCATAAATAATGTAAATGCACACAATTAATGATAACAATTACTCAAAACTAATATTCAATGTAGCACATGAGTATATCAAGAATCTATTGAGACAAAAAGTTATCTGAGACAAAATAATGGTGATTTGAATCACCAATTATTAGCTTAGATACACATATAATAATTACTAAATAAATGAACAGTTTCAACCATGCAACTTTAGTGCACAGTGCACTTCATCAGATGACAGGGCACTCAATCAGACGACTTAAGTGAGCCTTGCTACAGTGCCAAGAGGGCATTGTTCTTCTTCTTCTCTTCTTTCTCTTGGCTTCTTCTGCCTGTCTTCAACCTCTTCTTCTGCCTCTTCTCTTCTCCAAGCACAAGAGAAAGGGCTTGAATTTTGGCCAAGTGTTAGCCAATGCATAGAAGAACAAAACCCCTCTTCCCCCACTCTCTCTTTCTTTCTCTCTCTAGGTTTCCTCATCTTCGCTTTCCCAAGGCCTCGGGTAATCGAGTATTCGGGTAGAGCGCACTCGGGACCAAGCTCACTGGCATGGGTGGTGAGCGAGGTGTGAATAAGGCTTAGGTGAGTAATCGGATGCACTAGACCCACGTGTAAGGTGTCGCGGGCGAGGCGTGTCAGGGCGCGTGCGGGGACCTCACCCCCTATGACTTGAGGCGATAAGCCACAGGCACAAAATCAATTTATGCCGCTGCAAGTGCCTGTGCACTTCCAAGGTGGGACTATCCCCGCTAGGCTCTTCTGCGTGCGTCAGCTGTAGTGAGTTCCTCGTTCAATTAACGTATGGAAGAGGCTGGCGCTTCCAATTGGGGACTTGGAATGAGACTTGAAACCAATCTGCGCTGCCTGGGACTTCCACCTGGGGTTTGCAGGTCAAGAAGCTTGAAGAACAAAGCCGGAGATGGCGACAGCGGTGGAGCTTCGTTGTTAAACCTGAAAATCACAATATGGGCTTGTAGCCCCAATTAAACCAGTTCACGAGCTTCGTGGACCACGGCGAATGCGTAGGGAATGGTCTCATGCTTGGTGGAGGTGTGTGGTGGTCTGCGGAGGTTGGAGGAAGAATGCGATGGTGGGTGTGTTCAGTAGGTCACGGGAGTGAGTGAAGTAAGAAATAAAGGTGGGGCTTTGATGCGGGTGGATGTGGTGATGTTGTAGAGGGTTTCGGTGAGGCAGATGGAGGGGTGTAGCGGTGGGGATGCCTCTCTAGAGGGATTGCCGGAGAAGGGGAGGACGAAGGTGGTCGCGTGTGTTTGGTGGTCGAATTAAGAGATAGAAAGAGGGAAACTAATCTATGATGCTAACTAAATCTAACTAGCTACTCTAATGGACGAAAGGGGAGAAGATCCGCGCTGGTTTTGGCATGTCAGCAACGGAGAAGACGAATTCTCCAGTGGGGGACGGCAAGGAAGAATAGGAAGGAACAACTCTTGATTTGGTCATTGAGGAGCCGACGAAGGAGACGAAGATATTGACGCTCCCAAGTTGGCAGTTGGGAGGTCGAAGACGACGGAGGAAGAAGCTTGCCAAAACTCGGTTGGAGAGGGGCCAGAGGTAGGGTTTGGAAGATGTTTTTGGCCCAAAACCTTGCTAAAGAAGTCGGCTTGACCTTAGGGATCCATTTATAGACCACGGGGAGGGGCTTCAAGCTTGCAAACAAGCTTGCAAACTCCATGATTCTCGTGCACATTTGACATGCACACCTTCAAAAGGTTTGCATGAGGATTTGGGAAAGACGTAGAGCCCAAGAAATGACTTCAATGGAAGGTAACTTCCCAAGGAATCTTCAGTTCAAAGTTGGGAGAGATTGATTGAGAATCGAGCGAGAAATCCTTGCTCAAAACTCGACGGTGAAGGTTCAACCTTCCAAAAATGGTGCAAGGACCTGCATGCAAAGAAGATGACAAAAGATAGGGACCTTTTGAAAGGATTTTGAAAGTTAAGGGCATGTGTGTGAGATAAAAGAGTCAAACAGGACCAAATTACAAACTAGGTCAAGATGATCTAAGATTGGATCCAAATTTTGGTACAAACCTAATTTGGACCCAAGAAATCTAATGGTGAAGTTAGATTTAGGTTTTGACCTCATTTGTCTGGGTAATTTATGCAAAACCTAAATTAAGGAAAATATCTGTCTAAGACTCTATTTTGGGTCAAGATGGGTTCTAATGGTAAAATTGAAGGTACCAAACCCTAGAGAACATTTTTCTATGAATTTTAGAGGGTTTAGGTGAATTTTATCTTGACTAGAACCTCAGCTAATTAAGCGGGTCTATTTTTAGGATTTCAGAAGTCATTTAATTCTCAAAACACATGAAAATCCTTTTCTGTCTGTATTAACCCACTTTTTAGACTTTTAAGACCATTTGACCTTTATGTAATCCTTGAGAAAATTTGTGGTTGTTCTGCATTCAAGATATGATAGTAAAATTACACTTTTAACCCTATTTTCTTGTATTTCCCTCAAAATGGATTTGTAGTTAATTAGGGCTCTCTGGTTGTTATGTAGGAGCATTTATTCTTTGATTATGACTAAATTGAGCTAGTTATGGCTCATGATGGTGTTCCCATCAGTGGCTGCCGTCAACGTCCTCCCCGCAATGCCACCGACGCCTACACTATTGCCATCACCGTCGGCCACCCTCCATAGCCACCAGCTGCTCCCACCATCGGCAGGCAGTTGGCTTCTCGTCGGTTCACCACTGGCCACTTCCGACCATCTTGATGAATGCCGTAGCCACCAGCACGATGCTTGCAACCTGACGCTCCTCCGCCACACATCAACCAGCCGTTGGCGCCCTCCCTCACGCCACACACCTTCCCCTCTCCCATCCCTTCCTTTTGCACAGTACGTGCCCTATTAATTGAAATGAGAGGAGGGTGGAGGAGATTGAAGAGGTGGAATTTTATTAAGCATTTAGATATTGTGGGGAATTTACTTTCTCCCTCTCGCTCTTTCTCTAATTCTCTCACATGTCCTATTTCTCTTTCTATTATTTATTGAATGATATAGATTTCTAGCTATGAAACATGAAAGGTTATGGACTATTTATTAGGTGAAGGTTTTGAGATATTTGCTAGGTTACTTTGTTAGGTGTCAATTGCATGCAATATCCTTCACTTTTCTCTGCCAATATATAATGAAGGAGGAATTGAATTGAACAAGAGACTGATTTTCCATTATTCTTCTTGACACAAGATTTAGCATGGAAATATTTGCGAGTATACTGACTTAAACCTCCCTGCGGATACGACACTCGAAATCAACGTGGTTTATTGCATTAATTATTATTTTTGATTGAGAGATTTCCACCACATAGAATACTATGACAAATCATTTTATTGCTATTATCTTAATCAAGCAAAATTCTCTTTATCAACTACTGTTTGATACTTTGGGCTCTTCAACATATTATCTAGTTGAATAAAAGAGCAAAGAACAAAAGCAACAAATACAGAGTATAAGATAAAAGAACATCTATCCTATTCTTCTTGTCTTCAAGCTCTCGCTCCATGTGAAGCTCCTCCATCAAGCTCCTCCAATCCACCATGGACGAGAGCTTGAGCTCCTTCACACTTGTATCCATTTGCATTTTCCTGAAACTCATAACCTAAATGCAAGTGTTAAATAACAAGTGTTTTGTTATTATCAAAATTAACGATCGTGGTGCCTTTGCACCAATAGTAATTCCCCAATAAAGTTATGAGAGACCAACACCCCCAAACAATATGTTCCACACATATTGGTCTCTCCTGAAAAAGACACTCATTTCTGGCACTCCAAATACACCATAACACCGCTGCTATAAACAGATGTGGCTTATTACGTAATAAAAAATTTCTCCATGGCATTTCCCATGTAGGAATGGACTCCCTACACACCTGTCTCCGCATCAAATCCGACACCAAACACTTTGAGAAGATATGCTCGGTACTATCAATTGATAACCCACACAGGTGGCAAAATTGGGTTGGTGTTCCCATTCGCCTATGCCTCAAATCTCCTGTGATTAGCCTATCTATCCTGCATAGCCATAAAAATATTTGGACCTTCAAAGGCAACTTCAATTTCCATAAGTTCCTACATATCATATCATACTCATCTTGTCTTGCATGAAGAATTAGTTTTTCATATGCCATATATGATGAAAATTTTTCTGCCAGCTATACTGATCTGCACTTGACATCAGTTTGAATGTAGCCAACAATTGCTGCATGTGTTACATTTCAAGACACGTCCTGCTTCCCTGGCAGTTGCAGTGAAGACCGACAATATCCCATTTCTTCTTGACATGGTCCTAGTTTCCATCAACATTTATTTCTTTATTTGCTACCCTTCCATATGCTCTTGGAAATTGGTCCTTCAACAATCCCAACATTGACCATTCCTCATGCCAAAAGGAAAACGATTTCCCATCTCCAAGGATCGGCTAAAACATGTGCCAATTGGTCCTTACTGCTTTTATGACTGAATCCCGAAAAGGAGAAGGCCTCTTTGGACAGAGTCTATTCCCTTTAGCATTTGACTCCCCATGCTCATTTTTTATCACATCCAACCATAACTTTCCATTGTCAACAAAAAGTTTGATGGCCCATTTCAACCAAAAGGCATTGTTAAATTCTTTGAGGGATTTGATACCCAAGCCTCCATGTTCTTTGGGAACACACAACCGGTCCCATTTCAATGGTTGCAAAAATCTACCTTCATGCAATGCTCCCTTCCAAAAAAAGCATTTTCGCATCACATCCATACACTTCCAAATAGATTTCAAGGCTTTGAACATAAAGAAGAAGAAAATTGGTATAGCTGTGATAACCGAGTTTAGGAGACTTAATCTTCCGCCTTTAGAAAGATAGTGGTTACTCCAGCTCTCAAGTTTTGCTGTCGTTTTCTTAAATAATACATTCTGATCACTTTTTTTTAATTTTGTACACTTCAAAGGGAGCCCAAGGTATCTGATAGGGAGGGTGACAATGGGTGTAGACAAGATTGAAGAGAGCGCCCCTTGTTCCTACCTGCTTAAACCAAAACATACTAAAGAAGACTTATCTCCATTGAGCTTTTGCCCTGAGATCTCCCCAAATTTGTTTACCATATGATATAAAGCTTGCACCTCCCTATTATTGCCTGATAACTCTACATTTTGTGGTGATAATTCTATTAATCGAGGTTTATCTTAAGGGTAACATGCACGAATAACACATCATAAATGGGCATGGGAGCATTACATGCATTGCACATTGAGATTGCTTATAAATCAATGTTAATGGCCATTTGTACAAGTTCATGTCAAAACAGGCCTCATATGAGTGATCAGACAGCACTGATGGATTCAGAATGACGAACGGAGTCCAACAGACTCAATCGACCAAATCCGACATCCGGAGCTCCCGTAACTAGCACAAGAAGTTCTGACCGTTGATCTGATGATTAATGGCCACAAAGTTGCCACGTGGCGTGAGATTAGTGCGTACAAGACATTGCCCCATTTCCTCCATCATCCGCAGGATGAATCTCAGCCGTTCGATCTTCGATCGAATGGCCGAGAACATGCAACCCTCGCCTGCACGCATTTCTCACCGTGTGCCTTCGCAGCCTCACCGTCAGATCTTGACTGTTGGATTTTCGTCCAACGGTCAACCCGCCCTACACTCGACCTCGTCGTTACGACAAACTAAGGCACGTAGCACAACAGTCCACGCCTCACCCTGATAGGCGAGGGTTCGAATCGTGCCGCGCCTCACTCTTCGACCCTGCACTCATCGCGGCTAAATCAAGCTACCCGATCAGCAGCGAACGGCACAGATGGAGGCCACGCGGTGCAATGGATGAGCACGGATGTGCCCAGGCGAGATGATGCGGGATCCTTAGCACGCATGCCCACGCAACTCTCAACCATCCGATCTTCGATCGAATGGCTCACATCGCGATCACGGGGATCGTGGGGAAAGAAGTACGCGAGCCTATGGCAGACTGGCGGGAGGAGGGGCTTCACCGACATTTTTGGCATGGGTTTAGCGACGTCCTGGACATCGCTAAAGACCCTACTTAATTTAGAAACCCCTTCTTCCTATATAAAACCCCTCCAACTACCCATGTAAAGGCATGGAATACACTTGCAATTCCTCTACCCCACTTTTAGCATCCCCTAGCACACTTTGTACTCGCTAGAGTTGACGAGCTGTCGACGGAGCCCTCCTCCACCACCGTGGCTGCCTCGCCTTCTCCCCTCTCTCTCTCTCCCTTTACTTTAGCTTTACTTTACTTCTGTTAAGCATTTAGCTATTGTTGTATCTGTAAAACTCAAGTTGCATGTTAAATGATGTTTCTTATATAGCTATTGTCTCTCTCTTTTTATCAGGTTTTTCTTATCTTGATTTACATGAATGCTGTGATCAAAAGACTCTAACCCTACTCTCTCCTCGCTCTCACTCTCTTTTCTCCCTCATTTTCTCGTGCGCAAGCAAAACTTGCCATTTCCGTGACAACTAAGTGATAGAAAAAGCCGATTTCACATCTCCCTATGTTCGACACTCGGACCCATATCCATTTTTACATTTAAAACCGACATTGCGAACGCGAGCTACAACAACCTCTTTAGACAAACGCATTCGGCTCACGTCAGTTTTTGGCGCCGTTGTCGGGGAGGCAACGGATTTATTTTGTCGCTTTCATTTTGCATCCATACATCGTCTAACACATTTTCTCCCTCTACTTGATTGGTTGCAAGAACTTGACGCCTGGACGGCAAAGGAGTGTGACTCGTGATGGTAGAGATGGAGTGAACACAACAAAGATTGGTTGTGAGTATCGCTCTACCCATGGTTGTTTGCTTGCCTAAAAAAAATCTAAAAAAAATTTAAAATCAGAGAAAAAATTAACGTGGTGAATGATTGCTTGATCCACATCCTAAACTCATCACCCAACAAAAAAAAAACACTCTAACATTCTTAAAGACATAATCTCTTTGGATTGTTCTTTTATTTTTGAGTGATGTTTGCAAAGCCACCATGACTTGACTTGGGCTGCATTACTCACCTTAAAATTGACTCACCTGGTAGATTGCATGAACAGTAGGGTGAGAGCATTAGGGTTGTTTCCTAGGGCCTCCTTACCCTAAAGAAAATTCACTCTCACCCGTTGTGTGTAAAACTTGGCATGCCCACTTGAAACTTGTTTGAAAACAGCAAGGCACTTCAACTCTAAAAGACATTAAAGTAAGGACAAACGTTAAAAGACACTACATCTTAAATCCTTGCTTGAAAACCATGTCTTGTTAGGTGTACACACATTTGAATCGGATAATTAAGAGGCACCACCCCAACCAATGCCTCATCACATGTCTTAAGCACAAGCACTGACCTAAGCCCTCATTAAAACAGAGTAGACGTGCCCTAGGCAGGAAAGGTTTAAGTCTTGAAAGGCATGATTTTGATTGCTAGGCACTTGGCCTTCATTCCCTTCGTAAAATCTAGTGACTAGGCTACGGGGAAGTGTTAAACGACCACGGTTGTGGGGTCTACGAAACCAGCGGTGCAAGCCAAAGGAAGAACCTTCCCCATAATCCCTTCGTAATCAACTTGGCCAGATTAGCCTTAGGAAGGGCAGTTATGTGCCTACAGTCTTGATCGTTCCTTTTGAGATTTCTAAGTCTCCTAAGGAATACACTATAAGGACTAGTCTTGTCTGCTTGTTTGAGCACACACGCTTCTCGCATTTGTTTCTCTCTGCATCCCTCCTTGTTCTTCTCTAGTGTATACATGGGAGACGATCACTTCATCCTGAGCTGTTTGTTTTGGGATAGGAAACCTAGGGGAGACTTGATCTTGCTAGAGATATGGCCGAACCTAGAGTAGATGAGGTTGAGGACCAACCTCCACTAGATACGATGGCCATCATCCAGGCCCAGATTCATGCAAACCACCAACTTCAGCAGCAACAGATCCACACTATCATGCAAGCCATACACCAGTTGCAGAACCCGTAAGGGCAACCACTACCACCTTTGCAGAACCCGCAGGGGCAACCACCACCTGATCCACCACAATTCCAGAATGAACCTAGGCCCCTCCGTGACTTTTACGATTCGTCTGCTATTTGGATCGAACCACATCTTAGGGTCCCCGAAGGGGGAGATGATTTTGAGCTAAAACCTAATGTCCTGAGCCTGATTCAAAGCCATTTCCATGGGAGCTCAAATGAGGACCCCTTCCAACACCTAGAGGACCTTGACCGAATCGCCCAAACTGTCAAGCCTAGGAACGTCAGCTTAGACATTGTTTTGATTATGATGTTCCCCTTCTCACTGAGAGACAAAGCATCTCACTGGCTTAGAACTTTAGGAAGACCTATCTCCACCTAGGAAGAACTGAGGCATGCATTCTTAAAGAAATTCTTCCCCATAGGAAAGACCAATGGCCTCAAAAGGGCCATTACCACCTTTACACTCCAGGGTGGGGAACAATTCCATTAGGCGTGGGAGAGATTTGACGAATTGTTGAGGAAATGCCCACACCATGAAGTTCCAAGGTGGCAATTGGCCCAGATCTTCTACCACGGACTAGATAGCAACCTTCGGAACTTTATCGATCCTCATGTAGAGGAAACTTTCTAAACAAAGATGAGGAAAACGCATTTGAGATTTTCAAGTCTATTAGTGAAAATTTGCTCAACAATGCCTCCATAACCCAGTTCAGTCGATTCAGTCAACCCCGTGGTGGGATCTATGAGGTACAAGCAAATTCTGGAATGGCTGACATGGATATTATTGCCAAGAAGTTGGATTGAGTGGAATTGGTGGATAAGAAGATAGATGAACTATTGAACCAAACCAGGAACCCGCTACAGACTCTCTCCCTAGTAAAGGGAGATCACAATGTTGACCTAGTTTAGCCAATAAGCCAGATGCACCTGGAACAACCCCTGACCATGTTCTAGGGAGGAACCTTTGCTCCTCAACCCCTGATTATTCTCTTCCCTCCCCCTCGACACCTTCTATCTTTGAAGATGTCTAGGCTATCCAACGTTATTCCAAACCTGACCCCTTCTCCAACACCTACAACGCTGGATGGCGTAATCACCCAAACTTCGCCTGGGCAAACCAGAAATCGAATCAATTTCAGAACCACCCCAGGCCAAACCATCCACCAAACCCAACCTCCTATCAGCAAGGTCCACCAGTTAGACCCCCCTATAATCCGAATAGGGCGGCCCCTCCCCTAAAAAACCAAATGGACACCTTGATGAAAATGATGGCTGACATGAACCAGAAACACCAGGAGGAAATGGCATTAGTGAAGGGACAATTTAGCCAGCTGTTGGATTGTAAACAACAGGGATCCCTTCCTTCTCACCCATGGCCAAACCCGCGAAATGTGATTAACAGAGGCCCCAATTTGCAAGGGTTCCAAGGCAATCCCGGGTAGGCCCACATGGTCCAGCCTATCCCACAAACACCCCCTGGGTTTGGTGCTTCTTCCTCTTCTTCTCAAGGAACAACCTATGGTCCCAATGCCTCTGCAAATGTGGTGACCTTGAGGAGCAGCACTAAAACCTAGGATCCCAAGTTGTCGACTCCTCCCGTGACCTTACCCCCTGAGATACCTCACTCTAAAGACGAGCAGGAAACACCCAAGGACCTAGAAACTGACCCAGTTCAAATCCAGACACCGTACTCTGAGGCCTTGGAGAAGATGAAGAGAAAGAAAGCGATTGTAGAAAATGAGGAGCTTTTGAAAATTTTCAAGTAGGTTCAGATTAATATCCCTCTCCTTGAGGCAGTCAAGCACATTCTGGCTTATGCTAAGTTCCTAAAGGATGCTTGTACGTCGAAGCGTAAGCCACGACCCTAAGCACTTAGGAAGGTTGTGCCTTCAGAGCAAGCGAGTTCTGTGATATCGAGCAACCTTTCGCTCAAACGAGCAGACCCAAGAGCACCCCTGATATCTTGTAATATCGGGGACATGACATTTGATAGAGCGCTCCTGGACTTAGGTGCTTCAATCAATCTGATCCCAACAACCCTGTATCACCAATTCGGATTTGGAGAATTGACACCCACACCTGCGACCATCCAATTGACTGATCGATCTGTGAAGACTCTGAAGGGGGTTGTCAAGGACATAATTGTTCGGGTCAAGGACTTCTGCTTCCCAGTCGACTTCTTGGTGCTCGACATGGAAGTCCCCGAATAGCTACAAACCACACCCATCATCCTAGGCAGACCTTTCTTAGCTACGGCTAAGGAGAAATTGATTGTGACATGGGATGCATGGAAATCGCCTTTGGAGACAAGATGTAGTTGGATATCTTCAGGGTGACTAAATCTTTCGATTACAACTGGATTGAGAAGCACGATCCTGTGGAGCCTCTGGTTGAGAAATGCCTCACCCTTAGTCCTGTATCAGACCATCAGACCCAACCCTGTGACGACTGTTTTGGCCCATCCCTGTCTATGCACGCTAACCTCTGTAGAACTGATTACCATCAACAACCACCATTCGAGGAGATTGATGCTGATCAACTCCCGCCTTTCCCCTACCCATCAAGTGTTGTTCCACCCACACTCGAGCTGAAGCTGCTACCTGAAAATCTAAAATATGTCTTCCTTAGACTTGATCAGACCTTCCTGGTGATTATCAACGCCCATCTAACCAAGGGTTAGGAACTCAGGTTGACCATATCAGAACATCGGGCAGCCATTGGATGGACCATCTCAGATTTACAAGGAATTAGCCCCACTTATTGCACCCACAAGATCTATCTGGAAGATGGGGCTCAACCTTCCCGTCAGATGCAGAGACGATTAAACCCGAATATGCGGGAGGTCGTTAAAAAGGAAATCATCAAGTGGCTTGGCGCTGACATCATCTACCCATTCTCTGATAGCCCTTGGGTGAGCCCCACTCAAGTGGTCCCCAAGAAATCCAGGCTCACCATTATCACCAATGAGCGTGGCGAATCCATCCCCACCCGCACCACCACTGCATGGTGTGTGTGCATTGATTATAGGAAGCTCAATGAGGCAACCAAGAAAGATCATTTCCTTCTGCCATTCATTGACCAAATTCTTGAATAGTTGGCAGTGCAGAAATATTTTTGCTTCCTAGATGGATACTCAGGATACAACCAAGTTGCGATTGCTCTCGAAGATCAAGAGAAGACCACATTCACTTGCTCGTATGGCACAGTCACGTTTTGTCGTATGCCATTCGGGTTATGCAACGCACCCACTACCTTTCAGCGTTGCATGCTAGCCATCTTTTCAGAGATGGTGGGTGAATACCTGGAGGTCTTTATGGATGATTTCTCAGTGTTTGGGAACTCGTTTGACCATTGTCTGAGCAACTTGGAGAAAATCCTGAAGAGCTGTATCGAGGTTAACTTGGTTTTGAGCTGGGAAAAAAGCCATTTCATGGTTCAAGAAGGAATTGTCCTCGGGCACATCGTATCGCATAGGGGCATTGAGGTGGATCAAGCTAAGGTTGATTTGATTTCCAAACTTCCGCCACCTAGCTTGGTCCAGCAAATCCGATCTTTCCTAGGACATGTTGGTCTCTATCAAAGGTTCATTAAAGACTTCTCCAAACTCCCTAAACCCCCGATTGACCTTCTGGCCAACGATGCCCTGTTTCACATGACACCTGATTGCATCCAGGTTTACACCACCCTCAGGGAATCAGTCTCCACCGCACCTGTGTTACAGCCCCCAGATTGGTCCCAGGATTTTGAAATTATGTGTGATTATTTGTCGTGCTTGATCGGGTTTTAAGAATGTTGCGTTGTGATATAGTCGAAAAAGTGTTCAAAATAATTACAATTTTATTACTCGAATTTTTAAAGTCCAAGGTCGAACATAGGGAGCAAATTGAGGTTTAGAAATCAAGATCACAACTTAGAATTTAAAAGAATATGCAATAATATCAATGTCTCAATGCAAAAATATAGAAGTAGATGTGTAACACAAAATATTAAAGAAACCAATGTATATGAATGAAGCTCAAAATTGGATGTCGGATTTGTGAATCAGACATCTTAAAAATGCTAATGCTATAGTGCTGGCTTTGCTTGAATGAAGTGTTCTTTCTCTTCCTTATCTTCCTTCTTCTTTGTTCTCTGACATCTCTATCTTTCTTCTTCTTATGATTTTAGCTTAAGCTTCCTTCTTCAGCTTTGCTTGCCTTAACCCTTAGCTTCCTCTGCCTTCTTCTTCTTCTTTGGCTCTCTTCTTTCTTTCTTTCTCTCTTGACGGCTGCCTTTCCTTTGCTTTCAGCTTCTTCTACCTTCAGTTTCTTCCTTCCCTTCCTTTCTTTACCTTGACTTCTCTTCTGACTTCAACCTTCTCTGCTTCCTTGCCTTCTCCTTCTTTTTCCTTCAGCTTCTCTTCTTCTCCTCTTCGACCTGCAGAGCAAAACCTACCCCCTACCCACGCGAGCTCTCTTCTCTCTTGCGTTTCGCTCTCCCAGAGCCACGCTTCTCAGGTAATCGGATCGGGTACGCCCCCGGGACCAGGCCCACTGGCGTGGGGTGGTGGGCGAGTTGTGCTAGTTGGGTTGGGTCACCAGGTCTGCAGGGCATGGTCGCGGACGAGGCAGTCGGGTCAGGTGAGAGAGGGACCTCACCCCGTGAGTTGGAGGCGAATAGCCTATGGCAAGAATTCAACTTATGCAGGTGAAGCGTCTTGAATCTTTCTTAGGTGGGACTATCTTCCCACCCCCTTCTCGCGCGCCTGCAGTAGAGGTGTGCCTTCTATTGTAGTTGTAGCTATGGCCCTCGACACCAATTGGATGCCTGGAGATGTTCGCGAAGGCTTTCCGCGCAACCTGGGACTGTGACCTAGAGCGGGCACGGCCTGGAGTAGCTTGCAAGCAAGCTTCAAGCCCGACGTCAATGGCGGAGAGCTCCTGGACCTGAAATCACCACAACGGCCTTGCGGCCACGTTAAAATGCTCAGGGAGCTTCGCCAAGGTGCGACGAGTGTGCAGAGGTGGTCGGCGTGGCATGGGAACACCTGAGGGAGCATACCTAGGGCATACTATGGTTGTGTGTGTGGGTGTGTTGGGTGAGTGGCAGAGTGATATGAGTAGGGGTTTATGATCAGTGAGTCGAGGCAATGCTTTTGGACTAGTTGGCGAGGAGGGAGGTGGTCTGTGGAGGTGGAGCGAAATCGCTGGAGTTGGTGGCCGGAGGTGAAGGGGATGATGGTGGTGGAGTGTGGCAGTAGTCGGTTGAGGAAATAGAGAAGGAGGAAAGGGAGTAGAAGGTGAGAGGAACTTATCTAGTGGTGAAGAGATGAAGGGGGATACGGAGATGGCGTCTAGCTCGTATTGCCGACGTTAGAGACGAAGGTGCTCAGAGAGGATGGTCGGCGAGGCCGAAGGGGAGGTAGGGGTGTTGGCAGGTGCTGCGTAACATGGACGAGCGTGTGGGAGAAGAACCTGCCACCGGTATTGTGGCTAGGCGACGAGGGAGAGTAAGAGAGGTTGCTGGAGCTTGATGAGCGAGTCGGTTGGAGGAGGAGAGATGAAATTGAGGGGGTTCTCCGGCTGATTTCAAGCTTAGGAGAGTCAGGGCGAATTGGGGTGTCTTAAATAGGCCCTGGAGGTTAGTTTTGTGCTTAGAAGCTAAGCTTCCAAGCAAGGTAGGTTCACCAGCAATGGCAACTCGAAAGAGACCCAAATCTCTCATGCGTTCACATGAGAGATTGGGTACCAAGTTGGGCATCAAATTGGGTTTACATTGGAGGGGATTTCTCAGAGAATCTCCCTTCCAATTTTGAAGGGGATTCTCTAAGAAATCAGGGAGAAATCGCCCTTTCAAGCTAGCCAGAGTAGGATTCCTCCACTATAATGGTAGAGGGACCTAATTGCAAAGAATGATGAAGAAGCTAGGGGGTCAAATGTAAGGGTTTTTGAAAGATAGGGGTAGAAATGTAATCAGGTTGGACTTATTTGCAAAGTAGGTCAAGATGAGTTCCCCTTAGGTTCAAATTTTGGTAAAAACCTAATTTGCACCTAAGGAATCCAATGGAGAAGTTAGATTTTGGGTTTGACCATGTTTGCTGGGCAATTTATGCAAAAATCCAATTTAGGGAAAATATTTGTCTGAGATCTCATTCTAAGTCAAAATGGGTTCCAATGGCCAAATTGAAAGTTCTAAACCCTAGAGAATATTTTTCTATGATTTTTAAAGGGTTTAGGTGAATTTTATCCTGACCAGAACCTTATTTAATCAAGTGAGTTTGTTTTAGGGTTACAAGAAGTCATTTAATTCCCAGAATTCATACGAACCCTTTTTTGTTTGATTCAACCCACTTATTATCTTGTTAAGACCATTTGACCTATGTTTAGCCCTTGAGAAAACCCATTGTTGTACTGCAATGGTAAAAGTACAGTTTTACCCCTTGTTTCTTGCTCTCTTCTCGGAGAGGTTATGCAGTGAATTAGGACCTCTAGTTGGTTATGTAGGAGCTTTTGTTCTCTTTTATGGGTCAAAATAGGCTAGTTAGGGCTCATGATGGTGTTCCCATCAGTGATACATTAGACTTTTTCATCGGCGTAGTCCTAGGACAGAGACAAGAAAAGAGACCCGTGGTGATCTACTACGTGAGCAAGATGTTAGATGAGGCCCAATGGAACTATACAGTCACAGAGAAAGAGTTGCTCGATGTAATTTTTAGATTCGAAAAGTTCCGATCTTACCTCCTAGGATCCCACGTGACCATTTATACGGACCACTCGGCCATCCGGCATTTGTTGGCCAAAAAGGATGCTAAACCTAGGCTCATCAAATGCATCATGCTCTTGCAGGAATTTGACCTGGAAATTCATGACAAAGCTGGGTCCAAAAATGTCATGGCCGATCACTTGTTTAGACTCCACTCGGACCACATTGGGCCCTCCTTGCCTTGACTGATACCTTTTCTGATGAACAACTTTTGGCTGTGCACAAAAGGAAACTACCCTGGTATGCCGACTTCGTCAACTACCTGGTAGTAGGACAGACCCCGCACAGCTGGTCCAGACAGCAACGGGATAAGTTCTTGGCTGAAGCTAAACATTATTTCTGGGATGATCCCATGCTATTTCGCCTCTGTGCCGACCAAATTATCAGGAGGTGTATCCCGGAGGAAGAAGTTAAAAGTGTGCTATCCTTTTGTCATGACCAAGCATGTGGTGGTCACTTTTCGAGGAAGAAGATGGCTACAAAGGTTTTGCAGTCCGGATTTTACTGGCCTTCCTTATTCAAGGATGCGCACAGCTTTGTGAAGACTTGATCTTGTTGCCAGACTTTAGGGACCATGACTAGAAAAGACATGATGCCCCTCCATCCCATTTTGATTGTCGAGATCTTCGATGTTTGGGGCATCAATTTCATGGGCCCCTTCCCACCATCCAACGGCTTTGAGTACATCTTAATCTTAGTAGACTATGTCTTAAAATGGATTGAAGCCATCGCCACTCGCAGATGTGACCATAAGGCTGTCATGGATTTTGTTAAGCAAAACATCTCTTCTCGATTTGGAATACCAAAGGCCATAATCAGTGATGGTGGAAGTCACTTGATCCACGCCAGTTCCATCCCTACTCAGGAAATACGGGGCTACTCACTGCATTGCCACCCCGTATCATCCGCAAACCAATGGGCAGACTGAGGTCTCCAATAGGCAGATTAAGAATATTCTGCAAAAGACTGTGAGACCTGATAGGAAGGATTGGTCCACACAATTGGATGCTGCCTTGTGGGCATATAAGACTGCTTTTAAGACCCCGATAGGCATGTCGCCGTATCACCTGGTCATTGGCAAAGCTCGCCACCTTCTGGTCGAATTGGAGCACTGGGTTTACTGGGCTATTAAGTAGTGTAACATGGACTCTTGGTTAGCCGGTGCACAGAGGACGCTCCAACTCTCTGAGCTCGAGAAAATTCATTGGGATGCATTTGAGAACAATTGACTTTACAAGGAAAAGATGAAAGCCATCCACGATCGACTCATCCATAGAAAGACCTTCAAGCCTAACCAGTAAGTCTGGCTTTTTGATGCCCGACTTAAACTTTTTCACGAGAAGCTTAGATCCAAGTGGACATGACCATATCGGGTGGTCAAACCTTTTTCCAATGGGACAGTTGAAATTGCAGATCCGAACACTGGGCACACCTTCATGGTAAACGGTCAAAGATTAAAGCATTTCCTTGCCCAAGTTCCCCCAAAGGAGGTTATCACCCTCATCGAGAGTTGACACGAAGCATCGCCCAGCTGGAGGCATTAAACTCAACGCTTCTTAGGAGGCAACCCAGAAGATTCAGACTGATCAGGTACATGGCATCACTCAAGTGACTTCTTTCTGAACCCCCTTGGCATCCATTTATTTGTCAATGAGTACATTGTCCAAATTAAGCATGGGGGGGTGGTAATTTGCATGTTCTGAGTTCATTTTATCAATCTAAATAGAAAAAAAATGATGAATTTAGGAAGCAAAACTTAGGCATTAGGAACTTGTCAATAGTGGGAAATAATACGAAAAGAACCTGAACACTTAGACTTTTCAGGTCTTCAGGCTCAATCAACTCTGGTGTCCATTAAAATATGGATTTAGCCTCGAATCCTCGCAACCTTAATTTACTGTAATTCTCCAATAAAGTAGGGTGATAAGTATACGACTTATAAATCTGCCCTCTGACTCGGAGGGACTTTTAGTCTAAGCATCTGCACACATTTTCACACTGACTCACTTCTTGGAGATTCTAACAAAAATTGGGTAGCTAATGAACCTTCTAGGGTGGTATGGCTGGCAAGTTGTCGTGGGTAACAACCCATTGGCCGGTTGTCCAGAGCCCAGCCACAGGACCACTTTCTTTTTATTGCCTCTAGGTAAATCTGAGATCAGGGAAGCCACCTACTAAACAACAAAAGAAAAAGAAAAGAGAAAAAGAAAAAAATGAGAGAAATAGAAAAAAATAGAAAAAGAAGAAAAAAATAAATAAATAAGCCACATTTCACCGCACGAGTATGGTTGGCAAGTGGTCGTAGGTAACAGCCCATTGGCCGGTTGTCCAGAGCCCAGCTCACTAAATGCACAAAAAGTCCAAAACACCTAAGGAAGAAGTGGGGAAGTAGAGCAATCTGGGGAGATATACACTAGAAACACCCTTATGTTGATCGCAAATAAAATAAAAGTAGGGAGAAAGCTACCAATCGGACAATACACCTTCAAGCATGCACTTCCTTTTTTGGTCACCTAGGGGCGTAGAAACCCGAAATCTGTTCTAATTACTATTGAGTCTATCACAATATTCATACTAAGATGCTTAGCAATAAGAGTCTTTTTTGAATTTTGGGTGGGTTGGGTAGCTGTAAAAAGTTACCGACACACTCTTAACTCCAAAAATCCAAAAAAAATGAGAAGAGATGAAAAAGAAAAAAATATATATGTATGCCTTTAAGCAAGGATTCGGGCAATTCATATTTTGGCAGACACCCGGGCGCTGTTTAGTCTCTGTAGATTGGGCTCTTAGTATATGTCCTCCTGTTGACAATTAACAAAATATCTAAGTAATCAATTCCTGAATTCTGATTGAGAATAATGGCTGAGATGAACCTTGCTAGGGACTAGTAAGGAATGAGCATGGGGGTATGATAACTCTACATTTTGTAGCGATAATTCTTAAGTGTAACATGCATGAATAACACATCATAAATGGGCATGGGAGCATTACATGCATTGCACATTGAGATTGCTTATAAATCAATGTTAATGGCCATTTGTACAAGTTCATGTCAAAAAAGGCCTCAGATAAGCGATCGGACTACACGGATGGATTCAGAATGACGAACGGAGTCCAACGGACTCAAAATCGACTAAATCCGACATTTAGAGCTCCCGCAACTAGCCCAAGAAGTTCTGACCATTGATCTGATGATCAACGTCCACAAAGCTGCTAGGTGGCGTGAGATTAGCACATACAAGCCACCGCCCCACTTCCTCCATCATCCGCACGTTGAATCTCAGCTGTCCGATCTTTGATCAGACGACCGAGAATGTGCAACTCTCGCCTGCACACATTCCTCACCGCGTGCCTTCGCAGCCTCACTATTAGATCTTGATTGTTAGATTTTCATCCAACGGTCGACCCACCCCGCGCTCGACCTCATCACCGCGACAAACCGAGGCACGCAGCATAGCGGTCCACACCTCGCCCTCGCACTGAGAGGCGAGGGTTCGAATCGTGCTGCGCCTCACTCTTCGACCCTGCGTGCGCCGTGGCTAAATCAAGCAGCCCGATCAGTAGTGAATGGCGCAGATGGAGGCCACGCGGCACAACGGATGCGCTCGGATGAACCCAGGCAAGATGATGCGCGATCCTTAGCACGCGCACCCATGCAAGTCTCAACCTTCTGATCTTGGATCGGACGGCTCACAGCGCGATCACGTGGATCGTTGGAGAAGAAGCACACGCGCCTATGACGGACCGGCAGGAGGAGGGGCTTCATCGATGTTTCTGGCATGGGTTTAGTGACATCCTGGACGTCGCTAAAGCCCCTACTTAATTTAGAAACCCCTTCTTCCTATATAAACCCCCTCCAACTACCCATGTAAAGGCATGGAATACACTTGCAAGTCCTCTACCCCACTCCTAGCTTCCCCTAGCAAACTTTATACTCGTTGGAGTTGACAAGTCACCGATGGAGCCCTCCTCCACAGCCGTGGCTGCCTCATCTTCTCCCCCCTCTCTCTCTCTCCCTTTACTTTAGCTTTACTTTACTTCTGTTAAGCATTTAGCTATTGTTGTATCTATAAAACTCAAATTGCATGTTAAATGATATTGTTTCTTATATAGCTATTATCTCTCTCTTTTTATCAAGTTTCTCTTATCTTGATTTGCATGAATGCTGTGATCAAAAGACTCTAACCCTACTCTCTCTCTCTTTCTCTCTTACTCTCTTTTCTCCCACATTTTCACGTGCGCAAGCAAAACCTGCCATTTCCGTGACAACTAAGTGATAGAAAAAGCTGATTTCACGCCTCCCTATGTTCGACACTCGGACCCATATCCATTTCTACATTTAAAACCGACGTTGCGAATGTGAGCTACAATGACCTATTTAGACAAACGCAACCGACTCACGTCATTCCCTCCACGAAAAAGACCGTGTCATCTGTGTATTGAAGCACAAGGCCAAAGCTCTATTCCCTGACATAGACTAGCCGCTAATAATTCCAACTTCCGACATTCTACAAGCATAACGGGCTAAAGTGTCTACTGCCAAGTTGACAACTAGCGGGGCAAGTGGACAACCTTGCCTAACCCCACGCTGGGGTTGAATCCACGTTCCACCTGGTCTGCCATTAATTAGTGGGGAAAAAGTTGTCATGGCGATGTATCGCTTCATTCATTGGATCCAAACAGGTGGGAACCTCTCTTAAATAACTCCCAAAGATAAGGCCACGACACGGTGTCGTATGCCTTACTAAAGTCCACCTTCCATAAAAATTCTTTGCATTTCCTTTTGTGCGACCGGATGAGACCACATTTGTGGGCTAATTAAATACATAAATGCCGAGTTATTAGATTAATGTTTACATATACATAGTATACTTTTCTGTGTAAATACTTTAGTTTATAAAATTGCTTGCATGCATATTTCTTACATTACATGCATATGTAAATATAATTGAGGATACTATGCATTAGAATGTAAGTAGGCTAGATTATAATTTAGTTGGCATGGCATGCATAGTTACAGAAATAGAATTTAACATTCTTTTGGTTTTCATATAAATAACTAATCTTTCTTTATTATTTTTCTTTACAGGACCCACTGCCAGTTACAACTTTTAAGACGTCTAGAACTTAGTTTGGACGTCTGATGATGCTGCCACCATCTTCACCGCCAACCGTGCCCTATCCCTCCACACATCCAATCGCTCGCGATCTTCGCTGAGTGGTTGGAGAAAATCTCAGCGGAAGAAAGCAACTGAAGGATTTTTAAAAGAGAAGAAACAGGCGCATCCTCTTATTGGCTGGAGGGGAGAGCACATTTTCCTCCATTATCTTCCTCGCATTGTCCATCATGCAACAAGCCATCCCTGTGGCCATGGCATACACTGTGGCATAGGCATTCTCCTCCATTATCATTCGACCTCCACGCTCCATCGACATCGCGGTGTGCACGGTGACAGCGTGCACACCTTCGCCATCATGTAGGCATGCCCACACGCACACAGACCACCAGCCAACTCCACACGCCCAACTCCTCAACCCAACACCAACAGCCACCTTCCTATCACCTTCCTCACCCCCCACAGACCCCACGCACACCTCCTCTTCTTGCTAATGGGGAGAACACATTAACATCACCACCAACACATCCCATGCACCAACGCCTAAACCACCACCCCCTCCCTCATGAACTCAAATGAACACCACTACTATCTTCACCTCATCATCTCGACCATAAACCACCTCTCCTCTCCCTCACGGCAAGAGAGCAGTGATGATCATTCAACCCCCTCACCGTAGGAGCCCAGCACGGCCATCAACACCACAGCCACCTTCCCATCAACACCCCCCCATCATCTTCCTTCTTTTCTTCCTTTTCTCCTTTATTTTCTCCACCTCTCAATGCCACAACCTACAACCCCCGATGAAGAACCAAACATCCCCTTAGCACTCGTTGCATGCAAGATCACTTTCCGGTCGCCATCCTTAATGCCAACCTTGCCTACAGCACCTCTACGCTCCGTCGACCACTCCCCGACGTCAACAACCACCAGTAGCCCCACACGCCCATGGAATCCATCTCCACCGACTGCCCTCCGCTTTGACTGGCCACCTCCTCCCTCCTCGCGTCGAGCTAGCATCACTGTGTAGCCCGCACTCCGGATATCCTCTGCCGAACTCCTTGCCGCCTCCGGGAGCTTCCTCCGCTTGCACGGACCCTCTCCTCAAATTCCCTATTTTGCAAGCAAATAGTTTTTATCATGCATGACATTGCCACAATAACTATTCATTTATTTAAATGATATTGATATGTTGAGGAAACTTTATAACTACCCATTTCTTTCTCTCTTTTTCTCAATGAGCTCTCTCTTTTACTCTCTCAATGATTCTCTTTAAATGCACACATCCATATATATATAACTCATGTGTCAGCCTATTTGGTGAATGTGATTGCCTTGAAAACGTGAGTTTATTGGGGTCAGTTCCTCACATGATTTTTTTGAAATATCTCTACGTGAATTTTTTTTTATGATTCTATGTGGGCATCATTTATGGATAGAATTGTGAGTTTATTGGTCCTATTCCTCCCTGTGGATATGACCTAATCCTCGTGGTTAGAAATAATTAATTTTTGATATGAGATTTCCACCACGTAAAATACAACAACGACACATTTTTATTATCATCTTGTTAAGCGAAAATCTCATTGTCACCACCCAACCACCATCTCTTGGGCTAGTATGAACGATTCCTGTAGTGTTCTATTGGGGAGGAAGGCCGACTAAACTGGGTGAATAAGCTCTTGCAAAACCAACCCGAATCTATTTGCCAACACTTTACTCATAATCATGTATATAGAGTTAGATAGTGCAATGGATCTGAACTCTGAAAAAGTCTCCGCCCCATTTTTTTTGGTAAAAGAAACACTTAAGATCTATTGATCTTATCAAACCTAGCATTACCCCTTTGAAATTCATCAAGAACTGCCATCACCTCCTCCCTTACCAACCTCCAAAAATCATTATAGAAGAGGACTTGAAATTTGTTTGGTCCCGGTGAACCTTCCCCATTTAAATCATTTATCACATCCAACACTTCTTTTTCAACAATAGGCTCAATTAGGTGTATGGCTTGTTCATCTCTGGCATGTGGCAACCACGATGCCGCCATCCTCCATCTTCCCCTATTTATTGCTCTTGTTGTTTCCCAAAAATATTGATTTGCTGCCACTTTAATTTCTTGCATCAACGTCAGCCTCGCATCCCCAACCCGAATAGCTGAAATGAGATTGATTTGCCTTCTCGAATTCATAGCCAAATGAAAATATTTTGTGTTTGCATCTCCCTCTTTCAACCATAGTTGTCTTGACTTTTCATGCCAATCCATCTCACATTTTAAATCCTCCTCAACAATCACATCTTGCCACTATTTTCGGAGATCCTTCTCTTCTTCAGTTAGCAGCCTGATGTTCTCAACTGAATCCAATGCACTAATGGCTACCAAAGCCTTTTGTTTGTACTGCCCCCTTAGAGTTCCAGCAATCACCCCTTATTCTTTCAGCAGCTCACGTAACCCAACAAGTTTTGCTGCAAGTCTGATTGTAGCTGATCCACTGACCCGTTTAGCACGCCACCACCCCTCAATCATCTCACGACATCCCGATTCTCGTAGCCACGATCTTTTGAATTTAAAATATGAGCCCACAGATGAACCATCCCCACTGTCCCATGCTAATGGAGTATGATCAGACCATGGACGATCAAGACCAGTCACTGTAAATAAATGAAATCTTTCCAATAGATTCATATTTCCAAAGAATCTATCCAGTTTTGATATCTGGCCATTGCCGTTTCTCCAAGTAAACTCCACACCCGATGAGGGATATTCATCTAATCCCAAATTTTGAATCACCATCTAGAAGCCATGTGATGCTATGTCTGCATTCCCATTCAATCTGTCCTACCCTATCAAGGAACAATTAAAGTCTCCCCAAACTATCCAAAGGATTCCCCATGCACGCTCCCCCACCATTGCAAGATCCTCCCATAATTCTTACCTCAGATTATCAATGCAAGGACCATATATGCACGATACCAGCCACAATTCATCTCCTTGGATTGATCGAAATCTGTAGGAGATAACATAATGTGCCTTGATAACTTCCTCTACCGTAAACCAAGACCTTTTCCACCATATAGCCAATCCTCCTGACTTTCCTTGTGCACCCAATGCAGCCACCTCAACATGCTCAGCTTGTGTCATTGACGACCATACAGAGCCCCCTACCTCTTCAAGATGCGTTTCTTGAAGAAGAGCACAATCAATCTCCCATTCTCTCAAGTATCAAACGAGAGAAGTTCTTCAAACTTTGTCGTGCATCCCATGCATGTTCCATGTGAAGATTCTCATCTCCCCTCCTACTATTTCCCTTTCTCTTCTCCTTGAGTTTTCTCAACTCCAAGTAGTACAGCAATTGTAAACTCATCTAATGGCATCTTGTTCTCTTTATTCCTTAATCTAAGTTTATATGGTGATCGGACCAGTCTATCCTTTGTCACTGAACCCAATCCATATTTCATGCCCTCAGGTGCATGGAAGGAGAATGAGCCACTACCAGAAGTTAAATCTTTTCCTTTGTTGTGCACCACCATCTCTAAATTGTTCACTAATCTCTTCATTAGGATTCTCTCTTGCATCTGATCATCCCGTTGTTGATGATCTTCCACAATGTCATCTGCCCCATTTTCCTCCATAATAGAAGAATGACACTCCTTTCTTTTGTTTGCCTCAGGAACTCTCGTAGGTCTTTCCCTGTCTCCTTGCACTAATTCCATCTCCCTCCCTACCACTTCAGTAAACGTCCTTTCTTTTGGTTGTTCCTGTGTTGTGATCAAACTTAGAGTAAAGATTAGTCGGATTAGCCATGAACTTCCCCCACATCGAAGAATAATATTCTCTGGAATCAACCCACATCGGAACACATTAACCTTAACCCCAAATGATCTGCCACTACCTTCCAAAATACCGATCTCCGCCTCTTCTGATAATGTAGCAAAACTCGCTATCATCTTTAACATAACTTTGTTTGTTCTCATGTGGAGAGGTACCCCCGTAATTGTTAAATTTCACAAGCGAGAGCCTGACCTCTACGGTGGCCAATCTAGCAAAGCCCCATCAAAAGGGGAGACTAATCTCCACAAAACATTTAAGCCTTCGAAAATGCTTGATCTAAAATGCAATCACTCCACATCCATTATACCCAAACCAAAAATGAGGAATCGGGATGCACTCAAAGTGGCAATCTTCCAAGTTGGGTATTCAAGCTCTAGAGAACTCACCAGTTGTTTGAGATGCTCAAGGGATGTCTATTTGATCATCACTTCACCTACCAAGGCCCCTCTCTGGACAAGCTCTGCCACCCGAACATCTTTAGAAAGGGAGATCCACATCCATTGTGTGTCCATGTCCAATAGGGGGAGGAGGCGGAGGACCCCCTGCCCAGACCTTCCTAAGTAGCAAGGCTACCCATCCTCCTTCCCACATTAGCGCATTCATCTCTTTGGTGTCCGTCGCCTCCACACGCTAAGCATCTGATTGGAGATAGGCATACAGCTGCCATATGACCCCTCCTTCTGCATCTAAAGCAAAGTATCTCTCCATTATTTTTCCTCCACTTAACCTTAGATTCGTCCCCACTGCTCCTAAAAATGCGACTAGAAACCCCTTCTATCGTACGATCCCACCGATGCCACCTTCTAGTTCTCGTCATCTAATGCTCGTCTTATCATCAACCTCCCTCTCCAGGTCGTTGTTCGTCCCTCATCGTCCCTCCCTCCTACTGATCTTCTCTTTGTCAGTCCAACAGTTGTTAATACTCAGTCTGAATGAAGCATTTGATGAGGTTTTAGATGAATGGATTTTGGAACACATTTGAGTTATTAGTAAATTCTTTGAAATGGTTAGTACTTAGTTATATATATTAGATGTTAAGAGTCTTGTGGAACACAAATAGCAGATCTCAGATAGTTTGCATCATTTTCGACAGTAGTTGAGGCTCACTGGGTCTGATGGAGTTTTGAATCATAATTTAAAGCAAATCTTGATGTAAATAGAGGCAAAGCAAATTTCTGAAGTAATTTGATGTAGAATAATGTCTATGAAGCATTCATGTACTTGGGTTGATTTAAATTGACCTTAAAAGCAATTCTTTATCACTATTAGAAAGCTTTTGTCGGTAACTAATGAGTCTTCTATTTGTCCAAAATTGTTTTGAAGTTGAAATCAATGTTTAAAGCTGGATTTGTGTTTGATTTGAGCTCGAGTGAATGTTGGAAGTTTATAATGTTGAATCTTTTCTTTTCAGCTTGTTTATATAGTTAATATGGCATGTGTGTAATTCCTAACCATTTAATAAGCTTATTATTAGACTTACTTGTAAATACATGAAAACTACAAAAATAAATGTAAAAAGATAAGTTAAAACTGTCTTGAGTTAAACTAGGATTAATTTTAGGTGTGTGTGCTTGTAGATTTAGAAATTGAGTGTGCTTATTGGTAGAATATACCTGCAGAAGTTTGAGTCTTCTCAGGTTTTAAAATAAAGAAAACAAAACAAAAATTCCAAAAAGACATCTTCCAATCTTCTCAACTTTCTCTCCTCTTCCTCTATTTCTATAAAACACAAAAACAAAATAAAAAATTGAAAAAATCCAAAAATTCTATAAAAATCCCTATGTAAATAGTATTTATACTTATATATAATCCTAAATTAATTGTATATAGCAACTTATACATGTGTAAAGTATGCAAATAACTTATATATCTATTTTATTTATTTAGATAGATATTTATATTAGGTTACATAGTATATATTATAATAATACAATTATGGATATATTTATTTATATTATATGGATATAATCTATATGTAAATATAAATAGGCATGTATGTACTCATTAACATATTTATAACTGTATATATAACTTAAAGTAAATATTATGTATAGTAATATATCCATATATTTATTTATTTACTTAGATATTATACATATTTATATTTATAAGTTAATTAAGTAAATTATTAAGTTAATGTAATCTAAATTAGTAAATGAGTAAAATAATGAAATAAATTATATTGTATTTTTGTATATTATAGTTTAAAGTATTTTCAATATGTTTATAACTTTATTTATGCTGTAGAATAGTATTTATATTGTATATATATGTATATATATAAATCATGTATATTAAATGTGTATATATAGAAATAAATCGATAAAAATAATTAAAAATCTGTATTAATTAGGTAATAAGGTAATTTAACTAACTTAAGAGTCAATTGCATCATTAATTTATTAATTTATACTTTAATTAAGGAATTAAGCTTAAATTAAATGTGCATTTTTCACTAACTTTAACTAATTTTTAAATAGATTTATATATTTAATCAATGTAAATAAATTATACCAATAAGTAGCTCTATGTATGGGTTACATGTGCATATAATTTAATTATAAAATAATTAATTATTTAATCCTTAAATTAAGCTCTCAAGTTGGCTGGAAATCACACTGAAGCGCATTGAATTTGGCACTAATATAGCACCACATCGGAAACATTAAGGCACTTGCAGCGGTACATATTGAATAAAGTGAGTCGACCTCCCATCTAGTACAAGGGTTGGATCCCTAATGAGCATATTAACTGGGCTTTGAGAGAGAGAGAGAAAAGAGAGGGCTATGGCCAGTGGGCTGTTGGGCCTGCATGCGTTTTGGGCCTATATGGGCTGGTACCATACATAATTAAGTATATACTCCTCCCTACGGGCCTAACTAGTAGTGGTTGATCTAGCCTTGTAATGGGACATAGATCCAGCGAAAAGTGGGCCTAAAAACCCAACCTTTTTAGGTTAAAGAGTAAAAATTAACTTAAGTGTTATGTGTGTAGTGTGTGTGTTTATGTGCTAAGTGTTGAGTGTGCTGTGTTAAGTGTAATATGTTAAGTGTGAAAGACTAAGTGTTGTGTATGGTGTGTTGTGTTAGTATGTGTGTGTGTGTGCTACGTTATGTACATAAGTAGAGTAGTATAAGATATATAGGTGTATAGATTGTATATATTTCATACTAGGTACTGTATACATCTATTGTAAATAAGGAAATACATATATACATATTATTTTTGCCTTATTCTATATATAAATGTTTTTAAGGCTTTCTATATATATATATGTAGTATTATATGTATAATAGTTAGTACGTATATATAGTGCATATATGTTGTATATTATGTATGATTAGTATAATTAATTTCTTAGCTTAGTATTAGTTTATACAAATGTAGGTTGGATGTATATATTTTAGATAGTTCTTTTGGTGCCTTAATTGTAACTATTTTTTAAGGCATAATTTGATATTGTATATATTAAGCTATAGATACTAAGATATTGAAGTAGGTATTTAACATAGATTAGTTTACGATAGTTTTTGATGCCTTTATCTTGTATATATTCCTGAGGCATTGTCTTTGACATTAATTCATTCATTTTTGTATATAATTGACTTAGATTAGTTTATTCTTTGATTCTTTCATTCATATTTCATTTTGATGTAAATAAACTTCACATTTTTGGAATAAAAGTTGACTTTTGGATAATAGAGAGTGATGTATATCAATAACTGTCTCCCAGTGAATGAACTAGAATAAAACCAGTAAAAATTATATAAATAAATGATATTCGTCTGGATTGCAATACTATACTACAATGTGATTAATTAACCCTAACTAACTAGCGATCCCAATAGTACACCACCCCTTGAGGTACTTCGAAAGACATATCACGCCAGTGACTGTAGCATGGCTTTTCCATATATTGGTTGGCTTTCCTACTGTAAATCAGATATCTGGATGAGTAATAATCAAATAGAGCAATTGGCCAACAATGCTTTTGTACCTGTGTACATCTTCAAAGATAGAATCCTCAATATGAACATGTTTAATTTTCTTCTCAACAAGAACAATAGAAGACTTGATAGTAAGAAGCCCTACATCTTCCAAAATTTCAAGGGTGTAATTCGTTTGGGAGAGTGCCATCCCATACCTGTCTCCAACAGTCTCTATGCTAAAGAAATGGTGCAATTCACCAATATCCTTTGTAACAAAGGACTTCTGCAGAAAGGCCTTCATCTCTTGGATCTCAGTTGCAGCATCTCCTATTAGTATCATGTCATCCACATATACTGCCAGTATAATAGTGCCAATGGTCGTTCTTTTGATAAAAATGGAATGATTAGAAGTGGACCTTTTAAAGCCAATTTTCATTACCTCTGTGCTTAGCTTGTCAAACCATGCATGAGGACTCTATTTAAGGACATAAATTACCTTTTTCAACTTGCACATGGACTCTCCCTTGATCTCATAACCTAAAAGTTGGCACATATAAGCTTCCTTTAGTAGATCACCATAGAGGAAAGAATTCTTAATATCTAACTGGAAGAGAGGCCAATCTAGATTCATAGCCACATAATTGATTGTATGGATGGAGTTGGCCCTTGCAATAGCTGAAAATGTCTCAAAGTAATTCACTCCATACATTTGTGTGAAGCCCTTATCCACCAGCATTGCCTTGAATCTTTCAACATTACCATCAGCATGATATTTCACAGTGTACACCTACTTGCAATCAACAAGCTTTGAATCGTGGGGAGCAAGTACAGGGTCTCACATGTCATGAGTGGTGAGTGTCACCTTCTCTACATCCATAGCTACCACCCATTTGGGGTCTTAAGAAGCCTCATAATAGTTACATGGCACAATAGTACTGCAAAATGCATGTGAGAATTGTTGCATAGAAGAATCAAAATCGGTAGTAGAAGTATAATGAGAGATAGGATGCAAAGTATAAGATCTAATCGACTTTCTCAATGCAATGGGCCTGTCATCATCCCCACTATGACTCTCCATTGAGGGGGAAGGAGCATCCAGAGTAGAGACAACTAGAGGCATTTCATTGTGTGGACTGGTACTTATGTTAGTAGTAGGGGAGACAAGAATATTTATAGGCACATGCAGATTTGGTGGTGTCTTCTTTTGCTAGTATACTTGGGATTGAAACTTTGTGGCACATACCTTAGTAGAGAAGTAGGAAACCTCAATAAAGGCAACATTTGCACTATCATGGTAACGTCGACCGACTTGGTCATAACTGTTGGTGCAAGGGCACCACGATCATTAATTTTGATGATAACAAAACACATGTGATTTAACATTTGTATTTGAGTTTATAAGTTTCAAGATAATGCAAATGGATACATTTGTTCATGGTGGATTGGAGGAGTTTGATGGAGGAGAAGGAGCTCCGCATGGAGCGAAAGCATGAAGATCAAGGAGAATAGGATAGATACATTTGTTCATGTATTCTTTTGTCTTATACTTTGCTCGTTTTATTTCTTAGATTCATGTAAAGAGCCCAAAGTACCTTACCTTAGTCCTAGGAAACCTTACACCTCACTAGGACTATTAGACAAACACTTAGAAAAATTAGAAAACCAAAATAGGCTTCAAACAACCTGATTAGATGTCCGATCTGGACTTCAGAAGTTTGATCTGTGACGTTAAGACATCTGACCTCTTGTCTAGACGTCCAAACACTTAGGTTGGGCTTACTACGTTCTGTCCATTGTTTTCAAACGACCAACCCATAGTCTAGACGTCTTAGAAGACATCAAAGTCGTCTGATGCCATTGACAGACATCAAACAATAGGATTGTTGGACTGTTAGAAGATAATTATTGGAGATTACCTTATAATTAATTTAATAACACTTTCAGATGTCCGTAGAGCATCCTAAATGTATTATAAATAGATGTTAGGCTAAGATCTAATCCAAATCACTTTTTTCAGAGGTTTTAGCCGTTAAGCCTCTTGGGAAATCCATTCTTACAGAGGATTGCCTTTCCAGACAACTAGACATCTTGCCAGACATCCAACCTATCGTTTGTGCAACAAACACTCGACCCTTGTTTCGATCTGGTGAAAATAGGAAGCAACCCATCTAGAATTAGACTTCTGATTTTTATCTCAGATGTCTTAAAAAAAATATTCTTAGACGTCCGCCTTTGATCCAACCCAGTTTAGATCATCATCCCTTCTAGATTAGATTATCGATCTTTAGATCAGACGAAGGCCCAAATGTCTAAATTTAAATTCAGGCATCTAATGTCCCTATCAGCATCCTAAATGACACTAATTTCATTGGGATTTTGGCCTAATCTTTTGTGATTATTCCCAACGACTATAAAAGCCTTCCAAGGCCTTCTAAACCCATCTTAGGGCCTCTATAAATAGAGGAGCACCCTTCCTAAGCATAACACACCAAGTAATTCTACTTCCACCACTATTGTATCAAAGAAGAGATTAGAAACAAAGACGAAAGTGTTGTTGCTCTCCAACCCTCTAGCATCCATCCGAGAGCACCGTTACATTGCTGACTTCATGTCGCACCACTTCCATCTAAAGGAAGCTCTTTTGCCTATAGGAGCTAGTTCGATTTGCACCTATTTTTGGTTCAATAGGATATTGTATAATTTTGTCTTTGTTGCATATTCGTGGTCGTGTCGTGTTTCACGTGTTAGAAATTGAGGTTACAAGTAACCCATCGCCATAGTTGCAAAACACGTTGATAAAAAAAAATTTATACCGAAACTCCAAGGGAGTCCCGGGTCGAACACAGGAAGGCGACGTTTGCTTTACTTGAAAACCACGCTTCGTTTTGTTTCTTTTTTGGTATTTTAGGGTTTTGTTATTATTATTTTTTTTTTGAAATAAAAGACAAGCAAATGATTCAAAAGATAGAGATGTGGAACAAATATGATATATATATCAATTCAATGTTGATTGCAATGAACTACAAAAGCATAAAAAGAGAGGGGGGTGAGAGGAAATCTCCTAAATCGGTTGTTCAGTAAGACGATGGCGCATGGCGGAAGCTCGGACGAAGGAGGTGAGGAGCGGGACGATGGAGGTGAGATGCAGGAGGACATCGTGTTGAGGAAAGTGTGGCTCCGGAATGGAGGTGAGAAGACAGAGGTGATCTACTACCAGAATGGAGGTGGGAAGACAGCTCCAAGGTGACCTATGAATGGAGATGGGAAGTTGGAGGAGTATTTGGTGGGGCAGAGGTTCGCTACACTAATAGGCACCTTGGGAGCTTGAGAACAAGCTCTAATGGAGCGTTGGTAGGCTTGCTAGAGCTTGGGAGTAGGTGGGAATAGAGTAGGTAGAGATGGCTTGGAAGGGAGGGGGTGTAGGTCTTTTTATAGTGGTGGAGAAGAGGCAAAAATTGGTATGGGACCATTAGTGACATCCAAGCCATCTCTGGAAACGTCGCTGTAGGCAACTCATGGCTACTAGCACCCACAGCTGGCTCTGTTGGCATGCGATGAATTAGCGACAGCTGTAAGCGTCTCTGTAGTCCACCTCACGCTACGCTGGCGCCGCTCCTGCCTTGCCACGCGCTGACGCTGCGCACATGTGCACCTGCGCCCCCGCGTGCCTGCGTGCACACCCGCACTGCTGCGCGCGTGCAGTGTTGCGTGCGTGTGCTGGCGGCCTGGGTGCACCACATGGCGCAGTCTGGGCCATCCATCTTCTTCTTGTTGTAGGGGCTGCTATAGAGGTCGGATTGAGTGGATTTTTGCACCGTTAGGCTGCGATCATCAACCCGAATCCATCCGTGTAGTCGGATTTATCATTTGAAGCTTCGAATTATGTCTCCTAGTCCCTTGGCCATTGATCTTCCTTGGACTGCATATGGTGCTACGGAACTTTGATCGAGGTGATTTCAAAGGCGTTGGACTCTGATCGTCGTCTTGATCAGATCCGTATGGTCGGATCGTCAATCCAAGGCTCCGAAATAAATATCCTTCTCTCCTAACCACAAAAATGATGCAATTAACCTAAATTATATACAACTACTCTAAATGCAAAATGATGCATGCTATGCAATATTTATAACATGAAATGCAAATCTAAGCCTAGGAACATGCATGAATAAGCATTTTACCCTTAATAAATGTGTTTACATCAATTCGCCTTGTGAATTCCCATCTTCCTTGCGAGACAAAATACTCCTCGTGAAGAGGAGTTTGAGGTACATTACCCTTGTACAAAATAGTGTCAGTTGTATTGAGGTTGAACTACCCTCATTTTAAGTAGTTTGATTAGTGGAGTTCATCTACTAGGTAGATTGGGAAATCTTTAATTGAGAGGTTTAGGTGGTGGTTTTTACCTAAGTTTGAGTTTCCACGTAAATATCTTTGTGTGCTTGTGAGATTGCATTCTTGTGCGATTGTTGATTTATATTCTGCATTTTATTTCGTTTCACACTCGATCTTACCCCCCCTTCGTAGGGAATTACAATTGGTATCAGAGCAGGTCTCGCGATATTGGCATAACAACCCGACGAGGATCAAATCATGAAGGGAAGCATCACTGCAACCAGACACACTGAGGGGCAGCCCACTACCCATACTCCTTACTTCGATAGGAGCAACTACGGGTATTGGAAACTGCTTAATCCAAAATCGTCGATGTTTAGAGAAGCGCATTATAGTATAGGACGAAAAATCACACAAAACACTTAAATTTGTAAAGCTCGAAATCAATTTGGAGTTTAAGGTCGTTCGCAAGGAGCAAATATGACAGCTTCTATCCACTAATCATAATATCCAAAACTAATATGTAATTGAAACCAATGAAATGCTCAAAATAATATTTAAATAAAGAACAGAGAGTCAGTGAAAAGAGATTGGGTTAAAATGGTGATTTGGATCACCAAATTAACCCTTAAGTTTAAAGCTCACAGCCACTTAAATATTTGAATAGTATGCTCAATCAAATATCAGAATAAATATCTCCATAGTAGAACCAATCAAGTGCCAAATCAGACGACAGCAGAAGGCCTTAGTCGCCTTAACCAGCAGCACTTCACAAGGCACAAGGCCTTGCCTTAAGCCTTATAGAAGAGGCACAACAACAGCTCACCAATAGAGGCATAAGGGCCTCTTCAATTTTTAGCTAAGTGTTGAGAGAGAGAGAGCACTAATCCTCAGTAGAGCAAAACCCTCCCTCCTCTGTCTGATTCTCTTTCCTCTTTCACAGCTCAGACCCGAGTGAACAGTATCGGGTAATCAGGCGGGTTATTGGATCCAATGCCCAGACCCGCTTGCATGGTGTAGCGGGTGAGAGCATGTGTGCGCCAGGTGGAGAGGGACCTCACCTCGTGCTGCTGAGGCAATAAGCGAAGGAGAGCTTTTCCTTTTATATGTTGCTGGTAGTTCTTCAGTCCATGATGTGGGACTAATGTGGTCCCCTTATTCCTTCGCGCGGTAGCAGTTGATGAATCCTCTAATTGGGGTCGAAGACGACACCTACTGCTTCGATTGAGGGCCTGGAGGTGATCCTGGAACTAATCCACAACACCTGGAGGTGGTATTGAGGATGGACTTGGCCAGATAGTTGCAGATGGAGCTAGAGAAGGTGGTGATAGCGATGGAGCTCTGGTGTACACCTGAAAAGATGAATACTGCCTCTCAGCCTTGTCAGAATAGTTTAGGATGATCACCTGGGGGTGGTGAACTTGGTGGTGGTGGTTGCGTGTGTGAGGAGGTGTGTTCGTGCATGGCGAAGTCGAGGAAGGTGCGTGAAGGTGATGGTGTTTGGTGGGTGGCTGCAGTGATCAATAACCTTAATGTTGTTAGGGCTTTTGGTTGTGGGGTGATGGCGAAGCTAATGGGCGTGGTGGCAGGTGGATTGGTGAATGGAGCGGGCGTGCGAGCTTGTTGAAGGTACACCGGTATTGGGGAAGGCAGGGGTGGTACGGGCGATATGGTGAGCAAACCTAAAGTCTAAGGAGTTAGGAGAAGTCAGGGAGGTGAGCAGAGTTGGAGGAGGGTGTTTACAGATGAAGGGGAAGCGAGTATGGCATCGGTTATGATTGGCCAGCACCAGAGACGAAGAGAGATCTAGAGATGGAGACGGCAATGAGGAGAGAGTCTGAGAGCTCCTCGCAGGTATGGTGAGGTGCGGATGAAGGAGAGGAGGAGTTTCCTTCTGCCTATGGTATGTGGCAGAGGGTGAAGAGGCTGAAGGAGGAGGGTCACCGAAGCAACCTTGGAGCAGGCTGGAGGTAGAGGAAAGAGAGGAGTTTTTGGCCCAGAACTTGCTGAAGAGGACAGCCAATCATAGGTGGTCCTTTTAAAGGCCTTAGGGTGGGGTCCAAGCTTAGGAAGAAGCTTGAAGAGCTCAAAATTTCAGGGAAGAAAATCCCCAGGATTCTTGTGTTCGCATGATCTTTAGGGCTCAAATCAGGGTTCAATATGTAGCTCAACCGATTAGGAAGGTTTTCAAGATCAATTCCTCCAATTTTAGAGGGATTCGGTTGAGAAATCAAAGAGAAATCTCTAATTGAAGGTCAGCTGCCATGGCAACAGGGACCTGTTTAAAGAAAATGATGAATAGTTAGTGGGAAAATGCAAATAATTCGAAAGTTGGGGGCTTGGTTGAAAGAAATAAAGACTTAATGGACTAAAATGCAAACTAGCTCAAGATGGACTCTAATTGGGATCAAATTTTGGTACAAACCTAATTTGGACCTAAGGAATCTAGTGGTGAAGTCAAATTTCAGTTTTGACCAAGATTGATGGGACAATTTGCATAAAAACCTAAATTAAGGCAAAATTCTATCTGAGACTCTATTCAAGGTCAAAATGGGTTCAGATAGTCAAACCAAGGATACCAAACCACTCAGGATATTTTTTTTTTGAGAAGACCTTTCAAAATAATTTTCTATGAATTTTATGGGGTTTCGATGAATTTTATCCTGATTGGAACCTCTTTTATTTAAGCAGATCTGAAATTAGGGTTTTATGTGCTGTTATGGTTTTCGAAAAGAGTGAAACCCCATTTTTGTCTGTATGGACCCACTTATTAGACTTTAATGCTCATTTGACCTTCAATTTACCCCTGACAAACCCTGTGGTAATCTGTGTTCATGATATGCTGTTAAACTTACATAATTGACCTTATTTTCCCTTTTTTCCTCTCAAATCAGAATGACATGGAATTACAGCTCTCAGATGATTATGTAGGAGCATTTATCCATTAAATCTGACTAAAAATGGCCAGTTAGGGCTTATGATGGTGTTCCCATCAGAAACTAAGGATGAAGACGTGGCTTCAAGCCAACGACTTCACCATATGGGCTAGATGCGAGACTCCATTCGACATTCCGAAGAAGCTCGAAAGAGGACACTCGTAGCAACAAGTTAGGGAGCTATCTCTCAATGCAAAGATGATGAATGCTTTATATTGTGCATTGAGCCTGGAGGAATTCAACCGCATCTCGCAATGTGCCACCGCATATAAGATTTGGCATATACTTGAGGTAACTCACGAGGGTACCTCTAAGGTAAAATCTTACAAAATTAATGTTCTTTCTCAAGAATTTGAATCTTTCTTTATGAAGTCCAATGAATCCTTAAGTGAGATGTACACAAGGTTCACTCTTATAGTGAACAATCTTAAAGCTTTAAGGAAGACCTTTATTAAGGGGGAGCTTCAAGGAAAGCATCTTTGTTCCTTTGGACCAAAGTGGGAACAAAAGGTCACCACCATCGAAGAGGCAAATGAAGTTGATGAGCTCAACATGGAGGATGTTTACATGCGAAATTGATGTTATAAAATACTTCATCGTAGTATAGTCGAAAGCACATGAAAACAAATACAATTTATACTCGAATTTGAATTCTGAAGTCGAACATAGGGAGCAAGTAGCAATTAATCTCAGGATAACAATTTAAGCACAAGATAAGCAATTTGTAACAAAACTCCAAGCAATAATGATATATAAATGAAGGAAAATGTCAATAGTGCAAAAAAGAATAGGGTAAAATGGTGATTTGAATCACCAATTACCCTAGTTATAAGTTTAATCCACACAAGCCAAGTGCACAATGCACTGTTAGAGATATTAGACAACAAGGCTCCAAATCAGACGGCTTAAACCCTTGGTTGCTATAGTGCTTTTGCACTACACTATTCTCAGCTTCTCTTCTTTGCCTTTTCTTCTTCCTTTCCTTCTCAGCTCTTCCTCTTCTTCTTATGCACAAGGGCTTCACACAACTCCTCAATGACCAAGTGTTGAGGCTTCACTCTGTAGAGAAAAACCCCCCTCCCTCCTTTTCTATTTCTGTTCTTCTTTCTCTCAAAGACCCAAGGTTAACTGGATAATCGAGTAGGAACAGTAACTGGATCTGGGAACAAGCTTGCGAGCGTGGGTCGCAAGCAAGGAGTGAAAGGGGTCGTGAGCGGGGGAGCTCACCCCCTGTGTGTCGAGGTGATAAAGCCTCGGCACAAATTCAATTTATGTGTTGTTGAAGGCACGCCGCTCTACAATGTGGGACTAATCCCACCTTCCTTCACATGAAACTGCTACTACCTCCTTCGTCAAATTGGTGTGAGGGAAGCGGTCAACGCCCCCAATTGACTGCCTAGGAAGCTTCCTAGGCTGAGTCCACTTCGCTTGAGTCACAAACTTGGAGCAAACGTTTGAAGAACACGCCTCGAGCTTGCTCGAAGAGTACAGCAATGGCATGTTGACCTGCTTCCCTGAAAACAAAAATATGGTCTTTCAACCTCATCAAACCAGCTCAAAAGGTCTGCCAGAGCATGACAAATGTGATAATGGTGGTTTTGTGATGTGGGGATCTGTGTGTGCATAGGACGAGGTCGGGGTGGAGTTGCGAAGGTGGAGGTGTTCGAGGAGGCGAACGAGAGATCAAAGCCCCAAATTTCTTTGGGGCTTCTGATCATTGGAGCGAGGCGACGCTCACTGACTTGGTGGCGGGCGGAGAGATGGTCTGTAGCGGCTGGAATGTCTCGTCGGAGGTACACTAGCGAGGTGGAAGACAGAGGCGTGGAGGGCGCGTGAGGGGTCGATTCGAAGTGGTGGTTATACGATGGTGATGAGCAGATGATAGGGAGTCATCGAGACTAAGTAGAGGATGAAGGGGGATAGAGGAGGCGCTGGGTCTAGTATGGCCGATGCTGGAGACGAAGATGCTCCGGAGGTGCATAACGATGACGACGGAGGGATAGAGAGCACCTCGCTGGTATTGTGAGGTGAGGAAAGATGAGAGGAAGAAGAATTGGCTACCTATTATACGTGGTGGCCGGCGAAGAGGTCAGAGGTGGAGAGTCACCAAGGCGAGGTGGAGAGAGCTAGAGGTTGGAGGAAAGAAGGGGTTTTTGGCTCTATTTCTCTCTAAGGAGATGAGAATGTCATGGATGATCTTTAATAGAGCTTAGGAGAGTTTGGAGAACAGGAAACAAGCTCCATAGCTTGCTTGGGATTCAAGAAAAGCCCTACTAATTTTGTGGGTTTGCACACACGTATCAGAGGGAGTTAGGAGTCAAAATTGATCCCAATAGGTTTCCCTAGGTGTGAACATCAATCCCACCAAATTTGGTGGGATTTGATTGAAGTTTGAGTAGGATTTCAATTGGTCAAACCTCGCCTGGAGGTCGGTTGACCTCCAATGGTGGCAAGGACTATTTTACAAAGAAGATGAAGAAGTTAGGGGGCATTTTATAAATATTTTAAATGCTGAGGGGCTATTTGAGAGAATAAGAGTTTGACTTTGACCAAAATGCAAACTAGGTCAAGATGATCTCAGATTAGGCCTAAATTTTGCTAAAATCTTAATTTGGACCCAAGAAATCTAATGGTGAGGTTGGATTTAGGTTTTGACCAAGTTTGATTGGATAATTCATGCAGAAACCTAAATTTGGGAAACTATCTGTCTACGACTCTGTTTTAGGTCAAAATGGATTCCAATGGTCAAATCAAGCATGCCAAACCTTATAGAATATTTTTCTATGATTTTTAGAAGGTTTAGGTGAATTTTATCCTGACTAAAACCTCAGTTAATTAAGCGAGTTTATTTTTAAGGTTTTAGATGTCATTTAATTCTCAAAATGCATGAAAACCCATTTTGTTCTGCATGGACCCACTTATTAGACATTAATGATCATATAATCTTTAGTAAACCCCTAAAATACCCTGTGGTTATTCTGTATTTGTGGAATGCTATTAATTTTGCAGAAATAGCCTTGTATTCTCTTCTTTTCAAAATAGGATAATATGCACTTAGGACCTTCTGATGGATATGCAAGAGCATTTATCAACCTTTTTAGACCAAATTGAGCTTGTTATAGCTGATGATGGTGTTCCCATCATACCCTCATGTGTAGCTTTTGCTAGTCCCTTAGCAAAATTCTATGGATTAGACTAGTTCTCTAGGTCAGATATAACCGTCAGAATTCCCTACTAAGTCGTATCTCTAGGAATCAGATCTTAATACCAACAATAGGCCTAGAGGTACTCAAGTACTAGCCTAGATCCAGATCTGACTAGCTTTCGGATCAGTCTTCCGCGAAGGTTTCTAAGGCCCGTGAAAGAGCGATCTTCATTTTCGATAAAAACTTTAACATAAAATGACATGTCGTATTTAATCGCGTAGTAGAAAACCACTTCTCAAAACATTTTAATTCTCAGAATCTAACCATGAAAATAGTTAGGTCATCTCCATAGGGAGGAATTAGCCTATTAAACTAGTGAATGGTGCCTCGTTTATTCGGGAAACTCAATGGGTGTGCATGCTAACTCATGCATCTTATCTTCGACATAAGTTCTCATTCTAAATAATTAATCAACAATGTAAGGGTGCACATGCAACATCACCACAATATAATACCAAATAAAAGTCATTTTGATACAGGTATCTCGTAAATATTAATTTCCTACAAGACAGAGCTTGTTCACTATATCTAATATCCCTTATTTAATATCATTCATGAGGAGAATTCAACCATAAGTAATTAATCCAAAATAGAGGGATATTCATGCAATTTTTTTTCAACATATTAATTCATTAAATAAAGTAATAGTAAAAGTGGCAATGGCAACATGCGTAATTATTAATTAAAGGAGAAATAGAGCTTTTTTTCTCTTTCTTTGCGCATGGAGAGGGGCTCGCCGATGGGAGGGTTGGTCGGAGGAGGTCGGCTGGGAGGAGGGCTTCAAGATAATAGTGATGGGGCGGTGAGAGGCGGCCAGCGACGGTCAGACGAAGGCGGAGTCGTCGAATAGCGTGGATGTGCTGGCTTGCTGTGGAAGCCGCTTGCGTGGCCCGCGTGTGGTTGTGCGAGGCCCCGTTGGTCGGCAAGGATGCTCGGCAGTGCTTGAGATTGTCAAACTGAGCTTGGGGCCGAGTTTGGTGGTTGGAGGAGGCTCGGAGGAGTTGCCGCGGGTTTGGGTTCTTTGGGTTCTTTGTGGAGTAGCAGGGGATGGTTGGTTGGAACAAAGAAGAAAAGGAAGAAGATGGAGGAGAGGGGTTGTGTGGCGGTGCGTGGTGATGTTCCTCCGCTAAAGGGGGTTTTGGCGGTGATGTGTGTGTCTGCGGTGAGGAGGAGATGTTGGGTTCTTCTGGGGGAAGAAGAAGGTGAATAGGAGAGGAAGGTGTTTGGGGAACGACGTCAAGGATGGTGATGGTGGTGCTGTTTAAAGGTGGAGAAGTGGCGCGCATGCACTGTCACTGCGTGCATAGGCTGAGGGGAAATGTTGAAGCTCTCTTTGGATGGCCATAGTGTGTGCATGTTGCACGATGTAAGCTCTTTTCCACGGTGGTGGTGAGGGAGGAGATCCCTGCCTGGGGTAGAAGATGATTGCGAGCGTCCTCTAGCTGCTCTTCTTACCAGAACACCTGCAATTTGTTGCTTTCGCCAAACGCTTCTCTAACTACTCGTGAAGAATGCGAGTGGTTGGAGCAGTAGAAAAGGGGCGACCACTCTCTATCGGACGTCTGATTGATGTTCCGGACATCTTAAAATATGTAAATAGCAGTGATTCTCGATGGAGATTCTCAGATGTCCAAATTAAATTTCAGACGCCTTGTAGAGTGATTTTGGCTATCTACCTGATGCCTTCAGGTGTCACGTGCCTAGCCTGCATCCACCAAATGATTATTATAACATATCATATGTTATTAAACATAAAATTGGTGCATAAGATGATATGCAGATTACGTTGAATTCCCACTTAATTCCTAATCAAATATCAACTAAGAATAACTAATTAAAGAGTACTTAGGCCAAATAATGGTCCATGAAAGTGGACTTATCAAATGCCCCCATGCCTAAGTTTTGCTAGTCCTGAGCAAAAATGAAAAATAATAGAAGTAATCAGAAGATTTCTTCTATCCTTATTCCATAAATTTAGATATCCTGACAAATGTGAAGTAATGGTAACCCAGGTAACGGATCCAAGTGAAAATAATCAACTTACATTTGAAGTTCGTACTTATCCTTTGGTAATATTTCTATCAGGATAGGCAACTACTTCACTCGGGGATAAAGTAGAAAATAATCTGAAATTTGACCCCGGCTTTTTGGCTTAGGTAGGAGATACTGAGTTGAATGGATTCACATTTGGTGGCACACACTCATCTGGTGCTACATGTAATCTAGTACTATAGACTCTAGATCTCTAGACTATTAAACAAGTCAACTTGGAGAGAGGCTAAACAACTGTGCTCTCTTAATATTCCTTTGTGCTCACTCTTTTCCCTCTTTTCTTTCTGAGATCACAAATCTTACCAGATTTAGTAAATGTACTCACTGTTTGGTGGCCTCATATGGCATTCACACTTCAACTAAAGTCCTAATAACTCTACAACTAATTTAGAGTCCTCAGCCAATATTCAGGCGATCAGAAATACTGAAAGGTAGGTATGAGCCATATTTGGTGGATTGCGATGGGTGTTTTTGTTGCCTCAGAAACATCGTCATGAAGATAAAACTATAAACTTGAACTCTTTTCTTTTTCTTTTCTCTCTCTCTCTTTTTTTTTTTTCTAAATATAAATGTTTCTTCTTCTTTTTTTCTTTTCTTTCTTTTTTCTTTTTCTTTTTTTATAAATCAACATAACATGACACAGACTTTTATTTATGAGGAATTATTAGGGATGATGATGGTCAAGAGGATATTGTGTGGTTTATTTGGTGGAAGTGCCTACTCTCGGCACCGGGAAGGAATAGATAGGACAAGCATATTTTTGACCTTTGACATTACTACCCTCCTTCAGCCGAGGACTCTATGAAGGACAGTCGTAACCATCTATCATAGTCATAGTTTTATTAAGACTCAATCTCTGTGTATCTATCTTATTTGGTACTCAAGAATTCCCACAATGTATGCACACTGGAACAAAGAGCGAAAACTATGCCTAACTCTAAGGTATCCTTATCTAATTGTCTAAAACTTAAGAGTCCTTGCACTAGACTTAGCGCACCAGTAATCTCTACTTTCTTCTCACAAATATGAGGTGGATCTAATAGAAGATAGTATGCCTGACTCCCTTTTAACTGTCTAAGGGTTTAGTAGACTAAAAATGCTTATTGATTTTCTACAAAGATCCATTACCCAGTCTACGTGCAAGTGAAGTAAATGTACTAGATTCTAAACATAAGAAACAATTTAAGAAGAAAAATCTTTAATGACACCTCCATGACAAAGATGTTTTGCTAGGGACTAACCAATTTAGCTCAAGAAAAGAATATGCTAACCTAAATGCATGAATACTTCCTAAAATGAAAAATGCACCCCCCCATGCCTAAATCCTACAATGTCCTCATTGTAAAATTAAAATAGGGGGAGAAAGGAAGGAAATAACTTGATGATGGTGTTATTCTGAATGTTGGGTTACCTCCCAACAAGCGCTGCATTTTCTGTCAATAGCCAGACTTATAGGGAACTTGTAAGTCTGGTTCCAAACAGAAAGAACTAGGCCCTAAAAATATGTGTAACAGCACGGGCCTAGAAAACAGGTAGCCGTGGATGTTGGCGAGCTGATGATGCAACGTTATCCAAAATGCTCGCCAGAAGACATGAAAGCAGAGAACCTCGTTGGCTACCTGGGGAGGTCTAGGAATAATAAAAGGAACATGAAAAGGGACCTCCCGAAACAGAATAAGTGGAGGATAACAAGGGTCCTCCAAAATAGGAAGGGTTTTAGAAGATATAAACATTATTATTTCAAACCCTTAAATGGAGAGACTAAAAGTACAAGCATCAATCCACACTCGCCATTCTACCCGAGGATGTACTGGCCTGATATGCTCCCTAGAAAAAATGTATGTGAGCAGAGACCTGAGCCAAGGATCGGTTAGGGAGTGTAACGACTGTTTGTGGTGTTGGGAGGTAATGATTAAGTCCAATGAGGGCTTAGTCGGTGTTGAGTCCAATTCCAACAATGATTCAGCTTGTGTATTCTCCCTAACAATTATTGCAGAAAAATTCACGTCACCCTGCCTATCATTAATGATCGGAGTCATATTTTCACCTTCCAGTATATGTGAATCAATGGTGGACTTCAAATTAAATTCCTTTGATGGCAGGGTCGAAGTAACAGAATCATTATCATTAATTTCATCCCTGGATATGTGATTCACCAGTAAAGAGAGGAGTTGGATCAATATCCTCAATTATTTCTGAAGAAGGATCCGTCTTAATGTTTTGGAGTAAGCCTATATCACTCAATTCTTTATTCTTCTCGGGACATAAATCCTCAATTGACGTGTTTTGTCCCCAAGAGTCTCCTCTAGGCTTCTCACTATTGTGTTTGTCCTCTTCCAATATCAACTCCTGGTTTTATGGAGGATGACTCTCAAAAGAAGGGAGGAATCCGGATTTCACCAGATTATTTATATCCTCCGGGGGTAAGTCCTCGAATAACAAATAATCCCCCTATAATTCACTCCAGATTTTCAGTTTGGGTTCCTCCATTGGGTCATCCTCATCCTCTAAAATAGACTCTTTATATCCCTGAGACCAAAATTGATCTAATTCATCCTCCATTCCCTTAGGGTCACCTTCATTGGGTGCATTTAAATCCTCAGAATGCTGAATGGTAGGTGTTGATTCGCTAAGTGGAGGGTCAGGATTAGGCTCACTAAGAGTAGAATAGGGTTCCACCAAATAATTAATAGGGGAAGTGATATGAACAATACGATCTTGACCCGGGTTATCAGGGGTAAGGAAAATACTGTCATTGGGGCCAAGGTCCTCAAGAGGTACCATCTTCCCTTTCTTTTGACTCCAATATAGCTTGGGTGGATAATTACTAGGATCGTTCTCCTCTAGTGGCCGTGTCTCATTGGGAGAGTCTAAGTGATAACTATGTAAAACGGGATCCCTATTATCATTGGTTTCCTCAAAATTATTTTCATGATCATGGTTATATGGGTAGGGATCAGAATGATTAGTAAGAGTGTAGCTAAGCTGTCTAATTTCCTTATTCAATTGTTCACTATTCCTCAACATCTCTCCCATAGATTCCATCATTTCCTTTTGTTGTTTTTTGCATTTCTATCATAAAAGAGGAGAGGCAACTACTATCAGATTGGGGAGGATAGTCAATCTCAGGCTCTGGTTGCCTAGGGATATCGGTCCAACCTCGATATGGAAAATCATGAAGGGTGGGAGGGTTGGGTGTTTGCATAGTAGTAGGGATTTCAGGGATGGAAAATCTCGCTCCTAGGCTCTACTCAAAAGTGGGAGCTATCGGGCTAGTACTCCCAGGATAGGAATATGAATGATCTCATGAATTGTCAATGTACCCACCAAAGGATGGATACACTCGGGGCATGGGATCCTGGTTAAAAGATGGGAAGTATTGATTCTGATAATCTGAATGATAGGAGTAAGGATGATCCATTTCTTTAAGCCAAACAGGTTTAACTCTCTTAGGATTTAGAAGAAATCAGAACACAAGCAGAAACTTCCTAGAGAGTTTTATCACTGTCAAAACATACGCAAATACAGTGGGATCTAGGTCTTAGAATTAAATGTTCAGTTGGTAGCCAAACAAGTTTTGCAAGTGTTACCTTTCCTAGGCTGACCTTCATTGGTGCCTACAACCTACTCGGAAGGGATGGAAGTCTCGAATCGAGCCCACACACGAGGAACCAAAGTAACTTGGTGGATAGGCTTGTTGATTTCTGACTAACTTCCCTTGTGGTGTAAAAGAGGAGAGGTAGAAATTTATCTAGTGACCTTATGTGTGATGTGCACAGTGTCTCAGGTATGCAACATTTTGAGTTTTGAATTTTCGCAAACAAGATCTTTTTGCACACAATTTCAAGTCACAGATTTTAAGGTCCAACCTCTTAGCAGTCCCAATTTTTAAAGTGACCACTGAATTAATTCGATTCAAACACTTTAGTGGTCTTAGATTTAGGTTCAATGCAGATGCATGACAGGTAATTGATACTCAAGAAAAAGACATACCTTACTCCAGCTTTCTTCAATGTAGGGATGTCTGCAATACAATTAAGATAAACTAGATGCTGCTCATTCAGTCTTAGATGATCGCCCTATTGATATGCAGCTTCTAGTAGGCAGTTCGATATATATTTTTTATTTTTTTATTTATAATAATATTAAGTAAACAAACCTAATCTAGCTAACTAACTAACTAACCTATATGCAGTTCAAACAATTCGACTAATCCTATAATCTAGATAAAATGGAACACACTCCCGAAAATATGCTTCCGCATACAAGAGCGATAAGAAATAAAGAAACACTGGGAATATGATCCCAAAAATGCCCAACAAGGGTCCAAAAGACAGAAATTAAGTTTTAATGTCTATTTAAACTAAATCTAAACTAAGATCTAATGACTAAATCATAAAAAGGCTCCTTTGTACGCCTACGTGCGTGGGATCAAGGCCCACAAGAACCTGTTCCTAGCCTCCAGGTGGTGTCAAGGTCCACCCAGAATATTGTCTCCGCGTTGCACGCCCACCATGTTCGTTTCTTATTTTTGCACAGAAAAAGATCCACAGTCAGTAATTTAGAATAAATTTCAAAATAGTATAAAAATAATATAAATTTCTTAAAAAAATTAGTAGGCGTGTTTCCTCCCCAGCAATGGTGCCATTTGAAAGAGTGATCTTCGTTTTCGATAAAAACTTTAACATAAAATGACATGTCGTTGTATTTAATCGTGTGGTAGAAAATCACTATTCAAAACATTTTAATTCTCAAAATCTAACCACGAAAATAGTTAGGTTGTCTCCACAGGGAGGAATTAGCCTATTAAACTAGTGAATGGTGCCTCATTTATTTGGGAAACTCAATAGGTGTGCATGCTAACTCATGCATCTTATTTTCGACATAAGTTCTCATTCTAAACAATTAATCAATAATGTAAGGGTGCACATGCAAAATCACCATAATATAATACCAGGTAAGATAGTGATTTTGATACAGGTATCCCGTAAATATTAATTTCCTACAAAACAGAGCCTGTTCACTATATCTAATATCTCTTATTTAATATCATTCATGAGGAGAATTCAGTTATAAGTAATTAATCCAAAATAGAGGGATATTCATGCAGTTTTCTTTCAATATATTAATTCATTAAATAAAGTAATAGTAATAGTGGCAATGGTAATATGCGTAATTATTAATTAGAGGAGAAACATAGCCTCTTTTCTCTTTCTTCTTTGCACATGGACAGGGGCTCGCCGACGGGAGGGTTGGTCGGAGGTCAGCCAGGAGGAGGGCTTCAAGATGATGGTGATGGGGTGGTGAGAGGCGGCCAGCGGTGGTCGTATGGAGGCAGAGTCATCGGACAGTGTGGACGAGGTGGCTTGCTATGGATGCCACTTGCGTGGCCCGCGCGTGGTCGTGCGAGGCCCCGGTGGTCGGCGAGGATGCTCAGCAATGCTTGAGATCATCAGACGGAGCTTAGGGCCGAGTTTGGCAGTTGGAGGAGGCTCGAAGGAGTTGTTGCGGGTTTGGGTTCTTTGGGTTCTTTGTGGAGTAGAAGGGGATGGTTGGTTGGAACAACGAAGAAGAAAAGGAAGAAGATGGAGAGGGGTTGCGTGGCGGTGCGTGGTGATGTTCTTCGGCTGAAGGGGGTTTTGGCGGTGATGTGCGTGTTTGAGGCGAGGAGGAGATGTTGGGTTCTTCTGGGGGAAGAAGAAGGTGAATAGGAGAGGAAGGTGTTGGGGGAACGACGTCAAGGATGGTGATGGTGGTGCTGTTTAAAGGTGGAGAAGTGGCGCCCACGCACTGTCACTGCGTGCACGGGCTGAGGGGAAATGTTGAAGCTCTCTTTGGATGGCCACAGTGCACGCATTTGCACGATGTAAGCTCTTTTCCACGGTGGTGGTGATGGAGGAGACCCCCGCTCAAGGTAGAAGATGATCGCGAGTGTCCTCTAGCCACTCTTCTTTTCAGAACACCTGCAGTTTGTTGCTTCCACCGAACGCTTCTCCAACAACCCGCGAAGAATGCGAGTGGTTGGAGTGGTAGAAAAGGGATGGCCACTCTCTATCAGACGTTTGATTGATGTTTCAGACGTCTTAAAATATGTAGATTGCAGTGATTCTCTATGGAGATTCTCAGACATCCAAATTAAACTTCAGACATCTTGTAGAGTGATTTTGGCTATCTACCTGATGCCTTCAGGTGTCATGTGCCTAGCCTGCATCCACCAAATGATTATTATAACATATCATATGTTATTAAACATAAAATTGGTGCATAAGATGATATGCAGACTACGTTGAATTCCCACTTAATTCCTAATCAAATATCAACAAAGAATGACTAATTAAAGAGTACTTAGGCCAAATAATGGTCCATGAAAGAGGACTTATCAGCCTGCAAGAACTATCCTAAGGTTCGTTGGACCCAACGATTAAAGCACCTGTGCTTGTAACATGGTTAGCCTAGGTTCAGTTTGCCAATGCATTCTTTTTGTAAGAGAGAGGGATAGAAGAAGATTTTCATCTTTGGAGAGCTTTCTCTCTCTTTTTCTTTTCATTATATTTTTCCTTAGATCCAACGTCGGATTGGCCATAAACACATTTTGTATCAGATTCCTTGTCCCCACCATCAATCCTCATTGGGTCCCTAGCAATCGATGCTTCGAGATAGCACCAACCATGGCAACCCCCAGAGCCCTGACTTTCGACGCTTCGGGATAGTGCCGCCCATGGCATTCTGTAGCTAAATCCAGACCCTGACAATCTACATTTCGTGATAATGTCGCCCATGGCATCTGAACCAGCACAAGGTGCTTACATGCCCCCATAGGATATTTAGATATCCTAGGAGACAAGCACCGAAGAGATGATATGTTATTGCGCATCTTCGAGGGGAATTTCCCGCCATCCAAATCAACTTGTGTTTTTGAGCCGCTCCTAATCTAGATCTTAGGACCATTTTCAGAGCAACATAAATGCTTTTTGGCATGATTTCATATTTAAGCGCACTAAACTGGTCTGTATGTGATTTAGGGTGCTTAAGTTACTGAGTCCCGCAAACCAGAGGTCAATTAATGGGGTTGAATAATCCCTAAGCCTTAAACCTAATACATAATCTTTGCATTTTCCCTAACCTCTTAAGGATTAATCCGGATCTTAACAAGTACGTGAGTGTTTAAATCTCAGAACGGATCCAAGAGGCCTAAGGTCGTTATTCGCCACTAACCCCTTATGTTTTAGCCTTCCAGGTCTTAATTCATCATTCGATCCAACCTAGAAGTTAGGTAAGTTCTATATTATTTTGAAGGGACTCAATTTTTGTCTTTATCTTTTTTATCATTTCTTTTCTTTTCAATTTTCCTTTCAAGTGGATCTTCTTTTTCCTCAACCTCCATTTTATTTATTTATTTATTTTTATGTGAAATCCTTTTGTGATTTGATTTTCATAGCATTTTACATTTTAATACCCCCCCATGCTTACTATTTGCAATGTCCTCATTGTAAATTAGGTGGGTTTGAGTTTAGCATTGTTCATACATTATAACAGGGTCAAAGGGTGGGTGAATGGGTCGGGGTGACTGTTGTGGATGATTTTAAGCTTTGATACAAGTACCAAAGGTGGAGTTGGCTATTCTAATGGATGAACCCTAAAGTGCAATATGAGTTCAGCAAAGAGATATGTCAAAAGGATTTTGGGTTTTTCAAAAAGATGATGGGTTGCCTCCTGTTAAGCACTAAGTTTAACGCCATCAGCTGGTTACAATAAGATCAGGGGGATGTGATTGGCTGCATGAGTGATCTGATGGTTGAGAATCTGATGGCCACTGATAAGTATTAAAGCATGGTGAAGATTCATTCCAGGATGTCTCTGATATGGGTCAAGTTGATTCATTTCTGGATGATCTTCCTTGAAATCTTGCGGAGGAATCATTCGGAAGGTGTAGTGGTCATGGGATTTTGAAATAGGTTTGTCATGAGTCCAAGACTCAACAGAGAAGGATCTAGTATCCCAGATGTGTGGTTCCTCTCATGCATTATGGCCTATTAAATCGATACTCAATGAGTCATCTTGATTCTTTTCATTTGAATGTGATATCGTCTCTTCAAGAAATGACTCGAAGATTGGTTCTTCTAATGATTCCTCTCCATAATTCTCATCCCAATCGAAAATGAATGCTTGGAGAGTGCCTTTTGGATTGTCTAACTCCGATTCTGTAAAGGATTCATACTCTGGGTGTAGGTTACTCTCAGTGTCTGCCAATCTTGATTCCTGGAGGTCCTCAAAATGAAATGTCTCTATGTCCATAGGATCTGAATATGGTATGTCACCATGTTTCCTAAATTCCCAAGGTATGTCTTCAAGGTCAAAGGTGAAAGCCTCCACTATGCTTCTGTCATTGTGCTCGATCAAGTCAGGATCATCTAAGATGTGAAAAGTTTCTAATTCTGGCTTTAGGTTTTCTACCAAGGATATGGTCATGAGGTCCTAGATAAAACCTAGTTGTTCTACCGAATATTTTCCTTTTGTTGCCTCGAAAATATTAATCTCAGCATGCTGATCTCCTATGGCAATCACCATGTGCCCTGATTCACAATTGATTATAGCTTCTGCAGTAGCCAAGAATGGTCTTCCCAAAATCACAGGTATATCCTATATCTATTGTGGCATATTCATGCCAAGAATTAGGAAATCAACTAGGTAGCTAAAATCCTTAACTCTAATTACCACATCCTCTACCATCCTAATCAGTGTGATCAGGGTTTGGTCAGCTAGTTGCAAAGTAACATGAGCGGGTTTTAGCTGTCCAATCTGTAATTTTTCATATAGGATGGTAGGGATGAGGTTGACTGAAGCTCCAAGGTCTTGTACAGCCCGCTTGAAATTTGTATCACCAATATTGTAAGGGATTAGTAGGGTGCCTGGATCAGATTTCTTAGGAGGTAGACTATTTTGGATTATGGCACTTACATTTTTAGATAGTACTACCTTCCCTTGTGTTGGTTCTTCTACCTCTTTTTTGGATAAGTCAGGTGAGATAGGATTGAGAGTGAGCATATCAAGTAATGGAATAGTGACTTGTGCATTCCTCAAAGGTTCCGTTATATCAATTTTCGATAATCCTCTAGTGTGAAGGTGGGATACGACCTGGGATAGGAGAATGGATTGGCTATCTTTAGGGATGGGTTTCTATTCTTTGCCTATAGTATTGATCATGGCACAATCATGGTGTGGAGGTGGAGGGGAGAAATTCGTTCCTTGCTATTGATGTGGAAATGGGGTCGGGTAAGTCATGGTGTGTATTAGCTAAGCTGAGGTGGATGGAGAAAATACACAGGTATGAGTCGTTGGGCCAAGTTGGGTATAGCATGCTTGACCCTGGATTTGGTTTACAACGTTGATGGGAACACCATCATGTGCCATAACTAGCTCAATTTAGTCATTATCAAGGAATAAATGCTCCTACATAACCGCCAGAGAACTCTAATTCACTACAAATCCATTCTAAGGGAAATACAAGAAAATAGGGTTAAAACTATAATTTTACCATCATATCTTGAATGCAGAATAACCACGGGTTTTCTCAGGGGTTAATTAAGGGTCAAATGGCCTTAAATGTAGAACAAGTGGGTTAAATACAGACAGAAAAGGGTTTTCGCGTGTTTTGGGAATTAAATGACTTCTGAAACCCTAAAAATAGACCCGCTTCATTAACTGAGGTTCTGGTCAAGATAAAATTCACCTAAATCATCTAAAATTCATATAAAAATATTCTCTAGGGTTTGGTACCTTCAATTTGACCATTAGAACCCGTCTTGACCAAAAATAGAGTCCTAGACAAATATTTTCCCTAATTTGGGTTTTTACATAAATTACCCAGACAAACGAGGTCAAAACCTAAATATAACTTGACCATTGAATTCCTTGGATCAAAATTAAGTTTGTACCAAAATTTGGACCCAATCTAAGATCATCTTGACCAAGTTTGCATTTTGGTTCAGTCAGACTCTTTTTATCTCATTCAGATCCTTAACTTTTGAATTCCTTACAAATAACCCCCCATCTTTGTCACCTTCTTCACAAAAAGGTCTCTGCGGCCATGAATCCTATTCTTACAACTCTGGCAACCTTTGATTGAAGAGAACTCCTTCTTTGATCAATCAATCCCTTCCAAAATTGGAAGGGAGATTCCTTGAGGAGTCCTCTTTCCATTGAATCCATCCATGAGCCCTTAAACTTTCCCAATCTCTCATGCAAACACATGAGAGATTAGGGTATCCTAAAGAATTCCAATTCCGGTGACATTTCCTATCTTAGAAGCTCCAAGCTCAAAACTCCCTCCAGAGGCCTATAAAAGGACCCCCAGATTAGGCCGAACTTCCCATTCTTGATTCCGGCTGTGAAAACCCTCCTTTCCTCTCTCCACTCTGGTTGCGAAGCTTCGCAAGCTCCGACGATTCCTTCTGACCTCCTTCATCGTCCATTCACAATACTAGTGGCCGGATTCCCTTCCTCTCTCTTGTCTGCTCTTGGTCGTACCAGCAGGAGCCTCCTTCCCGTCGTCATCGCCATTCCTACCCTCATCGGAGCACTTCGTCTTCTCCGTTGCTGACATGCCCCTGGTGCGGATTCTCCCCCCTTTCGTCTGTTTAGATTAGGTTAGATTAGTTAGCTCAGATTCTTAAGGTTAGTTTCCTACCCAAAAACCCCAAAAATAGCCCTCAACGCCGCTGCTCACCTCTGTCTTCCCCATCTCCGACCGTTCCTTCAGTGAGGCGTATACGCAGCTACACCCCTACATCCGCTTCGCCGACCACCTCATGACCTTCGCCATGCCACCCTCGACCAAACCCCTCTCCCTATTTGCCTTCTCATCCGTCCAAACCTACTGTCAACCAACCCACCTTTCCGTCGCCATTCTTGACTCTATCTGACCACCACAGACCCCCATCCTCCACGAAATCACCATCAGCAACTTCTTCGTGCCTTGGCGAAGCTCATGAACTATTCTAATGTGGTCGTGAGGCCTTATTTAGTGTTTCAGGTTCTCGCCGTCACGCTCTGCCGCCGTCGCTATCTTCAGCCTTGTTCCTCATGTTCAAGGCCACGATATCCCCAATTCTCGATCCCAGGTGCTGCGGGATCTTCTCAGCAACACACATAGTAGGTCAATTGGGAGCATTGACTACTGCCCTAACCTCAATTGAAGGCGTCATCCACTGCAGCTGCACGCGAAGGAGGAGGACTAGATAGTACCACATCGGGCGCTAACAGCCACACCACAGCGCATAAATTATTTTTATCCTATAGGCTTATCAACTCAGCAAGCACAGGGGGTGATGTCCCCGCACGCGCCTCACATGCGCCTCGCCCGCGACACCTTAAACGCGGGTCTGGTAGATCCATATATCCGCCTAACCTAAGCACTCCTCAGTTGCCACGTACGGCTGGTAGCCTTGGTCCTGTGTGCGCTCTACCCGAATACCCGATAACCCGCTAAGGCTCTGGGAGGGTGGATCCTAGAGAGAGAAGGAGAGAGAGAGTGGGGGCAGGGGAGGGTTTTGCCCTGTGTGACACTTAGCCAAATCTGAGAGTGCCTCCCTTGTGCGTGAGAAGGAAGAAGAGAGAAGTCACAGAAGAAGAAGAAGAAGAGGAGAAGAGGCTGAAGACAGGAGGAAAGAAAGAGCTCGTGAAGAAAGAAGAAGAACAGTGCTAGAGAAGCACTGTAGCACTTGTCGGTTAAGTAGTCTGGTCATCAGACCCGACATCTGATTTGAGGCTTTATCTGGTTATTTAAGTACCTAAGTTGAAAGGTTGATGGCATTGTTGCATTATTTGAACTCAATGCATATATGCTTAAATTGAATAATTGGTGATCTAAATCACTATTGTTTTTTATATTGATTATCATTCCTAAGTAATTTATTGGCTTATTTCTTGTCCCCATTTACATTATTGAGATTAGTGTGTGAATTCCTATTTGCTCCATGTGTTCGACCTCAGACTTTCATTTGAGTTACAAATCTTATTTGTTTTTCACGCTGATTCGAACTATACTGCAACGCATTGATTTTAAAACCCGATTCAGAGCGACTAACAAACATGTTTTTGGGTTGACATGTTGTTTGGATTAGGCAGAGGTTGGGAGGGAAGTGTACTAGGGTGGCGGAAATTCGCCATCTGTGCAAGCTGGTTATGGACCTCTGTGATCTCTTCTTTCTTCTGTTTTTGAATGTTAGCCAAGGTTTGAAGGATCAGGGCCATTTGATCATCCTTATTAGTCCTTGATTGGTAATTTGGGTTGGGTCTAGACTGATTGAGCTGATATGGGTGCGGGGCCTGTGGTCGGGGTTGGAATTGAGGTCTCGGATTTGGGTTATTTCCTGACCACGTGAAATTGGGATGATTACTCCATCCAGGGTCATAGGTGTTTTAGAAAGGCTTGTTATGGACGGTGTGGAGATCCTCGCAAGTCTAAAGAACTCCAAAAAAATTAGGATATGAGGGTTCAAAGTTCCCCCAACTAGACTACGTTGGTCCAGAGTTTCCTCCAAGATCGAAATCAGATGGGGGTGGATAGGCATACATCCCGTAGGAGTGGTAGATGTTGTGTGCAGCCTCCCTTCCTGAGGGCAGGTGCGCGTATGTGCTTTGCGGTCCAGCGGTGGTTTTGTGTAGATGTCGAGTGATGTCGTCCACCTTCTTCTTAATGATAAAGACCTTATCCAATTGACTGGCTACCAACTTCAAGTCAACGGATGCGGAAAGGCCTCGGAATTTTTGTACCCCCTATTGTTTGTCAATGCACGGGTGGTCGTACTCACCTAGTGACTCATTGTTTAAGGAGTTCTCACACATATTTTTGAGAATTTCCCAAATCTCGTCTTCATGCTAACCCATGATGATGCCACCATAGGTTGCATTGACAAAAAGCTTGATGTCGTCACGGAGCCCATGGTAAAAGAATTGGACTAATTCCCACTTCGGGACTCCATGATGGGGGCATTTACGCATGAGATCTAGAAATGATCCCATGCCTTGTGTAGAGATTCTCCCACTCCTTGCGAGAAGTGCGTAATTTGATGCCGCATTGCATTAGTTCGACCAATAAGATAGAATTTTTTTAAGAAAGCGGTTTGAAGTTCTTCCCATGTGTTGATCTAGTGAGGGTATGTCTGAAACCAATGGGTGGCTTTGTCAGCTAAAGAGAAGGAGAAGATTTACAACAGTAGGTCTTCTCTATTATGCATGTCTGCCCCGAATGTGTGGGTCAGATGCTTTAGATTCTTGATGTGCTGGAAAGGATCCTTGGAGTTCAAGCCATGAAATTTTGGGGTCATGAGCTCCACCTCGGGTCCTCCCGCAAGAGTGTTGATTCGGGGTTCGATCTCCACCGCAATAGGATTGTAGTGATCTCGCATTTGAGGACACGGCAACGGCTTGATGTAGGCATTGATCTGATCTTTGAAATCAAAGAATTGTTGTGGTTCAAAGTTAGGTTGTTCTAGATGATCCATGGTTGTGGCTGGAGATTTGGGCTTAGAAGTGGAGGAGTTGGAAGAGATGTCGATGTGATTGGGTAGTTGCACAAACAAGGAAGTCGAGGCTTGGCCTCAACTAGAGTGAAAAACTAGTGGAGGCCTCAATAGTGGTCTTAAGGATCTCCTCCCATACATACACCGATGGAATAGACGAAGGACAGAAGGTGTGATGGACCTAATCAAGACACCCAAAGATTTTTTGATGACTATAGAGGTTCGAGTGGATGATACCTCTAGATCACAAAGTCGTCCACCTGAGAAATACCTGGGTAGCTAGGAAGGGAGAGTCCTGCAAAGACTCCTACACGGTAGAGTGTCCCCATGGGTTACAGGGTTTCCCCCACTTGACCTTCCTTGTCACCGCTGATCCAGGTAGACCAGAATGGATAACTTGGCATCTTAAGTCTACCAATTTTAAGTTTAGAAAGAGGGTGCTTTAGTATTTCACTTGAACTTTAAGATGTATTTTTGAGTGGTGACCTAATTTGAATATTGGTTGACCCCACAAGGTGTGTCAACTTCACCTATTTTGTCCTTGAATTATTAGGTCCTTGATTTTAGGATTAAAGTGGATGTTTAGAGCTTTCTTTTAGGGTTTGTTTGATTAGATAAATTCAACCAAGGCTTAGCAAACACACTTTTTGGAGAGTAGATTCTTTTTTTTAGAAAATGTGTCTCTAAAACCCTAAAATGGAAACCCTAATTTGGCTTTAACTGGTCCAATTAATTCCATCCAAATTTGTAACCTACGGCTCAATCAAGAAGGTGAGTAACCCTAGATACCTTAAACCCTAAGTAGGTGCAGAAATCAAGATCATGGTTTTTCTAGAAATAAATCAAATCAGGCAACTTGTGATGATTGATTCTAAATATGAAAAAGCAAGTTGATCCTAATTGATTTTTTCTCTTTTTTATCTCTTCTCAAAATTAGGGGCTTTTTTCTCTTTTTTATCTCTTCTCAAAATTAGGGGCTTTTAAGGAAAAAGGGAATGAAGTTTACCTACCCCTAGAGTGTTTGATGCGCAGCTAATCTTCCTTGGGTGAATCTCCTGCACAAATCACAGCCAAACAGATAAAGCAAGTTAGAACTGAGTCAGAAATTGTAATCAAGAGATCAAATTGTGCGTTGCTCCCTGGCAACAACGCCAAAATGTTTACGTGCGAAATTGATGTTATAAAATACTTCGTCGTAGTATAGTCGAAAACACACGAAAACAAATACAATTTATACTCAAATTTGAAGTCCGAGGTTGAACGTAGGGAGAAAGTAGCAATTAATCTCAAGATAACAATTTCAACACAAGATAAACAATTTGTAACAAAACTCCAAGCAATAATGATATATAAATGAAGGCAAATATCAGTAGTGCAAAAAAGAATAGGGTAAAATGGTGATTTGAATCACCAATTACCTTAATTATAATAATACCAAACTGTTTCAAAAAAAAATTATAATAATACCAAATATTTGAATAGTATCAAGTAAGTTTAATCTACACAAGCCGAGTGCACAGTGCACTGTTAGAGATATCAAATGACAAGGCTCCAAATCAAATGGCTTAAACCCTTGTTGCTACAGTGCTTTTGCAATATTCTCAGCTTCTTCTCTTCTCGGGCTTTTCTTCTTCCTTTCCTTCTCAACTCTTCCTCTTCTTCTTTTTATGCACAAGGGCTTTGCACAACTCCTCAATGACCAAGTGTTGAGGCTTCACTCTGCAGAGCAAAACCCCCCTCCCTCCATTTCTATTTCTCCTCTTTCTCTCAAAGACTCGAAATTAACCGGATAATTAGGTAGGAACAGTAATCGGATCCGGGGACCAGGCTTGTAGGAGTGGGTCGCAAGCGAGTGAAAGGGGTCGTGAGTAGGGGACCTCACCCCCCATGTGTCGAGGAGATAAATCCATGGGACAAATTCAATTTATGTGTTGTTGAAGGCACGCCACTCTACGATGTGGGACTAATCCCACCTTCCTTCGCATTAAACTGCTGCTGCCTCCTTCGTCAAATTGGTGTGGGGGAAGTGATCAATGCCCCCAATTGACTGCCTAGGAAGCTTCCTGGGCTGAGTCCGCTTCGCCTGAGTTGCAAACCTGGAGCAGACGTTTGAAGAGCATGCTTCGAGCTTGCTCAAAGCAGCTGCAACAATGGCACGTTGGCCTGTTGATTGCACAGCAAAAATACACCTGCAATTGTGCCATCTTGTGCTATTTCCTAGCATTACCAATGCATATTAGGTTTCCATTGTCGCATTTGTGAAAATAGATGCATGCATGCATTTAATTAAGAGGGGAGGAGAGTGAAATAAATGGCCTTGCAATTAACATTTTTCCTCAAGTGCATCTTTGCAAAATTCACCATCTTTTTATTTTTTATTTTATTTGACTTGGAATGCTTCCCGCGGCTGCAAGGATTGACTTCTTCTTCTTCGCACCTTGCCCTGCAGCCGCATGCCTAGCCTCTCCCTACCAAGCCATGCACAAAGCATGCACAGCCAGGGCATGGCTGTGCATGCCTCTTTGCTCTTTAAAAAGAGCTCGGCTTTCTTCTTTGTGGGCGGCCTGGTCCTCCACACAAAGAAACCCAACGCAACTCTTCTTCTCCAGGCCACCGTCCCCTCCTCTCTCCCTCCATACGCAGGACCTCCTCCTCAGAGGAGCCACTCTGCGGGCAGGAATCATTACTGTGGTGCACACCCACCACAGTGAGACCACCACTGCCCAGCTCATCAAAGAGCCAGTGGGCATGGTGGCCTTCTTTCACTGTTTCTTCATTTAAAGCCACTTCAGCCATTGGAGCAGGAGCTTCAGGCTTTGAAGCTCAAAGCTCCGCACGCAGCAGCAGCAGCAAGGTGGCAACGGCCGCAAAGCCCCTCCAGCGCACGCTTGCAGGCCGTCCTCACCTCCAGCACGCGCCTGCAGGCGTCCTCTCCTCCTGCTTCTTCGCACTGCACTCGCCTGTCCACCCGCAACCGGCCACCGCGTGCCCCTGCAGCGGCCAGCCAAGCTTCACTGCGCACACAAGCCAACACCCGCAGGCCACCGCACACCTTGTCGCGTCCCTTCGCCCGCGACCCAGCCCTCTCCACGCACTCTATCGTGAACCACCTCGCCGCAAGCCAACAACAGTGCCACTCTTCCACGCTCGTGCCGAGCCGTCCGCACTCACAGCACCTGCAGCAGGCGGTCGCGTGGCTCGGCCATACACTGTAGCCACTGTTCACGCCAGTCTGCGCGACACTGTACTACAGTGGGGGATCGGTGAGTTTCTCACTTATCCGGTCACCCGGCGCACCGCTACCGGCCACTGCCCACACCCGTGTCCAGCCCCACGCCCGCTCCAGCGCCCGCCTGCGCGTCTGCGTGCGCCCACGTCGCCTGCACCCGCCCGCTCCAGCTCTTCATGCAGCGCGGTGCGCTGTGGCCTCTCCTCTCCCTGCGCTCACTCCCTCCCAGCACGCCCCTCTCCACGTGCATACGCGCCTGCGCGTGCGTGCGTGGAGCCATCATACGATGCCCTTGGTGCTGCAGACGCCTTAAACCCGCCAGCCTCCACTCCAGCAGCTCTCTCTCTCTCTCTCACACAGCACTCTCTCACTCTCTTTACCGACACTTACACACCTACACTCACACTTTCATACACACACACACACACCTATACACTATTATATACATATATATATATATATATATATATATATATATATATATATATATATATATATATATATATATATACGTATACATATATATATTGATATATATACATATATTTATATACATATATACATATATATATACTTATATCTATATATATAGTAGTACCTATATAACTAAGTATTATTATACATATATACATATCTATATACTTACATATATATATCTACATATAAATACTTATATACGTATACATATATATATACATATATATACACATATACTTATATATATATATATATATATATATATATATCTATATATATATATATATATACATATCTATCTACATATATCTATACATACATATATTACTATATACATACACACACACACATATATATATATATACATCTATATAGTATCATATACATATACATGTACATATACATACATACATACATATATATATATATATATACATATACTTATATATATATATATATATATATATATATCTACATATATATATACACATATATATATACATATAGATATATATATATATATATATTTACCTATATACATATTTATTTTCATATCACACACCATACGTAGTATCGCGGGAATATTTGCACCAGTTGCTAATATTCCCCGATACACGCGTACAAAAAGCGTGTTCGCATCCATTTTCCACCAATCCACCTTACACGCGGCACCTCGTCCTATTGGTTGTGTCTTTCTAGACGATGACCGACTCGACACCGTGCTACACTCCATCTCCGCCTCCACCCCCACCCCTTTATACATATATAATATATACATATATATATAATGTATTTACTTTATTTCTGTTTCTCTTTCCTACTAGTAAAAAGATAAAAAATATATATAAAAGAGAAAAGATAATCCTTGACTTGCAGGTACTCCGTCTTGCGAATAGCAAGACCCGTTTTGGAACCCTGATTTAGCTCAAAGCCAAGAACCTAATTTTGAGGGTGTGCCTCAAGGACAAAGATTATCAGAAAAAAAAATCTAAATAGAAAAACACCAAAAACACAACAAACGAATGGAAGAGATTCGTTGTAGGAAAGGCGTAGAAACTTGACTTGTAACCCCACTTCCCTGAGTTTGACCTTGGGCCTAAAAGTGACCAAGATAAAATCAAGTAGTCTAGGTTAAAAATTTTGTAAAGAGATGGTTAGGTCTGATTTAGGTTAACCACTATACACACTTCAACGATAAAATCACCATATTAACACACCTATCCGAGCTCGACCAACACCTGTTTCCCTAAAAACAAAAATATGGTCTTACGACATCATCAAACCAGCTCAAAAGGCCCATCGGACCATGGTGAACGTGGTGGTGTTGGTTTTGTGATGTGGGGAGGTGTGTGTACATACGGAGAGGTCAGGTCGAAGTTGCCAAGGTGGAGGTGTTCGGGGAGGCAAACGAGAGATCAAAGCCCTAAATTTCTTTAGGGCTTTTAATCAGTGGAGTGAGGTGACGCTCACTGACTTGGTGGAGGGTGAAGAGATGGTCTGTAGTGGCTAGAATGTCTTGCCGGAGGTACACTGACGAGGTGGAAGACAGAAGTGTGCAAGGCGCGTGAGGGGTCAATTTGAAGCAGCGGTGATACGGTGGTGATGAGTAGATGATAGGGAGTCATTGAGACTAAGTAGTGGACGAAGGGGGATGGAGGAGGCGCCGGGTCTAGTATGGCTGATGCCGGAGATGAAGGTGCTCCGGAGGTGGATAACGATGACGACAGAGGGAGAGAGAGCACCTCGCTGGTATTGCGAGTTGCAGAAAGACGAGAGGAAGAAGAATAGGTCGCCTATTGTACGTGGTGGCCAGCGTAGAGGTCGGAGGTGGAGAGTCACCGGAGAGAAGTGGAGCGAGCCAGAGGCTGGAGGAAAAAGAGGGGTTTTTGGCTCTATTTCTCACTAAGGAGGTGAGGAATGTCATGGGCAATATTTTATAGAGCTTAAGAGAGCCTGGAGAGCAGGAAACAAGCTTTGTAGCTTGCTTGGGATTCAAGAAGAGCCTACTAATTTCGTGGGTTCGCACACACAAATCAAAGGGAGTTAAGAGTCTAAATTGATCCCAATAGGTTTTCCTAGGTGTGAATATCAATCCCACCAAATTTGGTGGGATTTAATTGAAGTTTGAGTAGGATTTCAATTGGTCAAAGCTCTCCTGGAGGTTGGTTGACCCCCAATGGTGACAAGGACTACTTTGAAAAGAAGATGAATAAGTTAGGGGGCATTTTGCAAAGATTTCAAAGGTTGAGGGGCTATTTGAGAGAATAAGAGTCTGACTTGGACCAAAATGCAAACTAGGTCAAGATGATCTCAAATTGGGCCCAAATTTTGGTACAAACCTAATTTGGACCCAAGGAATCTAATGGTGAAGTCAGATTTAGGTTTTGACCAAGTTTAACTAGGTAATTTGTGCAGAAACCCAAATTAGGGCAACTGTCTATCTGAGACTCTGTTTTAGGTCAAAATGGGTTCCAATGGTCAAATCAAGCATACCAAATCTTATAGAATATATTTATATGATTTTTGGAAGGTTTTGATGAATTTTAACTTGACCATACCTTGGTTAATTAAGTAGGTCTATTTTTAGGATTTTAGATGTCATTTAATTCTCAAAACACATGAAAACCCGTTTTGTTCTACATGGACCCACTTATTAGACATTAATGATCATATGACATTTAATAAACCCCTGAAATACCCTGTGGTTATTCTGTATTTGTGGAATGCTGTTAGTTTTGCAGAAATAGCCTTGTATTCTTCTCTTCTTTTCAAAATAGGATAATATGCACTTAGGACCTTCTGATGGATATGCAGGAGCATTTATCAACCTTTTTAGATCAAATTGAGATAGTTATGGCTAATGATGGTGTTCCCACCAGAGGATCTCTTAGGCAATCTCATGACCTATGAGAAGAAGATGATACAGAAGAAGAAGGGCACATCGGAACCAAAGACAAGAAAGAGCTTGGCCTTCAAAGTTGCATCGGACAATGAGGTAAGTTCCGACGAAAAAGACCTTAGGATTTTTCTTAAAAAATTCTCTAAGTTTTCCAGGAACTCAAAGAAAGAGAAGAAGGAACAAGATAGCCCGATACGTTGCTATCATTGCAACGAAAAGGGGTATCTTCGACCCAAATGCCCTCTCCTTAAGAAGGAGAAGAAAGGGAAGGAGAAGTGTAACGACCCGGTTCCCGAGCCCCTACGAGACACGAGAATCAGACCGACTCAACTAATCCCAAGACCTAGTCTTCCAACGAGGAAGTAACCAAAAGAGCAGTAAAATAAACCACATTCAACATGAATATAACTAACAGTAAGAAAATACAGTAGCAAGGAAAGAAACTACTACAGTATATACCACCACAACAGTAGAACAACATTCATAACTAAATATGAACTGCAGGTAAAGAAAAGTATAGCGGAAACAAGAACTTCTCACTATAACGGAATAAAAAGAGGTACAAGAAACAGTGGTAACTCTACTGGACCCTACTCGGCCCAGCATCCTCTGCAGCCGCTGACCCTGGCTGCTCAACACCTGGTCCTGAAAGGTAACGAGTGTAACACGTCAGCAAAACGCTGAGTAGAGTGGCAACTAAAACTAAAGAAACAGTGGAGTGTACAGTAGTTGTTAAGTTCTGTTACTTTCTTTATTTAAGTCTTTCAATTATCTCACGATTTATCTATTTCTCAGATCTTTCACTTGATCTCGAATGTTCCTCGTGGGAACGATCTTGATTGCAGTCTTTTCCGAACAGTAGAAGTAACACGTGGTGCTTTCCTGGCCGGGAGAGTCCCCCGTGGTGATCCTACTCTCAGTCAACCACCCCAAGGTCACTGACAGACGTAACAGTGACTACGGCATGTACGGTAAACGCACGGGTAGCTAACCCGCACTGGCACGCGGTCAGTCATTTCCGTTAACGGGTGCGTCCAAAGCACAGCACGGAACTAGTACAGGGTAGAGCCCTCTCAGTAACAGGGGTCCAACCCCTCCACAGTATCCAAACAGGGGCCTTGCCCCTCCACAGTCCGCGCACCCTGGTTTGCCCCAGTGGGCCTAACAAGTCGGTGTGGGAGGCTAGCAGAACCCCGGGGCCCGTGGGGTAGCTAGTACCTCCCTACACTAGTAGCTCTCCTCGGTACTACGTACACGAGGGCCAGCAAGTCGGTACAGAGTGGCCAGTCCTAACCCCGGGTCCCTGGGGTGGCTAGCTCAGCTCTGCACTAAACAGGGGGACAGTCGCTCTCTCAAGGGCAAGCTCACTTCCCCAATTCTATTCCATTCACCTTCCAGGAGTTCTACTCCTACTTCCCCGTAGGGTTCCAGCTCAGAACGTCTAAGTTTCACCTTCCAATTTCACGTTATCACAATCCATGTTCTCAAACACGTTTATTTATTCAACAGGCAGCTGTTAATTCAATTACAGGCAGCTATTTGTTCCTTTCCATTTTTCCAAGACTGCAGTATTCATCTGTTCCACTAGTTTTCCCATCCTAGGATTCATGCCGTATCCTAGGATCTATCATACAATCTAGTTTTCCAGCCCTAGGATTCATGCAGCACCTAGGATCTATCATTCAATCTGTTTTTCATTCCTAGGATTCATGCAATGTCCTAGGTTCTATTTATGATTCCACAATTTAACAGGTTATACTTAAAAGCCACTCTACCAGGTACGACAGGAGTAATGGGGGCGTGATCGGGAATCCCGCATGCCTCCACAACCCCCAAGACTGCAACGGAACGAGGTCCTATCACAAGGATCAAACACAAGGAGTGTCTCAAAATAGTGTATAGCTACTGTAGACGGGTAGAGGATTTAATTCCAGAAAGAACGCAACTCGAAACGCGGAAAATGGAACCCGAACGGGCCCTCAACGGGTCGAAAACAACGACACTGTGCAAAATCAGACGTCTGGAACTTCTTCCAGATGTCTTAAAAAGTGGATCAGAGAATTACCTTGTTCTACGTGGTTTCTCAGACGTCCAGAAGCCTGCGGGGACGTCTGGCCTAGTTCCCAGACGTCCGATGGTCACCCCGGACGTCTGGAGGTCGCTCCCGCTGTCTGGTACTACAGCCAGACGTCTGATTCTGGAAATGTTTCCAGAATCAGGCCGCGACTCGCCCTCCGCTCGCGACGCCGCACCTCGTCGCACCTCGTGCGCCTGCTGCTCGGACCGCAGCAGTCCCCCCCCGCGTCGCCCCACGCCCGCTGTGCTCCCCGCCGGCCGGCCCTGGCAGCCCCGGCGAGCTCGCCCTCACGGCTGAGCGTCGCTCTCACATGCAGCACCTCCTCCGCGCTCACTGCGGCCGCCACTGCCGCTGCAACCTCGCGCTCGCTCTTGCACTCACTGGCTGAAGGAGAAGAGGAAGGAGGCGGTGGTGACAGAAGAGCACGTGGCCTTTTAAGGCCGCGCGAGGAGGAGAGAGAAGGAGCACGGCAGGGGAATCTGCAGCCGCAGGAGGAAGGAATAAGCGACGCGTGTGTCAAAGATAACAGATTTCCAGACATCTGGCAACGATCCCAGACGTCTAATACGACGTCTGGAAGTGATTCTAGACGTCTGGTCCGACGTCTGGCCCACCTAAGACGTCTGGGGCACGCGTTCATAACAAGAAGCGATACAAGAAGAAGGCATTCCAAGCCACTTGGGATGACTTGACCTCAAAGGAGGAAGAAGAGGAGGATCCTGAGAACGAAACAAAGTCGCTTGCATGGGTTTCATGGCCATTACGAGTGATAGCGAGGATGAAGATGACAACAAGGAGGTAAGTTCTATTAATGAATTACAAGACGCATTTGAAGAACTATATAAGCTTAGTAAGTCATTGAAAATAGAAAACAAGAACATGAAAAAGAATCTTAATTTTTTAAATCTAAAAATGAAAGGTTAGAGATTCAAATTAAGGATCTAGAAATTAGTTTTAGTCCTAACATTCTTGAAAAGGATAATTTATTGCTAGATAATCATAACCTAATCAATAGTAAATTGATTGAGGAAAATACTAGTATAAAACGAAAATTTCTGAATTAAAAATCAAGGTGCATGTTATGGATAAAGAACTTACATGTCTTAGGGAAAATTTTGAAAATTTGTTGTGTAGGCTAGATAGTTTTTCTAATAAAAAAACTACTCAAAAGATTGAGAAAGGAATTCCTTCAAGGAGACCTGCTAATAAATCTGGATCCAAATTGACTTGGATACCGAAAAGAGAACTTGAAACTTATTTTGTAGGTTACAAAGAAGACTTCAATATCAAGGATAGGACTTACAAGATGAAGAATGGTCAACTCAAATTGGGATGATGTAGGAGTAGACCAAAGAAGAAAATGAGAATATCAGTGATGAGAGACTTATAATGGCTCTTAATTACCCCTAATTAACTAGTTTCCCTAATTAATTAGCTAAGGATATACTTAATATAGGGTTAATTATATTATAAGGGATTAAATATGAAGGACATTCAAAATAAGTTAAAAATACTAAATTAAACGTCAATTAATATTATTAATAATTTAATTAATAATTTGGACTCAAATATTAAACACTTAGCTATCTACTTAATATTTAAACTTAGTTAAGCTTATGACCTAAGTATTTAATTAACTTAAGTAAATATAGCTAAAAGGGCCAAAAACATAAATTCAAGGCATAAATATAATATTTACCTAATTTATAATCATACATAAAAAGTTGAAAAAGAAATAAATTAAATTAAGCTTAAAAATCAACTGTTTACGTTTAGGTCCTTAGTTTTTATGTCAATTAAGTCATTTTCCTACAAATTGGTCCTTAGTTTTCATTGCAAATCGGTCCCTATGTTCAACACCTTCGTCTTATTCTTCTTCTTCTTCCTCAGGTTTGAACAGCCGAGGAGGATCAGTGTCCACATCATTCGATCACCCTTCATCTTACAACTACACACCTCCATCTTTGCCGCCAACTATCCGCTCACCACCACCATTCCATCCAACGGCGCCGATCCTCCCTAGCCCAACAAACTCTGGCACGGTGACTTCACTGTCGCTGGAGACGAATGATCTTAAACCTCTATACCTAGACGCGATTACATCCAGATACTAACCCCCTACCCTTCTCTGCCACCTATAAATAGCCATGGCCACCTCCGATTTCACTAGTTGGCCCCCTATCCCTCTTCCCCAAACTGTGACCGATGAATAGGCTATTCCCCTTCCCTCCAGCAACCTCTCACCCCTCTTTCAGAGTGCTTCCGACGGAGGCATTTGTCTCCCTCACCTCCTCTTCCTCTCCCGCGGCTGTGACAGGACTTGGGAATGCACCATTCTCCTTCCTCTCTGTTTCCTTTCTCGTCGGTGATTGATCCGAAGACCTCAATTTTCATCCTCCGTTACGTACCTTTTGAAGGAGATCCTCTTCCCCCTTTGTCCAGGTAATCGTAGAGTAGCATAGTTCTTAGCTTAGTGTAGAATTAGATAGTTAGATTAGTTTAATTATAGATGTAAACTTCTTCCCCGACTTCGACGAGGTCAAGTCCGACCTCGTTGGACTTCGATCCATGTTCCTAATCATCTAAGCATCTTTCTTAACTTGTCATGACCTCATTCCACTTTCCTCCCTCACAAATCTATCAGCTTAAATGACTAGTCCACTCCACCTCCACCGGAGACTTCCACTGTCCATGGCAAAGGTCCCACAGCCTAGATCACCTCCACTAGGGGCTCTCCATCACCTCTCCATGACTACAGGGCCTCGATCCACCTCTTAATTAGCTTAATTAACACCTACATATAAAACGCCTAAATATACTTCAACCTTTGAGCTCTCTGTCCACGGTGAGCTCAGAGGAGTTCATCCACCTAATCAATCACTCCTCACCATCGGAAGACTCATCTGAGTTTTTTCCCTCACTCAATTGAGTGAGAAGATCAATCTTGAGTTTAGGCAAACTCAAATTCTGCTTTTATTGAATTCATGACATTTTTTTTAAGTCTGATCACCAATTAGAGAAATTGATTTGTTCCTGAGGTTCCTTGTGACCTCAGGAAGCTTTTAAGGTCATTTCTGTTGTGATTCATCAAGAATCCATCTCCAATGAATTCACTCGGTGTTCACCGGAGCTCTAGCGAGCTCCGATGAACCAAATTTATACCTCAGCCTGTAGAACTCTTTGAGAAGCTCCAGAATGCTTCTCTATGACCTCAGGATCATGAATCAATGATTAAATTTGAGTTTTAAGGAGAATTACACTCTATTGAACTTCATCTTCTCCAACTCCAATGGAGTTGGAGAGATGATTCCATTAGGGTTAAGGTTCTGAGAATCACCTTTGAAGCTGAAGGACACCACCTAGGACTTAACTAAGTTTTCAGTTAGGACCAAAAGCCTCTCATTCCTTTTGATGAACACATCCACTTTTGAGTTCAGGCGACAGTATCTGAGAGCACTGCTGGAGTGCTCAAAACCCTAATTTGAGACTCTGAATCAATTCGTTGACTAAAATTGGATCTACTAAGATCTTTAATTTGATCTTAAGTGCTCTAATCCTTAAAGTCAACTCTGAACCTCAGTAGGTCAACTATAGGTTGGAAGTATAGATTTGGAAGTATAAATTTTTATTCAGTAGGTTATCTGAGTTCCTAGTTTAATTGTGAGTCAATTCAAATTGTCTTGATGATGTTTTGATGAGATTTGAGAGGAATTCCATGATCTATAGAGTTTGGGGTTCCAGAATGAACCCAACACTATTCCTTGACCTTCTGCTGAGATTCAAACTTAAATATAGCCTAGATTTATCGTGTTGTTGTTTCTGGATTGATTTAGAACTCTTCTATATACTTTAATCTCTCATCTAGGTAGATTTAACTCTGAAATTAGAGTTGTAAACATCAGTTTTGATGTTTTCTAGCTTCTGGAGCTTTTGAAGCTCTTCCTGAGCCTTGTCCCTTTCTATCCTATGCGGAATACACTATGGAAGAACTACAGGCTCTCAATTGAGGACATTTACTGATCTGCAGGTCAAAAGACTTGAGATAGCACCCTCTGAGACACTTTTCAGGCATGGTGAAAGTGCCATGATCTTCATCTGAATATCTGGAATAATCATGATCAAACCATCAAATTAGCGTTAAAATTGGAAACTCGATCTTTATAGCTTTCGATCAAGCTATTATACACTCAATTTGGTCCAGCCAATCGATTAGAATTAAGTTTTGAAGATCCGATTTGACACAGCATTGTGGCAAAGGAGAAGAGGTGATCATAGTGCCACCTCGGGGAAACGTGGGCATGCGCCTTGGTATAATAGGTTTTTGTGCACCCAGCACTTCAGTCGATAGTGTTGGGCACACAAAACAACCCTTACCTATCTTTTGAGCATTGATCTATTTGGGTGCAGGCATGCACATACATGTGTGTGTGCGCATGTGTGTACCTGTGTGTGTGCCCAGGTGGGCGAGCGAGCGTATGTGGGCCTGTGATGGGCCAAGACTATGAAATGGGCTAAAATGATAAAAATATGCCTAATAAGAACTAGGTCTAGGTTGAGTAGGGTCTAGCCCCACCCCTATGTGGGCACTGTGTATCCTTGAAAGGCCTGGGCTACCCACTAACAAATTTTTGTTAAAATGGCTAAGTGAAGGTTCATGCACAGTAAAAGATAAAAGGGGCTGAAGTGATAAGAGGGTTAAGTAAAGAACAAGGGAAGCGACAGAAGGGTAGAGATGAAACAAAAAAATTTCTAAGTATGAAGAACTCTAGAGTGCCCAGTCAAATGAGAGAAGAGTTAGAGAAAAGAATAGAGAAGACAGTAAAATGATAAGAAAAAGAAGAGCTAAGAAGCGAATGGAAAAAAAGACAGAGAGAAGAAAATCTAAGGTTGGTTAAGTGAAAATATTGAAAGAAATAGATGTGAAGGCTGAGAGGAGAGAAGGAGCTTGAGCTTAAAGAAGACACTTTTATCCTTTGTAAACATTTTGTTCATGCCTTGTAATTTTGTACAAATTATAATAAACATTCTTAGATTTTATTGTAAATCATTCATGTACATTTCTCTTTTATAAATGGAATAATTGCATGCTTAATTGTCTACTCTTTTGTGCAAATATCCATGTGCTTAACATATGTTGTAATTATTATAGTAATTAGTTAGCCATTAATGTTAATTAATAAAAGTGGTGAATTAGAATTATGATTATGCCTTCCAATGAATGACCTGGACTCAACTAGTTAAAAAGAACTTAAACCTAAATGTTAGGTTAACTTGATCCTATACTACCTAATTGACATCAATTCAAGTTAACCTAAGTCATTTCTTACATGATTAATTAAAACTTTTAACCATGTTGAGAAATTACACATCAACCGATGGGTGATCGAACCACCATTCGTCATCCAATCGGGTGGAGATCATCACCGATGCCTGGACCTCTAAGTTGTAGATGAGAGCCCCATCCAGTTTGGCATCAACCTCCACTTGGGCCATGCTATTGGCCTTGGTAAGTGAGGTAAAGTCTTTTCCTTATTTGTTATCAATAGCATCTAGATAGGGGTAGTTAAAAATTTGATAAGCTTTATGTTAATTATTAATGGAGAGAAAGATTTCCTACACTTAGATAGGGGGAGATCTTAATGACATAGCTATATTTCCATTAGAAAGGGAGAGATAATTAAATAGCTATCTTGTTATAACAAAAGGGAGAGAATATTATTCATGCTTTCTTATGTCAAAAAAGGGGGATTTAACCCAATTAGAAGAGCATGTTTTAAGGAGGAACATAGGATAAAATAAATAAAATCAATCAAACCTTTTTTATAATGTCAAAAAGGGGGAGAATTTTTTATTAATATTTATGATTTTGTCATCATCAAAAAGGGGAGATTGTTGGTGCAAGGGCACCACGATCATTAATTTTGATGATGCATAATAGTTAGGTACTAACGTTAAGTGAAATACCTAACGTTAAAAGTGACCAACATTCTCCCCCTTTTTGATGATGACAAACATTCAAAGTTGAGGTTGAAAAACTCCCCCTCACTAAGTGCTCTCTTTCAAACATTTTAGAGATATAATAATGAAGGCCATATCAAAGAAGCAATGCAAGATACATGCTATACACATATTTCAACCTCATATCATCTTTATTTCTCCCCCTTTTGACATCATTAAAAAAATAGAGAGAGATTTAACATGTAACAATCCAAGCATATATAGCTCAAATCATACACTTGCATGATTCAACATGAAGATCACACATATAGATCAACAAAACATCATAATTGATGAGAGCCTCATCATGAGCCATAACTAGCTCATTTTGACCCAATAAAGAAGATAAAAGCTCCTACATAACCTAGAAGAAGGCTTAACTGAAGGAACAAGTGCTCTGAGAAGAAAACATGAAATAAAGGTTAAAACTGCAATTTTACCATTGCAGTACATAAACGGGATTTCTCAGAGGCAAAACATAGGTCAAATGGTCTAAATAAGATAAAAAGTGAGTTGAGTCAATCAGAAATGGGTTTATGTGCAATCTAAGAATTAAATGACACTTGGTAACCCTAAAACAGACTCGCGTAAATTAACAAGGTTTCGGTCAGAATAAAAATCAAGTAAACCCTCTAAAAATCATGGAAAAACATTCTCTAGGGCTTAGAACACTTAATTTGGCCCTTGGAACCCAGTTTGACCTAGATTAGGGTCCTAGCTCTTCAATTAACCTAATTTGGGTTTTTACGCAAAATGTCCAGTCAAACGAGGCCAAACCTAAAATCCAACTTCACCATTGGATTCCTTAGGTCAAAATTAGGTTTGTACCAAAATTTGGACCTAAGGGGAGGTCATCTTGACCTACTTTGCAATTTAGTACGCCCAAAGCATAATTTGGTCCCTATCTTTGAATATCTTTGCAGAGAGCCCCCTAAGTTTTTTGCCCCCTTTGCAATCCGGTCCTGCCGCCATTGTTAGGGCAGAACCGAGCTCCGGCGAGGTTTAGAGAGGGATTACTCTCTAATCCCTCAGAGATTCCCTCCCAGAAATGGAAGGGGGATTCTCTGAGGAATTCCCTTCCTTCTAAAGCCAATTACAATCGCTGGTGTGAACCCAATCTCTCGTGTGAACGCACGAGAGATTCGGGTATCCACCCTCTTTCCAACTCCAGCGAGCCGGCAGAGGTGATTGCGCGGACTCCACGCGCTAGAAGGTTCGGCCAGCGCCTATAAAAGGCTCCCCAGACCCTGCCGCAGAACCGAAGCTTGATTTTGACGGAGATCCCCTCCAATTTCCCTCTCTCCCATCTCCGGCGACCTCCTCACCTGGAGATCCCCAAAAGACCCGCAAGCTCCGGCGACCTCCTCTCCTCCTTCTCGTCGCTCTGCTGCCATACCAGCAGCAGAGTCAACTCCGCCGCTTCCTCCCACGTCGCGCCGTACCAAGCGCGCGTGTTCCTGACCTCTTCCTCGTCGCTGCTCCCTCCCTCAGGGTCCTTCTTCCCCGACGATGGCAGTTACGCATCGTCCACTCCGCTGCCTCTCTTCCTTCCAGATCACCCCAGATACCCTCTCCATCCTCTCCTCTCTCTTTCCCCCTGCTATTTTATCTGATTACCCCCCGACAGTGCCTAACCACCTCCATCATCCTCGCCTCCGACCGACCTCCGACGAGCTGCCCACACCACTCCGCCCCTCCACACGGCTCGCCAACCCCCTCGTGAGCTCTTCCTCACCACCAGGAACTCATTCCACCCCTCCACTGCCACTCCAGACCCCCACAGTAGCCCCCCGAACAACCCAACACCTCCGGCTACAGGTTGACCTAGGCACGCAAGCCTAGGCCGACCTGCAGCATGTAGCACCGCCTTCGTCGTGCCACGGCGAAAGTTTCTAGCTAATCTGATTGGGCCAATAGGCCGTTCTTATGCGTGACAGGTTGTAGCTCCTGCCGCCATTGATGGTCAAAGCAGCGAGGAGCTTGTAGCAGCGTCAGGCACCAGGGCTTCTAGGCTGCAGATGCAGCAGGTGCACGCAAGTGTTGCGAAGCGACTGATGCTAGCAAGTCGCGCTGCGAAGCCAGCAGCTGGGGCAATTGCACGACGAGAATTCTGCGGGCGCGCGTGAAAGCAGGACTGACCAGATAGTCCCACATCGTGGGATCGCAAAACACAGGTATAGTATAAATTACTTTTGTGTTTTACTCTCATTGCTTCCGTAAGCACAGGGGTGAGGTCCCTCACCTGTCCTCACACCCGCCTCGTCCGCAGCTTGACCTCGCGGATTTGGTGGGATCCGACCCGACCCAAACCTTGAGCACTCCTCGCGCACCACCACTTGCCGGTGCGCCTGGTCTCGGGTGCGAATCCGACCCGACTATCCGTGTGGCTCTGGGAGAGCATCCTTAAGTGAATTGCTTGAGAGAGAGAGAGACGCTTGGGTAGAGGGACGGGGGTAGGTTTTGCTTTGGCTGTGGTGTGTGCAGGAAGGAAGAAGCAAAGGAAGCAGTGAGCACCAGCTGCAGAATAGGAAGAGAAGAAAGAAGAAGAGGCTGTGTAGCAGAAAAAGGAGAAGCTTTCATAGAGATCCAAAGAGAAGGAAGAAGGAAGGCAAGGTAGAAGAAAGAGAAGAATGAAGAGAGGCCAAGTGAAGACTGCAAAGATCAGAAGAAGAAAGGCAAGGCAGGAGAAGAAATAAAAGAAAAGAAACAAAGGCAGGAAGAAGAAGCCTGCACAAGACAAGAAGCAAAGGCAGAAAGAAAAAGAAGTGCAAAGGAGAAGAAGAGCAACGAAGAAGAAGAGAGAAAGGAGATTACATTTAAGACGTCTGATACAGAAATCAGACGTCCAATTCTATTTTTCTTTCACAAATCCTTTTTTAAAATTCTCTCTTTGAATCAATCCTTTTCATTTAACAGTTGTATTTTTTGGTTTTAAAAAGTACTGAGCTTGCTCCCCGTGTTCAACCTCGGATACTCTAGTTTTTCGAGTAATAAAATTCTTTATATTTGTTTAAACGTTTTGTCGGTTATACTACAACGTGATATACTTTAAACCCGCACAAAAACGTGAGAACAATAATGTTAATAAGATTCATAGAAATAGCAAAAGCAATAGTTTTGAAGAAATAAGAAAACTAGCTATTACAAGCTATAAAAATTAACTAAAGATATTTGTGCAGCCCAAGGTCTACCAATACATGAGATGAAATTATTAATAAGACTACACATGATTAATCAAAACTAAAGCTGGAGATGGAGACATATGGCTAGTTACAATGCTTCCCTTTGCCTTTTCCCTTGGACAGGGTGCGAATATCCTCCTTGATTTGGGAAACGTCATGACATACTTCAGACAAATCATGAGTAAATTGGTGATGAACATTCACAAAGTAGTTATACGCCTCGTTCTGAAGGCGCATGCTCTCAATAGAACTAGCCAAGTAATTTAGTCCAGTGAAAGTGTCCTTCACGATGTAGTTGTCATAGTTCGTGCATGTGTGTGGATGTGTCTCGGCCGACTCCCAAGGTTCAGGATGTGGGATGTCCTCTGGATAATAATCATATAGGTAGGATGGCAAATGAGAGCTCCCACCTGCCTCTCCTTTATCATCCTCATCCATGTCATCGTCGTCATCGTCATCATCATCCTCCTCCTCATCATCATCATCCATGATATGCATTTTTCTTGCCGTGGTGACATTGAAGCAGCTATGCTTCTGGATCTTGATGCATTGAAGGGACTCAAGGCAAACATCATAGTGCAAAGCGATGCTCGCTATGATGTTGGAGAAGGGTAGGAAATTGATCAATTCCTTGATCATCTCATCAAGAACAATCTTAGCCCAATAAAGAGGTTTCTTGGTGAGGACAGCATAGGTGACAAAGGCTAAGTCAGAGGAGATGTGATTAAACCTGCTTGATTGCCTTTTAGGAAAGAGACTATAGTAAAGAATCCTAGCAATCAACTTTGGGAGAGGATACGTAGTGTTAGGTGGCAAGTGGTAGTTACCTACAATAACACTTTCTAAGGGTCCTAAGTCCCTTAGGATGCCATGGTCCTAAGTCCCTTAGGAGTGAGGGACCCCAAAAATCCCTGAAAGTTTAATAGAGTCAAGTACAATATTTTTTGCCAAAAGATTGGTCTTAAGAACTTTTCGAGTAGAGGGATGGTTAGACTAGGTCATGTTGGCATACCAAATTTTTGTCAAAAAGGGGTAGTGAATACCATTTTGCTTATAGTAAAAATAGGTTGAGAAGCCATTCACATCAAACAATGATTTTAAATCAAATCATCCCAGATAATGGACCGAATTGGATAGGCAGCAAAAGTGCCAAACCTAGTAAGATGCTCCTTTGCCACATCAGAATGGGAATACCTAAGGAGCTCCGATTGGAACAGGTCGGAGGGCTCATCACTAGAGGATGTCGGTCCCTTCCCCTTGTCCTTTCAAAATTTGGGTGCCGTGCATAGGAGTGAGTAGCAATACCCTTGGGTCAAGAAGTAAGTGGAGTATGCTATTAAAGGGTCAAGATAGACTAACTAATGTTAGGACAAGATGAACTAACATTAGTTCTGATGACTGCTGCAATCTAGCAAAACAAGCACGACCTAACGTTAGGTAGATAGGAACTAACATTAGCTAAAGGGCAGATTGTAGGTCACGACTGGAAAACAAGGGTTTTAAGGGTCAAATCAAAGATTGATGATGAAATGAAGATGCAAACCTATAGGAAACATCGCAAGCACCATTCCAAACATATCTAAGCATCAATCCACACAAAAGCCTTAATTTTTGACCTAGATCTTGATCAAATCACAAGAAATTTCACAAGGTTGGAAATAGAGATTATACCTTGAGATCCCTTCTTGGAGGAGTGAGATCTAATGTTAGATCACCTCTAACAGCAAGATCTGCACCTTTAAAGATGGAGAGGAGAGGGAGAACCTAGAGGAGTTTAGGTTCTCTCTTTGGTGAAAGGTGAAAAATGAAGGTAAAGTGAGATGCGAAGATTGGGTTGCAAAGGTTAAGAGGAATAGAAAAATAATAAACTAAAATAATTGCAATCACATACTCAAGGAATCTCGAAATCAAGTGTAACAAGGCCAAGGTGCCATATCTCCAACTTATGCCTAATGGTCCTATTTAAATTATATTTCTATGTTGAATGTAATCCTACTAGACCTTGATGTCACTAATCTTCCATAGACCCAATTTTCTTCTAATTTCACCAAATCTTTCATAGTTGAGTGGCTTAGCTAATATATCCGCTAATTGATATTCCGTAGAAATAATTTCTAATTTAATTTAATTTTTAAGCACATTATCTCTAAGAAAATGCAACCCATGTTCCTACAAGCACATTTAAAAGCTGAAGCTAGAGTACTAGGAACTAAAATCAAGTTCTTTTATAACTATTTTATCCTATACTCCCCCTTAAAACATGCTCTTTTTCATTAGAGGCATAAAGCAATCAACCATTTCTTCCTTATCAAATATAAGGACATAAATATCATTTTCTTTTCTTCCTATCAAAAGAATTTATAAAGTTTCTTTATCAATTATTTCAAAACCCTCTTTATCAAATACAATTTTACATCTTCTATCATAGATTTGACTAACACTAAGAATATTATGTTTTAAACCATTGACTAAGGTAGCATTTTTAACTTGCTTGAAAAAATTACCTATCATACCCTTACCAATAATACGACATTTTTGGTTGTTGCCTATAGCCACGTATCCTTCGTCGACTTTCTTGAGGTTTAGAAATTGCGTGGAATCTCCCGTTATGTGCCTTGAACAACCATTGTCCATAATCCATTTGTTCATCCTCTTTGAGGCCTATAAAACAAGAATTGAGAACACTTTTTGGTCTCATGCCTTCTTGGGTCCTTGAGGGTTAGAATACCTTTCCCAAAAATAGTTTCTTTTAGGAATCCATTTGTTATTAGCCTTTTGGTTGAAAGCATATGTATTGTAAGATTGTCTTTGAGTCTTATGACTGAAAGCATATGCATTATAAGATTGCTTTTGAGCCTTATGACTAAAAGCATGTGCATTGTAAAATTATTTTTGAGTCTTATGACTAAAAGCATGTGCATTGTAAAATTGTTTTTAAGCCTTATGGTTATACAAGTATGCATGATGGATTGATTTTTTAGCCTTAGGTGGCACAAAGGTGTTTCTGCCTTTGGGCTTCACAAAATTCATTAGCTTCTTGGTTGTAGGTGAAGATTCAACATAACCAATACCATGTCTAGAGGTTCATGGTAATTGACTTGCAAGCATTTTTGTAGGTTCTTACTACCATTAGTAAACGTAGCCAAGTCGTTAATCAACCTATTTGTGTTTATTCTAAGCTCATCCACATCTTGCTCTAAGCAAGCAATTTTATTTTTTAATTCAATAGTCTCTTCCATCAATATGTCTTTTTCAATAAGCAAACTAGTGTTAGAAACAACAAAATTTTCATTTGATCTAGTTAAGTTCAAACATTCAATTTTTAAATTTATATTTTCCTTTTCTAGATCCAATTTTTCATTTACAAGAAGCTCATATTTGTTTAGTGATGAGGTGTGGCTCATCATAGCTAAAATGCCCAAGTTAAGCTAGAAACTAGGTTAAACGCTACATAATTAACACATGAAATGGGTTAAGTGTGAGAAATAACAGAAATGACTTAAAACATCAAATATGTGCTAAAAATGCAAAATTAGTTCGTATAATGAGATATTCTATTCATTAATACAATTGACGATCCAATTACAAATTGAACACACATTTGGGTTCAAATGATCAAATTGAAAGAAAAATTAACTTCCTAAATTCATTTGTGCTTCAATAAAAACTTGGTTATATTTGGACATCATAGGACCTTGCAATCACTACATTACATCTAGGTCCTTAGGTCATATACATTTATTCATGTTTTAAACCTCTAGGGACTCATTTGAAAGCTGCCAGGGACCTATTTGTAACACCCAAGGACCGTACTGCAACACTTTCTCTCCACTATTGGGCTTCCGTGTAATTTTTCTATAATTTCACACCTTAAGGGCACATTTGCAATTTCACCAATACACCTAATGGCGTCGAACCACTGTAGCACCGCAAGAACTTGGCCCATCGTGGCTGTCGATTCCTTTTATCCGTGATCTGACAACCAATTATCCTCCAATCTTCCCGCGCCTTCGCATGTACCATCACCACCCACCTCAGATCCCATTCAACATCTAAGATTTGATTTGAATGCATCCCGTTCTCTGCTCGACCTCTCATCCATTGTCCGCTCTAATCTCGGCTAAACACACCCCACGGTGATTGGAATCACTCAAGCACCTACTTAAACACCTCCTTGAGCTCGTGCGCATGCGAATCACTCCTTTCCACTTGAGTGGTTCCCTTCGCTCTATTCCCTCAGCTCTTCACCCCCATTCCTCACCTGCAGTGACAGAGCAGGTTGCTCTCCCCCCGTCGATCGCCTCTAGCTGCCAGCTGGTGGCTCTTGGACACCTCCTTCTTCAACTAAGGGTCTCCTCCATTTCGTCGTCATCAACCTCCGACCGATGGACCTTGGACACCATCTTCATTCGTTAGCTAGATTTACCGCTTTCGTAGATTAGTTTTCCTACTTTCTAGATTAGTTTTAGTGTTAGTTAGTGTAATTTAGATCATTAGGAGTAGATTAGATAGTGAAATCTATGATGGATTAGTTTAGATCTAGTTTAGATCTGACTTGACCTCTCTGATCAATTTAGATCAGAGAGGAGTTTTTTTTACCTTTGCATCGACTCAAACAACTTTCCCTATGCCTCGCAATTCATTTTTCTCTGATTTCCCTCTCATTTTATTCATTGTTCACCCCTCCATTAAGGTCAAATTCAGATCTGAAGTCTTCTCTTCTAGATCTGAATTCACACCTAAAATCCACTTGGGGGGTTCCCCATTCACTTCATAAATTCACAAAGACGCCTCGATCAGGTTTGATTGTCTCGAATTGCTCGATTTCTTTCAGATTTGTTTACCATGCCTAATCTCATGATTTGGAGTTCATTGATTTTAATTGGATTCAATCGAGCTATTTGAGGTTTTTAATTACTTAACTGGGTGTATTGTAGTCAGTCTTATGTGTTTTCATATGGATTTGAATTGTAGATGAGATTATACCCAATTTAAGCTTTGCATTTTGGGTAGTTGGAGCAAGGAAAATCAAAATTTATGATTGGAGGTCAAACCAATGACCCATTGGTGTTTAGGGGATCACTACATCTTCTTGAACATTAGTCAATGTTGTTCAAGAAGATCAAGTGATCAAATCACTTGCAATCCATATTAAAAGGCCCAAATCAGGGGCAACATGTGTCCTTACTATCAAAAGACTTTCAATCTGAATTTCAGGTTGTGTTAGTGAATTTGATAGACTTTAATGAAGGATGGGAAGTTATTTGAGTGGATTTTCAGTGTCATAGTGATCTCTTTCTATTAAGCTGTCTATGGATTGATAAAAGTGATCAATTAGGTTATCATTGGATTTTGATGCAAAATATGGGTTGGAGATAAGTTTTGGACCTCTTGATTTGTTTTTATGATGATTTAAATGTGGGGTTCTTTTGGATTTCATGCATAGGTTTTGGCTGTAACACAGCAGCAGTGGTTGCTGGAGGTCACCACAATTGCAACTGCAGCAGTTTCCAGCTACTGGCTGTTTGTAGTAGCTGAAGCAGCTGAGTTAAGATGTCTGGGCAGCAACTTCAACGTCTGATATGGAAGGAAATTATAGTAGCTTTGCTGCTGAAATTAGTAGCTGGATGAGTTGTTGAATTTTAAGCTTCAACAAGTCTGAACAGACTGATTTTAAGGGGATTTAGTTGAAATTAAGGGTTAAATTAAGATGTTGATGGGAACACCATCATAAGCCCTAACTAGCCTATTTTGGTCTTAAAAAGGTAATAAAATCTCCTATATATCCATCAGAGGGTCCTAAAGGCACATTGTCCTATTTTGAAAAGAAGAGAAGAATACAAGGTTATTTCTGCAAAATTAACAGCATTCTACAAACATAGAATAACCATGGGGTCTTTCAGGGGTTTATTAAAGGTCATATGGTCATTAATGTGTAATAAGTGGGTCCATACAAAACAAAACGGGTTTTCACGCATTTCAAGAATTAATGGACATCTAAAACCCTAAAAACTGACCCGCTTAATTAATTGAGGTTCTGGTCAGGATAAAATTAACCTAAACCTTCTAAAAATCATATAAAAATATTCTCTAAGGTTTGGTGCCCTTGATTTGACTATTGGAACCTAATTTGACCTGAAATAGAGTCTTAGACACACAGTTGCCCTGATTTATATTTCTAGGCAAATTACCCAATAAAATTAGTCAAAACCTAAATCTAAGTTCACCATCAGATTCCTTGAGTCCAAATTAGGTTTGTATCAAAATTTGGGTCCAATCTAAGATCACTTTGACCTAGTTTGCATTTTTGTCCAAGTTTGACTCTTTTCCTTACAAAAAGCCCCTCAACTTTCAAAATCCTTGCGTAATTCCCCCAACTTTGTCTTCTTCTTTGCAGATGGGTCCCTACCACCATGGTAGGTGTTAACCCACACACCCAAGGTTTCAATCAAGGATTCCTCCTCGATTACTTGACCAATCCCTTCCAAAATTGGAACGGATGATAGTGAGCAAATCCCTGATCATCTAAACCTATTTCTAGTTTCCAAATCCTCCTATGTGGCTCATGCAAATCCTTAAACCTCAAGCTTTATTTCCCTAAAAATCCAATTTTCTCAAGCTTGTTTCCAAGCTTGGAAGCTCGCTTAAAGGCCTATTGTAATGACCCGTTACACTTTTAGCCTTTTAAGACGTCTGGAGTTTCAGTCAGACATCTGACCAGACGTATGGACTCGTTCCCGGACGTCAGAAAGTGGAATTTTTGTACTACACTTTGCACTCTAAGCATGGATGGCACGCAGAGACCATTTCTCTCTCTCTATCTTCCTCATCTCCCCCGAACGCTAAACCCCACACCCTCCTATATAAACCCCTCCCTTCCACTCTCCTCTCCTCCTCACACCCCAGCCGGCACCACCTTCAAATCTTCAGTGAGGCGAGTGGAGGGCGAGCGAGGGAGAGTGAGAGGGAGGAAGGAGGAGAGCGTGGGATGAGGAGGAGGCCCAAGGTCGATGGACCTTCGGTGGAGCTTCGGTGGAAGCTCGGCGGAGCTCCGATGGAGGCTCGGCGGGACTCGGAGGGGTCGGGAAGGTGGCTTCCGACCCTCTGTAGCCGTGGAAGGGACTGCGGAAGCTCTTGCAGGCGAGCTCTCGAAGGAGACAGCTCAAGGGAGAGGTTCTGATACTGGGATTTTCCCAGTATCAGACATCTGGAGAGTAGACCAGATGACCATGGCGGCAGTTGGACGTTCGAGTCTGGGGCCAGTCGTTTGAAAGTACATGCAATGCTAAGGTACATGCTTTTTCGCGGTTACGGCCATGCAGGCCTCACCGCAAAAGCTTGGTCTGGCCTAATTTGGACCTACAATTTTCGTACGCAGGTAAAGGTCCTTGGGAAGGTGCGCGTAACACTTTCCCACACATTTTTGGACATCTGATCACATCACTAGACGTCCGGAGGTGCATCCAGACGACCGGAGACCTTGTTCGACATCTGGAACTATCCCCAGAAGGCCCCAGAGGGAGTCTAGACGTCTAAATCAGCCGCAGAGAACATAGGTAAGATTTGATGCCTTTTACGACGTCTGGGTTTATTCCCAGATGTCTGATTTTGAACAGTAGGCACGTTTTTGACCTGTTTAGGGTCCGATCGGGGTTCGTTTTGCACGAACAAAATACCTGTACTTTTCTCTCGAGTTCCTTTACATACTAGAGTCTGTTATACACTATTCTGAACTCTTCTTTTGTGATGTATTCCCTATTATAGGGTTTCAGCCTGCTGCACGTTCGGGGCTCGCAGAGACGTCTGGGTCTGTGGTTCAAGCCCCCATTACTCCCATGTTTCCTGGTAGAGTGGTTTAATTCCATTAATAATATTTAAATAAGTATGTGCTTGTGGAAAAAGCCGAATGGAACCCTAGGATGTGGCATGAACCCTAGGGTAGAGAAATGAATGAGCCTATTTGTACTGTATGGTTTACTTTCATGCGTGATTAAGATAAATTGCTAGCAAATACTTGTATTATAATTACGAGTTTCCTGTTAAAATAGGAGCTACCTATATTTAATGAACAATTACCTATGAAATCCCAGCTGCATGTTATTGAAAATTGAATTATGAAAACATGAGCTGCCTGAATATGGATGAGAACTGAATTATGAAAGATGAGAGCTGGATTTGGATAAATGAGGTGAACATGAGCACGAACCCTATGGGGAATTAGGAGTAGAACTCCTGTGGATAGACGAAAATCTTGAATGTAGACGGGAAGTGTGCTGGCCCTTGAATACGTGGTACCAAGGGGAGCAACTGTCCCCTTTTAATGTAGAGCGGAGCTAGCCTCCCTTGGGTTGAGACCCGGGGTTAGGATTGACCACTCTACACCGACTCCTGTTGGCCCTCGCATATGTGGTACCGAGGTGTGCTACTAGAGTAAGGAGGGAGCTAGCCACCCCACGGGACCCGGGGTTCAACTAGCCACCCTACACCGACTTTGTTAGGCCCTCTGGGCAAACCGGGGTAGTCAGATGAGGGTGCGCGAACTGTGGAGGGGCGTGACCCCTGTTCTGAGAGGGCAAGATCCTATACTATTCCGTGCTATACTTTGAGCGTACCCGCTAGCGAAAATGACTAACCACGTGTCAGTGCGGGGTAGCTACCCGTGCGCTTATCATGCATGCAGTAGTCACTGCTACGTCTTGACAGTGACCTCGGGGTGGTTGACTAGGTGTAGGACTACCACGGGGGACTCTCCCAGCCAGGAGAGCACCACGTGTACCTTCTACTCTATGGACAAGACTGCAATCAAGATCATTCCCACGAGGAACATGCAATATCAAGAAATATCTAGATACTTTGAGAAATGGGTCAAATAGAAATATATAAAATAGATAAATAGAAATGAGAATTAAACCTGTTGCTTTTACTATTTTGTACTTAGATAATATAGACACCACTCTACTCAGTGTTCGCTGACTCTGTCTTTTCATAACACTGTTCAGGATCAGGAATTGAGCAGATCGAATTTCCGACTGAGGAGGGTGTTGGGCCCAGTCGAGTCCAGCCATAGTTTTTTTTCTTCAGCACTTTCTTTTTTTCTCTACTGTTGTAGTAAGGGACTCTTAGTTATTGTTCTGCTACTACTGTTTCCTTTCCACTTTCCGTTGTTGTTGTGGTGGTATGTATTGAGACAGCTATTCTTTTTCCTTTGCTACTTTGTACATTTCTTCTACTTAGTTATATTGCATGTATGAATATGGTTTATTTTCCTGCTTTTGGTTATTTCTTGTTGGACGACTAGGTCTTGGGATTAGTCGAGGCAAGCTGGTCTCGGGTCCTGTAGGGATCCAGGAACTGGGTCATAACACCTATAAAGGACCTCCATGCACAACCTCACCTCCTTAGCAAGTTTGGGCTAGAAAACAACCCTTCTTCTACCCTCTTCGGCCACCAAAAACCCTTGCTCCGGTGACCCTATCTACCCTCCTCTTCCGGCCGTCCAACCATCAAATTGGACAGCCTTCTACCTTCCTCGTTCTCTTCCACATCTCTTCGGTCAAAGAGGGACTGCCCTCCGCCTCTTCTTCATTGCCACCACCTCACCAGACTTCACCATCTTCTTCAGCTCTGGTCGGACACAATTGGAGCCCTCTGCCTATCTCCTTCCCCTCTATGTCTCTCTATTCCTTCCTCTCTCCCTCTACTTTCTTTTCACTCATGCACGACTCACTCATGACCACCACACTGCCCTCCCGCACTTCATCGTCTCCATGGCCAGCCGAACTCCAGCGAGTTCGCGCGACCTCTACACACCTCTGTTTACCGTGAAATCACCTCCACAAGCTCCTCTCATTCACGCTCGATAAAACCCCACAATAAATTGAGGGATTCGCTTTCCCAATCGCCCCACCGAGCCCCTCAACCTGCACACATCTCCCCCGAGGTCACCAGACCTTCTCAGACACCCTCGCACTACACTGAGGCCCTCGTCACACTTTTCGTAGTCCAACGATCCCCCTGAGCAATTTTAACAAGGTCGTGAGGCCGTATTCTTGCTTTTCAGGTCTGACCGGAGCTCCGCCACTGCCATCACCTTCTCCAGCCCCGTTCACAACATTTAGAGCATGTTTTTCAGCGCTCTCTACTCCAGGTGCTGCGAACACCTTCTAGGAACACCCCCAGCTCCTCAATTGCAGCTGCCCAGTCCGCTTGCATCATCAATTCAAATTCCCTTCAGCTGCAGCTCACGTGGGACTTTGCAAAGGATAGTAGTAGGATTTAGTCCCACATCAGCAAGTCAAGAAGCGCCCACACAGGATAAATTGAATCGCTACCCTTAGCTGGTTGCCTCCGAGAGCACCGAGGTGAGGTCCCACTCACACTCAAACACACATGCCCTCGCCTGCGCTCATGCCACGTGGGTCTGGGTGTGGGTCCGATTACCTGGATACGTTCGAGTTTCTGATAGAGAGAGAGAAGAGAAAAGAAAGAGGAGGGGGGTTGGCCCTCTACTACTTAGCCGATCCTGAGGGGCCTTTGCCCCTATGTTGTTGTGCTTGTCTCTCTCCCTTGAGGCACGAAGAAGGAAAGAAGAAGAGGCCTTTGCCTTTCTGTTGAGCTGATCTCTTGAGCACTTCAGGCATCTAAAGGCCTTGTGCATTCGTCTGATATCTGCTGGTGCCTTAGTTCTATTAGGTTATTTCATCGGTTGACGTGAAATATTGGTTGATAATTACTGCTAATAAATTTGATATATTTGAATCTTAACATTAAAAGGGTTAATTGGTGATTCAAATCACCATTTTAACCTAATATTTTTGCACATTACTACTAGTTTTATCTATATATCATTTTTAGTTATTATGAATGAAGTTTTGATTATAATTTCTCACATTTCTGATTAAATTGTGATTGGTGAAATTAAATTGTAATTGGTTGCTCCTTGCATTTGACATCGGACTTTAAATTCGAGTATAAATTGTATTTATTTTTGCACGATTTCGACCTATACTACGACGAAGTATTTTAAAACATCGATTTTCCATGTCAACATTTTGGCACCATTGCCGAGGAGCAATGTGCAATTTGATCTCTCTTATTACAATTTCTGATCTAGCACTAACTTGCTTTATCATTTTGCCTCTGTCTGCTGAGCCTTAGGATTCATTGGAGGAAGATCAACAACACGACAACCACTCCAGGGGCAAGTAATCTCGTTTTCCATCTTCATTAAGCCCTTGATTCTGAAAAAAGCTAAAAAAGGAAAGAAATCAATTAGGACTAACTGGCATTCTATATTTAGATTCAATCACCACAAGTTGCTTGATTTTATTCATTTCTAGAAACATCTCGAACCTGATTTCTGCACCTATTTAGGGATTTAAGACACCTAGGGCTATGCACCTTCTTGATTGAGCCCTAGGTGCCAGATTTGGAAGAAATTAATTGGACCAAGTAGAGCCACATTAGGGTTTCCATTTTAGGATTTTAGAGACACTTAAACAAGAATATATTCTCCCAAATTGTATGTTTCCAAAGCCTTGATTGAACTTACCTAAATAAGCAAACCCTAAAATCAAGCTCTAAACATCACTTGAATCCTAAAAAGCGGGACCTAACAATCAAGGACAAATTAGGTGAAGTTGACCCACCTTATGGGGTCAACCAATCTTCAAATTAGGTCACCACTCACAAATTCATTCTAAAGTTCAAGTGGAATCCTAAGCACTTCATCTAAACTTAAAATTGGTAGACTTAAGAGGTCAAGTTATCCATTCTGGTATACCTGGATCCATGGTGACAAGGAAAGTCGGGTGGGGGAAACCCTGTAACCCATGGGGGCGCTTTACCGTGTAGGGGTCTTGGCGGGACTCTCCCATCCTGGCTACCCAGGTATTTCTCAGGTGGACGACTTTTTGATCTAGAGGTATCATCCGCCTCAAACCTCTATAGTCATCCAAAAATCTTTGGGTGTCTTGATTGGGTCCATCACACCATCTATCCCTTGTCTTCTCCATTGGTGCATGTTTGGGAGGATGTCCTTAAGACCACCCTTGAGGCCTCCATTAGCTATTCACTCACGTCGAGGCCAAGCCTCAACCTGCCTGTTTGTGCAACAACTCGACCATATCTATATCTCTTGTGATTCATCTAAGCCTAGATCTCCATCCATAATCATGGAACACCCAGCAGAAAAAGAAAACAATCTCCAGAATCAGCTTCAGCGCCTCAACGATCTATTCCAAGCCTTTATGAATCCACCACAGCATCCTATGAGGCGAGATCATTACAATCCCGTTGCGGTGGCAATCGAACCTCGAGTCTAAATCTCGGTTGGAGGTCCTAATACTGAACTCAAGCCCAACATGATTCATGCTATTCCTAAATTTCATGGGCTTAATTCTGAAGATCCCTTCCAGCATATCAAGCAACTCAAGCATCTAGCCCAGACCTTCGGGTCAAAAGCTCAAAATCGGGATATCTTGCTCATGAAGATGTTCTCCTTCTCTCTCATAGACAAGGCTACTCACTACTACCAAACCCTAACTCGTCCGATCAACACATGGGCTGAACTGCAATCCAAATTTCTGAAAAAGTTCTTTCTCGTCAGTTGGACAAATGCTTTGAGGCACCAGATCACGCATTTCAAGCAAAATGCAGGAGAACCACTTCATGAGGCATGGGATCACTTTTTGGATCTCATGCGAAAGTGCCCCCATTACGGAGTTCCTAAATGGGATCAAGTCCAGTCTTTTTACCAGGAACTTCATGAGGATATCAGATTGTTTATCAATGCGACCTGTGGAGGAAACATCATGGGTCAGCACAAAGACACCGTGTGAGAGATTCACGAGAATATGTGTGAGAACTCCATCAATAATGAATCCATGGGCATGTTCTACCGGACGACTACTCATGCATTGACGAATACACAAGGAGCACACGAGATGTAGGGCCTGTCCTCATTTGTCAATCTGGAATTAATGGCCAGTCACCTGGGCAAGGTCTCGATCATCGAAAAGAAGGTGGATGAATTAACTCGACATCTGTAGCAAGCCACTTCCGCACAAAACTCATTTGTGCAACCACCGTCTGGGAGGGAGGTTGTACATAACATCTACCATCGATCTTCTCAGGGAATGGATCCATATCCACCCCCTTTGATCTAGGGTTCGAATGAAACTCCGGATTTTCCTACTCTAGTTGGGTGAACTCTGACCCTCGTCTTATTTCTCAGAGGTTCCTCAGACTTGTGAGGACCTCAATGCCGTCTAAAAACAATCCTTTCTCAAACACTTATAATCCTGGATGGCGTAATCATCCTAACTTCACGTGGTTAGGGAACAATCAAAATCAAAGACCTCAATATCAGTCTCGACCACAAGCTTCTCGTCCATATCAGCCGCCTCAGCCTCAACCTAACCCGAATTATCAATTCGAACCAACTCGGGAAGATCAAAAGTCTCTAATCCTTTAAACCCTGGTTGACATTAAAAAGACGAATGTGGCTATGCAAAAACAACGCAAGGATGAAATCACAAAGGTCCGTAATCAGCTCGCATAGATAGCGAATTCTCGCCAACCTGGAGCACTCCCTTTACAACCTCTGCCTAATCCAAATAACGTGCCAAATCAAAGGCGCGTTATGAACCTGACTCAAGGCCAGGCTCACTACATCTATCAGCCCCCTTCTGCTCCATCACCTGATGGGATGGAGGCTTCGACATCATTTTTGAGTTATCAGCAACAACCACCTCTTTTGCCAACCCCAACCCAGAACCAGGCAAGACTGAATTCCGTGACTACCCGTAGTGGCAAACAACTCAGGACCCACCTTATCCGAGCCACTCTCAGCCTGGTAGTTCAAACCCAAACCCTAGGTTGGTCATCTAGGATACCCTTATCCCAGATCAAGAACCTGGACCAATTCTAGAGGAACCTGCAGAGGTTCCATTTTCGGAGGCCTTGACCAAAGGAAAGAGGAAACCCAAACCCGTGGCTCTCAAGGAGGATCTAGTCAAGCTCTTTGAGCAGGTCCAAATAAACATCCCGTTGATGGATGCAATTCACCACATACCGACTTATGCGAGATTTCTGAAGGACGTATGTACACCTAAGTGTAAGCCGCGAGCCAAAGGCGGGAATCCAATCGTACTGTCGGAGCAAGCCAGCTCCATCATCTTGAGCAAACTCTCGCCTAAGGCAAAAGACCCTAATACCCCTCTGATCTCTTGCAGAATCAGTGATTTGGAATTCGATAGAGCACTCTTAAACTTAGGAGCTTCCATCAATTTGATCCCTACGTCCCTACTAGATCATTTCAAGGAAACTGAGCTAAAACCAATTGAGGTGACCTTGCAGTTAGCTGACCGTTCGAGCAAGTCACCTAGAGGAGTTTCGAGGATGTTCTGGTTTGGATCCGTGACTTCTACTTTCCTATGGACTTCATTGATTTGGATATGGAGACTCCTGAGAATTTGAAGAATACACCAATTATACTAGGAAGACCATTCTTAGCAACAGCTAGGGCGAACATTAACGGTGAAGAGGGCCAGATTGAGTTGAAGTTCGGGAATAAGACTATGAAAATCGATATCTTCAAGGCCTAAAAAGGAATTAATTGCAAGGCAGTAAAACAAGTGCGCGACATTAATGTTGTGGTTGAGGACTCATTTCTAGAGGATGACCTGAATTCCCCTGATCCTCAACCCTAGGCATATCATACCCCATAGATAGAGGAGCCTAGCACTGATCTTGACCCACCCGCAGCTCCCACCTTTTCTTCTAAGGCCCATCCTGAACCACCTTCTGCTGTTGATAATCCCATCATGGAACTGAAACCCCTTCCCGATCATCTGAAGTACGTCTTTTTCGGTTCCAATCAGACATTTCCTGTGATTATCGATTCTCGACTCACATCTGATCAAGAGAAGAAACCAGCAGCATCGGAGAGCCATTGGATAGACTCTCGATGATCTGACTGGTATTAGACCTTTGTATTGCACACATCGCATTTACACTGAAGAGGTCTCACGACCATCCCGTGAAATGCAGAGATGTTCGAATTCGAACCTACAGGATGTCATGAAAAAGGATATCATTAAGTGGTTTGATGCTGGGATCATCTACTTGATCTCCGACAGTCGTTGGGTGAGTCTGATCCAAGTTGTGCCTAAGAAGGTAGGGCTCACCGTGATTACGACTGAAATCGGAGAGACCATACCAACCCGTATAGCAAACTCATGGAGAGGCTACCTTGATTACAAAAGATTGAATGCCTCCACAAAGAAGGATCATTTCCCACTACCGTTCATTGATCAAATACTCGAGAAACTAGCGGGAAATCTATTCTTCTGCTTTTTGGACAGGTACTCCGATTATAACCAAGTGGCAATCTATCATGAGGACCAGGAGAAAACCACCTTCACCTACCCCTACGGGACATACGCGTTCCGTAGGATGCTGTTTGAGCTCTGCAATGCACCCACCACTTTTCAGCGGTGCATGCTCACCATATTCTCTGATATGGTAGGTGAGTACCTTGAAGTCTTCATGGACGAATTCCCGGTATTTGGTGCATCTTTCAATGATTGCCTCCTGCATTTGGTCCAAATCCTCAGGCGTTGCATCGACGTGAATCTGGTTCTTTCTTGGGAAAAGAGCCATTTCATGGTTCCTGAGGGAATTGTCCTGGGACATCTTATCTCCGAGAATGCCATCCAGGTTGATCAAGCTAAAGTTAATTTGATTTCCAAACTACCTATCCCTAGCTCGGTCAAGGACATCAAATCTTTTTTGGGGCACGTCGATTTTTACCGTCAATTCATTCCTGATTTCTCGAAAATCGTGCACCCCTAACTAACCTCCTATCAAAAGATGTCCCATTTGTGATCACGAATGAGTGCATTCACGCATTTGAAAGCCTGTGTGACTGAGTTACCCAAGCACCGATCCTGCAATCCCCTAACTGGTCTCTACCCTTTGAGATCATGTGTGATGCATCTGACTACGTAGTAGGTGCAGTGCTTGGGCATTAAACTGACAGGAAACTCGTGGTCATCTATTACGCCAGGAAGACGCTTGACAAGGCTCAGCGTAACTACACAGTTACTGAGAAAGAACTGCTGGCTATAATATTTGGCCTGGAAAAATTTAGATTATACCTTCTAGGTTCTCGTGTCATCATCTACTCGGATCACACTACAGTGAGGCACTTACTCACGAAGAAGGACGTGAAACCTCAACTAATCCGCTGGATCTTGCTGTTGCAAGAATTTGATCTCGAGATTCGCAATAAGGCGGGGAAATAGAATGTGGTAGCTAATCACTTATCCTACCTTGCTGCTTCTGTCATTGACCCATTCGATCAATCATGGAGCATTTTCCGAATGAGCATCTATTGGCTATTCTTGGTCTCCCCCGGTTTGTTGATATGGTAAACTACTTGGTTACGAGGAAAGTCCCACCAAATTGGCCGACTTCCAGGTCGGACAAGCTGATTTCCGAGGCCAAGTACTATATTTGGGAGGAACCGTATCTCTTCCACATTGGCAATGATCAAGTAATCTGGAGATGCATTCTTGACAACAAGGTCAACGACGTAATCTCATTCTGCCATGACCAGGATTGTGGTGGCCATTTCTCTGGGCGAAAAATCGAAGTGAAAATCCTCCAACGTGGGTTCTTTTGTCCTACGATGTTCAAAGATGCACAAACATATTGTAGGGCATGTGCTCATTGTTAGACCCTTGGCAACATGGACCCACAAGATATGATGCCCTTGAATCTGATCATTATGTGCGAAATCTTTAGCATATGAGGAATTGATTTCATGGGACCCTTTCCAGGATCTAACGGCTTCGAATACATCTTACTCGCTGTTGATTACATCTCAAAATGGATCGAACTCATCCCCATCAGAATTAGTGATCACAAAGTTATTCTCTGATTCATTCAAGAGAACATCTTTTCCAGATTTGGGGTTCCTAAGGCCATCATCAGTGATAGAGGGTCTCATTTCAACAATGTGCACTTCCAGCTCCTGTTGAAAAGGTACGGGGTGACGCATTGTATCTCGACTCCTTACCACCCCCAGACTAATGGACTAACTGAACTAACAAATCGAGAGATCAAGAAGATCCTTCAAGTCACTGTTCAGCCTGATAGGAAGGACTGGTCTACTCACCTTTCAGAAGCTCTGTGGTCCTATAGGATAGCCCACAAGACCCAATTAGGCATTTCTCCCTTCAGATTAGTGTACGGAAAGGAATGTCACCATCTCATAGAAATTGAGCACAAGGCCTATTGGGCTGTACAGAAGTGCAATCTCGATCTTATGAAGGCTGGATTACACTGTCGGTTGCTGAAACGCTTCGCTTCGGGATAACCGGGTTTTAGTTTGTTATAACGTTGTAGTATAGCCAGTTATTACCAACATTTCAAATATATAAATTTTTTTACTCGGAAAATAAAAGAGTTCCCGAGGTCGAACTCAGGGAGCAAGTTGTATTCGAGAGATATACATGTTTCTTTTACAAAATAAAGAAAGAGAGAGGGAAAGAATTTGTTGTTCTCTTTGTTTTCTCCTCGTGATGTTCTTCTTTCTTTCTTTCTTCAGATCTCCTACTTCTTCTTTGTTCTGCAGAGGTGATGCTCCTCTTTCTTTCTTCAGATCTCCTTCTTCTTCTTCCTTGGTTTCTGTCTTGGCCTCTCTTCTTCTTTTTCTGCAGTCTCTTCTGTGAAGGTTTCTTCTTCCTTGGCTCTGCTGTACTTCTTCTCTGCAGCCTTTCCTCTTCTTCTGCCTTGCTCAGCCTCTTCTTTAGAGTTTCTTCTTGTTTCTCCTCCCTGCGGCTAAGTGTCAGCTTCCTTCTTCTTTTTCAGCCAGGGACGTCACCCCTTCTTCCTTCTTTTCCCTTCAGGACGTCGTCTGATTTCCAAATCAGACGACTTAACTACCTGTTGCTACAGTCAGCTTCCTTCTTCTTCCGCGGGTCTTCTTCTTCGCCTGTGCCTGCACACTTCAGAGTTTTTCGTCAGAGGCAAAACCTACTCTACCCTTCCCCCCCGCGTCTCTCTCTCTCTCTGAAACCACTCTTGGGAAAGCTCTCCCAGAGCTGCCGGGTAACCGGGTTCGGGTCAGGCCCGGGTCCAGACCCACCGGCGTGCGTGGTGGGCGAGGAGTGCAGGTCAGTCTTAAGTCGGGTCGGGTCGGGTCAGGTCCGCGGGGCGTGAGCGCGGACGAGACCGGGTAACCGGGCGGGTGAAGGGGACCTCACCCCGTGTGCTGAGGCAGTAAGCCTTCAGCACTTTTGCATCTTATGTCGCTGCGACTCTTCAGGCGTTTCCGAGGTGGGACTAAATGTCCCACCTCAATTGCGCGCCCGCAGCGGGGAAGTCAGCAGGAGATTGCGGCGTCACGCGAAGCTTTCTGCCTTAGCTGCGAACCTGGTGTTTTGCCAAAATGCCTCGCAAGGCCTGGGAGTTGAATCTGGGCGTGGCGCTGAGCGTGGCGCGCCTGTAGCTGCAGGCGGAAGCAGTTCCTCCTGCGCGGCAATGGCGGCGGAGGTCGGGTGGCCTGTTCACAAGAAAACGGCCTCTCGGCCTAATCAGAAAGTGCCAGGAGCTTCGCCAGGGTGCGGCGAAGCTCGTGTGGGTGGTGGCGAGGCGCGGGGCGGCGTGCGAGGGCTGCCCTAGGTCGGACTGTGGGTCGGAGGATGGGTCTGTTCGGTGGGGTTGCAGAGGGTGATGTGGGGGAAGTGGCAGGGCGGAGGTTGATCAGGGTGAGGAGGCGGAGGTCCTGCAGTGGTCGGCGAGCCGTGTGGGTCGCTGAGGTGATGGGAGCGGCTCGCCGGAGGATGGCCGGAGGCGGAGAAGGTGAGGGTGAACAGGAGCGGTCGAGGGTTTAATCAAATAAAAGACAGTGAAGAAAAGAAAGAGGAGAAGAAGGGGAGTAGCTCTAGCTTACTTGCAGGGACGAAGGGGGAGGAACAGGGCGACAGTCGTATCGACTGTCGCCGGAGAAGACGATGCTCAGGGAAAGGGGCGGCGGCGAGCAGAGAGCCGGAGAGGCGCCAGCTGGGTGCGGCGTGGCGCGGGAAGAGCAGGGGAGGAAGTCTCTGCTACTGGTATTGCGGCAGAGCGAAGAGGTGGAGGGGGAGGAAACCGCCGGAGCTGGTGAGCGTCTGCCGGAGGAAGAAGAGAGGAAAGTTGGGGATTTTCTCCGTCAGATCCAGGCTGCCCCGGTCGGTGGAGCAACGGGGGGTATTTATAGGGATCAAACAGGGAGGAAGGCGGAGGGAGACGACGTGTCTCCCTCGCCGGAGGATGGTCGGAAACAAGAACCCATACCGTCCGTGCGTTCGCACGGCCGGTATGGTGGGTTACAACGACCAGGGGGGTGTCCCTGCGACGGCTGACGACGCAGGGCACCCCCGGTTTACTTGCCAGGTCCCCCACCTCACCCTGCGCGGCGCCATGCTCCGCGCAAGGTCGCCGGAGCATGGTGCTGGCAGGTTTTGCAGGAGGGACCTGATTGCAAAGAACGAAGGAGAGTTAGGGGCCAAAATGCGAGGGTTCAAAAGTTGAGGGCCAAAGAGTAAATATATGAGGACCAAAGTGTAAAGTCGGTCAAGGAGGTTTCTTCTTAGGCTCAAGTTTTTATACATGGCTAATTAGGACCTAAGGAATCTGATGGTGAATTTCATTTCCATATTAAACCTTGTTTGACTGGTCAATTTGCGCAAAAACCCAAATTAAGTTATTAATTGGGCATAGTTCTCAATGTAGGTCAAAAAGGGTTCTGAAGGCCAAATTGAAGGTTCTAAACCCTGGAGATTATTTTTCTATGAATTTTAGAGGGTTTATTCTATTTTTACTTTGCCTCGAACCTTATGAATTGAAGTGGGTTGTTTTAGGGTTACAGATTATCATTTAGTTTCTTGGAATTGCTGTAGCCCTTGCTAGATCATTTCATCCCATTCTTATTCTTATTAAGCTGCTTTGACCTATGTTTGGGCCCTGAATTACCCTGTATGCAGATTATACTGGTAAAATTGCATTTTTACCCCTTATGACTTATTTTCTTCTCAAACTCAGGATTCTCTGAGTTAAGCCTTTCCTTGAGATATGTAGGAGCTTTTATCCTTTGTATTAGGTCAAAATGAGCTAGTTATGGCTCATGATGAGGTTCTCATCATACCCCCATGCCTAGCTTTTGCTAGTCCCTTAGCAAAAAACTTAAGGTTTCAACCCTTGTTCTAGACCATGAAGTTTTTAATAGTTTTAGATAAGTGCCTTTTTTATTTGAGCATAGATTAGGTTAGAATGCTGACCATAGGCCTAAAAGGTACTCTAGTACTAATCAAGATCCAAATCTGTCTAGCCTTAGCCTCAGTCTTTTAGCAAAGGTTTTTAAGGCCCACAAGAACTAACCTAAGGTTTATTGGACTTCGTGGTTAAAGCACCCGTGCTTGAAATGATTTTAGTCCTGGCTCAGTTCGCAGTGCGTTTTGTAAGAGAGAGATAGAAAGTTTTTCTGTTTGAAGAGTTTTCTCTCTCTTTTTCTTTTTAGTTCTAGCCTAGGATTGGCTTTTCAACACGGTCTGTATCAGATTCCTTGCTCCCATCATCAATCCTCAAGGGTTCCTGGCGATCGATGCTTCGAGATAGCACCGCCCATGGCAACCCCCGGAACCCTGGCTATTGAGATTTCGAGATAATCCCATCCATGGTATTCCGTGGCCGAATCCAGACCCTGGCAATTGACACTTCGAGATAATGCCATCCATGGAATCTGAACCAGTAGAGTGCTTACATGCCCCCAGTAGGATATGTAAATATCCTAAGAGACAAGCACCGAGGAGATGATATTTTGTTACGCATCTTCGAGGGGATTTCCCGCCTCTCCGCGCTGGGAACTCGTCCAAATCAATCTTGTGTTGATCGGCCGCTCCTATTCTAGGTGATCTTTTCAGATTTTTGCGACGCTTCTGCGTGATTCTGATTTTTACGCTTACTGAACCAGGCTGTGTGTGAGGTTAAGGTGCTTAGGTTACTGAGTCCCGTAAACCAAAAATTAGTTAACGAGGCCGAATACTCCCTAAGCCTTAGACCTAATACTTCAGCTTTTCATTTTCCTCAACCTCTTGAGGAGTGTACAGATCTTAATGGGTACTAAGAGTCTATTCAAGAATGCCTAAGGTTTGCATTCTTACTAATCTCATTGTGCACTTTTCAGTTATTTTCTTGAATGAGGTCTAGAACTTAGGTTAATTCCTTAGTTCCTTACTAATGACTATCACCTTTTCTTATAATTTTGTGCTCCTTTTTCATTTTGTTTTTCTTCTCCTTCACAAAATTTCCTTCTCCTCTTTTCCTCTTATTCTTTTTCGAAAATTTTTTAATTTTTATGGTGTTTTTGGCATATGTGAATTTTTTTGTTTGAAACCTTTTCTTACAAGTTTTTGTACTTTCCTACCCCCCCATGCCTAAGATTTGCAATGTCCTCATTGTAACCTAGGGGTTTTTATTCAACTAAGTTCATACATTAGGATAGCTGTTTTGATGAGTCTCAGATGCAAGCACCTGAGGTGGAGTTGGCTGCCCTAAAGTGTGAACTTCAAGTGCAAAAAAAAGCTGTCAGAACGAGTTTCAGGTTTTCAAAGAGAATGACGGGCTGCCTCCCGTTAAGCGCTGAGTTTTACGCCATCGGCTGGGCGCAATAAGCTCAAGGGGAAAGGAGGGTATAAGATGCCTCAGCCAAATTAGTAGAAGTTACATCAATGAACGGCTTGAGTCTCTGACCGTTCACGATGAAAGGTTCAGAATCGTGGCTGAGTGGACTGATTTCGATTGCTCCATTTCCAAAAACCTGTCGGACCAAATATGGTCCGACCCACTTAGATCTCAGTTTTCCTGGGAAGAGTTTGAGTCGGGCATCAAAGAGTAGGACCTTTTGACCAGGATGAAAGATCTTTCTCGAGATGTGTTTGTCGTGGAAGGCTTTAACCCGCTCCTTGTAGATTTGCGAGTTCTCGTACGCGTCTATGCGTAATTCATCGATCTCGCTGATTTGGAGTTTTCTGTGGGTCCCAGCCTTGGAAAGATCTAGATTACAGTTCCGTACTGCCCAATAGGCTTTATGCTCCAGTTCGACGGGAAGGTGGCATGCCTTTCCGTACACCAGTCTAAAGGGAGACATGCCTAATTGGGTCTTGTGGGCGGTCCTATAGGCCCACAATGCTTCCGGAAGTCGGGACGACCAGTCCTTCCTGTCAGGTCGAACAGTGACTTGCAGGATTTTCTTGATCTCCCGATTAGACAGCTCAGCTAGACCATTAGTTTGGGGGTGGTAAGGAGTAGAGATTCGGTGAGACACCCCGTATTTGGTCATCAGTGACCTAAACTGAGCATTTGTGAAATGGGTCCCCCCATCAGAGATTATTGCACGAGGAATCCCGAACCTTGAGAAAATGTGTTGATGAATGAATTTGAGAACGATTTTGTGATCACAGGTTCGGGTCGGTATGGCTTCGATCCATTTGGACACGTAGTCCACAGCCAACAGAATGTATTCGAAACCATCCGAAACAGGAAAGGGGCCCATAAAATCAATCCCCCAAACATCAAAGATTTCGCATACTAGAATCGGTTGTATAGGCATCATGTCGCGATGGCTCATGTTGCCCAAAGTCTGGCAACAACTGCATGCCTTGCAATGACTGTATGCGTCTTTGAACAGTGTGGGCCAGTAAAAGCCGCACTGGAGGACTTTTGATGCGGTTTTATGCCCGGCAAAATGGCCACCGCATGCCTGGTCATGGCAGAAAGAGAGGATATTGTTGACTTCTCCTTCCGGGACACATCTCCGGATGATCTGATCGGCACCTATGAGGAAGAGGTACGGGTCTTCCCAAATGTAATACTTGGCATCGGAGCGTAATTTGTCTTTCTTGGCCTTCGGCCAATCGGACGGGGTCTGATGAGATGCCAAGTAATTTACAATATTAGCAAACCATGGAAGGCTAGTACCAATAGTCAGCAGGTGCTCATCGGGAAAATGCTCAGTGATGGGTCCGGAAGGGTCAAATATTTCAGAAGGAAGACGGGACAAGTGATCAGCTACCACGTTTTGTTTTCCCGCTTTGTCGCGAATCTCAAGGTCAAATTCTTGCAACAGCAAGATCCATCGGATCAATCTAGGTTTCGCGTCCTTCTTTGCAAGGAGATGCCTCACAGCCGTGTGATCCGAGTATATGATGACATGGGAACCCAGAAGGTACGATCTGAACTTCTCTAGGGCAAATACTACAGCTAGCAGCTCTTTCTCAGTAACCGTATAGTTACGCTGAGCCTCATCGAGTGTTTTGCTGGCGTAGTAAATGACCACAGGTTTCTTGTCATTTTTCTGCCCCAAAACCGCTCCTACAGCGAAGTCGGATGCATCACACATGATCTCAAAGGGTTGAGACCAATCAGGGGACTGTAGGATCGGGGCTTGGGTGACTCGGTCACGCAGGATTTCAAATGCTTGAGTGCATTCCTTGGAGATTTCGAAGGGAACATCCTTGGAGAGAAGAGTGGTCAGGGGGCGTGCGATTTTTGAAAAATCAGGGATAAATCGTCGATAAAAACCGACATGCCCTAAAAAGGATCGGATGTCCCTGATCGAGCTAGGCATAGGAAGGTGAGAAATCAGATTAACCTTAGCTCGATCCACTTGGATACCTTTCTCCGAAATTGAGTGTCCCAGGACAATTCCCTCAGGCACCATGAAATGGCTCTTTTCCCAGGAAAGAACCAAATTCACATCGATGCACTGCCTGAGTATCTGGACCAAGTGTTGGAGGCAATCGTCGAATGATGCTCTGAAAACTGAAAAGTCATCCATGAAGACTTCCAGATAATCACCTACCATATCTGAGAATATGGCAAGCATGCATCGCTGAAAAGTAGCGGGTGCATTGCAAAGACCGAAAGGCATCCTTCGGAAAGCGTATGTTCCGAAGGGGCAGGTGAACGTGGTCTTTTCTTGGTCCTCAGGATGGATTGCCACCTGGTTATAACCGGAGTACCCGTCAAGAAAGCAGAAGAACCTATTTCCCGCTAGTTTTTCGAGAATTTGATCAATGAAGGGTAGTGGGAAATGATCCTTCTTCGTGGAGGAATTGAGTCGACGGTAATCTATACAGACTCTCCACGAGTTGGCTAATCGGGTAGGAATGATTTCTCCGGTCTCAGTCGTTATAGTGGTGAGTCCTGCCTTCTTGGGCACGACCTGAATTGGGCTCACCCAACGACTATCGGAGATCGGGTAGATGATTCCGGCATCTAACCACTTGATGATCTCCTTTTTCACGACCTCCTGCAGATTGGGGTTTAAGCGTCTCTGCATTTCACGAGAAGGTCGTGTGCCCTCTTCTGAATAGATATGATGAGTACAATAAGAGGGACTTATTCCAGTCAAATCATCGAGAGTCCATCCGATGGCTCTGCGATGTTGCTGGAGGACAACAATCAGACGGGATTCCTGTTCAGGACTAAGGTTGGAATTGATGATCACAGGAAGGGTCTGATTAGAACCCAAAAAGACGTATTTTAAGTGAGCAGGAAGGGGTTTCAGTTCAAGGATGGGGTTTTCAGCAGCAGCGGGTGGTTCGGTATAGATGTGAGGTTCAAGGGTGGGAGTTACTGGGTTGTTCACATCTGGATTTGACTCCTCTGTTTGCGGGTCAAGATCCTTCTGTGGTTGATGAGGCATACTCAAGTCATTCTGGAGGTGTGATTCATCAACCAAAGTCTTGATGTCACAAATTTGCTCGATGACGCCGCAATTAATTCCTTGTTGGGCCTTAAATATATCAATTTTCAGTGTTTGATCTCCAAACTTAAGCTCTATTTGGCCCTCCTCACAGCTGATGTTGGCTCTAGCAGTAGCCAAGAAAGGTCTCCCTAGAATGATTGGTGTATCCCTAGGGTTCTCAGGTGCATCCATGTCTAAGACTATAAAGTCCACTGGAAAATAGAAATCCCGCACTCTCACGATAACATCCTCGAGAATCCCTTTTGGTGACTTTATAGATCGATCTGCTAATTGTAATGTCACCTCGGTTGGTTTCAGCTCAGATTCTTCTAGATGGTCAAGTAAGGATGTGGGTATCAGATTTATAGATGCACCCAAGTCTAACAATGCTCTATCAAATTGGGTACCACCTATCTTACAGGAGATCAGGGGAGTTCCAGGATCTTTTGCCTTGGGTGGGAGTCTACTAAGGATTACAAAGCTGGCTTGCTCTGACAGAACAATTGGGCTCCCTCCCTTGGTTCGCGGCTTACGCTGGGGTGTACATATATTCTTTAGAAATCGTGCGTAAGCTGGTACGTGGCGGATTGCATCCATCAAGGGGATGTTTATGTGGACCTGCTCAAAGAGCTTGACCAGGTCCTCCTCAGGGGCCACGGGTTTGGTGGTCTTCTTTCCCTTGGTCAGGGCCTCGGGAAACGGGATCTTGGTTGGTTCTTCTAGGATAGGTTCAGGTTGTGGATCTGGAACAGCGGTACCTTGGATAACTATCCTAGGGTCACGGTTATCAGGCTGGGAGTGGTTTGGATAATGCGGGTCTTGAGTTGTCTTACCACTACGTGTTGTTACAGAATTTAATCCGGCCTGATTTTGGTTTGGGTTTGGTAGGAGGGGTGGCTGCTGCTGAAATCCCGCACAAGAAGTTGAGGCTTCCATCTCGTCTGGAGATGGAGCAGTAGGAGCCTGATAAATCCATTGGGCGTGGCCTAAATTTGGATTCATAACGCGCTTCTGGGTTGGCACGTTATTTGGGTTAGGAAGAGGTTGGGAAGGGAGTGTGCCTGGTTGGCGAGAATTTGCCAACTGGGCCAGTTGAGTTTTAACTTCTGTAAGCTCGTCCTTGTGCTGTTTTTGAATAGCCGCATTCGATTTTTGAATGTCAGCCAGAGTCTGAAGGATTAAGGACATTTGATCTTGATTTGGCCCTGATGGATAAGTAGGGTTGGGCCGAGGCTGAGGCAGCTGGTAGTGATGAGAGGGCTGTGGGCGGGACTGAAAAGGTGGTCTTTGGGTTTGGGAATTTCCCGCCCACTGAAAATTGGGATGGTTTCGCCATCCAGGGTTGTAAGTGTTGGAGAATGGGTCGTTCTGGATGGCGTTGAGGTCCTCGCAGGTCTGAGGAACCTCCTGAGAATCAGGGAAAGGAGGAATGGAGTTCCCCCGGCTGGTGTAGAAAGGATCGGATGATCTTCCAGTCCAAGAATCAGATGGGGATGGATATGGATCCATCCCAGGGGAGGATCGGTGGAGAATGTTTTGCACAGTCTCCTGTGTGGAAGGAGGTTGTGCAAAGGAGTTACGCGCAGAGGTGGCTCGTTGCAAGTGCTGAGTCAGCTCATCCACCTTCTTTTCAATGATTGAGACCTTGTCCAATCGACTGGCCATTAATTCTAGGTCGACTGATGCGGACAGGCCCTACGTCTCATGTGCTCCCTTAAGATTCGTCGCTGCGCGGGTATTCGTCCTGTCGAATAATCCCATGGAGTCATTGTTGATGGAGTTCTCGCACATGTTTTCGAGAATCTCCCATACGGTGTCTTCATGTTGACCCATGATGTTTCCTCCGCAAGTTGCATTGACGAAAAGGCGGATGTCCTCACGGAGTCCCTGGTAAAAAGATTGGGCTTGTTCCCATTTAGGAACTCCGTGATGGGGGCACTTTCTCATGAGATCCTGAAAACGATCCCATGCCTCATGGAGAGGTTCTCCTGATTGTTGAGTGAAGTGTGTAATCTGATGGCGCAAGGCGTTGGTCCGACCAACGGGAAAAAACTTTTTCAAAAATTCGGATTGAAGTTCTTCCCAAGTGTTGATCGGCCGGGTCTGAGTTTGATACCAATGGGCGGCCTTGTCCATAAGAGAAAAGGAGAACATCTTCATGAGAAGAATATCCCGATTTTGCGCATCTGATCCAAAAGTGTGGGCCAGATGCTTTAGCTGTTTGATGTGCTGGAAGGGATCTTCAGAATTAAGCCCATGGAATTTAGGTATAGCATGAATCATGTTGGGCTTTAGTTCGGAATCAGGTCCTCCAGTCGGGATTCTGACTCGAGGCTCAATGGCCACCGCAGCAGGATTGTAGTGGTCCCGCATCATAGGACGCTGTGGTGGGTGCACGAAGTTTTGGAAGAGGTCATTGAGTCGCTGGAGCTGGTGTTCCAGATTATTTTCTTCCTCAACTGGCTGAGCCATGATGGGGGAGGAAGAAGAACTTGGTTCTGAATCAGAAGAGAGAATAATGTGAGGGTGTTGCTGCACAAACACGGGCGTCGAGGCTTGGCCTTGACGAGAGTGAATTTCTACTGGAGGTCTTAAGGGTGGTCCTAGGGACCTCCTTCCGTACATGCACAGTTGGGAGAGGTAAGTTAGAAGGTGCTGGACCCAATCAAGGCACCCAAAAATGTGTTGGGTGACTATAGAGGTACGGGGCAGATGGACCCCTTGATCAGAAAGATCGTCCACCTGAGAATTACCTGGGCAGCCAGAGAGGGAGAGTCCCGCGAAGACCCCTACACGGTAGAGCGTCCCCACGAGTTACAGGGTTTCCCCCACCCGACCTCTCTTGTCACTGCGGTTCCAGGTAGACCAGAATGGGGATCTTGACCTCTTAAGTCTACCAATTTTAAGATCAGGGTGTTTAAGGTTTTCACTTGAACTTTAGTCTTTTAAGTGCAAAGAGTGACCTAATTTAAGGTTGGTTGACCCAAGGGGTCAACTTTACCTCTTGTTTTCTTTAAGAGCTTTTAGGTCCTGTCTTTTAGGGTTCAAGTGTTTAGAGAGAGCCAATTGTTTAGGATTTTTCTTGTTAATTATTTTCAATCAATGGCTTGGGCACACCTCTTTTGGATTTCCTCAATTCTTGATTAAGGGGTGTGTCTCTACTGAAATCCTAATGTTTGACCTTATGTTGGCTCTACTTGGTCCATTTAACTCTTTGTTGGGCAATTAGGGCTCAAGCAAGAATGTGTTAGCCCTTAAATACCCTTAATAGTGTGCAGGAGTGATGAGTTGAAAACATGCAACTCTTTATGGTTACTAAGTATGGAAGACAGGTTAGCCCTATATTGTTTGTTCTTTTCTTTTCTTCCTCTTTAGAGTTTAGGGGTTAATAGTGAGAGGAAAAATTTACCTGTCTTCAGAGTGGTTGTCGTGTGGTTGCTTGTCTTCTTGAGTTCCTGTAGCTGTACAAAAGAGAGGAGATTATCAGAAATTAAAAGAAACAGGAATGTTTACCTCTAGAATAGCCGTTGTTCCCCGGCAGCGGCGCCAAAATGAAACGCTTGGCTTCGGGATAACCGGGTTTTAGTTTGTTATAACGTTGTAGTATAGCCAGTTATTACCAACATTTCAAATATATAAATTTTTTTACTCGGAAAATAAAAGAGTTCCCGAGGTCGAACTCAGGGAGCAAGTTGTATTCGAGAGATATACATGTTTCTTTTACAAAATAAAGAAAGAGAGAGGGAAAGAATTTGTTGTTCTCTTTATTTTCTCCTCGTGATGTTCTTCTTTCTTTCTTTCTTCAGATCTCCTACTTCTTCTTTGTTCTGCAGAGGTGATGCTCCTCTTTCTTTCTTCAGATCTCCTTCTTCTTCTTCCTTGGTTTCTGTCTTGGCCTCTCTTCTTCTTTTTCTGCAGTCTCTTCTGTGAAGGTTTCTTCTTCCTTGGCTCTGCTGTACTTCTTCTCTGCAGCCTTTCCTCTTCTTCTGCCTTGCTCAGCCTCTTCTTTAGAGTTTCTTCTTGTTTCTCCTCCCTGCGGCTAAGTGTCAGCTTCCTTCTTCTTTTTCAGCCAGGGACGTCACCCCTTCTTCCTTCTTTTCCCTTCAGGCCGTCGTCTGATTTCCAAATCAGACGACTTAACTACCTGTTGCTACAGTCAGCTTCCTTCTTCTTCCGCGGGTCTTCTTCTTCGCCTGTGCCTGCACACTTCAGAGTTTTTCGTCAGAGGCAAAACCTACTCTACCCTTCCCCCCCGCGTCTCTCTCTCTCTCTGAAACCACTCTTGGGAAAGCTCTCCCAGAGCTGCCGGGTAACCGGGTTCGGGTCAGGCCCGGGTCCAGACCCACCGGCGTGCGTGGTGGGCGAGGAGTGCAGGTCAGTCTTAAGTCGGGTCGGGTCAGGTCCGCGGGGCGTGAGCGCGGACGAGACCGGGTAACCGGGCGGGTGAAGGGGACCTCACCCCGTGTGCTGAAGCAGTAAGCCTTCAGCACTTTTGCATCTTATGTCGCTGCGACTCTTCAGGCGTTTCCGAGGTGGGACTAAATGTCCCACCTCAATTGCGCGCCCGCAGCGGGGAAGTCAGCAGGAGATTGCGGCATCACGCGAAGCTTTCTGCCTTAGCTGCGAACCTGGTGTTTTGCCAAAACGCCTCGCAAGGCCTGGGAGTTGAATCTGGGCGTGGCGCTGAGCGTGGCGCGCCTGTAGCTGCAGGCGAAAGCAGTTCCTCCTGCGCGGCAATGGCGGCGGAGGTCGGGTGGCCTGTTCACAAGAAAACAGCCTCTCGGCCTAATCAGAAAGTGCCAGGAGCTTCGCCAGGGTGCGGCGAAGCTCGTGTGGGTGGTGGCGAGGCGCGGGGCGGCGTGCGAGGGCTGCCCTAGGTCGGACTGTGGGTCGGAGGATGGGTCTATTCGGTGGGGTTGCAGAGGGTGATGTAGGGGAAGTGGCAGGGCGGAGGTTGATCAGGGTGAGGAGGCGGAGGTCCTGCGGTGGTCGGCGAGCCGTGTGGGTCGCTAAGGTGATGGGAGCGGCTCGCCGGAGGATGGCCGGAGGCGGAGAAGGTGAGGGTGAACAGGAGCGGTCGAGGGTTTAATCAAATAAAAGACAGTGAGGAAAAGAAAGAGGAGAAGAAGGGGAGTAGCTCTAGCTTACTTGCAGGGACGAAGGGGGAGGAACAGGGCGACAGTCGTATCGACTGTCGCCGGAGAAGACGATGCTCAGGGAAAGGGGCGGCGGCGAGCAGAGAGCCGGAGAGGCGCCAGCTGGGTGCGGCGTGGCGCGGGAAGAGCAGGGGAGGAAGTCTCCACTGCTGGTATTGCGGCAGAGCGAAGAGGTGGAGGGGGAGGAAACCGCCGGAGCTGGTGAGCGTCTGCCGGAGGAAGAAGAGAGGAAAGTTGGGGATTTTCTCCGTCAGATCCAGGCTGCCCCGGTCGGTGGAGCAACGGGGGGTATTTATAGGGATCAAACAGGGAGGAAGGCGGAGGGAGACGACGTGTCTCCCTCGCCGGAGGATGGTCGGAAACAAGAACCCATACCGTCCGTGCGTTCGCACGGCCGGTATGGTGGGTTACAACGACCAGGGGGGTGTCCCTGCGACGGCTGACGACGCAGGGCACCCCCGGTTTACTTGCCAGGTCCCCCACCTCACCCTGCGCGGCGCCATGCTCCGCGCAAGGTCGCCGGAGCATGGTGCTGGCAGGTTTTGCAGGAGGGACCTGATTGCAAAGAACGAAGGAGAGTTAGGGGCCAAAATGCGAGGGTTCAAAAGTTGAGGGCCAAAGAGTAAATATATGAGGACCAAAGTGTAAAGTCGGTCAAGGAGGTTTCTTCTTAGGCTCAAGTTTTTATACATGGCTAATTAGGACCTAAGGAATCTGATGGTGAATTTCATTTCCATATTAAACCTTGTTTGACCGGTCAATTTGCGCAAAAACCCAAATTAAGTTATTAATTGGGCATGGTTCTCAATGTAGGTCAAAAAGGGTTCTGAAGGCCAAATTGAAGGTTCTAAACCCTGGAGATTATTTTTCTATGAATTTTAGAGGGTTTATTCTATTTTTACTTTGCCTCGAACCTTGTGAATTGAAGTGGGTTATTTTAGGGTTACAGATTATCATTTAGTTTCTTGGAATTGCTGTAGCCCTTGCTAGATCATTTCATCCCATTCTTATTCTTATTAAGCTGCTTTGACCTATGTTTGGGCCCTGAATTACCCTGTATGCAGATTATACTGGTAAAATTGCATTTTTACCCCTTATGACTTGTTTTCTTCTCAAACTCAGGATTCTCTGAGTTAAGCCTTTCCTTGAGATATGTAGGAGCTTTTATCCTTTGTATTAGGTCAAAATGAGCTAGTTATGGCTCATGATGAGGTTCTCATCAGTTGCAAATGAGCGAGATTGAGGAACTATGCAATGATGCGTACGAGAACTTGCAAATCTACAAAGAGCGGGTTAAGCCTTCCATGACATGCACATTATGCGAAAATCTTTTCATTCCGGTCAAAAAGTCCTACTCTTTGATGCCAAACTCAAACTCTTTCCAGGCACACTCAGATCTAAATGAATTGGACCATTCTTGGTGAGACAAGTATTTGGAAATTGAGCTATTGAAATTAGTGAACTCAGCCATGATTCTGAACCTTTTATCGTGAATGGTCAAAGACTCAAATAGTTCATCGAACCCACTGACCCGAACTTGGTTGTTGTCTCTTTTGATCTCTATTCTCCCTGAGCTTACTACGCCCAGTTGATGGCGTTAAACTTAGCGCTTAATGGGAGGCAACCTGTCATCTTTTGAAAAAAAAAAACCCAAAACCCTTTTGTCATATCTCTTCACTGAAATCATATTGCACTTTAGGGATCGTCCATTAGAACAGCCGACTCCACCTTTGGTACTTATATCAAAGCTTGAAATCATCCGCAACAGTCACCCTGACTCGTCCACCCACCCTTTGACCCTATTCTAATGTACGATCTATGCTGAACTCGAACCCACGTACTTTACAATGAGGACATTTCAAATCGTAAGCATGGGGGGTATTAAAGTGCAAAATGCCATGAAAATCAAATCACAAAAGGATTTCATAAAAAAAATGGAGGTTGAGGAAAAAGAAGGTCCATTTGAGAGTAAAATGAGAAAAAGGAGGGAGGAAACTTGAAAAGAAAAGAAAGGAGCAAAAAGATAAAGAAAAAAAAAGGAATCCCTTCAAAATAATATGGAACTTACCTAACTTCTAGGTTGGATCGAATGGTGAATTAAGACCTGGAAGGCTAAAACTTAAGGGATTAGTGGCGAATACCGACCTTAGGCCTCTTGGATTTGTCTGAGATTTAAACACTCACGTACTTGTCAAGATCTAGATTAATCCTCAAGAGGTTGAGTTAAATGCAAAGCTTATGTATTAGGTCTAAGGCTTAAGTAGTATTCAACCCCGTTAACTGACCTCTGGTTTGCGGGACTCGGTAACTTAAGCACCCTAAATCACACATAGTCTGGTTCAATGTGCTTAAATATGAAATCATGCCAAAAAGCATTTATGCTATTTAAGATCTAGATTAGGAACGGGTCGAAAACATAGGTTGATTTGGATGAGTTCCTAGCATTGAGAGGAGGAAAATTCCCCTCAAAGATGCACAATAACATATCGTCTCATCGGTGCTTGTCTCCTAGGATATCTAAATATCCTACCGGGGACACGTAAGCACCTTGTGCTGGTTCAGATGCCATGGGTGGCATTATCATGAAATGTCGATTGCCATGGTCTGGATTTAGCTACAGAACGCCATGTGCAGCACTATCTCGAAGTATCAAAAGTTAGGGTTCTGGGGGTTGTCATGGGTGGTACTATCTTAAAGCATCGATTACCATATACCCTACGAGAATTGATGATGGGGGCAAGGAATCTAATACAGAACATGTTTAGGGCCAATCTGAGGTTGAATCTAAGGAAAAATATAATGAAAAGAAAAAGAGAAAGAAAGCTCTCCACAAATGAAAATCTTCTTCTATCCCTCTCTCTTACAAAAAATGCACTAGCAAATTGAACCTGGACTAACCTTGTTACAAGCACAGGTGCTTTAACCGTTGGGTCCAACAAACCTTAGGATAGTTCCTGCAGGCCTTAGAAACCTTGGCGGCAGACTAAGGCAAGAGCTAGTCAAGTTTGGATCTAGGCTGGTACTTGAGTACCTCTGGGCTTATTGTTGATAATAAGATATGATTCCTAGAGATGCAGTTTAGTAGGGCATCTTGACAGTTACATCCGACCTAGATAACTAGTTTGATCCATAAGGTTTTCTAAGGGACTAGCAAAAGCTAGGCATGGGGGTATGATGGGAACACCATCATAAGCCCTAACTAGCCTATTTTGGTCATGAAAAGGTAATAAAAGCTCCTACATATCCATCAAAGGTTCCTAAGGGCACATTGTCCTATTTTGAAAATAAGAGAAGAATATAAGGTTATTTCTGCAAAATTAACAGCATTCTACAAACACAAAATAACCATGGGGCCTTTCAGGGGTTTATTAAAGGTCATATGGTCATTAATGTGTAATAAGTGGATCCATACAAAACAAAATGGGTTTTCACTTATTTTAAGAATTAATGGATATCTGAAACTCTAAAAACAGACCCGCTTAATTAACTGAGGTTCTGGTTAGGATAAAATTTACCTAAACCTTCTAAAAATCATAGAAAATATTCTCTAAGGTTTGGTGCCCTTGATTTAACTATTGGAACCCAATTTGACCTGAAATAGAGTCTCAGACACACTTGCCCTAATTTGGATTTCTAGGCAAATTACCTAGTCAAAGTGGTTAAAACCTAAATCTAACTTCACCATCAGATTTCTTGAGTCAAAATTAGGTTTGTAACAAAATTTGGGTCCAATCTGAGATCATTTTGACCTAGTTTGCATTTTAGTCCAAGTCTGACTCTTTTCCTTACAAAAAGCCCTCAACTTTCAAAATCCTTGTGAAATGCCCCCCAACTTTGTCTTCTTCTTCACAGACGGGTCCCTACCGCCGTGGCAGGTGTGAACCCACACACCCAAGGTTTCAATCAAGGATTTCTCCATGATTATTTGACCAATCCCTTCCAAAATTCTAAGGAATGATCCTAAGAAAATCCCTGATTGTCTAAACCTATTTCTAGTTTCCAAATCCTCCTTTGTGGCTCATGCAAATCCTTGGACCTCAAGCTTTCTTTCCCTAAAAATCCAAGCTTCTCAAGCTTGTTTCCAAGCTTCGAACCTCACTTGAAGACCTACAAAGGACCTCCATGCACAACCTCACCTCCTTAGCAAGTTTTGGCTAGACAACAACCCTTCTTCTACCCTCTCCGGCCACCAAAAACCCTTTTTCTGGCGACCCTATCCGCCCTCCTCTTCCGGCCGTCCAACCATCAAATTGGATGGCCTTCTAACTTCCTCATTCTCTTCTGCATCTCTTTGGTAAAAGAGGGACTGCCCTCTGCCTCATCTTCGTCACCTCCTCCTCATCGAACTTCACCATCTTCTCCGACTCTATTCTGACACAACTAGAGCCCTCTGCCTATCTCCTTCGTCTCTAAGTCTCTCTATTCCTTCCTCCCTCCCTCTACTTTCTTTTCACTCACGCATGACTCACTCACGACCACCGCACCGCCCTCCTACACTTCATCGTCTCCACGGCCGGCCGAACTCTGGGGAGTTCGTGCGACCTCTACACACCTCCATTTACCGTGAAATCACCTCCACAAGCTCCTCTCATTCATGCCCGATAAAACCCCTCAAGAAATTGAGGGATTCACTTCCCAATCGCCCCACCGAGCCCCTCAGCCTTCACACATCTCCCCCAAGGTCGCCAGACCTTCTCAAACACCCTCGCACTACACTGAGGCCCTCATCACACTCGTCGTAGTCCGGCGATCCCCTTAAGAGATTTTAACAAGGCTGTGAGGCCGTATTCTTGCATTTCAGGTCTGACTGGATCTCCACTGCTACCTCCACCTTCTTTGGCCCCGTTCGCGACATTCAGAGCGTGTTCTTCAACACTCTCTGCTCCAGGTGTTGCAGACACCTTCCATGAACGTCCCCAGCTCCTCAATTGCAACTGCCCAGTTTTCTTGCACTGTCAATTCAAACGCCCTTTAGCTACAGCTCACACGGGACTTTGCAAAGGATAGCAATGGGATTTAGTCCCACATCGGAAAGTCAAGAAGCACCTGCCTGAGATAAATTAAATCACTGCCCTTAGTCAGTTGCCTCCGAGAGCACCGGGGTGAGGTCCCACTCGCATGCTCCAACACATGTGCCCTTGCTCGTGCTCACGCCACATGGGTCTGGGCATGGGTCCGATTACCCAGATCCGTTTGAGTTTCTGATAGAGAGAGAGAAGAGAAGAGAAAAGAAAGAGGAGGGGGGGTTTGCCCTCTACTGCTTAGCTGGTCATGAGGGGCCTTTGCCCCTGTGTTGGTGTGCTTACTTCTCTCCCTTGAGGCATGAAGAAGGAAAGAAGAGGCCTTTGCCTTTCTGTTGAGCTGATCCCTTAAGCACTTAAGGCGTTTGAAGGCCTTGTGCATTTGTCTGATATCTGCTGGTGCCTTGGTTCTATTAGGTTATTTCATCTGGTTGACGTGGAATATTGGTTGATAATAACTGTTGATAAATTCAATATATTTGAAGCTTAACATTAAAAGGATTAATTGGTGATTCAAATCACCATTTTAATCCAATCTTTTTGTACATTGCTACTGGTTTTATCTATATATTATTGTTAGTTGTTTTGAATGAAGTTTTGATTATAATTACTTACACTTCTGATTAAATTATGATTGGTGAGATTAAATTTCAATTGATTACTCCCTATGTTCGACCTTGGACTTTAAATTCGAGTATAAATTATATTTGTTTTCACGCTATTTTGACCTATACTACGACGAAATATTTTAAAACATCAATTTCCTACGTCAACAGATGCCATGTGTTGTAATGATAGAGATGCATGTCTCAAGCATCTATATATCTCTCTGAAGCTTGAATTTGATTTAATTATGGCATGTAAAGTCATGTTTTGATTCATTATCAGCAAACCATATGTTCATAACTGTCCAACATGTGAATTTAATGCAAATCAAGATGAAAATCAAGCTTGAATGTCTCAATATCTTTCTTAGTATGTACTGAACATGTTTAATTTGTTTGTCGGATATCCCAACCATTAGAACTCTATTTAGGGCTTTAGGTTCTCTTTCAAAAACTCATTCAAGGCATAACTTTGGTTGGTTTGTATATAAATAAAAAATATAAAAAATCATAAAAAATAAAATAAAGGTGTTTTGAGTAGGATTAGGTATTTTTCAAAGTGTGTGCCAAATTTCAAGATAATCTGAACTCCTAACTTGGTAGAACATATCAGCTGATGGTTTAATATATCTTGGAACTTAATAACAGAACTTAACTCAAAAATCACCAAAAAGAACTCTCTCTCTCTTGTCTCACTCTTTCTCTCTCATACCCTATCTCTCTTATACATATAAAAATCATAAAAATCAGAAAATCCCAAAAATACTCAAAAATATCGTATATACTATGTATATACTTGTAAATATAAATTAAACCTAAGCTATATGTATATTTTGTACAATATGTACTTAATGTATATAAATAACTTATATATGTATTACATATATTAAATTAAGTATTTAGAGTGATTTAATGTATATATAACTTTATTGTATTACTAGATATTAATTTATATAAACTAAATGTATATAAATCTAAATAATTATATAAACATATTTATATGTACATATCTGTACTTAATACTGTACATACATATTTAACTATATAATATATACTGTACAATACCTATACTTTAATTTAATTAAGTATTTATAGTAAATAATTAAGTTAGGTTAATTAAGTAATTAATTTATTAACTTAAAATAAAATAAATTAGTAATTTAATTTAATACCGAAGTAAGTTATAATGTATAGTTGTATAATACTATATTAAATATTTTCAACCTATTATACTATATTAATAGTCTACTATAGTATTTATAGATTATTTATACGTAAAAAACTAACTTAAATGTGTATTTAAATGTAAATAAATTAAAATAAAGTTCCCAAAATATAATAAAAATGTATAATAAATATTTATTATGTACATTGACACTGTATAAGGTTAATTGTTTAATCAATCAAACAATCTATACCTTAATTAAGAGATTAACCCTTAATTTAATATGTACAAACAACCACTTTTAACTAAATTTATTATATATGTAAATAAATTATTTATGTATACTAATTACACAATTATATAGCCTTATATAAGGGCTTTAAAATCATGTAATTTGTTTTTAATTTATATTAATTTATGGCCCTCAAATCAAGAGCCAAAACCATGAAATTAGAACTGCACATAACGCACAACAGCGCCACATTAAGTATGATAGATCGCTTAGTGTGGTATAAAAGGCTTTTGTGTCGTGAGCTTTCCAGATCATCAGGTGCTGGGCACCAAGAACTCTCTCTCTTCTTATGCGTGCGCATGCCTGCAGGTGTGTGCGCGCGTGTGTGGGCGCGTGGCTAGGCCATATTGGACCTGTAAAATGGAACGAAATACACCTAAACTAAACTAGGGCTGGCCCAAAGTAAAGGTTTGGTCCCGCCCTTGTGGCACTGCGTATCCCTCGAAGTGGGCCGGTCCACCCATTAAACACAATTTTTGCTTAATTGTACAGTGCATGTGTGTGAACGTAAGAGAGAAATGCCCTAAAATTTGTCTAAGTGTTGAGAATGAGAGTGAGAGAGCCGTGAGACTAAATGTTGAAGATGTGTGTGTTATGTGGATGCGTATGTATCTATGTATAATATGTATAGTATACATATAAAGTATATATGTATATAAATAATGTAAATAAGTAATTATAAATATGTATACTATATAATTAATATATGTAATAGTATAAGTAGAATAAGTACTTATTTGAGCTCTATATGTATATAAATAACTGAAAGCTTTAGTGACAGATAGATCCATCACTATATATATATTTATATGTTAGTGTAGGTAACTATTTTTTGCCTTATGTGATGTAAATATGTTACTAAGGTTTTAGCGACATATGTATATGTTACTATATATGTAATATATGTTACTATAGATATTAGTATGTTAATATAATTTAGTATAGTAGATATTAGTAGCTATTTTTGTACCTATACTTAGGTATTACTTATATTAGTTGTATATAATTAACATGGTATAATATTAGTTAGTTTTTGATACCTATTTGTCGTAAATATGTTCAGGCATTGTAATACATATTAATTGATTCTTTTGTACATAATTGACCAATTCTTTCATTATTTGATTGATTTATTCATTTTATAAATAAAATTAACATTTTTGGAATAAAAGAACATTTTTGGACTTTTAGAGTGATGTATATCAATAACTACCTTCTAGTGAATGACCTAAAAACAAACCAGTAAAAATTGTAAATAAATAAAATTAACGCAACATCGGTTTGCATTTGTGACACATATACTACAACAATGACATTTAAAACCCTTTTTATTGCAAATCGGTCGTCAAACTTGTCATATTTTTGACGCTGTTGCCGGGGATAAAAACCCATCAATAGTACTTTATTGTAATTGTTTGACGACTGTTGATGTCGCAAACTAGAACTCAATTATTTAGCAAGTCATTTTCTTCCACTCTAAGCTTTTTCAACGCTCTATTTTCATATTTTATTTTCTTACATTCATGAAAAAGCTCATCATATGCATCTAGTATCTCATCAAAATAAGTAGAGTATTGTACCTTGGTCTCATTTTCCACGAGACACATGTGTGCAACTTCTTCCTTGCTTGAGTCGGAGTCAGAGTCGGTGCTATCACTTGTACTTTGATTCGAGTCATCCCAAGTTACCACGAATGCCATCTTCTTCTTCTTGAAGAACTTCCTTTTTGTCATCCATCCTTCTCTACTTTTCTTTCCTTCTTTTCTTTCTTATCCTCATTAAGTAAAGGACAATCCTTCCTTATATGGCCTTTCTTCTTGCATCCATAACAAGTAGGAGTCTTATCATCCCTCCTCTTTTTTAATTGCTTCCTCATTCTCACATACCTCTCGAATCTTCTAGAGAACATGGCCATCTCTTCATCCTCTTCATTTTTATCTTTGTCGTCGAGATTGAGATCACTCTCAACTTTGGCTTAGAATGCTAAGCTCTTCTTCTTGGAGCAAAAGCTTCATTTTCCTCCTTCTTGGATAACTCAAGCTTCACTTCATGAACTATTAAACTTCCAAGTATCTCATCCATGCTAGTGTTCTTCAAATCCTTTGCTTCCTCAATTGCGGTTACCTTTGGCTCCCATTCCTTGGTTAAAGGCCTCAAGAATTTGGATACCAACTCTTCCCAAGCTCCTTGAGAGGGTTGATGATGTTGGTGAATCTTGTGCTCAATTCTTTTATGCTTTCACCCAGCTTCATTTTGAACACCTCATACTCTTGGGTTAAGAGACCAATTTTTGTCTCCTTCACCCTTGAGGTTCCTTCATGAGTTACTTCAAGGCATTTCCAATTTTCATGTTCCGTCTCTAGCTGTGAAATTCTATTAAACTCATCATTTGAGAGGGCACAATATGGTATGCTCATAGCCTTACAATTGATTAAGATCTTCTACTCATCTTCCGGCTTATAGTCTCTGGTGGTGGTGTCTCTTTTCAACACCTTAAATTCCCTCTCTACCATTTTCCACAATGAGAGATCTTCGGTGGCTGATTTGAGGTAGATTGCTGAAAGGGGTGTATGGTCGGGCCGGATAGGTTGTGTTAATATGGTGATTAACCTAAATCGAGCCTAACCATCTCTTTACAAAATTGTTTTACCTGGCCTACTTGATTTTATCTTGGTCACTTTTAGGCCGAGGGTCGAACTCAGTGAAGTGGGATTAGAAGTGAAGAAGTTTCTACGCCTTTCCTACAATGAATCTCTTCCGTTCTTTTATTGTGTTTTTGGTGTTTTTCTGTTTAAGATTTTTTTTCTGATAATTTTTGTCGTTAAGGTACACCCTCAAAATTAGGTTCTTGGCTTTGAGCCAAATTAGGGTTTCAAAACTAGTCTTCACAAGACTGAGTACCTGCAAGTCAAGGATTATGTTTTCTCTTTTATATATTTTTTTTTATCTTTTTTAATTACAGAAAAGAGAAATAGAAATAAAGTAAATATAATATATATATGTACATATTATATATGTATAAACGGGTGGGGGTGGAGGTGGAGATGGCATGTAGCACGGTGTCGAGTCGGTCGTCGTCTAGGAAAACGCAACCAACAAGACGAAGTGCCGTGTGGAGTGTAAGATGGATGGTGGAAGATGTGTGCGAACATGCTTTCTGTACGCATGTATCGGGGAATATCAGCAACTGGTGCAGATATTTCCGCAATACAACTTATGGTAGGTGATATGAAAATATATATATCTATATGTATATATATATATATGGTTATAAATATAAAGGTATATATGTAGTTATATGTGTATATATATATATGTATAAATATATGTGTATATATATAGATATGTAAATATATGTATAGATAGATATATGTATGTATATATATATATATATATATATAATATATATATATGTATGTATATATAACTATATAGATGTATATATATATATATGTATGTATATATATATAGTAATATATGCATATAGATATACGTAGATAGATATGTATATATATATATATATGTGTGTGTGTGTGTGTGTGTGTATATATAGTTATAGATATATATGTATAAGTATATATGTATATATATGTATATATATATATATATATATGTATCTATACTTATACTTAGTTATATAGGTAATAATATATATATAGATATATATATATATTTATATGTTTATATGTATATAAATATATGTATATATATCAATATATATATGTATATGTATATACATAAGTATATAATAGTGTATAAGTGAGAGTGTGTGTGTGCGAGAGTGTGAGTGTGTGTGTATGTGTCTGCAGGAGTGAGAGAGTGTTGTGAGAGAGAGAGAGAGAGAGCGAGAGAGACTGCTGGAGTGAAGGAGGCAATTTAAGTCGTCTGAAGCCGCGGGCGTCGTCTGATAGTGCACGCGCGCGCGTAGGCGCGTAGGCGCGCGAAGAGGTGCGCACTGGAGGGAGTGAGCGCGAGGGAGAGAGGCTGCAACGCACTACGCTGCGTAGTGAGGCGAACGCTAAAGCGAGTGGGCGTACGCGGGTGAAGGGAGCCGGCGCACGCAGACGCTGAAGCGGGTGGGCGTACTCAGGCGAACGCAGACGTGCGAGCGGGCGCTAGAGCGGGCGCAGGCTAGCACAGGTTGCGGCGCACCGGGTGATCGGATAAGTGAGAAACTTACCGGTCACCGCACTGTAGCCACAGTGTTCCGCTGACTAGCATGAACAGTGGCTACAGTGCATGGTCGAGCCGCGTGACCGGGTGCACCCGGTTCTGTGAGTGCGGGTGGTGTGGAGTGGCTGGCACGCGCGCGGGAAGCTGCACCGGCTGCTGGCTTGCAGGTGGCGCTTCGCGATAGGGTGCGTGGAGAGGGGTGAGGGCGGCCTGCAGGCGCGTGCGGTGGCCTGCGTGCGGACGCGCGGTGGCTTGCGCTGCTGCTGCTGCAGAGCTTGAGCGGTGGCCGGTTGAGCTTCAAAGCTTGAAGCTCCTATGGCAATGGCGGGGTTGGCTTGGAACGATGAAACAGGGAAGAGAACCACCACGCCCACCGGCTCTTTGATGAGCTAGGCGGTGGTGGTTGTGCACCATAGTAAGGTGCTCCTACTCACAGAGTGGCTACTCAGAAGAGGCTACGTATGGATGGAGAGGGGAGGATATGGCCTGGAAGGGAAGGAAGGTGATGTGCTTTGGCATTGGACCAGGCTCTCTTGGCAAAGAAGAAGCCGTGCCTTTTTAAGGAAGAAGGCATGCACATCCATGCCCTGGCTATGCATGGCTATGCATGCGGCTACGCATGGCTTGGCAGGGAGTGGCTTGCTGCAGAGCATGGTGCGAGGAAGAAGAAGCCATGCCTTGCAACCGTGCAGAGAAGAATTTCAAAGTCAAATAGAAATAGAAAATAAAGATGGAGATTTTGCAAGGTAGCACTTAAGGAAAATGTCAATTACAGGGCCATTTATTTCACTCTCCTCCCCTCTCAAATAAATGCATGCATGCGTGTATTTTTACAAATGCGACTCTGGCTACCTAATATACACTGGCAATGCTTGGAAATAGCACAAGATAGCACAATTATTGGTGTATTGTTGCTGTGCAATCATACCCCCATGCCTATCTTTTGCTAGTCCCTAGCAAAACATTTTTGTATTGTATTTCGAAATGATCTTAAGTTGAAGATTTTCTTCTGAGGTGACATAGGTGTGTTTATTATTGGATATTGTGAGAACCAATTGTAGAGAAGACTACCAGTACTTTAAGTCTCACATGACATAGACCATCTCTCAACTAACTTGGACTCTTGATATTTAAACCTTAAGTACGATTTCCAGGATCCAGGAGGTTTTTGCCATACTCGAGAGCTCAAGAGATTATGGCTTGTGCTTAGTGAAGGATCAAGACTGACCAGATGAACATTAAGACTCAAGCCCAGGGTTTGATGAATTTTTAAGTACAGGTTGGTCCCAGTTTCAGCTCATGTCTTCGAATTGACCCTTAAAAGGATGACGGAAAACTCAACTCCCATTTTATGACATTTGTGGCTCAAAGAAAATAGGGTATTTGTAACCTACCCTGAAGAACTTTTGTAGGGCGAAGACTTTACAGACATTTGTGAGATATACTGACTTATTTGCATCTTTTTTTATTTTTTGAAACACGTGTCAGTATATCTCTTACAACATTATTTGGAGGAGCACACTTTTCTTTTTGGTGGGAGAGTTCCTTTTTAGTGGAAAGAGTCTCTCCTAAACACAAGACTAAAGTCTGGGATAAAAAGTCTACCTACACGCACAGGTAAGGACTCCACCTTCCCTAATGAACACTAGGGTTGGATCTTATGTTCACCTAGTCTTTCTTGATATGTGTAGTGTGAACCAAGATTACTTAGGCTTTCGAGTAGAAGCAAACCAATTAATCCTGTACTGATGTCTCAGGTACAAGAATACGTCCTTAGTTAGGAGAGATTTCGATCTATCTTGTCGATGCTCAAGTGAATTAAGCCTGAGCCTGAGCGAATCAAGCTTCTGTGGCCTGGAAAGTCTTCAAAACAATGGTTGAATATCCATAAACACTTATTGTATTTTTGTTTCAGCTTTCAGATCATTACTAAACACCATTTTATATTTATATATATATATAGATAGATGGAACTGCATGATACCATAAAATACCCAGATCCTATGGATGCCTATCCACCCCCCCATGCCAAACGATGCTATGTCCTCATATGCATGCAGGGAAGGGTAGAGGAAGGACGAAAGATCGAGTAACGAGAGCTGAGGTGCAGGGAATACAGCAGGGTGGTAGGGTGGGTGATGGTGGGTGGTGAAGTGAAAAGTGAAGTGATCGTGACAGTGGCGTGAAAAGTGATGGTTGATGGTGAAAGATCTGGCATTTCTTGGGACGAGAGTGTCCCAGGCTTATCAGAAAACAAGTTATGAGGAAGAAGTTGGCCCTCAGATTGGCCAAGAAGAGGGGCTTCTTGGATAGATGAATCCAAAAAGGAATAGCCCCAGTGGGTAGTATGTGGGCTCAAGGTCCCAGTGTGGAGTTGCAACTCCTCCTGATTTGGCGGGAAAGAAAGGGCAATCCGATCTTCAAGGGTGTGGACTGATGGTGAGTAGCCCGGATATGACTCAGACCACGAGGTATGGGAAGCGAAGAAAACCTCGTCAGAAGTCTGGTCAGGAGAAGGTACGGGACTAGGGAGGAATGGGGGAACGTCACAATATGTGTTGGTCAGGCAGTCGTCAGTGTTTACAGGTAATCTGCAGCAGTCAGAATAGGTCCCAATTAATCTTATACACGTGCTGATGGCCATGTCCTCATCATACGTGTCATCCTCGATGCAATCGCAATCAAAGTTCTTGGCTGCCTTGAAGATGTTAAGCTTGAGCTTTTCAGATCCAACGGCAATCTCAATACAGCCTGACTCGCAGTCGATATGGGCACGGGCTGTGGCCAAGAAAGGTCGACCAAGGATGATCAGACAATCAGAAAGTGAGGTAGGAACTTCCATATCTAAAACAAGAAAGTCAACAGGAAAACAGAGACCGTTGACCCTAACCACCACGTCTTCCACCACACCCTTCAGAATTTTGACAGAACGATCTGCCAACTATAGCTTGACAAGGGTGGGTTTCAGATTTCACAAGGAAAACTTTTCGAGCATGATGGTTGGTATAAGATTGATGGAAGATCCTAGATCAAGCAGGGCACGGTTAAAATTGCAGCCTTGGATGCTATAGGAAATAAGCGGTGTGCCCGGATCTTTCTGCTTCGGTGGTAGATTTGACAGTATAGCAAAACTCACATGAGGCGAGAGAACAACCGGATTCTTAGTTTTCTTTGACTGTCGCCTGGGTGTTGTGTAGTCTTTGAAAAATCGGGCGACAGTAGGTATGTGGTCGATAGCCTCGAGCAGGGGTACCTTGATTTCAACATCCCTGAACAAATTACGCAGGCTATCAAAGGCCTACATATCCTTCTTCTTGCATTTTCGCTCCCTCAGTAGAGCCTCAGGTAATGGGACTAATTCTGGCCCCAATTTGGGTGTATCATCCTCTCGCGAATGCGGTGCGCATCCCAAATGAGAGGGCGACGAAGAAGACGGGCCAGGATCAGGTCGAGGCGGATCGACGGTCTGCTTACCGCTCCTCGTAGTGATCACATTGGACAATGCGAGTCCAGTGGGATCATACGGCGGAGGAGGGTTCGCAATAGGGACATAAGAGTGAGGTGCTACAACAGGATTGCCTGAAATCCCGGTGGAATGCTCGGAGCTTGTAGAATCTGATGAACCTGCCCCTGAGAAGGTCGTACCTATGGTTGAGGACCACGGGGTATGAAATTTCGCGGGTTTGGAACAGGTTGGGCGGGAAGAGTGCCCTGAGATCGAGTCGCCATGCGTAGTTGACTGATCTCAGCATTCTGCTGCGCCAATTGGTGCTGAAGAGAGGTCATGTTCTCTTCATGGCGCTTTGACATTTCCGTCATCATTCGCATCAATTTGTCAAGAGGACTTGATACATGTTCTGTTTGTGGTACGCAAGGACCCGATGGCAGATTTGCCATAGGATTAGACTGGGCCCTTGGGATGACGGGTGCGGATGGTCGCATTGGTCCACCTGCGGGGTTTTGGTGCTGCGGGTTGTTGGACCATGAGAAGTTTGGATGATTTCGCCACCCTAGGTTATAAGTGGCAGCGAACGAGTTGTTCCCCAGGGTGCAAGCATCTTCTATGCCAGAAGACGCCTCTGCGTGTAAATATGCTTCCGAGCACACGGAGGCTTGGTCCTATGTGTCAAAATACTGGCTCGCAGAAGCCAGATCCACATGACTTACCGAGTCGCTCGGCGTGACACTCGGTAAGGAAGGTCTTACGGGGTTTCTTGGGATAAGCCTGGTGTTGGAAGAATTGGGATTGTGACGAGGTGGTGAGGTGGGGGTGTTTGCCATAGAACGGGCAGGGTTGGCCAGAAGCTCGTCCAGCTTCTTGTGCACGACGGAGACTTCATCCAATTTCTGTGCGATAAGGCTGAGATCAGTGGATGAATGGGAGGGTCCCGTGTCAACTTCGTGGACATTACGGGGCAGGCTGGTATGATTAAAGGCAACAATGGAAGCATTATTCATTGAGTTTTCACTCATATTTTCAAATGATTCGAATGCTCCATTCTCATCTTTATTCATAAAATTCCCTCCACAGGAAGTGTTTGCAATCTGCTTCAAAGTCTCATTTAGCCCATAGTAGAAAATCTGGGCTATATGCCACTTAGGCAGACTGTGGTGCGGACACTTCCTAAGGAGGTCATTATATCTCTCCCATGTCTCATGAAACTGTTCGTCGTTTTGTTGTGTAAATGAAGTGATAGCACGGCAAAGCGCATTGGTTCGCTCGATTGGGAAGAACTTCTTGAGAAACGCTGTTCACATCTCTTCCCAAGAGTGGATGGTTCTCCCAAGGGTGCGTAATCACTGCGACGCTTTATCCCTCAATGAAAACGGGAACATTTTCATGAGGACTATAGGTAACCCGATATTTCTAGGTTTAATAGTTTCAGCCAATCGGGTTAAGTCTTCCAAGTGGAGAAAAGGATCTTCACTTGCAAGACCATGGAAGTGAAAATTTATTAGGCCAATTATGTTCAGTTTCAATTCAAAGTCGTCCCCGCCAATGGGGACCTGAATTTGTCCTATGGTCTCTGTAGCAGCGGGATTCTGATAGGAGCTAAGAGACCTAGGCTCCTCCCATTCGGGAGGGTTCTGCATTTCCTCCAATGTTTCCCGAATGGCTTCAATTTGTTCATTATACATTTCCATTTGGGCTTGGAGGCGGGTTATGGGATCCAAGGCTCCACCACCTGGTGGGTTTTGAGGGTGGTTTCCTCCCTCGGGATTTGGGGGTAGGCGTGCAGCCATGTTTGTGGAGGAGAAGGACGATTCGGCTTCTTTTCTAAATTTATCAGGCAATTCACACAGTTCAGGGTTTTGTGACCTCCTCCCAAACATGCACTACTGCAGGAAGAATTGCGGGGATACGAAGGGAAAAAAGATGAGAGAAATGACGCCGCAAAGGTACACTTGATGACAAATCAATACAATCAAATTCCTAACCTCTACAGTGTGCCCTTAGACCTAAAGATCTAAGTTACCTACTATCACGACCTACGGAACCGAATGCGAGCACTGCGGAACCACTGGACCAGATTGAAAGGTCGTTTGCCCCAGTCTTAGACACTCGATAGCACGTGAGAACCCTCACCAGCACGTAGGCGCTACACGCAGGTAGTTAGACCTCCAATCATTAATAAGGGTCAAGTTGCTACCAGTTTTAATTAGAGGCTTAGGATCAAGTGTTTCTGGAATGTGAAGGGCGTTATTTACGGGTAATGCCCAAGTGATTGATTTTTCAAGTGTGTAAATCAAGCATGCAATGGGGAAATCTCCCCGAATTGAAGTTTTAATTGGTTAATGGTTTTTAGAGTTTCAGCCTTAAGTAGTATGAATTTTAAGATTTCGCTGAAATACCAATTCAACCAATCTCCGGGTTTTGAGAGAATACAAGTTTTCTTCTAAGCCCAACAAACCCTTCTTCAATGTCAGTTGGTTAATGCATGCTAAAATGCAATGGTCTTCCCTAGATGGAGATTTCTATGTGTGGATGCACGAACCAATTTTAGATTAGTGTGAAAGGAAGCCAAAGTCCTTCAATTCAAGTGCTCCCAATCACCAAAAAGATGTCCACACACAAGGCTCAACCAGAAGATAAAGAAAATCAAATTGTTGGGGTTGAAGTATTCGGGGTCGAATCTTAGGCACGTGAAAGGTCGTGGTGGGGTTGGAATCAACTCAATTCCAAGTCTCCCCACCAAAAATGTGATCCCGAATTTGCAGATAAATGAGGCAAAGAGGGGTGGACATCAAACTTTTTATTTTTGCCTCAAAGAGTACTTCACACGGCGAAAGATTCAAGAATCAAGATTCTTGGATCTTCTCTATGCGAAGTTTTGCGGGAAATCCTGGGGCGGTGGGAGTGATGGCAAACAATCAAACAAGTGATTTTTAATCCACTTGCCCCAAGAGATCCCAAGAAGTGTTTTTTTTAGTTTTTTTTTTTATTAAGGTGACAAGTTGACCTAAGTTGCTAAGAAAGGAAGACCTACTTGTTCAGCAACGTGTACGAAGCTCCAATGCAGTGTCGGCATCTTCACGCTCTCGTTCACACCTTGGATCTGCTCACGTCTCCGACTTCGTCTGCCTGTCTTCTCCTTACAACAAGTTCACCTGCACAGCAACAAACAAAAACACCCGCGAAGAGAAGGGTGTGAGAAGAGAAAAATTAAAGGAACGGAGTAGAAACTTACTTGAATGCGCACTTCCCCGGCAACGGTGCCATGAAAAAGAGGAGTGTTATGGTCGGGCCGGATAGGTTGTGTTAATATGGTGATTTTATCATTGAAATGCATATAGTGGTTAACCTAAATCGAGCCTAACCATCTCTTTACAAAATTTTTTTACCTGACCTACTTGATTTTATCTTGGTCCCTTTTAGGCCCAGGGTCGAACTCATGGAAGTGGGATTAGAAGTGAAGTTTCTACGCCTTTCCTACAACGAATCTCTTCCGTTCGTTTATTGTGTTTTTAGTATTTTTCTGTTTAAGATTTTTTTTCTGATAATTTTTGTCCTTGAGGTACACCCTCAAAATTAGGTTCTTGGCTTTGAGCCAAATTAGGGTTTCAAAACTAGTCTTCGCAAGATTGAGTACCTGCAAATCAAGGATTATCTTTTCTCTTTTATATAATTTTTTTATCTTTTTTAATTGCAGAAAAGAGAAATAGAAATAAAGTAAATATAATAAATATATATATGTATATATTATATATGTATAAAGGGGTGGGGGTGGAGGTGGAGATGGCGTGTAGCACGGTGTCGAGTTGGTCGTCGTCTAGGAAGACGCAACCAACAGGACGAAGTGCCGCGTGGAGTGTAAGATGGATGGTGGAAGATATGTACGAACACGTTTTCTGTATGCGTGTATCGGAGAATATCAGCAACTGGTGCAGATATTCCCGCGATACAACTTATGGTAGGTGATATGAAAATATATATATATATCTATATGTAAATATATATATATGGTTATAAATATATAGGTATATATGTAGTTATATGTGTATATATAAATATGCATATATATATATGTGTGCATATATATAGATATGTAAATATATATATATATATATGTATATGTATGTATATATAACTATATAGATGTATATATATATATGTATATATATATAGTAATATAAGTATATAGATATATGTAGATAGATATCTATATATATATATGTGTGTGTATATATAGTTATAGATATATATGTATATATGTATGTATATTTGTATATATATATATATGTATAAGTATATATGTATATATATGTATATATATATATATATGTATCTATACTTATACTTACTTATATAGGTAATAATATATATATAGATATATATATATTTATATGTTTATACGTATATAAATATATGTCTATATATCAATATATATATGTATATGTATATATATAAGTATATAATAGTGTATAAGTGAGAGTGTGTGTTCGAGAGTGTGAGTGCGTGTGTATGTGTCTGCAGGAGTGAGAGAGTGCTGTGAGAGAGAGAGAGAGAGAGAGAGAGACTGCTGGAGTGAAGGAGGCAATTTAAGTCGTCTGAAGCCGCGGGCGTCATCTGATAGCGCACGCACGCGTGCAAGCGCATAGGCTCGTGAAGATGTGCTCACTGGAGGGAGTGAGCGAGAGGGAGAGAGGCCGCAGCGCACTGCGCTGCGCGGTGAGGCGGGCGCTGAAGCGGGTGGGTGTACGCGGGCAAAGGGAGTGGGCGCACGTAGATGCTGAAGCGGGCAGGCGTACTCAGGCGAACGCAGACGCGCGGGCGGGCGTTGGAGCGGGTGCGAGGCAGGACGCGGGCGCAAGCTAGAGTAAGTTGCGGCGCGCCGGGTGACCGGATAAGTGAGAAATTTACCGGTCACTGCACTATAGCCACAGTGTTCCGCTGACTAGCGTGAACAGTGGCTACAGTGCATGGTCGAGCCGCGCGACCGGGTGCGCCTGATTCTGTGAGTCGGGAAGTGTGGAGTGGCTGGCACGTGCACGGAGAAGCTGCGTCGGCTGCTGGCTTGCAGGTGGCGCTTCGCGACAGGGTGCGTGGAGAGGGGTGAGGGCAGGAGCGTGCGGTGGCCTGCGTGCGGACGCACGGTGGCCTACGCTGCTGCTGCTGCAGAGCTTGAGCGGTGGCCGGTTGAGCTTCAAAGCTTGAAGCTCTTGTGGCAATGGCGAGGTTGGCTTGGAACGATGAAACAAGGAAGTGAACCACCACGCCCACCGGCTCTTTGATGAGCTAGGCGGTGGTGGACTCACGGTGGTTGTTGTGCACCACAGTGAGGTGCTCCTGCCCGCAGAGTAGCTCCTCAGAAGAGGAGAGGCTGCATATGGAGGGAGAGGGGAGGAGATGGCCTGGAAGGGAAGGAAGGTGCTATGTTTTGGCATTGGACCAGGCTCTCTTTGCAAAGAAGAAGTCGTGCCTTTCTAAAGAAGAAGAAGGCATGCACAGCCATGCCCTGGCTATGTGTGGCTGTGCATGCGGCTGTGCATGGCTTGGCAGGGAGTGGCTTGCTGCAGAGCATGGCGCGAGGAAGAAGAAGCCATGCCTTGCAGCCGCGCGGAGAAGAATTTCAATGTCAAATAGAAATAGAAAATAAAGATGGAGATTTTGCAAGGCAACACTTGAGGAAAATGTCAATTACGAGGCCATTTATTTCACTCTCCTCCCCTCTCAAATAAATGCATGCATGCGTGTATTTTTATAAATGCGACTCTGGCTACCTAATATACACTGGCAATGCTTGGAAATAGCACAAGATGGCACAATTATTGGTGTATTTTTGCTGTGCAATCAATTGCCATCTTCCTTTTCTAATGAGTGTAGCAATTTCCATCAAAGTACGGAGGTCGGTAGGTCGATAATCCCTCAGTCCTTGAGTTACTCGATTCTGCCATTGTCGTCAGTGTGAGGAAGTTACTCCAAAGTACACTAACCTAAGCTCCGAAACCAAATAAAAGTGCATTAGAGGGGGGGCGATTAGTGCTAGAGGTGGTAAATAAAATTGCTAATTGCAAATAATACAGATTTAAGATAAACTCAAGCAATACACAAAAGAACAGAAGGATTTATATTGGAAAACTAACCCCGGGAAAAATTACTACCTAAATCTCCCAATCTAGGATTTTACCTCGAGTCCAACTTGGAATACTAACCAGTACTTATGGGTTACCAAACCCTTTTACAAACCCTCTTAATATCCAATCAAGAGTAATGGGTACCAAACTCTTTTTTAATCCCTCTTGATATTCCAATCAAGAGCAAACCCCTTTTTCTCAAGAGGAAGGGAACCCACAACCCGGGCATTCAGATTACAAGTAGATGAAGGAATAAAGTAAAATTAAAACACAATTTAGCTCATATGGATAGCCCTAATAAGATATGCAATTAGATATATGAACTAGCTATCTAGGAGACTAAAAAGAACTCCCTTAGCGATTGTGAGAAGATGACATAGTTGGGAGTTGAGGTGGTTGAGCTCCAAGGAGGGTGGTCTTTAAGAACAAGAGCTTATGTCACCTCCAATGAACACCAAGTGTAAGCTTTTACTGAATGTAAGCTTGGAAGAGCTTTTAGAGTGAATTTTAAGTGTTCTCTAACCCTATAAGAGTGGGAAACCATCACATATATATGGAGGGGTATTTGAACTATTTTAGGTGTGCAAGAGACCCCTGTTCAACGGCTCAATTATTTCCTAATTTGATTTTCCAATAGCTAACTGAGTTGGTCAAAAAGTACTTTACCAAATGGTAGTTAAAAGTGACTTAACGTTAGGTGAACTATTTAACGTTAGGTACTCAGTTAGATCCAAAGTTTACTATCTCCTGGAACTTTCATGGACGTCCCAAGGTGCACTACTTAACGTTAGGTATAATCTGTCTAATGTTAGGTCAACTACTTAACATTAGATGTTCAGTTCAATGCAAAGTTCGCTATCTCCTGGAATTCTCAAGTTGACCACAGACCAACTATCTAATGTTAGGTAACTTATACCTAATGTTAGATGGACTATAAAAAGTCATCCAACTGTCCAAACCAACTTTGTTGATCCTATGGGGTTCTAAGGTGATCTATTAACCCCTAAGGATATATTTTATCATATTTTTGACCAAATTAAACTTATGCAAGTCATGCCCTAATAGTGTGGATTAATGTTAATATAATTGGGGCTTTCCTTACATTCTAAGAAATATGAAATTACAACTTAATTCCTAAAATTACAAAGAGACCTAAACTTGATCTCCTCCATCTTCTTGGCTTCATAATTCATTAAGAGAACTTCAACCTAAAATTAGTCTTGCAACAATTATACATAACATATAATTTTAATCTCAATCACTTGATATGCCTATTATCATCAAAACCATCATTAAAAGTTAATGTGGTGTCTAATTGCTCATACACCAACATCTTTGTCTAGATGAAGTAAATGAAATAGTGTATCACCTCTAAGAATAGAAGAGGGAACATAATTTATAAGATAAATAGCAGTAAGGATTGTATTGCCCCAAAAATGTTTAGGCACACTTATAGAAATAAGGAGAATCTAAGCAATATCAAGAATGTGGCGTAGATTTCTCTCTGCAACCCCATTTTACCGAGATGTGTGGGGGCATGGGATTTGATGAATAATCTCATTGTTCTCAACAAAGGCCTAAAGAGGCCATTGAACAAACTCAAGTGCATCATTGAATTTGAAGTATTTTATTTTTGTCGAAAAGGAATTCTGCACTTCAACAAAGAACTTCTTAATTATAGAAAATAATTTTGATCCGTCTTTCAATAGAAAAACCAAGGAGACATGACTAAAATTATAGAAAACAATAGCAAAATATCTATAACCAAACCCAGCAGTGATAGGACAAGGACCCCACACATCACAATGAACAGTCAAAAGTAGTAGAAGAGAGAAGATCGGGAACATCTGCTGCAGCTTGGATACGGATGGATGACTAAGTCAATAGTGTCATAAAAGTGGGTTGAAGGAGATGGATGTGGCACCAACAAAAATAGAGGGTAAATCAAGGTAGTACAATCCACCACACTCAAATCCCCCACTAATCAATCATCTACTTCGTTCGGATGTCCTAAAAATAACAAGGATCTTCATCACAAAAGTGTGGCATTTTAATCGTTTCAAATCTAACTAATAGACAAAAGCCAAAGTGGAAATTCAGGGACACAATAGGCATCAGTAAGCTGCAATTTAGGGGGAAACTCCATAGTGTCAACAAAAGTAAGGGACTTGCTCCCATTAGCAAGATGAATGGAGGTAATAGTAGCAGATTCCCTAGAGGAAGACAAATTGGTAGCCCTACTAGTAAGATGAGTAGAGGCTCTAGAGTTAATGATCTAGTTAGAAGTGCTTGTAGTAGATGGGAACACTCAATAAATGCAGATGGTTTAATTCATCTATAGTAAAAGGAAAATTGGATTGTTTTGTAGCAACATTTGGAGTATGAGGGACCTATGTCATGGAAATCTACTTTAACTTACAGTGGTCGGCCAAACTTCTCCCAACACCACTTCGAGGGATGATTTGTCTTTTAGCAGTAGGTGCATGGGGGGTAAATATAGTGGCCACAACCACCATCACACCCACTTCCATGGGCATGTCCACTAGAGCGACCATCTCTCCCTTTAGATGTTGCTAAAGCAGTGGTCTCAAAAGTAGTAGTGCATTGACATCAAGTTTTTGAATTTATCCATAGACACTTTATAGATTAGGCATAAACTTCACAGAAAGAATTGATCATGGGCTGATTAGTACCAAGGGGATACACCATTAAGAAAAGGGTATGCTTGCCACTCAGCTCGCTTGGTAACTTGCTTATCATAGTAAGCAAGCTAGAAAACTAAAACCTCCTTAAAATGTCCCTCGAGTACGGTAAGTACTCACTGTAAAGATCTGTTCTATCCTGAGCCTTTTAAGACGTCTGGACTGTCAGTCAGACGTCTGGGCAGACGTCTAGATAACTTTCCAGACGTCTGGAAATTGAAATTTTTGGTGCACGCCTTCGCATCTGCGCGCGGGCGGTGCGCAGACAGTATACTCGTTTTCCTTCCCTTCTCTCCCTCCCCTCGTTCGGTGAACCCTAACCCACCAACCTTATAAACCCCCTTCCCCCTCTCTCGTTCTCCCCACTCCAGCCACCTTCCTCTCTTCCTCTCCACCTCAGCGAGAGCTAGCGAGAGCTAGTGAGCGCGAGAGCGGCGACGAGGAGGAGCGGCATGAGAAGAGGAGGAGTTGAGCTCGCGAGCTCATGTGGGAGCTCACCGGAGGGTGCACCGCTGGAGCGACGAGTGTGGGAGGAGGAGTGCGTCGAGGGAGTCATCCCCGACACTGCTGGAGCCGGAGCTGCAGGTGAGGAGGCGAGCCGTGGCCACGCGCGGCGAGAGTGAGCAGGAGCAGGTTCTGATTCTGGGTTTTTCCCAGAATTAGACATCTAGAGTGACGTCCAGACGACGGAGCAAACGTCTAGAGGTGATTCCAGATGTCTGAAGAGAGGTCTTCGCGAAGGTACGTTCCCTTTGTGGATATGGCCATGCAGGCTGCTTCGTAGCTACACTTCGCGTGGCCATTTTGAGAAGATTTGCTGCTGGCGTGCAGGATTTACTTCGGGAAGGCGTGGGGCACGCCCTCCCACTCATTTCAGACGTCTAGGCGGCTTACCAGACGGCTGGAAGCACTTTTGAATGTCCGGAGAGGAAGTCGGACGTCTAGAGCTAGGTCCAGACGGTCCAGAAGAGTTCCTGGACATCTGAGGTCGACGTAGAGCTTGAGGTGCGTTTCTGGACACTTTTAAGATGTCTAGAAGTTGTTCCAGATGTCTGATTTGAGTCAGTAACCCTATTTTTGACCCGTTTAGGGTCCGTTTGAGGTTCGTTTTACGCAAATAAGATACTGATATTTTCCTTGTGAGTTCCTCTACTTGTTAGAAGGTTTTCTATACTATTCTGAATGTTCCTTTATGATGATTCCTTGTTATAGGACTTCGTTCCATTACGGGTTTGGGGCTTGCTGAGGCACGTGAGCCTGCCGTTCAAGCCCCCACTACTCCTAGGCTGTCTGGTAGAGTGGCTTCCCCTAAATTTAATTATAAACCTGAATGCATGTGTGGAATGAATGAGTAGAACCTAGGATGTGGCATGAATCCTAGGACGAGAAACAATTGAAATGTCTGTATGCGTGTTTTGCAGTCTTGAATGAATAGATAGAAAACAACTACCTGTTAATGAACAAGAGCTACCTGTGAAATATGAATTAACTGTGCTAGTGAAATAGTTGCATGTAACCTTACCTGTTGTATACGTTAAATACTAGAATACGAGCTGCATGTGTATAACCTGAGAATGGAAACGTGAATAATAGAAATACGAGCTGCACATATATAACCTGAGAATGGAAATGTGAATGATGAAACCCGGTACGGAATGGCATGAGAAATATGAGCATGAACCCTACGAGGAAATTAGGAGTAGAGCTCCTGAAAATAAACGAATGGATCTGGAAATGTGACGGGAAGTGTGCTAGCCCTTGAGTACGTGGTACCAAGGGGAGCACATGTTCCCTCTTAGTGTAGAGGGGGGCTTGTCGCCTTTTGGGTTGAGACCCGGGGTGGGTTTGGCCACCTTGCACTGACTTCGTGGCCCTCGCATACACTGTACCGAGGAGAGCTACTAGTGTAGGGAGAGAGCTAGCCACCCCACAGGACCAAGGGTTCAGCTAGCCACCCTACACCAACTTGTTAGGTCCACTGGGCAAATCAGGGTAGTCAGGCGAGGGTGCGCGGACTGTGGAGGGGAGAGACCCCTGTTTAGTTCTTCGAGGCTAGACCCTTGTTACTGAGAGGGCTAGGCCCTATACTATTTCGTGCTATACTTGGGTGCACTCGTTAATGGAAACGACTGACCGCATGCCAGTACGGGGTAGCTACCCGTGCGCTTATCGCGTGTGCTGTAGTCACCGTTACGTCTGTTCGTGACCTTGGGGCGGTTGACTGGGTGAAGGACCACCAAGGGGGACTCTCCCAGCCAGGAGAGCACCACATGCGACTTCTACTCTTCGGAAAAGACTGCAATCAAGATCGTTCCCACGAGGAACATTCGACATCAAGAAAGAGATCTGATAAATAAACCATGTGGTGAAAAAAAATAATTTGTTAAATAAAGTAATTGGAATAAATAGCTACCTGTTCACTGTTACTACTTTAGATAGTTGGTTGCCACTCTACTCAGCGTTTGCTGACTTTTTGTACTCATAACCCTTTTCAGGTCTAGGTGTTGAGCAGCCCGAGTCTACGGCTGCAGAGGGTGCTAGGCCCAGTAGAGCCCAGTAGCAATAGCTTCTTTTGTTGTACTTCTTTGTAGTAGTGAGTTCAGACTCCTGTACTCTACGTTCTGTACCTTTACTTTTCTGCACCTTTATGTTCCTGTACCTTGTTACTGTTTTATTGTTGTGGTGGTGATATGTACTGATGAGAACCTCATCATGAGCCATAACTAGCTCATTTTGACCTAATACAAAGGATAAAAGCTCCTACATAACTCAAGGAAAGGCTTAACTCAGAGAATTCTGAGTTTAAGGAGAAAACAAGTCATAAGGGGTAAAAATGCAATTTTACCAGTATAATCTGCATACAGGGTAATTCAGGGTCCAAACATAGGTCAAACAAACCAAATAAGAAGGAAAGTGGGATGATCTGACAAGGGCTACAGCAATTCCAAGGAACTAAATGATAATCTGTAACCTTAAAACAAACCCACTTCAATTCACGAGGTTCGAGGCAAAGTAAAAATAGAATAAACCCTCTAAAATTCATAGAAAAATAATCTCTAGGGTTTAGAACCTTCAATTTGGCCTTCAGAACCCATTTTGACTTACATTGAGAACCATGCCCAATTAATAACTTAATTTGGGTTTTTGCATAAATTGACCGGTCAAACAAGGTTTAATCTAGAAATAAAATTCACCATAAGATTCCTTAGGTCCTAATTAGTCATGTATAAAAACTTGAGCCTAAGAAGAAACCTTCTTGACCAACTTTACACTTTGGTCCTCATATAATTACTTGTTGGCCCTCAACTTTCGAACCCTCACATTTCTACCCCTAACTCTCCTTCGTTCTTTGCGTTCAGGTCCTCCCTGCAAAACCTGCCAGCACCATGCTCCGGCGACCTTGCGCGGAGCATGGCGCCGCGCAGGGTGAGGGGGAGGATCTGGCAAGTCAACCGGGGGTGCCCTGCGTCGTCAGCCCTCGCAGGGACACCCCCCTGGTCGCTGCAACCCACCATACCGGCCGTGCGAACGCACGGACGGTATGGGTCTCCATCTCCGACGTCCTCCGGCGAGGGAGACACGTCGTCTCCCTCCGCCTTCCTCTCTGATTCGGCCCCGATAAGTACCCCCGTCGCTCCACCGTTCTTCCGAGCTCGGATCTGACGGAGAAAACCCCCAACTTTCCTCCCTTCCCACTCCGGCAGATGCCTACCAGCTCCGGCGGTTCCTCCTCCTCCTCCACTTCGCTCTGCCGCAATACCAGCAGCAGAGACTTCTTCCTGATTCTCCTCCGCGTCGCGCAATACCGGCGCGCGCTGCTTCAGCCTCGTCGTCGCCGCCGTTCTCTCCCTCTGGGCAGCTTCTTCTCCGGCGACAGTCGATACAACTGTCGCCTGCTCCGGCCCCTCCTCGTCCTGCTAAGTAGGTATAACTTCTCACCTTTCTCCCCTCTTCCTTTTCCTCACTTTAAACATTTACTGTCGCCATCGATTCCGACCAATCACCCTCACCTTCTCCGCCTCCGGACATCCTCCGGCGAGTCGCTCCCATCACTCCAGCACCCCACACGGCTCGCCGACCTGCACATAATCTCCGCCTCCTCACCCTCATCCATTTCCGCCCTTCTAATTCCTGCCACCCGACCTCTGTAAGTCCACCGAACACACCCACTTTCCGACCCACAGTCCGACCTAGGGCAGCCCTTGCACGCCGCCCCACGCCTCGCCACCACCCGCACGAGCTTCGCCGCACTCTGGCGAAGCTCCCGGCACCTTCTGATTAGGCCGAGAGGCCGTTTTGCTGTGAACAGGTCACCCGTCCTCCACCGCCATTGCCGTGCAGAAGGAGCTGCTTTCGCCTGCAGCTGCAGGCGTGCCACGCCCAGATTCGACTCCCAGGCTGTGCGAGGCATTTCGGCAAAGCGTCAGGCTGCAGCTGAGGCGAAGCCCTCGCGCGAAGGCCTCGCGTAAAGTCGCGATTACCAGCTGCCTCCTCCGCGCAGGCGTCAAATTGGGGTGGGACATTTAGTCCCACCTCGGAAGGCTCTGAAGGAGCGCAGCGGTATAAAGTGAAAAAGTGCTGGAGGCTTATCGCCTCAGCACACGGGGTGAGGTCCCCTTCACCCGCCCGGTTACCCGGTCTCGTCCGCGCTCACGCCTCGCGGACCTGGCCCGACCCGACTTAGCCCGACCTGCACTCCTCGCTCACCACGCACGCCGGTGGGCCTGGACCCGGGCTCGACCCGTACCCGACTACCCGGCAGCTCTGGGAGAGCTTTCCGAAGAGTGGCTTCTGTGAGAGAGAGACGCGGGGGAGGGTAGTGTTAGGTTTTGCCCCTCTGATCAAGCTGTGTAAGTGTGCAGGCACAGGCGAAGAAAAACCGTGGAAGAAGAAGGCTGAAGGAAGGAGGAGCGCCGAGCGGCACTGTAGCAGCGACGGTTTAAGTCGTCTGATTGGAAAATCAGACGACGTCCTGAAGGCAAAGAAGGAGAAGGAAGGCGAGGCAGAGGAGAACACAGAGAGGCCAAGTGAAGACTCTGCAGAAGAAGAAGAGCACGAGAAGAAGATTTGAAGAAAGGAAAAGAAGAAAGAAAGAAGAAGAAGAACAGGATCGCAAGGGAGAAGAAAAAGGAAGAGACGAACAGAAACAGCTGAAAGAAGAAGAAGAACATCACCACTGCAGATAAAGAAGAAGAATAAAGGAAGAAAGCAGAAGATCTGAGAAGGAAGAGAAGGAGAGGATAAGCAAAGAGAAAAGAAGAGAAGAAGAAAGAAGCCAACAAATTCTCTCTCTCTCTCTTTATTTTTGTAAAAGAAACTTTGTACCCCTAGAATACAACTTGCTTCCTGAGTTCGACCTCGGGAACTCTTTTATTTCCGAGTAACAAATTGTATTAAACTGGTAATCACTTCTCTATACTATACTACGACGAAATAATAGAACTATAGAGGAAGGTCGCAGCCAGTTTTTGGCGCCGTTGCCGGGGACCAACGGCTATTCTAGAGGTAAACATTCCTGTTTCCTTTTAGTTTCTGATAATCTCCTCTCTTTTGTGCAACTACAGGAAATCAAGAAGACAAGCAACCGCACGACAACCACTCCGAGGACAGGTAATTTTTTTTCCTCTCGCTATTAACCCCTAAACTCTAAAGAGGAAGAAAAGAAAAGAACAAGCAATATAGGGCTAACCTGTCTTCCATACTTAGTAACCATAAAAAGTTGCATGTTTTCAACCCATTATTCCTGCACACTATTAAGGGTATTTAAGGGCTAACACATTCTTGCTTGAGCCCTAATTACCCAACAAAGAACTAACTGGACCAAGTAGAGCCAACATAAGATTCAACATTAGGGTTTTAGAGACACACTACTTAAATCAAGAATGGAGAAAATCCAAAAGAAGTGTGCCTAAACCATTGATTGAACATACTTATTCCGAGAAACCCTAAACAATTGGCTCTCTAAACACTTGAACCGTAAAAGAAAGGACCCAAAAGCTCTCAAAGGAACAAGAGGTAAAGTTGACCCCTTGGGTCAACCAACCTTAAAATTAGGTCACTTTCTCACTCAAAATACCTAAGAGTTCAAGTGTAATTTTAAGCACCCTGATCTTAAACTAAAATTGGTAGACTTAAGAGGTCAAGATCCCCATTCTGGTCTACTTGGAATCTCAGTGACAAGAGAGGTCGGGTGGGGGAAACCCTGTAACCCGTGGGGACGCTCTACCGGGTAGGGGTCTTTGCGGGACTCACCCTCTCTGGCTGCCCAGGTAATTCTCAGGTGGACGATCTTTCTGATCAAGGGGTCCATCTGCCCCGCACCTCTATAGTCACCCAACAATTTTTGGGTGTCTTGATTGGGTCCAGCACCTGCTTATCTCATCCAGTCCTTCAGTATTTTGCAGGAGATCCTTGAATCCTCCTATAGAAATTCACTCTCCCCGATGCTAAGCCTCGGCTCCCTTGTTTTTGCAGAAATCATTCACATAGCCCCTCTTTCCTCTGATTCTGAACAAAATCCCCTTCTTCCATCTTGATTCAAACTTTGATTCTATATCTTGATTCCACCACCTGATCCAATTATGCATCCTAATTACCTAGCAAGACTACCATCTAAAAAACCTGAATATCTGAGATCCATGAAAGATAAGATGATTGAGGATGCCCTTGAATTCTATGAAATCAAATATAAACCCTCAACACCAATAGAGAACATTCAGGTTGATGTCCCAACAACCACAGCTTTCATCATAAACTGTGCCCAAATTCTATTGACTGAAATTTCAAAAGGATCAACCCGAGATATGCTCATGACAGGATACATTGAGATAGAAAAATTACACCAATCTGAATACCTTCAATGTTTGACAAATCCTGTACTTTGGGAACAACACTAAGATGCCCTTATAAAACGGGTAGAAATGATGAAATCAGTAGAACAAATTATCAACCAGAAATACCCGTATATGCCAGAAATAGAGGATGAACCATCTTGGAACAGTATTAAGGAACAATCCAGTTTCCCAGATCTCGGGATTGAGGCATAAAGTGGTTGTAAAATCCCAACCCAGATAGAAGACAATATTGAAATAGGTTGGGATATTGCAGGAGAACACAACGATGAGCCAAACTTAGACCATGAATTGCCAAGCCTAGAATTCCAAAACTCCTGCAATAATGAGATCAGAAATGAACCTTTTGAGGGTATAAATTCCGCCCCTTATTCTGATCAGGTAGCCCTCAAAGGTTATTCAGACTTAGGTTCTAATAATTCTACCCACATCCTAAGCCTAGAACCTAGATCTGAAACTTGTTGGAAAGATTATGAGGCCCCTTATGAGAAAGATCAAATTTTTACAGAGTATGATTCCGGGCCTCTATTTGATGAATATCCCTCTCCAACATCTTCAGAAAATCTGATCGATTTTCCAGAAAACATGACAATTTATGATACAGAGACTGAGGAGTTGGACGAGTTGGATTTTAATTGGGTCTATCCTACCAGCTTGGAGCTTGAGCCTAGACAGAATACCTTTTCGAGCCCAGAATTGACATATAGGCAGACCCCAATCAGGCTGCTGATTCCACATCTAATGATTTTTGCTGTGGTGGAATTCATGATCATGAATCTCATTTTCGCCAACTCTCCGATAATTTCAAATCTGACTATAATTGCGGAGAGATTCCCCTTCCTGAACACGCCAGACCCATCTACGACCTCAGTTCACATGACTCTGACTCTGACTCTGAGGTCCTGATTCCCGAGATCACAGATAACACAGAATCATTCCTTTTCGATCCTCAGGAACCAAAAACAGAAAATGCCAAGAGTGATTGCAACCAAGAATCCAAATTTTTTCTCGAATCCGATTTCTTTCATCCTACAGACACTCTTCCGGCATTTGATAGTTACCCAGAGGACTCTCTACAGAAAACCACCTATCATCCGTTTCTAGAAGAGCCCTCGTACACAATGGCCATCTCATCCGCACACACAGAATGGATCAAAACCTCTTCCAAACCCCGACTCGCAACTGGACTCAATTTCTATTCAGATTCACCTCTCACCAAGCCGATTGCATTTCCAACTCAGGTTCTGAACACTGATCAGACTACATACCACGCCCCATCATTCTCTGATCACCCCTATAGGGTTTCCGCATCATTCATTGATTATTCTACGGATCCCTACTCTGACCAGGCTGATTCGACTCAGCCAAACCCTGCGTTTACACTTCCACATCCATCTGAGCTTCATAGTATATGGTGGGTTCCACACCTTTTTATCCACATCTATCAACCCACCAGATTGATTGGGTTTGGGCTGCATCATCAGCCTGTTGATCTGAACAAGCACCTGGTTGGACCAACCAGGCTCTTAATCAAGGTGCTTGTCTTACAAAACTCTGCTGATTTGACCATCCCCTCTCCATCGCATTTCCCGCTTGGCCGAAGGCATCAAATTTAGCGCTCAACGGGAGGCAGCCTGTCATTCTCTTTGAAAACCTGAAACTTGTTCTGACACCTTTTTGCACTTAAAGCTCACACTTTAGCAAACCCCTAGGTTACAATGAGGACATTGCAAGTCTTAGGCATAGGGGGGTATGAAAGTGCAAAACGTGTAAGAAAAGGTTTCAAACAAAAAATTCACATATGCCAAAAACACCATAAAAATTAAAAATTTTTCGAAAAAGAATAAGAGGAAAAGAGGAGAAGGAAATTTTGTGAAGGAGGAGAAAAGAAACAAAAAGGAAAAAAGGAGCACAAAATTATGAGAAAAAATGATAGTCATTAGTAAGGAACTAAGCAATTAACCTAAGTTCTAGACCTCATTCAAGAAAATAACTGAAAAGTGCACAATGAGATTAGTAAGAATGCAAACCTTAGGCATTTTTGGATAGACTCTTAGTACCCATTAAGATCTAGACATTCCTCAAGAGGTTGAGGAAAATGAAAAGCTGAAGTATTAGGTCTAAGGCTTAGGGAGTATTTGGCCTCATTAACTAATTTTTGGTTTACGGGACTTAGTAACCTAAGCACCCTAACCTCACACACAGCCTGGTTCAGTAAGCGTAAAAATCAAAATCACGCAGAAGCGTTACAAAATTCTGAAAAGAACACCTAGAGTAGGAGCGGCCGATCAACACAAGTTGATTTGGACGAGTTTCCAGTGCGGAGAGGCGGGAAATCCCCTCGAAGATGCGTAACAAAATATCATCTCCTCGGTGCTTGTCTCTTAGGATATTCACATATCCTACTGGGGGCATGTAAGCACTCTGCTGGTTCAGATTCCATGGATGGCATTATCTCGAAGTGTCAATTGCCAGGGTCTGGATTCGGCCACGGAACACCATGGATGGGATTATCTCGAAATCTCAATAGCCAGGGTTCCGGGGGTTGCCATGGGCGGTGCTATCTCGAAGCATCGATCGCCAGGAACCCTTGAGGATTGATGATGGGAGCAATGAATCTGATACAGACCGTGTTGAAAAGCCAATCCTAGGCTAGAACTAAAAAGAAAAAGAGAGAGAAAACTCTCCAAACAGAAAAACTTTCTATCTCTCTCTTACAAAACGCACTGCGAACTGAGCCAGGGCTAAAATCATTTCAAGCACGGGTGCTTTAACCACAAAGCCCAATAAACCTTAGGTTAGTTCTTGTGGGCCTTAAAAACCTTTGCTAAAGACTGAGGCTGAGGCTAGACAGATTTGGATCTTGATTGGTACTAGAGTACCTTTTAGGCCTACGATCAGCATTCTAACCTAATCTAAGCTCAAATGAAAAAGCACTTAAGAACTTCATGGTCTAGAACAAGGGGTGAAACCTTAAGTTTTTGCTAAGGGACTAGCAAAAGCTAGGCATGGGGGTATGATGAGAACCTCATCATGAGCCATAACTAGCTCATTTTGACCTAATACAAAGGATAAAAGCTCCTACATAACTCAAGGAAAGGCTTAACTTAGAGAATTCTGAGTTTAAGGAGAAAATGAGTCATAAGGGGTAAAAATGCAATTTTACCAGCATAATCTGCATACAGGGTAATTCAGGGTCCAAACATAGGTCAAACAAACCAAATAAGAAGGAAAGTGGGATGATCTGACAAGGGCTACAGCAATTCCAAGGAACTAAATGATAATCTGTAACCTTAAAACAAACCCACTTCAATTCACGAGGTTCGAGGTAAAGTAAAAATAGAATAAACCCTCTAAAATTCACAGAAAAATAATCTCTAGGGTTTAGAACCTTCAATTTGGCCTTCAGAACCCATTTTGACCTACATTGAGAACCATGCCCAATTAATAACTTAATTTGGGTTTTTGCATAAATTGACCGGTCAAACAAGGTTTAATCTAGAAATAAAATTTACCATCAGATTCCTTAGGCCCTAATTAGTCATGTATAAAAACTTGAGCCTAAGAAGAAACCTTCTTGACTAACTTTACACTTTGGTCCTCATATATTTACTTGTTGGCCCTCAACTTTCGAACCCTCACATTTCTACCCCTAACTCTCCTTCGTTCTTTGCGTTCAGGTCCTCCCTGCAAAACCTGCCAGCACCATGCTCCGGCGACCTTGCGCGGAGCATGGCGCCGCGCAGGGTGAGGGGGAGGATCTGGCAAGTCAATCGGGGGTGCCCTGCGTCGTCAGCCCTCGCAGGGACACCCCCCTGGTCGCTGCAACCCACCATACCGGCTGTGCGAACGCACGGACGGTATGGGTCTCCATCTCCGGCGTCCTCCGGCGAGGGAGACACGTCGTCTCCCTCCGCCTTCCTCTCTGATTCGGCCCCTATAAGTACCCCCGTCGCTCCACCGTTCTTCCGAGCTCGGATCTGACGGAGAAAACCCCCAACTTTCCTCCCTTCCCACTCCGGCAGATGCCCACCAGCTCCAGCGGTTCCTCCTCCTCCTCCTATTCGCTCTGCCGCAATACCAGCATCAGAGACTTCTTCCTAATTCTCCTCCGCGTCGCGCAATACCGGCGCGCGCTGCTTCAGCCCCGTCGTCGCCGCCGTTCTCTCCCTCTGGGTAGCTTCTTCTCCGGCGACAGTCGATACGACTGTCTCCTGCTCCGGCCCCTCCTCGTCCTGCTAAGTAGGTATAACTTCTCACCTTTCTCCCCTCTTCCTTTTCCTCACTTTAAACATTTACTGTCGCCCTCGATTCCGACCAATCACCCTCACCTTCTCCGCCTCCGGCCATCCTCCGGCGAGTCGCTCCCATCACTCCAGCACCCCACACGGCTCGTCGACCTGCACATAATCTCCGCCTCCTCACCCTGATCCATTTCCGCCCTTCCAATTCCCGCCACCCGACCTCTGCAAGTCCACCGAACACACTGTTTGCACCTCAAAACACGCCTATAAGAACGCCTTCTTATGCTATTTTCTAGCATTAACTATGTATATTATAATCCTGTAGTTGCATTTGTAAAAACGCTTGCATGCATGCATTTAATTGAGAGGAGAAGAGAATGGAATAAATGGCTTGCATTTTTACATTTTTCTTCAAGTGTCTCTTTGCAAAAGTCCCCTCTCCATATTTTATTTTCATCTTTCTTTCTTCTTCCCACGGTTTTTCTTCTTCCCGCGGCTGAATTTCGTCCACGCCATGCGCCTCTCCCTGCAGCTGCCACTCTCCGCGCCTCTCCCTGCTGTCCTTCCCGCACCTCTCCCTGCAGCTGCCATTCTCCCCCATTCCCCGCATGCTCCACGCCATGCTCTCCTCCTCTATAAAGCCGCAGCTCTTCCTCGCGACGGAAAAGGGGGGCAGCTGCTGCAAAACGCCACCCTGCAGTCCACCACCTTCCTCTCCACCGTTCTCCCCTCCCATACGCCGGCCCTCCGTCGAGGAGGCACCCGACGAGCAGGAGAACCCACTGTGGTGCTCACCACCACAGTGGGAACACCACCGCCCAGCTCTTCAACGAGCAGGTGGGCGTGGTGTGTTCTTTTCTCTTCGTTTGCATCTCCACGCCATTGCTGCCGCTTCAAGGTCCGAAGCTTGAAGCAGCAGCAGCAGCAGCTAAACCGCGGCAACAGCAGCAGCAGCAGCACCCCCCGCCTCCTCCGCGACCTTCCCCGCAGGCGCGCAAGAAAAGTTATGATGGTCGGCCCAAATAGGTTGTTAATATGATATTTTTATCGTTGAAATGTGTATAGTGGTTAACCTAATTCAGACCTAACCATCTCTTTACAAAATTTTTAACCTGGCCTAATTGATTTTATCTTGTCACTTTTAGGCCCAGGGTCGAACTCAGGGAAGTGGGGTTCAAGTCGAATTTCTACGTTTTCCTTAAAACGCGTCTCTTCCGTTCGTTTATTCTGTTTTTGGTATTTTTCTTATTTAGGTTTTTTTCTGGTAATCCTTGTTCTTGAGGCACACCCTCAAAATTGTGTCCTTGGTTTTTAGCCAAAACAGAGTTTCAAAACACGTCTTGCTACTTGCAAGACGGGGTACCTGCAAATCAAAGATTATCTTTTCACTTTTATACCCTTTTTTTTATCTTACAAAGAAGGAAGCTAACAGATAGAAAGTTAATATAGTAGCTATATATATATATATTTATATGTAGTATATATATAAAGGGGTGGGGGTGGAGGTGACGATGGAGTGTAGCACTATGTCGAGTCAGTCGACGTCTAAAGAGACGCAACCAACACGACTAGGTGCCGCGTGGAGTGTGGATGGAGGATGGATGATGTATGGGACCACGCTTTTTTTTGTACGCGTGTATCAGGGAATATCAGCAACTGGTGCAGATATCCCCGCGATACAGCGTATAATAAATAACATGAAAGTATATGTACATATGTATGTATATAAGTAAATATATCTATATATATATATAAATGTATAGTTATATATGTATAGATATATATATATATAGATATATATGTGTATATATATGTATATAAGTATATATATATATATATTACTATATATATGTATATATATATGTGTATATGTATAAGTATATAGATATGTATATATATATATATGTATATGAGTATGTGTATATATATATATATATATATTATATATGTATATGTATATATATATTATATTATATGTATGTATACATAACTATATAGATATACTATGTATATATAAATATATATATATAGATATATGTATATATATATATATATATATATATATGTATATATGTTACTATGAGTGTGTGTGTGTGTGTCGGTGAATGGGTGTGTGGGTGTTGCTGTAAGTTAAATAAAAGAGAGAGAGAGAGAGAGAGCGGGCGGCAGAGAGGGCCTGGCCGGGCGGGAGAGATCAGCAGAGAGAGAGAGCGGGCGAAGGAGTGATCGCGGACGCGCGAGTTAAGACGTCTGCCGGAGGCGGTAGACGTCTGACTCTACGTCGTCTGAAGGCGGAGGCGGACGTCTGATCGTCGCGGTGCACCGCGCCTTCGCGCAGTGGACGTGAGACGTCTCCTGCAGATCGGGTGCGAGGACGGAGAGTGGGCGATGGCGTGCTCGGAGAGGGCGGCGGGGAGTCTGCAGTCGGTCGCGGAGGGTTGCAGAGGTTGGCAGGGGGCGGCGAGAGGGCCTGGCCGGCCGCTGCAGTGCGCGCAGCGGCCGGTCGCGGGTGGAATGGCAGAGGCGACAGAGCAGAGGCGGAGCGGAGAAGTGCCCTGCAGGCGTGCGCGGAGACGACGGGCAGGCGAAGGCGCGGAGGAGCGAGCGTGGAGGAGGTTCTGCAGTGGTCGCGGAGGGTCGCGGGGGTCGGCGCGAGGCCGTAGCCGGCCGCTGCAGTGCGCGCGGCGGCCGGTCGCGGGTGGAATTGCGGGGTGGACAGAACGGAGACGGAGGCGGGGAACGGGCCTGCAGGCGCGCGCGGAGGGTTGCGCGCCTGCGGGGAAGGTCGCGGAGGAGGCGGGGGGTGCTGCTGCTGCTGCTGTTGCCGCGGTTTAGCTACTGCTGCTGCTGCTTCAAGCTTCGGACCTTGAAGCGGCAGCAATGGCGTGGAGATGCAAACGAAGAGAAAAGAACACACCACGCCCACCTGCTCGTTGAAGAGCTGGGCGGTGGTGTTCCCACTGTGGTGGTGAGCACCACAGTGGGTTCTCCTGCTCGTCGGGTGCCTCCTCGACGGAGGGCCGGCGTATGGGAGGGGAGAACGGTGGAGAGGAAGGTGGTGGACTGCAGGGTGGCGTTTTGCAGCAGCTGCCCCCCTTTTCCGTCGCGAGGAAGAGCTGCGGCTTTATAGAGGAGGAGAGCATGGCGTGGAGCATGCGGGGAATGGGGGAGAATGGCAGCTGCAGGGAGAGGTGCAGGAAGGACAGCAGGGAGAGGCGCGGAGAGTGGCAGCTGCAGGGAGAGGCGCATGGCGTGGACGAAATTCAGCCGCGGGAAGAAGAAAAACCGTGGGAAGAAGAAAGAAAGATGAAAATAAAATATGGAGAGGGGACTTTTGCAAAGAGACACTTGAAGAAAAATGTAAAAATGCAAGCCATTTATTCCATTCTCTTCTCCTCTCAATTAAATGCATGCATGCAAGCGTTTTTACAAATGCAACTACAGGATTATAATATACATAGTTAATGCTAGAAAATAGCATAAGAAGGCATTCTTATAGGCGTGTTTTGAGGTGCAAACATATACCCCCATGCCTATCTTTTGCTAGTCCCTAGCAAAACCGTATTTAGAAATGATCTTAAGCTGAAAATTTTCTTCTGAGGTGATATAGGTGTGTTTATTATCGAATATTGTGAGAACCAATTGTAAAGAAGACTGCCAGTACTTTAAGTCTCACATGACATAGATCATCTCTCAACTAACCAGGACTCTTGATATTTAAACCTTAAGTACGATTTCCAGGACCCAGGAGGTTTTTGCCGTACTCGAGAGCTCAAGAGGTTATGGTTTGTGCATAGTGAAGGATCAAGACTGACCATATGAACATTAAGACTCAATCCCAGGGTTTCACGAATTTTTAAGTACAGGTTGGTCCCAGTTTCAGCTCATGTCTTCGAATTGACCCTTAAGATGATGACGGAAAACTCAACTCCCATTTTCTGATTTTTTTTTTTTTTTTTTTTTTTTTGTGACTCACCGAAAAACAAAGTATACAGACATTTATGAGATATACTGACTCTTTTAAAACATCCCTTTTCTGATTTTTTTTTTTTTTTTCGAAACACGTGTCAGTATATCTCTTACAACACATTTTGAAGCACACTTTTTTTTTTTTTTTCTTTTTGGTGGGAGAGTTTCTTTTTGGTGGAAAGAGCCACTCCTAAACACAAGACTAAAGCTTGGGATAAAAAGTCTACCTGCACGCACAGGTAAGGACTCCACCTTTCCTAATGAACACTAGGGTTGGATCTTATGTTCACCTGATCTTTCCTGATATGTGTAGTGTGAACCAAGTTTACTTAAGCTCTCAAGAAAAAGCAAACCAACGAATCCTGTACTGGTGTCTCAGGTACAACAAACGTTCTTAGTTAGGAGAGATTTTGATCTATTTCGTCAATGCTTTAAGTGAATTAAGCCGATCCTGAGCGAATCAAGCTTCTGTGGCCTGGAAATTCTTCAAAACAGAGGTTGAATATCCATAAACACTTATTGTATTTTTTGTTTCAGCTTTTAGATCATTACTAAACACCATTTATTACTAATATATATATATATTTTTTTTTTTTTTCTTTTCTTTTTTCTTTTTCTTGCATATTTATAAATAGGTGGTAATTGTCTGATACCATAAAATACCCGGATCCTATGGATGCCTATCCACCCCCCCATGCCAAACAATGCTATGTCCTCATATGCATGCAGGGAAAGGCAGAGAACGGACGACAGATCGGGTAACAGGAGCTGAGGTTCAGGGTATAAATCAGGGTGGAAGGGTGGGTGGATGGTGGGTGGTGAAGAGAAAAGCGAAGTAATCGCGATAGAGGCGTGAAAAGTAATGGTGGATGGTGAGAGATTTGGCGTTTTCTGGGACGAGAGTGTCCCAGGCGGATCAGAAAACAGATCAGGAAGAGGAAGTTGGCCCTTAGATTGGCCAAGAAGGGGGGCTTTTTGGATAGATGAATCCAAAAGGGAATAGCCCCGGTGAGTAAGATGTGGGCTCAAGGTCCCAGTGTGGATTTGTAAATCCGCCTGATTTAGCGGGAAAGAAAGGGCAATCCGGTCTTCCATAATGTGGAACGGCGGTGAGCAGCCCGGCGATGAGTCAGACCACGAGGTATGGGAAGCGGAGAAAACCTCGTCAGAAGTCTGGTCAGGAGAAGGTACAGGAATAGGGAGGGATTGGAGAACGTCACAGTTTGTGTTGGTCAGGCAGTTGTCAGGTAATTCGCAGCAGTCTGAATCGGCTCCAATTAGTTCGATACACGTACTGACAGTCACGTCCTCGTCAGACGTGTCATCCTTGATGTGATCACTATCAGCATAAGAGTGCGGTGCTGCAGCGGGATTAACCTGAAATCCCGAAGGAATACTCGAAGCTTGCAGAATTTGATGAACCTGTTCCTGAGAAGGTTGTACCTGTGGTTGCGGACCACAGGGTACAAAGTTTGCGGGTTTGGAACAGGTTGGGTGGGAAAAGTGCCCTGAGATCGAGTCGCCATGCTTAGTTGACTGATCTCAGCATTCTGCTGCGCCAAATGCTGAAGAGAGGTCATGTTCTCTTTATGGCGCTTTGACATTTCCGTCATCATTCGCATCAATTTATCAAGAGGTTTTGATGCGTGTTTGGTTTTCTGCACACAAGGGCCTGATGGCAGATTTGCCATAGGATTAGACTGGGCCCTTGGGATGACGGGTGCGGACGATCGCATTGGTCCACCAGCGGGGTTTCGACGCTGCGGGTTGTTGGACCATGCAAAATTGGGATGATTGTGCCACCCTGGGTTATACGTGGCAGAAAGCGGGTTATTCCCCAGGGTGCAGGCATCTTCTATGCCAGAAGACGTGTCCGCATATGTGTTCGAGTACACGGAGGCTTGGTCCTCCATGTTGAAATACTGGCTCGCAGAAGCCAGTTCCACATGACTTACCGAGTCGCTTGGCGCGACACTCGATAAGGAAGGTCTTGCAGGGTTTCTCGGGATAAGCCTGGTGTTGAAAGAATTAGAATTGCGACGAAGTGGTGAGGCGGGGGTGTGTGCCATGTTTGTGGAGGAGGAGGATGATTCGGCTCTTTTTCTAGATTTATCAGTCAATACAAGCAATTCAGGGTTTTGTGACCTCCTCCCAAACATGCACTACCGCAGGAAGAATTGGGGAGATGAGAAGGGAAAAGGGATGAGAGAAATGACGCCGCAAAGGTACACTTGATTACAAATCAATACAGTCAAGTTCCTAACCTCTACAGTGTGCCCTTAGACCTAAAGATCTAAGTTACCTACTATCACGAACTACGGAACCGAATGCGAGCACCACGGAACCACCGGGCCAGATTGAAAGGCCGTTTGCCCTAGTCTTAGACACCCGATAGCACGCAGGAACTCTCACCAGCACGTAGCCACTACACGTAGGTAGTTAGACCTCCAATCCTTAAAAAGGGTCAAGTTACTAACAATTTTAATTAGAGGCTTAGGGTCAAGTGCTTTTGGAATGTGAAGGGCGTTGTTTACGGGTAATGCCCAAGTGATTGATTTTAAGAGTGTGTAAGAACAAGCATGCAACGGGGAAATCTCCCCGAATTGAAGTTTTTATTGGCGAATGGTTTTTAGAGTTCAGCCTTAAGTAGTATGAATTTTAGGGTTTTGCTGAATTACCAATTCAACCAATCTCCGGGTTTTTGCAAAAATACAGGTTTTCCTTCTAAAACCCAAGAAACCCTTCTTCAATTATCAGTTAGTTAATGCATGCTAAAATGCAATGGGCTACCCTAAATGGAGATTTCTATGTGTGGATGCGCGAATCAATTTTATACCAATGTGAAAGGGAGTCAAAGCACTTCAATTCAAGTGCTCCCAATCACCAGAAAGATATCCACACACAAGGCTTCAACCAACAGATAAAGAAACTAAAACTGTTGGGGTTGAAGTATTCAGGATCGAATCACAGGCAAGTTTGAAAAGTCGTGGTGGGGTTGGAATCAACTCAATTCCAAATCTCCCCACCAAAAATGTGATCCTGAATTAAAGATAATTGAGGCAAAAGAGGGATACAAGCAATCTTTTTCTTTGCCTCAAAGAATACTTCCCATGGCGAAAAATCTAAGAATCAAGATTCTAGAATTTTCGCTATGCGAAGTAAGGTGGGAAATCCCGGGGCAGTGGGAGTGAAGACAACCAATCAATCAAGTGAATTTTAATCCACTTGCCCTCAAGAAATCCCAAGAAGTTTTTCTAGTTTTTAGTTTTAAATTTTTTTTTTTTTTTTTTATTGTTGTGGTGGCAAGTTAACCTAATTTGATGAGAAAAGAAAACCTACTTGTTCGGCAACGTGTGCGAAGCTCCAATGCGATGTCGGCGTCTTCACGCTCTCGTTCCCGCCTTGGATCTGCTCACGTCCTCGACTTCGTCAGCCTTCTTCTCCTTCCACCAGGTTCACCTGCACACCAAAAACAACAATACCCGTGAAGAGAGAAGAGACAAATTTAAAGGAATTGGATAGAAACTTACTCGAAAGTGCACCTCCCTGGCAACGGCGCCAGAAAAGTTATGATGGTCGGCCCAAATAGGTTGTTAATATGATATTTTTATCGTTGAAATGTGTATAGTGGTTAACCTAATTCAGACCTAACCATCTCTTTACAAAATTTTTAACCTGGCCTAATTGATTTTATCTTGTCACTTTTAGGCCCAGGGTCGAACTCAGGGAAGTGGGGTTCAAGTCGAATTTCTACGTTTTCCTTAAAACGCGTCTCTTCCGTTCGTTTATTCTGTTTTTGGTATTTTTCTTATTTAGGTTTTTTTCTGGTAATCCTTGTTCTTGAGGCACACCCTCAAAATTGTGTCCTTGGTTTTTAGCCAAAACAGAGTTTCAAAACACGTCTTGCTACTTGCAAGACGGGGTACCTGCAAATCAAAGATTATCTTTTCACTTTTATACCTTTTTTTTATCTTACAAAGAAGGAAGCTAACAGATAGAAAGTAAATATAGTAGCTATATATATATATTTATATGTAGTATATATATAAAGGGGTGGGGGTGGAGGTGACGATGGAGTGTAGCACTATGTCGAGTCAGTCGACGTCTAAAGAGACGCAACCAACACGACTAGGTGCCGCATGGAGTGTGGATGGAGGATGGATGATGTATGGGACCACGCTTTTTTTTGTACGCGTGTATCAGGGAATATCAGCAACTGGTGCAGATATCCCCGCGATACAGCGTATAATAAATAACATGAAAGTATATGTACATATGTATGTATATAAGTAAATATATCTATATATATATATAAATGTATAGTTATATATGTATAGATATATATATATATAGATATATATGTGTATATATATGTATATAAGTATATATATATATTACTATATATATGTATATATATATGTGTATATGTATAAGTATATAGATATGTATATATATATATGTATATGAGTATGTGTATATATATATATATATATATTATATTATATGTATGTATACATAACTATATAGATATACTATGTATATATAAATATATATATATATAGATATATGTATATATATATATATATATATATATATATATATATGTATATATGTTACTATGAGTGTGTGTGTGTGTGTGTCGGTGAATGGGTGTGTGGGTGTTGCTGTAAGTTAAATAAAAGAGAGAGAGAGAGAGAGCGGGCGGCAGAGAGGGCCTGGCCGGGCGGGAGAGATCAGCAGAGAGAGAGAGCGGGCGAAGGACTGATCGCGGACGCGCGAGTTAAGACGTCTGCCGGAGGCGGCAGACGTCTGACTCTACGTCGTCTGAAGGCGGAGGCGGACGTCTGATCGTCGCGGTGCACCGCGCCTTCGCGCAGTGGACGTGAGACGTCTCCTGCAGACCGGGTGCGAGGACGGAGAGCGGGCGATGGCGTGCTCGGAGAGGGCGGCGGGGAGTCTGCAGTCGGTCGCAGAGGGTTGCAGAGGTTGGCAGGGGGCGGCGAGAGGGCCTGGCCGGCCGCTGCAGTGCGCGCAGCGGCCGGTCGCGGGTGGAATGGCAGAGGCGACAGAGCAGAGGCGGAGCGGAGAAGTGCCCTGCAGGCGTGCGCGGAGACGACGGGCAGGCGAAGGCGCGGAGGAGCGAGCGTGGAGGAGGTTCTGCAGTGGTCGCGGAGGGTCGCGGGGGTCGGCGCGAGGCCGTAGCCGGCCGCTGCAGTGCGCGCGGCGGCCGGTCGCGGGTGGAATTGCGGGGTGGACAGAACGGAGACGGAGGCGGGGAACGGGCCTGCAGGCGCGCGCGGAGGGTTGCGCGCCTGCGGGGAAGGTCGCGGAGGAGGCGGGGGGTGCTGCTGCTGCTGCTGTTGCCGCGGTTTAGCTGCTGCTGCTGCTGCTTCAAGCTTCGGACCTTGAAGCGGCAGCAATGGCGTGGAGATGCAAACGAAGAGAAAAGAACACACCACGCCCACCTGCTCGTTGAAGAGCTGGGCGGTGGTGTTCCCACTGTGGTGGTGAGCACCACAGTGGGTTCTCCTGCTCGTCGGGTGCCTCCTCGACGGAGGGCCGGCGTATGGGAGGGGAGAACGGTGGAGAGGAAGTTGGTGGACTGCAGGGTGGCGTTTTGCAGCAGCTGCCCCCCTTTTCCGTCGCGAGGAAGAGCTGCGGCTTTATAGAGGAGGAGAGCATGGCGTGGAGCATGCGGGGAATGGGGGAGAATGGCAGCTGCAGGGAGAGGTGCGGGAAGGACAGCAGGGAGAGGCGCGGAGAGTGGCAGCTGCAGGGAGAGGCGCATGGCGTGGACGAAATTCAGCCGCGGGAAGAAGAAAAACCGTGGGAAGAAGAAAGAAAGATGAAAATAAAATATGGAGAGGGGACTTTTGCAAAGAGACACTTGAAGAAAAATGTAAAAATGAAAGCCATTTATTCCATTCTCTTCTCCTCTCAATTAAATGCATGCATGCAAGCGTTTTTACAAATGCAACTACAGGATTATAATATACATAGTTAATGCTAGAAAATAGCATAAGAAGGCGTTCTTATAGGCGTGTTTTGAGGTGCAAACACACACCCACTTTCCGACCCACAGTCCGACCTAGGGCAGCCCTTGCACGCCGCCCCACGCCTCGCCACCACCCGCACGAGCTTCGCCGCACTCTGGCGAAGCTCCCGGCACCTTCTGATTAGGCCGAGAGGCCGTTTTGCTGTGAACAGGTCACCCGTCCTCCGCCGCCATTGCCGTGCAGAAGGAGCTGCTTCCGCCTGCAGCTGCAGGCGCGCCACACCCAGATTCGACTCCCAGGCTGTGCGAGGCATTTCGGCAAAGCATTAGGCTGCAGCTGAGGCGAAGCCCTCGCGCGAAGGCCTCACGTAAAGCCGCGATTACCAGCTGCCTCCTCCGCGCAGGCGTCAAATTGGGGTGGGACATTTAGTCCCACCTCGGATGGCTCTGAAGGAGCGCAGCGGTATAAAGTGAAAAAGTGTTGGAGGCTTATCGCCTCAGCACACGGGGTGAGGTCCCCTTCACCCGCCCGGTTACCCGGTCTCGTCCGCGCTCATGCCTCGCGGACCTGGCCCGACCCGACTTAGCCCGACCTGCACTCCTCGCCCACCACGCACGCCGGTGGGCCTGGACCCGGGCTCGACCCGTACCCGACTACCCGGCAGCTCTGGGAGAGCTTTCCGAAGAGCGGCTTCTGTGAGAGAGAGACGCGGGGGAGGGTAGTGTTAGGTTTTGCCCCTCTGATCAAGCTGTGTAAGTGTGCAGGCACAGGCGAAGAAAAACCGTGGAAGAAGAAGGCTGAAGGAAGGTGGAGCGCCGAGCGGCACTGTAGCAGCGGCGGTTTAAGTCGTCTGATTGGAAAATCAGACGACGTCCTGAAGGCAAAGAAGGAGAAGGAAGGCGAGGAAGAGGAGAACACAGAGAGGCCAAGTGAAGACTCTGCAGAAGAAGAAGAGCACGAGAAGAAGATCTGAAGAAAGGAAAAGAAGAAAGAAAGAAGAAGAAGAACAGGACCGCAAGGGAGAAGAAAAAGGAAGAGACGAGCAGAAACAGCTGAAAGAAGAAGAAGAACATCACCACTGCAGATAAAGAAGAAGAATAAAGGAAGAAAGCAGAAGATCTGAGAAGGAAGAGAAGGAGAGGATAAGCAAAGAGAAAAGAAGAGAAGAAGAAAGAAGCCAACAAATTCTCTCTCTCTCTCTTTATTTTTGTAAAAGAAACTTTGTACCCCTAGAATACAACTTGCTCCCTGAGTTCGACCTCGGGAACTCTTTTATTTCCGAGTAACAAATTGTATTAAACTGGTAATCACTTCTCTATACTATACTACGACGAAATAATAGAACTATAGAGGAAGGTCGCAGCCATGTACTGTAGCAGTTTTTACTTTTTTTACTGTTGTACTCTTTTATTGTTAGTTACTTAGCATAGTGAATGTGGTTTACTTTCCTGCTTTTTGGTTGGTTCTCGTTGAACGACTGGGTCTTGGGATCAGTCGAGTCGGGCCGATCTCGTGTCCTGTAGGGGTTCGGGAATCGGGTTGTAACAAGATGGTATCAGAGCAAGGTCATCCTGAGAAATGAATCAACCACCTTGAGAATAACCAATTCACGTGCATGTAACTAGAGTAACCACCACAACATATCTTTTGACATCTGTTCTGTGGTCCTTTTTGCCAAATGTTTGTTAGAGTTGACGTCTTTTTGGTTCTGCTTTTCGTGTCTTCATGCAGGAGATGCCTCGATGTGGAGTCCTTGAGGCGTGCCGCGGACATGGCCGTGGATGAGGTCGGAGGGGCGGACATGCTAAGCCCGACGTTTCAGTGGACCAGCCACTTCTTTCGGGCATTTAGGCTAAGGACCTCACCCAGCTGATACGGGAGATAGTACGAGAGGAGCTCCACCCGCCTCCACGGGTGCCTCTTCCTGGGGACGTGGAGGGGGAGTCCTCTATGGGACCACGAGATCGACGCAACGCTAGATGTGCGAGAGGGGGTGGTCCTCCACCGCCCCCACCGCACTCTGACACTTCCGAGCATGAGCCCTCCCTGCCTGGAGGCGTGCCCGTTTCCCCAGTACAGCGACACTATGAGCTTTTCAGATAGTTCCGGAAGCTGAAGCCCTCCTCATTTAAGGGGGATGAGGACCCAACTAAGGCAGAGGATTGGTTAGAGCAAATCGAGAAGGTGTTTGACACCCTTCGCCCTCCTGCAGAGTGTCGTGTGGCCTTCGCCATGTACCGGCTGGAGAGCATGGCACACAGGTGGTGGAGGGCGGTCAGAGGTCAGGAGAGTGCAGACCCGACGTGGGACCAGTTTGTGACCCTCTTCTGCGAGCAATACTTTCCGTAGACGTGGCAGGATCAGAGGAGGCGGGAGTTCCACACTCTCCACCAGGGGACGATGACAGTTAGCTCATATTGTACGCATTTCCTGGAGCTGTCCCGTTTCACTACGACAGCTGTGGCTACTAAGGAGGAGTGCCTGTGGAGGTTCACTGAGGGGTTTCGGCTGGCCATTCAGGGGTATGTCAAACCCTTGAAGCTGCCCACGTTCTCGACAATGGTGGAGGCAGCTATGACGTTTGAGGAGACTAACCCGGCCGCACGTGACACTGACAGCTGATGGAAGAGGCCCTACCAGCCAGAGTACTCACAAGGCCGACAAGAGAGGAGGCACGCGGTGCCTGCGGGAGAGCCGTCTCTCTTTGCGGGGCTGTCAGTGGTCTTTGGGGGCCCCCGACAGGGGACAGCTGCCAGCCGTTAGCAAGGACCTACCGAGGGCAGGAGTCGAGTTCCCCTCTGCTACAAGTGTAGCCAGCCGGGCCACATCAGGAGGGACTACCCATCTAGGGCTGGAGAGCAGTAGATGCTCCCCGCACCGAGCACTGGAGGCCGAGCAGGTAGCCGTGGTTCCCAGGCGCGTGGGGGAGGTCAGCAGTCGTGGGGAGGGTATCGGCCAGCGGCTACCCGTTCAACGCAGAGTGTAGCTACTTCTTCCACACCGAGAGTTGAGGGGCGTATCAACGCCCTGACATACAAAGATGCCAGAGCATCAGGTTCAGTGGTGGCAGGTATGGTTACAATTTCCAGCATATTAGTTTACGTACTTTTTGATTCTGGTGCCACGCACTCGTTTGTTGCTGCAAGTTTTGCTGTCAGTTTGGGACAGGACTGTGTGTTGTTAGAGGATCCTTTTGTGATCATTGGTCGGGGTGGTCAACTGTTTGTAGCTGAGGAGGTCTACACAGACTGTGAGGTCAGTGTTGGGGGACACAGCCTCCCCGCTAACCTGATTGTGATACCAATGGAGGACTTTGGCGTGATTCTAGGGATGGATTGGTTGTCCGCTTACCATGCTTTGGTGGACTATTTTGAGAGGAAGATCGTCTTCTCCATACCAGAGATACCTTCTTTTGAGTTTCATGGATAGCTGGTGGATGGAGGCTTCAAGTGCATTTCTACACTTCGGGTGGCGAGACTTTTGGGCCAGGGGTGTGAGGGCTTCTTGACTTGTGTAGTGGAAAAGCCCAGCCCTGTGGCAGACTTTCAGAGCATCTCGGTGGTCAAAGAGTACCCCGACATGTTCTAGAGGAGCTGCCAGAACTACTGCCGGAGCGTGAGATCGAGTTTGAGATCACACTGGTACCGGGGACCAGCCCCATTTCTACAGCACCTTACAGGATGGCACCACTTAAGCTGCGAGAGCTCAAGTCCCAATTGCAGGACCTATTGGAGAAGGGTTTTGTGAGGCCCAGTGCGTCTCCATGAGGAGCCCCGGTGTTATTTGTGAAGAAGAAGGACGGTACCCTACGCCTTTTTGTGGACTACAGACAGTTGAATAGGGTCACCATCAAGAACAGGTATCCGCTGCCGAGGATCAATGATTTGTTTGACCAGTTGCGAGGTGCTACAGTGTTCTCCAAGATAGATTTGAGATCTGGCTACCACCAGTTGAGGATCAGGGAGACCAACGTCTCCAAGACAGCTTTCCGCACCCGGTACGGACACTACGAGTTTTTGGTCATACCGTTTGGGCTGCTCCTGTTGCCTTCATGGATTTGATGAACCGGGTGTTCAGATCGTATCTGGACCAGTTTGTGGTGGTATTTATTGATGATGTGCTCATTTACTCACGGGATCAGGCGCCGCATGGACAGCACTTGCGGATGGTTTTGGACACGTTGAGACGACGTAGGCTATATGCCAAATACAGCAAGTGCGAGTTTTGGTTGAGGCAGGTGACCTTCTTGGGTCATGTGATTTCAGGGGATGATTTGGCTATGGACCCAGCCAAGGTAGAGACAGTGCTCAGGTGGGAGAGACCATGTACAGTGACAAAGATCCGCAATTTCTTGGGACTAGCAGGTTACTACCGGTGGTTTATCAGGGGTTTCTCGCAGATTGCGCATCCTATGACTCAGTTGACCCGGAAGGACATGCCCTTTTCTTGACAGACGCTTGTGAGGCGTGTTTTCAGGAGTTGAAGGAGAGGCTGACTTCGGCTCCTGTACTTCCCATCTCGGACAGCAGTGGCGGTTTTGTTGTCTACACAGACGATTCGTTGCAGGGGTTAGGGGGTGTGCTCATGCAGCGGGGTCATGTTGTCGCTTACACTTCGCAGCAACTGAAGCCCCATGAGCATAGCTACCCTACCCATGACTTAGAGCTGGCAGTTGTTGCCTTTGCGCTGAAGACATGGAGGCATTACCTGTACGATGTGACTTTTGAGATATTCACGGATCACAAGAGCCTCAGGTAGCTGTTTGATCAGAAGGAGCTTAACATGAGACAGAGACGTTGGTTAGAGCTCCTGAAGGACTATGACTGCAGCATCTCCTACCATCCGGGGAAGGCCAACGTGGTAGCTGACGCCTTGAGCCGGAAGGCGCCCGCCCACTTGGTCAGTTTACAGGCTCAGAGTGGAGGCTTATGGAGGAGTTGGGCAGTTGGCGACCCCTAGAGTTACAGGGGCACTGTGGGGCAGTGATAGTGACACGACAGATGAGACCAGAGTTGATAGACCACATCATCACAGGACAGATGGCAGACACGTACCTAGAGTCGTTGCGTGATAGAGTACTATTAGGGGACCCAGGAGACTTCTATTTTTCAGACGAGGTACTACGCATGAGGGGACGTTTGTGTGTTCCCAGAGACGAGGAGTTGCTGAGAGAGCTCCTGATTAAGGCACACGGGTCCAGGTTCACCATACATCCCGGGAACACGAAGATGTATCATGATATGAGACATGACTTTTGGTGGAGGGGGATGAAGCAGGATGTAGGGGAGTTCATGCAGTAGTGTTTGGTGTGCCAGCAGGTGAAGGTCGAGCATCAGAGGCCTGCAGGGCCGTTGCAGCCACTTCCTGTGCCAGAGTGGAAGTGGGAGAGCATCACCATGGACTTGGTGGTGGGCTTGCCCGTTACCCAGCAAGGACAAGACGTAGTCTGGGTGATTATAGATAGATTGACGAAGACGGCATTTTTCTTTCTGATCCGAGTCACTTTGGGACCAGCGCAATTGGCAGAGAGGTGTATTTGTGACGTGGTACGTCTACACGGAGTTCTGCGTGAGATTGTATCTGACCAGGATACCCGTTTTACGTCCCAATTTTGGACTGAGTTTCAGCAGGCTTTGGGGACACGATTGAGGTTTAGTACAGCGTACCACCCCCAGACGGACGAACAGTCAGAGTGCACGATACAGACACTCGAGGACCTTTTACGTGCTTATGTACTGGACTGGAGGGGCTTTTGGGAGGAGCACCTGCCCCTGGCAGAGTTTGCATATAATAACAGTTATCACTTGAGCATCGGCATGGCACCCTACGAGGCTCTGTACGGACGGAGGTGTACTGCACCCTTGAGTTGGGTTGAGGTGGGGACTAAGTGGGAGGTTGGCCCTAGGCTGATCCGGCAGAGTCAAGAGGTGATTGAGTAGATTCATAGATGACTTCGCACTGTCAAGAGCAGACAGAAGAGTTATGCCGATCGGAAGCACAGAGAGGTGCAGTTCGAGGTTGGGGATCACATCTTTCTTTGTGTTTCACCCATGAAGGGCCTGCAGCATTTTGGGGTGAAAGGGAAGCTTGCGCCAAGGTTTATGCGGCCATTTGAGGTCCTGGAGCAGGTAGGACCCGTTGCTTACAGGCTTGCCCTTCCTCCCCAGCTTTCCAGTGTGCACGACATTAACGTGAGCTTGTGCATGTGTGTTAAGAAGTGTCGTTATAGTCGCACTTGCAACGTCAAAGAAACGAAGGTGAGTCCGAGTGTCGGTCTCAGGGAGGCGTGAAAATTGGATTTTGCTTATCACCTGTTGTCACGGAAAGCGCGGAGTTTTGCTTGCAAAAGGTGTGGTTTGAAACGTGAGAGAGAGATAGAGAGAGAGAGAGGGAGAGATTAGGGTTAGAGTTGTTTCTTGCTTGATCATGCAACTTAAACAAGAATTAAAATAAACAACTGAACAGAAAGTACTTCATTAATCATGCAGCTTTAGTTCATAGCTTACAACATTAAATACATGCTCAAACAAAAGTAAAGGAAAGCTTACAAGAAAGGAAGAGAGAGAGCGGGGGGGAGAGCGGCGAGGCAGCCACGGCGGTGGAGGAGGCTCCGTCGGTGGCTCATCGTCTCCGACGATTACAAGAGGGCCTAAAGCTAGCTAAGAGAGGGGTAGAGTAATTGCAAGGGAAGTGAATGCCTTGAATGAGTGGTTGGAGGGGGTTTAAATAGGGTTAAGAGCTTTCTAAAAGAAGAAGGGGCTTTAGCGACGTCCGGGACGTCGCTAAAACCATTCCAAAAGCGTCGGTGAAGCCCTCCAGCCCGCCGATCAACCGTCCGCGCCGTACTTCTTCGCACTCGATCCACAGCCACTGCGTGAGAGCCGTCCGATCGAAGATCGGATGGCTAAGATCTTCCCTTGGATGTGCTCGGATCGTGCCTCGGGCGCGCGTGTGCGCGGGCGTCGTCGCCCGGCGTGCGCGCGCGCGTGGGCGCTCGCGATCTGAGGGCACGCCGCATGGCGCGATCTCAGCCGAACCCGCGTCACGTGTGTGTGGGCGTGAGCGCTAACCGTTGTGCCACACCCGCGCTTTGTCGCGACGACTGCGGCCAGGCACTCGGTTCTCAGCCATCCGATCGAAGATCAACGGCCGAGATTTGATCTCAGCTGAAGGGAGAGTGGCGTGCGGTGGAGCGGGGGTGACATGGCGCAACGAGGATCGTTGATCACCAAATCAACGGTCAGAACTTCTTAGGCCCATTGTAGGAGCTCCGAATGTCGGATTTGGCCGATCTTGAGTCCGTTGGACTCCGTTCGTCATTCTGAATCCATCCGTGTTGTCTGATTGCTCATCTGAGGCCTGCTTTGACAACTGCTTACATAAATGACCATTAATACAGTTTTATAAGCAATATTAGTACATAATGCATGCAATGCTCCCATTCTACTTATGTTGTGCCTTTTATTCTTAAGATGGGCCCTATTTAACAGAATTATCACCCTCTTGTGTAGTGTTATCATACCCCCATGCTTACTCCTTGCTAATCCCTAGCAAGGTTTATTCTAGCCTTTATTTTTTTCAGAATTTAAGAAGTAATTTCTTAGACACTTCGTCACTTGTCAATAGGAGGAAATATACCAAGATCTTAATCTACAAAGACTAAGCAACGCCCGGGTGTCTGCCAAAATACGAATCGCCTGAATCCTTACTTTAATGTATATAACTATACATATGTATATGTATATATATATATATATATTTTAGAATTTTTTCAGGATTCAGTGTGGGTTGGTAACTTTGTACGGCTACCCAACCCACCCAAAACTCGGTCAAAACCCTAAGTGCTAAGCATCTTTGTGTGAAGATTGTGATAGACTCACTTAACGGTAATTCAGACAGACTTTGGGTTTCTACGCCCCTAGGTGACCGGAAGAGGAAATATATTCACCTGAAGGTGTATTTGTTCGATTGGTAGCTTTCTCCCTACGTTTGTTTTAATTGGGGTCAACACAAGGATTTTTCCTGTGTATATCTCCCTGGCTTGTACTACTTCCCCGCTTCTTCCTTAAGTGTTTTGGTTCTTTTTGTGTTGTTATTGAGCTTGGCTCTGGACAACCGACCAATGGGCTGTTACCCATGATCACTTGCCAGCCATACTCGTGCGGTGAAGTGTGGTTTATTTTCTTTTCTTCTCCTTTTCTTTTTCGTAGGTGGCTTCCCTGATCTCAAATGTACCTAAAGGCAATGAAGAAGAAATGGTCCCGTAGCTGGGTTCTGGACAACCTGCCAATGGGCTGTTACCCACGACAACTTGCTAGCCATACCACCCTAGAAAGTTCATTAGCTACCCAATTTCTGTCAAAATCTCCGAGAAGTGAGTCTGTGCAAAAATGTGTGCAGATTCTTAGACTCAAAGTTTTTCTGAGTTAAAGGGTGAGTTGATAAGTCGTATACTTATCACCTTATTTAGTAGGTGGATTAGAATAGCTTAAGGTTGTAAGGATTCAAAGCTAAATCCATATTTTAACGAATACCAGGGCTGATTAAGCCTGAAGGCCTGAAAAGTCTAAGTGTTTAAGTTCTTTTTTGTATTATTTCCCACTATTGACAAGTTTCTAATGCCTAAGTTTTCTTCCTAAATTCATTTTTTTAAAAATTATTTTATTTTATTCAGACTGATTAAATGAGCTCAGGATTATGCAATTTATCACCCCCCCATGCTTAAGTTGGACAATGTCCTCATTGGCAAGTACATGGATGCATAAGGGTTCAACAAGATAGTACCTAAGTGACGTAAAATACCTGATCAGTCTGAATCCTCTGGGTTGCCTCCCAGGAAGCACTGAGTTTCACGCCTCCAGCTGGGTAGTGCTCCGTGTCATCCCTCAACAAGGGTGACACTCCTTTGGGGGAACCTGGGTCAGGAAGTGCTTCAATCTTTGACCATTAACTGTAAAAGTGTGCCCAGTGTTAGGATCAGCGATTTCAACCGCCCCATTAGAGTAGGGCTTAACCACCCGAAATGGTCCTGTCCATTTGGACCTGAGTTTCCCCGGGAGACGTTTTAGGCGAGCGTCAAACAGCCAGACTTGTTGGTTAGGCTCAAAGGTTTTTCTATGAATGAGTCAGTCGTTGACGGCTTTCATTTTCTCCTTATACAGCCGACTATTGTCAAAGGCGTCCCAACGAATTTCTTCGAGCTCAGATAATTAGAGCATCCTCTGCGCACCAGCTAACTGGGAATCCATGTTACATTGCTTGACAGCCCAGTAAGCCCGGTGTTCCAATTCGACAGGAAGATGGCAGGCTTTGCCAAAGACCAGGGGATAAGGCGACATGCCTATCGGGGTCTTGGAAGCGGTCCTGTATGCCTACAGGGAATCTTCAAGTCGTGTGGACCAGTCTTTCCTGTCAGGTCTCACAGTCTTCTGTAAAATGTTCTTGATTTGTCTATTTGAGACCTCGGACTGCCCATTTGTTTGCGCATGATATGGGGTAGCAATGCGGTGGTTCACCCCGTATTTTCTATGTAGGACACGGAATTGGGAATGGATAAAATGGCTTCCACCATCACTGATCATGGCCTTGGGTATTCCAAATTGGGAAAAGATGTTCTGCTTAACAAAGTCCATGACAGTCTTGTGATCGCATCGGCGGGTGGCGACGGCTTCAATCCATTTGGAAACATAGTCTACCGAGACCAAGATGTACTCGAAGCCGTTGGATGGTGGAAAGGGGCCCATAAAATCGATACCCCAAACGTCGAAGATTTCGACAATCAAAATGGGCTGGAGGGCCATCATATCTTTCTTGGTCATGGTCCCCAGCATTTGGCAACATGAGCAAGTCTTGGCAAAGTTGAGTGCATCCTTAAATAGGGACGGCCAGTAAAATCCAGACTGCAAAACCTTTGCAGCCGTTTTCTTTCCAGAGAAGTGGCCACCACAAGCCTGGTCATGAAAAAAGGAGAGCACACTCTAAACTTCATCTTCGGGGATACACCTCCTGATGATCTGGTCAGCACAGAGGCGAAACAGCATGGGATCATCCCAGAAATAGTGCTTGGCCTTAGCCAAGAACCTGTCCCATTGCTGTCTGGACCAACTGTGCAGGGTTTGTCCTACATCCAGGTAGTTGACGTAGTCAGCATACCATGGCATTCTCTTGTCTTGCACAGCCAGGATGTGTTCATCAGGGAAGGTGTCAGATAGAGGTAGGGAGGGTCCAATGTGGTCTAGATGGAGTCTAGACAAGTGGTCAGTCACCACATTCTTTGATTCGGCCTTGTCTCAGATTTCCAGGTCAAATTCCTGCAAAAGCAGGATCCATCTGATGAGCCTGGGCTTTGCGTCCTTCTTGGCCAACAGGTGCCGGATGGCTGAATGGTCAGTGTAAATCGTCACGTGGGATCTCAGCAAGTACGATCGAAACTTTTCAAGTCCAAAGATTACAGCGAGCAGCTCTTTCTCTGTGACCGTATAATTTCGTTAGGCCTCGTCCAACGTTTTGCTCGCATAGTAGATCACCACGGGCTTCTTATCTTGCCTTTGTCCCAGGACAGCGCCTATGGTAAAATCTAATGCATCACACATAATCTCAAAGTCCCGGGACCAGTCTGGGGGTTGAAGTACAGGTGTGGTGGAGGATAAGTCCCGGAGGGTGTGATAAGCCCGGATGCAATCAGAAGACATGTGGAATATGGCGTCGTTGGCTAGAAGGTCGGTCAAGGGTTTGGAAAGTTTGGAAAAGTCTTTAATGAACCTTCGGTAGAAGCCAACATGTCCCAAAAATGAGCGAATCTGTCTGATCGAGCTAGGTGGAGGAAGTTTGGAAATCAAATCAACCTTAGCCCGATCTACCTCGATGCCCCTATGCGATATGATGTGACCGAGGAAAATTCCTTGTTGAACCATAAAATGACTCTTTTCCCAACTTAACACCAGATTAACCTCGATACATCGTTTCATGATTTTCTCCAGGTTGCTCAGACAATGGTCGAATGAATTCCCGAATACAGAGAAATCATCCATAAAGACCTCTAGGTATTCACCCGCCATTTCTGAAAAAATGGCTAGCATGCAACGCTGGAAGGTCATAGGTGCGTTGCATAACCCGAACGGCATTCGACGGAATGCAAACATGCCATATGGACAAGTGAATGTGGTCTTTTCTTGATCCTCCGGAGCAATCACGACTTGGTTATATCCTGAATATCCATCCAGGAAGCAAAAATACTTCTACCCTGCCAATCTTTCAAGGATTTGGTCAATGAATGGCAAGGGGAAATGATCCTTCTTAGTGGCTTCATTGAGCTTCCTATAATCAATACATACCCTCCATGCGGTGGTGGTGCGGGTGGGGATGGATTCGCCATGATCATTGGTGACAATGGTGAGCCCAGCTTTCTTTGGAACCACTTGAGTGGGGCTCACCCAGGGGCTATCGAAGATAGGATAGATGATGTCGGCATCAAGCCATTTGATAATTTCTTTCTTAACGACCTCCCGCATGTTTGGGTTTAAATGTCTTTGCATCTGGCGGGAGGGTCGTGCCCCATCTTCCAGATAAATCTTATGGGTGCAATAGGTGAGGCTAATTCCTCTTAAGTCAGAGATGGTCCAACCAATGGCGGCCCGATGTTCTGAAAGGGTCGCAGTCAATCTGAGTTCCTGATCCTTGGTTAGATGAGAATTAATAATCACTGGGAAGGTCTAGTCAGGTCCCAAGAAGACATACTTGAGATTCTCGGGCAATGGCTTAAGTTCAGGTGCGAGTGGAACCATAGTCGATGGGAAGGGAAAGGGCGGGAGTTGATCAACATCGATCTCCTCAAATGGTGTTGTGTGATGGTACTTAGCCTTACAGAGGTCCACGAGTAGTGACAGGTCAGAACAGTCATTACGAGTTTGGTGGTCTGATACAGAATTGAGGGTGAGGCATTCCTCGATCAGTGTTTCCACGGGATCATGTTCCTCAACGCAATCGCAATCAAAAGACTTTGTCACCCGGAAGATATTCAATTGCATTTTCCTGTCCCCGAAGGCGATTTCCATACATCCCGTGTCACAATCAATGTTTTCCTTAGCCGTAGCTAAGAAAGGTCTGCCTAAGATTATGGGTGCGTTCTGTAATTTTTCAGGGACTTCCATGTCGAGCACCAAAAAGTCGACCGGGAAATAGAAGTCCTTGACCCGTACAATCACATCCTCGACAACCCCCTTTGGGGTTTTCACTGATCTATCAGCCAATTGGATGGTGACAGGGGTTGGTGTCAACTCTCCGAAACCAAATTGGTGGTACAGGGTTGTTGGAATCAGATTGATAGAAGCACCTAAGTCCAGGAGCGCTCTACCAAATGTCATGTCCCCGATATTGTAGGAAATTAGGGGCGCTCCTGGGTCAGTTCGCTTGAGTGGAAGGTTGCTTGATATTACGGAACTTGCTTGTTCAGAGAGCACAACCTTCCTAGGTGCTTGAGGTCTCAGCTTACACTTAGGTGTACAGGCATCCTTTAAAAACTTGGCGTAAGCAGGGATGTGTTTAACGGCTTCAAGGAGCGGAATATTAATCTGTACTTGCTTAAAGATTTCCAACAGCTCCTCAATTTCCACAACATTCTTCTTTTTCTTGATTGTTTCCAAGGCCTCAGGGTAGGGTGTCTGAATGTGGATTGGTTCTATTTCTGGGTCCTTGGTTGGTGCCTCTTCTGAGTCAGGTATTTCAGCAGGTGAAGTCTCGGGGAGAGTCGGCCATTTGGGATCCTGGGATTTGGTGTCGCTTCTCAAGGTCACCGCATTCACAGAGGCATTGGGGCCATGGGTTGATCCATGAGAAGACGAGGATGAAGAAGCACCAAACCTAAGGGGTGTTTGCGGGGCTGGCTGGACCATGTGAGCCTGCCCGGGGTTGCCTTGGAACCCTTGCGAATTGGGGCCTCTATTAATTATGTTTCGTGGGTTCGGTTGTGGCTGGGAAGGTAGGGATCCTTGTTGCTTACAGTCCAAGAGTTGGCTTAACTTCCCCTTTACCAAGGCCATTTCCTCCCGATGTTTCTGGTTCATGTCAGCCATCATCTTTATTAGGGTGTCCATTTGATTTTGTGGGGGAGGGGTCGCCCTATTCTGATTATATTGGGGTCTAACTGGTGGTCCTTGCTGATAGGGGGCAAGTGTGGCTGCTGGTTTGGCCTGGGCTGGTTTTGAAATTGCGATGGTTTCTGGTTTGTTCAACCAAAGTTGGGGTGGTTACGCCAACCAGTGTTGTAAGTGTTGGAGAAAGGGTCAGGTTTCACATAACCTTGGGACAGCTTGCACATCTTCAAGGATAGCCGATGTCGATGGAGAGGGAAGAGAGTAATCAAGGGTTGAGGGAGCAAAGGTCCCTCCCTGGAATGTGGTCAGGGGTTGTTCCAGGTTCAGTTGGGTTAAGGGCTGGACCAGGTCAACATTATGTTCTCCCTTTGCTAGAGAGAAAGTCTGTAAGGGGTTCCTGGTCTGGTTCAGTAGCTCATCAATCTTTTTGTCCACCAATTCCACTCGATCCAGTTTCTTGGCAATGATGTCCATGTCAACCATTCCAGAATTTACTTGTACCTCATAAATCCCACAATGGGGTTGATTGGACCTGTTAAACTGGGTCATGGAGGCATTGTTGAGCGAATTCTCTCTCATAGACTCAAAGAGCTCAAACGTGCTCTCCTTGTCCTTATTCAGGAAGTTCCCCCCGCATGAGGCATCGACGAAGTTCTATAGGTTGCTGTCCAGACCATGATAGAAAATTTGGGCCAATTTTCACCTTGGTACTTCGTGGTGTGGGCATTTCCTCAAGATTTCATTAAATCTTTCCCACGCCTCATGAAATTGTTCCCCACCTTGGAGTGTAAAGGTAGTGATAGCTCTTCTGAGGGCATTGGTCTTTCCTATGGGGAAGAATTTCTTTAAAAATGCATGCCTCAGTTCTTCCCAGGTGGTGATGGGTCTACCTATGGTTCTAAGCCAATGAGAAGCCTTGTCTCTTAATGAGAAGGGAAACATCTTGATTAGAACAACGTCAAGGCTAATGTTCCTAGGTTTCACAGTTCGCGCTATGCGGTCGAGATCCTCTAGATGCTGGAAGGGGTCCTCATTTGAGCTTCCATGAAAGTGGTTCTGGATCAGACTTAAGACATTCAGTTTTAGCTCAAAATCATCTCCCCCTTCGGGGATCCTAAGGTGCGGCTTGAATCTAATAGCAGAGGGATTATAGAAATCGCGGAGGGGCCTCGGCTGATCCTGAAATGGAGGTATATCAAGTGGTGGTTGCCCTTGTATGTCTTGGAAAGGAGGTGGTGGTTGTTCTTGTGGGTTCTGTAACCGTTGTATGGCTTGCATGATGGTGTGGATTTGTTGTTGCTGAAGCCGGTGGTTTGCATTAATTTGGGCTTGGATGATGGCCATTGCGTCTGGTGGGGGTTGATCCTCAGCCTCATCTACCCTAGGTTCCGCCATGTTCCTAACAGAATCACGTCGCCTAGATTCCTACCCCAAAACACACAACTCGGGATGCAGTGAGCGTCTCCCGTGCATACACTAGAGAAGAGCAGGAGGGGATGCGGAGGGCAACAGATGCGAGAAATGTGTTTCAATCAAGCACACAAGCCTAGTCCTTATGGTGTATTCCTTAGGAGACCTAGAAATCTCACAAAGGGTGATTAAGTCTGTAAGCACTACACTTCCCTTCCCAAGGCTAATCTGGGCAGGTTGATTACGAGGGGATTGCAGGGAAGGTTCTTCCTTTGGCTTGCGCCTCCGGTTCCATAGACCCCACAACCACAATCGTTTGACACTACCCCGTAGCCTAGTCACCATATTCTACCAAGGAAATGAAAGCCAAGTGCCTAGCGAACAAAACCTCACCTTTCGAGACTTAACTCAATCCTGCCTAGGGCACGTCTACTCAGTTTTAAAGGGCTAGGATAGTGCTTGTGCTAGGGTTATGTGATGAGGCGTTGATTGGGGTGGTGCCTCTTAATTTTCCACTTTCAAGGTGTGTGCTTCTATCAAAACATGGTTTTCAAGCAAGGATTTTTAAGATGTGGTGTCTTTTAGTGTTTCATCCTTACTTTAGTGTTTTTTAGGGTTGACGTGTTTTAATGTTTTCAGACAAGTTTCAGTGGGCACGTCAAGTTCTGCACACAATTTGGTGAAAGTAGATTTTCTTTTATTCTGTAGAGGCTCTAAAACCCTAACGTACTCATCCTAATGATCATATAGCTTCTATTAGATGAGTCGATTTTAGGGTTGAGTGGTGCGGCCCAGGTCAACTCACGGTGGCTTCGCAAACACCACTCAAGAAAAAAAAAAGAAAGAAAAGAACACTCCAAGAATTTATTCAGAAAGTTATAGTGTACATTTTTGTGGGGTGATGTGTTAAGCATGTGAGTCAAGCAATCATACACCACGCCAATTTTTTTTCAATTTTTACAATTTTTTTAGTTTTTTCACGCAAGCAAACAATCATGAGAGAAGAATTACTCACTATCGGTCCTTGTTGCGCCTACTCCCTTGCTACCGTCGTGGGATGCGTCACTTCGCCGTCCCAGTGCCGAATTCCTACAACCATCAAGTAAAAAGGAAACAAGGCATTAGACGATGTGAGAATGGATGTGGAATGGAGGTGACAAAACAAATCCGTTGCCTCCCCAGCAACGGCGCCAAAAACTGACGTGCGCATGTGCGTGTGTGTTAAGAAGTGTCGTTATAGTCGCACTTGCAACGCCGATTTTAAAGTAAAGAAACGGAGGTGAGTCCGAGTGTCAGTCTTAAAGAGGCATGAAAACTGGATTTCGCTTATCACTTGTCACGGAAAGTGCGGAGTTTTGCTTGCGAAAGGTGCGGTTTGAAATGCGAGAGAGAGATAGAGAGAAAGAGAGGGAGAGATTAGGGTTAGAGTCGTTTCTTGCCTGATCATGCAACTTAAACAAGAATTAAAATAAACAACTGAACAGAAAGTATTTCATTAATCATGCAGCTTTAGTTCATAGCTTACAACATTAAATATATGCTCAAACAAAAGTAAAGGAAAGCTTAAAAGAAAGGAAGAGAGAGAGAGGGGGGAGAGCAGCGAGGCAGCCACGACGATGAAGGAGGCTCCGTCGGTGGCTCATCGTCTCCGACAATTACAAGAGGGACTAAAGCTTGCTAAGAGAGGGGTAGAGTAGTTGCAAGGGAAGTGAATGCCTTGAATGAGTGGTTGGAGGGGGTTTAAATAGGGTTAAGGGCTTTCCAAAAGAAGAAGGGGCTTTAGCGACGTCCGGGACGTCGCTAAAACCATTCCAAAAGCGTCGGTGAAGCCCACCAGCCCGCCAGTCAATCGCCCGCGCCATTCTTCTTCGCGCTCGATCCGCGACCGCTACATGAGAGCCGTCCGATCTTTGAGATCTTCCCTTGGATGCGCTCGGATTGCACCTCGGGCGCGCGTGTGCGCGGGCGTCGTCGCCCGGCGTGCGCATGCACGTGGGCACTCGCGATCTGAGGGTGCACCACGTGGCGCGATCTTGGCCGCCCGCTGCTGATCGGGCGGCCCAATTTCGCCGCGCGCTTCCTTCGTCTTCAATTTTACGCACCGCGCAGTTCGAACCAGCGTCGCGTGCAAGCGGGCGTGCGCGCTAACCGTTGCGCCACGCCCACACTTTGTCGCGGTGACTGCGGGCGGGCGCGCAATTCTCGGCCGTCCAATCGAAGATCGACAGCTGAGATTTGATCTCAACTGAAGGGAGAGTAGCATGCGGTGGAGCGGGGGTGACGTGGCGCAACGAGGGTCGTTGATCACCAGATCAACGATCAGAACTTCTTGGGCCCATTGTAGGAGCTCCGGATGTCAGATTTGGCCGATCTTGAGTCCGTTGGACTCCGTTCGTCGTTCTGAATCCATCCATAAGATCTGATTGCTCATCTAAGGCCTGCTTTGACAAGTGCTTACACAAATGGCCATTAATATAGTTTTATAAGCAATCTTGGTACATGATGCATGCAATGCTCCCATTCTACTTATGTTGTGCCTTTTATTCTTAAGATGGGCCCTATTTAATAGAATTATCACCCCCTTGTGTAGTGTTATCAGACGTGTTCCATGTGTCCAACCTCAGGAAGTACGTCGCCAATCCCAGACACGTTCTGAGCCACGAGAGTGTCGAGGTGGGTGACGACCTGACCTACCCCGAGCGACCAGTGCAGATACTAGATAGAGCCATCCGGAGTTTGAGACGGAAGTAGGTACCCCTGGTGAAGGTCTTGTGGAGGAGCCAGAGGTACGAGGAGGCTACCTGGGAGCCTGAGGCAGCGATGAGAGAGCAGTACCCGAAGCTTTTTGAGGGTACGTCTTTTCGGACCGGTTTCGGTCCACTTTAAGTTTGTTATGCATATTTTATTTTTTTTCCGCACCCTAGCTAGCTCAAGTTTCAGGGATGAAACTTCCTTTAAGTTTGTTATGATGTAAAGACCTGCTCTATCCTGAGCCTTTTAAGACGTCTGAACTGTCGGTCAGACGTCTGGACAGCTTCCTAGACGTCTAGAAATTGAAATTTTTGGTGCACGCCTTCGCGTCTGCGCACGGGCAGTGTGCAGATAGTACAATCGTTTTCCTTCCCTTCTTCTCTCTCTCCCATCCTCCAGCGAATCCTAACCCACCAACCCTATAAACCCCCTTCCCCCTCTCTCGTTCTCCCCACTCCAGCCACCTTCCTCTCTTCCTCTCCACCCCAGCGAGAGAGCTAGCGCGAGCGAGCACGAGAGCGACGACGAGGAGGAGCGGCGTGAGAAGAGGAGTTGAGCTCACGAGCTAGTGTGGGAGCTCACCGGAGGGCGCACCACCAGAGAGGCGAGTGCGGGAGGAGTGTGTCAGGGGAGTCATCCCCGACATTGCTGCAATCGGAGCTGCAGGCGAGGAGGCGAGTCGCGGCCGCACGCGGCAAGAGCAAGTGGGAGTAGGTTCTGGTTCTGGGTTTTCCCCATAATTAGACGTCTAGAGTGACGTCCAAACAACGGAGCAGACGTCTGGAGGCGATTCCAGATATCTGAAGAGAGGTCTTCATAAAGGTACGTTCCCTTTACGGATACGGCCATGTAGTCTGCTCCGCAGCTATGCTTCGCGTGGCTATTTTGAGAAGATTTGCTGGTGGCATGCACAATTTGCTTTGAGAAGGCACGGGGCACGCCCTCCCATGCATTTCAGACATCTGGGCGGCTTACCAGACGGTTGGAAGCACTTCCGGACATCCGAAGAGGAAGTCGGACGTCTAGAGCTGGGTCCAGATGGTCCAGAAGAGTTCCTAGACATCTGAGATTGATGCAGAGCTTGAGGTGCATTTATAGACACTTTTAAGACATCTGGAAGTTGTTCCAGACATCTGATTTGAGTTAGTAACCCTATTTTTGACCCGTTTAGGGTCCGTTTAAGGTCCATTTTAAACAAATAAGATACCGATGTTTTCCTTGTGAGTTCCTCTACTTGTTAGAAGGTTTTCTATACTATTCTGATGTTTCTTTATGATAATTCCTTGTTATAGGACTTCATTCCATTGTGGGTTTGGGGCTTGCTGAGGCATGTGAGCCTGCCGTTCGAGCCTCCACTACTCCTGAGTTGTCTAGTAGAGTGGCTTCCCCTAAATTTAATTATAAACCTGAATGCAAGTGCGGAATGAATGAGTAGAACCTAGGATGTGGCATGAATCCTAGGACGAGAAATAATTGAAATGTCTGTATGTGTGTTTTGCAGTCGTAAATGAGTAGATAGAAAACAACTGCCTATTAATGAACAAGAGCTGCCTGTGAAATATGAATTAACTGTACTAGTGAAACAGTTGCATGTAACCTTACTTGTTGTATACGTTAAATACTAGAATACAAGCTACATGTGTATAACCTGAGAATGGAAACGTGAATAATAGAAATACGAGCTGCATATATATAACCTGAGAATGGAAATGTGAATGATGAAACCCGGTACGGAATGGCATGAGAAATATGAGCATGAAGGCTACGGGGAAATTAGGAGTAGAGCACCTAGAAATAAATGAATGGATCTGGAAGTGTGACGGGAAGTGTGCTAGCCCTTGAGTACGTGGTACCAAGGGGAGCGCATGTTCCCTCTTAGTGTAAAGGGGAGCTTGCCGCCTTTCAAGTTGAGACCCGAGGTGGGTTTGGCCACTTTGCACTGACTTCGTGGCCCTCACGTACACTGTACCAGGGAGAGCTACTAGTGTAGAGAGAGAGAAAGCCACCCTATGGGGCTCGGGGTTCAGCTAGCCACCCTACACCAACTTGTTAGGCCCACTGGGCAAACCAGGGTAGTCAGGAGAGGGTGTGCGGACTGTGGAGGGGCGAGACCCCTGTTTGGTTCTTCAGGGCTAGACCTCTATTACTAAGAGGGCTAGGCCCTATACTGTTCCGTGCTATACTTGGGCGCACCCGTTAACGGAAACAACTGACCGCGTTCCAGTGCGGGATAGCTACTCGTGCGCTTATCGCGCGTGTCGTAGTCACCGTTACGTCTGTCCGTGACCTTGGGGTGGTTGACTGGGTGTAGGACCACCACGGGGGACTCTCCCAACCAGGAGAGCACCACGTGCGACTTCTACTCTTCGGAAAAGACTGCAATCAAGATCGTTCCCACGAGGAACATTCGACATCAAGAAAGAGATCTGATAAATAAACCATGTGGTGAAAAAGAATAATTTGTTAAATAAAGTAATTGGAATAAACAGCTACCTGTTCACTGTTACTGCTTTAGATAGTTGGTTGCCACTCTACTCAGTGTTTGCTGACTTTTTGTACTCATAACCCTTTTCAGGTCTAGGTGTTGAGCAGCCCGAGTCTACGGCTGCAGAGGGTGCTGGGCCTAGTAGAGCCCAGTAGCAGTAGCTTCTTTTGTTGTACTTCTTTGTAGTAGTGAGTTCAGACTCCTGTACTCTACGTTCTGTACCTTTACTTTTCTGCACCTTTATGTTCCTATACCTTGTTATTGTTCTATTGTTGTGGTAGTGATATGTACTGTAGTAGTTTTTACTTTATTTACTGTTGTACTCTTTTACTGTTAGTTGCTTAGCATAGTGAATGTGGTTTATTTTCCTGCTTTTTGGTTGTTTTTCATTGGACGACTGGGTCTTGGGATCAGTCGAGTCGAGTCGGTCTCGTGTCCTGTAGGGATTCGGGAACTGGGTCATAACACTCACCTAAGGGCATACCACCTTGGTTATACTCCAAATCCGCTTGTAGATGTCAACATGGTGGGAACTACTTGTTAGCATTGAATATCTTTCTCCAAAGTGTTACATATTGCTTTGATCATCATTTTATATAGCATATTGGTTGCAATCTTCAAATGAATGCTATTCATAAATTAGTTCATGACAAAATACTTATCCTTCTTCCACTTTTTGAATATGTTATCTTTGGTGTCAGGAGCCTCATCTGTTAGAGCATGTAATTGCTTATGTCCTTCAACAAATATACAGAATGCTCTTGACTAGAAGACATAATTCTAGGACCTTATCAATTTGATTATTGTCCTTTGAACTAGAGAAGTAGAGATCTTTGTCTCTGAAGGAAAAATCAATGCATTTCCTCCAACCGTAGGGAACAAGTAAGGCAAACATCACCTAATCAATCATTAACCATGCAGCAGGTGCACACAGTTATGCATAGCAGGCTTGCGTAACGCACGCAAATGAGCATGATGTGCCTAGAACATGTTGAGACAAATAGGAGTCACACACATGGAGGTGTGTGGACAAGAAAGAAGGCAATTGATGATATTCTAATTAGGACAAATCAATCAATCAAGATTCAATCAGATCTGTGTGATGTGATTGGGGCCTGTAAGCCTCATATTAAGCCAACACGGGGTAGCCTTAACCTAGATCAGGGCTGCTGTAGGACAAATCAGACTTCCCTTGGTGATGCTAGAATGATCAGCACCTTCCACCAATGATGTTGGTGGCGCAGGGATCCACCAATAAGCAGTAGGAGGCTTGGCAACATTGGAGAACCACCGCTAGGCTCTAGCAGCACCCCCATCCTCCAAGATTATCATCGAGAGTTCTAGCAATGCTGGGCGGTGCTAGGCTTGACGATGATGGCGCTAGGGTTCATCGAAGATCCTCTAGAGCAAGGATTAAGAGAGCGGAGAACTCGTTATTTGATGCTTTTTGGTATGATAATGAAATATTGGTTTAAGATTGTCACTTTAATATCATATTGATAAAAATAAAATATCTTATTTTTAAAATAAAATCCTAACTTCTCTTATTTACATCGAAGGGAATGGAAATATTACGTAAAGAATTGTTAAAAAAAATAAAAAATAAAAAGGCAAGCATCAGAAACAAAGATACTAAGAACTCTAACATTATCATTGGTGTGCTTTACAATTTATGTAGGGATCGATGCCCCTTTTTCGGAAAACGCCCCTCACCGGTGAGAATGGTAAGAACCACAATTAATTCAGTAGATATATGTCTAGTCCACAGAATAAAGAAACTGTTATGTCTAGTCCACTGAGTAAAAAAACTATGCGAAGTGAATCGGGGAGAGGTTTTCCAGCGGACTGCATCAGAACAAAATGCAATAAGATGGACCCACTTCTCGGCAATGTGATTCCTTGGCAGTGGCAGACGGTCTTCGTTTTCTCATTCGATCTTTGATGTTTTTCTTCAGTAGTGGTCCATCACAAGCGTGCAACAAAGCTATTTGTCTTGTTTAAGGTGATGCTTGGCAAGTAAATAAGGAGTGAAACAAAATATTGAAATTGATAAATTAATTTATTTAGGTGTTTTAACTTATGAAAATTATTTTACTGAGATGATGGAATAATTTTAATTCAACTTAAATCTTACTTAATCTAATGTGAATGATAAACAGAATAAGTGATTAATTAAATATTTAACCTTCTTGACAACCAAATAATTCCTAAACAGAAAAAATAAGAGATCTTTAAATAAATAAATAAAAGGCGAGCTACTGATGTCCCTCGAAACTCAGAATACTAACCGAAACAACCCATGGTTAAGATATATGTCGTAGTGTAAATGTATGTTAACACGACCTATGATAGTTAATTATAAAATAAATTGTAATAGTGATGTTTAGTTATAAATGAACTATACTCATGATATTTTAATTTTTAATTAAATTACACTTGTAAACTTTTAGTTATATATATTAGATTGTATCTTTATTTTTTAATTGTGAATCAAATATTATTGATGATATTTAAAAATTATATTATAATATATAATTTTTAATCAAATATCAGCAACGAAATTTAATTTTAAATTAAATATTATTAAGAATATTGAAATATGATCGATGTAATATAACATGGTGATACATGCCTCTCGAAGAGTGTGTAACATTACATCTGACCTTTTAGGTCTCTTCCCCGCCGCAGTCCATATGTCTATTATAGGGTTTTTCTTTTTTGTTTAAAGTATTCTTATATCGCATCCTTAACTTATGTAATGAATTTGTATTGTGATGGAAGATTGATAATATTTTATCTGTTTGATTGCGAACTCATGGCAAACTTTACAAAACTTCTTTATCTTCTATATATAAGTCATGTGTTTTATGTGTAGAACGATTCATATATTAAAATGAATATTACAGCCCGTCGTAATAAATGGATACTCACTAGATGTACATGCAGAGGTACCGATTTGGATTTGTATAACTAATAGCTAAAAGAACGAATATGGATGGTGGATTTGCATGTAAAGCTGGCTTCAGAGATAGCCAAACATGATCGAATTGTGACACATTTGACATGGCCACCCATCTTCCTTTCCACAATGCCGAAAATTTGGGTAATTAATACACATAGGTTGTGTGGGCAGAACACAAGTAGGATTCTTGCAAGTCGAGCAAGGTTTGATCCAAGCACACTTAATTAGGCAGAACTACGGGTCATTTCTAAGCCCAATTAATTTGTAGATAGGGTCACGCTAGGCTATTTAATATTGAAAAAAATAGATTATAACTGAGTAGATTTTAAATTTGGTAGCCACCAATGTTTAAAAAATTGGACCATATTGACTAGGTGAATCATTTGGGTCAAAAATCAGTGATAAGCTAGCCAGACCAATCAATTTTGAAGCCCATATATTAAATTGCCATGAATCGATGCAAGTCTTGTTCAACCAATTGAGTTGACAAATCATACGATCAACCACCCCATAAGAAAAAAAATAAAAGAAACAAAATCAATGGAAACAACCCTCAACCGTAACTCTTGATTAATAACCACCACGCCCCCACCCATCCCTCTTCCACCACCAAACCTACTCTCCTATGTAAACCCTAGGAGGTTGGTGTCGCCTCCTCCACTCGATCCTGCTTTTGTCAAAGTCCCTCGTCAAACGCCGTCATGACATCCCTCCTCAAGATAAGTAGCTTCCTTGAGTTCCCTCTTTTCCCCTCTCTCCCCTCTCTTTTTTCCTCCTCCGTTCTAACTCAATTGTCTGCTGCCTGGCCCACCATCGACTCCCTTCCATCCCAACCTTGACCATACCACCAACACCCCACCTACTTCGCCACCCCTCCTCCTTGCTCCTCTCTGTTGGTGTAAGGTTACCACGATCGTTGATTTTGATAATAACAAAATATTTGTGATTTAACATTTACATTTTAGTTTATAAGTTTCAGGATACATGCAAATGAATACAAGTATGAAAGAGTTTAAGCTTGCGTCTATGGTGGATTGGAGGAGCATGATGGATGAGAAGAAACTTCGCTTGGAGCGAGAGCTTGAAGAAGGAAGGAGATAAAGAATAAGATAGAAATATTCTTTCTTGTATTTTGTATTTATTTATTTTGTACTTTGCTCTTTTATTCTTGAGATTCTTGTAAAGAGCCCAAAATATCCTACCTTAGTATTAGGAAACCTTACACCTTACTAGGACACTTAGACAAACTCTTAGATAAATCAGAAAACCAAAAGAAGCTTCAGACATCTCGATCAGACGTCTAATCTGGACCTCAAACGTCTGATCTTGATCTTTAAGACGTCTGACATTTTGTCCATACGTCAAAACACTTAGGCTAGACTTAGTACGTTCTATTCATTAGTTTCAGTCCACCAGGCCATAGTTCAGACGCCTTACAAGACGTCTGAAGACCTTGCCAGACATCAAACTAGAGGACTGTTGGCTTGTCGAGCATAATCTTAGAGCATTAACTCTTAATCAGACTGACATTCACTTTCAGGCATTCGTAGAGCATACTAAACATCTGATAAATAGACGTTATACTAAGATCTGACCCAAATCACCTTTTGTCAGATCTAATAGCTGTTTAAGTCTTAGGAAATCAATTCCGGTAGAAAATTGTATTTTCAGATGTCCAAAGCCTTTGCCAAACATCCAACCTATCGTTTGAGCAATTAGATCCTAGAACCCTATTTAGGTATGGTAAAAATAGGAAGGAAGTCGTCTAGAATTAGACGTCTGATTTCTGTCCTAGACGACTTAAAAAGCATTATTAAGAGTCCGTCTTGATCTAACTCAATTCAGATCATCAACCCTTTTAGATCAGACGACCGACTTTTAGATCAGTCGAAGACCCAGATGTCTGACCTTAAGTCTAGACGTCTGATAACCCTATCAGAATCATAAATGAACTTGCTTTTGGCCTGATTTGCTGTAGATTTATTTCCAACAGCTAAGGCTTCCAAAGCCTTCCTAAGGGTTTCTAAGCCATCTATAAATAGAGAAGGACCCTTCCTTTGACATAAACACTTTGACATACTACTTCCACATTATATTGTGTCCAAGTGAAGGAGAAATCTTTAAGAAGAAAGTGTTGTTGCTTTCCAAGTGATCTAGCACCCATCCGAGAGCACTGTTAGCTGCCGACTTCACGTCGCACCAGTTCTATTTAAGGGAAGTCCTTTTTCCTATAGAAGCTTGTTTGATTTACATTTACTTTGTGGCTTTGTAGGATATATTGTAATTGTCGTTGTTTGGGTGTTCGCTTTACGAATTTCTATCTCCCTTGGAGACAAAATACTCCTCGTGAAAAGGAAGGGTTGAGACTACACTACCCTCGTACATAATAGTGTCGATTTGAGGTACGCTACCCTCATACATAGTAGCGTGATTGTAAATAGTTAAGTCATCCTCATTTAAGTGACTTGGTTAGTGGATTTGATCGACTAGGTCGATCAGGAAATCCTAAGTCGAGAGGCTTAAGTGATAATTTTTACTCGAATTTGGGTTTCCACCTTAAAATCCCAGTGTGCTTGTGAGATTGGCTTTTGTGTGATTGTCATATTATTTCCGCATTACTTTCGTTTATCACACTCGATCTCACCTTCCTCCGTAGGGAATTACAATTGGTATCAGAGCAGGTTTCCCATCATCGGCGTCACACACCGGCGTGCAATCATAGAGGGGAGCATCTTCGCCACGAGACATTCAGAGGGGCAGTCTACCATCCGACTGCCCTACTTTGATGGGAGCAATTATACATATTAGAAATTGCGTATGAAGATGTGACTTCAAGCTATCGACTTCGCATTGTGGGGATGATGCGAAATCCCATACGAAGTCTTGACGAGATCAGAGGGAGGTTACTCGCAGTAGCAAACCCGCGAGCTTTCCCTTAATGCGAAAGCAACGAACACGTTGTATTAAGCGTTAAGCTTGGAGGAGTTCAACTGGATATCTCAATGTGCCACCGCATACGAGTTATGGCACACTCTAGAGGTAACCCATGAAGGTACCTTCAAGATAAAATCTTCTAAAATTAACATTCTTTCTCAAGAGTTTGAATCATTTTATATAAAACCTAATGAATCTTTAAGTGAGATAAACACTAAGTTCACTCTTATAGTAAACAACCTTAAAGCTTTAGGAAAGACCTTTATCAAGGGGAAGCTTCAAGGAAAGCTTTTTCGTTCCCTTGGACCAGAGTGGGAACAGAAGGTCACCGCCATTGAAGAGTCTAATGAAGTTGAGGAGCTCAACATAGAGGATCTCTTAAGTAATCTTATGCCCTATGAGACGAAGATGAAGCAGAAGAAGGACACAACGGAACCAAAGCCAAGAAAGAGTTTGGCCTTCAAAGCCGTATCGGATAGCAAGGTAAGTTCCGACGATGAAGACCTTAGGATTTTATTTAAAAAAAGTTCTAAGTTTTGCATGGATTCAAAGGAGAAGAAGAAGGAGAAGAGAAGGAGAAGGAAAGTCCAACTCGTTGCTATCATTGCAACAAGAAGGGGCATATTAGACCTGAATGCCTTCTTCTAAAGAAAGAAAAGAATAAGAAGGAGAAAAAATATAAGAAAAGGGCATTCCAAGCCACTTGGGATGACTTGACCTCGGACGAGGAAGAAAAGGAGGATCCCGAAACAAAAACGAAGTTGCTTGCATGAGTTTTGTGGCTATTGTGAGTGATAGCGAGGATGAAGATGACAACAAGGATGTTTCAAAGGAGATTATGATATGAAAGAATGGACCTACAAGTTGGAGAATGGTCAACTCAAATTGGGGGGACCAAAAAGTAGACTAAAGAGGAAGACAAGAAGATCGACAAGACGACTGGTGGGTATTCAAACCACCTCGGGTCAAACGTTCAATTGGAGACTGGCACCAATGCTCGAACCTCCAAGTTTCGGATGGGAACCCCAACATTTCTGGCATCCATCTCAAGGGCCATTTTATTGGTCATGGTAAATTTCTTTTACCCTCTCTTTTATGTTAATTTCAGTAGGTAGCATTTAGATAAGGGGAGATAAAATTTACATGCTATATGTCCATCATTAAGGGAGAGATAGATAAACTTTTCCTATATGTTTGGACTCTTTTGATAAGGGGGAGTTTTTAAAAATGATTATAGCTATATTTTCATTAGGAAGATGGAGTTGATAGATTAAATAAATAGCTATCTTGTTATGACAAAAAGAGGAGTTTACCCAAAATTAGAAGAGCATGTATTAAGGGGGGCTATAGAATAAATGATTAGAATTAATAAACCTTTTTGATAATGCCAAAAAGGGGAAGATTTTTTTTGGATTATTAATTGTAGTTTTGTCATCATCAAAAAGGGAGAGATTGTTGGTGCAAGAGCACCACGATCGTTGATTTTGATGATAACAAAACACTTATGATTTAACATTTGCATTTGAGTTTATAAGTTTCAGGATAAATGCAAATGGATACAAGTATGAAGGAGTTTAAGCTGACATCCATGATGGATTAGCGGAGCTTGATGGAGGAGAAGTAGCTTGGCTTGGAGCGAGAGCTTGAAGAATGAAGGAGATGAAGAATATGATATAAATATTCTTTCTTATATTTTGTATTATTTGTTTTGTACTTTACTCTTTTATTCTTTAGATTCTTATAAAGAGCCCAAAGTACCCTACCTTAGTCCTAGGAAACATTACACCTTACTAGGACACTTAGACAAACTCTTAGATAAATCAGAAAACCAAAATAGGCTTCAAACTGCTCGATCAGACATCCAATCTGGACCTCAAACGTCTGATCTTGATCTTTAAGATATCTAACCTTTTGTCTAGACGTCCAAATACTTAAGTTGGACTTAGTACGTTTTGTCCATTAGTTTCATTCGACCAATCTATAGTCCAAACGTCTTACAAGACGTTTGAAAACCTTACCAGACGTCAAACTAGAGGACCATTGGCTTGTCGTGCATACTCTTATAACATTAACTCTTAATCAGATTGACATTCACTTTCAAACATCCGTACAGCATACTAGGTGTCTGATAAACAGACGTTACACTAAGATCTGACCCAAATCACCTTTTGCCAGACCTAATAGCTATTTAAGCATCGAGAAATCAATTCCAGCATTAGATTGTATTTTCAGACATCTAGAGCCTTTGCAAGACGTCCGACCTATCGTTTGACCAATTAGATCCTAGAACCCTATTCAGGTCTGATGAAAATAGGAAGGAAGCCATTTATAATTAGATGTCTGATTTCTGTCCTAGACGACTTAAAAAACATTCTTAGATTCCGTCTTGATCTAATAGGGTTATCAGACGAGGACCCCAAACGTCTGACCTTAAATCCAAACATCTGATAACCCTGTTAGAATCATAATGACCTTAATTTCAACCTAATTTACCTTGGATTTATTTCCAACGGCTATCTAAGACTTCCAAAGCCTTAATAAGGGTTCCTAAGCCATCTATAAATAGAGGAGGACCCTTCCTTTAACATAGACACCTTGATATACTGCTTCCACATTATATTGTGTTCAAGTGAAGGAGAAATCTTTAAGAAGAAAGTATTGTTGCTCTCCAAGCCATCTAACACCCATTCGAGAGTACCGTTATGCTGCCAACTTCATGTCGCACCATTTCCATCTAAGGGAAGTCCTTTTGCCTATAGAAGCTTGTTTGATTTACACTTACTTTATGACTCTATAGGATATATTGTAATTGTCGTTGTTTGAATATTTGCTTTACGAATTTCCGTCTCCCCTGCGAGACAAAATACTCCTCGTGAAGAGGAAGGGTTGAAGCTACACTACCCTCGTACATAGTAGTGTCGATTTGAATACATATTAACGTCGTTATAAGAGGTTAAGTCACCATCGTTTAAGTGACTTGGTTAGTGGACTTGATCGATTAGGTTAAGCAGAAAATTCTAAGTTGAGAGCTTAGGTGGTGGTTTGTACTCGAGTTTGGATTTCCACCTTAAAATCCCTATGTGCTTGTGAGATTGACTTCTTGTGTGATTGTTATATTATTTCCACATTACTTTAATTTATCACGCTCGATCTCACCCCCCTTCGTAGGAAATTACTCTCCACTAAATCACCATCACCAACCCCTCTGAAACACCAATGCTACCTCCTTCGCCTCCCCTCCTCCTTGCTGCTCCCCCTAAGCCGACTCTCCTTCGTCACCCCTCCGCCAAGCCACTAGCCCCTCTTCCCTTGCTACCCCTTCTAAAGGCTTGAGTACCACCAACACCCACCTCCCCTTTCGCCCCTCCTCAAGCAACACTAACCCACCTCCCCTCATGTCTATTATTGAATGGAAATTGGAATGTCTTGACAAAAGTTGTGTTTGGATTTTGATTGTCATGGAATGAAATTTATATTAATGGCTTCCCAGTAAAATGAAATTTGTTTGAAATGATTTTGCATGAATAAAATTTTTCTTCGATGAGATTTACATTTGAAGTGAATTTGCATAAAATAAAGTTTATCTTAAAATGAACAAGTCTTTTTTTCCCTTATTTATAAGGATGTATAGGCACAAATCGAGATAAAATAATATTTTAACTTTTTATTTAAATACACACATATTCTTTTCCAATGTGATTAAATATTTAGAAATAACATTATCTAATAGTTATATCTAATTTATTTATGAACAAAATCACAATGTAATCTGATTTGACCTAGTTAGATTAATACAAACAAAATTAAAAATTGGTCGATCTATTTTTTCTCATTTTGATGCAAATGATGACATAATCACAAATTTGTACCACAATTGATCCACTAAGAATCAAAATTGAAACTTAACTAGTTCAATAACTAGTACAATTCTTAAAACCTCAGGGAACATGACACCAGATATATTTGCTAACTGAAATTATTAAAGATGTTGGGATTAAGAGTAATTGCATTAGCCAAAAGCAAATTTAGTTTAACTTAAATATAATTGGAAATTGGATACAAAATTATCACACTTATTATTAAAGATATTGTTGATCATACCTTGAATACTTATAACTCGACTACGATCCAACATACAAAATTAAATGACACATGGCGAGCTAGTTAATGGTGCAAGGGTAAAATTAAACAGCTCATATGGTAAGAATTTTTAGATTTGATTAATGACCGGATTGGACATGTACTACATATATATGCATGTTAGGATTCTATTAGGTGTAATATCCCTTTCCATTTATTTTTTTTTCCGAGAGTGTCATCCTTGATCTCTCTTGGGATCTTGGCGTAAGTTGTACTCTATATTTTTCTTCTTATATGGTGAAATCTCTCTCTCTCTCTCCCCTTGTAATTTTTTCCCTCTATATTGAAGGAAGTTTTCAAGTAAATCCTTATGCTTTGTGATTGGTTACTTGTAATTGTTTGCTCGCACATTTTTCCTACAAACATAAATCGACTGAAGCACAAAAGTATCTAAGTGTATGTGAGGTGAGAGTTTTGATCGATGGAGATGGATGAAGTGGGACGGTGAGATTTTTGTGTGAGTGATTGTAGCCTGTAATCTGTATCATCAATTATAGTACCATCGTCTATACATATGTACGGTAAGTACCTATTTATATTACATAAATGGCTCTAAGTGAGCCAAGATCAATCTGGTCAGGTCCAGGATTCCCTACGCCCTGACCCATTAATAAACCTAACTCTCCGCCCCAAGCTTGATCCGGAACAATTGTAGGTTCGGATTTCGACAGGCCTAGTAAATTGGGTAGCAGGACACCACCAAGTCCAATACTCGCCCAAGCTGCACATGAAGCTCTTGTTGATTGGCATTCTCATCTCCTCTAAACTTCTTAGGCCAATTCTTGTAACAATCCTCCTTTGTGATTACTTTTACATCTCACCCTCTCCGTCATTGTTCTCAAAAAACCTCCAATATTTTGTTTTGTTTAACTAAAACCCCTTGCTTAGGATGGGCCTCGTGGCTGTGATTCCATAATATCCCCTTGACCCTTCCTGGCCAGATTGCGTAGATATCCCTATGCTTCCCTGGTGTAGAATGAATGCCATCGCCCACTATGCTATCTTGATTTAGTTTGAAACTATTTCACAACTGCTGTAAACACCATAAAAAATATGACCACATTGGAAACTTAAAAAATTAAATTGGCTAAAAGCAAAAAAAGAAATAGAACTACAACATCAACAAGAAGGCCCAGACCTAACAAGTTTAGTTTTCCTCAATTTCACTCAGCTTCAGGCATTGGGTGGATAAAAGCTGTCCTCCAACTACCAAAAGACCACTTTTCTTAGCACCAACTCCCCAGGTACCTTTTGCAAACCAACTACATCACAACTGGTGAGCACTCCATCCCTTTAAATGGGAGGTTGGGAGTTCGAATTCTACCATTGATAAGTGAAAGGAGAATTTTACTAATTGCATGATGCACTGAGTGTCACTGTCTTTTCCTGCGTGCAGGAATCTCTCCTCTACGTTTGTGTAGTGTCTCCTACCTAGTCAAGACTTGAATCCGATGTAATTGGCATTTGACCATTAAAGAAAAAGAGCTCCCCCCTAGCCTCTCTATAGAATCCTCAAACATATGACCCAATACAACAATCTTAGTGATTTGGATGGATCTACTTGTATTATCTTTTCACCAATCCTTCCCTAACCCCCCACCCCACCGAAAGGAAAATATGAAAAGTTCTGATTAAAAGTCTGCTCAAACATATGGCCCAATACAACAATCTTAGTGATTTGGATGGATCTACTTGTATTATCTTTTCACCAATCCTTCCCTAACCCCCGACCCCGCCGAAAGGAAAATATGAAAAGTTCTGAGTAAAAGTCTGGGATACATTCTTGATTGTAATATAATTCAGCCTATGTTTTCCCAAATCTATCTCAATGCATAATCTAGCATAACCAGGTCTTGTCAATTGGTGTACACTAGGATCAAGACTAATTGATTCCCAGTTGGACCAGCAAAAAACATCAAGCACCCAAATTTGTCAGGTGAATGTCTAGATTTGGGTATCCCACCCAAGTAGTCCTCACGAAACAAGGATGAAACCGCCTAATCAAAACTACTCTAATCCTTGTAATTCATCGTTCTGGTGAAATAAATGCTCTCAAATCGCATCACAGTATATCTTCAATCAGGCACCCCCAAGTACATTCTTCACTCTAGCATGGCCTTCTGTCCAATCCATTTTCTCTATATTACCATCAGGTCTTCCCTTCCCTTGCTAAGCAAAGAATCAAACGCTCAACAAATGGCTTCAGTAGAGCTTCTAAGCTTCAGCTTTGGCAAATTTTCTGACAGGAATATCACCTCCCAAGCACGCCAATAAGTTGGGCTTGCAAACATTCTCCATAGCAGCAGAAAGTGAAATCTTTCTGAACACCCATAAACCCGCCACAGCATCCTCATCAACAACTATTTTAAGGTTAATTTATTTAGAGGGTTAAAAAAGTGATATTAAGAAATGTGAAATTGATGTTAATCTTCAATTATATTTACCTGGAAAATGATGTTAACACCGATTTATGTTTATTTGAATTGATATTAAGTAGGGATGTTAACTCTTGTGATGTTTACTTATTAGTAGTGTTAAGAATTTAAATCAAAGACCGCACGAGCATAACAAAATCGTGAAACTTAAATACGAATTTACATGACACAAGTAGCAACTGGTATTAGAGAAACCAGTGTTAAGAGCTCTTAACCTGTGTTAACCAAAAGGAAATTAACCCTTAAAGTAAATAAGGATTAACCCGTCAAGTAAACTAACCCTTAGTATCATTCATATCCCTCTTAATCTTTCCCATTTTTTTAATTAAAAAAGCAGCAATAACACAGGAAAGTTACCGTCGGATTCAGCTATTTCATCGTCCATTCTCCTCTCCACAATTCAATCGGATCCCAAAACCAGCAATAGATTCTTCACAACAGGATATCTCAAAATTGAGAAATGCAACAGCATGCAGATCCCGAAAAAATCAGATTTTTCAATCCAAAGACACACAAATGACCAACAACAGCAAATTAGCAGCAGGTCCAACTAACAATGAAAATCAGCAACAGAACCCCCAAACGATCCCAAACCATGTTTCTGCTTTACTGGTCTGGCTGAAAATGCAGAGCATATCAGAAACATATGACGTTCCATAGAGATTGAGCAGCTGAAAAGAGCGAATTGGCTCAAGAAATAGCACATCAACCGTAAGAAAAATCACATCACGAACCACACAATCAAACAGCATCAATCATCTCGGAAACCCACATTTCTCAGAAGGAAAGGCATAACCGTTTTTTAATCTGGTACCAAAGAGATTCATTGAGATAAGTTAATAGAGGATTGCTAACAAAAAGACTAATCCAATCCGACATTTGCATTACTTTACAGACCACCAGAAGGAGCAAACCAAAACGCAATCGGTAATCCTCCAAACCACCAACAGAATTAACCACACCATCTGATCCGCAGCTTACTCATAAATTGCGGTGGAACACACATCACATATAACACGAACATTCATTTTATTCAAGCTTAATCTTTTCAGATAAGAAAACCCATTTGCTCTCCATCAAAATGGCAACCTTATTTCCTGCCAAAAGAACCCAAAAAAAAAAACCTACACCATAGCAACAAAGTAGACCTCAATGAAACGTCAAAACCACAAACAAACACCGCTTCCACCTTCCACATTATCACACTCACATATATATAGCATCAAATCAAAAGCACCAACAACAAAATAAACAAGCAAGCAGAGTCATTTATTTTACCACTCAAGGATTTCTCGCCTTGAAGTCCTTCATGAACGCCACGAGCTTCTCGACACCCGCGAGGGGCATCGCATTGTATATAGACGCGCGCATCCCGCCGACCGACCGGTGCCCCTTGAGCTGCACCATCCCCTCCCTCGCCGCCTCCTCCACGAAAACCTTCTCGAGCTCCCCCTTCGCCATGGTGAAGGGCACATTCATCAGAGACCTCACACCCTTCTCCACGGGGCATCTGTAGTACCCACCACTCTCATCGATGGCATCGTACAGAATCCTCGCTTTCCTCTCGTTCCTCCTCTCAGCCTCCTCCAGGCCCCCCTGCTCGAGCAGGTCCTCGAACACGAGCCCGCACACGTAGATCGCGAAGCACGGCGGCGTGTTGTAGAGCGACGCGCTCTCCGCTTGCGTCTTGTAGTCGAGCATCACCGGTGTGGCCTTCTGGGCGTTCCCGAGGAGGTCTTTCCTGACGATTACGATGGTGACCCCGGAAGGGCCGACGTTCTTCTGCGCGCCGGCGTAGATGAGGCCGAACCTGGAGACGTCGACAGGCTTGGAGCAGAAGTTGGAGGACATGTCGGCGACCAAGGAGGTGTGTTGCCCGGCGGGGACGGGGTAGTCCTTGAACTCGACGCCGTGGATGGTCTCGTTGGAGCAGATGTGGAGGAATCTGGCATTTGGGTCGTGGTCTAATTGGTCGAGAGGTGGGAGGGTGGTGTAGTTGTGGGGTTTGCCGGACCAGAGGACCCGTGGGTTGCAGTACTTCTGGGATTCAGAGAAAGTTTTGTTGCTCCAGGAGCCGGAGAGGAGGAAGTCGGCGGGGTCGGAAGGGGAGCGGCAGAGGTTGAGGGGGGCGGCGGCGAACTGGGTGGTGGCGCCGCCTTGGAGGAACATGACAGCGTGGGTGTCGGTGGGGATGGAGAGGAGGAGGCCGAGGTCGGACACGGCTTTTTTGATGACGTGGTCGAACTCCTTGCCTCGGTGGCTCATCTCCATGATGCTCATGCCGGAGGAGCGGTAGTCGAGGAGTTCGCTTTGGGCTTTGAGGAGGACGGATTCGGGGAGGGTGGCGGGGCCCGCGGCGAAGTTGAAGACGCGGTGGGTGGTGGGGGTGGTGGTGGTGGTGAGGAGGGTGGTGAGAGGGGTGGTGGTGCAGGAGATGGAGAGAGGGCGACGGAGGTGGGGGAAGGAGGAGAGGTCAGAGGTGGGTTTCGGGTGGGAAAGGCGGGGGAGGAAGGTGGTGGTGGACGCCATGGATGAAGGTGGTGAAGGTGTTGAGATCGAGAGAAGTGAGGGAGGAGAGGAGAGTGTGTGCGGAAGGGTTGAGCTGGAGTGAGTGGGTTCTTAAGGAGGGAAGGGGGGAGGGGAACGGACGAGATCGAGCCCCGGAAGAAGTCTTTTTTTTTTTCTCTCGCAAATTAACTTTTCGTTAAAAGTTGAAGAAGTTGGTATAAAGATGTAAGAGAAGATAAAATACCTGACTCTTGAGAGAGGAAGAAAAAATATCTTGTATAACGAGGGAATGTTAAAATATAAAAAATAAGATAAGAAATAAAAGAGAAAGAGAAAAAAAACTTGCGGATGTAAATTAGATGATTTTTTTTAATGAAAGAGATCGATCAGGTGTTTGTAGAATCGATAAAATGACAGCAAGTAATCTCTGAATCACATTGGAGATCTTTATTGGGATACGCATGAAGTTACATGTGATCCCAATCAAAATCTCCTAAACTAACAAAAACAAGAAAAAATAACAGGATCAACCAACAATAAGACAACAAATACAATCGCAAGGTTGGGGGCGCAAGTCAGCCGAGGTGTCGGTGGGGCCCACCGGCCCACTCATGCTGGCCAACCCGATCAAAAGTGTGACACCGGACGAGCACCGCGCCACCAGTAAATGCCGCACGCCGCCAACTCCGACGGACGCCGCTCCGCTTCATCGGCGAAGAATTGCAGCCAAGAGGTTCCTCATCGAAGCACCGTCACACGAATCGATCTCGATCGGACAGCACACCGGCCACCTCAAGAAACTCACGTCTCTACAGCTCCACCGAAAGAAGTTGATCATCTTTTTGGGGGGTGGATTTTTACATCGGTGTCCCGGAAAGATACGATATGTCACGTACGTGTCCCTAGAAGCGGTTGGCAAAAGTAAGGGAGACGATACCTTGGTAAATCAAATCAATCCTCTTATAATTTCTTGTGTGGGAAATTAAGGAATTGGGAGGTGGAATGCGGGGAGGATTAAAAACGCTGCGTGATGTAGAGAGAGCGAGGTGGAATTGGGAGAAGAATTGAAAGGGAAAGATAGGAATTAAGGTGTTTGGATAATACAAAATTAGAAAAAAATTTATAATTTTGGAATTGGAGATATTTTTGATTGCGAGGATAGTAAAGGAACTATTCAAATGAATAAAGTCCTTCTATTTTCCTCCTCAAATGGGCCCTTGGGCTGTGAGCTTGCGAGTTGATCGTATACTTAGGAAAGTCATTGCGAGTGTTTGTGCCTTGGAAATGTAAGGAATGCAATTTTTTGTTTTAGTTGAAAGAAAAGTTTAAGAAACGGAAGTAGGGAAAATTTGAATCAATCTGTACCAATTATACGTGGGCCTGTGGTGTGTAGTGGAAAACGGTGGGAAAATTAGGACTTAATATGCGAAAGCAAGTTTGCCTTTGGTTCCGTCCGATTCGATCAGATCCATGGGGTAAGGATAATGGAGATTGAATGAGTATTAAAATGATGGAATCTTGGTAAAAGAAAGTAGAAAAGGTACATATTCTAGGAAAAATTGACGGGAAAGAAAATCAGGTTCACCTAAATTCAACTTGCAAAGGAGGCAAAGCTCTTTGATGTCTAAGGAGTTGCCCAAGGTTGTTGGCTCTATCCCTTACTCAAAAGCAACAAAGAGAGCTCAATTCACATAATTGACTACACTACAGTTGCAAGCAGAATTACTTGGGAACCTCCAACCCACATCGATGCAAGGCAACAACACGAAAATCAAAGCGACAAGGTAAGAATTGAGGTGCCAGCATAGGGAATGAAGCAATAGAGCAAATCCCAAAGCTACCTACTTTACTCCCAAAGAAGTGAATGATTACCCTCTTCGATCCCTATATAAGGAAATGACTGTATTCAAAAAAGGGATCCTCCCTTCTTGTAATATCGAAAAAAAGAGTGGAAATACTAGTGACTATTGAGGGACAAGTCCCTCCCCAGATGTATGTCGATTTGATGGAATTGGGTAAACAAAGCTCTTGTGTCCTTGTTTCTTGTGCTGTGCTGTGCCTCCCTTGCTCGCCCCTTTATACTTTCTTATCGAGTCTTACGGGCTTGATCACTTAGCGTTGTCTATGGGAAAGCAGGTGACTGCTTCACCAACTAAAAAGCTAGGACACGGCAACTGTAAATGGCCCTAAAGGCAAAGAGGCTAAACTTCGACAGGAGGATAGATGGCAATCCCAATGCTTTCCCGCAAGACTTGCTGGAACTCCTCGAGCAGCCAGCAGAATCCTCCTTCATCGAAAAACAAGATCCCTCAATCTGTCAAGCAAAAAAGGTGGAAATAGATCCCGAGCTCGAAAACTCGAGCCAAAGCAACCTTGACCCTCTGTCAGATAGAGGAAGTCGAGAGAAAGGCTCAAGTAAGGCTCCACATCATCACGGAGTAGTCTTGTAAACTAGCAAAGGAGAGCTATGAGGCATAAGCTTGGAGAGAAGTGGTCTTCAAGAGTGTGGAGGACCCTCCGGGAAGGCAACATTATCCTGGGGAACCAAATGATGAACACATCTACCAAGTTGAGGTAGATAATGCTCGACTCCAACGGCAGTTGGAGTTGTGTCAATAGATCCCCCGCCAGGCTGCACAAAGCCTTAAGAATTTGCCCAAGACATTCGAGGTAAACTTGTTGTCAACCCTTAGCTACCCCTGCCCAAATGACCAGCTCTCGGACATTATCTAGTAGGGCACCTGGGCTACAAGGGGAATACACCGAAAGTCGCTCGTCATGACATTCCCCTTCACCAAGGAGGTCATGGGTACCCCCCCCTTCCACAATGCCTTAAACATCCTAAACTCTCCCAATACGATTGGACTACTGACCCAATGATATTCATGGGGAGATACTAGCAACACATGCTGATCCATGGCTACCCTGATGCCATCATGTGTTGAGATTTCTCGTTTCTCCTCACTGGTAGCGCCCATGTATGGTTTAGTGACCTTCTGGTAGAATAAATTGGGATTTTCGAGGAGTTACAAATAAGTTATCAAGTATAGTTTTTTCCATACTTATGATTGAACCCTTACGAAAACGTCAGAATTTCAAGTGGAAGAGATTATAACACCTCCAAGAATGATCAGACATAGTAAACTCATAAAAATAAGTAGGAAGATATAAAGAGTGAGAGTTAGCACTTATTAAGTTGAACTTAAACATTTTGGTTGATTGTTTAGATTTTGTGGAATCCATACTTAATAAGTTGTCAAAAATAATTATTTTTAAATTAAACTCAAATTTATGTTTGGATAGTTACAATTCATATTTCATCAATATTGATGAAACATAATTTAGTGATCTCATCATCATTGCCACTATTGGATAATAAGAATCCTTCTCCTCCTCCTGTGATTCTTTGCTAATACAGAGCTCATGGCAAAAGCAAGCCGATATACTGCATCTTGAGCAGTGGTGATGATTGTGATTGTCACCCTTTGTTTCCTGTCCCCTACTGACGGCCTTTCCTTTGTGACCATGCCATGCATCATATGGGCTGATTCTATGTGCTCGAACAAACCTCATTGACGCTTATGATGAACTTAACATACTTCTAGCTTATGATGAATTGGTATTTGATCTCAATTGGAATTCATGCTGACTAGGCACTGGTACGAGTGGACCAGTACCAGTACTCATGGCTTCCTGTCATGGGTTTCATATTCAATGGGTACCAGTACTGATGACAAGTATCGATACTCATGTGTTACTATTTGGAACACAAGTCCAAAAGAGTACTCGTCTAGTACTTACCATGTATCGGTACTCATGTTAAGTACCGGTACTCCATGAGTACTAGTAACCCTCCAAGAACTAACTGGTCTCAACGAGTACCGGTACTCATAAAAGGTACCAGTACTTGTTGAGTACTGGAAATTTACCTATAGCTAATGAGTATCGGTACTAGTGATCAGCATCGGTACTTGTAAGCTACAGGTCCTGAAGATCTGAAGTCCAGTACCTCACCTGGGACACATGTGTACCGGTACTCAAGAAGAGTACTGGTACATCCGACCCAGTTGTGGACTTAAGAGGTCCTGGAGTTGGTCTGATGCTAGTAGTACCAGTACTCATGAAGAGTACCGGTACAAGTTACCTGCAGGTGTCTTTATTAGTTTTAAACAAAATAGCAACAATACCGGTACACAACTTCAGTATTGGTACTGAAATGACCCATTGCCTTTTTAGTCGGATAAGACATTTGGAGTTTCAGTCAAACGTCTAGACATAGACCCAAACATCTGAAAGTATGAATTTTCGTACATTCCTTTACGCTCTACATGCAGGTGGCGCGCAGATCTTCTCTCTCCTCCACACCCTTCACCCTAAACCCTAACCCCATTCTATTTAAACCCTCCCTTCTCACCACCCTCACCCCCTCACCACCAGCCACCACCACCTCCAGCATCCTCCCTGTGCGGCTGTGGCGAGGGAGAACGAGAGTGACAAGAGAGAGGGCGAGTGAGGGAGAATGAGAGGGAGAGAGGAAGGAAGAACGTGGGTGGTCAGAGGACCTTCGGGAGCTTGGCGGAGCTCCCGCGGCCGGCGGCGGGCACGCTCACGAGGAGGAGGGGCTCGGGGACACGGCCTCCTAACCCTCTGCAACTATTGAAGCTGCTGCGGTGCGCTGCGGGCGACGTTGCGAGGAGAGGAGCTTCACAGAGGAGGTTCTGGTACTGGAAGTTTTCCAGTATCAGACGTCTGGAGAGGTCCCAGGATGTCTGGAGCTGAAGTCGGACGTATGAAAGCACAATATTACGCGAGGTACGTATCTTCCTGCGCTACTTTCCGCCATGCAGATTGTAGCACAGGAGATGTTTGGCCGTTAATGGGTCTGCAGGTTTTCGTACGTAGGTGAGGGCTTTGGGAAGGCATGCGGTGCGCTTTTCCAGGCACTTTTGGACATCTAATCACATCACCAGACGTCCAAAGGTGCTTTCAGACGATCAGAGGCTTTGTCCGACATCTAGAGCTGCCTCCAAACGATCGTAGAGGGATCCAGACGTCTAAGGGTACCACAGGAGACACAAGGTGAGATCTGACGTCTTTTAAGATGTCTGGGACTAGTCTCAGACGCCTGATTTTTGACAGTAACCGTGTTTTTGGCCCATTTAGGGCCCAAACGGAATCAGATTTCCGCAAAAGAAGTACCGCTATTTTCCACTCAAGTTTCTCTACGTGTTCGTGTTGAGTATCTACAATTTTGACCTCGTCTGATGTAAATTAGTCACTAGTACAGGTTACCAGTAGGTGGCGTGTTCGAGGCCTGCAGAGACGACGAGATCTGCGGTGTAGGCCCCCATTCCTCCCATGATTCCCGGTAGAGTGGTTTAATTGATTTGTTAAGATGTGAATAAAGAATATGGTTGTTTACATTTGATTGATTGAAACTCTAGGATGTGGAATGAACCCTAGGGTAGAAATGTATGAGCCTGATGTTTGAGCTACTCTGTTTACTTGAGATGCATGTTAAGAAACGAATTGTCTGTATGTGAATAAGAAATTGAACTGTGAAACCACAAGTTGCCTGTATATGATCGAGAATTGAATTGTGAAAACACGAGCTGCCTATATATGGATGAGAAACGAGTTATGAAACATGAAATCTAAATATGGATAAGTGATAACACCACGCAAGGGGGTAGTAATTAGGTTGAATATGGCCCATATTTAGAATAAAAGGCACAACATAAAGTAGAATAGGAGCGTTGCATGCATCAAGTACCAAGATTGCTTATAAACCGTATTAATGGCCATTTGTGTAAAGTATTTGTCAAATCAGGCCTCAAATGAGAAATCGGACCGCACGGATGGATTCAGGATGACGAACGGAGTCCAACGGACTCAAGATCAGCCAAATCTGACATCCGGAGCTCCCACAATGGGCCCAAGAAATCATGACCGTTGATCTGGAGATCAACGGCCCAGAACGTGCCACGTCGCCTTGCCCCCGCCGCTCTCTCGCCCTCAAGCCAGCCAAGAACGAATCTCGGCCGTTGATCTTCGATCGAACGGCCGAGATCCACGCGCTCGCCCGCGGTCGCCGCGACAAAGCGCGGGCGTGGCGCAACGGTTAGCGCGCACGCCAGCGTCGCAGCGACGCGCATTCGAATCGCGCGGAGCGGAAATCAAGCGCGAGCGAAGGGCGCGGCGAAATTGACCCGCCCGATCAGCAGCGGGCGGTCAGGATTGCACCACGCGGCGCGACGACAGCGCCCGAGCGCCCACGCGCGCCCGCACACCGGGCGGAAACGCGCGCGCACACGCGTGCCCGAAGCGCGATCTCAGCACGGGCGCGGGAGGATCTCAGCCATCCGATCTTCGATCGGACGGCTCTCGTTCATCATCCACGGATCGCGCTTGGAGAGAGAGAGGGGGCGGGCGGCTGACCGGCGGCAGAAGGCCTTCACTGACGTATCTGGAAGCGGTTTTAGCGACGTTCTAGATGTCGCTAAAGCACATTCTTCTTTTAGGAAGCCCTTAACTCTATTTAAACCCCCTTCTACCACCATTCAAGGCATCCTCTCCCACTTGCAACTACTCCACTCCTCTCCTAGCTAGTCTTAGGCACTCTTGTAATCGCCAGAGACGACGAGCCGCCGACGGAGCCTCCTCCACCGCCGTGGCTGCCTCGTCGCTCTCCACTCTCTCTCTACCTCTCTCTCTCTCTCTTTTAAGCTTTCATTTACTTTTGTTGAAGCATGTATTTAATATTGTAAACCATGAACTATGAATGCATGTTTAATGAAATTATTTTCCATTTAGTTGCCATTTTAATTTCTGTTTAAAGTGCATGATCAAAACCAAGAGCTTTCTAACCCTAAACTCTCTCTATCTCTCGCTTTTCAAAATCGTCTCTTTCACAAGCAAAACTCCGCCTTTTTCGTGACAACAAGTGGTAAACAAAATCCGATTTCCACGCCTCCCTGAGATCGACACTTGGACTCACCTCCGTTTACTTCTTTTAAAATCGACGTATCAAGTGCAACTATAACGACACCTCTTAACACACACGCACGAAGGCACGTCAGTTTTTGGCGCTGTTGCCGGGGAGGCAACGGATTTGTTTTATCACCTCCATTCCACACTCATTCTCACATCGTCTAATGCCCTATTTTCCTTTTTACTTGGTGGTTGCAGGAATTCGGCGCATGGACGGCGAAGCGACGCATCCGACGGTAGCAAGGGAGTAGGCGCCTCGAGGAACGATAGTGAGTAACCTGTCTCTCATTGTTTGCTTGCGTGAAAAAGCTAAAAAAAAATTGTAAAAACTGCAAAAAAGATTGGCGTGGTGTATGATTACTTGACCCACATCCTTAACACATCACCCCACAAAAAAATATACACTCTAACATTCTAAACAAATTCTTGGAGTGTTCTTTTCTTTCTTGAGTGGTGTTTGTGAAGCCACCGTGAGTTGACCTGGGCTGCACCACTCAACCCTAAAAACTGACTCATCTAATAGAAGTTGCATGATCATTAGGATGAGTACACTAGGATTTTAGAGCCTCTACAAAATAAAAGGAAATCTACTTTCACTAAGTTGTGTGCAGAACTTGACGTGCCCACTGAAACTTATTTGAAAACATTAAGACACGTCAACCCTAAAAAGTACTCAAGTAAGGATAAAACACTAAAAGACACTATATCTTAACAAATCCTTGCTTGAAAATCATGTTTTGCTAGAAGCACACACTTTGAAAGTGAAAAATTAAGAGGCACCACCCCAATCAACACCTCATCACATCACCCTAAGCACAAGCACTATCCTAGCCCTTTAAAACTGAGTAGACGTGCCCTAGGCAGGACTGAGTTAAGTCTCAAAAGGTGAGGTTTTGTCTGCTAGGCACTTGGCTTTCATTCCCTTGGTAGAATCTGGTGACTAGGCTGCGGGGCAGTGTCAAACGACCGCAGTTGTGGGGTCTATGGAACCGGAGGCGCAAGCCAAAGGAAGAACCTTCCCTGCAATCCCCTCGTAATCAACCTGGCCAGATTAACCTCGGAAAGGAGAGTCCAGTGCTTACGAACTTAATCAACCTTTGTGAGATTTCTAGGTCTTCTAAGGAATATACCATAAGGACTAGGCTGGTTTGCTTGGTTGAGGACACAACTCTCGCATCTGTTCTTCCCACATCCCTCCATTTCTTCCAAACCATGGATTTCAATGCCTAGCCATCTTACCCAAACTACCCCCAACAGGATTCGTATGCTAACCCAAGTGGACCATACTCGCAGCCTACTTGGGCTAACCAACCACCAAGTTGGGGGTACAACCTTGAATATCCCTCTTGGCCCAACTATGACCAAACCGCACCAACTTCTTATTGGAATACAACTAACATAGCCACCCAAGGATACGATTCAAATCATGGGGCTCCATATCTCGATTGTCCTCACGATGCCTCCTCATTTAGGTCCGACCCGCTCTACTGTGATAGGACCTACACTTTAGGAGAACACCAAGAACCCTACCCATCTCAAGATAATAACCAAGAAAGGTCATCTGAATTCAAAAACCTTGCCTACTTGACCTTTGGATTAGAAGGAGTTCTAGACAAATGGAAATCAGAAAATGATCAGAAATCTAGGCAAGCCCAGGATCATCAACCTTTGATTTGGTCCCCTGATGAAGAATCTGACTGGGAGGAGGACTTAGAACCTCAACTATTCTGGAGTAGGACCAAACAGAGAATGGTTCCTCTTGAAGAACTGGACCCTGAACATGACAGAATAGAGGACCCACCCAAGAACCTAAACACCAATATGGATTCTGATCCACAACCTCAACCATACTCTCTTAACCTGGATTTCAAGGAGGAAATCCAAAGGACACCAAATGACACCATGTCAATTCTTGATAACCTCCAGTTAGAACTACACAGACAGAATCAAGAATTGGTTAAAGGGCAACATGCCATGTTGGAGTTGTTCCAACAATTGGGGGAAGAAGGCCAAAGAAAGCTGTTGCATACAACGCCATTCATGGAATTCATAAAGCAAGGACCTACCATGATCAATTGGACTACACCTAGTCATCCTGATTTGGTTCAGTCCACCATTGATACCCCTTAGGAGTTGGATAGCTTAGTGGATAAGGAAAGTAAGGATTCCTTGGAACACAATTTGGGGAGCATTGAGAACAAACATCAGGAGGAAACTGAGAAGGTGAGGGGAGAGACCTTGGAATCTGAATCTAATCGGCTCAAGATAAGTAATCCGGTGGGAATAGCAGCCAACGTCGGAGATGGAGAATGGTGTTACAATTTCAAAGAAATTGATTATGAATCGGTTAGAATCCCCATCACAAATTTGGAGGAGGGCCGAGAGAAAGAATATGATCTAGAGGATGAAATTGACCCTACCTCTAATGCAACCCCAAACAGTGAATCTGATACAAAGGAGGTTGAAGAAAATATTCTTGAGATCAAGGGCTTGGAGGGAATGAGCAATGAAACCATAGTTGCGGAAGAGATGGATTCGTCTTTGAAGAGAAGACTCATGCTTGGTTGTAGGGCTCAGTATGAAACTCTGGACTTTGTTACTTGCCCTACCAGAATAAAGATCCCACAACCTGAATGCACTAGAATTGATACACTTTCGATGGATTACAATTTTATGGGGATACAAGCTGAATATAAGACCTACATCTTTAGTGTTTGGCATGTCATATTTGGGGTGCGTTCATCCACAGCAACTTGTTTGCATGCCCACAAACTAAGAGAGGATCTGACACGGGCATGCATGATATATCTGTTACAGAATTCCCGCCCCTTAGGAACGGGACTCCACCACAACCTTATTCGCATCTGTGGACTTCTGATTTTGGGTCTGGTTAATTTTGAACATATCTTCTTGACCCAAGTCATTCCTGTTTGTGCACCGCCCAGCTGGAGGCGTTAAACTCAGCGCTTCCTGGGAGGCAACCCAGCGGATTCAGACTGATCTGGTAGTTTACGTCACTCAGGTACTATCTTTTTGAACCCTTCTGCATCCATGCATCTGCCAATGAGGACATTGTCCAACTTAAGCATGGGGGGGATGGTAAATTGCATAATCCTGAGCTTAATTAATCAGTCTGAATGAATAAATTAATTGATTAAAAAAAAAAAATTGAATTTAGGAAGAAAAACTTAGGCATTAGAAACTTGTCAATAGTGGGAAATAATACAAAAAGAACTTAAACACTTAGACTTTTCAGGCCTTCAGGCTTAATTAGCCTTGGTGTCCATTAAAATATGGATTTAGCGGCGAATCCTTGCAACTTTAAGCTATTCTAATCCACCTAATAAATAAGGTAATAAGTATACGACTTATCAACTCACCCTCTAACTCAGGAAAACTTTGAGTCTAAGCATCTACACACATTTTTGCACAGACTCACTTCTCGGAGATTTTGACAGAAATTGGGTAGCTAATGAACTCTCTAGGGTGGTATGGCTGGCAAGTTGTCGTGGGTAACAGCCCATTGGCAGGTTGTCCAGAACCCAGCCACAGGCCATTTCTTTTTCGTTGCCTCTGGGTACATTTGAGATTAGGGAAGCCACCTACGAAAAAAAAAAAAAGAGAGAAGAAAAGAAAATAAACCACACTTCATCGCACAAGTATGGCTGGCAAGTGATCGTGGGTAACAGCCCATTGGTCGGTTGTCCAGAGCCTAGCTCAATAATTGCACAAAAAAGACCAAAACACCTAAGGACGAAGCGGGGAAGTAGTACAAGCCGGGGAGATATACACTGGAAAATCCTTGTGTTGACCCCAAGTAAAATGAACGTAGGGAGAAAGCTACCAGTCGAACAAATACACCTTCAGGCAAAATTTATTTTCTTTTCCGGACACCTAGAGGCGTAGAAACTCGAAGTCTGTCTCAATTACCGTTAAGTGAGTCTATCACAACATTCACACCAAGATGCTTAGCACTTAGGATTTTGATCGAGTTTTGGGTGGGTTGGGTAGCCGTAAAAAGTTACCAACCCACACAGAATTTCAAAAATTCTAAAAAGACGTATATAGATATATACGTATACATATGTATAGTTATATATATACAAAGCAAGGATTCGGGCGATTTGTATTTTGGAAGACACCCGGGTGCTGCTTAGTCTTTGTAGATTAAGATCTTCGTATATTTCCTCTTATTGACGAGTAACGAAGTGCCGAAGCAATTACTTCTTGAATTCTCCAAAGAAATAAAGGCTAGAATAAACCTTGCTAGGGACTATCAAGGAGTAAGCATGGGGGTATGATAACACCACGCAAGGGGGTAGTAATTAGGTTGAATATGGCCCATATTTAGAATAAAAGGCACAACATAAAGTAGAATAGGAGCGTTGCATGCATCAAGTACCAAGATTGCTTATAAACCGTATTAATGGCCATTTGTGTAAAGTATTTGTCAAAGCAGGCCTCAGATGAGAAATCGGACCGCATGGATGGATTCAGGACGACGAACGGAGTCCAACGGACTCAAGATCAGCCAAATCCGACATCCGAAGCTCCCACAATGGGACCAAGAAATCATGACCATTGATCTGGAGATCAATGGCCCAGAACGTGCCACGTCGCCCTGCCCCCGCCGCTCTATCGCCCTCAAGCCAGCCAAGAACGAATCTCGGCCGTTGATCTTCGATCGAACGGCCGAGATCCGCGCGCTTGCCCGTGGTCGCCGCGACAAAGCGCAGGCGTGGCGCAACGGTTAGCGCGCACGCCCGCGTCGCAGCGACGCGCGTTCGAATCGCGCGGAGCGGAAATCAAGCGCGAGTGAAGGGCGCGGCGAAATTGACCCGCCCGATCAGCAGCGGGCGGTCAGGATTGCGCCACGCGGCGCGACGACAGCGCCCAAGCGCCCACACGCGTGCACACGCGTGCCCGAAGCGCGATCTCAGCACGGGCGCGGGAGGATCTCAGCCGTCCGATCTTCGATCGGACGGCTCTCGTTCATCATCCACGGATCGCGCTTGGAGAGAGAGAGGGGGCGGGCGGCTGACGGGCGGCAAAAGGCCTTCACCGACGTATCTGGAAGCGATTTTAGCGACGTTCTGGATGTCGCTAAAGCACATTCTTCTTTTAGGAAGCCCTTAACTCTATTTAAACCCTCTTCTACCACCATTCAAGGCATCCTCTCCCACTTGCAACTACTCCACTCCTCTCCTAGCTAGTCTTAGGCACTCTTGTAATCGCCGGAGACGACGACCCGCCGACGGAGCCTCCTCCACCGCCGTGGCTGCCTCGTCGCTCTCCACTCTCTCTCTACCTCTCTCTCTCTCTTTTAAGCTTTCATTTACTTTTGTTGAAGCATGTATTTAATATTGTAAACCATGAACTATGAATGCATGTTTAATGAAATTATTTTCCATTTAGTTGCCATTTTAATTTCTGTTTAAAGTGCATGATCAAAATCAAGAGCTTTCTAACCCTAAACTCTCTCTATCTCTCGCTTTTCAAAACCGTCTCTTTTGCAAGCAAAACTCCGCCTTTTTCGTGACAACAAGTGGTAAACAAAATCCGATTTCCACGCCTCCCTGAGATCGACACTCGGACTCACCTCCGTTTACTTCTTTTAAAATCGACGTATCAAGTGCAACTATAACGACACCTCTTAACATACACGCACGAAGGCATGTCAATAAGTGAGATGAATATGAGAATAAACCCTACAGGGAATTAGGAGTATAACTCCTGTGTATGAAAGGAATTTGGAGTGTAGACGGGAAGTGAGCTGGCTCTTATGTACACGGAACCAAGGAGAGCAACTGTCCCTTTTAGTGTAGAGGGGGAGTTAGCCACCTCTTGGGTTGAGACCCAGGTAGGACTGGACACTCTACACCGACTCCTGTTGGCCCTCGCGTACGTGGTACCGGGGTGAGCTACTAGTGTAGAGAGGGAGCTAGCCACCCAACGGGACCCGGGGTTAAGCTAGCCACCCAACGGGACCCGGGGTTAAGCTAGCCACCCTACACTGACTTTATTAGGCCCGCTGGACAAACTGGGGTAGTCGGACGAGGGTACGCGGACTGTGGAGAGGTGAGACCCTTATTCTGAGAGGGCAAGGCCCTATATTATTCTATGCTGTACTTTAGGTGTACCCGCTAGCGGAAACGACTGATCGCGTGTCAGTGCGGGGTAGCTACCCGTGCGCTTATTACGCGTGCCATAGTGACCGCTACGCTGCGACAGTGACCTCGGGGTGGTTGACTGGGTGTAGGACTACCGCGAGGGACTCTCCCGGCCAGGAGAGCACCACGTGTACCTTCTACTCCACGGAAAAGACTACAATCAAGATCGATCCCACGAGGAACAAGCAAGATCAATAAATACTTGGATACTTTGAGAAATAGATGAACCGGAAATACATAAATGAGATAAATAGAAATGAGAATAAAACCTACTTATTCTTTTTACTTTACTTGCACATAAATAATGTAAACACCACTCTACTCAGCATTTGTTGACTCTGTCTTTTCGTAACCCTGTCCAGGACTAGGAGTTGAGTAGCCTGAGTTTCCGGCTGCAGAGGGAGCTGGGCCCAGCCAAGCCCAACCGTAGTAGTTCTCTTTCCAGCTCTCTTGTTTCTGTTGTAGTTGTGAGTACTGGACTTTAAAATTATTGTTCTCGTTACTTTCTAATTTTTGTTGTTATTGTTGTGGCATGTACTATTTTTGAGACAGTTGCTCTACTTTCCTTTATTGTTTCATTTTTCCTTCTGCTTTGTTATATTGCATGTGTGAATGTAGTTTATTTCCTGCTTTTGGTTATTTCTCGTTGGACGACTAGGTCTTGGGATTAGTCGAGGCGAACCGGTCTCGGGTCCTGTAGGGATCCGAGAGCTGGGTCGTAACAAGTACACAACTTCAGTACCAGTATTTGTTGACAGTTATGGGAATATTTCTGACTATTTTGGAACACGAAAGGTTAAAAATAAACATGCGTTTGATTTAATGATTACAAGAATAAAATCACACGAAATAATACATATATGTGGAAACATGATGGACATAAACAAATACTTATACATGCATCTCTATTCTCCTTAATCCATTCATATTCATTGAGTATAGGGACATACCTGGGTTCATATTGAATGTAGAACAAGAACCTGCGAGTTAGGTTCTTCTAAGGGTGTTCTCACCTTCCTTAGAACAAGTGTAATTATGGGAAAGTCTTCTTCTGATCTTGTTGCCACACAGCAATCCTTTTCTCTCTATTCTTCTCTCAACACATAATGGGGAGGGTGTCAAAATTGAAGGTGAGAACCCTTGGGGACCTAACCTCTCCTTATTAGTAATTAGGCAAAACTAATTACTATGAGCAAATTACAATTCCGCCCATCGAGGAATTGCAATTGCAAACCCGATCTCTGCACATATAAATTAGACACCACACCATCCTCTTGCATTTTAGCCCATGTAAAGCCATTAAACTTATTTGATCACTTTAAATTATGGGCTTAAGATGACAGTCACTTTACTTATTGTTATTTGATTATAGCTATATGTATGTTTACACATACAAGTCCATATGTTGGATTTTAATCTAACAATCTCCCACTTGGACTGTATGTGTAATCTGTTAATCAAACAACATATAAAACTGAATTTGAGCTCAACTTTGCTATCATATCCGAAAATGCATATCTAAAGATAATCCAATCTACCAGTTACACTAGTAATAGAGCTAAGGCAGCTTTCTCTACATCCCAGTAACTAAACCAACAATGACCATGTATACTAATGCAAAAAGATAACTAGAAACTTATGGATGTGCAGTATGGAAATTACATGCCTATTCCCAACTAGTCCTCCGAATATGAGATCACTTCCAAAATCAAAATCAAATTACTTCTCAGAATGAGCAATCACAATGAACTGAAAACTTTAAGTTTTGTTTATTTCATAACAGAAATGAAGCTTTACAAAACTTTATACACAACCAAAAACTAAATCACTGAATTACAAGATTGTCTATTACAAAATGAGCACTATAAAACTTACAAACTCCCACTGAAGCTGAAATTTCTGTAAGGACATAAGACCCATAGAAGCTGCGTGTTTGTAGAACATCTTGGGTATTATTCCTTTAGTAAGCGGATCTGCAACCATGGAGTCTGTACCGATGTGCTCTATAGACAATTGTCTATTCCGTATCCTTTCTTTAACAACTAGGAACTTGATCTCAATGTGCTTCGATTTGAAGGAGCTCCCATTATTATTGGAGTAGAGGACTACAGACTGATTATCACAAAACATTTGTAGTGGCCTATCCATGCCATCTACTATGCGCAACCTCGATATAAAATTCTGCTATATAATAAGATGCAATAAGAGACTGTTTTGCACTCTTCCAAGAAATAGCACCATTGGCAAGCAGAAATACATATCCTAAAGTAGACTTTCTGCTATCTTGGCACCCAGCAAAATCTGAGTCAGTATAACCAGAGACTTGAAGCTTTTCTGACCTCCTGAAGGTGAGCATAAAATTCTGTGTCTTCTGCAAATATCTCAATACTCTCTTGGCTGCTCTCCAGTGGTCTTTTCCTGGGTTTGCCAGGTATCTACCTAACATGCCTGTAATGTATGCCAAGTCTGGTCTAGTACAGACCTGAGCATACATTATATTGCCAACAGCAGATGCATAAGGAATTGTTTGCATCTCCCATTTGTCCAAATCACTTAAGGGGCACTGATTGAGACTCAACTTGTCTCCCTTAGCCACAGGAATGTCTAGTGGCTTGCAATCTTGCATGCCATACCTTTTGAGTACCTTATCTATATAGATTCTTTGGGATAAACCAAGAATATGATGAGAACAATCTCGACATATTTCAATCCCTAACACAAATGAAGCATCTCTAAGATCTTTCATGTCAAAGTGTTTGGCAAGAAATTTCTTGGTGTCTAAGAGGATACTCATATCATTAGTAGCAAGCAAAATATCATTAACGTACAGGACCAAGAAGATATACCTGCTCCCATAGAACTTATGATATATGCATTCATCAGCCAGATTCACCTCAAAACCAAATGAGAGAATCACCTGATGAAATTTAAAATACCATTGTCTGGATGCCTGCTTGAGTCCATAGATGGATTTTCTTAATTTGCAAACCATACTCTTTGGATTACCCTTAACAAAATGTTCACACTGAGCCATATAAATGGTTTCCTCAATGTCACCATTAAGGAATGCAGTCTTTACATCCATCTGATGCAACTCAAGATCAAAGTGGACCACAAGTGCCATTATAACCCTCAATGAATCTTTAGAAGAAACATGAGAGAATGTCTCCTTATAGTCAATGCCCTCCTTCTGGGTAAAACCCTTAGCGACAAGATGCGCTTTGTATCGCTCCACTTTTCCTTTTGAATCCCGTTTGGTTTTAAAAACTCATTTGCAAGCAACAGGTTTTGCCCCTTCTAGTAGTGGAACAACATCCCAAACATCATTGTCTTTCATTGACTTCATTTCTTCCTCCATAGCCTTAATCCACTTTTCATGATTCGGATTTTCCATTGCCTGACGGAAGCTAATAGGATCATCTTCCATCACCCCAATGTCTGTCTCATGCTCTTGAAGGAATACCATATAATCATCCAAAATTGCACTCCTTCTTTCTCTAGTGGATCTCCTTAATGGCACATTTTCTGTATGTGTCTGAGGCTGCTCTACAGGGTCAAAAACTGTATCATTGTCTTCATTGGAGTTATCTTGAGGTATGTCAAAGACATGCTCCTCATCAGCCTGAGTAACTCCAGGAGTTTTCAAAGACGAAGTCTTTAACCCTGTTAACTTGGGCAGGCTCAACACTTTCAAAGAACTTGGCATTACTAGACTCAAAAATTGCCTTAACTGTGGGATCATAAAATTTATATCCTCTTGACCTTTCAGAATACCCAACAAAATAGCAACTAATAGTCCTTGATCCATTTTCTTTTCATTTGGCCTATAAGGCCTAGCCTCAGCTGGACATCTCCACACATGAAAGTGCTTAAGATTGGGTTTCCATCCAGTCCACAGCTCATATGGGGTTTTGTTAGTTGCCTTAGTTGGGACTCTATCTAGAATATAAGCTGCAATCTTTAAAGCCTCTTCCCAGAGTGAATCTGGTAAGGAAGAATGAGAAATCATACTCCTTACCATGTCTTTAAGCGTCTTGTTTCATTTCTCAGCAACACCATTCATAGTGGGGGAGTCCGGCATGGTGTACTGAGGGACGATACCGCATTCCTCTAAAAACCTGGCAAATGGTCCTATACATTGTTCACTTGATCCATCATATCTGCCATATAGTATTCACCACCACGATCAAATCTAACAGATTTAAATCTTTTGTCGAGTTGATTTTCAACTTCAACTTTATAATTCTTGAACGTGTCTAGTGACTGTGGCTTTTCATGAATTAGGTAGATAAAGCCATATCTTGAGTAGTCATCTATGAATGTGATAAAATATTGTTGGCCATTCCATGAAAGCATAGGAAATCACTGTTGGGAATCATAGAGGACGTATTTGATTAGAAAAAGCGTCGTAGTATAGTGTGCAATACGATCAACAAAAATATTTATAAAGATAACGAGACTTGGAGTCCTGGTTGTTCGTCTCTGGGAGGCATTTATGGAAATACATATTTGAAATCGATCTCTTTCGCTCTACTTGCTTAAAATCTTATGCCGGCTTATGGTGATTTACGTATTGATGTACGACATGCTAGTTGCCAAAAGATAGTAATTAAAACATACAACTTCAACCACACCAAAAGATGATAACTAGGCACATGGTGATTTTCAACATATATATTTATATATATAAAGGATGATGATGATATCAGAGTTGCAGAGCACAGGTAGAGGGATTCTTGTACAGGGAAATAAAACTACTCGCTACTAGAAAACGACTGCATATATGAATCTATGAGGGGATTTTGCATGCATCATTGGGGGAGAAGTAAGGAACTACACTATTAAGCAGTAAATAAAGCATGTAAATCTAAGAAGAACTATAATATAATCTAGCATAAATAAGGGCATTCGGAGGTGGCTCCGATGGCCTTTGAGTTGGTTGAGAGGAGAAGGAGGGGCGGCCAATGGTGCTTAGGCCGACCCTTGGAGAGAGGTTGGAGAGGTGATCCAGCATCTTGGCGTGGAGGTGGTGGTGACCAAGGTGAAGCTACTCATGGACATGGAGGTGGAGTGGATGTGGAATGAAACTAAGCTAAATGGAACCAAGAGTAGATGGGTGCAAATGGCCACCCCTTAGGCCTTTTTATAGACCTAAGGGAAGCTCTCTAGAGAATTATGGAACTCTCTAGAGAGGCCTATGGTGGGAGCTCGTGGGAGAGTGAGAGAGAGAGGATGGATGGTGGTTTTTAGATCCACCAAATGTTGATCTAAAAATTGAATGGATCTTGTTTGCTAATTTTAGCAACCAAGGCAACACATGGTAGAGAGTTCTAGAGAACTCTAGGCTAGGTATTTTCGTGTGGATGGTGTATGTGGGTGTGTATGGGTGTGTGTGGGTCGAAACTTAAGTGGCTCGGTTGATTAGGTTAGGTTCTAGTGGGTTTAGGTCAAGGTAGGTCTCAAATTAGGGTTGTAAACCCTAATTCACTAAGGTAAAGTGCAATTAAACTTAATACAAGTTTAATTGGGTGTGTGGAAACCTAATTAAGAGTAAAACAATTCAATTAAGTCAGGTCTAGGTCAATTAGACTCTCACTGAGTCCAATTGGACAGTGTGTGCTGAGATCAGGGCTCAATTGGACTCAATGAGTCCAATTGAATAGGCTGATGGAATTGACTAAGATCCAAGTCAATTAGGTTTAGTGAGGACCTAGTTAGGTCCTTAGGGAGGTCTAGAGGTGATGTACTAGGGTTAGGGCACCTTAATTTAGGTTCCTATGGGGTTGGAATTGGGTTTAGGGACCTAGAGATCCAAGATCAAGGCTTGAATCTCAAAACAGGGTCTAGAGAGTAGTTCTAGACATCCAATAATAGTGTCAGACACCTTATAGTGAAAAATCAGAAGTCTAGACTTGTTGTCTTAATGTCTAATCAGAGTCAGGAGGGTTTCTAGGTTCTATCTTGGGTATTCTGCAGAAATTGGACGTCTGACCAAGTGTCTGGACGTCCAATAACACTGTAGAAGTCGGTTTAAGGTATGCGGGAGTTGGCTAAGGGTTCTAGACATCTTATAACTCATCTAGATGTCCAGATAGAGGCTAGAATTAGGGTTTTAGGGTTTCCTAGGGTGCGGTGACCTAATCTAAGGGTGGCTAAGGCTTGGGGAGGCTTTTAGGTTATCCTAAGGCTAGGATGGATCTAAGTTCTTCACAATTTATTGTTTTATTCCTACTTAATAGAATAGCATGCCTTAACTCCCTTACATTATTATCTACTACATCTAATCTAGGTCTTCCACTCCAGCTCTGCTGCAACACTAGTTATTCTTTATTCTTCAGATCCAACTTTAGATCCAGCTTCAGATCTAACTTCTGATCAGCTTATTACCTTTAATTGACATAATGCACCTAATTAGTACATTATAGCATTATTTTATACATAGCTAAAAGAAAGCAATAAAGATGCAAATAATGCTTATGCATGTATGAATTATCCTAACTTATGCTAAGTCCTAGCCTAATTTAGGTCAATTAAGACCTATGATTGCTGCGTAATCATACCCCCATGCCTAAATCTTGCTAGTCCCTAGCAAATGCAAAACTGAATTATTCACAGAAGGGTCCTTAAGGGATTGATTATTTTATCAGGTGTATGCTTAGAGAGTTTTTGTCCTTTTTGTTATCATCCTATGCTCTAGAAATCCAGACAATCGTGAAAGTGTAGCTATGTAGCTTTTGCAATGGATTTGAGTGAAAAACTAATTCACCTCTAGAGCCTGAACTTGACCCCTAGTAAAATTCTAGCAGGATAGGCGGACTTCTTCCCTCGGGGTATTCAAGATGTTCTATGAATTCCACCCCAGCTTTAAGCATGGGTAGAGAATGTCTGAGGGATACGGGTGTTTATTTGGTGGCTCACTCTCACTTAGTGCTACATAGAGATTAGTACTTCAGAATCTAGATTTTCAGATTATCAAGTAACTCAACTCAGCGAAAGAAGAGAAAAACTATGCACTTTTCTGGTTCCTTTGTATTCATTCTCTGTTACTCTTTTTTTTTTTTTCTTAGAGCTCACAATCTAACCAGATTCTCACATATGATCCGTATTTGGTGGTCTCACTTAGCATTAACACTTTAATTGAGTTCCATAACCCTAATACTAAGTCAAAATTCCTCAGCCAGTATTTGGGCGGTCAGAAACACAAGAAATGTGGGTTAAGGCCATATTTGGTGGATCTCCAATTTATTTGGTGGTATTGCCTCAATGCAACTGAAATAAACACTAAATATTCACTCTTTTTTTCTTTGCTTTTTCTTCTTTTTCTAATTTTTTTTTAAATTTTTCTTTCTTTTCATCATTTTTTTTCTTTTCTTTTCTTTTTTTTTCTCTTCTTTCTTCTTTCTTTTTTTTTTTTCAACATAACACAACTAGCACACATCCATGAACTTTATTGAGGAGGCATTATTAGGGATTGGTGGCACTCAAGAGACATTGGGTGGCTTATTTGGTGGAAGTTCCTACTCACAGCATTGGGAGAGATGGATAGGATGGTATATTTCTGGCCTTGACATCAATACCCTCCTTCAACCAAGGATTCCATAAAGAATGGTCGTAACCATCCACCTTAGCCCTAGTTTTATGAAAACTCGCTCTCCGCCTATTTTCCTTATTTGGTGGCTCTCAAAATTCGCACAAAAATGTATACGCAGGAACCGAGAGAAAAAACTATGCCTTATCTCTGAGTATCATCACCTAATTATCTAGGATTTCGGATTCCTTGCACTAATCTTAGGGCACTAGTACTCTCTATTCTCATCTCACACTATTTGATGGATTTTTGGAAGAAAATCTGCCTAGCTCCCAAAACACTGTCCAGGGGTTCAGAAAAAGAAGCACTGCTTCTTCTCGATAGACTAATGATGCTTATTAGCCTTCACCGTGAATCCATTGCAAATTCTACGTGTGTGTGAAAAATTATACTAGATTCCAGATTACAGGAATCAACTAGAGGATAAAATTCCCAATGCATTCTCTTAATAAAATAATCTTATTCATGGATGCACTATGTATATATGCTATAAACAAATAACCTCTTACATTCATACTTCATGAAATTTCCCTTTCGGGTTACATTCAGCTTGACCCTAAATTTAGAACAAAAGGTGAGCGAGTGAGTCGGAAATGGCTATTGCGGACGATTTCTAGCTCCAATGCGAACATTGAAGGTGGAGTTGGTTCTTTTATTTAGATCCTAAAGTACGTTTGACATGCAGCTCCAAGGTTTCCTAAGGGTTGGCATAAAAATTTTTCAGTTTTACTGTATCTATCCCCTCATGCCTAAGTTCTTGCATGTCCTCATGCATGAATATAAAAGAAAATAAATACAGTAGGGAGTAAATGGGTAGAAATCACCTGTAATTTCTCCTGAAAATATACATTCAGCATCGGCCAACTTGACAGTATGCAATATGCAAAAGAAATATGCTTAAAAGAAAAATATGCTATGTATAAAGCGAGTATGTATAGGGTGATGGTAGAATGTGAGGTAGATGCTGAGTTTAACGCCTCCAGCTGGGCAAAAACTCAATCAGATGTATCAGTTCTAGCATAGGAGCCAGTCAAGATTAAGAGAAAGATGTGCTTGTATGCTCCTAGAATCAGTGGTCTGGGGATGCGAACCAGCTGATTATGCACCCTTACTCCAAAAAGTCTACCTATAAGAAAGTGTGGAGTAGTGGTGGAGAATAGAGGATAATTAGAGGGGGGATCATGATGTTGATTCAGCTGATTTATCATGTCCCACAATTCAGTAGGAAGTTGCTGAGGGAGTAGATCAAAATGTATCTCAGAACCAGAATTTGAGTCATAGGGATCCTCATAACGATAATTGACATCAAAGATCATGCCCTCTCCAGGCTCTGGATCATATGGGGGTATCCGTGAAAGTAAAAGATTAGTGGGGAGGTCACTGAAATCCTCGTCAGAAATTACTCCATCCTCATCAATACTCATCTCTGATTCATCAGAGGCTGACTCTTCAGGCTTTGAGTCGAGCCATCCATTAGATTGACTAGGATGGTAGGTGCGTCCCCAGCTCATTCTGCTTAAAGCTTCACCCTCATATGCGTTGGGCTCCTCAGTAATTCCTGCCTCAGGTAGCATATCCATTTCTTTGGTCAAAACATCCATAGCTACTTCTGGTCTTTGGATGTCAAGATCAGGGATAGAAAGTATCATCTCAAAATCTCTAACATACGAATTAGGTATGTAGTTGAAAGAAGAAGAGTGCAGGTCAGAAGATGTTAGCTCTAGCACAAGTTCACCTACAATGGGAAGTGGCCTAGATTGATCAGTAGTGTCGCATGTAATGTTTACCTTAAGATCCATATCCTCAACTGGATCTACTTCCCTTATCTCAGTTGGGTTTTCTAACCCATGAGGTATCTCCCAGGATTTAGGATAATCCAATTGTGGCTCAGTCCTGGAGATATCAGTCCTTTCCTCAATTTCCTGAATGGAGTTCTCAGACGAACCCATTTAGCATACTTCCTGCTCTTGTCTCATATCCAAGCTAGATTCTTCTTCCCCTGAATGATCTTCCAGCATTTTCTCCCGAGAATCTTCTGTGTGTCCTTCCAGCATAGTCATTTCAGATTCTTCGAGGTCTTCAAGGCTATTTTCCACTTGATATCTCAAAAGCAGTAGTTCTTGAGCTTCCCGATTTTGTCCAATTAGCCTTGTTATCCCTGTTGTTCCCTGAAGGAGCTCCATCACAGCTTGTTGATACGGAATCCAACTTTGTCTTTGGTTCAGCTTAGTGATAGCTTAGATTTCATGGAGGTAGAATGCGGCCTTCTCCTTAGCGATAGCTATAGCTCTCTGTATTCTGTAATGCGGTCGCATATGCATTGGTAGTTCTTTAAGGGTTCCAGGGGGTGAATTAGGTCTACCCATATTCCATGGGTGAGAAGCAGGAGTATGAAATCCAAATCTTGGGTTATAAGATGCGGTCCTTTGAGGAACCGACTGGTATGGGTCATAATATCTAGGGTTAGGATGTGGGTTAACCATTTTGGTAACCCAAGGAGAAGGATCAGGCGAAGAGAAAAGTCATCTTCGCCACCTTGGGTTCTGATCCCAAGGTTGAGCTGATTTAGTGACCCAGGCTCTCAGATAAGCTCATGGGTCCATCTCTTCTGGATCCTGATTAGGTCCAGATCTAGGGTTAGCCATTACGGCTAAGCAGATAGAAGAAGAGGGTAGGGGAGAAGATGGCTCGGGCAAAGTGACTCACCTCCTTGGGACCGACTCCCAAGGTCCAACCAATTGAGGTTTGAGTGACCTCCTTCCTCGCACGCACCAACCAACCCCTAAGTTGGTGTAGCCAAGCTAGACAAGGCTAAGGTCCTGTCAATCAAATGGTCCTTATGATTAGATGACCAGATTTTCCATTTTAAGTTTGAATTCCTGAAGAAAAATTCGTCGTTCAACCGACTGAAAGTGATTCCTACCTTCTCAAGCTAACCCAGCCAGTCTAGTTACGAGGGGACTAAGGGGAAGGTTCTTCCTTCGGCTCACGCCTCTAGTTCCATTACCTCTTAGCTGCGGTCATTTGACACTACCCCGCAGACTTAGTCACCAGGTTCGGTAAGAGAGGTTGAAGCCACCCAGTATTACGACAACGAATTCGGGTTTATTTACATGTTTTAAATTTGATTTTAGCCCATTTTTCTTAAGTTGGGGTTTGTGGTGAGTAACCCACAAGGTGACCAAGCTCACTGGCTAAACCTTAGACTTGATCAAGTCTAGGTTAGCCCAAATGTGGTCTTTAGAATGTAACCCTAAAGATGTAACCTAGGATTCATGCAATTCTAGGGTTTTTTATTTTTTTCTTCTTCAACAGACCACGAAATTAAGACCATTTCTCTGATAAAAATTAGAATCAAAATAAATTGAAATTTGGCAAGTAGATTTCTTTTTCAATTATCTTTTCAGAGAATATTTTTTTAATTTCTGCTAATTCAATCGAATTTACAGAGATTTTTAAATGTCAAAAGGTCAGATCTAGAAATTTTGACCCCTTGTCGATTTTCTGCTTTGAAATAGTATCAAATGATATTCAAAAATTCAGGAAAAATATGGAAATTAAAGCCAATGAGATCAGCTTTCAAATGCCACCATTTTTAGTCAAAGTAGACTCGTGGATTGCTCGAAATTGCTTTTTGAATTTTGAAAATTCTCAAATCTGGGTCAGTTTGACCCCCTTGCACTTCACGAATTTTTAAAAATTTTGTACTTGAAATTTTTTCAACGTACGGTGGTGTTTGAAAGATGGTTTGAAAATTAAAATCTAGCCTGAATTTTAGAATTTTTCGTTCACTAATTTTTTAGCAATTGAATTTTTAGATCGAAATTTGAAGTCTGCTGAAAATTAGAGAATGGTGGAAAAGCTTTTAAAAGGTGTTTGAGTTTAGAATTCAAACTTTCCACCAATTTTTTTTTCAAAAAATTTTGAAATTTTTTTTCAAGAAGGATTTTTTTTCTTTTTCAAAGGATTTTCAATTTTTTTTTTGCTTTGTCAAAACTAACCTAGGATTAAAAAAGAAACCTAATCTAACTACTTAGATTTTTTTTCTTTGATTTTTTTTTCTTTTTCATGAAAATAAATATGCCTTTTTTCAAATAAATCTAACCTAGGGTTTAGAAAGGAAAATCCTAATCTAAGATGAGATGTGTATTTGATTTTTGTTTTAATTTGCGCTTGTTGCGTTTGCAGATTCCCATTTTTCCTATTTTCCTGCACATCAAAAGACAAGTAGAGGAAGATTTGTCAGTGATAGCTCAAAAGATCGAAATAAAAAATGACGTTGTCTCCCCAGCAATGGCACCATTTTGTTGGGAATCATAGAGCACGTATTTGATTAGAAAAAGCATCGTAGTATAGTGTGCAATACGATCAACAAAAATATTTATAAAGATAACGAGACTTGGAGTCCTGGTTGTTCGTCTCTGGGAGGCATTTATGGAAATGCAGATTTGAAATCAATCTCTTTCACTCTACTTGCTTAAAATCTTATGCCGATTTATGGTGATTTACGTATTGATGTACGACATGCTAGTTGCCAAAAGATAGTAATTAAAACATACAACTTCAATCACACCAAAAGATGATAACTAGGCACATGGTGATTTTCAACATATATATTTATATATATAAAAGATGATGATAATATCAGAGTTGCAGAGCACAGGTAGAGGATTGCTTGTACAGGGAAATAAAACTACTCGCTACTAGAAAACGGCTGCATATATGAACTATGGGGGGATTTTGCATGCATCATTGGGGGAGAAGTAAGGAACTACACTATTAAGCAGTAAATAAAGCATGTAAATCTAAGAAGAACTATAATCTAATCTAGAAGAAATAAGGGCATTCGGAGGTGGCTCCGATGGCCTTTGAGTTGGTTGAGAGGAGAAGGAGGGGCGGCCAATGGTGCTTAGGCCGGCCCTTGGAGAGAGGTTGGAGAGGGGATCCAGCATCTTGGCATGGAGGTGGTGGTGGCCATGGTGAAGCTACTCGTGAACATGGAGGTGGAGTGGATGTGGAATGAAACTAAGCTAAATGGAATCAAGAGTGGATGGGTGCAAATGGCCACCCCTTAGGTCTTTTTATAGACCTAAGGGAAGCTCTCTAGAGAATTATGGAACTCTCTAGAGAGGCTTATGGTGGGATCTCATGGGAGAGTGAGAGAGAGAGGATGGATGGTGGATTTTAGATCCACCAAATGTGGATCTAAAAATTGAATGGCTCTTAGTTAATAATTTTAGCAACTAAGGCAACAACACATGGTAGAGCATTCTAGAGAACTCTAGGCTAAGTAGTTTCATGTGGATGGTGTGTGTGGGTGTGTATGGGTCGAAACTTAGGTGGCTAGGTTGATTAGGTTAGGTTCTAGTGGGTTTAGGTCAAGGTAGGTCTCAAATTAGAGTTGTAAACCCTAATTCACTATGGTAAAGTGCAATTAAACTTAATACAAGTTTAATTGGGTGTGTGGAAACCTAATTGAGAGTAAAACAACTCAATTAAGTCAGGCCTAGGTCAATTGGACTCTCATTGAGTTCAATTGGATAGTGTGTGCTGATATCAGGGCTTAATTAGACTCAATGAGTCCAATTGAATAGGCTGATGGAATTGACTAAGGTCCAAGTCAATTAGGTTTAGTGAGGACCTAATTAGGTCCTTAGGGAGGTCTAGAGGTGATGTACTAGGGTTAGGACAACTTAATTTAGGTTCGTATGGGGTTGGAATTAGGTTTAGGGACCTAGAGATCTAAGATCAAGGCTTGAATCTCAAAACAGGGTCTGGAGGGCAGTTCTGGACATCCAATAATAGTGTCAGATGTCTTATAGTGAAAAATCAGAAGTCCAGACTTGTTGTCTGGACGTCCAATCAGAGTCAGGAGGGTTTCTAGGTTCTGTCTTGGGTATTTTGCAGAAATTGGATGTCTGACCAAGTGTCTGGACGTCCAATAACACTGTAGAAGTGGGTTGAAGGTGTGCGGGAGTTGGCTAAGGGTTTTACACATCCTATAACTCATCTGGACGTCTAGATAGAGGCTAGAATTAAGGTTTTAGGATTTTCTAGGGTGCGGTGACCTAATCTAAGGGTGGCTAAGGCTTGGGGAGCCTTCTAGGCTGTCCTAGGGCTAGGATGGACCTAAGTTCTTCACAATTTGTTGCTTTATTCCTACTTAATAGAATAGCATACCTTAACTCCCTTACATTATTATCTACTATATCTAATCTAGGTCTTCCACTCCCGCTCTGCTGCAACACCAGTTATTCTTTATTTTTCAGATCCAACTTTAGATCCAGCTTCAGATCTAGCTTCTGATCAGTTTATTACCTGTAATTGACATAATGCACCTAATCAGTACATTATAGCATTATTTTATACACAGCTAAAAGAAAGCAGTAAAGATGCAAATAATGCTTATACATGTATGAATTATCCTAACTTATGCTAAGTCCTAGCCTAATTTAGGTCAATTAAGACCTATGATTGCTGTGCAATCAATCACCCACATATGTCCGTATGAATCACATCGAAGACACCATTTGACCTATTGGCTTCAAACTTCCTATTATTGGTTTGCTTCCCCTTAATACATTCTATACACTGATCAAAATCAGAAAAGTTTAAGGGGTCTAAAATTTCATTTAACACAAGTCTCTCCATTCTCCTTCTGGAGATATGACCTAATCTCTTGTGCAATAAGAAAGCACAGTTCTCTTCTACATATTTTCTTTTCACACCACGTGTACAGGAAAGAGAAGTTTCTTGAAATGAAGCAACAGCATCCAAACAATACAGATTATCAATAGCCGAAAGAAAACTAGAACCAACCAATCTTGAATCAAAGAAAATATTCACTTTTCCATCTCCAAAATTACAAAAATAGTTTAGTCTATCAAGAACATAAATTGAAACTAAATTACGCCTAAAAGATGGTACAACAAAAGTATTTTCTAAATCCAAGTACATTCTAGTTTTCATTAATAATCTAAAAGTTCCTATGGCTTCTACTGTAACTGGCTTCCTACCTCTTACATAGATGAACTACTCATCCTCATTTGATTTTCTGTAGTTCAGGCAGCCTTGTAAAGACACACTAATGTAAGTAGTTGCCCCTAAATCCATCCACCAAGTATGACTTGGTATTGAAACCAAATTACTCTCTGTACAAACCAAACTAAGAGCCGTACCTTTCTTAGCACGCCAAGCGTGGTAGTTGGTACAATGCTTCTTCTGGTGCCCCTCAGCTCCATGAAGAAGCATCCTAACTTAGAAGACTCTACAGCCTTCCCCTTCTGCTTCTTTTGTGAAGCTATATCTGCATCTTCTATAGTCTTTTTCTTTCCCTTGCCTTTGTTATTAGAGGAAGTGGCAATGTGAGCACTCTCTGTCCCATCATGCTTCATTCTCTCTTCCTCTTGCACACAGTGCGAGATGAGCTCATTTAGAGACCAAGTCTCTTTTTGATAGTTGTAGCTCACCTTGAACTGGTTGAAGGATGGTGGAAGAGAGTTCAAAACCAGATGCACTAGCAAGTCCTTTGAGAGGTCAAGTTTGAGTGCTTCCAACTTAGAAGCTATATGGGACATCTCCATAATATACTCACGTATATTACCCTTCCCCTTATATTTGTTTGAGATGAGGCTTGCCAAGAGTGTACCAATTTCAACCTTCTCATTCTTGGCAAACCGCTTCTCAATATCGGCAAGAAAATCTTTAGTCGCACCAATGTCATCTGACATTGTGCCCCTGAAAGCCTCGGGTATGGCCTTCTTCATTATCATCATTGATATCCAATTAGACCTCTCCCATCTTTCCTTCTCCTTCTTTTGTTCAGAAGTATCGTGTCTGTAAGAATGGGAGAGGGTTCCCTAATCGCCAAATCTAAGTCCATAACCCTGAGGACATTCAATAAATTTTCTTTCCAGGACTTAAAGTTCGAGCCACTTAACATGGGTATGGAATTTAAGGTGGCAGTAATGTTTACAGAAGACATTTCTGAAAAATAAATGCAGATAAATAAGAAATTAGCTCCTTTAAAACATAATGTGTCTGATTAATTTAATGATCTCATCACATGTCTTAGTTAACTCCATCAAGGGTCTTATCTTTGGACAAGAGATTGACTTGTAATTAAAGACATGGTGTGGTATGTAGTGACTGTTGGTTCAAATCCAAGTCAGTCATGAACCTTCCTTTAGGCTGATTCGATGACTACCCAGAAAACCTAATAACCAACACACCAATACTCCCATGCAAATGAGTGAGAGTACAACGAGTATGCATTTTCCTTTGGGTCAGTGCACACTCACCTACTAACACCCATTCATCCGTTTATTATTCACGGATAATCCAAGTATTCACAGGAGAGCTAACTTTGGCGAGATGCTGCTTCAACTAAGTTACCTTAGAATAATGTACCTCATTAATCAGACTAAACTTAATTATACTAAGCAGAGAGTGGGTTAGCTCTGATACCACTTGTTGGCAATAATTCCTTAAACCGTTAGGGGCTTAACATAAATTAACCTGCCTCTAGCTTAGGATGGACTTGTATTTGATCTCAATTGGACTTCATGCTGACTGGGTACCAGTACTGGTGGACCAGTACCGGTACCCATGGCTTACTGTCATGGGTTCCATATTTAATGGGTACCGGTACTGATGACAAGTACCGGTACTCATGTGTTACTGTTTGGAACACAAGTCTAAAAGAGTACTCATCCAGTAGTTACCATGTACCGATACTCCATGAGTACTAGTAACCCTCTATGAACCAACTGGTTTCAACGAGTACCGGTACTCATAAAACGTACCGGTACTTGTTGAGTACTGGCAATTTGCCTGTAGCTAACGAGTACCGGTACTAGTGACCAGTATCGGTACTTGTAAGCTACAGGTCCTGAAGACCTGAAGCCCAGTACCTCACCTGGGACACATGTGTATCGGTATTCAAGAAGAGTATGAGTACATCCGACCCAGTTGTGGACTTAAGACTTTCTGGAGTTGGTCTGATGCTAGTAGTACCGATACTCATGAAGAGTACCGGTACAAGTTAGCTACAGGTGTCATTATTAGTTGTAAATAGAATAAAAATAGTATCGATACACAACTTCAGCATCGGTACTTGTTGACTGTTACAGGAATATTTTTGAGTATTCTAGAACACGAAAGGTTAAAACTAAACATGCATTTGATCTGATGATTACAAGAATAAAATCGCACAAAATAATACATATACGTGGAAACATGATGGACATAAACAAATACTTATACATGCATCTCTATTCTCCTTAATCCATTCATATTCATTGAGTATAGGGACATACCTTGGTTCATATTGAATGCAGAACAAGAACCCGCGAGTTAGGTTCTTCCAAGGGTGTTCTTACCTTCCTTAGAATAAGAGTAATTAGGGGAAAGTCTTCTTCTGATCTTGTTGCCACACAGCAATCCTTTTCTCTCTGTTCTTCTCTCAACACATGATGGGGAGGGTGTCAAAATTGAAGGTGAGAACCCTTGGGGACTTAACCTCTCGTTATTAGTAATTAGGCAAAACTAATTACTATTAGCAAATTACAATTCTACCCATCGAGGAATTACAATTGCAAATCCGGTCTCTGCACATATAAATTAGACACCACACCACCCTCTTGCATTTTAGCCTATATAAAACCATTAAACTTATTTGATCACTTTAAATTATGGGCTTAAGATGACAGTCACTTTACTTATTGTTATTTGATTATATCTATATGTATGTTTACACATACAAGTCCATACATTGGATTTTAATCCAACAAAATCTCCTCATCCTCCTCCTCAATGGTCACCTTGTGCGAGTTCCTCATCCCTTAAGATTCTTTCTTGCTTGTCAAGAACTCCGTTGCTACACGTGGAATCGCATACGCATCTAGTGGAGTGTTGCACGAATCTTTTGCTGGTGGTTGACTACTAGCAGGCAATGCTACCTTTACAGACAAACTCCATTCACCCTTCTTATTTTGTCTTCAGATTGGAGAAGATGGGGGGGGGGGGGGGGGGGGGGGGGGGGGGGGGGGGGGGGGGGGGCAGCTCTGCAGGGGGGTGTTGTTATAAAAGGAGGAAGCTACCAAGTGGGTGGAAGTCTTCGACATTAGCCCCAAGGCATTGTTTCTGGGAGCTAATGACCCGCTCTCCCTTTCTACACTTGACATCCTAGGCTTCCATGGAATTGCATATATCTCAAGGCACAAGAAAGTCGACCTCCTAGCAAAACCACTTCTCTATGGCTATATGGTTTACCACATAGGAGGCCAAACTTAGGGGAGTGTTTCATGCAAGCACCATCATTCCCCACTTCTTCTACATACCTACTGCTCAATCCTCAAGTTGAAAGAAGAAAACTATAGCAGAAAGCACACATTTCCAATTGCTTGAAGAAGAAGAAGAAGCTGAAGCTGAAAGAGAGCGACCATTAACACCCGCCACCATTGTTTTGTTTATTCTCGTCCTTTTTCTATTTATTTATTTGATTGTAGAACCACCACCATGTCAACGAGATATAGTCATTGTTATTTTGATCATATATATATATAGTTAGTTACTCTTAGTGCTTGAACAAAATTGTGCTTACAATTCAATTTTTGGATGGACCAGTTTATAAGAATTATGTGGTGTCACTCGGAGTATGTCTCCTCCGATTCATTCTAGCTAATTATATTTCTCGTTCAAAATATATTAGCATCATTGTTGTTCCTACACAAGTTGCATCGTAGGCATCAAATGTGATATTTAGGCCTTCTTTCTTTCATCTATTGAAGAGACAAATCAATTAGAGTGGTCGCACTACAAAACATTTGGTCGTATAGCAGCAGCATTAATTATGCTACAAGTTGTAGCGGGCCTTTCTCCATAGAAATGACTTGTTAATTTCTTTTGGTTATGGTAACATCATATATAGCTGCGCCTAGTATTCTCGACTGAATTTGAAAGGTCTTTCCATATGTAATGGAAGGTTGTCTTTGGAATAAGTAGCTTACCGAATGTCCCTATTGTCTTCTCTAGAAGTTTGGTAACAAATTAAACACACCGTTTGAGTTGTGTTTCTTAGAGATTTTATGTATTCACATGATGCACCTTTTAGCCTATATTCAATATGGAAAGAGGAATAATTATTTGCTCCTTTGATGAGTGTAGACTTACAAGATATTTAGTTTGAGTATCTTTAATGGGTAAAGTTGCTTCTTGCTTTGCGTTGCATGAATATAATTGTTCTAATGATATTTAATATTCATCATGCTCACAATGAGCATATCATGAGATAATGATTCCATTTGTTCCTACAGATCATTGTCAGAAATTTAGAATCATGTAATTGCATCTTCCGTTGTGTATACCATGTCATTGTGCTTAATCATGTCATTCTGTGTCATCCTCTTAAAGAAGGGGGATTGTCGATTTGATAGGTGCGAATTATGAATGAGACCCTACTTGCTATTAGAAAGAGTACTCATAGAAGAAAGCTTATGAGAAGTTATCTTAGAAGTTCACCTATCCCTACTTGTTATTAGTTTTAGATATCTTAGAAGTTATCTAAAACATTTTGATAGGATGCCATGGAAAATGTTATTCTGCAAATCGGCTCAAGGCTTTCTGGTCCAAGGTGGGACGCCAATGCTGCGAGCTATAGAGACATCTTTGTCCTCTCTATTTATCTATTTTATTCTTTGTGACTAATGGAGTTGGATGTTGTTGGGGTTGTTTATAGATTACAACCGTTTAAAATGGGCATTCTAAAGAAATGACGTGGTTAGTGGGACTGCGCAGATAAGTTAATTTGAGTCTCTACTTCTTGCTAGTTTTGAGTTAATTGTAATTCCTCTTGGCAATTTTATCTTTGGGTGTATTTTTTCCTCACATTCGTATTTTATCTGGTCTCGAATTGGTTGTTTATGTCTTTTTGTTTGTTTGTAGGTGGTGGTTTGTGCAGATAACTGAAAACAATGTTGGTGCACTAGTGATGAAGCCTAGGGAGTATATATAGAATGATGACATCATCATTGAGAGAGGCTTTTTTTTTTCTTTCAAGTCCTCCACAAGGGGGAAAAAATCATTCCATTAAGAAAAGGGGAAGAACTTGATACTAAGGACGCACCCATGGGGAAAAAAAAAGAAAGAGAAGCCTACCATCAAAAGGGAAAGAAGACACATCCCGTAGAAATGAGGAAACGTCAAAACACAAAAAGTAAGATAAGAAATAAAGAAAAAAGAAAAAGAAGCATCCTGAGATCGGAAATCGGATGATCTCTAAAGGAGATCGACTCTACGCTCATAGAAAAGGTAAAGTGCCAACGCGATAAAAATCTCGAAGACCGCGCTAATGAGTAACCCCTGAAATGCGTCAGGGAAACTTGATTGTGATAAGTACGAGGTCTCACGTGGTCCTCAACAAAATTTAAACTACACTAAAAAAAAGAAAAAGGACCTAAAACCCCCACCAGAATGAACCAAACCCAACAACACAAGACGATCGAACCACCCACGTTGTCGTCGAGCATCCGAGCACCGTACGGTCGCACCGTGCATCGAGAGCCTACACCGCATGCCGATTAGCCACCACCAACCACCACGCGGCTTCTCGGACAGCCATCACCAATAGCCACCGCGACATGGCCTCGAACGACCGTTACAAGTCGTCGCTACCTCTGCATGTCGAGGGGAAGGACCACACCACCAAGAGGAAAGGTTTGAGGATGAGGAAAGAAAGTTCGGTGGAAAGGGGGGGCTGGCCGATCGGAGCCCAAGGGCCTTCATCTTCTTTTTAATGTCGAGGAAGTAAAGCGGGGGAGTCCACTTGACATCACAAGGTTGGGTTTTCCATCACTAAGAGAGGCTGAAATGTTTGTTTTTGTGTTTTTGGGGTTTCTGTCATTTAACCATTTTGTCATTACGTGACCAAGAAGATCATGTTCTTTTAAGAAATGGTTAAGCTGGTAAAATCCTACCACATGGACTTTTTATTGCTAATCCAAGTTTGAACACCATGAAAAATAAATGAGCATTTAGTTCATAGCTTCAAAGCAAGCATTTTCACTTCAACTAGCATTATTTTCTAACTAAAAAGGCTTCTATTGATGAAAAAGGTCCACTTGGTTGATTTTGTGATTATTTCTGATATTCTATCTTTTGTTGTTGAAATATATGCCTTTTGGTGTTCTTTCCTTTAGTTCAAGCACCTCGATCGCAACAACCATTTTTTCCTAGTGCAACTTTTGCAACTTCGCATTTTGTGCTTGGTTTGTTCAAAACATGTGTAATTCTTCATGGAGGTTATGTGCTCTTTTGACTACTCTCAAAAGATTATGGAGTTTCTTTTTCCATTTGATTGCTTTGTCATTGTGATAAATCTATGGTGTGGAGTGCTCTTTTTTTTCTCATCAAGTATTGAATCATGTCTCAAGACGTCAACTTGTTTTATGGACAATTCCTATGAAATTATTGTATGCTAGGATGTTGCATTGCTCGCTGATGGTAGATTGCAGGATGTAGAATTAAAAAAATATCTTAATCGTATTGAGGAAAAATCCTCAAGTAAGCCTAATAAGCCTAGTAGGCCTAAATAACAGAAACACCTTAAATGGGTCATACAAGTAGCCCATAAAGGCCTCCAATTAGGTATGAACCTGGCTATAAGGGTAGTCGTGCAAGCCTGCCAAACGAGTCTCAACCCATTTAATTAATACAAGCAAGCAAAAAAAGGGCAGCACCAAACTATAACACACCAAATCTGCTATAGACTTCGAGCTAGATCAATCAATAAGACTATCAAGGATAGCCAGCATGCTTAGATGGCTACCTTACTCGGTTGAGTGCATGACCAGTTGACTGAACGACGCTCGTTATGAATTCTAGCGAACATGGCCCAAAACATCCATCCGATCATTTAATTAGATTCTAGACCTCGAAACAAACCTGATGCCACTGACCGTGCGCAAATTGGAGCCTGCATAAATTAAAAATGCATAACCAAAGCAAAAACCCGCATATTCTTCATTTTTGTGATCCAGACCTAGGATTGACGATATGAAAGTACTGTTAGCTTCCTGATGTCACGAGGACCCCTATGCTATGCTTTGTGTGGTGATCGGACCTCAGATACACAAACACATGTGAATCGCGAGTAAACCTACAAGTGACCCGCCTTTGGAATCACACAATGTAAATGACCTTCATTTTGAAATCTACAAATTTTATTGGTTTCCTCATCTCGTAATGATTCCAACGATACATGTTTTATGATAATTGAAGTTCGTTTAACTTAGTTCGAGAATATGTGTGGGTATGAAAAGTTAAAATAAGATAAAGGGATTCCAATCCTAATCAACCCTTTATTTTTCCTTTCCTTTCTCTAAACCTAATTTCCTTAATTGCTCAATCATTTTACTACTCTCTCCACATATAAAGACAAAAGGCCACCCATGTCATACACATCCACCGCTGCCACCATCGAACTCATTTCCCTTACTCCCCTACATGCACGAAAAGGGGAAAGAGAGAGAGAGAGTAGTGGCAGCGAACGGGAATGAAGCATGGCGATAGTGTCGATGGATGTCAAAGTGAACTTCTCTTTCTCTATTCTCCTTCCTTTCATGATGCGTGTGGAATGTTGGGGAGAGAGAAACGAGAGGAAGAGAGAGCATGTGCTTGAGAGAGAAGGAACAGAGAGGAACAAGGGTGACGAGGGGGGAGAGAAGAATTCAGCAGTGAAGTCGATGTGTCAAAGGGAGCCACCGGTGTGCTCGCATGAACGATAGAAGGAGAAGGTGAAGGAAGGGTTGACCGAGAGAGGAGGGGGAGAGGTCGAACATTGCAAGAAGGTGGACGAGTGAAAGAGAGATAGATTGAGTCAAGGCTGAGAGAGAGGAAACGACGACTTGTGGTGGCAGGCGACCGCATGCATGGGTGCACCCATCATGTAGGAGAGTGTTACGACCCGGTTTCCAAATCCCTACAAGACCCAAGATCGGCTCGACTCGACTAATCCCAAGACCCAGTCGTCCAACAAGAAATAACCAAAAAGCAGGAAAGTAAACCACATTCACTATGCTAAGTAACTAACAGTAAAAGAGTACAAGCAGTAAAGGAAGTAAAAGCTGCTAACAGTACATATCACCACCACAATAGTAAAGCGGAAACAAAGTACAGAAACGTAAACGGTAACAAGAGTCTGAACTCACTAACAAAAGAAAGTACAACAACAGGAAGACTACTACTGGGCTCGACTGGGGCCAGCACCCTCTACAGTCGGTGACTCGGGTTGCTCAACACCTGATCCTGAAAAAAGGTTATGAGTAAACAAAGTCAGTGAACGTTGAGTAGAGTGGTAACCAACTAGCTAAAGCAGTAAAAGCTAAAAGGTAATTTATCTTTTCCAATTACTTTATTTTATAGGTTATTCTTTTTCACCCATTGGTTTATTTTTCAGATCTCTTTCTTGATCTCGAATGTTCCTCGTGGGAACGATCTTGATTGCAATATTTTCTGAAGAGTAGAAGGCACACGTGGTGCTCTCCAGGCCGGGAGAGTCCCCCGTGGTGATCCTACACCCAGTCAACCACCCCAAGGTCACGGACAGACGTAGCGGCTACTACGACATGCGCGATAAGCGCATGGGTAGCTACCTCGCACTGGCACGCGGTCAGTCATTTCGGCTAACAGGTACGCCCAAAGTACAGCACGGAACAATATAGGGCCTAGCCCTCTCAGTAACAGGGGTCTAGCCCCTTAGAACCAAACAGGGGTCTCGCCCCTCCATAGTCTGCGCACCCTCGTTTGACTACCCTGGTTTGCCCAGTGGGTGTAGGGTGACTAGCTCTCCCCCTACACTAATAGCTCTCCTCGGTATAGTGTACACGAGGGCCAAAGAAGTCAGTGTAGAGTGGCCAATCCTAACCCTGGGTCCCAACCCAAGGGCGACTAGCTCCGCTCTACACTAAGCAGGGGATAGTCGCTCTCCTTGGCACCACGTACTCAAGGGCCAGTACACCTCCCACTTACATTTCCAGATTCATTCCATTTATCTACAGGAGCTCTACTCCTAATTCCCAGTAGGGTTCATGCTCGTATTTCCCATGTTATTCCATACCAGGTTTCCTCATTCACATGTCCATTCTCAGATTTTACACATGCAGCTCGTATTTCCACAATTTGCATATACAATAAGAAATGTCACAGGTATCTGTCTAACTAGCACAAGCATTTCATGTTTCACAGGCAGCTCTTGTTTATTAATAGGCAGTTGTTCATAATTCTATTCATTTATTTAAAACTGCAATCTCAAACACGCATACAAACAGTACAAGTACTTTTCATCCTAGGATTCATGTCACATCCTAGGTTTCTAGTTATCCAGTTTCACATATGCATTCATGTTTTATAATTTAAACAAGGGAAACCACTCTACCAGAAAATTTGGGAGTACTGGGGGCTCAAATGGCAGGCTCATGTGCCTCAGCAAGCCCCGATCCTGCAACTGATAGAAGTCCTATACCAAGGAACATACCACAATGGAACATTCAGAATAGTATAAAAGGCCTTCTAACAAGTAGAGGAACTCACAAGGAAAACACCAATATTTTGTTTGCGTAAAACGGACCTCAAACAGACCCTAAATGGGTCAAAAATGGGGCTGTAGACCTAAATCAGACGTCTGGCACAAGGTCCAAACGTCTTAAAAGTAACCAGAGTCTCACCTCAGGTTCTACGTCGACCTCAGATTCCAGAACCTCTTCTTGACCGTCTGGACCCAGCTCCAGACGTCTAACCTCTCCTCCAGATGTCTGGGAGTGCTTCCGGTCGTATGGTAAGCTGTCCAAATGTCCAAAATGCATGGGAGGGCGTGCCCCACACCTTCCCAAAACTATCTCTGCATGCGACAGGAACATCAACCACTTTTAGCCATGCAGATCGAAGCTGCAGTGCGGCCTGCATGGCCGTAACCGCAAAAGGAACATACCTTCAGAGAACATTGCTTTTAGACGTCCAGTGTTGTCACCAGACGTCCAATATGTCATCTGGATGGCACGTCAGACATCTGATTCTAGGAAAATCCCAGAACCAGAACCACCTCCTACTCCTCCTCGTCGTGGGCAGCCGCGGCCTCGCATGCTCGCCTGCAGCTCCGGCTACAGCAAATGTCGGGGACGTCTCCCCTGACGCGCTCCTCCTCCCGCACGCGTCGCTCTGGCTATGCGTCCTCCGGCAAGCTCCCACGAGCTCGCAAGCTCAAGCTCTTCCTCTCCTCCTCACGCCACCTCTCCTCCTCGTCGCTCGCTCTCGTGCTCTCTCTCGCGCTCACCCCTCTCATTGTAGTGGAGAGGGTGGAAGGAAGGTGGCTTGTGGTGAAGTAGGGAAGAGAGGAAGAGGGGGAGAGGGGTTTTATAAGGGTGCGCTAGGGTTCGGATGGAGGAGAGAAGAGGGAAAGAGAGGGAAGAGTGGTACTGTTTGCACGCAGCCCACGTGCAGACGCGAAGTCATGTACCAAATTTTCAATTAAAAGATGTTTGGGAAGGGGTCCAGATGTCTGACCGACAGTCCAGATGTCTTAAAAGGCTCAGGACAGAATGGGTCTTTACAGGGAGAGAGGTAGAAAGAGAGGGAGAGTGGTGGAGAGAGGGGGGAGCATCAACGAGTTGGCGAACAGCCAATGACCGAGTCATGGTTGGTTGGATGGTTGGCTGTGGCACAACAAGGAGGCTGCGTCGAGCATGGATGGCATTGCATGAAGAAGAAGAGTGAAGGAGAAGAGAAAAAGTGGAGGAAGAAGGAGGAGGATAGGTTACAAGCAGAGGAAGAAGTGGAGGAAGGAAAAATTATAGGTTTTAAATATTGTGTTAGGGTCCCTGTAAAGGAATTGGGCTATATTAAGATCTAATGGTCGTTGTTACTTCATGTAGATCGAGGTCATTCGAGGTTGGATTTTGATAATCGAAGATCCTATCTTGGCATTTTCGACCGTGATGGACACATCCGTATGGTTGGATTGGGTGTTTTCTATTTCGATTTTCAAGGCACAAATTAGAGAGCATGTTCATGCATGATTGCGCAAAAGGAGTTTAGATGCATGCACTCACATGCATGTAAGGTAGAACATCACCTCTTGTAAACTAATTATGTTTTGTATGGCTGATGAGTTGAGACTTATCATAGCTAAATCGCCTAAGTTAAGCTAGAAACTAGGTTAAACACTATCAAATTAACATATAAAAAGTGTTAAGTGTGGGAAATAGAGAAAAAGACCTAAAACATTAATTTTGTGTTAAAAATGCATAATTAGGTCATTAAATGAGATATTCTTTTAAATAAGTTTAAATGGTGATCCGACTGCAAATTAAACATACAAATGAGTTTAAAAGTTCAAATCAAAAGTGTAATTAACTTCTTAAATGTTCAATTAGGCTTCTATAAAAACTTGGGTGCATTTGGACATCATTAAGGCCTTGCAATTAAAGATTTACATTTAGGTCCTTAGTACATCACATTTCATTCACTAGAAAACCTCTAGGGACCTATTTGTAAGCCCTTAAGGACTGCTTTGAAATATTTCTTAACCACTTATGGGCTTCTATGTTAATTCTCTACCCCTTCGCAAGGGGACTTCCTTACAATTACACCAACAAAACACCAGCCACCTGCAGCCGCGCGAAAGCACTGTAGCACTGCAAGAACTCAAGAGATTGCAACGTTGATTCTCTATACCCCATTCGATCTGTGGCTTACGTTCGTTGGAAGCTTCGCGCGACTTCGTGCGTATAATCACCACCTCACCCAGATCCCATCCGACGGCCATTTTTTGATTTGAAGCTTGCGTGTGCTCTCTCCTCAAATCCCTACCACCCACACCCTTGGAGCCTAATCACACCACCACGGTGCTCTGATTCACTGTCAACTCTACTTAAGGAGCTCCACAGCCTCGCACGTGGGAGATTGCTCCCTTATACAGCTCTTGAGCCGATCGTTCTTCCCCTCCAGCTATTCTCCCCATATTTCCCCATTTTCATGGCCATTGGCAGTGAAATTCCACTTCTTCCTTGACTCTCCTCGCCGCTAAGGACTTTGTAGCACCTAAGGGCTACCCAGAACTCCACTAGCGAGTTTTCCCTCCGTTGGAGCACTTCCTCCCTCCGTTCTTTCTCTCCATCCACCAGGTGGAGATCCAAAGGTCCCATTCCTCCATTTAGATTAGGTTTACTTCTTTCTAGATTAACTGTAGTGTTAATTAGAGTAGTTTAGCAGTAGAAATTAGATGTAAATTAGTTCTAATCTGTGTGTGACTATAGTGTAGCTTAGGAGTAGAGTTAGTATAGAAATTCACCTTTTCACCTCTACTGATCATTTCAGATCAGAGGAGACAAATTCCCCCATTCACTAATCATTGTTTTCTCCCCCTACACATTTCCATTTCGCTTTTTGATTTCCTCGTGTTTTAATCTACAATCCACCCATCCATTTGGAGTCAAATCCCCATCCCATTACTTTCAAGCTTTGAGATGAAGATTTATGCTCAAATCCACCTAGGGGTCTCTACACTCATTTCAGTTTGTTCACAAAGGCCCCTGATTTGATTTGAAATGGAATCGGTTTGCTTGATCAATTTTTGATTTGGATTTTAAAGCAAGATTGCGAGATTTTGACTCATTTGGGTTTTCAAGGATTTTTTATCAAGTGAAACGAATTGTTCGAGTAGATTAGCATGGTCGTGAATCTGAGATTATGCTAATGATGAATTTTCCTTAGATGATCGATGATCAGATTTGTCATTATTGGGAATTCCATATCTTGAATGCATGGTAGAGTCAAGGAGAATCAACATTGTTGATTGGAGGCTCTACCAAGGATTTTTATGTGGATTTTTTTCTAAGATTTTGATTTTTAACCTAAGGAAATTTTAGTATTCCTTAAGGTTTTTAACACATCGGGATTCAACAGAATTTAATGAATTGATTCCAATACTTCCTACATGCTGTCTATAGCATTAGGAACGTGTTAAATAAGTGATTTTTCTTCTGATTTGAAACAAGAATGTTGACAAGGGATTTTGATTCAGAGTTTAACATCTGAGAAAGATTTTTACGTTATTTTCAGTCCTCGTCAGAGTTTTAAGAGATTTTCTATGTTTTGAATCCCAGTCAATTACATCAAAGTGCTGCTTTAGCAGAGACATTTCTATAAAAGTTTCAACTCCAAATTTGATACAAGTTGGTCTTAATTCAGCAATCATGACCTGAATTTGGATATGAACCATCCTCGACCAAACTGTCTTAAAGCTGATCTGGGATAATTCATACTGAACTTGAAGTCTAATATGCTGAATTGGAGGTCCAGACCTGCTATAGATGTTTTTTTCTCTGATTTTTGGATTTACTGCAGTATGGATCTGAATAAGTTAAGATGTATAGTTTGCTTGAAGGACGTCTGGAACAGTCCTTGAGCTGTTGTTGCAGTTACTGTTGCTATTCTGCTGAATTTCAGCAGCAACTCCATTACTATATCTACTGCTATAGCTGGATGATTTGTATCAGTTGGGCAATAGGCTTAGGTTTAATTATTTGGAATAGCTGACATATATGTAATGTTGTAATTTGCATGTACAAGCTTTCATGTATCTGAAATAGGATCTGAATTGCTTGTAATTTCATTTAAATCTCTTTTATCAGCTAAAATGAGTACATAATTGCCCATATTTAGAAATTTAATGAAATTAAGTGGAAAATCATGTTTAATCATTTCAACATTTTATATCAGGTTTGCTAAATGTTTTTAAGTGTATAAACCTTTTGTTCAACACTTAGAGTTCATTTCTAGTTTTAGGATTCACATTAAAAACCCTTTTTAGGCCTAGGTTGTATGAACTTTGTAATTAAATAAAAATGATATAAAAATTCAAAAAAAATAAAATAAACCTATCTTGGTGAAGATTAGGTATACTTTTAAGTATATACTAAGTTTCATGGTACTCAGAACCCCCAGCTTGGTATAACATACTAGCCGACAGTTCAGTATACCTTGGAATTTAATAAAAGAACTCAACTATAAAAATACCAAAAATATCTCCATTCTTCTCATCTCTCTCTTTCTCTCTCACCCCCTACCTCTATAAAATATATAAAACCCATAAAAAGTGAAAAAACTCTAAAAATACCCAAAAACATCTTGTATACTATGTTTATACATGTAAATATAAGCTTTATACTAAGTTATAAATGTATATATTGTACAATAGATATATAATATGTATATATAACTTTTGTATGTGTTATATAATGCAACTTAAGTATTTAAGATAACTTAAATTGTATATAACTTATTTATATAATTATTTATTAATTATACTAACTTATATGTACTATACTCTAAGTAAATTAATAAAACCCTGTAAATAAACATATTCACTAGTAATACTGTACATACAAGTATATGTATACATAATGTACCCTAATACACCTGTAACTTAATTTAATTATATATATATTAAATAATTAATTTACCAAGTTATGAGCTAAGTTATTAAATTAAAATAAATTAATAAATTAAGTTATTATTGAACTAACTTATAGTGTAGATTTGTATAATATTATTTTGAGTAATTTAAACTAATTTAACCTTAATTATAATGTATTATACTATTTATATTTAATTTAAATGTAAGGCAGCCTGAAATAAGCTATTTAAATGTAAATAAAATCAAAATAAATGTTGTAAAATATAATAAAAATATGTAATAAATACTTTATTATGTATATTAATACTGTACAAGGTCAATTAAACCATCAATTAACTAATTTATACGTAATTAAGAAATAAAACCTAATAAACAGTATGAATAAACTGTAAACTTTGACTTATTTATTTATATACTAAACGTAATTAATTTTGTAAATAAATTGTATAATTATGTAGTCCTATGTAAATACTTTAATATCACATAATTTATTTTTAATTTATAATAAATTATGGCCCTCGAATAAATTATGGCCCTCAAATCGAGGGCCAAAAACCTCAAATCAACACAATTGCACGCTGACAGTAGCACCTATGAGGTGCTTAAGAAAGCATCACATCGGGCATTGAAGAGTGCCTGCGAGCGCTTAAATTGTATTTGTGTTTCTCTCCCCTCAATCGACATGCATTGGGTGCAAAGAAAACCCATTCCCCTTTGAGACATTGATTTGTGATTTGAGAATAGTGTGTTGTGTGGGTCGGAGGCCTAGTATTGTGCATGGGCCTGTGTGGGCCCAGTATTAAGCATAAATCAAAATTAAGAGACTAATTAAACAAATCAAGGTGGCCTTAGTGGAGATCTTGGTCCCACCCATGAGGGTGCTGTGTATCTCTCGAAAAGGCCACCCATCAACCTAAAACCTAATTTTTGTACTAAGGCTAATGAGAGGTTAAGAAAAAGAAAGAACGAGAAGAGAAAATGGCTAAGTGTCAGTGTGTGTTAACTGTGAGAGAGCCTAAGTAAGGCAAAGTTGAAGAAGACTGTACATATATGCGTGTATACATATATGCATATGTAGTGTATATATGTATATGTATAATGTAAATAATAAGTATACGTAGTATAACATATGTTTGAGCTATATATATGTACATATATAACAGTATAGCTTTATTGACAGAATAATCTGTCACTGTAGATAGAATAAGTGTCACTATAGACTCTAGTTTTTGCCTATGTACATAATTTTTCCTAAGGTTTAGCGACGTTTATATATGTCACTGTACGTATTATATATGTTACTATATATGGTAGTATATTAAGTTAAGTTAGTATAGGATATATTATTACTTACTATTGTATATACATACAAGTATTGTTATTATAAGTTATAAGTATATAGTATATATTATTCATTTATAGTGTTTGATGCTTGTTTGTAAATATTTGTTTACAAGCATTTCAATTCATTCTCTTGTACATAATTAAGCTATTCATTCATTCATTGATTATTTATTAATTCATTTACTCATGATTGTACATAAAATTGATCTTTTTGGAATTAAAAAATAATATTGGACTTAGAGAGTGATGTATATCAATAACTACCTCTCAATGAATGATCTGGAATAAACCAGTAAAAATTTTGTAATTAAATAAAATTGACACAATAACGGTTTGTATTTGTAACATATACTACAACAACAACAATTTTTTATACTAACCGTGGTCGATCGCTTCATATTTTTGCCGCCATTGTCGGGGAGGCAACTCTTTATACGCCAAAATTATTCTTTAGTTCTTAATTTGTAAATAATTTTTGCTTTTGTATATAAATTCATTCATTCATATTCATTGTTTGTATATAGTCATTCTTTTATTCATTAATTCTTTTTTGTATATACATTCTTTGATTCTTTTACTAATCAATTGTTGTTTTTGAAGCACTTGAGGAGTAGGAGTAGCGTCGTCTTCTAGGCGAAGATTGTCTTCCTGGTGGATTCGCTATGCTTCTGACCTGACATCCTGGCAGAGTTTTCCCTTTGAGCTGCAGTAGTAGAGTAGCATAGTATAGTTTAGATTTAGGTATATATATTAGGACACATTTGTTAGGCATAAGTTGTGAGAGCCTGTTCTCACACATTATTTTGTAATAATTTGGACTCTCTGGACTCTTTTATTCTCTCTCTATTCATCTCTCATCGACGCAGTTTTTCCGTTCGTCGATTTTCCATATCGATTTCTTTTCTTTTGTTTTTATTTGATTGCATTATTCAAAAATCCAAAAAAAATAAAATCAAATAAAAAATTTAAAAGGATCTCATCCTTATTTAGTAGCAGCATGTCTTTAGGCATCCATTCTTAAGTTCCATCTTTTCTACTAGATTTAAATTTCAAGTCAAAGTGCATATTGTAGAATTGTTGGAGTCAGGTACGCACCTTCTTATCCTTCCTTAACTCCTGCCATTCTTGCATTTGACTTAAAATTAACAAGACCATCTATTGTTTGAAAAGATTAAAAAAGCGAGACAAGCAGCATAGAAAACATTTTCTAATCACTCGAATCAAATCCAAAAGGAGACATAAAAAATTTGCTTGAAACCTTGACTGAGATTTTTATCGCTATAATGTTGATTGCTATCGTGCACAAAAAACGATCACATAAGATTCACATACATGGGTTTCTACCTCATCTCCTTAAGCACCCACAAGATCTAGATTCGCACGCCAGTCTTATCCAGACTCCCAGTGGACTATAGAGGTTTACACATCGCTAGGTTTATCTTAGGACACATACAAATGTTTGAAACATTTGTTTGTATACTATTATTTTTGCATAGCAACCTCTAGGAAAAAAATGATTTTCCTCACTTGCTTGTTAGATTATTCTTGTGGTGATTGAGATTTACTGGGATTTCTGATTTCTGATTGAGATTGAGATTGATTTATCCTTTCCATTGAGTTGAGACTGTTTTTAAAAACTTATTTTCAAAAATCGACTCAATGGAAGGTAAGAGATCCCAAAACCCTGAGCTAGTACTCCCCTTGGGTATTGATGCCCAAGCCACTACATCCACTTCTATGCCTTCCACATCCAATCCTATACCTCTTGAGCCCCAAACTCCCATTCACTACTCCACACATCATGAGGATGATCATGATTCTGCACAGTTCAAGGATTTTGAAGAACTTCCTCCACATCTTATTGCACATCCTCCACTACCACCACCACCACCAAACCGTAGGTTCCAACATCCACCATATCCTAATTTTCCTAATCCACCACTGGAGAGAGGACCTATGCCTCATCTTCAACACCTATTTGAAACATAACTGCAAATGAACACCTTACACAACAGGTGCAATAGCTTGCACAAGCTGTTGATCTTTTAGCAAACCCCCAACCACAACCTCAACCTAGAAACCCTCAGTCACCACCTCAACCTCGTAGACCTCAACTACAGGATTACTATAATCCCGTAGTTGCACAACCTATGCCTGTGGTACGTTATCTCGATGGAGTTCAAGCTGCTGAATTGAAGCTGAACATCATCGCACTTATTCTTCACTTCCATGGACTTTCTTCTGAGGACCCCTTTCAGCATTTAGAGGAGCTGAAGAACCTTGCTCAAACCCTGGGTTCGCAAGGCCATGATCAGTACATGCTTTTGATGAAAATGTTCTCCTTTTCATTGAAAGACAAAGTAGCCTTCTGGTTTAGAACTCTTGCATGGACTTCACTGATAGACACATGGGCTTCTTTGGAACATGAGTTCCTAAAGAAGTACTTTCTTGTAGGCCACACCAATGCTTTAAGGTGTGCTATCACTACATTTACACAAAATTCAGGAGAACAAATGCACGAGGCTTGGGAGAGATTCCACTAGCTTCTGAAAAAATGTCCCCACCATGGTGTCCTACGCTGGCAACAGTTCCAGATCTTCTATCATGGGCTCCATGATGACACAAGGAATTTTGTAGATGCCACTTGTGGAGGCAACTTCCTGTGTAGGGACAAGGACTCAGCCTTTGAGCTCTTCGAAGGCATGGCCGAAAATTCTATTAACAATGCTTCGATGAGCGTGTTTAATAGAAAGTCCTCTCATTCCCACTCACACTTGGGGGTACACGAAGCTAAATCCAGCAGCAGAGACTTAAAGATAGTGGCTAGTCAGCTGGATAAGGTGGGCTTAATAGAGAAGAAAGTCGATGAAGTATGAAAATTTCTCTCTAAACCTTCATCATTTCCTTCTTCTCAGTCACCTGCACAACACACTTCTCAGTTTTCCACAGGGAGGGAAACTATGAATAACCTTTTTGTGACACAACTTGCACTACCGGACTTTTCATTTCCATATCCTTCACTGGTTGGAGGAAACTTTGTTCCTCGTTACACTGACTTCCCTTCACCTTTTGGAGCTTCGGAGGAGCTCCATGCCATTCATAATGATCCACTTACACAAACCTATAACCTTGGATGGCGTAATCATCCAAATTTCTCGTGGTCGAGAAATTCACAAAGACGTACATATCAACAACCTTCTGCACCACCACTTCACAACCCAATCTGAGCACCACATCCACAATCACACAAGTATCCACCGCATGCCTACCAGCAACCCTAACCCAGACCCTCCCAATACTCTCAACCTGGGCCTACACCAGATGATCAGTTGGGGTCAATCATGAAAGCTCTTGTTGATATGTAGCAACAAAATCTTGCTATGCAGCAGAGATAGAACGCTGCATTAGCTGAGTTGAGAACCCAGCTATCACACTTGACGGAATCCCGTCAACCACATTCACTCCCATCTCAAGTAGAACCCAACGCAATGAACATACCTACCTAGAGGTGTTACGACCCGAACCCGGCCCCCTTGGGAACCTAGGGATGGCTCACCTCGATTAACCCCAAGAACCAGACGTCCAATGAGAGGCTAACCCAAACGTATGAAACAAACCACAAACCATGCATGAAAGTGGCTAAGCAATTTAAAAGAAAGACCAACAATGGAAAAAATATAAAATAGATTCCAGAAAGATATTATGCATAGATGGAAAGCATAGTTCACTAGCCATCACAACTAAGGCAAAAAGGGTATCACGACGATAGTTCTCAACATAAGATAGAAGTACTCACTAACAACAGAGAATAGTAGAAATGGAAAGGAATAAATAGAACTATGGCTGGACTCGACTGGGCCAAGCACTCTCTGCAGCTGTGGTCTGGCTGCTCAACTCCCTGACCTATACACAGTTATATAAGACGGTGGTCAACTAACGCTGAGTAGAGTGGCTTATACAATGGTTATATCATCTACGCAGTAAAGAAAACCACAGATTTACATGTAAATTATCTAATTATCCAAACAACAGTTAGTTTAACAACTAATGTTTACGAGTTAGTTTTCTAGTAAAAGGTCCACAATGTCTCTCAATCTTCCTGTTCCCTAAGGGAATGATCTTGATTACAGTTTTCCTGTAACGTAGGATGTACACGTAGCACACTTTTGGCCGAGAAAGCACCTCGTGGTAGTCATACGCCCTGTCTACCACCCCAAAGTCATGGTCGCGATGTAGCGGTGACTATGGCACGCGCGATAAGTGCACGAGTAGCTACCTCGCACTGGCATGCGGTTAGTCATTTCTGCTAGTGGGTATGGCCAAAAATATAATACGGAACAACACAGGGCCTTGCCCTCTCAGAATAGGGGTCTCGCCCCTCCACAGTCCACGTACCCTTATCCGACTACCCCGGTTTGCCCAGTAGGCCTAACAAGAGTCGGTGTAGGGGGGCTACTCCTAACCTCGGGCCCTGTGGGGCGGCTAGCTCCCCCCTACACTAAGTACAGTAGCTCTCCTCGGTACCGTGTTCGCAAGGGCCAGCTACTTTCCATTGACATCCGATATTTATTCCGTACACGTGAGTTCCTCTTCTAGTTCCTCGTAGTGTCGTGCATAGAAATTTCTTACTTCCATATAGTACACATGCCTCTATTCATATCATGATAAATTTAGAGTATAACAAACATCTCATGGTTTCACAATTTGACACTTATCTCATCAATCAAGCTAAACAGGATACAACATGTATTTCAATTCAAGCCATGATTCAACGAGTGTAAATAGGCAGCTCGTAACTTAGCATATTCAAGAAACATTATCACAATTTAACATTCATGGCATGTATAATTATTCACTTTTCTATCTTGACCCTAGGGTTCATTGTACATCCTAGGGTTCAACCAATTAGTTCTAAACAAGATGCACTTTCATCATTTAATTCACAAGGGATAGTAAAGACCACTCTACTAGAGTAACCGGGAGGTGTGGGTGATGGGAACACCATCATGAGCCATAACTAGCTCAATTTGATCTGATTAAGTCATTAAATGCTATTACATAACCGCTAGAGGACTGTAATTCATTGCATAATCATTTTGAGAGAAAGACAAGAAAATAAGGTTAAAACTGTAATTTTACCATCATATCTTGAATGCAGAATAACCATGGGTTTTTCCAGGGGTTAATTAAGGGCCAAATGATCCTAAAAGGCTAACAAGTGGGTTAGAACAGACAAAAGGGTTTTCACGTGTTTTGGGAATTAAATGACTTCTAAAACCCTAAAAATAGACCTGCTTAATTAACTGAGGTTTTGGTTAGGATAAAATTTACCTAAACCCTCTAAACTTCATAAAAAAATATTCTTTAGGGTTTGGTACCTTCAAATGACCATTTGAACCCGTCTTGACCCAAAATAGAGTCTCCGACTGACATTTGCCCTAATTTGGATTTTTTCATAAATTACCCAATCAAACTAGGTCAAAACCAAAATCCAACTTCACCATTGGATTCCTTAGGTCAAAATTAGGTTTGTACCAAATTTGGGCCTAATCTGAGACTGTTTTGACCTAGTTTGCAATTTGGTCCTGTCTGATTCTTTTATATCACACATATGCCCTTAACTTTCAAAATCCTTACAGAAAGACCCATAACTTTGTCATCATTTTCACAAACAAGTCCTCACACCATTTTTGGAAGGTTGAACCTTCACCGTCGAGTTTCAAGCGAGGATTTCTTGCTCGATTCTCAATCAATCTCTCTCAAATTTGAACTTAAGATTCCTTGGGAAGTTACCTTCCATTTGAGCTATTCCTTGGGCTATAAGTCTTTCCCAAAAGGCCATGCGAACCTTTCAAAGGTTTGGATATCTGACATGTGCATGACCTTCCAAGCGTGGAAGCTTCTTTCCGTGCTTGGAAGGGCTTCCTATGGCCTATAAAAGAACCCCTGTTGCATTTCTCTTCTCTTTAGCAAGTCTTGGCATGTCAAAAGGCCTAAAAACCTATCTCCGACCATCATGGACCCTTGCTCCGGTGACCTCTTCGACCCTCCTCCAACTGTCCAATGGTGTCGAACCCGGTTAGGTTGTTAATATGATGATTTTATCGTTGAAGTGTGTATAGTGGTTAACCTAAATCGGACCTAACCATCTCTTTACAAAATTTCTAACCTGGATTACTTGATTTTATCTTGGTCACTTTTAGGCCCAGGGTCGAACTCAAGGAATTGGGGTTACAAGTCAAGTTTCTATGCCTTTCCTACAGTGAGTCTCTTCCGTTCGTTTATTGTGTTTTTGGTGTTTTTCTATTTAGATTTTTTTCTGATAATCTTGGTCCTTGAGGCACACCCTCAAAATTAAGTTCTTGGCTTTGAGCCAAATCAGGGTTCCAAAATGGGTCTTACTATTTGCAAGATGGAGTACCTGTAAGTCAAAGATTATCTTTTCTCTTTTATATATATATTTTTATCTTTTTATGGGCATGCAACAGAAATAGAAATAAAGTAAATATAGTATAGATATATATGTATATACTATATATGTATAACGGGGTGGGGGTGGAGGCGGAGATGGAGTGTAGCATGGTGTCGAGTCGGTCGTCGTCTAGAAAGATGCAACTAACAGGACGAGGTGCCGCGTGGAGTGTAAGGTGGATGGCGGAAGATGTGTGCGACCACGCTTTTTGTACGCGTGTATCGAGGAATATCAGCAACTGGTGCAGATATTCCTGCGATATAGCGTATGATAAGTAATGTGAAAATATATTTATATATATATATATATGTATATATGTAAATATATCTATATGTATATATGGTTATAAATATATAGGTATATATGTGTAGTTATATATGTATATATGTATATGTATATATATATATGTATTTGTGTGTATATATATATATATATAAGTATATGTATAGATAGATATATGTATATATATATATGTATATATATATATGTATATGTGTATATATATATATATATATAAGTATATGTATAGATAGATATATGTATAGATATATATATGTATAAGTATGTATATATAACTATATAGATGTAAATATATATATATCTATATATGGTAATATATGTATATAGATGTATGTAGATAGATATGTATATATATACATGTATATATAGTTATAGATATATATATATATATATGTATGTATATTTATATATATATATGTATAAATATATGTATATATATGTATGTATAAGTATATGTGTATATATATGTATATATATATATATAAGTATATAGATGTATATATATATATGTGTGTGTGTGTATGTATCTAGACTAATACATATTTATATAAGTACTAATATATGTATAGATATATGTATATATATATATATATAAGTATATAGATATATGTATATATTTATATATGTATACTAATACTTAGTTATATAAATACTATATATATATAGATATAAGTATATATATATATATGTATATAAATATATGTATATATATCAATATATATATGTATACGTATATATATATATATATATATATATATATATATATGTATGTATATAATAGTGTATAGGTGTGTGTGTGTGTATGAAAGTGTGAGTGTATGTGTGTGCAAGCGTCGGTAAAGAGAGTGAGAGAGTGTTGTGAGAGAGAGTGAGAGAGAGAGAGAGAGCGGGAGAGAGAGGGCGCTACAGAGGGTTAAGGTGTCTGAAGCTGTGGAGCGTCGTCTGGTCCACGTGCACACACGCAGGCGCATAAGCGTGCTAAGAGGCGCGTGCACGCAGGGGAGTGGGTGCAGAGGAGAGAAGAGGCCGCAGCGTACTGCACTGCGCGAAGGGCTGGAGCGGGCACTGGCAGGCGCACGCAGGCGGAGAGAGCAGACGAAGGTAGGCACTGGGAGAGGTGGCCGCATGCAAATGTACGCGGGCGGGTGCGGGCGACGCGGGGTGAAACGTGTGCATGGGCGCTGGCCGGTTGTAGCGCGCCGGGTGATCGGTTAAGTGAGAAACTCACTTGTCACCCCATTGTAGCCACAATGTTCCGCAGACTGGCATGAACAGTGGCTACAATGGCCGGGCGAGCCACACGACCGGGAGCGGGCGGTGTTGTGAGTGCGGATGGCTCGGCGCGCGCGGAAGAGTGGCTCCGGCTGGTGGCTTGCGGGCGGGATGTCGTGACAGAGCACGCGGAGAGGGCTGCTGGCATGAACGGTGGAGGGCGAGGGCGACCTACTGCTTGCGCGGAGGCTTGCGGGTGCTGTTGGCGTGCGGTGAAGCTTGGCCGGCCGCTGCAGTGGCGCACGGTGGTCGGTTGCGGAAGAGAGAGCGCGACAGGGTGCTTGTGCGAAGAAGCTGGAGGCGAGGGTGCCTGCAGGCATGTGTGGAGGGCGAGGGCAGCCTGCAGGCTTCTGTGGAAAGAGCTGATGCTGCGTTGCTGTGTGTTGCCGCCTTGCTGCCGCTGCTGGAGCTTTGAGCTTCAAGCTTGAAGCTCCCGCTCCAATGGATGAAGTGGCATGGTCGTTCAAACAGGGAAAAGAAGGCCACCACGCCCACCGTCTCTTTGAAGAGCTGGGTGGTGGTGGTTTCACTGTGGTGGGTGTGCACCACAATGATAACTCCTGTCCGCAGGGTGTCTCCTCTGAGGAGGAGGTCCTACGTATGGAGGGAGAGGGGGGAGATGGTGGCCTGGAGAAGAAGCAGCGTTGGGTCTTTTTTTTGTGGAGGACCAGGCTTGGTGCAAAGAAGAAACCGCCCTCTTTTTAAAGAAGAGGAGAGCATGCACAGCCATGCCCTGGCAGTGCATGGCTCATGCATGGCTCAAGGCAGGGAGAGGCTGCCGCAGGGAAGGGCCAGAGCAGGGAATGGCGCGAGGAGGAAGGTCCATCCATCCATGCAGCTGTGGGAAGAATTTCAAAATCAAGTAGAAATAAAAATAAAAAGATAGTGAATTTTGCAAAGATGCACTTGAGGAAAAATGTTACTTGCAAGGCCACTTATTTCACTCTCCTCCCCTCTTTATTAAATGCATGCATGCATGTATTTTCACAAATGCGACTATGGAACCCTAATATGCACTGGTAATGTTAGGAAATAGCATAGGATGACACAATTGCAGGTGTATTTTTGCGGTGCAATCATACCCCCATGCCTATCTTTTGCTAGTCCCTAGCAAAACATTTTTGTAATGTATTTAGAAATGATCTTTAAGCTGAAGATTTTCTTCTGAGGCAACATAGGTGTGTTTATTATTGGATATTGTGAGAACCAATTGTAGAGAAGACTACCAGTACTTTAAGTCTCACTTGACATAGATCATCTCTCGACTAACCAGGACTCTTGATATTTAAACCTTAAGTACGATTTCCAGGACCCAGGAGGTTTTTACTATACTCGAGAGCTCAAGAGATTATGGCTTGTGCTTAGTGAAGGATCAAGACTGACCAGATGAACATTAATACTCAAGCCCAGGGTTTCACGAATCTTTAAGTACAGGTTGGTCCCATTTTCAGCTCGTGCTTTCGGATTGACCCTTAAGAAGATGATGGAAAACTCAACTCCCATTTTCTGACATTTGTGGCTCACAGGGTATTTGCAACTTGCCTTGAAGAACTTTTTTAGGGTAAAGACTTTACAAACGTTTGCGAGATATACTGACTTTTTTTTTTTTTTAACATGTGTCAGTATATCTCTTACAACATTATTTGGAGGAGCACACTTTTATTTTTGGTGGGAGAGTTCTTTCTTGGTGGAAAGAGTCGCTCCTAAACACAAGAATAAAGCTTGAGATAAAAAGTCCACCTGCGTGCACAGGTAAGGACTCCACCTTCCCTAATGAACACTAGGGTTGGATCTTATGTTCACCTGGTTTTTCCTGATATGTGTAGTATGAACCAAGTTTACTTAAGCTCTCAAGTAAAAGCAAACCAATGGATCCTGTACTGGTGTCTTAGGTACAAGAATACATCCTTAGTTAGGAGAGATTCCAATCTATTTTGTCAATGCTCAAGTGAATTAAGCCGAGCCTGAGCGAATCAAGCTTCTGTGACTTGGAAAGTCTTCAAAACAGAGGTTGAATATCCATAAACACTTATTGTATTTTTGTTTCAGCCTTTAGATTATTACTAAATACCATTTATATATATATATATAGATAGAAACTGCATGATACCATAAAATACCCAGATCCCATGGATGCCTATCCACCCCCCATGCCAAACGATGCTATGTCCTTATATGCATGTAGGGAAGGGTAGAGAAAGGACGAAAGATCGGGTAACGAGAGCTGAAGTGTAGGGTATACAGCAGGGTGGTAGGGTGGGTGGATGGTGGGTGGTGAAGTGAAAAGTGAAGTGATTGTGACAGTGAAGTGAAAAGTGATGGTGGATGGTGAGTGTTGTTGGGGTGCCTCCCAACGAGCGCTGAATTTAACGTCCCCAGTAGGACTCAGAATGAGGCAAAGAATTAGTTACCCTCCAGCAGGGCAACGGTTTCTCCAACGGGGGAAAGTTCATGAGTCAGATAGGGTTTCAAACGCTGCTCGTTGACCGTAAATTTATGCCCAGATTTGGGATCTTCGATCTCGACGGCCCCATTGGGGAATGGTCTTGAGACCAGGAAAGGACCAGTCCATTTGGACTTCAATTTCCTAGGAAAGAATTTGAGAAGGGCATTATAGAGCCAAACTTGCTGCGATGGCTCAAATACGGCTGTAGTGAAAAGCCTTAGTGCGTTGTTTGAAAGTTAAAGCAGAATCATTGGCTTCACGACGGAGCTCTTCCAGCTCCTGGAGTTGGAGTTACCTTTCTCGACCACACAGGTCTGGGTCGAGGTTACATTGGCGAACCGCCCAATAAGCGCGGTGCTCCAACTCCACGGGAAAATGACAAGGCTTCCCGTAAATGATTCTATACAGAGACATACCAACGGGAGCCTTGAAGGTAGTCCGATATGCCCAAAGTGCATCAATCAGCTTGTCGGACCAATCCTTACGGTCAGGCCGAACAGTTTTCTAGAGAATTTGCTTGATTTTCCGATTCGACACCTCTGCCTGGCCATTCTTCTGGGGATGATACGGGGATGTGATACGATGATGGACTTCGTATTTCCTCAGAAGTGCTCGAAAAGAAGCATGGGTAAAGTGGCTTCCTCCATCCGAGATAATGGCTCGAGGGATCCCAAAGCATGCAAAGATGTGGTCTTTTACAAATCGGGTGGATATAACATGGTCAGCACGGCACGCGAGAATAGCCTCGATCCATTTCGAAACATAGTCAACGGCTACGAGGATGAATTCAAAGCCGTTGGAAGGAGGAAAGGGATCCATGAAATCAATTCCCCAAATGTCAAAGATTTCCATAGCTAGGATGGGTTGCAAGGGCATCATGTCACGACGTGACATTGACCGTAACAACTGGCACCTAGTGTAATGCTTGGCATAATTGTGTGCATCCTGGTGAAGGGAGGGCCAAAAGAAACCGCACTGCAACACCTTGGCTGCAGTTTTCCTCCCAGAGAAATGGCCTCTACAGGCTTGATCGTGGCAGAAGGATAACACACTGGGGAACTCGCTGTCAGGAATACAGCGATGGATGATTTGATCAGCACCTATCCGAAAAAGAAGTGGATTATTCCAGAAATAATACTTTGCTTCTGCCATGAACCGCTCGCGCTAGTTTTTAGGCCAGCCACGTGGAAGGGATCCAAAAGCAAGGTAATTGGCAATGTCGGCATACCACGGTCCACTTGACACATTTATTGCCAATAGGTGCTCATCAGGAAAAATTTCATTGATCAGCAGAGTAAGTCCAATATGGTCAGGGTCCAATCTGGAAAGGTGATCAGCCACAACATTCTAGGCTCCGGCCTTATCACGAATCTCAATGTCAAATTCCTGAAGCAGAAGGATCCAACGAATCAGTCTAGGCTTGGCATCCTTCTTGTGCATGAGATGGCGAATGACCGCGTGATCAGTGAAAACAATAATGTGAGAGCCCAGAAGGTAAGAGCGGAATTTCTCTAGCCCAAAGACGATCGCCAGAAGTTCTTTTTCAGTGGTAGTATAATTACGCTGGGCCTCGTCCAATGTCTTACTGGCGTAGTACACCAAGAAGGGGTGTCTATCGTGTCTTTGTCATAGGATGGCTCCGACTGCAAGGTCGAAAGCATCACACATGAGTTCAAAGTCGAGGGACCAATCAGGTGGCTGGAGAACAGGGGCCTTGGTGACAACATTATGCAGCTGCGTGAATGCTCGTATGCAGTCGGGGCCCATATCGAAGGGTACGTCAGTTGATAGGAGATGAGTTAAGGGTCGAGAAATTTTGGAGAAATCTTTGATGAATCTCCTATAGAAACCGACGTGTCCCAGGAAGGAGCGGATTTGTTTGACAGAGCCAGGCACAGGTAAATCAGCAATGACATCGAGATTAGCTCTGTCAACCTTGATACCCCTATGGGAGATGATATGTCCGAGAATAATTCCCTCGTGCACCATAAAATGACTTTTTTCCCAGGAAAGCACGAGGTCTACATTAATACATCTCCTAAGGATACGAGTCAGGTTGGCAAGACATTCGTCGAAAGATGGTCCAAAGACCGAAAAGTCATCCATGAAGACCTCGAGAAAGTCACCCACCATGTCATGGAATATCGCCAGCATACATCTCTGGAAAGTTGCTGGCACGTTGCAAAGTCCGAACGGCATCCTTCTAAATGCAAAGGTGCCGAAGGGGCAGGTAAAAGTGGTTTTCTCTTGGTCTCGGGGGTCAATTGCCACCTGGTTATATCCTGAGAATCCATCCAGGAAATAGAAAATTTATTTCCGCTAACTGCTCCAGGATTTGGTCAATGAAAGGTAGCAGAAAGTGATCTTTCTTGGTCGCAGCATTGAGTTTCCTATAATCCACACACACTCTCCAAGATGTAGGAGTACGTGTAGGGATGGATTCGCCCCTGTCATTGACACGAATGGTGAGTCCTGCCTTCTTGGGCACAACGTGAATCGGACTCACCCAGGGGCTATCGCTGATCGGGTAGATTATACCCGCATCCAGCCACTTAATAATTTCTTTCTTAATGACCTCCCGTATGTTAGTATTGAGACGTCGCTGCATCTCGCGGGAAGGTCGAGCCTCCTCCTCCGTATATAAACGGTGAGTGCAGTAGGAGGGGCTAATGCCAGATAAGTTTGATAAAGACCATCCAATAGCTGCCTTATGTTCAATGAGGACCTTAGTTAGTTTGCACTCTTTCTCCCTGGTCAATTTTGAACTGATGATTACAGGGAGCATTTCGTTTGGCCCTAGGAAAACATACTTAAGTGTACTAGGCAGCTCTTTTAGCTCGGGAGTGGATGGTGAAAGATCTGGCATTTCTTGGGACGAGAGTGTCCCAGGCGGGTTGGAGAACAAGTTGGGAAGAAGTTGGCCCTCAGATTGGCCAAGAAGAGGGGCTTCTTGGATAGATGGATCAAAAAAGGAATAGCTCCAGCGAGTAGGATATGGGCTCAAGGTCCTAGTGTGGATTTGCAAATCCGCTTGATTTGGCAGGAAAGAAAGGGCAATCCGATCTTCAAGAGTGTGGACCGACGGTGAGTAGTCTGGATATAACTTAGACCACGAGGTATGGGAAGCAGAGAAAACCTCGTCAGAAGTCTGGTCAGGAGAAGGTACGGGACAAGGGAGGGATGGGGGAACGTCACAGTATGTGTTGATTAGGCAGTCGTCAGTGTTTACAGGTAATCCGCAGCAATCAGAGTAGGTCCCAATTAGTCTGATACACGCGCTGACGGCCATGTCCTCGTCAGACGTGTCATCCTCGATACAATCGCAATCAAAGTTCTTGGCTACCTTGAAGATGTTAAGCTTGAGCTTTTCAGATCCAACGGCAATCTCAATACAGCCCGACTCGCAGTCGATATGGGCACGGGCTATGGCCAAGAAAGGCCGACCAAGGATGATCGGACAATCAGAAAGTGAGCTAGGAACTTCCATATCTAAAACAAGAAAGTCAACAAGAAAACAGAGACTGTTGACCCTAACCACTACGTCTTCCACCACACCCTTCGGGATTTTGATAGAATGATCTGCCAACTGTAACGTGACAAGGGTGGGTTTCAGATTTCCCAAGGAAAATTTTTCGAGCATGATGGTTGGTATAAGATTTATGGAAGATCCTAGATCAAGCAGGGCACGGTTAAAATTACAGCCTTGGATGCAACAGGAAGTCAGTGGTGTGCCTGTATCTTTCTACTTCGATGGTATGTTTGACAGTATAGCACAGCTCGCATGAGGCGAGAGAACCACCGGATTTTTAGTTTTCTTTGACTGTCGCCTGGGTATTGTGTAGTCTTTGAAAAATCAGGCGACACTAGGTATGTGGTCGATAGCCTCGAGCAGAGGTACCTTGATTTCTATATCCCTGAACAAATTATGTAGGTTATCAAAGGCCTGCATATCTTTCTTCTTGCCCTTTGGCTCCCTCAGTAGAGCCTTAGGGAATGGAACTGATTTTGGCACTAATTTGGGTGTATCGTCCTCTCGCGAATGCGGTGTGCATCCCGAATGAGAGGGCGATGAAGAAGAAGACGGGCCAGGATCAGGTCGAGGCAGATCGACGGTCTGCTTATCGCTCCTCGTAGTGATCGCATTGGACGATGCGGGTCCAGTGGGATCATACGACGGAGGAGGGTTCGCAATAGGGACATAAGAGTGCGGTGCTACCGCAGGATTAGCCTGAAATCCCGGTGGAATGCTCGGAGCTTGTAGAATTTGATTAACCTACCCTTGAGAAGGTCGTATTTGTGGTTGAGGACCACGGGGTACGAAATTTCGTGGGTTTGGAATAGGTTGGGCGGGAAGAGTGCCCTGAGATCGAGTCTCCATGCGCAGTTGACTGATCTCAGCATTCTGCTACACCAATTGGTGCTGAAGAGAGGTCATGTTCTCTTCATGGCACTTTGACATTTCTGTCATCATTCGCATCAATTTGTCAAGAGGACTTGATGCGTGTTCGGTTTGCGGTACACAAGGGCCTGATGGCGGATTCGCCATAGGATTAGATTGGGCCCTTGGGATGACGGGTGCGGACGGTCGCATTGGTCCACTCGCAGGGTTCTGGCGCTGCGGGTTGTTGGACCATGTGAACCCTGGGTTATAGGTGGCAGAGAACGGGTTGTTCCCCAGGGCGTAAGCGTCTTCTATGCCAGAAGACATGTCTGCATATAAATACGCATCCGAGCACACGGAGGCTTGGTCCTCCGTGTCGAAATACTGGCTTGTAGAAGCCAAATCCACATGACTTATCGAGTCACTCGGCGTGACACTCGGTAAGGAAGGTCTTATAGGGTTTCTTGGGATAAGCCTGGTGTTGGAAGAATTTAGATTGTGACGAAGTGGTGAGGTAGGGGTGTTTGCCATAGAACGGGCGGGGTTGGCCAGAAGCTCGTCCAGCTTCTTGTGCACGACGGAGACTTCATCCAGTTTTTGTGCGATAAGGCTGAGATCAGTGGATGAATGGGAGGGTCCCGTGTCAACTTCGTGGACATTTCGGGGCTGGCTGGTACGATTAAAGGCGACAATGGAAGCATTGTTCATTGAGTTTTCACTCATATTTTCAAACAATTCAAATGCTCCATTCTCGTCTTTATTCATAAAATTCCCTCCGCAGGAAGCGTCTGTAATATGCTTCAAAGTCTCATTTAGCCCATAGTAGAAAATCTGGGCTATATGCCACTTAGGCAGACTGTGGTGCTGACACTTCCTGAGGAGGTCTCTCCCATGCCTCATGAAATTGTTCGCCGTTTTGTTGCATAAATGAAGTGATGGGATGGTGAAGCGCATTGGTTCGCCCGATTGGGAAGAACTTCTTGAGAAACGTTGTTTGCATCTCTTCCCAAGAGTGGATGGTTCTCCCAAGGGTGCGTAGCCACTGTGACGCTTTATCCCGCAATGAAAACGGGAACATTTTCATGAGGACTATAGGTAACCCGATATTTCTTGGTTTAACAGTTTCAGCTAATCAGGTTAGGTCTTCCAAGTGGAGAAAAGGATCTTCACTTGCAAGATCATGAAAGTGAAAATTTATTTGGCCCATTATGTTAGGTTTCAGTTCAAAGTCGTCCCCACCCATGGGGACCCGAATTTGTCCTATGGTCTTTGTAGCAGCGGGATTCTGATAGGAGCTACGAGACCTAGGCTCCTCCCATTCGGGAGGATTCTGCATTTCCTCCAATGTTTCCCGAATGGCTTCCATTTGCTCATTATACATTTCCATTTGGGCTTGGAGGCAAGTTATGGGATCTAAGGCTCCACCACCTGGTGGGTTCTGAGGGCGGTTTCCTCTCTCGGGATTTGGGGGTGGGCGTGCAGCCATGTTTGTGGAGGAGGAGGACGATTCAGCTTCTTTTCTAAATTTATCAGGCAATTCAAACAGTTCAAGGTTTTGTGACCTCCTCCCAAACATGCACTATCGCAGGAAGAATTGGGGAGATGAGAAGGGAAAAGAGATGAGAGAAATGATGCCGCAAAGGTACACTTGATGACAAATCAATTCAATCAAATTCCTAACCTCTACAGTGTGCCCTTAAACCTAAAGATCTAAGTTACCTACTATCACGAACTACGGAACCGAATGCGAGCACCGCGGAACCACCGGGCCAGATTGAAGGGCCGTTTTCCCCAGGCTTAGACACTCGATAGCACGCGGAAACCCTCACCAGCACGTAGGCACTACACGCAGGTAGTTAGACCTCCAATCCTTAATAAGGGTCAAGTTGCTACCAATTTTAGTTAGAGGCTTAGGATCAAGTGCTTCTGGAATGTGAAGGGCGTTGTTTACAGGTAATGCCCAAGTGATTGATTTTTCAAGTGTGTAAAACAAGCATGCAACGGGGAAATCTCCCCGAATTGAAGTTTTAATTGGTGAATGGTTTTTAGAATTCAGCCTTAAGTAGTATGGATTTTAGGATTTCTCTGAATTACCAATTCAACCAATCTCTGGGTTTTTGAGAGAATACAGGTTTTCTTCTAAGCCCAACAAACCCTTCTTCAATGTCAATTGCTTAATGCATGCTACAATGCAATGGGCTTCCCTAATTGGAGATTTCTATGTGTGGATGCATGAGTCAGTTTTAGATTAGTGTGAAAGGGAGCCAAAGCACTGCAATTCAAGTGCTCCCAATCACCAAAAAGATTTCCACACACAAGGCTCAACCAAAAGATAAAGAAAATCAATTTATTGGGGATGAAGTATTCGGGATCGAATCTTAGGCAAGTTGAAAAGTAGTGGTAGGGTTGGAATCAACTCAATTCCAAGTCTACCCACCAAAAATATGATCCCGAATTTGTAGATAAGTAAGGCAAAGAGGGGTGCAATCAATCTTTTTGTGTTTGCCTCAAAGAATACTTCACACGGCGAAAAATTTAAGAATCAAGATTCTTGGATTCTCGCTATGTGAAGTAAGGCGGGAAATCCCAGGGCGGTGGGAGTAAAGGCAATCAATCAAACAAGTGAATTTTAATCCACTTGCCCCAAGAGATCCAAGAAGTTTTTCTAGTTTTTTTTCTTTTTTTTTAGTTTTTAGTTTAAATGTGACAAGTTAACCTAAGTTGCTAAGAAAGGAAGACCTACTTGTTCGGCAACATGTGCGAAGCTCCAATGCGGTGTCGGTGTCTTCACGCTCTCGTTCCCGCCTTGGATCTGCTCACATCTTCGACTTCGTCTACCTACATTCTCCTTGCAACAGGTTTACCTACATAGCAATAAACAAAAACACCCGTGAAGAGAGAAGAGAAAAAATGAAAGGAATGGAATAGAAACTTACTTGCAGGCGCACTTCCCCGGCAACGGCGTAGAAAAGGTATGGTGTCGGACCCGGTTAGGTTGTTAATATGATGATTTTATCGTTGAAGTGTGTATAGTGGTTAACCTAAATCGGACCTAACCATCTCTTTACAAAATTTTTAACATGGCCTACTTGATTTTATCTTGGTCACTTTTAGGCCCAGGGTCGAACTCAGGGAAGTGGGGCTACAAGTCAAGTTTCTACACCTTTCCTACAGCGAGTCTCTTCTGTTCGTTTATTGTGTTTTTGGTGTTTTTCTATTTAGATTTTTTTCTGATAATCTTGGTCCTTGAGGCACACCCTCAAAATTAAGTTCTTGGCTTTGAGCCAAATCAGGGTTCCAAAATGGGTCTTGATATTTGCAAGACGGATACTTGCAAGTCAAAGATTATCTTTTCTCTTTTATATATATATTTTTTTATCTTTTTCGGCATGCAAGAGAAATAGAAATAAAGTAAATATAGTATAGATATATATGTATATACTATATATGTATAACGGGGTGGGGGTGGAGGCGGAGATGGAGTGTAGCACGGTGTCGAGTCGGTGGTCGTCTAGAAAGATGCAACCAACAGGACAAGGTGCCGTGTGGAGTGTAAGGTGGTTGGCGGAAGATGTGTGCGACCATGCTTTTTGTACGCGTGTATCGAGGAATATCAGCAACTGGTGCAGATATTCCTGCGATACAGCGTATGATAAGTAATGTGAAAATATATTTATATATATATATGTATATATGTAAATATATCTATATGTATATATGGTTATAAATATACAAGTATATATGTGTAGGTATATATGTATATATGTATATGTGTATATATATATATATATAAGTATATGTATAGATAGATATATGTATAGATATATATATATATATATGTATATATATATGTATAAGTATGTATATATAACTATATAGATGTAAATATATATATATATCTATATATGGTAATATATGTATATAGATATATGTAGATAGATATGTATATATATATGTATATATAGTTATAGATATATATATATATGTGTATAAATATATGTATATATATGTATGTATAAGTATATGTGTATATATATGTATATATATATATAAGTATATAGATGTGTATATATATATATGTGTATGTATATAGACTAATACATATTTATATAAATACTAATATATGTATAGATATATGTATAAATATAAATATATATGTATATATATATATATATATGTGTCATGTATATAAATATATGTATATATATCAATATATATATGTATATAATAGTGTATAGGTGTGTGTGTGTGTATGAAAGTGTGAGTGTATGTGTGTGCAAGCGTCGGTAAAGAGAGTGAGAGAGTGTTGTGAGAGAGAGTGAGAGAGAGAGAGAGCGGGAGAGAGAGGGCGCTGCTGAGGGTTAAGGCGTTTGAAGCTGTGGAGCATCGTCTGGTCCACGCGTGCACGCGCAGGCGCATAGGCACGTTGAGAGTCACGCGCACGCAGGGAGTGGGCGCGGAGGAGAGAAAAGGCCGCAGCGTAATGCGCTGCACGAAGGGCTGGAGCGGGCGCTGGCAGGTGGAGAGAGCGGACGAAGGCAGGTGCTGGGAGAGGCGGCCGCACTTAGACGTACGTGGGCGGGTGCGGGCGACGCGGGGCGAGACGCGTGCACGGGTGCTGGCCGGTTGCAGCGCGCTGGGTGACTGGTTAAGTGAGAAACTCACCGGTCACCCCATTGTAGCCACAGTGTTCCGCAAACTGGCGTGAACAGTGGCTACAATGGCCGGGCGAGCCGCGCGACCGGGAGCGGGCAGTGCTGTGAGTGCGGATGGCTCAGCGCGCACAGAAGAGTGGCTCCGGCTGGTGGCTTGCAGGCGGGATGTCGCGACAGAGAGCGCGGAGAGGGCTGCTGGCGTGCGCGGTGGAGGGCGAGGGCGACCTGCTGCTTGCGCGGAGGCTTGCGGGTGTTGCTGGCGTGCGGTGAAGCTTGGTCGGCCACTGCAGTGGCGCACTGTTGCCGGTTGCAGAAGAGCGAGCGTGACAGGGCACTTGTGCGAAGAAGCTGGAGGCGAGGGCGCCTGCAGGCACGTGTGGAGGGCGAGGGTGGCCTGCAGGCTTGCACGGAAAGTGCTGCTGCTGCGTGCTGCCGCTGCTGTTGCTTTGAGCTTCAAGCTTAAAGCTCCCGCTCCAATGGCTGAAGTGGCGTGGTCGTTCAAATAGGGAAAAGAAGGCCACCACGCCCACCGGCTCTTTGAATAGCTGAGCGGTGGTGGTTTCACTGTGGTGGGTGTGCACCACAATGATAACTCCTGCCTGCAGGGTGTCTCCTCTGAGGAGGAGGTCCTGCGTATCGAGGGAGAGGGAGGGGTGGTGGCTTGGAGAAGAAGCTGCGTTGGGTCTTTTTTTTGTGGAGGACCAGGCTTGCTGCAAAGAAGAAACCGCCTTCTTTTTAAAGAAGATGAGAGCATGAACAGCCATGCCCTGGCTGTGCATGGCTCATGCATGGCTCAAGGCAGGGAGAGGCTGTCGCAGGGAAGGGCCTAAGCAGGGAATGGCGCGAGGAGGAAGGTCCATCCATCCATGCAGCCGCAGGAAGAATTTCAAAATCAAGTAGAAATAAAAATAAAAAGATAGTGAATTTTGCAAAGATGCACTTGAGGAAAAATGTTAATTGCAAGGCCACTTATTTCACTCTCCTCCCCTCTCAATTAAATGCATGCATGCATGTTTTTTCACAAATGCGACTATGGAACCCTAATATGCATTGGTAATGTTAGGAAATAGCACAAGACGGCACAATTGCAGTTGTATTTTTGCGGTGCAATCATCCAACCATCAAATTGGATGGCCAACTAGCTTCCCCTCTTCCTCGCAACTCTCCCCAGCCAAAAGGAGGGCGTTCCTCTGTCTGATACATCGTTGCTGCCTCTCCACCTCTACCTCCTCTGGCTCCGATCGACCAACACCGGAGCCCTCCACCTCTCTACCGCGTCCCTAAGTCCCTCTATCTCTCCCTTTTCCTCTCTACATTATTTTCCTACTCTCGCAACACATGCACGACCATCGATTCTCCCCCAACACCGTCACCTTCTTCCGCTCCGATGATGCCTACACACCGCCGCACTGCTCGAAACTCACCGCTATCACCTCCATCAGCTCCGCCGTGCTCCACTCAACAAAATCCCTCTACCAATTCACCCTATTCGCCACTCTATGACTCCCCCGAACTCCACCCTCATCGCACCTCCATTCTGAGGTCGTACGACCTTCTCACGCACACACTTGCCTCACCAAGTACACCATCACGTTCACCATACTCAGGCGATCCTCCTGAGCATATTTGATGTGGTCGTGAGGCCGTTCTCATGCTTGCAGGTCTTCTACTGGAGCTCTGCCACCGCCCCGGTTGCACCGACTATGCCTTCAGTCCTCCGACCACATTCGTTCCAGATTTTAGCCCCAGTTCACGCGGAGTGGTCTCAAGATCCTTCCCAGGTCCTTGTCTGGGGTCACCAGTGCCTACAACTACCTCAATTTGAGGCATCTTCACTACCTGTAGAGGATGCGAAGTAAGGGTGGGACTTTAGTCCCACCTCGTTTGCTGACGGGCGCACAAAGCCAGTTAAATTGATTTTCTGCTATAGCCTTGTTGCCTCAATTATCACGGGGTGAGGTCCCCTCGCACGTGGCCACGCACGCCCTCGTCTGCGCTCACGCCTTGCGGGTCTGGGATTGGTCCGTTTACTCGGATACCCGGGTCTATTCTGGTTTGCTGGTTTTGAGAGAAGAGAAAAAGAGAGGAGAGAGGGGCTTTTGCTATGCTGCCCTCCTCTTGACTCTTGTGAGATTTGAGAGAGGCCTTTGCCTCTATCGGTGTGCTGAGTCCTGTGCTGCGCCTTCTCTGAAGCTAAGGGAAGAAGAGAAGGAAGAGGAAGAGAGAAAGAGAAGAAGCCTTTGCCTCTATTAAGGCATCTGAGTGCCTATTCTATCGTCTGATATCTACTGATACCTTGGTTCTGTTGATTAAATTGAGATGTGCTTGGCTTATATGATCTATTACTTTGAGTAGCTTGCAAAGCTTAACATTGTAGGGTAATTTGGTAATTCATGTCACCATTTTACCCTCTCATCTTTTTGCATTATTGACATCAAATTTCATTTATATATCATTCTTGTTTGAAATTCTTATATTGCATTTGAATTGTGATCTTGAGTATTAAATTTCCACTTGCTCCCTTTGTTCGACCTCGGATTTCATTCAAGTAATAATATTATATGTTTTCGCACTGATTCGATCTATACTGCAACACGACGATTTTAAAACCCGTTTCAGAGCGACGAACATTTTGGCACTGTTGTCGGGGAGCAACACGCAATTTAGATCTCTTGATTGCAATATCAGATTTGGTACTAACTTGCTACATCTCCTTTGACTTTGATCTATTTAAGGGATTCATTGAAGAAAGATCAGTCGCACATCAGCCACTCTAGGGCCAGGTAAACTCCATTCACCCTCTTATAAGCCCTTGATTCAGAAAAGCTAAAAAAGGAAAAATTCAATTAGGGATAATTGCATTCTATTCTTAGATTAATCATCAAGTTGCCTGATTTGATACATTCTATTTAGACAACATCCAAACCCTGATTTGTGCACCTACTTAAGACCTTAAGGTATCTAGGGCTATCACCTTGTTGCTTGAAGCCCTAGGTACCACATTTGGACAAAATTGAACTAGACCAATCAGAGAAAACTAGGGTTTCCAGTTTAGGGTTTTAGAGACACACTTGCTTAATCAAGAATTAATCTTCTAAACAATGTGTGCCTAAGACTTGGTTGAATTGATCTATTCAAGCAAATCCTAAAATCAGGCTCTTAATCTCATTTGAACACTGAAAGAGGGACCTAATTTTCTTAAAGGACAAAACAGGTGAAGTTGACCCACCTTGTTGGGTTAATCAATCTTCAAATTAGGTCACTTTGCACAAAAACATCTTAAAAGTTCAAGTGAAATCATAAGCACCCTTGCTCTTAATCTAAAACTGGTAGATTTAAGAGGTCAAGTCCCCATTCTGGTCTACCTGGATCATCAGTGACAAGAGAGGTCGGGTGGGGGAAACCCTGTAACTCATGGAGGCACTCTACCATGTAGGGGTCTTCGCGGGAGTCTTCCTCTCTGGCTGCCTGGGTAATTCTCAGGTGGACGGCTTTCTGACTAAGGGGTATCATCCCCCCTGAACCTCTACAGTCATCTAAAATTTTTGGGTGTCTTGATTGGGTCCATCACCTGCTATCCCTCTTCCATTCCATTAGTGCATGTTTGGGAGGAGGTCCTTAACACCATCCTTGAGGCCTTCATTAGCTATTCACTCTCGTCGAGGGTGAGTCTCGACTTCCATGTTTGTGCAATAACCTGATCACATTGACATATCCTCTGATTCAGAACCTACTTCCCCTTCATCAGCTATGGATCACCCAGAAGATCAACCTACTCTTGAGAAACAATTTCATGATTTTCAAAATCGAATCAATAACGTCATCAACCCACCACTGCGTCCTTAAATGCGAGATCACTATAATCTCGCAGCTGTGGAGATCGAACCTCGAATCAACATTCCTGTTGGAGGACCCGAGGTAGATCTCAAGCCTAGCATGCTTCATATGACCCCAAAATTTCATGGCTTGAACTCCGAGGATCCTTTCCAGCACATCAAAAACCTAAAACATCTGGTCCACACCTTTGGGGCAGACGTACAGAATCGGGGTGATTGCTCATAAAGCTCTTCTCATTCTCCCTGGCTGACAAAGCCACTCACTGGTTTCAAACTCAACCATACAAAACCAACACATGGGGAGAACTTCAAACTGCCTTCCTGCAAAAATTCTACCCCATTAGTCTTACCAACACGATGCGGCACCAAATCACGCACTTCTCTCAAGGAGCGAAAGAATCTCTACACGAAGCATGGGATCGCTTTCTAGATCTCATGCGTAAGTGCCCCCATCACGGAGTGCCAAAGTGGGAACAAGTCCAATCCTTTTACCATGGACTCCATGAGGATATCAAGCTCTTTGTCAATGCAACCTGTGGTGGTAGCATCATGGGTCAACATGAGGACACGATTTGGGAAATTCTCGAGAACATGTACGAGAACTCCTTGAACAATGATTCATTGGGTGCGTACGACCGGACATCCACCAGCTCATTGACAAATAATCGGGGGGTACACGAATCCCGAGGCCTTTCCACATTCGTTGATTTGGAGTTGGTAGCCAGTCAATTGGACAAGGTCTCCATTATCGAGAAGAAGGTGGACGACATCACTCGTCATCTACACAAATCCACCTTTGCACCTCAAAGCACATACGCGCACCTGCCCATGGGAAGGGAGGCTGTGCACAACATCTACCACTCCCTGAGGATGGATGCGTATTCACCCCCGTTTGATTATGGCTTTGAAGGCAACTCTGGGTCAGCCCACCTCAGTTGGGGGAACTCTGAACCCCTGTACCTTGATTATCTCAGAGCTCCTCAGACTTGAGAGGATCTTCACGCCGTCCAGAATAATCCTTTCTCCAACACTTACAACTCTGGATGGCGTAATCATCCTAACTTTTTGTGGTTGGGAAATAACCTAAATCTAAGACCTCAATTCCAACCTCGACCATAGGCTTCGCATCCTTATCAACCCACCCAACCAAGGCCCACTCAAAACTTCCAATCTGGACCACCTAAAGAAGATCATACATCTTTAATTCTCCAGACCTTGGTTGATATGCATAAAAAACACAAAGAAGACATCACCGAACTTCGCAATCAAGTGATCCAGCTGGCAAGCTCTTGCCAGCCTGGTGCACTTCCCTCTCAGCCTCTTCCAAACCCAAATAACGTGCCGAACCAGAGGCATGTTATGAACCCAAATCAGGGCCAAGTTCACTTTGTTTATCAGGACCCTTCTACTCCATCACCTGATAGGATGGATGCTTCAACTTCATACTCAAGATTTCAGCAACAAACACCTATTTTTCCCAACCTAAACCAAAATTAGGCAGGATTAAATTCCATCACCACCCGTAGTGGCAAAGCAACACAAGATTCACCCTTTCCTAGCTGCAACATGCCTGAGACCATAAATCCTAACCTTAGATTGGTCATTCAGGACACACCCGTCGCTGATAAAGAGCCTGAGCCAATTCTAGAGGAACCTCTAAGGTTCCATTTCCTGAGGCCTTGACCAAGGGAAAAAGGACAACCAAACCCGTGGTACCTGAGGAGGACCTAGTTAAGCTCTTTGAGTAGGTCCATATAAACATCCCCTTGATGGATACAATATGCCACATATCGGCTTACACACGATTTCTGAAAGATGTGTGTACACCCAAGCGTAAGCCGCGAACCAAAGGTAGGAATCTGATCATACTGTTGGATCAAGCCAGCTCTGTCATTTTGTGCAAACTCCCACCTAAGGCAAAAGACCCAGGCACCCCTCTAATCTCCTGTGCTATCGGTGATATATAGTTTGACTGAGCTTTATTGGACCTAGGAGCTTCCATCAATTTGATACCTACATCCCTACTAAACTACTTTGAGGAATCTGAGCTTAAACCGACAGAAATGACTTTGCAATTAGTTGATCGATCGATTAAGTCACCAAAAAGAATTCTCAAGGATGTCATAGTTAGGGTACATGATTTCTATTTTCCAGTGTATTTCATTGTCTTAGACATGGATGCTCCTGAGAATGTGAAGAATACACCGATCATATTAGGGAGACCCTTTCTGGCCACTGCTAGGGCCAATATTAATTGCGAGGAGGGCCAAATTGAATTAAAATTTAGGTGCAAGACATTGAAGATCGACATATTTAAGGCCCAAAAAGAAATTAATTGTGGAGTTATAGAACAAATTTTCGATATTGAGGCTATGGTTGACGACCTATGTATCGAAGAAAACTTGACTATTTCTGATCAACCACAAGAAGATCAAAACCTGCAATTAAAGGAGTCTAAACCTAACCTAGATACTCCCATAACTCCTTCCTTTGCTCCCGACACCCACCCTGAACCACTTGCTGCTGCTGACAACCCAGTTATGGAATTAAAGCCTCTTTTCGATCATCTGAAATGTCTTTTTGGGTTCCAATCAGACTTTTCCTGTGATTATCAACTCCTAACTCACACCTGATTAGGAAGCACGCCTGATTTCTATTCTCCAGTAGCATTGGAGAGCCATTGGATGGACGCTCGATGATCTGACTGGCATCAGCCCATCATACTACACACATCACATCTACACTAAAGAGGGCTCATGACTATCTCGTGAAATGCATAGACGCCTAAATCCAAATCTGTAGGATGTCATGAAAAAGGAGATCATCAAGAGGTTAGATGCAGGGATCATCTACCCGATCTCCGATAGTCGTTGGGTAAGTCCAATTCAAGTTGTGCCTAAGAAGGCAAGGCTCACCGTCATTACGATTGAAATCGGAGAAACTATACCGACCCATATAGCAACCTCGTGGAGAGTCTGCATTGATTATAGAAGACTCAATTCCTCCACGAAGAAGGATCATTTCCCACTACCGTTCATTGATCAGATCCTCAAGAAACTAGCGGGAAATTGATTCTTCTGCTTTTTGGATGAGTACTCCGGTTATAATCAGGTCTCAATCCATCCTGAGGACCAAGAGAAGACCAACTTCATTTGCCCCTTCGGAACGTACGCATTCCGAAGGATGTCGTTCGATCTCTGCAATGCACCTGCTACTTTTCAGCGGTGCATGCCTGCCGCATTCTCAGATATGGTAGGTGAATACCTCGAGGTCTTCATGGATGACTTCTCGATATTTGGAGAATCTTTTGATGATTGCCTCCTACACTTGGTCTAAATCCTTAGGCGGTGCATCGATGTGAATTTGGTTCTTTCCTGGGAAAAGAGCCACTTCATGGTACCTGAGGGAATTGTCCTGGGACATCTCATCTCTGAAAAAGGCATCCAGGTTGATCGAGCCAAGGTGAATCTGATTTCCAAACTCCCTATGCCTAGCACGGTCAAAGACATCCGATCCTTTCTGGGGCACGTCGATTTTTACTGTCGATTCATTCTCGATTTTTTGAAAATTACGTGCCCCCTGACTAATCTTCTATCTAAGGATGTCCCCTTTGAGATTTCCGAGGAGTGCACTCAAGAATTTGAGATCCTACATGATCGAGTTACCCAAGCACCTATCATGCAGTCCCCTGCTTGGTCTCAACCCTTTGAGATCGTGTGCGATGCATCTGATTACGCTGTAGGTGTGGTACTTGGGTGGGTGTTTGGCCTACTACACTAGCAAGACACTTGACGAGGCTCAATGTAACTACACAGTTACTGAGAAAGAGCTGCTAGCCGTCGTATTTGGCCTGGAAAAATTCAGATCTTATCTTTTGGGTTCCCATGTTATCATATACTCAGATCACATTGCTGTGAGGCACCTCTTCGCAAAGGACGTGAAACCTCGACTAATCCGATGGATCTTGCTGTTGCAAGAATTCGATCTCGAGATTCGTGATAAAGTGAGAAAATAGAACGTGGTAGCTGACCATTTGTCCCATCTTCCTTCTTTCGTCATCAACCCGTCTGGTCCAATCATCAAGCATTTTTCGGACGAGCGCCTACTAGCCATTCACAGTCTCCCATGGTTTGCTAACATTGTAAATTACTTGGTTACGGGGAAAGTTCCACTAGATTGGGCGACTTCCAGGCAGGACAAATTGATTGCCGAGAACAAGTACTATATTTGGGAGGAACCATACCTTTTCCACATTGGCAATGATCAGGTGATCCGAAGATGAATTCTTGACAACAAGGTCAATGACGTGATATCATGTTGTCACGACCAGGCCTGCGGTGGCCATCTCTCTGGACGTAAAACCACAACGGAAATTCTCTAGTGTGGGTTCTTTTGGCCGACGTTGTTCAAAGACGCATAAACGTATTGTAGGGCATGCACTCGTTGCCAGACCCTCGGCAACATGGGCCCGCTGGATATGATGCCATTGAATCCGATTATTGTGTGTGAAATCTTTGACATATGGGGAATTGATTTCATGGGACCCTTTCCCATATCTAACGGCTTCAACTACATTCTACTCGCTGTTGATTATGTCTCTAAATGGATCGAAGTCGTCCCCACAAGAACTAGTGAGCATAAAGTTGTCCTTCGATTTATCTAGGAGAACATCTTTACCAGATTTGGGGTTTTTAAGGCCATCATCAGCGATGGCGCGTCTCATTTTAACAATGTGCACTTCTAGTCCCTGATAAAAATGTACAGGGTGACACATCGTCTCTCGACTCCTTATCACCCCTAGACTAATGGACTAGCAGAATTGTCGAATCGAGAGATCAAGAAGATCCTTCAGGTCACTATTTGGCTTGATAGGAAGGATTGGTCTACTTACCTTCCGGAAGCCTTGTGGGCATATAGGACCGCCCACAAGACCCAATTAGGCATGTCTTCCTTCAGATTAGCGTACGGAAAGGCATGTCACCTTCTCGTTGAGATGGAGCATAAGGCTTATTGGGCAATACGGAAGTGCAATCTGGATCTAATGAAGGCTGGAATACACCACTGGTTGCAATTGAGTGAGATCAAGGAACTACGCAAATGATGCGTATGAGAACTTGCGTATCTACAAAGAGTGGGTTAAGGCCTTCCATGACAAAAACATTGTATGAAAATCTTTCCACCCTGGTCAAAAAGTTCTATTCTTTGATGCCAAACTCAAATTGTTCCCAGGAAAACTCAGATCAAAATGGATTGGACCATTCTTGGTGAGACGAATCTTTGGAAATGGAACCATCGAAATTAGTGAACTCAGCCTTGATTCTGCACCTTTTGTCGTGAACAGTCAGAGACTCAAACCGTTCATCGAACTCACTGACTCAAACTTGGCTAAGGTATCTTTTGCCCTCCATTCTACCTGAGCTCATTCCGCCTGGCTGATGGCTTTAAACTCAACGCTCAATGGGAGGCAACTCGTCATCTTTTTGAAAAAACCCAAAACCCTTCTCGACACATCTTATGTTGAACTCATATTACACTTTAGGGTTCATCTATTAGAATAGCCGACTCCACCTCTGGTACCTGTACCCGAGCTTGAAATCATCCGCAATAGTCACCCCGACTCGTCCACCCACCTAAAACCTGTTCTAATGTACGATCTAAGCTAAATTTGAACCCACCTAATTAACAATGAGGGAATTGCAAATCATAGGCATGGGGGGGTATTAAAGTGCAAAATGCTGTGTGAATCACTTCACAAGAAAAGGTTTCATCAAAAAAATTACATATTCCAAAAAAACCAAAAAAATAAAAAATTGAAAAAAAATGGAGAAGGGAGGAAATTTTGAGTGAATTAATTGCATATCATTTTTGAGGAGGAAAAGGAGAGGTGATATAAATGTCAAAAAAGGAGCACAATTTGAAACAAAAAAGAGATAGTCATTAGTAAAAGATTAAGGAGTCTACTTAGTTCTAGACAAAATCAAAAGAAAGAAAATGAAAGACAAAAAGTGCTAAGGGACAAAAGAGATTAGTATAAATGCTGATCTTAGGCCTCTTGGGCTGTGATTTTAGGCTTAAAAATTCAAGTATCCATTAAGATCTAGATAGTCCTTAAGAGGTTGGGGAAAATGCGAAGCTTAAGTATTAGGTCTAAGGCTTAGGGATTATTTGGCCTCGTTAATTGACCTCTGGTTTGTGGGACTCGATAACCTAAGCACCCCAATCCACACACAGTTTGGTTTGGTGCACTTAAATTATCAAAATCACGCAAATGCATTAATTCTGTTATGAAAAGGTTACCTAGATTAGGAGCGGCTGATCAACACAAGTTGATTTGGAAGAGTTCCCGACGTGGAGAGTCGGGAAATTCCCCTCGAAGATATGCAATAACATACTATCTCCTTGGTGCTTGTCTCCTAGGATATCTAAATATCCTACCGGGGGCATGTGAGCACCTTGTGCTGGTTCAGATGCCATAGGTGGCATTATCACAAAATGTCGATTTCCAGGGTATGGATTTAGCTACAGAATGCCATGGGAGGGATTATCTCTAAATCTCAAAAGCCAGGGTTCTGGGGGTTGCCGTGGGTGGTGCTATCTCGAAGCATCAATTGCTAGGGACCCTGCGAGGATTGATGGTGGGATCTAGGAATCTGATACATACTGTGTTGTAAAGCCAATCCGAAGTTAGAAATAAAGAAAGAAAAGAGAGAGAAAACTCTCCAAAAAAAAAAAATTCTTATTTCTCTCTCTTACAAAAATGCACTGCAAACTGAACCAGAACTAAAATATGTTACAAGCACCGGTGCTTTAACTGCAGAGTTTAACGAACCTTAGGTTAGTTCCTGTGGGCCTTGGAAACCTTCACGACGGATTGAGGCTAAAGCTGTTCAGGTTCGGATCTTGGTTGGTACTTGAGTACCTCTAGGCCTACTATTGGCATTCTGACTTAATCTACAAAAGAAAGCACACATCAGAGAGCTGAAGATGTGGTCTAGAATTAAAGTTAATTCCATGAGATTTTGCTAAGGGACTAGCAAAAGCTAGGCATGGGGGTATGATGGGAACACCATCATTATCCATAACTAGCTCAATTTGATCTGATTAAGTCATTAAATGCTCTTACATAACCGCCAGAGGACTGTAATTCATTGCATAGTCATTCTGAGAGAAAGACAAGAAAATAGGGTTAAAACTACAATTTTACCATCATATCTTGAATGCAAAATAACCACAGGTTTTCTCAGGAGTTAATTAAGGGTCAAATGGTCCTAAAAGGCTAACAAGTGGGTTAGAATAGACAGAAAAGGGTTTTCGCGTGTTTTGAGAATTAAATGACTTCTGAAACCCTAAAAATAGATCCGCTTAATTAACTAAGGTTCTAGTCAGAATAAAATTCACCTAAACCTTCTAAAATTCATAAAAAAGTATTCTCTAGGGTTTGATACCTTCAAATTGACCATCAGAATCGGTCTTGACTCAAAATAGAGTCTTAGACTGACATTTGCCCTAATTTAGGTTTTTGCATAAATTACCTTATCAAACTAGGTCAAAACCAAAATACAAATTCACCATTGAATTGCTTAGGTCAAAATTAGGTTTATACCAAAATTTAGGCCTAATCTGAGACTATTTTGACCTAGTTTGCAATTTAATCCTGTCTGATTCTTTTATATCACATATATGCCCTTAACTTTCAAAATCCTTACAAAAGGCCCCTAACTTTGTCATCGCTTTCACAAATAGGTCCTTCTGCCATTTTTGGAAGGTTGAACCTTCACCATCGAGTTTCGAGCGAGGATTTCTCGCTCGATTCTCAATCAATCTCTCTCAAATTTGAATTGAAGATTCCTTAGGAACTTACCTTCCATTTGAGTCATTCCTTGGGCTATAAGTCTTTCCCAAAAGGTCATGCGAACCTTTCAAAGGTTCGGATATCCGACATGTGTGTGACCTTCCAAGCTTGGAAGCTTCTTTCCAAGCATGGAAGGGCTTCCTATGGCCTATAAAAGAACCCCTGTTGCATTTTGCTTCTCTTCAGCAAGTCTTAGCACGTCAAAAGGCCTAAAAAGCTATCTCCGACCACCGTAGACCCCTGCTTTGGCGACCTCTTCGACCCTCCTCTGGTAGTCCAACCATCAAATTAGATGGTCGACTAGCTTCCCCTCTTCCTCGCGACCCTCCCCAGCCAAAGGGAGGCCGTTCCTCCATCTGATTCATCATCGCCGCCTCGCCGCCTCGCCGCCTCTACCTCCTTTTTCGACTCTGGTCAACCAACACCGGAGCCCTCCTCCTCTCTACCACGTCCCTAAGTCCCTCTATCTCTCCTTTTTCCTCTCTACATTATTTTCCCACTCTTGCAACACACGCACGACCACCGATTCTCCCTCAACGCCGTCACCTTTTTTCGCTCCGGTGAAGCTCCGATGACACCTACACATCGCCACACTGCTCAAAACTTGCCGCTATCACCTCCATCAGCTTCGTCGTGCTCCACTCAACAAAAGTCCTCTACTAATGCACCCTATTTGACACTCTATGACTCCCCCGAACTCCACCCTCACCGCACCTTTGTTCCAAGGTCATACGACCTTCTCACGCATGCACTTGCCTCACCATGTACACCATCACGTTCGCCATCCTCAGGTGATCCTCCTGAGTATATTTGATGTGGCTGTGAGGCTGTTCTCGTGCTTTCAGGTCTTCCACCGGAGCTCTACCACCGCCCCGGCTACACCTACTACACCTTCAGTCCTCCGACCACATCCGCTCCAGATTTCAACCCCAATTCACGCGGAGTAGTCTCAGGATCCTTCCCAGGTCCTTGACTGGGGTCACCAGCACCTACAACTGCCTTAATTTAAGGCATCTTCACTACCTGCAACGTACGTGAAGAAAGGGTGGGACTTTAGTCCCACCTTATTTGTTGACGGGCTCACGAAGCCGGTTAAATTGATTTTCTGCTATAGCCTCGTTGCCTCAGTTAGCACGGGGTGAGGTCCCCTAGCACATGCCCACGCACGCCCTCGCCCGCACTCACACCTCGCGAGTCTGGGCTTGGTCCATTTACCCAGATACTCTAGTCTAGTCCGATTTGCTGGTTTTGAGAGAAGAAGAAGAGAAAAAGAGAGGAGAGAGGGGGGTTTTGCTCTGCCACCCTCCTCTTGACTCTTGTGAGATCTGAGAGAGGCCTTTGCCTCTGTTGGTGTGCTGAGTCCTGTGCTGCACCTTCTCTATAGCTAAGGGAAGAAAAGAAGGAAGAGGAAGAGAGAAAGTGAAGAGGTCTTTGCCTTTGTTAAGGCATCTGAGCGCCTATTCTGTCGTCTTATATTTGCTGATACCTTGGTTCTGTTGATTCAATTGACATGTGCTTGGCTTATATGATCTGTTACTTTGAGTAGCTTGCAAAGCTTAACATTGTAGGGTAATTTGGTGATTCATATCACCATTTTATCCTCATCTTTTTGCATTATTTACATCAAATGTCATTTATATATCATTCTTGTTTGAAATTCTTATATTGCATTTGAATTGTGATCTTGAGTATTAAATTTCCACTTGCTCCCTATGTTCGACCTCGGATTTCATTCGAGTAATAAATATTATATGTTTTCACACTGATTCGATCTATACTGCAATGCGATGATTTTAAAACCCGTTTCAGAGCGACGAACAGTGGGGGCATGAACGGCGGACCACATAGCCTCTGCAGGTCTTGTGCACACCATGGACGGGCATCCTATTAACACGGACTGTCAGACCAACCATTTCAATATTTCTCGAGACAGGAAAAAGAGTTCAAAATAGCTAGAACAAGGCTCCATCACATGGGAACTTCCAATAAGAACCCAACGGTACCTTATTTACGAAAAATCGACTTCGTTGGGCCCTGAACCGACCCAAACACCCTTCCTAGTTCACTTGAATTGGATCAGGTAGGTGGGTCCAGCTGGATCGGCCGCCTAGTGCCTGAATCCATCAAATCAGACTAACATTAGACGTTTGGGAGAGGTCCCAGATGTCTTAAATGGTAACAGGAAGCTCACCTTGCATTCTATGCTAAAGGATGAATGTCTTGAACCCCTCACAGTCATCTTGGGGTTTCTCTAGACATCTGGGACAGGTGTCAAACATCTGGAGAGATGTCCAGACGTCCTAAAGTGTCTGGGACATCTTGCCTGCGCACCTTCCCAACGGCTCTGCATGCGCACAGTGACGTTTAGTCACTCGTAGACAATACGTATGAAAAGAAAACAAGCAGTCAGGACCTTACCATTTGAATCTGCTTTATCGGATGTTGGGTGCTACCTCCAGACGTTCGGTCAGACGTCTGTTGAGAGATACAGATGTCTGATCTGCGGAGAAAACTCTCCTAGGGCCCTTCGCGAACCCTCCTTCCCTCGTGAGGGGTCTTCCTCTTGCTTTGTGCCGCACATGCACAACCCTCAACGCACTTAGGTCTATAGTGGGGTAAGGGGAGATGGTATGAAAAGTACAGTCCTTGAGTAGGGTGTTACCTTTGATTTTTGTGTAGGATCAGACGTCTGGATTCAGCTCCGGATGTCCTATAAGACGTCTGAGGTTCCTCTCAGACATCCGATTCTACCAGAAAATGATTCTGCAGAACCGTTTGCGAGGCTTTTCCCCCTTGCAACAGAATTCCTCTTCATGACAACTCCCTCCCACCTTGTGCAGGAGCTTCAACAGTGGCTCCTCACGAACTCCTTGTAGCTAAACTCCAGCAACTCCTCTACGTGAGCTCAAGCTCCAGCAGTTCAACTCCACGGCAGAGGGAACATGGGGAGAAGGGGGAGGAAGGGGGTTAAAATGGTGTCGCAGGGAGAGGGAGGGGGTTAGTGTAGGGCACGGGAATCGAGAAATGGGGTAGTTTTATAGGTGTGGATTAGGGTTAGGGTTAGGGGGGAGTGGTGTGTGTGGGGCCAGCGGAATTGCACAGAATGCCCCACAACACTCCCAAACTCTCACAAGTCCTTCCACCAAATACTTAGGGGGCTAAAATTTGCACGAAACCCCCCATAGTCTCTGGAAAAAACCTACCGACCCTTAGGAAGGGTCATTTCAACATAACAGACTTAAAGGAAGTTTCATCCTTGAAACTTAGGCTTAAACGGGAAGCGAAGATAGATAAGGTGTACATAACAAATTTAAAGAGGATCAAACTAGGTCAGAAATAACGTACCCTCAAAAATTTTCGAGTACCATTCTTGTATCGCCGCCTCAGGCTCCCTAGTTGCCTCCTTGTGCCGCTGGTTTCTCCACAGGACCTTCACAAGTGGCACCTCCTTCCATCTCAAACTCCGAACGGCTCTATTTAGTACCTATACAAGTCTCTCAAGATAGGTCAAGTCATCACCCTCCTCGATGCTCTCATGGCTCAGGACATGGCTGGGATTGGCGACGTACTTTCTGAGGTTGGACACATGGAACACGTCGTGTACTCCAGAAAGCTGGGGAGGAAGGGCAAGTTGATAAGCAACGGGTCCAACCTGCTCCAAGACCTCAAAAGGTCCCATAAATCTCAGTGTGAGCTTCCCTTTCACCCTGAATCATTGTAGGCCCTTCATAGGCGAAGCACGAAGAAAGACGTGATCTCCAACCTCGAACTATACCTCTCTATGCTTCAAGTTAGTGTAGTACTTTTGTCTGCTCTTGACTGTGCGAAGTTATCTGTGGATCTACTGTATCACCTCCGGACTCTAGCAGATCAGCCTAGGACCAACCTCCCATTTGGTCCCCACCTCAACCCAACTCAGGGGTGTCGTACACCTCCTCCCGTACTGGGCCTCGTACGGTGCCATGCCAATGCTCGAGTGGTAGCTGTTGTTGTACGCAAACTTTGCCAGCGGTAAATGCTCCTCCTAGGAGCCTCTCCAGTCCAACACGTAAGTACGTAAAAGATCGTCCAGTGTCTGGATGGTGCGCTCCGATTGTCCGTCGATCTGGGGGTGTTAGGCGGTATTGAATCTCAAACGAGCCCCCAAGTTCTGCTGAAACTCTACCGAAAAATGGGAAGTGAAATGAGTGTCTCTGTCTAAAATAATCTCACGAGGGACTCCGTGAAGGCGCACTACATCTTTGATGTATCGCTCGGCCAACTGTGTTGGTCCAAAAGTCACTCGGATCGGCAGAAACCATGCCGTCTTCGTCAATCTGTCCGCTATCACCCAGACTACAATGTGTCCTCGCTGTGTAACAAGCAACCCCACTACCAGATCCATACTGACACTCTCCCACTTCCACTCCGACACGGGAAGTGGCTGTAGCGGCCTTGCAGGCCTCTGGTGCTCGACCTGCACCTGTTGGCATACCAAGACTGCTGCACAAAACTACCAACATCCGGCTTCATCCCCCTCCAACAAAAGTCGTGTCACAGGTCGTGGTACATCTTTGTGTTCCCGGGATGTATGGTGAATCTGGACCCGTGTGACTCGGTCAGGAGCTCTCTCAACAGCTCCATGTCTCTAGGAACGCACAAACATCCCCTCATACACTGGACTTCGTCAGTGAAAGTAAAATCTCCTGGGTCCCCTATCAATGCTCTGTCCCATAGTGCCTGTAGGTACGGGTTGGCCATCTGTCCCTCAATGATGCGGTCCAAAAGCTCTGGTCGTGTCTTCCTCGACACTGTCACAACCCTGTAGTACCCTCATGGCTCTAGGGGTTGCTAACTACCCAACTCCTCCATGAGTCTCCAACTCTGTTCTTGCAAACTAGCCAAGTGGGTGGGCGCCTTCCGGCTTAAGGCATTAGCCACCACATTAGCCTTCCCTTGGTGGTAGGAGATGTTGCAGTCATAGTCCTTCAAGAGCTCTAACCAACGTCTTTATCTCATGTTGAGCTCCTTCTGATCAAACAGGTACTTGAGGCTCTTATGGTCTGTGAAGATCTCAAAAGTCTCACCATACAGGTAGTGCCTTCATGTCTACAGCACGAAGACAACTGTTGCCAACTCTAAGTCATGGGTCGGGTAGCTATGCTCATGGGGCATTAGTTGCCGCGATGCGTAAGCGACAACATGGCCCTGCTGCATGAGCACACCTCCCACCCCTACAATGAAGCATCGGTGTAAACCACAAATCCGCTACTGCTGTCTGGGATGGTGAGTATAGGAGCTGAAGTCAGCCTCTCCTTCAACTCCTGAAAGCACGACTCACACTCGTTCGTCCAGGTGAAAGGCATGTCCTTTCGAGTCAACTGGGTCATAGGATGAGCGATCTGAGAGAAACCTCTGATGAATCGCCAGTAGTAGCCTACCAATCCCAAAAGGCTGTGTATCTCTATCACGGTACGTGGCCTCTTTCACTTGAGTACCACCTCAACCTTGGCTGGATCCATAACCAATCCATCTCCTGGGATCACATGTCCCAAGAAAGTGACCTGTCTCAAACAGAATTCGCACTTGCTGCACTTAGCATACAACCTACGCCATCTTAGAGTATCCAGAACCATATGTAAATGCTGCTCATACTGCACTTGATCCCGAGAGTAAACAAGTACATCATCAATGAATACCACCACAAACTGATCCAGGTAGGGTCTGAAGACACGATTCATCGATCCATGAAAGCAGTGGGGGCGTTGGTTAGCTCAAACGGCATAACAAGGAACTCGTAGCGTACAGCCTACGCCATCTCAGAGTATACAGAACCATATGTAAATGCTGCTCATGCTGCACCTGATCTCGAGAGTAAACGAGTACATCGTTAATGAATACCACCACAAACTAATCCAGGTACGGTCTGAAGACGCGGTTCATCAGGTCCATGAAAGCAACGGGGGCGTTGGTCAGCCCAAACGGCATAACTAGGAACTCATAGTGACCATACCACGTACGGAAAGCTATCTTGGAGTCGTTTGCTGACATGTCGTTGTGCATGTGTGTTAAGGAGTGTCGTTATAGTCGCACTTGCAACGTCAGTTTTAAAATAAGTAAACGGAGGTGAGTCCGAGTGTCGGTCTCAGGGAGGCGTGGAAATTGGATTTTTGCTTATCACTTGTTGTCACGGAAAGTGCGGAGTTTTGCTTGCGAAAGATGCGATTTTAAAAAGCGAGAGAGAGATAGAGAGAGAGGGTTTAGGGTTAGAAAGTTCTTTGTTTGATCATGCAACTTGAACGGAAATTAAAATGACAACTAAACGGAAAATAACTTCATTAATCATGCACTTGTAGTTCATAGCTTACAACATTAAATACATGCTTCAACAAAAGTAATAGAAAGCTTTAAGAGAGAGAGAGAGAGTGTGTGTGGAGAGCGACGAGGCAGCCACGGCAGTGGAGGAGGCTCCGTTGGCGGCTCGTCATCTCCGGTGATTACAAGAGGGCCTAAAGCTAGCTAAGAGAGGGGTGGAGTAGTTGCAAAGGGAGTGAATGCCTTGAATGAGTGGTTGGAGGGGGTTTAAATAGGCTTAAGGGCTTCCTAAAAGAGGAAGGGGCTTTAGCGACGTCCAGAGCGTCGCTAAAACCACTCCCAAAAGAGTCGGTGAAGCCCTCCAGTCGCCGGTCAGCCGCCCGCCTCGTTTCTTCTCCTCGTGCGATCCGCAGCTGTTGAAAGAGAGCCGTCCCGTCCGATCTTCGATCGGACGGCTGAGAATCCTCCTCGGCTGCTCTGGGATCGCGCCTCGGGCGCATGTGTGCGCGGGCGTCATCGCCCGGCGTGCGCACGCGCATGGACGCCCGTGAGCTGCGGTTGCGCCACGTGGCAAGATCTCGGCCGCCCGCTGTTGATCGGGCGACCCAATTTCACCGCGCGCGTCCCCTGTCTTCAATTTCGACTCCGCGCGGCTTGAAACCGTGTCGCGTGCGTGTGGGCATGCGCGCTAACCGTTGCGCCACACCCGCGCTTTGTCGCGGCGACCGCAGGCGGGTGCACGAGTCTCGTCCGTTCGATTGAAGATCAACGGCCGAGATTTGATCTTGGCTGGATGAAGGTGCGGTGCGCGGTGGAGCGGACTGATGTGGTGCAATATGGGTCGTTGATCTCCAGATCAATGGTCAGAACTTCTTGGGCCCATTGTAGGAGCTTCGGATGTCGGATTTGGCCAATCTTGAGTCTGTTGGACTCCGTTCGTCGTTCTGAATCCATCCGTGCGGTCCAATTGCTCATCTGAGGCCTGCTTTGACAAATTCTTACACAAATTGCCATTAATACAGTTTATAAGCAATCTTGGTACATGATGCATGCAATGTTCCCATTCTACTTATGTTGTGCCTTTTATTCTAAAGATGGGCCATATTCAACATAATTATCACCCCCTTGTGTAGTGTTATCATACCCCCATGCTTACTCCTTGTTAGTCGCTAGCAAGGTTTATTCTAGCTTTTATTTCCTTTCAGAATTTAAGAAGTAATTGCTTAGACACTTCATTACTTGTCAATAAGAGGAAATATATGAAGTTCTTAATCTATAAAGACTAAGCAGCACCCGGGTGTCTACCAAAATACGAATCGCTTGAATCCTTGCTTTAATGTATATAACTATACATATGTATATGTATATATATATATTTTTTTAGAATTTTTTTGGAATTCAGTGTGGGTTGGTAACTTTTTATGGCTACCCAACCCACCCAAAACTCGGTCAAAACCCTAAGTGCTAAGCATCTTGGTGTGAATGTTGTGATAGACTCACTTAACGGTAATTGAGACAGACTTTGAGTTTCTATGCCTCTAGGCGACCGGAAAAGGAAACAAATTTTCCTGAAGGTGTATTTGTTTGATTGGTAGCTTTCTCCCTACGTTTGTTTTAATTGGGATCAACACAAGGATTTTTCCAGTGTATATCTCCCCGGCTTGTACTACTTCCTCGCTTCTTCCTTAGGTGTTTTGGTCTTTTTTGTGCAATTATTGAGCTGGGCTCTGGACAACCGACCAATGGGTTGTTACCCACGATCACTTGTCAGCCATACTTATGCGGTGAAGTGTGGTTTATTTTCTTTTCTTCTTCCCTTTTTTTTTCGTAGGTGGCTTCCCTGATCTCAAATGTACCTAGAGGCAATGAAGAAGAAATGGCTTGTGGCTGGGTTCTAGACAACCTGCCAATGGGCTGTTACCCACGACAACTTGCCAGCCATACCACCCTAGAGAGTTCATTAGCTACCCAATTTCTGTCAAAATCTCTGAGAAGTGAGTCTGTGCAAAAATGTGTGTAGATGCTTAGACTCAAAGTTTTCTTGAGTTAGAGGGTGAGTTGATAACTCATATACTTATTACCCTATTTAGCAGGTGAATTAGAATAGCTTAAGGTTGCAAGGATTCGCCGTTAAATCTATATTTTAACGGACACCAGGGCTGATTAAGCCTGAAGGCCTGAAAAGTCTAAGTGTTTAAGTTCTTTTTGTATTATTTCCCACTATTGACAAGTTTCTAATGCCTAAGTTTTCTTCCTAAATTCAATTTTTTTTTAAATTTATTTATTCATTCAGACTAATTAATTGAGCTCAGGATTATGTAATTTACCACCCCCCCATACTTAAGTTGGACAATGTCCTCATTGGCAGATACATAAATGCAAAAGGGTTCAAAAAGATAGTACCTGAGTGATGTAAACTACCAGATCAGTCTGAATCCTCTGGGTTGCCTCCCAGGAAGCGTTGAGTTTAAAGCCTCCAGCTGGGCGGTGCTCGGTGTCAGCCCTCAACGAGGGTGACACTTTCCTTGGGGGGTACCTGGGCTAGGAAATGCTTCAATCTTTGACCATTAACTGTAAAAGTGTGCCCAGTGTTAAGATCAGCGATTTCAACTGCCCCATTAGAGTAGGGCTTAACCACCCGAAATGGTCCTGTCCATTTGGACCTGAGTTTTCCTGGGAAGAGTTTTAGGCATGCATCAAATAGCCAAATTTGCTGGTTAGGCTCAAAGGTTTTTCTATGAATGAGTCGGTCGTGGACGACTTTCATTTTCTCCTTATACAGTCGACTATTGTCAAAGGCGTCCCGACGAATTTCTTTGAGCTCAGATAATTGAAGCATCCTCTACGCACCGGCTAACTGGGGATCCATGTTACATTGCTTGACAGCCCAGTAAGCTCGGTGTTCCAATTCGACAGGAAGATGGTAGGCTTTGCTAAAGACCAGGCGATAAGGCGACATGCCTATCGGGGTCTTGAAAGCGGTCCTGTATGCCCACAGGGCATCAAGTCGTGTGGACCAGTCTCTCCTATCAGGTCTCACAGTCTTTTGTAAAATGTTCTTGATTTGTCTATTTGAGACCTCAGTCTGCCCATTTGTTTGTGGATGATACTGGGTGGCAATGCGATGGTTTACCCCGTATTTTCTAAGTAGGGCACGGAATTGGGAATGGATAAAATGGCTTCCACCATCACTGATCATGGCCTTGGGTATTCCAAACCGGGAAAAGATGTTCTTCTTCATAAAGTCCATGACAGTCCTGTGATCGCATCGTCGGGTGGCGACGGCTTCAATCCATTTGGAAACATAGTCGACCAAGACCAGGATGTACTCGAAGCCGTTGGATGGTGGAAAGGGGCCCATAAAATCGATACCCCAAACGTCGAAGATTTCGACAATCAAAATGGGCTGAAGGGGCATCATATCTTTCTTGGTCATGGTCCCCAGTGTTTGGCAGCGTGAGCAAGTCTTGGTAAAGGTGTGTGCATCCTTAAATAGGGACGGCCAGTAAAATCCAGACTGCAAAACTTTTGCAGCTGTTTTCTTTCCAGAGAAGTGGCCGCCACACGCTTGGTAATGACAAAAGGAAAGCACACTCTAAACTTCGTCTTCAGGGATACACCTTCTAATGATCTGATCAGCACAGAGGCGAAACAACATGGGATCATCCTAGAAATAGTGCTTGGCCTCAGCCAAGAACCTGTCCCGTTGCTGTCTGGACCAGCTGTGCGGAGTTTGTCCTACAACTAGGTAATTGACGTAGTCCGCATACCATGGCATTTTCTTGTCTTGCACGGCTAGGATGTGTTCATCAGGGAAGGCATCAGATAGAGGTAGGGAGGGTCTAATGTGGTCTGGATGAAGTCTCGACAAGTGGTTAGCCGCCTCATTCTTCGATCCGGCCTTGTCTCGGATTTTCAGGTCAAATTCCTGCAAAAGCAGGATCCATCTGATGAGCCTGGGCTTTGCATCCTTTTTGGCCAACAGGTGCCGGATGGCTGAATGGTCAGTGTAAATAGTCACCTGGGATCCCAGCAAGTACGATTGGAATTTTTCAAGTCCAAAGACTACAGCGAGCAAGTCTTTCTCTGTGACCATATAATTACATTGGGCCTCGTCCAACGTTTTGCTCGCGTAGTAGATCACCACGGGCTTCTTGTCTTTCCTTTGTCCTAGGACAGCGCCTATGGCAAAATCTGATGCATCACACATAATCTCAAAGTCTTGGGACCAGTCTGGGGGTTGAAGTACAGGTGCGGTGGAGACTAAGTCCCGGAGGGTGTGATAAGCCTGGATGCAATCAGGAGACATGTCGAATATGGCGTCGTTAGCTAGGAGGTCGGTCAAGGGTTTGGAAAGCTTGGAAAATTCTTTGATGAACCTTCGGTAGAAGCCAACATGTCCTAGGAAGGAGCGAATCTGCCGGACCGAACTAGGTGGAGGAAGTTTGGAAATTAAATCAACCTTAGCTCGATCGACCTCGATGCCCCTATGCGAAATGATGTGACTGAGGATAATTCCTTCTTGAACCATAAAATGACTCTTTTCCCAACTTAACACCAAGTTAACCTCGATACATCGTTTCAGGATTTTCTCCAAGTTGTTCAAACAATGGTTGAATGAATTCCCGAATACAGAGAAATCATCCATAAAGACCTCCAAGTATTCACCTGACATTTCTGAAAAAATGGCTAGCATGCAACGCTAGAAGGTCGCAGGTGCGTTGCTGGTTCGAGTACATTTTGGCGGGTTTTTAAAGGATGTCACATTGTAGTATAGCCGAAAAAACGTTCAAAACAAATAAAGAGTTTATTAATTGAAAATCGGAGTATCCGAGGTCGAACACAGGGAGCAATCTAGGTACTTTTAAAAACTTGAGAAAATAATTGGTTTAGTGAGAGAATTATAAAAATGAATTGCTAAAAAGAATAGAATTGGATGTCTGATTTCTGTATCAGACGTTTTAAAATGAAAGTCTTCTTCTTCTTTTGCTGTTGCATGCCTCTAATCTTCTTCTTCTTTAGATTCTGTCTTCTATTAGTCCTTCTTCTTCTTCTTCTGCCTTGCCTCTTTCTATTTCCTCTGAAGTATCTTCTTCTTCTTCCTTGGCGAGCCTTTCTTCTTCTGAGTTCTCTTTTCTCTTTTCTTTTGCTTCTTCTCTGCCTTGCCTTTTCCTCTACTCAGCCTCTCTTCAGAGCTTCTTCCTTCTCCTTCCTGCGGCCAAGTACTTAGCCTTTCTCCTTCGGTGCTCTGCTCCTGCACACAAGGCACAGCAAAACCTAACCCTTCCCTCTACCCGCACGTATCTCTCTCTCTGCAAACCGCTCACAGGAAGCTCTCCCAGAGCCGGGTTAATGGGTCGGGTTGCGTACCCGGGGCCAGGTGCACTGGCGTGATATGGTGCGCGAGGTGTGCTCGGTGGTGTCGGGTCAAATCCTGCCAGGTCCGTGAGGTGAATCCGTGGATGAGGGGGGTGTGATGGGCGAGGGACCTCACCCCAGGTGTATTCGGAGGCGATAAGGCTTATTCACAAAAACAATTTAAACCATTGAATCGCTGCGAGGCTTACCGATGTGGGACTATCCTGTCGCCTCTCCTCGCGTGTGCCCGCAGTAAGACCTCTTCGCAATCTCCTCAGCTGCAGCCTCGATTCTCCTCCGTTGCTGGCTGGCTGCCTTTGTAGGAGTCTCCCCAATCCACAGTAGCTGAAAGCCTAGAGCTCTGAAGCCTGGAGCTCAGAAGAAGCTGCTTCAAGGTGGCTTTAATGGCAGTCGAGCCTCAGAACCTGTCAGACACAAATACGGCCTCTCGGCCTAATCAAACTACTGGGGAACCTTCGCCGTGTCACGGCGAAGGTATTGAGCTATGCGACAGGCCGCGGGGTGGCCTAGGCGTGCGTGCCTAGGTCGTCCTGTGGCCGGAAAGATGGGTGTGTTCGGTGGCATGTTGAGTGAGTGCGGAGGGACTGTGGAGGGGCGGAGGGTGTTCAGTGTGATGAGGCGGAGCTTCTCGGACGGTCAGCGAGTTGTGTGGAGCTGCGGATCAACGGGGGAAACTCGCCAAAGGGTGGCCAGAGACGGGGAAGGTGATGGTGGTCAGGGACAGTCAAGGGTCGGTTTGAATGAAATAATGTGGGGAAAAGAAAGAGGGGAAGATGGGGAGTAGTTATAAGCTACTTGCAGGGATGAAGGGGGCCGGAGAGGAGGGCAGTCGTATCGACTATCGCCGGAGAAGAAACACCTAGAGGGAGAGAGCGGTGATGAGGAAGTGGGTAGGGAGGCGTGCGCTTGGTGCGACGCGACGCAGGAAGACGAGACGAAGCAGACTCTGCTGCAGGTATGGTAGCAGAGTGACGAGAAGGAGGAGGAGTGGCCGTCGGAGCTTGTGGGTTTCCTGCCGGAGAGGAAAGAGAGGAAATTTTGAGGGATTCTCTGCCAAGACAAGCTTGCTTCAAGCTGCTGGTCCTGGGGTTTCTTTTAAAGGCGCAAGCAGAGGGTCAGATGCACGGAGGGTGAGAAAAGCTCTCACCGGAGGTCGCCGTAGGTACAACACCCATACCTCTCGAGCGTTCGCACGAGAGGTATGGTGCGAATCAGGGCATGGGGGGCTGCTCAGGCGGTAGGGGACTTCTCAGGGAACCCCCCTTTCACATCTGAGAGCAGCTCCCTGGGGAAGCAAGGAGAAATCCTCCTCGAAACTTCGTCGGAGTATGGGTCATCTGCTGCGTTGGCAGAGGGACCGGAATGCAGAAAGTGACAACAAAAGTTGGGGGGGTTTTCGTAAGGGTTTTCAAAAGTTATGGGCCAGAATGTAATTTGGTGGATTATTTTGCAAAGTAGGTCAAGATGACCTTCCCTTAGGTCCAAATTTTGGTGAAAACCTAATTTATACCTAAGGAATCCAATGGTGAAGTTGGATTTTAGGTTTGACCACGTTTGATTGGACATTTTGCGTAAAAACCCAATTTAGGTCAATTAATGAGCTAGGACCCTAATCTAGGTCAAGCTAGGTTCCAGAGGCCAATTTGAATGTTCTAAACCCTAGGGAATATTTTTCCATGATTTTTAGAGGATTTATTTGATTTTTATCCTGACCAGAACCTTGTTGAATTAAGCGGGTCTATTTTAGGGTTACCAAATGTCATTTAATTCCTAGATTGCACATGAACCCATTTCTAATTGATTCAACCCATTTTTTATCTTATTTAGACCATTTGACCTATGATCTGTCTCTAAGAAATTTCGTTTATGTACTGCAATGGTAAAATTGCAGTTTTAACCTTTATTTCATGTTTTCTTCTCAGAACACTTATTCCTCCAATTAAGCCCTCTTCTAAGTCATGTAGGAGCTTTTATTCTCTGTATTAGGTCAAAATGAGCTAGTTATGGCTCATGATGAGGTTCTCATCAGTTGCATAACCCGAACGACATTCGACGGAATGCAAACGTGCCATACGGGCAAGTGAATGTGGTCTTTTCTTGATCTTCTGGAGCAATTGCGACTTGGTTATATCCTGAATATCCATCCAGGAAGCAAAAATACTTCTGCCCTGCCAATCTTTCAAGGATTTGGTCAATGAATGGCAAGGGGAAGTGGTCCTTCTTAGTGGCTTCATTAAGCGTCCTATAATCAATGCACACCCGCCATGCGGTGGTGGTGTGGGTGGGGATGGATTCGCCATGATCATTGGTGACAACGGTGAGCCCAGCTTTCTTTGGAACCACTTGAGTGGGGCTCACCCAGGGGCTATCGGAGATAGGGTAGATGATGTCGGCGTCAAGCCACTTCATAATTTCTTTTTTAACGACCTCCTGCATGTTTGGGTTTAAACGTCTCCGCATCTGGTGGGAAGGTCGGGCCCCGTCTTCCAGGTAAATCTTGTGGGTGCAATAGGTGGGGCTAATTCCTCTTAAATCCGAAATGGTCCAACCGATGGCGGCCCGATGTTCTGAAAGGGTCGCAGTCAACCTAAGTTCCTGATCCTTGGTTAGATGAGAATTAATAATCATTGGGAAGGTCTGGTCAGGTCCCAAGAAGACGTACTTGAGATTCTCGGGCAATGGTTTAAGTTCAGGTGCGGGTGGGACCACAGTCGATGGGAAGGGAAAGGGTGGGAGTTGGTCAACATCGATCTCTTCAAAAGGTGTCGTGTGATGGTACTCAGCCTTATAGAGGTCCATGGGTAAAGATGGTGACGGGTCAGAACAGTCACTATGGGTTTGGTGGTTTGAGACAGAACTGAGGGTGAGGCATTCCTCGATTAAAGTTTCCACAGGATCATGTTCCTCAATGTAATTGCAATCAAAAGACTTTGTCGCCGAGAAGATATCCAATTGCATTTTCCTGTCCCCGAAGGCGATTTCCATACATCCTGTGTCGCAATCAATGTTTGCTTTAGCCGTAGCTAAGAAAGGTCTGCCTAAGATTATGGGTGCGTTCTGTAATTTTTCAGGGACTTCCATGTTGAGCACCAAAAAGTTGACCGGGAAATAGAAGTCCTTGACCCGTACAATCATGTCCTCAACAACCCCCTTCGGGGTTTTTACCGATCTATCAGCCAGCTGGATGGTGACAGGGGTTGGTGTCAGCTCCCCAAAACCAAATTGGTTGTGCAGGGTTGTTGGAATCAGATTGATAGAAGCACCGAGGTCCAGGAGCGCTCTATCAAACGTCATGTCCCCGATATTGCAGGAAATCAGGGGCGCTCTTGGGTTAGTTCGCTTGAGTGGAAGGTTGCTTGATATCACGGAACTTGCTTGCTCAGAGAATACAACCTTCTTAGGTGCTTGCGGTCTCGGCTTACGCTTGGGTGTACAGGCATCCTTTAAAAACTTGGCGTAAGCAGGGATGTGTTTGACGGCATCTAGGAGTGGAATATTAATCTGTACTTGCTTAAAAATTTCCAACAGCTCGTCAGTTTCCATAGTATTCTTCTTTTTCTTGATTGTTTCCAAGGCCTCAGGGTAGGGTGTCTGAATGTGGATTGGCTCTATGTCTGGGTCCTTAGTTGGTGCCTCTTCTGAGTCAGGTATTTTAGCGGGTAAAGTCTCAGGGAGAGTCGGCCATTTGGGATCCTGGGTTTTGGTGTCGCTTCTCAAGGTCACCGTATTTGCAGAGGCATTGGGGCCATGGGTTGATCCTTGAGAGGACGAGAATGAAGAAGCGCCAAACCTAGGAGGTGTTTGCGGGGCTGGCTGGACCATGTGAGCTTGCCCGAGGATGCTTTGAAACCATTGCGAATTGGGGCCTCTGTTAATTATGTTTTGCGGGTTCGGTTGTGGTTGGGAAGGTAGGGATCCTTGTTGTTTACAGTCCAAGAGTTGGCTTAATAGTCCCTTTACCAAGGCCATTTCTTCCTAATGTTTCTGGTTCATGTCAGCCATCATCTTTATTAGGGTATCCATTTGGTTTTGTGGGGGAGGGGCCGCCCTATTCTGATTATATTGAGGTCTAACTGGTGGTCCTTGCTGATAGGTGGGCAAGTGTGGCTGCTGGTTTGGCCTAGGCTGGTTTTGGAATTGCGGTGGTTTCTGGTTTGTCCAACCAAAGTTGGGGTGGTTATGCCAGCCAGTGTTGTAAGTGTTGGAGAAAGGGTAAGGTTTCGCATAACCTTGGACAGCTTGCACATCTTCTAAGATAGCCAATGTTGATGAAGAGGGAAGGAGTAATCAAGGGTCGAGGGAGCAAAGGTCCCTCCCTGAAACGTGGTCAGGGGTTGTTCCAGGTTCAGTTGGGTGAAGGGTTGGACCAGGTCAACATTATGTGCTCCCTTTGCTAGGGAGAAAGTCTACAAGGGGTTCCTGGTCTGGTTCAGTAGCTCATCAATCTTTTTGTCCACCAATTCCACTCGATCCAACTTTTTGGCAATGATGTCCATGTCAACCATTCCAGAATTTGCTTGCACCTCATAAATCCTGCCACGGGGTTGACTGGACCTGTTAAACTGGTTCATGGAGGCATTGTTGAGCGAATTCTCGCTCATAGACTCAAAGAGCTCAAACGCTCACTCCTCATCTTTGTTCAGGAAGTTTCCCCCGCATGAGGCATCGACGAAGTTCCGTAGGTTGCTGTCCAGACCGTGGTAGAAGATCTGGGCCAATTGCCACCTTGGAACTTCTTGGTGTGGGCATTTCCTCAAAAGTTCATTAAATCTTTCCCACGCCTCATGAAATTGTTCCCCACCCTGGAGTGTAAAGGTAGTGATAGCTCTTCTGAGGGCATTGGTCTTTCCTATGGGGAAGAATTTCTTTAAAAATGCATGCTTCAGTTCTTCTCAGGTGGTGATGGGTCTACCTAGGGTTCTAAGCCAATGAGAGGCCTTGTCTCTTAATGAGAAGGGGAACATCTTGATTAGAACAATGTCAAGGCTAATGTTCCTAGGTTTCACAGTTCATGCTATGCGGTCGAGATCCTCTAGGTGCTGAAAGGGGTCCTCATTTGAGCTTCCATGAAAGTGGCTCTAGATCAGACTTAAGACATTCGATTTTAGCTCAAAATCATCTCCCCCCTCCGGGATCCTAAGGTGTGGCTCGACTCTAATAGCAGAGGGATTATAGAAATCACGGAGGGGCCTTGGTTGATCCTGAAATGGCGGTAAATCAAGTGGTGGTTGCCCTGGTATGTCGTGGAAAGGTGGTGGTTGTTCTTGTGGGTTCTGTAACCGTTGTATGGCTTGCATGATGGTGTGATTTGTTGTTGCTGAAGCCGGTGGTTAGCATTGATTTGAGCTTGGATGATGGCCATAGCGTCTGGTGGGGGTTGATCTTCAGCCTCATCTATCCTAGGTTCAGCCATGTTTCCAACAGAATTACGTCGCCTAGATTCCTACCCCAAAACACACAACTCGGGATGCAGTGAGCGTCTCCCGTGCATACACTAGAGAAGAATAGGAGGGGATGCGGAGGGTGACAGATGCGAGAAATGTGTTTCAATCAAGCACACAAACCTAGTCCCTATGGTGTATTCCTTAGGAGACCTAGAAATCTCACAAAGGGTGATTAAGTCCGTAAGCACTGAACTCCCCTTCCCAAGGCTAATCTGGCCAGGTTGATTACGAGGGGATTGCAGGGAAGGTTCTTCCTTTGGCTTGCGCCTCTGGTTCCATAGACCCCACAACCGTGGTCATTTGACACTACCTCGCAGCCTAGTCACCAGATTCTACCAAGGGAATGAAAGCCAAGTGCCTAGCGAAGAAAACCTCACCTTTTGAGACTTAACTTAGTCTTGCCTAGGGCACGTCTACTCAATTTTAAAGGGTTAGGATAGTGCTTGTGCTTAGGGTGATGTAATGAGGCATTGATTGGGGTGGTGCCTCTTAATTTTCCACTTTCAAGGTGTGTGCTTCTAGCAAAACATGGTTTTCAAGCAACGATTAGTTAAGATGTGGCGTCTTTTAGTGTTTCATCCTTACTTTAGTACCTTTTAGGGTTGACGTGTCTTAATGTTTTCAACCAAGTTTCAGAGGGCACGTCAAGTTCCGCACACAATTTGGTGAAAGTAGATTTCCTTTTTATTCTGTAGAGGCTCTAAAACCCTAGTGTACTCATCCTAATGATCATGCAGCTTCTATTAGATGAGTCAGTTTTATGGTTGAGTGGTGCGGCCCAGGTCAACTCATGGTGGCTTCACAAACACCACTCAAGAAAAAGAAAAGAACACTGGAAGAATTTATTTAGAATGTTAGAGTGTACATTTTTTGTGGGGTGATGTGTTAAGGATGTGGATCAAGCAATCATACACCACGCCAATTTTTTTCAATTTTTACAATTTTTTTAGTTTTTTCACGCAAGCAAACAATGAGAGAGAGATTACTCACTATCGATCCTCGTAGCGCTTACTCCCTTGCTACCATCGTGGGATGCGTCGCTTCGTTGTCCATGCGCTGAATTCCTGCAACCATCAAGTAAAAAGGAAAATAGGGCATTAGACGATGTGAGAATGAATGTGGAATGGAGGTGATAAAACAAATCCGTTGCCTCCCCGGCAACGGTGTCAAAAACTGACGTGTCGTTGTGCGCGTGTGTTAAGGAGTGTCGTTATAGTCGCACTTGCAATGTCGGTTTTAAAATAAGTAAACGGAGGTGAGTCCGAGTGTCGGTCTCAGGGAGGCGTGGAAATCGGATTTTTGCTTATCACTTGTCACGGAAAGTGCGGAGTTTTGCTTGCGAAAGATGCGATTTTAAAAAGCGAGAGAGAGATAGAGAGAGAGGGTTTAGGGTTAGAAAGTTCTTTGTTTGATCATGCAACTTGAATGGAAATTAAAATGACAACAAAACGGAAAATAACTTCATTAATCATGACTTCATTAATCATGCACTTGTAGTTCATAGCTTACAACATTAAATACATGCTTCAAAAAAAGTAATAAAAAGCTTTAAAAGAGAGAGAGAGAGTGTGTGTGGAGAGCGATGAGGCAGCCACGGTGGTGGAGGCTCCGTCGGTGGCTCGTCATCTCCGGTGATTACAAGAGGGCCTAAAGCTAGCTCAGAGAGGGGTGGAGTAGTTGCAAAGGGAGTGAATGCCTTGAATGAGTGGTTGGAGGGGGTTTAAATAGGGTTAATGGCTTCCTAAAAGAAGAAGGGTCTTTAGCGACGTCCAGAGCATCGTTAAAACCACTCCCAAAAGCATCGGTGAAGCCCTCCAGCCGCCAGTCAGCAACCCGTCTCGTTTCTTCTCCTCGTGCGATCCACGACCGTTGAACGAGAGCCATCTGATCTTCGATCGGACAGCTGAGAATCCTCCTCGGCTGCGCTGGGATCGCGCCTTGGGTGCGCGCACGCGTGGACGCTAGTGAGCTGCGGTTGCACCGTGTGGCAAGATCCCGGCCGCCCGCTGCTGATCGGGCGGCCCAATTTCACCCCGCATGTCCCCTGTCTTCAATTTCGACTCCGTGCGGCTCAAACCCGCGTCTCGTACGTGCGGGCGTGTGCGCTAACCATTGCGCCACGCCCGCGCTTTGTCGCGGCGACCGCGGGCGAGCATGCGAGTCTCAGCCGTTCGATCGAAGATCGACGGCCGAGATCTGATCTTGGCTGGATGAAGGCGCAGTGCGCGGTGGAGCAAGCTGACGTGGCGCAATATGGGCCGTTGATCTCTAGATCAACGGTTAGAACTTCTTGGGCCCATTGTAGGAGCTCCGGATGTTAGATTTGGCCGATCTTGAGTCCGTTGGACTCCGTTCGTTGTTCTGAATCCATTTGTGTGGTTCGATTGCTCATCTGAGGCTTGCTTTGACAAATGCTTACACAAATGGCCATTAATACAGTTTATAAGCAATCTTGGTACATGATGCATGCAATGCTCCCATTCTACTTATGTTGTGCCTTTTATTCTAAAGATGGGCTATATTCAACATAATTATCACCCCCTTGTGTAGTGTTATCATCCGCCTCCCTGATGCTCAGTTGATGGTAACTCGACTTCAAATCTATCTTGGAGAACACCGTGGCACCTCTTAGTTGGTCAAAGAGGTCGTCAACATGAGGTAGCGGGTACTTATTCTTGACGGTGACCCGATTTTGCTGTCTGTAGTCGATACAAAGCCGAAGGGTACCATCCTTCTTCACAAAAAGCACAGGGGATCCCCACGGGGATGCACTGGGCCTCACGAAGCCCTTCTCCAATAGGTCTTGCAAATGGGACTTGAGCTCTTGTAGCTCAAGTGGGGCCATCTAGTACGGTGCCATAGAGATGGGGTTGGTCCCCAGTACCAGTGAGATCTCAAACTCGATCTCACGCTCTGGCGGTAGTCCTAGTAACTCCTCTGGAAAGACGTCGGGATACTCGCAGACCACTGGAACACTCTGCAAATCAGTCGCTGGGCTAGGCTCTGCTACAACACAAGCTAAGAAACCCTTGCACCCCTAACTCAGTAGCTTCGTTGCCCGTGTAGGTTTCCCTTCGAAGAGGGGGTGACGTAATAAATGCGGAAATAAAATATAAAGTAATCTCACCAAAGAAAACCAATCACACAAAAAGACAATCACACAAAGAACGCAAGAATTTTTAGCTTCTATAGGAAATAGGAAACTCCCCTTTGCAAGGAGTGCGTCGAGTTGATGACGCGGTGCGTGTGCCACGCGACGGCGCAACTTCGCTCTCGTGAACAACGGCGGGAGAGCGGGTGCGCAACAGCTTGATGCTCTCAAGATGTAGAACTTGAGCTTGGAGAGCAAGAGCTATCTAGGACACAAGAGAGTGGAACTATGTTGCTTAAGTGTGTCTTGTGTTTCTCTTAGTGTGTCTATGTGTTTTTAGGTGTGTAAAGGCTCCCCTCTATTTATAGAGGCCTTAGGAAGGCTTTGGAAGGCTTAGAAAAGCTTCCATAGCCGTTGGGAACAAAGCCCAAGAGAATCAGGCCGAAATCAGGACAATGATTGTGCTTGACAGGGTAATCAGACGTCTAACTCTGGCATCAGACGTCTGGAAGGCCACTTTAAGACATCTGATTTCAAGGTCAGACGTCTGATTTTGGGCGGGTCTCTTCCTGACTTGGATCAGATCTAAACAGGGTTTTTGCGCAAGTCCATTAGACGACATATAGGACGTCTGGCACTATGTCTGGACGTCTGGAAACCTACTTTTACTGTGGGAATGGATTTTCCAAACGTTGCAACGGCTAGAAAATCTCTGAGAAGAGATTTTGGGTCAGCCGAGGCAAAACGGTCATTTATCAGACGTCTGGAAAGGCCTAAGGACATCTGATAAGGATCTAACAGTCATATTCTTGAGTGCCTGCTAAGCTAGCCAACGGTCCACTATCTGGACGTCTGGCAAGTCCATCAGACGTCTCCTAAGACGTCTGGTCTAAGGTCTGGACGTCTGATTTCATCAGACAGAACTAACTATGTCCAGCCTAACAGTTATCAGACGTCTGAAACAACAGTCAGACATCTTAAAATACATTATCAGATGTCTGATTTGGGAATTAGACGTCTGGAAGTGCTGTTTGAACCCTATATTGGTTTTCTAAGTATTCTACAGAAAACCTAAGTATCCTAGGGTTGTGCCGGTGTTCCTAGGACTACTGTTAGGGTACTTTGAGGCTCTTTAACAATATTCTAAGGAAAATAAAAAGAGCAAGAAAATAAAGACAAGAGATACAAGAAAGGATTAAAAAGAATCTATCCTATTCTTCTTGTCTTCTATCTTCAATCTGACGCTCTAAGAGAACCTCCTCTGTTTTCCGTCAAGCTCCTCCAATCCGTCCTGGATGCGAGCTCGAACTCCGTCTAAACACGTCCACATTTGCAATTGACCTGAAATCTCAGACTCAAATTGCAAATGTTAAATAACACGTGTTTTGTTATCATCAAAACAAATGATCGTGGTGCTCTAGCACCAACAGCCCAAAGCACAGAGATACACCTGAACCCTCCGTCCACTGGTTGACCGTTGAACTCAAAGGGAGGCAGCTCAGGTATGGAGAACAAAATCTTCCTCCTGAAGCAGTCCACCAGGGCATGATAGGCGGACAGCTAGTCCATCCCAAGAATCACGCTAAAATCCTCCATCTGGATCACAATTAGGTTTGAGGGAAGGTTGTGTCCCCCTATGGTGACCTCACAGTCTGAGTAAACCTCCTCAGCCATGAACAACTACCCACCTGGGCCTTTGATCAAGAACGGATCCTCTAACAAAGTGTTGCCCGTCCCCAAACTAATAGCAAAGCTCGTGGAGATGAAAGAGTGTGTGGCACCAGAATCAAAAAGTACGTAAACAAGTCTGTTGGAAATTGGAACCATACTTGCCACCACGGAGCCTAAAGCTCTGGCGTATCTGTGAGTCAGGATGTTAACACGCCCCTCAACTCTAGGTGAGGAAGACATGGCCATGCTCTAGACCGGACAGGTAGCAGCTGGCCGGTATCCTCCCTGTGGCTGCTGTCCTCTCCTACGAGCCTGGTTCCCACGGCTGCCGGATCGATCTCCAGTGCTCGGAGCAGGGAGCATCTAGTGTGCTCTAGCCCTAGATGGATAGTCCCTCCTCATGTGGCCTAGCTGGCCACACTGGTAGCAAAGAGGGTTGTGACCTCGTCCCTCTGTTTGTCCCTGCTAGTAGTTGGGTAGGGGTCTGGTGCTGGCAACTGGCCCCTGCCTGGGGCTCCCAAAGGCCACTGGTGGCCCCAAAGAGTGGGTCAACTCCCCTGCAAGCATCACGTGCCTCCTCTCTTGGCGGCCCTGAGAGTGCTCAGGCTGGTAGGGCCTCTTTCGTCCTCCTCCATCAGTGTCTCGCATGGTCGGGTTGGTCTCTTCGTAGGTCATGGCCACCTCGACCATGCAGGAGAAGGTAGGCAGCTTCAGGGGCCTCACATACCCCCAAATAGTAGGCTGGAGGCCCTCAGTGAACCTCCACAGGTGCTCCTCCTCTGTAGCGACTGGTGACAGGGTGAAACGCTACAGCTCTAGAAAATGCGTACGGTATGCGCTGACCGTCATCGCCCCCTGACGGAGAGTGTGGAACTCCTACCTGCTCCAGTCCTGCTAGGTCTGTGGAAAGCACTGCTCGCAAAAGAGTGCCACAAACCGGTCCCACATTAGCTCTCCTTCCTCCTGACCTCTGACCACTCTCCACCATCTGTGGGCTGCACTCTCCAATTGATACGTGGTGAAGGCCACGCGGCACTCTGCAGGAGAGTGGAGTGTGTCGAATATCTTCTCCATCTACTCCAGCCAGTCCTCGACCTCAGATGGACTCTCCTCCCCCTTAAAGGAGGGGGCTTCAACTTCTGGAACTGATAGAAGAGATTTAAATAAAATTACAAGCAATTCAGATCCTATTACAGATACATGAAAGCTTGTACATATAAACTAAAACATTACATACATGTCAACTATTCTAAATAATTAAACCTAAGCCTACTGCCCAACTGATACAAATCATCTAGCTACAGCAGTAGATATAGCAGTGGAGTTGCTACTGAAATTCAGTAGAACAGCAACAGCAACTGTAGCAGCAGCTCAAGGACTGTTCCAGACATCCTTCATGCAGACCAGACGTCTTAACTTAACCAGATCCATACTGCAGTAAATCCAAAAATTAGAGAAAAAAACATCTACAACAGGTCTGGACCTCCAATTCAATAGATCAGACTTCAAGTTCAGTATGAATTATCCCAGATCAGACTTAAGATAGTCTGGTCGGGGATGGTTCATATCCAAATTCAAGTCATGATTTACTAAATTAACACCAACTTGTATCAAATTTGGAGTTGAAACTTTTATAGAAATGTAGCTGTTGAAGTAGCACTTTGATGTAATTGACTGGGATTCAAAACACACAGAAAATCTCTTAAAACTCTAACAAGGATTGAAAATCACATAAAAATCTTTCTCAGATGTTAAACTATGAATCAAAATCCCTTGTCAACATTCTCGTTTCAAATTAAAAGAAAAATCACTGATCTAACACCTTCCTAATGCTATAGACAACATGGAGTGTTGGAATCAGTAAATTAAATTCAGCTGAATCCCAATGTGTTAAAAACCTTAAGGAATACTGAAAATTCCTTAGGTTAAAAATCAAAATCTCAGAAACAAATCCACATAAAAATCCTTGGTTGAGCCTCCAATCAACAATGTTGATTCTCCTTGGATCTACCATGCATTCAAGATCATGGAATTCCCAATAATGACAAATCTGATCATGGCTCATCTGAGGAAAATTCATCATTAGCATAATCTCAGATTCACGGCAATGCTGATCCACTCAAGAACAAATCGATTCACTTGATCAAAAATCCTTGAAAACCCAAATGATTCAAAATCTTGTGATCTTGCTTTAAAATCCAAATCAAAAATTGATCAAGCAAACCGATTCCATTTCAAATCAGATCAGGGGTATTTGTGAACAAACTAAAATGAGTGTAGAGACCCCAAGGTGGATTTGAGCGCAAATCCTCATCTCAAAGTTTGAAAGCAATGGGATTAGGATTTGACTCCAAATGGATGGGTGGATTGCAGATTAAAACACGAGGAAATCAGAAAGAGAAATGGAAATGTGTAGGGGAGAAAACAGTGATCAGTGAATAGGGGAATTCGTCTCCTCTGATCTAAAATGATCAGACACTATAGTCATGCACAGATCAAAACTAATCTACATCTAATTTCTACTGTTAAACTACTCTAATTAACACTACAGCTAATCTAGAAAGCAGTAAACCTAACCTAAATGGAGGAATGGGACCTTTGGATCTCCACCCAGTGGATGGAGAGAAAGAACGGAGGAAGTGCTCCAGTGGAGGGAAAACTCGCTAATGGAGTTCTGGGTCACCCTCAGGTGCTACGAAGTCCTTAGTGACGAGGAGAGTCAGGGAAGAAGTTGAATTTCACCGCCAGTGGCCGTAAAAATGGGGAAATATGGGAGAATAGCTGGAGGGGAAGAACGATCAGCTCGAGAGGTGTAGAAGGGAGTGATCTCCCTTGTGAAAGGCTGTGGAGCTCCTTAAGGAGTGCTGACAGTGAATCAGAGCACCGTGGTGGTGCGAGTAGCCTCGAAGGGCGTGGGTGGTGGGGATTTGAGGAGAGAGCGTGCGCAAGCTTCAAATCAAAAAATGATTGTTGGATGGGATCTAGGTGAGCTGGTGATCGCACACACAAAGTCACACAAAGTTTCAAACGAACATGAGCCACAGATCGAATGGGGTATACAGAATCAACGGTCACAATCTCTTGAGTTCTTGCGGTGTTACAGTGCTTTCACGTGGCTACAGGTGGCTGGTGTTCTATTGGTGTAATTGCAAGGAAGGCCCCTTGTGAAGGGGTAGAGAATTAACACAGGAGCCCGTAAGTGGTTAAGAAACATTTCAGAGCAGTCCTTAAGGGCTTACAAATAGGTCCCTAGAGGTTTTCTAGTGAATGAAATGTGATGTACTAAAGACCTAAATGTAAATCTTTAATTGCAAGGCCCTAATGATGTCCAAATGCACCCAAGTTTTTATAAAAGCTTAATTGAACATTTAAGAAGTTAATTACACTTTTGATTTGAACTTTTAAACTCATTTGTGTGTTTAATTTGCACTTGGATCACCATTTAAACTTATTTAAAAGAATATCTCATTTAATGACCTAATTTTGCATTTTTAAGACAAAATTGATGTTTTAGGTCTTTTTCTCTATTTCCCACACTTAACCCTTTTTATATGTTAATTTAATAGTGTTTAACTTAGTTTCTAGCTTAACTTAGGCGATTTAGCTATTTCCTCCTTAGAAATCATGCATGATCGAGTATCCATTTTGATTAGATTTTCTTTCCTTTAGATTAATGCTTATTCTCATATCATTATTCATACTTTCCTATAGACGTGCGAATGCATGATTCAAATACTACTATTGTTTAATAATGGGCTATTATAATTAAGTGTTGGATCAAAGGAGATTAATTATAACCTTTTGGTTGTTTGGTGATTTAATGAATTTTGAATGCTTAAGTATACTAGTTGTAGTCTTATCATGGCATGTATGAAGTGACTTTCATTTTTTGTAAAATTAGCATCATTGTGTTCGTTAAATGATAATTTAATTAGGATTGTTGTTAGAAATTAGAAATTAAGTCGCTTAGCAATTAATTTGATCGTAATGTGATTTGAGCTCTTTTATAGTTTCGAATTCAAATTTAAGTGATAAATATATCATGAACATTATGTCATAAATGATCTGACAAGGATCCTTGAGATAAACATGGAGATGCTCAGTGGACTATTAGTTAGTTGCTCGAGTCACTATTCTTGGTGATCGTTCGTGGCTAGGTAGATGCATGCCTCCCTACGACTCAAGCTTTTAGCCAAGTTGGGTGCGACCTCACGTTTCTGTTACACCAGATGTGGAGTGTTTCGTCTGTTGGTGTTATGGGGAGAAAGCTATTTAGGGTAGACGACACCTTACGCTTGTGATGTAGTTGCCCTTGGGGTTATTTTTGAGGTCGTACACCAATCGCATCCTACGCCATCGGTTTTCAAGGTGGGCAAGACACCACTAGCCCCGGTTGAGTCCAATTCAAGGGACTTTACAAGTAGAGATGAGTCTAGGTTAATAACTCTAATTTATTCCATAATAAGATGACCGATAATTGGCAAAATAATAATGAATCGCTATTTAGATGTTCACTAGTTGATGCAAAATAATTAATTAATTAAACTTTACAATGTTTTCCTGTTAGCATTTTACCTTCTATTTTGTGTTGTCTTCCAGTGTTTCTAGTTCTTCCTTTCATTATATTCTTGTCTATTTTTGCTGCTTATGGCTAGTTGCTTAGATACGTTCTACCGGGAGTTTTCTCATTAGCCTAACTTCAGATGCAGGTGAACTATCCTGAGCACTGATGACAATTAGAGAGGTTTTGGAGCTGGGTGTAGAGCAGTGAGTTGTGAGATTTCCAGTTACTTACCACCCATGCTGTAGTAATATTTCTTTTCCTATTTTATTTGTGATGTAATAGATTAGTATATTTTATGTTTGGATATGGGCCTGGCATATTATATGTAATTTTCGCATTTCACATTTTTGCTTAATATTTCATTTGATTTGATATGAATATGCTTCTCATGTTTATGTGTTGGACAATGGATATTCTAGTTTGTAATCGGCCGTGACCTAATATCGTTAGGTGTCGGGTCGCAACAATGGCCTACGTAGGACATAATGGTCATCGACTGACGATTAGGTGTTCGCAAGCGAAATCGAGGTTATAAAAGTACATCATTGTATAGGTCGAAATTGCTTTGAAAACAAATAAATTTTATTACTCGAAAAGGTTCTGAGGTTGAACACAGGGAGTAATATGGAATTTAAAGCTCAAGAACACAATTTAAATCAAGAATAAAGATTGCAATAAAAGTAATGTCAGGAATAATATGCAAAAAGAATGGAGTAAAATGGTGATTTAAATCACCAATTACTCCTCACAAATAACACTTAAATCAAGTCTCAAATATATGCAATTAAAGTATCAAACGTCTTAAGTAGCCCTGTGCTACAGCGCTCAGGTCTTTCTTCTTCTTTCTCTTCTTTATTCAGCTACCTACATAGAGGGGGAGCTTCTTGAATTGGCTAAGTGTCAGCCAACTTCCCAGAGAGCAAAACCTCCCCCTACCCCACGCGATCTCACCTTCTATTTCTCTCTTAGGCTCCGCCCTCCCAGGGCCTCTGTCAAGATAGTCGGGTTATCAGGTACATACACACTCGGAACCAAGGTTGCCTGCAGTGGGTAGCAGCCAAGGAGTGCTTGGCTAGATGGGTTATCAGGTTGTCTAGATCCTCGAGGTCAGAGTCACGGATGAGGCACATGAAGGGTGCTTACAGGAGGACCTCACCTCCTATGCGTGCTGAGGCGATAAGCCTAAGAGACTTTTTCAATTTATGCGATAGTGGGAGCCCGTTAGCTTCCAAGGTGGGACTATCCCACCTCCTTTCCTCTACGTGAGCTGGTGCTCCTTGTGATTGCGGTCAAAGATGCAGTTAAAGAGCCAAATTGGCTCCTGGGTTGTGATCTTGGAATTGCTTCGCAGCGTTTGGGACTTCGCCTGGGGTCTACAAATGCTGAAGTGAGCTTCGAGCTTAGCTCGAAGCTTCGGTAATGGTGGCGGAGACCTGGGTACCTTAAAGCACGAAAATGGGCTAAAAGCCCCAGTCAAAATAGTTCATGAGCTTCGCTAGACCACGGCGGATGCATAGGGGATGGTCTTGTGGTTCATGGAGGTGTGTGGTGGGCTGCGGAGGTCGGAGGAGGAATGCGACAGTGGGTGTGTTCGATGGAGCGTTGGAGAGGCTAATAGCCTCGAATACCAGAGGGCTTTTTCTCTCTGGGACACGGCAGAGGTGTAGGGAGTGTCAGCGAGGTGTATGGAGTGGTGTAGCGATGGGAGCGCTTCGTCGAAGGAGTGGCCGGATGCGGAAGGGATGACGGTGAACGGGTGGTCGTGTGGTCGAAATTGAGTGTGGTTGAGATGAAAATGAAGTAGAGGAGGTAAAAAACTTATCTAGGTAGTTGGTTGTCGAAGGGGAGTCGAGGCGGCGCTGATTACAGTATGGTTGGCATCGTGGAAGAAACTACCTTGATAAGAGGTGGACGGCGAGGATGGAGGTAGGGGCGCCAGCGGGTGTTGCTCGACGTAGAAGGAAGGAAGAAGAATCTACCACTGGTATTGTGGTTAGATGACGAGAGAAGGCAAGGATGGTCTCCAGATCTTGAAGAGCAATTTGGCCTGAGGAGGAGAGAGGAATTTGAGGGTTACTTTGGTTGAATTCAAGCTTGAGAGGTTCGGTATGAGTAAGAGGTGCTTTTATGGACCTCAAGAGGATGGTTAGAGCATGGGAAGCAAGCTTCCAAAGCTTGAAAGTATCATCGGAGTTTGGGAATTCCTTGATACCCAAATATCTCATGCATTCACATAAGAGATTGGGTAGGTTTTAGGGCTTAAGATCGGGTTCAAATGGAAGGGAATTTCTTGATGAACTTCCCTTTCAAATTTGAAAGGGATTCGTCAAGAAATCAGGGAGTTCTTTCCTTTTTAAGGTCGTTGGAGCAAGTAGGAATAGGTTTAATGGCGATAGGGACCTTTTTGTGAGAATGATGACAAAGTTAGGGGCCTATTTGAAAAGATTTTGAAAGTTAAGGGTAGAAATGTAATTAAGTTAATACATACTCATCTTGGGTTCAAATTTTGGTACAAACCTAATTTGGACCTAAGGAATCTAATGGTGAATTTGGATTTTGGTTTTGACCACGTTTGACTAGGTAATTTATGTAAAAACCCAAATTAGGGAAATGTCAATTTTTTGACTCTATTCTGGGTCAAAACAGGTTCTGATAGTCAAATTGAAGGTTCTAAACTATAGAGAATATTTTTCTATGAAATTTAGAGGGTTTAGGTGAATTTTATCCTAATCACAACCTCAGTTAATTAAGCGGGTCTATTTTTAGGGTTTCAAAAGTCATTTAATTATCAGAATACGTGCAAACCCTTTTCTGTCTGTCTTAACCCACTTGTTATCCTTTTAAGACCAATTGACCTTTATTCAACCCTTGAGAAAACCCGTGGTTGTACTGCATTCATGATAAGCTGGTAAAATTGTAGTTTTAACCCTAGTTTCTTATTTTTCCCACATAATGATTATGCAGTGACTTGTGACTCTCTGACGGTTATGTAGGAGCATTTACTGACTTAATTGGGTCAAAATGAGCTAGTTATGGCTCATGATGGTGTTCCCATCATACCCCCATGCCTAGCTTTTGCTAGTCCCTTAGCAAAATTTCAAGGTATTAACTTTGATTCTAGACCATAAATCTTTTGATGCTTAAAACTTAGATGTGTGCTTCCTTTTGTAGATTAGGTTAGAATGCTGATAGTAGGCCTAGAGGTACTCAAGTACCAACCAAGATTCGGACTTGACCAGCTCTAGCCTCAGTCTGCCGTGAAGGTTTCTAAGGCCCACAGGAACTATCCTAAGGTTCGTTGAACTCCGCGGTTAAAGCACCCATGCTTATAACATGTTTTAGCCCAGGTTCAGTTTGCAGTGCGTTTTTGTCAGAGAGAGAGGAATTTTTCTTTATTTTTGGAGAGTTTTCTCTCTCTTTTCTTTTTATTTCTAGCTTCGGATTAGCTTTACAACACGGTTTGTATCAGATTCCTAGTTCCCACCATCAATCCTCGCAGGGTCCCTGGCAATCGATGCTTCGAGATAGCACAGCCCATGGCAACCCCCAGAACCCTACCTTTCGAGATAATCCTGCCCATGGCATTCTGTAGCTAAATCCAGACCCTGGCAATTGACATTTCGAGATAATGCCACCCATGTCATTTGAACTAGCACAAGGTGCTTACATGCCCCCAGTAGGATATGTAGATATCCTAGGAGAAAAGAACTGAGGAGACGATATGGTATTGTGCATCTTTGAGGTGATTTTCCTGCCTCTTCGTGCTGGAAACTCGTCCAAATCAACTTGTGTTGATAGCCGCTCCTAATCTAGGTAACTTTTTTCAAAACATATTTAACGCATTTGTGTGATTTTGATACTTAGGCGCACTGAACCAGACAGTGTGTGGGTTAGGGTGCTTAGGTTACCGAGTCTCGCAAATTAGAGGTCAATTAACAAGGCTGAATAATCCCTAAGCCTTAGACCTAATACTTAAGCTTCGCATTTTCCCCAACCTCTTGAGGACTATCCAGATCTTAATGGGTACTTAAATTTTTAAGCCTAGGATTGTAGCCTAAGAGACCTAAAATCAGCGTTTCTACTAATCTCTTCTTTTTTCCACTAGCACTTTTTGCCTTTCATTTTTGTTCGTTTGATTTGGTCTAGAACTAAGTCAATTCCTTAATCTTTTACTAATGACTATCTCTTTTTCTTTCTTTTCAAATTGTGCTCCTTTTTGACATTTTTATGTCCTTCCTTCTTCTCCTTAAAATCTGATATGCCATCAAACTTTCCTCCCTTATCATATTTTTGTTCTTTTTCAAAAAAAAATTATTTTTTTTTCTATTTTTGGAATATGTGATTTTTTGATGAAACCCTTTTTTGTGAAGTGATTTTCATGGCATTTTACACTTTAATAACCTCCTATGCCTACAATTTGCAATGTCCTCATTGTAAATTAGGTGGGTTCGAGTTCAGCTTAGATCATTCATTAGAATAGGTGTTGGGTGGGTGAATGGGTCGGGGTGACTGTTGTAGACAATTTCAAGCTCGGGTACGGGTACCAGAGGTGGAGTCGGCTGTTCTAATGGATGAACCCTAAAGTGCAATATGAGTTCAGCATAAGATGTGTCAGGAAGGGTTTCAGGTTTTTCTAAATGACGAGTTGCCTCCTGTTCAGTGCTGAGTTTAATGCCATTAGCCGGGGGCAATGATCTCAGAGAGATGTGATTGTCTTCATGAATGATATGATCATGATGGATGAGAATTGGATGACCACAGATAAGTATCAAAGCATGGTGGAGAGTCATTCCAGAATGTCTCAGATGTAAGTCAGGTTGATTTATTTCTGGATGATCTTTCTTGAGTTTTGGCGGAGGGAACATTTGGAAGGTATAATGATCATGGGAATTTGTAGTAGGGTTATGGTGTTTCTCAGGCTCAATAGAAATAGGTTTAGTTAGTATATTCCAGATGTGTAGTTCCTCTCGTGCTCTGTGACCTATCAAATTGATACCCGATGAGTCATTGTGATTCTTTTCTTTTGGGTTTGAGATTGTTTCCTCAGGAAATGACTCATAGATTGGGTCTTCAAATGAATTTTCCCTATAATTGTCATCCCAATTAAAAGTGAATGCTTGGAGAGTGCCTTTTAAATCATAAAACTTGAACTCTGTAAAGGATTCATATTCTGGGTGAAGGTCACTCTCAGTATCATCCAATCCTAACTCCTGGTGGTCCTCGAGACAAAAAGTCTCTATATCTATGGACTCTAAATCTGTCACCGACATTGCTAGGTGTAGCCTCAAGTTCAAAGGTGAAACCCTCCACTGTACTCATGTCATTATGCTATACTAGATCAGCATCTAGGATGTGAAAGGTTTCTGATTCAAGTTCTAGGTTTTCTATTAAGGATATGGTCATGAGGTCCTGTCTAAAACCTAATTGTTCTGGCAAGCATTTTCCTTTTGTTGTCTCAAAAATATTAATCTCAGTATGTTGATCTCCTGAGGCAATTGTCATATGCCTTGATTCAGAATTGATTATGGCTCTTGCAGTGGCTAAGAATGGTCTTCCTAAAGTCACGAGCATATCCTGTATCTGTTGTGGTGTCTCCATGTCAAGAATTAGGAAATCTGCCAGGTAGCTGAAATCCTTAACTTTAATTACCACATCCTCTATCATCCCAATTGGTGTGATTAGGGTTTGGTTAGCTAGTTGCAAAGTGACATGAACGGGTTTTAGCTGTCCAATTGGTAATTTTTCAAATAGGTTGGTAGGGATGAGGTTTACTGAGGAGCCCAAGTCTAGCACAGCCCACTTGAAGTTTGTATCACCGATATTGCAAGAAATTAGGGGGTGCCTAGATTAGATTTCTTAGGAGGTAGACTATTTTGGATTATGGTACTTATATTTTCAGACAGTACTACTTTTCCCAGTGTTTGTTCATCCATCACCTTCTTAGGTAAGTCAGGTGAGTTTGGGTTGAGAGTGAGGATATCAAGTAGTGGAATAGTGACTTGTGCATTCCTCAAAGGTCCCGTTATATCAATTTCTGACAATCCTTTAGTGTGGAGGTGAGAAATGACCTGGGATAAGGGAATAGATTGGCTATCTTTAAGGGTGGGTTTCATAACATTGATCATATCACAATCATGGTAGGGAGGTGGATTGGGAAAAATCGGGCCTTGCTATTGCTGTGGGGGTGGTGTTGGGTAAGTCATGGTGTGTTTTGGCTCAACTGAGGTAGATGGAGAAAATACTTAGGTATGAGATGCTAGACCAGGTTGGGTATAACATGTTTGACCTTGGATTTGGTTTACGTGTTTTTGGGTCAACATGTTGTTAGGATTTGGCATAGGTTGCGAAGGAAGTGCACCAGGTTGGCGGGGATTTTCCATCTGAGCGAGTTGATTGCGAACCTCTGTGATCTCATCTTTGTGCTGTTTTTGCATAGCCGCATTCGTCTTCTGAATGTCAGCCAGAGTCTGAAGGATAAAAGTCATTTGATCTGTCTGAGTCGGCCTATATTGATAAGTTGGGTTAGGCTGAGGCTGAGGCTGAGGCGACTGATATGGACAAGGAGCTTGTGGTCGAGGCGGATATTGAGGTCTCTGATTTTGATTATTGCTTGACCATGTGAAGTTGGGATGATTACACCATCCAGGGTTGTAGGTGCTTGAGAATGGATCATTCTGAATGGCGTTGAGGTCCTTGTAGGTCTGAGGAACCTCGGGAAAATCAAAATATGAAGGTTCAGTGTTCCCCCAACTAGAGTAGGTGGATCCAGAGTTTCCTCCATAACCAGAATCAAACGAAGGTGGATATGGGTCCATCCCCTGAGAAGGTTGGTGATAGATGTTGTGCACGACCTCCCTACTAGAGGGTGGTTGAGTGAACGGGTTTTGCACAAAGGTGGCTTGCTGCAAATGTCGAGTTAGCTCATCCACCTTCTTCTCAATAATAGAGACCTTGTCCAGATGTCTGGCCATCAGTTCCAAGTCGACAGAAGAGGACAGGCCATGCATCTCATGTGCTCCCTTTGGATTCGTCAATGCATGAGCATTCATTTGGTCGAACATTCCCATGGATTCATTATTGATGGAGTTCTTGCAAATATTCTCCAGAATCTCCCACATGGTGTCTTTGTGTTGACCCATGATGTTTCCTCTGCAGGTCGCATTAACGAATAATCTAATATCCTCATGGAGTCCCTGGAAAAGACTAGACTTGTTCCCATTTAGGAACTCCGTGATGGGGGCACTTTTGCATGAGATCCAGAAAATGATCCCATGCTTCGTGAAGTGGTTATCCTGCTTGTTGTGTGAAATGTGTGATCTGGTGCCGTAAAGCATTTGTCCAACCAACAGGGAAGAACTTTCTCAGAAACTCGGATTGAAGTTCCACCCTGGTGTTGATTGGACGCGTTTGGGTTTGGTACCAGTGAGCAGCTTTATCCATGAGAGAGAAGTAGAACATTTTCATGAGTAGAACATCTTGATTTTGAGCTTCTAACCTGAAGGTCTGGGCCAGATGCTTGAGTTGTTTGATATGCTGTAAAAGATCTTTAGAATTACGCCCATGGAATTTGGGAATGGCATGAATCATGTTGGGCTTGAGTTCAGTGTCAGGACCTCCAACGGGGATTTGTACTCGAGGTTCAATTGCTACCGCAGCGGGATTGTAGTGATCTCACATCATTGGACACTGCGGTGGGTTCACAAAGGCTTGGAATAGATCATTGAAGTGCTGAAGCTAATTTTCAAGATTATTTTCTTCTGTGGGTTGTGCCATGATGATGGATGGAGAATTAGGTTCAGATGAATCATAAGAGATATCAACAAGGAGGTTGAGGCTTGGCCTCGATGTGAATGAGTGGCTAAAGGAGGCCTCAAGGATGATCTTAGAGACCTCCTCCCGAATATGCACCGATGGAGTAGATGAGAGGTAGAATGTGATGGACCCAATCAAGACATCCAAAAATTTTGGATGACTATAGAGGTTCAGGGCGGATGATACTGGTCGTTTCTTACATCAACTCAGTTAATTAAGTTAATTTTACTTAATTATGAGTAGAAAAAAGTCACTTAGGTTAACTCAAAATTGTGTCATTTAGTAGTATAGGGTCGAATTAACCTAACATTTTAGAATTTTTTTAACTGGTTGAGTTCAGGTCGTTCGCTGGGAGGTATAATTCATTCTAAAATCACTAATTAACTTTTATTTTTCTTTATAAGTATAGGAGGTATAGTTAAATTAATTATAGAAACATGAATTTTGCAAAAATTGATTTAATTTGAAGTAACATGCAAAATCCCATATGAAATTTCATTTACAACATTTATTTCAAATGATTAAAGGCAAAGAGTTTTTACATTCAACATATGCCTTATTACAATTAGAAGCAAGAGAAATTAAAAATATAACAAATGAAATTCTTTATATCTCTTCGGCCTTTCTCCTTCCTTTCTTTACCTTTATTTATTCCTTCCTTCTTCTCTTATCTATTTCCTTTTATTCTATTTACATTTATTTTTCTCTCTCTTTTTCTTTTCTCTCGAGCTCTTTCTTTCTTCTCTTCTTTTTCTTCTCCTCCTACCTTCTTCTTTTCCCTTATTTTTCTTCTTTAGTATTTCCTTAGCGCCTGCCTGCCTTCTCCTTTCTCCCTTTACCTTTCCAACACTTGCTTCCTTCAGCCCATACTTTCTCCTTCAACACTTAGCCTCCTCAGCTTCTTCATTCTTTCTTCTTTCCTTTCAGCTGAACCGGATTAATCCTTCAACCAAAAATTATTTAAGGTTTGCGACGAGGTCCTTTCGAGGATACACAGCACCCTGAGAAGGGTGGGACCAGACCCTACTCGGTCATCGCCTAATTTGTTTATGGTTCATTTTTGTTTTTTTTTTCTTCCTTGAGCCAAACCGGTTCAACTGCCTCCCAGACCTTGTCCTCCCAGGGCCATCGCACACACGCCCACTCGGGCACACACCCACAGGTGCACACGTCCGCACACACACGCACGCTAAATGCTCAGAATGGTCAGGATCAGTTTTTGCACCGAGCGCTTGACGACTGAAGCGGCTATACAACAAAATCATTTTATACGTACGCGTGTGCTCTGAATCTTTCGATGTGGGACTATGTATTCCCCCTCCAGACTTGACTTTAAGTGATGATTTCTCCCTACTCAGAACTCCAAATCAAGCGATTCAAAGCTTGATGGAAAGCTTTAAGGTCGCTCTACACGATTATAGGGTCAATTTTAGGTTTAGAGGATGTTTTCCTCTTCAATTTGAAAGGTGAAGTTAGGGGGTTCCTATAGGTTATTTATGCCTGGAAGTGAAATTAACCTTATAGTGTCAACAGGTTGGTTTTTCTAGCTTATCTAAGGGTTTGAATAGATCCTACAGGTAATTCTGCATCTGCTGGAATGAGTTTGAACTCTTAGAGGCTTCAGGTAACGCACAGTAGCTTGACACTTCTCTGAAAGCTTCAGAGAATAAAATTTTCAACTCTGAAATGTGCAGTAGACACTTAAGGACATTTTTGATCGATTTAAACAAGTTCCAAGGATTAAAACTAACTAAACTAGGCAGGATTAGAGTTCAAATTTCATCCAAATGACACTGCCATTAGTTTGGGTTCGAAAATAACCCAAACTGGCAGGTTGTTAATTCCAACAAAATAACAAGTCTGAGCTTACTTAAATCTCTCTCAAATCATTCAACAAGATCTTAGAAACAATTCTAACTCCTCACTTCCTCAGATTGAGCTCAGAATCAGAATTTCCTCCTTAGGTTTGACTACAAAGCTTAAAAATTGACTTTTTGATTAATGCCTTTTACAAGCAATTGGATCCTAGAATAGAATCCTAACAACCTCAAGAACTTGTCCAATCCCTTAAATAGGAGTTTTGGCCTTAAAAACTAGAGTTCCAGGCTCATCGCCTGGACTCTAAAAGCGCCTTTTTCATCAAAAGGTTTGGGAAGTTGTTACAATGTTCTAAGAACATGAATGACTTCAGTGCACTGCACTGAAGCTTCTAGACTCCTTAACTGTGACTTTTAGTCTTCTATCAAGCTTCTCCAACTCTACCGGAGTTGGAGAAGATGAAACCTAATGTGCAGCTCCAGGTGTTAAAATCCTAAATTAAAGACCTCAAACTACTCAGTGATCAATGTTATGTCAATCTGGAGCTTTTCAACAAGTTTTATAAGCTGAAGCTCAAGAATGATTCGCCGGAGCTCACCGGAGCTCCGGTGAGTCCAAAAAAATTCAAAATTGTACACAGAGAAGTGAATTGTGCCATTTTTGATCTAGAAAGGATCCTAAGGTTGCAAGGAACCTCAGGAACTCGTTAAATTGTTCAATTGATCTTTAAAATTAAGATTTAACAGTGAATTCCATTTTTAAAGAATCTGGATTGGTTGAGGCTTAGGACTTAGTCTCCCACTCAAATAAGTGGTTGAGACAAGTTAGAAGAGGATTGCGATGATAAGAACTTAGTTAATTTATGGTTTTAACTACTCTTGAGCCGCCATTGACAGCGAGCTGATGAGCTTTAATAGAATTAGGTTTTTAAGTTATGTATAGTATTTAATCAAATTAAAATGATAATAAGGATCCTTATATGATGAGTAAATGATGGAGGATCCATGAGTGTGAATCTAAGCTCAGTTACTGCCGCCATGGATAGTGACAGTAGCTGTTGGAGGTGATTATGATTTAGGCGAATCAGTGATAGAATTAATGTTTAAATGGATTAGAAGTGATCATGAGTGATAGAAGAAGGTGATCGGTGACTTAAAAAGATGAAATTAGGGCTCTGACAAACTCAAGGAGCTCGTCGGAGTCGAAGAAGACGAAGTCTGGAATCTGAAATTACGACTAAACTATGTAACTAACTACCTAAACTATCCTACTCCTACCTACTGGTACCTGGACGAAGGGGTCAAAGGGACTCCATCGACGACTCATGACAGAGGATGAAATTAGAGGGTATGAGGAAGATCTCCAGCGGGCGAATTTGGATGGAGCAGAGGATCTCCTTGGTTGTCGCCTTTGCCCAGAGACGCGGCAGACCTCGGCGAAGTTCCTCAGCTGATCATGATGGACGGAGGAAGTCAGAGGATGATGTGGAAGATCGCTGGAGTTGCAGACGAATAGCCTATTGGGTCAGCTTAGTGATAGAAGAGGGAAGGGAGCCAACTTACAGAAATCGAGGGGGTGGGGGTCTATTTATAGTTGACGGTGATGAAGAGGGCGGTGGAATTTGGACGAAGGAGAAGCTATGAGAGGTTAACCACCGGTGTCGTCTCCGATGATGGTGAGGTTAACTCCCACCTAAAATTAGGATTAAAGAATCATCCAGACCGATGGATGAGAATGGAATGGTGAGCACAAGCTCTAGGAGCTTGGAGAAGGTGGAACGACGTCGGATGTGAGGTCATCGAGTGGTGGAAACACCCTTTGCCGTCAACCGTCCAACCGGCTGAAGGAAGAAGAAGATAGGGACCTTTGTGCAATGAAACCTAAGGACCTATATGAAAATTAAGGACCTGATTGCAATGAGTAGTAAGGACCTAAATGTAAACCCAGGTTTTAAAGGTTTATTTTAACTTAGATCTTTTTCAACTTTTTATAAATGATTATAAATAAGGTAATTATTATGTTTCCACCTTGAATTTACATTTTTGACCTTTTTAGGTTAATTTATTAAATTAGGTAAAATTACTTAAGTTATGATATACTTAGGTATGCATTATGTTTAAGTTAATTAACTTATTAATTAAAGGGATGATTGATAAGATCTTGAGTCCAATTATTAATTAGATTGCTAATTATATTAATTGAATGATAAAATATCATTTTTAACTTATTTTAAGGTCCTTCACTATATATCCGTTATTTTATAATTAACCCATACATACTCATATCCTTAGCTAATTAACTAGGAAGACTAGTTAATTAGGGGTAATTAGAGATCATGATGAGTCTCTCATCATAACCCTATGCCAAAGTTTTGCTAGTCCCTAGCAAAATTAACTAAAGATATGATAATTTAAAGCACTTGGTTCTAAATTAATATAAATAACAACTATGTTGAGGAAAGCTTAGGTCAGAAAATTTTAAATATAAATATAAGTGATTAATATACAGAGCATTTATGAAAATTTTCTTACTTAGACTTATACTTATAACATTTTAAAAACACACTTAAAATAATGTTGTTAACAAGAATTTTATTCAAAACTAGAATTCAAAAATCTCTTATTCCTTTGTAACTATTCTTAACTCAAATTAGAATACAAAGTGTTTTAAGGAAACAAAACTTAAGAGTTGGGAATTAAATTTTAACTCAAAAACTCAATAGAATTAAGTTAATCCTTTGTTTATGATATTTGACTTTTATTAATATAAGTTTAAGCAAATTAACCAGATACTCATTATTAATCAAACTTAGAGTAGTAAAACTCTAATTTACTAGCCTACAGCACTAAAAACAACTTCTAGACCTAGGATTCTGTCAATTCTTCTCCTTTAGGTCTCAACTTAAAATCTTTAAGACCCAATTTCTTAGGCTTCACTGCCCAATACCAAGGTTCAGTAGCTATGATTTTAAAACATCTGTGCTTAGTGAAGAGAATTGTCCTAAAGGCATCCAATGTTGCAAAAATCCAGATATTAAGACATCAATTTCCAACCCCAATTATTCCAATTCAAGCCTTTGGCTTGGCTTTACTCAGGTTTGGTTGCTTTCTCCTCACTAGTTTTCTATCCCGAGGTCAACGCTTTTTATGTATATCTCCTTGGTAGACCACTAGGTCTCTTATTCCTAATATTTTTATCTCCATATTTTTTTTCACTTTTTCTATAGGTTAGAACACCCATTTGTAGCGAGGTGTTCTTTTATTTGATGGAAGGAAGGGTAGCATCCATTTGTATTGAGATGTTTTATTTCATTATGGAAATCTGCATAAACACCCATTTGTAACAAGGCACTTAACTACAAGGTGTTTTATTATTTTTTTTATATTTTTTTTATTCCCCCTTCTCATTTTTCTTACTAACATAATTCTCCAAATCCTTTTTCTAGATTAGTGGCACATCCTTTACCCTTTCAAGAACCGCCCCACGGAAATCCTTGGACCAAAGAGGATTTAGAACCGATCTCTTAACCTCTGTGTTTTTGCGGTCTCAGATGCCAACAGGACAATTCTATGTGTGTGAATTTAGATGTTTAGGTTACGTAGCTCTCAAACTAGAACTTGGACAACAAAGCCCTTCACTCTCAGGTTCTTTAAATTCTTAGTTTCCTCCTATAGGATCTGTCAAGACAAAATTTATTAAGTCTAGTTATTTATCTTTAGCCTGTAAGTCTTGTAAACTAAAATTCTACTAACTCTCTATTTAATTAACTCTGAATATCTGGCCTTTTTACTTAACTTTATGATAAAATTAAATTTTCAAAAGCAAAAGGATTACTTAATCTAATTGATTAGAAAGTTATAATTTAACCCCAAAACTTAAGTTTAAATCTTAATACACTTAGTTTCTTAATTCAAAGTAAGAATAGAAAAACAAAGCTTTAAAAGATTTAAAGATTCCTAATTCAAATAAAATCTTGTTTAAAAATTTTAAAAAGTGTGTTTTTACAAAATGTTTAAGTAAAAATCGAAATAAGAATTGAATGCTCTTAAATATCTAAATATATTCTATATACATTTTTAATTTCTGACCTAAAATAAAATTAAGCTCTTAATTATAATATATATATTTTTTATTTTTTTTATTCTTTTCTTCTTTATTAAAGATGAATATACCCCTCTTATTATTTTTATGAATTTTCATTTTTTGAATTTTTGTATTTATATATTTTTATTTTTATCTTTATAAGGTTTTCCAATTTTTATGAATTTTTTCAAAATTTTTCTAATTTTTATGAAATTTTTTATTTTACAATTTTTATCATTTTTGGAATTTCTATTTTTTTAAATTTTGTGGATATTTAATTTTTATGTGTTTGTTTTTTTTTCTATTTGCACACACTTAAAGTGAAAATTTCACTTCAACACCCCCCCAAGCCAAGATGTTACAATGTCCTCATTGTAAGAAGGGTGAAAAGATATTACACTTCATTTAGTATAGGGTGATGGAAGGAGTCGGATAGATGATATCAAAGATCTCTGTGCGAATGATTTCAAGTCTGACCAAAGGTCAGAGTGGTCAGTTAGACTAAATGAAGGTAATCAGTATAATATGAAGTGAAAGATCAGAGTAAGTGTAGAAGAAAATAAAAAAGGTAAAAACAGGAAACAATTATGTACAGATATGGTGGATAGATGGTAAGACAAAAACCTTAATGGAGCATGTAACATTCTCCAACAAGACCCAAAGGATGTGATTCCAAGAAAGGTTTTAAGCGTTGACCATTGACTTTGAAGGGTTGATCCTTGTTGGGTTCAGTGATTTTGATAGCTCTATTGTCGAAGACTCTAACTACAATAAATGGCCCTTGCCATTTAGACCTAAGTTTACCAGGGAAGAGCTTCAAACAGGCATCAAATAACAACACCTTCTAACCAGGTGCAAAGAATTTGCGGGAAATGAATTTGTCATGGAAGGCTTTAAGTTTCTCCTTATATAGCTTTGAACACTCATAGGAATCATGACGTAATTCCTCAAGTTCGCTAAGCTGCAACCTATGATTTTCACTAGCCTTCACGAGGTCTAAATTACAAGCTTTAATTGCCTAATAGGCCTTGTGTTCAATTTCTACGGGAAGATGACAGGGTTTCCCGTAAACAAGTTTGTATGGTGACATACCTATTGGTGTTTTGTGGGCAGTCTTAGAAGCCCACAAAGCTTCATCTAAATGGGAAGACTAATCCTTCCTATCGGGTCAGATTATCATTTGAATGATCTTTTTGATCTCCCGATTAGAGACCTCGGTTTGCCCATTAGTCTAGGGATGATAAGGTGTAGAAATATGATGTGTAACCCCATATTTTCTAAGTAAAGTTCTAAACTAGGCATTAATAAAATGGGAACCGCCATCAGAAATGATAGCACAAGGTACCCCAAAATGAGAGATAATGTGACTCTGTATAAAAGGAATGACAACTTGATGATTGTGCGTGTGGGTATGGCTTCAATCCAATGAGAAACATAATCGACATCAGGTAAAATATAAGGGAAGCCAAAAGAGGATGGAAACAGACCCATAAAATCTATGCCCCAAATATCAAAGATTTCACAGACTATAATCGAGTTCAAAGGCATCATGTCTTTTTGTGACATGCCACCAAGTGTTTGGCAGCGACTACATACCTTACAATAAGTCTGAGAATCAGCAAATAACGTAGGCCAATAAAACCTACATTGCAAAACTTTTGCAGTGGTCTTTCTACCCGAAAAGTGATCACCACAAGCCTGGTCATGACAAAATGATAGGATAGAATCAATCTCAGAAAAGGTGACACAATGCCTGATGATTTGATCATTACAAAGTCGAAAAAGATATGGATCTTCCCAAAAATAGTATTTGGCTTCTGCTTTGAGTCGTGATTTGCGATTCTCGTCCCAGTCTGGTAGGAATTGATGTGTAACCAAATAATTAACAATATCTGCATACCAAGGAAGATCTGTGGATATAGTCAAAAGATGTTCATCAGGGAAGTGTTCAATGATTGGAGGAGATGATTTGATTGTATCAGAAGGAAGATGGGAAAGATGATCTGCAACAACATTTTGCCTACCCGCCTTATCACAAATTTCTAGGTCAAATTCTTGCAAAAGCAAGATCCATCTGATCAACCTAGGTTTCGTGTCCTTCTTAGATAGAAGGTGCTGGATAGCTGAGTGATCAGAGTACACTATGATTTGAGATCCGAGTATGTAAGATCTGAACTTTTCTAATCCAAATACTATTGCTAGTAACTCTTTCTCTGTAACTGTGTAATTTCTTTGTGTCTCATTCAAGGTTTTACTAGCATAGTAAATTACCACCAGATTTTTCTCAATTTTCTGTCTCAAAACAGCTCCTATTGCATAATCTGATGCGTCACACATGATTTCAAATGGTAAATCCCAATTAGGTGGTTGCAAAATTGGAGCCTATGTAACTCTGTCTCTCAAAGTTTCAAATGCTATAATACACTCCTCACTCATCTCAAAAGTCGCATCCTTTGTGAGGAGGTTTGTGAGTGGTCGGGCAATTTTTGAAAAATCAAGAATGAATCTCCTATAAAATCCCACATGCCCCAGAAATGATCTAATACCTTTGATCGAGTCAAGGATTGGAAGATTTGCAATTTGATTGATCTTGTCTTGATCTACTTGGATACCCCACTTAGATACGAGATGGCCAAGTACAATGCCCTCTGGAATCATAAAATGGCTCTTCTCCCAACTAAGGATAGGGTTTACTTCAATACATCTTTTTAGAACCTTCAATAAATTATCCAAGCAAATATCAAATGTCTCCCTGAAGACTGAAAAATCATCCATAAAAACCTTCATATATTCACCCACCATTTCGGTAAAAATGGCCAACATGCAACGCTGAAAAGTCGCGGGTGCGTTACTAAACCCAAATGGCATTTTTTGGAAAGCAAAGGTTCTGAAGGGGTAGGTGAAAGTCATTTTCTCTTGATCTTCGGGATAAATTGCAACCTGATTATATCTAGAGTAACCATCTAGAAAGCAGAAGAACCTATTACCAGCTAATCTCTCAAGGATCTGATCAATGAATGGTAAAGGAAAATGGTCCTTCTTTGTAACAGTATTCAACTTACGATAATCAATGCAAACCCACCACGAATTCGCAATTCATGTGGGAAAGGTTTCTCCATATTCAGTTTTGTTATGGTGAGTCCTGCCTTTTTGGGTACCACTTGAATCAGACTCACCCAAGGGCTATCAGATATGGGATAGATAATGTCAGCATCAAGCCACTTGATTATTTCTTTCTTAATTACCTCCTTTAAATTCAGATTTAGACGTCTTTGAGCTTCTCTTGAAGGTTGTCCCCCATCTTCAATATAGATGCGATGAGTACAAAAATTGGGGCTAATCCCAGTGAGATCATGTAAAGTCCACCCAATTGCCTTCTTATGGTCTCGTAGAACTTTGATCAATTTAGATTCCTGTGATACAGATAAATGAGAATTGATTATTACAGGATATGTTTGATCAGATTCGAGATATACATATTTAAGATTGTTAGGCAATGGTTTCAATTCAAGCACAGGATTAGAATCAACAACAAGATTTGGGGCAGGATTTTCAATTGTGAAAAGTGAATTAGATGATTCAGATTTAGATTCAGATTTGGGATTGAGTAGAGATTCCAATAACATTTCATTTCTTTGAGGGTATGGAATATCAAAAAGTGTGCTCTCTAGTTCTAAAGAACTAATGTCATCCTCAAAAGCTGCTATGGATTTTATTTCCTCAATCCATTCACAATCAAATCCACTAGAAGCTCTAAATATATCTAACTTAATTGTCTTCTCCCCAAATTTCAATTCTATCTTTCCTAATTCATAATCAATATTGGCTTTTGTAGTAGCCAAAAAGAGTCTCCCTAAAATAATTGGGGTGTGGCTAATGTATTCGGCTACTTCCATATCAAGAACAATAAAATATACAGGGAAGTAAAAATCCTGAACTCTCACAATAACATCCTCCAACATTCCTTTAGGTGACTTAATAGATCTATCAGCTAATTGTAAAGTCACATTGGTAGACTTAAGGTTTTCTATTTTAAAGTGTTTTACCAAAAAGAAAGGAATGAGGTTAATGGAAGCTCCTAAATCTAGGAGAACTCTATCAAAACACTGACCACCAATTATACAGGAAATAAATGGAGATCCTAGGTCTTTCCTTTTCAAAGGAAGCGTACTTGAAATAATAGAGCTCACATGCTCTGAAAGTACAACAGTGCTTCCTTTCTTCGGCTTACGCTTAGGAGTACACAACTCCTTAAGAAATCTTGTGTAAGTCGGAATGTGTTTGATAGCATCTAGGAGTGGGATATTAATGTGTACCTGTTCAAAAATCTTAATCAAATCTTCATCTAATGTAACAGGTTGTTTTTATTTCCTAGTCTTCTTTAAGGCTTCTGGAAATGGGACATGGATTTCCTGTTCTACTGAGGTATTTCCCTGATCTCGCGAATTAGCGGGAATTGCGGGATTAGGTTCTGCACCTCTTTCAAGTGTAGAAATAGGGGTTGATCTAGATGTACTAGGGTATTGGGATAGGTTCCTTAGATAAACTAGATCCCTAGTGGAAGTTCCACGGTGGGTTGTAACAAAGTTAATACCCGCATGAGAAGAAGAAGCAGCAGATGAAGAAGAAGATGCTTGTGTACTTTGGAAAGATGGATTATTGATTAATGGTTAATTCAAAATTGATTGTTGTTGATTTGGATATTCAAAATCATGATTAGAAATAGGTGGATTCAGATTTGGATTTAGATTTGGATTCAGGGGTAATTGATTAAGAAGATGGACATGTCCCTGATTGGGATTTTGAACTTTCGAGTGTTGTCTTTGTTGGATATTCCTAGGGTTTGGAATTGGCTAGGATGGAAGGGTCCCTAGCTGACGAGATTCAACTAACTGCGTGATTGGACCCCTAAGATCAGCCAATTTTGCTGAACATTGTCGTTGGACTTCAGCAAGAGCCTTAGCATTTTGTCGCTAGCTCTCAGTCACATCTCTCAAAATTTGGTCTAGTTGTGAATCTCTATTTAGCATTTTACGAACCCACATAAAATTGCCTTGCATTGTGTTGCTGAAACGACAATGTAGGCAGGTTTTGCCTAGTCTGAGTCGGATATGATGGTCTTTGTGTATGGTCATACCAAGAGAAATTAGGGTGATTACGCCATCCAAGATTATAGGAATTCAAATATGGGTTTGATCTTGGCGTGTATCTCTGAATGGCATTCAAATCAAGAGGATAAGGTGTGTTTTTTGCAAACGAAAATGGGTGGTTAAGATTGTGGGACAAAGGTCCCTCCATGGGTTGGTGAAGGAATAGATAGAAAACCCAAGGAAGATGGATCTCTAGAATCCATATTATTGACAAATTCCCTCCCCGCGGGAACTTGCGAAACTGGTAGATGCATGGGTTTCGTAGCAAGTAGAGGCGTAAGAGTCTTCATCGTATTTCTGACCTCGTCGAGATGCTTTGCTACGATATCGACTTTGTCTAGTTTTTCTGCAATTATCTCTAAATCCTTTGAACTGGATGGGTTACCAATCTCGTGAATGCCCTTGTGCGGATTCTGATGATTCGTGTTTGTGCCCCACGTAAATTGTGACATTGATGCGTTATTGATCGAGTTTTCCACCATCTCTTCAAATAATTCTGAGGCGAATTCTACGTCGCGATTTAGGAAGTTCCCTCCACAAGGGGCATCGACTAGATTGCGAATGCCCTCTTGTAAACCATAGTAGAAGATGTGCATGAGTTGCCAATGAGGGATGTCATGATGTGGGTAGTTCCTTTGCAATTCATGAAAACGTTCCCACACTTCATGAATTGGTTCTCCTTGATTTTGATTAAAATAGTAATAGCTTGCCTTAAAGCATTAGTTCGACCAATTGGAAAGAATTTCTTTACAAAAGCAGATTCGAGTTCAGCCCAAGTTGAGATTGGTCTTGCAATAGTTCTATACCAATAAGCAGCTTTGTCTTTAAGGCTAAAAGAGAACATCTTCATAAGTAGGATTTCCCTATTTTTATTTCGAGGTCCAAGAGTTTGAGACAAATTCTTAAGATCTTCTATATGTTGAAATGGATCCTTGGATGCAAATCCATGAAAGTGAGGGATTAGACCAATGATATTTGGCTTTAATTCAAGATCATTTTCCCCAATAGGTATCCTAACATTAGGCTCTATTTGTGCATTAGATGGGTTGTAGTAATCTCTAAGTAGAGGCCTTGGACGATTGATCGGTAAATCAGGGATGTCAAAACCTGCCTCAGGTTGAGGTGGAGGACGGGTTTGAAGAGTCTGCAAATTATTTAAGGCTGCTGTTAATAGATTAATCTGTCTAGTTTGCTCAAGCATCCTAAGATTCTGGTTCAGGAGTGTCTCATGAACATCAAAAGGCGACATCTCCCCCTAACCAGAAGAGGAAGGGATCTCGGGATTTTGATTCTGCAACTGATCCATAGAAGTAGATGGATCAGATGGAAAAACCATTGGTTGCTTATTTGCAACCGGTCTGGGATCACCTGTCAAAGATGGTGCAAGAGGCAGATGCAAGGATCGCCTCCCGTCCATAAAATAAAAAAATGTGCAAGTGCACACGCACACCACCAAGAAAACAACAGCACAAAAACCTGCAAAACAGCGCAAAGATGCAGGTTTTGCGCTTCTTTCAAAGGAAAGAAGAGATTCCTAGGATATGCAAAAGTAATTTCATGCAAACAATAGAATAACAGTATCAAAATACATGTCCTAAGCTGTGTCTATGCAGTTGCGTATCCTTAAAGCTTAAAGGTCTAGGATCGAGACCGCTCACTACTAGCTCCCTGGGGCTCCAGTAGTGAGACAGGTTTGTTGATCTTCGACCAAAGCCCTAAGAGGTACAAAGAGGAGAGATAAAAAAATAGACTTGTGTGACTCTAGTGATCACGCTGTGTGCACGATAGCATGCAACAGACGATAGCGATAAAAAATCCTACATGCATTCTGTAATCAGATTTAGTCACAATTTTTAACTTCTTTTTAGTTAATCTTTTACAAAAATATATCAACTAAAATACAATGGCTACTTTTTAAGTCTTTTCAAACAAAATATATGTGGTCTTTTTAAATGTAAAAGGACAGGGATCTACGCGGATTTTCTTGTGTTTTCTCGCTGATGCGAGAAAAATAGTAAAAAAAATTTTCCCGAGTCAGATTCGCTAAAATATACTAGCAGAAAATGTACCCCTAAGAGTGTATGCCTATTATATGCTGCTGCTAGTCAGAAAGGATGTATTTTTGTATTTTTTAATTTTTTAAATGCAACAATACAAAAGACTAGAAATACTCACAAAAGCAGAAACAAAAATAGCAACAAATTCCCGCCATCTCCTGAGATCACCCGCAAAGGTAAACCTGAAAAGAAGATAGAAAACAAAACAAAAACAAAACAAAACAAAACATGACTAATTAGAACAAAAATCATTAAAAATAGAAATGTAATTACAAATACCTCATAATTAGACAATTAAACCAACTAAATTTTAGTGAATTAAGGGATTGCCTCCCCGGCAACGGCATCATTAAAATGGTCATTTCTTACCTCAACTCAGTTAATTAAGTTAATTTTACTTAACTATGAGTAGAGAAAAGTCACTTAGGTTAACTAGAAATTATGTCATTTAGTAGTATAGGGTCGAATTAACCTAACATTTTAGAATTTTTTTAACTGGTTGAGGCCAGGTCATTTGCTAGGAGGTATAATTCATTCTAAATTCACTAATTAACTTTTATTTTCTTTATAAGTATAGGAGGTATAGTTAAATTAATTATAGAAACATGAATTTTGCAAAATTTGATTTAATTTGAAGTAACATGCAAAATCCCATATGAAATTTCATTTACAACATTTATTTCAAATGATTAAAGGCAAATGAGAGTTTTTACATTCAACATATGTCTTATTACAATTAAAAGCAAGAGAAATTAAAAATATAACAAAAGAAATTCTTTATATCGTTTTAGCCTTTCTTCTTTCTTTCTTTACCTTTATTTCTTCCTGCCTTCTTCTTCTCTTATCTATTTCCTTTTATTCTATTTACATTTATTTTTCTCTTTCTCTTTCTTTCTTCTCTTCTTTTTCTTCTCCTCCTGCCTTCTTCTTTTCCCTTATTTTTCTTCTTTAGTATTTCCTTAGCGCCTGCCTGCCTTCTCCTTTCTCCCTTTACCTTTCCAACACTTGCTTCCTTCAGCCCTTACTTTCTCCTTCAACACATAGCCTCATCAGCTTCATCCTTTCTTCTTTCCTTTCAGCTGAACTAGATTAATCCTTCAACCAAAATTGTTTAAGGTTTGCGGCGAGGTTCTTTCGAGGATACACAGCACCCTGAGAAGGGTGGGACCAGACCATACTCGGTCCTCGCCTAATTTGTTTATGGTTCATTTTTGGTTTTTTTTTTTCTTTCTTGAGCCGAACCAGCCCTCTCTTGAGCCGAACCGGTTCAACCGCCTCCCAGGGCCATTGCACACATGCCCACTCGGGTGCACACCCGCAGGTGCACATGGCCGCACACACACATGCTATATGTTCAGAATGGTTAGGATCAGTTTCGCGCCGAGTGCTTTACGACTAAAGCGGCTATACAACAAAATCGTTTTATACCTACGCGCGTGCTCTGAATCTTTCGATGTGGGACTATGTATTCCCCCTCCAGACTTAACTTTAAGTGATGATTTCTCCCTACTCAGAACTCCAAATCAAGCGATTCAAAGCTTGATGGAAAGCTCTAAGGTCTCTCTACACGATTATAGGGCCAATTTTAGGTTTAGAGGATGTTTTCCTCTTCAATTTGAAAGGTGAAGTTAGGGGGTTCCTATAGGTTATTTATGCCTGGAAGTGAAATTAAACTTACAGTGTCAACAGGTTGGTTTTTCTAGCTTATCTAAGGGTCTGAATAGATCCTACAGGTAATTCTACATCTACTGGAATGAGTTTGAACTCTTAGAGGCTTCAGGTAACGCACAGTAGCTCGACACTTCTCTGAAAGCTTTAGAGAATAAAATTTTCAACTCTAAAATGTGCAACAGACACTTAAGGACATTTCTGATCGATTTCAACAAGTTCCAAGGATTAAAACTAACTAAACTAGGTAAGATTAGAGTTCAAATTTCATCCAAATGACACTGCCATTAGTTTGGGTTCAAAAACAACCCAAACTGGCAGGTTGTTAATTCCAACAAAATAACAAGTCTGAGCTTACTTAAATCTCTCTCAAATCATTCAACAAGATCTTAGAAACAATTCTAACTCGTCAATTCCTCAGATCGAGCTCAGAATCAGAATTTCCTCCTCAGGTTTGACTACAAAGCTTAAAAATTAACTTTTTGATTAATGCCTTTTTACAAGCAATTGGATCCTAGAATAGAATCCTAACAACCTCAGGAACTCGTCCAATCCCTTAAATAGGAGTTTTTGACTTAAAAACTAGGGTTCCAGGCTCATCGCCTGGACTCTAAAAGTGCCTTATTCGTCAGAAGGTTTGGGAAGTTGTTACAATGTTCTAAGGACATGAATGACTTCAGTGAGCTGCACTGAAGCTTCTAGACTCCTTAACTGTGACTTTTATCTTCTGTCAAGCTTCTCCAACTCTGCCGGAGTTGGAGAAGATGAAACCTAATGTGCAGCTTCAGATGTTAAAATCCCAAATTAAAGACCTCAAACTACTCAGTGATCAATATCTTGTCAATCTGGAGTTTTTCAACTAGTTTTATAGGCTGAAGGTAAAGAATGATTCGTCGGAGCTCACCGGAGCTCCGGTGAGTCCAGAAAAATTCAAAATCATGCACAGAGAAGTGAATTGTGCCATTTTTGATCTAGAGAGGATCCTAAGGTTGCAAGGAACCTCAGGAACTCATTAAATTGTTCAATTGATCTTTAAAATTAAGATTTAACAGTGAATTCCATTTTTAAAGAATCTGGATTGATTGAGGCTTCGGACTTAGTCTCCCACTCAAATAAGTGGTTGAGACAAGTTAGAAGAGGATTGCGATGGTAAGAACTTAGTTAATTTATGGTTTTAACTACTCCTGAGCCGCCATTGACAGCGAGCTGATGAGCTTTAATAGAATTAGGTTTTTAAGTTATGTATAGTATTTAATCAAATTAAAATGATAATAAGGATCCTTATATGATGAGTAAATGATGGAGGATCCATGAGTGTGAATCTAAGCTCAGTTACTGCCGCCATGGATAGTGACAGTAGCTGTTGGAGGTGATTATGATTTAGGCAAATTAGTGATAGAATTAATGTTTAAATGGATTAGAAGTGATCATGAGTGATAGAAGAAGGTGATCGGTGACTTAAAAAGATGAAATTAGGGCTCTAACATACTCAAGGAGCTCACCGGAGTAGAAGAAGATGAAGTCTAGAATCTGAAATTACGACTAAACTATGTAACTAACTACCTAAACTATCCTACTCCTACCTACTGTTACTTGGACGAAGGGGTCTAAGGGACTCCGTCGATGACTCATGACTGAGGACGAAATTAGAGCGTATGAGGCAGATCTCTGGCGGGCGAATTTGGATGGAGCAGAGGATCTCCTTGGTCGTCGCCTTTGTCCAGAGACGCTGCAGACTTTGACAAAGTTCCTCAGCTGATCAGGATGGCTGGAGGAAGTCGGAGGATGATGTGGAAGATCACCGGAGTTGCAGATGAATAGCCTATTGGGTCAACTCAGTGATAGAAGAGGGAAGGGAGCCAACTTACAGAAATCGAGGGGGTGGGGGTCTATTTATAGTTGACGATGAAGAGGGCAACGGAATTTGGATGAAGGAGAAGCTAGGAGAGGTTAACCACCATCGTCATCTCTGACGATGGTGAGGTTAACTCCCTCCTAAAATTAGGATTAAAGAATCATCTAGACCGATGGATGAGAATGGAATAGTGAGCACAAGTTCCAGGAGCTTGGAGAAGGTGGAACGACGTTGGATGTGCGGTGATTGAGTGGTGGAAACACCCTCTGTCGTTAGCCGTCCAACCGGCTGAAGGAAGAAGAAGAAGAAGAACATAGGGACCTTTGTGCGATGAAACCTAAGGACCTATATGAAAATTAAGGGCCTGATTGCAATGAGTAGTAAGGACCTAAATGTAAACCCAGGTTTTAAAGGTTTATTTTAACTTAGATCTTTTTCAACTTTTTATATATGATTGTAAATAAGGTAATTATTATGTTTTCACCTTGAATTTACATTTTTTACCTTTTTAGGTTAATTTATTAAATTAGGTAAAATTACTTAAGTTATTATATACTTAGGTATGCATTATGTTTAAGTTAATTAACTTATTAATTAAAGGGATGATTTATAAGATCTTGAGTCCAATTATTAATTAGATTGATAATAATATTAATTGAATAATAAAATATCATTTTAAACTTATTTTAAGGTCTTTCACTATATTTATAATTAACCCATATATACTCATATCCTTAGCTAATTAACTAGGAAGACTAGTTAATTAGGGGTAATTAGAGATCATGATGAGTCTCTCATCAGATACCCCTTAGTCAGAAAGTCGTCTACCTGAGAATTACCTGGGCAGCCAGAGAGGGAGAGTCCTATGACAAGAGTGGAAATTGTGAGTTTTCGGAAAACAAAGTTGTAGTATAGTCGCAAAATCCCCATGACAAAAACATTTATAATATCGAAACTCGATGGATTTTATTCTTTTGAAAACTTGAGTCTTGGTCGTTCGTCTCTGGGAGGTGTGAAAACAAGTTGAGATTTGAATCAGCTTTTCTAACCTAAATCTAACCTAATATTTTTGGTCTTTTTGTCTTTTGCACTTTTTTTGTGTTTTTAATCTTTATTTTGAAAAGAGAAATGAAACCTAAGTCTAAATAAACTAGCAAAAACCTAAGTGACTATGTGCATCTAAATGAGGCCATGGTGGCCGTGCATGGTGTGAACAAACCTAAGTATCATGTATGCAATCAAACATGAGGATAATCAATCATAGAAATATCATGATATTATTTATGCATAAAAGATTATCACATCATCTACACTACAAAGCAAATAAATAGAAGAAATTCCTCACGCCGGAATGTTGCCACTAGGGCCATTGGCCTTGTGTGAGGGTGTAGGCTGGACCTTGGGTATCCAAACCCATCTACATGCCTACTAACAAGAGATGGCTAGCCACAAGAGGCTATGGGTGAGCCTTCATGGCCGTCCAAGAAGAGGAAGAAAGAGAGGGGGCGAGTGCACCCAGGTGGAGAGAGGAGGGTGTTGCACCCTTTCTCTACCAATGGCCATCCTTAAGAAGACCATGAAGATGGTCTCCTCTATGGCTATTTAAGAGGAAAATAAAATGGGGGTGTGGATCCTCTATGGTGGAAGAAGAGGGCACACCCATAAGAAGAAAGGAGAAGGTGTTGCATCCTTATGCACTTCTACTTCTTGCCACCCTTGAAGAAGCTTGGAGGAGAGCTTCTTCTTAGTTGTCCATGGAGGGAGCCTTGGAGGAGGAGGATGGCCTTGAGAGGGAGAGGAGGAGGTGTGGCTGCAAGTTGAGAGGAAGAGAGTGGTGGAGATGGTGCAATTTCGTGGCTCTCTCCTTGCCCCTATGGAAGGCTCCATTTGGTTGCCACTTTTGGTGGCTCCAAAATTATCTAATGCCACATTTTTAGGATCTAGGTTTGACACAAGTTTTAGGGTTTTCAAGAGAGTGTGCTTGGGTTTGGTAGGGGTAAAATAGGAAGGTGTGTGTGGGTGTGTGTTTTTCGTAGGGCTAGGTTGTGGGTTTTGGTAGGATTACGTGCTAAATAGGTTGGGTCAATCTAGATTAAGTGGGTGTGGACCTAATTAGGCTTAGGAAAGTCTAATTGGATAGGAGTGATCCTAATTAGGTCTAGGTCAAGTCTAATTGGATGTGTGCATACGATTAGGCTAGGGTAACCTTAATAGGTATGAGTCAATTAGATCCTAGGTGGATCTACTTGGGCTCAGGTGCACCCAATCAATTGTAGATGCACCCAATTAGGTATGGGATGGTTCAATTGGGTTAGGGATAGGATAAGTAGGGCTATGGATAGTGGACTAGGCTTAGGAGGTCACTAATTAGGTTTCCTAGGGTGTCTGGTGGGGTTCCTAGGTCAAAATTGGCAAGCTAGGGCTTCCAACACCAAAATCAGGAACTAGATAGTAGTATCAGACGTCCAGGATAGTGGTCAGACATCTTATACTACACAATTGGACATCTGGACAATAAATTGGACGTCCAATTCTGTGTCAGTATGAGTTTTGGCTTCTTGGATTGTTATTCTACAGAAATCAGATGTCCAGCCAAATATCTAGACGTCCTAAAAGGTGCTGGAGAGTGGGTTTTAGGTTTTCTAAGGTAGGTTTTGGTTCATAAGTGTTTGGGAGAGGGATAGGGTGGATAAGAACATGGATAGTGCTATCCATGTTTGGGTTTTGAGGCTAAGGTGTCCTAATGGAGGTGGTTTTGGATTTGGGAAGGCTATCCTAGAGTTTCTAAGGGTAGGTGTTTGCACCTCAAAACACGCCTATAAGGACGCCTTCTTATGCTATTTTCTAGCATTAACTATGTATATTATAATCCTATAGTCGCATCTGTAAAAATACTTGCATTCATGCATTTAATTAAGAGGAGGGAAGATTGAAATAAATGACTTCAAAATTCACTTTTTTCCTCGAGTGCATATTTGCAAAAATTCCCTTCTCTATTTTTATTTCCTCTTGATTTCTATTTTTTTCTCCCGCTGCTGCAACTTCTTCTCCGCTGCCTCTCCCTGCCGTCCTTCCCGCTGCTGCAACTTCCCGCGCCTCTCCCTGCAGCAGCCACTCTCCAACGCCTCTCCCTGCTGCTGCCATGCCTCCCCGCCATGCTCTCCTCCTCTATAAAGCCGCAGCTCTTCCTCGCGACGAAGGGAGGGGGAACATTGCTGCAATACGCAGCTGCGGCGAGCTGCTGCAAAACGCCACCCTGCACTCCACCACCTTCCTCTCCACCGTTCTCCCCTCCCATACGTCGGCCCTCCGTCGAGGAGGCACCCGGCGAGCAGGAGAACCCACTGTGGTGCTCACCACCACAGTGGGAACACCACCGCCCAGCTCTTCAACGAGCAGGTGGGCGTGGTGTCTTCTTTTCTTTTCGGTTTCATCTCCACGCCATTGCTGCCGCTTCAAGGTCCGAAGCTTGAAGCAGCAGCAGCAGCAGCAGCCCAGCGGCGACAACAGCAGCAGCAGCTAAGCGGCGACAACAGCAGCAGCAGCTAAGCGGAAGCAGCAGCAGCAGCAGCTAAGCGGAAGCAGCAGCAGCAGCAGCTAAGCGGAAGCAGCAGCAGCAGCAGCGGCAGCGGCCCCCGCAGCTTCCGCGAGCGTCTGCAAGCGCCCCAGCCACTCCGCGCGTGCCTGCAGACCTTCCCCGCTTCCGTTAGTACGCGCTGTCGCCCGCCCTCCGCACCCACAACCGGCCGCTGCACACCTCTGCAGCGGCCGGCCAAGCGTCTCCCTGCCTCCCTACCAGCCTCTGCAAGCGCCCGCGCGTGCCTGCAGACTCCCCGCCTCCTTCTCCGAGCGCGCTGTCGCGAGCCTCCGCGCTCGCAGCAGGTCGACGCAGACTCCTCATCTCCTCTGCGCGAGTACGCCCCCGTGCGCCCGCGACCTCCAGACGTCGGCCGCCATCTGCAGACGACGTATCGTGCCTCCTGCAGAGCGGCTGCATTCTCTCCTTCTGCCGATCTCTCTCTCTCTCTCACGAATTCTCTATCTCTCTCTCTCTCTCTCTCTCTCTTTTTTTTTCACTTACAGCAACACACACACACCCATTCACCGACACACACACTCACACACTAATAGTAACTTATATACATATATATATATATATATATATATATATATATATATATATATATACACATATACATATATCTATATATATATATACTTATATATACATAGTATATCCATATAGTTATGTATACATACATATAATATAATATATATATACATATACATATATAATATATATATATATATATACACATACTCATATACATATATATATATATACATATCTATATACTTATACATATACACATATATATATACATATATATCTAGATACATATATACTTATATACATATATATATATATATATCTATATAGTATTATATATATATACTTATATACATATATACATAGCTATATACATATATACATACATATATATATATATATATATATACACCTATATATATATATATATATATCTATATATATCTATACATATATACTTATACATTTATATACATACATATGTACATATATTTTCACGTTATTTATTATACGCTGTATCGCGGGGATATCTGCACCAGTTGCTGATATTCCCTGATACACGCGTACAAAAAGCGTGGTCCCATACATCATCCATCCTCCATCCACACTCCACGCGGCACCTAGTCGTGTTGGTTGCGTCTCTCTAGACGTCGGCTGACTCGACATAGTGCTACACTCCATCGTCACCTCCACCCCCACCCCTTTATATATATACTACATATAAATATATATCTATAGCTACTATATTTACTTTCTATCTGATAGCTTCCTTAGTAAAAAAGATAAAAAAAGGTATAAAAGTGAAAAGATAATCTTTGATTTGCAGGTACCCCCGTCTTGCAAGTAGCAAGACGTGTTTTGAAACTCTGTTTTGGCTAAAAGCCAAGGACACAATTTTGAGGGTGTGCCTCAAGAACAAGGATTACCAGAAAAAAACCTAAATAAGAAAAATACCAAAAACAGAATAAACGAACGGAAGAGACGCGTTTTAAGGAAAACGTAGAAACTCGACTTGAACCCCACTTCCCTGAGTTCGACCCTGGGCTTAAAAGTGACAAGATAAAATCAATTAGGCCAGGTTAAAAATTTTGTAAAGAGATGGTTAGGTCTGAATTAGGCTAACCACTATACACATTTCAACGATAAAAATATCATATTAATAACCTATCCAGGCCGACCATCATAACTTCCCTGCTGCTTCCGCTTAGCTGCTGCTGCTGCTTCCGCTTAGCTGCTGCTGCTGCTGCTTCCGCTTAGCTGCTACTGCTGCTGCTTCCGCTTAGCTGCTGCTGCTGTTGTCGCCGCTTAGCTGCTGCTGCTGTTGTCGCCGCTGGGCTGCTGCTGCTGCTGCTGCTGCTTCAAGCTTCGGACCTTGAAGCGGCAGCAATGGCGTGGAGATGAAACCGAAAAGAAAAGAAGACACCACGCCCACCTGCTCGTTGAAGAGCTGGGCGGTGGTGTTCCCACTGTGGTGGTGAGCACCACAGTGGGTTCTCCTGCTCGCCGGGTGCCTCCTCGACGGAGGGCCGACGTATGGGAGGGGAGAACGGTGGAGAGGAAGGTGGTGGACTGCATGGTGGCGTTTTGCAGCAGCTCGCCGCAGCTGCGTATTGCAGCAATGTTCCCCCTCCCTTCGTCGCGAGGAAGAGCTGCGGCTTTATAGAGGAGGAGAGCATGGCGGGGAGGCATGGCAGCAGCAGGGAGAGGCGTTGGAGAGTGGCTGCTGCAGGGAGAGGCGCGGGAAGTTGCAGCAGCGGGAAGGACGGCAGGGAGAGGCAGCGGAGAAGAAGTTGCAGCAGCGGGAGAAAAAAATAGAAATCAAGAGGAAATAAAAATAGAGAAGGGAATTTTTGCAAATATGCACTCGAGGAAAAAAGTGAATTTTGAAGTCATTTATTTCAATCTTCCCTCCTCTTAATTAAATGCATGAATGCAAGTATTTTTACAGATGCGACTATAGGATTATAATATACATAGTTAATGCTAGAAAATAGCATAAGAAGGCGTCCTTATAGGCGTGTTTTGAGGTGCAAACATATACCCCCATGCCTATCTTTTGCTAGTCCCTAGCAAAACCGTATTTAGAAATGTTCTTAAGCTGAAGATTTTCTTCTGAGATGATATCGGTGTGTTTATTATCGGATATTGTGAGAACCAATTGTAAAGAAGACTACCAGTACTTTAAGTCTTACATGACAAAGATTATCTCTCAACTAACCAGGACTCTTGATATTTAAACCTTAAGTACGATTTCCAGGACCCAGGAGGTTTTTCCATACTCGAGAGCTCAAGAGGTTATGGTTTGTGCATAGTGAAGGATCAAGACTGACCAGATGAACCTTAAGACTCACTCCCAGGGTTTCACGAATTTTTAAGTACAGGTTGGTCCCAATTTCAGCTCGTGTTTTCGGATTGACCCTTAAGATGATTACGGAAAACTCAACTCCCATTTTCGAAAAACAAATTATACCGACATTTATGAGATATACTGACTCTTTTGCAACATCTTTTTTTTTTTTTTTTTTTGGTGGGAGAGTTTCTTTTTGGTGGAAAGAGCCACTCCTAAACACAAGACTAAAACTTGGGATAAAAAGTCTACCTGCACGCACAGGTAAGGACTCCACCTTTCCTAATGAACACTAGGGTTGGATCTTATGTTCACCTGATCTTTCCTGATATGTGTAGTGTGAACCAAGTTTACTTAAGCTCTCAAGAAAAAGCAAACCAACGAATCCTGTACTGTGTCTCAGGTACAAGAAACGTTCTTAGTTAGGAGAGATTTTGATCTATTTCGTCAATGCTTTAAGTGAATTAAGCCGAGCCTGAGCGAATCAAGCTTCTGTGGCCTGGAAATTCTTCAAAACAGAGGTTGAATATCCATAAACACTTATTGTATTTTTGTTTCAGCTTTTAGATCATTACTAAACACCATTTATTACTAATATATATATATATATATATATATATTTTTTTTTTTTTTTCTTTTCTTTTTTCTTTTTCTTGCATATTTATAAATAGGTGGTAATTGTCTGATACCATAAAATACCCGGATCCTATGGATGCCTATCCACCCCCCCATGCCAAACAATGCTATGTCCTCATATGCATGCAAGGAAAGGCAGAGAACGGACGACAGATCGGGTAACAGGAGCTGAGGTTTAGGGTATAAATCAGGGTGGAAGGGTGGGTGGATGGTGGGTGGTGAAGAGAAAAGCGAAGTAATCGCGATAGAGGCGTGAAAAGTAATGGTGGATGGTGAGAGATTTGGCGTTTTCTGGGACGAGAGTGTCCCAGGCGGATCAGAAAACAGATCAGGAAGAGGAAGTTGGCCCTTAGATTGGCCAAGATGGGGGGCTTTTTGGATAGATGGATCCAAAAGGGAATAGCCCCGGTGAGTAAGCTGTGGGCTCAAGGTCCTAGTGTGGATTTGCAAATCCGCCTGATTTAGCGGGAAAGAAAGGGCAATCCGGTCTTCCATAGTGTGGACCGGCGGTGAGCAGCCCGGCAATGACTCAGACCACGAGGTATGGGAAGCGGAGAAAACCTCGTCAGAAGTCTGGTCAGGAGAAGGTACAGGAATAGGGAGGGATTGGGGAACGTCACAGTTTGTGTTGGTCAGGCAGTCGTCAGGTAATTTGCAGCAGTCTGAATCGGCTCCAATTAGTTCGATACACGTACTGACAGTCACGTCCTCGTCAGACGTGTCATCCTTGATGTGATCACTATCATCATAAGAGTGCGGTGCTGCAGCGGGATTAACCTGAAATCCCGAAGGAATACTCGGAGCTTGCAGAATTTGATGAACCTGTTCCTGAGAAGGTTGTACCTGTGGTTGCGGACCACAGGGTACAAAGTTTTGCGGGTTTGGAACAGGTTGGGCGGGAAAAGTGCCCTGAGATCGAGTCACCATGCTTAGTTGACTGATCTCAGCATTCTGATGCGCCAAATGCTGAAGAGAGGTCATGTTTTCTTTATGGCGCTTTGACATTTCCGTCATCATTCGCATCAATTTATCAAGAGGTTTTGATGCGTGTTTGGTTTTCTGTACACAAGGGCCTGATGGCAGATTTGCCATAGGATTAGACTGGGCCCTTGGGATGACGGGTGCGGACGATCGCATTGGTCCACCGGCGGGGTTTCGACGCTGCAGGTTGTTGGACCATGCAAAGTTGGGATGATTATGCCACCCTGGGTTATACGTGGCAGAAAACGGGTTATTCCCCAGGGTGCAGGCATCTTCTATGCCAGAAGACGTGTCCGCATATGTGTCCGAGTACACGGAGGCTTGGTCCTCCGTGTTGAAATACTTGCTCACAGAAGCCAGTTCCACATGACTTACCGAGTCGCTTGGCGCGACACTCGATAAGGAAGGTCTTACAGGGTTTCCAGGGATAAGCCTGGTGTTGAAAGAATTGAAATTGTGACGAAGTGGTGAGGCGGAGGTGTGTGCCATGTTTGTGGAGGAGGAGGATGATTCGGCTCTTTTTCTAGATTTATCAGTCAATACAAGCAATTCAGGGTTTTGTGACCTCCTCCCAAACATGCACTACCGCAGGAAGAATTGGGGAGATGAGAAGGGAAAAGGGATGAGAGAAATGACGCCGCAAAGGTACACTTGATTACAAATCAATACAGTCAAGTTCCTAACCTCTACAGTGTGCCCTTAGACCTAAAGATCTAAGTTACCTACTATCACGAACTACGGAACCGAATGCGAGCACCGCGGAACCACCGGGCCAGATTGAAAGGCCGTTTGCCCCAGTCTTAGACACCCGATAGCACGCGGGAACTCTCACCAGCACGTAGTCGCTACACACAGGTAGTTAGACCTCCAATCCTTAGTAAGGGTCAAGTTACTACCAGTTTTAATTAGAGGCTTAGGGTCAAGTGCTTTTGGAATGTGAAGGGCGTTGTTTATGGGTAATGCCCAAGTGATTGATTTTAAGAGTGTGTAAGAACAAGCATGCAACGGGGAAATCTCCCCGAATTGAAGTTTTTATTGGCGAATGGTTTTTAGAGTTCAGCCTTAAGTAGTATGAATTTTAGGGTTTTGCTGAATTACCAATTCAACCAATCTCCGGGTTTTTGCAAAAATACAGGTTTTCCTTCTAAAACCCAAGAAACCCTTCTTCAATTATCAGTTAGTTAATGCATGCTAAAATGCAATGGGCTACCCTAAATGGAGATTTCTAAGTGTGGATGCACGAATCAGTTTTATATCAATGTGACAGGGAGCCAAAGCACTTCAATTCAAGTGCTCCCAGTCACCAGAAATGATTTCCACACACAAGGCTTCAACCAAAAGATAAAGAAAATAAAATTTTTGGGGTTGAAGTATTCAGGATCGAATCACAGGCAAATTTGAAAAGTCGTGGTGGGATTGGAATCAACTCAATTCCAAGTCTCCCCACCAAAAATGTGATCCTGAATTAAAGATAAGTGAGGCAAAAGAGGGATACAAGCAATCTTTTTCTTTGCCTCAAAGAATACTTCCCACGGCGAAAAATCTAAGAATGAAGATTCTCGGATTTTCGCTATGCGAAGTAAGGTGGGAAATCCGGGGCAGTAGGAGTGAAGACAACCAATCAATCAAGTGAATTTTAATCCACTTGCCCTCAAGAAATCCCAAAAAGTTTTTCTAGTTTTTAGTTTTAAATTTTTTTTTTATTTTTTATTTTTGTGGTGGCAAGTTAACACTAATTTGATGAGAAAAGAAAACCTACTTGTTCGGCAACGTGTGCGAAGCTCCAATGCGATGTCGGCGTCTTCACGCTCTCGTTCCCGCCTTGGATCTGCTCACATCCTCGACTTCGTCAGCCTTCTTCTCCTTCCACCAGATTCACCTGCACACCAAAAACAACAATACCCGTGAAGAGAGAAGAGACAAATTTAAAGGAATTGGATAGAAACTTACTCGAAAGCGCACTTCCCCGGCAACGGCGCCAGAAAAGCTATGATGGTCGGCCTGGATAGGTTGTTAATATGATATTTTTATCGTTGAAATGTGTATAGTGGTTAACCTAATTCAGACCTAACCATCTCTTTACAAAATTTTTAACCTGGCCTAATTGATTTTATCTTGTCACTTTTAAGCCCAGGGTCGAACTCAGGGAAGTGGGGTTCAAGTCGAGTTTCTACGTTTTCCTTAAAATGCGTCTCTTCCGTTCGTTTATTCTGTTTTTTTGGTATTTTTCTTATTTAGGTTTTTTTCTGGTAATCCTTGTTCTTGAGGCACACCCTCAAAATTGTGTCCTTGGCTTTTAGCCAAAACAGAGTTTCAAAACACGTCTTGCTACTTGCAAGACGGGGTACCTGCAAATCAAAGATTATCTTTTTACTTTTATACCTTTTTTTTATCTTTTTACTAAGGAAGCTATCAGATAGAAAGTAAATATAGTAGCTATAGATATATATACATATAAAGGGGTGGGGGTGGAGGTGACGATGGAGTGTAGCACTATGTCGAGTCAGCCGACGTCTAGAGAGACGCAACCAACACGACTAGGTGCCGCGTGGAGTGTGGATGGAGGATGGATGATGTATGGGACCACGCTTTTTTTTGTACGCGTGTATCAGGGAATATCAGCAACTGGTGCAGATATCCCCGCGATACAGCGTATAATAAATAACGTGAAAATATATGTACATATGTATGTATATAAATGTATAAGTATATATGTATAGATATATATAGATATATATATATATATATATATATGTATGTATATATGTATATAGCTATGTATATATGTATATAAGTATATATATATAATACTATATAGATATATATATATATATGTATATAAGTATATATGTATCTAGATATATATGTATATATATATGTGTATATGTATAAGTATATAGATATGTATATATATATATATGTATATGAGTATGTGTATATATATATATATATATATATATATTATATATGTATATGCATATATATATTATATTATATGTATGTATACATAACTATATAGATATACTATGTATATATAAGTATATATATATATAGATATATGTATATGTATATATATATATATATATATATATATATATATGTATATAAGTTACTATTAGTGTGTGAGTGTGTGTGTCGGTGAATGGGTGTGTGTGTGTTGCTGTAAGTGAAAAAAAAGAGAGAGAGAGAGAGAGAGAGATAGAGAATTCGTGAGAGAGAGAGAGCGGCAGACAGAGAGGGAGCGGGCGGCAGAGAGGGCGGACGCGCGCGGGAGAGATCAGCAAAGAGAGAGCGGGCGAGAGAGCTGGTGATGGCGTGAGTTAAGACGTCTGTGGATGGCGGCAGACGTCTTGGAGCCGCGTCGTCTGCAGGCGGCGCCCGACGTCTGGAGGTCGAGTCGTCTGCAGATGGCTGCCGACGTCTGATGGTCGCGGATGCAGGCGCGTCTTCGCGTGGAGAAGGTGAGGCGTCTGCAGGCCGGGTGCGAGGAAGGAGAGCGGGTGATGGCGTGCTCGGAGAGGGCGGCGGGGAGTCTGCAGGCACGCGCGGGCGCTTGCAGAGGCTGGTAGGGAGGCAGGGAGACGCTTGGCCGGCCGCTGCAGAGGTGTGCAGCGGCCGGTTGTGGGTGCGGAGGGCGGGCGACAACGCGTACTAACGGAAGCGGGGAAGGTCTGCAGGCACGCGCGGAGTGGCTGGGGCGCTTGCAGACGCTCGCGGAAGCTGCGGGGGCCGCTGCCACTCCGCGCGTGCCTGCAGACCTTCCCCGCTTCCGTTAGTACGCGCTGTCGCCCGCCCTCCGCACCCACAACCGGCCGCTGCACACCTCTGCAGCGGCCGGCCAAGCGTCTCCCTGCCTCCCTACCAGCCTCTGCAAGCGCCCGCGCGTGCCTGCAGACTCCCCGCCGCCCTCTCCGAGCACGCCATCACCCGCTCTCCTTCCTCGCACCCGGCCTGCAGACGCCTCACCTTCTCCACGCGAAGACGCGCCTGCATCCGCGACCATCAGACGTCGGCAGCCATCTGCAGACGACTCGACCTCCAGACGTCGGGCGCCGCCTGCAGACGACGCGGCTCCAAGACGTCTGCCGCCATCCACAGACGTCTTAACTCACGCCATCACCAGCTCTCTCGCCCGCTCTCTCTTTGCTGATCTCTCCCGCGCGCGTCCTCCCTCTCTGCCGCCCGCTCCCTCTCTGTCTGCCGCTCTCTCTCTCTCACGAATTCTCTATCTCTCTCTCTCTCTCTCTCTTTTTTTTCACTTACAGCAACACACACACACCCATTCACCGACACACACACTCACACACTAATAGTAACTTATATACATACATATATATATATATATATATATATATATATATACATATACATATATCTATATATATATATACTTATATATACATAGTATATCTATATAGTTATGTATACATACATATAATATAATATATATATGCATATACATATATAATATATATATATATATATATATATATACACATACTCATATACATATATATATATATACATATCTATATACTTATACATATACACATATATATATACATATATATCTAGATACATATATACTTATATACATATATATATATATATCTATATAGTATTATATATATATACTTATATACATATATACATAGCTATATACATATATACATACATATATATATATATATATATATATATATCTATATATATCTATACATATATACTTATACATTTATATACATACATATGTACATATATTTTCACGTTATTTATTATACGCTGTATCGCGGGGATATCTGCACCAGTTGCTGATATTCCCTGATACACGCGTACAAAAAAAAGCGTGGTCCCATACATCATCCATCCTCCATCCACACTCCACGCGGCACCTAGTCGTGTTGGTTGCGTCTCTCTAGACGTCGGCTGACTCGACATAGTGCTACACTCCATCGTCACCTCCACCCCCACCCCTTTATATGTATATATATCTATAGCTACTATATTTACTTTCTATCTGATAGCTTCCTTAGTAAAAAGATAAAAAAAAGGTATAAAAGTAAAAAGATAATCTTTGATTTGCAGGTACCCCCGTCTTGCAAGTAGCAAGACATGTTTTGAAACTCTGTTTTGGCTAAAAGCCAAGGACACAATTTTGAGGGTGTGCCTCAAGAACAAGGATTACCAGAAAAAAACCTAAATAAGAAAAATACCAAAAAAATAGAATAAACGAACGGAAGAGACGCGTTTTAAGGAAAACGTAGAAACTCGACTTGAACCCCACTTCCCTGAGTTCGACCCTGGGCTTAAAAGTGACAAGATAAAATCAATTAGGCCGGGTTAAAAATTTTGTAAAGAGATGGTTAGGTCTGAATTAGGTTAACCACTATACACATTTCAACGATAAAAATATCATATTAACAACCTATCCAGGCCGACCATCAGTAGGGATAAGGCTATCCTCCTCGCTCCTCTTATCTGGATCAGTCTTCTTCTTCCTTGATTGCTTTATTCCACTACCAACATCCTGGATCACTTTATTACTTGCAAATAGTAATAAAAACCATTAAATAGCAGGATATCTCATCTTATTCTAAATAGACTGATGCAATGCATGATATGCAAGATATGAGTGCAATATCCACAAATTTAGCTAGGTTCAAACATTATTTAGGTTGATTAGGACCCATGATTACTGTGCAATCATCCCGTAAAGACCCCTACACGGCATTGCTTCCCCACAAGTTATAGTGTGCATGTGATTAAGCTAGGGTAACTCTAATAGGTAAGAGTCAATTAGATCCTGGGTGGATCTAGTTCGGCTTAGGTGCACCCAATTAGGTATGGGATGGTTCAATTGGGTTAGGGATAGGATAAGTAGGGATATGGATAGTGGACTAGGCTTAGGAGGTCTCTAATTAGGTTTGCTAGGGTGTCTGGTGGGGTTCCTAGGTCAAATAGGCAAGCTAGGGCTTCCAACACCAAAATCAGGAACCAGACAGTAATATTAGACGTCCAGGATAGTGGTCAGACATATTATACTACACAATTGGACATCTGGACAATAAATTGGACGTCCAATTCTGTGTCAGTATGAGTTTTGGCTTCTTGGATTGTTATTCTGCAGAAATCAGACGTCCAGCCAAATATCTAGATGTCCTAAAAGGTGCTGGAGAGTGGGTTTTAGGTTTTCTAAGGTGGGTTTTGGTTCCTAAGTGTTTGGGAGAGGGATAGGGTGGATAAGAACATGGATAGTGCTATCCATGTTTGGGTTTTGAGGCTAAGGTGTCCTAATGGAGGTGGTTTTGGATTTGGGAAGGCTATCCTAGAGTTTCTAAGGGTAGGGATAAGGCTATCCTCCTCGCTCCTCTTATCTGGATCAGTCTTCTTCTTCCTTGATTGCTTTATTCCACTATCAACATCCTTGATCACTTTATTACCTGCAAATAGTAATAAAAATCATTAAATAGCAGGATATCTCATCTTATTCTAAATAGACTGATGCAATGCATGATATGCAAGATATGAGTGCAATATCCACAAATTTAGCTAGGTTCAAACATTATTTAGGTTGATTAGGACCCATGATTGCTGTGCAATCATACCCCCATGCCTAAACTTTGCTAGTCCCTAGCAAATGCAAGACTAAATTATTCACATAAGGGTACCTAAGGGATTGATTATTTTATCAAGTGCATGCCCAGAGATTTTTCTCCTTTTTGTTTTCATCCTATGTTCTAGAAATCCAGACAAATGTGAAAGTGCAGCTACGTAGCTTTTGCAATGGATTCGAGTGAAAGACCTAATTCACCTCTAAAGCCTGTACTTGCCCCCTAGTAAAATTCTAGCACTATAGGCAGACTTCTTCCCTAGGGGTATTCAAGATATTTTTTTTTTTGAGTTCCACGCTGGCTTTAAGCTTAGGTAGATAATGTCAGAGGGAAATTGATGTTTTTATTTGGTGGCACACTCTCACTTGGTGCTACATGGAAATTAGTATTATAGAATCTAGATTCCCAAATTATTAACTCAACTCAAAGAAAGACAAGAAAAACTATGCTCTCTTTTGGTTCCTTTGTATTCATTCTCTCTTTTTTCTTTTTTTCTTTTTTTTTCTTTTCTTTCTTTTTCTTGGAGCTCCCAATCTCACCATATTCACACATATGACTCGTATTTGGTGGTCTCACTTGGCATTAACACTTTAATTGAGTTCTTATAACCCTAACACTAAGTTAGAATTCATCGGCCAGTATTCGGGCGGTCAGAACACAGAAAAGGTGGGTTAAGGCCTTATTTGGTGGATCACAATTTTATTTGGTGGTATTACCTCAATGCAATTGAAAACACCACATACTCATAAACTCTTTTTCTGCTTTTCTTTTTTTTCTATTTTTTATTTTTCAAATTTTCTTTTTTTTCTCTTTTTTTTTATTTTTTTTATATAATTTTTTTTCTTTTTTTCTTTCTTTTCAACATAGCACAAGCTAGCACACATTCATGAACTTTATTGAGGAGGCATTATTAGGGATTGGTGGTACTCAAGAGGCATTGGGTGGCTTATTTGGTGGAAGTGCCTACTCATGGCACCGAGAAAGATGGATAGAACGATGTATTTTTGACCTTGACATCAATACCCTCCTTCAGCCAAGGATTCTGTAAAGAATGGTTGTAACCATTTACCTTAGCCCTAGTTTTATGAAAACTTGCTCGCTGCATATTTGCCTTATTTGGTGGCTATCAAATTTTCATGCAAGATTGTATGCGTAGGATCCGAGAGTGAAAACTATGCCTAATTTCTGAGTATCATTACCTAATTATCTAAGATTCCAGATTTCTTGCACTAATCTTAGAGCACTAGTACACTATACTCTCATCTCACATTATTTGGGGGATTTTTGGAAGAAAATATGCTTGACTCCCAAAACACTGTCAAGGGGTTCAGGAAAAGAAGCACTGCTTCTTCTCGACAGACTAATGACGTTTATCAACCTTCACCGTGGATCCATTGCAAATTCTACGTGTGAGTAGAAATTGTACTGGATTCCAGATTATAGGAATCAACTAGAGGATAAAATCCCTAATACATTCTTTTGATAAAAATCTTATTCATGAATGCAATATATATACATGCTATGTATAACCTTTCAAAAGTTGCACTTTGAAGATTTCCCTATTTCAGGTTACATTCAGCTTGGCCCTAAATTTAGAACAAAAGGGTGAATGGATGAGTTGAAAGTGGCCGTTGCGAATGATTTTTAGCTCCAATGCGAACATTGGAGGTGGAGTCAATTGTTCTTAATTTAAGGACCCTAAAGTGCAATTAGCATGATGTATGAAAGGTTTTTCCTAGGTGTTGCTAGAAAAATTTTCAGTTTACAATTACTGCCGCCCCAAGCCTACTTTCTTGCATGTCCTCATGCATGAATATAATGAAAAATAAATTAAGATAGGGAGTAAATGGGTAGAATTCACCTGGCATGGCTCCTGAATTTTGACGTTCCACTTATTCCAACACCTGAAATTGAATATGCAGGAAAATATGCCAAATAAAATATGCTATATATAATTGCTGAGATTAATGCGTCCAGCTGGGTGTACACTCAAAAAGGATATGTCAATACACTATTGAGAATGATGAGTAAAATGATAATAACTTTAATCTCGTTTGCCAACAGCAGACCGCAAATGCAAACCAACTGTCCATGAATTCCACGTCCAAATAATCGGAAAAATATGTAGATGGGGCTTGGGATTATCTACAGCCAGATGCTACAGAAGAAAGACAGATAAATACGGGTGCCTGGAAGAAATGAATATAAAGGCATCCCGAAGAGGTGATGGAGAATGTGGGTGGTAGGGGTATGGGTGGAGTCATGTGGGGTGAAATCATATGGGTCTTGATAATGGTGATGAATGGAAGGCATGATCCAAGTAGTGTGGTCAGAACTAGAAATCAAGGTCCAGTGATCAGTCTCTATCTTTACCAAAGATGTTTGGATATCATCTTCTTTTATCTCTTCAAAAATTTTCAATTCTAATTCCTAATTATCACATGATTCCCCAAAATTTTTAGCTTCCTTCGATAACTCATCATATGTTATCCCCAATAATCTTTCAATCTCTTGAATATCCTTTTCATAAGGGGATATTTCCTTCTCACTTAGTTGAAATTGGTCATTAGATTCAGTAGTGAGTCCCTCCATGAAAGTGGAATGGGTTGAATCATTGATTGAGGAGTTGTTATAGTCTTTTTGATTTTGTTGCTCCGTGTATGTGATCATTTGAATTAATTCATCAATGTCTCCATGGGTATTCTTAAATACAACAAAATCGTATTCAGCTCCCTTAATACTTGGCTTCTCAAAATGAAATGATTGGTACTCAGGCCCTAAATCAAGATCAAGATTCTCGAATAAATCTCCATTCTCAACTTCAATAGGATCATCAATATCATCCACCTCGAATGTTTGATCAATAGAATCCTGCATGACCAGCACCGAATCACAAATCGGTTGTGACACACCTGACCCAAATTCAAACATTTCTGATTTTTGTCGTTTGTCTCAGATTCTGTGAAGCTCTTTCCTTATATCATCATATTCTCTTGCACTAGCTTCTTTTATTTCATGAATCAATTTGATCGATTGAGTAATATGGGATTCATTGCAAGGGGCAGGGGTTTGAATTGGGCTAGGTCGATCAAGATAGTCAATCATACTATCAATGATTTGATCTGGTATTGAGGGTTACTTTTGTGATCTAGTAGATTGTTGATTCGGGTCATGCGATTCTACCTAGGTGTCAATTGCCATGGTTTCTTCCAAATTGCCCTCCACATCACTTTCCATGTCATCTAGAAAATACCCTGACTTTGTTTTCTTAGCGGCTACATAAATATCAAAGTGAATCTTCTCATTGCCGCTGCTCATCTCCATACATCCTAAGTAACAGTCAATTCGTGCATTGGCCGTAGCCAAGAAAGGTCAGCCCAGAATGATGGGTGAATTACTTAGCTTTTCTGGTATATCTATGTCCAAAATAATAAAATCAACTGGAAAGCTAAGACCTTGCACTTTAATAATCACATCCTGAACTACCCCCTTAAGTGTTTTGATGGAGCCATCTGCCATTCTAATGGTGACAGGTGTGTGGTGCAGATTTCCAAGCTTAGTGCGGTCAAAAAGGGCGATAGGAATCAAGCTAATGGAAGACCCTAGATCCACAAGGGCTTTGTTGAAAGTGAATCCCTTTATGGCACAAGATATGAAGGGTTTTCCAGGGTCAGACATTTTGGGTGGTAGAGTGCCAGAAACAAATGCACTTATGTTAACTGATAAAACCACCTCTTTAGGTGTGTAAGTCTTTTTCTTCTTTTGTAACTCTTTCTTTAACGCCTCAGGAAAGGTTAAATAGGTCAAATCAACTTTAGAAGCCATTTTCTTCTTTTTGTCCCTAGAGTTTGAGTCAGAGCTGGATGTGGGTTTGGTCTTATGATTTTTGGTTGATCCCGAATCAGATTGTTTGGGTGGGCTCTTAGCTTTTCTCTTCCTTTTAGAGGCCATAGATTTGGCCCCCGCACAATGGCATGTATGATAGATTGGAGGAGGGGTCAGAAGAATAGGTGGAGAATAGGAGTGAAAAGGCATTTGCATCCGAGGATAAAGTGATTCTTGAAGTCTCTTAATTTGATCCCCTTGAGATTTCACTTGATTTTCCAACTTAGTCAGCCTTTCTTCATTTTTCTTGTCAAAGTCCAACAAAATGTTCATGATATCTTCAAGGGTGGTTGTGGGTTGGGCTAAACTAGATGGTTGCCCTAAAGTGGATGGAGTGGAGTACTGAGCTGGCCTAGATTGATGTTAAGTCTGAGTCGGTCTCTATGGTGGCCATGAAAGATCAGGATTATTTCTCCACTCAGGGTTATACGAATCTGGATATGAATCAGTAGGTGTATCACCCTAAGTGGGGTTGACTATATGGAGAGTTGATTGAGAACCTGTTATGTGGTCCTGTACTTGTGATCCATTATTTCAATTCCTTAGTGATATATCATCAGGTACAAGTGTATCAGAAATGGTGCATTCCTCAAATGATCTACCCAAATCATGGATTAGGTCCAAAGGTGCCTTTTGGGTTGGCTGAGTCTAGGACACCTCCCCATGGAAGCAAGAATCAGTTGAGTAGCTAGTGGATCCAAAATATGGGTTACTAGACCCACTAGGCTGGTTGTTCTAGGTCTCTTATTCTGGGAGGAGTGATAAGATTGAGATTGTGCCTAAGATCGTTTAATTTGCTCCAGAAGCTTGGCACATTGATCTGTATAGTCCTTGTTATATTCCTAGAATTTAGCAACTATGGCTTTCAATTGGTTCTGATCTAGATAAGGGTTGGATCCATGAGGTTCAGGCTCTAAATAAGCTGAGGGATAAGGATGATCATATCCCAGCTGGTTAGGATGAGTCTCCCGATGAGTCCATTTTAATGGACTATTGTTACGCCTAATTTAACTTTATTCTTACATTTTATGTTTGTTAATAACTACATTAGGTCATAAAATTATTGCATACATCATTACTTAAGTTTACATATATTCTATTGCATTTTATAACTTATTGTATATAAATAATTAGTTTATAAAATAAAACCTCCTCTCGCGCACGCGTGCGGCCAGCCACCGCCCCCCTTCCTCACGCACCGCCTTCCCTTGCGCAACAATCCCCATCCCTTATCCTAACGCACCACCCATTCCATGTCGAGCTTTTCTCCAACCGCAGAACAACACTTAGGAGATATCTTCTCTCTCTCTCGGCGGGGGAATGGCCTCTAATTCTCATTCTCCACCATAAAGGAGGCGAGCACCATGGCAACTGCATGCATTGTGGACTCGACGTACACCATGGTTTAGGCGTATTGCACCTATGCTCGTCCTTCTCGCCGGTCGCATGGTGACAGCGTGTGGCCTCCTTCCACATCACCAAACCACCGCTCCCTCTTCTTCTTCCTCTTCTTCTTCTTCAATCTCCTCCCTTTGTTTCACCATCACAAGAACCAACACCCAACCTTAACCCACCGTGCCCCCACCCCTCACCTTAACTCAATAGCCATGCACTGCATGCATCTACCCTCATCGGCTTCTCCATCGTTGACCCGCGGCCACATGCAGCCTCTATGCAACCAACAGCATGTGCACCCTCGCGTGTAGGGTGCCATCCACCATCATTGCGTGCAGCCACCCCTCCTCAACACATCACCTTCCACGCGCACCAGCAGCAAGCGAAGCCTGCGCTTCAGCCGCGTGCGTGCTTAGCCGAAGTGCGCGCACCCATCCACCTCCACGCAGCAACCACCCGCGCTCCTCACGTGCACATGCATGAGCACGCCACCAGCAACCATCTTCGTCTTCTCCTTCTCCACCGACCAAAAGAACCCAAAGCTCCAAGCAGACCCTCCCACACAGCCAACGTTTGAGGCCACGAAGCTTTGTACCAACGCCTCCAACAGACTCACCGCACCTCCACAATTTCAGCCACACCCTCTAAAGGTCGGCAGCCGCCTGCACACGTCGATGCACTGTCACCACCGCCGACGGTTGTCCTTGTCGTCGGTGAGACCGCCAGCCACCATTCGATGCACCGTCACCGCCCATGCGTTGCCCTCGTCGCATGCAACCTTCACTGAGCTCTGCACGGTCCGCCATCCCCTCCTCTTTGCACGAGCATGAGGGGAAGTAATCCCCTATTTTGCTACAGTGAAGGCCACATTAAAATTTACAACATATGCCATGTCGAATGCACTATTCATTTATTTTCCTAATTTAATATATTGCATCAAATTGTATGAATATCCCTCTACTTTTGATTAATTACTTATGGCTGAATTCTACTCATGAATGATATTGAATATGGGATATTAGATATAGTGAACAAGCACTATCTTGTAGGAAATTAATATTTATGGAGTTACCTGTATCAATGTCACTATTTTACCTGGTATTTCATTGGTGGTGATTTTGCATGTGCACCCTTACATTATTAATTAATTCTTTAAATCAAGAAATTATGTTGAAAACACGTGCACCAGTTAGTATGCATACACATTGAGATTCCCGAATAAACAAGACATGATTCACTAGTTTAAATAAGCTAATTCCTCCCTGTGGAGACGACCTAGTTATTTTCATGGTTAGATTCTGAGAATTAAAATGTTTTGAAAAGCGATTTTCTACCACGCAACAAACTACAACAACACGTCATCTTATGTTAAAATTTTTATCGAAAACAAAGATCGCTCTTTCAAATGGCACCGTTGCTGGGGAGGAAACACGTCTATTAATTTTTTCAGAAATTTTATGTTATTTTTATGCTATTTTGAAAGGTTTTCTGAATTACTAACTGTCGATCTTCTTCTATGCAAAAACACCCAACGAACACGGCGGGCGCGCATGATGGAGGCAATATTTTTGGTGGACCTTGACGCCACCTGGAGGCCAGCAACGGGGGCTTGCGAGCCTTGATCCCACGCACATAGGCATACGGAGGAGACTTTGTCTAATTTAGTCATTAGATCTTAGTTTAGATAGACATTAGAACTTAATTTCTGTCTTTTGGACCCTTGTCGGGCATTTTTGGGAATATGTTCCCAGCGTTTCTTTATTTCTTATCGCTCTTGTATGCTGGAGCATATTTTCAGGAGTGTGTTCCCATTTTATTTAGATTATAGGATTATTTGAATTGTTTGAACTGCATGTTGGTTAGTTAGTTAGATTAGGTTTGTTTGCTTCTTATTATTAAAAAAAAATATATATTCAAACTGCCTGCTAGAAGCTGCATATCTATAGGGCAACCATCTAGGATCAAATGAGCAGCATCTAGCTTTTCTTTTTTATTGAAAACATTCTGCATTGAAGAAAGCTGGAGTAAGGTACGTCTTTTTCTTGAGCATCAATTACCTGTCATGCATCTACATTGAACCTAAATCTAAGACCACTAAAGTGCTTGAATCGAATTAATTCAGTGGTCACTTTAAAAATTGGGACTACTAAGAGGTTGGACCTTAAAATCTGTGACTTAAAATTGTGTGCAAAAGGATCTTGTTTGCGAGATTTCAAAACTCAAAACACGAACGTATGATTGCACACCTAAAACACTGTGCACCTCACACATAAGGTCACTAGATAAATTTCTACCTCTCCTATTTACACCACAAGGGAAGTTAGTCGGAAATCAACAAGCCTATCTACCAAGTTACTTCGGTTCCTCTTGCGTGGGCTCGATTCGAGACTTCCATCCCTTGCGAGTAGGTTGTAGGCACGGACGAAGGTTGGCCTAGGAAGTGTAATTCTTGCAAAACTTGTTTGGCCACCAACTGAACACCTAAGACCTAGAATCTACTAAAAATAGATCCCAATGTATTTGCGTTTGTTTTGACAGTGGTAGGAAGTTTCTGCTTGTGTTCTGATTTCTTTTAAATCCTAAGAGAGTTAAACCTATTTGGCTTAAAGAAATGGATCACCCTTACTTCTATCATTTAGATTATCAGAGTCAATACTTCCCATCTTTTAACCAAGATCCCATGCCCCGAGCATATCCATCCTTTGATGGGTACATTGACAATTCATGGGATCATTCATATTCCTATCCTGGGAATACTGGCCTGATAACTCCCACTTTTGAGCAGAGCCTAGGAGTGGGATTTTCCAACCCTAGAATCCCTACTACTATGCAAACACCCAACCCTCCCACCATTCATGATTTTCCGTATCGAGGTTGGACCGATACCCCTAGGCAACTAGAGCCTGAGATTGACTATCCTTCCCATTCTGATAGTAGTAGCCTCTCCTCTTTTATGATAGAAATGCAAAAACAACAAAAGAAAATGATGGAATCTATGGGCGATATGTTGAGGAATAGTCAACAATTGATCAAAGAAATTAGACAGCTTAGCTACGCTCTTCCTCGTAATTCTGATCCCTACCCATCCAACCATGATCATGAAAATAATTCTGAGGAAACCAATGACAATAGGGATCCTATTTTAAGTAGCTATCACTTAGACTCTCCCAATGAGACACGGCCACTAGAGGAGATCGATCTTAGTAATTATCCACCCGAGTTATATTAGAGTCAAAAGAAAGGGAAGATGATACCTCTTGAGGACTTTGACCCTAATGACAGTATTTTCCTTACCCCTGATAACTCGGGTCAAGGTTGTACTGTTCATATCACTTCCCCTATTAATTATCTGGTGGAATCCCATTCTACCCTTGGTGAGCCTAATCCTGACCCTCCACTTAGGGAATCAACACCTACCATTCAGCATCCTAAGGATTTAAATGCACCCAATGAAGGTGACCCTAAGGGAATGGAGGATGAATTGGATCAATTTTGATCTCAGGAATATAAAGAGTCTATTTCAGAGGATGAGGATGACCCAATGGAGGAACCCAGACTGAAATCTGGAGTGAATCACAAAGGGATTATGTGTTATTTGAGGACTTGCCCCCAGAGGATACAAATAATCTGGTGAAATCTGGATTCCTCCCTTTTGATTTTGAGAGTCATCCTCCGCAAAACCACGAGTTGATATTGGAGGACAAACACAATAGTGAGAAGCCTAGGGGAGACTCTCAGGGACAATATACATCAATTGAGGATTTATACCCCGAGAAGAATAACGAATTAAGTGATATAGGCTTTCTCCATAACATTAAAGATGATAATCCTCCTAAGGATATTAAGGATAATGAAGTAGCACACAAAGTCCCCAGAAAGGATGTAATTGACAAGAAAGAACTTGGGGATGGATTTGCTGATAATTCTGATCTCGCTACTTCCCAAGAAACCCAACTGTCGTCAAAGCATGATGATCATGAGTCTACTAATGAGATATTGAATTCTATTCATGACTCATCTATTGTAGAGGAGCAGTTGGAGGTTCATAAAATAATGAAGCTAGGTAAGGATGTGAAATACGAATTCTTATTGGGAATGGAACCTAAACAGCCTAAGCCCTCTTTGGACTTAATAATTACCACCCAATCACTCAAGCAACCAGTAGATTCCTTACCTAATCCTCGGCTCAGGTCTCTGCTTAGTTACATTCTTTCTGGAGAACATATCAGGCCAGTACATACTCAGGTAGAATGGCGAGTGTGGATTGATGCTTGTACTTTTAGTCTCTCCATTCAAGGGTTTGAAATAATAATGTTTATATCTTTTAAAACCCTTCCAGCTTTGGAGGACCCTGGTTATCCTCCACTTATTCCGTTTCGGGAGGTCCCTTTTCATATTCCTTTTGTTATCCCTAGACCTCCCCAGGTAGCCTACGAGGTTTTCTATTTTCATATCTTCTGGCGAGCATTTGGGATAATGTTGCATCATCAGCTCGCCAACATCTGTGGCTACCTATTTTCTAGGCCCGCGCTGTTCTACATATTTTTAGGGCCTAGCTTTTTCTGTCTGGAACCAGACTTACAGGTTCCCTATAAGTCTAGCTGCTGATAGAAAATGCAGCACTTGTTGGGAGGCAACCCAGCGTTCTGAATAACACCATAATCAGGTGATTTCCTTCCTTTCTTCGGACATTGTAGGATTTAGGCATGGGGGGTGCATTTTGCATTTTAGGAAGTATTCATGCATTTAGGTTAGCATATATATATATATAAAAATTCTTTTCTTGAGCTGAATTGGTTAGTCCCTAGCAAAACATCTTTGTCATGGAGGTGTCATTAAAGATTTTTCTTCTTAAATTATTTCTTAAGTTTAGAATCCAGTACATTTACTTCACTTGCACGTAGACTGGGTAATGGATCTTTGAAGAGAACCAATAAGCATTTTTAGCCTACTGAACCCTTGGACAGTTAAAAGGGAGTCAAATATACTATCTTCTATTAGATCCACCTCATATTTGTTAGAAGAAAGTAGAGAGATTATTGGTGCGCTAAGTCTAGTGCAAGGACTCTTAAGTTTTGGACAATTAGATGATGATACCTCAGAGTTAGGCATAGTTTTCGCTCTCTGTTCCTGTGTGCGTACATTGTGTGAATTCCTAAGAGTCACCAAACAAGGCAGATACACAGAGATTGAGTCTTAATAAAGCTATGACTATGGTGGATGGTTACGACTGTCCTTCATAGAGTCTTCAGTTGAAGGAGGGTAATAGTGTCAAAAGTCAGAACTACACTTGCCCTATCCATTCCTTCCCGGTGCTGAGAGTAGGCACTTCCACCAAATAGGCCACACAATATCCTCTTGACCATCATCATCCCTAATAATGCTTCATAAATAAAAGTCTGCGTTGTGTTGATTTATAAAGAAAGAAAAAGAAGAAAAAAGAAACAATTATATTTAGAAAAAAAAGAAGATAAGAGAGAGAGAAAATAAAAAGAAAAGAGTCCAAGTTTATAATTTTATCTTCGTGACGTTGTTTTTGAGGCAAAAGAAACACCCATCGCGATTCACCAAATATGACCCATACCTACCTTTCAGTATTTTTGATCGCCCGAATATTGGTTGAGGACTCTAACTTAGTTGTAGAGTTATTAGGACTTTAGTTGAAGTGTGAATGCCATGTGAGGCCACCAAATAGTGAGTACATTTACTAAATCTGGTGAGATTTGTGATCTCGGAAAGAAAAGAAGGAAAGAGTGAGCACAAAGGAATATCAAGAGAGCACAGTTATTTAGCCTCTCTCCGAGTTGACTTGTTTAATAGTCTAGAGATCTATAGTCTGTAGTACCAAATTACATGTAGCACCAGATGAGTGTGTGCTACCAAATACAAATCCATTCAACTCGATATCTCCTACCCAAGCCAAAAAGCCAGGGTCAAATTACATACTATCTTCTGCTTTATCCCCGAGGAAAGTAGTTGCCTATCCCAATAGAATTTTATCAAGGGTTAAGTGCGAACTTCAAATGTAAGTTCGCTTTCACTTGAATCTGTTACTTAGGCTACCATCACTTCACATGAGTCTGGATCTCTAAATTTTTGAAATAAGGAAAGAAGAAATCTTCTGATTACTTCTATTATTCTTCACTTTTGCTAGGGACTAGCAAATCTTAGGCATGAGGGTATTTGATGAGTCCATTTTAATGGACTATTGTTACGCCTAAGTTAACTTTATTCTTATATTTTATGTTTGTTAATAACTACATTAGGTCATAGAATTATTGCATACATCATTACTTAAGTTTACATATATTCTATTGCATTTATAACTTATTGTATATAAATAATTAGTTTATAAAATAAAACCTCCTCTAGCGCATGTGCACGGCCAGCCGTCGCCCCCCCTTCCTCACGCACCGCCTTCCCCTGTGCAACAATCCCCATCCCTTATCCTAACGCACCACCCATTCCACGTCAAGCTTTTCTCCAACCGCAGAACAACCCTTAGGAGATATCTTCTCTCTCTCTCAGCGGGGGGATGACCTCTGATTCTCATTCTCCACTGTGAAGGAGGCAAGCACCATGGATCCTACATGCACTGTGGACTCGGCATACACCATGGTTTAGGCGTACTGCACCTCTACTCCTCCTTCTCGCCGATCTCATGGTGACAGCATGCGGCCTCCTTCCACATCACCAAACCATCGCTCCCTCTTCTTCTTCTTCGAACTCCTCCCTCTGCTTCACCATTACAAGAACCAACACCCAACCTTAACCCACCGTGTCCCCGCCCCTCACCTTAACCCAACATCCATGCATTGCATGCATCTACCCTCATCGGCTTCTTCTCCATCATCGACTCGTGGCCACATGCAGCCTCTGTGCAACCGATAGTGTGTGCACCGTCGCGTGTGGCGCGCGCCATCCACCATCATCGCGTGCAGCCACCCCTCCTCAATGCATCACCTTCCACACGCACCAGCAACAAGTGAAGCCCACGGTTCAGCCACGTGCGTGCATAGCCGAAGTGCACGCACCCGTCCACCTCTGTGCAATAGCCACCCGTGCTCCTTGCATGCGCATGCATGCGCACACCGCCAGCAGCCATCTTCATCTTCTCCTTCTTCACTGACCGGAAGAACCCAAAGCTCCAAGAGGACCCTCCCCATGCAGCCAACGTTTGAGGCCATGAAGCTTTGGACCAGCACCTCCAATGGACTCACCACACCTCCATGAGTTCGGCCACACTTTCTGAATGTCAGCAGCCGCCCGCACACGTCAACACACCATCACCACCGCTGCTGGTTGTCCTCATCTCCGGCGAGACCATCGGCCACTGTTCGATGCACCATCACCGCCCACGGGTAGCCCTCGTCACATGCAACCTCCACCGAGCTCTGCACAGTCCGCTATCCCCTCCTCTTCACGCGAGCATGAGGGGAAGTAATCCCCTGTTTTGCTACAGTGAAGGCCACATTAAAATTTACAACATATGCCATGTCGAATGCACTATTCATTTATTTTCCTAATTTAATATATTGCATCAAATTGCATGAATATCCCTCTACTTTTGATTAATTACTTATGGCTGAATTCTACTCATGAATGATATTGAATATGGGATATTAGATATAGTGAACAAGCACTATCTTGTAGGAAATTAATATTTACGGAGTTACCTGTATCAATGTCACTATTTTACCTGGTATTTCATTGGTGGTGATTTTGCATGTGCACCCTTACATTATTGATTAATTCTTTAAATCAAGAAATTATGTTAAAAACACGTGCACCAGTTAGTATGCATACACATTGAGATTCCCGAATAAACAAGACATGATTCACTAGTTTAAATAAGCTAATTCCTCCCTGTGGAGATGACCTAATTATTTTTATGGTTAGATTCTGAGAATTAAAATGTTTTGAAAAGCGATTTTCTACCACGCAACGAACTTCAACAACATGTCATCTTATGTTAAAATTTTTATCGAAAACGAAGATCACTCTTTCATCTCCCAACTAGGAGGAGTCGAAATCATGGTTGGGTTGGGAGATGGAGGACCCTAAGGGTCAAAAGAATATTATGGGTTCATGGGTATTTGAGAAAAGATGAGGATAGGGATAAGAGATAGTCTTCCTTAGGAAGACACAACCAGCTACAAGGGGCTGGTGGAATTAAGGCAAAGGCCTTGGAAGAAAGATGAGAGAGCCCCAAATCAAGCAAATAAGCTAGCCTTAAATTGTATACCCTAATTGGATCTAAACCTGGTATCCTGAGATGGAATTGGGTTAAACCAATCCTTGAATTACTTAGCTGGCCAGAATGGTGGTACCCCCTACGACACCCCACACGGCAGGACACCACTAGAGGTTAACACAGTTACCGCACAGACCTTTCTTGTCACCAGTTGGTCCAAATAGACAAGGCCTTGATTTTTACCCAATTAAATTTCAGTTACCAAGTAATTTAGTCCTACCTAGGGCACGTCTACTTAGTTTTAGGCTTGGGCTTAGAGTGCTCTTGGAATGTGAATGGGTGTTTTGGGGTTGTTGCCCTTAAAATTAGGTTTGTGAGTGTGAAGTGCACAGACAAAGAATTTTCAATACAAGCTTTAATTGGTGTAGTGGATTTTATGGTTCAAGTGCTTGTATTGATTCTTTTATCTTTTAGGGCTTCCTTGTTTAGGTCAATTCAAACAAGGTTGTAGTGGAGAACACAAGTTTTGCAAGTCCCAATTTGTTATATGAATTTCCTTTAAGTATGGAATGCAAATGTGTTATACCTTAGTGTGGAAACCCTAATATCAGATAGGTCTATATGATGCTTTTAAGTACAACAAGGTAGAAGTGGTGCGACCCAATCAAGGAAAACAATGGTCCTAATGCACCACTACTAAGTGAAATAGACCTAATTGGTTCCCTAAGTTGAAATGTAGATCAATTTCAATTCAAGTGGGTAAGGGGGTGGACAACCAATCAAAGCAAATCCCCTCACATGCAATCACACACAAATCAGGCTCAAACGAGTTTCTTTTGGGTCTCTAAATTTAAACCCTAATGTAAAACACTTAGGATTTATGCTTCTTCTAACAATCAACAGTCAAACCTTAGTCTGACTTGAAATCACTCCCCAAATCAGTAATTAAATCAAAATAATATGAAATTTGGTAGAGATCTTCCTTTTTTAACAATTTTTTCAGGAAATATTTTTTCATGATTTTTACTATTTCATGCAACTTTTCACGAATTATTATGTTCCAAGTGGTCAAACAGACCAGACGGACCCCCTACGAGAAATGTAGTTTGAAACAATAGCAATGAAAATCCAAAAATTCTTTAAAATTTATAGAAACAACTAGCTTTCAGTGGATTTCCAACCCCACAAATTTCAAAGAGATATAATTTATGTAGAGGTCAGAACTAACGTTTAAAGTTATATAAAATCAGAGTGTAGACTACTCAGACCCCCTTCCACTGTCTGAATTCTTAAAATTCATCCAATACAAATTTTTCTGAATAAATGGTAGCACTGGAAAGTTGGTTTGAAAACCTAATATCATACCAGATCCCAAGATTTTTGGATGCCTAATATGACGGCAATAAATTTTTTAAAATCGTCAACAATTTTTGGCTGGATTTCCAAATCTGACGTTGGTGTGTTTAAATAGTTTCCAAGTTAAAACACACACCAAAGAAAGAATTTTTTTTTAAATTCAAATCTGAAAATTTGAATTTGAATTTTTTTATATATATAAAATTTTTTGTTTTTTTTTTCTAACCTAAGAAAGCAACAAAATTGAGGATGAAGGAAATGCCTGTGGTCTTCACCACAGGTCGATGCGTGCATGGATCCTCATCTTGACACCCTACAATCAAAACAAATAGAAGTTAAGAAAATCCAAATCTAAACTTGCACATTGCCTCCCCGGCAATGGCGCCATTTCACAAGCATGGAAATCGCGAGTTTTCGGAAAACAAAGTCGTAGTATAGTCGTGAAATCCCCTTGACAAAAACATTTATAATATCAAAACTCGATGGATTTTATTCTTTTGAAAACTTGAGTCCCGGTCGTTCATCTCTGGGAGGCGTGAAAATAAGTCGAGATTTGAATCGACCTTTCTAACCTAATATTTTTGGTCATTTTGTCTTTTGCGCTTTTTTTGTGCTTTTGATCTTTATTTTGAAAAGAGAAATGAAACCTAGATCTAAATAAACTAGAAAAACCTAAGTGACTATGTGCATCTAAATGAGGCCATGGTGGCTGTGCATGGTGTGAACAAACCTAAGTATCATATAGGCAAGCAAACATGAGGACAATCAATTAGAGAAATATCATGATATTATTTATGCATAAAAGATTATCACATATCATCTACACTAGAAAGCAAATAAATAGAAGAAATCCCTCACACCAGAAAGTTGCCACTAGGGCCATCGGCCTTGTGTGAGAATGTAGGGTAGACTTTGGGTATACAAACCTGTCTACATGCCTACAACAAGAGATGGCTAGCCACAAGAGGGTATGGGTGAGCCTTCATGGCCGTCCAAGAAGAGGAAGAAAGAGAGGGGGCGAGTGCACCCAAGTGGAGAGAGGAGGGTGTTGCACCCTTTCTCCACCAATGGCCGTCCTTGAGAAGACCTTGAAGATGGTCTCCTCTATGGCCGTCTAAGAGGAAAAGAAAATGGGGGTGTGGATCCTCTATGGTGGAAGAAGAGGGCATGCCTGCAAGAAGAAAGGAGGTGTTGCATCCTTATGCTTGTTCTTCTTCTTGCCACCCTTGAAGAAGCTTGGAGGGGAGCTTCTCCCTAGCCGTCCATGGAGGGAACCTTGGAGGAGGAGGACGGCCTTGAGTGGGAGAGGAGGAGGTGTGGTCGCAAGTTCAAAGGAAGAGAGTGGTGGAGATGGTGCAATTTCGTGGCTCTCTCTTTGCCCTTATGGAAGGCTCCATTTGGTTGCCACTTTTGATGGCTCCAAAATTAGCTATTGACACATATTTAGGATCTAGGTTTGACACAAGTTTTAGGGTTTCCAAGAGAGTGTGCTTGGGTTTGGTAGGGGTAAAATAGGAAGGTGTGTGTTTTTGTAGGGCTAGGTTGTGGGTTTTGGTAGGATTAGGTGCTAAACAGGTTGGGTCAATCTAGATTAAGTGGGTGTGGAACTAATTAGGCTTAGGAAAGTCTAATTGGATAGGAGTGATCCTAATTAGGTCTAGGTCAAGTCTAATTGGATGTGTGCATACGATTAGGCTAGGGTAACCTTAATAGGTATGAGTCAATTAGATCCTAGGTGGATCTACTTGGGCTCAGGTGCACCCAATCAATTGTAGATGCACCCAATTAGGTATGGGATGGTTCAATTGGGTTAGGGATAGGATAAGTAGGGCTATGGATAGTGGACTAGGCTTAGGAGGTCACTAATTAGGTTTCCTAGGGTGTCTGGTGGGGTTCCTAGGTCAAAATTGGCAAGCTAGGGCTTCCAACACCAAAATCAGGAACTAGATAGTAGTATCAGACGTCCAGGATAGTGGTCAGACATCTTATACTACACAATTGGACATCTGGACAATAAATTGGACGTCCAATTCTGTGTCAGTATGAGTTTTGGCTTCTTGGATTGTTATTCTACAGAAATCAGATGTCCAGCCAAATATCTAGACGTCCTAAAAGGTGCTGGAGAGTGGGTTTTAGGTTTTCTAAGGTAGGTTTTGGTTCATAAGTGTTTGGGAGAGGGATAGGGTGGATAAGAACATGAATAGTGCTATCCATGTTTGGGTTTTGAGGCTAAGGTGTCCTAATGGAGGTGGTTTTGGATTTGGGAAGGCTATCCTAGAGTTTCTAAGGGTAGGGATAAGGCTATCCTCCTCGCTCCTCTTATCTGGATCAGTCTTCTTCTTCCTTGATTGCTTAATTCCACTACCAACATCCTGGATCACTTTATTACTTGCAAATAGTAATAAAAACCATTAAATAGCAGGATATCTCATCTTATTCTAAATAGACTGATGCAATGCATGATATGCAAGATATGAGTGCAATATCCACAAATTTAGCTAGGTTCAAACATTATTTAGGTTGATTAGGACCCATGATTACTGTGCAATCATCCCGTAAAGACCCCTACACGGCATTGCTTCCCCACAAGTTATAGCGTTTCCCCCACCCAACCTCTCTTGTCACTGATGTTCCAGGTGGACCAGAATGGGGACTTGACCTCTTACGTCTACTGGTTTTAATTAAGAGCAAGGGTGCTTTAGAATTTCACTTTGAACTTTAAGATGTGTTGAGTGCAAAAGTGACTTAATTTGAAGATTGGGTGACCCAAACAAGGTGGGTCAACTTCACCTGTATTGTCCTTTTGAGAATTTTAGGTCCCTCTTTTAGTGTTCAAATGAGTTTAAGAGCCTGATTTTAGGGTTTTGCTTGAATAGATCAGTTCAATCAAGGTCTAGGCACACATTGTTTGGAAAGATGATTTCTTGATTAAGCAAGTGTGTCTCTAAAAACCCTAAATTGGAATCCTTAGTTAGCTCTAATTTGGTCCAATTTAATTTGTCCAAATGTGGTACCTAGGGCTCAAACAAAAATGTGATAGCCCTAGATACCTTAAGCTTTAAGTGGGTGCACAAATCAGGATTTGTTGTCTAAATAAAATGTATCAAATCAGGCAACTTGATGAATTATCTTCGGATATAATGCAAGTAGCCCTAATTGATTTTTTTCTTTTAACCTTTTCAAGATGGGTGGCTTAAGAGAGAGAGTAGTTAGAACTTACCTCCCCTGGCGTGTTCATTGTGCGGCTGGTCTTCCTTGAATGTATCCCTCCTGAAACAACCACAACAAAAGAGATATAACAAGTTAGACTCTAAATCAAGAGTTGTAATCAAGAGTTCTAAATTGCCCGTTGCTCCCCGACAACGGCGCCAAAATGTTCGCAAGCAAAATTGAGGTTATAAAAGCTATGTCGTAGTATCGGTCAAAATCACTTTGAAAACAAATAAATTTTATTACTCAAAAAGGTTCCGAGGTCGAACACAGGGAGCAATATGGAATTTAAAGCTCAAGATCACAATTTAAATCAAGAATAAAGATTGCAATAAGAGTAATGTCAGGAATAATATGCAAAAAGAATAGAGTAAAATGGTGATTTAAATTACCAATTACTCCTCACAAATAACACTTAAATCAAGTCTCAAATATATGCAATTAAAGTATCAGATGTCTTAAGTAGCCCTGTGCTACAGTGCTAGGGTCTTTCTTCTACTTTCTCTTCTTCTCTGTTTAGCTACCTCACACAGGGGGAGAGCTTCTTAAATTGGCTAAGTGTTAGCCAACTTCCTAGAGAGCAAAATTCTCTCCCTACCCTGCGCGATCTCACCTTCTCTTTCTCTCTTAGGCTTTGCCCTCCCAGGACCTCTGTCAGGGTAGTCGGGTTATCAGGGACACGAGCACCCGGGACCAGGGTTGCCTGCAGTGGGTAGCAGTCGAGGAGTGCTTGGCTAGGTGGGTTGTCTGGTGGGCCAGATCCTGCAGGGTCAGAGTCGCGGATGAGGCGCGTGAGGGGACCTCACCCCCTGTGCATGCTGAGGAGATAAGCCTAAGAGACTTTTTCAATTTATGTGATAGCGGGCGCCCGTCAGCTTCCGAGGTGGGACTATCCCACCTCCTTTCCTCTGCGTGTAGCTGCAGCTGGTGCTCCTTGTGATTGCAGTCAAAGATGCAGTCAAAGAGCCAAATTGGCTCCTGGGTTGTGATCCTAGAATTGCTCCACAATGCCTGGGACTTCGCCTGGGGTCTACAAATGCTGAAGTGAGCTTCAAGCTTCGCTCGCATGAGAGATTGGGTAGGTTTTAGGGCTTAGGATCAGGTTCAAAAGGAAGGAAATTTCTTGACGAACTTCCCTTTCAAATTTGAAAGGGATTCGTCAAGAAATCAGGGAGTTCTTTCCTTTTTAAGGTTGTCGGAGCAAGTAGGAATTGGTTTAATGGTGATAGAGACCATTTTGTGAGAATGACGATAAAGTTAGGGGCCTGTTTGAAAATATTTTGAAAGTTACGGGCAGAAATGTAATTAGATAGGACCAATTTTCAAACTAGGTCAAGACAAACTCATCTTGGGTCCAAATTTTGGTTCAAACCTAATTTTGACCTAAGGAATCCAATGGTGAAGTTGAATTTTGGTTTTGAACATGTTTGACTGGGTAATTTATGCAAAAACCTAAATTAGGGAAATGTCTGTCTATGACTCTGTTCTGGGCCAAAATGGGTTCTGATGATCAAATTGAAGGTTCCAAACCCTAAAGAATATTTTTATTTGAATTTTAGAGGGTTTAGGTGAATTTTATCCTGATCAAAACCTCAGTTAATTAAGCAGGTCTGTTTTTAGGGTTTCAAAAATCATTTAATTCTCAAAACAAGTGCAAACCGTTTTCTGTCTATCTTAACCCACTTGTTATCTTTTTAAGACCAATTGACCTTCATTCAACCCCTGAGAAAACCCGTGGTTGTACTGCATTCATGATAAGCTGGTAAAATTATAGTTTTAACCTTAGTTTCTTATTTTTCCTACAAAATGATTATGTAGTGACTTTTGACTCACTTGTGGTTATGTAGGAGCATTTATTGACTTAATTGGGTCAAAATGAGCTAGTTATGGCTCATGATAGTGTTCCCATCATTACGCTTTGATGGTAACACCATCATTTATCATAACTAGCTTGAATTAGTTGAAATCAAGAGATAAATACTCCTAAATAATTGCCTGAGGGCCATAATTCCACTCAGATCTGTTTTAAGGAGAGAACAACAAATTATTGTTAAATCTATAGTTTTAACATCACATTATGAATGCAGAGTAACCACCGGGTCACCTAGGGGTTAATTAGGGGTAAATTGAGCATTAAAGACCAAAAAGTGGGTCAACACAAATAAAAATGTGGTTTCACGCATTTCGAGAATCGAAATAGTACACAAGACCCTAATTCTCAACGCCACTTGAATTGAAGAGGTTTTGGTTAGTATAAAATTCATCTAAACATCCTAAAATTCTTATAAAAATATTATAAGAGGTTTAAGACCTTTGATTTGACCATCTGAACTTATTTTGACTTAGAATAGAATTTCAGACGGGATTTTTCCCTAATTTGGGCTTATGGGCAAATTTCCCAGTCAAACATGGTAAAAACTCAAATCCAAGTTTTCCATTAGATTCCTTGGGTCTAAATTAAGTTAACACAAAAATTTGGGCCAAATCGGAGTCCATCTTGACTTAGTTTGCAATCTAGTCCCTTAAATCTCTATTTCCTACACTTAAGCCACTAACTTTCATGTTCTTTGCATTTCACCCCCTAACTTTGCTGTCGACTTCGCAAAAACACCCCTACCGCTATGAGTGTGAGCAGCATCTTCCCTAACCGAAACCCACGATCTTTGATCGTGGATTTCACGTTCATCTCTCGATCAAATCCGTCCAAACATGGAGGGATTAATCTTGAAGTGATTCCACATCTATTTGCCATCTCACAAGGTCCAACATGCTCTCCATGTCATCGGCGAGAAGCTAAAAAATCAACAGGTTTTGCTTGCGAAAACCGCAAGGAAATCCCATGATTTCCTCGTAATTGAGGGCCAAAACATCTTCTATTTAAGCTCCTCCAACTTCCCATGTGTTTTTCAGTTGAGTTTAGGCCAAGATTCACATCTTCCCTCCTTTGTCGACCAACTGGGTCTCAACTCCGATGACCCAACTCGATCTCCCTCTTCCGAGCACTCAACGGACAAATTAAGTGCCTCATCTTCTTCCCCAAGTTCCTCCGACGCTACCCAATCATAGCTAGGTCACTTCTACCCCCTTCTTCATCGTCGTTTCTCCCACTGGAATATTCATCTTTTCCACGTCCGGCAAGACATGCCGAACGTGGAACCCTCCCCTTTTGTCCAATTAGCTAGGTGAACTTCTTCCCCTTACTTCCTAAAGTAGTTTCATGCCCTTAGATTCTCGTTTAGACCTCTACTATCACCGTTCTTCCTCCTCCTCCAACTCCGGCAATGCTTCAATGAGCTCACTCCACCTCCACATCCCACGAAACTCCACGCCACAACTCCCAAAACACTCCTTTCACTTTGGGGAGCAAAAGCCCTCAACAAATTATGGCTTTTGACTCCCTGAAGATGTGGCCAAACAAACCCACCATTACCACTACCGACCACCTTCGTCCCACCTCCACAACACTCCAAACACCACCACACTCTCCTCTTCATGAGGAAGGTTATCAGCATTTTAATTGGGGCTTTAAGCCCATATTTTGCATTTTAGGTACTCGCCATGAAGCTCGATTTCTCTACCATCAACCACCTCCATCTAGCCACCAAGCTCCATGTGAAGGTTCTCAATAGACACGGCTTGGCACAAGGATCACATTCGTGCCTTTGGATCAAAGATCCAACGATGCATCTTGGACCAATCAGGAGGCCACTTTCTTTGTTCGTGAGCTGTTATAGCTGCTGCTAAGCACAAAGAAGAAGGCATTTCATTTATGCCACATCGTGAAGAGAGAAAAAGATTGGCTACAAAACGGATTTCCCTTCCCCACTATTTGCCCAAGAGCCAGGGGGTTGGGTCCCCAGAGCATTACACGTAAGCGCACCTTCGTGCGGGCATGTGCACGTGCATGGGAGGGGTTTTTCCTTGGGAATTTAGGGGATTTTTGGATTGATTCTGTGAAGGCTTTGTGCTAAGGTTTGGTGATACTTAAGGCATCTAGTCTCTATGGCAACATTTGATCTTGAATTACTGTCGAGGTCCTGTTGATATATTTGAGGCTTGAATCAGATGCTTATCTGACGTGGAATTTGAGAATAAGTGGTTGAGACTACTGTAGCAAAATTTGAGTGGCAGATTTCATTGGGATATGTGCTTAAATGAGGGATTTAAATGGTGATTTAAATCACCATTTTTAGAGTTCTCTTATTCTTTTTGTCCCATTAATTTTTGAGATACTATTCCTACCATTGAATATAGTTTTGAGTAAATTTCCATTATTCATTGACTATATTATTGTGCTCATTGTTATTAATTGCGATTAGTGTGTGCATTCCAATTTGCCCCCTATGAACGACCTCAAACTCACTTTGGTTTCCCGAGGTTATAAATTTAGGTGTTGTTGTGATTTTCATCCTGTACTATGATGCTCTACATTCTTAAAATGAGGATTTTCGTCAACAATATTTTGATACCGTTGCTGGGGAACAACACGCAATTCACCAATAATCATATTTTTGTTGATTGATTTGATTTCTGACTTGCCCTATCTACTTTGCTTTGATTTTGCGAGGTACATTATGAGAAGATCTTCCGCGCAATCAACCACTTCAAGGGTAGGTAAAATTTCTCTTCTTCCCTAATCATCTCTTAATCCTGGGAAAGAGAAAAAGAAAACAAAATCAATTAGGATTCACCTGCCTTATTTTCCTAGTAATATTAGTTAAAGGCAAAAAGTTTCCTAATTTGCAAAATTGATTTAAATCTAATTGAAGTGACACGATTTGATTAGAAAATCCCCATCCCGATTTCCTGTATCTATTAGGGATTTGCGCTAAAATTCTAGACATCTTGGCTTATTCACATTCTTGTTTGAGTCCAAGGTGCCATTTTTGAGATCAAATTAGACTTGAAAAAAGAGCCAATTAGGGTTTCCACATTAGGGTTTTGAAGTGTTAGTACACATTTGCCTGAAATAAAGAAAATTGACCTCCCGCATTTGTGTGCCACCCAAGCCATTGTCTAAAAAGATCTATTCAAGTGAACCCTAAAATCAAGGCTCTAAATTCAGTTGAACTCTAAAAGTTGGGACCTCATAACATGAGAGTCAATTTAGGGTGATTTGGGTCTTGACCCAAAATTTCATCCTCAACCTTAGGATAGGTCAGGTGAAGTTGATTCATCCTGTGGATCAGCCAACCTCCAAATTAGGTCACAATTTGAATCAACTTCTAAATCAAGTGAAATTCAAGGCACAAATTAGGGCTAAAATTGGTAGACTTAGGTCTCAATTCATACATTTTGGTCTACTTGGAATCTCAATGACAAGGAAGGTTGGGTGGGGGAAACCTTGTCACCTTGGGGACGCTCTACCATGTAGAGGTCTTTGCGAGACTCTCTCTTCCTGGCTGCCCAAGTAATTCTCGGGTGTGTGGATTTCTCATTCAGAGGTATCATTCGCCTCGAAACAACCTTATTCATCCAAAAATGAAATTTTTTGTGCCTTGATTGGGTCCAATACACATCCAGTCCCTCATCTATTATATAGTGCACATACACAGGAAAGGTCCCTAGGTCTACCCTAGAGGCCTCCATAGAGTTGATCTTATTTGGGGAAATTCTAATCTGATCAAATCAATTCAATCTGGACCTAAATTTGATTCTACATCCTGATCTACCACTCAATTTGGAAATGCAACCTGAGTTTTAGGAAGAATGTTCAGAAAACCTGAATCCCGTATGAGCATCAAGGAAAAAATGATCGAGGCTGCTTTTAGACATCATGACGAGTATTACAAAACCTCAGATCTATCTAGGAACATTCAGGTTAATGTACCAGGAACAACAACCCTCATTATGAATCATGCTAGAATGATATGTACACAAATGATACATGGTTCAACCCGGGATGATCTTTTATTAGAATATAGTGAATTGTGGAGACTACATAATACCGAATATATACAATGTCTAACAAATCCACCACTTTGGGAAATACACCAGGGTCTCATTGAGAAACATGGGTATATGCTAAATACATTACAATAAGCCATTGATCAGAAATGGCCATATCAAAATTTAAAAATTGATGAGACATCTTAGAGCAATGTTAAGGATCGATATGATTTCCTAAAGCCTGGGTTCGAAAGTAGAGGTTGTTGTGGACCCCCAACTCAAATGGAATTAGAATTTAACTTTGTGTAGAATAACATACCTAATCAAAATGTGGGTTGGGTGGATCCAAGTGCAGGTGTTCCTAATTATGAACCAGCCATAGAGAGCCATGAAGCTGGTCCATCATGTCTTGATTTCCCAAATACCTATGATGAGCTTGAGTCAGAACCTCTCGAGGATGTAATTCCCACACCTTATCCTGTTAAGGTAATCCTTGAGAGTGATTCTGACATCCCAATAGAACCATGCCCAGATTCTAGTAACCCAATTCCTACCTTTATCCTAGAATCTAGATCTGAGCCCATTTGGGATGATCATGAGGCCCAATGTGATGAGAACCAGATTTTTGATCTGAATTATGATTCCAGGCCAATATTTGATGATTATACCTCTCCAGACTCCTCAGAAGAATAAATTGATTTTTTGGAAGTCACATCGATTTATGATATAGAAACAGAGGAGTTGGAAGATTTAGGATTTGATTGGATCTACCCTAGGTGCCTAGAATCTGAGCCTATGCCTAATAAGAACACCTCTTTGAGCTTGGAATTTGAGACTAGCATAGACCAAGGTCAGGTTGTTAACCCCAAGCATCATGATTTATCCTGTGGTGGAAATCTCGATCGTGAATCAGGTTCAGAAGCTGATTGTCACTAAATCTCCGATGATTTCGAATCATACTCTGATTTCAAAGAACCATTATTTCCAGATGATTATGAGCCAGTTTACGACCTCAGTATCCATAATCCATTCTTTGATTCTGATTCTGATGCCAATGATTTGGAACTCAAAGTAGCCACACCTCATACATACCCTTTCAAAATCTGATCCCAACCCCGACCCACCATCGGAATCAACTTCTATTCTAACTCACCTCTTTTTGATGCAGTCGCATATGATTCACCTCCATCTTTTGAATGGGAATCGAACACTGATCAAACCAAGAATCACGTCTTACCCTTCTCTAATCCCACAAGTAGGGTTCCTACATTTTCCATATATCCGTTATCCTTTGAGGACACCTACTCTGATTAGGCTGAGCCGATTCAGCCAAACCCTAGATTTGCATTTCCATACATTTTTTTATCCACAAAGCATCTGGTGGGATCCACACTTATTGATTCATATCCATCAACCCACCAGACTGATTAGGTTTAGTTTGCATTATCAGCCTATTGACCTGAACAAGCACTTGGTTGGACCAACCAGACTACTCATCAAGGTGCTTGTTCTACAAAATTCCTCCAATCTGACCACCCCTTCTCCTTAACCACCTTCTACTCAGCTGAAGGCATTGAATGTAGTGCTTAACGGGGGGCAACCCATCATTTCAAAAACCTGAGACCCTTCTGACCATCTTTTTGAGCTGCACTCCTACTACACTTTAGAGTTCAACTTTAAAACAACCGACTCCACCTTTGATACTGTATCAAATCTTGAAATCGTCCGCAATAATCATCCCGACCTGTTCACCCACCCTTTGACCCTGTTCTAAACCTTGAACCAAGCGAAATTTGCACCTACCTAGTTTACAATGAGGACATTACAAAACTTATGCATGGGGGGTGTTAAAGTGCAAACAAATGTAAATTCAATTCTCGAAGGGGTTCTTACAAAAAAATACATATTGGGAAAAAAAATGGAGAAAGGGGAGGAAAATGTTGAGAATTGATTGAAAATCTTTCTTGAGTAGGAAAAGAAGAGGAAAAATAAAATGCAAAAAGGAGCAAAAATAGAAGGAAAAAAACTGATAGTCCTAGTAATAGATTATGGGAACTAGTTAAGTTGTAGACCAAATCAAAACAAAGATTAATTCCTAAGTGCTAGAGATAAGGAGATTAGTAAAGAGTGTTGATCTTAGGCCTTTTGGACTTGTTAAGATCCGGATTAGTCCTCAAGAGGTTGAGGAAAGTGCGAGGCTGATGTATTAAGTCAGAGGCTTAGGAAGTATTCGGCCCCGTTGTCTGCCCTTTGGTTTATAGGACTTGGTAACCTAAGCACCCAAAATCCACACACTAGTCTGTTCCAGTGCGCTTAACGAAGAAATAACTCTAAAAGAGTTCTATTCTGAAAAGGTTTTTCCGAAGATCTAGCTTAGTAGCAGCTCGAAGACACAAATTGATTGGACGGGTTCCCGGCATAGAGAGGTGGAATGAAGAATACTCCCTTTGAAGATGCGTAATAACATGTCATCTCCTTGGTGCTTGTCTCCTAGGACATATAAATATCCTACTAGGGGCATGTAAGCACTTTGTGCTGATTCAGGTACCATGGGCAGCACTATCCCAAAGTGTCAAAAGTTAGGGTTTTAGGGGTTACCATGGGCGGTGCTATCTCGAAGCATCGAAAGCCAGGGACCCTTCTGTTAGTGCAAGGGCATGACGATCGTTGATTTTGATGATAACAAAACACTTGTTATTTAATATTTGCATTTGAGTTATAGTTTCAGGATAAATTCAAATGCAATCAAGTGTGCAGGAGTTCAAGCTCGCATCCATGGTGGATTGGAGGAGCTTGATAGAGAAGAGAAGATGGAGCTTCACATGGGGAAGAGAAGAGAAGATGGATCTTGACAAGAAGAATATATGTCTTTTTATCGTGTACTTTGTATTTGTTTATGTTCTTTGCTTTTTTATTTCCTAGATGATTGTTAAAGAGCCCCAAAGTAACATACTGTAGTCCTAGGAACACTTACACTATCCCTAGGATACTTAGACAATCTTAGAAATCACTTAGAAAACCAAAACAGTAATCAGACAGCCTGATCAAACATCCAATCTAGAACTCAGACGCTTGATCTTGATCTTTAAGACGTTTAACCTTTTGCCTAGACATCCAAACACTTAGGTTGGACTTAGTACGTTCTATCCATTAGTTTCAAACGACCAACCCATAGTCAAGACGTCTTACATGACGTCTGAAGAACTTGCCAGATGTCCAATTAGAGGACCATTGGCTTCACGCGCATAATCTTAGAACATTAACTCCTAATTAGACCTACATTCACTTGTAGATGTCCATAGAACATCCTAGACATCTGATAAAGAAACATTAGGCTAAGATCTAACCCAAATCACTTTTTGTCAGACAATTTAGCCGTTATGGCTCTCAAGAAATCCATTCCCACAAAGGATTGCTTTTCCAGACGTTCGACCTCTTCATCTGTGCAACTTAACTCTAGAACCCTGTTTCGATCTTGTTAAAATAGGAACTAATCCATCTTTTGATTAGACCTCTGATTAACATCCCAAATGTCTTAAAGATGAATCTTAGATGACCGTCTTGATCCAACCCCTTGTAGAAAATTAACCCTTCTAACATTAAACGACCGACCATCAAATCAGGCAATGACCCAAATGTCTGACCATAAAACCAGTCGTCTGATAACCTTGTCTAAATCATAAATGATCCTAATTTTGATGGGATTTTGGACCACACTCTTGACCCTTATTCCTAACGGCTACAAAAAGCTTCCAAGGCCTTCCAAAGCCTTCTTAGGACCTCCATAAATAGAGGAGCACCCTTCCTAAGCAAGACACACCTTGACATACTACTTCCACATATATTGTGTCGAAATGAAGAAGAAAATCAACAAGTATTGTTGCTCTCCAAGATCATCCTACACACTTGAGAGCATCATCATCGCTGCACACCCACTCTCCCATCTTCACATACGAGAGCGTCATTGTGCCCTTGCGTGGTTCATGCATTCCACGTTGCTAGCCAACGCACTTCCATCAAAGGGAAGTTTCTATTGCCTATAGTAGCTAGGTTTATTATATACTTTATGGCTTTATAGGATACTTTGTATATTATCTTTGTTTGGGTATTCGCTTTGCAAATTCCCATCTCCCTCACGAGATAAAATAATCCTAGTGAAGAGGAGGGGATTTGAGGATGTTATCCTCGTGTAAGTAGCGTGGTTGTAAGAGGTTAATTCACTCTCATTTAAGTGACTTGGTTAGTGGATTTGATCGACTAGGTTGATCAGAAAATCCTAAACCGAGAGGTTTAAGTGGTGGTTTTTACTTGGATTTGGGTTTCCACCTAAAAATACTTGTTTACTTTGTGAGATTGGCTTTTGTGTGATTTACATTTTATTATTTATCATGCTCGATCTCACCCCCTCCGTCTAGGGAATTACACCTTCAAGGATTGATGGTGGGGACCAGGAATCCGATACAGACCGTGTTTAGGGCCAATCCGAGGTTGGATTTAGGGAAATACAAAAACAAAAGAGAGAAAACTCTCAAAATGAAAAATCCTTCTTCATCTCTATCTTATCAAAATGCATTGGCAAACTAAACTTAGACATAATACGTCCACACACGGGTGCTTTAACCATTGGGGTCAACAAACCTCTAGGCAATTTTTGTAGGCCTTAAAAACCTTCGCAGCAGACCCAGGCTGAAGCTAGTCAGGTTTGGATCATGGCTGGTACTTGAGTACCTCTAGGCCTATTATTGGCATTCTAATCTAATTTCTAGAGAAGCACAAATCAAGCATCTGAACATCAAAAGCATGGTCTAGAAATCTATTTCTTTCCATAAGATTTTTGCTAGGGACTAGCAAAGTTGGGTATGGGGGTATGACGGTGACGAGCGTGGAAATCGCGTATTTTGAAATCGTTAGGAATCGTAGTATAGTCGCAAAAACCACTTGTCAATGGCATTTGTGATAACGAAACTCATGTAGATTTTATTCTTTTTAAAACTTGAGTCCCGATCATTCGTCTCTGGGAGGCGTGAAAACGAATTGAGATTTGAATCGGCTTTTATAACCTAAATCTAACCTAATATTTTTTGTCTTTTTGTCTTTTGCACTTTTTTTTGTGTTTTTGCTCTTTATTTTGAAAAGAAAAATGAAACCTAGATCTAGATAAACTAGAAAAAACCTAAGTGACTATGTGTAACTAAATGAGGCCATGGTGGCCGTGCATGGTGTGATCAAACCTAAGTATCATATAAGCAAGTAAACATGAGGACAATATCAATCATAGAAACATCATGAAATTATTTATGCATGAAAGATTATCAATATCATCTACACTAGAAAGCAAATAAATAGAAGAAATCTCTCACGCCAGAAAGTTGCCACTAGGGCCATTAGCCTTGTGTGAGGGTGTAGGCTAGACCTTGGGTATGCAAACCCGTCTCCACTCCTACCAAAAGAGATGGCCAGCCACAAGAGGCTATGGGCGAGCCTTCATGGTCATCCAAGAAGAGAAGAAGATGGGGGTGAGTGCACCCAAGTGGAGAGAGGAGGGTGTTGCACCCTTTCTCTACCAATGGCCGTCCTTGAAGCTATGGAGAGAAGCTTCTCTAGCTAGCCATCCATGGAGCCTTGGAGGAGGATGAGGAGGACGGCCTTAAGGTTTTGGAGGGTGGAAGAAAGTTTAGAGTGGAAAGTATGGATGGGAGAGTGTATGGAGATGGTAGTGGGTAGCCTAAGTGGTGGTGGATGGAGCCAAGCATGTATGGCCAAAAGTGGGTCAAAGCCATGAATGTGGATGGGTGCAAATGGCCACCCCTTAGGTCTTTTTATAGACCTAAGGGAGTCTCTCTAGAGAAGTGTGGAACTCTCTAGAGAGAGTCCAAGAATGGCTGTCCAAGAGAGAGGTTGGTGGTTTCTTAGATCCACCATTTGTGGATCTAAGAATTGAATGCCTCTTGGTTGCTAAATTCGGCAACCAAGAGTTGGAGCCACTCCAAGAGAGTTCTAGAGAACTCTAGAGAAGTGTGTGTGTGTGAATGGGTATGTGTGTGTGTGTGTGTGTGTGGTCGTGCCCTAGGTGTCTAAGAGGTGTAGGTTAGGTCCTAAGGGGTTTGAGTAGGTGTATACCTTGAATTAGGGTTGCAAACCCTAATTGCTAAGGGGAAATTGCAATTAAACTTAACCTAAGTTTAATTGAATGAGTGTAAACCTAATTGAGAGTGAAATAACTCAATTAGGTTGGGTTTAGGTCAATTGGACTCTCACTAAGTCCAATTGAACTTGTGTGGGTTGAGATTTGAGCTCAATTGGACTCAATGAGTCCAATTGACTTAGGTGATAGTAATTGACTTTGATCTAAGTCAATTGGGTTTGGTGAGGACCTAATTAGGTCCTTAGGTAGGTCTAGAGGTGATGTACTATGGTTAAGACAGCTTAATTTAAGTTCCTATGGGGTTGAGATTAGGTCTAGGGAGCTAAAGATCCAAGATCAAGGCTTGAATCTCAAAACAAGAACTGGAGACCAGTTCCAGACATCCAAAAACATGATCAGACGACTTATACTCAAAAATCAGAAGTCCAGACTTCAGTTCTGGACGTCCAATCTGAATTAGGGGGAAATCTAGGTTTTGTTTTGGGTATTCTATAGAAATTGGACATCTGACAAAGTGTCTAGATGTCCAATAACACTGTAGAAGTGGGTTTGAGGTGTGCAGGAGATGGCTAAGGGTTCTGGATGTCTATAACTTATCTGGACATCCAAATAAGGGTTGGAACTAGGGTTTTAGGCCTTCCTAAGGTGCTGTGACCTAATCTAAGGGTGGCTAAGGCATGGGGAAGTCTCTAGGCTATCCTAGGGGTAGGATGGACCTAAGCTCTTCACATTTTACTGCTTTATTTCTACTTAATAGAATAACAAACCTTGACTCCCTTACATCATTATTCCTACATCTAATCTAAGTCTTTTGCTCCAGCTCTGCTCAACACCCATTATTCCTACTCTAGCTTCAGATCCAGCTTCAAATCCAACTCCTGATCAGCTTCTAATCAGCTTATTGCCTGCAATCGACATAATGCACTTAATTAGCACATTATAACATTATTTTATGTATAGCTAAAGGAAAGCAGTAAAGATGCAGATAATGCTTATGCATGAGTGAATTACCCTAACTTATGCTAAGTCCTAGCCTAATTTCGGTCAATTAAGACCTATGATTGCTGCGCAATCAAATGATAACACCATCATCCATCAAAAATAGTTTGAATTAGTTGAAATCAAGAGATAAATGCTCCTGAATAATTACCTGAGGATCATAAATCCACTTATATCTATTTTGAGGAGAGAACAAATTAGGGTTAAATTTGCAGTTTTAACATCACATCATAAATGCAAAGTAACCACAAGGTTACCCAAGGGTTAATTATAGGTCAATTGAGCATTAAAGACTAAAAAGTGGGTCGACAAAGACAAAAATGGGGTTTCACGCATTTCGAGAATCGAAACAGTACACAAAATCCTAATTCTCAACCGCACTTGAATTGAAGAAGTTCTGCTTAGGATAAAATTGATCTAAACCTCCTAAAATTCATAGAATAATATTATAAGAGGTTTGAAACCTTTGATTTGACCATCTGAACTTATTTTGACCTAAAATAGAGTTTCAGATGGGATTTTGCCTTAACTTGGGCTTATGTGCAAATTACCTAGTCAAACATGGTTAAAACTCAAATTCAAGTTCACCATTAGATTCCTTGGGTCTAAATTAGATTAACACCAAAATTTGGGGCCAATTATAGTCCATCTTGACCTAGTTTGTAAACTAATCCCTTAAATCTCTATTTCCTACACTTAAGCCCCTAACTTTCAAGTTCTTTGCATTTTACCCCCTAACTTTGCTATCATCTTCGCAAAAACACCCTTTTCTCCATGAGTGTGAACAACATCTTCCCTAACCCAAACTCGCGATCTTTGATTGCAAATTTCACGTTCATCTCTCGATCAAATCCCTCCAAACTTGGAGGGATTAATCTTGAAGTGATTCCACATTTATTTGTCATCTCATAGCGTCTAACATGCTCTCCATGTCGTCGGCGAGAAGCTAAAAGATCAGAAGGCTTTGGTTGCAAAAACCATGAGGAAATCCCATGATTTCCTCGCAATTGAGGGCCAAAACATCTTCTATTTAATCTCCTCCAACTTCCCATTTGTTTCTTAGTTGAGTTTAGGCCAAGATTCACATCTTCCCTCCCTCTCCAGCCACCTCCGACTCAACTCCGGTGACCCAACTTGATCTCTCTCTTTTGAGCACTTAACGGACAAATTGGGTGCCTCATCTTCTTCCCCAAGTTCCTCCGACACTAGCTAATCATAGCTAGGTCACTTCTACCCCCTTCTTCGTCGCCATTTCTCTCACCAGAGTAGTCATCTTCACGTCCGGCAAGACATGCTGAACGTGGAACCCTCTCCTTTCATCCAATTAGCTAGGTGAACTTCTTTCCCTTACTTCCTAGAGTAGTTTCATGCCCTTAGATTCTAGTTTAGACATCTACTATCATCGTTCTTCCTCCTTCTCCAACTCCGGCAATGCTCCGGTGAGCTCGCTCCATCCTCACACTCCAAGAAACTCCATGCCACAACTCCCAAAACACTCCTCTCACATTGGGGAGCAAAAGCCCTCAACAAATTGTGGCTTTTGACTCCGTGAATACGTGGTCGAACAAACCCACCATTACCACTGCCGACCACATTCGTTCCACCTCCATGACACTCCAAACACCACCATGTGACCACCACCACACTCTCCTCTTCATGAGGAAGCTTATGAGCATTTTAATTAGGGCTTTAAGCCCATATTTTGCATTTTAGGTTCTTGCCGTGAAGTTCGATTTCTCCGCCGTCAACCACCTCCATCCAGCCACCAAGCTCCATGTGAAAGTTCTCAATAGACACGGCTTGGCACAAGGATCACATCCGTGCCTTTAGATCAAAGATCCAACAGTGCATCTTGGACCAATCAAAAGGCCACTTTCTTCGTTCGTGAGCTGCTGTAGCTGCTATTAAGCACAAAGAAGAAGGCATTTCATTTATGCCACATCGTGAGGAGATAGAAAAAGATTGGCTACAAAAGGAATTTCCCTTCCCCACTGTCTACCCAAGAGCCAGGGGGTCGGGCCCCTAGAGCATTACATGCACACGCACCTTTGTGCGGGCATGCGCATGCGCGTGGGAGGGGTTTTGCCTTGGGAACTGTGCAGTGGCTGAGGGGATTTTTGAATTGATTCTGTGAAGGCTTTGAGCTAAGGTTTGGTGATACTTAAGGCATATGGTCACTGTGGCTGACGTCTGATCTTGAATTACTGTGGAGGTATTGTTGATATATTTGAAGCTTGAATCAGATGCTTATCTGATGTGGAATTTGAGAATAAGTGGTTGAGACCACTATAGCAAAATTTTAGTGGTTGATTTCATTGGGATATATGCTTAAATAAGGGATTTAAATGGTGATTTAAATCACCATTTTTAGAGTTCTCTTATTCTTTTTGTCCCAGTATTTTTTAAATACTATTGCTACCATTGAATATATTTTTGAGTAAATTTCTATTATTCATTGAATATTTTATTGTGCTCATTGTTATTAATTGCGATTAGTGTGTGGATTCCAATTTTCTCCCTGTGAACAACCTTGGGCACACTTGTGTTTTCAAGCATTTATAAATTTTAAATGTTGTTGTGATTTTTGTCACTATACTACGACGCTATACTTTAAATGACAATTCTCGCACCAGCAATAGGCTTTGACCCATAATGCCCACAATTCAAGGATCTTAGGATCACAAAGCTCTTGATGTTGTGAGTCCACCACATTCATAAATAAGTCGCGATCCCTATCACGAGGGATTATGTGCTTTGTTAGAAATAGAGTTTCCTTGTAATAGAATTATCATAGTGAAATTTTTTAGAGTAACCTTAGTCTCTCTAGATGTACACCTTTTAGATGGAATTGGGTTACCAAACCTGAGTTCTGTGGTTTGCTTTATGGCTGCGAGAGGTTCAAGCAGAAATTTGGAAAATAGTGTAGAATAAACAAGTAGGTAAAACCATATGATGCCTAGTTGACAGCCTATAGATGCATTGGTCAACCAAAAATAATTTTTGGTCGGCGCCTTTGAATGGGTGTGAGTGGCCATTCTAGGTCTTCATTGGTTGGTTGTCCAACTATGTTGTAGTTGGTCAACTAGCTATTAAAGGGTTTTTGGTTTGGTTTCTCTAGACTTGGGAATTTTTGGCCATTGGTTGTCAGATAAATAGTATCAGATGACACCTTACAATAGGATTGGACAGTCCTTGGTTGATGGTTGTATGTTTGGTTGTTGTATCATTCTAATGTAATTAACCAAGTGGACTAATTAATAAGGCATAAGTTCCAAGGAAAACGTTAATCAGCCGACATTTCACAAAATTGGTCGGTGCTTAGTCGACGGGCTATATAGGCATTGGTCGATAGATGAGGCTATCAGCTAACTGGCTTCTAAAGGGTTGGTCAATGCACTTAGATATTGGATGGTACCTTAGGGCTGAATTGTGTTGTTTTGAAGCAATTAAGGTATTACGACTCGAACCTGCTCCACGTGGAACCTGGGGTGGATGGCCTCGACCAACCCAAAACCTAGTTGTCTAACGAGAAATATACCAAAAAGGAAATCATTCCACACATGCAACATAGCTAGAAGCATTACATAAAAAACAGAAAGCTATAAGGTAGACTGTAATTGTAGACAGGACCACAAGAGAATGGATACTCACAACCATAATAGAAAGACGAAAATAGAACTACTAGTTCCAAGAATGGATACTCACGACAACAGAAGGGAAAGTCAAGCTATAGTAGAAACAGAAATGGAAACAAACTAAGGCTGGGCTCGGCTAGGCCTAGCTCCTTCTGCAACAAGTGGAACTGGCTACTCACCTCCCTGTCTTGGACACAAGTGGTAGACGTCAGCAAAAAGCTTAGTAGAGTGGCAAGTCTACATTCCACTAACACAATTTAACTAAGGAGAAAAAAAGTAATCATTTTAGGCAGCAATAAGCATTTCAAACATTTTCATGTTTTATTTCTATTTCTAAATACTAGTTGTTTTGTGATTTCGATTATTCTAGCAAAGGTCCCATTTTCTCTTGGTTCACATGTTTCCTAATGGAATGATCTTGCTGCAGTTTTCCTGCGATATAGAACATGCACATGGTGCTCTCCTAGTCGAGAGAATGCCCATGTTTGTCCTACACTCGATCTACCATCCCGGGGTCATAGTCACGAGTAGCAGTGACTACGGCATGCGCGATAAACGCACGGGGGGCTACCCTGCACTGGCACGTGGTCAGTCATTTCCGCTAACGGGTATGCTCTAAGTCATACAACACATAACAAAACAAGAGCCACGCCCCTCATCAGTCTGTGTACCCTCGTTCGATTATCCCAGTTGACCCCATGGGCCTAAAAGGAGTCAGTGTAGGAAGGCCATTCCTACCTTGGGTTCCAACTCGAAAGAAGGCTAGCTCTCTTCCTACAAAAGGGTGATTTTCTCTCCTCGGTACGTGTGTACCTGAGGGCTAGCCCACCCTCTACATAAAGGGATGATTAGCTCTCCTCGGTACATGCGTACACAAGGGCCAGCTCACTCCCGCACCAGAATCCAACCAACAGTCGTGCCTCACAGTAGGCGAATTATTCCATCGTTATCAAAGTTTCATACCATAATAGATAAGTTATTCTTCTAGTTCCCCCCTAAGGTTTGTTCATAATTCCTTTAATTCTATTTCCCACACCAACGAATAACATGCTTCTTCATTCATGTTTAGACTCCAAGCTTGGAAATTGACAATTAGATGCAATATAGTAAAAGACTTTATCTCAACCATTAGGGTCATCATTTTCTCACAACAAGCATTAATCATTCTTCACATATATAACAAGTATAAAGCTCATCAATTAAAAGTTAGGGCATACATGTGTGTCTCTAAGACAAGTAGTTATCGATTTCAATCACAAATAGCATTTTGCATAATGTTAGCAATTCATTAAGTAACTACTTGTAACATGCATTCAAGATGAAACTAAAACACATCGGAATAAGCAGACCACTCTATCTAGGTGTATGGGAGGTATGGGGGCAAGGGGAACAGATCCGGACGTCTCTGCAGGTTTCGTACGTGCCTTGGACTCAGAGCCTACACCAACCCAATGGTCAAATGGAGCACTAACATCTTGACCAACATTTCAGTGTGCCAAGATAGTTCAAAACAATATATAAATGATTTCAATAAGTGGGAAATTTCAAGAGCTTTCCAACGATACCTGTCACGCGAAAATCAGATGTCGCTTGGGCCCTACACCAGCCTAAGAATCCTTCCTAGTTGAACCGACCGCCCGCCTGCTTCAGGAAGCCCTGACTCTCATATCAGATGTCTGAGACACTCCTCAAATGTTTTATACAGCGTGAAACTCCAATCTCTTCCACATACAGCCAATGGGTGTCCCGATCGTCCTAGAACCACTCTGAACGTCCGATACACTACCCAGATGTCTGAAGGTAACTTGAAGTCTACCCGGGTGTGACACCCCACACAAGCTCTCTCTACGCAAGTGCTACTTCCCCACGACGCACGCACCTCGAGCCCATCCTCATCGTAGACACCTCGGGTAGGCCATGCCTCGTGCCTCGTTTCTCTTTGGACATCCAGAGCTCGTCCAACCATTCGCAGAGCCCCTCGACCATCTGCAGAGCGATGCAGACGTCCGATGATCGTAGGTCTGCCAGCTCCACGCGTGCAGTGCCTACCTCACCATCGCGTCCACAGCAGCTTCACTCGCCACGCTGCTCTATGTCGCAAGCTGCGTACCTCGATTGCCGTGCTTCCTCACCTGTTGTGCCCACAGCACCTCTCTCTCCCACCTTCTCCTCCTCTCAATCCCTTACTCTCTTCTCCTCCTACCTCTACGTGTTCCATGAGTCCAACCTCAGGAAGTACATCGTCGATCCCAGCCACGTTCTGAGCCACGAGAGCATCGAGGTGGGAGGTGACTTGACCTATCCTGAGAGGTCAGTGCAAATACTAGACAGAGCCATCCAGAGTCTGAGACAGAAAGAGGTGCCATTGGTGAAGGTCCTATAGAGAAGCCAGTGGTACGAGGAAGTGACTTGGGAGCCTAAGGTGGCGATGCGAGAACAATACCTGGAGCTTTTTAAGGGTACGTCCCTTTTCACCTACTTTGATCCTCTTTGAGTTTGATATGCGCTTTTACATTTATTTCTACACCTTAGTTAGCTCAAGTTTCGGGGACGAAACTTCCTTTAATTTGTTATGTTGAAATGACTCTTTCCAAGGGTCGTTCGAAGTTTTCCAAAAAGATAGAGGAGTGAGTGCAATTTTTAAACCCTTGGGTTTAGGTGTGTGGGCCTTGCGGGAAGAAAAAGGTCTTGCAGGGGAGATTCCGCAATTTCCCTCTCTCTCTCCCTTCCCACACAACACACCCACACACACACCCCCTCATAAACCCTCACCCTCTCCCTATTTAACACCCCCACCACCCTCACCATCTCCCCTACCTCTCCACACCACCACCACCTCCACCTTCATTCCTCCACCACCTGCCGGCAACCACCTCCCTTTCTACCCCCTTGCAACCATGAGCGGAGATAGAAGGAAGCTCGAGACAGAGGAGAATGAGAGAGGGAGAAGTGTTGGAGAGGGAGAAGGAGAGCAAGGATCTCTTGAGAGAGAAGGAGAGAGGGTGAGGGGAGGAGTCGGAGGTGCGAGGGGAGGAGCTCGGAGAGGTGAGACCTCCTACAGCTGTTGGAGGAGTAGCTGTGGTCCTGCAGGTGGAGGATTGCTTAGGGAGAAGGCTCTGCGGGCAAAGAAGAGCGCGAGGAGAAGGTTCCCAGGGCATACTGTAGAACCATTTTTCTGTAGTATCAGACATCTGGGTCTCCATCAAAACGTCTAGACGAGCCTCAGGACGTCCGGAGGTGGCGCTGGATGTCTGACAGCACGTAGAGTGTTGAGGTATGTCCTTTGTACGCGCCTGCATGCACGTACATTTTTTTTACGTGTTGTGTTTTTAGACCCACATGCATGCACATGTACGAGACATTGGAAAGGCGCATGGCATGCCCTTCGAGGTGCTTTAGGATGTCTGGAGACAGTGCCAAATGTCTGACTGCACTCCCAAACGATCGGAGGGAGTGCAGACATCCGTGATCTCCCTCAGACGACTGCAGAGGGGTTCGGACATCTGAGGAAGTTGCAAGAAAGCAAGGTGAGATTCTAAGGTTGTTTAAGACGTCTGATTGTAGTCAGTACGCATGTTTTTGGTCCGTTTAGGGCCCAAACAGAGTCAGTTTTGCGCAAATGAAGTATCGTTGGTTTCCGTTCAAGTTTCTCTACATGTTAGTGTCACTTGTATACTATTTTGAACTTATTTGATGTGTTTGGTCAATTTTATAGGTCTCCAACCAGTAGAGTATACGGGGCTCACGAGCCCCCATTCCACCTGTGTATCCCGGTAGAGTGGTTTTTCTCAATATTATGAGTTAATTAATCAACTGCATGCTATCTTAGAATGAATTGATTGAACCCTAGGATATGAAATGAACCCTAAGGCAGAATTGAGTGAATGAACATTGCTTGAGCCACATGATTTAATTCTGAAATGCATGCTAGAACTCTTAATGCTAGCAAATGAATAGTTACATGATGAGATACTTCTTTCAATTATTAAATTGCGAGCTTCCTATTATATGGTTGAGAACTAAGTTGTAAATAATGAGATATGCATGTCATGAAATGAAATGAACTGGATACAATGTATGAACCCTATGGGGAAACTAGAAGAGGAACTCACTGATTACACTACAATCATGGGTCCTAATCAACCTAAATAATGTCTAAACCTAGCTTAAATTGTGGATATTGCACTCATATCTTGCATTGCATCAGTCTATTTAGAATAAAATGTGATATCCTACTATTTAATGATTTTTATTTCTATTTGCAGGTAATAAAGTGATCCAGGATGAAGGAGATAGTGGAATAAAGCAATAAAGGTAGAAGACTGATCCAGATAAGAGGAGCGAGGAGGATAGCCTTATCCCTACCCTTAGAAACCCTAGGACAACCTTCCCAAACCCAAAATGACCTCCATTAGAACACCTTAGCCTCAAAACCCAAACATGGATAGCACTATCCATGTTCTTATCCTCCCTATCCCTCTCCCAAACACTTAGGAACCAAAACCCATCTTAGAAAACCTAAAACCCACTATCGAGCACCTTTTAAGACGTCCAGACATCTGGCTTGACATCTGATTTATGCAGAATAATAATCCAGGAAGGCAGTACTCATACTGACATAGAATTGGATGTATAATTTAATGTCCAGACGTCCAATTTTGTATTATAAGACATCTGACCACTATTCTGGATGTCTGATACTACCTCCGGTTCCTGATTTTGGTGTTGGAAGCCCTAGCTTGCCTATTTTGAACTAGGAACCCTACTAGACACCCTAGGAAACCTATTTAGAGACCTCCTAAGGCTAGTCCACTATCCATAGCCCTACTTATCCTATCCTTAACCCAATTGAACCATTCTATACCTAATTGGGTGCATCTACAGTTGATTAGGTGCACCCGAGCCCAATTAGATCCACCCAGGATCTAATTGATTCAAACCTATTAGGGTTACCCTAGCTTAATCACATGCACACATCCAATTAGACTTGACCTAGACCTAATTAGGTTCACTCCTATCCAATTAGACTTTCCTAAGCCTAATTAGGTCCATACCCACCTAATCTAGATTGACCCAACCTATTTAACACTTAATCCTACCAAAACCCACAACCTAGCCCTACGAAAAACACAAACCCACACACACACACACACACCTTCCTATTTTACCCCTACCAAACCCATGCACACTCTCTTGGAAACCCTAAAACTTGTGTCAAACCTAGATCCTAAAAATGTTGCATTGGCTATTTTTGGAGCCACCAAAAGTGGCAACCAAATGGAGCCTTCCCATAAGGACAAAGAGAGGGCCACAAAATTCCTACACCATCTCCATCCATTCTCTCCACCTCTCACTTGCGACACCCGCTCTTCCACCTTCCAAATCCCAAGGTCACCCACCACTCTCCCCTCCAAAGGGTGCTCCTCCTTCTCCAAGGCTCCATGGACAGCCATGGAGAAGCTTCTCCACAACTTCTCAGGGACGGCTAGGAAGAAGAAGGGATCTCCACCCTCTCTTCTTCTCTTGGGCTTGCTACCTTCTCCTCCATAGAGGGTTCATGCCCCCCCATCTTCTTCTCTTCTTGGACGACCATGAAGTCTCATCCATAGCCTCTTTTGTGGTCGACCATGTCTTGTTGGTAGGCGTGTAGACAAGTTTGTATACCCAAGGTCTAACCTACACCCTCACACATAGCTGATGGCCCTAGTGGCACCTTCTCGGCGTGAGGGATTTCTTCTATTTAAATGCTTTCTAGTATAGATGTGTTGACATTTTTATGCATTAATAACATTGTGAAATTCTCATTTATGTGGTGGGTTGTCTCCATGTTACTTAGTTTCGTTCACACCATGCACGACCACCATGGCCCCACTTAGATGCACGTAGTCACTTAGGTTTTAGCTAGCACGTCTAGATCTAGGTTTCATCTTGCGTCTCAAAATAAAAATCAAAAAACACAAAAAAGACAAAAATATTAGGTTAGGTTAGATTTAGGTTAGAATTGCCAATTCAAATCTCAACTTGTTTTCACGCCTCCCAAAGATGAACGACCGGGACTCGAGTTCTAACAAGAATAAAATCTACGGGAGTTTCGTAAACAATTAAATATTTTGATCAAAGGTTTAGCGTGACTATACTACGATTTCCGACAATTTCAAAACACACAAAAATGGACTTGTCACTCACGTATATGGAACAAATATCGTATGTAGGAGGGAAGTGAGCTGGCCCTCAAGTACATGGTACAGAGGAAAGCAACTATCCCTTTTGCATGGAAAGTGAGCTGGCCCTCGTGTACACGGTACCGAGGAGAGCTCCTGCTACCTTAGTGTAGGGGGGTGCTAGCCACCCTTAGGTTGAGACCCGGGGTTAGGAATGGCCACCCTACACCGACTCTTGTTACTTTAGTGTAGGGGGAAGCTACCTGCTCCATGGGGCCTGGGGTTAGGACTGGCCACCCTACACCGACTCTTGTTAGGCCCACTGGGCAAATCGAGATAGTCAGGCGAGGGTACGCAGACTGTTGAGGGGCGAGACCCCTGTTCTGAGAGGGCAAGGCCCTATTCTATTCTATGTTGTACGTTTGGGCGTACTCGCTAGAAGAAACGACTGACCGCATGCCAGTGCGAGGTAGCTACCCGTGCGCTTATCACGTGTGCCATAGTCACCACTACGTTGCGACCGTGACCTCAGGGTAGTAGACCGGGTGTAGGACTGCCACAGGGGCTCTCCCGGCCAGGAGAGTGCCACATGTACATCCTACATCATGGAATAAACTACAATCAAGATCGTTCCCTTAGGGAACAAGAGGATTAAGAAATGTTGTGGATGCTTATTAGAATAACCGAATCAGAAACACCTAGTTGAGATAAATGAAAATCAATGCTTAGTTACTTGCTTGTTTCTTTAAGTTAAATTGCATGTAAATTGCTTAACCACCACTCTACTCATCGTTAGCTGACTACGGATTATATAACCATGTTCAGGTCAGGGAGTTGAGCAGCCAGTGCCATCGGCTGCAGACAGTGTTGGGCCTAGCTGAGCCCAGCCATAGTTGTTCCTTTCTGTTTTAGAGCTCCGTTGTAGTAGTGAGTACCTTTAGTTTGTATTAGTTGTTCCTGCTATATTTCTATTTTGTTTCTTTCTGTTCTAGTTGTGATGGTTGTGTATGTTATAGTAGTCTTCCGCTTGTAGCATATAATATATTTGAGACTTTTCATTCTGATTTCCATTACTATCTCTTATGTATTTCTGCTTAGTTACATCGCATGTGTGGTTGTAGTATATTTTCTACTTTTGGTTATTTCGCGTTGGATGGCTGGGTGTTAGGATTAGTCGAGGCGAGCCGATCTTGGGTCCTGTAGGGAGCTGGGATCGGGTTGTAACAAAATCCCAACATTCAAGATCTCAAAAATTAATATTTTAGCCATTCAGATTTGGCCCAACGGTTAGTTGGTAGTGGTACTAAAGTATGGGTACCGGTGCTAGTGACATTTGTTTTTTATTTTAAGTGAACTTGTCACAAACAATACGTATTGGGTACCGGTACTAATCATGAGTATTGGTACTCGTTGCTTCCAGATTTGGGTTTTCAATACTAACACAAATATGTAACCCACTTGTATCGATATTGATCATAGGTACCGGTACTCGTTGCCTCTAAAACCAGTACTGATCATGAGTACCAGTACTCACGGGGTATAGGTTTGTTTCTTTGAAAAAATTCAAACCTATAACTCACATGTACCGGTACTTGTGGGTTAACAAGTACCTTTTTAAACATGAATAACCTTGATTAGTAGCCTATTTTTGCAAATACTTTAAACATTAGAAAAACTATCTTTTAAACAATACATACTTTGAATCGAATGATCGTAATGTTTTATCCTAATTTATCTCTATATGATTTTTACGATCTAATTCTTGTTTCTTTGTTAAGAAGCATACATTCTAAGAATAAAATAAAAACCTAATCTAATTGACAACATAAACTCCAATCAGCAAATGATCTTCTATCATTGTCACCTCCTTATCATCATTCTCCATTTGCCTTATCTTCATCTAAATCTGAAACTCACTCAATTGCAAACATTAATCTAAAATAATTTTGTTAACATCAAAACAAGGTGTGAAATAAGGTTGCAACAACAAGGTGGACCCTACTGATGGAATGTACAATGCATTCAAATATTATCGTGATATTTTGTCATTGCCATGCAAAAGGTCACATGTTTCTTATAATGCACGTGGTTGGACTCATCGCCTACTAAAGACCAAGAAATCATTAGTGATTTTTACCTATAGCTAAATATTACTTGTGATATTTTAAATATCACCGATGATATTTGGTTCAAATGTGAAGCTTACTAGTGATATTTTAAAGGGGTTTTTACATATATATCCCTATAAACTTTCAATAAGACGTATAGACCCTTATGTTTTAGGCATGGACATATATACTCCTAAAAAGTTGCTAACCTAGGTATGTCATGCCCCTTAGTTATGTTCCATCAGATAGAGTCAAACACCACCGTTAATGAAATATTGAAAATGACAAATATGCCCTTGAGACAGTAGCCGTTGGAGGAGAGTTTGAAATGGGCCTCTAATGGCTATTTCTTGTTGGAGACCTATTTGATGGTGCCTATAGCAACTATTTGAATGAAAAAAAATAGGAAATAAATTTGGAAGGCTTTTATTCAACTTTTCAAGAGTACAAAGCTAGTTTCTACATCTTTGCAGGTATGTGAGCATGATGAACGTTTATAGAAGGCATAGTTATAGATATTTTCTTCCTTTACTTAGAAGTTACAATGTTTAGATAAATTTTTTGTGTAATACAAACTATAGACTTCATGGACTCTTCATCTCAAGGATCATCAAAAGGTCCACATGTCAGGTGTTGCTGCCATCTTCCATTTGTAGTAAGGAAGTCTAACAAACAATGGAGTAAAGGGCGGTAGTTCTACACATGCAAATCTGGAAGCTGTAATTACTTTGATTGGGTAGATCAGTCCTAAAAAAATGCAATGAAATATGAGATGGAAGAAATGAGAGACAAGTAATTGCAAAATTTGGCAAACGAAATTTCTATGTTGAAAAAGAAGATGAATGAGTTATCAAATGTGAAAATGCTTATGAAGGAGATGATACTTTACTCCAAAGTGCTGATCATGTTTTTAACCTTTCAAATTGCACTAAAGATGTACATGTCAAGGGACGAGAAATTGAGATGGGAATTAAAGAATGTGACTATGATTAGTGAGGTCAAGATTACATGTAGACAATCAGTATTGTTGATTAGATTTATTTCACCTGAAGACATCTTGTTGCTTACATCAAGTATGGAATGCTAGTCAATCTCACACTTTTGATCTCTGTATAACCTGATGCTACAGTAAAGACAACTTGATTTTTTTTCCTATTTCGTTATTGGATCTTGTACCTTTCCTCCTTCTGTCAATATGAAGACATGTAGGTTTCTTCATGAATATATCAACTCCATGGTAGCAAACTTTAGAAGACAACTATAATCAAGTACAAACTCTGTGGTAACAACTATAATCATGGTAGCAAACTCCATGGTAACAAACTTCTATCAAGTGGGATCTGTTAACTTAAAGACAAACAATTCAAGTACCTAAATGGAATAAGATTTACCTTCCTTTGACCTCCCCTAAGGATATGTAAAGGTTTTGTACCATACGCATTGTCTGTCGCACTCTATCAAACAAAGCAAGGAAGAAAAATTCAACATTCAAATCTTGATGAGCATTAGACAAGTAAAAAAGGTAGGTTTATGAGAGAAATGTATCAAAATATACCTTTGACCAATAAGAACTTTCTTTAAGCCTTTCATGTGAGAAATTAACCTCATCAAGCTTCACCTGCAATCCTACTGTAACTACACATGAAAGAACTAATGACATCATAACAAGCTATAATGAGATCCAATCACCTCCCCGAAGAGCTTCAATTTCAAACTACATAATCAATAGCCACAGTACATCCAAAATCGTATAAACACATCAACAAAGTCACAAACTCTAATGAAATCAAGCCATCTTTGAGAGAAGCTTGAATTTGAAGCCAAATCACAATAAGAAACGTGCATCCAAAATAGGTTTAATATTCAGCAAATGCCAATAGCCATAACTAAGGACATGCACCACCAGAGGAAACAAACTGTAATGAAATATTTCACTGAAAGATTTGATACTGCCATACTACCAAACTATAATCAAGCCATCTTTGATACTACCGATACTAATAAAAAGATAAGCAAAGATGGAACATATAAGAGTTTGTAAGCTAAACTATCAAAATGATAGTATAAAATTGTTCTCTAACTATAACACTTAGTAAGTTAGACTATCAAAATGACAATATCAATTTCTTCATGTTGGTTGTGCTTTGTTGATCTATCCAGTACTATCATCTACAAAATCAAATCAAACCTGCATCCAATAATAATCAAAATAGGACATAAACACCTATGAAATGTTTATTGTAACGTATAATGATTAGAAGGTCGGTAATACATTATCTGTGTAGAGTATATGAGTGTAGCCCAACTTTGTACAATGCAAAAAAATCCCAACCAGACATCCTTCTTATCAAACCTATTTGAATTGAATGGAATTCCGATTTAGAAATATATAAAGCAAAGTAGACATATAAATTAGCTGATGGGAAAGCCAACTACTCACTTGTTCAACAGTCCAATTGGTTGACAGGCCCATCAGGCAACAAAGTCAAATCAACCTTCTTTGGTCGTCCTCTCTTCTTGGTTGTTTCACCTTCAGGTGGGTTTTCTTCTTGTATTTCTTCTGTCTGCCACCTCCAATTGAGACACCACTGAACACCAATTGAATGCAAATAAATGAAGATGAAATAAATCAGAAGTTAAACTATAAGCTAAAGAACATAATTGATACTTGCGTCCAGCAATACTTGTATCAATTTCAGTAGCAACCTTTGCACTTGATGTTGGTAGAGATGAGGGTTGAGATGAGGGCTGATGTTACGACTCGGTTCCCGAATCCCTACAGGACACGAGACCGGATCGACTTGACTGATCCTAAGACCAGTTGTCCAGCAAGAAAGTAACCAAAAAGCAGTAAAATAAATCACATTCACCATGTAAGCAACTAACAGTAACAAAAGTACAGCAGTAAAGAAGTAAACTACTACAGTACACACCACCACAACAGTAGAAAATTAAACAGGTACAGGAATATAAATTCACAATAAAAGAGTACAGAATGTGTAACAACTACTCACTACAACAGGAACGGAGTACAACAGAAAACTACCACTACTAGGCTCTACTGGGCCCAGCACCCTCTGCAGTCGTAGGCTCTGGCTGCTCAACACCTGGACCTAAAAAAGGTTATGAGTACAAAACGTCAGCGAACGCTGAGTAGAGTGGCAACCAGCTAACTAAAATAGTAAAGGTTGACAGGTAGCTGTTGTTTTTCAATTTCTTTATTTCTTTAACTAATTATTTTTCTTTCATCACTTGGTTTATTTATTAGGTCTCTTTCTTAATCCCGAATGTTCCTCGTGGGAACGATCTTGATTGTAGTCTTTTCCGAAGAGTAGAAGTAGCACGTGGTGCTCTCCCGGCTAGAAGAGTCCCCCGTGGTGGTCCTACACTCAATCAACCACCCCAAGGTCACTAACAGACGTAACGGTGACTACGGCACGCACGATAAATGCATGGGTAGCTACACTGCACTGGCACGCGGTCAGTCATTTCCGTTAACGGGTGCGCCTAAAGCACAGCATGGAACCAGTAAGGGCATAGCTCTCTCAGTAACAGGGGTCTAGCCCCTAAGAACCAAATAGTGGTCTCACCCCTCCACAGTCTGCGCACGCTCACCTAACTACCCTGGCTTGCCCAGTGGACCTAACAAGTCGGTGTAGGGTAGCTAGCTGAACCCCAAGCCCCATGGGGTGGCTAACCCTCTCCCTACACTAGTAGCTCTCCTCGGTACAGTGTACACAAGGGCCACCGAGTCGGTGCAAAGTGGCCAAACCCACCCCAGGTCTCAACCCGAAAGGCGGCAAGCACCCATCTACACTAAGAGGTAACGTGCACTTCCCCTAGCACCATGTACTCAAGGGCAAGCACACTTCCCAAAGCATTTTCCATATCTATTCCATGTATTTCCAGGAGCTCTACTCCTAATTCCCCCGTAGGGTTCATGCTCATGTTTTTCAGGCCAAGCCATACTAGGTTTCATCATTTCTATTTCCATTTCTCAGGTTCTACATGTGTAGCATATAACTTTATTATTCACATTCCAGGTTTATTCACAGGTAGCTCGTGTTTCCAACATTCAATCTTCCATTTCCAGTTCATATACAGGTAGCTCGTATTTAATCGTAAATAATAAGAATTTACATGCAACAGTTTGCTAACAACAGTAATCTACATTTCACAGGCAACTGTTATCCATTTACAGGCAATTGTTATTATTCTAATTACTCATCCAAGACTGCAATTCATACATTCCATACAAGTATTCCAGTGTTTCTAGTCCTAGGATTCATGCCATACCCTAGGATCTAACATTCATTCCACATATGCATTCATGTTTGTAATTAAACTTGGGGAAGCCACTCTACCAGTAAACCCAGGAGTAATGGGGGCTTGATCGGCAGGTCCACGTGCCTCAGCAAACCCTAAATCCACAACGGAATGAGGTCCTATCACAAGGATCAATCACAAGAAACCACTCAGAACAAGATAAAAAGTATTCCAACAAGTAGAGGAACTTAAATGGAGAACAACGAAATCTTAATTGCGGAAATCAGACCTCAAACGGACCCTAAACGGGTCAAAAAAGTAACTCTGATTCATATCAGACGTCTGGAACACCTTCCAGACGTCTTAAGAAAAGTCCAGAACCATACCTCAACTCTGCGCTACTCCTCAGACATCGAGGGACTCTGCTGAACTGTCTGGACCTAGTTCCAGACGTCCGACCACCTCTCCAGACGTCTGGAGACGCTTCTCGCCGTTTGGTGCCTTGCCCAGACGTCTGAACTGCATGGGAGGGCGTGTCCCGTGCCTTCCTGAAGAGAATCCTGCACACGCGACGCAAATCTCTTCAATATTGCACGGAATAGTGCCTCGGCGGAACGGCCTGCATGGCCATATCCGCAAAGGGAGGTGTACGTCGTGGGATTTACCTCTCAGTCGCCTAGAGCCTCCTCCAGACGTCGTCTACGTCGTCTGGATGTAGATCTAGATGTCTGATTCTGGGAAAATCCCAGAACAAAGGACTGCCTTCGCCTTCTCACGCCGCGTGCGGTCGCGCCGCGCCCGCTCGACCGCTGCTCTGGCTGCAGCAGTGTCGGGGAGGACCTCGCCGATGCACCTCTCCACCTTGCGCACGCCCGACCGACAGTGAGCTCTTCGGCGAACTCCCTCACGAGCTCGTGCTCTCTCCTCTCTTCCCCTTGCTGCTCCTCTCCTCCCACGATGCTCACGCTCGCTGCGCTGCCTGCTGCTCTCACTGGAGGAAGGAGAAGGGTGGATGGAAGTGGGGTGGTGTGAGGGAGAGGAGGGGGTTTATGAGGGTGAGGTTTTAGGGTTTTCGCTAGGAGCTGAGGAGAGAGAGAAGACGGATGAAAACGAATGGTACTGTCTGTGCGCAGCACGCACGTAGACACGAGTTCGTACCCAAGATTTTCGATTTTCAAATGTCTAGGAATGAGTCCAGACGTCTTACAAGATGTTTGACCCTCAGTCCAGACGTCTTACCAGATGTTTGACCTAAAGTCCGGACATCTTAAAAAGTCTTAACAACATGGGTCTTAACAACATAACAAACTCAAAGGAAGTTTCGTCCCTGAAACTTGAGCTAGCTAGGGTGCAGAAGAAGAACAACATACGCATAACAAACTCAAAGAGGACCGAAGCCGATCCGAAAAGACGTACCCTCAAAGTGCTCTGGGTATCGCTCTCGCATCGCCACCTCAGGCTCCTAGGTAGCCTCCTCGTACCGCTGACTCCTCCACAAGACCTTCACCAGGGGTACATGCTTCCATCTCAAACTCCGGACAGCTCTATCTAGTAACTACACTGGCCGCTCGGGGTAGGTCAGGTTGTCACCCACCTCGATGCTCTCGTGGCTCAGAACGTGACTGGGATCGGCGACGTACTTCTTGAGGTTGGACACGTGGAACACGTCGTGCACACCAGAAAGCTGGGGAAGTAATAGGTCCAACCTGCTCCAGGACCTCAAAGGGTCCCACAAACCTCAGCGCAAGCTTCCCTCTCACCCCAAACCGCTGCAGGTCCTTCATGGGCGAAACACGAAGGAAGACGTGATCCCTAACCTCAAGCTGCACCTCTCTGCGTTTCCAATCTGCATAGCTCTTCTGCCTACTCCTAACAATGCGGAGTCGCCTGTGAATCTGCTTGATCACCTCCTGACTCTGCCGGATCAGCCTGGGGTCAACCTCCCACTTGGTCCCCACCTCAACCCAACTCAAGGGTGCAGTACACTTCTGTCCGTACAGAACCTCGTAGGGTGCCATGCCGATGCTCGAGTGATAGCTGTTATTATATGCAAACTCTGCCAGGGGTAAGTGCTCCTCCCAAGAGCCCCTCCAGTCCAGTACACAAGCCTGCAAAAGGTCCTCAAGCATCTATATCGTGCGCTCTAACTATCCGTCCGTCTGGGGGTGGTATGTTGTACTGAACCTCAACCGTGTCCCCAAGGCCTGCTGAAGCTCAGCCCAAAACTGGGACGTGAAGCAGGTATCCCGACCGGATACAATCTCCTGTGGAACTCCGTGTAGATGTACCACATCGTGGATATACCTCTCTGCCAATTAGGCTGGTCCCAAAGTGACTCGGATCGGCAAGAAATGTGTCGTCTTCGTCAATCTGTCTACAATCACCCGGACTGCGTCGTGCCCTCACTGGGTAACGGGCAAGCCCACCACCAAGTCCATGGTAATGCTCTCCCACTTCCACTCTGGCACTGGAAGTCGCTGCAACGGCCCTGCAGGCCTCTGATGCTCAGCCTTCACTTGCTAGCACAGTAAACATTGCTGTACGAATTCACCTACATCCCGCTTCATTCCCCTCCACCAAAAGTTACGTCTCAGATCATGATACATCTTTGTGTTCCCGGGATGTATGGTGAACTTGGAACCATATGCCTCAGTCAGGAGCTCTCTCAACAGCTCCTCGTCCCTGGGAACACACAAACGCCCCCCAATGCGCAGCACCTCATCTGTAAAGAAGAAGTCTCCAGGGTCCCTTGACAGTACTCTGTCATGTAACAACTGCAAGTACGGATCGGCCATCTGTCCTATGATGATGCGGTCTATTAGCTCTGGCCTCGTCTGTCGTGTCACAATCACTGCCCCACAGTGCCCCAATAACTCTAGGGGTCGCCAACTGCCCATCTCCTCCATGAGTCTCCAACACTGTGCCTGTAAACTGGCCAAATGGGAGGGCACTTTCCGGCTCAAGGTGTCAGCCACCATGTTGGCCTTCCCCGGATGGTAGGAAATGCTGCAGTCATAGTCCTTCAAGAGCTCTAACCAATGTCTCTATCTCATGTTGAGCTCCTTCTGATCAAACAAGTATCTGAGGCTCTTATGATCTGTAAAAATCTAAAAAGTCTCACCGTACAAGTAGTGCTTCCAACTCTTCAGTGCGAAGACGACAGCTGCCAGCTCCAGGTCATGGGTAGGGTAGCTATGCTCATGGGGCTTCAGTTGCCGTGAAGCGTAAGCGACAATGTGACCCCTCTGCATGAGCACACCCCCTAACCCCTGCAAAGAGGCATTCGTGTACACAACGAACCCGCCACAGTTGTCTGGGATGGTGAGCACGGGAGCCGAAGTCAACCTCTCCTTCAGCTCCTGAAAACATGCCTCACAAGTGTCTGTCCAAGAAAAGGGCACGTCCTTCCGGGTCAGCTGTGCTATAGGACGTGCAATCTGTGAGAAACCTCTGATAAACCACTTGTAGTAGCCTTCCAGTCCCAAGAAACTGCGGATCTCTGTCACTGTACGTGGTCTCTCCCACCTGAGCACTGCCTCAACCTTGGCTGGGTCCACAGCCAAGCCATCCCCGGAGATCACGTGACCCAAGAAGGTCACCTCCCTCAACCAGAACTCGCACTTGCTGTATTTGGCGTACAGCCTACGTCGTCTCAATGTGTCCAAAACCATCCGCAAGTGCTGTCCGTGCTGCGCCTGATCTCGCGAGTAGATGAGCACATCGTCAATAAATACCACCATGAATTGATCCAAATATGGTCTGAACAGCCGGTTCATCATATCCATGAAGGCAGCGGGAGTGTTGGTCAACCCAAATGGCATGACCAAAAACTCATAGTGTCCGTACCGGGTGCAGAAAGCTGTATTGGAGACATCGGTCTCCTTGATCCTCAACTGGTGGTAGCCAAACCTCAAGTCTATCTTGGAGAATACCGTGGCACCTCGCAACTGATCAAACAAGTCATCAATCCTCGGCAGCGGATACCTGTTCTTGATGGTGACCCTATTCAGCTGTCTGCAGTCCACACAAAGGTGTAGGGTACCATCCTTCTTCTTCACAAACAATGTCGGGGCTCCCCATGGAGACGCACTGGGCCTCACAAAGCCCTTCTCCAGAAGGTCCTGCAACTGGGACTTGAGCTCTCGCAGCTCAAGTGGTGCCATCCTGTAAGGTGCTGTAGAAATGGGGCTGGTCCTCGGTACCAGTGAGATCTCAAACTCAATCTCACGCTCGGGTGGTAGTCCTAGCAACTCATCTGGTAACACGTCGGGGTACTCTCTGACCACCGGGATACTCTGAAAGTCTGCCACAGGGCTGGGTTCCGCCATCACACAAGCCAGGAAGCCCTCACACCCCTGGCCCAAAAGTCTCGCTACCCAAAGTGCAGAAATGCACCTGAAGCCTCCATCCACTGGCTGTCAGTGAAACTGGAAAGAAGGCAACTCCAGTATGGAGAAGACGATATTCCTCTCAAAATAGTACACCAAGGTGTGGTAAGCGGATAGCCAGTCCATCCCCAGAATCACGCCAAAGTCCTCCATCGGTATCACAATCAAATCAGCTGGGAGGCTATGTCCCCCAACACTAACCTCACAACCTGTGTAAACCTCCTCAGCTACAAATAGCTGACCACCCGGACCTCTGATCACAAACGAATCCTCTAACAACACACAATCCTGCCCCAAACTGATAGCAAAACTAGCAGCGACAAACGAGTGCGTGGCGTCGAAATCACAAAGTGTGTAAACTAGTCTGCCAGAACTGTAACCATACCTGCCACCACTGATCCTGAAGCTCTCGCATCTCTGTGTGTCAGGGTGTTGATACGTCCCTCAGCCCTAGGTGCGGACGAAGTAGCCACACTCTGCGTCGGACGGGTAGCCGCTGGCTCGTACCCTCCCCGCGACTGCTGTCCTCCCCCACACGCCTGGGAACCTCGACCTCCTGCTATCCCTCCAGTGCACGGCGTGGGGACATCTGCTGACCTCCAGCCCTAGATGGGCAGTCCCTCCTGATGTGGCCTGGTTGGCCACACTGGTAGCAAAGGGGAACTCGACTCTCGCCCTCAGTAGGTTCCTGCTGACAGCTGGGCGGGGGTCCGGTGCTGGCAGCTGGCCCCTGTCGGGGGCCCCCAAAGGCCACTGACGGCCCTGCAAAGCCTGACGGCTCTTCTGCGGGCGCCGCATGCCTCCTCTCTCGCCAACCTGTGAGTAGTCTGGCTGGTAGGGCCTCTTTCGTCCGCTGTCAGTGTCACGTGCGAACGGGTTGGTCTCCTCATATGTCATAGCTGCCTCCACCACCCTCGAGAACGTAGGCAGCTTCAGGGGTTTGACATAACCTCGAATAGCAAGTTGAAGCCCCTCAATGAACCTCCAAAGGCGCTCCTCCTCGATAGACACGGCTGTCGCGGCGAAACGGGACAGCTCCAGGAAACGCGTGCGATACATGCTTACGGTCATCGCCCCCTGGTGGAGAGTGTGGAACTACCACCTCCTCTAGTCCTGCCACATCTGGGGAAAGTACTACTCACAGAAGAAGGTCACAAACTGGTCGCAAGTCGGCTCGGCCCTCTCCTGACCCCTGACTGCCCTCCACCACCTGTGTGTCGTTCTCTCCAGCTGGTACATGGCAAAGGCCACGCGGCACTCCGCGGGGGGGCGAAGGGTGTCAAACACCTTCTCGATCTACTCGAGCCAGTCCTCTGCCTCGGTCGAGTCCTCATCCCCCTTGAAGGAGGGGGCTTCAGCTTTCGGAAATGTCCGAAAAGCTCGTAATGGCACTAAAGTGGGGATACTGGTACACCTTCAGGCAAGGAGGGCTCGTGCTCGGAAGTGTCAGAGGAAGGTGGGGGCGGTGGAGGGCCACCCCCTCCCCCACGTCCAACGTTGTGCCTGTCTCGCAGTCCCACAGAGGACTCCCCCTCTGCAGCTGCAGGAAGAGGCGCCCGTGGAGGCGGGTGGAGCTCTTCTCATACGATCTCTCGTATCAGTTGGGCGAGGTCCTGGGCCTGAATGCCCAAAAGTAGTGGCTAGTCCACTGAGACATTGGGCTCAACATGCCCACCCCTCCGACCTCTTCCTCGGCCGCGTTCGCGGCCCGCCTCGCTGACCCCAAGTCGAGGCATCTCCTGCAAGCAGACGCGAACACAGAACAGAAAAGATGTCAATTCCTTAGACATTCAACAAAGGATACTCAGGACGATATCAAAAGGTACGTTGTGGTGGTTACTCTAGTCACAAGCACGTGAATTGGTTATTTTTCAGCTAGTTGGTTCACTTCTCGGGATGACCTTGCTCTGATACCATCTTGTTACGACCCGGTTCCCGAATCCCTACAGGACACTAGATCGGACCGACTTGACTGATCCCAAGACCCAGTCGTCCAACGAGAAAGTAACCAAAAAGCAGTAAAATAAACCACATTCACCATGCAAGCAACTAACAATAACAAAAGTACAGCAGTAAAGATGTAAACTACTACAGTACACACCACCACAATAGTAGAAAATTAAATAGGTACACGAATATAAGTTCACGATAAAAGAGTACAGAATGTGTAACAACTACTCACTACAACAGGAACGGAGTACAACAGAAAACTACCCATACTGGGCTCTACTGGGCCCAACACCCTCTGCAGCCGTAGGCTCTGGCTGCTCAACACCTGGACCTAAAAAAGGTTATGAGTACAAAACGTCAGCGAACGCTGAGCAAAGTGACAACCAACTAATTAAAACAATAAAGGTGGACAGGTAGCTATTGTTTTTCAATTTCTTTATTTCTTTAACTAATTATTTTTTCTTTCATCACTTGGTTTATTTATCAGGTCTCTTTCTTGATCTCGAATGTTCCTCGTGGGAACGATCTTGATTGCAGCCTTTTCTGAAGAGTAGAAGTAGCACGTGGTGCTCTCCTAGCTGGGAGAGTCCCCCGTGGTGGTCCTACACTCAGTCAACCACCCCAAGGTCACTAACAGACGTAACAGTGACTACGGCACACGCGATAAATGCACGGGTAGCTACCCCGCACTGGCATGCGGTCAGTCATTTCCGTTAACAGGTGCACCCAGAGCACAGCACGGAACCAGTATAGGGCATAGCTCTCTCAGTAACAGGGGTCTAGCCCCTAAGAACCAAACAGGGGTCTCGCCCCTCCACAGTCTGCGCACCCTCGCCTGACTACCCTGGTTTGCCCAGTAGGCCTAACAAGTCGATGTAGGGTGGCTAGCTGAACCCCGGGCCCCGTGGGGTGGTTAACCCTCTCCCTACACTAGTAGCTCTCCCTGGTACAGTGTACACGAGGGCCACCGAGTCGGTGCAAAGTGGCCAAACCCACCCCGGGTCTCAACCTGAAAGGCAGCAAGCACCCCTCTACACTAAGAGGTAACGTGCGCTTACCTTGGCACCACGTACTCAAGGGTAAGCACACTTCCCAAAGCATTTTCCAGATTTATTCCATGTATTTCCAAGAGCTCTACTCCTAATTCCCCCATAGGGTTCATGCTCATATTTCTCAGGCTAAGCCATACTAGGTTTCATCATTTCTATTTCCATTTCTCAGTTTCTACACGTGTAGCATATAACTTTATTATTCACATTCCAGGTTTATTCGTAGGTAGCTCGTGTTTCCAACCTTCAATCTTCCATTTCCAGTTCATATACAGGCAGCTCGTATTTAATCGTAAACAACAAGAATTTACATGCAACAGTTTGCTAACAACAGTACTCTACATTTCACAGGCAACTGTTATCCATTTACAGGAAATTGTTATTATTCTAATTACTCATCCAAGACTGCAATTCATACATTCCATACAAATATTCCAATGTTTCTAGTCCTAGGATTCATGCCATACCCTAGGATCTAACATTCATTTCACATATGCATTCATGTTTGTAATTAAACTTGGGGAAGCCACTCTACCAGTAAACCCAGGAGTAATGGGGGCTTGATCGGCAGGTCCACGTGCCTCAGCAAACCCTAAATCCACAACGGAATGAGGTCCTATCACAAGGATCAATCACAAGAAACCACTCAGAACAAGATAAAAAGTATTCCAACAAGTAGAGGAACTTAAACGGAGAACAACGAAATCTTAATTGCGGAAATCAGACCTCAAACGGACCCTAAACGGGTCAAAAAAGTAACTCTGATTCATATCAGACGTCTGGAACACCTTCCAGACATCTTAAAAAAAGTCCAGAACCATACCTCAACTGTACGTTACTCCTCAGACGTCCAGGGACTCTGCTGAACCATCTGGAACTAGTTCCAGACGTCCGACCACCTCTCCAGACGTCTGGAGACGCTTCCCACCGTCTGGTGCCTCTCCCAGACGTCTGAACTGCGTGGGAGGGCGTGTCCTACGCCTTCCCAAAGCGAATCCTGCATGCGCGATGCAAATCTCCTCAATATGGCATGGAACAGTGCCTCGGCGGAATGACCTGCATGGCCGTATCTGCAAAGGGAGGTGTATGTCGCGGGATTTACCTCTCAGTCGTCTAGAGCCTCCTCCAGACGTCGTCTACGTCGTCTGGATGTAGATCCAGATGTCTGATTCTGGGAAAATTTCAGAACCAGGGACTGCTTTCGCCTTCTCGCGCCGCGCGCGGCCGCGCCACGCCCGCTCAACCGTTTCTCTAGCTGCAGCAATGTCGGGGAGGACCTCCCCGACGCACCTCTCCACCTTGCGCACGCCCGACCGACCGTGAGCTCTCCGGCAAACTCCCTCACGAGCTCGTGCTCTCTCCTCTCTTCCCCTCGCTGCTCCTCTCCTCCCACCTCGCTCACGCTTGCTGCCCGCTGCTTGCTGCTCTCGTTGGAGGAAGGAGAAGAGTGGATGGAAGTGGGGTGGTGTGAGGGAGAGGAGGGGGGTTTATACGGGTGAGGTTTTAGGGTTTTCGCTGGGAGCTGAGGAGAGAGAGAAGATGGATGAAAACGAAGGGTAATGTCTGTGCGTAGACGCGAGTTCGTACCCTAGATTTTCAATTTTCAGACGTTTGGGAATGAGTCGAGACGTCTTACAAGATGTCTGACCTAAAGTCCGGACGTCTTAAAAAGGATTAACAGTACGGGTCTTAACAGCTGAGATGCATTTGATGGTTTGCACATTTGTGTTTTGACCTCTGACTTTGCGGTTTCTCATCGTTAGTACGAATTCTTTTTTTTTTTGCCTTCCCAAAGGCCTTAGAGAATTTGGAGCCTTCACAATATATGGGAGTTCAACCTTATGCCATTGTTCTTTACTGGGCATTGAAGCAATTCCTTCTTTATAAGCCAACTGGTAGGTACTAATCTTGTAGTAATGGCTAACATAATTCTCCCATTTGAGGCCTCTAATGCTACCAATGGTTGTCGCAACATGTGTACATGGAAGACCATTAATTTGCCACTTCCTACCTGAGCAATGCCTTTCATTGAGCCTCACAGCCAATCTCCCTGAGGTACACTCAACCTCAACATTATTGTAATTTGACTGCCTCACAATAAACCCTTGTAAATCCCTTGAAACATTTTTTATGTACTCCACAGTAGTTGGAAGCAAAATACCTCTCCATTGGGATGTCTTTTTCCTTCGATCATCCATCATAGTCATCATTTTTTGTCTAATCCAATTAATTAACTCACAAATAGGGAGCTTCCTACCATTAAAAATACATGAATTAAATGACTCACTCAAGTTGTTTGTCAAATAATTGCAATTCACGGTAGTATTAAAAGTGTGCCTAGCCCACTTCTCCTTAATGTCATCAAAGTATTCAAATGCAGCAGTGTTGACCTTCACCATTTCATTCATATGATGAATGTATTGCTGTTTGTCAAATGCTTATGCAGCACTCTAAACTAAGTGCTCCAAATCTTCACCAGGAAAAGCCTTTTTAAAATTCTTGTAAAGATGTCTCATGCAAGCCCTATGCTCAGTTGCTGGGTATTTGTTCGAATCACTTCGAGCAAACCCTTTTGACCATCTGATATGATTGTCAATCCATTTCCATCTCCAAAACCAATCCCTTCATTTAAACAACCCATAAACCATGTCAAAGATGTATTAGACTCATCTTCTACTATTGCAAATGCCACTGGAAACAATCCATTGCTACCATCTAGTGCAGTAGCTGCTAGTAATGTTCCCAAGTACTTCCCCTTCAAATGGCAACCATCTAGGCCTATAAATGGCCTGCAACCACTCAAAAATCCACTTATGGATGACTTGAATGATAGAAAGACCCTTAAGAATGCATCAGTTGGGTCTATCATGTAATGCATGACACTACCAGGATTTCTTGTCTTCAATTCATACACCATACTTGGTAAAGTCTCTTATGAAATCTCCACCCTCCCAAAAATTTGCTCCAAGGCCTCATTTTTCCCCCTGTAAATTCTCTTGTATGGTAGACGGTTGCGAAAATCCTTGAAAATTTTCTCAAAGATCTCCTTCACCGTCATTGTAGGCCGCTCTCTGAGCCATCTACTAGGTAAGCATGCAATCCAGTGTTGGGAGGCCATCTCATTGCCAGTCATGTTCACAGAAGAGCATGTGTGATGGGATTAAGTGTTCTCACTTTAAACCTCTTATCACCCAACTTAGAAGCATGTATTTCCCATTTTCATTCTAGGTTAAAACATCTAGCAGTAGCTCTTCTCTGATCACTCTTTATGTACTTCAACTTGAACCCTCCCTTAACGAAATGTGTGGCTAAAGCATGTATGAAGTCCTTCACATCATCAAATACCTTCCCAATGTACATGTTAGTACTTTCATCCATTTCTAAGTCTCACCTTCATAACCACAAACCTCATCAGTAGCAAAATCAAGATCATCATATGTCAAGTCATACAATTCAGAATCTGGCCCATCTTTAGATTCATCATCACCAACAACAAAATTAGCGTCATTAGATGAATCTGTTAGATCTCCCATTACATCATCAATTGGAAAAGACTTAGAAGCTACTCTTCTCATCCTTATTGATGTACCACTCTATTGTCTTTCATTTCTACTTCTACTCTTCACATTTGAATTTCCAATTTCAACATTTCCTTGTGTCTTCACCACATTACTACTTCCAATCTGTTCATCATCTAAATCTATCATTGCTCCCTCTTTCCCCACATCATGAATCTCCGTTTCAGCCCCATGCCTCTCAGTTTCAGCACTAGACATCTCTTTTTTAGCACCATGAATATCCGTTTCAGCACCATCCACCTTTGTTTTAGCACCATGCAACTCTTTTTCACCACCATGATTCTCTGTTTCAGCACCATCCAACTCTGTTTCAGCACCAGCCATCTCTGTTTCAGCACCATGAATATTTATTTCAACGCCATCGACCTTTGTTTCAACTCCATGCAACTTTGTTTCACCACCATGATTCTTTGTTTCAACACCATGCATCTCAGTTTCACCAACATTGTCACAATCAAGATATTCTAACCTCTCCACTTGTGACATCTCACTAAACTTATCTTCACAACTAATTGCTTCTATGTTAGAAAATGTAACAACCAATTCTACACTTTTTCCATCCATGTGACGATTAAACATTGTCATCATTTATTTCTCGTTGGTAAGATCAATATACTTAGAGATTCTTGAGTCTAGATCCTTATACCACAATGACATTACTGATTTGACACCCCATGGAACTATCTTCATCAAATCATTATACAGGCCGAACTAGCATGTCTCATCTGGGTTCATGGGAATTGTCTTCTGCTTCCCCAACTTGTACTTCTCGCCTTCTCCTCCTCTCAACTCTTGGAAGTATCCTTCATACTTCACACAAGGAAGAGGATACCTTGTTTTCCTCTCCACCAAACCATGTTGTTACTTTAGATTCAGCTATACTGAGAAGGCATCCATGAAACACATCCATGCAATGGGGAAAATTTTGACATGTAAAAGCTTAGCTAGAAACCTCCTACTATCAATTAAAAGTTCCACTTTGATCCCTTCAAAACCACCCTTCTTGTCCTCCTATACACCTGTAATCACATGAGCAAACATCAGCATATGCAAACTGTAATAAGCTCTACATCAATTCTCAAAAACCAATTTTAAACCCTAAATCAAAACCCTAATCTAAGCCCTTAGAAATCCCTAAACGCAACCTTAATATAACCTCCTGTGGGTCATTGAAAAACACACATGAAAACAATAATAAACCCTAAATCAAAACTAACACTATCCCTAATATAACCCCCCAAAAAACTGCTGAACCCCTAGCCATAAATCCCAAAACAACCATCAACATAGCATAAACTTGTCCCTAAATAAACCTATCAAACTCCTAAACCCTAAATAAAACCTTACTCCTTTCCCAAATCAAACCCTTAATTAAAATCTTAATCAAAACCCTAATATAAGCCCCTAAAAAACCCTAACATTAACCCTTGAAAAAACTCTAAAATGCATCCCTCTATGAAACCCCTAAACCCTAAACAAAACCCTACTCAAATTCCCAATAAAAATCCTAATATAAAAACACTAACCTCAGTAAAAATGGATGAGGAGCAACTACGATGGTCAACGAGCTTCCTACATCCTTAATATAAATGGAGGAGGAGCAGCTGCGATAGTCGACGAGGTTCCAACATCGTCGAAGAGGTCTACTGGGAGGGAGAAGGTCGATTGATCAAAGATGTAAACATAGAGGAACTCGATCAATCGATGTTCCCGCGACTAAGGAGATCAAATAAGAAGAGGGAGGAGAAGAAAGAGTAAACAATGGATCCTCTCCCAGAGATTTTCCCGCCATTCCATTTTTGTCCCAATCATTAACCAAGGCAAGTAACCATGGTAAGTGCATCTTAACTCATCTTCACTTACCTAAACAAACAAAGGCTAATGGAGGGGTATCCATACTAACGAAACATATTTAGTAGGGGTATATATGTCAATACCTAAAACATAGGGGTATATACGTCTTATTGAAAGTTTATAGGGGTCTATATGTAAAAATCCCTATTTTAAAATCATCAATGTATTTGCTTCAAATGCAAAAATCACCGGTGTTTGATTCTTTAGGGGCGATGTAGGGTGATGAGGTGTGGCTCATCATAGCTAAAATGCCCAAGTTAAGCTAGAAACTAGGTTAAACACTACATAATTAATATAAGAAATGGGTTAAGTGTGGAAAATAGCAGAAATGGCTTAAAACAACAAATTAAGGTTAAAAACTCACAATTAGGTCAATTAATGAGATATTCTATTCACAAGTGTAATTTGATGATCCAATTGCAAATTGAACACACCTTTAGGTTCAAAGGTTCAAATTAAAAGTGAATCATGTTCTTAAATGTTCAATTAAGCTTCAATAAAAACTTCATGGCATTTGGACATCAATAGGACCCTGTATTCATTAGGTTACATTTATGTCCTTATATCATTCGCATTTAATTAGGCTAAAAACCTTCAGAGAGTTATTTGAAAAGCTGGAAGGATGTTTTTGTTAATTGCAGGGACTGCTCTGACATTCTTTTTATCACTAATGGGTTCAATTACAATTCTTACATCGTTTCGCCCATTTGGGTCGGATTGCAAAATTCCCAAACACACCTACTGCGTACCCGGCATTATTCATCGCGAAGAATAAATGAAGCAATTGTGTTAATTCTTTGAGCCTTCGATCTGACGACCAATCTTGATCCAAACTTCCCATGCCTTTACGAGGAGGATCCTAGCCTCACATAGATTTGATCTAGCAATGCAAATTTTGTTTGAACTTTGCCACACTCCTCTCGAGTCCATCCCACCGTTAAAGCCCTAATCAGCTAATCTCAACATTACAGTGATGTGATTCACTCAGCGCCTACTTAAGCTATACCCTGGGCTCACACGTAAAGGATCGACTCTCTCCTACATCCTTGAGCTGATCACTTTCATCCACTCTAGTTTCCTCTCCTCATACTACGCTTATTCCTCCGCCTGAGTGGTGGAATTCCACCTCCTGCAACCTCTCCTCGCCGTTAAGGATTACATAACACCTGAGGGCGACATTGAGCTCCACTAGAGGTCTTTCAGACCGCTGGAGTCTCCTCCCATATTCCTCGCTGCAGCCACCAGTTGCAGTTTTCCCACAGGTCCCATTCTTCTATTAGATTAGGTTTACCTGCTTTCTAGGATAGTGTTAATGTAGTGTAGATAAATTAGAGTAGAATTAGCTAGATAATTCACGGATTTGGTAATTAGGTAGGATTAGATTAGGGTAATGCCCTTACGCCTCCTCTGATAAACTTAGATCAGACGAGAGGATTGCGCTCCTTCATTTTGTTCATATAACTTCCTAATCATGCCATTGTCACATTCACTTCCTTCCCTTAACATTTCAATTGCAATTCACATCTCTCACCTTAGCACCAATTAGATCCGAAATCCAATGGTTCTCAGATCTATTTAGCCACTAATTCCACATGAGGGTTATACCAGTCATGTCACATGTTCACAATAACCCTCCTTGTGCTTTAAATTGAATCAATTTGACATTCATTTCAGATTTATTTAGATATGCTGATTTGAGAATTTTTTATTAAATTCAAGGTAGATCTGATTTGAATGATCAAATTAAGTCCTATTATGTTCAATTGAGTTGATTGCGATGAGCTTAAGCAATTTGGAATTGATTTTAATTGTTAAATGTGCTTACACCCAATTTCCACTTGAGTTACTATTTTCATACAATTTCTAAGGTAGCCGAAGCCTAGGATTTTTAATGCACTAAAATAAGGCTTTGGCGATGACCTAAGTACTTCTTAAGGATCGCCTAGGATCTCTGAGCATTAAGTAATAGTGTACAGAGTTCCTAGATGATCATATCATGTGGGTGACCTAAAATCAAATGCCCAGGTAGGTGACAAGGGGTATCTGATTTTTCTTGTTTCAATCTGTGGATTGAGGTTTAAATAAGTTTTAAAGAATCCTAGTGAATGTTTGAAATCAATTTACAAGTGGATTTAATGTTTAGTTTGATTCTATCTCTTATGTTGTCTATGAAAAAGAGAATGAGTTGAACTAGAAATCTTAGGGTTCTTCGACTCATGATTAGATTGAAATGGATTTCAGAACTTCTTTGGAATGTGTGCAATGGATTTCATGTGGATTTTTAGTGGTTTATTTCAAATTTGAGGAGTAGCAATAGCTACCCTATTCTCTAAATTGAAACACTAATTTAAGGACTAAAGGTTTTTGATCAGTTTTATTGCACTCAGATCTATTTTCTAGATTTGAGATGTTTTTCTTAAGCACTAGATCAAATCGAATTTTTAGCAGCATCTAATTTGCTGTAAATGCAACAGCAGTACATCTCTGAGCTGGGTGAAGTTTTGAAGGAATTCACTTTGGACTTAAATGTTACTTGAGCTACTATGTTTGTAAAATGTTAGAACTTCAGATGGCAAGCATTCATGTACATGTGTTTGAGCTTAAATCTGACCTTAAATGGCATGTAAATTTATTTTGAGATCAAATGTCAGTAGCATATATTTTTAAATTAATGGAATTTAATGTTAAAATATTTTTTAATTGTTCAAATATCTTTCATGTAATGTGTTGGATGTATTTGAGTGGATTCAAGCTTTTTCCAGCACGTTAAACGGATTTTTAGGCCTTAGGTTTACTTCTAAAACATTCATTAAGGCCTCTTGTGTGTTAGCTTTGCATATAAATAAAATCGAAAGAAAATCACAAAAAAATAAAATAAAGGTGTCTTCAGTAGGATTAGGTATTTCTTTAATTATATGCCAAGTTGCAAAGTAATCCAAACCTCCAGCTTGGTAGAATATATTAGCCGACGGTTTGGTATACTTTGAAACTTAATAAAAGAGCTTAGCCTAAAAACAACAAAAAGAATTCTTTTCCCTCTCATCTCACTATTTCTCTCTCATCCCTTACCTCTATTATACATATAAAAACCCTAAAAATCTAAAAATGCCCAAAAATACACAAAAATACTATGTATAGTGTATTTATACTTGTAAATATAATTTAATATTAAGCTATATGTGATATTGTAAAATATGTAAATAATGTACATAAATAACTTATAAATGTATTTTATATATTAAATTATAAATGTATTCTATCTATTAAATTAAGTATTTAAGATGATTTATTATATATATAACTTTATTGTATAATTATATATTAATTTATATTAACTTAAATGTATATAATCCTAAGTAATTATAGAAATCTATGTATACATCTATCATCATATTTAATACTGTACGTACATATGTAACTAATTAATATATACTGTATAATACCTATATACTTATTTAATCATGTATTTATTGTACGTAATTAGGTTACCAAGTTAATTAGGTAAATTATTAACTTAAAATAAAATAAATTAGTACATTAGGTTATTACTAAAGTAATCTATATTTTACATGTATATATATTAATTTTAAATACTTTCAATCCCTTTATACTGAAATTGTATTATATTATAGTATTTATAAATCAATTATGTGTATATCTATTTAAAATGTGCATATAAATGTATATAAATTAAAATAAAGGCTCTAAAATAAATTAAAAATCTATAATAAATACTTTATTATGTAAATTTACTCTGTATATGGTCAATTACATGATTAATTATCAATTTGTACTTTAATTAAAAAATTAAACTCTAAATTACCATGTATAATTTCCTAACTTTAACTAATTTTAATATATATTTAAATAACTTATTTTCATAAATAAATTATATAATCATGTAGCCCTATATAAGGGCTTTGTAAATATATAATTTATTTATAATTTGGATTTAATTATAGCCCTCAAATTGAGGGCCAAAATCATGGAATTCGCACACGTGCACAACGTCGCTGCGTTCAATTAAGTGCTGTGTTTTAGTGCCACATCAGTGGCATACGGGCACTCATAGCCGTATAAGTGGAATTAGTGCCAACGATTGCTCAGTCTTTAGGGCTCGGCGCACATATACCACCATAACATCTGCTCTTCTTTAGCATATGAATGAGCATGTATTCTGAATAAGGCATGGGTCGAGGGCCGTGCACTGTGCTGGGCTGATATTGGGCCTGCTATTAGGCCAAAAATGAAAATGGATTGAAAATATACGCTAATTGAACTATGGCCGACCTAGTAGTGGTCTGGTCTCACCCCTATGGGGTGCCGTGTATCTCACGAAAGATTGGGCCGCTCATTAAAAACTCAATTTTTGGGTGAGTGAATAGTAAACCAGCATTATGTGTGAGAGAGATGTTCGAAAAATTCCTAGTGTCGAAGTGGGAAAGGAGAGAGCGAAGAAATCGACTAAGTGTTAGAGTGACTTAGTGTGTTAGCATGACTATGTGTACAATGTGTATATATGTATAATATGTATATATATGTGTATATGTATACAAATATGTATAGTATAATACAATAGTAAATGTATATATATAATAAATAAAATATATGTAAATAATGTATACGTATATAGATAATTTATATATGTAAATAAATATAATTAGAATAGTATATAGTGTTTGAGCCTTACATATCTATAAATAAATCTTAAGCCTTTAGTGATGTATGTATCTGTCACTGTAGATATTTATATATGTTAGTAAACATGTTCTTTTGCCTTATGTTGTGTACATATTTTACTAAGGTCTATAGTGTCACATATTTATGTTACTATATATATATAGTATATGTTACTAAAAATATTAATATGTGTTAATATAACTTAGTTTAGTACATATTAGCAGCTATTTTTGTACCTATACTTAGATATTATTTAGGATAGCTGTACATAATTAACATAGTATAGTTACACAGCTTTTGATGCCTGTTAGTTGTAAATTTGTTTTAAGGCATTGTAAAGCTTAACAAATGATTCTTTTATATATAATTAATCAATTCATTCATTAATTGATTCACTGATTCAGATTGTAAATAAAATTGATATTTTTGGAGTAAAAGAATATTTTTGGACATAGAGAGTGATGTATATCAATAACTACCTTCCAGTGAATGACCTGGAATAAATCAATAAAAATTAAGTAAATAAATAAAATGACGTGACATCTATTTGCATTATGACAAATATACTACAATAATGACATTTAAAACATCATTTTTATTGCAACACGATTGTCAATGTCATCATAGGGCCCACCAAGTCTGTGATTTAGGGAGAGTAAGCGACCACATGTCATTTTTGAAATGTGCGTTGGAAAAGAAGTTTCTATACATTTTCACTTTATTTAATATGTCAATCTTTTTAAAGAACAAGATGACAAGAGGTACATTAAGTGATCTAGAAAACTATATCCCTTTGAAGCTATTCTTGAATTAATCCCATAAGAAGAAAGATATTATTTTGGAATAGCTTGTAGATTCCCAAATCATTAAGGTGCTTGAGTATGATAAGTTTGTCCCACAGAAATGGTATATATTTTCTTTCTTTTCATTAACACCCCTCACCAAAATTTCCTAGTAAGCTTTTCAATAAGATCACATGACATGAGGGCGTGAGAAATATAGAAATTAGAAAGGGTAAAATGGGGCCGCCCCTTGTGGGGTAGCCAATTGGCTCCCCCTATCGCTTATAACTTCAGCTATGATGTGAATTTTTGAAATGTCATTATCCTAATACAAATAAGAAAAATATAAAATTTCAACTAAATTAAATAATGACATCCTTGCATCAATGATGTCAAATTTTCAATGATCCAAATGTTGCATAAAGTTGACCTCTTTCGATAAAGGGCATAGAAATATCTTATTCAAATGAAGCTTAGAACACTTCTTTCTTTTATATGAATAGATTTAGATCCCTAAAGTTTCATGTGAAGATATGATTCATAGCAAAAGTTTTAAGTGAAGGGACTCCGAGGGGGTGACCCTGTGTAACAACCCGATTCCCGAGTCCCTACGAGACACGAGAACCGGACCGACTCGACTAATCCCAAGACCCAGTCGTCCAACGAGGAAGTAACCAAAAGACAGTAAAATAAACCACATTCAGCATGAATATAACTAACAGTAAGAAAGTACAGCAGTAAGGAAAGAAACTACTACAGTAGGCACCACCACAACAGTAAAACAACATTTATCATATAACAAAAACTGCAGGTAAAGAAGGTACAGCGGAAACAAAAACTACTCACTAGAACAGAAACAAAAAGGGGTACAAAGCTGTGGTAACTCTACTGGACCCTACTCGGCCCAGCGTCCTCTGCAGCCGCCGACCCTGGCTGCTCAACACCTGGTCCTGAAAAAGGTAACGAGTGTAACACGTCAGCAAAACGCTGAGTAGAGTGGCAAACTAACTAAAGGCAACAGTAGAGTGTACAGTAGCTGTTATGTTCTATTACTTCCTTTATTTACATCTTTCAATTTTTCTCACTATTTCATTTACTTCTCAGATCCTTTACTTGATCTCGGATGTCCTCGTGGGACGATCTTGATTGCAGTCATTTCCAAAAGTAGAAGTAGCACGTGGTGCTCTCCTGGCCGGGAGAGTCCCCCGTGGTGATCCTACCCTCAGTCAACCACCCCAAGGTCACTGACAGACGTAACGGTGACTACGGCACGCGCGATAAACGCACAGGTAGCTAGCCCGTACTGGCACGCGGTCAGTCGTTTCCGTTAACGGGTGCGCCCAAAGCACAGCACGGAACCAGGGCAGAGCCCTCTCAGTAACAGGGGTCCAACCCCTCCACAGTAACCAAACCGGGGCCTTGCCCCTCCACAGTCCGCGCACCCTCGTCTGACTACCCTGGTTTGCCCTAGTGGGCCTAACAAGTCGGTGAAGGAGGCTAGCAGAACCCCGGGGCCCGTGGGGTAGCTAGTACTCTCCTAACACTACTAGCTCTCCTCGGTACTACGTACACGAGGGCCAACAAGTCGGTACAGAGCGGCCAAGCCTAACCCCGGGTCCCTGGGGCGGCTGGCCCCACTCTGCACTAAAACAGGTACAGGTACTTCCCTTGGTACTGCGTACCCAAGAGACAGTACAAACTACATCTCAGTTCCATTCCTTTTCTTTCCAGGAGTTCCACTCCTAATTCCCCGTAGGGTTCCAGCTCTTTATCTCAGAACATCATATGTTTCACTTTCCAGATTCACGTTCTCACATTCCATGATCTCAAACATGATTCTTTATGCATAACAGGCAGCTGTTAATTAAATTTACAGGCAGCTTTATATATATTCCTTTCCATTTTTCCAAGACTGCAGTAATATACATTCCACTAGTTTTTCCATCCTAGGATTCATGCGATATCCTAGGATCTATCATACAATCTAGTTTTCCGGCCCTAGGATTCATGCAACACCTAGGAGCTATCATTCCATATATTTCTCATTCCTAGGATTCATGCAATGCCCTAGGTTCTAGTTATGGTTCCATACTTTAACAGATTTTATTAATACTTAAAGCCACTCTACCAGGTACAACGGGAGTAATGGGGGCGTGATCGGGAATCCCGCGCGCCTCCGCGACTCTCAAGACTGCAACCGAACGAGGTCCTATCACAAGGATCAAACACAAGGAGTGTCTCAAAATAGTGTATAGCTACTGTAGGCGGGTAGAGGAATAAATTCTGAAACGAACGCAACTCGAATCGCGGAAAACGGAGCCCAAACGGGCCCTAAACGGGTCGAGAAAGACAATACTGTGCAAAATCAGACGTCTGGAAATCCTTCCAGACGTCTTAAACGGTGGATCAGAGAATTACCTGTTCGGCTTGGTTCCCCGGACGTCCAGAAGTCTGTGGGGACGTCTGTCTAGATCCCAGACGTCCGATGGTCACTCCGGACGTCTGGAGGCCACTCCCGCCGTCTGGTACAAATTCCAGACGTCTGATTCGCAAAGATGACGAATCAGAGGACCTGCGCACAGCCAACCCTCCTCCCTCAGTACGGTCAGTCGACAAAAAGAAGAAGAAAGCGGAAACTCACCTTTCAGACGTCTGTATGATCTCACAGACGTCGACCTTGCCGTCTGGATATCAATCCAGACGTCTGATTCTGGAAATTTTTCCAGAATCAGAACCTTGCTCGGCCTCCGCTCGCGACGCCGCCCGCGTCGCACCTCGCGCGTCCGCTGCTCCGCCCGTAGCAGGTCCCTCTCCGCGACGCTCTGCGCCCCCCTGCGCCCTCCGCCGGCCGGCCAAGCCGCTCCCGGCGAGCTCGCCCTCACGGCAGAGCCCCGCCCTCGCACGCCGCAACTCCTCTGCGCCTACTGCGGCTGCCGCTGCCGCTGCGCCCTCGCGTCCGCTCGCTCTCGCGCACAGGCAGGAGGAGAAGGAGGAAGATGGTGGAGACGGGAGGGGAGGCGCGCCCCCCTTTTAACGCCGCGCGGAGAGGAGAGAGAAGGCGGTCGCAGTCGCCTGCCGCCGCAGAGAAAGAGGCAGGATCGCAGGTCTGCGCGCACAGGCGCGCAGACGAATATCCCGTGCGAGCATAACTGTTCGCCAGACGTCTGTAAACTATCCCGGACGTCTGGTCAGACGTCTGGATGTGATCCCAGACGTCTTTACAGACGTCTGGGCCACCTCCCAGACGTCTTAAAAGACGTCTGGGGCACGCGCTCGTTACACCCTGTTTTACCCATAGCTAAAATATATCTAAGAAGTATGGTTCTACCAACTTGTAATAAAAATTTAATTTTTAACCTATTTAAATTTTATAGTCCAATGATTTATATTGTTGTAAATTATAAATAGAAGATGAAGTGTGGCATATGTGGGATCCATCAGCAACCAACACCTCGAGCCCCTTTGGATCATCACCTTACTTCTAGACTAAGACTAATGAAGAGACATGAAGACACATTTGGAAAGTGGTATTAAAGATTCCCACCCAATGTAAACCTTATAAATTTGTTGCTCTCATTCTACTTATCTCAAACATAGTTGTCGAGAACCCACTCAAATGTGCTTGTGACCTAACGCAATCTAATTACTGTTCACAATGGTTTCCCCGTTAACTAGTACCAGCATAAAACAAAACAAAACAAGATCCATAAAGTAAAGCCAAGTCACTTCTAAACACCTCTCTATGTCAAAGAAGTGACCATTTAGTGATTTTCTTGAGGCATGTTACCCAAATATAGCTAAAATTTCTTTATTTGAAGCAAGTTATTTTGTAATTGTTATATAACGATTTTTAGCCTAAGTGGAATTGTTCTATTTTCCCTTTCAATTTCAATTTTTGTCTCCTGTGATTTCTTGACTTGATATATGTCTCATCTTAGACATTTAATCTAATTCCTTATTCCACCCAAACAAAAAAAGGCATCAATTCTTCTCTTAATTACATATTTCTTTATGTTTCCCCTCTTACTTCCTTTTTTTCTAATTTCAATAACCAAGCATAACTTAATTTCTCATGACATATAAGTAAACTATACATTTAGCAAGAAACCTCTTCCTCCCTTGAGCTCCACCTCTTCTTCGCTGACAAGAACGACTTCCTCGTTGATGGCATCCTCACCCTCTCCTCACTTGGAGTTGTTCGCATCTGCCTCAACTTAGTGAGTTTCAATGCCAGCAACCTACCTACTAAGATGGCCTAGTGCATCATCATCATCGTCATCACCTTCGCATTGTCACCATCATCACCCTCATCTATGCATGATGGCAAAGCTAAGCAAGGAAGCTTCATAGGAGGAGAGTGAATAGAAAAAGAGAGGTTGAGAATGACAAAGCAACGAAGAGAGAGAGAGAGAGTTCATCATCACCTCTTTCACCAAATTAATGACTTGCAACCCCCACCTCCCTCCCTCCACTCCCTTCCTCTAGTCTCCCCTTCCTCTAGTGATGGCGTTGGGGTTGGTGATGGTGGTGTCGAAAGATCTCGAGGGAGTCTAGGAGGGGAGGCTTGAGCTCGGCCTTAAGGTCGATCCCCCCGATCTCAACCTTGTCATTGGGAGGAAATTGGTGTTGAGGAAGGAAGTGGCAAAGTTTCTAACTAGGGCATTAGAAAAAGCATAAAATAAAGCATAAAATGATGTCCACAATAATCTGGTTCTCAATTCTAAAAGTGGAAAGAAAAAGCATTGAAGCTATCTAACACATAACCAAGAAAATGCAAAAGAACTAGACGACAAAAAGGACTCCTGACATCATAGACCATTTGTGGGTACTGAATTGGGTCTCGCACCAGTCACTCCATATACAACCGCTCTAGGCTACTCAATTGCACCTAAGTATGGAGCGCAAAGTAGTCATTAGCAAACACTGAGTAGAGTAGTAAAATTAAGAAAAGTAACAGGAACTAAAAGAGTAGGAAAGAGGGATACTAATTTATTATTTCAAATATTTCATATCAATTTACTTTTCAGTTATTTCTTATTTATCCCAACAGTGTGTGGTTCTCAATATTGTAGTCACATTTATCCCATATCAATTCATCAGAAGACATGAGGAGATCTCACTGCGATTTCTTGAGAGGTATGACAAGTACGAAGTGTCATCCTCGTCGTGAGGTAACTTCGCACTCGCCCTATATCACGTTCCATCACTCTGGGGTCCTAGTGTAGGTAGCGTGGCAGTTGCATACTATAAGATATACACATAGAGGTGACCTACGTTGGCTTGTAGATAGCCTTCTTCACATCTTGGGTATCATGTATATATATACCTGTGTACCCCAACCATGATTCGTAGGGAGGCAAGTTCACTTCTTGATCTACCAACCAATTCAGGTAAACAACCTCATACAATTATCCATATTCAATTATTAATTCCATAATATCCAAACGTTCACTTATCACAGGAATATCTATCAAGTAACAATACTCATGTATAAGCCATTGATCACATGTTTAAATTCACAATTCATCCTATGATGCAAAAAAGAGGGTTATCAAATTATTCCCTTGAAAATCAACAAAGAAGCAATATATATTACTCCTTCAATTTATCAAATTGCTAGCACATTTATTGCTTCCATAATATTCCCCATTTAATTATCCAAAACTATAATTCAACATTTATTTCTATATGGAGGTAGAAAATCCCAATTAATTAATCCTCTTTAATGTGCAACACATTAATTTATTTCAACATCTTATTCTAATATTTATAGTACTTATAAGAAGACAATCAATCAACATATTATTTTTCGGACTTTGAAATTAACGACTATGTCAAAGAAGGCATAATAATAATTTTTATCAAAAATGGTGACTCCGAAATGCATGTCAGTAGTCCCTCGCTATCATTCGGGGGACCTGCTAATTCTGTGTTTGGAGTAATTTGCATGGTGGGGTCTAGGTCATCACAGCATTGGGGGAGCTCTGATTGATGACGCTCGACTAAGCTTCAGCGGCTCTTGGCTTTGCTCTACTCGTTTGACAACATGACCTAGCCACTCTCAGTGCTTCTTGGCCTGCATGTGCTCTAGTAGTCCTTCCTCTCTCAACTTTGGTCGAACTTAGTTCCCTATTGTGGAAGTCCTTGTTGGCGAGTGTATCATCTCTCCATTCTCTTTGGCCACAAATATCACCCCACTCCATCTTCCTCCTTCCAAATCTTGGTCTTATCCCTCGATCTCCTTAGTGGTTTGCGATCTCTTCAATCTTCGCTCCTCTAGCCCCTATGTTTCCTCTCTATGGTGTGTCCCACTTCACATGGATTTGTCTGCGATCACAAGAGGTTGGTGATTGATAGTCGTGAAGATTGGTGAGTTGATTAAGCTTTTCTATCGAAGATTTGGATATTTGAGGGTTCGACTTGAAGTTTCAAAATTGTGAGATGTTCGGGATTTTCCCTCCACAACTGTGGCCTTCTTTTGCTCTAGATGGGGACCACATATGACATCGTGCCTTCTACGACCAAGAAATTGCCCAGCTTGTCCTGAATTTTGGATTCCTCCAGTTTCGTATTTGCGTGGATGAAGCTGATTGGCAAGGTTCTCTCTTGGTGGCGTAGACATCATTAATGAGCATGGAGTTGCCACTTGTTACGAACGTGCAGCTTCAGACATCTTTTAAGACGTCTGGGAGGTGACCCAGATATCGGACCAGACGTTTGGAACCCCTTCCAGACGTCTGGTGATAACACCACGCAAGGGGGTAGTAATTAGGTTGAATATGGCCCATCTTTAGAATAAAAGGCACAACATAAAGTAGAATAGGAGCATTGCATGCATCAAGTACCAAGATTGCTTATAAACTGTATTAATGGCCATTTGTGTAAAGCATTTGTCAAAGCAGGCCTCAGATGAGCAATCGGATCGCACGGATGGATTCAGGACGACGAACGGAGTCTAACGGACTCAAGATCGGCCAAATCCGACATCCGGAGCTCCCACAATGGGCCCAAGAAATCCTGACCGTTGATCTGGAGATCAACGGCCTAGAACGCGCCACGTCACCCCGCCCCCGCCGCTCGCACGCCCCCAAGCCAGCCAAGGACGCATCTCGGCCGTTGATCTTCGATCGAACGGCCGAGATCCGCGCGCTCGCCCGCGGTCGCCGCGACAAAGCGCGGGCGTGGCGCAACGGTTAGCGCGCACGCCCGCGTCGCGGCGACGCGCGTTCGAATCGCGCAGAGCGGAAATCAATTGCGAGTGAAGGGCGCGGCAAAATTGAGTCGCGCGATCAGAAGCGAGCGGCTAGGATTGCGCCACGCGGCGCGACGACAGCACCCCACCTCCCACGCGCGCGCGCACGCCGGGCGGAAACGCGCGCGCGCACGCGCGCCCGAAGCGCGATCCTAACGCAGGCGCGGGAGGATCTCAGCCGTCCAATCATCAATCGGACGGCTCTCGTTCGACATCCACGGATCGCGCCTGAAGAGAGAGAGGGGCGGGCGGCTGACCGGCGGCAGAAGGCCTTCACCGACATATCTGGAAGCGGTTTTAGTGACGTTCTGGATGTCGCTAAAGCACATTCTTCTTTTAGGAAGCCCTTAACTCTATTTAAACCCCCTTCTACCACCATTCAAGGCATCCTCTCCCACTTGCAACTACTCCACTCCTCTCCTAGCTAGTCTTAGGCACTCTTGTAATCGCCGGAGACGACGAGCCGCCGACGGAGCCTCCTCCACCGCCGTGGCTGCCTCGTCGCTCTCCACTCTCTCTCTACCTCTCTCTCTCTCTCTTTTAAGCTTTCATTTACTTTTGTTGAAGCATGTATTTAATATTGTAAACCATGAACTATGAATGCATGTTTAATGAAATTATTTTCCATTTAGTTGCCATTTTAATTTCTGTTTAAAGTGCATGATCAAAACCAAGAGCTTTCTAACCCTAAACTCTCTCTATCTCTCGCTTTTCAAAACCGTCTCTTTCGCAAGCAAAACTCCGCCTTTTTCGTGACAACAAGTGGTAAACAAAATCCGATTTCCACGCCTCCCTGAGATCGACACTCGGACTCACCTCCGTTTACTTCTTTTAAAACCGACGTATCAAGTGCAACTATAACGACACCTCTTAACACACATGCACGAAGGCACGTCAGTTTTTGGCGCCGTTGCCGGGGAGGCAACGGATTTGTTTTATCACCTCCATTCCACCTTCATTCTCATATCGTCTAATGCCCTATTTTCCTTTTTACTTGACGGTTGCAGGAATTCGGCGCATGGACGGCGAAGCAACGCATTCCACTATGGTAGCAAGGAAGTAGGCGCCTCGAGGACCGATAGTGAGTACTCTCTCTCTCATTGTTTGCTTGCGTGAAAAAGCTAAAAAAATCATAAAAACTGAAAAAAATTGGCGTGGCGAATGATTGCTTGACCCACATTCTTAACACACCACCCTACAAAAAAATGTACACTCTAATATACTGGACAAATTCTTGGAGTGTTCTTTTCTTTCTCTGTTGAGTGGTGTTTGCGAAGCCACCGTGAGTTGACCTGGGCCGCACCACTCAACCCTAAAAACTAACTCCTCTAATAGAAGCTGCACGATCTTTAGGATGAGTACACTAGGGTTTTTAGAGCCTCTACAGAAGAAAACGGAAATCTACTTTCATCAAATTGTGTGCAGAACTTGACGTGCCCATTGAAACTTGTCTGAAAGCATTAAGACACGTCAACCCTAAAAAACACTAAAGTAAGGATGAAACATTAAAAGACACCACACCCTAAAAATTCTTGCTTGAAAACCCTGTTTTGTAGAAGCACACACCTTGAAAAGTGGAAAATTAAGAGGCACCACCCCAATCAACGCCTCATCACATTACCCTAAGCACAAGCACTATCCTAACCCGTTAAAACTGAGTAGACGTGCCCTAGGCAGGACTGAGTTAAGTCTCAAAAGGTGAGGTTTTGTTCGCTAGGCACTTGGCTTTCATTCCCTTGGTAGAATCTGGTGGCTAGGCTGCGGGGCAGTGTCAAACGACTGCGGTTGTGGGGTCTATGGAACCGGAGGCGCAAGCCAAAGGAAGAACCTTCCCTGCAATCCCCTCGTAATCAACCTAGCCAGATTAGCCTTGGGAAGGGGAGTCCAGTGTTTACGGACTTAATCAACCTTTGTGAGATTTCTAGGTCTCCTAAGGAATACACCATAAGGATTAGGCTTGTTTGTTTGATTGAGTGCACAACTCTCTCTCATCTGTTCTTCCCGCATCCCTCCATGGATTTCAATGCCTATCCATCTTACCCAAATTACCCCCAACAGGATTTGTATGCTAACCCAAGTAGACCATACCCACAGCCGACTTGGGCTAACCAACCACCAAGTTGGGGATGCAACCTGGAATATCCCTCTTGGCCCAACTATGACCAAACCACACCAACCTCTTATTGGAATACACCCAACATAGCCACCCAAGGGTACGATTCAAATTGCGGGGCTCCATATCTTGATTGTCCTCACGATGCCTCCTCATTTAGGTCCGACCCTCTCTACTGTGATAGGACCTACACTTTAGGAGAACACCAAGAACCCTACCCATCTCAGGATAATAACCAAGAAAGGTCATCTGAATTCAACAACCTTGCCTACTTGACCTTTGGATTAGAAGGAGTTCTAGACAAATGGAAATCAGAAAATGCTCAGAAATCTAGGCAAGCCCAGGATCATCAACCTCTGATTTGGTCCACTGATGAAGAATCTGACTGGGAGGAGGACTTAGAACCTCAACTATTCTGGAGTAGGACCAAACAAAGAATGGTTCCTCTTGAAGAACTGGACCCTGAACATGACAGAATAGAGGACCCACCCAAGAACCTAAACACCAATATGGATTCTGATCCACAACCTCAACCATACTCTCTTAACCTGGATTTCAAGGAGGAAATCCAAAGGACACCAAATGACACCATGTCAATTCTTGATAACCTCCAGTTAGAACTACACAGACAGAATCAAGAATTGGTTAAAGGGCAACATGCCATGTTGGAGTTGTTCCAACAATTGGGGGAAGAAGGCCAAAGAAAGCTGTTGCATACAACGCCATTCATGGAATTCATAAAGCAAGGACCTACTGATGAGAACCTCATCATGAGCCATAACTAGCTCATTTTGACCTAATACAAATGATAAAAGCTCCTACATAACTCAAGGAAAGGCTTAACTCAGAGAATTCTGAGTTTAAGGAGAAAATAAGTCAAAAGGGGTAAAAATGTGATTTTACCAGTATAATCTGCATACAGGTCCAAACATATGTCAAAAAAACCAAATAAGAAGGAAAGTGGGATGATCTGATAAGGGTTACAGCAATTCCAAGGAACTAAATGATAATCTGTAACCCTAAAACAAACCCACTTCAATTCACGAGGTTCAAGGCAAAGCAAAAATGGAATAAACCCTCTAAAATTCATAGAAAAATAATCTATAGGGTTTAGAACCTTCAATTTGACCTTAGGAACCCATCTTGACCTACATTGAGAACCATACCCAATTAATAACTTAATTTAGGTTTTTGCGTAAATTGACCCGTCAAACAAGGTTTAATCTAGAAATAAAATTCACCATCAGATTCCTTAGGTCCTAATTAGTCATGTATAAAAACTTGAGCCTAAGAAGAAACCTTCTTGACCAACTTTACACTTTGGTCCTCATATATTTACTTTTTGGCCCTCAACTTTTGAACCCTAGCATTTCTGCCCCTAACTCTCCTTCGTTCTTTGCATTCAGGTCCCTCATGCCAAAACCTGACCAGCACCATGCTCCGGCGACCTTGCGCGGAGCATGGCGCCGCGCAGGGTAAGGGGGAGGGTCTGGCAAGACAACCGGGGGTGCCCTGCGTCGTCAGCCGTCGCAGGAACACCCCCCTGGTCGCTGCAACCCACCATACCGGCCGTGCGAACGCACGGACGGTATGGGTTTCCATCTCCGGCATCCTCCGGCGAGGGAGACACGTCGTCTCCCTCCGCCTTCCTCTCTGATTCGGCCTCTATAAATACCCCCATCGCTCCGCCGTTCTGAGGAGCTTGGATCTGACGGAGAAAACCCCCAACTTTCCTCTCTTCTCACTCTGGCAGACGCCCACCAGCTCCGGCGGTTCTTCCTCCTCCTCCTCTTCGCTCTGCCGCAATACCAGCAGCAGAGACTTTTTCCCTTGCTCTTCCCGCGCCACGCCGCACCCAGCTGGCGCCTCTCCGGCCCTCTGCTCGCCGCCGCCCCTTCCCCCGGGCATCTTCTTCTCCGGCGACAGTCGATACGACTGTCGCCCGCTCCGACCCCCCCTCGTCCTGCTAAGTAGGTAGAACTCCTCCTCGTCCTCCCCTCTTCCTTTTCCTCACTTTAAACATCTACTGTCGCCCTCAATTCCGACCAATCACCCTCACCTTCTCCGCCTCCGGCCATCCTCCGGCGAGCCACTTCCATCACTCCAGCATCCCACACGGCTCGCCGACCTGCACATAATCTCCGCCTCCTCACCCTGATCCATTTCCGCCCCTCCACTTCCCCCAAATCACCCCCTGCAACTCCACCGAACAAACCCATCTCCCAACCCACAGTCCGACCTAGGGCAGCCCTTAGGCTCCGCCCCGCCGCCTGCACACCCCCCCGACCACCTTCGCCGTGCCACGGCGAAGGTCCTCCGCGTTTCTGATTGGGCTGAGAGGCCGTTTTTCTGTGGGTAGGTACCTACGCTCGTCGCCGCCATTGTTGAAGCAAAGCAGCTTCTTCACCTGTTGCCCCAGGTGAGTCACGCCTAGGTTACGCTCCCAGACAGCGCAGGCGCCTTCGCGAAGCACCAGGCTGCAGTCGAGTCAAAGCCCTCGCGCGAAGGTCTCGCGTAACGCTGCGATTACCGGCTGCTTCCTCCGCGCAGGCGCGAAATTGGGGTGGGACATTTAGTCCCACCTCTGAAGGCTCTGAAGGAACGCAGCGGTATAAAGCGAAAAAGTGCTGGAGGCTTATTGCCTCAGCACACGGGGTGAGGTCCCCTTCACCCGCCCGGTTACTCGGTCTCGTCCGTGCTCACGCCCCGCGGACCTGGCCCGACCCGACTTAGACTGACCTGCACTCCTCGCCCACCACGCACTCCGGTGGGCCTGGACCCGGGCGTGACCCGTACCCGGCTACCCGGCAGCTCTGGGAGAGCTATCCCATGAGCGGATTCTGTGAGAGAGAGACGCGGGGGAGGGTAGAGATAGGTTTTGCCCCTCTCTGATCAAGCTGTGTAAGTGTGCAGGCACAGGTGAAGAAGAACCGTGGAAGAAGACGAAAGCTGAAGGAAGGAGGATCACCGAGTGGCACTGTAGCAGCTGCGATTTAAGTTGTCTGATTGGAAAATCAGACGACGTCCTGAAGGCAACGAAGGAGAAGGAAGGCGAGGCAGAGGAGAACGCAGAGAGGCCAAGACAAGAACTGAAAGAAGAAGAAGAACATGAGAAGAAGAAGGTCTGAAGAAAGGAAAAGAAGAAAGAAAGAAGAAGAAGAAGAACAGGACCGCAAGGGAGAAGAAAAAGAAAGAGACGAGCAGAAACAAGAACTGAAAGAAGAAGAAAAGCATCACTACTGCTGCAGATAAAGCAGAAGAGTCAAGCAGAAGAAGATAGGCAAAGAGAAAAGAAGAGAAGAAGAAAGAAGCCAACAAATTCTCTCTCTCTCTTTTTCTTTATTTTTGTAAAAGAAACTTGTACCCCTAGAATACAACTTGCTCCCTGAGTTCGACCTCGGGAACTCTTTATTTCCGAGTAACAAATTGTATTAAACTGGTAATCACCTCCCTCTATACTATACTACGACGGAATAATAAAACTATAGAGGAAGTCAGCTACGCCAGTTTTTGGCGCCGTTGCCGGGGAGCAACGGCTATTCTAGAGGTAAAAATTCCTGTTTCTTTTTAGTTTCTGATAATCTCCTCTCTTTTGTGCAGCTACAGGAAATCAAGAAGACAAGCAATCGCACGACAACCACTCCGAGGACAGGTAAAATTTTTTTTTCCTCTCGCTATTAACCCCTAAACTCTAAAGAGGAAGAAAAGAAAAGAACAAGCAATATAGGGCTAACCTGTCTTCCATACTTAGTAACCATAAAGAGTTGCATGTTTTCAACTCATTAGTCCTGCACACTATTAAGGGTATTTAAGGGCTAACACATTCTTGCTTGAGCCCTAATTACCCAACAAAGAACTAACTGGACCAAGTAGAGCCAACCTAAGATTCAACATTAGGGTTTTAGAGACACACTACTTAAATCAAGAATGGAGAAAATCCAAAAGAAGTGTGCCTAAACCATTGATTGAACATACTTATTCAGAGAAACCCTAAACAATTGGCTCTCTAAACACTTGAACCCAAAAAGAAAGGACCCAAAAGCTCTCAAAGGAACAAGAGGTAAAGTTGACTCCTTGGGTCAACCAACCTTAAAATTAGGTCACTTTCTCACTCAAAATACCTAAGAGATCAAGTGTAACTTTAAGCACCCTGATCTTAAGCTAAAATTGGTAGACATAAGAGGTCAAGATCCCCATCCTGGTCTACCTGGAATCTCAGTGACAAGAGAGGTCGGGTGGGGGAAACCCTGTAACCCGTGGGGACGCTCTACCACGTAGGGGTCTTCGCGGGACTCTCCCTCTCTGGCTGCCCAGGTAATTCTCAGGTGGACGATCTTTCTGATCAAGGGGTACATCTGCCCCGAACCTCTATAGTCACCCAACATTTTTTTTGGGTGTCTTGATTGGGTCCAGCACCCGCTTATCTCATCCAGTCCTTCATTATTTTGCAGGAGGTCCTTGAAACCTCCTATAGAAATTCACTCTCTCCGAGGCTAAGCCTCGGCTCCCTTGTTTTTGCAGAAATCATTCACATAGCCCCTCTTTCCTCTGATTCTGAACAAAGTCCCCTTCTTCCATTAATTCAAACTTCTGATTCTATCTTGATTCCACCACCTGATTCGAAGATGCAGCCTAATTACCTAGCAAGACTACCATATAAAAAACCTGAATTACTGAGATCCATGAAAGATAAGATAATTGAGGATGCCCTTGAATTCTATGAAATCAAATATAAACCCTCAACACCAATAGAAAACATTCAGGTTGATGTCCCAACAACCACAGCTTTCATCATAAACTGTGCCCAGATTCTATTGACAGAAGTTACAAAAGAATCAACCCGAAATATGCTCATGACAGGATACATTGAGATGGAAAAATTACACCAATCTGAATACCTCCAATGCTTGACAAATCCTGTACTTTGGGAACAACACCAAGATGCCCTTATGAAACGGGTAGAAATGATGAAATCAGTAGAACAAATTATCAACCAGAAATACCCATATATACCAGAAACAGAGGATGAACCATCTTGGAACAGTATTAAGGAACAATCCAGTTTCCCAGATCTCGGGATTGAGGCACAAAGTGGTTGTAAAATCCCAACCCAGATAGAAGACAATGTTGAAATAGGTTGGGATATTGCAGGAGAACACAATGATGAGCCAAACTTAGACCATGAATTGCCAAGCCTAGAATTTCAAAACTCCTACAATAATGAGATCAGAACTGAACCTTCTGAGGGTATAAATTCCGCCCCTTATTTGATAAGGTGGCCCTCGAAGGTTATTCGGACTTAGGTTCTAATAATTCTACCCACATCCTAAGCCTAGAACCTAGATCTGAAACTTATTGGGAAGATTATGAGGCCCCTTATGAGAAAGATCAAAATTTTACAGAATATGATTCCGGGCCTCTATTTGATGAATATCCCTCTCCAACATCTTCAGAAAATCTGATCGATTTTCCAGAGAACATGCCAATTTATGATACAGAGACTGAGGAGTTGGACGAGTTGGATTTTAATTGGGTCTATCCTACCAGCTTGGAGGTTGAGCCTAGACAGAATACCTTTTCGAGCCCAGAATTGACATATAGGCTAGACCCCAATCAGGCTGCTGATTCCACATCTGATGATTTTTGCTGTGGTGGAATTCATGATCATGAATCTCATTTTCGCCAACTCTCCGACAATTTCAAATCTGACTATAATTGCGGAGAGATTCCCCTTCCTGAACACGCCAGGCCTATCTACGACCTCAGTTCTCATGACTCTAACTCCGACTCTGAGGTCCTGATTCCCGAGATCACTGATAACACAGAATCATTCCTTTTCGATCCTCAGGAACCAAAAACAGAAAATGCCAAGAGTGATTACAACCAAGAATCCAAATTTTTTCTCGAATCCGATTCCTTTCATCCTACAGACACTCTTCCGGCATTTGATAATTACCCAGAGGACTCTCTACAGAAAATCACCTATCATCTGTTTCTAGAAGAGCCCTCGTACACAATGGCCACCTCATCCGCACACACAGAACGGATCAAAACCTCTTCCAAACCCCGACTCGCAACTGGACTCAATTTCTATTCAGATTCACCTCTCACCGAGCCAATTGCATTTCCAACTCAGGTTCTGAACACTGATCAGACTACATACCACGCCCCATCATTCTCTGATCACCCCTATAGGGTTTCCGCGTCATTCATTGATTATTCTACGGATCCCTACTCTGACCAGGCTGATTCGACTCAGCCAAACCCTACGTTTACACTTCCACATCCATCTGAGCTTCATAGTTTATGGTGGGCTCCACACCTTTTTATCCACATCTATCAACCCACCAGATTGATTGGGTTTGGGCTGCATCATCAGCCTGTTGATCTGAACAAGCACCTGGTTGGACCAACCAGGCTCTTAATCAAGGTGCTTGTCTTACAAAACTCTGTTGATTTGACCATCCCCTCTCCATCACATTTCCCGCTTGGCTGAAGGCATCAAATTTAGCGCTCAACGGGAGGCAGCCCGTCATTCTCTTTGAAAACCTGAAACTTGTTCTGACACCTTTTTGCACTTGAAGTTCACACTTTAGGACAGCCGACTCCACCTCAGGTGCTTGCATCTGAGATTAGAAATCGTCCGCAACAGTCACCCCGACCCATTCACTCATCAAAACATCTGTCCTAATGTATGAACTAAGTTGAATAAAAACCCCTAGGTTACAATGAGGACATTGCAAATCTTAGGCATGGGGGGTATGAAAGTGCAAAACTTGTAAGAAAAGGTTTCAAACAAAAAATTCACATATGCCAAAAACACCATAAAAATTAAAAAATTTTTCGAAAAAGAATAAGAGGAAAAGAGGAGAAGGAAATTTTGTGAAGAAGGAGAAAAGAAACAAAAGGAAAAAAAAGGAGCGCAAAATTATGAGAAAAAAGTGATAGTCATTAGTAAGGAACTAAGGAATTAACCTAAGTTCTAGACCTCATTCAAGAAAGTAACTGAAAAGTGCATAAAGAGATTAGTAAGAACGCAAACCTTAGGCATTCTTGAATAGACTCTTAGTACCCATTAAGATCTAGACATTCCTCAAGAGGTTGAGGAAAATGAAAAGCTGAAGTATTAGGTCTAAGGCTTAGGGAGTATTTGGCCTCATTAACTAATTTTTGGTTTACGGGACTCAGTAACCTAAGCACCCTAACCTCACACACAGCCTGATTCAGTAAGCATAAAAATCAAAATCACGCAGAAGCGTCGCAAAATTCTAAAAAGAACACCTAGAATAGGAGCGGCCGATCAACACAAGTTGATTTGGACGAGTTCCCAGTGCGGAGAGGCGGGAAATCCCCTCGAAGATGCGTAACAAAATATCATCTCCTCGGTGCTTGTCTCTTAGGATATTTACATATCCTACTGGGGGCATGTAAGCACTCTGCTGGTTCAGATTCCATGGATGGCATTATCTCGAAGTGTCAATTGCCAGGGTCTGAATTCAGCCACGGAACACCATGGATGGGATTATCTCGAAATCTCAATAGCCAGGGTTCCGGGGGTTGCCATGGGCGGTGCTATCTCGAAGCATCGATCGCCAGGAACCCTTGAGGATTGATGATGGGAGCAAGGAATCTGATACAGACCGTGTTGAAAAGCCAATCCTAGGCTAGAACTAAAAAGAAAAAGAGAGAGAAAACTCTCCAAACAGAAAAACTTTCTATCTCTCTCTTATAAAACGCACTGCGAACTGAGCCAGGGCTAAAATCATTTCAAGCACGGGTGCTTTAACCACAAAGTCCAATAAACCTTAGGTTAGTTCTTGTGGGCCTTAAAAACCTTTGCTAAAGACCGAGGCAAAGGCTAGACAGATTTGGATCTCGATTGGTACTAGAGTACCTTTTAGGCCTATGGTCAGCATTCTAACCTAATCTAAGCTCAAATGAAAAAGCACTTATCTGAAGCTATTAAGAACTTCATGGTCTAGAACAAGGGTTGAAACCTTAAGTTTTTGCTAAGGGACTAGCAAAAGCTAGGCATGGGGGTATGATGAGAACCTCATCATGAGCCATAACTAGCCCATTTTGACCTAATACAAATGATAAAAGCTCCTACATAACTCAAGGAAAGGCTTAACTCAGAGAATTCTGAGTTTAAGGAGAAAACAAGTCAAAAGGGGTAAAAATGTGATTTTACCAGTATAATCTGCATACAGGTCCAAACATAGGTCAAACAAACCAAATAAGAAGGAAAGTGGGATGATCTGATAAGGGTTACAGCAATTCCAAGGAACTAAATGATAATCTGTAACCCTAAAACAAACCCACTTCAATTCACGAGGTTCAAGGCAAAGCAAAAATGGAATAAACCCTCTAAAATTCATAGAAAAATAATCTCTAGGGTTTAGAACCTTCAATTTGACCTTAGGAACCCATCTTGACCTACATTGAGAACCATACCCAATTAATAACTTAATTTGGGTTTTTGCGTAAATTGACCAGTCAAACAAGGTTTAATCTAGAAATAAAATTCACCATCAGATTCTTTAGGTCCTAATTAGTCATGTATAAAAACTTGAGCCTAAGAAGAAACCTTCTTGACCAACTTTACACTTTGGTCCTCATATATTTACTTTTTGGCCCTCAACTTTTGAACCCTCGCATTTATGCCCCTAACTCTCCTTCGTTCTTTGCATTCAGGTCCCTCCTGCCAAAACCTGGCCAGCACCATGCTCCGGCGACCTTGCGCGGAGCATGGCGCCGCGCAGGGTAAGGGGGAGGGTCTGGCAAGACAACCGGGGGTGCCCTGCGTCGTCAGCCGTCGCAGGAACACCCCCTAGTCGCTGCAACCCACCATACCGGCCGTGCGAACGCACGGACGGTATGGGTTTCCATCTCCGGTGTCCTCCGACGAGGGAGACACGTCGTCTCCCTCCGCCTTCCTCTCTGATTCGGCCTCTATAAATACCCCCGTCGCTCCGCCGTTCTGAGGAGCTTGGATCTCACAGAGAAAACCCCCAACTTTCCTCTCTTCTCACTTCGGCAGACGCCCACCAGCTCCGGCGGTTCTTCCTCCTCCTCCTCTTCGCTCTGCCGCAATACCAGCAGCAGAGACTTTTTCCCCTGCTCTTCCCGCGCCAAGCCGCACCCAGCTGGCGCCTCTCCGGCCCTCTGCTCGCCGCCGCCCCTTCCCCCGGGCATCTTCTTCTCCGGCGACAGTCGATACGACTGTCGCCCGCTCCGGCCCCCCCTCGTCCTGCTAAGTAGGTAGAACTCCTCCTCTTCCTCCCCTCTTCCTTTTCCTCACTTTAAACATCTACTGTCGCCCTTGATTCCGACCAATCACCCTCACCTTCTCCGCCTCCGGCCATCCTCCGGCGAGCCGCTTCCATCACTCCAGCATCCCACACGGCTCGCCGACCTGCACATAATCTCCGCCTCCTCACCCTGATCCATTTCCGCCCCTCCACTTCCCCCAAATCACCCCCTGCAACTCCACCGAACAAACCCATCTCCCGACCCACAGTCCGACCTAGGGCAGCCCTTAGGCTCCGCCCCGCCGCCTGCACACCCCCCCGACCACCTTCGCCGTGCCACGGCGAAGGTCCTCCGCGTTTCTGATTGGGCCGAGAGGCCGTTTTTCTATGGGCAGGTACCTGCGCTTGTCGCCGCCATTGTTGAAGCAAAGCAGCTTCTTCACCTGCTGCCCCAGGTGAGTCACGCCTAGGTTACGCTCCCAGACAGCGCAAGGCGCCTTCGCGAAGCACCAGGCTGCAGTCGAGTCAAAGCCCTCGCGCGAATGTCTCGCGTAACGCTGCAATTACCGGCTGCTTCCTCCGCGCAGGCGCGAAATTGGGGTGGGACATTTAGTCCCACCTCGGAAGGCTCTGAAGGAACGCAGCGGTATAAAGAGAAAAAGTGCTGGAGGCTTATTGCCTCAGCAGATGGGGTGAGGTCCCCTTCACCCGCCCGGTTACCCGGTCTCGTCCGCGCTCACGCCCCGCGGACCTGGCCCGACCCGACTTAGACTGACCTGCACTCCTCGCCCACCACGCACGCCGGTGGGCCTGGACCCGGGCGCGACCCGTACCCGGCTACCCGGCAGCTCTGGGAGAGCTATCCCATGAGCGGATTCTGTGAGAGAGAGACGCGGGGGAGGGTAGAGATAGGTTTTGCCCCTCTCTGATCAAGCTGTGTAAGTGTGCAGGCACAGGTGAAGAAGAACCGTGGAAGAAGACGAAAGCTGAAGGAAGGAGGATCACCGAGCGGCATTGTAGCAGCTGCGGTTTAAGTCGTCTGATTGGAAAATCAGACGACGTCCTGAAGGCAAAGAAGGAGAAGGAAGGCGAGGCAGAGGAGAACGCAGAGAGGCCAAGACAAGAACTGAAAGAAGAAGAAGAACACGAGAAGAAGAAGGTCTGAAGAAAGGAAAAGAAGAAAGAAAGGAGAAGAAGAAGAACAGGACCGCAAGGGAGAAGAAAAAGAAAGAGACGAGCAGAAACAAGAACTGAAAGAAGAAGAAAAGCATCACTACTGCTGCAGATAAAGCAGAAGAGTCAAGCAGAAGAAGATAGGCAAAGAGAAAAGAAGAGAAGAAGAAAGAAGCCAACAAATTCTCTCTCTCTCTCTCTTTCTTTATTTTTGTAAAAGAAACTTGTACCCCTAGAATACAACTTGCTCCCTGAGTTCGACCTCGGGAACTCTTTATTTCCGAGTAACAAATTGTATTAAACTGGTAATCACCTCCCTCTATACTATACTACGACGGAATAATAAAACTATAGAGGAAGTCAGCTACGCCACCTACCATGATCAATTGGACTACACCTAGTCATCCTGATTTGGTTCAGTCCACCATTGATACCCCTCAGGAGTTGGATAGCTCAGTGGATAAGGAAAGTAAGGATTCCTTGGAGCACAATTTGGGGAGCGTTGAGAACAAACATCAGGAGGAAACTGAGAAGGTGAGGGGAGAGACCTTGGAATCTGAATCTAATCGGCTCAAGACAAGTAATCCGGTGGGAGTAGCAGCCAACGTCGGAGATGGAGAATGGAGTTACAATTTCAAAGAAATTGATTATGAATCGGTTAGAATCCCCATCACAAATTTGGAGGAGGGCCGAGAGAAAGAATATGATCTAGAGGATGAAATTAACCCTACCTCTAATATAACCTCAAACAATGAATCTGATACAAAGAAGGTGGCAGAAAATATTCTTGAGATCAAGGGCTTGGAAGGAATGAGCGATGAAACCATAGTTGCGGAAGAGATGGATTCGTCTTTGGAGAGAAGCTTCATGCTTGATTGTAAGGCTCATTCTGAAACTCTGGACCTTATTACCTGCCCTACCAGAATAAAGATCCCCACTGGAATTGATACACTTTCGATGGATTACAATTTTATGGGGACACAAGCTGAATATCAGACCTACATCTTTAGTGTCTGGCATGTCATATTTGGGGTGCGTTCGTCCACAGCAACTTGTTTGCATGACCACAAACTAAGAGAGGATCTGACACAGGCATGCATGATATATCTGTTACAGAATTCCCGCTCCTTTGGAACGGGACTCCACCACAACCTTATTCGCATCTGTGGACTTCTGATTTTGGGTCTGGTAAATTTTGAACGTATCTTCTTGACCCAAGCCATTCCTGTTTGTGCACCGCACAACTGGAGGCGTTAAACTCAGCGCTTCCTGGGAGGTAACCCAGCGGATTCAGACTGATCTGGTAGTCTACGTCACTCAGGTACTATCTTTTTAAACCCTTCTGCATCCATGAATCTGCCAATGAGGACATTGTCCAACTTAAGCATGGGGGGGATGGTAAATTGCATAATCCTGAGCTTAATTAATCAGTCTGAATGAATGAATAAAAAAAAAAAAATTTTGCATTTAGGAAGAAAAACTTAGGTATTAGAAACTTGTCAATAGTGGGAAATAATACAAAAGAACTTAAACACTTAGACTTTTCAGGCCTTCAGGCTTAATCAGCCCTGGTGTCCGTTAAAATATAGATTTAGCGGTGAGTCCTGGCAACTTTAAGCTATTCTAATCCACCTACTAAATAAGGTGATAAGTATACGACTTATCAACTCATCCTTTAACTCAGGAAAACTTTGAGTCTAAGCATCTGCACACATTTCTGCACAGACTCACTTCTCGGAGATTTTGACAGAAATTGGGTAGCTAATGAACTCTCTAGGGTGGTATGGCTGGCAAGTTGTCGTGGGTAACAGCCCATTGGCAGGTTGTCCAGAACCCAGCCACAGGCCATTTCTTTTTCGCTGCCTCTAGGTACATTTGAGATTAGGGAAGCCACCTACGTAAAAAAAAATAATAATTAAAAAAAAAAAAAGGAAAAAGAAGAAAAGAAAATAAACCACACTTCACCGCACAAGTATGGCTGGCAAGTGATCGTGGGTAACAGCCCATTGGTCGGTTGTCCAGAGCCCAGCTCAATAATTGCACAAAAAAGAAGACCAAAAACACCTAAGGAAGAAGCGGGGAAGTAGTACAAGCCGGGGAGATATACACTGGAAAATCCTTGTGTTGACCCCAAGTAAAATGAACGTAGGGAGAAAGCTACCAATCGAACAAATACACCTTCAGGCAAAAATTTATTTCTTTTCCGGTCACCTAGAGGCGTAGAAACTCGAAGTCTGTCTCAATTACCGTTAAGTAAGTCTATCACAACATTCACACCAAGATGCTTAGCACTTAGGGTTTTGACCGAGTTTTGGGTGGGTTGGGTAGCCGTAAAAAGTTACCAACCCACACTGAATTCTAAAAATTCTAAAAAGACATATATAGATATATACGTATACATAAGTATAGTTATATATACAAAGCAAGGATTCGGGCGATTCGTATTTTGGCAGACACCCGGGCGCTGCTTAGTCTTTGTAGATTAAGATCTTCGTATAGTTCCTCTTATTGACAAGTAACGAAGTGCCTAAGCAATTACTTCTTGAATTCGCCAAAGAAATAAAGGCTAGAATAAACCTTGCTAGGGACTAGCAAGGAGTAAGCATGGGGGTATGATAACACCACGCAAGGGGGTAGTAATTAGGTTGAATATGGCCCATCTTTAGAATAAAAGGCACAACATAAAGTAGAATAGGAGCATTGCATGCATCAAGTACCAAGATTGCTTATAAACTGTATTAATGGCCATTTGTGTAAAGCATTTGTCAAAGCAGGCCTCAGATGAGCAATCAGACCGCACGGATGGATTCAGGACGACGAACGGAGTCTAACGGACTCAAGATCAGCCAAATCCGACATCCGGAGCTCCCACAATGGGCCCAAGAAATCCTGACCGTTGATCTGGAGATCAACGGCCTAGAACGCGCCATGTCGCCCCGCCCCCGCCGCTCGCACGCCCCCAAGCCAGCCAAGGACGCATCTCGGCCGTTGATCTTCGATCGAACGGCCGAGATCCGCGCGCTCACCCGCGGTCGCCGCGACAAAGCGCGGGCGTGGCGCAACAGTTAGCGCGCACGCCCGCGTCGCGGCGACGCGCGTTCGAATCGCGCGGAGCGGAAATCAATTGCGAGCGAAGGGCGCGGCAAAACTGAGCCGCGTGGTCAGAAGCGAGCGGCTAGGATTGCGCCACGCGACGCGACGACAGCGCCCCACCTCCCACGCGCGCGCGCACGTGCGCCCGAAGTGCGATCCTAGCGCAGGCGCGGGAGGATCTCAGCCGTTCGATCATCAATCGGACGGCTCTCGTTCGACATCCACGGATCGCGCCTGAAGAGAGAGAGGGGCGGGCGGCTGACCGGCGGCAGAAGGCCTTCACCGACGTATCTGGAAGCGGTTTTAGCGACGTTCTGGATGTCGCTAAAGCACATTCTTCTTTTAGGAAGCCCTTAACTCTATTTAAACCCCCTTCTACCACCATTCAAGGCATCCTCTCCCACTTGCAACTACTCCACTCCTCTCCTAGCTAGTCTTAGGCACTCTTGTAATCGCCGGAGACGACGAGCCGCCGACGGAGCCTCCTCCACCGCCGTGGCTGCCTCGTCGCTCTCCACTCTCTCTCTACCTCTCTCTCTCTCTCTTTTAAGCTTTCATTTACTTTTGTTGAAGCATGTATTTAATATTGTAAACCATGAACTATGAATGCATGTTTAATGAAATTATTTTCCATTTAGTTGCCATTTTAATTTCTGTTTAAAGTGCATGATCAAAACCAAGAGCTTTCTAACCCTAAACTCTCTCTATCTCTCGCTTTTCAAAATCGTCTCTTTCGCAAGCAAAACTCCGCCTTTTTCGTGACAACAAGTGGTAAACAAAATCCGATTTCCACGCCTCCCTGAGATCGACACTCGGACTCACCTCCGTTTACTTCTTTTAAAACCGACGTATCAAGTGCAACTATAACGACACCTCTTAACACACACGCATGAAGGCACGTCATCTGGGTTTCGATTTCGGCGGCACGTGTGGTTTCGTCTGTGCACCTGTGTGCGTAGACCTGCAGATGCTCTTTTTCCCTCTCCTCCGCAGGCGCTGCCCCCTCCGTCTCGCTCTCTCTCTCTCTCCCCGCGTGGCTTTAAAAAGCCACGCCCTCTCCCTCACTCTCATCACCTCTGCTCCCTTCCTCTTCTCCTTCCAGCCTGTGCGCGAGTGCGAGCGTGAGCGAGCGGCGGCGGCGACAGCTGCGGTGAGTGTGGGAGGAGGTGCTGCGCGAGGGAGGAGGCATCGACCGGGAGGGCTCGAGCCTGCCGGGGCAGCGGGAGGCGCAGCGGGCATGGAGTGACGTGGGAGGCCTGCTGCAGCTCGAGCAGCAAGCGAACGAGATGTGGTACGGCCGAGCATCGCGAGCGGAGGGCGAGTCACGCCCTGGTTCTGGAAATTTTTCGAGAATCAGATGTCTGGGTTTCCAACCAAACGACGGGAAAGATGTCTGGAGGACTGTCCAGACGTCTGGTAAGTAAGTTATTTTCGTACCTTCTTTCCTTCGACTGTCCGTATTGAGCACGAGGAATGGGTACGCGCAGGTTCTGAGATTCGCATCCAACGCGAATCAGACGTCTAGTAGTGGTGCCAGACGACGGGAGCGACTTCCAGACGTCCGGGGTGACCATCAGACGTCTGGGAACTAGGCCAGACGCCCCCGCAGGCTTCTGGACATCTGAGAGACCACGCAGAGCAAAGGTAACCTCTGATCCACTTTTTAAGACATCTGGAAGAGGTTCCAGACGTCTGATTTTACACTGTTTCGTCATTTTCGACCCGTTTAGGGCCCGTTCGGAGTTTGTTTTCTGCGTTTCGAGTTGTGTGCTCTTCGGAATTAAATCCTTTACCCGTCTACAGTAGTTGTATACTATTTTGAGAAATTCCTTGTGTTTAATCCTTGTGATAGGACCCCGTTCCGTTGCAGTCTCGGGGGTTGCGGAGGTACGCGGGATTCCCGACCATGCCCCCAGTACGCCTGTCGTAATCGGTAGAGTGGCTTTTAAGTTTATTAGTATAATCTGTTAAATTATGGAACCATAAATAGAACTTAGGACATTGCATGAATCTTAGGAATGAGAAACTAGAATGAATGGTAGATCCTAGGGTGTTGCATGAATCCTAGGGCTGGAATACTAGATTGTATGATAGATCCTAGGGTATGGCATGAACCCTAGGATGGGAAGAACTAGTGGAATATATGAATACTGCAGTCTTGGAAAATGTGGAAAGGAAATAATAGCTACCTGTAAATTGGTTTAACAGCTGCCTGTTATGAATAAATGAGCATGTCTGAGAATATGGGATGTATGAACGTGAAACTGGAAAGGTGAAACCTGAATGTGCTGACTTAAAAGAACTGGAACCCTACGGGGAATTAGGAGTGGAACTCCTGGAAAGAGAAAGGAATGGAACTGAGAAAGAAAGACGTGGTAGTGTGCTGTCTCTTGGGTACGTAGTACCAAGGAAAGTACCTGTACCTGTTTAGTGCAGAGCGAAGCCAGCCGCCCCAGGGACCTGGGGTCAGGACTGGCCACTTTGTACCGACTTACTGGACCTCGTGTACGTAATAGCGAGGAGAGCTACTAGTGTAGGGAGGTACTAGCTACCCCACGGGCCCCGAGGTTCTGCTAGCCTCCTACACCGACTTGTTAGGCCCACTGGGCAAACCAGGGTAGTCAGGCGAGGGTGCGCGGACTGTGGAGGGGCAAGGCCCCTGTTTGGTTACTGTGGAGGGGTTGGACCCTGTTACTGAGAGGGATCTGCCTTGTACTGGTTCCGTGCTGTGCTTTGGGCGCACCCGTTAAATGAAACGACTGACCGCGTGCCAATGCGGGTTAGCTACCTGTGCATTTATCGCGCGTGCCGTAGTCACCGTTACGTCTGTCCGTGACCTTGGGGTGGTTGACTAAGAGTAGGATCACCACGAGGGACTCTCCCGGTCAGGAGAGCACCACGTGCTACTTCTACTTTTTGGAAAAGACTACAATCAAGATCGTTCCCACGAGGAACATTCGAGATCAAGTGAAGGATCTGAGAAATAGATAAATTTTGAAACAATAGAAAGACGTAAATAAAGGAAGAAAGAAAATTAAAACAGCTACTGTACACTTTACTGTTTCTTTAGTTTAGCTGCCACTCTACTCAGCGTTTTGCTGACGTGTTACACTCGTTACCTTTCAGGACCAGGTGTTGAGCAGCCAGGGTCAGCGGCTGCAGAGGACGCTGGGCCGAGTAGGGTCCAGTAGAGTTACCACTGTTCTCTTGTACCTCTTTTTGGTTCCACTGTAGTGAGTAGTTCTTGTTACCGCTGTACTTTTCTTTACCTGCAGTTTCATATTATGTTATGAATGTTGTTCTACTATTGTGGTGGTATATACTGTAGTGGTTTCTTTTCTTACTGCTGTATTTTCTTACTGTTAGTTATATTCATGCTGAATGTGGTTTATTTTACTGCTCTTTTGGCTACTTCCTCGTTGGACGACCAGGTCTTGGGATTAGTCGAGTCGGTCCGGTTCTCGTGTCTCGTAGGACTCGAGAATCGGGTCGTTACAAGATGGTATCAGAGCAAGGTCGTCCCGAGAAGTGAATCAACTGACTGGAAAATAACCAATTCACATGTCTATAACTAGAGTAGCCACCACAACATATCTTTTGACATGAGCTCTTAGACGTTTCCGTTAGGTATCATTCCGTAGTGACGTGTTCCATTTTGTTTCGCATCTCCTTGCAGGAGATGCCTCGTCGCGGGACTGGTGAGGCGGGCCGCGGGCGTGGCCGAGGACGAGGTCAGCGAGGTGGGCGTGCCGTTGCCGACGCCTCAGTGGACCAGCCACTACTCCCGGGCGTCCAGGCACGGGACCTCACCCAGCTGATACGAGATATTGTGCGAGAGGAGCTCCACCCACCGCCCCGAGCGCCTCCCCCTGGGGTTGTGGAGGGGGAGTCCTCTGTGGGACCACCCGACGGACGCGGCGCTGGTCGCAGGGGAGGGGATGGGCCGCCGCAGCCCCCACCTTCCTCCGACACTTCTATGCACGAGGCACCGTTGCCTGGAGGTGCACCAGCATACCCACTGCAGCGCCACTCCGAGCTCTTCGGGCAGTTCTGGAAGCTGAAGCCCCCCTCCTTCAAGGGGGATGAGGACCCGACCAAGGTATAGGACTGGCTCGAGTAGTTGGAGAAGATTTTTGACACCCTTCGCCCCCCGGTGGAGTGCCGCGTGGCCTTTGCCACGTACCAGCTGGAGAGTGCGGCACACAGGTGGTGGAGGGCGGTCCGGGGACAGGAGAGGGACGAGCCGACCTGGGATCGGTTCGTCGCCCTCTTCTGCGAGCAGTACTTTCCCCAGACGTGGCAGGACCAGAGGAGGTGGGAGTTCCACACTCTCCGCCAAGGCACAATGACCGTGAGCGCGTACCGCACGCGTTTCCTGGAGCTGTCCCGCTTTGTAGCGACAGCGGTAGCTACTGAGGAGGAGCGCCTTTGGAGGTTCACCGAGGGGCTCCGGCCTGCGATTCGGGGGTATGTCAAACCCCTGAAGCTGCCTACATTTTCGAGGGTGGTGGAGGCAGCCATGACTTACGAGGAGACCAACCCATCTGCGCGAGACACTGACGGCGGGTGGAAGAGGCCCTTTCAGCCAGACTTTTCACAGGGCCGACGAGAGAGGAGACACGTGGCATCCGCTGGAGAGCCGTCACATTTTACAGGGCCATCAATGGCCTTTGGGGGCCCTCGACAGGGGCCAGTCGCCAGCACCGGACCCCCGCCCAGCTGACAGCAGGGACCCACTGAGGGCGGGAGTCAGGTTCCCCTCTATTAACAGTGTGGCCAGCCGGGCCACATCAGGAGGGACTGCCCGTCTAGGGCAGGAGGTCAGCAGATACTTCCCGCGCAGAGCACTGGAGGGCGCGCAGGAGGCCGCGGTTACCAGGCGCGAGCAGGAGGACAGCAGTCATGAGGAGGGTACCGGCCAGCACCTGCCCGTCCGACGCAGAGTGTGGCTACTTCGTCCGCACCTAGAGCTGAGGGGCGTATCAACACCCTGACACACAGGGATGCCAGAGCTTCGGGCTCGGTAGTGGTAGGTATGGTTTCAGTTTCCGGCAGACTCGTTTACACACTTTTCGATTCCGGCGCTACGCACTCGTTTGTCGCAGCCAGTTTCGTAGTTAGTTTGGACCAGGATTATACACTGTTAGAAAATCCGTTAGTAATCAGAGGTCCGAGTGGTCAGCTGTTTGTAGCTGAAGAGGTGTACACGGATTGCGAGGTCAGCGTCGGGGGACATAGCTTGCCAGCTGACCTGATTTTGATACAGATGGAGGACTTTGGAGTGATTCTGGGGATGGACTGGCTGTCCGCTTACCACTCCTTGGTAGACTATTTTGAGAGGAAGATCGTCTCCTCCATTCCGGAGTTGCCTTCATTCGAGTTTCACGGACAACCAGTGGACGGAGGTTTCAGGTGCATCTCGGCACTTCGGGCGATGAGACTTTTGAGCCAGGGGTGTGAGGGCTTCCTAGCTTGTGTGGTGGCAGAGCCCAGCCCTGTGGCAGACTTCCAGAGCATCCTGGTGGTCAGAGAGTACCCTGACGTGTTTCCAGACGAGTTACCAGGACTACTGCCCGAGTGCGAGATCGAGTTTGAGATCTCGCTAGTACCAGGGCCAGCCCCATCTCCACCGCACCATACAGGATGGCACCGCTTGAGCTACGAGAGCTTAAGTCTTAGTTGTAGGACCTTTTGTAGAAGGGTTTCGTGAGGCCCAGTGCGTCTCCCTGGGGAGCCCCAGTACTGTTTGTGAAAAAGAAGGATGGTACCCTACGCCTTTGTGTGGACTACCGACAGCTGAATAGGGTCACCATCAAGAACAGATATCCGCTGCCGAGGATCGACGACTTGTTTGACCAGTTGCGGGGTGCCACGGTGTTCTCCAAGATCGACTTGAGGTCTGGATACCACCAGTTGAGGATCAGGGAGACCGACGTCTCCAAGACAGCTTTCCGCACCCGGTACGGACACTACGAGTTTTTGGTCATGACGTTTGGGCTGACCAATGCCCCCGCTGCTTTTATGGATCTGATGAACCGGGTGTTTAGACCGTACTTGGACCAGTTCGTGGTGGTTTTCATAGATGATGTACTCATCTATTCTCGAGATCGGACACAGCACGGACAGCACTTGCGGATGGTTCTGGACACACTGAGACGACGTAGGCTGTACGCCAAATACAGCAAGTGCGAGTTCTGGTTGAGGGAGGTGACCTTCTTAGGTCATGTGATCTCTAGAGACGGCTTGGCGATGGACCCAGCCAAGGTCGAGGCAGTGCTCAGGTGGGAGAGACCGCATTCAGTCACTGAGATTCGCAGTTTCCTGGGACTGGCAGGCTACTACAGACGATTCATCAAAGGTTTTTCACAGATTGCGCGTCTTATGACACGGTTGACCCGGAAGGACGTGCCCTTCACTTGGACAGACGCCTGTGAGGCGTGTTTTTAGGAGCTGAAGGAGAGGTTGACTTCACTCCCGTGCTCACCATCCCTGATAGTAGTGGCGGGTTCGTTGTGTACACAGACACCTCCTTGCAGGGGTTAGGAGGTGTGCTCATGCAGAGGGGTCACGTCGTCGCTTACGCTTCGCGGCAACTGAAGCCCCATGAGCATACCTACCCTACCCACGACCTAGAGTTGGCAGCTGTCGTCTTTGCGCTGAAGACCTGGAGGCACTACTTGTACGGTGAGACCTTCAAGATTTTCACAGATCACAAGAGCCTCAGATACCTTTTTGATCAGAAGGAGCTCAACATGAGACAGAGACGTTGGTTGGAGCTCCTGAAGGACTACGACTGCAGCATCTCCTACCACCCAGGAAAGGCCAATGTGGTGGCTGACGCCTTGAGCCGTAAGGTGCCCGCACACTTGGCCAGTTTACAGTTGCAGAGTTGGAGCCTTTTGGAGGAGGTGGGCAGTTGGCGACCCCTGGAGTTACGGGGGCACTGTGGGGCAGTGACAGTGACACGACAGACTAGGCCAGAGCTGATAGATCGCATCATCACAGGATAGATGGCCGATCCGTACTTGTAGTCCTTGCGCGATAGAGTACTGTCAAGAGACCCAGGGGACTTCTCTTTCAGAGACCAGGTGCTACGCCTGAGGGGACGGTTGTGCGTTCCCAGGGACGAGGAGCTGTTGAGAGAGCTCCTGACTGAGGCACACGGTTCCAGATTCACCATACATCCCGGAAACACGAAGATGTACCACGACTTGAGACGCGAGTTTTGGTGGAGGGGGATGAAGCGGGATGTGGGTGAATTCGTGCAGCAGTGCTTAGTGTGCCAGCAGGTGAAAGCCGAGCATCAGAGGCCTGCAGGGCCGCTACAGCCGCTTCCAGTGCCAGAGTGGAAGTGGGAGAGCATCACCATGGACTTGGTGGTGGGCTTACCTGTTACCCAGCGAGGACACGACGCTGTCTGGGTAATTGTGGATAGACTGACGAAGACGGCACGAATCCTGCCGATCCGAGTCACTTTGGGACCAGCACAGTTGGCAGAGAGGTATATCCGCGATGTGGTACGACTACACGGAGTTTCGTGGGAGATCGTATCCGACCGGGATACCCGCTTTACGTCCCGATTTTGGGCTGAGTTTCAGCAGGCCCTGGGGACGCGATTGAGGTTTAGTACAGCTTACCACCCCCAGACGGACGGACAGTCTGAGCGCACGAGACAGACACTTGAGGACCTTTTGCGTGCCTGTGTACTGGACTGGAGGGGCTCTTGGGAGGAACACCTGCCCCTGGTAGAGTTTGCATACAACAACAGCTATCACTCGAGCATCGGCATGGCTCCCTACGAGGCTTTATACGTACGGAGGTGTACGGCACCCTTGAGTTGGGTTGAGGTGGGGACCAAGTGGGAGGTTGGCCCCAGGTTGATCCAGCAGAGTCAGGAGGTAGTCGAGCAGATCCACAGGCGACTCCGCACTGTCAGGAGCAGACAGAAGAGCTACGTGGATCGGAGACGTAGAGAGGTGCAGTTTGAGGTTGGGGACAACGTCTTTCTCCGTGTTTCGCCCATGAATGGCCTGCAGCGGTTTGGAGTGAGAGGGAAGCTCGCGCCGAGGTTTGTGGGGCCCTTTGAGGTCCTGGAGCGGGTTGGACCCGTTGCTTACAAGCTTGCCCTCCCTCCCCAGCTTTCTAGTGTGCATGACGTGTTCCACGTGTCCAACCTCAGGAAGTACGTAGCCGATCCCAGTCACGTACTGAGTCACGAGAGCGTCGAGGTGGACGACAACCTGACCTACCCCGAGTGGCCAGTGCAGATTCTAGATCGAGCCGTCCGCAGTTTGAGACGAAAGCAAGTACCCCTGGTAAAGGTTTTGTGGAGGAGCCAGCGGTACGAGGAGGCTACCTGGGAGCCTGAGGCGGCATTGCGGGAGCGGTACCTGGAGCTCTTCGCGGGTACGTCTTTTCAGACCGACTTCGGTCCTCTTTGACTTTGTTATGGTTACTATGACGTTTTTCCCGCACCCTAGTTAGCGCAAGTTTCGGGGACGAAACTTCCTTTGAGTTTGTTATATTATTACGAACACGCGGCTTCAGACGTCTTTTAAGACGTCTGGGAGGTGACCCAGACGTCTGGGTTTCGGTTTCGACGGCACGCACGGTCTCGTCTGCGCGCCTGTGCACGCAGACCTGCAGATGCTCTTTTTCCCTCTCCTCCGCAGGCGCTGCCCCCTCCATCCCGCTCTCTCTCTCTCTCCCCACGCGGCTTTAAAAAGCCACGCCCTCTCCCTCACTCTCATCACCTCCGCTCCCTTCCTCTTCTCCTTCCAGCCGGTGCATGAGTGCGAGCGTGAGCGAGCGACGACGGCGACAGCTGCGGTGAGTGCGGGAGGAGGTGCTGCGCGAGGGAGGAGGCATCGGCCGGGAGGGCTCGAGCCTGCCGGGGCAGCGGGAGCCGGCCGGCGGGGGGCGCAGCGGGCACGGAGTGACGCGGGAGGCCTGCTGCAGCTCGAGCAGCAGGCGGACGAGACGCGGCGCGGCCGAGCGTCGCGAGCGGAGGGCGAGTCGCACCTTGATTCTGGAAATTTTTCCAGAATCAGACGTCTGGGCTTCCAACCAGACGACGAGAAAGATGTCTGGAGGACTGTCCAGACGTCTGGTAAGTAAGTTATTTTCGTACCTTCTTCTTTCCTTCGACCGTCCATACTGAGCACGAGGAATGGGTACGGGCAGGTTCTGAGATTCGCATCCAACGCGAATCAGACGTCTGGCAGTGGTGCCAGACGATGGGAGCGACTTCCAGACGTCCGGGGTGACCATCGGACGTCTGGGAACTAGGCCAGACACCCCCGCAGGCTTCTGGACATCTGAGAGACCACGCAGAGCAAAGGTAACCTCTGATCCACTTTTTAAGACGTCTGGAAGAGGTTCCAGATGTCTGATTTTACACTGTTTCGTCGTTTTCGACCCGTTTAGGGCCCATTCGGAGTCCGTTTTCCACGTTTCGAGTTACGTGCTCTTCGAAATTAAATCCTCTACCCGTCTACAGTAGTTGTATACTATTTTGAGAAACTCCTTGTGTTTGATCCTTATGATAGGACCCCGTTCCGTTGCAGTCTCGGGGGTTGCGGAGGTACGCGGGATTCCCGACCACGCCCCCAGTATGCCTGTCGTAATCGGTAGAGTGGCTTTTAAGTTTATTAGTATAATATGTTAAATTATGGAACCATAAATAGAACTTAGGACATTGCATGAATCCTAGGAATGAGAAACTAGAATGAATGGTAGATCCTAGGGTGTTGCATGAATCCTAGGGCTGGAATACTAAATTGTATGATAGATCCTATGGTATGGCATGAACCCTAGGATGGGAAGAACTAGTGGAATATATGAATACTGCAGTCTTGGAAAATGTGGAAAGGAAATAATAGCTACCTGTAAATTGGTTTAACAGCTGCCTGTTATGAATAAATGAGCATGTCTGAGAATATGGGATGTATGAACGTGAAACTGGAAAGGTGAAACCTGAATGTGCTGAGTTAAAAGAACTGGAACCCTATGGGGAATTAGGAGTGGAACTCCTGGAAAGAGAAAGTAATGGAACTAAGAAAGAAAGACGTGGTAGTGTGCTGTCTCTTGGGTACGTAGTACCAAGGGAAGTACCTGTACCTATTTAGTGCAGAGCAGAGCCAGCCGCCCCAGGGTCCCGGGGTCAGGACTGGCCACTTTGTACCGACTTGCTGGCCCTCGTGTACGTAGTAGCGAGGAGAGCTACTAGTGTAGGGAGGTACTAGCTACCCCATGGGCCCCGGGGTTCTGCTAGCCTCCTACACCGACTTGTTAGGCCCACTGGGCAAACCAGGGTAGTCAGGCGAGGGTGCGCGGACTGTGGAGGGGCAAGGCCCCTATTTGGTTACTGTGGAGGGGTTGGACCCTGTTACTGAGAGGGCTCTGCCCTGTACTGGTTCCGTGTTGTGCTTTGGGCGCACCCGTTAACGGAAATGACTGACTGCGTGCCAGTGCGGGTTAGCTACCTGTGCATTTATCGCGCATGCCGTAGTCACCGTTATGTCTGTCTGTGACCTTGGGGTGGTTGACTGAGAGTAGGATCACCACAAGGGACTTTCCCGGCCAAGAGAGTACCACGTGCTACTTCTACTTTTTGGAAAAGACTGCAATCAAGATCGTTCCCACGAGGAACATTCGAGATCAAGTGAAGGATCTGAGAAATAGATAAATTTTGAAACAATAGAAAGACGTAAATAAAGGAAGAAAGAAAATTAAAACAGCTACTGTACACTTTACTGTTTCTTTAGTTTAGCTGCCACTCTACTCAGTGTTTTGCTGACGTGTTACACTCGTTACCTTTCAGGACCAGGTGTTGAGCAGCCAGGGTCAGCGGCTGCAGAGGACGCTGGGCCGAGTAGGGTCCAGTAGAGTTACCACTGTTCTCTTGTACCTCTTTTTAGTTCCATTGTAGTGAGTAGTTCTTGTTACCGCTGTACTTTTCTTTACCTACAGTTTCATATTATGTTATGAATGTTGTTCTACTGTTGTGGTGGTATATACTGTAGTGGTTTCTTTCCTTACTGCTGTATTTTCTTACTGTTAGTTATATTCATGCTGAATGTGGTTTATTTTACTACTCTTTTGGTTACTTCCTCGTTGGACGACTAGGTCTTGGGATTAGTTGAGTCGGTCCGGTTCTCGTGTCTCGTAGGGACTCGGGAATCGGGTCGTTACACTACTCTTCTCAAATCACTTGAATGAAGTGTAACTAGAACTTTGTTACTTTTGGATGGCTTCTTTCCTATTTGTTGTATGTTTTATTTTTTATTTTGTTTTCTTTTCTTTTTTTTGAAGTTTTGTCTCCCCCCTTTGTGGGGGTTTCCTTCCCCTCGGGAGCATCCCTCCCCTTCTATCGGAGGGTATGTGATTTCGTCTCTTCCTCCACCATTATTAGGGTTGCATCATGTGGCAGTGAGTTATTCCCTTTTAATGGAAGTTATATTCTTGAAAAGAGAAAAAAAGGCCAACACATTCAGCATCAAGTCCCCATATGTGTGTGCTGGAACATAAACTCAAGTTAACATGCTAGAATGTGATCTTCAACCAATATAATCTTTCATAAATTTGATCATACTCTTTTTAATTTTGCCCGACAAACGTTGTTTTTAAGGTCTCCAACAAATTTCAACAAACACACCTATCAAACCCCCCCTTTTGTCTAAATATATAACGACCAGAAAACATGAAGCCTATTTCCTTTACCACACTCAGTTGTGGTCGCACTATCATTTTATACATCTTTCATTCCTATCTGTTGTTAATTTAAGTCATTTAGATTGTAAATAAATTAGTTTAGTTATGCATATTTGTATTTGTTAATTTTAATATCATTGCATGGATACCAATTATATATCGCATACATTTCATATTTTGTAAGAAAGATGATCGATATTTTTCGTTTTCCAATGTTGTAGTTATCTAGGTGGTTGTTAGGAAATTTCCACGGTGATTGGGGACTCAACTACAGTGTGAGAGTGTGTTCGTGACGTAAAAAAGTCATGCGAGGTTCCTTTCACGAAGAAAGAGCAAGAGAAGGGGCTTCTAGAGAAATTTTTATGTGCAAAGGAGCATTAGTGTAATTTTCTAGCCCTCGTTGGACGTAATTTCTATGAGATTTGGGAACTCAAAAATACGATGGCTAAGGACAGACAGGCAAAGAAAGTGATCAAAACAATATTTTGGAAAACATAAGAGCTACGCATGGATCTATGCATAATTTCCAGCCCACTCAGGGGTCCTACGTTGTCAGCCGAGAGAAAAGAAACATATATCAGATGGACGAAATGAGCACTCATTTGCTTTTTTTTTTTTTTTTTTTGCAAGGGAGAAAGCCATTTCATGAACCTAGACAATAGAAGTTATAGACTGCAAGAGAGATAAAGGTGGTAGCCAACTCCCTTGACAATCAAATCTAGCATAATGATTTACAAGATTATGAGCAGAAGAAACATTGGACCTAGAAACATGAATTAGGGAGATTGAATTTGTGCAGTCTTCAATAACTCTGTTAGCAATCCAATGGGATTGCCTCGTTCTAACAACGCTACTAAAAGGATTAAGAGCATTGCTCTTAATTAAGAAATTTCTGCTAGTGTTCTCCAAAGCAATTTGTATAGCAAGTCTAATGGCATGGGCTTCGGCTTCTTCGACTGAGTTTGACCGAGTCTTGATGACTCGAGCAGAAAGAATGATGTTACGCTGTTCACACTTTTCAATGGCTACAGCACAAGAGTACTCATTTCTGACCGCAGCATCAGTATAGATGGAGGAAGAACTAATGGATTGCTAATTAGAAAGGCACATAGGATTTGTCTGGCCTCATCTGATAGTGTAAAAAAGAAGCATCTGTTGAGCATGCTCCCAAATCTTAGCTGGAAGAATGTTAGTATGATTTTGCATCGCTTCACATCTTGAAACCCATAAAACATGTAACATATAAAAAATTCTTAAGCATCCTTCCTCATCGTGCTCCTTTCTTGGGCAGAGATCAGAAACCTGTTGCAGGTAGCAATCAGTAATCCAATTGAGCTTCAGATTGGTAGTGAACCAGGCAGTCCGCAATAAGGAGCAGTCAAAGAATAAATGCACTGCACTTTCCTTACTCAAATGGCAAAATGGGCAAGGTCTTGGCACACATCCAATTTTGCTAGAGACAATCGTTAATAATGGTAGGCAATTCATTATCAAACACCAAAGGAAGATCGTTTTTCTTGGGGCAAGATTAATTTCAGCAAAAATCTTTCTCATTAATGTTAGCTGTATTAAAATAGGCTCTTCATCTTCTAGTTTATTTGATTTCAAAGAAAGATAATCTGATTTAATACTAAATTGCCCTTTTGGATGATGTCTCCAAATCATTTTATCTCTTGCATTTGGCCTGCATATAATTTGTCATATAAGAGATGCAGTTTTTGTATCAAAAATAGTATCAATCAGGGCGGAATTCCAGCTGCCATCAGGATTCAGCAAATTCCTGACATAAGCTGGATTGACAGTGTTTGAGAAATTTGGATAAACAGGATTGGAAAGCCCTCTGATCCAATTATCATGCCATATATTGATACTGCTTCCATCTCCTACCAGCTAAAAAATGCCATCAAATAGAATGTGTTGCACTGATGTTAAAGTAATCCAAAAAGGCGAGGAGTTAGAAGATATTGCTGCACCTTAAAAATCAGAGTGTTTATAATATTGATCCTTCAAGAGATCAACCCAAAGAGAGCCATATCCATGGCAAAGCCACCAGCCAGTTTTCATAAGGAATGCCAAGTTATTAATATGCATGATACACACTCCTAATCCACCAAGAACAGTGGGCTTTGCAATTTTTTTCCATTCTAACAATTAAATATGCTGCTCATTTCCTTCATAACCCCACCAAAAGTCATGGGCACATTATCAACTAATGCACAAACACTCGCAGGAAATAGACAAGTAAACATCAAATAAGTAGGAATGGGCACGAGTGAATTTTTTAAGAGCACCAATTTGCCGGATTGAGATGATGTTCAAGACCTCCAACCTGATAATTTGGCATGACATTTTGCTTGAATGATATTTAGGTGGTTCCCTCATCTACCATCAAGAATTGGGCAGCCGAGATAAATTTCACCTTCTTCCATCTTGGAAACTTCAAAAATATCAAGGATGGCATGCTGAATATCATCTAGGACTTGAGGAGAGAGAAAAATCCATGACTTTTACATATTAGCTTTTTTCCCCGTGTGGAACTCATAGTCATTGAGAATGAGAAGCCAAACATTTGCTCCTGCTAGAGTTGCATCGCCGTATACCATGGTATCATTCGTATACATAAGATGAGAAATTGGTGTCAAGAATTTTGTTACCTTATAACCTGCAAGCATATTCCTCGGCACAACATTTCTCAAATAATAGGAAAGAAGCTCAGTGGAGAGAATGAAGAGATACGGAGATAAGGGGCAACCTTGTTGCACTCTTCGCAAGGGGGAAATAGAGCCCGTAGGAATCCCATTTACCAGAATTCTAAAGGAAGCAGAGGATAGGCAGGGGTGGATGAGGGCTATAAGGGCGTGAGGAAAATTTAATTGGTGGAGGTAGGTGATGATGAAATCCTACTCAAGTCAATCAAAAGCATTTTCCATGTCAAGTTTAAATGCCATTGAACCTGTCTTTCTAATTTTCATTTCCATCGAATAGATAATCTCCTTGGCAATAATGATGTTATCAATAATTTTGCGCCCTTTTAAAAATGATACAGTTAAGAACTGGAATAATTCTTCTAGCTGCCAATTTTGGCACCAATTTATAAAGAGTATTAATCAAACTTATTGGTTGGAAATCTTTGGGCGGGACTGGAATATCTTTTTTTGGCACCAGGGTGATGAAGATCTTGCTCATATCAGCTGACATAATAGAGTTTTTAAAGCAATTCTGAATGAAAGCAATAATTGCTTTCATTCCAGCTTGAGTGATAGAGCATGGCAGGAAGACCATCAGGCCCTAAACATTTACAAGGAGACATTTTAAAAAGGACATTGTTGATTTCTTCTTCTTGTGGTATGGAAGTAGCCCGATCGAAAAATTCCACATTAACCCAATTGGGGAGAAGTGTGGGAACTTTGTATAGAGGTGTAAAGCTTGGTGAAAAAAGAGACAAACTCTGTCTCAATCCCTTCCTTTGTATTTATAATTCTTCCATCTAGCATTTGAAGCCATTTAATGTCATTTTTCCTTCTTCTATTCATGGTAAACAAGTGATAGAACTTAGTATTTTGATCTCCCTCTGCCACCTAGTTATGATGTGATTGTTGGTGCCAATAGACTTCTTCAAGATTGAGCATTTTCTCATATTCTTGAGCAGGTTCCCTTTCTTTAATTAAGCTCTGGTCAGTGACTTGCTGACGGAGAGCCATTTTCGCGCATTTGAAAGTCGTCGAAAATCGTAGTATAGTCGTGCAAAAATGTTCGTCAAAGATTTGATTTTTAAAGATAACGAGACTTAAGTCCCGACCGTTCGTCTCTGGGAGGCGTGTTTCTATTTTTGAAATCGATCTTAAAGCCGCTCTACTTAGTATTCTGGTGCGCAATATATAGGCGGTTAAAGAACAGGCACTTAAATCACGCAAATAAAATAATCATTCAGCTCATGGTGATTTCAAACACATAAAGAGATATATATATATATATATATATATATATATATATATATATAAATGCATTTTTCATTCATTCAACAGGAGAGTCGTTTGCAACATAAAATGTAGAGGGAAGCTTGTACATAAATGCTTGAAAATTAAATCTAGCTACCAGAAAATGATCGCATACAAGAATCGATGGGGGGATTTCGCATGCATCATTGGGGGAGAAATAAGATTACGCTACTAAGCAGTAAATAAAAGCAGTAAATATACGAAGAGCATAATCTAAATCTAGTAGAATGGAAGGGCATTCAGGGGTGGTCCCCGATGGCCTTTGAGTGGTTGAGAGAAGAAGGAGGGGCGGCCAATGGAACTTAGGCCGGCCCTTGGAGAGAGGTTGGGGAGCTGATCCAGCTTCCTGGCGTGGAGATGGTGGCCTCCATGGCGGTGCTCAACTCGTGGAGGTGGAGTGAAGATGGAAGTGGCTAGCCTAAGTGGAATGGATGCCAAGGAAGTGAATGGGTGCCAATGGCCACCCAAGGGATCTTTTTATAGACCTAAGGGAAGCTCTCTAGAGAATTATGGAATTCTCTAGAGAGGCCTATGGTGGGAGCTCATGGGAGAGTGAGAGAGAGAGAGGGTGGAAGGTGGTAAAAATTGAATGGCTCTTGGTTGCTATTTTTGGCAACCAAGGCAACCACACATGGTAGAGAGTTCTAGAGAACTCTAGGCTAGATATTTTCGTGTGGATGGTGTGTGTGGGTGTGTGTGGGTGTGTGTGGGTCAAAACTTAGGTGGCTAGGTTGATTAGGTTGGGTTCTAGTGGGTTTAGGTCAAGGTAGGTCTCAAATTAGGGTTATAAACCATAATTCACTAAGGTAAAGTGCAATTAAACTTAATACAAGTTTAATTGGGTGTGTGGAAACTTAATTGAGAGTAAAAAAACTCAATTAAGTCAGGTCTAGGTCAATTGGACTCTCACTGAGTCCAATTGGACAGTGTGTGCTGAGATCAGGGCACAATTGGACTCAATGAGTCCAATTGAATAGGCTGATGGAATTGACTAAGATCCAAGTCAATTAGGTTTAGTGAGGACCTAATTAGGTCCTTAGGGAGGTCTAGAGGTGATGTACTAGGGTTAGGGCACCTTAATTTAGGTTCCTATGGGGTTGGAATTGGGTTTAGGGACCTAGAGATCCAAGATCAAGGCTTAAATCTCAAAATAGGAATTGGAGAGCAGTATCAGACGTCTAATTATAGAATCAGACATCTTATACTCAAAAATCAGAAGTCCAGACTTGTTGTCTGCACGTCCAATCAGAGTCAGGAAGGATTTCGGGTTCTGTTTTGGGTATTCTGCAGAAATTGGACGTCTGACAAAGTGTCTGGACGTCCAATAACACTGCAGAAGTGGGTTTGAAGTGTGCGGGAGTTGGCTAAGGGTCCTGGACGTCTTAAAACTTATCTGGACGTCCAGAGAAGGGTTGGAACTAGGGTTTTAGGTCTTCCTAGGGTGTTGTGACCTAATCTAAGGGTGGCTAAGGCTTGGGGAAGTCTCTAGGCTATCCTAGGGCTAGGATGGACCTAAGCTCTTCAAATTTTACTGCTTTATTTCTACTTAATAGAATAGAAAACTTTTAACCCCCTTACATTATTATTCCTACATCTAAACTAGGCCTTCTACTCCAGCTCTGCCACAACTCCCGTTATTTCAGATCCAGCTTCAGATCCTGCTCCAGATCCAGCTCCAGATCTGCTTATTGCCTGCAATCGACATAATACACTTAATCAGCACATTATAACATTATTTTATGCATAGCTAAAGGAAAGCAGTAAAGATGTAGATAATGCGTATACATGCATGAATAACCCTAACTTATGCTAAGTCTTAGCTTAATTTAGGTCAATTAAGACCTATGATTGCTGCGCAATCATACCCCCATGTCTAAATCTTGCTAGTCCCTAGCAAATGCAAGACTAAATTATTTACAGCAAGGGTCCCTAAGGGACTGGTTATTTTATCAAGTGTTTGCATAGAGATTTTTCTCCCTTTTGTTTTCATCCTATGCTCTAGAAATCCAGACAATCGTGAAGGTGCAGCTATGTAGCTTTTGCAACAGATTTGAGTGAAAACTAATACACCTCTAAAGCCTGTACTTAACCCCTAATAAAAATTCTAGCGGGATAGGCGGATTTCTTCCCTCGGGGTATTCAAGATATTCTATGAATTTCACCCCTGCTTTGGGCTTAGGTAGAAAATCTCTGAGGGAAAGGATTATATATTTGGTGGCTCATTCTCACTTGGTGCTACATAGAGACTAGTACTACAGAATCCAGATTCCCGAATTACTAAGTAACTCAACTCAGAGAAAGACGAGAAAAACTATGCTCCCTTTTGATTCCTTTGTATTCATTCTCTCTTGCTCTTTTCCTTTCTTTTTCTTAGATCTCACAACCTCACCAGATTCACACATAGGATCTGTATTTGGTGGTCTCACTAGGCATTAACACTTTAATTGAGTTCTCATAACCTTAACACTAAGTCGGGATTCCTCAGCCAGTATTTGGGTAGTCAGAAACACAAGAAAAATAGGTTAAGGCCATATTTGGTGGAGCTCAATTTTATTTGGTGGTATTGCCTCAATGAAATAAACACTAAATATTCATTCTTTGCTTTTTCTTCTTTTTCTAATTTTTTTTTTCAGTTTTTCTTTCTTTTCATCATTCTTTTTCGTTTTCTCTTTTTTTTTTAATTTTTTTTTCTCAGCATAACACAACTGGCATACATCCATGAACTTTATTGAGGAGGCATTATTAGGGATTGGTGGTACTCAAGAGACATTGGGTGGTTTATTTGGTGGAAGTGCCTACTCACGGCACCGGGAGAGACGGATAGGACGGTGTATTTCTAACCTTGACATCAATACCCTCCTTCAGCTGAGGATTCCGTAAAGAATGGTCGTAACCATCCACCTTAGCCCTAGTTTTATGAAAACTCGCTCTCCGTGTATTTGCCTTATTCGGTGGCTCTCACAATTTTGCACAAAATGCATACACAGGAACCGAGAGCGAAAACTATGTCTAATCTCAGAGCATCATTACCTAATTATCTAGGATTCCAGATTCCTTGCACTAATCTTAGAGCACCAATACACTCTACTCTCTCACACTATTTGGTGGATTTTTGGAAGAAAATCAGCCTGACTCCCAAAACACTATCCAGGGGTTCAGGAAAAGAAGCACTGTTTCTTCTCGATAGACTGAAGACGTTTATCAGCCTTCACCATGAATCCATTGCAAATTCTACGTGTGTGTGAAAGGTTGTACTGGATTCCAGATTACAGGAATCAACTAAAGGATAAAATCCCTAATGCATTCTCTTAATAAAATAATCGTATTCATGAATGCAATATGTATATATGTTATAGACATGTAACCTCGTATAATTTGTACTTCGTGAATTTCCCATATCGGGTTACAATCAGCTTGACCCTAAATTTAGAACAAAAGGTGAGCGAGTGAGGCGGAATTGGTTGTTGCGAACGATTTCTAGCTCCAATGCGAGCATTGGAGGTGGAGTCGATTGTTCTTTTATTTAAGGTCCTAAAGTACATTTTGCATGTAGCTCCGAGGTTTTCCTAAGTGTTGACACAAAAATTTTTTTCAGTTTTTCTGTATCTACCCCCCCATGCCTAAGTTCTTGCATGTCCTCATGCATGAATATAAAATAAAATAAATTCGACAGAGGATGAGTGGGTAGAAGTCACCTGGAATTGCTCCTGAAATTATATTCAGCACCGGCCAACCTGTTAACATGCAATATACAAAGGAAATATGCTAAAGGAAAAATATGCTATGTATAAAAATGGTTATGTATTGATGATGGTGGAATGGTATTTATATGTGCTAAGTTTAATGCCTCCAGCTGGGCGAGCACTCAATCAGATGTATCAATTCTTGCATCGGAACCGGTCAAAATTAAGAGAAAGATGTGCTCGTATGCTCCTAGAATCAGTGGTCTAAAGATGCGGACCAGCTGATTGTGCACCCCTACTCCAAAAAGTCTAGCTATAAGAAAGTGTGGAGTGGTGGTGGAAAATAGAGGATAAACAGAGGGGGGATCATGATGTTGATTTAGCTGATTTATCATGTCCCACAATTCAGCAGGAAGTTGCTGAGGGAGTAGATCAAAATGTATCTCAGAGCCAGAATCTGAGATATAGGGGTCCTCATAATGATAATTGACATCAAAAATCATGCCCTCTCTAGGCTCTAGGTCATATGGGGGTATCCATGAAAGTAGAAGATCTGTGGGGAGGTCACTGAAATCCCCGTCAGAAATTACTTCATCCTCATTAGTACCCATCTCTGATTCATCGGAGGCTGACTCTACAGGCTCGGGGTCGAGCCATTGACTAGGATGGTAGGTGCGTCCCCAGCTCATTCTGCTCGAAGCTTCACCCTCATATGCATTGGGCTCCTCAGTAATTCCTACCTCAGGTAGCATATTTATTTCTTTGTTCGAGTTATCCATAGCTACTTCTGGTTTTCGGATGTTAGGATCAAGGATAGAAAGTGTCATCTTAGAATCTTTAATATCTGAATTAGGGATGTAGGTGAAAGAAGAAGAGTGCAAATCAGAAGATGTTGGCTCTAGCACAGGTTCACCTACAATGGGAAGTGGTCTAGATTGATCAGTAGTGTTGCATGTAATGTTTGCCTCAAGATCCATATCCTCAATTGGATCTACTTCCCTTGTCTCGATCGGGTTATCTAACCCAAAAGGTGTCTCCCAGGATTCAGGATAATCTAATTGCGGCTCAGTCCTGGAGATATCAGTCCTTTCCTCCTCAATTTCAGATGAACCCATTCGGCATACTTCCTGCTCCTGTCTCATATCCAAGCTAGATTCTTTTTCCCTTGAGTGATCTTCGGGCATCTGCTCCTGAGAATCTTCTGTGTGTTCTTTCGACGTAGTTGTTTCAGATTCTTCGAGATCTTCAATGCTATTTTCCACTTGATATCTCAAAAGCAATAGTTCTTGAGTTTCCCGATTTTGTCCAATTCGCCTTGTTATCTCTGCTGTTTCCTGAAGGAGCTCCATCACGGCTTGTTGATGCGGAATCCGACTTTGTCTTTGGTTCGGCTCAGTGATAGCCTGGATTTCGCGTAGATAGGATGCGGTCTTTTCCTTAGCGCTCGCTATAGCTCTCTGTATTCTATAATGTGGCCGCATATGCACCGGTAGCTCTTTAGGGGTTCCAGGGGGTGAATCAGGTCTACCCATGTTCCATGGGTGAGAAGCAGGAGTATGAAATCCATATCCTGGGTTATAAGATGCGATCCTTTGAGGGACCGACTGGTATGGGTCATAATATCTAGGGTTAGGATATGGGTTAACCATTTCGGTGACCCGAGGAGAAGGATCAAGCGAAGCGAAAAGTCATCTTCACCACCTTGGGTTATGATCCCAAGGTTGAGTTGATTCAGTGACCCGAGCTCTTAGATAAGCTCGTGGGTCCAGCTCTTCTAGATCTTGATTAGGTCCAGATCCAATGTTAGCCATTGCGGCTCAGCAGATAGAAGAAATGGGGCGAGAAGATGGTCCGAGCGAGGTGACTCGCCTCCTTGGGAGTGGCTCCCAAGGTCCAACCAAGTGAGGTCGAAGTGACCTCCTTCCGTGCATACACCGCTCAACCCCTGGGTTGGTGTAGCCACGCAGAACAAGGCTAAGGCCCTGTCAATCAAATGGTCCTTATAAATCAGGTGACCAGATTTTTCGTTATGGATTCAAATTCCTGAAGATAAGTTCGTCGTACAACCAACTGAACGTGAATCCCGCTTCTCAAGCTAACCCAGCCAGTCTGGTTACGAGGGGACTAAGGGGAAGGTTCTTCCTTTGGCTTACGCCTCCGGTTCCGTTGACCCCCAAGCCACGGTCGTTTGACACTACCCCGCAGACTTAGTCACCAGGTTTGGCAAGAGAGATTAAACTCATTCAGTAGTACGACAACGAACTCGGGTTGATTTCGTGTTTTAACATTAGTTTTTAACCCGTTTTCTTCAGTGGGGTTTGTGGTGAGTGGCCCACAAGGTGACCAAGCTCACCGGCTAGCTACACTTGATTAAGTCTAGGTTAGCCAAAAGTGTGGTCTCTATTTGTGACCCTAAAAGTTCAACCTAAGTTGCATGCACTTCTAGGGTTTTTCTCTATTTCAGCAGACCACAAAAATAATGTTATTCTCTGATAGTGATTGGAATCCAATTAATTTGAAATTTTGCGAGTAGATTCCTTTTTCAATTAGTTTTTCAGAGAATATTTTTTTTAGAATTTTTACTATTTCAACCGAATTTTTAGGGAATTTAAATATTAGGAGGTTAGATTTGGAACTTTGACCCCTGGACGGTCTTTCACTTTGAAACAGTATCAAATGATCTTCAAAAATTCGGAAAAAATATGGAAAATAAATCCAATTAGATCAGCTTTCAAACCCCACCATTTTTAGTCAAAATAGATTCGCGGATTGCTCGGAATCGCTTTTGGAACTTTGAAAATTTTTGAATCTGTGTCTATCTGACCCCCGTGCACTTCACGAATTTTCAAAAATTTTATGCTTGGAGTTTTCTCAAAGTGACGGTGGAATTTGAAAGATGGTTTGAAAATGAAGGTTTTTCCTAAATTTCAGAATTTTTCGCTTACGGATTTTTCGGCAATCGAACTTTTAGGTGAGATTTGAAATCTGGCCGAAAATCAGAAGGTGGTGGAAAAGCTTTTAAAGAGGTTTGAATTTGAAATTCAAGCCTTCCACCAAAAATGCTTTTTTTTTCTTTTTAATCTTTTGCACTTTTTTTTTTCAAAAAGAATTTTTCAAAAGATTCAACGAAAATCTCTTTTTTTTTTCTTTTTTTTTTCTAACCTAGATTCAAAAGGAAATCCAATCTAGATTTTTTTTTCAAAATTTTTTATTTTTTTGATTTTTTTTCTTTTCCACGAAAATAAGAAAAATCTCTTTTTTTTTTTCAAAAGAGATTGCAAAAAGTAGATCTAATCCTAGGGTTCAGAAAATAAACCTAATCTACGATAGATGATGTGCACCTGATTTTTCTTTACCGCGCTCGATGTGTGCGTGGATCCTGTTTTCGTTTCGTGTTATCCTGCACATCAAAAACAATGTAGAGGCAGATTTTTCAATAATAGATTAAAGGATCGAAATCAAGAAAAATGACGTTGCCTCCCCTGCAACGGCGCCATTTGACGGAGAGCCGTTTTCGCACATTTGAAAGTCGCCGAAAATCGTAGTATAGTCGCGCAAAAATGTTTGTCAAAGATTTGATTTTTAAAGATAACGAGACTTGAGTCCCGGTCGTTCGTCTCTGGGAGGCGTGTTTCTATTTTTGAAATCGATCTTAAAGCCGCTCTACTTAGTATTCTGGTGCGCAATATATAGGCGGTTAAAGAACAGGCACTTAAATCACGCAAATAAAATAATCATTCAGCTCATGGTGATTTCAAACACATAAAGAGAGATATATATATAAATGCATTTTTCATTCATTCAGCAGGAGAGTCGTTTGCAACATAAAATGTAGAGGGAAGCTTGTACATAAATGCTTGAAAATTAAATCTAGCTACCAGAAAATGATCGCATACAAGAATCGATGGGGGGATTTCGCATGCATCATTGGGGGAGAAATAAGACTACGCTACTAAGCAGTAAATAAAAGCAGTAAATATACGAAGAGCATAATCTAAATCTAGCAGAATGGAAGGGCATTCAGGGGTGGTCCCCGATGGCCTTTGAGTGGTTGAGAGAAGAAGGAGGGGCGTCCAATGGAACTTAGGCCGGCCCTTGGAGAGAGGTTGGGGAGCTGATCCAGCTTCCTGGTGTGGAGATGGTGTCCTCCATGGCGGTGCTCAACTCGTGGAGGTGGAGTGAAGATGGAAGTGGCTAGCCTAAGTGGAATGGATGCCAAGGAAGTGAATGGGTGCCAATGGCCACCCAAGGGATCTTTTTATAGACCTAAGGGAAGCTCACTAGAGAATTATGGAATTCTCTAGAGAGGCCTATGGTGGGAGCTCGTGGGAGAGTGAAAGAGAGAGGGTGGAAGGTGGTTTTTAGATCCACCAAATGTGGATCTAAAAATTGAATGGCTCTTGGTTGCTATTTTTGGCAACCAAGGCAACCACACATGGTAGAGAGTTCTAGAGAACTCTAGGCTAGATATTTTCGTGTGGATGGTGTGTGTGGGTCAAAACTTAGGTGTCTAGGTTGATTAGGTTGGGTTCTAGTGGGTTTAGGTCAAGGTAGGTCTCAAATTAGGGTTATAAACCCTAATTCACTAAGGTAAAGTGCAATTAAACTTAATACAAGTTTAATTGGGTGTGTGGAAACTTAATTGAGAGTAAAAAAACTCAATTAAGTCAGGTCTAGGTCAATTGGACTCTCACTGAGTCCAATTGGACAGTGTGTGCTGAGATCAGGGCTCAATTGGACTCAATGAGTCCAATTGAATAGGCTGATGGAATTGACTAAGATCCAAGTCAATTAGGTTTAGTGAGGACCTAATTAGGTCCTTAGTGAGGTCTAGAGGTGATGTACTAGGGTTATGGCACCTTAATTTAGGTTCCTATGGGGTTGGAATTGGGTTTAGGGACCTAGAGATCCAAGATCAAGGCTTAAATCTCAAAATAGGAATTGGAGAGCAGTATCAGACGTCTAATTATAGAATCAGATGTCTTATACTCAAAAATCAGAAGTCCAGACTTGTTGTCTGCACGTCCAATCAGAGTCAGGAAGGATTTCGGGTTCTGTTTTGGGTATTCTGCAGAAATTGGACGTCTGACAAAGTGTCTGGACGTCCAATAACACTGCAGAAGTGGGTTTGAAGTGTGCGGGAGTTGGCTAAGGGTCCTGGACGTCTTAAAACTTATCTGGACGTCCAGAGAAGGGTTGGAACTAGGGTTTTAGGGCTTCCTAGGGTGTTGTGACCTAATCTAAGGGTGGCTAAGGCTTGGGGAAGTCTCTAGGCTATCCTAGGGCTAGGATGGACCTAAGCTCTTCACATTTTACTGCTTTATTTCTACTTAATAGAATAGAAAACCTTTAACCTCCTTACATTATTATTCCTACATCTAAACTAGGCCTTCTACTCCAGCTCTGCCACAACTCCCGTTATTTCAGATCCAGCTTCAGATCCTGCTCCAGTCCAGCTCCAGATCTGCTTATTGCCTGCAATCGACATAATACACTTAATCAGCACATTATAACATTATTTTATGCATAGCTAAAGGAAAGCGGTAAAGATGCAAATAATGCGTATGCATGCATGAATAATCCTAACTTATGCTAAGTCTTAGCTTAATTTAGGTCAATTAAGACCTATGATTGCTATGCAATCACTTGCCCCATTTGGATGTTGGATATCTCTTTTTCAATTTCTTTTTTCCTATTTTTCAATGAATCATGCTCCTTAGTAATCTAACGTCTTAGCTCTTTTAGAATAAAGGATGCTTGCGGTTCATGAGTGACCATAGGGTCTTTTTTCTTCCAAATTTGCTTTATAGCTTCTTGGTGGCCTGCCTACTCACACCAAAAAGCTTCAAATCTCCATGCGTGGAAGTTTTTATTTTTTGCTTGGCTTGTGAACTTAAGGAGTATTGGATTGTGGTCACCTCTAATTATAAGGTCCCGAGTCCATAACCTTTCTAGTTCACTAACTAGGCCTAAATTGCAACAATGATATTTTAGGAATTAAGGTCTCAAAATCCAAATTTTGCTACAGGTGTCCGATTGTGAATCCGAGAACACCGTAGCAATCCTTGAGTTAATATGAATCCAACGAAGGGTAGTATGCCTTATTTCGGATTCATTTGAGAATCATGTCTCAAGACCCGAAATGCGCTTGTTTCAATAAAAATAGCGTACCAGCTGCAAACGATGTCAGATTGACAAACCATTTGCGGCATTGGATTCCTTGTGAAAAATTATAAACAATTGAATCATCAAAAATGAATTTTGATTGAGTTGAATAGATCGTTCCTAGGCAGGAGACGAACAGCTGCAAAAGATGGTGGAACCAAAACCCGTTATTATATAAGGGGCTAGGGTTCTTCTAAAACTCCCATTCCTTCATTTGTGAATTCTAAAACCCTCCTGCTAGCCACCATTCTCGAGCAGCAAGCTTCACCCTCATTCCGAAGCCTCATCGAAGAATATCGTGTGCGATTGAAGGTATATGACCCAAACTTCAATTTTTTTGTATTCTTTTGTCATTTGCACTACGTGGGAGGGTGGTTTGTGCATATTCCTTCTGCTGGATGTGGGAGAGAGTCCTCTTCATTGTCGATGACATGGTCATCAGAGGTGGAGATCAAACTATGGAGGAGGAGGAATGGACATACCCTTCCTTTCTCTCATTGCCTTCCACGCCTACCTTCTTCTTCCTTGGGCCGACCAAGGGGGGGAGGTTGGAGGATGGATGGTGGGGGTGGTCTTGGTGGTATGGGGTGTGGGGGCTGCCCATGGAGGTGTCCAACTACCCACCTTCCTCCACTTCATTGTTTCTCCATTGCTGAAGGGAAGAAAATGAGGGAAAAAAGAGGACCAATTCAGATCTGATTGTGAACCTTTAGGGTTTGATTTCAGACCTTATTTAGGCCCCAAAATGGTTTCTAAAGTTGTTCTTGGGGCAGCTTTGGATGGTCCCTAAGGTCACCCCACTATTTTTTCTCTGATGTGCATCTTTCTTCCATGTGCAGGAAGGGATGTGGGAAAAGTGTCAAGCAAGGTTGGGCTGATGTGTGGGCTGTATAGAGACCACATTAAGGTCTCAAAGTGAAGTATAATTGGAACCAAATAATGTCAAGGGGACAGGTCCCCTTGGCTGCCCACCATGGTCCCATGTGTTCCTTCTTCTCGGCTTCATTTTCCATGTGTAAAGGAGGAAGGTGGGAGGAAGAAGGGCAAATTTTAGGAATGATGTGTGGGTTGTATAGAGATCACATTAAGGTCTGAAAATGAAGTATAATTGGGACCAAATAATGTCAAGAGAACAACCCCCTTGGCTACCCACCGTGGTCCTATGTGTTCCTTCTTCTCGCCTTCATTTTCCATGTGTAAGGGAGGAAGGTGGGAGGAAGAAGGGAAAAATTTTAGGACTGATCTAGGGGTGTTATTAGGTCTGAAAATATACTTAAATAGCAGGTGTTTAGACCCCTAATGAAGTTTAGGGACAACCCTTCGACTACCCAGAAAATCATCTCAGTTTGGTGTCAAGTCTCCTCTCTCCGGTGAGGAGAGAGGGAGTGGTATGGGATTCTCACATGCACGGTACTGGTAGACAATTTTAGGAGTCATGTTTGACCTTGGTGGTGGTTTTACAGATGAGGTTGACGTTGACGAGGCGGGACCGTTCGTGCGTCGTTCAGGTGCACGAGTTCTGAGCAGTTTTGCCAGGTAGAGTGTGTTTGCACTTTTTATTGGTAGATAGGACTAGTTTTACCTACTTTTTACTTATATGCCATGAGAATGATGAATTGAATATAATTGTCTACTTTTGGATTTAATTTAAGAACATGAGATATAATACATGATTGTTGTGCTTGATTAAATATGCTACCTATTACATGTGTTGGATAAATGATAGCATGAGATGGAATTGAAATGAATACGATAGTTGTTGTTTGTCCCATATGGAAATGATATGATGTGATATAATAATTATTGTTTATGCTAAACATAAGTGGATGTATGCATGTTAGATGTTCTTATAGTTAAGATAAGATGAGATGACAACATTGGATATATGAGGCCTATTCAATGATAGAACATGATATGTTGAACCATCATTGAACCATAGGAATACATATAGTACAACATAGATGTAAAGACATTGATACTTTGATTCATATATGAAACCAACAATGGTAGAGATGTGATTTTGAAGCCATGATTGGCTAGGGATTATATAATTGGAAAGTAATGTGCATATAACAACTCGAACATAATTACATGTTGGGCGTAACATGGGTAATCATAGATATATGAATTATGTTTTGGTGGACATTTAGATAGCTATGAATGGAATGGGAATGGAATGATGAGATGATAACTATGGAAAGGATTAGTGACTGATTATGATGATGGCTTCTAGAAGTTAGGAAAATAACAATGTTATGGGACTCATGAGATGAGTCAAAAATAAGAAAGAGATATGAGGATAAGATGATAATGAGATAGAAACTTGGTGCATGTGAGGCACCTAAGTATATTAATGTGAATCATGTGGTACTTGAGATAATCATGTGGCACATGGATAAGGAATGGACATTGGTCTAGGACCAATGGGAAAATGCTATAAACTGTTGGCAGTGTACATGCCATGGATACGATGTGTGTGTGGCCATGATTGGCTGGAATAACAATGCAAATGATGTGAGATGTACCACCTAGGATGGCAAGTGACACATGATGTGTTGTAAAAATTTGGAAGAAAAAGGGATGTTGGCGCACGAGTTCCTATTATGGCACATTCCCATTGATAAGACAACAGTTTCAAACATATTTGTGTGTATGGGATAGAAAGGATAAAATGAAGATAACAACCAAATAGATTAAGCCTGGGAATTAGCATGCAACCCATGACAACCTGGTGAGGTAAGAGCCCCGAAGGTAGCATACAATGATTGCATGCTTTGTGATATTCTAAAGGCACAGGTTTTTCGATGCATTGGCCAGTTTGGCAACCCTGGGAGGTGGGGGGCTACTTACCCTATTAAGTGTTGGAGTAGGTGAAGTTGGGAGGTTAGGATTGGCCCCTGGCCTTTCTACTGGAACTTGCTATGGACTTAGTGACCCAGGTCCAGTGAAAACTAAATTAAAAAGGATACCAGGAAGATGAACTTGTTGAGGAATGTAACGGTACCTTGAGGATGCATACTAATGGAGGAAGGGGTGATCTATATATGTGTAGTAGGTATAGTTAGATAGGTGTTGCCAACGTTGTACTTGTTCTGGCTGTTGTGGTAGAGGTTCCTTACCTTAGTGACACTTGCACTTACTGTTACAGTTCACTGCTTTACCTTTTTGTGCCACTTTTATTGCATTTTGCTAACACTCTACTGAGCATTTGCTCATAACTCTATTTGTTCTGTCTACTAGGTAAACGAGGTTTTGGCGAAGAGTTTGCGGAGTAGCAAATTCTCGAATTAGCATTAGTATCGTAGATTTCTCTTGTTTCTTTTGTAGTAGTTATTTGCATGTTTCCCTAGGGAGTGCTTTGATGAGAGCCTCATCATGAGCCATAACTAGCTCATTTTGACCCAATAAAGAAGATAAAAGCTCCTACATAACCTAGAAGAAGGCCTAACTGAAGGAACAAGTGCCCTGAGAAGAAAACATGAAATAAAGGTTAAAATTGTAATTTTACCATTGTAGTACATAAACAGGATTTCTCAGAGGCAAAACATAGGTCAAATGGTCTAAATGAGATAAAAAGTGGGTTGAGTCAATCAGAAATGGGTTCATGTGCAATCTAAGAACTAAATGACACTTGGTAACCCTAAAACAGATCCGCTGAAATTAACAAGGTTCCGATCAGAAAAAAAAGCAAGTAAACCATCTAAAAATCATGGAAAAACATCCTCTAGGGTTTGGAACACTTAATTTGGCCTTTGGAACCTAGTTTGACCTAGATTAGGGTCCTAGCTCTTCAATTAACCTAATTTAGGTTTTTACGAAAAATGTTCAGTCAAACGAGGTCAAACCTAAAATCTAACTTCACCATTGGATTCCTTAGGTCCAAATTAGGTTTGTACCAAAATTTGGACCTAAGGAGAGGTCATCTTGACCTACTTTGCAATTTAGTACACCCAAATCACAAATTGGTCCCTATCTTTTGAATACCGTTGCAGAGAACCCCCTAGGTTCTTCACCTCCTTTGCAAACCGGTCCTGCCGCCATTGCTAGGGCAGAACCGAGCTCCGGCGAGGTTCGGAGAGGGATTGCTCTCTAATCCCTCAGAGATTCCCTCCCAGAAATGGAAGGAGGATTCTCTGAGGAATTCCCTTCCTTATAAAGTCAATTACAATCGCTGGTGTGAACTCAATCTCTCGTGCGAACGCACGAGAGATTTGGGTATCCTAACTCCTTTCCATCTTCGGCGAGCAACCTCAGGCAATTACGTGCCCTTCACGCCCTGCACACCCAGTCCAGCGCCTATATAAGAACTCACAACTCCGGCTGAAGAGGCTAAGCTTGATTTTGACGGAGATCCCTTCCAAATTCCTCCCTCTCCCATCTCCGGCCAAACGACCCACAAGCTCCGGCGACCTCCTTCCCTCCTTCTCGTCGCTCTGCTGCCATACCAGCAGCAGAGTCCTCTCCGCCGCTTCCTCCCGCGTCGCGCTGTACCCCGCGCGCGCGCTTCTGACCTCGTCTTCATCGCCTCTTCCTCCCTCAGGGTCTTTCTTCCCCGACGACGGCAGTTACGAGCCGTCCTCTCCTCCGCCTCCCTTCCCTCCAGACAACCCCAGATACGTTCTCCATCCTCTCCTCTCTCTTTTCCCCCAACTATTTTACTTGATTACCCCTCGACAGTACCTAACCGCCTTCATCTTCCTCGCCTCCGACCGCACTCCGGCGAGCCGCCCACACCACTCCGCCACTCCACACGGCTTGCCAACCACCTCGTGAGCTCCGCCTCACCACCAGGAACTCGCTCCACCCCACAACTGCCACTCCAGACCTCCATAACCACCCCCCGAACAACCCACCATCTCCGGCCACAGGTTGACCTAGGCGCGCACGCTTAGGCCGACCGACAACCTGCAGCATCACCCACCGCCTTCGCCATGCTACGGCGAAGGTTTCCAGCTATTCTGATTGGGCCAATAGGCTGTTCTGTGGAATCTCAAGTGAACGCCCCGGCCGCCATTAACAGCCAAAGCAGCAGGCGTCAGGCTTCCCAGGCGGCAGGTGCAGCAGGCTCTCGCAAGTGTCGCGAGGTGACTGAGTTCAGCGAGGAGCACCAGCAGGGCCTTCAGCGTGGGCGATTGCACACGAGAGTCTGTGGGCGCACGTGAGGGAAGGCCGAAACCTTTAGTCCCACATCGTGGGATTACAAACCTCAGGTACACTATAAATTTCTTTTGTGATATATTCTTATCGCCTTAGTAAGCACAGGGGTGAGGTCCCTCACTGACCCCACCCGCCTCGTCCGCGGCCTGACCACGCGGACTTGGCGGATCCGACCCGACCTAGACCTACGCACTCCTCGCGCATCACACCACCTTCAGGTGCGCCTGGTCCCGGGTACGATCCGACCCGATAATGCTTGTGGCTCTGGGAGAGCAGGTCAGAGTGAATTGCTTGAGAGAGAGAGGCGCGCGGGTAGAGGGAGAAGGGTTAGGTTTTTCTCCTGTGCAGGCAGGCTGATCGCAGGAGAAGGACTTGGCCGCTGCAGAAGAAGGAAAAGCAAGCCAAAGAAGAAGACAGAAGAAGAAGAAAGAAGCCTTCGCAGGAGAAGGAAGGCAGAAAGATTAGAAGTCTTCGCAGAGAAGAAGAAGGACAAGGGAAGATTGCAAAGAGATCAGAACGGCAAATCAGAAGGAAAGATACAGAAGCAGAAAGGAGAAGGAAGAAAGAAAGAAAGATCACATTTAAGACGTCTGATACATAAATCAGACGTCTAATTCTACTTTTTCTAAAAACTCTTTGAATCAATTATATTTGCATGTAACAGTTGTATTCTTGGGTTTTCCAAAGTACTGAGATTGCTCCCTGTGTTCGACCTCGGATACTCCGATTTTCGAGTAATAAAAATCTTTATTTGTTTTGAACGCTTTCGCGGCTATACTACAACGCGATATTATCTTTTAACAAACCGCACAAAAGCGCGACGAACATTTTGGCGCCGTTGCCGGGGAGCAACGGGCACTTTTAAAACTTTTGAGTACAACTTTTCTATCTAATATCCGACTTGACTTCTCTCTTTTGCTGTGTTCATTCAGGGAAAGCAAAACAAAAAGGAAAGAATAGCAACTGCACAACAGACTCTCCAAGGAACAGGTAATCTCCATAAGTCCTCTCTCTTAACCCTCTCACAATCTAAAAAAAGGAGGGAAATCAACTTAGGGCTACCTGTCTCATATTTAGTAACTCATCAAGTTGCCTGATTTTCATTTCAACATATTTTTATCTGTTCATCCAACTAAGGCAACTAGGGCTAAAACTTTCTTGATTGAGCCCTAGGTGCTAATTTCTACGGCAACTAAATTGGACCCACTAGAGCCAAGTTAAGGATTGCAAAGGTAGGGTTTTTAGAGACACATCTTCTCTAAAACAAAGAAACAAACTTTCCAAAAAGAGGTGTGCTTAAACCGTGTTTGAAAAGATTTATACAAGAGGAACCCTAAGCAAATCAGGCTAATAATCCATTTGAACCATAAAAGGAAGGACCTAAAAGCTCTCAAAGGAACAAAAGGTGAAGTTGATCCCTCGGGTCAACCAACCTTAATATTAGGTCACTTTTGCACTCAAAATACTTAAAAGTTCAAGTGGAACATTAAGCACCTTGATCTTAAAATAAAAAAAAGTAGACTTAAGAGGTCAAGATCCCCATTCTGGTTTACCTGGAACCGCAGTGACAAGAGAGGTCGGGCGGGGGAAACCCTGTAACCCGTGGGGACGCTCTACCGTGTAGGGGTCTTTGCGGGACTCTCCCTCTCTGGCTGCCCAGGTATTTCTCAGGTGGACGATCTTTTGATCCAGGGGTCCATCTGCCCCGAACCTCTATAGTCACCCAACAATTCTTCGGTGTCTTGATTGGGTCTAGCACCTTCTGATCTCATCACATCTTTCGGTGCATGTTCGGTAGGAGGTCCTTAAGACCTCCCTTAGAAATTCATTCTCGTCGAGGCCAAGCCTCGACGCCCTTGTTTGTGCAGCAACCCCGCCACATAAATCTTTCATCTGACTCAGACCCTGATTCTCCTTCTTCTCCCATCATGGCACAACCCATTGAAGAGGAGAATAATCTTGAACACCAACTTCAACGCTTGAACGATCTCTTTCAGAACTTTGTAAACCCACCGCAGCGACCTATGATGCGAGATCACTATAATCCTGCTACGGTGGCAATCGAACCCCGAGTACGAATCCCAATTGGAGGACCCGATTCTGATCTGAAGCCCAATATGATTCAAGCCATACCGAAGTTCCATGGGCTTAACTCTGAGGATCCATTCCAACACATTAAACAACTCAAGCATTTGGCCCAGACCTTCGGGTCAGATGTACAAAACCGGGATATCCTACTCATGAAAATGTTTTCGTTCTCCCTCTTGGACAAGTCTGCACACTGGTATCAGACTCAGACCCGCCCGATCAACACATGGGAGGAATTACAGTCCGAATTTTTGAAAAAATTCTTCCCTGTTGGCCGGACAAATGCCTTGCGCCACCAGATCACTCATTTCACTCAACAACCGGGAGAACCTCTTCATGAAGCTTGGGATCGATTCCTAGATCTCATGCGAAAGTGCCCCCATCACGGAGTTCCTAAGTGGGAACAAGTCCAGTCTTTTTACCAGGGACTCCGTGAGGATATTCGTCTATTCGTCAATGCAACATGTGGAGGAAACATCATGGGCCAACACGAGGACACGGTATGGGAGATTCTCGAAAACATGTGCGAGAACTCCATAAACAATGACTCCTTGGGCTTATTCGACAGGACGAATGCCCACGCATCGACGAATCTAAGAGGGACACATGAGACGCAGGACCTGTCCACTTCTGTCGACCTGGAACTGATGGCCAGTCGATTGGACAAGGTCTCTATCATAGAAAAGAAGGTGGACGAGCTAACTCGACATTTGCAGCAAGCCACCTCTGCACAAAATTATTTTACACGACCTCCTCTGGCAAGAGAAACAGTGCAAAACATCTATCACCAACCTGCCAAGGGGATGGACCCATATCCACCCCCGTCTACCTCTCGGACCGGAGTGACCTCTGATCCCTTCTATTCGAGTTGGGGGAACTCTGAACCCTCGTATTCTGACTTTCCTGAGGTTCCTCAGAACTGCGAGGACCTCAACGCCATCCAGAATGACCCATACTCCAATACCTACAACCCTGGATGGCGAAATCATCCTAACTTTCAGTGGGCAGGAAATTCTCAAAAACCACCATATCAACCCCGCCCACAAGCTCCTCGTCCATATCAGCCGCCTCAGCCTCGGCCCAATCCCACCTACCAATCCGGGCAAAATCAGGATCAACTGACTCTTATCCTTCAAACACTGGCTGACATTCAAAAGACGAATGCGGCAATGCAAAAACAGCACAAGGACGAGATCACAGAGGTTCGCAACCAACTGGCCCAGATGGCAAATTCCCGCCAACCTGGCACCCTTCCTTCGCAACCTCTGCCCAACCCAAATAACGTGCCGACCCAGAGGCACGTTATGAATCCAAATCCAGGCCACGCACATTTGATTTATCAGGCCCCTGCTACTCCATCACCAGACGGGATGGAGGCGTCAACATCTTATGCAGGATTGCAGCAGCAGCCACCCCTCCTACCTAACCCAAACCAAAGTCAGGCCGGATTAAACTCTGTAACAACACGCAGTGGTAAAACAACACAAGACCCACACTATCCGAACCACTCCAAGCCTGATAATCGCCAAGACCCTAGGGTAGTCATCCAAGATACTACTGTCCCAGATCAAGAACCTGGACCTATCCTAGAGGAACCAGCTAGGATCCCATTTCCTGAGGCCTTGACCAAAGGAAAAAGGACAACCAAACCTGTGGCTCCTGAGGAGGATCTGGTCAAGCTCTTTGAACAGGTCCAGATAAACATCCCGTTGATGGATGCAATCCGCCACATACCGGCTTACGCAAGGTTCTTGAAAGACATATGTATACCTAAACGTAAGCCACGAACCAAGGATGGGAACCCAATCGTACTATCAGAGCAAGCCAGCTCTGTCATCTTGAGCAAACTCCCACCTAAGGCTAAAGACCCAGGAACTCCCTTGATTTCTTGTAAAATTGGTGAAACCCAAGTTGATAGAGCCCTACTAGACCTAGGTGCCTCCATAAATTTAATACCTACATCCCTCCTTGACCACCTTGAAGAATCTGAACTTAAACCCACCGAGGTGACATTGCAGTTAGCCGATCGATCCATCAAGTCACCCAAAGGAATACTCGAGGATGTCATTGTTAGGGTACGAGATTTTTATTTCCCAGTGGACTTCATAGTACTGGACATGGATGCACCTAAGAACCCAAGGGACACACCAATCATATTAGGGAGACCCTTTTTGGCCACTGCTAGGGCCAATATAAACTGCGAAGAGGGCCAGATAGAATTAAAATTTGGGAATCAAAATCTGAAGATAGACATTTTCAAGGCCCATCAAGGGATTAATTGCGGGGTGATAGAGGAAATTTGTGATGTTGAAGCCGTGGTTGATGAACTGCATATACAGGACAACCTGATTATTCCTGATCAACCACTAGAGAAGCAAAAACCGCTAATAGAGGAGTGCGGACATGATCTAGACACACCTATGACTCCTACCATTGCTCCCGATACAAACCCCGAACCACCCGCTGCTGCTGACAATCCTGTCACGGAACTCAAGCCCCTTCCTGAACATCTAAAATACGTCTTTTTGGATTCAAATCAGACGTTTCCTGTGATTATCAATTCTCGACTCACACCTGACCAGGAACTCCGTTTGATTTCTGTTCTCCAACAACATCGTAGAGCCATTGGATGGACTCTAGATGATTTGACTGGTATAAGCCCTTCATACTGCACACATCGAATCTACACGGAAGAAGGCTCACGACCTTCAAGAGAAATGCAAAGACGCCTAAACCCTAACCTACAGGAGGTCGTGAAAAAGGAGATCATTAAGTGGTTAGATGCAGGGATCATCTACCCGATCTCCGACAGTCGTTGGGTGAGTCCAACACAAGTGGTACCTAAGAAGGCAGGACTTACCATCATCACGACTGAAACCGGGGAAGTCATTCCTACTCGAATAGCTAATTCGTGGAGAGTCTGCATTGATTACAGAAGACTAAATTCCTCCATGAAGAAGGATCATTTCCCACTACCATTTATTGATCAGATCCTCGAGAAACTAGCGGGAAATAAATTCTTCTGCTTTCTTGACGGGTACTCCGGTTACAATCAGGTGGCAATCCATCCAGAGGACCAAGAAAAGACCACATTCACCTGCCCCTTCGGGACGTACGCGTTCCGAAGGATGCCGTTCGGTCTCTGCAATGCACCTGCAACTTTTCAGCGGTGCATGCTTGCCATATTCTCAGATATGGTAGGTGATTATCTGGAAGTCTTCATGGATGACTTTTCAGTTTTTGGACAATCATTTGACGATTGCCTCCAACACTTGGTCCATATACTCAGGCGGTGCATTGAGGTGAATTTGGTTCTTTCCTGGGAAAAGAGCCATTTCATGGTGCCTGAGGGAATTGTCCTGGGACATTTAATCTCAGAGAAAGGCATCCAAGTGGATCGAGCTAAGGTTAACCTGATTTTCAAGCTCCCTATGCCTAGCTCGATTAAGGACATCCGATCTTTTTTGGGGCACGTCGGTTTCTACTGTCGATTCATCCCTGATTTCTCCAAGATCGCGCGCCCCCTGACCAATCTTCTCTCCAAGGATGTGCCTTTCGAAATTTCCAAGGAATGCACTCAAGCATTTGAGATCCTACGTGACCGAGTCACCCAAGCCCCAATCCTACAGTCCCCTGATTGGTCTCAACCCTTTGAGATCATGTGCGATGCATCTGACTTTGCTGTAGGAGCGGTTTTGGGGCAGAAAATTGACGGGATACCTGTGGTCATTTACTACGCCAGCAAAACACTGGATGAGGCTCAGCGTAACTATACGGTTACTGAGAAAGAGCTGCTGGCCGTAGTATTTGCCCTGGAAAAATTCAGATCATACCTTCTGGGTTCCCGTATTATCGTATACTCGGATCACACAGCTGTAAGGCATCTCCTTGCCAAGAAGGACGCGAAACCTTGACTAATCCGCTGGATCTTGCTATTGCAAGAATTTGACCTCGAGATTCGTGACAAGGCGGGAAAGCACAATGTGGTAGCTGATCACTTGTCCCGCCTTCCTTCTGAAATTATTGATCCTTCCGGACCTATTACAGAACATTTCCCTGATGAGCACCTCCTGACTATCAGTACAAGTCTTCCATGGTTCGCCGATATTGTTAATTACCTGGCATCACATCAGATTCCGCCCGATTGGTCGAAGGCCAAAAAGGACAAATTGCGTTCCGATGCCAAGTATTACCTATGGGAAGACCCGTATCTTTTCTGCATTGGTGCTGATCAGATAATCCGACGGTGCATCACGGAAGTGGAAATCAAAGACATACTCTCATTCTGCCATGACCAGGCATGCGGTGGACATTTTTCTAGACATAAAACAGCATCGAAAGTCCTCCAGTGTGGCTTCTACTGGCCCACAATTTTCAAGGATGCATACGAACACTGTAAGGCATGTTCCCGTTGCCAGACTCTGGGCAACATGAGCTATAGAGACATGATGCCTCTACAGCCGATCTTGGTATGCGAAATTTTTGATATTTGGGGGATTGATTTCATGGGACCCTTTCCGACCTCGGATGGCTTCGAATACATCTTACTCGCAGTTGACTATGTGTCCAAGTGGATAGAAGCCATTCCGACCCGAACCAACAATCATAAAGTCGTTATAAAATTCCTCCATCAAAACATTTTCTCAAGGTTCGGGATTCCGCGTGCTATAATTTCCGACGGAGGGACCCATTTTACGAACGCTCAGTTCAGGTCACTGATGACCAAATACGGGGTGTCACACCGAATCTCTACTCCTTACCACCCCCAAACTAATGGTCTAGCTGAGCTATCTAACCGAGAGATCAAGAAGATCCTTCAGGTTACTGTTCGACCTGATAGAAAAGATTGGTCTTCTCGGCTTCCGGAAGCATTGTGGGCCTATAGGACCGCCCACAAGACCCAATTAGGAATGTCTCCCTTCAGACTAGTGTACGGGAAGGCATGTCACCTCCCCGTCGAATTGGAGCATAAAGCCTATTGGGCAGTACGGACCTGTAATCTCGACCTTTCTAAGGCTGGAACCCACAGAAGATTTCAAATGTGCAAGATCGATGAATTACGCCACGACGCGTATGAGAACTCGCGAATTTACAAAGAACGGGTTAAAGCTTTTCACGACAAACACATTTCTAGAAAGGTCTTTCATCCTGGTCAAAAAGTTTTACTCTTTGATGCTCGACTCAAATTATTCCCAGGAAAGCTAAGATCCAAGTGGGTCGGACCCTACCTAGTCCGACAAATCTTCGGAAATGGAGCTATTGAAATCAGCCCACTCAGCCATGATTCTGAACCCTTTGTCATGAACGGGCAGAGACTCAAGCCATTCATTGACATGACCGATATAGATTTGACTGAGTCATCCTTTACCCTCCATTCCTCTTGAGCTCATTGCGCCCAGCCGATGGCGTAAAACTCAGCGCTTAACGGGAGGCAACCCGTCATTCTTTGAAAAACCTGTTATCGTTTCTGACATCTCTATGCGGAACTCATATTGGACTTTAGGGTTCATCCATTAGAACAACCGACTTCACCTCAGGTATACCTACCCAAGATTAGAAATCGTTCGCAACAAGTCGCTTCGACCCATTCACTCACCACACACCTGTCCTAATACATGAACTAAGCTGAATTCGAACCCACCTAATTTACAATGGGGACATTGCAAATCTTAGGCATGGGGGGGTATGAAAGTGCAAAATGTTAGAAAATTCATATCAAGAAAGGGTTTCATAAAAAAAAAAAAATAGAGACTTGATAGAGGGGAGGAACAATTCAGGGTCGTACAAATGAGAGGAGGAAAAAAAAAGAAAAAAATGACAAAAAGGAGCACAAAACGAAAATGAAAAGAAATAGTCATTAGTAAAAGATTAAGGGGTTAACTGAAGTTCTAGACCGAATCAAGAAAAAGAAAAGAAAAGTGCCACGGAGATATAACAAGAGATTAGCGGGAACGCTGGTCTTAGGCTTTTTGGGCTAGTACCTTTAGCTTAAAAATTCACGTATCCGTTAAAATCTGGATAATCCTCAAGAGGTTGAGGAAAATGCAAAGCTTGAGTATTAGGTCTAAGGCTTAGGAAGTATTCGGCCTCGTTAACTGACCTCCGATTTACGGGATTTGGTAACCTAAGCACCCAAATCCACACACAGTCTGGTTCAGTGCGCATAAACATCCAAATCACGCGAAAAGCGTTTAATGTTCTGAAAAAGTCACCTAGATTAGGAGCGGTCAATCAACACAAATTGATTTGGACGAGTTCCCAGCGCGGAGAGGCGGGAAATTCCCCTCGAAGATGCGTAACAACATATCGTCTCCTCGGTGCTTGTCTCTTGGGATATTTAAATATCCCACCGGGGGCATGTAATCACTCTGCTGGTTCAGCTACCATGGGCGGCATTATCATGAAATGTCGATCGCCAAGGTCTGGATTCGGCCACGGAACGCCATGGGCGGGATTATCTCGAAATCTCGAAAGCCAGGGTTCCGGGGGTTGCCATGGGCGGGATTATCTCGAAATCTCGAAAGCCAGGGACCCTTGAGGATTGATGATGGGGACGAGGAATCCGATACAGACCGTGTTAAGAAGCTAATCCAAAGCTAGAAATAAAAAGAAAAGAGAGAGAAAAGCTCTCCAAACAAATAAATCTTCTATCTCTCTCTTACAAAAAAAAAACGCACTGCAAACTGAACTTAGGCTAAAAATATCTCAAGCACGGGTGCTTTAACCGCGGAGTCCAACAAACCCTAGGTTAGTTTCTGTGGGCCGTAGAAACCTTTGCAGAAGACTGAGGCTAAAGTGGAACAGGTCCGGATTTTGGTTGGTACTTGAGTACCTCTAGGCCTATTGTCGGCATTCCCACCTAATCACAAAAGAAAAGGAGAAGCACTTATCATTGTTGACAGATACTCAGGGTCTAGAATGGAAGTTAAAACTTTGAAATTTTGCTAAGGGACTAGCAAAAGCTAGGCATGGGGGTATGATGAGAGCCTCATCATGAGCCATAACTAGCTCATTTTGACCCAATAAAGAAGATAAAAGCTCCTACATAACCTAGAAGAAGGCCTAACTGAAGGAAGTGCCCTGAGAAGAAAACATGAAATAAAGGTTAAAATTGTAATTTTACCATTGTAGTACGTAAACAGGATTTCTCAGAGGCAAAACATAGGTCAAATGGTCTAAATGAGATAAAAAGTGGGTTGAGTCAATCAGAAATGGGTTCATGTGCAATCTAAGAACTAAATGACACTTGGTAACCCTAAAACAGATCCGCTGAAATTAACAAGGTTCCGATCAGAAAAAAAAGCAAGTAAACCATCTAAAAATCATGGAAAAACATCCTCTAGGGTTTGGAACACTTAATTTGGCCTTTGGAACCTAGTTTGACCTAGATTAGGGTCCTAGCTCTTCAATTAACCTAATTTAGGTTTTTACAAAAAATGTCCAGTCAAACGAGGTCAAACCTAAAATCCAACTTCACCATTGGATTACTTAGGTCCAAATTAGGTTTGTACCAAAATTTGGACCTAAGGAGAGGTCATCTTGACCTACTTTGCAATTTAGTACACCCAAATCACAAATTGGTCCCTATCTTTTGAATACCGTTGCAAAGAACCCCCTAGGTTCTTCGCCTCCTTTGCAAACCGGTCCTGCCACCATTGCTAGGGCAGAACCGAGCTCCGGCGAGGTTCGGAGAGGGATTGCTCTCTAATCCCTCAGAGATTCCCTCCCAGAAATGGAAGGAGGATTCTCTGAGGAATTCCCTTCCTTATAAAGTCAATTACAATCGCTGGTGTGAACTCAATCTCTCGTGCGAACGCACGAGAGATTTGGGTATCCTAACTCCTTTCCATCTCCGGCGAGCAACCTCAGGCAATTACGTGCCCTTCACGCCCTGCACACCCAGTCCAGCGCCTATATAAGAACTCACAACTCCGGCCGAAGAGGCTAAGCTTGATTTTGACGGAGATCCCTTCCAAATTCCTCCCTCTCCCATCTCCAGCCAAACGACCCACAAGCTCCGGCGACCTCCTTCCCTCCTTCTCGTCGCTCTGCTGCCATACCAGCAGCAGAGTCCTCTCCACCGCTTCCTCCCGCGTCGCGCTGTACCCCGCGCGCGCGCTTCTGACCTCGTCTTCGTCGCCTCTTCCTCCCTCAGGGTCTTTCTTCCCCGACGACGGCAGTTACGAGCCGTCCTCTCCGCCGCCTCCCTTCCCTCCAGACAACCCCAGATACGTTCTCCATCCTCTCCTCTCTCTTTTCCCCCAACTATTTTACTTGATTACCCCTCGACAGTACCTAACCGCCTTCATCTTCCTCGCCTCCGACCGCACTCCGGCGAGCCGCCCACACCACTCCGCCACTCCACACGGCTCGCCAACCACCTCGTGAGCTCTGCCTCACCACCAGGAACTCGCTCCACCCCACAACTACCACTCCAGACCTCCATAACCACCCCCCGAACAACCCACCATCTCCGGCCACAGGTTGACCTAGGCGCGCACGCCTAGGCCGACCGACAACCTGCAGCATCACCCACCGCCTTCGTCGTGCTACGGCGAAGGTTTCCAGCTATTCTGATTGGGCCAATAGGCCATTCTGTGGAATCTCAAGTGAACGCCCCGGCCGCCATTAACAGCCGAAGCAGCAGGAAGCTTGGAGCAGCAGCAGGCATCAGGCTTCCCAGGCGGCAGGTGCAGCAGGCTCTCGCAAGTGTCGCGAGGTGACTGAGTTCAGCGAGGAGCACCAGCAGGGCCTTCAGCGTGGGCGATTGCACACGAGAGTCTGCGGGCGCGCGTTAGGGAAGGCCGAAACCTTTAGTCCCACATCGTGGGATTACAAACCTCGGGTACACTATAAATTTCTTTTGTGATATATTCTTATCGCCTTAGTAAGCACAGGGGTGAGGTCCCTCACTGACCCCACCCGCCTCGTCCGCGGCCTGACCACGCTGACTTGGCGGATCCGACCCGACCTAGACCTACGCACTCCTCGCGCATCACACCACCTTCAGGTGCGCCTGGTCCCGGGTACGATCCGACCCGATAATGCTTGTGGCTCTGGGAGAGCAGGTCAGAGTGAATTGCTTGAGAGAGAGAGGCGCGCGGGTAGAGGGAGAAGGGTTAAGTTTTGCTCCTGTGCAGGCAGGCTGATCGCAGGAGAAGGACTTGGCCGCTGCAGAAGAAGGAAAAGCAAGCCAAAGAAGAAGACAGAAGAAGAAGAAAGAAGCCTTCGCAGGAGAAGGAAGGCAGAAAGATTAGAAGTCTTCGCAGAGAAGAAGAAGAAGGACAAGGGAAGATTGCAAAGAGATCAGAACGGCAAATCAGAAGGAAAGATACAGAAGCAGAAAGGAGAAGAAGGAAGAAAGAAAGAAAGATCACATTTAAGACGTCTGATACATAAATCAAACGTCTAATTCTACTTTTTCTAAAAACTCTTTGAATCAATTATATTTGCATGTAACATGTGTATTCTTGGGTTTTCCAAAGTACTGAGATTGCTCCCTGTGTTCGACCTCGGATACTCCGGTTTTCGAGTAATAAAAATCTTTATTTGTTTTGAACGCTTTCGCGGCTATACTACAACGCGATATTATCTTTTAACAAATCGCACAAAAGCGCGACGAACATGCTTGTTTTCAGGTTTTCGTTAATATATGATGAGGCAAAATCGTGTTTTTAAAAGATGTTCATTGCAGTATAAATGAAATCGCTGTGAAAGCAAATAAGAATTTATAACTCGAAAACCAAGGTATCCGAGGTCGAACACAGGGAGCAATTGGATATTTAAAAATTTAAGAGCACAACTCTCAATTTAATAAAAAGTAATAACCAATCCAATCAAAATTGAGCAATAATGTCAATGTAGAAATAAGCTCAAAAATTGGACGTCTGATGAAAAATCAGATGTCTTAAAAGTTTCTGCTACAGTGCTTGATTTGTCCTTTTCTTTCTAATTTTTGCCTTCTCTTTCTCTCTTCTTTCTCTTTCTTGATGGCTATGCTTCTTCTGCCTTCAATCTTCTTTCTTCTTTTCTTCTTTATCTTTCCTTGTCTTCTTCTTCTGTCTCTGCTTGGCTGCTCCTACTTCTTTCTTTCTTCAGCCCTTGCCTTCTTTGGCTTGTTCTTCTTTCTTCTTCCTCTTCTTTCTTCTTCTATGGCTAAGTCCCTCCTTAGCTTCGGCTTCCTTTGCCTTCAGCAACTACCTCCTTCTTCTTCTTCTCTTCCTCTTCTGCACTTGGTCTTCTTCTTCAGCCGCTCCTCTTCTTCCTTCTTAGCTTTCTCTTCTTTTGCCTTCAGATTCTTCTTTCTTTCCTGCACAGCACAATGGAGCAAAACCTACCCCTACCCCTCCCTGCATCTCTCTCTCTCTCTCTCTCTCTCTACTTCGCTCTTAGGTTCACTCTCCCAGAGCCGGGTAATCTGGTCGGGTTTCGCGTGCCTGGGTCCAGGCGCACTGGTGTGGTGTAGTGCGCGAGGAGTGCTAGGTCTAGATAATTGGGTCGAGTGCCAGGTCCACGGGGGCAGGGATCACGGACGAGGCATGAGCGAGTGAGGGCGAGGGACCTCACCCTGTGTTACTTGAGGCAACCAATCGAAAGCACAAAATCAATATAAGTGTCGCCACTCACCCCTGAGTTTACGAGGTGGGACTAAATGTCCCACCGGCTTCTACTGGCGCCCGCAGGAGGGAACTTCACTCAATTGGAGCAGCTGGAAGCCTCGCGACATCTGCTCTCATGCTAGTTACATTCTCACCCTCAACGCACGTCGCCTGGAGCCCTTATGCTTGGACGCGCGGCCTGGAGCTCTGAAGCAAGCAAGCTTGCTTCAGTGTTAATGGCGGAGGGAGGCTCTAACCTGTGCAACACAAAGATGACCTTGCGGCCCTGTCAAACAACAGGACAAGCTTCGCCGTGTCATGGCGAAGGTGAGGTAGGGGTTGGCGTGGCACAGAACGGCCTAGGCATGCGTGCCTAGGTCGGACTGTGACCGTGCGTGTGGGTTTGTTTAGTGGAAGTGTGGGGCGTGTGTGGCAGTCAATGGATGGGCGGAAAGTGATCAGTGGGTGATGGTGAAGGTGATGAGGCTGGTGGCGAGGCTTGTGGAGGTGCGGAGTGGTGGATGCGTCTCACCGGAGGTCAGCCGGAGATGGAGAAGATGGAGGTGGACAGTGGCAGTCGAGGGGCGGTTTATGAAATTAAATGAGGGAAAATGAAGAGTGGGAGGAGAGAAACTTATCTGTGGGTATTGGGATGAAGGGGAGACAGGGGAGACGAGTGGCATGTATGTGTCGTCGTCGGGGAAGAAGGCCCTGAGGTGAGGATGATGGCGACGAGGAGGAGGTTGGAGAGGCATGCGCTATTGCGGGGCAATGTAGAGGAACGAAACGAAGCTAACTCTACCACTGGTATGGTGGCAAAGCGACAAGAGGAGGGAGGAGAGATCGTCGGAGCTTGCAGGCATTTGACAAGAGATGAGGAAGGAGGAAATTGAGAGGGTATCTGCGGCCAAATCAAGCTTGGAAGATGCGTAAAGGACCGGGGGTCCTTTTATGGCCGCTAGTTGAGCCCTTTGTGCTTGGAAGGCAAGCCTTCCAGCGCAAAGGCCTCATCGGAGAAGGAAGGTGCGTAGGACACCCAAATCTCTTGAGCGTTCGCACGAGAGATTGGGTGTAAATCCAATCTGGAGATTTCGTTCAGATGATGGAGAAATCCTCAGAGAATCTCCTTTCCACATTTGGGAGATCTCTGAGGATTCGAGGAGATATCATCCTCAAATCCTCGCCGGAGTGGGATTCCTCCACTGTAATGGCGGAGGGTCCTGCATGTAAGGGTGCCGAGGAAGTTAGGGGGCTCTGCACAAGGGTTTTCAAAAGTTAGGGGGCAGAATGTAATTGGGTGGACCACTTTGCAAAGTAGGTCAAGATGACCTTCCCTTAGGCCCAAATTTTGTTACAAACCTAATTTTGACCTAAGGAATCCAATGGCGAAGTTGGATTTTAGGTTTTACCACGTTTGACTGGACATTTTGCACAAAAACCTAATTTAGGTTAAATACTGAGCTAGGACCCCAATCTAGGTCAAAATAGGTTCCAAAGGCCAAATTGAAGGTTCTAAACCCTATGGGATATTTTTCCATGAATTTTATAGGATTTAGTTAATTTTTATCTAGACCAGAACCTTGTTGAATTAAGCGGGTTTGTTTTAGGGTTATAGAATGTCATTTAATTCTTAATTCTCACAATGACCCTTTTCTGACTGAACCATCCCACTTTTCCTCTTATTAAGTCCAATTGACCTATGTTTAACCCCTGAGAAATCCCGTTGATGTACTGCAATGGTAAAGTTGCAGTTTTACCCTTTAGTTCATGTTTCCTTCCCAGAATAGTAATCTCTTGAATTAGGCCTTCCTTTAGGTTATGTAGGAGCTTTTGTTTACTTTCTCAGGTCAAAATGAGCTATTTAGGGCTCATGATGAGGTTCTCATCAATATATGACCCATAAAGTTTATTAATGAAAGAATGTCATTTTATTACTTTTGCATGCCAGATGTATAATTTTTCTTTTCAGTACCATCTCCTTTATATGTTTTAATTGTACTCCAATATATATTGTTATTTATATGCATGTTACCTACTTAGTAGTACTAGCCGTATGCAGTATGGAATGAGCAATATTTCACTGGACGACAATGGTAGAGGGGACGACAAAGTGGGACCCGATCCAGTGGGGGGCAGGTCCCGACACTAATGGTAAGAAGATGGAGAACAGAGGCGTGTGGATAACTTGTGCACCAATTTAGTGAGGTTAGAGCTCTATCCAATCTTTCTTTAATATGAAATGTTATTTTCCTTTTGTTTAAGTATAAGCATGTCCAAAGAAACCAAGATCCAAGAGCCCCAAATTAGAAATAAAAGAATGTAGATGCATAAACTCCTTGCTTGGCACTTTTGCTCCTCCTAGTTTGTCAGTAGCCAAAATAATGGTTCTAAAGTCTCCAATGTAGAGCAACCTGCTAGAGTAATTTTCAGGCAGCCTTGTCAATCTATACTAGAATGCTTTCTTTTTTCCTTCCTTTATGTACCATAGATACATAAGAGATGACAATCTCCACCATCAACGTTCTTTATGTGATAGAGAATACAATGCTGCTTGGAATAAATAATGGTCAAATTAATTGAATTGTTGTAAAGTAAGGCCAAACCCCCAGAATGCCCATTAGCTTCAACTAAGAAACTATTATAATCTTTAAACCTTTCAATAATTCTATTCATTCTTTTGTTTTTGACATGCTTCTCTAAAATAAAATAGATTGATGGAGAGGTGGCCTTAAGGAGATTTTGCAAATGACCAACTGTAGGGGAACTCCCCAAACCCCGATAGTTCCAAGCGAAGCAACTCATGGTGCTTGCGACAGTTGTGAGATTCCAACTATCATGTTTGAATTAAGAGTAGCTTCTACTGAATCGAGTTTAAGTTTTTTGCAACAAGGTGGGGTTACTATCTACTTAAGAGAAGTAGCCAAATGTTTCCCTTGAAGTTTTATGCTTTTTTCTCTTGACTTCTTCTTCCAAGATTTCTTTGGCTTCTTAAGGATGTAGGTCTACTTTTTCGGATTGATGAGGATGGCATTTGGGAAAACAAATGGCTGGGCCTCCATCAGAAAAGAGTTAATATTTGGTGGAGGGAGGGACTGAGATGAGGTTTACTACTTTAAGGATGGGCTGGGTACCTGTAAGGCCTTTTATACGGTGGGAGGAGAATTTCCAGTTGTGGGCATATTGGCTGAATTGGACAGTAGAGGGGGAGAATTTGGTGTGGTGGGCAATATAGGAATTTGTGATAAGGTTATTTTTGGTGGAATGTGTGAGGTGGCGCAATTGGCAGGAATATCATGGCTAATTATAGAAAAGGGAATTAATGCACAATCATCATGGGATACCTCAATAGACGATGTGGCTACTTGATTGTTGGAATTTGACTTTGATAACTGTCCAAGGTGCCTACCTACTACTGCATGATCTCCTCGAATTCTAGAAGGATGTTAAGGGACTGGAAAGGATTAATGTTAGGGAGGAATAATAGGGTAGAAGAGTGGGATGTAAATAGGATTTTGTAATGCAGGGAGGATGGATTAGGAGAAGCTAGTGGTATCAGACCTGGAGGTTGGGATTCTGCTGGGCTCCATCTCCGGTGAGAATGTCACTCCCTTACATAGGGGAACCGCGAGCACTCATTTGTTTCGAGAGCATGATTTTGTTTGGCTCAATCCCATTTGTTGATTGCTCCTCTATCTCAAAACAAATGAGTTTTAGCATGAGATGTGCCCTCCTGAATTGAAGGGAGGAGAAGGCGAGAATTGGAAAGATTGGCGATGCTTGTTTCCCATTAAAGCGGGGTATGCATCAACCAAGAAATATATATACATATAAATACATGGATTGGATCTAGAGAGTACTGTGCTTACAAACCTAAGATTACGGATGCAAACGGGTCGAGATTGGGTCAGGTTCGGCTAAACCTATACTGAAATGACCTATCACCTTTGTGGTAGATTCAGACGTTTGGAATGTTCACCAGACGTCTGTCTCGACAACTGGAGAGAGAGCCAGACGTTTGAAAATACTTTTTCTTTTTGGCACGTACCGTGCACACGCCACTCCCTCGCCCATGATTAGCCCATATTTGTGGGCAATTTAAGTATTTAAGTTCCTAGACATTAAGTTAATTCTAACATTTATTTAGCATAAATTAGGATGTAAATAGATTAATTCATATTTCTAATTTAATTACATAATTCATGCATCGCATTCATATTTAAATGCATTTAGAATTAACTTAGAATTTCATTAGTTAACCAATTAGGTACATTGCATGCATTAATTTAGGTTAACAAAAAAGTTCAGGGTTTGTATATAAATAATCATAATATTTTATCATTATTTTTTATTCTTCTTTTACATGCAACGACTGCATTTCTTCCTCCAGCTGCCGCAGTGAAGAACCCAATCAAGGAGGAGCGGATGTGTTGGATCTGGTCGGGGCAGTTGATTTCAAAAGAGAGGAGAAGGCAGCCAAGCTCAGGAGGCCTCCACCCCCGACCACCACTGTGCAGAGAGTTCGTCTCTCGTCCATTCCAGACCGCCGGCCTCAACCGTGGCAACGAGTCTCCACCACCGTGGGCGTGTGGTGTGACAGACCACACCGCCATCCGGAGATTGTCCGCATTACCATGAGCACCTCAGCGTGCACCTCCCTCGCCGTCGTCACCAACAACCACCGCCGCAGCCACTGCAATTTCACTCCTCAGTCAGTTAAGACGTCCGGGAAGTTTCCCAGACGTCTAAAGCTCTTACAGAACACCTTCATCTTCCTTCCCTGTCCTTAGTTCTTTTTCCAGCCACCAGTCACAGCTACACCGCACGACCCTTGCATCCTCCAATGCCATCCCTAGCCCACACGCGCCTTCCTGCCGCACGTCTGTAGCAGCAACCGCCCTTGCTACGCCTCGCCTCCACTTCATGCCCGCACCAACCACGCGCGTACGCACCTCCTGCAGAAGCGCACCCCTACGGCTGCAGTGCCCGCCCGCACGTCTGCAGCAGGGTTGCACCTCCTGTAGCATTCCCCCACACGCCCTTCAGCCGCGCGCAAGGCAGGCACGGCCAGTAGCATCCAACAACAGCTGCAGCCAGCCGTGCGCAAGGCGGGCACGGCCAGCAGCATCCAGTAGCAGCCTTCCCGCGCCCGCCAGCGTGTAGCACTGGCCACCAGCTCCTCACCCGCAAGCCTGCAGCACGCCTCACCTTCGGCGTGCTCACCTCCCGCGCACCCACTCCAGCGCGCCCACGCCTTCAGCTTGCGCACGCTCCTTCCGCGCCTCACCGCCACCTCCAGCGCATCTCCAGCGCGCAGCAGCACGCGTGCTCAAGCCTACAGCATGCGCGCCACCTCCGTGCGCAACTTGCGGCAACAGCAACTCCAGAACCGCTGCTGCCTTTCTCCTCCGTCAGGCCAACTCCGGCCACTGCTCGACGTGCGGCTGCCACCACCGCGATGGCCTCACTTTAGCCAACCGCATGTGTGAACCTCTCCTCGATTGAACCTCTCTCCCGATCGCAAGGAGGAGAGAGGTAAAATCCTTTGTTTTTAGTCTAATTAGTAATTACATTTCATGCCATTGCCAGGAAAAAGAACTTTGATTTATGATTAGTTTATTGTGGTAAAATTACAACTTCATACTCAAGCTCTCTTACAATTGCATGGCTTTTGTAATTAACATTGTGTGACATTGGTTTTGGGATTTAAATGTGCTCAAATTTTCTTTAATACATGTTAATGGAAAATTGCATAAAATCATCACATGTTTATTGAATATTTCAGTGAGGAAAAATTGCACATCTACCCTTACATTTTCAAGATATTGTGCATCTTCTTTCTGTCGCATTTCATGTCAGATTTGGCTACGGATTTTTCACGAGATTGAACGAATACGAAATAATTGAGATATTATTACATCATTGCCTCCCTGTGGACACGACCCGCTCCTAATTGAGTGATTATATTAATTATTGATTAGTCAATTTTTCCACCACATAGAACTACAAACGATGCTTTATTTCATTTATGAAACTTAATCGAAAGTGAAGAATCGGCTCGTCAAATGGTGCCATTGTCGGGGAGGCAACAGGCACAGTAATTTCACCTATTTTTCTTTTTATTTCTGATTATTTCTTATTGCACAGTGATTTGACCAATTATAATTTTTTCTATGTGAGAAATTTGTGCAATAATCAGCCATCGTGAGAGGCGACCCTTGACGTCGCCAGAGGAGAAATTAGTCGAGCTACCTTGCAAAGGTAGGGAAGGACGAGGACGCGACGATCATCATTGTACATTTAGTCGCCAATTTGATTAGAATAGGATTAAGACTTTAGACTTGATTTTTCATTGCACATTTGGTTTGAAACCCTTGTTCTGGGGTATATTTTGAGGGGTTTGTTCCCCAATTTTGTTTTAGGCCTGTGTTGGCTAATTTTTGGGAGCATGTTCCCTTTTCTTTAGATTTAAGTTTTTAGTTTATTTTGTGGATTGTTTACCTTGATTTGTTTGTGCATAAGTAGTTAAAAAAAAATAATAAAAAAAAAAAATGAGCTGCCTGCTAGAAGTTGCCTGCCCCTAGGATGAACCATTTAGGTCTATATGAGCAGCCTCTAGATTTATTTCTCTGCATTGCGTGCATTCTCGCATCGTTGATTGCTGGAAGCAAGGTACGCATTCTCTTACTTTGCATCCTATTCTTGATCACGCATTGCATTTGGACTTAATGCGAAGACCACCTAATCTGTATTGAATAAATTAAACAAGTGGTCACATATTTTCTAGGAAAATGACTAATTGAAGGAGGGACATTTTAAAAACCAAGGATATGATTTTCAAACTTGGCGTGCAATTCAAAATTCAAAATCTTTTGCGGTGTATGCACACTTATTTCACTTGCACCACGGCACGCTTTTAGACACCCCTTAGGTTTGGAAATACTAGGACAAGAGCCCTCCTATCATTGGATTCTGAAGTGTTCAGAGCTTGAGGTCAAAGGTTTTGTAAATCCAAAGAGGGGGATACCCTGTCACGGATTTTTGGGGGTAGTTGAGAAGCACCACGAAAGCACAGCTTCAAAGGAAGGCTTAGGCCTACTTACATCCCTCGATCTTCCGTCTTTGGAGTTGCTTTACCATTTGAGATTTAGGGAAGAACACCTAAGCTCCAACTAGGCCTTCTTAGGTGAGCCGTAGGTCGACAGTAAGCGCGTAAATTGATTGAACAAATTGTATTGTCACCTACAATCCGACTTAAATCAAAAGCCTAAATTGGGAAAGACCTAAAAAGTCCTTTTTGATTTGTGTTTTGCTTGGGGAATTTTGATTGAGGTGTGAGTTAGAATGGACCACATTGAATTTCATCCTTTCACATCTTGCCCTCACCCTCACCCCCACTCTGCAATCTTCGATCCCATACGTCGAGATGGTCTATCCTTTGATGGACATAATGACAATCATTGGGATCCATTTTACTCCTATTATAGGAGTATTGGTCTGGTTAAGCCCCAAATTAGTGAGCAGAACCTAGGAGCGGGATTTACTTTGCCCAATATCCCACACACCATAGAAATACCCAACCCACCCTCCCTGAAAAATTATAATGGTTGGACAGACACTCCTAGGTACTATAAGACTGATCCTGACTTCTCTCTTGATAGAAATGACCTCTACTCTTTGAAGATGGAAATACGGAAAATGCAAAACAAAATGATTGAATTGTTAGAAGAATCTTCGAGAGCAGGCCAACAAGAAAGAGATGAAATTAGACACCCAATCTACCCCATTGAGGATGACGTACACCCCTCTACAATAGATGCATCTCCCGTGGGAGAGATACACTTTAAGTTGGAAGGAAATTTTGGGGAGAATAGCTACTTTCCGAGGTTTGATTTTGAAACCTCCCCACTAGATGACAGTTCCTTGAGAGATCCATGCCTTAAATGGGAGGAAGATACATATGAAAGTAGCTATGCATTGGATGAAGAAAGGTGGCTACCCGAGGAAGATGATGGTAAGGTTGAGTATCCACCTGAATTATGTTGGAGTCAAAAGAAGGGAATGATGGTACCATTGGAAGACCTCGACCCAGATGATAGTATTTTTGTGACATTTGATGAATTGGGTCGAAGTCAAGTTGTTAGTCCTACCTTCCCTTCTGATCATGACATGGAACTCAAACCCACCCTTAGGGAACCTAACCCTGAAGAAATTAACCTATCTGAGGAGTTCGATGTTACCAGTGTAAACCATTTACCTCAGATGGAGCACCCTAGGGGATCTGCTGAGATATTAGATGATTCTAGGCCTCGGGTACATGATGAATTGTGTGATGAGGAGAAAGACGAATTAAATGAGGAACCTACATTCAAGATTTGGAGTGACACTAAGGGTGATTATGTCTTATTTGAAGAGTTAGCCCCTAAGGATGTCACAAATTTGACCAAATTAGGTTTCCTTAGCACAACCATTGATGATATTTCTCCTCATGATGAAATGATGGAAAATTTGGAAGCAACTTTTAAGATTTATGTGGATTTGCATATAGACTCCGGGGAAGATTTGAGTAAAGAACAAAAACCCAGATATGACATTGATAGGATAATCCCTAGATCTGTTGCTTCCAACCTTTCGAAGTCACCCTCTGATTCGCTTATATCTGGAAGCGAAATTGTGACTCCTGATGAAGAGCAGGAAGATAAATGTGATGGTGCAAGGAATGCTAGGGATGCAATTGAGGATTTGGAAAGAGTCTTAGAGATGGACATCAAGCTGATTAAACCCAACCTAGATCTTATGGCCATACCGCAACCTCGAAACTTGGACACCCTAGACTATCCTTGTCTTAGAGAATTGCTCACTTTTGTTCTGATCGGGGGGCTTAACAAACCGATATTTCCCGTAATGGAGTATCGGGTATGGATTGATGATTTCTTTAGTCAGTCCATTGCCCTGGGGGTTTATCTCTGCACCATTCCTTCCCCATTCCTTTTGGAGGATCCTTGTCATCCTCCCCCTACCCCTTTGGAGGTTGTTATATCTGTTTATCCTTTAGAACCTCTTCTGGTGACCTGGGAAGATTTCATTCCCATCTTAGTTGGGTGAGCATTTGCTATCGGGATTCATCATCAGCTCTCCAACATCCTAGGTTACCTATTTCTAAGCCAACATTGCTTTGCTCATTTTTAGGGCCTATTTCTGCAATCCTTGAACCTGATTTGCAGGTTCTTTGGCTATTCAGCCCATCTCTGACCCAGGTAATATCCTTCTATGTAATGAGGACATTGCAGATTTTATGCATGGGGGGGTGTACTTGGGAATATACATAGCATAGTGCATTCATTGCATACATTTGCATTTAAAAAAAAAAAAATTATTTCGAGCTTAACTGGCTAGGTCCTGCATTCTTAAGCAAATCAGAAATCTAGAGTAGACTAAGTTAATTCTAGGGTCAAACTTTAGAAGCTAAATGAGCTACTAGCTTTAGACCTTTAGGGTCCTTTGTGGACTTAAAAACTTAAGTAGGAGTTAAGTTGCGGACCCTCAAGAGGTTGAGGAAGGAAAGCTAGGGTTTGAGTTAAAAGGTGGGGTAGTACCTGGAGTCTTGCTCTACCTTTTGGTTTACGGGTCCTTGTAACTCAAGCATCCAAATTTCGCACACTTGGTCTGGTAATCAACTTAATTTCTCTCTTTCTTAAAATAGATTTGGTTCTCTTAGTTTTGACTTAGGAGATGCTTGAAAACACAATTTGATTGGAAGAGTTCCCGTCGCAGGAGAGGTAGAGTATATGCTCACCTTGAGGATGCGATGATAACATATTACCTCCTCGGCACTTGTCTCTTAGGATATCCATCCTACTAGGGGCATGTAAGCGCATTGTGCGGTTCAGGTACCATGGGTGGCCCTATCTCGAAGTGTCGATTGCCATATAGGCCTGAATTCGCTAAAGAAATCCATGGGCGATACTATCTCGAAGTGTCGATTGCCAGGAGTTCTTGGGGTCGTTATGGGCGGTGCTATCTCGAAGCATCGAAAGCCAAGCACCCTTCGAGATACGGTAATGGGGACAATGAATCCGACACAGACTTTGTTGATAGCTGATCCGAGGTTAGACTTAGGGGAATCAAACAAAAATAAAAGTATATATATAAAACAAAAAAAAAATCCTTTTTCCTTTAACTCAAATAACTCAGACCAATGCACATGCACGGATGCTTTAATCTCAGGGATCAATAAACCTTAAGGTAGAGTCAGAAATCAGGGAAACTCATGCCTGCAACTTGTCTTTAGCCGACCTAGTCTGTAACTTAGCAACTACTTGGGAACTTTAGGTCTAGAGTCTAAACATAATATGTTTCTAAAGGAAGACCGATTGGGTTGACTAGTCTACTTGGAGTGCTAGGTTTCACTTAATTTTGCTAGGGACTAGCAAAAACTAGGCATGGGGGTATTTGATTAGCCCATATTTGTGGGCTATTTAAGTATTTAAGTGCCTAGACTTTAAGTTAATTCTAACATTTATTTAGCATAAATTAGGATGTAAATAGATTAATTCATATTTCTAATTTAATTACATAATTCATGCATCGCATTCATATTTAAATGCATTTAGAATTAACTTAGAATTGCATTAGTTAACCAATTAGGTACATTGCATGCATTAATTTAGGTTAACAAAAAAGTTGAGGGTTTGTATATAAATAATCATAATATTTTATCATTATTTTTTATTCTTCTTTTACATGCAATGGCTGCATTTCTTCCTCCAGTTGCCGCAGTGAAGAACCCAATTAAGGAGGAGCGGATGTGTTGGATCTGGTCGGGGCAGCTGATTTCAAAAGAGAGGAGAAGGCAACCGAGCTTAGGAGGCCTCCACCCCCGACCACCACTGTGCAGAGAGTTCATCTCTCGTCCATTCCACACCGCCGGCCTCAACCATGGCAACGAGTCTTCACCACCGTGGGCGTGTGGTGTGACAGACCACACCGCCATCCGGAGCTCGTCCGCATTACCATGAGCACCTCAGCATGCAACTCCCTTGTCGTCGTCACCAACAACCACCGCCGCAGCCACTGCAATTTCACTCCTCAGTCAATTAAGACGTCCGGGAAGTTTCCCAGACGTCTGAAGCTCTTACAAAACACCTTCATCTTCCTTCCCTGTCCTTAGTTCTTTTTCCAGCCACCAATCACAGCTACACCGCATGACCCTTGCATCCTCCAATGCCATCCCTAGCCCACACGCACCTTCCTGCCACACGTCTGCAGCAGCAACCGCCCATGCTGCGCCTTACCTTCACTTCACACCCGCACCAACCGCGCGCATACGCACCTCCTGCAGAAGTGTGCCCCTTCTGCTGTAGCTCCCGCACGCTTGCAGCATAACCCCGCACGCCCTCCAACCACGTGCAAGGCGGGCACGGCCAGCAGCATCCAGCAACAGCTGTAGCCTTCCCGCGCCTGCTAGCGTGCAGCACCGGCCACCAGCTCCTCACCCGCAAGCCTGCAGCACGCCTCACCTTCAGCATGCTCACCTCCCGCACGCCTACTCCAGCATGCCCATGCCTTCAGCCTGCGCACGCTCCTTCCTCACCTCACCGCCACCTCTAGCGCATCTCCAGTTCACAGCAGCACGTGCGCTCAAGCCTACAACACGCGCGCCACCTTCGTGTGCAACCTGCGGCAGCAGCAACTCCAGAACCGCCGCTGCCTTTCTCCTCCGGCAGGCCGGCTCCGGCCACCGCTCGACATGCGGCTGCCACCACTGCGACGGCCTCACTTCAGCCAACCGCGTGTGCGAACCTCTCCTCGATTGAACCTCTCTCCCGATCGCGAGGAGGAGAGAGGTAAAATCCTATGTTTTTAGTCTAATTAGTAATTACATTTCATGCCATTGCCAGGAAAAAGAATTTTGATTTATGAATAGTTTATTGTGGTAAAATTACAACTTCATACTCAAGCTATCTTATAATTGCATGGCTTTTGTAATTAACATTGTGTGACATTGGTTTTGGGATTTAAATGTGCTCAAATTTTCTTTAATACATGTCAATGGAAAATTGCATAAAATCATCACATGTTTATTGAATATTTCAGTGAGGAAAAATTGCACATCTACCCTTACATTTTCAAGATATTGTGCATCTTCTTTCCGTCACATTTCATGTCAAATTTGACTACGGATTTCTCACGAGATTGAACGAATACGAAATAATTGAGATATTATTGCATCATTGCCTCCCTGTGGACACGACCCACTCTTAATTGAGTGGTTATATTAATTGTTGATTAGTCGATTTTTCCACCACATAGAACTACAAACTACGTGTTATTTCATTTACGAAACTTAATCGAAAGTGAAGAATCGGCTCGTCAGCCCACGCCTCACTGCTCCTTCCCCTGCGACGACCATCACCCGCACCCCACACCACTCCCTGCGACACCCACACCTTTCCCCTCACCTCCTCTACCTTTATAACCCCCTTCCTCCTCCTCTTCGTCTCACACCATCATAGCCGAGTGAGAGGAGAGTAGGGAGCCAGAAAGAGAGCAAGCAGAGAGCAGAGAGCGGGTCTGAGCGTGAGAGCGGAGGGCATCATGCTGCTCTGCTGCAATGTCTGCAGAGAGGAGAGCTTAGAGTCCGTAGTGACCTCCAGACGTTGGGGAGGACGTCTGATGGTATTATGAGACGTCTGGTAGAGGTTTACTTTTTCGGTTATTTATCTACCGAGTCTTAACAATGCGTACGCATGTGTCAGAGGTTGGGAGGCATGGTGGAGGGAGGACCGAAGGCAGTTTCAGATGTTCGGGAGCATCTCCAGACGTCTGGCGGAACCCTCAGATGTCAACACTACATTCCAGACGTTCGATAGAGGCGCCTCGCGAGAGGTATGCCTACGAGTTGGTTTAAGACGTCTGGGATCTCTCCCAAACATCTGATTTCTATCAGACCTCGTGCTTTTAGGTCCGTACAAGGCCTAAACGATGTCGATTTTCCGTAAACAAAATGTCTTTGTTTCCCATACATTTTCCTCAATGTAATGGTACCTTGTCTGTAGCACTTGAACCCTTTTTTGACCTGTCCATCCACGTCTTAGGTCTTCAGTTCGTCAGGTGTATGGAACCTGTGGAGACATCGGGAGCTACTGTATGAGCCCCCATTCCACCCGGTTATCTTGGTAGAGTGGTTCTAATCATAAATCTCCAAGTTAATAAAATGCATGCAATTAGTTAAACCTAGGAAGGAATAATCGTATACTCTAGATTACCTTTATTCATTTGAATCCTAGGTTGTGACATGAACACTAGGGTTAAAAGGGAAAAAAAGAAAGAAGATGCATGAGCTGCCTGTATTATCTGAATGGACCACATTATGAACACACCTGTACTGTGATTGAGCTGCTTGTTCTATACATATCATCACACTGGGTATAGAGAAATTCCTGTACAAACCCTATGTGGAATGTAGAACGAAGCGAGAATACCATAGCATAAAGAACTAGATGGTTCTGGGAATTGCCACCCACAAGCAACCATTAAGGGAAGTGAACTAACCTTCGTGTACATGGTACAGAAGAGAGCAACTATCCCTTGTAGTGTAGAGGGGAGCTTGCCACCTTTGGGTTGAGACCCAGGGTGGGTTCATCCACTCTATGTCGACTCTTGCTGGCCCTCATGTACGTGGTACCGAGGTGAGCCAGTTAGTGTAGGGGGGAGCTAGTCGCCCCAAGAGGCTCGGGGTTAGGCATGGCCACCTTACACTGACTCTTGTTAGCCCATTGGGCAAATCGGGATAGTCGGACGAGGGTACGCAGACTGAGTAGGGGTGAGACCCTTGAGCGGTGAGACCCCTGTTCTGTTTTGAGAGGGCAAGTCTCTATGCTATTCCGCGCTGTATGTTTGGGCATACCTGCTAGCGGAAACGACTGACTGCGCTTATCACGTGTGCTGTAGTCACCGCTATGTTACTACCATGACCTCGAGGTGGTAGATCGAGTGTAGGACTACCACAGAGGGACTCTCCCAGCCAGGAGAGTGCCACATGTGCATCCTACATCACGGGAAAACTACAAGCAAGATCGTTCCTTTAGGGAACAAGAAGATTAAGAAATGTAATGGACCTTGATTAGAGATCTCTACACAGTAAACCGTTATAAGATAAATTGAAATCGGAAAGTAATATGTTAAGCTAGTTGTTAAATGCATTTTATGTTTTAAGCCACCACTCTACTCAACGTTAGCTGACTCTAGATATATAACTTTGTACAGGTTAGGGATTTGAGTAGCCCATGACACCGGTTGCTGAGGACGCTGGGCCTAGTCGAGCCCAGCTATAGTTTCTACTGCTAGTTGTAGTGAGTTCCTGTAGTTATATTTTCAGTACATTTCCATTATGTTCTTTATCTGTATTAGTTTTGTTGTGATTGTTGTATTCCTATTCTTGAAGGCATATAATATTTTAGTACCACTGTTCTATTTCTCCTTTTGTTTCCAATTTCTTTCTTCTTAGCTACTGTACTTGTGTGGTTGTGAATTAATGCATGTTATTTGGTTATTTCTCGTTGGACGACTGGGTCTTGGGATTAGTCGAGACAAGCCGATCTCGGGTCTTGTAGGGATCTAGGTTCGGGTCATGACAAGATGGTATCAGAGCAAGGTCATCCCGAGAAATGAACCAAATAGTTCAGAAATAACCACACTTGTGCATGTAGCTAGGATAGCCATCACAATGTTTTATCTTGATTTTCATTTTCGAGTCTTACAACAATCTTGTTTCTTTTCGATCTCAGTAGATGCCTCGCCAGGGAGCTCTTGAGGTGGGCCGCGGATGTGGTTGTGGCCGAAGGCATGGTCGCAGGGGAGGGCGAGCGATGGTCGATGATGGGGCCGCTCCACCTCTCCTTCTGGGCATTCAGGCCCCAAACCTCACCCAGTTGATTCGGGATCTCATATGGGGGGAGCTCCATCAGCCTCCTCCTCAGCCTCCTCTTCCTGGGAATGCAGAGGGGGAGTCCTTTGTGGGGCAGGCAAGCCGCCACGGTGCTAGACAAGCTGGAGGGGAAGGGGTGATACTCCACCACCCCCACCTCCTTCAAACACTTTGGGGCATGAGTCCTCCTTGCTTGGAGGTGCACCCATTTCCCTGTTGTGGCTACACCATGAGGTCTTCAGCCAGCTCAGGAAGCTGAAGCCCCCCTCTTTCAAGGGGGAGGAGAGCCCGTCTGAGGCAGAGGATTGGCTGGAACAGATAGAGAAGATCTTTGACACCCTCTGTCCTCCTGCGGAGTGCTACGTGGCCTTCACCACGTATCAGTTGGAGAGTGCAGCTCACAGGTGGTGGACGGCGGTTAGAGGATAGGAGGAGGGAGAGCTGGCATGGGACTGGTTTGTGGCACTCTTTTGTGAGCAATACTTTCCATAGACTTGGCAGGATCAGAGGAGGAGGGAGTTTCACACTCTCCGCCAGGGGTCGATGACGGTTAGCGCATACCGTATGCATTTCCTGGAGCTATCGCACTTCGCCCCGACAGTCGTGTCTATCGAGGAGGAGCACCTATGGAGGTTCACCGAGGGCCTCCGACCTGCCATGCGGGGGTATGTAAAGCCCCTGAAGCTGCCTACCTTCTCCCGCGTAGTCAAGGCTGCCATGAGCTACGAGGAGACCAACCCGTCCGTGCGAGACACCGAGGGAGGAGGATGGAAGAGGCCCTACCTGCAGGAGCACTCACAGGGCCATTGGGAGAGGAGGCACCAGGCACCAACAGGGGAGCTGTCCCGTTCTGTGGGTCCACCAGGGACCTTTGGAGGACCTCAACAGGGACCAGTTGATTGTAGCAAACCCCTGCCTAGTCACCAGTAGGGACAGCAGACAAAGGGAGGAGGTCGCATACCCCTCTACTATCAGTGTGGCCAACCGGGCCACATACAGAGGAATTGTCCATCTAGGACCAAAGCGTAGTTGACGCTCCCAGCATCGAACACTGGAGGCCGATCTGGAGACCGCGGTTACCAGGCCTGAGGAGGAGGACAGCAGTCACGAGGAGGGTACTGGCCCGCTGCCTCCCACCTGACCTAGAGCATAGCTACTTCTTTTGTACCAAGGGTTGAGCGGCGTGTTAACGTCCTAACTCACGGAAATGCTAGAGCTTTAGGCTCCGTAGTGGCAGGTATGGTTACTATTTCCAATAGTCTCGATTACACGCTTTTCGATTCTGGTGCCACACATTCTTTTGTTTCTGCGGATTTTGTTGTCAGCATGAGGGCGAGCAATGTACTTTTAAAGGAGCCTTTCCTGATTAGAGGACCAGGTGGGTAGGTGTTTGTTTTTGAGGTGGTTTTCACTGACTGTGAGGTTACGATAAGGGGACACAGTCTTCCGATAGACCTGATCATGATCCCGATGGAGGATTTTGGTGTCATCTTGGGGATGGACTGGTTAGCCGCATATCATGCCCTTGTAGATTGTTTCGGGAGGAAGATTGTTTCCTCCATACCACGGTTGCCTCCCTTCGAGTTCCACGGCCAGCCAATAGACATAGGATTCAGATGTATCTCTACGCTTTAGGCAGCGAAGCTACTGAGCCAGGGGTATGAGGGCTTCCTTGCTTACGTCCTACCAGTGCCCGACCCCGTGGTCAGCTTATAGAGTATTCCGGTGGTTTGTGAGTACCCGACGTCTTTCCAGAGGAGTTGCTAGGACTGCCACCTGAGCATGAGATCGAGTTTGAGATCTCACTAGTATCAGGGACCGGCCCCATTTCTACTGCACTGTACCGAATGGCCTTGCTTGAGCTACGAGAGCTCAAGTCATAACTACAGGACCTGCTAGAGAAGGGCTTCGTGAGGCCAAGTGCCTCCCCGTGGGGAGCCCCCATTCTGTTTGTGAGGAAGAAGGATGGTACTCTTCGGCTGTGCATCGACTACGAACAGCTAAACCAGGTCACCATCAAGAATAAGCACCTGCTGCCACGCATAGATGACCTCTTTGACCAGCTGAGAGATGCCACGGTATTCTCCAAGATAGATCTGAGGTCGGGCTACCATCAACTGAGGATTAAGGAGACCGACGTCTCCAAGACGGCTTTTCGTATGCGGTATGGTCACTACGAGTTCTTGGTCATGCCGTTTGGGCTGACCAACGCCCCTGCCGCTTTCATGGACCTGATGAACTGCATCTTCCAGCCATATCTGGTTTAGTTCGTAGTGGTTTTCATTGACGACTTACTCATTTACTCTCGAGATCAGACACAGCATGAGCAACATCTCCACATGGTGTTGGATACTTTGCGACGGCACAGGCTGTACGCTAAGTACAACAAGTGCAAGTTCTGGTTAAGACAGGTCACCTTCTTAGGCCATGTGATCTCAGAGGATGGATTGGCTGTGGATCTAGCCAAAGTAAAGGCAATACTCAGGTGGGAGAGTCCGCGTACGATGACAGAGATTTGCAGTTTCCTAGGATTGGCTGGTTACTATAGATGGTTTATCCGAGGATTCTCACAGATTGAACGTCCTCGACTCAGTTGTCCCGAAAGAACGTACCCTTCACTTGGACAGACGAGTGTGAGTCTTGCTTTCAGGAGCTAAAGGGAAGACTAACCTCAACTCTTGTACTCACCATCCTTGACAACGGTGGCAGATTCGTCATCTACACAGATGCTTCGTTGTAGGGGTTGGGAGGTGTGCTCATGCAGCGGGGTCACGATTCGCTCCCCGCCTGCGACGCACGGCCGCGCCGCGTCACATCTGCCTGTTGCCCGAGCTGCAGCAGCCCCTCCGTGACAACCCACGCCCGCTGCTCCTCCGCCGACCGGCTCTAGCTACCCCGGCAAGCTCGCACCCTCGCGGTCGAACTTCTTCCTTCCTCTCGCAACTCTCCTCCTTCCCCCACACTCGCTGCGGCTGCTGCTGCCGCACTCGCTCGCTCATGCTCTCACTGGCATGGAGAAGAAGAAGAGAAGACGGTGGAGTGAGGGTGAGGGAGAGGGGGAGCGTTCTTATAAGGCATCTGCGGGGAGAGAGAAGGAAAGTGGTGCCTGCAGGGAGAGAAAAACGAAGGCTGCGAGTTCAGTCTGCCCGCCCAGGTGCGCAGACGCGAACCCGTACGCCGAAAAAATTTATTACCAGACGTCTGGGAATGGTTCCAGACGTCTGGGACACTTCCCAGACGTCTTAAACTATGTCTGATGCCCATGTTCGTAACATAGGGCATCCATCTTTCATAATAAAAAAAAAAGGAAAACAGAGAAGAAGAGAGAAAAAGGAGATGAAATCTTTGTGAGCTGAATTTCAAATATATTAAGGAGAGCTACTGGAAGAAAATGTGTAGAATTGTGCTGGTCCCAACAGTTGATTATGGAAAAGTTACCTAAGTTCTAGGCCATAATGAATGAATAAATAAAGAACTAAAGTGCTAAAGAAAAGGAGACAAGTGAGGGATACCGACTTTAGGCCTTCTGGGTCTATTTTTGGGCTTAAACACTTACGTATTTGTTAAGATATGGACTATTCCTCAAGAGGTTGAGAGAGTTGCGAGGCCGATGTATTAAGTCTAAGGCTTAGGGAGTATTCAGCCCCGTTGCCTGCCCTTTGGTTTGCGGAACTTGGTAACCTAAGCACCCAAAAATCACACACTGGTCTAGTTCAATGCGCATAATAAAGATAATGCCAAAAGAAAGTGTCTGTTCTGAAACTGTTTTCCTGAAAAGTTGACTTAGGAGCGGCTTGAAGAGACAAGTTGATTGGATGAGTTCCCGACGCGGAGAGGAGGAATGTAAAATAAGCCCCTCGAAGATGTGCTATAACATATCAGCTCCTCCATGCTTGTTTCTTAGGATATCTAAATATCCTACTGGGGGCACAAAAGCATCTTGTGCTGGTTCAGATGCCGTGGGTGGCGTTATCCCAAAATGTCGATTGCCAGGGTCTGAATTTAGCTACAGAACACCATAGGCGACATTATCCCGAAGTGTCGAAAGCTAGGGTTCTAGGGGTTGCCATGAGTGGTGCTATCCTGAAGCATCGATTGTCAGGGACCCTGTGAGGATTGATAGTGGGGACAAGGAATCTGATACAGATAGTGTTTAGGGCCAATCCAATGTTGAGTTTAAGGGAATTTTAAAAAATGAAATAGAGAAAAATCTCAAAATAATATTTCTCCCTCTCTTCTTACTAAAAATGCACTGGCAAACTGAATCTAACCTTTCTGCACACACACACCGGTGCTTTAATGATGACCGGGGTAGGCTTGTTTATGTTTGTTATACTTTAAATTACAGCCGTTGTAGTAATAAGGCAGCTACCAGGTTATCATTACAAAATTTTTTACTTGGAAATAGTTTTCCCGAGGTCGAACTCATGGAGCTACTGGAATTCTAGAAATACAAAGGTTCTCTATTAGATTACAAAAATAAGAGAGAGTGAGAGTTAGTCTTGGCTTCTTCTTCTTCTCTTCTCCTTTCCTTCTTCTTTCTTTTCTTCTTTTTCTTTCTTTGTTCTTATCTTTCTTCTCTTCTTCTGTGGCTGTGACAATTTTCTTCTTCTTCTCTGACTTCTTTTTCTTCAGCCTTCTTTCTTTCTTTTCTTGCTTTATCTCTTCTGGCCGCTGCTTAACCGTCGTCTGATGCAGTGGTCAGACGACTTAACTGTAGGTTTGCTACAATGCTTCTCTTCTTCTTTTGTTTCTTCTCTTTCGCTTCTTCTTCTGTTTCTTCTCTTTCTCTTCTTCTTCTCTGCCCTGAGCGGCTAAGGCTTCGGCCACCTTCCTTCTTTTCCTTCCTTCCTTCTCCTTCTGCTCCTACACGCTCACACAAGGATTAGAAAGCAAAACCTACCCCTACCCTCCCCCGCGTCTCTCTCTTTCTCAGATTTCTCTCTTAGGACCGCTCTCCCAGAGCCAAGTATTCGGGTACGGGTATTGCGCCCGGGACCAGGCCACCAGCGTGCGGTGGTGGGCAAGGAGTGCGCGGTTTTGGTAATCGGATCCGGCCCAGACCCGCAGGGCGTGAGCGTGGGCGAGGGCGAGCACGTGGCGTGCGGCGTGCGTGAGGGACCTGACCCCCGTGTTCGAAGGCGAATAGCCTTGAACACTTTTCAATTATAAGTGCAGGTGCTTTGCCACGCACTTCCGAGGTGGGACTAAAGTCCCACCTCCCATATTGGCGCCTGCAGCTGAGGAAGCTGCAGGCAATTGCAGCAGCACGCGGGGCCTTCACCTCAGCTGCAGACCTGGGATGGTTCGTAGCAGCAACCTGCGCGTCCTGGGGTGCGGACCTAGGCGGAACAGCACCTGCAGCTGCAGGAGAAGGAGCTGCAGCAGCTCAGTAATGGCGGCGAGGCGGCTTCGACCTGAAAACAGGAATATGGCCTCTCGGCCCAATCAGAAGATGCAGGGAGCTTCGCCGGAGTGCGGCGAAGGCAGTGCAGATGGTGACAAGGCGTGAGGATGCGTGTGGAGGTAGCCCTAGGTCGGACTGTGGTCAGAGAGATGGGTCTGTTCGGGGGGTAGTCGGGTGGCGTTTAGCAATGAATGGAAAGGGGGGATCTGTTGAGTGGAGTGAGGGGAAGCTTTTGGGGTAGTCGGCAAGGGGTGAGGAGGTCTATGGAGGAGAAATGGGCTCGCCAAAGAAGGTGGTCGGAGGCGGAGCAGGCGGAGGTGGAAGTCACGTGCGGTGGGGCAAAAAGGTAAACTGATAGAGGGAAAATGTAAGGAAGGAGGAGAGGAAGCTATTTACCTAGGTTTTGGACGAAGGGGGGAGGGCAGAGCTGCTGGCTCGTATCTGCCGGAGCTGGAGAAGAAAGGGCCCTGGAGGAGTGCGGCGACGAGGAAGCAGGCGGAGGGCATCGGCGGGTACAGCCTAGCGCAAACGAGAGGGCAAGGAGAACCCTGCTGCAGGTAAGGCGGTAGAGCAACGAGGAGGAAGAGGAGGAGGTCGCCGGAAGCTGCGGGCCTTCTGACGAAGGAGGAAGGGATGAAGTCGGGGGGTGTTCTCCGTCAAAGAAGAGCTTGAAGGAACCGGCAAGGGGTGCCGGTCCTTAAAAGGGGCTGGTGCATGATGAGTGGCTACTCATCATAGCTAAAAGGCCGAAATTAAGCTAGACACTAAGCAAAACAATATCAAATTAACATATAAAAAGGGTTAAGTGTGGGAATTAAAGAAAAGACCTAAAACTTTTAATGTGTGTTAAAACCTCCTAATTAGGTCACAAAAATGAGATATTCTGAAAACTAAAGAACAAATGATGATCCATGCATCAATTGAACACATAAATAAGTTTGAAAAGATAAATCAGAAGTAAAATCAATGTCTTAAATGTTCAATTAAGCACATGTAAAAATTTGAAAGCAATTGGACATCATTTAGGCTTAGAAATAAATAGATTACAATTAGGTCCTTCATGCATTACATTTCTACCCTTCAAAACTCCTTCTTGGACCTTTTTGCAAGCCGCAGGGACCCTTCTGTATGACTGCAAGGCCCTTCCAGTTATAGTTCTTCTCACTTTTGGACCTGCACGCTATTCTTCTACCCCTTCGTTTAAGGGTCTTCCTGCAAGTTTTCCCTCATTTCAGAGAGAAGCCTGTGTTCTTCACGCGCACTGTAGCACGCGAAGAACACAGCCATTCTCGACCGTCCATCGCACTTTTGATCTCGATCTGCGGCTGGAATCAAATGGAACCTTCGCGCGATTCGGTGCGTGCGTTCACCTCTCTTCCCAGATCTCATCTGACGGTCAGATCTCTCTCTTGACTCGCCGCGCGCTCTACCCATCTCATCCTCACCACCGGCCTAATTTTGATTAACCTCACCCTTGCGGTGATCTCAGTCACTGAGCTGCTATTTAAGCACCTCAGTGGTGTCGCGCGCAAGGGATCGCTCCCTCCTACATCTCGTAGCGATCAATTCTTCCACTCCAGTCTCTCCTCCTCATCTAGACCCTGATTTCACAGCCACCGGCTGTGGAATCATCGCCTGCTCTCGACCCTCCTCGTCGCTAAGGACCTCGTAGCACCTGAGGACGACCCTGGAGTCTCACTAGCAGACTCTTCCCTCCGCTGGAGTCACCCTCCTCCTTTCTTCCTCCTTAGCCGCCGGCTAAGGACCCATAGGTCCCATTCTTCCTTTTAGTTTAGTTTTTAATTCTGCACAAGTAGTGTTAGATTTAGTTTGCAGTAGTTTAGAATAGATTTAGTTTTAATTGTTAATGTTTAATGTTAGCTGTAGTTAGATTAGTCTTAGGAGTAGAATTAGTATTAGATCCCCTCCCTCACCTCCTCTGATCAGTCCAGATCAGAGGGGAAGAATCATCTGTTCATTGTTCAATTTATCTCCCTCTTCATGTTTTGTTTTTCCCATCATCCAGATTCTTATTCTTGTTTTTTTCCTTTTAACGACGAATTTTTCATCAATCACCCACACATCCTGACCCAATTTCAGATCTGATGGCGCACTGCCTCAGATCTGAAAGTGGCGTCACAAGCACCATTTGGGGCTTCTCACTCACTCCATTTGTTTCACAAAAGCCCCTTTGTTTTAAATGGATTGCCTCAGTTTGTCAGAGCACTTTTGATTTGGATTTTAAAGGATTTTTACTCTCTGAAATGTTTTGACAGATCTGACAAATTGAAGGGATTTTTGGTTTTCATTGTAGGCAAGGATTCTGAGAAGTTCTCTGGTGACAGAAAACCAATCAGAAGAGCCTTTCATGATTCTGTTTATACTTTGTTTTGAATGCATTCGCCAGCTTCCATTAAATTTCCTTAATGCATTCTTAGTCTCTTTTTGCTATTTCAGAACTGCCATGCACTATTTGTGTTGATGATCATTTCTGTATGGTGATTCTCTAACCTAAGGAGTTTTCCATACTCCTTAAGGTTGCAAGAAACTGGGATTGTGTTTCTTTGGTTTTAATTGATCGAGCTAAGTCTTCCTTCATGCTGTCTATGGCATTAGGAAGACTAACTCAATGCCATTTGAATGTTGATCTGAAAGGATGCTTCTGATAAGGTTTTTCCTAATGAGTATTTGAGCTGAATTTACATGAGATTTTCGTGAGATTTAAACCCCTTTCATATTTGGATTTCATCTCTTCAATGTTTAGTTTGTTTTGAATTTAATCTTGTTCCCAGTTATACAGCAACATGCTGCAACTTGTAGCTACATTTCCCTCCATCTCCAAATTCTCTTCTCCTCCAAATTCCCCTTTCATCTGTGAATTTTTTGTTCCCCTTTCTCCAAGTGGACTAACTGCAGCAGCAGTTAGCCATTTGACAGTGGCTTAAGCCACTGCTGCTGCTACAAAAACTCACCCTGAACAGCAACTAAAACCAACACTAAAACAACACATTCTTCTCTTCTCCATCTCCTCTGACAGTAGCTGCGGCTGCTGTCTAAACTCAAATAAAAACTCAATCAACTCTAATTCCCTAACTTTATACAAAAGACCAATGACATAGACTTATTTTAAAACTGTAAATATACCTATCCATAGTATTATAACTATAGCATATTAGTTAGATACATAGTTATACTGTAAATATGTATAAAACCTGTACAGAAATTCATATACATATGTAATCTATGTAAAAATATGTATATATACTAATCTAGTATGTATGTATTTACTGATTTATGTATATATGTATGTACAGATTTATATTTACTTATTTAGTAGCTAAGTTAATAAGTTAGAGCAATAATCAAGTAAATAAATCTATAAACTTGGGAATATATATATATATATAAGGTAATTTAAGTTAGTCAAAGTATAATTATACCTAGTATAACTTACTGTAACTTAGTTTTAATTATAAACTACACAGAATTGCTATTTTAGCCTAAATAAAACATAAATAAATTCGTAAAAATACAATAAAAATATGTATTAAATACTTAAGTATGTAAGTTAAAACTGTTTAATGTCAATTAGACCATTTACTAATTATTTTATAGGTAATTCACTATTTAATCACCTAAATCAACCTGTATAATCAGCCTAGTTTAGTGAATTTATTTGTATAGTAAATATATTTAAAATTCAAAATTAATTAATCAATTACGTAGTATTATGTAAATATTTTATTTACCATATTTTATTTTATTTTTTTTAATAATTTATGGCCCCCAAATTGAGGGCCAAAAACGCGCACAGACGCAGCTGCGTCTGGTTTCCAGCACACGATGTGGCGCTGGAATAGCGCCACATCGTGGGCTGCAAACGAAACGCAGCATATAAATATAATTTATGTTATGTCTTAATCAGTCGTCATGGCGCCGGGCGCCCGAAACGCGATCCCTTATCCCGATAACCCGATTTGTGCTGAACTCTGATATGTGATGATATTGAATATGTGATGTATGTGTGGGGTTGTAGGCCCGAGCGTGTGCGAACTTGTTGAAGGCGTTGGGCTGAGGCCCTGCGCTGATACGAAAACGTAATTAAGCACCTAATCTGAGATTAGGGCGCGCTTAGTAGAGGTCTGGTCCCACCCGTAGGGTGCTGTGTATCCCTCGAAAAGCGCGCCCGCTAATTAAGTACATTTTACACTAAGGACTCTCCACCGCAGCCTCTGAAATACCACACAGAAGAAATTGAAAGGACAGACGACTTAAAAGAAGGAACACACGAACAGTACATACAGCAGTAGAATAAGTAATATACATACGTATAAGTAAACCCACATAATTACTAACAGAATAAAACGACACTATAAATGTCGCTAAAGACCTCAGTTTGCTTCTTTAGGTTGTATATAGTGTTTTCTGAGATTTAGCGACGTTTATATCTGTCACTAAAACTGATATATATGTCACTATAAATAAAAGGCTAGTAAGTTAAGTTTTTACACTATGGTATCCTAATGTAGTATGAACTAACATATTAGTGTTAATAGTATAACTTGTAAATACATAGTTTAGTGTATAATAATAGATTGTTTGATGCTTGTTCATAGTTAGTATTTTTTTGCAAGCACTTCTTAGTAACTAGGTAAATAAAACATTCATTCATTCTTTAAATGTAAAGTTTCTTTTTGAATAAGAAGACAATTTTGGAGATAATCAAAGAGTGACCGAATTAAGTTCAATAAATTGCCTCCCAGAGAACGACCTGGAACAAAACCAGTAAAAATTAGATAAATAAGCAAATGATAATAATGGTTGTAATGACTGGTACTCACCCATACTCACCACTATACGACATCCTTAATGTTATATTATACACCCTATACTACAACGACATGATCAACAATTATTAACAACAAACATTTACGACCATCATTTTTTGGCGCCGTTGCCGGGGAGCATCGGTGTCAACAATTTACACCATCAGTGCAGAGGGAGGTGTGGGCTGGCGACGAGCCAGCCTCGTCGGAACGTGGCCGGAAGGGGCACCCATACCTTCCGCGCGTTCGCACGTAAGGTATGGGGACCGGCAGAGAGCATGGCCAGATCCCTGTGACAGAGGTCGTCGCAGGGAACCCCGCGTCTATTTTGCAGGGCGGTAACCCCACTTTACGCGATGCCATGCTCGACGCAAAGTCGCCGGAGCATGGTGCTGCGCAGAGTTTTGCAGGAGGGACCGTTCTGCAAAGAACGATGAAAAATTTGGGGGTCAAAATGCATGGGTTTCGAAAGATAAGGGTCAAAAAGTAAATGAAGAGGACCAAATTGCAAAGTCAGTCAAGGAGGTCTCTTCTTAGGCTCAAGTTTTTATACAAGACTAATTTGAACCTAAGGATTTAATGGTGAATTTTATTTCTAGGTTGGACCATGTTTGACCAGCCAATTTACGTAAAAACCCAAATTAAATCATTAATTGGTCATGGTTCTCTTTTTATGTCAAAATGGGTTTCTAAGGCCAAATTGAAGGTTCTAAACCCTAGAGATTATTTTTCTATGAATTTTAGAGGGTTTAGTTGATTTTTATCTTGCCTCGAACCTCGTGAATTGAAATGGGTTTGATTTAGGGTTATAGAATGTCATTTAATTTCTTAAAATTACTATAACCCTTTTTAGATCCGATCATCCCACTTTCCTTTTTATTAGGCTTGTTTGACCTGTGTTTGGACCCTTAATTACCCTGTTTGCAAACTACGTTGGTGAAATTATAGTTTTACCCCTTATGATTTATTTTCTTCTTAAACTCAGAATTCTCTGAGTTAAGCCTTTCTTTGGGGTATGTAGGAGCTTTTTCTTACATATCTGGGTTAGATTGTGCTAGTTAGGGTTCATGATGAGGTTCTCATCATTTAACCACTGGGGTCAACAAACCTCTAGGCAGTTTTTGCGGGCCTTAGAATCCTTCGCGGCAGAACCAAGGCTGAGGCTGGTCAGGTCCGTATCTTGGCTGGTACTTGAGTACCTTTAGGCCTATAGTTGGTATTTCAATCTATTTTCTAGAGATGTGTCACAATAAGGAATCCTGACGGTAAAATCTGACCTGGAGGCTTGGTCTATTTCATATGATTTTGCTCGGGACTAGCAAAACTTAGGCATGGGGTTATTTGATAAGTCTGGACTAATTTAATGCTTAAGTGCATTATTATTTGGATGAGAGATTAATTTAAAACTTGCATGTTAGTGATAAAATCATATGAACCTTAGATCTATCATTTTATGTATCAATTGCATTAATCCTATATAAAAGGGGTTCATTACTTATGTGGTTGCAAGGTCATTTAGGAAAGGACATTTTTTTAGTAAGTTTCACAGCAAATGGCAACCGAATATGTATTGATTTCCTAGAGATAATAAAAGGGAAGAAAGAAAAGCAAATAAAATACCTTCCAATTCTTCCCTCTCATTTCCTTATCTCTCTCTCCCTCAAATGGCAATATTAAATCATGATTGTTTTCCTTCCTTCTGTGACTCTCTCTCATTCTCACTTTTTTCTCCTTATTTAACAGGGACGGCAGGACAAGGAATCCAACCCCCATCCATGGGGAAGAAGCTCCCTTTCTCCACCTCTCCTCCCTGTAGGCAACTTCCTCTACTGCGTGCCCACGACTCCGCCACCGCGAGCCTCCGTCGACACCGTGCTTCCTCTAGACGAGCGTGGTGACAGTGCACTCCTCAACGCCACGTCCTCCTCACTGCAACCATGTGCCTCCTCCTTTGCGAGCACCACATCCACCGCGAGCCATCCAACCGTGACTCCTCCTCATGATAGCACTCACCGTCAACTGTGAGCCATCCACAACATCATCTTTCTTCCCCCCATGAATGATGCTCGTCCTCTCCACACCACCACTGGCGCTACAGCCGTGCCTTCCCACGCACGGCTTCTTCTCCCATTGCAGCAACCAACAAAGGCTGCCAGCCTCTTCGTCTTCTTCCTCATTCTGTCATCTTTACCCCTTCCATCAAGAAACACGAATGCTGGCCTCCTCCTCACCCATAGTGCATGCCACTTCATGCATGCATGAGCACCCAAGCTTCCATGCAACCAACAGTACGCACCAACACCTCCACGTGCAGGCCCTCATGCACCTGTCCTTCGGCCTTCCCCCGCGCCCGCCCTGTGGCCTTCCTCAAGCTCCTCCTCCATCTCTAGCAAGTGGTCAGTCGCTCCCCTCCTCTCCTTCTTCTTCTTCGTCAACCAACAGAGAAGGGGAACCTAAACCACCCATAACGCAGCCACCTCCACAGGCAACGGTTCTCCACGTCATCGACTCCCCAATGCTCTCCTCGACCCCACGAAGGTAGCCACATTCTCAGAACCACCCACAACAGCCCGTGTGTGACAGCGACCTGCCGCCATCGCCGCCGACCTTCCTTGTCATCGGCGTCAACTCCGACCACTGTTCGGAGAGCCACCACCACCATTGGAAAGCCCTCATCGCGGTCGACCTTCCTCGAGCTCCTCAACTTCTGCTGTTGCTTCCTCTTCGCACGAGGTCAAGAGGAAGATTTCCTCTATTTTTGGGTTCTATTATTATTTACCAAAAATGCCATTGTAGAACACTATTCAAATATTTTGTTGGATTAAATTATTAGGGTGAAATTGCAACATTATACTAATTCCTTTTCATATTTAATTTGCTCCTGTTATGCACATCAATTCTCATTGACATTGGATTCAGATTTGCATGCAACTAGAAATTACATACTCTGCCACTACACATGCATCATTTACATATTTTTGAGAGATTGATTTATGATGTGAAATTTACGTAAATAGCCCTCAACTTCTCATGAAATTGAAAGTTACATTCTGAGCTGCATATTCATTAAATTGATTTCATGAATGTTTCTGTCCTCCCTGTGGATACAATCGGAATTGTGGTATAATTTTAGTATATTTTTAGTAACTTTGATCGAGGGTTTTCCACCACATTATTTACTACGACATAATATTTTTTTGATATCATTTGCAAAGCAAAAAAGCTCCCGATCAGCTACCACATTCTGTTTTCCTACCTTATCACGAATCTCGAGGTCGAATTCTTGTAGCAGCAAGATCTAGTGGATTAGTCTAGGTTTCGCATCCTTCTTTGTGAGATACCTTACTACAGTGTAATCCGAGTATATAATAACACGGGAACCCAAGAGATACGATTGAAATTTTTCTAGCCAAAGACTACGGTTAGCAACTCTTTCTCAGTAACTATATAGTTACACTGAGCCTCGTCAAGTGTCTTGCTAGCTAGTAGATGACCATGGGTTTCCCTTCTATTTTCTGTCTAAGCACCGCACCCATTGCATAGCCAGATGCATCGCACATGATCTCGAAGGGCTGAGACTAATCAGGGGATTATAGGATAGGTGCTTAGGTGACTCGGTCACGTAGGCTCTCAAATGCACGAGTGCACTCCTTGATGATTTCGAAGGAGACATCCTTTGACAAGAGATTAGTCAGGGGGCATGTGATTTTCAAGAAATCGGGAAATGAATTGACGGTAAAAATCGATGTGCCCCAGAAAAGAGCAGATGTCCTTGACCGAGCTAGGCATGGGTAGTTTGGAGATCAAATTAACCTTGGCTCGATCAACCTGGATGCTATTTTCTGAAACAAGATGCCCCAGGACAATTCCCTCAGAAAACATGAAATGGCTCTTATCCCAGGAAAGAACCAAATTCACGTCAATACAATGCCTGAGGATCTGGACCAAGTGCAGAAGGTAATCATCAAAAGATTCCCCAAATACCGAGAAGTCATCCATGAAGACATCAAGGTATTCACCTACCATATCTAAGAATATGGCAAGCATGCATCGCTGAAAAGTAGTGGGTGCATTGCAGAGATCAAACGGCATCCTGCGAAACGCGTATGTCCCGAAGGGGCAGGTGAAAGTAGTCTTCTCTTGGTCTTCAGGATGGATTGCCACCTGGTTATAATCGGAGTACCTGTCCAAAAAATAAAAGAATCGGTTTTACACCAATTTTTCAAGTGTCTGATCAATAAATGGTAGTGGGAAATGATCCCTTTTCATGGAGGCATTCAATCTTTGGTAATCAATGCAGACTCCACAAGTTTGCGATGTGGGTCGGTATAGTCTCTCCGGTTTCAATCATAATCATGATGAGTCCCACCTTTTTTGGCACAACCTAGATTGGACTCACCCATTGACTGTCGGAGATTGGGTAGATGATCCCTACATCTAACCACTTGATGATCTCCTTTTTCACGACATCCTACAGGTTTGGATTCAGACATCTCTGCATCTCGCAGGATGGTCGTGAGCCCTCTTTAGTGTAGATGTGATGTGTGCAATATGAAGGGTGATACCAGTCAAGTCATCGAGAGTCCAACCAATGGCTCTCCGATGTTGCTGGAGGATAGAAATCAAACGTGTTTCCTGATTAGAGGTGAGTCAGGAATTGATAATCACAGGAAATGTTTGATTGGAACCCAAAAAGATGTATTTGAGATGATCAAGGAGGGGCTTCAATTCCATGACGGGATTATCAGCAGCAACAGGTGGTTCAGGGCGAGGTTCGGGAGCCAAGGTAGGAGCTATAGGAGTGTCTATTTAAGGTTCAAGCTCCTTTACTTGTGGGACTTGATCTTCTTGTGGTTGATCAGAGATAAGTGAGTTTTCAATGACACACGGGTCGTCAACCATGACTCGATATCTCAAATTTGTTCGATAACCCCACAATTAATTCCTTTTTAGGCCTTAAAGATGTTGATCTTTAGTGTCTTATTCTTAAATTTTAACTCAATTTGGCCCTCCTCACAATTGATATTGGCCCTAGCTATGGCTAGAAAAGGTCTCCCTAAAATGATCGGTATGTTCTTCAAGTTCTCAAGAGCATCCATGTCTAAGACTATAAAATCCACGGGGAAGTAAAAATCTCTAACCCTAACTATGACATCCTCAAGAATTCTTTTAGGTGACTTGATAGATCTATCAGCCAATTGCAATGTCACCTCTGTCGGCTTGAGCTCAATTTCTTTAAGGTGGTCAAGTAGGGATGTGGGTATTAAGTTTATGGAGGCTCCTAAATCCAACAATGCATGATCAAACTGAATATCACCGATTGTACAGGAGATCAGAGGGGTACCGGGATCTTCTGCCGTAGGCAGGAGTTTACTCAAAATGATGGAGCTGGCTTGCTTCGACAATACGATCGGGCTCCTGCCTTTGGTTCGCGGCTTATGCTTTGGTGTACATATATCTTTTAGGAATCTCGCATAAGCCGGTACGTGGCGTATCGCATCCATCAAGGGGATGTTTATTTGGTTTAGAGAATAAACATGCCATTTAAATCCTCCCTCAAATTAGAGAATTTCTTTCACACATTTCAATGTAAGGATTGTTTCCATAATACATGTCCAACCTCCATGTCATTTATGTAGTGCCTTTTTGTTTATTTAGAATCACAACAATCTTGACCTTTGTCGTCGGTTGGAAACCGACAAAAAAGGTGTTTAAACCAATGCTAAAAAGCAATGACATTACTAGCATCGTTGTTTTGTTTTGCTGTCGGCTATAAAGAAAATTCATCATCGAATTATCGTTGCCCCAGCCGATGGATTGGAGCTTATGCTGTCATTTTCTAACCAATGCTTTTTCATTTCCCATCATTTAGCAAAGAAGCGACAGGAATTGTATATCACATTTTCTCATGTTAATGTGCCACTTTTGGATTTTTGCTGTCATTTAAATGTAAATGCCATTGCTTCAAAAAGCGACAGCGTAAATATTTCTGTCGTCACTTCTTAAATAAGAAACAACAAACAGCAATTTTTTGAAAAAAATAAAAACTTAAACACCATCATTTATTCGTATTTCTCATCTCTTATGAAGTGACGACATAAAAATTTCTGTCGTTGCTTATGTAACAAGCGATGCCAAATAACCACCATTTAAAAAAAAATAATGCAATGACGTGACTATTTAAAAAATTGACAGCAAAGGTAAGGATTTTTTTTTAATTATGAAAATTATGGGAAACACCCGCTATTCTAAATATGAATTCTTTAAAAACTAAAAAGTTTTGTAATGCTATTATACCTAACGAAACACCTATATAAAATGTCAAGAATGAAAAGAAGTTGTATACTCAACAAAAATAAAGTATGATACAGAAAACATTTCATAATGAAATATTTACATATAAAAGGAAACATGTAATAATAAGGAACAAAAAGAAAATATCAAAACATTGCTACATCGATGCCACCAGCTCCACTAGCCCCACCCATGTCGTTGTCGTCTCATCTGTGAGTGGTATGATCAGATGAAGACAAATGCTCTAACTGTACCTTCTTCAGAAGAAGGGATAGAAGCTGCTGAATCTTATCATCTGTCTTACTCATCAGAGACTGCATGGCATCCATTATGCATCATTATTTATAGTTTTGTCATCATCAAAAAGGGGGAGATTATTGGTGCTAGTGCACCACGATCATTTATTTTGATGATAATAAAACATGTGTTATTTAATACTTGCATTTGAAGTCTTAGATTCCAGAATATTTGCAAATGGAGACGTATTTAGATAGGGTTCGAGCTCGCTTCCATGGTGGATTGGAAGAGCTTGAGAGAGGAGAAGGAGCTTCGCGAGGAGCGAAAGCTTGAAGAAGGAAGGAGATGAAGAATATGATAGATTTCCCTTCTTGTTCATTGTAATTTATCTTTATTTCTTTTGTTGCTCTTTATCTTTCTTAGATTACTTGTTAAAGAGCTTCAAAGAACCCTTAAAGTAGTCGTAGGAACACTTGCACAACCCTATGATACTTTGGTTTTCTGTAGAGAACTTAGAAAACCAAAATAAGGTTCTAACAGCCTAATCAAATGTCTAACCTGGAAATCAGAAGTCAGATAGTGACTTTTAAGGCGTCAGATTATTGACTTAGACGTCCAATGACTTAGGCTAGACTTCGTAGGTTCTGTCTGATTAAATCAGACATCTAGACCTTAGTTTAAACGTCTTAGAAGATGTCTAATGATTGTGCCAGACGTTCAATTAGTGGAATGTTGGCTAACAAAGTAGACATTGAGGAAAATAACTGTTAGGCTTCTATTAGACGTCCGTAGAGGACCCTAAACATATGATATCTAACCGTTGAGCCTCGATTGACCCAAAATTACTTTGTGAGATATTCTAGCCATTAACCTATCTTGAGAATCCATTCCCGCAGTACAATAGGTTTTCAGATGTCCAGACCTAGTGCCAGACGTCTTGTACGTTGTCTGATTGATTTACACTAGAACCCTGTTTAGGTCCGATGGAAGTCAGTGAGGGAACCCATCTAGAATTAGATATCTGAGTTAGTTTCCAGACATCTTAAACTAGTTTTCCAAACGTCTGATATCTGGACTAGACGTTTGATGACTCTGTCAGAATCATAAATGATTCTGATTACGACCTGTTTTGCCTTGGGTTCAACACCAACGGCTATGGAAGCCTTCTAAGGCCTTTCAAAGCCTTCCTAAACCCTCTATAAATAGAGGAGGACCCTTGCCTTGTGAAGGCACACTAAGAAACACACTTTCATACCATATTGTGTCCTTTTGATCTTAAGAAGAAGATTAAGCTCTCCAAGCCTTTATTCTACATCTAAAGAGCTTCAATCCAATTGCGCAACTGCTCTCCCTCTGCGAATACGAGAGCGATGAAGTGCTACCACATGGTTTACGCACCCGCGTCATCACACCGACGTACTCCCACCAAAGGGAAGTTCCCTTACCTATAGTAGCTAGATTTAACCATATACTTTGTGGCTCTATAGGTTGTATTATATTTTATCTTTACTTGTGTTGGGTATTCGCTTTGCGAATTCCTGTCTCCATCAAGGGATAAAATACTCCTCATGAAGAGGGGTGATTTTAAGGTATGCTACCCTCGGGTATAAAGTAGCGTGGTTGTATTGAGGTTGAACTACCCTTGTTTTAAGTAGTTCATTTAGTGGATTTGATCGACTTTGTCGATCGAGAAATCGTAACTCAAAAGGGTTAGGTGGTGGTTTTCACCCGATTTGGGTTTCCACCTAAAAATCTCTTGTGCCTTTGTGTGATTGCTTTTGTGAGATTGTTATTTATTCCGCATTTTATACATCACACATATCTCACCCCCTCCCATAGGAAATTACATCTAATTCATCTCTGCCTCTCTCTTCTCCCTCTCCTCGTCTCGTGTCTACAGTGTGTCGATCTTTTGGTTTAACTAATCAACGACACTAGGTGAGACAACCCCTTTCATCCCATACTAACTGGACAAGGTCTACGCCTGCCTTGTGCTACGAATGAAACCACTGTGGTTTGGTGGTATCACTCTTCTAAATGCCTCTTCTAGATCCAGAGGCTGCTAGACGCTATCGGTGGTCTCATCGTCAGGGGGATGCACCAAATGAATCATTCTCTCCTAAACGTATTAAAAATTATTATAATAATATATATACAAAGTTATAAAGTTTTTGAATTTAGGAAACTTACCTGTCTCTCCTAGTATGACTCATGAATCTACTTATGAACACCCTCAGCTGCAAGCCTTACTATGGATGATCTTGTAGATATCCATCCTACTCATCTCCCTCCCATCATGCAAAGCAGATTGAAAATATGAAAATGATACAATTTTGTTAAGATAATCTCTAAAGTTAATAACATTCAAGTGCGAAGTTGTTATACTAAACTTACGTAATGGGTCTTGACAGTCTCAATGCTTCTTCGACCCAAATAGTGGGTCTATGCTGGAGGTTTGGCCCTATTAGCCTTATTTTTCCTTGCTTACTCCTGTAATAAAGCACATATATATATAAATTACTAAACACATTAATCTTTTGTTATGAATTTAAGATATATGAAATTAATTTAAACATTTAGAATCAATTACTTACCTCCACTTTGAGATTCTGCCAATGCTCGCATGCCTTCTTCTAGTGTTCAGGCATGACATCAGGAGGGTAATTCTCCATTGACTCCTTGGGTGACTTGTCCAAGAAAAATTGAATACTGAGTATAAATTTTTAGAAATAATATATGAAATCATGTAAATGTTTAAAAATTTTACTTTTCACTTGGTCTCTGTCCTCCAATCTCTATGGAGCTTGGCAGTGTGCTTAAGGATATATATACCGACGGGCATTGGGGTCGTCACCCCAATCGTAATTCACCTACATTTATTTTGAGAAAATATATCAATCTTACATAAAAATAATTTTAAAATGAAGTTGTAGAAGTAGTATTTAAGATCTATTCCATTACCTCCAACTGTTGGAGGAGCTGCCTCTTTAAATCTGTGGGCACCATCTGTTCGTGCTAGAGCACCACGATCATTTGTTTTGATGATAACAAAACACGTGTCATTTAACATTTGCACTTGGAGTCTTATATTTCAGGTCAATTGCAAATGGAAATGTGATTAGACGGAGTTCGAGCTCGCATCCAGGACGGATTGGAAGAGCTTCATGGAGAACAGAGGAGATTCGCGAGGAGCGATATATTGAAGAAGGAAGGAGATGAAAAATAGGATAGATTTCCTTCTCTTGTACTCGTTGTATTTTTCGTTTCTTTTGTTGCTCTTTATTTTTGTTACTTAGATTCATGTTAAAGAGCCTCAAAGTACCCTAACAGTAGTCCTAGGAACACCTGCACAACCCTAGGATACTTAGGTTTTCTGTAGAAAACTTAGAAAACCAATATAAGGTTCAAACAACCTTTTCAGATGTCTAATTCTAAGATCAGACGTCTGATAATGTGTTTTAAGACGTCTGACTGTTGATTCAGACGTCTGATAACATTTAGGCTAGACTTGTTGTTCTGTTTGATGAAATCAGACGTCCAAACCTTAGTCCAGACGTCTGATGACTTTGCTAGATGTCCAATTAGTGGATCGTTGGCTGGCTTATCAAACACTGGATGATATGACCGTCAGAGCCTTATCAGACGTCCTTAGGCCTTTCCAGATGTCTGATAAATGACCGTTTTGCCTCAGCTGACCCAAAATCTCTTCTTAGAGATTTTCTAGCCGTTGCACTCTCTTGGAAATCCATTCCCACGAAAAAGTAGGTTTCCAAACGTCTAGACATAGTGCCAGACGTCCTATATGTCGTCTGATGGACTTGCACTAGAACCCTGTTTAGATCTGATCTAAGTTAGGAAGAAACCCGCTTAAAATCAGACGTCTGATGTTGTTCCCAGACGTCTTAAAGTGATCTTCTAGATGTCTGATGCCAGGATCAGACGTTTGATAAGCCTGCCAGTGCAATCATTGTTCCTGATTTCAGCCTGATTCTCTTGGACTTTGCTCTCAACGGCTATGGAAGCTTTCCTAAGCCTTCCAAAGCCTTCCTAAGGCCTCTATAAATAGAGAGGAACCTCTTGCACACCAACACACACCTAGACACACTTTGTAATACACTTTCAAATCATTTTGTGTCTCTTGATCCTAAGAAGAAAAGCTTTTGCTCTCCAAGCTCTAGTTCTCCATCTTGAGAGCATCAAGCATTTGCGCATCCGCTCTCCCGCCGTAGTTCACGAGAGCAACATTGTGCCGTCGCGTGGCTCACGCACCCGCGTCATTGATCCGACGCACTCCTTGCAAAGGGGAGTTTCCTAATTCCTATAGAAGCTTAGGTTAAAAATTACTTTGTTGGCTCTATAGGATTATTTGTTATTTTATCTTTGTTATTTGGTTGGGTATTCGCTTTGCGAATTCCCGTCTCCTTCGAGGGACAAAATACTTCTCGTGAAGAGAAGGGGTTGAGGAACGCTACCCTCGCACTTGTAGTATGGTTGTAATTGAGGTTGAATCACCCTCGTTTAAAGTGATTCGTTTAGTGGATTTGATCAACTTGGTTGATCGGAAAATCCTAACTCGAGAGGGTTAGGTGGTGGTTTTCACATGGTTTGGGTTTCCACCTAAAAATTATTGTGTATCTTGTGTGATTGAATTTTGTGAGATTGTTTATTATCTTTTCCGCATTTTTTACGTCACGCTGATCTCACCCCCTCTGAGTAGGGAATTCTACACCATCCTCCAACCGAAGTAGTAAAGTGGCACAATGGTCTTCACCATTGTGCCCACTTGATTGATGAAGCCTGGGTAAATGTCATCCTTCCAACATAAACAACTGATATTTGAAACATGTTAATCTAACTATAGTCAAATTCTTTTTTATGATTATACCTTATTTTGCCAACAAGTGATCAAAGACTCCATAGCAATTTTTTTTAGAGCACAAACTGAAAAGATGAATTAGTGAAGGGAAGGTCAACATGTCGACTACTTTACTGTAGATGTTGAGATAGATTGTGCTAAATAGATCTTGACATGCTATCCAATAGTTTTCATATTTTTATTTTTAACATTTTCTTTGCATCTTTCTACTATTTTGATCCCTTGTTTCAGTCCTCATGCTTTTCCTAGTATTCTAACTTAGGGTAAGATGTTAGTGCCAGGTGGTTTAGCTTCCCTAAAAGATGACAATTGTTTTTCCAACCCTAACCTAACCAATTTGAACATTAAAGAAATTTCAAAAAAATTTAGCAAAATTTTCCCTTAAGTTTTGAAGTTTTTCTATAAACCTACACATCAAAATAAAAGTAGGCATACCCTATATTAAAAATAATTTCAATCAAACAAGTGGGCACACTTCACATTTAAAATAAAGCACACAAGTGGCACGCCCCTCATCCATTCACTTAAATAAAAAATAATATGTGGACACACCCCACATCTAGCAAGAACATATAATATTATTTAATTAAATTAAAAACATTGAAATTATACCACTAAGTGCAACAACCTCCGAGTATGTTCGTCATCGATAACCTATAATTTCAAAAATAAAAGGAATTAAATAACACATTATTATCTCACTAAAATATTGTAAATAAATAAATAAAAAGTGTAGTGAGTAAAACTAACATATTTTGAATATGTGTGCGTGATTAGTTTTAAGCTTTAGTATTTCTAGTGAATAGAAAATACCAATAGAAGTTTAGGTTTCTTATTTAGTTAGAAATAAAAACCTAAAGTAAAAGCCCAAATAGAATCCTCTCCTTTCCACTTTCCTAGTTTCATTTTCTTTCTTTCTTCAATTTACTAATGTTTAGATCTATCTTTCTAGCACTTTTGATTAAATCACACTTGATGTATTTAGCGTATGTAGTATAAATTTAAGTACACAGATGAGCTACATCTTCAACTTTAAGTAAAAAATGTGTGAGATGTCATAGGTAGGGCTACTAATTGAATCACACTTCGATTTAATTTGAATCTACTTGGATTTGATAATAATTTGAATATTCAATTTGATTTAAACAAAATAAATTGAATATGAATCTTATTTTTTGTTTCAACCTCTAATCCATGTTCTATCATCCCTATTTAACTCTTGATTCCCTATTGGCAACCAATACCCAATATACACACCTGTAGAGTTTCATTGCCTCACTCTTATCTTAACATCTATGTTAATTACCTTAACCTAAATGTCATTTCCCCTTCCAAACTTCCATCATTACCACCATTGCTGACCCCTCGCCTCTCCAACTTCATCGAGCCCTTATAGCATCAAACTAGAGAAAATTTTGAATAACTAGCTAATCAAATTCAATATTTGATTCTTAAAAATTTATAAGGTTAATTAAAAAGTATTGCTAACTACTCCAAACTAACAATAATGAAAGACAAAACTAATAAGCTAGCATCATATGTGTTGATCCTTGAATTACACATGATAGCACAACTACCAAATATCTGACGCCCGAGTTGTTAAAAAAGAAAGGGAAAGGAAATCAAATCTAACGTTGCCATCTTGTAGGTATCTATGGTGGGTATTTTATTCAAGGGGCTATTTCTAAGAGAGTAGGGGGAGGAGGGTAGGAGGAGATGAGGAGGACGAGGAAGGGGAAGCAGTAGTATGAGGAGGAGGAGTTTGGGGACGGGTAGGAGGAGGAGGGGGGTGGGGCTGTAGGAGAGGAGAACAGGTGGAGGAGACGAGGAGGAGGAGGATGACGTGGAGGAGGAGGACTATGACGCGGAGGGGGAGGATGACGATGACACAGAGGAGGAGGTGTTGGTAGGAGGGTAGTGGGGAGGAGGAAGAGGAGGGGGCGAGGAGGAGTTACTTGAAGAGGAGGAGGATGAGTGACGATCGACGACGGTTGGCGATCGAGGAGGGGTGTGATCGACGAGGAGGAGGGCTCTATGGGATGAGGGTTGGTGGTAATCGACAAGGAGGGTTTGCGCGAAGTGTGGGGGAGGAGACGGCTCTGCATAGGTGTAGCCATGGACTGACAATTGTCGTCGATTTTATTAGAAAGCGATGGCAAATGTCTAAATTAATTTCAACCCTCGCGCTTAGATTTTGGTGACCTTAGCGGCCTAATTTTATCCCACAATTTGCCATCGCTTTTTAGAATAAACGATGTCAAATATTTATTAAATATCACTCTCACCTACCCATTGCAGCTTTTTGTTAGTTATGATAGCAGGTTAATTTTAATCATGTATTCACCGTCGCTTATATAAATAACTGACGACACAAATATTTTTATCGTTTCTTGGACAACCGACAGTAGATCTACTTTTCTAGTAGTGATATGAAATAACAAAGTGATCATGTGAAACAACAATCAATAGATTGGTAATTTACCTCATTCTCACACTTCTAAATTGAATATATGACACCATGATTCATTAAGAATTACATAACAAGATAATTTTTCCTCACACAAATCAATCATAATTTGTTTGAATTATTATTTCACCCAAATATACTTAAGAGTACTTAAAACACATTGTCCAATATATTAAACTTAATTAAAATATTTTATGACATAAATCATATAAGCCTTAGGATGCAATTTTTTCCTTAAAAAAGATGTCTTAGTTAAATTCAGTTTTTGCAATCTCCACGGTATGTAGCCCTCTAATCAATTTTCTCTCTCTTTTTAAGGGGTAATGATTTTAGAATACAGAATATTTTTAATAATCAAATTCATCACAAACAAAAGTTGGATTATAATTTGAATTTTGTTAGAAATTTTTGTTCACTTCTTTTTTAATTAGAGTAAACTTTTTTTTTTTAGATGTTAAGCAAAATCATGAAGTGTGGCCATCATCACCGGTATATAAAAAAGGAAGGGCGTAAGAAGGCAATGGAGATAGGAAACTGAGATGCTGTTCGGAGATGTGGGTGGGGAGCAATTGGGCTCCATTTGGACGCTGTTCATGGGCCTAAAATGCTACTCTCTTTTTTTCCCCTCAAAGATCCCCTAAAAAATGGGATTTCATTGGTTCTTGCACCCAATAAAATCTTAATTGTTTAATTATAAAATTAATTATTCTCAATCTGAATTTAGGTCTCAAGTCCCTCTAAAACTCTATAAATATTCCTCCAAAGCCCCGAGATAAGAAGAGTTCACATGTAGTTTAATTTCACATATTATTAGGGTCTCTCCATTGACATGGGAATCTTGTTATGTTTTTTGTCGTGGTCTACATGTATGCCACTACATTGGGATCGTACTAGAGGAGTCCTCTTTGAAAATGGACCGCATCCATGTTATTTGTGAGCATCTAGGTGACAAATGAGCTCTCCAACACATGTTAAGGATGAGGGATACAATTGTTGAGGCATTTCATACTTCAGAAGTTGCTTTTCTTACTTTATTTTTATGCTCCTATTACTCATGCACTTTGATGCAAGTTTGTTATACTCACTCTCGATGTCTATATATGTGTGCATTTGTAACAAATCATGTGGGTTGTTAGATCCTACAAAGGTTCCGATATGGAAATTTATGATTTCAAATATTAAACTATGAGATAAGAGAGAAGTTTTGTTATAAGTTAGGCTATTTAGGATAATTAGTTGATAGTTAAATTAATTTAAGGTCATTAGATTTTACTTTACAATTTTGATCTTTGAATTTGTGATAAATCAGGAAATCTAATCGACTTTGTGCACACAGTATCGTGTGCAAAATCTTCATATAAACTTTTGTAATTTGTCTAGTAAAAAGTAAATCAAGTTAGCTTCTAGATATCACTAATTTCACATAAATATCATTTGTATAAAATAGATAAAATTTCTAAAGCCAACTTATATCTTGATTCACGTGCAAATTTAGTAGGTCGACTTTCACAAGTTACTTGACTTTTTAGGTTATGGATTTAGATTTACCCAAATTTATCAACAAAAATTATCAAATTTTTATAGAAGAATTTAACTAAATTTTTGGATATATTTTATTCAATGGCAGCTTGAAAGTGTTGTTAATATTAAAGTAAGTCTTACAAAATAGTGATGTAAGTGTTTAGATAAATAAAATTTGGTTCTAATTGATAAATTAAATTATATAAACTTTCTTTTAACATAATCTAGATGCTAGTACGATCGATCACTATTTGTCTTACCTATTTTAATCAGGAGAGATTTGAAATTATCAAAATTAAATCTGATAACAACACGTGGGCACCGGCATCACACAAAAGTTGGCAGAGGTAAGAAGGGTGGTTGACAAATAATATATAATGATCAAGACCTCTAACTTTTGTTGATTTGACGGTGAAGAATTGAGAATTATTTAGTTTCTAAACGGAGGTTTGATTAGATTTATGTTGGGTTAAGTATTTAATTTATTTTTTATTTATATTAAATTAAGTAAATTTAATTTAAGATAAAATTATTTTATTTATTTTTAAATAACTTTAATCCGTTAAAACTTCTAAATAAATTAACTTATTTATTCTACTATTTATTCTATTTTTTTCTTATTTTTTTACTTATTTCATAAATTTATTTCCTTTATCAAATCTAAAACTTTCCTTTGGTGGAAAGGTTAAGTGGATCTATGTTGAATTGAATATTTAATTTATCACTTAACCTATCTTTCCTTTATTTGTGATGTAGTGAAATTTAATATGAGATGGAATTATTTTATTTTTTTATAAAATAATTTTAATTAATTAAAATATTTAAATAGCTTAATTTATTTATTTCACTATTTATTTTATTTAATTTTTATTTTTTTATTTATCCTACCAATTTATTTCCCTAAATGAACCGAGACTAAGTTAGGTGGCGTGGAGTAGGGGCATTTTTGTCCGGAGACAAAAATGGTGGAGGGAAAGACACATGGTCGGTGATGTGGGCGGATCGGAGGACAGTGACGTGAACGAACACGATTGGTAGCTTGGTGGGATTTTTGCGTTGGATCTAAAAGGATCCGCCTACAAGTGGACCCTCAAATCGAAATCGGGTCATTTGTCCCTTGTAAACCACGAAGCACATGGTTTCATCTAATAAATGGTAGTGAGATGTTTCTATACATTTCCAGACACCAATACTAAATTTGTCTCGCAAGAGAGCAAGATCTTCATGCTGTAAAAGGGAAAAGTTTTACTGTTATCAACGCTCTATGTACGTCGTTATTTATCCTCATCCTTCACCACTCACTCCACATGCGTGAAGAATCACTTCATATTATATGCAATTAAAAGTAACACAAACGTACATTAACACATAAATGCACCTCTGATGAATTAAATTGTATCAAATTACGTCGGTAATTTTTAGTTATGATCAAATTTTAAAAGTGATTTAAATTTTAAACTAAATTATATCGGTGATAACACACGTTGTCGTCAAATCATCCATTCTACACGATTTTTCTTCCGCTTTTGTTTTTTCTTTTTGATTTTTTCAGCAGCATTGAAATTGAAACAGTCCAAATTGGATTTTGCGGCGCTTCACCAGACATCTGCATGTGAATGTCACATCCAACTTGCAATGCCGACTTTCCAACGTTTTTGCTGCACACGTCTTGCACTTATACGCTTGACGTATCTCTTTTTTTTTTTTTTCCGAAAAACCTTTCCATTTTTTCCTCATTTTATGAACTTGCATTAATGAAATGAAGTGCGTGAATGTCATTACTGTAGGTAAGGGGAAAGATGTATTCTGGAATGTATTTCACAATATATCTGGTAAAAAAGATGCATGATCGTTTGCTCAGGTTTCGTGGATTTTGCGTTGCCACTCACCCTCTAAAATCAATTATCATCGTGACTTTTATATTTAAATTAAATGTTATTTGTAATTTTTGAAATATGATTGATGAGTTTTAATTTTAAATTTAGTATTATTTGTAATATTTAAAATATTATCTAATTTTTAATATAAGGTGAGTCCTACCACATAAATTGTAAGGTATATATGATATGATAATAAATATCATTGATAATAATTTGAATATATTGATATATTTTGACGATGGATCTCACCTGGATATATTTTTACATATATGGGGGAGACTTGTGAGACTATCTTCACTTTTATATTATATTTTAGATAGCAAACCAAATTTTCCTACCGACGTGCAATAGCAAATTGCGGAGTCACTAATTTTAAGTAGCCAAAGAGACATGGCATCAATCTTAATGGAGGAAACCCCAATGGCTTTAGGATTAGTTCTAACTTCTAGGTGTGGCATAGATTAGAGATGTCTTTCTTAGGTACTGGCCACGCATATATTCTTGGTACTTGATGACTAGAAGGCTCCTTAAAGCACGTAGCTTGCTACAAATGAGATTAGAGGAAGGATCAAATCGCTTTTCAGGTCTATTGTGCACATCCTTTGTCCCTTGTGATATTTTATCGAGGAAATGGTGAATTTTTGGATCGCCCGACCAAACATTTCTATTTGCTTCCTCCTTCACACAAGCACTCCGTTAGGCCCTTTTTCATCTCATAATCCCCGCATTCTTTTTCCCAACAGATGATGGAAATGTCAACCCTGATTGTGGTCCATTATTCTATGCATACCGAAGTAGCAGTATCCCCATGGTTGTCATGAGTACATATCGTCAAACTCTTACGAGAACTTTTCCACATCTTTCGTTACCTAGAAGCCTCAACGTAGTAATTATAGCTTACATGGCCAAAACTTCACTTTTATGTGCCCAAACCTTTCGTGTATATCAAAGCATACACAGAAGTGAATAACACTCCATCAGGTAAAAGTAGGTGTACACAAAAATGAACACCTTTCCCTTCCCTTCCTTACCTAAAATGTGATACTTGTCCCAGAGAGTGGGTCATGCTTTTTGGCACTGTTTATTTGTAGGGATATTAGATCATTTGTATTACATTTGGATTTTTCAATTCTGAGTTATAACAATTCTAGGATAGAGCCCTCAATCTTGGGATTATCCAATTCCAGGAGGAGGGATGGGATGTACTTAACCTAGAATTGTATGAGAAAACACCGCCACATATCTCCCTAAACACCCTATGATTTGACTCTCACATTTCTCCCAAATACAAAAACTTCACAATTCTAGAATTTTCCCAAATCCCTCAAAATCAATCACTCAAAACAACAATACCTTTGGGTATGGGAGGGTGTGCACATTTGCATTTGATTTGAAACTTTCCACTAATGATCCCAACTTATTTCATCTTTGCAAGTAGGTACTCAAGTAATTTTATCCTTTGCAAGAATATACACCAATGGAATCAATAGGCTCGGTGTCATCGACGTTATGCATTGTAAATTGGGATCATTCAAAATTGGATGCGAATTTGGAAATGTGAAAAAAGATACAAAAAGCAACGCAAAATCGTTCCGTAAACCTCGATTGCGAAACTTTTATTAAATCTTATTAGTGCCAACCCACTATCTGAATAACTTCTCTCCCCCTGACCTAACAACTTCTCCAAAACCTAAAGGTCCACCTCCCACTTGACATCCTCGCTTCCTCTGACATTCTTGTCCATTACATCGAGCAATCCTTCAATCAAAGAAGCTTCTTCAACATCAAGAAACATGCGTGATGGAAGTAGTAGCAAGATGTTGAAAGCAAGCAGATCAACGAGGTACGCCTCTAAAGCTTCGAAGTTGAACGTTAAATATTGAACATACTATCAAAGATAACTCACGTGACTCTGGTGATATATCGCGTAACTCCAATTATATCGCGTAATCTCTGGTGATATCTCATGCATCCAAAAATGATGAAGCACCAGTGGTTTCTAATTTTTTGAAAAGGAAATGCTTCTATTTTTGAAATTTAACTTTTGTAAAAAGTAAAAAATAATATTAGAAAGTTTTATTTTGCATTGTGATAAGTCATTGTACACTGATGCAAAATGGTATTCCTACTTTGGGAATTTCATAGAAAAGTTTATTTTGCATCGGTGACAAGTCATTGTACACCAGTGTAAAATAGCATTCCCACTTTTAGAGTTTCATTTTTACACTTTATTTTGCACCGGTGATAAGTTATTATATATTGGTGCAAAATGTCATTCTCACTTTTGGAATTTCATAGAAAATTTTATTTTGCACCAATGATATGTCATTGTACAACGGTGCAAAATGACATTTTCATTTGGGAATTTCATTTTACACTTTATTTTGCACTGGTGATAAATCATTTTACACCGGTGCAAAATGGCATTCCCACTCTGGAAGTTTCATTTTATATCGGTACTAATTCATTTTGCATTGGTGCTTTTACTTTAAACCTTTCTTGTTGAAATTTGTGAAAATTAAATTACACTGGTGCAATTTTGAATGTTTCATTTACTTCTTTTCCATGCATGAAATTGACTCTAGATGCATGATCTTAACCATGAGAAAGGCTTAGAGAATGGTTAAAGAAGATGTAAAGGAGGATTTTTGAAAGACTCCTTTTGGTATCCTGATGCTTAACTGCCTTTCATTATTAAGAAATGTCATTATTGTGTTGTAGTATAGTGAATAAGATAGTCAACATATTTAATAACTTGTAATGGCTGAGTCCAAGTTGTTCCCTCGGAGGCTTAATTAGTAAAAATTCACCAATTATTCTTAATTATCTTTTATTCTTCTTAACTAAGTTATCTCTAAAGATCTGTGTAATAAGTTATACTACTTATACTTAGATTATACTTACAATACATAATTAACTTCAGCTTATCTACTTAATTAACTTACTAACATATATAACTTATTACTACTTACTAATAAGTTACTAACTATAAATTAACTACTTAGATTATTAATTAAACTACTTATAAGTTAACCTATAATTTATTACTAAACTTAATTACTTAATTTAGTTAGTATACATATAACTTAATATACTATTTACATAATTTACTAGCTAATTAACTTAACTTATTTAACTTAGTTACTATTAACTTAAGAACTTAACTTAATTTATTACTAATACATAACTTAATTAAGATTAATTATACTTAACAAAATTAATTAACTTAATATATAGTTTAATTAACTTACTCTACGTTTAACTAAGTTAAAACTACTTAACTTAGTTAACTTACCTACTTAATTAACTTATTACATTATATAAGTACTTAGCATAATTAATCATTTAAATTATTACTAAGCTAGGTTAATTACTTTATTGATATAATTAGAATACTTTAACCACATCAATTAATTGCACAAATTTAACATTAAGCATTTCAATCAATTCTAAATGAATAACATGCATAAAAAATTAAAAAGATTACACCAATTGGATAGAAGAAAATGTTGCTTTGATACAACAATATAAACTTCTCATTTTTATTTAATCACCGGCTTAGCTCAACCTCTCAAATGCCTTTAACATTTCATGCATAACTTGGATTCTTAATTGCCTTTACAATTTTCACACTAAGTGTTAAGAACACTTAGTCCCTCTCACAACACAAAGGCATACACACTTTTTACTCTAAAAGAAAATTGGCTTTGACACTGGCACACACTCTGAACTAAATCAATGGTTTGTATGAACCACGACCATAGTTACATTGGTGTGGCCACGTATCACAATCAATGATTTGCACTTGCTGATGTGGGACTAATGTGCCCTTTCTTCATGTGTGCATTGCAGAACCACTTTGCTTCAAATCTCTTCCAATTCTTTCTCAAATCAAATCAATCCTTCTTCAATCAAGCTCTGAAACAACTCCAGAAGCACCAGCTTGATCCAAACCTTCAATCTAATCCATTAATTGCTCGATTAGACACCATTGATTTGATTCAATCACTTGATCACCATGGCTGGTCAGCAATAGCTTCAGCAGTTCAATACACATTTGTGGACTATGACTAACTGCCTTAATCTCTCTCTCACATGTTCCTAAGAATGTTCTCAATGCCTGCTTAGATGAAAGATTCCCAAGCTTAAAGAACACCTAGGAACATTTTGCCAGATCCAGACCAATAGAGGAAGAAGTTGAAGTTAAAAACTAACTCATCTCTTAACTCAGAGCTTCCAGACTTATTCTAAACATCTATAGGAAACTGAAACACATTCATATAAGCTCTGAAGAGCTTAGAATCTCAACTAGAGCTTAAAGGAACTCACCTATTGCTCTTTAGAATCCAACTCACACAGATCGAAACAACCGATGCAAAATAACTTAGAATCAATCTAAAAAATGGTCCTAATGAATTCCTATTGATCCTAAGAACATAATACAATCCCTAGAAGAAAGCTTAGGAGCTATGAGCTCCAATGGCGTCGTAGTTTGACCAAATCAATTCAAAATTTGACTTAGAGCTTCAGAGGAATTGTGATCAAATTAATCACCTAAATTGACTCAAAATAGACTGGGAACTCAATAGGATCAAAAAGAGGGGAAATTCACCTATCGCTTAAGGATTCTAAGGTCGTCACCTGAGTTTAAATGTGAGGTTATTTGTTAGAGCACATTAGATGTCAGTCAACCTAACTAATGATTATAACAAACTCATATAGCTCACCGACACTCATATATCTGTTAGAAAGATCAGAGGATGAAGGATTTAAGCTATGTAGATCCATCGGAGTTGACTAAGAAGATGAACCTTAGGGAGTATCAATCAATAAAAGTCATATGTAAGTGATGGAATTACTCCTTAAAAGTTTCTCTGAAAATTTCAGATCATTGGGAATCAATTGAAAGGCTGCTCTTCAAGATCAAGGTCATCGGAGCTCATCAGAGCTTCAATAACCCATGGTCATGACCATCAGAGTATAAATCTCCATGAAACAACACAAGATTGGATTCAAAAGCTTCCTGAGCATCTCAGGATGCTCAAGAACCATTCAATTTAACTAATAAAAGCTTAACTCAGCCCTTGTAACAACCCGGTTCCCGAGTCCCTACGAGACACGAGAACCGGACCGACTCGACTAATCCCAAGACCTAGTCGTCTAACGAGGAAGTAACCAAAAGAGCAGTAAAATAAACCACATTCAGCATGAATATAACTAACAGTAAGAAAGTACAGCAGTAAGGAAAGAAACTACTATAGTATATACCACCACAACAGTAGAACAACATTTATCATATAACATGAACTACAGGTAAAGTAAAGTACAGCGGAAACAAGAACTACTCACTATAACGGAAACAAAGAGGTACAAAAGACAGTAGTAACTCTACTGGACCCTACTCGGCCCAGCGTCCTCTGCAGCCACTGACCCTGGCTGCTCAACACCTGGTCCTGAAAAAGGTAACGAGTGTAACACGTCAGCAAAACGCTGAGTAGAGTGGCAACTAAAACTAAAGACAACAGTAAAGTGTACAGTAGCTGTTATGTTCTATTACTTTCTTTATTCACATTTTTCAATTGTCTCACTATTTCATTTATTCCCCAGATCTTTTCTTGATCTTGAATGTTCCTCGTGGGAACGATCTTGATTGCAGTCTTTTCCCAAAAGTAGAAGTAGCACGTGGTGCTCTCCTGGCCGGGAGAGTCCCCCGTGGTGATCCTACTCTCAGTCAACCACCCCAAGGTCACTGACAGACGTAACGGTGACTACGGCACGCGCGATAAACGCACAGGTAGCTAACCCGTACTGGCACGCGGTCAGTCGTTTCCATTAACGGGTGCGCCCAAAGCACAGTACGGAACCAGTCCAGGGCATAGCCCTCTCAGTAACAGGGGTCCAACCCCTCCTCAGTAACCAAACCGGGGCCTTGCCTCTCCACAGTCCGCGCACCCTCGCCTGACTACCCTGGTTTGCCCCAGCGGGCCTAACAAGTCGGTGTGGGAGGCTAGTAGAACCCCGGGGCCCGTGGGGTAGCTAGTACTTCCCTACACTAGTAGCTCTCCTCGGTACTACGTATGCGAGGGCAGCAAGTCGGTACAGAGTGGCCAGTCCTAACCCCGGGTCCCTGGGGCGGCTGGCTCCGCTCTGCACTAAACAGGGGGATAGTCGCTCTCCTTGGTACTCTGTACTCAAGGGCCAGCTCACTTCCCCAAAACTATTCCATTCACTTTCCAGGAGTTCTACTCCGACTTCCCCGTAGGGTTCCATCCTTTTTACTCAAACATCCAGGTTTCACTTTCCAGTTTCACATTCTTACAATCCATGTTCTCAACCACGTTATCTATTCACAACAGGCAGTTTTTAATTCAAATTACAGGCAGCTTTATATCTCTTTCCATTTTCCAAGACTGCAGTATTATACATTCCACTAGTTTTCCCATCCTAGGATTCATGCCATATCCTAGGATCTATCATACAATCTAGTTTTCCAGTCCTAGGATTCATGCAACACCTAGGAGCTATCATTCCATCTATTTCTCATTCCTAGGATTCATGCAATGTCCTAGGTTCTATTTATGGTTTCATAATTTAACAGATTTTATTAATAAATTAAAGCCACTCTACCAGGTACAATGGGAGTAATGGGAGCGTGATCGGGAATCCCGCGTGCCTCCGCGACTCCCAAGACTGCAACTGAACGAGGTCCTATCACAAGGATCAAACACAAGGAAAGTCTCAAAACAGTGTATAACTACTGTAGATGGGTAGAGGAATTAATTCTGAAAAGAACGCAACTCGAATTGCGGAAAACGGAACCCGAACAGGCCCTAAACGGGTCGAAAACGACGACACTGTGTAAAATCAGATGTCTGGACTTCTTCCAGACGTCTTAAGAAGTGGATCAGAGAATTACCTGCTCAGCGTGGTTTCCCAGACGTCCAGAAGTCTGCGGGGACGTCTGGCCTAGCTCCCAGACGTCCGATGGTCACCCCGGACGTCTGGAGGTCGCTCCCGCCGTCTGGTACAATAGCCAGACGTCTGATTCGCGTTGGATGGCGAATCACCGAGCCTGCGCACACCCATCTCCCTCCCTCAGTACGGTCAGTTGACAGGAAGGAAGAAGAAGACGGAAAACTCACCTTTCAGACATCTGGAAGGTCTTCCAGACGTCTCCCTCGCCGTCTGGCTATCAACCCAGACGTCTGATTCTGGAAATTTTTCCAGAACAGGGCACCACCCGGCTTCCGCTCGCGACGCCGCCCGCGTCGCACCTCGCGCACCTGCTGCTCAGACCGCAGCAGTCCCCCCCTCCGCGTCGCTCCGCGCCCCCTGCGCCCTCCGTCGGCCGGCCCTAGCAGCCCTGGCGAGCTCGCCCGCACGGCAGAGCGCCGCTCTCGCACGCAGCACCTCCTCCGCGCTCACTGCGGCCGCCGCTGCTGCCCTCGCGCTCACTCTCGTGCTCTGGCTGAAGGAGAAGAGAAAGGAGATGGTGGTGACGGAGTGAGGGGAGGCGTGCCCTTTTAAGGCTGCGCGGAGAGGAGAGAGAATGATTTGCGGCAGGGGAATCTGCAGCCGTAGGAGGAAGGAAAGGCGAATATCCGGTCTGCGCGCTCAGGCGCGCAGACGACTCGTGCGTGTCGAAAATAACGGATTTCCAGACGTCTGGAAGCGATCCCAGACGTCTGGTCAGACGTCTGGACCACCTCCCAGACGTCTTAAAATACATCTGGGGCACGCGTTCGTTACAGCCCTGTAGATTCAAATTGTTCTAAATGAGATCTTAAGTTCATCTGAACTCAAGAGACATTAAATCTTTTAATTACAAGAGGTGAAATGTTCTAAAGAGTGGTGCAAAGGTGTAAGGGTGATTTGATTAGGTGGTGAAACACCTCCAACCTTCTCCATGGATAGTGTAGTTCGGAGGTTGAGGTGGGTTTTGGTATTTGTGTGTAAAGGCTAATCGGTGAAGGGAGAAGGCAGAGGATAATCGTGAAAGGTTAGAGAAGGTGGAGATGTGATGGAATTGATGAGTCGAAGCCCGAACAAGGTCGGTTGGCCTTGCCGAAGTTGAAGGAGGTAAGGAATAGGAGGCTTAAACTAATTAACCTAATTAACTACCTAAAACTAATCTAAACTAAACTAAGCTAAAACTAGCATTACTTGGATGAAATGATGAGAGAGAGCTTTGGTTTTGGCACACCAGAGCCAAGACGAAATCAGTTGGGATGAGAGAAGATCAACGACGATCGAATGTGATGATAGAGAGAGCTGGGGCGCTCTTCCATAGTTGGCAAGGTGAAGGAGAGGAAGAGGAGATGGGAGAGGTAGCTTCTCCATGCAAGAAGCTCGAGAATAGGATGAGAAGACTCGCTGGAGTTGGAAAAAGAGCCTACTGATCGGTTACGATGGGGGAAGGGAATCGATCCCGGTGAAAGGAGCCATGGACGGCTATTTATAGACACCAGAGAAGTTGTTGGAGCTTGAATTTGGATGGGAAATAGGGTAGATTCATTGTACGAACTCATTGTCGTCTTCAATGACAGTGAGACACAACACGTCAATAGAGTTTCTTAATAGTGCATCACTGTAATGACTTGATTCCCGAATCCTACGAGACACGAGAATCGGACCGACTCGACTGATCCCAAGACCCAGTCGTCCAATGAGAAAGTAACCCAAAGAGCAGTAAAATAAATCGCATTCACCATGTATATAACTAGCAGTAACAAAATACAGTAGTAAAGGAAAGAAATACTACAGTATACACCACCACAATAGTAGAGAATTAAACAGGTACATAAACATGAAGCTTACAACAAAAAAAGTACAGAGGTAACAGAAATTACTTACTACAGCGGAAAGAAAGTACAGTAGGAACTGCAAGTAACACTACTGGGCTCTACTAGGCCTAGCGCCCTCTGCAGCCCTGACTCTGGCTGCTCAACACCTGGTCCTGAAAAGGTAACAAGGGTGACACGTTAGCGAAACACTGAGTAGAGTGGTAACTAAAAGTTAAAAGAAACAATAGAGTGTACGGTAGCTGTTATATTTTTACTTTCTTCCCTTATATTTTTTCATTTATTCACTGTTGATTATTTCTCAGATCTTTTTATTGATCTCGAATGTTCCTCGTGGGAATGATCTTGATTGCAGTCTTTTCCGAAAAGTAGAAGTAACACGTGGTGCTCTCCTGGCTGGGAGAGTTCCCCGTGGTGGTCCTACCCTCAGTCAATCATCCCAAGGTCGTTGACAGACGTAACGGTGACTACGGCACGCGCGATAAACGCACGGGTAGCTACCCCACACTGGCACGCGGTCAGTCGTTTCCGTTAATAGGTGCACCCAAAGCACAGCACGGAACCAGTATAGGGCAGAGCCCTCTCAGTAACAGGGGTCCAGCCCCTCCATAGTAACCAAACAGGGGTCTTGCCCCTCCACAGTCCACGCACCCTCGCCTGACTACCCTGGTTTGCCCAGTGGGCCTAACAAGTCGGTGTAGGATGGTTAGCTGAACCTCGGGGCCCGTGGGGTGGCTAGCTCCCTCCCTACACTAGTAGCTCTCCTCGGTACAGTGTACGCGAGGGCCAAGAGTCAGTACAAACTGGCCAGACCTAACCCCGGGTCCCTAGGGCGGCTGGCTCTCCTCTGCACTAAGAGGTAACAGGTGCTTTCCCTGGTACCACGTACCTAAGAGATAACAAACTTTCCCATTCACTTTTCCAGTTCCATCCCATTTATTTTCAGGAGTTCTACTCCTAATTCCCCGTAGGGTTCATGCTCATGTTTCTCAGGCCAAGCCATACTAGGTTTCATCATTTCAGGTTGACTCGCATATAGTACGTGTTCCAACATTCAACTTCTTTTTCTTTCCAATTTGTATACAAGCAGCTCGTATTTAATTTCAACCAACAGAAATTACATGCAACAGTTACTAGTAACAGTACTCTACATTTCATAGGCAGTTGTTATCCAATTACAGGCAATTATCATTATTTTATCCACTTATCCACGACTGCAATTCAGGCATTTAGGACATTTGTTTCCATGTTCTATGTTCCTAGGATTCATGCCATACCCTAGGATCTATTGTTCAATCTAGTTTTTCCAGTCCTAGGATTCATGTAATACCCTAGGATCTATCATTCAATCTAATTTTCAGCCCTAGGGTTCATGTAATGCCCTAGACTTTATTAATTATTTCACAATTGCATAATTTTTATTTGATAAATAATTGCAAGGGCCACTCTATGTGCAAAATCGGGAGTACTGGGGGCGTGGTCGGCAATCCCGCGTGCCTCTGCAACCCCCAGAGCCGTAACGAAATGGGGTCCTAACACAAGGATCAACACAAGGGGTTACTCAGAATAGCATACAATTACTGTAAACAGGTAGAGGAAATAAATCTGGAAAGAACGCAACTTGAAATACGGAAAACGGACCCTAAACAGGTCAAAAACGATGAATCTGCCCAAAATCAGACGTCTGGAACCTCTTCCAGACGTCTTAAAAAGTTGGTCATGTCGTACCTCGATCTGCATAGTCCTTCAGACGTCCAGAAGTTCGCTGGATTGTCTGGCCTTAGTTTCCAGACGTTCGATTGTCACCCCGGACGTCTGGAGGTCCTCTCCGTCGTCTGGTACTGTGGCCAGACGTTTGATCTGTGTGGGATGGCGAGCCCTCGTGCCCTCCCGAACAACACCTACGCACACACGCACCTGCTCTCATCACGAAGAGGCGCAGAAGGATGCGGCGGACGGCTGCATGGCCGTACACGCGTAAAAAGGAGAAGATAGGAAATTATTGTACCTGTCAGACGTCTGGACCGTCCTCCAGACGTCTTCGGCGTCATCTGGACGTAAGTCCAGGCGTCTGATTCTGGCAAATTTTCCCAGAATCAGGACCCGATTCGCTCTCCGCCCGTGATGCACGGCCGTGCCGCACCGCACCTGCTGATAACACCACACAAGGGGGTAGTAATTAGGTTGAATATGGCCCATCTTTAGAATAAAAGGCACAACAAAAGTAGAATAGGAGCATTGCATGCATCAAGTACCAAGATTGCTTATAAACTGTATTAATGGCCATTTGTGTAAAGCATTTGTCAAAGCAGGCCTCAGATGAGCAATCGGACCACACGAATGGATTCAAAACGACGAACGGAGTCCAACGGACTCAAGATCGGCCAAATCCGACATCCGGAGCTCCCACAATGGGCCCAAGAAATTCTGACCGTTGATCTGGAGATCAACGGCCTAGAGAGCGCCACGTCAGCCCACCCCCACCGCTCGCACACCCTCAGTCGGTCAAGGACAAATCTCGGTCGTCGATCTTCGATCGAACGGCCGAGATCCGCGCGCTCGCCTGCGGTCGCCGTGACAAAGCGCGGGTGTGGCGCAACGGTTAGCGCGCACTCCCGCATCGCCGCGACGCGCGTTCGAGCCACGCGGAGCGGGATTTGAAGGCGGGCAAAGGGTGCGGAAAAATTAGGCCGCCCGATCAGCAGCGGGCGGCCATGATCTCGCCACGCGGCGTGACCGCAGCGCACGAGTGCCCACGCGCGCGCGCACGCGCGCCCGAGGCGCGATCTCAACACGGGCGAGGAAGATTCTCAGCCATCCGATCTTCGATCGGACGGCTCTCGTTCAGCGGCCACAGATCGTGCGGGGAGAAGGAACGGGGTGAGCGGCTAACCGGCGGCGAGAGGGCTACACCGACGCTTTTGGAAGCAGTTTTAGCGACGCTCTGGATGTCGTTAAAGCCCATTCTTCTTTTAGGAAGCCCTTAACTCTATTTAAACCCCCTTCTACCACCATTCAAGGCATACTCTCCCACTTGCAACTACTCCACTCCTCTCTTAGCTAGCTTTAGGCACTTTTGTAATCGCCGGAGATGACGAGCCACCGACGGAGCCTCCTCCACCGCCGTGGCTGCCTCGTCGCTCTCCACTCTCTCTCTATCTCTCTCTCTCTCTCTCTTTTAAGCTTTCATTTACTTTTGTTGAAGTATGTATTTAACGTTGTAAACCATGAACTATGAATACATGTTTAATGAAATTATTTTCCGTTCAATCGCCATTTTAATTTCTGTTTAAAGTGCATGATCAAAACTAAGAGCTTTCTAAACCTAAACTCTCTCTCTCACTCTCGCTTTTCAAAACCATCTCTTTCGCATGCAAAACTCCGCCTTTTTCGTGACAACAAGTGAGAAACAAAATCTGATTTCGACGCCTCCCTGAGATCGACACTCGGACTCACCTCAGTTTACTTCTTTTAAAATCGACGTATCAAGTGCAACTATAACGACACCTCTTAACACACACGCACTACGACGCATCACCTGCCTGCTACCCAAGCTGCAGCAGCCCCTCTGCGACACCCCATGCCCACTGCTCCTCCGCCGGCCAGCTCTAGCTGCCTCAGCAAACTTGCACCCTCGCGGTCGAGCTTCTTCCTTCCTCTCGCAACTCTCCTCCTTCCTGCACACTCGCTGCGGCTGCTGCTGCCGCAGTCGCTCACTCGCTCGCTCGCGCTCTCGCTGGCAGGGAGAAGAAGAGGAAGGCGGTGGAGTGAGGGTGAGAGAGAGGGCAATGGTATTTAAAGGCAGCGTGGGGAGAGAGAGAAGAGAAGCGGCGTCGTACTGCAGGGAGGGAGAGAAAGAGTAGGACGAAGGCGGCAGATTCAGTCTACGCGCACATGTGCGCAGATATGAACCCGTACGCCAAAAAAATTTAATACCAGACGTTTGGGAAGGGTTCCAAACGTCTGGGCCACTTCCCAGATGTCTTAAACCACGTCTGACGCCCACGTTCATAACAATATAACAAACACAAAGGAAGTTTCATCCCCGAAACTTGCGCTAACTAGGGTGCGGGAAAGAACAATATATATACATAACAAACTCAAAGAGGACCGAAGCCGATCCGAAAAGATGTACCCGTGAAAAGCTCCGGGTACCTCTCCCGCATCGCCGCCTCAGGCTCCCAGGTAGCCTCCTCGTACCGTTGGCTCGTCCACAAAACCTTCACCAGGGGTACTTGCTTTCGTCTCAGATTGCGGACGGCTCTGTCAAGAATTTGCACTGGCTGCTCGGGGTAGGTCAGGTCGTCGCTCACCTCGACGCTCTCGTGACTCAGGACGTGACTGGGATCGGCGACGTACTTCCTGAGGTTGGACACGTGGAGCACGTCGTGCACACCAGAAAGCTGAGGAGGGAGGGCAAGCCTGTAAGCAACGGGTCCAACCCGCTTCAGGACCTCAAAGGGCCCTACGAACCTCGGCGCGAGCTTCCCTCTCACCCCAAACTGCTGCAGGCCCTTCATGGGCGAAACACGAAGGAAGATGTGGTCCCCAACCTCAACCAAACTCAAGGGTGCCGTACATTTCCGTCCGTACAGAGCCTCGTAGGGTGCCATGCCGATGCTCGAGTGATAACTGTTGTTGTATGCAAACTCCGCCAGGGGCAAGTGCTCCTCCCAAGAGCCCCTCCAGTCTAGTACACAGGCACACAAAAGGTCCTCAAGTGTCTGTATCGTGCGCTCAGACTGTTCGTCTGTCTGGGGGTGGTAAGCTGTACTGAATCTCAACCGCGTCCCCAGGGCCTGCTGAAAATTAGCCCAAAAATGGGACATAAAGAGGGTATCCCGGTCGGATACGATCTCTTGCGGAACTCCGTGTAGTCGTACCACGTCGCGGATATACCTCTCTACCAACTGTGCTGGTCCCAAAGTGACTTGGATTGGCAAGAAACGCGTCGTCTTCGTCAATCTATCAATGATTACCCAGACTGCGTCGTGTCCTCACTTGGTAACATGTAAGCCCACCACCAAGTCCATGGTGATGCTCTCCCACTCCCACTCTTGCACTGGAAGTGGCTGGAGCGGCCCTGCAGGCCTCTGATGCTCGGCTTTCACCTGCTGGCACACTAAACACTACTGCACGAATTCACCCACATCCCACTTTATCCCCCTCCACCAAAACTCACGTCTCAAGTCATGGTACATCTTCGTGTTTTCAGGATGTATGGTGAATCTGGAATCATGTGCCTCAGTCAGGAGCTCTCTCAATAGCTCCTTGTCTCGGGGAACTCACAAATGTCCCCTCAGGCGCAGCACCTGGTCTGTGAAAGAGAAGTCCCCCGAGTCTCCTAGCAGTACTCTGTTGCGTAAGGACTGCAAGTACGGGTCTGCCATCTGTCCTGTGATGATGCGATCTATCAGCTTTGGCCTCGTCTGTCGTGTCACAGTCACTGCCCCATAGTGCCCCCGTAACTCTAGGGGTCGCCAACTGCCCATCTCCTCCAAAAGGCTCCAACTCTGCACCTGTAAACTGGCCAAGTGTGCGGGTGCCTTCCGGCTCAAGGCGTCAGCCACCACGTTGGCCTTTCCTGGGTGGTAGGAAATGCTGCAGTCATAGTCCTTCAGGAGCTCCAACCAACGTCTCTGTCTCATGTTGAGCTCCTTCTGATCAAATAGGCATCTAAGACTCTTGTGATCTGTGAAAATCTCAAAGGTCTCACCATACAAGTAGTGCCTCCAGGTCTTCAGCGCGAAGACAATAGCTGCCAACTCCAAGTTGTGGGTAGGGTAGCTATGCTCATGGGGCTTCAGTTGCCGTGAAGCGTAAGCGACAACGTGACCCCTCTGCATGAGCACACCCCTTAACCCCTGCAAGGAAGCATCCGTGTACATAACGAACCCGCCACTACTGTCAGGGATGGTGAGCCCGGGAGCCGAAGTCAACCTCTCCTTCAGCTCCTGAAAACACGCCTCACAGGTGTCTGTCCAAGTGAAGGGCACGTCCTTCCGGGTCAACTGTGTCATAGGACGTGCAATCTGTGAAAAACCCCTGATAAATCATCTGTAGTAGCCTGCCAGTCCCAGGAAACTATGAATCTCAGTAACCGTACGCGGTCTCTCCCACCTAAGCACTGCCTCGACCTTGGCTGGGTCCACCGCCAAGCCATCTCCAGAGATCACATGACTTAAGAAGGTCACGTCCCTCAACCAGAACTCGCACTTGCTGTATTTGGAGTACAGCTTATACCGTCTCAGTGTGTCCAGAATCATCCGCAAATGCTGTCCGCGCTGCGTATGATCTCGAGAATAGATGAGCACATCATCAATGAATACCACCATGAACTGGTCCAAGTACGGTCTAAACACCCGATTCATCAGGTCCATGAAAGCAGCGGGGGCATTGGTCAGCCCAATCGGCATGACCAAAAACTCGTAGTGTCCGTACCGGGTGCGAAAAGATGTCTTGGAGACGTCTGCCTCCTTGATCCTCAACTGGTGGTATCCCGACCTCAAGTTGATCTTGGAGAATACCGTGGCACCTCGCAGCTAGTCAAACAAGTCGTCGATCCTCGGCAGCGGATATCTGTTCTTGATGGTGACCCTATTTAGCTGTCGGTAATCTACACAAAGGCGTAGGGTACCATCCTTCTTCTTTACAAATAGTACCGGGCTCCCCAGGGAGACGCACTGGGCCTCACAAAGCCCTTCTCCAAAAGATCCTGCAACGGAGACTTGAGCTCTCGCAGCTCAAGTGGTGCCATCCTGTATGGTGCGGTGGATATGGGGCTGGTCCCTGGTACTAGTGAGATCTCAAACTCGATCTCGCGCTCGGGCGGTAGTCCTGGCAATTTTTCTGGGAACATGTCGGGGTATTCTCTGACCACCGGGATACTCTGGAAGTCTGCCACAGGGCTGGGCTCTGCCACCACACAAGCTAGGAAGCCCTCACACCCCTGGCTCAAAAGTCTCACCGTCCGAAGTGCAGAAATGCACCTGAAGCCTCCGTCCACTGGCTGACCGTGGAACTTGAAAGAAGGCAACTCCGGTATGGGGAAGACGATCTTCCTCTCAAACAGTCCACCAAAGCATGGTAAACGGACAGCTAGTCCATCCCTAGAATTACGCCAAAGTCCTCCATCTGTATCATAATCAGGTCAGCGGAAAGGTTACGTCCCCCAATACTGACCTCGCAACCCGCATTACCTCCCCAGCTACAACAGCTAGCCGCCTAGATTTCTAGTTTCCACTAATTCCCTAATGGAGTGCTATCGGACTCCATAGCAGCAACAACTCATGTGGCAAGATGGTACATCGTACTGGAATGCAGGATTTCATACTCCAAAATGACCAAACCATGTAACCATACCTGTCACCGTATGGATTGAAGCTATGATGTCTCCGTGGGTCACAATGTCACGACACTCCTCGGTACTGGGGGTGGACAAAGCAGGAAAGCCCAGGGCGGAGCTAGTGACAACGAGCCGGTATCCTCCTCGTGGCGACTGTCCTCCCTCAGGTACCTCGAACCCACGACCACCCGACTGGCCCTCAGTGCTCGAAGCGGTGAGCGTCTGCTGTGCTCCAGCCCTAGACGGGCAGTCCCTCCTGAAATGGCCCGGCTGACCACACTGGTAGCAGAGGGGAACTCGACGCCTCCTCTCGGTGGGTCCCTGCTAGTGGCTAGACGGGGGTTCGGTGCTAGCAGCTGGCCCCTGTTGAGGGCCTCCAAAGTCCACTGATGGCCCTGCAAAATGTGACGGCTCTCTTGCGGGTGCCACGTGCCTCCATTGAGCTCTCCTAACCCGCCTAGTGTGACGACGGAAATCTCGTTCGACGATAAACTCCCCGGTCGTACCCTCGGAAGAGGGATGAGTGGGTGGCGAAGTGGGTGGAAGCTGAAATTCTTCTCGAACCACCTCACGGATCAGATGGACAAGGTCTGGAGACGGTATGCTCAGGAGAAGAGAAGAGGTAGCATGTACTCCAAGCTCGACACATCTGTCCCTTGGGCCTCGGCCTTGGCCGCGCCCGTGGCCCACCCTCCTAGTTCCACTACGAGGCATCTCCTACAATGGAGATGCGAAAACAAAACGGAAACACGTCAATATGCAACAATATCTATGAAGAAGTCTAAGAGCTTATGCCAAAAGAAATGTTGTGGTGGCTACTCTAGTTGCAGACACGTGAATTGGTTATTTTCCAGTCAGTTGGTTCACTTCTCGGGACGACCTTGCTCTGATATCATCTTGTAATGACCCGATTCCCGAATCCCTATGAGACACGAGAATCGGACCGACTTAACTGATCCCAAGACCCAGTCGTCCAACGAAGAAAGTAACCCAAAGAGCAGTAAAATAAACCACATTCACCATGTATATAACTAGCAGTAACAAAATACAACAGTAAAGGAAAGAAATACTGCAGTATACACCACCACAACAGTACAGAATTAAACAAGTTCATAAACATGAAGCTTACAACAAAAAGAGTACAGAGGTAACAGAAACTACTTAGTACAGCGGAAAGAAAGTACAGTAGGTACTGCAAGTAACACTACTGGGCTCTATTAGGCCCAGCGCCCTCTGCAGCCGCTGACTCTGGCTGCTCAACACCTGGTCCTGAAAAGGTAACGAGGGTGACACGTCAGCGAAACGCTGAGTAGAGTGGCAACTAAAAGCTAAAAGAAATAGTAGAGTGTACAATAGCTGTTATATTTTTACTTTCTTCCCTTATATTTTTCCATTTATTCACTGTTGATTATTTCTCAGATCTTTTTATTGATCTCAAATGTTCCTCGTGGGAACGATCTTGATTGCAGTCTTTTCTGAAAAGTAAAAGTAACACGTGGTGCTCTCCTGGCCGGGAGAGTTCCCTGTGGTGGTCCTACCCTCAGTCAACCACCCCAAGGTCGCTGATAGACGTAACGGTGACTACGGCATGCGCGATAAGCGCACGGGTAGCTATCTCGCACTGGCACGCGGTCAGTCATTTCCGTTAACGAGTGCGTCCAAAGCATAGTACGGAACCAGTATAGGGCAGAGCCCTCTCAGTAACAGGGGTCCAGCCCTTCCACAGTAACCAAACAGGGGTCTTGCCCCTCCACAGTCTGCGCACCCTCGCCTGACTACCCTGGTTTGCCCAGTGGGCCTAACAAGTCGGTGTAGGACGGCTAGCTGAACCCCAGGGCCCGTGAGGTGGCTAGCTCCCTCCATACACTAGTAGCTCTCCCCGGTACAGTGTACGCGAGGGCCAAGAGTCGGTACAAAGTGGCCAGACCTAACCTCGGGTCCCTAGGGTGGCTGGCTCTCCTCTGCACTAAGAGGTAATAGGTGCTTTCCCTGGTACTACGTACCTAAGAGATAACAAACTTTCCCATTCACTTTTCCAGTTCCATCCTATTTATTTTCAGGAGTTCTACTCCTAATTCCCCGTAGGGTTCATGCTTATGTTTCTTAGGCCAAGCCATACTAGGTTTCATCATTTCAGGTTGATTCGCATATAGTACATGTTCCAACATTCAACTTCTTTTTCTTTCCAATTTGTATACAAGCAACTCGTATTTAATTTCAACCAACAGAAATTACATGCAACAGTTACTAGTAATAGTACTCTACATTTCATAGGTAGCTATTATCCAATTACAGGAAATTATCATTATTTTATCCACTTATCCACGACTGCAATTCAGGCATTCAGGACATTTGTTTCCATGTTCTATGTTCCTAGGATTCATGCCATACCCTAGGATCTATCGTTTAATCTAGTTTTTCCAGTCCTATGATTCATGTAATACCCTACGATCTATCATTCAATCTAATTTTCATCCCTTGGGTCATGCAATGCCCTAGACTCTATTAATTATTTCACAATTGCATAATTTTTATTTGATAAATAATTGCAAGGGCCACTCTACCCACGAAATCGGGAGTACTGGGGGCGTGGTCGGCAATCCCGCATGCCTCTGCAACCCCTGGAGCTACAACAGAATGGGGTCCTAACACAACGATCAACACAAGGGGTTACTCAGAACAGCATACAATTACTGTAAAAAGGTAGAGGAAATAAATTTGCAAAAAACGCAACTTGAAATACGAAAAACGGACTCCGAACGGACCCTAAACAGGTCAAAAATGACGAATCTACCCAAAATCAGACGTCTGGAACCTCTTCCAGACTTCTTAAAAGGTTGGTCATGTCGTTCCTCGGACTGTGTAGTCCTTCAGACGTCCAGAAGTCCGCTGGATTGTCTGGCCTTAGTTTCCAGACGTCCGATTGTCACCCCGGACGTCTGGAGGTCCTCTCCGTCGTCTGGCACTATGGCCAGACGTTTGATCCGTGTGGGATGGCAAGCCCTCGTGCCCTCCTGAACAACACCTGCGCACACACGCACCCACTCTCATCACGAAGAGGCACAGAAGGACGCGGCGGACGGCTGCATGGCCGTACACGCGTAAAAAGGAGAAGATAGGAAATTATTGTACCTGTCAGATGTCTGAACCGTCCTCTAGATGTCTTCGGCGTCATCTAGACGTAAGTCCAGACATCTGATTCTGGGAAATTTTCCCAGAATCAGGACCCGATTTGCTCTCCGCCCGGGATGCACGGCCGCACCGCGCCTACCTGCTGCCCGAGTGTAGCAGCCCCTCCGCGACACCCCACGCCCGCTGCTCCTCTGCCGGCCTGCTCTAGCTGCCCCGGCAAGCTCGCACCCTCGTGGTCGAGCTTCTTCCTTCCTCTTGCAACTCTCCTCCTCTCACGCTTGCTACGGCCGCTGCTGCCGCAGTCGCTCACTCGCTCGCTCGCGCTCTCGCTGGCAGGGAGAAGAAGAAGAGGAAGGCAGTGGAGTGAGGGTGAGGGAGAGGACGATGGTATTTAAAGGCAGCGCGGGGAGAGAGAGAGGAGAAGCGGCGTCGTACTGCAGGGAGGGAGAGAAAGAGCAGGACAAAGGCGGCAGATTCAGTCTGCGTGTGCATGCGCGCAGACGCGAACCCGTACGCTAAAAAAATTTAATACCAGACGTCTGGGCCACTTCCCAGACATCTTAAACCACGTCTGACGCCCACGTTCGTAACAATCACGTCGTTTGATGAACGCAATTTCTTAGGACATTGCTTGACATGCACAGAAAATAAGCTCTATTGTCGGATCTCTGGTCATCGGAGAAAAGTTTCGCCGATTGTCATTAGTCGTCGATGGAGAAGAAAGAAGAAGAAAATATAAAGGAGTTGCTCGAAGGACCTATTTGTAATAAATAAATGACTTAATCATAATTAAAAGGACCTAATTGCAATAGTTTCCTGGGACTAAAATGTAAATCATTAATTTAGATATGTAAATTAATTTATTTATTTTTCAACTTTTTATTTTATATTATATATATGTTAAATAAGATATATGAGTCGAAATTATATTTTTGTTCTTTTATGCGGTATTTAATTTAATGATTAATATTAAGGTTAATAATATTAACTTAATCCATATAATACATATAAGCTTAATTAAATTAATTATAAATAATTAAATGCTTATATTTAAGTCATATTTATTAATTAAATATAAAGGAAATATTATTAGACAATAATTAAGCTATTTTACAATATAATTAAGGTCCATATATAATATCTTATTTATAAATTAACCCTATTTTTATGTTATACCTAATTAATATTTCCATATTTATTTATATTAATTAATGCCTAACTAATGTTAGTCTAAGGGTAATTTGAGTTAGATTACATTAGTTAGGTCAGATTAGGCATCTTAGATCATTTTGTAAATAATGCATACTTTTGGGCTTTTATGTAATTTTTTCAATAATTATATCTGGTACCTTGATGTGTTTATTTTTATATGTGCACATACAAAATTTCAGGTTGATCGGAACATTGCTGATTAGATTTTCTGACTTGAGCTCATTTGGAAGTGGACTAGTCTAGTTAGTGGACCAATTAATCTTAGAACCCTAGCCAATTTAGGAGCCCAATTAGGAGCCTAATTTAGCCAACCAAACCCATCCCTTATCCTCGTATTTGCTCAGCCAACACATCCTTAAATCCTAACCTTTCATCCTATATCCTAAGGTCCATCTACACCTAGAAAACCTAGAACATATCCTAACCCAACAAACCTTATTTGGCCATCTATTTTATCCTCTAATAAATGCTATTTTGGATGGTAAAAATACACCATAATTTATCCATCACTAGATCTAAATCTTAGGGTCCTAAATTGCCTAGCTAAATCCCTATCTTGAAACCCAAAACCAAATCACATTCCTAATCTTAAACTTAATCTCGAAATTTGTAATAGTATGACATGTCTTTAGTATTTTGGCCATAACATTTTCTTTCAAATCCAAATTGAGTTATTCAAGTTTCTTTGGAAAGCTTATTTTGAGGCCTACAACTTTGTTGTTATGTGCAACTTGAAATTCAGAACATAAAGATTCCAAAAAATTGAGAGAAGCATAGCCTTCCATCATCCTATCAAAGCCATTCTAGCCCTCCATCAATTCCAACAACTCCTAGCCTATTCTATCCACCTATTCCTTCATCATGCCCCTTGATTCCTAGACTCCTAATCCTAGGCCTTTATTTTGGTGATCTAAGGCAACTTGAATCAACCAATCACAAGCCTCCATGATTCCTATAAAAACACCCTAGCCACCCCCCTTAGGAATTCCTTTCCACTTTCAAATAGATCCATGATAGAATATGAACAACTTCAGTAAGTTGTTGCACTTGTTGTATAAGAGTGTTCATTTGAACTTGAGTATTATACAAGTGTTGCAAGTTTGGTAGTGCACCTCTCTCCAGCTGAGGTTGGTTAGGGAAGTTAGGGTACAGAGGAGGTAGAAAGTGTCGTGGAGGTGGAGGAGGTGGGTGATGTGCGAAGTGAGGAGGATGCTCTTCAAACTCCTCGTATTATGCAGAGTCGTGGTCATCCTCAGGATGAATGGAGTGGTGGATGGGTGTTTAAGGCTTGGGAGGTACAGGATTAGAAGTGGAAGGCATAGTGGAAGTGGTGGCTTGGGCACCAGCACCTAAGGGAAGTACTAGTGGTGGGTTTTGGGATCTCCTACTATCCATGAGTTCAATTTTGAAAACACATCCTAAAATAGTCACAAACTCACAATGGTATCTCAAATCTCAATTTCAATCAAAAACTAGAAATCCCAATCAATCTCACAAGACCAATCAATACAATCAAGAGAAATCTATGGACTTTCCCTAAGGTCTACTACGAAAAATAGATTTACACAATCATATTTTTCGATACAATTGTACGATTCATAAGATCAGACCTAACGATGTGCAAACCTCTATAATCCACCCAGAATATGGATAAGATCGGTTTGCGAATCCAAACTCCTGTGGGTGCACAAGAAGTCGAGATAGAATCCATGTATTTTGTACCTTATGTGATCGTGTAGTGTGTACACGATAATTAATCAACAGATATGCGATAAAAACCACACAAGGTATCAATCAAATTATTGAATCTACTTTATGATTAGGTTCTTCTTCTTAAGATGTGTTTTGTAGGAAGAAGGTCTCTCTTTTTAGTCTTTTGCAAAGCAAGAGATGGTCTTGATTACTTAGTCAAATGCAAGGATGGCAGGAGCGAAGGAGGGATAGAAGATGCATACCTATCTCCAGCACTCTACAAGTGATGCAATTTGACAAGTAAATCTAGTAGGAAGTATGCAAACCTATGATTGGAATGCCTAAGGATATGCTGCTGCTAGATAAGAAGATGATATTTTTTTTTTGTATTTTTGATATTCTAATTTTTTGTGGCTTTTTGTAATGCAACAGACAAAATCAAATAAAAAAGAAAAGCAAATTGGAAAATTGAATCGATGAGAGAGTAGATAAAGAAATCACAAGGCCCACAATCTAGATTATTACAACTGGTGTGTGAGAATAGGCTCTCACAACTTAAGCCTAATAACAAATCCTAACTATACATCCTAAACCTAAACCCTAATATCTATACTACTATAAAAAGCAGTAAACAACAGCTCTAGGTTGAGGTCGACTCCACCTGGACATCGAGTCAAAGCCACAACGTATCCTCCAGGAAGTAGAAACTCCACCAGGAAGAAGACACTCCTACTCCTCCTCAAGTGTTGCAAAAACAACAAATGATTAGTAAGAAAATTATAGACAAAAATGAATCAAGGAATATAATGAATCAAAGAATGTATATACAAGAAAGAATTTGAACAAAAGAATGAATATTTAAAAAGAAATAAAAAATATATACAAAAGAAAGAATAAAAGATAAGTTTTGGCATATAGAGAGTTGCCTCCCTTGTAATGGCACCAAAAAATGATGTACCATCTGGAGATCATGTTAATTTGGGTTAATTAATTATGTCGTAGTATTGTGTCACAATGAAGACGGATGTCATTTATTTATTTACAATTTTTATTGATTTTACTCTAGGTCATTCATTAGGAGGCAGTTATTGATATACATCACTCTTTATTATTCAAAATTCATCTTTTATTCCAAAAATATTAAGTTTTTTAATAACTGAATGAATAATGAATGAAATAATCAAAGAACGAATTAATTTAAGTCAATTATGTACAATAATGAATGAATTAATGTTAATGACAATGCCTCAAAGATATAAACAAGTATAAAGGCATCAAAAATTAATTTAAACTAATCTAAGTTAATTATGTACAATACTATCTAAGTAATGCCTTAATATAGGCATAAAAAGAATATATATACAACTATATTACATAATATACTAATAGATATATACTATATACACTAACATATGTAAACATCACTCAAGAACCTTAAAAACACTTATTTACAAAATAAGGCTAAAAGGAATATATATATATATATATATATATATATATATATATATATATATATATAGTACCTACTATATATACGTATATACTATACAGCATATTTATATACTAACTATACACTTATGTACTAACACTTCCACTCACTACACACAGCACTATACAACACACATTAACTCAACACTCATACGTACACGACACAACACTTGGTTAACTTTTTCACTTAACCTCTAACCTAAAAAATATTTGGAATTGGCGGGCCTAACCCTTCGTAGAATCAACAACCCACTAGGAGTCGGATTGACCATTACTAAACTTGGGCCTTAGTTTGATTATTAATGTATTTTTTGGTATACATTCAGATCAATACCAACCCACAAAGCTCATGCTCGGCCTACTAACTATACACTTATGTACTAACACTTCCACTCACTACACACAGCACTATACAACACACATTAACTCAACACTCATACGTACACGACACAACACTTGGTTAACTTTTTCACTTAACCTCTAACCTAAAAAATATTTGGAATTGGCGGGCCTAACCCTTCGTAGAATCAACAACCCACTAGGAGTCGGATTGACCATTACTAAACTTGGGCCTTAGTTTGATTATTAATGTATTTTTTGGTATACATTCAGATCAATACCAACCCACAAAGCTCATGCTCGGCCTACAGGCCCACGAGCTCCCAGCCCATAGCCTCTTGCCCTCTCTCTCTCTCTATCGAATCAATGGTCAGATATGCTGGTAGGGATCCGACCCTTGTACTGGATGGGTGGTCATCCCACGAGAAACATTAAATAGCGCTATGGGCAGCCTGAAGTTAACAATGTGGCACAATTAAGAGTGCCTAAATCCAATGTGCCGACGTGACTTATTGCCAACTTTGAAGCTTAATTAAGGTACTTAATTAATAATTACTTTACAATTAAATTATATGGTTATGTAGCTGATATATAGGGTTTTCAATTGGTATGATTTATTTATATCAATTAAACATATAAATATATTTAAAAATTGATTAAAGTTATGAATAAATGCACTTTGATTTAAGCTTTAATTCCTTAATTAAAGTATAAATGAATAAATTAATGGTACAATTGACTTATAAATTAGTTGATTTATATTATTACTTATTATTATAGATTTTTTATTTATTTTTATTATTTTATTTCAATTTATATATATTTAAATACATGATTTATTTATATATACATATATATATAGATTTAAATACTATTCTAGAGTATAAATGAGCTATAAATATATTGAAAATACTTAAAACTATAATATACAAGTATACCACATAATTTATTTCATTATTTTATTAATTTGCTAATTTAAATTATATTAACTTACTAATATACCTAATTAACTTATAAACATAATTATGTACAATATATTGTTAAATAAATAAATATAAGAGTATATTACTGTACATAATAATTACTTTAAGTTATATATATAGTTATAATTGCATTTATAATATATACATAGCTATTTTATAAATACTTATGGATTATATACATATAATATAAATAAATACATAATTATATTATTATAATATATACTGTATAAATTAATATAAATACCTACCTAAGTAAATAAAATAGATATATAAGTTATTTATATACTTTATATACATATAAGATACTATTTATACTTAATTTAATATTATTTACAAGTATAAATACTATGTACATAGGTATTTTTATAGAATTTTTGAAGTTTTTAAGATTTTAATTTTCTTTTTATGATTTATAGAAATAGGGGAAGAGGAGGGAAAGATGAGAAGAAGAGAACAAACACTATTTTTTATAGTTTTTATGTTGTTTTTCTTATCTCTAAATCAGAGAAGTCTAGGACTTGTACTGGTATGTTCTCCTAACTAATGGACTCGAAACCTAAATCTAAGGACACACACACCTAAAACACAATCTAATCTCACTCAAGACACTTATTTTATTTATTTGCATTTATTTTTTATTTTTTTCCATATTTACAATTTGGGCTGAAAAAGGCTTAATGGAGGATAAAACATGAACTCAAAGCCTTAAACTTCAATTTAAGATACGGAACAAAAGAGTTATGCATGACAAACATTCCACATATCATTTAGATCAAGATCAAGCATAAAAACATGATTTAAACATTAAATTCCATTAGAACAGAGATTTGGATAGATTATAAAACTAATTTGTTGATAAAGGATTTAAACAACTTTTCACATGTTTTTCAATTTGCTTCTCAATCAAATACAATCTCTCTATGTTCATGAATGCTTATTACATCAGTCCTAATCAATTCATGCTTTCAGAATATTCATATGCACTTAAACCAAATCAGAACTCTTGAAGTCCCTTTCACCCAGTTCTTCACCCAGGTCACTACCTTGCTACTGTCCAACTAACTGAAATCTGATTTAAGTGTTTTCAAGTTTGATCAAACTTCAGAGATGTATGTCCAAACCAGATCCAAACTCAAGAATGTGTTACAAACACTCAATCATCCAAAACCCATTGAAATTCCATGATTAAAACACATTCATAACTCATCTAGAATTACAATAGTTGCTACTGTCAAAATGCATCTCAGATCTGATTTGTGACTTAAAATATTGAAATCATCATTCAATTACTTTATCTACTAATAAAAATCATCTTGAAAGCTTTTCCAAATCATCTAAGTGTAGGTTTGAACTCCAAATGACAAGCTCAATCTGAAACCTGGGCAGTAATGCCAAAAATTCTAAATCAGATTCAAACTAGTTAAAATCTATTTTCAACTGTTGCAAATGATCTATGAAAGGTCCGGAACTCAAAACAAATGAGCTTTAAAATCACAAATTTATAAAATCCTAATCGATCCCTTCCCTTATGCTATAGATGATATGAAGTGAGGAGATCAAAATAGGTATCAAAATCACTTTAAAACCTCGTTCAGACCTTCATAAGAACATATCAAACCTCATTTAAATGCTAATCAACCAATCTAAACAATTTAGAATTGAATCAAAGATGTCGCCTACCTGGCCATTTTCATATGCGATCGCCAAGGTGATATGATCACCTTGGCATCGTACACACCATTGATTGGCATTCAAGATACCCTTGTGATCATTTAGATAGTCTCAGGTCATTGCAGAAACCTCAAAACCATGCATTGAATTTTTCATAGGTTTCTACTACCCAGAACTAGTGTCAATGTCTAAAAATGGGCATAAACACAATTCTCAATCAAAATCCATTCACTATAGTTCATACCCATGGCAATCAATTCAATTAAACAAATATAAACTCAATTTGGTCAATTAAAATAGACTGAAACTCAATTGCTCTAGAAATTGCTTAATCATTCGTGAAAATCAAATCCAATTCAATCAACCAAATCAAATACAATTCAAGGCATTGGGGGGGCCTCTATGATCATATGAAGTGTATGAGTAGGACCTCCAATGGATTTGGCACACCAATAGATCTAAAAGCTATTAAGCTTCAGATCTAATGGTTGCTGTGATAGATGAGGTGTATGGCAATTAAAACATCAAAAAATCAAGTGAATGTGAATTATGGAATGGGGAGGGAGATAACATAATCAAAATGAGAGTGTGAATTCATCTCCTTTGATATGAGTTGATTGGAGGAGGTGGATGGATGAAATTCTAACTCTACTTTGATCTACTACTAATATAAGGAAATCAGACACTGAATTACGATCTCTACTATCTAATCTACTCTAAATCTATCTAGAAAGCAAGTAAAATCCTAATCTATTGGAGGAATGGGACTTGGAAGGAGAGCCATGGCTAGCGGCTGTGGAGAAGGAGAGAAGATCTCCAGCAGATGAAAAGCTTGCTAGTGGAGCTCCTAGGTCACCCTCAAGCATATGTCATCCCTAGTGGCGAGGAGTGAATCGAGGAAGACAATGCCACCCTTGTCACTGGCGGCTTGAGTGAAGTGGGAAGAAGCTGAAGAGCATGAATGGCCAACCTGAGGAAGTAGGAGGGGGTTGGTAAGGTCTCAAGTGAGGGTGTGGAGGTGCTCATATAGGTGAAGGGTAGCTTAGGTGACTGGGTAGTGTAGGTCAAGGCCGTTGTAGATCTACAGCTAGGATAGGTTGGTTAGGAGCACGGGAAGGATTAGGATAAAAGTGGTCTGTTGATGTGATCTGGAGACCGACGCGAGGGTGTGCATACCAATGATTGAAGGTTGGTGGAAGATCCACCACTGGATCAGTGGATCAAGGAATGGATGACTCTTGCATCGCGTGTTCTTCATCCATGAATAGTTCGCGAGGAGACTCGCCCAGGTGTGTTGGGAAAGTTTGTACTGAAGCCCAAAAGACACGAATCGGTATAAAAATTGCTAAAGAACCCATAAGTGATAAAGATCATGACAGGTAGGTCCCTGGCTACATGCAAATAGATCCCTGAAGGCTTGTAAGTGTAGAAAATGTAAAGGTTTAAGGACCTAAGTGTAATACATGTATTTCAAGGTCCAAATGATGTCCAAATGTAATGTAATTTTTATGGTATGTTAATTGAACATATTAGAGGTTAATCCCATAATTGATTTGTACTTTCAAGCTTAAATATGTGTTTAATTGGCATTCAGATCATCCATGTATCTTATAGGTATAGAACATCTCAAAATTTGACCTAATTATGTGTTTTTAGCACAAATTGAGTGTTTCAGGTCGTTTTCCATAATTCCCACACTTAACCTATTTCTTGTATAAATTTCATAGTGTTTAACCTAGTTTCTAGCTTAACTTTGGAATTTTAGCTATGATGAGCCACACCTCATCAATCCACCAACTAGAACTAGTCCTCTACTTCTTCCTTTATTCTTCTCGGAGATTGTGGGTGCACCTTCGCATCCATGTCTACATCATCGCTCCGAACTTTGCCTTCGATGCCCTTCCTTTGCATTTTCCTTTATCTAGTTCTAATTGAATCAACTCTATTCTAGTTGTAATTTTGGAAGCATTCTACTAGTCTACATGTGCAAAACTCTTGATTATATTCAATAAAATTCTAGTGGTTATTTTTTAACTTGTCTTCAAGTTGTATGCTTCTAGTTCTAGTACTTAGTTAGTTGCATGTTCTAGATATCATTCTACTTGATATTCAATCTACTTAGTTCTAGATCTAGTTCGGAAAGCGATTTTAATATGTTTGCCTCCCTGTGAACAACTCAGACTCCCATATTTTTATTCAAAAAAATATTACGAGTTCGATCCGATTTACAAATTTCAAAATCTTCTGTGCACCTATACTACGATGAAAAGCTATTTCTCGCAATCACTTTCGTGAATAGAATAATTAACTAGCTAATCTAGCTTGTTTTTATGAATTAGGAGCCATGATGAGTTCCTCATCATATGCTCATGCCTAAGTTTTGCTAGTTCCTAGCAAACTAACTAGTGAATATCACTACTAGAAAAATGGGATATACCATCGATTAATTCCCGTTGGTTTTATAAAGTGACTGGAAAAATACTTTTACCGTCATTTCTTTGAAGAAGCGACGATGAATGTGTGTACTCCCCCTAACATCAATTGAGAAAGAGCGATGGGCGTGTGATGGTCATTAATATTTATCATCGGTTAATTAAGTGATGGGAAATATATTTTTGCCGTCAATTATTATAATAAGCAACGGCAAAAAGTGGGTTAAAATTAGGAACCAAAATTTGGGCGTGAGCAGGGAGAGCGGGGAATTTAATTTACACGTTTGTTGTTGCTTTCTAATATAACCGACGGAAAAGGTCAGTTCACCAACACACTTGCAGATTCCTCTCCTCCCCCACACCTCACACAAACCCATGGCCCCGCTCTCCTCTCCTCCTCTCCTGATTCTCCTCCTCGATCGTCGTCATTGCTGCCCCTCCTTCTTCGTCGATTGTCGGTTATCCCCCTCCTCCTTAGCTAGCTCATCGCCGCCCTCCTCCGCCTCTCCTCCTCCCCCTCCTCTTCCTCCTACTACTGCATCATTGTCTTCCTCCTCCTTGCCCTCCTCCACCTTTCCTCCTCCTCCTCCTATTGCTACTACATCCCCCTCCTCCTCCTCGCCCTCCTCTACCTCCCCTCTTCCCCACCCTCTTTCTCCTCCTCCTCCTCCACGGCACCCTCCTCCTCCTCCCCACCCTCCTACGCCTCTCCTCCTCCTCCTCCTACTGTTGTTGCATCCCCCTTCTCCTCCTCCTTGCCCTCCTCTGCCTCTCCTCCTCCACACCCTTCTCCTCCTCCTCTGCGGCACCCTCCTCCTCCTTGCCCTCCTCCGCCTCTCCTCCTCCTACTATTGCTGCATCCCCCTCCTCCTCCCCACCATCCTTCGCCTCTCCTCCTCTTCCTCCTTTTCTTGTCCTCCTCCATGGCACCCTCCTCCTCCTCCTACTGCCACTACTGCTGCCCCTGCCCTTCCTCCTCCTCCCCTTGACAACGAAAATCTGTACTTCTTTAAGCCTTACTGTTGATTTATTTTTTTAAACTTAAGTAGGATTGTTATTTCCTCGCCTTCGCATACAACAGTTTTAATTCTTGGTCAAAATTATTTTTTCTATTTATTTTGGAATAATTTTGCTTATATTTGACCTAAAAGATGAGGAATGATGCATTCTCCCTTATTCAGGTAGTCATTGTTGGTTTTGTTGGAGGAAATGACAAGTTTTAATAGAAAAACTTTGGTGGTTCTATTGTTATCTGGTTGTAAAAGTTAGGTCTGGGTAAAGTTAGAGACAACATAATTTATCTGTTCGTTGGCCTCTTGGCTATATAACTTTCTTCGACTTTTATATGTGTCCATGTTTTTAATATAACCATTATGGCACAGAGCTACTGCATTATTTGCGACATGTTTTTCATGCAACCAGTTCAAAAAGAAAACTGATTTTTAGACAATATGACCTTTCAAGAAGAATATTTTCAGATAATATGATTTTATTAATCCAGGTGGTTATTTGTCATGGCAGGATAACTATTTAAAATAGCTAGGTGGCATTAATTAATATTTGTAGAAGAAGCTTTAAAATGCAAGATGCAAAGATTTAGGTGTTGACACCAAAATCCATGGATCTACAGCCCCTATCTGTAGTTGCCTTAGCTGGAGATTGTGACACTGGCCTTCCTTCATCGGCCTTGGCCATTTCCATGCCTGAAAAGCTTAGTAATCAAAATTTTACAATCAATGTCCCTTATCAAAGTAGTAAAAATACATGCAGCTGGCCTTGCCTAATAGGAAAAAGGGCTTGGTTTTGGTACAATCCTCTCATGTAAGTAAGAATGATAAATTGTATCTCTTTTTGTAGCGAAAAAAACCTACATGGCAATGGGCTACTTAGACATGCCAAGAAGAGGAAAATTTCTTCAGTGCATTGCGACAAGTTGTCAAGGTATCTTTTTGGCATGTGATGTCATGGTATCTATCTAATCTACTTGACAAATGTATTACTGAAAATCATTATTGTTTGTGCTTGAGAGTAGAATTTCAAAAAGATAACTTGTCGAGTTCAAAGCAAAAACAAAGACCAGGTAAAATCTACTCTCATGATCTTACTTTCTGCAAAACCTTGTGCTACAATGCATAAATCATCAAAGCGGGAATTTCATACCTTTTTTTCCCCTACTGATCAGTTAATTGTGCTTAAATGCTAATTGGCATTATTAGGAGCAACTGGATACTAAAAAAAAAAAGACCTAATGCTTCAAACAATAATTCACCTATTTTTCCATACAATGTGAAACATTACAATGTGATACTTATTAAGGGATTCGGATTTGGAGACATACCTCACCATCTTAATGTAAAGTAAATTGGACATTGTCAAGTATGCCAATTTACAGAGACCAAGAATCTTCTCTTATGATCCCCTATATTAAACAAATATTCCCTACAAGGTGCAGTAGTCAATCTGATCCTCCAACAGAATCATTGCCCAAAAGCTTATCTAGTTTCCCCCTGTCTGACAAATGAATTTCAATATTTGGATTTGGGCGATTTGGTTCTTTGAATAATTATTCATGAAAATTACCAATGTTGGAGGTTTGGATTTGATAGTTGAGCTGATATACTAAACTTAGGATGATGTATTGTTCATCAATTTGAGTTCTTGGACCATATGCACATGTTGATACATTCTTCATTTTATTTTTATCTTTGATCCTCAGCTATCATGCTTCTAGGGCTTTGGATTTTGATTTCACAATTTGATGTGGGGTAGCTTCTCGAGAGAAAATTCAATATTGGAAGTTTCCTGGTGGATGTAATGTCACCTTAAATGTTGTTCGATTTCTTGCAGAGCATAAATCTTGTTAAGGATGGTAAGATCAGGCATGTTCAGTGCTAATCTAATGGAGAAACCCAGCTAAGATACTAGTATCAATTGAGATAGAGAGGAAAATGGATGTAGTTTTTGGCAAAATATTAGTATCAGCTGAGATACTAGTATTGAAACAATCGGGAGGATTAGCATTAGCATGTTCTATGACAATCGATACCCTTTTCTTTTTGGTTATCACTAGCTCCGGTTGTTATTGGTAACTAGCTTTCCATTTTATATCATATAATCTTGAAGTTGATGGCCAATCATGATACTCTAATATGTTATTATTAAAAGGGGTGAAAAGTACTTTAAGGCTTTGTTTGATTGTGTGATATATTGATTGATATGTGAACAAGAATACCATTTTTAACATGGACAAACCCCTCCAAGAAGGGAAAAAAGTTAAATACACTGGGACAAGCTTTGGAGATCCATTTAGTGAAAGAGGATACATCAGCAAGTTGTGGAAGAGCCCTAGGCACTTTGACATGTCTTCAGATAAAAGTTCAATACATATTAGAAAATCCGTAACATTTTAGAATCTATGAATTATGTAAGAGTTGAGTGGTAGTTACTTAATTTGAAGGTTATGGATGTTGGAAGTTTATTAAGGAAGAAATCAACAAGAATGCTCTAGTGATTAGGAGAGAAACCAGTATGCTAAATTCTATTTACTCCCTTGTTTGGACATAGATATTCACCTAATTGTTACATGTAGATCACAATTGTCATTTCTATATGTGCTTTTTATTTGGATTTTCCTTAGCACTTAGTGGAATAGCCTTGCACCCTCTGACATGAACACACCAACTCTAACTCAAAACACCCTCCAAAGTATGTATCTACATGAAGGCCCCTTAGTTCATTCTCATTCTACAAGTATTTCATGTGAATTTCTCTTAATATTTCATTTCTTCTTTTGTGGTCTCTGTAATTGCTTCCTATGTCCCCTCAAAATACTACTTGTAATAAATCTATTTACTCTATTTCCGTAGAAGGAATAGACCTTTTTATTACCAAAGCCATTTTCTTTCCCAATTTGCAGGTTGAGGGGCCTTAGTTAATGCAGCATGGTTTCAAAGATGCAATTGCTAAAGTAGGAATGACCATGTTTGTGTCAGATCTATTTTGGGTTGGAATGTTCTATCACCTTTACAACCAGGTATTTATGTTGCTACTCTGTCATGTGTCTAGGACTATTTTATGAGCATCTAATCATCTGAATGGAATGCATATTCATGCAAGTATAATTCTTATAAATATATTTATTTTAACTTTGTTACAGTTAGACTTGTCTTAACATCTTGAACATGGATGACAATTCTTGTTATGGGTATAACCACATATGCATATGGATCAAATTTCATAGCAAGTGTTGCAATGTGTTATTCATATCTAGATAAAAATTGCTTTTAGGTTGAATGTCATCCATTGTAAGCATAAAAAGCAAATATATCATGCTCTTCCTTTTACTACCTAAGTAAGATTCTATATTTCCTAATTGCACAGGTAATTTTTTTTCTGAATGAGGTTTTTTTTTTTGATGCATTATGATCACTTGGAGAAAAGTATCCTTTATTATTTATTTAAAAATTACCCACTTCATATTAAGAGGATGCCTAATAGTGATGATAGAATCATTGATGTCCATCTTTCTGCTGTAGAATTCTACATTGAATGAATGTTGTTGGTGTAATTGCATACTAAGAGACCATTATATGTCTGGTAACATAGACTGATAGACATAATCTACCCACTTGAACCCATATCAATAAATAGATTAAAAAGAAAAATTGCTTATCTTTGCCGTCGGTTATACAAAAAATTGACGGCAAAGATAAGGAATTTTTTTTGAGAATGAAATGTTTTTGTCGTCGCTTATTTGCAAAAGTGACGGTAAAAATATTTTTAACCGTTGCTTATATAAGTGATGGCATTTGAGTTTAAACGATGGCAAAACTAAAAAACGGCGCGTTAATGCGAGAAAAAGTGATGTAATAATGTCGTCGCTTAATTTACAAGCGACGGTAAATATAATTGCCATCGGTTGATAACCGACGGTAAAAGATCAAATTCGTCTGTGAGGCGAATGATATTTCGACGTCGGATGCTCCTTATAACCGATAGCAAAAGGCAACAGCATCGCTACTTACGCCATCGCTTTTTAGTGTCAGTTTAAAGGCTTTTGCCGTTGCTTTTCAATCAATGGCCAAAGTGTAAATTGTTGTAGTTTATGATGAATTAAACACACCAGGGTTTTAAAAATGTAGTTATGATCTCTCACGAATAAATGATTAGCCTAGAAGGGTTTTAAAAAATTTTCTCTTTTGGTGATTTTTATAAATATAACCATAAATAGAACAAATGCTTATGATTGATTTCCTTTTAGATAATTAAGTGGGAATTCACTCACAAAGGACTCAAAATTCAAGAGTACTTCGCAAAATAGATACTCGTGAAAAATAGACACTCGACGAGAATTCTATTCTGAGTCAGACCTCATACCCTTTATGTAATTTATATACCACTTAAGAACATCAGAAATCAGAGAGGTCAAGATAGAACATGTAACAAGACTCAAAGATTGGAAATTAAATTTTAACTCAAAAATTTAACAGGCACAGATTAGACCTTAACCTTGTGAATTTTGATTTTAATAGATTTAAGTTTTCGTAAATTAACTAAACACCTTTTATTAACCAAACATAGAAAGTGAGTAGGACCCTTAATCCAACCAACCCATAGCATCAAGGGCAAACTTTTAGACTTAGGGCTTTGTCAACCTATCTCCTTTAAGCATTAACCGTAAGTTTTCATGGTTAGATTTCTTAGGCTTCACTACCCACTCAAGGTTTAGTAGCTATGAGGTTAAAGTGTTCGTGCAAGTGAAGTAGATTTGTTCTATAGGCATCCAAAGTTGCAAAGATTCAGACCTCAAGGCATAAAAATCTCAATCTAAGTTATTCCAAATCAAGCCTTTGGATTGGCCGTACTCATACTTGGTTGCTTGCTCCTCACTCGTTTTTGTCCCAAGGTCAGCACTTGAGGAGTATATTTCCTAAATCCTTTTTCTATAGGTAAAAACACCCATTTGTATTGAGGTGTTGTTTATTGGATGGAGGAGGGTAGCATCCATTTGTAGTGAGATGCTTTATTTGGTGGATATAAGCATAAGCACCCATTTGTATCGAGGTGCATTATTGAAGGGTGTAATATTTATATATATTTTACCTCCTCATTTGTCTTACTAATAGTAAAAACTCCAAATCTTTTTTCTAGGTGAGTGGTACATCCTTCATCCTTTCATGAACCACCCCGCAAAAATCCTTGGGGTAAAAAGGATACAAGATCGAGCCTAGTGATTTCTGTGTTTTCACAGTCTTAGATGCCTGTAAGTCAATTTTATTGTGTGTAAAGTTTGGATACTTAGGTTACTTAGCTTGCAAACCAGAGAGTGGATAGAAAATCCCTATACTTTCAGACCCATATACCATTGGTATCAACAAGCAGGATCTATCAAGACACTGACCAACCAAGTCTACCGGAACGTCCTTGACTGATTAAGCTAACTATAGCCTATAAGGCCTTATGGTTAAGGTTTTAGACTAACTTCTAGTCTTTTTTACTCAACTTAGTGATGAAAATAAAAATCCAGAGTCAAAAGGACATAATCTAGTCTTAGTGACTACGAAAGTTACAATATTTTTTTTTTTTGAAAAAGAAAGGATTGCTATTGGTAATAATAGTCATCCAAGAATTTTTATTTCAATCAATGATTAAGAAAATACATATTAAACCAAAAAATGTCTCCACAAGTCGGATAAAAAAATGGATTCCACACACACATTCTCAACCCAAGGCCGACCTCTCCTAAACAGGATGCCGTTCCACGCTCGCCACATAGTCCAAAAGATAGCAGCCATGAGAACCTGATTTGTTGAGGCAATCCCCATGGCCGCCCATAGATCTTCCTAGGTTAGCAGGGCCATCTACATGACCTTCTCCCAAACATCTCTAGTGAACGGACACCCAGAGAACAAGTGCTGGATACAGTCCTCCCCCACCAGGCACAGAGGACATTGCTGCATAGGGGTACCCATCAATTGTCGGCTAAGTCCCCTAATAATTAACCCATCCCTCCTAGTCAGCCACAGAAAAATTTTCACCTTCAAGGGTACCGGAGCATACCTTAGCCTCGTACACACCTTATCCTCCTTCGAAGGCGTAGACAAGTCTAGGAGCTTCTTATATGCCTTACTAGGCTGGTAGCAGCCATCCTTCTAGGAAAACCCATTAGAGCCTAAACCCACAGTACAATCAAGAAAGGACTCCAGTTGACTTGTCTCCTCCTCAGTTCGACCAACCAATGAACCACCAGGTAAGGGGACAGACCAGGTGCACGACGAAGAATCCCAACACTCTGAAACCAAGGCATTCTTACTTCTTGAGAGCCATAGCACCGAGGAAAAGGGGAAGCCAAGGACCCAGCTCTCATCCAATCATCCGTCCAGAACTTGAAAGTCCTACCATCCCCTAATGTCGGAACAATGTGGTCCCAGTGAACATTCAGAGCCGAAGTAATAGATCACAAAAAAGGAGAAGAGCAATTGCTAGCCTACTGAGTGCTCACCAAACCCCCATGGGAGTCCAAAATAATATCCTACCATAGACACCTCTCACCTTTCATGAAGATGTTGACCCATTTAAGTAGGAGGGAGTCCCCAAACTCCGCCATTCATCGTACCCCAAGCACACCATTCTTCTTAGGCTAGCAGATAAGATCCCACTATGTAGGCTACATGAACCGCCCCTTGGTTTGAGGCCCCTTCAAAAAAAATCTTTTTTACACCAGCTCCAATCTCTTGATCACAGTTACAATTTAATTCTAAAAATTAAGTCTTGTATATGAATTAAGAACATCTTATTTACTCTATTTTCAAAGTAAAGAGTGGGAATACAAATCACACACTTAGGTTTCAAATTTTGAATCGAAAAATCCTGTGGTAAGGACTAACAACAAGTATTTATTTTGAAAAGTATTTAAGACAAAGTTCTTAGTAGGGATTAATTCTCCTACTTAGATATCTTCATAAACATTTTTATATACAATATATATTTTTTATTTTCTGACCTTGAAATTATTTGAAAAATTCATAACTAGTAATGGTTAATAATTTACATATAATTTATTAAATAAGGTCCTGTTAAAAAATTTTCTTAAAAATTTATTCTTATTATTATAAATGACTTCTCTCACAAAAATTTACCTCCCAAAAAAAGTGTACTTTTATGTTTTTTCTTTTATATATTTTTATATGTTTTTGATTTTCAACTTTTTATGGTCTTTATGAATTTTTAATTTTTTATGATTTTTAATAGTAAAATAGAATACGGTGTCTATTAATACACTTAAAGTAAAAGATACTCACTTTTACACCTCCCTATGCCAAAACTATACAATGTCCCCATTGTATGAAAGGGATGAATAGAACTCTAAACTTCACTCAGTATAAGGGTGACAGAAGGAGTCGGATAGAGGAGATCAAGGATCTTAGGTGGATGATTTCTATTCTGACAAATGTTAGAGGAAACAGTCAGACTAGGTAAAGGATAGGTAATAAATAAGTGAATGAATGTGTAAATTAGACTTGAAGTGTAAGAGTAGACAAAGATGGAAAAAAAAAGAAAAGAATAAATCGAAAATAGCTATGTACAAATCTTAGGTTGCCTTCCGAGGATCGTCGAATGATTAGGGGAGCGTATAACAGCCTCCAACAAGACCCAAAGAATGTGATTCAAGAAAAGGTTTAAGACATTGACCATTCGATTTGAAGGGCTGGCTCTTGTTGGGTTCAGTGATTTTGACAGCTCCATTGTTGAAGACTCAAATGATCTCAAATGGACCAGTCCATTTGGAATGGAGTTTACCAGGACAGAGTTAAGATGGGCATCGAAGAGTAACACCTTTTGCAATGGCCCTTCCCAAGGGTCGTGGGGCCATTTTTTGAAATTTGGGAGGTTGGTACAATTTGTCTCCCCCTGGATTTCTTGTTTTGGGGGTTTATCATTATGAGGCAATTCTTGCAAAATGCCCCAGCCCCACACATACTCACGCACACCCACACCCCTAAACCTTAACCCCCCTACTCTATTTAAACCCCTTGCCTAGAATCTTGAGCCACCCACCCTTTCCCGTTTCCTCCTTGTGGTGCACACCCTTACCTTCCTTTCCCCCTTCCCTTCCGTGTACTCCCTGCCTGCACAAGGAGCTCCAGCTGCGGGAGCTTGAGTGCACAAGGAGGAGCTTGGGCGAGATGATGACGGGGCTTGGAGGGAGGTTGTACGTAAGAAGTTGAGGGAGTGCCATTGCTGCTATAGCTCCTGGTGTGTGGGGGGGTGTTTTCACAAGGAGAAAAGGCTCGCGAACAGTCCTGCAGAGTCATTTTTCAACAAAACTAGACGTTTGGGGAGTTCAACAGATGTCTGGCCGGATGTCCGGAGCTGTCACCGGTCGTTTGATACCGCGCAATGAGACTTGTGTGCAAGTTTTGGTGTATTCTTCTCTGCTCAGACTGAGTGCCTTGGTGAGTGTATGCTGCATAGGAAGTGGGCGCTTTCCGCGAGGAGAGGAAGGCTCGCGAAAGGCTCTAGGAGAAATTTTCTCCACAGATCAGACGTCTGTATCTCTCAACGGACGTATGATTGGACGTCCAGAGGTAGCACCAGACATTTGATAAAGCTGATTCAAATGGTAAGGTCCTGACCGCCTATATTTTTCGTACGTGTTGTCTGCGAGTGACTGTACGTCACTGTACGCATGCAGGGCCGTTGGGAAGAGGCACAGGTGTGGCTCCCCAGACACTTTAGGACGTTTGGACGTCTCTTCAGATGACTGATACTCGTCCCAGACGTCCAAGTGCACTACCAGATGTCTAGAAGGACCCCCAGACAACCGTGAGGGGTGCCAGACGTCCGAAAGTAGCACAGAACTCAAGGTGAGCATTCTGATGTCGTTTAAGACATCTGGAAGCTGTTCCAGATGTTTGATTTCAGCCTATTTGGAATATTCCAGGTATCAGACGGTCAGTCCAGCTGGACCATCCTGCCTGGTTCGGTTCTGGTGAATCGGGAAGTATGTGTAGGCCAGTTCAGGGCCCAAACGAAGTCAGTTTTTTGCAAATGAAGTACCTTTGGATTTCTGTCAAATTGTCTAATGCGATGGAGTTGTGTTCTAATTGTTTGAGAGCATTTTTGTCATGTGAGATGTTAGAAATGTGTGGTTTGACCATTTGTGTTAAATAGGTTGTCAGTTCGTGGTGTGCATGGGACCTGCGGAGGTTGCAAGGTCTGCCGTTTGTGCCCCCACATCTCCCGGTTACCCTGGTAGAGTGGTTTTGCTATGCCCTGTGAATTACATAATTGAAGTGCATGTTACATTAGAACTATTGATTGAACCCTTAGGATGTGCATTGAACCTTAGGGCTGAGATAGAGGAATAGGCATTATTTGAATGCTTAATTTGTTGTGATGTTTCCTGAATGTGGTAAATCATGAGCTGCTTGTTATAATTATTGAACCATGACTTGAACTGAAATGCATGTTGTATCCTGTATAATTGATGGATGAGATAATTGTCGGAGTGTGAAACCATGAGCTGCCTGCCATGTGGTTAATGAATCATGACATGAATAGAGATATATGGATGCTACAGAAATAAGGAAATTTATGCATGAACCCTACAGGGAATTTGAAAGGAAACTGAAACCGTAATGTGGAAATCTGTGGAATGATGGAACATGTTGCCTACAGGCAGTTGTTCGCACTTAGTAAGGGAAGTGAGTTGACCCTCGTGTACATGGTACCAAGGAGAGAAACTGTTACTTAGCATGGAAGTGAGCTAGCCCTCGTGTATGTGATACCAAGGAGAGCTATTGTTCCTTTTGTGTAGGGGAGGATCTAGCCACCCCATGCGGCTTGGGGTTAGGACTTGCCCCCGTACATCGACTCCTGTTGAGGCCTACTAAGCAAACTGGGATAGTCGGGCGAGGGTATGCAGACTGTTGAGGGGCGAGACCCCTGTTCTGTTCTGTGCTATACGTTTGGGCGTACCTGCTAGCAGAAATGACTGACCGCGTGCCAGTGTGGAGTAGCTACTCATGCACTTATCGCGCGTGCCGTAGTCACCGCTATGTCGCAACCGTGACCTTGGGGTGGTAGATCTGGTGTAGGACTGCCACGAGGTGCTCTCTTGGCCAGGAGAGTGCTACATGTACATCCTACATCAAGGGAAAAACTGCAATCAAGATCGTTCCCTTAGGGAATAGGAAGATTAAGAGACATTGTGGATCTTTGTTAGAAAAATTGACTCATGAACACTTAGCAGTTAAATTAACCATATGTTTGGATAATTGGATAAATGCATGCATAAAACTGCTATTCTTTACTATCTTTAAATGCAATACCTATTTTGAATATACCACTCTACTCAGCGTTAGCTGGCCACCGTCATATAAAATCATGTATAGGTCAGGGAGTCGAGCAACCAGTACCACTGGCTGTAGAGAGTGCTAGGCCCAGTTAAGCAGAGCCATAGTTCTACTTGTTCCTTTCCGTTTCTGCTACTTTTGTTGTTAGTGAGTACTTTTATTTTATGTTGAGAACTATTATCGTTATGCCTTTTTGCCTTAGTTGTGATGGCTAGTGACTATGTTTTCGGCCTATGGCATGGTATCATTCTAGAATCTAATTTATATTTTCGTTGTTGCCTTTATTTAAATTGCTTAGCTACTTACATGCGTGGTTTGTGGTTTGTTTCGTATGTTTGGGATAGTCTCTCGTTGGATGACTAGGTCTTGGGGTTAGTCGAGGCAAGCCGTACCCGGGTTCCCAGAGGGGCCGGATTTGAGTCGTAACACCTTTTGACCAGGTGCGAAGAATTTGCAAGAAATGTGTTTGTCGTGGAAGGCTTTCAATTTCTCTTTGTATAGCTCAGACTCTCATAAGCATCATTCCCAATTTACTCAGGTTCACTAAGCTGCAACCTACAGTGATCTCCAGGCTTCGCGAGGTCTAGATTACAGGCTTTAATTGCCCAATAGGCCTTGTGCTCAATTTCCACAGGAAGATGATAGGGTTTCCCATAAACAAGTACGTACAGAGACATGCCTATAGGTGTCTTGTGGGCTTTCCTATGTGCCCACAAAGCCTAGTCCAACTTAGTAGACCAATCCTTCCTATTGGGTCAAATTGTCATATGAAGAATTTTCTTGATTTCTCAATTAGAGACCTTGATTTGCCCTTTGGTTTAGGGGTGATAGGGTGTAGAAATATGATGTGTTACCCCATATTTTTTAAGAAGGTTTCAAAATTGGGCATTATTAAAATGGGATCCGCTATCAGAAATGAACATGCATGGTACCCTAAAATGAGAGAAGATATGATTTTGCATGAAAGGAATGACAACTCTATGGTCATTAGAGTGTGTGTGTATGGCTTTGACCCAATGAGAAACATAATCAACTGTGAGAAAAATATATTCGAAGCTAGAAGAAGGGAATAGACCCATGAAATCTATGCCTCAGATATCAAAGATTTCACAAGTGACAATTGGGTTCAGAGGCATCATGTCTCGAAGTGTCATGCTACCCAAAAATTGGCAGCGGCTGCATGCCTTACAATACGTTTGTGAATCTGCAAAAAGAGTGGGCTAGTAAAACCCTCATTGCAGAATCTTTGGGGTAGTTTTACGACTTGAAAAATGATCGCCACAGGCTTGGTCATGACAGAAGGAAAGAATTCACTCAATCTCCAAAAAATTGACACAACACCTATGATTTGATCGTTATAGACTCTAAAAGGATATAGATCTTCCCAGAAGTAATATTTGGCCTCTGATGCGAGTTAGGATTTGCGATTCCGATTCTAGTTGAAAAGAAATCGATGTGTGAGCAAAAAATTCACGTTGTCAGCGTACCAGAGAAGTTTGGTAGATATGCTCAAAAGATGTTCATTAGGGAAGTGCTCAGTGATTGGTGAAGATGTCTCTATATTCTTAGAAAGAAAGCGGGAAAGGTGGTAGGCAATGACATTCTGTCATCTCATTTTGTCACAAATTTCTAGGTCAAACTCTTGCAAAAGCAAGATCTGTCTTATTGATGAGGTGTGGCTCATCATAGCTAAAATGCCCAAGTTAAGCTAAAAACTAGGTTAAACACTATCTAATTAACACAATAAATGGGTTAAGTGTAGGATTTAAGAAAAATGACCTAAACTATCAAATTCGTGTTAAAAACACATAATTAGGTCAAATTAATGAGATACTCTATTCACAAATGTAAACTGATATCTAATTGCCAAATGAACACATCCTTGAGCTCAAAAGTACAAATCAAGGGTTGAATTAACTTCTAATATGTTCAATTAAGCTATCAAAAAAATTCCATTGTATTTGGACATCAATAGGACCTTGCAATTATCTATTCACATTTAAGTCCTCAATCATTCACATTTTCTTAAGCCAAAACCTTCCAAAGACCTCTTTGTAAACCACTAGGGACCTACTTGAGAGACTTTTGGACAACTCTGTTATCATTTTCACCACTAATGGACCTTTTCATAATTACTCTACCACTTCACTAAAAGGGCTCTTCCACAATTGTTCCAATAGACCTGCTGCACGCTCAACCACTATTCATGCATGAAGAACGTGAATAGCAGCCACCGTTGATTGTTTGAACCTCTGATCCTACAGTGGATTCATCTCCATCCATTGCACGCCTTTGCATGGAGGATCGTAATCTCATTTAGATCCGATCTGATGGTGGATGTTTGCCATAAAACTTCCCATGCATCCTCCCTCCTCATCCCATCGTCCAAGACCTAATCACTTAATTTGACCTCTATGGTGCATAGATCACTCCAATGCCTATATAACCATGGTACCTAATCTCGCATGACAGTCATCAACTCCTTCCCCCCTTGAGCTAATCCTTTCATCCACGTCTCCAAATACTCTTCCTTCTTCATCAATCTCCGGTGACAGGGGTGGTGTCTCTCCCTCTGATTTGTCGTTGTAGTGGCCAACTACAGCCTAGGCACCTCATTCCTTAGTTGGAGACCCTCGTATCTCCCTTCATCGTCTCAACAACTCGTTGTGGATCTAGGAATCCCATCCATTTGAGTAGGTAGATTTCCTGCTTTCATAGATAGAACTACTACTCTCTAGGCAGTTTAAATGCTTTCTAGAATAGTTAGTAGTGATGTTAGTTAGTTTAGATCAGAATCCAACTCATGGTTAGTGTAGATTAGGAGTAGTTATTTTAGATCCAATGTTGCCCTCTCTGATTAGTTTAGATCAGAGAGGTGTTTTTCCACCTTCGCTTTGATTCATTGATCTCCCTCTACATCTCATAATTCACATTAATTGATTTCCTTGAAGTTTTAATTCATCATTCACCCCTCCACTTAGGCCATTAGCAGATCTGGAGTTCTTGTGCTCTCAAATCTGTTACATGTGCCAATCCACCTGGGGGGTCTCCCATTCACTCCATCTGTTCACAAAGACCCCCAATCTGGATTCAATTGCATCTGATTTGCTCGATTGATTTGTATTTGGATTTGGATTTTATGCGCAATTGCAAGATTTGGAGTCAATTCGATTTTTAATGGATTTAATCGAGTGATTCGAGTTTTGTTTAGCAGAATTGTCTATAATGCAAGGATTCTAAAGTGTTTTAAATTAGTTTTTATGTTCAGATGAGCATTTTCCTAATTTATGCTTTATTTTGGGTAGTTTAGGCCTCATTGAGATGAGGCTTGAACCATGACTCATTTGATTTCTACAGGATTGCCTGAGTTCTTAAACACTGATATCTAGTGTTTAGAAGCTGATGGTGATCAGATCACCTGAATGGATCCTAACTTAAAAGCCCCAATTAGGGTGACATTGATTTTCATCCAAAAGGTCTTCAATATGATATTTGGTGTTTAACTGAGGTGTTTGAAGGTTTTAGTGGAAATCTTAAGTTGATTGTGAAGTGGATTCACTATTTAATTCAATCTAAATCTCTTATGTTGTCTATGACAAAGAGAATGGATTGAATTAAGTTTTCTAGAAATTTTGTGGCTTAAGATTTAATTGAAATGGTTTTCAAATATTCAAATTGATTTCCAGTGGATTTTAGGATGGAATTTGTTTTGAGAAGTTTTTAGATCCTAGGTTTGGCATTTTGAACACCAAATTAGTGGTGTTGTTCTCACTAAAGTGGTTTTTGTAAACAACCAATAGTAACATCAGTTGCTAGATTCGAAATGGCAGCAACATGAGCTGCTGATCACTTTTGCAAGGTTTAGAATGTGGCGTTCCATGTGGATTTTGGGAGAATTTGGAGATTAAAAGGGGCAGACTCTATGTACATTTGTAGAATAGTGTAGAACAAGTATTCATGTTCTGAAATTGGAATTTAATCTATTTGGAATTACTTGTAGTTGAGTTGGAAAATCTCATATCAGCAACATTCATGTGTTTAACTGTCCAATTTGTGATTTTAATGAAATTAAAGGTCAAAATCATGTTTATATGCTCAAACACCTTTCATCTTATATGTTGGACACTTTGAATGTTTGATCCCCATTTTAGTCATTAGAATGCATCTTAAGGTCTTAGGTTCATTTTTCAAAAACTCGTTCAGGGCCTCTTTTGTGTGAGTTTGTAAATAAACAAAAAAATTAAAAAGTCATAAAAGATAAAAAAACTATCTTGAGTAAGATTAGGTATATTTTTAGGTGTGTGAAGTTTCAAAGTAATTTGAACCCTCTAAGTGGTAGAACATACCAGTAGACGGTTTAGTATACTTTGAAACTAAATAAAGAAAATAAGTTGAAAAATACAAAAAGAATTCTTCTCTCCCTCATCTCACCTTCTCTCTCTCATCCCCTATCTCTATATTATATAAAAATACCATAAAAACTTGAAAATACCCAAAAATACACAAAAATACCATGTATATCTATTTATACTTGTAAATATAACTTAACACTAAGTTAAATGTAAATATTGTAATATATGTAAATAATGTACATAAATAACTTATAAATGTATTATATATATTTGAATAAGTATTTAAGATGAGTTATTATATATATAACTTTATTATATAATTATATATTAACTTGTAGTAAATTATATGAATTTAAAGTAAGATAATTATAAATAAATATGTAAACTTGTGTGTTGTATCTATTACTATACATACATATTTAAATAATTATTATATACTATATGATACTCGTACATTGATTTATTTATATATCTATTGTAGATAATTAGATTATTTATAACTAAATTATATGTATATCTATTTATAACGTTTAAATAAATGTATATAAATTAAAATAAATGTTATAAAATAAATTAAAAATGTTTAATAAAAATATTATTATAGAAATTAACTAATTATAAGGTCAATTGACTTATTAAGTTATTACTTTGTACATTAATTAACTAATTAAACCCTAAATTAACGTATATAAATCACTATCTTTAACTAATATATATATATAATTAAATAACTTATTTTATAAATAAATTATACAATTGAGTATCCTTATATAAGGGCTTTCCAACCCTATATTTTAATTGGAATGTGGAACCAATTCAAGCTCTCAATTCGAGGCCAAAAGTTGGCTTCAACACACGCTACGGCGTGCTCATGGGTTCCACATTGTGGGTTTTCAAGCTGCTTCAGCCATATAAATTGAAGTGTGCTGATAGCTCCTCCAGTCAACATGTGCCGGGCACACTTATACCCATCACACTATACCCTCTGAGCATATTGTATATTGAGCATTAGTTTGGGGCTGAGAGCTCGGTTTAGCATGTGGTTTGGTCTGGTTGAACTGGATATGGGCCGAAAGAATGCAAAATATACACTTAAAGAAAACTAGGATTGGGCTTAGTAATGGTCTGGTCCCACCTCTAGGGGTGCTGTGTATCCCACGAAAAGCCCGGTTCACCCATTAAAAACCCAATTTTTGTAAGTGAAGGCTTAGTGTGAGCGAGGAAACAAGTTTGAAATTTGCTAAGTATAGAAAGCCTTCTCTTTGCTGGTGTTGAGTGCCTAGTGCTTAAGTGTTGTGTTTACTTAGTGTGTATGTGTATGTGTGATGTGTGTGTATATGTATATAGTTAGTATAGAGTATATATGTATGTAATATATAAATATAGAGTATACATACATAGTATAAATGTAGATATATAAATAAGTTATTAGTATAGGTAGAGTAGTATATATATAAGCCTTATGCGTACATATATTTGTGTTAAGGCTTTAGTGACATTTTTATCCATCACTGTAGATATATATATCTATTAGTAAAGAAAGTTCTTTTGCCTTATAGTTTGTACATACTTTAACTAAGGCTATAGTAACACTTATATATGTCACTGAATATATAGTATATGTTACTAAAGTTATTAGTATATGTGAGTATATTTAGTATAGTATATATTAATAAGTATTTTTGTACCTATACTTAGGTATTATCTTGTATATTATATATAATTAATATAGAGTTGTTTTATTTAGTTTTTGATGCCCGATTAGTTGCAAATGTGTTTACGGCATTTTAGTCAACAATTAATTGATTCATTTTGTACATAATTAACTCATTCATTCATTCTTTGATTCATTGATTCATTTTGTAAATATAATTGGCATTTTTGGAATAATAGAGCATTTTTGGAAAAAGAGAGATGTATATCAATAACTGCCTCTCAGTGAATGACGTAGAATAAACTAGTAAAAATTATGTAAATAAATAAAATGACATGACATCAGTTTACATTGTGACACTATACTACAAACAATAATGACATCATTAAAATCACGATTTTATGCAATACGGATTTTTCCTGATCACTGATCAACCAAGATTTTGTGTCCTTCAAAAGAAGATGCTTCATGGCTGAGTGATCAAAGTATATAATGATGCGAGAACCCAAGATATATGATCAAAACTTTTTGAGTCCAAATACTATTGCCAGCAACCCTTTCTCTGTAACAATATAGTTCTTTTGTGTGTCATTAAGTGTTTCGTTAGCATAGTAAATTATGGTAGGTTTCTTCTTGATCTTCTGACCTAAAACAGATCCCATGTGTAATATGATGCATCGCACATGATTTCGAATGGCAAATTTCAATCTGGAGGTTGCAGAATAGGAGCTTTGGTGACTCAATCTCTCAGGATGTGAAAAGCAAATATAAACTCCTTAATCATCTTAAATGTTGTATTTCATGAGGAGGTTTGTTAAAGGTTGGGCAATTTTTGAAAAATCGAGAATAAATCTCCAATAAAATCCCACATGCCTAAGAAAAGATCATATGCCCTTGATCGAGTCTGATACAGGAAGATTCAAGATTTGGTTGATCTTGGCTCTTTCTACTTCGATACCATGCTCAGATACGAGATGGCCAAGTATACTAGATTCACTTCTATACAGCAATTCAAGATCTTCAACAAATTATCCAAATAAGAGTCAAAAGTCTCCCCAAAGATTGAAAAATCATCCATGAATACCTCAAGATAATCACCTACCATCTTGAAAAATATGGTCATCGCGCACCGCTGAAAAGTCGCGATTGCATTGCAAAGCTCAAAAGGCATTCTTCAGAATGCAAATGTCTCGAAGGGTTTGGTCAAAGTCATCTTTTCTTGATCTTTATGGTGTATAGTGACTTGATTGTATTCGGAGTAACCATCTAAAAAGTAGAAGAATAGATTGCTACCTAATTTCTCAAGGATTTGATCGATGAATGGTAAAGGAAAATGGTCCTTCTTTGTAACATAATTGAGTTTCTAATAGTTGACACAAAACCCCACGAATTTGCAATTCATGTGGGAATGGATCTCCAGATTCAATAGTAATCACAGTGAGCCCTGCCTTCTTAGTCATGACTTGAATTGAACTCACTCAATTTTGTTCTTGCATCTCCTATTTTTGATACACCTGATCCTGTTGATATTCTCGCTTTTCTTGATTAGGTTCAACCTCTTACAGGACAGGAAACCCAAGTCCCATTTCCTGAAGGCTTAAATAGGAAATCTAGGAAATAAAAGAAAACTATTTCAATATATGAAGACTTGAGTAAGGTTTTAAATAGGTACACATTAACATCCCACTCGTAGATGCTATTAGATACATCCTGACTTACACAAAATTCCTAAAAGATTTGTGTACTGTAAAGCATAAGCCGAAGAAAGGAAGCACTGTTGTACTTTCCGAGCAAGTTAGCTCAATAATCTCGAATTCGCTTCCTTTAAAGAAGAAAGATCTAGGTTCTCCTCTAATTTCTTGCACTATTGGGGACTAACACTTTGATAGAGCCCTCTTAGACTTAGGAGCATCCATTAACCTAATTCCTACTTCCCTAATTGAGCATTTCGATGCTGCCACACTTAAGCCTATAGACATGACTTTGCAACTATCTAATATATCCGTTAAGTCACTTAGGGAAGTATTGGAAGATGTTGTAGTGAGAGTTTGAGACTTCTATTTCCTTGTGGACTTTATAGTCGTAGATATGGAAGTCCTTGAAAAAATCTTAGATACCCCAATCACTTTAGGGAGACCTTTCTTGGCTACGGCCAAGGCTAACATAGCTTGCGAATAAGGGTTGAACTCAAGTTTGGAGAGAAGACACTAAAACTCGATATCTTTAAAGCTTTTAAGGGAATTGATTCCATACTGATTGAGGAAGTTAGATCTGTTATAACTCTTGAGGATAAAATCACTTCTCTTTATTTGGACGAGTTATCTTTTGAATCTGTTATCCCTCAAGAAGAAAACCTGTCTTTTGACTCTGCACTCGATCAAGAGGTTGAATCATTTGATACATCTTCTTTACCTCTATAATTTATAGAGAATCCCATCTCAGACTCTATTGTTGATCTTGCACCTAAAATTGAACTCAAACCCTTGCTTGATACTCTTAAATATGTTTATCTCAAACTTGATAAACCTTGTCCTCTGATTATCAATTCACATCTTTCTTGAGATCAAGAGACTAAATTGATCGTGGTCCTGCGAGATCATAAAAAGGCTATAGGGTGGACATTACACAACTTGACTGGATTAGCCCCAACTATTGTACTCATTGAATCTATATAGAAGGTGGGGCACAACCTTCTCGCAAATCTCAACGCTGACTTAATTTGAATCTTGGGAAGGTCATTAAGAATGAAATAGTCAAGTGGCTAGACACTAACATTATCTATCCAATTTCAGATAGCTCGGGTGAGTCCAATACAAGTGCCTAAGAAGGTAGGGCACAACGTGATTACTATTGAATCTGGAGACACCATTCCCACATGAATTGTGAATTCGTAGCGAGTTTGCATCGACTATCGAAAAGTCAATTCTGCAACAAAGGAGGACCACTTTCCTTTACCCTTCATCGATCAAATCCTTGAGAAATTAGCTGGCAATCGATTCTTCTGCTTTTTAGATGGTTACCCTGGATACAATCAAGTCTCTATATGATGTGCATACATCTAACTAGCCAAAAATGTCTATTAATGCATGTTCTTAGTGTCATATTAGCATCATACATTGTAAATATTGCATAACATGCATAATCATGCATTTAGGTCAAGTTGTATAAATTGTATAGTAATTGTCTCCTTTTATGGTTAGGGACAGGACGATTTTTAATCGAGGCCTCGGATTGAAGATCCAACCATACGGATCTGATCAGGGCAACGATTGGAGTTCAACGACTCCTAGATCGCCCTGATCGGACATCCATAGCACCAGATAGAGATCGAGGAAGCCTAAAGATCAAGGGCAAAGATGGTGCCAATCCACACTTTAGACGACAAATCCGACCGTACAGATGAGTTCGAATCGATGATTGCTTCCTAACGGAGCAAAATTGGTCAAATTCGACATCCGTGACACCATCTACAACATGTAGAAGATGGACGGCCAAGATGGTGCCACGTGGTGCCATCACAGCCACCTAAATCAGCTGCAGCACCGCTCCCCATCTTCTGAAGGTGCGGTGAGGTGTGATCTAGGCCATTGGATCTTAATCCAATGGTCGTGAAGTGTGCGTGCTCAATTCATAACCATGACAAAGCGCGCCGTTAGCACAGTGGTCGAGCGATATTGCACGAGCGCATGATGGATGTTCGACTCGCCATCCGCAGCGTGCAAGCGTTTAATATCAACTGTGCAATTGGCTGCGGGCGGCTCGGATCATCCAATAGCGTGCACGTGTGATCTAACGCACAGTGCGCACGCCCGATCGCACGTGGACGCGCAGTTAAGCACAGAAGAAGGCACGCGCGAGAACAAATTTGAGCCTTCCGATTGTGAGATTTAAAGGACATGAGCGTGTGTTATGAGTGCGGCAGGCGGGGAGGTGCACGTGGCGCATGCACGTCGGCCACAATCAAATCTTTAGAGATGAATAAATCCACTACTAAAGACCTGATTTTAATGCTTTAAGCTTGAAATGACAAATTTGCCCTCAATTCCTACAACTACAAAAGGAGACTTGACATCCACTTCTTCTTCATCCCTTCCTTCACCTCTCTCCCTCTCCAAAGCTCAAGAAAAGCTTGTCCAACACCTGGGATGCTATTCTAGAGCCAAAATCCAATTTTCTCATCCCCATTACGGAAGTGGATCCCACTACGACGACGACGTGCTGCCTCGTTCCCGCTTCTTCTTATTTCGTCCTCCTTCTTCCCACTTCATCCCCCATCTTCCAGGCATCATCCCGTCCGGCTCGTCCTCCAAGCAGTGGTTGAGGATGATAACCTCTCTCTATCTTCTCTTTTACTGCTTTTTAGAATAGATTTCCCGCTTTCTAGTGTAGATTTCCTAATTTCTAGTGTAATGGATAGTTGTAATCGCAATGAACATTAATTTGTGATAATGAATTCCATGTTTATTCTATCTCTCTTTTGTTTTTATTTGTAATATTCTCTCTGTCTTCTATTCTTTATTCTTTAAGTATATAGTTAGTTTAGATTTAATTCGACTAGCTAATCTGCTTCGTGACAATTAAACAAACATGGTCTTAAATCGAACGTATGCCTCCCTGTGTTCGACCAGAATTCTTAGAGTTTCGGTATAAATTTATCTGTTGACGGATTTCTTCGCAAATCAAACTACAACGACGGGTTTTTCGAAACCAACTTCGATCACGTAGTTTTCCACTCTCAACATTTTGGCACCATTGCCGGGGAGGTGACGCGCTTTGATTTTTGCATTTTCCCACCTTACTTATCTTTACCTCACTTTTCTCCTCTTTTATTGTGATTGCAGGTACTCTCATGAGGCGAGTAAAAGCGGTAGATTGAAGTAAAGTGCTGTTGAAGGGTTTGTAAGTTTACCCCCACCTTCCCACCCACTAGATTTCATTCCATCACCTAATAACACAAACCCTAATTAACCTAGGAGCCTGCATAAATTGTAAGGTTAGTTTTGATTATTTGTTTGACACCTACACCTGCCTCACCCTTCGCATATAAAAGAAAAATTTTAAAAAAGATTTTTTTCACTGAGGTACACAACCTCTTCTGATTTTCAAAATCAACCAGTAAATCGATCTTTGGAACTAGTACACACACTCAAACACATAATTGAGTAGAATCATATTAGGTAATCATTTGTGTGCCTAACTAAGTGGTGCATTAGGCTAATTGTTTGAGTTGTTTGGGCCGCACCACTTCAACTAAAATCAACTCATCAAGTAGCTACCACATAAGTTCAACTTTTAGGGATTTACCAGGCACTCCACATTCTTTTAAGTTTCAAAGGAAAACATCTTCACTTGTGCTTTTAAAATCTGGTGTGCCAACTAAACTTGATTGAATGTACCTAAAGTTGAATCCTAGAAGCTACTAAGCAAGATTTGAACCATAAAACTCACCGCATCCAAAAATAATCTTGCTTGAAAACCACTACTTGTGCACACACACACATATCAATCAATCGTTAAGGGTACAACCCAGATAAAGGACTCATCACATTCCAAAGCACATTCAAACCTAACCTTAATTAAAACAGGGTAGTCGTTGGCCTTAAGGATTGGACTCGCTCTTCAGAGCCCAGACCAAGATTATTTTCGATTAGTCTATTTCTACTATTTAATCTGATGTCTAGGTAGGGGAGCAGAATCAAACAATCGTGGCTGGGGGGTACACTAGGAACCTGAGGCGCATGCCAAAGGAAGAACCTTTTCCCCAATTGTAAAGTCCCATTTTGTTTTGAGCCTTTTAAGACGTCTGGACTGTCAGTCAGACATTTAGTCAGACTTCTGGACCCCTTCCCAGATGTCTGTAAATTGAAAATTTGTACACAGGGTCGGGTCTGCACGTTGGCTACGCACAGACAGCCTTCTTTCTTCTTTCTCTTCTTTTCTCCTTCCCCCTCACCGAACCCTAACCCTACTTCCTGCATAAGAGCCTCTCCCCCTTCCTCTCTTCTCCACTCCACCACCACCTTACTTCCACTCCACTGCCGTGAGTGAGACGAGCGAGAGAGAGGGAGTGAGAGCGAGGAGAGAGGAGGAGGAGCGGTGTGAAGAGAGGAGGAGGTGGGTGAGCTTGTGAGTTTCATGGGAGCTTGTCGGAGTGTGCACGGCCGCTGCGGCATGTGTAGGAGGAGTGCGTTGAGGGAGCCGTCCCTGACTTCCTGCTGTAGCCGGAGCTGCAAACGAGAGGGAGGAGCCACGGCTGCGCACGATGAGAGGAGCGGGATGTCGCTCTGGTACTGGGATTTTTCCAGTATCAGACATCTGGAGTGCCTTCCAGTCAACGGGTTGGACGTCTGGTGACAACACCGAACGTCTGAAAGCAGGTATTCGCGAAGGTACATCCTTCTTGCGGTTGCAGCCATGTAAGCTGCACCGCAGAGCTGTTTTGTCTGGCTAAAAGGGGATTTGCTGCTTTGTCGTGCGTAGGAGCAAATTTGGGAAGGCACGTGGCACGCCCTCCCACGTGTTTCGGACGTCTGGACAGCTTACCAGATAGCCGGAGGCATTCCTAGATGACTGGAGGAGAGGTCGAACGTATGGAGTTGAGTCCAGACGGCTAAGTAGGGGTCCTAGATGTCTAAGGTCGACACAGGAACTTGAGGTGAGACCTTGGTGACTTTTAAGACATCTGGACCTTGTGCCAGACGTCTGATTTGGTTCTGCAGTTCTATTTTTGGACCCGTTTAGGGTTCGTTTGGGGTCTGTTTTACGCAAATGAGATATCTGTGTTTTCCTTGTGAGTTCCTCTACATGTTAGAAATCCTTATATACTATTCTGAATGTTTCATTGTGGTATGTTCCTTGGTATAAGACTTTGATCTGTTGTGTGTTTGGGGCTTGCAGAGGCACGTGAGTTTATCGTTCGAGCCCCCAGTACTCCCGGATTGTCTGGTAGAGTAGTTTCCCCCTATTCTTTTTATAAAACATGAATGCAGTCATGATAATTAGATAGCTAGAAACCTAGGATGTGGCATGAATCCTAGGACGAGAAATAGTTGCACTGTTTGTATGCGTGTTTGAGATTGCAGTCATAAATGAATGAGTAGAACTGTAAACAATTACCTGTTAATAAATATGAGCTGCCTATTGGAATATGAAATGCCTGTGCTAGTTAAACAGTTACCTGTGATATCACTTATTGCATATGTTAATTGTGGAAATACGAGCTGCATGTGTATAATATGAGAATGAAATTGTGAATGATGAAACCTGGTATGGAACAATATGGTGAATATGAGCATGAACCCTACAGGGAATTAGGAGTAGAGCTCCTGTGGATGAATGGAAAGAATTTGAAAATATGAGTGGGAAGTGTGCTGTCCCTTGAGTACGTGGTACCAAGGAGAGCGACTGTCCCCTGTTTAGTGTAGAGTAGAGCTAGTCGCCCTTGGGTTGGGACTCGGGGTTAGGATTGGCCACTCTACATCGACTTCTGTTGGCCCTCGCGTACACTGTACCGGGGAGAGCTACTAGTGTAGGGAGAGAGCTAGCCACCCCACGGTACTTGGGGTTCAGCTAGCCACCCTACATCGACTTGTTAGGCCCACTGGGCAAACTGGGGTAGTCAGATGAGGGTGCGTGGACTGTGAAGGGGCGAGACCCCTATTTGGTTCTGAGGGGCTAGACCCCTATTACTGAATGGGCTAGGCCCTATACTGTTCCATGCTGTACTTTGGGCATACCCACTAGTGGAAACGACTAACCACGTGCCAGTGCGGGGTAGCTACCCGTGCGCTTATCGCGCATGCCGTAGTCATCGCTACATTTGTCTGTGACCTCAGGGTGGTTGACTGGGTGTAGGATCACCACGAGGGACTCTCTCGGCCAGGAGAGCACCATGTGTGCCTTCTACTCTTCGAAAAAGATTGCAATCAAGATCATTCCCACGAGGAACATGAGAGATCAAGAGAGAAATTTGAAAGTAAAACAATGGGTGAAAAGGGATGACTTGTAAAATAAATTAATTGGAAAGGATAAATATACCTGTTAGCTTTTACTGCTTTAGTTAGTTTGGTTACCACTGTACTCAGCGTTCTTTGACTTTGTTTTACTCATAACCCTTTACAGGTCCAGAAGTTGAGCAGCCCGAGTCATCGGCTATAGAGGGTGTTGGGCCCAGTCGAGTCCAGCAGTAGTTTCCTGTTTTAGTTGTACTCTCTATTCTACTAGTGAGTTTTAGATTGTTATTACCATTTCTGTTACTATACTTTTGTTTCTGCTTTCCTATTGTTGTGGTGGTATGTACTATTTAATAGCTTTTACTTCCTTACTGCTTGTACTCTTTTACTGTTAGTTACCTTGCATAGTGAATGTGGTTTATTTTACTGCTTTTCGATTATTTCTTGTTGGACGAATGGGTCTTGGGATTAGTCGAGTCGAGCCGATCTCGGGTCTTGTAGGGATTCGGGAACCAGGTCGTAACATCAGTCCCTCCCTTTAACTGGGTGGATTGACCAGAAAGAAGTAGAACAAATTGATTCTTTATCTTAAGACGGGTTCTGGGAGTCTGTAGGTCTTTAGGCTAGCCCACTTAAGGGCAGGTTTGTTTGTTTGTATTACATGGCACCTTTCTTCCTCCCGTTCTGTCATGGATCCTTCCACATTCTACACGTTTTCCCATTCTTATCCTCCTAATACATCTTATTCCCAAAATGATTATTATTCCAACCAGACTTATTCTCATCCATCTTCTAGTTGGGATAATCTTGATTGGGAATACAGTTCCAGACCTCCGTGTTCAGGGTTTAACCCTGAACAACACGAAATTGATTCTTATCCTTCTTCAAGCTACACTGATGTTAGATCATCACCCTCATTCGAACAACCTAATATGATCTACAATCAAGAAGGATACACTAATCCTTACCCTTTCCCTGAATACACTGCCTTTAGGTCATCACGACCTTATGAACAACCTGAAATGACATATTATCAGGGAGGGTATCAAGATCCTTAATTCGTTGATTCCCCTGCACTAAACCCAAACCCACCCCATCCTGAACCAAACCATGTGGTTCAGGTTAACCAGGTCCAAGAAAAGGTGTTGGCTAACTTGAGGAACACCATACAATCTTTAAAAGCTCAACCAACACCTTGCATTGAAGAATTAGAGCCCCTGAGTGAAATGATTGATGATTTGAACAAGTATCTATTGGATTGGCTCCAGGATGTTAAGGATAAGGGTTCGGGTGAGTTTTTACTTGGGAAATTACCGAAAGTGAGGATGAGATTTGTGCTTACTTTAGTTCAATCTTGGGATGATTCCCAGGATGAACCCCTTTCAAGAGAGCTAATATCAGAACCTGCTCAGGCACCTGTTGGGGGGGACACGTGTTACGAGATCAAGTTTGACCAAGTTGTTCTAGAGCAATTAAATAAGGATGACTTGATTTCTTCACTGGAGATCCCTGAGCCAAGGTACGAGCGAATGTATGTCTCTATGGATCAGAAAGTGATTGATAATTTTGAGACATACACTAATATGAATTTAGATTTCTTTGATTCTGAAGGTGAAGAATCATTATGTAAAGTCTCACATGAGTTTACAGAACACGATTTTAGTGAGACAACTGGGTTAGAGGAATTCGATAAATCATTTGATGGCCCTAAAATTAAGGAATTTGATCCTGTTGGGGCTTGCATGGCAGATTCAAATCCTGTTTTGAAGGATTCAATGCATAGCCCTGATCCTCAATCACACCCCATAGAGTTTATTGATGATTTTGATTTTGAAATCACTAAACCCAAGTCCATTATGATTCATTCACATCCTTTAGACTTGGAAAATTCAGACGGGGTAATTAATATGCAGGAGGTCCCAGAATTTGAAATTCTGATTGTGGAGGATAGAAAATGGAAAATGATGATATGGGAAGTAAATTTCGAAGGAAGCGAAAGATTAAGTCTAAGGGTTCCAATTTGTCTAAAACCACCTTTCTACTGAGACCCTTATGACATCTTCTCAGAGGATGTTCAACCTAAGCAAACATTCATTGATTATCCTTTTGAGCTTGATCTCTCTATTATTTGACTTTTTGGTCTTGGGCTGCATCCTCACAAATCGTAGGCTCGACCCCGCTTGCATACTGATCTCAGGTTCTCGGTAATTTTCATCTAGAACCATAGATATACTTGACCATGGGGTATGGGTCTGCACCACTATCTACTCCACATTTGTGGACATCCGTTGGCAGGTCTTGAGGTGAATTTTTTTATTTTGATTTTGACCTACACCTGTGAATACTCTATTTCTTCTTTATTTGTATAGGTGCCTGTTGACGAGGCAAAATCGTGTTTTTAAAGATGTCACGTTGTAATATAGATGAAATCGCCGCGAAAACAAATAAGAATTTATAACTCGAAAACCAAGGTATCCGAGGTCGAACACAAGGAGCAATTGGGTATTTCAAAGATTAAGTGCACAACTCTCAATTTAATAAAAAGCAATAACTAATTCAACCAAAATTGAGGAGTAATGTTAATGTAGAAATAATGCCCAAAAATTGGACGTCTGATGAAAAATCAAACATCTTTAAAAGTTTATTTACAGTGCTTGATTTGTGATTTTTGGCCTTCTCTTTCTCTCTTCTTTCTCTTTCTCTTTACTCCGTGGCTGTGCTTCTTCTGCCTTGTTCTTTGGCTTCTTCTTCTTCTTTTCTTCTTTGTCTTTCCTTATCTTCTTCTTCTGCTCGGCCGCTCCTGCTTCTCTCTTTCTTCTGCCCTTGCTTTCTTTCTTCTTTCTCTTCTTTCTTCTCTCTGCGGCTAAGTCCCTGCTTCTCTTTTTCACTAGCTACCTTCTTCTTCTTCTGCTTGGCCGCTCCTCTGTTACAATGCTTCTCTTTTCTTCTTCTCCTTTTTTGTTCCTTGTTGTGGCTAAGTCCTTCAGCCGCTACCTTCTTCTTCTTCTCTGCTGCGCCTCTTCTTCCCTTAGCCTCTTCTTCTTTCCTGCATAGCACCACGAAGCAAAACCTATCAACTACACTTCCTACGTCTCTCTCTCTCTCTATTTCTCTCTTCGGTACGCTCTCCTAGAGATGGGTAATCGGGTTGGGTGCGCGCCCGGGTCCAGGCACACCGGTGTGGGTGTGATGCACGAGGAGTGCTAGGTCTAGGTAATCTGGTCGGTTGCCAGGTCCTCGGGGGCAAGTCGCGGATGAGGCGTAAGCGAGTGAGGGCAAGGGACCTCACCCCTGTGCACTGGAGGCAATGAGCTAAGAGCACAAACCCAATATATATCACACCACTCACCCCTGAGTTTACGAGGTGGGACTAAATGTCCCACCTGCTTCTATTGGCGCCCGTAGGAGGAGATCTTCACGCAATTGGAGCAGCTGAAAGCCTCGCAGCGACTGCTCTTAGGCTGGATACACTCGCTTGCTCAATGCGCGTAACTTGAAGTCCTGAAGCCTAGAGTGTGCGGCCTGGAGCTTTGAAGCAAGCAAGCTAGCTTGTGCGTTAATGGTGGACAGAGGCTCGGACCTGAACTAGACGAAGACGGCCTTGCGGCCCTGTCAAATAACAGGGAAAGCTTCGCCGTATCACAGCGAAGGTGAGGCGGGGGTCGGCTTGGCTCAGAATGGCCTAAGCGTGCGTGCCTAGGTCGGACTGTGATCGTGTGTGTGGGTTTGTTTGGTGGAAGTGTGGGGCGAGTGTGGCAGTCAGTGGATGGGCGGAAAGTGATTAGTGATTGATGGCGGAGGTAATGTGGTTGGTGGTGAGATGTGTGGAGGTGCGGAGTGGTGGATGCGTCTCGCCGGAGGTCAGCCAAAGATGAGGAAGATGAAGATTTAGTGGCAGTCGAGGGGCAGTTTATGAAATAAAATGAGGGAAAATAAAGAGTGGGAGAAGAGAAACTTATCTGTGGTGATTGGAACAAAGGGGAGGTAGCGGAGATGAACGGCGCGTATGTGCCGTTGTCGGGGAAGACAACCCTGAGGTAGAGATGACGGTGACGAGGAGGAGATCGAAGAGGCATGCACTGCTGCGGCGCAATGGGGAGGAACAAGACGAAGCTAACCCTGCCATTGGTATGGTGGCAGAGCGACGAAAGGAGGGAGGGGAGGTCGCCGGAGCTTGCAGGTGCTTTGACCAAAGATGAGGAGGGAAGAAATTGAGAGGGTATCGGTGGCCAAATCAAGCTTGGGCTTTGCGCAAAGGACCGAGGGTCCTTTTATAGCCGTTGGCCGAGCTTGTTGTGCTTGGAGGGCAAGCCTTCTAGCGTAAAAACCTCACCAAAGAAGGAAGGTGCGTAGGACACCCAAATCTCTCGAGTGTTTGCATGAGAGATTGGGTGTAAATTTGATTTGGAGATCTCGTTCAGATGATGGAGAAATCCTCAGAGAATCTCCTTTCCAAATCTGGGAGATCTCTGAGTATTTGAGGAGATATCAGCCTCAAATCCTCGCCGGAGTGGGATTCCTCTGCTATAATGGTGGAGGGACTTGAATGTACGGGTGGCAAGGAAGTTAGGGGGCTTTGTGCAATGGTTTTCAAAAGTTAAGGACTAGAATGTAATTGGGTGGATCATTTTGCAAAGTAGGTCAAGATGACCTTCCCTTAGGCCCAAATTTTGGTACAAACTTAATTTGGACATAATAAATCCAATGGTGAAGTTGGATTTTAGGTTTGACTATGTTTAACTGGATATTTTTCATAAAAACCCAAATAAGGTTAAATACTGAGCTAGGACCGCAATGTAGGTCAGAATAGGTTCCAAAGGCCAATTTGAAGGTTCTAAACCCTAGGGGATATTTCTCCATGAATTATAAAGGGTTTAGTTGATTTTTATCTAGATCGAAACCTTGTTGAATTAAGCGGGTTTGTTTTAGGGTTACAGAATGTCATTTAATTCTTAAATCTCACAATAACCCTTTTCTGACTGAACCATCCCACTTTTCCTCTTATTAAGTCCAATTGACTTATGTTTAACCCTTGAGAAATCCCGTTGATGTACTACAATGGTAAAATTACAGTTTTACCCTTTAGTTCATGCTTCCTTCCCAGAATAGTAATCCCTTGACTTAGGCCTTCCTTTAGGTTATGTAGGAGCTTTTGTTTACTTTCTCAGGTTAAAATGAGCTAGTTAGGGCTCATGATGAGGCTCTCATCATAACCCCCATGCCTAGCTTTTGCTAGTCCCTTAGCAAAATTTTAAGATTTTAACATCTGCTCTAGACCATGAGTTTCTTCTACTAGTTGTGATAAGTGCTTTTTCTTTTTATTTTGTGATTAGGCCAGAATGCTGACAATAGGCCTAGAGGTACTCAAGTACCAACCAAAACCTGAACTTGACCTGCTTTAGCCTCAGTTCTTCGCAAAGGTTTTTAAGGCCCGTAGAAACTTTCCTAGGGTTTGTTGGACTCCGCGGTTAAAGCACTCGTGCTTGAGACATTTTTTAGCCTAGGTTCAGTTTGCAGTGCATTTTTGTATGAGAGAGATAGAGGATTTACTTGTTTGGAGAGTTTTCTCTCTCTTTTCTTTTTATTTCTAGCTTCGGATTGGCTTCTCAACATGACCTGTATCGGATTCCTCGTCCCCATCATCAATCCTCAAGTCTCCCTGGCAATCCATGCTTCCTGATAGCACTACCCATGGAAACCCCCAGAACCCTGGCTTTCGAGATAATCCAGCTCATGGCATTCCATGGCAGAATCCAGACCCTGGCAATTGACATTTGGTGATAATGCTGCCTATGGAATCTGAACCAGCAGAGTGCTTACATGCCCCTAGTAGGATATTTAAATATCCGAAGAGACAAGCACCGAGGATATGATATGTTGTTACGCTTCTTCAAGGGGAATTTCCTGCCTCTTTGCGTCGGGAACTCATCCTAATCAACTTGTGCTGATCTACTGCTCCTAATCTAGGCAACTTTTTTAGAACATTACAACGCTTTTTGCGTGATTTTGATATTTATGCGCATTGAACCAGACTGTGTGTGGATTGGGGTGCTTAGGTTACCGAATCCCGCAAATCGAAGGTCAGTTAATGAGGCCGAATACTCCCTAAGCCTTAGACCAATACTTAAGCTTTGCATTTTCCCCAACCTCTTGAGGAGTATCCAGATTTTAGTGGGTACTTGAATTTTTAAGCCTAAGAGTCTAGCCCAAAAGGCCTAAAGTCAGTGTTCCTACTAAGCACTTTTTTCTCATTTTTCTCTTTTTTTCTTGTTGTGGTCTAGAACTTCAATTAATCCCTTAATCTTTTACAAATGACTCTTCTTTTTTTCTTTTTCATTTTGTGCTCCTTTTTGGCATTTTGCTATTTTCCTCATAGTTTGTATAGCCCAAAAAAAATTTTCTCTCCCCCCTCAGTTTTTTTTATTCTTTCCCAGATTTTTCAATTTTTTGTTTTTTTTATGATATGTGAATTTTTTTGTTGAAACCTTTTCTTGATATGAGTTTTCCTGATATTTTGCACTTTCATACCCCCCCATGCCTACAATTTGCAATGTCCCCACTGTAAATTAGGTGGGTTCGAATTCATCTTAGTTCATTTATTAGGACAGGTATTGGGTGAGCGAACGGGTCGAGATGACTGTTGCGAATGATTTTTAGACTCGGGTACGGGTACTTGAGGTGGAGTCGGCTATGCTAATGGATGAACCCTAAAGTGCAATATGAATTCAGCATGGAAATGTTAGGAAAGGTTTCATGTTTTTTCAAAGAATGATGGGTTGCCTCCCATTAAGCGCTGAGTTTTACGCCATCGGCTGGGCGTAATGAGCTTAGGGGAATGGAGGATAAAGGGTGACTCAGCCAAATCTGTATTGGTCATGTCAACGAACGGTTTGAGTCTCTAATCGTTCACGACAAAGTGTTCGGAATCGTGGTTGAGTGGACTGATCTCAACGGCTCCATTTCCAAAGATTCGTTAGACTAGGTAGGGTCCGATCCACTTAGATTATAGCTTTCTTGGGAATAATTTGAGTCGGGCATCAAAGAGTAGAACCTTTTGACCAGGATGAAAGATCTTTCTAGAAATGTGCTTTTCGTGAAAGGCTTTAACCTGTTCTTTCTAAATTCGTGAGTTCTCATACGCGTCGTGGAGTAATTCATCGATCTCACACATTTGAAGCCTTCTATGGGTTCCAGCCTTAGAAAGATATAAGTTGCAATTCCGTATTGCCCAATAGGCTTTATGCTCCAATTCGACGGGGAGGTGATATGCCTTCCAGTACACCAGTCTGAAGGGAGATATACCTAATTGGGTCTTGTGGGTGGTCCTATAGGCCCATAATGCTTTCGGAAGCCGAGATGACCAATCCTTCCTGTCAGGTTGAACAGTAACCTGGAGCATTTTCTTGATCTCCTAGTTTGATAACTCAGCTAGACCATTAGTTTGGGTATGGTAAGGAGTAGAGATTCGATGCGACACCCCGTATTTGGTCATTAGTGACCTAAACTAAGCGTTTGTGAAATGGGTCTCTCTGTCGAAAATTGTTGCTTGTGGAATCCTGAACCTTGAGAAGATGTTTTGATGAATGAATGTGATAACAACCTTGTGATCATTGGTTCGGGTTGGAATGGCTTCTATCCACTTGGACACGTAGTCAACGACGAGTAAGATGTATTCGAAGCTATCCAAGATAGGGAAGGGTCCCATAAAATCAATCCCCCAAATGTCAAAAATCTCGCATACCAGGATCAGCTGTAAGGGCATCATGTCTCGGCGGCTCATGTTGCCCAAGGTCTGGCAACGAGTACATGCCTTACAGTGATCGTATGCATCCTTGAAAATTGTGGACTAGTAAAAGCCACACTGGAGGACTTTTGATGCTGTTTTGTGTCCTAAAAAATGTCCATCACATGCCTGGTCATGGCAGAAGGAGAGTACATCTTTGATTTTAACTTCCGTGACACATCATCGAATTATTTGATCAGCACCAATGCAGAATAGATATGGGTCTTTCCAAAGGTAATACTTGGCATTGGAACGCAATTTGTCCTTCTTGGCCTTCAGCCAATCGGATTGGATCTGATGTAATGCCAAGTAGTTCACTACGTCTATGAACCGTGGAAGCCCTGTATTGATAGTCAGGAGGTGCTCATCAGGAAAGTGTTCTGTGATGGGTTCGAAAGGGTCAATGATTTCGGAAGGAAGGCGGGACAAGTGATCAGCTACCACCACATTGTGTTTTCTCACTTTTTCATGAATCTCGAGGTCAAATTCTTGCAACAGCAAGATCCATCGGATTAATCGAGGTTTCGCGTCATTCTTAGCAAGGAGATGCCTCACAGCCATGTGATCTGAGTAGATGATAACATGGGAACCCAGGAGGTATGATCTGAATTTTTCCTGGGCAAATACTACTGCCGGCAGCTCTTTCTCAGTAACCGTGTAGTTACGCTGAGCTTCGTCTAGTGTTTTGCTAGCGTAGTAAATGACCATGGGTTTCTCGTCAATTTTCTGCACTAAAACTGCTCCTACAGCGAAGTCAGATGCATTGCACATGATCTCAAAGGGTTGAGACCAATTAGGGGACTGTAGGATTGGGGCTTGGGTAACTCGGTCACGAAGGATCTCAAATGGTTGAGTGCATTCTTTGGAGATTTTGAAAGGCACATCCTTGGAGAGAAAAGAAGTCAGGGGGCACGCGAGTTTTGTAAAATCAGGGATAAATCAACGGTAAAAGCCGACATGCCCCAGAAAAGATTGGATGTCCTTGTTTGAGCAAGGCATAGGGAGTTTGGAAATCAAGTTAACCTTGGCTCAATCGACTTGGATGCCTTTCTCCAAAATTAGATGTCCCAGGACGATTCCCTCGGGCACCATGAAATGGCTCTTTTCCCAGGAAAGAACCAAATTCACATCGATGCACCGCCTGAGTATTTGGACCAAGTGTTGGAGGAAATCTTTAAATAATGATCCAAAAACTGAAAAGTCATCCATGAAGACTTACAGATAATCACCTACCATATCTGAGAATATGGCGAGCATGCACTACTGAAAGCTCGCGGGTGCATTGCAGAGATCGAAAGGCATCCTTTGAAACACGTACGTCCCTAAGGGGCAGGTGAACGTGGTCTTTTCTTGGTCCTCTGGATGGATTGCCACCTAGTTGTAACCGGAGTACCCGTCAAGAAAGCAGAAGAACCTATTTCCCGCTAGTTTTTCGAGGATCTGATCAATAAACGGTAGTGGGAAATGGTCCATCTTCGTGGAGGAATTGAGTCTTCTGTAATCAATGCAGACTCTCCACAAGTTAGCTATCCAGGTTGGTGTGACCTCTCTGATTTCAGTTGTAATGATGGTGAGTCCGGCCTTCTTTGGCACAACTTGGATTGGACTCACCCAGCGACTGTCGGAGATCGGGTAGATGATCCCCACATCTAACCACTTGATGATCTCCTTTTTCATGACCTCCTTCAGGTTAGGGTTTAAACGTTTCTGTAACTCTCGCGAAGGTCGTGCACCCTCTTCTGTGTAGATTCGATGTGTACAATACGATGGGCGTATGCCAGTCAAGTCATTGAGAGTCTATCCAATGGCTCTACGAGGTTGCTGGAGAATAGTAATTAGACGTGATTCCTGATCAGGTGTGAGTCGAGAGTTGATAATCACAGGAAGCATCTGATTGGAACCCAAAAAGGCGTACTTCAGATGCTCGGGAAGGGGCTTGAGTTCCATGACAGGATTATCAGTAGCAGCGGGCGGTTCGAGGTCTGTATCAGGAACAAGGGTTAGAGTTATGGGTGTGTCTAGATCAGGTTCATGCTCCTCTATTTGTGGGTTTTGATCTTCTAGTGGTTGATCGGGGATAATCAGGTTGTCCTCAACATGCGATTCATCAACCACGGCTTTGATATCACATATTTGCTCTATAACCCCTCAATTAATCCCTTGTTGGGCCTTAAAGATGTCAATCTTTAGAGTTTGATTCCCAAATTTTAATTCTATTTGGCCCTCCTCACAGTTTATGTTGGCCCTAGCAGTGGCCAAAAAAGGTCTCCCTAATATAATTGGTGTATCCCTTGGGTTCTTACATACATCCATATCCAGAACTATGAAATCCACAAGGAAGTAGAAATTTCTCACCCTAACAATGACATCCTCGAGTTTTCCTTTAGGTGACTTGATGGATTGATCGGCTAACTGCAATGTCACCTCAGTCGGTTTAAGTTCGGACTCTTCAAGGTGGTCAAGGAGGGATGTAGGTATTAGGTTTATGGAGGCACCTAGGTCCAGCAAGGCTTTATCAAATTGGGTTTCACCAATTTTACATGAAATTAGGGGAGTTCATGAGTCTTTAGCCTTAGGTGGGAGTTTACTCAAGATTATAGAGCTGGCTTTCTTTGACAGTACGATCGGATTCCCACTTTTGGTTCGCGGCTTACGCTTGGGTGTACAAACGTCTTTCAGGAATCTTGTGTAAGTCGATACATGGTGGATTGCATCCATCAAGGGGATGTTTATTTGGACCTGTCCAAAGATCTTGATCAAATCCTCCTCAGGAGTCACGGGTTTGGTTATCCTTTTTCCTTTGGTCAAGGCCTTAGGAAATGGAACCCTAGTTGGTTCCTCTAGAATAGGTCCAGGTTCTTGATCTGGGGTAGCGGTATCCTGGATAACTATCCTAGTGCTTGGGTTACTACCAGGCTTAGGGTGGTTTGGAGAATGTGGGTCTTGGGTTGCTTTATCACTACGAGTTGTTATGGAGCTTAATCCTACCAGGTTTTGGTTTGGGTTTGGTAGGAGGGGTGGCTGCTACTGAAATCCCGCATAAGATGTCAAAGCTTCCATCCCGTCTGGCGATGGAACATAAGGGGCCGGATAAATCATATGTGCGTGGCCTGAATTTTGGTTCATAACGCGCCTCTGGGTCGGCACATTATTTGGATTTGGTAGAGGTTGTGAAGGGAGGGTGCCGGGTTGGCGGGAATTTGCCATCTGGGATAGTTGATTGCAAACCTCTGTGATCTTGTCCTTGTGCTATTTTTGCATTGTCGCATTCATCTTTTGAATGTTAGCTAGTGCTTGAAGGATTAGAGTCATTTGATCCTGGCTTGGCCTAGATTGATAGGTGGGATTGGGCCGAGGCTGAGGCGGCTGATATGGACGAGGGGCTTGTGGGCGGGGTTGATGAGGTGATCTTTAAGTCTGAGAATTTCCCGTCCACTGGAAGTTGGGATGATTTCACCATCCAGGGTTGTAGATATTGGAGAATGGGTCATTCTAGATGGCATTGAGGTCCTCGCAGGTCTGAGGAGCCTCAGGAAAGTCAGAATACAAGGGTTCGGAGTTCCCCTAACTAGAATAGAGTGGATCGGAGGTCCCTCTGGTCTGAGAGTCAGACGGGGGTGGATACGGGTCCATCCCCTGAGAAGATTGGTGATAGATGTTTTTCATAGTTTCCCTCGCAAAAGGTGGCCGTGCAAGAGAGTTCTGTGCAGAGGTGGCTCGCTGTAGATGCTGAGTTAGCTCATCCACCTTCTTCTCTTTGATAGAGACCTTGTCCAACCGACTAGCCATCAGTTCCAAGTCGACGGATGTGGACAGGTCCTGTGTCTCATGTGCTCCCCTAAGATTCATCGATGCACCGGCATTCGTTCGGTCGAATAAGCCCATGGAGTCATTATTGATGGAGTTCTCGCACATATTTTTGAGAATCTCCCACACCGTGTCCTCATGTTGACCCATGATGTTTCCTCCGTAGGTTTCATTGACGAATAATCGAATGTCTTCACAGAGTCCCTGGTAAAAAGACTGGACTTGTTCCCATTTAGGAACTCCGTGATGGGGGCACTTTCGCATGAGATCTAAGAATTGGTCCCATGCTTCATGAAGAGGTTCTCCAGTTTGTTGGGTGAAATGAGTGATTTGGTGGCGCAAGGCATTTGTCCAGCCAACGGGAAAGAACTTCTTCAAAAATTCGGACTGAAGTTCATCCCATGTATTGATCGGACGAGTCTGAGTTTGATTCCAATGAGCAGCCTTGTCCATGAGGGAGAAAGAAAACATCTTCATGAGCAGAATATCCTGATTTTGTGCATCTGACCCAAAGGTCTGGTCCAGATGCTTGAGCTATTTAATGTGCTAGAATGGATCCTCGGAGTTAAGCTCATGGAATTTTGGTATGGCATGACTCATATTGGGCTTGAGTTCAAAATCATGACCTCTAGCCGAGATTCGGACTCGAGGCTCAATTGTCACCACAGCGAGATTATAGTGATCTCTCATCATAGGACGCTGCGGTGGGTTTACAAAGTTTTGGAAGAGATCATTTAGGCACTGAAGCTGGTGCTCAAGGTTGTTCTCTTTTCAATGGGTTGTGCCATGATGGAAGAAGAAGGAGAACTTGGTTCTGAATCAGAGGAAAGATCTATGTGGTGGGACTGCTGCATAAGCAAGGGCGTCGAGGCTTGGCCTCGGTGAGAGTGAATTTCTAAAGGTCATAAGGATGGTCTTAAGGACCTCCTACCAAACATGCACCAAAGGATGTGATGAGATCAGAAGGTGCTGGACCCAATCGAGACACCCAAAAATTGTTGGGTGACTATAGAGGTTCGGAGCGGATGATACCCCTTAATCCGAAAGGTCGTCCACTTGAGAAGTACTTGGGCAGCTAGAGAGGGAGAGTCCCGCAAAGACCCTTACACGGTAGAGCGTCCCCACGAGTTACAGGGTTTTCCCCACTCGACCTCTCTTGTCACTGAGATTCCAGGTAGACCAGAATGGGGACCTTGACCTTTTAAGTCTACCTTTTTTAATCAAGATCAAGGTGCTTAGGGTTCCACTTGAACTTTAGGCCTTTTGAGTGCAAAAAGTGACCTAATTTTAAGGTTGGTTGATCCAAAGGATCAACTTCACCTCTTTGTTCCTTTGAGAGCTTTTAGGTCTTTCTTTTAGGGTTCAAATGGATTAAGAGCTTGATTTGCTTGGGGTTTCTCTTGTATAGATCTTTTCAAACAAAGCTTAGGCACACCTCTTTTTGAAATTTTTGCTTCTTTGCTTAAGAGAAGATGTGTCTCTAAAAAACCCTAGCTTTGCAATCCTTAGGTTGGATCTAGTTGGTCCAATTTAGTTGCCTTAAAAATTGGTATCTAGGGCTCAATTAAGAAGGTTTTAGCCCTAGTTACCTTAATTGGATGTGAAATTCAAAATGTATTGAAATGAAAATCAGGCAACTTTAGTGAATTACTAAATATGGAAGCAGGTAGCCCTAGATTGATTTTTTCTTTATTTTTTCCTTTTCAGACTTTGAGGGGATTAAGAGAGAGGGCTAATGAAAGTTACCTGTTCCTAGGTGTGGTTGTTGTGAGGTTGCTTTTCTTTCCTCGGCTCTCCCTGAGACAAATATAGAAAGAGAAAAATTAGTATTGAATCAGAAGTTATGATTAAAAGCTTCTAAAATGCCCGTTGCTCCCCGACAACGGTGCCAAAATGTTGACGAGGCAAAATCGTGTTTTAAAAGATGTCACGTTGTAATATAAATGAAATCACCGCGAAAACAAATAAGAATTTATAACTCAAAAACCAAGGTATCCGAGGTCGAACACAGGGAGCAATTGGGTATTTCAAAGCTTGAGGGCACAACTCTCAATTTAATAAAAAGTAATAACTAATTTAAACAAATTGAGGAGTAATGTTAATGTAGAAATAATGCTAAAAAATTGGATGTCTGATGAAAAATCAGACGTCTTAAAAAGTTTTGCTATGGTGCTTGATTTGTGATTTTTGGCCTTCTCTTTCTGATTTTTGTTTTCTCTTTCTGATTTTTGTTCTCTTTCTCTCTTCTTTCTCTTTCTCTTTGCTCCGTGGCTGTGCCTCTTCTGCCTTGTTCTTTAGCTTCTTATTCTTTTCTTCTGTCTTTCGTTGTCTTCTTCTTCTGCTCGGCCACTCCTACTTCTCTCTTTCTTTTGCCCTTGCTTTCTTTCTTCTTTCTCTTCTTTCTTCTTCTGCGGCTAAGTCCCTGCTTCTCTTCTTCACCAGCTACCTTCTTCTTCTTCTGCTTGGCTTTTCGTCTGCTATAGTGCTTCTCTTTTCTTCCCCTTTTTCCTTCCTTGCTGTGGCTAAGTCTTTCAGCCGCTACCTTCTTCTTCTTCTTCTCTGCTGTGCCTCTTCTTCCTTTAGCCTCTTCTTCTTTCCTGCACAGCACCACGAAGCAAAACCTATCACCTACCCTTCCCGTGTCTCTCTCTATTTCTCTCTTCGGTACGCTCTCCCAGAGTCGGGTAATCGGGTCGGGTGCGCGCCCGGGTCCAGGCACACCGGCGTGGGTGTGATGCGCGTGGAGTGCTAGGTCTAGGTAATCGGGTCAAGTGCCAGGTCCGCGGGGGTAGGTTGCGGACGAGGCGTGAGCAAGTGAGGGCGAGGGACCTCACCCCTGTGTATTGGAGGCGATGAGCTAAGAGCACAAGCTCAATATATATCACACCACTCACCCCTGAGTTTACGAGGTGGGACTAAATGTCCCACCCGCTTCTACTGGTGCCCGCAGGAGGAGATCTTCATGCAAATGGAGCAACTGAAAGCCTCACAAAAATTGCTCTCAGGTTGGATACACTCGCACACTCAACGTGCGTAACCTAAAGTCCTGAAGCCTTGTGTACGAGGCCTGGAGCTCTGAAGCAAGCAAGCCTGCTTGTGCGTTAATGGTGAATGGAGGCTCAGACCTGCACTACACAAAAATGGCCTTGTAGCCCTGTCAAATAACAGGGAAAGCTTCTCCGTATCATGGCGAAGGTGAGGCGGGGGTCGGCTTGGCTCAGAACGGCCTAGGCATGCGTGCCTAGGTCGAACTATGACCGTGTGTGCAGGTTTGTTCGGTGGAAGTGTGGGGCTAGTGTGGTGGTCAGTGGATGGGTGGAAAGTGATCAGTGATTGATGGCGGAGGTGATGCGGTTGGTGGTGAGACGTGTGGAGGTGCGGAGTGGTGGATGCGTCTCGCCGGAGGTCAGCCGGAGAGGAGGAAGATGAAGATTGGCAGTGGCAGTCGAGGGGCAGCTTATGAAATAAAATGAGGGAAAATAAAAAGTGGGAGAAGAGAAACTTATCTATGGTGATTGGAACGAAGGGTAGGCAGAGGAGACGAACGGCGCATATGTGCCGTCGTCGAGGAAGACAGCTCTGAGGTGGAGATGACGGCGATGAGGAGTTCGGAGAGGCGTGCGCTGGTGCAGTGCAATGCGGAGGAACAAGACGAAGCTAACCCTGCCACTGGTATGGTGGTAGAGCGATGAGAGGAGGGAGGGGAGGTCACCGAAGCTTGCGGGCGCTTTGACCGGAGATGAGGGGGAAGAAATTGAGAGGGTATCGGCAACCAAATCAAGCTTGGGCTTTGAGCAAAGGACCGGAGGTCCTTTTATAGCCGCTGGCCGAGCCTCTTGTGCTTGGAGGGCAAGCCTTCCAGTGCAAAAACCTCACCGAAGAAGGAAGGTGCATAGGACACCCAAATCTCTCGAGTGTTTGCACGAGAGATTGGGTGTAAATTTGATCCGGAGATCTCGTTCATACGATGGAGAAATCCTCAGAGAATCTCCCCTCCAAATCTGGGAGATCTCTGAGGATTCGAGGAGATATCAGCCTTAAATCCTCGCCGGAGTGGGATTCCTCCGCTGTAATGGCAGAGGGACCTGAATGTAAGGTTGGCGAGGAAGTTAGGGGTCTTTGTGCAAGGGTTTTCAAAAGTTAGGGGTCAGAATGTAATTGGGTGGATCATTTTGCAAAGTAGGTCAAGATGACCTTCCCTTAGGCCCAAATTTTGGTAAAAACCTAATTTAGACCTAAGGAATCCAATGGTGAATTTGGATTTTAGGTTTGACCATGTTTGACTGGACATTTTGCACAAAAGCCCAAATAAGGTTAAATACTAAGCTGGGACCCCAATTTAGTTCAAAATAAGTTCCAAAGGCCAATTTGAAGGTTCTAAATCCTAGGGGATATTTTTCCATGAATTTTAAAGGATTTAGTTGATTTTTATCGAGACCAAAACCTTGTTGAATTAAGCGGGTTTGTTTTAGGGTAACAGAATGTCATTTAATTTTTAAATCTCACAATAACCCTTTTCTGACTGAACCATCCCACTTTTCCTCTTATCAAGTCCAATTGACCTATGTTTAAACCTTGAGAAATCTGTTGATGTACTACAATGGTAAAATTATAGTTTTACCCTTTAGTTTTAGCCTTTAGTTCATGTTTCCTTCCTTGAACAGTAATCCCTTGACTTAGGCCTTCCTTTAGGTTATGTATGAGCTTTTGTTTACTTTCTTAGGTCAAAATGGGCTAGTTAGGGCTCATGATGAGGCTCTCATCAGTGCCTAGCTAAAGGCACTAACTTCACCACATATATAGGTTCTTTTCATCTCGGAGCGAACTCGTTATTCATGCAATTCAAGTGCTTTCTACTCTACTCTGTTTCATGTCTTTTTAATACAATGAGGACATTGCATTAGATAGGCATGGGTGGGTGGATATTCATCATTGAATTATTTTGTCAGCTCCATAGATTCTTTTTATTTTCTTTTGATTTATTTAAAAAAAAAATTGAATTAGGAAAGAATACTTGGGTATTAGAACTTTTCAATCTTAGGAAATATTATAGTAGGATCTGAACACTAAGACCCTTTAGGTCTTTGGGCTTAATCAGCCTGGGTATCCACTAAAATGTGGATTTGTTTATCGAGTCCTTATCATTCTGAATTCTATTTTAATTTTATTAAATAAGTTTGGGTGATAAGTATACGACTTATCAACTCGCCCTCTGATTTGAGGAAACTTTAAGTCTAAGCATCTACACACTATTCATCACTGACTCATTGTTCAGCGGTTTTAATGGAAATTGGGTAGCTAATAAACCTTCTAGGGTGGTATGGTTGGCAAGTTATCGTGGGTAATAGCCCATAAGTAGGTTGTCCAGAGCCCAGCCACTGGACCACTCTTTTTCTGCTGCCTTTAGGTAAATCTTAGACCAGGGAAGTAACCTACTTAAAAAAGAGAAAAAAGAAAAAAAGAAAGAAAGTCCAAAAATAAAAAAAAGAGAAAAGAAAAAGAAAAAGAAAAGGAGAAAAAGAAAATAAAGAAATAAGCCACACTTCATCGCACAAGTATGACTGGCAAGTTATCGTGAGTAAAGCCCACTAGAAGGTTGTCTAGAACCTAGCTCAAGAAATGCACGTCAAATTCCTAAAACACTTAGGAAGAAGTAGAGAAATAGAATAAGCCAGGGAGATATACACTAGATTCACCCTTGTGTTGACCCCATAAAAGGAAAAAGTAGGGAGAAAGCTACCGGTTGTATAGATACACCTTTAGGCAGAATTCTTTGTAAGGTCACCTAGGGACGTAGAAACTCGAAGTCTGTTTTGATTGCCGATCAACGAGTCTATCACTTTCACAAAAAGATGCTTAGAACTTAGGGTTCCCATCAAGTCTTGGGTGGGTTGAGTGACCGTAGAAAGCCACTCTGTAACCCTAAACTCAAAAATCCAAAAAAATTAGAAAAGAAGAAAAAGGAGAAAAAGAGATCTTTTTTTGAATAAGGCAAGGGCTTGAGGCGGTCTGCATTTTGGTAGATACCTGGGCATTGTTGTGTCTTTGAAAGTTCAGGCCCTAAGCAAAAATTTCTTAATGTTGAAAATGACTTGTGCCTGAGTAATCCAACCTTAATTCTTTTATAAATAGCAAATAATTTTTGCTAGGGACTAGCAAAAGATAGGCATGGGGGTGTGATGTACATACATCTAAATAGCCAAAAATGGCTATTAATGCATGTTCATAGTGTCATATTAGCATCAAACATTGTAAATATTACATAACATGCATAATCATGCATTTTGGTCAAGTTGTATAAATTGTATAGTAATTGTCTCCTTTTAATAGGGATAGGGTGATTTTTAATCGGGGTCTCAAATCGAAGATCCAACCATACGGATCTAATCAGGGTGACAATTGGAGTTCAACGACTCCAAGATCACCCTGATCGGACATCCGTAGCACCAAATAGAGATCGAGGAAGCCTATAGATCAAAGGCCAAGATGGTGCTAATCTGCACTTCAGACGACAAATCCGACCACACGGATGGGTTCGGATCAATGATTGCAACCTAACAGCATGAAAATCGATCCAATCCGACAACCGTGGCACCATCTACAACACGTAGAAGATGGACAGTCAAGATGGCGCCACGTGGCGCCATCACAGCTGCCCAAATCAGCTGCAGCACTGCTCCCCATCTTCTGAAGACATGGTGAGGCATGATCTAGGCTGTTGGATCTCGATCCAACGGCTGTGAAGCGTGCACGCTTAATTCGTAACCGCGACAAAGCACGCCGCTAGCATAGCGGTCGAGCAACGTTGCGCGAGCGTGTGACGCACGTTCGACTCGCCATCTGCAGCATGTGAACATTTAATCACGACCGCGTGATCGGTTACGGGTAGCTTGGATCATCCAATGGCACGCACGTGCGATCTAATGCACATCCAACACGCCCGATCACTCGTAGGCATGCAGTTAAGCGTAGACGAAGGTGCGTGTGAGGAGAAATCTGAGCCATCCAATCTTGAGATCAGATTGCTAAGATTTGAAGGACGTGAGTGTGCATAATGAGCAGGACAGGCGAGGAGGTGCACGCGACGCGTGACGTCGGCCACGATCTGACCTTTAGTGATAGATAAATCCATCACTAAAGACCTGATATTAATGCTTTAAGCTTGAAATGACAAATTTGCCCTCAATTCCTACAACTATACAAGGAGACTCGACCTCCACTTCTTCATCCCTTCCTTCACCTCTCTCCCTCTCCAAAGCTCAAGAAAAGCTTGTCCTACACCTGGGATGCTATTCTAGAGCCAAAATCCAATTTTCTCATCCCCATTCTGGAAGTGGATCCCACGACGACGATGATGTGCTGCCTCGTTCCTGCTTCTTCCTGCTTCATCCTCCTTCTTCCCACTTCGTCCCCCATCTTCCAAGCGTCGTATCATCCGGCTCGTCCTCCAAGCAGTCGTCGAGGAGGATAACCTCTCCCTATCTTCTCTTTTACTGCTTTTTAGAATAGATTTCCTACTTTTTAGTGTAGATTTCCTGCTTTCTAGTGTAATGGGTAGTTGTAATCGCAATGAACATTAACTTGTGATAATGAATTCCATGTTTATTCTATCTCTCTTTTGTCTTTATTTGTAATATTCTCTCTCTGTCTTCTATTCTTTATTCTTTAAGTAGATAGTTTAGATTTAATTCGACTAGCTAATCTGCTTCATGATAATTAAACAAACAGTCTTAAATTGAACATCTGCCTCCTTGTGTTCGACCCAGAATTCTTAGAGTTTCGGTATAAATTTATCTATTGGCAGATTTCTTCGCAAATCGAACTACAACGATGGGTTTTTGGAAACCAACTTCGATCACGTAGTTTTCCGCTTTCAACACTATACACCACAAAGATCAAGAAAATATGACTTTCACCTATCCCTTGGGGACATTTGAGTTTCGAAGAATGCCTTTTGGGCTCTGCAATGTACCTGCGACTTTTCAACTGTTCATGATGGCCATATTTTCCGAGATGGTAGGTGGTTATCTTGAAGTATTTATGGATGATTTTTCATTCTTTGAGGAGACTTTTGACTATTGTCTGGATAATATGTCGAAGATCGTGAAACATTGTATAGAAGCAAATCTAGTCCTCAGTTGGGAAAAAAACCACTTTATGGTACTTGAGGGCATCATTCTTGGCCATCTCGTATCTGAGTGAGGTACCCAAGTAGACCGAGCTAAGATCAATCAGATTTCAAATCTTCCTTACTAGACTCAGTTAAGGGCATCCGATCTTTTCTTGGCCATGTGAGATTTTATCGGAGATTATTTCTCAATTTTTTTGAGATCTCTTGACCTCTAACAAACCTACTCACGAAAGACATGACTTTTGAGATGGAGTGTATTTCTACTTTTCATATCCAGAGAGATCGAGTTACCAAGGCTCCTATTCTGCAATCTCCTGATTGGAACCTTCCTTTTGAGATCATGTGCGCACATTAGATTACGCAGTGGGAGTTGTTTTAGGTCAGAAAGTCGAGAAGAAACTCGTGATTTACTATACTAGAAAACACTTAATGATGCGCAAAGGAATTATATTGTTACAGAAAAAGAGATACTAGAAATAGTATTTGGACTTGAAATGTTTCGATCTAACATCTTGAGTTCATACATCATTGTATACTCTGATCACTCAACCATTAAGCATCTTCTTTCGAAGGACATGAAACCTAGGTTGATTATATGGATCTTGCTTTTGCAAGAGTTTGACCTAGACATTTGTGACAAGGAGGGATGACAGAATGCCGTTGTTGACCACCTTTCCCACCTCCCTTCTGAGAATATAGAGACATTTCCACCAATCACTGAGCACTTGATGAACAACTTTTGAGCATATCTACTGAACTTCTCTGGTACACTAACATCGTGAATTATTTGGTCACACATCGATTTTCATCTGATTGGGATCGGAATTGCAAATCTTGACTCACATTAAAGGCTAAATACTACTTCTGGGAAGATTCGTATGTTTTTATACTCTGTAATGATTAAATCATTAGGCACTGTGTCAATTCTTTTCTTCTATCATGACCAGGCCTGTAGTGGTCATTTTTTAGGTTGTAAAACTACTACAAAGATTCTGCAATGTGGGTTTTACTGGCCTACTCTTTTTGCATATTCACAAACATATTGTATGGCATGCAGTCGCTGCTAAACTTTGGGTAGCATGACACGTCTACACATGATGCCTCTTAACTTGATTATCGTTTGTGAAATCTTCGATATTTGGGGCATAGATTTGATGGGTCCATTTCCTTTTATGGCTTCGAGTATATTTTACCTGGAGTTGATTATGCTTCTTATTGGGTCAAAGCCATACCCATGTGCATTAATGACCATAGAGTTGTCATTCCTTTTATGCAAAATCACATCTTCTATCATTTGTGGTACCACGCGTGATAATTTCTGATGATGGGTAGCATTTTAATAATGCCCAATTCCAGAACCTTCTTAGAAAATAAGGGGTTACACATTGTATTGCTACACCCTATCACCCCCAAACCAATGGGAAAATCGAGGTCTATAATCGAGAAATCAGGAAAATCCTTCAGATGATAATTTGACCTGATAGGAAGGATTGGACTACTTGGTTGGATGAGGCTTTGTGGGCGTCGAGGATAGCCCACAAGACACCCATAGGCATATCTCCATATAGACTTGTTTATGGGAAACCCTATCATCTTCCTGTAGAAATTGAGCACAAGGCCTATTGGGTAATTAAAGCTTGTCATCTTGACCTCGTGAAGGATGGAGATCAACGTAGCTTGTTGCTTAGTGAACTCGAGGAAATCTGGAATGATGCTTACGAAAGTTCCAAGTGTATAAAGAGAAATTGAAAGCCTTCAATGACAAACACATTTCCTACAAATCCTTCGCACTTGGTCAGAAGGTGTTGCTCTTTGATGCCCATCTTAAGCTCTCTCTTGGTAAACTCCATTCTAAATGGATTGGTCCATTTGAGATCATTTGAGTCTTCAACAATGGAGCTATCGAAATCACTGAACCCAACAAGAATCAACCCTTCAAAGTGAACGATCAATGTCTTAAACCTTTTCTTGAGGCATATTCTTTGGGTCTTGTTAGAGACTGTTATACACTCCACTAATCATTCCACGCTCCTCAGGAGGCAACTCGAGATTTGTACATAGCTATTTTTGATTTATTCTTTTCTATCTTTTTTCTGTCTATGTCTACTCTTACACTTTGAGTCTGATCTACACATTCATTCACTTCTTTATTATCTATTCTTCACCTAGCCCGATTGTTCCCTCTGATGTTTGTTAGAATAGAAATCATCTGCCTGAGATCTTTTATCTCCTTTATCCAACTCCTTCTGTCACCCTTATATCGAGTGAAGTTTAGAGTTCTGTTCATCCCTTTCATATAATGAGGACATTATGTAATTTTGGCATGGAGAGGTGTAAAAGTGAATATCTTTTATGTTAAGTGTATTAATAGACATAGAATTCTATTTTACTATTAAAAATCATAAAAATTTACAAAATTCATTAAAAAAATCATAAAATTTAAAAATAAAAAACATATAAAAATATATAAAAGAAAAAACTCAAAAATACCCTTATTATGGGGATTAAATTTTGTGAGAATAGTCATTTATAATAAGAAGAATTTTTGAAGAAAATCTTTTTGAAAGGACCTTATTTAATAAATTATATGTAAATTATTAAACATAACGAGTTGTGAATTTCTTAAATAATTTCAAGGTTAGAAAATGACAAAATATATATGGTATATAGAAATGTTTATGAAGATATCTAAGAAGAGCATTAATCCTTACTAAGGACTTTTTCCTGAATATTTTTCAGAACAAGTACTTCTTTTTGGTTCTTGACACAGTATTTTTCGAGTCAAAATCTAAAACCTAAGTATGTGATTTGTATTCCCACTCTTTACTTTGAAAATAGAGTAAATAAGATGTCATAATTCATATACATGACTTAATTTTTGGAATTAAATTGTAACTTTCTTGGTTAATAAGACTAGATTATGTCCTTTTGACTTTGAATTTCTATTTTCATCACTAAGTTGAGTAAAAAGACTAGAAACTTAGAGTTAATCAAATAAAGAAGTTAGTTTGGAACCTTAACCATAAGGCCTAACAGGCTATAGGTAGCTTAATCAGTCGAGGACGTTCCACTAGACTTGGTTGGTCTGTGTCTTAACAGATCCTACTAGACCTATCTCTTATGGATTCTAAGGTTGTCGCCTGAGTTCAAATGTGAGGTTATTCATTAAAGCACATTAGACATCAATCAACCTAACAAACAATTATAACAAACTCATAAGAGCTCAATGATGCTCATATATCTATTAGAAAGCTCGAAGGATGAAGGATTTAAGCTATGCAGATACACCAAAGTTGAGGAAGAAGATGAACCTCAGGGAGTATCAATCAATAAAAGTTAGATGTGAGTGATGGAAATTTCTCCTTAAAAACTTCTTAGAAAATTTCAAATCATTAGGAATCAATTCGAAGGCTCCTCTTCAAGGTCAAGGTTGCTGGAGCTCATTAGAGCTTTAGTAACCCATGGTCATGACCATCGGAGTTCAAATCTCCATGAAACAACGTAAGATTGGATTCAAAAGCTTCCTGAGCATCTCAGGATGCTCAAGAACCATTCAACTTAACTAATAAAAGCTTAACTCAGCCCTGTAGATTCAAATTGTTCTAAATGAGATCTTAAGTTTGTCCAAACTTGAGAGACGTTGAATCTTTTAATTATAAGAGGAAAAATGTTCTATTGAGTGGTGCGAAGGTGTTGGGGTGATTTAATTAGGTGGAGAAACTCCTCCAACCTTTACCATGGACAGTGAAGTTCGGGGGTTGAGGTGGTGAAAAGACGATTCTCACTTAACAAGATGATAATTAAAATGATTTGTCATTGTATTTCTAAGTGGTGGAAAATCAACTAATAAAAGTATTGAATTAAAATTAACCACTCAAAATAGAGTGGGTTGTGTCTATGGGGTGGTACTGGTTTATTAAAATTCACAAAAGTTGAGAAATCGATGTTCACAAGTTATCAGCTGAAAAAACTAAGCCAAAATCTACTTTCAGATTAAGAAAATAATAAGTGGTCATGAAGAAATAGTACTTATATAAAAGAAGAGGGAGTTCAATGCAATGTGTCCATAATATTTAATCAATAAATCCAAAAATGTATTCTTGCAATGGTATGCAAATGTAAAAGAAATACAAATTTTACTCTAGCAAAGCAGAGCACTTGCTCCAAGTTCTCTCCACGCACAAAGGGGAGGGAGGTCGGAGGTGAGGAGCTCGTCGAAGGGAGAGTGAGTCGACGCACATCTGATGGCGGTAGCGGCTAGGAGAGGGCTGATAGACGTGGCTGCACGGTGCAAATGAGGGTGGTGGGTAGCGATGGTTGTTTGTTGCTGGAGCAGTGCATAGAGAGGAGAGGGGCTCGAGCTAGTCACACGTTGGGCGTGCGTGGTGTCAGTGGGCAGCTGGGCGGAGAGGCAGAGGCAAGAGGGGCACCGTTGTGCACTGGAGCAGAGGAGAGTGAGTGGTGGAGGAAATGTGAGCGGTGTGAGAAGGTGTGGTAGTGGTTGTTGCTGCGTGCAACAGCAGCTCCACGCTCAAGTGTGCTGGGCTCGCGTAAGGGGAGGGCGACGCGTTTGGTCAGCGGTGCTACATGGGGTCACGTGAGGTCGTGGAAGGGGTCGACGGTCGTTGGCCACCTGTTGATGGCCATGAACAGGTGGTAGTGATGTTGGGTGCTTTTGGAAGTGGAGGTGGTTCATGTTGGTGATAGTGGTGGTGGGTTTCGTTGGGAAAGAAGATGAATAGTGTGATTTTGGGTTGTGATGTGGTGTGGTGTTGGTGGTCAAGCGGGGCCATAGTGAAGGAGCGACGGCCGTCGACCACTTGACGTGGTTGTTGGTGGTGCTGTCGGTTGCGATGAAGACAGTGGTGATGGCGATGAAGAAATACGGTGATGCAGGGACTTCGGTTGGCAGTGTGGGCTGTCACACCACACACCTATAGTGGAGGAGCCTTGCTGCCACAGTTGAAGCCAGCGGCTATGGAGAGGAGAGGTTGACTTTCTACACAGTGGTGATTGGGAGTAGTGGCTTCTTCTGTGCGTGCAGCTTTCCCTCCTCCTTATAGTAGAAGTAGCTTTTGATTTGAAGGGAGCATCGAAGGGAGGCGATTCAAGCCAGATCCGCTCCTCTCATTCCTTACCTTGCTGGGACAAGAAGATCACTCCTTGAATGCATCATCAATGGTCGCACAGCTATTGCGAGGAGGGCTGTGGATTCCTTGAGCAGAAAAAGAGGAGGAAGATAAATAATGAAATGGTTGGTTTATTTATGCACAAAATCTCATAGAATATGTAGAATGTACACTAAATTAAAATGCAAACTTAAAGACTAGGATAATGCATGCTAAGATTTATTTTACATAAAAATGTGATGCATGAAACAAATCTATAATTAATGTATTTACATCTTAATGCATGCTAAATAAATGTTACAGTTGCCTTGATGTCTAGGCATTAAAATACAAAAAAAGGCCACAAATATGGGCTTATTAAATACCCCCATGCCTAGTTTTTGCTAGTCTAGAGCAAATTTAAGCAACAACCTAGCACTCCAAGTTATCCAAGTTGACTCAATTGATCTTTTCATAGAAATCAGGTTGAACTATCTAACCCTAGATCATAAGGTACCTAACTAGTTGCTAAGTTACAGACTAGGTTGGCTAAGGACAAGTTGTAGGCATAGGTTTCCTTGATTTCTATCTCTACCCTAGGGTTTATTGGTCCTAGAGTTTAAAGCATTCGTGCATGTGCATTGGTCTTATTTATTTGATGTTGGTATGATTGCAAACTTAGAAAGAGAGTAAGAAGGATTTTTTTTTCTAATATATATATATATCTATATATTATTCCTCTAAGTCAAACATTGGAATGCTATCAACACGGTCTATGTCTTATTCATTGTCCACATCACCAACTGATGAGAACCTCATCATGAGCCCTAACTAGCATATTTTGACCTAATAAAGTGAACAAAAGCTCCTACATAACCAAGAGAAAGGCTTAATTCAAGGGATCATTAATCTGGGAAGACAACATAAAATAAGGAGTAAAACTGCAATTTTACCATTACAGTGCATCAACGGGATTTCTAAGGATCTAAACATAGGTCAATTGGACTTAATAAGAGAAAAGGTGGGATGGTTCAGTCAGAAAAGGGTTACTGTAAAATTTAGGAATTAAATGACATTCTGTAACCCTAAAGCAAACCCACTTAAATTCACAAGGTTCCAGGCAAGATAAAAATCAACTAAATCCTCTAAAATTCATGGACAAATACCCCCTATGGTTTAGAACCATCAATTTGGCCTTTGGAACCTGTTTTGACCTAGATTGGGGTCCATGGCTAATATTTGACCTAATTTGGGTTTTTATGTAAAATGTCCCATCAAACGTAGTCAAACCTAAAATCAAACTTCATCATGGGATTCCTTAGGTTCAAATTAGGTTTATACCAAAATTTGGACCTAAGGGAAGGTCATCTTGACCTACTTTGCAATTTGGTCCACGAAATTACATTCAGACCCTTAACTTTTGGAAACCCTTGCAAATCCCCCATCAGCTTCTTTGTCACTTTCTTCATTTTGGTTCCTCTGCCATCGCAGTAGGGACCCATACTGGAGCTGCTCCCAAATTTGAAAGGGGAGCTCCCTGCGAAGCCCCCTACTGCATGAGTAGCTCCACATGCCCTGGATCTCCCCATACCTCTCGTGTGAACGCTCGAGAGGTATGGGTCTCCTCCGGCCATACCTCCAGCGTGGTCTTCCCACCATTTCCTCGCGGCTCTTCCCTCTGCCCTTGCCTATTTAAGGAAGCCCAGATCCCTTCGCTTCCTTCAAGCCTGATTTGGTCGAAGAACTCCCCCCAAATTCGTCTCCTCCTCCAGCCAATTACCCGCAGGCTCCGGCGACTCTCCCTACCTCTTCTTGTCTCTCTACCATAGTACCAGTGGCAGAGCCATCTTCGCCGTGTTCCTTCACGTTGTACCATACCAGCACATGCCCTTCCGACCCTCTTCCTCGTCGTCGCTTCTTCACCACATGGTCTTCGTCTCCGGCGACGACAGAAACCCGTCGCTCGCCCGCTGCCTCCCCCCTTCATCCAACTCTCCTCAATGTGTTCCTCTATCTCTACTCTCTGTTTTCCCCTACTTAATTTTAGAAAACTCCCCTCGATAGCCGCCAATCACCGCCATCTCCCTCATCTTCGGCAGACCACCGGTGAGGCGAATCTGTCATTCCACTCATCCACACGCCTCGCCACCCATCGCAGAACCTTCGCCATCACTCACTGTTGAACGTGTACGAACCTACGCTAACGTGTTCGGTTTTGGAAAACCTGTCGTTGTAGTTCGAAAGCGAAGAATTCGTGTTCAACAAATAAAATTTATATCGAAATTAAAATTCCGGGTCGAACACAGGGAGGCAGACGTTTGATTTAAAAACTACGCGTTTCTTTCTATTTGTTACAGAATAATTAAATTTAGAACCATCTAATTATTTACAATAAATAGAAGAGAGAGAGAGTAAGAGAGAAATCAAAATGAGATGTAGAATAAATAAGGAATTTTTGTATTGAAGAGATTGTTCATTACAACTAGAAAGTATAAAACAATTGCTCTAGGAACCGATAAATTTACTCTAGAAAGCATTAAAAGAATGGAGAGAGAAATGTCCTCCTCGACGATTGCTTAGAGGACGAGTAGCTTAATCTAGAAAGCAGTAAATCTATACTACAAAGCGGTAAAAAGAATAGGGAGAGAGAAATCCTCCTCGACGGTTGCTTGGAGGACGAGCCGGACGGGACGACGCCTGGACGAAGGAGAACGAAGCGGGACGAAGGAGGACGAAGCAGAAGAACGGGAACGAAGCAGCACGCCGTCGTCGTCGCGGGATCCACTTCCGAAGGGGAACGAAAATTGGACTTTATCTCGAGAGAAGCATCCCAGGTGTGGGACAAGCTTTTCTTGAGCTTTGGAGGGGTAGAGAAGAGAAAGAAGGGATGAAAATTTCGTATGGAGGGGGTCTCCTTTTATAGTTGCAAGGAGTGGGGGCAAAATAGACATTACATCTTCAAAATAATAAATAAGGGGTCTTTAGTGACGGATAAATCCGTCACTAAAGCCCCGACGTGGCCGTCGCCGTCGCGCCCACGCGCGCCCGCTCGGCTGCCTGCGTGCGTAACGCCTACGCACGTCCGCGAAGTCTCAGCCGTCCGATCGCGAGATCGGACGGCTTAAAATCGCGCCTTCACCGCTGCCGCCTGCCCGCCTGCGCGTGCGATCACGCGTTAAGCGGAGCGTCCAATCGCGCGTCGGCGCTATCGGGCGCCCGCGACCGCACGATCTCCATCCGACGTTCCACGCGCCTCAATTACCCGCGCCTCCAATCCACTCGCCGTAGCTCGAACCCGCGCCCCGCGCTCGCGTAAGCGCGCTCGACCGCTGCGCTGCAGGGCGCGGATGGTCGAGCGTACGTTTTAAGCGTCGGGCGGCCACGGCCGTTGGATCTCCATCTGACGGTGGAGAGCGATCGGGCAGGGGCCTTCAAAAAATGCCAGCGGCCGTTTGGGCGGCTGAGATGGCACCACGTGGCACCATCTTGGCCGTCCATCTTCTGGAAGTTGTAGATGGTGCCACGGATGTCGGATTGACTCGATTTTTATGTCGTTGGGCTGCGATCGTCGATCCGAATTCATCCGTGCGGTCGGATTTGTCATCTGAATTGCGGATTTACACCACCCTGGCCCTTGATCTTCTAGGGTTCCCCGGTCTCTATCTGATGCTACGGATGCCTGATTAGGGCGATCTTGGAGTCGTTGAACTCCAATCGTCGCCCTGATCACATCCATACGGTTGGATCTTTGATCCAAGGCCCCGATAAAATTTTTGCCCTGTCCAAGCACATAAAAGGAGACAATTAACCTCCATTTTATTCAAACTACTCTAAATGCGAGATGATGCATGTTATGTAATATTTATATCATGAAATGCAATCCTATGCTTAAGAACATGCATAAATAGACATTTTAAGTAGTGTAAATGTGTTTACATCATACCCCCATGCCTATCTTTTGCTAGTCCGTAGCAAAAACTATATGCTATTTATAAAAGAATTAGGTTAGATTATTTGGACCTGAGTTATTTTCAATCATTAAGAAATTGTCTACTTAGGAACTGAACTTTCAAGGACACAACAGTGCCTGGGTATCAACCAAAATGCAGACCGCCTCAAGCCCTCGCCTTATTTAAAGAAAAATTTCTTCTTCTTCTTTTTTTTTTTTTTTGGATTTTCAAATTTTAGGGTTTAAGAGTGGCTTTCTACGGCCATTCAACTCACCCAAGATTTGATGAGAACCCTAAGTTTTAAGCATCTTATTGTGATTGTGATAGACTCGTTGACCGGCAATTAAAACGGACTTCGGATTTCTACGCCTCTAGGTGACCTCAAAAAGAATTCTACCTAAAGGTGTATCTTTACAACCGGTAGCTTTCTCCCTACTTTTATTTTTTAACAGGGTCAACACAAGGGTGAATCCAGTGTATATCTCCCCGGTTTATTCTACTTCTCCGCTTCTTCCTAAGTGTTTTGGGAATTTTTAGTGCATTTTCTGAGCTGGGTTCTCGACAACCGGTCGATGAGCTGTTACCATCGACAACTTGCCAGCCATACTCGTGCCGCGAAGTGTGGCTTATTTCTTTTTGTTCTTTTCTCCTTTTTAATTTTTTTTTTCTCTTTTTTTTTTTTTAAGTAGGTGGCTTTCCTGGTCTAAGATTTACCTAAAGGCAGCAAAAAGAGAAAGGTCTAGTGACTGGGCTCTGGACAACCTACCTATGGGCTGTTACCCACGATAACTTGCCAGCCATATCACCCTAGAAGGTTCATTAGCTACCCAATTTCCGTTAAAATCGCCGAACAACGAGTCAGTGCAAAGAAAGTGTGTAGATGCTTAAGACTCAAAATTCCCTCACATCAGAGGGCGGGCTGATAAGTCGTGTACTTATCACCCAAACTTATTTACTCCTATTAAAATAAAATTCAAGTTGGCGAGAACTCGAAAAACAAATCCACATTTTAGTGGATACATAGGCTGATTAAGTTCAAAGACCTAAAGGGTCTTTGTGTTCATATCTTAATGTAGTATTTCTTAAGATTGAAAATTTTCTTAAACCCAAATTTTCTTTCCTAATTCTGATTTTTTTTCTCTTTTTTTTTATATATAAAACAAATCTACGGAGCTGACGAATGAATTTAGAGATGAATATCCACCCCCCATGCCTATCTAATGCAATGTCCTCATTGTATTAAAAAGACATAAAACAGAGTGGAAAAGTGAAGGAAGCACCTGAATTGCGTGAATATCAGGTCTGCTCCAAGATGGAAATGAAAATGAACTGTATAAGTGCTGAGTTTAGTGCCTTCAGCTAGGCACACTATACAAAGAAAAGAAATAAAGAATTCACAAGTGCAGGTCAGAATTAAAATAAATAGAAGAATCCTCCGACCTATCAACAGCGGTCCACAGATGTGGACCAGATTGTGGTGCAGACCCATCCCCCATAATCGAGAATATCTTAGGTTCTGGATAAAAATTACCCAAAACCTAAAATCAGAATGCAAGCAGGGTCGGGCCTGCGATTTATGAGGATGCAACCCAAGACCAAAAAGTCGGGTTACAGAGAATTGAAGCTCAAAAGGATAATCATTGAATGTGTGCTTGAGTTGAACATCCTCGAAACAAATGTCGTAAGGGTTCTGATTTGATGGTTTCAGCTTAAAAGGAACCCTTCGACTCAATCTTCCATTTCCTCCAAAATTAATTTCCCAAATCAACACTTCCCAGCTCCTATCCTCCTCATTCAGCATATCAAATTCCAGGACCTCTTGTATATTCATCACCCCGTCTGAAATCTCCAAGTCTACATGATGTGGCAAAATCAAAATTGACTTGGGTCTAATTATCTCAGAATTAGAATCATCAATAAGCTCAACAGGGTGTAACTGATAATCAGGGCATTGAATTGATTCCTCCAGAAAATGCGATTCTGGATCCGTATCGTGTGCCCTAATAAGATTAGTTTCCTCAGTTATTTGGCTATCAAATGATCTATCAGATTCCTCAGGCCCAATCGTCTCACAAAAATCGTGATCTGAAAACTCGTGTGAGACTTCGTAACTTGAATCTTCACCATCAGGATCCGTATCAATGTATGTCCCAAAATCATTTGTCACTTTGCGTTCCAAGGAGACATACGTTTCCTCGTAACCCGGCTCAGGGATTTCAGGTGAAGAAATCAGATCATCCTTAATTAGTTGTTTTAATTCAATCTGGTCAGCTTCGTAACACGTGTCCCCCCCAACAGGTGCCTGAGCGGGTTCTGTCGTTGGCTTTCCTGAAGAGAGTTCATCCTGGGAATTATTCCAAGATTGAATCAAAGCAACCACGAATCTCATCCTCAATTTCTCTAATTTCCCAAGTAGAAACTCACCCGGGTTCTTATCCTTAACATCCTAGAGCCAATCCAACAAAGACTGGTTTAAATTATCGATCATTTCAATCAGGGGCTCCAATCTCTCAATGCAAGGTATTGGCTGAACTTCTAAAGATTGAATGATATTCCTCAAGTTAGCCAGAACCTTATCTTGAACCTGATTAACCTGAACCAAATGAGTTGGTTCAGGGTTGGGCGGGTTTGGCATCAATGTAGAGGAATTAACGAATTGAGATTCGTTATACCCTTCCTGATGATAGGTCAGTTCAGATTGTTGAAAAGATGGTGATGACCTAAAGGCAGTGAAATCAGAGGATGGGTAAGGATCAGTGTATCCTTCTTGATTGTAGATCGTATTAGGTTGTTCATGAAAGGAGGACGATCTATAATTGATGTAGCTCTGAGAAGGATAGAAATCAAAGTCAAAGTGTTCAGGGTTAGACCCTAAACATGGGGGTCCGGAATTATATCCCCAATCCGAATTATCCCAACTAATTGATGGTCGATTACAATATGAGTTGGGATAATCGTCATGTTGAGGATAATTTACAACAGGAGGGAAAGAGCGGGAATGCGTGAAATATGTGGAAGGATTCATGATACACCAGAGGAAGAAAGGTGCCCTGCAATACAAACAATCAAACCTGTCCTTAAATAGGTTAGCCTAAAGACCTACAGACTCTCAAAACCCATCTTGAGATAAAGGAACGATTTGATCTACTTCCGTCTGTTCAATCCAACCAGTTAGAAGGAGGGACTGGGGAGAAGGTTCTTCCTTCGGCTTGCGCCTCCGGTTCCTAGTGTACCCCCCAGTCGCGATCGTTTGACTCTGCTCCCCTAGCTAGACATCAGATTGAACAGTAGAAACAGACTAATCAAAAATAATCTCATTCTGGGTTCTGAAGAGCGAGTCCAATCCTTAAGGCCAACGTCTACTTTGTTTTATTTAGGGCTAGGTTTGAATGTGCTTTGGAATGTGATGGGCCCTTTAAATGGGTTGTGCCCTTAATGATTGATTGATTTGTGTGTGAGTGCACAACCAGTGGTTTTCAAGCAAGATTGTTTTTGATGTGGTGAATTTTAAGATTCAAATCTTGCTTAGTAGCTTTTAGGATTCAACTTTAGGTGTTTTCAATCAAGTTTTGTTGGCACACCAAGTTTTACAAGCACAGGTGAAGATGTTTTCCTTTAAAGTTTAAAAAGAATGTGGAGTGCCTGGTAAATCCCTAAGAGTTGAACCTAATTGGCAGCTACTTGATGAGTTGATTTTATTTGAAGTGGTGCGGCCCAATCAACTCAAACAATTGGCCTGTTGCACCACTTAATTAGGCACACAAATGATTACCTAATCTGATTTCTACTCAATTATGCGTTTGGATGTGTGTACCGGCTCCTAAGATTGGATTACCGGTTGAGTTTGAAAATTAGATGAGGTTGTGTACCTCTGTGAGATTTTTTTTTTTTAATGTGGGGGTTGGAGTGAGTATGGATGTCAAACAACAAACAATCTGACCTTAGAGTTTATAAAAACACCTAGGTTGATTGATGTTTGAGTTATTATGTGATGAAATGAAATCTAATGGGTGGGAGGTGGGGGATAACTTACAAAACCTTCCACAGCACTTTACTCCGATCTACCGCTTTTGCCTGTCTCGAAAGAGTACTTGCAATTACAATAAGAAAGGAGAAAAGTGAGGTAAATGATTTATAAGTTACAAAACGCGAAGAGAAATCAAAGAGCGTTGCCTCCCCGGCAACGACGCCAAAATGTTGAACGATTACGAACCTACGCTAACGTGTTCGATTTTGGAAAACCCGTCGTTGTAGTTCGAAAGCGAAGAATTCGTGTTCAACAAATAAAATTTATACCGAAATTAAAATTCCGGGTCGAACACAGGGAGGCAGACGTTTGATTTAAAAACTACGCGTTTCTTTTTATTTGTTAAAGAATAATTAAATTTAGAACCATCTTATTATTTACAATAAATAGAAGAGAGAGAGAGAGTAAGAGAGAAAGAGAATATTACACAGAGAAATCAAAATGAGATGTAGAATAAACAAGGAATTTTTGTATTGAAGAGATTGTTCATTACAACTAGAAAGCATAAAACAATTACTCTAGGAAGAGATAAATTTACTCTAGAAAGCATTAAAAGAATGGAGAGAGAAATGTCCTCCTCGACGATTGCTTGGAGGACGAGTAGCTTAATCTAGAAAGCAGTAAATCTATACTACAAAGCGGTAAAAAGAATAGGGAGAGAGAAATCCTCCTCGACGGTTGCTTGGAGGACGAGCCGGACGGGACGACGCCTGGACGAAGGAGAATGAAGCGGGACGAAGGAGGACGAAGCAGAAGAATGGGAACGAAGCAGCACGCCGTCGTCGTCGCGGGATCCACTTTCGAAGGGGAACGAAAATTGGACTTTATCTCGCGAGAAGCATCCCGGGTGTGGGACAAGCTTCTCTTGAGCTTTGGAGGGGTAGAGAAGAGAAAGAAGGGATGAAAATTTCGTATGGAGGGGGTCTCCTTTTATAGTTGCAAGGAGTGGGGGCAAAATAGACATTACATCTTCAAAATAATAAATAAGGGGTCTTTAGTGACGGATAAATCCGTCACTAAAGCCCCGACGTGGCCGTCGCCGCCGCGCCCACGCGCACCCGCTCGGCTGCCTGCATGCGTAACGCCTACGCACGTCCGCGAAGTCTCAGCCGTCCGATCGCGAGATCGGACGGCTTAAAATTGCGCCTTCACCGCTGCCGCCCGCTTGCCTGCGCGTGCGATCACGCGTTACGCAGAGCGTCCAATCGCGCGTCGGCGCTATCGGGCGCCCGCGACCGCACGATCTCCATCCGACGCTCCACGCGCCTCCAATCCACTCGCCGTGGCTCGAACCCGCGCCCCGCGCTCGCGTAAGCGCGCTCGACCGCTGCGCTGCGGGGCGCGGATGGTCGAGCGCACGTTTTAAGCGCCGGGCGGCCACAGCCGTTGGATCTCCATCTGACGGTGGAGAGCGATCGGGCGGGGGCCTTCAAAAAATGCCAGCGGCCATTTGGGCGGCTGAGATGGCGCCACGTGGCGCCATCTTGGCCGTCCATCTTCTAGAAGTTGTAGATGGTGCCACGGATGTCGGATTGACTCGATTTTTGTGTCGTTGGGCTGCGATCGTCGATCCGAATTCATCCGTGCGGTTGGATTTGTCATCTGAAGTGCGGACTTACACCATCCTGGCCCTTGATCTTCTAGGGTTCCCCGATCTCTATCTGATGCTACGGATGCCTGATTAGGGCGTTCTTGGAGTCGTTGAACTCCAATTGTCGCCCTGATCACATCCATACGGTTGGATCTTTGATCCGAGGCCCCGATAAAATTTTTTCCCTGTCCAAGCACATAAAAGGAGACAATTAACCTCCATTTTATTCAAACTACTCTAAATGCGAGATGATGCATGTTATGCAATATTTATATCATGAAATGCAATCCTATGCTTAAGAACATGCATAAATAGACATTTTAAGTAGTGTAAATGTGTTTACATCACTCACTGATCACCGTCCACTCCTCCATTAACCGCCACACACACTCCACATGCCCACCGAACACACGCACTTTCACGGCTGCAGTTCACTCTAGGCACGTACGCCTAGGCCGTTCTGAGCCACGCCACCCCCACCTCACCTTCACTGTGCCACGACGAAGCTGCCTGTGTGTTCTAATGGGGCCGAAAAGCTGTGTTCAGTGATCGCAGGTTTCGACCCTCTACTGCCATTGAAGCAAGAGCAAAGCTTGCTCGCAAGCTCGCTCCAGGTCTCTCCACTCTAGGCTACAGGTCCCAGCTCACGTGGAATCCCTTCGCGCATAGCCCCAACCGAGTGATTGACACTGAAGCCCCATGCAGCTGCGACGATTAGGCGAAGTCCTCCTACGTGGGCGCGAGCGAAGCGGGTGGGGCATTTAGTCCCACCTCGTAAACTCAGAGGTACACTGCAGCACTTAAATTATTTTTGTGCTTTTATCTCTTCGCCTCCAGTACACGGGGTGAGGTCCCTCGTCCACGTACACCTGCCTCGTCCGCGACCACTCCTTCGCGGACCTGGCCTAACCCGACTACTCGCGCACTCCTCGCCCACCACCGCACGCTGGTGGGCCTGGTCCCGGGCATGCATACCTGACCCGGTTACCTGAGAAAGGCTCTGGGAGAGCTGTCCTGAGAGCGAAATAGAGAGAGACGCAGGGAGGGTAGGGGTAGGTTTTGCGTCGCTCTGTGTAGGGAAAGAAGGAGAAGGTAAGAGCAGCTAAGGGAGAAGAAGGTGCTGTTGAAGAGGAGCAGGTGCATCAAAGAGCAGCTGAAGGAAGGACTTAGCCGCGGAAAGAAGAGAAGAAGAAGGCAGAGGAAGGAGCCGAAGAAGAAGACGAGAACTGTAGAGGCCAAGGAAGCAGAAACTGAAGACACAGCCAAAGCCTAAGGCAAGGAAGAAGAAGAAGGAGGCACAGTAGCTCAAGAAGAGAAGAAGAAGAATCCAAAGAGGAAAACCAAAAGAAGAAAAGAGGAGGAAGGAGCTGCAGCAGAGGAAAGCCAGGAGAAGAAAGTAGAAGAAAGAGAAAAGTAGCCGTAGACAAAGAAGACAAAAGGAAAGAAAGAAGAATAGGGAAGACAAAAGAGAAGACCCACTATAGAAATCTGCAAGATAATCCGTTTGATTCACAGAATCAGACATCTGAGAAAAGATAGACAGAGAAAGAAAGAAGGAAAAGGGTGTGGCCAAGAAGAGAAAAGGAAAGCAAGAAAGAGAAGAAGGGAGAAGCCATCAATATTTCCTCTCCCATTGCTATTTTCTTTAGTTTTCTTATACATAAACGTTCACTTACATCTTTGTTAAATATTACATTTTGAGAATTGTGATTTTCTGCTTCTAAATACCAATTTGCTCCCTGAGTTCGACCTCGGAATATTTTTTGAATTTCGAGTAATAAAAATTGATAATCGTTTATACGACATTTTCAAATATACTGCAGCGAATATCTTTTCAAAAACATGATCTCATCATAGCACTCGATTATTTTTGGCACCGTTGCCAGGGAGCAACGGGTATTTTAGAAGCTTTAATCATAATTTTTGATTCATTACTGACTTAATTTCTCCCTTTTATTGTGTTTATTTCAGGAAAATCCGAGGAGAGAAAAACAGCCGCACAACAGCTACACCTGGGAACAGGTAACCTTTTATTAACCCTCTCTTCTAATCCCCTCAAAATCTGAAAAGGAGAAACAAAGAGAAAAATAAATCTAGAGCTACCGTTTCTATACCTAGTAGTCACAAAAGTTGCCTGATTTTTAATTTCAACACATTTCTAATTGCATATCCACCTAAGGTAATTAGGGCTAAAACCTTCTTGATTGAGCCCTAGATACCCATTTCTGAGGCAACTAAATTGGACCAACTAGAGCCAATCTAAGGATTACAAGCTAGGGTTTTAGAGACACATCTTTTTCTAAGAAAAGAAGTAAAAATTTCAAAAAGAGGTGTGCCTAAGCCTTGCTTGAAAAGACCTATCCAAGAGAAACCCTAAGCAAATCAGGCTCTTAATCTACTTGAACCCTAAAAGAAAGGACCTAAGAAGCTCTCAAAGGAACAAAGAGGTGAAGTTGATCCTTTGGGTCAACCAACCTTTAAATTAGGTCACTTTGCACACAAAAGGTTTAAAGTTCAAGTGGAACCCTAAGCACCTTGATCTTAACTAAAAGCGGTAGACTTAAGAGGTCAAGGTCCCCATTCTGGTCTACCTGGAATCTTAGTGACAAAAGAGGTCGGGTGGGCGAAACCCTATAACCCGTGGGGATGCTATATCGTGTAGGGGTCTTTGTGGGATTCTCCCTCTCTGGCTGCCCAGGTAATTCTCAAGTGGACGACCTTTCTGACTAAGGGGTATCATCCACCCCGAACCTCTATAGTCACTCAACATATTTTGGGTGTCTCAATTGGGTCCAACATATTCTAATCTCATCCAATCCTTCGGTGTATGTTTGGTAGGAGGTCCTTGAAACCTCCTTTAGAAATCCACTCTTCTCGAGGCCAAGCCTCGGTACCTTTGTTTGGGCAGCAACCCCACTACATAGACCTTTCCTCTGATTCAGAACTTAGTTCTCCTTCTTCTTCCATCATGGTACAGCCTGTTGAAGAAGAAAACAATCTTGAGCACCAGCTTCAACATCTAAATGACCTCTTCTAGAACTTCATGAACCCATCACAACATCCCATGATGCGAGATTACTATAATCCCACTGTGGTGGCAATCGAGCCTCGTGTCCGAATCCTGGCTGGAGGACCTGATTCTGAACTGAAGCCTAATATGATTCATGCCATACCAAAATTTTATGGGCTTAATTCCGAAGATCCATTTCAGCATATCAAACAGCTCAAGCATCTGGCCCAGACCTTCGGGTCAGATGCGCAAAAGTGAGATATTCTGCTCATGAAGATGTTTTCTTTCTCCCTCATGGACAAGGCTACTCATTGGTACCAAACTCAAACTCATCCGATCAACACATGGGATGAACTTTAGTCCGAGTTTTTGAAGAAGTTCTTTCCCATTGGTCGGACAAATGACTTGCGCCATCAGATTACTCACTTCACCCAACAAACGGGAGAACCTCTTCATGAGTCATGGGACCGATTTTTGGATCTCATGCGAAAATGCCCCCATCACGGAGTTCCTAAATGGGAACAAGTCCAATCTTTTTACCAGGGACTCCGTGAGGACATTAGATTATTCGTCAATGCAACCTGCAGAGGAAATATCATGAGTTAGCATGAGGACACGGTGTAGGAGATTCTCGAAAATATGTGCGAGAACTCCATGAACAATGACTCCATGGGCTTATGCGACCGGACGAATGCCCGTGCATCGTCGAATCTTACGGGAGCACATGAGACGCAGGGCCTATTTGTATTCGTCGACTTGGAATTGATGGCCAGTCGGTTGCACAAGGTCTCTATCATCGAGAAGAAGGTGGACGAGCTGACTTGGTATTTGCAACGAGCCACCTCTACGCAGAACTCTTTTGCACAGCCACCTCCCGCGAGGGAAATTGTGCAAAATATCTAACACCGATCTTCTCTGGGGATGGATCCGTATCCACCCTCGTCTGACTCCAGGACCAGAGGGACCTCCGATCCGCTCTATTCTTGTTGGGAGAACTCTGAACCCCCATACTCTAACTTTCCTGAGGCTCCTCAGACCTGCGAGGACCTCAACGCCATCCAGAAGGACCCATTTTCCAACACCTACAACCTTGGATGGTGAAATCATCCCAATTTTTAGTGGACGAGAAATTCTCAGAACCAAAGACTACCTTATCAACCCCGTCCACAAGCTCCTCGTCCTTATCAGCCGCCTCAGCCTCAGCCCAACCCCACTTATCGATCTGGGCCAAACCAAGACCAAATGTCTCTTATCCTTCAAACACTAGCTGACATTCAAAGAATGAATGTAGCAATCCAAAACAACACAAGGACGAGATCACAGAGGTTCGCAACCAACTCACCCAGATGGCGAATTCTCGCCAACCGGGCACACTTCCTTCACAACCTCTACTAAACCCAAATAACATGCCGACCCAGAGGCGCATTATGAACCCAAATCCAGGCCACGCACACATGATTTATCAGGCCCCTTCTGTTCCACCACTTGACGGGATGGAAGCTTCAACATCTTACGTGGGTTATCAACAACAGCCACCCATCTTACCAACCCCCAACCAGAACTAGGAAGGATTAAACTCTGTAACAACCCGTAGTGGTAAAGCAACCCAAGACCCACCTTATCAAGACCACTCCAAGCCTCGTAGTGACCCAACCCTAAGATAGTTATCTAGGATGTCCCTATCCCAGATCAAGAACCTGGACCTATTCTAGAGGAACCAACCAAGGTTCCATTTCCCGAGGCCTTGAAAAGGGAAAAAGGACAACCAAACTCGTGGCTCCTGAGGAGGACCTGATCAAGCTCTTTGAACAGGTCCAAATAAACATCCCCTTAATGGATGCAATCCGCCACATATTGGCTTACGCACGATTCCTGAAAAACATGTGTACACCCCAGCGTAAGCCGCGAACCATGAGTGGGAGTCTGATCGTGTTGTCAGAGCAAGCCAGCTTTGTAATCTTGAGTAAACTCCCACCCAAGGCAAAAGACCCAGGAACTCCCCTAATCTCATGTAAAATTGGTGAAACCCAATTCGATAGAGCATTGCTAGACCTAGGTGCCTCCATAAACCTAATACCCACATCCCTGCTTAACCATCTTGAAGAATCCGAGCTTAAACCGACTGAGGTGACATTGCAGTTAGCTAATCGATCCATTAAGTCACCTAAGGGAATACTCGAGGATGTTATTGTTAGGGTACGGGATTTTTATTTCCCAGTGGATTTCATAGTTCTAGATATGGATGCACTTGAGAACCCAAGGGATACACTGATTATACTAGGGAGACCTTTTTTGGCCACCGCTAGGACCAACATAAGCTGTGAGGAGGGCCAAATAGAATTGAAATTTGGGAATCAAACTCTTAAGATTGACATCTTTAAGGCCCAACAAGGGATTAATTGTAGGGTTGTAGAGAAAATATGTGATATCAAAGCCGTGGTTGATGAACCGCATATTGAGGACAACCTGATTATCCTCGATCAACCACAAGAAGATCAAAACCCGCAATTAGAGGAGTCTGAACCTGATCTAGATACACCCATAACTCCTATCCTTGTTCCTCACACACACTATGAACCACTCACTGCTGCTGATAATCCCGTCTTAGAACTCAAGCCCCTTCCCGATCATCTGAAATATGTCTTTTTGGGTTCCAATCAGACATTTCCTGTGATTATAAACTCTAGACTCACACCTGATCAGGAATCCCATCTGATTACTGTTCTCCAGCAATGTCGAAGAGCCATTGGTTGGACTCTCGATGATTTGACTGGCATAAGCCCCTCTTATTGCACACACCACATCTATTCCGAAGAGGGCGCACGACCTTTGCGTGAGATGCAGAGACGTCTGAACCCTAATCTGTAGGAGGTCGTGAAAAAGGAGATCATTAAGTGGTTAGACGCAGGGATCATCTACCCGATCTCTGACAGTCGATGGGTGAGTCCAATCCAGGTTGTGCCTAAGAAGGCAAGACTCACCACCATCACGACTGAAATTGGAGAGGTCATACCGACCCGTATAGCCAACTCATGGAGAGTCTGCATAGATTATAGAAGACTCAATTCCTCCACGAAGAAGGATCATTTCCCACTACCGTTTATTAATCAGATCCTCGAAAAACTAGCGGGAAATAGATTCTTCTGCTTTCTTGACGGGTACTTCGGTTATAAGCAGGTGGTGATCCATCCAGAGGACCAAGAGAAGACCACGTTCACCTGCCCCTTCGGGACATACGCATTCCGAAGGATGCCTTTCGATCTCTACAATGCACCCGTGACTTTTCAGCGGTGCATGCTTGCCATATTCTCTGATATGGTAGGTGATTATCTGGAAGTCTTCATGGATGACTTCTCAGTATTTGGGGCATCATTTGATGATTGCCTCCAGCACTTGGTTCAAATACTCAGGCGATGCATTGACATGAATCTGGTTCTTTCCTAGGAAAAGAGCCACTTCATGGTGCCTGAGGGGATCATCCTAGGACATCTAATTTCAGAGAGAGGCATCCAGGTTGATCGAGCCAAGGTTAAGTTGATTTCCAAACTCCCTATGCCTAGCTCGATTAAGGACATCCGATCTTTTCTGGGGCACGTCGATTTTTACCGTCGATTCATCCCTGATTTTTCAAAAATTACACACCCCCAGACCACTCTACTCTCCAAGGATGTACCTTTTGAAATCTCCAAGGAATGCACTCAAGCATTTGAGATCCTTCGTGACCAAGTTACCCAAGCCCCGATCCTACAGTCCCCTGATTGGTCTCAACCATTTGGGATCATGTGTGATGCATCTGACTTTGCTGTAGGAGCGATTTTGGGGTAGAAAATTGATGGGAAACCCATGGTCATTTACTACGCTAGCAAAATACTTGACGAGGCTCAGCGTAACTACACTGTTACTAAGAAAGAGCTGCTAGCTGTAGTATTTGCCCTTGAAAAATTTAGATCTTATCTCTTGGGTTCCCATGTTATTATCTACTCAGATCACACAGCTGTGAGGCATCTCCTTGCAAAGAAGGACGCGAAACCTCGATTAATCCGATGGATCTTGCTATTGCAAGAATTTGACCTTGAGATTCGTGACAAAGCAGGAAGACAGAACATGGTAGCTGACCACTTGTCCCGCCTTCCTTCTGAGATCATTGACCCTTCCGGACCCATCATGGAGCATTTTCCTGATGAGCACCTTCTGACTATCGATACAGGGCTTCCATGGTTTGCTGACATAGTAAACTACTTGGCATCACATCAGATCCCATCTGATTGGCCGAAGGTCAAGAAGGACAAATTGCGCTCCGATGCCAAGTATTACATTTGGGAAGACCCGTATCTATTCTGCATTGGTGCTGACCAAATTATCCGACGATGTGTCACGGAAGTTGAAATCAAAGACATACTCTCTTTTTGCCATGACCAGGCATGCGGTGGCCATTTCTCTGGCAAAAAATCGCATCAAAAGTCCTTCAGTGTGGCTTTTACTGGCCAGCAATCTTCAAGGATGCATACAATCACTGTAAGGCATGCAACCGTTGCCAAACCTTGGGCAACATGAGCCATCGTGACATGATGCCTTTACAGCCGATTCTAGTATGCGAGATTTTTGACATATAGGGGATTGATTTATGGGACCCTTCCCTATCTCGGACAGCTTCGAATACATTTTACTCGCTGTTGACTATGTGTCCAAATGGATCGAAGCCATTCTGACCCGAACCAATGATCACAAAGTCGTTATCAAATTCATTCACCAAAACATCTTCTCATGATTCGGGATTCCTTGAGCAATCATTTTTTATGGAGGGACCCATTTCACAAACGCTCAGTTCAGGTCATTGATGACCAAATACGGGGTGTCACACCGAATCTCTACTCCTTACCACCCCCAAACTAATGGTCTAGCTGAGCTATCAAACCAGGAGATCAAGAAAATCCTTCAGGTTACTGTTTGACCTGACAGGAAGGATTGGTCATCCCAGCTTCTAGAAGCTTTGTGGGATTATAGGACTGCCTACAAGGACCAATTAGGCATGTCTCATCTTAGACTGGTGTACGAGAAGGCATGTCACCTCCCCATCAAATTGGAGCATACAACCTATTGGGCAGTACGGAACTGCAACTTAGATCTTTCTAAGGCTGGAACCCACAGAAGGCTTTAGATAAGCGAGATTGATGAATTACGCCTCGATGCGTATGAAAACTCGAAAATCTACAAAGAATGGGTTAAAGCCTTCCATGACAAGCACATATCTAGAAAGATCTTTCACCCTGGTCAAAAGGTCCTACCCTTTGATGCTCGACTAAAATTGTTCCCTGGAAAGCTGCGATCCAAGTGGATCAGACCATATCTAGTACGACGAATCTTTGGAAATGGAGCCATTGAGATCAGTCCACTCAGCCACAATTTCGAACCCTTTGTTGTGAACAGTCAGAGACTCAAACCGTTCATTGACATGACCAATATAGATTTGGCTGAGTCATCCTTTATCCTCCATTCTCCCTAAGCTCATTGCGCCCAGCCGATGGCGTAAAACTCAGCACTTAACGGGAGGCAACCCATCATTCTTTGAAAAATCCGAAACCTTTCCTGACATTTCTTTGCTAAATTGCACTTTTAGGGTTCATCCATTAGGATAGCCGACTCCACCTTAGCTACCCATACCCGAGTTTAGAAATCGTCCGCAATAGTCACCTCAACCCATTAACTCACCCAATACTTGTCCTAATGAATGAACCAAGCTGAATACGAACCCACCTAATTTATAATGGGGACTTTGCAAATCTTAGGCATGGGGGGGTATGAAAGTGTAAAATGCATGAAAATTCATATCAAGGAAAGGTTTCAACAAAAAAATCACATATAAAAAAAAAACTAAGAGGAGAGAAAATTTTTGTGGGCTATACAAAATAGGGGGAGAAAAAGAGCAAAATGACAAAATAGGAGCACAAAGTGAAAAAGAAAGAGATATTCATTAGTAAGAGATTAATGGATTAACTGAAGTTTTAGACCACATTAAGAAAAGTAAACAAAAAGTGCTAAAGAGACACAAAGAGATTAGTAGGAACGCTAACCTTAGGCCTTTTTGGATAGACTCTCAGTACCCGCTAAGATCTAGATATTCCTCAAGAGGTTGAGGAAAATGCAAAGCTTAAGTATTAGGTCTATGGCTTAGGGAGTATTCAGCCTCATTAATTGACCTTCAGTTTGTGAGACTTGGTAACCTAAGCACCCCAATCCACACACAGTCTGGTTCAGTGCACATAACTATTAAAATCATGCAAAAGCATTTTAATATTCTGAAAATGTTGGCTAGATTAAGAATGGCCGATCAACACAAGTTGATTTGGATGAGTTCCCGGTGCGGAGAGGTGGGAAATTCCCCTCGAAGATGCATAACAACATATCATCTCCTCGATGCTTGTCTCTTAGGATATTTACATATCCTACCAGGGGCATGTAAGCACTTTGCTGGTCCAGATACCATGGATGGCATTACCACGAAATGTCAATCGCCAAGGTCTGGATTCAGCCACGGAACGCCATGGGCGAGATTATCTCGAAATCTCGAAAACCAAGGTTCTGGGGGTCACCATGGGTGGTGTTATCACGAAGCATCGATTGCTAGGGACCTTTGAGGATTGATGATGGGGACGAGGAATCCGATATAGACCATGTTAAGAAGCCAATCCGAAGCTAGAAATAAAAAAGAGAAAAGAGCGAAAACTCTCCAAACAAATAAATCCTCTATCTCTCTCTTACAAAAACACACTACAAACTGAACCAAGGCTAAAATATGTCTCAAGCATGGGTGCTTTAACCACGGAGTCCAATAAACCTTAGGGTTCCTACAGGCCTAAAAAACCTTCGCTAAGGACCGAGACTAAAGCTGGACAGGTCCGAATCTTGGTTGGTACTAGAGTACCTTTAGGTCCATTATTGGCATTCTGACCTAATCAAAGAAGAAAAAACACTTATCATAACTGGTGAAAGAAATTCATGGTCTAGAACATAAGTTAAAACCTTAAAATTTTGCTAAGGGACTAGCAAAAGCTAGGCATGCGGGTATGATGAGAATCTCATCATGAGCCCTAACTAGTATATTTTGACCTAATAAACTGAACACAAGCTCCTACAAAACCAAGAGAAAGGCTTAATTCAAGGGATCATTAATCTGGGAAGAGAACATAAAACAAGGGGTCAAATTGTAATTTTACCATTGCAGTGCATTAACGGGATTTCTAAGGGTCTAGACATAGGTCAATTGGACTTAATAAGATAAAAAGTGAGATGGTTCAATCAAAAAAGGGTTATTGTGAAATTTAGGAATTAAATGACATTCTGTAACCCTAAAACAAACAAACCTAAATTCACAAGGTTCCAGGAAAAATAAAAATCAACCAAACCCTCTAAATTTCATGGAAAAATATCCTCTAGGGTTTAGAACCTTCAATTTGGCCTTTGGAACCTATTTTGACCTAAATTGGGGTCCATGCACATATTTGACCTAATTTGGGTTTTTGTGCAGAATGTCCAGTCAAACGTGGTCAAACCTAAAATCCAACTTCACCATTGGATTTCTTAGGTCAAAATTAGGTTTATTCCAAAATTTGGACCAAAGGAAAGGTCATCTTGACCTACTTTGCAATTTGGTCCATGAAATTACATTCAGACCCTTAACTTTTGGAAACCCTTGCAAATCCCCCCTCAGTTTCTTCGTCACTTTCTTCATTTTGGTCTCTCTGCCATTGCAGTAGGGACCCATACCTCTGGCGACTTTGTGCGGAGGTTTTCTCCTCGATTTCATGGGGAGCTGCTCTCATATTTGAAAGGGGAGCTCCCTACAAAGCCCCCTACCGCATGAGCAGCTCCACATGCCCTAGATCGCCCCATACCGCTCGTGCGAATGCTCGAGAGGTGTGAATCTCCTCTGGCCATACCTCCGGCGTGGTCTTCTCGCCATTTCCTCGCGACTCTTCCCTCTACTCTTGCCTATTTAAGGAAGCCCAGATCCCTTCGCTTCCTTCAAGCCTGATTTGGTCAAAGAACTCCCCCCAAATTCGTCTCCTCCTCCTTCGGCCAATTGCCCGCCGGCTCCGGTGACTCTTCCTCCCTCTTCTCGTCGCTCTACCACAGTACTAGTGGCAGAGCCATCTCCGCCGTGTTCCTCCGCGCCGCGTCGTGCAAGTGCATGCCCTTCCGATCCTCTTCCTCGTCGCCGCTTCTTCACCATAGGGTCTTCGTCTTCGGCGACGGTAGACACCCGCCGCTCGCCCGCCGCCTCCCCCCTTCATCCAACTCTCCTCAGTGAGTTCCTCTCTCTCTACTCTCTATTTTCCCCTACTTAATTTTAGAAAACTCCCCTCGATAGCTGCTAATCACCTCCATCTCCCTCATATCCGATAGACCATCGGTGAGGCAAATTCGTCATTCCACTCGTCCACACGTCTCGCCACCCACCGCAGAACCTTCGCCATCATTCACTAATCACCATCCACTCCTCCATTAACTGCCACACACACCCCACGTGCCCACCGAACACATGCACGCCTAGGCCTTTTTGAGCCACGCCACCCCCCACCTCACCTTCATCATGCCACGACGAAGCTGCCTGTGTTCTCTAATGGGGCCGAAAGGCCATGTTCAGTGATCACAGGTTTCGACCCCCTGCCGCCATTGGAGCAAGAGTAAAGCTTGCTCGCAAGCTCGCTCCAGGTCTCTCCACTCCAGGCTACAGGTCCCAGCTCACGCGAAATCCCTTTGCGCATAGCCCCAACCGAGTGATTGACACTGAAGCCCCATGCAGCTGCAGCGATTAGGCGAAGTCCTGCGCGGGTGCGAGCGAAGCGGGTGGGACATTTAGTCCCACCTCGTAAACTCAGAGGTACGCTGCAACACTTAAATTATTTTTTGTGCTTTTAGCTCTTCGCCTCCAGTACATGGGGTGAGGTCCCTCACCCATGTACACCCACCTTGTCCGCAAGCACTCCTACGCGGACCTAGCCTAACCCGACTACCCGCTCACTCCTCGCCCACCATCGCACGCCGGTGGGCTTGGTCCCGGGCACGCATATCCGACCCGGTTACCCGAGAAAGGCTCTGGGAGAGCTCCCTTGAGAGCGAAATAGAGAGAGAGATGAAGGGAGGGTAGGGGTAGGTTTTGCATTGCTCTGTGCAGGGAAAGAAGGAGAAGGTAGGAGCAGCTAAGGGAGAAGAAGGTGCTGTTGAAGAGGAGGAGGCGCAACAAAGAGCAGCTGAAAAAAGGACTTAGCCACGAAAAGAAGAGAAGAAGAAGGCAGAGGAAGGAGCTGAAGAAGAAGAAGAGAATTGTAGAGGCCAAGGAAGGAGAAGCTAAAGACACGGCCAAAGCCTAAGGCAAGGAAGAAGAAGGAGGCACAGCAGCTCAAGAAGAGAAGAAGAAGAAGCCAAAGTGGAAAGGCAAAAGAAGAAAAGAGGAGGAAGGAGCTGCAGTGGAGGAAAGCCAGGAGAAGAAAGCAGAAGGAAGAGAAAAGCAGCCATAGACAAAGAAGACAGAAGGAAATGAAGAAGAATAGGGAAGACAAAAGTGAAGACTTACTGTAGAAATCTGCAAGATAAGCCGTCTGATTCACATAATCTACCGTCTGAGAAAAGATAGACAAAGAAAGAAAGAAGGAAAAGGGTGCGGCCAAGAAGAGAAAAGGAAAGCAAGAAAGAGAAGGGAGAAGCCATCAATATTTCCTCTCCCATTGCTATTTTCTTTAGTTTTCTTATACATAAACGTTCACTTACATCTTTGTTAAATATTACATTTTGAGAATTGTGATTTTCTACTTCTAAATACCAATTTGCTCCCTGAGTTCGACCTCGGAATATTTTTTGAATTTCGAGTAATAAAAATTGATAATCGTTTATACGACGTTTTCAAATATACTGCAACTAATATCTTTTTAAAAACACGATCTCGTTGTAGCACTCGATTACCAACCTCGAAGGGTACTTGGCTTTCGATGTTTCGAGATAGCATCGCCTATGGTGACCTCAAGAATTCATGGAAATCGACACTTTGAGATAGTATTGCCCATGGATTTCTTAAGCGAATTAAGGCCTGTGGCAATCGGCATTTTGAGATACGGCTGCCCATGGTACCTGAATCGCACAATGCGCTTACATGCCCCCTGTAGGATGGATATCTTAAGAGACAAGCGTCGAGAAGGTAGCATGTTATCATTGCATCATTAAGGTAAGTATATACTCCACCTCTCATGCAGCAGGAACTAGTCCAATCAAGTTGTGTTTTCAAGCTTCTCCTAAGTCAAAACTAAGAGAACCAAATTTTCTTCAAGAAGGGAATTAAGGTGATCACTATTTACGCAAGAACAAATTTTTGTGAAATGTGGATACTTTGGTTACAAGGATCCGTAAATCAAAAGGTAGAAAAAGACACCAAGTACTACCTTGCTTTAACTCAATCTTTAGCTTTCCTTCCTCAACCTCTTGAAAAATGGTCTGCAACTTAACTCCTACTTGAGTTTTTAAGTCCAAATGGACCCTAGAGTTCTAAAGTTAGTAGTTCAACCATAGTTCCTACAATTAGGCACCTAGAGTCTTGGTCTTATGCCTAACTATGCAGAGCTCAGCCGGTTAAGCATAACAACATGGCCTAAATGCCCTTTTTTTTTAATGCAATATGAATGCATGAAGGCAAAATGTAGACATGCTATAAACAAATGCCTTAGGTCATATCCCCCCATGCTTGGTTGTTACAATGTCATTGAAAAATATGCCAAGGGAAGAAAATACCTGAGGCAGAGATCGAGAAGAGATAAGGCTCCTCAAGATTGACCTCGCCAATCAAGTGGCCATCCAAAGTAACATAAGGTTTCAAATGCTAGCCGTTGATGGTAAAGGGCATTGCTGAAGATGACGGGCTCTTGATCTCCACAGTCCCATGTAGAAACACCTTGGTAATTACATATGGTTCATCCCAACGAGATTTTAATTTTCCAGGGAATAACTTAAGTTTGGAATTGAAGAGCCAAACTTGTTGGTTGGGCTCAAAGGTCTTCCTAAGGATATATCTATCATGCAAGACCTTGGTTTTCTCCTTATAAACTTGGGAAGTGTCATAGGCATCATTCGTCAACTCCTCAAGCTCAGTCAACTCCAGTAATCATGCCTAACCTACTTTCTCTAAATCCATAATAACACTCCAGATAGCCAAGAGCACCCTATGTTCAAGCTCAATAGGTAGGCGGCACATTTCCCGTTGAAAAGTCGATTCTCGCTTCACAAGATTATAACTAAAATGACTTGTCGTACATATTTCTAAGTGGTGGAAAATCGACTAATCAAAGTATTGAATTAAAATTAACCACTCAATGAGGAGTGGGTCATCTCCATAGAGAGGCATGCACCTATTACAAACTCTCAAAATGAGAGAAATGATCTTCACTATGATTTCCCCCAACTAATGAGACCAAAATCCACCTTAAATCAAGATAACATTGATAAGATATGCTGAAATTGCATTTGTGTGAAATTAAAGGGGTATTCGAGCAAAGTAGCCATAATATAATATTAATTAAACAAAATCCAACTTTTGATAATGGCAATGGAATGTAAAAACTAATACCACCTCTACTGTAGCAAAATAGGGGAATGGCTTCCCCTTGAGCTTACACACAGAGGAGAGGAGGGTTGGCTGCATGGAGCACCCCGAAGGTAGAGTGCTTCGAGCTGCATCCAGCAGTAGTGGCAACAAGTCACAACGTGGTCGAAGGTGGGCAGTCGAATGGAGTGGAGGTTGTGGGTTCTGAAGGAGCTTCTTCCTACTGCTTGCTGTTGGAGGCGAGGGAGAGGCATGTGCAGAGAAAGGAGGGGTGTGCGTGCGGCTGGGGCTCTGGCAAGCGATGGTGAGTGCGGCGACCTTGTTGGGCACAACGTAAGAGCGGCAGTGGGCGCCTACACCTGAGAAGAAGGTGTGAGAGGAGGTGAAATGGTGCAGGCCACACGTGGTGCATTGTTGTACGCTGAGGCGCACTGCTAGCCGTGCGAGGAGGTGAAATGATGTGCAAAGGAGAATGTGCGATGCAAGGACGAGAAGGCACGGCTGTTGCTGTGCACTGGAGTTGCTGCTAGCCGTGTGTGGAGCACATGAAGGCGGTGTGCGCCGAGGGGAGCTGCTGGAGGTGGCGCACGGTGGGTTCCTGTTACTACGTGTGTGACAACGTGCAAGGGAGAGGGTGGAGTCGAAGGGTCGCTCGTGCACGGGAGAGATGGCAGTGACGGAGGGGCATTGGTGAAGATGATGGCTATTGGTGATGGTGGTGGTGGGTTTTGTTGACCTGGAGGAGAAAACAGGGGAAGAGGAAAATGCAGAAGGAAAAGAAGAGAGAGGGTAGAAGATGAATAATGGTGCATTGCCAGAGAGAGAGCAAGCGGAGAAAGGAGAGAGGGTTTGAGTGCGAGAGCGGAGGGCGCTGTGCTGCTCTGCTGCAGCGTCTGCGACAAGGGAAGACAGAGCGGTTCCGCAGAAGTCATTTTTTCCACAGAATTAGACATCCAGATAGACATCTATACGTCTTACCGGACGTCCGAAGGTAGAATGAGATGTCTGGCAGAGATCTATTTTCTGTAATTTTTCTCTACCGAATTCTGACAATGCGTATGCATGATCAGAGGTTGGGAGAAATGCCAGAGCGAGGACTGAGGCAATTTCATACGTCCAGGAGCATCTCCAGACGTCTGACGGAACCCCCAGACATCGGCACTACATTCCAAACGTTTGATAGAGGCACCCGAGAGAGGTATGCCTATGAGTTGGTTTAAGACATCTTGGATCTCTCCCAGACGTCTGATTTCTGTCAGACCTCGTGTTTTTAGGCCCGTACAAGGCCCAAATGATGTCAGTTTTCCGTAAACAAAACGTCTTTGTTTCCCATACATTTTTCTCCATGTAATGGTACCTTGTCTGTGGCACTTGAATCCTTTTTGACCTGTCAATCCACGTCTTAGGTCTCTAGTTCATTAGGTGTACGAAACCTACGGAGATGTCAGGGGCTGCTGTATGAGCCCCCATTCCACCCGATTATCCTGGTAGAGTGGTTCTGACTATAAATCTCCAAGATTAATAAATGCATGAAATTAGTTAAACCTAGGATGTGAGATGAACCCTAAGAAGAAATAAACATATATATCTATTCGATTGAACCCTAGGTGATGACATGAACACTAGGGATAGAAAAGATGCATGTGTAGCGAGATGGATGATTAAATAAATCACAAGCTGTCTGTGCTACCCGAAATGAACTCCATTATGGATAGGAAAAAATGAACTTGTACTGTGGACATTGAGATGCATGTTCTATATGTAACAAACCAGATATGGAATAAAGAAAAGTTCATGTACGAACCCTATGGGGAATGTAGAATAAGATAAGAATACTGCAATATAGAGAACCAGATGGTTCTGGAATTTGCTGCCCACTGGCGGCCATTAAGGGAAGTGAGCTGGCCTTCGTGTACATGGTACCGAAGAGAGTAACTATCCCTTGTAGTGTAGAGGGGAGCTTGCCGCCTTTGGGTTGAGACCCAGGGTGGGTTTAGCCACTCTACGTCAACTCTTGCTCGCCCTCGTGTACGTGGTACCGAGGTGAGCTACTTAGTGTAGGGGGGAGCTAGCCGCCCCAGGGGGTCCGGGGTTAGTCATGGCCACTCTACACCGACTCTTGTTATCCTGTTGGGGAAATCAGGATAGTCGGACAAGGGTACGCGGATTGAGGAGGGGGGAGACTCCTATTCTGTTCTGAGGGGACAAGGCCCTATACTGTTCTGTATTGTACGTTGAGGCGTACCTGTTAGCGGAAATGACTGACTGCGTGCCAGTGCGGGGTAGCTACCCGCTCACTTATCACGTGTGCCGTAGTCATCGCTATGTCACGAACGTGACCTCGAGGTGGTAGACCGGGTGTAAGACTACCACAGAGGGACTCTCCTGGCCAGGAGAGTGACACGTGTGCATCCTACTTCATAGGAAAACTGCAAGCAAAAATAGTTCTTTTAGGGAACAAGAAGATTAAGTAATGTGATGGACCCTGATTAGAGATCTCTACACAGAAAACCGTTATAAGATAATTTGGATCGGAAAATAATATGTTAAGCTACTTGTTAAATGCATTTTATGTTTTAGCCACCACTCTACTCAGCATTAGCTAACTCCAGATATATATAACTTTGTACAAGTCAGGGATTTGAGCAGCTCGAGCCACCGGTTGCTGAGGATGCTGGGCCTAGTCAAGCCAAGCTATAGTTTCTACTGCTAGTTGTAGTGAGTGCCTGTAGTTATATTTTCAATACATTTCCATTATGTTCTCTATCTGCACTAATTTGTTGTGATGGTTGTACTCCTATTTTGAAGGCATGTAATATTTTAGTACTACTGTTCTATTTCTCCTTTTAATGTCAATTTCCTTCTGCATAGCTACTGTACTTGTGTGGTAGATGGATTGATGCATGTTATTTGGTTATTTCTCGTTTGATGACTGGGTCATGCGATTAGTCGAGGCGAGCCGGTCTCAAGTCCTGTAGGGACCTGGGTTCGGGTCATGACAAGATGGTATCAAAGTAAGGTCGTCCTGAGAAATGAACCAAATACTTTGGAAATAACCAGACTTGTGCATGTAGCTAGGATAGCCATCACAACATTTTTCTTGAGTGTCATTTCTGAGTCTTATGTCTCCTCTGTAATGAAACAATCACCGACAATCCCATTTCTTTTCGACCTCCATGCAGGGGATGCCTCTCCAGGGAGCTCTTGAGGCGGCCTGCAGACGTGGTCGTGGCTGAGGGCATGGTCGCAGGGGAGGGCGAGCGATGGCCGAGGACAAAGTCGCTCCACCTCTCCTTCTGGGCATTCAGGCCCCGAACCTCGCCCAGCTGATCTGGGATCTCATCAGGGAAGAGCTCCATCAGCCTCCTCCTCAGCCTCCTCTTCCTGGGGATGCGGAGGGGGAGTCCTCTGTGGGGCAGGCGAGCTGCCATGGTGTTGGACGAGTTGGAGAGGGAGGGGTTGATCCTCCACTACCCCCACCTCCTTCATACATTTCAGGGCATGAGTCCTCCTTGCCTGGAGGTGCACCCATTCCCCCGTTGCGACTTCACCACGAGGTCTTCAGCCAGTTCAGGATGCTGAAGCCCCCTCTTTCAAGGGGGAGGAGAGCCTGTCTGAGGCAGAGGATTGGATGGAACAGATGGAAAAGATCTTTGACACCCTCTGTCCTCCTGTAGAGTGCCGCATGGCCTTCGTCATGTATCAGCTGGAGAGTGCAGCTCACAGGTGGTGGAGGGCGATTAGAGGACAAGAGGAGGGAGAGCTGACGTGGGATCGGTTTGTGGTGCTCTTCTGTGAGCATTACTTCCCACAGACTTGGCAGGATCAGAGGAGGTAGGATTTCCACACTCTCCGCCAAGGGGCAATGACGATTAGCATGTACCATATGCATTTCCTGGAGCTGTCACGCTTCGCCCTGACCACCGCGTCTATCGAGGAGGAGCGCCTGTCGAGGTTCACCGAGGGTCTCTAACCTGCCATTCGAGGATATGTAAAGCCCCTGAAGCTGCCTACCTTCTCCCGCGTAGTAGAGGCTACCATGACCTACGAGGAGACTAACTTGTCCGTGTGAGACATTGATGGAGGAGGATGAAAGAGGCCCTACCCACAGGAGCACTCACAGGGCCGTCGGGAGAGGAGGCACCAGGCACCAACAGGGGAGTTGTCCCGTTCTGTGGGTCCACCAGGGACCTTTGGGAGTCCCCGACAGGGACCAGCCGACTGCAGCAGACCCCTGTCCAGTCACCAGCAGGGACAGCAGACAGAGGGAGGAGGCTGCATACCCCTCTGCTATTAGTGTGGCCAGCCGGGCCACATATGGAGGAATTGTCCATCTAAGACCGGAGCGCAGCTGACGTTCCCAGCACTGAGCACTGGAGGCCGATCTGGAGGCCGCGGTTACCAGGCTCGAGGAGGAGAACAACAGTCACGAGGAGGGTACCGGCCTGCTGCCTCCCGCCTGACCTTGATCACGGCTGCTTCTTCTCTACCGAGGGCTGAGGGGCGTGTTAACGCTCTGACTCATGGAGATGCTAGAGCTTCAGGCTCCGTAGTGGCAGGTATGGTTACTATTTCTGGAAGGCTCATTTACATGCTTTTTGATTCTGGTGCCGCACATTTGTTTGTTTCTGCGGATTTTGTTGTGGCATGGGGTCAAGCAGTGTACTTTTAGAGGAGCCTTTCCTGATTAGAGGACCAGGTGGGCAGGTGTTTGTTGCCGAGGAGGTTTTCACCGATTGTGAGGTCACGATAGGGGGACACAGTTTTCCGATAGACTTGATCATGATCCCGATGGAGGATTTTAGTGTGATCTTGGGGATGGACTGGTTAGCCGCATACCATGCCCTTGTAGACTGCTTCGAGAGAAAGATTATTTTCTCCATACCACGGTTGCCTCCCTTCGAGTTCCACGACCAGCCAGTAGATGGAGGTTTCAAATGCATCTCCGCGCTTCAGGCAGTGAAGCTATTGAGCCAGGGGTGCGAGGGCTTCCTTGCTTGCATCCTACCAGAGCCCAGCCCCATGGTCAGCTTACAGAGTATTCGATGGTTCGAGTACCCCAACATTTTTCCAGAGGAGCTACCACCTGAGTGTGAGATCGAATTTGAGATCTCACTAGTACCAAGGACCGGCCCCATTTCTACTGCATCATACCGAATGGCCTCTCTTGAGCTACGGAAGCTCAAGTCGCAGCTATAGGACTTGCTAGAGAAGGGCTTCGTGAGGCCCAGTGCCTCCCCGTGGGGAGCCCCTGTCTTGTTTGTGAAGAAGAAGGATGGTACTCTTTGGCTATGCATCAACTACAGACAGCTGAACCGGATCACCGTCAAGAACAAGTACCCATTGCCATGCATAGATGACCTCTTTGACCAGCTGAGAGATGCCATGGTATTCTCCAAGATAGATATGAGGTCGGGCTACCATCAGCTGAGGATTAGGGAGACTGACGTCTCAAAGACAGCCTTCCGCACGCTGTATGGTCACTATGAGTTCTTGGTCATGTCGTTTGGGCTAACCAATACCCCTGCCGCTTTCATGGGCCTGATGAACCGCATCTTCCGACCGTACCAGGATCAGTTCGTGGTGGTTTTCATTGACGATGTACTCATCTACTCTCGAGATCAGACACAGCATGAGCGGCATCTTCACATGGTCTTGGATACTTTATGACGGCACAGGCTGTACGCCAAGTACAGCAAGTGCGAGTTCTGTTTGAGACAGGTCACCTTCTTAGGCCATGTAATCTCAGAGGATGGATTGGTTGTGGATCCAGCCAAAGTGGAGGCAGTGCTCAGGTGGGAGAGACCGCATACGGTGACAGAGATTCGCAGTTTTCTAGGACTAGCTGGTTACTACAGATGGTTTATCCGAGGATTATCGTAGATTGCACGTCCTCTGACTCAGTTGACCCGAAAGGATGTACCCTTCGCTTGGACAGACGAGTGTGAGTCATGCTTTTAGGAGCTGAAGGAGAGGCTGACCTCAGCTCCTGTACTCACCATCCCTGACAGTAGTGGCGGATTCATCATCTACACAGACGCCTCATTGCAGGGATTGGGAAGTGTGCTCATGCAGTGGGGTCATGTTGTCTCATACGCTTCGCGGCAACTGAAGCCCCACGAGCATAACTACCCCACCCATGACTTAGAGTTGGGAGCGGTCATCCTTGTACTGAAGACATGGAGGCACTACTTGTATGGAGAGATGTTCGAGATTTTCACTGGCCATAAGAGCCTCCAATATCTGTTTGACTAGAAGGAGCTCAACATGAGGTAGTGACAGTGGCGAGGCGGACATGACCAGAGCTGATGGATCGTATCGTGACTAGACAGATGATGGACCCATACCAACGGGCACAACGAGATCGAGTATTGGCAGGGAACCCAGGAGACTTCTCGTTCACTGATGGAGTCCGACATATGAGGGGACGCTTGTGTGTTCCTAGAGGTGAGAAGCTGTTGAGGGGGCTCCTAACTGAGGCACACGGATTCAGATTTACCATACATCCCAGGAACACGAAGATGTATCATGACCTACGACGTGATTTCTGGTGGAGGGGCATGAAGCTGGATGTTGGTCTTTTCGTTCAGTAGTATCTGATATGCCAGCAGGTGAAGGCCGAGCACCAGAGGCCTGCAAGGCCTTTGCAGCCACTTTCTGTGACAGAATGGAAGTGGGAGAGTGTCACTATGGACTTGGTAGTGGGATTACCTGTGACACAGCAGGGACACGATGCAGTCTAGGTGATTGTAGACAGACTGACAAAGACAACATGGTTTCTACCTATCCGAGTCACATTCGGACCTGCATAGTTGGCAGAGCGATACATCAGAGAGGTAGTGTGCCTTCACGGGGTCCCCTGCAAGATTATTTCAGACAGAGACACTCGTTTCACTTCACAGTTCTGGGTGGAGTTTCAAAGGACTTTGCGGACTCGTCTAAGATTCAGTACAGCTTATCACCCCTAGACAGATGGACAGTCGGAGCGCACCATTCAGACACTTGAGGACCTTCTGCACGCTTGCATACTGGACTAGAGAGGCTCCTAGGAGGAGAATTTACCCCTGGTAGAGTTCACATACAACAACAGTTATCACTCGAGCATCAGCTTGGCATCGTATGAGGCTCTGTATGGGAGGAAGTGTACGGTTCCCTTGAGTTGGGTTGAGGTGGGGACCAAGTGGGAGGTTGGTCCTCAGCTGATACACCAGAGTCAGGAGGTGATCGAGCAGATCCATCAATGACTGCATACTGTCTGGAGCAGGCAGAAGAGCTATGTTGATCTGAAGCATAGGGAGGTACAATTTGAGGTTGGGGTTCACGTTTTCCTCCGTGTTTCGCCCATGAAGGGCATGCAGTGGTTTGGGGTGAGAGAGAATCTTGCACCAAGATTTGTGGGGCCTTTTGAGGTCTTAGAATGGGTAGGACCCGTCGCTTACCGGCTTGCCCTTCCACCCCAACTCTCTGGAGTGCATGACATATTTTACGTTTCCAACCCCAGGAGATATATCACCAATCCCAGCCATGTCCTTAGCCACGAGAGCATTAAGGTGGGAGATGACCTGACCCATCCCGAGAAGCCAGTACAGATACTAGACAAAGCTGTCCGGAGTCTGAGACGGAAGGAGGTACCCTTGATGAAAGTCCTGTGGAGAAGCCAGCAGTATGAGGAGGCGACTTGGGAGCCTAAGGTGGCAATGCGAGAGTAGTACCCGAAGCTTTTCAAGGGTATGTCTCTTCGGACCTACTTCGGTCCTCTTTAAGTTTGTTATATGCTACTACATTATTTTCTACACCCTAGTTAGCTCAAGTTTCGGGGATGAAACTTCCTTTAAGTTTGTTATATTGAAACGACCCATCACCTTTTGGTCCTTTAAGACGTCTGTCCAGACGTCTGGAGAGAGAGCCAGATGCATGAAAATGCTTTTCTTTTCGGCACGTACCGTGCGCACGCCACTCCCTCGCCCAAGCCTCATGCCTCACCCTGCGACAGCCATTACCCGCACCCCGCACCACTCCCTCCGACGCCACACCTCTCCCCTCACCTCCTCTCCCTTTATAAACCCCCTCCTCCTCCTCTCCGTCTCACACCACCACAGCCAAGCGAGAGAGAAAGTAGGGAGCCAGAGAGAACAAGCGCAGAGCGGAGAGCGGAGAGCAGGTCTGAGTGCGAGAGCGGAGGGTGCTGTGCTGCTCTACTACAGTGTCTGTTGCGAGGAAAGGTAGAGCGGTTCCGCGGAAGTCATTTTTTCCACGAAATCAGACGTCCGGATCGACATCCTGACGTCTTACCGGACGTCCGAAGGTAGAATGAGGTGTCTGGTAGAGATCTATTTTCCTTATTTTTTTCTCTACCGAGTTCTGACAATGTGTACGCATGTGTCAGAGGTTGAGAGGTGCAGCGGAGTGAGGATCGAGGCGGTTTCAAATGTCCGGGAGCATCTCCAGATGTCTGACGGAACCCTCGGATGTCGGCACTGCATTCTAGACGTCCGATAGAGGCGCCCGAGAGAGGTATGCCTGTGAGTTGGTTTAAGACGTCTGATTTCTGTCAGACCTCGTGTTTTTAGGCCCGTACAAGGCCCAAACGATGTTGGTTTTCCGTAAACAAAATGTCTTTGTTTTCCACACGTTTTTCTCCATGTAATGGTGCCTTGTCTATAGCACTTGAACCCTTTTTGACCTGTCAATCCACATCTTAGGTCTCAAGTTCGTCGGTGTACGGAACCTACGGAGACGTCAGGAGCTGTTGTATGAGCCCCCATTCCACCCGGTTATCCTGGTAGAGTGGTTCTAACTCTAAATCTCTAAGATTAATAAAATGCATGAAATTAGTTAAACCTAGGATGTGAGATGAACCCTAGGAAGAAACAAACATATATATCTATTTCATTGAACCCTAGGTGATGACATGAACACTAGGGATAGAAAAGATGCATGTGTAGCGAGATGGATGATTAAATAAATCATAAGTTTCCTATGCTACCCAAAATGAACTCCATTATGGATAGGAAAAAATGAACTCGTACTGTGGAAACTGAGATGCCTATTCTATATGTAACAAACCAGATATGGAATAAAGAAAAGTTCATGTATGAACCCTACGGGGAATGTAGAACGAGATAAGAATACTGCAATACAGAGAACCAGATGGTTCTGGAATTTGCCGCCCATAGGCAGCCATTAAGGGAAGTGAGCTAACCTTCGTGTACATGGTACCGAAGAGAGCAACTATCCCTTGTACTGTAGAGGGGAGCTTGCTACCTTTGGGTTGAGACCCATTGTGGGTTTGGCCACTCTACGTCGACTCTTGCTGGCCCTCGTGTATGTGGTATCGAGGTGAGCTACTTAGTATAGGGGGAGCTAGCCGCCCTAGGGGGCCTGGGGTTAGGCATGGCCACCCTACACAGACTCTTGTTAACCCGTTGGGCAAACCAGGATAGTCGGACGAGGGTACGCGGACTGAGGATGGGCGAGATCCTTGAGGGGCGAAACCCCTATTTTCTTCTGAGAGGGCAAGGCCCTATACTGTTCCGCATTGTATATTGAGATGTACCCGCTAGCAGAAAGGACTGACCGTGTGCCAATGCAGGGTAGCTACCTGCGTGCTTATATCGTGTGCCATAGTCACCGCTGTGTCACAACCATGACCTCGAGGTGGTAGACCGGGTGTAGGACTACCACGGAGGGACTCTCCCAGCTAGGAGAGTGCCATGTGTGCATCCTACTTCACGGGAAAACTGCTAGCAAAAAGTGTTCTTTTAGGGAACAAGAAGATTAAGTAATGTGATGGATCCTGATTAGAGATCTCTACACAGAAAACCGTTATAAGATAATTTGGATCGGAAAATAATATGTTAATCTACTTGTTAAATGCATTTTATGTTTTAGCCACCACTCTACTCAGCATTAGCTGACTCTAGATATATATAACTTTGTACAGGTCAGGGATTTAAGCAGCCCGAGCCACCGACTGCTGAGGACGCTGGGCCTAGTTGAGCCTAGCTATAGTTTCTACTATTGGTCGTAGTAAGTTCCTGTAGTTATATTTTCAGTACATTTCCATTATGTTCTCTATCTGCACTAGTTTGTTGTGATGGCTGTACTCCTGTTTTGAAGGCATGTAATATTTTAGTACTATTGTTTTGTTTCTCCTTTTAATGTCAATTTCCTTCTGCTTAGCTACTGTACTTGTGTGGTAGATGGATTGATGCATGTTATTTGGTTATTTCTTGTTGAACGACTGGGTCTTAGGATTAGTCGAGGCAAGCCGGTCTCGGGTCCTGTAAGGACCTAGGTTCGGGTCGTGACAAGGCCTATGGAGCTGAGTCGATGGAGATCTCTTCTTATGCTGTAGGAAGGTGGAGAGGGAGATGGAGCATCTCATGTCAACCATTAATGTAAGATTTGCATTCACGATCATGACATCGACAATGAAGGTGGTCCTGTAGCTGTTGAAAGAAGAAAAGTTAATGAAATAAAATAATAAATCAAAGGTTATTTATCTATAAGACCTTAGAAGAAATGTTAAATCAAATACTACATGTAATGCAATCTATTTTAATGCATCATATTCTAAATAAATTCTAAATGATATTATCAATGCATGTAATGCATGAAATGCATGAAATAGGTAATTTTATGTTACCCTATTTGCATATCAATGTATGCTATATAAATGTATATGTTAATTTAATGTCTAGGCATTAAAATACATAAATAGCCCATAAATATGGGCTCATCAAATGCCCCCATGCCTAGTTTTTGCTAGTCCCCAGCAAATTCAAGCAATAACCCAACTCTCCAAGTGGACTTGCCAACCCAATCGGTCTTCCTTTAGAAACGTGTTATGTTCAAACTTTAGATCTAAGGTTCCCAAGTAGTTGCTAAGTTACAAACTAGGTCAGCTAAGGACTAGTTGCAGGCACAGGTTTCCTTGATTTCTAGCTCTGCCCTAGAGTTTATTGGCTCAAGAGATTAAAGCATCTGTGCATATGCATTGGTTTGAGTTATTTGAGGTTGGTATGATTGCCAACATAGAAAGAGAGTAAGAAGGATTTAAAAAAATATATATATATATAGGGATTTTTTTTTTTTATTCCTCTAAGTCTAACCTTGGATTAGCTATCAACACGATCTGTGTCAGATTCATTATCCCCATCACCAAACCTAGAAAAGTGCCTGGCTTTCGATGTTTCGAGATAGCACCACCCATAGTGACCCCAAGAACTCCTGGCAATTGATACTTTGAGATAGTATCACCAATGGATTTCTTAAGTGAATTCAGGCCTGTTGCAATCGGCACTTTGAGGTAGGGCCGCCCATGGTACCTGAATCGCACAATGTGCTTACATGCCCCCAGTAGGATAGATATCCTAAGAGACAGGTGCTAAGGAGGTGACATGTTATCATCGCATCATCAAGGTGAGTATATACTCCACCTCTCCTGCGGCAGGAACTCATCCAATCAAATTGTGTTTTCAAGCTTCTCCTAAGTCAGAACTAAGAGAAGCAAATTTTCTTTAAGAAATTAAGGTGATCATTACTTATACAAGACCAAGTGTATGTGAAATGTGGATGCTTAGGTTACGAGGACCCGCAAACCAGAAGGTATAAAAAGACACCAGGTACTACCTAGCCTTTAACTCAATCCCTAGTTTTCCTTCCTCAACCTCTTGTGGAATGGTCCGCAACTTAACTCCTACTTAAGTTTTTAAGTCCACAAAGGACCCTAAAGGTCTAAAGCTAGTAGCTCAACTTAGCTTCTAAAGTCAGACACCTAGAGTCAACTTAGTCTAACCTAAAGTTCTGGTCTTATGCCTAAGAATGTAGATCCCAGCTAGTTAAGCTCAATTCTACTATAGGCCTAAATGCAATTTTTTTTTCTCTATTTTTTTTTAATCAATGCAAATGTATGCAATGCAGAATGTTTTAACTAAATGCATGAATGCACTATGTATAAATGCTATGTATATCCCCAAGTACACACCCCCATGCATAAAATCTGTAATGTCCCCATTGCATAGAAGGATATTACCTGGGTTAGAGTTTGGATACCATTATTTTGTTGGCAGCCAAGTAGCCAAAGAATCTGCAAGTCAGGTTCCAAAACCAAAGATTTAGGCCTTAAAAATGAGCAAAGTAATGCTGGCCTAGAAAATAAGTAACCTAGGATGTTGGTGAGCTGATGATGGATACCAATGGCAAAAGCACGACCAATGAGGATGGGAATGAAATTTTTCCAGGTCACTGAAGGAGATTCTAATGGATATACTGGAATAGCAACCTCTAAATGGGTAGGAGGATGACAAGGACCCTCCAAAAGAGATGGGGAAGGAATGGTGCAGAGATAAATCCCTAGGGTGATGGACTGACCATAGAAAGCATGAATCCATACCCAAATCACCCTTAGTGTCACTCCAAATCTTGAATGTAGGTCCCTCATATAACTCATCCTTCTCTTCATCATACAATTCATCATGTACCCAAGGTCTAGAATCATTTAAAATCTCAACAGGTCCCCTAAGGCACTCTATTTGGGGTAAATGGTTCACACCGGTAACATCAGACTCCTCAGATAGGTGAATTTCTTCAAGGGTAGGTTCCCTAAGGGTGGGCTTGAGTTCATTCTCGTGATCAGAAGGGAGGGTGGGATTAACAACTTGACTTTGACCCACTTCATCAAATGCCACGAAAATACTATCTTCTGGGTTGAGGTCTTCCAATGGTACCATCATTCCCTTCTTTTGACTCCAATATAATTTTGGTGGATACTCAACTTGATCATCATCTTCCTTGGGTTGCCACCATTCTTCATATAATGATAGCTACTTTAATTCATATCCTCCTCCCACTTAAGGTGTTGATGGGAACACCATCATGAGCCCTAAGTAGCTCATTTTTAACCAATGAAGAGAATAAATGTTCCTACATAACCAACTAAAGGTCATAACTCATTGCATAACCTTTCTGAGAGAAACACAAGAAACGAGGGGTAAAACTGTAATTTTACCAAAGTAGTACAACCACAGGTTTTCTCAAGGGCTAAACAAAGGTCAAATGGTCCTAATAAGATAACAAATGGGTTGGATTTGATAGAAAAGGGTTTGTGCATGTTTTGTGAATTAAATAACTTCTTGAAACCCTAAAAGCAGACCCACTTAATTAACCAAGGTTCTGGTCAGGATAAAATTCACCAAAACCCTCTAAAAATCATAGAAAAATATTCTTTAAGGTTTAAAACCTTCAAATTGACCATCAGAACCCATCTTGACCTAAATTGGAGTCTCAGACAGATATTTACCCTAATTTGGGTCTTTGCATAAATTACGTAGTCAAACGTGGTTGAAACCAAAATCCAACTTCACCATTGGATTCCTTGGGTCTGAATTAGGTTCGTACCAAAATTTGGACCTAAGGGGAACTCATCTTGACCTAGTTTGTAAAAAGGTCCTGTCTGATTACATTTCTACCCCTAAGTTTTAAAACCCTTGCGAAAAGCCCCCTAACTTCTTTGTAATCTTCAAAAATAGGTCCCTCTGCCATTATCGTAGAGGAATCCTACTCCGACGACCTTTGAAAGGGGATTTCTCGATTGCTTGGAGAATCTCCTCCAAAATTGGAAGGGAGATTCTCTGAGAAATTCCCTCCAATATGAACTTGGTTAGATGCCCTGAATCTTTTCCAATCTCTCGTGTGATCGCATGAGAGATTTGGGTCTCTTGAAAGTTTCCATCTTTGGCGAAGAATTCCTTGCTTGGAAGCTTGGCTTCCAAGCATAAAACCCTCTCAGATCCCTATTTAAAGACTCCCCAAGGTCCAACCAACTCCGCAGCTTGAAATTGGGCCGGAATCCCCTCTCTTCCTCTCTCCCCTCTAGCCACAACACTCAGCAAGCTCTGGTGGCCTCTCCCTAGATTTCTTGCCACCCAACCACAATACCAGTGGCGAGGTTATCTTTACCACCGTCCTTCGCATCGAGCAATACCCGTCAACGTCGTCCCTACCCCGTCTTTGCCGCTGCCTCTCCTATGGCGATTCATCTTCCCCACGTCTGGCAACCACATCGGCATGGGATTCCTTTCCCTTTCATCCCTTAGAGTAGATTCTTAGGTTCCCTCTCCCTCATACTTTCTTCCCCTCTTTCTATTTCCCAAAACCGCCCATCAACACGACTGAACACCTTCACCTCCTCCATCTCTGATGACTCCTCCAGCAAGGTGCTCCCGTCGCTACGCACCTCCATCCACCTCGCTGAGCACCCTACAACCTCCACCTCACTACCCTGATCACTTCCCCTTACTCCATTTGCTCCATCGTCCACCCAAACACCTCCCCAAACACACCCACTCACATGCACACAGTACGCCCTAGGCACGCCACCACTCCCATCACATCCGTCATGCTCCAGCGACGCTCCCTGAATGATTTGACGTGGCTGAAAGGCCGTTCTCTTGATTTCAGGTATCAGGCCTTGTCCGCCATTGCTGCCAAGCTTCGAGCGAGCTTTAAGTTGCCCTAGGTGCTCGCTGTCCTAGGTTGGAGTCCCAGGCCGCGCGGAAGTACTTCGCACATGGTCCCAGGTCTTCAATTGCAGTCGAAAGCCTCAGCAATTGAGAGGGCCACTCCCTGCTGCGGTGCGTGGAAGGAAGGTGGGACATTTAGTCCCACCTCAGAAACAAAAAGGCATTTTCAGCCGCATAAAGTGAAACAGTGAATGGGGCTATTCACCTCCAAACACTAAGGGTGAGGTCCTCCTCCCCCTTCACCAGACTCGTCCGCGACACCTAACTCGCGGACCTGGCAGACCTGACTACCCGCTTGCCCTTCACTCCTCGCTCACCACACACACCGATGAGCCTAGACCTGGGTATGCGTTAAATCTGATTACCCGACCGGCTGTGGCTCTGGGAGAGCGAGACTGAAATAGAAAGAGAGAAAGAGAGAGTAGAGCTGCGTGGGGGTAGGGGGGTTTTTTTGCCCTGGAGAGTTTGGCTCCAACACTTAGTCAGATTCAAAAGAAAGAAGGCCAGAGAAGAAGAAAGCCTAAGGAAGAAGAGAGAAGAAGAAGAGGAGAATTGAAGGCAGAAGGAAGAAGAGAAAGAAGAATAGAGGGCTCGCAAAGGCAAAGGAAGTAGAAGATAGGAGAAGATAGAGAAAACAAAGGCCAGAGCAGAAGCTGAATCAGAGAAAGAGAAGAAGAAGAAGAAGAAATGAAGAGGATTGTAGCAAAGGCATTTAAGACATCTGATTGTAAAATTAGACGTCTGAATTCATATTTCCTTCTTTAGTCAATTTGAGTAACTATTCTATGACGTATAATTGGTGATTCAAATCACCATTATTTTGTATAAAGCTCCTTTTACTCTTCATATACTCATATGCTCTACATTCCTAATTAGTTTTTGAGTAATATTATGTGTTCAATTTGCATTAATTGCTAAGTTTAGTGTGTGAATTCCATTTGCTCCCTGTGTTCGACCTCGGAACATTTTCAAGTAATAAAATTGTATTTGTTTTCAAAATGATTTTGACTATACTGCAATGCGACATATTTAAACATCGATTTCTCTTTCATTAACATTTTGGCTCCATTGCTGGGGAGCAACGCGTAATTTACCACTATTCTCTGCATTATTTGATTATATTTGAGCACTAACTTGCCCTATTTGCTTTATTGTGATTTTGCGAGGTACTTTATGAGGACATCTCTCGTACAAATCAATCACTCCAGGGTAGGTAACTTCTCTATTCTTCCCTAATCAACCTCCTAATCTTGGGAAGACAAAAAGGAAACAATCAATTAGGAATCACCTGCCTTATTTTTCATAGTAATCATCATTTAAAAGGCAAGTTTCCTAATTTGCGAAATTTTTCTCAAATCTCATTGAACTTGAAGCTTTCCTTTCAGAGATCCTGCCCCAAATTTCCTGTGCCTATTAGGGACTACGCTTAATTTCTAATCTTCTTAGACTACGCACTTCTTGTTTGAAGTCCAAGGAGAACATTTCTTTAAGATCAAAGAGGACTTGGAAATAAAGCCAATTAGGGTTTCTGCATTAGGGTTTTGGAGTGCTAGTTCACACTTGCCTACATAAAAGGAAACAAACCCACACACATTTGTGTACTACCCAAGCCCCTGATTGAAAAGAGCTAATCAAGAAAAAACCTAAAATCAGGCTCTAAACTCACTTGAACCCTAAAATCTTTAAACCTAATAACCTGGGAGTCAAATCAAGGTGATTTCTATGTCTAGAGAGTCATTCTGCCATCTTTAGGGTAGGTCAAGTAAAGTTGGCCTACATTGTAGGCCAACCAACTTCCAAATTGGGTCACAAGCCAAATCAACTGCTAATTCAAGTGAAAACAAAGGTAAAAATTAAGACATAAAACTGGTAGACTTAAGAGGTCAAGTTATCCATTTCGGTCTACTTGGACCCTCAATGACAAGGAAGGTCAGGTGGGGGAAACCCTATATCCAGTGGGGGCGCTCTACTGTGTAGGGGTCTTTGAGGGACTCTCGCTTCCTGGCTGCCCAGGTAATTCTCAGGTGGACGAATTTTTGATCCAGGGGAATCATCCACCCTGAACCTCTATAGTCATCCAAAAATGTTTGGGTGCCTTGATTGGGTCAACATCACATCCAGTCCCACATCCCTTCTATTAGAGCACACACATAGATTTTTTTAGGGAGTTCTATTTTGATCAAATCACTTCATTTTAAACTTGAATTTTGATTCTACATCTTGATTCCACCATCTGGTTCAAAAATGCAGCCTGGCTACTTAGGAAAACCATTAAAGAAACCTGAATCACAAAGATCCATGAGAGACAGAATGGTTGAGGATGCTCTTAGATTTTATAAGATTGATTACAAAACCTCAAAACCAATTGAAGACATTCAGGTTAATGTATCAACGACAACAACCTTCATCATAAACTGTGCCTAATTATTATTAACAGAAGCAACAAAGGGATCAACCTAGGATATTCTCATAATAGGATACATCGAGATAGAAAAATTGCATAACTTTGAATATCTCCAATGCATGACAAATTCTGCACTTTAAGAAAAACACCAAGATGATCTTGAAAAGTGGGAAGAAATGATGAAATTGTTGAAACAAGTTATCGATCAAAAATACCTGTACATGCCCCAAACAGTTAATGAAACATCTTGGAATAATATTGAGGATCAATATGATTTCCCAAATCTCAGGTTTGAGGCACAAGGTTGTTGTGGATTCCCAACCTAGATGGAATATGATATGCCTGATCTTGAAATAGATTGGGAGGTCCCAATTGCAGGAGAATATGATTTTGAGCCAGCCCTAGAAAACCAAAACCCTGGTTCACTAAGCATATAATTCTTAGACTCCTGTAATAATGAGATTGAATCAGAACCTCTCGAGGGTGTCAATCCGACCCCTTATTTTGATAAGGTAACCACCGAAGGCAATTCTGACCTAGATTCCAGTAATTCAACCCACATCCTTAGCCTAGAATCTAGATCTGAATCTTATTGGGATGATTACAAGGCCCCGTATGAAGAAAATCAAAGTTTGAATTTGGATTATGACTCTGGGCCTTTATTTGATGAATGTACCTCTCAACATCCACAGAGATACAGATTGATTTTTTAGAAGTCACGCCAATCTACGATACAGAAACCGAGTTGGAAGAGTGGGGTTTTGATTGGGTCTTCCCTACAAGCCAAAAACCTAAGCCCAGATCCAATAGGGACACCTTTTTAAGCTCGGAATCTACGAATAGGCTAGACCCAAGTCAGGTTGCTGAATCTACATCTTGTGATTTATTCTGTGGTGGAACCTCTGATCTCGAATCAAATTCAGAACTTGATTCTCGCAATTTCTCCAACGATTTCGAATCTTACTATGATTACAGAGAACCATTGTTTCCTGGAGACTACAAGCCAATCTACGACCTCAGCTCACATGATCCATTCTTTGACTCTAACTCCGAGGTTCTTAATCCCGAGATTACTGATTTAAATTCAGTTTCCATTGAGATGGAATCATTTCTGTTTGATCTTCAAAAGTCAAAAACAAAAAGTGCCGAGAGTGACTACAACCCAGAATTCAAATCTTTTCTTGACTCAGATTTTCTTCATCCTATAAACACTCTTTAGGCATTTACCTGTGGGTTTGATGGCTACTATGAGGACTCTCTAAATGAACCCACCTTTAATTCTTTTTTAGATGAGACCTCATACATAATTCTTATTGATGCCACCTCCTCTACATATACAGAACCTATTCAAACCCGTTTTCAACACCAACCTGCAACCAGACTCAATTTCTATTCTGATTCCACTCTTACTGTGCCGATTGCAAATGATTCGCTTCCACATCTTTATCAGGTTTCGGACATTGATCAGACTACAAATCACGCCTCATCCTTCTCTAGTCACTCCTATAGGGTTCCTACATCCTACACTGATTCTTTTTCATTTAAGGATCCCTACTTTTATCAGGCTGATTCGACTTAGCCAAACCCTAGCTATACACTTCCATACCATTTCGAATTCCAAAGTATATAGTGGGTTCCACATCTCTTGATCTACATTTATCAACCCACCAGAGTGATTGGGTTTGGGCTGCATCATCAGCCTGTTGATCTGAACAAGCACCTGGTTGGACCAACCAGGCTTTTGATTAAGGTACTTATTTTGCAAAACTCATTTGATTTGACCACTCCTTCTCTAGACCATTTCCCGCTCAGCTAAAGGCATTGTATTTAGTGCTTAACGGGAGGCAACATGTCATTAAAAAAATTGAGATCCTTCTGATTATCCTTCTGTACTTCACGTCTATTGCACCCTGAGTTCGATTTTAGAATAGTCGATCCCACCTCTGGTACACATGCCAGAGCTTGAAATCGTCCACAACAGTCATCCCGACCCGTTCATCCACTCAATAATCCTGTTCTAATTCCTAAAACCCAAAACTATTTCACACCTCCGTTTTCAATGAGGACATTACAAAACTTAGGCATGGGGGGGTGGTAAAGTGCAAGCATACAAAAATCAAAGTTCGGAAGGGTTCTCACAAAAAAAATCTCATATTCCAAAAATACCAAATAAATAAAAAATTCTTGAAAAGGAATAAAAAATGAGAGGAGAGAAAAATTTTGATGGCATATCAGTTTTGAGGAGGAAAAGGGGAGGAGCTAAAAATGTCAAAAAGGAGCACAATTTGAAAAGAAAAGAAAAAGGTAGTCATTAGTAAGAAATTAAGGAATTGACTTAGTTCTAAACCATATCAAAAGAAAGAAAATGAAAGAAAAAAAAGTGCTAATAAAATAGAGAAGAGATTAGTAGGAACATTGATTTTAGGCCTCTTGGGCTATGATCATAGGCTTAAAAGTTCATGTACCCGCTAAGGTCTGGATACTCCCAAAGAGGTTGGAGAAAATGCGAAGCTTAAGTATTAGGTCTAAGGCTTAGGAAGTATTCGACCTCATTAACTGACCTCTAGTTCGCGGGACTCGGTAACCTAAGCACCCCAATCCACACACAGTTTAGTTCAGTGCGCTTAAGTATTAAAATCACGCAAATGTGTTTAAATTGTTCTGAAAAGTCACCTAGATTAGGAGCAGCTGATCAACACAAGTTGATTTGGACGAGTTCTCGATGTGAAGAAGCAGGAAATTCCCCTCGAAGATGCACAATAACATATCGTCTCCTCGGTACTTATATCCTAGGATATCTACATATCATATCAAGGGCATGTAAGCACCCTGTGTTGGTTCAGATGCCATGGGTGGTATTATCTTGAAATGTCGATTGCCAGGGTTTGGATTTAGTTATAGAACACCATGGGCAGCATTATCCCAAAATGTCAATTGCCAGGGTTTGGATTTAGCTACAGAACACCATGGGCAGCATTATCCCAAAATGTCAATTGCCAGGGTTTGGATTTAGCTACAGAACACCATGGGTGGGATTATCTCAAAATCTCAAAAGCCAGGGTTCTGGGGGTTGCCATGGGCGGTGCTATCTTGAAGCATCGATTTCTAGGGACCCTTTAAAGATTGATGATGGGGGCTAGGAATCCGATACGGACCATGTTGTGAAGCTAATACGAAGTTAGAAATAAAAAGAAAAGAGAGAGAAAACTCTCCAAAAAGAAAAATCCTTTATCTCTCTCTTACAAAAATGCACTGCAAACTGAACCAAGGCTAAAATATATTACAAGCGCGGGTGCTTTAACCGCGGAGTTCAACGAACCTTAGGATAGTTCTTGTGGGCCTTAAAAGCCTTCGTGGAAGATTGAGGCTAGAGCTGGTCAGGTCTGGATCTTGGTTGGTACTTGAGCACCTCTAGGCCTACTATCAGCATTCTAACTTAATCTACAGAAGAAAGCACACATCACAGTTTTTTAGCATCAAAGGATTTCATGGTCTAGAATCAAAGTTGATACCTTAAAATTTTGCTAAGGGACTAGCAAAATCTAGGCATGGGGGTATGATGGGAACACCATTATGAGCCCTAACTAGATCATTTTGACCCAATGAAGAGAATAAATGCTCCTACATAACCAACTGAAGGTCATAACTCATTGCATAACCTTTCTAAGAGAAACATAAGAAACAAGGGGTAACATTGCAATTTTACCAATGCAGTACAACCACGGATTTTCTCAAGGACTAAACAAAGGTCAAATGGTCCTAATAAGATAACAAGTGGGTTGGATTTGGCAGAAAAGGATTTGTGCATGTTCTGTGAATTAAATAACTTCTTGAAACCCTAAAAATAAACCCACTTAATTAACCAAGGTTCTGGTCAGGATAAAATTCACCTAAGCCCTCTAAAAATTATATAAAAATATTCTCTAGGGTTTAGAACCTTCAAATTGACCATCAGAACCCATCTTGACCTAAATTGGAGTCTCAGATAGATATTTGCCCTAATTTGGGTTTTTGTATAAATTACCTAGTCAAACATGGTTAAAACCAAAATCCAACTTCACCATTGAATTCCTTGGGTCCAAATTAGGTTTGTACCAAAATTTTAACCTAAGGGAAACTCATCTTGACCTAGTTTGCAAGAAGGTCCTGTCTGATTACATTTCTATCCCTAACTTCAAAAACCCTTGCGAACAACCACCTAACTTCTTTGTCATCTTCAAAAATAGGTCCCTCTGCCATTATCGCAGAGGAATCCTACTCCAGCGACCTTTGAAAGGAGATTTCTCCTTGATTTCTTGGAGAATCTCCTCCAAAATTGGAAGGGAGATTCTCTGAGAAATTCCCTCCATTATGAACTCGGTTAGATGCCTTGAATCTTTCCCAATCTCTCATGTGAATGCATGAGAGATTTGGGTCTCTTGAAAGTTTCCATCTCCGGCGAAGCATTCCTTGCTTGGAAGCTTGGCTTCCAAGCACAAAACCCTCTCAGATCCCTATTTAAAGACTCCCCAGGGTCCAACCAACTCCGCAGCTTGAAATCGGGCAGAATCCCCTCTCTTCCTCTCTCCCCTCCGGCCACAACACTCCGCAAGCTCCGGCGGCATCTCCCTATCTTTCTCGTCACCCAACCACAATACCAGTAGCGGGGTTATCTTCACCACCATCCTTCTCATCAAGCAGTACCTGCCGACGTCATCCCTACCCTGCCTTCATCGCCACCTCTCATACGAAGCAACCACACTGGCGTGGGATTCCTTTCCCTTTTGTCCCTTAGAGTAGACTCTTAGGTTCCCTCTCCCTCATACTTTCTTCCCCTCTTTCTATTTCCCAAAATCTCCCACCAACACGACTAAGCGCCTTCACCTCCTCCATCTCTGGCGACTCCTCTAGCAAGGTGCTCCTGTCGATACGCCCTCCATCCACCTCGCCGACCACCCTACAACCACCACCTCACTTCCCTGATCACTTCCCATTACTCCATTCGCTCCATCATCCACCCAAACACCTCCCTGAACATACCCACTCACATGCACACAGTACACCCCAGGCACGCCACCATAGCCACTGTCACGCCATGCCACCACTCCCATCACATTTGCCATGCTCCAGCGATGCTCCCTGAATAATTTAACGTGGCTGAAAGGCTGTTCTCTTGATTTCAAGTATTAGGCCTTGTCCGCCATTGCTGTCGAGCTTCGAACGAGCTTCAAGCTGCCCCAAGTGCTCACTGTCCCAGGTTGGAGTCCTAGGCCATGCGGAAGTACTTCGCGCACGGTCCTAGGTCTTCAATTGCAGTCGAAAGCCTCAGCAATTGAGGAAATTGAGAGGGCCACTCCCTGCTGCGATGCGCGGAAGGTAGGTGGGACATTTAGTCCCACCTTGGAAACAAAAAGGCATTTTCATCAGCATAAAATGAAAAAGTGAATGGGGCTATTCGCCTCCAAACACTAAGGGTGAGGTCCTCCTCCCCCTTCACCGGACTCGTCCACGACACCTAACCCGCGGACTTGGCCGACTCACCTACCTTCACTCTTCGCTCACCACGCACGCCGGTGAGCCTAGACTCAGGTATGCGTTAGATCCGATTACCCGACCAGCTGTGGCTCTGGGAGAGCGAGATTGAAATAGAAAGAGAGAGGAGAGCTACATGGGGGTAGGGGGTTTTTTTGCCCTGGAGAGTTTGGCTCCGATACTTAGTTGAATTCAAAAGGCAGGAAGGCCGGAGAAGAAAGCCTACGGAAGAAGAGAGAAGAAGAGGAGAATTGAAGGGAGAAGAAAGAAGAGAAAGAAGAAGAGAGGGCTCGCAAAGGCAAAGGAAGAAGAAGATAGGAGAAGATAGAGAAAGCAAAGGCTAGAGCAGAAGCTGAATCAGAGAAAGAGAAGAAGAAGAAGAAAGGAAGAGGAGGACTGTAGCAAAGTCATTTAAGATGTCTGATTGTAAAATCAGACGCCTGAATTCATATTTCCTTCTTTAGTCAATTTGAGTAACTATTCTATGATGTATAATTGGTGATTCAAATCACCATTATTTTGTCTAAAACTCTTTTTACTCTTCATATACTCTCATGCTCTACATTCCTAATTAGTTTTTGAGTAATATTATGTGTTCAATTTGCATTAATTGCTAGGTTTAGTGTGTGAATTCCATTTGCTCCCTATGTTAGACCTCGAAACATTTTTGAGTAATAAAATTGTATTTATTTTCAAAGCGATTTCGACTATACTACAACGCAACATATTTAAACATTGATCTCGCCACGTTAACAGGTGTGGACCTCTTAAGGAAGTATCATCTAGCGGGGAGGTTTCTAAATCAATCCTCGAAAAGTAGCTATTCTCCCTTACATAATCCCCAAAATTTCCCTCGAACTTAGGGTTTGGCTTTCCCACGGGAGATGCATCTAGCGTAGAGGGGTGCTCGTCATCGTCAATGGGGTAGGTTGAGTGGCTAATGTCTTCTTTTTCTTGTTGGTTTGCTCTCGAAGATTCTCCTAATAATTCAATCATTTCGTCTTGCATTTTCTATATTTCCATCTTCAAAGGGGAGAGGTCATCACTACTATCAGGAGAGAAGTCAGGCTCAAGCTTATAATTCATAGGAGTTTCGATCCAACTGTTAAAATCATTCAGGGAGGGTGGTTTGGGTATTTCTATGGTGTGTGGGATATTAGGCAAGGCAAATTCCGCTCCTAGGTTCTGCTCACTGATTTGAGGCTTAATCAGGCCAATACTTCTATAGTAGGAGTAAAAAGGATCCCAATGACTATCATTATGTCCATCAAAGGATGGACCATCTCGGTGTATGGGATCAAAGATCGCAAATTGGGGTTAAGGGTGTGGGCAAGATGTGAAAGGATGGAAGTCAAGGTGGTCCATTCTAACTCACACCACAAATCCAATTCTTCCCTAAGCAAACAAGCACAAATCAAAGGACTTTTTAGGTCTTTAATCAATTACGGGTTTTGAGATTTAAGTTTACTTGTAGGTGACAAATCAAGTTATCTAAACAATTACATGCCTACTTATCGACCTACGATACGCCTAAGAAGACCTAATTGGGTCTTAGGTGATCCTCTCTAAAGCCCAAAAAGTTTAGTCACCACCAAACATGGCAAAGAGGGATGCAAGTAGGGTCAAGCCCTTCTTTTGAAGCATTGCTTTCGCAGTGCTTCTTAACTACCCTTAATCCTTAAGGTTTGGAGGCAACTTCACCTCTGAACTAAAGTTTGGGTCACTTTAAACCCTAGTAATAGGAGGCTCTAGTTCTAGTGGTTCCAAACTTAAGGAGTGTCTAAATATGTGCCATGGTGCAAGATCATTCACGTGTGCATACACCATAAAATTTTGAGTTTGAATTTTGTGAATCACACGACAGGTTCTCAATTCAAGTCCTTGGTTTTTAATGTCTATCCTTTAGCTAAAGTCCTTTTTCAATAAAAATATGTGACCACTTGTTTGATCTTTACAATTCAATTAAGTGGTCTTGCAATTAAATCTAGATACAAATGTGTGAACAAGATAGAATGCAAGGAAAAGAAAACGTACCTTGCCTCCAGCAATCAGCAATGAAATATACACAAATGCAAAATAAATCTAGAGGCTACTCATACACACCTAAATGGTCATCCTAGGGCATGTAGCTTCTAGCAGGCATTTCGTGATTTTTTTTTTAATGTTTTATATCTAACCTAGTTATGCACAAACAAGAAAGGTTAAACTCCACAAAAGAAAAACAAAAACCTAAACCTAAAGAAATGGGAACAAATTCTTGAAAAATTACCCACGCAGGGGCCTAAAATAATAGTGGGGAACAAAACCCTCCAAATGTACCCCAGAACAAGGGTCTCAAACCAAATGAGTATGCAAGAAAAATAAAATCAATTCTAAAGTCTAAATCCTACACTACTCGGTTCAACGGAGATGATAATCACTTCGGGCGTCCTCCTCCAGTGGTGGAATCAAGGTCCACCTCAATTGTGCGTCGAGCTCCTACCTTCAGAAATGGAGCTCCCCGTGTCCTTCGAATGGTTGAAACAAGGTCCACCAAGGCGTAGCTGAGGCTGATGTGACAACTCATCAAGCAGATATGTGTACCTCGCACCAAGAAGAAAATCAAAGTTAAATGTGCCTCAAATAAAATCAAAAGTGAACAAATGATTAGATGCGAGTTTAACAGGCTTGTTGCCTCCCCGACAACGGTGCCATTTGAAAAGCCAATTCTCACTTAACAAGATGATAATTAAAATGATTTGTCATTTATATTTCTAAGTGGTGGAAAATCGACTAATCAAAGTATTGAATTAAAATTAATCATTTAATGAGGAGTGGGTCTTCTCCACAGGGAGGCACGCTCCTATTACAAACTCGCAAAATGAGAGAAATGATGTTCACTATGATTTCCCCCAACTAATGAGACCAAAATCCACTTTAAATCAAGATCACATTGATAAGATATGCTGAAATTGCATTTGTGTGAAAGTGGAGGGGTATTCGAGCAAAGCAGCCATAATATAATTTAATTAAACAAAATCCAACTTTTGACAAAGGCAATGGAATGTAAAATCTAATACCACCTCTACTGTTGCAAAACAAGGGAATGGCTTCCCCTTAAGCCTGTGCACAAAGGAGAGGAGGGTTGGCTGCGAGGAGCACACCGAAGGTAGAGTGCTTCGATCCGCATCCGGCGGCGATGGTGGCAAGTTGCGGCATGGCTGGAGATGGGCGGTCGAACCAAGAGGAGGTTGTGGGTTCTGGCGGAGCTTCTTCCTACTGCTTGTTGTTGGAGGCGAGGGAGAGGCGTGCGAGGACAAGAGAGGGGCGTGCGCGTGGCTGGGGTTCGGGCAGACGGCGGTGCATGCAGCGACCTTGCTGGGTGCAGCAGAAGAACGGCAGTGGGCACCCACACGTGAGAAGAAGGTGGTGCGCAAGGGGTGTAACAATGCAGGCTGCGCGTGGTACGCTGCTGCACATGGAGGCGCACTGCTGGCCATGCGAGGGGGTGAAACGACGCATGGAGAAGGTGCGGTGCACGGATGAGAAGGCGTAGCTGTTGTTGTGTGCTGAAGTTGCTGCTAGCTGTGTGTTGAGTGCGGGAAGGCGATGTGCGTCGAGGGGAGCGGCTGGAGGTGGTGTGCAGTGGGCGCCTACTACTGCATGTGTGACAGCGCATGAGGGAGAGGGTGGAGCCGGTGGGTCACGCGTGCACGGGAGAGATGGCGGTGACGGAGGGGCATTAGTGAAGGGGATGGCTATTGGTGGTGGTGGTGGTGGGTTTTGTTGATTCCTACGGGAGGGGGTGAGATTTGCGGAATATAATATAAAAAATGGAATTAATGTAAAACAAACTCATAAAGATCACAATCACACAATTGCGCAAGAATTTTTAGGTCGAAACCCAAACCGGGTGAAAACCACCACTTAACCCTCTCGAGTTAGGATTTCCTGATCGACTAAGTCTATCAAATCCACTATCCCAGTCACTTTAAATGAGGGTGATTAAACCTCTTACAACCACGCTACAAATATGAGGGTAGCGTATCCTCAAACCCCTTCTCTTCACGAGAAGGTTTTTGTCTCACAAAGGAGACGGGAATTCGCAAAGCAAATACCCAACCAATTAACAAAGGTAAAGTACAATACAACTTCTAGAGCCTCAAAGTAAATGATTGAATCTAGGTACTATAGGTAAAGGATCTTCCCTTTGCTGAAAGTGCATCGACTTGATGACACAGGTGCGTGAACACGCGTAGGCACTACGTCACTCTCGTAATTGCGGAGTGAGAGCGGGTGCACAGCTGGACGAAGCTCTCAGGTGTGGAACTAAAGCTTGAAGATCTAGAGCTTCTTCTACTTCTCTTGGACACAAAAGATCTGGAAATGCTAATACTTGGTGTGTGTGTTTACAAGGCAAGGGGCCTCTCCTATTTATCGATGGCTTAGGAAGGCCTAGGAAGGCTGTGGAAGCCTCAGGTTGCCGTTGGGGATCATCCCAAGGCAAAGCAAGCTGCAATCAAAATCATGAATGATTCTGACAGGGTCATCAGATGGCTGGGAAAATTATCAAACGTCTAGAAACTAAATTAAATGTCTAATCCTAGACAGGTTTCCTTACTGACTTGAGTCAGACCTAAACAAGGTTCTTGTGTAATATAGTCAGACGACGCATCGGACGTCTAACACTAGATCTGGACGTCTGGAAACCTAATTTACTACGGGAATAGATTTCCCAAACCACAAATGGCTATAAGCCTCAAGAGAAGTGATTTTGGCTCAATCGAGGGCTAACGGTCACTTATCAGACGTCTAAGGTCCTCTACGGACGTCTGATAGAATCCTAAAGCTCATTTCTCAACGATCATATTGTGAAAGCCAATGTTCCACTAATTGGATGTCTAGCCAAGTCATCAAACGTCTACTAAGACATATGGACTAAGGGTTAGTCGTCTAAAATTAACAGACAGAAGGCTTTAAGACCAGCCCTAAAAGTTTGGACGTCTGATTCAACATTCAAACATCTTAAAGTTCACTATCAAATGTCTGATATTTGTGTTAGACGTCTGAAAAGGTTTTCTGAAGCCTATTTAGGTTTTCTAAGTCTTCTACAGAAAACCTAAGTATCCTAGAGTTGTGCAAGTGTTCCTAGGACTACTATTAGGTAACTTTGAGGCTCTTTAACAAATATCAAAGAAAATGAAAGAGCATAGAATGAAAACAACAATTATAGAGTACAATGATTAAAGAACATCTATCCTATTCTTCTGTCTTCAAGCTCTCGCTCCTCACAATGCTCTTCCTCCGTCAAGCTCCTCCAATTCTCCATGGATGTGAGCTTGAACTCCGTCTTTACACTTGTAACATTTGCAATCGACCTGAAATCTAGGACTCAAAAGAAAATGTAAAATACCAAGTGTTTTGTTATCATCAAAATAAACGATCGTGGTGCCTGTGCACCAACAGGTTTCATTGAGTTGGAGGAGAAAACAAAGGAAGAGGAAAATGGGGAAGAAAAAGAAGAGAGAGGGGAGAAGATGAATAATGGTGCTTTGGGTCTTCAGACGTCCGGGAACCTTCTCGGATGACTTAACCATTCTTGGATGACTCGGCGAAAGCTATGGATGGGTGAGCGGGTGATGGTTGATGGTGGTGGTTGCTGGTGGTTGGTGCTGGTGATGGTGGTGAGGAACTTACGGTAAGCTACACAAGCCACTGGTGGCGCGGTGGTCTGTCACCCCGCCTGCTAATGAGTCCATTTTAATGGACTATTATTACACCTAAGTTAACTTTAATCTTACCTTTTAGATTTGTTAATAACTAAATTAAGTTATAGAATGTTTGCATGCATCATTATTTAAGTTTACATTTATTTTATAGCATTCTATAACTTAATATGTAATAATTTTACATTTTTATGTTGTAGGAGTAATAAGGGGAAAACAACAAGGAGTTGGGGAGTAAATTTCCCCAACAAACGACCAGCGGCATATGTCTTTTTCCCCATCCTCCAGCCACCCTCAACAGTCGCTGGCCAAAAATAGCAAGGGGATTTTGAAAATCCCTTGTAGCGCGGCAGGGGGAGGAGATAAAGAGGGGAAAAGTTGGAGAGCGAAGGACCTTCTTCTTCCCCCCTGGTGGGGAACCATCATCCAGGAACCGTGTGCACTATGCACCAAGCTTCCTCCTCCAGCCGCGCCTGAAGGCGAAACCACACCCGCGTAGGCAACTCTCTGCATGCCCTTCACGGCAGCCACAGCCTCCATCGCAGCGCCATACTGCACCAGCCTGCACCTGTGCCCAACCCCTGCAGGCGCCCACTCCACCTTGCGCGCCCCTACTAGGCCGCACCCGCACAGTGCCTCGCTGCAGTGCGCCCTCCCCTCTGCAGACCTGCCTCGCCACCAGCACCACCAGGCGCTGCGCTTGCCCTTGAAAGCCACACCATCACCGCGCCCCCTTCCAACGTTATCCGCCAGCCTGCACCAAGCACGCCAAGCGCCCATTGTAGCGTGCCCCCCCTCGCCACGTGCCCTTCTGCAGTGCCCCCAGGTGCTCTGCCTGTACGCCCCGCCTTGCTTCACCCGCAGGCCTGTTCAGGCGCAGCACCATCACCGCACTCGTACCAAGCGCTTGCACCAACCTTCAAACACCCGCAGGCGCTGCGTCACCCTCACCCTCCAGCGCAGGCGCACCCGCACAGTGCCTCCCTACAGCACGCCCTCCCCTCTGCAGACCGCCCTCGCCGCAGCGCCTTCACAGCAGAGGCAGCCTCCTCCAACAGACCAGCGGCCCTCCTCCGCCTGCCGGCCACCTTCGGCCATCTCTCGCCATTCTATCACCGTCATTGTGATCCCCACGCGTCGGTCAACCTTCCCCTATAGCAGCTCCGTCGCCGGTGCTCCATCTACCACGCGAGGAGGAGAGAGAGTGAAAGCTCTGTTTTCCCTTCAATTAGATATTACATTTGCTGCCATTGCCAACACTTGATTTTTTATTTATTATTATTTAATTATGGCAAAAGTATGAATGCACACTCATATTTTCTGATAATTGCACGTTATTATTATTCACCTGTTTCAAGATTGGTTTTGGGATTAACATGTGCACCAATTTTCTCTCGTATATGTCAATTGAAAATTACAAAATCATCATATATTTATTGAAGATTTCAGTGAGGGAAAATTGCACATATACCCTTATATTTTTGAGTTATTGTGAATCTTCTTTCCATTGCATTTTATGTCGGCTTTGACTAGGGATTTCGCACTTAACTGAAAGAATACGAAATAATCGAGAGTTTATTGCATAATTGCCTCCCTGTGGACACGACCCGCTCTTCTGTGAGTGGTTATTTTTATTGTTGATTAGTCGATTTTTCCACCACTTAAATACTACAACGCATAGCGGAAAATCGACTTGTCAAATTGGTGCCGTTGCCGGGGAGGCAACAGACGAAATAGATTTACTTCATTATTTTTGAATATTCTGAGTTGTGAAATTATCTGATCAATTTTTTTTACTGTGTGAGGAATCTGACGAGGCGACGAGGTGCAACAGAGCAGCGACAGTAGCCACGAGCTAAGCCACACGAGGAAAAGATGTAGGAGACCAAGATCCAGCTTTCATAAAGGATTCTCCGTCGTCACAAAATTTATTTCTGTCTTTTCGCTCTTGTAGTAATTGGGGCTGAATTTTTGGGGGTTTTTCCCCACATTCTTTAGCTACTAGGGCTTACATTATTTTTTGTGCATGCGTGATTCTATTTTCTGCTTGCCTGCCTTTAAAACCAACAAAGAAAATATCGAGCTTCCTATTTAGAAGTTGCATGCCCTTAGGTGCGCATTTAGGGGTGATTGAGTAGCACATTAGATCTTATTATTGCATTGCAAGCATATTAGCACGAAGATTGCTGGAGACAGGTACATCTTTCTAACTTTTGCATCCAGCTCCTGTTCACGTATTTGCATTCAAATTAAAATTCAAGACCACCAAGTTGTTTGAATTTACTAATTCAGTGGTCACATGATGAGAGCCTCATCATGAGTCCTAACTAGCACATTTTGACCTAAATAAGTATACAAAAGCTCCTACAAGGCCTAAGGGAAAGCCTAAATAAAAGAACTATAAATCTGAATATGAAACAACTCATAAGGGGTAAAACTACAATTTTACCGATGTAGGACACAAACGGGATGTCTAAGGGTCTAAACACAGGTCAAATGGGCTTAGCAAGAAAGAAAGTGGGATGATTTGATCTGAAAAGGATTATAGCAATTTCTAGGAATTAAATGGCATTCTATAACCCTAAAACAAACCTGCTTTAATTCACGAATTTATAGGCAAGATAAAAGTTAATTAAACCCTCTAAAATTCATGAAATATCATCCCCTAGGGTTTAGAACCTTCAATTTGGCCATTGGAACCTGTCTTGACCTAGATTGAGAACCATACCCAATTTTTGACCTAATTTGGGTTTTTATGCAAATTGACTAGCCAAACGTGGTCAAACCTAAAATCAAACTTCATCATTAGATTCCTTAGGTCAAAATTAGGTTTGTACCAAAATTTGGACCTAAGGGAAGGCCATTTTGACCTACTTTACAAATTGGTCCTCATGAATTACTTTTTGAACCCTTGCACTTTGCCACCCAACTTTCCTTTCATTCTTTGCAAAACGGTCCTTCTACCACCCCACGCAGCTGCCCATACCTTCGGCGACTTTGCACGGAGGATGGCACCGCGTACGGAATGGGGACCGGTCTCAGAAATGAAAGGGGGGTTCCCTACGTCATCCTCTTCCGCATGGACCCCCACCCATGCCCTGCCAATGCCCATGCCTCTCATGCAAACGCGCAAGAGGAATGGGTCTCTTCTCCAACCATTCTCCGAAAAGCTGCCCAAGCTCTCTCCTCGAGATCTTCTCCTCGCCAACGGCTATTTAAGGAACGGCAGGAGCCACCGGTTGCTTTAAACCTGTTTTGGCTGAGGAAAATCCCCAGACTTCGTCTCCTCCTCCTCCGGTCGTTTGCCCGCAAGCTCCGGCGACTCTCCGCTTCCTCTCTCATCACCCTGCCACCAAACCAGTGGCAAGGTTAGCTCCGCCATCGTTCGTCGTGCCTCGCCGTACCAATAGGCACCCTCCGGTCTATCTTCCTCGTCGTCGTCATCTTCCTCATTGGGCGTCATCTCCAGCAACGGCAGAATTGAGCCGTCCGCCTCCTATCCCCCTTCGTCTGCTTAGCTAGGTAAAAGTTCTTCCATTTTCTCCCCCTTTATTTCCCCCTCAACAAATTTTAGTTTTGGTCCCTCGACTGCCACTACCACCACCATTAGTTCCACCTCTGGCCACCAACTCCGGCGAGGCTGCTCCACCTCCATAGGCCATTCCACCCCTCGTCGACAAGTCCATTAGCATCCCCTCACTCCACTCAACATTTTCCCTCACTCATACCACCACTCCGCTCACCCAAACACACCCCCGAACACACCCACACATACGCACACAGTGTGCCCTGGGCACACTCACACAGATGCCCCCGCACCACGCCGACCACCTCTGCACATTCGCCACACCTTGGCGAAGCCCCCCAAGGCATCTGACAGGGTCGCGAGGCCGTGTTCGTGTTTTCAGGGACAGAGCAGCTCGTCGCCATTGACGAACAGGTTGAAGCTGCTTTGCAAGCTTCTCTAGGCTGTAGCGCTCCAAGTTCATAGATCCAGCAGGTGCGGAACACTCTCACGTACGCACTCTGGCTCTCAATTGGAGTCGAAGGCCTTGGCCGCTACCCCAATTGATCACACCTTTCTCCTGCAGGCGCACGAAGAAACAGGTGGGATTTTAGTCCCACCTCGGAAGTGGAGGCACTCTTGCACCTACATAAGAGGAAAAAGTGACTGAGGCTATTCGCCTCAAGTCACACAGGGGTGAGGTCCCTCGCCCTCACTCGATCTCATTTGTGGCACTACCCACGCGAACCTGACCTGCGACCCGAATATCCTACATGTGAACTCCTCGTGCACCACCCATGTCGGTGCGCCTGGACTCGGGCACGCGACTCGACCCGATTACCCGGCTCTGGGAGAGCATACCAAAGAGAGATTCAGAGAGAGAGATGCAGGCAAGGGTAGGGGTAGGTTTTGCGTTCGTGTGTGCAGGGAACAGGTGGAGAAGAAAAGAAAGAGAAGCGGCTAGGACTCAGCCGCAAAGAGAAGAAGAAAGAAGAAGGCGGAGGAGACGCAGCAGCAAGGAAGAAAAGAAGAAGAAGCCAAGGAGGAGCTGCTGTGGAAGAAGGAGCTAAGAAGAAGAAGGAAGGAGCTGAAGCCAGGAAGGAAAAAAGCTGTAGAGGAAAGAAAGAGAAGGAGAAGAGCCGCAGCAGTCGAAGGAGAAAGAAGAAGAAGGGAAGGCCGAGAAGACAACTGAAGAAAGAAGAAGAAGAAGGCACTTTAGAAACGGGGGCGATAAGGCATCTGATTCAGAGAATCAGACGTCTGAAAAAGGGAAAGGTAGGAAAAGAAGAGAAGGAAAAGAGAAGAGAAGGGAAAGAGAAGAAAGAAAGAAGAGAAGAAAAGGATTCTTTTGTCCTCTCTCTCTTAAATTTTTGTATGTCATAATTATGAATTTGTAAGCTTCTGGAATCAAAGTGTGCTCCCTGAGTTCGACCTTAGGAAATTTAAAATTTTGAGTAATAAATTGAAATAAACTGGTGATCATTTTTCGCAATATACTGCAACGAACATAATTTTATAACACCACAAAACGGATCGACCATCACATAACTAAAAGTGGGATCGATAATCAAATTCAACCCTAAAAGCAATTCACATTTGATCTGATTCTAAGGGACTTGTCTGCGATTTCAAAAAAAATTACAAAGATTTGCGGCGTGTTGCACATCTCTGACACTGAGCATGCACATTAGGCACCGCACTAAGGCTTGATCCCTTAAGGCTATAAGCACCAATCTCTTTATCGGTGCAGACCCTCCTAGTGTGCTTTGTGGTGGTGGTGATACTATCTTTTGACCAAGTGTTTTGATACTCCACGCAGGGGGACACCCCTTAAAGGAACAAAAGGGTAGTTAAGGGGCACCACATACGCATCGCCTCAAAGGAAGGGTTCACCCTACTTGCATCCCTTTGTTCGTCCTTGGAGTAACTTCTCACTTGATCATCTAGGAGTATCATCCAAGCAAAGTATGGGTCCTAGGGCACTCGAAGGTTGAATTAAGGCACGTAATTGCAGTGAAAAACTTGTTTGGCCATTTATATTAACTAATTCGACCTCCGCAATAAAGAAGGTTAAGATTTCAAGTCCACACCCCTCTTATCCTACTTACATGGGAACGGAGGGATAAGTCTTGATCTCTTGACTTATCTTTGGAGTGGAGGTTTAACTTACTCAATAAAAACTTGAATTGTGTTTTGTATGCTTGGTAGACGCTCTCTTGAGGGTAGTCTAGTGTTTGATCCTGAGGCTGAGAGAATTCTTAGGAGAGCTCACCGAGGAGAGGAAAAAGAAGGAATGGCTGAGCAAGGTGCAAATCAACAAAGGACCCTAAGGGACTATTTTATTCCAACTAACCAACCTGCACAAGCACTAAGATGACCGGTAGGGGATAATCCGTATAAGATTAAGAGCAGTACCATATCTTTATTTATCTCTTTTCATGGTACTACTAGGGAGGACCCCTACCGACATTTGGAGGAATTCACCGAGGTCTGTTCCACGGTGAACCTCCAGGGATTTACTGATGAAGCCCTGATGACGACTCTATTTCCTTTCTCCCTTAAGGATAAGGCCAAGCACTGGTATCATACCCTCGATGCAAGGGTAAATGATTGGGCCACCCTTAAGGGAGAATTTTTGAAAATGTATTTTCCTATGAGTAAAACCAACCATTACAGAAGAGAGATTATGGGTTTTACTCAACAGGAAGGGGAGCAATTTCATGAGACTTGGGAGTGCTTTAATGACCTTCTTAGCTTATGCCCCCACCATCAAGTGCCAAGATGGCAGTTGGTCGAAAGGTTCTATAACGGATTATCTGAAAGGCATAGGCAAACCATCGATGCAGCCTGTGCAAGAACCTTCATGACCAGAACTGAGGATGAAGCCTGGGCATTATTTGAAACATTAAGTGACAACTCCATACATCTGTCCTCTGCCTATCAAGAAAGAAAACCATCAATCTTGTAGAGGAAGATAGAGGCCCATGAAGCCAGGGCTTCTCAGGATTTGGCTTATTAGATTCAACTATTGAATTAAAACTTTGATAGGCTTTTAGCAAACCCCGGCATGAACCTGCAAACAGCCTCTATTTTTCAGGCTTCAAGAGAATGCTCCATTTACCAAAGCACAATGCATGCCACTGCGGAGTGCCATCAGGGAAACCAATTCCCTGAGTTGATTCAGGCTGACTTGAATGTGGCCTAAGGTTTCCGCCCCCTCGCAATAACCCTTACTCCAACACTTATAATCTAGGGTGGTGGAACCATCCAAACTTCTCTTGGAAGCAAGGTAATGCTTCTAACTCAGGGACTACAAGACCCTTACCTCCCCAGCCCACATACCAATCTTCTTATGAAAACCCTCCTCTGAATAAGCCCTCTGAGATGGATGAACTGAAGGCCATGATGAAAGCAATGCAAGAGCATCAGAATATGGTTATCCAATCTCAGAATAAGATGATTACTGATATGAAATCCCAAATTGGTCATCTTACTGAGGCAGTTAGGCAACGTGATCCGGGGAAGCTGCCTAGCTCCTCTGAGGAGAACCCTAAGGGCAAGGGGGTGGTATTCAGGGAGCACGCCCAAGCAGTGACCGTGTTGAGGAGTGGAAAAAAGATTGACAAGCCTGATAACACTCCTACGGTTACGTCTCAGAATTCCCCTTCCACACCTGACCCGACTTCCATCTCACCCGAGGAAGAGCCACACCACTCTCCCTCGCACAAAATCACCCACAATGAGGATGCCGTCCTTCCACCACCCCTTTCCCGCCATGACGACCCCTCTACCCAGAAGCCGAGGGTGCCCTATCCAGAGCACCTATCTGCTCCTGGGAATCTTCTGTTGGATCGCCTGGAGCCAAGGATAGGATGGAAGAGATTATGGATACTTTTAGGCAAGTTCAGATTAACTTGCCTCTGTTGGAAGCGATTAAACAGATTCTGTCCTATGCCAAGTTTTTGAAGGACCTGTGCACCCAGAAGCACCGATCTAGGAAATAGGTCCAAACCAAGGTCATCCTGCCTGACCATGTTAGCTCGGTTCTTCAGCATGGAACACCCCCCAAAATGAAAGACCCAGGGGCCTCGTATATTTCAGTGGTTAGAGGTAACCAACACATTGACGAGGCTCTGCTTGATCTGGGTGCGGGGGTAACATTCTACTGAGCTCTGTCTACGACCTTTTGGGAGGAGGCAAGCTAAAGCCTAGTCCAATAATCCTCCAGGTTGCAGACAAATCACTTAAGACACAGTGAGGATTGTTGGAAGATGTCCTTATGAGAGTGGAGGATTTCTTCTTCCCCGTTGACTTTCTGGTACTTGATACTGACCCATCTAATAAGCCTACAAAGCCATCCATTATTCTGGGATGCCCCTTCTTGGCCACAGCCAATGCCTCTATAAATTGTTGATTTGGGGCACTTAAAATGGGCTTTGGGAACAAGAAGATCCGATTGAATGTTTTTTATACTTACAAGCAACCCGGATTTGAAGCTTGTTCTCAGATTGAGGTCGTTGATGAAATAATTGAAGAGACTACTCCAGCACTCTTATGTAGAGATCCCCTTCAGAAGGTCATATCTCAAGACCATCCCTCGATTATTAAAGAAACTGAAAGGAAAATGCCCGAACTTGAAGAGTTGCTGGGGATACACACTGAGTCTCAGTCCCCACCTTGGACTATGAAGGTAGATCCACTGCCTGAGGTGGGGACATCACAACTAAAACCCTCAATCCAAAAGGCTCCTGAATTTGAGTTGAAACCCCTCCTGAGCACATTGAAATATGCTTTCCTTGGCTCTAATAACACACTCCCCATTTTTATCTCGTCTGCATTATCTGAATTGCAGGAGGGAGCTCTGCTTGAGTGTTTACAAAGGCACAAGGAAGCAATTGCCTGGACAATTGCTGATATTAAGGGTGTTGATCCCTCTCTTTGCATGCATCATATATACACAGACGAGTCCGTGAAGCCTTTCCGAGATATGCAGAGAAGGCTCAATCCAAATATACGGGAGGTTGTTAAAAAGAAGATTCTGAAATGGCTGGATGCAAGGATTATCTATCCCATTTCAGATAGTAAATGGGTCAGTCCTATTCACATAGTTCCGAAAAAGGCAGGAATCACTGTGGAAGAGAATGACCAAGGAGAACTAGTGACCACTAGACCCTCAACTAGTTGGAGGGTCTGCATTGATTATTGCCGCTTAAACACGGCTACCTAGAAAGACCATTTCCCCTTACCGTTTATCGATCAAATTCTAGAACGATTGGCGGGGAACAAGTACTTTTGTTTTCTTGACGGGTACTCTGGGTACAATCAAAGAGCCATTTTTCCTGATGATCAAGAGCATACCACCTTCACAAGTCTGTATGGCACCTTTGTATTCCACCAAATGCCATTCGGGTTATGTAATGCTCCTACCACTTTCCAACGTTGTATGATTGCTATCTTTTCTGATATGATCGACGAGTTCGTTGAAATTTTCATGGATGACTTCTCCATTTATGGCTCGTCGTTTGACCTATGCCTTTCACACCTTGATAAAGTCTTAACCCGTTGCGAAGAGGCAAAGCTGGTGCTTAGCTGGGAGAAAAGCCACTTTATGGTCCAGCAGGGCATTGTGTTAGGGCATGTAGTTTCCGAGAGAGGATTAGAGGTGGACACCGCAAAAATCGATTCCATCTCTAAGCTTCCATTGCCTGCCAATGTTCGTCAGGTTAGATCTTTCCTTGGCCATGCTGGATTTTATAGGCACTTCATTAGAGATTTCAGTAAAATCGCTAAGCCACTCTGTGACCTATTAGCGAAGGATGTCTCCTTCGATTTTGATGATAGATGTGGCGAGGCTTTCCAAGTTTTGAAGAAAGCCCTCATTACCGTGCTGATTCTCCAAGCACCAGATTGGAACCTCCCGTTTGAGCTTATGTGCAATGCTTCTGATTTTGCAGTGGGAGCGGTCTTAGGTCAAAGGGTTGATGGCAAACCTCATGTGCTGCATTATGCCAGCAAGACCCTTACGAATCCTTAGCAAAACTACACGGTCACTGAAAAGGAATTACTTGTTGTAGTATTTGCTTTGGAAAAGTTTCGGTCTTATCTTTTGGGATCCAAGGTTGTAGTCTTCACTAATCATTCGGCCCTAAAGCATCTTCTGGCTAAAAAGGACACCAAACCTTGCCTAATTCGTTGGATTCTGCTACTCCAAGAATTTGACCTGGAAATTAAAGACAAGAAAGGAGTTGAGAATGTGGTAGCAGACCATTTGTCTAGGATCCCTATTGAGGCATCAAACACTGCTGGCGGTATTCAAGAGACTTTCCTTGATGAGCCTCTGATGGCCGTGGAAGCTAAAACTCCTTGGTTCGCTGACATAGTGAACTATTTGGTCACGGGCATTACCCCCAGTACTTGGGACAAGCATAAACGAGACAGGTTTCTCACCAACGCTAAATTTTATCACTGAGAGGAACCTGAGCTTTTTAGAATAGGCCCTGACTAGCTTTTTCGCCATTGCGTCCCTGACGAAGAACAAAGAAGTGTTCTGAGCTTCTGCCATGACCTCCATTGTGGGGGACATTTTAGTCGGAAGAAGACTACCCATAAGGTTCTTCAGTCTGGCTTTTGGTGGCCCACATTATTCCGAGGTGCACATACGTATGTGGGTGCATGTCTACGTTGGCAGCAGACAGGAACCATTGGAAAAAGGGATGAGATGCCCCAACAACCTATTCTCCCTATTGAAATCTTTGATATTTGGGGCATTGACTTCATGGGTCCTTTTCCTGTGTCCTTCGGATATGAATACATCCTTGTGGCTGTAGACTATGTATCGAAATGGATAGAAGTCATACCCACGCGAACCAATGACCATTCTGTGGTCTTGGGCTTTGTTAAGGCTAATATCATTTCTCGGTATGGGTGCCCAAGGACGATCATAAGTGATGGAGGACCTCAATTTAAGAATTTACACTTCACAAGACTACTCCAAAATTTGGGAGTCAACCACATGATAGCCACACCTTATCATCCCTAAACGAGTGGACAAGTTGAAGTGTCTAATAGGGCGATTAAGCAAATTTTAGAAAAACTGTCAGGCCTGATCGGAAGGATTGGTCTAAAAAACTAAATGATGCTCTTTGGGCCTACAGAACTGCGTATAAGACTCCCTTGGGCATGTCTCCTTTCTGTCTTGTCTATGAAAAAGCGTGCCACCTTCCCGTTGAAATCCAACATAAAGCTTATTGGGCTATTAAAAACATTAACTTGAATCTGGATAAAGCGGGAAATGTACGTATGTTAGAATTAAGTTCGCTTGAGGAGCTTCGTAATGAAGCTTATGAAACTTCTCAAGTTTACAAGCAACGTACAAAAGTCTTCCATGACAAGCACATCATTAGAAAGACTTTTGAGCCCAATCAGTGGGTCTGGCTTTTCAATTCTAGACTTAAATTATTCCCTGGAAAGCTCAAGTCCCGCTGGGATGGGCCATACGTTGTTATCAATACTTTCTCTCATGGAGCTGTAGAGATTCAGAACCCTATTTTAGGTGCGAGCGTTAAGGTAAATGGCCAATGACTTAAACCGTATATTACTCTTTCAGATGGTCAGGTTTTGGATGCACTTCTGCTTAAGGAGCCTTAGCTCCTCCCACTCTCCTCCTCAGGTGATATTCTTCTATGTCTGCATTTTTCCAATGCGGACATTGTCAATCTTAGGCATGGGGGGGTATAACCTGAGAATGTTTATAGCATTTATAAATATTTGCATACATATTTATATATATATATATAAAAATCTCTTTTCTTGAGCTGAATGGGTTAGTCCCTAGCAGAATACCTTTGTCATTGGAGGTTTTTCTTCTTGAATTATTTCTTAAGTTTTGAATCCAGTACATTTATTTCACATGCACGTAGACTTGGTAATAGATCCTTGAAGAAAACCAATAAGCATTTCTAATCCACTAAACCCTTAGACAGTTCATAGGGAGTCAGGCATACTATCTTCTAGTAGATCCACCTCATATTTGTGAGAAGAAAGTAGAGAGATTACTGGTGCGCTAAGTCTAGTGCAAGGACTCTTAAGTTTTGGATAATTAGATGATGATCCTTCAGAGTTAGGCGTAGTTTTCACTCTTTGTTCCTGTGAGCATACGTTGTGTGAATTCCTGAGAGTCACCAAATAAGGCAGATACACAGAGATGGAGCCTTAATAAAGCTATGACTATGGTGGATGGTTACGACCGTCCTTCATAGAGTCCTCGGCTGAAGGAGGGTAATAGTGTCAAAGGTCAGAAATATGCCTGTCCTATCCATTCCTTCCCGATGCCGAGAATAGGTACTTCTACCAAATAAGACACACAAATTCTTCTTGACCATCATCATCCCTAATAATGCCTCATAAATAAAAGTTTGTATCATGTTGTGTTGATTGAAAAAGAAACAAAAACAAGAAGAAATAATAATAATAAAAAAGGAGAGAAAAGAAGAAGAAAAAGAAGAAATAGTTATATTATAAAAAAAAAAGAAGAAAGAGAGTCCAAGTTTATAATGTAACATTGTTTCTGAGGAACTAAAACACCTTTCGCGTTCCACCAAATATGACCCATACCTACCTTTTAGTATTTTTGATCGCCCGAATACTGGTTGAGGACTCTAACTTAGTTGTAGAATTATTAAGACTTTAATTGAAGTGTGGATGCCATGTGAGGTCACCAAATAGTGGCTACAATTTTTAAATCTGGCGAGCTTTGTGATCTCCGAAAGAAAGAAAAGAGGGAGTGCCCAGGAACATCAAGAGAGCATAGTTGTGTAGCCTCTCTCAGAGTTGACTTGTCTAATAGTCTAGAGATCTAGAGTCTACAGTACTAGACTATATGTAGCACCAGATGAGTGTGTGCCACCAAATACAAATCCATTCAATTCGATATCTCCTACCTAAGCCAAACGCCGGGGTCAAATTACAGATTATCCTCTGCTTTATCCCCGAGGGAAGTAGTTGCCTATCCCGACAGTAATATTTACCAAGGGTGAAGTACGAACTTCCAATGTGAATGGGCTTTTTCACTTGGATCTGTTACTTAGGCTAATATCACGTCACATTTGTCTGGATCTCTAAAGTTTTGAAATAAGAAAAGAAGAAATCTTCTGATTACTTTTATTATTTTTCATTCTTTTGCTAGGGACTAGCAAATCTTAGGCATGGGGGTATTTGATGAGTTCATTTTAATGGACTATTATTACATCTAAGTTAACTTTAATCTTACCTTTTAGATTTGTTAATAACTAAATTAAGTTATAGAATGTTTGCATGCATCATTATTTAAGTTTATATTTATTTTATAGCATTCTATAACTTAATATGTAATAATTTTACGTTTTTATGTTGCAGGAGTAATAAGGGGAAAACAACAAGGAGTTGGGGAATAAATTTCCCCAACAAACAACCGGCGGCATATGTCTTTTTCCCCATCCTTCGACAACCCTCAACAGTCGCCAGCCAAAAATAGCAAGGGGATTTTGAAAATCCCTTGTAGCACGGCAGGGGGAGGAGATAAAGAGGTGGGAAAAGTTGGAGAGCGGAGGATCTTCTTCTTCCCCCCTGGCGGGGAACCATCATCCAGGGACCATGTGCACTGTGCACCAAGCTTCCTCCTCCAGCCGTGCTTGAAGGAGAAACCACACCCGTGCAGGCAACTCTCTTCATGCCCTTCACGCCAGCCACAGCCTCCACCACAGCGCCATCACCGCACCAGCCTGCACCTGTACCCAACCCTTGCAGGCGCCTGCTCCACCTTCTGTGCCCCTACCAGGCCACACCCGCACAGCGCCTCCCTGTAGCGCACCCTCCCCTCTGCAGACCTGCCTCACCACCAGCACCACCAGGCGCTGCGCTTGCCCTTGCAAGCCACACCATCACTGCACCCCCTTCCAGCGCTATCCACCAGCCTGCACCAAGCACGCCAAGCACCCACTGCAGCGCGCCCCCCTCATCCTCACGCCCTTCTGCAACGCCCGCGGGCACTCTACCTGTATGCCCCACCTTACTTCACCCACAGGCCTGTTCAGGTGCAACACCATCACTGCACCCGCACCAAGTTCCTGCACTCGCCTTCAAGCACCTGTAGGCGCTGCGTCTCCCTCACCCTCCAGCGTAGGCTCACCCTCTGCAGGCACTGTAGAATGCCCTCGCGCACCCACACAGCGCCTCCCAATAGCGCACCCTCCCCTCTGCAGACCGCCCTCGCCGCAACACCTCCACCTCGCCGCAGTGCCTTTACAGTAGAGGTAGCCTCCTCCAACAGATCGGCGGCCCTTCTCCACCCGCTGGCCACCTCCAGCCACCTCTCGTCGTTCTATCACAGTCATCATGATCCCCACGCATCGGTCAACCTTCCCCCATAGTAGCTCCGTCGCCGGTGCTCCATCTACCACGCGAGGAGGAGAGAGAGTGAAAGCTCTGTTTTCCCTTCAATTAGATATTACATTTGCTGCCATTGCCAACACTTGATTTTTTATTTATTATTATTTTATTTTGGCAAAATTATGAATGCACACTCATATTTTCTGATAATTGCACGTTATTATTATTCACCTGTTTCAAGATTGGTTTTGGGATTAACATGTGCACCAATTTTCTCTAGTATATGTCAATTGAAAATTACATAAAATCATTATATATTTATTGAAGATTTCAGTGAGGGAAAATTGCACATATGCCCTTATATTTTTGAGTTATTGTGAATCTTCTTTCCATCGCATTTTATGTCGGCTTTGACTAGGGATTTCGCACTTAACTGAAAGAATACGAAATAATCGAGAGTTTATTGCATAATTGCCTCCCTGTGGACACGACCCGCTCTTCTGTGAGTGGTTATTTTTATTGTTGATTAGTCGATTTTTCCACCACTTAAATACTACAACGCATAACGGAAAATCGACTTGTCACCTGCCCATAGTGTTGTGGACTTGTGTACACAGTTGAGGCCAGCGGTGGTGGAGTGGTGGAGAGCTTAACTCTCTATGCAGTAGTGGAGTGGGGTGGAGGCCCACGGAGCCGAGTCAATGGAGATCTCTTCTTATGCTACAAGAAGGTGGAGAGGTGTTGGGAGCAGAAGACTACACGATCAAAGTTGGTTTCGAAAAACCCATCATTGTAGTTCTATTTGCGAAGAAATCCATCAATAGATAAATTTATATCGAAACTCTAAGAATTCCGGGTCGAACATAGGGAGGCTACATTGATCTTAAATCTGCGATTATATTTTTTTTGTGTTTTTGTTTGAAAATGAGATAATTACAATCGAATTGATATAAACAATAAGAGAGAGAGAGAACAATCACTTGATATAATAAAAATATTTTTACAACTAGAAAGCAGAAAATGATTACAACTAGAAAGCGGGAAATTCTATTCTAGAAAGTGATTAAAAAGAAGGGAGAGAGTTGTTATCCTCCTCGACGAATGCTTGGAGGACGCATCGGATGGAGCGACGCCTGGATGATGGACAAAGTGGGAAGAAGGAGGACAAAGAAGGAAGAAGTGAGAACGAGGCAGCACGTCATCGTCACGGGATCCACTTCCAGAACGAGGGCAAAAAAAATTGGATTTGGCTCTAGAATAGCATCCTGGGTGTGGGACAAGCTTTTCTTCAGCTTTGGAGAGGGAGAGAGGTGAAGGATGGGATGAGTATTTCGTAGAGTAGGGGTCTCCTTTTATAGTTGCAAGGAGAGGGAGCAATTTGGTCATTTCATAATTAAAACATTAAATGAGGAGGTCTTTAGTAACGGATTTAAACATCACTAAAGACCACATCACAGTAGCCTTGCGCGTACACCCACCTCCTCGCCTGTCGCACGCTCAATGCTTTCCCACATCCTCGAAATCTTAGCCGTTCGATCGCGAGATCGGATGACTCAAATCGTGCCTCACCCGCTTCAGTTGCGTCGCCTGCGCGTGCGATTGGGCGTGAGGCGGTGCATTTGATCATGCGTACGCCAGATTGGGCAATCTGGACCGTCTGTAGCCAATTGCACGATCGAGATTAACTGCTCACACGCTGCAAATGGCGAGCCAAACGCGTGCCTCTCTCTCGCATAACGCCGCTTGACCGCTGCATTAGCAGCTCTTCTTTGTCGCACTAGTGATTTAAGTGCGCACGCTTCACGGCCGTTGGATCAAGATCCAACAACCCAGATCTCACCTTGTCGCGCCTTCAGAAGATGGGGAGCAGTGCTGCAGTCGATTTGGGTGGCTGTGATGGCACCACGTGGCACCATCATGGCCGTCCATCTTCTGTGACATTTAAAAGGTGCCACGGATGTCAAATTGAGTCAATTTTCATGCCGTTAGGCTACGATCATCGATCCGAACCAATCCGTGTAGTTGGATTTGTCGTCTGAAGTGCGATTTGGCACCATCTTGGCCCTTGATCTTCAGGCTTCCTCAATCTATATCTGGTGCTATGGATGTCCGATCAGGACGATCTTGGAGTCGTTGAACTCTAATTGTCGCCCTGATCAGATCCGTATGGTTGGATCTTCGATTCGAGGCCCTATCCCTGACCATAAAAGGAGACAATTACTATACAATTTATACAATTTGACCTAAATGCATGATTATGCATGTTATGAATATTTACAACATATGATGCTAATATGACACTAAGAACATGCATTAATAGACATTTTTGGCTATTTAGATGTATGCACATCACACTCCCATGCCTATCTTTTGCTAGTCCCTAGCAAAAACTCCATGCTATTTATAAAAGAATTAGAATTGGATTACTCAAGCAAAAGTCATTTTCAACATTAAAAAATTTTTGCTTAGGACTTGAACTTTCAAAGACACAATAGTGTCCAGGTATCTGCCAAAATGCAGACTGCCTCAAACCCTTGCCTTATTCAAAGAAGGATCTCTTTTTCTTCTTTTCTAATTTTTTTGAATTTTTGAGTTTGGGGTTACAGAGCAGCTTCTACGGCCACTCAACCCACCCAAGACTTAACGAGAACCCTAAGTTCTAAGCATCTTTTTGTGAAAGTGATAGACTCGTTGATTGGCAATCAGAACGGACTTTGGGTTTCTAAGCCCCTAAGCGATATTAAAAAAAATTATGCCTAAAGGTGTATCTATATGACTGGTAGCTTTCTCCCTACTTTTCTTTTTATGGGGTCAACACAAGGGTGAATCCAGTGTATATCTCCCTAGCTTATTCTACTTCTCCGTTTCTTCCTAAGTGTTTTAGGAATTCACCATGCATTTCTTGAGCTGGGTTCTAGACAACCTACCAATGAGTTGTTACCCACCATAACTTGCCATCCATACTCGTGCGGTAAAGTGTGGCTTATTTGTTTTGTTTTCTTTTTTTCTTTTTCTCCTTTTCTTTTTCTTTTTCTTTTCCATTTTTTCTTTTGGGACTTTCTTTTTCTTTTTTTTAAAATAGGTGGCTTCCCTGGTCTAAGATTTACTTAAAGGCAGCAGGGAAAGAATGGTCCAGTGGCTAAGCTCTGGACAACCTACCTATGGGCTGTTACCCACGATAACTTGCTAGCCATACCACCATAGAAGGTTCATTAGCTACCCAATTTCCGTTAAAACCATCGAATAACGAGTCAGTGCAAATAGTGTGTAGATGCTTAGACTTAAAGTTCCCTCAAATCAAAGGGTAGGTTGATAAGTCATGTACTTATCACCCAAACTTATTTAATAAAATTGAAATAGAATTCAAGATGGCAAGGACTCGATAAACAAATGCACATTTTAGTGGATACTCGGGCTGATTAAGCCCAAAGACCTGAAGGATCTTAGTGTTCAGATCCTGCTGTAATATTTCCTAAGATTGAAAAGTCCTATGCCCAAGTATTCTTTCCTAATTCAATTTATATATATATATATACACACAAATATATAAGAAAGCAAGTAGAATTTACAAGAATTCCACAGAGCTGACAAAATGATTCAGAAATGCATCCACCCCCCCATGCCTAGTTGATGCAATGTCTGCATTGAGAATAAAAGACATGAAAAGAAGGTAGAATGTAGAAGATATCATCTGAATATGATGCTCGGGTCAGCTTTGAGTTAGATTGTACAACTGCTGAGTTTAATGCCATCAGCTAGGTGAAGTCCAACCAAAGAAATCACAACATGATGAGAGCAACTGTGTCTGAGATGGGTTATGGTACAATACGGTCAATGAAAGGCTTCAGTCGTTGACCGTTAACTTTCAATGAATTACCCGTCTTTGGGTCAGAAATCTGAATGGCCCCGTTTGGAAAAATCTGATCAATGATAAACGAGCCATTCCATTTTGACCTAAGTTTTCCGGGAAAGAGCTTAAGTCGAGAATCAAAGAGCCAGACTTTCTGATTCGACTCAAAGCTCTTGCGGGATATCAATTGGTCATGAAGAGCTTTGGTCCGAGCCTTATAGATCTTGGCATTCTCGTATGCATCATTTCTAAACTCCTCCAACTCAAATAGTTGGCATTTCCTGGTCTTTCCGGCTAAACTCAAATCTAGATTGCACTGCTTGATTGCCTAGAATGCCCTATTTTCAATTTCTATGGGTAAACGGCATGCCTTCCCATACACCAGATGAAATGGTGATAGGGCAATAGGTGTTTCGTATGCCGTATGGTAGGCCCAAAGAGCGTCCTCAAGCTTTTGAGTCCAATCTTTACGATCAAGCCTAACCGTCTTCTGAAGAATATTCTTGATCTCCCGATTAGAGATCTCGACCTATCCATTCATCTAAGGATGGTAAGATGTGGAGATTCTATGATTTACCCTGTATTTTGCCAGTAAATTATGGAATGGGGCATTAGTGAAGTGAGAACCACCATCGCTGATGATAGCCCTCGGAATCCCAAACCGGCTGAAGATGTTCTTCTTGATGAAATCAGTGACCACCTTATGGTCATTGGTTTGAGTGGGAATGGCCTCAATCCACTTGGACACGTAATCAACAGCGACGAGAATGTACTGATGTCCAAATGAAGGGAGGAAGGGTCCCATAAAGTCAATGCCCCAAACGTCAAAGATTTAGACGGGAAGAATTAGGTCTAGAGGCATCATGTCTCTCTTGGTTCTGCTCTTGAGTGCTTGGCATCGAGAACATGACCTTGAGAATTTCTTGACATCCTTGAATAAAGAGGCCAAAAGAATCCAGATTGCAAAATTTTTGCAACCATCTTTTTCCCGAAGAAATGTCCACCACAAACAGATGCATGGCAGAAGTCGAGTATACTTTTGAATTCAATCTCCAGAACACATCGGCGAATAATCTGATCAGAGCCGATGCGATATAGTTCAGGGTCCTCCCATAAGTAATATTTGGCCTCATATTTGAGTCTATCTTGTTGTTGCTTGGTCCAATCCTAAGGGATTTGACCAATGGCCAAATAATTTACAATGTTAGCAAACCACAGGGTTTGAACACCTGAAGCTATAAGGATAGTCTTATCTGAGAAAGTATCAACAATCGAAATATCCAGATAAGAAGAATCACTCAGAAGTCTCGAAAGATGATCCTCCACTACATTCTGTGCCCCAGATTTATCCTTGATTTCAAGATCAAATTCTTGAAGCAGAAGAATCCATCGAATAAGCCAGGGTTTGGCATCCTTTTTGGCCAAGAGATGTCTCAAGGCCGAGTGGTCGGTATATATTATGACATGAGACCCTAAGAGATAAGCCCTGAATTTCTCCAAAGCAAATACTACACCTAATAATTCCTTCTCAATAATAGTGTAATTCCTCTGGGCCTCGTCCAGAGTTTTACTAGCGTAGTAGATGACAGAGGGCTTCCTGTCAATCTTCTGACCCAAAATAGCCCTGACTGCATAATCAGAAGCATCGGTCATGATCTCAAATGGGACTGTCCAAATCGGTGGTTGCAACATCGGAGCACAAGTGACTGCCATTTTAAGAAAATCAAATGCCTTATGGCATGATTTGTTGAAATCAAACAACGTATCTTTGGCGAGAAGGTTGCTCAGAGGGTGAGCAACCTTAGAAAAGTCCTTGATGAACCTCCTATAGAATCCCACATGACCAAGAAATGATAGAATTTGTTTGACAGATGTGTGAGGAGGAAGTTTAGAGATAGCATCAACCTTAGCTTTGTCAACTTTGATTCCCCGTTCAGAGATTACATGACCCAAGATGATGCCTTCTTGTGTCATGAAATGACTCTTTTCCCAGCTAAGGACCAATCTTATTTTGATGCATCTTTTAAGAATCATTTCAAGATTAGCCAGACAAGACTCAAATGATTCTCCGAAAATAGAGAAATCATCCATGAAGACTTCCATAAACTCGCCCACCATGTCTGAGAATATGGCTAGAATACACCTTTGAAAAGTCGTGGGTGCATTGCATAAGCCGAATGGCATCTTACGGAAAGCAAAGGTTCCGTAGGGATAGGTGAAAGTCATTTTTTCCTAATCCTCGGGATGGATAGGGACTTGATTGTATCCTCAGTAACCGTCTAGGAAACAGAAGCATTTATGCCCGGCTAGTCTTTCAAGGATTTGATTGATAAAGGGCAAAGGGAAATGATCTCTTTTCATGGCTGTGTTCAACTTTCTATAATCTATACAAACCCTCCAAGAGGAAGCTGAACAAGTTGTGACAGATTCTCCTTTCTCGTTAGTCACAATGGTAAACCCAGCTTTCTTGGGAATAATTTGCACTGGACTTATCTAAGGACTATCAGAGATCGGATAAATTATTCCTACATCGAGCCACTTGATAATTTCCTTCTTGACCACTTCTCGCATATTAGGGTTTAATCTCCTCTGCATTTGGTGAGAAGGGTGAGATCCATCTTCCAAAAATATTCTATGATTGCAGTATGATGGTTTGATCCCCCTAAGGTTATGAATGGTCCAACTAATTGCCTCCTTATGTTCCTTTAGGACCTTGATCAGTTTAATCTCCTGCTCCTTAGTTAATCTAGCACTAATAATCACAGGGAGCATCTTTTGAGGTCCCAAAAATTGATATTTCAAATTCTCAGGCAATGGTTTCAATTTGAGCTGGGGCGGGTTTTGGATTGAGGGTAAAGATGATGCTGAAGAAGATTCATCAAGCAGAAGAGGTTGAAAGTGAATAAAATCAATAACCTCTTCAAAATGTGGCAGGTTTGCCACAGAGAGTTGCAGGTTAGATCCATCACAACAAGAGGAACTTTTGTTTACAGAAACCGCCATACAAGTTTCAATGTTTAAATTATCTTCCTTAAGTTCCTCTATAAATCTACAATCCTTGAATTTGTTAATCGCCTTAAAAATATCCAATTTCAATTTCTGATCCCCAAAGGCGATTTCCATGCCATCGCTCTCACAATTGATATTGGCCTTAGTGGTAGCCAGGAACGAGCACCCCAGAATAATGGCCGTGTTCCTTAGATTTTCAGGTACATCCACGTTAAGGACAAGGAAATCTACAGGAAAATAGAAATCCTTAACCTTGACAATAACATCTTTAATAACACCTCGCGGATTTGTGACCAAACGCTCTGCTAACTGCAGCGTTACTGAAGTCGGCCGAAGTTCACCTAATCCGAACTTCTCGTAAAGAGAAGTAGAAATTAGGTTAATAGATGCCCCTAGATCCAGAAGTGCTCTATCAAAAGTGTAATTTCCGATGACACAAAAAATCAAAGGAGCACTTGGATCTCTCTTTTTCTGAGGAAGGTGATGCAGGATAACAGAACTAGCCTCTTTGGAGAGTACCACCTTCCTCAGAATAGATTCCCTCGACTTACACTTCTGTGAGCATAAATCTTTCAAAAATTTAGCGTAAGCCAGTATGTGTTTGATAGCATCGAGGAGAGGGATATTGATCTCGACATTCTTGAATATATTCAAGAGCTCCTTGTTACTATCAATAGGCTTCTTCCTAGATTTAATCAAGGCCTCTGGAAAAGGAACATCAGTCAGATCTTCAGAATCAGGTTCCTGAGCCTTGATTTCCTCTTCAGAGTTCTTTCTCTCGTCAAGCTCTCCAGGATTTGATAAATCAGAATAGTGTGGTTGTGCATCCTGAGTTTATTTTCCACTCCTTAAGGTAATAAAATTAGTAGATGCATACGGGTTTGGGTCTTGGGGAGGGTTAGGAAAGATTGGAGGGGCTTCTGATGAGAACCTCATCATGAGCCATAACTAGCTCATTTTGACCTAATACAAATGATAAAAGCTCCTACATAACTCAAGGAAAGGCTTAACTCAGAGAATTCTGAGTTTAAGGAGAAAACAAGTCAAAAGGGGTAAAAATGCGATTTTACCAGTATAATCTGCATACAGGTCCAAACATAGGTCAAACAAACCAAATAAGAAGGAAAGTAGGATGATCTGATAAGGGTTACAGCAATTCCAAGGAACTAAATGATAATCTGTAACCCTAAAACAAACCCACTTCAATTCACGAGGTTCAAGGCAAAGCAAAAATGGAATAAACCCTCTAAAATTCATAGAAAAATAATCTCTAGGGTTTAGAACCTTCAATTTGACCTTAGGAACCCATCTTGACCTACATTGAGAACCATACCCAATTAATAACTTAATTTGGGTTTTTGCGTAAATTGACCAGTCAAACAAGGTTTAATCTAGAAATAAAATTCACCATCAGATTCCTTAGGTCCTAATTAGTCATGTATAAAAACTTGAGCCTAAGAAGAAACCTTCTTGACCAACTTTACATTTTGGTCCTCATCTATTTACTTTTTGGCCCTCAACTTTTGAACCCTCGCATTTTGGCCCCTAACTCTCCTTCGTTCTTTGCGTTCAGGTCCTCCCTGCAAAACCTGCCAGCACCATGCTCCGGCGACCTTGCGCGGAGCATGGCGCCGCGCAGGGTGAGGGAGAGGGTCTGGCAAGTCAACCGGGGGTGCCCTGCGTCGTCAGCCGTCGTAGGAACACCCCCCTGGTCGCTGCAACCCACCATACCGGCCGTACGAACGCACGGACGGTATGGGTAACCTTACTCCGGCGTCCTCCGACGAGGGAGACACGTCGTCTCCCTCCGCCCTCCTCTCTGGTTCAGCCCCTATAAATACCCCCCCGTCGCTCCGCCGTTCAGGGGAGCTCGGTCCTGACGGAGAAAGACCCCCACTTCCTCTCTTCCCACTCCGACAGGAAGCCCTCCAGCTCCGGCGGCCTCCCCTCTTCCTCCTCGTCGCTCTGCCGCACTACCAGCTGCAGGGTTGCTCTCCCTCGCTCTTCCCGCGCCACGCCGCACCCAGCTGGCGCCTCTCCGGCCCTCTGCTCGCCGCCGCCCCTTCCCCCGGGCATCTTCTTCTCCGGCGACAGTCGATACGACTGTCGCCCGCTCCGGCCCCTCCTCGTCCTGCTAAGTAGGTAGAACTCCTCCTCTTCCTCCCCTCTTCCTTTTCCTCACTTTAAACATTTACTGTCGCCCTCGATTCCGACCTATCACCCTCACCTTCTCCGCCTCCGGCCATCCTCCGGCGAGCCGTTCCCATCACTCCAGCATCCCACACGGCTCGCCGACCTACACATAATCTCCGCCTCCTCACCCTGATCCATTTCCGCCCTTCCACTTCCCCCAAATCACCCTCTGCAACTCCACCGAACAAACCCATCTCCCGACCCACAGTCCGACCTAGGGCAGCCCTTAGGCTCCGCCCCGCCGCCTGCACACCCCCCGACCACCTTCGCCGTGCCACCACGAAGGTCCTCCGCGTTTCTGATTGGGCCGAGAGGCCATTTTTCTGTGGGCAGGTACCTGCGCTCGTCGCCGCCATTGTTGAAGCGAAGCAGCTTCTTCACCTGCTGCCCCAGGTGCGCCGCGCCCAGGTCACACTCCCAGGCTGTGCGGGGGCATTTCGGCAAAGCGTTAGGCTGCAGTTGAGGCGAAGCTCTCGCGCGAAGCCCCCGCGCTTCGCCTCGACTGCCGCTGCTTCCTCTGCGCAGGCACCCAAATTGGGGTGGGACATTTAGTCCCACCTCGTAACCTTTCAGAGGAGAGCGCCTGCATAAAGGCAAAAAGTGCCTTATGCTCGTTGCCTCCTGAGCACGGGGTGAGGTCCCTCTCACTCACTCGCTCGCTCGACCCGGTCTTGTCCGTGCTCACGCCTCGCGGACCTGGCCCGACCCGACTTAGACTGACCTGCACTCCTCGCCCACCACGCACGCCGGTGGGCCTAGACCCGGGCGCGACCCGTACCCGGCAACCCGGCAGCTCTGGGAGAGCTATCCAAAGAGCGGTTTCTATGAGAGAGAGACGCGGGGGAGGGTAGAGATAGGTTTTGCCCCTCTGATCAAGCTGTGTAAGTGTGCAGGCACAGGTGAAGAAGAACCGTGGAAGAAGACGAAGGCTGAAGGAAGGAGGATCACCGAGCAGTACTGTAGCAGCGGCGGTTTAAGTCGTCTGATTGGAAAATCAGACGACGTCCTGAAGGCAAAGAAGGAGAAGGAAGGCGAGGCAGAGGAGAACACAGAGAGGCCAAGGGAAGAACTGAAAGAAGAAGAAGAGCACGAGAAGATCTGAAGAAAGAAAGAAGAAGAACAGGACCGCTCTGCAGAAGAAAAAGGAAGAGACGAGCAGAAACAGCTGAAAGAAGAAGAAGAACATCACCACTGCAGATAAAGAAGAAGAACAAAGGAAGAGAGTAGAAGATCTGAGAAGGAAGAAGAGGAGAAGCAAAGAGAAAAGAAGAAAAGACAACAAATTCTCTCTCTCTCTCTCTCTTTATTTTTGTAATAAGAATTTGTATCTCTAGAATACAGTTTGCTCCCTGAGTTCGACCTCGGGAACTCTTTATTTCCGAGTAACAAATTGTATTAAACTGGTAATCACCTCTCTATACTATACTACGACGAAATAATAAAACTATAGAGGAAGGTCGCCACTAGTCTTTGGCGCCGTTGCGGTGGAGCAACGGCTATTCTAGAGGTAAACATTCCTGTTTCTTTTTAATTTCTGATAATCTCCTCTCTTTTGTGCAGCTACAGGAAATCAAGAAGACAAGCAACCGCACGACAACCACTCCAAGGACAGGTATTTGTTTTTTCCTCTCGTTATTAACCCCTAAACTCCAAAGAGGAAGAAAAGAAAAGAACAAGCAATATAGGGCTAACCTGTCTTCCATACTTAGTAACCATAAAAAGTTGCATGTTTTCAACCCATTATTCCTGCACACTATTAAGGGTATTTAGGGGCTAACACATTCTTGCTTGAGCCCTAATTACCCAACAAAGAGCTAACTGGACCAAGTAGAGCCAACCTAGGATCCAACACTAGGGATTTAGAGACACACTCCTTAAGCAAGAATTGAGAAAACCAAATGAAGTGTGCCCAAGCCCTTGTCTGAAAATACCTATCCAAAGAAAACCTAAAACAATTGGCTCTCTAAACACTTGAACCCTAAAAGACAAGACCTAAAAGCTCTCAAAGGAAACAAGAGGTAAAGTTGACCCCTTGGGTCAACCAACCTTAAATTAGGTCACTCTTTGCACTTAAAAGACTAAAGTTCAAGTGAAACCTTAAGCACCCTGATCTTAAAGCAAAAATTGGTAGACTTAAGAGGTCAAGATCCCCATTCTGGTCTACCTGGAACCGCAGTGACAAGAGAGGTCGGGTGGGGGAAACCCTGTAACCCGTGGGGACGCTCTACCGTGTAGGGGTCTTCGCGGGACTCTCCCTCTCTGGCTGCCCAGGTAATTCTCAGGTGGACGATCTTTCTGATCAAGGGGTCCATCTGCCCCGCACCTCTATAGTCACCCAACACATTTGTGGGTGTCTTGATTGGGTCCAGCACCTTCTAAACTTACCTCTTCCAACAGTCCTTGTACGGAAGGAGGTCCTTAAGACCACCCTTAAAACCTCCTTTAGAAATTCGCTCTCGTCAAGGCCAAGCCTCGACGCCCGTGTTTGTGCAGCAACACCCTCACATTATTCTCTCTTCTGATTCAGAACCAAGTTCTTCTTCTTCCCCCATCATGGCTCAGCCAGTTGAGGAAGAAAATAATCTGGAGCACCAGCTCCAGCGACTCAATGACCTCTTCCAAAACTTCGTGCACCCACCACAGCGTCCTATGATGCGGGACCACTACAATCCTGCTGCGGTGGCCATTGAGCCCCGAGTCAGAATCCCGACTGGAGGACCTGATTCCAAATTAAAGCCCAACATGATTCATGCTATACCTAAATTCCATGGGCTTAATTCTGAAGATCCCTTCCAGCACATCAAACAGCTAAAGCATCTGGCCCACACTTTTGGATCAGATGCGCAAAATCGGGATATTCTTCTCATGAAGATGTTCTCCTTTTCTCTTATGGACAAGGCCGCCCATTGGTATCAAACTCAGACCCGGCCGATCAACACTTGGGAAGAACTTCAATCCGAGTTTTTGAAAAAGTTTTTTCCCGTTGGTCGGACCAACGCCTTGCGCCATCAGATTACACACTTCACTCAACAATCAGGAGAACCTCTCCATGAGGCATGGGATCGTTTTCAGGATCTCATGAGAAAGTGCCCCCATCACGGAGTTCCTAAATGGGAACAAGTCCAATCTTTTTACCAGGGACTCCGTGAGGACATCCGCCTTTTCGTCAATGCAACTTGCGGAGGAAACATCATGGGTCAACATGAAGACACCGTATGGGAGATTCTCGAAAACATGTGCGAGAACTCCATCAACAATGACTCCATGGGATTATTCGACAGGACGAATACCCGCGCAGCGACGAATCTTAAGGGAGCACATGAGACGCAGGGCCTGTCCGCATCAGTCGACCTGGAATTAATGGCCAGTCGATTGGACAAGGTTTCAATCATTGAGAAGGTGGATGAGCTGACTCAGCACTTGCAGCGAGCCACCTCTGCGCGTAACTCCTTTGCACAGCCTCCTTCCACACAGGAGACTGTGCAAAACATCCTCCACCGATCTTCCCCTAGGATGGATCCATATCCATCCCCATCTGATTCTCGGATCAGAGGATCATCCGATCCTTTCTACGCCAGCCCGGGGAACTCCATTCCCCCTTTCCCTGATTCTCAAGAGGTTCCTCAGACCTGCGAGGACCTCAATGCCATCCAGAACGACCCATTCTCCAACACTTACAACCCTGGATGGCGAAACCATCCCAATTTTCAGTGGGCGGGAAATTCCCAAACCCAAAGACCACCTTTTCAGTCCCGCCCACAGCCCTCTCGTCATTACCAGCCGCCTCAGCCTCGGCCCAACCCTACTTATCCATCAGGGCCAAATCAGGATCAAATGTCCCTAATCCTTCAGACTCTGGCTGACATTCAAAGAACGAATGCGGCTATTCAAAAACAGCACAAGGACGAACTTACAGAGGTTAAAACTCAACTGGCCCAGTTGGCAAATTCTCGCCAGCCAGGCACACTCCCTTCCCAACCTCTTCCTAACCCGAATAACGTGCCAACCCAGAAGCGCGTTATGAATCCAAATTTAGGCCACGCACAATGGATTTATCAGGCCCCTACTGCTCCATCTCCAGATGAGATGGAAGCTTCAACTTCTTATGCGGGATTTCAGCAGCAGCCACCCCTCTTACCAAACCCAAACCAAAATCAGGCCGGATTAAATTCTGTAACAACACGTAGTGGTAAAACAACTCAAGACCCGCATTATCCAAACCACTCCAAGCCTGATAACCATGACCCTAGGATAGTTATCCAAGATACCACTGTCCCGGATCCACAACCTGGACCTATCCTAGAAGAACCAACCAAGATCCCGTTTCCCGAGGCCTTGACCAAGGGAAAGAAGACCACCAAACCCGTGGCCCCTGAGGAGGACCTGGTCAAGCTCTTCGAGCAGGTCCACATAAACATCCCCTTGATGGATGCAATCCGCCACGTACCAGCTTACGCACGATTTCTAAAGAATATATGTACACCCCAGCGTAAGCCGCGAACCAAGGGAGGGAGCCCAATTGTTCTGTCAGAGCAAGCCAGCTCTGTAATCCTCAGTAGACTCCCACCCAAGGCAAAAGATCCTGGTACTCCCCTGATTTCCTGCAAGATAGGTGGTACCCAATTTGATAGAGCATTGTTAGACTTGGGTGCATCCATAAACCTGATACCCACATCCTTACTTGACCATCTAGAAGAATCTGAGCTAAAACCAACCGAGGTGACATTACAATTAGCAGATAGATCTATAAAGTCACTAAAAGGGATTCTCGAGGATGTTATCGTAAGAGTGCGGGATTTCTATTTCCCAGTGGACTTTATAGTCTTAGATATGGACGCACCTGAGAACCCTAGGGATACACCAATCATTCTAGGGAGACCTTTCTTGGCTACTGCGAGAGCCAACATCAGCTGTGAGGAGGGCCAAATAGAGCTTAAGTTTGGAGATCAAACACTGAAAATTGATATATTTAAGGCCCAACAAGGAATTAATTACGGTGTCATCGAACAAATTTGTGACATCAGGACTTTGGTTGATGAATCACACTTCCAGAATAACTCGATTATGCCTCATCAACCACCGAAGGATCTTGACCCGCAAACAGAGGAGTCGAATCCAGATATGAACAACCCAGTAACTCCCACCCTTGAACCTCACATCTATACTGAACCACCCGCTGCTGCTGATAACCCCATCCTCGAACTGAAACCCCTTCCTGCTCACTTGAAATACATCTTTTTGGGTTCCAATCAGACCCTTCCTGTGATTATCAATTCCAACCTCAGTCCTGAACAGGAATCCCGTCTGATTGTTGTCCTCCAGCAACATCGCAGAGCCATCGGGTGGACTCTCGATGATTTGACTGGAATAAGTCCCTCTTATTGTACTCATCATATCTATTCAGAACAGGGCACACGACCTTCTCGTGAAATGCAGAGACGCTTAAACCCCAATCTGCAGGAGGTCGTGAAAAAGGAGATCATCAAGTGGTTAGATGCCGGAATCATCTACCCGATCTCCGATAGTCGTTGGGTGAGCCCAATTCAGGTCGTGCCCAAGAAGGCAGGACTCACCACTATAACGACTGAGACCGGAGAAATCATTCCTACCCGATTAGCCAACTCGTGGAGAGTCTGTATAGATTACCGCTGACTCAATTCCTCCACGAAGAAGGATCATTTCCCACTACCCTTCATTGATCAAATTCTCGAAAAACTTGCGGGAAATAGGTTCTTCTGCTTTCTTGACGGGTACTCCGGTTATAACCAGGTGGCAATCCATCCTGAGGACCAAGAAAAGACCACGTTCACCTGCCCCTTCGGAACATACGCTTTCCGAAGGATGCCTTTCGGTCTTTGCAATGCACCCGCTACTTTTCAGCGATGCATGCTTGCCATATTCTCAGATATGGTAGGTGATTATCTGGAAGTCTTCATGGACGGCTTTTCAGTTTTCGGAGCATCATTCGACGATTGCCTCCAACACTTGGTCCAGATACTCAGGCGGTGCATCGATGTGAATTTGGTTCTTTCCTGGGAAAAGAGCCATTTCATGGTGCCTGAGGGAATTGTCCTGGGACACTCAATTTCGGAAAAACGTATCCAAGTGGATCGAGCTAAGGTTGATCTGATTTCTCACCTTCCTATGCCTAGCTCGATCAGGGACATCCGTTCCTTTTTAGGGCATGTCAGTTTTTATCGACGATTTATCCCTGATTTTTCAAAAATCGCGCGCCCCCTGACCACTCTTCTCTCCAAGGATGTTCCTTTCGAAATTTCCAAGGAATGCACTCAAGCATTTGAAATCCTACGTGACCGAGTCACCCAAGCCCCGATCCTACAGTCCCCTGATTGGTCTCAACCCTTTGAGATCATGTGCGATGCATCCGACTTCGCTGTAGGAGCGGTTTTGGGGCAGAAAATTGACGGGAAACCTGTGGTCATTTACTACGCCAGCAAAACACTCGATGAGGCTCAGCGTAACTATACGGTTACTGAGAAAGAGCTACTAGCGGTAGTATTTGCCCTAGAAAAATTCAGATCGTACCTTATGGGTTCCCGTGTCATCATATACTCGGATCACACAGCTGTGAGGCATCTCCTTGCAAAGAAGGATGAGAAACCTCGATTAATCCGATGGATCTTGCTGTTGCAAGAATTTGACCTTGAGATTCGCGACAAAGCGGGAAAGCAAAATGTGGTAGCTGATCACTTGTCCCGTCTTCCTTCTGAAATAATTGACCGTTCCGGACCCATCACTGAGCATTTTCCCGATGAGCACCTGCTGACTATTGGTACTAGCCTTCCATGGTTTGCTAATGTAGTAAATTACTTGGCATCTCATCAGATCCCGTCCGATTGGCCGAAGGCCAAGAAGGACAAATTACGCTCCGATGCCAAGTATTACATTTGGGAAGACCCGTACCTCTTCCGCATAGGTGCTGATCAGATCATCCGAAGATGTGTCCCGGAAGAGGAATTCAACAATATCCTCTCTTTCTGCCATGACCAGGCATGCGGTGGCCATTTCGCCGGGCATAAAATCGCATCAAAAGTCCTCCAGTGCGGCTTTTACTGGCCCACACTGTTCAAAGACGCATACAGTCACTGCAAGGCATGCAGTCGTTGCCAGACTTTGGGCAACATGAGCCATCGCGACATGATGCCTATGCAACCGATTCTAGTATGCGAAATCTTTGATGTTTGGGGGATTGATTTTATGGGCCCCTTTCCTGTTTCGGATGGTTTCGAATACATTCTGTTGGCTGTGGACTACGTGTCCAAATGGATCGAAGCCATACCGACCCGAACCTGTGATCACAAAATCGTTCTCAAATTCATTCATCAAAACATTTTCTCAAGGTTCGGGATTCCTCGTGCAATAATCTCTGATGGGGGGACCCATTTCACAAATGCTCAGTTTAGGTCACTAATGACCAAATACGGGGTGTCTCACCGAATCTGTACTCCTTACCACCCCCAAACTAATGGTCTAGCTAAGCTGTCTAATCGGGAGATCAAGAAAATCCTGCAAGTCACTGTTCGACCTGACAGGAAGGACTGGTCGTCCCGACTTCCGGAAGCATTGTGGGCCTATAGGACCGCCCACAAAACCCAATTAGGCATGTCTCCCTTTAGACTGGTATACGGAAAGGCGTGTCACCTTCCCGTAGAACTGGAACATAAAGCCTATTGGGCAGTACGGAACTGTAATCTAGATTTTTCGAAGGCTGGAACCCACAGAAAACTTCAAATCAGCGAGATCGATGAATTACGCTTAGACGTGTATGAGAGCTCGCGAATCTACAAGGAGCGGGTTAAAGCCTTCCACGACAAGCATATCTCGAGAAAAATCTTTCATCCTGGTCAGAAGGTCCTACTCTTTGATGCCCAACTCAAACTTTTCCCGGGAAAGCTGCGATCCAAGTGGGTCGGACCATATTTAGTCCGACAAGTTTTTAGAAATGGAGCTATCGAAATCAGTCCACTCAGCCACAATTCCGAACCTTTCATCGTGAACGGTCAGAGACTCAAGCCGTTCATTGATGTGACTTCTACTGATTTGGCTGAAGCATCTTATATCCTCCATTCCCCTTGAGCTTATTGCGCCCAGCCGATGGCGTAAAACTCAGCGCTTAACGGGAGGCAACCCGTCATTTTCCTAAAAATCTAAAACCTTTTTCTGACACCTTTTTGCACTTAAGGTTCACCCTTGTAGACAGCCGACCCCACCTCAGATGCTTGCATTTGGGATTAGAAATCGTTCGCAAAATTCAACCTAACCCATTCACTCATCCAAATTTCTGTCTTAAGGAATGAACTAAAAAAAAAAAAATAACCCCTTAGGTTACAATGAGGACATTGCAAATCTTAGGCATGGGGGGGTATGAAAGTGCAAAAACTTGTAAGAAAAGGTTTCAAACAAAAAATTCACATATGCCAAAAACACCATAAAAAGTAAAAAAAAAAAAAAGATTTCGAAAACAAATATGAGGAAAAGAGGAGAAGGAAATTTTGTGAAGAAGGAGAAAAGAAACAAAAGGAAAAAAGGAGCACAAAATTATGAGAAAAAAATGATAGTCATTAGTAAGGAACTAAGGAATTAACCTCAGTTCTAGACCTCATTCAAGAAAATAACTGAAAAGTGCATAATGAGATTAGTAAGAACGTAAACCTTAGGCATTCTTGAATAGACTCTTAGTACCCATTAAGATCTGGACACTCCTCAAGAGGTTGAGGAAAATGAAAAGCTGAAGTATTAGGTCTAAGGCTTAGGGAGTATTTGGCCTCATTAACTAATTTTTGGTTTACGGGACTCAGTAACCTAAGCACCCTAACCTCACACACAGCCTGGTTCAGTAAGCATAAAAATCAAAATCACGCAGAAGCGTCGCAAAATTCTGAAAAGAACACCTAGAATAGGAGCGGCCGATCAACACAAGTTGATTTGGACGAGTTCCCAGCGCGGAGAGGCGGGAAATCCCCTCGAAGATGCGTAACAAAATATCATCTCCTCGGTGCTTGTCTCTTAGGATATTTACATATCCTACTGGGGGCATGTAAGCACTCTGCTGGTTCAGATTCCATGGATGGCATTATCTCGAAGTGTCAATTGCCAGGGTCTGAATTCAGCCACGGAACACCATGGATGGGATTATCTCGAAATCTCAATAGCCAGGGTTCCGGGGGTTGCCATGGGCGGTGCTATCTAAAAGCATCGACCGCCAGGAACCCTTGAGGATTGATGATGGGAGCAAGGAATCTGATACAGACCGTGTTGAAAAGCCAATCCTAGGCTAGAACTAAAAAGAAAAAGAGAGAGAAAACTCTCCAAACAGAAAAACTTTCTATCTCTCTCTTATAAAACGCACTGCAAACTGAGCCAGGGCTAAAATCATTTCAAGCACGGGTGCTTTAACCACAAAGTCCAATAAACCTTAGGTTAGTTCTTGTGGGCCTTAAAAACCTTTGCTAAAGACTGAGGCGAAGGCTAGACAGATTTGGATCTTGATTGGTACTAGAGTACCTTTTAGGCCTATGGTCAGCATTCTAACCTAATCTAAGCTCAAATGAAAAAGCACTTATCTGAAGCTATTAAGAACTTCACGGTCTAGAACAAGGGTTGAAACCTTAAGTTTTTGCTAAGGGACTAGAAAAAGCTAGGCATGGGGGTATGATGAGAACCTCATCATGAGCCATAACTAGCTCATTTTGACCTAATACAAATGATAAAAGCTCCTACATAACTCAAGGAAAGGCTTAACTCAGAGAATTCTGAGTTTAAGGAGAAAACAAGTCAAAAGGGGTAAAAATGCGATTTTACCAATATAATCTGCATACAGGTCCAAACATAGGTCAAACAAACCAAATAAGAAGGAAAGTGGGATGATCTGATAAGGGTTACAGCAATTCCAAGGAACTAAATGATAATCTGTAACCCTAAAACAAACCCACTTCAATTCACGAGGTTCAAGGCAAAGCAAAAATGGAATAAAACCTCTAAAATTCATAGAAAAATAATCTCTAGGGTTTAGAACCTTCAATTTGACCTTAGGAACCCATCTTGACCTACATTGAGAACCATACCCAATTAATAACTTAATTTGGGTTTTTGCGTAAATTGACCAGTCAAACAAGGTTTAATCTAGAAATAAAATTCACCATCAGATTCCTTAGGTCCTAATTAGTCATGTATAAAAACTTGAGCCTAAGAAGAAACCTTCTTGACCAACTTTACATTTTGGTCCTCATCTATTTACTTTTTGGCCCTCAACTTTTGAACCCTCGCATTTTGGCCCCTAACTCTCCTTCGTTCTTTGCGTTCAGGTCCTCCCTGCAAAACCTGCCAGCACCATGCTCCGGCGACCTTGCGCGGAGCATGGCGCCGCGCAGGGTGAGGGAGAGGGTCTGGCAAGTCAACCGGGGGTGCCCTGCGTCGTCAGCCGTCGTAGGAACACCCCCCTGGTCGCTGCAACCCACCATACCGGCCGTGCGAACGCACGGACGGTATGGGTAACCTTACTCCGGCGTCCTCCGGCGAAGGAGACACGTCGTCTCCCTCCGCCCTCCTCTCTGGTTCAGCCCCTATAAATACCCCCCGTCGCTCCGCCGTTCAGGGGAGCTCGGTCCTGACGGAGAAAGACCCCCACTTCCTCTCTTCCCACTCCGACAGGAAGCCCTCCAGCTCCGGCGGCCTCCCCTCTTCCTCCTCGTCGCTCTGCCGCACTACCAGCTGCAGGGTTGCTCTCCCTCGCTCTTCCCGCGCCACGCCGCACCCAGCTGGCGCCTCTCCGGCCCTCTGCTCGCCGCCGCCCCTTCCCCCGGGCATCTTCTTCTCCGGCGACAGTCGATACGACTGTCGCCCGCTCCGGCCCCTCCTCGTCCTGCTAAGTAGGTAGAACTCCTCCTCTTCCTCCCCTCTTCCTTTTCCTCACTTTAAACATTTACTGTCGCCCTCGATTCCGACCAATCACCCTCACCTTCTCCGCCTCCGGCCATCCTCCGGCGAGCCGTTCCCATCACTCCAGCATCCCACACGGCTCGCCGACCTACACATAATCTCCGCCTCCTCACCCTGATCCATTTCCGCCCTTCCACTTCCCCCAAATCACCCTCTGCAACTCCACCGAACAAACCCATCTCCCGACCCACAGTCCGACCTAGGGCAGCCCTTAGGCTCCGCCCCGCCGCCTGCACACCCCCCGACCACCTTCGCCGTGCAACCACGAAGGTCCTCCGCGTTTCTGATTGGGCCGAGAGGCCGTTTTTCTGTGGGCAGGTACCTGCGCTCGTCGCCGCCATTGTTGAAGCGAAGCAGCTTCTTCACCTGCTGCCCCAGGTGCGCCGCGCCCAGGTCACACTCCCAGGCTGTGCGGGGGCATTTCGGCAAAGCGTTAGGCTGCAGTTGAGGCGAAGCTCTCGCGCGAAGCCCCCGCGCTTCGCCTCGACTGCCGCTGCTTCCTCCGCGCAGGCACCCAAATTGGGGTGGGACATTTAGTCCCACCTCGTAACCTTTCAGAGGAGAGCGCCCGCATAAAGGCAAAAAGTGCCTTATGCTCGTTGCCTCCTGAGCACGGGGTGAGGTCCCTCTCACTCACTCGCTCGCTCGACCCGGTCTCGTCCGCGCTCACGCCTCGCGGACCTGGCCCGACCCGACTTAGACTGACCTGCACTCCTCGCCCACCGCGCACGCCGGTGGGCCTAGACCCGGGCGCGACCCGTACCCGGCAACCCGGCAGCTCTGGGAGAGCTATCCTAAGAGCGGTTTCTGTGAGAGAGAGACGCGGGGGAGGGTAGAGATAGGTTTTGCCCCTCTGATCAAGCTGTGTAAGTGTGCAGGCACAGGTGAAGAAGAACCGTGGAAGAAGACGAAGGCTGAAGGAAGGAGGATCACCGAGCGGTACTGTAGCAGCGGCGGTTTAAGTCGTCTGATTGGAAAATCAGACGACGTCCTGAAGGCAAAGAAGGAGAAGGAAGGCGAGGCAGAGGAGAACACAGAGAGGCCAAGGGAAGAACTGAAAGAAGAAGAAGAGCACGAGAAGATCTGAAGAAAGAAAGAAGAAGAACAGGACCGCTCTGCAGAAGAAAAAGGAAGAGACGAGCAGAAACAGCTGAAAGAAGAAGAAGAACATCACCACTGCAGATAAAGAAGAAGAACAAAGGAAGAGAGTAGAAGATCTGAGAAGGAAGAAGAGGAGAAGCAAAGAGAAAAGAAGAAAAGACAACAAATTCTCTCTCTCTCTCTCTCTTTATTTTTGTAATAAGAATTTGTATCTCTAGAATACAGTTTGCTCCCTGAGTTCGACCTCGGGAACTCTTTATTTCCGAGTAACAAATTGTATTAAACTGGTAATCACCTCTCTATACTATACTACGACGAAATAATAAAACTATAAAGGAAGGTCGCCACTAGTCTTTGGCGCCGTTGCGGTGGAGCAACGGCTATTCTAGAGGTAAACATTCCTGTTTCTTTTTAATTTCTGATAATCTCCTCTCTTTTGTGCAGCTACAGGAAATCAAGAAGACAAGCAACCGCACGACAACCACTCCAAGGACAGGTATTTGTTTTTTCCTCTCGTTATTAACCCCTAAACTCCAAAGAGGAAGAAAAGAAAAGAACAAGCAATATAGGGCTAACCTGTCTTCCATACTTAGTAACCATAAAAAGTTGCATGTTTTCAACCCATTATTCCTGCACACTATTAAGGGTATTTAGGGGCTAACACATTCTTGCTTGAGCCCTAATTACCCAACAAAGAGCTAACTGGACCAAGTAGAGCCAACCTAGGATCCAACACTAGGGATTTAGAGACACACTCCTTAAGCAAGAATTGAGAAAACCAAATGAAGTGTGCCCAAGCCCTTGTCTGAAAATACCTATCCAAAGAAAACCTAAAACAATTGGCTCTCTAAACACTTGAACCCTAAAAGACAAGACCTAAAAGCTCTCAAAGGAAACAAGAGGTAAAGTTGACCCCTTGGGTCAACCAACCTTAAATTAGGTCACTCTTTGCACTTAAAAGACTAAAGTTCAAGTGAAACCTTAAGCACCCTGATCTTAAAGCAAAAATTGGTAGACTTAAGAGGTCAAGATCCCCATTCTGGTCTACCTGGAACCGCAGTGACAAGAGAGGTCGGGTGGGGGAAACCCTGTAACCCGTGGGGACGCTCTACCGTGTAGGGGTCTTCGCGGGACTCTCCCTCTCTGGCTGCCCAGGTAATTCTCAGGTGGACGATCTTTCTGATCAAGGGGTCCATCTGCCCCGCACCTCTATAGTCACCCAACACATTTGTGGGTGTCTTGATTGGGTCCAGCACCTTCTAAACTTACCTCTTCCAACAGTCCTTGTACGGAAGGAGGTCCTTAAGACCACCCTTAAAACCTCCTTTAGAAATTCGCTCTCGTCAAGGCCAAGCCTCGACGCCCGTGTTTGTGCAGCAACACCCTCACATTATTCTCTCTTCTGATTCAGAACCAAGTTCTTCTTCTTCCCCCATCATGGCTCAGCCAGTTGAGGAAGAAAATAATCTGGAGCACCAGCTCCAGCGACTCAATGACCTCTTCCAAAACTTCGTGCACCCACCACAGCGTCCTATGATGCGGGACCACTACAATCCTGCTGCGGTGGCCATTGAGCCCCGAGTCAGAATCCCGACTGGAGGACCTGATTCCAAATTAAAGCCCAACATGATTCATGCTATACCTAAATTCCATGGGCTTAATTCTGAAGATCCCTTCCAGCACATCAAACAGCTAAAGCATCTGGCCCACACTTTTGGATCAGATGCGCAAAATCGGGATATTCTTCTCATGAAGATGTTCTCCTTTTCTCTTATGGACAAGGCCGCCCATTGGTATCAAACTCAGACCCGGCCGATCAACACTTGGGAAGAACTTCAATCCGAGTTTTTGAAAAAGTTTTTTCCCGTTGGTCGGACCAACGCCTTGCGCCATCAGATTACACACTTCACTCAACAATCAGGAGAACCTCTCCATGAGGCATGGGATCGTTTTCAGGATCTCATGAGAAAGTGCCCCCATCACGGAGTTCCTAAATGGGAACAAGTCCAATCTTTTTACCAGGGACTCCGTGAGGACATCCGCCTTTTCGTCAATGCAACTTGCGGAGGAAACATCATGGGTCAACATGAAGACACCGTATGGGAGATTCTCGAAAACATGTGCGAGAACTCCATCAACAATGACTCCATGGGATTATTCGACAGGACGAATACCCGCGCAGCGACGAATCTTAAGGGAGCACATGAGACGCAGGGCCTGTCCGCATCAGTCGACCTGGAATTAATGGCCAGTCGATTGGACAAGGTTTCAATCATTGAGAAGGTGGATGAGCTGACTCAGCACTTGCAGCGAGCCACCTCTGCGCGTAACTCCTTTGCACAGCCTCCTTCCACACAGGAGACTGTGCAAAACATCCTCCACCGATCTTCCCCTAGGATGGATCCATATCCATCCCCATCTGATTCTCGGATCAGAGGATCATCCGATCCTTTCTACGCCAGCCCGGGGAACTCCATTCCCCCTTTCCCTGATTCTCAAGAGGTTCCTCAGACCTGCGAGGACCTCAATGCCATCCAGAACGACCCATTCTCCAACACTTACAACCCTGGATGGCGAAACCATCCCAATTTTCAGTGGGCGGGAAATTCCCAAACCCAAAGACCACCTTTTCAGTCCCGCCCACAGCCCTCTCGTCATTACCAGCCGCCTCAGCCTCGGCCCAACCCTACTTATCCATCAGGGCCAAATCAGGATCAAATGTCCCTAATCCTTCAGACTCTGGCTGACATTCAAAGAACGAATGCGGCTATTCAAAAACAGCACAAGGACGAACTTACAGAGGTTAAAACTCAACTGGCCCAGTTGGCAAATTCTCGCCAGCCAGGCACACTCCCTTCCCAACCTCTTCCTAACCCGAATAACGTGCCAACCCAGAAGCGCGTTATGAATCCAAATTTAGGCCACGCACAATGGATTTATCAGGCCCCTACTGCTCCATCTCCAGATGAGATGGAAGCTTCAACTTCTTATGCGGGATTTCAGCAGCAGCCACCCCTCTTACCAAACCCAAACCAAAATCAGGCCGGATTAAATTCTGTAACAACACGTAGTGGTAAAACAACTCAAGACCCGCATTATCCAAACCACTCCAAGCCTGATAACCATGACCCTAGGATAGTTATCCAAGATACCACTGTCCCGGATCCACAACCTGGACCTATCCTAGAAGAACCAACCAAGATCCCGTTTCCCGAGGCCTTGACCAAGGGAAAGAAGACCACCAAACCCGTGGCCCCTGAGGAGGACCTGGTCAAGCTCTTCGAGCAGGTCCACATAAACATCCCCTTGATGGATGCAATCCGCCACGTACCAGCTTACGCACGATTTCTAAAGAATATATGTACACCCCAGCGTAAGCCGCGAACCAAGGGAGGGAGCCCAATTGTTCTGTCAGAGCAAGCCAGCTCTGTAATCCTCAGTAGACTCCCACCCAAGGCAAAAGATCCTGGTACTCCCCTGATTTCCTGCAAGATAGGTGGTACCCAATTTGATAGAGCATTGTTAGACTTGGGTGCATCCATAAACCTGATACCCACATCCTTACTTGACCATCTAGAAGAATCTGAGCTAAAACCAACCGAGGTGACATTACAATTAGCAGATAGATCTATAAAGTCACTAAAAGGGATTCTCGAGGATGTTATCGTAAGAGTGCGGGATTTCTATTTCCCAGTGGACTTTATAGTCTTAGATATGGACGCACCTGAGAACCCTAGGGATACACCAATCATTCTAGGGAGACCTTTCTTGGCTACTGCGAGAGCCAACATCAGCTGTGAGGAGGGCCAAATAGAGCTTAAGTTTGGAGATCAAACACTGAAAATTGATATATTTAAGGCCCAACAAGGAATTAATTACGGTGTCATCGAACAAATTTGTGACATCAGGACTTTGGTTGATGAATCACACTTCCAGAATAACTCGATTATGCCTCATCAACCACCGAAGGATCTTGACCCGCAAACAGAGGAGTCGAATCCAGATATGAACAACCCAGTAACTCCCACCCTTGAACCTCACATCTATACTGAACCACCCGCTGCTGCTGATAACCCCATCCTCGAACTGAAACCCCTTCCTGCTCACTTGAAATACATCTTTTTGGGTTCCAATCAGACCCTTCCTGTGATTATCAATTCCAACCTCAGTCCTGAACAGGAATCCCGTCTGATTGTTGTCCTCCAGCAACATCGCAGAGCCATCGGGTGGACTCTCGATGATTTGACTGGAATAAGTCCCTCTTATTGTACTCATCATATCTATTCAGAACAGGGCACACGACCTTCTCGTGAAATGCAGAGACGCTTAAACCCCAATCTGCAGGAGGTCGTGAAAAAGGAGATCATCAAGTGGTTAGATGCCGGAATCATCTACCCGATCTCCGATAGTCGTTGGGTGAGCCCAATTCAGGTCGTGCCCAAGAAGGCAGGACTCACCACTATAACGACTGAGACCGGAGAAATCATTCCTACCCGATTAGCCAACTCGTGGAGAGTCTGTATAGATTACCGCTGACTCAATTCCTCCACGAAGAAGGATCATTTCCCACTACCCTTCATTGATCAAATTCTCGAAAAACTTGCGGGAAATAGGTTCTTCTGCTTTCTTGACGGGTACTCCGGTTATAACCAGGTGGCAATCCATCCTGAGGACCAAGAAAAGACCACGTTCACCTGCCCCTTCGGAACATACGCTTTCCGAAGGATGCCTTTCGGTCTTTGCAATGCACCCGCTACTTTTCAGCGATGCATGCTTGCCATATTCTCAGATATGGTAGGTGATTATCTGGAAGTCTTCATGGACGGCTTTTCAGTTTTCGGAGCATCATTCGACGATTGCCTCCAACACTTGGTCCAGATACTCAGGCGGTGCATCGATGTGAATTTGGTTCTTTCCTGGGAAAAGAGCCATTTCATGGTGCCTGAGGGAATTGTCCTGGGACACTCAATTTCGGAAAAACGTATCCAAGTGGATCGAGCTAAGGTTGATCTGATTTCTCACCTTCCTATGCCTAGCTCGATCAGGGACATCCGTTCCTTTTTAGGGCATGTCAGTTTTTATCGACGATTTATCCCTGATTTTTCAAAAATCGCGCGCCCCCTGACCACTCTTCTCTCCAAGGATGTTCCTTTCGAAATTTCCAAGGAATGCACTCAAGCATTTGAAATCCTACGTGACCGAGTCACCCAAGCCCCGATCCTACAGTCCCCTGATTGGTCTCAACCCTTTGAGATCATGTGCGATGCATCCGACTTCGCTGTAGGAGCGGTTTTGGGGCAGAAAATTGACGGGAAACCTGTGGTCATTTACTACGCCAGCAAAACACTCGATGAGGCTCAGCGTAACTATACGGTTACTGAGAAAGAGCTACTAGCGGTAGTATTTGCCCTAGAAAAATTCAGATCGTACCTTATGGGTTCCCGTGTCATCATATACTCGGATCACACAGCTGTGAGGCATCTCCTTGCAAAGAAGGATGAGAAACCTCGATTAATCCGATGGATCTTGCTGTTGCAAGAATTTGACCTTGAGATTCGCGACAAAGCGGGAAAGCAAAATGTGGTAGCTGATCACTTGTCCCGTCTTCCTTCTGAAATAATTGACCGTTCCGGACCCATCACTGAGCATTTTCCCGATGAGCACCTGCTGACTATTGGTACTAGCCTTCCATGGTTTGCTAATGTAGTAAATTACTTGGCATCTCATCAGATCCCGTCCGATTGGCCGAAGGCCAAGAAGGACAAATTACGCTCCGATGCCAAGTATTACATTTGGGAAGACCCGTACCTCTTCCGCATAGGTGCTGATCAGATCATCCGAAGATGTGTCCCGGAAGAGGAATTCAACAATATCCTCTCTTTCTGCCATGACCAGGCATGCGGTGGCCATTTCGCCGGGCATAAAATCGCATCAAAAGTCCTCCAGTGCGGCTTTTACTGGCCCACACTGTTCAAAGACGCATACAGTCACTGCAAGGCATGCAGTCGTTGCCAGACTTTGGGCAACATGAGCCATCGCGACATGATGCCTATGCAACCGATTCTAGTATGCGAAATCTTTGATGTTTGGGGGATTGATTTTATGGGCCCCTTTCCTATTTCGGATGGTTTCGAATACATTCTGTTGGCTGTGGACTACGTGTCCAAATGGATCGAAGCCATACCGACCCGAACCTGTGATCACAAAATCGTTCTCAAATTCATTCATCAAAACATTTTCTCAAGGTTCGGGATTCCTCGTGCAATAATCTCTGATGGGGGGACCCATTTCACAAATGCTCAGTTTAGGTCACTAATGACCAAATACGGGGTGTCTCACCGAATCTGTACTCCTTACCACCCCCAAACTAATGGTCTAGCTAAGCTGTCTAATCGGGAGATCAAGAAAATCCTGCAAGTCACTGTTCGACCTGACAGGAAGGACTGGTCATCCCGACTTCCGGAAGCATTGTGGGCCTATAGGACCGCCCACAAAACCCAATTAGGCATGTCTCCCTTTAGACTGGTATACGGAAAGGCGTGTCACCTTCCCGTAGAACTGGAGCATAAAGCCTATTGGGCAGTACGGAACTGTAATCTAGATTTTTCGAAGGCTGGAACCCACAGAAAACTTCAAATCAGCGAGATCGATGAATTACGCTTAGACGTGTATGAGAGCTCGCGAATCTACAAGGAGCGGGTTAAAGCCTTCCACGACAAGCATATCTCGAGAAAAATCTTTCATCCTGGTCAGAAGGTCCTACTCTTTGATGTCCGACTCAAACTTTTCCCGGGAAAGCTGCGATCCAAGTGGGTCGGACCATATTTAGTCCGACAAGTTTTTAGAAATGGAGCTATCGAAATCAGTCCACTCAGCCACAATTCCGAACCTTTCATCGTGAACGGTCAGAGACTCAAGCCGTTCATTGATGTGACTTCTACTGATTTGGCTGAAGCATCTTATATCCTCCATTCCCCTTGAGCATATTGCGCCCAGCCGATGGCGTAAAACTCAGCGCTTAACGGGAGGCAACCCGTCATTTTCCTAAAAATCTAAAACCTTTTTCTGACACCTTTTTGCACTTAAGGTTCACCCTTGTAGACAGCCGACCCCACCTCAGATGCTTGCATTTGGGATTAGAAATCGTTCGCAAAATTCAACCTGACCCATTCACTCATCCAAATTTCTGTCTTAAGGAATGAACTAAAAAAAAAAAAAATAACCCCTTAGGTTACAATGAGGACATTGCAAATCTTAGGCATGGGGGGGTATGAAAGTGCAAAAACTTGTAAGAAAAGGTTTCAAACAAAAAATTCACATATGCCAAAAACACCATAAAAATTAAAAAAAAAAAAAAGATTTCGAAAACAAATATGAGGAAAAGAGGAGAAGGAAATTTTGTGAAGAAGGAGAAAAGAAACAAAAGGAAAAAAGGAGCACAAAATTATGAGAAAAAAATGATAGTCATTAGTAAGGAACTAAGGAATTAACCTCAGTTCTAGACCTCATTCAAGAAAATAACTGAAAAGTGCATAATGAGATTAGTAAGAACGTAAACCTTAGGCATTCTTGAATAGACTCTTAGTACCCATTAAGATCTGGACACTCCTCAAGAGGTTGAGGAAAATGAAAAGCTGAAGTATTAGGTCTAAGGCTTAGGGAGTATTTGGCCTCATTAACTAATTTTTGGTTTACGGGACTCAGTAACCTAAGCACCCTAACCTCACACACAGCCTGGTTCAGTAAGCATAAAAATCAAAATCACGCAGAAGCGTCGCAAAATTCTGAAAAGAACACCTAGAATAGGAGCGGCCGATCAACACAAGTTGATTTGGACGAGTTCCCAGCGCGGAGAGGCGGGAAATCCCCTCGAAGATGCGTAACAAAATATCATCTCCTCGGTGCTTGTCTCTTAGGATATTTACATATCCTACTGGGGGCATGTAAGCACTCTGCTGGTTCAGATTCCATGGATGGCATTATCTCGAAGTGTCAATTGCCAGGGTCTGAATTCAGCCACGGAACACCATGGATGGGATTATCTCGAAATCTCAATAGCCAGGGTTCCGGGGGTTGCCATGGGCGGTGCTATCTAAAAGCATCGACCGCCAGGAACCCTTGAGGATTGATGATGGGAGCAAGGAATCTGATACAGACCGTGTTGAAAAGCCAATCCTAGGCTAGAACTAAAAAGAAAAAGAGAGAGAAAACTCTCCAAACAGAAAAACTTTCTATCTCTCTCTTATAAAACGCACTGCAAACTGAGCCAGGGCTAAAATCATTTCAAGCACGGGTGCTTTAACCACAAAGTCCAATAAACCTTAGGTTAGTTCTTGTGGGCCTTAAAAACCTTTGCTAAAGACTGAGGCGAAGGCTAGACAGATTTGGATCTTGATTGGTACTAGAGTACCTTTTAGGCCTATGGTCAGCATTCTAACCTAATCTAAGCTCAAATGAAAAAGCACTTATCTGAAGCTATTAAGAACTTCACGGTCTAGAACAAGGGTTGAAACCTTAAGTTTTTGCTAAGGGACTAGAAAAAGCTAGGCATGGGGGTATGATGAGAACCTCATCATGAGCCATAACTAGCTCATTTTGACCTAATACAAATGATAAAAGCTCCTACATAACTCAAGGAAAGGCTTAACTCAGAGAATTCTGAGTTTAAGGAGAAAACAAGTCAAAAGGGGTAAAAATGCGATTTTACCAATATAATCTGCATACAGGTCCAAACATAGGTCAAACAAACCAAATAAGAAGGAAAGTGGGATGATCTGATAAGGGTTACAGCAATTCCAAGGAACTAAATGATAATCTGTAACCCTAAAACAAACCCACTTCAATTCACGAGGTTCAAGGCAAAGCAAAAATGGAATAAAACCTCTAAAATTCATAGAAAAATAATCTCTAGGGTTTAGAACCTTCAATTTGACCTTAGGAACCCATCTTGACCTACATTGAGAACCATACCCAATTAATAACTTAATTTGGGTTTTTGCGTAAATTGACCAGTCAAACAAGGTTTAATCTAGAAATAAAATTCACCATCAGATTCCTTAGGTCCTAATTAGTCATGTATAAAAACTTGAGCCTAAGAAGAAACCTTCTTGACCAACTTTACATTTTGGTCCTCATCTATTTACTTTTTGGCCCTCAACTTTTGAACCCTCGCATTTTGGCCCCTAACTCTCCTTCGTTCTTTGCGTTCAGGTCCTCCCTGCAAAACCTGCCAGCACCATGCTCCGGCGACCTTGCGCGGAGCATGGCGCCGCGCAGGGTGAGGGAGAGGGTCTGGCAAGTCAACCGGGGGTGCCCTGCGTCGTCAGCCGTCGCAGGAACACCCCCCTGGTCGCTGCAACCCACCATACCGGCCGTGCGAACGCACGGACGGTATGGGTAACCTTACTCCGGCGTCCTCCGGCGAGGGAGACACGTCGTCTCCCTCCGCCCTCCTCTCTGGTTCAGCCCCTATAAATACCCCCCGTCGCTCCGCCGTTCAGGGGAGCTCGGTCCTGACGGAGAAAGACCCCCACTTCCTCTCTTCCCACTCCGACAGGAAGCCCTCCAGCTCCGGCGGCCTCCCCTCTTCCTCCTCGTCGCTCTGCTGCACTACCAGCTGCAGGGTTGCTCTCCCTCGCTCTTCCCGCGCCACGCCGCACCCAGCTGGCGCCTCTCCGGCCCTCTGCTCGCCGCCGCCCCTTCCCCCGGGCATCTTCTTCTCCGGCGACAGTCGATACGACTGTCGCCCGCTCCGGCCCCTCCTCGTCCTGCTAAGTAGGTAGAACTCCTCTTCCTCCCCTCTTCCTTTTCCTCACTTTAAACATTTACTGTCGCCCTCGATTCCGACCAATCACCCTCACCTTCTCCGCCTCCGGCCATCCTCCGGCGAGCCGTTCCCATCACTCCAGCATCCCACATGGCTCGCCGACCTACACATAATCTCCGCCTCCTCACCCTGATCCATTTCCGCCCTTCCACTTCCCCCAAATCACCCTCTGCAACTCCACCGAACAAACCCATCTCCCGACCCACAGTCCGACCTAGGGCAGCCCTTAGGCTCCGCCCCGCCGCCTGCACACCCCCCGACCACCTTCGCCGTGCCACCACGAAGGTCCTCCGCGTTTCTGATTGGGCCGAGAGGCCGTTTTTCTGTGGGCAGGTACCTGCGCTCGTCGCCGCCATTGTTGAAGCGAAGCAGCTTCTTCACCTGCTGCCCCAGGTGCGCCGCGCCCAGGTCACACTCCCAGGCTGTGCGGGGGCATTTCGGCAAAGCGTTAGGCTGCAGTTGAGGCGAAGCTCTCGCGCGAAGCCCCCGCGCTTCGCCTCGACTTCCGCTGCTTCCTCCGCGCAGGCACCCAAATTGGGGTAGGACATTTAGTCCCACCTCGTAACCTTTCAGAGGAGAGCGCCCGCATAAAGGCAAAAAGTGCCTTATGCTCGTTGCCTCCTGAGCACGGGGTGAGGTCCCTCTCACTCACTCGCTCGCTCGACCCGGTCTCGTCCGCGCTCACGCCTCGCGGACCTGGCCCGACCCGACTTAGACTGACCTGCACTCCTCGCCCACCACGCACGCCGGTGGGCCTAGACCCGGGCGCGACCCGTACCCGGCAACCCGGCAGCTCTGGGAGAGCTATCCTAAGAGCGGTTTCTGTGAGAGAGAGACGCAGGGGAGGGTAGAGATAGGTTTTGCCCCTCTGATCAAGCTGTGTAAGTGTGCAGGCACAGGTGAAGAAGAACCGTGGAAGAAGACGAAGGCTGAAGGAAGGAGGATCACCGAGCGGTACTGTAGCAGCGGCGGTTTAAGTCGTCTGATTGGAAAATCAGACGACGTCCTGAAGGCAAAGAAGGAGAAGGAAGGCGAGGCAGAGGAGAACACAGAGAGGCCAAGGGAAGAACTGAAAGAAGAAGAAGAGCACAAGAAGATCTGAAGAAAGAAAGAAGAAGAACAGGACCGCTCTGCAGAAGAAAAAGGAAGAGACGAGCAGAAACAGCTGAAAGAAGAAGAAGAACATCACCACTGCAGATAAAGAAGAAGAACAAAGGAAGAGAGTAGAAGATCTGAGAAGGAAGAAGAGGAGAAGCAAAGAGAAAAGAAGAAAAGACAACAAATTCTCTCTCTCTCTCTTTATTTTTGTAATAAGAATTTGTATCTCTAGAATACAGTTTGCTCCCTGAGTTCGACCTCGGGAACTCTTTATTTCCGAGTAACAAATTGTATTAAACTGGTAATCACCTCTCTATACTATACTACGACGAAATAATAAAACTATAGAGGAAGGTCGCCACTAGTTTTTGGCGCCGTTGCGGTGGAGCAACGGCTATTCTAGAGGTAAACATTCTTGTTTCTTTTTAATTTCTGATAATCTCCTCTCTTTTGTGCAGCTACAGGAAATCAAGAAGACAAGCAACCGCACGACAACCACTCCAAGGACAGGTATTTGTTTTTTCCTCTCGTTATTAACCCCTAGACTCTAAAGAGGAAGAAAAGAAAAGAACAAGCAATATAGGGCTAACCTGTCTTCCATACTTAGTAACCATAAAAAGTTGCATGTTTTCAACCCATTATTCCTGCACACTATTAAGGTTATTTAGGGGCTAACACATTCTTGCTTGAGCCCTAATTACCCAACAAAGAGCTAACTGGACCAAGTAGAGCCAACCTAGGATCCAACACTAGGGATTTAGAGACACACTCCTTAAGCAAGAATTGAGAAAACCAAATGAAGTGTGCCCAAGCCCTTGTCTGAAAATACCTATCCAAAGAAAACCTAAAACAATTGGCTCTCTAAACACTTGAACCCTAAAAGACAAGACCTAAAAGCTCTCAAAGGAAACAAGAGGTAAAGTTGACCCCTTGGGTCAACCAACCTTAAATTAGGTCACTCTTTGCACTTAAAAGACTAAAGTTCAAGTGAAACCTTAAGCACCCTGATCTTAAAGCAAAAATTGGTAGACTTAAGAGGTCAAGATCCCCATTCTGGTCTACCTGGAACCGCAGTGACAAGAGAGGTCGGGTGGGGGAAACCCTGTAACCCGTGGGGACGCTCTACCGTGTAGGGGTCTTCGCGGGACTCTCCCTCTCTGGCTGCCCAGGTAATTCTCAGGTGGACGATCTTTCTGATCAAGGGGTCCATCTGCCCCGCACCTCTATAGTCACCCAACACATTTGTGGGTGTCTTGATTGGGTCCAGCACCTTCTAAACTTACCTCTTCCAACAGTGCTTGTACGGAAGGAGGATCACCGAGCGGTACTGTAGCAGCGGCGGTTTAAGTCGTCTGATTGGAAAATCAGACGACGTCCTGAAGGCAAAGAAGGAGAAGGAAGGCGAGGCAGAGGAGGACACAGAGAGGCCAAGGGAAGAACTGAAAGAAGAAGAAGAGCACGAGAAGATCTGAAGAAAGAAAGAAGAAGAAGAACAGGACCGCTCTGCAGAAGAAAAAGGAAGAGACGAGCAGAAACAGCTGAAAGAAGAAGAAGAACATCACCACTGCAGATAAAGAAGAAGAACAAAGGAAGAGAGTAGAAGATCTGAGAAGGAAGAAGAGGAGAAGCAAAGAGAAAAGAAGAAAAGCCAACAAATTCTCTCTCTCTCTCTTTATTTTTGTAATAAGAATTTGTATCTCTAGAATACAGTTTGCTCCCTGAGTTCGACCTCGGGAACTCTTTATTTCCGAGTAACAAAGTGTATTAAACTGGTAGTCACCTCTCTATACTATACTACGACGAAATAATAAAACTATAGAGGAAGGTCGCCACCAGCTTCATTAGCCAGAAATCTTTGATTTGAGGAAGAAGCAGAAGAGGAGGGACCCTGCTCAACCACCTAAGCATGTGCGTGCGGGTCCCTCTGATTCCCATACCCTTAGGCTTGATTGCCCGGATTCTGGATATTACGTGGGTTGGGTACGGGTTGAGATGGTAGAGATCCAAGTTGACGAGAATTATCAATGAACCTGGTTTGCAAGTTGTCCAACGAGGTTTTCATTTGCTGCATAAGCTGGAGCATAGATCCTTGCATTTCTACCATCTGTCAGTTCAGATCATCCTGCCCTACAAATTGACGGGCATTCCAAGCTGGCTAATTGACCTGATTCGAAGGCAACTGAGTGTAAACATGACCCTGACCCATTGGTCTTTGCGGAGCATAGTTGCTGAGTCAGAATTGGGCATGCTGCCCCAGGTTTTTCCAGGAGAAGTTAATGTGGTTCCTCCAACCCGAATTATAAGCATTGGAGTAAGGGTTGGACCTAACATTCTCCTCTACAGCATAGACATCCTCATAGGGTGAGGATAGAGAGAAAGAAAGGGAGGGGTCAGAGAAATTGGGATCAAAGGCCCCAGTTTGGAACCCGTGGGGTTCCGAATAATGCTAACTCATAGGTTGAGCCGCATCAAGTTGATTCACGAACTCCCGTCCAGAAGGAGCTCACGATGAATGGAATCCCGAATTCTGGGACTGAGTGGATCGAGAATTGTTCATTGAATTTCCAGCCATCCACTCCTCCATCCTTTTAGTAACGAAGTCCACCTTATCTAATTTATTGCAAATCAATTCCATATCGAATGAATGAGAGTCGTGGACTTCATTAACATTCAATCTAGGTTGTTGGGACCGGTTAAAAGTATCCATGGAGGCATGATTGATCAAATTCTCACTCATTTCTTTAAACAAATCGTGCATGCTATCTGCATCTTTGTTGAGGAAATTGCCATCGTAAGAAGCATCCACGTGATTTTTGAGTTGCTCAGTCAACCCGTGGTAGAAGATCTGCAGTAGCTACCATCTTGGCACCTCATGGTGTGGACACCTCCGCAATAAGTCCTGGAATCGCTCCCAGGCAACATGAAACAGCTCCCCCGACTGCTGGGTGAAGGTAGTAATCGCCTGTCTCAGAGCATTGGTACGTTCGACAGCGAAGAATTTCTTCAAGAAAGCCGATTTCAAATAATTCCAAGTTGCAATTGGCCTTCCTATAGTCCTGTACTAATGAGCGGCTTTATCCCTAAGAGAGTGGGGGAAGAGCCTCATGATCATCTGCTCTTCATTCACGTTTCATGCCTTGGTGGTATGGACCAAAGTGGTCAAGTCCTCCAAGTGCTGAAACAGGTCTTCAGAGCTAAGTCCATGGAAATGTTTGATCAGGCTTAACACCTGGGGCTTGATTTCTACATCTCCGACAGGAATCTGGACATCGGGACGTTCCCTGTAATTTGAAAGATCATAAAAATCCTTCAAGGGCTGAGTGCCCTGCATTCTCTGGAACCATTCTTGCATTCTCTGCATTTGTTCTAGCTACCTTTGAAATACCTCCTGTGGATTCTGAAGCAGAGGAGTCTATTAATCGGACATGGGATCAATTTGGACAAAATCCAATCTATGCCTCCTAGAATACTCTAGTGGTCCTTCCAATCAAGGATTCAATGACCTCCTTCCCAGCATAAACTAGGAAGAGGTCAGAAAGACTGGGGATAAGAACCCTGCAGTACAACACAACAAGCCTGTCCTTAAGTGGGGTAGCCTAAGGATCTACAGACTCTCAGAATTTGCCTTAAGATTATAGATGATTTACTCTACTTGCGTCCAATCAATCCAACTAGTTAGGAGGGACTGAGGAGAAGGTTCTTCCTTTGGCTTGCACCTCCAGTTCCTAGTGTACCCCCCAGCCGCGGTCGTTTGACGCTACTCTCCTAGCTAGACATCAGATTGATTGGTACAAATAGGTTAATCGTAAAAAATCTCAGACTGGGCCCCAAAGAGCGAATCAGTCCTTAAGGCCAACATCTACTTGATTTTATTTAGGCCTGGGATTGTAGTGCTTATGGAATGTGGTGGGCCCTTAAGATGGGTTGTGCCCTTAATGATCAATTGAGTATGTGTAAGTGCGTGCACAACCAGAGTTTTCAAGCAAGATTATTTTTGATGAGTGGATTTTAAGGTTCAAATCTTGCTTAAGTAGCTTTTAGGGTTTGGAATTAGGTTAATGCAATCAAGTTTCGAGGCAAACTAGATTTTCAAGCACGGGTGAAGATCTTTTTCCTTTTGAAATCAAAAGTAAAGTGGAGTGCTTAGTATTGACCTAAATTGAAAACCCTAAGGGGAAGCTACTTGGTGAGTTGATTTTAGGTGAAGTGGTGCAGCCCAAACAACTCAAACAATTGGCCAAAATTGCACCACTGAGTTAGGCACACAAAATATTTAACCTAGACTGATTTTTATTCTTTTATATGTTGATTTACGTGCACCGGTTTCACAAATCAGAATTCGGTTGAGTAGATAAAAATCAATTAGGTTATGTGTCTTGAATGTGAGTGAATGTAGTGTGTAAGTTGATTTACCTCACAGGAAATATCTTTTTGTTGATTTTTTTTATGCGGGTGAGATGAATGTGAGTGGAAATCCAAGCAACCAAACTAACTCTAGGATTTATGCAAACACCTAGGTTAATTGGAGTTTGAATTAATGTTGTGAAATGGAATCTATGGAGGGTGAAGAATGGGGAGCACAGACAGTTGTCTTCAACTGCACTTTACTCCGATCTACCACTTGAAGATTCCCTGTTAAGGTACCTGCAAAACAATAGATGAGAAATAAAGCAAGTTAAAAAATAATCAAGTGCGCTAAATGTGGAAAGAAAATCAAAACTCGTTGCCTCCCCGGCAACGGTGCCAAAATGTTGGGAGCGGAAGACTACACGATCGAACTTGGTTTCGAAAACCCGTCATTGTAGTTCGATTTGCGAACAAATCCGTCAACAGATAAATTTATGCCAAAACTCTAAGAATTTCAGGTCAAACATAGGGAGGCTATGTCGATCTTAAATCAGTGATTGTACTTTTTTTGTGTTTTTGTTTGAAAATGAGATAATTACAATGGAATTGATATAAATAATAAGAGAGAGAGAACAATAACTTGATATAATAAAAATCCTTTTACAACTAGAAAGTAGGAAATGATTACAACTAAAAAGTGGGAAATTCTATTCTAGAAAGCGATTAAAAAGAAGGGAGAGAGATGTTATCCTCCTTGACGAATGCTTGGAGGACTAGCTGGATGAAGCGACGCTTGGAAGATAGAGGATGGAGCAGGAAGAAGGAGGACGAAGCAAGAAGAAGCGAGAATGAGCAGCACGTCATCGTCGTTGTGGGATCCACTTCCGGAAGACCGTGCCTAGCCTGCTTCAGCTACGCCACCTGCGCGTGCAATTGGGCGTGAGGCGGTTCGTCTGTTCACGCATGCGCCCAATTGGGCGATCTGGGCCGTCCGCAGACGATCGCGCCGCCGAGATTAATCGCTCGTGCACTACAGATGGTGAGTCGAACGTACGCCCAGCTCTCGCGCAACACCGCTCAACTGTTGTGCTAGCGGCTCTTCTTTCTCGCGCTTATGATTTAAGCGCGCACGCTTCACGGTCGTTGGATCAAGATCCAACGACCCAGATCTTGCCTCGCCGCACCTTCAGAAGATGGGGAGTGGTGCTGCGGCCGATTTAGGCAGCTGTGATGGTGCCACATCACAGAAGATGGACGGCCATGATGGCGCCACATGGTGCCATCATGGTCATCCATCTTCTATGACATGTAGAAGGTGCCACGGATGTCAGATTGAGTCGATTTTCATGCCGTTAGGCTGCGATCATTAATCTGAACCCATCCATGCAGTTGGATTTGTCGTCTGAAGTGCGGTTTGGCACCATCTTGTCCCTTTATCCTTAGGCTTCCTCGATCTATATCTGGTGCTACGGATGTCCGATTAGGGTAATCTTGGAGTCGTTGAACTCCAATCATCGCCCTGATTAGATCTGTATGGTTGGATCTTTGATTTGAAGGCTTGATTAAAAGTTGTCCTGTCCCTGACCATAAAAGGAGACAATTACTATACAATTTATACAATTTGACCAAAATGCATGATTATGCATGTTATGCAATATTTACAATGTATGATGCTCATATGACACTAAGAACAAGCATTAATAGACATTTTTGGGTATTTAGATGTATGCACATCAAGAGGGAGATGGAGCGTTGCACGTCTACCATCAATGCAAGATCTGCATTCACGGCCATGACATTGACAATGAAGGTGGTCTTGCTGTCGTTGAAAGAAGAAAATTAATAAAATAAAATAATAAATCAAGCGTTATTTATCTATAAGACCTTAGAAGAAATGTTAAATCAAACACTATATGTAATGCAACCTATTTTAATGCATGATATTCTGGATAAATTCTAAATGATATTATCAATGCATGTAATGCATGAAATATGTAATTTTATGTTACCCTATTTACATTTCAATGTATGCTATATAAATGTACATGTTAATTTAATGTCCAGGCATTAAAATACATAAATAGCCCACAAATATGGGCTCATCAATCGTATACTATCCAGAAGGGAGATGTTCCTAAAGGAGTCTTGTAGGCTATTTGATAAGCTCATAAAGCATCATCGAGCTTTTGGGACCAGTCCTTCTGATGTAGACAAATCCATTTAGGTTAAAATGCCTATTTATGCATGTTCCTAAGCTTAGATATGCATTCCATATTACAAATATTGCATAGCATGCATCATTCTACATTTAGAATGGTTTGTATGAAATTTAGGTTAATTCATGTCCTTTTGTGGCTAGGATAGGAGATTTTTTTTGGGGCCTCAGATTGACGATCCAATCGTATGAATCTGATCAGGATGACGAATGGAGTCCAACGCCCCTGAAATCATCTTAATTGGAGTCCAGTAGCATACTGTGCAATCCGATGAAGATTAATGGCCAAGGGATTAGCTAACGTAATTCGGAGCTTCAAACAACAAATCCAATCACACGGATGGATCCGGATCGACGATTGCAGCCCAATAGCACAAGAATCGAATTAATCAAATGTCTGTGGTGCCACCTATAAAGAAAACAAGATACACGGCCCAAATGGCACCACATGGCACCATCTAGGCCGCCCAATATTGACTGCAGCCTCTACTCCGCCTTAAAGAGAAATCCCAATCATTGGATCCCAATCTAATGGCTGAGGTCCATCCTTGGCCGCACATCATGAGCTGAAGGAGAGCACCACACCAAACCACGACCGTTGGAATGAGATCCAACGGTCCAGATCACACACGTGCCCCATCATCTTCTCGACACTCCTGCTCCCTTGGCACAACAGTCACCCGTGCACCTCTCAAACTCGTAGCACGAGTTTGGTTCCTCCAAAGCCTTCAATCGACCGTAGCAGAGAGGTGCGCCCAAATTTGATTGCTCGATCTTGATCGAGCGGCATAAGACGCGCCACGTGGTGCAATAGATCAGTGCGGATACGCCGACACACGCATGTGCGTTCACACGTGCAGTTCGACACTGTAAAGACCCGTTCTGTTCTTAGCCTTTTAAGACGTCTGGACTGTCAGTCAGATGTCTAGTCAGACGTCTAGACCCCTTCCCAGATGTCTAGAAGTTGAAAATTTTGCATGCAGGGTTGGGTCTGCGCGCTGGCTGCACGCAGACAACTTTTCTCTCTTCTCTCTCTCTTCTTTCTCCTCCACCAAAACCTAGCTACTCCCTTATATATAACCCCTCTCCCCCTTCCTCTCTTCTCCACTCCACCACCACCTTTCTTCCTTCCTCTCCATTGCAGCGAGAGGGACGAGCGCGAGAGAGGGCACGAGAGCGAGGAGCGAGGAGAAGAGGCGGCGTGCAGAGAGAAGGAAGAGCTTGAGCTCGCGAGCTCGTGGGAACTTGGCAAAGGACGCACAGCCAGAGCGGTACGTACGGGAGGAGGAGCGCGTCGAGGAAGACGTCCTCGACACTCAACTGCAGCCGGAGCTGCAGATGAGGAGGAGAGGCTACAGCTACGCGTGGCGAGAGCAGGAGGTTAGTCTGGTTCTAGGATTTTCCCAGAATCAGACGTCTGGCGTGCCGTCTAGACGACAGGTTAGACGTCTGGTGACGACACTGGACGTCTGAAAGTAGTGCTTCTCAAAGGTACGTTCCTCTTGCAGTTACGGCCATGCAGGTCGCACCACAGCGTCGATCTGCATGGCTAAAAGAGGAAGATACTGTCTGTCACACACAAGGATAGCTTCGGGACGGCGTGGGGCATGCCCTCCTACACGTTTTGGACGTCTGGACAGCTTACCAGACGATCAGAAGCACTCCCATACTACTGGAGGAGAGGTCGGACATCTGGAGTTGGGTCTAGATGGTCAAGTGGGGGTTCTAGACATCTGAAGTTGACGCAGGAACTTGAGGTGAGACCCTGGTGACTTTTAAGATGTCTGGACCTTGTGTCAGACGTCTGATTTAGGTCTGCAGTCCTGTTTTTAACCCGTTTAGGGTCCGTTTGAGGTTCGTTTTACGCAAACGAGATATCTATGGTTTCCTTGTGAGTTCCTCTACATGTTAGAAATCCTTTTATACTATTATGAATGTTCCATTGTGGTATGTTCCTTGGTATAGGACTTCGATCTGTTGCATGTTTGGGGCCTACGAAGGCACATGAGCCTGCCATTTGAGCCCCTAGTACTCCCGGCTTGTCTGGTAGAGTGGTTTCCTTTGTTTTAATTATAAAACATGAATGCATATGTGAAATTGGATAATTAGAAACCTAGGATGTGGCATGAATCCTAGGACAAGAAATACTTACACTGTTTGTATGCATGTTTGAGATCGCAGTCATAAATGAATGAATAGATATGTAAATAATTGCCTGTTATAAATGTGAGCTGCCTGTGAAATATGAAATGCCTATGCTAGTTAAACAGTGTGACATTACTTGTTGTATATGTTAAATTGTGGAAATACGAGTTGCATGCGTATAATATGAGAATGGAAATGTGAATGATGAAACCTGGAATGGAACAACGTAGTGAATACGAGCATGAACCCTATGGGGAATTAGGAGTAGAGCTCCTATGGATAAATGGAATGGATCTAGAAATGTGAGTGGGAAGTGTGCTGGCCCTTGAGTATGTGGCACTAAGGAGAGTGACTGTCCCCTGTTTAGTGTAGAGCGGAGCTAGCTGCCCTTGGGTTGGGACCTGGGGTTAGGATTGGCCACTCTACACTGACTTCTTTGGCCCTTACGTGCATTGTACCGGGGAGAGTTACTAATATAGGGAGAGAGCTAGCCACCCCATGGGGCCCAGGGTTCAGCTAGCCACCCTACACCGACTTTTTAGGCCCACTAGGCAAACCAGGGTAGTCAGGTGAGGGTGCGTGGACTGTGGAGGGGCGAGACCCCTGTTACTGAAAGGGCTAGGCCCTATACTGTTCCATGCTGTACTTTGGGCGTACCCGCTAGTGGAAACGACTGACCGTGTGCCAGTGTGGGGTTGCTACCCATGCGCTTATCGCACGTGCCATAGTCACCGCTACGTCTGTCCGCGACCTCGGGGTGGTTGACTGGGTGTAGGATCACCACAGGGGACTCTCCCAGCTAGGAGAGCACCACGTGTGCCTTCTACTCTTTGGAAAAGACTACAATCAAGATTGTTCCCATGAGGAACATTTGAGATCAAGAAAGAGATCTGAAAGTAAACCAATGGGTAAAAGGAAATGACTAGTAAAATAAAATAATTGGAAAAGATAAATTTACCTGCTTTAGTTAGTTTGGTTACCACTCTACTCAACGTTCGCGGACTCCATTTACTCATAACCTTTTATAGGTCTAGGTGTTGAGTAGCCTGAGTCACCGGCTGCAGAGGGTGCTGGGCCCAGTCGAGCCCAGTAGTAGTTCCTATTTTTGTTGTACTTCCTTTTGCTAGTGAGTTTAGACTGTTGTTACCATTTCTGTTCTATACCTTGTTCTACTTTACTGTTGTGGTGGTGATATGTACTGTTAGCAGCTTTTACTTCTTTTACTACTTGTACTCTTTTACTGTTAGTTACTTAGCATAGTGAATGCGGTTTACTTTCCTTCTTTTTACTTATTTCTTGTTAGACGACTGGGTCTTGGGATTAGTCAAGTCGAGCTGGTCTCATGTCCTGTAGGGATTCGGGAACCAGGTCGTGACAGACACCCTATTTGGCACGCCAGCTGAGCGCATGATCCTTGCGCAATCCCAATCATCCATCCTCGATCCAACGGCTGTCCGTCAACCACTCCTCTGCAACTGTGAGTGCGCAAGCATGTGTGTTGGCTACAGACCTTTAGCGACTTTTCAGGTGGAGTTTTAGCGACATTTTTGATGTCGCTGTTGACCTTTGAATGACCAAATCCTTTCTCCTCCACTATAAAAGGACCCCTACCCCTCCCATTCTTCTTCATCTCTTCCTTTCTCTCCCTTACCACCACCAAGGCTCTAAAGAGTGCTTGTCCCAAGCTCAGGATACTCCACTAGAGTAGAAAATAAAGATTTTTCCCGCCTCTCATCCTCCTTCGTGGAGCATCCCGTGGTTGTCCTCTCACCACCTTTGAGAAGTAGATCCTTGTCGTGAGGCCATCCTACCCCACCCTTTATCCTCCGGCTCCATCCTTATTCATCTTGCTCCTCGCCACCTTCCTCCAGGCGACGTCAGAGTGAGTCGTCCTCCAAGCGATTGTCGAGGGGGACTCTTCTCATCTCTATCTTTCTTTTACTGCTTTCTAGTGTAGTTTTCCGCTTTCTTATCTATAGTTGTAGCAAACTTTTTGAGATATACATTGATGTTCTCTCTATCTCTCTCTCTTTCTCTCTATCTTATTTTGCAAGTAGATTAGTAGATTTCATTGATCTAATCCTTGCCCTATTAAAATGCTAAAAATATCATAAAAGATAAAAACAACAAAAAGAAACAAAGCGAAACATGGATTTCTCAAAACCAAATGTTCGCCTCCCTGTGTTCGACTCGGGACTCACCTCGAGTTTCGGTATAAATTTTATTTGGTTAGCGGATTTCTACACACTACGACGACAAGTTTCCAACGCAAATCTTTTCGTGTACGAAATCACGCTTATCATTTTGGTGTCGTTGCCATGGAAGTAACACTCTTTGGTTTTTCCGTGTTTTTCCGCCTTGTTTTTAAGTTTTTAGCTTAATTTGCTCCTTTCTTTCTGTGACTACAGGTACCCTTCCAAGGTGAGCCAAAGTGAAATAGATTGGAGTAAAATACAGTTAGAAGGTTATGTAAGTGTATCCCCACCACCTCCAGCCTAGATTCCATTTCGCCACCTAATAACTCAAACCCAAATCAACTTAGGTGCTTGCATGAACCCTAGGTTAGATCTGGTTATTTGATTGTCACTTCGCCTCACTTCACCCATTTGCATAAATCAAAAATACAAAAAAAATTACTCTTCTCTTCTTATGGGATTAAGCTAAAAGAGACAGACTTAACACCCACAAATTCTCATCTTAAGGCGCACAAGCACTTTGATTCTACCACTTAACCCAGAATCTGACCTGTGGACCTGGTGCACTTAACTCAACACATACATAAGTGAGTAGAAATCTAATTAGGTTAAGACATTTTGTGTGCCTTAATCAAGTGGTGCAACAAGCCCATTGCTTGAGTTGTTTGGGCCGCACCACTCAAATTAAAATAGATTCATCAAGTATCTTGATAGTTAGGGTTCAATTTTTAGGAACTAACCGGCACTCCACATTATTTCTGATTTTTAAAGGAATATATCACCACCGTTGCTTTCAAAACTTGGAGTGTTTTATTGAACCTAATTGAATGAACCTAAAAATTAAACCCTAAAAGACACATCATCAAATAACCTTGTTTGAAAACCCTGGTTGTGCACATACACACATTTGAATTGATTATTAAGGGCACAACCTATCTAAAGGGCCCACCACATTCCAAGAACACAATCATCCCAAGCCTAATTAAAACTGAGTAGACGTTGGCCTTAAGGATTAACTCGCTCTTTGGGACTCCAATTGAGATTTTTTTTTATTAATCTACTTCTACTGGTCCATCTGATGTCTAGCTAGGGAAGTAGTGTCAAACGATTGCAGTTGGGGGGTATCAAAGGAACCGGAAGCATAAGCCAAAGGAAGAACCTTCTCCCCAACCCCTCCCTCTAACTGGTTGGATTGATCGGATAGAAGTAGACTAAATCATTTCAGTCATCTTAAGACAAGTTTTGGGAGTCTGTAGGTCTTTAGGCTACCCACTCAAGGATAAGTTTGGTTTATTGTATTGCAAGGCAACTTTCTCTGTTCTGTTTTCCCTCCCACTTCATCTTGTATTCTTCCACACCATACACATAGTTCCAATCCTACCCTCCTACCACCACTTATCCTCAAAATGATTGCTATCCTGACTCGACTTATGATTACCCATCCACTAGCTGCGATAACTCTGATTGGGGATATGATTCTGGACCTCAATGTCCAGGGTCTAATCTTGAACAACAGGACTATGATTATTATCCTTCTCACACCTATACTGATTATAGATCTCCACCCTTTGATGATCAACCTAACCTGATCTACAATCAAGAAGGATATGATGATTACAACTCTTACCCTCCCTAGGATTATACTGAATATAGGTCACCACCACTCTTTGAACAACCCGAAACGACCTATTATCAGGAAGGACCTCAATTTCTTGACTCCCCTAGATTAAACCCAAACCCACCCAACCCTGAACCGAATCAGTCAGTTCAGGTGAACCAGGCCTAGGAAAGGGTGTTGGATAACTCGAGAAACACTATACAATCTACCATGCAATGAAGCATTGGAGCCTATGATCAAAATGATTGATGAGCTTAATAGTTCTTTTTTGGATTGGCTCCAAGATGTTAGGATAGGGGCCCCAGTGAGTTTTTGCTGGGGAAACTATCAAGATTGAGGATGAAATTTGTAGTTGCTCTAGTCCAATCTTGGGATATTCTCAAGATGAACCCCCTTCATGAGAGTCAATGTCAGAACCCACTCAGGCACCTGTCGGGGGGGACATATTTATGAGATCGGGGGTGACTAGGCTGGTCTAGAGCAACCCATTGTGGATGAACAAATTTTCTCACCCAAGATCCCTGAGCCAGGTAACAAGGAAAAATATGTCCCCATGGACCATGAAAAAACATATAATTTTGAGACATATATAAATGAGGATCAAGAATTCTTTGACTCCGAGGACGAAAAATCTTTAGGTGAAGTCTCACTTGAGCTTGAGGAGAATGATTTTAGTGAGACAAATGGGCCAGAGGAGCATGATGAACTATTTGATAGCCCTATAATTGATGAATTTGACCCTATTGGGGTCGACTTGGAGGATTCTGATCCTGAGTTATTGGGTGATTCAATCGGTAGCCCCAATCTTCAACCACACCCCAAAGAGCTGAATGATGATACTTTTGAGATCATTGTACCCTCAATCCTGATTCAGCCACAATTATTGAACTTGGATAATTTAGATGGGGTGAATAATATGCAGGAAGTCCTGGAATATGAAATTATGATTGTGGAGAGTAGAAATTTGGAAATGAAAATCCCGGAGGCTACTTTTATGGGACATACAAGTTTGGGTTTAAGGGTTCCTGTTGACTTGAAATCGTTTATTTTCTATTAGGACCCTTACGATATTTTTTATTCTAAGGACTTTCAACCCAAGTATCGAATAGTGGATTATCTTTTTGAGCCAAATTCCAAATGGACAAATACTCTGATTAGTTTAGAACTTTATTTTGTCTAGAATTTCAGACTTAGGTTGCATACCCCAAAGCTGCAAGCTCGACCTCGCAAGCACAATGATCTCTGGTTCTAAGTGATGTTTATCTAAAACCTTAGAACCACTTGACCCTAGGGCATGGGTTTGCACCATAATTTGGTCCACATTTACGGGCATATTCTGCTGGAAGGTTTTAGGATCAATCTTGTAATTCTGATTCTGATCTGCACTTGTGAATTCCTAATTACTTCTTTATTTGTATATTATTCCTAGATAAAGGCAATAAACTTAGAAAGTGTGTATTATCCTCTCTCTGAGGAGTTGACTGGATTTTTACGAAATTTAGGTGATATTCTGCTTATTTTGCCCATTTCATGTCTTTATTTTTACAATGAGGATAGTATATCATTTAGGCATGGGGGGTGGATACTTAATCCAGGGATTATTTTGTTATCTCCATGGAATTTCTTTTATTTTAAAAAAATATAAAAAGTCAAAAACAAATAGAATTAGAATTAGGAGAAAAGAACTTAGGCATTAAGAGTTGTTAACTTTAGGAGACAATACTTAAGGACTTGAACACTTAGACTCTTTAGGTCTTCGAGCATAATCAGCCCGGGTGTCCACTAAAATGTGGATTTGATCTCGAGTCCTCGCCAAGTAATTTTATTTTAACTTAGTCAATAAATTAGGGTGATAAGTACATGACTTATCAGCTCGTCCTTTTTTTTTAGGGGACTTTAAGTCTAATGCATCTACACACTATTTGCACTGACTCACTTTTTGACGATTTTTACGGAAATTAGGTAGCTAATGAACCTTCTAGGGTGGAATGGCTGGCAAGTTGTTGGTGGTAATAGCTCATTCGCCGGTTGTCTAGAGCCTAGCCATACGACCATTCTCTTCCTGCTGCCTTTAAGTAAATCTTAGATCAGGGAAGTTAGCTACTTGGAAAAAAAAGAAAAATATAGAGAAATACCCAAAAAAAAAGAGAAGAAATAGAAAAGAATTATATACATTTTTTTTTTTTGAAGGGATGAGGACTGCTATCGAAGCGGCAGCAAACTGGAAATCATTTATTCATAAGTAAAGAAAGCCATTACAAGAATTCATTCCACTCATTTACATGCACCCAGCAATCCCTCACAATAGCTCCCACATTACAAGAACCCCCCCTAAACAAAAACTCATTACGAGCATGCCAAGTACACCACATAGCGGCCACCAACTTCGTCAACAAGTTCCCCGTCGACAGCACTTTCCTACAAAGGTTGTCCCATATGGGTAAAGATTCCCCACACACTCCCCTCCAAATTTGATCTGTCGCCAAACAAGAAGTGAAAAGATGCATCCTGTTATCCGTATCGAACATACAAAATGGGCAGTTTTGCTGTGGAGCGCCCAGCCTCCTACTCCTCAGCTCGTCAGTTACAAGCCCGTCCTACCTACACAACCAAAGGAAGATTTTAAGCTTGTGTGGAATTCTCATTTTCCACACCTTGGCGCAATCAGAATCTGCAGATGTGGGAGCACCATCCCTGTTAACCACCAGCCTCTTGTATGCCTTGGCAGATGTGAACTGCCCATGTCCCACTGGTAGCCATCCTCGCCTTCTGTTGGCTGGAACATAGCCAGATCAGTAAGTAGCCGCTCCTGTTCGGTTCTAGTCCTACCCCCCTGATGATAAGCGTGGGTTTGACCGGGTTGTGTTATATCGTTGTAGTAAAGCCGGTTGTTACCAACGTTTTCATATAAAATTTTTTTACTCGGAAAAATAAAAGAGTTCCCGAGGTCGAACTCAGGGAGCAAGTTGTATTCTAGAGATATACAAGTTCTATTACAAAAATAAAGAGAGAGAGAGAGATGAAAATTTGGCTTCTTCTTCTTTTCTTCTTTCTTCCTCTTTGTCTTTGGTTCTTCCTGTTCTTCTTCTTCTTCTTCTTCTTCTTTTTCTTCTACTTTCTTCAGATCTTCCCCTCGTGCTCTTCTTCTTCTGTTCTTCCTTGTTTCCTTTCTTTCTTTTTCGTCAGATCGTCTTCTTCTTTTCTTGCTTCTTGCTTCTCTTCATTCCTTCTTCTTCTTTGTCTTCACCTGCCTTGACCTCTCTTTTTCTTCTTTCGCGATGGCCGTTGCTCTTCCTTCTTCTTCAGCGGGTCTTCTTCTTCTTTGGCTGTTGACCTTTCGTCGTCTGCCCCGGTGCTGAGACGACTTAACAATGCCTTCGCTACAGTGCAGCAGCTCCTTCTTCTTCAGCGGGTCTGCTTCTTCTTCTTTGGCCTGCACACTTCAGAGTTTATTCGTCAAGGCAAAAACCTACTCTACCCCCCCTCCCCCGCGTATCTCTCTCTCTGAAATCACTCATCGGAAGCTCTCCCAGAGCGCTACCGGGTAATCGGGTTCGGGTCAGGCCCGGGTCCAGGCCCACCGGCGTGCGTGGTGGGCGAGGAGTGCAGGTCAGTCTAATCGGGTCGGGCCAGGTCCGCGGAGCGTGGTCACGGACGAGGCCGAGTCGGGTCGGGTCGGGTGAGAGGGACCTCACCCCGTGGTAACTGAGGCAAACAGCATAAGGCAGTTTTTGCCTTTATGCGTCCGCGCGCCTTCGAGAGGTTCCGAGGTGGGACTAAATGTCCCACCCCAATTCTCTCACGCCTGCAGCAGGGATGGTGCTTCCAATTGCATCAGCTGTTGAGGCGCACAGCTCCAATTGAGGGCCAGGGTGTGTGCGCGAGACTCTTTCGCGCTGGCCGTGGCTTTTCAACCTGGGATATCTCGGCTTGGAGCAACCTCGAGCAGGCTTCGAGCTTCCTCGCCAATGGCGGTCAAGGCCTGGAACCTGAAATCAATAGAACGGCCTCTCGGCCAAATCAGACAGGCGGGGGACCTTCGCCGTGGCACGGCGAAGGTGGTCAGGGGGTTTGCAGGGGGCGAGATGGAGCTGTCAGGTCGTCCTAGGTCAAACTGTGAGCGAGGGAGTGGGTGTGTTCGGTGGGTCTGCAGAGGGTGTTTGGTGGGAAGTGGAGGGGCGGAAGAGGATCAGGGTGAGGAGGCGGAGGTTCTGCGGTGGTCGGCGAGCCGTGTGGGTCGCTGAGGTGATGGGAGCGGCTCGCCGGAGGGTGGTCGGAGGCGGAGAGGATGAGGGTGAACAGGGTCGGTAGAGGGCTTAATTGACTAAATCGAAAGCGGGGAAAGAAAGAGGAGGAGAAGGGGAGTAAGTCTAACTTAACTGCAGGGACGAAGGGGGAGGAACAGGGCGACAGTCGTATCGACTGTCGCCGGAGAAGATGATGCTCAGAGAGAGGGGCGGCGGCGAGCAGAGGGCTGGAGAGGCGCCAGCTGGGTGCGGCGTGGCGTGGGAAGAGCAGGGGAGGAGGTCTCTGCTGCTGGTATTGCGGCAGAGCGAAGAGGTGGAGGGGGAGGAAGTCGCCGGAGCTGGTGAGCGTCTGCCGGAGAAAGAAGAGAAGAAAGCTGGGGGTTTTCTCCGTCAGATCCAGGCTGCCTTCGTTGGTGGAGCGGCGGGGGGTATTTATAGGGTTGAAGCAGGGAGGAAGGCGGAGGGAGACGACGTGTCTCCCTCACCGGAGAATGGTCGGAATACAAACCCATACCGTCCGTGCGTTCGCACGGCCGGTATGGGGGGCTACAATGACCATGGGGGTGCTCCTGCGACGGCTGACGACGCAGGGCACCCCCGGTACACTTGCCAGGTCCTCCACCTCACCCTGCGCGGCGCCATGCTCCGCGCAAGGTCGCCGGAGCATGGTGCTGGCAGGGTTTTGCAGGAGGGACCTGTTTGCAAAGAACGAAGGAGAGTTAGGGGCCAAAATGCGAGGGTTCAAAAGTTGAGGGCCAAAGAGTAAATATATGAGGACCAAAGTGTGAAGTCGGTCAAGGAGGTTTCTTCTTAGGCTCAAGTTTTTATACATGACTAATTAGGACCTAAGGAATCTGATGGTGAATTTTATTTTCATATTAAACCTTGTTTGACCGGTCAATTTGCGCAAAAACCCAAATTAAGTTATTAATTGGGCATGGTTCTCAATGTAGGTCAAAATGGGTTCTAAAGGCCAAATTGATGGTTCTAAACCCCAGAGATTATTTTTCTATGAATTTTAGAGGGTTTATTCTATTTTTATTTTGCCTCGAACCTTGTGAATTGAAGTGGGTTGTTTTAGGGTTACAGATTATCATTTGGTTCCTTGGAAGTGCTGTAGCCCTTGCTAGATCATCTCATCCCACTTTTATTCTTATTAAGCTGTTTTGACCTATGTTTGGGCCCTGAATTACCCTGTATGCAGATTATACTGGTAAAATTGCACTTTTACCCCTTATGACTTGTTTTCTTCTCAAACTCAGAATTCTCTGAGTTAAGCTTTTCCTTGAGATATGTAGGAGCTTTTATCCTTTGTATTGGGTCAAAATGAGCTAGTTATGGCTCATGATGAGGTTCTCATCATACCCCCATGCCTAGCTTTTGCTAGTCCCTTAGCAAAAAAAAACTTAAGGTTTCAACCCTTGTTCTAGACCATGAAGTTTTCAATGGTTTTAGATAAGTGCCTTTTTATTTGAGCATAGATTAGGTTAGAATGCTGACCATAGGCCTAAAAGATACTCTAGTACCAATCAAGATCCAAATCTGTCTAGCCTTAGCCTCAGTCTTTTAGCAAAGGTTTTTAAGGCCCACAAGAACTAACCTAAGGTTTATTGGACTTCGTGGTTAAAGTACCCGTGCTTGAAATGATTTTAGCCCTGGCTCAGTTCGCAGTGCGTTTTGTAAGAGAGAGATAGAAAGTTTTTTCTGTTTGGAGAGTTTTCTCTCTCTTTTTCTTTTTAGTTCTAGTCTAGGATTGGCTTTTCAACACGGTCTGTATCAGATTCCTTGCTCCCATCATCAATCCTCAAGGGTTCCTGGCGATCGATGCTTCGAGATAGCACCGCCCATGGCAACCCCCGGAACCCTGGCTATTGAGATTTCGAGATAATCCCATCCATGGTATTCCGTGGCCGAATCCAGACCCTGGCAATTGACACTTCGAGATAATGCCATCCATGGAATCTGAACCAGCAGAGTGCTTACATGCCCCCCGTAGGATATGTAAATATCCTAAGAGACAAGCACCGAGGAGATGATATTTTGTTACGCATCTTCGAGGGGATTTCCCGCCTCTCCGCGCTGGGAACTCGTCCAAATCAACTTGTGTTGATCGGCCATTCCTATTCTAGGTGTTCTTTTCAGATTTTTGCGACGCTTCTGCGTGATTCTGATTTTTATGCTTACTGAACCAGGCTGTGTGTGAGATTAGGGTGCTTAGGTTACTGAGTCCCGTAAACCAAAAATTAGTTAACGAGGCCGAATACTCCCTAAGCCTTAGACCTAATACTTCAGCTTTTCATTTTCCTCAACCTCTTGAGGAGTGTCCAGATCTTAATGGGTACTAAGAGTCTATTCAAGAATGCCTAAGGTTTGCATTCTTACTAATCTCATTTGCACTTTTCAGTTATTTTCTTGAATGAGGTCTAGAACTTAGGTTAATTCCTTAGTTCCTTACTAATGACTATCAACTTTTCTTATAATTTTGTGCTCCTTTTTCATTTTGTTTCTTCTCTCCTTCACAAAATTTTCTTCTCCTCTTTTCCTCTTATTCTTTTTCGAAAAATTTTTTAATTTTTATGGTATTTTTGGCATATGTGAATTTTTTTTGTTTGAAACCTTTTCTTACAAGTTTTTGCACTTTCCTACCCCCCCATGCCTAAGATTTGCAATGTCCTCATTGTAACCTAGGGGGTCTCAGTTCAGGGTGAACTTCGAGTGCTGAAAGGTGTCAGAACAAGTTTCAGGTTTTCAAAGAGAATGACGGGCTGCCTCCCGTTAAGCGCTGAGTTTTACGCCATCGGCTGGGCGCAATAAGCTCAAGGGGAAAGGAGGATATGAGATGCCTCAGCCAAATCAGTAGAAGTTACATCAATGAACGGCTTGAGTCTTTGACCATTCACGATGAAAGGTTCAGAATCGTGGCTGAGTGGACTGATTTCGATTGCTCCATTTCCAAAAACCTGTCGGACCAAATATGGTCCGACCCACTTAGATCTCAGTTTTCCTGGGAAGAGTTTGAGTCGGGCATCAAAGAGTAGGACCTTTTGACCAGGATGAAAGATCTTTCTCGAGATGTGTTTGTCGTGGAAGGCTTTAACCCGCTCCTTGTAGATTTGCGAGTTCTCGTACGCGTCTGTGCGTAATTCATCGATCTCGCTGATTTGGAGTTTTCTGTGGGTCCCAGCCTTGGAAAGATCTAGATTACAGTTCCGTACTGCCCAATAGGCTTTATGCTCCAGTTCGACGGGAAGGTGGCATGCCTTTCCGTACACCAATCTAAAGGGGGACATGCCCAATTGGGTCTTGTGGGCGGTCCTATAGGCCCACAATGCTTCCGGAAGTCGGGACGACCAGTCCTTCCTATCAGGTCGAACAGTGACCTGTAGGATTTTCTTGATCTCCCGATTCGACAGCTCAGCTAGACCATTAGTTTGGGGGTGGTAAGGAGTAGAGATTCGGTGAGACACCCCGTATTTGGTCATCAGTGACCTAAACTGAGCATTTGTGAAATGGGTCCCCCCATCAGAGATTATTGCACGAGGAATCCCGAACCTTGAGAAAATGTGTTGATGAATGAATTTGAGAACGATTTTGTGATCACAGGTTCGGGTCGGTATGGCTTCGATCCATTTGGACACGTAGTCCACAGCCAACAGAATGTATTCGAAACCATCCGAAACAGGAAAGGGGCCCATAAAATCAATCCCCCAAACATCAAAGATTTCGCATACTAGAATCGGTTGCATAGGCATCATGTCGCGATGGCTCATGTTGCCCAAAGTCTGGCAACGACTGCATGCCTTGCAATGACTGTATGCGTCTTTGAACAGTGTGGGCCAGTAAAAGCCGCACTGGAGGACTTTTGATGCGGTTTTATGCCCGGCAAAATGGCCACCGCATGCCTGGTCATGGCAGAAAGAGAGGATATTGTTGACTTCCCCTTCCGGGATACATCTCCGGATGATCTGATCGGCACCTATGCGGAAGAGGTACGGGTCTTCCCAAATGTAATACTTGGCATCGGAGCGTAATTTGTCTTTCTTGGCCTTCGGCCAATCGGACGGGGTCTGATGAGATGCCAAGTAATTTACAATATTAGCAAACCATGGAAGGCTAGTACCAATAGTCAGCAGGTGCTCATCGGGAAAATGCTCAGTGATGGGTCCGGAAGGGTCTATCATTTCAGAAGGAAGACGGGACAAGTGATCAGCTACCACGTTTTGTTTTCCCGCTTTATCGCGAATCTCGAGGTCAAATTCTTGCAACAGCAAGATCCATCGGATCAATCGAGGTTTCGCGTCCTTCTTTGCAAGGAGATGCCTCACAGCCGTGTGATCCGAGTATATGATGACATGGGAACCCAGAAGGTATGATCTGAATTTCTCTAGGGCAAATACTACAGCTAGCAGCTCTTTCTCAGTAACTGTATAGTTACGCTGAGCCTCATCGAGTGTTTTGCTGGCGTAGTAAATGACCACAGGTTTCTTGTCATTTTTCTGCCCCAAAACCGCTCCTACAGCGAAGTCGGATGCATCACACATGATCTCAAAGGGTTGAGACCAATCAGGGGACTGTAGGATCGGGGCTTGGGTGACTCAGTCACGCAGGATTTCAAATGCTTGAGTGCATTCCTTGGAGATTTCGAAGGGAACATCCTTGGAGAGAAGAGTGGTCAGGGGGCGTGCGATTTTTGAAAAATCAGGGATAAATCGTCGATAAAAACCGACATGCCCTAAAAAGGATCGGATGTCCCTGATCGAGCTAGGCATAGGAAGGCGAGAAATCAGATTAACCTTAGCTCGATCCACTTGGATACCTTTCTCCGAAATTGAGTGTCCCAGGACAATTCCCTCAGGCACCATGAAATGGCTCTTTTCCCAGGAAAGAACCAAATTCACGTCGATGCACCGCCTGAGTATCTGGACCAAGTGCTGGAGGCAATCGTCGAATGATGCTCCGAAAATTGAAAAGTCATCCATGAAGACTTCCAGATAATCACCTACCATATCTGAGAATATGGCAAGCATGCATCGCTGAAAAGTAGCGGGTGCATTGCAAAGACCAAAAGGCATCCTTCGGAAAGCGTATGTTCCGAAGGGGCAGGTGAATGTGGTCTTTTCTTGGTCCTCAGGATGGATTGCCACCTGGTTATAACCGGAGTACCCGTCAAGAAAGCAGAAGAACCTATTTCCCGCTAGTTTTTCGAGAATTTGATCAATGAAGGGTAGTGGGAAATGATCCTTCTTCGTGGAGGAATTGAGTCGACGGTAATCTATACAGACTCTCCACGAGTTGGCTAATCGGGTAGGAATGATTTCTCCGGTCTCAGTCGTTATAGTGGTGAGTCCTGCCTTTTTAGGCACGACCTGAATCGGGCTCACCCAACGACTATCGGAGATCGGGTAGATGATCCCGGCATCTAACCACTTGATGATCTCCTTTTTCACGACCTCCTGCAGATTGGGGTTTAAGCGTCTCTGCATTTCACGAGAAGGTCGTGTGCCCTCTTCTGAATAGATATGATGAGTACAATAAGAGGGACTTATTCCAGTCAAATCATCGAGGGTCCATCCGATGGCTCTGCGATGTTGCTGGAGGACAACAATCAGACGGGATTCCTGTTCAGGATTGAGGTTGGAATTGATGATCACAGGAAGGGTCTGATTAGAACCCAAAAAGATGTATTTCAAATGAGCAGGAAGGGGTTTCAGTTCAAGGATGGGGTTTTCAGCAGCAGCGGGTGGTTCAGTATAGATGTGAGGTTCAAGGGTGGGAGTTACTGGGTTGTTCACATCCGGATTGGACTCCTCTATTTGCGGGTCAAGATCCTTCTGTGGTTGATGAGGAATACTCAAGTCATTCTGGAGGTGTGATTCATCAACCAAAGTCTTGATGTCACAAATTTGCTCGATGACGCCGCAATTAATTCCTTGTTGGGCCTTAAATATATCAATTTTCAGTGTTTGATCTCCAAACTTAAGCTCTATTTGGCCCTCCCCACAGCTGATGTTGGCTCTAGCAGTAGCCAAGAAAGGTCTCCCTAGAATGATTGGTGTATCCCTAGGGTTCTCAGGTGCATCCATGTCTAAGACTATAAAGTCCACTGGAAAATAAAAATCCCGCACTCTTACGATAACATCCTCGAGAATCCCTTTTGGTGACTTTATAGATCGATCTGCTAATTGTAATGTCACCTCAGTTGGTTTCAGCTCAGATTCTTCCAGATGGTCAAGTAAGGATGTGGGTATCAGATTTATAGATGCACCTAAGTCTAACAATGCTCTGTCCAATTGGGTACCACCTATCTTACAGGAGATCAGGGGAGTTCCAGGATCTTTTGCCTTGGGTGGGAGTCTACTAAGGATTACAGAGCTGGCTTGCTCTGACAGAACAATTGGGCTCCCTCCCTTGGTTCGCGGCTTACGCTGGGGTGTACATATATTCTTTAGAAATCGTGCGTAAGCTGGTACGTGGCGGATTGCATCCATCAAGGGGATGTTTATGTGGACCTGCTCAAAGAGCTTGACCAGGTCCTCCTCAGGGGCCACGGGTTTGGTGGTCTTCTTTCCCTTGGTCAGGGCTTCGGGAAACGGGATCTTGGTTGGTTCCTCTAGGATAGGTCCTGGTTGTGGGTCTGGAACAGCGGTACCTTGGATAACTATCCTAGGGTCATGATTATCAGGCTGGGAGTGGTTTGGATAACGCGGGTCCTGAGTTGTCTTACCACTACGTGTTGTTACAGAATTTAATCCGGCCTGATTTTGGTTTGGATTTGGTAGGAGGGGTGGCTGCTGCTGAAATCCCGTACGAGAAGTAGAGGCTTCCATCTCGTCTGGAGATGGAGCAGTGGGGGCCTGATAAATCCATTGAGCTTGGCCTAAATTTGGATTCATAACGCGCTTCTGGGTTGGCACGTTATTTGGGTTAGGAAGGGGTTGGGAAGGGAGTGTGCCTGGCTGGCGAGAATTTGCCAACTGGGCCAGCTGAGTTTTAACTTCAGTAAGCTCGTCCTTGTGCTGTTTTTGAATGGCCGCATTCGATTTTTGAATGTCAGCCAGAGTCTGAAGGATTAAGGACATTTGATCTTGATTTGGCCCTGATGGATAAGTAGGGTTGGGCCGAGGCTGAGGCGGCTGGTAGTGATGAGAGGGCTGTGGGCGGGAATGAAAAGGTGGTCTTTGGGTTTGAGAATTTCCCGCCCACTGAAAATTTGGATGGTTTCGCCATCCAGGGTTGTAAGTGTTGGAGAATGGGTCGTTCTGGATGGCGTTGAGGTCCTCGCAGGTCTGAGGAACCTCCTGAGAATCAGGGAAAGGGGGAATGGAGTTCCCCCGGCTGGTGAAGAAAGGATAGGATGATCTTCCAGTCCAAGAATCAGATGGGGATGGATATGGATCCATCCCAGGGGAGGATCGGTGTAGGATGTTTTGCACAGTCTCCTGTGTGGAAGGAGGTTGTGCAAAGGAGTTACGCGCAGAGGTGGCTCGCTGCAAGTGCTGAGTCAGCTCATCCACCTTCTTTTCAATAATTGAGACCTTGTCCAATCGACTGGCCATTAATTCCAGGTCGACTGATGCGGACAGGCCCTGCGTCTCATGTGCTCCCTTAAGATTCGTCGCTGCGCGGGTATTCGTCCTGTCGAATAATCCCATGGAGTCATTGTTGATGGAGTTCTCGCACATGTTTTCGAGAATCTCCCATACGGTGTCTTCATGTTGACCCATGATGTTTCCTCCGCAGGTTGCATTGACGAAAAGGCGGATGTCCTCACGGAGTCCCTGGTAAAAAGATTGGACTTGTTCCCATTTAGGAACTCCGTGATGGGGGCACTTCCTCATGAGATCCTGAAAACGATCCCATGCCTCATGGAGAGGTTCTCCTGATTGTTGAGTGAAGTGTGTAATCTGATGGCGCAAGGCGTTGGTCCGACCAACGGGAAAGAACTTTTTCAAAAACTCGGATTGAAGTTCTTCCCAAGTGTTGATCGGCCGGGTCTGAGTTTGATACCAATGGGCGGCCTTGTCCATAAGAGAAAAGGAGAACATCTTCATGAGAAGAATATCCCGATTTTGCGCATCTGATCCAAAAGTGTGGGCCAGATGCTTAAGCTGTTTGATGTGCTGGAAGGGATCTTCAGAATTAAGCCCATGGAATTTAGGTATAGCGTGAATCATGTTGGGCTTTAGTTCGGAATCAGGTCCTCCAATCGGGATTCTAACTCGAGGCTCAATTGCCACCGCAGCAGGATTGTAGTGGTCCCGCATCATAGGACGCTGTGGTGGGTGCACGAAGTTTTGGAAGAGGTCATTGAGTCGCTGGAGCTGGTGTTCCAGATTATTTTCTTCCTCAACTGGCTGAGCCATGATGGGGGAAGAAGAAGAACTTGGTTCTGAATCAGAAGAGAGAATAATGTGAGGGTGTTGCTGCACAAACACGGGCGTCGAGGCTTGGCCTTGACGAGAGTGAATTTCTAAAGGAGGTCTTAAGGGTGGTCTTAGAGACCTCCTTCCGTACATGCACAGTTGGGAGAGGTAAGTTTAGAAGGTGATGGACCCAATCAAGACACCCAAAAATGTGTTGGGTGACTATAGAGGTGCGGGGCAGATGGACCCCTTGATCAGAAAGATCGTCCACCTGAGAATTACCTGGGCAGCCAGAGAGGGAGAGTCCCGCGAAGACCCCTACACGGTAGAGCGTCCCCACGGGTTACAGGGTTTCCCCCACCCGACCTCTCTTGTCACTGCGGTTCCAGGTAGACCAGAATGGGGATCTTGACCTCTTAAGTCTACCAATTTTAAGATCAGGGTGCTTAAGGTTTCACTTGAACTTTAGTCTTTTTAAGTGCAAAGAGTGACCTAATTTAAGGTTGGTTAACCCAAGGGGTCAACTTTACCTATTGTTTTCTTTAAGAGCTTTTAGGTCCTGTCTTTTAGGGTTCAAGTGTTTAGAGAGAGCCAATTGTTTAGGATTTTTCTTGTTAATTATTTTCAATCAATGGCTTGGGCACACCTCTTTAGGATTTCCTCAATTCTTGATTAAGGGGTGTGTCTCTACTGAAATCCTAATGTTTGACCTTATGTTGGCTCTACTTGGTCCATTTAACTCTTTGTTGGGCAATTAGGGCTCAAGCAAGAATGTGTTAGCCCTTAAATACCCTTAATAGTGTGCAGGAGTGATGAGTTGAAAACATGCAACTTTTTATGGTTACTAAGTATGGAAGACAGGTTAGCCCTATATTGCTTTGTTCTTTTCTTTTCTTTCTCTTTAGAGTGTAGGGGTTAATAGTGAGAGAAAAGATTTACCTGTCTTCGGAGTGGTTGTCGTGTGGTTGCTTGTCTTCTTGAGTTCCTGTAGCTGCACAAAAGAGAGGAGATTATCAGAAATTAAAAGATACAGGAATGTTTACCTCTAGAATAGCCGTTGTTCCCCGGCAACGGCGCCAAAATGATGATAAGCGTGGGTTTGACCGGGTTGTGTTATATCGTTGTAGTAAAGCCGGTTGTTACCAACGTTTTCATATAAAATTTTTTTACTCGGAAAAATAAAAGAGTTCCCGAGGTCGAACTCAGGGAGCAAGTTGTATTCTAGAGATATACAAGTTCTATTACAAAAATAAAGAGAGAGAGAGAGATGAAAATTTGGCTTCTTCTTCTTTTCTTCTTTCTTCCTCTTTGTCTTTGGTTCTTCCTGTTCTTCTTCTTCTTCTTCTTCTTCTTTTTCTTCTACTTTCTTCAGATCTTCCCCTCGTGCTCTTCTTCTTCTGTTCTTCCTTGTTTCCTTTCTTTCTTTTTCGTCAGATCGTCTTCTTCTTTTCTTGCTTCTTGCTTCTCTTCATTCCTTCTTCTTCTTTGTCTTCACCTGCCTTGACCTCTCTTTTTCTTCTTTCGCGATGGCCGTTGCTCTTCCTTCTTCTTCAGCGGGTCTTCTTCTTCTTTGGCTGCTGACCTTTCGTCGTCTGCCCCGGTGCTGAGACGACTTAACAATGCCTTCGCTACAGTGCAGCAGCTCCTTCTTCTTCAGCGGGTCTGCTTCTTCTTCTTTGGCCTGCACACTTCAGAGTTTATTCGTCAAGGCAAAAACCTACTCTACCCCCCCTCCCCCGCGTATCTCTCTCTCTGAAATCACTCATCGGAAGCTCTCCCAGAGCGCTACCGGGTAATCGGGTTCGGGTCAGGCCCGGGTCCAGGCCCACCGGCGTGCGTGGTGGGCGAGGAGTGCAGGTCAGTCTAATCGGGTCGGGCCAGGTCCGCGGAGCGTGGTCACGGACGAGGCCGAGTCGGGTCGGGTCGGGTGAGAGGGACCTCACCCCGTGGTAACTGAGGCAAACAGCATAAGGCAGTTTTTGCCTTTATGCGTCCGCGCGCCTTCGAGAGGTTCCGAGGTGGGACTAAATGTCCCACCCCAATTCTCTCACGCCTGCAGCAGGGATGGTGCTTCCAATTGCATCAGCTGTTGAGGCGCACAGCTCCAATTGAGGGCCAGGGTGTGTGCGCGAGACTCTTTCGCGCTGGCCGTGGCTTTTCAACCTGGGATATCTCGGCTTGGAGCAACCTCGAGCAGGCTTCGAGCTTCCTCGCCAATGGCGGTCAAGGCCTGGAACCTGAAATCAATAGAACGGCCTCTCGGCCAAATCAGACAGGCGGGGGACCTTCGCCGTGGCACGGCGAAGGTGGTCAGGGGGTTTGCAGGGGGCGAGATGGAGCTGTCAGGTCGTCCTAGGTCAAACTGTGAGCGAGGGAGTGGGTGTGTTCGGTGGGTCTGCAGAGGGTGTTTGGTGGGAAGTGGAGGGGCGGAAGAGGATCAGGGTGAGGAGGCGGAGGTTCTGCGGTGGTCGGCGAGCCGTGTGGGTCGCTGAGGTGATGGGAGCGGCTCGCCGGAGGGTGGTCGGAGGCGGAGAGGATGAGGGTGAACAGGGTCGGTAGAGGGCTTAATTGACTAAATCGAAAGCGGGGAAAGAAAGAGGAGGAGAAGGGGAGTAAGTCTAACTTAACTGCAGGGACGAAGGGGGAGGAACAGGGCGACAGTCGTATCGACTGTCGCCGGAGAAGATGATGCTCAGAGAGAGGGGCGGCGGCGAGCAGAGGGCTGGAGAGGCGCCAGCTGGGTGCGGCGTGGCGTGGGAAGAGCAGGGGAGGAGGTCTCTGCTGCTGGTATTGCGGCAGAGCGAAGAGGTGGAGGGGGAGGAAGTCGCCGGAGCTGGTGAGCGTCTGCCGGAGAAAGAAGAGAAGAAAGCTGGGGGTTTTCTCCGTCAGATCCAGGCTGCCTTCGTTGGTGGAGCGGCGGGGGGTATTTATAGGGTTGAAGCAGGGAGGAAGGCGGAGGGAGACGACGTGTCTCCCTCGCCGGAGAATGGTCGGAATACAAACCCATACCGTCCGTGCGTTCGCACGGCCGGTATGGGGGGCTACAATGACCATGGGGGTGCTCCTGCGACGGCTGACGACGCAGGGCACCCCCGGTACACTTGCCAGGTCCTCCACCTCACCCTGCGCGGCGCCATGCTCCGCGCAAGGTCGCCGGAGCATGGTGCTGGCAGGGTTTTGCAGGAGGGACCTGTTTGCAAAGAACGAAGGAGAGTTAGGGGCCAAAATGCGAGGGTTCAAAAGTTGAGGGCCAAAGAGTAAATATATGAGGACCAAAGTGTGAAGTCGGTCAAGGAGGTTTCTTCTTAGGCTCAAGTTTTTATACATGACTAATTAGGACCTAAGGAATCTGATGGTGAATTTTATTTTCATATTAAACCTTGTTTGACCGGTCAATTTGCGCAAAAACCCAAATTAAGTTATTAATTGGGCATGGTTCTCAATGTAGGTCAAAATGGGTTCTAAAGGCCAAATTGATGGTTCTAAACCCCATAGATTATTTTTCTATGAATTTTAGAGGGTTTATTCTATTTTTATTTTGCCTCGAACCTTGTGAATTGAAGTGGGTTGTTTTAGGGTTACAGATTATCATTTGGTTCCTTGGAAGTGCTGTAGCCCTTGCTAGATCATCTCATCCCACTTTTATTCTTATTAAGCTGTTTTGACCTATGTTTGGGCCCTGAATTACCCTGTATGCAGATTATACTGGTAAAATTGCACTTTTACCCCTTATGACTTGTTTTCTTCTCAAACTCAGAATTCTCTGAGTTAAGCTTTTCCTTGAGATATGTAGGAGCTTTTATCCTTTGTATTGGGTCAAAATGAGCTAGTTATGGCTCATGATGAGGTTCTCATCACCCCCTCACGCACAGTAGCTACATTCAGAGCCTACCTACCAGACGCCTCATCCCAGCACTCCCTTATCGGGGCCCTATTGTTTGCTGCAGCCGCAAATAACCTTGGATATTTCTCTTTAATCCTGCCCAGATCTGACCACACATCTTCCCAAAATGCAAAGCTTCTGCCATCTCCCAATGCGGGTGCAAACTCTGACCAGTGATCATAGACAACTCTCCTCACTGATTGCCAGAATGGTGAAGGTCTGGAAGGGGCCTTACTCCACAACTCCACCTGTGTAGGGCCATACGACTCTTTAATTAATTGAGACCACAACTTTCCATCTTCCACAGTTAGTTTGATTGCCCATTTGAGAAGCAAAGCATCATTGAACTCTTGCAGTGAAGGAATGCCCAACCCTCCCTTTCACCAAGGCCTATAGAGGTGCTGCCATTTCACTGGATGTAGGAACCTACCTACCATCATAACTCCTTTCCAGAAGAAGCATTTTTGCAACACATCCAACCTCTTCAGACAAACTTCGGAGATCTGAATACCGAGAAGAAGAAAATTGGAATTGAAGTGATAATAGAGTTTAGTAAGATCGGCCGTCCACCCTTCGACAAAAACCTACTACTCCACGACTCCAATCTTGAATTTGCCTTCTGAAAGAGAGGAGCCCAGTCACTCTTCTTCAGCTTCTTGTCTGTCAAGGGTAAGCCCAAGTATCTCACCAACAGTGTAGATGAAGAAGTATGCAAGATTGCAGACATTGCTTTAGTCTCCCTAGCTGTCATATCGAAGGGGATCAAGGAAGACTTTGCGCCATTCAATCACAAGCCTGAAATGTTACAAAAAATATTAATCATAATAAAAAGAGACTCTGCCTCATTGAGCCCGCCTTCTACAAAGAACACAGTGTCATCTGCGTATTGTAGGACGGGTGCTAGAGCAAGAGAATTTGCCAATGAGTAGCCCCTAACTGCACCCGCATCTGCCAACTTGAAGCTGAACTGTGCAATGGTGTCCACTGCCAAATTAAACACAAGTGGGGCCAAAGGGCATCCCTGCTGCACCCCACACTGTGGCTGGATCCATATTCCACATGGCTTTCCATTCACAAGAGGAGAAAAAGAAGACGTGACGATACATCTTTTCATCCATAAGGGAGGAAAACCCCTCCTCATCAATAATATATGTATATTGATGCGAGATTTGCATGATTTTATAAATGTGGGTTTTAATGTCATTGCAATGCGTAAAATCGATCAGCTTTTAAATTTATATTCCTAGATAGTGGTGGTATCTAGGGCCATCCAAGGAGGCCAATTTGTTAGTCAAATAAGTGATTCTCTCTCTCATCTCTCAAATCAACACTTCTCTTTTTGTATTTTGATTTTTGTAAATTTTTATGTTTGGAAATAAGCGGGATACGAATGTGAAGATAAAACTACACTAAAAAAACTTTGCTAACAACTAGAACCTATGTGAGAAGAGAAGTCTTCTCTTCTAAGCTTACCCTAGACAAGTGCGGCTAGGATAATTAGAAGAGAGATGTGATGCACTAAAATAAATAAACTTGCTACTTGAAATTGAAAATTAAAGACTGAAGAAAGACACTTTGCTATTAAGAAGAAATGTTTACAAACTACCTAGGGAGCTCAACTAAGCAGAGGTTCCACTTAGTTAATCCCTAGGTAGATGAATGCTTAACAGGAATTAAAATGCAACAAAATAAAAGACAGAAAGTTCTCTCGAGTAGCTGAGGCAGCCTTCACTCCAAGGAAGGTTCCTTGGCACCATATGAAAGGGTGTGGTTAGGAAGCTTCCTAGGAGCCATCTGAAAGGGTGCCAAGGAGTGTATTTTGGACACCAATGGTTGGTTGTTTTAATGTAGGTGGACGGCCATTAAGGTGGAGACAGAGTAGGGTAGGAGTTGGATTTGAGTTGGATCTAGCTGAGTTGAGCTGGGGTCCAATTATTGGAGCTTCTGTCTTCACAAATGTTCCAACTGCCTTCCATACTGTCAGGGTTTCTCTGATTTCCAATGCATTCATCCCTGGCAATCAAACGGAAACTACATGAGATAATGTGAAATGAATGCTAATGAATGCTTTAAACCCTAAATGCACATGCATGCTAAACGCAATGATATAATGCAGTACAGTGGACAAAATCATAGCAACTAGATGTGAATGAATGCTAAGGATGATGATAAACTGGCGTTTATCACACCCACATGTTTATCTTTTTGCTAGTCCCTTAGCAAAAATTGTGATTGCACCACATTATTTCTCAAGAAATCAACTTTTTGTGTTTTGAGGAAAAAGTTCAAGATAGGACCTTGGTTGATTTTTGATTAAGGTAGGTACGAGGTTTATTAAGGATAAAACATTTGGACTTAGCTTTAGATTCAAAGATTAGACAAATCAGGACCACTATATCCTTTGAGAATTCACTACTTAACTCTTTTTTAATTCAAATATCCCGAAACCATTTTTGCTATTAGGATTTCCCTGGCTCGTGAACTCGATCCGTAACTCGCAAGTTGATGAAAATTCAGGTGTCAGTGTTTTGTGATATGCCAACATTATTGGGATAAGGTCATGTTATTGAAACTCTTTTTTGTCAATTATTTCCCCCATGTTTAGCCTTAGCTTAGTCCTACTACAGATGTGTCGGGATCATCATTCCCATTACCAATCCTCGAGGGGGCTCTAGCACTGGCACTTCGAGATAGTACTGTCCAAGACACACCCTAGGAGCTCACAACCCCAAAACACAATGCAGTGTAAAGGGACGCTCCAAGCAAACTCAAGTTCTTGCTCTGACATTGTTAGTCTCTCTAAATCGGGTTTTAAAATAAAATGCATGTAGTATAGGTTGAATCAGTGCAAAAAACAAATAAAATTTATTACTAGAATGAAAGTCCGAGGTTGAACACAGGGAGCAATTAGCAAAATGATTCTCAAGATTGCAATTCAACACAAATATATGAGCAATAGAATTCCAAGTAGTAATGATATATAAATAAATGCAAATGTTAAATAGTGCAAAAAGAATGGGATAGAATGCTGATTTGAATCACCAATTACCCCTCACAATTATATCAAATATTTCAACAGTATTAAGCAATTTAATTCCACGTAGGATAACTGCACAGTGCACTTTTGCTGGCTGCTTCAGCCTTTCTTCTTTTGTGCCTTCTTCTCCTTCTTCCTTCTCTTCTCTGTGGTTGCTCTACTTCTTCTCTTCACGTACAAGGGGGAAGGATACCTTAAACGGCTAAGCATCAGTCATTGAACCACAAAGTAAAACTCCCTGCCCCCACGCACTCTTCTCTCTTTCTCTCTCCAAGATCCGCTCTCCCAGAGCCTCGGGTAATCGGATTCGGGTTTAAGCATACCTGGGACTAGGGCAGCGAGCGTGATATCGCAGCCGAGGTGTGAACAGGACTTAGGTGGGTCGAGTCTGCGCCATGCCCACGGGTGACGGGTCATGGGCGAGGCGCAGGTGATGGGTGAGCAGGGACCTCACCCCTTGTGTTTTGTTGAGGTGATAAACCTATGGCATGAAATCAATATATGTGGTGTCGCGTGTCTATCAACTTCTGAGGTGGGACAAAAGTCCCTCCCTTCCTCTTCACGCTAGCCGCAGCAGATGATGCATCCAATTTTGATCAAAGGCCCAGTCAAAGGGCCAAATTGATCCCTTGTTTGCATTCTTGGAGGAAGTCCGCTGCACCTAGAAGTGTCACCCGGAGCTGCAATGGCTAAGGAGAGCTTCAAGCTTTGCTCAAGCTCACCGTTAACGGCATGTAGGACTTGGCACCTGAAAATCAAGAAAAAGGGCCTCATGGCTGCAACAGATGGCTCAGCTGGTTCACTGTGGAGTGGCGAGTGCAGTGGTGGGTGCAGCATGTGGTGCGAGTGAAGGTGGAGGTTGGACGGTGATAGAGAAGGGTATGGGATGGTGGGTTGTTCGGTGGCACTAAGGAGAGGCCAATAGCCTCAATTACCATAGGGCTTTCGCTCTTTGGCACACAGCGGAGGTGTAGGGATGAACGGAGTCCAAGTTGGTGGAGCGTAGTGGCTGTGCGAACTTGTCAGAGGTACACCAGTGAGGTAGAAGACGGAAGGCATTAAGGCAAGTCAGCAGTCGAAACAGAGTTGCAAATGTATGGGAGTGATAAGTGGAAGATGAGGCGTCGATAGAGCAAGATAGCAGATGAAGTAGGGCAGAGGCGGCGTCAGTTATGGTGTGGTCGGTGTCAAGGACGAAGGTGCTCCGGTGAGGGAAGGACGGCGATGATGAAGGAGATAGAAGCGGCCACTGGTATGGCACGACGCGGAGGAAGTTGAGGGAGGCAAATCCGTTCTGGTATTGCGAAAGAATGAGGAATGAAGACAGAGGAGGTCACCGAAGCTTGAGGAGCTTTTTGGCCAAATTAGGAAGGAGGAATTGATGGTGTTCCAGGCCAAAATCAAGCTTTGGATCTTCGATCTGATCTGGGGCATCTTTTATAGGCCTCTAGAGGGTATTTTGGGCTTGGGAAGTAAGCTTCCCAAGCTAGGAAAGCTCTCTGGAGATAGGAATTGAAATATACCCAAATCTCTCATGCATTCGCATGAGGGAAGGTTTTAGGGCTTAAGATTTGGCTCAAAAGGAAGGGAATTCCTTAACGAACTTCCCTTTCAAATCTGAGAGGGATTCGTCAAGGAATCAAGGAGAACATGCCATATTAAGGTCGTTGGATTTGTAGGATTAGGATTCATGGCGGCAAGGACCTTTTTGAAGAAAACGGTGATAATGATAGGGACCTTTGTGTAAGAAATTCAAAAGCTAAGGACCCATGTTGAATAAAGGAAATCAGACTTGGACCAAAGTGCAAACTAAATTGAAGCAATCTCATATTAGGCCCAAATATTGGTATAAACCTAATTTGGACCTAAGAAATCCAATGGTGAAGTTGGATTTTTGTTTTGACTTAGTTTGATTAGTTAATTTTCACAATTACCCAAATCAGGGCAAATGTTTGTCTGTGGTTCTGTTTGAGGTCAAGATGGGTTCTAACGGTCAAATTTAAGGTACCAAATCCTAGAGAATATTTTTCTATGATTTTTAGAGGGTTTAGGTGAATTTTATCCTGACCAGAACCTTAGTAGATTAAGCGAGTCTATTTTTAGGATTTCAAATGTCCATTAATTCCTGTAACACATAAAAACTCTTTTCTGCCTATTCTAACCCACTTATTAGACTCTTAAGACCATTTGACCTTTGTTCCACCCCTGAGAGAACCTACGGTTATTCTGTTTCTATGATAGAATGGTAAATTTTCATAAATAACCCTGTATTATTATCTTCTTAAATCAATGTTTTGTGCCCTTAAGACCGTGTGATGGATATGTAAGAGCTTTTATTGACTTAATTAGATCAAATTGAGATGGTTATGGCTCATGATGGTGCTCCCATCAGACACTATGGGTAGAGCACCGTCCAAGACACTTGAGTTGCAAAATGCGCCTTAATGCTCCATCTAAAGATTTGAAATATAGATATAGAGTAGCGTCGAGGCAGTAACATGTTGACATTGCATCCTCAAATGAAGTATTTTTCCTTCTCGATGGTGAGAACTCAAACCAATCATCTGTCTCGATCTTTTACCAAGATTTTGCAAGAGTTTCTTTAATTATTTAGATATTTTTGGGCTTGGGTAGTGTTGGCTTTGTGTGTGAAATGTTTGACACCAGATTTTCAAAATAAAAGTAAACTTTTGGATCGAGAGTTAAGTTAGGTACTATCCAGGTTGCTAAACAAAGTCAGGATACTTGAATCATCAAGTGTTAGGATGGAATTCTTTGCAGGATACCTGATCTAGTCTAGGTTTCTAGACCTGAAATGTCTAAAAATGAATCCGTAGCTTTATCCTTAGTTTATTAATGATTAAACCCCAGGGGTACCTAGTTTGAATTAAAGTTCAACCATTGGTCCTTTCTTTCACTAAAAATTCTCAAAACATTTTTTTAGAAGTTATGCAAATAGAGTGCATATGCAAATAGATGATGAGAATGCAAAATATTTTAATGTTTTTAGGTTCTGAAAAATAATGAAATGCCTAACAAAATTAAAGTACCCCCCATGCTTAAGGTTTGCAAGTCCCTTACAAAAGGAAAAAGTAGGAGAAGAAATCACCTGAGAGAGGAAGTTAGGATAGAGGGGAAGTTTTGCAGAACCTAAAAAAGAAAATGAAAGCGAAAAGGAAAATGTTGCTGGGTTACCTCACAACTAGTGTTGTCTTTAATGCCATTTAGACGAGTGTTAAGTGATGCATGGAAGATGGTCAATTGTGAAGATAGTTAAACACATGAATGCCTTGTAAAATGCAGTCTTCCTCTTGGTCCCCTGAAAAGAAAATGGTGGAAGTAGGGTGACTAAAATGAGTGTGAAAAATGGAAGAAATACCCAAGTCTATCCAAGATTTTAGTTTAAGAAGAAGGCCATGCTTGGGGGGATCAGATGGTAGGTCCAGGGGAAAGGGATTGGGGGAAAAGTTAACGAGATGAAGGGTGGGTGAAGTTAGCGTGGGAGGTTGAATTGAAGTTAGTGTGGGCGGGTAAGGTGAAATTAGAGTAGGCAGGTCTGGTGAATAGTCAGGAAGGGATTTTGAGTGAATACAAGGCTCCAAGTCTTTGATGTCGATGACCACCAATTTAGAGTTAGAATCCTTGAAAAAATTGTGGTCGGGAAGAGAATCTATCATCTTCGTTTCCTCTAGCCAATTAGATGTTTCAATATCTGAGTCCTTGAAGAAGTCATCATCATCATGGAATTTCCTAGAGGATTTGAAAATATCTAGAGTAATTGTTTGGCCCGCGCAAGTGATATTCATTTTACCCATATGACAATTTATATTTGCTTTCGTAGTGGCCAAAAAGGGTCATCCAAGAATGATAGGGGCATTGATTAGAGATTTGGGTACCTCAATGTCAAGAACTAGAAAATCTACGGGGAAGACACAATTCTGAACCTTGACAAGGACATCCTCAACAATCCCTCGAGGTTTGATCATAGATCGATCAGCTAATTGTAAGGTGACCTCGACAAGCTTGAGATCACTGATCTTAAATTCCTTGAATAGAACTATGGGGATGATATTGATTGAGGCACCGAGATTAAGAAGGGCACAGTTAAATGTAGTATCATTAATAATCACATAAATCAAAGGTGCACCCGTGTCTTTCATCTTAGGAGGCAGCTTGCTCTATATGATAGAGCTTACTGTCTTCGGAAGATGAACTCTTCCTAGGCTTTTATTATGCCTTATTGGAGTACAGAGATCCTTCAAAAACATAGCATAGGCAAGGATATATTTGATTGCGACTAGGAGAGGGATGTTGATCTGAACTTGCCCAAATAATTCCATGAGTTCCTCATTTGTGGGCTCAGATTTTTTTCTTCTATTGGTGTTGGAGTGGAGAGCTTGGGGAAAAGGGACACGAGTTGTGTCATGATAATCAATTTCTTTTTCTCCCTGAGTGATGGTGTTAGGAGAGTGGACTTGTACTAGGGTAGTGTGGGTTTCATCAAGTTGGTGTGAAGGCCCAAGATCGGTGATTGTTTTCCCATTCCTCAAAGTAACTACATTGGTAGTTTGGTTGTTCCTGGGAGGGGGTTAGGGGGCCCGATGTTGTGGGAAACCTGGTGAGTGCTGTGATGCTAGGTTGATTGGAGGCTGATTAGTATGGTTCTGATTTGAGTGCCTACCCTGGTAGTGGTTCCTCTGATTGATAAGGTTGGGTATGGGCTGGGAAGGTAGATGTCCTGTAGGTCACTAGGTCAAAGTAACCCCAATCTGATTATGGAGATTTGTAACAACACGAGTTACCTTCGACTTCTGATTTGGCATCCCTTGCAGGGCTTTCATAGCCTAGGCATTAATGTCCTCTTGGGATGGCCCAGGTTGAAAGAAAGTTTGGTTTTACCCATACCCTCCAAATTGGTTTTGTTTCTGAGAGAGCACCTAATTAGGCCAAAAGTGAGTCGGGTAATTCCTCCAATTGGAGTTGGAGGGAGTTCTAAATTGCGCCTGGAGGGCGACAATATTCTCAGTGGGGTTAGGATTTGGATAACTGCAAGTCCCTGGGGAACCATATAAAGCTCAAAAATTTGATTATACTTAGCAAGGACAGTATTGAGATTGTGCAAGTTCTCTCTTTAGAATGTTAGGTGAGGTCAAATGTGGAACTTGGGTGGGTGTAGTAAGTCTTTCCTCGATTTTCTTCTGATTTAATTGCATCTGGTCGAGTCTGTGGGAAATCATTTGAAGGTCATCTTGGGTAGAAAGGATTAATTGAGTGCCTATCTCATGAACACCGAACTGCGAGTTGGTAGTCCTGCCAAAGGTGTTCATGGACGCATGGTTAAATGAGCTTTCACCCATTTCTTCAAAAAGATCGTAGGCACTCTCAGCATCTTTATTTAGGAAGTTGTCGCAACACGAGGTGTCGACGAAATGTCGAAGTTGATCTTCTAATCCATGGTAGAAGATCTGCATGGGTTGCCATAATGGAACCTCGTGGTGCAGGAAACTTCTTAAAAGATCCTGGAATCGCTTCCAAGCATCATGTAAGGTCTCACCAGGTTTTTGTTGGAAGGTTGTAATAGATCATCGTAGGGAAATCGTACGATCAATGGGGAAGAATTTCTTTAGGAAAGAGGTTTTAAGCTGAGGCCAAGTGGTAATGGGTTTACCAATGGTTTTGAACAAGTATGCGGCCTTGTCCTTTAGGGAAATCGGGAATAACCACATTAGCCATAAATCCTCTCATACATTGCGAGAATGGGTCATCTGTGTGAGGAGAGTAAGTTCCTCAAAGTGGATGAACGGGTCTTCCTGAGGAAGGCCATGAAGTGCTTGATTAAGGTCAGAATGACAAGATTAGTCTCAAAGTCCCTTTCTGGTATGAGCTCCCCTGTTCTGTCCTTATAATTGGAAGGATCATAAAAATTCTTAAGAGGAATGACAAGTTGCTGACTGGGTGGCGGGTTCTTCCCTTGGTTGGCTAGGTTCATTACAGTCCTAGCCAAATATTGTTGGTTTGCTTGTAGTTGAGCCAGTTGCTCAACCATCGTGTACAGGGGATTGGGCGGGGGGCCTTGGTTTTGTCCTTGTGGCATCTCAAGTAGTTCTAAGATGGGCAAGTTGGGGATGGGTAAGTCAAAATGTGGGTTAGATTATGGATTTTGGGTGGAAGGGTTAGAAGCAGGATTAGAGAGGGGATCAGAAGTGTTTTGTCGTTGAGAGGTGGAAGCAGCGTAGGACCCATTTTGGGCATTTTCCATTTTTGAAGAATGAAAATGTGAGGAAGAAAGTCTTTTTGTGCGAAGGCGTAGAATCAAGAGGTTCCTCCTAGTGTAGATTTTGGGACCACTGGCCATGCATGCAATGGAAGAATGGGGAGGAGAGGAAGGAAAGACGAGAAGAATAAGTGTGCAACCAAGCAAGCAAAATTCTTGACCTAACCTACTCGTGATTCCCTAAAAATTACCTAAGACTTAGTCTGCCTAAGAAATAAGAAATCAGTAGCTGATAACTGTTCCCTCAACAAATCTGGCTAGATTGAATAAGGGGAGGGTTGGGCCTAGGAAATCAGGTATAGATGAAGGAATTGAAATCGACTAAGGAAATCTTAAGACCTAGGTAACAAGCCTAAGTTTGATGAAACCTTAGGAGTCAAATTGCTATAGATTTTAATTAGGTCTAGGAGGCTAAACTGCACAAGGAATGTGTTGGTCGTTAATTGGGGTAATGCTCGATTATTTCAATTTCTGTGTGTGCGAAAATTGGGCGGGAAGTGGTACCCAAGCCAAATCAAAGGAGGTTTGCAAATAATGATTTTTGGTTGAAGGATTTTAGGGTTTTAATAAAGATTTAATGTCTTTTAGGATCTCTCTTATTAAATGTTCAAACAAGGTTTTGATGTTCCACAAAATAATGGCAAAAAGGTTATTGGTGGAGATCAATTCCTTTGAATTTTGATGTGACTAAGAGAGAAAGTAAAAACTCTAAAGTTGGAATTCCTAGTTATGCAACTTCTAAAAATGTATCTCTTTTTGAAATCTTTTTATGTGGTGGTCCAAACAAGACAAACAACATCACCACCTGATGTAAAATTAAACAAGGAATCCAAAATTATTTTTTCATGATTTTAGGAATTTGTTTGATATATTTTTTGGAATTTTTCTTCTTACTGGTGTCAAGAGTCAGAAATGATAGATTTGGGGAATTGATTTTGCAAAAATCTCAAATAATCTCAAACATTTTTTTAGAATTTTATATGATGTAAATAATTTCTCAAGGTTTTCATGCATATAAATTTTTCCCAAATCTGATGAGTATAAAAATTTATAAAATTCGTGGATGGTAAGAAAATAGTAAGGAAACAAGGTCTGACCCCTATTCACTCCGTGAATTTTTTAATTTTTATGTTCAACAAAATTGCTTGAAAATTGGACTCAAGGTTCTTGACTCGAAGGGGCTTCCCTGGATGAATTTTGGTGATTTTAGAAAGGTCCTAAGTGCCCAAACCTAATTTTTGAAGATCAAGATAGAAATCTGGATTTTCAAAAATCAAACACCAATAAGGTAAAGGTGGGGGAAAAATGAAACAAACAAACAACACAAAGAGTTTTAGGGCTCCACAACCCTTAATTTTTCTTCTTTTTTATTTTTTTGAAAATTTAAAGACCTTTTAAAGAGATTTTGCTGATGATACAAGAGATGGTCGGGGGTACTAACCTGAAGCACACAGGAAGACAAATTCATTTGAAGTTTTCTGCTCCAAGCGAATTCGAATTCCACTCCTGCTCCTGGTTCGCACCTAAACAAAACACAAAAAAAAATTCGTGAAAACCTAATAAATCAAGAGAGAGAAAATATGTGACTAAGCTGTGCTTTCCCGACAACGGAGCCAAAAAGTGATGCAAGATTTGCACAATTTTATAAATGGGGGTTTAATGTCGTTGCAACGTGCAAAATTGATCAGCTTTTAAATTTATATTCTTAGATAGTGGTGGTATCTAGGGTCATCCAAGGAAGCCAATTTGTTAGTCAAATAAGTGATTCTCTCTCTCATCTCTCAAATCAACACTTCTCTTTTTGTATTTTGTTTTTTGTAAATTTTTATGTTTGCAAATAAGCGAGATACGAATGTGAAGATAGAACTACGCTAAAAAAACTTACCAAACAACTAGAACCTAAGTGAGAAAAGAAGTCTTCTCTTCTAAGCTCACCTTTGGCAATTGCGCCTAGGATAATTAGAAGAGAGATGTGCTGCACTAAAATAAAAAAAGTTGCTACTTGAAATTGAAAATTCAAAAATGAAGAAAGACACCTTGCTATTAAGAAGAAATGTTTACAAAGTACCTAGGGAGCTCAACTAAGAAAAGGTTCCACTTAGTTAATCCCTAGGTAGATGAATGCTTAACAGGAATTAAAATGCAACAAAATAAAAGACATAAAGTTCTCCCGAGTAGTTGAGGTAGCCTTCGCTCCAAGAATGGTGGCTCCCAAACTTGAAGAAGAATTCCTTATAGCTCCTTGAGTTGCTCCTCTCAAATGTGGATGTCCTCCACCCTTCTTTCCTCTTGTCTGGCTGTCCTCCCTAGATGGAAGCTTGCTCCTTGACGTGGCATAAGGAAGGAGAGAGAAGAGGAAGAAGGCACCAAGGGAGTGGGTAGGTTACTCCCTTAATCTTCTTCTCTCCTTCTCCGTTCTTGGGTGTGGGATGTATGGTGGCTATAGGTGTTTGATAGGAGGAAGAATTCTTGCTTGCCAATGATGGTTTGAATGGTAAGATGGGGGATCATTTTATAGGCTAGTATAGATGGTGGTGGTGGTTAGGATGCTTCCTTTGCACCATGTGAAAGGGTGCCAAGGAAGATGGTTAGGAAGCTTCCTTGGTGCCATGTGAAAGGGTGACAAGGAGTGTATTTTTGGCACCAATGGTTGGTGGTTTTAATGTAGGTGGACAACCATTAATGTGGAGAGGGAGTAGGGTAGGAGTTGGATTTGAGTTGGATCTAGCTGAGTTGAGCTGGGGTCCAACTACTAGATCTTCTGTCTTCACAAATGTTCCAAGTGCCTTCCATACTGTCAAGGTTTCTCTGATTTCCAATGCATTCATCCTTGGCAATCAAATGGAAGCTACCTGAGATAATGTGAAATAAATGCTAATGTATGCTCTAAACCCTGAATGCACATGCATGCTAAATGCAATGATATAATGCAGTTTAGTGGACAAAATCTTGGGAACTAGATGTGAATGGATGCTAAGGATGATGATAAACTGGCATTTATCATATATATATATATATATAAGCCGCACTTCACCACACCAGTATGGCTAGTAAGTTGTCGGTGGTAACAGTTCATCGGCTGATTGTCCAGAACCCAGCTCACGAAATGCACAAAAATTCCAAAACACTTAAGGAAGAAGCAAGGAAGTAGAATAAACCAAGGAGATATACACTGGGTTCGCCCTTGTGTTGACCCCATAAAAAAAAATTGAAAACAAGTAGGGAGAAAGCTACTGATCAGAAAGATAAACCTTGAGGTAGATTTTTTTGGGTTACCTAGGGTCGTATAAACCTGAAGACCATTTTAACAGCTGCCTAGTGAGTCTATCACCTTTTACAAGATGCTTAGAACTTAAAGTTCTTTTTGAGTCTTGGGTGGGTTGGATAGCCATAGAAAGCTGCTTTGAAACCCTAAACTCAAAAATCCAAAAAAATTAGAAAAGAAGAAAAATAGAAAAAAAATGTATCTTCCCTTTTCAAATAAGGTGAGGACTTGGGCGGTCTACATTTTGGCAAGCACCCAGGCACTGTTGAGTCTTTGTAGTTCAGGACCTTAGTTGAAATTTTCTATTGTTAGTAAACATCTTAGGCCTAAGTAATTGAGTCCTAATTCTAGTTTTATACATAGCATTTAGTTTGATTTTGGTAGGGACTAGTAAAAGATAGGCATGGGGATATGATGTAGACACATCCATTTAGGTTAAAATGCCTATTTATGCATGTTCCTAAGCTTAGATATGCATTCCATATTATAAATATTGCATAGCATGCATCATTCTACATTTAGAGTAGTTTGTATAAAGTTTAGGTTAATTCGTGTTCTTTCTGTGGCTAGGAGAAAAGGAGATTTATTTTAGGGCTTCGGATTGACAATCTAATCGTACAAATCTGATTAGCACGACGAACGGAATCAAACGCCTTTAAAATTGTCTTGATTAGAGTCCTGTAGCACACTGTGCAGTCCAAGGAAGATTAATGGCCAAGGGACCAGGTGATGCAATTCAAAGCTTCAAATGACAAATCCAACTGCACGGATGGATCCAGATCGACAATAGCAATCCAACAACACGAGAATCGAATCAATTCGATGTTCGTGGTACCACCTATAAAGAAAAGAAGATAGATGGCCCAAATGGTGCCACGTGGTGCCATCTAGGCTGCCCAATATTGGCCGTAGCCTCTGCCTCGCCTCAAAGAGAAATCCCAGCCATTGGATCCCAATCCAATGACTGAGATCCATCCTCAACCGCACCTCATGAGCTGAAGGAGAGAACCACACCAAATCGCAACTGTTGGATCGAGATCCAATGATCCAAATCACACGCACGCTCCATCATCTTCTCGACACTCCCTCTCCCTTGGCGGAACGATCACCCGTACACCTCTCAAACCCGCAGTGTGGGTTCGATCCTGCCTTCAATCAACCGCAACAGAGAGGCGTGCCCAAATCCGACTGCTTGATTGTGATCGAGCTGCACAAGATGTGCCACACGGTGCAATGGATGAGCACAGATATGTCCACGTGTGCACACGCGATCACACGTGTGGACCGACTCCCTATCTAATGCACCAACTAAGCGCGTGATCTTTGCGCAATCCCAGCCATCCATCCTCGATCCAATGGCTGTCCATCGAACACGCCTCTACAGCTGTGAGCGCGCGAGCGTGTGCGTTGGCTGTAGACCTTCAACGACATTTGAGGAGGAGTTTTAGCGACGCATTTGATGTCGCTCTTGACCCTTGAACGACGGAACCCTTTCTCTTTCACTATAAAAGGACCCCTACCCCTCCCATTCTTCTTCATCTCTTCCTTTCTCTCCCTCACCACCTCTAATGCTCTAGAGAGAGCTTGTCGTAAGCCCGAGATGCTCCTCTAGAGTAGAAAACAAAGGTTTTTCCCGCCTCTCATCCTCCTTCATGGAGTATCCCATGGTCGTCCTCTCACCACCTTTAGGAAGTAGATCCTCGTCGCGACGCCATCTTGCCCCACCCTTCGTCCTTCGACTCTGTCCTTGTTCGTCCCACTCCTCACCACCTTCCTCCAGGAGACATCAAAGCAAGTCATCCTCCAAGCGATCATCGAGGGGGATTCTTCTCACCTCTATCTATCTTTTACTAATTTCTAGTGTAGTTTTTCGCTTTCTTATCGACATATATATTGATGTTCTCTTTATCTCTCTCTCTCTCTTTCTCTCTATCTGTCTTATTTTGCAAGTAGATTAGTAGATTTCATCGATCTGATCTCTTACCCTATTAAAATACCAAAAAAATCATAAAAGATAAAAACAACAAAAAGAAACAAAGCGAAGCGTGGATTTCTCAAAACCAAACATTTGCCTCCTTGTGTTCGACCCGGGACTCATCTCGAGCTTTGGTATAAATTTTATCTAGCTAGTGGATTTCCACACACTTTGATTGACACCTCAACTTGGCCACTCGTTTGGGGGTGGTACAGGGTAGCAATCTTGTCGGTAACCCCTAGACTCTTGAGTAACCGGTTGAAGTGATGCTACCAGAAGTGAGGTCCCACATCACTAATAATAGTCTTAGGGCAAGTGAAGTGGGCTATGATATTGGCCTTCACAAATTTCAATACCACTGAGTGGTCATTTGTGCACATAGGAATGGCCTTTATCCATTTAGAGACATGGTAACTGCCACTAAAATATACTCATATCCATAGGAAGAAGGGAAGGGGCCCACAAAGTCTATTCCCTAAACATCAAAAATTTCAACAAGTTGGATTAGGTGTTGGGGCATCTCATTCCTCTTCCCAATCATTCCAATCCGTTGACATCGAACACAGGCCTTAGTAAAGTTATGATAGTCCTTAAATAGAGTAGGCCACCAAAATTCATACTAGAGAACCTTAAAAGTTATTTTCTTAGCACCAAAGTGTCTTCCATAATGAAATTCATGGCAAAATCTCAACACACTTTGTTGCTCCTCTTTGGGCACAAATCTCCTCAGGACCTGGTCTTGCCCAATTCTAAATAATTCTGGCTCTTCCCAATGAAAGTGTCTAGCTTGGGAAATGAATCTCTTCTTTTTCTGCTCATCTCAAGAGCCAGAAGTCTCTCCAGTGACCAAGTAATTGACGGTATCAGCATACCAAGGTGAAGTTGGCGTTACCGCCATAAGAGTTTCATTGAGAAATGTCTTGCAGATGTCTCCAGATGGAGAGTCATCAAGTGGGAGGCAAGACAGGTGGTCAGCCACTACATTTTCCACTCCTTTCTTCTCATGAATCTCAAAATCAAACTTTTGAAGGAGTAGAATTGACCTAATAAGTTGTGGCTTAGAATCTTTCTTGGTAATGAGGTGCTTCACTATTGCATGATTAGTAAAAATGACTACCTTAGACCCAAGAAGATAAGATCAAAATTTCTCCAAAACAAATACTATAGTGAGTAATTCCTTTTCTGTCACAGTGTAGTTTTGCTGTGAGTCAATTAAGGTCTTGCTAGCATAATGTAGCACATGAGGTCTTCCCTCAACCCTTTGTCCAAGAACAACTCCCACGACATAATCCGAAGCATCGCACATCAGCTTGAATGGGAGTGTCCAATCTAAAGCTTGGAGAATAGGCACAGAGATCAAGGCCTCCTTTAGAGTGTGAAAGGCCTTGACACACTTTGCATCAAAATCGAAGGAAGATTCCTTTGCCAATAAGTCACAAAGTGGCCTAGAAATTTTACTGAAATTCTTAATAAAGTGCCTACAAAAGCTCGCATGGCCCAGAAAAGATCTAATCTATTTGACATTCATTGGCAATGGGAGTTTGGAAATAGAATCAACCTTGGCTTTATCTACTTCCAAGCCCCTCTCAGACACAACAAGCCCAATTACAATGCCTTTCTATACCGTGAAGTGGCTTTTCTCCTAGTAGAGGACTAAACCAGTCTCCTTACATCGCTTCAGCACATTCTCTAAGTGCAGGAGGAACTGGTCGAAAGATGAGCCATAAATGGAGAAGTCATCCATAAACACTTCGGCACACTCGTCAATCATGTCCGAGAAGATGGACATCATACACCACTGGAAGGTTGCCGAAGCATTACATAGTCCAAATAGCATATGCCTGAACGCAAAGGTACCATAAGGACTCGTGAAAGTCATCTTCTCCTGGTCATCAGGGAAGACTGCAACCTGGTTGTACCCAGAATATCCATCGAGAAAGCAATAGTACTTATTCCCTGCCAATTTTTTGAGAATCTGGTCAATAAAAGGCAATGGAAAGTGATCTTTCGGTGTTCATCTTGCAGTAATCAATGCAGACCCTCCATCTAGTTAGGGCTCTGGTCACCACTCATTCTCCTTGGTCATTAATTTCTACAGTAAAGCTTGCCCTCTTTGGTACCACATAGATAGAACTCACCCACTTGCTATCCGCGATGGGGTCTATGATCCCAACATCCAACCACTTTAGAATTTCCTTTTTAACTACCTCCCTCATGTTGAGGTTAAGTCATCTCTGTATGTCCCTAAATGGCTTGATGGTATCATCAGTGTAAATGTGGTGCATGTAGAGCATAGATTCTATACCCCTAATATCAGTAATTCTCCAAGCAATAGCTTCCTTGTGCCTAGACAAACTTCAATCAGGGCTCTCTCCTGTGCTTCAGATAGCACAATAGAAATGATAATAGGGAGCGTATCATTTGCACCAAGGAAGATGTACTTGAGAGTGTCTAGGAGGGTTTTCAATTCAAGGTTGGGGGCTTGTTTGGTTGAGGGCGTCATAATAGATGTCCCCATCTCAGGTAGCAGATCTACCTTGGGTAGAGATGATGGAGGAAGAGACTTAGGAGAAACACCAAGTAACTCCTCAAGTTCTAGTATATCCCCTTCAAATTCCTCCAAGAGATGGGAATGCTCATTTAGCATGATATGCTGAAGGGGGTCATCACATAACATTGTAGGGGTTGTCTCTTCAATCAAGTCATCTACCACCTCAACTTGGGAACAATCCTTAAGCCTGGCTTGTTTATAAGCATTAACCACATTAAGTCGGATTTTCCTATTCCCAAAGACCATTTTTAACACTCTAGTATTGCAATTGATTGAAGCATTCGAGGTTGCAAGGAAGGAGCAGCCCAAAATAATGGATGGATTGGTTGGTTTATTTGTAGGGTCTGTGTCCAAAACCAAAAAGTCTACGAGGAAGAAGAAATCCTTCACTCTTATGAGGACATCTTCCAGTAGGGCACGTGGTGTCTTCAGGGACCGATCAGCAACTTGGAGGATTATGGGGGAAGGCTTCAGATTGCCTCCTCCAAGTTGATCATAGACATAGCTTGGAAGAATGTTCACCCCTGCACCCAGATTAGGAGAGCCTCATCTATACGTAGGTCACGAACGACCACAGAGATGTACGGGGCTCTTGGGTCCTTCAGTTTTGGGGGTGTACCATGCTAAATAATCTAGCTAATCGAGTTAGGCGAAACTACTTTGGATTTGACCTATTTTCTATATTAACGCTTTTTCATGCACAGGTCCTTCAGGAAGCAGGCATAGGATGGAACCTGCCTGATGGCTTCAAGCAAAGGTAGGTTGATCTGCACTTGCTTGAAAGTGTCCATGATTTCATTTGTCTTATCTTTGGCTCCAGATGAGCCAGCAAAAGTTTGCCCAGAGGTGGATAAGCACTTTGGAAAGGGCACTCTCGGTCTCTAGGTGGAAGGGTTGTCATGTCGAGTAAGAGGTGGAACAGTGACAACCTCTTCCGGTGGGGTGATTTCAAGTGGAGAGTTGGGCCACTCTTCTCCAATGGAGATGATAGTCAGGGTGTATGGGTTTTCAGTAGGTGGGGTTATAGGAGCATCAGGTTGTGGAATTTGTTTCCCACTCCTCAGAATAGTCACAGCCTGGGCTTGCTCCCTAAAGACAATCCCTTTCCCTTTAGGGTTCTCCTCAGCAGCACTAGGAAGCTTCTAAGTCTCCCTTTGTCTAACTGCCTCAACAAGGTGTCCAATTTGTGATTTCATTTCATTAATAGCCTTGTCATGAGATTGGATGATGGCACTTTGGTTTTCTTGCATTGATCTCAACAACATTTTCAATTCATCCATCTCAGAGGTCTTGGGTTGGTCAAAGGTTTGAGATTGATTCACAGGTTGTGTCTGAAAAGGTTAGGGCTTGTAATTCCCTGAATTGGAGACATTCCCTTCTCTACACGAGAAGTTAGGATGGTTCCTCCATCCCTCGGTATATGTGTTGGAGAAAGGGTCGTTACGAGGTCTGGAATGGAACCCTTGGGTAGCATTCAGGTCTGCTTCTACAAATTCAGGGAATTGAGAAGCTAAATGGCAATCTACAGTGGCGTGTGTATTGCCTTGGCAAATGGAACATTTGGAAGCTTGGGATGTGGAGGTACTAGGTGTGAATTGGCCAGGCCTTGACATAAGCCTTTCCATACTTTGATTCAGCAATTGGATCTGGTATGCTAAATTCTGGGTGTCCGTAGCCTCATTTGACTCCAACTTTCTTTGCATGAGTTGGTTTTTCATCCGAGTAGGCAGAATTGAGGTGAATAGAATTCTCATTCAATGTATCAAAAAGGTTCCAAGCTTCGTCCTTAGTCTTAGATAGAAAGGTTCCTACACAGGCACCATCCACAGTCTGCCTGTGTGAATCACTAAATCTGGTGTAGAACCTTTCAACCAGCTGCCACTTAGGCACCTAGTGATGCGGGTAAAGTCTGAAAAGGTCATTAAAGCACTCACATGCATCATGGAAAGCTTCCCCATCCTATTGAGGAAAACTCATAATCTCCCTCCTAAAGTGATTGGTTTTGCTCATTGGGAAGTACTTCTTCAGAAAGTCCTTCTTCAAGGCATCCCAAGTGTTAATACCGTCAAGGGTATGATACCAATACTTGGCCTTGTCTTTAAGGGGGAAAGGAAAGAGGGCTCACATTTGGGCATCATCAGCAATGCCCTGCAGCTTCATCATGGAACAGACCTTGGTGAATTCCTCTATATGCCTATAGGGGTCTTCCCTAGCAGTACCATAAAAGGAGAGCAGTAAGGATATGATACTTCTCTTGATCTCATAGGGACTGTCCCCTCCAGGTCTACGTAGTGCAGGGCCTGGGTGATTGGTCAGAATGAAATACTCCTTAAGGCTCCTTTGACCAGCCATTTCTTCCCTAGGGTGGTTTCTTCTTAGAATTCTTTCAAGTTCAGCTGAATAGCCATATCGTCGCCTAAGGGAACGTCACTCTAACATGAACTACCAAGCACAAACAAACACAAGCCAAAGGGACCTTTTAAGTCTTTAATCAGTTAAGGCCTTTGAGATTTAAGTCTACTTTTAGGTGACAATACAAATTGCCCAATCAATTACGTGCCTATTGTCAACCTACAGAATGCCTTAATATTGACCTAACTGAAACTTTAGAGATCCTCCCTAAAGACCAAAAATTTTAGTCACCTCAATGTCTAGCAATAGGAGGCTCTTTCCTAGAGGCTGCAACCTAGGAGTGTTTAGAATGCGTGCCTTTGTGCAAAAATGTCATACATGTGTGCATTCACCCTAAAATATTTTCAAATTTTTGAAATGCACACAAGATTATCAATTCAAGTCCTTAGTTTTAATGTTCCTCCTTTAGTTAAGTCCTTTTCCAAATTTAAAGGTGACTACTTGTTAGATTGTTTCAAATCAAAATAGGTGGTCTTGCAATTAAATCCAGATGCAAATGTGTGAATAGGATAGAATGCAAGAAAAAGAAAACGTGCATTGCCTCCAGTGATCAACAATGCAAAATGCATGCAATGCAATAAGAAAAAGATCTAGATGCTGTCATATACACCTTTATGGTTTGACCTAGGGGCATGCAGCTTTTAGTAGGCAGTTCGGATTTTTTTTCGATCTACACTGCTTATGCACAAACAAGAAAGAATAAACTCCACAAAGAGAAAGAAAGACCTATTGCCTAAATAAATCAGAACAACCTCCCAAAAAGATTACCCAACACGGGCCTAAAACAAAGTCAGGGAACAAACCCCCAAAAATATTACCCCAGAACAAGGGTCCCAAATGAATGAATGCAAAAATATCCTAAAGTCAAGTCTATCTAAATGCAAAAGTAGAGAATACAGATGAAACTTTTTCCTCAAAAGTCTTCTCCTTCGGGTTGGTGGCGTCAAGTTCCACTAAGGTGTGAAGCTCCTCCTTATAGGTGTGGAGCTTGGTCTACCTCAATAATGGCGTAGTGGGTATGGTACTCCTGGTCAAGTGTGTGGCCCAAGGTCCACAACACAGAGATGCTGAGGTGGGTGCAACGATTCTCCCAAAGGTACCTCGCACAAATTAGATAGAACATATTAAATATGCCTCAAAAATTTAAATCAGCATGAACAAAACGAATGAATGTGAGTTTATCAAGCTATTACCTCTCCGACAATGGCGCCATTTGAAAAGACAATTCTCACTTAACAGGATGATAATTAAAAAGATTTGTCATATTTCTAAGTGGTGGAAAATCAACTAATCAAAGTATTGAATTAAAATTAACCACTCAAAATAGAATGAGTTGTGTCCATAGGGAGGCATTGGCTTATTAAAATCCACAAAAAATTGAGAAACCGATGTTCACAAGTTATCAGATGAAGAAACTGAGCCAAAATCCACTTTCAGATTAAGAAAATAAAAAGTGATCATGCAAAAATAGTATTTATATAAAAGAAGAGGGAGTTCAATGCAATGTGTCCATAATATTTAATTAATAAATCCAAAAATGTATTCTCTGCAATGGCATGCAAATGTAAAAAGAAATATAAACTTCACTGTAACAAACCAGAGCACTTGCTCCAAGTGCTCTCCATGCACAAAGGGGAGGCTGGAGGTGAGGAGCTTGTCGAAGGGAGAGTGAGACGATGTGCATCCGATGGCTGTGGCAACAAGGAGAGGGATGACCAGAGGTGGCTGAACGATGCAAATGAAGGTAGTGGGTGGCGGTGGTTGTTTGCTGCTAGAACAGTGCTCGGAGAGGAGAGGGGTGCAAGTTGGTCATGCATTGGGCATGCATACCGCTGGTGGCCAGTTGGGCGGAGAGGCAGAGGCGAGAGGGATGCTATTGCACGATGGAGCAGAGGAGAGTAGGTGGCAAAAGAAACATGAGTGGCATGATGAGGTGTGGCAATGGTTGCTACCGTGTGCAACAGCAGCTCCACGCTCAAGCGTACTGGGTGCGCATGACGAGAGGGTGGCGCACTTGGTCGGCGGTGTTGCGTGGGGTCATGCTAGGTCGTGGGAGGGGTTGGTGGCTGTTGGCCACCTATTGATGGCCATGAACAGGTGGTGGTGATGTTGAGTGCTTTTGGAAGTGCAGGTGGTCTGTGTTGGCGATTGTGGTGGTGGGTTTCGTTGGGAAAGATGATGAATAGTGGGATTTTGGGTTGTGATGAAAGGTGCTGGATGTGGTGTTGGTGGTCAGGCAGGGGCATGGTGAAGGAGTGTCTGCTGTCAGCCGCTTGATGTGGATGTTGGTGGTGCTGCAGGTGGCGGTGAAGGTGGTGGTGATGGCGGTGAAGAAACACGGTGATGCAGGGACTCCAGTTGACAATGTGGGCTGTCACACCATACACCCACAGTAGAGGAGCCTTGCTACCACAGTTGAGGCCGGTGGTTGTGGAGCGAAGAAGAGGTTGACTCTCTGCACAATGGTGAATGGGAGTGGTGGCCTCCTCTGTGCATGCAGCTTTCCCTCCTCCTTATAGCAGACGTAGCTTTTGATTTGAAGGAAGCGTCAAAGGGAGGCAATTAAAGCTAGATCCACTCCTCTCGTTCCTTGCCTTGCTAGGATGAGAAGATCATTCCTTGAATATCGGTCATCAATGGTCACGCAACTGTTGCGAAGAGGGCCATGGATTCACTGCAGAAAAAGAGGAGGAAAATCAATAATTAAATGGTTGGTTTATTTATACACAAAACCTCATAGAATATGTAGAATGTGCACTAAATTAAAATGCAAACTTACTTAAAGACTAGTCTAATGCATGCTAAGATCTATTTTACATAAAAATGTGATGCATGAAACAAATCTATAATTAATGTATTTACATCCTAATGTATGCTAAATAAGTGTTACAATTATCTTAATGTCTAGGCATCAAAATACAAAAATAGCCTACAAATATGGGATTATCAAGTGGATATGGGTATTTTGTGTGTAAAGGCTAATCAGTGAAGGGAGAAGGTGGAGGATGATCATGAAAGGTCAAAGAAGGTGGAGATGTGATGGAATTGATGAATTGAAGCCTGGACAAGGCTAGATTGGCCTTGTCGAAGTCGGAGGAGGTAAGGAATAGGAGGTTTAAACTAACTAACCTAATTAACTACCTAAAACTAATATAATGAACTAAACCAAGATAAACTCACATTAGTTGGATGAAAGGATGAGAAGGAGCTCTGATTTTGGAACGTCGGAGCCAAGACGAAATCAATTGGGATGAGAGAAGACCGGCGATGATCAAACACGATGATAAAGAGAGTTGGGGAGCTCTTTCGCCGTTGGCAACGCAAAGGACGGGAAGAGGAGATGGGAGAGGTTGCTTCTTCACTAGAGAAGCTCAATAATAGCGTGAGAAGACTCGCTAGAGTTGGAAAAGGAATCGATTGATCAATTACGGTGGGGGAAGGTGAAAGGGAACCGATCCCTGTGAATGGAGGGGTGGACGACATTATAGACACCAGAGAAGCTCCTGGAGCTTGAATCTAGATGGGAAATATGGCACATTCATCGGACGGACTCATTGTTGTCTCCAACGATGGCGAGACACAACACGTCAATAGAGTTTGCTAGCGGTGCATCCACACCGTTAGATGAACGCAATTTGTTAGGACATTACTTGACATCCACGGAAAATAAGCTCTGTTGCCGAATCTCCAGTCATCGGAGAGAAGATTCACTGGCTGTCATCACCCATCGAGGGAGAAGAAGAAAGAAGAAAATATAAAGGAGTTGCTTGGAGGACCTGTTCGTAATAAAGAAATGACCTCATCATAATAAGAAGACATGTTGTAATAGTTTCTAGGGACTGAAATGTAAGCCATTAATTTAAATATGTAAATTAATTTATTTCTTTTCAATTTTTTGTTATATATTATATATATGTTAAATAATATATATGTTGGTCGAAATTACATTTTTGTCCTTTATGCATTATTTAATTTAATGATTAATATTAAGGTTAACAATATTAACTTAAGTCATGTAATACATATAAGCTTAATTAACTTAATTATAAAGAAATGAATGCTTAGATTTAAGTCATATTTATAATTAAATATAGTGGAAAGCATATTAAATAATAATTAAGCTATTTTACAATTTAGTTAAGGTCCTTATACAATATTAGCTTATTTGTAAATTAACCTTATTTTTATGTTATTCCTAATTAATTAACTAGGTAAACTAGCTTATTGTGGTGAATTAAGAGCCATGATGAGTCTCTCATCATATCCTTGTCAACAGTGAAAAAAAGTACCCAAACTATAAAGACAAAGACTCACTTTTCGATTTGATGGATGCATACAACCCAAAAACAAAGGAATTTGAACTGGGAAACTTAACATTGGCTCTCACTCCAAGGCAAATAGAAGGAATACTTGGGTTAAAGAATGAGGGAGAGAAAATCATAATCAGTGATGGAAAGAAAAATGCAAGTGAGAGTCCTATAACTTGGAGTGAGAAGTTAACATCAATAAAGCCCAAAGTTAGAAAGATAACTGAGAAGATTCAAGAATACAATCAAAATAAGAAGGAAAGGAAAAGAAGGCAAAGCATAGGTAGACCAAGGCTCAAGATAGGAGAAAACATGTAGAAAAAGAAACCAAGATGTTGGTTCACCTAACTCTAGGGTCATTTCTTCTACCATATGGAGATCAGGCAATTGTAACTTTGTTTTTTGATAAGGTAGAAGAATTAGAGTCCCTAAACAAATACAAACAAATACAATTTGGCTGAATTAGTAAATGATTACCTCCATGAAGGCCTGAAGGAAATGAAGGAGAAGGAGAAGCAAACATACATTAAAGGTCATATTATTATGTTACACCTATGGATAGTTGAAATGTTTAATGTCTTGGAACCCATTAATAAGGAGGCACAAATGGTTGTTACAAGGTACAACCATAAATACACCTTCACAAGCAATGTAAAGAAAATAGGTCTAAAAGTAAGGGAAGCAATAGAGAATGACTTGAGGAAAGACCCATTTGGTGGAGTTGATCCACCAAAAAATTAAAAAAAAACAAAGGAGAGGAAAGAGAAACAAGAAACTCCCCAAAAAAGAAAAACACAAGGAAAGGAGAAGAAGAGGAAGAGAAAAACAAACAAAAAAAGGTGAGAGTCCAAGAAAATTATTTAAAGAACTTGAAACAAGAAAGCAAGAAATTGAAGAAGAGGATAAAAAGATTGACAAAACTAAGGAACAAGAGAAATATGGAAAATACAACTCTAAAGCAACAAATAGAAGAATTCAAGGGAAATTTGACTACTTTCCTTCGTTCGACACAAAGTTGTCAAAGTTTTGAAACTTAGGATCAAGGAAACAAGAGATAGCAGTCGTAGGGAGAGTTGAGATACTAAATGAAGATGTGGAAAAAAATAATGGAGGTAAAGGACCAGCAACAACAACATGAGCATGAATTAGGGAAGCAGGAGGATCAACAACAGCAACATCAACATCAACATCATCATGGAGTGGAGGAGCAACAACAACAGCAACATTAGTATGTATTGGAGGGCCAAGAGGATTAGCAACAATAGCATCGGCATTAAGGAGTGGAGGAGTAGTAGCAACAGCAACATTAGCATGTATTGGTGGAGTAGGAGGATCAACAACAGTAGCATCAACATTACATAGTGGAGAAGCAACAGAAGCAACAATAGGATCAATGAGTGGAGGATGAGGAGTAGCAATAGTAGTGAGATGAGGGGCAAAAGTAGCAGCATCAAGGAATGGAGGAGCAGTAAAACCAACAAATTGAGGTTAGTATATTTAAGCACATAATATCATTGCTGATATCTAATCTTTAGGTGCATCTCATCGGTGCAAAATGGGTTTTCACCGGTGATAACACATTTTGCATCTATGCATTTTAGTTGAAAACAAATACTTATTTCCTTTTTTACCAAAATAGAACGAAGAAAATGTTGGAAACAAAGACGAATAGAATGACGGAAACAAAGATGAACAGGATGATGAAAACAAACCTATGAATTTAGATGGCATCATCAAAAGAACAATAGAAGTAATAACTACGATAGTAAGTCAAACTTTGCATATTTTAATTATATTGTAAAATTTTAATGATCCCTTATTGATAGAAATTTTTTAACAACCAGGACAATTTGATTATTGAAGAAGAAGATGCAAGAGAAGAAGAGCCAAAAGATCAAAAGGAGGAGGCAAAAAATGTCCTAATTCCAAAATGGCCAAAAAAGCAACAGCACAAAGGCCTCCAAAAAAAAGAAATAGAGAAGAGATTGCATATGGGAGAATAAAAAATTTGGATGCAACTCTCTTCAAATGCTTGAATGAGTTAGAAAGAACATTTCTTACAAGATTAATAGAGCAAAGAAAGACAAAACATCAAAATTTATGGAGAAAAGGGTCTTATTTTGTAGAAAGGCAACAATTGCAAGAAATGTTGCAAACAAGCGGATTCACCGAAAGCATTGTAAGCTAAAAGTGCATCTCATTTATACATTTGTGATAATTTATAATTATCTCACTAACATATTGTTACAAAATTGTACGTCATAGATGCCATTGTAGAAATCATCAAAGAGAAATTAGAAAGAGAAGGGGTATTTACGAGGACCCTCACCTTCAACATAAACTTTTTTGCTTATATAAAGTGCAATAACAAAGAAAATAAATGGATACTTTGAAAGAGCTAGTCCTCTTTTAAGTCTTTGTACGAAGATAGTAATACCAATAAACACTGATGGTGTTGGGTATTGGACACTTGTGGCCTTCAACCTAGAGTAGAAAAAGATGACCAAATATGCTAGTTATATTGGATACTACCCAGATTACACTAACAGATATGCCAACAAAATAGTAAGAATCATTTTCTATATATGTAACAACATAAATCATATACATGCTAACTAGATGAAAATATTTTCTCTTTTAGTTTGAGGTAATGCAAGATGAACTATACAAAAGATTGGCAAGAAGAATACAAACTCGATGCACCTCAAAAAGGAATAGCGAGCAACGACTGCGGCATCTTTGTGGCAAGATGGAATAGAGTACTTGCTGTGTGGATGGATCCAGTTAACACCACATCCAACCAAGATATACACAAGTACAAGGCATATTACACTACAATGATCCTAACTGATAGGAATGCTTATGTAGATTTGATCTAAGTTTGAAATATGTTTTGCATGAACTACATTTTGTCAAACTTAATTAAAGATGTTCTTTTTATGTTTCAATATGATTTGTGCAATTGATAGTTGATTCTCATTCACATAACAAGTGTTAGAAACAATATCACTAGTGTAATATATCATATCACTAGTGCAATATAGGATATCATTGTTGCAAACTAAAAAAACACTTCTTTGAAATTTATTATCACTGGTGCAAAAAAATTATCACTGATGCAAAATGAGTTATGACCGGTGTAAATCCAAAAAATCTTTTATGAAATTTGACTATCCTTGGCTGAAATAGATTATCATCGATGCAATATATATTATCACCAATGAAATATATATTAACGGTGCAAATTGTATTATGATTGGTGCAGAATGAATTATCACCGATGATATCCCCTAAAACTAACACATGTATAGAAAACCAAAGTAGTACAATGAAAATTTTTTTGATGTCTCTATAATCAAAGCTAGCTACAGGATTGAAGCTGTAACGACCCGGTTCCCGAGTCCCTACGAGACACGAGAACCGGACCGACTCGACTAATCCCAAGACCTAGTCGTCCAACGAGGAAGTAACCAAAAGACAGTAAAATAAACCACATTCAGCATGAATATAACTAACAGTAAGAAAGTACAGCAGTAAGGAAAGAAACTACTACAGTAGGTACCACCACAACAGTAAAACAGCATTTATCATATAACAAGAACTGCAGGTAAAGAAGGTACAGCGGAAACAAAAACTACTCACTAGAACAGAAACAAAAGAGGTACAAAAGGCTGTGGTAACTCTACTGGACCCTACTCGGCCCAGCGTCCTCTGCAGCCGCCGACCCTGGCTGCTCAACACCTGGTCCTGAAAAAGGTAACGAGTGTAACACGTCAGCAAAACGCTGAGTAGAGTGGCAAACTAACTAAAGGCAACAGTAGAGTGTACAGTAGCTGTTATGTTCTATTACTTCCTTTATTCACATCTTTCAATTTTTCTCACTATTTCATTTATTTCTCTGATCCTTTACTTGATCTCGAATGTCCTCGTGGGAACGATCTTGATTGCAGTCTTTTCCAAAAGTAGAAGTAGCACGTGGTGCTCTCCTGGCCGGGAGAGTCCCTCGTGGTGATCCTACCCTCAGTCAACCACCCCAAGGTCACTGACAGACGTAACGGTGACTACGGCACGCGCGATAAACGCACAGGTAGCTAGCCCGCACTGGCACGCGGTCAGTCGTTTCCGTTAACGGGTGCGCCCAAAGCACAGCACGGAACCAGGGCAGAGCCCTCTCAGTAACAGGGGTCCAACCCCTCCACAGTAACCAAACCGGGGCCTTGCCCCTCCACAGTCCGCGCACCCTCGCCTGACTACCCTGGTTTGCCCTAGTGGGCCTAACAAGTCGGTGAAGGAGGCTAGCAGAACCCCGGGGCCCGTGGGGTAGCTAGTACTCTCCTAACACTACTAGCTCTCCTCGGTACTACGTACACGAGGGCCAACAAGTAGGTACAGAGCGGCCAATCCTAACCCCGGGTCCCTGGGGCGGCTGGCCCCACTCTGCACTAAACAGGTACAGGTACTTCCCTTGGTACTGCGTACCCAAGAGACAGTACAAACTACATCTCAGTTCCATTCCTTTTTCTTTCCAGGAGTTCCACTCCTAATTCCCCGTAGGGTTCCAGCTCTTTATCTCAGAACATCATATGTTTCACTTTCCAGATTCACGTTCTCAAAATCCATGATCTCAACATGTTTCTTTATTCATAACAGGCAGCTGTTAATTCAAATTACAGGCAGCTTTATATTCCTTTCCATTTTTCCAAGACTGCAGTATTATACATTCCACTAGTTTTTCCATCCTAAGATTCATGCCACATCCTAGGATCTAACATACAACTAGTTTTCCAGCCCTAGGATTCATGCATCACCTAGGAGCTATCATTCCATACATTTCTCATTCCTAGGATTCATGCAATGTCCTAGATTCTAGTTATGGTTCCATACTTTAACAGATTTTAAAAATAACTTAAGCCACTCTACCAGGTACAACGGGAGTAATGGGGGCGTGATCGGGAATCCCGCGTGCCTCCGCGACTCTCAAGACTGCAACTAAACGAGATCCTGTCACAAGGATCAAACACAAGGAGTGTCTCAAAACAGTGTATAGCTACCGTAGATGAGTAGAGGGATTAATTCTGAAGAGAACGCAACTCGAATTGCGGAAAACGGAGCCCGAACGGACCCTAAACGGGTCGAAAAAGACGATACTGTGCAAAATCAGACGTCTGGAACTCCTTCCAGACATCTTAAAAAGTGGATCAGAGAATTACCTATTCAGCGTGGTTTCCCAGACGTCCAGAAGTCTGCGGGGACGTCTGCCCTAGATCCCAGACGTCCGATGGTCCCTCAGGACGTCTGGAGGTCACTCCCGCCGTCTGGTACAACTCCCAGACGTATGATTCGCAAAAGATGGTGAATCAGCGAACCTGCGCACAGCCAACCCCCTCCCTCAGTACGGTCAGTCGACAAGAAGGAAGAAGAAGGCGGAAACTCACCTTTCAGACGTCTGTATGATCTTACAGACGTCGACCTTGCCGTCTGGCTATCAACCCAGACGTCTGATTCTGGAAATTTTTCCAGAATCAGAACCCTGCTCGGCCTCCTCTCGCGACGCCGCCCGCGTCGCACCTCGCGCGTCTGCTGCTCAGCCCACAGCAGGTCCCTCTCCGCGTCGCTCCGCGCCCCCTGCGCCCTCCGTCGGCCGGCCAAGCCGCTCCGGCGAGCTTGCCCTCACGGCAGAGCTCCGCCCTCGCACGCCGCACCTCCGCGCTCACTGCGGCCACCGCTGCCGCCCTCGCGTCCGCTCGCTCTCGCGCACAGGAAGGAGGAGAAGGAGGAGACGGTGGAGACGGGAGGGGAGGTGCGCCCCTTTTAACGCCGCGCGGAGAGGAGAGAGAGAAGGCGGCAGGCCGCCTACAACCGCAGAGAAAAGAGGGAATATGCGGCCTGCGCGCTCAGGCGCACAGGCGACTCGCGTGTGTCGAAAATAACGGATTTCCAAACGTCTTGAAACTATCCCAGACGTCTTATCAGACGTCTGGTTGTGATCCCAGACGTCTTGTCCGACGTCTGAGCCACCTCCCAGACGTCTTAGAATACGTCTGGGGCACACATTCGTTACAGAAGCCCCCAATGATGATAATGGACCAGCATTTGTCAGATTCTTTTTCTTCCTCTTCTTCACAAGTGAAGCCGTAATGGTTTCTTGAATCTCTTCTCGCGAGGCCTACCAGGATATCTTGATTGCTTCAGATCATGAATCGTTGGAGAATTTGAGAGACCTTGACAAACCAAAAGTTAAAAAACATCTCTTACAAAAAAAAAATAACAATACCAATGAAGGAATAAAAAATAGTTATACTTGCTCGTCAAACCCTGTTGATGGTAACACCACCATTAGCCATAACTAGCTTTAATTAGTCAAAATCAAGAGACAAATACTCCTACATAATCGTCTGAGAGCCATAATTCCATTTAGTTCCATTTTGAGAAGAAAATAACAAAATAGGGTTAATTCTGTAGTTTTAACATCACATCATGAAAGTGGACTAACCATGGGGTTTGCTAGGGTTAATTGAAGGTCTAATGAGCATTAAAGTCCAAAGAATGGATCCACACAAACAAAAATAGGATTTCACTCATTTCGAGAATCACAACACCACACAAAACCCTAATCTTAGGCCTACTTAAATTAAAGAGGTTATGGTCAGGATAAAATTCATCTAAACCTCCTAAAATTTATAAAAAAATATTCTGAGAGGTTTGGTACCCTTAGTTTGACCATCTAAACTTATTTTGACCTTGAGCAAAGTCACAGACGGAATTTTTCCCTTAGACAAACATGGTCAAAACTAAAATTTAACTTTACCATCAGATTCCTTGGGTCCAAATTAGGTTGGTACCAAAATTTACGCTCAATTAGAGTCCATCTTGACCTAGTTTGCATTTCAATCCATTAAAACTCTATTTTCTACAGTCAGACCCTTAATTTTTGAAATCTCTCACACATAGGTCCCTAACTTTGTTGTCACTTTTGCAAATGGGTCCCTATCGCCATGGCAGGTGTGAACCTAAGGGCGCTGACCATCAAGAGAGGAGATCTCTCTCGGTTCAACTCCAAATCTGTCAAAAATTGGAGGGATTGATGATCAGATAATCAGGAATCCAACCAACCCCATTTGAGGGATTGGAATTGATCTTAGAGCTTAGGCGAGCTCGAGGATTTTGGGAAAAATTTTCCCCAAAAGCCACGAATCAATCAACCTCTTTTCCTCATTCAAAGCTCGTTCTGAGGCTCTATATAAGCTTCCCTACACTCAGCCATTCTCCTTAGTCGAGTTTAGGCCCAGAAACCTCTAGTTCTTCCCTTCTCCAACCACCCTCTGGCGACTCTCCGTGATAGCTTCTTCAGGCCAGCCAACAGAAAAATTGGCCCAGCCTGACCTTCCTCTCCTTCCTTCGCCTCTCACTGACCAAAGCAGAGGTCATCTACCCCTTCATCGTCGCCGCTTCCCCTCAACGGAGCAACCTTTATCTTGAGCACCGGCCATTCATAGTCAGCTGATCGCACGTGTTTCACGAGTTTGAAATCAGGGTTACAAGTAACCCGTCATTGTAGTTGCAAAACTCGTGGTCAAATAAAATTTATTCTGAAACTCTAAGGGAGTCCCGGGTCGAACACAAGGGGGCGACATTTACTTTAATTAAAAACCACGCTTCGATTTTTATTTGTTTTTGGTTGTTTTTACCTTTTCTAATTTTTTTGGTATTTTTAGCAAGCAAGAGATTCAATCGATGAAAACTTTATCTACTCGCAAAAAATAAGAGAGAGGGAGAAAGAGAGAGAGAGAGAGAAACAATCATCTATTCATGAAGAATTGTTTGTTACACTATGAAAGTGGAAAATCTACACTAAGAAAGCATAAAAAGATAGAAAGAGGTGAGAGAAATCCCCCTCGACGGTTGCTCAAAGGACGACTCGCTCTAACGTCACCTAGAGGAAGGTGGTGAGGAGCGAGACGAAGGACGACGGAGTCGGAGGACGGAGGATGGGGCAGGATGGCATTGCGGTAAGGATCTTCTTCTCGAAGTGCAGTGAAAGGATGACCACGGGATGCTCCACAAATTGGGATGAGGGGAGGGAAAACTATTTGGTTTACTCTAGAGGAGTTTCCCGAGATTGGGATAATCTCTCTCTAGAGCCTTGGAGGTGGTGAGAGGAAGGAAGAGATGACTTGGAATGGTGGTGGGTAGGTCCTTTTATAGTGGAGGAGGAAGAACAAATTTGCATCTGGGTGATTACTAACGTCCAAAAATGTCACTGCAGCTGTCGCTAAAGATCCGCCCTTCAAATCTTCTTGCTGGCGCGTGCAGACCATTAGTGACAGCGACAAGCATCACTAAAGGCGTGAGTCACTGAAGATCTGGGCCTACCTTGCTGGCGTCCGCCTCGCTAGTGCGCACATCGTGCTTCACGTGCCCATGCTCTTCGCGCCTTGTGCACGCGTGTGCGCTAGAATGCGTTGCACTGCGTGCTACTGCGATTGTGCGTTGTGTGCTGTTGCTACTGACCGACGTTGGGTGGCCTGGATGGGGCCACCTGAGTTGTCATTCTTCTTTCTTTTGTAGAGGGTGCCACGGTGCTCAGATCGAGATGATTCCCATGCTGCTGGACTACGATTGTTGCTCCGGATCCATCTGTATGGTCGGATTTTCCATCTGAAACCTGTATGGGAGTCGCATTGCCCCCTGGCAGTTGATCTTCCTCGGACTTCCTACGGTTCTTCAATCTAGATGATTCCAGAGGTGTTAAACTTCGATCGTCGTCTTAATCAGATCCGTACAGTCCAATCATCCATCCGAGGCCTTGAAATAAGTCTTCTTCTCTCTTGATCATAAAAAGGACCTAATTAATCTAAAATATATACAACTACTCTAAATGCAAAATGATGCATGTTATGCAATATTTATAATAGGAAATGCAAATTTAAGCCTAGGAACATGCATGAATAGGCATTTTAACCTAAATAGATGTGTCTATATCATACCCCATACCTATCTTTTAATAGTCCCTAGCAAAATTAAACTACATCCTATGTATAAAATCAAAATTAGGATTAGATCACTTAGGCCTAAGTCATTTATTAACAATGGAAAATTTCAACTAAGGTCCTAAACAATGAAAACTCAACAGTACCCGGGTGTTTGCCAAAATGTACACCGCCCAAGTCCTCGCCTTATTTGAAAAGGGAAGATACATTTTTTTTGTTTTTCTTCCTTTCTAATTTTTTTGTACTTTTGGAGTTTGAGAGTTCCGGGATAACTTTTTACGGCTACCCGACCGGCCCAAAACTCGAAAAGGACTCTAAGTGCTAAGCATCTTGTGAAAATAGTGAAAGACTCACTAGACGGCCGTTAAAACGGACTTCGGGTTTCTACGATCCTAGGTGACCTTGCCTAGAGGCTTATGTTTTCAATCGGTAGCTTTCTCCCTACTTTTATTCATAGGGTCAACATAAGGGCAAACACAGTGTATATCTCTACAGTTTATTCTACTTCCCCGCTTCTTCCCTAAGTGTTTTGGGAATTATTGTGCTTTTTTTTTGTGAGCTGGGTTCTGGACAACTGGCCGATGAGTTGTTACCACCGATAGCCTGCAAGCCATACTCGTGTGGTAAAGTGTGGTTTTATTTATTTTTTTACTTTCTCCTTTTTCTATTTTTTTTTTATATTTTATTTTCTTTCTTTTTTTAAGTAGGTAGCTTTCCTGATCTAAAATTTACCTAAAGGCAGTACAATGAAAATGGTCTTATGACTGGGCTCTAGACAATCGACCGGTGAGCTGTTACCACCGACAACTTACCAGCCATACCACCCTAGATAATTCATTAGCTACCCAATTTCTAAAGAAACCATCAAAAAGTGAGTCAGTGCGAAAGAAATGTGTGCAGATGCTTAGGCTTAAAGTCCCCCCAAATCAGAGGACAGGTTGATAAGTCGCATACTTATCATCCCAATTTATTAGCCAAATTATAAATGAATTTAAATTGTCAAGGACTCAAGACTAAGTCCACATTCGAGTGGACACCCCGGCTAATTAAGCCCGAAGACCTTAAGAGTCTAAGTGTTTAGGTCATCTCGTATCATTTCCTAAAGTTAACAACTTCCAAATGCCTAAGTTCTCTTTTCCTAATTTCTTTCTTTTTTTTATCTTTTTGAATTTTCAATTTTTTTTTAAAAGAAACTAAAAGAAATTCTACAGAGTTAACATAATGATTTCTGGAATTGATTATCCACCTCCCCATGCCTAAATGATGCAATGTCCTTATTGTAAAAACAAAGACATGAAAAAGGAGGAGTAAACAGAATATCACCTGAACATCGTGAGGAATCCGGTCAGCTGTGCAGAGAATGTGAAATATAAACACGTGCTAAATTTAATGCCTTCAGCTAAACATAAAATACATACAAGGAAGAAATTGTGAATTCACAAGTGCGGGTCAGAATCAAAATAAAAATATTGATTCTTAGACCCGCCAACAGAAGATGTCCACAAACATGGACCAGATTATGATGTAGACCCTTGCCCCAGGGTCGAGTGGTTCTCAGGTTCTGGATGAAAATCACCCAGAATCGAAGGTTGTTGTGTTTGCAGGGCCGAGCCTGGGGTTTAGTGGTATGCAACCCAAGACCAAAGTGTCGGACAACGGGTAAAGATGGTTCAATAGGTGCGGTTGTCCACTTAACATCTAGCTCAAAAAAATAATCAGTTATTTCGAGCTTAAGTTGCACGTGAAAGATATCATAAGGGTCCTGGTAGAAAGTAGGTGGTTGCAAGTACCCTTAGATTTAAAATCAAAGTTCCATCAGAATTAGCCTCCCAAATTTTTATTTCCAACTTCCTATCCTCCGAAATCAATGTTTCCGAGACCTCCAAATCGTTATACACCCCATCTAAAGTACCCAAGTCCAACAATTGTGGCTGAATCAGGATTGACTTGGGTTTGGTGATTTCAAAAATATCATCATTCAATTCTTTAGGGTGTGTTTGAGGAATGGGGCTACTAATTGAATCATCAGGATTCGAATTGTCCAAGTTAGCCCTAACATGATCATAATCTTCAATGATCGGGCTATCAAATAGTTCGTCATACTCCTCGAGCCCGATTGTCTCACTAGAATCCTCTTCCTTGAGTTCAAATGAGACTTCACCAAAAGATTCTTCACCCTCAGAATCAAAGAATTCATGATCCTCATTTATATATGTCTCAAAATCGATTGTCATTTCCTGGTTTAAAGAGACATTTTTCCTCATTCCCTGGCTCGGGGATCTCGAGTGAATCAATCGGTTCATCCTCAATGGGTTGCTCTAGCCCAACCTGGTCATCCACGATCTCAGAAAATGTATCCCCCTCGACAGGCACCTGAGCAGGTTCAGACATTGGCTCTCCTAAAGGGAGTTCATCTTGAGAATCATCCCAAGATTTGACTAGAGCAACCATAAATTTCATCCTCAACCTTGACAATTTCCCAAGAAGAAACTCACCTAGGTCCCTATCCCTAACACTTTCGAGCAAATCCAATAAAGACCTATTCAGCTCATCGATCATTTTTATCATTGGCTACAATGCTTCAGTGCATGGCGTTGGCTGGGCTTCTAAAGATTGTATGGTGTTCCTCAAGTTAGCCAACACCCTGTCCTGGATCTGGTTCACTTGAATCGACTGGTTCGATTCAGGTTTGGGTGGGTTTGGGTTAAATCTTGGGGAGTCAAGATGCCAAGGTTCTCGGGTCCCTCCCTAATTGTAGGTCGTTTCAAGTTGTTTAAAGAATGGTGGTGACCTATATTCAGCATAATTTTGGGGAGGGTAAGTGTTATAACCAGCATATCCTTCATGATTGTAGATCTAGTTAGGTTGATCATCAAAGGATGGAGATCTATAATCATTATAGCTCTAGGAAGGATAGTAATCATAGTCTTGTTGTCCAAGGTTAGACCCTGGACACTGAGGTCCGAATTCGTATCCCCAATCAAGGTTATCCCGGCTAGTGGATGGGTAATTACAAGTCAAGTCGGGATAGTAATCATCTTGGGAATAAGTGGTGGTAGGAGGATAGGATGGGAAATGCGTGTAAAAAGTGGAAGGATACATGGTGAAGTAAGGAGGGAAATCATAAGAGAGAAAGGAGCCCTGCGATACAAGCAATCAACCTTTTCCTTAGGTAGGTTAGCCTAAAGGCCTAGAGACTCCCAGGACCCGTCTTGAGATTATAAACGATTTGGTCTACTTTTATTTGGTCAATCCAAGTAGTTAGAAGGAGGGACTGGAGAGAAGGTTCTTCCTTTGGCTTGCACCTCCAGTTCCTAGTGTACACCCCAGCCACAGTTGTTTGACACTACTCCCTTAGCTAGACATTAGATAGACCAGCAGAAGCATATTAATCGAAAAAAATCTCAGTCTAAGCCCCGAAGAGCGAATCAATCCTTAAGGCCAACGTCTACTCAGTTTTAATTAGGCTTGGGATGATTGTGCTCTTGGAATGTGATGGGCCCTTTAGATGGGTTGTACCCTTAATGATCAGTTAAAATGTGTGTGCATGCACAACCAGGGTTTACAAACAAGGTTATTTGATGATGTGTCTTTTAGGGTTTAACCTTGTTTAGTAGCTTTTAGGGTTTAATTCTTAGGTTGGTTCAATCAAGGTTTAGTAGAACACTCCAAGTTTTGAAAACATGGGTGATGATATGTTCCTTTAAAAATCAAAAATAATGTGGAGTGCCTGGTTTAGCCCTAAGAATCAACCCTAAATGGCAAGCTACTGATGAATCGCTTTTAATTTGAGTGGTACGACCCAAACAAGTCAATCAATTGGCCTATTCGCATCACAGATTAAGGCACACAATGTCTTAGCCTAATCATATTTCTACTCACTTATGTGTTTTGAGTTGAAGTGTACCGGGTCCACAGGTTAGATCCCGGTTAAGTGGTAGAATCAAACTGGAGTGGTGCGCCTTAAGTTGAGAGTTGTGGGTGTTAAGGTGTATCTCTTTCAGAAAATCCCATAATCAGAAAATACTTTTTTTTATTATTTTTTAATTTATGTGGATGGCGAGGTGAGTGGAGGTGGCAAACAAACAACCAAATCTATACTAGGATTTATAAAAGGCACCTAAGTTGATTTGGGTTTAAGTTATTAGGTTATGGAATGAAAACTAAGGTGGCGGTGGCGTGGGGGACACTTACAAAACCTTCATCCTCACTTTTCTCCGATCTAATTGCTTTGGCCTGCCTCAAAAGAGTACCTGCAATCACAGTAAGATCAGAGAAAAGTGAGATAAAAGTTAGGTAAGGTTGAAAAAACATAGAAGAAAAAAAAAAACAAAGAGCGTTACCTCCACGGCAACGGCGCCAAAATGATCGCACGTGTTTCGTGAGTTTGAAATCAGGGTTACAAGTAATCCGTCATCGTAGTTGCAAAACTCGTGGTTAAATAAAATTTATACCGAAACTCCAAAGGAGTCCTGGGTCGAACATAGAGAGGCGACGTTTACTTTAATTAAAAACTATGCTTCGATTTTTATTTGTTTTTGGTCACCTTTTCTTTTCTAATTTTTTTGGTATTTTTAGCAAGTAAGAGATTCGGTCGATGAAAATTTTATCTACTTGCAAAAAATAAGAGAGAGGGAGAAAGAGAGAGCGAGAAACAATCATCTATTCATGAAGAATTGTTTGTTACACTATGAAAACGGAAAATCTACACTACGAAAGCATAAAAAGATAGAAAGAGGTGAGTGAAATCCCCCTCGACGGTTGCTCGGAGGATGACTCACTCTGACCTCGCCTGGAGGAAGGTGGTGAGGAGCGGGATGAAGGAGGATGGAGTCGGAGGACGGAGGATGGGGTAGGATGGCGTCGTGGCAAGGATCTTCTTCCTGAAGGGCGGTGAGACGATGGCCACAGGATGCTCCACGAATGGGGATGAGGGGAGGGAAAACTATTTGGTTTTACTCTAGAGGAGCATCCCGAGCTTGGGACAAGCTCTCTCTAGAGCCTTGGTGGTAGTGAGAGGAAGAAAGGAAGAGATGGTTTGAAATGGTGGTGGGTAGGTCCTTTTATAGTAGAGGAGGAAGAACAAATTCACATCTAGGTCATTACTGACATCCATAAACGTCGTTGCAGCTATCGCTAAAAATCCACCCTTCAAATCCTCTTGCTGGCACGTGCAGACCATTAATGACAGCTGCAAGCGTCACTAAAGGCACGTGTCGCTGAAGATCCACGCCTGCCCCGCTGGCACCCTCCCCGCACTTCACGTGCCCGTGCTCCCCGTGCCTTGCGCGCACACGCACTGGCATGCACTGCGCTGCTGTTGCATGCGACGCGTTGCATGCTGCTGCGGTTGTGCGCGGTGCACTACTGCTGCTGGCCGGCATTGGGTGAACTGGATGGCACCACATGGTGCCACCTGGGCCATCCATTCTTCTTTCTTTTGTAAAGGGTGCCACGGTGCTCAGATCGAGATGATTCCCACGCTGCTAGACTACGATCGTCACTCCGGATCCATCCGTATTGTCAGATTTTCCATCCGAAACTTGTGTAGGTCTCACATTTCCCCCTAACCGTTGATCTTCCTCGGACTTCGTACGATGCTACGATTCTCCGATCTAGACGATTTCAGAGGCGTTTGACTCCGATCATCGTCTTAATTAAATCTGTATGGTTCGATCATCCATCTGAGGCCCTGAAATAAGTCTTCTTCTCTCCTGACCATAAAAAGGACCTAATTAACCTAAAATATATACAACTACTCCAAATGCAAAATGATGCATGTTATGCAATATTTATAACATGAAATGCAAATCTAAGCCTAGGAACACGTATGAATAGGCATTTTAACCTAAATAGATGTGTCTATATCACCAGCACCAAGTCCTCATCCCCTTCGTCCTTTAGATAGGTCACATACTTCATCTCCCTCTCCTGAATCTTTCTAGCTCCTTCCCCGATCATTTCAACCGACGACCACTACTCTCTCCTTCCGTCTTCTCCATGGCCGACGAAGCTCCGGTGAGCTTGCCTGGCCAACACACGCAACCAAATGCCCCACTACTGCCTCCAAAGCCTTCTGCTCACCTCCACCTTCAAAAATCCTCAACTAATTTTGCCTCACCACCCCCCAATCGCTTTATCGAACACCACCTCCTTTGCACACCATCTCTGACTCTGTCTGACCATCACACGCACGCTTATCACCCATAACCATCGCCATTGCACTCCACACAACTCGGTGAAGCTCCTGAACACTTTTAATTGGGCCGCAAGGCCGTATTTTGGCTTTCACGGTTTCACTGGAGCATCATCACCACCTTCGTCTTCCTCAATGTTGACTACCCTTCTCCGACCACCATTCAACCTGCTGCCACACTCAATCAAAGCAACCTCATCTCCTGGAGGTGTTTGCATCCCCAATTGAGACACAACAGTAGTGCCCACAGCCAATTGCGAGGAGAAGAGCACCCGTAGTTGCACGCGAAAGGAGCGAGGATAGTCCCACCTCGTTAATGAATGAGCTGTTGATTGCATTTAAGAGGAAAAAGTGCTCAAGGCTTATCGCCCACGAACACAGGGGGTTGGGTCCCCTCCTTCACCTACCTTGCACCCTTGCTCACCACCCACTGCCAATGAGCCTGGACCCTCTGGTCCATTTACTTGGATACCCGAATCTGACCTTATCTAATAGATGAAATTGTAAGGAGGAGGGGGGAGGGTTTTGCATCATGCTCTACTACCTCAGGGTGCTTGCTGAAGAAAAGTTAACACTTAGCTTCTGAGATAGCTTTGTGTTATGCTTAAGCACCCTTGTGCGTCTTGCTGAGGCTTTGTGGACATATTTGGTCTCTGATCTGACGTGGAATTGAGGGTTAAGTGGTTGATACCACTGTAACGATATTTGAGTTAAATTGAGTTGTGGGATATGTGCTTAATTAGAGGATTTATGTGGTGATCTAAATCACCATTATTTTTGCAGGCTTCTATTCTTTTCATCTCGTTATTCTTGAGATACATTGGTTTATAATTGAATATCATTATGAGAAGATTATTCATTGAAATATCTTTCTTGTGCTTGACTATGCTCTTCATTTCTGAATGCGATTAGTGTTGTAAATTTCATATTTGCTCCTTGGAAACGACCTCAGACTCCAAATTGATTTCGAGCTTTATAGATTTAAGTGTTTGTTGCATTTTTGTCAACTATACTACAACGCAAATACATGTCTTAAGAGATGACTCAAATGTGCTAAACACCTGTCAAATACACTAATTGTTTGAATGCATCATCAAGCACCTTCAAGCATATCTCATGATTAAAAGATGATATGACACCAACATCAACAAATTTTACCATCCTTAAACATATATTCTTGTATTTATCCATGGGATCATCAAGAAAGAGGAAAGCCTCAAAACTACTCGTTACAGAGGGAAGCTTTGCATCTTTTCTCCAATGATCAATGATGTAATGAGATGGAAGATCATATATGACAAATTCCATTAAAACAAAAATGCAATACCTGCAAAGGATCCCTTCAGCCTCAAATAAGTAGCATACACATGATATTGATCTTGAAGACTTCTTAAATATGATGGAAAAGGGCAAAGAGTTAGGTGAATCAAACTCCTCAACAACAATGGAATGTATATCATCAATTCCATGCTCAAAAACCAAAGTTTTTTTTGCAATAGATGATATTCTACAACTCTTTCTGAAATTGAAAAAACTTTGTAACAATATAGACATCACTTACTTGAGCCTCCATAGCAAACTTAGAATACAAAATAACAGACTCAAACTAAAAATCAAAGTTAACTTTACGAGAGTTCTCTTATTTCTTTGAAGAACAAGTTCATATTGCCACACAAACTGCTTCAAAGTGATTTTCGAATTAACATGTCTATCAAAAAATGCATTGATCCCCTCACTTCTTTGAGTGATAGACATACCAGCCTAAAACATGTCATTAAAAAGATAAGGGATCCATATATGTCGAATCTCATATAAGTCATGAAGTCATTTGTTATTGCCCACCAAATATATGCCTGTCTCTAATCATTGTAGCCTAATTCTCCTCAAAAGCTTCTTTTGACCCTAAATTATAAACAACTTGATTAAAAGCTTCCTAAGTAGCATTATCTTGAGGAAGCTTATCTTTAATGTGCCAAATACAAAGGCAGTGACGAATACCATAGAACACGGTTGATACAACATTAATAATAGCTTGACATTGATTTGTAATGATACTTTTGAGATGTATCCCCCACATACAAGACAAAAATGTTCAAAATAACCACATAAAATTTTCTATTGTCTCATCTCCCAATAAAGCACATCCAAATAAAATCGTATAACCATGATTATTTACTTTAACAAAAGGAGAAAAACACATATTATATCGATTAGTCAAGTATGTTATGTCAAATGAAACCACATCTCTAAAAAGCTTGTAAACCAATCGACTACTAAAATCATATCAGAAAATGTTACAAATGCAACCATCATCATCAAAATATATAGAATAAAAGAAGTTACTATTCTTTGATTGCAACCTAATGAAATAACTTTGAACAACCTCTGCATCACCTACACCAAGCATTAAATTCCCTGTTTATGTATTGCATTCCCCACATCTTGAGTGGTAAATATCAAATTCTCAAATCCATTATCCTCAGTAGCTAAGGATGTAACTGATCTTTGACGAACTAATACTTGCTTGATCCTTTAACACCATTCGACACTTTCTTCCTAATGGTATTTTCTTCTTTGATCGAAGATACTTCATCATAGTTGAATCACAAAACTAATGATTATGATCATCACAATAAGAAACAACAATATACTTGCTAGAATCATCACAAAATCAAAAACGAACATGAGCCTTGCGTCCAATCTTAGACGTCAATATCTTTGAATAATAAGGATTGCATGACTTCCTAGAAGGTTCACCTCCTCTTGAACAATTAACCTTTGCTCTACTTACAAAAGTTTTATCAGTCTCATTATAATTTGTGCTCTTTAAAGAATACTCAAAGCAACTACGATGAGAAAAATCTTGATAAAAAGAAATAGCAGCCTTAAAAGAATTAAAGTTCATCCCAACTTCAATATTTTATTCACGAACAACACCTAAAAGCATATAACAAAGCAACATAGAAAATTTATCATCGATGTAGAATACAAAAGAACCAGTGCAATCTTCCATCATCTATGCAATCTAATTTTGTATCAGTGTAATATAAAATTACATTGGTGCAAAATGGAATTGCACCGATGCAAAATCAAAGAATGAGTGATATATACAAAAATAGAATTACGTCAATACAATTTTTTTCAAAAATAGATAGAAAATCAAAGATCACAAACGCACCTTCATCTCTATCAGTAGTAGAGATGCCCTGATCATCAAGATGAGAAGAAGATGCATAAGCAAATAGAGTTTCATGCCAGTCTTCATCAAAGGAACCCAAATCACATGGAACATTGAGATCCATAACAATAACACTATCAAAAACAACAAAATCAGAATGAAGATTGCAAATACAAAAGGCAAATGTAGAGAAACTTAAAGCAAAACACAAAGAGGAGAAACCGCAACAAAGAGGGGATCCACGCCAATCGAAGAAGAGGAAAGCTGCGACGAAGCATAGAAAAGAGAAGATAAGCGGTGATGAAAAGAGTGGGATGGGGGGAATCAAAGCATACAACCATCGTGGAGAGGCATGGTGGGACCCACACATTGCACTGTGTGTTGCAAAATGCATCGTGAAATGAGTTTCCCTACATTTTGGCTTCAAATTTTAAGTTTGATTGAATGGTGAATTAAACTATGACACTGACTTATCCACTATGTATCCCTCCAAACACTCCGTAAGGGGCTGTTTGTTTACAGGAATTAAGGTCATGATTGCACAACAATCATAGGACTTAATTGACTTGAATTCAGTTAGATCTTAGCTTAACTTAGGAATAATACATGCATCAACTGCATATTTTGCATTATAATTGCTCTACTTAGCTGTTCATGAAATAATGCTATATTTCCATAACTAATTAGTGAATAATTGGGTTTGTAGGTAATGAGAAGCTCAGGAGATGGCCTGAAGCTAGACAAAAGCTGAATAAAAGTTGGATAGAGGCTGGAGCTGCAGCAAAGTTGGCACGGAATCCTGGAATAAATCTAAGAATAAAGAAGAGTTGAAGACAGAGAGTAAGAAAGAGGTGTACTAGGCTACTTGTAGGAATAAATGTAAAAGTTAAAGTGAATAAGAACTTAGGGTAACCCTACCCTTGTCCCTAATCCTTAGGATAACCTTATCCATTTGCCTATCCCTAAGCCACCCTCCTATTAGGTTAGTTTAGCCTAGGAAACCTTAAATGCACTTTCCAGCACACCTCTGGACGTCCAGACAGTGTGCTAGACGTCCAATTCCTGTAGAAATTATGATCAGAACCTTGACTCCAATACTGTTTTAGTATTGGATGTCCAACCTGATCCTCAGACACCCAAATTTGAAGTTTAAGCCGTCTGACCAAGCTTCTGGACATCTAGATGTCCTCTCTGGTTCCTGTTTTGGAATTAGAAGCCATATTTAGCTTCCTATGGCCTAGGAATCATACCACACATTCTAGGAAACCTATCTAGAGACCTCCTAAGCCTAGTACACTACTACTAGCCCCACCTAAGAACCTGATTAGATTCACACTAAACCTAATTGACTTAGTGAAGTCAGTTAAGCCCTTTTTGCCTAATTGGATTCATGGAACCCAATTGGACCAACTCAACCCATGCAAGTTCAATTGGACTCAGTCATAGTCCAATTGACTCACTTACAACCTAATTGGGAATTCCTTATCCCAAGTTCACACACTATTATTTAATTAAACGTGTGATAGGTTTAATTGAATCTACCACATTTGTAATAGGTTAAGTGAAACTATTTTAGGAGCCAAACCTAAACCTATTTTCTTGACCTATTATATCCAACCTAGGACCTATTTAGCCATCCACTCTAGATGACTCTAGAGTGGCCTAAACCCATCCCAACCAAGTCCACACCACTCTTCCCTTGCCCTCCAAAGTGGAGACAACACACACTCTTAGGAGGTGCTAACACTAAACTAAGACCCATCCAACAAGGTCCACGCACACCCAACTTCTCCCCACAAAATGTGGATCTTGAAGACCACTTCTTCTCTCCCAAGGTAGCGCCTAAGACCCTCTTCTACAGGCTTCCCAACTCCAACTCAAGAGGCCCCCATCTTCTTATAAAAAGCCATTCCAAGAGGCTGCCCACACATCTTCATCTTCCTCCCATCCAACTCCACCTCACGGCCACCATTTCCTCCACTTAAGCTCCATCAACTCCACCTCCAAGAAGCCGGCCACCACCACCTTGTGGTCGTCCTCCACCCTCCCTCCACCTCAAGCCACACAGCCACAAAGGTTACCCTTGGTGCCCCACGTTTTGATAATAACAATGTTCTTCATTGCTTTGATTTCCTGCATTTATATTCTTGCTTAGTAGTTCTAGTAATCTCTTTTCTAGTTGCACGCCTACGCTCTCTCTAGGCTTTATGCATGTAGCTCTCTATGTGGTGTAGATGGGCCATCATACCCTTGGTCTCACCACCATCATCCTCCAGTGCCGATGGCTCCCAGAGCATTCCTGGCGGGATGAGTTTCTGTTAGTTGTGGTAGATTTTATTTTCCTTGTAAAAGCATTCCTCTATATTCGTTATAAACAATGATGATGATTCAATGAATTAAAGTTTGTTATCATTAGTTGTGGATCATCCTTTCCTTTCATCAAAGAAAAAAAAATTAAAAAAAAATCATGTCAGTAACGAAGGACATAAATGATTTAGCATTAGATAGGAATTATGTCGGTAGCTTGCATATAGTTGAAATAGTGCGTACTAAAACCCACAGGTTCACATTTTTTATCTTTGTGACACACACACACGTTCTTCGTATTAACAATGCAACCAACAAATCCTATATACACACTTTAGATATCAAATTGCATTTTTAAGCAAGTAGGGATCAAAATCAGTTTGCCTTTACCACCTCGAGATTGATCGGAACTCACCTGAGTTTCATTACATAATTTTTGTTTAGGTTCGATTTCGTGACTATACTACAACTAAAACTTATTAACATCACAATTTTCGACTTAACAGGTCTTAATTTCTTATTTGGCATTCTTAATTTTGGAATTAGGTGCTTAATTTCAAAAGAAAACAATTCCACCTTAGAGGTATAATTATTTTATTCCTCCTTTTTATCTCTTATAATTCTATAATGTGATGATCATTTCTCCCAAACACTCAATTTAATTCCAACTTTTTATCCAAAATTAAAAAGTATCCAATTCCTCTTGTAATTTTATTTTGTTCTTATTCCTCTTACATTTTTTGTTTTTCATTCCTCTACACGAATAGCCCCTCCCAAATAAAAAAAGCATGATATAATTGATGTTGCTCGTGCAGAACTTTCACAACATTCTTACCAAATTTGAAATCTACACTTTATGAATGATGTCACTTGATCCTCTAATTGACGACTTCTTCAGAGAAAGGAAGATATTGAAAGAGAAATAATAGATATAGGCTTTTTTCTACTCTCTTTTTCACAACCCCTGAGCTCTATAAAGGCCCATTCAATACCTACGCATGGTTCCTACATGCACCCACGCTGTGTGGGCCCATTCCTCACGGCACAACGCACATAGCCACCCAGCCCACAGCCCACCACACACAGCCCACCCAACCCATTCCTCACGGCACACCGCACACAGTCCACCCAACCCATTCCTACATAGCACACACAGCCCACCCACACCGCCAGCACAGCTGCACAGCGCACACCTCAATGAAGCACAGAGCACAAAGGCCTACATGAAGCACAAAGCATACATCCCACATGCACACCTAGCACACCGCACAAATGAAGTTGGTGTGCTGTACAGCAAGGGGAAGCACATCCTCGACTAAATTTTTGTGGTTTAACTATCTTTGCTAGTTCAAGTTTCTTCATACCCTGTTATGTCCACTGGAATGTCTGTAATATTTGCCTCAGTGGCTCTTTTGTTTGATAGTTATGTGTATGTGCTGAGTGGGAATATTTTGTAATATATGTTAACAAGCTTTGAGCTTATATATTTCAGTAGTAGATCTTTTATTGAATTTTCCTTTATGTTGTGGAAGAGATGGATGTCATTTTCCGAATATCTTTATAGAAATGACAACATAAGAGGATGACAACTGCAAATAGAAAGGTTTCTAGCGAGACATTTCAGGAGGTCTCATTTTCCGAATGTCTTAATAGAAATGGATTTCAATTCATGCATTCTATTTGCTACAGTCATGCGGCATATGGACAATTCATTTTTGTAGGGAGTTGACCGTGCTGTCCCAATGACATATAGACATCCTCATATGTTGTCTCTATGCATTCATCTTAATTTTCAACTCAGTATTGGATAAAAGACATAGATGTAAGTGGTTGGTATCATTAATAAGAACATCTCCCTAATTATTCAATATCAACTATATGTATCACTATTCTTCCATAAACGGTTGCAGCTTACAATGCTGGCACACAATGGCTCATAACGCACACAACCCTACCATCCAAATAGGAAGATGACATACAATCTTTAGAAGATAATTAGCTATTTAGAGAACTAATATAAAAGATAGCATGGACAAGGGAAGTGGATGTCATTTCAAAACATAATATATATCAATTATGGTTGACAAGTTCATAACAAAGAACATGTACTGAATGTGAAGATATTCAAAAGAGAAGAACAGGACAATCAACGTCGTCTTCATTTCTCATGTAGCCAATACATTTTACTAGGATATTCTATGAATGACATAGAAGAACTTGATGGAATTATTGAATTTCTGTTAGATGCTGTGAGTTTAGTTTGTAAGTAGCCTCCCTACACCATCTTTATCTACTTCCATGGGAGGATTGTCCACAGGTTTCCAAGTAATATTCAGGTCCACCTCCACCTTGGTCGGTCCAAAAAAGGTGGCACACCTCCCCCACAAACAAAGCGGCACACCTCTCCTGCACAACTGGTCAGGCATGGAACTTGTAGTACACCTCACAACTAGACCTCCACTGCAGACTTGAACCTCCACCTCATCATTCGTGTGTGGAAGATGGAGTTCAGATCAAGGCCCTCAACAGCCCACTCACATCAAGCCCTTTCTCCCAAACAACATATACGACGAAGGCAGCACACCTCGCAGACCTCCACCTCATCTCTCGTGTGTGGAAGGTGGAGTTTAGATCAAGGCCCTCCTCAACACCCACTCACATCAAGACCTTTCTCCCAAGAAGCACACATGACAAAGGTAGCACACCTCACGACCGAGGCTCCACCGTAGCCTTGTGAAACATGGACCTCCACCTCATAGGTCATGTGAGCAAGGGAGGCTGAACCTGGGGAGGAAGCCCTTGGCTGTGGCGGAGGTGTTGGTGGACTGGGACTCATCGAAGGTGGTGGTGATAGTGGACTCCCTGCTGCATGCATTGTTTGGGAACAAGAGTGGGGTGTTGTTGGAGTGAGTAGCAGGAGGGGGAGGTGGGTAGTGGGGGGAAGGGGTGGCTTTCTTCTCCTATAGCCGTTGGACTGGTTCCTGTGCTTCCTCACCAAGATCACATGCCAGTGGTTCTTCACGGCATTGTCGGCTCTTCTTGGGAAGGCCTCATAATCAGTGCCCACTTGTTGCCATAGAGGTTGTGGGTAGTCAATAGCCTCTCCTCCTCCTCGCTGAATGACCTCTTGTTGATCCTCGGGTCGAGCTGGTTGAACCACCTCAGCCTGCAACTCTTTCCTGCATTTGGTTTCCAACCAAACAACAAAACAAACCTATTAAGGATGGGTTTTTGCCAATCCATGAGCTCTTCCTCTACACAACCACCAACGTACCATCAAGAACCCTTATGTCAGAAACAAAATAGTCCTAACTTTTGGATGGGAAACACAGAAGAAAGCGCAACATTTTAACTTCGTTTGGTAACATGCTACTATTATGATATTGTAAACAAATAAACAAATAGTTAAATAAATAAATAAATACATGAATTTGGTACATTAGCTTCATCAAGATAGTTGGGGAGATTTGGTCGAGGGAAAATGTTTATTGTAAAGAAAACGGAGGAGATTTAACATGTAAACGAGATGAGTGATATACCTGATCTGCCTTCAAGCTTCTCGACGATGAGGTTCCAATTCTATGGTCCATACCGGGCGACGAGCTCCCTAAGCTTAGCATCCTTCGTGGGCATCCAATGGCCTCTCGCGCACAGCTTCGTCGTCTACCCATTCTTGCGCTCCTTCTCCCCTCCTTCATTGCCATCATAAGCTTCTTCTCCACTGCCCTGCCAACTTTTTCATCACAATGGCCACCCCCTTCTATTTGTAGTTCCTACAGGAGGGGCCTCGTCTACTGGAGCTGATCCACTTGGAACCCCTTCTCCACAGCATTGGCCACAGGGAACTATGGCGAAGGGGGAGGTGGGAGGAAACCCATCTCGACTTTGGGCCTTATGAAGATGTGGGCCTCCACCTCATCGGTCGTGTGTGGAAGGTGGAGTTTGGATCAAGGGCCTTCCTAGTAGGCCCACTCACATCAAGGCCTTTCTCCCAAACAGCACACATGAAGAACCTCCAAAACAGCACATCACGATGCCCAAGAAGCTCGATTCAAAAAATGCTGCACATACCTAGATGGCGAAAATCATGTGCTCCCTGTCATGCACATGATACACACCTCAGAAACATGCGTGCATGGAAAAAGTTGTAGACAAATGACTATGCAATCCATTTGTAATTTGAGCAAAAGGGGCATGGGTGAAGAGGGAATTTGGGAAAGGGCATTAGAATTCCAAAAATATTAAAAGGGGGTCATAGGTTGCTGGATAATCCAAGTGACCTATGTGTTAGTAAAAGGGCTCACATAGGGCTTTGACAAGTCGTTGGATCATCCAACAAGCTCTATCCCTCGGGTGACCATTTGCGGAGGTTGCTGGTGTCGGTGCTAGAGCACCAAGATAGTTTATTTTTATGATAACAAAACATGTGTTATTTAACATTTGCACTTGAAGTCTTAGATTTCAGGTTAATTGCAAATGGAGACGTGTTTAGACAGAGTTCGAGCTCGCATCCATGGAGGATTGGAGGAGCTTGACGGAGGAGGAGGAGCTTCGCGAGGGGCGAAAGCTTGAAGAAGGAAGGAGATGAAGAATAGAATAGATTTCCCTTCTTGTTCATTGTATTTTGTCTTTATTTCTTTTGTTTCTCTTTATCTTTCTTAGATTACTTGTTAAAGAGCCTCAAAGAACCCTTAAGGTAGTCCTAGGAACACCTGCACAACCCTAAGATACTTAGGCTTTCTGTAGAGAACTTAGAAAACTAAAATAGAGTTTTGATAGCCTAATCAAACATCTAATCTGGAAATCAAACATCTGATAGTGACTTTTAAGACGTCTGACTGTTGACTCAGACATCCAATAACTTAGGCTGGACTTAGTTCTATCTGTTGAAATCATACATCCAGACCTTAGTCTAGATGCCTTAGAAGACGTCTGATGGTTATGCCAGACGTCCAATTAGTGGAACGTTGACTAACAAAATAAACGTTGAGGAAAATAATTGTTAGGCTTTTATCAGACATCCGTAGAAGACCCCAGACATCTAATATGTGATCGTTGAGCCTCGGCTGACCCAAAATCACCTTTGTTAGATTTCCTAGCCTTTAACCTATCTTGGGAATCCATTCCCATAGTACAATAGGTTTCCAGACGTGCAGACCTAGTGCCAGACGCCCTGTACGTCATCTGATGGCCTTACACTAGAACCATGTTTAGGTCTGAACCAAGTCAGGAAGGAAATCCGCCTAGAATCAGACGTTTGACTTAGTTCCCAGACGTCTGATACCTAGACCAGATGTCTGATGACCTTGTCAGAATCATAAATAATTCTGATTACAGCCTATTTTGCCTTGGGTTCAACTCCAATGGCTGTGGAAGCCTTCTAAGGCCTTCCCAAGCCTTCCTAGGCCCTCTATAAATAGAGGAAGACCCTTGCCTTGCAAAAAGACATCCAAGCAACATATTTCCACATTTATTTGTGTCCAAAACACTTTAGAAGAAGATCTTGCTCTCCATTTCACCATTCCACATCTTAAGAGCTTTTTTCTCGCTGCACTCCCACTCTCCCTCGACAATTACGAGAGCGACGAAGTGCCATCGCATGGTTCACGCACTCGCATTGTCACGCCGACACACTCCCACCAAAGGGAAGTATTTTTACCTATAGTAGCTAGGTTAATCTTTGTTGGCTCTATAGGTTGTTTTGTAATTTATCTTTGTAATTGTGTTGGGTATTCGCTTTACGAATTCCTATCTTCTTCGTGAGACAAAATCCTACTTGTGAAGAGGAGGGGTTGAGGAACGCTACCCTCGTACACATAGCGTGGTTGTAATTGAGGTTGTACTACCCTCGTTAAAATAGTATGTTAATGGATTTGATCGACTTTATCGATCGGGAAATCCTAACTCGAGAGGGTTAGGTGGTGGTTTTCACCCAGTTTGGATTTCCACCTAAAAATTACTTCTGTCTTGTGTGATTGCTTCATTTGTGAGATTGTTATCTTTTTTATTCCTCATTTTATACGTCGCGCATATCTCACCCCCTCCCATAGGGATTTACAGCTGGATGATCCAGCCACCTTCAATAGGTCGCTGTATCATCTGGCGACCTCTGACAAGCCGTTGTGAGTGGGGCAACCGTTGGCAGAGGTCACTTGATGATCTAGCGACCTCTAAGCAACCGTTAACCTTGCTCTGCTCCTCCCCTCCCCAGCTTAGCTATATAAACCCACCCCTTTCCCTCTTATCATCACACATTCTCCTCCATTCTCTCTTAAAAATTCTCCTCTTCATTCATTTTATTGAGATTTAAGTTCATGATTATGTTGAAACTCTGCATTGCAATCTCATTGAAAATTTGAAATTTAGATTGTAATCTTGTTGAGACTTTGAATTTTCTTCCACTCCAACATCTACATTTAGCAGTAAGGTAACCTGACCTTTTTATAAAGAATGATTAGTTGTAGTTATTTTCTGGTAAAAAAAATCTTTTTTGAGGTTAACTTTTTTTAGTAAATAACACTTTTATATTTTATTGATTATGCAGACATGGTAGGAAATACTATAGTACTTAGGATTTATTGGGGTGGAAGAGTAATATCTACTTATTTTGGTATTGATTATATCGATGGTTATTCGATGAATACATCAATTAACTATCGTACTTAATTTGAAAATTTGTTATTTACTATATATAATATTAGTGGATATTCTGAATCATATTATAAGCTTAATTCAATATGCAAGTGGATAAGCAAAGATGGTAGATAATTTCCTTATGATATTGAGAATGACAAATCAACTCAAATGATGTTAGAGTTATTAGAAAGCATGTAGAGTATAATCGATTTATATGTTGTAGCGGATCCATTAGGAAGTCAACCACTGTACCCTCAATATAAAAACATAGGTTCATGTTCAAATTATGACTTTAGTAGTGACCTCTATTCATTATATTATACGATGTTAAGTTTCTCATAACATATTCCAATGGATGAAGTAAGACATATATCAGAAGAACAGTTACATCCAGTAGAAGAAGTAGTTGTTTTAAAACACAGAAATATTGATCTTAATATTGAGGCTCATCAAAGTAATTTACATGAAGAAAGTGATAAAAATGAAAATAATAGGCTTGATGATTATGGTATATCAACCATTATGAATCTCATAGCTAGCGAGGAACCTCATCAAAATTTTGTAGAAAACAATGAAGATGTTGATAATGATGGGGGTGATGATAACAACGCTAATAATGACTAAGTAGATGATGACTTAGAAGGGGAACCAATGGATGGAGCACCTTATTTGCCTAATGATAGTGATTGGATAAATCGGATGATGGATCAAGATGAGGCATCATTTTTTCCTCAACAAAGAGGAGAAAGAATGAATTGGATGATGAGAAGATGGACAACTAAAGAAGATTTGCAACATGACTTAAGGAAGTGGAGTGTACAGAAAGGTGTGTAATATTAGAAAATTGTACTGAAGAAAAAACTCCTAATTGTTGCGTGCGTCATTAATAGCTGCAATTGACGATTGCATGCATCTGTAGACAAGCCTTTTAGTGATTGGACAGTAACTAGATACGATCAGGAGCATAGTTACACAGCGAACACCTTAGGAGATCATAAACAATGTAACACAAAGTTCATACTCCACCGCATATTGCTACATTGATGACAAATCTTACCTTATCTCTGAAACAAATCCAAGTTTTATTAACAACGAAGATAAGGTAAAGATAAGTTATGTCAAAGCTTGATATGCTTGAACATGTATATGGTAACGTGAAGGAATCTTTCTTAGATTTGAAACGGTTTATGAGAGAAATGATTTAGAGAAATCCAGGTACTATTTACCATGTTATGGATGTACCCTCATCAACTTCAGTAGGAAAAATGAAATTTTCTTGTTTATTTTGGGCTTTCAATCCATCAATTAAGGGATTTCAATATTGTTGTCCAGTACTTTCAATAGATGGTACACATTTATATGGTTCTCATCTTGGACATTTGTTAATTGCAACTGGAGTTGATCCAAACGGTTAATTATTGCCATTAGCTTTTGCAGCTGTGGAAAGAGGGGAGAATAACAGCAGTTGGGCTTGACTTTTGATGTATATCTCTGAAATTATCAATTGAGATGTATATGCATCATAAGTGATCGTTTCCCTAGATTAAGAAATTTAGTTCCTCAATATTCTAGCCCAGAACAAGGTCATTCACATAGACATTGTTTGAGATATATGAAAGCAAACATGCATAGAAAAGGATTTAAAAGTAAGAATTTACAGAGACGCTTTTATGCATATGGTTAAGCATTAACAGCATATGATCACAACCAAATATTAATGGATATCCAATGCATGTGTGATGGAGCATATAGATGGGTTATACAACAAAACAATTGTAATCGATCATACTAAGCATTATACTACGATGGAGGGAAGAGATATGGTAGTACGACAACAAATGCATCTGAATGTTTTAAATGTTTTGAAATGTTGTCGAGGATTACCAATTATTACTCTTATTACAGTGACTTACTTTCGTTTGAACAAATACTTTATTGAGCGTTACAATAGCGGAGAAGTTATGACAACAATTCTTACTCCGAATTTTGACCGAGTTGTGAATAGAGAAATTTCAAGCTCGCGAAGATTACAAGTTGTTAGATTTGATAAAACGAAGTTTAAAATTGGAGAGGAACCTTACTCATATGAGGTTGAGATTACTTTTACCAATGGAATAAATAATGCAATATATTCTTGCGGTTATATTCAATTAAAGCATCTTGTTTGCAGGCATGTGTTAGCTGCTTGTGCACATGTTAGATTTGATCATCTCTTGCTTTGCTTAGAGTATTATAAAACATAAAATTATCGATTAGCATATGCAGAATCCTTTAATCCAATCCATGACAAGAGATATTGGGGACAGAGATAATTGCTGGAGTTACTACCTCCAGATATTAGATATGCTAGGGGTTGACCACGTGTTGGCAACAAAGACACAATAGAAAATCATGTTCAAATAGAGGTACCAACTAAACATGGAAATAGCATATTTTTCTCTATTATAACAATATTGTAGGTATCGCGGATTTTCGAAGATATATGATAAGGAGCATGAAGATGCATTTTTTCATAGCTATACAACTTTTTATTTTTCACTTTAAAAACGTTGTAATCTTCTTTTTAATTGACTTTAAAGATGTTGTTGGATATCCGGCCTGTCAGATCCCGATCTCTTCATTATGAAGGGAGCAGCCTCCGTTTAGAGGTCGGAGGTGGGATTTCTAATTGAGGTACACTACCCTCATTGATGTAGTGTGGTTAGTAGATTGATCACTTTGTGATCGTAAATCCTAAGTCAAAGGATTGGCTTAGGTGGTGGTTTTCATTCAGTTTGGGTTTCCACCTAAAAATCTTGTGCTTCCATTTGTGTGATTAAATTTTATCTTGCAATTATTTTAAGGGGTTTTTACATACATGCCCTTGTAAACTCAACAAAGGAAAAAATGATTCTTGTCACTTACACATTTGAAAAATGTACATTTGATTATTATAACTCAAGAGAGGAAAAAATGATTATAATGAAATTCAATGTTGTCGAACAACATTACTTGCAATACTACTGAATGCACTAAAAATACCTCTGTGTTGCCAACCTTCCCTTCCTCCACATTCACCTCTATCTCGTGATGAATCTTCTTGTGCAACCCTTCCTCTTTCTCTCTCAAGATCGTCATGATCTAGGTGAATAGACATGTTACCAACATTAGATTGGCCACATACGCTTCTAATGTCAGCTGTATAACCCTCATTATTACTTTCAGTGTCGTTGCCTTCTTGTTGTTGGATTCGCGATTCATTCCAAATCTATGGAAGTCTCGGATGTTGACAGGTAGGCATCGAGGGGATTGAAATGGTGGTCTAGATGGGCCAAGACCTGATACAGAATACCTTGACAAGTATGGATTTTGCATCGGATCTGAAAGAAGCAAATCTACAAAACTACCCGGCTGACTCTTAAAAGCAACAAAATTTAGAACATGTAATGATCCTTCTACAAACGGATTGTAAGCATACGATGGTTGAGTAGACTGCGTCAGGTTGCAAGCATAATCCATTTGTTGCTTCGTGTAATCCATCGGAGGAGGCTGGGTAAACAACACCGGAGGAGGTTGGGTAAAGTGTATCGGAGGTTGGGTGTATTGCGTTGGTGGTGAGCCGACATCCTCCTCGGAAACAGCATCTGCGGATTCATTTGCAACTCCATGGTCTTGAATGTCAGACAACTCATGCTCTTCTATCTTCTTGGTAAGTTGTTCAACTAAGTCCTTAATTTCCTTTTGTCTTACGTTTGACCATAAATGAGGTGTATTTAACCACCTCATCATCCGTTCTTTTTCTTTGAAAACAAGACTTATATAATATTAAGCAAAATAAATGAGTATTATTAAATAAAAAAATTATAAATTAGAATTTTAGTAATTCATTTAAGATACAATTTTCTTACCAAGTCTCTCTTAATTGGGCCTCGAGGTTTATACGCGACTACGGGTTACGGCATCTGTTCTTGCACCCACATTCTGGTCTTCCTCCAATACCATTGCAAGTAACGTTGTCTAACTTCTCTATGTGTGCCTTGTGAATCATGCTCCTTAACAATTGCTTCCAGCCTCTAAGTCCACCGATCAATGTAGCCCGCATGATATGTTGCCTATGAAGAGATACCCCTAACACTTCCGTCAACATATCTGATTCTATCCATCTGTTCGGGTATGCGTTGCTTCAACTGGAATTGTGCCATCACACGATCAGGAACGTACATGACTACTAGATTATAATAAATCAAGCATGTCCTGGATCTCCAAACCACTAAATCTACTAAACAGATTAGATGAATGTACCGTATCCTCCCATCTATGTAAGGATTCCAGATCACCTATAATACCACCCAAAACATTTTGAATATTGTTATTATATAATAAATCAAGAATTTATGATAAATATGGAATTTAATTAGACTAATCGCATGCTACCTGATAAGTGCATTGTGTATCTAACTCATTTTGATAGTAAATATGATTTGTTGTTCTCACATTGTTATTAAATTCTTTGCTACCACTTCACCTAAAACATAATTATCATGTTAACAAAAGAGTAATAAATTTAATAATTATTATTATATTAAATATTTTGAACCTACCATATGTCTAATAGTACAATATGTAACAAACGAGGTGGAAATGATATTTCTTTTGGTCTCCGAACATGAAGGTGTTCCCAAATCTATAACTACAAATACAATTTAAATATTATAGCATATATTTGAAAAAATTTATAAAGTTTATATAAAATAATGCAAAAATTACTTGTAACACGTTGATGGTACAACTGAGCAAGTGAAGCAACTCGCACCCTAGTTGCCTGCATACTCCAAGATCTACTAGTAATAAATACCTGCAAATGTATAAAAATATTGGTCACATATGCACAAAAATGTTACTCGAGAATATTGTATGTATTTTATTCATAGTACCTAACTGGGACCCTATTTTTTGTCAAATCTGGAAGGATACTAGTTCCCAAGTAAATCAAAATGATGCCTCGAGCATATCTAATCGCATCATCTTCTGTCTCTACAGATTCGAGATCTTGTACAAACTTACACTTCAACCATGTCATACTTAATCCTTTAAAGGTTAAGTTCTTTTTACTTGGGTCCTCATTCGGGTCTTCTCCAAGAAATTCTACACACTTTTCCTTCCGATCTCCTCGTTGCACAACACCTGTCACAAGTGGACCATGCACGCGAAGACTCGTTAAAATCGTGACATCTTGTAATGTGACGGTAGCTTCTTCTTCCGGCAGATGGAAAGTGTGAGTTTCTAGATGCCAGCGCTTAACCATAGCATGCATAAATGCATGATCGAGTTGTGGCCTCGGCAAACGTGAGGTCGCTCCAAAACTCGCTAATTCCAACTGTTCTTCCACTAAATTATTTTTTTCCCCAATACCTGATTTATCATTATGGTATGATCAATAAATCTCACCTACAATAAAAGTTCTTAGCATTAAAAAAATTCTCAAAAATCTGTTATATAAATGAATAATATTAAATAATAAAATTTACAAAATCTGCGTAACGTCATGCCTATCCGGATCAGAGATATGAAGATGATCTCTTTTGGTAAGCTCGTAATCACGTACGTTATGTTGTACCATCTATTATTACATGATAAGAGAAAAATATATATATAGTAAAAGAAAAATAAATAGTATATGCATACTTAATAAAATATAAAAATATTATTGATTAAACAAAAAAAATTAACCTAAAAAAACTTCCTTATTAAATTAAAACCAATGGTTACATTACAATCATTATTATTATCAAATAAAAAATAATAATTTTATTTAACATTATCAGGCGTGATACCAATGACATAGTTTTATATATTATTACATTTTATAAATTTATTAATTTTTAATATCTTATATATTATTATAGCAATCAAAATAAAATAAATTAATACAAATGTATATAAAATAACTATCCATGATATTAATTATTCTTTAAAAAAAGTAAAATTATCTTATTGCTAAATATAGATGTCGGAGGGAAGTGGAAGAAAAGTCAGAGCTGGGGAGAGAATCTTAACAAGATCAATAGATGCAGAGGAAAATTTCTTAAGAGAGTGAAAAATGTTGTGCGGTGAGAAGAGGGGAGGGAGGCACTTATATAGGAGAGCTGGAGAGGGAGGGGTGTGGGGCAGGGGTAACGGTTTGGTATAGGTTGCTAGATCATCTAGTGACCTCCGCCTAATGTTCCATCCCACCTAACGGTTGACCAGATATCGCTCGGTGATCCAGCAACTTATGATCCAGCGACCTCCACCTAACCCCAACGAGGAGTGATAGGTCACTAGGTCATCTAGCGACCTTTGTGCGAGCCGTTTTGCCAAGGTATAGGTTACTGGATGATCCAACGACCTATGACCCCCTTTTAATATTTTTGGAATTCTAACCCCCTTTCCCAGATTACCTCTTCACCCATGCCCCTTTTGCCCAAATTTCTCATATTGAAAAACCCAATTTGCTTCTTGGAAATTCCAACTAGGGGAAAAAAAACCAAAGAAAGAAAAGGCACTGGCCTTTAAATGAATAAAACATTGTATTTTTGGAGAGTTCCCCTCCTTCGAGTGGAGCAGACTTCCCACCTGTTAGGTGGTGGTGTTTTTAGTAGTTGGTCGTTGACATTCAATAGTTGACTTCTCTTCAGTGTGCTCTAAATGTCCTTCTTTCTCATTTGCAGTGCTTCTGTTTAGAACATATCTTCTTTGTTGCTTATCAATTGGGTTTTATTGAACTGATCCACAACTATTCTGCTATTCCATCCTTCTTCTGCATTTTTCCTCCAACTGTCTTTCCTGTTGCATTTATTGGGTTAGGCTTCTTAGGTGTCCTAGCATGGAAGAAGTTCAAGTGGATATCTATCATACAGGGAATACAAAACTTGCTCAAGAAGGAAGTTGCAAAGGTGGAGGTCAAGATTGCCATGAAAGAACTTTCAGCTCATCAGAATTGGAGAAGGAATTTGTTCTTTCGAATCCTCTTCGATAAGAAAGTTAGAACTCGGGCGGGGCTAGAAGTGGTGACAAAAGCATGGCCCTTTTGTGCAAAGCCGTCAGTGGTAGAGATTGGCCGGCGGAGATGGTTAGTGTCCTTCAAAATTGAAGCGGATGGCGGTACTGAACAAATTGGCATTTTGATGGAGATTTGATACTTGTCTATTGCAAGGCCGTGTACAAGACCTTTTGACTACAAACTGGATACAACATTGCTTTGGGTTCAATTTCATGATCTCTCACTAGAATGGCATTGCCGTCCTGCTGTTCTTGACATCGGAAGTGCTATAGGAGAGGTTAAAGATATTGGAATCAATGAATCAAAGGGGGCTATTTTTGTTCGGGCTCATCGTGAAATACCAGTTAACAAAGCTTTGATCAAGGAGGTTGAGGTCCCTCTTCCTGATGGCTCTAGGATTGTTCTGTAAGTGAAATATGAGAGGCTTCCTCGGTACTATGCGTTGTGTGGGATGCTGAACCACATTGTAGATGAATGTGATGAGTAATTAAAAGTTAAAAGTCAGATTGAAGCTCTTACTGATTCTGAGACTCGCTTAAAGAATGAAGTCTTTTGATGAATTGGTTCTTCCTTTTGGTTCGAAGCTAAGGGCAGGTAGGTTCTCCCGAAAGAAAAGAAGTTCTGATGTTGATTCCGACAGAGATGAGCCTCTTTCTGACCAATTTCAGCTGGAATGCGTCGCCGGAGATGACCAGGGGGGACGGGTTCGCTGTGGTTCCCAATGACACCTCTGTGGAGATGATCAGTCATACGTACAAGCAAAATCTTCAACTCTGCAAAACATATCCTCCCGTCAGAACTCTCAGGCGCCAACTGACGAAATCGATCTCTCTCCCACGTCCTCAAAGAGTAAGTCACCCTCACCTTTATATTAAATTGGCCTCCACTTCAGACCTAACGACTCTGTCCTCCTCCCACTACCTTCAAAGGCTACTCTACCTTCGAAGGCTGGTCAACTTGCAAAAAATCCCTTATCATTTCCTTACTATGTCGGTTTGGTTGGGAAAGCTGGAGGAACATCCAGGTTCTCGAAGTCCATGAAGAGTATATCTTCCCATACGTCAGATAACTCTTTACCAAATAACCGGTCTTACCTACTGTCAAATATTCAATCCAAAATCATCGCTCTATCCCAATCCGAACCACCACTAGTTGACAACTCCATTACTTTACCCCTATCAGACCCACTACTAGCAGACAACTACATTACTACACCTCAATCTGACCCATACCAAGTCTATGAGGCCCAACATGATACTCAACATTTTACGGTTCTCGGCCACAAACCTTCTATTCTCCAACCTACTCTTCTACCTCACTTGCAATTTCAAACTCTCAGTCTGAGTCACCTCGTCTCAAAATTTCACCTAAGCAAAATACTTGCATTTCATCTATGAATCTTGACGCCTTCTACTGTCATGCCCCAAAACCCCGGATCACTAAGTGAGGGTCGGAGTTTCGAGGAATAACAAAAGAGGTGTTGATTTATTTAATTTGAATTGTATTTAACTAAGTCAAACTATAAAAGAGTTCCATTTATTACATAAAATGAAAGAAAGTACGGGAAGAATGGCACAAAATTGATATAGAAAAGCAATAACAAAACATAAATTTTCTTTAAACTAAAGCATAAAAATTTACTTGTCAACAGATAGTGCAAAAACTTACCTGTTTGTCGATGACTCATGACTGCAACAACCTGAAAGTGGGTTACAAAATAGGGATGAGCCAATCGGCTCAGCAGGGAATAAGCATCTACAGTATCTCAACTAAACAGGATAGTGTACGGTTTCATTTATCAGCTAATCCCTAGCCCAACCTAACACTCTAGGTTCAAATTCCCGAACCCTGTCCAACACGAAATGCCAGTGTGGTCCAAACCCATTGGACAAGTTGCCCAAAATCCTTTCGATGATTAGGTATTATTAATTTATTCCCTCACTTGCCTCAATAACCAGATTCTAGGAATCATCCCTCTCTATCAGAGGATATTGAGGCGCATCCTTTCCTTTGAATTCCAGCCTGATAGTCTCACCCTGGCTAAGGGAGAGGCTAGCAATCTGTTGATCCTCTAGAAAGGCATGCCCATTCTTAACGTATTGAGTATGTTGCTAACATTAGTCAAAGGAGTCAGGCCTCTTGGGTGCTACCTAGGCCTCTGGCTTGTGATTATGAAGCACAAGCCTAGTTCGTGTCCAATAAGGATCAGTCATAGATAAAACCAGATTATCATACAGGATTGGTTAGAACTATCAAGCCACACCGAGGCTCCCGATAGGAGTAGCACTCAATAGGAGCAAAAACTGCGGTTGTGCCCTCTCAATCCGCCGTCAGAGGAGGTCTCAACCAATTCATCATGGTACCTCGATGAATTCTATCTCCAAGTGACCCTCTAGTAAAGTACTAAGTACCCTCTGCTTCCCCCGCTGCGTATACGGGCACCTATAGAGTTTAGAGTCACGAATGCTCCACATCGAATTGGATTCGAGTACATCCAAGTGCCAAACACCAATGACAGCCTAAGGCCTGTCACCAGACCTAGGAACCTTTCAACTTTCAAGGCAGATCTCCTTGGTAGCCTCTTGCTACCGCAACAGCTCGGGTTCTTTACCCGAGTAGTGAGCCTGTGGTTCACCAAGTCTAAGGGTGCAACCTTACGAGCTCACCTAGTTGACTTACCATCATTGACTCCATTGGGTTCCTTGACCAGAACAAGTCTTAGGGAGCTAGTGGATCACCTGGGGTCTTATTTAAGACCTTAAGATCCAAGCATTTCCTCTTATTAGACTCTGGTCGAGTCACAGATGTCATCTTGTGAGAGTGAAGCTCTTATTTAGCCGATTCAGGTTTGCTTCTAATGTGTTTAGGGAACCACAAATTAAAGGTGCACACACCCGCACACACACATATTTTTACCCTTTTAGGGTCTAACTGCAATTTTCCCCAATTCATCCATGTCCATAGGGGTACCTACTGGACTCTCAATTAGGTTCTAACGTTACATAGGATTTCTAGGATCAGAAATACACAATCTTAGACCAATTAACAAGTTCAACAAACTATCTAATGTTAGGGATCTGTTACCTAATGTTAGGAAACTCGACCAGCATACAGCTGTTGTTAAGTAATTGATTGCACCGCAAAAATACACCTGCAATTATGTCGTCTTATGCTATTTCCTAGCATTACCAGTGCATATTAGGTAGCCATAGTCGCATTTGTGAAAATACATGCATGCATGCATCTATTTGAGAGGGGAGGAGAGCGAAATAAATGGTCTTGTAATTGACAAATTCTTCAAGTGCTGCCTCGCAAAATTTCCATCTTTATTTTTATTTCTATTTGATTTTGAAATTCTTCCCTGTGGCTGCAAAGCGTGGCAGCTTATTCCACGCGCCATTCCCTACAGCAGCTTGCCCTGCAGCCGCATGCACAGCCAGGGCATGGCTGTGCATGCCTTCTTCCTCTATAAAAAGAGCTCGGCTCTCTTCTTTGCGGAGGGCCTGGTCCACACAGAAAAAAAAAACCCAACACACTGTAGCTCTTCTTCTCCAGGCCGTCTCCTCCTCTGAGGAGCCACTCTGCGGGCAGAAGTACCTCACTGTGGTGCACAACCACCACCGTGAGTCCACCACCGCCCAGCTCATCAAAGAGCCGGTGGGCGTGGTGGTTCTCTTCCCTGTTTCATCATTCCAAGCCAACCCCGCCATTGCCACAGGAGCTTCAAGCTTTGAAGCTCAATCGGCCACCGCACAAGCTCTGCAGCAGCACCGCAGGCCATCGCGCTCCTGCACGCAGGCCACACTGCGCACCTGCAGGCGCCCTCACCTCTCACTTCTTCGCGTACACCCGCCTCTTCGCGTAAGCCAACAGCCGGCGCAGTCCTTCTGCACTCGCGCCGAGCCGCTCCACACCTCCCGCACTCACAGCACCGGGCACAGGCGGTCGCGTGGCTCGACCCGGCACTGTAGCCACTGTTCACGCGTTTCAGCAGAACACTGTGGCTACAGTGCGGTGACCGGTAAGTTTCTCACTTATCCGGTCACCCGGTGCACCGCAACCAGTCCCAGCCCGCGCTCGCGTCCAGCCCTGCGCCCGCTCCAGCGCCTGCCCGCGCGTCTACGTTCGCCCGCTCCCTTCGCCCGCACCCGCCTGCTTCAGCGTCTACGTGCGCCCGCTCCCAGCGCTTGCGTCTGCTGGCACTCGCCTCACCGCGCAGCGCAGTGCGCTGCGGTCTCTCCCCCATGCTCGCTCCCTCCTGTGCGCACGCCTTCGCGTGCCTACGCGCCTGTGCGTGCACGTGGATCACTAGACGTCGCCAGTTGCGTGCAGACGACTTAAAGCACCTCTTCCTCCTCAGCAGACGATCTCTCTCTCTCTCTCTCTCTCAGCACTCTCTCACACTCTCTACACACACATACACACACACACTCACACTCTCGTACACACACCTATACTCTACTATATACGTACATACACAGATATATATATATATATCTATACATATATTAGTACTTATATAACTATGTATTAGTCTATATACATATATTACTATATATATATATATATACATATATATATATATACATCTATATAGTTATATGTACATACATAAATATATATATATATATATACATACATCTATCTATACATATATATTTTGATATCACTTACCATACGTGGTATCGTGGGAATATCTGCACCAGTTGCTAATATTCCCCGATACACTCGTACAGAAAGCGTGTTCGCACTCATCTTCCACTATTCCACCTTACATTCCATGCGGCACTTCGTCCTGTTGGTTGCGTCTTCCTAGACGACGACCGACTCGACACCGTGCTACATGCCATCTCCACCTCCACCCCCACCCCTTTATACATATATAATATATACAAATATATATATATATATACTATATTTACTTTATTTTTGTTTCTCTTTCGTGCCAGTAAAAAGATAAAAAATATATATATAAAAGGGAAAAGATAATTCTTGACTTACAAGTACTCAGTCTTGCGAATAGCAAGACCAGTTTTGGAACCCTAATTTGGCTCAAAGCCAAGAACCTAATTTTGAGGGTGTACCTCAAGGACAAAAATTATTAGAAAAAAAAATCTTAAACAGAAAAACACCAAAAACACAATAAATGAATGGAAGAGATTCGTTGTAGGAAAGGCGTAGAAACTCGTTCACTTCTAATCCCACTTCCCTGAGTTCGACCTTGGGCCTAAAAGTGACCATGATAAAATCAAGTAAGCCAGGTTAAAAATTTTTGTAAAGAGATGGTTAGGCTCGAATTAGGTTAACCACTATACGCATTTCAACAATAAAATCACCATATTAACACAACTTGCCTGGGTCTACGCCACAACCCTTTCATGGCACCGTTGCCGGGGAAGTGCGCATTCAAGTAAGTTTTTACTCCATTCCTTCAATTTTTCTCTTCTCACACTGATGAGTGGCTACTCATCATAGCTAAAAGGCCGAAATTAAGCTAGATACTAAGCAAAACAATATCAAATTAACACATAAAAAGGGTTAAGTGTGGGAATTAAAGAAAAGACCTAAAACTTTTAATGTGTGTTAAAATCTCCTAATTAGGTCACAAAAATAAGATATTCTGAAAATTAAAGAATAAATGATGATCCATGCATAAATTGAACACATAAACAAGTTTGAAAAGCCAAATCAGAAGTAAAATCAATGTCGTAAATGTTCAATTAAGCACATGTAAAAATTTGAAAGCAATTGGACATCATTTAGGCTTAGAAACAAATAGATTACAATTAGGTCCTTCATGCATTACATTTCTACCCTTCAAAACTCCTTCTTGGACCTATTTGCAAGCCGCAGGGACCCTTTTATAAGACTGCAGGGCCCTTCCAGCTGCTATTCTTCTCGCTTATGGGCCTGCATGCAAATGTTCTACCCCTTCTTCTAAGGGTCCGTCTGCAAATTTCCCCTTTATTTCAAAGAGAAGCCTGTGTTCTTCACGCGCACTGTAGCGCGCGAAGAACACAGCCATTCTCGACCGTCCATCGCACTTTTGATCTCGATCTGCGGCTGGATTCAAATGGAACCTTCGCGTGATTCGGTGCGTGCGTTCACCTCTCTTCCCAGATCTCATCTGACGGTCAGATCTCTCTCTTGACTCGCCGCGCGCTCTACCCATCTCATCCTCACCGCCGGCCTGATTCTGATTAACCTCACCCTTGCGGTGATCTCAGTCACTGAGCTGCTATTTAAGCACCTCAGTGGTGTCGCGCGCGAGGCATCGCTCCCTCCTACATCTCTTAGCGATCAATTCTTCCACTCCAGTCTCTCCTCCTCATCTGGACCCTGATTTCACAGCCACCGGCTGTGGAATCATCGCCTGCTCTCGACCCTCCTCGTCGCTAAGGACCTCGTAGCACCTGAGGACGACCCTGGAGTCTCACTAGCAGACTCTTCCCTCCGCTGGAGTCACCCTCCTCCTTTCTTCCTCCTTAGCCGCCGGCTAAGGACCCATAGGTCCCATTCTTCCTTTTAGTTTAGTTTTTAATTCTGCACAAGTAGTGTTAGATTTAGTTTGCAGTAGTTTAGAATAGATTTAGTTTTAATCGTTAGCGTTTAATGTTAGCTGTAGTTAGATTAGTCTTAGGAGTAGAATTAGTATTAGATCCCCTCCCTCACCTCCTCTGATCAGTCCAGATCAGAGGGGAAGAATCATCTGTTCATTAATCAATTTATCTCCCTCTTCATGTTTTGTTTTTCCACCATCCAATTCTGATTTATGTTCCTTTTAACGACGAATCTTTCATCTGTCACCCACACATCTGGACCCAATTCCAGATCTGATGGTGTACTGCCTCAGATCTGAAATTGGCGTCACAAGCACCATTTGGGGCTTCTCACTCACCCCATTTGTGTTCACAAAAGCCCCTTTTATTTTAGATTGATTGCCTCAGTTTGTCAGATTCACTTTAACATGGGTTTTGAAGAGATTTTGCTTTCTGAAATGTCTTGACAGATCTGACAAATTGAAGGGATTTTGGTTTTTCTTGAGGGCAAGGATTCTGAGAAGTTCTCTGGTGACAGAGAACAAATCAGAAGAGCCTTTCATGAATTTGCTTCTGCCTTGATCTGAATGCATTTGCTAGCTTTTATAAATTCCTTTAATGCATTCTTTTTTCTGATTTGTCATTTCAGAACTGCCATACACCACCTGTTTGATAATTATTTTTGTATGGTGATTCTCTAACCTAAGGAGTTTTCCATACTCCTTAAGGTTGCAAGAAACTGGGATTGTATGTTTTTGGTTTTAATTGATTGAGTTAAGTCTTCCTTCATGCTGTCTATGGCATTAGGAAGACTAACTCAATGCCATTTGTGTTTTGATCTGAAATGATGCTTTTGATAAGGGCTTTTCCTTGTGGGTATTTGAACTGAATTCTTATGTGATTTTCGTGAGATTTATACCCTTATCAGATTTGGATTTCACTCTTTAATTTTTAGTTTGTTCTGAATTTTCTCTTATTCCCAGTTATACAGTAAAATGCTACAAACTGCAGCAACATTCCCCTCTTCTCTAAATTCTCCTCTTCTCTGTGAATGCTTTCCCCCTCTTCAAATGGACTAACTGCAGCAGCAGTTAGCCCATTTGACAGTGGCTGAAGCCACTGACACTGCTAAAACACCCTGAACAGTACATTCTCTTCCCTCTCCATCTTCTCTGACAGTAGCTTAGCTGCTGTTTAAAATGAAATAAAAACTTAATTAACCCTCATTCCCTAAATTCCTACTAAAACCTAATTATACATACTTAATTTCACACTGTAAATATACATATCCATACTATTATAACTATAATATACAGCCTGATTATGTACGTAGACATACATAGATATACGGTAAATACTGTATAAACTTGTACATAAATCTATATACATATGTAATCTATGTAAATATATGTATAAATACTGAACTATTATGTATGTATTTACTGATATATGTATATGTATATATACAGATTCATATGTACATATTCAGTAGCTATATTGTAGAATAAATTAGCTAAATTAATAATTTAGAGCTATAATTAAGTAAATAAATCTATAGACTTAGGTTAACATATATAGTAAGTAATTTAAGTTAGTTAAAGTACAATTATACCTAGTATAGCTTACTGTAACTTAGTTTTATTTAAAACACTCAGAACAGCTAGTTTAGCTTAAATAAAATAGAAATAAATTCGTAAATATACAAGAAAAATATGTATAAAATACTTAAGTATGTAAATTAAATCTGTATAAGGTCAATTAGACCATTTACTAACTATTTTATAAGTAATTAACTATTTAATCACCTAAATCAACCTGTACAATCAGCCTAGTTTAGCGAATTTATTTGTATAGTAAACATAGTTAAAATTCAAAATTAATTAATCAATTATGTAGTATTATGTAAATACTTTATTAACCATATTTTATTTTATTTTATTTAATAATTTATGGCCCCCAAATCGAGGGCCAAAAGTACGATCAGACGCAGCTGCGCCTGATTTCCAGCGCACGATGTGGCGCTGGAATAGCGCCACATCGTGTGCTGCAAGTCAAGCGCAGCCACATAAATGCAATTCGTGTTTCCTATAGGCTAGTCGTCACGGGCGCCGGGCGCCCGAAACACTGCCTTTACCCGATTACCCGTTGAGCGCTGGTCTGAGTACTCTGTCTGATTTGCGATTAGTGTGTGGCCGGGGGCCCGAGCGTGTGCGAGCATATGGCGTTGGGCTGAAGCCTGGCGCTGAGATTAAAGACATAATTAAGCCACCTAATCTGAGATTAGGGCGCGCTTATTAGAGGTCTGGTCCCACCCGTAGGGTGCTGTGTATCCCTCGAAAAGCGTGCCCGCAAACTAAACACGTTTTAAACTAATGACATTAGCCTAATCCCCTCCCCACCGCAGCCTCTGAAATATGCTAAGACAGAAGAGTTAACAAAGAGTTAACACGAGAGAAAAAAAAAAAAGAAAAGAGTACAAGAACAACAGAGAAAAGAACAAGAGTAATAAAAAGAGAAAGAAGAAGATGAATACTTAAAACAGAAATATGAACACAAGAAGAACAGGAGTTAAGAATACAAAGAACAGAGACTTAATGAAGAAAGAAAGAGAACAAAGAATAAGTAGTATACATACGTATAAGTAAATTTATATAATTACTAACAGAATAAAGTGACACTATAAACGTCGCTAAAGATCTCAGTTTTGCCTCTTTAGGTTGTATAGTGTTTTCTGAGATTTAGCGACGCTTATATCTGTCACTGAAACTGCTGTATATGTTACTGTACATAACAGACTAATAAGTTAAATTTCTACACCATTGCATTCTAATGTATTATATACTATTATGATAGTATTAATAGGATAACTTGTAAACACATAGTTTAGAGTATAATAATAGATTGTTTGATGCTTGTTCATAGTTAGTATTTTTGCAAGCATTTCTTAGTAATTAGGTAAATAAAACACACATTCATTCATTCTTTAATAAAATGTAAAGTTTCTTTTTTTTGAATAAGAAGACAATTTTGAGATAATCAAAGAGTGACCGAATTAAATTCAATAAATTGCCTCCCAGTGAACGACCTGGAACAAAACCAGTAAAAATTAGATAAATAAGCAAATGATAATAATGGTTGTAATGACTGGAACTCACCCATACTCACCACTATACGACATCCTTAATGTTATATTGTACACCCTGTACTACAACGACATAATCAACAATTATTACCAATTTCAAACACAACAACCACACAACCAACACATCACACACCCTTCTCTTCATGGGTGTTTTTGTTTATTGCTGTGCAGGTGAACCTATTCCAAGGAGAAGGCAGGCAGACGAAGTTGGAGACGTGAGCAAATCCAAGGTGGGAACGAGAGCGTGAAAACACCGACACCACACTAGAGCTTCGCACACGTTGCCGAACAAGTAGGTCTTTCTTTCTTAGCAACCTAGGTTAACTTGTAACCTTAATAAAAAAAAAATACTAGAAAAACTTCTTGGGATCTCTTGGGGTAGTGGATTAAAAATCACCTGTTTGCTTGTTTATCATCACTTCCACCACCCCGGGATTTCCCACCAAACTTTGCATAGCGAAAATCCAAGAATCTTGACTCTTGAATCTTTCGCCGTGGGAAGTATTCCTTGAGGCAAATAAAAAAGATTGATTGCCACCCCTCTTTGCCTCATTTATCTACAAATTTGGGATCACATTTTTGGTGGGGAGACTTGGAATTGAGTTGATTCCAACCCCACCATGACCTTTCATGTGCCTATGATTCGATCCCGAATACTTCAACCCCAACAATTTGATTTTCTTTATCTTTTGGTTGAGCCTTGTGTGTGGACATCATTTTGGTGATTGGGAGCAGTTGAATTGAAGTGCTTTGACACCCTTTCACACTAATCTAAAATTGATTCGTGCATCCACACATAGAAATCTCCATCTAGGGAAGCCTATTGCATTTTAGCATGCATTAACCAATTGACATTGAAGAAGGGTTTGTTAGGCTTAGGAGAAAATTTCTATTCTCTCAAAACCTGGAGATTGGTTGAATTGGTAATTCAGAGAAATCATAAAATCCATACTACTTAAGGCTGAACTCTAAAAACCATTCACTAATTAAAACTTCAATTCAGGGAGATTTCCCCGTTGCATGCTTGGTTTACACACATTGTAAAATCAATCACATGGGCATTACCCGTAAAAAACGTCCTTCACATTCCAGAAGCACTTGATCCTAAGCCTCTAACTAAAATTGGTAGCAACTTGACCCTTAATAAGGATTGGAGGTCTAACTACCTGCGTGTAGCGCCTACGTTCTAGTGAGGGTTCCCGCGTTCTATCAGGTGTCTAAGATTGGGGAAAACGGCCTTTCAATCTGGCCCGGTGGTTCTGCGGTGCTCGCATTCGATTTCGTAGCTCGTGATAGTAGGTAACTTAGATCTTTAGGTTTAAGGGCACACTGTAGAGGTTAGGAATTTGATTGTATTGATTTGTCATCAAGTGTACCTTTGCGGCGTCATTTCTCTCATCTCTTTTCCCTTCTTATCTCCCCAATTCTTCCTGCGGTAGTGCATGTTTGGGAGGAGGTCATAAAACCCTGAACTGTATGAATTGCCTGATAATTTTAGAAAAGAAGCTGAATCGTCCTCCTCCACAAACATGGTTGCACGCCCACCCCCAAATCCCGAGGGAGGAAACCGCCCTCAAAACCCACCAGGTGGTGGATCCTTAGATCCCATAACCCGCCTCTAAGCCCAAATGGAAATGTATAATGAACAAATTGAGGCCATCAGGGAAACATTGGAGGAAATGCAGAACCCTCCCGAACGGGAGGAGCCTAGGTCTCTTAGCTCCTATTAGAATCCCACTGCTACAGAGGCCATAGGACAAATTCGGGTCCCCAAGGGCGGGGACGACTTTGAATGAAACCTAACATAATTGGCCTGATAAATTTTCACTTCCATGCTTGCAAGTGAAGATCCTTTTCTTCAATTGGAAAACCTAACCCGATTGGTTGAAACTGTTAAACCAAGAAATATCAGGTTACCTATAGTCCTCATGAAAATGTTCCCATTTTCATTGAGGGATAAAGCGTCGCAGTGGTTACGCACCCTTGGGAGAACCATCCACTCTTGGGAAGAGATGCGAACAGCATTTCTCAAGAAGTTCTGCCCAATCGAGCGAACCAATGCGCTTCTCCATGCTATCACTTCATTTACGCAACAAAACGGCGAACAGTTTCGTGAGGCATGGGAGAGATATAATGACCTCCTCAAGAAGTGTCCACACCACGGTCTGCCTAAGTGGCATATAGTCCAGATTTTCTACAATGGGCTAAATGAGACTTTGAAGCAGATTGCAGGCGCTTCCTGCGGAGGAAATTTTATGAATAAAGACAAGAATGGAGCATTTGAATTATTTGAAAATATGAGTGAAAACTCAATGAACAATGCCTCCATTGTCGCCTTTAATCGTACTAGCCTACCCCGAAATGTCCACGAAGTTGACACGGGACCCTCCCATTCATCCACAGATCTCAGCCTTATCGTACAAAATTGGATGAAGTCTCCGTCGTGCACAAGAAGCTGGATGAGCTTCTGGCCAACCCTGCTCGTTCTATGGCAAACACCCCCACCTCTCCACTTCGTCACAATCCCAATTCTTCCAACACCAGGCTTATTCCGAGAAACCCCGTAAGACCTTCCTTACCGAGTGTCGCACCGAGCGATTCAGTAAGTCATGTGGATTTGGCTTCTGCGAGCCAGTATTTCGACACGGAGGACCAAGCCTCTGTGTGCTCGAACGCATATTTACATGCAGACGTGTCTTCTGGCATAGAAGACGCTTGCACCTTGGGGAACAACCCGTTCTCTACCACTTATAACCTAGGGTGGCGAAATCATCCAAATTTCGCATGGTCCAACAACCCGTAGTGCTAAAACCCCACGAGTGGACCAATGCGACCGTCCGCACCTGTCATCCCAAGGGCCCAGTCTAATCCTATGAAAAATCCACCGTCAGGTCCTTGCGTACCGCAAACAGAACACGCATCAAGTCCTCTTGATAAATTGATGTGAATGACGACAGAAATGTCAAAGCGCCATGAAGAGAACATGACCTCTCTTTAGCACCAATTGGCGCAGCAGAATGCTGAGATCAGTCAACTACGCATAGCGACTCGATCTCAGGGCACTCTCCCAGCCCAACCTATTCCCAACCTGTGAAATTTCGTACCCCGTGGTCCTCAACCATAGGTACGACCTTCTCAGGGGTAGGTACATCAAATTCTGCAGGCTCCGAGCATTCCACCAGGATTTTAGGCTAATCCCGCTGCAGCACCTCACTCTTATGTCCCCATTGCAAACCCTCCTCCGCCTTATGATCCTACTAGACCTGCATCGTCCAATGCGATCACTACGAGGAGCGGTAAGCAGACCGTCGATCCGCCTCGACTTGATCCTGGCTTGTCTTCTTCATCGCCCTCTCATTCGGGATGCACACCGCATTCGCAAGAGGACGATGCACCAAAATTGGTGCCAGAATCAATCCCATTCCCTGAGGCTCTACTGAGGGAGCCAAAAGGCAAGAAGAAGGATACGCAGGCTTTCGATAACCTGCGTATTTATTCAGGGATGTTGAAATCAAGGTACCCCTACTAGAAGCTATCGACCACATACCTCTGTCGCCCGATTTTTCAAAGACTACACAGCACCCAGGCGACAGTCAAAGAAAACTAAGAATCCGGTGGTTCTCTCGCCTCATGCGAGTTGTGCTATACCGTCAAATCTACCACCGAAGCAGAAAGATCCGGGCACACCGCTTATTTCTTGTAGCATCCAAGGCTGCAATTTTAATCGTGCCCTACTTGATCTAGGATCTTCCATTAATCTTATACCAACCATCATCTTGAAAAATTTTCCTTGGGAAATCTGAAACCCACCCCTGTCACGTTACAGTTGGCAGACCGTTTTGTCAAAATTCCGAAGGGTGTGGTGGAAGACGTGGTGGTTAGGGTCAACAGTCTCTGTTTTCCTGTTGACTTTCTTATTTTAGATATGGAAGTTCCTAGCTCACTTTCTGATTGTCCGATCATCCTTGGTCGACCTTTCTTGGCCACAGCCCGTGCCTATATCGATTGCGAGTCAGGCTGTATTGAGATTGCCATTGGATCTGAAAAGCTCAAGCTTAACATCTTCAAGGCAGCCAAGAACTTTGATTGCGATTGCATCGAGGATGACACGTCTGACGAGGACATGTCCGTCAGCGCGTGTATTGGACTAATTGGGACCTATTCAGATTGCTGTGGATTACCTGTAAACACTGACGACTGCCTGATCAACACATACTGTGACTTTTCCCCATCCCTCCCTTGTCTCATACCTTTTCCTGACCAGACTTCTGACGAGGTTTTCTCCGCTTCCCATACCTCGTGGTCTGAGTCATATCCGGGCTACTCACCGCCGGTCCACACACTTGAAGATCGGATTGCCCTTTCTTTCTCGCCAAATCAGGCGGAGTTGCAAATCCACACTGGGACCTTGAGCCTATATACTACTCACTGGGGCTATTCCTTTTTGGATCCATCAATTGAAGAAGCCCCTCTTCTTGGCCAATCTGAGGGCCAACTTCTTCCTCCTGGCTTGTTTTCTGATCCGCCTGGGACACTCTCATCCCAAGAAATGCCAGATCTTCCACCATCCACTCCCGAGCTGAAAGAGCTGCCTAGTACACTTAAGTATGTTTTCCTAGGACCAAATGAAACACTCCCCGTAATCATCAGTTCAAAATTGACCAGGGAGTAAGAGTGCAAACTAACTAAGATCCTTATGGAACACAAGGCAGCCATTGGATGGTCTTTATCAGACTTATCTGGCATTAGCCCCTCCTACTGCACTCACCGTATATATACGGAGGAGGAGGCTCGACCTTCCCACGAGATGCAGCGACGTCTCAACCCTAACATGCAGGAGGTCATTAAGAAAGAAATCATTAAGTGGCTGGATGCGGGTATACTCTACCCAATCAGCGATAGCCCCTGGGTGAGTCCGATTCACATTGTACCCAAAAAGGCGGGACTCACCATTCGTGTCAATGACAGGGGCGAATCCATCCCTACACGCACTCCTACATCTTGAAGAGTGTGTGTAGATTATAGGAAACTCAATGCTGCAACTAAGAAAGATCACTTTCCGCTACCTTTCATTGACCAAATCCTGGAGCGGTTAGTGGGAAATAAATTTTTCTGTTTCCTGGATGGATTCTCAGGATATAACCAGGTGGCAATTGACCCCCGGGACCAAGAGAAAACCAGTTTTACTTGCCCCTTCGGCACCTTTGCATTTAGAATGATGCCGTTTGGACTTTGCAACGCGCCAGCAACTTTCCAAAGATGTATGCTGGTGATATTCCATGACATGGTGGGTGACTTTCTCGAGGTCTTCATGGATGACTTTTCGATCTTTGGACCATCTTTCGATGAATGTCTTACCAACCTGACCCGTATCCTTAGGAGGTGTATTGATGTAAACCTTGTGCTTTCCTGGGAAAAAAGTCATTTTATGGTACATGAGGGAATTATTCTCGGACATATCATCTCCGATAGGGGTATCGAGGTTGATAGAGCTAAGCTTGATGTAATTGTTGATTTACCTGTGCTAGCTCTGTCAAACAAATCTGCTCCTTCCTGGGACACATCGATTTCTATAGGAGATTTACCAAAGATTTCTCCAAGATTTCTCGACCTTTAACTCATCTTCTATCAACCGACATACCCTTCTATATGGGCCCTGACTGCATACGAGCATTCACGCAACTACGTAATGCTGTCACCAAGGCCCCTGTTCTCCAGCCACCTGATTGGTCCCTCGACTTTGAACTCATGTGTGACGCTTCTGACCTTGCAGTAGGAGCCATCCTGGGACAAAGACGCGATAGACACCCCTTCGTGGTGTACTACGCCAGTAAGACGTTGGACGAGGCCCAATGTAATTATACTACCACTGAGAAAGAACTACTGGCGGTCGTGTTTGGGCTGGAGAAATTCTGCTCTTACCTTCTGGGCTCACACACTATTGTTTTCACTGATCACGCTGCCATTCGCCATCTCATGCACAAGAAGAATGCCAAGCCTAGACTAATTCGTTGGATCCTTTTGCTCCAAGAATTTGACATTGAGATCCGTGATAAGGCCGGAGCCCAGAATGTTGTGGCTGATCACCTTTCCAGACTGGACCCAGACCATATTGGACTTACTCTGCCGATTAACGAGATTTTTCCTGATGAGCACCTATTGCCATTAATGTGGCAAGTGGACCGTGGTATGCCGACATGGCCAATTACCTTGCTTCTGGATCCCTTCCAGGTGGCTGGCCTAAAAACCAGCGCGAGCGTCTTATGGCAGAAGCAAAGTATTATTTCTGGGATAATCCACTTCTTTTTCGCATAGGTGCTGACCAAATCATCAGTCGCTGTATTCCTGACAGCGAATTCCCCAGTGTGTTATCCTTTTGCCACGATCAGGCCTGCAGAGGCCATTTCTCTGGGAGGAAAACTGCAGCCAAGGTGTTGCAGTGCGGTTTCTTTTGGCCCTCCCTTCACCAAGATGCACACAAGTATGCCAAACATTGCATTAGGTGCCAGTCGTTAGGGTCAATGTCAAGACGTGACATGATGCCCGTGCAACCCATCCTAGCCGCAAAAATCTTCGACATTTGGGGAATTGATTTCATGGGTCCCTTTCCTCCTTCCAACGACTTCGAATTCATTCTCGTGGTTTTTGATTATGTTTCGAAATGGATCGAGGCTATTCCCACGCACTGTGCTGACCATGATATATCCACTCAATTTGTCAAAGACCACATCTTTGCGTGCTTTGGGATCCCTCGAGCCATTATCTCTGATGGAGGAAGCCACTTTACCCATGCTTCTTTTCGGCCATTTCTGAGGAAATATGGAGTCCACCATCTTATCACATCCCCGTATCATCCTCAGACGAACGACCAGGCAGAAGTGTCGAACCGACAAATCAAGCAAATTCTCCAGAAAATGGTTCGGCCTGGCTGTAAGGATTTGTCCGACAAGCTGATTGACTCACTTTGGGCGTATCGGACCGCCTTCAAGGCTCCCCTTGGTATGTCTCCTTATAGAATCGTTTACGGGAAGCCTTGTCATTTTCCCGTGGAGTTGGAACACCACGCTTATTGGGCGGTTCGCCAATGAGACTCTAGTGTTCATTAGGGAAGGTGGAGTCCTTACCTGTGCGAGTAGGTAGACTTTTTATCCCAGGCTTTAGTCTTGTGTTTAGGAGAGACTCTTTCCACCAAAAGGAACTCTCCCACCAAAAAGAAAAGTGTGCTCCTCCAAATAATGTTGTAAGGGATATATTGACACATGTTTCAAAAAAAAAAAAAAGATGCAAATAAGTCAGTATATCTCACAAATGTCTGTAAAATCTTCCTACAAAAAGTTCTTCAGGGCAAATGCCCTGTTTTCTTTGAGCCACAAATATCAGAAAATGGGAGTAGAGTTTTCCGTCATCTTTTTAAGGGTCAATCCGAAGACACGAGTTGAAACTGGGACCAACCTTTACTTAAAAATTTATAAAACCCTGGGCTTAAGTCTTAATGTTCATTTGGTCAGTCTTAATCCTTCACTATGCACAAGCCATAATCTCTTGAGCTCTCGAGTACGGCAAAAACCTCCTGGGTCTTGGAAATCGTACTTAAGGTTTAAATATCAAGAGTCCTGGTTAGTCGAGAGATGATCTATGTCATGTGAGATTTAAAGTACTGGTAGTCTTTTCTACAATTGGTTCTCACAATATCTAACATTAAACACACTTATGTCACCTCAAAAGAAAATCTTCAGTTTAAGATCATTTCTAAATACAATACAAAAAAATGTTTTGCTAGGGACTAGAAAAAGATAGGCATGGGGGTATGATTGCACCGCAAAAATATACCTGCAATTGTGCCATCTTGTGCTATTTCCTAGCATTACCAGTGCATATTAGGTAGCCATAGTCGCATTTCTGAAAATACATGCATGCATGCATCTATTTGAGAGGGGAGGAGAGCGAAATAAATGGCCTTGTAATTGACAAATTCTTCAAGTGTTGCCTCGCAAAATTTCCTTCTTTATTTTTATTTCTATTTGATTTTGAAATTCTTCCCCGTGGCTGCAAAGCATGGCAGCTTCCTTCTCGCACCATTCCCTGCAGCAGCTTGCCCTGCAGCCGCATGCATAGCCATGCACAGCCAAGGCATGGCTATGCATGCCTTCTTCCTTTATAAAAAGAGCTCGGCGCTCTTCTTTGAGGAGCGCCTGGTCCACACAAAAAAAAAAAACCCAACACACTGCAGCTCTTCTTCTCCAGGCCGTCTCCTCCTCTCTCCCTCCATACGCAGCCTCTCCTCCTTTGAGGAGCCACTCTATGGGCAGGAGTACCTTACTGTGGTGCACAACCACCACCGTGAGTTCACCACCGCCTAGCACATCAAAGAGCCGGTGGGCGTGGTGGTTCTCTTCCCTGCTTCATTGTTCCAAGCCAACCCCTCCATTGCCATAGGAGCTTCAAGCTTTGAAGCTCAACTGGCCATCGCTCGAGCTCCGCAGCAGCAGCAGCAAGGCGGCAGCAGCACCGCAGGCCACCGCGCGCCAGCACGCAGGCCATCGCGTGCCTGCACGCAGGCCACCGCGCACCAGCAGGCGCCCTCGCATCCCGCTTCTTTGCGTACACCCGCCTCTCCATGCAAGCCAGCAGCCGGCGCAGTCCTTCCGTGCGTGCGCCGAGCCGCTCCACACCTCCCGCACTCACAGCACCGGGTACAGGCGGTCGCGCAGCTCGACCCGGAACTGTAGCCACTGTTCACACATTTCAGCGGAACACTGTGGCTATAGTGCGGTGACCGGTAAGTTTCTCACTTATCCGATCACCCGGCGTGCTGCAATCGGTCCCAACCCGCCCCTGCATCCAGCCCCGCGCCCGCTCCAGCGCCTATCGACGTGTCTGCATTCGCCCGCTCCCTTCTCCCGCACCCGCCTGCTTCAGCGTCTGCCTGCGCCTGCTCCCAGCGCCTGCGTCTGCCTGCACCCGCCTCACAGCGCAGCGCAGTGCGTTGCGGTCTCTCCCCCACGCCTGCTCCCTCCTGTGCGCACGCCTTTGCGTGCCTACGCGTCTGTGCTCGCGCGTGGATCACTAGACGTCGCCAGCTGCGTGCAGACGACTTAAAGTGCCTCTTCCTCCTCAGCAGACGATCTCTCTCTCTCTCTCTCTCAGCACTCTCTCACACTCTCTGCACACACATACACACAGACACTCACACTCTCGTACACACACCTATACTCTACTATATACATATATATATATACGTACATATATATATATATACATATATCTATACATATATTAGTACTTATATAACTATGTATTAGTCTATTTACATACATATATATATATATTCATCTATATACTTATATATATATATATACATATATATTTACATATATACATATACTTATATACGTATAAATAAATAAATATATATATATATATATACCTATATAACTAAGTATAAGTATAGATACATATACATTTATATATATATATATATATATATATATACACATATACTTATACATACATACAAACATATATATATATATATATATATATATATATATATATATATATACACACACACACACACACAAATATACATACATATATACATATATATCTATATAACTATATATACATATATATATATATATATATACATATCTATCTACATATATCTATATACATATATTACTATATATATATATACATACATCTATCTATACATATATATTTTGATATCACTTACCATACGTGGTATCGCGGGAATAGCTGCACCAGTTGCTGATATTCCCTGATACACGCGTACAGAAAGCGTGTTCGCACTCATATTCCACCAATCCACCCTACATTCCACGTGGCACTTCGTCCTATTGGTTGCGTCGCCGACCTCCACGCGGCACACGGTGACGACGACCGACTCGACACCGTGCTACACGCCATCTCCACCTCCACCCCCACCCCTTTATACATATATAATATATAAATGTATATATACTATATTTACTTTATTTCTGTTTCTCTTTCTTGCCAGTAAAAAGATAAAAAAAATATATAAAACAGAAAAGATAATTCTTGACTTGCAGGTACTCAGTCTTGCGAATAGCAAGACCAGTTTTGGAACCCTAATTTGGCTCAAAGCCAAGAACCTAATTTTGAGGGTGTACCTCAAGGACAAAAATTATTAGAAAAAAAAATCTTAAACAGAAAAGCACCAAAAACACAATAAACGAATGGAAGAGATTCGTTGTAGGAAAGGCGTAGAAACTCATTCACTTCTAATCCCACTTCCCTGAGTTCTACCTTGGGCCTAAAAGTGACCAAGATAAAATCAAGTAGGCCAGGTAAAAATTTTTGTAAGGAGATGGTTAGGCTCGAATTAGGTTAACCACTATACGCATTTCAATGATAAAATCACCATATTAACACAACCTATCTGGGTCTACGCCACAACCCTTTCAGTAATCTTGACCTATCTCTAGGTCAAGATGCCTGTCCAATTCAGGGTTGGAAAACCCACTCTATAATCTCGACCACCAATACACATCCATGTTAGTACATCAAACCAGAGAGATCCTTGATCCCAATACTCTGACTCTAACCATTAACTAGATTTATTCAATTTTCTTCTTCGTAGAATTCAAACAATATAGAATGAGTACACCAGTATCAATCCTAGTTTTAGGTACTGATGCTAGGCACCCATTGCCATGACTACTGAACTCACTCAAGTGCTGGTATGGGCCACCAGTACCGATACGAGGTGTTTTCAGTACCTGACTTCCTACACTTTTCACCAAGTTACATAATTAGAATACCAATCCCAGAGTTCACAGTAATGAACACAAACAACCAGAGGAAACAAAGGGAAACACTCCTTCATTTGCTCACCCCAATTATACAATTAACGGAGAGGTGGGTACGTCCCGCAACTTCTCAAGATGGTTGTACCCATGCAGGGGTAATGATCCATATACAACCTGCAATAGCAACCTATTGCTAAAACCGATCCTTTCCTTACCTAGGACTTACACTGGGTACGGAAGTGCCTCCCACAGCATATGGTTTAGGACCCCATATCTTAATTATTGCTAGAGTTCTTGATAGAACTTCCATCCTACCATTTTGGAATTGTTCTTACTTAGCCAATTAAGATTTCTATACCCATATTAGGACCCATTTAGGCTTAGTTTATACCATGCATTTGGCCGTGCTGGCATCCTGGTGACTTTGCCTCATGCATTCACTTTAAAATCTTCTCTTTTAGTTTTCCCAAATAAGATTTGTGCCCCTAGAGGGCATGTTCTGTTTCAAATTAGGACTAATCATCATAGGTCCTAATTATACTAAAATCCAAGTTTATAGCATTAGATACCAACAGGAATTAATAGCTTCCTTTCATAGGTACTAGACAAGGATTTAACTACTTAGATTAGGTTCCTGGTCCTCGTAAGGAAATTCTGTGAGAAACGGGACCACAGGCCTCAAATTGGACGTCCAGCATTAGGTGTCAGACGTCTAAAAATATAGTTTAAGTTGTCTAACACAAATCCCAGACATCCAGAGTTAACAACCAGGGAGATCTGTTCCATTCAAGCAGTATTGGACGTCTAGGTTGTTCTCTTGGACTTCCAGAGACTGGTCTAGACATCTAACCATAAGTCCAGACGTCTAAAAATGGCACCCCTTTCCTAAAGTAGTAGGCAGCTATAGGCGACTGTATAATTTCTTGGCTAGACATCCAAGCAAGCACATTGGATGTCTGATGCAATGTTAGATGTCCAAACACAAGAGGGGCATAGTCCCCGAAACTGCAACCGAGTTATAGGGATGTCCAGATCAAGAGATCAAATGTCAGGATTAAGGCTATCAAACGTTTGATGAATCCATTAGATGTTTGATAATCCACTCAGAACCGCATCTGAGTTCTGAACAAATTTCTCATTAAACCAAAATCACACCCAGTTAACTCTAATCCAAACAACCATTGTCTACAACCTAGATTAAACTGTAAACATATAAAACCACATGGATTGCAAGATCTTATCATCAAACTCAACCCCAAATGGAAACCCCCAAATTACACATTCACAAGGCTTAGCCCAAATCCAAGGCATAACCCAACCATTACCCCAAGCAACCACAAACTAAGCAAATCCATGTTTTGTTCCACAATCTAATCAGGGAAATCAAGGGGGAAACCAACAAGATGGAAGTCCCCACCAAGCCAACACCATATGCACAACGACCCTAATCCATACCAATCATCCTAGATCACATATATTCATTAGCTATAATACTCAAAATCTAAAAGTTCATGTATTTCTACATCACAGGGCATCAAGAGAAATTAATTTCAAGGGAAAGGAAACCCTACCTAGGAGGAGGAGCTTCCTCTTAGGCTAGCAGCAGCCACCTCGACAGCGGTGGCACCTCCCTTCCTCCTCATCTCTCCTGGCGCAACAACAGCAACAACATCAACAACAATAGCAGCTACGACAGCCCCTCCTCTTCACCCTTCCCTTCTCCTTGTCACGGCTCCAACAGCAACAGCAATAGCCACAGTAATAGCCATAGTAGCAAGGCCTACAGCGGTAGCACGAGGCAGTAATAGCAGTAGCTCCATCGACAACAGCAATAGCAACTACGACAACAATGTCGAGGATGGCGGAGCCTGGCGGCAACGGTGCGGAAGAGCTGACTGACGATGGAAAGGGGAAGAGGAGGCTCTTCCTTCTTCCTTCTCTTCCTTCCTTTCTTCCTCTTTGCCATATGAAAAATGGATAACGTATGCTTTATTTGACAAACTTTTCTAAGTGCTCCCAATCTCGAGGCATCCTATTTCTATCCCAAGGCACTTTCGATGATTTCTCGCCCAACCCTCATTTTCACGTGCTTTCACATTCCTCCTGCATCACATAATTTCTCAGGTCACCACTTTTGTGTTGAGGCAGTGGAGCCCACGGAAGTTGTCCTTTGAAACTTCGAGGTTGGAGTGTCTGCTATGAAGCTTCTTAGTGTGCTCATCAAATCCTATGCAGCACATATGCTTTCCGTCTCCAGTTATTCTTTGGTCTTTTCATTTTATCGTATGTGCTGCAAAGCTTCTCATGTTTAAGCGATGTGCATTCCCTTGTTATTCTTTGGTGTTTTCGTTTCCAGATGACCTTCAAAGTTTCCAGCTTTTCTTCTGTGCTTCGTAGCATATGCAGTACATATGATTGACATCAACTTCTCCCCTCCTTTATCCTTTTGTTTGTTCGTTTTTAGGTTTGAAGTGTGTGCTTCGAATCTTCTCAGCACCAGTGCAGCACATGTGCTTCGCATCAACTCCTCCCTTGCTTTATCCTCTTGTTTCTTCATTTTTTAGTTTTGAAGTGTGTGCTTCGAATCTTCTCAGCACATTTGCTTTGCGTTGAACCAACCATGTGTTCCTTCTCCCCCTTTATTCTTTCTTATTTTCGTTTACCATTTCTCTAAGAACCTTCTACGTTTCGTATGTGCTTTCTATGTGCTCTACCTTTTGTGCTTTTCTATGTGCAGATGTCTTCATTTTGCTATGTGCTTTTCTAGGTATGTGCAGACTGCCTTTTGTTTGTGCTTGATAGTATTATATGCATTCTACCTACGAATCTGCTTCTTTACTTTGTAACCTATTGCCTTCGGTTCTATTGAATTTCGAAGAGATGGGGTTGGATTTACATCTTCCAATGTGTCCAACCAATGATTGCACATTGCCGGTAGAGAACGAAGGTTTGTGCTGTTGAAAACATTTCCCCCTACCATTCATGTCGAAGTCCTAAGAGTAAAATATTCTTCACAGGAAATTTATTCAAAGATATTGATGATGTCTTTGCTCTTATCGATTGCGATGTGGAGGGTGAGGAAAAATCTCTCCTTAATGTACATGAGGGAGAACCTCAGGAGAAGTTGCTGCTGGAAGTGTCTGCTATTTAATGCCCTTTACTTGTCATGTATGTTCTAAGTTCATTATGCTTATTGAACGAATTAAATGCAGGTGCTATGGAGGTGCATATTACATGCCCCGATATTGGAATGGAATCAATTAACAGAGGGTCACAATGTACATGCTGCATGTCCTACCTATACTTAGCTATGGTAATTTATTTGCTTAAATTTCAATGATCTCTTCTTCCTAATAGGTGCTATTATTGTTGTGAAAGAAACCATGCAAGATTCACAGATGCCATTACATACTTCTCAACCCAATAACACATTAAAAGAAAAGCCCACTGGTAATTTCACAACTCTCTTTTTCCCTATATTTTCTCATTTTTTCTATATAGATCTTTAGTACTTACATGTGCAAAATTAATTTAAGTGAAATTGTTGTGCATCACCCTTCAAATGAAAATAGTTTGGAAATTTGAGAAGGTAGTTTGCTTGTTGGGATGGAATTTGAAACATTTCATACATTTTATTCTCATTGCCAAGAATATGCACGTATGAATGGATTTGAGTTTCTGATAGTTTGGTCTAAGTACGATAAGTAGGACAAGCAAATTGAATTGAGGGTAAGTTCAGGATGCTCACGGTCTAGTGTTGGTCCATCAAAACCATATGATGTTTTCTACTCTAGAAGATCCACAAGCAAAACTAATTGTCAATGTAGAGTGAAGGTCAAGTTATATAATGGAAGTTATATTATTGTAGATTTGAAATTAGAGCACAACCATGAAATGTTAGATAGACCATTGACTGATTACTTACGTACGAGGAAGAACTTATCGTCAATGAAAAGATGGAGGATAGATTTGAATGATCATTGTAGGATTGGGTTATCGAAGACAATGTCATCTTTTATGGCTGAGAATGGTGGTTATGATAATGTACCATTTACTCATGAAGATGCTAGGAATGAACTTTGAAAGTTGCGAATGGGTTCAGATGATGCTGATGCAATACAAAGATATTTTTGTATAATGCAAAGCTTAAACTCTAGGCTTTTTTATATGATGGATCTTGATGATCAAGGTTGCCTTCGAAACATATTTTGGGCAGACTCAACAAGTCATGTTGCATACAAGGACTATGGGGAGGTAGTCTCCTTTGACACGACATATTTAACAAGCAAATACGACATGCCCTTTGCACCTTTTGTTGGAGTAAACAACCATGGTTAGTTTGTATTTCTAGGTTGTGCATTGATTTTTGAGGAAACTGTAGAAAACTTTGTGTGGCTGTTTCGTACTTGGTTGTCTTGCATGAATGATGATGCTCCATCTGGTATTATAACTGATTAGTGTCAAGCTATTATCAAGGCAGTGGCTATTGTTTTCCCAAGCACATGACATAGATTATGCTTATGACACATTATGATGAAGTTGCCTCAACATTTTAGAAGTGACCAAACAACGAGAGACGAGCTCAAGAGAATTGTATATCGGTCTCGTACAATTGAAGTATTTGAGTTGGACTGGTCTGTGATGGTTGTAAATCGTAATTTGGCAAGTAATGTCTGGATTCAGCACATGTATGATATTCGTAAATTTTGGGTCCCAACATATTTTGATGAAATGTTTTGGGCTGGAATGACTACAACATAGAGAAGTGAGAGTATGGATGCATATTTTGATAGTTATGTAAATTCCAAGACAACTTTAAAGTAATTTGTCCAACAATTTGAGCTAGCTATGCAAGCCAAGCAAGAGAAATTGTGGAAGGCTGACTTCCATTCAATGCATAGGATTCTACCTTTAATATCTGAATTTTGTATGGAAGAGAAATTACGTTAGAAATACACATCAAGGATATTTAAGTTATTCCAAGAGGAGCTTAAGTTGCTAATGCATTGCTCATGTCGAAGTTGTGTTAAGGAGTCCACTTTTGGCTCTTTTTTAGTTGAAGTTCTTGAATACAATAAGCATGGGAGTGTTGCTTTTGATGTGCACTGCAATGTTCTCAAGAGAGAATTCAATTGTGCTTGCCAATATTTTGAGACTGATGGCTTGTTGTGTTGCCACATCCTTCATGTTATGTTAGATAACAGCATGGATGAGGTACCTGACAGATATATATTGTCCTGTTGGTTAAAGGAAATAAGGATGCTTGCTATCACATCTCACATTCCAACTCTGCCCTACCATTGGATGATGTTGGTGATCGTTACGAGGATATAACTGGCCGTATAGTTAAGTTTGCTTAATTTGGTTCTCTATCTGCTGAGAAGTATGCTGCATGCGTGAAGGTGCTAGAGAAAGAGTACTCTGATTTGGTAGTAAGCGGTGATTGTACGGTATGGCCATTTTGTGCTTTTCCTGATTTTCTCAAATTTTAATCTATTGAATTGAATATGCCACATACTTCTCCCCATGATCAAGGTTGTTCTTTGGGGGTTCATTATGAACATACTGTACTTCGTAACCCCAAGCACATCAAGAGAGTTGGAAGGCCCCCTGAGAAGAGAAAGAAGTCAAGTAGGGAGGTTGCTACATTGAGGAGACATAGAGGAAGAAAGGATGACCAGGTATGTTAATTGCACATTCGTTTCTCTTTTTCTTTACAAGTACCTTTTTTCTATGTGCTTCTAATGTGTATGCATGTTACTGTTATAAATTACCCATTGATTTGTGTTTGCAGGGAACATCCCTAATACGTAGACATCGAGATAGGATGTGCTCCAATCATGCAGTACAATAGTCTCCTCAAATAATGGATGACATGCTTCAATTCTAGGTGTTGCACCAATAATGTTCTCCAATTATCCCGAACAGCTTTACTAGTTAGATGGAAGATCAGAGGCTTCTGCAACAAATGTTATAATTGATGGAGGGCATGTGTAGTTTATTATAGTGGAAGTTTGCATTTTGACTTTCATATTAGAGAGGATATTGTTTGCTCTGAGCTTTTTCATGAGAATGCAATGGTGCATTCTCTACTTTTTGAGGAGAATGCAATGGAGGATCTGTGTTTGGTGTTAGAGATCTCATCACTTCTTCAATATACATAGCTTTTCTGATTAATGTATTTACTTTCATGTTAATGTACATTCCCATCTATTTTAGAAAATTGTTTCAGCGAGATCATGTACTTTCTTGTGTCATGTGTTTCATTTATGATATATATATTCATGTGTGTGGATGTAGGTGTCAACTACTTATTTGGTTTTTAAAAAAATCATATTCACTTTCATTATATTGACAAAATTGCATCCCAAGAATTTATTCGAGACATGTGGATGCTTTCTGGATCCCATTCAAATTTTTTTCTATGCTACCATAATCGAGCAAGTGTGTTATGTGTATATTCCACTAGTCTTCCCACTTACCATTGTGCTTAGTCTTACTTGCCACCCAAGCTACACCCTATGATCACTTATGGATATAATTTTTGGGTCTTTCCTCCGGTCCCAATTCATCCAATGTCTACTTTCTCATGTAATTTTCAAGAATATATCATCATTACATAAAACAATGGACACATGTATGTGCTTCGGCCATATCAAGTGGTACATTCTGTAAGTCATTCAAATGTTGCACATTTGCCTTCAATATTACATAGATATCAAATCATATCACATATTTCTATCGGTCAGCAGAAATTTTAGAAAGAAACGAACGTAATCACAAAATGGTAAAAGTACAGTCATGAAATTACATTAAACAAACAGAACTACTACAAGATGTAAGTTCATACAACCCAAAAAATTACTAATAGGTGTTCTCGCCAAAACCCAAAAACATGGTCACCATAAAGGTTCACCACTTAACAGATCGTACAAAGTATGCAAAGAAAAACCAAGAAAACATCAGCATGTGGAATTTGATTGTAGCCAATTGATTTTGTGCTCTTCCTATCGACTCATACCAACTCTGCAACTGCATACTTGCTGGTGAGAATTCGAACAACATAATCGCTACGAAGGCTATAAATGTCTTTGTCCATCTCACTTTCTTTAGGATCCTCTCCATTCATAATCATTTCCATCCATCTCATGACATGGATGGCACAACTATTGCTTCCAGATTTCTATTGTTTTGTGCATCTGTCATGGATAACTTCCCAGTCCCTATTGCTTAGCCCATGTACTTTGTCAATGTGCTGATGCATAGTTGATGCCTACACATACAAATGGATAATATAATTAATAGATGTCTTCCAAACGATTACGACTCTTTTGTAATTTCATGTAACATACCATTGTCTCTACATATCTGTTTGTGAGTGACAATGTTGAACCATGACGTAAGCTGTTGTAGTGTGTTGATGATGCATGCTAATGATTGCTTGTATTCATTGATAATACACAAAGGTCACATGTTTGCAACCTACAAGTATGTTCAGTTATCTCCTTGTTGAAGATCCCATCCAGGTTTTGTGCAGTTGCCATCGATATAAATGTCGACAGTAAATGTGCATTGAAAGGGTTGCCACTGCGAAAGCTTCTCTAGAGTAGGAGGATCTCATGAGCATCTGTGATCTGTAATTAATAATCGAAAAAAATAATCCTTTGATGTTATTACTACAAAGTTTAGATATTAATGCACAAACTCATAGGATATGTACTGAACTACTGGTGAATCCTGTAGGCTTTAAGATATCACAAAAGTCATCTCTATGGACTCAAACCATGCCTTTTTGCCATAGAAGATCCTCTTTGCATTTACCATGGGTGACTACTTCTCAAAGAAGTTCATTTGAACTTGCTTCTATGCCTTCTTTGGAGTCATCAGAAATTCCTTTGCTAAGCTTCATTTTTTGTGAGAGGTTCCTTGTTTGTGGGATTAGTTTGATATCCCTTTCCACTGACCCAAATACATGCTTCATTTGCTTTGTTTCTACCTTAACCTATAGCGGAAGTTACTTTGTAATTGTTAGCTACGAAACCTTTTAATTCTACAACATGCATATCATCTACTTTTTGAACTAAGTCACTCACCTTTGCCTCAGTTGTACTTGTGCTTTGATTCACTTGAACAAGAGATACCGTTGTTAATTGTGGTGGCTATTCTACCCAAGTGTCCTGCCCCAAAAAAAGAACACTTTAAATTACTTCAAAGCATGTACTACGTAAACTACATATGCTACTACTAAAGAGAGATTGAAGTTGTTCTCATGCTCCAACTCTTCAGCTGGAAGAAGTTGAAATGATGACTGAAAGGTTGTTGTGTTAGTTTTACTATGATGACTATGTGCTGCGTAATTTTCCCTCATATCATTAAATAATAAAAATACCATTTCAGGTTGTGGGGACTGTGAATGTGTGTTCATGTGTTCTTTAGGGGTGACATCTTTCTTAGTAACAAGATTTAATGTTGCCTATAATTGAAATGCAGCTCTAAGACTAAATGACTTTCGTAAATGGAAAAGAATAGTACATATTGAATCGATGTAGTTTAATTATATACCATCTTTCATAGTGGTGTTGAATGGGATTGGACTTTGTGTTGTGGACTCCTCTGCCTAATTGTATCTTCCACCAAATTATCAATCTCCTGCTTTGTTTGTTGCAATTTGTTAGACAAAGAAAGTGGTCTGTTATATCATTTCTCATGCGCTACTTTTGTAGGGCACTATACTGACCCTAATAATTGAATCATTAATTGGGACATCGGATCCCTCTTTGAATATGGGACATGAATGTGATGTCGAGTAGTGTGTTATGTGCTTCATTCTTGTATTCAGTACTTGGAATTGGTGGAACATGGATGCCTGTGTTGCGTGCGATTGAGTTGCCAAACCAGTTGGTGTTAGCCTTCTAATGTGCGAATCACTTTTACCATTTCGACTTTCAACGGACTCACTTCCCTAAAATTTGATGGGCAAATTTATTATACCGTTAACACGGAATGGAAATTATGGTTATGATCTTCATCACGTACTACAGATTCAGTTGCTGCTGGAGTAACTTGATGGATTAGTGAAGTATATGTAGGTGTTATGTGAGAAGGTACTTCCTATACATAACATTACAATGAAATACTAACATTGAAGTTTACACAAATGTATACTCTAAAATTTAGACAAATGAAATACCAACAGCACTATGTTATGTAATTGCTCACCTGTTGGAATTGCCCCTCCTATTTTATTTGTTGCATCTGGCAATTCTGTGCAATCTGCAAGATTATGTACATATAACATTAATGTCTAATGGTTGTATGAGATCAACATTAAGTAATTCAATCTCCCCTTTGTTTACCTGTGCACGAATGGATGCAATCTCCTCTTTGCATGATTCGTATCACTTCTCCAAATAATTGTACTTCTCCACCAACACTGCCAAGTCTGATGCTAGGTGAGCAATTCCCACATCCTTCTATTTGACCACTTCTGAGATCCCATCATGCTTCCTTGTAGCGTGAACCTGATGCCTTGCTGGGTTTCTTCTGTGTGCTGGGAGGCTAATTTGTGGTTGAGTGGCTGCTTTATGTTCGCCGTCACCAATTCCTATTGCAATTGTACTGGTTTCTCCAGTATAGATTTTGAAAGAATTTCTCCTCAGGAATCTTGCTGGTAGGTCATCAAGGTCAACATCGTAATCATCAAGCAATCTTGAAACAGGCTTCCTATAACTCCATCATGCAACAATGGGGTATGTGGTTGGATTTGTTGGTTCATCGAGTTGAAGCACTTCGAGAGCCCAAACCTGCAGTGTTTTCAAATACCAACTTTTATCTTAGAGGGAATTTTAATACTTATTTACATTTGTGTTTTATGATGTAGCATACACTTAGTAATGGAGCACATCCCTTCAAGTATCCGAATCCTGCTCCATTTCTTGAGATGTACATCTTCTTAGCCATTTGTGCAAGCCCATCAACCATGACTTCATGCACTGCTGATGCCCACCCACACTCATTCATGGAATCAATCTCTTCAATATAATGGAACAGTTTTGGGTAGATAGAGTGTGATCCATGTGCAAGCAAGAAATTCCCACACAAAAGGCAGATCAAAAGTTTCACTTGGTCGTCAACATTCTTATCACCTTGCTCATGTTGCACTTCTTTTAGAGCTTTTCTTACTTGTAAGGCTGTAGGATTCCCAGTTGGGAAGTATTTCAATCTAAATGGATGCTTCTCAAAGCTCTCCGCCCTCAATTCAATTTTATGTGAGTTTAATGGCAACCTTGTAATCTTTGATACTTGCTTTGCTGTGAATGGCACACATCGTCCATCTATGAAGAAGTCACCATTGTCACTATCATAAGCACTGATGAGTTTTGCACATAATCTCTTGTCTTTCACAGGGTACTCATAGCTAATGAAAAATCCAAACGGAGTTTCTTTGAACCTAATTTTAACAAGATCTGAGTAACCACGCAATGCAATAAGGAAATCCTTAATTGCACTCCTTGAGTCAAATGATGCAGCTTGATCCCTTGTAGAATTTCGTCAATGTAAAAAAAAGAGCACATCTCACATCATTGTATATGAAATATTATTACTACAATATATTACTTTACAACACACATTACCTTTGTAGAGGTTCCTTTCCTCTTTCCCTTCTATTTGGATGCATAACAGGAGTATTTCTTGGAGTAGGACTACGAACCAAAGCCCTTCTTGGAGTTGAATTTCTAAAAGATGGAGTAACACATCTTTCATTCTTAACAGGAAGATTCAATCTGGGACTTCTTCTGAAATGAATGTGTACACATTCAGTAAGCATCATGAATGCACCCAAATTCATGATGATCAACATATAAAGCTGGTGGTGCATCACCTTGGGGTTCTCTGATAGATGGAGTATGGTGAGTATTACCTCAATTGTGTGCTTCGATGAGAGGACTTCGCACTTGCCTTGCAATAGAATCATTCCATCAACAATGAACAAGAATTTTAAGTTATAAAGAATGTAGGATTTCATTCATCAAACCTATTTGGGCTGACATTGCAAACATATTCATCACTGTTGAACTCATCAACACTCATCGAGTCTCTGAAAGTTGATTCATTTTCAAAACCACATATATATAGTTGTAAGCATTAGAATTAGGAAATTGAAACTCTAAGGTTCTTTCAGAAATAAGCTTGTTTAGCATATGGGCTTTCAGGTGGTATAAGCCTCCTCCTTCTTCTTCCCCTCTTAGCGAACATACTTGTCATTTCATTAACCTACTATCATAAATTTCATAGAATAGATATCTCTCATAAACGTAAGTACTCAATTATAACTAATAGCTTTGCTTACATGCTGTACTCATTTGGAGAGTCATTGCCACGCATGTCATGGTATGGGGTTGTTGTGCGGAAATCACTACCATATTAAGAAAACAATTACATGCATTCAGTATAGCATAGGATAATTCACGCCACAATCTATATTCTTCTCCACGCCAATGCATGCCCCTAATTCCATTAACCTTCCACCTATTTATGATATGCCCTATGCCCAGTACAAATAGTCTAAGAGCTATTTCATATACTGTGAATAAGCGATGATGCACAAAATGCTCAAAGATATATGTATGTTGTAGATAATAATAGATGCGTGCTCCAAGATAGATGTAACATCAATGAAAATTTTTTTCAATCTCCATGAAATCTAAGAAGGAAGCACTTTATACATGTTTCAGAACATCCAACTTCTCTAAGAAGGAAAGCTAAATTACATGTTTGTGGTTAGTTAGATACCCAATAAAAGTGGATTTTAATATAAATGTTATTGACACATAAAGCACTCTAAATATAACTAACACATCCCTCAGAAAAATGCCGCAACATCTAAGTTTTTCATTCAGTAATAGTCATGGAATAAAGCATCTTTTATCCATTTTTCATTCTTTATCCCTCCATGAAAGGTCGCACATGGAGGACCACTTGCATGGAGTTCCAGCAGAAGCACATGGATAACATATCCTTAATGAATGGAGAACACAACTAAATGAAGAACCTTCTTGCTTTTTGAAATCTTTTAATCATTTTCAAAATGAGAAGTTTTACGGTTACCTGGACTCGAGTTGATAGAACCCTTCGTGCCTATGCATCTTCTTCCTTTTCTAGATCATGCTCGACGGAACTCAAGCAACGCCCTCCAAAAAATGCCCTCGGACCTTCAATGCCTTTGCTATTGAAGCTGCCTTCCTAGAGGTCTTCGTTGATCCTTGCTCGTCGCAGCTTTTGTGGTGTGGTTTTTCCTTGTTTGGGGACCTACATGCAGTACCTCCGCCCATACCTTGAGCAAAGCAACCACTCCGTGTGCTGTAAGTAAAAGATTTGCAAGATTTGTGGTTTGACTTCCTCCAGTGGGATGGTACTGATGTCTTGGGAAGGAAAAGCTCCTTTAGCAGTTTCTCTCTGAAAAAGAGTACATAAAGTACATTCATTTCTCTAGGTACTGGGGATTATTAAATCCATGAATAAATCATTTTTCCCTTCCAAATAATAAATTACCACTAAACAAAAATGCCCTCTATCCAACATAAATAACATCATTCGAAAGAATAAAGAACCACTATCACCATACACCATACATCGAGCATAATTTATAGCAAACATATATATTACATTCGAGTAAATACAGCAATCCAACGATAAGTACCCATACTTATATATCAGTCTTTCACAATAGGAAAATAAAATGTCATATCAAGTGTCCGAAAAGCAACTTCCCATATGTGATCTACAATTAGAGTCCTGAGCTGTGGTCATGATAAAACTCTAATACTTCTATCTTATGTCAAAATTCTTTCTTTTCATCCTTTAGATCCTCAATCATCGCTTCAGCTATGGATATACTCTCGTTCAAGTCATGAAATTGTGCTTCGATCCTTCTAACCTCTTTCTCTAGGTACTCCACTTCATTAGCCATTAGGTAGACAATATCTCTCATGCAACCATAGTTACCTACAAGGGAATCTGTATCAAGCACTCCCTTCAACCAAACACTCACCTTGAAGTCACATCCCTTTGGCTCCCACTGAAATTTGTACAAAAGAAAAATATTAAACATATTCATTTCCCCTTCAAATTTATGAATAGTTATCAACATACCCCTTCACTATATGCACACTTGAAATGTATCCGTTTCAGGGGACCATTAGCTTAGCAATTTCCCCGCACTTGCAGAATATTGCTCCATGAGGCCTTCCTTCCATACACTCAACCTGCATCATTATTCAATATTATTACGCGTAATTCGTTTCATCTGCATGTACCTCCACGTGACATATCCATCCTGCATCCCCTAACTGCCCCCCCTCAGCACACATGTGCCTTCATCGTATCCCCATATGCTTCACATGCTCTGCATCCACCGTCTGTGCTGCCCTCTAATCATAAACCCACCAATGTACTTTCCATGCACTAACACACCAATGTGCTCTCCATGCGCTCGATGTTGTGCTGCAAACAACCGTGAACATATGTGTGTCCATCGCTTGTGCTCTATGTGATTGCCATGCACACCATGTACGTGCGGTGTGTGTCGCATGTGCTTCTACAAAGGAAGAACCATACCTCCTTGCCTTGTGATGTCTCCTCTATCACTTGATCCTGCTCAGCACATGTCGTCCATGAGGGGCTTTTACACGAAGCACATTCACTCACCCACGTCCCCGTGCATGAGGGACATGTGTGATGGTCACTATTTATAGATGCCTAGTGGCTTGAAAAAGGGCATAGATTATATCTTACATTTACTATTACTCTTGCCATATAGTGGAGCCAAAGAGCACTTGTGACTTCCCAAAGATGCTAAGGTGCCAAAATATCTAAATGGTCAATTGCACTATGCACCCCTCCACTTACTTGGGCTCCAAGTAAGACCTCCAAACATTCTTTTCTCCAAACAACCCCTCAACTTTCTTATTTCTTACCCTTGTTGTTAACTATCTCAAGAAATTATTTATTCCCAAGGTCTCCACGACCAAGATTAGGTTCCCAGAACCCTTAATCCATTATTAAGCCACTAATTAATTAACATTTTATCTAGATAATTAAACATAAATAAAATCCAAATCCTTACACCTATTGTTAGGATACCGTTAATTATGATCATCTCTACTTTGCTGGGAAACAAATGGAGGATATGAATTCTGATGACCGCTTCAGTGTGGTGCTTGAGGGTTAGGCTTCCCCCAAATAGCAGGGAGTTAAGAGAGCTACAAGAAGATTGCAAGAAGAGTTGCAGAAAAGGTTGAGGGTGAGAAATTACCAAAGAAGAGGATCGCTTCTGATTGTTCTTTTGATGACTAGTATTCAGAAGGGGAAAAGCCAAGACTTTTGTTGTCTAAAAATGGCTTGTTGGGAGTTGAGCTTGATCAGGTACCATAGCAAAAATGAATCTACTCTCTTGGATGTGTAGAGGGTTGGGGGTTCCCTCTGCAATTCGTCATTTAAAAAGCCTCATTCGAGTCGTCGTAGCCGATATTGTCTTCATTTCAAAAACAACACTTAAAGTAAAAAAAAAAATGGCTAAGATTGCTAAGAAGTTCAATAATTATGGTTTCTTTGCTGAGGAAGCAGTGAGCCGATCTGGGGGCTCTGTCTGTTATATAACAAGGCTTTGGTTGTAACTTTTGTTTATTCTGAGAGGCAATGCATGATTATTTAGCTAGACAATGTTGGCTGTAGTTGGTTTCTATGTTGTATTTATGGCACTCCATCACAAGGGAAAAGGAAAACTTTTTGGTAGAGAATGATCAGACTGTTGGAGCCTTATCAGGAAAAATTGATTTGTGTTGGTGATTTTAATGTTATTTTTAACAAGGATGATAAGATAGGGGATTTATCTTTTCCAAGCAGGGAGTTCAACCACTAAAAGAAATTTGTCAGCAAATTAAGACTAATGGATTTGGGATTCTCTAGACAAGGTTGTACATGGTCTAATAGAAGACAACCCCAGTATTCGATCTGGGAATGTCTTGACAGAGTGTTTGTTTTTGGAGATTGGTGGCTTGCCCATCCAAGGCTAGAGTATTACAACTCCCTACCATTGGGAGTGACCATAGCCCTATCCTTCTTAGAACAGAGTGGAAGCCTAAACTGTCCTCCCACATTTGGAGACTTGAGGCAAATTGGTATCTTGAGGCAAATTTTAGGGAGGAGCTATAGAAAAGTTGGAGCAATGTGGTGGAAGATGGTTCCTAAATTACCAAAAGATTAGCTAATCTCTCAGCTGATATCAAAAAATGGAATGCCACTTCCTATAGAAATTGGAAGCAAGCAAAAAAAACTTAGAGAATGACATAGCAAGCTTGTAGAGCTCCCCTCCTTCCTTGGATCATTACAATCAGGAGCTTGAACTTAGGAAGAAATATGAAGAGGTTTTGCTGAAGTAAGAGTTGTACTGGCACTAGAGATCATGTCATGTTTTGGTGAATAGTGGTGATAGGAACACAAGGCTCTATCATATATATGCCTCTAATAGGAAAAGGAAAAACGATATAGAATGGCTCAAATTGCCAAATGGGATTGAAACGGGTGATCAAAGGATGATTCAAAATTATTTCTGGGATCATTTTTCTATCCTTTTTGCATCTCAAGATTCTGATGACAAAATAAGATTAATTAAGGAAAGTAATCTTATTTTTGTTTAACTCACGCCTAATTAATCTTATTTTGTTTTGTGTTCAATTTACATCTTTTCAAGTCATTATCAATGGCAACACTACTAAAAGTATTCAACCTACTTGTGGTGTGAGACTAGGATGCCCACTCTCTCCTTACTTATTTATCCTTTGCTCTGAATTTTTATCTCGTACACTCTCTATTTCTCTACATTGCAAAAAAGATTCAAGTTATATGATTGACAGGAATGCCCACCCTATCACCCATCTTATTTTCATGAATGACATCATTTTGTTCACTACTGCTACAATGGAGGAAGCTGTTGAATTGAAGGCTATTCTAAAGATGTATGAGTTTTGTTTTGGCCAAAAGGTTAGTTATGAGAAATCAAGAGTGTATTTGGATGTGGTTGTGTAGTGGAAGTGAGGAGGAATATTACTGCTAATCTAAAGTTATAACAAATGACAAAGTCAGAGATTTATCTGGGAAATTCCATAATTCAAGATCATGGACAACAAGTTTTATCTAAGCATGTGCTAGGAAAATGTCAAAGGAAGTTGGTTGGTTGGAAGGGGAGGTGTCTGCCTCAGGTAGGGGAATCTTGTTACAATCGACTCTCTTGCGTATACCTAATTATCTGATGTTTATCCATCTTTTTCCAAAAGAGCTGGCTGTGGCTATTGACAAATTAGCAAAAGGATTATTGGTATGGATATGAAACAGGCTCCAAACATTTTTACTTTAAGTCTTGGATGTCTATGTCTCCCTAAGCACTTGGGAGGACTTGGTATCAAAAGTACTGAGTTGGCTAATTTGGCTTTTCTTATGAAAATGGCCTGGAGTCTTATCACTAATGAGAAGGGTCTCTAGCAGTTACAGTTAAAGGCCAAATATTTTCCTAAGGGATCCTTCTGGGATTATGTGCTTAAGTCTGGGAACTCCCCATTTATGAAGGCTTTTTATGCAGTTTAGGGTTATCTCTTTAATGGAATAACTTGGCTCTTGGGTGATGCAGGAGAGGTGAATCTTTGGAAAGATAGATGGGTCAAGGATTTAGATTCGCCCCTTTTGCCTTCCTTGCAACCTCCATCTCAAGTTAATTCAGTGAGAGATTTGATTGGCTTCGATAATCGTGTATGGAAGTCCTACCTCATTGATTAAATATTTCCAGTTGATATTGCTAAAAAAATTTCCATCACTCCTATTCACTGGAATCAAGTTGACAAACCTATTTGGTTTGCTCACCTAAGAGGTCCCTTCTCTACAAAGTTTGCCTACCAAACTTTGCTGCATTACTCCAACAGAGCAGCCATGACTCTACAAAATCGATATAGGGTGATTTGGGTACTAGATGTACCACTACGTGTGAAGCTACTATTATGGAAAGCCATATCTGGTGCTTTAATCACCAGACATTTCTTAACTATGTGGCTGCCAGCAATTGATGTTGAATGCCCTTTATGCTGCCATGGCAAGGAAGACATTGAACATATATTTTTGAACCGTGCCTACACAAAATCCTTGTGGTTCAAGTTTGGCTATAGGTTTCCTGAAGATGGCACTGACTAGTTTCTTATGTACCAAAAACTAAGTGACTCTATGAGGTATTCTTCCCTCAATCTAGCCTTTCCATACTATATTGCATACTTCCTTTGGTTCAACAGATGCATGGAGGTTCATGGCAGGGATGGCGGCAGCATGGTAGACCTGTTACAACAAATTACTACATCCCTCATTTACTGTCAAGGACTTCAAGAAGATAATTATTCACATCTTCCTCTCCAGCAACGTTGCATCAATTCAAACTCCCCTATCGAGTTATGCCTCTCTCAATATAGCAATATTATTCTAGTAGATGCGGAAATTCATACTTCTCATTCTATGGTGGCTGCAATCCCAGTGAACAATAGTGTTGACATTGTAGCTATTCAGGCTATCAAGTTCCCATTCTCTAATAGTGATGAATCATAATCTTTTGCTATTCTTCAAGGTTTACCTTTCGCCTTGGAAATGACTTATTCAAGTGGTTATGTTCTTAGCGCTATGTTGTCTCCTAGGAGTCAAATCAACAGATCTAAAAAATCATGCTGGAGAACTGATGGTAACACCATCATTCGCTATAACTAACTAAAATTAGTCATAATTAAGAGATAAATGCTCCTTAATAATTGCCTGAGGGCAATAATTCCACTCTGATCTATTTTGAGGAGTGAATAGTAAAATAGGGTTAAATCTGGAGTTTTAACATCACATCAGGAATGCAGAGTAACCACAGGGTCACCCAAAGGTTAATTAAAGGTCAAATGAGCATTAAAAACTAAAAAGTGGGTTAACACAGACAGAAATAGGATTTTACGCATTTTGAGAACTAACACAACACACCAAAACCCTAACTTCTGACTCGCTTAAATTAAAGAGGCTATGGTCAGAATAAAATTCATCTAAACCTCCTAAAATTCATATAAAAATATTCTAAGAGGTTTGGTACCCTTCGTTTGACCATCTAAACCCATTTTGACCTAGAATAGAGTTTCAGACGGGATTCTACCTTAATTTGGGCTTCGATGTAAATTGCGTAGTCAAAAGTGGTCAAAAATCAAATCCAACCTCCCCATTATATTTCTTAGGTCCAAATTAGGTTAAGACCAAAATTTGGATCCAATCAGAGTTCATATTGACCTAGTTTGTATTTTAGTCCCTTAACCTTTATTCTTCACGTCCAGGTCCTTGTCGCCATTATTAGGTCAACCGACCTAAGTACCCTCTTTGATCGAACCAAAACCTCATCTAACCAAATTTGGTGGGATTGGTGTTCACATTACAATAAATCAATTGATCAGGGTCTTGGATCCTAACTTACATCCAAGAGCTCAGGCGAAGCTCTTAAAATCAGCGATGAAACCCAAATCAAATCGTGACGAAATCGCGATGATTCTTCCTGATTGAGGCACATTCAAGCTCTATATAAGCTCATGGATCTCCTAGCAACTTCCTTGGTCTGGACTAGGCCAAAATTCTTCATCCTTCTCTCCCTCCGGCTGCCTCCATCGCAACTTCGGTGAGCCCCTCAAATCTCCATCGTCGCCCTCTGCCACGTATAATAGGCAGAGGGAACTTCTTCCACGCCTAGTGGGTCAAAGCCAGAGCTGCCTCGACCCCTTCTTCCTCGTCGTTCTCCCACTGGAGAGTTCACCTTCTTCGTGACTGGCCATCACACCGATACGTTTCCTACCCCTTTCAACCAATAAACTAGGGTTTTATCTTCCTCTCTCCCTCTAGTATTAGTTTAGCCCCTTTAAACCACAATTCAACCACCGATTCACTCTTCTCCCACTTCATGTTCTACGCCTTCAGCCACATCTCCAGCGTGGTCGCCCGACCGCTACCGTCCACGAAACGCATAGCCACCACCATGAGAAGCTTCCTCATCTCTCACCGACCAAAAGCCCTCTACCAATTAGAAGCTTCAACCTCTCCTTCACTCCCCCAAACAACCCATGCTCCGGTCACCTTCCATGCCACCGTTCGGCCACCTCACACCCTCACACACCAAATCGCCACCACCAACGCACTCCACGCACCCCAGTGATCCTCGTGAATGTTTTAATTGGGGCATTAAGCCCGTGTTTCATGTTACAGGTCCTCGCCGGATTGAGCTTCAACTCCTCCATCGTCTGCCGTCGTTCGTCATCCAACGACCTCGCTTCCACCTCCAGGAAGTACAGACAACATGTAGTTGCAATCGAAGAAGGCCGTAAGGTAGCAGCATCAATTGAAGGAGAGTTCCTCCGCAGCTTCACACCGAGACGAAGAGCACACATAGTGCCACATCGTAAACAAAGAAACCACATCCAACATATAAAAGGAACCTCTCACATGGGCTCACTAGCTCCACACGAGGGGTGAGGTCCCTCACTCACTTTGCCTTACACTCCTCGCTCACCTCACGCCTGGTGAGCCTGGTGCCCCTTATTCTACCCGATTACCCGATTTGAGGACCCGATTAGTGCTTAGAGAGGAAATTATGAGGGTAGGGGTAGGTTTTGCCTCGAGAATAGTGCCCATACATGCCAACACTTAGGCATTTTCTGAGGCTCTGTGCTTGCTGAGACGTGGTGACTTAAGTCGTCTCCCTCAGATGCTCGATGTCTGATATTAGTTGAAGGCTTGTGGGATTATTTGGCTCATGTGCTGACCTAGTTAAGTGGTTCTAAACACTGTTGGGAAATTTGAGCTATGGGATATATGCTTAATTTGAAAGGATTAAGTGGTGATTCAAAGCACCATTCTCTTTAGGTTCCTAATTTCTTTTTATCCCAATAACTTTTTGAGATACTATTGAATACATTTCTAAGAATATTTTTATTCATTGAACATCTGTTTGTTGCAATTGTGCTCATTATTTCTATATTGTGATGAGTGTTGTGAATGCCATATTTGCTTTGTGTGAACGACCTCAGATTCACTCCCGTTTTCAAGCACTTTATAAATTTTAAATGTTGTAGAGCTTTTCATCCTATACTATGATGCTATACATCTTTTAACATTCGAGTCAAGTGTTACAACATTTCAATGCCGTTGCTGGAGAGCAATGCGCAAGTCACCACTAGTCATATTTGATTGAGTTGATTACTAACTTGCCCTATTTGCTTTGCTTTGATTTTGCGAGGTACATCACGAGAAGATCTTCCGCGCAATCAACCACTCCAAGGGCAGGTAAAATTTTTCTACTTTCCTAATCACCTCCTAATCTTCGAAAGGAGAAAAAGGAAATAAAAACAATTAAGATCCACTTGCCTTATTTTCCTACTAATATCATTTAAAGGCAAAGTTTCTTGATTTGTGAAATTGATTTGATATCTGATTGAAGTGAGACGATTTGATTAGAAAATTCCTATCCTGATTTCCTGTACCTATTAGTGATTTACGCTAAAATTTCTAAACATCTTAGACTACTCACTTTCTTGTTTGTGTCCAAGGTGTAAGATTTGAGATCCAATTGGACTTAAAAATAGAGCTAATCAGGGTTCCTACATTAAGGTTTTGAAGTATCAATACACATTTGCCTACATTAAAGGAAACTGATCTTCCAGCATATGTGTGCTACCCAAGCCCTCGTTTGAACTGATCTATCCAAGTAAACCTTAAAATCAAGGCTCTAAATTCACTTGAACCGTAAAATTTGGACCAAATAACCTGAGAGTCAGTTCAGGGTGATTTGGGTCATGACCCAAATTTCATCCTCAACTTTAGGGCAGGTCAGGTGAAGTTGGTTCACTTTGTGAATCAACCAACCTCTAAATTAGGTCACAAATTGAATCAACTTCTAAATCAAGTGAAATTCAAGGCACAAATTAGGACTAAAATTGGTAGACTTAGGTCTCAATTCATACATTCCAGTCCACTTGAATCCGCGGTGACAAGGAAGGTCGGGTGGGGGAAACCCTGTAACCCATGGGGACACTCTATCGTGTAGAGATCTTTGCAAGACTCTCCCTTCCTGGCTGCCCAAGTAATTCTCAGGTGTATGGATTTCTGATTCAGAGGTATCATCTGCCTCGAAACAGCCTTAGTCATCCAAAATTTTTTGGGTGCCTTGATTGGGTCCAATTCACATCTAGTCCCTCATCTATTCTGTAATGCACATACACAGGAGAGGTCCCTAGGTCTGACCTAGAGGCCTCCAGTAGAGTTGATCTTCTGTGGGAATTTTGATCTGATCTAATCAATTTAATTTTGGGATGCCAGTCTCCCCTCCACCCTCCATACACATCCATCGATCCACCACCATCCTCTCCACGCCATGTTGGAAGGGATTTCTTCTGGACATCGTGCTTCCACACTACTTCTTCCTCATCTACATCCTCTTCATCTGTGCTTTCCAGATCATCCTACAGAGGGTTGCTCTTAGGATCCAAGGTGGGGTGAATGCAAGGTGGTCTTGGGGCGACAGCGGGTGGGAGTAGGGTGGGGGAAGGTTGGCAGATCTGGAGACTGAAGGGCTGGAGGAGGAAGGAGCGGGGGATGTCTGTGACTTGTGGCAGTTGGGGGTTGGAGGGGAGGTGGCCTGGTGGGAATGGTGCAAAGCTGCTCGACAAGGTGATGTGTTTCCGGTGCCGGTGGCGGGGACACATGGCCGCTACCTGCCGACTCCCTGTGGTTTGCCTGGGATGCGGGGGCTTCGGTCATAAAAGGGATTCATATAAGGGGTGGGTGGGACCGAGGGCTTCTCGCCCTTTCCGCCCTCAGGAAATTTGAAATTTAGGGGTACGCAGACTCTGCCTCCGCTCCCGGCTCTGCGCAAACCAGAGGGGCTTGTGGCTGATGTGGAGGTGCCGATGACGGAGAACATCAAAGCTACGGAGTTGGCACTGTGTGGAGCGTTGGTGGGAGAGATCATGTCCGAAAGTCCATCGGCGGAGAATGTTCGCAATCTGGTAAATTCCCTATCCCTATCAACCAACTTGTGGAAGATTTCCTTTTTATCAAATACACGCTTTGTTCTCTTTGGGTTGGGTATGGGGGATGTCGAGAAGTTGCGGTTCCAAAAATCTTGTAATGAAGGCTGCACGGTGATCTGGAGATTGGTCTCTCCTTTTGATAGAGCACTGCCGGAAAGGCCTCCCCAGAGAGTGGGGGACAGGATGGGAGAATTAGAGATTGAGGGTCTGCCTCTGCAGTTAAGGTCTAGGGAGGTTGTATCAACGATGATTTCTGGCTTCGCAACAATGGCAGATGACGCGAACGTCGAAATGCTGGAGGGGAATGGACGACTAATGAGTGTGAAGGTTGGTGTCTTCGTCGCTGGGGCCATACCTGACAATCTGATTCTGAGGTGCGGTGGCAGCTCCTGGATGGTGAGGCTGAAATTCGTGGTGGGGGATACTGTTGCAATGAGATTTAAGTCGGCTGGACCTGAAGCTGATGAGGAGCCGACGGCTCAAGAGCTGTGCATGGTTCATGGCGATGAACCTCTGGTTGCTGAACCTGGGAAGGGCTGCTGTGAAGGGGAGAAGAGGGCGATTCAAAGTGAAGAAAAAGAGGAAATGGTCGGAGAGGAAACAGCAAAACCATCGACTAGAATGGCAGGGGACACAATGCCTGATGATGTGGAGAATAAGGAGCAGGGGATTTTGGGTGCGCAGTCTGAACCTGCTAGGGATCAGTAGAACTTGCAGGAGAATGAATTGCATAACTGTGGAAGGGGTTCTCGCGCAATGAATGGCAAGGGAAGATCACCATATAGTTTGCGGTAGAGAAAATCAAAAGCCATTATATTGATGGATGAAGATGAGGTTGCGAAGGTCATGCAAGTGTGTAAATGTCATTCCCTCAGGAGAGAGGGATCCTGTGAGGATTGATAAGGGTACTCACTTGGAACGTGCGTGGGTTGCGCAATAAATGCCGGAGGGCATCATTGATGAGATACTTGAGAGAATGGGGAATAGATTGTGCGCTCATTCAAGAGACGCACATTGAAGGAAATTCTGACAGGCTGTGGTCTGAACTGAAAGCCTCAGGGATGAATAGCTGTGTGCAGATGGATGCAAATGGGAGGTCGGGTGGCACTGCTATTTGGTGGAGGAAGAGGTGGGCTCAGTGTTTGGAGGTTCACAAAGCCAAACATATGATGTCATGCAAGTTTCAGATCCAACAGGGGCAGGAATATATCTGGATTACTAGTGTCTATGGTCCATGCAATGCAGCTGCCAGGCAAGAGTTGTGGGAGGAATGGTCTGTGATGGCTGAATTGGTGCAGGGGGGGATGTGGCTAACGGGTGGCGACTTTAATTGTGTGTTGACAGGGGCTGATAAGCCAAATGGCAGCATGGACAGTTCGGGTATTGGGTTTCAAATGATGGTCCAATCCTTGTAGCTGAATGAATACCCCTCTTCGGGTGTCAATTTTACGTGGCGCAATGGGCAGGGGCTGGCCTCCAAATCTAGATAGATTCTTCGGGAATGTGGACATCCTTGTTAGATTTCAATTGTCGAATGTGAGTGGGCTGAGTCGACCCTTTTCAGATCATACCCCGCTGGTATGGGACAGTGGGGAAGAAAATCATATTGGATCCTACTTCAAAATGAAACGCTCGTGGCTGTATGAACCAGGCTTTTACCAGATGATCAGCTCCTGGTGGAAAGCTAAAGTGGTCCAGGGATCTGCCACTGTCAGGCTGGCAACTAAGCTAGCTGGTCTGCGCAGGATCTTGAAAGAGTTTGGATCAACTGTTAGATTGCTGAGGGATCAGAGGAGAAGGGAAGCTCTGAGTAAAATTCAGGAGTTGGATTCAAAGGAAGAAGCTGACCGATTGTCGGAAGATGAGTTGGCTGAAAGAAAAATGTGGCAGGGTGTGATTCTTGATGAAGACCTGAAACAAGAAATCGATTGGAGGGAGAGATCTAGGCAGCTTTCGCTTAAGGAGGGGGATGCCAATACTAAGTTTTTTCATCTTGTAGCCAGTTCTCGGAGACGTGTTAACTTTATTTCCTTTGTTATGTGTGATGGAAATAGAGCCTCTTCTAATCAGGGGATTAAATCTGAAGCCATCAAATATTTTAGAGAGGCATCTCGGGCATCTAAGAGGGGGAATTGGAGAATGGCAGGCAATGAGTGTCCTAGGGTGTCGAGCAAGCAGGCCGAGCTCTTGACAGGTCCTATTACTGAGCATGAGACCTTGCAAGCAATCAGCGAATTAAATGTGGAAGGCTCTCCGGGCCTGGATGGGATACAGGTGTTCTTCTACAAGGAGATGTGGGGGGTGGTGGGTAGGGAAGTGATGGATGTTATAAGAGAATTTGAGGCGGGGAATGCGGGTTTTGAGAGGATTAACAAGTCCTACCTATTTCTCTTGCCTAAATTAATGGGAGCAGAGCACTTTTCTGACTTCAGGCCGATTTCCCTCTCAAACTCCATCTATCTTATCATCAGCAAGACCCTGGCAAATAGGCTGAGAATTGTGTTAAAGGATCTAATTCATCCAGTGCAGGCTGCCTTCTTGCCAAACAGATCTCTCCAAGAATCCTTCATTTTGGCTCAAGAGATGGTTAGTGGTTGGCATCGAAGGAAGTGTAAGGCATTCATGTGGAAAGTGGATTTCCAGAAGGCCTATGACTCGATCTCTTGGTCGTACCTGTGGGAGATTTTTAGAAGAAGAGGGTTTCCTCCTCTTTGGATCCAATGGATAAAATGCTGTATCACTACGGCTTCTTTTTCTCCTTTGGTCAATGGTAGACCATGTGGAGCTTGGATCCAACCTCAGCGGGGGGTCAAACAAGGTTGTCCCTTGGCCCCATTGATCTTCAACCTTGCGGTGGATGGGCTTGCGAGATATGCTTGCAAATTGGCTGAGGTGGGAGTCATTAGAGGATACTAACTATCTAACAGGGGAAATCTGGCCCCCATATTGCAGTATGCAGATGACACGGTGTTTTTTCTCGAGGGATCCAGATGTGAGGCACATGCTCTGGGGCTACTGGTAAAGATTTTTGGTGACATCTCAGGTTTATCTCTGAATAAGGATAAGTCGATTTTGATTTGTTTTGGCATGAATGAGCAGGAGCAAAGGGAGTTGGAGGGAGTTTTAGGGTCTCCCCGGGCTAAATTGCCAATGAGATACCTTGGTCTACCTCTGAGGGCCACAAAACTGAAAAAATCAGATTGGAATGTTCTTTTTGAGAGGGTGTCTGGCAAGCTGAAGGGCTAGAGTAGTAGATTCCTTTCTAAAGGTGGAAGATTAATCCTACTTAATTCAGTCATTACAGCCATATCGATTTTCTACTTCAGCATTTTTAAGGCCCCTAAATGTATTTGGAAGAGATTGGATACTATGAGGAAGAGATTCTTCTGGAAGGGTGCAGGACATGAGGGCGGATTCAAGCAACCCATCAGATGGAAGAGAGTCTGCAGACCTAAGGAGATCGAGGGGCTGGGAATTAAAGCTCTTAAGGAGTTCAATGAAGCCTTGTTGTTGAAATGGGCCATCAGGATTCTTGATGGCAAGGAGGGATTGATGGAGGACCTGATCAGGGACTGTTATGGGGAATCTAACAGCAGTCTGAAGAGGCTTCAGCTGAAGAATCCTTCTCCATTTTGGCATTCAGTGATTGCTGCTGTCACCAACTATTGGCAGTTGCTGCAACCTAAGCTAGGGGATGGCAGAGGCTTTAGCTTTTGGAACGAGCGGTGGTCAGAATTGGGCCTACTGAAAGAGGTCTATCCAAGGGTGTATGGTGCTGCTGCAGACAAGGCAGCCACAGTTTGCAGTGGGTGGTCTTAGGAGGAAGGATGCTGGCAGCTGGAAGGTCTACAGTAGTGCAGGCCGAGCACCCGGCTGTGGGAGGAGAGGCAGAAATTGATGGCGAGTCTATAGCAGCTGCAGCCTGTGAACAGTGGGACAGACACTGCTTGCAGGGTGCTTTCTCAGTGAAGCAAGCATATGAGAAAGATATTAGAGCAAATAATGAGGTGGAATGGGACCCCATTGATAGAAAGATTTGGCTCCTAAAAGTTCCTCTAAAGGTTCAGATCTTCTTGTGGCTATGCAGGTGTGATGGGTTGATCACTGGTGATCTGCAACACAGGAGGTTGGGGACTGTGCTAAATGTTTGTCTTCTTTGTGGATTTCACTCTGATAGTGCATCACACATTTTTTTCTCCTGTTTGGTCACGGATAAGATTTGGAGGATGGTTTGCCTAGAACCCCTTCCTTCCTGGGACTCAGTGTGGCAGAGGTTCATCACTCCTGGTCGACCCATGGGGGCTATGGCAGCGGTGTTGTGGTGTGTATGGAGGGCGCGTAATGATAAGCTTTTTCAGGAGAGCTCGGTGAGGTGTGAGATTATTGTAAAGGAGTGCTAGCTCTCATACATAGTTGGGCTTCATACCTGTAATTGCTTTTTTGTTATGGAATATAGTGCCTTCCGGATTGCTATCGGACCTTGATAGCAGTCCTCAATGCTTCAAAAAAAATTTAATTTGGACCTGAATTTTATTCTATATCCTGATCGACCACTTGATTTGAAAATGCAACATGACAACATAGGAAGATGACTGCACAACAAAAATACACCAATAAAAATGCCATCTTGTGTTATTTCCTAGCATTGCCATTGCATATTAGGTAGCCATAGTTGCATTTGTAAAAGTTAACACATGCATGCATTTAATTGAGAGGGGAGGAAAGTGAATAATTGGCCTTGTAATTAATGTCTTCATTAAGGGTTGCATCGCAATTTCACCATCTTCATTTTTTTATTTTGAAATCTTCTTCCCCGCGTGGCTGCAGGGCATGGCTTCTTCTTCGCGCCATTCTCTGCCACAGCATGCTCTGCCAGCCGCATACTTAGTCATGTGCAGCCCAGGGCATGGCTGTGCATGCTTTTCTCTCCTTTAAAAAGACTAGCCATCTTCATTGCGGGGGAGCCTGGTGCGACAGACAATAACCTTTGCCTCCAGGCCATCTCCTCCCTTTCTCCGCTCCATGCGTAGCACCTCTTCCACTGAAGAGATACGCTGTGAGTAGGAGTAGGCTTACAGTGGTCCACGACCACCACTACGAGCTCCACCATCGCCCAGCTCATCCAAGAGCAGGTGGGCGTGGTGGGTTCTTTCTTTGCTTCCACCACTCAAAGCCTTCACGCCATTGCCGCAGACTCGAGCTCTGAAGCTCAACCGCAGTGCAGCACGGCACTGGCAGCTCCACGCAGCACGCAAGCCCCTGTGCGCACGCTAGCAGCCGGCGCCATCTCCTTCCACGCACGCAGGCTCGCTCCACAGTGCCCGCGCATGCAGAATCGACCACAGCCGGTTGTCCGAGCCGCGTGCGGACTGTAGCTCCTATTCACACGATTCTGCGGAACACTGTAGCTACAGTGCGGTGACCAGAAAGTTTCTCACTTATCCGGTCACTGCGCACTCTCTCTCTATGCCGCAACTGCCTCCATCCAACGCCCGCGTCAACGGCCGCGACCGCTCCAGTGCCTACGCTCGCATCTGTACTAGCTCGTGCCCACATCTGCATCTTCACCCGCGTCCACTCCAGCCCACAGCGCGGTGCACTGCGCTACGCAGCACACCTTCATGCCTGCAGCCTCCAGCGCACGCTCTTCCTTGCGTGCCTGCGCCTGTGCGCGTCTACGCCTACGCATGCATGCGCCTGTGCCTTGGCATCCAGACGTTGGCTGCAGCCTCCGGACGACTTAAACGCCAGCGCCCTCTCTCACAGCCACTCTCTCACTCCCTCCCGCAGACACACACATACACACACCACACTTGTACACACTCACGTGTACACACACACACTCACTTTTACACGCCTATATATATACTTATATTTATATATACATATATATATTTATATATATATATACATATATACATATATATATATACATATTATTACCTATACAACTAAATATAAATATATATACATATATATATACATACACATATATGTTTATACTCATATATATACATATATACATATATATCTATAGATATAAATACATATATACATATATATACATATATATATATATACATATATATATCTATCTACATATATCTATATACATAGATACTTATACTAATATATCTATATACATATATTACTATATATATATATATATATCCATATCTATATAGTTAGACATAAGTACATATATATCTAGTTATAAATATATATATATTTATCTATATATACATATATATATATATAACTACATATGTACCTATATATTTATAACCCTATCTATATATATACATATAAATATATACTTACATTCATATCACCTACCACGCGTTACATCGTGGGAATATCTGCACCAGTTGCTGATATTCCTCGATACCCGCATACAGAAAGCGTCTCCGCACACACCTTCCACCCATCCATCCTATACTCCACGCGACACTTCGTCCTGTTGGTTACATCTTTCTAGATGTCGATCAACTCGACACCGTGCTACACACCATTTCCACCTCCACCCCCACCCCTATATATAATATATATATATATAGACTATATTTATCTTATTTCTATTTCTCTTTCCTGCTATTAAAAAGATAAAAAAATAGTAAAAGAGAAAAGATAATCATTGTCTTGCAGGCACTTGGTCTTGCAAATAGCAAGACCCGTTTTTGGAACCCTAATTTGGCTCAAAGCCAAGAACATTTTGGCTCTAAGCCAAAGACCTGATTTTGAGGGTGTACCTCAAGGACAAAATTATCAGAAAAAAAATCTTAAATAGAAAAACACCAAAAACATAATAAACGAATGGAAGAGATTCATTGTAGGAAAGGCGTAGAAACTTATTCACCTCTAATCCCGCCTCCCTGAGTTCGACCTTGGGCCTAAAAGTGACCATGATAAAAATCAAGTAGGCCAGGTTAAAAATTTTTGTAAAAAGATGGTTAGGCTCGATTTAGGTTAACCACTATACTCATTTCAACGATTAATTAGCTATATTAACACAACCTATCCGGGTCCCGACCATACCTTTTTCTGGCGCCGTTGCCGGGGAGGTGCGCATTGAGGTAAAGTTTCTACTCCATTCCTTTAGTTTTCTCTTCTCACACCCTTCTCTTCACGGGTGTTTTTGTTTGCTGGTGTGTAGGTGAACCAGTTGCAAGGAGGAGGCAAGCAGAGGAAGTCGGAGACGTGGGTAGATCCAAGGTGGGAATGAGAGCGAGAAGTCGCCGACACCGCATTAGAGCTTTGCCCACATTGCTGAACAGGTAAGTCTCTCTCTCTTAGCAACTTAGTCACCTTAATAATAATAATAATAACAAAAAACTTCTTGGGATTTCTTGGGGCAAGTGGACTAAAAATCACTTGCTTGATTATTTGCCATCACTCCCACCACCCCAGGAATTCCCGCCAAACTTCGCATAGCGAAGATCCAAGAATCTTGATTCTTGAATCTTTCACTGTGTAAAGTATTCTTTGAGGCAAGACTAAGCAAATTGATTGTCATCCCTCCTTGCCTAATTCATCCACAATTTGGGATCACACTTTTGGTGGGGAGACTTGGAATTGAGTTGATTCCAACCCCACCACGACCTTTCACGTGCCTAAGATTTGATCTCGAATACTTCAACCACAACAATTTGATTTTCTTTATCTTGTGGTTGAGCCTTGTGTGTGGAAGATCATTTTGGTGATTGAGAGAACTTGAATTGAAGTGCTTTGGCTCCCTTTCACACTAATCTAAAATTGACTCGTGCATCCACACATAGAAATCTCCATCTAGGGAAGCCCATTGCATTTTAGCATGCATTAACAAACTGACATTGAAGAAGGGTTTGTTGGGCTTAGAAGAACTTGTATTCTCTCAAAACCCGAAGATTGGTTGAATTGGTAATTCAGAGAAATCCTAAAATTCATACTACTTAAGGCTGAAACTCTAAAAACCATTCACCAATTAAAACTTCAATTCAGGGAGACTTCTCCGTTGCATGCTTGGTTTACACACTCTCTAAAAACAAACCACTTGGGCATTACCAGTAAATAACGCCGTTCACATTCTAGAAGCACTTGATCCTAAGCCTCTAACTAAAACTGGTAGCAACTTGACCCTTATTAAGGATTAGAGGTCTAACTACCTGCGTGTAGCGCCTACGTGCTGGTAAGGGTTCCCGTGTGCTATCGAGTGTCTAAGACTGGGGCAAACGGCCTTTCAATCTGGCCCAGTGGTTCCGTGGTGCTCGCATTTGGTTCCGTAGGTCGTGATAGTAGGTAACTTAGATCTTTAAGTCTAAGGGCACACTATAGAGGTTAGGAATTTGATTGTCTTGATTTGTCATCAAATGTACCTTTGCGGCATCATTTCTCTCATCTCTTTTTCCCTTCTTATCCCCCCAATTCTTCCTGCGATAGTGCATGTTTGGGAGGAGGTCACAGAACCCTGAATTGTTTGAATTGTATGATAATTTTAGAAAAGAGGCCGAATCGTCATCCTCCTCCACAAACATGGCTGCACGCCCACCCCTAAATCCTGAGGGAGGAAACCGCCCTCAAAACCCACCAGGTGGTGGAGCCATGGATCCCATAACCCGCCTCCAAGCCCAAATGGAAATGTATAATGAGCAAATTGAAGCCATTAGGGAAAGCTTAGAGGAAATGCATAACCCTCCCGAACGGGAGGAGCCTAGGTCTCTTAGCTCCTATCAGAATCCCACTGCTATAGAGACCGTAGGACAAATTCGGGTCCCCATGGGCGGGGACAACTTTGAATTGAAACCCAACATAATTGGCCAACTAAACTTCCACTTCCATGGTCTTGCAAGTGAAGATCCTTTTCTCCATTTGGAAGACCTAACCCGATTGGCTGAAACTGTTAAACCTAGAAACATCGGGTTACCTATTGTCCTCATGAAAATGTTCCCGTTTTCGCTGTGGGATAAAGCGTCGCAATGGTTACGCACCCTTGGAAGAACCATCCATTCTTGGGAAGAGATGTGAACAGCATTTCTCAAGAAGTTCTTCCCAATCGGGCGAACTAATGCACTTCGCCGTGCCATCACTTCCTTTACGCAACAAAACGGCGAACAGTTTCATGAGGCATGGGAGAGATATAATGACCTCCTCAGGAATTGTCCACACCACGGTCTGCCTAAGTGGCATATAGCCCAGATTTTCTATTATGGGCTAAATGAGACTTTGAAGCAGATTGCAGACGCTTCCTGCAGAGGGAATTTCATGAATAAAGACGAGAATGGAGCATTCGAATTATTTGAAAATATGAGCGAAAACTCAATGAACAATGCTTCCATTGTCGCCTTTAATAGTACCAGCATGCCCCATAATGTTCACGAAGTTTACATGGGACCCTCTCATTCATCCACTGATAGTAGCCTTATCGCACAGAAATTGGATGAAGTCTCCATCGTGCACAAGAAGCTGGACGAGCTTCTGGCCAACCCCGCTCGTTCTATGGCAAACACCCCCACCTCACCACTTTGTCACAATTCCAATTCTCCCAACACCAGGCTTATCCCCAGAAACCTCGTGAGATCTTCCTTACCGAGTGTCGCGCCAAGCGATTTGGTAAGTCATGTGGATTTGGCTTCAGCAACCCAGTATTTTGACACGGAAGACCAAGCCTCCGTGTGCTTGGATGCGTATTTACATGTGAACTCGTCTTCTGGCTTAGAAGATGCTTGCGCCTTGGGAAACAACCCGTTCTCTGCGACTTATAACCCAGGGTGGTGAAATCATCCGAACTTCACATGGTCCAGCAACCCGCAGCGCCAAAACCCCTTGGGTGGACCAATGCGACCGTCCGCACCCGTCATCCCAAGGGTTCAGTCTAATCCTTTGGCGAATCTGCCATCGGGTCCTTGCGTACCGCAAATAGAACACGCATCAAGTCCTCTTGAGAAATTGATGCGAATGATGACGGAAATGTCAAAGCTCCATGAAGAGAACATGACCTCTCTTCAGCACCAATTGGCGCAGCAGAATGCTGAGATCAGTCAACTACGCATGGCGACTTAATCTCAGGGCACTCTCCCAGCCCAACCTATTCCCAACCCGCGAAATTTCGTACATTGTTGTCCTCAACCATAGGTATAACCTTCTTAGGGCAGGTTCATCAGATTCTGCAGGCTCCGAGCATTCCACCAGGATTTCAGGCTAATCCCACTGCAGCACCTCACTCTTATGTCCCTATTGCAAACCCTCCTTCGCCTTATGATCCCACTGGACCTGCGACGTCCAATACGATCACTATGAGGAGCGGTAAGCAGACCGTCGATCCGCCTCAACCTGATCCTGGCTCGTCTTCCTCATCGCCCTCTCATTCAGGATGAGCACCGCATTCGCGAGAGGACGATACACCCAAATTAGTGCCAGAATCGATCCCATTCCCTGAGGCTCTACTGAGGGAGCCAAAAGGTAAGAAGGATACGCAGGCTTTTGATAACCTACGTAATTTATTCAGGGATGTTGAAATCAAGGTACCCCTACTAGAGGCTATCGACGACATACCTACTATTGCCCGATTTTTCAAAGACTACACAACACCCAGGCGACAGTCAAAGAAAACAAAGAATCTGGTGGTTCTCTCGCCTCATGCGAGTTGTGCTATACTGTCAAATCTACCACCGAAGCAGAAAGATTCGGGCACACCGCTTATATCCTGTAGCATCCAAGGCTGCAATTTTAACCGTGCCCTGCTTGATCTAGGATCTTCCATCAATCTTATTCCAACCATCACGCTTGAAAAATTTCCCTTGGGAAATCTGAAACCCACCCCTGTCATGTTACAGTTGGTAGATCGTTCTGTCAAAATTCCAAAGGGTGTGGTGGTTGGGGTAAACAGTCTCTGTTTTCTTGTTGACTTTCTTATTTTAGATATGGAAGTTCCTAGCTCACTTTCTGATTGTCCGATCATCCTTGGTCGACCTTTCTTGGCGACAGCCCGCGCCCATATCGACTGCGAGTCGGGCTGTATTGAAATTGCCGTTGGACCTGAGAAACTCAAGCTTCACATCTTCAAGGCAGCCAAGAACTTTGATTGCGATTGCATCGAGGATGACACGTCTGACGAGGACATGGCCGTCAGCGCATGTATCGGACTGATTGGGACCTATTCTGACTGCTGCGGATTGCCTTTAGACACTGACGATTGCCTGACGGATACGTATTGTGACGTTCCCCCATCCCTCCCTATTCCCATACCTTCTCCTGACCAGACTTCTGACAAGGTTTTCTCCGCTTCTCATACCTCGTGGTCTGAGTCATATTCGGGCTACTCACCGCCGGTCCACACTCTTGAAGATCGGATTGCCCTTTCTTTCCAGCCAAATCATGCGGATTTGCAACTCCACATTGGGACCTTGAACCCACATACTACTCACTGGGGCTATCCTTTTTTGGATCCATCTATCCAAGATGCCCCTCTTCTTGGCCAAACTGAGGGCCAACTTCTTCCTCCTGACCTGTTTTCTTCTGATCCGCTTGGGACACTCTCGTCCCAAGAAATGCTAGATCTTTCACCATCCACTCCCGAGCTGAAAGAGCTGCCTGATACGCTTAAGTATGTTTTCTTGGGACCAAATGAAACACTTTTTGTAATCATCAGTTCAAAATTGACTAGGGAGTAAGAGTGCAAAGTAACAAATGTCCTTATGGAACACAAGGCAGCCATTGGATGGTCATTATCAGACTTAACTGGCATTAGCCCCTCCTACTGCACTCACTGTATATATACGGAGGAGGAGGCTCGACCTTCCCGCGAGATGCAGCGACGTCTCAACCCTAACATGTGGGAGGTCGTTAAAAAGGAAATTATTAAGTGGCTGGATGCGGGTATAATCTACCCAATCAGCGATAGCCCCTGGGTGAGTCCGATTCACATCGTGCCCAAAAAGGTGGGACTCACCATCCGTGTCAATGACAGGGGCGAATCCATCCCTATACGCACTCCTACATCTTGGAGAGTGTGTGTAGATTATAGGAAACTGAATGCTGCAACTAAGAAAGATCACTTTCCGCTACCTTTCATTGACCAAATCCTAGAGCGGTTTGTGGGAAATAAAATTTTCTGTTTCCTGGATGGATTCTCAAGATATAACCAGGTGGCAATTGACCCTCGGGACCAAGAGAAAACCACCTTTACCTGCCCCTTCGGCACCTTTGCATTTAGAAGGATGCCGTTCAAACTTTGTAACGCGCCAGCGACTTTCCAAAGATGTATGCTGGCGATATTCCATGACATGGTGGGTGACTTTCTCGAGGTTTTCATGGATGACTTTTCAATCTTTGGACCCTCTTTTGATGACTGTCTTGCCAACCTGACCCATATCCTTAGGAGATGTATTGATGTGAACCTCGTGCTTTCCTGGGAAAAAAGTCATTTTATGGTACACGAGGGAATTATTCTCGAGCATATCATCTCCAATAGGGGTATCGAGGTTGACAGAGCTAAGCTTGATGTGATTGTTGATTTACCTATGCCTGGCTCTGTCAAACAAATCCGCTCCATCTTGGGTCACATCGGTTTCTATAGGAGATTCATCAAAGATTTCTCCAAGATTTCTCGACCATTAACTCATCTCCTATCGATCGACGTACCCTTCGATATGGACCCTGACTGCATACGAGCATTAACGCAGCTACGTGATGCTGTCACCAAGGCCCCCGTTCTCCAGCCACCTGATTGGTCCCTCGACTTTGAACTCATGTGTGACGCTTCCAACCTTGCAGTCGGAGCCATCCTAGGACAAAACGTGATAGACACCCCTTCGTGGTGTACTACGCCAGTAAGACGTTGGACGAAGCCTAGTGTAATTATACTACCACTGAGAAAGAACTACTGGCGGTCGTCTTTTGGCTGGAGAAATTCCACTCTTACCTTCTGGGCTCACATGTTATTGTTTTCACTGACCACGCGGCTATTCGCCATCTCATGCACAAGAAGGATGCCAAGCCTAGACTGATTCGTTGGATCCTTCTGCTCCAAGAATTCGACATTGAGATCCGCGATAAGGCTGGAGCCTAGAATGTTGTGGCTGATCATCTTTCTAGACTGGACCCTAACAATATTGGACTTACTTTGCCAATTAATGAGATTTTTCCCGATGAGCACCTATTGGCAATTAATGTGGCAAGTGGACCTTGGTATGCCGACATTGCCAATTACCTTTCTTCTAGTTCCCTTCCACGTGGCTGGCCTAAAAACCAGCGCGAGTGTCTCATGGAAGAAGCAAAGTATTATTTCTGGGATAATCCACTTCTTTTTCGAATAGGTGCTGATCAGATCATCCGTAGCAGTATTCCTGACAGCGAATTCCCCAGTGTGCTATCCTTCTACCACGATCAGGCCTATAGAGGCCATTTCTCTGGGAGGAAAACTGCTACCAAGGTGTTGCAGTGCGGTTTCCTTTGGTCCTCCCTTCATCAGGATGCACACAATTATGCCAAACATTGCACTAGGTTCCAGTCATTAGGGTCAATGTCACGTCGCGACATGCTGCCCTTGCAACCCATCCTAGCTACTGAAATTTTCGACTTTTGAGGAATTGATTTCATGGATCCCTTTCCTCCTTCCAACGGCTTCGAATATATCCTCGTGGCTGTTGATTATGTTTCAAAATGGATCGAGGCTATTCCCACACGCCATGCTGACCATGTTATATCCACGCGATTTGTCAAAGACCATATTTTTGCGCGCTTTGGGATCCCTCGAGCCATTATCTTGGATGGAGGAAGCCACTTTACCCATGCTTCTTTTTGAGCACTTTTGAGGAAATACAGAGTCCACCATCGTATCGCATCTCCGTATCATCCTCAGACAAATGGCCAGGCAGAGGTGTCGAACCGGCAAATCAAGCAAATTCTCCAGAAAATGGTTCGGCCTGACCGTAAGGATTGGTCCGACAAGCTGATTGACACACTTTGGGCATATCGGACCGCCTTCAAGGCTCCCCTTGGTATGTCTCCTTATAGAATCGTTTACAGGAAGCTTTGTCACTTGCCTGTGGAGTTGGAGCACTGCGCTTATTGGGCAGTTCGCTAATGTAACCTCGACCCAGACCTGTGTGGTCGAGAAAGGAAACTCCAACTCCAAGAGCTGGAAGAGCTCCATCGTGAAGCCTATGATTCTCCCTTAACTTTCAAGCAACGCACTAAGGCTTTTCACGACAGCCGTATTTGGCGGAAGGAATTTGAGCCATCTCAGCAAGTTTGGCTCTACAACGCCCGGCTCAAATTCTTTCCTGGGAAATTGATGTCCAAATGGACTGGTCCTTTCTTGGTCTCGAGACCATTTCCTAACGGGGCCGTTGAAATTGAAGATCCCAAATTTGGGCATAAATTTACGGTCAATGGGCAGCATTTGAAACCCTATCTTACTCATGAACTTGCCCCCATTGGAGAAACTGTTGCCCTGCTGGAGGGTAACTAATTTCGTGCCTCATCCTGAGTCCAGCTGGGAACGTTAAATTCAACGCTCGTTGGGAGGCACCCCAACAACACTCCGCCACTGTCACATATACTTCGCACCTTTTCACTTCACCACCCACCATCCACCCGCCCTACCACCCTGCTAAATACCCAGCACCTCAACTCTCGTTACCCGATCTTTGGTCCTTCCTCTACCTTACCCTGCATGCATATGAGGACATAGCATTGTTTGGCATGGGGGGGTGGATAGGCATCCATAGGATCTGGGTATTATATGGTATCATGCAGCTTCCATCCATCTATGTACATAGCCAAGAAAAAAAATGGTGTTTAGTAATGATCTAAAGGCTGAAACAAAAATACAATAAGTGTTTATGGATATTCAACCATTGTGTTGAAGACTTTCCAGGCCACAGAAGCTTGATTCGCTCAGGTTTAGCTTAATTCACTTGAGCATTGACAAGACAGATCAGAATCTCTCCTAACTAAGGACATATTCTTGTACCTGAGACACCAGTATAGGATCCGTTGGTTTGCTTCTGCTCGAGAGCCTAAGTAATCTTGGTTCACACTACAAATATCAAGAAAGACCAGGTGAACATAAGATCCAACCCTAGTGTTCATTAGGGAAGGTGGAGTACTTACCTGTGCGCGCAGGTAGACTTTTTATCCCAGTCTTTAGTCTTGTGTTTAGGAGAGACTCTTTCCACCAAAAAGGAACTCTCCCAAAAAAAGAAAAGTGTGCTCCTCCAAATAAAGTTGTAAGAGATATACTGACACATGTTTCAAAAAAAAAAAAAAACTGTGCATCTAAGCCAGTATATCTCACAAATGTCTGTAAAGTCTTCTCCCTACAAAAGTTTTCAGGGCAAGTTACAAATACCCTGTTTCTACCATATATTCTTTGAGCCACAAATGTAATAAAATGGGAGTTGAGTTTCCCGTCATCTTTTTCAGGGTCAATCCGAAGACATGAGCTAAAACTGGGACCAACCTAGACTTAAAAATTCGTGAAACCCTGGGCTTGAATCTTAATGTTCATCTGGTCAGTCTTGATCCTTCATTATGCAGAAACCATAATCTCTTGAGCTCTCGAGTACGGCAAAAACCTCCTGAGTCTTGGAAATCATACTTAAGGTTTAAATATCAAGAGTCCAGGTTAGTTGAGAGATGATCTATGTCATGTAAGACTTAAAGTACTGGTAGTCTTCTCTGCAATTGGTTCTTGCAATATCCAACAAATAAACACACCTATGTCGCCTCAGAAGAAAATCTTCAGCTTAAGATCATTTCTAGATACAATACAAAATGTTTTGCTAGGGACTAGCAAAAGATAGGCATGGGAGTATGACTGCATAGCAAAAATACACCAATAAAAATGCCATCTTGTGTTATTTCCTAGCATTTCCATTGCATATTAGTTAGCCATAGTTGCATTTGTAAAAATTAACACATGCATGCATTTAATTGAGAGGGGAGGAAAGTGAATAATTGGCCTTGTAATTAACATCTTCATCAAGGGTTGCATTGCAATTTCACCATCATTTTTTTTATTTTGAAATCTTCTTCCCCGTGCGGCTGCAGGGAATGGCTTCTTCTTCTTCGCGCTATTCTTTGCCACAGCATGTTCTGCCAACCGCATGCTTAGTCATGTGCAGCCCAGGGCATGGCTGTGCATGCTTTTCTCTCCTTTAAAAAGACCAGCCATCTTCATTGCGGGGGAGCCTGGTGAGACAGACAGCAACCTTCGCCTCCAGGCCATCTCCTCCCTTTCTCCCCTCCACGTGCAGCACCTCTTCCACTGAAGAGATACGCTGCGAGAAGGAGTAGGCTCACAGTGGTCCACGACCACCACTGCGATCTCCACCACCGCCCAGCTCATCCAAGAGCAGGTGGGCATGGTGGGTTCTTTCTCTGCTTCCACCAGTCAAAGCCTTCACGCCATTGCTGCAGACTCGAGCTTTGAAGCTCAACCGCAGCAGTAGCAAGGCACCGGCAGCCCCACGTAGCACGCAAGCCCTCGCACGCATGCCAGCAGCCGGTGCCATCTCCTTCCGCACACGCAGGCTCGCTCCACAGCGCCCGCGCACGCAGAACCGGCCGCAGCTGGTTGTCTGAGTCGCGCGCACACTGTAGCTACTGTTCACACGTTTCTGCGGAACATTGTAGCTGCAGTGCGGTGATCGGAAAGTTTCTCACTTATCCAGTCACCACATGCTCTCTCTTCGCGCCGCAACCGCCTCCAGCTAGCGCCCGTTCCAGCGCCTGCGCTCGCATCTGCACCCGCCCGCATCCGTGTCTTCACCCGCGTCCACTCCAGCCTGCAGCGCGGTGCGCTGTGCTGCGCTCTCCCTAATGCCTGCAGCCTCCTGCGCACGCTATTCCTTGCGCGCCTACGCCTGTGCACGTCTGCGCCTGCGCGTGCATGCGCCTGTGCCTTGTCGTCCAGACGTCGACTGCAGCCTTCGGACGACATAAATGCCAGCGCCCTCTCTCACAGCCACTCTCTCACTCCCTCCCGCAGACACACACACACGCACACCACACTTGTACACACTCATGTGTACACACACACACTCACTTGTACACGCCTATATATATATATATATATATAACTACATATATACCTATATAATTATAACCCTATCTATATATATACATATAAATATATACTTACATTCATATCACCTACCATGCATTATATCGCGGGAATATCTGCACCAGTTGCTGATATTCCCCGATACCCGCATACAGAAAGCATCTCCGCACACACCTTCCACCCATCCATCCTATACCCCATGCGGCACTTTGTCCCGTTGGTTGCGTCTTTCTAGACGTTGATCAACTCGACACTGTGCTACACACCATTTCCACCCCCACCCCTATATATAATATATATATATCTTTATATATGTATACTATATTTATCTTATTTCTATTTCTCTTTCCTGCTATTAAAAATATAAAATATAGTAAAAGAGAAGATAATCCTTGTCTTGCAGGTACTTGGTCTTGCAAATAGCAAGACCCATTTTTGGAACCCTAATTTGGCTCAAAGCCAAGAACATTTTGGCTCTAAGCCAAAGACCTGATTTTGAGGGTGTACCTTAAGGACAAAATTATCAGAAGAAAAATCTTAAATAGAAAAACACCAAAAACATAATAAACAAACAGAAGAGATTCGTTGTAGGAAAGGTGTAGAAACTTATTCACCTCTAATCCTGCCTCCCTGAGTTCGACCTTGGGCCTAAAAGTGACCAAGATAAAAATCAAGTAGGCCAAGTTAAAAATTTTTGTAAAAAGATGGTTAGGCTCAATTTAGGTTAACCACTATACTCATTTCAATGATTAATTCGCTATATTAACACAACCTATCCGGGTCCTGACCAGAAGACTGTTTAGGAAACCTGAATCCCCTATAAACACGAAAGAAAAAATGATTGAGGCTACCGTTAGATATCATGATGAGTATTACAAAACCTCTGATCTATCTAGGAACAATCAAGTTAATGTGTTAGTGACAACAACCCTCATTGTGAACCGTGCCCATCTAATGTTGACCCAATTGATAAATGGTTCAACCTAGGATGCCCTCATATCAGAATTCAACAAATTATGGCAATTGCATAGCATAGAGGGCATATAATGTTTTACAAATCCGCCACTCTGGGAGATACACCAAGATAACATTGAGAAATGTGGGTATATGCTAAATATGTTGCACGAGGCCATTAATAAAAAATATCTTGATTCCCACTCAGAACTTTATGATGAATCTTGGAACAATTTTGAGGATCAATATGATTTCCTAAAGCCCGGGTTCGAAAATAGAGGTTGTTGTGGACCCCCAACCCAAATGGAATCTGATTGCACAGTAAGTTACACCAATAAATATGCCATCTTATGTTATTTCCTAGCATTACCCATGCATCTTATGTAGCCATACTTGCATTTGTAAATATACACTTGCATGCATTTATAAAGAGGGGAAGAGAGTGAATAAATGGCCATTCAATCCACTTCTATAATTAACATCTTCATTGTGTGTTGCATTGCAATTTCGCCATTCACATTTTTTTTATTTCATGTGGTAGGGCATGGTGCTGTGCACGTCTCCTCGCCTCTCCTCGTGCCAGCAGTATGGGGAGAGGTGTGCAGCCCTTCTATAAAAGAGCATGCACCCTCCCCTGCCCTGGCGCTGGTCTCCACCCACAGATACACCCGTCTCCACCCTCAGACCTACGCACGCAACACACACAACATCACACACACACCCGCCGGCAACTCTCCTTCCCACTCCCTCTCCATACACAGCACCTCTTCTCACAAGTTGAGAAGAGATACACTGTGTGCAGGAGAGAGCTCATAGTGGTCTCAGATCCCCACTGTGAGCTCCACCACCGCCCAGCTCCTTCGTGAGCAGGTGGGTGTTATGACCCATGTTGTTTGAGCCTTTTAAGATGTCTAGACTTTGGGTCAGACATCTAGTAAGACGTTTGGACTGTGGGCCAGACGTCTGGTTAGACATCTGGACACATTCCCAGATGTCTGAAAATCAAAAAATTTGAGTACGATCTCGCGTTTGAGCACATGCTGCACGCAGACAGTACCCCTCATTTTTCCCTCCTCTCTCTTCCCTCGCCTCCAAGCAAAACCCTAAACCCCACCATATAAAACCCCTCATCCACCTTCGTTCTCCTCACTTCTCAGCCACCCGCCACCTTCCTCTCTTCTTCCCAGAGAGAGCAAGAGCGCGAGAGCGGCGGAGAGGAGTGGCGTGAGAAGGAGAGGAGGAGCGACGCGAGAAGGAGAGGATGAAGTGAGCTTGCGAGCTCGCGTGGGAGCTCACCAGTGAGCGCACGGCTGGAGCAGTGCATGCACGAGGCAGAGGAGTGTGTCGGGGAGGTCCTCCTCGACACTATTGCAGCTGGAGCTACAGGCGAGACGACGTGGTGTGGCCACACACGGCATGAGAGGGTGGAAGTAGGTTCTGGTGCTGGGTTTTTCCTAGAATCAGACGTCTAAAGCAACATCCAGACGACGGAGCTGAAGTCTGGAGGAGGTTCCAAATGTCTGAGGAGAGAGTCTCGTGAAGGTACGTCCCTTTGCTGATACGGCCATGCAGGCCGCTCCGCCAATACCCCTTTTTCATGCCCGTTTTGAGAAGATTGGGTATCTGCGTGCAGGATTCACTTCAGGAAGGCTTGGGACACATCCTCCCATGCATTTCTGACATCTAGGCGACATACCAAACGACGGGAAGTGCTTCCACACATCCGGAGAGGTGGTCGGATGTCTGAAGCTAGGTCCAGAAGGTCCAGAAGAGTTCCTGGACGTCTAAGGATTGGCACAGGGCTTGAGATATGACACTGGACACTTTTAAGACGTCTGGAAGTTGTTCCAGATGTCTAATTTGAGTCAGAAATGCTATTTTTGACCTATTTAGGGTCCATTTAAGGTCTATTTTCCTCAAATAAGATATCGATGTTTCCCATATGAATTCTTCTACTTATTAGAAGACTTTCTATACTATTTTGAATATTCTCTTGTGATTAATCCTTGTGATAGGACCTCGTTCCGTTGCAGGTTCAGGGCTTGCTGAGGCACGTGAACCTACCGTTCAAGCCCCCACTACTCCTGGGTTTACTGGTAGAGTGGCTTCCTCCTAATTTAATTATAACCTAAATGCATGTGTGGAATGAATGATTAGAACCTAGGATATGGCATGAATCTTAGGATGAGAAACACTTGAAATGTTTGTAATGGATGATTGAATTACAGTCTTGAATGAGTAGATGGAATGATAACAATTGCTTGTAAATAAATAACAGTTGCCTGTGAAATATGAAGTGCTTATGCTAGTTAACTGTTGTATGTAAATTTCTTGTTGTATACGTTAAATGACATAATACGAGCTGCATGTATATAAATTGAGAATGGAAATGTGAATGATAGCAATACGAGCTGCATATGTATAACTTTAGAATGGAAATAGAAATGATGAAACCTGGTATGGCTTGGCATGAGAAATATGAGCATGAACCCTATGGGAAATTAGGAGTAGAGCTCCTAGAAATAAATGGAATGGAGCTGGAAATGAGAGTAGGGAAGTGAGCTGGCCCTTGAGTACGAAGTACCAAGGAGAGAGACTGTCCCCCTGTTTAGTGCAGAGCGGAGCTAGCTGCCCTTAGGTTGGGACTCGGGGTTAGGATTGGCCACTCTGTACCGACTTCTTGGCCCTCGTGTACACAGTACCGAGGAGAGCTACTAGTGTAGGGAGAGAGCTAGCCACCTCACGGGGCCCGGGGTTCAGCTAGCCACCCTACACCGACTTGTTAGGCCCATTGGGCAAACCAGAGTAGTCAGCCGAGGGTACGCGGACTGTGGAGGGGCGAGACCTCTGTTTGGTTCCTAGGGGCTAGACCCATGTTACTAAGAGGGCTAAGCCCCATACTGGTTCTGTGTTGTACTTTGGGTGCACCTACTAACGGAAATGACTGACCGCGTGCCAGTGAAGGGTAGCTACCTGTACGCTTATCGCGCGTGCCATAGTCACCGTTACATCTGTCTGTGACCTTGGGGTGGTTGACTGGGTGTAGGATCACCACAGGGGACTCTCCCGGCCAGGAGAGTACCACGTGTGCCTTCTACTCTTCGGAAAAGACTGCAATCAAGATCGTTCCCACGAGGAACATTCGAGATCAAGAAAGAGATCTAATAAATAAACCAATGGGTAAAAAGGGAATAACTTGTGAGATAATGTAATTGGAAAACAACAGCTACCTATCCATATTTTCTGCTTTAGTTAGTTGGTTGCCACTCTACTCAGGGTTCGCTGATTACGTGTACTCATAACCCTTTTCAGGTCCAGGTGTTGAGCAGCCAGAGCCTACAGCTGCAGAGGATGTTGGGCCCAGTAGAGCCCAGCAGTTGTAGCTTCTTTGTTGTACTTCTTTCTATTGTAGTGAGTAGATTCTTGCACCTTTACGTTGTACTCTTACATTATGCACTTTATATTCTTGTACCTGGTTACTTTTCTACTGTTCTGGTGGTGTGTACTGTAGTAGTTTTACTTCTTTACTTCTGTACTTTTGTTACTGTTAGTTGCTTAGCATAGTGAACGTGGTTTACTTTCCAGCTTTTTGGTTACTTTCTCATTGGACTACTGGGTCTTGGGATCAGTCGAGTCGGTCTAGTCTCGTGTCCTGTAGGGATTCGTGAATTGGGTCCTAACAAGACGTGGTGGGTTCTTGCCTAGTTTTTTTATTTTGTATATTTTGTTCTTTTCTGCTTCATTTTTTTGTTTTCAATTTCTTCTCCGTCGCCATTAGAGCCGCAGAGCTTCAAGCTCTGAAGCTAGTGCACAGCCACTGTGCGCGCTAAACCACCTCTGCGTGCTTCGCGCACCTCCAGCAACCTTTCTACGTGCTTTGCGCACATCCCCTACCAATCCTCACCCTTCTCTAAGTGCCCTGTCGCACCTCTTTACGTGCTACATCGCCGATCAAGTAGCTACAGAGCTGGTTGCTTTTTGCCCTCGACACTGTAGCCATGACCTCATGCGGCTACAGTGTGCAACCGGCTCGTTTCTCACTTATCTGGTGACCACACGCACTCTCTCTCCTCACGCGACCTGTTACAATCGATCGCCCGCGATCGCTAGCGCCTGCGCGCCTGCACCACCGCGCTTGCATGCAGCCCTTGTGCCCTGCGAGTTTCCTCGTGCCAACGCACGCGTGCTCTTCAGACACACACACACTCTCTCTCTCAAGATGATGCTCCAGCTCTCTAGATGCCTTAAACCGCTCACCCTCACTCTCACTCTTTAACACACACACACAGACACTCACGCACCTACACGCATACATATATATATACTCACACACCCTCACCCTTAAATAACTATATATACATAAATATACATATATATATATTCCTATACATATATATATCTATATAGTTATAGTTACATATATATACATATATACTTATATATCCCCTTATCCGCATTTTCCCATACACACATTCACTACTCACATACCTGTGCACTCACCCTTTCACCGTGCATCGTATCGCGAGAACAATCGCACCAGTTGTGGATATTTCCTGATACTCGTGCAAGGCAAGCACTTCTACCCACACTCACACACACCCGCTCCACACTCCACGCGGCACTTAGTCTTGGTTGCGTCATGCTAGATGTGGACCAACTTGACACCGTGCTACATTCCATCTCCATTTCCACCTCCACCCCAATCTATATAATATGTAACTATATATATCTATTCTATATCTACTACATATATATACACACACATATATATATATTAAGCTAAGTATTTCTTTTCAATTCTTTCCTTGAAATTTAGTCTGCTTTCATTTGTCTTTTATTTCTTGTTATTAAAAGACCAAAAAAAAGTATGAAAGAGAAAAGATAATTCTTGTCTTGCAGGTACTCGATCTTATGAGTAACAAGATCTATTTTGGAACCCTAAGTTGGCTTCAAGCCAAGGACCATTTGGTTCAAGGCCAAGGACTCCATTTTTGAGGGTGTGCCTCAAGAACAACATTATCACATAAAAATCTTAAAAGTAGAAAAACCAAAAGCATAATAAATGAAAGGAAGAGATACGTTTTAGAAAGGCGTAGAAACTTCTTGATCTCCTAATCCCCGCCTCCCTAAGATCGACCCTAGGCCTAAAAGTGACCAAGATAAAATCAAGTAGGCCAGGTTAAAAATTTTGTGAAGCTAGTGTAGACTCGATTTAGGTTAACTCACTATAATCATTTCAACGATAATATCACCATATTAATAAGACCTATTCAAGTTCGCATCACACTTTTCTGGCGCCGTTGTCGGGGAGGCGCTATTTGAAGTAAGTTTCTAATCTCTTCCTTTGATTTTCTCTTCTCCCACCCTTCTCTTCACGGGTGTTTTATTTGTTTGTGTGCAGGTGTACCTATTGCAAGGAGGAGACATGCAGAGGAGGTCGGAGACGTGGGCAAATCCATGGCGGGTGCGAGAGCGTGAAGTCATCGACACCACAATTAGAGCTTCGCCCACGTTGCTGAGGAGGTAGGTGTCTTCCTCTTAGTAACTTAGGTCATCTTGTCACCTTGAAAGAAAAAAGTGAAAAAAAATCTAAAAATTCCAAAAAACCTAAAAACACTTCTTGGAAATTTCTTGGGGCAAGTGGACTAAAACCCATTTGTTGATTGTTTGCTATCACCCCCACTGCCCCTTGATTTCTCGCAAACTTTGCATAGCTAAAATCCAAGACTCTTGATTCTTGCCTTTTTCATTGTGTGAAGTCTTCTTAGAGGCAAGGTAAAAATTAATTAATTGTCATCCTTCCTTGCCTCATTTATTAGCATTTCTGGATCACATTTTTGGGGGGGAGTCTTGGAATTGAATTGATTCCAACCCCACCACAACTTTACATTTGCCTTAGATTCGATCCTGAATATTTCAACCCCAACATTTTCATTTTCTTTACATCATTTGGTGGTTGAGCCTTGTGTGGATTATCATTTTAGTGATTGGGAGCACTTGAATTGAGTGTGTTGGCTCCCTCTCACATTAAGCTAAAATTGACTTGTGCATCCACACTTAGAAATTTCCATCTAGGGAAGCCCATTGCATTTTTAGCATGCATTAACAAATTCACATTGAAGAAGGGTTTGTTGGGCATAGAAAATTTGTATTTTCTGAAAACCCTAAGATTGGTTGAATTGGTAATCCATTGGAATCATAAAATCCATACTACTTGAGGTTGAAATTCTAAAAGCCATTCACCATCTAAAACTTCAATTCAGGGAGATTTCCTCGTTGCATGCTTGATTTGCACACTTTTAAAATTGACACACTTGGGCATTACCTGTATACAACGCCCTTCTCATTCCTTGAGCACTTGATCCTAAGCCTCTAAATTAAAACTGGTAGCAACTTGACCCCTCTTAAGGATTGGAGGTCTAACTACCTACGTGCTGGTGTGGGTTCCCGCATGCTATCGGGTGTCTAAGACTGGGGCAAACAGGCTTTTAATCGGGCTCGGTGGTTCCACGGTGCTCTCATTTGGTCCTGTAGTTTAAGATAGTAGGTAACTTAGATCTTTAGGTCTAAGGGCACATTGTAGAGGTTATGAAATTGATTGCCTTGATTTGTCATCAAGTGTACTCTTACGAAGTTTTTTTCTCTCATCCCCTTTCCCTTCTCATCTCCCCAATTCTTCCTGCAGTAGTGCATGTTTGGGAGGAGGTCACAAAACCCTAAATTGTTTGAATTATTTGATAATTCTAGAAGAGTAGAAGCGGGTGCATCATCATCCTCCTCCACAAACATGGATGCATGCCCACCCCCAAATCCCGAGAGAGGAAATCACCCCCTCCAATCCCACCAGGTGGTGGTGGAGCAGTAGACCGAATAACCTGCCTCTAAGCCTAAATGGCACTATATAATGAACAAATCGAGGCCATAAGGGAAACATTGTAGGAAATGAATCACCCTCCCCCTGAAAGGGAGGAACCCAGGTGATGAGAGCCTCATCATGAGCCCTAACTAGCTCATTTTGACCCAAGAAAGAGAATAAAAGCTCCTACATAACCTAGAGAAGGGCTTAATTGAAGGAATAAGTGTTCTGAGAAGAGAACATGAAATAAAGGCTAAAACTGTAATTTTACCATTGCAATACATAAACAGAATTTCTCAGAGGCATAACATAGGTTAAATGGTCTGAATAAGATAAAAGTGGGTTGGTTTAATCAGAAATGGGTTTATGTGCAAACCAGGAATTAAATGACATCTTGTAACCCTAAAACAGACCCGCTTAACTCAATAAGGTCTTGGTCAGGATAAAAATCAAGTAAACCCTCTAAAATTCATGTAAAAATATTCCCTAGGGTTTATAACATTCAATTTGGCCTTTGGAACCTAGTTTGACCTAGATTGGGGTCCTAACTCATCATTGACCTAATTTGGGTTTTTATGCAAAATATCAAGTCAAACGTAGTCAAATCGAAAATCCAACCTCACCATTGGATTCCTTATGTCCAAATTAGGTTTGTACCAAAATTTGGACCTACGAGGAGGTCATCTTGACCTACTTTGCAAATTAGTACACCCAGTTACATTTTGGTCCCTAGCTTTTGAAAACCATTGCACAGATCCCCCTAACTTCCTTGCCACTTTTACAAGCAGGTCCCTCCACCATTAATGGGGAGAAATCCTACTCTGGCGAGGAATAGAAGGGGAATACTCCCTGATTCCTCAGAGATCTCCTAGATTTGGAAGGGAGATTCTCTGAGGAATTCCCTTCCATCTGAGCGTGGTCCTGATCTATGATTTGCATCCAATCTCTCGTGCGAATGCATGAGAGATTTGGGTACCTAGCAGACTTCCATCTCCAATGACGATTCCCACACTTGGAAGCTTGTCTTCCAAGCTAGAGAGTCCTGCTAGTGCCTATAAATTGACCCCAAACTCTGGTTGCACCTCTTGAGATCGACTTGGCTGGAATTCCACATCGATTTCCTCTTCTCCTCCGACCAAGTGCTCCAGCGAGCTCTGGCGAGCCCCCCTCCTATTTCTCGTCGCTCTGCCACAATACCAGTGGCAGAGCTATCCTCCCCTTCCTCCTCCGCGTTGCGCAACACCCGTGCATGCATCCCTAGCCCCGTCGTCGCCGCCGTCTTCCTCCACTGGACGCCTTCTTCTCCAGCGACAGTAGGTACTGCCAACCGCCCTTCCTCCCCCTTCGTCCACTTAATTAGGTTAGAACTCTTTGTCTCTATCCCCTCTTTCATTTCCCACATTCTACTTCACACAACACCCCTCGACCGCCGCTGTCCACCGCCATCTTCCTCATCTCCGGCCACCCTCCAGCGAGACGCCTCCGTCACTCCACTCCCCCCCCCCCCCCCACATGTCTCGCCACTCACCTCACAACCTTCGCTACACTCCGCTGAACATCCTCCACTCATCCACAGACGGCCTACACCACCACAACCGCCCACCGACCTAACCCATCAATCCGGCCACAGAGCGACCTAGGCACGCACGCCTAGGCCACCCCGCGGCCTGCCACCTACCGCCTCACCTTCGCCGTGACACGGTGAAGGTCCTCCTGTGGTCTGATAGAGCTGCAAGCTTCTTTTTGTGACGTGCAGGGTTTGAGCACTAGCCGCCATTAGCAATGGCTCAAGGAGGTTGCAAGCTCGCTCCAGGCTGAAGCGCTTTAGGATTCCAGGTCCAACAGGTTCGGGGAGGTCTCGCGCAGTCATCTGTTCCAGCAATTGGCGCTGTGAGGCCTACAGTTGCTGCAATTGGAGGAAAGATCTCCTGCGGGCACGCGAGCAAAAGCGGTGGAACATTAGTCCCACCTCGGTAAGTCGTGAGGTGTTTGGGTTGTTTAAATTGAATTTGTGCTATTGTCTGGTTGCCTCCAATTCACTGGGGTGAGGTCCCTCCTCGCCTATGCACACCTCGTTTGCGATTTCATCCCGCGGACCTGGTAACCCGACCCGACTATCCTCCTGAGCACTCCTCGCGCACCACACCCACGCCGGTGCGCCTAGACCCTAGCGCTCGACCCGACCTGATTACCCGACTCTAGGAGAGCATACCGAAGAGAGATTCAGAGAGAGAGAGACGCACGGGAAGGGTAGGGGAATAGGTTTTGTTGCGTGGTGCTTACGCAGGAAGAGGACGCTAAGGAAGAAGCAGTGTTATAACTAGGGCATCAAACGTCGTTTAAGACATCTGGGAAGTGGTCCAGACATCTAGTCAGACGTCTGGAAGCCTTCCCAGATGCTTGGAATTAAATTTTTTCGGCATACGGGTTCGCGTCTGCGCACATGCGCACGCAAACTGAACCCGCCGCCCTCCTTCTCTTTCCTCCCTCCATGCAGACAGCTTTTTTTCTCTCTCTCCCCTCGGTAGCCTTCAAATACCCCTCTCCTCTCCCTCACCCTCACTCCACCATCTTCTTCTTCTACTTCCTGTCAGCGTGAGCGTGAGCGGGCGAGGGCAGTCGCAGCGGCTGCTGCGAGAGGGAGAGAGAGCTCGGTCGCGAGGTTGCGAGCTCGCCAGAGCAGCCAGGGCCGATCGGCAGTTGCGCAACAGGCGCGTGGTGCTGGAGAGGAGCTACTGCAGCTCAGGCAGCAGGCGGGCGTGGCGTGGCACTTCCGTGCGTTGCGGGTGGAGGGCGAGGAGGTCCTGATTCTGGGAAAATTTCCCAAAATCAGACGTCTGGACTTACATCCAGACGACGCAGGAGATGTCTGGAGGAAGGTCCAGACATCTGAAAGGTACGTTACTTTTTTACCTTCTTCTTTCGCATGTATGGCCATGCAGTCGTTCCGCCGAAGTCTTTTGCATCCTTTCGTGTTGAGAACGGGCACGTGTGTGTGCAGGACTTGTTCGGGAAGGTGCAAGGGCACGCCATCCCACACAGATCTGATGTCTGGGCACAGCACCAGATGACGGAGAGGGTCTCTAGACGTCCGGAGTGACAGTCGGACGTCTGGAAACTAAGGCCAGACAGTTCAGTGGGCTTCTAGACGTCTGAAGGACCGCGCAGATCAAGGTATGACCTGAGCTATCATTTAAGACGTCTGGAAGAAGTTCCAGACGTCTGATTTTGGGCAGACTTGTCATTTTCGACCCATTTAGGGTCCGTTCGGAGTCCGTTTTCCGTGTTTCAAGTCTCGTTCTTCTCATATTTAGTTCCTCTACCTATTTACAGTAATTGTATACTGTTCTAAGTAGCTCCTTGTAATTGATCCTTGTGTTAGGACCCCGTTCCGTTGCGGCTCTGGGGGTTGCGGAGGCACGCAGGCTTGCCAATCATGCCCCCAGTACTCCCAATTTTGCGGGTAGAGTGGTCCTTTCAATTATTTATCAAAAAATTATGCACTTGTGAAATAATTAATAGAGTCTAGGGTATTGCATGAACCCTAGGACTGAAAAACTAGATTGAATGAGAGATCCTAGGGTAATGCATGAATCCTAGGACTGGAAAACTAGATTGAATGATAGATCCTAGGGTAATGCATGAATCCTAGAATTGGAAAACTAGCTTGAATGCATATACATTGTAGTCTTGGAAAAGTAGAAAGGAAACGATAACTGCCTGTAATTGGTTAACAGTTGCCTGATTATGAATGAATAATTACGGTTGGGAACATGGGCTATATAAATATAAAGCTGAAATGATGAAACCTAAATTGGCTGAGTTGAAAGCGCACAAACCCTACGAGGAATTAGGAGTAGAACTCTTGGAAAGTGAATGGAATAGAATTGGGGAAGTGAGCTGGCCCTTGAGTACGGAGTACCAAGGAGAGCGACTATCCCCCCTGTTTAGTGCAGAGCCGAGCTAGCCTCCCCAGGGACTCGGGGTTAGGTCTGGCCACTTTGTACCGACTTTTGGCCCTCGTGTACACAGTACCGAGGAGAGCTACTAGTGTAGGGAGAGCACTAGTTACCCCACGGGCCCCGGGGTTCTACTAGCCCTCCTACACCGACTTGTTAGGCCCACTGGGCAAACCAGGGTAGTCAGGCGAGGGTGCGCGGACTGTGGAGGGGCAAGACCCCTATTACTGAGAGGGCTCTGCCCTATACTGGTTCAGTGATGTGCTTTGGGCACACCCGTTAATGGAAACGACTGACCGCATGCCAGTGCGGGGTAGCTACCCGTGCGTTTATCGCGCGTGCCGCAGTCACCGTTACGTCTGTCAGCGACCTTGAGGTGGTTGACTGAGGGTAGGACCACCACGGGGGACTCTCCCGACCAGGAGGGCACCACGTGTTACTTCTACTTTTCGGAAAAGACTGAAATCAAGATCGTTCCCACGAGGAACATTCAAGATCAAGAGAAAGATCTGAGAAATAATTCAATAGTGAATAAATGGAAAAATTAAAGAAAGAAATTAAAAATATAACAGCTACTGTCCACCTTACTGTTTCTCTTAGCTTTTAGTTGCCACTCTACTCAGCGTTTCGCTAACGTGTCACCTTTGTTATCTTTTCAGGACCAGGTGTTGAGCAGCCAGAGTCGGCGGCTGCAGAGGGTGCTGGGCCTAGTAGAGCCCAGTAGTATTACTTGTGTAGTATCCACTGTACTCTTCTTTCTGTTGTAGTGAGTAGTTTCTGTTACCCCTGTACTCTTTTTATTGTAAGCTTCATGTTTATGTACATGTTTATTTTTTTATCGTTGTGGTGGTGTATACTGTAGTATTTCTTTTCTTTACTGCTATATTTTGTTACCACTAGTTATATACATGGTGAATGTAGTTTATTTTACTGCTCTTTTGGTTACTTTCTCGTTGGACGACTGGGTCTTAGGATCAGTCGAGTCGGTCCGATTGTCGTGTCTCGTAGGGATTCGGGAACCGGGTCGTAACAAGCAGCAAGAGAAGGAAGTAGGGATTTAGCCGCTGCAAGCGAAGGAGAAGAAGAAGAAGGAAAGAAGGCTAAAGAAGGAGGCTTCGTAGAGGAAAAAGAGAAGGAAAGACACGGTAGAAGGAAGAGGAGAAGCCAAAGAGAAGAGGGAAGTCAAAAAGCTAAGGCTGAAGAAGGAAGAAGAAAGAAAGAAAGGGAAAGACATGCAGAAATAGAAGAAGAAGAAAAGCTAAGGAAGGAAGAAGAAGAAAACCTGCAGGGAAAAAGAAGAAAGACCCTGCAGAAGAGAGGCAAAGCAGAAGACAGAGGAAAGAAGAAGGGCAAGAGCAAAGAAAGGAGCTGCAGAGAAGAAACAAGGAAGAAGAAGCACATGGCCAAAGAAGAAAAAAAGAACAAAGGAAAGTCAGAAGTTAGAAGAAGAAGAACAAGAAGCAGACAGGAGAAAACATCCAATTTCTCTATTTTTGCCACAATTAACTTTTAAACTCATGCATATATATATTTTGAATTAAGTTTTGAGTAATTAAGTGTTCAATTACATTCTTGAGATTAGTAATAAATTCTAATTGCTCCCTGTGTTCGACCTCGGATACTTAGGTCTTCGAGTAATAAATTTTTATTTGATGACAACGCTTGGTCACCTATACTATGACGTAACTGACTGTTAAAACACGATTGAGCGCGACAACACCAGGTCTCTTAGTTCCTATCAAAATCCTATTGGTACAGAGACCATTGGGCAAATTCGAGTCCCCATGGGCGGGGACAATTTTGATTTAAAACCTAATGTCATTGTCCTAATTAACTTCCACTTCCATGGTCTTGCAAGTGAAGATCCCTTTCTTCATTTGGAAGACTTAACCTGATTAGCTGAAACTGTTAAACCAAGAAATATCAGGTTATCAATAGTCCTCACGAAAATGTTCCTATTTTCGTTGTGGGACAAAGAGTCGCAATGGTTGCGCACCCTTAGGAAACCCATCCACTCTTGGGAAGAGATGCGCACAACATTTCTCATGAAATTCTTCTCAATCAGGCGAACCAATGCACTTCTTCGGGCCATAACTTCATTTGTGCAACAAAATGGCGAGCAATTTCATGAGGCTTGGGAGAGGTATAATGACCTCCTAAGGAAGTGGCCACACCATGGTCTTCTAAAGTGGCATATAGCCTAAATCTTCTATTATGGGCTAAATGAGACTTTGTGACAGATCGCCAACGCTTCCTGCGGAGGGAACTTTATGAATAAAGACGAGAATGGAGTATTTGAATTATTTAAGAACATGAGTGAAAACTCAATGAACAATGCTTCCATTGTCGCCTTTAATTGTACCAGCATACCCCACAATGTTCACGAAGTTGACACGGGACCCTCCCATTCATCCACAGATCTCAACTTAATTGCACAAAAATTAGATGAAGTCTCCGTCGTACACAAGAAGTTGGACGAGCTTCTGGCCAACCCCACCTGCTCTATGGCAAACACCTCCACACTATCACTCCGTCATAACCTTAATCCTTCCAATGCCAGGCTTATTCCCAAGAATCTGTGAGACCGTCCTTATCGAGTATCGCGCCAAGCGATTCGATAAGCAATGTGAACCTGGCTTCTGCGAGCCAGTATTTTGACACGGAGGACCAAGCCTCCGTGTGCTCGGATGCATGTACACATACGGACTCGTCTTCTGGCTTAGAAGATGCTTATGCCCTCGGGAATGACCCGTTCTCTGCTACTTATAACCCAGGGTGGCGAAATCATCCTAACTTCACATGGTCCAGTAACCCGTAGCGCCAAAACTCCACGGGTGGGCCAATGCGACTGTCCACACTCGTCATCCCAAGGGCCTAGTATAATCCTATGGCAAATCCACCATCAGGTCCTTGCATACCTCAAACTGAACATGCATCAAGTCCTCTTGATAAATTGATGGAAATGTCCAAGCACCATGAACAAAACATGATCTCTCTTCAGCACCAATTGGCATAGCAGAATGCTGAGATCAGTTAACTACGCATGATGACTCAATCTCAGGGCACTCTTCCAGCCCAACCTGTCCTTAACCCGCAAAATTTTGTACCTCGTGGTCCGCAACCATAGGTACGACCTTCTCAAGGGTAGGTTCATCAAATTCTACAAGCTCCGAGCACTCCACCAGGATTCCAGGTGATGAGAACCTCATCATGAGCCATAACTAGCTCATTTTGACCTAATACAAAGGATAAAAGCTCCTACATAACTCAAGGAAAGGCTTAACTCAGAGAATTCTGAGTTTAAGGAGAAAATAAGTCATAAGGGGTAAAAATGCAATTTTACCAGCATAATCTGCATACAGGGTAATTCAGGGTCCAAACATAGGTCAAAGCAACTTAATAAGAATAAAAGTGGGATGAGATGATCTAGCAAGGGCTACAGCAATTCCAAGGAACTAAATGATAATCTGTAACCCTAAAACAACCCACTTCAATTCACGAGGTTCGAGGCAAAGTAAAAATAGAATAAACCCTCTAAAATTCATAGAAAAATAATCTCTAGGGTTTAGAACCTTCAATTTGGCCTTCAGAACCCATTTTGACCTACATTGAGAACCATGCCCAATTAATAACTTAATTTGGGTTTTCGCATAAATTGACCGGTCAAACAAGGTTTAATATAGAAATGAAATTCACCATCAGATTCCTTAGGTCCTAATTAGTCATGTATAAAAACTTGAGCCTAAGAAGAAACCTCCTTGACCAACATTACACTTTGGTCCTCATATATTTACTTTTTGGCCCTCAACTTTTGAACCCTCGCATTTTGGCCCCTAACTCTCCTTCGTTCTTTGCGTTCAGGTCCCCCTGCAAAACCTGCCAGCACCATGCTCCGGCGACCTTGCGCGGAGCATGGCGCCGTGCAGGGTGAGGGGGAGAGCCTGGCAAGTAAACCGGGGGTGCCCTGCGTCGTCAGCCGTCGCAGGGACACCCCCCTGGTCGCTGTAACCCACCATACCGGCCGTGCGAACGCACGGACGGTATGGGTTTCCATCTCCGGCGTCCTCCGGCGAGGGAGACACGACGTCTCCCTCTGCCTTCCTCCCTGATTCGGTCCCTATAAATGCCCCCGTCGCTCCACCGTTCTTCCGAGCTCGGATTTGACGGAGAAAACCCCCAACTTTCCTCTCCTCTCACTCCGGCAGACGCCCACCAGCTCCGGCGGTTCCTCCTCCTCCTCCTCTTCGCTCTGCCGCAATACCAGCAGCAGAGACTTCTTCCCCTGCTCTACCCGCGCCACGCCGCACCCAGCTGGCGCCTCTCCGGCTCTCTACTCGCCGCCGCCCCTTCCCCTGGGCATCTTCTTCTCCGGCGACAGTCGATACGACCGTCGCCCTACTGCTCCCCCTTCGTCCCTGCAAGTAAGTTAGAACTACTTCCCTTCCTCTCCTCTTTCTTTCCCCGGTTTCAATTTGTTCAATTAAGCCCTCGACCGACCCTGACCATCGTCACCCCCTTCGTCTCCGGCCACCCTCCGGCGAGATGCTCCCATCGCTCCACAGCCTCACACGCCTGGCCGACCCTCACCGAACCTCCGCCTCATCACACTGAGCACCCCCCACCCCTCCACTGCCACTCCACACCTCCGTAACGCTCCCCCAAACAAACCCATTTCTCCGGTTGCAGTCCAACCTAGGGCTGCCGCCAGACACCACCTTGCGGCTTGCCGCACAGCTCCACACCTTCGCCGTGCCACGGCGAAGGTTCCCCAGTAGTTTGATCAGGCCGAGAGGCCATATTCGTGTCCGACAGGTTCTGAGGCTCGACCGCCATTAACGCCACATTGAAGCAGCTTCTCCCGCGCTCGAGGCTTGAGGACTCCAGGTCTCCAGCTGCTACGGATTACGGGGATTCCTGCGAAGGCAGCCAGCCAGCAACCGACGCAAATCGAAGCTGCAGCTGCAGAAGCAAGGCCGCGGTCTTCCAGCAGGCGCACGCGAGGAGAGGCCTCCGTTTAGTCCCACATCGGTAAGCCTGACAACTCTTTCACCGTTTAAATTGATTTTGTGAATAAGCCTTACTGCCTCAGCACACGGGGTGAGGTCCCCTTCACCTGCCCGGTTACCCGGTCTCGTCCGCGCTCACGCCCCGCGGACCTGACCCGACCCGACTTAGACTGACCTGCACTCCTCGCCCACCACGCACGCCGGTGGGCCTGGACCCGGGCGCGACCCGTACCCGACTACCCGGCAGCTCTGGGAGAGCTATCCCATGAGCGGTTTCTGAGAGAGAGAGACGCGGGGGGGGGGAGGGTAGAGTAGGTTTTGTCCTCTGACGTAAACTCTGAAGTGTGCAGGCACAGGTGAAGAAGAAGGACCGCGGAAGAAGAAGGAAGCTGAGGGAGACACTGTAGCAACAAGCAGTTTAAGTCGTCTGATTGAAAAATCAGACGACGTCCTGACAGGAAAAAGAAAAGAAGAAAGAAGGAGATCTGAAGAACAACAGAAGAAGGCGAGGCAGAAGAGAACACAAAAGAACAAGGGAAGAACTGAAAGAAGAAGAGCACGAGAAGAAGATCTGAAGAAAGAAAAAGAAGAAAGAAAGGAAAAAGAAGAAGAACAGGACCCGCTCTGCAGAAGAAAAAGGAAGAGCAGGAACAGCTGAAAGAAGAAGAAGAACATCACCACTGCAGATAAAGAAGAAGAAGATAACAGAAGATCTGAGACGAGGAGAAGCAAAGAGAAGAAGAAAAGACAACAATTTCTTTCTCTCTCTTTCTTTATTTTTGTAAAAGAAACATGTATATCTCTAGAATACAACTTGCTCCCTGAGTTCGACCTCGGGAACTCTTTTATTTTCCGAGTAAAAAATTTTATATTTGAAATGTTGGCAATAACTGGCTATACTACAACGCTATAACAATAAAACCCGGTTGCCCACAGTGTTTCATTTTTGGCGCCGTTGCCGGGGAGCAACGGCTATTCTAGAGGTAAACATTCCTGTTTCTTTTTAATTTCTGATAATCTCCTCTCTTTTGTGCAAAAAACTACAGGAAATCAAGAAGACAAGCAACCGCACGACAACCACTCCGAGGACAGCTAAATTTTTCCTCTCGCTATTAACCCCTAAACTCTAAAGAGGAAGAAAAGAAAAGAACAAGCAATATAGGGCTAACCTGTCTTCCATACTTAGTAACCATAAAGAGTTGCATGTTTTCAACTCATTAGTCCTGCACACTATTAAGGGTATTTAAGGGCTGACACATTCTTGCTTGAGCCCTAATTACCCAACAAAGAACTAACTGGACCAAGTAGAGCCAACATAAGATTCAACATTAAGGTTTTAGAGACACACTACTTAAATCAAGAATGGAGAAAATCCAAAAGAAGTGTGCCTAGACCATTGATTGAAAATACCTATTCAAAAGAAAACCTAAAACAATTGGCTCTCTAAACACTTGAACCCTAAAAGACAAGACCTAAAAGCTCTCAAAGAAAACAAGAGGTAAAGTTGACCCCTTGGGTCAACCAACCTTAAATTAGGTCACTCTTTGCACTTAAAAGACTAAAGTTCAAGTGAAACCTTAAGCACCCTGATCTTAAAATTGGTAGACTTAAGAGGTCAAGATCCCCATTCTGGTCTACCTGGAACCGCAGTGACAAGAGAGGTCGGGTGGGGGAAACCCTGTAACCCGTGGGGACGCTCTACCGTGTAGGGGTCTTCGCGGGACTCTCCCTCTCTGGCTGCCCAGGTAATTCTCAGGTGGACGATCTTTCTGATCAAGGGGTCCATCTGCCCCGCACCTCTATAGTCACCCAACACATTTTTAGGTGTCTTGATTGGGTCCAGCACCTTCTAAACTTACCTCTTCCAACAGTGCATGTACGGAAGGAGGTCCCTAAGACCACCCTTAAGACCTCCTTTAGAAATTCGCTTTCGTCAAGGCCAAGCCTCGACGCCCGTGTTTGTGCAGCAACACCCTCACATTATTCTCTCTTCTGATTCAGAACCAAGTTCTTCTTCTTCCCCCATCATGGCTCAGCCAGTTGAGGAAGAAAATAATCTGGAACACCAGCTCCAGCGACTCAATGACCTCTTCCAAAACTTCGTGCACCCACCACAGCGTCCTATGATGCGGGACCACTACAATCCTGTTGCGGTGGCCATTGAGCCTCGAGTCAGAATCCCGACTGGAGGACCTGATTCCGAATTAAAGCCCAACATGATTCATGCTATACCTAAATTCCATGGGCTTAATTCTGAAGATCCCTTCCAGCACATCAAACAGCTAAAGCATCTGGCCCACACTTTTGGATCAGATGCGCAAAATCGGGATATTATTCTCATGAAGATGTTCTCCTTTTCTCTTATGGACAAGGCTGCCCATTGGTATCAAACTCAGACCCGGCCGATCAACACTTGGGAAGAACTTCAATCCGAATTTTTGAAAAAGTTTTTTCCCGTTGGTCGGACCAACGCCTTGCGCCATCAGATTACACACTTCACTCAACAATCAGGAGAACCTCTCCATGAGGCATGGGATCGCTTTCAGGATCTCATGAGAAAGTGCCCCCATCACGGAGTTCCTAAATGGGAACAAGTCCAATCTTTTTACCAGGGACTCCGTGAGGACATCCGCCTTTTCGTCAATGCAACTTGCGGAGGAAACATCATGGGTCAACATGAAGACACCGTATGGGAGATTCTCGAAAACATGTGCGAGAACTCCATCAACAATGACTCCATGGGATTATTCGACAGGACGAATACCCGCGCAGCGACGAACCTTAAGGGAGCACATGAGACGCAGGGCCTGTCCGCATCAGTCGACCTGGAATTAATGGCCAGTCGATTGGACAAGGTCTCAATCATTGAAAAGAAGGTGGATGAGCTGACTCAGCACTTGCAGCGAGCCACCTCCGCGCGTAACTCCTTTGCACAACCTCCTTCCACACAGGAAACTGTGCAAAACATCCTCCACCGATCTTCCCCTGGGATGGATCCATATCCATCCCCATCTGATTCTTGGATCGGAGGATCATCCGATCCTTTCTACACCAGCCGGGGGAACTCCATTCCCCCTTTCCCTGTTTCTCAGGAGGTTCCTCAGACCTGCGAGGACCTCAACGCCATCCAGAACGACCCATTCTCCAACACTTACAACCCTGGATGGCGAAACCATCCCAATTTTCAGTGGGCGGGAAATTCCCAAACCCAAAGACCACCTTTTCAGTCCCGCCCACAGCCCTCTCGTCATTACCAGCCGCCTCAGCCTCGGCGCAACCCTACTTATCCATCAGGGCCAAATCAGGATCAAATGTCCCTAATCCTTCAGACTCTGGCTGACATTCAAAAAACGAATGCGGCTATTCAAAAACAGCACAAGGACGAGCTTACAGAAGTTAAAACTCAACTGGCCCAGTTGGCAAATTCTCGCCAGCCAGGCACACTCCCTTCCCAACCTCTTCCTAACCCAAATAACGTGCCAACCCAGAAGCGCGTTATGAATCCAAATTTAGGCCACGCTCAATGGATTTATCAGGCCCCTACTGCTCCATCTCCAGACGAGATGGAAGCCTCAACTTCTTATGCGGGATTTCAGCAGCAGCCACCCCTCTTACCAAACCCAAACCAGAATCAGGCCGGATTAAATTCTGTAACAACACGTAGTGGTAAAGCAACTCAAGACCCGCATTATCCAAACAACTCCAAGCCTGATAACCATGACCCTAGGATAGTTATCCAAGATACCGCTGTTCCGGATCCACAACCTGGACCTATCCTAGAAGAACCAACCAAGATCCCGTTTCCCGAGGCCCTGACCAAGGGAAAGAAGACCACCAAACCCGTGGCCCCTGAGGAGGACCTGGTCAAGCTCTTTGAGCAGGTCCACATAAACATCCCCTTGATGGATGCAATCCGCCACGTACCAGCTTACGCACGATTTCTAAAGAATATATGTACACCCCAGCGTAAGCTGCGAACCAAGGGAGGGAGTCCAATTGTTCTGTCAGAGCAAGCCAGCTCTGTAATCCTTAGTAGACTCCCACCCAAGGCAAAAGATCCTGGGACTCCCCTGATTTCCTGTAAGATAGGTGGTACCCAATTTGATAGAGCATTGTTAGACTTGGGTGCATCCATAAACCTGATACCCACATCCTTACTTGACCATCTAGAAGAATCTGAGCTAAAACCAACCGAGGTGACATTACAATTAGCAGATAGATCTATAAAGTCACTAAAAGGGATTCTCGAGGATGTTATCGTAAGAGTGCGGGATTTCTATTTTCCAGTGGACTTTATAGTCTTAGATATGGATGCACCTGAGAACCCTAGGGATACACCAATCATTCTAGGGAGACCTTTCTTGGCTACTTCTAGAGCCAACATCAGCTGTGAGGAGGGCCAAATACAGCTTAAGTTTGGAGATCAAACACTGAAAATTGATATATTTAAGGCCCAACAAGGAATTAATTGCGGCGTCATCGAACAAATTTGTGACATCAAGACTTTGGTTGATGAATCACACCTCCAGAATGACTCGATTATGCCTCATCAACCACAGAAGGATCTTGACCCGCAAACAGAGGAGTCGAATCCGGATATGAACAACCCAGTAACTCCCACCCTTGAACCTCACATCTATACTGAACCACCCGCTGCTGCTGAAAACCCCATCCTCGAACTGAAACCCCTTCCTGCTCACTTGAAATACGTCTTTTTGGGTTCTAATCAGACCCTTCCTGTGATTATCAATTCCAACCTCAGTCCTGAACAGGAATCCCGTCTGATTGTTGTCCTCCAGCAACATCGCAGAGCCATCGGATGGACTCTCGATGATTTGACTGGAATAAGTCCCTCTTATTGTACTCATCATATCTATTCAGAAGAGGGCACACGACCTTCTCGTGAAATGCAGAGACGCTTAAACCCCAATCTGCAGGAGGTCGTGAAAAAGGAGATCATCAAGTGGTTAGATGCCGGGATCATCTACCCGATCTCCGATAGTCGTTGGGTGAGCCCAATTCAGGTCGTGCCCAAGAAGGCAGGACTCACCACTATAACGATTGAGACCGGAGAAATCATTCCTACCCGATTAGCCAACTCGTGGAGAGTCTGTATAGATTACCGCCGACTAAATTCCTCCACGAAGAAGGATCATTTCCCACTACCCTTCATTGATCAAATTCTCGAAAAACTTGCGGGAAATAGGTTCTTCTGCTTTCTTGACGGGTACTCCGGTTATAACCAGGTGGCAATCCATCCTGAGGACCAAGAAAAGACCACGTTCACCTGCCCCTTCGGAACATACGCTTTCCGAAGGATGCCTTTCGGTCTTTGCAATGCACCCGCTACTTTTCAGCGATGCATGCTTGCCATATTCTCAGATATGGTAGGTGATTATCTGGAAGTCTTCATGGATGACTTTTCAATTTTCGGAGCATCATTCGACGATTGCCTCCAACACTTGGTCCAGATACTCAGGCGGTGCATCGATGTGAATTTGGTTCTTTCCTGGGAAAAGAGCCATTTCATGGTGCCTGAGGGAATTGTCCTGGGACACTCAATTTCGGAGAAAGGTATCCAAGTGGATCGAGCTAAGGTTAATCTGATTTCTCACCTTCCTATGCCTAGCTCGATCAGGGACATCCGTTCCTTTTTAGGGCATGTCGGTTTTTATCGACGATTTATCCCTGATTTTTCAAAAATCGCGCGCCCCCTGACCACTCTTCTCTCCAAGGATGTTCCTTTTGAAATTTCCAAGGAATGCACTCAAGCATTTGAAATCCTGCGTGACCGAATCACCCAAGCCCCGATCCTACAGTCCCCTGATTGGTCTCAACCCTTTGAGATCATGTGCGATGCATCCGACTTCGCTGTAGGAGCGGTTTTGGGGCAGAAAATTGACAGGAAACCTGTGGCCATTTACTACGCCAGCAAAACACTCGATGAGGCTCAGCGTAACTATACGGTTACTGAGAAAGAGCTGCTAGCTGTAGTATTTGCCCTAGAAAAGTTCAGATCGTACCTTCTGGGTTCCCGTGTCATCATATACTCGGATCACACAGCTGTGAGGCATCTCCTTGCAAAGAAGGACGCGAAACCTCGATTAATCCGATGGATCTTGCTGTTGCAAGAATTTGACCTTGAGATTCGCGACAAAGCGGGAAAGCAAAATGTGGTAGCTGATCACTTGTCCCGTCTTCCTTCTGAAATAATTGACCCTTCCGGACCCATCACTGAGCATTTTCCCGATGAGCACCTGCTGACTATTGGTACTAGCCTTCCATGGTTTGCTAATGTAGTAAATTACTTGGCATCTCATCAGATCCCCTCCGATTGGCCGAAGGCCACGAAAGACAAATTACGCTCCGATGCCAAGTATTACATTTGGGAAGACCCGTACCTCTTCCGCATAGGTGCCGATCAGATCATCCGGAGATGTGTCCCGGAAGGGGAATTCAACAATATCCTCTCTTTCTGCCATGACCAGGCATGCGGTAGCCATTTCGCCGGGCATAAAATCGCATCAAAAGTCCTCCAGTGCGGCTTTTACTGGCCCACACTGTTCAAAGACGCATACAATCACTGCAAGGCATGCAGTCGTTGCCAGACTTTGGGCAACATGAGCCATCGCGACATGATGCCTATGCAACCGATTCTAGTATGTGAAATCTTTGATGTTTGGGGGATTGATTTTATGGGCCCCTTTCCTGTTTCGGATGGTTTCGAATACATTCTATTGGCTGTGGACTACGTGTCCAAATGGATCGAAGCCATACCGACCCGAACCTGTGATCACAAAATCGTTCTCAAATTCATTCATCAACACATTTTCTCAAGGTTCGGGATTCCTCGTGCAATAATCTCTGATGGAGGGACCCATTTCACAAATGCTCAGTTTAGGTCACTGATGACCAAATACGGGGTGTCTCACCGAATCTCTACTCCTTACCACCCCCAAACTAATGGTCTAGCTGAGCTGTCTAATCGGGAGATCAAGAAAATCCTGCAAGTCACTGTTCGACCTGACAGGAAGGACTGGTCGTCCCGACTTCCGGAAGCATTGTGGGCCTATAGGACCGCCCACAAGACCCAATTGGGCATGTCTCCCTTTAGACTGGTGTACGGAAAGGCATGCCACCTTCCCGTAGAACTGGAGCATAAAGCCTATTGGGCAGTACGGAACTGTAATCTAGATCTTTCCAAGGCTGGGACCCACAGAAAACTCCAAATCAGCGAGATCGATGAATTACGCCTAGACGCGTACGAGAACTCGCAAATCTACAAGGAGCGGGTTAAAGCCTTCCACGACAAACACATCTCGAGAAAGATCTTTCATCCTGGTCAAAAGGTCCTACTCTTTGATGCCCGACTAAAACTCTTCCCAGGAAAACTGAGATCCAAGTGGGTCGGACCATATTTGGTCCGACAGGTTTTTGGAAATGGAGCAATCGAAATCAGTCCACTCAGCCACGATTCTGAACCTTTCATCGTGAACGGTCAGAGACTCAAGCCGTTCATTGATGTAACTTCTACTGATTTGGCTGAGGCATCTTATATCCTCCTTTCCCCTTGAGCTTATTGCGCCCAGCCGATGGCGTAAAACTCAGCGCTTAACAGGAGGCAGCCCGTCATTCTCTTTGAAAACCTGAAACTTGTTCTGACACCTTTTTGCACTCGAAGTTCACCCTTGTAGACAGTCGACCCCACCTCAGATGCTTGCATCTGGGATTAGAAATCGTCCGCAAAAATTCAACCCGACCCATCCACTCATCCAAATTTCTGTCTTAAGGAATGAACTAAGTTAAATAAAAACCCCCTAGGTTACAATGAGGACATTGCAAATCTTAGGCATGGGGTGGTATGGAAGTGCAAAACTTGTAAGAAAAGGTTTCAAACAAAAAAATTCACATATGACAAAAACACCATAAAAATTAAAAATTTTTCGAAAAAGAATAAGAGGAAAAGAGGAGAAGGAAATTTTGTGAAGGAGAAAAGAAACAAAATGAAAAAGGAGCACAAAATTATGAGAAAAGGTGATAGTCATTAGTAAGGAACTAAGGAATTAACCTAAGTTCTAGACCTCATTCAAGAAAATAACTGAAAAGTGCACAATGAGATTAGTAAGAATGCAAACCTTAGGCATTCTTGAATAGACTCTTAGTACCCATTAAGATCTGGACACTCCTCAAGAGGTTGAGGAAAATGAAAAGCTGAAGTATTAGGTCTAAGGCTTAGGGAGTATTTGGCCTCGTTAACTAATTTTTGGTTTACGGGACTCAGTAACCTAAGCACCCTAACCTCACACACAACCTGGTTCAGTAAGCGTAAAAATCAGAATCATGCAGAAGCGTCACAAAATTCTGAAAAGAACACCTAGAATAGGAGCGGCCGATCAACACAAGTTGATTTGGAAGAGTTCCCAGCGCGGAGAGGCGGGAAATCCCCTCGAAGATGCGTAACAAAATATCATCTCCTCGGTGCTTGTTTCTTAGGATATTTACATATCCTACTGGGGGCATGTAAGCACTCTGCTGGTTCAGATTCCATGGATGGCATTATCTCGAAGTGTCAATTGCCAGGGTCTGGATTCGGCCACGGAACACCATGGATGGGATTATCTCGAAATCTCAATAGCCAGGGTTCCGGGGGTTGCCATGGGCGGTGCTATCTCGAAGCATCGATCGCTAGGAACCCTTAAGGATTGATGATGGGAGAAAGGAATCTGATACAGACCGTGTTGAAAAGCCAATCCTAGGCTAGAACTAAAAAGAAAAAGAGAGAGAAAACTCTCCAAACAGAAAAACTTTCTATCTCTCTCTTACAAAACGCACTGCGAACTGAGTCAGGGCTAAAATCATTTCAAGCACGGGTGCTTTAATCACAAAGTCCAATAAACCTTAGGTTAGTTCTTGTGGGCCTTAAAAACCTTTGCTAAGGACTGAGGCTAAGGCTAGACAGATTTGGATCTTGATTGGTACTAAAGTACCTTTTAGGCCTATGGTCAGCATTCTAACCTAATCTGAGCTCAAATAAAAAAGCACTTATCTAAAGCTATTAAAAACTTCATGGTCTAGAACAAGGGTTGAAACCTTAAGTTTTTGCTAAGGGACTAGCAAAAGCTAGGCATGGGGGTATGATGAGAACCTCATCATGAGCCATAACTAGCTCATTTTGACCTAATACAAAGGATAAAAGCTCCTACATAACTCAAGGAAAGGCTTAACTCAGAGAATTCTGAGTTTAAGGAGAAAACAAGTCATAAGGGGTAAAAATGCAATTTTACCAGCATAATCTGCATACAGGGTAATTCAGGGTCCAACATAGGTCAAAGCAACTTAATAAGAATAAAAGTGGGATGAGATGATCTAGCAAGGGCTACAGCAATTCCAAGGAACTAAATGATAATCTGTAACCCTAAAACAACCCACTTCAATTCACGAGGTTCGAGGCAAAGTAAAAATAGAATAAACCCTCTAAAATTCATAGAAAAATAATCTCTAGGGTTTAGAACCTTCAATTTGGCCTTCAGAACCCATTTTGACCTACATTGAGAACCATGCCCAATTAATAACTTAATTTGGGTTTTCGCATAAATTGACCGGTCAAACAAGGTTTAATATAGAAATGAAATTCACCATCAGATTCCTTAGGTCCTAATTAGTCATGTATAAAAACTTGAGCCTAAGAAGAAACCTCCTTGACCAACTTTACACTTTGGTCCTCATATATTTACTTTTTGGCCCTCAACTTTTGAACCCTCGCATTTTGGCCCCTAACTCTCCTTCGTTCTTTGCGTTCAGGTCCCCCCTGCAAAACCTGCCAGCACCATGCTCCGGCGACCTTGCGCGGAGCATGGCGCCGCGCAGGGTGAGGGGGAGAGCCTGGCAAGTAAACCGGGGGTGCCCTGCGTCGTCAGCCGTCGCAGGGACACCCCCCTGGTCGCTGTAACCCGCCATACCGGCCGTGCGAACGCACGGACGGTATGGGTTTCCATCTCCGGCGTCCTCCGGCGAGGGAGACACGACGTCTCCCTCCGCCTTCCTCCCTGATTCGGTCCCTATAAATACCCCCGTCGCTCCACCGTTCTTCCGAGCTCGGATCTGACGGAGAAAACCCCCAACTTTCCTCTCCTCTCACTCCGGCAGACGCCCACCAGCTCCGGCGGTTCCTCCTCCTCCTCCTCTTCGCTCTGCCGCAATACCAGCAGCAGAGACTTCTTCCCCTGCTCTACCCGCGCCACGCCGCACCCAGCTGGCACCTCTCCGGCTCTCTGCTCGCCGCCGCCCCTTCCCCTGGGCATCTTCTTCTCCGGCGACAGTCGATACGACCGTCGCCCTACTGCTCCCCCTTCGTCCCTGCAAGTAAGTTAGAACTACTTCCCTTCCTCTCCTCTTTCTTTCCCCGGTTTCAATTTGTTCAATTAAGCCCTCGACCGACCCTGACCATCGTCACCCCCTTCGTCTCCGGCCACCCTCCGGCGAGATGCTCCCATCGCTCCACAGCCTCACACGCCTGGCCGACCCTCACCGAACCTCCGCCTCATCACACTGAGCACCCCCCACCCCTCCACTGCCACTCCACACCTCCGTAACGCTCCCCCAAACAAACCCATTTCTCCGGTTGCAGTCCAACCTAGGGCTGCCGCCAGACACCACCTTGCGGCTTGCCGCACAGCTCCACACCTTCGCCGTGCCACGGCGAAGGTTCCCCAGTAGTTTGATCAGGCCGAGAGGCCATATTCGTGTCCGACAGGTTCTGAGGCTCGACCGCCATTAACGCCACATTGAAGCAGCTTCTCCCGCGCTCGAGGCTTGAGGACTCCAGGTCTCCAGCTGCTACGGATTACGGGGATTCCTGCGAAGGCAGCCAGCCAGCAACCGACGCAAATCGAAGCTGCAGCTGCAGAAGCAAGGCCGCGGTCTTCCAGCAGGCGCACGCGAGGAGAGGCCTCCGTTTAGTCCCACATCGGTAAGCCTCACAACTCTTTCACCGTTTAAATTGATTTTATGAATAAGCCTTACTGCCTCAGCACACGGGGTGAGGTCCCCTTCACCTGCCCGGTTACCCAGTCTCGTCCGCGCTCATGCCCCGCGGACCTGACCCGACCCGACTTATACTGACCTGCACTCCTCGCCCACCACGCACGCCGGTGGGCCTGGACCCGGGCGCGACCCGTACCCGACTACCCGGCAGCTCTGGGAGAGCTATCCCATGAGCGGTTTCTGAGAGAGAGAGACGCGGGGGGGGGGGGGGAGGGTAGAGTAGGTTTTGTCCTCTGACGTAAACTCTGAAGTGTGCAGGCACAGGTGAAGAAGAAGGACTGCGGAAGAAGAAGGAAGCTGAGGGAGACACTGTAGCAACAAGCAGTTTAAGTCGTCTGATTGAAAAATCAGACGACGTCCTGACAGGAAAAAGAAAAGAAGAAAGAAGGAGATCTGAAGAACAACAGAAGAAGGCGAGGCAGAAGAGAACACAAAAGAACAAGGGAAGAACTGAAAGAAGAAGAGCACGAGAAGAAGATCTGAAGAAAGAAAAAGAAGAAAGAAAGGAAAAAGAAGAAGAACAGGACCCGCTCTGCAGAAGAAAAAGGAAGAGCAGGAACAGCTGAAAGAAGAAGAAGAACATCACCACTGCAGATAAAGAAGAAGAAGATAACAGAAGATCTGAGACGGGGAGAAGCAAAGAGAAGAAGAAAAGACAACAATTTCTTTCTCTCTCTTTCTTTATTTTTGTAAAAGAAACATGTATATCTCTAGAATACAACTTGCTCCCTGAGTTCGACCTCGGGAACTCTTTTATTTTCCGAGTAAAAAATTTTATATTTGAAATGTTGGCAATAACTGGCTATACTACAACGCTATAACAATAAAACCAGGTTGCCCACAGTGTTTCACCAGGCTAATCCCACAGCAGTACATCACCCTTATGTCCCTATTGTGAACCCTCCTCCACCTTATGATCCCACTGGACTCGCTACATAAAATGAGATTACTACGAGGAGTGGTAAGCAAACAGTCGATCCACCTCGACCTGATCCTAGACCATCTTCTTCATCTCCCTCTCATTTGGGATGCGCGCCGCATTCTCGTGAGGACGATACGCCCAAACTGGTGCCAGAATCGGTCCCATTCCCTGAGGCTCTACTGAGGGACCCAAAAGGCAAGAAAAAGAATACGCAGGCCTTTGATAACTTGAGTAATTTATTCAGGGATGTTGAGATCAAAGTACCCCTATTAGAGGCTATCGACCACATTACAACTATCGCCCAATTCTTCAAAGACTACACTACACCCAGGCGACAGTCAAAGAAAACAAAGAATCCAGTGGTCCTCTCACCTCATGCGAGTTGTGCTATACTGTCAAATCTACCACCGAAGCAGAAAGATCTGGGCACATCGCTTATTTCATGTAGCATCCAAGGCTGCAATTTTAACCATGCTCTGCTTGATCTAGGATCTTCCATCAATTTTATACCAACCATCATGCTCGAGAAATTTGCCTTAGGAAATCTGAAACCCACCCCTATAACATTGCAATTGGCAGATCGTTCTGTCAAAATCCCGAAGAGTGTGGTGGAAGACGTGGTGGTTAGGGTCAACAATCTCTGTTTTCCTGTTGACTTTCTTGTTTTGGATATGGAAGCTCCTAGCTCACTTTCTGATTTTCCGATCATCCTTGGTCGACCTTTCTTGGCCACAGCCCATGCCCATATCGACTATGAATCGGGTTGCATTGAGATCATCGTTGGCTCTGAGAAGCTCAAGCTAAACATTTTCAAGGTCGCCAAGAACTTTGATTGCGATTGCATCGAGGATGACACGTCTGACGAGGACATGGCCGTTAGTGTAAGTATCGGACTAATAAGGACCTATTCTAACTGCTGTGGATTGCCCGTGAACACTGACCATCACCTAACTAACGTATGTTGTGACGTTTCCCCATCCCTCCCCTTACCCGTACCTTCTTCTGACCAGATTTCTAATGAGGTTTTCTCCGCTTCCCACACCTCGTGGTCTGAGTCATATTCGGGCTACTCACCGCCGGTCTACCATCTTGAAGACCGGATTGCCCTTTCTTTCCCTCCAAATTAGGCAGAAATGCGACTCCACACTAGGACCTTGAGCCTAAATGCTGATCACTGGGGCTCTCCATTATTGGATCCATCAATCTAAGATGCCCCTCTTCTTGGCCAATTTGAGGGCCAAATTCTTTCTCCTGCCCTTCTTTCTTCTGATCCTTTTGGGACACTCTCGTCCGAAGAAATGGTAGATCTTTCACCATCCACGGTCGACCTGAAAGCGTTGCCTAACATGATTAAATATGCTTTTCTGGAACCAAATGAAACACACCCTGTAATTATTAGTTCAAAACTGACTAGGGAGCAAGAGTGCACGCCAATAAAGGTCCTCATGGAACACAAGGCAGCCATTAGATGGTCCTTATTTGACTTAACTGGCATTAGCCCCTCCTACTGCACTCACCGTATATATACGGAGGAGGAGGCTTGACCTTCCCGCGAGATGCAGCGACGTCTCAACCCTAACATGCGAGAAGTCGTTAAAAAGGAAATCATTAAGTGGCTAGATGTGGGTATAATCTACCCAATTAGCAACAGCCCCTGGGTGAGCCTAATTCATGTCGTGCCCAAAAAGGCGGGACTCACCATCTGTGTCAATGACAGGGGCGAATCCATCCCTACACGCACTCCTACATCTTAGAGAGTGTGTGTAGATTATAGGAAACTGAATGCTGCAACAAAGAAAGACCATTTTCTGCTACCTTTTATTGACCAAATCCCCGAGCGGTTAGCAGGTCATAAATTTTTTTGTTTCCTGGATGGATTCTCTTGATATAACTAGGTGGCTATTGATCCTCAGGACCAAGAGAAAACCACCTTCACCTGCCCCTTTGGCACCTTCGCATTTAGATGGATGCCATTCGGACTTTGCAATGCGCCAGCAACTTTCCAGAGATGTATGCTGGCGATATTTCATGATATGGTGGGTGGCTTTCTTGAGGTCTTCATGGATGACTTTTCAGTCTTCGGACCTTCATTTGATGATTGTCTAGCCAACCTAACCCACATCCTTCGGAGATGTATTGATGTGAACCTCGTGCTTTCTTGGGAGAAAAGTCATTTTATGGTACACAAGAGGATTGTTCTCGATCACATCATCTCTGATAGGGGTATTGAGGTGGACAGAGCTAAGCTTGATGTAATTGCTGATTTACCTGTGCCTAGCTCTGTCCGGCAAATCCGCTCCTTCTTAGGACACGTTGGTTTCTATAGGAGATTCATCAAAGACTTCTCCAAGATTTCTAGACCTTTAACTCATCTCTTATTGACCGACGTACTGATTGCACCGCAAAAATACACCTACAATAATGCCTTCTTGTGCTATTTCCTAGCATTACCTATGCATATTAGGATTCCATAGTTGCATTGTAAAAATACACGCATGCATGCATTTAATTAAGAAGGGTGGAGAATGAAATAAATGGCCTCGCAATTCGCATTTTCTTCAAGTGCTACCTCACAATATTCCCATCTTTATTTTTTATTTCCATTAGATTTGGAAATCTCTTCCTGCGGCTGCACCTTTCTTCTTCTCCTTGCGCCATTCCCTGCTAGCCGCAGCAGCCCTCTCCTTGCCAGCCCTTCCCTGCAGCTGCCACTCCCTGCCGAGGCCATGCATGAGCCATGCATGGCCATGCCATCTTCTATTTAAAAGCCACGGCTTCTCCTTCAGAAAGCAGCCTGGTCCCAGCTGAAAAAACCACACCAGCACTTCTTCTCCAGGCCACCACCCTCTCCTTCCTCTCCCTCCATACACCGGCCCTTCGCGGAGACACCCGGTGGGCAGGAGCCCTCACTGTGGTGCACACCACCACAATGAGACCACCACTGCCCAACTCTTCAAAGAGCCGGTGGGCGTGGTGGCTCTTTTCTAGTTTTTTTTCCCGTTTCCAGCACCTTCTGCCATGGCCGCAAGCTTCAAGGTCTGAAGCTCGAAGTTCGGCGGCAGCAGCAGCCGCCCCACTCCTTTCCACGCAAGCCTGCAGGCCGCCTTCACCTTTCCTTGTGCACCTGTAGGCGCCTCCGCCTTTGCTTCTTCGCTTTGACGCACGCTCGCTTCCGCCCACAATCGGCCTTTGTGCGCCTCTGCAGCGGCCGGCCAAGCACCCCAGAACATCCCAGCAGTGCCCGTGTCACCCTCGCCTTCCCCCACGCACGCCATCTCCCTCTCCGCGCGCTCTGTCGTGAGCTTCTTCACGCCTACAACTGGCCGGTGCAGACCGTCTTCCTCGCGCGCCAACCCGTGCGCGCTAGCCGCGAGCCAGCCACACTCACACCACCTACAGCTCCCAATTGCGCGGCGCGGACGACCACTGTAGCCACTGTTCACGCGAGTCTGCGCGACGCTGTGGCTACAGTGGCATGACCGGAGAGTTCCTCACTTATCCGATCACGCGGCGCGCCGCAACCGGCCCTCGCCCGCCTGCACGTCTACCCCAGCGTCGCCTGCACCAGCCCGCGCGTCTACTTCGCCCGCTCCCTTCGCCCGCGCCTACGAGCACCCATTCCAGAAACTCTGCGCAGCGCTGGGCGTTGCCTTTCCTCTCCGCGCCCAATCCTCCCGCGCGTTCCTCTCTGTGAATACGCACCTGCCCGTGCGCGCGTGGATCAGACGTCGACCCTGAAGCCCAGACACCTTAACAGCGCCCTCGCCTCCAGCAGAGCGGTTGCTCTCTCCCTCTCTCTCTCTCTCTCTCTATCTTTCACAACACTCTCTTACTCTCTTCACCGATGCTCACTCACATGTACACTCACACTTCCACACACACACACACACCTATACTCTATTATAAACATATATATATATATACACGTATACTTATATATATTGATATATATATATACATATATTTATATACATATATATACACATACATATATATATATATATAATTATATCTATATATATAGTAGTATTTATATAACTAAGTATTAGCATACATATATATATATATATTTACATATATCTATATACTTAGATATATATATATATATATACATATATATTTACTTATATACATATACTTATATACATAGATATATATACATCTATATACTTATATATATATAGACATATATATATACATATACTTATACATATATATACATATATATATATATATACATATATATCCATATAACTATATATACATATATACATATATATACATATCTAGCTACATATACCTATATATACATATAAATATATAGACATCTATATAGTATTATATACATACATACATACATACATACATACATATATATATATATATATATATATATATATATATATATATATATATATATATGTATATATATGTATATATATATATATATATATATATGTATATATATATATATATGTATATATGTATATATATATATATATATGTATATATGTATATATATATATATATATACATATATACATATATATATACTTATATACATATACTTATATATATACATATATACATATGTATATACACATATATATATACATATATATACCTATAAATAACCATATATACATATAGATATATTTACATATATACATATATAGATATATTTTCACATTATTTACCATACGTGGTATCGCGGGGATATCTGCACCAGTTGCTGATATTCCCCGATACACGCGTACAAAAAGCGTGTTCGCATTCATCTTCCACCATCCATCCTACACCTTACCGCAGCACTTCGTCCTGTTGGTTGCGTCTTTCTAGACAACGACCGACTCGACACCATGCTACATTCCATCTCCACCTCCATCCCCACCCCTTTATATACATAATATATACCTATTTATATACTGTATTTACTTTATTTCTATTTCGCTTTCTTGTTAGTAAAAAGATAAAAAAAATTATATAAAAGAGAAAAGATAATCTTTGACTTGCAGGTACTCCGTCTTGCAAATAGCAAGACCCGTTTTGGAACTCTATTTTGGCTCAAAGCCAAGAACCCAATTTTGAGGGTGTGCCTCAAGGACAAAGATTACCGAAAAAAAAAATCTAAATAGAAAAAAAACACCAAAAACACAATAAATGAACGGAAGAAACTCGTTGTAGGAAAGGCATAGAAACTTGACTTGTACCCCACTTCCCTGAGTTCGACCCTGGGCCTAAAAGTGACCAAGATAAAATCAAATAGGCCAGGTAAAAAAATTTTGTAAAGAGATGGTTAGGTCCGATTTAGGTTAACCACTATACACACTTCAACGATAAAATCATCATATTAATAACCTATTCGGGTCCAACACCACGTACCCTTTGATATGGGCCCCAACTGTATATGAGTATTCACGCAACTACGTGATGCTGTCACCAAGGCCCCTATTCTCCAGCCACCTGATTGGTCCCTCAACTTTGAACTCATGTGTGATGCTTCCGACGTTGCAGTCGAAGCCATCCTAGGACAAAGACAGGATAGACACCCCTTCGTGGTGTACTACGATGGTAAGACGTTGGATGAGGCCCAGCATAATTATACGACTACTGAGAAAGAGCTATTGGCGAACATCTTTGGGCTAGAGAAATTCCGCTCCTACCTTCTGGACTCGCATGTTATTGTATTCACTGATCACGCGGCCATTCGTCATCTCATGCACAAGAAGGATGCCAAGCCTAGATTGATTCTTTGGATCCTTTTGCTCCAAGAATTTGACCTTGAGATCCGTGATAAGGCCAGAGCCCAGAATGTTGTTGCTAATCATCTCTCGAGACTGGACCCTAACCACATTGGACTTACCCTGCCAATTAATGAGGTTTCTCGATGAGCACCTAGTGGTAATTAATGTGGCAAGTGGACCTTGGTATGCCAACATTTCCAATTACCTTGTTTCTGGCTCCCTTCCATGTGGCTAGCCTAAAAACCAGCGCAAGTGTCTCATCACAGAAGCAAAGTATTATTTTTGGGATAACCCACTACTTTTCGAGTAGGTACTTATCAGATCATCCGTCGTTGTATTCCTGACAGTGAGGTCCCCAGTGTGCTATCCTTCAGTCACGATCAGGCCTGCGGAGGCCATTTCTCTGGGAGGAAAACTATAGCCAAGGTGTTGTAGTGTGGTTTCTTTTGGCCCTCCCTTCACCAGGATGCACACAATTATGCTAAACGGTGCACTAGGTGTCAATCGCTAGGGTCAATGTCAAGTCGTGACATGATCCCCTTGCAACCCATCCTAGCTGTTGAAATCTTTGACATATGGGGAATCGATTTCATGGGTCCCTTTCCTCCTTCCAATGGCTTTGAGTACATCCTCGTTGCTGTCGACTATGTTTCGAAATGGATCGAGGCTATTCCCACGTGCCATGATGACCATGTCATATCTACTCAATTTGTCAAAGACCACATTTTTGCTCGCTTTGGGATCCCTTGAGCTATTATCTCTAATGGAGGAAGTCATTTTACCCATGTTTCTTTTCGGGCACTTCTGAGGAAATATGGAGTCCACCATCGTATCGCATCTCCGTATCATCCTCAGATGAACGGCCAGGCAAAGGTATCGAACCGGCAAATCAAGAAAATTCTCCAGAAAATGGTTCGGCCTGTTCGTAAGGATTAGTCCGACAAGCTGATTGATGCACTTTGGGCGTATCGGACCGCCTTCAAGGCTCCCCTTGGTATGTCTCCTTATAGATTTTTTTACGAGAAGCCTTGTCATTTGCCCGTGGAGTTGGAGCACCGTGCTTATTGGGCGGTTCGCCAATGCAACCTTGACCTAGACCTGTGTGGTCGAGAAAGGAAACTCCAACTCTAGGAGCTGGAAGAGCTCTACCGTGAGGCCTATGATTCTGCCTTAACTTTCAAACAACGTACTAAGGCCTTTCACGACAGCCGCATTCGACGGAAGGAATTTGAGCCATCTCAGTAAGTTTGGCTTTACAATGCCTGGCTCAAATTATTTCCAGGGAAATTAAAGTCCAAATGGACTGGTCCCTACTTGGTCTTGAGACCATTTCCCAACGGGGCCGTCGAAATTGAAGATCCCAGATCTGGGCATAAATTTACGGTCAATGGGCAGCAGTTAAAACCTTATCTTACTCATGAACATGCCCCCGTTGGTGAAACTATTGCCCTGCTAGAGGGTAACTGACTTTGTGCCTCACTCTGAATCCAGCTGGGGACGTTAAATTCAACGCTCGTTGTGAGGAACCCCAGCAACACTCCACTTTTGCCTACACAATTCCATTTCACCTCACTTCACTTCGCACTTCTTCACTTTTCACTTCACCACCCACCATCCAGCCACCCTACCACCCTGTTGTATACCTCGCATCTCAGCTCTCGTACCAAGACCCTTGGACCTTGCTTTACCCTGCATGCCTATGACGACATAGCATCATTTGGCATGGGGGGGTGGATAGGCATCCATAGGATCTGGGTATTATAAAGGTATCATGCAGCTTTTGCATCCATTATACATATCCATCTATAAATATGTACATAGCCTAATTCAAAAAAAAAAAAGCAGAGAGAGAGAGAGAAAATGTGTGTAAAGTGTTTAGCAATGATCTGAAAGCTGAAACAAAAAATACAATAAGTGTTTATGAATATTCAACCTCTGTGTTGAAGACTTTCCAGGCCACAGAAGCTTGATTCACTCAGGCTTGGCTTAATTCACTTGAGCATTGATAAGATAGATCAAAATCTCTCCTAACTTAGGACATATTCTTGTACCTGAATCACCAGTACAGGATTCATTGATTTGCCTCTACTTGAGAGTCTAAGTAATCTTGGTTCACACTACACATATCGAGAAAGACCAGGTGAACATAAGATCCAACCCTGGTGTTCATTAGGGAAGGTGGAGTCATTACCTGTGCACGCAGGTAGACTTTTTATCCTAGTCTTTAGTCTTGTGTTTAAGAGAAACTCTTTCCACCGAAAAGAGTACTCACCCACCAAATAAATGTGCTCTTCCAAATAAAGTTGTAGGAGATATACTGAGACTTGTTTCAAAAAAATAAAAATCTTACGAATAAGTCAGTATATCTTCCAAATGTCTGTAAATTCTTCTCCCCAAAAGTTTTTCAGGGCACGTTTCAAATACCTTATTCTACCATATATTCTTTATGCCACAAAAATAATAAAAGTGGGGTTGAGTTTTTCCATCATCTTTTTGAGGGTTAATCCGAAGACATGAGCTGAAGCTGGGACCAACCTGTACTTAAAAATTTGTGAAACCCTGGGCTTGAGTCTTAATGTTCATCTGGTTGGTCTTGACCCTTCACTATGTACAAACCATAATCTCTTAGCTCTCGAGTATGGCAAAACCCTCTAATAATCGTACTTAAGTTTTAAATATCAAGAGTCTAGGTTAGTCGAGAGATGGTCTATGTCATGTAAGACTTGAGTACTGGTAGTCTTCTCTGCAATTGGTTCTCACAATATCCAACTGATAAACACAATAATGTTGCTTCAGAAAAAAATCTTCAGCTTAAGATCATTTCTAAACACAATACAAATGTTTTGCTAAGTACTAGCAAAAGATAGGCATGGGGGTATGATTGCACAGCAAGTTACGCCAATAAATATGCCATCTTATGCTATTTCCTAGCATTACCCATGCATCTTATGTATCCATACTTGCATTTGTAAATATACACTTGCATGCATTTATAAAGAGGGGAAGAGAGTGAGAATAAATGGCCATTCAATCCACTTCTATAATTAACATCTTCATTGTGTGTTGCATTTCAATTTCACCATTCACAATTTTCTTATTTCATGCGGCAGGGCATGGTGCTGTGAACGTCTCCTCACCTCTCCTCATGCCAGCAGTATGGGGAGAGGCGTGCAACCCTTCTGTAAAAGAGCATGCACCCTCCCATGCCCTGGCACCGGTCTCCACCCACAGATACACCCGTCTCCACCCTCAGACCTGCGCACACAACATACATAACATCACACACACACCTGCCGGCAACTCTCCTTCCCTCTCCCTCTCCATACACAGCACCTCTTCTCACAAGTTGAGAAGAGGTACACTATGTGCAGGAGAGAGCTCACAGTGGTCTCAGGCCCCCACTGTGAGCTCCACCACCGCCCAGCTCCATCGTGAGCAGGTGGGTGTGGTGGGTTCTTGCCTAGTTTTTTTACTTTGCATATTTTTTTCTTTTATGCCACATTTTTTTATTTTCAGTTTCTTCTCCGTCGCCATTAGAGCAGCAGAGCTTCAAGCTATGAAGCTCACACAGCCACTGTGCGCACTCAGCCACCTTTGAGTGCCTTCGTGCGCCTCAAGCAACCTTTTCGTGTGCTCTGCGCGCGTCCCCTGCCAATCCTCGCCCTTCTTCGCACTCCCTGTCACACCTCCCCACGCGCTGCATCGCCGGTCACGCAGCTACAGAGCCGGTTGCTTTTTGCCCTCGGCACTATAGATGCGACCTCACACGGCTACAGTGCGCAACCGGCTCGTTTCTCACTTACCCGGTGACCAAGCGCGCTGTCTCTCCTCGCGTGACCTGTTCCAGCCGGTCGCCTACGCTCGCCCGCGCCTGCACGCCACCGCGTGCACCCACACCCCTGCACCACCGTGCCCACGCGCAGCCCTTGTGCGCTGCATGATTCCTCACGCCAACTCATGCGCTCTCTTCAGACACACCCACTCTTTCTCTCCAGGCGACGCTCCAGCCCTCTAGACGCCTTAAACCGCTGACCCTCACTCTTACTCTCTCAAACTCACACACACAGACACTCTCGCACCGACACACATACATATATATATATACTCACACACTCTCACCATTAAATAACTATATATAAATAAATATACATATATATATATTCCTATACATATATATATCTATATAGTTATAGTTGCATATATATATACATATATACTTATATATCCCCTTATCTGCATTTTCCCATACACACATTCACTACTCACATACCTGTGCACTCACCCTTTCATCGCGCATCGTATCGCGAGAACAATCGCACCAGTTGTGGATATTTCCTAATACTCGCGCAAGGCAAGCACTTCTACCCACACTCACACACACCCACTCCACACTCCATGCGGCACTTAGTCTTGTTGGTTGCGTCATGCTAGATGTGACCAACTTGACACCGTGCTACATTCCATCTCCATTTCCACCTCCACCCCAATCTATATAATATATAACTATATATATCTATTCTAATCTACTACATATATATACACATATATATATATATATTAAGCTAAGTATTTCTTTTCAATTCTTTCCTTGAAATTTAGTCTGCTTTCATTTGTCTTTTATTTCTTGTTATTTAAAGACCAAAAAAAGTATAAAAGAGAAAAGATAATTCTTGTCTTGCAGGTACTTGATCTTGTGAGTAACAAGATCTATTTTGGAACCCTAAGTTGGCTTCAAGCCAAGGACCATTTGGCTCAAGGCCAAGGACTCCATTTTTTAGGGTGTGCCTTAAGAACAACATTATCACATAAAAATCTTAAAAGTAGAAAAACCAAAAACATAATAAACGCAAGGAAGAGATACATTTTAGGAAAAGTGTAGAAACTCCTTGATCTCCTAATCCCCGCCTCCCTGAGATCGACCCTAGGCCTAAAAGTGACCAAGATAAAATTAAGTAGGCTAGGTTAAAAATTTTGTGAAGCTGATGTAGACTCGATTTAGGTTAACTCACTATAATCATTTCAGCGATAATATCACCATATTAATAAGACCTATTCGAGTTCGCATCAGAATCCAATTCGAACTTTGTGCAGAATGACATATCTGATCAAAATCTGGGTTAGGCGAATCTAGTTGTTGGTGTTCCCAATTATGAACCGGCCATAGAGAGCCATGAAGTTGGTCCATCATGCCTTGATTTACCAAACATCTATGATGAGCTTGAGTCAAAACCTCTCGAGGATGTAATTCCTGCACCTTATCCTGTTAAGGTAGTCCTTGAGAATGATTCTGACATCCCAATAGAATCATGTCCAGATTCTAGTGACCCAATTCTTACCGCTGATCTAGAATCTAGATCTGATCTTATTTGGGATGATCATGATGCCCAATATGACGAAAATCATATTTCATATTTGAATTGCGATTTTGGGCCTGTATTTAATGATTACACTTCTCCAAACTTCTCAGAGTAACAAATTGGTTTTTCAGAAGTCACACCAATTTACGATATAGAAACAAAGTAGTTAGAGTTGGGATTTGATTGGATCTACCTTAGGTACCCAGAATCCAAGCCTATGCCTAATAAGGACAACACTTTGAGATTGGAATCCATAAACCAAAGTTAGGTTGTTAACTCCTTGAATCATGATTTATTCAGAGGTGGAAATCTCAATCTTGAATCAATTTCAGAAACTGATTGTTGCAAATTCTCCAATGATTTTGAATCATACTCTAATTTCGGAGAACCTTTGTTTCCAAATGATTATGAGCCAGTCTACGACCAATGCTTTAACTTTGACTCTAAGGTCCTTGATCCCGAGATCGTTGATTCAAAATCATATTCCATTGACTTGGAAACATTTTGTTGTGATCTGTAAGAATCAGAAATAGTAAATGCTGAGTGTCCACAATCCAAAGTTTGAATCTTTCACTGACTCAGATTTCCATGATCCTATAAGCACTCTCCAAGCATTTACATTTGATTGGGATGAGCATCATGAAAAAGACTCTTTAGATGAACCAATCATCGAATCATTTCTAGAGGAGCCCATACCATACCCAGATTTTAAAGAAGCCACACCTCATACAGAGCCTTCCAAAATCTGATCCCAACCTCGAACCCCCATCGAAATCAATTTCTACTCTGACTCACCTCTTTCTGATCCAGTCTCATATGATTCACCTCCATCTTTTGATCGATAATCAGATCGATAATCACATCTTATCCTTCTCTGATCCCATCAGTAGGGATCCTACATTCTCCACTGATCCATTGACTTTTGAGGACCCCTACTTTGATCATGCTGAACCATTTCAGCCAAACCCTAGATTCTCATTTCCATATCTTATTAAGCCACAAAGTATCTGGTGGGCTCCATACCTATTGATTCACATCCATCAACCCACCAGACTGATTGGATTTTGCCTACATCATCAGCCTATTGATCTGAATGAACATCTGCTTGGACCAACCATGCTACTCATCAAGGTGCTTATTTTACAAAACTCCTTTGGTTTAACCACCACTTCTCCTTGACCACCTTTTGCTCGGCTGAAGGCATTGAATTTAGAGCTTAATGGGAGGCAAACCATCATTCCAAAAACCTAAGACCCTTCTGATCATCTTTTTGAGCTACACTCCTATTGCACTTTAGGGTTCAACTTTAGAATAGCCGACTCCACCTTTGGTACTTGTATCAAAATTAGAAATCATCCGCAACAGTCATCCTGACTCATTCACCCACCCTTGGACCCTATTCTAAACCTTGAACCAAGATGAATTCGTACCTACCAAGTTTACAATGAGGACATTGCAAAACTTAGGTATGGGGGGGTGTTAAAGTACAAACAATTGAAAATTCAACTCTCTGAGGGGTTCTCACAAAAAAATACATATAAAAAAAATGGAGGAAGGGAGGAAAATTTTGAAAATTGATTGAAAATCTTTCTTGTGGAGTAAAAGGGAGGAAACACAGAATGCAAAAAGGAGTAAAATCAAAGAAAAAGATCGATAGTTATAGCAATTGATTATGAGATCTACTTAAGTTCTAGACCAAATCAAAACAAGGATTAAGTCCTATGTGCTAGAGACAAGGAGGTTAGTAAGAGTGCTGATCTTAGGCTTCTAGGGCTTATTGCAGGGCTTAAACACTCACGTATTTGTTAAGATCCGGATTAGTCCTCAAGATGTTGAGGAAAGTGCGAAGCTGATGTAGTAGGTCTAAGGCTTACGGATTATTTGGCCCTATTGCCTGCCCTTTGGTTTGCGGGAGATGGTAACCTAAGCACCCAAAATCCATACACTAGTCAAGTTCAGTGCGCTTAACGAAGAAATAATGCCAAAAGTGTTCTATTCTGAAAAGTTGTCTCGAAAATCTAGCTTAAGAGCAGCTTGAAGACACAAGTTGATTGGACGAGTTCCCTATGCGGAGAGGTGGAATAAATACTCCCTCGAAGATGCATAATAACATACCATCTCCTCGGTGCTTGTCCCTTAAGATATCTAAATATCCTACTAAGGGCATGTAAGCACCTTGTGCTGGTTCAGGTATCATGGGCGGGATTATCTCGAAATGTCGATTGCAAGGTGATAAGTCCACTTTAGTGGATCATTATTTGGCTTAAGTACTCTTTAATTAGTTGTCCTTACTTATTAATTGAGTAGGAGTTAAATGGAAATTTACCTTAGCCTGCATTTAATTTTATGCTGTAATTTTATGTTTAATAACATATGTTATGATAATATAATTTATTTTATGAATGCAGTCTAGGTACAACAGTTTACACGACATTTCTGCGTTATAAGACGCCTAGAGCTAAGGATGGACGTCTGGGAATTGCCAGGACAAGTTCCATGACTTTACATTTTTTAAGACGTTTGATGATGAAGTCAGACGTCTGATGATTATCGACCAATACTTATCCATTGGTTTCAACCACTCGCAATGTTCGCAAGTGGTTGGAGAATTCGGTGGCTGAAGGAACAAACTGGGGGACTTTTAAAAAGAGAGAGGATCGGCAGAAACAAATCCATCCCCCCACCCCCCTGTGGAGATCTCCTCCATCCTCCTCCACTGTGCAATAGGCGTACACCATGAACTTTGGCGAGCATTGTGGCCCTAAGCAAACTCCCTCATCGCCTTTCATCAACTCTGGGCACGCACGGTGACAGCGTATGCGTGCCCATCAACCCACTCCATCAACCAGCTTCTCCGTCCACTATTCATCTTCTCTGTTTTCAACCTCATTCCACTGTGCTCTCCCACTTGCACCACCACCTCAATAGCCGTCATCATCCCTTCATCGCCGACCACCAACGCCATCAATACCGCACGCCCTTCACCACAGCAACCCATCCACATCACCAACACCACCACCACCTTCTCCTCATCTTCCTCTTCTTCTTCTTCCCCTTTTTCCTCTTCTTCAACTCACCTGCAACTTCTCGAAGGAACCCAAAGACTTCACCGCCGCCCCTCCACGCAGCCACAATCGTCGACCACCATCTTCACCACCAACGCCACCGAGGATCTCCATGCAGCATGCCAACCCCTTCCATGCCTCCATGCGAGCCACAGCAAACCACACACGTGCACTCAAAGCCCATCGTCGGTGAGCTTCGCCTCCTCCGGCAGACCACCGTCGGCCACCTCTGGCTGTGCCTCCTACGTCAACATGATGCCCTCGGTGTGAAGGACCCCCACGGCGTGCAAGCCGACGGCCGGCCTTCCCTCTTCACGCACGAGGAAGAGAGAGGAGAAATCCTCTATTTTTCTCGCAATTAGAAATTACAGTGAATGCCATTAGCACAAGCACTATTCATTTATTTTAAGGATTTATTATATTCAGACGAATTTGCATGAATGCCCCTCATGATTATTTGAATAGCGAATAGTTGCATTTATCTCTTAACTAATCGAGTATGGAATATTGGCTATAGGGAATGGATTCAATTTTGATTTATATTGATGATATTTGTCAATACTAAGATCATGATTCATGTGTTTCCATTGTGGTGATTTTGTATGTGCACCCTTACATTATTGATTAATTATTTAAAACTATAACGTATGTTGAAAATAAGTTGCATTAGTTAGCATGCGCATGCATTGAGTTTCCCGAATAAACGAGGCACCATTCACTAGTTTAATAAGCTAATTCCTCCCTGTGGAGATGACCTAACTATTTTCGTGGTTAGATTTTGAACATTAAATGTTTTGAAAAGCGATTTTCTACCACGCAACGAACTATAACGACACGTCATTTTATGTGAAAATTTTTTTTGAAATGAAGATTGCTCTTTCAAATGGCACTGCTGGTGGGGAGGAAATATGCTTATTAAAATTTTCAGGGATTTTCTATCATTTTTATGCTATTTCTGAAGTTTTCTGAATCATTGATCTATTTCTTTTTCTTGTCCGAGGTACATCTATTTGGAGGAAACGAATGCGACGGGCATGTACGACGGAGGCGATATTCTTGGTGGACCTTGATGCCACCTAGAGGGCAGCAATAGGAGAATGTGGGCCTTGATCCCAGGTACGTGGAGGAAGGATCGGTGACCAGAGACATTTATTTGCTTCTTTTAGATTTAGATTAGTTTAGATCGACATTAGAACTTAATTTCTATCTTATGGACCCGTGTTGGGCATTTTTGGGAACGTGTTTCCAGTACTTTTATTGCTTATCGCTCTTGTATGTGGGAGTGTATTTTTGGGAGCATGTTCCCATTTTATTTAGATTATAGGATTATTCAAATTGTTTGAACTGCATATAGGTTTGTTAGTTAGTTAGTTAGATTAGGTTTGGTTGCTTAATATTATTAAACTATATATATATATATAATTTGACCTACCTGCTAGAAGCTGCATATTAATAGGGCGACCATCTAGGATTGAATGAGCAGCATCTAGTTTATCTTTACTACATCTTATACAGCCCTGCATTGAAGAAAGTTGGAGTAAGGTACATCTTCTCTTTAGTATCAAATACCTGTCATGCATCTGCATTAGACTTAAATTCAAGATCACTAAAGTGTTTGAATCGAATTAATTCAGTGGTCACTTTAAAAATTGGGATTGTTAAGAGGTTGGACCTTAAAATCTGTGACTTGAAATTTTTTGCAAAAGGATCTTGTTTGCGAGATTTTAAAATTCAAAATGTGAATGTGTGTTGCACACCTGAGCCACTGTTCACATCACATGTAAGGTCACTAGATAAATTTCTACCTCTCCTCTTTTGCACCACAAGGGAAGTTAGTTGAAAATCAATAGGCCTATCCACCAAGTTACTTCGGTTCCTCATGTGTGGGCTCGATTTGAGACTTCCATCCCTTGCGAGTAGGTTGTAGGCACCAACAAAGGTCAGCCTGGGAAACGTAATTCTTGCAAAACTTGTTTGGCCACTAACTGAACACCTAATTCTAAGACCTAAAATCTACTAAAAATAGATCCCACTGTATTTGAGTTTGTTTTGATAGTGGTAGAACTCTCTAGGAAGTTTCTGCTTTTATTCCAATTGCTTCTAAATCCTAAGAGAGTTTAACCTATTTAACTTAAAGAAATGGATCACCCTTACTCCTATCATTCAGATTATCAGAGTCAATACTTCCCATCTTTTAACCAAGATCCCATGCCCCGAGCGTATCCATCCTTTGATGGGTACATTGACAATTCATGGGATCATTCATATTCCTATCCTAGGAGTACTGTCCCGATAGCTCACACTTTTGAGCAGAGCCTAGGAGTGGGATTTTCCAACCCTGGAATCACCACTACTATACAAACACCCAACCCTCTCACCCTTCATGATTTTCCTTATCGAGGTTGGACCGATACCCCTAGGCAACTAGAGCCTGAGATTGACTATCCTCCCCAATTTGATAGTGGTAGCCTCTCCTCTTATGATAGAAATGCAAAAACAACAAAAAGAAATGATGGTGTCTATAGGAGAGATGTTGAGAAATAGTCAACAATTGAACAAAGAAATTACACAGCTTAGCTATGCTCTTACTAGTGATTCTGATCCCTACATGTACAACCGTGATCATGAAAATAATTCTGAGGAAACCAATGACAATAGGGATCCCATTTTGAGTAGCTATCACTTAGACTCTCCCCATGGGACACGGCCACTAGAGGAGAACAATCCTAATGATCATCCACCTGAGCTATATTGGAGTCAAAAGAAAGGGAAGATGGTACCTCTTGAGGACCTTGACCCTGATCACAGTATTTTCCTTACCCCTGATAACCCCAATCAAGGTTGTATTGTTCACATCACTTCCCCTATTAATCATCTGGTGGAACCCCATTCTATCCTTAGTGAACCTAGTCCTGACCCTCTACTTAAGGAATCAACACCTACCATCTAGCATTCTGAAGATTTAAATGCACCCAATGAAGGTGACCCTAAGGGAATAGAGGATGAATTGGATCAATTTTGGTCTCAGGATACAAAGAGTCTATTTTAGAGGAGAATGATAACCTGATGGAGGAACTCGACCTTAGAGTTTAGAGTAAATCACAGGGGGATTATGTGTTATTTGAGGATTTGCCCCCTGAGGATATAAATAATCTGGTGAAATCTGGATTCCTCTCTTCTTTTGATCTTGAGAGTCATCCTTTGCAAAACCAGGAGTTGATATTGGAGGAGGACGAACACAATAGTGAGAAGCCTAGGAGAGACTCTCGGGGATAATACACATCAATTAAGGATTTATTCCCTAAGAAGAACAAAGAATTGAGTGATATAGGCTTACTCCATAACATCAAGATTGATCCTCCTTCAGAAATAATTGAGGATACTGAAGCAACTCCTTTCTTTACTAATGAATCACATATACACCCTGACAAAAACTTGAGTGAACCAAAAGAATCTAGGGATGAAATTATTGATAATGATTCTATTTCTTCGACCTTGCCATCAAAGGAATTTAATTTGGAGTCCACCATTGATTCACATATACTAGAAGGTGAAAATATGACTCTGATCATTAATGATAGGTAGGGTAACGTGAATTTTTCTGCAATAATTATTAGGGAGAATACACAATCTGAATCGTTGTTGAAATTGGACTCGACACTGACTAAGCCCTCATTGGACTTAATCATTACCTCCCACCACCACAAACAACCCTTGCACTCCCTAATCGATCCTTGGCTCAGGTCTCTACTCATATACATTCCTTTTGGGGAGCATATTAGTCCAGTACATCCTCGAGTAGAATGGTGAGTGTGGATTGATGCTTGTACTTTTAGTCTCGCCATTCAAGGATTTGAAATTATTATGTTTATATCTTTTAAAACCCTTCCTACTTCGGGGGACTTTTGTTATCGTCCACTTATTCTGTTTTAGGAGGTCTCTTTTCATATCACTTTTATTATTCCTAGACCTCCCCAGGTAGCCTATGAGGTTCTTTGCTTTCATGTCTTCTGAAGAGCATTTGGGATAACGTTGCATCATTAGCTCACCAACATCCATGAATACCTGTTTTCTAGGCCCGCGCTGTTACGCATATTCTTAGGGCCTAGCTCTTTTTGTCTGGAACCAGACTTACAAGTTCCCTATAAGTCTGGCTGCCGACAGAAAATGCAGTGCTTATTGGGAGGCAACCCAGCGTTCAGATTAACACCTTCATCAAGTAATTTCCTTCCTTTCTCCCCTTGTTTTAATTTTACAATGAGGACATTGTAGGATTTAGGCATGGGGGGTGCATTTTGCATTTTAGGAAGTATTCATGCATTTAGGTTAGGTGCATTAGAATAAAAAAAAAATTCTTTTCTTGAGCTAAATTGGTTAGCCCTAGCAAAACATCTTTTTCAAGGAGGTTTCATTAAAGATATTCTTAAATTGTTTCTTAAATTTATAATCCAGTACAGTTACTTCACTTGCACATAAACTGGGTAATGGATCTTTGAAGAAAATCAATAAGCATTTTTAGTCTACTGAACCGTTGGACAGTTAATAGGGAGTCAGGTATACCATCTTCTTTTAGATCCACCTCATATTTGTGAGAAGAAAGTAGAGAAACTACTAGTGCACTAAGTCTAGTGCAAAGACTCTTAAGTTCTGGATAATTAGATGATGATACCTCAGAGTTAGGCATAGTTTTCGCTCTCTGTTTCTATATGCGTGCATTGTGTGAATTCCTGAGAGTAACCAAATAAGATAGATTATTTGCACGACGAGATCGTGGTTTAAAAAGATATTCATTGCAGTATAGTTTGAAATCGTCGTATAAATAATTTGCAATTTTATTTACTCAAAATTCAAAATATTCCGAGGTCGAACTCAGGGAGCAACTTGGTATTTTAGAAGCAAAAATCACAATCTCAAATTTTACTCGAAATATGATGTTCAATAATAATGCAATGTATATGAAATGCTAGAGAGGAAAATGTAAAAAGAAATAGACTCTTTTTCTCTTTTCTTCCTTCTCTCTCTATGACTTCTTCTTCCTTCTTCTTTCTTCTGCTTGGTTGCACCTTCTCTTCCTTTCTTTCTCTGATTTTCCTTTTCTTAGATGTTTTATTCTGTGAATCAAGCATCTTAACTGATGGATGCTACAGTGCTTACTCCTCTGCAGTCTTCTTCTTCTTCTTTTTCTTCACTTGGCTTTCCTCTGTCTTCAGCTGCTCCTCTTCTGCAGCTTCCTCCTTGGCTTCTTCTTCTCTTCTTCTTAGCCTTTCTCTGTCATCTTCTTTTCTTCTCTACTACGCCTCTACTTCTCTCTTTCTTCTGCCCTTGCTTTCTCTCTTCCTTCTCTTCTTTGTCTTCCTGCGGCTAAGTCTCTGCCTCTCTTCTTTTCTTCTTCAAGTACCTTCTTCTTCTTCTTTTTCTTCTCTTCTTCTGCCGCTCCTCAGCCTTGAGTTATCCTTCTTTCTCTTTTCTCCTTCAACCGCACCTTTCCTTCCTCTTCTTTTTCTTCTCTTCTTCTGCCTGGCCGCTCCTACTTCTTCCCTTCACATAGACACAGAAGCAAAACCTAACCCCTACCCTCCCCGCGTCTCTCTCTGTCTTTTTCTCTCTTAGGTTCGCTCTCTTAGAGCCAATCGGGTATACGGGTCGGGTCAAGCGCGCCTGGGTCTAGGCTCACCGGCGTGGGTGGTGCGCGAGGGGTGCAGGGTAAACGGGTCAGGCAACCAGGTCTGCGTAGCGTAGGTCGCGGACGAGGCAGGTGATTGGGTGAGGGGACCTCATCCCATGATCTAAGGCAATGAGGCTAAAACACAAATTCCACTTATATCACTCACCGCGCTCAAAACTTTTCGAGGTGGGACTAAAAGTCCCACCTGCTTTGCTGGCGCGCCCGCAGCAAGTCGTCACTCAATAGCAGAGGTTGCAAGTGCTTTGGCCTCTAATTGCTAGGCATCATTGTTCGCGAAAAGTGCCCACGCATCTGGGACCTGGAATCTTGATGCCTAGAGCCAAAGATGAAGCTTGCAAGCTTCTTCAAGCTCGCTCCAATGGCGGTCAAGGAACCTGTACCTGTCAACAAGAAAATGGCCTTACGGCCTTATAAGATCACTCAGAAAGCTTCGCCGTGACACGACGAAGGTGGCTTGATGGCTGGCATGGCACGGGGTGGCCTGAGCGTGCTTGCCTAGGTCACCCTACGTGTGCGAATATGGGCATGTTCAGGGGGCGTTCTGGGTGTGTGGCAAAGAGATTGGAGTAGGGGGAAATGGTCAGTGAGGTGTTGCGTAGGTCGTAGGGTGGTTGGCAAGGTGGATGGAGGCGTGGAGCGGCGGGAACACCTTGCCAGTAGTCTACTCGGAGGTGGAGAAGGTGATGGTGGTCTATGGTGGTCGGTTCATGATTTGTGAAATAAAAGGAGGGAAAATAGAGAGTAGGAGAAGAGGAACTTATCTAGGGTATTTGGAGCGATGGGGGGATGGAGGAGGCAGACAGCTCGTATGTGCCGTCGCCGGAGACGAAGACCCAGAGAGAGAGAGAAGACGACGAGGAGGTCGGAGAGACATGCGCTGGTGTGACGCAACGTGGAGGAACGAGGCGGAGATGATTCTACCACTGGTATGGTGGCAGAGCAACGAGAAGAGGAAGGGAGAGTCACCGGAGCTTGTGGGCTACCTAGCCAGAGAGGGAAAAGAGGAATTCTGGGGAATTCTTTGGCCAAATTAAGCTTGCCTGATGCAGAGGGATCTGGGCTTGCTTATAAAGGCACGGGTAGATGGGTAGGTGCAAGGTGGTGGCCAAAAGTCCTCACTGGAGGCATGGCCGGAGCTGATACCCATACTTCTCGAGCGTTTACACGAGAGGTATGGGGCGATTCAGGGCATGGGGAGCTGCTCATGCGATAGGGGGTTTCGTAGAGAGCTCCCCTTTCAAATCTGGGTGTAGCTCCCTGGGGAAATGAGGAGAAAACCACCTCAAAACCTTGTCGGAGGTATGGGTCCCTGCTGCAATGGTAGAGGGACCTGAACGTGAAAAGTGATGAGGAAGTTGAGGGGGTCTTCTCAAGGGTTTTGAAAAATTAGGGGCCAAAATGTAATTGGGTGGACTATTTTGCAAAGTAGGTCAAAATGGCCTTCCCTTATGTCTAAATTTTGGTACAAACCTAATTTAGACCTAAGGAATCCAATGGTGAAGTTGGATTTTAGGTTGGACCACGTTTGACTAGACATTTTGCACAAAAACTCAAATTAGGTCAAATATTAGGCTTGGACCTCAATTTAGGTCAAAACTAGTTCCAAAGGCCAAATTGAAGGTTCTAAACCCTAAGGGATATTTTTCCATGAATTTTAGAGGTTTTAGTTTTTATCCTGCCTGGAACCTTATGAATTTAAGTAGGTTTGTTTTAGGGTTACAGAATGTCATTTAATTCTTAAATTTCACAATAACCCTTATCTGACTGAACCATCCAACTTTTTCTCTTATTAAGTCCAATTGACCTATGTCTAGACCCTAAGAAATCCTGTTGATGTACTGCAATGATAAAATTATAGTTTTACCCTTTGTTTCATGTTTTCTTTCCATATCAGTGGTCTCTTGAGTTAGGCCTTTCTCTTGGTTATGTAGGAGATTTTATTCACTTTATTAGGTCAAAATATGCTAATTAGGTCTCATGATGAGGTTCTCATCATACCCCCATGCCTAGCTGTTGCTAGTCCCTTAGCAAAATTTCAAGGTTTTAACTTCTGTTCTAGACCATGAATTTCTTTCACTAGTCATGATAAGTGCTTTTTCTTCTGTGATTATGTCAGAATGACGACAATGGGCCTAAAGGTACTCTAGTACCAACCAAGATCGGGACCTGTCCAGCTTTAGCCTCAGTCCTCCACTAAGGTTTTTCAGGCCCGCAGGAACTACCCTAAGGTTTATTGGACTTCGTGGTTAAGGCACCTGTGCTTGAGACATATTTAGCCTTGGTTCAGTTTGCAGTGCGTTTTTGTAAGAGAGAGACAGAGGATTTATTTGTTTGGAGAGTTTTCTCTCTCTTTTCTTTTTATTTCTAGCTTCAGATTGGGTTCTCAGCATGGTCAGTATTGGATTCCTCGCCCCCATCATCAATCCTCAAAAGTTCCTGGCAATCGATGCTTCGTGATAGCACCACCCATGGTAACCCCCAGAACCCTGGTTTTCAAGATTTCGAGATAATCCTGCCCATGGCATTCCGTGGCCGAATCCAGACCTTGGTGACTGACATTTCGCGATAATGCCACCCATGGTATCTGAACCAGTAGAGTGCTTACATGCCCCCGGTAGGATATGTAAATATCCTAAGAGACAAGCACCGAGAAGATGATATGTTGTTATGCATCTGCGAAGGGAATTTCCTGCCTCTTCACATCGGGAACTCGTCCAAATTAACTTGTGTTGATCGGCCGCTCCTATCTAGGCAACATTTTCAGAACATTAAAATACTTTTGCGTGATTTTGATTGTTATGCGCACTGAACCTGACTGTGTGTGGATTGGGGTGCTTAGGTTAGTCTCGCAAATCGAAGGCCAGTTAACGAGGCTGAATACTCCCTAAGCCTTAGACCTAATACTTAAGCTTCGCATTTTCCTCAACCTCTTGAGGATCATCCAGATCTTAGCGGGTACTAAGAGTCTAGCCAAAAAGGCCTAAGGTCAGCGTTCCTACTAATCTCTTTGTGTCTCTTTAGCACTTTTTCTTTACTTTTCTTGATGTGGTCTAGAACTTCGGTTAATCCCTTAATCTCTTACTAATGACTATCGCTTTCTTTTTTTCATTTTGTGCTCCTTTTTGTCTTTTTGCTCTTTTTCTCCTATTTTGTATAGCCCACAAAAATTTTCCCTCCCTCTTCTCATTTTTTTTTTTAGAAATGTGATATTTTTTTGAAACCTTTTCTTGATATGAGTTTTCATATATTTTGCACTTTCATATCACCCCCCATGCCTAAGATTTGCAATGTCCCCATTGTAAATTAAGTAGGTTTGAATTTAGCTTAGTCCATTCATTAGGACAGGTATTGGGTGAGTGAACGAATCGAGGTGACTGTTGCGGACGATTTCTAGACTTGGGTACAGGTACCTGAGGTGGAGTCAGCTGTCCTAATGGGTGAACCCTAAAGTGCAATATGAATTCAGCATAGAAATGTCTGGAAAGGTTTCAAGTTTTTCAAAGAATGACGGGTTGCCTCCCGTTAAGCGCTGAGTTTTACGCCATCGGTTGGGCGCAATGCGCTCAGGGGGAATGGAGGATAAAGGATGACTCAGCCAAATCTGTATTGGTCATGTCAATGAACGGTTTGAATCTCTAACCATTCACGACAAAGGGTTCGAAATCGTGGCTAAGTGGACTGATCTCAACGGCTCCATTTCCAAAGATTCATTAGACTAAATAAGGTCCGATCCACTTAGATTGTAGCTTACATAGGAACAGTTTGAGTTGGGCATCAAAGAGTGGGACCTTTTGACCAAGGTGAAAGATCTTTCTAGATATGTGCTTGTCATGAAAGGCTTTAACCTGCTCTTTGTAGATTCGCGAGTTTTCATATGCATCGAGGCGTAATTCATCAATCTCGCTTATCTGAAGCTTTCTGTGGGTTCTAGTTTTATAAGATCTAAGTTGCAATTCCGTACTGCCCAATAGGCTTTATGCTCTAATTCGATGGGGAGGTCACACGCCTTCCTGCACACCAGTTTGAAAGGGGACATGCCTAATTGGGTCTTGTAGGCGATCCTACAAGCCCACAAAGCTTCCAAAAGCTGGGACGACCAATCCTTCCTGTCAGGTTGAACAGTAACCTGGAGGATTTTCTTGATCTTCCGGTTTGATAGCTTAGCTAGACCATTAGTTTGGGGGTGGTAAGGAGTAGAGATTTGGTGTGACACCCCGTATTTGGTCATCAGTGACGTAAACTGAGCATTTGTGAAATGGGTCCCTCCGTCAAAAATGATTGCACGTGGAATCCCAAACCGTGAGAAGATGTTTTGGCAAATGAACTTGAGAACAACTTTGTGATTGTTGGTTCGGGTTGGAATGGCTTCGATCCATTTGGACACATAGTCAACAGCGAGCAAAATGTATTCAAAGCCATCCGAGATAGGGAAGGGTCCCATAAAATCAATCCCCCAAATGTCAGAAATCTCACATACCAGAATCGGCTGTAAAGGCATCATGTCTCAATGGCTCATGTTGCCCAAGGTCTGGCAATAGTTACATGCCTTACAGTGATTGTATGCATCCTTGAAAATTGTGGGCCAGTAAAAGCCACACTAAAGGACTTTTGATGCAGTTTTTCATCCAGAGAAATGGCCACCGCATGCCTGGTCATGGTAGAAAGAGAGTATGTCTTTGATTTCTGCTTCCGTGACACACCGTCGGATAATTTGATCAGCACCAATGCAGAATAAATATGGGTCTTCCAAATGTAGTACTTGGCATCGGAACACAATTTGTCCTTCTTGGCCTTCGGCCAATCAGATGGGATCTGATGTGATGCCAAGTAGTTTACTATATCAGCAAACCATGGAAGCCTGTACCGATAGTTAGGAGGTGCTCATCAGGAAAATGTTCCGTGATGGGTCTGGAAGGGTCAATAATCTCAGAAGGAAGGCGAGACAAGTGATCAGCTACCACGTTCTCTCTTCCCGCTTTGTCGTGAATCTTGAGGTCAAATTCTTGCAACAGCAAGATCCATCAGATTAATCAAGGTTTTGCATCCTTCTTTGCAAGGAGATGCCTCACAGCCGTGTGATCCGAGTAGATGATAACATGGGAACCCAGGAGGTAAGATCTAAATTTCTCTAGGGAAATTACTATGGCTAGCAGCTCTTTCTCAGTAACAGTGTAGTTACGCTAAGCCTCGTCAAGTGTTTTACTAGCGTAGTAAATGACCACGGGTTTCCTGTCAATTTTCTGCCCCAAAATCGCTCTTACAGCGAAGTCAGATGCATCACACATGATCTCAAAGGGTTGAGACCAATCAGGAGACTGTAGGATTGGGGCTTGGGTAACTCTGTCATGAAGGATCTCAAATGCTTGAGTGCATTCCTTGGAGATTTTGAAAGGTACATCCTTGGAGAGAAGAGTGGTCAGGGGGCGCGCGATTTTCGAAAAATCAGGGATAAATCAACGGTAAAAACTGATGTGCCCCAGAAAAGATCAGATGTCCTTGATCGAGCTAGTCATAAGGAGTTTGGAAATCAAGTTAACCTTGGCTCGATCAACTTGGATACCTCTCTCCGAAATCAGATGTCCCAAGATGATCCCCTCAGGCACCATGAAGTGGCTCTTTTCCCAGGAAAGAACCAGATTCACGTCAATACATCGCCTAAGTATTTGAACCAAGTGCTGGAGGCAATCATCAAATGATGTCCCAAATACTAAAAAGTCATCCATGAAGACTTCCAGATAATCACCTACCATATCAGAGAATATGGCAAGCATGCACCGCTGAAAAGTCGTGGGTGTATTGCAGAGATCGAAAAGCATCCTTCGGAACGTGTATGTCCTGAAGGGGTAGGTGAACGTAATCTTCTCTTGGTCCTCTAGATGGATTGCCACTTGGTTATAACCGAAGTACCCATCAAGAAAGCAAAAGAATCTATTTCCCGCTAATTTTTCGAGGATTTGATCAATAAACAGTAGTGGGAAATGATCCTACTTTGTGGAGGAATTGAGTCTTCTGTAATCTATGCAGACTCTCCACGAGTTGGCTATACGAGTCGGTATGACCTCTCTGATTTCAGTCGTGATGGTGGTGAGTCCTGCCTTCTTAGGCACAACCTGGATTGGACTCACCCATCGACTGTCGGAGATCGGGTAGATAATCCCTACATCTAACCACTTAATGATCTCCTTTTTCATGACCTCCTGTAGATCAGGGTTCAAACGTCTCTGCACCTCACGCGAAGGTCGTAAGCCCTCTTCGGAGTAGATATGGTGGGTGCAATAAGAGGGGCTTATACCAGTCAAATCATCGAGAGTCCATCCAATGGCTCTACGATGTTGCTGGAGTATAGTGATTAGACAAGATTCCTGATCAGGTGTGAGTCTGGAGTTTATAATCACAGGAAACGTCTGATTGGAACCCAAGAAGACGTATTTCAGATGATCAAGAAGGGGTTTGAGTTCCAAGATGGGATTATTAGAAGTAGCAGGTGGTTCAGGGTGTATGTGAGGAACAAGGGTAGGAGTTATGGGTGTATCTAGATTAGGTTCAGACTCCTCTAATTGTGGGTTTTGATCTTCTTATGGTTGATCGGGGATAATCAGGTTGTCCTCGATATGCGGTTCATCAACCACGGCTTTTATATCACATATTTGTTCTACAACACCGCAATTAATCCCTTGTTGGGCCTTAAAGATGTCAATCTTAAAAGTTTGGTTACCAAATTTCAAATCTATTTGGCCCTCCTCATAGCTTATGTTGGCCCTAGCAGTGGCCAGAAAAGGTCTCCTTAGTATAATCAGTGTATCCCTTGGGTTCTCAGGTGCATCCATATCTAGAACAATGAAATCCACTGGGAAGTAGAAATCCCGTACCCTAACAATGACATCCTCGAGTATTCCTTTAGGTGACTTGATGGATCGATCAGCTGACTGCAGTGTCACCTCTGTCGGTTTAAGCTCAGACTCTTCAAGATGGTTAAGTAGGGATGTGGGTATTAGGTTTATGGAGGCACCTAGGTCTAGCAATGCTCTATCAAATTGAGTTTCACCAATTTTACATGAAATCAAGGGAGTTCCTGGGTCTTTTGCCTTGGGTGGGAGTTTACTCAAGATTACAGAGCTGGCTTACTCTAACAGTATGATCGGACTCCCACTTTTGGTTTGCGGCCTACGCTTAGGTGTACACATGCCTTTCAAAAATCGTGCATAAGCCGATACGTGGTGGATTTCCTCCATCAAGGGGATGTTTAGCTAGACCTGTTCAAAGAGCTTGATCAGGTCCTCCTCAGGAGCCATGGGTTTGGTTATCCTTTTTCCCTTTGTCAAGGCCTCGAGAAATGGAACCTTGGTTGGTTCTTCTAGAATAGGTCCAGGTTCTTGATCTAGGCTAGGGACATCCTGGATAACTATCTTAGGGCTTGGTTCACTACCAGGCTTGGAGTGGTTTGGATAAGGTGGGTCTTTGCTTGCTTTACCACCATGGGTTGTTACGGAGTTTAATCCTGCCTGGTTCTAGTTTGGGGTTGATAGAATGGGTGGTTGCTGTTGAATTCCCGCATAAGATGTTGAAGCTTCCATCCCGTCAAGTGATGGAACAGAAGGGGCCTGGTAAATCATATGTGTGTGGTCTAGATTTGGGTTCATAATGTGCCTCTGGGTTGGCACGTTATTTGGGTTCGGCAAAGGTTGCGACAGAAGAGTGCCCGGTTGGCGGGAATTTGACATCTGGGTGAGTTGGTTGCGGACCTCTGTGATCTCGTCCTTGTGTTATTTTTGTATTGCTGCATTCGTTCTCTAAATGTCAGCCAATGTTTGAAGGATAAGAGACATTTGATCTTGGTTTAGCCCAGACTGATAGGTAGGGTTGGGCCGAGGCTGAGGCGGCTGATATGGACGAGGGGCTTGTGGACGGGGTTGATAAAGTGGTCTTTGATTCTAAGAATTTCCCGTCCATTAGAAGTTGGGATGATTTCGCCATCCAGGGTGTAGGTGTTGGAAAATGGGTCATTTTGGATGACGTTGAGGTCCTCGCAGGTCTGAGGAGCCTCAGAAAAGTTAGAGTATGGGGGTTCAGAGTTCCCCCAGCTAGAATAGAGCGGATCGGAGGTCCCTCCGGTCCTAGAGTCAGATGAGGGTGGATACGGGTCCATCCCCTGAGAAGATTGGTGAAAGATGTTTTGCACAGTTTCCCTCGCGAGAGGTGGCTATGTAAAAGAGTTCTGCGCAGAGGTGGCTCGCTGCAAATGCCGAGTCAGCTCGTCCACCTTCTTCTCTATGATAGAGACCTTGTCCAACCGACTGGCCATTAGCTCCAAGTCGACGGATGTGGACAGGCCTTGCGTCTCATGTGCTCCCCTAAGATTCGTCGATGCGCGGGCATTCGTCCGGTACAATAAGCCCATGGAGTCATTGTTGATTGAGTTCTTGCACATATTCTCGAGAATCTCCCATACCGTGTCCTCATGCTAACCCATGATGTTTCCTCCGCAGGTTGCATTGACGAATAGTCGAATGTCTTCACGGAGTCCTTGGTAAAAAGACTGGACTTGTTCCCATTTAGGAACTCCGTGATGGGGGCACTTTCACATGAGATCCAAGAATCGGTCCCATGCCTCACGAAGAGGTTCTCCCGTATGTTGGGTGAAATGAGTGATCTGATGGCACAAGGCGTTTGTCCGACCAATGGGAAAGAACTTCAAAAACTCAGACTGAAGTTTATCCCATGTGTTGATCAGACGAGTCTGAGTTTGATACCAATGAGAAGCCTTGTCCATGAGGGAGAAAGAGAACATCTTCATGAGCAGAATATCCCAGTTTTGTGCATCTGACCTGAAGGTCTGGGCCAGATGCTTGAGCTGTTTAATGTGCTGGAATGGATCCTCGAAGTTAAGCCCATAGAATTTTGGTATGGCATGAATCGTATTGGGCTTGAGTTCGGATTCAGGACCTCCAACCGGGATTCGGACTCGAGGCTCGATTGCCACCGCAGCGGGATATAGTGATCTCGCATCATGGGACGCTGCGGTGGGTTCATGAAGTTTTGGAAGAGATCATTTAGGCACTGAAGTTGGTGCTCAAGGTTGTTTTCTTCTTCAACAGGTTGTGCCATGATGGAAGAAGAAGGAGAACTTGGTTCTAAATCAGAGAAAAGATCTATGTGGTGGGGTTGCTGCACAAACAAGGGTACCGAGGCTTGGCCTCGGGGAGAGTGGATTTCTAAAGGAGGTCTTAAGGACCTCCTACCAAACATGCACTGACGGATTTGATGAGATCAGAATGTGCTAGACCCAATCAAGACACCCAAAATATGTTGGGTGACTATAGAGGTTCGGGGCGGATGATACCCCTTAGTCAGAAAGGTCGTCCACCTGAGAAATACCTAGGCAACCAGAGAGGGAGAGTCCCGCGAAGACCCCTACATGGTAGAGTGTCCCCATGGGTTACAGGGTTTCGCCCACCCGACCTTTCTTGTCACTGAGATTCCAGGTAGACCAGAATTGGGACCTTAACCTCTTAAGTCTACCTCTTTTGGTTAAGATCAAGGTGCTTAGGGTTCCACTTGAACTTTAAGCCTTTTGAGTGCAAAGTGACCTAATTTAAAGGTTGGTTGACCCAAAGGATCAACTTCACCTCTTTGTTCCTTTGAGAGCTTTTAGGTCCTTGCTTTTAGAGTTCAAGTAGATTAAGAGCCTGATTTGCTTAGGGTTCCTCTTGGATAGGTCTTTTCAAAAAAGGCTTAGGCACACCTCTTTTTGAAATTTTTGATTCTTTGCTTAGACGAAGATGTGTCTCTAAAACCCTAGCTTGTAATCCTTAGGTTGGCTCTAGTTGGTCCAATTTAGTTGCCTCACAAATTGTTATCTAGGGCTCAATCAAGAAGGTCTTAGCCCTAGTTACCTTAAGTAAATGTGCAATAAAAAATGTGTTGAAATTAAAAATGAAGCAACTTTTGTGAATTACTAAATATAGAAACAGGTAGCCCTAGATTGATTTTTCTTTATTTTTCTTTTTAGATTTTGAGGGGATTAAGAGAGAGGGCTAATGAAAGTTTACTTGTTCCTTGGTGTGGTTGTTGTGTAGCTACTTTTTTTTCCTCGGCTTTCCTTGAAATAATCACAATAAAAGAGAAATTAAGTTAGTATTGGATCAGAAGTTGTAATTAAAGCTTCTAAAATGCCCGTTGCTCCCCGGCAACGGCGCCAAAAATTGTTTGCACGATGAGATCATGGTTTAAAAAGATATTCGTTGCAGCATAGTTTGAAATCGTCGTATAAACAATTTACAATTTTATTTACTCGAAATTCAAAATATTCCAAGGTTGAACTCAGGGAGAAAATTGGTATTTTAGAAGCAAAAATCACAATCTCAAATTTTGCTCGAAAAATGATGTTCAATAATAATGCAATGTATATGGAATGCTATAAAGGAAAATGTAAAAAGAAATAGATTCTTTTTCTCTTTTCTTCCTTCTTCTCTCTCTGTGACCTCTTCTTCCTTCTTTCTTCTGCTTAGTTGCACCTTTTCTTCCTTTCTTTCTCTGATTTTCCTTTTCTTAGACATCTGATTCTGTGAATCAGGCGTCTTAACTGATGGATGATCGCATTTTTGCATGATTTGTTAATTTAGGATTTTAAGTTGTTGCAACGCACAAAAACGGATTCGCTTTTAAATTTATATTCCTAGATAGTGGGGTATCTAGGGTCCTCCAAGGAGGCAGGTTTGCAAAATTTAAATCTCTTGCTTGGAAAATAAATCTCAACTTTCTTTTTGGTATTTTTGAATATATAGTTTTTATGATTTTTGAAATAAAGGCAACATGCAAGTTTTTGTTGAAAGCTAGAAAACAACTAATACCTAATTTAAGAAACCTACCCTAAGGTAACAAGTAGAGCCTCTCCCTAAGCTCACCCTAGGCACATGGAGGCCTAGAATAATTAGGGAGAGGGAGTGAAACAATTACTGGGCAAACTTTGTAACAAGCTATGCAACAGAAATGGAAAGAAGGCAATTTGAATTAAATCAAAATTGTGCACAGAAAACCTATAGAGGAATGCTCTACTCTACTTGAAAATACAAAACAAATAAAACACAAATCCTCTAGATAGATGGTGAAGAAGAGGGCTTCTTGCTCCAAGCCAAGTAGCTCCTTGACTTGAAAATATAACTCCTTCTCCTTGGCGTGAGATGCTCCTCCAAATGATGTCCTCCAAGGTGGTAGCTACCACCTTTAATTCTCCTCCTCCAAGGGTGGATGTCCACCCTAGGTTCTTCTCCTTTGCCTGGCCGTCCTCCTTGAAGTAGAATGCTCCTCCTCCTTGGCGTGGCCCAAGTTGAAGAGAGTGGGGAGAAGAAGGCACCAAAGGGGTTGGTGATGTGCCCCTTTAATCTTCTTCTCTACTCCTTCTTGGCCGTAGGTATAGGTGGATGTAGGTGGAAGTAAACACTAATAGAGGATGAAGAAAATGTGGGAAGTTAGGTGGGTATATATAGTGTAGGAAAGGGGGCATAGGTGGCTCTTGGAATGGATGGCTAGGATAGGATATGGGGGGTAGTTGGGGATCCTAGGGCTAAGGATAAGTGGTGCCACCTAAGGGGTGCTAAGGGGGGTAGTTATGGCTTTGGTGCCCTTTCGAATTGGTTCCAAAATGTTCCTTCTAGAAGTCTATTAGGTGGCACCACCTTAGGGTTCTAGAAGGGGGGTATGTGGATGGCTAGGATGGGTTATGTGGGTGGGTGTAGGGTGGATAAAGGGGCTGAAAGTTGGTGCCAAAAGGGGGGTGGTTGGGGTTAGTTTTGGTGCCAACTTTTGGTGTCTTTTGGTGGTTAGTTGACGGGTGAAAGGTGGTGAAGAGGTGGTGCCAAAATGAGTAGGGTGGAGCTAGCTTAAGTAGGCTTAGGTGGACTTGGAGTGGAAGGTTATGTAGGTGGAGTTAGGGTTAGGTTTTCTGGTGCCAGGGAGGTGGATGCTAGCTATGATAAGCTAAGCTAAGCTAGCTTAGCTAGCTATGGAGTAGAGGAATAGGTAATGTGAGCTAAGGTTTAAAGAGAGGAACTGAGGAGGAGAAGTCTGGAGATTGAAATGGAGCTGGTAGCTGCTGAAGAGGCTGGCATAGAGCTACTCTAGCTGGCTTAGCTTACTAGTTCTTTGCTAGCTGCTAAGCCAAGCTAAAGTGAGTTGGCTTCTGCCATAATGTGCTAAGGTGTGCTGGGTCTGGTGCTCCCACGGATGATCAAGCTAGTTGAGGCAGCTAAGGTAGCTTAGCTCAACTGAGTTGAGCTAAGCTGAGTCCCTGGGAGCTGGACTTGAGCTTCTTGAGCTAGAATGAAGTCATCTTTGGCTAGTTGGAGTTGAGTGGAGCTGGATGTTGATGGATCTGAGCTAGGGTGAACTCCAGTCAACTCAGTTGAGCTAGCTAGTGCTCCCTGTGGACTAATGGGAGCTGAGATGAGCTAGACTCAACTAAGTTGAGCTGGATCTGAGCTGACCTGAGCTAGGGTGAGCTAAGATGAGCTCTCTTGAGCTGCCTTTCAGCTGAGATGAGCTAAATGGAGCTAGGATTAGCTAATCCTAATTCAGGTGAGCTGAATTCCAACTATGGTGAGCTGGATCAAATTGAGTTCTAGCTGGTGAGAGCTTCTCCTTCACCAATTGCCTTCCTGAGTGCTAGGGTACTAGGGATCTGGCAATCTGTTTATCCCTAACACTCACAAAAACACATTAAAAACACAATAAGAAATGGAATGCATGCCTAACCTAATTAATGCCTAAATGCAGCCTAAAAACCCGTTTGTAGAGTAAAATCCTAAGAGCTAAGTTCGTTTTAATGCATAAGAATGATGATAAACTGGCGTTTATCACACCCCCATGCTTATCTTTTGCTAATCTCTTAGCAAAAGTTTAATTTTTTTGGAAAACGGAATTTTTGGGAAATCTAATTTTTTTTACTTTTGAGGAGAAAAAGATTCAGTGACTTTGGTTGATCTAAACACAGGAGGCACGGGATTTGTTAAGGATAAACATAGGGATTTATTTTTGGATCCATAATTAGATAAAACGGGATCAATATATCCTCTAGAAAATTCACAAATTAACCCCTTGTTAATTCAGATGACTTGAAATTTTTGTTTTTAGGATTTTTTTGGCTCTTGAATCTAATTCGCAACTTGCAAAATCCTTTAAAACCTTGTGTCCATGCTTGTGAAAAGCCAACATTTATAGGGGCATGTTTTTGGTTATTTATTCTTTTTTTTTTCTCCCCCATGCTTATTTTTAGCTTAGTCTTACAATAGATGTGTCGAGATCATCATTCCCGTTACCAATCCTCGAGGGGGCTTTGGTGCCGATACTTCGGGATAGCACTGTCCATGACACCACCCAGGAGCTCACAACCCCTAAACACAATGTGGTGTAAAGGGGCACTCCAAGCAAACTCAAGCTCTTGCTCCGACACTATAGGTAGAGCACCGTCCAAGACACCTAAGCTGCTAAAATGCGCTTTAATGCTCCATCTAAAGATAAGAAATATAGATATGGAATAGCGCCGAGGTGGTAACATGTTGACATCGAGTCCTCAAAGGAGGCATTTTCCTCCTTCTCGGTGGTGGGAACTCAAACCAATGATCTGCTTCAGACTTTTACTAAGTCCAAACAAGGGAGGTTTTCAAATTTTTAGTTGTTTTTAAGTGTTGGCTTGTGTGTGAAAATTGACATAAGAAGTTCCTCAAGACATGCAAGTTTTTGAATCAGAAACTAAGCCAAATACTTTCCACATTACAAAATAGGATCAAGTCACCTGAACTATCACGAGTTCAGGTGGAATTTTAGAGAAGGATATCTGATCTAGTCTAAAAATAGACCCTGAAATTCTAATGATCAGATTCACATCCTCATCCCTAGTTTGTTAAAGATTAAATCCCATTGTACCCAAAAGTGAAATTTTCAACCTTAGTCTCGATTTCAAATTTTTTCCTCAAAAAGTTTTCAACATTTTTATTTTTATTTTTTTTTGTGGTATGCAAGCAGGAAATAAACTAAAGAAAAATGCATGTTTTTAGGTTTTGAAAATCCTAAATCGATTGTCAAATTTTAAAAACACCCCCCATGCTTAAGATATGCAATGTCCTCATGCATTAAGAGGGAAAAGGGATCACCTTAGTGAAGGGCGGTCGAGTTTAGGATGGTCAAAACTTGAAAAAAGAAGGAAAAAGGAAAGCAGGAAAATAAATGATGGGTTACCTCCCAACCAGTGCTATCTTTTACGCCATTCAACCGGGCGTGAAGGTATGCACGGAAGACGGAAAATCATGTAAAAAGTTGGACACTTGAATGTCTTTAATTAAAGTGTCTTCCTCAAGATCCCTAAAAAGATGAGTGGTAAAGATAAAGGGATCAAAATAAAATAGAGAAATGGAATAAGGACCCCGATCTGGCCATGGTTTGAATTGATGATGAAAGCCAAACTCAGGTGGATCAGGTGGTAGGTCCAATAGAAAAGGGAGGGGAAAGGAGTTAGTGAGATGCAAGATGGGTGAAGTTAGTGTGGATATTTTTGGTGAAAAATCAGGAAGATGAAAAGCGGGAAAGTCAAACCCTAGTTGATCTGGAAAGTCTCGAACCACGAAATCATCCTTAGAATAAGAATCAATAAAATCTAGATCCATAGTGGTCAAAGTTGAGTAGGATTTGATCAACAAAGATTTCTCACAAATTGCTTCCATTGTAGTATCAGTGTCCTCAAAAATTTTATGATCAATGGACCTCTTGGAAGTTTGAAATAAATCTAATGAGAAAATCTGGTTACCGCAACTTATATTTATTTTCCCAGAGTGAGAGTGGATATTAGCTGTTGCAGTAATCAAAAGGGGTTTTCCAAGAATGGTATTAATGAGAGCCTTAGGTACCTCTATGTCAAGGACCAAAAAATTTACCGAAAATAGACAATTCGAGACCTTGATAATACTACCCTCAACAACTCCCCGTGGTTGAATGGTAGATCAGTCTTCCAATTAAAATTGAACCTTAGTAGCTTTTAAATCACTGAATCGAAATTCCTCAAATAAGACTGGGGGGGATGAGATTACTAGAGGTACCTAAGTCGAGAGGGGCACGAAAAAAAATGGTGTTAGTTATGACAACTGAGATGAATGATGTACCCTGGTCCTTTTTTGTGAAAGGCATCTTGCTCTAAAAAACTGAGCTGGCTGTCTTTGAAAGGACCAACCTTTCTAGATTCTGATCATGCCCTTTTGAAGTAAATTTTTTAGAGGCATGGGGAGAATCTAGAAAGGGAATATTCCTCTCGACTTGCTCAAATAAGTCCAAAGGATTGTGGTCAGAGGGCTCTGATTTTGGATTGTTGGATTGCAGTTTTTGAGAGTGGGAAATAGGGTTTGAATCAGGTGCTTTTGGGATTTCTTTTTCTTCTTCCTTATTGAGGTTAGGAGAGTCAATCTGCATTGGTTGAGAATCAGTTTCATCATTTGAATGTGAAGACCTTAAATCCATGGTGGTTTCCTCACTCCTCAAAGTCTCTACATACGCAGCTTGGTGATCACTGGGAGGAGGTGGAGGGGCTTGATGTTGATAGAAACTGGGTTGGTGTTGCGATATTGGGTTAATAGGAGGCTGAACCGTGTGGTTCTGATGTTGTTATCCACCCGAATGTTGGTTCCTATAATTAATAAAGTTGGTGTGGGTTGGGATGGTGAGTGTCCTGCAGGTCTTTAAGTCGAAATATCCCCAATTTGATCATTGAGATTGTTAATAAGATGGGTTGTTTCCTTTGTTTTTCTTTGTAACTCCTGCAAAGTTTTCATCATCTGGGCATTAATGTCTTCTTGAGATTGCCCAGATTGATAAGTATGATTTGAACCATACCCTCCAAATGGGTTCTGTTGTTGGTGTGGAACCGGATTGGTCCAGGAGTGAGCCGAATAATTCCCCCCATTAGAGGAAGTTTTCAATTTCTCCTGGAAAGTAGGGACATTTTGGGTGGGGTGATGATTGGGATAAACATAATTCCCTGTTGAACCATAGAAAGCCTCAGAATAATAATTATACTCAGCACAGGATTTATGCAGATTTTCTCTCTTGCAGGTGTTAAAAGGGGTGAGATGTGAAATGTGTGGAGCTTGGGCAGGTGTGGCAGGACTCCCTTGGTTGGCTAGGTTTGTTAAATCCTTATGCAACTATTGTTGCTTAACTTGTAGCTGAGCCATGATAGAGTAGAGATTAGGTGGAGGGGCCTGATTAAGTAGCTCCTAGGTGGAAAAATAGGGGAAAGAAAAATTAGCATGCGAGTTAGAGGACCAATTTTGATTTTCCATTTTGAAAGGAGAGGAAGAATTTAGGAAAAGTCTTTTTGGGGAGGCAAAATCAAGTGGTCCCTCCAAGTGTGGAGTTTTGGACCGCCGCCCATGCAAAATGGAAGAAACAGGAGGGGAGGAGAAGAGATGGAGATGAGAGAAGGTGTGTAAATCAAACAACCAAAGCTAGACCTAACTTAAGTGTGACTCCCTAAAAATAAACCTAAGACTTGGTTTACGAAGGAAATAAGTAATCAATAGTGAATTCCCATTCTGTCAACAAATCTAGCCAAGTTGCTTAAGGGAAGGTTTGGGCCCAAACATTTCCCAGGGAAAACCCCAGGTGCTTGTACAAACCCACGCCTGGTCGTTTGACATGGCCCCTCAGCCTGAACACCAGATATAGATGACAGAATTGATATTAAATAACGAAGACTTAAGACCTATATAGCAAGCCTAAGTTAATAAAGCCTTAGGGGTCAAGTTGCTATGGATTTTAGTTAGGTCTAGGATACTATAGTGCACACGAAATGTGAAGGGCGTTAATTGGATTGTTGTCCTGTTATTTCAATTTTTTTTAGTGTGTGTGCAGGAATTGAAAAGTGGCTCCAATGAAAAGTAAGTTGTCACACAATTATTGTATTTCTATCTTTTAGGATTGGATTTAACTTAGTGTATTTTTAGCATTTTCTTTTTAAATTTTCAAATAAGTTTAAGATTCCACAAACAAGAGGAAATCAAGTTGTAAGGGTGAAGATATGTTTCCTCTTGTTGTTTGTTTCTAAAAATAAAAAAAGAAACCCTAATCAAATTGGTCCTAGGACATAAATTTAACTACCAATGAGTTGTTTCTAGGCTTTCTGTATTAAGTAGTGGTCCAAATAATTCAAACAATACCACTACTTTGAAGATAATCAAACAAGGATTCCAAAAAATATTTTTTTAAGATTTTAGGAATTTGTTTGATAATTGTTTTGAATTTTTACTTGTACTAGTGTCAAAGTCCAGAAATGATACCTATGGGTATTTTGGACTTTTTAGTATTACCACCGACCTCAGAAAAATTTGGTAATTTTATTTGATATGTCAAATTTAACAAGAATTTCAGAAAGTTAAATTTCATAAAAATTAGATGAGAATAAAAATTCTAAAAATTTGCGGATAGTAGCAAAAGAGGAAGACTAGAGGGTGTGACCCCTCTCTAATCCACGAATTTTTAAAAATTAAATACAAATTCAATTGATCTAAAATTTGGAACATGTGTTCCTAACTTAATTTGAAATCACCATATGAAATTTTATGATTTTAGGAGGCCTATGGTGTTGGGGATTAATTTTTCAAGTCCGGATAGAAATCTCCACCCGAAAAATAGAACACTAATACTTTAAATGGAGTGGTGTTGATGATGCAAACAAGCAATCAATGAGTTTTAAAAAGTACCACTTCACTTAATTAAGTTATTTAAGGTCCTGAAAGCCAAGTTTAGTGTATTTTGGTAGTCTTTTAATTTAGGTGTGACAAGAGAGAAGAAACCAACTTGAAAATCTGCCGGAAGAAAAGGAACTTTGAGCTTTTGCTTCCAAATTCTCACTTTCTTCCTACAATACCTGCACACACAAGAGAAAAGAAAGAGAAGGGGATGAGATCCACTTCAAGCAAGAGAAATAAAGATTAAGCAAAGCCGTGCCTTCCCGGCAACGGCGCCAAAAAGTGATGCGAAAATAAGCGTGATTTGTAATTAGGGTTTTTAATGTCGCTGTAACATGCGAATTCGCATATGCTTTTAAATTTATATTCCTAGATAGTGGGGTATCTAGGGTCATCTAAGTAGGAAAGTTTGCAAAAATTAAATCTTTGGCTCGGAAAATAAATCTCAACTTTATTTTTGGTATTTTTGAATATATAGTTTTTATGATTTTTGAAATAAAGGTAACATGCAAGTTTTTGTTGAAAGCTAGAAAATAACTAATACCTAATTCAAGAAACCTACCCTAAGGTGAGAGGTAGAGCCACTCCCTAAGCTCACCCTAGGCACGTGGAGGCCTAGAATAATTAGGGAGAGGGAGTGAAATAATTACTAGGCAAAATTTGTAACAAGCTATGCAATAGAAATGGAAAGAAGGCAATTTGAATTAAATCAAAATTGTGCATGCAAAACCTATAGAGGAATGCTTCTACTCTACTTGAAAATACAAGAAAAATAAAACACAAATCCTCTAGATAGATGGTGAAGAAGAGGGATTCTTGCTCCAAGCCAAGTAGCTCCTTGACTTGAAAAGACAACTGATGTAAACACATTTAAACTACTTAAAATGTCTATTTATGCATGTTCTTAAGCATAGGATTGCATTTCATGATATAAATATTGCATAACATGCATCATCTTGCATTTAGAGTAGTTTGAATAAAATGGAGGTTAATTGTCTCCTTTTATGTGCTTAGACAGGGCAAACATTTTATCGGGGCTTCGGATCAAAGATCCAACCGTATGGATGTGATCAGGGCGACGATTGGAGTTCAACGACTCTAAGATCGTCCTAATCAAGCATCTGTAGCATCAGATAGTGATCGGGGAACCCTAGAAGATCAAGGGCCAGGATGGTGAAAATCCGCACTTCAGATGACAAATTCGACCGCACGAATGAATTCGGATCGACAATTGCAGCTCAACGACACAAAAATCGAGTCAATCCAGCATCCGTGGCACCATCTACAACTTCCAGAAGATGGACGGCCAAGATGGTGCCACGTGGTGCCATCTCGGTCGCCCAAACGGCCACCTACATTCCATGAAGACCTCACACCCGCCGCCTCTCTGCCGTTGGATCTCGATCCAACGGTTGTGGAAGCGGCACTTTAAAATCATCCTTGCGACCTTCTCAACGGCGTAGTGCAGCAGAGACGCAGCCGCGGGCGAAGCGGAGGTTGCGGGATCGAGTCCCACGAGCCTCAAATTGGGCGCAAGCTATCAGGCGCGTGGAGTGTCAGATGGAGATCGGACGGCCGCACGCGCCCAATAACGCCGACGCACGATTGAACACGCAGCGCGGACGCGCAATTGGACGCGCCAAGCAGGCGGGCTGCAGCGGGTGAAGCGCGATCTAACCCGTTCGATCTCGCTATCGACAGCTAAGAACCAGCGGTCGTGCGCAAGCGTTGCGCGCTGGAATGACGTGGCGACAATTAGGTTTTGTTATAGCGTTGTAGTACAGTTAGTTATTGCCATCATTCACTAATATTTATTACTCGGAAAATAAAGTTCTCCCGAGGTCGAACTCAGGGAGCAAGTTGTATTCTAGGGGTACAAATTCTTATTACAAAAATAAAGAGAGAGAGAGAGAGAGAGAGATATGAGAATTTGGCTTCTTCTTCTCTTCTTTCTTCCTCTTTGGCTTTTGGTTTCTTTTTGTTTATCTCCTTGTGGTCTTCTTCTTCTGCCTTCTGTTCTTCAGATCTTCTTTTTACTTCTTTCTTCTGATCTTCTTCTCGTGCTCTTCTTCTGCTTTTGCTGTCAGGACGTCGTCTCTCCTTCTTTCTTCTTTTTCTTTCTGTCTTCTTTATCTGCAGCAGTGGTGATGTTCTTCTTCTTTCTTTTCTGCCTTCAGAGCGTCGTCTGATTTTCCACTCAGACGACTTAAGTCACCGCTGCTACAGTACCGCTCGGTGCTCCTTCCTTCAGTCTTCGTCAGCCTTCTCCTCTACCTTGCTTGTCTTCTTCTTCTTTGCTTTCTCCTTCCTCTTTGCTTTGACTTGGCTGCTCTTCTTCCTTCAGTCTTCTTCTTCTTCTCTTCAGCCCTTCCGCAGTCCCTTCACCTGTGCCTGCACACTCAAAGTTCCAATCAGACACACGGCAAAACCTACTCTACCCTTCCCCCCCCCCGCGCGTTTCTCTCTCACAGACTCCGCTCTTAGGAAAGCTCTCCCAGAGCTGCCGGGTAGTCGGGTATGGGTCGCACCCGGGTCCAGGCCCACCAGCGTGCGATGGTGGGCGAGGAGTGCAGGTCGGGCTAAGTCGGGTCGGGCCTGGTCCGCGAGGCGTGCGTGCGGACGAGGCCGGGTAGTCGGGCGGGTGAAGGGGACCTCACCTCATGAACTGAGGCGAACAGCTTAAGGCACTTTTTGCCTTTAAGCGCCTGTTCGCCTCAGTGGCTTTCTGAGGTGGGACTAAATGTCCCACCCCAATTTGGATGCCTGCGCAGAGGAAGCAGCGGCAGTCGAGGCGAAGCGCGGGGGCTTCGCGCGAGAGCTTTGCCTCAACTGCAGCCTGGCACTTCGCGAAGACGCCTCGCACTGCCTGGGAGCGTGACCTGGGTGTGGCTCACCTGGGGCAGCAGGTGAAGAAGCTGCTTCGCTTCAACAATGGCGGCGGCGAGCGCAGGTACCTGCCCACAGAGAAACGGCCTCTCGGCCCAATCAGAAACGCGGAGGACCTTCGCCGTGGCACGGCGAAGGTGGTCGGGGGGTGTGCAGGCGGCGGGGCGGAGCCTAAGGGCCGCCCTAGGTCAAACTGCAGGTTGGGAGATGGGTTTGTTTGGTGGAGTTGTAGAGGGTGATTTGGGGGAAGTGGAAGGGCGGAGGTTGATCAGGGTGAGGAGGCGGAGGTTCTGCGGTGGTCGGCGAGCTGTGTGGGTTGCTGGAGTGATGGGAGCGGGTCGCCGGAGCAGGGGCCGGAGGTGGAGAAGGTGAGGGTGATTGGTCGGATCAGGGCAACAGTAAAGATGTAAAGTGAGGAAAAGGAAGAGGGGAGGAAGAGGAGGATTTCTACCTACTTAGCAGGACGAGGAGGGGCCGGAACAGGCGACAGTCGTATCGACTGTCGCCGGAGAAGAAGCTGCCCAGAGGAAGGAGCGACGGCGAGGAGAGGGCTGGAGAGGCGCACGCTGGGTGCGACGCGGCGCGGGAAGAGCAGGGGAAGGCAGCTCTGCTGCTGGTAGTGCGGCAGAACGACGAGGAGGAGGAGGGAAAAACCGCCGGAGCTGGAGGGCTTCCTGTCAGAGTGGGAAGAGAGTGAAAAGAGGGTGTTTCTCCGTCAGGACCGAGCTCACAAGAACGGCGGAGCGACGGGGGTATTTATAGGGGCGGAATCAGAGAGGAGGGCGGAGGGAGACGACGTGTCTCCCTCGCCGGAGGACGCCGGAGGAAGGAGACCCATACTGTCCGTGCGTTTGCACGGCCGGTATGGTGGGTTGCAGCGACCAGGGGGGTGTTCCTGCGACGGCTGACGACGCAGGGCACCCCCATTTGACCTGGCAGGCCCTCCCCCTTACCCTGCGCGGCGCCATGCTCCGCGCAAGGTCGCCGGAGTGTGGTGCTGGTAGGTTTTGCAAGGAGGACCTGAATGTAAAGAACGAAGAAGAGTTAGGGGCCAAAATGCGAGGGTTCAAAAGTTGAGGGCCAAAAAGTAAATAGATGAGGACCAAAATGTAAAGTTGGTCAAGAAGGTTTCTTCTTAAGCTCAAGTTTTTATACGTGACTAATTAGGACCTAAGGATTCTGATGGTGAATTTTATTTCTAGATAAAACCTTGTTTGACTGGTCAATTTACGTAAAAACCTAAATTAAGTTATTAATTGGGCATGGTTCTCAATGTAGGTCAAAATGGGTTCCGAAGGCCAAATTGAAGGTTCTAAACCCTAGAGATTATTTTTCTATGAATTTTAGAGGGCTTATTATATTTTTACTTTGCCTCGAACCTCGTGAATTGAAGTGGGTTTATTTTAAGGTTACAGATTATCATTTAGTTCCTTGGAATTGCTGTAGCCCTTATCAGATCATCCCACTTTCCTTCTTATTCGATTTGTTTGACCTATGTTTGGACCCTGAATTACCCTGTATGCAGATTATACTGGTAAAATTGCATTTTTACCCCTTATGACTTGTTTTCTCCTTAAACTCAGAATTCTCTGAGTTAAGCCTTTCCTTGAGTTATGTAGGAGCTTTTATCCTTTGTATTAGGTAAAAATGAGCTAGTTATGGCTCATGATGAGGTTCTCATCACGCGCACGGGCAACTGAGCGGGCGCGCGTGGGCGCGGAAGCTACACCCACGTTGGGGGCTTTAGCGACGATTTTATCCGTCACTAAAGACCCCTCATTTATTGTTTTGAAGTTGTAATGTCCATTTTGCCCCCACTCCTTGCAACTATAAAAGGAGACCCCCTCCATACGAAATTATCATCCCTTCCTTCTCCTCTCTACCCCTCCAAAGCTCAAGAGAAGCTTGTCCCACACCCGAGATGCTCCTCGCGAGATAAAGTCTAAATTTTGGTTCCCCTTCGGAAGTGGATCCCGCGATGATGACGGCGTGCTGCTTCGTTCCCGTTCTTCTGCTTCGTCCTCCTTCGTCATGCTTCGTTCTCCTTCGTCCAGGCATCGTCCCGTCCGGCTCATCCTCCAAGCAACCGTCGAGGAAGATTTCTCTCTCCCTATTCTTTTTACTGCTTTCTAGTATAAATTTACTGCTTTCTAGTGTAGTTTTGTTCGTCCTCCAAGCAATCATCGAGGAGGACATTTCTCCCTCCATTCTTTTAATGCTTTCTAGAGTAAATTTATCGCTTTCTAGAGTAATTTTTTTATACTTTCTAGTTGTAATGAACAATCTCCTCAATGAAAAATTCCTTGTTTATTCTACATCTCATTTTGATTTCTCTGTGTAATATTCTCTTTCTCTCTTACTCTCTCTCTCTCTCTTCTATTTATTGTAAATAATTAGATAGTTTTAAATTGAATTATTCTGTGACAAATAAAAAGAAATGCGTAGTTTTTAAATCAAACGTCCACCTCCCTGTGTTCGACCCAGAATTTTAATTTCGGTATAAATTTTATTTGTTGAACACGAATTCTTTGCTTTCGAACTACAACGACAAGTTTTCCAAAACTGAACACGTTAGCGTAGCGATTCATAAAACGTTCAACATTTTGGCACCGTTGCCGGGGAGGCGACGCTCTTTGATTTCTCTTCGCGTTTTGTAACTTACAAATCATTTACTTCACTTTTCTCCTTTCTTATTGTAATTGCAGGTACTCTTTTGAGACGAGCAAAAACGGTAGATTGGAGTAAAGTGCTGTGGAAGGTTTTGTAAGTTATCCCCCATTCTTTCCCCCTCCATAGATTTCATTCGCCACATTGAATCCAAATTCCAATTAACCTAGGTGTTTGCATAATTCCTAGGAATAGTTTGGTTGTTTGGATTCCCACTCACATTCATTCAACCCTCATTCATAAAAAATATATATATATATATATATATAACAAAAAGATAATTTTGTGGGGCAATTTTCAACAAACACACAACGTACACCCACATTCAAAGGCACTTAACCGAATTGATTTGTTTCTACTCAACCGGGTTCTGATCTGTGGAACCGGTACACATAAAGCAACACATAATTGAGTAGAAATCAGATTAGGTAATCATTTGTGTGCCTAATTAAGTGGTGCAAAAGGCCAATTGTTTGAGTTGATTGGGCCACACCACTTCAAATAAAATAAACTCATCAAGTAGCTGCCACTTAGGTTCAACTCTTAGGGATTTACCAGGCACTCCACATTCTTTTTAAGCTTTAAAGGAAAACATCTTCACCTGTGCTTACAAAACCTGGTGTGCCAACAAAACCTGTTTGAAAACACCTAAAGTTGAATCCTAAAAGCTACTAAGTAAGATTTGAACCTTAAAATTCACCACATCAAAAATAATCTTGCTTGAAAACCACTGGTTGTACACGCACACACAAATCAATCAATTATTAAGGGCACAACCCATTTAAAGGGCCCATCACATTCCAAAGCACATTCAAACCTAGCCCTAAATAAAACAGAGTAGACGTTGGCCTTAAGGATTGGACTCGCTCTTCAGAACCCAGAACGAGATTATTTTCAATTAGTCTGTTTCTACTGTTCAATCTGATGTCTAGCTAGGGGAGCAGAGTCAAACGATCACGGCTAGGGGGTACACTAGGAACCGGAGGCGCAAGCCGAAGGAAGAACCTTCTCCCCAGTCCCTCCTTCTAACTGGTTGGATTGAACAGACAGAAGTAGATCAAATTATTCCTTTATCTTAAGATGGGTTTTGGGAGTCTGTAGGTCTGTAGGCTAACCCATTTAAGGACAGGTTTGATTGTTTGTATTGCAGGGCGCCTTTCTTCCTCCCGTGTCTCATGAATCCTTCCACATATTTCACGCATTCCCGTTCTTTCCCTCCTGTTGTGAATTATCCTCAACATGACGATTATCCCAACTCATATTGTAATCAACCATCAATTAGTTGGGATAATTCGGATTGGGGATACAATTCCAGACCTCCGTGTTTAGGGTCTAACCCTGAACACTTTGATTCTGATTTCTATCCTTCTCAGAGCTACATCGATTATAGATCGTCTTCCTTTCATGAACAGCCTAATATGATCTACAATCAAGAAGGATACACCAATCCTTACCCATCATCTGATTTCACTGCCTTTAGGTCATCACCATCTTTTCAATAATCTGAAATGACCTATTATCAGGAAGGGTATAACGAATCTCAATTCGTTAATTCCCCTACATTGAGCCCAAACCCACCCAACCCTGAACCAATTCATTTGGTTTAGGTTAACCAGGTTCAAGATAAGGTTCTGGCTAACTTGAGGAATATCATTCAATCTTTAGAAGTTCAGCCAATACCTTGCATTGAGAGATTGGAGCCCCTGATTGAAATGATTGATGATTTGAATGTCTTTGTTGGATTGACTCCAGGATGTTAAGGATAAGAACCCGGGTGAGTTTCTACTTGGGAAATTAGCGAAATTGAGGATGAGATTCGTGGTTGCTTTGATTCAATCTTGGAATAATTCCCAGGATGAACCCTCTTCAGGAAAGCCAATGACAGAACTCGCTCAGGCACCTATTAGGGGGGACACGTGTTACGAGGCTGACCAGATTGAATTAAAATAACCAATTAAGGATTATCTGATTTCTTCACCTGAGATCTCTAAGCCGGGTTACGAGGAAACGTATGTCTCCTTGGAACAGAAAGTGACAAATGATTTTGGGACATACATTGATACGGATCCTGATGGTGAAGATTCAAGTTGTGAAGTCTCACGCGAGTTTTCTGAACACGATTTCTGAGACAATTGGGCCTGAGGAATTTGATAGATCATTTGATAGCCCAATAACTGAGGAAACTGATCTTATTAGGGCACACATTACGGATCCAGAATCGCATTTTCTGGAGGAATCAATTCAATGCCCTGATTATCAATTACACCCTGTTGAGCTTATTGATGATTCTAATTCTGAGATAATTAGACCCAATTCAATTTTGATTCTGCCACATCATTTAGACTTGGAGATTTCAGATGGGGTGATGAATATACAAGAGGTCCTGGAATTTGATATGCTGAATGAGGAGGATAGGAGTTGGGAAGTTCTGATTTGGGAAGTTAATTTTGGAGGAAATAGAAGATTGAGTCGAAGGGTTCCTTTTAAGCTGAAACCATCAAATCAGAACCCTTACGACATTTGTTTCGAGGATGTCAAACTCAAGCACACATTCAATGATTATCCTTTTGAGCTTCAATTCTCTGTAACCTGACTTTTTGGTCTTGGGTTGCATCCTCATAAATCGCAGGCCCGACCCCGCTTACATTCTGATTTTAGGTTTTGGGTAATTTTTATCCAGAACCTAAGATATTCTCGATTATGGGGTGTGGGTCTACACCACAATCTAGTCCAGATCTGTGGACCTCTGTTGACAGGTCGATGGATTCTTCTGTTTATTTTAATTCTGACCTGCATTTGTGAATTCTTCATTTCTTTTCTTTGTATAGTGTGCCTAGTTGAAGGCACTAAATTCAGCATATATACAGTTTTTCTTAATTTTCATCTCGGAGCGGACCTGACATTCACACAATTCAGGTGCTTTCTTCGCTTTTCCACTCTGTTTTATGTCTTTTTAATACAATGAGGACATTGCATTAGATAGGCATGGGGGGGTGGATATTCATCTCTGAATTCATTCGTCAGCTTCGTAGATTTGTTTTATTTTCTTTTATAAAAAAAAATTCGGAATTAGGAAAGAGAATTTGGGTTTAAGAAAATTTTCAATCTTAGGAAATACTACATTAAGATCCGAACACAAAGACCCTTCAGGTCTTTAGACTTAATTAGCCTGTGCATCCACTAAAATGTGGATTTGTCTTTGAGTCCTCGCCATCTTAATTCTATTACAATTGGAATAAATAAGTTTGGGTGATAAGTACACGACTTATCAACCTGCCCTCTGATTTGAGGGAATTTTGAGTCTTAAGCATCTACACACTTTCTTTGCACTGACTCGTTGTTCGGCGATTTTAATGGAAATTGGGTAGCTAATGAACCTTCTAGGGTGATATGGCTGGCAAGTTATCGTGGGTAATTGCCCATAGGTAGGTTGTCTAGAGCCCAGTCACTGGACCTTTCTCTTTTTCCTACTCTTAGGTAAATTTTAGACCAGGGAAGCCACCTACTTAAAAAAAAAAAAAATCAAAAAGAAAAGGAGAAAAGAACAAAAAGAAATAAGCCACACTTCACCGCACGAGTATGGCTGGCAAGTTGTCGGTGGTAACAGCTCATCGACCGGTTGTCCAGAACCCAGCTCAGTAAATGACTAAAAATTCCCAAAACACTTAGGAAGAAGCAGAGAAGTAGAATAAATCGGGGAGATATACACTGGATTCACCCTTGTGTTGACCCCGTAAAAAATAAAAGTAGGGAGAAAGCTACCGGTTGTAAAGATACACCTTTAGGCAGAAGTCTTTTTAAGGTCACCTAGAGGCGTAGAAATCCGAAGTCCATTTTAATTGCCGGTCAACGAGTCTATGACAATCACAATAAGATGCTTAAAACTTAGGGTTCTCATCAAATCTTGGGTGAGTTGAATGGCCGTAGAAAGCCACTCTTAAACCCTAAAATTTTAAAATCTAAAAAAATTAGAAAAGAGTAAAAAGAGAAAAAGAAATTTTTCTTTGAATAAGGCGAGGGCTTGAGGCGGTCTGCATTGTGGCTGATACCCGGACGCTGTTGTGTCTTTGAAAGTTCAGTTCCTAAGTAGACAATTTCTTAATGATTGAAAATAACTCAGGTCCAAATAATCCAACCTAATTCTTTTATAAATAGCATATAGTTTTTGCTAGGGACTAGCAAAAGATAGGCATGGGGGTATGATGTAAACACATTTACACTACTTAAAATGTCTATTTATGCATGTTCTTAAGCATAGGATTGCATTTCATGACATAAATATTGCATAACATGCATCATCTTGCATTTAGAGTAGTTTGAATAAAATGGAGGTTAATTATCTCCTTTTATATGCTTGGACAGGGCAAACATTTTATCGGGGCCTTGGATCAAAGATCCAACCATACGGATGTGATCAGGGCGACGATTGGAGTTCAATGACTCCAAGATCGCCCTAATCAGGCATCCGTAGCATCAGATAGTGACCGGGGAACCCTAGAAGATCAAGGGCCAGGATGGTGAAAATCCGCACTTCAAATGACAAATCCGACTGCACGGATGAATTCGTATCGACAATCGCAGCTCAACGACACAAAAATCGAGTCAATCCGGCATCTGTGGCACCATCTACAACTTCCAGAAGATGGACGGCCAAGATGGCGCCATGTGGCGCCATCTCGGCCGCCCAAACGGCCACCTACATTCCATGAAGACCACGCACCTGCCCCCTCTCCGTCATTGGATCTCGATCCAACGGCTGTGGACGCGGCGCTTTAAAATCATCCTTGCGACCTTCTCGATGGCGTAGCGCAACGGAGACGCAGCCGCGGGCGAAGCAGAGGTCGCGGGATCAAGTCCTGTGAGCCTCAAATTGGGCGCAAACTATCGGGCGCGTGGAGTGTCAGATGGAGATCGGACGGCCGCGCGTGCCTAATAGCGCCGACGCACGATTGAACGCGCGGCGCGGACGCGCAATCGGACGCGCCAGGCGGGCGAGCTGCAACGGGTGAAGCGCGATCTAAGTCATCCGATCTCGCGATCGGACGGCTAAGAACCAACGATTGTACGCAAGCGTTGCGCGCGTGGGAAGCTGAGCGGGCGTGCGTGGGCGTGGAAGCTACGCCCACGTTGGGGGCTTTAGCGACAGTTTTATCCGTCACTAAAGACCCCTCATTTATTGTTTTGAAGTTGTAATGTCCATTTTGCCCCCACTCCTTGCAACTATAAAAGGAGACCCCCTCCATACGAAATTCTCATCCCTTCCTTCTCCTCTCTACCCCTCCAAAGCTCAAGAGAAGCGTGTCCCACACCCGGGATGCTCCTCGAGAGATAAAGTCTAAATTTTTGTTCCCCTTCGGAAGTGGATCCCGCAACGACGACGGCGTGCTGCTTCGTTCCCGTTCTTCTGCTTCATCCTGCTTCGTTCTCCTTCGTCCAGGCGTCGTCCCGTCCGACTCGTCCTCCAAGCAACCGTCGAGGAGGATTTCTCTCTCCCTATTCTTTTTACTACTTTCTAGTGTAGTTTTGTTCGTCCTCCAAGCAATCGTCGAGGAGGACATTTCTCCCTCCATTCTTTTAATGCTTTCTAGAGTAAATTTATCGCTTTCTAGAGTAATTTTTTTTTACTTTCTAGTTGTAATGAACAATCTCCTCAATGAAAAATTCCTTGTTTATTCTACATCTCATTTTGATTTCTCTGTGTAATATTCTCTTTCTCTCTTACTCTCTCTCTCTTCTATTTATTGTAAATAATTAGATAGTTTTAAATTGAATTATTCTGTGACAAATAAAAAGAAATGCGTAGTTTTTAAATCAAACGTCCGCCTCCCTGTGTTCGACCCAGAATTTTAATTTCAGTATAAATTTTATTTGTTGAACACGAATTCTTCGCTTTCTAACTACAACGACAGGTTTTCCAAAACCGAACACGTTAGCGTAGCGATTCGTAAAACGTTCAACAACAACTTCTCCTTAGCGTGAGATGCTCCTCCAAATGATGTCCTCCAAGGTGGTAGCTACCACCTTTAATTCTCCTCCTCCAAGGGTGGATGTCCACCTTAGGTTCTTCTCCTTTGCCTGGCCATCCTCCTTGAAGTAGAATGCTCCTCCTCCTTGGCGTGGCCCAAGTTGAAGAGAGTGGGGAGAAGGCACCAAAGGGGTTGGTGATGTGCCCTTTTAATCTTCTTCTCTACTCCTTCTTCTTGGCCGTAGGTATAGGTGGATGTAGGTGGAAGTAAACACTAATAGAGGATGAAGAAAATGTGGAAAGTTAGGTGGGTATATATAGTGTAGGAAAGGGGGCATAGGTGGCTCTTGGAATGGATGGCTAGGATAGGATATGGGGGGTAGTTATGGCTTTGGTACCCTTTAGAATTGGCGCCAAAATGGGCCTTCTAGAAGGCTATTAGGTGGCACCACCTTAGGGTTCTAGAAGGAGGGTATGTGGATGGCTAGGATAGGTTATGTGGGTAGGTGTAGGGTGGATAAAGGGGCTGAAAGTTGGTGCCAAAAGGGGGGTGGTTGGGGTTAGTTTTGGTGCCAACTTTTGGTGTCTTTTGATGGTTAGTTGAGGGGTGAAGGTGTTGGTGCTAGAGCACCGCGATCATTTATTTTGATGATAACAAAACAGGTGTCATTTAACATTTTCACTTGAAGTCTTAGATTTCAGGTTAATTGCAAATGGAGACGTGGTTAGATGGAGTTCGAGCTTTGATTGCGCAGCAATCATAGGTCTTAATTGACCTAGATTAGGCTAGAACTTAGCATAAGTTAGGGAAATTCATGCACACATAAGCATTATCTGCATCTTTACTGCTTTACTTTAGCTATGCATAAAATAATGCTATAGTGTGCTAATTAAGTATATTATGTCGATTGCAGGCAATAAGCAGATCTGGAGCTAGTCTGGAGCAGGATCTGAAGCTGGGTCTCGAATAACGGGAGTTGCAGTAGAGCTGGAGTAGAAGGATTAGTTTAGATATAGGAACAATAATGTAAGGGGGTTAAAGTTTGCTATTCTATTAAGTAGGAATAAAGCAGTAAAATGTGAAGAGCTTAGGTCCATCTTAGCCCTAGGATAGCCTAGAGACTTCCCCAAGCCTTAGCCACCCTTATATTAGGTCACAACACCTTAGGAAGCCTCAAAACCCTAGTTTCAGCCCTTATTTGGACGTCCAAATAAGTTATAGGACGTCCAAGACCCTTAGCCATCTCCTACACACCTCAAACCCACTTCTGCAGTGTTATTGGACGTCCAGACACTTTGTCAAACGTCCAATTTCTGCAGAGTACCCAAAACAGAACCTTGATTTCCCCCTGACTCAAATTGGACGTCCAGAACTGAAGTCTGGACTCTGATTTTTGAGTATAAGTCGTCTGATCCTATTATTGGACGTTTGATACTGGTCTCCAGTCCCTGTTTTGAGATTCAAGTCTTGGTCTTGGATCTCTAGCTCCCTAGACCTAATCCCAACCCCATAGGAACCTAAATTAAGGTGTCCTAACCCTAGTACATCACCTCTAGACTTACCTAAGGACCTAATTAGGTCCTCACCAAACCCAATTGACTTAGATCAAGTCAATTACCTTCACCTAAGTCAATTGGACTCATTGAGTCCAATTGAGCTTAGATCTCAACCCACACAAGTTTAATTGGACTTGGTGAGAGTCCAATTGACCTAAACCCAACCTAATTGAGTTATTCTACTCTCAATTAGGTTCACACTCATTCAATTAAACTTAGGTTAAGTTTAATTGCATTTTCCCCTTAGCAATTAGGGTTTGTAACCCTAATTCAAGACCTACACCTACCCAAACCCCTTAGGACCTAACCTATGCCACCTAGCCACATAGAGCACGACCACACACACACACCCATTCACGCACACACACTTATCTAGAATTCTCTAGAGACCTCTTGAGATGGCGCCACCTCTTGGTTGCCAAATTTAGCAACCAAGAGGAATTCAAATTGAGATCCACAATTCTTGGATCTCAAAGACCACATCCACCCACATGTGGCCTGCCTCTCTTGGATTCTCTCTAGAGAGTTCTACACCTCTCTAGAGAGAAGCCATTGGTTCTATAAAAAGACCCCATAGGCGGCCAAACACTCCCATTCACTTCTTTGGCAATTGAACTCCATTGGTGCCATTCACTCCGCTTCCACTTAGATAGTCACTCCACCTCCACGAGCTCACTACCACCACCATGGAGGACACCATCTCGGGATGCTGGATCAACCCTACCTCTCTCCAAGGGTCGGCCTAAGCTACATTGGCCGCCCCTCATTCTCCTCTCGACCACTCCAAGGCCATCGTGGACCACCCCTGAATGCCCTCTATTCTTCTAGCTTTAAATCATGCTCTTCAATCTTTATTGCTTTCATTTACTACTTAGTAGTGTAGTCTTACTTCTCCCCTAATGATGCATGCGAAATCCCCCTGGTTGATTCTTGTATGCAATCATTTTCAGGTAGCTAGGTTTAATTTTCAGGCATTTATGTATAAGCTTTCCTCTAGATTTCCTTGTGCAACAACTCTCCAATGAATGAATGAAATTGCATTTATATATATATGTGTCTCTTTATGTGTTTGAAATCACCACGAGCTTAATAATTATCATATTTGTGTGATTTAAGTGCATGCTCTTTAACTGTCTATATATTACGCACCAGCATGTCGTTGCCTGAGGATATTGAAAATCTGACAATAGATGCTTTCTCCATATCTAGTCACCACCTCACTAGAATCGTATGCACAGAAACCCACACATTCACTTTCGTGATTTACTTGACGCATGCGCATGTGAGCCGAGTTAATAACAGGAGCAATGAAGTCTTAGTTAGGAGATTAGAAACCGACGTGCATCTTTAAATGAAGTAGAGTAGTAAAAAAAAAGATCGATTTCAAAAGCGAAAACAACACCTCCCAGAGACGAACGACCGGGACTCAAGTCTCGTAATTTTTACAAACTAAATCGTTGACGAATGTTTTTGCGCGACTATACTACGACGCATTCCTTTTCTACCAAAATGCGTGAGAACGATTCCCGTCAAGTGGCGCCGTTGCCGGGGAGGCAACATCATTTTTCTTGATTTCGATCTTTTAATCTATCACTGACGAATCTGCCTCTACTTTGTTTTTGATGTGCGGGACAACACGGAAGGAAAATGGAATCTGCACACACATCGAGTGCGGCGAAGAAAAATCAGGTTCACATCATCTCTCTTTAGATTAGGTTTCTTTTTCTAAACCCTAGGAATAGATTTATTTTCTGCACTTTCCTTTGACAAATTCTCTGTGAAAAGAAAATCAAAAATAAAAAAAATTTTGAAAAAAAATCTAGATTAGGTTTCCTTTCGAATCTAGGTTAGTTGAAAGAAAAAAAAGAAATATTTTCGTTGAATCTTCTAAAAAATTCTTTTTGAAAAAAAAAAGTGCAAGAGCTTTGAAAAACAAAAAAGAATCTTTTTGGTGGAAGGCTTGAATTTCAAATTCAAAGCTCTTTAAAAAGCTTTTCCACTATCTTCTGATTTTCGGCCATATTTCAAATCTAACTTAAAAATTTGATTGCCAAAAAATTCGTTAGCGAAAAATTCTGAAATTCGGGCTAAACCTTCATTTTCAAACCATCTTTAAAATGCCACCGCTACTTTGAAAAAATTATAAGTATAAAATTTGTAAAAATTTACGAAATGCATGGTGGTTAGACTGACCCATATTCAAAATTTTTCAAATTTCAAAAAACGATTTCGAGCAATCCGCGAATCTGTTTTGACTCAAAGTGATAGGGTTTGAAAGTTGTCCTCATTGACCTTATTTTCCATATCTTTTTAGAAATTTTGAAGGTCAATTGATACTGTTTCAAAATGAAAAATCGACCAGGGGTCAAAATTCCAGATCTGACCCTCTGAAATTCAAAATTCCCTAAAAATTCGATTGAAATAGTAAAAATTCCAAAATAATATTCTCTGAAAAACTAATTGAAAAAGGAATCTACTCGCAAAATTTCAAATTAATTGGATTCCAATTATTATCAAAGAATCAACATTACTTTTGTGGTCTGCTGAAATAGAGAAAAACCCTAGAAGTGCATGCAACTTAGGTTAAATCCTTAGGGTTACAACTAGAAGACCACACTTTGGGCTAACCTAGACTTAATCAAGTCTAGTTAGCCAGTGAGCTTGGTCACCTTGTGGTCCACTCACCACAAACCCCTCTGAAGAAAACGGGTTAAAAAATTAATTTTAAAATACGAAATCAACCCGAGTTCGTTGTCGTACTACTGGGTGATTTTAATCTCTCTTGCCGAACCTGGTGACTAAGTCTGCGGGGTAGTGTCAAACAACCGCGGGTCGTGGATCAACGGAACCGGAGGCATAAGCCAAAGGAAGAACCTTCCCCTTAGTCCCCTTGTAACCAGACTGGCTAAGTTAGCTTGAGAGGCGGGAACCACTTTTAGTCGGTTGTACGACGAACTTATCTTCAGGAATTCAAATCTCTAACGAAAAATCTGGTCACCTGATCTATAAGGACCATTTGATTGATAGGGCTTTAGCCTTATCCTGCGTGGCTACACCAACCCAGGGGTTGGGCGGTGTATGCACGGAAGGAAGTCACTTCGACCTCACTTGGTTGGACCTTAGGAGCCACTCCCAAGGAGGCGAGTCACCTCGCCCGAACCATCTTCTCCCCCTATTTCTTCTACTCCAAGAACCACCATGGCAAATCCTGGACCTGGACCTAGACTGGGTCAAGACATTGAGAATCTGGACCCGATGGCTCATTTGGAAGCCCGGGTCGCCGAATCTGAGGAACGGCATCAGCAGAGCATGGATCGTATTCTGATGGCGCTTGACAGGATGCAACACCTGCCACAAGGAGAACAACTGCGGGATTTCTATAACCCAGTTGCACCTATCGTCGCACCACTAGTCAGAATTCCCACAGGCGGAGACGCGTTTGAGCTCAAGCCTAATGTAATTGGGTTGATCAGCACTCATTTCTACGAGAACTCAAGCGAAGATCCGTTCCAGCACCTTGAGGACCTGAGTCGAATCACTGAAACGATTCGACCCAGGAATATTGATCTCGGGATTGTTCTGATGAAGCTTTTCCCATTCTCGCTGAGGGACAAAGCTTCATACTAGTTCAAGACTATTGGGAAGCCAATTGGAACCTAGCTGGAATTACGACGTGAATTTCTGCAAAAGTTCTTCCCAATCGGTTGAACAAACGCAATGCGGCCCACAATCACGACTTTCTCCTAGGGAGCTGGGGAGAAATTACATGAAGCATGGGATAGATTTCACGACCTTCTCCGGAAATGCCCACATCATGGTATACCCAGATGGCACTTAGCTCAGATTTTTTACCATGGGCTGGATGACACACATCGGTATCTGGCCGATGCATCTAGCAACGGGAATTTTCTCGCAAAAGATGACAACACATTTGAGCTGTTTGAATTATTAGCGAAGAACTCGATGAATGCCGCATCTATGAACCAGTTCTAGCGGCCTGGTCAGCAGCGGGTTGGTGTCCACGAGGCTCATGTCGAGTCTGTTCGAGCCGACATGGATATCATCATCAAGCAGCTGGATAGAATAAACTTAATCGAGAAGAAGATTGACCAGATTAGTCAGGGTCAATCCGACTTGAGCTCTGCTACCTCACGGCCCTCCTATGCACCCCGAGCCCCACCTGCTCGAGTTAATCTACTCACTCAAGATGCATCTTCTTCGTATTTACGAGATCCCGCATATCAGGATCCCGTGAATAATCCAGATCTGGCACTCTACGACCAAGGTTACACACCACCCACAGATTATAATGCGTACCCCCTTGACGGATATGTCTCAGACATCTTCAGCCTACGAGGACGTCAGCGCTACCCAAGGATACAGGAGTAATAACCCGTATTCAGAGACGTATAACCCTGGTTGGCGCCAGCATCCGAACTTCTCCTGGTCTGGTAATTCACAGAGACCACATCAAGATCCACACTACCAGACCAGGCAATATGGGAATGTGCAAAACACGTATCCTAGGCAGCAGCCATTCCCGTCTCAGTAGCAGTAACCCCGCTCGTTATACCAGCCGCTGCACCAAGTTGCCAACCACCCTCTAAAGCGGGCTAACCCTTTGGAGGCGCTAAAAGAGGAGCTGCAAGAATCAATGAGGAAGTCTACACAAGATAGCTTGCAGATTATGAAGGCGATGACTGATCAGATTCAGACCATACAGAACACGCAGAACCGGCTGTTGCAAGAGCATAGGACTCAGGGAGCCTTGCCCTCCCAACCCGTCCCAAATCCTCTATATGTGCAGAACTAGGGCACCCCACATAGGTTTCAGGCACCGCAAGGACAGGCACACGCCATACTACAGGCGCCTCCTGCACCACCCGGTTACACACAAGGCCAGCCGCCTTTGCAGAATCCCGCGTATTCTGCCCCATCTGCTCCCCCACCACCTCATGGACAGCAAGCCGACGCACATGTTGTCTCATTGCGGAGTGGAAGGAAGACATTCGACCCACCACCTAGGCAGGCGGGTTCTGATTTTTCCCACCCTTCGCCGCAGGCAGATTCGACTCCATCATCTCAGGAGCCACTTGCAGTAGATAAGGGTAAGAGGCCACTCAACCCTGAGATTCTTGTCTCTTTTCCTGAGGCTCTAACACGAAATGCAGTACGGAAAAAGGACACGCGGAATTTCGAGGACCTAAAATCGATGTTTAAGGAAGTACATATTCAGGTACCCCTCCTTGAGGCTATCGATCACATTCCCGCTGTCGCTAGGTTCTTCAAGGACTATTGTACCCCGAAGCGACATCCGAGAATTGGACGACAGGTGGTACTGTCAAAAGAAGGTAGCGCCGTGATTCTAGCTGACCTACTGCCGAAGAAGAAAGACCCTAGTACCCCACTCATATCCAGCTTCTTGCAAGGATTCTCCATTTGATCGGGCCCTTTTAGACTTGGGTTCGTCCATCAACTTAACTCCCACTACAGTATTTGATCGATTTCGATTTGGGGAGTTGAAACCCACCTCAGTTACGATTCAGCTGGTTGACAGATCAGTTAAAACACCGAGGGGGTGGATGAGAACTTGATCGTGAAAGCCCGCAGGTTTTGCTTTCCCGCAGATTTTTTCATTCTCGATATGGAAGTTCCTCCTAATCTCCGAGATGCACTAATTATTTTGGGTCGCCCATTTCTGGCAATAGCCCGGGCGAACATCAATTGCGCATCGGGGTGTATGGAGATTGCCCTAGGCAATGAGCAATTTCGACTAGACATATTCAGGGCAGCAAAGAACTTCGACTGTGATCGAATAGAGGAGGATGGTGAAGACGAAGATTTAGCTTACTGTGGTATCATTGGGCTCCTTTGTGACGACCCAATGTCTCATTCGTCTACACTATCAGGGTTCTCAGACCTCGATCCACACGGGACCAAAACCACTACATTACACATGTCTCCCCGAGGATCTGACTGTTTGGGGTGTGCTTCTGACAACAACACCCCTGAATCCAGCTATCTTAATCCATATATTACTGAATCGCCCCTGTTAGTACAAGAAGACGTGACTACAGCTAATGGGTTTCCCGTTAACGCAGTCACAACTGATTTCACAGGGAGTGACTCAGCGGGAATTCATGTGTACATGGATCAGTTGATTCCCACCCTCGATTCCGCTCCTCCCACTCTTAGTTCTGATTCCGACCCACCCGTGATTGAATTGAAGCCCTTACTTGACTCACTCAAGTACGTGTTCTTGGGCGAAAGTGAGACATATCCAGTCATTATCAATGCCCACTTAACCCAAGAATAGGAGCATCAATTGATTTCTACACTTCAAGACCATAGGGCTGCTATCGGGTGGAGTATTGCTGATCCCCGCGATATTCGCCCCTCATATTGCTCTCATCACATTTACACGGATGAGGGGGTGAAACCTTCGAGACAACCTCAAAGACGGCTAAACCCAAATATGCTAGAGGTTGTTAAAAAGCAGATCATCAAATGGCTGGATGCAGGCATTGTATATCCAATCTTAGATAGCCAGTGGGTGAGTCCGATTCAGATAGTACCCAAGAAAGCAGGACTCACTGTCATGAAAAATGATAAGGGTGAATCCATCCCGACCCACACTGCGACATCTTGGCGGGTCTGCATTGACTACAGGAAACTGAACACGACTACCCAGAAGGATCACTTTCCTTTGCCGTTCATTGGTCAGATCTTGGAACGGTTAGCCGGATGCAGTTTCTTCTGCTTTCTGGATGGATACTCCGAGTATAATCAGGTAGCAATTAGCTCGGAAGATCAGGACATGACCACATTCACATGCCCCTTTGGAACATTCTACTTTAGGCGGATGCCCTTTTGCCTCTGCAACGCACCAGCGACATTTCAGCATTGTATGATGGCTATCTTCTCTAACATGATTGGGGATTATGAGGAGGTATTCATGGATGACTTCTCTATTTTCGAAGATGATTTCGTGTCTTATCTTGATAACCTCACCAAGATCCTGAAATGGTGTATTGAGGTAAACCTAGTACTATCCTGGGAGAAAAGCCATTTCATGGTGAGGGATGGCATAGTACTAGGGCATAGGGTCTCCAGAAATGGACTCGAGGTCGACCGAGCTAAATCAGAGATTATCTCCCACTTACCTCCACCTAGCTTGGTCAAGCAGATCAGATCATTCTTGGGTCACATCGGCTTCTATCAGAGATTTATATGCGATTTCTCAAAAATTGTGCAGCCTTTGACGAATCTCCTGGTTACCGATGTCCCATTTGAATTTGATACCTCGTGTCTCAGCGCCTTCGAGACTTTACGAAGCGCTGTTTCCGACTCCCTGATTCTCCAACCACCCGACTGGTCGCTTGATTTCAAAATGATGTGCGACACTTCTAATTTTGCCGTCGGTGCTGTTTTAGGCCAGCGTCGAGAGAAACAACCCTTTGTCATATACTATGCTAGCAAGACATTGAATGAGGCTCAACGCAATTATACTGTCACCAAAAAGGAACTGCTAGCAGTAGTATTTGGGTTGGAGAAATTCAAATCATATTTATTAGGGTCCAAGGTCATCATCTTCACTGACCACTCCGCCCTCCGGCATTTGTTGGCAAAGAAGGATGCCAAACCACGACTCATTAGATGGATCCTTCTATTGTAGGAATTTGATATCGAGATTCGTGACAAAGCCGAAAAATAGAATGTCATGATAGATCACCTATCCAAATTGGACCCAGACCACATTCCTTATTCACTGCCTATCCATGAACAATTTCCGAATGAATCACTTTTGGCAATTCATTCTGTTGAGTTCCCCTGGTATGAGGATTTTGCGAACTACCTTGCCGCAGGCAAAATTCCCACAAACCTATCCAAGGACCAGAAACTCAAATTCATTGCAAAAGCCAAATACTATCTCTGGGAAGACCCACTGCTCTTCTGCATTGGAGTGGATCAGATTATTCGTAGATGCATCCTAGACTCTGAGATCCCCAGTGTGTTATCTTTCTGCCACAATGATGCATCTGGTGGCCATTTCTCAGGATGGAAAACCACTGCAAAAATTTTACAGTCGGGATTTTTCTGGCCAACCATCTTCAGAGATACACACGATTACGCCCAACACTGCAAATGATGTCAATCGATCGGCTCTATGACTAGGAGAGACATGATTCCACTCCAACCCATCATGGTCGTAGAAGTGTTCGACGTCTGGGGCATCGATTTTATGGGTCCTTTTCCGAACTCGCATGGCTTCAAGTACATATTGCTAGCCGTTGATTATGTCTCGAAGTGGGTCGAGGCCATCCCGGCAAGACGGGTTGACCAAAAGATCGTCATTTCTTTCGTACAGCAAAATATTCTCGCGAGATTCGAAATACCCTGCGCTCTGATTAGCGACGGGGGAAGCCACTTCATCCACGCCCATTTCAGGTCGTTACTAAAGAAATACGGGGTACATCACCGCATAGCCACCCCGTATCACCCACAAACCAATGGGCAGGCTGAAGTGTCTAACTGTCAAATCAAGCTGATTCTCCAGAAGATGGTTAGACCAGACAGGAAGGACTGGTCCAACAAATTAATCGATGCACTCTGGGCATATCGGACCGCATACAAGGCCCCACTCGGAATGTCACCATATCGCATGGTATATGGCAAGGCCTGTCACCTTCCTGTAGAGCTAGAACACCGCGCCTTTTGGGCAATGCAAAAATGCAACCTCGACCTCGATGCAGGAGGTCGAGAATGGAAACTCCAACTCAGCGAATTAGAAGAAATCTGGCAGAAGGCCTATGAGAATGCATTAATATACAAGGACAAGACCAAGGCCTTTCATGAGCTCCACATCCGGAGGAAAATATTCACGCCCAACCAGTGAGTCTGGTTGTTTGATTCACGGCTGAAACTATTTGCTGGGAAGCTTAAGTCCAAGTGGACTGGCCCATATGTTGTGATGCAGCCATATCCTAACGGGGCAGTCCAGATCAAGGACCTAAAATCTAGGCATATATTCACGGTAAATGGCCAGGGCCTCAAGCCATTTTTGGCCCAGGAACCTCCTCCACCTGACGTGACTGTTCATCTTAGTGAGGACGTGTGATTGAGTGCTTGCCCAGCTGGAGGCGCCAAACTCAGCACATATAAATACCATTCACTCCACATTCCACCATCATTTATACATAACCATTTTTATACATAGCATATTTTATTTTAGCATATGTCCCTTTTTGTATATTGCATGCTAACAGGTTGGCCGGTGCTAAATGTATAATTTCAGAAGCAATTCCAAGTGACTTCTACCCACTCATCCTCTGTCAGATTTATTTTCTTTTTTCATGCATGAGGACATGCAAGATCTTAGGCATGGGGGGGTAGATACAGCAAAAACTGAAAAAATTTTCATGCCAACACTTAGGAAAACCTTGGAGCTACATGTAAAACGTACTTTAGGACCTTAAATAAGAGAACAACTGATTCCACCTCCAATGCTTGCATTGGAGCTAGAAATCGTTCGCAACAGCCACTTCCGACTCACCTGCTCACCTTTTGTTCTAAATTTAGGGTCAAGCTGATTGTAACCCGATACAGGAAATTCACGAAGTACAAATTATATGAGGTTACATGTTTATAGTATATATACATATTGCATTCATGAATAAGATTATTTTATTAAGAGAATGCATTAGGGATTTTATCCTCTAGTTGATTCCTGTAAATTTGGAATCCAGTACAACTTTTCACACACACGTAGAATTTGCAATGGATTCATGGTGAAGGCTGATAAACATCTTCAGTCTATCGAGAAGAAGCAGTGCTTCTTTTCCTGAACCCTTGGACAGTGTTTTAGGAGTCAGGCAGATTTTCCTCCAAAAATCCACCAAATAGTGTGAGATGAGAGTAGAGTGTACTGGTGCTCTAAGATTAGTGCAAGGAATCTGGAATCCTAGATAATTAGGTGATGATACTTTGAGTTAAGACATAGTTTCCGCTCTCGGTTCCTGCATATGCATTTATCTGCGAAATACTGAGAGCCACCAAATAAGGCAAATACACGGAGAGCGAGTTTTCATAAAACTAGGGCTAAGGTGGATGGTTACGACCATTCTTTATGGAATCCTCAGCTGAAGGAGGGTATTGATATCATGGTCAGAAATACACCGTCCTATCCATCTCTCCTGGTGCTGTGAGTAGGCACTTCCACCAAATAAGCCACCCAATGTCTCTTGAGTACCGCCAATCCCTAGTAATGCCTCCTCAATAAAGTTCATGGATGTATGCTAGTTGTGTTATGCTGAAAAAGAAAAAAAAAAGAAAAGGAAAAAGAAAAAAAATGATGAAAAAAAGAGAAAAATTGAAAAAAAAATTAGAAAAAGAAGAAAAAGCAAAGAAAAGAATGAATATTTAGTGTTTATTTCATTTAGGCAATACCACCAAATAAAATTGAGATCCACCAAATATGGCCTTAACCTATTTTTCTTGTGTTCCGACCGCCCAAATACTGGCTGAGGAATCCCGACTTAGTGTTAGGGTTATGAGAATTCAATTAAAGTGTTAATGCCTAGTGAGACCACCAAATACAGGTCATATACGTGAATCTGGTGAAGTTGTGAGCTCCACGAAAGAAAAGAAAAGGAAATGAAAAAGAGTAAGAGAGAATAGATACAAAGGAATCAAAAGGGAGCATAGTTTTTCTCGTCTTTCTCTAAGTTGAGTTACTTAGTAATCCGGGAATTTAGATTCTGTAGTACTAGTCTCTATGTAGCACCAAGTGAGAATGAGCCACCAAATATATAATCTTTTCCCTCAGAGATTCTCTACCTAAGCCTAAAGCCGAGGTGGAATTCATAGAATATCTTGAGCACCCTGAGGGAAGAAGTCCACCTATCCCGCTAGAATTTTTACTAGGGGTCAGGTACAGGCTTTAGAGGTGTATTAGTTTTCACTCGAATCTGTTGCAAAAGCTGCATAGCTACACTTTCATGATTGTCGGGATTTCTAGAGCATAGGATGAAAACAAAAAAGAGAAAAATCTCTATGCATACACTTGATAAAATAATTAGTCCCTTAGGGATCCTAGCTGTAAATAACTTAGTCTTGCATTTGTTAGGGACTAGCAAGATTTAGGCATGGGGGTATGATTGCGCAGCAATCAAAGGTCTTAATTAACCTAGATTAGGTTAGAACTTAGCATAAGTTAAGGAAATTCATGCACGCATAAGCATTATCTGCATCTTTACTACTTTACTTTAGCTATGCATAAAATAATGTTATAGTGTGCTGATTAAGTATATTATGTCGATTGCAACCAATAAGCAGATTTGGAGCTAGATCTGGAGCAGGATCTGAAGCTGGGTCTGGAATAACAAGAGTTGTAGCAGAGCTGGAGTAGAAGGATTAGTTTAGATATAGGAACAATAATGTAAGGGGGTTAAAGTTTGCTATTCTATTAAGTAGGAATAAAGCAGTAAAATGCGACGAGCTTAGGTCCATCCTAGCCCTAGGATAGCCTAGAGACTTCCCCAAGCCTTAGCCACCCTTATATTAGGTCACAACACCCTAGGAAGCCTCAAAACCCTAGTTCCAACCCTTATCTGGACGTCCAGATAAGTTATAGGGCGTCCAGGACCCTTAGCCATCTCCTGCACACCTCAAACCCACTTCTACAGTGTTATTGGACATCCAGACACTTTGTCAAACGTCCAATTTCTACAGAGTACCCAAAATAGAACCCTGATTTCCCCCTGACTCAAATTGGATGTCCAGAACTGAAGTCTGGACTTCTGATTTTTTAGTATAAGTCGTCTGATCCTATTATTGGATGACTGATACTAGTCTCCAGTCCCTGTTTTGAGATTCAAGTCTTGATCTTGGATCTCTAACTCCCTAGACCTAATCCCAACCCCATAGGAACCTAAATTAAGGTGTCCTAACCCTAGTACATCACCTCTAGACCTACCTAAGGACCTAATTAGGTCCTCACCAAACCCAATTGACTTAGATCAAGTCAATTACCTTCACCTAAGTCAATTGGACTCATTGAGTCCAATTGAGCTTAAATCTCAACCCACACAAGTTTAATTGGACTTGGTGAGAGTCCAATTGACCTAAACCCAACCTAATTGAGTATTCTACTCTCAACTAGGTTCACACTCATTCAATTAAACTTAGGTTAAGTTTAATTTCATTTTGCCCTTAGCAATTAGGGTTTGTAACCCTAATTCAAGACCTACACCTACCCAAACCCCTTAGGACCTAACCTAAGCCACCTTGCCACATAGAGCACGACCACACACACACACACTTCTCTAGAATTCTCTAGAGACCTCTTGAGATGGCGCCACCTCTTGGTTGCCAAATTTAGCAACCAAGAGGAATTCAAATTGAGATCCACAATTCTTGGATCTCAAAGACCACATCCACCCACATGTGGCCTGCCTCTCTTGGATTCTCTCTAGAGAGTTCTACACCACTCTAGAGAGAAGCCATTGGTTCTATAAAAAGACCCCATGGGCGGCCAAACACTCCCATTCACTTCTTTGGCAATTGCACTCCATTGGTGCCATTCACTCCGCTTCTACTTAGATAGTCACTCCACCTCCACGAGCTCACTACCACCACCATGGAGGACACCATCTCGGGATGCTGGATCAACCCTACCTCTCTCCAAGGGTCGGCCTAAGCTACATTGGCTGCCCCTCATTCTCCTCTCGACCACTCCAAGGCCATCGGGGACCACCCCTGAATGCCCTCTATTCTTCTAGATTTAAATCATGCTCTTCAATCTTTATTGCTTTCATTTACTACTTAGTAGTGTAGTCTTACTTCTCCAATGATGCATGCGAAATCCCCCCGTTGATTCTTGTATGCAATCATTTTCAGGTAGCTAGGTTTAATTTTCAAGCATTTATGTATAAGCTTTCCTATAGATTTGCTTGTGCAACAACTCTCCAATGAATGAATGAAATTGCATTTATATATATATGTGTCTCTTTATGTGTTTGAAATCACCGTGAGCTTAATAATTATCGTATTTGCGTGATTTAAGTGCCTGCTCTTTAATTGTCTATATATTACGCACCAGCATGTCATTTCCTGAGGATATTGAAAATCTAACAATAGATGCTTTCTCCATAACTAGTCACCACCTCATTAGAATCGTGCGCACAGAAACTCACACGTTCACTTTCGTGATTTACTTGATGCATGTGCATGTGATCCGAGTTAATAACAGGAGCGGTGAAGTCTTAGTTAGGAGATTAGAAATCGGTGTGTGTCTTTAAACGAAGTAGAGTAGTAAAAAAAAAAGATCGATTTCAAAAGCGAAAACAACGCCTCCCAGAGACAAACGACCAGGACTCAAGTCTCGAAATTTTTACAAACTAAATCTTTGACGGACGTTTTTGCGCAGCTATACTACGACGCATTCCTTTTCTATCAAAATGCGCGAGAACGATTCCTGTCAAGCTCGCCTCCAGGACGGATTGGAGGAGCTGATGGAGAACAGAGGAGCTTCGTGTGCAGCGATAGCTGGAAGATGGAAGAATAAGATAGAATTCTGTTTATCTCTTTCTATGTACTTTCGTCTTTATTTCCTTACTCTTTCTGTTTCTTAGAATATCATGTTAAAGAGCCTTAAAGAACCCTAACAGTAGTCCTAGGAACACTTGCACAACCCTAGGATACTTAGGTTTTATGTAAAGAACTTAGAAAATCAAACTAGGGTTCAAACAACATTTTCAGGCATCTAATCTGAAAATCAGACGTCTGATAAATACTTTTAAGACGTCTGACTGTTGACTCAAACGTCCGATTATATTTAGGCTGGACTTAGTTAGTTCTATCTGATGCAATTTGACGTCCAGACCTTAGTTCAGACGTCTTAGAAGATGTCTGATATTTTTGCCAGATGTCCAATTAGTGGACCATTGGCTGCCTTAGTAAACATTGAAGGAAATGACCGTTAGCCTTGTATCAGACATCCGTAGAGGACCCCAGACGTCTGATACATGACCTTTTTGCCTCGGTTGACCAAAATCACTTCTCAGAGATTTTATAGTCGTTGCACTCCCTTGGGAATCCATTTCCGCAGAAAAGTAGGTTTCCAGATGCCAAGACATCATTCCAGACGTCCTGTATGTCGTCTGATGACAATTCACTAGAACCCTGTTTAGATCTGATTCAAGTTAGGAAGGGAACCCGCCTAAAATCAGACGTCTGACTTTGTTCCCAAATGTCTTAAACTGGTTTTCCTGACGTCCGATGCCAGGATCAGATGTCTGATAAGCTTGTTAGTGTAATGATTAATCCTTATTTCAGCTTGATTTTCTTGGAGCTTGCACCCAACGGCTATGGAAGCCTTCCAAGGCCTTCCAAAGCCTTCCTAGGGCCTCTATAAATAGAGGAGAACCTTTGCCACTCAAAAACACACTAAGACACCAAGACACACTAAGCAAACCACTTTCCACATCTTTGGTGTCCAAGAGAAGTAGTTGAAGCTCTAACTCTCCAAGCTTAAGTTCTACATCTAGAGAGCATCGATCATTTGTGCACCCGCTCTCCTGTAATAGTTCACGAGAGCACCGTTGCACCGTTGCGTGGGTCATGCACCCGAGTCACCGATTCGACGCACTCCCAGCAAAGGGAAGCATCCTAACTCCTATAGAAGCTTAGTTTAAGAATATCTTTGTGGCTCTGTAGGATTATTGTTGTATTTTACTTTGTTATTTGGTTGGGTATTCACGTTGCGAATTCCCGTCTCCATCGAGGGACAAAACCCTTCTCGTGAAGAGAAGGAGTTGAGGAACGCTACCCTCACACTTATAGCGTGGTTGTAATTGAGGTTGAATCACCCTCGTTTAAGTAATTCATTTAGTGGATTTGATCAACTTGGTTGATCGAAAAATCTTAACTCGAGAGGGTTAGGTGGTGGTTTTCACTCGATTTGGGTTTCCACCTAAAAATAATTGTGCCATTTGTGTTGTGCCATTTGTGTGATTGTCTATTTCTGTGAGATTGTTATATTTTAATTCCTCATTTTTACATCACGCTGATCTCACCCCCTCCAAGTAGGGAATTTCAATTGGTATCAGAGCAAGTTTCACATTTTCGGCGTTACACACCGGCGAAGATGTGATGGAGGGAAGCATCACCGCCACCAGAATCGTCGAGGGCAGTCCACCGTTCGACCGCCTTTCTTTGATGGAAGCAACTACGGCTACTGGAAGTTACAGATGAAGATATGGCTTCAAGCCACCGACTTCGCATTATGGGAACGTTGTGAAACCCTATACGAAGTTCCGAAGAAACCAGAGAGAGGCTATTTGCAGCAGCAGACCCACAAGCTTTCCCTCAATGCAAAAGCTATGAATGCGTTATACTACGCCCTTAGCTCGGAGGAGTTCAATCGTATATCTCAGTGTGCCACTGCATACGAGGTATGGCACACTCTAGAAGTGACACACGAAGGTACGACCAAGGTAAAAACTTCTAAAATAAATTTACTATCTCAAGGATTTGAATCTTTTTCTATGAAGTCTAACGAATCCTTAAGTGAGATGAACACTAGGTTCACTCTCATAGTAAATAGTTTAAAAGCTTTAAGTAAACCCTTCATCAAGGGGGAGCTTCAAGGGAAGCTTCTTCGTTCCCTCGGACTGGAGTGGGAACAGAAGGTCACCGCCATCGAGGAGGCAAACGAAGTGGAGGAGCTCAACATGGAGGATCTCCTAGGCAACCTAATGGCATACGAGACAAAGCTAAAGCAACAAAAGAAGGATACACTGGAACCAAAACAGAAGAAGACCCTCGCATTTAGAGAAGCATTAGATAGCGAGGTAAGTTTCGACGATGAGGACTTTAAAATTTTACTTAAGAAATTTTCCAAGTTTTGTAGAGAGTCAAAGAAAGAAAAGAAGGAGAAGAAGGAAAGCCCAAGACGTTACTACCACTGTAATGAGAAAGGGCATCTACGACCAGAGTGCCCTCTTCTCAAAAGGGAGAAGAAGGAAAAGGAGAAAAAGTCTAAGAAGAAGGCATTCCAAGCAACTTGGGACGACTCGAGCTCGGAGGAAGAGGAAGAAGAAAAGTCTGTGAAGGATGAAATTGCTTTCTTTGGTTTCATGGCCTTAGAAGAAAGTGACGGCGAAAGCGAAAGCAACTCCGACAATGAGGTAAATTTTGATTTACAAAATGCTTTTAATGAGCTTTTTGAAGTTAGTAAATCACTTAAGGTAGAAAATAAAAATATTAAAAAGAACCTTAGTTTTCTTAAAAATGAAAATGAAAGGTTAGAAAAAGAACTTAAGGATCTAGAAGCTAGTCCTAAAAATAATGACTTATTCAATGAAAATAATAAGTTAGTTGAGGAAAATGCTAGTCTAGAGTTAGAAACTTCTGATTTAAAGACTAAGATGAATATTATAGAAAAAGAAATCGCATGTCTTAGGGAAAATTCTAACAAATTAATCAACAAAGTAGAAAATTTGCATAGCCCTAAGGTTGAGAAAGGATCTCCGTTAAGGAGACCCGCTAACAGATCCGAATCCAAGCTCACTTGGATACCGAAGAAAGATTTGGAATCTTGTTTTGTAGGTTTCAAGGGTGACTATAATACAAGAGATTGGACCTACAAGCTAAAGGCTAGTCAACTCAAGTTGGGAGAACTAAGGAGTAGACCAAGGAGGAGAACAAGAAGACCGACGAGACGACGAACAACCGAACAACTCACTGCACGTCGACTGCCAGACTAGAGACCGGCACCGATGCTCGGGCCTCCAAGCTACGGATGGGAGCTCCATCCGATGTGGCATCCACCACTTCCATTTGGGCCATTTTATTGGCCATGGTAGGTGAGGTAAAACCCTTTACCCTATTCTTTTATCATTAGCATATCGATAGGGGGAGTTAAAATTATGAGCTCATTGTCATTTATTAAGGGGGAGATGTAAGTTAGCTAAATTTTTTTTAGTAAGGGGGAGAAAAATAATAGCTATCTTGTTACAAAAAGGGGAGGACACTACTCTTGTTAAAAGAAATTCAACTCATTTATAGAAGAGCATGTTTTAAGGAGTTATAGGAAATTTAAAATCAATTTAAACTTTTTGATAATGTCAAAAAGGGGGAGGATTTTTTGCATTATTATTTATGTTTTGTCTTCATCAAAAAGGGGGAGATTGTTGGTGCTAGAGCACTGCGATCGTTTATTTTGATGGTAACAAAACACGTGTCATTTAACATTTTCATTTGAAGTCTTAGATTTCAGGTTAATTGCAAATGGAGACATGGTTAGATGAAGTTCGAGCTCGCATCCAGGATGGATTGAAGGAGCTTGATGGAGAACAGAGGAGCTTCGCGTGAAGCAATAGCTTGAAGATGGAAGAATAGGATAGAATTCTGTTTATCTCTTTCTATGTACTTTTGTCTTTATTTCCTTTCTCTTTTTGTTTCTTAGAACATCATGTTAAAGAGCCTCAAAGAACCCTAACAATAGTCCTAGGAACACTTGCACAACCCTAGGATACTTAGGTTTTATGTAAAGAACTTAGAAAACCAAACTAGGGTTCAAATAGCCTTTTCAGGCATCTAATCTGAAAATCAGACGTCTGATAAATACTTGTAAGATGTCTGACTGTTGACTCAGATGTCCGATTATATTTAGGCTGGACGTAGTTCTGCCTGATGAAATCCGACGTCCAGACCTTAGCCCAAACGTCTTAGAAGACATCTGATGTTTTTGCCAGACATCCAGTTAGTGGACCGTTGGCTGCCTTAGTAAACACTGAAGGAAATGACCATTAGCCTCATATCAGACATCCATAGAGGACCCCAGACATCTGATACATGATCGTTTTGCCTTGGCTGACCCAAAATCTCTTCTCAGAGATTTTATAGTCGTTGCACTCCCTTGGGAATCCACTTCTACAGAAAAGTAGGTTTCCAGACACCCAGACATCATTCCAGACGTCCTATATGTCGTCTGATGACAATTCACTAGAACCCTATTTAGATCTGATTCAAGTTAGGAAGGAAACCCGCCTAAAATCAGACGTCTGACTTTGTTCCCAAATGTCTTAAACTGGTTTTCCTGACGTCCGATGCCAGGATCAGATGTCTGATAAGCCTGTCAGTGTAATGATTAATCCTTATTTCAGCTTGATTTTCTTGGAGCTTGCACCCAACGGCTATGAAAGCCTTCCAAGGCCTTCCAAAGCCCTCCTAGGGCCTCTATAAATAGAGGAGAACCTTTGCCACTCAAAAACACACTAAGACACCAAGACACACTAAGCAAGCCACTTTCCACATCTTTGGTGTCCAAGAGAAGTAGTTGAAGATCTAGCTCTCCAAGCTTAAGTTCTACATCTAGAGAGCATTGATCATTTGTGCACCCGCTCTCCTGCAATAGTTCACGAGAGCACCGTTGTACTGTTGCGTGGCTCACGCACCCGCGTCACCGATTCGACACACTTCCAGCAAAGGGAAGCATCCTAACTTCTATAGAAGCTTAGTTTAAGAATATCTTTGTGGCTCTATAGGAATATTGTTGTATTTTATTTTGTTATTTGGTTGGGTATTCGCGTTGCGAATTCCCGTCTCCATCGAGGGACAAAATCCCTCTCATGAAGAGAAGGGATTGAGGAATGCTACCCTCGCACTTGTAGCATGGTTGTAATTGAGGTTGAATCACCCTCATTTAAGTGATTCGTTTAGTGGATTTGATCAACTTGGTTGATCGGTAAATCCTAACTCGAGAGGGTTAGGTGGTGGTTTTCACCCGGTTTGGGTTTCCACTTAAACATAATTGTGTCATTTGTGTGATTGTCTATTTCTGTGAGATTGTTATATTTTAATTCCACATTTTTACATCACGCTAATCTCACCCCCTCCAAGTAGGGAATTTCAGAAAGGTGGTGAAGAGGTGGCGCCAAAATGAGTAGGGTGGAGCTAGCTTAAGTAGGCTTAGGTGGACTTGGAGTGGAAGGTTATGTAGGTGGAGTTAGGGTTAGGTTTTTTGGTGCTAGGGAGGTGGATGCTAGCTAGGCTAAGCTAAGCTAGGCTAGTTATGGAGTAGAGGAATAGGTAATGTGAGCTAAGATTTGAAGAGAGGAGCTGAGGAGGAGAAATCTGTAGCTTGAAATGGAGCTGGCAATTGCTGAAGAGGCTAGCATGGAGCTACTCTAGCTGGCTTAGCTTGCTAGTTCTTTGCTAGCTACTAAGCCAAGCTAAAGTGAGCTGGCTTCTACCATAATGAGCTAAGGTGTGCTGGGCCTGGTGCTCTCGGGGAGGTTCAAGCTAGTTGAGGCAGCTAAGGTAGCTTAGCTCAACTGAGTTGAGCTAAGGTGAGTCCCCGAGAGCTGGACTTGAGCTTCCTGAGCTGGAATGAAGTCATCTTCAGCTGGCTGGAGTTGAGTGGAGCTGGATGTAGCTGGACCTGAGCAGGGGTGAACTCCAATCAACTCAGTTGAGCTAGCTAGAGCTCCCTGTGGACTAATGGGAGCTAAGATGAGCTAGACTCAACTAAGTTGAGCTAGATCTGAGCTGACCTGAGCTAAGTTGAGCTCTCTTGAGCTGCCATTCAGCTGAGATGAGCTGAATGGAGCTAGGATGAGCTAACCCTAATTCAAGTGAGCTGAATTCCAGCTGTAGCGAGCTAGATCAAGCTGAGTTCCAGCTGGTGAGAGCTTCTCCTTCACCAGTTGCCTTCCTGAGTGCTAGGGTACTAGGGATCTGGCAATCTGTTTATCCCTAACACTCACAAAAACACATTAAAAACACAATAAGAAATGCAATGCATGCCTAACCTAATTAATGCCTAAATGCGACCCAAAAATCCGTTTGTGGAGTAAAATCCTAAGAGTTAGGTTCGTTTTAATGCATTAGAATGATGATAAACTGGCGTTTATCAATGGATGCAATAGTGCTTACTCCTTTGCAGTCTTCTTTTTCTTCACTTGGCTTTCCTCTATCTTCAGCTGCTCCTCTTCTGCAGCTTCCTCCTTGGCTTCTTCTTCTTCTCTTCTTCTTAGTCTATCTCTGTCTTCTTTTCTTCTCTACTACGCCTCTGCTTCTCTCTTTCTTCTGCCCTTGCTTTCTCTCTTCCTTCTCTTCTTTGTCTTCCTGCGGCTAAGTCTCTGCCTATCACGACCCGATCCCAAATCCCTACAGGATCTGAGACTGGCTCACTTCTGTTTATCCCAAGATCTAGTCATCCAACAAGAAATAACCAACTAACATTCAACAAACCACAATCACACAAATACAGTAACTAAGAAAAAAGAAAGTTTCAACAGGTGGAAAGAGAACTTTGATATTACAGCAATTACATCAAAGAGTACATGTAATAGAATACAAACTATAAAACTCACTAGGAAGCAGTAGAACTAAAGCTAGGCTCGACTAGGCCCAGCATCCTCAGCAGCCGGTGGCTCGGGCTGCTCAAATCCCTGACCTGCACAGAATATATTTGACTGGAGTCAGCTAAAGCTGAGTAGAGTGGTGGCTAAGAAATAACATGCATTACATAAAGTTTTCCATTTTCTAATTATATTATACACGTGGGTGCGTAGAGATCTCTAATTAGGATTTGTTAATTAATCATCTGGCTCCCTATAGGAACAATTTTGCTTGCAGCTTCCTGTGATATAGGATGCCCACATGGCACTCTCCTAGGTGGGGGAGTCACACCGTGGTAGTCCTATACTCGGTCTACTGCCCTGAGGTCACGATCGTGACGTAGCGGTGACTATGGCACACGTGATAAGCGTGCAGGTAGCTACCCCTCATTGGTACGCGGTCAGTCATTTCCACTAGTGGGTATGCCTCAACGTACAGTGCGGAACAGTGTAGGGCCTTGCCCTCTCAAAATAGAACAGGGGTCTTGCCCCTCATGGGTTGTGCCCCTCCTCAGTCCGCGTACCCTCGTCCGACTACCCCAGTTTGCCTAACGGGCTGATGAGAGTCGGTGTAGGGTGGCCATACCTAGCCCTAGGCTCCTTGGGGCAAATAACTCCCCCCTACACTAAGTAGCTCACCTCGGTACCACGTACACGAGGGCCAGTAAGAGTCGTCGTAGAGTGGCCAAACCCACCCCGGGTCCTGACCTAAGGGCGGCAAGCTCCCCTCTACACTACAAGGGACAGTTGCTCTCTTCGGTACCAAGTACACGAAGGTCAGCTTACCTCCCTTAACAACTGTCCATAGGTAGCAAATTCCCAGAACCATCTAGTTCTTCAAGGTACGGTGTTCATGTTTACATTCCCCGTGGGGTTAGTACAAGAATTTCCTTATCACATCCGGGTTAGAATGTTCGAGACAACAGTTCAATTTCCATTTTATTACAGTAGGGGTCCATTTTAGCTAAAAACAGGCAGCTCTTGATTACTTAATCAATCACATGCAGTTTCTTCTAACCCTAGTGTTCATGCCAAGACCTAGGGTTCAAGAATTTATTCTCGTATATACATTTATTCCTTCCTAGCATTCATCTCAAGTCCTAGGATTACTTACTCGCATGTACTAAATTAGAGATTTAAGGTTGCAACCACTCTACCTGGGTAACCGAGTGGAATGGGGGCTCATACAGTGGCTCTCGACGTCTCCACAAGTCCCGTACACCCGACGGACTGGAGACCTAAACACGAATTGATGGCCAAAAGGCTCAGAAGGACGTAAACAAGGTATCATTATATAGAGAAACTCGTATGGAAAACAGAGACAGTTCGTTTGCGAAAAAGTGATAATAATAGGGCCTTACAAGGTCCCAAAACACACTATCAGACAGAAATCAGACGTCTGGGAAAAGTCCCAGACGTCTTAAAACAGTTCTCAGGGATACCTCTCTTGGTGTTCCGCTATCAAACGTCTGGAACTCAATGCCGAAGTCCAAGGACTTTGTCAGACATCTAGGGGTGCTCCTGGATGTCTGAAATTGCCTTGGCTATGCTCCTGCCCTCTAACACATACGCACGCTGTCAGGACTTGTCAAAGAGGAAAAGTACGGAAAGTAGATCTCTACCAAACGTCTTGCCCTACTTTCGAACATCCGGCAAGACATCTGGGTGTCTCTCCGGCCGTCTGATTCCGTGGAAAAATGACTTCCGTGGAGCCGCTCTGGCTCCCCTTACCAGCAGGTGCTGTAGCAGAATGGTGCTGCACCCTCCACTCTCGCGCTTCCTCTAGCTCGGGTGCTCCGCTCTCACTCGCTCTCAGCTATGGGGTGGCAATGAAGAGGAGGGGGGAGAGGTATATAATGGGAGAGGAGGTGAGGGGGACGGAGAGGCGAGCATGGGTGTGGAGTGGCATCGCAGGAGAAGGCGCGGTGAGGCACGGTGAGGGAGGAAGTATGGCACTCATACGCTGCGTGCTAAAAGCATTTCCAGACGTTTGGTGAACATCCCAGACGTCTTAAATGGCAAAAAGGGGTGGTAGGTCATTTCAATATAACAAACTTAAAGGAAGTTTCGTCCCCGAAACTTGAACTGACTAGGGTGCGAAAAATATAACGTAGTAGGTATAACAAACTTAAAGAGGGCTGAAGTAGGTCAGAAGAGTCATACCTTTGAAGAGTTCCGGGTACTGCTCTCGCATCGCCGACTCAGGTTCCCAAGTTGCCTCCTCGTACCGCTAGCTTTTCCATAGAACTTTCACCAGGGGTACTTCCTTCTGCCTCAACCTCCGAATGGCTCAGTCTAGTATCTGTATTGGTCTCTCGGGGTAGTTAGGTCATTTCCCACTTCGATGCTCTCGTGGCTAAGGACATGGCTGGGGTCGGTGATGTATTTCCTAAGGTTGGACACGTAAAATACGTTGTGCACTCCAGAAAGCTGAGGAGGAAGGGCAAGCCGGTAGGTGATGGGTCCTACCCACTCTAAGACCTCAAAGGGTCCCACATATCTCGGTGCAAGCTTCCCTCCCATCCCAAACCGCTGCAAGCCTTTCATCAGTGAAACACGGAGAAAAGTGTGGTCTCCAACCTCAAATTGCACCTCCCTCTGCTTCAGATCGACGTAACTCTTTTGCCTGCTCCTAACAGTACGCAGTCGTCGATGGATCTGCTCAATCATCTCCTGACTCTGGCGTATCAGACGGGGGCCGACCTCCCATTTGGTCCCCACCTCTACCCAACTCAAGGGGGTCGTACACTTTCTCCTGTACAGAGCTTCATATGGTGCCATGCCGATGCTCGAGTGGTAACTGTTGTTGTATGCAAATTCTGCAAGCGGCAAATGCTCCTCCCAGGAGCCTCTCCAGTCCAATGTGCAAGTGCACAGAAGGTCCTCAAGGGTCTGAATGGTGCGCTATGACTATCCGTCTGTCTGGGGTGATAGGCTGTACTAAATTTCAGACAAGTCCCCAAGGCTCGCTGAAATTCTGCCCAGAACTGGGAAGTGAAACGAGTGTCCCTGTCTGAAATGATTTCGCGGGGAACCCCGTGAAAGCGTACTATGTCTCTGATGTATCTTTCTGCCAACTGTGCTAGTCCATAAGTGACTCGTATTGGCAGAAACTGTGTTGTCTTCGTTAATCTATCCACAACCACCCAGACTGCATTGTGCCCTCTCTGTGTCACAGGTAGACCCACTACCAGATCCATAGTGACACTTTCCCACTTGCATTCTGGAATGGGAAGTGACTGCAATGGCCCTGCGGGCGTCTGATGCTCAGCCTTCACCTACTGGCATGTCAGACACTACTGGACGAAAAGGCCAACATCCCGCTTCATGCCTGTTGAAGCGATTGGCTCGATCGTGTTTTAATAGTTATTGCGTCGTAGTATAGGTGATCAAGCATCGTCAACAAATAAAAGTTTTTATTACTCGAAAATCGGAGTATCCGAGGTCGAACACAGGGAGCAATTGGAATTTACTACTAATCTCAAATGTAATTGAACACTTTAATTTACTCAAAACTTTAATTAAATATGAATGTATGTGGTTAAAAAGTAATTATGACAAAAGAATGAAATTAGACGTCTGATCTTGTGATCAGATGTCTTAAAAGTGTTTCCCCCTCTTCTTTTGCTTTCTTTCTTCTGCAGCCTTCACTTTGCTTCTTTCTTCTTCTTGTGTTGGCCTTCTTCTTCTTTCTCTGCAGTCTTGCTCCTTCCTTGTCTTCTCTCTTCTGCGAAGGAATCTTCTTCCTTGGTCTTCTGTCTCTTCTCTGTAGCCTTTTGCTTCTTTTCTCTTCTGTCTTCTTCTTCTCTTCTCTGCAGCCTTTCTTCTTCTTCTGCCTTGCTCAGCCTCTTCTTCAGAGTTTCTTCTTCTTCTGCTCCTTCTCTTCTCCTTCTTCTTTGGCTAAGTTTCTTCTCTTCTTCGCTTAGCCTGCCTGCACAAAGAGGTGGAAGCAAAACCTACCCTGCCCCTCTACCCGCACGTCTCTCCCTCTCTCTGAAATTCACTCAAGGACGCTCTCCCAGAGCCACAGGTAATCGGGTCGGATTTCGCACCCGGGACCAGGCGCACCGGCGAGTGGGTGATGCGTGAGGTGTGCTCAGATAGGGTCGGGTCAAAGCGCACCAGATCCGTGAGGTGAAACCGCGAATGAGGAGAGCGCTAGGTGAGGGACCTCACCCCTGTGCATTCGAAGGCAACGAGAAGATAACACAAATTCACTTTATATCATACCTGCGCTTCGTATTTCGCCGATGTGGGACTATTAGTCCTGCCTCGCTCTCGTGCGCTCCCGCAGAAGACTCTTCGTGCAATTGCCAAGGCTGCGGGCTTCGCTGCGCTCCTTGCTGGACCTGATGTCTTCGCACTGCTCACCCGAGTCCGCTGCACATGAAGGCTGGAGGTCCTGAAGCCTGGAGCTGCTCCGAAGTTGCTTCAACCGTCAATGGCGGCAGGGGTTGGAATACTGCCAAACACAAAACAAGCCTCTCGGCTTAATCAGACCAGCTGAGGACCTTCGCTGTGACACGGTGCCGCAGGTCGTGGGACGGCCTAGGCGTGCGTGCCTAGGTCGTCCTATGACTGGAGATGTGGGTGTGTTCGGGGGAGCGTTGTGTGGGTGTAGAGCGGTAGTGGGTGGGCGAAGGATGTTCCTTGTGGTGAGACGGAGCCTCTGAGTTGGTCGGCGAGTCGTGCGGAAGTGTGGAGCGACGGGAGCGATTCGCCGGAGGTTGGTCGGAGGCGAGGAAGATGGCGGTGGTCAGCGACGGTCGAGGGTCGATTGATGAAATAAGGTGAGGGGAATGAAAGAGGGGATAGAGGAGAATAGTTTAAACCTAACTACAGGGATGAAGGGGGACGGAGAGGCGGACAGCTGTACCTGCTGTCGCCAGAGAAGAAGCTGCCCAGTGGAGGAAGATGGCGGCGACGACGGGTCTGAGGCAACGTGCGTGGGTATTGCTCGACGCGGAGGAGAATCAGGAAGATGACTCTGCCACTGGTTTTGTGGCAGAGCAAAGAGGAAAGGAGAGAAAGCTCGCCGGAGCTTGCTGGGTACCCTGGCCGGGAAGGAAGAGACGAATCTGAGGTGAAACCCCGGCCAGGTCAAGCTGAAAATGAGCGGCCGGGTTTGGGGGTTCTTTTATAGGCACTGGGCCGTGCTTTCATAGCGTGGAGGGCACGCCATTATCTCTGCCGGCTCATCGGAGAAGGAAAGAGGGTGGATACCCAAATCCCTCGTGCGTTCGCACGAGAGATTGGGTTCACACCAGAGTCGTGATTGGCCTTAGATGGAAGGGAATTCCTCAAAGAATCTCCCTTCCATTTCTGGGAGGGGATCTTTGAGGAATCAGAGAGTATTCCCTCTCTAATACTCGTCGGAGAAGGATTTTTCCCCAATAATGGTGGAAGGACCTGATTGCAAGGTTGGCGAGGAAGTTAGGGGCTCTCTGTGATGATTTTCAAAAGTTAGGGACCAAAATGTGATTTGGGTGTACTAAATTGCAAAGTAGGTCAAGATGACCTCCCCTTAGGTCCAAATTTTGGTAGAAACCTAATTTGGATCTAAGGAATCAAATGGTGAAGTTGAATTTTAGGTTTGACCATGTTTGACTGGATATTTTATGTAAAAACCCAAATTAGGTTAATTGATGAACTAGGACCCTAATCTAGGTCAAACTGGGTTCCAAAGGCCAATTTGATGTTCTAAACCCTAGAGGATATTTTTACATGAATTTTAGAGGGTTTACTTGATTTTTATCCTGACCAGAACCTTGTTGAATTAAGCGGGTCTGTTTTAGGGTTATCAAATGTCATTTAATTCCTAGATTGCACATGAACCCATTTCTGATTGACTCTACCCACTTTTTATCTCATTTAGACCATTTGACCTATGTTTTGCCTCTTAGAAATCCCGTTTATGTACTGCAATGGTAAAATTACAGTTTTAACCTTTATTTCATGTTTTCTTCTCAGAGCACTTATTCCTTCATTTAGGCCTTCTTCTAGGTTATGTAGAAGCTTTTATCTTCTTTATTGTGTCAAAATGAGCTAGTTATGGCTCATAATGAGGCTCTCATCAATGCCTCTCCACCAAAAATCACGTCATAGGTCATGATACATTTTCTTATTCCCGGGATGTATGGTAAATCTGGATCCATGAGCCTCAGTCAAGAGCTCCCTCAACAGCTCCTCATCTCTAGGAACGCACAAGCGTCCACTCATACGCAGAACTCCATTAGTGAAAGAGAAATCTCCTAGGTTCCCTGCCAATACTCGGTCCCACTGTACCCGTAGATATGAGTCCGTCATTTGTTTAACCATGATGCGATCCACCAACTCTGGTCATGTCTGCCTCGCGACTGTCACTGTCCTGCAATATCCCTGTGTCTCCTAGAGTCGCCAGTTGCTCAACTCCTCCATGAGCGTCCAACTTCGTGCTTGTAAGCAAGCCAAGTGGGCGGGCGCCTTTCGGCTCAGGGTGTCAGCCACCACATTGGCTTTTCCCGGGTGGTAAGAGATGCCGCAATCGTAGTCTTTCAGGAGTTCCAACCAGTGTCTCTGCCTCATGTTGAGCTCCTTCTAGTCAAACAGATATCTGAGGCTCTTGTGGTTAGTGAAAATCTTGAACGTTTCTCCGTACAAATAGTGCCTCCAGGTCTTCAATGCTAGGACGACTGCTGCCAGCTCTAGGTCGTGGGTGGGATAGTTATGCTTGTGGGGCTTCAGTTGCTGTGAAGCATATGCGACAACATGACCTCGCTGCATAAGTACACCCCCCCAATCCCTCCAAAGAGGCGTCTGTGTAGACGATAAATCTGCCGCTGCTATCAGGGATGGTGAGTACAGGAGCTGAAGTCAACCTCTCTTTTAGCTTCTGAAAGCAAGACTCACACTCGTCTGTCCAGGCGAAGGGTACGTCCTTCCGAGTCAAATGAGTCTGCGAGAACCCTTGGATAAATCATCTGTAATAACCAGCCAGCCCCAGGAAACTACGTATCTCAATCACCGAACGCGGTCTCTCCCACCTGAGTACTGCCTCTACTTTGGATAGATCCACAACTAAACCGTCCTCTGAGATCACATGGCCCAGGAAGGTGACTTGCCTCAACCAGAATTCACATTTGTTGTATTTGGCATACAATCTATGCCGTCTCAAGGTGTCCAAGACCATGTGAAGGTGTTGCTTATGCTGCATCTGGTCTCGTGAATAAATGAGAACGTCATCGATGAAAACAACCACGAACTGATCCAGATACGGTCGAAAAATGTGGTTCATCAAGTCCATGAAGGCGGCAGGGATGTTGGTCAATCCAAATGGCATGACCAAGAACTCATAGTGGCCGTACCGTGTACGAAAGGCTGTCTTGGAGATGTCGGTCTCCCTAATCCTCAGTTGATGGTATCCTGACCTCAAATCTATCTTTGAAAATACCGTGGCATCCCTCAGCTGGCCGAAGAGGTCATCTATGCATGGTAACGGTTATTTGTTCTTAATGGTGACTCGGTTTAGCTGTTTGTAGTCAATGCACAGCCAAAGAGTACCATCCTTCTTTCTCACGAACAGGACGGGGGCTCCCCACGGAGAGGCACTGGGCCTTATGAAGCCTTTCTCTAGCAGGTCCTGTAGCTATGTCTTGAGCTCTCGCAGCTCAAGCAGGGCCATTCGGTACGGTGCTAAAGAAATGGGGCCTGTCCCTAGTATCAGTGAGATCTCGAACTTGATCTCACGCTCAAGTGGCAATCCTGGCAGCTCCTTTGGGAAGACGTCAGGGTACTCACAGACTATCGGAATACTCTGTATACTATCCACGGGGTCGGACTCTGCTAGAATGCAAGCAAGGAAGCCCTCGCATCCTTGACTCAATAGCTTCGCTGCTCGAAGTGCGGAGATGCATCTGAATCCTCCATCTACATGCTGGCTATGGAACTCAAAGGGAGACAGTCATGGTATGGAGAAAACGATCTTCCTCCCAAAATAGTCTACAAGGGCGTGGTATGCGGCCAACCAGTTCATCCCTAAGATTACACCAAAGTCATCCATCGGGATTATGATCAGGTCTATCGGGAGACTGTATCCCCCTATCATGACCTCACAGTCAGCGAGAACCTCCTCGGCAACAAATACCTGCCCACCTAGTCCTCTAATCAGGAAGGGCTCTTCTAAAAGCACACTGCTCACTCCCATGCAGACAGCGAAACTCATAGAAACAACCGAATGCGTGGCTCCGGAATCGAAAAGAGTGTAGACGAGTCTGCCGGAAATAGCAACCATACCTGCCACTACAGAGCCTGAAGCTCTGGCATCTCTGTGAGTTAGGGCGTTAACACACCCTTCAGTCCTTGGTGCAGAAGAAACAACCGTGCTTTGGGTCGGGTGGGAGGCAGCGGGCCGGTACCCTCCTCGTGACTGCTGTCCTCCTCCTCGAGGCTGGTGTCCGCAGCCGCCAGATCGGCCTCCAATGCTCGATGCTGGGAGTGTCAGCTGTGCTCCAGTCCTAGATGGATAATTCCTCTATATGTGACCCGGCTGGCCACACTGATAGCAGAGGGGTATGCGACTTCCTTTTGTCTGTTGTCCCTACTGGTAACTGGGTGGGGGTTTCCTGCAATCGACTGATCCCTATCGGGGACCCCCATAGGTCACTGGTGGACCCACAGAACAGAACGGTTCCCCTACCGGTGTCTGGTGCCTCCTCTCCCGGCGACCCTGTGAGTGCTCTTGCAGGTAGGGCCTCTTCCGTCCTCCTCCATCAATTTCTCGTGCGGACGGGTTGGCTTCCTCAAAGGTCATGGTAGCCTCAACTACGCGGGAGAAGGTAGGCAGCTTCAGGGGCTTTACGTACCCCCGGATGGTGGGTCGAAGACCCTCGGTGAATCTCCACAGGCACTCCTCGGTAGATGCAGCTGTCGGGGTGAAGCGTGACAGCTCCAGAAAACATGTACGGTACGCGCTAATTGTCATTGCCCCATGGCAGAGAGTGTGGAACTCCCGCCTCCTCTGATCCTGCCATGTTTATGGGAAATACTGCTCACTGAAGAGCACCACAAATCGATCCCATGTCAGTTCTCCCTCCTCCTGTCCTCTGACCGCCTTCCACCACCTGTGGGCTGCACTCTCCAGATGATACGTGGCAAAGGCCATGCGGTATTCTGCAGGAGGACAAAGGGTGTCGAAGACCTTTTCCATTTGTTCCAGCCAATCTTCTGCCTCAGATGAGCTTTCCTCCCCCTTGAAAGAGGGGGGCTTCAGCTTCCTGAATTGGCTGAAGACCTCATGGTGTAGCCGTAGCGGAGGAAGGGGTGCACCCCCAGGAAAGGAAGACTCGTGTCTGAAGGGGGCAGTAAAAGATTACCCCCTCCCTCTACTTCTCGTCCTACGCCGTGGCGGCTTGCCTGCCCCACGGAGGATTCCCCCTCCGCATCCCCAGGAAGGGAAGGTTGAGGAGGAGGCTGATGGAGCTCCTTACGAATAAGACTCCGGATCAGTTGGGCGAGGTCCGAGGCCTAGATGCCCGGGAGGAGAGGTGGAGCGACTCTATCTTCAGCCATCGCTCATCCTCCCCTGCGACCACGTCCTCGGCCACGACCACGTCCACGGCCTAACTCAATAGCTCCCTAGCGAGGCATTTCCTACTCAAAGATCGAGGAGGAACGAGATTATTGGTGCCTGTTTGACCAAAGAGGAGACGTGAGACTCGGATACAATAACCAAGAGAAAAAGTTGCGATGGCTATCTTAGTTACATGTACAAGTGTGGTGTTTTGCAGACTACTTGGTTCATTTCTCGGGACGACCTTGCTCTGATACCATCTGTCACGACCCGGTCCCAAATCCCTAAAGGATTTGAGACTGGCTCGCTTTGGTTTATCTCAAGATCTAGTCGTCCAACAAGAAATAACCAACATTCAACAAACCACAATCACACAAATACAGTAATTAAGCAAAAAGAAAGTTTCAACAGGTGGAAAGAGAACAGTGATATTACAGCCATCACATCAAAGAGTACATGTAACAGAATACAAACTATAAAACTCACTAGCAGGCAGTAAAACTAAAGGTAGGCTCGACTAGGCCCAGCATCCTCAGCAGTCGGTGGCTCGGGCTGCTCAAATCCCTGACCTGTACAGAATATATTTGACTAGAGTCAGCTAAACCTGAGTAGAGTGGTGGCTAAGAAGTAACATGCATTAACATAAATTTTTCCATTTTCTAATTATATTATACATGTGGGTGCGTAGAGATCTCTAATTAGGATTTGTTAATTAATCATCTAGTTCCCTATAGGAATGATTTTGCTTGCAGCTTCCCGTGATATAGGATGCCCACATGGCACTCTCCTAGCTGGGTGAGTCCCACCGTGGTAGTCCTATACTCGATTTACTACCCCAAGGTCACAGTCGTGACGTAACGGTGACTACGGCACACGTGATAAGTGCGCAGGTAGCTACCCCGCACTGGCACGCGGTCAGTCATTTCCGCTAGTAGGTACGCCTCAACGTACAGTGCGGAACAGTGTAGGGCCTTGCCCTCTTGAAATAGAACAAGGGTCTTACCCCTCCTCAGTCCGCGTACCCTCGTTCGACTACCCCGGTTTGCCCAACGGGCTGACGAGAGTCGGTGTAGGGTGGCCATACCTAGCCCCGCCCCCCTAGGGCAGATAGCTCCCCCCTACACTAAGTAGCTCACCTCGGTACCACGTACACGAGGGCCAGTAAGAGTCGTCATAGAGTGGCCAAATCCACCCCGGGTCCCAACCCAAGGGCGGCAAGCTCCCCTCTACACTACAAGGGATAGTTGCTCTCTTCGGTACCAAGTACACGAAGGTCATCTTACCTCCCTTAACAACTGTCCATAGGCAGTAAATTCCCAGAACCATCTGGTTCTTCGAGGTACGGTGTTCATGTTTACATTCCCCGTGGGGTTAGTACAGGAATTTCTTTATCACATTCGGGTTGGAATGTTCGGGACAACAGTTCAATTTCCATTTTATTTCAGTAAGGGTCCATTTTAGCTAAAAACAGACAGCTCTTGATTACTCAATCAATCACATGCAGTTTCTTCTAACCCTAGTGTTCATGCCAAGACCTAGGGTTCAAGAATTTATTCTCGAATATACGTTTATTCCTTCCTAGGGTTCATCTCAAGTCCTAGGATTACTTACTCGCATGTATTAAATTAGAGATTTAAGGTTGTAACCACTCTACCTGGGTAACCGGGTGGAATGGGGGCTCGTACAGTGGCTCCCGACGTCTCCACAGGTCCCGTACACCCGACGGACTGGAGACCTAAACACTAATTGATGGGCCAAAAGGTTCAGAAGGATGTAAACAAGGTATCATTATACAGAGAAACTCATATGGAAAACAGAGACGGTTCGTTTGCGAAAAAGTGATAATAATAGAGCCTTACACGGCCCCAAAACACGCTATCAGACGAAAATCAGAAGTCTGGGAAAAGTCCCAGACATCTTAAAACAGTTCTTAGGGATACCTCTCTTGGTGTTCCGCTATCAGACGTCTGGAACTCAATGCTGACATCCAAGGACTTTGTCAGACGTCTAGGGGTGCTCCCGGACGTCTGAAATTGCCTTGGCTACGCTCTCGCCCTCTGACACATACGTACGCTGTCAGGACTTGTTGATAAGAACCTCATCATGAACCCTAACTAGCACAATCTAACCTAGATATGCGAGAAAAAGCTCCTACATAATTCAAAGAAAGGCTTGACTCAGAGAATTCTGAGTTTAAAAGAAAACAAGTCATAAGGGGTAAAAATGCAATTTCACCAACACAATCTGCAAACAGGGTAACTCAGGGTCCAAACATAGGTCAAACTAACCTAATAAGAAGGAAAGTGGGATGATCTGATCCAATAAGGGCTACAGCAACTCCAAGGAATTAAATGACATTCTGTAACCCTAAAACAAACCCACTTCAATTCACGAGGTTCGAGGAAGGGTAAAAATTGACTAAACCCTCTAAAATTCATAGAAAAATAATCTCTAGGGTTTAGAACCTTCAATTTGGCCTTAGAAACCCATTTTGACCTACATTGAGAACCATGCCCAATTAATGATTTAATTTAGGTTTTTACGTAAATTGGCCAGTCAAACCAGGTATGACCTAGAAAAAAATTTCACCATTAAAATCCTTAGGTCCAATTTAGTCATGCATAAAAACTTGAGCCTAAGAAGAGACCTTCTTGACCGACTTTGCATTTTAGTCCTCATCTATTACTTTTTTGACCCTCAACTTTCAAAACCCTTGCATTTTGGCCCCTAGTTTCCTCATCATTTTTTGCATTTAGGTCCCTCCTGCAAGTCTCTGCGCAGCGCCATGCTCTGACAACTTTGCGCAGAGCATGGCACCGCGCAGGGTAAGGGGGATGTCCTGCAAATTGAACCTGGTGTTCCCTGCGACGTCTGCTGTCGCAGGGACATCGCCTTGCCGCCTTGACGTCTGGTGCGCGGAAGGTATGGGTCACACCTCCGGCCATTCTCTGGCGAGGGAGGCACGTCGCCTCCTGCGTCCACCCCCTTGCCACTGCCTTTATAAAGACCGACGTCGCCAGCCAGTTGCGGCAACTTGGTCTTGACGGAGAAAACCCCAACCCTTCCTCTCTCCCCACTCCAACAAGAACCCACCAGCTCCAGCGGCTCCTCCTCCTCCGTCTCGTCGCTCTGCTGCAATACCAGCAACAGAGCCACCTTTGCCTGATCTCCCCACATCGCGCGTACCAAGCGCACCCCCCTACCCTCTTCCTCGCCACCACTCTCTCCCTCTGGGTGTTTCTTCTTCGGCGACAGTCGATACGACTGCTTCCCTGCTCCGGCCCCCTTCGTCCCTATAGGTAGGTTACTATTATTTCCCTTCGTCCCCTCTTTCTTTTCCCTACTTCATTTCAATTGATTACCCCTCGACTGCGCCCGACCACCATCATCTTCCATCCCTCCGGCAACCCTCCGGCGAGTTGCCCCCGTCGATCCGCCGCTCCACACAACTCGCCAGCTGTCCCAAAAGCTCCGCCTCACTCCACCCAACACCCCCCACCCCTCCACTGCCACTCCACACCTCCACAACACTCCCCCGATCAAACCCATTTTTCCGGTTGCAGTCCGACCTAGGGCTGCCGCCAGACACCACCCCGCCACCTGCTGCACCCCGCACTACCTTCGCCGTGCCACGGCGAAGGTTTCCCTGTGGTCTGATTAGGCCGAGAGGCCCTGTTTGTGTTAAGCATATTTTTAGCCCCGGCTGCCATTGGCGACGAAGCAAGGAGCTTCCAAGCGAGCTCCAGGCATCAAAGCAGCAGGAATCTAGCCGAGGCGAATTGGAGAGACCCAGGTGAAGGCAGGCAGCTGGTTTGTGAGGAAAAATGAGGATGCAGCTGCTGAGGCAAGGTTGCGTCCTTCCTGCGAGCGCGCGGGCAAAGAAACGAAGTTTAGTCCCACATCGTAAGATTTCGAAGCGCCGCACCCATTTAAATTGATTTTGTGTTTTTCTTTTAGCGCCTCAGAACACGGGGTGAGGTCCCCTCGCCCACTCGCCCACCTCGTCCGCGACCCACGCCACGCGGACCTGGCGAATCCGACCCGACACTACCTTGCACTCCTCACGCACCACCCACGCCGGTGCGCCTGGTCCCGGTTACGCAGCCTGACCCGTTAACCCGGCTCTGGGAGAGCTTCCTGTGAGCAGTTTACAGAGAGAGAGAGACGTGCGGGTAAAGGGAAGGGATAGGTTTTGCTGTGCCTTGCGCAGGGACAGGGTGCGAAGGAAGAAGGTTCACCACTTAGCCGCAGGAAGAAGAAGAAGAGGAGTGGAAGAAGAAGAAGCAGCGAAGGAAGAAAAGAGAGGGGAAGCACTGTAGCAGACCGCTGTTTAAGTCATCTGACTGTGATATCAGACGACGGATGAAGCTTCAGAGGAGATAAAGCAGAGAAGAAGAAAAAGAAAAGAAAAGGCTCCGCAGCTGAAGAGAATGAAAAGAGAAGAAGGAAGGAAGAAGATAACGACAAGAAAAAGAAGAAGAACTAAAGAAGAAAAGAACTAGAAGACAAGCAGAAGAAGAGGAACTGAAGGCAATCAGAGCCAAGAAGACCCGTAAAGATAAAGAAAAGAGAAAGAAGAGAAGAAGAAGACAAGCAAAGAGAGAAAGAAGAAAAAGCCAAAAGACAGAAATCTATTTCTCCCTCACTCTCTCTCTCTTATTTTTGCAATAAAGAAACATTGTACTTCTAGAATTCTAGTAGCTCCCAGAGTTCGACCTCGGGAAACTATTTCCGAGTAAAATTGTAATGGTAACGACAATCGTAGCTATCTTATTTTATACCACAACGACATTACTGTAATAAGCATTACAACAAACAAAGACTAGCCGCAGTTGGGAACCGTCACCATTTTCTTGGCGCCGTTGCCGGGGAGGAACGGCTATTCTAGAAGCTTTAAAATTCTTTTAAACAATTGCTAATCTTTTTCTCTCTCTTATGTGCAGGTAAAGGGAAAGAATTGGAAGAGTAGCCGCACAACAAACACTCCAACAAACAGGTAATCTTCATCAGCCCTCTCTTAAACTCCCTTGAAATCTGACAAGAAACAAAAAAAGAATCAACTTAGGGCTACCTGTGTTATACTTAGTAATTCATCAAAGTTGCCTAATTTTTCATTTCAACACATTTTAACTATCCATCCAATTAAGGTAACTAGGGCTAAAACCTTCTTGATCGAGCCCTAGATACTAAAATTTTGAGGCAACTAAAATGGACCAACTAGAGCCAATCCAAGGATTGAAAATCTAGGGTTTCTAGAGACACACCTTCTATTAACAAAGAAAAGATCTTCCCAAAAAGAGGTGTGCCTAAACCTTCTTTGAAAAAGATCTATACAAGAGGAACACTAAGCAAATCAGGCTCTGAAATCCATTTGAACCTTAAAAGAAAGGACCCAAAAGCTCTCAAAAGAACAAGAGGTGAAGTTGACCCCTTGGGTCAACCAACCTTCAAATTAGGTCACTTTTTCACTCAAAATACTTAAAAGTTCAAGTGGAACCTTAAGCACCTTGATCTTAAAGTAAAAGAGGTAGACTTAAGAGGTCAAGATCCCCATTCTGGTCTACCTGGAACCGCAGTGACAAGAGAGGTCGGGTGGGGGAAACCCTATAACCCGTGGGGATGCTCTACCGTGTAGGGGTCTTCGCGGGACTCACCCTCTCTGGCTGCCCAAGTAATTCTTAGGTGGACGATCTTTTTGATCAAGGGGTCCATCTGGCCCGCACCTCTATAGTAACCCAACAATTTTTGGGTGTCTCGATTGGGTCCAGCACCTTCTAAACTCATCTATTCCAGCAGTGCATGTACGGTATGAGGTCCTTAAGACCACCCTTAAGACCTCCTTTAGAAATTCACTCTCGTCAAGGCCAAGCCTCAACGCCCGTGTTTGTGCAGCAACCCCACTACATTATTCTCTCATCTGATTCAGAACCAAGCTCTTCTTCTTCCCCCATCATGGCTCAGCCAGTTGAGGAAGAAAATAATCTAGAGCACCAGCTCCAGCGACTCAATGACCTCTTCCAAAACTTTGTGCACCCACCGCAGCGTCCTCTGATGCGGGACCATTATAATCCTGCTGCGGTGGCCATTGAGCCTCGAGTCAGAATCCCGACTGGAGGACTTGATTCCGAATTAAAGCCAAATATGATTCATGCTATACCTAAATTCCATGGGCTTGATTCCGAAGATCCCTTCCAGCACATCAAACAAGTTTGGGCCAGATGCACAAAATTGGGATATTCTTCTCATGAAGATGTTCTCCTTCTCTCTTATGGACAAGGCCGCTCATTGGTATCAAACTCAGACCTGGCCGGTCAACACTTGGGAAGAACTTCAGTCCGAATTTTTGAAAAAGTTCTTTCCCGTTGGTCGGACCAATGCCTTGCGCCATCAGATTACTCACTTCACTCAGCAAATAGGGGAACCTCTCCATGAGGCATGGGATCGCTTTCAGGATCTCATGAGAAAGTGCCCCTATCACGGAGTTCCTAAATGGGAACAAGTCCAATCTTTTTACCAGGGACTCCGTGAAGACATCCGTCTTTTCGTCAATGCAACCTGCGGAGGGAATATCATGGGTCAACATAAGGACACCGTGTGGGAGATTCTCGAAAACATGTGCGAGAACTCCACCAACAATGACTCCATGGGATTATTCGACAGGACGAATACCCGCGCATCGATGAATCTTAGGGGAGCACATGAGACGCAGGGCCTGTCCGCATCAGTCGACCTGGAATTAATGGCCAGTCGATTGGACAAGGTCTCAATCATTGAAAAGAAGGTGGATGAGCTGACTCAGCACTTGCAGCAAGCCACCTCTACGCATAGCTCCTTTGCACAGCCTCCTTCCACATGGGAGACTGTGCAAAACATTCTCCATCGATCTTCTCCTGGGATGGATCCATATCCATCATCTGATTCTCGAATCGGAGGGCCATTCGATCCTTTCTATGCTAGCCCGGGGAATTCCATTCCCCCTTTATCTGACTCTCTGGAGGTTCCTCAGACCTGCGAGGACCTCAACGCAATCCAGAACGACCCATTCTCCAACACCTATAATTCTGGATGGCGAAACCATCCCAACTTTCAATGGGCGGGAAATTCCCAAACCCGAAGACCACCCTTTCAGTCCCACCCACAACCCCCTCGTCCTTACCAGCCGCTTCAGCCTCGGCCCAACCCTACTTATCCATCAGGGCCAAATCAGGATCAAATGTCCCTTATCCTTCAGACTCTAGCTGACATTCAAAGAACGAATGCGGCTATCCAAAAACAACACAAGGACGAACTTACAGAGGTCCGTAATCAACTGGCCCAGTTGGCAAATTCTCGCCAGCCAGGCACTCTTCCTTCCCAACCTCTTCCTAACCTGAATGACGTGCCAACACAGCGGCGCGTTATGAACCCAAACCCGGGCCAAGCCCATATGATTTATCAGGCTCCCTCTGTTCCTTCACCTGACGGGATGGAGGCTTCCACTTCTTTTGCGGGCTATCAGCAGCAACCCATCTTACCCAATCCCAACCAAAACCAGGCAGGACTTAATTTCGTGACAACCCGTAGTGGTAAGGAAACCCAAGATCCACCTTATCTAAACCACTCCAAGCCTGGTAGTGATCCCAAGCCTAGGACGATAATCCAGGACGTTCCTATCCCTGTCCCAGATCAAAGACCTGAACCTATCCTAGAAGAACCAACCAAGGTTCCATTTCCCGAGGCCTTGACCAAGGGAAAGAAGACTACCAAGCCCGTGGCACCTGAGGAGGATCTGGTCAAGCTCTTTGAGCAGGTCCACATAAACATCCCCTTGATGGATGCAATCCGCCACGTACCGGCTTACGCACGATTCTTAAAGAATGAGTGTACACCCCAGCGTAAGCTGCAAACCAAGAGTGGGAGTCCAATTGTTCTGTCAGAGCAAGCCAGTTCTGTAATCCTAAGCAGACTCCCACCCAAGGCTAAAGATCCTGGTACTCCCCTGATTTCTTGCAAGATAGGTGATACCCAATTTGATAGAGCATTGCTAGACTTGGGTGCTTCCATAAATCTGATACCCACATCCTTACTTAACCATCTAGAAGAATCTGAGCTAAAACCAACTGAGGTGACATTACAATTAGCAGACCGATCTATAAAGTCACCAAAAGGGATTCTCGAGGATGTTATTGTAAGAGTGCGGGATTTCTACTTTCCTGGAGACTTTATAGTCTTAGACATGGATGCACCTGAAAACCCTAGGGATACACCAATCATTCTAGGGAGACCTTTCTTGGCTACTGCCAGAGCCAACATTAGCTGTGAGGAGGGCCAAATAGAGCTCAAATTTGGGAATCAAACCCTGAAAATTGATATATTTAAGGCCCAACAAGGAATCAATTGCGGTGTCATCGAACAGATTTGTGACATTAGGGTTCTGGTTGATGAAACACACTTTCAGAATGACCTGATTATACCTCATCAACCGTAGAAAGATCTTGACTCGCAAATAGAGGAGTCGAATCCAGATTTAGACAACCCAATAGCTCCTACCCTTGAACCTCACATCTATTCTGAACCACCTGCCGCTGCTGATAACCCCATCCTCGAACTAAAGCCCCTTCCTGCTCAATTGAAATACATCTTTCTGGGTTCTAATCAGACCCTTCCTGTGATTATCAATTCCAAGCTCAATCCCGAACAGGAATCTCGTCTGATTGCTATCCTCCAGCAACATCGCAAAGCCATCGGGTGGACTCTCGATGATCTGACTGGAATAAGTCCCTCGTATTGTACTCATCGTATCTATTCAGAAGAGGGCGCACGACCTTCTCGTGAAATGCAGAGACGCTTGAACCCCAATCTGCAGGAGTGAAAAAGGAGATCATCAAGTGGTTAGATGCCGGGATCATCTACCTGATCTTCTATAGTCGTTGGGTGAGCCCAATTCAGGTCGTGCCTAAGAAGGCAGGACTCACGACTGTAACGACTGAAATTGGAGAAGTCATTCCTACCCGATTAGCCAACTCGTGGAGAGTCTGTATAGATTACCGCCGACTCAATTCCTCCACGAAGAAGGATCATTTCCCACTGCCTTTCATTGATCAGATTCTCGAGAAATTAGCAGGAAATAGATTCTTCTGCTTTCTTGACGGGTACTTCGGTTACAACCAGGTGGCAATCCATCCTGAGGACCAAGAGAAGACCACGTTCACCTGCCCCTTTGATGGTTGTGTGGTTGTTGTGTTTGAAATTGGTAATAATTGTTGATTATGTCGTTGTAGTACAGGGTGTATAATATAACATTAAGGATGTCGTATAGTGGTGAGTATGGGTGAGTTCCAGTCATTACAACCATTATTATCATTTGCTTATTTATCTAATTTTTACTGGTTTTGTTCCAGGTCGTTCACTGGGAGGCAATTTATTGAATTTAATTCGGTCACTCTTTGATTATCTCAAAATTGTCTTCTTATTCAAAAAAAAAGAAACTTTACATTTTATTAAAGAATGAATGAATGTGTGTTTTATTTACCTAATTACTAAGAAATGCTTGCAAAAATACTAACTATGAACAAGCATCAAACAATCTATTATTATACTCTAAACTATGTATTTACAAGTTATCCTATTAGTACTATCATAATAGTATATAATACATTAGAATGCAATGGTGTAGAAATTTAACTTATTAGTCTGTTATGTACAGTAACATATACAGCAGTTTCAGTGACAGATATAAGCGTCGCTAAATCTCAGAAAACACTATATACAACCTAAAGAGGCAAAACTGAGATCTTTAGCGACGTTTATAGTGTCGCTTTATTCTGTTAGTAATTATATAGATTTACTTATACGTATGTATACTACTTATTCTTTGTTTCTCTTTCTTTCTTCATTAAGTCTCTGTTCTTTGTATTCTTAACTCCTGTTCTTCTTGTGTTCATATTTCTGTTTTAAGTATTCATCTTCTTCTTTCTCTTTTTATTACTCTTGTTCTTTTCTCTGTTGTTCTTGTACTCTTTTCTCTTTTTTTTTTTTTCGTGTTAACTCTTTGTTCTTCTCTTTGTTAACTCTTCTGTCTTAGCATATTTCAGAGGCTGCGGTGGGGAGGGGATTAGGCTAATATCATTAGTTTAAAACGTGTTTAGTTTGCGGGCACGCTTTTCGAGGGATACACAGCACCCTAAGGGTGGGACCAGACCTCTACTAAGCGCACCCTAATCTCAGATTAGGTGGCTTAATTATGTCTTTAATCTCAGCGCCAGGCCTCAGCCCAACGCCATATGCTCGCACACGCTCGGGCCCCCGGCCACACACACGCGTCACATACTAATCGCAAATCAGACAGAGTACTCAGACCGGAGCTCATTGGGTAATCGGGTAAAGGCAGTGTTTCGGGCGCCCGGCGCCCGTGACGACTGGCCTGTAAGAATCACAAATCACATTTATGTGGCTGCGCTTGACTTGCAGCACACGATGTGGTGCTATTCCAGCGCCACATCGTGCGCTGGAAATCAGGCGCAGCTGCGTCTGATCGTGCTTTTGGCCCTCGATTTGGGGGCCATAAATTATTAAATAAAATAAAATAAAATATGGTTAATAAAGTATTTACATAATACTACATAATTGATTAATTACTTTTGAATTTTAAATATGTTTACTATACAAATAAATTCGCTAAACTAGGCTGATTGTACAGGTTGATTTAGGTGATTAAATAGTTAATTACTTATAAAATAGTTAGTAAATGGTCTAATTGACCTTATACAGATTTAATTTACATACTTAAGTATTTTATACATATTTTTCTTGTATATTTACGAATTTATTTCTATTTTATTTAAGCTAAACTAGCTGTTCTGAGTGTTTTAAATAAAACTAAGTTACAGTAAGCTATACTAGGTATAATTGTACTTTAACTAACTTAAATTACTTACTATATATGTTAACCTAAGTCTATAGATTTATTTACTTAATTATAGCTCTAAATTATTAATTTAGCTAATTTATTCTACAATATAGCTACTGAATATGTACATATGAATCTGTATATATACATATACATATATCAGTAAATACATACATAATAGTTCAGTATTTATACATATATTTACATAGATTACATATGTATATAGATTTATGTACAAGTTTATACAGTATTTACAGTATATCTATGTATGTCTACGTACATAATCAGGCTGTATATTATAGTTATAATAGTATGGATATGTATATTTACAGTGTGAAATTAAGTATGTATAATTAGGTTTTAGTAGGAATTTAGGGAATGAGGGTTAATTAAGTTTTTATTTCATTTTAAACAGCAGCTAAGCTACTGTCAGAGAAGATGGAGAGGGAAGAGAATGTGCTGCTCAGGGTGTTTTAGCAGTGTCAGTGGGTTAAGCCACTGTCAAATGGGCTAACTGCTGCTGCAGTTAGTCCATTTGAAGAGGGGGAAAGTATTCACAGAGAAGAGGAGAATTTAGAGAAGAGGGGAATGTTGCTGCAGTTTGCAGCATTTTACTGTATAACTGGGAATAAGAGAAAATTCAGAACAAACTAAAAATTAAAGAGTTGAAATCCAAATCTGATAAGGGTATAAATCTCACGAAAATCACATAAGAATTCAGTTCAAATACCCACAAGGAAAAGCCCTTATCAAAAGCATCATTTCAGATCAAAACACAAATGGCATTGAGTTAGTCTTCCTAATGCCATAGACAGCATGAAGGAAGACTTAACTCAATCAATTAAAACCAAAAACATACAATCCCAGTTTCTTGCAACCTTAAGGAGTATGGAAAACTCCTTAGGTTAGAGAATCACCATACAAAAATAATTATCAAACAGGTGGTGTATGGCAGTTCTGAAATGACAAATCAGAAAAAGAATGCATTAAAGGAATTTATAAAAGCTAGCGAATGCATTCAGATCAAGGCAGAAGCAAATTCACGAAAGGCTCTTCTGATTTGTTCTCTGTCACCAGAGAACTTCTCAGAATCCTTGCCCTCAAGGAAAACCAAAATCCCTTCAATTTGTCAGATCTGTCAAGACATTTCAGAAAGCAAAATCTCTTCAAAACCCATGTTAAAGTGAATCTGACAAACTGAGGCAATCAATCTAAAATAAAAGGGGCTTTTGTGAACACAAATGGGGTGAGTGAGAAGCCCCAAATGGTGCTTGTGACGCCAATTTCAGATCTGAGGCAGTACACCATCAGATCTGGAATTGGGTCCGGATGTGTGGGTGATTGGTGAAAAATTCGTCGTTAAAAGGAAAAAAAACAATAATCAGAATCTGGATGATGGGAAAAACAAAACATGAAGAGGGAGATAAATTGAATAGTGAACAGATGATTCTTCCCCTCTGATCTGGACTGATCAGAGGAGGTGAGGGAGGGGATCTAATACTAATTCTACTCCTAAGACTAATCTAACTACAGCTAACATTAAACGCTAACGATTAAAACTAAATCTATTCTAAACTACTGCAAACTAAATCTAACACTACTTGTGCAGAATTAAAAACTAAACTAAAAGGAAGAATGGGACCTATGGGTCCTTAGCCGGCGGCTAAGGAGGAAGAAAGGAGGAGGGTGACTCCAGCGGAGGGAAGAGTCTGCTAGTGAGACTCCAGGGTCGTCCTCAGGTGCTACGAGGTCCTTAGCGACGAGGAGGGTCGAGAGCAGGCGATGATTCCACAGCCGGTGGCTGTGAAATCAGGGTCTAGGTGAGGAGGAGAGACTGGAGTGGAAGAATTGATCGCTAAGAGATGTAGGAGGGAGCGATCCCTCGCGCGCGACACCACTGAGGTGCTTAAATAGCAGCTCAGTGACTGAGATCACCGCAAGGGTGAGGTTAATCAGAATCAGGCCGGCGGTGAGGATGAGATGGGTAGAGCGCGCGGCGAGTCAAGAGAGAGATCTGACCGTCAGATGAGATCTGGGAAGAGAGGTGAACGCACGCACCGAATCGCGCGAAGGTTCCATTTGAATCCAGCCGCAGATCGAGATCAAAAGTGCGATGGACGGTCGAGAATGGCTGTGTTCTTCGCGCGCTACAGTGCGCGTGAAGAACTCAGCTTCTCGCTGAAATAAAGGGGAAATTTGCAGACGGACCCTTAGAAGAAGGGGTAGAAGAATAGCGTGCAGGTCCAAAAGTGAGAAGAATAGCAGCTGGAAGGGCCCTGCAGTCTTACAAAAGGGTCCCTGCGGCTTGCAAATAGGTCCAAAAAGGAGTTTTGAAGGGTAGACATGTAATGCATGAAGGACCTAATTGTAATCTATTTATTTCTAAGCCTAAATGATGTCCAATTGCTTTCAAATTTTTACATGTGCTTAATTGAACATTTACGACATTGATTTTACTTCTGATTTGGCTTTTCAAACTTGTTTATGTGTTCAATTGATGCATGGATCATCATTTGTTCTTTAGTTTTCAGAATATCTCATTTTTGTGACCTAATTAGGAGATTTTAACACATATTAAAAGTTTTAGGTCTTTTCTTTAATTCCCACACTTAACCCTTTTTATATGTTAATTTGATATTGTTTTGCTTAGTGTCTAGCTTAATTTCAGCCTTTTAGCCATGATGAGTAGCCACTCATCACCCTTCGGAACATACGAATTCCGAAGGATACCTTTCGGTCTTTGCAATGCACCCGCTACTTTTCAGCGGTGCATGCTTGCCATATTCTCAGATATGGTAGGTGACTATCTGGAAGTCTTCATGGATGACTTTTCAATTTTTGGAGCATCATTTGACGATTGCCTCCAACACTTGGTCCAAATACTCAGGTGGTGCATCGATGTGAATTTGGTTCTTTCTTGGGAAAAGAGCCATTTCATGGTGCCTGAGGGAATTGTCCTGGGACATTTAATCTCAGAGAAGGGCATCCAAGTGGATCAAGCTAAGGTTGATCTAATCTCTCGCCTTCCTATGCCTAGCTCGATCAGGGACATCCGTTCTTTTCTGAGGCACGTCGATTTTTACCGTCGTTTCATTCCTGATTTCTCGAAAATCGTGTGCCCCTTGACTTCTCTTCTCTCTAAGGATGTACCCTTTGAAATCTCCAAGGAATGCACACTAGCCTTTCAAAACCTTCGTGACCGAGTCACCCAGGCACCTATCCTACAATCCCCTGACTGGTCTCAACCCTTTGAGATCATGTGCGACGCGTCTGATTTCGCTGTAGGAGCAGTCCTGGGGCAGAAAGCTGACGGGAAACCCGTGGTCATCTACTACGCTAGCAAGACACTTGACGAGGCTCAGCGTAACTACACAGTTATGGAGAAAGAGCTGCTAGCCGTAGTATTTGCCCTTGAAAAATTTCGATCATATCTCCTGGGTTCCCACGTCATCATCTGCTCGGATCACACGGCGGTAAGGCATCTCCTTGCCAAGAAGGACGCGAAGCCCTGACTAATCCGATGGATCTTGCTGTTGCAGGAATTCGATCTCAAGATTCGCGACAAGGTGGGAAGGCAGAATGTGGTAGCCGACCATTTGTCCTATCTTCCTTCTGAGATTATCAACCCTTCCGGACCCATCACGGAACATTTTCCTGATGAACACCTGCTGACTATTGGTACTAGACTTCCATGGTTTGCTGATATAGTAAACTACTTGGCATCTCATCAGATCCTGTCTGATTGGCCGAAGGCCAAGAAAGACAAATTGCTCTCTGATACCAAGTATTACATCTGGGAAGACCCGTACCTTTTTTGCATAGGTGCTGATCAAATCATCTGGAGATGTGTCCCGGAAGAGGAAATCAACAATATTCTCTCTTTCTGCCATGACCAGGCATGCGGTGGCCATTTCTCTGGGCATAAAACCGCATCAAAAGTCCTCCAGTGTGGCTTTTACTGGCCCACACTGTTCAAAGACGCATACAGTCACTGCAAGGCATGCAGTCGTTGCCAGACTTTGGGCAACATGAGCCATCGTGACATGATGCCTTTGCAGCCGATTCTCGTATGCGAAATCTTTGATGTTTAGGGGATTGATTTTATGGGCCCCTTTCCTGTTTCGGATGGTTTCGAATACATTCTGCTGGCTGTGGACTACGTGTCCAAATGGATCGAAGCCATACCGACCCGAACCTGTGATCACAAAATCATTCTCAAATTCATTCATCAAAATATTTTCTCAAGGTTCGGGATTCCTCGTGCTATAATCTCTGATGGGGGGACCCATTTCACTAACTCTCAGTTTAGGTCAATAATGACCAAATACGGGGTGTCTCACCGAATCTCTACTCCTTACCACCCCCAAACTAATGGTCTAGCTGAGCTATCAAATCGGGAGATTAAGAAAATCCTGCAGGTCACTGTTCGGCCTGACAGGAAGGACTGGTCGTCTCGACTTCCGGAAGCCTTGTGGGCCTATAGGACCGCCCACAAAACCCAATTAGGCATGTCTCCCTTTAGACTGGTGTATGGGAAGGCATGTTACCTTCCCGTCGAACTGGAGCATAAAGCCTATTGGGCAGTACGGAACTGTAATCTAGATCTTTCGAAGGCTGGAACCCACAGAAAGCTTCAAATCAGCGAGATCGATGAATTACACCTTGACACATATGAGAACTCACGAATCTACAAGAAGCGGGTTAAAGCCTTCAATGACAAGCATATCTCGAGAAAGATCTTTCATCCTGGTTAGAAGGTCCTACTCTTTGATGCCCGACTCAAACTTTTCCCTGGAAAGTTGCGATCCAAGTGGGTCGGACCATACTTAGTCCGACAGGTTTTTGAAAATGGAGCCATCGAAATCTGTCCACTCAGCCATGATTCCGAACCTTTCATCGTGAACGGTCAGAGACTCAAGCCGTTCATTGATGTAACTTCTACTGATTTGGCTGAATCATCTTATATCCTCCATTCCCCTTGAGCTTATTGTGCCCAGCCGATGGCGTAAAACTCAGTGCTTAACAGGAGGCAGCCCGTCATTTTCCTTGAAAACCTAAAACCTTTTTGACACCTTTGTGCACTTAAGGTTCACCCTTCCAGACAGCCGACTCCACCTCAGATGCTTGCATCTGGGATTAGAAATCGTCCGCAACAATCATCCCGACCCATTCACTCATCAAAACATTTGTCTTAAGGAATGAACTAAGTAAATAAAAACCCCCTAAGTCACAATGAGGACATTGCAAACCTTAGGCATGGGGGGTATAAAAGTGCAAAACTTGTAAGAAAAGGTTTTAAACAAAAAAATTCACATATGACAAAAACACCATAAAAATTAAAAAAGTTAAAAAAAAAATAAAGAAAAGAAAAGGAGAAAGGAAATTTTGTGGGAGAAGGAAAAGAAACAAAATGAAAAAGGAGCGCAAAAATGAAAGAAAAGAGTGATAGTCATTAGTAAGAAACTAAGGAATTGACCTAAGTTCTAGACCTCATTCAAGAAAAGAAATGACAAGTGCATGGTGAGATTAGTAAGAACGCAAACATTAGGCATTCTTGGATAAACTCTTAGTACCCATTAAAATCTGGACACTCAAGAGGTTGAGGAAAATGAAAAGCTTAAGTATTAGGTCCAAGGCTTAGGGAGTATTTGGCCTCATTAACTAACTTTTGGTTTACGGGACTCAGTAACCTAAGCACCCTAACCTCACACACAGCCTGGTTCAATAAGCGTAAAAATCAAAATCACGCAGAAGCGTCGCAAAATTCTGAAAAGTACACCTAGAGTAGGAGCGGCCGATCAACACAAGTTGATTTGGACGAGTTCCCAGCGCGGAGAGGTGGGAAATTCCCCTCAAAGATGCGTAACAAAATATCATCTCCTCGGTGCTTGTCTCTTAGGATATTTTCATATCCTACTGGGGCATGAAAGCACTCTGCTGGTTCAGATTCCATGGATGGCATTATCACGAAGTGTCAATTGCCAGGGTCTAGATTCGGCCACGGAACACCATGGATGGGATTATCTCGAAATCTCAATAGCCAGGGTTCCGGGGGTTGCCATGGGCGGTGCTATCTCGAAGCATCGATTGCCAGGAACCCTTGAGGATTGATGATGGGGACAAGGAATCTGATACAGACCGTGTTGAAAAGCCAATCCTAAGCTAGAATTAAAAAGAAAAAGAGAGAGAAAACTCTCCAAACAGAAAAATCTTCTATCACTCTCTCTCTTACAAAACGCACTGTGAACTGAGCCAGGGCTAAAATCATTTCAAGCATGGGTGCTTTAACCACAAAGTCCAATAGACCTTAGGTTAATTCTTGTGGGCCTTAAAAACCTTTGCTAAGGACTGAGGCTAAGGCTAGACAGATCTGGATCTTGGTTGGTACTAGAGTACCTTTTAGGCCTATGGACAACATTCTAACCTAATCTAAGTTCAAATGAAAAAAGCACTTATCTAAAATTATTAAAAACATCATGGTCTAGAACAAAGGTTAAAACCTTAAGTTTTTGCTAAGGGACTAGCAAAAGCTAGAAATGGGGGTATGATAAGAACCTCATCATGAACCCTAACTAGCACAATCTAACCTAGATATGCGAGAAAAAGCTCCTACATAACTCAAAGAAAGGCTTGACTCAAAGAATTCTAAGTTTAAGAAAATAAGTCATAAGGGGTAAAAATGCAATTTCACCAACATAATCTGCAAACAGGGTAACTCAAGGACCAAACATAGGTCAAACTAACCTAATAAGAAGGAAAGAGGGATGATCTGATCCAACAAGGGCTACAGCAACTCCAAGGAATTAAATGACATTCTGTAACCCTAAAACAAACCCACTTCAATTCACGAGGTTCAAGGCAGGGTAAAAATCGACTAAACCCTCTAAAATTCATAGAAAAATAATCTCTAGGGTTTAGAACCTTCAATTTGGCCTTAGAAACCCATTTTGACCTACATTGAGAACCATGCCCAATTAATGATTTAATTTGGGTTTTTACGTAAATTGGCCAGTCAAACAAGGTCTGACCTAGAAAAAAATTTCACCATTAAAATCCTTAGGTCCAATTTAGTCATGCATAAAAACTTGAGCCTAAGAAGAGACCTTCTTGACCGACTTTGCATTTTAGTCCTCATCTATTACTTTTTTGACCCTCAACTTTCGAAACCCTTGCATTTTGGCCCCTAGTTTCCTCGTCGTTCTTTGCATTTAGGTCCCTCCTGCAAGTCTCTGCGCAGCGCCATGCTCCGACAACTTTGCGCGGAGCATGACGCTGCACAGGGTGAGGGGGATGTCCTGCAAATTGAACCTGGTGTTCCCTGCGACGTCTGCTGTCGCAGGGACACCGCCTTGCCGCCTGATGACGCCCACACCTTCCGTGCGAACGCGCGGAAGGTATGGGTCACACCTCAGGCCATTCTCCGGTGAGGGAGGCACGTCGCCTCCCTGCGTCCACTCCTCTGCCACCGCCTTTATAAAGACCAGCGTCGCCAGCTGGTTGGGGCAGCTTGGTCTTGACGGAGAAAGCCCCAACCCTTCCTCTCTCCCCACTCCGACAGGAACCCACCAGCTTCGGCGGCTCCTCCTCCTCTGTCTCGTCGCTCTGCTGCAATACCAGCAGCAGAGCCACCTTCGCCCGATCTCCCCGCGTCGCGCTGTACCAAGCGCACGCCCCCCTGCCCTCTTCCTCACCGCCACTCTCTCCCTCTGGGTGTTTCTTCTTCGGCGACAGTCGATACGACTGCTTCCCTGCTCCGGCCCCCTTCGTCCCTGTAGGTAGGTTACTGTTATTTCCCTTCGTCCCCTCTTTCTTTTCCCCACTTCATTTCAGTTGATTACCCCTCGACTGCGCCCGACCACCATCATCTTCCATCCCTCCGGCAACCCTCCGGCGAGTTGCCCCCGTCGATCCGCCGCTCCACACAACTCGCCAGCTGTCCCAAAAGCTCCGCCTCACTCCACCCAACACCCCCCACCCCTCCACTTCCACTCCACACCTCCACAACACTCCCCCGATCAAACCCACTTTTCCGGTTGCAGTCCGACCTAGGGCTGTCGCCAGACACCGCCCCGTGACCTGCTGCACCCCGCACTACCTTCGTCGTGCCACGGTGAAGGTTCCCTATGGTCTGATTAGGCCGAGAGGCCCTGTTTGTGTTAGGCAGATTTTTAGCCCCGGCCGCCATTGGCGACGAAGCAAGGAGCTTCCAAGCGAGCTCCAGGCCTCGAAGCAGCAGGACTCCAGTCGAGGCGAATTGGAGAGACCCAGGTGAAGGCAGGCAGCTGGTTTGCAAGGAAAAACGAGGACAAAATTGCTGAGGCAAGGTTGCGTCCTTCCTGCGCGCGCACGCACGCGAAGAAACGAAGTTTAGTCCCACATCGTAAGATTTCTAAGTGCCGCACCCATTTAAATTGATTTTGTGTTTTTCTCTTAGCGCCTCAGAACACAGGGTGAGGTCCCCTCGCCCACTCCCCCGCCTCGTCCACGACCCACGCCACGCGGACCTGGCGGATCCGACCCGACACTACCCTGCACTCCTCGCGCACCACCCACGCCGGTGCGCCTGGTCCCGGTTGCGCAGCCTGACCCGTTAACCCATCTCTGGGAGAGCTTCCTGTGAGCGGTTTACAGAGAGAGAGAGACATGCAGGTAGAGGGAAGGGATAGGTTTTGCTGTGCCTTGCGCAGGGACAGGGCGCGAAGGAAGAAGGTTCACCACTTAGCCGCAGGAAGAAGAAGAAGAGGAGCGGAAGAAGAAGAAGCAGCGAAGGAAGAAAAGAGAGGGGAAGCACTGTAGCAGACCACCGTTTAAGTCGTCTGACTGTGATATCAGACGACGGATGAAGCTTCAGAGGAGATAAAGCAGAGAAGAAGAAAAAGAAAAGAAAAGGCTCCGCAGCTGAAGAGAAAGAAAAGAGAAGAAGGAAGAAAGAAGATAACGACAAGAAAAAGAAGAAGAACTAAAGAAGAAAAGAACTAGAAGACAAGCAGAAGAAGAAGAGGAACTGAAGGCAATCAGAGCCAAGGAAGAAGACCCGTAAAGATAAAGAAAAGAGAAAGAAGAGAAGAAGAAGACAAGCAAAGAGAGAAAGAAGAATAAGCCAAAAGACAGAAATCTATTTCTCCCTCTCTCTCTCTCTTATTTTTGTAATAAAGAAACATTGTACTTCTAGAATTCCAGTAGCTCCCTGAGTTCGACCTTGGGAAACTATTTCCGAGTAAAATTGTAATGGTAATGACAACCGTAGCTGTCGTATTTTATACCACAATGACATTACTGTAATAAGCATTAAAACAAACAAAGACTAGCCGCAGTTGGGAACCGTCACCACTTGTCAGAGAGGAAAAGTACGGAAAGTAGATCTCTACCAAACGTCTTGCCCTACCTTCGGATGTCCGGTGAGACGTCTGGGTGTCTCTCCAGCCATCTAATTCCGCGGAAAAATGACTTCCACGGAGCTGCTCTGACTCCCCTTGCCTGCAGGTTGTTGACGCAGCTAGATCGTATTTTAACAAATATTGCGTTATAATATAGACGAACTTTCCACGAAAACAAATAAAGATTTATTACTCGAAAATTAGAGTATCCGAGGTCGAACACAAGGAGCAATTGGAATTTACTACTAATCTCAAGAATGTAATTGAACACTTAATTACTCAAAACGTAATTCAAATATAAATGCATGAGTTTGAAAAGTAATTATGGCAAAAAGAAGAAATTGGACGTCTGATCATGGGATCAGACATCTTAAAAATATGTTTCGCTTCTCTTATTCTTCTTCTGATTTTCTTCCTTTCCTCTTCTTTGCGCTTCTTCTTTCTCTGTTGTATCTTTGCTTCTTTTCTTCTTATTTTCTTTTGCCTTACTTCTTTCTTCTCCTACAGTATCTTTCTCCTTACGGGTCTTCTTCTTCCTTTGCCTTCAGTTCCTCTTCTCCTTCTGCTTGTCTTTACCTTTCTCTATTTCTTCTTTCTTCTTCAGTTCTTCTTCTCTTTTTCCTTCGCCTCTTCCTTTCCTTCTCTTTTTCTTTTTCCTCTGCAATGGCTTCCTTCCTTCTTCTTTTCCTTTGCTAGCAACGGCTAAGTGTTAGCTTCTTTTCTCCTGTCTGCCTTCCCTGCACAAACCACAGCAAAGCAAAACCTATCCCTCTACCCACACGTCTCTCTCTCTCTGTGTAAACCACTCTCAGTACGCTCTCCCAGAGCCGGGTAAACGGGTCGGATCGCGCGCCCGAGTCCAGGAGCACCGGCGTGACGGTGGTGCGCGAGGAGTGCTCAGGGCAGTGCCGGGTCAAGACGCCAGATACTTGTGGTGAACTCACGGACGAGACAGTGATAATAGGTGAGGGACCTCACCCCAAGTGCATTCGGAGGCAACGAGCTCATAACACAAAAACATTATAAATCACTCCAGCGCTTTGTAAGTTAACGATGTGGGACTAATGCTCACTGCCTTCTTTTGCGTTCTCCCACAGGAGTCCATCCTTCAATTTCCACTGCTGTAGGCTCTGTGGTATCACTTGCTAAATTAGATGTCTTCGCGATGCTTCCCTGAGTTAGCTGCACCTGGAGCCCTGCAGTCCTGCAACCTGGAGCAAGCGTGGAGCTTCCTCGAGTTGTCGCCAATGGCGGTCGGGGCGTGAAACCTGTCAGACATGAAAAGAGCCTCGCAGCTTAATCAAATCACCGGGGGACCTTCGCCGTGTCACGGCAAAGGTGAAGCGCTAGGTGGCAGGCCGCGGGGTGGCCTAGGCGTGTGTGCCTAGGTTGCCCTGGGGGGTTGTTGTAGAGGCGTAGAGGGTCTATGGACGGGCAGAGGTTATTCAGTGAGGTAAGGCGGAGGTTATGTGATGGTCGGCGAGGCGTGTGGGGCTGCGGAGCGATGGGAGCATCTCGCCGAAGGGTGGTCGGAGATGAGGAAGGTGGTGGTGAACAGCGGCGGTCGAGGGATGTTTGATGAAATAAAATGAGGGAGATGAAAGAGGGGATAGAGAAGAATAGTTTTAACCTAACTAAAGGGACGAAGGGGACGAGAAGGCGGACAACAATACCTGCTGTCATCGAAGAAGAAGACGTCCAGTGGAGGAAGACGGTGGCGACGACGGGGATAGGGCAGCTCGTGCAGGTGTTGCGCGACGCAGAGGAGGATGAGGAAGACGGCTCTGCCACTGGTTTTGTGGTAGAGCAACGAGGAAGAGGAGGGGGGGCTCGTCGGAGCTCGTTGGACCCCTTGGTCGGAGAAGGAGAGGAATTTGAGGTGGAATCCCAGCCAAGTCGAGCTGAGGAGGTGCGGCCGGGGTTGGGGTTTAATTTATAGGTGCTGGCCGTGCTTCTGGTGCGTGGAGGGCACGCCTTCTGCCACCGACATCTCACCGGAGATGGAAGGTAGTTAGATACCCAAATCTCTCGTGCGTTGGCACGAGAGATTGGGTGCAAATCAGGGGTTGTGATCAGGCTCAGATGGAAGGGGATTCTTCAAAGAATCTCCCTTCCAATTCTGGGAGGGGATCTCTGAGGGATCTGAGAGTATCCCCCCTGTCTTCCTCGCTGGAGAAGGATTCTCTCCCCAATAATGGTGGAGGGACCTGATTGTAATATTGGTGAGAAAGATAGGGGGTTTATGTGATGGTTTTCAAAAGATAGGGACCAAAATGAGATTGGGTGTACTAAATTGCAAAGTAGGTCAAGATGACCTCCCCTTAGGTCCAAATTTTGGTAAAAACCTAATTTGGATCTAAGGAATCAAATGGTGAAGTTGAATTTTAGGTTTGACCATGTTTGACTGGATATTTTAGGTAAAAACCCAAATTAGGTTAATTGATGAACTAGGACCCTAATCTAGGTCAAACTGGGTTCCAAAGGCCAATTTGATGTTCTAAACCCTAGAGGATATTTTTACATGAATTTTAGAGGGTTTACTTGATTTTTATCCTGACCAGAACCTTGTTGAATTAAGCGGGTCTGTTTTAGGGTTATCAAATGTCATTTAATTCCTAGATTGCACATGAATCCATTTCTGATTGACTCTACCCACTTTTTATCTCATTTAGACCATTTGACCTATGTTTTGCCTCTTAGAAATCCCGTTTATGTACTGCAATGGTAAAATTACAGTTTTAACCTTTATTTCATGTTTTCTTCTCAGAGCACTTATTCCTCCAATTAAGCCCTCTTCTAAGTCATGTAGGAGCTTTTATTCTCTTTATTAGGTCAAAATGAGCTAGTTATGGCTCATGATGAGGCTCTCATCACAGGTGCTGCAGTAGAATGGCGCTGCACCCTCCGCTCTCGTGCTTCCTCTCGCTCGGGTGCTCCGCTCTCACTCGCTCTCGGCTATGGGGTGGCAATGAAGAGGAGGGGGGAGAGGTATATAACGGGAGAGGAGGTGAGGGGGACGGAGAGGCGAGCATGGGCGTGGAGTGGCATCGCAGGAGAAGGCGCGGTGACGCGTGGCGAGGGAGGAAGTATGGCGCTCATACACTGCACGCTAAAAGCATTTCCAGACGTCTGGTGAACATCCCAGACGTCTTAAATGGAAAAACGGGGTGGTGGGTCGTTTCACTACCTCTCTTCTTTTCTTCTTCAGGTACCTTCTTCTTCTTCTTTTTCATTTCTTCTTCTGCCGCTCCTCAACCTTGAGTTCTCCTTCCTTCTCTTTTCTCCTTCAGCAGCACCGTTCCTTCCTCTTCTTTTTCTTCTCTTCTTTTGCATGGCCGCTCCTGCTTCTTCTTCCCTGCACACACACACTGAAGCAAAACCTATCTCCTACCCTCCCCACGTCTCTCTCTGTCTTTTTCTCTCTTAGGTTCGCTCTCTCAGAGCCAATCGGGTATGCGGGTCAGGTCAAGCGCACTCAGGTCTAGGTGCACCGGCATGGGTGGTGCGTGAGGAGTGCAGGGTAAACGGGTCAGGCAGCCAAGTCTATGTAGCATGGGTCGCGAACGAGGCGGGTGATCGGGTAAGGGTACCTCACCCTGTGATCTGAGGCAATGAGGCTAAAACACAAATTCCACTTATATCACTCACCGCGCTCGAAGCTTTTCGAGGTGGGATTAAAAGTCCCACCCGCTTCGCTGGCGCGCCCACAGCAGGTCGTCACTCAATCGCAGAGGTTGCAAGTGCTTTGGCCTCCAATTGCTGGGCGTGCATTATTCGCGAAGAGTGCCCGCACGTTTGGGACTTGGAATCCTGATGCCTGGAGCCAAAGATGAAGCTTGCAATCTTCTTCAAGCTCGCTCCAACTATGGTCAAGGCACCTGTACCTGTCAACAAGAAAACGGCCTCACGACCTTATAAGATCACTTAGAAAGCTTCGTCGTAACATGGTGAAGGTGGACGGGTTGCTGGCGTGGCGTGGGGTGGCCTGAGCGTGCGTGCCTAGGACACCCTACGCGTGCGAAAATGGGTGTGTTCGTGGGGCATTCTGGGTGTGGGGCGGAGAGATTGGAGTAGAGGTAAATGGTCAGTGAGGTGTTGCAGAGGTCATAGGGTGGTTAGTGAGGTGGATGGAGGCATGGAGCGGCGGGAACACCTCGCCGGTGGTCTGGTTGGAGGTGGAGAAGGTGATGGTGGTCTGTGGTGGTCGGTGCGTGATTTGTGAAATGAAAGGAGGGAAAATAAAGAGTAGGACAAGAGGAACGTATCTAGGGTATTTGGAGCGAAGGGGGAATGGAGGAGGTGGAAGACTCGTATGTGCCGTCGTCAGAGACGAAGACCCAGAGAGAGAGAGACGGCAACAACGAGGAGGTCGAAGAGATGTGTGCTGGTGCGGTGCAACGTGGACGAATGAGGCGGAGATGATTCTGCCACTGGTACGATGGCAGAGTGACGAGAAGAGGGAAGGAGAGTCGCCGAAGCTTGTGGGATACCTGGCTGAGAGGGAAAAGAGGAATTCTAGGGAATTCTTCAGCCAAATCAAGCTTGCCCGATGCGGAGGGATTTGGGCCTGCTTATAAAGGCACGGGTAGAAGGGCAAGCGCAAGGTGGTGGCCAAAAGTCCTCGCCGAAGGCATGGCCGGAGGTGATACCCATACCTCTCGAGCATTCGCACGAGAGGTATGGGGCGATTTAGGGCATGGGGAGCTGCTTATGCGGTAGGGGGTTTCGCAAAGAGCTCCCCTTTCAAATCTGGGAGCAGCTCCCTGGGGAAACGAGGAGAAAACCACCTTGAAACCTCGCTGGAGGTATAGGTCCCTGCTACAATGGCAGAGGGACCTAAACACGAAAAGTGACGAGAAGTTGAGGGGGTCTTCACAAGAGTTTTCAAAAGTTAGGGGCCAAAATGTAATTGGGTGGACTATTTTGCAAAGGAGGTCAAAATGGCCTTTCCTTTGGTCCAAATTTGGTACAAACCTAATTTGGACCTAAGGAATCCAATGGTGAAGTTGGATTTTACGTTTGACCACATTTGACTTGATATTTTGCATAAAAACCCAAATTAGGTCAAATATTGAGCTTGGACCTCAATCTAGGTCAAAACAGGTTCTAAAGGACAAATTGAAGATTCTAAACCCTAGGGGATATTTTTCCATGAATTTTAAAGGGTTTAGTTTTTATCCTGCCTGGAACCTTGTGAATTTAAGTGGGTTTGTTTTAAGGTTACAGAATGTCATTTAATTCTTAAATTTCACAATAACCCTTATCTGACTGAACCATCCCACTTTTTCTCTTATTAAGTCCAATTGACCTATGTCGAGACCCTGAGAAATCCCATTGATGTACTGTAATAGTAAAATTGTAATTTTACCCTTTGTTTCATGTTTTCTTTCCATATCAGTGGTCTCTTGAGTTAGGCCTTTCTCTTGGTTATGTAGGAGCTTTTATTCACTTTATTAGGTCAAAATATGCTAGTTAGGGCTCATGATGAAGTTCTCTTCACAGATACACAGAGATTGAGTCCTAATAAAACTATGACTATGGTGATAGTTACAACCATCCTTCATAGAGTCCTTGGCTGAAGAATGGTAGTAATGTCAAAGGTCAGAAATACAATTGTTCTATTCATCCTTTCCCGGTGTCGAGAGTAAGCATTTCCACCAAATAAGCCACACAATATTCTCTTGACCATCATCGTTCCTAATAATGCCTAATAAATAAAAGTATACATCATTTTGTGTTAATAGTTAAAAAAAAAGAGAGAAGAAGAAAAAAGAGAGAGAGAGAAAAAAAATAAAGGAAATATTTATATTAAACAAAAAAGAGAGTCCGAGTTTGGAATTTCATCTTCTTGTCATTTTTTTCATTATATATCGGTGTTTTTGAGGCAATAACAAAAACACCCATTGCGATCCACCAAATATGACCCATACCTACTTTTCAGTATTTCTGATCGCCCAAATACTGGCTAAGGTCCTCTAACTTAGTTGTAGGGTTATTGGGACTTTAATTGAAGTGTGAATGCCATGTGAGGCCACCAAACAGTGAGTACATTTACAAAATCTGGTGAGATTTGTGATCTCAGAAAGAAAAGAAGGAAAAGAATGAGCACAAAGGAACATCAAGGGAGCATAGTTGTTTAGCCTCTCTCTGAGTTGACTTGTTTAATAGTCTAGAGATCTAGAGTCTATAATACTAGATTACATGGAGTATCAGATGAGTGTGTGTCACCAAATACGAACCATTAAACTAGTATCTCCTACCTAAGCCAAAAAGCCGAGGTCAAATTACAGATTATTTACTGCTTTATCCCCGAGGGAAGTAGTTGCTTATCTCGATAGAAATATTTACTAAGGAATAAGTATGAACTACAAATGTAAGTTGGTTATTTTCACTTGGATCCATTACCTAGGTTACTATCACTTCACATTTGTTTGGATCTCTAAATTTTTGGAATAAGGAAAGAAGAAATCTTCTGATTACTTTTATTATTTTTCATTTTTTCTTGGGACTAGCAAAACATAGGCATGAGGGCATTTGATAAGTCCACTTTAGTGGAACATTATTTGGCTTAAGTACACATTAATTAGTTGTCCTTAATTATTAATTGAGTAGGAGTTAAATGGCAATTTACCTTAGCCTGCATTTAATTTTATCCTCTAATTTTACGTTTAATAACATATGTTATAATAATATAATTTATTTTATGAATGTAAGCTAGGTACAAGAGCTCACATGACATTTCTACGTTTATAAGACGCCTGGAGCTAAGGATGGGCGTCTGGGAATTGCCAGGACAAGTTCCTTGACTTTACATTTTTTAAGACGTCTGATGATGAAGTCAGATGTCTGATAAAGATCGGCCAATACTTATTCATTGGTTTCAACCACTCGCGATGTTTGCAAGTGGTTGAAGAATTCAGCGGCCGAAGGAACAAACTAGGGGACTTTTAAAAGGAGAGGGGATGGGCAGAAACGAATCCATCCCCCCACCTCCTCCATCCTCCTCCACCGTGCAACAGGCGTATACCGTGAACTTCAGCGAGCACTGTGGCCCTAAGAAAACTCCCTCATCATCTTTCATCAACTCTGGGCACTCACGATGATAGCGTATGCGTGCCCATCAACCCACTCCATCAGCCAGTTTCTCCGTCCACTATTCATCTTCTCTATTTTCAACCTCATTCCATTGCCACTCTCCTACCTGCACCACCACCTCAACAGCTGTCGTCATCCCTTCGTCACCGACCACCAACGCCATCAACACCACACGCCCCTCACCGTAGCAACCCATCCACTGCACCAACACCACCGCCACCTTCTCATCTTCCTCTTCTTCTTCTTTTTCCTCTTCTTCTTCAACCCGCCTGCAACTTCCTGAAGGAACCCAAAGCCTTCACCACCCCCCCTCCACGCAGCCACCACCGTCGACCACCATCTTCACCGCCATCGCCACCAGGGATCTCCATGCAGCACGCCAACCCCTTCCACGCCTCCACGTGAGCCACAGCAGTCCAAGTGCGTGCACGCAAAGACTGCCGCCAACGAGCTTCGCCTCCTTCGACTGACCACCGACGGCCACCTCTAGTCATGCCTCCTACGTCAATGTGATGCCCTTGGCGATAAGGACCCCCACCACATGCAAGCCGACGATCGGCCTTCTCTCTTCACGCGCAAGGAAGAGAAAGGAGAAATCCTCTATTTTTCTTGCAATTAGAAATTACGTTGAATGCTAATGCCACAAGCACTATCCATTTATTTTAAGGATTTATTATATTCAGATGAATTTGCATGAATACCCCTCATGTTTATTTGAATAGTGAATAGTTGCATTTATCTCTTAACTAATCGAGTATGAAATATTGGCTATAAGGAACGGATTAGGTTTTGATTTATATTGATGATATTTGTCAATACTAAGATCATGATTCACTTGTTTCCATTATGGTGATTTTGCATGTGCACCCTTACATTATTGAGTAATTGTTTAAAACAAGAAGTTATGCTGAAAATAAGTTACATTAGTTAACATGCGCACGCATTGAGTTTCCCGAATAAACAAGGCACCATTCACAAGTTTAATAGGCTAATTCCTCCTCCTTGTGGAGACGACCTAACTATTTTCGTGGTTAGATTTTGAACATTAAATGTTTTGAAAAGTGATTTTCTACCATGCAAAGAACTATAACGACATGTCGTTTTATGTTAAAATTTTTATCGGAAACGAAGATCGTTCTTTCACGAGGGCATGAATTTAGCTACAAAACGCCATTGGCGACACTATCCCTAAGTGTTGAAAGCCAAGAGTTCTGAGGGTTGCCATGGGCAGTGCTATCCCAAAGCATTGAAAGCCAGAGACCCTTCGAGGATTGATGGTGGGGGTAGGGAATCCTACACAGACCGTGTTTAGGGCTAATTTGAGGCTGAATTTAGAGAAATATAAAAAGAAAAGAGAAAAAACTCTCAAAATGAAAAATACTTCTCCATCTCCCTTTTATCAAAATGCACTAGCAAGCTGAACCTGAACTTGATACATTCTATGCACGGGTGCTTTAAAAGGTTGGGGTCAATAAACCTCTAGGCAGTTTTTGCGAGCCTTAGAAACCTTTGCAGCAGACCCAGGCTAAAGCTGGTCAAGTCTGGATCTTGGCTGGTACTTGAGTACCTCTAGACCTATTATTGGCATTTTGATCTAATTTCTAGAGAGTGGCACAAATCAGGCATCTGAACATCAAAACATGGTATAGAGAACTAGTTCTTTCCATGAGATTTTGCTAGGGACTAGCAAAAGTTAGGCATGGGGGTATGATGGTAACACCATCATTTACCATAACTAAAATTAGTCAGAATTAAGAGATAAATGCTCCTAAATAATTGCCCGAGGACCATAATTCCACTCAGATCTGTTTTGAGAAGAGAACAGTAAAATAAGGTTAAATCTACAGTTTTAACATCACATCATGAATGCAGAGTAACCACGGGCTCACCCAGGGGTTAATTAAAGGTCAAATGAGCATTAAAAACTAAGAAGTGGATCAACACAGACATAAACAGGATTTCACGCATTCCGAGAACCAAAACAGCACCACCAAAACCCTAATTTCATACTCGCTTAAATTGAAGAGGTTATGATGAGGATAAAATTCATCTAAACCTCCTAAAATTCATATAAAAATATTCTAAGAGGTTTGGTACTCTTGGTTTGACCATCTGAACTCATTTTGATCTAGAACAAAGTTTCAAATAGGATTCTACCCTAATTTAAGCTTCTGTGTAAATTTTCCAGTTAAGCGTGGTCAAAACTCAAATCCAACTTCACCATTAGATTCCTTGGGTTTAAATTAGGTTAGGCTAAAATTTGGACCCAATCAGAGTCCATATTGACCTAGTTTGCATTTCAGTCCCTTAAACCTCTATTCTTCACATCTATGCCCTTAACTTTCGATTTTATTACAAAGGGGTCCCTAACTTTCACATCTTCTTCACGCCCAAGTCCTTGCCGCCATTGTTAGGTCAACCAACCTAAGCACCCTCTTTGACTGAACCAAAACCTCATCAAACCTACATAAAATCCCATTAAATTTGGTGGGATTGGTGTTCACATTACAATGAATCAATTGATCCTAACTCGCATCCTAGAGCTTAGATGAAGCTCTTGAAATCTGTGATGAAACCCAAATCAAATCACGACTAAATCATGATGATTCTTCCTGATTGAGGCACATTCGAGCTCTATATAAGCTCACGCATCTCCCAACGACTTCCTTAGTCCTATTTAGGCTAAAATTCTTCATCCTTCTCTCCCTCCGGCCTCCTCCGTTGTGACTCCGGCGAACCCCTTAAATCTCCATCGTCGCCCTCTGCCACATGCAATAAGCAGAGGTAACTTCTTCCCCGACTTCTTCTGCGCCTGGTGGGCCAAAGCTAGGGTTGCCTTGACCCTTTCTTCCTCGCCGTTCTCCCCCTGGAGAATTCACCATCTCCGTGACTGGCCATCACACCAGCATTGTTTCCTACCCGTTTCGACCAATAAACTAGGGTTCTATTTTCCTCTCTCCCTCTAGTATTTGTTTAGCCCCTTTAGACCTCAATTCAACTACTGATTCACTCTTCTCCCACTTCATCTTCTACGCCTCTGGCCACGTCTCCGGCATGGTCACCTATTTTCCTCTCTCCCTCTAGTATTTGTTTAGCCCCTTTAGACCTCAATTCAACTACTGATTCACTCTTCTCCCACTTCATCTTCTACGCCTCTGGCCACGTCTCCGGCGTGGTCACCCGATCGTTACCGTCCAGTAAATGAACAGCCACCACCACTAGAAGCTTCCTCATCTCTCACCGACCAAAATCCCTCTACCAATTAGAACCTTCAACCTCTCCGTCGCTCCCCCAAACAACCCACGCTCCGATCACCTTCCATGCCACCGTTCAGCCACCTCACACCCTCACATAGCAAATCGCTACCACCAACGCACTCCATGCACCCCAATGATCCTCGTGAACATTTTAATTGGGGCATTAAGCCGATGTTTCATGTTACAGGTCCTCGCCGGATTGAGCTTCAACTCCTCCATCGTCTGTCGCCGTTCGTCGTCCAATGACCTTGCTTCCACCTCCAGGCACTGCTAACAACAACCACAAAGCAACCTGTAGTTGCAATCGAAGAAGGGTGCAAAGTAGTAACGTCAATTAAAAAAGAGTTCCACTATAGCTTCACACCGAGACGAAGAGCACACATAATGCCACATCGTAAACAAGGAAACCACATCCAACATATAAAAGGAACTTCTTACATGGGCTCACTGGCTCCACACGAGGGGTGAGGTCCCTCACTCACTCTACCTTACACTCCTCGCTCACCTCACGCCGATGAGCATGGTCCCCCTTATTCAACCCGATTACCCGATTTGAGGATCCGATTAGTGATTAGAGAGGAAATTTTGAGGAGGGTAGGGGTAGGTTTTGCCTCGGGGATCGTGCCCGTATATGCCAACACTTAGGCATTTCTGCGGCTCTATGCTTGCTGAGACTTGGCGACTTAAGTCGATTCCCTCAAATGGTTAATGTATGATATTAGTTGAAGGTTCTATGGGGTTATTTAGCTTATGTCCTGACTTGGTTAAGTGGTTTTGAACACTATTAGGAAATTTGAGCTGTAGGATATATGTTTAATTTGAAGGGATTAAGTGGTGATTTAAATTACCATTCTTTTTAGGTTCCTGATTTATTTTTATCCCAATAACTTTTTGAGATACTATTAATACATTTCTGAGAATATTTTTATTCATTGAATATCTGTTTGTTGCAATTGTGCTCATTATTTATATATTGTGATTAGTGTTGTAAATTTCATATTTGTTTTTTACAAATGACCTCGGACTCACTCTTATTTTTGAATACTTTATAAATTTTAAATATTGTAACTATTTTCATCCTATACTACGATGCTATATATCTTTTAACATTCAACTCAAGCATTATAGCATGAACTCTTCATGTGACTTCTAATCATCAAAATCTTCTATGAGAAAATCTCTCTTTCTAAGTTTTTCATGTCAAAAGAGATCGGGTCCACCAAGCCCATCTCTTGGCTAAGTTCTACATCACTTATGATGTGGTTGGCATTTGGGATGGTTAATCTATTCCTTGCCTCTTGTAATTGGTTAATTATAAATGAAAGCTTGTATATTCCTCTCCAAAGGAAAAAATATATATATTGCATTTTTGGAAGTTGATCATCTTATTTTGATTGGATTGGTGCAATTATTGGCAACTCGTGTTTTTAGTTATCAATAAGAGAGTGAGCAGGTCGTTTGAGATCAACGTCTAATGTATACATCTTACCCTTTTGGTCGCATTGTGGTTAGATTGGGCATTAAAAAGGATGAGTGTAGCTTAACTCAATTATGGCATATTTTGTAGGTAAGAGCACTGCAATATTTCCTAATCATAAGTGCTGACGTTGGCAATACATGGATATGATTTCACGTGGAAACATCTAAGCTTTGTATGTATATCATTTAATATAGCAGTCGCATCATCTGGAGGCCTCGCTCTCCCACTTCGTTCCCTTTAAATGGCGGCATCTTTTTCCTGTGTCTTGTTTCTAGGTCATTTTTATTTTAATTTAATAACGAGCAATCCTAGTTGGGGGTAAATCTTGGAAAATTTACATGAATTTCGTGATAAAGTATTCGTGCTTGGTCACTCGAATCATTATTGTTCCCCAATAGCGATATAAGTTTTACCGGTTGAACTACGAGGAGATTTCTTGTTTCTAGTTGCCAATGCTAATATGATTGTAAAATTTCAAAGATCACGAATATAAATGCCGATACTCTTTTAGAAAAATAATTAATTTTTAATTTGTGTGTCGCTGGGATGTGTAAAAATTATTCATTATAAGAGGGTAAAACTTAATTATACGAAAATTAAATATAATTTTTAATTGATATATCTTAATTTTTTATTAATAAAAAATCAATACATCATATATTATAAAATACATTATTTGATATATCTAAACTTTTGACGGTAAAAAAATAAATATTAATTAAAAATCAAAACATACCGTATATTATAAAATATATTATTTGTTATAATTTTATTTTTAATTAATATTTTAGATTGTGTTCATATTATCTAATTTTATGTATATATTATTTTATATATTCATAAAAATATATTGATATCTAATTAAAAAAATGATAATATGGATAATAAAGATAAAATTTAAAATAAATTTACGTGCAGTGCGAAAAAAATAAAAATTTTAAAGAAAAAAAAGTTGAGAGAGAGACAGTAGAGAGAGAGAGAGAGAGCCCGGATACGACGGAAGGAATAAAGGAAAAAAAAAAAAGTTTGAGAGGATGTATACTGTAGTAGAGGTAATAAAAAAAAAGAAAGAGGTAAGTAAACAGTGGAGAAAATAGTACATGACTGACTGACTCCCCTGTTGCTAATCACTTGTATTAAGGATCGAGAAGAAATTATCTTCCACTGAAATCACACAGATCAAAATGTGCATTTTCTTGACGTTCGAGCTCCTGCAAATCACTCTTTTTGGCCTCATTTTGGCAACAAATTAAAAAAGGTTGGTGAGTCAAATGAGAGGGGTTTAATTGGTTGTACAGTAGAATAAGCGGTAGGTTAGATGCTATAATTACCATACTTGAAGTGATTAGGATAAATTTTCTGATGTTGAAACTTGTGAAAAGGTTATCTGCAGAATATTTTATCCTCATATAATTTATTAGTGTGGTAGAGAATGACCGTATCTAGCTAGATAGCATCGTCGGAAGCAAAACTAAAGCAACAGGGACTTAAAAGAACCACCAACATCGTCCTTGGGCGACAACCTAAATCTTTGCTGCGGTCATGTGGAGATTTGCTAGACCTCTGGGTTGGCTGGGGCCTCGTCCCTTGTCCCCTTTCCCTCTCCATTCCTCTACCCCACTGTAAGCTTCTCTATCACGTGTCTCGGGCTTGGGGTGGTGCGACAACCTAAATCTTTGCTGCTGTCATGTGGGGATTTGGTAGACCTCTATGTTGGCCGGGGCCTCGTCCCTTGTCCCCTTTCCCTCTCCATTCCTCCACCCCACTGTTAGCTTCTCTATCACGTGTCTCGGGCTTGTGGTGGTGAGTGGGTTTCGATCATGGGTCATATAGTTGTAGGAAACCCCTCTACTTGGGGCTTCCTCCCATCAGCGACTACGGGGTCTCCTCCATAATCGGTGTGCGAGTTCCTCCCTTTCAATCGTGACTCTCTCCATTTAGGTCCTCGGTTGGGGCTCTTGGAAGCAATCGCATTCTCAGCTCTCTTCAAGTTGCCCGTTCTTGACACATGTACACAATGTCGAAGCTAGTATGGGTGACCTCGGATCGAGATGCTTCTATCGTCATTCCTGTAAGGGTTTTGATTTTTAAAATACTCAATGGGTTAATTAAAACCTTAATTAGTTGCCTAATAATGGATTAAAGGCTTTGGCCATTGGGAGTCTATTAAAGATTACTAATTAAATTTAACAATTGTGTAAGAAAAAAAAAGTTGAGGGATCATCTGTGAGATAATAGTGTTTAGAGGCCTTTCCTGGAAGGCAAGGAGTGGAGGGGCTTTGGATGCAAAAAGTCTACCCTTTATAAAATCTAAAAAAAATTAAAAATAAAAGAGAAGAAAACCCTCTCCATTACTTTCCCTCTCAAGCCAATCCCTCCCCTTGCCATTGGAGAAGCAACTCACCTCCTCCTCTCCCAACCATCGACCACTAGCTACCATCATTGTTGCCGAAGTTGCTACAGGAGAAAAGAGAAGAAGAGTTGCTGCAGCTGCAGGTGCTACTGCTGTTGTTGTGTTGCTGAAGCTGCTACTGTTGTTGACGTTGGAAGAAGAAGAGGACTTGCAATTGTTACTACTGCTGTCACTACTCAAGCTGTTGCTGCTGTCGTTGCTACTACCAGCATGAAGAAGAAAGTGAACGAGCTCTTCCTCAAAGGTAAGGACCTCCCCTTCTTGTTTTATCTCTTGTTTCCTATGATTAAGGATTCTAAAGGAAAGATTTTAAATATGGAAATTGTGTTGGTTTGTACGAAAATAAAATGGATGTTTGGCTTTCGAACTGGGTCATTACAACAAAATATAGATTTAACAACATTTCACCTTACAACAAATAAAACATGTGTCGCTAATAGTATCCTTTAGCGACATATCAAAAAATTCGTCACTAACAAAAAATGTTAGCTAACAATTTTTTTAAGTGGCACATTTATATGTCTGTAAAGTTATGCATTAGCGACTGACAAAGTGGTTTGGCGCGTGTTTTGAAATACGTCGGATTTGTAGTATAGTTGCGCTAAATCCTCGATCAAAAATATTTGTTTTAACGAAACTGTCGCATAGATTTTTTCCCTTAGAACTTGAGTCCTGGTCATTCATCTCTGAGAGGCGTAAAATGCAAGTATTCGAATTGGAACCACTTTTATAACCTAATTTAACCTAACCTAAATCTTTTGGTCATTTTGTTTTTGTGATTTTTTTTACATTTTTGATTTTTGGAAAGCAAACTTGAATGCAAGAACCACCTAAGCGAAACCCTAGAACCTACATGCATCTAGGTGAGGCCATGGTGGCCATGCACAGTGCAGCTAACCTAAGTGGCATGTATATATATTGGTGAAGAGGCAAATAAACGTGAAGATATGCACATAAGAGAATTCAGTTCCAGTGTCAATCACTAAAACATCAATCACACAAAATTATGCATGCATAGAACAATAAAAAATGTCAAACAAAGTTTATACTAGAAAGCACATAAATAGAGAAAATCCCTCACGCCAGAAAGTGCCACTAGGGCCATCGGCTTTTGTGTGAAGGTGTAGGCTAGACCTTGGGCTGCAAACCCGCCTATGTGCCTACTAAGAAGATAGGACAACCAACCAAGGTATGAAGGACCTTGTGGTCGTCCAGAAAGAAGGAAGAAGAGAGGGCGTGTGCCTTCTCCCAAGGAGGAAGAAGACATGCCCACGAAGAAAATGGAGAGAAGAGGGTGGTGGACCCTTTCTCTTCTAGCCATCCTTGATGCCTTGGAGGAGAGCACCTTGAAGCTTCACTTGGTCGTCCATGGAGGAGCACCTTGGAGGACCTTCCTTAGGCATCCATGGAGGACGTCTTGGAGAGGAGGAGGAGGAGGGAGATGGTGGTCGCAAGTTGAAGTGGAGGGAATGATATGTGCAACACTTCTCTTGTTGGCTTTTATGGGAAGGCCATTCTTTTGGTCACAAGTTGGTTTTTCCAAAGATAGAAGTCGCCACTTTGGTGCCTCCTAGAATTGACGAGCAAAAATAGGGAGGGTAGATTAGGAAGGTTGATTTTGGAAGGTGTGTGTGTGTAGTTTAAAGTTTGTAGAGCTATGTTGTGGGTGTTGGTAGGATTAGGTGCTAAATAGGTTAGCTCAATCTAGATTAGGTGGCTGTGGACCTAATTAGGCTTAGGTGAGTCAAATTGTAGAGGAGTAAACCTAATTGGGTCTAGGTCGAGTCTAATTAGGTTCTACTGAGCCTAATTAAACTTGTATGGGTAGTTAGGAGTCAATTAGATCGTGGGTGGATCTAATTGGGTTCAGGGCACCTAATCAACTTTAGATGCACCGAATTAGGTATGGGCTAGTTCAATTGGGTTAGAGATAGGATAAGTGTAACGAATGTGTGACCCAGACGTATTTTAAGACGTCTGGGAGGTGGCTCAGACGTCGGACAAGACGTCTGGGATCACAACCAGACGTCTGATAAGACGTCTGGGATAGTTTCAAGACGTCTGGAAATCCGTTACTTTCGACACACGCGAGTCGCCTGCGCGCCTGAGCGCGCAGACCGCATATTCCCTCTTTTCTCTGCGGCTGCAGGCGGCCTGCCGCCTTCTCTCTCCTCTCCGCGCGGCGTTAAAAAGGGGCGCGTCTCCACCGTCTCCTCCTTCTTCTCCTTCCTGTGCGCGAGAGCGAGCGGACGCGAGGGCGGTAGCGGCGGCCGCAGTGAGCGCGGAGGTGCGGCGTGCGAGGGCGGAGCTCTGCCGTGCGGGCGAGCTCGCCGGAGCGGCTTGGCCGGCTGGCGGAGGGCGCAGGGGGCGCGGAGCGACGCAGAGAGGGACCTGCTGCGGCCTGAGCAGCAGACGCGCGAGGTGCGACGCGGGCGGCGTCGCGAGCGGAGGCCGAGCAGGGTTCTGATTCTGGAAAAATTTCCAGAATCAGACGTCTGGGTTGATAGCCAGACGGCAAGGTCGACGTCTGTAAGATCATACAGACGTCTGAAAGGTGAGTTTCCGCTTTCTTCTTCCTTCTTGTCGACTGACCGTACTGAGGGAGGGGGGGTTGGCTGTGCGCAGGTTCGCTGATTCGCCATCCTTTGCGAATCAGACGTCTGGAAGTTGTACCAGACGGCTGGAGTGACCTCCAGACGTCCGGAGGGACCATCGGACGTCTGGGATCTAGGCAGACATCCCTGCAGACTTCTGGACGTCTGGGAAACCACGCTGAACAGGTAATTCTTTGATCCACTTTTTAAGACGTCTGGAAGGAGTTCCAAACGTCTGATTTTGCACAGTATCGTCTTTTTCGACCCGTTTAGGGCCCGTTCGGGCTCCGTTTTCCGTGATTCGAGTTGCGTTCTCTTCAGAATTAATTCCTCTACTCATCTACAGTAGCTATACACTGTTTTGAGACACTCCTTGTGTTTGATCCTTGTGACAGGATCTTGTTCAGTTGCAGTCTTGAGAGTCGCGGAGGCACGCGGGATTCCCGATCACGCCCCCATTACTCCCGTTGTACCTGGTAGAGTGGCTTAAGTTATTAATAAAATCTGTTAAAGTATGAAACCATAACTAGAATCTAGGACATTGCATGAATCCTAGGAATGAGAAATGTATGGAATGATAGCTCCTAGGTGATGCATGAATCCTAGGGCTGGAAAACTAGTTGTATGCTAGATCCTAGGATGTGGCATGAATCTTAGGATGGAAAAACTAGTGGAATGTATAATACTACAGTCTTGGAAAAATGGAAAGGAATATAAAGCTGCCTGTAATTTGAATTAACAGCTGCCTGTTATGAATAAAGAAACATGTTTGAGATCATGGATTTTGAGAACGTGAATCTGGAAAGTGAAACATATGATGTTCTGAGATAAAGAGCTGGAACCCTATGGGGAATTAGGAGTGGAACTCCTGGAAAGAAAAAGGAATGGAACTGAGATGTAGTTTGTACTGTCTCTTGGGTACGCAGTACCAAGGGAAATACCTGTACCTGTTTAGTGCAGAGTGGGGCCAGCAGCCCCAGGGACCCGGGGTTAGGATTGGCCGCTCTGTACCGACTTGTTGGCCCTCGTGTACGTAGTACCGAGGAGAGCTAGTAGTGTTAGGAGAGTACTAGCTACCCCACGGGCCCCGGGGTTCTGCTAGCCTCCTTCACCGACTTGTTAGGCCCACTAGGGCAAACCAGGGTAGTCAGGCGAGGGTGCGCGGACTGTGGAGGGGCAAGGCCCCGGTTTGGTTACTGTGGAGGGGTTGGACCCCTGTTACTGAGAGGGCTCTGCCCTGGTTCCGTGCTGTGCTTTGGGCGCACCCGTTAACGGAAACGACTGACCGCGTGCCAGTGCGGGCTAGCTACCTATGCGTTTATCGCGCGTGCCGTAGTCACCGTTACGTCTGTCAGTGACCTTGGGGTGGTTGACTGAGGGTAGGATCACCACGGGGGACTCTCCCGGCCAGGAGAGCACCACGTGCTACTTCTACTTTTGGAAAAGACTGCAATCAAGATCGTTCCCACGAGGACATTCGAGATCAAGTAAAGGATCTGAGAAATAAATGAAATAGTGAGAAAAATTGAATAAAGGAAGTAATAGAACATAACAGCTACTGTACACTCTACTGTTGCCTTTAGTTAGTTTGCCACTCTACTCAGCGTTTTGCTGACGTGTTACACTCGTTACCTTTTTCAGGACCAGGTGTTGAGCAGCCAGGGTCGGCGGCTGCAGAGGACGCTGGGCCGAGTAGGGTCCAGTAGAGTTACCACAGCCTTTTGTACTCCTTTTGTTTCTGTTCTAGTGAGTAGTTTTTGTTTCCGCTGTACCTTCTTTACCTGCAGTTCTTGTTATATGATAAATGTTGTTTTACTGTTGTGGTGGTACCTACTGTAGTAGTTTCTTTCCTTACTGTTGTACTTCTTACTGTTAGTTATATTCATGCTGAATGTGGTTTATTTTACTGTCTTTTGGTTACTTCCTCGTTGGACGACTAGGTCTTGGGATTAGTCGAGTCGGTCCGGTTCTCGTGTCTCGTAGGGACTCGGGAACCGGGTCGTTACAAGATGGTATCAGAGCAAGGTCGTCCCGAGAAGTGAATCAACTGACTGGAAAATAACCAATTCACATGTTTATAGCTAGAGTAGCCACCACAACATATCTCTTGACATGAGCTCTTAGAAGTTTTGTTAGGTACCGTCTGTTTTGACATTTCCGTTTCGTTTCGCGTCTCCTTGCAGGAGATGCCTCGTCGCGGGACTGGCGAGACTGGCCGCGGGCGCGGCCGAGGGCGAGGTCGGCGAGGTGGACGTGCTGTCGTTGACGTCTCGGTGGACCAGCCACCACTCCCTGGCGTCCAAGCCCAGGACCTCGCCAGACTGATACGGGATATTGTACGAGAGGAGCTCCACCCACCGCCCCGAGCACCTCCTCCTGGGGTTGCAGAGGGGGAGTCCTCTGTGGGACCACGCGACAGACGCGGCGCTGGACACGAGGGAGGGGATGGGCCCCTGCCGCCCCCACCTTCCTCCGACACTTCTGTACACGAGGCACCTTCGCCTGGAGGTGCACCAGCACCTCCCCTACAGCGCCACTTCGAGCTTTTCGGACAGTTCCGGAAGCTGAAGCCCCCCTCCTTCAAGGGGGATGAGGACCCGACCGAGGCAGAGGACTGGCTTGAGCAGTTGGAGAAGATCTTCGACACCCTTCGCCCCCCGGTGGAGTGCCGCGTGGCCTTTGCCACGTACCAGCTGGAGAGTGCGGCACACCGGTGATGGAGGGCGGTCCGGGGACAGGAGAGGGACGAGCCGACGTGGGACCAGTTCGTCACCCTCTTCTGCGAGCAGTACTTTCCCCAGACGTGGCAGGACCAGAGGAGGCGGGAGTTCCACACTCTCCGCCAAGGGACGATGACCGTGAGCGCGTACTGCACGCGTTTCTTGGAGCTGTCCCGCTTTGCAGCGACAGCGGTAGCCACTGAGGAGGAGCGCCTTTGGAGGTTCACCGAGGGGCTCCGGCCTGCGATCCGGGGGTATGTCAAACCTCTGAAGCTGCCGACGTTTTCGAGGGTGGTAGAGGCAGCTATGACTTACGAGGAGACCAACCCGTCCGCGCGAGAGACCGACGGCGGGCGGAAGAGGCCCTTTCAGCCAGACTTCTCACAGGGCCGGTGAGAACGGAGACATGTGGCGTCCGTAGGAGAGCCGTCACGTTGTGCAGGGCCATCAGTGGCCTTTGGGGGCCCTCGACAGGGGCCAGTCGCCAACACCGGACCCCTGCCTAGCCGACAGCAGGGACTCACTGAGGGCGGGAGTCGGGTTCCCCTCTGCTACCAGTGTGGCCAGCCAGGCCACGTCAGGAGGGACTGCCCATCTAGGGTAGGAGGTCAGCAGATGCTTCCCGTGCAGAGCACTGGAGGGCGTGCAGGAGGCCGCGGTTCCCAGGCACGAGGAGGAGGACAGCAGTCGCGAGGAGGGTACCGGCCAGCACCTACCCGTTCGACGCAGAGTGTGGCTGCTTCGTCCGCACCTAGAGCTGAGGGGCGTATCAACGCCCTAACACACAGGGATGCCAGAGCATCGGGATCCGTGGTAGCAGGTATGGTTTCAGTTTCTGGCAGACTCGTTTACACGCTTTTCGATTCCGGCGCTACGCACTCGTTTGTCGCAGCCAGTTTCGCAGTTAGTTTGGACTAGGATTATACACTGTTAGAGAATCCGTTCGTAATCAGAGTTCCGAGTGGTCAGCTGTTTGTAGCTGAGGAGGTGTACACGGGTTGCGGGGTCAGCATCGGGGGACATAGCCTGCCAGCTGACCTGATTATGATACAGATGGAGGACTTTGGAGTGATTCTGGGGATGGATTGGCTGTCCGCTTACCACGCCTTGGTAGACTGTTTTGAGAGGAAGATTGTCTTCTCCATTCCGGAGTTGCCTTCTTTCGAGTTTCACGGGCAGCCAGTGGACGGAGGTTTCAGGTGCATTTCGGCACTTCGGGCGGCGAGACTTTTGAGCCAGGGGTGTGAGGGCTTCCTAGCTTGTGTGGTGGCAGAGCACAGCCCCGTGGCAGACTTCCAGAGCATCCCGGTGGTCAGAGAGTACCCCGACGTGTTTCCAGACGAGTTACCAGGACTACCGCCCGAGCGTGAGATCGAGTTTGAGATCTCACTAGTACCAGGGACCAGCCCCATCTCCACCGCGCCATACAGAATGGCACCGCTTGAGCTGCGAGAGCTCAAGTCCCAGTTGCAGGACCTTTTGGAGAAAGGTTTCGTGAGGCCCAGTGCGTCTCCCTGGGGAGCCCCGGTACTGTTTGTGAAGAAGAAGGATGGGACCCTACGCCTTTGTGTGGACTACCGACAGCTGAATAGGGTCACCATCAAGAACAGATATCCGCTGCCGAGGATCGACGATTTGTTTGACCAGTTGCGGGGTGCCACGGTGTTTTCCAAGATCGACTTGAGGTCTGGATACCACCAGTTGAGGATCAGGGAGACCGACGTCTCCAAGACAGCTTTCCGCACCCGGTACGGACACTACGAGTTTTTGGTCATGCCGTTTGGGCTGACCAATGCCCCCGCTGCTTTCATGGACCTGATGAACCGGGTGTTTAGACCGTACTTGGACCAGTTTGTGGTGGTTTTCATAGATGATGTACTCATCTATTCTAGAGATCGGACGCAGCATGGACAGCACTTGCGGATGGTTCTGGACACTCTGAGACGACGCAGGCTGTACGCCAAATACAGCAAGTGCGAGTTCTGGTTGAGGGAGGTGACCTTTTTGGGTCATGTGATCTCTGGAGACAGCCTGGCGGTGGACCTCGCCAAGGTCGAGGCAGTGCTCAGGTGGGAGAGACCGCGTTCAGTCACTGAGATTCGCAGTTTCCTGGGACTGGCAGGTTAGTACAGACGGTTCATCAGAGGATTTTCACAGATTGCGCATCCTATGACACAGTTGACCCGGAAGGATGTGCCTTTCGCTTGGACAGACGCCTGTGAGGCGTGTTTTCTGGAGCTGAAGGAGAGGTTGACCTCGGCTCCCGTGCTCACCATCCCTGACAGTAGTGGCGGGTTCGTTGTGTACACGGACGCTTCCTTGCAGGGGTTAGGAGGTGTGCTCATGCAGAGGGGTCACGTGGTCGCTTACGCTTCGCGGCAACTGAAGCCCCATGAGCATACCTACCCTACCCACGATCTAGAGTTGGCAGCTGTTGTCTTCGCGCTGAAGACATGGAGGCACTACTTGTACGGTGAGACCTTCGAGATTTTTACAGATCACAAGAGCCTCAGATATCTTTTTGACCAGAAGGAGCTCAACATGAGACAGAGACGTTGGTTGGAGCTCCTGAAGGACTACGACTGCAGCATCTCCTACCACCCGGGAAAGGCCAATGTGGTGGCTGACGCCTTGAGCCGTAAGGCACCTGCACGCTTGGCCAGTCTACAGTTACAGAGTTGGAGCCTTTTGGAGGAGGTGGGCAGTTGGCGACCTCTAGAGTTACGAGGGTACTGTGGGGCAGTGACGGTGACACGGCAGACCAGGCCAGAGTTGATAGATCGCATCATCACGGGACAGATGGCCGATCCGTACTTGCAGTCTTTGCGCGACAGAGTACTATCTGGGGACCCAGGGGACTTCTCTTTCACAGACCAGGTGTTACGCTTGAGGGGACGGTTGTGCGTCCCCAGAGACGAGAAGCTGTTGAGAGAGCTCCTGACTGAGGCACACGGTTCCAGATTCACCATACATCCCGGAAACACGAAAATGTACCATGACTTGAGACACGAGTTTTGGTGGAGAGGGATGAAGCGGGATGTGGGTGAGTTCGTGCAGCAGTGCTTAGTGTGCCAGCAGGTGAAAGCCGAGCATCAGAGGCCTGCAGGGCCGCTTCAGCCGCTTCCAGTGCCAGAGTGGAAGTGGGAGAGCATCACCATGGACTTGGTGGTGGGCTTACCTGTTACCCAGCGAGGACACGACGCAGTCTGGGTAATAGTGGATAGATTGACGAAGACGGCACGATTCTTGCCGATCCGAGTCACTTTGGGACCAGCACAGTTGGCAGAGAGATATATCCGTGATGTGGTGCGACTACACGGAGTTCCGCGGGAGATCGTATCCGACCGGGATACCCGCTTTACGTCTCAGTTTTGGGCTGAGTTTCAGCAGGCTTTGGGGACGAGGTTGAGGTTTAGCACGGCTTACCACCCCCAGACGGACGGACAGTCGGAACGCACGATACAGACACTTGAGGACCTTTTGCGTGCCTGTGTACTAGACTGGAGGGGCTCTTGGGAGGAGCACCTGCCCCTGGCGGAGTTTGCATACAACAACAGTTATCACTCGAGCATCGGCATGGCTCCCTACGAGGCTCTGTACGGACGGAAATGCACGGCACCCTTGAGTTGGGTTGAGGTGGGGACCAAGTGGGAGGTTGGCCCCAGGTTGATCCGGCAGAGTCAGGAGGTAGTTGAGCAGATCCACAGACGACTCCGCACTGTCAGGAGCAGACAAAAGAGCTACGCAGATCGCAGACGCAGAGAGGTGCAGTTCGAGGTTGGGGACCACGTCTTCCTTCGTGTTTCGCCCATGAAGGGCTTACAGCGGTTTGGGGTGAGAGGGAAGCTTGCGCCGAGGTTCGTGGGGCCCTTTGAGGTCCTGGAGCGGGTTGGACCCGTTGCTTACAGACTTGCCCTTCCCCCGCAGCTTTCTGGTGTGCACGACGTGTTCCACGTGTCCAACCTCAGGAAGTACGTAGCCGATCCCAGCCACGTACTGAGTCACGAGAGCGTCGAGGTGAGCGACGACCTGACCTACCCCGAGCGGCCAGTGCAGATCCTAGACCGAGCCGTCCGCAGGTTGAGACGAAAGCAAGTACCCCTGGTAAAGGTTTTGTGGAGGAGCCAGCGGTACGAGGAGGCTACCTGGGAGCCTGAGGCGGCAATGCGGGAGCGGTACCCAGAGCTTTTCGCGGGTACGTCTTTTCGGACCGGCTTCGGTCCTCTTTGAGTTTGTTATGGTTATTTGGACATCTTTTTCCCGCACCCTAGTTGGAGGAAGTTTCGGGGACGAAACTTCCTTTGAGTTTGTTATATTGTAACGAATGTGTGCCCCAGACGTATTTTAAGACGTCTGGGAGGTGGCTCAGACGTCGGACAAGACGTCTGGGATCACAACCAGACGTCTGATAAGACGTCTGGGATAGTTTCAAGACGTCTGGAAATCCGTTACTTTCGACACACGCGAGTCGCCTGCGCGCCTGAGCGCGCAGACCGCATATTCCCTCTCTTCTCTGCGGCTGCAGGCGGCCTGCCGCCTTCTCTCTCTCCTCTCCGCGCGGCGTTAAAAAGGGGCGCGTCTCCACCGTCTCCTCCTTCTTCTCCTTCCTGTGCGTGAGAGCGAGCGGACGCGAGGGCGGCAGCGGCGGCCGCAGTGAGCGTGGAGGTGCGGCGTGCGAGGGCGGAGCTCTGCCGTGCGGGCGAGCTCGCCGGAGCGGCTTGGCCGGCTGGCGGAGGGCGCAGGGGGCGCGGAGCGACGCGGAGAGGGACCTGCTGCGGCCTGAGCAGCAGACACGCGAGGTGCGACGCGGGCGGCGTCGCGAGCGGAGGCCGAGCAGGGTTCTGATTCTGGAAAAATTTCCAGAATCAGACGTCTGGGTTGATAGCCAGACGGCAAGGTCGACGTCTGTAAGATCATACAGACGTCTGAAAGGTGAGTTTCCGCTTTCTTCTTCCTTCTTGTCGACTGACCGTACTGAGGGAGGGGGGGTTGGCTGTGCGCAGGTTCGCTGATTCGCCATCCTTTGCGAATCAGACGTCTGGAAGTTGTACCAGACGGCTGGAGTGACCTCCAGACATCCGGAGGGACCATCGGACGTCTGGGATCTAGGCAGACGTCCCCGCAGACTTCTGGACGTCTGGGAAACCACGCTGAACGGGTAATTCTCTGATCCACTTTTTAAGACGTCTGGAAGGAGTTCCAGACGTCTGATTTTGCACAGTATCGTCTTTTTCGACCCGTTTAGGGCCCGTTCGGGCTCCGTTTTCCGCGATTCGAGTTGCGTTCTCTTCAGAATTAATTCCTCTACTCATCTACAGTAGCTATACACTGTTTTGAGACACTCCTTGTGTTTGATCCTTGTGACAGGATCTTGTTCAGTTGCAGTCTTGAGAGTCGCAGAGGCACGCGGGATTCCCGATCACGCCCCCATTACTCCCGTTGTACCTGGTAGAGTGGCTTAAGTTATTAATAAAATCTGTTAAAGTATGAAACCATAACTAGAATCTAGGACATTGCATGAATCCTAGGAATGAGAAATGTATGGAATGATAGCTCCTAGGTGATGCATGAATCCTAGGGCTGGAAAACTAGTTGTATGCTAGATCCTAGGATGTGGCATGAATCTTAGGATGGAAAAACTAGTGGAATGTATAATACTACAGTCTTGGAAAAATGGAAAGGAATATAAAGCTGCTTGTAATTTGAATTAACAGCTGCCTGTTATGAATAAAGAAACATGTTTGAGATCATGGATTTTGAGAACGTGAATCTGGAAAGTGAAACATATGATGTTCTGAGATAAAGAGCTGGAACCCTATGGGGAATTAGGAGTGGAACTCCTGGAAAGAAAAAGGAATGGAACTGAGATGTAGTTTGTACTGTCTCTTGGGTACGCAGTACCAAGGGAAGTACCTGTACCTGTTTAGTGCAGAGTGGGGCCAGCAGCCCCAGGGACCCGGGGTTAGGATTGGCCGCTCTGTACCGACTTGTTGGCCCTCGTGTACGTAGTACCGAGGAGAGCTAGTAGTGTTAGGAGAGTACTAGCTACCCCACGGGCCCCGGGGTTCTGCTAGCCTCCTTCACCGACTTGTTAGGCCCACTAGGGCAAACCAGGGTAGTCAGGCGAGGGTGCGCGGACTGTGGAGGGGCAAGGCCTCGGTTTGGTTACTGTGGAGGGGTTGGACCCCTGTTACTGAGAGGGCTCTGCCCTGGTTCCGTGCTGTGCTTTGGGCGCACCCGTTAACGGAAACGACTGACCGCGTGCCAGTGCGGGCTAGCTACCTGTGCGTTTATCGCGCGTGCCGTAGTCACCGTTACGTCTGTCAGTGACCTTGGGGTGGTTGACTGAGGGTAGGATCACCACGGGGGACTCTCCCGGCCAGGAGAGCACCACGTGCTACTTCTACTTTTGGAAAAGACTGCAATCAAGATCGTTCCCACGAGGACATTCGAGATCAAGTAAAGGATCTGAGAAATAAATGAAATAGTGAGAAAAATTGAATAAAGGAAGTAATAGAACATAACAGCTACTGTACACTCTACTGTTGCCTTTAGTTAGTTTGCCACTCTACTCAGCGTTTTGCTGACGTGTTACACTCGTTACCTTTTTCAGGACCAGGTGTTGAGCAGCCAGGGTCGGCGGCTGCAGAGGACGCTGGGCCGAGTAGGGTCCAGTAGAGTTACCACAGCCTTTTGTACTCCTTTTGTTTCTGTTCTAGTGAGTAGTTTTTGTTTCCGCTGTACCTTCTTTACCTGCAGTTCTTGTTATATGATAAATGTTGTTTTACTGTTGTGGTGGTACCTACTGTAGTAGTTTCTTTCCTTACTGCTGTACTTCTTACTGTTAGTTATATTCATGCTGAATGTGGTTTATTTTACTGTCTTTTGGTTACTTCCTCGTTGGACGACTAGGTCTTGGGATTAGTCGAGTCGGTCCGGTTCTCGTGTCTCGTAGGGACTCGGGAACCGGGTCGTTACAATAAGTAAGGGTATGGATAGTGAGATAGGCTTAGGAGGTCTCTAATTTAGTTTCCTAAAGTGTTTGGTGGGGTTTATAGGTCAATAAAGGCAAGCTTGGGCTTCTGGCACCAAAACAGGAACTAGAGAAGACCTCTAGACGTCCAGACAAGTGATCATACGTCTTATACTCCAAAATTGGATGCCTGGAAATTAGGTTGGACATCGAATTCTATGTTAGTGTGAGTTTTGGCTTCCTGGATTCAGTTTCTACTAAAATGAGATGTCCAGCCTAATATCTAGACATCCAGAAATGTGTTGGAGAGTGGGTTTTGGGCTACTAAGTGTTTCGGAGAGGGATAAGGTGGATAAGAACATGGATAGTGCTATCCATGTTTTTGGGTTCTAAGGCTAGGATGTCCTAATGGAAGTGGTTTTGGTTTTAGGAAGGCTGTCCTAGGATTTCTATGGGTAGGGCTAAGGCTATCCTCTTCACTTCTCATGTCTGAATCAATCTTCTTCTCTCTTTATTGCCTTATTCCACTTTATCTCGCATCATGAATCACTTTATTACCTGGAAATAGCAACAAAAATATTAAATAGCAAGATATGTCATCTTATTCTCTATAAAATGATTCAATTCTTGATATGCATGATATGAATGCAATATTTACAAATTAAACTAGGTTCAAACATTATTTAGGTTGATTAGGTCCTATGGTTGCTGCGCAATCATACCCCCATGCCTAAACTTTACTAGTTCCTAGTAAATGCATGACTAAGTTATTTACAAGTTCTGCCCTTAAGGGATTGCTAATTTTTTAATCAAAGAGTTTGACTAAAGATTTTTCTCCTTTTATTTCATTCAGAAATCTAGAAATCCAGACAAGCATGATAATGTAGTGATGGTAGCTTAAGCAATGGACCCGAGTGAAAAGCCAATTCACACTTAAAGTTCACACTTGACCCTTGGTAAAAATTCTATTGAGATAAACAAACTCTTCCCTCGGGGATTCATAAGAAATAATCTGAAATTTTACCCCGTCCTTTTAGCTTAGGTAGAAGATGTCTGAGTCAAGTGGTTTTATATTTTGTGGGTCACACTCATCTAGTGTTACATATAATCTAGTACTACAAATTTTAGATTTCCAGACTAGCAAACAAATCAACCTAGAGAGAAACTAAAAATAGTATTCTCTTTAGTTCCTTCATACTCTCTCTTTTTCTTCTCTTTTTCTTTTCGAGCTCACAATCTCACCATATTTTGTCAATGTACTCAATATTTGGTGGCCTCACATGTTATTAACACTTTAATTAAAATTCTGATAACCCTACAACTAAGTTAGAATTCCTTAGCTCGTATTCTGGCGGTCAGAAATACAGAAAAGTAGGTATGGGCCATATTTGGTGGATCGCAATAGTAGTGGGTTTTGTTTCCTTAATGTAAATGACTAAAAAATGAAATAAATAGATAAACGAAATTATGAACTTAACACCTTTTTTCTAGACTTTTTTTTTTCATATATATATGTTTTTTTCTTTTTTTTTCTTTTTCTTCTTTTTTTTTTCTTTTCATGCATATCTATGAACACAACACAATATAACACAACACACTCAAATTTTATTTAAGAGGCATTATTAGGGATTGGTGATGTTCAAGAGGTTATCAGGTGGCTTATTTGGTAGAAGTGCTTACTCTCGACACTGGGAAAGGAACAAATAGGACAACATATTTTCTGACCTTTAACACTGATACCCTCCTTCAGTCGAGAATTCCGTAGAGGACAGTCGTGACCATCCACCTTAATCGTAGTTTTATTAGAACTTGATCTCTACATATTTGCCTTATTTGGTGGCTCTCAAGAATTCTCACAAGATTCGTATGTAGGAACTTGGGAGCGAAAACTATGCCTAACTCCAAGCATCATTATCTAATTATCCAGAGACTAAGAATCCTTGCACTAAAATTAGAGCACCAATATACATTCTACTCTCACCTCACAAATGTTTGGTGGATCTACTGGAAATAAGTTTTCCTGACTCCCTAACCACTGTCTAAGGTTTTAGGAAAAGAAGCATTGCTTCTTCTCAACAAACTAAAGATGTTTATCGATTTTCATAATGGATTCATTGGAAAATCTACATGTAAGTGTAAACATTGTACTGGATTCTAGATTTAGAACCAACTCAAGAATAAAATCCCTAATAAAACTTCCTTGATAAAAATTAATGCATAAATATATATAAATGCTATGTACAACCTTTCAAAGTTGCACTTCGAAGATTTCCCTAATTTGGGTTACATTCAAATCGGCCCTAAATTTAGAACAAAAAGTGGGTCGATAAGTCAGAAGTAGTTGTTGCAAATGATTTCTAGCTCCAATGCGAACATTGGAGGTGGAGTCGGTTGTTCTTAATTTAAGGACCCTAAAGTGCAATTAGCATGATGTATGAATGGTTTTTCCTATGTGTTGGCAGAAAAATTTTCAGTTTACATATACTATCCCCCCATGCCTACTTCTTGCATGTCCTCATGCATGAATATAATGAAAAATAAATTAATACAGGGAGTACATGAGTAGAAATCACTTGGAATAACTCCTAAATTTTTTTCGTTCCACATATTCCAACACCTAATAAGTAAAATAAATATGCAGGAAAATATGCCAAGTAAAATATGATATATGTAAGTGCTGAGTTTAACGCCTCCAACTGGGCATAAACTCGAAAAGGATATATCAATACAGTATTAGAATGGCGAGTAAAATGATAAGAATTTTAATCTTGTTCACCAATAGCAGGCTGCAAATGCTGACCAACTGCCCATGAATTCCGAGCCCAAATAATCGAAAAAATATGTAGATGGGGCTTGGGATTATCTGCAGCCAAGTGCTACAACAGAAAGATAGATAAATGCGGGTGCCTAGAAGAAATGAAGATGAAGACATCCTGAAAAGGTGATGGAGAATGTGGGTGGTTGGGGTATAAGTTGAGTCATGTGGGGTAAAATCATATGGGTCTTGATAATGGTGATGAATGGAAGGCATGACCTAAGTGGTGTGATCAGATCTGGAAATCAAGGTCCAGTGATCAATCTCTGTCTCTCCCAAAGGTGTTTATTCCTGAGTATCATCATCTTCTTTGTCCAAATAATTCAATTCCAATTCCCAATTATCACATGATTCGGCATACTTTTTAGCTTCCTCAGGTAACTCATCATATGTAATCCCCAATAGTCTTTCAATCTCTTGAATATCCTTTTCGTAAGGGGATATTTCCTCCTTCTTACTTAGATGAAATTGTGCATTAGATTCGATAGTGAGTCCCTCCATGAAAGTGGAATGGGCTGAATCATTGATTAAGGAGTCGTTAAGGTCTTTTTGATTTTGTTGCTCTGTGTATGTGATCATTTGAATCAATTCATCAACGTCTACATGGGAACTCTCAAATACAACAAAATTATATTCAGGCCCATTAATGATTGGTTCCTCAAAAAGAAATGATTGATATTCAGGTCCTAAATCAAGATCAAGATCCTCAAATGAATCTCCTTCCTCAACTTCAATAGGGACATCAATATCATCCACCTTGGGTGTATGATCTACAGAATCCACAATGACAACCTCAGAATCAACAAATTTGGTGTGGCACACCCGACCCAAATTCAAACATTTCTGATTTTTGTTGCTCGTCCTAGAATTTATGAAGCTTTTTTTCGTATATCATCATATTCTCTAGCACTATCTTCTTTTATTTCATGAACCATTTTGATCAATTGAGTAATCTGGGATTCATTACAAGGGGCATGGATTTGAAGTTGGCTAGGTCGGTCAAGATAGTCAACCATGCTATCAAAGATTTGATCCTGTATTGAGGGTGACTCTTTTGATTTAGTAGATTCTTGATTCAGGTCATGTGATCCTACCCAGGTGTCAATTGCCATGGTTTCTTCTGAATTACCCTCCGAATCACTTTTCATATTATCCAAAACTTACCCTGACTTTGTTTTCTTAGCGGCTGCATAAATATCAAAATGAATCTTCTCATTGTCGCTACTCATTTCCATACATCTTGAGTAACAGTCAATCCGTGCATTTGCCGTAGCCAAGAAAGGGCAACCTACAATAATAGGTGAATCACTTAGCTTCTCCGGTATATCCATGTCCAAAATAATAAAATCAACCAGAAAGCTAATACCTTGCACTTTAATGATCACATCATGAACTACCCCCTTAGGTGTGTCAATGGATCCATCTGCCATTTTAATGGTGACAGGTGTGTGGTGCAGATCTCCAAGTCTAATGTGGTCAAAAAGAGTGGTAGGAATCAACCTGATGGAAGATCCTAGATCCACAAGTGCTCTATTAAAGGTGAATCCCTTGATGGCACAAGATATGAACAGTTTTCCAAGGTCGATCTTTTTGGGTGGTAGAGTGCTAGAAACAAAAGCACTTATGTTAGCAAATAAAACCACCTCTTTAGGTGTGCAAGTCTTTTTCTTTTCTTGTGACTCTTTCTTTAATGCCCCAGGAAAGGGTAAATAGGTCAAATCAACTTCAGGGGCCTTTTTCTTCTTTTTGTTCCTAGAGTCTGAGTCAGAGCTGGATGCGAGTTTGGTCTTAAGATTTTTGGTTGTGCCTGAATCAAAATGTTTGGGTGGGCTCTTAGCTTTCCTCTTTCTTTTAGAGGTTAAAGAATTGGCACCTACACAATGGCACATATGATAAATTGGTGGAGGGGTTGGAAGAATAGGTGGAGAATAAGAGTGAAGAGGAGTATCGACGAGCCGACTTTTCGCTTTGCATTGTAGTATTTAAGTGGTGGAAAAATTGACTAATAAAAAAAATGAAAATAACCACTCACAGAAGAGCGGGTCGTGTCCATAGGGAGGCAATTATGCAATAAATTCTTAATTATTTTATATTCTTTCGGATAACTGCGAAATCCCTATTCAAATCTGACATAAAATGCGAAGGAAAGTAGATTCGCAATAACTTAAAAAGATAAGGGTAAATGTGCAGTTTTCCCTCACTGAAATCTTCAATAAATATATGATGATTTTGTGTAATTTTCACGTGACATGTACTAGAGAAAATTAGTACACAGGTTAAGCCCAAAACCAATCTTAAAATAAGTTAATATCATTAATGTGCAATTATCAGAGAATATGAGTGTGCATGCGCAATTTTGCCATAATATAATAATAATAAATAAAAATCAAATTCTGGTGGCAATGGCAGTGAATGTAATTTTTAATATGAGAGAAACAGAGCATTTTCTCTCTCTCCTCCTCGCGAGAGAGAGAGAGCACCGGCGAGGCTTTCACGAGCAAGGGATGTTGGCGAGGATGAGGGCTATCTGATGGAGGCCACAGCGTCGACGGAGATGCCCGGATGGCGGAGGAGAAGACGCCGGCGGAGGCTGTTACTGCCGTGAAGCTGTTGCTTGGTGCGACGCGAGGAGGTGTGCACCTGCGGGAGTGCCTGGCAGAGGCGGATGGGTGCTGCAGATGGTGCGTTGCAGGTTGAAGTCGCTGGCGGGCTTGCGAGGTGAAGGCGGGCACTGGAGGCTGAGGCACTGGAAGGTGGGCGAGCATCTGCGGAGAGGGCACGCCTACGGGGAGGTGCCGGCGGGCTTGAAGGAGGGGGCGCGGGTAAGGCGCTCTGCAGATGTGCCTGCAGGATGGGCGCGAAGGCGGGCGCTGGAGGGGTGTGCCTGTGGGCACTTGCAGGTAGTGTGGTGCAGGAGCGGGAGCCAGGTGGTGCTGGGGAGAGAGGCGCGCGGAGGTATGCGCCTGCGGGTTGTTTGGAGATGAGCGCGTGCCTGCGGGCGTGCAAGGTGGAGAAGGAGGATGGGCGGTGCAGGCTTGGAGGTGGGTGAGGGCAAAGGTATCCATAGTGCACGCTGGGGTAGTTCCCTGCAAGGGGGAAGATGGCCCTCCATAGTGCACCCCGCCTCCCCTCTTTAACTCCTCTCTCTCACCACGTGCACCAATCAAGGGATTTTCAAATCCCTTTTCTAATTTTGGCAGGAGACTGTTAGGGAGGCATTCTTCAAGCCGGCGGCTGTTGAGAGTGGCCGATGGAAAGGGAAAAGATGCCACCGGTTGTTGGGGAAATTTTCTCCCCAACCCTTGCTCTTTCTAAATATAATTCCTGCACATAAAAACAACAAAATCATTACATATTAAGTTATAAAATGTTATAAACTTAAATTATGATGCATACAAATATTCTACAACTTAATTGCAGTTATTAACCCACCTAAATGGTACGATTAAAGTTACTTAGGCATAATATTAGTCCATTAAAATGGACTCATCAAATACCCTCATGCTTAAGATTTGCTAGTCCCTAGCAAAAATAAAAAATAATAGAAGTAATCAGAAGATTTCTTCTTTTCTTACTTCAAACCTTTAGAAATCCAGACAAATGTGAAGTGCTAATAGCCTAAGTAACGGATCCAAGTGAAAAAGCCAATTCGCATTGGGAGTTCGTACTTCACCCTTGGTAAATATTGCGTCGGGATAGGCAACTACTTCCTTCGGTGATAAAGCAGGCAATAATCTATAATTTGACCCCAGCGTTTGGCTTTGGTAGGAGATATCAAGTTGAATGGATTTATATTTGGTGGCACACACTCATATGGTGCTACAAATAGTCTAGTACTGCAGACTCTAGATCTCTAGACTATTAGACAAGTCAACTCTGAGGGAGGCTACACAATTGTGCTTTCTTGATGTTCCTGGTCACTCCCTCTTTTCTTTCTTTTTGAGATCACGAATCTCGCTAGATTTAGAAATTGTACTCACTATTTGGTGGCCTCACATGGCATTCACACTTCAATTAAAGTCCTAATAACTCTACAACTAAGTTAGAGTCCTCAACCAGTATTCAGGCAATCAGAAATACTAGAAGGTAGGTATGGGTCATATTTGGTGGAATGCGATAGGTGTTCTGTTGCCTCAGAAACAGTGTTACATCATAAACTTGGACTTTTGTTTTTTTTTTTTGTAATATAACTATTTCTTCTTTTTTTTTCTTCTTTTCTCTCTTCCCCTTATTTTTTATTTCTTCTTGTTTTTGTTTCTTTTTCAATTAACACAACACGATACGGACTTTTATTTACGAGGCATTATTAGGGATGATGATGGTCAAGAGGAAGTTGTGTGGCTTATTTGGTGGAAGTGCCTATTCTCGGCACCGGGAAGGAATGGATAGGACAAGCATATTTCTGACCTTTGACACTATTACCCTCCTTCAGTCGAAGACTCTATGAAGGACGATCGTTACCATCCATCATAGTTATAGCTTTATTAAGACTCAATCTCTGTGTATCTGCCTTATTTGGTGACTCTCAGGAATTCACACAAAATACGCACACAGGAACAGAGAGTGAAAACTACGCCTAACTCTGAAGTATCATCATCTAATTATCCAAAACTTAAGAGTCCTTGCACTAGACTTAGCGCACCAGTAATCTCTCTACTTTCTTCTTACAAATATGAGGTGGATCTACTGGAAGATAGTATACCTGACTCCCTATGAACTGTCCAAGGGTTCAGTGGACTACAAATGCTTATTGGTTTTCCTTAAGGATCCATTACCCAGTTTACGTGCACATGAAATAAATGTACTTGATTCTAAACTTAAGAAATTATTCCGGAAGAAAAACCTCCAATAACAAAGGTATTTTGCTAGGGACTAACCCATTCAGCTCAAGAAAAGAATTCTTTTTTTATGCTAACCTAAATGCATGAATACTTCCTAAAATGCAAATGCACTCCCCCATGCCTAAATCATACAATGTCCCCATTGTAAAATTAAAACAGGAGGAAAAAGGAAAAACATCACCTGACATGATCCGCTGGGTTGCCTCCCAACAAGCGTTGCATTTTCTGTCAGCAGCCATACTTAGAAGGAACCTATAAGTCTGGTTCTAAACAGAAAAGGTTAGGCCCTAAGAATATGCGTAACAGTGCAGGCCTAGAAAACAGGTAACCATGGATGTTAGCGAGCTGATGATGTAATGTAACTCCAAATGCTCGCCAGAAGAAATGAAAACAGAAAATCTCATTGGCTACCTTGGGAGGTCTAGGAATAATAAACGGAATATGAAAAGGGACCTCCCGAAACAGAATAAGTGGAGGATAACAAGGATCCTCCAGAGCAGGATGGGTTTTAAAAGGTATACACATAATTAGTTCAAACCCTTGAATGGCGAGAGTAAAAGTACAAGCATCAATCCATACTTGCCATTCTACCCTAGGATTTACTGGCCTGATATATTCTCCAGAAAGAATGTACATGAGCAGAGATCTGAGCCAAGGATCGATTAGGGAGTATAAGGGTTGTTTGTAGTGTTGGGAGGTAATGGTTAAGTCCAATGAGGGCTTAGTTGGTGTTAGGTCCAATTCCAACAATGATTCAGATTGTGTACACTCCCTAACAGTTGTAGACAACTTCAAGTTATCCTGCCTAGCATTAATGATCGGAGTCATATTTGAATCAAGGGTAGACTCCAAATTACAACTTTTTGATGGCAGGGTCAAAATGTAAGAATCATTATCATTCAGCTCATCCCCAGATTCGTTTGGTTCACTCAAATATTTGTCGGGGTGTATATGTGATTCATTAGGAGTTGGATCAGTATCCTCAATTATTTCTAAAGGAGGATCAGTCTTAATATTTTGGAGGAAGCCTATATCATTGAATTCGTTATTGTTCTCAGGGTATAAATCCTCAATTGATGTGTTTTATCCCCGAGAATCTCCCATAGGCTTCTCATTATTTTGTTTGTCCTCCTCTAATATCAACTCCTGTTTTGATGGAGGATGACTCTCAAAAGAAAGGAGGAATCTGGATTTAATCATATTATTTCTATCCTCTGGAGGTAAATCCTCAAATGATAAATAATTCTCCTGTGATTCACTCCATATTTTCAGTCTAGGTTCCTCTATTGGGGCATCCTCTTCCTCTGAATTAGACTCTTCATATCCGTGAGACCAGAATTGATCATCCTCTATTCCCTTAGGGTCACCTTCATTGGGTGCATTTGAATCCTCAGGATATTGAATGGTAGGTGTTGATTCCCTAAGTGGAGGGTCAGGAGTAGGCTCACTAAGGGTAGAATGAGATTCCACCAAATAATCAATAGGGGAAGTGATAAGAACAATATAACCTTGACTTGGTTTGGTAGGGGTAAAGAGAATACTGTCATTGGGGTCAAGGTCTTCAAGAAGTACCATCTTCCCTTACTTTTGACTCCAATATAGTTCAGGTGGATAATCTCTATGATCGTTGTCCTCTAGTGGCCATATCTCATTGGGAGAGTCTAAGTGATAGCTACATAAAGTTAGATCCCTATTGTCATTAGGGTCCTTAGAATTATTTTCATGATCATGGTCTATTGGGTAGGGATCAGGATTATTGGGAAGCGTGTAGCTAAGTTGTCTTATTTCTTCATTTAATTATTGACTATTCCTCAACATCTCTCCCATTGATTCCATCACTTCCTTTTGTTGTTTTTGCATTTCTATCATAAAAGAGGAGAGGCTATTATTATCAGGTTGGGGAGGATAGTCAATTTCAGGCTCTGGTTGCCTAGGGGTATCGGTCCGACCTCGATACGGAAAATCATGAAGGGTGGGAGGGTTGGGTGTTTGTATGGAAGTAGGGATTTCAGGATTGGAAAATCCCGCTCCTAGGCTCTGCTCAAAAGTGGGAGTTATCAAGCCAGTACTCTCGGGATAAGAATGAGAATGATCCCATGAATTGTCAATGTACCCATCAAAGGATGGATATGCTCGGGGCATGGGATCCTGATTAAACGATGGGAGGTATCGACTCTGATAATTTGAATAATAGGAGTAAGAGTAATCCATTTCTTAAAGCAAAATAATTTTAACTCTCTTAGGATTTAGCAAAATTCAGAATATAAGCAGAAAACTTCCTAGAGAGTTCTATTGTCAAAGCAAACACAAATTCAAAGGGATCTGTTTTTAGTAGATTGTAGGTCTTAGAGTTATATGTTTAGTTGGTGGCTAAACAAGTTTTGCAAAAAATTATGCTTCCTAGGCCAACCTTTGCTGGTGCCTATAACCTACTCGCAAGGGATGGAAGTCTCGAATCGAGCCCACACACGAGGAATCGAAGTAACTTAGTGGATAGGCTTGTTGATTTCCAACTAACTTCCCTTGTGGTGCAAAAGAGGAGAGGTAGAAATTTATCTAGTGACCTTATGTGTGAGGTGCATAGTGTCTCAAGTGTGCAAGCATACGATCGTGTTTTGATTTTTGAAATTCCGCAAATAGGATCCTTTTGCACACAATTTTCAGTGACAGATTTTAAAGTCCAACCTCTTAATAGTCCCAATTATTTAAAGTGACCACTGAATTAATTTGATTCAAACACTTTAGTGGTCGTAGATTTAGGTTCAATGCATATGCATGACAGGTAATTGATGCTTAAGAAAAGACGTACCTTACTCCAGCTTTCTTCGTGCAATATATGAATGCAATGCAATAAAAATAAACTAGATGCTGCTCATTTAGTCCTAGATGGTTGTCCTATAGATATGCAGCTTCTAGCAGGCAGTTTAATTTTTTTTTTTTAATAATAATAACAAACAGACCTAATCTAACTAACTAACCATAATGCAGTTCAAAATAGTTCAAATAATCCTATAATCTAAATAAATGGGAACACGCTCCCGAAAATATGCTCTCGCATACAAGAGCGATAAGAAATAAAGTGGCACTGGGAACATGTTCCCAAAAATACCTGACAAGGGTCAAAAAGATAGAAATTAAATTCTACTGTCTATCTAACTAAATCTAACTAAAACCTACTGACTAGATCAGAAATAGGCTTCTCTGTAAGCCTATGTGAGTGGAATCAAGGCCCACGTGTTCCTGTTGCCGTCCTCCAGGTGGCGTCAAGGTCCATCAAAAAGATCGTCTCCGTCGTGCACGTTGTTCAGGTTCAATGTCATCGCTCTACTGCGCCTCGTTGCCGTGTCAGATTCCTCACACAATAATAAAAATGATTAGATGATTGCGCAACTCATAATATTCAAAAAATAATAACGTGAATCTATTGTGTCAGTTGCGTCCCCGGCAACGGCGCCAATTTGATGAGCCGACTTTCTGCTTTGCGTTGTAGTATTTAAGTGGTGGAAAAATCAACTAGTCAAAAAAAATGAAAATAACCACTCACAGAAGAGCGAGTCGTGTCCACAGGGAGGCAATTATGCAATAAATCCTTAATTATTTTATATTCTTTCGGATAACTGCGAAATCCCTATTCAAATCTGACATAAAATGCGAAGGAAAGTAGATTCGCAATAACTTAAAAAGATAAGGGTATATGTGTAGTTTTCCCTCACTGAAATCTTCAATAAATATATGATGATTTTGTGTAATTTTCACGTGACGTGTACTAGAGAAAATTAGTGCACAGGTTAAGCCCAAAACCAATCTTGAAATAGGTTAATATCATTAATGTGCAATTATCAGAGAATATGAGTGTGCATGCGCAATTTCGTCACAATATAATAATAATAAATAAAAATCAAATTCTGGTGGCAATGGCAGTGAATGTAATTTTTAATATGAGAGGAAACAGAGCATTTTCTCTCTCTCCTCCTTGCGAGAGAGAGAGAGAGCACCGGCGGGGCTTTCACGAGCAAGGGATGTTGGCGAGGATGAGGGCTAACCGATGGAGGCCGCGGCGTCGACAGAGATGGCCGGAGGTGGCCGGACGGCGGAGGAGAAGGCGCCGGCAGAGGCTGCTGCTGCCGTGAAGCTGCTGCTTGGTGCGACGTGCGGAGGTGTGCGCCTGCGGGCATGTCTGGCAGAGGCAGACGGGTGCTGCCGCGCGTACTGTAGATGGCACGCTATGGGTTGAAGTCGCTGGCGGGCTTGCGGGGTGAAGCCGGGCGCTGGAGGCTGAGGCGCTGGAAGGTGGGTGCTCATCTGCGGAGAGGGCGCGCTGCGGGGAGGCGCTGGCGGGCTTGAAGGAGGGGGCACGGGTGAGGCGATCTGCAGATGCGCCTACAGGATGGGCGCGAAGGCGGGCGCTGGAGGGGTGTGCCTGCGGGCACTTGCAGGTAATGCAGTGCTGGAGCTGGTGCCAGGTGGTGCTGGGGAGAGAGGCGCACGGAGGTGTGCGCCTGCGGGCTGGCTGGAGATGAGCGCGTGCCTGCGGGCGTGCAAGGTGGAGAAAGGGGATGCGCGGTGCAGGCTTGGAGGTGGGTGAGGGCAGAGGTGTCCACAGTGCACGCTGGGGTAGTTCCCCGCAAGGGGGAAGATGGCCCTCCACAGTGCACCCTGCCTCCTCTCTTTAACTCCTCTCTCTCCCCACGTTCACCAATCAAGGGATTTTCAAATCCCTTTTCTAATTTTTCCAGGAGACTGTTGGGGAGGCATTCTTCAGGCCGGCGGCTATTGAGAGTGGCCGATGGAAAGGGAAAAGATGCCACTGGTTGTTGGGGAAATTTGCTCCCCAACCCTTGCTCTTTCTAAATATAATTCCTGCACATAAAAACAACAAAATCATTACATATTAAGTTATAGAATGTTATAAACTTAAATCATGATGCATACAAATATTCTACAACTTAATTGTACTTATTAACCCACCTAAACGGTACGATTAAAGTTACTTAGGCGTAATATTAGTCCATTAAAATGGACTCATCAAGTATGCATACGGGGATAGAATGATTCTTGAAGTCTCTTGATTTGATCCCCTTGAGATTGGACTTGATTTTTTATATTAGTTAGCCTTTCTTCATTTTTCTTATCAAAGTCCAATAAAAGGTTCATGATATCCTCAAGGGTGGTTGTGGGTTGGGTTGGACTAGATGGTTGCCCTAAAATGGAATGAGTGGAACACTGGGCTGGCCTAGATTGATATTCAATATGAGTAGGTCTCTGTGGTGGTCATGAAAGTTCAGGATTGTCTCTCCACTCAGGGTTATACGAATCAGGATATGAATTCAAGTGTGTATCACCCTGGGTGGGGCTGTCTATAGAGGAAGTTGATTGATAACCTGATGTGTGGTCCTGTACTTGTGATCCATTGTTCCAATTCTTAAGTGATATATCATCAAGTACAGGTGTATCAGCAATGGTGCATTCCCCAAGTGATCTACCCAAATCATGAAGTAGGTCCAAAGGTGCCTTCTAGGTTGGCTGAGTCTAGGATGCCACCCCAGGGTAGCAAGAGTCAGTAGAGTAGCTATTGGATCCAAAATATGGGTTACCTGATCCACTAGGCTGGGTATTCTAGGTCTCTTGTTCCTGAGAGGAGTAAAAAGATTGAGATTGTGCCTGGCATTGCCTAATTTGCTCTAGGAGCTTAGCACATTGATCTGTATAATTCCTATTACACTCTTGGAATTTAGCAACTATGGCCTTCACTTGCTTTCGATCTAGATAAGGGTCGAATTCATGAGGTTTAGGTTCTAAATAAGCTGGGGGATAGGGAGCATGAAAATAATCATATCCCAGCTACTAAGGATGAGTCTCCTAATCAGGAGGGGTCGAAATCATGGTTGGGTTGCGAGATGGAGAACCCTGAGGGTTAGAAGGATGATATGGGTTCATGGATATTTGAGAAAAGAAGAGAATAGAGAGAAGAGAAGGTCTTCGTCAGGAAGACACAACTAGCTACAAGGGGCTGGTGAAAATAAGGCAAGGGCCTAAAATCAGAGAAAGCCCCAAATCAAGCAAATAAGGTAGCCCTAAATTGTATACCCTAAATGGACTTGGGTTAAACCAACCCTTGAATTACTTGGCTAGCCAGAAGGGTGGGACCCCCTAAGACACCCCACATGGCGAGACACCACTAGAGGTTAACGCGGTTACCGCACTGACCTTTCTTGTCACCAATTGGTTCAAATAGACAAGGCCTTGATTTTCACTCAATTAAACTTCAATTACAAAGTAAGTTAGTCCTACCTAGGGCATGTCTACTTAGTTTTAGGCTTGGGCTTGAAGTGCTCTTGGAATGTGATTGGGTGTTATGGGGGTGTTACCCTTAAAATTAGATTCAGTAGTGTGAAGTGCACGGGCAAAGGATTTGCAATACAAGCTTTAATTGGTGTAGTGGCTTTTATGGTTCAAGTTCTTGTATTAATTTCTTTTAGGGTTTCCTTATTTAAGCCAATTCAAACAAGGTCGTAGTGAAGCACACAAGAGGTTTTGCAAGTCCCAATTTATTTTTTGAATTTCCTTTAAGTATAGAATGCAAATGTGCTCTACCTTAATGTGGAAACCCTAATATCAGATAGGTCTAGATGATTATTTTAAGTCCAACAAGGTAGAAGTGGTGCGACCCAATCAGAGAAACAATGGTCCTAATGCACTATTACTAAGTGAAATAGACCTAAATGGTTGCCTCAGTTGAAATGTAAATCAGTTCAATTTAGGTTGGTGAGGGGGTCAATCAAGAAATCAACCTCACCTACTAAGCACTAAGTTGCTTCAAGTCAGCTTAGGTCTCTAGAAAAAATTAGACCCAAAAGTTTTATGTCCTAGGGTTTATGCTCTTCTAAAAACTTGCAGTTAGATCCTGTTCGTGCTTGAAATCACTCCCAGATCAATAAAGGAATCCAAATAAGATGAAATTTGACAGAGATATTCCTTTTTCAATAAGGATTTTAGGGAGTACTTTTGAATATTTTTACTATTTCATACAATTTTTCACAAACTTTTAGGTGTTAGGGGGCCAAACAGGTCAGATAGACACCTAGTGAGTAATTCAGTATGAAACAGTATCAAAAGAAATCCAAAAATTCTTGAAAACTTATGTAAAAAACTAGGTTACAGTGGGTTTCCAACCCCGCAAATTTCAAATCAATCTGATTTATGTAGAGATCAGAATTAAAGTTTTAAGTTAGATAAAATTAATGTGCAGACTATTCTAACCCCATTCCACTATGTGAATTTTAAAAATTCATACAGTACAAATTATTCAACATAAAAGGCATCGTTGGAAAGCTGGTTTGAAACCCTAAAATCAGACCAAATTCCAAGATTTTTGGATTCCTAATTTGAAGGCAATTAATTTTTAAAATTCGCAATCGATTTCAGGTCGAGTTTCAAAATATAGAGTTGGTGTATTTTAAGTAATTCCGAGCCAAACATATACTAAACAAAGGGAGATTTTTTTTTTTTGTAAATTCAAATTCAAAAATTTAAATTTAATTTATATATATATATTTTTTTTTTTTCAAACCTAAGAAATAACATAGAGGATTAAGAACAAATACCTGTGGCCTTCACCATGGTTAGGTGCGTGCGTGTATCCTCGTCTTGATCTACAATCAAAACAAACACAAAAATATGCTAAGCAAATCCAAATCTAAAAACTTGCTCGTTGCCTCCCTGGCAACGGCGCCATTTGACAAAGCGGTTTGGCATGTGTTTTCAAATACGTCAAATTTATAGTATAGTTGCGCTAAACCCTCAATCAAAAATATTTGTTTTAACGAAACTCACACGTAGATTTTGTTTCTCTTAGAGCTTGAGTCCTAGTCATTCATCTCTGGGAGGGGTAAAATGTGAGTATTCGAATTGGATCCACTTTCTAACTTGAATCTAACCTAATCTAACCTAACCTAAATGTTTTGGTCTTTTTGGTTTTGCAATTTTTTTTACATTTTTTATTTTTTGGAAAACAAACTTGAATGCGAGAACCACCTAAGCGAAGCCCTAGAACCTACATGCATCTAGGTGAGGCCATGGTGGCCATGCACAGTGCGGCTAACCTAAGTGGCGTGTATATATACTGGTGAAGAGGCAAACAAACGTGAAGATATGCACATAAGAGAATTCAGTTCCAATGTCAATCACTAAATCACATAATATTATGCATGCATAGAACAATTAAAAATGTCAAACGAAGTTTATACTAGAAAGCGCATAAATAGAGAAAGTCCCTCACGTCGGAAAGTGCCACTAGGGCCATCGGCTTTTGTGTGAAGGTGTAGGCTAGACCTTAGGCTGCAAACCCGCCTATGTACCTACTAAGAAGATAGGACAACCAACCAAGGTATGAAGGACCTTGTGGTCGTCCAGAAAGAAGGAAGAAGAGAGGGCGTGTGCCTTCTCCCAAGGAGGAAGAAGACACGCCCAAGAAGAAAATGGAGAGAAGAGGGTGGTGGACCCTTTCTCTTCTAGATGTCCTTGATGCCTTGGAGGAGAGCACCTTGAAGCTTCACTTGGTCGTCCATGGAGGAGCACCTTGGAGGACCTTCCTTAGGCATCCATGGAGGATGTCTTGGAGAGGAGGAGGAGGAGGAGGGAGATGGTGGTCGCAAGTTGAAGTGGAGGGAATGATATGTGTGACACTTCTCTTGTTGGCTTTTATGGGAAGGCCATTCTTTTGGTCACAAGTTGGTTTTTCCAAAGATAGAAGTTGCCACTTTTGGTGCCTCTTAGAATTGACGACCAAAAATAGGGAGGGTAGCTTAGGAAGGTTGATTTTGGAAGGTGTGTGTGTGTAGTTTAAAGTTTGTATAGCTATGTTGTGGGTGTTGGTAGGATTAGGTGCTAAATAGGTTGGGTCACTCTAGATTAGGTGGGTGTGGACCTAATTAGGCTTAGGTGAGTCTAATTATAGAGGAGTGAGCCTAATTGGGTCATGATCAAGTCTAATTAGGTTCTACTGAGCCTAATTAAACTTGTATGGGTAGTTAGGAGTCAATTAGATCCTAGGTGGATCTAATTGGGTTCAGGTGCACCCAATCAACTATAGATGCACCGAATTAGGTATGGGCTAGTTCAATTGGGTTAGGGATTGGATAAGTAAGGGTATGGATAGTGGGATATGTTGGTGTTAGAGCACCACGATCGTTTATTTTGATGATAACAAAACACGTGTCTTTTAACATTTGCTTTTGAGTCTTAGTTTTCAGGTCAAATTGCAAATGGAGACAGGTGTTTAGACCGAGTTCGAGCTCGCATCCATGGCAGATTGGAGGAGCTTGACAGAGGCGAAGGAGCTTCGCGAGGAGCGAAAGCTTGAAGAAGGAAAGAGATGAAGAATAGGATAGAATTATTTTTATCATGTTCTATGTACTTTTGTCCTTTTATTCTTGCTCTTTTATTTCTTAGAATATCTGTTAAAGAGCCTCAAAGAATCCTTAAAGTAGTTCTAGGAACACCTGCACTATCCTAGGATACTTAGGTTTTCTGTAGAAAACTTAGAAAACCAAAATAAGGTTCAAACAGTCTTTTGAGACGTCCACTCTAGAAATCAAACGTCTGATATTGACTTTTAAGATGTCTAACTGTTTGATCAGACGTCTAAAACATCTAGGCTGGACTTAATAGGTTCTGTCTGTTAGAATCAGACGTCCAGACCTTAGTCTAGACGTCTTAAGAGACGTCTGATGCCTTTGCCAAACGGCCAATAAGATGGCCGTTGGCCTTAGCAACCTATTATTAAAGAGATAACGTTAGTCTGACACTTTATTAGTTTCCAGACGTCCGTAGTGATTCCTAGATGTCTGATAAATAGACGTTGAGCCTCGTTAGTCACCAAATCACCTGTGTCAGATCTCATAGCCGTTGTACACTCTTGGAAATCTATACTCGCTGTTAACTCAGTTTCCAGATGTCCAGATCCTATGCCAGACGACCGATCTGTCGTTTGATCACTTAGACTTGGAACCCTGTTTAGGTCTGGACAAGAATAGGAAGGATTCCCATCTAGAATTAGACGTCTGACCTTATGTCCAGACATCTTAAAAGGCTTGTTTTGACGACTACTCTGATTCAACATCGTCTAAGAAGATCAACCTACCTAGATCAGACGACTAACTCTAAAATCAGACGACAACCCAGACATCTGACCTTACGTCAAGACATCTGATAACCCTGTCAGAGTCATGATTGATCCTGATTCCAACTTGATTTGCCTTGGATTTGCACCCAACGGCTATGGAAGCCTTCCAAGGCCTTCCAAAGCCTTCCTAGGCCCTCTATAAATAGAGGAGAACCCTTTCCTTATAGATACACACCCTTGCAAGAATATTTCCACTCTCTTGTGTCAAAAAGAAGTAGAAGATCAAATAGAAGAAGATCTAGCTCTCCAAGCACTCATTCCATGCCTAAGAGCTTCATCCTGCTGTGCACCCGCTCTCCTGCCAACGGTACGAGAGCGCTGTTGTGCCAAAGCGTGGTTCACGCACCCGCATCAAACCGACGCACTTCCACCGAATGGAAGTTTCCTAACTCCTATAGAAGCTAGGTTTAAATATTTGTGGTTCTATAGGATTGTTGTACATTTTGTTGTCCTTGGTTGGGTATTCGCTTTGCGAATTCCTGTCTCCTTTGCGAGACAAAATCCTTCTTGTGAAGAGAAGGGGTTTTGAGGTACACTACCCTCGGTCTAAGTAGTGTTGTTGTAATTGAGGTTCAGTCACCCTCATTCAAGTGACTGGGTTTAATGGATTTGATTGACCAGGTCGATCGGGAAATCCTACCTCGAGAGGGTTAGGTGGTGGTTTTCACCTAGTTTGGGTTTCCACCTAAAAATAATTGTGCTATTTGTGTGATTGCTTATCTTGTGAGATTGTCTATTTTGATTCCGCATTTTATATTATGTTGCGCATATCTCACCCCCTCCAAGTAGGTAATTACAGGATAGGCTTAGGAGGTCTCTAATTAGGTTTCCTAAGGTGTTTAGTGGGGTTTATAGGTCAAAAGAGGCAAGCTCGGGCATCTGGCACCCACAACAGGAACTAGAGAAGACCTCCAGATGTCCAGACAAGTGATCATACGTCTTATACTCCAAAATTGGACGTTCGGAAATTAGGCTGGACATCGAATTCTATGTTAGTACGAGTTTTGGCTTCCTAGATTCAATTTCTGCAGAAATCAGATGTCCAGCTTAATATCTAGACATTCAGAAATGTGCTGGAGAGTGGGTTTTGGGCTTCTAAGTGTTTCAAAGAGGGATAAGGTGGATAAGAACATGGATAGTGCTATCCATGTTTTGGGTTCTAAGGCTAGGATGTCCTAATGGAAGTGGTTTTGGTTTTAGGAAGGCTGTCCTACGGTTTCTAAGGGTAGGGATAAGGCTATCGTCCTCACTTCTCATGTCTGAATCAATCTTCTCTCTTTTTTTCCTTATTCCACTTTATCTTGCATCATGAATCACTTTATTACCTGGAAATAGCAATAAAAATATTAAATAGCAAGATATGTCATCTTATTCTCCATAAATGATGCAATTCCTGATATGCATGATATGAATGCAATATTTAGAAATTAAACTAGGTTCAAACATTATTTAGGTTGATTAGGTCCTATGATTGCTGTGTAATCAACAACATAACTATATTATTTGCCGCTATATAAATATGTTGTCTATCAAATGCCTTTAGTGTTAAATTTTATTCATTGGCATTTTTATGAGTTAGGGACATGTTCATTTATTTGCCACAACATTGGTGAATATAAATGTTGGTATTATTACAATTTAGGTAGATATGTATTAATATATGTTAGTAAGGAAAGCTACTATTAATTAATGCATGAAATATGTACTTTAAATTTTTACATAAATCCCTTTATAAATCACATTTTTGATTTAGTGATCATTTTCTTCCAAAAAGTTACCATTATATTATTTCAATTTTTACATAAATGCATAAAAATATAACATTATTTTCTATCTTAATTAAGCAAGTATCAAAAAATAATGCTTTTGAAATGATTATATGTAATGGTAAAATGTAATGCCACAAAAGTGTTCATATTTATTTTTTGCGACAATAACAATATGATAATGAAAATCATGTTATAATAATTTTTCAAGACAATAAAAAATGATCCCAAATATAATAAATTAACAAAAATATAATTAAAACTGACTATTTGAGACCTATTATTTCAACACACCCATCTCCTCAACTCATCCTATGGCTCCATTGTAAAATCCCGCGCTTCCATTGCAAATCCTGTGCCTCCCCAAAACTCCACTTCCCCCTTCGCAACCCACGTCTCCACATCCCCCTTGCGTTCCTTTCTCCACAAAATTAACCATATCAAGCCCCCGATGATCCTTGCGAGTCCCTGCATCCAACTTTCCCCATGCGACCTTCCCTTCCCGCACAACTCTGTCACTGAGCGTTGCCCTTCCTGCTCCCTCCCACAATCCCCTTCACCGTCGACCCCATTGTCGAATCCTCGATCCACCCCATGTGCCCATAACCTTGCAACCCTTGTGCTCTCCTCACAAGCCCTAACCTCATCCTCAACCCTCCTCAATCTCACAAGCCTTAACCTCAACCATCGCACCCTCGTCAATCTCATAAGCCTAATCGGCCTCATCTCCATCGACTGACCTCACAGTGCAATCACTAGCAGGCTCCTCTCCTAATTGTCCTGCGGCCTTCTCTCACCCACCAGTGACATCTTCACCACTAGCCTCGTCTTCATCGACTAGCCTGTGAAGAACCTTAATACAGGTTGGTGGCCAAAAGCACCTCATTTCCTTAATCCTTACAAAAAAATTTTGTCACGAGCCTCGTTGTCTTTTAACCCACTCTAAGTTTAGATGAGGACTGAAGGCCTACTTCCTAGGTTCAGCAAGATCATATTCTAGAAAAAGTTCTTATTAAAAAGCATGCTAGTATGTAAACTTCCTATAACAATCAAGACAAAGGCAAAAAGTTGTGTTTCCCATTAACCTATGCTATTTAGCAGAATAGATCAATCCCTATGATTGTACCAAAGTCTATTTTTTTAAAGGTAATAGTAAAAAATAACAGGCTCTCCATCTATTTTCTCCTTGCTTATTTGATCATGGAATGACCCTTATCAAGCAATAGGTAGAATATTAATGTGGTTTATAAAGGACTTCCCCTACTTGTAAAATCTTTTCTATTCTAAAATTGGGCAATAAATCAATCCTAGTATTTTGGAGGGATGCATGGTTCCTCTAAGGCCATTTTCTAGGAACTCTCATGTCTTGTTTTCCTAAGCTTTTGGGAAACCATCGGACCAAGAGGCCAAATTGATGGAATGTTAATGGAGGACAATGTAGGGGTGAAGAGGTTGATGGGCTCCTAATTTTCGCTTAAAACATTCATATGTTAATGCAATAGAATTATTACAACTACATGAGTCTATTGCTGGGTTCCTTTCTTAGGAGCTATAGAGGAGATGGACTATGCCAAAAGTAAGACAACAAAAATAGAATTTGGGGGAGAGGGGTACTAAATAATTGTCCCTTTTGTGGGGATAAACAAGAGGACATAAGCCATCCCTTGCCCTTTAACAATAAGGGTGTACACAAAGGCTAGATTGGAGTAGATTGACAACTCTTTCAATAAATTTTGAAAATTAAGAGTGAATGATCTATGATTGAAAACAACTAGTCATACAACCTAATAAAATTGATCTCTAACAAAATATATTATTTTATTAAAATTCAAATTCATAGTACAAAATACACTATTCTTGAAAAATTGCATGACAATGGAGAAAATACATCACCAAACCACAAAAATCCATACAACTTTTGTATTTTTTGTTACAATGTAGTTTAAATTGATCATCTTTAGCATCCCAACTTGACTGCCTGATTAAACCACAAATCATTCAATGTGACCACACAATTCAACAGCAAAACCCTGGATTATACAAATGGAAAATTTTCTTGTAGCTTGTTAAAGATGAACACTTCAAAAACATTTACTAGCTTGAATTGGTTGATGTAATCACTTAGAGGTGAACCTTTATAATATGAGGTTTGTGGAAAATAAAATAATTTAATAAGTAAAAGGTAAAGAATCAAAAACACATATAGCACATAAAAAGAGGATGTAATTTCAAAAAGGGCATTAGGTAAATACAAGTCATGTAAAGACATCACAATTAATATTTTTGCTTTTTTAAAAAATCATAATTAATATTTTCATTACATAATACTACAATAAAAGACACTGGTACTTGTGATGCTTTTCATGAGTGAGTTGCCTTTGGTGTTAACACCACACCTTATGATTGATAAAGAGAAGAAAGATCTTTGAATCTCCTCTATTTCGTAGATGCAGAGCTAGAGAAAAGTGATATCAAGATTGAAGGAGAAGATAGCTAGGAAGTAGAAAAGAGTCAATACCATTCATCTTGGCTTTTAGAGTATCTTCTTGGCATGAGTAGGAAGGATATAAAAGCCAAGTTCCAAAATTCTCCCACTCATTGTTGACTCCCAAGGCAATGTTGCTTTTGATGCAATTGTCAAACAAAATGAAAATTTCAAGAAAATTGTTTATTCCCAGCATAATGATCTTGTCCCAAAGATTTGTTTCTGAAGAGAATAGTAGGAGGATGAAGAGTTGTAGAAGGAAATTGAAGAAACCATACAGAGGACAAAGGAAGCTTTAGAGAAGATAGTCAACACAAGGTTGAGCACTGCACAGCTGAAAGTGTCCTGACACAGTCTTCTGATGTGAAGTTTATCAAATATAACCCTTCACAACAGTCAACAGCATTTAATTTAGGTGCTAGGGAGAGTATTATAAGGATGGTGGGAATGCTCGTTGTTCTTCTTGAGCCCTTAAAGTTCAAACACATGTGGGCTCCAAGGACATTTGGGTCACTGCTTGTTCTTGTGATGCATTCCCCGCTCTAACTAGTGATTGTGAAAGATCAATAGGATTGCAAAATCCCACCTTGCATTTCCAATTGGAAAATCCTAAAGGTTACACAATTCCATTGGACAAGTGTCTTGCAGCAGATGGGCAAGGTCTCCAAGAAGTCCAGATCAATGATAATTATGCTAAGCTTTCTAATGTAGAACAATAGGTAAGAGAGGCTGTCACGATGAGGTCCAAGGTTTAGAAAGAATTGATGTTGAAGGAAAAGGAGAGGAAAAATCATGTCCCATAATAATTGATCAAAGAATTACTGAGGGATAATTACTGGCAACTTAAAATTAGTGATGTCATGGAACTCAAGTTCCCTTTTGATTGTTTGGATTCTTGAAAGTGGAGCCAATTCAATCATCCTATATAGTTTAGGAGCCTATGTTTATGCCAATTAAAAAAGCACTGCTAATATTAATTAATATGCTTGACGAGTATTCTTGTTTTCTTGAGATTGTATTGAATAAGAACAATAGAGGCATGGATATAGGGTCTTTTTGTTTATGTGAATTTTTTTTGGCGGCATTGAAAGAGTAACTAGAATCTAACAATCAAAACCAAACATGATCTCCATCTAAAATGTATATCAAGTCTAATTGAATCCAAAAAAGTGTGATAATTTAAGAATAAAGTCAACTATTGCACAAATAATTAGCTTCATCACCTTAGGATGAAAACATTGATTCTTCTTGGACAAAAAAAGAAATTATTCTAATTAAATTTAATGGAAATATAACAAGATGTCTTGTAAAAGTAATCGAAGATGATCCTAGCAATGAAAGGGGGGAAAAGTTTTAAGATATAAGCACAAGAATATGTTTTGCTCTAGTACAGTTCAAAAGATAGCAATGTTTGATTAGATGGAGACAAGAATATGAAACAATAAGTGAATAGATAAAGAATATTTAGTGAATTGATGGAAGGATCTTTAAAAATATGGAGTGTTTGCTCACCATCCATTCAGTTATTTTTCTTCTTTTCTCCCAGGATTACCAAAAATTGCCACCCATTTGTTTCCTATCTCAGATTCCCACTCAGTCCACCAGCTTTTGCCACAACCTAGAGATTGGCAACCACTTGATGCTCCTTCGATCTCAACTACACTCCTAGCTATTTCTCTTACCCTTGCTGCCTCTTATCAATCTATCATCAACAATAAATGCTCTCTATCAACAATAAACGTAAAACCATGTAGTAACATCATAGCTTTATAAGAGTTCTTTTGTTGATTTGACATAACTAAATTGATTTCAAAATAAAGATGCTTTTGTATGAAGGAGGTGTGGAATAAGGAGCTCAAGGTCTGGGACATTAGAGTTCCCCAAGGTCTATCTGATACAACATTTGTTGATTTTCAGGATTTAATTCAGACATTGGCAGATTTTTCTCCAACGTCTGCAGAATTGGACTACTATATTTGGAAACATGGGAAATTTAGTGTTAGATATACTTATAAATTACATGAAGCAAATGAGGTGCAATGGTCTATAGTTGACAGTGATTCAAAGCTGCTGTGAAGGATCAAAGCTCCCCTAAAAATCAAATTATTCCTGTGGTTGTTTAGAAGGAAGCAGCCGGTCACCAAGTTGTATAGATCAAAATGGTGCACAGATGGTGATGTTGCTTGTCCCCTGTGTGGGGTTTCTGTGGAAGACATTCATCACCTATTAATCCGATTAAGGTTGACTAAATCCTAGGAAGATAGCATGCTTGACCAAAGAAAAAAATTCCCAGGGTAGTGATGTGCATGGCCTATGTTGTTGCAGGAAAGGGGTTAAAAGATGAACAAATGCCTTTTGGAAACCACAAAAGCAAACCCACTCCTATCTTTGCTTGTGAGTTAACCAACTAGCACTTGGTGCGTGACTTCTAAAGACCGCCAAATGTGAATTAACTAGCACTCAACGTCTATTTGTAAACTGCTTTACATTTTAAAACTTTAGCTTCCAAAAACCCCAAAACATATGCACTAATCAATATCCCCTTTTTGGGGCTTGGGTTCTTGTGTTCACAGGCCACACACAGGGCCAGGACCAATGAGGTCAGCCTCTATATCTCCAATAATGATATCAACATTTTCTGATGCATATTCCAAACCCATCTACACACTTGCTTTAATAGATGTCTTGATGATGGCATCTTCCTGAATTCTTGTGCAAAAAATATCCTTTTTCGCATCATCCTAATCAGAGTGACTTCCAACTGGCACGCTTCTACTTCCAAGTTCAGCACTAACTTCACCCTGACCATTGGTGTCATTTTCCATAATTCTTGCTCTAGCAGTATGCACTTTTGCATCATCTTGACTAGTGTAATTTCCCATTAGAACACTATAGGTTCCAAGTTCCACACTAACTTCTCCCCCCAACATGGAATCTTGAACATCCTCCTGACCAATTTTGTTCTCATTTCGTACCTTTGTTCTAAGCAAAAAAAGGATTCAGAATTTTAAAATTCCATATTCTGTTGGGCATCAAAAATTCGAGCACCATGTACAATAAACTCAAATAATACAAACTTAGCATCATAAAAAGTAAATAACAAGAACATTCGTGAGTGAGTGTTGCAACTACTTGTCATCTCAGTAAGTGCAGATTAGATTTGTTAACATATGCTGTGTAACGACCCGATTCCCGAGTCCCTACGAGACACGAGAACCGGACCGACTCTACTAATCCCAAGACCTAGTCGTCCAACGAGGAAGTAACCAAAAGAGCAGTAAAAATAAACCACATTCAACATGAATATAACTAACAGTAAGAAAGTACAGCAGTAAGGAAAGAAACTACTATAGTGTATACCACCACAACAGTAGAACAACATTTATCATATAACATGAACTGCAGGTAAAGAAAAGTACAGCGGAAACAAGAACTACTCACTATAATGGAAACAAAAAGGGGTACAAAAGACAGTGGTAACTCTACTAGACCCTACTCGGCCCAGCGTCCTCTGCAGCTGCTGACCCTGGCTGCTCAACACCTGGTCCTGAAAAAGGTAACGAGTGTAACACGTCAGCAAAACGCTGAGTAGAGTGGCAAACTAAACTAAAGACAACAGTAGAGTGTACAGTAGCTGTTATGTTCTATTACTTCCTTTATTCGCATCTTTCAATTTTCTCACTATTTCATTTATTTCTCAGATCCTTTACTTGATCTCGAATGTTCCTCGTGGGAACGATCTTGATTGCAGTCTTTTCCAAAAGTAGAAGTAGCATGTGGTGCTCTCCTGGCCGGGAGAGTCCCCCGTGGTGATCCTACCCTCAGTCAACCACCCCAAGGTCACTGACAGACGTAACGGTGACTACGGCACGCGCGATAAGCGCACAGGTAGCTAACCCGCACTGGCACGCGGTCAGTCGTTTCCGTTAATGGGTGCGCCCAAAGCACAGCACGGAACCAGGGCAGAGCCCTCTCAGTAACAGGGGTCCAACCCCTCCACAGTAACCAAACCGGGGCCTTGCCCCTCCACAGTCCGCGCACCCTCGCCTGACTACCCTGGTTTGCCCCAGTGGGCCTAACAAGTCGGTGAAGGAGGCTAGCAGAACCCCGGGGCCCGTGGGGTAGCTAGTACTCTCCTAACACTAGTAGCTCTCCTCGGTACTATGTACACGAGGGCCAGCAAGTCGGTACAGAGCGGCCAATCCTAACCCTGGGTCCCTGGGGTGGCTGGCCCCACTCTGCACTAAACAGGTACAGGTACTTCCCTTGGTACTGCGTACCCAAGAGACAGTACAAACTACATCTCAGTTCCATTCCTTCCCCTTTCCAGGAGTTCCACTCCTAATTCCCCGTAGGGTTCCATCCTTTTAACTCAAACATCCAGGTGTCACTTTCCAGTTTCACGTTCTTACGACCCATGATGTCATTCATGTTTCTTTATTCGTAACAGGCAGCTGTTAATTCAATTTACAGGCAGCTTTATATTCCTTTCCATTTTTTTCCAAGACTGCAGTATTATACATTCCACTAGTTTTTCCATCCTAGGATTCATGCCACATCCTAGGATCTAGCATACAACTAGTTTTCCAGCCCTAGGATTCATGCATCACCTAGGAGCTATCATTCCATACATTTCTCATTCCTAGGATTCATGCAATGTCCTAGATTCTAGTTATGGTTCCATACTTTAATAGATTTTAATAATAAACTTAAGCCACTCTACCAGGTACAACGGGAGTAATGGGGGCGTGATCGGGAATCCCGCATGCCTCCGCGACTCCCAAGACTGCAACTGAACGAGGTCCTATCACAAGGATCAAACACAAGGAGTGTCTCAAAACAGTGTATAACTACTGTAGACGGGTAGAGGAATTAATTATGAAAAGAACACAACTCGAATCGCGGAAAACGGAGCCCGAACGGGCCCTAAATGGGTCGAAAAAGATGATATTGTGCAAAATAAGACGTCTGGAACTTATTCCAGACGTCTTAAAAAGTGGATCAGAGAATTACCTGTTCAGCGTGGTTTCCCAGATGTCTAGAAGTCTGCGGGGACGTCTGGCCTAGCTCACAGACGTCCGATGGTCACCTCGGACGTCTGGAGGTCACTCCAGCCGTCTGGTACAACTTCCAGACGTCTGATTCGCAAAGGCTGGCGAATCAGCGAGCCTGCGCACAGCCAACTCCCTCCCTCAGTACGGTCAGTCGACAGGAAGGAAGAAGAAAGCGGAATACTAACCTTTCAGACGTCTGTATGATCTTCCAGACGTCTCCCTCGCCGTCTGGCTATCAACCCAGAGGTCTGATTCTGGAAATTTTTCCAGAATCAGGGCGCCACTCGGCCTCCGCTCGCGACGCCGCCCGCGTCACACCTCGTGCGTCTGCTGCTCAGACCGCAGCAGGTCCCTCTTCGCGTCATTCCACGCCCCCTGCGCCCTCCGCCGGCCGGCCAAGCCTCTCCGGCGAGCTCGCCCTCACGGTAGAGCTCCGCCCTCGCACGCCGCACCTCCCCCGCGCTCACTGCGGCCGCCGCTGCCGCCCTCGCGCTCGCTCGCTCTCGCGCACAGGAAGGAGAAGAGGAAGGGGACGGTGGAGACGACAGGAGGGGAGGCGTGGCCTTTTAAGGCCGCGCGAGGAGGAGGGAGAGAGTGCGCGGCAGATCTGTAGCCGCAGAGAGAGAGGGAAAAAGAGAGAGAGAGAATCACGGGTTTGCGCGCACAGGCACGCAGACGAATCTCTCGTGCGAAAAATAACTATTTTCCAGACGTCTGGAAACGATCCCAGACGTCTGGTCAGACGTCTTGATGTGATTCCAGACGTCTGGTCCGACGTCTGGGCCACCTCCCAGACGTCTTAAAAGACGTCTGGGGCACGCATACGTAACATGTTGTTATCCATCTGATCTCAACTATGCAATCAAAAACCATAGAAGTATATATAAACTCAAAATGCATTTCTGAGGTAAAGGATAGTACCTAATTCCCATGGATTTGTTGAAGAGCGATTAGTTAATTTTCCAAGAAGGGACGATGATTTCAGCACACTTTTGGTTCTCACTAATTCTCTAGCCCTTTTAGCAATGCTACCTTTACAAGAAAATAAAAATGATTAGTGAGTTTACACTTAAATATCATCAAGCATAGCCAGCCTCCCAATGACAAAAGCACCTTGATCTTTTAGAACTAACTCCATTCCTTCTGTGGAAAGAGAAATTAACTATAGATTTTCTTTTCAAAAATGAAACCAACCCCAAACTTAGCTGATGGTTTGACAGTGTTCATCAAAAAGATACTACAAATAAATACTTTTTATATCCAGGAATCAAGTTCCTTGATAGTTGTAAGAAAAATCAATAGATCTGTAGAAGTGAGATACATCATTACAAAACCCTCACCTCTCTTTTATATAGATTAGCTTAATGTTGTTTATTTAGTGAAAAGTAGGTGAAGGAAAGTTACATAGAGCTACCAAAAATATAAGGAATTATTTCTTTTGGGAAGGTAAGAGGAGCAACTATCAGAAATTATAAAAGAAACAAATAGAAACTTCAAAATTGAACATGAGCAAAATAATTTTTATAATATATGCAAGGAGAAATACAAAGGTCCCAATAACACGCTACACCCAAGCTAAAATAAGCTTCAAAAGAGTAATTAGGTATTGACGGATTTGTCAGCTATAGGATATTCTTACATATACAAGCTAGGTGTTCCTGTACATGTAAATGCTTTTTTTGATGTTTCTTGTGGTTTGTGAATGTGATTGTGGGATGTACCTACCTTATTATTATATATTCTTGCATTTATCACTTCTTTACAGGTATAGGTTTTTGGGAAAAACATAATAAAATAGGGGAAACTCTACCAGATTTTTAGTAGAATTTAGCCTTTTAGTTATTTAGATTCCCCAAACTTGGATTGTCAATTATAGATCCAACCCTATTGAGAATTGCTTGAAAACAAGATGTCCACCACTGAATTTTCCCCCAAGAAAAGCTATTTGTATTTTTTTTCATTCTTATGCACTTCATCTACATGTTAATTGGTTTTGATTTTCATTTTTCTAGGTGTTAAAGCTTTACGCACTAAACTTTTCCTTTGATTTTCACTTAAATGTATCATTAACAATAAATATCCTTTTCAGGATATCATATTCTTCTACCAAATAAAGTCAATGGATAAAAGTTGGATATATGAAGATAGGTCAAGTAGTAAATATCTTGTGGGTGTTGCAAATTTTGTTGAGTTTGTGTTTAATAAAGTGGCTAAGGAACCATTGCTTGCCCTTGACAAGACTGCGCTAACGCTATTCGAGTTAATTGACAAACAATTGTTGAACATTTATTGTGGAGAGGGTTTTCAAAAGGTTATGCTCAGTGGGTTTTACATGGTGAAGAGCTTGAAAACATCCATGAAGAAGAAGTTAGTGACAATCAAGAAGTTGGGGAAGACATGCATGATTTGCTACATGAAGCTTTTGGGTTTCAAGATATGGACAAGGATTCATCTTACATGGAATGCAATTTGCCAAATAATATTAATGAAGATACAAATACATTTTTTGAATTATGGAGGATGACAAACAAGAGCTATATCCAGGATGCAAGAAGTTTAGTCAGTTATCTTTTTTGGTTCAACTTTATCACATAAAGTGCCTTAGTGAATGGACAAACAAATCTTTTACCATGATGCTTGAGCTTCTTAAAGACACATTGCTAGAGGGAGAAACCCTTCCTAATTCTTTCTATCAAACCAAGAAAATTATAGCTAATCTTGGCCTTGCTTATTAAAAAATTGACATATGTCTAGAGAAATGTATGTTATATTAGAAAGAGCATGCAAATGATAATTCATGCTATATATGTGATACTTTGAGATGGAGACAAAGAACATCACAATCTAAAGTTGAGGAAACTCTTCAGCTTGAATCAAATAAAGGAATTTCTTCTCAAGTTATGTGGTACTTTCCATTGAAATCGAGGTTATAAAGACTTCATGTCATCGAAGACATCGCACCTGATGAGATGGAATTCTGAAGGTCGATTAAAGGATAAAATGCTTAGACATCCTGCAGATTCCCTAGCATGGAAGATAGTTGATAGTCAATATCCATATTTTGCTTCTGAGCCTCGAAATGTTCGCCTTGGTTTAGCTACTGATGGGTTCAATCCTTTTAGGATGATGACAACACAACATAGTATTTGGCCTGTTATCCTAATTCCCTACAATTTACCTCCATGGTTATGCATGAAGTAATCAAATTTCATATTATCGACATTAGTTCCCGGTCCATTTAGTCCAAAAGCTCATATAGATGTATTTTTGCGACCATTAATTGAGGAATTGAAAGATTTATGGGAGATTGGTATTCCAACATTTGATGTTGATCGCAAAGAAATGTTTCAGTTGCATGCTGCAATAATGTGGACTATCAATGACTTTCCGACATATGCTGATATTTCAGGATGGGCCACAAAAGGATATCTCGCATGTCTTTCTTGTAATAAAGATAATGACTCACAATACTTGGAAGCTAGTTGAAAGGTATGCTACATGGGCCATCGTCGTTTTCTTCCAATGAATTATAGATTTAGAAGGCAATCAACATTCTTCAATGGAAAGCAAGATTTGAGGTGTATACCAAAAAGATTATCAAACACGCTAATAATGACACAATTAGAAAAAGTTCCTAGTATTATTGGCACAGATCCCAAAAAGAGGTGTAAGTATTGGCCTAATTAGACAAAATTAAGTATATTTTTTCAGTTGCCAGATTGGAGAGAGAATGCTAGACGTCATAAACTTGATGTCATGCATATTGAGAAAAATGTACATGATAGTATAATAGGAACTTTATTACAATTGGAAAACAAAAACAAAGATGGTATAAAGAGTCGTATTGACTTTCAAAAGTTGAACATTAGACATTCACTTCATCCCAAAGAGGTTGGAAATAAGACTATCTTACCTCCAACATGTTATAACTTAAACAAGAATGAGAAGTCAAATCTATGTGAGATCTTTAAAAGAGTCAAAGCTCTAGATGGTTATTCATCAAATATATCAAGATGTGTAAATCTACGTGATCTCAAGATTTTAGGCTTGAAAAGTCATGATTGTCATATACTGATGCATCAACTACTTTCCATATCATATCAAATGACACTGTTCGATCAATATTGATAGATTTCTACAGTTTTTTCGAGATATATGTTCAAAAGAGCTTGATCTAGAATATCTTGAATAGTTAGAGCGAAAGATTGTTTTATTGATTTGTCAATTGGAGAAAATATTTCCACCATCATTTCTTGATATTTTGACACATTTAGGAATACATTTTTCTGTAGAAGCAAAGATAGTTGGATCAGATCAATATCGATGGATGTTCTTTTTAAAAAAAAAAAAATTGATGGATGTATCCCATAGAAAGGTATACTCCTATAGTGAAATGACTCAGGGTTTAATCATAATTTCTACATGTAATTTACACTATCAACTGGTTTCAAGGATTTTCATGAACTCTGGAGGCCTAAGCAATTAAACAAAGACGACGGTTCCTAAATTGCAACTTACCTAGCCCTACACCCCCCCTCCCCCCCCCCCCCCTTAAAGCCCTTAGGCTACCCTTATAAGGGCCCTTCACCCTCAGCCATTTTCCCACCCTTCAAAAAACCCTAGTGATGCCCCACCACCACCGTAGTTGAGAGAATGAGCAGGAGAAGGGGAGGGGGGTAGGCCGCGCATGGAGCAAGGATCGATCTACATGTGGGAACGCTGCTGCTAAGTGAGGGCATTGCGAGGAGGAGCAACGAGGAGCTGTTGCTATGCGAGGGCACCGCAGGGAGGAGCAGCAATGCGCTGCTACTGCGCGAGGGTGACACGAGGACGTTGTTGCTGCACCAGGGCAGTACGAGGGCTGCTGCTGCTGCGCGAGGGCACTGCAAGGAGGAGCAGCGAGGCGCTGCTGCTGCGTAAGGGCAGCATGAAGGCCGCCGCTCTTACGCAAGGGCTCCGCGGGGAGGAGCAATGAACTGCTGCTACTGCGCGAGGATGATGCAAGGCGCTGTTGCTGACGCTGAGGAGGTTGAATGCGGGCCTCCCAGTGGTGGTCTCCTCCTGCACCCTCTTCTTCCTCGTCGTCTTTTGCGGGTTCATCCTTTTCCACGGTTAGGTACCTCTCATCAGGGTCACCCCTCTCGAGGAATCAGCAGCTGTGGGATGGTTGGTGGTGTGGTGCTGTGTGGACAAGAGAAGAGGAAACGGAGGAGAACAGGGCAGGGAGGTGGTTGAAAAAGCGAAGGAGAGTTGAGGTAGAGTGGTCTATTTCTCTTCCTACTTTTTAATGTTTGTTAAGTATTTATTATAACTGATCTCCCTTGATAGGTTAGGTTGTGTTGAAATGTTAAATTTATCATGTCTGGTTATGCTGGGTTTATTATTATGTTGTTCTTCTTTTTGAAACAAGGAAAATGCATTCCTTCTCGGTACTTAAGCTCGTTGGTGCATTTTGGATGTTCACAATGCGAGGAAAGGATGTTTTGATGCATTCTGTTTGAAGTTCTATGCTAGTTTGGTATGATACTTGTCATAATAAGGATTTGACCAAATTAAATTGCCTCATCCTACGGTAAAGATCACGCATCCATATATCTTTTATGTATGCTTATATATATATATATTTTTTTTTTTTTCAGAAACAAAATCTCCTATATATATTTAAATCATAATGGCTATTTTCTTTTCATTGGAGATGTGTGGGGGTGCACTCGTTTTTTCGCCTAGGAGCGCACCTAAGGCTTTAGGAGGCACCTTCCCAGTCCAAATGAGTTGTGAGTTTGATTGGATTCTTGGGACATACTTGACAATTGTTTGGTATTGATTTCAAAAAGAAAAAAAAGAAGTCATTAGTCTTATCTTTATTATTTGACTTCACATTGGATAATTTGCTATGAAATGAAAATATAAGATTGAATTGAATACCCAAAGTAAGAAAAAAAATACAATGAACCATTAGTTGGAGTGGCCCTCTTCTCTTGATGAGTTTAGTTCCGTTTTAAATGCATGTTACAAGTAGCTACTTAATGAATTATTAAGATTCTACAAATGCGATTTGCGAATGAAATCGATAACTGCTTTGTCTTAGAGACACACACACACGCATGTTCTAACTCTTAAATTATGAGCTTTATACCCATTATACATGTGAGTAATGATTAATTCTTATTGTGGGAAATAATAATCTTAATGGTTGGGATGAAGGTTTTTATGGTGATTCATCTAATTGTTTATTCCGTGCTAAAATATAAATTATGACTTGAGATGAATGTATTCTCTGATGCTTGAAACAGAATTTAAGGAATTATTAATGCTCCTAGTGACAACTAGAAAAATAACTTCTCTATTGTGGTATGAACTTTGATAATGATGGGATGATTCGCCTACTAAGTGACATGACTATTGATGGGTTTTACTATGGGAGTGAGCTGGCCCTCGGGTACACACGTATCGAGGAGAGCTAATCACCCCTTGTGTAGGGAGAGAGCTATCCTTCTCTTGGGTTGGGAAGTAGGGTAGGAATGGCCTCCCTACATTGACTCCTATTAGGCTCACGGGGACAACCGAGATAATCGGGAGAGGATACGCAAACTGATGAGAGCACAACCCTAATATGTTCTGTGTTGTACGGCTTAGAGCGTACTCGCTAGTGAAAAGGACTGACCACGTGCCAGTGTGGGGTAGCCCCCTGTGTGTTTATCGTGTGTGACGTAGTCACCGCTACGTCATGACTATGACACCGGGGTGGTAGACCGGGTGTAGGACAAACACGCGGTGTTCTCTAGGCCAGGAGAGCACCATGTGCATGTTCTGCATCATGGGAAAACTGTAGCAAGATCATTCCATTAGGAAACATGTGAAGCAAGAGATAATGGGACCCTTTGCTAGGATAATCAAAATCACAAAACAACTAGTACCTAGAAATAGAAATAAAACATAAAAATGTTTGAAATGCTTATTACTGCTTGAAATGTTTACTACTTTTCTCTTTAGTTATATTGTGTTTGCTGAATGTACACTTGTCACTATACTCCACTTTTTGCTGACGTCTACCACTTGTGTCTAGGATAGGGAGGTGAGCAGCCAGTTCCATAGGCTGCAAAGGGGGATGGGCCTAGTTGAGCCCAGCCCTAGTTGTTTCTTTTCCTTTCTACTGTAGTTTGATTCTCCTTTTGTTGTTGTGATTGTTTATTTTGAAACTAGTAGTTTAGTTTCCGTCCTCTTAGTATGTTGTGATGGCTACGAAGTAAGTGTGCTTTTCTCATGTGGTAATGTTTTCTATTACTGTCTACTCTATAGCTTTCTATAATTTATTTATGCTTCTAGCTATGGTGCATGTGTGAAAATTATTACGTTTTGGTTTATTACTCGTTGGGTGACTGAGTATAGGGATAGTTGAGGTGATTCTACTCAGGTTCCACATAAAGCTGGTTCGGGTCGTAACAAGATGGTATCAGAGCAAGGTCGTCCTGAGTAATAGATCAAACCAACCCAGAAGTATGACTCGTGCAAATATAGTTGAAATAGCCATCACAAACTCTTTCTTAGCCTCATTTTTTAGTCTCGTGTCGATATTCCGATGCCACACACTCATTTGTTTTCATGAGTTTTGCCGTCAGTTTGGAGCTGACTAGTACACTGCTAGAGGATTTGTTCCTGATTAGAGGCTCGAGAGACCTAATTTTGATCCACCTAGAGGACTTCAGCATGAACTTGGGGATGGACTAGATATCCTCATACTAAGCCTTAGTGGTTTGTTTCGGGAAGAAGATCGTCTTCTCCACTCTTGAGTTGTCTTCATTTGAGTTCCATGGTCAACCAGTGGATGGAGGTTTCAAGTATATATCTATGCTTTGGGTAGAGAAGTTGTTGAGTCAGGGATGTGTGGGCTACTTGGCTTGTGTCATGGCAGAGTCTAGTCTGGAAGTCGACCTACAGATAGTTTCGGTGGTCTGCGAGTATCTAGATGTCATTCTTGAGGAGTTGCCAGGATTACCACCTATGCACGAGACTGAGTTTGAGATCTCATTGATATCTGGGACCAGCCCCATCTCTGCTGCACCATACAGGATGGCACCACTTGTGCTGCGAGAGCTCAAGTATCAGCTACAGGATTTGTTGGAGAAGGGCTTTGTGAGGCCCAACGCGCCCCCTGGGAGTCCCGAGTCTTGTTTGTGAAGAAGGATGTCACCTTTTGGCTTGTGTTGATTATAGGTAGCTGAACTAGGTCACCACTAAGAACAAGTACCCTTTACCTCACATTGACGACCTCTTCGACCATGTGTAAGATGCCATGGTGTTCTCCAAGATAGACTTGAGGTTGGGATACCATCAGTTGAGGATCGGGGAGACAGACATCTTCAAGACAGCGTTTCGTATGCGGTATGGACACTACGAGTTCTTCGTCATGCCATTTGGGCTGACCAATGCCCTTACTGCTTTCATGGATCTGATGAATCTCATTGTCAGGCCCTACTTGGACCAGTTTGTGTTGGTCTTTATTGATGATGTGTTAGTATACCCCCGTAATTAGTCCCAACATGAGCAACATTTCTGCATGATTTTGGACATCTTGAGGCAACACAGGCTATATGCTAAGTACAACAAGTGCGAGTTTTGGTTGAGGCAGGTTACCTTTTTGGGTCACGTGATCCCGAGAGATGGGATAGTTGTGGATCTGGCCAAGGTTGAGGCCGTGCTCTGGTTGGAGTGGCCACGCACAGTGATAGTGATACACAGTTTCTTAGGAATAGTAGGCTACTATAGGCAGTTTATCAGAGGTTTCTCCCAGATAGTGCACTTGATGACGCAGTTGATCAGGAAGGATGCGCCCTTCACTTGGACCGATGAGTATGAGACTTGTTTTCAGGGGTTGAAGGGGAAAGCTGACTCTAGCTCCTGTACTTACTATTCTAGACAGCAATGGCGGGTTTGTGGTATATACTGACGCCTCGTTATGGTGGTTAGGTGGCGTGCTCATGTAGCGGGGTCACATTGTTGCATACGTATCCCGGTAGCTGAAGCCCCATGAGTATAATTACACCACTCGCGACTTGGAGTTGATGGATATCTTCTTCGCTTTGAAGATGCAGAGGCACTACATATACAGTGAAACATTCGAGATTTTTTTTTTTTTTACAAATTTCAAGAGTCTTAAGTACCTATTTGATCAGAAGGAGCTCAACATGAGACAAAGGCATTGGTTAGAGTTCCTGAAGGATTATGACTGTAGCATTTCATACCATCCAAGGAAGGCCAATGTGGTAGTCGACGCCTTGAATCAGAAGGTGCTCACCCACTTAGCTAGCCTATAGGCATAGAGTTGGCAGCTGATGCAGGAGATTGGTAGCTAGCGACCTTAGGAGCCACGTGGACACTACGGGCAGTGACAGTGATGAGACAAACTCAACTAGAGCTCTTGGACCACATTATTGCTTAATAGATGGCAAACCCATACTTGCAGACACTACAAGGCAAAGTACTGATAGGAGACCCAGGAGACTTCACCTTCACCAATGAAGTCTTATGCATGAGGGGGGTGATGAGGCCATATTTGTGGGCTAATTAGTTACTTAAATGCCTGGACATTGGAGTAATATTAACTTATACATAGCATGTATTAAGATGTAAATAATATTGTTTATACATATTTGCTTGTATGCATTACATTCATATATAAATTATTTAGCATGCATTTGAATTTAAGTAGGTTAGTTATCATTTAGTTTGCATGCATACATTACATGCATTAAATAGTTAGAAATATAGGGGTTTTGTATATAAATAATCCACATGTGTTTTTATAATATCTTTATTCTTGCAACGGCAACTGCTCCTCCCCGACAAACCATTTATGGTCAGATCAGGCAATGAACGCGGCAGTGAAGGGGAGCAGAGGATGTAGATCTACTGACCTTTCTCCATGCTCCATCTTCTTCTTCATCTTCCCCTGCAGCTATAAAAAAGAGAGAGCCTCAACTAGGCTCGGGGAGACTCCGCCCTGACTCCACCATTGTGAAGAGCTTCGAGCTCACCTCCACTCCACCACCGTGCATCTCCAAGGTTGAGTGCCGCCATGCCGTGGGCTGGTAGGGTGATAGACCACCGCGCCAATCTGACGACCTCGACCATCACCGTGCTTGTGTGCCTCTGGGCCACACAATTATCTATGGTCATTCTCATCACCACCACCTTTCCCCTTCATCATCTTCCTCGTGCTTCACCTACAACATCAAGAACAAACCCAACATCCACAAACCAACCACCAGCAACTATGCCCCCCCTCCCCCGCACACCCTCCACAGCCCCCTACGCGTGACCACCTCTCCTCTCGCACATGCACACCACCTATCAGCACGCAGCCAGCACCTCTGCCCGCGCACCTCTTGCCACTCCTGCAGCTACTGCACGCCACCATCCCCAACCCCGCACCACTAGCACCTTGCGCGAGCCACCCTCGCCGTGTGCTTAGCAGTAGCCACGCGCACCTCTCCCATCTTCAACCGCGCACGCGCACCTCCACGACGTGCGAGCTCCTCACAATAGTAGCATCGCCTCCCTTTGGTCATGCGTGGAGCAGCTCCTCACAGTAGCAACAGACCCACAGCCGCCGCCCCTCTCCACTCTATCTTGCCAGCTCCAGCCACCATCCGCCATGCCGCCACCACCGCCGAATGTGCGCCAACCCCACCTAGCTCCGGTGAGCTTCATGCCTCCGACTGCTACCTCCTCCGTCTATACGAGCAAACAAAAAAGGATCCCCTGTTTTTGTCCCTATTAATAATTACATTTACATGCCCATTGCCACCTTTTCCATTTTACCTTAATTAAATATTGTGGTGGTTTTATGAGATTCCCCCTTATCTTTCATGCAAATGAGATTTCAACATATTTAGCAATTGATAGCATAATCTAAAAGGGATTTTTGGTTGATTTTTGGGGTAAATCAATAGTGGACATCAGTTTTTGACTTGTGCGAGTCTGTAATAGACATTGCCTCCCTGTGAATATGACCCGCTCTTCTCAAGTGGTTAATTTTAAATACTTTCATTAGTCGATTTTCCTTCACTTAGAAATACAAATGACAAATCATTTTAATTATCATCCTGTTAAGCAAGAATCGACTCGTCGGGGGGGCGGTTGTGTGACGTGACTTATAGTAGAGGGGGATGAAGAGTGATATTGGAAAGGTTATGCAGTAATGCTTGGTATGCCAGTAGGTGAGGTCGAACATCAGAGGCTTGCAGGACCAGCACAGATGGTGGAGCGATACTCTGGGTTGCGATGAGTCTTCAGGGAGATTCTTGAGAGATCATATCCGACAGAGATGCCTGCTTTACTTCCCAGTTTTGGGGAGAGTTCCAACAAGCTTTGGGGACTCATTTGAGGTTTAACACAGCTTACCATCCCCAGACCAATGGCAATCCGAGCGTACCATCCGGACACTTGAGGACCTTCTGCGTGCCCACGTGTTAGACCAGAGAGGCTCCTAGGAGGGGTACCTACCCCTAGCGAAGTTTGCATATAACATCTGCCACTCGAACATCAGCATGGCACCTTATGAGGCTTTGTATGGATGGAAGTGTACAACTCCTTTGAGTTGGGTTGAGGTCGGAACCAAGTACGAGGTTGGTCTTAGGTTGATCCACCAGAGCTAGACATACGAGGAGGTGACATGGGAGCCCGAGGCGGCGATGCGAGATCGATAACAGGAACTTTTTGTGGGAACATACTTGTGACTGACTTGGATCCTCTTTAAGTTTGTTATGCACTGGTCTGAATTTCTTTCAAATTGCGGTTGAGCTTAAGTTTTGGGGGTGAAACTTCCTTTAAGTTTGTTATATTGAAATGACCCAGGTTTAATCATAATTTCTACATGTAATTTACATTATTGACTGGTTTCAGGATTTTTCATGAACTTTGGAGGCCCTAAGCAATTAAACAAATACCACGATTCCTAAATGTCAACTTACCTGACTCCACACATCCCCTAAAGCCCTAATGCTACCCTTATAAGGGCCCCTCACCCTCAGCCATTTTCCCACCCTTCAAAAAACCCTCGAGCAGCGCCTTACCACCACCCTAGTCGAGAGAACGAGCGGAAGAGAGGGGAGGGGAGCAGGCCACGCATGAAGTAAGGGTCGATCTATGCATGGGAGCACTGCTGCTGCACGAGGGTGCCACAGGGAGGAGCAGCGAGGCACTACTGCTGCACGAGGGCACCGTAGGGAGGACAAGTGATGCACTGCTACTGCACAAGGGCACTGCGAGGAGGAGCACCGAGGCACTGCTGCTGCATGAGGGCGTCGCAGGGAGTAGCGATGCGGTGCTGCTGCGTGAGTGCACCGCGAGGAGGAGCAGTAAGGCGCTGCTGCTGTGCGAGGGTGCCAAAGGGACGAGTAGCGATGCGCTACTACTGCATGAGGGTGGCATGAGGGTGTTGCTACTGCGCGAGGGTAGTACAAGGGCCGCTGCTGCTGTGTGAGAGCATCGCAGGGAGGAGCAGCAAGGCGTTGCTGCTGTATGAGGGCAGCATAAGGGCAGTCGCTGCTGCATGAGGGTGCCGTGGGGAGTAGTGAACCATTGTTGCTGCACAAGGGCGGCGCAAGGTGTTGTTGTTGATGCTTAGGAGGTCGCGTGCAAGCCTCTCAATGGTGGTCTCCTCCTACACCCTTTTCTTCCTTGTCAGCTTTTGAGGGTTCGTCCTCTTCCACGATCAGGTACCTCTCATCAGGGTCGCCCCTCTCAAGGAATCGGTGGCTATGGGATACTTGGTGGTGTGGTGCTGTGTGGACAAGAGAAGAGGAAAAGGAGGAGAATAGGGTAGGGAGGAGGTTGAAGAAGAGGAGAGTTGAGGTAGAGTGGTCTATTTCTCTCCCTACTCTTTAGTGCTTGTTAAGTATTTATTATAACCGATCTCCCTTGATAGGTTAGGTTGTGTTGAAATGTTGAATTTATCATGTTTTGGTTATGTTGGGTTTATTATTATGTTCTTTTGCCTTGGTTCTTTTCGAAACAAGGAAAATGCATTCCTTCCCAGTACTTAAGCTCGTTGGTGCATTTTGGATGTTCACAATGCGAGGAAAGGATGTTTTGATGTACTCTGCTAATGCCCTAGATAACTAAAGCACTGGACATGAAGTTCTATGCTAGTTTGGTATGATACTTGTCATAATAAGGATTTTACCAAATTAAATTGCCCCATCCTATGGTAAAGACCACGCATCCATATATCTTTTATGTATGCTTATAATTTTCTTTTTTTTCAAAAACAAAGTCTCCTATATATAAATTTAAATCATAATGGCTATTTTCTTTTCATTGGAGATGTGTGGGGGTGCACTCGTTTTTTCGCCTAGCAGCGCACCTAAGGCTTTAGGAGGCACCTTCCCAGTCCAAATGAGTTGTGAGTTTGATTGGATTCTTGGGACATACTTGACAATTATTTGGTATTGATTTCAAAAAGGAAAAAAGAAGTCATTAATCTTATCTTTATTATTTGACTCCACGTTGGATAATTTGCTGTGAAATCAAAATATAAGTGACATAAACATGTTTATATCACATAAATCATCTATTTTTGCATGTTCTTAGGCATATAGTTGCATCATACATTATAAATATTACATAACATGCATCATCTTGCATTTAAGTTAGATTGTATAAAGTTTAGTTTAATTTTCTTTTTCTATGGTCAGGGAACAGGGTAATTTTTATCGAGTCCTCAGATTGAAGATCCAACTGTATGGATCTGATCAGGACAATAATTGGAGTTCAACGATTCCAAGATCGCCCCGATCGGACTTTCGTAGCATTTGATGCAGTCTGAGAAAGATCAGAGGTTAAGGGTCCAGGTGGTGTAAATTCATTCTTCAGACGACAAATCCAATCGCACAGATGGGTTCGGATTGGCGATCGCAGCCCAACGATGTGAAAATCAGTCTAATCTGACATCCGTGGCACCGCCTACAAGCATGTGAAGATGGACGGCCAAGATGGCACCACGTGGCACCATCTCGGCTGCCCAAACCGACCCAGCTAAAATGGCGAGGACTCGCCACACCCTCTCTCTTCTTGCATGCATGATTAGATCTGGGCCATTGGATCTTGATCCAACGGCCATGAGCATGCATACCTCGGTTGGAAACGCGACAAAGTCTCGGCCTTGGTGCATTGGTTGAGCACTCTATGCGCAAGATGAGAGCACGGGTTCGAAGCTCACCGCCCACCTCAATTAAGCGCAATGCAAGGCATCGCCGATTTCGACCATTGGATGCGGCGCGGATGGCGGATGGAGTAGCGATGTGGTGCAACAAGAATGCATGGATCCTTCACGTGCAATCAAATGCACCCTTTACGCATGATCAGAAGTGGGTGCACGAAGGGCGCGATGGCTTTTAAGTTGTCTGATCTTGCGATCGAACGGTTGACAATGCATGGATGTGATTGTGCGTTGAAACAAAGGAAGAGGAGGGGGCAGCACGTGCGTAAGAGCTACGGCCACGTTCATTGTCTTTAGTGACACTTAAATCCATCACTAAAGACCCCTATATTAATGTTTTCATGTTAAAATGTCCTATTTGCCCCCAACCTCTACACCTATAAAAAGGCCTACGCCCCCCACATATCAAGCATCCCTTCCTTTCTTCTCTTACCCCTTCCAAAGCTCTAAGAGCTTGTCCCAAACCCGGGATGCTTCTCTAGAGTTAAAAATATAATTTTTCCGCCTTCTCATCCCGTTCATGGAGCATTCCGTAGTTGTCCTCTCATCGCCGTTCGGGAAGCGGATCCCACTACGACATCACCTTACCCCATCCTTTGTCATCCGTCATCGTTCTCCTTCGTCCTGCATCTCACCACATTCTTCCGGGTGCTCCATCAACGTGACTCGTCCTCTAAGCAATCGTCAAGGAGGATAACTTCTCTCCACCTTTTCCTTACCACTTTCTAGAGTAAATTTAACACTTTTTAGTTGTAATATTTCCAACTTTCTAGTGTAGTGATTAGCTGTAATGAACATGATATTGTGGTTATGAAATTCCTGTTCATTCTATCTCTATTTTATCTTTATTTGTGTTATTCTCTCTCTCTTTTCTATTCTTTATTCGTTAAATAGATAGCTAGTTTAGATTTAATTTGACTAGCTAATCTGCTTTGTGACAACAAAACAAAAGTGATTTTTAAATTAAACATCCGCCTCCCTGTGTTTAAGCTGGAATTCCTTTTGAGTTTCGGTTAAATTATTTATTGATGGTTTTTCTTGCAAATCATGCTACAATGACAGGTTTTCCAAACTCAAATTTATTTGCGACAATTTTCCGATCCAACATTTTGTCGCCGTTGCTGGGGAGGCGACACTTTGATTTTTTGCATTTTCCACCTTTCTTATCTTTTACTTCACTTCTCTCTTTTCTTATTGTGATTGCAGGTACTCTCACGAGACGGGCAAAAGCTCTAGATTGGAGTAAAGTGCTGTTGATGGATTTATAAGTTTACCCCCACCTCCCCACTCATTAGATTTCATTCCATCACATAATAACATAAACCTTAATTAACCTAGGAGGTTGCATAAACTCTAAGGGTAATTTTGATTGTTTGTTTATCACCTCCACCCATCTCACCCTCCACATATAAAGAAAAACTTTTAAAAAAATCTCACAGAGGTACAAAACCTCTTCTGATTCTTCATACTCAATCGGTAACCCGATCTTTGGGACCGGTACACTCATCAACACATAATTGAGTAGAAAACAGATTAGGTAATCACTTGTGTGCCTAATTAAGTGGCGCACCAGGCAAATTGTTTGAGCTGATTAGGCCGCACCACTTCAATTAAAAACAACTCATCAAGTAGCTGCTAAATAGGTTCAACTTTTAGGACTAAACCAAGCACTCCACATTTTTAGTTGGATTTCAAAGGAAAACATCTTCACTTGTACTTTCAAAACTTGGTGTGCCAACTGAACTTGATTGAATACACCTAAAGTTAAATTCTAAAAGCTACTTAGTAAGATTTAAACCTTAAAATTCACCACATCCAAAAATAATCTTACTTGAAAACCACTGGTTGTGCACACACACACATATCAATCAATCATTAAGGGCACAACCCAGATAAAGGGCCCATCACATTCCAAAGCACATTCAAACCTAACCCTAATTAAAATAGAGTAGACGTTGACCTTAAGGATTGGACTCGCTCTTCGGAGCCCAAATCGAGATTATTTTCAATTAGTCTATTTCTACTGTTCAATCTGATGTCTAGCTAGTGGAGTAGAATCAAATGATCGCGGTTGGGGGATACACTAGGAACTGGAGGCCCAAGCCAAAGAAAGAACCTTCTCCCCAGTCCCTCCCTTTAACTGGTTGGATTGACGGAAAAGAAGTAGATCAAATCGTTTCTTCATCTCAAGATTGGTTCTGGGAGTCTATAGGTCTTTAGGCTAGCCCACCTAAGGACAGGTTTGATTATTTATATTGTAGGGCATCTTTCTTCCTCCCATTCTGTCATGGATCCTTCCACATCCTATTCGCACTTCCACTCCTACCCTCCTACCACTACTTATTTCCAAAATGATTATTATTCCAACTAGACTTATTCTCATCCATCTTCTAGTTGGGATAATCTTGATTGGAGGTATAGTTTCGGACCTCCGTGTTTAGGGTCTAACCTTGGACACCATAATCTTGATTCTTATCCTTCTACGAGCTACATCGATTATATATCATCGCCATCATTTGGACAACCTAATATGATCTACAATTAAGAAGGATATGTCGATCCTTACCCTTCCCCAGATTACACTGCATATAGGTCATCACCTCTTTATGTACAACCTGAAATGACCTATTATCAGGGAGGGTACTAAGAACCTCAATTTGTTGACTCCCCTGCACTGAACCCAAACCTACCCAACCCTGAACCAAACCATTTAGTTCAGGTTAACCAGATCCAAAATAAGGTGTTGGTTAACTTAAGGAATATCATTCAATATTTAGAAGCTCAGCCAACACCTTGCTTTGAAGAATTGGAGCCTCTGATTGAAACGATTGATGATCTTAATAAGTATTTGTTGAATTGGCTTTAGGATGTTAAGGATAAGGACCCGGGTGAGTTTTTACTTGGGAAGTTATTGAAATTGAGGATGAGATTTGTGATTGCTCTAGTCCAATATTGGGAGGATTCCTAGGATGAATCCCTGACAAGAGAGCCAATGTCAGAATCCGCTCAGGCACCTGTAGCGGGGGACACATTTTACGAGACCAGGGTTGACCAAGTTGTTCTAGAGCAATCAAATAAGGATGAATTGATTTCTTCACCTGAGATACCTGAGCCAGGGTACGAGGAAACTTATGTCTCCATGGAACAAAAAGTGATTGATGATTTTGAGAATACATTAATGTGGATTTAGAATTCTTTGATTCTGAAGGTGAAGAATCATTATGAGAAGTCTCACATGGGTTTACAGCACACGACTTCAGTGAGACGACTGGGCCTGAAGAATTCGATGAATCCTTTGATGACCCAATAACTAAGGAAATTGATCTTGTTGGGGCTAGCATGGTGGATTCAGATCCTAATTTCATGAAGGATTCAATTCATAGCCCTATTCCTCAATTACACCCCTTCGAGCATAATGATGATTTTGATTTTGAGATCGCTTGACCCAAGTCAATTTTTATTCAGCCATCAATCTTGGACTTGGAAATTTTAAATGGGGTAATTATCATGCAAGAGGTTTCGGAATCTAAAATCCTGACTGTGGAGGATAGGAATTTGGAAATGATGATATGGGAAGCCAATTCTAGAGGAAGTAGAAGATCGAGTCTAAGGGTACCTATTTGTCTGAAACCACAAACTCTCTACTAGGACCCTTATGACATCTTTGATTCAGAGGATATCCAACCCAAGTGTACATTCATTAATTATCCTTTTGAGCTTAATTTTTCTGTAATCCAACTTTTTTATCTTGGGTTGCATCCTCACAAATCGTAGGCCCGACCCCACTTGCATACTGATCTCAGGTTCTGCGTAATTTTTTATTCAGAACCTTAGATATACTCGACCATGGGGTATGGGTCTGCACCACAATCTAGTCCACATCTATGGACATCTTCTCCTGACAGGTCCAAAGATAGAATTTCTTATTCTGATTCTGACCTGCACATGTGAATTCTTTATTTCTTCTTCTTTGTATAGTGTACCTAGCTGAAGGCATTAAACTTAGCATGTATACAGTTTCTTTTTCATCTCGAAGCTTACCTGTTAATCATGAAATTCAAGTACTTTCTACTCTAGTCCACTCAGTTTCATGTCTTTTTAATACAATGAGGACATTGCATTAGATAGGCATGGGGGGTAGATAGCATTATTTGAATCATGTTGTTAGCTCCGTTGATTCTTTTTATTTTCTCTTTATTCTTTTTTTTAAAAAAATGTTGAATTAGGAAAGAGAACTTGGGCTTTAGAAAATTCTTAATCTTAAAGAATAAAACTGTATGACTTGAACACTAATACCCTCTAAGTTTTCAGGCTTAATTAGCCTGGGTGTCCACTAAAATGTGGACCTATTTCTCAAGTCCTCGCCAGTCTAAATATATTTCTAATTTGATTAAATAAGATGGGGTGATAAGTACACGACTTATCAACCTGTCCTCTGATTTGAGGGAACTTTAAATCTAAGTATCTGCACACTTTTTGCACTGACTCGTTCGATGGTTTTTATGGAAATTGGGTAGCTAATGAACCTTCTAGGGTGGTATGGCTAGTAAGTTATCATGGGTAATAGCCCATTGGTCGGTTGTCCACAGCCCAATCACATAACCATTCTTTTCATACTGTCTTTAGGTAAATCTTAGATCAAGAAAGTCACCTACTTAAAGAAAGGAAAGAAAAAGAAATAGAAAAGGAGAAAAGAAAAGAAAAATAAAAAATAAAAAAAGAAATAAGCTGCACTTCACCACACGAATATGGCTGGTAAGTTATCATGGGTAACAACCCATTGGTAGGTTGTCCAGAACCCAGTTCACAAAAATGCACATTTAATTTCAAACACTTAGGAAGAAGCTGTGAAGTAGAATAAGTCAGGGAGATATACACTAGGTTTGCCCTTGTGTTGACCTCATAAAAAATAAAAGTAGAAGAAAGCTACCGGTTGAATAGATACACCTTTAGGTAGAATTCCTTTTTAAAGGCCACCTAGGGGCATAGAAATCCGAAGTCCGTTCTGATTGCTGATCAATGAGTCTAGCACTTCACACAAAAAGATGCTTAGAAGTTAGAGTTCTCATCAAGTCTTGGGTGGGTTGAGTGGCCGTAGAAAGCTGCTCCAAAACCCTAAACTCAAAAATCCAAAAAAAAAAAGAAAAGAAGAAAAAGAAAAAAAAAATCCTTCTTTGAATAAGGCAAGGGCTTGAGGAGGTCTGCATTTTGGCAAACACTTGGGCACTGTTGTGTCTTTGTAGTTCAAATTCTTAGTAAAAATTTTCCTAAGAGTTGAAAAGTAACTTTTGCCCAAGAAATCTGACCTAATTCTCTTATAAATACCATGTAGTTTTGCTAGGGACTAGTAAAAGATAGGCATGGGGGTGTGATGTAAACATATTTATATCACATAAGCCATCTATTTTTGCATGTTCTTAGGCATATAGTTGCATCATACATTATAAATATTGCATAACATGCATCATCTTGCATTTAGGTTAGATTGTATAAAGTTTAGGTTAATTTTCTATTTTTATGGTCAGGGAACAGGGCAATATTTTATCGGGGCCTCGGATTGAAGATCCAACCGTATGGATCTGATCAGGGCAACAATTGGAGTACAACAACTCTAAGATCGCCTCGATCGGACTTCCGTAGCATCTGATGCAGTCTGAGAAAGATCAGAGGTTAAGGGGCCAAGTGGTATAAATATGTTCTTCAAACGACAAATTTGACCACACAGATGGGTTCGGATTGACGATCACAGCCCAACAGTGCAAAAATCGGTCCAATCCGACATCCGTGGCACCACCTACAAGCATGTGAAGATGGACAGCCAAGATGGTAACACGTGGTGCCATCTTAGTCGCCTAAACCGACCCAGCTAAAATGGCGAGGACTTGCCGCACCCTCTCTCTCCTCTCACGCACGATCAGATCTGAGCCATTGGATCTTGATCCAACAGTCATGAGCTTGCGCACCTCAGTTGGAAACGCGACAAAGTCTCGGCCTTGGCACATTGGTTGAGCGCTTAATGCGTGAGATGATGGCGTGGGTTCGAAGCTCACTGCATGCCTCAATTCAGCGCAATGCAAGGCACGACCAATTTTGACTATTGGATGCGGCACGGACAGCGGATGGAGCAATGACGTGGCAGAACCAGAGCGCACAGATCCTTCACACGCGATCAGATGCGGACGGGTGAAGGACACGATGGCTTTTAAGCCATCCGATCTTGCGATTAGACGACTGACAATGCATGGACATGATTGTGCATAGAAACAAAGGAAGAAGAGGGGGTGGCAGGTGCACACGAGCTACAACTGACAAGTCGATTTTCACTTTCGAAAATGATGATTAAGATGATTTATTGTTTTTCTATGTGGTGAAAATTTGACTAATCAAAATAATTAAAATAAAGCACTCACAAAGAGAGTAGGTCGTATCCACAGGGAGGCAATGGCCTATTTCAACTTGCACTAATTAAAAATAGACGTTCACGATTAGTTTCGTTAAGAAACCAAATCAAAATCGCTTTTCAATTAAGATAATAAGACATTATCATGCTGATATTGCATTTATGTAGAATAAGAGGAATATGCTCATAAAATCAACCAAATAGAATATTATTATCTAAAAATTTAAAATAGTCGGCATTGGCAATGGATGTAAATTTTAATTAACTTCAAAACAGAGGATTGCTTGCGGTGGCTCATGCGCGAGGAGGAGAGGTTGTCGGCAACCAGGAGCTCGGGGGTGGCTCATGCGCGGGGGAGGTGCTGCAGGTGAAGCATGAAGCGTTGATACAGCTTGTCACTCAAGGCAAAAGGTTGTTGGTGAGCTGTTGAGGCACTGCTCGGTGGATCTAAGGTGGAGCGTGGTCTTGGGGTAGCCAGACATGGCCGGATGGCGTGGAAGGGCTGCTGCAGCTTTCGGTTCTTTGGAGTTGCAGGGAACAGTGGTGGAGAAGGGGGGGTTGAAGAAGGAGAGGATGAAGGTGGTGGTGGTGTTGGCTGTTGCAATGGCATGGAACATGTAGCAGCCGCGTGAGCGTATGCTATACACGCGTGAGGCGAGGGTGTCAGCAATGATGGTGAGGCTCGAAGGCGGTGGGTATTGCTGCTGCTGGGCATGCGGAGATGGCAGCACGCTCGAATGCACGCGTAGGTTGAAGGCGAGGAGGCGCAAAGAGGGTGTGTCAGACATCCGAGAAACTTCCTGGATGTCTTAACTGGTGGAAAAGATGAAGGTGCATGGCTGCGGTGGTGGTTGCTAGTGATGGCGGTGAGGGTGGTGCATGCTGAGGTGCTCATGGTAATGCAAACGAGCTCTAGATGGCGGTGTGGCCTATCATGCTACACGCCTACGGTGGTGGAGGCTCGTCGCCACGGTTGAGGCCGGTGGTGGTGGAGCGGACAAGAGGTCAACTCTCTGTATAGTGATGAATTGGGGTGGAGGCCTCCCGAACACAGTCGTCTCCTCCCCCCTTTTGTAGCTGCAGCCAATACATTTGAAATCACAAGAGGCAGGAGCAGATCCTCGTAAATGCTGGCAGCTGTAAGGAATGAATGAGCGCAAGAGGAGGCGGAGTGGTTACCTGCGGAATAATAATAATAATAAAATAATTAGGATTATTTATACATAACTCCTTAACTTCAATGTTAATTAAAACAATGTATGTAATGCACCTAATTGGTTAACTAATCAAATGCATGCAATTCTAAGTTAATTCTAAATGCATTTAGATATGAATGCCACACATGAATTATGCAATTAAGCTAAAAATATAAATTAATTTATTTACATCCTAATGTATGCTATCTAAATGTTAAAATTAACTTAATGTTTAGGCACTTAAATACTTAAATAGCCCACAAATATGAGCTAATCAAATACCCCCAGGCCTAGTTTTTGCTAGTCCCTAGTAAATTCAAGCATGACTTAACACTCCAAGTTATCCAAACTAACTCAATTGACCTTTCCATAGAAATTAGGTTGAACCATTTAACCTTAGATCATAAGGTACCCAAATAGTTGTTGAGTTACAGACTAGGTCAGCTAAGGACGAGTTGCAGGCATAGGTTTCTTTGATTTCTAACTCTACCTTAGGGTTTATTGATCCCATAGATTAAAGCATCTGTGCATGTGCATTGGTCTGAGTTATTTGAGGTTGGTATGATTGCCAACATAGAAAGAGAGTAAGAAGGATTTATTTTTTTTGTAAAAAATGTATATTTAACCTTAGATTAGCTATCAACACGGTTTGTGTTGCATTCATTGTCTCCATCATCGAACCTCGAAGGGTGCTTGGCTTTCGATGCTTTGAGATAGCACTGCCTATAGCAACCCCAAGAACTCCTGGCAATTGACACTTTGAGATAGTATTACCCATGGATTTTTTAAGCAAATTCAGGTCTATGGCAATCATCACTTCGAGATAGGGCCGCCCATTGTACCTGTTACGAACGCGTGCCCCAGACGTCTTTTAAGACGTCTGTGAGGTGGCCTAGACGTCTGACCAGACGTCTGGGATCACATCCAGACGTCTTGCCAGACGTCTGGGATGGTTTCCAGATGTCTGAAAAACCGTTATCTTCCACACGCGCGAGTCGTCTGCGCGCCTGAGTGTGCAGACCGCATATTCGTTATTCCCTCTTTTTTCTTCTGCGGCTGCAGACGCCTGCCGCGCCCTCTCTCCTCCTCGCGCGGCCTTAAAAGGCCACGCCTCCCCTCACTCTGTCACCACCGTCTCCTTCCCCTTCTCCTTCAGCCAGTGCGCGAGAGTGAGCGCGAGGGCGGCAGCGGCGGCCGCAGTGAGCGCGGAGGAGGTGCTGCGTGCGAGAGCGGAGCTCTGCCGTGCGGGCGAGCTCGCCAGGGCTGCTAGGGCCGGCCGGCAGAGGGCGCAGGGGGGGCGCGGAACGGCGCGGGAGGGATTGCTGCGGTCTGAGCAGCAGGCGCGCGAGGTGCGACGCGGGCGGAGTCGCGAGCGGAGGCCGAGTGGCGCCCTGATTCTGGAAAAATTTCCAGAATCAGACGTCTGGGTAGATAGACAGACGGCGAGGGAGACGTCTGGAGGACCATAAAGACGTCTGAAAGGTGAGTATTCCGCTTTCTTCTTCCTTCCTGTCGACTGACCGTACTGAGGGAGGGAGTTCGCTGTGCGCAGGCTCGCTGATTCGCCATCCTTTGTGAATCAGACGTCTGGAAGTTGTACCAGACGGCGGGAGTGACTTCCAGACGTCCGGGGTGACCATCGGACGTCTGGGAGACAGGCCAGACATCCCCGCAGACTTCTGGACGTCTGGGAAACCACGCTGAACAGGTAATTCTCTGATCCACTTTTTAAGACGTCTGGAAGAAGTTCCAGACGTCTGATTTTGCACAGTATTGCCTTTTTCGACCCGTTTATGCCCGTTTGAGCTCCGTTTTGCGCGATTCGAGTTGCGTTCTTTTCAGAATTAATTCCTCTACCCGTCTACAGTAACTATACACTGTTTTGACACATTCCTTGTGTTTGATCCTTGTGATAGGACCTCGTTCAGTTGCAGTCTTGGGAGTCGCGGAGGCACGCGGGATTCCCGATCACGCTCCCATTACTCCCGTTGTACCTGGTAGAGTGGCTTTAAGTTATTAAAATCTGTTAAATTATGAAACCATAAATAGAACCTAGGACATTGCATGAACCCTAGGAATGAGAAATAGATGGAATGATAGCTCCTAGGTGTTGCATGAATCCTAGGACTGGAAAACTAGATTGTATGATAGATCCTAGGATATGGCATGAATCCTAGGATGGGAAAACTAGTTGAATGTATAATACTGCAGTCTTGGAAAATGGAAAGAGATATAAAGCTGCCTGTAATTTGAATTAACAGCTGCCTGTTGTGAATAGATAACGTGGTTGAGAACATGGATTGTAAGAATGTGAAACTGGAAAGTGAAACCTGGATCTTTGAGTAAAAAGGATGGAACCCTACGGGGAAGTAGGAGTAGAACTCCTGGAAAGTGAATGGAATAGTTTTGGGGAAGTGAGCTGGCCCTTGAGTACGGAGTACCAAGGAGAGCGACTGTCCCCCTGTTTAGTGCAGAGCGGAGCTAGCCGCCCAAGGGACCCAGGGTTAGGACTGGCCACTCTGTACCGACTTGCTGGCCCTCGCGTACGTAGTACCGAGGAGAGCTACTAGTGTAGGGAGGTACTAGCTACCCCACGGGCCCCGGGGTTCTGCTAGCCTCCCACACCGACTTGTTAGGCCCGCTGGGGCAAACCAGGGTAGTCAGGCGAGGGTGCGCGGACTGTGGAGGGGCAAGGCCCCGGTTTGGTTACTGTGGAGGGGTTGGACCCCTGTTACTGAGAGGGCTCTACCCTGGACTGGTTCTGTGCTGTGCTTTGGACGCACCGTTAACGGAAACGACAGACCGCGTGCCAGTGCGGGTTAGCTACCTGTGCGTTTATCGCGCGTGTCGTAGTCACCGTTACGTCTGTCAGTGACCTTGGGGTGGTTGACTGAGGGTAGGATCACCACGGGGGACTCTCCCGGCTAGGAGAGCACCACGTGCTACTTCTACTTTTTGGAAAAGACTGCAATCAAGATCGTTCCCACGAGGAACATTCGAGATCAAGTAAAAGATCTGAGAAATAAATGAAATAGTGAGACAATTGAAAGATGTAAATAAAGAAAGTAATAGAACATAACAGCTACTGTACGCTCTACTGTTGTCTTTAGTTTTAGTTGCCACTCTACTCAGCGTTTTGCTGACGTGTTACACTCGTTACCTTTTTCAGGACCAGGTGTTGAGCAGCCAGGGTCAGCGGCTGCAGAGGACGCTGGGCCGAGTAGGGTCCAGTAGAGTTACCACTGTCTTTTGTACCTCTTTTGTTTCTGTTATAGTGAGTAGTTCTTGTTTCCACTGTACTTTCTTTACCTGCAGTTCATGTTATATGATAAATGTTTTTTATACTGTTGTGGTGGTATCTTCTGTAGTAGTTTCTTTCCTTACTGCTGTACTTTCTTACTGGTAGTTATATTCATGCTGAATGTGGTTTATTTTACTGCTCTTTTGGTTACTTCCTCGTTGGATGACTGGGTCTTGGGATTAGTTGAGTCGATCCGGTTCTCGAGTCTCGTAGGGGCTCGGGAAAAGGGTCGTTACAGTACCTGAACCGCACAATACGCTTACATGCCCCCAGTAGGATGGTCATCCTAAGAGACAAGCACCGAGGAGGTGACATGTTATCATCGCATCCTCAAGGTGAGTATATACTCCACCTCTCCTGTGGTAGGAACTCTGCAAATCAAATTGTATTTCAAGCTTCTCCTAAGTTAAAACTAAGACAACCAAATTTTCTTTAAGAAATGAATTAGGGTGATCACTATTTACACAAGACCAAGTGTGTGAAATGTGGATGCTTAGGTTACGAGGACCCGTAAACCAAAAGGTAGAAAAAGACACCAGGTACTACCTAACCTTTTACTCAATCCCTAGCTTTCCTTCCTCAACCTCTTGAGGAATGATCCGTAACTTAACCCCTACTTAAGTTTTTAAGTCTACAAAGGACCCTAAGGGTCTAAAGCTAGTAGTTCAACCCTAACTCCTATAATTAGATACCTCGAGTCAGCTTAGGCAAACCTAAAGTCTTGGTCTTATGGTTAATGAATACAGGGCCCAGCCAGTTAAACTTAATATTAAAAAAATATATATATATATATTTTTAAATCAATGCAAATGTATGCAATGCAGAATGCTTTAACTAAATGCATGAATGCACTATGTACAAATGCTATGTATATCCCCAAGTACACCCCCCATGCCTAAAATCTGCAATGTCCCCATTGCATTAAAGGATATTACCTGAGTCAAAGATGGGCTACTGTTAATTTGTTAGCAGCGAGTAGCCAAAGAACCTGCAAATCAGGTTCAAGGATCACATAACTTGGCCTTAAAAATGAGGAAAGTAATGCTGGCTTAGAAAACAGGTAACCTAAGATGTTGGCAAGCTGATGATGAGTCCCGATAACAAACGCTCGTCCAACCAAGATGGGAATGAAGTCTTCCCAGGTCACCAGAGAAGGTTCTAAAGGATAAATTGGCATAACAACCTCCAAAGGGGTAGGGGGAGGATGACAAGGATCCTCCAAAAGGAATGGGGAAGGAATGGTACAGAGATAAACTCCCAAGGTAATGGATTGACCATAGAAATCATCAACTCATATTCGATACCCTATTACAAGAGATATTGGTTTATTAAGCCCCCTAGTCAAAATAGAATTGAGCAGATCTCTAAGCTAAGGATTGTCTAAGGTGCCTAAATTTTGAGGTTGCGGGATGGCCATAAGATCTAGGTTGGGTCTTATTGTCTTGGTGTCCATTCCTAACAACCTTCCTAATTTTTCAATTGCATCCCTAGCATCCCTAGTACTATCACAAGTATCTTCCTGCACTTCATCAGGAGTCAAAGGTGAATTAGAGGATGACTCCTAATCAAATGAAGGTAGGTTGGAAGCAACAGACCTAGGGATTATCCTATCAATGTCATCCTCGGGTTCTTGTTCCCTACTCAAATCCTCCTTGGAGTTTATATGTGAATCCACATTAATCTCAGAAGTTGCTCCCAAATTTTCCATTATTTCATCATGAGGAGAGATATTATCAATGGGTGTGTTAAGGAAACCTAATTTGGTCAAATTTGTGACATCCTCAGGGGCTAATTCTTCAAATAAGACAAAATCACCTTAGTGTCACTCCAAATCTTGAATGTAGGTTCCTCATATACTTCATCCTTCTCCTCATTATATGATTCATCATATACCTGAGGTCTAGAATCATCTAAAATCTCAGTAGATCCCCTAGGGCACTCTATCTGGGGTACATGGTTTACACTGGCAACATCGAACTCCTCAAATAGGTGAATTTCTTTAAGGTTAGGTTCCTTAAGGGTGGGCTTGAGCTCCATCTCGTGATCAGAAGGGAGGGTGGGATTAACAACTTGATTTCCACCCACTTCATCAAATGTTACAGAAATATTGTCATCTGGGTCGAGGTCTTCTAATGGTACCGTCATTCCCTACTTTTGACTCCAATATAATTCAGGTGGATACTCCACATGATCATCTTCCTCAGGTTGCCACCTTTCTTCATCAAATGCATAGCTACTTTCATACATATTCTCCTCCCACTTAAGGCGTGGACCTCTCAAGGAAGTATCATCTAGCGGGGAGGTTTCAAAATAAATCCTCGAAAAGTAGCTACTTTCCCTTACATAATCCTCAAAATTCCCCAACTTTGGGTGTGGCTCTGACGGAAAGGCGTTTTCGCACATTTGAAAGTCGTCGGAATCGTAGTATAGTTGCGTAAAAATGTTTATTAAAACTAAGTTTGTAAAAATAACGAGACTTTGAGTCCTGGTCGTTCGTCTCTGGGAGGCATTTGTTTAATTCTGAAATCGATCTTTTATCACTCAACTTTATTTAAAATTGCACACCAATTTCTAATCTTCGAATTAAGACTTCTCCACTTCTATTATGAATTCTGATTACGTGCGCGTGTGTCAGATAGATAACAAAAGTGAAAGTGTGGGTTTCGGTGCGCAAAATTCTAGTTACGTGGTGGCTGTTTACAGAAAATGCATTTATAGTTAGGTTTTCTATATTTTTTGAAACCGACATGCTTGTTGCAAAATATATCTATAAGTGAAAAACAAGCAACTTGAATCATGCAGAAAAGACGGCAACCAATACGTTCATGGTGATTTCAAACATAGAGATATATATAAAAAATGTACCTTTTATTCATTCATTCAGAGAAGCGTTTGCAACATAGAATGTAGAGGAAAGCTTCTACAGGAATGCTTGAAAATGTAAATCTAGCTACCAGAAAATGATTGCATACAAGATCTATGGGGGGATTTTGCATGCATCACTAGGAGAGAATAAAGAGCTAAACTACTAAGCAATAAATATAAGCAGTGAAACTACAAAGAGCTAAGTTACTAATCTAGCAGAAGGAAGGGCATTCGGAGGTGGTCTCCGATGGCCTTTGAGTGGCTGAGAGAAGGAGGGGCGGCCAATAGAGCTTAGGCCAACCCTTGGAGAGAGGTTGGAGAAGTGATCCAGCATCTTGGCATGGAGATGGTGACCTTCATGGTGGTGCTTAACTCGTGGAGGTGGAGTGGAGATGGAAGTGGCTAGCCTAAGTGGAATGAATGTCAAGGAAATGGATGGGTGCAAATGGCCACCCCTTAGGTCTTTTTATTGACCTAAGGGAGCCTCTCTAGAGAAGTGTGGAACTCTCTAGAGAGAGCTCCAATGAGTGGCTGGCCAAGAGTTGATGAAGTGGTTCTTAGATCCACAAAAAGTGGATCTAAGAATTGAATGGCTCTTGGTTGCTAAATTTGGCAACCAAGAGTTGGTGCCACTTTGAAGAGAGTTCTAGAGAACTCTAGAGGAGTGTGTGTGTGTGGTCGTTTCCTAGGTGACAAAGAGGTCTAGGTTAGGTCCTAAAGGATTTGGGTAGGTGTATGCCTTGAATTAGGGTTGCAAACCCTAATTGCTAAGAGAAAATTGCAATTAAACTTAACCTAAGTTTAATTGAATGAGTGTGAACCTAATTGAGAGTGAAATAACTCAATTAGGTTGGGTTTAGGTCAATTAGACTCTCACTAAGTCCAATTGGACTTGTGTGGGTTGAGATCTGAGCTCAATTGGACTCAATGAGTCCAATTGACTTAGGTAATGGTAATTGACTATGATCTAAGTCAATTAGGTTTAGTGAGAACCTAATTAGGCCCTTAGGGAGGTCTAGAGGTGGTGTACTAGGGTTAGGATACCTTAATTTAGGTTCCTATGGGGTTGGAATTGGGTCTAGGGAGCTAGAGATCCAAGATCAAGGCTTGAATCTCAAAACAGGAACTGAAGAACAGTTCCAGACATCCAAAAATAGAATCAGACAACTTATACTCAAAAATCAGAAGTCCAGACTTCAGTTCTGGATGTCCAATCTGAGTCAAGGAGAATTTTAGGTTCTGTTTTGGGCATTCTGCAGAAATTGGATGTCTGACAAAGTGTCTGAATGTCCAATAACACTACAAAAGTGGGTTTTAGGTGTGCGGGAGTTGGCTAAGGGTTCTGGATGTCCTATAATTCATCTGGACATCCAGATATGGGTTGGAACTAGGGTTTTAGGCTTTTCTAGGGTGCGGTGACCTAATCTAAGGGTGGCTAAGGCTTAGGGGAAGTCTCTAGGCTATCCTAGGGCTAGGAAGGACCTAAGCTCTTCACATTTTACTGCTTTATTCCTACTTAGTAGAATGGCATATCTTAATTCCCTTACATCATTATTCCCTATATCTAATCTAAGTCTTCTGCTTCAGTCCTACTGCAACACCCATTATTCCTGATCTAGCTTCAGATACAGCTCTAGATCCAGCTTCTGATCAGCTTATTGCCTGCAATTGACATAATGCACTTAATCAGCACATTATAACATATTTTATGCATAGCTAAAGTAAAGCAGTAAAGATGCAGATAATGCTTATGCATGCATGAATTACCCTAACTTATGCTAAGTTCCAACCTAATTTAGGTCAATTAAGACCTATGATTGCTGTGCAATCATACCCCCATGCCTAAATCTTGCTAGTCCCTAGCAAATGCAAGACTAAATTATTTACAGTAGGGTCCCTAAGGGATTGATTATTTTATCAAGTGTATGCCTAAATATTTTTCTCCTTTTTGTTTTCACCCTATGCTCTAGAAATCCAAACAATCGTGAAAGTGCAGCTATGTAGCTTTTGCAACGGATTCGAGTGAAAAACTGATTCACCTCTAAAGCCTGTACTTGACCCCTAGTAAAAATTTTAATAGGATAGGCGGACTTCTTCCCTCAGGGTATTCAAAATATTCTATGAATTCTACCCCAGCTTTAGGCCCAGGTAGAGAATCTCTGAGGGAAAATATTATATATTTGGTGGCTCACTTTCAGTTGGTGCTACATAGAAATTAGTACTTCAGAATCTAGATTCCCAGATTACTAAGTAACTCAACTCAAAGAAAGGCGAGAAAAACTATGCTCTCTTTTGATTCCTTTGTATTCATTCTCTCTTACTCTTTTTCTTTTTCTTTTCTTTCTTTTTCTTAGAGCTCACAACCTAACCAGATTCACATATATGATCAATATTTGGTGGTCTCACTTGGCGTTAACACTTTAATTGAGTTTCCATAACCCTAACACTAAGTTGGAATTCCTCAGCCAGTATTAGGGTGGTCAGAAACACAAGAAAGATGGGTTAAGGCCATATTTGGTGGATCTCAAAATTATTTGGTGGTATTGCCTCAATGCAACTGAACTAAATATTCACTCTTTTTTTCTTTGCTTTTTATTCTTTTTCTAATTTTTTTCAATTTTTCTTTCTTTTCATCATTTTTTTTCTCTTTCTCTCTTTTTCTTTTTTTTTTTCAACATAACACAACTAGCATACATCCATGAACTTTATTGAGGAGGCATTATTAGGGATTGGTGGTACTCAAGAGACATTGGGTGGCATATTTGGTGGAAGTGCCTACTCACAGCGCTAGGAAAGACGGATAGGACGGTGTATTTTTGACCTTGGTATCAATACCCTCCTTCAGCCGAGGATTCCGTAAAGAATGGTCGTAACCATCCACCTTAGCCCTAGTTTTATAAAAACTCACTCTCCGCGTATTTGCCTTATTTGGTGGCTCTCAATATTTCGCACAAAAATGTATATGTAGGAATCGAGAGTGGAAACTATGCCTAATATCTGAGTATCATCACCTAATTATCTAAGATTCCAGATTCCTTGCACTAATCTTAGAGCACCAGTACACTCTACTCTCATCTCACACTATTTGGTGGATTTTTGGAGGAAAATCTGCCTGACTCCCAAAACACTGTCCATGGGTTCAGGAAAAGAAGCACTACTTCTTTTCGACAGACTAAAGACATTTATCAGCCTTCACCGTGAATCCATTGTAAATTCTATGTGTGTGTGAAAAGTTGTATTGGATTCCAGATTACAAGAATCAACTAGAGGATAAAATCCCTAATGCATTCTCTTAATAAAATAATCTTATTCATGAATGCAATATGTATATATGCTATAAATAAGTAACCTCATATAATTTGTACTTTGTGAAATTCCCATATCAGGTTACAATCAGCTTGACCCTAAATTTAGAACAAAAGGTGAGCAAGTGAGTCGAAAATGGCTGTTGCGGACGATTTCTAGCTTCAATTCGAGCATTGAAGGCGGAGTCGGTTGTTCTTTTATTTAGGGTCCTAAAGTACATTTTACATGCAGCTCCAAGGTTTTCCTTAATGTTGGAATAAAAATTTTCAGTTTTGTTGTATCTACCCCCCCATGCCTAAGTTCTTGCATGTCCCCATGCATGAAAGAAAATATTAAAGAAAATAAATACAGCAGGGAGAAAATGGGTAGAAATCACCTGAAATTATACATTCAGTACCGGCCAACCTGTCAATATGCAATATGCAGAAAGAAAATATGCTAAAAGAAAAATATGCTATGTATGCAAAAAAAATGGTTATGTATAGATGATGGTGGAATGTGGGATATGCTATCTATATGTGCTGAGTTTAACACCTTCAGCTGGGCGAGAATTCAATCACACATCCTCAATAAGATGAACAATCTCATCAGGTGGAGGAGGTTCCTGGGCCAAAAATGACTTGAGGTGCTGGCCATTTTTCCGTAGATATATGCCTAGATTTTGGGTCCCTGATCTAGACTGCCCCATTAGGATATGGGTGAATCACAACATACGGGCCAGTCCACTTGGACTTGAGCTTCCCTGCGAAAAGTTTCAGTCGCGAATTGAACAACCAGACTTGCTGGTTGGGCGTGAATGCTTTCCTCTGGATGTGGCGGTCATGAAAGGCCTTGGTCTTGTCCTTGTATATCAATGTGTTCTCATAGGCCTCCCGTCGGATCTCCTCTAATTCGTTGAGCTGGAGTTTTCATTCTTGCCCTCCTGCATCGAGGTCAAGGTTGCATTTTCACACCACCCAAACAGTGCGGTGTCCAACTCTACAGGAAGGTGACAGGCCTTGTCATATATCATGCGATATGGTGGCATTCTAAGTGGGGCCTTGTATGAGGTCCGATATGCCCAGAGTGCATCAACTAATTTATCAGACCAGTCCTTCTTGTCTAGTCTAACCGTCTTCTGGAGAATTAGCTTGATCTGACGGTTAGATACTTTAGCTTTCCCATTGGTTTGCAGGTGATACGAGGTGGCTATACGATGATGTACCCCATATTTCTTTAATAATGACCTGAAGTGGGCATGGATGAAGTGGCTTCCCCAGTCTCTAATCAGAGCGCGGGGTATTTCGAATCTCATGAAGATGTATTGTCGTACGAAAGAAATGATGGTCTTATGATCAGCTCGTCTCGCCGGGATGGCCTCAACCCACTTCGAGACAGTCGACAACTAGTAATATGTACTCGAAGCCATGCGAGTTCGGTAAAGGGCCCATAAAATTGATGCCCCAGACATTGAACACTTCTATGACCATGATGGGCTGGAGTGGCATCATGTCTCTCCTGGTCATAGAACCGACTGACTGGCATCATTTGCAGTGTTGGGCGTATTCGTGTGTATCTCTGAAAATAGTTGGCCAGAAAAATCCTGACTGCAAAACTTTTGCAGCAGTTTTCCGTCCCGAGAAATGACCACCACAAGCATCATTGCGGCAAAAAGATAACACACTGGGGATCTCAGAATCTGGGATGCATCTTTGAATAATCTGATCCGCTCCAATGCGGAAGAGCACTGGGTCATCCCAGAGGTAGAATTTGGCTTTTGCAGTGAATTTGAGTTTCTGGTCCTTGGATAGGTTCGCGGGAATCTTGCCTACGGCAAGGTAGTTCGCAATATCCGAGTACCAGGGGAACTCAACAGAATGAACTACCAAAAGAGATTCATCCGGAAATTGCTCTTGGATAGGCAGGGAATAAGGAATGTGGTCTGAGTCTAGTCTGGATAGGTGATCCACCACAACATTCTGCTTTTCGACTTTGTCGCGGATTTCAATATCAAATTCTTGCAATATAAGGATCCATCTAATGAGCTGTGGTTTGGCATCCTTCTTTGCCAACAAATGCCGGAGGGCAGAGTGGTCAGTGAAAATGATGACTTTGGACCCTAATAAATACGATCTAAATTTCTCCAACCTGAATACTACTGCTAGCAGTTCCTTTTCGGTGATAGTATAATTACGTTAAGCCTCATTCAGTGTCTTGCTAGCATAGTATATGACAAAAGGTTGCTTTTCCCAACGCTGGCCTAAAACAGCACTGACGGCAAAATCAGAAGTTTTGCACATCATCTCAAAATCGAGCGACTAGTCAGGTGGTTGGAGAATCGAGGAATCAGAGACAATGCTTTGTAAGGTCTCGAAGGCGCTAAGACATGAGGTGTCAAATTCAAATGAGACATCGGCAACAAGGAGATTTGTCAAAGGCCATGCAATTTTTGAGAAATCGCATATAAATCTCCGATAGAAGTCGACGTGACCCAAGAATGATCTGATTTGCTTGACTGAGCTAGGTGGCGGTAAGTGGGAAATAATCTCTAATTTAGCTCGATCGACCTCGAGTCCATTTTTGGAGATCCTGTGCCCTAGTACTATGCCATTCCTCACCATGAAATGGCTTTTCTCTCAGGATAGTACTAGGTTTACCTCAATATACCATTTGAGGATCTTGGTGAAGTTATCAAGACAAAATGCAAAATCATCTCCGAAAATGGAGAAGTCATCCATGAATACCTCTACATAGTCCCCAATCATGTCAGAGAAGATGGCCATTATACAATGCTGAAATGTTGCTGGTGAGTTGCAGAGGCCAAAGGGCATCCGCTTGAAAGTGAATGTTCCAAAGGGGCATGTCAATGTGGTCTTGTCTTGATCTTCCGGGCTAATTGCTACTTGATTGTACCTGGAGTATCCATCCAGAAAGCAGAAGAAACTGCATCCAGCTAACCGTTCCAAGATCTGATCAATGAAAGGCAAAGGAAAGTGATCCTTCTGGGTAGTCGTGTTCAGTTTCCTATAATCGATGCAGACCTGCCAAGATGTCACAGTGCAGGTCGGGATGGATTCGGCCTTATCATTTTTCACAACAATGAGTCCTACTTTCTTGGGCACTATCTGGATCGGACTCACCCATTGCCTGTCTGAGATTGGGTATACAATGCCTGCATCCAGCCATTTCATGATCTCCTTCTTAACAACCTCTAGCATATTCGAGTTAAGCCGTCTTTGAGGTTGTCGCGAAGGTTTCACCCCCTCATCCATGTAAATGTGATGAGTGTAATACGAGGGGCGAATACCGCGGAGATCAGCAATACTCCACCTTATAGTAGCCCTATGGTCTTGTAGCGTAGAAATCAATTGATGCTCTTGTTCTTGGGTTAAGTGGGCATTGATAATGACTGGGTATGTCTCACTTTCACCCAAGAACACATACCTAAGTGAGTTAGGTAAGGGCTTCAATTCGATCATGGGTGGGTCAGAGTCAGAAATGGGAGTGGGAGGAGCAAACTCGAGGGTGGGAATCTGCTAATCTGTATGCACGTGAATTCCCGCTGATTCGCTTCTTGTGAAATAATCAGTTGTGACTGCGTTAATGGGAAACCCGTTAGCTGTGGTCACGTCTTCCTGCAACAACAGGGGCGATTCAGCAATGTGTGGATCAGGATAGCTGGATTTAAGGGTGCTGTGGTCAGAAGCACACCCTAAACAGTCAGATCCTCGGGGAGATATGTGTAGTGCAGTGGTCTCAGTCCCGTGTGGATCGAGGTCCAAGAACCCTGATAGTGCAGATGAATGAGACATTGGGTTATCACAAAGGAGCCCAATGTTACTACAATATGCCGCATCTTCGTCTTCACCGTCCTCCTCTATGCGATCACAGTCAAAATTCTTTGCTACCTTGAATATGTCAAGTCGAAGTCACTCATTGCCTAGGGCTATCTCCACACACCCGGATGCACAATCAATGTTCGCTCGAGCTGTCGCTAGAAATGGGCGACCCAAAATAATTGGTGCATCTCGGAGATTAGGAGGAACTTCCATATCGAGAACGAAAAAGTCTACGGGAAAACAGAACCCGCGAACTTTTATGATCACGTTCTCAACCACCCCCCTCGGTGTTTTGACTGATCTATCAGCCAGCTGAATCGTGACCGAGGTGGGCTTCAACTCCCCAAATCGAAATCGATCAAATATGACAGTGGGAGTTAGGTTGATGGACAAACCCAGATCTAGAAGGGCCTGATCAAATGGAGAGTCCTACAAGAAGCAGGATATGAGTTGGGTACCAGGGTCTTTCTTTTTCGGCGGTAAGTCGGCTAGAATCACAGCGCTAGCCTCTTTCGACAGTACCGGCTGTCGTCTAATTTTCGGCTGTCGCTTCGGGGTACAATAGTCCTTGAAGAACCTAGTGACAGTGGGAATGTGATCGATTGCCTCGAGGAGGGGGACCTGAATATGTACTTCCTTGAACATTGATTTTAGGTCCTCAAAATTCCGCGTCCTTTTTTCGTACTGCATTCCATGTCAGAGCCTCAGGAAAAGGGATAGGAATCTCAGGGTCAAGTGGCCTCTTACCCTTGTCTACCATAGATGGCTCTTGAGATGAAGGAGTCGAACCTACCTGTGGCGAAGGGTGGGAAAAATCAAGACTTGCCTGCCTATGTGGTTGGTCGAATGTCTTCCTTCTACTCCTCAAAGAAACATCATGTACATCGGCTTGCTGTCCATGAGGTGGTGGGGGAGCAGAAGGGGCAGAGTATGTGGGGTTCTGCAAAGGCGGCTGGCCTTATGCGTAACCGGGTGGTGTAGGAGGCGCCTGTAATATGGCATGTGCCTGTCCCTGTGGTGCCTGAAACCTAGGTGGGGCACCTTAGTTCTGTACATATCGAGGATTCGGGACCGATTGGGAGGGCAAGGCTCCCTGAGTCCTATGCTCCTGCAACATCTGGTTCTGTGTGTTCTGTATAGTCTGTATCTGATTAGCCATCGCCTTCATAATCTGCAAGCTATCCTGTGTATACTTCCTCATTGACTCTTGCAGCTCCTCTTTCAGTGCCTCCAAAGGGTCAGCCCGCTCTGGAGGGTGACTAGCAGCTTGATGCAGTGGCTGGTATAAAGAATGGGGTTGTCGTTGATGCGGGAATGGCTGTTGCCTGGGGTACATGTTTTGCGCATTCCCGTATTGCCTGCTCTGGTAGTGTGGATCTTGATGTGGTCTCTGTGAATTGCCAGACCAGGAGAAGTTCGGATGCTGGTGCCAACCAGGGTTATACGTCTCTGAATATGGGTTATTACGCCCGTATCCTTGGATAGCATTGATGTCCTCATAGGCTGAAGATGTCTGAGACGTATATCTATCAAGGGGATACGTGTTATAATCTGCGGGTGGTGTGTAACCCTAGTCGTACGGTGCCAGATTTGGATTGTTTACGGGATCCTGATATGCAGGATCTCGTAAATAAGGAGAAGATGCATCCCGAGTGAGTAGATTAACTCGAGTAGGAGGGGCTCGGGGTGCATAGGAGGGCCTTGAAGTGGCAGAGTTCATGTCAGATTGATTCTGACTAATTTGGTCAATCTTTTTCTCGATTAAGTTTATTCTATCCAGTTGCTTAACGATGATATCCATGTCGACTCGAATAGACTCGGTGTGAGCCTCGTGAACACCAACCCGCTGCTGACCAGGCCGCTGGAACTGGTTCATGGATGCAGCATTCATCGAGTTTTCCACCAAAGATTTGAACAACTCAAATGCGCTGTTCTTGTCTTTCGCGAGGAAATTCCCGCCACTAGATGCATCGGCCAGATACCGATCTGTGTCATCTAGCCCATGGTAAAAGATCTGAGCTAGGTGCCATCTGGGTATACCATGGTGCGGGCATTTCCGGAGAAGGTCGTGAAATCGGTCCCAGGCTTCATGCAACTTCTCCCCAGTTCCTTGGGAGAAAGTCGTGATTGCGCGTCGCATCGTGTTTGTTCGACCGATTAGGAAGAACTTTTGCAGGAATTCGCGTCGTAATTCTGACCAGGTTCCAATTGGCTTCCCAATGGTCTTGAACCAGTATGAAGCTTTATCCCTCAGAGAAAATGGGAAAAGCTTCATTAGAACAATCCCAAGATCGATATTCCTGGGTTGAATCATTTCTATGAGTCGACTTAGGTCCTCTAGTTGCTGGAACGGATCCTTGCTTGAGTTCCCATAGAAGTGAGTGCTGATCAACCCAATCACATTGGGCTTGAGCTCAAACGCGTCTCCGCCTGCGGGAATTCTGACTAATGGTGCGACGATTTATGCAACTGGATCGTAGAAATCCCGCAGTTGTTCTCCTCCCGGCAGGTGCTGCATCCTATCAAGCACCGTCAAAATGCGGTCCATGCTCTGCTGATGTTGCTCCTCAGATTTGACCACCCGGGCTTCTAGATGAGCCATCGGGTCCAGATTCTCAATATCCTGACCCGGTCTGGGTCCAGGTCCAAGATTAGCCATTGTGGCTGCGGGAGTCGAAGAAGTGGGGGGAGAAGTAGGTCCTGGCGAGGTGACTTGCCTCCTTGTGAGTGGCTCCCAAGGTCCAACCAAGTGAGGTCTTAGTGACCTCCTTCCTCGCATACACCACCCAACCCCTGGGTTAGTGTAGCCAAGCCGGACAAGGCTAAGGCCCTATCAATCAGATGGTCTTTATGAATCAGATGACTGGATTTTTTGTTTTACGTTTTAATTCTTGAAGAAAATTCATCGTACAATCAACTGAAAGCGATTCCCGCCTCTCAGCTAACCCAGCCAAGAGGTTGAAAGCACCCAGTAGTACAACAGCGAATTTGGGTTTAGTTCATGTTTTAAAATTGATTTTAGCCTGTTTTCTTCAGTTGGGGTTTTCTTTTGGTGAGTGGCCCACAAGGTGACCAACTCACCGACTAAGTACTAGACTTTACTAAGTCTAGGTTAGCCCAAATGTGGTCTCTAAGTTGTAACCCTAAAGGTGTAACCTAGGATTCATGCAATTCTAGGATTTTGTTGTTTTGTTTTTTTCTTCTTCAACAGACCACAAGAAATACAATTAGTTTTCTGACAAAATTTGGAATCCAATTAGCTTGAAATTTGGCAAGCAGATTCCCTTTTCAATTATCTTTTTAGAGAATATTTTTTTGTAATTTTTACTATTTCAATCGAATTTTTAGGGATTTTTGAATGTCAGGGGGTCAGGTCTAGAATTTCGACCCCTGGTTGGTTTTTCGCTTTGAAACAGTACCAAATGACTTTTAAAAATTCTGTAAAAATATAGAAAATAAATCCAATGAGATCATCTTTCAAACCCCACCAATTAAAGTCAAAATAGATTCGCGGATTGCTCGGAATTGCTTTTTGAAATTTGAAAAATCTCGAATCTGGGTCAGTCTAACCTCCTTGCACTTCACGAATTTTTAAAAATTTTATACTTGGAGTTTTTTCAAAAGAATAGTGTCATTTGAAAGATGGTCTGAAAATGAAAGTCTAGCTCGAATTTCATATTTTCTTGTTCACTAATTTTTTGGCAATCGAATTTTTAAAAACAGACTTTGAACCTTGGCCGAAAATCATAAAATGGTAAAGAAGCTTTTAAAGAAGGTTTGAGTTTGAAATCCAAACTTTCCACCAAAAGAATATTTTTTTTTTCAAAAACTTTTGCAATTTTTTTTTTCAAAAAAGATTTTATTTTTCAAATGATTTTCAAAAATATATATTTTTTTCTTTTTCAAACTAAGGTAGGATTCAAAAGAAACCTAATCTAGATTTTTTTTTGCTTTTTTTTCTGATTTTTTTTTCTTTTTCATGAAAATGAATAAATTTTTTTGTTTTTTTTATTTGTATGAAATTGCTGGAAGCAAATCTAATCCTAAGGTTCACAAGAAAACCTGGCCTAAGAAGGGATGATGTGCACCTGGAAATCTTTTTCCACGCTCGTGTGCGCAGATCCCATTTGTCATTGGTAGTTTAAAAGATCAAAATCAAGAAAAAAATGATGTTGCCTCTCCGGCAACGGTGCCATTTGACGGAAAGGCATTTTCGCTCATTTGAAAGTCGTTGGATTCGTAGTATAGTTGTGCAAAAACGTTCGTCAAAAATAAGTTTGTAAAAATAACGAGACTTTGAGTCTCAGTCGTTCGTCTCTGGGAGGCGTTTATTTAATTCTGAAATCAATCTTTTATCACTCTACTTTATTTAAAATCGCACGCTGGTTTCCAATCTTCGAATTAAGACTTTGCCACTTCTATTATGAATTCTGATTACATGCACATGTGTCAGATAGATAACGAAAGTGAAGTGTGGGTTTCGGTGCACACAATTCTAGTTACGTGGTGGTTGTTTACAGAAAATGCATCTATAGTTAGGTTTTCTATATTTTTCGGAACCGACAAGTTTGTTGCAAAATATATCCATAAGTGAAAAATAGGAAACTTGAATCACGCAGAAAAGATGGCAACAAATAAGCTCATGGTGATTTCAAACATAGAGATATATATAAAAATATATCTTTTATTCATTCATTCAGAGCGTTTGCAACATGGAATGTAGAGGAAAGCTTGTACAGGAATGCTTGAAAATATAAATCTAGCTACCAGAAAACGATTGTATACAGGAATCTATGGGGGAATTTTGTATGCATCATTGGGAGACAATAAAGAGCTAAACTACTAAGTAGTAAATATAAGCAGTGAAACTATGAAGAGCTAAGTTACTAATCTAGCAGAAGGAAGGGCATTCGAAGGTGGTCTCCGATGGCCTTTGAGTGGTTGAGAGAAGAAGGAAAGGGGGCCAATGGAGCTTAGGCCGACCCTTGGAGAGAGGTTGAAGAAGTGATCTAGCATCCTGGCATGGAGATGGTGACCTTCAAGGTGGTGCTCAACTCCTGGAGGTGGAGTGGAGATGGAAGTGGCTAGCCTAAGTGGAATGAATGCCAAGGAAATGGATTGGTGCAAATGGCCACCCCTTAAGTCTTTTTATAGACCTAAGAGAGTCTCTCTAGAGAAGTGTGGAACTCTCTAGAGAGAGCTCCAATGAGTGGCTAGCCAAGAGTGGATGAAGTGGTTCTTAGATCCACAAAAAGTGGATCTAAGAATTGAGTGGCTCTTGGTTGCTAAATTTGGCAACCAAGAGTTGGTGCCACTTTGAAGAGAGTTCTAGAGAACTCTAGAGGAGTGTGTGTGCATGAATGGGTGTGTGTGTGTGGTCGTGCCTTAGGTGGCTAAGAGGTCTAGGATAGGTCCTAAAGGGTTTGGGTAGGTGTATGCCTTGAATAAGGGTTGCAAACCCTAATTGCTAAGAGGAAATTGTAATTAAACTTAACCTAAGTTTAATTGAATGAGTGTGAACCTAATTGAGAGTGCAATAACTCAATTAGGTTGGGCTTAGGTTAATTGGACTCTCACTAAGTCCAATTGGACTTAATGAGTCCAATTGACTTTGGTAATGGTAATTGACTATGATCTAAGTCAATTGGATTTAGTGAGGACCTAATTAGGTCCTTAGGGAGGTCTAGAGGTGGTGTACTACGGTTAGGATACCTTAATTTAGGTTCTTATGGGGTTGGAATTGGGTCTAGGGAGCTAGAGATCCAAGATCAAGGCTTGAATCTCAAAATAGGAACTGGAGAACGGTTCCAGATATCCAAAAATAGGATCAGACGACTTATACTCAAAAATCAGAAGTCCAGACTTCAGTTCTGGACGTCCAATCTGAGTCAGGGAGAATTCTAGGTTCTGTTGTGGGCATTCTGCAGATATTGGACGTCTGACAAAGTGTCTGAACGTCTAATAACACTGTAGAAGTGGGTTTGAGGTGTGCAGAAGTTGGCTAAGGGTTATGGATGTCCTATAATTCATCTGGACATCCAGATAAGGGTTGGAACTAGGGTTTTAGGGTTTTTTAGGGTGCGGTGACCTAGTCTAAGGGTGGCTAAGGCTTGGGGGAAGTCTCTAGGCTATCCTAGGGCTAGGAAGGACCTAAGATCCTCACATTTTACTGCTTTATTCCTACTTAATAGAATAGCATACCTTAATTCCCTTACATCATTATTCCTTATATCTAATCTAAGTCTTTTGCTCCAGTTCTGCTGCAACACCCATTATTCCTGATCTAGCTTCAGATCCAGCTCTAGATCCAGCTTCTGATCAGCTTATTGCCTGCAATTTACATAATGCACTTAATCAACACATTATAAGATTATTTTATGCATAGCTGAAGTAAAGCAGTAAAGATGCAGATAATGCTTATGCATGCATGAATTACCCTAACTTATGCTAAGTTCTAGCCTAATTTAGGTCAATTAAGACCTATGATTACTGCACAATCAGGCTTTCCCACGGGAGATGCATCTAGCATAGAGTGGTGCACATCATCCTCAATGGGGTAGGTTGGGTGGCTAATGTCTTCTTTTTTTTATTAGCCTGCTCTCGAAGATTCTCCTAATAATTCAATCATTTTGTCTTGCATTTTCTGTATTTCCATCTTCAAGGAGGAGAAGTCATCATTTCTATTAGGAGAGAAGTCAAGCTCAGGCTTATAGTACATAGGAATTTGTGTCCAACCATTATAATCATTCAGGGAGAATGGGTTGGGTATTTGTATGGTGTGTTGGTTATTGGGCAAGGAAAATCCCACTCTTAGGTTCTGCTCATTGATTTGGGGCTTAACCAGGCCAATACTCCTATAATAGGAGTAAAAGGGATCCCAATGATTATCATTATGTCCATCAAAGGATGGACCATCTCAGCATATGGGATCGAAGATTGTAGAGTGGGGGTAAGAGTGTGGGCAAGATGTGAAATGATAAAAGTCAACATGGTCAATTCTAACTCACACCACAATTAGATTCCCCAAGCAAACACAAATCATAGGACTTTTTAGGTTTTTAATCAGTTAGGATTTTGAGATTTTAAGTCCACTTGTAGGTGACAAATCAAGTTATCTAAACAATTACGCACCTACTTGTCGACCGACGATACACCTAAGAAGACCTGACTGGGACTTAGGTGATCCTCCCTAAAACCCAAAAATTTTAGTCACCACCAAACATGGCAAAGAGGGATGCAAGTAGGGTCAAACCCTCCCTTTGAAGCGTTGCTTTCGTGGTGCTTCTAAACTACCCTCAATCTGCAAGGTTTGGAGGCAACTTCACCTCTGAACTAAAGTTTAGGTCACTTTAGACCCTAGCAATAGGAGGCTCTAGTCTTAGTGGTTCCAAACCTAAGGAGTGTCTAAATGTGTGCCACGGTGCAAGAGATATAAGTGTGCATACACTGCAAAATATTTTAAATTTTGAATCGCACGCCAAGTTTGAAAATCAAGTCCTTGGTTTTTAAATGTCCCTCCTTTAATTAGTCCTTTTTCAAAAAAATAAATGTGACCACTTGTTAGATCTATTTATTACAGTTTAGGTGGTCTTGAAATTAATCCAAATGCATTTGCATGATAGGTAGAAATGCAAAGTTAGAAGTGCATACCTGATTCTAGCATTCTTCAAGCAATATGCAGGACAGGAAATTAGATTTAGATGCTGCTCATTCAATCTTAAATGATACGACCTAGGGGCAGGCAGCTTCTAGCAAATAGCTCATGTTGTTTTATATATATATATACTTATGCACAAACAAAACAAAGGATAAACAACCACAAAAATAAAACAAAAACCTAGATCTAAAGAAAAGGGAATAGACTCCCGAAAATTACCCACGCAGGGGCCTAAAACAATGACGAGGAACAAAACCCTAAAAATATACCCCAGAACAAGGGTTTTCCAAATGAATGTACTAAAATAAAGAGAAGTAAGAAAAATAAAAACTGGCTACAGCTAAATGGATGAGATGAAGATGTGGTCCTCCAGATATCTCCAACATTGGAAACAAGGTCTACCAAGGCGTTGCTGAGGTAGGCACAACAACTCGTATGTAATATGTGTACCTCGCACAAAACAAATAATTGAATTGAAATATGACTCAAATAAAATGTGAACAAGTAATAAAATAAATATGAGTCTAACAGGCTCGTTGCCTCCCCGGCAACGGCACCATTTGACGAGTCGATTTTCTCTTTCAAAAATGATGATTAAGATGATTTGTCATATTTCTAAGTGGTGGAAAATCGACTAATCAAAATAATTAAAATAAACCACTCACAAAGGGAGCAGGTCGTATCCACAGGGAGGCTATGGTCTATTTCAACTTGCACCAGTTAAAAATAGATGTTCATGATTAGTTTCGTCAAGAAACCAAATCAAAATCGCTTTTCAATTGAGATAATAAGACATTATCATGTTGATATTTCATTTATGTAGAATAAGAGGAATATGCTCATAAAATCAACCAAATAGAATATTATTATCTAAAAATTCAAAATAGTCAGCAATGGCAATGAATGTAAATTTTAATTAATGTCAAAATAGAGGATTGCTTGCAGCTGCTCGTGCGCGAGGAAGGAGAGGTCGTCAGCGACCAGGAGCTCGGGGGAGGCGTGTGGGGTCGAGGCCTTCGCTTTGGCAATGGTGGTGTAGACTGGGACGATCGGACCTGGTTGAACGACAAAGTGGAGGCCGGCAGCGAGCTGGTGCTGCAGGTGAAGCGTGAAGCATCAATATAGCTTGTCGCGTGAGGTAGGAGGTCGTCGGTGAGCTGTTGAGGCACTACTCAGTGGATCTAAGGTGGAGCATGGTCTTGGGGTAGCCAGACGTGGCTGGATGGCTTAGAAGGGCTGCTACAGCTTTCGATTCTTGAGAGTTGCAGGGAACGGTGGTGGAGAAGGGGGGTTGAAGGAGAGGATAAGGGTGGTGGTGGTGTTGGCTGCTGCAATGGCTTGGAACGCGCAGCAGCCGTGGGAGCACATGCTATACATGTGCAAGGTGAGGGCATCAGTAGGATGGCGAGGCGTAGAGGTGGTGGGTACTGCTGCTGCTGGCCATACGAAGATGGCAGCACGCTCGGATGTGCACATAGGCCGAAGGTGAGGAGGCTCAAAGAGGGTGCGTTAGATGTCCAAGAAACTTCCTGGACGTCTTAACTGGCGAAAAAGATGAAGGTGCGTGGCTGCAGTGGTGGTTGCTGGTGATGGCGGTGATGGTGGTGCACGCTGAGGTGCTCATGGTAATGCAAATGAGCTCCAGATGGCGATGTTGCCTGTCACACCACACGCCTACGGTGGTGGAGGCTCATCGCCACGATTGAGGCTGATGGTGGTGGAGCGGATGAGAGGTCAACTCTCTACACTGTGATGAATCAGGGTGGAGGCCTCCCGAACACATCGTCTCCTCCCCGCTCTTGTAGCTACAGCCAATATATTTGAAATCACAAGAGGCGGGAGCAGATCCTTATAAATGGATGGTAGCTGTGAGGAATAAATGGGCGTAGGAGGCGGAGTAGTTACCTGCGGAAGAATAATAATAATAATAATAATAATAAAATAATTAGGATTATTTATACATAACTCCTTAACTTCTATGTTAATTAAAACAATGTATGTAATGCACCTAATTGGTTAACTAATCAAATGCATGCAATTCTAAGTTAATTCTAAATGCATTTAGATATGAATGTCACACATGAATTATGCAATTAAGCTAAAAATATGAATTAATTTATTTACATCCTAATGTATGCTATCTAAATGTTAAAATTAACTTAATGTCTAGGCACTTAAATACTTAAATAGCCCACAAATATGGGCTAATCAGCAGCTACATTTAGGGTCTTTACTGACGCTTGAATCCGTTACTAAAGACCCCTATATTAATGTTTTCATGTTAAAATGCCCTATTTACCCCCAACTTGTACACCTATAAAAGGGCCTACGCTCCCCACATATCAAGCATCTCTTCCTCTCTTCTCTCACCCACTCCAAAGCTCTAAGAGCTTGTCCTAAACCCAGGATGCTCCTCTAGAGTTAAAAATATAATTTTTCCGCCTTCTCATCCCGTTCGTGGAGCATTCCGCAGTTGTCCTCTCATCGCCGTTCGGGAAGTGGATCCCACTGCGACATCGCCCTACCCATCCTATGTCGTCCGTCGTCATTTTCCTTTGTCCTACATCTCACCACATTCTTCCGGGTGCTCCGTCAATGCAGCTTGTCCTCCAAGCAGCCATCGAGAAGGATAACTTCTCTCCACCTTCTCTTTACCGCTTTCTAAAGTAGATTTACTGCTTTTTAGTTGTAATATTTCCAGCTTTCTTGTATAGTGATTAGCTGTAATGAACATGATATTGTGGTTATGAAATTCCTATTCAATCTATCTCTATTTTGTCTTTATTTATGTTATTCTCTCTCTCTCTTCTATTCTTTATTCATTAAGTAGATAGCTAGTTTAGATTTAATTCGACTAACTAATTTGCTTCGTGACAACAAAACAAATCCGATTTTTAATCAAACGTCCGCCTCCCTGTGTTCAAGCCAGAATTCCTTTTGAATTTTTGTTAAATTATCTATTGGCGATTTTTCTCGCAAATCACGCTACAATGACGGATTTTCGAAATTCAAATCTATTTGCAACGATTTTCTGATCAAATAATAAGATTAAAATGAATACCCAAAGCAAGAAAAAAATACAATGAACCATTAGTTGGAGTGGCCCTCTTGTCCTGATGAGTTTAGTTCAATTTTAAATGCGTGTTACAAGTAGCTACTTAATGAATTATTAAGATTTTGTAAATGCGATTTGTGAATGAAATCGATAATTGCTTTGTCTTAGAGACACACACACATGCATGCTCTAACTCTTAAATTATGAGCTTTATACCCATTATACATGTATGTAATGATTAATTCTTATTGTGGGAAATGATAACCCTAATGGTTGGGATGAAGGTTTTTATGGTGATGCATCTAATTGTCTATTCCGTGCTAAAATATAAATTATGACTTGAGATGCATGTATTCTCTAATGCTTGAAACAGAATTTAAGAGGTTATAAATGCTCCCAGTGACAACTAGAAAAATAACTTCTCTGTTGTGGTATGAACTTTGATAATGATGGGATGATTTGCCTACTAAGTGACATGACTATTGTTGGGTTTTACTATGGGAGTGAGCTGGCTGTCGGGTATACGTATACCGATGAGAGCTAATCACCCCTTGTGTAGGGAGAGAGCTAGCCTTTCCTTGGGCTGGGACCCAGGGTAGGAATGGCATCCCTACACCGACTCTTGTTAGGCCTACAAGGCCAATTGGGATAGTTGGGCAAGGGTACGCAAACTAGTGAAGGGATGACCCTATTCTGTTTTGTGTTGTATGGCTTAGGGCACACTTGTTAGCGGAAAGGACTGATCACATGCCAGTGTGGGGTAGACCCCTGTGCATTTATCACTTGTGCTATAGTCACCACTACGTCACGACCATGACCCCAGGGTGGTAAACTAGGTGTAGGACAAACACAGGGTGTTCTCTCGTCTAGGAGAGCACCACATGCACATTCTGCATCATGGGAAAATTGCTGCAAGATCATTCTGTTAGGGAACCTTTGAACCAAGAGATAATGGGACCCTTTGGTAGGATATTTGAAATCACAAAATGACTACTACCTAGAAATAGAAATAAAACATGAAAATGTTTGAAATGCTTATTGCTGCCTGAAATGTTTACTACTTCTCTCTTTATTTATATTGTGTTAGTTGAATGTACACTTGACACTCTACTCAGCTTTTTGCTGATGTCTACCACTTGTGTCCATGATAAGGAGGTGAGCAGCCAGTTCCACCAACTGCGAAGGGGGTGGGCCTAGCCGAGCCCAGCCCTAGTTGTTCCTTTTCCTTTCTATTGTAGTTTGACTCTCCTTTTGTTGTCGTGAGTGTTTACTTTGAAACTAGTAGTTCAATTTCCGTCCTCATAGTATGTTATGATGGCTATGATGTAAGTGTGCTTTTCTCATGTGGTATTGTTTCTATTGTTGGTGCTAGAGCACCACGATCATTTATTTTGATGATAACAAAACACGTGTTATTTAACATTTGCAATTTGAGTCCTAGATTTCAGGTCAATTGCAAATGTGGACGTGTTTAGACGGAACTCGAGCTCGCATCCAGGATGGATTGGAGGAGCTTAATGAAGAACAGAGGAGGTTTGCGTGGAGCGACAGATTGAAGAAAGAAGACAAGAAGAATATGATAGATTCTTTTTAATCCTTTCTTGTATCTCTTGTCTTTATTTTCTTGCTCTTATTTTCCTTAGAATATTATGTTAAAGAGCCTCAAAGAACCCTAAAAGTAGTCCTAGGAACACCCGCACAACCCTAGGATACTTAGGTTTTCTGTAGAATACTTAGAAAACCAATATAGGGTTCAAACAGAGTTTCCAGACATCTAATTCCAAAATCAGACGTCTGATAAAGTATTTTAAGACGTCTGACTGTTGTTTCAGACGTCTGATAACTATTAGGCTGGACTTAGTATTCTGTCTGATGAAATCAGACATCCAGACCTTAGTACAGACGTCTTAGAAGACGTCTGATGGACTTGCCAGACGTCCAATTAGTGGACCGTTGGCTAGCTTGGCAAACACTGCAGAATATGACCGTTAGAGCCTTATCAGACATCCATAGGCATTTCCAGACGTCTGATAATTGACCGTTTTGCCTCGACTGACCCGAAAATCTCTTCTCAGAGATTTTCTAGCCGTTGCAAATCCATTCCGTAGAAAAAGTTGGTTTCCAGACGTCCGGGCATAGTGCCAGACGTCCTGTATGTCGTCTGATCAACTTGAACAAGAACCCTGTTTAGATCTGATTCAAGTCAGGAAGGAACCCGCCCGAAATCAGACGTCTGACCGTTAAATCAGATGTCTTAAAGTGGTCTTCCAGACATCTGATGACAGAATTAGACGTCTGATTACCCTGTCAAGTGTAATCATTGTCCTGATTTCGGCCTGATTCTCTTGGGCTTTGTACCCAACGGCTATGGAAGCATTTCCAAGCCTTCCGAAGCCTTCCTAAGGCCTCTATAAATAGAGGGGAACCTTTGCAACAAGAATATACACCAAGACACACCTTGCAATATACTTTCAAACCATTTTGTGTCTCTCGCTCTCCAAGCTTAAGTTCCTACACCTAGAGAGCTAAATTACCTTTGCGCACTCGCTCTCCCGCCGTTGTTCACGAGAGCGACATTGCGCCATCGCGTGGCACACGCACCGCGTCATCAACTCGACGCACTCCTTGCAAAGGGGAGTTTCCTATTTCCTATAGAAGCTAGGTTTAAATTACTTTGTTGGCTCTATAGGATTACTTGTTTTATTTTATCTTTGTCTTTTGGTTGGGTATTCGCTTTGCGAATTCCCGTCTCCTTCGTGGGATAAAATCCTTCTCGTGGAGAGAAGGGGTTGAGGAACGCTACCCTCGTACTTGTAGCGTGGTTGTATTGAGGTTGAATCACCCTCGTTTTAAGTGATTCAGTTTAGTGGATTTTGATCAACTTGGTTGATCGGAAAATCCTAACTCGAGAGGGTTAGGTGGTGGTTTTCACCCGGTATGGGTTTCTACCTAAAAACAATTGTGTACATTGTGTGATTGGTTTTCTTTGGTGAGATTGCTTTATATTTTATTTCCGCATTTATTACGTCACCCCTCCTAGTAGGGAACTTTCATTTGGTATCAGAGCAGGTCTTGCGAGATCAGAGTAACACCCGGCAAGAGATCAAATGGAGGGAAGCACATCAGCGATCAAAATATCCGAGGGGCAGTCCACCGTCCGACCACCTTACTTTGACGGGAACAACTACAGCTACTGGAAGCTGAGGATGAGGATGTGGCTTCAAGCCACGGACTTCACTCTATGGGGACGTTGCGAAGCCCCATACGAGATCCCGGAGTGACCCGACGCAGGATACTCGCTCCAGCAGATTCGGGAACTCTCGCTCAACACGAAAACAATGAACGCATTGTATTGCGTGCTCAACTCGGAGGAGTTCAACAGAATCTCGCAATGCGCCACCGCATACGAGATTTGGCACACACTTGAGGTAACTCACGAAGGTACCTCTAAGGTAAAAACTTCTAAAATTAATTTACTTTCTCAAGAATTTGAATCTTTTTCTATGAAACCTAACGAGTCTTTAAGTAAGATGAACACTAGGTTCACTCTCATTGTAAATAATTTGAAAGCATTAGGGAAGACCTTCATCAAGGGGGAGCTTCAAGGGAAGCTTCTTCGTTCCCTTGGACCGGAATGGGAACAGAAAGTCACCACCATCGAGGAGGCGAACGAAGTAGAGGAGCTCAACATGGAAGATCTCCTAGGCAATCTAATGGCCTACGAGACAAAGTTGAAGCAGAAGAAGAAGGATACACCGGAGCCCAAACTGAAGAAGACTCTCGCCTTCAGAGCCGCGTCGGATAGCGAGGTAAGTTCCGACGACGAAGACTTTAGAATTTTACTTAAAAAATTTTCCAAGTTTTGTAGGGAATTAAAGAAAGAGAAAAAGGAGAAGAAGGAAAGCCCGAGACGTTGCTACCACTGCAACGAGAAAGGGCACCTACGACCAGAGTGCCCTCTTCTCAAAAAGGAGAAGAAGAAGGAAGAGGAAAAGAGATCTAAGAAGAAGGCGTTCCAAGCCACTTGGGACGATTCCAGCTCGGAGGAAGAAGAAGAAGAAAAAGAAGAAACCGCTTGCTTTGGTTTCACGGCCTGAGGAAGCAATAGCGACAGCGAAAGCGGAAGCGACTCAGACAATGAGGTAAGTTATGATTTACAAGAAGCTTTTAATGAACTATTTGAGCTTAGTAAATCATTAAAAATAGAAAACAAAAGCATGAAAAAGAATCTTAGTTTTCTTAAATTTGAAAATGATAGGTTAGAAATAAAACTTAAGGATCTAGAAGCCAGTCCTAAGAATGATAACCTATTATTAGAAAATCATAAACTCATCAATGAAAATAATAAATTGATTGAGGAAAATGATAGTTTAAATTAGAAATTTCTGACTTACAGACTAAGATGAATACTATAGAAAAAGAAATTGCATGTCTTAGGGAAAATTCTAACAAATTAATTAACAAAGTTGATAATTTTTATAGCCCTAAGGTTGAGAAAGGATCTCCATCAAGGAGACCCACTAACAGATCCGGATCCAAGCCCACTTGGATACCGAAGAAAGAATTAGAATCTTGTTTTGTAGGGTTCAGGGATAACTACAACACAAAGGACTGGACCTACAAACTAAAAGCTGGTCAACTCAAGTTGGGAGAACCAAGGAGTAGACCAAGGAGGAGAACAAGAAGACCGACGAGACGGCGAACAAGCGACGGACCCGCCGCACGTCGACCACCAGATTGGAGGCCGGCGCCAATGCCCGGGCCTCCAAGCTACGGATGGGAGCCCCATCCGATGTGGCATCCACCACCATTCGGGCCATTTTATTGGCCATGGTAGGTGAGGTAAAAATTCTTAACCCTATCTTATTATCATAAGCATTTAGATAGGGGGAGTTAAAAAATGATGAGCTAATTGTCAATTTTTAAGGGGGAGATGCAAGTTAGCTAAATTTCCTTTAGTAAGGGGGAGAAAAATAATAGCTATCTTGTTGTTACAAAAAGGGGGAGAATATCACCTTTGTTAAAATAAATTCATAGAAGAGCATGTCTTAAGGGGGAGTTATAGGAAATTTAAAACCAATCAAACCTTTTTGATAATGTCAAAAAGGGGGAGGATTTTTCTGCATTATTATTTACGATTTTGTCATCATCAAAAATGGGGAGATTGTTGGTGCTAGAGCACCACGATCATTTGTTTTGATGATAACAAAACACATGTTATTTAACATTTGCAATTTGAGTCCTAGATTTCAGGTCAATTGCAAATGTGGACGTGTTTAGACGTAACTCGAGCTCGCATCCAGGATGGATTGGAGGAGCTTAATGAAGAACAGAGGAGGTTCGCGTGGAGTGACAGATTGAAGATAGAAGACAAGAATATGATAGATTCTTTTTAATCCTTTCTTGTATCTCTTGTCTTTATTTTCTTGCTCTTATTTTCCTTAGAATATTATGTTAAAGAGCCTCAAAAAACCCTAAAAGTAGTCCTAGGAACACCCGCACAACCCTAGGATACTTAGGTTTTCTGTAGAATACTTAGAAAACCAATATAGGGTTCAAACAGAGTTTCCAGATGTCTAATTTCAAAATCAGACGTCTGATAAAGTATTTTAAGACGTCTGACTGTTGTTTCAGACGTCTGATAACTATTAGGCTGGACTTAGTATTCTGTCTGATGAAATCAGACGTCCAGACCTTAGTACAGACGTCTTAGAAGACGTCTGATGGACTTGCCAGACGTCCAATTAGTGGACCGTTGGCTAGCTTGGCAAACACTGCAGAATATGACCGTTAGAGCCTTATCAGACGTCCATAGGCATTTCCAGACGTCTGATAGTTGACCGTTTTGCCTTGACTGACCCGAAAATCTCTTCTCAGAGATTTTCTAGCCGTTGCAAATCCATTTCGTAGAAAAAGTTGGTTTCCAGACGTCCGGGCATAGTGCCAGACGTCCTGTATGTCATCTGATCAACTTGAACAAGAACCCTGTTTAGATCTGATTCAAGTCAGGAAGGAACCCGCCCGAAATCAGACGTCTGACCGTTAAATCAGACGTCTTAAAGTGGTCTTCCAAACGTCTGATGACAGAATTAGACGTCTGATTACCCTGTCAAGTGTAATCATTGTCTTGATTTCGGCCTGATTCTCTTGGGCTTTGTACCCAACGGCTATGGAAGCATTTCCAAGCCTTCCAAAGCCTTCCTAAGGCCTCTATAAATAGAGGGGAACCTTTGCAACAAGAATATACACCAAGACACACCTTGCAATATACTTTCAAACCATTTTGTGTCTCTCGCTCTCCAAGCTTAAGTTCCTACACCTAGAGAGCTAAATTACCTTTGCGCACTCGCTCTCCCGCCGTTGTTCACGAGAGCGACATTGCGCCATCGCGTGGCACACGCACCGCGTCATCAACTCGACGCACTCCTTGCAAAGGGGAGTTTCCTATTTCCTATAGAAGCTAGGTTTAAATTACTTTGTTGGCTCTATAGGATTACTTGTTTTATTTTATCTTTGTCTTTTGGTTGGGTATTCGCTTTGCGAATTCCCGTCTCCTTCGTGGGATAAAATCCTTCTCGTGGAGAGAAGGGGTTGAGGAACGCTACACTCGTACTTGTAGCGTGGTTGTATTGAGGTTGAATCACCCTCGTTTTAAGTGATTCAGTTTAGTGGATTTTGATCAACTTGGTTGATCGGAAAATCCTAACTCGAGAGGGTTAGGTGGTGGTTTTCACCCGATTTGGGTTTCCACCTAAAAACAATTGTGTACATTGTGTGATTGGTTTTCTTTGGTGAGATTGCTTTATATTTTATTTCCGCATTTATTACGTCTCCCCTCCTAGTAGGGAACTTTCATCTATTACTGTCTACTTTACAGCTTTCTATCATTTATTTATGCTTCTAGCTATGGTGCATGTGTGGAAATTATTATGTTTTGGTTTATAACTTGTTGGGCGACAAGGCCTTGGGATAGTTGAGGCGATCTGATCGGGGTTCCACATGGAGCCGGTTTGGGTCGTAACATATAGTATTTTTAAAAAGTCAATATAAATTCTTTTTAACATATTCTTTAACTCTTACACTGTTACTTAATAGATATCTTCTTAAACTAAAAAGGTATGTTCGTAATAAGAATCATCCAGAAGGCTCTATTGCGGAAAGGTATATAGCAGATGAATGCTTGATATTTTGTTCAAGATATTTATCAAGAGTGGAGAAACTTTCCAGATGAATTCCGTGATGTGGATCAAGGGTTTTCTATATTTTCCCAATCTGGTCATGCAATAGGAAAGAGGACTCCAAGAAATTAAATTAGATTACAATAAAATAGGCACATGGATATATCTTATCCAATTGTGATGCTATCCTTCCATTTAAAGAGTAAGCACTTGAAACTCATATCATTTGAATTATTCATGTTGCATGTTCTATCATAACATTTTAATAATTCTTGTAAATTTGCAGAGAACATTGTCATGTCCTTAGGAACTCATATCGTCGATTATCATAGAAGGAACTTAGTAACAAACATAATGACACTTTTAGTGAGTGGTTCAAGAGATATGTATGTTTCATAAATATTGACCAATCTGGTAGTTTTAATATCTTGAAACACTTATTGTTACTTTTTGTGATTTGGATTGAAGAAAAGACAAAAAAAGAATTTGTATTAGAAGATGTTCAAGTACTTGCTCAAGGCCCTCACGAGGTAACGATGTATTATAGTGGCTATATTGTTAATGGCTTTAAATTTCATACAAAAAATAGAGATAAGAATCGACAAACACAAAATGGTGGTGTTGTTGTTAATGCCCAGACTGAGAGCTTTTCCAAAGCACCAGATAAAAATCCTTCAATTGGTGAAATTGATTATTATGGAGTGATCACAGCCATAATTGAGTTGAATTATTATGAAAAGTTTAAAATAGTATTATTCAAATGCCATTGGATAAATATTAAGTCAAAAAATGCAATTGGGAAAGCAAATGGACTAACATCAGTGAATTTGTCTTATTTAAGACATAAAAATGATCCATTTATATTGGCAACTCAAGTACAACAAGTGCTTTATGTCCAACATCTGCTACACAAGGATTGGCATTTTGTTGTTGGAACAAGACGTAGATATTTATTTGCTATGGAAGAAAAAGTCGATGACTTAAATAATGATGATACGATAGATGGCTACTCCTATGATTTGAATGAAGGTGAAATGGATACAAATGGCAACGATGATGACATTGATGTTGTACGTACAAACATTGATGGTGTTTCTTTTTCTAGAGAGAACCGGGAACAACACATTATTGATATTAGTAGAGCAGATAACAATGAAAGCGAGTCTAATGATGACAACTAGATTGATGTAAGTTATTTGTTGTTATTTGGTATGAAGATAATTTTTTAACATGTCAATTTTTTCAATGTTATATGTTATGACTTTATTTTGTTGATTGTTTAACTTATTTCTTTATTATGTTTCATATAAGATGTCAAAGCTACCATGATTTGGTTCTTAAGTTATTCTAGTTCCAGGAGGATATTAGTCAAAGAAAATTTTGGCTACCTTGAACCAACAAAATGTTGAGCCAACACATAATGGTGATGGAACTCGAGCTACAACTTGTACATTGAAGAATAATCTACTGCTACTGAAGAAATAATCTAAGGAAAAGCAAATTATAAGGAAAGATCATTCTATGCTTAGGAAAACAAAAAAGGCAAAGCATGTTGCCACTGAAACATTTGAAGAAGAATATCAACGTAACATAGCAAGTTGTACACATTTTGCAGTTGTAGAAACTGATGAAATTGACCTTGAGAACATTGGTAAGATATTTCATGTGTGAAAACTTATTTCTATAATACATCTTTTACTGTTTTCTTACAAGTTAGTTTAAGAGATTTATATATCATACATAGATTAAATTTGAATTCATTTAATAGTGTTCTTTTGCCATTAAAAATATAGATTCTAATTCAAAAGGAAAGAGTAAGAGAGGACCTACTGTGTGCCTAAAAGTATGGAACAATCAAGATGGAAAGAATATATTTTCAAGATGAATGATTCATACCAGTCAATTGGAGAAAATCAAAATCATTTGAAAATTTTTTGTGAAACTGTTGCACGCAATTCAAATTTGGCTCCATTGGATTATGATGATTGGAAGAAGATGCCTATAGAATACAAGAATAAAATGATAGAAATTATGGAGGTAAATTCTTAACCATAATAATTTTGTTAATTATATTTAAGTTTTGATGATTTAACATTTTTTATGATGTAGTGCAAATTTCAATATAATGAGATGTGACCATGGGTGCTTCTAAGCACAGCTAAGAAATGGAGAGAATTTTAAGTGATACCTTAAGGAGAAATATTATCGGCCACAGCTCTCAATGGAAGAAAGATTAGAGTATTGTGATTCATGGGTAACTAAGGAACATTGGAAGTTCCTTAATAAGCATTGGGATTCAAAGAAGTCAAAGGTAATTAAAAGTGCATTTTTTTTCTTTACCTTAACTTAGAAAATAGTTCTAAAAAATTATGATTCTTATAGTTATGTTGTTCTAAAAATAAAGAAAATAGAGGAAAATTAATGCTTCATCATGCTGCAAGGACAAAAAGCTATGCATGCATAAGGGATGAGGTACATTCTTTATTCTCAAAATTTTCACTTAAGTTGATTTAAGTGTTATAATTTTTATTACTTTTAGATGGAGAAATAAATGGGAAGAAAGGTAAACAAGATTTATTTATTTATAAGTGTTTATAAAAATAAGGATGGCAAACCAACGAATGAAACAACAGCTTCTATGATTGTAAGTTAAACACATTATGTAACTTGTTCTTGATGTGTAATTTATCTTTTGATTTTTGTTTACATTTATTTTCATTTATGGTATCAACCTTTTCATGCAATTAGGAGAACAAATACTAATTTTCAATATGTAAGATACTTGAAATATTAAATAGCAGTAAAATTATAATTTTTTAAATAAATGGTAATTTTGTTTACTTTAATGAATGCTTTTGATTAAGAATAAACTTTTTAATTTGACCTTTTTTTATGCCATTTTAGTTGAGATTTTATTAGCTTCAATTTCTTCATAACTATTTTAATAGCATAGAGGATTATATGATAACAAGTTTTTCTTATAGGAATAATTTAACGAGCCAACTGAGAAGATGGATGGTTTAGAAGACCCTTCATTGGTTGATGAAATTTATGCAAAAGTTGTTGGAAAAGATAAATGTGGTTGTGTTAAGGGATATGGATTAATATCGCCACATTCTGATTTGTGGAGGCAAAAAGAAATTGAGGAACGAGAACAAAGGAAAGAGTGGGAAAGACAAATTGAGATGCGATTTATGGAAGAGATAAAAGAAATGAAAGAAAGACAAGTAAACTTTCAAGAAATGCTACTCCAGTATTTAGGAATAGTAGATTTGCAGATTTCCCCATCATTGAAGAGGTCACAGGTATTATGATTTTTAGTTAAATAATTGAGTATATTTAAGTTAAGAAACTAATCATATCATCTACAATCAAGGTACCCAAGATGTGGTGACGCAACAAGGCAACATTTGTGCACATTTAAAGAACACAAAGAATCAGCATAAGGATCTGACCCCATATATATTGGTTGAAGGCTAGGTAAACTTTTATGTAAAAGTGCATTAAAATTTTGAATTTAATATTAAACTTTCGATAAAAACTATAACTAAATTGATCTTGATACTATCATTTTATTGCTATAAATTTCACATGTAGGATGTGTATCTACTAAGCATGATAGACATGCAGAGGAAGGTTGCACTTGCACGAGTGCACACTATTTATCCTAGTGCAATTATTGGAGGAGCTGCCATTGGTTCCACTTGTGCAGGGGTTTATGTTGAAGTTTCCATCAATGAGGAAGAGATGTTGATCAGGCCATATAACAAATATGAAGTTTTAGGTGATGAAATTGGAGCTATCATTGCTTGGCCTAAGATGTTTGTCATTTCATTATAGGTATTGTGATAAAATTATTTTGATCCATGGTATTTAAACGTAACTCTTCCTTTATTTAATGTATCTTAGAATTATTTTCTAGCAAAATTTTTCCTTTTGTTCGAGATCTTTTCAAATTGCTAATAGAAGATGCACTCAAGTAATCGGCAAAAATCTTTTTACATGCCTTTAATTTAGTCAAAATATTTTTATAGATTTTTTTTTGCTTTATCTTAGACATGTATCTCTTTTGGTTATGTTATTCTATAACTTTGACTTGGTTATGAAATTTTTTTCTTCTAATAAAAGACTATTGGTTGATGAATGAATAATGTATATGATCCAAGTGTCATTTAAGATGTTTTCTCTTTCTTACTACCATTAAATTATAAAAACATGTAGCTGGTTTAGACGTCTTATCGCTTTTTTATTATTTAATTTTAACATAAAAATATTTATTTTTTATCACAATAGATCTTTATAATATTGTTTCATTATTTAAATATTTATTCATTTCAATTTAGGAGTCATATACTTCATAATTAAAGTTAATGTAAGATAAAGTGTAATAATAACCCTTAAGATATAGCATTAGGTAGCAATCAAAGTTAATTTATCAACTATATAAAACAACGATGCTTTAGTGATAAAATTATGGCATTAAATAAAAGGTTTATTATTTAAAATTAGCAATTGATTTTACTACCCTTAATAATCTCCATTAGCGGCATCAAATTTTGTCATAATAACAACTAAAAGAATTGTGAGATTAATTAGCATCAAAAAGTGATTACCATTAAAGCATCTTATATCATCAATTTGTTGTAACAATTATTTTCGTCACTATTTTTTCTTTACAATAGCATCAATTGTAGCAATAAAAAGATAGTTGTTAAAAGTAACATTTACTGACAAAAATATCGACAAAAGTAATTGCCGTTAAGGATTAAAAAAATACCAACAGTCTAAAATTGTTGGTAAATCTTTAGCAACACTAGTTATACTGACGGACAAGTGACGAATCAAAAAAGTGTCAAAAAATGTCTATAGCGACAAATATTAATGCTTTACCGACATATCTCTTTTGTCAGTAAAAACTATTTTTGTTGTAATGGGTACTGGAAGCACCTAGTACCGGTATTGTGACCAGTACTAGCACTAGTTGACTTAGCACTAGCTAATAAGAGGCATAAAATGGGTACTGAAGGCACCCACTACCGGTACTATTGATCAATACTGATACTGGATGTATTTAGTTGACATGATTGTGGGTGCTTAGTACCGGTACTGGTGACACTAGTACCAATACTGGTTGGGTTACTTAGAAAGGGCTGATGGCGCCCAGTACCGATACTGGTGCTCAGTATCGGTACTGGCTGGTATTAGGGTGTTGTATTGGGGCTACTTAATACCTATACTAGTGCTCAGTACCTGAAATGACCCTTCTCAAGGGTCGTTTGGCATTTCCAAAAATTTTTGGGTTTTTGTGCAATTTTAACCCGCCTAATTTTTTTTTATTGTGGACATAAGAGGGGAAGAGGAGAACTTGTGAGGGTGCCCCCACAATTTTCCCACACCATCCCCCTACCCCTCACCACACCCCTCACCTCACCCCTCACTCCATCACCCAAGAGCACCTTACCCCTCCACCATCTCCCCCATTCCTCCCCACTCCTCCCTATCCCCACCATGCCTTACGCCATCCCTTCCCCCATGCCTGCAACCTCCATAAGAACCCCCCTCCTCCATTTTCCTGCCACACAGCAAGCCGAGAGGAGAAGGAGAGGGAGAGCAAAGAGAGGAAGGAGCACGGAGGGGAAGTGTGCATGCGGGAGTGGAGGGGGAAGCGACAAGGGAAGCTGGTTGTAGCAGACACAGGGGAGAGAGAGCTCGCAAACAGTTCTGCGGAGTTATTTTTCCACAGAATTAGATGTCTGTAGCGATCATCAAACGTCTGTCCAGATGTCCAGAGGTAATACCAGACGTTTGATGGCACATTATTTTTCAATTATTTTCTCCCTGCCAAGTTTTGACCTCACGTGCATGTGTTAGAGGTTGGGAAAGCACATCAGTGCGAGGATCGAGGCAGTTTTCAGACATTTTGGAGTGTCGCCAGACGTCCGAAGGCACCCTCAGACGTTTGCACGGAGTTTCAGACATCCGAAAGAGGCACCCTAGGCAAGGTGAGTCCCTGAGTTCATTTAAGACATCTGGGACTCTTCCCAGACGTCTGATTTTGATCAAGATTGTGTTTTTGGGCTTGTTCAGGGCCCTAACGAAGTTAATTTTCTGCAAATGAGATATCGTTGGTTTCTGTTCGAGTTTCCTTACGTAATGGAATAATGTCTATACAGTTTTGAGCTCATTTTTGACATGTGGGTCAATGTGGTAGGTCGTTCGTTTGTGGTGTGCATAGGACTTGCGGGGGTTGCAAGCTTCGTCGATTGTGCCCCCACATCTCTCAGTTATCCTGGTAGAGTAGTTCTCTCATTAATCTTGAATTTAATAATTAAATTACATGCTTTAGAATTAGTTGAACCCTAGGTTCTTAAAAGAACTCTAGGGCTGAAAGAGATAAATGTATGCTACTTTAGAAATATTCGATTGAACCCTAGGATGTGGAATGAACCCTAAGTGACGGGAACACTATCATGAGCCATAACTAGCTCATTTTGACCCAACTAAGTCAATAAATGCTCCTACATAACCGCTAGAAGGTCATAACTCACTGTATAAGCATTCTAAGGGAAAAATAAGAAACTAGGGTTAAAACAACAATTTTACCAATGCAGTACAACCACGGATTTTCTCAAGGGCTGAATAAAGGTTAAATGGTCTTAATAAGATAATAAGTGGGTTAAATCAGATAGAAAAGGGTTTGTGTGTGTTCTGAGAATTAAATGACTTTTTGAAATCTTAAAAATAGACCCCCTTAATTAACCAACATTCTGGTCAGGATAAATTTTACTTAAACCCTCTAAAAATCATAGAAAAATATTCTCTAGGGTTTAGTACCTTCAAATTGGCCATCAGAACCCATCTTGACCTAAAATGAAGTCTCAGACAGATATTTGCCTTAGTTTGGGTTTTTGCATAAATTACCCAATCAAACTTGGTCAAAATCAAAATCCAACTTCACCATTGGATTCCTTAGGTCCAAATTAGGTTTGTATCAAAATTTGGACCTAAGGAGAACTTGTCTTGACCTAGTGTGCAAAAAGGTCCTGTCTGATTACATTTATACCCCCAACTTTCAAAAACCCTTGCATACAGCCCCCTAACTTCTTCATCGTCTTCACAATTAGGTCCCTTTGCCATTATGGCAGAGGAAACCTACTCCAATGACCTTCAACTTGGATTTTCTCCCTGATTGATTGATGAATCCCTTCCAAAGTTGGAAGGGAGATTCATCAAGTAATCCTCTCCAATATGAACCCGTCTAGATGCTCTGATTCTTTTCCAATCTCTTATGCGAACGCATGAGAGATTTGGGTATCAAGAAGTTTCCTTCTCTGGTGAGCTTTTTAATCTTGGGAGGCTTTCTTCCCATGCTCAAAACCCTCTCTGAAGACCTATAAAAGACTCCCCAGGGTCCAACAGTTCTCAGCTTGAAATTGGGCCGGAACTCCCCCTATTCCTCTCTCCTCTCCGACCGCAAATCTCCGCAAGCTCCAGTGATCTCTCTCTAACTTTTCTCATCATCCGACCATGAACCCAATGGCGGATTCACCTTCAACACTGTCCTCCGTGTCAAGCAATACCAACCGTCGTCGTTCTTTCCCCATCTTCGTCGCCGCCTCTCCTACGGAGGTTCGCCTTCCCCACGTCCGGCAACCACACCGGCATGGGATCCCTTTCCCTTTTCATCCTTAAAGTAGACTCTTAGGCTCCCGATCTCTCTTACTTTCTTCCCCTCTCTTTACTTCCTAAAACTGACAACCAACGCTACCAAACACCTTCATCTCCTCCATCTTCGGCGACTCCTCCAGCGAGGTGTTCCCACCACTACGCACCTCCATAAACCTCGTTGACCCCCACAACCTCCACTACACCTTCCCACTCATTTCCCCTCACTCCATTTGCTCCATCATCCACCCAAACACCTTCCCGAGCAAACCCACTCTCACCGACTATTCTCGTCATCGTCCGGCCACCACAACCACTCGCGCAACATGCCACTCCATCGTCACATTCGCCATGCCAGGGAAATCTTGCTGAGTGTTCTGATGCGGCCATAAGGCCCCTTTTCTTGATTTCAGGTAGTAGGCCAAGACCCGCCATTGCCGTCGAGCTTCGAGCAAGCTTCAAGCTACTCCAGGGTGCTTCTGCTCCAGGGGATACCTCCAGGCCGTGTGGAATAAAGGCCTGCAGGAGTCCAAGACTTCATGCAAGGGCATTAGCAGCCACAACCTCGTCAAATTGGCTGAGCACCTTGCTGCTGCACTGCGCAGAAGAAAGGTGGGACATTTGGTCAATGTCCCACCTCAGATATGAAGAGGCGCCTGCAGCCGCATAATACCAAAAAGTGACAACGGCTGTTTGCCTCCAATCACTAAGGGTGAGGTCCTCCTACACCTTCACCCGACCTCGTCCACAACACCTCACCCGCGGACCTGGTCGACCCGACTACTTGCCTAACTTGCACTCCTCACTCACCACTGCACGTCAGTGAGCCTGGACTCGAGTATGCGCTAGGTCCGATTACACAACCGGCTGTAGCTCTGGGAGAGCGAGACTAAAATAGAAAGAGAGAAAGAGAGAGGAGATTACGCGGGGAAGGGGGGTTTTTTCCCTGGGAAGTTTGGCTCCAACACTTAGCGGGAGTTAGAAGGTAGAAAAGCTTGAGAAGAATAGAAGAGAAGAAGAAGAGGCAGGCCTAAGAAGAATAAGAAGAAGAGATGAAGGCTTGAAAAGATGAAGAAGAAAAGAGAAATCAAAGAAAGGAAGAATCAAAGAAGAAGAGAAGAAGAAGGAAGAAAAGCACTTAGACAAAAGAAAAAGGAATACTGTAGCAAACGTCATTTAAAACGTTTGATTTCAAAATCAGACGTCTAATTTCATACTCTCTCCTTTAGTACATTTGAGTAATTATTCTATATATTAGACTTATAATTGGTGATTCAAATCACCATTATTTTGTCTAAAATTCTTTTTACTCTTCATATACTCATATACTCTACATTGCAAATTAATTTTTGAGTAATATTTTGTGTTCAATTTGCATTAATTGTTAAGATTAGTGTGTGAATTCCATTTGCTCCCTGTGTTCAACCTCAGAATCTTTTAAGCCATAAAATTATATTTGTTTGAACGTTATTTCGGCTATATTGCAATGCGACACTTTTTAAACACCAACTTAGCACAATAAACATTTTGGCGCCATTGCCGGGGAACAGTACGCAATTCACCACTATTCTCTACATTATTTGATTATATTTGAGCACTGACTTGCCCTATTTGCTTCATTATGATTTTTGCGAGGTACTTTACGAGATCTTCCGCGCAAATCAACCTTTCCAAGGTAGGTAACTTCTCTATTCTTCCCTAATCAACCTCCTAAACTTGGAAAGACAAAAAGGAAATAATCAATTAGGAATCACTTGCCTTATTTTTCATAGTAATTATCATTTAAAAGGTAAGCTTCTTGAGTTGCGAATTTTTTTTAATCTCATTGAAGTTGAAGCAATTCTGTTTAGAGATCATACCCCAAATTTCCTGTGCCTATTAGGGACTACGCTTAATTTTTAATCTTCTTGGACTATGCACTTCTTATTTGAAGTCTAAGGAGAACATTTTTGAAGATCAAAGAGTACTTGAAATAAAGCCAAATTAGGGTTTCTGCATTAGGGTTTTAGAGTGCTAGTTCACACTTGCCTGCATAAAAGGAAACAAACCCACCCACATTTGTGTACTACCCAAGCCCTTGATTGAAAAAATATAATCAAGAAAAACCCTAAAATCAGACTCTAAATTCACTTGAACCCTAAAATCCTTAAACCTAATAACCTAGGAGTCAAATCAGGGTAATTTCTAGGTCTTGACCTAGAAGTTCATTCTACCATCTTTAGGGCAGGCCAGGTAAAGTTGGTCTACATTGTAGGCCAACCAGCCTCCAAATTAGGTTACAAGTCAAATGAACTGCTAATTCAAGTGAAAACAAAGGCACAAATTAGACATAAAACTGGTAAACCTAAGAGGTCAAGTTATCCATTCTGGTCTACCTGGACCCTCAGTGACAAGGAAGGTCGAGTGGGGGAAACCCTGTAACCCGTGGGGGCGCTCTACCGTGTAGGGGTCTTTGCTAGACTCTCCCTTCCTGGCTGCCCAAGTAATTATTAGGTGGACGACTTTCTGATGCAGGGGTGTCATCCGCCCCAAACCTCTATAGTCATCCAAAATCTTTGGGTGCCTTAATTGGCTCAATATCACATTCAGTCCCTCATGCCTTCTATTTAGAGCACACACAGATTTTCTTAGGAATCTTTTTTAGATCTAATAAATTTCCATCTAAACTTGAATTTTGATTCTACATCTTGATTCCACCATTTGATTCAAAAATGCAGCCTGGCTACTTAGGAAAACCATTGAAGAAACCTACATCTCAAAGATCCATTAGAGATAGAATGATTGAGGATGCCCTTAGATTTTATGAGATTGATTACAAAACCTCAAAACCAATTGAAGACATTCAGGTTAATGTATCAACAACAACAGCCTTCATTGTAAACTGTGCCCAATTATTATTAACAGAGGCAACAAATGGATCAACCTGGGATATTCTCATAACAGGATACATCGAGATAGAAAAATTACATAACTTTGAATATCTGCAATGCATAACAAATTTTGTACTTTGGGAAAAATACCAAGCTGATCTTGAAAAATGAGAATAAATGATGAAATTGTTGAAACAAGTTATCGATCAAAAATACCTGTACATGCCCCGAACAGTTAATGAACCGTCTTGGAATAATATTGAGGATCAATCTGATTTCCCAAATCCCAGATTTGAGACACAAGGTTGTTGTGGATTCCCAACCTAGATGGAATATGATATGCCTGATCTTGAAATAGGTTGGGAGGTCCCAATTGTAGGAGAACACGAGTTTGAGCCAGCCCTAGCAAACTAAAACCTTGGTTTACCAAGCATAGAATTCCTAGACTCCTGTAATAATGAGATTGAATCAGAACCTCTCGAGAGTATAAATCCTGCCCCTTACTCTGCTAAGGTGACCCTCGAAGACAATTTTGACCTAGATTCTAGTAATTCAACCCACATCCTTAGCCTAGAATTTGGATCTTCTTGGGATAATTCCAAGGCCCCGTATGACGAAAATCAAAGTTTGAATTTGGATTATGATTCTGGGCCTTTATTTGATGAATGTACCTCTCCAACATCCTTAGAGATACAGATTGACTTTTCGGAAGTCACGCTAATCTACGATACAAAAATTGAGTTGGAAGAGTGGGGTTTTGATTGGGTCTCCCTACAAGCCAAAAACCCAAGCCCAGACCCAATAGGGACACCTTTTTAAGCTCGGAATCTACGAATAGGCTAGACCCAAGTCAGGTTGCTGAGTCTACATCTTGTGATTTATTCTGTGGTGGAACCTCTGATCTCGAATCAAATTCAGAACTTGATTCTCACAATTTCTCTGACGATTTAGAATCTTACTATGATTACGGAGAACCATTGTTTCCTGACAACTACGAGCCAATCTATAACCTCAGCACACATGATCCATTCTTCAACTCTGACTCTGAGGTTCCTAATCCTGAGATCACTGATTCAAAATTAGGTTCCATTGAGATTGAATCATTTCTTTTTGATACATAGGAATCAGAAACAAAAAGTGCTGAGAGTGACTATAACCCAGAATTTGAATCTTTTCTTGACTTAGATTTTCCTCATCCTATAAACACTCTTTAGGCATTTACCTTTGAGTTTGACAGCTACTATAAGGGCTCTCTAAATGAACCCACCTTTGAACCTTTACTAGAAGAGCCCTCATACACAATTCTTATTGATGCCACCTCCTCTACATATACAGAACCTATTCAAACCCATTTTCAACCCCGACCCGCAACTAGACTCAATTTCTATTCTAATTCCCCTCTTAATGAGCCGGTTGCAGATGATTCTCCTCCACATTTTTATTGGGTTTCGGACATAAATCAGACTACAAATCATGCTCCATCCTTCTCTGATCACTCCTGTAAGGTTCCTACATCCTCCACTGATTCTTTTAAGGATCCCTACTCTGATCAGGCTGATTCGACTCAGCCAAACCCTAGCTATACACTTCCATACCCTTTCGAGTTCCAAAGTATATGGTGAGTTCCACATCTCTTGATCTACATTTATCAACCCACCAGACTGATTGGGTTTGGGCTGCATCATCAGCCTGTTGATTTAAACAAGCGCCTAGTTGGACAACCAGGCTTTTGATCAAGGTGCTTGTTTTGCAAAACTCATCTGATTTGACCACTCCTTCTCCATACCATTTCCTGCTCGACTGAAGGCATTGAATTTAGTGCTTAACGGGAGGCAACCCGTCATTCTAAAAAAATTGAGATCCTTCTGTACTTCACGTCTATTGCACCCTGAGTTCAATTTTAGAATAGTCGATCCCACCTCTGGTACACGTGCCAGAGCTTGAAATCACCAGCAACAGTCATTCCTGACCTGTTCGCCCACCTGATAATCTTGTTCTAAATTCCTAAACCCAAAACTATTTCACATCCTCCGTTTACAATGAGGACATTGCAAAACTTAGGCATGGGAGGTGGTAAAGTGCAAGCATTCAAAAATCAAAAGTTTGGAAAGGTTCTCACAAAAAAATCACATATTCCAAAAATACCAAAAAAATAAAAAATTCTTGAAAACGAACAAAAATATGAGAGGAGAGAAAATTTTGATGGCATATCAAATTTTGAGGAGAAAAAGGGGAGGAGATAAAAATGTCAAAAAGGAGCAAAAATTAAAAAGAAAAGAAAAAGAAATAGTCATTTGTAAAGGATTAAGGAATTGACTTAGTTCTAGACCATATTAAGAGAAAGATAATGAAAGGCAAAAAAGTGCTAATGAAACAGAGAAGAGATCAGTAGGAACGCTGATTTTAAGCCTTTTGGGCTATGATCATAGGCTTAAAAATTCAAGTACCCGCTAAGATCTGGATAGTCCTCAAGAGGTTGGGGAAAATGCGAAGCTTAAGTATTAGGTCTAAGGCTTAAGGAGTACTCAGCCTCATTAATTGACCTCTGGTTTGCGGGACTCGGTAACCTAAGCACCCCAATCCACACACAGTCTGGTTCAGTGCACATAAGTATCAAAATCATGCAAATGCGTTTAACTTCTTCTGAAAAAGTCACCTAGATTAGGAGCGGCTGATCAACATAAGTTGATTTGGACGAGTTCCTGGTGCAGAGAGGCTGGAAATTCCCCTCGAAGATGCGCAATAACATATCGTCTCCTCGGTGCCTGTCTCCTAGGATATCTACATATCCTACCGGGGCATGTAATCACCCTGTGCTGGTTTAGATGCCATGGCGGCATTATCCCGAAATGTCGATTACCAGGGTCTGGATTTAGCTATAGAACACCATGGGTGAGATTAGCTCGAAATCTCGAAAGCTAGGGTTCTGAGGGTTGCCATGGGCAGTGCTATCTCGAAGCATCGATTGCTAAGGACCCTACGTGGATTGATGATGGGAACTAGGAATCCGATACAGACTGTGTTATAAAGCCAATCCAAAGCTCGAAATAAAAAGAAAAGAGAAAGAAAACTCTCCACAAACAAAGAAAATTCCTTTGTCTCTCTCTGACAAAAACACACTGCAAACTGAACCAAGACTCAAACATGTTACAAGCACGGGTGCTTTAACCGCAGAGTTCAACGAACCTTAGGATAGTTCCTGTGGGCCTTAGAAACCTTCACGGCAGACTAAGGCTAGAGCTGGTCAAGTCTGGATCTTGGTTGGTACTTGAATACCTCTAGGCCTACTATTGCCATTCTAGCCTAATCTACAAAAGAAAGCACAAATCAAAGTTTTTAAGCATCCAAAGATTTTATGGTCTAAAATCAAAGTTAACACCTTGAAATTTTGCTAAGGGACTAGCAAAAGCTAGGAATGTGCCCCCACATCTCTCGGTTATCCTGGTAGAGTAGTTCTCTCATTAATCTCGAATTTAATAATTAAATTACATGCTTTAGAATTGTTGAACCCTAGGTTCTTAAAAGAACTCTAGGGCTGAAAGAGATAAATGTATGCTACTTTAGAAATATTCGATTGAACCCTAGGATGTGGAATGAACCCTAAGTGATGGAAACACTATCATGAGCCATAACTAGCTCATTTTGACCCAACTAAGTCAATAAATGCTCCTACATAATCGCCAGAAGGTCATAACTCACTGTATAAGCATTCTGAGGGAAAAATAAACTAGGATTAAAACTGCAATTTTACCAATGCAGTAAAACCACAAGTTTTCTCAAGGGTTGAATAAAGGTCAAATGGTCTTAATAAGATAATAAGTGGGTTAGATCAGATAGAAAAGGGTTTGTGTGTGTTCTGAGAATTAAATGACTTTTTGAAACCCTAAAAATAGACCCACTTAATTAACTAACATTCTGGTTAGGATAAATTTCACTTAAACCCTCTAAAAATCATAGAAAAATATTCTCTAGGGTTTAATACCTTCAAAGTGGCCATCAGAACCCATCTTGACCTAAAATGAAGTCTCAGACAGATATTTGCCCTAGTTTGGATTTTGCATAAATTACCTAGACAAACTTGGTCAAAACCAAAATCCAACTTCACCATTGGATTCCTTAGGTCCAAATTAGGTTTGTACCAAATTTTGGACCTAAGGAGAACTTGTCTTGACTTAGTTTGCAAAATGGTCCTGTCTGATTACATTTATACACCCAACTTTCAAAAACCCTTACATATAGCCCCCTAACTTCTTCATTGTCTTCACAATTAGGTCCCTCTGCCATTATCGCAGAGGAAACCTACTCCGATGACCTTCAACTTGGATTTTCTCCCTGATTGATTGATGAATCCCTTCCAAAATTGGAAGGGAGATTCATCAAGTAATCCTCTGCAATATGAACCCATCTAGATGCTCTGATTCTTTCCCAATCTCTCATGAGAACGCATGAGAGATTTGGGTATCAAAAAGTTTCCTTCTCCGATGAGCTTTTTAAGCTTTGGAAGCTTGCTTCCCAAGCTCAAAACCCTCTCTGACGACCTATAAAAGACTCCCCAGGGTCCAACCATTCTCAGCTTGAAATTTGGTCGAAACTCCCCCTATTCCTCTCTCCTCTTCGGTCGCAAGCACTGGCGGTCTCTCTCTGACTTTTCTCATCGTCCGACCATGAAACCAGCGGTGGATTCACTTTCATCACCATCCTTCGCATCGAGCAATACCAGTCGTCGCCATTCTTCCCCTATCTTCGCTGCCGCCTCACCTACGGAGGTTTGTCTTCCCCACGTCCGGCAACCACACCGGTGTGGGATCCCTTTCCCTTTTCATCCTTAGAGTAGACTCTTAGGTTCCAGATCTCTCTTACTTTCTTCCCCTCTCTTTACTTCCCAAAACCGACCACCAACTCTACCGAACACCTTCATCTCCTCCATCTCCGGCGAGGTGTTCCCACCACTACGCATCTCTATCCACCTCGTCGACCACCCTACAACCTCCACTGCACCTTCCCGCTCATTTCCCCTCACTCCATTCGCTCCATCATCCACCCAAACACCTTCCTGAACAAGCCCACTCTCACCGACTGTTCCCATCACTGTCCAGCCACCACAACCACTCACGCAACACGCCACTGCCACCGTCACATTCACCGTGCCACGGCGATCCTTCTAAGCATTCTGATGCTACCATAAGGCCCCTTTTCTTGATTTCAGGTAGTAGGCCAAGATCTGCCATTGCCGTCGAGCTTCGAGCAAGCTTCAAGATGCTCTAGGGTGCTTCCACTCCAGGGGATACCCCTAGGCCGTGCAGAATAGAGGCCAGCAAGAGTCCAAGACTTCACGCAAGGGCATTAGCAGCCGTAGCCTCGTCAAATTGGCTGAGCACCTTGCTACTACACTACGCAGAAGAAAGGTGGGACATTTAGTCCCACCTCGGATATGAAGAGGCGCCTGCAGCCGCATAATACCAAAAAGTGACAGTGGCTCTTTGCCTCCAATCACTGAGGGTGAGGTCCTCCTACACCTTCACCCAACCTTGTCTGCTACACCTCACCCGTAGACCTAGTTGACCCGACTACCTGCCTGACCTGCACTCCTCGCTCACCACCGCATGCCGGTGAGCTTGGACCCGAGTATGCGCTAGGTCCGATTACCCAACTGGCTGTGGCTCTGGGAGAGCGAGACTGAAATAGAAAGAGATAAAGAGAGAGGAGAGTATGTGGGGGAAGGGGGGTTTTTGCCTTGGAAAGTTTGGCTCCAACACTTAGCCGGAGTCGGAAAATAGAAAAGCTTGAGAAGAATAGAAGAGAAGAAGAGGCAGGCCTAAGAATAAGAAGAGATGAAGGCTTGAAGAGAAGAAGACGAAGAAAAGAGAAATCAAAGAAAGGAAGAATCAAAGAAGAAGAGAAGAAGAAGGAAGAAAAGCACGCAGACAAAAGAAAAAGGAGTACTGTAGCAAACGTCATTTAAGACATCTGATTGCAAAATCAGGCGTCTAATTTCATACTCCCTCCTTTAGTACATTTGAGTGATTATTCTATGTATTAGACTTATAATTGGTGATTCAAATCACCATTATTTTGTATAAAATTCTTTTTACTCTTCATATACTCATATGCTCTACATTGCAAATTAGTTTTTAAGTAATATTTTGTGTTCAATTTGCATTAATTGCTAAGATTAGTGTGTGAATTCCATTTGCTCCCTATGTTCGACCTCAGAATCTTTTCGAGTAATAAAATTATATTTGTTTGAACGTTATTTTGGCTATACTGACACGACACTTTTTAAACACCGACTTAGCGTGATAAACACTAGGGTTGAAAGAAATGAATGCACATTTAATGAATGTTTAAATTGTTGTTTCCTGAAAGTAGAGAATCATGAGCTGCCTGTAATGAACCATGACATGAACTGAAACGCATGCTATGTATTGAATAATTGATGGACGTGATTGTGAAATCACGAGTTTCCTGTTATGCATTTATTGAATCAGATGTGGAAATGAGAAAGTATATGTATGAACCCTATGGGGAATTGAAAAGAAAGTCAAGATGCACTAATACGGAAAACCTAACGGGTCATGGAACATGTTGCCTACGGGCGGCTGTTCGGACCTGGTAATTTGAAGTGAGCTGGCCCTCGTGTACATTGTTCCGAGGAGAGCGATTGTCCCTTTAGTATAGAGGTGAGCTAGCCGCCCCCTTGGGTTGAGACCCAGGGTTAGGACTAGTCACTCTACACCGACTCCTATTTGGCCCTCGCATACTTGGTACCGGGGTGAGCTACATAGTGTAGGGAGGGAGCTAGCTGCCCCATGGGTCCCGGGGTTAGGACTAGCCACCCTACACCGACTCTTTGTTAGGCCCACTAGGCAAATTGGGATAGTTGGACGAGTGTACACAGACTGTGGAGGGGTGAGACCCCTGTTCTGTTCTGAGAAGGCAAGGCTCTGTACTGTTTTGTGCTATACATTTGGGCGTACCCGCTAGCGGAAACGACTGACCGCGTGCCAGTGCGGGGTAGCTACCCATTTGCTTGTCATGCGTGCCGTAGTCACCGCTACATTGCGATCGTGACCTTTGGGTGGTAGACCGAATGTAGGACTACCACGAGGGACTCTCTCGACTAGGAGAGTGCCACGTGTACATCCTGCATCGCGGGAAAACTACAAGTAAGATCGTTCCCTTAGAGAACAAGAAGATTAAGCACTATTATGGATCCTGATTAGAGATCTCGACTCAGAAACGCGTAAATAAGACGAATGGAAATGGATGATAATAATAATCAATACAGACATGTGCAGTTAGTTGTTTGTTTAATTGCATGTAAATGGCTTAAGCGCCACTCTACTCAGCGTTAGCTGACCACGAAGTTGTAACCATGTTCAGGTCAGGGATCTGAGCAGCCAGCACCATCGGCTACTGAGGGTGCTGGGCCTAGTCGAGCCCAGCCGTAGTCTTTCTCCTGTTTCTACTGCAGAGCACTTGTTAGTCGTGAGTACTAATAGCTTATAATAACTATTCTGTACTGTTTCTGTTATAATTGTGATGGCTATGTTCGGTAACTGTACCTTTCCACTGTATTATGTAATATCCTTGTGATTTTTTGTTCTATTTCTTTCACTGTCTATTATATACTTTTTGCTTAGTTACATTGACGTGTGGTTGTGGAATAGTATGCATTTGGTTATTTCTCATTAGCCAACTAGGTTTTGCGATTAGTTAAGGCGAGCCATTCTTAGGTTCTGTAGGGAGACGGGAACGAGTTGTGACAAGATGATATCAGAGCAAGGTCGTCTCGAGAAATGAACCAAATGGTTTGGAAGTAACCACACATGTACATGTAGCTAGGATAGCCATCGCAGCATATCGTCTTGATCTTCACTTCAGAGTCTTATTTCTTTCTATAACTTGGTATTGTTGACAGTCCTTGTCCTTCCTCTTCTGTTTCCTTGTAGTAGATGCCTTGTCGAGGAACTCGTATTGTAGGCCACAGATGTAGCTATGGGCATGGACGAGGGGGTGAACGTGCTGGACTCGAGGAAATAGTTGATCCACCCCTCCTCCTAGGCATCCAAGCCCAAAACCTCGTCCAGCTGATTCAGGAGATCGTACGGGAGGAGGTTTAGCATTTATTGCCTCTACCGTCTCCTCATGTCTCTTCAAAGGATGCAGAGGGGCAGCCTCTCGTGAGACAAAGGAGCTACCGTAATGTTAGGCAAGCCAGAGGAGGTCAGAAGAGGCCCTACCAGCTGGAGTACTCCCAAGGACGGATAGAGGGAGGGAGTCGTTGCCCTCTATGCTACCGGTGTGGCGAGTTGGGTCACATGAGGAGGGACTGGCCATCTAGGACCAGAGCAAACCAAATGCTCCCAGTACCGAGTACTGGAGACCGATCTAACGGCCAAGGTTGCCCGACTCGAGGGAGAAAACAGCAGTCACAAGGAGGGTACCAACCGGTTGCCACTCGCCTAGCCTGGAGCATAGCTGTCTCTTTCGTACCTGAGGCTGAGGGGCATGTCAACACCCTGACTCACAGAGACGATTGAGTGACAGGTTCTGGGATGGCAGGTATGATTACAGTTTCCGGTAGATTAGTTTACGTGCTATTTGATTTTTGGGTACCACGCAACCTTTTGTCTCGAGGTTTGCCGTTAGTTGGGGCTGAACAATATATTGTTAGAGGGTCCGTTCCTGATTAGAGGACTAGGTAGACAGTTATTTTTCGCCAAGGTGGTCTTCACATATTGTGAGGTCACTATAGGGGGGACACAATTTTCCAGTTGACTTGATTGTGATCCTAATGGAAGACTTTGGTGTAATCCTAGGAATGAACTGGCCAGCTGCTTATTATGCCTTAGTGGATTCTTTTGGGAAGAAGATTGTCTTCTCCATATCGGGATTGCCTCCCTTTGAATTCCACAGTCAGCCAGTAGACGGAGGATTCAAGTGCAACTCTACACTTCGGGCAGCGAAGCTACTAAGCCAAGGGTGTGAGGGCTTCCTAGCTTGTGTCATAGCAGAGCCTCGCCCCGTGGCCGACTTGTAGAATATCTCGATAGTCCATGAGTACCCTGAAGTCTTTCCAGAGGAGTTGCCAGGACTACCACCTGAGGGTGAGATCGTGTTTGAGATCTCATTGGTACCGGGGATCGGCCCCATCTCTACTGCACCATACAGGATGGCCCCACTTGAGCTGTGAGAGCTCAAGTCTCATCTACAGGATCTATTAGAAAAAGGCTTTTTTGAGGCCCAGTGCATCCCCGTGGGGAGCCCCTATCTTGCTTGTGAGGAAGAAAGATGGCACCCTTTGGCTTCATGTCGCTTACAGACAGTTGAGCCGGGTCAACGTCAAGGACGAGTACCCACTACCTCATATTGATGATCTCTTCAACTAGCTAAGAGATGCCACGATGTTCTCCATGATAGGTCAGAGGTCGGGTTACCATCAGTTGAGGATCAGGGAGACCGACGTCTCCAATACAGCTTTCCGCATGCAGTATGGTCACTACGAGTTTTTGGTCATGCTGTTTGGGCTAACCAACGCCCCCGCTAATTTCATGGATCTAATGAACTGTGTCATCTGACCGTACCTGGATCAATTCGTGGTAGTATTCATTGATGATGTGCTTGTCTACTCTTGGGATCAGGCACAGCATAGATAGCATCTCTGCATGGTCCTGGACACTCTGAGACGGCACAGGCTGTACGCCAAGTACAGCAAATGCGAGTTTTGGTTGAGACATGTTACTTTCTTGGGCCATGTAATCTCGGGAGATGGGTTGGCTGTGAATCTAGCGAAGGTTGAAGCAGTGCTCAGGTGGGAGAGACCACGTACAGTGACAGAGATACGCAGTTTCTTGGGGCTGGCAGGGTACTACAGGTAGGTTATCTGAGGTTTCTCATAGATTGCACGTCCTATGACTCAGTTAACCTGGAAGGATGTACCCTTCACCTGGACAGACGAGTGTGAGTCATGCTTTCGAGAGCTGAAGGAGAGTTGACTTCAACTCTTGTACTCACCATCCTAGACAGTAGTGGCGGATTTATGGTCTACACTGACGCCTCGTTACAAGGATTAGGGGGTGTGCTCATGTAGCGGGGACATGTTATTGCTTACGCTTTACAGCAACTAAAGTCCCATGAGCACAACTACCCCACCCATGACTTGGAGTTGGCAGCAGTTGTCTTCGCACTGAAGACATGGAGACACTGCTTGTACAGAGAGACGTTCGAGATCTTTACTGATCATAAGAGCCTCAGATATCTATTTGACCAGAAGGTGCTCAACATGAGTCAGAGATGCTGGTTAGAGCTCTTGAAGGACTACAACTGTAGCATCTTCTACCATCCAGGGAAGGCCAATGTGGTGGTCGACGCCTTGAGTCGGAAGGTGCCCACCCACTTGGCTAGTCTACAGGCACAAAGTTGGAGACTCATGGAGGAGGTGGGCAGTTGGCGACCCCAAGAGTCAAGGGGATGCTGCAGTGTAGTGACAATTGCGAGGCAGGCACGACCAGAGCTGATAAATTGTATCGTTACTAGACAGATGACGGGTCCATACTTGTAGACACCGCGAGACCAAGTATTGACAGGGAACCCAGGAGAGTCCTCGTTCACTGACAGGGTCCTACGTATGAGGGGATGCTTGTGCATTCCTAGAGACGAGGAGCTGTTGAGAGAGCTCCTGATTGAGGCACATGGGTCCAGATTCACCATATATCCCAGGAACACGAAGATGTACCATGACCTACGACGTGATTTCTGGTGGAAGGGCACGAAGCGAGATGCTGGTAGATTTATTCAGCAGTACCTGGTATGCTAGTAGATGAAGGCCGAGCACCAGAGGCTTGCAGGGTCGTTGCAACCACTTCCTGTGCTAGAGTGGACGTGGGAGAGTGTCACTATGGACCTAGTAGTAGGTTTACCTATGACACAGCGAGGACATGATGCAGTCTAGGTGATAGTAGACAGATTGACAAAGACAGCACGATTTCTGCCGATCCAAGTCACTTTTTGGACAGCACAGTTGGCAGAGCGCTACATCAGAGACGTGGTACGCCTTCACGGAGTCCCTCGTGAGATTATTACAGATAGAGACACTCATTTCACTTCCCAATTCTGGGTGGAATTTCAGCAGGCTTTGGGGACTCATCTGAGGTTCAATATAGCCTATCACCCCTAGATCGACGAACAGTTAGAGTGCACATTCAAGCCCTTGAGGACCTCCTACGCGCTTGCATGCTAGACTGGAGAGGCTCCTGGGAGGAGCATTTGCCTCTGCCAGAGTTTGCATACAACAATAGCTATCACCCAAGCATCGGCATGGCACCGTATGAGGCTCTGTTTGAGAGAAGGTGTACTGCTCCCTTGAGTTGGGTCGAGGTTGGGGATCATGTCTTCCTCCATGTTTCTCCCATGAAGGTCTTCCAGCGGTTTGGGGCGAGAAGGAAGCTTGCATCGAGGTTTGTAGGGCCTTTTGAGGTCTTGAAGTGGGTAGGACCCATTGCTTACCAGCTTGCCCTTCCTCCCCAATTCTCTAGAGTGCATGGCATGTCCCACATGTCTGACCTCAGGGGATACATCACCAACCCCAGCCATGTTCTTAGCCACAAGAGCATCAAGGTGGGAGATGACTTGATCTATCCTGAGAGGCCAATATAGATACTAGATAGAGCTGTCTGAAGACTGAGGTGGAAGGAGGTACCCCTGATGAAAGTCCTATGGAGAAGCCAGCAGTATGAGGATGCCACTTGGGAGCCTGAGGTGACGATGTGAGCATAGTACCCGGAGCTTTTTAAGGGTACATCACTTCTGACCTACTCTGATCCTCTTTAAGTTTTTTTTTTTGAAACAGAAAAGAAAGCTATCGTCTTATGATACCAATTCGGAGCGGTATATTATATAAACAAATAAGAGAAATTACAAAAGAGATCCCCAAAAATGTATGAGGGACCAGCACTCTCTTACAATTCTTTCACAGCACACTGGCCTCTCCTGAAAAAGTCTCTCATTTCTCGCGTTCCACACACACCATAGAGTGATAGCCATGCGTACATGTGGCTTCCCTCTCATACCAAACCCATGCCAGATGGAATCCCAATATGGTAGCGGCTCCTGACATGTCCTCCAAATAGAATCAGTGATAAGGCAAGAAGAAAAGAGATGATTTGTATTGTCAGTATTCATCTCACACAAATAACAAACTTAATGATCAGTACCCAACCTTCTATGTCGCAGATCACTTGTGATCAATCCATCTCTCCTACATAGCCAAAGAAATATCTCTACCTTAAGGGGAATTTTTAGAAGCCAGATCTTCTTGTCAATGAAGTCACAACTCCACCCACTTTCATGGTTTAAAATTCTGTTGTAGCCAGTTTGCACATTATAAATCCCCTCCCAAAGGTACTTGTCCTCCACTCCAGGCCTAGGCCTAAAGTTCTGAAGGTCTGAAATTAGCTTCCTCCTTTCTTCCCACAGTCGGGTACCCCTCGTGTTGGAATCCTCCTCAATCAGATTCCAACAGCTGCTGCTGCAAGACCAGACCCTGCTGATAGTAGCCTCCTTGTTAGATGCTGCAGCAAATGCCCTTGGATAGAGTTCCTTCAAGACACCCAGCCCTGACCACCCCTCCTTCCAGAAGTTGAAGGTCTACCATCCCCAAGAGCCGACTGTAGCAGGTGGAAGTGATCAGCCAAAGCTCTTGTCACTGATTTCTAGAAAGGAGGACTACTGTGCTGAAGTCTGGACAGCACACTATTGGAATCACCATAGCTATCCCTAATCAGGACTGTCCATGGCTTCAGGTCTCCTTGCAAGAGTTTGTTATGCACATTTACTTTATTTTCACACCCTAGTCAGCTCAAGTTTCAGGGACGAAACTTCCTTTAAATTTGTTATGTTGAAATGACCCTTCCCAAGGGTTGTTTGGCATTTCTGGAAATTTTTGGGTTTTTTGTGCAATTTTAACCCCCCTAGTTTTTTTATCGTGGATATACGAAGGGAAGAGGAGAAATTACAGGGGTGCCCCCACAATTTTCCCACACCATCCCCCTACCCCTCACCACACCCCTCACTTCATCACCCACGAGCACCTTACCCCTCCACCATCCCCCCCATTCTCCTCCCCATCCCTACCATGTCTCATGCCATCCCTTCCCCCACGCCTTCAACCTCCATAAGAACCCCCCTCCTCCTCCATTTGCTTGCCACATAGTAAGCCGAGAGGAGAAGGAGAGGGAGAGCAAAGAATGAAAGGAGCACAGAGGGGAAGGGTGCGTACGGGAGAGGAGGGGGAAGTGACAGGAGAAGCTGGTTGCAGCAGACGCAAGGGAGAGAGAGAGCTTGCAAATGATTCTGCGGAGTCATTTTTCCACAGAATTAGACGTCTGTAGCAATCATCAAACATCTGCCTAGACATTCAGAGGTAATACCAGACATCTGATGGCACATTATTTTTCAATTATTTTCTTCCTGTCGAGTTCTGACCTCACGTGCATGTGTCAGAGGTTGAGGAAGCACGCTGGTGCGAGGATCGAGGTGGTTTTCAGACATCTAGGAGTGTCACTAGATTCCGAAGGCACCCTCAGATGTCTGCACGAAGTTTCAGACGTCCAAAAGAGGCGTCCTGAGTAAGGTGAGTCCTTGAGTTCATTTAAGACGACTAGGACTTTTCCCAAACGTCTGATTTTGATTAGGATTGTGTTTTTGGGCTCGTTCAGGGCCCAAACGGGGTCGATTTTCCACAAATGAGATATCATTGGTTTCTGTTTGAGTTTCCCTACATAATGGTATAATGTCTATATAGTTTTGAGCTCATTTTTGACATGTGGGTCAATGTGATAGGTCATTCGTTCGTGGTGTGCACGGGACCTGCAGGGGTTGCAAGCTCCATCGACTGTGCCCCCACATCTCCCAGTTATCCTGATAGAGTGGTTCTCTCATTAATCTTGGATTTAATTATTAAATTACATGCTTTAGAATTAGTCGAACCCTAGGTTGTGAAATGAACTCTAGAGCTTAAAAAGATAAATGTATGCTACTTTAGAAATATTCGATTGAACTCTAGGACGTGGAATGAACCCTAGGGCTGAAAGAAATGAATGCACATTTAATGAATGATTAAATTGTTGTTTCCTGAAAGAAGAGAATCATGAGCTGCCTGTAATGAACCATGACATGAACTAAAACACATGCTATGTATTGAATAATTAATGGACGTGATTGTGAAATCATGAGTTTCCTGTTATGCATTTATTAAATTAGATGTGGAAATGAGAAAGTATATTTACGAACCCTACAGGGAATTTAAAAGAAATTCAAGATACAGTAATATGGAAAACCTGACGGGTCATGGAATATATTGCCTACGAGCAGCTGTTCGGACCTAGTAATGAGAAGTGAGTTGGCTCTCGTGTACGTTGTACCAAGGAGAGCAACTGTCGCCTTAGTGTAGAGGGGAGCTAGCCACTCCCTTGGGTTGAGACCCGGGGTTAGGACTATCCACTCTACACCAACTCCTATTTAGCCCTCGCGTACTTGGTACCGAGGTGAGCTACTTAGTGTAGGGAGGGAGCTAGCCACCCCATGGGGCCTAGGGTTAGGATTAGCCACCCTACACCGACTCTTTGTTAGGCCCACTAGGCGAACCGAGATAGTCGGACGAGGGTATGCGAACTGTGGAGGGTTGAGACCCCTGTTCTGTTCTCAGAGGGCATGACCCTGTACTATTCCGTGCTGTACATTTGGGTGTACCCGCTTGCGGAAACGACTGACCGCGTGCCAGTGTGGGGTAGCTACCCGTGCACTTATCACGCGTGCCGTAGTCACCGCTACGTCGTGACTGTGACCTCGGGGTAGTAGACCGGGTGTAGGACTACCATGGGGGACTCTCTCAGCCAAGAGAGTGCCACGTGTACATCCTACATCACGGGAAAACTGCAAGCAAGATTGTTTCCTTAGGGAACAAGAAGATTAAGCATTATTATGAATCCTGATTAGAGATCTTGACTCAAAAACGCATAAATAAGATGAATGGAAATGGATGATAATAATAACCAATACATACATGTGTAGTTAGTTGTTTATTTAGTTGCATGTAAATGGCTTAACCACCACTCTACTCAGCGTTAGCTGACCACGGAGTTATAACCATGTTCAAGTCAGGGGTCTGAGCAGCCAGCGCCACCGGCTGCTGAGAGTGTTGGGCCTAGTTGAGCCCAGCCGTAGTCTTTCTCCTATTTCTACTACAGAGCACTTGTTAATTGTGAGTACCGATAGCCTGTAATAATTGTTTCGTACTATTTATGTTATAATTGTGATGGCTATGTTCGGTAACCGTACCTTTCCGCTGTATTATGTAATATCCTTGTGATTTCCTATTCTATTTCTTTTACTATCTGTTAAATACTTTCTGCTTAGTTACATTGCACATGTGGTTGTGGAATAGTATGCATTTGGTTATTTCTCGTTGGACGACTAGGTCTTGGGGTTAGTCGAGGCGAGCCATTCTCAGGTTCTGTAGGGAGCCGGGAACGGGTCGTGACAATACCGGTACTGGCTGGTATTGTAAATTGGTACTGTGGGTGCCTAGTACTAGTACTGGTGCTCAGCATTGGTACTGGCCGAGTTACTCGGTAAGGTGTGAATGGTGCGTAGTACCGGTATTGGCATTTACTATCGGTACTAGCTGGTGTTATGAAATGGTACTCGCAATGCCCAGTATCGGTATTGACGTTCAATACCGGTATTGGTTGGCTTGGTTGAGGTAGGGTTCTTCCCCCTTGTCTACCTTCTTTGATTTGCTATGATTGGGATAGATTGAGGCAAGATTTTGGGGGTCGAAATTAGTCTGTGTGTGTGTGGTTTTGGGTTTCCTGGAATCTACGCCTCCTTATGCGTTAATGTTGGGTTTATCTTGATTATCGAGGTTTCAATGAATGGATAAGGTTTTCCCTTATTTTATCTTGTTATATGTGTTCTTTTGATACTTCATAATGTGTAGGTTCTCATTCTGATTTTGTTGGAGTGTGGTCGTTGAGCATAGGAGTATGAACTTGCCTAGGTTGTGGTTTCATGTAGGGGTATGTGGGTTACCCTCCAAATTTCCGCTAAATCAATGAGAGAGTTGTATTTAGGGATGTTCAACCACAAAGATGTAGAGATTTGCTGTGTAAACAAAATGTAGATAAAATAAACAAGAAGCTTTGTATTGATACTGGTGCACTTGTTCCACCCTTTTTTAGTCAGGATGCAAGGAACTCCTGATCTCTAAAAGGAAGATTAAAAGTTGATTCAATCTAGCTATGTAAAGAATTGAATCCAAAATATTGGAATCAAGTCTCTCTTGTGTTCAAGATGTACCTGGTATGCCAGTGTATTGGTAGTCAAGTTTGCAGGTGGCTTGGTGGCTCAAAAATTGAGTTTCGGGTATGAAAGGTGGGTTTTGTAGTTTTGAATTTTACGTATGTTATGACCCAAACCGGCTCCACGTGGAACCCAGGTCGTATCACCTCGATTAACCCAAGACCTAGTCGTCCAAAGAGAAATATACCAACCTGCAATAATTTCCACACATGTAGTATAACTAGAAGAATGCATAAAAGATTGAAATATGTAAAGTGTCTATAACTAAGAAACAGTTCCACAAGAGAATAGCATGATTACGACATAGCCATCACAACATGCTAGAAATGGAAACTGAACTAATGGTTCCGGAAAGATACTCACAACAGCAAAAGTAGAGTCAACTTACAATAGAAAAGAAATAGAACGATGAAGGCTAGGCTCAGCTAGGCCCAGCTCCCTTCGTAGCCGATGGGGCTGGATGCTCCCCTCTCTGTTCTGGACACAAGTGGTTGGAGTCAGCAAAAGTTGAGTAGACTGGCAAGCATACAATCAACTAATACAATTTAACTAAAAGCAGTAAACATTTCATGCTGCAGTAAACATTTCACACATTTTCATGTTTTGTTTCTATTTCTTAGTACTAGTTGATTAGTGTTTTCGGATGTTCTAGGGAAAGGTCCCATTATCTATTGGTTCACATGTTCCTTAATAGAATAATCTTGCTGCAATTTTTCCTGCGATGCAAAATGTGCAAGTGGTGCTCTCCTGGTAGAGAGAACACCCTACATTTGTCCTACACCCGATATACCACCCTGAGTTATAGTCGCGATGTAATGGTGATTACGACACGAGCGATAAATGAATGGGGGGCTACCCTACACAAGCACGTGGTTAGTCATTTCTGCTAATGGGCATGCTCTAAGTTGTATAACACAGGATAGCACAGGGGTTGCGCCCCTCACTAGTCTACATACCCTCACCTGACTATCCCAGTTGACCCCATGAGCCTAACAGGAGTCAGTGTAGGAAGGCCATTCCTACCCTCGGTCCCAACTAGAGGGAAAGCTAGCTCTCTTCTCACATAATGGGTGAATAGCTCTCCTTGGTACGTGCATACACGAGAGCCAGCTCACTCCCATACCAGAACCCAATGAACAATCGTGCCTCACATTAGGCGAATCATTCTATCATTATTAGAGTTTCATACCATAGCAGATAAGTTATTCTTCTAGTTCTCCCTAATGTTCATTTATAATTCCTTTGATTCTGTTTCAAACACCAGCAATTAACATGCATCTCCATTCATATTTAGATTTCAAACATGGAAGTAGACAACTAAGTGTATTACAGTAAAAGCCTTTATCTCAACCGTTAGGATTATCATTCCTCACAACAAGAAATAATCATTATGCACATGTATAACAAGTATAAAGCTCATATATTAAGAGTTAGGGCATGCACGTGTATGTGTGAGTCTATAAGATAAAGTAGTTATCAATTTCATTCACAAATCGCATTTGCACAAATCATAATAATTCATTAAGTAGCTACCTATAACATACATTCAAATTGGAACTAACCACATCAGAATAAGAAAGGCCACTCTACCTAGGTGTATAGGAGGTATGTGGGCAAGAGGAACCAATTCAGCGTCCCCGTAGGTCCCATATGTGCCCCGGACTCAAAGCCTACACCAAATCGATGGTCAAAAGGAGCATTAAATACTTTGACTGACATTTTAGTGTGCTAAAATAGTTCAAAATAGTGTAGAAATGATTCCCATATGTGGGAAATTCCAAGAACTGTCCAACAATACTTGTAGCGTGGAAATCAAACCTCGTTTAGGCCTTGAACCAACCCAAAAACCCTTCCTGGTTCACTTAAATCGGGCTGGATCGATTCGGTTTGACTGAACCAACTACCTGTATGGTCGAACCGGATAGGTTGTTAATATGATGATTTTATCATTGAAATGTGTATAGTGGTTAACCTAATTCGGACCTAACCATCTCTTTACAAAATTTTTAACCTGGCCTACTTGATTTTATCTTGTCACTTTTAGGCCCAGGGTCGAACTCAGGGAAGTGGGGTACAAGTTGAGTTTCTACGCCTTTCCTACAAAGAGTCTCTTCCATTCATTTATTGTGTTTTTGGTATTTTTCTTATTTAGATTTTTTTGGTTGTCTTTGTCCTTGAGGCACACCCTCAAAATTGGGTTTTTGGCTTCGAGCCAAAATAGAATAAAAAACGGGTCTTGCTATTCGCAAGACGGGATATCTGCAGGTTAAAGATTATCTTTTCTCTTTTATATATATTTTTTGTCATTTTACTATTAGGAAAGCAACAGAAATAAAGTAAATATAGTATGTATATATATATGTATATAATATATATATAAAGGGGTTGGGGTGGAGGCGGCAATGGAGTGTAGCACTGTGTCGAGTTGGTCGTCGTCTAGAGAGACGTAACCAACAGGACCGAGTGCCGCGTGGAGTGTGGGATGGATGGTGGATGATATATGTAACCATGCTTTTTGCACGCGTGTATTGGGGAATATCAGCAACTAGTGCAGATATTCCCGCAATACAGCGTATGGTAAATAAGGTGAAAAAATACATATATATATATATGTATATATGTAAATATGTCTATATATATATATGGTTATAAATATATAGGTATATGTATATATATATCTATATATATATATATCTGTGTGTGTGTAGAACTATATAGAGGTATATATATATATGTATGTATGTATAGTAATATATGTATATACAGATATATGTAGCTAAGTATATATATATATGTATATATATATGTATATCAATATATGTATATATATATGTCACTATATATAAGTATACGTATATATATAAGTTTATAAAAGTGTTTATGTGTGTGTGGGTGTGTGAAGGTGTGTGTGTGCGTCGGTGTAGAGTGTGAGAGAGTGTTGTGAAAGAGAGAGAGAGAGAGAGAGAGAGAGAGAGAGATCGGGAGAGAGAGGGCAGGAGAGAGCAGGAGAGGGAACGCAGCTACTCTGCAGGAGGCGCGTTAAGTCGTCTGCGGATGGCGGGCGTTGTTTGGAGGTCGTGCGTGCATGGGTGCGTACTCGCGTAGAGGAGATGGCCTGCGTCTGCCAGCTGCGAGCGCGGAGGGCTTGCGATAGAGTGCTCGGAGAGGGAGGCAGGGTGTCTGCAGGCGTGCATGGACGCTTGTAGAGGCTGGCAGGGAGGCGGGGGGTGCTTGGCCTGCCGCTGCAGAGGCGCGCAGCGGCCGGTTGCGAGCGCGGAGGGCGGGAACGGAAAAAAATGAAAAAGAGAAGAGCCACCACCCCCATCGACTCTTTGAAGAGCTGGGCGGTGGTGGTCTCACTGTGGTGGTGTGCACCACAGTGAGCTCCTGCCCGCCGGGTATCTCCTCAAAGGAGGACTGGCGTATGGAGGGGAGGACGGTGGTGGTGATGAGCTGAAGGTGGGCATTTTTCTCTTGCTGCATCCAACCGGGCTGAAGAAGAAGACGTGGCTATTTTATAAGGGGAGAAGGCAAGGCCATGTAGCATGGCTGCTGCAGGGAGTGGCATGGCAGGGAGAGGGCGCTGCAGGGACGGGCTGCTGCAGCAGCGAAAGGCATGGCACGAGGAGGAAAAAGAATGCAGCCGTAGGAAAATTAGAAATCAAGTGGAATAAAAATAGAGAAGGGAATTTTGTAAAGGTGCAGTTAAGGAAAAACGTAATTTGCGAGGCCTTTTATTTCATTCTCTTCTCCTCTCACTTGAATGCATGAATGCATGTATTTTTACAAATGCAACTACGGAATCCTAATGTGCATAATTAATGCTAGGAAATAGCATAAGAAGGCATTATTGCAGGCGTATTTTGAGGTGCAATCACTGCCCACCTACCTAGAACGCGCCTGGCTCTCCTATTAGATGTCTGAAGCACTCCTTAGACATCTTATATAGTGCGAATGCCCTGACTCTCCTCCACAGACATCCAGTGGGTGTCCCGGCCATCTTAGGTCCACTCCAGATGTCTGATACCCCACCGAGATGTCTGAAATGAGTGTCTTCCTCGTTCTTGCATAGCAAACTTGCTCCTCTCCTACGTTGACCGACTGTAGTGCAACCTCGGCCTCGTGTTGCGTGACCTCGACCTCATGTAGCACCCTTAGAGCCCACACGCAACACCTCTCCTCCCCTCACGTGGCTGTAGTGGCAGCTGTTCTCATGCCTTGACTCTCGCAGCAACTTGCTACTCCTTCGCATGCAACCGTAGCTCCGCTTTAGCGCATGTAGCCACAAAGAAAGAGGGGGAGGCATAAGGTGAGTAGGCCCTCCGCCCTCTTGCTCTACCTCTCTGGCTCCCTTCTCTCCCTCACTAGAGATGGTAGTAGGGCATGCCGCCCAAGGGAAAATGTGGAGGGAGTAGGTTTAATGAGGGGCGTTTTAAGGGTCGTTGGGTAGGGTTTTTGGTGGGGAAAAATTACAGGTTTGGCCCCACAATCTTGTAGTTTCCTCGTAGATCCCATAGAATGAGGTTTGGGGGTGTTAAAAATTCCATAACACCTCGGAAAAACCCATGAATAGAGATGCAAATGGGTCAAGTTCGGGTTAGGTTTGGCTAAGCTTATACCTACCCATTTACCCTACCCATTTACAAAATCCATACACATACCCTACCCATTTACCCATCAGATACAAAAATTCAAACCCATACCCATACCCATTTACCCATCGGATACCCATTTATAAATTGATCATGCAATCAAATCGTATCAAATTAGAGTCAAAGAGGAAAAATCTATAACACAGTTATTTAGTTTTATCAAGCTCTCAACATATTATAACAAAAAGAGCCTTTAAAGGGGAATACATCAAAAAAAAAAAAACAAAAAATACAAGGAAATACTAAATACAAGTACATTTAAAATAAAAAATCCCTCTTTCCGAAATAAATGTTTAATGAAAGCTTCAGAAGAATTTCCAACCTTCAAAATCATGGAGGGAATCATGAAAAAGATTAAGGTTGGGGGAATGAGGGACTTAGGGTGGGACTAATATATATCTCGAATAAATGGGGATTTTATTCAGGTATTCGGGTAGAGTAATCGAGTATAGATTCATACCCATACCCATACCCAAACTCGATCGGGTTTTTTAGATAAAACCCATATTCGAACCCGATTGGGTTCAGGTCGGGTTTTAACCATTCTTTTTGGGTTGGGTTCAAGTCGGATTTACCAAAACTTGCATCCCTACCCATGAAATCCGTAGGGACCGTTGGGGAGGGTCATTTCAGCCTGCAACCTAACCTAATGTTAGGTTAGGTTTACTTAACGATAGGTGGCTGTTGGAGGGTTTCTTAACGTTAGATAATAGGTCCCTAACGTTAGGTACTCTGTTGAAGTTGTTAATTGGCATGAAATGTGGATTTCTGACACTAGGAATCCCAAGGAATGATGAAACCTAATTAAGCGTTTAATGGATGCCCCAAATGGGCGAGGTTAATGATAAATTGCAATAAACCCTAGAATGGTAAGGTGTGTGTGCGTGTGCCTTTAATTTGAGCTTGAAGCTCCCTAAGTGCATTAAAAGCAATCTAAATTGGCTAAGTAATGACTTGAACTTCACATGATGATATCTGCGACTCGACCAAAGTTTAATAAGAGGAAATGCTTGGATCCTAAGGTCTTGGGTAAGACCCCAGGTGATCCACTAGGTCTCTAAAGCTTTGTTTCAGATACGAAACCTGATGAAATTAAATGATAGTAGGTTTACTAGATGAGCTCGTAAGGCTGCACCATTGGACTTGGTGAACCATGGGTTCACCGCTCAGGTAGGGGACCCGAGGTGTTGCGATAGCTAAAGGCTACCAGGGAACTTGCCATGGAACTTGGAGAATTCTCGAGTTTGGTGACAGGTCTTGGGCTATCATCGATGTTTGGTACTTGGATGTACCCAAATATGACTGATGCGGAGGTACTCATGGCTTTAAGCTCGTAGGTGCCCACATGCACAGCTGGAGATGCCGGGGAACTCGGTACTCATAGCTAGAGGCTCACTTGGCACTTGTATGTACGGGATTCGCATGGGTATCATGATGGATTGGTTGAGATCTCATCCAAAGATGGATTGAGATGGCACACCCGAAGACTGCGCTCCTATGGGGAACTGCTCCTGGCAAGAGCATTGGTGTGGCTCGACAATTCTGGCTAATCCTGTGATGATTATCTGATTTGATTTGTGACTAGTCCTTATTGGACGCGAACCAAGCTTGTGCTTTGTGCTCAAAAGTTATAGGCTTGGGTAGCTCCCAAAAGGCCTGACTCTTTTGGCTGAGGTCAGCAATGTTCTTGATACGTCAAGAGTGAGCGATCCTTTCTCAGTGATTAACAAACTTGCTAGTCTTTCCCCTCACCAAGGTGGGACTATCAGGCTAGAATCCAAAGGATAGGATGCATCTCAATCTCCTCTAGTAGAGAGGGATGATTTCCCGAATCTAATTATTAACGTGAATAAGAGAATAAATTTTATAGTACTAAGTAACGGGAAAAGGGAGCAACTTGAGTAATGGGGTTGGACCATGGTGGTTGGTCAAGTTATAATGGGTTTGGGAGTCTAAACCTGGGGTGTTGAGTGTGGGCTAGGGATCTAGTCGATTAGTGAAATTGTACACTACCCTGTGTTCTTTATTGCGATACAGTAATTGTTTGTCCCTTACTGAGCTGATTGGCTCATCCCTACTTTGTGACCTAAGTTTAGGTTGTTGCCATTATGTGTCGTCGATGGGTAGGGTTTGTCACTGTGCGGATCTTGACGAGACATTTGGTAGGTAATTTTTGTGCTTTGATTTTAAGGTAAATTCCTATTTAGTGTATGTTTAATTACTGCTTTACATTATCACCTGTGTGCCTTTCTCTCGATACTTTCTTCCATTTTCTTGTTAACTGGAACTCTTTGATAGCTCTAGTTAGTTAGGTACAACCTGAATTAAATAAACTAGTGCCTCTTCTGTTGCTATTCCTTGAACTCTGACCCTCATTTATGGGCTTGGGTTTTTGGGGTGTGACACCTGTACTTGATTAATAGCGTTCTCGATTGTTTTTGTGGTTGTGTTTTATCTTCTTTTTCTTTGTTTTCTAGTTTTCTTCCTTCTTCCCGATAGGCCACATGCAAATCCGGGCATAAGACGATCAAGTATCGACTGGTGTTCGTCTATTGGTTTTCCCTATCTTACGCAAATCATCGACATTGCTTGATGGTGTAAATTGTTATCCACACATCGAGTATGTTGCAGAAGCAGGTTGGGTCGTGCACCTATGATTATGTGTTCGTGTGCTTTGTTTTTTTGCCTTCTTAGGTGAATGTTACTCCTTATCTTGGGAGGTGTGTTCCCTGTAGTCCCTAACAGACGGGGGGTAAGATCGAGTGTGATAAACAATAATGCAAAAATAATTTGTAGACAATCTCACAAAATAAAATCACACAAGAACACAAAGGATTTTTAGGTGGAAACCCAAGCCCGGGTAAAAACCACCACCTAAGCCTCTTGACTTAGGATTTTCCGATTGATCGAGTCGATCAAATCTATTATCCGAGTCACTAAATGAGGGTGACTCAACCTCAATACAACCATGTTACTTTGAATAAGGGTAGCGTACCTCAAATTCCCTCCTCTTCACGAGGAGTATTTTGTCTCTTGAAGGAGACGGGAATTCGCAAAGCGAATACCCAACCACAAAAGATAATTACGAATATCCTATAGATCCTAAATAGGTATAAATCTAACTAGCTCCTATAGGCAAAAGACACTTCTTGAGATTGAAGTTGGAGTGTGTGAACCATGCAAAGCACAAAGATGCTCTCAAATATGTGGAGACAGGAGAGCGGTTGTGCAGCAAAAAAGGTTCTCTCGGATGTATGCTTAGAGGTTTGGAGAGCAGGGTGACTTTCCTTCTTAATTCTCTCCTCTTTGACACAATATGAGTGGAAGTAGTATTGCTTTGGTATGTTTAACAAAGGAAAGGTCCTCCTTTATTTATAGAGGCCCTAAGAAGGGTTTAAAAGGCCTTGGAAGGGTTTTATAGCCGTTAGGAATAAATCAAGCTAAAATTTCAATGAAATCAGGGCCACTTATGATTTTGACAGGGTTATCAGACGTCTGGATTAAAGGTCAGATGTCTGGGTCTTCGTCTGATCTAAATGTCATGGTATTGGATCAAGACAGACGTCTAAGATGGTATTTTAAATCGTCTAGGAACTAAATCAGATGTCTAATTCTTAGATGGATTAGTTCCTATTTTGACAAGATCGAATAGGATTCTAGGTAAATTAGGTTAGACAACAAGTCGGTCGACTTGCAAATTCTCCAGGCGTCTGGAAAGAGAAATCTCTGCGGGAATTGATTTCCCGAGGCTCAAACGTCTATTAGGTCTGACAAAAGTAGATTTGGGTCAGATGTTCGCCTAACGTCTATTTATCATACGTATGAGAGGCTCTATGGACATTTGGAAATAATATAAATATGATTAAAAGGAAATCCTCGAATATTATGTTCTAACAGTCCTATTGTTGGACGTATGTTAATGTCATCAGATGTCTTCTAAGACGTTTGGACTATGGGCTGGTTGTATGAAAGCAAAGAAAAGAATACACTAAGTCCAGCCTAAGTGTTTGGACGTCTGGACAAAAGGTTAGATGCTTTAACGTTCAAGATCAGATGTCTGAGTTCCAGATTGGACGTCTGATCGAGTTGTCTGAAGCTTATTCAGGTTTTCTGAGTTTTCTACGAAAAGCCTAAGTGTTTGTCTAAGATTCCTAGTGATGAAATAATGTTCCTAGAACTAAAGTAAGGTGCTTTGGGCTCTTTACATGAATCGAAGAAAATAAAAGAGAAAAGTACAAATAAGAGACAAGATATCTATTCTATTCTTCATCTTCATGCTTTCGATCCAAGCAAAGCTTCATCTTCTCTTCTCCATCAAGCTCCTCCAATCCGTCATGGACGTGAGCTTGAGCTACTTCACACTTGAATCCATTTGCTTTATTTCTGAAACTATAACTCAAATACAAATATTAAATAACAAGTGTTTTGTTATCATCAAAATCAATGATCGATGTGCTCTTGGACCAACATTCCCCTTTTTGGAAGGAGTGGTGTTGTGATGTAATCTACCTTTTTCCATTAATAAAAGTCTTCCTTGCATATATATCTATATCTATATATATATATAGGTTGTGGATCATGTGTGCACTGTGCTCATATTCCCTTCTATGAGCACAAATCTGCAACTAAGTGATAAAGATCTAATGGATATAAATAAAACAATTAATCTCCATTAAAGGTGGTTTTCATAGTAATTTATCAACGGAAGTCTTCCAAAAATAGAAAAGAATAAAATCATTTATGAAATAATGTCCATAAAAAAAATGATATTAAGTCAACTATAATGTGTCCATAATCATCGCATATTCCTTAAATGTAGGAATGAACTACAACTGCAATCCATAATAACAATAAAATGCTGGATAAAAAGGTAAAACAATTAAGAGGCCTTTAATTCAAAAGTATTCAGTGCTTGTAAAACATGTTTAGGTCATATGCTAAGGATGATTGACTCGATGGAAAGCGGCCGACTATAGGTATGTTTTGCAATAACAATAGCATTTGTTGTCATATTATATACACTAGTTTGTTGTAATACAAGATACATATAATCATAATGATGTAGTACTGTGTTTGTAATCAACATGCTAACAGGTTGTAATGAAAGTAACAATTAGTGGTATCGCATAGTACGATTATGTGTAACGATGAAACAACGTAAAAATTTATAAACATAATAGATGATGTTTCTACTTGTGTTACAATATATCAAAGATCGATATCGTATGATTCCTTACAAACTACTTTTCTATGCATGTAAGAATATGGTTCTGTATGATATATACAAGTGATATGGTAATGTACCAGTACCAAAGCAAAATGAATATAATAGCTCCTTTCTTACATGTATTTACATACTATCGAAAGAAAATTTGGTTCTTATTATAAAGCTAAATGACTACATCACATAATAATCCTTTGAATAAAACACATGTGAGTTTCAGAAATAATTGAGAAATAATACTATATGAGCTTTCAAATTGTATTACAATTTCAATGCAAAGATAATTTAAGTAATTTTGAAGTGATGTTTGTAAAAGGATGCATCAATTGCAACAATGCATATTGTAATTTGTTGAAAAGATGCGATATGTGACGATTGCATGTAAAAAAAAAAAATTTAATGTGTTTGGAAAAGACATGATATGATTTAACTTATTAGCTTGTGTCTAGAAAAGCGATGTGTTGTAATACAAATTTAGAATGTCGTAATACATTCAGTTTACTAGCATGTGTCTGGAAAAGCGAGTGTGTTGTAATACGAATCTAAATATCATAATACGATTTAGCTTATTAGGTTGTGTCTGGAAAAACGAATGTGTTGTAATATAAATTTAAATGTCGTAATACGTTTCAACTTATTAGCTTGTGTCTAGAAAAGCAAATGTGTTGTAATACAAATTTAAATGTCGTAATATGGATATGTTGTAATATAATTTTCTAGTAATTTATTCTGATTGCGTATTTATTGTGTTAAACCAACACTTTAAATCTCTTTTTGATTTCATAAACAACACTCATGAAAGACCATGCTCGGATAAGATGTGAAAGACACCTTCATGAGAAAGAAAAATATACCTACGTATAAAATCGAATGCACAAGTGAAGGACCAATCCCAAATGTTTGACGATTGTTGCTCTTGCGACGAAAAGGATTCAAAGATGAGCAAAGGGGAACGATCATGAATTGTTTTGTTTCAGTGACTAAAAGAGGAGTAATAAAGTAACAAACAAAAGAAAAGAATGTCGTCTCTTATACCAAACATTATCTTATCATATTTTTCGGTGCAAAATTGGAAATTAGATTAAATAGCTGGTGATTGATTAGTTGCGTGAATTAAGAAAACCACCACGAGTTGAATGGTGGTTTTCAATAACATCGTGAAAATAAGGTCGATTTATTGTAATATGGTGTGTACAATCATAAGAATGTTATTGTGTGTTTATTTTTAATCTTTTGAGCATAGTGCTAAAAAGATATTTTTCCTATAGGATTTTTACATATATACTCTTATAAACTTTTGATATGATGTATATATCCCCATGTATTTGATATTGACGTATATACCCCTATAAAGTTATTCTGTTAAGGTTGTATGTTCCTACTCCATTAAACTCAATGGAAAATGTAATAAAAAATTCTAAAAAAAGAAAATTTATATATACATCCCTACATTTATAATCGCTAAATCTCCAAATCCCCTCCATCCTTCCTCACCCCTAATCCTTAAACCTAATCCCCAAAGATCTTTGACGAACTCTTGATCTCTCTCTAGGTTCCTTTCATAGCCCCTCTTGAGTTCGGACATGCTGCCGAAGATCGTGGTGAAGGCATTCGCCAGATCTTGAGGGGTCACCCCTTCCCCATCCTCCAACCTCTTGCCATGCCATCTCCAAGAACATGAGCTCTCACCACCTCCTTCTTCCTTGCGACGCACGGGAGGTGACGCCATGGAACACGCCTGATCTCTGACCTCACCGCCTCAATCCTCTCCTGCTCCACCGCCCCCACGTTCGATCTCGTCGATCTTCATCCTGATATGGGTGGAACGATTGAAGGGCTCCAAGCTTGAGACCCATTCAAAGGGCCTCATCTTGACGTGGTGGTCCAAGATGTGGGTGATGAGGGGTTCGAAGGGGAGGAAGTAGGAGTGAGGGCCCTTCATCTCCTCCAGGATGACGGAGGGCCAGTTGACCTTGATCCCTTGGAGGACGGCGTAGGTCAATGACGCCACGTCCCTAGAGATGTAGTTGAAGCTCCCCATCTTGCATTGGAGGTTGTGGTTGAGGACCCATGCGACGAGATGGGGGATTAGTTGGAGGTTGCCACTGGCAACCTCGACGTTCGGGCAGAACTTGGGGGTTAGGATGAGTGCGCACACGACGATCTCAGTCGAGAAGCAGAGGTCAGGGAGGCAGCAACCATGGTAAGGGAGGCCGAGGATGGTTCTGGGGGAGTGGTCGTCTAGGATGATGGGTGTTCCGAGGATGTTGGTGGTTAGGGTTGGGGGTGACCCAGAGATGAAGGGTGAGGGGATTTGGGGATTTTAAATATAGAGATGTATATATAAATTTTATTTTTCTAATTTTTTATTATATTTTGAGTTGAATTTAACAAAAACAGGAGTATACGACTTTAATAGAATAACTTTGTAGAGGTATATATATTGATATCAAGTACACGAGAATATATATATCTTATCAAATATATATATATAGCGCTAGCAACGTCCTTATTCACGAAGCTTCCTTCGGCTGCAGGACAACCCGTCGGTGTTATGTAGCTTTATATATATATATATATATATATATATATATATATATATATATATATATATGACGCTGGTAAATTGTTGCTAGCTTCGTGAATAAGGACGTTGCTAGCGCTATTTGGACCTCATGGTAAATTGTTGGCTATGATATCAAAAGAAATGTAGACCATTACGAAACTCCGGGAGTTAGTATTTTATCTTCTAAATTATGACATTTGAGCTCCAAAAAGGGAGGCCTTGTACATGAAAATGGGGTGAATTTTTGCTCTAACTTGTGACTTATACGACGAGGGAGGAAGAGTGCAGCCCGAAATCCATCGGCCCACGTAGCTGAAGATGGGCCAAAGGACTATGGGATGGCCCGGTCCCAGGAGAGAAAGGCACAACAGGTAACTGGACCAAAATAAATTACCGCCTAGCTCAATATCTAGATGGGGGCCATCAGGGAGTTGCCTTGGATGACGAGATGAAGTCCAAGTCTTCACTCGATCCATTAGCCCAGTAATTGGATGGCTAATCTGTGTGTTACTAATCTGCTTGTTTTTGAGTTATTATCTTTTGTCGATTGAGCCATTTTGGGCTCAATTACTTTATATAATATAGGAAAAAAAATAGAGGTCCAACAGATCAAAGTTTTTTAAATCTATAATAGAGTCCACCTTTATCATGTTGGAACTTTTCCAATCTGATCCAATTCAATCTAAAATCTAGCCTGATCGAATCTAATATATGAAAATTCAGAATGATTCTACGGATGTTAATGAGTCGTGTTTTATAGCTAGGTTGCGGTATTTCCGAACCTGTACCTATTAAAAATCCTTGTTCCATGCTCACCCTTTCTTATCTTTGGAGGACAAAATGCTTCTTTCATTAAAGAGGAGAGCAACTTTTATAAAGCGCATGGTAGATACGGCCAAGGTCATTCACCCTATAGGAGCCTAAAATAACACAATAGTGCATTAATCTATGAGCGGCATCAACCTCCTGACATGGTACGTGAATAAGAATCACATATAAGGATTGGGCACTAGGATCTATCTGCATTCAAGCGTGATTGACTTTGCTTGCCAAAATGATTTCGTTAAGAAGTCTCCTGCGAAAAGACTTCTTACTGGATCTTCTTTCCACCTCTCATTGTCATCAATCAAATCTGTAGCTAAGCAGGACGACTATTCAACGATAACATTGGGAGTAATGATATCAATGATTCCTGAGATCAACTTCATCCGAAGATTCAAGTTACGTTTTGTAATAGCATAAATAAGGGGATTATCTCTTAGTCAAACGATAATAACGGAATGGTAAATGAATTATATTTAAAGTTAAAGGAATATAATTTATTCCACCATATCAATTGATATCAATATCAAATAATTTAATTATATCTATATTTATTATATCACATCAATTCAATCATACTCATATCATAATATTAAATAAATATTCATCAATCATTTTAATTATCCCACCACTTATTCTAGTACCCAATAAAACACCCTTCTCTGCATATAATTCTTATCCAATTTCTAAACACAATCTTATAGATCGGCCATTACCCAATATCTAGAAGGAGCCCCTGAAGAATAGACATGGCCTTATTTCTAGCAATCCAACCCAAGAGTAACCTTCCATGCAGATCTCAAAAGCTTCCATTTCTACCATATTTCATTTTCCTAATTTGCACCCACACAGCAGATCATTATTTTGAGAAAGCCTCCATCCAGTCTTCAATTCATCAAGGAGGCATGGTTGTTGAAGTACGTATTTTCTTCTAGATAAGCTTTTTGGTTGAAATAAATTAACGTGCAACTTTTCTAAATTGACCTTTCGTCCTGTGTAATTTTCTTGTTGTTTAAGCAGCAATTGTAAGTTTTGAGCTTCTTCCATTGATGCTTCTTCAAAATAGAAGGGCTATCATTTGCATAGATGAGATGGGTGATGATCGAGAGGCGCCTCATGCTTTTGAAAGAGCTACAAAGCATTGTTAAGGTAGTGAGAGAGAGAAGTTGGGTGGATAAGAAGGAAGGGATTGGGGGGAGGGGGAACAAAGGACATATACTTGTGTTACCCTCCTTAAGGGGTACATTATGCTGGTAAGAGCTCCATTGACTAAAATTTGGAAGGAGGTGGAGGAAGTGAAACAGGAAATTAAAGATATTAGAGAAGATGGAACATTCATTTGATACAGACAATGTATGACAAATTCCCATTCCAATCGATCATAATTCTTTGCCTTGTTGAGTTTGAAAGCTGTCGGCGACCCATTTGAGGACTTGGAGAAGTGAAGGATTTCTTTCGTTGTCGCTGTCACATTGTCTAAAGTTTCCCTTCCACCGAGAAAACCAAACAAGTTGAAAGAATAATACAGTCGAGCACCAGTCTGATTTTGCAAGCCACTAACTTCGCTACAAGCGCTCCGATCTCTTTGGGATAGAAGGGGTTAAACTTTCTTTCCTTTTTTTTTTTTTGCGTTAAAGCAATGCAAGTCCGATCCTGTTCAGACGGGGAGGCATTTCCCAAAAGAGAAATACTTAGTGTGCACCTACTTATTCACTCCCCTTATCAGAGAAGGATATTATAGCCTATGACACTGTCGTGATTGGATAACATTATAGGTCATAGATTTAAGTATACAAATTAATATTTATCTGAGTATACACATATCATTGCTCTTTCAAAAGTGGAGAAACAATTATAAACAGGACCCACAGTGTCCACCTTAGGTTCTTTCCAACACCTTTGATGATAAGCAGCGGGTAGAACATATATCAAGACTGGGGCTTTAATTTGCAAGGAGATATCATAAATAACACATTTTTCTATTCCTTTAGGGATGTAAATTGATCGGATTCAGATGAGATTTAGCTAAATCTATATCCATATTTATTTATAAAATTTATATCTATACCCTACATATTTATCTAATGGATAAAAAAATTCAAATTCATATCCGGACCCATTTATTCACCGGGAATCTTTTTTTTTTTAAAAAGAATTTGAAAAAAGGGAAAGGAGGGGTAGACCCCACCCCCCAGAGTTCCAAAATTTCTTGCTTATCACAGAGTGCCTCCATGATTTTAGCCATGGTCACTTTCCGACGCCGAGTCGAGATGAGGATAACATCAGCAATGCATCCCCCCATGAGGTTGCTATGCACGTCTGGGCATGCCACGAGGTATCGAACCTGAACACCCCACACAGGGAATGCCTTATAAGGAGCGGACGCACCAGCTATTCTACCCCAAGAATCCTAGGTATTCATTTATAAGTTGATCTTACAATCAAATCGTGTCAAATCAGAATTAAAGAAGAAAAATTTATAACACAATTCATTAATTTTTTATTTTTAGCAAACTCTCAACATAGGAACTCGGATTACTCTAATTTTACTGATCTTCACTAAAATTATTACAAAAAGAACCTTTCATGAGAAATACATTAAAAATAAAAATACAAAAGATACAAATCAAGATTAAATACGAGTACTTTTCAAACAAAAAATTTTCATCTCCAAAATAAATATTTAATGGAAGCTTCAGAAGCATTCTCAACCTTCAAAATCATGAAGGGAATCATGAAAAGATTAAGGTTGGGAAAATGAGGAATTTAAAGTGGGACTGATATATATCTTAGGTAAATAAAAATTTTATTCAAATATTTAGATAAGATAATTGAATATAAATTCATATACATACCCATATCTAAATTTAATCAGATTTTTTAGATAAAATTTATATCCAAATTCAAATCAGATTTTACCATCCTTTCAGATCAAATTCAAATCAAATTTATCAAAATTTACATCCTATTTATGAGCTGTGGAGCACACGGTCTCTTCCACTATCATCCTATCATTTTCCAATAAGAAATGAGGGAGGGTTAGCTGAGTCTGACCTTGACTTACGTTTTCCAACGTACAAGCATGAGAATTAAACACAACCACGAACAAATGAAATAATTAACAGAAAAATATATAATAGGCAATGTAACAAAAACAATAGTAGCTAAATATCCAAGCGAAAAAGGTACGCAGTCCGAGGACAGTATACTAGTTTGAATTTCCAGAAAGAAAATGGAAAAAGAAAGTAAATTACTAGCACCATCAAGAATGATACTGTGAGAGAGAGCGGTAGGAAACTGATAAATCTTTTGACTGACTTGTCCGCACCTCACTCCAGATATTCACTACTATTGTCTAAGCTTAGGATGGATCACCTCCATTTGAAATTAAATTAATGAAAAAATTCCTAGTAGAATATATCTTAAATTTAAGTAAACTAAATATATACGTAAGGATGGGCATCGATATCAATAGGAGTAATGAAAATAACATAATATTAGGAATGCATGATTAAGATTAAATAAATTTTCATGACTACGTGGCATCTATTAATAATAGGAATTTTTATGTCTATTCTTGAATATATTATTATTATATCCATACTTTACAAATTTGTATGATTATACATACCCCTGTCATTACATTTAACGATAAACGATGGTAACAACCATTAATACGTAACCCTCTAGTACAGTTAACTAACAAAACTTAAGATTCTTGCGGCCATGCTTCTTAAAATTTTCTTAATTATATCCAAGTTCTCCTAAAAGTAAATTTTTTCTCTACGTAGGTGGAAGGAGGGGGATGATGATAGGAGAGGAGGAAGGAGTAGTAGTGGTTGGAGAGGAGGGAGAGGGATGACGGTGGTTACCAGGGAGGAGGTGCAATCTAAGCTTCCAAGGTAGAAGATGGGGAGGAGAGAGGAAGAAGTAATAGGAGGAAAAAAATCAAATAAAAACAACAAATGTGGATAGAGGTATCATGTAATTTCAAAATATTGATAGGCGACCTAACTTTTAAATTTTACATCTTTATCTTTAACTATTATTATGGAATATTCCCTTAAATCTAGTAGATATTGAGATTGGGAAATAACCATAATGGGATGTAAATTTTTAGGGATATATATATAATAATGAATCATATAGGTGTATAGGTAAAATAAGATATATTTCTAAAGATATAGATGTAAAAATCCCTTAATAATAACTTAGATCATTGATTTATTAATTATTTTACCCACTATTCATTATCTTATTAAATATCCAACTAATAGAATTGAACTTATCTCTACTTGTAAAAACCTCTTGACTAGGACCTACGGCTAACTAGTTTGTCTTGAGAACAAACGACATAAGATATGATCAACATACAATCTCAAAATAAACTTGGGGTTGGTTCCATCCCACGTGTAAAATGTCATTTAACTTGGATAACTTTTTTTCTGGCGACTCCTGTAAATGAACCACTCAACGTTTAATATTAAAATAAAACCTGAGGTCATTTTCAACATGAAAGCATGTTACTTTCTAACCACAACAATCACTGACGATAAATACACTATTCATTACCAACTCTTGTTAAGCTTATTGTGTTCAACTCACGAAATTATTAATTCACAACATCTTTAATTATTTATAATTTTTCATTCACGTGCAAGAAAAAATCAAATCACGTCATGCCCGAAAGGAAGGTAAACTTCTTATTTTCCAAGTTTTGTCAGTTGTCCATCAGGTTATCAATTAAAGATTTCAACGGATTATTTAATACATGCAATATTGAAGTCTTTTTACAATTTGATTAACTTTTATATACCATCAACAAAATAAAAAATTATTCATATTTAATTTAATATCTGATCTGAATGGTCCAACATTAACAATTTATAATTAGACCATGCATTCTAAGAAAGTAAGAGAGTCAAGAGGCGTAGGTATCTAAATATCAATTAGGTAGTGGTTTAAAAGGATAGATGTAAATTAGAGTAATCAAGTTGTCAATGTTTGTGCCTAATCTCAAGGAATAATGTGTGGGTGTGCAAGAGAGAAAAATATAAGAAGTCGTGTTTTACCTTATATGCATGTGAGCACTAACACGATGAGTCCCCTTCTCTTATGATTATGTGTGTATGAGCCCTCTAATTAGTGTCTTAAGATTCGAGGCATAATCTGGTTAACCCAATTGTATGGATGTGTGATTAACAAGATTTTATACGAGAAAAATTGGAGTTTAAAAAATTCGGTTGTCGCAGTCGTGAAAATCCTCTTACAAAATAATTTAACTGAAACTCAAGTGAATCCCAGGTCGAACACAAGGAAGTGAATATTTGATTTATTAAATGCGCATTTGTTTTATTTATCTTTTGGTGTTTTTGTGCTTTTCTTTTTTTTGGTAATTTTTTATCTAGCAGGAATTCAGATCAAAATAATTCTATCCATTTTATTCTACTTGAAGAATAAAAGAGAGAGAAAGAGAGAGAGAGATAGTCAGATAAATAGAAAGAGAGAAACATATATTATATAAGTAGATTAAAATGTTCATTACAGGCTAAGTGTAGAAATTAAAAACTATGTTATGAAAGTAGTAAAGAGATATGGGAGAGAAGTTATCCTCCTTGATGGCTACTCGGAGGACAAGCCGCTTGGATGGCACCTGGAAGAATGAGGACGGTGGTGGAGGAAGAACAATTGAGCTCGGACGAACTGGGGACGAGGCAAGATGACGCCGTAGCAGGATCCGCTTCCCAAGAGGGTAGTGAGAGGACGACCGGTGGGTACTCCATGAATGGGGGTTGATAAGGTAGAAAAATTATTTTAATTACTCTAGTGGAGCATCCCGGGACTTGAGACTCACTCTAGAAGGATTCTTGAGCTCTAGAGTGGGAGAGAAAGAAGTATGAAAGGATGAGGAATAAGGAGAGGGCTATGTTCCGCGTGTAATTTGCGTTTTAAAAGTTAATTCAATTGTAGTATAGCGCGAAAACATGTTAACAAATAAATTTATAAAATCGGTGAGTATCAGGTCATTCTCATGGAGGTAATCTCGATTTTTTTTTGCGGAAGCTTTTCGAGAAAACTTGCTCTAAATAAATATTTATATATGTATATATGTATACGAATCAAATATCATGCATTCAGAAGATCATAATCTTATTGTAATTAAATAAAGTTTTCACAATAAAGAATGCTACTGGAATTAAATAGAGAGATAGAGAGTGGCAAAGAGATGACGCCGCTTGTAGGATGCTTGTGCGAGATGTGGCAGCACCTCAGATCCAGAGTGCCGGGATGAAGGTCGGAGTAGAGTTGCAAAGGGACGGAGAGTTGCAGAGAAGGTGGAAGAGTTGTATCTAGAGTTGATCAGAGAGAGATACTTCAACTGGGGGGCCTTGGCCTTCTTTTATAGCTTTTATGGAGGGCAAAAAGGGTTTTTTAGCCTTTAATCTCGTGTAACAACTCCTAGCCAATCAGATTAGTCGATCAGGAGTTGAACGGATCAGATCTGGCCTCAAAATAACTTCAACCGTGCCTCCATCGCATGGATTGCACCTTTGGCTGACACGTGGTAGCTTCTCGGCCTTCAGATCACCATCGGATGACTCCTCCTCGCGTTCTTGTTGCAACGAATTTCTCTCCGTGCGTGCACCTGCAAGGCTCTTTTCAACACCTGATCCTCAGCAGTCCGATCGTGACGATCAGATGGCTCACGCGTGCTCGTCTCTCCTTCCTATTTCAAAAATCGTGTGGGTTCGCTTGTTCGCCTGCTACGCGCTCTGATTACCCCACGTGGCTGCGTCTGCATGCGCCGATTGCCATCCGACGACCAATAGCGCCTACGCTCATCGCTCCTTCAATTTCATGCAGTACCGCTCGAACTTGCATTACGTGCTTCCGCGCGAGCACGTGAGCCAACGCGCTACGTGAAAGTTTTGTTATAGTTTCTTATTTGTTTCTATTTGTACTTATCTGGTTGGACGGGCGACGTGACGTGCTCGTGGCTGTTGGATGATGATCCAATGGCCCACAATGTGTGAGGTGGCCTTCCTAGATTGGGCGGTAGTGCGGGAGCGGCTATGATGGCGTCACGTGGCACCATCATGGCCGTCCATCTTTTCTTCCTTGTATTTAGTGATGTAGACCTCCGATCGAGTTGATTTTTGTGTCATTGGACTGCGATCATCGATCCAGATTCATCCGTACGGTTAGATTCTTCATCTAAGGCTCGAATCTTTTTCCTTTGGCTTTATGATCTCCGTTCTTTTATGGACTGCAAAAGATGCCTTGATTGTCTGATCGAGATGATTTCGGAAGCGTTGGACTCACATCGTCATTCTGATCAGATCTATCCGATCTGATCTATCATCCATGGCTTCAAATCATCTGTGATTAAAATCATCTCTCTTTTAGGTCAAAAAATGACGATATTATCTATATGACTAATAGACTAGCTATTGTGCAAATTACGATGCCTATGAATGCATTATTCCTAAGTTATGCTAGAATCTAGCTTAATTCAGGTGATTTAGGTTGCATGATTGTTGTGCAATCACACCCCCATGCCTAAATCTTACTAGTCCCTAGCAAATGCATGACTAAATGCAAAGTGGTCTTACATGAGTAATTTTTATCAAGAGTTTGACTAGAGGTTTATGTCTTTTGTTTTCATCCGAAGCTTTAGTAATCTAGATAATCGTGATTGTGTTTTGTTGTAGCCTATGCAATGGATCCAAGTGAAAGCCAATCCTCATCTAAAGCTTGTACTTGACCTTTAGTAAAAATCTATTTGGATATGAAAACTTCTTCCCTCGAGGTTATAAAGTAACTTGTATATTCAGCCCTAGCTTTTGGCTTAGGAAGAAGATTTCTGAGTCAAGTAGATTTGTATTTGGTGACTCATACTCATCTGGTGCTACATATAGACTAGTACTTTAGAACCTATATTACTAGATTATGAAATAATTCAACTTAGAGAGAGGCAAGAAGCTGTGCTCTCTTTAGTTCCCTTATACTCATTCTCTCTCTTTCTTTCTCTTTTTCTTATCTTTTCTTATCTTTTCTTTCATTTTGAGCTCACAATTTCACTAGATTTATCAGTATATTTGGTGGTCTCTCCTAGCATTAACACTTTGATTAAGTTTTGATAACTCTAAGACTAAGACAGAATTCCTCAGCCCATATTCAGGCGGCCATAAATATAGAAAAGTAGGTCAAGGGTGTATTTGGTGGATCGTGAGGGTGGTAGATGTTGTTACTACATTTGAAATAAATTCTAGAAACACTTATAAACTCTTTTTATCTTTTCTGATTTTTCTTTCTTTCTAATTTTTTTTCTATATACATATATATTTTTTTCTTTTCTCCTTTTTTTTTCCGCATCCAAATATCTACTAACATAATGTAGTATAGTATGCAAACTTTTATTTACGAGGCATTATTCGGGATTATGGGTGTTCAAAAGGATATCGGGTGGCTTATTTGGTGGAAGTGCCTATTCTAGGCACCTGGAAGGGAATGGATAGGACAATGTATTTATGACCTTGACATTAATACCCTCCTTCAGCTAAGGATTCCGTAAAAGATGATTGTGACCATCCACCTAGTTTTAGTTTTATCAGAACCCGCTCTCTACATATTTGCCTTATTTGGTGGCTCTCAAGAGGTACGCACTAAGAACTTGTACATAGAAATCGAGAGAAAACACTATGCCTAACTCCAAGTATCATTATCTCATTATCCAGAGTTTAAGATTCCTCATTCTAGTCTTAGAGCATCAGTAGACTTTCTACTCTCACCTCACACTTGTTTGGCGGATCTGTTAGAAGATAGTTTGCCTGACTCCCTAATTATTGTCCAAGGGTTTAGAAGAAGAAGCACTACTTTTTATTGACAAACTAAAGATGTTTATCGATCTTCACAGAGGATCCATTGCAAATTTTGTTTGTAAGTGTGAAATTATACTAGATTTTAAACTTAGGAATTAACTTAAGAATAAATCCCTAATAAAACCTTAATAAAAATTCTTTATGCCTAAATGCATTTTTTTTTTTGACATAAAAATAAGACATGCAATGTCCACCCCCCATGCCTATTCATTACAATATCCTTAGTGAAATGTATGCATGAAAATCAAAATATAATAAGCAAGAGGAGGGGATATCACCTGACTATTCATGTTAATCTAGGTCAACAAGGATGCAGAGGATGTAGAGCTACCTGTAATGAATACTGGGTTGCCTCCCAACCAGTACTAAGTTTAATGTCATTTGCCGGACTTAAACCCAAAAATATGTAGTTCAATACTGTGGGTTAAGAGAAGAAGTAATAATTATTATAGGAGAATTTAAGATTTGTAGAAAGATATGATCATTTGGTCCCAGAATCAATGATCCACAAATGCGGACCAACTGATGATGTAGTCCTCCTCCAAAGAGTATTTTTGATTGGGAATATGGACTAGGGTTGGTGGATGAGGTTGAAGATGCAGAGCCTGTTGGTTAATCTAGTTCCATAGATCAAGAAGAGGTGGTAGAGGGTCTGGATCAAGATCATGATTGAGGTTTAGATCTGGTTCCGAAACAAAATCATAAGGATCCTCATATCGGTCATTAATATCAAAAATCATGAATTCTCTAGGCTCTGGGTCATATGAGGACAAAGATAGAGTTGTGCTGAATTCGTCAAAATCTTCATCCAATATTACCTCTTCCTCATCCGAAGTCATTTCTCCCTCAGATTCAAGCCATCCATTTGAACCGGTTGGTTTATAAATTCTTCCCCAGTCCATTATGTGTTGAACTTCTTCTTCTGGGGTTATATCCTGGTTCATGTTCTTAGATTGTCTACTCTCTTGAACTCCCTCAAACTTTAATAGTTCCTGGATCTCGGGGTGAGTAATGAGGATTCTTCACGTTATCATCTAACATGTCATAAGTTACTCCCAAGAGTTTCTCAATCTCACTAATGTCCTATTCAAATTGATTTTCCATGGGAGATAGTAGATCAAAATTATCCTCAAGTACATCCCTTTCTTTCCTTTTGTGCTGGTCTTGAGCTTTGGCAGGATTTGGATCATTTTTAGTGTGAATTGCCAAAACTTGTTCAATTGTTCCTACAACCTCAATAGAATCACAATTCACCTTATTCTTTTGGTAAGTTTTAAAGATATTGAGTTGACAATTTTTCCTTCTAGAGGTGATGTGCATAATCCCCATCTCATAGTTGATTAAAGCCTTGGTAGTGGCCAAGAAAGGTCTCCCTAAGATTATCGGGGTGTGGTTCAAGTTTTTTGATGCCTCCATATCTAAAATAAGGAAGTCCACAAGATACTCAAATCCTTCACTTTTGTAATCACATTCTGTAGAAGGCCCTTCAGAATTTTGGTTGACCTATTAGCGAGCTGAAAGGTCACTTCAGTGTGTTGCAAGGGGCCTAAATTCAACTCTTCATGTAATTCTGTGGGGATTAAGTTGATGGAGGCACCAAGGTCCAGTAAGGCTTGATCCAGAATGAACCCATCTATTTCACATGAAATTAAGGGGGTCCCTGGATCTTTCTTTTTAGGAGGGAGCTATTTAGGATGATGGTACTGGCTTGTTCAGAAATCACGGCCCCTTTTGATGATTTGGCCTGGCGTTTTGGTGTACATATTTCCTTCAGAAATTTCGCATAGGCTGGGATGTTCTCAATAGCCTCAAGGAGTGGTATGTTAACTTGGACTTACTTTAAAATCTCAAGACACTTCTTAGATTGATCGATTTTCTTTTCCCTGGGTTTGATCAAGGCTTCAGGAAAAGGAGTTTGGGAAAAATCATGAGTGTTCAAATCCTGAGTCTTGTTTTTTTGATTAGCTTGGTCTCCTAGGTCAAATTCAGGCTCCTTAAGATCTTGGTAAGATTTTGATGTAGAAGGATCTTGGATTTGTTTCCCACTTCTCAAAGTGACAGCATGGGCATGTGCATTAGGGTTAGAAGGGTAAGGTGGGTTCTGCAAAATGGGTTGAGCCTGGGTTGGGTTAAGGTTAATAAAGCCTGGTGGGTGCTAGGGGGCAGGTTGAATTAGGTGTGCTTGTTACTCCTGTGTTGTGCTGATTAACCCTATTGAAGTTCCTTGGGTTTGGGACGGGTTGGGATGGCAACATCCCGTGTTGTCTATCATCAACTAGCTAGTCTAATCATCTTGTCAATTCTGTCCTCAATTTATTCATTTCTCTCATTTCTTTGAAGACTAGACTCAAATCAGAGGGTTGGTTTTCCTGAGTAGGTTGTGGCTGACATGTGCGTGGTTGTGTGTACGTACTAGGTTGCCCATAAGTATTTGGTTTAGTCAAGTTAGGACCTTGGGCGGGTTTCTGACTTGACCAAGCAAAGTTAGGATGGTTGTGCCATCCAAGGTTGTAAGTGTTTGAATAAGGCTCATTTCTAGTGTAACCCTGGAGTGCATTCACATCCTCAGGATAACTAGGCATCGGGCTGTCTAGTTCAGAATTCGAGGGCATCAACGTCCCTCCTTGGTACCCAGAAAGAGATGGGTCCAAGCATAGTTGTCTCATAGGTGGAGCCATGGTTAGGTCGTTGATGTTGTGCACTGATCCCTGAACTAGAGGGTTGGGGAATTGGTTGTGGGTTATGATAGCCGACTTTTCGCTTAGCGTTATAGTATTTAAGTGGTGGAAAAATCGACTAATAAAAAATAATGAAAATAACCACTCGCAGAATAGCGGGTTGTGTCTACAGGGAGGCAATGATGCAATCAATACTTAATTATTTAATGTTATTTCGGATAGTGAGAAATCCCTTTTCAAATCGGACTTAAAATGTGAAGGAAAGTAGATTTGCAATAACCTAAAAAGTGAAGGGTATTAGTGTTGTTTTCCCTCACAGAAATCCTCAATAAATTTAGGATGAATTCATGCAGTTTTCACATGATGTGTACTAAAGACAATTAGTACTTAAATTAAGTCCAAAGTCAAGCTTTAAATTAGTTAATATCAATACCACGCAATTATAAAGAACTATCAGTGTTTGAACGCAATTCTGCCACAACATAATAATAATAAAAAAAATCAAATTAGGTGGCAATGGCATTAAATGTAAATTTTAATTGAGAGGAAAACAGGGCTTTTTTCCTCTCTCCTTGCGAGAGAGGGAGAGCACCGCGGGGGTTGATGCGAGGATCAGGAGGACGGCGAGGTCGTGAGCTCTCCGGTGGTGGCAGCGGCGGCGACGCAGGTGGCCGACGGCGGTGGCCGGAGCTCCAGCCTGTGGAGCAAGAAGGCAGAGGTGCTGCTGCGGTGCCTATGGCTATGTGAGCGTGCGGCACGTGTGCTGGTGAGCGGGCAGGCGCTTGTAGGATGCGATCTGCATTGGCTGGAGGGAGATGGCGCGCAGTTGAGAGCGCCTGCAGGATGCGGTCTGCAGTGGCTGGAGGGAGATGGTGCGCGGTTGAGAGCGCCTGCAAGATGCGGTCTGTAGTGGCTGGAGATGGCGTGCGCGCTTGCTGTGGCTGGAGGGAGAGGCATGCGGGTGTGCATGTGCTGGGAGCACGGGCAGGTGGCGTGTGCGCCTGCTGTGGCGTGGGCGGAAGGTGATGACGGGCGCTGGAGATGGCGTGCGGGCAGAGAGTGCCTATAGTGGCTGATGGGCAGGAAGGTGTGCTGGAGATGGCGTGAGCGCCTGTAGGGAGGTGCGCTGGAGGGCTTAGTGTGCTGGAAGGCGCACGGTTGCGCGCTGCATGTGGCTGCAGGGGCACGTGTGCGCGTGGGCTGGAGAACTGCCTACAGCAAGGGGGCGCTGGAGGGCTTGGTGTTGCGCCTACGGGCTCTTAGGAGGGTGATGGCGCGGTGGCTTGGCTAGGGCAGGAGGAGGTGGTGCGCCTTCTCCACGGTGCGTATTCTTTCCACAGTGCGTACTCTCTCCACAGTGGAGAGGAAGGATATCCCCCCAGGGGGAGGAAGAAGGACCTGTCGATGAAGATGATTTCTTTTCTCCCCTCCTCTTCCTTTTTAACTTCTTCATTGTGCCTCCGAGAGCTAAGGGATTTTCAAATCCCTTAACTATCTCTGGTCGACGGTTGTTGAGGGTTCCTCGGAGAGTGGGGAAAAGAATAGCTGCCGGTGATTTGAAAAAGGATAATTTATCCTTTTCCCCTCCTTTTGCCAATTATTTTTCCTGCACATAAAAAGAACCTATTAAGTTATAGAATAAATGTAAACCTAAATTATGATGCATGCAATCCTTCTATAACTTAATATAATTATTAACAAACCTAGAAGACATAATTAAAGTTACTTAGGTGTAATATTAGTCCATTAAAATGGACTCATCAAATACCCCCATGCCTAAGATTTGCTAGTCCCTATCAAAAATGAATAATAGAAGTAATCGGAAGACTTCTTCTTTTCTTATTTCAAAACTTTAGAAATCCAGACAAATGTGAAGTGCTGATAGCCTAGGTAACAGATCCAAGTGAAAGAGCCAATTCGCATTAGGAGTTCGTACATCACCCTTGGCAAAAATTTCTGTTGAGATAGGCAACTACTTCCATCGGGGATAAAGCAGACGATAATCTGTAATTTGACTTCGGTGTTTGGCTTAGGTAGGAGATAACAAGTTAAATGGATTTGTATTTGGTGGCACACACTCAACTGGTGCTACATATAGTCTAGTACTGCAGACTCTAGCTCTCTATGCCATTAGACAAGTCAACTCTGAGAGAGGCTACACAATTATGCTCTCTTGATGTTCTTGGGCACTCTCTCTTTTCTTTCTTTCTGAGATCATGAATCTCGCCAGATTTAGAAATTATACTCACTATTTGGTGGCCTTACATGGCATCCACACTTCAATTAAAGTCCTAATAACTCTACAACTAAGTTAAAGTTCTCAACCAGTATTCAGGTGATCAGAAATACTAGAAGGTAGGTATGGGTCATATTTGGTGGAACGCGATAGGTGTTTTGCTGCCTCAGAAACAGTGTTACATCATACACTTGGACCTTTTTTTTTTTTTGTAATATAACTATTTTTTCTTTTTCTTCTTTCTGTTTCTTCTTCTTCTTCTTCTTTTCTCTCTCTCTTTTTTTTTATTTCTTCTTGTTTTTGTCTCTTTTTCAATCAACACAACACAATACGGACTTTTATTTACAAGGCATTATTAGGGATGATGATGGTCAAAAGGAAGTTGTGTGGCTTATTTGGTGGAAGTGCCTATTCTCGGCACCGGGAATGAATGGATAGGACAGGCATATTTCTGACCTTTGACATTATTACCCTCCTTCAGCCGAGGACTCTATGAAGGACGGTCGTAACCATCCACCATAGTTATAGCTTTATTAAGACTCAATCTCTGTGTATCTGCCTTATTTGGTGACTCTCAGGAATTCACTCAAAGTACGTACACAGGAACAGAGAGTGAAAACTACACCTAACTCTGAAGTATCATCATCTAGTTGTCCAAAAATTTAAGAGTCCTTGCACTAGACTTAGCGCACTAGTAATCTCTCTACTTTCTTCTCACAAATATGAGGTAGATCTATTAGAAGATAGTATGCCTAACTCCCTATGAACTGTCCAAGGGTTCAGTAGACTTACAAATGCTCATTGGTTTTCCTCAAGGATCCATTACTAAATCTACGTGCATGTGAAATAAATGCACTAGATTCTAAACTTAAGAAATAATTTCAGAAGGAGAACCTCCAATAACAAAAGTATTTTGCTAGGGACTAACCCATTCAGCTCAATTTTTTTTTTTTTAATACTAACCTAAATGCATAAATACTTCCTAAAATGCAAATGCACTCCCCCATGCCTAAATCCTACAATGTCCCCATTGTAAAATTAAAACAGGAGGAGAAAGGAGAAATATTACCTGACACAGTTTGCTAGGTTGCCTCCCAATAAGCGCTGCATTTTCTATCAGTAGCCAGACTTATAAGGAACCTGTAAGTCAGGTTCCAAACAGAAAAGGTTAGGCCCTAAGAATATGCGTAACAGTGCAGGCCTAGAAAACAGGTAACCATGGATGTTGGCGAGCTGATGATGCAATGTAATTCCAAATGCTCGCCAGAAGAAATGAAAACAGAAAATCTCATTGGCTATCTTGGGAGGTCTAGGAATAATAAACGAAATATGAAAAGGGACCTCCCAAAACGGAATAAGTGGAGGATAACAAGGATCCTCCAGAGCAGGATGGGTTTTAAAAGATATACACATAATTAGTTCAAACCCTTGAATGGCGAGAGTAAAAGTACAAGCATCAATCCATACTCGCCATTCTACCCTAGGATGTATTGGCCTGATATAGTCTCCAGAAAGAATGTACATGAGTAGAGATCTGAGCCAAGGATCGGTTAGGGAGTATAAGGGTTGTTTGTAGTGTTGGAAGGTAATGGTTAAGTCCAATGAGGGCTTTGTAGGTGTTAGGTCCAATTCTAACAATGATTCGAATTGTGTACACTCCCTAATAGTAGTAGACAACTTCAAGTTATCCTGCCTAGCATTAATGATCGGAGTCATATTTGAATCAAGGGTAGACTCCAAATTACAACTTTTTAATGGCAGGGTCAAAATGTAAGAATCATTATCATTCAGCTCATCCCAAGATTCGTTTGGTTCACTGAAATATTTGTCGGGGTGTATATGTGATTCATTAGGAGTTGGATCAGTATCCTCAATTATTTCTAAAGGAGGATAAGTCTTAATATTTTGGAGGAAGCCTATATCATTGAATTCGTCATTCTTCTCTGGGTATAAATCCTTAATTGATGTGTTTTGTCCCCGAGAGTCTCCCATAGACTTCTCATTATTTTGTTCGTCCTCCTCTAATATCAACTCCTGTTTTGATGGAGGATGACTCTTAAAAGAAAGGAGGAATCTGGATTTAATCATATTATTTCTACCCTCTGGAGGTAAATCCTCAAATGATAAATAATTCTCCTGTGAATCACTCCAGATTTTCAGTCCAGGTTCCTCTATTAGGGTTCTATTAGGGTATCCTCATCTTCAGAATTAGACTCGTCATAGCCTGAGACCAGAATTGATCATCCTCTATTCCCTTAGGGTCACCTTCATTAGGTGCATTTGAATCCTTAGAATATTGAATGGTAGGTGTTGATTCGCTAAGTGGAGGGTCAGGAGTAGGTTCACTAAGAGTAGAATGGGATTCCACTAAATAATCAAGAGGGGAAGTGATCGGAACAATATAACCTTGACCCGGGTTGGTAGGGGTAAGGTGAATATCGTCATTGGGGTCAAGGTCCTCAAGAGATACCATCTTCCCTTACTTTTGACTGCAATATAATTCAGGTGGATAATCACTATGATCATTATCCTCTAGTGGCCGTGTCTCATTGGAAGAGTCTAAGTGATGGCTACCTAAAATTGGATCCCTATTGTCATTAGGTTCCTCAGAATTATTTTCATGATCATGGTTTATTGGGTAGGGATCAGGATTATTGGGAAGCGTGTAGCTAAGTTCTCTTATTTCATCATTTAAGTGTTGACTATTCCTCAACATCTCTCCCATTGATTCCATTATTTCCTTTTGTTATTTTTGCATTTCTATCATAAATGAGGAGAGGCTACTATTATCAAGTTTGGGAGGATAGTCAATTTCAGGCTCTAACTGCCTAGGGGTATCGGTCCAACCTCAATACGGAAAATCATGAAGGGTGGGAGGGTTGGTTGTTTGCATGGAAGTAGGGATTTCAGGATTGGAAAATCCCGCTCCTAGGCTCTACTCAAAAGTGGGAGTTATCAAGCCAGTACTCCTAGGGTAAGAATGAGAATGATCCCATGAATTATCAATGTACCCATCAAAGGATGGATACGCTCGGAGCATGGGATCCTGATTAAAAGATGGGAAGTATTGACTCTGATAATCTGAATGATAGGAGTAAGAGTAATCCATTCCTTTAAGCAAAACAATTTTAACTTTCTTAGGATTCAGCAGAAAACTTCCTAAAGAGTTCTATTGTCATAGCAAATGAAAATTCAACGGGATCTATTTTTAGTAGATTGTAGGTCTTAGAGTTATATGTTTAGTTGGTGGCCAAACAAGTTTTGCAAAAATTACGCTTCCTAGGCCAACCTTCACTGGTGCCTATAACCTACTCGCAAGGGATGAAAGTCTCGAATCGAGCCCACACACGAGGAACCGAAGTAACTTGGTGGATAGGCTTGTTGATTTTCGACTAACTTCCCTTGTGGTGCAAAAGAGGAGAGATAGAAATTTATCTAGTGACCTTATGTATGAGGTGCACAGTGTCTCAAGTGTGCAAGCATACGATCATGTTTTGATTTTTTGAAATTCCGCAAATAGGATCCTTTTACACACAATTTTCAGTCACAGATTTTAAAGTCCAACCTCTTAACAGTCCCAATTTGTTTAAAGTGACCACTGAATTAATTTGATTCAAGCACTTTTGTGGTCTTAGATTTAGGTTCAATGCATATGCATGACAAGTAATTAATGCTCAAGAAATGACGTACCTTACTCTAGCTTTCTTCGTGCAGTGTATGAATGCAATGCAATAAAAAATAAACTAGATGCTGCTCATTCAGTCCTAGATGATCGTCCTATAGATATGCAGCTTCTAACAGGCAGTTCAAATTTTTTTTTTTAATAATAATAACAAACAGACCTAATCTAACTAACTAACTGAAATGCAGTTCAAAATAGTTCAAATAATCCTATAATCTAAATAAATGGGAACACGTTCCCAAAAATACCCAACAAGGGCCTAAAAGACAGTAATTTAAATTCTAATGTCTATCTAACTAAATCTAACTAAGACCTGCTACCTAAATCAGAAATAGGCTTCTCCATAAGCCTAAATGCGTGGGATCAAGGCCTATGTGCTCCTGTTGTCGTCCTCCAGGTGGCGTCAAGGTCCACCAAAAAGATCGTCTCCGCCGTGCACGTTGTTCACGTTTAAAGTTGTCGCTTTGCTGCGCCTCGTTGTCGTGTCAGATTCCTCGCATAATAATAAAAATGATTAGATAATTTCGCAACTCAAAAGATTTAAAAATAATAAAGTAACTCAATTGCGTCTGTTGCCTCCCCGGCAACGGCGCCAATTTTGATAGCCGACTTTTCGCTTAGTGTTATAGTATTTAAGTGGTGGAAAAATCGACTAATCAAAAATAATGAAAATAACCACTCGCAGAAGAGCGGGTCGTGTCCACAGGGAGGCAATGATGCAATCGATACTTAATTATTTAATGTTATTTCGGATAGTGCGAAATCCCTTTTCAAATCAGACTTAAAATGTGAAGGAAAGTAGATTTGCAATAACCTAAAAAGTGAAGGGTATTAGTGCAGTTTTCCCTCACAGAAATCCTCAATAAATTTAGGATGAATTCATGCAGTTTTCACATGATGTGTACTAAAGACAATTAGTACTTAAATTAAGTCCAAAGTCAAGCTTTAAATTAGTTAATATCAATACCACGCAATTATAAAGAACTATGAGTGTTTGAACGCAATTCTGCCACAATATAATAATAATAAAAAAAATCAAATTAGGTGGCAATGGCATTGAATGTAAATTTTAATTGAGAGGAAAACAGGGCTCTTTTCCTCTCTCCTTCTTGCGAGAGAGGGAGAGCACCGCGGGGGTTGATGCGAGGATCAGGAGGATGGCGAGGTCGTGAGCTCTCCAGTGGTGGCAATGGCGGCGATGCAGGTGGCCGGAGGCGGTGGCCGAAGCTCTGGCCTGTGGAGCAAGAAGGCAGAGGTGCTGCTGCGGTGCCTGTAGCTGTGCGAGCGTGCGCGCACGCGTTGGTGCGCGGGCAAGCGCTTGCAGGATGCGGTCTGCAGTGGCTGGAGGGAGATGGTGCACGGTTGAGAGCGCTTGCAGGATGCGGTCTGCAGTGGCTGGAGGGAGATGGCGCGCGGTTGAGAGCGCCTGCAGGATGCGGTCTGCAGTGGCTGGAGATGGCGTGCGCGCCTGCTGTGGCTGGAGGGAGAGGCACGCGGGCGTGCACGTTCTGGGAGCACGGGCAGGTGGCGTGCGCGCCTGCTGTGGCATGGGCGGAAGGTGATGACGGGCGCTGGAGATGGAGTGCGGGTAGAGAGCGCTTGTAGTGGTTGATGGGCAGGAAGGCGTGCTGGAGATGGCGTGAGCACTTGTAGGGAGGTGCGCTGGAGGGCTTGGTGTGTTGGAAGGCATGCGGTTGCGCGCTGCATGTGGTTGCAGGGGCGCGTGTGTGCGCGTGGGCTGGAGAATCGCCTGCAGCAGGGGGCGCTGGAGGGCTTGGTGTTGCGCCTGCGGGCTCTTAGGAGGGTGATGGTGCGGTGGCTTGTCTAGGGTAGGAGGAGGTGGTGCGCCTTCTCCACAGTGCGTATTCTCTCCACAGTGTTTACTCTCTCCACAGTGGAGAGGAAGGATATCCCCCTAGGGGGAGGAAGAAGGACCCGTTGATGAAGATGATTTCTTTGCTCCCCTCCTCTTCCTTTTTAACTTCTCCATTGCGCCTTCGAGAGTTAAGGGATTTTCAAATCCCTTAACTATTTCTGGCCGGCGGCTGTTGAGGGTTCCCCAAAGAATGGGGAAGAGAACAGTCGCCGGTGATTTGAAAAAGGATAATTTATCCTTTTCCCCTCCTTCTTTTGCCAATTATTTTTCCTACACATAAAAAGAACCTATTAAGTTATAGAATAAATGTAAACCTAAATTATGATGCATGCAAACTTTCTATAACTTAATATAATTATTAACAAACCTAAAAGACATAATTAAAGTTACTTAGGCGTAATATTAGTCCATTAAAATGGACTCATCAGGTTAATATAGGCACTCCCTGGATAGGCATAGGATTTAATCTGGGTTGTGTACCTAAGGAATTCCCACCCTTTAGAAGGTGATCCAGTTTCTTATCCAAATTCTTCACATTCTTTCCCATGAGTTCTACCTTATTTAATCGTTGTGCAATTAGCTCTAAATCAACCAAGTTTGAATTATTGTTAACTTCATAAACTTTGCTCCTTGGTTGATTAGCTCTGTTAAAGGTGGACATTGAGGCATTGTTGAGAGAATTTTCACTCATATTCTCGAACAATTGAAAGGCTCCCTCAGCATCTCGACTCAGGAAATTGCCCCCAGGTGTAGCATCAACAAAATTCTTCAGATTATCACTCAACTCATAATAGAAAATATGGGCCAAGTGCCACTCGGAATCCCATGATGAGGGCATTTCCTAGCTAAATCAATGAACCTCTCCCAAGCCTCATGTAGTTGTTCCCCGGGGTTTTGCTTAAAGGTTGTTATGGCACATCTAAGGGCATTAGTTTTTCCTATGGGGAAGAATTTCTTTTGGAATGTTCTTCTTAGGCCTTCCCAAGTTAGGATTGGTCTACCAATTGTCCTCAGCCAATGTGCAGCTTTATCTTTCAAGGAGAATGGGAACATTTTCATCATCAGGGTACCTTCATTCATGTTCCTAGGGCCAAAGGTTCTTCCTATGTGTAGGAGCTCTTCAAGGTGGTGGAAGGGGCCATCTGACTCACGACCATGAAAGTAGGGAATCAAGTTAATGATATGAGGTTTGGGTTCAAAATCTTCCCCATCCTGAGGTACCCTAACAAAGGATTTAGGTTGGGCATTAGGAGGGTTATAAAAGTCAGGGAGGGGCCGGTCTGCCCTTCCATTTTGGAGTTGAGTGATGGTTTGTACTATGACTTCCATCTGTCAGTCATGATGCTGGCCCTGCTTAGTGATCTGCCTTTGTAAGAGTCATAGTATCCAGATTTTGTTCCTCAATCTCTTTTTCCTCGTGATGACTAGCTATTGCAGAGGGTTTAGATTCAGATCCTGGATAAATAGGTCTTCTCCTAGGATTTCTTTCTAATGGTGGTAGTAAATCAGGATTTTGAGATCTTCTACCTTGCATGCACTAGAAGAATGTCTGTAGGTGAGAGAGAAGACATATTAGAGAAACCCCCCACCTACTCAATGCAAGAAATCAAACTGGTCCTTAGAGTGTCAACCCTAATTAGACTTGATCCTAGCTCCCCAAAACACGACAGGGTTAGATCAATCTTTAAATTACTTGGCTAGCTAGAAGGGTGGGACCCCTTAGGACACCTCGCATGATGGGACACCACAAAAGGTTAACGTAGTTACCGCACCGACCTTTCTTGTCACCAGTGGGTCGAAGTAGACAAGGACTTGACTTTAGCCCAATCTAATTTCAAGTCCCTAAGTTTGTTAGTCCTGCCTAAGGCACGTCTACTCAGTTTTAGGCATGGATTTGATGTGCTTTTGAAATATGATGGGTGTTAGGGAATGTTTGCCCTTAAAAATTGATTTTGAAATGTGTGAAGTGCTCAAGCAAACATGGTTCACAAGTAATTTCTTATGATGAAGTGAATTTTAAGATTTGAATGCTTGTGTTAATGAGTTTTAGGGTTCACTTGAGTTAATATTTTCAATCAAGGTTTTGATGAGACACACAAGAGTTTTGCAAATCCCAATTTATTTGATAGATTTCCTTTAAATATGAAAATGCAGGTGTGCTTTATGCTTAATGTGGAACCCTAAGCATAGATAATTCTAGATGATTCTTTTAAGTAAAAATTCAGATGAGTGGTGCGACCCAAATAATGCAATCAATTGGTCTACTTGCACCACTAACTAGGCACTCAGAAAATTTTTTCAAGAATTTTTAATGCACATTTTATATTTTTCTCTAATTTAAAATGTACTGGGGTTTTGTAGTCTGTTTTGACTCCAAGTTGGTGATTGGATAATCTATGCAATCAAACATGCAAGAAATAATTTTTTCATATTTTTCCTAAATTCTTGATTACTTCAAAAATTCATTGCTTTAAATTTCAAGTCAATTGGAGTTGTATAAATATTCCTATGATATTTTGAACTCTGAAACATCAGGAACAATAACCATATTGATAACTGATCAGGCAGGAATTTTTAAAATTTTTCTATAACTCGGATTTACATGAAATTTTGATATGTTGTTCCCGACATTAAATCTACATCCAGTAAAAAATTGAGAATTTTTGGACGTATGGATCTCTAGGAATTGAATTTTTAAGATAAAACCTTATTTCAGCCCGAAATTCAAAAGAGATTTTTTTTTATATAAGAAAATAAAGTCTAACTACTCCTAGGGTTCAAGCAAATCCTAAATCTAACTAATCTAAATTACGGGTACTTACCTGAGGTTCAAACCCGCAATTCCCGTTGTCCTATTTTGTTATGATTTTCTTGCTTTCCTGCACACACGAAATCAACGAAAATAGCAAGTTAGAAATCTCAAATTTGCACCAAAGAAAGCTTAGAAAATTTTCGTTGCCTCCCCAACAACGGCGCCAACTTGTTCGGCACGTAATTCACGTTTTAAAAGTTAATTCAGTTGTAGTATAGCACGAAAACACATCGATAAATAAATTTATAAAACTGGTGAGTACCGAGTCATTTGGAGGGTAGCAATTTTGATTTTTTTTTGCAGAAGCTTTTCAAGAAAACTTGCTCTAAATAGATAGTTATATATGTATATATGTATACGAATTAGATATCATGCATTCAGAAGATCAGAATCTTATTACAATTAAATAGAGTTGTCACAATAAAGAATGCTACTAGAATTAAATAGAGAGATAGAGAGAGATAGAAAGTGGTAGAGAGACGACGTCGCTTGTAGGATGCTTGTGCGAGATGCGGCAGCACCTCAGATCCAGAGCACCGGGATGAAGGTCGGAGCAGAGTTGCAAAGGGCAGAGAGTTGTAGAGAAGGTGGAAGGGTTGTATCTAGAGTTGATGGGAGAGAGATACTTCAACTGGGGGGCCTTGGCCTTCTCTTATAGCTTTTATGGAGGGCAAAAAGGGTACTTTAGCCCTTAATCTCGTGTAACAACTCCTAGCCAATCAGATCCGTCGATCAGGAGTTCAATGGATCAGATCTGGCCTCAAAATAACCTCCAATGCGCCTCCATCACGCGGATCACACCTCTAGCTGACACGTGGCAGCTTCTCGGCCTTCAGATCACCATCGGACGGCTCCCACTCCTCCTCGCTCACCTACTGCAACGAATCTCTCTCCGCACGCGCACCTGTAAGGCTCTTTTCAGTGCCTGATCCTTAGCCATTCGATTGTGATGATCGGATGGCTTACACGCACGTACCTTGCCTACCTATCTCAAAAATTGTGTGGGTTCACGCGTCCACCCGCTGCGTGCACTCATCGTGCCAGGTGGCTGCATCTACGTGCGCCGATCGCCATCCGATGGCTAATGACGCCTGCGCTCATCGCTCCTTCAATTTCTTGTAGTGCAGCTCGTATGCGCGTCACGTGCTTCCGCGCAAGCGCGTAAGCCAACGTGCTGCGTGAAAATTCTATTATAGTTCCTTGTTTGTTTCTATTTGTACTTATCTGGCTGGACGGGCGACGTGGCACGCTCGTGGCTGTTGGATGAAGATCCAACGGCCCACAGCATGTGAGGTAGCTTTCTTAGATGGGGCAGTTGTGAGGGAAGGCTGTGATGGCGCCATGTGGCACCATCATGGCCATCCATCTTCTTTTCTTTGTATTTGGTGATGTAGACCTCTGATCGATTTGATTTTTGCACCGTTGGACTGCGATCAATGATCCAGATTCATCCGTATGGTTAGATTCTTCATCTGAGGCTTAGATCTTTATTCTTTGGATTTATGATCTTCGTTCTTTTATGGACTGCACAAGATGCCCTGGTTGTCTGATTGAGACCATTTCAGAAGCGTCGGACTCCCATCGTCGTTTTGATCAAATCTGTCCAGTTTGATCTATTATTAGCAGCTTCGAATCATCTGAGATTAAAATCATCTCTTATTTAGGTCATAAAATGACGATATTACCTATATGACTAATAAACTAGTTATTGTGCAAATTACAATGCCTATGAATGCATTATTCTTAAGTTATGCTAGAATCTAGCTTAATTTAAGTAATTTAGGTTGCATGATTGCTATGCAATCAGGCAATGGCCTCTTTTATAGTGGGAAACATGGGCAAAATGGACTGAGATCTTCGCCCGGGTGCGCTTGGATCATGCCTTGAGCGCGCATGCGTGCAGGCGTCATCGTCTGGAGTGCGCGCACGCGTGGACGATCGTCGCCTGAGGGCACGTCATTTGGCGCTATCGCCACTGTCCAGTGCGGATCTACGGTTGAATTTCATCTGCGTGCCTCGCTGCCTTCAAATTCCAGCACCGCGTGGCTCGAACCCGCCTCGCGTGGGTGTGGGCGTGCACGTTAACCACTGTGCCATGCCCGCTGCTTTGTCACGGCGACCGCGGGCGTGTGCGCGGTTCTCGGCCGTCCGATCAGAGATCAATGGCTGAGATTTGATCTCCAGCTGAAGGTGGAAGCAGGGTACGGTGAGTGGGTGCCACGTGGCGCATCGAGGGTCGTTGATCATCAGATCAACGGTCAGAACTTCTTGGGCCCATTGTGGGAGCTCTGGATGTCGGATTTGGCCGATTTTGAGTCCGTTGGACTCCGTTCGTCGTTCTAAATCCATCCGTGTGGTTCGATTACTCATTTGAGGCCTGCTTTGACAAGTGCTTTTACAAGTGGCCATTAATATTATTTTATAAGCAAACTTGGCATATGATGCATGCAATGCTCCCATTCTACTTATGTTGTGCCTTTTATTTTTAAGATGGGCCCTATTTAACAGAATTATCACCCCCATGCTTACTTCTTGCTAGTCCCTAGCATGGTTTATTCTAGCCTTTATTTTCTGTCAGAATTTAAGAAGTAATTACTTAGACAGTTCGTCACTTGTCAATAGGAGGAAATATACTAAGATCTTAATCTACAATGACTAAACTATGCCCGGGTGTCCACCAAAATACGAATCTCCTAAATCCTTGCTTTAATGTATATACATATGTATATATATATTTTTTTAGAATCTTTTTTTTTTTTTGGAATTCAGAGTGGGTTGGTAAGTTTTTACGGTTACCCAACCCACCCAAAACTCGGTCAAAGCCCTAAGTGCTAAGCATCTTGGTGTGAAGATTGTGATAGACTCACTCAACGGTAATTCAGACAGACTTCAGGTTTCTACGCCCCTAGGTGACCGGAAGAGGAAGTATTTTGCTTGAATGTGTATTTGTTCGATTGGTAGCTTTCTCCCTACGTTTATTTTAATTGGGGTCAACACAGGGATTTTTCCAGTGTATATCTCCCTGGCTTGTACTACTTCCCTACTTCTTCCTTAAGTGTTTTGGTTCTTTTTGTGCAATTATTGAGCTGGGCTTTGGACAACTAACCAATGGGCTGTTACCCACGATCACTTGCCAGCCATACTCGTGCGGTGAAGTGTGATTTATTTTGTTTTCTTTTCTTCTTTTTTTTTTTTTGTAGGTGGCTTCCCTGATCTCAAATGTACCTAGAGGCAATGAAGAAGAAGTGGTCCCATGGCTGGGTTCTGGACAACCTGCCAATGGGCTGTTACCCACGACAACTTGCCAGTCATACCACCCTAGAGAGTTCATTAGCTACCCAATTTCTGTCAAAATCTTTGAGGAGTGAGTCTGTGCAAAAATGTGTGCAGATGCTTAGACTCAAAGTTCTTTTGAGTTAGAGGGTGAGTTGATAAGTCGTATACTTATCACCTTATTTAGTAGGTGGATTAGAGTAGCTTAAGGTTGCAAGGATTCGAAGCTAAATCCATATTTTAACGGACACTAGGGCTGATTAAGCCTGAAGGCCTAAAAAGTCTAAGAGTTCAAGTTCTTTTTGTATTATTTCCCACTATTGACAAGTTTCTAATGCCTAACTTTCTTCCTAAATTCAATTTTTTTTTTAATTTTATTTTATTTAGACTGATTAAATGAGCTCAGGATTGTGCAATTTACCACCCCCCATGCTTAAGTTGGACAATGTCCTCATTGGCAAATACATGGATGCACAGGGGTTCAAAAAAAAGATAGTGCCTGAGTGACGTAAAATACCAGATCAGTTTGAATCCTCTAGGTTGCCTCCTAGGAAGCGCTGAGTTTAACGCCTCCAGCTGGGTGGTGCTTCGTGTCATCCCTCAACGAGGGTGACACTCTCCTTTGGGGGAACCTGGGCCAGGAAGTGTTTCAATCTTTGATTATTAACTGTAAAAGTGTGACCGGTGTTTGGATCAGCGATTTCAACTGCCCCATTAGAGTAAGGCTTAACCACCTGAAATGGTCCTGTCCATTTAAACCTGAGTTTCCCGGAAAGAGTTTTAGGTGGGCATCAAACAGCCAGACTTGTTGGTTAGGCTCAAAGGTCTTTCTATGGATAAGTCGGTCATGGACGGCTTTCATTTTCTCCTTATACAGTCGACTATTCTCAAAGGCGTCTCGACGAATTTCTTCGAGCTCAGATAGTTGAAGCGTCCTCTACGCACTGGCTAACTGCGAATCCATGTTGCATTGCTTGACAGCCCAGTAAGCTCGGTGTTCTAATTCGACAGGAAGATGGCAGGCTTTGCCAAAGACCAGGCGAAAAGGTGACATGACTATCAGGGTCTTGAAAGTGGTCCTGTATGCCCACAAGTTATCATCAAGTCGTGTGGACTAGTCTTTCCTGTCAGGTCTCACAGTCTTTTGTAAAATGTTCTTGATTTGTCTATTTGAGACCTCAGTTTTCCCATTTGTTTGCAGATAATATGGGGTAGCAATGTGGTGGTTAACCCCGTATTTTCTAAGTAGGGCACGAAATTGGGAGTGGATAAAATGACTTCCACCATCACTGATCATGGTCTTTGGTATTCCAAATTGGGAAAAGATGTTCTGCTTGACAAAGTCCATGACAGTCCTGTGATCGCATCGGCGGGTGGCGACGGCTTCAATCCATTTAGAAACATAGTCTACCAAGACTAGAATGTACTCGAAGCCATTGGATGGTGGAAAGGGGCCCATAAAATTGATACCCTAAACGTCGAAGATTTCGACAATCAAAATGGGCTGGAGGGGCATCATATCTTTCTTGGTCATGGTCTCCAACGTTTGGTAGCGTGAGCAAGTCTTGGCGAAGTTGTGTGCATCCTTAAATAGGGAAGGCCAGTAGAATCCAGATTGCAGAACCTTTGCAGCCATTTTCTTTCCAGAGAAGTGGCCACCACAAGCCTGGTCATGACAGAAGGAAAGCACACTCTGAACTTCGTTCTTGGGGATACACCTCCTGATGATCTGGTCGGCACAGAGGCGAAACAGCATGGGATCATCCCAGAAATAATGCTTGGCCTCAGCCAAGAACCTGTCCCGTTGCTGTCTGGACTAGCTGTGCGGGGTTTGTCCTACAACTAGGTAGTTGACGTAGTCAGCATACCGAGGTAGTCTCTTGTCTTGTACAACCAGAATGTGTTCATCGGGGAAGGCGTCAGATAGAGGTAGGGAGGGTCCAATGTGGTCTGGGTGAGGTCTAGACAAGTGGTCAGCCACCACATTCTTCGATCCAGCCTGGTCGCGGATTTCCAGGTCAAATTCCTGCAAATGCAAGATCCATCTGATGAGCTTGGGCTTTGCGTCCTTCTTAGCCAACAGGTGCCGGATCGCTAAATGGTCAGTATAGATGGTCACGTGGGATCCTAGTAAGTATGATCGGAACTTCTCAAGTCCAAAGACTACAGCGAGCAATTCTTTTTCCGTGACCGTATAATTTCATTGGGCCTCGTCCAACGTTTTACTCGCGTAGTAGATCACCATGGGATTCTTGTCTTGACTTTGTCCCAGGACAGCGCCTATGGCAAAATCTGATGCATCACACATAATCTTAAAGTCCTGGGACCAGTCCAGGGGCTGAAATACAGGTGCTGTGGAGACTAAGTCCCGGAGGGTGTGATAAGCCGGATGCAATCAGAAGACATGTGGAATATGGTGTCGTTGACCAGAAGGTCGGTTAAGGGTTTGGAAAGCTTGGAAAGGTCTTTAATGAACCTTCGGTAGAAGCCAACATGTCCCAGAAATGAGCGAATTTGTCGGACCGAGCTAGGTGGAGGAAGTTTGGAAATCAAATCAACCTTAGCCCGATCTACCTCGATGCCCCTATGTGATACGATGTGACCGAGGACAATTCCTTCTTGAACCATAAAATGGCTCTTTTCCCAACTTAACACCAGATTAACCTCGATACATCGTTTCAGGATTTTCTCCAAGTTGCTCAGACAATGGTCGAATGAATTCCCAAATACAGAGAAATCATCCATAAAGACCTCTATGTATTCACCCACCATTTCTGAAAAAATGGCTAGCATGCAATGCTGGAAGGTAGCAGGTGCGTTGCATAACCCGAACGGCATTCGACGGAATGCAAACATGCCGTACGGGCAAATGAATGTGGTCTTTTCTTGATCCTCCGGAGCAAATGTGACTTGGTTATATCCTGAATATCCATCCAGGAAGCAAAAATACTTCTACCCTGCCAATCTTTCAAGGATTTGGTCAATGAATGGCAAGGGGAAATGATCCTTCTTAGTGGCTTCATTGAGCTTCCTATAATCAATACACACCCGCCATGCAGTGGTGGTGCGGGTGGGTATGGATTCGTCATGATCATTGGTGACAACTGTGAGCCCAGCTTTCTTTGGAACCACTTGAGTGGGGCTCACCCAGGGGCTATCGGAGATAGGATTGATGATGTCGGCATCAAGCCACTTGATAATTTCTTTCTTGATGACCTCCCGCATGTTTGGGTTTAAACGTCTCTGCATCTGGCGGGAGGGTCGTGCCCCGTCTTCCAGGTAAATCTTATGGGTGCAATAGGTGGGGCTAATTCCTCTCAAGTCAGAAATGGTCCAACCGATGGCAACCCGGTGTTTTGAAAGGGTCGTAGTCAACCTGAGTTCCTGATCCTTGGTTAGATGAGAATTAATAATCACAGGGAAGGTCTGGTCAGGTGCAAGGGATGGTCGGGACCCGGTTAGATGTGTTAATATGGTGATTTTATCATTGAAGTGTGTATAGTGGTTAACCTAAATCAAGCCTAACCATCTCTTTACAAAATATTTTTTACCTAGCCTATTTGATTTTATCTTGGTCACTTTTAGGCCCAGGGTCGAACTCAGGGAAGTGGGGTTAGAAGTCAAGTTTCTACGCCTTTCCTACAACGAATCTCTTCCGTTCGTTTATTCTATTTTTGGTATTTTTCTATTTAGATTTTTTTCTGATAATTCTTGTCCTTGAGGCACACCCTCAAAATTAGGTTCCTGGCTTTGAGCCAAATCAGGGTTCCAAAATTGGTCTTGCTATTCGCAAGACTGAGTACCTGCAAGTCAAGAATTATCTTTTCTCTTTTATATATTTTTTTATCTTTTTATTGGAAGGAAAGAGAAGCAAAAATAAAGTAAATATAGTATATATATATGTATATATTATATATGTATAATGGGGTGGGGGTGGAGGTGGAGATGGAGTGTAGCACGGTGTCGAGTCGGTCGTCGTCTAGAAAGACGCAACCAACAGGATGAGGTGCTGCGTGGAGTGTAAGGTGGATTGATGGAAGATGAGTGTGACCACGCTTTTTGTACACGTGTATCGGGGAATATCCGCAACTGGTGCAGATATTCCCGCGATACAGCGTATGGTAAGTAATGTGAAAAAATATATATATATATATAAATATATCTATATGTATATATGGTTATAAATATATAGGTATATATGTAGTTATATGTATATATATATATATGTATATGTATATATATATAGGTATGTAACTATATGTATAGATAGATATATGTATATATATATATATATGTATGTATGTATATGTATGTATATAATACTATATATATGTATATATATATATGTGTGTATGTATATAGTAATATATGTATATATAGATATATGTAGATAGATATGTGTATATATATATATATATATGTATATATAGATATATAGATATATATGTATATATGTATGTATATTTGTGTATATATATATATATATATATATATATATATATATATGTATGTATGTATGTATGTATGTATGTATACTGATACTTTAAGTATATAGATACTACTATGTGTATAGATATAAGTATATATATATGTATATATATATATATATATAAGTATATAATAGTGTATAGGTGAGAGTGTGTGTGTGCGAGAGTGTGAGTGTGTGTGTGTATGTGTTTCTGCAGAGAGAGAGAGAGCTGAAGTTGGCGTGAAGGAGTGCGGTTAAGTCGTCTGAGGCAGCCAGGCGTCGTCTGATGGTTCCACGTGCGCACGCAGGCACGTATGCACGCAGAGAGGTGCTCACTGGAGGGAGATGGGCGCGGAGAGGACCACAGTGCACAGCGCTCCGCGGAGAGTAGGAGTTGGCGCACGCAGACGTATGCGGGCGAAGACGCTGAAGTGGGCAGGCGCTGGCAGAGGACCGCACGCAGTCGCACGGCGGGCGTTAGAGCGGAATGCGGGGCAAGACACGTGGGCGGGCGAAGGCTGGTTGCAGCGCGTCGGGTGACCGGATAAGTGAGAGACTTACCTGTCACCCCACTGTAGCCACAGTGTTCCATAGAAATGCGTGAGCAGTGGCTACAGTGGCCGGGCGAGCCCCGCAACCGCTTGTGTCCGGTGCTATGAGTGCGGACGGCTTGCGGCTAGCGTGCACGTGGAAGGGGTGCGCCGGCTGGTGGCTTGCGGGCGAGATTTCGCGACAGAGCGCGTAGAGAAGGCTGGGTTGCGGGCGAAGGAGTGCAACAAGGTGCACGGTGAAGCTTGGCCAGCCGCTGTTGGGGCACGCGATGGCCGGTTGCGGGCTGAAAGGCGAGTGCAACACGAAGAAGCGGAAGGCGAAGGCAGCCCGCAGGCACGTGCAGTGGCCTGCTGGCTTGTGTGGTGGCCTTGTGGCTGCTGCCGCCTTGCTGCTGTTGCTACTTGAGGAGCTTTGAGCTTCAAAGCTTGAAGCTCCTGCTCCAATGGCTGAAGTGGCTTGGACGTGAGATAGGGAAAATAAGACCACCACGCCCATCGGCTCTTTGATGAGCTGGGAGGTGGTGGTCTCACGGTGGTGGGTGTACACCACAGTGATGTACTCCTGCCTGCAGAGTGGCTCCTCAGAGGAGGAGGGCCTGCGTATGGAGGGAGAGGGAGGAGACGGCCTGGAAAGAGAAGAGAAGCTGCAGAGTGTTTTTTTTTCCGTGGGGACCAGGCTCCCCTTGCAAGAAGGAGCCGAGCTCTTTTTATAGAGGGAGAAAGCATGCACAGCCATGCCCTGGCTATGCATGGCTCATGCATGGCTTGGCAGGGAGAGGCTGTGCAGAGCATGGCTGAGTCAGGACAAGGTGCGAAGAAGAAGAACCATTCCTTGTAGCCGCAGGAAGAATTCCAAGTCAAATAAAATTAAAAATAAAAAGATGGTGAATTTTGCAAAGCAGCACTTGAGGAAAAATGTAATTGCGAGGCCATTTTATTCACTCTCCTCCCCTCTCAATTAAATGCATGCATGCATGTACTTTCACAAATGCGACTATGGAAACCTAATATGCATTGGTAATTCTAGGAAATAGCACAAGACGGCACAATTGTAGGTGTATTTTTGCGGTGCAATCATCAGGTCCCAGGAAGACATACTTGAGATTCTCGGGTAGTGGCTTAAGTTCGGGTGTGGGTGGAACCACAGTTGACGGAAAGGGAAAAGGCGGGAGTTGATCAACATTGATCTCCTCAAATGGTGTAATGTGATGGTAATCAGCCTTACAGAGGTCCACGGGTAGTGACGGGTCAGAATAGTCATTACAGGTTTGGTGGTCTGAAACAGAACTAAGGGTGAGGCATTCCTCAACCAGAGTTTCGACGGGATCATGTTCCTCAATGCAATCGCAATCAAAAGACTGTCGCCTAGAAGATATCCAATTGCATTTTCTTGTCTCCGAAGGCAATTTCCATACATCTCGTGTCACAATCAATGTTTGCCTTAGCCGTAGCTAAGAAAGGTCTGCCTAAGATTATGGGTGCGTTCTGTAATTTTTCAGGGGCTTCCATGTCGAGCACCAAGAAGTTGACTGGGAAATAGAAGTCCTTGACCCATACAATCACGTCCTCGACAAACCCCTTCGGGGTTTTCACTGATCTATCAGCCAGTTGGATGGTGACAGGTGTGGGTGTCAACTCTCCGAAACCAAATTGGTGGTACGGGGTTGTTGGAATCAGATTGATAGAAGCACCTAAGTCCAGGAGCGCTCTATCAAATGTCATGTCCCCGATATTGCAGGAAATCAGGGGTGCTCCTGGGTCAGTTCACTTGAGTGGAAGGTTGCTTGATATTACGGAACCTGCTTGTTCGGAGAGCACAACCTTCCTAGGTGCTTGAGGTCTTGGCTTACGCTTGGGTGTACAGGCATCCTTTAAAAACTTGGCGTAAGCCAGGATGTGCTTAACGACTTCGAGGAGTGGGATATTAATCTGTACTTGCTTAAAGATCTCCAAAAGCTCCTCAGTTTCCACAGCATTCTTCTTTTTCTTGATTGTTTCCAAGGCCTCAGGGTAGGGTGTATGGATGTGGATCAGGTCAATTTCTGGGTCCTTAGGTTTTTCTGGTGCCTCTTCTGAGTCGGGTATTTCAGCGGGTGAAGTCTCGGGGAGAGTCGGCCATTTGGGATCCTGGGTTTTGGTGCCGCTTCTCAAGGTCACCGCATTTGCAGAGGCATTGGGACCATGGGTTGATCCTTGAGAAGACGAGGATGAAGCACCAAATCCAGGGGGTGTTTGTGGGGCTGGTTGGACCATGTGAGCCTGCCCGAGATTGCCTTGGAATCCTTGCGACTTGAGGCCTCTGTTAATTATGTTTCGTGGGTTCGATTGTGGCTGGGAAGGTAGGGGTCCTTGTTGTTTACAGTCCAAGAGTTGGCTTAACTGTCCCTTTACCAAGGCCATTTCCTCCTGATGTTTTTGGTTCATGTCAGCCATCATCTTTATTAGGGTGTCCATTTGGTTTTGTGGGGGAGGAGTCGCCTTATTTTGATTATATGGGGGTCTAACTGGTGGTCCTTGCTGATAGGGGGCAAGTGTGGCTGCTGGTTTGGCCTGGGTTGGTTTTGAAATTGCGGTGGTTTTTGGTTTGTCCAACTAAAGTTGGGGTGATTACGCCAACCAATGTTGTAAGTGTTGGAGAAAGGGTCAGGTTTAGCATAACCTTGGACAACTTGTACATCTTCATGGATAGCCGATGTCGATGGAGAGGGAAGAGAGCAATCAAGGGTTGAGGGAGCAAAGGTCCCTCCCTGGAACGTGGTCAGGGGTTGTTCCAGGTTCAGTTGGGTTAGGGGCTGGACCAGGTCAACATTATGTGCTCCCTTTGCTAGGGAGAAAGTCTGTAACGGCTTTCTAGTCTGGTTCAGTAGCTCATCAATCTTTTTATCCACCAATTCCACTAGATCTAGTTTCTTGGCAATGATGTCCATGTCAACCATTCTAGAATTTGCTTGTACCTTATAAATCCCACCACGGGGTTGACTGGATCTGTTAAACTGGGTCATGGAGGCATTGTTGAGCAAATTCTCGCTCATGGACTCAAAGAGCTCAAACGCGCTCTGCTTGTCCTTGTTCAGGAAGTTCCCCCCGCATGAGGCATCAACGAAGTTCCGTAGGTTGCTATCCAGACCATGGTAGAAAATCTGGGCCAATTGCCACCTTGGTACTTCGTAGTGTGGGCATTTCCTCAAGAGTTCATTAAATCTTTCCCACACCTCATGGAACTGTTCCCCACCCTGGAGTGTGAAGGTAGTAATAGCTCTTCTGAGTGCATTGGTCTTTCCTATGGGGAAGAATTTCTTTAAAAATGCATGCCTCAGTTCTTCCCAAGTGGTGATGGGTCTACCTAGGGTTCTAAGCCAATGGGAAGCCTTGTCTCTTAACGGGAAGGGAAACATCTTAATTAGAACAATGTCAAGGCTAATGTTCCTAGGTTTCACAGTTCGTGCTATGCGGTCGAGATCCTCTAGATGCTAGAAGGGGTCCTCATTTGAGCCTCCATGGAAGTGGCTCTGGATTATACTTAAGACATTTGGTTTCAGCTCAAAATCATCTGCCCCTTCGGGGATCCTAAGGTGTGGCTCGACTCTAATAGTGGAAGGATTATAGAAATCGCGGAGGGGCCTCGGTTGATCTTGAAATGGTGGTACATCAAGTGGTGGTTGCCCTTGTGGACCTTGGAAAGGTGGTGGTGGTTGCTCTTGTGAGTTCTGTAACTTGTGTATGGCTTGCATGATGGTGTGGATCTGTTGTTGCTGAAGCCGGTGGTTTGCATTAATTTGGGCTTGGATGATGGCCATTGTGTCTGGTGGGGATTGATCCTCAGCCTCATCTACCCTAAGTTCAGCCATGTTTCTAACAGAATCACATCGCCTAGATTCCCATCCCAAAACAAACAACTTGAGATGAAGTGAGCGTCTCCCGTGCATACACTAGAGAAGAGCAGGAGGGGATGCGAAGAGCGACAGATGCGAGAAATGTGTTCAATCAAGCAAACAAGCCTAGTCCTTATGGTGTATTCCTTAGGAGACCTAGAAATCTCACAAAGGGTGATTAAGTCCGTAAGCACTGGACTCCCCTTCCCAAAACTAATCTGTTCAGGTTGATTATGAGGGGATTGCAGAGAAGGTTCTTCCTTTGTCTTGTGCCTCCGGTTCTGTAGACCCCACAACCGCGGTCGTTTGACACTTCCCTGCAGCCTAGTCACCAGATTCTACCAAGGGAATGAAAGCCAAGTGCCCAGCGAACAAAACGTCGCCTTTCGAGACTTAACTTAGTCCTGCTTAGGGCACATCTACTTAATTTTAAAAGGGCTAGGATAGTAGTTGTGCTAGGGTTATGGGATGAGGCATTGATTGGGGTGGTGCCTCGTAATTTTCCACTTTCAGAGTGTGTGCTTCTATCAAAGCATGGTTTTCAAGCAAGGATTTTTCAAGATGTGGTGTCATTTAGTGTTTCATCCTTACTTTAGTGTCTTTTAGGGTTGACATGTCTTAATGTTTTCAGACAAGTTTCAGTGGGCACGTCAAGTTTTGCACACAATTTGGTGAAAGTAGATTTCCTTTTATTGTGTAGAGGCTCTAAAACCCTAATGTACTCATCCTAATGATCATGCAGCTTCTATTAAATGAGTCATTTTTACGGTTGAGTAGTGCGGCCCAAGTCAACCATGGTGGCTTCGCAAACACCACTCAAAAAGAGAAAAGAACACTCCAAGAATTTATTCAGAATGTTAGTGTACATTTTTTTGTTGGGTGATGTGTTAAGGATGTGGGTCAAGTAATCATACACCACACCAATTTTTTTTCAATTTTTACAATTTTTTTTAGTTTTTTCACGCGAGCAAATAGTCATGAGTAAAGAATTACTCACTACCGGTCCTTGTTGCGCCTACTCCCTTGTTACCGTCATGGGATGCGTCGCTTCGTCGTCCAAGCGCCGAATTCTTGCAACCATCAAGTAAAAAGGAAACAAGGCATTAGACGATGTGAGAATGGATGTGGAATGGAAGTGACAAAACAAAATCCGTTGCCTCCCTGGCAATAACGCCAAAAATTGACGTCGCTTTCGTGCGTGTGTGTTAAGAAGTGTCATTATAGTTCGGACTTGCAACGCCGGTTTTAAAGTAAAGAAACGGATGTGAGTTCGAGTGTCGGTCTCAGGGAGATATGAAAATTGGATTTTTCTTGTCACTTATTATTATGAAAATCGTGGAGTTTTGCTTGCGAAAAGGTGCAGGAGAAAAGAGAGAGAGAGAGAGAGAGATTAGGGTTAGAGTCGTTTCTTTCTTTAACATGCAACTTGGATAGGAAATAAAATAGATAACTGAATGGAAAACAACTTCATTAATCATGCAGCTTTAGTTCATAAATTACAACATTAGATACATGCTTAAACATAAATAAAGCTTAAAAGAGAGGAAGAAAGAGAGAGAGAGGGAGGGCGGCAAGGCAGCCACGGTGGTAGAGAAGGCTCCGTCGGCGGTTCGTCGTCTCTGGCGATTACAAGAGGGCCTAAAGCTAGCTAAGAGAGGGGTAGAGTAGTTGCAAGGGAAGTGAATGCCTTGAATGAGTGGTTGGAAGGGGTTTAAATAGGGAGAAGGGCCTTCCAAATGAAGAAAGGGTTTTAACGACGTTCGGGACGTCTCTAAAACCCTTCCAAAAGCGTCGTTGAATCCCCCAGCTCACCGGTCTCACGCCCGCGCCGTTCTTCTTTGCGTTCGATCCGTGGGCGCATCATGAGAGCCGTTCGATCGAAGATCGGATGGCTGAGATCTTCGCCTGGGCGCGCTTGGATCTCGCCTTGAGCGTGCGTGCGTGCGGGCGTTGTCGTCTGGCGTGCACACGTGCGTGGCCGATCATCGCCTGAGGGCGCACCGCATGGTGCTATCGCCACCGTCCAAGTGCGGATCTACGGCTGGATTTCGTCCGCGAGCCTCGCTGCCTTCAAATTCTCGCACCACGCAGCTAGAACCAGCGTCGTGTGGGTACGGGCGTGCGCGTTAACCGTTGCGCCACGCCCGTTGCTTTGTCGCGGCGACCACGGGCATCCGCGCGGTTCTTGGCCATCCGATCAGAGATCAACGGCTGAGATTTGATCTCCGACTGAAGGTGGAAGTGGCGCACGATGAGCAGGTGCCACGTGGTGCATCGAGGGCCATTGATCATCGGATCAATGATCAGAACTTCTTGGGTCCATTGTGGGAGCTCCGGATGTCGGATTTGGCCGATTTTGAGTCCGTTGGACTCCGTTCGTCGTTTTGAATCCATTCGTATGGTTCGATTGCTCATCTAAGGCCTGCTTTGACAAGTGCTTATACAAATGGCCATTAATATTGTTTTATAAGCAATCTTGGCATATGATGCATGCAATGCTCCCATTCTACTTATGTTGTGCCTTTTATTCTTAAGATGGGCCCTATTTAACAGAATTATCACCCCCATATGTAGTATGCCCGTACATCATCATTCTCGTGTGGAGTGCTGTCCATTCATCGTGTCACGTGGTGCATTCAACGTTGCTTGATGATGATCACGCAGCTCTATTTCATGAGTGCTTATTCTCAGCAGATTAAAGCCACTCATCATGACTCGAATGTGTGACTTGAGGCTTTGTATAGGGCATTCACCCATTGTGAAATGTGCACAGATAGTCTAGAAGCTTGATGGCAGTGTCCAGCGCTTGTGACCATTGGATGAAGATCCAACAACCTAGATTGAGGGTTGCTTGATGAGAGGGAGCTTGAGAGTAGCAGTGGGTGGTCTGGATGGCACCATGTGGTGCCATCTGGACCGTCCATCTTCATCTACTAGTAAAAGGTGGCATGGGTATCAGATCGAGATAATTTTCACGACGTTAGGTTGCGATAGTTGACCCGAATCTATTCGTGTGGTCAAATTTGTCATTTGATGCCTAAATTCATGCCTTCCTATGCCTTGGCCGTTGATCTTATCTGGATTGCAGTTAATGCTACGGAGGTCCGATTAGGGCACTTTCGAAAGCATTGGATTCTGATGATAGCCCTGACCATATCTGTATAGTCAGATCTTTAATTCAAGTCTCAGAGATGTGTCACCTTGTGATGGTAACACCATCATCCGTCATAACTAGCTTAATTTAGTCGTTATCCAATGATAAATGCTCCTTAATAACCTTCAAATAGTCGTAATTCAATTCTGAGTTTAATGCTAGAAGAAGATGGGAAATCCTGTTAATTATGTGGTTTTAATGAATAATCATGAATGTAGAATAAATGTAGGGTTAATCGGTGGTTAAATGAACTTAAATTCCCAAAAAGTGGCCTCAAACTAACTGAAACAGGGTTTTCTACGATTTTAGGATTATTTTATTAATAAAAACCATAATTACAACTTTACTTAAATTAAACGGGTTTTGGTAGAAATAAATGCAATCTTAACCTCCTAAAAATCATTGAAAATATTCTACGAGGTTTGGGATTTCACTTTGACCAACTAAACCCATTTTGACTTAAAATAGAGACTTAGGTTGGAATTTGCTTCATTCCTGGGCTTCAGTGTAAATTACCTAGTCAAACTATGTCCAAACCAAAATATGAGGTCACCATTAGATTCCTTGGATCCAAATTAGGTTATCCCTAAAATTTGAGCTCAATTAGAGTCCATCTTGACATAGTTTGCACTTTAGCCCATGTACCCTATTTATTACATAAATGACCCTAAGTTTCAACTTTCCATGCAAACTAGCCCCTTGCCTTCTTCTTCGCTGAGCCAAACATGGCAACTCCAATAGCAAATACAAAACCCAAACCTGCAGACTTTCATTTGAGGAAATCTTTCTCAATTCACCTCCAAATCCCTCCAAATTTAGAGGGATTGTTCATCTGATCTTCCTCTTCCAATTGCACAAGATCTCGTGCTCCAATTTAAGGTATAGAGCTCCAACAAAGCTTATAAAATCTGATGTTTTGGGTTGCCAAAATTGCATGGAATTCTCGAGAATTCCAAGCATCTAAAAACTCCTCTATATAAGCTCAAGCATCCTCCCAGGTCAAAATTAGTCAAGTTTGGTTGTGTTTCCACTCTCTCCTCCACGCATGTCGTCCTCCACCTCGTCTCCGGTGAGCTTCTCTGTTCTCCTCCTTTCGCGCATTCTAAGGTCTAATTGTCACCTCCTTTCTCTTCCTCACGACCCTTGCCAGCCAAAGCAAGGTCGTTTCGACCTCATCTTCCTCGTTGTTCAATCTGCCGACTTCGTCATCTTCCTCACATCTGGCCGACCAACACTAGATCTGATTCGTCCTTCGTTCATACAATTAAGTAATCCCCTATCTTCCTCTCTTCTCCTAGGTTAGTTTAGGCTATTTAGACTTAGGTTTTAGACCCTACTCCTTGCCGTTCTTCTTCCTTGCAACTGCGGGAGAGCTCTGGTGAGCTTGATCCGTCGTTCCATGCCACCATCAACCCATCCATCTACCTCACAAGCACCGTGGGAGCATGGAGAAAAAAAGCCCTCAAGAAATTGGGGCTTTTGACTCCCTAAACTCCACGCCAAACAACCCACTCCACCGCCACCTTCACCTTGTCTAGCTGGCCTCTCGAGGCCCTCTCGCACTAAATCAACCACACCGCCACCTTTGTCACCTCACGAAGAAGCTTCCTAGGTATCTAATTGGGGCCAAAAGCCCATGCTTTTATTTCAGGTACTGCCATCGTTATTGTCTTCTCTAGTGTCGATGACCTTCATCCAGTAAGAACACCACACGGGAAGAACCTCTATAGGTATGGTTTCTCTTGGGAACCACACCTAGGTCATTGATTTAGCATTCCAAAGTCAACCAGCAGCAACATCTCCACCTCTTCCATGCTGCAGCTGTTGACGTGGTCTCGATCGTGTTGTAACAGTTAATTACGTCGTAGTATAGGTGATCAAGTGTTGTCAATAAATAAAAGTTTATTACTCGAAAACCTAAGTATCCAAGGTCGAACATAAGGAGCAATTGGAATTTATTACTAATCTCAAGAATGTAATTGAACACTTAATTACTCAAAACTTAATTCAAAATATATAAATGCATGAGTTTGAAAATTAATTGTGACAAAAAGAAAGAATTTGGATGTCTGATCATGGGATCAGATGTCTTAAAAGATGTTTTCTCCTCTCTTGTTCTTCTTCTTCTTCTGATTTTCTTCCTTTCTTCTTCTTTGTGCTTCTTCTTTCTTCTCTGCAGTTGCCTTGCTTCTTTCTCCTTTTCTCTGTAGTTTCTTTCTCTCTGCAGGTCTTCTTCTTCTTTCTTGGCTTTGCTTCCTTTGCTTCCTTCCTTGGTTTTGTTTCCCTTGCCTTCAGTTTCTCTTCTTCTTCTGCTTGTCTTTACCTTTCTCTATTTCTTCTTTCTTCTTCAGTTCCTCTTCTCTTTTTCCTTCGCCTCTTCCTTTCCTTCTCTTTTTCCTCTGCGAAGGCTTCCTTCCTTCTGCTTCTTCTCCTTAGCAGCTAAGTGTTAGCTTCACTTCTTCCTTCTGCCTTCCCTGCACAAACCAAAGAAAAGCAAAACCTATCCCTCTACCCACACCTGCACGTCTCTCTCTCTGTGTAAACCACTCTTCAGCAAGTTCTCCCAGAGCCGGGTAAACGGGTCGGATTGCGTGCCCGGGTCCAAGCGCATCGGCGTGAGGGTGGTGCGCGAGGAGTGCTCAGGATAGTGTTGGGTCGGGTCTCTAGTTCCGTGTGGTGAACTCACGGATGAGGCGGTGAGAATAGGTAAGGGACCTCACCCCATGTGCGTTCGAAGGCAATTGGCTCATATCACAAAAACAATATAACTCACTCCAGTGCTTCATAGCTTACTGAGGTGGGACTATTGTTCCACCTCTATTTCGCGCGCGCCTGTAGGAGTCCGTGCCTTCAATTGCCACAATTGCAGGCGTTGCGACGTCACTTGCTGGGACAGATGTCTTCACGATGCCTCCCAGAGTTAGCTGCACCTAGAGCCCTGAAGCATTGCAGCCTGGAGCACGCAAGAAGCTTCCTCGATTCACCGCTAATGGGGGCTGGGGTGTGAAATCTGTCTGTCACGAAAAGAGCCTTGCGGCTTAATCAGATCACCGGGGGACCTTCGACGTGTCACGGCGAAGGTGAGGAGCTAGGTGGCAGGCTGCAGGGTAGCCTAGGCGTGCGTGCCTAGGTCGCTCTGTGGCATGACAGATGGGTGTGCTCGGGGGGTTGTTGTGGTGGTGTAGAGGGACTGTGGATGAGTGGAGGGTACTCAGTGAGGTGAGGTGGAGGTTATGCGATGGTCAGCGAGACGTGTGGGGCTGCAGAGTGATGGGAGCGTCTCGCCGGAGAGTGGCAGGAGGTGAAGAAGATGGTGCTGGACAGCGGCAGTCGAGGGGTGTTTGGTGAAATGAGATGAGGGAAATGAAAGAGGGGGTAGAGAAGAATAGTTTTAACCTAACTAAAGGGATGAGAAGGTGGCCAGCAGTACCTGCTGTCGCCAGAGAAGAGAGTATCCAGTGGAGGAGGATGAGGAGGATGGATCTACCACTGGTTTTATGGCAGAGTGACGAGGAAGAGGAGGGGGGCTCATAGGAGCTCGTTGGACCCCTTGGCCGGAGAAGAAGAAGAGGAATTTGAGGTGGAATCTCGACCAAGTCGAGCTGAGGAGGTGCGGCCGAAGTTGGCGGTTAATTTATAGGTGCTGGCCGAGCTTCTGGTGTGAGAAGGGCAGGCCTTCTGCCATTGACGTCTCTCAGGAGATGGAAGGTAGTTAGATACCTAAATCTCTCGTGCGTTCGCATGAGAGATTGGGTGCAAATCAGGGATCAAGATTGATTTCAGATGGAAGGGAATTCCTCAGAGAGTCTCGCTTCCAAATCTGGGAGATCTCTGAGGAATCAGAGAGTATTCCCTCTCTATTCCTCACCGGAGTAGGATCTCTCCCCAATAATGGCGGAGGGACTTTCTTGTAAGAGTGGCGAGGAAGCTAGGGCAGTTTATGTGATAGTTTTCAAAAGATAGGGACCAAAATGTGATTGGGTGTACTAAATTGCAAAGTAGGTCAAGATGACCTCCTCTTAAGTCCAAATTTTGGTAAAAACCTAATTTGGACCTAAGGAATCCAATGGTGAAGTTGGATTTTAGGTTTTACCACGTTTCACTGGAAATTTTGTGTAAAAACCCAAATTAGGCCAATTGATGAGCTAGGACCCTAATCTAGGTCAAACTAGGTTCCAAAGGCCAAATTGAATGTTATAAACCCTAGGGGATATTTTTCCATGATTTTTAGAGGGTTTACTTGATTTTTTTCCTGACCGCAACCTTGTTGAATTAAGCGGATCTGTTTTAGGGTTACCAAATGTCATTTAATTCCTGGATTGCACGTGAACCCATTTCTGATTGCATCAACCCACTTTCTATCTTATTTAGACCATTTGACCTATGTTTTGCCTCTGAGAAATCTCGTTTATGTACTGCAATGATAAAATTGCAGTTTTAACCTTTATTTCATGTTTTCTTCTCAGAACACTTATTCCTTCAATTAAGCCCTCTTCTAAGTTATGTAGGAGCTTTTATTCTCTTTATTAGGTCAAAATGAGCCAGTTATGGCTCATGATGAGGCTCTCATCAATAGCCAAGGTAAGAAACAAAGAAGGCAAGGTGGACTTTTTGTCCCACTTCGTTTGGAGAAGATTTGGAATTAGGCATAAAAGGGAAAGCGCCCCTTAGCTGCTTAGCCACGATCACAGGGGGTTGGGTCCTCTACCCTCATGCCCATATGCACTCTTACGCCCGCACACACACGGGAGCGCACATAGGCCCAATTTGGGCTGGGTTTTACCTCAGTTTGTGTGTGGGCTTGGGTCAGTTTTGTGCTTACTATGAAGGCTCCTTTTGGGCTTGAATTCTCACTAAGTGTTGAGGCTTACCTTATTTTTTTGGAGTTTGATACATTGCATTACATTGAATGAATGTCTCTTTTTATATCAATCTCTTGAGCTTCATTTTTATTACTTTATTAGTGGTTTATATTGCGATTATTTGCTCCTTGAGACAATGTCAGACTCACATTCGAGATATAAATTTAAGCATTTTCGTCACTCTAGTCACTATACTATAATGAAAATTCAAAACTCGACTTTAGTGTGATAACATTTTGCCGCCATTACTGGGGAGCAACATGCAATTTCACCACTATTCATATCATTTTGTCTGGTGTTGATTTCTAACTTACTCTATTTGATTGTTTTGAGGTGAATTTGTACTCAAGATCGTCCGCTCGGAGCAACCACACCAGAGGTAGGTTAGTCATCCTAACTTCTTCCCTAATCCCCTCTCTATTCTGGGAAGATAAAAAAGGAAATGAAAAGGAATTAAGATTCAATCCTGCCTTACTTTTCTAGTAGCATCATTTCAGGCAAGATTTTTCCTGATTTACTTTGATTGATTATGATTAGATTTGATTTGAGTTGATTTGATTAAGAATACCCAATTCCTAGCTACTTTCACCTACTAGAGACATAAAAGCACCTTAGACTATCCAACTTCTTATTTGAGTCCAAGGTGCCATATTTGGAATCAACTGGACTTGGAAACATAGCCAGTTAGGGTTTTCACTTTAGGGTTGAAGTGCCAGCACACATGTGTCGGTGATAAACAGAAACAAATCTTCCCGCATTTATGTGCCACCCAAGCCCTTGTTTGAACTGATCTAATCATCAAACCCTAAAATCAACACTCTATATGCACTTGAATCATAAAAGTTGGGATCTAATAACTTGTTGAGAACAAAATCAAGGTGGCTTAGGTGACTTGACCTAAATCCCATCCTCAACTTTAGGGTAAGTTAGGTGAAGTTGGTTCACTTGGTGAATCAACCAACCTCAAACTAGGTCTCAATTTGAATCAGCTTCTAAAATCAAGTGAAAATCCAAGGCATAATCAGGTTTAAAATTGGTAGACTTAGGTCTCAATTCATACATTATAGTCTACTTGCAATCGTGGTTACAAGGAAGGTTAGGTGGGGGAAACCTTGTAACCCATTGGGATGCTCTATCGAGTAGGGGTCTTTGCGGGGCTCTCCCTTCCTGGCTGCTTAAGTAATTCTTCGATGTGTGGATTTTTTGTCTAGAGGTCCATTTGCCTCTACTAGCCTTAGTCAACCAATATTTTTGGGTGCCTTGATTGGGTCTAAGACATATTTAATCCCTAATCTAATTCTGTAGTGCATGTATGGGAGGAGGTCCTTAAGACCAGCCTTAAGGCCTCCATTAGTGATTCATTCTCGTCGAGGTTAAACCCCAACCAACTTGTTTGGGTTCTCTTTTGATTCACTCAATATCTCTTCTGATCCATCTACATCTAAACCCAGTTCTCCATCCTCTAAGTCTATGGAAAACCAAATCAAGAAGGGGGGAGATTCAACACCTGTAGGACCAGTTGCAGACTCTCACCAACCAGATTCATGCATTGACCAACCTCTGATCGCATCCACAAATGCGAGATCACTACAATCCTGCAGCTATGGCGATTGAACCTAGGGTATAGATTCTGATTGGGGGACCTGATACAGAGTTAAAGCCGAATATCATCTACCTGATCCCCCACTTCCATGGATTGGGCTCTGAAGACCTTTTCTAGCACATCCAAGAATTGAAACATTTGGCCCAAACTCTCAGGCCAAATGTTCAGAACCAGAACACTCTGCTCATGAAGATGTTTCCCTTCTCCTTGAAGGATAAGGCTACCCATTGGTATCGGTCTCTAACTCAATCGATCAACACCTGGGAGGGTTTACAAGCTGAATTTCTCAAGAAATTCTTCCCAGTTGGGTCCACTAATGCCTTGAGGCACCAAACCACTCATTTCACGTAGAATGTGGGGGAACCACTTCATGAGGGATGGGAGTTGTTAAATGGGATTGGTCCAGTCTTTTTACCAGGGACTCCATGAGGATATTATATTATTTGTCGATGCAGCCTATGGAGGCAACTTCATGGGTAAAGATGAAGACATCGTTTGGGAGATTCTTGAGAACATGTGCGAGAACTCCATAAACAAAGAGTTTATGGGTATGTTTAACTAGACGATTACCCGTGCATTGACAAACACCAGAAGGACACACGAGACATGAGACCTATCCGCATCCGTCGATCTAGAGTAAGTGGCCAGTAGGTTGGATAAGGTCTCCATTATCGAGAAGTTGGACGATTTGACTGGCCAACTACAGATGGCCACTTCTTCTTAGTAGAGAACGTATGCACATCCACCCATAAAGAGGGGGGCTATGCATAGCATTCACCACCACTCAAATTAGGGGATGGATGCGTATCCACCCCCATTTGATCCTAGTTTCGGAGGAAACTTTAACCCATCCTGCTCTAGTTAAGGGAGCTCTGAACCTCTGTATTCTAATTACTCGCACTACAAGAATATTCACTATTGCTAACCATTAAAAATGGTCAGTAATGTGAAAACAATGGTTGAGAAAATGGGTCAAGGAATGTATTGTTGCTATTGTGCTTTCTTGACCATTCTAAAATGTTACTGATGGTCGGACCCGGATAGGTTGTTAATATGGTGATTTTATCGTTGAAGTGTGTATAGTGGTTAACCTAAATCGGACTTAACCATCTCTTTACAAAAATTTTTTACCTAGCCTACTTGATTTTATCTTGGTCACTTTTAGGCCCAGGGTTGAACTCAGGGAAGTGGGGTTACAAGTCAAGTTTCTACGCCTTTCCTACAACGAATCTCTTTCGTTCGTTTATTATGTTTTCGATGTTTTTCTATTTAGATTTTTTTCTGATAATCTTGGTCCTTGAGGCACACCCTCAAAATTAGGTTTTTGGCTTTGAGCCAAATCAGGGTTCCAAAACGGGTCTTGCTATTCGCAAGACGGAGTACCTGCAAGTCAAATATTATCTTTTCTCTTTTATATATTTTTTTATCTTTTTGCTAACAGGAAAGCGAAACAGAAATAAAGTAAATATAATATACATATAGGTATATATTATATATATAAAGGGGTGGGGGTGGAGGCGAAGATGGAGTGTAGCACGGTGTCGAGTCGGTCGTCGTCTAGAAAGATGCAACCAACAGGACGAGGTGCCACGTGGAGTGTAGGATGGATGGTGGAAGATGTGTGTGACCACGCTTTTTGTACGCGTGTATCGGGGAATATCAGCAACTGGTGCAGATATTCCCGCGATACCACGTATGATAAGTAATGTGAAGAAATATATATATATGTATATACGTAAATATATCTATATATATATGTATATGGTTATAAATATATAGGTATATATATGTAGTTATATATGTATATGTATATATATATATATGTATATGTATATATATATATATAGGTTTGTAACTATATGTATAGATAGATATATGTATATATATATATGTATATGTATGTATATGATACTATATAGATGTATATATATATGTGTGTATGTATATAGTAATATATGTATATATAGATATATGTAGATAAATATATATATATATGTATATGTATGTATATATAGTTATAGATATATATGTATATATGTATGTATGTATATATATATATATGTATGTATGTATGTATATAAGTATATGTATATATGTATGTATGTATATATATATATATATATATATATATATATATATATATATAAAAGTATATAGATATATGTATATATATATATATATATATATATATATATATATATATATATATAAAAGTATATAGATATATGTATATATATATGTATGTATACTAATACTTAGTTATATAAATATATATATATAAGTGTATATATATATATAGATGTATATAAATATATGTATATATATCAATATATATATGTATACGTATATATATATATATGTATATAAATATGTATATAATAGTGTATAGGTGTGTGTGTATGAAAGTGTGAGTGTAGGTGTGCAAGTGTCGGTAAAGAGAGTGAGGGAGAGTGTGCTGTGAGAGAGAGAGAGAGAGCTGGAGAGGGCGCTGTTGGAGGGTTTAAGTCGTCTGCATCTTCCAAGCGCCGTCTGGAGGCTCCACGCAGGAGAAGAAGGAGAAGAAGTTGCCATGCAGCCGCGGGAAGAAAGTAAAAAATCAAAAAAGAAATAAAAAAATGGAAATGGAAATTTTGCGAAGCAGCACTTGAAGAAAATGTGAATTGCGAGGCCATTTTATTCACTCTCCTCCCCTCTCAAATAAATGCATCCATGCATGTATTTTTACAAATGCGGCTAGGGATACCTAATATGCATTGGTAATGCTAGGAAATAGCATAAGACGGCACAATTGCAGGTGTATTTTTGCGGTGCAATCAGTTACCAACAGGAAAAAGGTCGACCCTCATTCGACGTCTGGTTGTTTCTATCGTCTGTTTTCAATAGTCGAGAAAGATTTTGCTCGACCATTCTAAATACATCATCAACATAAACATCTACGTCAATCTCTATTTAGATGGTCGAGTAAGGTTGTACTCTCGACTAGTAGGTAAAAACGGATGAGAATATTACTATTCTCATCTGTTTTACAACAGTCGAGAATGGTGATATTCTTGACCATTTGTTTATAATGGTCGAGAATGTCGCTATTATCATCCATTTTTAAACAATCGATAATGAGTTGCAATTTCGATTGCAGACTATTCTCGTCTGTTGTAAAACAGCTAAAAATAGTTTTAGTTCTTTTTATTAAAGGTTTTAGCTATGTGGAAGACCTGTAGAAAACTAGAAATCATGTAAAAATATAATCACACAACCCAAAACATTTGCATTCATTCAAAAACTAGAAATGGGAATAAAAATTTCATATATGTAATAATGTATACAAACTACATGTATAAACGGTAGTGTATATGAAAATACAAAAGTTAGGTTGCAGCACCAATGCCTCCAGCACAACCACCTAAATCGTTGACATCATAAAGATCTCTATACTGATGAAAGGATGGGTGATTGATACCTCCCTGCTAAATTACCTTCAAGAGATCCTTGATGGTCTGAGCTGATGCTGGAACTACTCTGTCGACTACTTGAACTGCATCACGGTGTCCCTGACCTGCTTGGTTAACTCATCAATTCGCTGCTCCTTCTCCTTGTCTGGGCAGCGTAATGCTACAATCTCCTTCCTCATCTCCTGTACCTTAGTAGAAGAGGATGATGCCCCCTTTCTCTTATACCTGGTGGAGACGGTCTCACTCCTCTCTAGGCTACGGATGTACTTGCCATGTTCAGGTGGCATGACGGTTCGGAACACCTCCTTTGCTATCAGTGACTACTGAACTGTACCGGAGTTGGCATCTTCAGGAGGATGCATTAAGTTGACCATATTATCCTGAAAGAAATTGAATTACGTTAAGTAATTTTATTTAATTATATTATGAAATGAAATAAAAATATTATGTATTTTAACTTACGTGTCTCTACTGGTATGTATCATGAAGCTACTCTCTGTTTCCCTTATTACTCAGCTTGCTATGAGTGGCCTCATATATTCCCACACGATTAAGCTGGGCACCTTCATGCATGGTGGACTGTAATATTTTGAAAGAGTTAATTGAAACAAATTAGAAATATTGTAAGGTTTAAAAGATAATAATAATTAAAAATACTTATGTATAGGGATTTCATCCTGCCTATGCTCCTCCTACCCAAGATATGGATCTTCGGTCGAGCTTTAGTTTTATTTTCCTTATTCTTCTTGGCCTGCTTCTGAAATAAAAGTACAATTTATTAACTTGAAAATTAGTTTAAATGATAATATATGCAATACTTTTACCTGTGTCACTAGATCATGCCAATGCTTGCACGCTTCCTTCCAAGTGTGCGACTGTATCAGAAAAGGCCCGTTATGTAATGCCTCATCATGATTCATGTTCTTATAATACTAAAAAATATATTTGTAGTGTTAAATAATATTAGAATTATGGTAAAAGAAATAAACAAAAACAATTAAAATTTATCTTTTACCTTACTCTTCATCTCCAATCTCCAATCTTTGTGAATCTTGGCCGTGTGCTTGAGGATATATTTGGGGACGTTTGGATTGTCGCCCCAATGGAAGATTGCTTACATTAGTAGGAGAACTGAAATTATTATGTTATTTAAAGTTATATAAAGCATTGTAAATAAGTTATTAATTTTTACCAATTACCTCTAACTCTTGAATGAGCTACCTCTTCAGCTCCTTTAGCACCTTCGTCCAATCAAAGTAGGAGAGTGGGATGATCGCCTTCATTAGTGTATCCAGTCTGCTGATGAATGGAGGATACTCCACTGCTTCTCCCGCTGGTGTGATCCTGACTGAAATGCAGACCGCATGTGTAATTCTCTCTAGGTCCCTATTTCGCATGGGACCTCTTCCCCTATGTGCACCTGGAAGATTAAATTACATCATAAAATAAAATAAAAAGAAAATAAATAAATCATAACATTTATTAAACTTTCATACCAGTACGGCGAGGGTGCGGTGCATCTAGGAAGGATCTGGGTCAGCCGATTGCTCTGGCTAATTATCCAATCTAATGTTCTCCTCATCAAATGAAGCACTATCCTCCTCCTCCCCCTCATCAGTAGATGCATCCACCTCCTCGTAGTCAGGATCCTCTACCTCGAAATTCGTTAGAGGAAGCAACGAACTCTTCCCTTTCCCCCTACCCCCTCTCCTAACTCTAGACATATCGAGCCACTTCTCTAGGCCACAAAAACTACTGGCGGGGTGCCTGGGGCTCCTCACAGGGGGGCTGAATTGGGTGTTGCCAGTGAGGAACTTGAGGTTGAGGCTCTTGGCAGGGGGCCTTAGGCTGTTAGGAGGTGGCATCATCCTTGCCACTCCTATTAGCCTTCTTCTTGAATAGAACTTATGTAAACACAAAACAAATAACCAGATATTTAAAAAAAATTTTGGTAGCATTTCCCCTATATATTGTGATTTTTCAAAAAATCCTGTATTAAACAAATATAAAAATAAATGAAAATAAAAGAAGCTTAGAAAAAAACACCTTCCCCCTACATTTCCTCTTCTTTTTCCTTCCCATTCCCTCCCCCTCTTTCCCTTCCCCTTTTGCTTCCTCTTCTTTTTCCTTCTCTTTTCCCCCCTCCATTTCTCTTTCCCCTTCCCCTCCATCTTCTCCACATTCCCCTTCACCCATCCATTCTCCTTTCCCTCCCTCTTCACATTTGCCTTCCCTTCATTTCCCTTCCTACCCATGCATTTCCTCCCCCATTTCCCTTCCCGTTTCTCTTCATCTTCTTCGCATTACTATTCCACTCTCCGTTCCCTTTCTCCTCATGACTAATCCCCTTCCCTTCTTCTTTTTCCTTCTGATTCCCCCTTCCATTTCGCTCCCCCTTGTTAACATGCTTTCATTGAGTTTGAAATATCCGTCGTAGTATAGTCAACAAAAGCGAATTGACATTTAAAATTTATAGTGCTCGAGAAAACAAATGTGAGTCTGAGGTCGTTCGCAAGTAGCAAATGTGGCAAATCAATTCATTAATCGGAATTATAAACAATGGCACAATAATTCACAAAAGATTTGCAATGAATATCAATAAAAAATATATTCAATAATAAGCCAAAATGTATCTCAAAAATCACTGAGATAAAAAGAATAATAAAACCTAAAAATGATGATTTGAATCACCAATTTATTCCCTTAATTAAGCACTTATCCAAATGTTTCAATCCAATTCAATTTCCCAGCCGTGGTCTTGAACCACTTATCCTTAAATGGCCATGTCAAATAAGTATGTCCACAGTGATTAGAGAGAAGCCAATGCCACCAAGCTCAGCACAAGCATAAGAAACGAGCCTGAGAAATGGTTAAGTGTTGAGTGAGGCGGCATAAATCTCGAGGCACATGTGCACGCATACCGAGGCAAAACCACCCCCCACTCTCCTCAGAATTTCCTCCCTTTTCTTAATCAGGTATATGGGTTGCATAGTAGTGGGTAATTGGGTATGAATAGGGACCAGGCCCCATCGACAGTGGTGGTGGGCGAGGAGTGAGAGACTGTGGCGTAGGGACCTCACCCCTGGTGTAGAGGTAACGAGCATACAACACAAATCTCTTTTATGTAGATTTCAAATTTTGTGGCCCACAATGTAAGACTATTGTGAAGAGTTTTCTCATGTGAAGCTGAGGCTGGGGTCTTCGCAATTGCTCCCACTGCTGCTGTTCTTCCTTTAATTGCCATTGCAGTAGAGCTCTCTAGATGAGTCTGCATTCGCTAAAGGTAGCATTGAGGTCAATGGAGGAAGTGGTGGATGGTGAAGCACGGCGGAGGAGATCGGCGATGAAGCTTGAGTTGGTGAGCACTTGAAACAGGTAACATGGGCTCTACGCCCCAATTAGGCTGCTCAAAAGGCTTGCCCGTGAGGTGAGGAAAGTAATGGTAGTGTCAACGTGGTGACGTGGTGGTTAGTCGAGGTTGGAGGTGGTGACAGTGGAGTGGGTTGGTTGGTGAGGTAAGGGAGTGATTAAAATGCCCAATAGGTTGAGGGCTTTTGTGCAGGGAGGCGAGGTGAAGGTAGTGGTGGCAGTGGTTGTGAGTTTGAGTGTGTGTGGTGGTTGCATGGCCTTGCTGGAGACGCGGCTGGTGCTAGAGAAGATGGAGGGGGAGACGGTGGTGCGACGATTGAATCGAGGTGCCAAAGGTATAGATAGAATCTAGAGAGATAGAGGAAGAGAAAGGACCTAATCTAAGGGATGAAGGGGATGGATCCACGCTGGCTTGGCTTACCAGTCGTGGAGGAGACGAATACCACTGGTGAGAGATAGAGCGATGAGGAAATGGGGAGATGGCTTCCACTGTGGCAAGCGAGAGGCGGAAGAGAGGGAGGCAGGTGGAGGGCCAGCCAATTTGACTGTTGACTGGCCGAAGGACAAAGGAGGAAGAAGGTCGCCGAAGCCTTGGTGGAGGTGGTCGGAGAAGGGAAGAAATAGGTGTTTTACGTCGAAACCTAGCTCCCTTTGGATGCTGGAAGCTTGGGGAGTGATTAGCGTGTCTTCGCAAAGAAAAGTTTGGGTTTTGAGAAACCCGTCATTGTTGCAAAACTTGCTATCAAATAAAATTTACCGAAACTTGAAAAGGAGTCCCGAGTCGAACACGGGGAGGCGAACATTTGGTTTTGTGAAATCTACATTTTGGTTTTATTTGTTTTTGTTGTTTTTGTCTTTTATGACTTTTTTGGTATTTTTAGAAAGCAAGAGATCAGATGAATTGTTATCTATTCTACTCTACACTAACAAAATAAGAGAGAGTGAGAGAGAGGGAGAGAGAAACATTTCATAAAATTGAACAATGTATATTACAACTAATTGAAATTACACTAGAAAGCAATAAAAGATAGAATGGGTTGAGAAGAATTCCCCTCGATGGTAGATTGGAGGACGGCTCGCTTTGACGGTGCCCGGATGAAGGTGGTGAAAGGCTGGATGAAGGAGAACGGCGTCAGAGTATAGAGGGTGGAATGGGATGGCGTCGCGACGAGGATCTACTTCCTGAAGTGGTGAGAGGACGGCTAGGGGATGCTCCACGAAGGGGATGAGAGGCGGGAAAATAATTTGGTCTTCTACTCTAGAGGAGCATCCTGGGCTTGGGAGGTGGTGAGTGAAAGAAAGGAAGAGATTAAAAAGAATGGGAGGGGTAGGGGTCCATTTATAGTGGAGGAAAGAATCCATTTCGTATATAGGACATTTAATGACAGCCATAAATGTCACTGAACATCCGCCGCAACCCCTGTAGCACGCGCCCACTGGCGCTGCGCTGCCTCCATGCGCTACGCACCCCGCGCACTTGTGCACTGCATGAGACCATGCACTGCGCGTGTGCAGTGTGTGTGTGTGCCCATGGATGGCCTGGATAATGCCACGTGGCACGATCTGGGCCGTCTATCTTCTTTCCTTTGTAGGGGCTACTATAAAAGTCGAATTAAGTCGATTTTCACGACGTTAGACTACGATCGTTGACCTGAATCCATCCGTGCAGTTGGATTTATCATTTGAAGCTCTAAATTGTGTCTCCTAACCCCTTGGCCATTGATCTTCCTCGGACTGCATAAGGTGCTATGGGACTCCGATTAAGACGATTTCGGAGGCATTGGATTTCGATCGTCGTCCTGATCAAATCCGTACGGTCGGATCATCAATCTGAGGCTCTGAATTAAATCTCCTCTCTTGGCCATAAAAGGATGCAATTAACCTAAAATTTATACAGAGTACTTTAAATGCAGAATGATGCACGTTATGCAATATTTATAACATGGAATGCATATCTAAGCTTAGGAACACGCATAAATAGGCATTTTAACCTAAATAGATGTGTCTACATCATAGCCCATGCCTAGCTTTTGCTAGTCCCTAGCAAAATTAAACTATATGCTATGTATAAAAATGAAATTAGGGCTTGATCACTTAAGGAATTAGTTCTTTATTAACAATAGGAAATTTCGACTAAGGGCCTAAACTACGGAGACCCAACAGTGCTCGAGTGCCTGCCAAAATGCAGACCGCCCAAGTCCTAAAATTATTTGAAAATGGAAGATACACATTTTTTCTATTTTCTTCTTTTCTAATTTTTTTGGATTTTTTTAGTTTAAGGTTTCGGGGTAGCTTTCTACGGCTACCCAACCAACCCAAGACTCGAATAGGAATCTATGTGTTAAAATGGACTTCAAGTTTCTACGACCCTAGGTGTCCTTAAGAGTTTCTGCTTAAAGGTTTATCTTTTCGATTGGTAGCTTTCTCCTTAATATTTTTTTATTTTTTATGGGGTCAACACAAGGGCGAATTCAGTGTATATTTCCCTAGTTTATTCTACTTCTTCGCTTTTTTCCTAAGTGTTTTGAGAATTATTTGTGCATTTTTGTGAGCTGGGCTTTGGACAACCGGCCAATAGGCTATTATCTACGACAACTTCCAGCCATACTCGTGCGGTGAAGTGTGGTTTATTTTGCTATTTTTATTTTTTTCTCCATTTTCTATTTTCTATTTTTTTTCTTTTTATTTTTGAGTATCATTTTTTCTTTTTCTAAGTAGATGGTTTCCCTGATCTAAGATTTACCTAAAAGTAGTAGAATGAGTATGGTTATGTAGCTGGGCTCTGGACAACTGGCCAATAGGCTGTTACCCATGAAAACTTGCCAGCCATACTACCCTAGAAAGTTCATTAACTACCTAATTTCCATAAAAATTGCTGAAAAGTGAGTTAGTGCAAATAGTGTGTAGATGTTTAGACTTAAAGTCTCCTCAAATCGGAGGACAGGTTGATAAGTCGCGCACTTCTCACCCTAATTTATTGGCCAAATTAGAATCAAATTACTTGGCAAGGACTCGAGTCCAAGTCCACATTCGAGTGGACGCCCGAGCTGATTAAGCCTGAAGACCTGAAGAGTCTAAGTGTTTAGGTCCTAAAGTATCGTTTCCTAAAGTTAACAACTCCAAATGCCTAAGTTCTCTTCTCCTAATTCTATTTTTTTTTTAAAGAAAATAAAAGAAATTCCACAAAGCTAACAAAATATTTTCAGGACTAAGTATTCACCCCCCATGCCTAAATGATGCAATGTCCTCATTGTAAAAATAAAGACATGAAAGGGTGGAATAAATAGAATATCACCTGAATTTCATGATAGATCCAGTCAGCTCTGCAGAGAGAAAGATGTATATACATATGTACTAAGTTTGTTGCCTTTAGCTAGGCATAATTTACAAACAAAGAGAAGGTTAAGAATTCACAAGTGCGGGTTAAGATTAGAATTAAAAGATTGATCCTAAAACCCACAAGAAGAAGATGTCCACAGATGTGGACCAGGTTATGGTGTAGACCCATGCCCCAGGGTCGAGTAGTTTTAAGGCTCTGGATGAAAATCACCTAGAACCAGAGATTGTTGTGTTTATGGGGTCGGGCTTGCGATTTTGTGGTGTGTAACCCAAGTCTAAAGTGGTGGACAATTGGTAGATCTGGTCAATAGATTTGTGTGTCCACTTAGAGTTCAGCTCAAAAAGATAATCAATTATTCTGATCTTGGGTTGCACATCCAATACATCATAAGGGTCTTGATAGAAGGTAGGTGGTTTCAGGTCAATCGGAACCCTTAGATCGAAAATTGTATTTCCCTCAGAATTAACCTCCCAGATTTTAACTTCCAAATTCCTATCCACCAAGATCAAGTGTTCGGGTTCCGAGACCTCTAGTATATCATTCACCCCATGAGAGTTACCCAAGTCCAAAAATCATGGATGAATCAGGATTGACTTGGGCTTGATAATTTTAAAATCATCAATATATTTTTCGGGGTGTGGTAGAGAAATGGGGCTACTGATTGAATCTTCTAGTAAACCAAGATTCGGATCCTCCAAGTTAGCCCCAACTGAATCAAATTCCTCAATTATAGGGCCATCAAATAATTCATCAGATTCCTCAGGTCCCTTAGTCTCACTAAAATCATCCTCCTTAAGTTCAAGTGAGACTTCACCTAAACATTGTTCACCCCTAGAATCAAAGAATTCTTGATCCTCATTTATATATGTCTCAAGATCATATGTTGTTCCTTGGTCTATAGAGACATATTTTCCTCGCTCCTTGGCTCAGGGATCTTGGGTGAGAAAATCGATTTATCCTCAATGGGTTGCTTTAGACCATCCTGGTCATCCATGGTCTCTGAAAATGTGTCTCCTCCAATAGGCTTCTGAGCAGGTTCTAGCATTGGCTTTCCTGAAGGGGGTTCATCCTGGTGAAGTAGGAGGGAAAATAGAACAGAGAAAGGTGCCCTACAATACAATCAACCAAACCTGTCCTTAAATTGGGTAGCTTAAGGACCTATGCTTTAGAAATGAACTCTGACCACACAATGAATTTGGTGTTGTCCTTACTCCCAAAGGAGGTAAAGTTGGGCCTACGAAGAAGGGGGAGTGTGTCCTGAGGGCTACTAATTATGCCAAACCCTTGCTTGCTTAAGTCGTTTGACAATTGGGCCCCCCAACTTAGCACAATTTGAAGTAAACAAACGTTACTAATTCAAAATGCATTCAAGAGAATACCTTGAAACAGACTCAATGAATCCTAGGGCCAACATCTGCTCAGTTTTAATTAAGGCTTGGGATGATTGTGCTCTTGGAATGTGATGGGCCCTTTAGATGGGTTGTGCCCTTAAAAATCAGTTAATATGTGTGTGCATGCACAACCAATGGTTTGCAAATAAGGTTATTTGATAATGTGTCTTTTAGGATTTAACCTTGTTTAGTAGCTTTTTAGGGTTTAAGCTTTAGGTTCGTTCAATCAAGTTTAGTAGACCACTCCAACTTTTGCAAGCATCGGTGATGATATATTCCTTTAAAAATTAGAAAAAAATGTGGAGTGCCTACTTTAGCCCTGAAAATTAACTTTTATCATCAGTGGTATGGCCTAAACAACACAATCAATTAGCCTATTGCACCACTTAGTTAAGGCACACATGCTTAAACTATTCAAATTTTCTACTCACTTATTTGTGTGTTGAGTTAAGGTATATTAGATCTACAAGTTAGATTCCAGTTAAGTGGTAGAATCAATGTAGAGTGGTGCACCTTAGGTCGAGAGTTGTGGGTGTTTAATGGTGTAACTTTCAGTTAAATCCCAAAAGAGAAGAGTATTTTTTTATTTTTTAATTTATGCGGGTGGGTGAGGTGAAGTGACAATCAAACAATCAGATTTATCCTAGGGTTTATAAAAGCACCTAGGTTGATTTAAGTTTGAGTTATTAGGTGGCGGAATGAAAATATAATGGGTGGGGGTGGTTGGGTACACTTACAGAACCTTCATCCATACATTTCTCTAATCTAACCACTTTGGCCCGCCTCAGAAGAGTACTTATAATCACAGTAAAATCAGAGAAAAAGTGAGATAAAAGTTTAGTAAGGCAAAAAAATGCGAGAAAAACCAAAGAGTGTTGCCTCCCCGACAAAGGCACCAAAATGATTAGCGTGTCTTCGCGAAGAAAAGTTAGGGTTTTGAGAAACCCATCGTCATAGTCGCAAAACTCTCTATCAAATAAAATTTATCAAAACTCGGAAAGGAGTCCCAGGTCGAACACGGGGAGGCGAACGATTGATTTTGTGAAATCCGCATTTTGATTTTATTTGTTTTTGTTGTTTTTGTCTTTTATGATTTTTTTGGTATTTTTAGAAAGCAAGAGATCAGATGAATTGTTATATATTCTACTCTACACTAACAAAATAAGAGAGAGAGAGAGAAGGAAAGGGAGAAGGAGAGAGAAACATTTCATAAAATCAAACAATGTATATTACAACTAATTGAAATTACACTAGAAAGTGATAAAATATAGAATGGGTTGAGAAGAATCCCCCTTGATGGTCGCTTGGAGGATGACTTGCTCTGACGGTGCCCGGATGAAGGTGGTGAGAGGCTGGATGAAGGAGAATGGCATTGGAGGAGGGAGGGTGGGACAGGATGGTGTCGCGGTGAGGATCTACTTCCTGAAGTGGTGAGAGGATGTCCATGGGATGCTCCACGAAGGGGGATGAGAGGCAGGAAAATAATTTGGTTTTCTACTCTAGAGGAGCATCCCGAGCTTGGGACAACCTCCCTCTGGATCCTTGGAGGTGGTGAGGGAAAGAAAGGAAGAGATGAAGAATGAGAGGGGTAGGGTCCTTTTATAGTGGAGGAAAGAATCCATTTCGTACATAGGACATTTAGTGACAGCCATAAACATCGTTGAAGATCCACCACAAGCGTCACTAAAGCTCCAGCTCAGGTGCCCCACGCACAGCACTCGCGCGCACGCTCTGCGGGTCCGTGTCACGCGCGCTTGCTGACGCTGCGCTGCCTCTGCTCGCTATGTGCCCTGTATGCTTGTGCACTACGCACTACGCTGCTGCACATGCCCATGCACTATGCGCTGCATTACTATGCGTGTGTGGTGGTGCGTGTGCGCCCATGGGCAGCCTAGATAGTGCCACGTGGCATGATTTGGGTCATCTATCTTCTTTCCTTTGTAGGGGCTGCTACAGAAGTCGGATTGAGTCGATTTTCGCGCTGTTAGGCTATGATCATCGACATGAATTCATATGTGCAGTCAGATTTGTCGTTTGAAGCTCCAAATTGTGTAACCTAGCCCCTTGGCATTTGATCTTCCTTGGACTGCATAAGGTGCTACAAGACTTCGATCAAGACAATTTCAGAGGCGTTGGACTCTGATCATCGTCCTGATCAGATCTGTATGGTCGAATCGTCAATCTGAGGCTCCAAATTAAATCTCCTTCTCACCTGGCCATAAACAGACGCAATTAACGTAAATGCAGAATGATGAATGCTATGCAATATTTATAACATGGAATGCATATCTAAGTTTAGGAACATGCATAAATAGGCATTTTAACTTAAATTGATGTGTCTACATCAGGGAGCTTAAATAAAGGGAGCTCTGGCCCTCAAATGGCCAATGTTTGCGAGTCTACTCACAGATTTAGAAGGTAGGAAACCCAAGAATTCCTCGAGTTTGCCGGTGCTCTGTGCAGCGAATCAAAGGCTAAAACCTAGTTGATTCAATTCTCTATCGTGTGAACATCAATCCCACCAAATTTAGTGGGATTTGGTGTTGATTTGATGAAGTTTGGAGTTGGTCAAAGGTTGGTGCAGCTTGGGTTGACTTATCAATGGCGCCAAGAGAATTTTTGTGAGAATGATGAGAAGTTAAGGGCATGGATATGAAATTCTCAAAACCTAGGGGCGTAATGTAAGAAATAGAGATCTTAAGGACTAAAATGCAAACTAGGTCAAGATAGACTCTAATTGGGCCCAAATTTTGATGTTAACCAAATTTGAACCCAAGGAATCTATGGTGAACTTGGATTTGAGTTTTGATCACGTTTGATTGGGTAAGTTGTAGAGAAGCCCAAATCAAGGGAAATTCCTGTCTGAAACTCTGTTTTAGGTCAAAATGAGTTTAGATGGTCAAATCAAAGGTACCAAACATATTATAATATTTTTTATGAATTTTAGGAGGTCTAAATTAATTTTATTCTGATCAGAACCTCTTCAATTTAAGTGGGGTTGATAATTAGGATTTTTAGTCCTATTTTCACCCTCGAAATGAGTGAAACCCTAATTCAATCAGTGTGGACTCCCTTTTTAGCTTTTTATGCTCAATTGACCTTTAATAAACCCTAGAGTGGCCTCGTGGTTAATCTGCATTTTTGATGTGATGCTAAAATAATAGAATTAACCCTATTTTCTTATTTTCTCCTCAAAATAGATTAGAGTAGAATTATGGCCTTTAGGCGATCATTTAGGAGCATTTATCTCTTGATTCCAACTAATTCAAGTTAGTTATGACAAATGATGGTGTTACCATAACCCCTTTCCCTTTCTCTTCACATTCCTTTGCTTCCTTTATTTCCCTTTCCCTTTTCTCTTCTCCACATTCAACACAAAACATTCAATATACATATCAAATGTAAGTAGGCACCCCCCACATAATTGCAAAGGAGAAAAGTAAATGCATCATCCACACATAAAATAAACTTAAGTGAGCACACCCCACATTTAACATTAAAAGAGCATTTTAAAGAAGAAATTGGTAGAAAAACCTCACCATAGTGATGATATGGTCTAAAAACGGTGCAGGAACAGTGTACGAACGCAAAGAACCTAAATGAGAAGGCAATAAAATAAATTTTAGTTTCGAAAAATAAATGAACATAAGCTTTGAAAAAAGATGATACAATTTAAAGGAAATTTAAACAAAATAGACAACTAGAAATTTATTACATTATTTTTATTTGTGGGTTACGGATTAATACTCTTGGCAAATTACCTTATATATCAATGTTAATTGCACTAGGGGCAACTTCTTCACTTTGTGGGTTTTGTCAATATGCTTCAAATTCAACATCTGGGTCAAGATCTTTTCTCGCCTCGTATTATTCAGGCAGTAGATCTCTAACGGGTATTATCCACCCATTGTTGCTATTATTAGGCACGTAGAATACTTATGTTACTTGAAAAGCTAGTGTAAATGGTTCTGATGACTGAAGAATACGATGGTTCTTACTTAAGCTCCAAAAATCATGTTTCTTATCGACTTTGAATCCAATGCCTTCTTTGAAAACATTAAACTAATCCAACTTGAATAGAACCACCCTATGGTCAAACTTGAAACTCATTTCCATAATTTCTTCAATTTAACCGTAATACCCATCACAACCAGTGCTTAGGTCACAACTAACGACGACTCCTACTTGTTGCGAGGCCTTTGCATCATCAATGGACTGTATACCCCCAAGACTAATCTTAACTACATTCCCAATAGCCTCCACTAAAGGGAGCTTCGGGAACAGAGCTAAGATTAGTTGGTATACCAGAGAAGAATGAGAAAATGTGACTGAAATTTCTCCAAACACTAGCTACATGCAAGAAGTAACCCTAAGTTATGATTAAATCTTCAAAGACTCCCCTTAGTTCAGAACTTCTTTGAACTAAGGACGACGACACTTATGGGATGCTATACGGACAAAACATCGTCCATGTAAGTGAAGTATACACACACTCCTCATTGTTCGTATAACATGATCATAAGTCTCGACAGGCAAGTATTTTGACATAGTTATATCTCTCTCACAACCTATACCTTAGGGGTTAGAACTCCTATTGTTTGTCATCAGGTGCATCTAAATTTGTGCAAGTGTGTGTATCTATAAAGTTACAATAAAAATATCATAATGAAACATAAATATCAAATATTTCAATTATAAATAACTTTTCTAACAGTAACTCCCTTCACCTTAACCCTCTCCTCCTCCTTACCCTCTCAACCCAAAATCCCCTTTATATTCCTCTTACTCCCTTTCCATTCTCTTCCTTTCCTCCTTTCTAAAACCCTAAATAGCTTGTTAATGTAATCCTTAAACTCATAACCCTAACCCTCAAATCTTAAACCCCAAACCCTAAATGTAAACCTTACATCAAAAGCCAAGACCTTAAACATTCAGTTTGTAACCCTAAACCCAAGCCCTAAACTCTAAGCCATAAATAAACCCATTGTGCAACCCAGGACCTTCAACCTCCTTCCACTCCCTTTCACTCGATTCTCTCCTCTTCCTCCCTCTCCCTCGAGCCCTCCTCTTGTAGACCCTCCTCCTCCCACCTCCTCCTTCCTCCTCACACCTCCCCCTACCTCTTCTAGTGTTGCCTACTTCTTCCTACCTCTCCCCTCACCACCATTACCCACCTCCAGTACTCCCTCCTCCATCTTCCCTCCCTTCCTCTAGCACCACCCACAACCCCTACTCGTCCTCCTTACATTCACATTCATTGACATATTCAAAACATACTAATTAAAACATATAATTTCAAAATATTCATTGATGCACATTCACTCACACAATATAATGTTATCAAACTAAATATACATGTGGGTACAATTGCTCAAGAATACTAATTAAAACATACTAATTAATTAAAACATACAATTAAACTTACTATTAAAAAAATAGTGAGAAGGTGGTGGTGGTGGTGGCGGCGGCATGGAGGAGGACGATGAGGTGGTTGTAGTGGTGCTGGTGGCATGGAGGGACGAGGAGGATGAAGTGGTAGTGGCAATAGGTGGAGGAGGGGTTGGTTGTGGTGGTGGTGGTCACAGTACTGGTGGTGATGGTGGTCGCGACAGAGGTGGTTAGGTGCTGGAGGTGGTGATGGTGGTTGCCATGGTGATGTTGGTTGGGGAGGGGACAGGGAGAGGTGCCATGGTGGTGGTGGTCGTCTGAGGTGGTCATGGTTGAGGTCAACAAGGGGGGTAGTCACCGGTGAGGGGAGGCAAGCGGAGGAGGAGGGGCTCGCTTGAGGAGGTCGTACCTAAGGTGGTAGTGGTTGTCGACAGCACGAGGAGGAGATGCAAAGAGGAGGCATGTCGAGGTCGGAGGCTGAATGTGCACGTAAGGGAAGATGGAAGAGGAGAGGAGGATTTGGGAGGAAGGGGGAGGGAATCAGGGCCACGTGAGGGATTTAAGTCGACATTTCTCGATCATTCTAGAGAAAATGGTCGACAATTATGTTTGAAAATTAACTTTTCAAGTTGGTCACTTATGAAAATCCTATCGTCGACCATTTTCTCATGAACGGTTGATAAATCTTGTATTCTTGACTATTATAAATGGTCGAGAATGACCTCAACCACAACCCCTGCCCGGTAGGTGGAAAACTTAATGATGGGTTTTTTGGCAATCATTTTATCTTAGAATGGTTGAGAATATTATTATTAGCGACCGTAGTATAACGGTCGAAAATTCACCGTCGAGAATGACTTTTCTACTAGTGTCAGGAGTTACTCAACCCTATGAGGGGCTCCACGCCATCTAGAATGATCCATTCCCCAACTCATATAACCCTTGATGGCGAAATCATTCGAATTTTGCTTGGTCAGGAAATAATCAAAACTCTAGACCTCAATTCCAACCCCAACCACAAAATCTAAGACCATATCAGCCTGCTCATCCTAGGCCAAACTCGAACTTTCAAACCGGGCCTAGTAAGGAAGACCGGATGAGTCTGATTCTATAGACTTTGGTTGATATACGGAAGACCAATGCTACCATGCAGAGGCAGCATAATGTGGAAATTACAGAGGTTACAACCAACTCGCACTGATGGCTGGGACTTACCAGTCTGGTGAACTTCCATCTCAACCTTTATCGAATACAAACAATATGCCACACCAGAGGCTCATTGCGAACCCAAATCAAGGCCAAGCACATTACGTTTATGAGGCCCCTTCTACACCTCCACTTGATAGGTTGGAGGCTTCCACTCTATATGCAGGATAGCAGCAGCAACCTCCCCTTCTGCCAACTCCAAATCCAGACCAGGCAGGCCTAAATAATGTCACTACATGTAATGGCAAAACTACTCAGGACCCACCTTACCCTAGCTAATCTGGTCTGAGTAGTTAAAGATTGAAACCTAGGATGGATGTCAAGGACAAACCCACTATAGATTCAGAGCCTAAAATAATCCTGGAGAAACCTATAGACATTCCATTTCTGGAGGCCTTAACCAATGGAAATAGGAAATCCAAACCCATGGCACCTGAGGAGGACTTGGTCAAGCTCTTTGAGCAAGTCCAAATAAGCATTCGATTGATGGATGCGATCCACCAAGTATCGACTTATGCATAATTTCTGAAGGATTTTTATACACCAAGGCGTAAGAAGCTAAACAAAGACAGGAGTTCGATTATTCTATCAGAGCAAGGTAGCTCTATAATTCTGAGTAAACTACCATAGAAAGCAAATGATCTTGGCACTCCTTTGATCTCTTGCAAGATAGGAAACCTAGAATTTGATTGAGCTTTATTAGATTTAGGAGCCTCCATAAACCTAATTCCTACCTCCCTACTAGATTACTTTAATGAAATTGTGCTCAAACTGACTGAGGTGACTCTGCAACTAGCTGATAGATTGATCAAGTCACCACGAGGAATTCTCGAGGATGGTTTGGTTAGGATACGAGATTTCTACTTTCTGGTGGATGTTATTGTTTTGGACATGGATACTCCTAGAATCTAAAAGATACGCTGATCATCTTGGGGAGATCGTTCTTAGAGATGGTTTGGGAGAATATCAATTGTGAAGAGGGCTAGTTCTAGTTAAAATTCAAGGATAAGACATTGGGGATAGATATTTTTAAGGCCCAGAAGGGAAAAAACTATGGGGCAATTGAAGAAGTTTGTGAAATAGGCTCTCTGGTTGAGGATCCAATTTTCGAGGTGAACTCGAGTCTCCAAGGACCTCAATCACAAGAAGATCTTGACCCATAGATTAGGGAGCCTGAATCTAATTTTAACCTATCCTTAGCTTCCTCCTGAGGCTAACCTCGAACCCCCACTTGCTGCTGATAACCTGGTTTTGGAGTTGAAACCTCTCCCAAATCACCTAAAATACATGCTTTTGGGTTCAAATTTGACGTTTCTAGTGATTATCAACTCTTAACTCACTTCTGATCAGGAAACGAAGCTGACTTCTGTCCTCCATCAACATCATAGAGCCATTGGTTAGACTCTAGATGACTTGACTAGAATAAGTCCATCTTATTGCACTCATCGAATTTATGTCGAAGAGGGCTCATGACCTTCTTGCGAGATGCAAAGAAGACTTAACCCAAATCTCCAAGAGGTCATGAAAAAGGAGATCATCAAGTCGCTTGATGTGGGAATCATCTATCCCATCTCTGATAGTCGCTGGGTGAGTCCCATTCAAGTTGTGCTAAAAAAGGCAGGATTCATCGTGATTATGACTAAATCTGGAGTAATCATCCCAACACAAGTTGTGAACTCGTGGAGAGTCTATATAGAGTATTAGAATTGAACACCTCCATGAAGAAAGACCATTTGCCTCTCCCATTCATTGACCAGATCCTTAAAAAGCTGGTGGGGAATTGGCTTTTTTGCTTTTTGGATGGGTACTCTGGATATAACTAAATGGCAATTCATCCTAAAGATTGGGAGAAGATCACCTTTACCTACCCCTATGGGACGTATGTGTTTTGTAGGATGTCATTTGGGCTATGCAATGCACCTGCCACCCCACCTTTCAACTGTGCATGCTAGCTATATTCTCTAACATGGTAGGTAAATACCTTGAAGTCTTCATGGATGACTTCTCAGTATTCAGTTAGATGTTTGATGATTACCTTCTCCACTTGGTTCAGATCCTCCGACGATGCATGGAAGCGAATTTGGTTCTCTCCTGGGGAAAAAAAGCCATTTCTTAGTTCTTGAGGGCATCGTACTTGGACACCTTGTATCTGAGAAAGGTATCCAAGTTGACCGAGCTAAGGTGGATTTGATTTCCAAATTGCCTGTGCCTTCCTCGGTTAAAGACATCCGTATGTTTCTAGGGCACATTGATTTTTATTAGTGATTCATATCTGATTTCTCGAAAATTGCACGCCCCCTGATGAATCTTTTCTCAAAGGGCACACCCTTTGAGATGATGAGTGAGTGTGTTCACGTTTTTGAGATTCTGCATGACCAAGTAACCCAGCTGATGAGAGCCTCATCATGAGCCATAACTAGCTCATTTTGACCCAATAAAGACGATAAAAGCTCCTACATAACCTAGAAAAAGGCCTAAATGAAGGAATAAGTGCTCTGAGAAGAAAACATGAATTAAAGGTTAAAACTGCAATTTTACCATTGCAGTGCATAAATGGGATTTCTCAGAGGCAAAACATAGGTCAAATGGTCTAAATGAGATAAAAAGTGGGTTGAGTCAATCAGAAATGAGTTTATGTGCAATCTAGGAATTAAATGACATTTAGTAACCCTAAAACAAACCTGCTTAAATTAACAAGGTTTCGGTCAGGATAAAAATCAAGTAAACCCTCTAAAAATCATGGAAAAATACTCCTTATGGTTTAGAACACTTAATGTGGCCTTTGGAACCTAGTTTGACCTAGATTAGGGTCCTAGCCATTCAATTAACCTAATTTGGGTTTTTACGCAAAATTTCCAGTCAAACGAGGTCAAACCTAAAATCCAACTTCACCATTGGATTCCTTATGTCAAAATTAGGTTTATACCAAAATTTGGACCTAAGTGGAGGTCATCTTGACCTACTTTGCAATTTAGTACACCCAAATCACAACTTGGTCCCTATATTTTGAAAATCTTTGCAGAGAGCCCCCTAATCAGGTCCTACCGCCATTGTTAGGACAGAACAGATCTCCGGCGAGGTTTAGAGAGGGATTACTCTCTGATTCCTCAGAGATTCCCTCCCAGAAATGGAAGGGAGATTCTCTGAGGAATTCCCTTCCATCTATAGCCAATCACGATCTCTGGTGTGAACCCAATCTCTCGTGCGAACGCATGAGGGATTTGGGTATCCACCTTCTTTCCTTCTCCGGCGAGCCGACGGAGGTGATTGCATGCCCTCCACGCACTAGAAGGTTCGGCCAACGCCTATAAAAGGATCTACAGACCCGGCCGCAGATCTTCAGACTTGAATTGGCGGAGATTCCCCCAAACTTTCCTCTCTTCCATCTCCGGCCAAGAGACCTGCAAGCTTCGGCGACCTCCTCCCCTCCTTCTCGTCGCTCTGCTGCCATACCAGTAGCAGAGTCAACTTCGACTCTTCCTCCCACGTTGCGCCATACCAAGCGCGCGTGCCCCTGACCTCGTCCTCGTCGCCGCTCCCTCCCTCAGGGTTCTTCTTCTCCGACGACGGCAGTTACACGCCATCCACTCCGCTGCCTCCATTCCTTCCAGATCACTCCAGATACCTTCTCCATCTTCCCCTCTCTCTTTTCCCCCTGTTATTTTATTTAATTGACCCCCGACGGTGCCTGACCACCTCCATCTTCCTTGCATCCGACCAACCTCCGGCGAGCCGCCCCCACCATTCTGCCCCTCCACACGGCTCGCCAACCATCTCATAAGCTCCGCCTGACCACCAGGAACAACTTCCGCCCATCCATCATCCTTCTACACCTCCACCACAGTCCCCCAAACAACCCCACACTTCTAGCCACAGGTTGACCTAGGCACGCACGCCTAGGCCATCCCACGGCCTACAGCATCGTTCACCACCTTCTCCGTGTCACGGCGAAGGTGCCCAGCTGGTCTGATTAGGCCAATAGGCCGTGCTTGTGTTTGACAGGTTTTCAGCCCTGCCGCCATTGACGGTTGAAGCAGCAAGCAACTTCACAGCAGCTCCAGGCATCAGGTCCTCCAGGCTTCAGGCGCAGCAGGTTCGCGTGAGTAGTGCGAAGCCCTCGAGTCCAGCCAGGGGCGCTGCGAAGCCAGCAGCCTTGGCAATTGCACAGAGAATCCTCTGCGGGTGCGCGCGAGAGCGGGGCAGAGACTTTAGTCCCACACCGTTGAAACACGAAACACAGGTGCGCCATAAATTGTTTTTGTGATATTGCCTTACCGCCTCCGAAAGCACAGGGGTGAGGTCCCTCACCTGACCCACGCCTGCCTCCTCCGCGGTTTCACCTCGTGGATCTGGCGGGATCCGACCCGACCCTATCCTGAGCACTCCTCGCGCATCACCCACCTGCTGGTGCGCCTGGTCCCGGGTGCGAAATCCGACCCGATTACCCGTGTGGCTCTGGGAGAGCATCCTTGAGCGAATTGCAGAGAAAGAGAGAGACGTTTGGGTAGAGGAAAGGGGGTAGGTTTTGCATTGGCTGTGGTGTGTGCAGGAAAGACGGAAGAGAGGAAGAAGCGAACACTTAGCCGCTGCAGCAAGGGAAAAGAAGAGAAGGAAGAGGCGAAGGAAAGCAAAAAGAAGAACAGAAGAAATAGAAGAGCAGGAGTAGAAGAAGAAGGAACTCTGAAGAAAGGAAGCTGAGCAAGGCAGAGATCTGAGAGAAGGAAGGACTGCAGAAAAGACAAAAAGAAAGAAGAAGATAGAAGGGAAACAAAGGCAGGAAGAGGAAGTCTTCGCAGGAAAGGGAAGAGAAGAGAAAGAAGTTCAAGGAGGAAAAAGACCTGTGGATTAGAAGAAAAGAAGAAGAGCCAACGAAGAAGAAGAAGGCAGAAGAGAGAAAGAAGACTACTTTTAAGACGTCTGATAAAGAAATCAGATGTCCAATTCTGTTTTCTTTTAGCAATTCTTTTTATAACTCTCTCTCTTTGAATCAATTATGTTCATTTAAAAGTTGTATTCTTTGGTTTTGAAAGTACTGAGATTGCTCCCTGTGTTCGACCTCGGATACTCTAGTTTTTCGAGTAATAAAATTCTCTATATTTGTTTGAACGTTTTGTCGGCTATATTACAACGTGTTATCTCTTTAAACCCGAACAAAAGCGTATAAACACTAGCCTCCAATCCTACAATCTCCTAACTAGTCTCAGCCATTTGAGATCATGCACGATGCATCTGACTACATAGTAGGAGCGATCCTTGGACAAAAGATCGATGAGAAACTGGTGGTAATATGCTACACCAGCAGGACACTAGACAAGGCTCAGCGTAATTATACGATTACGGAGAAAGAGCTGCTGGCTGTAGTATTATCATCCGAAGATGAGTTCCCAACTCCAAGGTTAATGATATATTATCATTCTGCTATGACCAAGCCTGTGGTGGCCACTTATCTGGCCATAAAATTGCAGCGAAAATCCTCCAATTCAGCTTCTATTAGCCTACACTCTTTAAGGACACACACAATTATCATAGGGTTTGCACTCATTGCTAGACCTTAGGCAACATGAGACACTATAACATGATGTCCTTGAACCTGATTCTCGTGTGCAAGATTTTTGACATTTGAGGAATTGATTTCATGGGTCCCTTCCTGAATTCAAATGGTTTCGAATACATCCTTTTGGCCATGGACTACATGTTCAAATGGATCGAAGCTGTTCTGACCCAAACTAATGATCATAAGTAGTAACCAAATTCATTCATGAGCACATCTTTTCTCAGTTCAATGTCCTACGCGCAATCATCTTTGACGGAGGCACCCACTTCGTGAATGTGCACTTCTAGTCCCTGATGAAGAAATATGGGGTTTCACATCGCATTTCGAATCCATATCATCCCCAGACTAATGGACTGGCTAAGCTCTCCAATAGGGAGATCAAGAAAATTCTTCAGGTCACTGTTCGACCTGACATAAAGGATTGGTTGACTCAACTTCCGGAAGCATTATGGGCCTATAGGACCGCCCATGAAACCCAGCTAGGGATGTCTCTGTTCAGACGTGTTTACGGGAAGGTATGTCACCTTCCTATAGAGATGGAGCACAAGGCCTACTGGGCAATACGGAAGTGTAATCTGGATCTCAAGGAGGCTGGAATCCATCATCATTTGCGAATGAGTGAGATCGATGAGCTATGCAATGATGCGTACAAGAACTCACGCATCTACAAGGAGCAGATTAAGGCCTTTCATGACAAGCACAGCTCATGAAAATCTTTTTATCCTGGTCAAAAAGTGCTTCTCTTCGATGCCCAACTGAAGCTCTTCTTAAGAAAACTAAGGTCAAAATCGACCAGACCTTTTCTAGTTCGAAGGATCTTTGGAAATGGAGTAGTTGAAATTAGTGAACTCAGCCACGATTGATCAGACCCTTTTGTAGTGAATAGCCAAAGACTAAAACCATTCCTTGAGTTTACCGATTCAAATCTGGCTGTTGAATCTTTTGATCTCCATTCACAATGAGCTGCATTGCACCTAGCTGATGGCGTTAAACTTAGCACTTAACAAGAGGCAACCTGTCATTTGAAAACCTGAGACCCTCTGTCCATCTTGAGTTGAATTCCTATTCCACTTTAGGGTTCATACCTTAGAACAACCGACTCTACCTCTGATACTTGTATTGGAACTTGAATCATTGGAAATAGTCATCTCGACCTGTTCACCAACCCTTGATAACCTGTTCTAAAATATGATCTAAGCTGAATTCAAACCCACCTGGTTTGCAATGAGGGCATTGCAAAACATAGACATGGGGGGTATTAAAGTGCAAAATGATTCAAAAATAGATTCTTTTGAGGGGTTCACACAAAAAAAAAGGATAAAAGGGGAGGAAACTTTGAAGCTGAATTGTAAATCTGTTGTGAGGAAGAAAAAGGGGAGAAATATAGAGAAAAAAAGGAGCAAAAGCATGAATTGTGTTAGTCCCAGTAGTTGAGTATGGAACTTACGTAAGTTCTAAGCTAGATCGAATGATGAATTTAGTCTTGAAGGGCTAAACCTTAGGAGATAAGTGAGGGATACTGAATTTAGGCATCTTAGGCCTATTTTGGCCTTAAACACTCATGTATTTGTTAAGATCTAGACTATTCCTCAAGAGGTTGAGGGAGTTGTGAAGTTGATGTATTAAGTTTAAGGCTTAGGGATTATTTGACCTTGTTTTCTGCCCTTTGGTTTGTGGGACTTGGTAACTTAGGCACCCACAATTCACACACTGGTCTGGTTCAGTGAGCTTAATGAAGAATAATGCCAAAAGTGTTCTATTTTGAAAAAGAATGATTTCTCGAAAATTTGACTTAGGAGCGGCTCGAAAACACAGGTTGATTCAATGAGTTCTCATCGTAGAGAGGAGTAAATACTTCCCTTGAGGACACATTATAACATATCGTCTCCCTGGTGCTTGTCTCCTAGGATATCTAAATTCCTATCGAGGGCATGTAAACGCCTTGTGTTGGTTCAGGTGCCATGGGCGGCATTATTCCAAAATGTTGATTGAAAGGGCCTGGATTTAGCTACAAAATGCCATGGGAGACACTATCATGAAGTGTCGAATGCTAGGGATCTGGGGGTTGCCATGGGCAATGCTATCTCTAAGCATCAATTGCTAGGGACCATTCGAGGATTGATGATGGGGACAAGGAATCAGATTGTGTTGAAGGCCAATCCAATGTTGGATTTAGGGGAATCTAAAAAAATTAGAAAAAGAGAAAAAATTCTCAAAAATATTTCTCTCTCTTCTAAAAATACACTAGCAAGTTGAACCTAGACCTTTCTACACATACTCATGGGTGCTTTAATCGTTGGGGTCAACGAACCTTTAGGCAAATTCTAGGGCCTTAGAAACCTTTGTTGCAGACCCAAAGTTGAGGCTAGTTAGGTCCTTATCTTGGCTAGTACTTGAGTACCTTTAGGTCTAGAGTTGGTATTTCGATCTAATCTCTAGAGTGGTGTCACGATAAGGCATCCTGACAGTTAAAATCCGGTCTAGAGATTTGGTTCTTTCCATGGGATTTTGCTAGGGACTAGCAAAAGTTAGGCATGGGGGTATGATGGTAACACCATCATCCATGATAACTATCTTAATTTAGTCAAAATCCAGTGATAAATGCTCCTTAATAACCTTCATATAGTCATAATTCAGTTCTGAGTCTAATGCGAGAAGATGGGAAATCCCATTAATTCTATGATTTTAACAAATAATCGTAAATGTAGAATAAACAAGGGGTTAATCGGTGGTCAAATGAACTTAAATTCCTAAGAAGTGGCCTTAAATTGTTGAAACAGGGTTTTCCACGTTTTGAGGATTATTTTATTAATAAAAACCATAATTACAGCCTTCAATTCAATGGGTTTTGGTGGAAATAAATGCAATCACTTCCTCTCTATGACCCTTGCCAACCAAAGCGAGTTCGTTTCGACCTCATCTTCCTCGCCAGTCAATCTGCCTACTTCGTCATCTTCCTCACATCCGACCAGCCAACGTCAGACATGATTCCTCCTCCGTTTGTCCAATTAAGTAGCCCCCTATCTTCCTCTCTTCTCCTAGGTTAGTTTAGGCTATTTAGACTTAGGTTTTAGACCCTACTCCTCATTGTTCTTCTCCTTCCTTGCGGCTAGCGAGAGTGCTGACGAGCTCAAACCACTATACCATGCCACCATCCACCCATGCATCCCAAACTCCACGCCGGACAACCTACTCCACCGCCACATTCACCTTGTTCGGCCAGCCTCTTGAGGTCCTCTCACACTAAATCAACCACACCACCAATTTCGTCACCTCACGACGAAGCTTCCTAGGTATCAAATTGGGGACAAAAGCCCATGATTTTATTTCAGGTACCCCCATTACTATTGTCTTCTCCAGTGTCGACAACCTTCATCCAATAAGAGCACCACACAAGAAGCACCTCACTAGGTATAGTTTCTCTTGGGAACCACACCTAGGTCATTGATTTGGCATTCCAAAGCCAATCAGCTGCAACATCTTCACCTCTTCCACACTGCAGCCGAAGGAAGAAACGAAGAAGGCGTGGACTTTTTGTCCCACTTCGTTTGGAGAAGATTGGAATTGAACATTAAAGGGAAAGCACCCCTTAGTTGCTTGCCCATGATCACAAGGGGTCGGGTGATAAGGTGTGGCTCATCATAGCTAAAATGCCCAAGTTAAGCTAGAAACTAGGTTAAACACTACATTATTAACACAAGAAATGTGTTAAGTGTGGAAATTAAGGAAAATGACCTAAAACAGCAAATTGAGGTTAAAAACACATAATTAGGTCACTAAATGAAATATTCTATTACTAAATGCAGAATGATGATCCAGTGCAAAATTGAACACATCTTTGGGCTCAAAAGTTCAAATTTAAAGTGAAATGATGTTTTTAAATGTTCAATTAAGCTTCAATAAAAACTTTATGGCATTTGGACATCCTTAGAACCTTGCATTAATGACTTTACATATAAGTCCTCGCTCCATTTACTTTTATTCACATTAAATGCCCAATGACCCATTTAAAAAGTCATAGGGACCTTTTTGAAAAAGTCAAGGACCGCATTGCCATCTTTCCACTCACTAATGGGTTCTTTCATAAATGTTCTACCTCTTCAACCTTTAAGTACTTCCATTTAATTTTCCAAAAGACTTGATGCACGCATCTATTGTTCTCTCATGATGAACACGATCCACAGGCATCATTGATTCCTTTCTCCTCGGATCCTACGGTTGATCTTCCATCTCTAATCTTGCACCTTCACACGAAGGACCTTGCATCTTCTAGATCCCATCTAATGGTGGGATTCATCTCTAATCCTTCCCACGCACCTATTAAGCTCATCCCATCGTTGGAACCCTACTTGCCTAATCTCACCTAGCCAGTGCCCAGATCACTCCAACGCCTATATAGGAAGCTTCTTAGACCCCTACGTGCACTATCAGCTCCTCTCCTACCTTCTTGAGTTTCGTCCACTCTGGTTCCCCTCCTCACACATTCCCTGTTACATTGCTGTGGCAGTGGAATTCCACTTCCTTCAACCTCTCCTCACCACTAGGGATCGTGTAACACATGAGGGTGACCTGAGCCTCACTAGCAAGCTTTCCCTCCACTGGAGATCCTCCCCCCTTCCTCACTACAACCACCAGCTATAGTTCTTCTTCAAGGTCCCATCCTTCCAATTAGTTAGGATTTTAAATGATTTCTAGGACAGATCTAATGTTTTCTAGTGTAGAGCATATTAATTATAGTAGAATTATCTAGTTAATCCATGGAATTGGTAATTAGGTAGGATTAGATTAGTGTAATGTCCTCACACCTCCTCTGATCAATTCATATTAGAGGAGATGATTACGTCCCTTCATTTTGTGCATACAGCTTCCTCAACATGCCATTTTCACGTTCACTTCTTTACCTTGACCTTTTAATCACAAATCATCCACTCATTGAGGCATCAATCAGATCTAATGCTATATAGCATCCATATCTGATTGAGCGGTAAATTCCATGAGAGGACCTCCCATTCATATCATTGATTCACAAAGGTCCTTTCCAAGATCTGAATTGAATTGATTTGAACATTTATATTAGATTTGTTTGATTATGCTGAACTGAGAATTTTTGACTGAATTCGAGGTGGATCTAATTTGAATGATCAAATTGAGTTCTATTATGTCCAATTCATTTGAATGCGATGATCTTGAGCTAGTTTATTTTGATTTCCATCCATTGAAGTGCTTTTGCCCAATTTTAATCGTAGATTCTGATTTTTGGAAATCTGGTAGCTCAAGCTAATGAGAATCAGATGCACTGATTCGAGGCTCGAGCAATAATTGAATGGTTTTTACATGATCACCTAGAGCTCTTGTACTCCAATCTATGGTGTGTAGGAACTCTAGATGTAGAAAGCATCTTGGCGAGAAAGATCAAAAGGCCTCTTAGGAGATATGGTTTCTCTATTCAAATTGAGTTTAATTTGACAGTCAAGGATTAAATGAGGCTTAGAAGACCCTAAGGAAGATTCTGAATCGAGTTGTAAGTGGAACTAATGTCTAGTTAATCCAATCCTTTTGCACTGTCCATGGTGAAGAAGAAAGGATTAAACTAGGGCTTTAGGGATTTGTCGACTCTTAATTGGGTTTTTCGTGGTTTTTAGATCTTCAAAGGAGTTTTTGCGACAAGAGAAATGTGGATTGTATTGATCTTTTTTAGATCTGAGCAGCAGCTGCTCTAGTCTGTTGATCTAGATCATTTTTCTATGAGAGATAATTCTTGATTTGAATGATTTATGGATGAATTGATTGTCTGGGATAAGTAAAATTTAGAATTTTCTTTTCTAGATCTGATTTGGTTTTGATTTCCCTCACATCAGACTTGAGAAGGGCAGACTTAAGCCTTCTGATCTAGAACTGTTGCTGCAGCAACTGGATTGATGATTTCATGTAGATTCAACTTGGGTTTTGGGTTTAAATGAGTTGTGGATGTACTTAGTGAACAAGCATTCATGTACTATTATTGGAATTAAATCTGACTTGAATGACTTGCAAACTCATGTTTTAGTTCATTGTCAGCATATTCATCATGTAATCTGTCCAAATTGATTTTTAATGAAATTTGATGTTGGAAACCATGTTTTGATGTTCAAATATGTTGCATATTGATTGCTGAATGTTCCTGAATATTTACATATGAATTTCAAACCTTAAATATGATTTTAATGGCTTAGAATTCCATGATTGAATCACTTTCAACAGCATGCATCATGCATAAACTGCCCAAATTATAAATTGTGTTGAATTAAATGTTAAAATCATGCTCAATGATTCAAACATGTTTTATGTGATGCATTGAATATGCTTAGATGCTTACTGATCAGTTCCAACCCTTAGAAATCATTTTAGGCCATAGGTTCCATGGAATTCATCCTTTTAAGGCCTCTTTTGGGAGAAATAAAGAAAGCATTAAAAAATAATAAAAAATTGTAAAAAAAAAATAAAGGTGTCTTGAGTAAGATTAGGTATTTTTCTATGCTTATGCAAAGCTTCAAAGTATTCTGAATGCCCACCTTAGTAGAACATATCAGTCGACAATTCGGTCTACTTTGGAATTTAAAAAAAGATCCGAAGCTAAAAATACCAAAAAGAATTCCTCTCTCTGATTTCACTCAAAGTATTCCGAATGCCCACCATAGTAGAACATATCAGTCGACAATTTAGTCTACTTTGGAATTTAAAAAAAGATCCAAAACTAAAAATACAAAAAAGAATTCTTCTCTCTCTGATTTCACTCTTTCTCTCTTATCTCCTATCTCTATTATATATATATATATAAACCATCAAAATTAGAAAACACCTAAAAATGCCTAAAAATACCTTGTACATTCTATTTATACTTGTAAATATAATTTAATACTAAGTTATAAATATATTGTAAAATATGTAAATAATGTATATAACTAAATTATAATTGTATTTTATATGTTAAATTAAATAATTATGATGAATTACTATATATATAACTTTATTGTATAATTATAATATTAACTTATATTAACTTAAATGTATATTATCCTATGTAATTATAAAAACCTATGTATATGTCAATAACCATAGTTAATACTGTACATATGTATTTAACTAAGTATTATATACTGTACCATATCTGTAGATTAATTTATTTATGTATTTATTGTAGGTAATTAAATTATTAAGTTAATTAGGTAAGTTATTAACTTAAAATAAAATAAATTAGTACATAAAGTTATTACTGAATTAATCTATACTATACATTTATATATATTAATTTTAAATATTTTCAACCTATTTATATTGTATCTGTATTATATTACAACATTTATAACTTAAATATGTATATAACTATATAAAACATGTATTTAAATGTACATAAATTAAAATAAAAATTTTAAAATAAATTAAAAATGTATAATAAATACCTTATTATGTTAATTAACTATTTTTAATGTCAATTGACACATTAATTTATTAATGTGAACTTTAATTAACAAATTAAACCCTAATTTAACATATGCACAGAAACAACTTTAGGTAATTTTTAAATATAACTAATTAAGTTATTATATTAAATTAAATACATAATTATGTAGCCCTATATAAAAGCTTTACAATGATATATTTTAATTAAAAAATAGACTTAATTAGGGCCCTCAAATCGAGGGCCAAAACCAAACAATCAGAATGCGTGTGCATGCAATTCAGCACTCAGTTCGTGCTACCTTAAGTGCCACATTATGGATCTTGGAGTGCATTGCATTGTATAAAAGGATTTTAGTGGCTAAGCGCTTCAGTCTTCACAGCGCTTGGTGCATATATACCCATACTCCTCTCCTCTCTTGAGCATGTGAATGAGCATGTATTGGAGCAGTGCTTGGCCGAGGGCCATGCACTGTGTTAGGCATACTGTGGGCCTATTATGGGCCTGAAATGAAAATGGGTTGAAATGCAATCCTAATTAAACTAGGGCTAGTTCATAGTAGCGGTCTGGTCCCACCCTCTTGGGTGTTGTGCATCCTGCTAACCGAACCAGTCCACTAATAAAAAAATCAAAATTTTTTAGGGTGAACAGTGTTTTAAGCGCTGCGTGTGAGAGAGAGATGTCCTGAGATTGACTAAGTGTGGAAGAAGAGAACCTAAGGAAGAACCTGAGAAATGGCCAAGTGTTGAGAGAGTTTGGAAGAGAGTGACTTATAGTGTGCTTGTGTGTGTGTACTTGTATATATGTATATGTATAGTTTGCATACATATATAGTACATATGTATATAATATAATATATATGTATATGTGTAATAAATATGTATAATGAATATGTATATATAGATAATATATATATAATTATGATTATAATAGTAGGTATTGTTTGAGCCTTATATATATAAATAAATCCTAAGGCTTTAGTGACGTATGTAGCTGTCACTGTAGAAATATAATTATGTTAGTAAAGAAAGTATTTTGCCTTATGTTTTGCACATATTTTATTAAGGCTATAGCGACACATATTTATGTTACTCTATATATAGTATATGTTACTAAAGATATTAGTATGTGTTAATATAACTTTATAATACATATTGGTAGCTATTTTTGTACCTATACTTAGGTATTACTTAGAGTAGTTGTATATAACTAACATAGAGTAATTACACTTAGTTTATGATGCCTGATAGTTCTAAATATGTTTAAGAAATTATAGTTAGAATTAATTAATTTTTTTGTACATAATTAACCAATTTAATACATTAATTGATTGATTGATTCATGTTGTGAATAAAATTAATATTTTTGGAATAAAAGAATATTTTTGGAACATAGAAAGTGATGTATAATAATAATTGCCTCTCAGTGAACGACTTGGAATAAACCAATAAAAATTAAGTAAATAAAATGATGTAACATTTGTTTGCATTGTGACAATTATACTATAACAACGACATTTAAAACAAGGTTTTTATTGCAACTCGTTTGTCGAGCTCATCAAATTTTGGTGCCGTTGCCATGGAGGCAATTGTCTATATGCCAAAATTTTTCTTTTATTCTTTATTTGTAAATATTTTTTGATTTCTTTGTATATAACCATTCTTTCATTCATATTCTTTGTTGTATATACATTCTTTTATTCAATTTATTCTTTGATTTTTTTGTATATAATTGTCTTACAAATCATTTGGTGTTTTTGCAGCACTTGAGGAGTAAGAGTAGTGCCTTCTTCTAGGTGGAGTCTTCTTCTGGGAGGATTCATTGCGCTTCAAACCCGACTTCCAATTGGTGATTTTCCAGGAGCTGCAGATTTCCAGTTTTTAGTAGAGTAGTATAGATTAGTATAGAGGTAGTTTAGACTTAGGTATATACTTAGTATATTTTATCAGGCATAAGTTGTGAGAGCCTATTCTCACACATATTTGTAATAACATGGACTCGATGGACTCTTTCTATTCTATCTCTACTCATCTCTCATCGACTCGATTTTTCCGTAACGATTTCTTTTTGATTTGATTTTGCTTGTTGCATTAGAAAATCCAAAAAAATTATAAAATCAAAAAGACAAAAAATACTTCATTCCTTATCTAGCAACTGCATCTCTTAGGCATCCCTACTTAGGTTATACATTTCCTACTAGATTTCATTTTAGTCAAATTGCATTTTTAAGAATTGCTGGAGTTAGGTGTTGGAAGGATCTAGAGAGGATTTAGATTAAGTTATCATCGTTGTAGTGCCAAATCCTCAATCAATTGCTTAACAAATGAAATTTATAACTCGAATATCTAAAAGAAGTTCGAGGTCGAACACAGGAAGCAAATAGGAATTCACATGCTAATCTTTATATAAATGAGCACAGAAATAAGCACAATAATGATATTCAATGAATATTAATCTGTCACATTAGATATTCAATGATGCTCAATGTATTTCAAGAGATAAAGAGGATAAAAAGATATCTAAGATAAAATAATGGTGATTTAGATTGCCAGTTATTAGTCTAAGTACATATATATCAACTACTCAATCATGTTAAATAAATGAATAGTAATCAGACGTCTGATTTGAGAATTAGATGACTTAATTGTCACCTGCTACAGTACTTAGAGAACCTTCTTCTTTCTTCTACCAAACTTCAGCCCCTTGTTCTTCTTTCTTTCCTTTCTCTTCTCTGGTACAACCCTTCTGTTCTTCTTCTCTGCCATAGCTTTCCTCTACAAGCCTTCTCCTTTCTTCTTCCTTGGCTCTTCTATTCTTTCCTTCCTAACGACTAGGTGTCACACAGCTGCACCAAGGGGCAAAACCCTCCCTCACATGTTCTCTCTCTCTTTCCCTCCTCTTCTCTTCTCTCAGATATCTAGGTCATCGGGTATACGGGTATGCGAACCGGGTCCAGGGTTGCGTGCGTGGGGTCGCAGTTGAGGAGTGTTAGGTGATGAGAACCTCATCATGAACCCTAGCTAGCACAATCTAACTTAGATATGCGAGAAAAAGCTCCTACATAACTCATAGAAAGGCTTGACTCAGAAAATTCTGAGTTTGTAAAGAAAACAGGTCATAAGGGGTAAAAATGCAATTTCACCAACACAATCAGTAAACAGGGTAACTCAAGGTCCAAACATAGGTAAAACTAACCAAATAAGAAGGAAAGTGGGATGATTTGATCCAACAAGGGTTACAACAACTCCAAGGAATTAAATGACATTCTGTAACCCTAAAACAAATCCACTTCAATTCACGAGGTTTGAGGTAGAGTAAAAATCAGCTAAACCCTCTAAAATTCATAGAAAAATAATCTCTAGGGTTTAGAACCTTCAATTTGGCCTTGGGAACCCATTTTGACCTACATTGAGAACCATGCCCAATTAATGATTTAATTTGTGTTTTTACGTAAATTGGCCCGTGAAACAAGGTATGACCTAGAAATAAAATTCACCATTAGAATCCTTAGGTCCCATTTAGTCATGCATAAAAACTTGAACCTAAGATGAGACCTTTTTGACTGACTTTGCATTTTAGTCCTAATCTATTACTTTTTGACCCTCAACTTTCCAAACCCTTGCATTTTGGCCCCTAGGTTCTTCGTCGTTCTTTGCATATAGGTCCCTCCTGCAAATCTCTGAGCAGCACCATGCTTCGGCGACTTTGCGTGGAGCATGGCGCCGTGTAGGGTGAGGGAGGGTACCTACCAGTTGAACCGGGTGTTCCCTGCGACGTCTGCTGTCGTAGGGACACCGCCATGACCTCTGCTCTCACCCACACCTTCCGTGCCAACGCGCGAAGGTATGGGTCGCAGTTCCGACCACTCTCCGGTGAGGGAGGTACGTCGCCTCCCTGCGCCAACCCCTCCGCCTCCGCCTTTATAAGGACTAGAGTCGCCAGCCGACTCTGGTAGCTCGGTCCTGACGGAGAAAAACCCCCACCTTTCCTCTCTTCCCACTCCGGTAGAAACCCACCAGCTCCGACGGCTCCTCCTCCTCCGTCTCGTCGCTCTGCTGCAATACCAGCAGCAGAGCCACCTTCGCCTGCTCTTCCCGCATTGCGCTGTACCCAGCGCGTACCCTCTCACTCTCTTCCTCGCCGCCGCCTTCCCCCTCTGGGTATTTCTTCTCCGGTGACAGTAGATACGACTGCCGCCCTGCTCTGGCCCCTTCGTCCCTGTAATTAGGTCAGAACTATTCCCCATCTCCCCCTCTTTCTTTTCCTCACTGTCTTTCATTCGATTAAACCCTCGACCGCTTCTGTCCACCGTCACCTTCCTCGACTCCGGTCACCCTTCGGTGAGACACTCCCATCGCTCCGCAGCCCCACACGCCTCGCCGACCCTCACGTAACCTCTGCCTCATCACGCTGAACAACCTTCACCCACCCACTACTGCTCTACACCCTCTCATCGCTCCCCTGAACACACCTACACCTCCGGTCACAGGACGACCTAGGCACGCACGCCTAGGCCACCCCACGACCTACTGCACCTCGCACCACCCGCTAGTCTGATTAGGCTGAGAGGCCGTGCTTCTGTCTGACAGGGTCGTAGCCCCAGCAGCCATTAACGACAACTGAAGCAGCTTCGAGGCAAGCTCCAGGCCCTGCAGCTTCAGGATCCTAGGTGCTGCAGGTTGGGGTGAAGTTTGCGGAGACTTCTGCCTCAGCATTTGGCACCGATAGTGGCTACAGCTGAGCGGAGAGCAAGGCGGAATCATCTTGCGGGCACGCGCGAGAAGAGAGCAGAGGATAGTAGCACATTGTGAGTTTACCAAACCCGCAGCAGTATAAGTTGATTTTGTGTTTTCTACTGGTCGCCTCCGAAAACATTGGTGTGAGGTCCCTCACCTTACTCACGCTTGCCTCGTCTGCGGTTTCACCTCATGGATCTGGCGGGATTCGACCCGACCCTATCTGAGCACACCTCGCACATCACCCACACACCGGTGCGCCTGGTCACGGGCACGAAACCCGACCCGATTACCCGCGGCTCTTCGAGAGCATCCTGTGAGTGGTTTACAGAGAGAGAGAGACGTGCGGGTAGAGGGACAGGGTAGGTTTTGCTCTTTGTGCAGGGACAGGGTGCGAGGGAAGAAGAACACACTTGGCCGAAGGAAGAAGAAAGAAGGAGAAGGCCAAGGAACAAAGCAGAAGAAGACCACAGAAGAAGAAGGAGAAGCACAAAGGAAGCACTGTAGCAGACACCACTTAAGCCATCTGATTGAGAAATCAGACGACGGATGAAGCTCTACAGACAAAGCAAAGAAGAAGAAAAGAGAAGAAGATAAAGAAAGAAGAAGAAGAACTGAAGAAGATCAAGAACTGTGAAGAAAGAAAAGAGAAGAGAAAGAAGAGAAAAAGAAGACAGGCAAAGAGCGAAAGAAGAGAAGAAGAAAAAGCCAAGAAACAAAATCTACTTCTCCCTCTCTCTCTCTTTCTCTCTCTTATTTTTGTAATAAAGAAGCATTGTACTTCTAGAATTCTAGTAGCTCCCTGAGTTCGACCTCGAAAGAAAAACATTTCTGAGTAAAATTGTAATAGTGGCAATGACGACAAACCGTAGCTATTTTATCTGTACCACAACGACATTACTATAATAAGAACAAACAAAAGGCTAAGCATCGGTGTCATCATCAGACACTATTAGGTCTAGGCAAGTTTAGTGTGTGGGTGAGCGGGGACCTTATCCCTAAGTGTTCTGAGGCGATAAGCCTAGAGTGCAAATTCACTTTATATGGCTTCGGTGCTTCCAAATCCCACGATGTGGGACTAAATATTGCCCTTCCTTCCTACGTGGCTACAGGTGAAGACACTGCTCAATTGTCGCATGCCCACAGCTGAAGGTTCTGATTGAGGAACTAGGCGTGGACCTAGAGGGTTCACGTGTGACCTGGAAGTGGATTGGATGAAGAACACGACCGGAGGACTATGCTTGTGGTTGGATGAGGTGGCGGTGGCAGAGAACGACAGCGAGTACCTGAAGTCATGAATAAGGCCTTATGGCCACATTAGAATAATTCATAAGCATTGCCAGACCATGGTGAGTGTAGTGGCAGTGTTTCGTGGAGGATGGAGGTGCATGGTGACTAGACGAATTCAGGAAAGGTTGTGCAAAGGTGGGTTGTTTGGTGGAGCTTTTGGGTGGGTGGAGTGGTGAATAGGCTGGCAAGTGGTCATGGGTAACAGCCCATTGGCCGGTTGTCCAAAGCCTAGCTCACAAAAAATGCACAACAATTCCCAAAACACGTAGGGAAGAAGCGGGGAAGTAGAATAAACCAGGGAGATATACACTGGGTTCGCCCTTGTGTTGACCCCAAAAATAAAAGTAGGGAGAAAGCTACCGATCGTAAGGATAAACCTTTAGGCAAGGTCACCTAGGGTCGTAGAAACCTGAAGTCCATCTTAACAGCCGTTTTATGAGTCTATCACTTTTTCACAAAGACGCTTAGTACTTAGAGTCATTTTCGAGTCGGTCGGGTAGCCCTAAAAAGTTATCCCGGAACTCTCAAACCCAAAAGTACAAAAAAAATAGAAAAGAAGAAAAATAATAATAAAAATGTATCTTCCCTTTTCAGGTAAGGCGAGGACTTGGGCAGTCTGCATTCTGGCAGGCACCCGGCTATTGTTGAGTCTTCGTAGTTTAGGACCTTAGTTGAAATTTTCTATTGTTAATAAACGACTTAGGCCTAAGCGATCTAATCCTAATTTTGCTTTTATAGACAACATATAGTTTAATTTTGCTAGGGACTAGCAAAAGATAGGCATGGGGGTATGATGTAAACACATTTATTGAGGGTAAAATGCCTATTTATGCATGTTCTTAGGCTTAGATTTTCATTTCAAGTTATAAATATTGCATAGCATGCATCATTCTGTATTTAGAATAGTTGTATATATTTTAGGTTAATTAGGTCCTTTTTACAGACAGGAAGGAAGGAGATTTATTTTAGGGCCCCGGATGGACGATCAGATCATATGGATCTGATCAGGACGATGATCAGAGTCTAACGCATCTGAAATCGTCCAGATCGGAGTCCCGTAGCATCATATGAAGCCCGAGGAAGATCAACGGCCAGGGGGTAATGCGACATCCTTATGGGTTTTGATGAAAAATCCGATCGTACGGATGGATTCGAAGCAATGATCGCAGTCCGACAGTGCAGAAATCAATTTGATCCGAGCACGGTGGCACCCTTTGCAAAGGAATGAAGATGGACGGCCCAGGTTGCACCACGTGGTGCAACCTAGGTTGTCCACGCACACACACGCACCACTACGCAACCACAGTAGCGTGGGCGCATGCGCGCGGAGGCACGAGTGCACCCAAGCGCAGTGGCACGCGCAGCAGCATAGTGCGTAGTGAGTACGTGTGCGTAATAGTGGCAGCGGTAGCAGGTGCAGCAGCGGGTGTAAGCGCAGGGCGTGTTTCGCGTGTTAGAAATCGGGGTTACAAGTAACTCGTCATCGTAGTTTCAAAACACGTCGATCAGATAAAATTTATACTGAAACTCCAAGGGAGTCTCAGGTCTAACACAGGGAAGCAACGTTTACTTTAATTGAAAACTGCACTTTGATTTTATTTCATTTTGGACATTTTTATCTTTTCTAATTTTTTTGGGTATTTCTAACAAGTAAGAGATTCGGTCGATGAAAACTTTATTTACTTGCAAAAATATAAGAGAGAGGGAGAGGGAGAGAGAGAGAAACAATCATCTATTCATTAAGAACTGTTTGTTACAGAATGAAAGCGGGAAAAATCTACACTATGAAAGCATAAAAAGATAGAATGGGGTGAGAGAAATCCCCCTCGACGGTTGTTCGGAGGATGACTTGCTCTGACGTCTCCCGAAGGAAGGTGGTGAGGAGTGGGACGAAGGAGGATGGAGCCGGAGGACAAAGGATGGGGCAGGACAGCGTCGCGGCGAGGATCTTCTTCCCGAAGGGTGGTGAGAGGACAACCATGGGATGCTCCACGAATGGGGATGAGGGGAGGGAAAACTATTTGGTTTTCCTCTGGAGGAGCATCCCGAGCTTGGGACAAGCTCTCTCTAGAGCCTTGGAGGTGGTGAGAGGAAGAAAGGAAGAGATGGTTTGAAATGGTGGTGGGTAGGTCCTTTTATAGTGGAGGAAGAACAAATTAGTATCTGGGTCATTAGTGACAGTCGTAAACGTCACTATAGCCGTTACTGAAGATCCGCTCCTTCAACGCTCCCGCTGTCCCACACATCATGCACCGTGTCACATGCGCGTATGTGCTATGCGCCCATGCCAATTGCGCTTGAGCCCGCTGCCGCACCTGCTGCCGCTGTCGCTATTGCATGCACATGCACACTGCGCACTACGTTGTTACACACGCCGCAGCGCTTGGGTGCATGTGTGCCTTCGCGTGTGCGCGCGCCCACACTGCTGTGCTTGCACGATGGTGCGTGTGTGTGCGTGGGCAGCCTGGGTTTCATCACGTGGCGTGACTTGGGCCATCCATCTTCATTCCTTTGCAGAGGGTGCCACCGTGCTCGGATCAAATTGATTTTCACGTTGCCGGACTACGATTGTTGCTCCGGATCCATCCGTACGGTTGGATTTTTCATCCGAAACCCATAAGGATGTCGCATTGCCCCCTGGCTTTTGATCTTCCTCAGGCTTCATACGATGCTACGGGACTTCGATCTGGACGATTTCAGAGGCGTTAGACTCTGATCGTCATCCTGATCAGATCCATATGGTCTGATCATCCATCCGAGGCCTTGAAATAAATCTCCTTCCTTCCTGTCCATAAAAAGGACTAATTAACCTAAAATATATACAACTATTCTAAATGCAGAGTGATGCATGCTATGCAATATTTATTACATGAAATGCAAATCTAAGCCTAGGAACATGCATAATAAGGCATTTTACCCTCAATAAATGTGTTTACATAAGAAACCTACTCCAACGACCTTCAACTTGGATTTTATCCCTGATTGATTGATGAATCCCTTCCAAAATTGGAAGGGAGATTCATCAAGTAATTCCCTTCAATCTAAGCCTGTTCATATGCTCCAGATCTTCCCTAAGCTCTCATGCGAACGCATGAGAGATTTAGGTCTCAAGAAGCTCCCAAATCTGGTGAGCATTCCTAGCTTGTAAGCTTGGCTTCCAAGCATAAACTTTCTCTGATGACCTATAAAAGACTCCCCAGGGTTCAACCATTCTCCTTAGCTTGAAATTGGGCTGGAACTCCCTCTCTTCCTCTCTCCTCTTCGGCCGCAAGACTCCGCAAGCTCCGGTGGTCCCCCTCTGACTCTTCTCGTCGTTCGACCACAAAACCAGTGGTGGATTCATCTCCCTCACCGTCCTCCACGTCGTACAATACCAGCTGTCGCCGTCGTTTCCCCGTCTTCGTCGCTGCCTCTCCTATGGAGGTTCATCTTCCCCACGTCCGGCAAGCACACCGGCGTGGGATCCCTTCCCCTTTTCATCCTTTGAGTAGGTTCTTCAGTTCCCTATCTCTCCTACTTTCTTCCCCTCTCTTTACTTCCCAAAACCAACCACCAACGCTACTGAACACCTTCATCTCCTCCATCTCCGGCGACTCCTCCAGTGAGGTGTTCCCATCACTACGCACCTCCATCCACCTCGCTGACCACCCTACAACCTCTACTGCACCTTCTCACTCATTTCCCCTCACTCCATTCATTCCATCATCCACCCAAACACCTTCCTAAACTGACCCACTCTCATCGACCAAAATCGCATCCGTCCGGCCACCATAGCCACTCGTGCAACACGCCACTGCCATCATCACATTCGCCGTGCCACGGTGATCCTGCTGAGCGTTCTGACGTAGCCATAAGGCCTCTTTTCTTGATTTTAGGTAGTAGGCCAAAACCACCATTGGAGCCAAGCTTCAAGCTGCTCCAGGGCGCTTCCGCTCCAAGGGATACCTCCAAGTTGTGTGGAATTAAAGCCTGCAAGAGTCCAAGTCCTCACAAAAGGGCATTAGTAGCCACAGCCCCATCAATTCAACTGAATACGCTGCTACTGCACTATGCGGATGAACGGTGGGACATTTAGTCCCACCTCGGATATGAAGATCCACTTTCAGCTACATAAATTGAATAAGTGAATGGGGCTATTTGCCTCCAATCACTAAGGGTGAGGTCCTCCTACACCTTCATTAGTCTCGTTCGTGACACGCCCCTGCGGACTTGGCCAACCCGATAACCTGCCTGACCTGCACTCCTCGCTCACCACCGCACGCCGATGAGCCTGGAGCCAGGTATGCGCTAGGTTCGATTACCCGATTGACTGTGGCTCTGGCAGAGCGAGATTGAAATAGAAGAGAAGAGAGGAGAGTTACGCAGGGGTAGGGGGTTTTTGCTCTGAGAAGTTTGGTTTCGACACTTAGCCGGATTCAGAAGGCAGAAAGGCTAGAGAAGAAGAAAGCTTGAGGAAGAAGAAAAGTGAAGAAGAAGAGGAGGATTGTAGGGCTAAAGGCAGAAGAAGTGAAGGCTGAGCTGAAGAACCAAAGAAGAAGAGGTAAAAGCCTGAGAAGAAAGGAAGAATCAAAGAAGAAGGAGGAGAAGAAGAGGATTGCAGACGTTTGATTTCATACTCCCTCCTTTAGTAAATTTGAGTAATCATTATATGTATTAGACTTGCAATTGGTGATTCAAATCACCATTATTTTTCCTAAAATTCTTTTTACTCTTCATATACTCATATGCTCTACATTGCAAATTAGTTTTTGAGTAATATTTTGTGTTCAATTTGCATTAATTGTTAAGATTAGTGTGTGAATTCCATGTGCTCCCTATGTTCGACCTCGGAATCTTTTTGAGTAATAAAAATTGTATTTGTTTGAATGCTATTTTGGCTATATTGCAACGAACACCTTTTTAAAACACTGATTTAGCGACAAACATTTTGGCACCATTGCTGGGGAACAACGTGCAATTCATCGCTATTCTCTACATTACTTGATCGTATTTAAGCACTAACTTGCCCTATTTGCTTTAGTGTGATTTTGCGAGATACTTCATGAGGAGATCCTCTGCACAAATCAACCATTCCAAGGCAGGCAACTTCTCTATTCTTCCCTAATCAACCTCCTTATCTTGGAAAGACAAAAAGGAAACAATCAATTAGGAATCATGTTAGGATGCGTAGATCGTGTATTTGATTGGAAAACATCGTAGTATAGTTGCGAAATACGATCCAACAAAAATATTTATAGAAAAAGATAACGAGACTTTGAGTCTCGGTCGTTTGTTTCTGGGAGGCGTTTGCTTTACGTTTGAATTTGATCTTTTCCTGCTCTACTCTGTTTAAAAACACACACTGGTTTCCAATCTCTTGATTAAGAATTCAACACTTCTTTTATGTACTCGGATTACGTGCACGTGCGTTAAATAAATCCAAAGGTGAACATGTGAGTTTCTGTGGGCACGATTCCAGTGAGGTGGTGACTATTTATGGAGAATGCGTCTATCATTAAATTCTCTATATTCTCAGGAAACGACATGCTTGTTGTGAATAGATAAATAATTGAAAAACAGGAAACTTGAATCACGCAAAAAGAATGGCAATTATTAAGCTCATAGTGATTTCAAACATATATATATATATATATATATATATATATATATATATATATATATATAAATGCATTTTCATTCATTCCATTGGAGAGTTATTTGCAACAAGAATTGTAGAGGAAAGCTTGTACATAAATGCTTAGAATGTAAATCTAGCTACCAGAAAATGATTGCATACAAGAATCTATGGGGGGATTTTGCATGCATCATTGGGGGAGAATAAAGACTACGCTACTAAGCAGTAATAAAAGCAGTAAAAACTATGATGAGCATAAACTAAATCTAGCAGAACAGAAGGGCATTTAGGGGTGGTCCCCGATGGCCTTGGAGTGGTCAGGAGGAGAACGAGAGGCAGCCAATGGAGCTTAGGCCGGCCATTGGAGAGAGAGAGGAGTGATTCAGCATCCCAGCATGGTGACCTTCATGGTGGTGATGATCTCGTGGAGGTGGAGTGGCTAACCTAAGTGGAGGTGGGCGTGCATGGAGCCAATGAAGTGAGTGGTGCCAAAAATGTGAATGGAAGCCAAGGGATGTGAATTGGAAACCAAGGGATGTGAATGGGTGCACTTGGTCCCCCATTGGGTCTTTTTATAGACTCAAGGGCTTCTCTCTAGAGAGAGTCCAAGAGTGGCCGACCACATGGTTATGAGATCCAAAAATTGTGGATCTCATTTTGAATGCCTCTTGGTTGCTAAATTTGGCAACCAAGAGGTGGCACCACTTCAAGAGAGTTCTAGAGAACTCTAGAGAAGTGTGTGTGTGTGTGTGTGTGTGTGTGTGGTCATGCTCTAGGTGTCCAAGAGGTTTAGGTTAGGTCCTAGGGGGTTTGGGTAGGTGTATGTCTTGAATTAGGGTTACAAACCCTAATTGCTAAGGGGAAAATGCAATTAAACTTAACCTAAGTTTAATTGAATGAGTGTGAACCTAATTGAGAGTGAAATAACTCAATTAGGTTGGGTTTAGCTCAATTGGACTCTCATCAAGTCCAATTGAACTTGTGTGGGTTGAGATCTAAGCTCAATTGGACTCAATGAGTCCTATTGACTTAGGTGAAGGTAATTGACTTTGATCTAAGTCAATTGGGTTTGGTGAGGACCTAATTAGGTCCTTAGGCAGGTCTAGAGGTGATGTACTAGGGTTACGACACCTTAATTTAGGTTCCTATGGGGTTGGGATTAGGTCTAGGGAGCTAGAGATCCAAGATCAAGGCTTGAATCTCAAAACAGGGACTGGAGACCAGTACCAGATGTCCAAAAATGTGATCAGACGACTTATACTCAAAAATCAGAAGTCCAGACTTCAGTTCTGGATGTCTAATTTGAGTTAGGGGGAAATCAAGGTTCTGTTTTGGGTATTATGCAGAAATTGGACGTTTGACAAAGTGTCTGGACGTCCAGTAACTCTGCAGAAGTGGGTTTGGGGTGTGTGGAAATTGGCTAAGGGTCCTGGACATCCTATAACTTATCTGGACATCCAGATAAGGGTTGGAACTAGGGTTTTAGGGCTTCCTAGGGTGTTGTGACCTAATCTAAGGGTGGCTAAGGTTTGGGGAAGTCTCTAGGCTATCTTAGGGCTAGGATGGACCTAAGCTCTTCACATTTTATGGCTTTATTCCTACTTAATAGAATAACAAACCTTTAACTCCCTTACATTATTATTCCTACATCTAAACTAAGCCTTCTACTCCAACTCTACTGCAACTCCCATTATTCCTGATCCAGCTTCAGATCTTGCTCCTAATCAGCTTATTGCCTGCAATCGACATAATGCACTTAATCAGCACATTATAACATTATTTCATGCATAGCTAAAGGAAAGCAGTAAAGATGCAGACAGTGCTAATGCATGCATGAATTACCCTAACTTATGCTAAGTCCTTGCTTAATTTAGGTCAATTAAGACCTATGATTGCTACGTAATCAAATCACCTGTCTTATTTTTCATAACAATTTTCATTTAAAAGGCAAGTTTCCTGATTTGTAAAATTTTTCTTTTCAAATCTCATTGAAGTTGAAGCGATTCTATTTAAAGATCCTACCCCAAATTTCCTGTGCCTATTAGGGACTATGCTTAATTTCTAATCTTCTTGGACTACACACTTCTTGTTTGAAGTTCGAGGAGAACATTTTTTGAAGATCAAAGTGAACTTGGAAATAAAGCCAATTAGGTCTTCTGCATTAGAGTTTTCGAGTGCTAGTTCACACTTGCTTGCGTAAAAGGAAACAAACCCACCCACATTTGTGTACTACCCAAGCCCTTGATTGAAAAGACCTGATCAAGAAAAACCTTAAAATTAGGCTCTAAATTCACTTGAACCCTATAATCCTTAGACCTAATAACCTGGGAGTCAAATCAGGGTGATTTCTAGGTCTTGACTTAGTGTTCATTCTGCCATCTTTAGGGCAGGTTAGGTAAAGTTGGTCTACATTGTAGGCCAACCAATCTCCAAATTAGGTCACAAGTCAAATCAACTGATAATTCAAGTGAAAACAAAGGCATAAATTAGGACATAAAACTGGTAGACTTAAGAGGTCAAGCTATCCATTCTGGTCTACCTAGACCCTCAATGACAAGGAAGGTCGGGTGGGGGAAACCCTATAACTCGTGGGGGCACTCTACCGTGTAGGGGTCTTTGCGGGACTCTCCCTTCCTGGCTGCCCAGGTAATTCTCAGCTGGACGACTTTCTGATCCAGGAGTATCATCCACCTCGAACCTCTATAGTCATCCAAAATCTCTGGGTGCCTTGATTGGGTCAGTATCACATGCAGTTCCTCATCCCTTCTATTTAGAGCACACACATAGATTTTCTGGGGAATCTTTTTCATATCTAATCAATTTCAATCTAAACTTGAATTTTGATTCTACATCTTGATTCCACCATCTGATTAAAAAATGCAGCCTAGCTACTTAGGAAAACTATTGAAGAAACTTGAATCTCAAAGATCCATGAGAGATAGAATGGTTGAGGATGCCCTTAGATTTTATGAGATTGATTACAAAACCTTAAAACCAATTGAGGACATTTAGGTTAATGTATCGACAACAACAACCTTCATCATAAACTGTGCCCAATTATTATTAACAGAAGCAACAAATGGATCAACCCAGGATATTCTCATAACAGGATACATTGAGATAGAAAAATTGCATAACTTTGAATATCTCTAATGCATAACAAATTCTGTACTTTGGGAAAAACACCAAGATGATCTTGAAAAATGGGAAGAAATGATGAAATTATTGAAACAAGTTATTAATCAAAAATACCCATACATGCCCCAAACAGTTAATGAAACATCTTGGAACAATACTAAGGATCTATCTGATTCCCTAAATCCTGGGTTTTAGACACAAGGTTGTTGTGGATTCCTAACCCAAATGGAATATGATATGCTTGATCTTGAAATAGGTTGGGAGGTCCCAATTGCCGCAGAACATGATTTTGAGCCAGCCCTAGAAAACCAAAGCTCGGGTTCGCCAAGCATAGAATTCCTAGACTCCTGTAACAATGTGATTAAATCAGAACCTCTCAAGGGTGTAAATCCTGCCCCATACTCTGATAAGGTGGACCCTGAAGGCAATTTTGACCTAGATTCTAGTAATTCAACCCACATCCTTAGCCTAGAATCTGGATCTTGGGATAATTACAAGGCCCCGTATGATGAAAATCAAAATTTGAAATTGGATTATGATTCTGGGTTTTTATTTGATGAATGTACCTCTCCAACATCCTTAGAAATATAGATTGATTTTTCCGAAGTCACGCCAATCTACGATACAGAAATCGAGGAGTTGGAAGAGTGGGGCTTTGATTGGGTCTTCCCTACAAGCCAAAAACCTGAGCCCAAACCCAATAGGGACACCTTTTTAATTTCGGAATCTACGAATAGGCTCGACCCAAGTCACGTTGTTGAGTCTACATCTTGTGATTTATTCTATGGTGGAACCTCTGATCCCGAATCAAATCCAGAACTTGATTCTCGCAATTTCTTCGACGATTTTGAATCTTACTATGATTACGGAGAACCATTGTTCCCTGACGACTATGAGCCAATCTACGACCTCAACACACATGATCCATTCTTCGACTCTGACTCTGAGGTCCATAGTCACGAGATCATTGATTTAAATTCAGGTTCCATAGAAATGGAATCATTTCTTTTTGATACTCAGGAATCAGAAACGAAAATTACCAAGAGTGTCTACAATCCAGAGTTTGAATCTTTTCTTGACTCCAATTTCTTTCATCCTATAAACACTCTTCATGCATTTACCTTTGAGTTTGATGGCTACTATGAGGACTCTCTAAATGAACCTACCTTTAATTCTTTTTTAGATGAGCCCTCACACACAATTGATGCCACCTCTTCTACATATACGGAACCTATCCAAATCGATTTTCAACCCTGACCCACAATCGGACTCAATTTCTATTCTGATTCCCCTCTTAATGAGCCGGTTGCAGATGATTCTCCTCTACATTTTTATCAGGTTTCGAACATCGATCAGACTACCAATCATGCCCTATACTTCTCTGATCACTTTTGTAGGGTTCCTACAGCCTCCACTGATTCTTTTTCATTTAAGGATCCCTACTCTGATTAGGCTGATTCGACTTAGCCAAACCCTAGCTATACACTTCCATACCCTTTCAAATTCCAAAGTATATGGTGGGTTCCACATCTCTTGATCTACATTTATTAACCCACTAGATTGATTGGGTTTGGCTGCATCATCAACCTGTTGATCTAAACAAGCACCTAGTTGGACCAATCAGGCTTTTAATCAAGGTGCTTGTTCTGCAAAGCTCATTTGATTTGACCACTCCTCCATACCATTTCCCGCTCGGTTGAAGGTGTTGAATTTAGCGCTTAACGGGAGGCAACCCATCATTCCAAAAAAATCGAGATCCTTCTGATTATCCTTTTGTACTTCACATCTATTGCATCCTGAGTTCGATTTTAGAACTGTCGATCCCACCTCTGGTACATGTACCAGAGTTGGAAATCATCCGCAATAGTCATTCCTGACCCGTTCGCCCACCTGATAATCCTGTTCTAATTCCTGAACCCAAGACTATTTTACACCCTCCATTTATAATGAGGACATTGCAAAACTTAGGCATGGGGGGGTGGTAAGGTGCAAGCATACAAAAAATCAAAGTTCGGAAGGGTTCTCACAAAAAAATCACATATGCCAAAAATACCAAAAAAAAAAAATTCTTGAAAAAAATAAAAATATGAGAGGAGAGGAAATTTTGATGGCATATTAGATTTTGAGGAGAAAAAGGGGAGGAGATAAAAATGTTAAAAAGGAGCACAATTTGAAAAGAAAAAGAAATAGTCATTAGTAAAAAATTGAGGAATTGACTTAGTTCTAGACCATATCAAAAGAATGCAAGGCAAAAAGTGCTAATGAAACAACGAAGAGATTAGTAGGAACATTGATTTTAGGCCTTTTGGGCTATAATCCTAAGCTTAAAAATTCAAGCACCTGCTAAGATCTGGACAGTCCTCAAGAGGTTGGGGAAAATGCGAAGCTTAAGTATTACGTCTAAGGCTTAGGGAGTATTCGACCTCGTTAACTGACCTCTGGTTTGCGGGACTCGGTAACCTAAGCACCCCAATCCACACACAGTCTGGTTCAATGCGCCTAAGTATCAAAATCATGTAAATGTGTTTAAATTGTTCTGAAAAGTCACCTAGATTAGCACCGGCTGATCAACACAAGTTGATTTGGACGAGTTCCCGTTGCGGAGAGGCAGGAAATTCCCCTCGAAGATGTGCAATAACATATCATCTCCTCGGTGCTTGTCTCCTAGGATATCTACATATCCTACCAGGGGCATGTAAGCACCCTGTGCTGGTTCAGATGCCATGGGTGCCATTATCTCGAAATGTCGATTGCCAGGGTCTGGATTTAGCTACAGAACACCATGGGCGGGATTATCTCGAAATCTCGAAAGCCATGGTTCTGGGGGTTTCCATAGGCGATGCTATCTCGAAGCATCGAAAGTAAGGGACCCTGCGAGGATTGATGATGGGGAGTAGGAATTTGATACAGACTGTGTTGTAAAGCTAATCTAAAGCTAGAAATAAAAAGAAAAGAGAGAGAAAACTCTCCAAAAATAAAGAAAAATTCCTCTGTCTCTCTCTGATAAAAATGCATTGCAAACTAAACCGAGGCTAAAACATGTTACAAGCACAGGTGCTTTAACTGCGGAGTTCAATGAACCTTAGGTTAGTTCCTGTGGGCCTTAGAAACCTTTGTGGCAGACTGAGGCTATAGCTGGTCAGGTCCGGATCTTAGTTGGTACTTGAGTACCTCTAAGCCTACTATTGGCATTCTGACCTAATCTATAAAAGAAAGCATGCATCAAAGTTTTTGAGCATGAAAAGATTTTATGGTCTAGAATCAATGTTAATACCTTAAAATTTGCTAAGGGACTAGCAAAAGCTAGGCATGGGGGTATGATGGGAACAGCATCATGAGCCATAACTAGCTCATTTTGATCCAATTAAGTTAATAAATGCTCCCACATAACCAACTGAAGGTCATAATTCATTACATAACCATTCTGAAAGAAAAATAAGAAACTAGGGTTAAAACTATAATTTTACCAGCTTATCATGAATGCAGAACAACCACAAGTTTTCTCAAGGGCTGAATAACGGTCAAATGGTCTTAATAGGATAATAAGTGGGTTAGATTAGTAAGAAAAGGGTTTACGTGTGTTCTGAGAATTAAATGAATTTTGAAACCCTAAAAATAGATCCACTTAATTACCAAGGTTCTGGTTAGAATAAAATTCACTTAAACCCTATAAAAATCATAGAAAAATATTCTCTAGGGTTTAGTACCTTCAATTTGGCTATCAAAACACATCTTGAACTAAAATGGTGTCTCAGACAAATATTTGCCTTAATTTAGATTTTTGCATAAATGACCTAGTAAAACATGGTCAAAACCAAAATCCAACTTCACCATTGGATTCCTTAGGTCTAAATTAGGTTTGTATCAAAATTTGGACCCAAGGAGAACTTGTCTTGACCTAGTTTGCAAAAAGGTCCTATTTGATTACATTTATACCCCCAACTTTCAAAAACCCTTGCATACAGCCCCCTAACTTCTTCATCATCTTCACAATTAGGTCCCTCCACCATTATCGTGGAGGAAACCTACTCTGACGACCTTCAACTTGGATTTTCTCCTTGATTGATTGATGAATCCCTTCGAAAATTGGAAGGGAGATTCATCAAGTAATTCCCTTCAATCTAAGCCCGTTCATATGCTCCAGATCTTCCCCAATATCTCATGCGAACGCATGAGAGATTTGGGTCTCAAGAAGCTCCCAAATCCGGTGAGCATTCCTATCTTGGAAGCTTGGCTTCCAAGCATAAACCCTCTTTGATGACCTATAAAAGACTCCGCAGGGTTCAACCGTTCTCCTCAGCTTGAAATTGGGCCAGAACTCCCCCTCTTCCTCTCTCCTCTTTGGTCGCAATACTCCACAACCTCCGACGGTCTCCCTCCGACTCTTCTCGTCATTCGACCACAAAATTAGTGACGGATTCATCTCCCTCACCATCCTCCGCGTCGTGCAATACCAGCCGTCGTCGTCCTTTCCCTGTCTTCGCCGCTGCCTCTCCTATGGAGGTTCGTCTTCCCCACGTCTGGCAACCACACCGGTGTGGGATCCCTTCCCCTTTTCATCCTTAGAGTAGGTTCTTTATTTCCCTATCTCTCCTACTTTCTTCCCTTCATCCTTAGAGTAGTAAATTTGAGTAATTATTCTATGTATTAGACTTGCAATTGGTGATTCAAATCACGATTATTTTATCTAAAATTCTTTTTACTCTTCATATACTCATATGCTCTACATTGCAAATTAGTTTTTGAGTAATATTTTGTGTTCAATTTGCATTAATTGTTAAGATTAGTGTATGAATTCCATTTTCTCCCTGTGTAAAACCTTGGAATCTTTTCAAGTAATAAAAATTGTATTTGTTTGAATGCTATTTCGGCTATACTGCAATGCGACACCTTTTTAAAACATTGATTTATTGACAAACACCTCATAATGGCCATCAAAATCCAAGGTTAATGCTTGAAGAGTGCTTATAGGATCATAAAAATTTGAGTAAAGAAAAGGTTCAAACTTTGGATTACAAACACTCTTGGTACTTACTATTTTTGAATCCTGAAAATAAAAAAGGAATGATTCCATCTCAATGGAACCTGATTTTGAATCAATGATCTCGGGATCAGGGACCTCAGAGTCAGAGTCGAAGAATGGGTCATCGGTGCTGAGGTCGTAGATTGGTTCATAATTGTTAGAAAGCAAAGGTTCTCCGAAATCAGAGTAGGATTTGAAATCATCGGAGAACTTGTGAAGATCATGTTCTGAACTCGATTCCAGATCAGTGGTTCCACCACAGAATGGATCAAGATGTGTGGAAGCAGCAACCTGACTTGGATCTAACCTATTTTCAGATTCTGAGCTTAAAAAGGTATCCTTATTAAGCCTTATTAAGCACAGGCTCGGGTTCTTGGCTACTAGGATAGACCCAATTGAATCCTGACTCTTCCAACTCCTTGGTTTCTGTATCAGAAATTGGTGTGACTTCCGAGAAATCAAGTAGTGTCTCTGAGGAGGTTGGAGAGGTGTATTCATTAAATACAAGCCCTGAATCGTATTTCAAATTCGAAATCTGTATTTCATCACATGGGGCTCATACTCATCCCAATTAGGCTTAGATCTAAATTCTAAGTTAAAGGTAGGCATTGGGTCACTAGAATCTAGGTTGGGCTCCATTACGATGTCAGAATCATTCTCAAGAATCACCTTAACAGGATAAGGGTTAGGATTTACATTCTCGAGAAGTTCTGTTTTTAGTTCATCAGCATAGGTGTCAGGGAAATCTAAGCTCGATGGACTAGCTTCCTGGTTTCCTAGGGCCGGTTCAGAATTGGGAACACCTAAAATTGGATCCTCTCAACCCTCATCAAGACTAGGTATGTCAATTGTTATGAAGTTTAAATCTGAGTTCATTTGGGTTGGGGGTCCACAACAATTATGATCATTAAACCCGAGATTTGGGAAATTACGTAGATCACTGGAATTGCTCCAAGATGTCATCTTAACTTCTGACGGGTATTTTTGATCAATGGATTTATATAACCTATTCAGCAATTCTCCCCGTTTTTCCAAAAAATTATGGAGTTCTTTCAGAACTAAAGGATTTGACCAATATTGCAAACAATCGTTGTTGTGTAATTTCACCAATTCAATGTGTTCTGCTAAGAGATCATCCTGGGTTGAATCGTGGTTTAGTCGTATCCATATCATCTCTATACGGTTCAAAATGTGGTCCATTATTTTCTTGAATTTATCCTGAATGTCCCTATTAAAATATTCGTCGTGGTGTCTATAAGCATTCTCAATCATCTTTTCTTTCATGCTCATTTGGGACTTAGGTTTCCTAAACAGTCTTCCTAGATTGCCAGGTTGCATTTTCAAATCAGGTGGTGGAATCAATATTTAAAATCAAACTCAGGTTCAAATTGTAACTGATTAGATCTAAAAGAAATTCCCAAGAAGATCTAATGAGGCCTCTTAGGTTAAAAACCTAGTGACCTTCCTGTGTATGTGCTTTAGAGAAAAGACGAGGGATTGGATATTATTTGGACCCAATCAAGGCACCCAAAGATTTTTGGATGACTAAGGCAGTTTCGAGGCAGATGATACCTCTGAATCAGAAATCCACACACCTGAGAAATACCTGGGTAGCTAGGAAGGGAGAGCCCCACAAAGACCCCTACACAGTAGAGCGTCCCTACGAGTTACAGGGTTTCCCCCACCTGACCTTCCTTGTCACTACGGTTCCAAGTAGACCGGAATGTATGGACTTAAGACCTTAAGTCTACCAATTTTAGCCTAATTTGTTCCTTGAATTTCACTTGATTAGAAATTGATTTTACTGTGACCTAATTGGGAGGTTGGTTGGCCCATAAAGTAGACCAACTTCACCTGACCTACCCTAAAGATGGCAGAATGAAATCTAGGTCAAGACCCAGAAATCACCCTGAATTGATTCTCAGGTTATTAGGCTAAAGATTTTAGGGTTCAAGTGAAATTAGAGCCTGATTTTAGGGTTCTTCTTGATTAGATCTTTTCAAATTGGGGCTTGGGTAGCACACAAATGCAGGAGGGTTAATGCTCTTTAGTGCAGGCAAATGTGTACTAACACTTCAAACCTTAATGTTGAAACCCTAATTGGCTCTATTTCAAGTCCAATTAAATCTCAAGCTACTCTTCTTGGACTTCAAACAAGAAGTGCATAGTCCATGAAGATTAGAAATGAAGCATAATCCCTAGTAGATACAGGAAATCAGGGATGGGGAATATCTAATTAGAATCGCTTCAAGCTTCAATCAGATATGAAATTTTTCGTAAATCAGGAAAATTTTGCCTTTAAATGAAAATTACTTTTGAAAATAAGGCAAATGAATCATAATTTGTTTTGTTTCCTTTTCTTTCTTCCAAGGATTAGGAGATTTAGGGAAGAAGAGAGATTAACTGCCTTGGGAGTGGTTGTTTTGTGCAGAAGATTGCTTCGTGAAATAAATAGGACAAGTTAGTGCTTAAATATAATAAAATAAAATAAAGAATAGCGGTGAATTGCACATTGCTCCCTTGCAATGGTGCCAAAATGTTGGAAGGATCTAGAGAGGATTTAGATTAAGTTATCATCATTGTAGTGCAAAATCCTCAATTGATCTCTCAACAAATGAAATTTATAACTCGAATATCTAAAAGAAGTTTGAGGTCGAATATAGGGACCAAATAGGAATTCACACGCTAATCTTTATATAAATGAGCACAGAAATAAGCACAATAATGATATTCAATGAATATTATTCTGTCACATTAGATATTTAATGATGCTCAATGTATTTCAAGAGATAAAGAGGATAAAAAGATATCTAAGAAAAAGTAATGGTGATTTAGATCACCAATTATTAGTCTAAGCACATATGTATCAACTATTAATCATGTTAAATAAATGAACAATAATCAGATGTTTAATTTGAGAATCAGACGACTTAACTGTCGCCTGCTACAGTACTTAGAGAGCCTTCTATCTTCTGCCAAGCTTCAGCCTCTTGTTCTTCTTTCTTTCCTTTCTCTTCTCTGGTACAACCCTTCTGTTCTTCTTCTTTGCCTTAGCTTTCCTCTACAAGCCTTCTCTTTTCTCCTTCCTTGGCTCTTCACTTCTTTCCTTCCCAGCGACCAAGTGTCGCACAGTTGCACCAAGGAGCAAAACCCTCCCTCCCCCGTGATGTGCATACATCTGATTAACCTAAAATGTCTATTAATGCATTTTCTTAGTACCATATTAGCATCATACATTGTAAATATTTCATAACATGCATAATCAAGTATTTAGGTCAAGTTGTATAAATTGTATAGTAATTGTCTCCTTTTATGGCCAGGGACAGGGCAACTTGTTAATCGGGGCCTCGGATCGAAGATCCAACCGTACGAATCTGATTAGGGCGATGATTGGAGTTCAACGACTCCAAGATCGCCCTGATCGAACATCTGTAGCATCAGATAGAGACCGAGGAATCCTAGAGATCAAGGGCCAAGATGGTGTTAATCCACACCTGACGGAAAGCATTTTCACGCGTTTGAAAGTCGTCGGAATCGTAGAACAGTTGTACAAAAACATTCATCAAAGTTAAGTTTATGAAAATTATGAGACTTGAGTCTCGGTTGTTCGTCTCTGGGAGGCGTTTGCTTTACGTTTGAATTCGATCTTACCCCGCTCTACTCATTTATAAACGCATGCCGGTTTCCGATCTCCTGATTAAGATTTCACCACTTCTATTATGAACTCCGATTACGTGTGCGTGCGTTAAATAAATCACAAAGGTGAACATGTGAGTTTATGTGCGCATGATTCTAGTGAGGTGGTGACTATTCACAGAGAATGCGTCTATTGTTAAATTCTCTATATTCTCGGGAAACGACATGCTTGTTGTGAATAGATAAACAATTAAAAAACAGGCAACTTGAATCACGCAAAAAGAATGGAAATTATTAAGCTCATGGTGATTTCAAACATACAGAGAGATATATATGTATAAAAATGCATTTTTGTTCATTCCATTGGAGAGTTGTTTGCAACAAGAACTGTAGAGGAAAGCTTGTACATAAATGCCTAAAATGGAAATCTAGCTACCAGAAAACGATTGCATACAAGAATCTACAGGGGGAGTTTGCATGCATCATTCAGGGAGAATTAATACTACGCTACTAAGTAGTAATAAAAGCAGTAAAAACTATGAAGAGCATAATCTAAATCTAGCAGAACAAAAGGGCATTCAGGGGTGGTCCCCGATGGCCTCGGAGTGGTCGGGAGGAGAACGAGGAGCGGCCAATGGAGCTTAGGCTGGCCCTTGGAGAGAGAGAGGAGTGATTCAGCATCCCAACATGGTGACCTTCATGGTGGTGATGAGCTCGTGGAGGTGGAGTGGCTAACCAAAGTGGCGGTGGGCGTGCATGGAGCCAATGAAGTGAGTGGTGCCAAGAATGTGAATTGGAAACCAAGGGATGTGAATGGATGCACTTGGCCGCCCATTGGGTCTTTTTATAGACTCAAGGGCTTCTCTCTAGAGAGGTGTGGAACTCTCTAGAGAGAGTCCAAGAGTGGCCGACCATATGGTATGAGATCCAAAAATTGTGGATCTCATTTTGAATGCCTCTTGGTTGCCAAATATGGCAACCAAGAGGTGGCGCCACTTCAAGAGAGTTCTAGAGAACTCTAGAGAAGTGTGTGTGCATGAATGGGTGTGTGTGTATGTGTGTGTGTGGTCGTGCTCTATGTGGCTAGGTGGTTTAGGTTAGGTCCTAAGGGGTTTAAGTAGGTGTATGTCTTGAATTAGGGTTACAAGCCCTAATTGCTACGGGGAAAATGCAATTAAACTTAACCAAAGTTTAATTGAATGAGTGTGAACCTAGTTGAGAGTGAAATAACTCAATTAGGTTGGGTTTAGGTCAATTGGACTCTCACCAAGTCCAATTGGACTTGTGTGGGTTGAGATCTAAGCTCAATTGGACTCAATGAGTCCAATTGACTTAGGTGAAGGTAATTGACTTTGATCTAAGTCAATTGGGTTTGGTGAGGACCTAATTAGGTCGTTAGGTAGTTCTAGAGGTGATGTACTAGGGTTAGGATACCTTAATTTAGGTTCCTATGGGGTTAGGATTAGGTCTAGGGAGCTAGAGATCTAAGATCAAGACTTGAATCTCAAAACAGGGGCTGGAGACTAGTACCAGACATCCAAAAATGTGATCAAATGACTTATACTAAAAAATCAGAAGTCCAGACTTTAGTTCTGGACGTCCAATCTGAGTCAGGGGGAAATCAAGGTTCTGTTTTGGGTATTCTGCAGAAATTGGACATCTGACAAATTGTCTGGACGTCCAATAACACTGCAGAAGTGGGTTTGGGGTGTGCGGGAGATGTTTAAGGGTCCTGGATGTCCTATAACTTATCTGGACGTCCAGATAAGGGTTGGAAGTAGGGTTTTAGGGCTTCCTAGGGTGTTGTGACCTAATCTAAGGGTGGCTAAGGTTTGGGGAAGTCTCTAGGCTATCCTAGGGCTAGGATGGACCTAAGCTCTTCACATTTTACAGCTTTATTCCTACTTAATAGAATGGCAAACCTTTGACTCCCTTACATTATTATTCCTAAATCTAGTCTAAGCCTTCTACTCCAGCTCTGCTGCAACTCCCGTTATTCCTGATCCAGCTTCAGATCCTGCTCCAGATCCAGCTCTTGATCAGCTTATTGCCTGCAATTGACCTGATGCACTTAATCAGCACATTATAACATTATTTCATGCATAGCTAAAGAAATGCAGTAAAGATGCAGATAATGCGTATGCATGCATGAATTACCCTAACTTATGCTAAGTTCTAGCCTAATTTAGGTCAATTAAGACCTATGATTGCTACGCAATCATACCCCCGTGCCTAAATCTTGCTAGTCCCTAACAAATGGAAGACTAAATTATTTACAACATGGGTCCCTAAGGGACTGATTATTTTATCAAGTGTATGCATAGAGATTTTTCTCCTTTTTGTTTTCCTCCTATGCTCTAGAAATCCAGACAATCGTGAAAGTGCAACTATGTAGCTTTTGCAATGGATTCGAGTGAAAAACTGATTCACCTCTAAAGCCTGTACTCGACCCCTAGTGAAAAGCTCTAGCAGGATAGGCGGACTTCTTCCCTCGGGGTATTCAAGATATTCTATGTGTTTCACCCCGGCTTTAGGCTTAGGTAGAGAATCTCAATGGGAAAAGATTATATATTTGGTGGCTCACTCTCACTTGGTGCTACATAGAGACTAGTACTACAGAATCTAGATTCCTGGATTACTAAGTAACTCAACTCAGAGAAAGATGAGAAAAACTATGCTCCCTTTTGATTCCTTTGTATTCATTTTCTCTTTCCCTTTTTCTTTTTCTTAGAGCTCACAACCTCACCAGATTCACATATGCGATCTGTATTTGGTGGTCTCACTTGGTATTAACACTTTAATTGATTTTCCATAACCCTAACATTAAGTCAGAATTCCTCGGCCAATATTCGGGTGATTGCACCGCAAAAATACACCTGCAATTGTGTCATCTTGTGCTATTTCCTAGCATTACTAGTGCATATTAGGTATCCTTTGTCGCATTTGTAAAAATACATGCATGCATGCATTTAACTGAGAGGGGAGGAGAGTGAATAAAATGGCCTCGCAATTACATTTTTCCTCAAGTGCTTCTTTGCAAAATTCATCGTCTTTATTTCTTATTCTTATTTGAGTTTGAAGTTCTTCCCGCAGCTGCAAGACATGGCCTCTTCTTCCTCAAGCCATGCTCTGCACAGCAACCTGCCAAGCCATGCAAGCCACTCCCTGCAGTCGCATGCACAGCCAGGGCATGGTTGTGCATGCTTTCTTCTTCTATAAAAAGAGCTCGGCTCCTTCTGGCAAGGGGAGCCTGGTCCTCCACACAAAAAAATCCAACAGCAGCTTCTCCTTCCAGGCCGCCTCCTCCACTCTCCCTCCATACGCAGGACCTCCTCCTCTGAGGAGCCACTCTGCAGGCAGGAGTCCATCACTGTGGTGCACACCCACCACCGTGAGACCACCGCCGCCCAGCTCATCAAAGAGCTGGTGGGCGTGGTGGTCTTCTCTTCCCTGTTTCAACATCCAAGCCACTTCAGCCATTGGAGTAGGAGCTTCAAGCTTTGAAGCTCAAAGCTCTGCACACAGTAGCAGCAGCAAGGTGGCAGCAGCCGTAAGGCCCTCCAGCGCACGCCTGCAGGCCGCCCTCGCCTCAAGCGCATGCCTACAGGCGCCCTCGCCTCCCGCTTCTTCGCGCTGCACTCATCTTTCTGCCCGCAACTGGTCACTGCGCACCCCTGTAGCGGCTGGCCAAGCTTCACCGTGCATGCTAGCCAACACCCGCAAGCCACCGCACGCCCTGTCGCACCCTTCGCCTGCAACCCAGCCCTCTCCGCGTGCCGTGTCGCGAACCGCCTCTCCGCAAGCCAGCAGCTGGTGCTGCTTCTCCACGCGTGTGCCAGGCTGCTTCACGCCTTCCGCACTCATAGCATCGGCCGCAGGCGGTCGCGTGGCTCGGCCATGCACTGTAGCCACTGTTCACGCCAGTCAGCGTGACACTGTGGCTACAATGTGGTGACCGGTAAGTTTCTCACTTAACTGGTCACCCGACGCGCCGCAACCGGCCGCAGCCCGCGCCTGTGTCCCGCCCCGCGTCCCGCTCCAGTGCCCGCTTGCGCGTCTACGTGCGGTCCTCTACCAGCGCCCGCTCCTGCCCGCGTCTTCGCCCGCGTGCGCCCGCTCCAGCTCTCCACGCTCACTCCCTCCAGCGCACGTCTCTACGTGCCTGCGCATGCGCGTGTGGACACCAGACGGTGCTTGGAAGCTGCTGACGACTTAACGCCCGCTCCTTCACTCCAGCAGTCCCTCTCCCTCTCTCTCTCTCTCTCTCACAGCACTCTGTCACTCTCTCTCTGCCGACACTCACACACACACTCACACTCTCATACACACACACACCTATACTCTACTTTATACATATATATATATACGTACATATATATATTTATATGTATATATATACTTATATACGTATATATATATACATATATCTATACATATATTAGTACTTATATAACTATGTATTAGTCTATATACATACATACATATATATCTATATCTATATACTTATATATATATATATACACATATATACTTACATATATACATATATATATATATATATATATATGCATATATCTATATATATATATTATTACCTATATAACTAAGTAGAAGTATAGATACATATATATATATATATACATATATACAAACCTACTTATACTTATTTATATATATATACAAATATACATACATATATACATATATATATATATATAGCTATATATACATATATATATATACGTCTATATAGTATTATATATATACATATACATATATATATATATATATCTATACATATATCTATCTATACATATATTTATATCTTTATATATATATATACATACATATATACCTATATATTTATTACCATATATACATATAGATATATTTACATATATACATATATATATATTTTTTCACATTACTTACCATACGTTGTATCGTGGGAGTATCTGCACTAGTTGCTGATATTCCCCGATACACGTACAAAAAGTGTGGTCACACTCATCTTCCATCAATCTACCTTACACTCCATGCAGCACCTCGTCCTGTTGGTTGTGTCTTTCTAGATGACGATCGACTCGACACCGTGCTACACTCCATCTCCGCCTCCACCCCCACCCCTTTATACATATATATATATACCTATATATATATACTATATTTACTTTATTTCTATTTTTCTTTCCTACTATTAAAAAAAAGATAAAAAAAATATATAAGAAAGAAAAGTTAATCCTTGACTTGCAGGTACTCCGTCTTGCGAATAGCAAGACCCGTTTTGGAACCCTTACTTGGCTCAAAGCCAAGAACCTAATTTTGAGGGTGTGCCTCAAGGACAGGAATTATCAGAAAAAAATCTAAATAGAAAAACACCAAAAACATAATAAACGAATGGAAGAGATTCGTTGTAAGAAAGGTGTAGAAACTTCACTTCTAACCCCACTTCCCTGAGTTCGACCCTGGGCCTAAAAGTGACTAAGATAAAATCAAGTAGGCCAGGTAAAAAATTTTGTAAAAAGATGGTTAGGCTCGATTTAGGTTAACCACTATACTCATTATAACGATAAAATCACCATATTAACACAGCCTATCCGGGCCCGACCACCATCCCTTTCATGGCACCATTGCCGGGGAAGTGCACCTTCAAGTAAGTTTCTATTCCATTCCTTTCATTTTTCTCTTCTCTCTTCATGGGTGTCTCTGTTTTTGGTGTGCGGGTAAACCTGTTGCAAGGAGAAGGCAGGCAGACGAAGTCAGAGACATGGGCAGATCCAAGGCGGGAACGAGAGCGTGATGACGCCGACACCGCACTGGAGCTTCGCACATGTGGCTGAGCAAGTAGGTCTTTCGTTCTTAGCAACCTAGGTTAACTTGTCACCTTAATAAAAAAAAAAACTAAAAACTAAAAAAAACTAGAAAAACTTCTTGGGGTCTCTTGGTGCAAGTGGACTAAAATTCACTTGTTTGATTGATTTCCTTTACTCCCACCGCCCTGGGATTTCCCGCCTTACTTCTCATAGCGAAAATCCAAGAATCTTGATTCTTGAAATTTTCGCCGTGTGAAGTATTCTTTGAGGCAAACATAAAAAGATTGATTGCACCCCTCTTTGTCTCACTTATCTACAAATTCGGGATCACATTTTTGGTGGGGAGACTTGGAATTGAGTTGATTTCAACCCCACCACGACTTTTCAACTTGCCTAAGATTCGATCCCGAATACTTCAACCCCAACAATTTGATTTTCCTTATCTTTTGGTTGAGCCTTGTGTGTGGACATCTTTTCGGTGATTGGGAGCACTTGAATTGAAGTGCTTTGGCTTCCTTTCACATTAATCTAAAATTGATTCGTGCATCCACACATAGAAATCTCCATCTAGGGAAGCCCATTGCATTTTAGCATGCATTAACTAACTGATATTGAAGAAGGGTTTGTTGGGCTTAGAAGAAAACCTGTATTCTCTCAAAACCCGGAGATTGGTTGAATTGGTATTTCAGCGAAATCCTAAAATCCATACTACTAAAGGCTGAACTCTAAAAACCATTCACCAATTAAAACATCAATTTAGGGAGAATTCCCCGTTGCATGCTTGTTTTACACACTTGAAAAATGAATCACTTGGGCATTACCCGTAAACAACGCCCTTCACATTCCAAAAGCACTTGATCCTAAGCCTCTAACTAAAATTGGTAGTAACTTGACCCTTATTAAGGATTGGAGGTCTAACTACCTGCGTGTAGCGTCTACATGCTGGTGAGGGTTTTCGCGTGCTATCGGATGTCTAAGACTGGGGTAAACAGCCTTTCAATCTGGCCCGATGGTTCCGTGGTGCTGGCATTCGGTTCTGTAGTTCGTGATAGTAGGTAACTTAGATCTTTAGGTCTAAGGGCACATTATAGAGGTTAGGAATTTGATTGTATTGATTTGTCATCAAGTGTACCTTTGCGGCGTCATTTCTCTTATCTCTTTTCCCTTCTCATCTCCCAAATTCTTCCTACGGTAGTGCATGTTTGGGAGGAGGTCACAAAACCCTGAATTGTTTGAATTGCTTGATAAATCTAGAAAAGAAGCCGAATCGTCCTCCTCCTCCACAAACATGGCTGCACGCCCACCCCCAAATCCTGAGGGAGGAAACCGCCCTCAAAACCCACCAGGAGGTGGAGCCTTAGATCCCATAACCTGCCTCCAAGCCCAAATGGAAATGTATAATGAACAAATTTAAGCCATTCGGGAAACATTGGAGGAAATGCAGAACCCTCCCGAACGGGAGGAGCCTAGGTCTCTTAGCTCTTATCAGAATCCCGCTGCTATAGAGACCATAGGACAAATTCGGGTCCCAATGGGTGGGGACGACTTTGAACTGAAACCTAACATAATTGGCCTAATAAATTTTCACTTCCATGGTCTTGCAAGTGAAGGTCCTTTTCTCCACTTGGAAGACCTAACCCGATTGGCTGAAACGGTTAAACCAAGAATATCGGGTTACCTATAGTCCTCATGAAAATGTTCCCATTTTCATTACGGGATAAAACGTCGCAGATGTTACGCACCCTTGGGAGAACCATCCACTCTTGGGAAGAGATGCGAACAGTGTTTCTCAAGAAGTTCTTCCCAATTGGGCAAACCAATGCGCTTCGCCATGCTATCACTTCATTTACGCAACAAAACGGCGAACAATTTCATGAGGCATGGGAGAGATATAATGACCTCCTCAGGAAGTGTCCGCACCACGGTCTGCCTAAGTGGCATATAGCCCAGATTTTCTACTACGGGCTAAATGAGACTTTGAAGCAGATGGCAGACGCTTCTTGCGGAGGGAATTTTATGAATAAAGACGAGAATGGAGCATTCGAATTATTTGAAAATATGAGTGAAAACTCAATGAACAATGCTTCCATTGTCGCCTTTAATCGTACCAGCCTGCCCCAAAATGTCCACGAAGTAGACACGGGACCCTCCCATTCATCCACTAATCTCAGCCTTATCGCACAAAAACTAGATGAAGTCTCCGTCATGCACAAGAAGCTGGACGAGCTTCTGGCCAACCCCGCCTGTTCTATGGCAAACACCCCCACGTCACCACTTCGTCACAATCCCAATTCTTCCAACACCAGGCTTATCCCGAGAAACCCCGTAAGACCTTCCTTGCCGAGTGTTACGCCGAGTGACTCGGTAAGTCATGTGGATCTGGCTTCTGCGAGCCAGTATCTTGACATGGAGGACCAAGCCTCTGTGTGCTCGGACGTATATTTACATGCGGATGTATCTTCTGGCATAGAAGACGCTTGCGCCCTGGGGAACACCCTGTTCTCTACCACGTATAACCCATGGTGGAGAAATCATCCGAACTTCTCATGGTCCAACAACCCACAGTGCCAAAACCCCACGGGTGCACCAATGCGATCGTCCGCACCCGTCATCCCAAGGGCCCAGTCTAATCCTATGGCGAATCCGCCATCAGGCCCTTGCGTACCACAAACCGAACACGCATCAAGTCCTCTAGACAAATTGATGCGAATGATGACGGAAATGTCAAAGCGCCATGAAGAGAACATGACCTCTCTTCAGCACCAATTGGCGCAGCAGAATGCTGAGATCAGTCAACTACGCATGGCGACTTGATCTCAAGGCACTCTTCCCGCCCAACCTATTCCAAACCCACGAAACTTCGTACCCTATGGTCCTCAACCATAGGTACGACCTTCTCAGGGGCAGGTTAATCAAATTCTGCAAGCTACAAGCATTCCATTGGGATTTCAGGCTAATCCCGCTGCAGCACCGTACTCTTTTATCCTATTGCGAACCCTCCTTCGCCGTATGATCCCACTGGACCCGCATCATCCAATGCTATCACTACGAGGAGCGGTAAGCAAACTGTCGATCCGCCTCGACCTGATCCTGGCCTGTCTTCTTCATCGCCCTCTCATTCGGGATGCGCACCGCATTCGCGAGAGGACGAAACACCCAAATTGGTGCTAGAATTAGTCCCATTCCCTGAGGCTCTACTGAGGGAGCCAAAAGGCAAGAAGAAAGACACGCAAGCCTTTGATAACCTGTGTAATTTGTTCAGGGATGTAGAAATCAAGGTACCCTTGCTCGAGGCTATCGATCACATACCTACTGTCACCCGATTTTTCAAAGACTACACAACACCCAGGAGATAGTCAAAGAAAACTAAGAATCCGGTGGTTTTCTCGCCTCATGAGAGTTGTGCTATACTGTCAAATCTACCATCGAAGCAGAAAGATCCAGGCACACTGCTTATTTCCTGTAGCATCCAAGGCTGCAATTTTAACCGTGCCCTGCTTGATCTAGGGTCTTCCATAAATCTCATACCAACCATCATGCTCGAAAAATTTTCCTTGGGAAATCTGAAACCCACCCCTGTCATGTTACAGTTGGCATCTTGTTCTGTCAAAATTCCGAAGGGTGTGGTGGAAGACGTGGTGGTTAGGGTCAACAGTCTCTATTTTCCTGTTGACTTTCTTGTTTTAGATATGGAAGTTCCTAGCTCACTTTCTGATTGTCCAATCGTCCTTGGTCGACCATTCTTGGCCACAGCCCGAGCCCATATCGATTGCGAGTCAGGCTGTATTAAGATTGCCATTGGATCTGAAAAGCTCAAGCTTATCATATTCAAGGCAGCCAAGAACTTTGATTGCGATTGCATCGAGGATGACACGTTTGACAAGGACATGGCCGTCAGCGTGTGTATCGGACTAATAGGGACCTATTCAGACTGCTGCGGATTACCTGTAAACACTGACGATTGCCTAATCAACACATACTGTGACGTTCCCCCGTCCCTTCCTATTCCCGTACCTTCTCTTGACCATACTTTTGACGAGGTTTTCTCCGCTTCCCATACCTCGTGGTCTGAGTCATATCCGGGCTACTCACCGCCGGTCCACACTCTTGAAGACCGGATTGCCCTTTCTTTCCTGCCAAATCAGGCGGATTTGCAACTCCACACTGGGACCTTGAGCCCATATACTACTCACCGGGGCTATTCCCTTTTGGATCCATCTATCCAAGAAGCCCCTCTTCTTGGCCAATCTGAGGGCCAACTTCTTCCTCCTGACTTGTTTTTTGATCCGCCTAGGACACTCTCGTCCCAGGAAATGCCAGATCTTTCACCATCCACCATCACTTTTCATGCCACTGTCATGATCACTTCACTTTTCACTTCACCACCCACCATCCACCCACCCTACCACCCTACTGTTTACCCTGCACCTCAGCTCTCGTTACCCGATCTTTTGTCCTTCCTCTACCTTTCCATGCATGCATATGAGGACATAGCATCGTTTGGCATGGGGGGGTGGATAGGCATCCATAGGATCTGGGTATTTTATGGTATCATGCAGTTTCCACCTATTTATAAATATGTAAGAAAAAGAAAAATAAATTTAAAATGAAAATGGTGTTTAGTAATGATATGAAATCTGAAACAAAAATACAATAAGTATTTATGGATATTCAACCACTATTTTGAAGACTTTCCAAGCCACAGAAGCTTGATTCGCTCAGGCTCGGCTTATTTCACTTGAGCATTGACAAGATAGATCAAAATCTCTCCTAACTAAGGATGTATTCTTGTACCTAAGACACCAGTATAGGATTCGTTGGGTTGCTTCTACTTGAGAGCCTAAGTAATCTTGGTTCAACACTTCACATATCAAGAAAGACCAGGTGAACATAAGATCCAACCCTAGTGTTCATTAGGGAAGGTGGAGTCCTTACTTGTGCTCGTAGGTAGACTTTTTATCCCAGGTTTTAGTCTTGTGTTTAGGAGAGACTCTTTCCACCAAAAAGGAACTCTCCCACCAAAAAGAAAAGTGTGCTCCTGCAAATAATGTTGTAAGAGATATACTGACACGTGTTTCAAAAAAACAAAAGGTACAAATAAGTTAGTATATCTCACAAAAGTCTGTAAAATCTTCTTCCTACGAAAAGTTCTTCAGGGCAAATACCCTATTTTCTTTGAGCCACAAATGTCAGAAAATGGGAGTTGAATTTTCCGTCATATTTTTAAGGGTCAATCCGAAGACACGAGCTAAAACTGGGACCAACCTTTACTTAAAAATTCGTGAAACCCTGGGCTTGAGTCTTAATGTTCATCTGGTCAGTCTTGATCCTTCACTATGCACAAGCCATAACCTCTTGAGCTCTTGAGTACGGCAAAAACCTCCTGGGTCCTGAAAATCGTACTTAAGGTTTAAATATCAAGAGTCTTGGTTAGTCGAGAGATGATCTATGTCATATGAGACTTAAAGTACTGGTAGTCTTCTCTGCAATTGGTTCTCACAATATCCAACAATAAACACACCTATGTCACCTCAGAAGAAAATCTTCAGCTTAAAGATCATTACTAAATACAACACAAAAAAATGTTTTGCTAGGGACTAGCAAAAGATAGGCATGGGGGTATGATTGCACCGCAAAAATACACCTGCAATTATGCCATCTTGTGCTATTTCCTAGCATTACCAGTGCATATTAGGTATCCCTAGTCACATTTGTAAAAATACATGCATGCATGCATTTAATTGAGAGGGGAGGAGAGTGAATAAAATGGCCTCGCAATTACATTTTTCCTCAAGTGCTTCTTTGCAAAATTCACCATCTTTATTTCTTATTCTTATTTGACTTTGAAGTTCTTCCCGTGGCTGTAAGACATGGCCTCTTCTTCCTCACGCCATGCTTTGCACAGTGGCCTGCCAAGCCATGCAAGCCACTCCCTACAGTCGCGTGCACAGCCAGGGCATGGCTGTTATGCTTTCTTCTTCTATAAAAAGAGCTTGGCTCCTTCTGGCAAGGGGAGCCTGGTCCTCCACACAAAAAAAATCCAACAGCAGCTTCTCCTTCCAGGCCGCCTCCTCCCCTCTCCCTCCATACGCAGGACCTCCTCCTCTGAGGAGCCACTCTACGGGCAGGAGTCCATCACTGTGGTGCACACCCACCACCGTGAGACCACCACCGCCCAGCTCATCGAAGAGCCGGTGAGCATGGTGGTCTTCTCTTCCCTGTTTCAACGTCCAAGCCACTTCAGCCATTAGAGCAGGAGCTTCAAGCTTTGAAGCTCAAAGCTCCGCACGCAGCAGCAGCAGCAAGGCGGCAGCAGCTGCAAGGCCCACCAGCGCACGCATGCAAGCTGCCCTCACCTCCAGTGCGCGCATGCAGGTGCCCTCGCCTCCCGCTTCTTCGTGCTGCACTCGTCTTTCCACCCACAACTGGCCACTACGCGCCCCTGCAGTGGCTGGCCAAGCTTCACCGCGCATGCCAGCCAACACCCGTAGGCCACCGCGCACCCTGTCGCGCCCTTCGCCTGCAACCCAGCCCTCTCCGCACGCCGTGTCGCGAACTGCCTCTCCGTAAGCTAGCAGTCGACGTTGCTTCTCCACGCGCGTGCCGAGCTGCTTCAAGCCTTCCGCACTCATAACACCGGCCGCAGGCGGTCGCGCGGCTTGGCCATGCACTGTAGTCACTGTTCACGCCAGTCAGCGTGACACTGTGGCTACAGTGCGGTGACCAGTAAGTTTCTCACTTAACCAGTCACCCGGCATGCCGCAACCGGTCGCAGCTCGTGCCCGCATCCCGTCGCGCGTCTCGCTCCAGCTCTCGCTCGCGTGTCTACATGTGGTCCTTTGCCAGCGCCCGCTCCCGCCCGCGTCTTCGCCCGCGTGCGCCTGCGTGCGCCCGCTCCAGCTCTCTGCGCAGCGCTGTGCGTTGCTGTCCTCTCCGCGCTCACTCCCTCCAGCGCGCATCTCTACATGCCTGCGCGTGCGTGCGTGGACACCAGACAGCGCTTGGAAGCTGCAGACGACTTAACGCCCGCTCCTTCACTCCAGCAGTCCCTCTCCCTCTCTCTCTCTCTCTCTCTCACAGCACTCTCTCACTCTCTCTCTACCGACGCTCACACACACACTCACACTCTCATACACACACACACCTATACTCTACTTTATACATATATATATATATACGTACATATATATATATATATTTATATATATATATATATACTTATATACATATATATATATATATATACATATATCTATACATATATTAGTACTTATATAACTATGTTTTAGTCTATATACATACATACATATATATCTATATCTATATACTTGTATATATATATATATATATACACATATATACTTACATATATACATATATTTATATACACACACACACACATATATATGTATATATATGCATATATCTATATATATATATTATTACCTATATAATTAAGTATAAGTATAGATACATATATATATATACACATATATACACACCTACTTATACTTATATATATATATATATATATATATATACAAATATACATACATATATACATATATATCTATATAACTATATATACATATATATATATATACATCTTTATAGTATTATATATCTACATATACATATATATATATATCTATACATATATCTATCTATACATATATTTATATCTTTATCTATATATATACATACATATATACATATATAACTACATATATACCTATATATTTATAACCATATATACATATAGATATATTTACATATATACATATATATATATTTTTTCACATTACTTACCATACGTTGTATCGCGGGAGTATCTGCACCAGTTGCTGATATTCCTCGATACACGCGTACAAAAAGCGTGGTCACACTCATCTTCCATCAATCCACCTTACACTCCATGCAGCACCTCGTCCTGTTGGTTACGTCTTTCTAGACGACGATCGACTCGACACCGTACTACACTCCATCTCCGCCTCCACCCCCACCTCTTTATACATATATATATATACCTATATATATACTATATTTACTTTATTTCTATTTTTCTTTCCTACTAGTAAAAAAAAGATAAAAAAAATATATAAAAAAGAAAAGTTAATCCTTGACTTGTAGGTACTCCGTCTTGCGAATAGCAAGACCTGTTTTGGAACCCTGATTTGGCTCAAAGCCAAGAACCTAATTTTGAGGGTGTGCCTCAAGGACAAGAATTATCAGAAAAAAATCTAAATAGAAAAATACCAAAAACACAATAAACGAACGGAAGAGATTTGTTGTTGGAAAGGCGTAGAAACTTCACTTCTAACCCCACTTCCTTGAGTTCGACCCTGAGCCTAAAAGTGACCAAGATAAAATCAAGTAGGCCAGGTAAAAAATTTTGTAAAGAGATGGTTAGGCTCGATTTAGGTTAACCACTATACTCATTATAATAATAAAATCACCATATTAACATAATCTATCCGGGCCTGACCACCATCCCTTTCATCGGGCGATCAGAAACACAAGAAAGGTGGGTTAAGGCTATATTTGGTGAATCTCAAATTTATTCGGTGGTATTGCCTCAATGCAATTGAACTAAACATTCACTCTTTTTTCTTTGCTTTTTCTTTTTCTAATTTTTTTCAATTTTTCTTTCTTTTCATCATTTTTTTTTCATTTCATCTCTATTTTTTTTTTCAACATAACACATCCATGAACTTTATTGAGGAGGCATTATTAGGGATTGGTGGTACTCAAGAGACAATGGGTGGCTTATTTGGTGGAAGTGCCTGCTCATGGCACCGGGAGAGATGGATAGGGCGATGTATTTCTGACCTTGGCATCAATACCCTCCTTCAGCCGAGGATTCCGTAAAGAATGGTCGTAACATCTACTTTAGCCCTAGTTTTATGAAAACTCACTCTCCGCATATTTTCCTTGTTTGGTGGGTCTTAAAATTCACTCAGAAATGTATACGCAGGAATCGAGAGCGAAAACTATGCCTAATCTCTGAGTATCATCACCTAATTATCTTGGATTCCAAATTCCTTGCACTAATCTTAGAGCACCAGTACACTCTACTCTTATCTTACACTATTTGGTGGATTTTTGGAAGAAAATTTATCTGACTCCCAAAACGCTGTCCAGGGGTTAAAGAGAAGAAGCACTACTTTTTCTCGACAGACTGAAGATGTTTATCAGCCTTCACCATGAATCCATTGTAAATTCTATGTGTGTGTGAAAATTTGTACTGGATTCCAGATTACAGGAATCAACTAGAGGATAAAATCCCTAATGCATTCTCTTAATAAAACAATCTTATTCATGAATGCAATATGTATATATGCTATGAACAAGTAACCTCATATATTTTTACTTCATGAAATTCTCATATCGAGTTACAATCAGCTTAACCCTAAATTTAGAACAAGAGGTGAGTGGGTGAGTCGGAAATGGTTGTTGCGTACGATTTCTAGCTCCAATGAGAGCACTGGAGGTGGGGTCAGTTGTTCTTTTATTTAGGGTCCTAACATATGTTTTACATGCAGCTTTGAGGTTTTCCTAAATGTTGGCATAAAATTTTTTAGTTTTGTTGTATCTAACCCCCCATGCCTAAGTTCTTGCATGTCCTCATGCATGAATATAAAAGAAAATAAATACTGCAGGGAGAGAATGGGTAGAAATCACCTGTAATTGCTCCTAAAAATATACTTTCAACACCGGTCAACCTGTTAGCATGCAATATACATAAGGAAATATGCCAAAAGAAAAATATTGTATGTATAAAAATGGTTATATATAGATGATGGTGAAATGTGGGATATATGCTATCTATATGTGCTGAGTTTAACTCCTCCAGCTGGGTGAAAACTCAATCACACGTCCTCAATAAGACGAATAATCTCCTCAGATGGAGGAGGTTCCTGGGCCAAAAATGGCTTGAGGCGCTGCCCATTTATCGTGGATATATGCCCAGATTTTGGGTCCTTGATCTGGACTGCCCCATTAGGATATGGACAAATCACAACATACGGGCCAGTCCATTTATACTTGAGCTTCCCCACGAGCAGTTTCAGTCGTGAATCAAACAACCAGACTCGCTGGTTGGGCGTGAATGCTTTCCTCCGGATGTGGCGGTCATGAAAGGCCTTGGTCTTGTCCTTGTATATCAATGCGTTCTCATAGGCCTCCCGTCGAATCTCTTCTAATTCGCTGAGCTGGAGTTTCCATTCTTGACCTCCTGCATCGAGGTTGAGGTTACATTTTCGCACGGCCTAAAAGGCACGGTGTTCCAGCTCTACAGGAAGGTGACAGGCCTTGCCATATACCATGCGATATGGTGACATTCCGAGTGGGGCCTTGTATGCGGTCCGATATGCCTAGAGTGCATCGATTAATTTGTCGGACCAGTCATTCTTGTCTGGTCTAACCGTCTTCTGGAGAATTAGCTTGATCTGATGGTTAGACACTTCAGCCTGCCCATTGGTCTGTGGGTGATACGGGGTGGCTATATGGTGATGTACCCCGTATTTCTTTAATAACTACCTGAAATGGGCGTGAATGAAGTGGCTTCCCTTGTCTCTAAACAGGGCATGGGGTATTCCGAATCTCGCGAAGATGTTGTTCTACAGTATGACGGTCTTATGGTCATCCTGTCTCACTGGGATGGCCTCGACCCACTTCGAGACATAGTCGACGGCTAATAATATGTACTCAAAGCCATGCAAGTTCGGAAAAGGGCCCATAAAATTGATGCCCCAAACTTTGAACACTTCTACGACCATGATGGGTTGGAGTGGCATCATGTCTCTCCTGGTCATAGAACCGACCAACTGGGATCTTTTGTAGTGTTGGGAGTATTCGTGTGTATCTCTGAAGATTGTTGGTCAGAAAAATACCTACTGCAAAATTTTTGCAGCGGTTTTCTGTCCTGAGAAATGGCCACCACAAGCATCATTCTGGAAGAATGATAACACACTGGGGATCTCAGAATCTGGGATGCATCTTCGAATAATCTGATCCGCTCCAATTTGGAAAAGCAGTGGGTCATCCTAGAGGTAGTATTTGGCCTTTGCAGTAAATTTGAATTTCTGATCCTTGGATAGGTTTGCAGGAATTTTGCCTGCGGCAAGTTAGTTCGCGATATCTGCAAACTAGGGGAACTCAACAGAATGAACTGCCAAAAGAGATTCATCTGAAAATTGCTTGTGGATAGGCAGGGAATAGGAAATGTGGTCTGGGTCCAATCTGGATAGGTGATCCGCCACAACATTCTGTTTTCCCACTTTGTCGCGGACTTTGATATCAAATTCCTGCAATAGAAGGATCCATCTAATGAGTCATGGTTTGGCATCATTTTTTACCAACAAATGCCGGAGGCGGAGTGGTCCATGAAAATGATGACCTTGGACCCTAATAAATACGATTTGAATTTCTCCAACTCGAATACTACTGCTAGCAGTTCTTTTTCTGTGATAGTATAATTGCACTGAGCCTCATTCAGCGTCTTGCTAGCATAGTATATGACGAAGGGTTGTTTCTCCCGACACTGGCCTAAAATAGCACAGACGGCAAAATTCGAAGCGTCGCACATCATTTTGAAATCAAGTGACCAGTCGGGTGGTTGGAGAATCGGGGAGTTGGAGACAGCGCTTCGTAAAGTCTCAAAGGTGCTGAGACACAAGGTATCAAATTAAAATGGGACATCGGTAACTAGGAAATTCGTCAAAGGCTTTGCAATTTTTGAGAAATCGCGTATAAATCTCCTATAGAAGCCGACATGACCCAAGAATTATCTGATCTGCTTGACCAAGTTAGGTGGTGGTAAGTGGGAAATAATCTTGGATTTAGCTCGGTTGACCTCGAGTCCATTTTTGGAGACCCTATGCCCTAGTACTATGCCATCCCTCACCATGAAATGGCTTTTCTCCTAGGATAGTACTAGGTTTACTTCAATACACCGTTTCAGGATCTTGGTGAGGTTATCAAAACAAGATGCAAAATCATCTCCAAAAATGGAGAAATTATCCATGAATACCTCCACATAGTCCCTGATCATGTTAGAGAAGATGGCCATCATACAACGCTGAAATGTTGCTGGTGCGTTGCAGAGGCCAAATGGCATCCACTTGAAAGTGAATGTTCTGAAGGGGCATGTGAATGTGGTCTTGTCTTGATCTTTCGAGCTAATCGCTACTTAATTATACCTAGAGTATCCATCCAAAAAGTAGAAGAAACTGCGTTCGGCTAACCGTTCCAAGATCTGATCAATAAATGGTAAAGGAAAGTGATCCTTCTGGGTAGTCGTGTTTAGTTTCCTGTAATCGATGCAAACCCGCCAAGATGTCGTAGTGCGGGTCGAGATGGATTCGCCCTTATCATTCTTCATTACGGTGAATCCTACTTTCTTGGGCACTATCTGGATCGGACTCACCCACTGGCTATCTGAGATTGGGTATACAATACCTGCATCCATCCATTTGATGATCTCCTTCTTATCAACATCTAGCATATTCGAGTTAAGCCATCTCTGAGGTTGTTTCGAAGGTTTCACCCCCACATCTGTGTAAATGTGATGAGTGCAATACGAGGGGCGAATACCGCGGAGATCAGCAATACTCCACCCGATAGCAGCCCTATGGTCTTGAAGCGTAGAAATCAATTGATGCTCCTGTTCTTGGGTTAAGTGGGCATTGATAATGACTGGGTATGTCTCACTTTCACCCAAGAACACATACTTGAGTGAGTCAGGTAAGGGCTTCAATTCAATCAAGGGTGGGTTAGAGTCAGAAATGAGAGTTGGAGGAGCAGAATCGAGGGTGGGAATCTACTGATCCATGTGCACGTGAATTCCCGCTGAGTCGCTCCCTGTGGAATAATCAGTTGTGACCACATTAACGGGAAACTCGTTAGCTATGGTCATGTCTTCCTGCAACAACAGGGGCGATTCAGTAATGTGTGGATCATGATAGCTGGATTCAGGGGTGCTATGGTCAGAAGCACACCCTAAACAGTCGGATGCTCGGGGAGATATGTGTAGTGTAATGGTTTTAGTCCAGTGTGGATCGAGGCCCAAGAACAATGATAGTGTAGACGAATGAGACATTGGGTCATCACAAAGGAGCCCAATGTTAGCACAGTATGCCGAATCTTCGTCTTCACCATCCTCCTCTATTCGATCACAGTCGAAGTTCTTTGCTACCCTGAATATGTCCAATCGAAGTCGCTCATTACCTAGGGCTATCTCCATACACCTGGATGCACAATCGATATTCGCTCGGGCTGTCGCCAGAAATGGGCTAACCAAAATAATTGGTGCATCTCGGAGATTAGGAGGAACTTCCATATCGAGAATGAAAAAAACTGCGGGAAAGCAGAACCCGTGGACTTTCATGATCACGTTGTCAACCACCCCCTCGGTGTTTTAACTGATTTGCCAGCCAGCTGAATCGTGATCGAGGTGGGCTTCAACTCTCCAAATCGAAATCGATCAAATACGGCAGTGGGAGTTAGGTTGATGGATGAACCCAGATCTAGAAGGGCCCGATCAAATGGAGAATCCTGCAAGAAGCAGGATATAAGTGGGGTACCAGGGTCTTTCTTCTTCGACGGTAGGTCAGCTAGAATCACAGCGCTAGCCTCTTTCGACAGTACCACCTGTAGTCCAATTCTCGACTGTCGCTTCGGGGTACAATAGTCCTTAAAGAACCTAGCGACAGTGGGAATGTGATCGATTTCCTCAAGGAGGGGGACCTAAATATGTACTTCCTTGAACATTGACTTCAGGTCCTCAAAATTCCGCGTGTCCTTTTTCCATACTACATTTCATGTCAGAGCCTCAGGAAAAGGGATGGGAATCTCAAGGTTGAGTGGCCTCATACCTTTGTCTACCGCAGGTGGCTCCTGAGATGATGAAGGAGTCGATCCCACCTACAGCGAAGGGTGGGAAAAATCAGGACCCGCCTACCTAAGTGGTGGGTCGAATGTCTTCCTTCCGCTCCTTAAATAGATAGCATGTGCATCGGCTTGCTGTCCGTGAGGTGGTGGGGGAGCGGAAGGGGCAGAATACGTGGGGTTCTGCAAAGGCAGCTGGCCTTGCGCGTAACTCGGTGGTGCAGGAGGCGCCAGTAGAATGGCATGTGCCTGTCCCTACGGTGCTTGAAACCTAGGCAGGGCGCCTTGGTTTTGCACATATCGAGGATTTGGGATGGGTTGGGAGGGCAAGGCTCCCTGAGTTCTATGCTCCTGCAACAGCTGGTTCTGTGTGTTTTGTATGGTCTATATCTAATTATCCATCACCTTCATAATCTGCAAGCTATCTTGTGTAGACTTCCTCATCAATTCTTGTAGCTCCTCTTTCAATGCCTCCAAAGGGTCAGCCAGCTTTAGAGGGTGGTTGGTAGCTTGGTGTAGCGGCTGGTATAAAGAGCAGGGTTGCTGTTGATGCGGGAATGGCTACTGCCTAGGGTACGTGTTTTGCACATTCCCGTATTGCCTGGCCTGGTAGTGTGGATCTTGATGTGGTCTCTGTGAATTACCAGACCAGGAGAAGTTAGGATGCTGGTGACAAATAGGGTTATACATCTCTGAATACGGGTTATTACTCCCGTATCCTTGGATAGCACTGATGTCCTCGTAGGCCGAAGATGTCTGAGATGTATATCCGTCAAGGGGATACACATTATAATCTGCGGGTGATGCGTAACCCTGGTCGTAAGGTGCCAGATCTGGATTATTTACGAGATCCTGATATGTGGGATCTAGTAAATACGGAGAGGATGCATCCCGAGTGAGTAGATTAACTCGAGCAGGAGGGGCTCAGGGTGCATAGGAGGGTCTTGCGGCAGCAGAGCTTGAGTCAGATTGACCCTGACTGATCTGGTCAATCTTTTTCTCGATTAGGTTTATTCTATCCAGCTGCTTTGACGATGATATCGATGTCGACTCGAATAGACTCGGTGTGAGCATTGGGACACCAACCCACAGCTGACCAGGTTGCTAGAACTGGTTCATGGATGCGTCATTAATCGAGTTCTCCCTAATGATTCAATTAGCTCAAATGCGCTGTTCTCGTCTTTTGTGAGAAAATTCCCACCACTAGATGCATCGGCCAGATACCGATGTGTGTCATCCAGCCCATGATAAAAAATCTGAGCTAAGTGCCATCTGGGTATACCATGATGCGGGCATTTTCAAAGAAGGTCATGAAATCTGTCCCAAGCTTCATGTAACTTCTCCCCAGCTCCCTGGGAGAAAGTCGTGATTGCTTGCCGCATTGCATTTGTTCGATCGATTGGGAAGAACTTTTGCAGGAATACACGACGTAATTCCGGCCAGGTTCCAATTGGCTTCCCAATAGTCTTAAACTAGTATGAAGCTTTGTCCCTCAGAGAGAATGAGAAAAGCTTCATTAGAACAATCCCGAGATCAATATTCCTAGGTCGAATCATTTTAGTGAGTCGACTCAGGTCCTCAAGGTGCTGGAACAGATCTTCGCTTGAGTTCCCGTAGAAATGAGTGCTGATCAACCCAATCACATTGGGCTTGAGCTCAAATGTGTCTCCGCCTGCAGGAATTCTGACTAAAGGTGTGATGATTTGCACAGCTGGGTCGTAGACATCCTGCAGTTGTTCTCCTTGCGGCGGGTGCTGCATCCTGTCAAGTGCTGTCAAGAGGCGATCCATGCTCTGCTTATGCCGCTCCTCGGATTCGGCGACCCGGGCTTCCAGATGAGCCATCGGGTCCAGATTCTCAATATCCTGACCTGGTATAGGTCCAGGTCTAGGATTTGCCATGGTGGCTCTGGGAGTAGAAGTGGGGGGAGATGGTTCGGGAGAGGTGACTCGCCTCCTTGGGAGTGGCTCCCAAGGCCCAACCAAGTGAGGTCTAAGTGACCTCCTTCCTTGCATACACCACCCAACCCCTGGGTTGGTGTAGCCAAGTAGGACAAGGCTAAGGCCCTGTCAATCAAATGGTCCTTATGGATCAGGCGACTAGATTTTTCGTTAGAAGTTTGAATTCCTGAAGAGAAGTTCATCGTTCAACCGATTGAAAGTGATTCCCACCTCTCAAGTTAACCCAGACAGTCTGGTTACGAGGGGACTAAGGGGAAGGTTCTTCCTTTGGCTTACGCCTCTGATTCCATTAGCTCCTGAGCCGCGGTCGGTTGACACTGCCCTGTAGACTTAGTCACCAAGTTTGGCAAGAGAGGTTAAAAACACCCAGTAGTATGACAACGAACTCGGGTTGATTTCGTGTTTTAAAATTAATTTTAACCCGTTTTCTTCAGCGGGGTTTGTGGTGAGTGGCCCACAATGTGACCAAGCTCACTAGTTAAGCACTAGACTTGACTAAATCTTGGTTAGCCCAAAGTGTGGTCTCTAAGTTGTAACCCTAAAGATTCAACCTAAGGTTCATGCAATTCTAGGGTTTTTTTTTTCTATTTCAGTAGACCACAAAAGTAAAGTTCATTTTCTAGCAATAATTGGAATCCAATTAACTTGAAATTTTGAAAGTAGATTCCTTTTTCAATTTTCTTTCCAAAGAATAGTTTTTTGAAATTTTTCCTATTTCAACTGAATTTTTAGGGATTTTTGAATGTCGAAGAGTCAGAACTGGAATTTTGACCCCTGGTCGGTTTCTCATTTTGAAATAGTATCAATTGACCCCCAAAAATTTAGGAAAAAATATGGAAAATAAAGCCAATTAGATCAGCTTTCAAACCCCACCATTTTTAGAGAAAATATATTTACGGATTGCTCGGAATTACTTTTTGAAATTTGAAAAATCCTAAATCTGGGTCAGTCTGACCCCTGTGCACTTCACAAATTTTTTAAAATTTTATAGTTGAATTTCTTTCAAAAGAACGGTGGCGTTTGAAAGATGGTTTGAAAGTGAACATTTAGTCCAAATTTCAGAATTTTTTCCTTACCAATTTTTCGGAAATCAAATTTTTAATCAGACTTAAAATCTGGCCGAAAATCAGAAGATGGTGGAAAAGCTTTTAAAAAGGTTTGAGTTTGAAATCTAGGCTTTCCACCAAAAAGAAAAAATGTTTCAAAACTTTTGCATGTTTTTTTTTTCAAAAAGAATTTTATCAAAAGATTCAAAGAAAATATCTTTTTTTTCTTTTTTTTTTTCAAACTGACCTAGATTCGAAAGGAAACCTAATTTAGATTTTTTTTTCAAATTTTTTTTTTGATTTCTTTTTCTTTTTCTTTTTCCCGAAAATGAGTAAAGATTTTTTTTTTCCACAGAAAATTTTTAACAGGACACTACAGAAAGTAAATCTACTCCTAGGGCTCGAAAAGAAAAACCTAATCTAAGGGGAGATGATGTGCACCAGACTTTTTTTCTTTGCCGCGCTCGATGTGTGCGTAGATCTCATTTTTCTTCCGTGTTGTCTTGCACATCAGAAACAGAGTAGAGATAGATTTGCCAGTGACAGTTTAATAGATTGAAATCAAAGAAAATGATGTTGCCTCCCCGGCAACGGCGTCATTTGATAGAAAGCATTTTCACGCATTTGAAAGTCGTCGAAATTGTGGTATAGTTGCACAAAAATGTTCATCAAAATTAAGTTTATAAAAATTACGAGACTTGAGTCCTGGTCGTTCGTCTCTGGGAGGCATTTGCTTTACATTTAAATTCAATTTTATCCTGCTCTACTCTATTTAAAAAAGCATGCCGATTTCCAATCTCCTAATTAAGATTTCACCACTTCTATTATGAACTCGGATTATGTGCGCGTGCGTTAAATAAATCACAAAGGTGAACGTGTGAGTTTCTGTGCGCACGATTCAAGTGAGGTGGTGACTATTCATGGAGAATGCGTCTATCGTTAAATTCTCTATATTGTTGGGAAATGACATGCTTGTTGCAAATAGATAAATAATTGAAAAATAGGCAACTTGAATCACGCAAAAAGAATGGCAATTATTAAGCTCATGGTGATTTCAAACATATATATATATAAATGCATTTTCATTCATTCCATTGGAGAGTTGTTTGCAACAAGAACTGTAGAGGAAAGCTTGTACAAAAATGCTTAAAATGGAAATCTAGCTACTAAAAAATGATCGCATACAAGAATCTACGGGGGGATTTTGCATACATCATTCGGGGAGAATTAAGACTATGCTACTAAGTAATAATAAAAGCAGTAAAAAATATGAAGAGCATAATCTAAATCTAGTAGAACAAAAGGGCATTCAGGGGTGGTCCCCGATGGCCTTGGAGTGGTCGGGAGGAGAACGAGGGGCAGCCAATGTAGGCAGGCCCTTGGAGAGAGAGAGGAGTGATCTAGCATCTCGGCATGGTGACCTTCATGGTGGTGATGAGCTTGTGGAGGTGGAGTGGCTAACCAAAGTGGACGTGGGCGTGCATGGAGCCAATGAAGTGAGTGGTGCCAAGAATGTGAATTGGAAACCAAGGGATGTGAATGGGTGCACTTGGCCGCCCATTGGGTCTTTTTATAGACTCAAGGGCTTCTCTCTAGAGAGGTGTGGAACTCTCTAGAGAGAGACCAAGAGTGGTCGGCCATATGGTTATGAGATCCAAAAATTGTGGATCTCATTTTGAATGCCTCTTGGTTGCTAAATATGGCAACCAAGAGGTGGCACCACTTCAAGAGAGTTCTAGAGAACTCTAGAGAAGTGTGTGTGAGTGAATGGGTGTGTGTGTGTGTGTGTGTGTGGTCATGCTCTATGTGGCTAGGTGGTTTAGGTTAGGTCCTAAGGGGTTTAAGTAGGTGTATGTCTTGAATTAGGGTTATAAACCCTAATTGCTAAGGGGAAAATGCAATTAAACTTAACCTTAATTGAATGAGTGTGAACTTAATTGAGAGTGAAATAACTCAATTAGGTTGGGTTTAGGTCAATTAGACTCTCACCAAGTCCAATTGGACTTGTGAGGGTTGAGATCTAAGCTCAATTGGACTCAATGAGTCCAATTGACTTAGGTGCAGGTAATTGACTTTGATCTAAGTCAATTGGGTTTGGTGAGGACCTAATTAGGTTCTTAGGTAGGTCTAGAGGTGATGTACTAGGGTTAGGATACCTTAATTTAGGTTCCTATGGGGTTGGGATTAGGTCTAGGGAGGTAGAGATCCAAGATCAAGACTTAAATCTCAAAACAGGGACTAGAGACCAGTACCAAACGTCCAAAAATGTGATCAGATGACTTATACTAAAAAATCAGAAGTCCAGACTTCAGTTCTGGACGTCCAATCTGAGTCAGGGGGAAATCAAGGTTTTGTTTTGGGTATTCTGTAGAAATCGGACGTCTGACAAAGTGTCTGGATGTCCAATAACACTGCAGAAGTGGGTTTTAGGTGTGCGGGAGATGGCTAAGGGTCCTGGACATCCAGATAAGGGTTGGAACTAGGGTTTTAGGGCTTCCTAGGGTGTTGTGACCTAATGTAAGGGTGGCTAAAGCTTGGGGAAGTCTCTAGGCTATCCTAGGGCTAGGATGGACCTAAGCTCTTCACATTTTAAAGCTTTATTCCTACTTAATAGAACGCAAAACCTTTAACTCCATTACATTATTATTCCTACATCTAATCTAAGCCTTCTGCTCCAGCTCTGCTGCAACTCTTGTTATTCCTGATCCTACTCCAGATCTAACTCCTGATCAGCTTATTGCTTGCAATTGACATAATGCACTTAATCAGCACATTATAACATTATTTCATGCATAGCTAAAGAAAAGTAGTAAAGATGCAGATAATGCGTATGCATGCATGAATTGCACTAACTTATCTTAAGTTCTAGCCTAATTTATGTCAATTAAGACCTATGATTGCTGCACAATCAGCACCTCAGACGATAAATCTGACCGCACGGATAGGTTCAAATCGATGGTCACAGCCTAATGACGTGAAAATCGGTCCAATCCGACACCCATGTCACCGTCTATAATACTCAGAAGATGGACGACCAAGATGGCACCACGTGGCACCATCTCAGCCACCCAACCGGCCCCAAGGACCTGCCTCCACTTCTCTTCTTCACCCACTCAACGAATCTCCATCGTTGCATGCCCATCCAATGGCCGTAAGAGCCACACACTCAATTCATCCGCGCGGCATAAATGAAGGCGTGGATTAGCGGTCGAGCACCCTTTCACAAGCGAAGGGTGCGCGTTCAAGCCGTGCCAAGTGCTTCAATTTAGACGGGCGCGGGTGCAGGCACAATTGGGCCATCAGATGAAGATTGGGCGAATGAGGGGAGGAGGCATGGCACGCAGAGAATCATCGATCACGTATGCGCGCGATGATGTGTGTTTACACGCCTCATCGCATGCGGGCGCATGGCAGAGGAGTTTCGAAGGCATTAGCAAGAAGCGTTTTAAGCCGTTTGATTTTGAGATCGGATGGTGGATCATGCGCGAACGTGCGAGGGTGCATTGAGGTAGTCGATGGAGAGGAGGCACGTGCGGCGCGCGTACATTGGCCACGTTCAGGCCTTTAGTGACGGATAAATCCATCACTAAAAGTCCTGAATTAATGTTTTTGAAATTAAAATGTCCAAAATGCCCTCACTCCTCGCAACTATAAAAGGAGACCTCTACCCTATGAATTTCTCATCCCTTCCTTCTCCTCTCTCTCTCTCCAAAGCTTAAGAGAAGCTTGTCCCACACCAGGGATGCTCCTTAAGAGCTAAAACCATGTTTTCGCCCCTGTTTCGGAAGTGGATACTGCGACGATGACGACGTCCTACCTCATTCCCGTTCTTCGGACTAAGTCCTCCTTCCCGCCTCGTCTTTCATCTTCTAGTCATCGCCTCTGTCCAGCTCGTCCTCCAAGCATTCATCGAGGAGGATAACTTCTCTCTCCTTTCTTTTATCGCTTTCTAGAGTAGCATTTTCTGCTTTCTAGTTGTACCAATTTCCTGCTTTCTAGTGTAATCATTTTCCGCTTTCTTAGTTGTAAAATATTATTCAAATATCAAGTGATTGTTCTTTCTCTCTCCCTCTTATTGTTTATATTGCTTCCATTATGATTATTTTTCCTTTTAAACAAAAATACAAAAAAAAAATATAATTACACATTTTGAGATCTACATAGCCTCCCTGTGTTCGACCTGAAACTTCTTTATGGATATTTCGATATAAATTTTATTTGTTGAACGGATTTCTTCGCGACTCGAACTACAATGACAGGTTTTCAAATCCAATTGTGAACGCATAGTTTTCCGCCTTCAACATTTTTGCGCCGTTGTTGGGGAGGCAATGATTTTTCGATCTTCTTTTCGTGTTTCGCGCACTTTACTATTTTCTAACTTACTTTATCTCTTGTCTATTGTTTTGCAGATACCTCGATCAAGGAATTATCAAGCAGTAGATCAGAGTAAAGTGCAGTTGAAGATTACTGTAAGTGCTCCCCATTTTACCCCCTCCATAGATTTCATTTCATCACATTAATTCAAACTCAGATTAACCTAGGTGTTTGCATAAATCCTAGGATTAGTTTGGTTGCTTGGATTTCCACCCATATTCATTTCACCCTCACATATATAAAAAAAATCAAAAAGATATTTCTTGTGGGGTAATTCAACATATACACTACATACACCCACATTCAAGGCATATAACCTAAATGATTCTTATCTACTCAACCGGATTCTGATCTGTGGAACCGGTACACAAAAATTAACACATAAAAGAGTAGAAATCAGTCTAGGTTAATCATTTTGTATGCGTAACTCAGTGGTGCAATTTTGGCCAATTGTTTTGAGTTGTTTGGGCCGCACCACTCAACCTAAAATCAACTCACCAAGTAGCTTCCTCTTAGGGTTTTCAATTTAGGTTCATACCAGGCACTCCACTTTATTTTTTATTTCAAAAGGAAAATGATCTTCATCCATGCTTGAAAACCTGGTTTGCCTCAAACTTGATTGAATTAAACCTAATTCTAAACCCTAAAAGCTACTTAAGCAAGATTTGAACCCTAAAATCTACTCATCTCAAATATCTTGCTTGAAAACCCTGGTTGTGCATGCACTCACACATACTCAATTGATCATTAAGGGGCACAACCCATTTTAAGGGCCCACCAAATTCCATAAGCACTATAATCCCAGGCCTAAATAAAATCAAGTTGACGTTGGCCTTAAGGACTGATTTGCTCTTTGGGGTCTAGTCTGAGATTCTTTATGATTAACCTGCTTGTACTAATCAATCTGATGTCTAGCTAGGGGAGTAGCGGCAAACGACTACGGCTGGTGGGTATAATAGGAACTGGAGGTGCAAGTCGAGGGAAGAACCTTCTCCCTAGTCCCTCCTTCTAATTGGTTGGATTGAGTAGACGTAAGTAGAGTAAATTTTCTATAATCTTAAGGCGGGTTCTGAGAGTCTATAGATCCTTAGGTTACTCCACTTAAGGATAGGCTTGTTTTGTTGTGCTGTAGGGTTCTTATCCCCAGTCCTTCCAACCTTTTCCTAGTTTATGCTGGGAAGGATGTCATTGAATCCTCGATTGGAAGGACCACTAGAGTATTCTAGGAGGCGTAGATTGGATTTTTGCCAAATTGATCCCATGGTCGATCAACAGCCTCCTCTGCCTCAGGATCCATAGGAGGTATTTCAAAGGCAGCTAGAACAAATGCAGAGAAGGCAAGAATGGTTCCAAAGAATGTAGGGCACTCAGCCCTTGAAGGATTTTTATGATCCTTCAAATTACGGGGAACGTCTCGGCATCCTGATTCCTGCCAGAGACCTAGAAATCAAGCCCCAGGTGTTAAGCCTGATCAAACATTTCCATGGGCTTGGCTTTGAAGACACGTTTCAACACTTGGCGCACTTAACCACTTTGGTTCAAACCACCAAGGCACGAAAAGTGAATGAGGAGAAAATGATCATGAGGCTCTTCCCCCATTCTCTTAGGGATAAAGCCGCTCATTGGTACAGGACTATAGGAAGACCAATTGCAACTTGGAATGAGTTGAAATTAGCCTTCCTGAAGAAATTCTTCCCTGTCGGACGTACCAATGCTTTGAGACGGGCAATTACTACCTTCACCTAGCGGCCAGGGGAGCAGTTTCATGTTGCCTAGGAGCGATTCCAGGACTTATTGCGGAGGTGTACACACCACGAGGTGCTGAAATGGCAACTCGGGCAGATCTTCTACCACGGGTTGACTGAGCAACTCAAAAATCACGTGGATGCTTCTTGCGGAGGCAATTTCCTCAACAAAGATGCAGATAGCGTGCATGATTTGTTTGAGGAGATGAGAGAGAATTCGATCAATCATGCCTCCATGGATACTTTTAATCGGTCCCAGCAACCCAGATCGAATGTTAATGAAGTCCACGACTCTCATTCATTCGATATGGAATTGATTTGTAATAAACTTGATCAGGTGGACTTGGTTGCTAAGAGAATGGAGGAGTGGATGGCTGAAAACTCAATGAACAACTCTTGATCCACTCAATCCCAGAATTTGGGATTCCATTCATCGCGAGCTCCTTTTGGATAGGAGTTCGTGAATCAACTTGATGTAGCTCAACCTGCGAGTCAGCATTATTTGGAACCCCATGAGTTCCAAACTGGGGCCTTTGATCCTAGTTTCTCTGATCCCACCCTTTCTTTCTCTCCATCCTCACCCTATGAGGATGTCTATGCTATATAGGAGAATGTTAGATCCAACCCTTACTCCAATGCTTATAATCCAGGTTGGAGGAACCACCCTAACTTCTCCTGGAAAAACCCGGGGCAGCAGACCCAATTCCAACCCAGCAATTATGCTTCGCAACAACCAATGGGATTTACACTCAACTGCCCTCGAATCAAGTTAATCAGCCAGCTTGGAATGCTCGTCAACCTGTAAGGCAGGCTGATTTGAACTGACAAATGGTAGAGATGCAAGGATCTATGCTCTAGCTCATGCAGCAAATGAAAACCTCGCTGGACAACTTGCAAAATGGGTTCATTGCTAATTCTTGTCAACTTGTATCTCTACCATCTCAACCCATACCCAACCCGCGTAATATCCAGAATCTGGGTAATCAAGCCCATGAGTACAGGAATCAGAGGGACCCACACATACATGCTTAGGTGGTTGAGTAGGGTCCTTCCTCTTCTTCTTCCTCAAATCAAAGGTTCTTGTCTAATGAAGCTCCTCCAATCTTTCCTAACCCTCCCCAAGACCCAAACCCATATGCATCTACTAATTCTGTTACTTTGAGGAGTGGTAAACAAACTTAAGATCCACAACCACACTGTTCTGATTTACCGAATCCTAAAGAGCCTGAGGAGAGAAAGGAGAACTCTGGAGAAGAAATCAAGGCTTAGGAACCTGATTCAGAAGATCCAACTCATATTCCTTTTCCCGAGGCCTTTATTAGATCAAGGAAGAAGTCTATTGATAGTAATGAGGAGCTTCTGAATATTTTCAAGAATGTTGAGATCAATATCCCCTCCTCTACGCTATCAAACATATACTGGCTTACATGAAATTTTTAAAGGATTTATGTACACAGAAGTGTAAGTCGAGAGAATCTATTCCGACGAAGGTGGTACTCTTCGAGTAGGCTAGTTCTGTTATCCTGCACCACCTCCCACAGAAAAGAGAGATTCAGGTGCTCTTTTGATTTCTTGTGTCATCGAAGATTACACCTTTGATAGAGCACTGCTGGATCTGGGTGCATCCATTAACCTAATTCCGACTTCTCTTTACGAGAAGTTCGGATTAGGTGAACTTTGGCCGACTTAAGTAACGCTATAGTTAGCGGACCGTTCGGTCACAAATTCGTGAGGCATTATTGAAGATGTTATTGTTAAGGTTAAGGATTTCTATTTTCCTGTAGATTTCCTTGTCCTTGACATGGATGTACCTGAAAATCTGAGGAACACGCCCATCATTCTGGGGTATCCGTTCCTGGCTATCGCTAAGGCCAACATTAACTGTGAGAGAGGTAGTGTAGAAATTGCCTTTGGGGATCAAAGAATGAAATTGGATACTTTTAAGGCAATTAACAAATTCGAGAATTGTGGATTTATTGAGGAACTTGAGGACGATAATGTGAATATTGAAACATGTATGACGGTTTCTACATTTGAAAGTTCCTCCTCCTCTGATGATTTAGACTTGCAACCCTCTATGGCAAACCCATAACCTTCTGAAGAGGTTATTGATTTTGTTCACTCTCAACCTCTTCCTCTTGATGAGTCTTAATCGGCATCTTCCTTACCTTCAATCATCAACTTGCCCCAGCTTGAACTGAAACCATTGCCTGAGAATCTGAAATATCAACTTTTAGGACCACATAAGACGCTCCCTGCGATTATCAGTGCTAAATTAATAAAGGTGCAGGAGATTAAACTGATTAAGGTCCTAAAGGAACACAAGGAGGCAATTGGTTGGACTATTCATGACCTTAGGGGGATCGAACCATCTTATTGTAATCACAGAATATTTTTGGAAGATGGATCCCGCCTTTCTCGCCTGATGCAAAGGAGATTAAACCCAAATATGCGAGAAGTGGTCAAGAAGGAGATTATCAAGTGGCTCGATGCAGGAATCATGTATCCGATCTCTGATAGTCCTTGGGTAAGTCCCGTGCAAATTATTCCCAAGAAAGCCAGGATTACCGTTGTGACTAACGAGAAAGGAGAATCTGTCACTACTCGTTCGGCTTCCTCTTGGAGAGTTTGTATTGATTATAGGAGGCTAAACACAACCACGAAAAAGGATCATTTCCCTTTTCCTTTTATTGATCAAATCCTTGAAAGACTAGCTGGGCAGAAGTACTTCTGTTTCCTTGATGGCTACTCGGGATACAACCAAGTCCCTATTCATCCCGAGGATCAGGAAAAAATGACTTTCACTTGTCCCTACGGAACCTTTGCTTTCTGTAGGATGCCATTCAGCTTATGCAATGCACCTGCGACTTTTCAAAGGTGTATGCTGGCCATATTCTCTGACATGGTGGGAGAGTTTATGGAAATCTTCATGGACGATTTCTCTATTTTTGGAGAATCGTTTGACTCTTGTCTAGCTAATCTTGAAATGATTCTTAAACGATGCATCAAAACAAGACTGATCCTTAGTTGGGAAAAGAGTCGTTTCATGACACAAGAAGGCATCATCTTGGGTCATGTAATCTCTGAATGGGGAATCGAAGTGGACAAAGCTAAGGTTGATGCTATTGCTAAACTTCCTCGTCCCACATCTGTCAAACAAATTCAATCATTTCTTGGTCATGTGGGATTCTATAGGAGATTCATCAAGGACCTTTTGAAGGTTGCTCGTCCTTTGAGCAATCTTCTCACCAAAGAAACGTTATTTGATTTCGACGAATCATGCCGTAAGGCATTTGATTTTCTTAAAATGGCAGTCACTTGTGCTTCGGTGTTGCAACCACCGGCTTGGACAGCCCCATTTGAGATCATGATCAACTCTTCTGATTACGCAGTCGGGCCTATTTTGGGTCAGAAGATTGACAGGAAGCCCTCTGTCATCTACTACGCTAGTAAAACTCTGGACAAGGCCTAGAGGAATTACATTATTACTGAGAAGGAATTACTAGCTGTAGTATTTACTTTAGGAAAATTTAGGGCTTATCTCTTAGGGTCTCAAGTCATCATATATACCGACCACTTGGCCTTGAGACATCTCTTGGCCAAAAAGGATGCAAACCCTGGCTTATTTGATGGATTCTTCTGCTTCAAGAATTTGATCTTGAAATCAAGGATAAATCTGGGGTACAGAATGTGGTGGTGGATCATCTGTCGAGACTTCTGACTGATTCTTCTCGTCTAGACATTCCAATTGGTGATACTTTTCCAGATGAGACTATCCTTACAGTTTCAGGTGTCCAAACCCCATGGTTTGTTGACATCATTAATTATTTGGCCATTGGTCAAATCGCCTAGGATTGGTCCAAGCAACAACAGGATAGAATCAAATCTGAGGCCAAATATTACTTCTGGGAGGAACCTGAACTGTACTGCATCGGCTCTTATCAGATTATTTGCCGATGCGTTCCGGAGAATGAATTCAAGAGTATACTTGAGTTCTATCATGCATCTGCGTGTGGTGGACACTTCTCTCGGAAAAGTACGGTTGCAAAAACTTTGCAATCTAGATTCTATTGGCCATCTTTATTTAAGGATGCCAAGGATTTCTCGAGGTCATGTTCCCGATGCTAGGCACTTGGGAGCATAATTAAGAGAGACATGATGCCTCTAAACCCTATTCTTCCCGTCGAAATTTTCGACGTTTAGGGCATCGATTTCATGAGACCCTTCCTCCCTTCATTTGGACATTAGTACATTCTCATTGCTATTGATTATGTGTCCAAGTGGATCGAGGCTATTCCCACCCGAACCAATGACCACAAGGTGGTCATCGATTTTGTCAAGAAGAACATCTTCAGTCAGTTCGGGATTCTGAGGGCCATCATCAGCGATGGTGGCACTCATTTCACTAATGCCCAGTTCCATAATTTGCTGGCAAAATACGGGGTTAATCACAGAATCTCCACACCTTACCATCCCCAGATGAATGGGCAGGCCGAGATCTCTAATCGAGAGATCAAGAATATTCTGCAGAAAATGGTTAGGCTTGATCGCAAAGATTGGACTAAAAAGCTTGTGGACGCTCTTTGGGCCTATCGTACGACAAATAAAATTCCCATCGGCATGTCTCTATTTCGTCTGGTGTATGGAAATGTGTGCCATTTACCTATAGAAATTGAACATAGGGCATTCTGGGCAATCAAGTAGTGCAATCTAGATTTGAGTTTAGCCGGGAAGACCAGGAAACTCCAACTATCTGAGTTGGAGGAGCTTAGAAATGACACGTACGAGGATGCCAAGATCTACAAGGCTCAGACCAAAGCTCTTCATGACCAATTGATTTCTCACAAGAGCTTTGAGCCGAACCAGAAGGTCCGGCTCTTTGATTCTCGACTTCAGCTCTTTCCCAGCAAACTTAGGTCGAAATGGAACGGCCCATTCATTATCAATCAGATATTTCCAAATGGGGTTGTTCAGATCTTTGACTTAAAGATGGGTAATTCATTCAAAGTCAACGGTCAATGTTTGAAGCCTATTATTGACCGTATTGTTCCAGAACCTGTCTCAGACACGGTTGCTCTAGCTATGTTGTGACTTCTTTAGTTGGACTACGCCTAGCTGACGGCATTGAACTTAGCAGTTGTACAGTCTGACTCAGAGCTGACCTGAGCTTCATATTCAGGTGATATCTTCTGCATTCTACCCTTCCTTTCATGTCTTTTATTCTCAATGCCGACATTGCATCAGCTAGGCATGGGGGGGTGGATTCATTTCTTAATCATTTTGTCAACTCTGTGGAATTCTTGTAAATTTTACTTATTTTTATCTCAAAAAAAAATTGAATTAGGAAGGAATATTTGGACATTAGGAACTTTCAATCTTAGGAAATATTACAGTAGGATCTGAACACTAAGACCCTTTAGGTCTTTGGAACTAATCAGGCTAGGTATCTACTAAAATGTGGATTTGTTTATCGAGTCCTCGCCATCCTGAATTCTATTTTAATTTGATTAAATAAGTTTGGGTGATAAGTACATGACTTATCAACCCGCCCTCTGATTTGAGGAAACTTTAAGTCTAAGCATCTACACACTATTCGTCAATGACTCGTTTAGCGGTCTTAATGGAAATTGGGTAGCTAATGAACCTTCTAGGGTGATATGGCTAGCAAGTTATCGTGGGTAACATCCCATAGGTAGGTTGTCCAGAGCCCAGTCACTGAACCACTCTCTTCTTACTGCCTTTAGGTAAATCTTAGACCAGGGAAGCCACCTACTTTTTAAAAAAAAAAGTTCAAAAGGAAAAGAAAAAGAAAAGGAGAAAAGAAAGACAGAAACAAAAAGAAATAAGCCACACTTCACCGCATGAGTATGGCTGGCAAGTTGTCAGTGGTAACAGCTCATCGACCGATTGTCCAGATCCTAGCTCAAGAAATGCACTAAAAATTCCAAAACACTTAGGAAGAAGAGGAGAAGTAGAATAAGTCGGGGAGATATACACTGGATTCACCCTTGTGTTGACCCCATAAAAATAAAAGTAGGGAGAAAGCTACCGGTCGTATAGATACACCTTCAAGCAGATTTCTTTTTAAGGTCACCTAGGGGCGTAGAAACCTGAAGTTCGTTCTGATTGTCGATCAACAAGTCTATCACATTCACAAAAAGATGCTTAGAACTTAGGGTTCTCATCAAATCTTGGGTGGGTTAAGTGGCCGTAGAAAGCCACTCTATAACCCTAAAACTCAAAAATCCAAAAAAAATAGAAAAGAAGAAAAAAGAGAAAAAGAGATCTTTCTTTGAATAAGGCAAGGGCTTGAGGCGGTTTGCATTTTGGCAGATACCCGGGCGTTGTTGTATCTTTGAAAGTTTAGGTCCTAAGTAAAAATTTCTTAATGTTGAAAATGATTTGTGCCTGAGTAATCCAACCTAATTCTTTTATAAATAGCATGTAGTTTTTGCTAGGGACTAGCAAAAGATAGGCATGGGGGTGTGATGTGCATACATCTGATTAACGTAAAATGTCTATTAATGCATATTGTTAGTACCATATTAGCATCATACATTGTAAATATTGCATAACATGCATAATCATGCATTTAGGTCAAGTTGTATAAATTGTATAGTAATTGTCTCCTTTTATTGCCAGGGATAGGCCAGCTTGTTAATCGGGGCCTCAGATCTAAGATCCAACCGTACGGATTTGATTAGGGCAACGATTGGAGTTCAATGACACCAAGATTGCCCTGATCAGACATCCGTAGCATTAGATAGAGATCGAGGAACCCTAGAGATCAAGGGCCAAGATGGTGTTAATCCGCACCTCAGACAACAAATCCGACCGCACGGATGGGTTCGGATAGATGGTCATAGCCTAACGACACAAAAATCGATCCAATTTGACTCCCGTGGCACCATCTACAATACTAAGAAGATGGACGGTCAAGATGGCGCCACGTGGTGCCATATTAGCAGCCCAACCGGCCCTAAGGACCCGCCTCCACTTCTCTTCTTCATCCGCTCGATGAATCTCCACCGTTGGATGCCCATCCAACGGTCGCAAGAGCCGCGCACTCAATTCATCTGCGCGACACAAATGAAGGTGTGACGCAACGGTCGAGCGCCCCTTCACAGGCGAAGGGCATGTGTTGGAGTCGTGCCAAGCACTTCAATTTAGACTGGCACAAGCGCAGGTGCAATTGGGCCATCAGATGAAGATCGGGCGGCCGAGGGGAGGAGGCGTGGTGCACGGAGAATCGTTAATCGCATATGTGTGCGATGACGCACATTTGCATGCCTCATCGCATGCGGGAGCGCGGTAGAGGAGTTTCGAAGGCACTGGCAAGAAGTATTTTATGCCGTCCGATCTTGAGGTTGGATTGCTGATCATGCGTGAACGTGCACGGGTGCGTTGAGGTAGCCGAAGGCGAGGAGGTGTGTGCGGCACATGCACGTCGGCTACGTTCAGGCATTAGTGACGGATAAATCCGTCACTAATGGTCTTGAATTAATGTTTTTGAAATTAAAATGTCTAAAATGCCCCCACTCCTTGCAACTATAAAAGGAGACCCCTACCCTACGAATTTCTCATCCCTTCCTTCTCCTCTCTCCCTCTTCAAAGCTTAAGAGAAGCTTGTCCCACACCCGGGATGCTCCTCAAGAGCTAAAACCAAGTTTTCGCCCTCGTTCCATAAGTGGATCTCGCGACGATGATGACGTGCTACCTCGTTCCCATTCTTCCGACTTCATCCTCCTTCTTCCTACCTCATCCTTCGTCTTCCAGGCGTCACCTCCGTTAGGCTAGTCCTCTAAGCATTCATCGAGGAGGATAGCTTCTCTCTCCTTTCTTTTATTACTTTTTAGAGTAGAATTTCCTACTTTCTAGTTGTAACAATTTCCTGCTTTCCAGTGTAATCATTTCCCACTTTCTTAGTTGTAAAACATTATTCAAATATCAAGTGATTATTCTTTCTCTCTCTCTCTTATTGTTTATATTGCTTCCATTGTGATTATTTCGACTTTTAAACAAAAATACAAAAAAATATAATTGAAGATTTTGAGATCGATGTAGCCTACCTGTGTTCAACCCAGAACTTCTTTACGGATTTTTCCGTATAAATTTTATTTGTTGAACGAATTTCTTCACGACTTGAACTACAACGACGGGTTTTCGAATCCAATTGCGAACGTGTAGTTTTCAACCTTCAACACCTCGCTCTCTCTCTCTTTCCTTCCTCTTCTCTTCTCTCAGATATTTAGCTAATTAGGTATACGAGTATTCGTAACCTGTTCCAGGACTACATGCGTGGGGTCGCAGCCGAGGAGTGTTAGGTCTAGGTGGGTCGAGTGCGTGGGTGAGCGAGGACCTCACCCCCAAGTGTTCTGAGGCGATAAGCCTAGAGCACAAATTCACTTTATGCGGCTTCGGTGCTTCCAAATCCCACATTGTGGGACTGAATGTTTCCCTTCCTTCACGTGCAGCTATAGGTGAAGACGCTGCTCAATTGTCATGCACTCACAGCTGAAGGTTCTGATTGAGGAACTAGGTGTGGACCTGGAGGGTTTGCACATGACCTGGAAGCGGATTGGATGAAGAACACAGATGGAGGACTACGCTTGTGGTCGGACGAGGTGACGACGGTGAAGGACGATAGTGAGTATCTGAAGTCGTGAATAAGGTCTTATGGCCACATTAGGATAGTTCATAAGCATCGTTGGACCATGGCAAGCATACTGGCAGTGGTTTCGTGGAGGATGGAGGTGCGTGGTGGCAGGACGAAGTCGGGAAAGGTTGTCTGAAGGTGTGTTGTTTGGTGGAGCTTTTGGGTGAGTGGAGTGTCGAATAGATAGAGGGGTTTTGATAGGCGTGAGCTGGTGGAAGTTGTGGAGGTGTTGGCGAGGTGGGTGGACTTATGTAGCATGCGGATGACCTCGCTGGAGGGCGATCGGGGTGAAGGAGGAAGGTGGTTGGCGACAGCATCGAGGGGATATTTTTGGGTTTTGAATGGTAGAAATTAACCTAAGGATCTAACGAAACCTATCTAACCAATTCTAATTGGATGAAAGGGTGAAATGCCCACGCCGGTGGTATGCCGGACGTGGGGAAGATGAAACCTTCGGTGATAGGGGTGGCGACGACGAGGCGGTAGAGGTGGCGGTCACTGGTATTGCGACGCGTGGAAGAAGTCAAGGAAGAGGAATCCCCTCGCTATGGTATGTGAGAGTGGATGAGGAAGGAGGTCGGAGAAGGTCGTCGAAGCTCATGGAGCATTCGGCTGGAGAGGAGGGAAGAAGGGGGTTTTCCAGCCAGAAACAAGCTAAGGAGGTAAGGAACTTGATCAGGGTTCTTTTATAGGCCCTAAGGAGGAGTTCCAAGCTTGGAAACAAGGTTGCAAACTCCAAGATTTTCATGCAAGCAGGATACACGTGGTTTCAAAGAGTTCGCATGAGGAATCTGGAGAGTTTTAAGATTCATCAATGGTCTCACTTGGAGGGGAATTCCTCAAGGAACCTCTCTTTCAAATTTAGGAGTGATTGATTGAGAATCAAGAGAGGAATCCTCGCTCAAATCTTGACGTTGAAGGTCAGAGTTTCCAAAAATGGCACGAGGGCAAAATTGTGAAGAAGATGAAAAACCTAGGGGCCTATTTGTAAAGAATTCAAAGAGTTAAGGGCCACTGTGTCGTAAAAGAGTCTGTCTGGATTGAAATGCAAACTAGGTCAAGGTGATCTTTGATTGGGCCCAAATTTTGCTGCAAACCTAATTTGGACCCAAGGAATCTGATGGTGAAGTCAGATTTAGGTTTTGACCTAGTTTAACTGGGTTATTTTCGTAGAAACCTAAATTAGGGCAATTATCACTCTGAGACTCTATTTTAGGTCAAAATGGGTTGTAATGGTCAAATCAAATGTATGAAACCTTATAGAATATTTTATATGATTTTTAGAAGGTTTAGGTGAATTTATCTTGACCAGAACCTCAGTTATTTAGGCGGGTTTGTTTTTAGGGTTCTAGATGTCATTTAATTCTCAAAACACGTGAAAACCCATTTTATTCTGCATGAACCCATTTATTATACATTTATGAATATTTGAGCTTTAATTAACCCCTGAGAAACCCTGTGATTGTTCTACAAGTAGGATATTCTATTAAAATTGCAGTTTTACCTCTATTTTAATGTTAACCTCTCAGAAAGGATGTGGAGTGAATTACGGTCTTCCGGCAGTTATGTAGGAGCATTTATCAAGTGATTATGACTAATTAAAGCTAGATATGGCTAATGATAATGTTATCATCATCAGGTACACATTCTCTATCATTCCTTTGCTCTTGCCATTGTTTGCATTTGACTTAAGACTAAAAAGATCGTCATTTGATTGAAAAGATTAAAAAGTGAGACTAGCTGCATATAAGTTACTCTTAAATATCAAATCAAAGTCAAAAGAAGACATATAAAAACTTGTTTGAAACCCTGATTGAGATTTTTATCACTATTCTATTGCTTGATTATTGTGTACACACTACACGAACACTTAAGTACACAAACACAGGTTTCTATCTCATCTTCTTGAGCAACCATAGGGGCTAGACAAGCACGTCGATCTTATCTAGATTCTAGGTGGATTTTTAGAGGTCTGCACTCTGCTAGGTCTTGATTAGGACGCATACAATTGTATTGAAACATTTGTATGCGTACTAGTTTTTGCATAGTAGACCCTAGGAAAGATTTGGATTTTCTCGCTTTGCATGATTGACTTGATTGGTCTTGATTGTTGTGAGATTGAATATTGGGATTTTTGATTTTATCCTTGATTGAGTGAGATTGTTTAACTTCTTGTGAGTTGTGACTAATTTTCCAAAAGCATTTTTCAAAAATTGACTCATGGAAGGTAGGAGATCCTAGAATCCCAAGCTTGTACCTCCCTTGGGTGTTGATGCCCAAGCTTCCACTTCCATCTCTATGCCTTCCACGTCCAATTCTGTACCTTCTAGGCCTAAAACTCCCATTCACCACTCCGTTCATCCGGAGGATGATCATGATTCTACACAGTTTGAGGATTTTGAAGAACTTCCTTCACATCTTTTTGCACATCCTCCACCACCACCACCTCCAATTCATAGGTTCCAACCTCCTCCCTACCCTAACTTTCATAACCAACCACAACCAGAGAAAGGTCCACAACCTAACCTTCAACACCTATTTGAGACACAACTACAAAGGAATACTCTTACCCAACAGGTGCAATAGCTTACTCAAGCTATTAATCTTCTAGCAAACCTCAGTCCTCAGGCTCCCCAGGCTCATAGACCTTAACTACGGGATTACTATAATCTTGTGGTTGCACCACCTATGCCTACAGCATGTTATCCCTCTGGGGGTCATGCTGTTGAACTAAAGCCGAACATAATTGCACTTATCCCTCACTTCTATGGTCTTGCTTTTTAGGACCCTTTTTAGCATTTAGAAGAGTTGAAAAATCTCTCCCAGACCTTGGATCTGCAGGGCCATGATTAGCACACATTGTTGATGAAGATATTCGCCTTCTCACTAAAAGACAAAGTCGCCTTCTGGTTTAGGACACTATCACGGACTACATCGATAGAAACTTGATCTTCTTTGGAACATGACTTCCTAAAGAAGTACTTCCCTGTAGGCCACTCCAATGCCTTGAGATGTGTTATCACCACATTCACCCAAAATTCAGGAGAACAAATGCATGAGGCTTGGGAGCAATTCCATGAGCTTCTGCGGAGATGTCCTACCATGGTGTCCCACGCTAGCAACTGATAAACACTAGTTAATCATCATTCTTATGCCCTAAAACTAATCTAGCTCTTAGGGTTTTAACTCTGTAAATGGGTTTCTAGGCTGCATTTAGCATCACTTAGGTTAGGAATGCATTGCATGCTTTTTTGTGCTTTTGACACATTTATTTGAGTGTTAGGGATGAACAGATAGTGAGATCCCTAAAACCCTAACATTCAGGAAGGTAATAGGTGAAGAGGAAGATCAATTCAGCTGGAACCCAGCTAATCCAGCTCACCACAGTTGGATACCAGCTCACCTGGGTTAAGTTTAGCTTTCTCAAGCTCAACTCAGCTCATCTTAGTTGGATGGTAGCTTAGGGTAGCTCAATTTAGCTCAATTCAACTCAAGTCAGCTCAGATCCAACTCAACTTAGTTGAGTCTGGCTCATCTTAGCTCTAATCAATTCACTAGGAGCTTAAGCTAGCTCAACTTAGTTGATAGGAATTCACTTTAGCTCAAGTCCAGCTCTCCCCAACTCTACTTAGCTCACAACAACTGAACTCCCTCTAGCTTAGCTACTACTTGTCAACTTAGTAGCTAAGCTAGTTCGAGAGTTCCCATCAGAAGCAAGTCTAGCTCAACTCAGCTTCAAACAGGTTGAGACCAACTCAACTTAGCTCTACTACTCAAGCTTAGCTGCTAGCAGAAGAATTAGCTAGCTAAGCTGAGTAGCTGAGCTCTTATGAAGACCTCTTCAGCAGAATCAACTTCGACAAAATTCCTTCAACTTTAGATGTGCTTCAAGACAACTCCTCCTCTCAAACCCTAGCTTCCTTCTACCTCCTCTTATACTCACCTACTAGCTAAGATAGCTTAGCTAAGCTCCACCTCCATGGCATCCAAAACCTAACCCTAATTTCTACCCTTTCCATTTAGCTCCATCACTAACCCTACTTAGTCCACCTAGCTAACCTACACCCAATCCACTTTGGCACCAACAACACACCCATGTCCCTTCACACCACCACCTCCAAAAGTCACAAAAAACCCATGACAACCACCTCCTATAACTACCCTCTTTTGGTGCCAAAATCTCCCTCTAAAATATCCTTCATCCTAACCCTATACATCATCACCACCCTCTACTTTTCCCTCCAAAAACTCCCCTCCTAGAAGCTCTCCCTTGGCGCCAACTTAAGGCACCCCTACCCCCCATGGATGGACACCAAGGGTTGCCTTCAACCCTTAACCAACCACCCAAGCAACCCTACTCTTGGCGCCATATATCCTTAACCCCAAATTCCATAACCACCTCCCTAAAATCAATCCTAGCTGTCCACCCTAAAGCCACGAAACCCCCTTCATATCCCTTGGTTTGGTGCCAACTAACCTTGGCCTTAGGATCATTTAGCCACCACCAAAAACCTATCCTAGCCATCCATTTCCATGCACGCCTACCTACCCCCCTTTTCCACTCTATAAAAAGGCCATTAACCACCCACTTCAAACCACCTTTGTCATCATTCAAGCATTCTTCTACCTACACTCCACCATACCCCACGACCAAGAGAAGAAGGAGAAGAAGAAGATTAATGGGACACTCTGTCCCCTTGGTGCCTTCCCCTCTTCCCTTCTCTCTTGTGCCCACTCTAGCTAGAGGTCAAGCCAGGTAGGAGGACATTCAGAGGAGGCTCTTTAGGGTGGTTCACGTCCACCCTAGGAGGAGGTTTTAGAGTGGAATCCTTCTACTCTTGGAGGAGCTAGGGTATGCCCACCAAGGGCATGCCAAGGAAGAAAGCATAATCTCTGGAGGAGCACATCAAGAAGGGATTTGGAGGAATCCTTTTCAAGCCCAGGAGCAGTTGAGCTTGGAGCAAGGACTCTCTCCTCTTCACCACGATTATCATGAGGATCTTTGTTTTACCATTTTATATTTTTAATTTTGTAGTAGAAGCATTCCTCTACAAGCATTCCTGTAAAATAATTTTTCTCCATATATAAAAGTTGCCTTTTTACAATTTTTGTTTTCATTTAGTTAATTGCTTTTTACTCTAGTGCACTCACACCCTCTCTCTAATTACCCTGGGCCTTCACATACCTAGGGTAAGCTTAGAGAGAGGTTATTCCTGTCACTTAGGTTTTAGCAATTAGTCATAGTCTTCTGTCGCATTTCCATATTCAATTGCCTATTATTTCAAAAATCCAAAAAAATCTTCTATGCAAAAATTACAAAAAGAAAGTTGATTTCCTTATTTCAAGCAAGAGCTTTCAAAATTGCAATTTTGCCTCTTTGGATGACCCTAGATACCACTGCTATCTAGGATTATAAATTTAAAAGTGATTGCAAATTTGTATGTTGCAACGACTTAAAACCCTAATTTAAAACAAGTCGTGCATTTTCGTTATCAGCAATAGGCCCAAATCTTTTACCATGGGCTCCATGATGACAAAAAGAACTTTGTTGATGCCGCATGTAGAGGCAATTTCTTGTGACGGAACGAGGACTCAGTCTTTGAGCTCTTCGAAGGCATGGTTGAAAACTCTATTAACAATGCTTCGATTCGAATGTTTAATAGAAAGTCCTCACATTCAAGGGTACACGAAACCCAATTCAGCACATGAGACATAGAGATTGTAGCTAGTCAGCTGGATAAAGAGGGCTTAATCGAGACGAAAGTGGATGAAGTATGGAAATTCCTTTCTAAACCTTCATCTTCTTCTCAGTCACCTACACCTCTCACTCCTCAGTTTTCCGCAAGGAGGGAAACTGTGAACAATCTATTTGTGACACGACCACCATTACCAGACTATTCATTTCCATATCCTTTACCAACTGGAGGAACCTTTATTCCTCCTTACACTGAATTCCCTGCACCTTCCAGAGCTTTGGAGGAGCTCCACGCCATTCATAATGATCCAAATACTTCCTATTCTCAACCCCAACCACCTCTTTTGCCAAACACTAACACACAGTCTATGTCTAGAGCTGAACTAAATGCCATCACAACTAAGAGTGGTAGAAGCACTGTAGATCCACCATTTCCTGCTTCTACATCTTTTCTTGTACCTTCTACTTCCACTCCATCTGATTTACCTCTTCTTGATTCTTCTAAACCTAGGAATGACCCTCCCATTACAACTTCTATACCATTTCTAGAAGCTTTAAAGAAGAAGGGAAAAGGGAAAAAGAAACAATCTAGTGTGGCTCCTAAGGAGGATCTACTCAAGCTCTTTGAGAAATTCCATATAAACATCCCATTTTTGGATGCAATTCGCCACATTCCACTTTACATTAAGTTTTTGAAATATCTATGCACACCTAAGCGTAAAGCTAGAATTTAGAAAGGGAGAAGTCCTATCATCCTTTCGGAACAAGTTAGTTCCATCATGTCCAGTAACCTCCCTACTAAGAAGAAAGACCCAGGCATCCCTCTTCTCTCCTGTATGATAGGAAACAACACATTTAATAGTGCCTTACTTGATCTAGGTGCTTCCATTGATCTTATCCCAACCTCCTTATTGACACATTTCGAGGTTGGCAATCTAAAGCCAACTGAGGTGTCCTTGCAATTAGCTGATTGATCAGTTAAGACACCTCAAGGAGTGTTGGAAGATGTTATAGTGCGGGTCAAGGACTTTTACTTTCCTGTAGACTTCATTGTCCTTGACATGGAAGTACCTGAGGACATCCAAAACACACCTATCATACTACGAAGACCTTTCTTGGCGACTGCCAAGGCAAACATAGACTATGAGGAGGGACTTTTAGAACTAAAATTTGGAGAACAAAAGATGAAGATTGATATTTTTAAGGTACAGAAGGGCCCATTTTATAGTTTAATTGAAGAGATTTGCTCTTTAGATTCATTGGACAAGTTGGTTGAGGATACACTAATTGATTCCTTGACCTTAAAACCTTAATTTCGTTCTACATTTGATCTGATTCTTCCTGAGACACCAACCTTAGACATTAAGGACTTACCTCCAATCCCTTCAGTGTTTCTAAGAACTTCTGAGATCTCCACACCTGCTCCTTCATTTGATCCTGTACCTGTTGAGCTAAAACCTCTTCCTGACTCTTTGAAATGTCTTCTTAGGATCATATCAGACTTATCCTATGATTGTCAATTCCAACTTATCGTCTGATCAAGAATTACGACTCTTATATGTCCTGAGAGCACATAGACAAGCTATGTCCTTCCTACTGTACCCATAGAATATTCATTGAAGAAGGATATAGACCCACTCGACAGCCACAACATAGACTGAACCCAACACTTCAAGAGGTGGTAAAGAATGAAATGATTAAGTGGTTAAAAAATAGAATAATTTTTCCTATCTCTGATAGCTAGTGGGTAAGTCTTGTTCATGTTGTGCCTAAGAAGGTCGAACTTACCGTCATAACCATTGAGTCTGAAGAAGTCATCCCTACAAGGATTGCTAGTTCATAGCGAGTATGTATAGATTATCGAAAACTCAATCAAGCCATGAAGAAAGATCATTTCCCATTGCCTTTCATCCATCAGATACTGGAAAGATTGGTAGGGAATAGATTTTTATGCTTTTTTGATGGCTATTCAGGCTATAATCAAGTGGCAATTCACCTCGATGACAAGGAAAAAATGACCTTGACTTGCCCCTACGAAACCTTTGCTTTCCGTAGGATGCCATTTGGATTATGCAACGTACCTGCTACATTTTAGCAGTGTATGTTTACAATCTTTTTCAATCTAGTGGGTGATTGTTTAGAAGTCTTCAGGGATGACTTCTCGATCTTTGGGAGCACATTCGATGCATGTTTAAACCACCTGACCAAGGTCCTGCAAAGATGCATTAATGTGAATCTAGTATTCTCCTGGGAGAAATCACACTTTATGGTATTGGAAGGACTAGTCTTAGGTGACCTTATCTCTGAGAGAGGAATTGAGGTCGACTGTGCGAAGGTAAAATTGATTTCTAACCTACTATTACCTTCGTCAGTTAAGCAAATTTGATCTTCTCTCGGGCATGCTAGTTTCTTTTTTTTTTGAAAAGATGAGGAATGCTATCGTTAACGATAGTAAACCAGGAGCATTTTATTCAATAATCAAATCAATCAATAAAATTTACAAGTAATCTCTCCACATTACAAATAATGCTCACAAGGCACTCCACGCTCCCACCAATTCCCAGCATTCTCTTACAATATTCCCCACATTAATTGTTTCCCCTCTAAATATTTTTTTGTTGCGAGCACACCATACACACCATAGCATTCCAGCCAACAATGAATGCAGTTTTGTTGCAATACTAAAGGACATTCATAGTTCATTCCAAGAGGGCAAGGTTTCTCTTGAGACCTTTCTCCATACTTGGTCGGTTACCAGGCACGTGGAAAAAATATGCACGCTGCTATCTGTGGGGAAGTAACAAAGAGGGTAGTTTTGTGCTGGAATGCCCAACCTGGAATGTCTTAGTTCACCAGTAATAAGTCCATATCTTCTACTCATCCAAAGGAAGATAATTATTTTCAGAGGGATTTTTAAATGCCATATAGCGGCACAATCTTTATCCACCTGTGTTGGTCTTAAATCATCTCTATCAATTAAAAATTTGTATGCCTTTGCTGTAGTAAACAACCCATGGTACCAAATAAATTTATTAGGTCCTCCAAGCAGGTGGAAGGCCTCCAGCTCATTTCTCAATTATCCAATTTCTTCTTACAAACGACCTTCTTCCCTCGTTGAGTGTCTTACTAAACTCCAATGGTTCTGAGTGGCTTCCCAATTGTCCTTTATTGAGATCATCTTGTCTGCTGTTGCATTAAACATGCATGGATATCAGTCTTTCAGAGGACCTAGGCTAGACGAGTGGTCGTGCCAAAAAGAGAAGTGCTCACCATCTCCTACCACTGATTTGAAGTTCTGCCAGTTATCATTCATGGTTGTCCAGACTGATTTCCAAAAGGGGTAAGGTCTACTAGGAGCTGTTGTGCATCAGGATACATGTGAATAGCTGTATGCATCTTTGACAACCATGGACCAGCTTCTTTCATCATCTTCCAGGAGCTTCACTGCCCATTTAAGTAGTAGGGAGTCGTTGAACTCCTTTAAGGAGCGGATGCCTAGGGCACCATTCTTTTTAGGAGAGCAGAGCTACTACCATCTAAGGGGATGTAAAAATCTGCCCTCAGATTTGACTCCCTTCAAAAAGAAGTGCTTTCGTAGTGTCAAATCTTTTCCAAATTAATTTTGGCACTTTGAAAATAGAGAAGTAAAACACTGGGATAGAGGTGATGATCGAGTTTAGGAGGATTAGTCTACCTCCTTTAGATAAATAGCAGCTACTCCAACTTTCAAGTTTAGCAGCTACCCTATCAATCAAGGGGTCTAGTCACTTCTCTTCAATTTGGTTCAGCGTAGAGGTAGCCCTAGATACCTCACTGACAGACTAACAATAGGCGTGTGTAGATTGGTTGATAAGGTCTCCCTTTCTTCGCCGTTTAGTCCAAAGCAAATTAGAGAAGACTCTTCCCCGTTTAGCTTTAGCCCAGAGATGTCTCCAAACAGAGAGACCATAGTGTAGAGGGTTGCTGCTTCATTTCTTCCGCCTTCCACAAAAAAATGGTGTTGTCCGCATATTGTAGAATTGGTGCCATTGCTTTAGAACTTGATAGCGAATAGCCTTTGACAAGCCTTGTTACTGAAAGCTTGCATGCAAAACAAGCAAGGGTGTCTACAGCCAAGTTGAAGATGAGAGGGGCTCAGGGGCAGCCCTACCTAACTCCATGTTGGGGTTGTATCCAAGCTCCACAAGGTTTGCCATTAATTATAGGGGAGAAAGATGAAGTTACAATGCATCTCTTCATCCATTGAATCCACTTTGGCGGGAACCCTCTCCTTTTCATAATCTCCCAGAGGTATGACCATGTAACGGAATTGAAAGCCTTGCTGAAGTCTACTTTCCACATAAAGGCTTTGCATTTTCGCCTATGCCAACCGTTGACCATCTCTTATGCTACGATAAATTACTCTTGCAGAGAATGGTTAGGAGGAAAGGCTGATTGAACTGGATTTATTAGTTGAGAAAGGACACCTCTTAATCTGTTCGCCAGAATTTTACCTATAATCAGGTATATGGAGTTTGTCAAGGCAATTGGCTTGAACTCCTGCAAATTCTCTGCACCTTGAGTCTTTGGCAGTAGGAAGAGGTAGGATTTGTTGATTCTTTCGAAGCCTAAGTTGCCCTCCTAAAACTCCTTGATGACTTCCATTACATCTATTTTCACCACTGGCTAGAGTTCTTTGTAGAAGAAGACTTGAAAACTGTCCGGGCCTGGGGAGCCTTCAAAGTTTAAAATAGCTATTGCACTCTCAACCTCTTCAATCATGATAGGCTTAATCAGATGTTTAGCTTCAGATTTGTCAATTCGAGTGAAATCAGAATTTCTTATTCTCCAAATCCCTTTTTCTGTTGCTTTAGAGGCCTCCTTGTAAAATCTGATTGCTTCCTCTGAATTTCACCTGGGGAACTCAACACTTGATCACCTGACCTCAAGGAAGAGATGTAATTAACTCTTCTTCTAGAGTTAGTAGCCATGTGGAAGAACTTAGTGTTGGCATCTCCTTCTTTTAGCCAAAGTTGTCTCAATTTTTCTCTCCAATCAATTTCTCTTTTAGGCCTTCTTGAATAGTCATCTGCCAGTTTTTGCATTGTAATTGCTCTTCTTCTATTAGTTGCTCTCTATTCTCTTTTTCATCAAGCAAGTTTACATTCTTCAACGCATCCATTCTCCTTTGGTCTTTCATGATATCTACGATTTTTCTATATTCTTTCATAATAGATTTTAGTTCTTTAAGCTTAGTTGTCAGCCTAAAAGTGGTCGATCCATCTACAAGCTTAGATGTTCACTAGTTACTGATCATCTCCTTACAACCTTCTTCCTTGAGCCAAGATTGTTTGAATTTAAAATAAGTACCTATTGAGAAATCTTCACCACTCTCCCAAAGCGAAGGAGTATGGTCTGAAAATGGGCGATCCAACCCCTTTACTGAGGATAGTTGATGTCTTTCTAGCAATTCTGCATTGGAAAAGAAGCGATCTAGCTTCGATTTTTGACCACTCCCATTTCTCCATGTATATTTAGCCCATAAGGATGGGTAGACTGGTAGACCCAGTGCTGAGGCAGTCATTTGGAATCCTAAGGTGCCACCAAACAATCTGCCACTTCCCCTATCATCCTCAGTTAAGGTGCAGTTAAAGTCTCCCCCTACTAGCCAAGGCTACCCTTCAACCACTTCTGTAGCTCGAGACAGTTCCCGCCAAAGGGAATTTCTTGCACTGTCAAGGCATGGACCATAGACGCAAGTTATAATCAGCTCTTGATCAATTTTCAAATGTCTGAATTTGCAGCTCTCTCCAAACATTTATTAGATGCATTTTTTAGCATTTCCACCAGATTGCAATGCCACCAGATCTCCCCTACACATCTATAGACCAGATGTCTACCTTGCCTCCTTACATCAAAGTGTGCCACAAATGTTTGCATTCCTCTTCAATATGTGTCTCTTGGAGCAAAGCACAGTCTACTTCCCATTCTCGAAGATATCGAGCGAGAGAAGGTCTTCGAACTCCATTATGCAACCCACGCACTTTTCACATGACGACTTTCATTTATGTGTCTGATCTGGTCCCTTTGAACCCATCAACCTTTTCTTAAGGTTAAGAATTGCTGCTATAGATTTTTCATTGAGCCTTTGACCCCCACCTACTTTTCTTCCTCTGAGTTTATATGGGGAGAGACCTAGGTTGATTCTTGAGGATGGTCCAACCCCATACTCTATTCCTTCAGGAGCCTCGAAGGTGAATTCTACATCCTGACCCTTATTAGGCATTGGTCTATCTGCTGGAGATGCATCCTCTGGAACAATTTCCCTCCCTTCAGGGAATTCAAGCATCTCCTCACCACCCTACTGATTTCTAGGAGTCCCATCCATCTGCTCTTCTCACGGAATTAGATCATGGAATCCCTTTCTTTTCTTGGATTTAGGACATTCTTCCTGACTTAGTCTGCTCTCAGTGTTTCCCCCTTGCACCCTAACCACCTCTACATAGGATCGCCCTTCCACTTGCTCTTGCTTCTCTTCCCAGTGATGGAGAAATTTGACATAAAGGAGCCAAGAACTTCCTCCATATCTAAGAATAATCTTGCTGGGGACCTGCCCACCTCGGGATAACTTTACTTCTACTAATACAAGCCTTCCATCTCCCCTTTCCTGTCCCACACTTCCTCCTTCTATTACTGCAAAGCTCGATATAGAGTTCAACACCACATTGCTAACTCTCAGATGCAAAGGAAGTCCCCTAATCTCCAGAGTTCCCTTTCACTCTTGCACCCTCTGAGGTGGATGTTCCTGTATCGCCCTGTCAAATGGTGAGACAAGCATCCACAATACATTTATCCCTTTAGAGATACTTGTACAGAAGCGGAGATTCTCTACATCTAGCATGCCCAACCCAAATAGCAAGAAACGTGATCGACCCAGCATCACTATCTTCCACCCCTTAGAGGATAGGGATAAGGAGCTCACCAGTTTTTGAGCTTGTGCAGATGTTACAATTCCCATCATGGCCTCACCAATCAAGGCTCCTCGCAAGATCATCTCTGAGTCGCTGACTTCCTTAGATAAAGGAATCTCCAGGTCGAGTACATGATCAAAACTTTTAGGTGGGGGCGGAGGTCAAACTTCCTTCTTATTTGAGTCTTCTCGCCATGCTGCTATATCAAGATTGATGGATCCCTTTCTCCTACAAGCATCCTTCTTATGCCCCTGCCCACCGCAAGCCAGCCAGAGGATTGGGGCATTACAGGCCATGCCCATGTGGCCTCTTCTTCTACATCTATAGCATATTGTCTCTGCACCTCCTCTTCTTCTATACCACCGCCCACCTTTATCGTTATGGCCTTGGCGAGAAGCAGACGAACTCTGACCTTCTCTATCCCTCCGACGGCAGCCCTTGGATCTCCAAACCCTCCAGCCATCTTCGTTTGCTACTCTTCCTCCATCACCGCACTGCCACATCCTAGGGTTTTTGGAGACCCTTCTCTCTCTCATCAATTAACTTTCTTCGGGTATCAAGCATGTTGGTTTGTATCACCGCTTTATAGTGGATTTCCCAAAAATAGCCCGACCTCTCACCAATCTCCTCTCTAAAGATGTAGACTTCTATATCTCTGATGATTGTGTTTGTGCATATACGACCCTTTGTGATCTGGTTACCAGGGCACCAATATTGCAACCCCCATATTAGTCTCACCCCTTTGAGATCATGTGTGATGCCTTTGATTATGTAGTAGGGGTTGTCCTTAGTTAAAAACTGGACAAGAAACCTACAATCATCTACTATGATAGTAAGACCTTAGATGAAACTCAGAGGAATTACATAGTCACTGAAAAGGAATTACTAGCAGTAGTATTTGCATTGGAAAAATTCAAACCTAATCTTCTAGGTTCCCACATTATAGTCTACATTGACCACACTGCAATATGACATCTTCTAGCCAAGAAGGACATAAAATCTCATTTGATTAGATGGATCCTGCTATTGCAGGAGTTTGATTTAGAGATTCGTGACAAGGCTGGGAAGCAGAATGTGATGGCTGACCACTTATCCCACCTTCTTTCTTAAGCGATATCTCCTTCACTTCCAATTACTGACCACTTCCCTAATAAGCAATTGTTGGTCATTCATTCTGATCTTCCTTGGTGTTCTGACATTGTCAACTACCTAGCTTCTGGAATTGTTCCTTCTGATTGGGTCCAACATCAAAAAGATAGACTTAGATCTGAAGCCAAGCACTATTACTAGGAAGAACCTTAGTTATTTAAGCATTGTAAGGACTAGATCGTTAGGAAGTGTGTCCTTGATAAGGAGATAAAGAGCATTCTATCGTTCTGTCATGACCAAGCATGTGGTGGTCATTTCTCTAGCAAAAAGACTACTGCAAAAATTTTGCAGAGTGGTTTTTACTGCCCTACGATCTTCAAGGACGCACCGAGTATAGCAGGCATGTTCACGCTGCAGCCTCTTAGCAGTATTAGCCGCTGAGACATGATGCCCTTGAATCCGTTAATGGTGTGCAAAATCTTTGACATATGGGGCATTGAATTCATGGGACCTTTTCCAAATTCTCATGGCTTCAAGTATATCTTGTCAGTAGTTGATTGTTTCCAAATGTATTGAAGCCATCCCCTCGTGGACTAATGACCATAGAGTTGTGACACAATTTATCCAAGATTTTATCTTCTCTAGATTTAGGGTACCAAAAGCCATCATAAGTGATGGAGGGTCTCATATTAGGAACACACATTTCTAGTCCCTACTTCAAAAGTATGGGATGACACATAGGATTGCTACACCTTATCACCCTCAAACCATTGGACTGGCTGAATTGTCCAATAGGGAGATCAAGAAGATTTTACAAACTACCATTAGACTTAATAGAAAGGATTGGTCTTCCCTCCTTTCTGATGTGCTGTGGGTGTTTAGGACTACTCACAAAACTCCATTAGGCATGTCTCCTTTTAGACTTGTATACGGGAAACCCTGTCATCTTCCCGTAGAACTTGAGCACAAAGCCTATTGGGCCATCAAAAAGTGTAACTTGGACTTAGAGAAGGCCGGTCATCATAAAAGACTTCAAATTTCCAAGCTTGATGAATTAAGGAATGAATCTTTTGAAAGCTCAAAGATTTATAAGGAAAAATTAAATGCCTTCCATGACCATCTCATCCATAGGAAGTCATTTCACCCTGGTTAGAATGTCCTTCTATTTGACTCAAGACTGAAACTCTTCCCAGGGAAACTCAGATCGAAATGAACTAGACCTTTCAAAATCTTGAGAGTTTTTGACAATGGAGTTGTAGAGATCACTGAGATTGATAAATCTAAACCTTTCGTCATGAATGGACAAAGATTAAAACCTTTCATTGAGTAGCATGATCTGAGACTTATCAATTCTATCATTTCTGTCCAATATCTTGAACTTACAATTGACACATCTTCTAGGTTTATGCTTAGCTGAAGGTGTTAAACTTAGCCAACCTATCTTTTGTATATAGCTGTTTTCATCTTTCTTATTTTTCATTTCTTTATTAGGTGTCTATCCTTGCATTTTTAGCATCCATTCATAGTCACATTTGTCATGTATTTCACTACTTAACCCGACTTCCCACTCTAATCTTGTATCAAACTTGAAATCGTCTGCACAGAGATTTATCTCCGTATTCCGACTTCCTTCCATCACCTAGTCTAAGTTAGTGAAAAGTAGAGCATACATTCATATCCACCCTATTCATACAATGAGGGCAATACATCATTTAAGCATGGGGGTGTAAACCGTGAAATTATTTTCTAAAATATAATTATAGACACACCTGTAGTGTATATAGTATAGTATTATCAAAAATACCAAAAGAAAAATTGAAAAATTTTTAAAAATTTGAAAAGAAAAAAAATTGCAAAGTCAAAAATACAAAAAATTGCAAAGTAAAAAATACAAAAAATTGTTAAAAATAAAAATTCCAAAAATACAATAAGGGAACAAATGAACTTATTGTTAAAGGAGAACTCCACAGAATTTCTGAGGGAAAAGCACTGTAAAGACTTATAAGTATTTAATTATGATCTTCTAGCTGAAAATAAAAATAGAATAAGTGTTTATGGACATTCAACCTTTGCTGGTTAGACTTTTTGGGCCACTGTAGCTTGATTCGCTCAAGTTTTGGCTTAATACACTTTAAGCTTTGACAAGATAGACTAAGATCTCTCCTAACTTAGGATGTATTCTTGTACCTGAGTCACTAGTATAGCATTTACTGGTTTGCTTTGGCTTAGGAGTATACGTAACTTTGGTTTACACTACACAGTGTCGGGAAAGACCTTGTGAACTTAAAATTCAACCCTAGTGTTCATTAGAGAAGGTGGAGTCCTTGTGCGTGCAGGTAAACTCTTTGTCCTAGTCTTTAGTCTTGTGTTTAGGAGAAGCTCTTTCCACCAAAAGTACTCACCCACCAAATAAGTGTGCTCTACCAAATAAAGTTGTAGGAGAGATACTGACATTTATTTGAAAAAAAATTTAAAAAAAGTCAAAAATAATTTTTAGAAAAAGACATTCTTTTGAATAAGTCAAGTATGTTCTCCAAAGTCCTATAAATATTTTCCACTAAAAATGTTTTTCAGGATGCATTACAAATACCCTATTTCGACCAGACATTCTTTGAGCCACGACACAATAAGAGTTGGGTTTGAGTCTTTCATCATTTTTTAGAGTCAATCCAATGACATGAGCTGAAGCTAGGACCAACTTGGACTTAAAAAGATGTGAAACCTCGAGATTGAGTTTTAAAGTTCACCTGGTTAGTCCCGACCTTTCATTGAGCACAACCATAGCCTCTTAGCTTTTGAGCTTTGTAAAACCCTCTGAGTCCTAGAAATCACACTTAAGGTTTAAATATCAAGAGTCCTTGTTGATCGAGAGATGATATATGTCATATCAATCTTAAGTTCTGGTTGGTCTTCCTATGTAGCTAGTTCTCAAAATGTCCAAACATAAGCACAATTGGTTTATCAGAAGAAAAATTTCAACTTAAAGATCATCTCTAAACACTTAACAATTTGAAAAGAGAAAATAGATATCTCATCACACTTACTTAGTTGATACTAAATGATTTGCACTTAATGAGTTGTTTGCTAAGGGAGTAGCAAAACCTAAGCATGGGGGTATGATGAGGTGTGGCTCATCATAGCTAAAATGCCCAAGTTAAGCTAGAAACTAGGTTAAACACTACATTACTAACACAAGAAATGGGTTAAGTGTCGAAATTAAGGAAAATGACCTAAAGCAGCAAATTGAGGTTAAAAATGCATAATTAGGTCATTAAATGAGATATTCTATTACTAAATACAAAATGATGATCCAGTGCAAAATTGAACTCATCTTTGGGCTCAAAAGTTCAAATTTGAAGTGAAATCATGTTCTTAAATGTTCAATTAAGCTTCAATAAAAGTTTTATGGCATTTGGATATCATTAGAACCTTGCATTAATGACTTTACATATATGTCCTTACTCCATTTACATTTATTAGCATTTAAACACCCAAGGACATGCTTAAAAAGCCACCAGGGACCTTTTTGAAAAAGTTAAGGACCGCACTGCCATCTTTCTACTCACTAATGGGTTCCTTCATAAATGTTCTACCTCTTCAGCCTTTACATACTTCCATGCAATTTTCCAAAAACCTAATGCATGTGTCTACTGTTCACTCGCAATGAACACAGTGCACAGGCACCGTTGATTCCTTGCTCCTCAGATCCTACAGCCGACCTTCCATCTTTGATCCCGCACCATCGCACAAAGGGCCCTTGCATCTTCCAGATCCCATCTAATGGTGGGATTCATCTCTAATCCTTCCCACTCACCTATCAAGCTCATCCCACCGTTGGAACTCTACCCGCCTAATCTCACCTAGTTGGTGCCCAAATCACTCCAACGCGTATATAGGAAGCTTCTCAAACCCCTCTGCGTGCTATCAACTCCTCTCCTACCTTTTCCAGTTGATCATTCGTCCACTCCGGTTCCCCTCCTTACACATTCCCTGTTCCATTGCTGCGGCAGTGGAATTCCACTTCCTTCGACCTCTCCTCACTGCTAGGGATCACGTAACACCTGAGGGAGACCTGAGCTTCACTAGCAATCTTTCCCTCTATCAGAGATCCTCCCCCCTTCCTCACTTGAGCCACCAGCTACAGTTCTTTTTCAAGGTCCCATTCTTCTGATTAGTTAGGATTTTAAATGCTTTCTAGGATAGATCTAATGTTTTCTAGTGTAGAGTAGATTAATTAGAGTAGAATTAGCTAGTTAATCCATGGATTTGGTAATACGGTAGGATTAGAATACTATAATGTACTCATGCCTCCTCTGATCAATTCCAATTAGAGGAGATGATTATGCCCTTCATTTTGTGCAAACAGCTTCCTCAACATGCCATTTTCACGTTCACTTCTTTCCCTCGACGTTCTAATCACAAATCATCCACTTTCAGAAGCATCAATCTGATTTGATGCTATATAGCATCTAGATCTGATTGAGTGCTAAATTCCATGAAAGGACCTCCCATTCATTTCATTGATTCACAAAGGTCCTTTCCAAGATATGAATTGAACCGATTTGAACATTTATATCAGATTTGTTTGATTACGCTGAGCTGAGAATTTCTAACTGAATTCGAGGTGGATCTGATTTGAATGATAAAATTGAGGTTTATTATGTGCAATTGGTTTGAATGCAATGAGCTTAAGTTAGTTTATTTTGATTTCCATCAGTTGAAGTGCTTTTGCCCAATTTTAACCATACATTATGATTTCTGGAAATCTAGTAGCTCAAGCCAATGAGAATCAGATGCACTAATTCGACGCTCGAGCAATGATCCAATGGTTTTTACATGATCGCCTAGATCTCCTGTACTCCAATCTATGGTGTGTAGGAACTCTAGATGTACAAAAAATCTTGGCAAGCAAGATCAAAAGGCCTCTTGGGTGATATGGTTTCTCGATTCAAACTGAGTTTAATTTGATAATCAAGGTTTAAATGGGGCTTAAAAGACCCTAAGTAAGATTCTAAATCTAGTTGTAAGTGGAACTGATGTCTAGTTAATCCAATCCTTTTGCACTGTCCACGGTGAAGAAGAAAGGATTAAACTAGGGTTTTAGGGATTTGTCAACTCTTAATTGGGTTTTTAGTGATTTTCACATCTTCAAAGGAGTTTTTGCGACAAGAGAAATGTGGATTGTATTGATCTTTTTTAGATCTGAATAGCTACTTTGGTCTGTTCATCTAGCTAGTTTTTTTATGAGAGATAATTCCTTATTTGAATGATTTATGGATGAATTGATTGTTTGGGATAAATAGAATTCAAACTTTGCTTTTCCAAATCTAATTTGGTTTTGATTTGCCTCGCATCAGACTTGAGAAGGGCAGACTTAAGCCTTCTAATCTAGAACTGCAGTGCAGCAACTAGATTGATGATTTCAGATGGATTCAAGTTGGGTTTTGGGTTTAAATGAGTTGTGGATGTATTGTATGGATAGAACTTAGTGAACAAGCATTCATGTCCCATTATTGGAATTAAATCTGACTTGAATGACTTGCAAACTCATGTTTTAGTTCATTGTCAGCATATTCAACATGTGATATGTCCAAATTGATTTTTAATGAAATCTGATGTTGGAAACCATGTTCTGATGTTCAAATATGTTGCATATTGATTTCTGAATGTTCCTGAACATTTACATCTGAATTTTAAACCTTAAATTTGATTTGAATGGCTTAGAATTCCATGATTGAATCACTTTCAGCAGCATGAATCATGCATAAATTGTCTAAATTATAAACTATGTTGAATTAAATGTTAAAATCATGTTAAATGATTCAAACATGTTCTATGTGATGTGTTGAATATGTTTAGATGATTACAGTTCAGTTTCAGCCCTTAGAAATCATTTTAGGCCTTAGGTTCAACGGACTTCGCCCTTTTAAGGCCTCTTTTGGGCGAAATTAAGAAATAAAAAAATCATAAAAATTGTAAGAAAATAAAGCAAAGGTGTCATGAGTAGGATTAGGTATTTTTCTAAGTGTATTCAAAGCTGCAAAGTACTCTGAACCCCCAACTTGGTAGAACATCCAGCTGACGGTTTGATCTACTTTAGAATTTAATAAAAGAACCAAAACTAAAAACACCAAAAAGAATTCTTCTCTCTCTCATTTCACTCTTTCTCTCACCTCGTATCTCTATTATATATATATAAACCATAAAAATCAGAAAACACTTAAAAGTACCTAAAAGTACCTTGTACATCGTATTTATACTTGTAAATATAATTTAATACTAAGGTATATGTATATATTGTAAAATATGTAAATAACGTATATAAATAACTTATAATTGTATTCTATATATTAAATTAAATAATTATGATGAATTACTTTATATATAACTTTATTTTATAATTATATATTAACTTAAATGTATATTATCCTAAGTAATTATAAAAACCTATGTATATGTCTATAACCATAGTTAATGCTGTACATATATATTTAACTAAGTATTATATACTATACCATACCTGTAGATTAATTTATTTATATATTTATTTAGGTACTTAAATTATTAAGTTAATTAGATAAGTTATTAACTTAAAATAAAATAAATTAGTACATTAAGTTATTACTGAATTAATCTATATTGTACATTTATATATATTAATTTTAAGTATTTTCAACCTATTTATACTGTATTTGTATTATATTACAATATTTATAACTTAAATATGTATACAACTATATAAAATGTGTATTTTAATGCACATAAATTAAAATAAATGTTTTAAAATAAATTAAAAATGTTTAATAAATACCTTATTATGTTAATTAACTATTTTTAAAGTCAATTGACTATTAATTTATTAATTTGAACTTTAATTAACAAATTAAACCTTAATTTAACATGTGCACAGTAGCAACTTTAGGTAATTTTTAAATATAACTAATTCAGTTAATATATTAAATTAACTATATAATTATGTAGCCCTATATAAGGGCTTTACAATGATATATTTTAATTAGAAAATAGAATTAATTAGGGCCTTCAAATCAAGGTCCAAAATCGTACAATCAGAACACGTGTGCACGCAATTCAGTGCTCAGTTTGCACTACCTTAATTGCCACATCGTGGAGCTTGGAGTGCGTTGCACCGTATAAAAGGCTTTAGTGGCTAAGCGCTTCAATTGTGACAACGTTCGGTGCATATATACCCCTACTCCTCTTCTATCCTGAGCATATGAATGAGCATGTATTGGAATAGTGCATGGCTGGGGGCCATGCACTTTGCTGGGCTTACTATGGGCATATTATGGGCCTAAAATGAAAATGGACTAAAATGCATCCTAATTAAACTAGGGCCGGTTCATAGTAGCAATTTGGTCCCACCCTCTTAGGTGCTGTGTATCCCGTGAATCGAATTGGTCCGCCAATAAAAAAATCAAATTTTTGTTAGGGTGAACAGTGATTTAAGTGCTGCGTGTGAGAGAGAGATGTCCTAAACATGACTAAGTGTCGAAGAAGAAGAGAACCTAAGGAAGAACCTAGGAAATGGCTAAGTGTTGAGAGAGTTTGGTAGAGAGGAGTGACTTATAGTGTGCTTATGTGTGTGTACTTGTATATATGTATACGTGTAGATGTACACATATATAGTACATATGTATATAATATAATATATATGTATATGTATAACAAATATGTATAATGTATATGTATATATAAATAATATAATTAGAATAGTAGGTACTATTTGAGCCTTATATTTATATATAAATAAATCTTAAGGCTTTAGTGATGTACGTATCTGTCACTGTAGATATATAATTATGTTAGCAAACATAGTCTTTTGCCTTATGTTTTGCACATATTTTACTAAGGCTATAGTGACACATATTTATGTTACTATATATATAGTGTATGTTACTAAAGATATTAGTATGTGTTAATATAACTTAATATAACCCATACTAGTAGCTATTTTTGTACCTATACTTAGGTATTACTTAGAGTAGTTGTATATAACTAACATAGAGCAATTACACTTAGTTTTTGATGCCTGTTAATTGTAAATATGTTTAAGAAATTGTAGTTAGAGTTAATTGATTTTCTTGTACATAATTAACTAATTTAATTCATTAATTGATTCATTGATTCATGTTGTAAATAAAATTACCACTTTTGGAATAAAAGAACATTTTTGGAACATAGAGAGTGATGTATATCAATAACTGCCTCCTATTGAACGGCATGCAATAAACCAGCAAAAACTAAGTAAACAAATAAAATGACACGACATTTGTTGTATTGTTACAATTATACTACAACGAGGACATTTAAAACAAGGTTTTTATTACAACATGTTTGTTAAGCGTTGAAGCATCGAAAATCATTGTATATAGGAAAATATTGCGTCGTAGTATAGCGACGAAAATCGAATTGACATTTAAAATTTATAACTGCTCGAAAAACAATCGTGAGTTCCAAGGTTGTTCGCAGGGAACAAATTTGTAATTCACACATTAATCGCAATATTAAACAATGAGTACAATAGTAAAGATATGCAATGAAAATCAATAATCAAAATATATTCAATAATAGGCCAAATTGTATCTCAAAAATGATGATTTGAATCACCAATTTAATCCCCACAATTAAGCACATATCCAAATGTAATCATAATCTCAAACCAATTCAAATATCTCAACAGTGTTTAGAACCACTTATTCACGTAAGTAATCAATAAGTCCACAATACCATCAACATAGCCACAACAGATGTCGGACTCTAAGGTCAAATGCCTTAAACTTCCCATAGCCTCACAAGCACAATAGAAGGCATAAGGCCTTAGCATGAAGAACCAACACAAAGCCTCAGAAACACAAGGTTAGCAACCTCAGAAATGCCTAAATGTTGGGCATGTGTGCATGAATCCCGAGGCACATGCACGCACCCTATGGCAAAACCACCCCCCACCCTCCTCAGAATTTCCTCCTCTTTCCTTAATCGGGTATACGGGTGCACAGTAACCAAGTTATCGGGTTATAGACAGGGACCAGGCTCACCGATAGTGGGTGGTGAGTGAGGAGTGGAAAGGAGTGAGTGATGAACCTCACCCCTCATGTAGAGGCGAAGAGCCTTTATCATAGTTAGGTTTTATGTGCTATTGGGATTTCACAGCGAATAAGGTCAGACTAATTCCCACCATCTTCCTCGCTCGTTGTAGCAAATGGATGCTTCTCTAATTGTAGCTACTGATGTGGTTTCTTCCTTCAATTGAAGCACTGGAATCCTTCATGGTGGTATTCTATTCTAGCCGAGGGTTGTGATGAGATTGATTAATGGCCAGAGGTTCGTGGTCGGTGACAAAGAAGACGACCGGTGATAGCAAGGTTGACCTGCAAGAGAGGTACAGCCTAGAGCCCAATTAAATAGCTGGCAACCTTCACTATAGTGTGGCAAAGGCAATGGTGTATGCAATTCGGTGTAAGGGGCAATGGAGTAGTCGGAGTGTGAAGGTGGGCGACGCTCCGACCAACGTGGTCGGAGGAGACATTGGAGGGTGTGTGAGGTGAAATTGGGTGAGGCGAAAGTTGCATGGAGGCGTGGTGAATCTTTCGCTGTGGTTAATTTAGTGTATGGAGGATGTCGAAAAGTCGACGGTGAAGGAGGTTGGCGGAGGTGTGGCTAGCGTTGGAGGAGGAGATGGAGATTGGACCTAAAAATATACCTAAAGGTAATTGGAGGGAAGTGGAAGACAAGCCCTAGTTCTATTAAACGAATGGAGGCTGGGAGATAGGTTGTCAGTGTGACTGGCAGTGATGGGCACGAAGGTTGGAAATTAGAGTTGAAGGAGGTAAAGATGCTTAAGCTTCACGTGAAGCTTCTTGGAGGAGAGGGGAGGCAAAACCCTTTGTCTTTTGGCTGAGGTAGAGGGAGACGAAGAAGGTTGGAGGAGCTCCGAGGTAATCAGGATTTGCCACTGGAGAAGAAGAGAGGGAGAATTGACAATCAAACGGGTACAATCTAGTGCTATAGACAGGGGGAACTATTTATAGATGTGCTTCCCTCTTCAATTAAGCCCAGTGACAAGGATTTGGAAGGTGTTTTGTCACGGTTTTGAGCTCGAGTTCTTTAAGCTTGCCATCGGTGGAGTTGGGGATGGTTAGCTCCAAGAAGATCATTTGATCAGGATTGATCTCGAGATCAATCTCGCCAAGTTTGGTGAGGTCTGATTAAGGTTTTATCCCCTAATTTGAGGAATCAAACTCGACAAACTTTTGGTTGGTTGTTGCTTCTTTCCCTATTTGATCATGTGGAAGAAGATGGCAGTTGGACTTGTTCGCAAGAGAGGCAAGAAGCTAGGGGCTTCTTTGCAAGTAAAATGTAGATTGAGGGCATAAGTGCAATAGTCAGAGATTTGGGGACTGAATTGCAAACTAGGTCAAGATGGACTCTGATTGGGCCTAAATTTTGGTCTTAATCTAATTTGGACCCAAGGAATCTAACTGTTATCTTGGATTTGATTTTTTACCACATTTGATTGGATAAATTGCAAAGAAGTCCAAATGAAGGAAAATTCCCGTATGAAACTCTATTCTAAGTCAAAATGGGTTCAGATGGTCAAACCAAAGGAACCAAACCTCTTAGAATATACTTTTATGAATTTTAGGAGGTTTAGATTAATTTTATCCTGACCAGAACCTCTTCAATTTAAGTAGGGTTGATAATCAGGGTTTTCAGTCATATTTTGGTTCTCGAAATACGTGAAACCCTGTTTCAGTTAGTGTGGACCCACTTTTTAGACTTTTATGCTCAATTGACCTCTAATTAACCCTTGAATAACCCTGTGGTTATCTCCCATTTGTGATGTGATGTTAAACCAGCAGAATTAACCCTATTTTATTATCTTCTCCTTAAAACAAATCAGAGTGGAATTACGATCCTCAAGCAGTCATTTAGGAGAATTTATCTCTTGATTCCAACTAATTTAAGTTAGTTATGACGAATGATGGCATTACCATCATCGAGCCAAACATCGTTCCCCCTACCCTCATGCCCATACACATGCTCAGGCCCGCACACACGTGGGCACGTGCATAAGCCTGGTTTGGGTTGGGCTTTACCTCGTACGAGCTTGGGTCAATTTTGTGCTTAATATGAAGGCTCCTCTTGGGCTTGAATTCTCATTAAGTGTTGGGACTTTACATATAGTTGAAAGACCATTTTTTGCTTTAACACTTAGCTTATTTTTTTGGAATTTGATACATTGCATTACATTGAATGAATATGTCTCTTTTTATATCAATCTCTTAAGCTTCATTTTTATCACTTGATTAGTTGTTTATATTGTGATTATTTGCTCCCTGAGATGACCTCAAACTCACATTCAAGATATAAATTTAAGTGTTTTCGTCGCTCTAGTCGTTATACTATAATGAGAATTTAAAACTTGGCTTTAGCATGATAACACCTTGATCCCTAGATATTAAAATAGAGAAATTAATGTACAAATTATATAATCCCCTCTAAATGCATGATGACACTATTATGCAGTATATACAATGCTATGTACATCTAGCTAACCTAGGAACATGCATAAATAGACATTTTATCCTACTGAAATGTGTTAACATCATGCCTCCATGCCAATCATTTTTTAGTCCCTAGCAAAACTAGAATGGGAAAAGCTACGAAAAACACGAAAGGCGAGAAGCCTACGAATTTTAGGGTTTTGTCTTATTTTCTTGAAAGCAAAACATTCTGTGCAAGCCTTATTTTTTATGAAACCATTAGAGAATTAAGCAAACTTTGAATCAAAAGACCTTAATCAGATTTATCACCAATGAGGGGAAATTGTAAACAACTCCACAATGATAAAGACTCAATAGTTCTCGAGTATCGACTCAAATTCAGACTGCCCAAATTGAATCACGAACCATGATTTCACAGTAATCGTATGACTTAAATGGCCTGAATTGAGTTAGAACTTAGCATAATTGTAGCATAATTCATGCATTAGTAGCATAGCTTGCATCTTCCTGCTTTACTTAGATATTCATGGAATAATACTATAATAATGTTCTGATTAGTATATTATTTGGTTTGTAGGAAATAAAAGCTCAGGAGATGGCCTGAAGTTGGATCTGAAGCAGGATAGAGGCTAGAGCTGGAGCAGAAGCCTTGGAATAAAACTACTCAAGATGAAGACATAATGTAGGGAAGAGGTATACTGCATTACTTGTAGGATTTTAATATTTGAATTGAATTATGAAGAACATATGACATCCCTACACCAATCCCTAGCCTTAGGATAGCCCTAGACACCTTCCTAAACCTTAGCCACCCTTATATTAGGTCACCTTAGCCCAAAACACCTCAAAACCCACATTCCAGCCCACCTCTGAACGTCTAAGTAGGATGCTGGACATCTAGGCTCTTTAGATTCCACCCGTAGGACTCGGAACCCAATCTGCTACAAAATTGGACGTCCAGCCAAGGTGTCAAATGTCCAATTCTAGTAGAAACCCAAGACAGAACCTAAACTCCATACTAATTAAGTATTGGATGTCCAGATTGGGGACTAACACTTCTGTTTTTGAAGTATAAGTCGTCTGATCCTGATCTTAAGATCAAACGCTTGGAACTCCTTTCCTCTTGCTATTTTTTGATTCAAGCCTAGATCTTGGTTTCTAAGGCCCCTAAACCCAATCCTACACCCTAGGAAACCTAAATTAAGGTATCCTAAGCAGAGTACACTACCCTAAGACTCTCCTAAGAACCTAATTAGGTTCTTACTATGCCCAATTGACTTGGATTAAAGTCAATTACACCTTAGCTAGTCAATTGGACTCATAGAGTCCAACTGAGCTCAAATCTCAACCAATACAAGTCTAATTGGGCTCAGTGAGAGTCAAATTGACTCAAGCCTAATCTAATTGAGAACTCTCTCTCTCAATTATAGATACATTGACCCAATTAAACTTGGTTAACTTTAATTGGAGCAATCACTTTAGCCATAGGTTGGATGAACCTATTTTTAGAACTACCATTTAGTCCAACCTAGATCTAATTGGAAGTGGACCAAGTGGTCCACTTGACCACCACACACTCATGCACACACACACACACACACACCCACTTGGCCATCCACTTTAGAGTATTCAAGAGTGATCTCCAAGTGGCTCCACCTTGAAGACTAAAAATAGTCTTCAAGGAGTCCACAACCTACCTCCTTAGAAAGTGGATCTAAGAAGACTTACTCTCTACCACTCTAGCCGCCACCTAAGTCCATTTCTAGAGAATTCTATAATTCACTAGATGGCCACTCTCTTAGTCTATTTAAGGACTCAAGTGGGAGGCCATGCACCCCCATCTTGGACTCCATAAGCATACCCACGAGCTCCACCATCACCTCCACTCTCCATGTCCAAGAGCAAGAGCACCCTCTCCACCACCTTCATCAAGAGGCCGACCACACCACCTTGGTTGTTCCTCTTCTCTGTCGTACCACCTCAAGCCACACTGCCATTGGAGACCACCTCCAATGCCCTAATTTTTAGGAGCTTGGATTAGTGTTCTTCGTAGTTTAATTTCTAGCAATATTATCTTGGTAAGTAGTACTAGTATTACTCTCTCTAAGAATGCATGCATAATCTTCCATAGATCCATTCATGCATATCTTTTCTGTTAGCATAGAACTAATCTTTTCAATTTCCATGTACAAGCATTCCTCTAGAAATGATTGCAATGACACTATTTTGAGGAAATAAAATCAACAAGTTGCCTGCTTCATATCTTTACTACAATAAAAATGTCAGTTCCTGAGAATATCAATGATCTTGCGATTGATGCATTTTCTATTAATAGCCATTGTGAAGTAAGAATTGTGCGCATGAGTACCCACACCTTCACATTTATCATTTGTTTGACGCATGCACACGTAGTAAGGGTTAACAATGCGACTGGCGAATCTTATATTCTCAGGCTTGAAACCGACGTTCAATTTTAAGCAAGCAAAAGAAGAAAAAAAATAAGTTAAAAATCACTTTCGCCATCTTACTCCTCCATGAGATCGATCGGGCCTCTCCATCTCATTACAAAGAGTTTTGTTTGAATCATACTTTGTGCTATACTACAATGTTTTCATAATCAAATCCACATTTTACGATCTCAACAAATGGCGCTGTTGTTGGGGAGGCAACGTGATTTTGGTTTTCGATTTTTGAGCTTAATCCTAACATATTTGGTTCTTCTTGCTTTTGGTGTGTAGGAACAGGAAAAAGAATGGATTCTATGCACACATCAGGCGCAGTTGAAGAAAAATAAGGTGCACACCAAAATCTTAGTGTTAGGTTTTCTTTGAATCCTAGGATTCGATTTGATTTTTGAAAAGAAAAAAATGGAAAAAAATTGAAAAATTTCATGCAAAGAAAAAGGAAAGAAATTAGATTTTAGATTTAGGTTTCTTTTGAATCTTAGGGTAAGAGTTGTTTGCGAAAAAAAAATGAAAATTCTGCTGCAAAAAGAAAATATTTTTTAAAACATAGATAAATATGAATTCAAAAATTTAAAAAAATATTTTTTGTGAAAAGGCTCATTTGATTTGAAAACCTTTTCAAAAACCTTTTTACCAATCCCTGAAATTCAGCCAAATATTTTCAACAATTTCAAAATTCAATTGCCAAATAATTTGTGACCCAAAAATTCTGAACTTCTAGCTGAAGATAGATTTTCAAATTATCTTTCAAACGGCACCATTCATTTGAAAAAATTCAATTTGTGTAATTTTTAAAATTCATGAAATGCAAGGGTGTCAAACAGACCCAGATACAAATCTTTTTGAATTTCAAAAATCGATTTTGAACAACACACAAATCAGATTTGGCTAAAAATGGTGGGGTTTGTAAGGTTGTCAAATTAGCTTTCATTTTTGTATTTTTCCTAAACTTTTAGAGCATAGTTGGGACTATTTCAAAAAGAAAAATCGACAAGGGGTCAAAATTCCAAATTTGGCCCCCTAATCGTTAATTCATATTTGTTCATTTGAAATAGTAAAAATTCTAAAAAATATTTTCTGAAAAGTTAATTGAAATAGGAATCTTCCTATCAAATTTTAGATCATTTTGATTGAAATTGTGTTTTGGAGAATGTTTGTAAGCTGAATCGTGGTCTGCTGCCTAAACTTAGTCAAGTGCATGAACCCTAGGTGCAACTTTTAGGGTTGCAACCTAGAGACCACATTTGACTAGCCTAGACTTAATCAAGTCTAGTGACTAGGCAATGAGTTAGGTCACCTTGTGGACCACTCACCAAAACCCAAATTGAAGAAAAAAAGGTTAAGTAAAAAAATTTCGTAAAATACATTAAATAACTTAAATTTGTTATCGAACTACTAGGTCATCACAACTGCTTTAGCCAAACCCATTGCTGAATCTACGGGGTAGTGGCAAATGACCAGGTTTAAGGGGTACAAAGGAACCAGAGGCGAAAGCCAAAGTTAGACCTTTCCCCTTAGTCCCCTCGTAATAGCTTGGCTGGGTTAGCTTATGGGGTTGGGATTATATTCATTCGATTTTGTAACAAATTTTTTCTTCAATAATTAAGATCTTAACAAAAAATCTGGTTACCCGATCTTAAGGACCACTTGATTGATAAGGCCTTAGCCTTGTTTGTCTTGGCTACACCAATCTGGGTTGGTTGGTGTATGCAAGGGAGGAGGTCACTTAAACCTCAATTGGTTGGACCTTGGGAGCCATTCCTAAGGAGGCAAAGGCGATTTGTTGCATCACCTGAACCTTCTTTTACCACTCGATCAGTCAAGATGGCTAATTTGAACCCTGTACCTAGATAGGATCCAGCAAATCTAGACCCAATGACTCGCCTGGAAGCCCAGGTCGTTGAATCTGAGGAAGGATATCAGCAGAACATCGACAGAATTCTCACTACATTGGATAGAATGCAGCATCCATCCCCCGGAGAATAGCTATGGGACTTCTACGATCTAGCGGCTTTGATTTTAGCACCTCAAGTCCGGATTCCCATAGGTGGAGACTCATTCGTGCTGAAGTCGAACGTAATGAGTCTAATTCAGACTTATTTTTATGGAAACACGAATGAGGATCCTTTCCAACACATTGATGCCTGAGTCGAATCGCGGAAATGGTTTGACTGAGGAATGTCGATTTAGGAATAGTTCTTATGAAGCTTTTTCCTCTCCCTCAAGGATAAAGGTTCACATTGGTTCAAGACCATCGGGAGGCCAATTGGAACCTGGGTGGAATTACACTATTAATTCCTACAAAAGTTCTTGTTGATTGGTCAAACAAATGCAATGAGACATGCGATTACAACTTTCTCCCAAGGACCAGGGGACAAGTTGCATGATGCCTGGGATTGATTTCATGATCTTCTCAGGAAATGCTCGCACCATGGTGTGCCAGATGGCACCTAGCTCAAATCTTTTACCATGGGCTAGATGACACACATCGATATCTAGCTGATGTATCTAGTGGCAGGAATTTCCTCGTAAAGGGCGAGAATAGCATATTTGAGTTGTTCGAGTCCATGGCTGTGAACTCTATGAATGCCACATCGATGAACCAATTCCAGTGACCTAGAAAGCAACAAGTTAGTGTCCATGAGGCTCATGCTAAATCTGCTCGAGCTGATATGGACATTATCACCAAGAAGTTGGATAAGGTGGATCTACTCAACAAGAAGCTCAATGAACTAATTTGAGCTCGACCCAAATTCTTTGGTAATTCTGTTGCATCCAGATCTTCGTATGCACCCCGAGACCCTCTTGCTAGAGTAAATTTACTCACTCGAGATGCATCTTCTCCATCTTCATGGGATCTTGCATATCAAGAGCCAATGAATAATCTCGATCTGGTGTTGCATAATCAAGGTTACGCACCACATGATGATTTTAATGTGTATTCCCTTGACGAATATACATCTCAGACATCTTCGGCCTACGAGGACGTCAATGCTGTCCACGGATATGGGTGTAATAACCCGTACTCGAAGATGTATAACCCCGGTTGGCGCCAGCATCCAAATTTCTCTTGGTTTGGTAACTCGAAGAGACCACATCAAGATCCACACTACCAGACCAGACAATACAGGAATGTGCAAAACATGTACCCAAGGCAACAACCATTCCCATAGCAGTAGCAATCTTGTTTTATTTATTAGTCGCTGCATCAAGCTACCGGTCACCCTCCAAAATGAGTCGACCCTTTAAAGGCGTTAAAAGAACTACAAGAATCTATGTGGAAATCTACTCAAGATAGCTTGCAAATCATGAAGGCGATGGCAGACCAGATATAGAGCATCCAAAACACACAGAATCAGCTATTGCAGGAGCATAGATCATAGGGAGCCTTGCCGTCCCAACTTGTCCCTAATCCACGATATGTGCAGAACTAGGGCACCTTGCCTAGGTTTCAGGCACCATAGGGATAGGTACATGCTATATTACAAGTGCCTCTTGCACCACCTGGTTATGCTCAAGGTTAGCCACCTTTGCTGCAAAACCTTGCCTATTTTGCCCCTTTCACTCCTCCGCCACCTCACAGATAGCATGCCGATGTGAAAGTTGTTACATTGAGGAGTAGGAAGAAGACACACGACCCACCATTTAGGTAGGCGGGTCCTGATTTTTCTTGCCCTTTACAGCAGGATGGTTCATCTCCTTCCTCTTCGTAGGAGCCACCTATGGTAGATAAGGGCAAGAGACCAATTGACCCTGAGATTCTCGTCCCTTTTCCTAAGGCTCTGACATGAATTTAGCACAGAAAAAGGGTATGCAGAATTTCGATGACCTGAAATTGATGTTCTAAGAAGTTCATATTCAAGTTCCACTCCTTAAGGCTATAGATCACATCCCTGCTATTGTTAGGTTCTGTAAGGACTATTGTACCTCGAAGTGACAATAAAAAAATGAACGACAGGTGGTATTGTCAAAGGAAGCTAGTGTCGTGATTCTAGCTAACCTACCGCTTAAGAAGAAAGACCCTGGTACCCCATTCATTTCCTACCTTTTGTAGGATTCTCCATTTGATTGGGCCCTTCTTGATTTGTGTTCGTCCATCAATGTAACTCCCACTGCTGTATTTGATCGTTTTCAATTCGAGGAGTTGAAACCCACCTCGGTTACCAATCAACTAGCTGATTAATCGGTAAAAACACTGAGGGGGTGGTTGATGTGGGCGCGTTTTGTGAGTTAAAAATCAGGGTTTGGAGGACCCATTGTCATACCTCTGAAAACACGTCTATCAGATAAAATTTATAATCGAAACCCGAAAAGTGAGCCTCAGGTCAAACATGGGGAGGCGAATGTTTGGTTTTATGAAATCCGTGCTTCACTTTTATTTCCTTTTGGTTTTTTTCAACTTTTCTAATTTTTTTTGGTATTTTTAACAAACAAGAGATTAAGTCAATGAAAACTTTATCTACTTGCAAAAATTATAAGAGAGAGAGAGGGAGAGGAGAGAGAAATAATCATCTATTCTTGAAGAATTGTTTGTTACAACTATGAAAGCAAGAAAATCTAGACTATGAATGCATAAAAAGGTAGAAAGAGGTGAGAGAAATCCCCCTCGACAGTTGCTTGGAGAACAACTCGCTTTGACATCGCTTGAAGGAAAGTGGTGAGGAGCAGGACAAAGGAAGACAGAGCTGGAGGATGGAGGATAGGGCAGGGCGACGTCGCGGCGAGGATCTTCTTCTCGAAGGGTGCTGAGAGGACGGCCACGGGATGCTCCACGAAAGGGGATGAGGGGAGGGAAAACTACTTAATTTTCTACTCTAGAGGAGCATCCCGAGCTTGGGACAAGCTCTCTCTAGAGAGTTGGAGGTGCTGAGAGGAAGAAAGGAAGAGATGGTTTGGAATGGTGGTGGGTAGGTCCTTTTATAGTGGAGGAAGAAGAACAAATTCATATCTAGGTCATTACTGACATCCATAAACATCACTGTAGCTATCGCTCAAGATCCTCCCTTCAAATCCTCTTACTGACGTGTGCAGACCATTATTGACAGCTGCAAGTGTCACTAAAGGTGCGCATTGCTGAAGATCCACTCCGCTGGAGCAGGCTGCGCTGGCGTGCACATCACGTGCCCATGCTCCCCGCGCCGTGCACGAGCGCACACTGGCATGCGTTGCGCTGCTGTTGCGAGTAGCTGCACTTTGCGTGGAGCACTACGTGCAGCTATGCTGTGCGCGGTGCACTGCGCGCAGCTGTAGCTGTGTGCATGCATTGTGGTTGTGTGTGGTGCACTGTGCGCGGCTGCAGCTGTGCACGTGCGCTGCTGCTGGCTAGCATTGGAGGTCAGGATGGCACCATGTGGCACCATCTGGGTCATCCATTCTTCTTTCTTTTGTAGAGGGTGCCACGGTGCTCAGATCGAGCTGATTCCCGCGCTGCTGGACTGCGATCGTCACTCCGGATCCACCCTACGGTCGAATTTTCCATCTGAAACCCATATGGATGTCGCATTGCCCCCTGACCGTTGATTTTCCTCGGACTTCGAATGATGCTACGGTTCTCTGATATAGACGATTTCAGAGCCGTTAGACTCCGATCGTCGTCTGAATAAGATCCGTACGGTCCGATCATCCATCCGAGGCCTTGAAATAAGTCTTCTTCTCTGCTACCATAAAAAGGACCTAATTAACCTACAATACATACAACTACTCTAAATGCACAATGATGAATGTTATCTAATATTTATAACACGCAATGCAAATCTAAGCCTAGGAACATGCATGAATAGGCATTTTGTAACGACCCGATTCCCGAGTCCCTACGAGACACGAGAACCGGACCGACTCGACTAAACCCAAGACCTGGTCGTCCAACGAGGAAGTAACCAAAAGAGCAGTAAAATAAATCACATTCAGCATGAATATAACTAACAGTAAGAAAATACAGCAGTAAGGAAAGAAACCACTATAGTATATACCACCACAACAGTAGAACAACATTCATAACATAATATGAAACTGCAGGTAAAGAAAAGTACAGGGGTAACAAGAAGTACTCACTACAGTGGAACCAAAAAGAGGTACAAGAGAACAGTGGTAACTCTACTGGACCCTACTCGACCCAGCGTCCTCTGCAGCCGCTGACCCTGGCTGCTCAACACCTGGTCTTGAAAGGTAACGATTGTAACACGTCAGCAAAACGCTGAGTAGAGTGGCAGCTAAACTAAAGAAACAGTAAAGTGTACAGTAGCTGTTTTAATTTTCTTTCTTCCTTTATTTACGTCTTTCTATTGTTTCAAAATTTATCTATTTCTCAGATCCTTCACTTGATCTCGAATGTTCCTCGTGGGAACGATCTTGATTGCAGTCTTTTCCAAAAAGTAGAAGTAGCACGTGGTGCTCTCCTGGCCGGGAGAGTCCCCCGTGGTGATCCTACTCTCAGTCAACCACCCCAAGGTCACGGACAGGCGTAACGGTGACTACGGCACGCGCGACAAATGCACAGGTAGCTAACCCGCACTGGCACGCGGTCAGTCGTTTCCGTTAACAGGTGCGCCCAAAGCACAGCATGGAACCAGTACAGGGCAGAGCCCTCTCAGTAATAAGGGTCCAACCCCTCCACAGTAACCAAACAGGGGCCTTGCCCCTCCACAGTCCGCGCACCCTCGCCTGACTACCTTGGTTTGCCCAGTGGGCCTAACAAGTCGGTGTAGGAGGCTAGCAGAACCCCGGGGCCTGTGGGGTAGCTAGTACCTCCCTACACTAGTAGCTCTCCTCGGTACTACGTACACGAGGGCCAGCAAGTCGGTAGAAAGTGGCTAGTCTTGACCCCGGGTCCCTGGGGCGGCTGGCTCCGCTCTGCACTAAACAGGTACAAGTACTTCCCTTGGTACTACGTACCCAAGAGACAGCACACTACCACGTCTTTCTTTCTCAGTTCCATTCCTTTCTCTTTCCAGGAGTTCCACTCCTAATTCCCCGTAGGGTTCCAGTTCTTTTCACTCAGCACATTCAGGTTTCACCTTTCCAGTTTCACATTCATACATCCTATATTCTCAGTCAAGCTCATTTATTCATAACAGGCAGTTGTTAAACCAATTTACAGGTAGCTATTATTTCCTTTCCACATTTTCCAAGACTGCAGTATTCATATATTCCACTAGTTCTTCCCATCCTAGTATTCATGCCACACCCTAGGATCTATCATACAATCTAGTTTTCCAGCCCTAGGATTCATGCAACACCCTAGGATCTACCATTCATTCTAGTTTCTCATTCCTAGGATTCATGCAATGTCCTAGGTTCTATTTATGGTTCCATAATTTAACAGATTATACTAATAAACTTAAAAGCCACTCTACCGGTTACAACAGGCGTACTGGGGGCGTGGTCGGGAATCCCGCGTACCTACGCAACCCCCGAGACTGCAACGGAATGGGGTCCTATCACAAGGATCAAACACAAGGAGTTTCTCCAAATAGTATACAATTACTGTAGACGGGTAGAGGATTTAATTCCGAAAAGCACACAACTCAAAACGCGGAAAACGGACTCCGAATGGGCCCTAAACGGGTCGAAAACGACGAAATAGTGCAAAATCAGACGTCTGGAACCTCTTCCAGACGTCTTAAAAACTGGATCAGGGGTTACCTTTGTTCTGTGTGGTCTCTCAGACGTCCAGAAGCCTGCGGGGGCGTCTGGCCTAGTTCCCAGACGTCCGATTGTCACCTCGGATGTCTGAAAGTCGCTCCAGTCGTCTGGCACCACTGCTAGACGTCTGATTCGCGTTGGATGCGAATCTCAGACCCTGCGCGTACCCATTCCTCGTGCTCAGTACGGACGGTCAAAGGAAAGAAGAAGGTACGAAAATAACTTACCAGACGTCTGAACAGTCCTCCAGACATCTTCCTCGTCGTCTGGTTGGAAGCCCAGACGTCTGATTCTGGAAAAATTTCCAGAACCAAGGCGCGACTCGCCCTCCGCCCGCGACGCACGGCCTAACCCCGCGCCTCGTCCGCCTGCTGCTCGAGCTACAGCAAGCCTCCCGCGTCACTCTGCGCCCGCTGCGCCCCCGCCGGCTGGCTCCCGCTGCCCCGGCAGGCTCGAGCCCTCCCAGCTGACGCCTCCTCCCTTGCGCAGCACCTCCTCCCGCACTCACCGCAGCTGTCGCCACCACCGCTCGCTCGCACTCGCACTCGCTGGAAGAAGAAGAAGGAGAAGCGGAGGTGGTGAGAGTGAGGGAGAGGGCGAGGCTTTTTAAAGCCTCGAAGGGAGGAGAGAGAGAGCGGGACAGGGGGGCACCGCCTGCGGAGGAGAGGGAAAATGGTCACCCGTAGGTCTGCGCACGCAGGCGCGCAGACGCGACGGCGCGTGCCGCCATAACCGAATCCCAGACGTCTGGGAGGGGTTCCAGACGTCTGGTCCGACGTCTGGGCCACCTCCCAGACGTCTTAAAAGACGTCTGAAGCCGCGCGTTCGTAACAATATAACAAACTCAAAGGAAGTTTCTTCCCCGAAACTTGCGCTAACTAGGGTGCGGGAAAAATGTCATAGTAACCATAACAAACTCAAAGAGGACCGAAGCCGGTCCGAAAAGATGTACCCGCGAGGAGCTCCGGGTACCGCTCCCGCACTGCTGCCTCAAGCTCCCTGGTAGCCTCCTCGTACCGCTGGCTCCTCCACAAAACCTTTACCAGGGGTACTTGCTTTCGTCTCAAACTGCGAATGGCTCGGTCTAGAATCTGCACTGGCCGCTCGGGGTAGGTCAGGTTGTCGTCCACCTCGACGCTCTCGTGACTCAGTACGTGACTGGGATCAGATACGTACTTCCTGAGGTTGGACACGTGGAACACGTCGTGCACACTAGAAAGCTGGGGAGGGAGGGCAAGCCTGTAAGAAACGGGTCCAACCCGCTCCAGGACCTCAAAGGGCCCCACAAACCTCGGCGCGAGCTTACCTCTCACTCCAAACCGCTGTAGGCCCTTCATGGGCAAAACACAGAGAAAGACGTGGTCCCCAACCTCAAACTGCACCTCTCTGCATCTCCGATCCGCGTAGCTCTTTTGTCTGCTCCTGACAGTGCGGAGTCGCCTGTGGATCTGCTCGACTACCTCCTGACTCTGCCGGATCAACCTGGGGCCAACCTCCCACTTGGTCCCCACCTCAACCCAACTCAAGGTGCCGTACACCTCCATCCGTACAGAGCCTCGTAGGGAGCCATGCCGATGCTCGAGTGATAGCTGTTGTTGTATGCAGACTCCGCTAGGTGTAGGTGTTCCTCCCAAGAGCCCCTCCAGTCCAGTACACAGGCACGCAAAAGGTCCTCAAGTGTCTGTATCGTGCGCTCAGACTGTCCGTCCGTCTGGGGGTGGTAAGCTGTACTAAACCTCAACCGCATCCCCAGGGCCTGCTAAAACTCAGCCCAAAACTGGGACATAAAGCGGGTATCCCGGTCAGATACGATCTCCCGCAGAACTCCGTGTAGTCGTACCACGTCACGGATATACCTCTCTGCCAGCTGTGCTGGTCCCAAAGTGACTCGGATCGGCAGGAAACGTGCCGTCTTCGTCAGTCTATCCACAATTACCCAGACAGTGTCGTGTCCTCGCTGGGTAACAGGTAAGCCCACCGCCAAGTCCATGGTGATGCTCTCCCACTTCCACTCTGGCACTGGAAGCGGCTGTAGCGGCCATGCAGGCCTCTGATGCTCGACTTTCGCCTGCTGGCACACTAAGCACTGCTGCACGAATTCACCCACATCTCGCTTCATCCCCTTCCACCAAAACTTGCATCTCAAGTCGTGGTACATCTTCGTGTTTCCGGGATGTATGGTGAATCTAGAATCATGTGCCTCAGTCAGGAGCTCTCTCAACAGCTCCTCATCCCTGGGAACGCACAACCGTCCCCTCAGGCGTAGCACCTGGTCTGTGAAAGAGAAGTTCCCTGGGTCTCCTGACAGTACTCTGTCACGTAAGGACTGCAAGTACGGATCGGCCATCTGTCCTGTGATGATGCGGTCTATCCGCTTTGGCCTAGTCTGTCGTGTCACCGTCACTGCCCCACAGTGCCTCCGTAACTCCAGGGGTCGCCAACTACCCACCTCCTCCAAAAGGCTCCAACTCTGTAACTGTAAACTGGCCAAGTGTGCGGGCGCCTTACGGCTCAAGGCGTCAGCCACCACATTGGCCTTTCCCGGGTGGTAGGAGATGCTGCAGTCGTAGTCCTTCAGGAGCTCCAACCAACGTCTCTGTCTCATGTTGAGCTCCTTCTGATTCAAAAGGTATCTGAGGCTCTTGTGATCTGTGAAAATTTCGAAGGTCTCACCGTACAAGTAGTGCCTCTAAGTCTTCAGCGCGAAGACAACAGCTGCCAACTCTAGGTCGTGGGTAGGGTAGGTATGCTCATGGGGCTTCAGTTGCCACAAAGCGTAAGCGACAATGTGACCCTTCTGCATGAGCACACCTCCTAACCCCTGCAAGGAGGCGTCCGTGTACACAACAAACCAGCCACTACTGTCAGGGATGGTGAGCATGGGAGCCGAGGTCAACCTCTCCTTCAGCTCCTGAGAACACGCCTCACAGGCATCTGTCCAAGTGAAGGGCACGTCCTTCCGGGTCAACTGTGTCATAGGATGCGCAATCTGTGAAAAACCTCTTGATGAATCGTCTGTAGTAGCCTGCCAATCCTAGGAAACTGCGAATCTCAATGACTGAACGCGGTCTCTCCCACCTGAGTACTGCCTCGACCTTGGCTAGGTCCACCGCCAAGCCATCTCCAGAGATCACATGACCTAAGAAGGTCACCTCCCTCAACCAGAATTCGCACTTGTTGTATTTGGCGTATAGCCTACATCGTCTCAGAGTGTCCAGAACCATCTGCAAGTGCTGTCCGTGCTGCATCTGATCTCTAGAATAGATGAGTACATCATCTATGAAAACCACCACGAACTGGTCCAAGTACGGTCTAAACACCTGGTTCATCAGATCCATAAAAGCAGCGGGGGCATTGGTCAGCCCAAACGGCATGACCAAAAACTCGTACTGTCCGTACCAGGTGCGGAAAGCTGTCTTGGAGACGTCGGTCTCCCTGATCCTCAACTGGTGGTATCCCGACCTCAAGTCGATCTTGGAGAACATCGTGGCACCCCGCAATTGGTCAAACAAGTCGTCGATCCTCGGCAGTGGATATCTATTCTTGATGGTGACCCTATTCAGCTGTCGGTAGTCCACACAAAGGCGTAGGGTACCATCCTTCTTTTTCACAAACAGTACCGGGGCTCCGTAGGGAGACGCACTGGGCCTCACGAAACCCTTCTCCAAAAGGTCCTGCAACTGAGACTTAAGCTCTCATAGCTCAAGCGGTGCCATCTTTTATGGCACGGTGGAGATGGGGCTGGTCCCTGGTACTACCAAGATCTCAAACTCGATCTCGCGCTCGGGCGGTAGTCCTGGTAACTCGTCTGGAAACATGTCAAGGTACTCTCTGACCACCGGGATGCTCTGGAAGTCTGCCACAGGGCTGGGCTCTGCCACCGCACAAGCTAGGAAGCCCTCACACCCCTGGCTCAAAAGTCTCGCCGCCCGAAGTGCCGAAATGACCCTGAAGCCTCCATCCACTGGCTGTCCGTGAAACTCGAAAGAAGGCAACTCCGGCATGGAGAAGACAATCTTCCTCTCAAAATAGTCTACCAAGGCGTGGTAAGTAGACAGCTAGTCCATCCCCAGAATCACTCCAAAGTCCTCCATCTGTATCATAATCAGGTCAGCTGGCAAGCTATGTCCCCCGACGCTGACCTCGCAATCCGTGTACACCTCTTCAGCTACAAACAACTGACCACTCGGACCTCTGATTACGAACGGATTTTCTAACAGTGTATAATCCTGGTCCAAACTAACTGTGAAACTGGCTGCGACAAACGAGTGCGTAGTGCCGGAATCGAAAAGTGTGTAAACGAGTCTGCCGGAAACTGAAACCATACCTGCCACTTCCGAGCCCGAAGCTCTGGCATCCCTGTGTGTCAGGGCGTTGATACGCCCCTCAGCTCTAGGTGCGGACAAAGTAGCCACACTCTGCGTCAGACGGGCAGGTGCTGGCCGGTACCCTCCTCACGACTGCTGTCCTCCTCCTCGCGCCTGGTAACCGCGGCCTCCTGCACACCCTCCAGTGCTCTGCGCGGGAAGTATCTGCTAACCTCCTACCCTAGACAGGCAGTCCCTCCTGATGTGGCCCGGCTGGCCACACTGGTAACAGAGGGGAACCCGATTCCCGCCCTCAGTGGGTCCCTGCTGTCGGCTGGGCGGGGGTCCGGTGCTGGCGACTGGCCCCTATCGAGGGCCCCCAAAGGCCACTGATGGCCCTGCAAAATGTGACGGCTCTCCAGCAGACGCCACGTGTCTCCTTTGAGTTCTCCTAACATGCCTAGTGTGACGGCGGAAATCTCGTTCCACCACCAACTCCCCTGTCGTACACTCGGAAGGGGGAGGAGGGGGTGGTGATGTGGGTGGAAGCTGAAATTCTTCTCGAACCACCTCTCGAATTAGTTGGACGAGGTCCGGAGATGATATGCTCAGGAGAAGAGGAGGGGTAGTATGTACTCCAAGCCCGACACATCTGTCCCTCGGGCCCCGACCTTGGCCGCGCCTGTGGCCCACCCTCCTAGTTCCATGACGAGGCATCTCCTACAAGGAGACGTGAAACAAAATGGAACACGTCACTACGGAACGATACCTAACGGAAATGTCTAAGAGCTCATGTCAAAAGGTATGTTGTGGTGGCTACTCTAGCTATAGACATGTGAATTGGTTATTTTCCAATCAGTTGATTCACTTCTTGAGACGACCTTGCTCTGATACCATCTTGTAACGACTCGATTCCCGAGTCCCTACGAGACACGAGAACCGGACCAACTCGACTAAACCCAAGATCTGGTCGTCCAACGAGGAAGTAACAAAAAGAGCAGTAAAATAAACCACATTCAGCATGAATATGACTAACAGTAAGAAAATACGGCAGTAAGGAAAGAAACCACTACAGTATATACCACCACAACAGTAGAACAACATTCATAACATAATATGAAACTGCAGGTAAATAAAAGTACAGCGGTAACAAGAACTACTCACTACAGTGGAACCAAAAAGAGGTACAAGAGAATAGTGGTAACTCTACTGGACCCAACTCGGCCCAGCGTCCTCTGCAGCCGCTGACCCTGGCTGCTCAACACCTGGTCCTGAAAGGTAACGAGTGTAACACGTCAGCAAAACGCTGAGTAGAGTGGCAGCTAAACTAAAGAAACAGTAAAGTGTACAGTAGCTGTTTTAATTTTCTTTCTTCCTTTATTTACGTCTTTCTATTGTTTCAAAATTTATCTATTTCTCAGATCCTTCACTTGATCTCGAATGTTCCTCGTGGGAACGATCTTGATTGCAATCTTTTCCAAAAAGTAGAAGTAGCACGTGGTGCTCTCCTGGCCGGGAGAGTCCCCCGTGGTGATCCTACTCTTAGTCAACCACCCCAAGGTCATGGACAGGCGTAACGGTGACTACGGCACACGCGATAAACGCACAGGTAGCTAACTCGCACTGGCACGCGGTCAGTCATTTCCGTTAACGGGTGTGCCCAAAGCATAGCACGGAACTAGTACAGGGCAGAGCCCTCTCAGTAACAGGGGTCCAACCCCTCCACAGTAGCCAAATAGGGGCCTTGCCCCTCCACAGTCCGCGCACCCTTGCCTAACTACCCTGGTTTGCACAGTGGGCCTAACAAGTCGGTGTAGGAGGCCAGCAGAACCCCGGGGCCCGTAGGGTAGCTAGTACCTCCCTACACTAGTAGCTCTGCACGGTACTACGTACACAACGGCCAGCAAGTCTGTACAAAGTGGCCAGTCCTGACCCTGGGTCCCTGGGGCGGCTGGCTCCGCTCTGCACTAAACAGGTACAGGTGCTTCCCTTGGTACTACGTACCCAAGAGATAGCACACTACCACGTCTTTCTTTCTCAGTTTCATTTCTTTCTCTTTCCAGGAGTTCCACTCCTAATTCCCCGTAGGGTTCCAGTTCTTTTCACTCAGCACATTCAGGTTTCACCTTTCCAGTTTCACGTTCATACATCCCATATTCTCAGTCATGCTCATTTATTCATAACAGGCAGCTGTTAAACCAATTTACAGGTAGCTATTATTTCCTTTCCACATTTTCCAAGACTACAGTATTCATATATTCCACTAGTTCTTCCCATCCTAGGATTCATGCCAGACCCTAGGATCTATCATACAATCTAGTTTTCCAGCCCTAGGATTCATGCAACACCCGAGGATCTACCATTCATTTTAGTTTCTCATTCCTAGGATTCATGCAATGTCCTAGGTTCTATGTATGGTCCCATAATTTAACAGATTATACTAATAAACTTAAAAGCCACTCTACCGGTTACAACAGGCGTACTGGGGGCGTGGTCGGAAATCCCGCGTACCTCCGCAACCCCCGAGATTGCAACGGAACGAGGTCCTATCACAAGGTTCAAACACAAGGAGTTTCTCAAAATAGTATACAACTATTGTAGAAGGGTAGAGGATTTAATTCCGAAAAGCACGCAACTCGAAATGCGGAAAATGGACTCCGAACGGGTCCTAAACGGGTCGAAAACGACGAAACAGTGCAAAATCAGACGTCTGGAACCTCTTCCAGACGTCTTAAAAACTGGATCAGAGGTTACCATTGTTCTGCGTGGTCTCTCAGATGTCCAGAAGCCTGCGGGGGTGTCTGGCCTAGTTCCTAGACGCCCGATTGTCACCTCGGACGTCTGGAAGTCGCTCCAGTCGTCTGGCACCACTGCCAGACGTTTGATTCGCGTTGGATGCGAATCTCAGACCCTGGTGTACCCATTCCTCGTTCTCAGTACGAACGGTCGAAGGAAAGAAGAAGGTACGAAAATAACTTACTTACCAGACGTCTGGACAGTCCTCCAAACGTCTTCCTCGTCGTCTGGTTGGAAGCCCAGACGTCTGATTCTGGAAAAGTTTCCAGAACCAGGGCACGACTCGCCCTCCGCCCGCGACGCACGTCCACGCCGCGCCTCGTCCACCTGCTGCTCGAGCTGCAGCAGGCCTCCCACATCACTCCGCGCCCGCTGCGCCCCCGCCGGCCGGCTCCTGCTGCCCCGGCAGGCTCGAGCCCTCCCAGCCGACGCCTCCTCCCTCACGCAGCACCTCCTCCCTCACTCACCGCGGCTGTCGCCGTCGCCGCTCGCTCGCGCTCGCACTCACTGGAAGAGGAAGAAGGAGAAGCGGAGGTGGTGAGAGTAAGGGAGAGGGCGAGGCTTTTTAAAGCCTCGCGGGGAGGAGAGAGAGAGCAGGACAGGGGGCAGCGCCTGCGGAGGAGAGGGAAAAAGGGCACCTGCAGGTTTGCGCGCACAGGCGTGTAGACGCGACCGCGCGTGCCGCCGTAACCGAATCCCAGACGTCTGGGAGGGGTTCCAGACGTCTGGTCCGACGTCTGGGCCACCTCCTAGACGTCTGAAGCCGCGCGTTCGTAACACATTTTAACTTAAATAGATGTGTCTATATCATACCCCCATGCCTATCTTTTGCTAGTCCATAGCAAAATTAAGCTACATGCTATGTATAAAAATCAAAATTAGGATTAGATCGCTTAGACCTAAGTCGTTTATTAACAATAGAAAATTTCAACTAAGGTCCTAAACAACAAAAACTCAAGAGTACCCGGGTGCCTGCCAGAATGCAGACCACCCAAGTTCTCGCCTTAGTTGAAAAGGGAAGATACATTTTTTTTATTTTTCTTCTTTTCTAATTTTTTTTTGTACTTTTGGAGTTTGAGAGTTCCGGGATGACTTTTTACGACTATCCAACCCGCCCAAAACTCGAAAAGGACTCTAAGTCCTAAGCATCTTGTGAAAATAATGAAAGACTCACTAGATGACCATTAAAATGGACTTCGATTTTCTACGACCCTAGGTGACCTTGCCTAGATGTTTATCTTTTCGATCGGTAGCTTTCTCCCTACTTCTTTTATTTATCGGGTCAACATAAGGGCGAACCCAGTGTATATCTCCCCGGTTTATTCTACTTCCCTACTTCTTCCCTAATTGTTTTGGGAATTATTGTGCATTTTTTGTGAGCTGGGTTCTGGATAACAGACTGATGAGCTGTTACCACTGACAACTTGCCAGCCATACTCATGCGGTGAAGTGTGGTTTTGTTTATTTTTTATTTTTTTCTTCTTTTTCTATTTTTTTCCTTTTTCTTTTTGTTTGTTTTTTTTTCTTTAAGTAGGTGGCTTCTCTGATCTAAGATTTACCTAAAGGCAGTAAAATGAAAATGGTTTTGTGACTAGGCTCTAGACAATCGGTCAATGAGCTGTTACCACCAACAACTTGCCAGCCATACAACCCTAGATAGTTCATCAGCTACCCAATTTCCAAAGAAATCGCTGAAAAGTGAGTCAGTGCAAAAAATGTGTATAGATGCTTAGGCTTAAAGCCCCCCCAAATCAAAGGACGGGCTGACAAGTCGCATACTTATCATCCCAATTTATTAGCCAAATTAAAAATGAATTTGAACTGGCGAGGACTTGAGACTAAGTCCACATTCAAGTGGACACCCGGGCTAATTAAGCCCGAAGACTTGAAGAGTCTAAGTATTTAGGTCCTCTCGTATAATTTCCTAAAGTTAATAACTTCCAAATGCCTAAGTTCTCTTTTCCTAATTTCTTTCTTTTTATATAATTTTCAAATTTTCAATTCTTTTTTTATTTTATAAGAAACTAAAAGAAATTCTACGGAGTTAACATAATGATTTCAGGATTTGATTATCCACCCCCCCATGCCTAAATGATGCAATGTCCTCATTGTAAAAGTAAAGATATGAAAAGAGCAGAGTAAACAAAATATCACCTAAGTGTCGTGAAAATTCGGTCAGCTCCGCAAAGAACATGAAATATAAACACATGCTAAATTTAATGCCTTCCACTAGGCATAAAATACATACAAGGAAGAAATTGAGAATTCACAAGTGAAGGTTAGAATCAAAATAAAAATATTGATTCTCAAACCAGCCAACAGAAGATGTCCACAGACGTGGACCAGATTATGATGTAGACCCATGCCCCATGGTCAAGTGGTTCTCAGGTTCTGGATGAAAATCACCCAGAACTGAAGGTTGTTGTGTTTGCGGGGCTGGGCCTGCGGTTTAGTGGTGTGCAACCCAAGACCATAGTGTCGGACAATAGGTAAAGATGGTTCAATAGGTGTGGTTGTCCACTTAACATCTAGTTCAAAAAAATAATCAGTTATTCCATTCTTGGGTCGCACGTGAAAGATATCGTAAGGGTCCTGGTAGAAAGTAGGTGGTTTCAGGTCAATAGGTACCCTTAGATCCAAAATCAAAGTTCCCTCTGAATTAGCCTCCCAAATTTTTATTTCCAACTTCCTATTCTGCGAAATCAATGTTTCTGGGACCTCCAAATCATTGTACACCCCATCTAAAGTACCCAAGTCCAACAATTGTGGTTGAATAAGGATTGACTTGGGATTGGTGATCTCAAAAATATCATCATTCAATTCTTTAGGGTGTGTTTGAGGAATAGGGCTACTGATTGAATCGTCACGATTTGAATCATCCAAGTTAGCCCCAACATGATCATAATCTTCAATGATCGGGCTATCAAATAGTTCGTCATACTCCTCAAGCTCGATTCTCTCACTAGAATCCTCTTCCTCGAGTTCAAATGTGACTTCACCAAAAGATTCTTCACCCTCAAAATCAAAGAATTCATGATCCTCATTTATATATGTCTCAAAATCGATTGTCATTTCCTAGTTCAAGGAGACATATTTTTCCTCATTCCCTGGCTTGGGGATCTTAGGTGAATCAATCGATTCATCCTCAATGGGTTGCTCTAGCCCAACCTGGTCATCCCTGATTTCAGAAAATGTATCCCCCCCGACAAGCGCCTGAGCGGGTTCTGTCATTGGCTCTCATGAAGGGGGTTCATCTTGAGAATCATCCCAAGATTTGACTAGGGCAACCACAAATTTCATCCTCAACCTCGATAATTTCCCAAGTAGAAACTCACCCAAGTCCCTATCCCTAACATTTTGGAGCAAATCCAATAGAGAACTATTAAGTTCATCAATCATTTTGATTATAGGCTCCAATGCTTCAGTGCATGGTGTTGGCTGAGCTTCTAAAGATTGTATAGTGTTCCTCAAATTAGCCAACACCCTATCTTGGATCTGGTTCACCTGAACTGGTTGGTTTAGTTCAGGTTGTGTGGGTTCATGTTAAATCTAAGGGAGTCAAGATATCGAGGTTCTTGGGTCCCTCCCTAATAGTAGGTCATTTCAGGTTGTTTGAAGGATGGTGGCAACCTATATTCAGCATAATTCCAAGGAAGGGAAGTATTATAATCAGCATATCCTTCATGGTTGTAGATCTAGTTAGGTTGATCATCAAAGGATGGAGATCTATAATCATTGTAGCTTTGGGAAGGACAGTAATCATAGTCTTGTTGTCTAGGGTTAGGCCCTGGACACTGACGTCCGGATACATATCCCCAATCAAAGTCATCCTGGCTAGTGGATGGGTAATTACAAGTTAAGTTTGATTATTATCATCTTGGGGATAATTGGTGGTAGGAGGATAGGATGGGAAATATGTGTAAGAAGTGGAAGGATACATGGTAGAATAGGAGGGAAAATAGAAGAGAGAAAGGTGCCCTATAGTACAATCAACCAAACTTGTCCTTATGTGGGTAGCCTAAAGACCTACAGACTCCTAGGACTCGTCTTGAGATTATAAATGATTTAGTCTACTTTTATCCGGTCAATCCAACCAGTTAGAAGGAGGGACTGGGGAGAAGGTTCTTCCTTTGGTTTGTGCGTCCGATTTCTAGTGTACCCCCCAACCGCAGTCGTTTGATGCTACTCCCCTAGTTGGACATTAGATGGACCAGCAGAAGCAGATTAATTGAAAAAATCTCAATCTAAGCCCCGAAGAGAGAATCAATCCCTAAGGCCAATGTCTACTTAATTTTAGTTAGGCTTCGGATGATCGTGCTCTTGGAATGTGATGGGCCCTTTAGATGGGTTGTGCCCTTAATGATCAGTTAAAATGTGTGTGCATGCACAACCAGGGTTTTCAAATAAGGTTATTTGATGATGTGTCTTTTAGGGTTTAACCTTGTTTAGTATCTTTTAGGGTTTAATCTTAGGTATTTTCAATCAAGTTTAGGAGAACACTCCAAGTTTTGCAAGCATTGGTGATGATATATTCCTCTAGAAATCAGAGAAAAAATGTGGAGTGCCTGGTTCAGCCCTAAGAATCAACCCTAAGTGGCAAGCTACTTGATGAATCGCTTTTATTTTGAGTGGTGCGGCCCAAACAGTTCAAGCAATTAGCCTATTGCACAACTTAGTTAAGGCACATAGAAATGTTTGACCTATTTAGATTTCTACTCATTTATTTTAGTGTTGAGTTAAGTGTACCGGGTCCACAGGTCAGATCCCAGTTAAGTGGTAGAATCGATGTGATTGTGTGTCTTAGGGTGAGAAGTTGTGGGTGTTAAGTAGCTTTCAGAAAATCCCACAAGAGAAGAGTATTTATTTTTATTTTTATTTTTATTCTTATATATGCAGGGGTGAGATGAGTGGAGGTGGCAAACAAACAACCAAATCTATCCTAGGGTTTATAAAAAGCACCTAAGTTGATTTGGGTTTGAGTTATTAGGTTATGGAATGAAAACTAAGGTGGGGGTGGTGTGGGGGACACTTACAAAACCTTCTGCTGCACTTTTCTCCGATCTAACTGCTTTGGCCCGCCATAGAAGAGTACCTGCATTCACAGTAAGATCAGAGAAAAAGTGAGATAAAAGTTAGGTAAGGCAGAAAAGAAAACATGGGAAAAAAAAACAAAAGAGCGTTACCTCCCCAGCAACGATGCCAAAATGGTTCCACAGGTTTTGCGATTTAGAAATCAAGGTTACAAGTAACCCGTTGTCGTAGTTGCAAAACGTGTGATCAGATAAAATTTATACCGAAACTCCAAGGGAGTCCCGAGTCGAACACAGGGAGGTGATGTTTACTTTAATTAAAAATCGTGCTTCGATTTTTACTTTTTTTTGGTCATTTTAATCTTTTCTAATTTTTTTTGTATTTTTATCAAGCAACAGATTAGGTTAATGAAACTTTATCTACTTGAAAAAATATAAGAGAGGGAGAAAGAGAGAGAGAGAGACAATCATCTATTTATCAAGAATTGTTTGTTACAACTACGAAGGTGTAAAAAGATAGAATGAGGTGAGAGAAATCCCCCTCAGTGGTTGCTTGGAGGATGACTTGGTCTAACATCGCCTGAAGGAAGGTGGTGAGGAGCAGGACGAAGGAGGATGGAGCCGGAAGACAGAGGATGGGGCAGGACGGCATCGCGGCGAGGATTTTCTTCCCGAAGGGCGGTGAGAGGACAACCACAGGATGCTCCATGAATGGGGATGAGGGGAGGGACAACTATTTGGTTTTACTCTAGAGGAGCATCCTAGGCTTGGGACAAGCTCTCCCTAGAGACTTGGAGGTGGTAAGAGGAAGAAAGGAAGAGATGGTTTGGAATGATGGTGGGTAGGTCCTTTTATAGTGGACGAGGAAGAACAAATTCGCATCTGGGTCATTACTGACGTCCATAAATGTCGCTGCAGCTATCACTGAAGATCTGCCCTTCAAATCCTCATGCTAGAATGCGCAGACCATTAGTGACAGCTGTAAGTGTCACTAAAGGCACGTGTCGCTGAAGATCCGTGCCCTCCCCGCTGGTGCATGCATCGCGTGCTACGTGCTTCACACGCTTGTGAACCCCGCATCTTGCACGCACGTGCGGTGGCATGCGCTACACTGCTGCTGCACGCGACTGCGCTGTGCATGGCTGTGGCTGTGCATAGCGCGCTGCATGCGGCTATGACTGTGCGCGTGAGCTAGTGCTGGCCAGCGTTGGGCGGCATGGATGGCGCCACGTGATGCCACCTAGGCCGTCCATTCTTCTTTCTTTTGTAGAGGGTGCCACGGTGCTCAGATCGAGATGATTCCCGCGCTGTTGGACTACGATCGTCGCTCCGGATCCACCCTACGATAGGATTTTCCATCTGAAACTTGTCTGGATGTCGCATTGCCCCTTGGCCGTTGATTTTCCTCGAACTTCGAATAATGCTACGGTTCTCCGATATAGACAATTTCAGAGCCGTTAGACTCCGATCGTCGTCCTAATCAGATCCATATGGTTCGATCATCCATCCGAGGCCTTGAAATAAGTCTTCTTCTCTCCTACCATAAAAAGGACCTAATTAACCTACAATACATACAACTACTATAAATGCACAATGATGCATGTTATGTAATATTTATAACATGTAATGCAAATCTAAGCCTAGGAACATGCATGAATAGGCATTTTAACTTAAATAGATGTGTTTATATCATACCCCTATGCCTATCTTTTGCTAGTCCCTAGCAAAATTAAGCTATATGCTATGTATAAAAATCAAAATTAGGATTAGATCGCTTAGGCCTAAGTCATTTATTAATAATAAAAAATTTCAAGTAAGGTCCTAAGCAACGAAAACTCAAGAGTACCCGAGTGCCTGCCAGAATGCAGACCACCCAAGTCCTCGCCTTATTTGAAAAGGAAATATACATTTTTTTTTATTTTTCTTCTTTTCTAATTTTTTTGCACCTTTTGGAGTTTGTGAGTTCCGGGATAACTTTTTTTGGCTACTCGACTCGCCCAAGACTTGAAAAGGACTCTAAGTGCTAAGCATCTTGTGAAAATAGTAAAAGACTCACTAGACGGCCGTTAAAACGGACTTCAGGTTTCTACGACCCTAGGTGACCTTGCCTAGAGGTTTATCTTTTCAAACGTTAGCTTTCTCCCTACTTTTATTTATGGGGTCAACACAAGGGAGAACCCAGTGTATATCTCCCCAGTGTATTCTACTTCCCCGCTTCTTCCCTAAGTGTTTTGGGAATTATTATGCATTTTTTTTGTGAGCTGGATTCTGGACAACCGGCCGATGAGTTGTTACCATCGACAACTTGCCAGCCATACTCGTGCGGTGAGGTGTGGTTTTATTTGTTTTTTTTATTTTCTCCTTTTTCTACTTTTTTTTTATATTTTCTTTTCTTTTGTTTTTTTTCTTTAAGTAGGTGGCTTTCCTAATCTAAGATTTACTTAAAGGCAGTACAATGAAAATGGTCTTGTGACTAGGCTCTGGACAACCGACCGATGAGCTGTTACCACCGACAACTTGCCAGCCATACCACCCTACATAGTTCATTAGCCACCCAATTTTCGAAGAAATTGTCGAAAAGTGAGTCAATGCAAAAAATGTGTGTAGATACTTAGGCTTAAAGTCCCCCCAAATCAAAGGACGGGTTGATAAGTCGCATACTTATCATCCCAATTTATTAGCCAAATTAAAAATGAATTTGAATTGACAAGAACTCGAGACTAAGTCCACATTCGAGTGGACACTCAGGCTAATTAAGCCCGAAGACCTAAAGAGTTTAAGTGTTTAGGTCCTCTCGTATCATTTCCTAAAGTTAATAACTTCCAAATGTCTAAGTTCTCTTCTCTTAATTCTCCATCTTCCTTTTTTATCTTTTTGAATTTTTAATTCTTTTTTCTTTTTTTTAAAAGAAACTAAAAGAAATTCTACGAAGTTAACAAAATGATTTCAGAGTTAAGTATCCACCCCCCCATGCCTAAATGATTCAATGTCCTCATTGTAAAAATAAAGACATGAAAAGGGTGGAGTAAACATAATATCACCTAAACATCATGAGGAATCCAGTCAACTCCGTAGAGAACGTGAAATATAAACACGTGCTAAATTTAATGCCTTCAGCTAGGCATAAAATACATACAAGGAAGAAATTGAGAATTCACAAGTGTGGGTCAGAATCAAAATAAAAATATTGATTCTCAGATTCGCCAACAGAAGATGTCCACAGACATGGACCAGATTATGACGCAGACCCATGCCCCAGGGTTGAGTGGTTCTCAGGTTCTGGATGAAAATCACCTAGAACCGAAGGTTGTTGTGTTTGTGGGGCTGGGCCTGCAGTTTAGTGGTGTGCAACCCAAGACCAAAGTGTTGGACTATGGGTAAAGATGGTTCAATAGGTACGGTTGTCCACTTAACATCTAGCTCAGAAAAATAATCAGTTATTTCGAACTTGGGTTGCACGTGAAAGATATCGTAAGGGTCCTAGTAGAAAGTAGGTGGTTTCAGGTCAATAGGTACCCTTAGATCCAAAAATCAAACTTCCCACAGATTTAGCCTCCCAAATTGTTATTTCAACAATTCTATCCTCCAACATCAAGAACTCAGGCTCCAAGACCTCTAGCATATCATTCACCCCATATGATTCTCCCAAGTCCAGTAATCGTGGCTGAATCAAGTTTGACTTGGGCACAATGATCTCAGAAGTCAGCTCTTCAGGGTGCGGATGAGGAACGGGGCTATTGATTGAATCTTCTAGTAAATGAGGATTTGAATCCTCCAAGTTAGTCCCAACCGAATCTAAATCTTCAATAATTGGGCTATCAACTGGTTCGTCAGATTCCTCAAGCCCATTTGTCTCACTAAAATCCTCTTCCTTAAGTTCAAGTGAGACTTCACCAAAAGATTCTTCACCCTTAGAGTCAAAGAATCCATGATCCTCATTTATATATGTCTCAAAATCATATGTCATTTCATGGTCCATGGAGACATATTTTTCGTCATACCCTGGCTCTAGGATCTCGGGTGAGAAACTCGATTCATCCTCAAAGGGTTTCTCTAGCCCAACCTGGTCATCTCCAATCTCAGAATATGTATCCCCCCGACAGGCGCCTGAGCAGGTTTAGACATTGGCTCACCTGAAGGGGGTTCATCTTGAGAATCATCCCAAGATTTGACTAGGGCAACCACAAATTTCATCCTCAACCTCGACAATTTCCCAAGAAGAAACTCACTTAGGTCCCTATCCCTAACACTTTGGAGCAAATCCAATAAAGAGCTATTAAGTTCATCAATCATTTTGATCATAGGCTCTAGTGCTTCAGTGCATGGTGTTGGCTGAGCTTTTAAAGATTGTATAGTGTTCCTCAAATTAGCCAACACCCTATCCTGGATCTGGTTCACTTGAACCGACTGGTTCAATTCAGGTTTGGGTGGGTTTGGGTTAAATATAAGGGAGTCTAGATGTCGAGGTTCTCGGGTCCCTCCCTGGAAGTAGGTTATTCTAGGTTGTTCAAAGGATGGTGGCAACCTATATTTAGTGGAATACTGGGGAGGGTAGGTGTTATAATCATTATATCCTTCTTGATTGTAGATCGGGTTGGTTTGGTCATCAAAGGATGGAGATCCATAATCCTTGTAGGTTTGGGAAGGATAGCAATCATAGTCTTGTTGTTCAAGGTTAGGCCTTGGACATTGAGGTCTGGATTCGTATCCCCAATCAAAATTATCCTAGCTAGTGGATGGGTAATTACAAATCAAGTCGGGATAGTAATCATATTGGTGATAAGTGGTGGTAGAAGGATAGGATTGGAAATGTGTGTAAGATGTGGAAGGGTACAAGGTGAAGTAAGGAGGGAAATCAGAAGAGAAAGAAGGAACTCTGCAATACAAAAATACAAACCTATCCTTAGGTTGGGTGGCCTAAAGTCTACAGACTCTCAGAATCCGTCCTAAGATTATGGACGATTTACTCTACTTATGCTCAGGCAATCCAACCAGTTAGGAGGGACTAGGGAGAAGGTTCTTCCTTTGGCTTGCACCTCCGGTTCCTAGTGTACCCCTCAGCCACGGTCGTTTGACGCTACTCCCCTAGCTAGACATCAGATTGACTAGTATAAGTAGGTTAATCGTGAACACTCTCAATCTAGATCCCGACAAGCGAACCCATCCTTAGGGCCAACGTCTAATCAATTTTAGTTAGGCTTGGGACAATGGTGCTTCAGGAATGTGATGGGCCCTTTAGATGGGTTGCACCCTTAATGATAAGTTAAAATGTGTGTGCATGCACAACTAGGGTTTTCAAACAAGGTTATTTGATGATGTGTCTTTTAGGGTTCAACCTTGTTTAGTAGCTTTTAGGGTTTAATTCTTAGGTTGGTTCAATCAAGGTTTAGTAGAACACTCCAAGTTTTGAAAGCACGGGTGATGATATGTTCCTTTAAAAATAAAAAATAATGTGCAGTGCCTGGTTCAGCCCTAAGAATCAACTCTAAGTGGCAAGCTACTTGATGGATCAGTTTTAGATTGAGTGGTGCGGCCTAAACAACTCAATCAATTGGCCTGTTGCACCACTTAGTTAAGGCACACAAGAATGTTTAACCTATTCAGATTTCTACTCACTTATGTGTATTGAGTTGAAGTGTACGGGGTCCACAGGTTAGATCCCGGTTAAGTGGTAGAATCAAAGTGATTGTGCACCTTATGATAAGAAGTTGTGGGTGTTAAGTGTGTAGCTTTCAGTTAAATCCCACAAGAGAAGAATTTTTTTTTTCTTTTTTTATATATGCGGGTTGGTGAGGTGAGTGGAGTGACAATCAAACAACCAAAATCTACCCTAGGGTTTATGCAAAGCACCTAAGTTGATTTGGGTTTGAGTTATTAGGCTATGGAATGAAAACTAAGATGGGGGTGGTGTGGGGGACACTTACAAAACACTCTACCCGCACTTTACTCCAGTCTACCGCACTTGGATCTCCATGCTAGGGTACTTGCAAGACAATAGTTCAGAGATAAGCAGGGTTAGTGTTATGTAAATGCAAAGAAGCGCAGAAAATAATAAAGTAAATTCCGTTGCCTCCCAGGCAATGGTGCCAAAATGATGTGGGCGTGCTTCGCGAGTTAAAAGTCAAGGTTTGGAGAACCCATTGTCATAGCTCTCAAAACATGTCTATTAGATAAAATTTATAACCAAAACTCGAAAAGTGAGTCTCGGGTCGAACACGGGGAGGCGAACGTTTGGTTTTATGAAATTCGTGCTTCACTTTTATTTCTTTTTGGTCGTTTTCATCTTTTCTATTTTTTTTTGGTATTTTAACAAGCAAGAGATTAAGTCGATGAAAACTTTATGTACTTTCAAAAAATATAAGAGAGAGAGGGAGAGAGAGAGAAACAATCATCTATTCATGAAGAATTGTTTGTTACAACTACGAAAGAGGGAAAATCTACACTACGAAAGCATAAAAAGGTAGAAAGAGGTGAGAGAAATCCCCCTCAACGGTTGCTCGGAGGATCACTCGCTCTGACGTCGCTTGGAGGAAGGTGGTGAGGAGCGAGGTGAAGAACGGAACCGGAGGACGGAGGATGGGGTAGGGTGGCGTCGCAGCGAGGATCTTCTTCCCGAAGGGTGGTGAGAGGATGACCATGGGATGCTCCATGAATAAGGACGAGGGGAGGGAAAACTATTTGATTTTCTACTCTAGAGGAGCATCCCGGGCTTGGGACAAGCTCTCTCTAGAGCCTTGGAGGTGCTGAGAGGAAGAAAGGAAGAGATGGTTTGGAATGGTGGTGGGTATGTCCTTTTATAGTGGATGAGGAAGAATAAATTCGCATCTAGGTCATTACTGACGTCCATAAACGTCGCTGTAGCTGTCGCTAAAGATCCGCCCTTCAAATCATCTTGCTGACATGCACAGACCATTAGTGACGGCTGCAAGCATCAATAAAGGAGTATGTCGCTGAAGATTCGCTTTGTTGGCAGGCGCATCACACGCTGCACTGGCGTGCGCATCACTTGCCCATGCTCCTCGCACGGTGCACACGCTGGCATGCATTGCGCTGCAGCTGCGGCCAACTGCGTTGTGAACGGTGTGCTGCGTGCGGCTACGTTATGCGTGGTGCACTACACGTGGCTGTGGCTGTGCACATGAGCTGCTGCTAGCCGGCGTTGGGTGGCCTAGATGGCACCACGTGGTGCCATCTGGGCCATCCATTCTTCTTTCTTTTGTAGAGGGTGCCACGGTGCTCAAATTGAGATGATTCCTGCGCTGCTAGATTGCGATCATTGCTTCGGATCCATCTATACGGTTGGATTTTCCATCCGAAACCTGTATAGATGTTGCATTGCCCCCTGGCCATTGATCTTCCTTGGACTTCGTATGATGCTACGGTTCTCTGATCTAGACGATTTCAAAGGCATTAGACTCCGATTGTCATCCTAATCAAATCCGTATGATCTGATCATCCATATGCGGCCCTGAAATAAGTCTTCTTCTCTCCTGACCATAAAAAGGACCTAAATAGCCTGCAATATATACAACTACTCTAAATGTACAATGATGCATGTAATGCAATATTTATAACATGAAATGCAAATCTAAGCCTAGGAACATGCATGAATAGGCATTTTAACCTAAATAGGTGTCTATATCAGTGGTTGAGAACATGATCGTTAAGATCCATGGATTCTGCTATCTCGTGGACTTTTTTGTTCTCAATATGGAGGTTCCTCCTAATCTCTGTGATGCACCAATTATCTTAGGTCGACCGTTTTTGGCAACAGCCCACACGAACATCAACTACGCATATGGGTGTATGAAGATTGCCCTAGGAAATGAAATTTTTAGACTGGACATATTCAGGGCATCACGGAACTTCGACTGTGATCACATTGTGGAGGAAAGTGAAGATGAAGAATCGACTTTTTGTGGTAACATTGGGCTCCTTTGTAATGACCCAATGTCGCATTCATCTTCATTGTCAGGGTTTTTAGACCTTGATCCACACGACTGTGACAACTGCAATGCACATTTCCTCCCATAGATTTGATTGTCTAGGGTGCTCATCTGATCACGACACCCCTAATTTTGATTATCCTGATCCATCGATTATTGAATTGCCCCTATTGACACAGGAGGGCGTGACTACGACAAATGGATTTCCTGTTAATGTAGTCATGACTGACTATTTTGCAAGTGGCGAATAAGTGGGAATTCACGCATATCAGGATCATCAGATTTCCACTAGTGATTCTTCTCCTCCCACTCACTACTCTGATTCCCACCCACCTGTGATTAAACTGAAGCCCTTACCTGACTTACTCAAATGCATGTTTTTGGGTTATAGTAAGACATGCCCTGTTATTATTAGTGCTCACTTGACTCTGAAATAAGAGCATCAATTGATTTTGATTTTACAAGATCATAGGGCTGCTATTGGGTGGAGCATTGCTGATCTCCGTGGAATTTACCCCTCATATTGCACTCATCATATTTACACAGATGAGAGGGTGAAACCTTTGAGATAACCTCAAAGAAGGCTGAATTTGAATATGCTCAAAGTTGTTAAAAAGGAGATCATTGAATCGTTGGATGCAGGCAATGTATATCCTATTTCCGACAGCCAATGGGTGAGTCCTATCCAGATTATACCCACGAAAGCAGGACACACCGTCACAAAAAATGACAAGGGCTAATCCATCCCGACCTGCACACGACTTCATGGTGGGTTTGCATTGACTATAGGAAACTAAACACGGCAACCAAGAAGGATCATTTTCCTTTACCACTCATTGATTAAATCTTAGAATGGTTAGTCGAGCATAGTTTCTTTTGCTTTTTGGATGGATACTACAGGTATAATCAAGTAGCAATTAGCCTGGAAGATCAAGACAAGACCACTTTCACGTGTCCCTTTGGAACATTCACTTTTAAGAGAATGCCTTTCAGCCTCTACAATGCACCAGCGACATTTCAACATTGTATGATGGCCATCTTCTTTGATATGATTGTTGACTATGTGGAAGTATTTATGGATGACTTCTCCGATTTTGGAGATGATTTCTCATCTTGTTTGGATAGCTGAAGAGGTGCACTGAAGTAAAACTAGTACTATCATGGGAGAAAAGCCATTTTATGGTGAGGGATGGTATTGTACTAGGTCACAGGACCTCATCTAATGGGCTCGAGGTTGACCAAGCTAAATCAGAAGTCATATCCTGATTACCTCCACCTAATTCGATTAAGCAAATTAGATCTTTCTTAGGTCAGGTCAGATTTTACTGAAGATTTATTTGTGATTTCTCAAAAATTGCATGACCGTTGAGAAATCTTATGGTAACCGACATCCCGTTTGACTTCAATTCCTCATGTCTTAGCACTTTTGAGACCTTACAAAGCACTATTTCTAATTCCCCGATTCTCCAACCACACGATTAGTCTCTCGATTTCGAGATTATGTGTGATGCCTCTGATTTCATTGTTGGAGCTGTTCTAGGCCAACATCAGGAGTGCCATCCTTTTGTAATTTACTACACTAGCAAGACACTAAATGAGGCTCAGCGTAATTATACAGTCACTGAGAAAGAACTGCTAGCAGTAGTATTCAAGTTGGAGAAATTCCGATCATATTTGCTTGGGTCCAAAGTGATAATTTTCACAGATCATTTCACACTTCGACATTTGTTGGCAAAGAAGGATGGCAAACACCATCTTATTAGATGGATCCTTCTTTTGCAGGAATTTGATGTTGAAATTCGCGATAAAGTCGGAGTGCATAATGTTGTGATGGATCACTTATCTCGATTAGACCCAGCTACATTCCTTATTCCCTGCCTATTTTAGATCAATTCTCAGATGAGTCACTTTTGGCAATTAATTCTATCGAGTTTCCCTAGTATGCGGATATCACAAATTATCTTGTCGCAAGCAAGATTCACACGAACCTATCCAAGGACTAGAAACTTAAATTAATTTCTGAGGCCAAATTTTATTTTTGGGATGACCCCTTGCTCTTCCTCATTGGAGCTGATCAAATTATCGGGAGGTGTATCCTCAACTCCAAAATTTCTAATGTGTTATCTTTTTGCCATAGTGAGGCTTGTGGTGGTCATTTTTTGGACTGAAAAAATCACTGCGAAGATTTTGCAATCAGGTTTTTTCTGGCTGACCATTTTCAGAGATGCAGACGAATTTGCTAATCGCTGCAAGCATTGCCAATTGTTTGGTTCTATGACCTGGAGAGACATGATGCCTATCCATCCCATTCTGGTTGTAGAAGTGTTTGACATATGGGGCATCCATTTTATGGGCCCTTTTCCTAACTCGCATGGCTTCGAGTACATACTTCAAGCTATTGATTATGTCTCAAAGTGAGTTGAAGCCATCCCGACAAGACGGGCCAACCATAAGACCGTCATCTCTTTCGTACGGGAATTTATTTTCACGAGATTCAGTGTACCCTATCTTTTGATCAGAGATGGGGGTAACCACTTCATCCACGCTCATTTCAGGCCATTATAAAGAAATACTGGGTACATCATCGTATTGCCACCCCATATCATCCGCAGACCAATGGGCAGGTTGAAGTGTCTAATTGTCAAATCAAATTGATTCTCCAGAAGACGGTTAGACCTGGTAGGAAGGATTTTCTCGATAAATTGATCGATGCACTTTAGGCATATTGGACCGCATACAATGCCCCACTTGGAATGTCACCATATCATATGGTGTATGGAAAGGTCTGTCACCTTCTTGTCAAGTTGGGGCACCGCGCCTTTTGGGCCGTGCAAAAGTGTAATTTTAACCTTGATGTGAGAGGTTATGAAAGAAAGCTCCAGCTCAGTGAACTAGAAGAAATTCAGCGGGAAGCTTATGAGAATGCAAAAATCTACAAAGACAAGACGAAGGCTTTCACGACCGCCACATCTGGAGGAAAGTATTCACACCTAACCAGCAAGTCTGGTTCTTTCATTCACATCTTAAATTCTTTATGGGAAAGCTCAACTACAAGTGGATTGGCTTGTACATTGTGATTCACCCCTACTCTAATGGGGTAGTCCAAATCATGGACCTAGAATCTAGGCATGTTTCTACGGTAAATGGCCAGCGCCTCAAGCCAATTATGGCCCAAGAACCTCCTACTGACGAAATCATTAATTTCACTAAGGACGTGTAATTGAGTTTTCGCCTAGTTGGAGGCATTAAACTCAGCACTTATACATATGTACATATCTTTTATACATAGCATATTTTCTTTTGGCATATTTTTCTGCATATTATATATCATGATGTTAGCTTATGCTGAACAAAAATTCACAAGTGATTCTAGGTGATTTCTATCCACTTTCTATCTTAATTTATTTCTTTTATATTCATGCATGAGGACATGCAAGAACTTAGGCGGGGGGGAGGGGGTAGTATACATTAAAATGAAAATTTTTATGCCAACACTTAAAAAAATCTCTGAGTAGCATGTTAATTGTACTTTAGAGTCCACAATTTAAGAATAACCGACTCCACCACCAATGCCTGCATTGGAGCTAGAAATCATCTGCAATAGCCACTTCTGACTCGCTCGCTCACTTTTTGTTCTAAATTAGGACTAAGTTGAATGCAACTTGATAAGGGAACAATATCAAAGTACAAATCATAAGAGGTTAATTGCATGTGGCATCTTTATATATATGGCATCCATGAATAAAGATTTTTATCAAGAGGTTTTATTAGGGATTTTATTCTTTAGTTGATTCCTTTAATCTAGAATCCAATATAATTTTCACACTCACATGTAGATTCTATAATGGATTCACTATGAAGATTGATTGACGTCTTTAGTTTGTCAAGAAGAAGTAGTGCTTCTTTTCCTGAGCCCCTGGACAGTGGTTAGGGAGTCAGGCGAGAACCATCTCCTAGAAGATCCACCAAACAGTTTGAAGTAAGTGTAGAGTGTTACTAGTGCTCTAAGACTAGTGCAAGGAATCTTAATTTCTAGATAATTCGGTAATGATACTTGGAGTTAGGCATAGTTTTCGCTTTTGGTTCCTGTGTATTAACTTTATGTGAATATTTGAGAGCCACCAGATAAGGCAAATACGCAAAGATTGAGTTCTAATAAAACTTGGACTAAGGTGGATGGTTATGACCGTCTTTTACGGAATCCTCGACTGAAGGAGGGTGGTAATATCAAGGTTAGAAAATATGTCATCCTATCCATCTCTTTCCCGGTGCTGAGAGTAGGCACTTCCACCAAATAAGCCACTTGATATCCTTTTGAACACCACCAATCCCCAATAATGCCTCTTGAATAAAATTCACATATGTCATGCACTGTAGTGCATCGTGTTGATATGAGAAAAAGGAAAATGTGTAGAGAAAGAAAAAGAGAGGGAAAGGAAGAGAATATGGAAAAAAAGAGAAAAGAAAAAAATATAGAAAAAAATAGAAAAAATGTTGAGTTATAATTGTGTGTAGTACATATATGTCATTACATTGAGTCAACATCACCCACCGCAATTGCAATCCACCAAATATGGCCTTAACCTACTTTTCTGTATTTCTGATCACCTGAATACTAGCTGAGGAATTCTGACTTAGTGTTAGGGGTATTAGAACTCTATTAAAGTGCTAATGCCATGAGAGACAACCAAATATGTATCACATTTGTAAATCTGGTGAGATTATAAGCTCGAGAAAAGAAAAGGAAAAGACGAGAAGAAGAAAGAGTAAATACAAAGGAACCAGAGAGAGCACAGTTTTCCCCGCTTCTCTCTGAGTTGATTTACTTGATAGTCTAGAAATCTAGAATCTATACTACTAGTCTATATGTAGCACCAAATGAATATGAGCCACCAAATACAAACCCACTTGACTCAGACATCCTTTACCTAAGCTAAACGTCAGGGTACAAATTATAGAATATTTTGTTATACCTTGAGGGAAAAAGTCTGCCTATCCCAATAGAATTTTACTAGGGGTCAAGTACAAGCTTTAGAGGTGAATCGGCTTTTCACTCGAATCCGATGCATAAGCTACATAACTACACTTTCACAAGTGTCTGGATTTCTAGATTTTCGGATGAAAATAAAAGGGAAAGAATCTCTAGTCTTACACTTAATAAAAATAATCAGTCTTGTAGGGACACCCATTTGTAGATAACTTAGTTTCGCATTTGCTAGTAACTAGCAAGATTTAGGCATGAGGGTATGATTGCCCAACAATCATAGGACTTAAATAACCTGAATTGAGTTAGAACTTAGCATAATTGTAGCATAATTCCTGCATTAGTAGCATATCTTGCATCTTCCCACTTTACTTAGATATTCATGAAATAATTCTATAATAATGTACTGATTAGTATATTATTTGGTTTGTAGGTAATAAAAGCTCAAGAGATGGTCTAAAGCTGGATCTGAAGTAGGATAGAGGCTAGAGCTGTAGTAGAGCTAAACAAAAGCCTTGGAATAAAGCTACTCAAGATGAAGACATAATGTAGGGAAGAGGTATGCTACATTACTTGTATAATTTTAATGTTTGAATTGAATTATGAAGAACATAGGACATCCCTACACCAATCCTTAGCCTTAGGATAGCCGTAAACACCTTCCCAAACCCCAGCCACCCCTATATTAGGTCACCTTAGCCCAAAACACCTCAAAAAACACATTCCAGCCTACCTCTAGACGTCCAGGTAGGATGCTAGACATCTAGGCTCTTTAGATTCCACCTGCAGGACTTAGAATCCAATCTGCTACAAAATTGGACATCCAAACAAGGTGTCAGACATCCAATTTCTGCAGAAATACAAGATAGAACCTAAACTCTATACTAATTCAGTATTAGACATCTAGGTTGATAACTTAGACTTCTGATTTTAAAGTATAAGTCGTTTATTCTTAAGATAAGACATCAGGAACTCCTCTCCTGTTGCTATTTTTTGGATTCATGCCTAGATCCTAGTTTTTAAGGCCCTTAAACCCAATCCTACATCGTATGAAACCTAAATTAAGGTATCCTAAGCCTAGTACACTACCCTAAGACTCTCCTACGAACCTAATTAGGTTCTCACTAAGCCTAATTGACTTGCATCGAAGTCAATTACACCTTATCTAATCAATTGGACTCATAGAGTCCAATTGAGCTCAATTCTTAACCAACACAAGTCTAATTGGACTTAGTGAGAGTCCAATTGACTCAAGCATAATCTAATTGAGAACACTCTCTCTCAATTACACATACATTGACCCAATTAAACTTGGTTAAGTTTAATTGGAGCAATCACTTTAGCCATAGGTTGGATGAACCTATTTCTAGACCTACCATTTAGACCAACCTAGATCTAATTGAAAGTTTACCAAGTGGTCTACTTGACCACCACACACACTCACGCACACACACACACACCACCATCACTTGGTCGTCCACTCTAGAGTATTCTAGAGTGGCCTCGAAGTGGCACCACCTTGAAGACTAGAAATAGTCTTCAAGGAGTCTGCAACCTTCCTCCTTAGAAAGTGGATCTAAGAAGACCCACTCTCTACTACTCTAGCCGCCACCTAAGTCCATTCTAAAGAATTCTATAATTCTCTAGATGGCCACTCCCATAGTCTATTTAAGGACTCAAGTGGGAGGCCATGCACCCCCATCTTGGACACCATAGGCATCACCCATGAGCTCCACCATCACCTCTACTCTCCACGTCCCAAAGCAAGAGCACCCTCTCCACTTCCTTCATCAAGAGGCTGGCCACACCACTTTGGCCATTCCTTTACTCCCCCCTACCACCTCAAGCCACACGGCCATTGGAGACCACCTCCAATGCCCTAATTTCTAGTAGCTTAAATTAATGTTCTTCATAGTTTAATTTCTAGCATTATTATCTTGCTAAGTAGTAGTAGTATTACTCTCTCTAAGAATGCATCCATAATATTCTCTAGATCCATGTGTGCATATCTTTTCTATTAGCATAGAACAACTCTTTTCAATTTCCATGTAAAAGCATTCCTCTAGAAATGATTGTAATGATATTATTTTGAGGAAATAAAATCAACAAGTTGACTGCTTCATACCTTTATTGCAATAAAAGTGTTGGTTCCTGAGAATATCAATGATCTTGCAATTGATGCATTTTCTATTAATAGCCATTGTGAAGTACAAATTGTGTGCACGAGTACCCATACCCTCACATTATCATTTGTTTGACGCACGCACACGTAGTAAGGGTTAACAACGTGAATGATGAATCATACATTCATAGGCTTGAAATAAGCCTTGAATTTTAATCAAGCAAAAGAAGAAAATAAATAAGTTAAAAATTCCCTGAGATCGAATGAAACTCACCGTCTCATTACAAATAGTTTTGTTTGAATCATAATTTGCGTTATACTATAATGTTTTCATAATCAAATTCTCATTTTATGATCTCAACAAACCTTATTAGCCATTAGACTCGAGTTGTGAAGGTAACTTTCTTCGACTCGGTCAACCCACCCAAGATTTGAAGTGGATGCGAGACTTAGGCATCTTGTGTGTGAAATGTTTGACTCATTATAAGGGACAAAAAAATTGACTCCTATAGTATTCAATTAAACTTAGAATATTTCTAACTTCTCTCTAGGACAATCCCATCTTTGGTTAAGCCACACTAGGATTTGGCAGCTTTCTCCTCACCACTTTTCTACCTTAAGTCAACACTCTAGGTTGATATCTCCCCGTCGGGTTTCTTAGTATCTTTGTATTTTTTCATAACTATAGGTGAACACCTATTAACAACGAGGTGTTTTTATTATGGTGGGAAAAAGGTAGCATCCATATGTAGCTAGATGCTTTATTTATTTGGTGGAAGAATTTGCACCCATTTGTAACAAGGTGCATTTTATTTGGTGGGGCTAATAGGATAAGGCTAATATATTTTTGTTCCTTGTTATTTTCCATTTTCTCAACTTTATTTTCTCTAAATCTTTTTTCTAGGTGAGTGGCTCTCCTTCATCTGTTCTAAATGCATCCCCTACAAACAAGAATAGTCCTAAGAACTAGAAACATGTCAAAAGTCCTTCGGATCTTTTACCCTAAGACTAAATTTTATTGACTATTGAGGACTAAATAAGGTCGTCTGATAGACAAGTCAGTGTAATGTGTAGTTTAAGATCCTTAAGACTTAAAGACTTTTCAAATCATAGGGTTAGAAGATAAGTCATTCACTTATTACCCTTTTAACCCAATACTTTTAGCTTTTTCGAATCCCTTCAAAGACTTGGGAAACAAATCCAAATTTAGGTGAATATTTGAGATACTTAAGTTTATTAAGACCTGAAGAGTCTAGGTGGAGAGACTTTGTTTTACATTTCCTAAATTCGGTGAATCTTCAAAATTTAGAATAATTAATCATTTCTAACTTAAATTATCAAGATAACTTTTTTTTCTTTTTTTTAATTAAAGAGAAAGTAAATAAAAACATTTACGAAGCTAACAAAATAATTCAAATATGAATATCAACCCCCCATGCCTGGCTAATGCAATGTCCTCATAGTATAAAAATAAAGGCATGAAAAGGAACAGAGTAGACAAGATATCACCTGAATTTCTTTGATAGATTCGGTTAGCTACGAAAATAGGTTGTACAAGTGCTGAGTTTAATACCTTTAGCTTGGCATAATATACAAACAAAGGGAAAGAGTACATGAATCAAAGTGGTGGGTCGAGATTTGAAAGAAAAGGATTGATCCTCAGACCTGCCAGGAGTGTGCCCATAGATGTTGACCAGATTGTGGTGGAGACCCATTCCCTAAGCTCGGGTGGTTCTAGGGTTCTGAATAAAAATTACCCAATATATGTTTCTAATTGTAACACCATCATTAGCCATAACTAGTTTAAATTAGTGGAAATCAAGTGACAAATGCTCCTACATAATCGCTTGAGAACTATAATTCCATGTAAATCCATTTTAAGAAGAAAACATTAAAATAAGGTTGATTCTGCAGTTTTAACATCACATCATGAAAGTAGAGTAACCATGGGATTTCCCAAGGGTTAATTGAAGGTCAATTAAGCATTAAAGTCCTAAGAGTGGGTCTACACAGATAAAAATGGACTTTTACGGATTTTGAGAACTAAATCAGAACCCAAAACCCTAATTTCAAACCTGCTTAAATTAAAGAGGTTCTGGTCAACATAAAATTCATCTAAACCTCCTAAAATTCATATAAAAATATATTGGGAGGTTTGGTATCCTTGGTTTGACCATTTGAACCTATTTTGACCTTAAACAGTCTCAGACGGGATTTTACCCTAATTTAGGCTTCTGTGCAAATTACCCAGTAAAACATGGTAAAAATTGAAATTTGACTTCACCATTAGATTCCTTGGGTCCAAATTATGTTGGTACCAAAATTTAGCCTTAATCAGTGTCTATCTTGACCTAGTTTGGAATTTGGTTCATTAAAACTCTATTTCTCTCAGTCAACCCCCTAGCTTTAGAAAATCTTTGCAGAAAGGCCCATAACTTTCTCATATTCTTCACCATTAGCCCCCTGCCGCCATTTTAAGTCAACCAACCTTCACGCAAGTTTTGACCGCCTCAAAATAATCAAACTAACAACAAATCCCACTAAATTTGGTGAGATTGATGTTCACATTACAGGGAATCTTCTGAAAGTGATTTGGGATCCTAACTCTCTAAATCTAGCCCTAGTGAACCCACGAAATTCTTGGGTATCTTTTGCCTTATTCTCCAAGCAATTAGTGCCTCTTCTCTTGTTTATAGCTCGAACTTGATCTCTATAAAAGCTCAAGATTCCTCGGTACCTAAAATCATCTCGGTTTGGCCTTAACTTCTTCAAATTTTCCTCTCTGCAACCACCTCCGCCACAGCTCCAGCGAACTCCTCCAACCTCCATCTTCACCCTCCATCACATACCATAGGCAGAGGGAATCCCCTCCTCTTCTTCATCCATTTCTCGCAATACCAGCAAGAGATCCCCAGACGTCTTCTTCCTCGCCACTCCTCTCACTGGAGGTCTTCATCCCTTCCATGACCGACCAATCAAAGCCAGTGCAATTTCCCTCCCTTTCATCCAATAGATTATGCCAAACTCTATCTCTCTTTCTTTAGGTTAGACTCACCCTTTCCCCACTTCAAATAGACTACTGATCGCCACTCACCCCCTCCATCTTCTCCACCTCCGAAGTAGCTTCGATGAGCTCGCCATGTCGCTACACCGCACCAATCGCCTCGCCACAACTCCCAAAAGCATCACCATGCTCCCCCACTCCAAAATCCCTCTACTAATTTCATCTTTCATTCACCAAAACACTTCGACAACCAACTCACCTTAACACCTCCACCTCCGACACCGTCACACCTCCATACGCTTCCCAACACCACAAGAACCCCACCATCATATTTGTCACCACTCGACGAAGCTATTGAACCATCTAATTGGAGGATTAAGCTCGTATTCATGTATCTAGGTCTTCGCCGAACTGTTGTTCTTCCCCTTCATCGACCACAGCATTCCAGCTACCTCTAAACTCGTTACCACTTCCAATAGATGCAGCTTTACACATTGAAGGTTCACGCTGCAGCAATTAATGTTTGGGACTCTGTAGCCGTGCCAATTGAGGTCAACATCCTTCAGCCACAGCACACGAAGATGACAAAGAAGGCAGCACTTTTTAGTGCCACCTCGTACACAACAAGTGTGATAGCTGCACATATAAGGAATTTGTGCCTTAAGCCCCTCTCCCAGTAACATGGGAGGTCGGGTCCCCCTTCGTACGCACCTTCTCACCCATGCACACATGCACACAGGCCTGGGCCCAATGTTCGGATCCATTTACCCACTATGAACCTGATTAATGCCCGGTTCTAAGAGAAGAAGAAGAGAAATTGTGAGGAAGGAAGAGGGTTTTGCTACAGGTTTATTGTAATTTTCCTACGGGAGGGGGTGAGATTTGAGTGATAAGAAAATTAAAGCAAAAATAAAAGACATTTAATCTCACAAAATGCAATCACATAGATACACAAATATTTTTAGGTGGAAACCCAAACATGGGTAAAAACCACCACCTAAGCCTCTTGACTTAGGATTTCCCGATCAACCGAGTCGATCAAATCCACTAACGAGTCACTTAAGCGAGGGTGACTCAAACTCAATACAACCACGCTACTTACACGAGGGTAGCATGCCTCAAACCCCTCCTCTTCACGATGAGTATTTAGCCTCTCGATGGAGAAGGGAATTCGCAAAGCGAATACCCAACCAAAGACAATTACACAAATCCTATAGAGCCATAAAGCAAGCATTTAAATCTAGCTACTATAGGAAAAGATAACTTCCCTTTAATGGAAGTACGTCGGCAAGTGACGTGGGTGCATGATCCATGTGATGGCACAATGTCGCTCTCGTATGCAATAGCGAGTGCATAGCTAGGATGGTGCACTCAAGATGTAGACTAATGGTAAGAGCACTTCTAGGTGATTCCCTTCTTCTCTTGGACACAATATGAGTGGAAGTAGTGTTCTTGAGTGTATCTAACAAAGGAGGGCTCCCCATCTAGTTATAGTGGCCTAGGAAGGCTGTGGAAGGCTGTGGAAGCCTTAGGTAGCCATTGGGGATGAACCCAAGGCAAAAAAGGCCAGAGTCAGGGTCATTTATGATTCTGATAGTATTATTAGACATCTGGGAAAAGTATCAGAAGTTTGGGAAGTAAATCAGACATCTAATCCTAGACGGGTTTCCTTACTGACTTCAGTCAGACCTAAATAGGGTTCTAGAGAAAGTCAGTCAGACGATATCTTAGACGTCTAGCACTAGGTCTGGACGTCTTGAAACCTAAATAAATGTGAGAATGGATTTCTCGAGGCACAAACAGCTATATCTCTGATGAGAAGTGATTTTGGCTTAATTGAGGGTTAACATCTATTTATTAGATGTTAAAGGTCCTCTACGGACATCTAATAGAAGATTAAGGGTCAATCCTCAATGATTATATTTTTAAGCCAACGTTCCATTAATTGGAAGTCTGGCAAAGCCATCAGACATCTGCTAAGACATCTAGACTAAAGGATGAACGTCTGAGAATGGTAGACAGAGAGTTGTTTCCAAACTAAGTGTTTTTGGATATCTGATCAAACAGTCAGATGTCTTAAAGTCAAGGATCAGATGTCTGATGTCCAGATTGGACGTCTGATCAGGCTCTTTGATGCCTACTTTGGTTTTCTAAGTTGACTACGAAGAGTCTAAGTATCCTAGGGTTGAGTAAGTGTTCCTAAGACTACTGTTTTGTTACTTTGAGGCTCTTTAAAATATATCTAGACACAAATAATGAGCAAAGAAAATAAAGACAAAAGTACTGGCTACACGATAAATAGAAATCTATCCTATTCTTCTTGTCTTCAAGCTCTTACTCCAAGTGAAGCTCCTTCTCCTCCAATGAACTCCAATCCACCGTGGATGTGAGCTCGTCATACTTCTCCTTCAAACTTGTATCCATTTGCAAATAAGCTAAAATCTTAGACTTCAAATGCAAATGTTAAATACAAGTGTTTTATTATCATAAAAATTAACGATCGTGGTGCCCTTGCACCAACAGTTATCTCCCTCCGGGTGCATACTGAAGAAAGCTAACACTTAGCTTCTGAGAAAAAAGATTGTGCTTGGTGCCCTTGTGTGCCTTGTTGTGGCTCGTGCCTTGGTGAAGGATAAGTCGTTTGCCCCTTGTGGCCGACATCTGATGTAGTACTGTAACATCATTTGAGTTGCTACTTGATTCCTACTCTGTCGTGGTTATTTGAGATTAATGGTTCAAAGATACTATTAAAATATTTAAGTTGAATTTGAATGCTTGATATGTGCTTAACTTGAGGGATATCCTTGGTGATCTAAATCACCATTTTAGTGTTTCTCTCTCTTCCTTTTATCGTAATGATTTCTTGAGATACTCTTGTTTATAATTGTGAGTAATTTATTCATTGCATATCTTTGTGATAATTAATTATTGTGCTTATTACTTTTATATTGCAATTAGTGCGTGAATTTCATTTGCTCTCTGCGAACGACCTCAGACTTACAATCTCTGATTTCGAGTTTATAAATTTAAGTATTTCATGCATTTTTCATTCTATACTATAATGCGCTTCTCTAAACATTGACAATTTTGCCTTAAACATTTTGTCGTCGTTGCCAGGGTGCAACGCGCAATTCACCACTAATAATATCTTTCTTCATTGATTTGAGCACTAACTTGCCATATTTGTTTTGCTGTGTTTTTACGAGGTACATCACGAGAAGATCTTCCACGTAATCAACCACTCTAGGGGTAGGTAAAATTTCTCTTTTTCCCTAATCAACCTCCTAATCTTGGGAAAGAGAAAAAGGAAACAAATGAATTAGGATCCACTTGCCTTCTTTCTATAGTAATTATCATTCAAAGGAAAAAATTTCTTGATTTGCAAACTTTATTTATATCTAATTGAAGTAAGACAATTTGATTAGAGATCCCTACCCTAATTTCCTGTACTTAATAGGGATTTAAGCTTAAATTCTTAACATCTCGAACTACTCACATTCTTGTTTGCGTCCAAGGTGCCATATTTAAGATTAAATTTGACTTGGAAATAGAGCCAATGAAGGTTTTTTACATTAGGGTTTTGAAGTGTTATTACATGATTGCACAGCAATCATGGGTTCTAATCAACCTAAATAATGTTTGAACCTAGCTTAATTTGTGGATATTGCACTCATATCTTGCATATCATGCATTGCATCAGTTTATCTATATCCTGCTATTTAATGGTTTTTATTGCTATTTGCAGATAATAAAGTGACCTAGGATGCAAGAGTTAGTGGAATAAAGCAATAAAGGAAGAAGAAGACTGATTCAGACAAGAGGAGTGAGGAGTATAGCCCTATCCCTACCCTTAGAAACCCTAGGAAACCTAATTAGAGACCTCCTAAGCCTAGTCCACTATCCATAGCCCTACTTATCCTATCCCTAACCCAATTTAACCATCTCATACCTAATTGGGTTCATCTACAGTTGATTGGGTGCACCTGAACCCAATTACATCGACCCAAGATCTAATTGACTCATACCTATTAGGTTTACCTAAGCCTAAACACACACACACACATATCCAATTAGACTTAACCTAGACCCGATCAGGTTTGTTCCTATCCAATTAGACTCACCTAAGCCTAATTAGGTCCACACCAACTTAATGTAGGTTAACCCAATCTAGATTTACCAAAACCCACAACCCTACTTTACGGAATTTGAATTACACACACTAGCACTTTCCTAAACTACCCTCTTAACCTAGATCAACAATCCATGGGCGTCAAACCTAGGAGCCACCAAAAGTGGAGCATGCTATTTTTGGGAAGAAGCCAACTTGAGACCACCAAAGTTGGCCTTCCCATAAAAGCCAAAAATCAAGAGGCACACCCATTAACTCCCAGTCCCCCATTCTCCTCCACTCCACACTTGCGACCACCCTCCTCTCCAACCCTAAGAGTCGCCACCTCCAATCCCTAGGGCCGTCCACCACTCCCTCCTCTAAGGGGTCCTCCTCCTCCAAGGCTCCTCCGTGGATAGCTAAAGAAGAAGCTCCTCCAAGGCATCTTCATGTGGGCGGCTAGAAGAAGGAGATAACAAAGGGTGCAACACCCTCTTCGCCTCTCTTCACTTGGGCGTGCCCTCTCTTCTCCATAGAGTGGATGCCCCCCTCTCTTTCTTCTTTATCTTGGTCGGCCATAAGGTCTCTCATACCTTGTTTAGCCATCCTGTCTTGTTGGTAGGAGAGTAGTTGGGTTTGCATACCCAAGGTCTAGGCCTACACCCTCACACATTGCTGATGGCCCTGGTGGCAACTTTCCAGCATGAGGGATTTCTTCTATTTATATGCTTTCTAGTGTAGATGATATGCGATATTCTTTCGATCATTTTACACAAAAAAAATATCATGATGCTTCTGTGATTGATTGTCCTCACATTTGCTTGCCTACATGATACTTAGGTTCGTTCACACCATGCACGGCCACCATGGCCCCACTTAGATGCATGTAGTCACTTAGGTTTTAGCTAGCATGTCTAGATCTAGGTTTCGTTTTGTGTCTTACAATAAAAATAAAAAAAACACAAAAAGGAGAAAAATATTAGGTTAGGTTAAATTTATGTTAGAAAAGCTGATTCAAATTTTGACTTGTTTTCACGCCTCCTAGAGATGAACTGGGACTCAAATTCTAAAAAGAAAAGAAATCTAAGCGAGTTTCGTAAACAATTAAATATTTTGATCAAGAGTTTAGCACGACTATACTATGAGTTCCAACAATTTCAAAACGTATGAAAATGGACTTGTCAAATAGCACCGTTTCTGGGGAGGCAATGCGCGAGTTTAGATTTGTATTTGCTTAACTTCTATTTGTTTTGATTGTAGGTCAAGACGAGGATCTGCGCACGCATCAACTCGTGGTGAAGACCACAGGTATCGTTCTTCATCCTCAATTTTGTTGCTTTCTTAGGTTAAATATATAAATATATATATTCAAATTCAAATTTTCAGATTTGAATTTACAAAAAAAAAAATTTTTTCTTTCTTTCGTGTGTGTTTTAACTTGGAAACTATTTAAACACATCAAAGTCAAATTTGGAAATCCAGGCAGAAATTGTTGATGATTTTAAAAAATTTATTGCCATCAAATTAGGCATCAAAAAATTTTGGAATTTGGTCTGATTTTAGGGTTTCAAACAAGCTTTCTAAATCCACCTTTGATTTGGAAAAATTCACACCATACGAATTTTAAAAATTCATATAGTGGAAGGGGGTCAGAATAGTCTGTACTTTGATTTTATTCAACTTCAAACAATAATTCTAACCGCTACATAAATCAGATTGATATGAAATTTGTGGGGTTGGAAAGCCGCTGAAACCTAGTTCTTTCTATAAATTTTCAAGAAGTTTTGGATTTCTATTGTATTGTTTCAAACTGCATTTCTCATAGGGGGCCCATCTAGTCTGTTTAACCCCCTAAAACGTAAAAATTCATGAAAAATTGCATGAAATGGTAAAAATCTTAAAAAAAATATTCCCTGAAAAAACATATTGAAAGAGGAAGATCTCTACCAAATTTCATCTTATTTTGATTTGTTTACTAATTTGGGAAGTGATTTCAAGTCAGACTAAGGTCTGATTGCAGATTGTTAAAAGAAGCATAAACCCTAAGTGTTTCACATTAGGGTTTAAATTTAGAGACCCAAAACAAACCTGTCTGAGCTTGATTTGTGTTTGATTGCATGAGAGGGGATCTGATTTGATTGGTTGTCTTCCCCTCACCCACTTAAATTGAATTTGATCTACATTTCAACTTAGGCAACCACTTAGGTCTATTTCATTTAGTAGTGGTGCATTAGGACCATTGTTTTCCTTGATTGGGTCACACCACTTCTACCTAGTTGGACTTAAAAGCATCATATAGACCTATCTGATATTAGGGTTTCCACACTAAGGTAGAGCACATTTGCATTCCATACTTAAAGGAAATTCATATAACAAATTGGGACTTGCAAAACTTGTGTGCTCCACTACAACTTTCTTTGAATTGACCTAAACAAGGAAACCTTAAAAGAAAAAAAATTAATACAAGCACGTGAACCATAAAATCCACTACACCAATTAAAGCTTGTACTGAAAATCCTTTGTTTGTGCACTTCACATTCACAAACCTAATTTTAAGGGCAACACCCCCAAAACAGCCAATCACATTCTAAGAGCACTCTAAGCCCAAGCCTAAAACTAAGTAGATGTGCCCTAGGCAGGACAAATTTACTTGGTAACCAAAATTTAATTGGGTAAAAATAAAGGCCTTGCCTATTTGGACCAACTGGTGACAAGAAAGGTTGGTGCGGTAACCGCGTTAGCCTCTAGTGGTGTCCCGCCGTGTGGGGTGTCCTAGGGGGTCCCACCATTCTGGCCAGCCAAGTAATTCAAGGGTTGGTTTAACCCAGTTCCATTTCAGGATACCAAGTTTAGATCCAATTAGGATATACAATTTAAGGCTATCTTGTTTGCTTGATTTGGGGCTCTCTCATCTTTCTTCCTAGGCCTTTGCCTTAATTCCACCAGCCCCTTGTAGTTGGTTGTGTCTTCCTAAGGAAGACTATCTCTTATCTCTATTCACATCTTTTCTCAAATATCCATGAACCCATATCATTCAGGGTCCTCCATCTCCCAACCCAACCATGATTTCGACTCCTTCTGGTTGGGAGACTCATCCTAACCAGCTGGAATATGACCATCCTTATCCCCCAACTTATTTAGAGCCTGAACCTCATGGATCTAACCCTTATCTAGAACATAACCAACTGAAAGCCATAGTTGCTGAATTCCAGGAATATAACACAGACTATACAGATCAATGTGACAAACTCCTGGAGCAAATTAGACGATCTCAGGCACAATCTCAACCTTATCACTCCTCTCAGGAACAAGAGACTTGGAACAACCAGTCTAGTTGGTCTAGTGACCCATATTTTGGATCCACTAGCTACTCTACTGATTCTTGCTACCATAGGGAGTCATCCTGGACTCAGCCAACCCAACAGGCACCTTTGGACCTAATTCATGATTTAGGTAAAGCAGTTGAGGAATGCACCATTTCTGATACACCTGTACCTGATGATATATCACTAAGGAATTGGAATAATGGATCATAAGTACAGGACCACAAAACAGGTTCTCAATCAACTCCCTCTATAGTCAGCCCCCCTCAAGGAGATACACCTATTGATTCATATTCGAATTTGTGTAACCCTGAGTGGAGAGACAACCCTGATCTTTCATGTCCACCACAAAGACCGACTTAGACTAAACATCAATCTAGGCCAGCCCAATATTCCACTCAAACAACTTTAGGGCAACCATCTAGTCCAGCCCAACCCGCAACCACCCTTGAAGATATCATGAACATTTTGTTGGACTTTGACAAGAAAAATGAAGAAAGGCCAACTAAGTTGGAAAATCAAGTGAAATCTCAAGGGGAACAAATCAAGAGACTTCAAGAATCACTTTATCCCCGGATGTGCACTCCTTTTCACTCTTATTCTCCACCTATTCTTCTGACCCCTCCTCCAATCTATCATACATGCCATTGTACAGGGGCCAACTCTTTGGCCTCTAAAAGGAAGAGAAAAGCTAAGAGCCCACCCAACCAATCTAATTCAGGCTCAACCAAAAATCATAAGACCAAACCCACATCCAGCTCTGACTCAAACTCTAGGGACAAAAAGAAGAAAAAGGCTTCTGAAGTTGATTTGCCCTATTTACCCTTTCCTGAGGCCTTAAAGAAAGAGTCACAAAAGAAGAAAAGGACTTGCACACCTAAAGAGGTGGTTTTATCAGCTAACATAAGTGCATTTGTTTCTGGCACTCTACCACCCAAAAAGACCTACCCTAGAAAACCTTTCATATCTTGTGCCATCAAGGGATTCACCTTCAATAGAGCCCTTGTAGATCTAAGGTCTTCCATTAGCTTGATTCCTACCACCCTTTTTGACAGCACCAGACTTGGAGATTTGCACCACACACCTGTCACCATTAGAATGGCAGATGGATCCATCAAAACACCTACGGGGGCAATTTAGGATGTGATTATTAAAGTGCAAGGTCTTAGCTTTCCGGTCGATTTTATTGTCTTGGACATGAATATACCAGAGAAGCTAAGTAATTCACCCATCATTCTGGGTCGACCTTTCTTTTCTATGGCCAATGCAGGGATTGACTGTTACTTAGGATGTATGGAGATGAGTAGAGGCAGTAAGAAGATTCACTTTGATATTTATGCAACTACTAAGAAAATGAAGTCAGGGTATTTTCTAGATGACACGGAAAGTGATTCGGAGGGAAATCTGAAAGAAACCATGGCAATTGACACCTGGGTAGAACCGCATGACCCAAATCAACAATCCACTAGATCACATAAGTCACCCTCAATACCAGATCAAATCATTGATAGCATGGCTGACTATCTTGATCGACCTAGCCCAATTCAAACCCCTGCCCCTTGCAATGAATCCCAGATTACTTAATTGATCAAAATGATTCATGAAATAAAAGAAGCTAGTGCAAGAGAATATGATGATATAAGAAAAGAGCTTCATAGAATCTGGGACGAGCAACAAAAATTAGAAATGTTTGAATTTGGGTCAGGTGTGTCACAATCGATTTGTGATTCGGTGGTGGTCATGCAAGATTCTATTGATATTGATAATCCTATTGAAGTTGAGAATGGAGATTTATTCGAGAATCTTGATCTTGATTTAGGGCCTAAATACCAATCATTTCATTTTGAGGAACCAGCATTAAGGGACCTGAATATGATTTTGTTCTATTTGAGAATACCCATGGAGACATTGATGAATTAATTCAAATGATCTCATACATGGAGCAACAAAATAAAAAAGACTGTAACAACTCCTCAATCAATGATTCAGCCCATTCCACTTTCACGGAGGGACTCACTACTAAATCTAATGACCAATTTCATCTAAGTGAGAAGAAGGAAATAGCCCCTTATGAAATAGATATCCAAGAAATTGAAAGATTATTGGGGATTTCATATGATGAGTTATCGGAGGAAGCTAAAAATTTTGGGGAATAATGTGATAATTGGGAATTAGAATTAAAAATTTTTGAAGAGATAAAAGAAGAAGATGATACCCAAACATCTTTGGTAGAGACAGAGACTAATCACTGGACATTGATTTCTAGATCTGACCACACTACTTGGGTCATGCCTTCCATTCATCACCATTATCAGGACCCATATAACTTTTACCCCACACGACTCTACCTGTACCCCTACCACCCACATTCTCCATCACCTCTGTAGGATGCCTTCACCTTCATTTCTTCCAGGCACCCATATTTATCTGTCTTTTTTCTGTAGCATCTAGCTGTGGATAATCCCAAGCCCTATCTACAAATTTTTTCGATTATTTGGACTTGGAATTCATGGACAGCTGGTCCGCATTTGCGGCCCACTGTTGGCGAACGAGATTAAAATTCTTATCATTTTACTCGCCATTCTCAATAGTGTATTGATATATCCTTTTTGAGTGTACGCCCAGCTGGAGGTGTTAATCTCAGCACTTATATATAGCATATTTTATTTTTCATATTTTCCCTGCATATTCAATTTTAGGTGTTGGAATAAGTGGAATGTCAAAATTCAGGAGCTATTCTAGTTGATTTCTACCCATTTACCCCTGTCTTATGTAATTTTTCATTAAATTCATGCATGAGGACATGCAAGAAAGTAGGCATGGGGGGCTAGTAATTGTAAACTGAAATTTTTTTCTGCCAACACCTAGGAAAAACCTTTCGTACATCATGCTAATTGCACCTTAGGTTCCTTAAATTAAGAACAACCGACTCCACCTCCAATGTTCACATTGAAGCTAAAAATCATTCGCAATAGCCACTTTCGACTCATCCATTCACCTTTTTGTTCTAAATTTAGGGTCAAGCTATATATAACTCGAATTAGGGAAATTTTCAAAGTGCAACTTTGAAAGGTTACAAATAGCATTTATATATATTGCATTCATGAATAAGATTTTTATCAAAAAAATGTATTAAGGATTTTATCCTCTAGTTGATTCCTGTAATCTGGAATCCAGTACAATTTTCACTCACATGTAGATTTTGCAATGGATTCACAGTGAAGACTGATGAATGTCTTCAGTTTGTCAAGAAGAAGCAGTGCTTCTTTTCCTGAACCCTTGGACAGTGTTTTGGGAGTCAGGCAAATTTTCTTCCAAAAATCCACCAAATAGTGTGAGATGAGAGTAGAGTGTACCGGTGCTCTAAGATTAGTGCAAGGAATCTAGAATCCTAGATAATTAGGTAATGATACTCAGAGATTAGGCACAGTTTTCACTCTCAGATCCTGCATATACATTTTTGCGTGAAATGTTGAGAGCCACCAAATAAGGCAAATACACAGAGAGCGAGTTTTGATAAAACTAGGGCTAAGGTGAATGGTTACGACCATTCTTTACGGAATCCTCTGCTAAAGGAGGATATTGATGTCAAGGTCAGAAATACACCATCCTATCCATCTCTCCCAATGCCGTGAGTAGGCACTTCCACCAAATAAGCCACCCAATGTCTCTTAAGTACCACCAATCCCTAATAATGCCTCCTCAATAAAGTTCATGAATGTATGCTAGCTTGTGTTGTGTTGAAAAAAAAAATTATACATAGAAAAAAAAGGGAAGAAAAAAATAAAAAAAAAGAAACATTGAGAAAGAAAAAAATTAAAAAAAGAAGAAAAAGCAAAGAAAAAGAGTGTGTGAATATTTAGTGTTTATTTCAGTTGCATTGAGGCAATACTACCAAATAAGGCCTTAACCTATCTTTCTGTGTTTCTAATCTCCCAAATACTAGCTGAGAAATTCTGACTCAGTGTTAGTGTTATGGAACTCAATTAAAGTATTAATGCCAAGTGAGACCACCAAATACAGGTCATATGTGTGAATCTGGTGAGATTGTGAGCTCTAAGAAAAAGAAAGAAAAGAAAAGAAAAAGAAAAAAAAAGAGAGAATGAATACAAAGGAAACAAAAGAGAGCATAGTTTTTCTCATCTTTCTCCGAGTTGAGTTACTTAGTAATTTGGGAATCTAGATTCTATAGTACTAATTTCTATGTAGCACCAAGTGAGAGTGAGCCTCTAAATAAACACATCCATTTCCCTCTGGCATTCTCTATCTGAGCTTAAAGTCGAGGTGGAACTCAAAAAGTATCTTAGATACCCCGAGGGAAAAAGTTTGCCTATCCTGCTAGAATTTTACTAAGGGTTAAGTACAGGCTTTATAGGTAAATCAGGTTTTTCACTCAAGTCCGTTGCAAAAGCTACATAGCTGCACTTTCACGTATCAGGATTTCTAGATTTCTGGATGAAACAAAAGGAGAGAAATCTTTAGTCAAACTCCTTGATAAAAAGAATAAGCAGTCCTTTAGGGACCGAACTTATAAATAACTTAGTCATGCATTTGCAAGGGACTAGCAAAGTTTAGGCATGAGGGTATGATTACACAACAATCATGGGTCCTAATCAACCTAAATAATGTCTGAACCTAGCTTAATTTGTGGATATTGCACTCATATCTTGTATATCATGCATTACATCAATTTATCTAGAATAAGATGAGATATCCTGCTATTTAATGATTTTTATTGCTATTTGCAAATAATAAAGTGATCTGGAATGCAAGAGATAGTGGAATAAAGCAATAAAAGAAGAAGAAGACTGATTCAGACAAGAGGAGTGAGGAGGATAGCCCTATCCCTACCCTTAGAAACCCTAGGAAACCTAATTAGAGACCTCCTAAGCCTAGTCCACTATCCATAGCCCTACTTATCCTATCTCTAGCCCAATTGAACCATCTCATACCTAATTGGGTGCATCTACAATTGATTGGGTGCACCTGAACCCAATTAGATTCACCCAGGATCTAATTGACTCATACCTATTAGGTTTCCCTAAGCCTAAACACACACACATATCCAATTAGACTTAACCTAGACCCAATCAGGTTCGCTCCTATCCAATTAGACTCACCTAAGCCTAATTAGGTCCACACCCACTTAATGTAGGTTAAGCCAACCTAGATTTGCCAAAACCCACAACCCTACTTTACGGAATTTAAACCACACACACTAGCACTTTCCTAAACTACCCTCCTAACCTAGATCCACAATCCATGGGCGTCAAACCTAAGAGCCACCAAAACTGGCGCATGCTATTTTTGGGAAGAAGCCAACTTGCGACCACCAAAGTTGGCCTTCCCATAAAAGCCAAAAATCAAGAGGCACACCCATTGACTCACCCTCCCCCATTCTCCTCCTCTCCACACTTACGACCACCCTCCTCTCCAACCCTAAGAGCCGCCACCTCCAATCCCTAGTGCCGTCCACCACTCCCTCCTCTTCCAAGGCTCCCCCTTGGACGGCTAAAGAAGAAGCTCCTCCAAGGCATCTTCATGTGGGTGGCTAGAAGAAGGAGATTACAAAGGGTGCAACACCCTCTTCTCCTCTCTTCACTTGGGCATGCCCTCTCTTCTCCATAGAGGGGATGCCCCCCTATCTTTCTTCTTTATCTTGGTCGGTCACAAGGTTTCCCATACCTTGTTTGGCTATCCTCTCCTTTTGGTAGGCGTGTAGACAGCTTTGCATACCCAAGGTCTGGCCTACACCCTCACACATAGCCGATGGCCCTAGTGGCAACTTTCCGACGTGAGGGATTTCTTCTATTTATATGCTTTCTAGTGTAGATGATATGCGATATTCTTTCGATCATTTTACGCATAAATAATATCGTGATGCTTCTGTGATTGATTGTCCTCACATTTGCTTGCCTACATGATACTTAGGTTCGTTCACACCATGCACGGCCACCATGGCCCCTCTTAGATGCACATAGTCACTTAGGTTTTAGCTAGCACGTCTAGATCTAGGTTTCGTTTTGTGTCTCAAAATAAAAAACAAAACAACACAAAAAAGACAAAAATATTAGGTTAGGTTAGATTTAGATTAGAAAAGCCGATTCAAATCTCGACTTGTTTTCACGCCTCCCAAATATGAACGACCGGGACTCAAATTCTAAAAAGAAAAGAAATCTAAGCAAGTTTTGTAAACAATTAAATTTTTTGATCAAGGGTTTAGCGTAACTATACTACGATTTCTGACAATTTCAAAATACGTGAAAATGGACTTGTCAATACACACTTGCATGCATTAAAGGAAATTAATCTTCCCGCATTTGTGTGCACCCAAGTCCTTGGCTAAAAAGATCTATTCAAGGAAAACACTAGAAATCAGGTTATAAATTCACTTGAACCCTAAAATTTGCACTTAATAACCTGAGAGTCAATTCAGGGTGATTTTTGGGTCTTGACCTAAAATTCATCCTCCATCTTTAGGGTAGGTCAGGTGAAGTTGGTCTACATTGTGGGCCAACCAACCTCCAAATTAGGTCACAAATTGAATCAATTTCTAATCAAGTCAAATTCAAGACACAAATTAGGACTAAAATTGGCAGACTTAAGGTCTCAATTCATACCTTCCAGTCTACTTGGGACCGTAATGACAAGGAAGGTCGGGTAGGGGAAACCCTATAACCCATGGGGATGCTCTACAGTATAGGGATCTTTGTGGAACTCTCCCTTTCTAGTTGCCCAAGTAATTCTTGGGTGTGTTGATTTTTGATTCAAAGGTATCATCCACCATAAAATAGCCTTAGTCATCCAAAAATCTTTGGGTGCCTTGATTGGGTCCAATAAACCTCTAGTCCCTCATCTATTCTTTAGAGCACTTACATAGGAAAGGTCCCTAGGTTTTTGACCTAAAGGCCTCCAGTAGAGTTGATCTGATCGATTCAATCTAAACCTGAATTTGATTCTACATCTTGATCCACCACTTGATTTGAAAATGCAACCTGACAATTTAGGAAGAATATTTAGGAAACCTGAATCCCAAATGAGTATGAAAGAGAAAATGATTGAGGATGCTCTTAGACATCATGATGAGTATTACAAAACCTCAAATCCATTTAACAAAATTCAGGTTAATGTTTCAAAAACAACTACCCACATTATGAACCGTGTTGCAATGATATTGACACACATGATACATGGTTCAACCCGGGATGATCTCTTATTAGAATATATTGAATTAGGAAAATTACATAGCAACGAGTATCTACAATGTTGGTCAAATCCCCTACTTTTGGAAAAACACCAAGGTCTCATGGAGAAACGTGGAAAATTGCTGAATATGGTGTATGAAGCCATAAATCAAAAATACCCATATATCCCCTCAGAAGTTGATGAGACATCTTGGAGCAACATTAAGGATCAATATGATTTCCTAGAGAATGGGTTAGAAAATCGAGGTTGCTATGGACCCCTAACCCAAATGGAATCAGATTCAAACTTTATGCAGAATGACATACCTGATCTTAACATTGGTTGGGTGGATCCAGTTGTAGGTGTTCTTGATTCTGAACTAGCTTTAGAGAGCCATGAAGCTGGTCCATCATGCCTTGATTTCCCAAACACTTGTGATGAGCATGAATCAGAACCTCTCAAGGATGTAATTCCTGAACCTTATTCTGTTAAGGTAATCCTAGAGAGTGATTCTGACATCCCAATAGAACCATGTCTAGATTCTAGTGACCCAATCCCTACCCTTGACCTAGAATCTAGATCTGATCCTATTTGGGATGATCAAGAGGCCCAATGTGATGAGAATCAAATTTTAGATCTGGATCATGATTCTGGGCCTGTATTTGATGATTACACCTCTCCAAACTTCTTAAAGACACAAATTGATTTTTTAGAAGTCATACCAATTTACGATACAGAAACAGAGGAGTTGGAAGAGTTGGGATTTGATTGGGTCTATCCTAGGAGCCAATAACCCAAGCCTATGCCTAATAAGGACACCTCTTTGTGCTCGAAATTTGAGATTAGGTTAGATCCAAGTCAGGTTGTTGATTGTATGCATCATGATTTGTTCTGTGGTGAAATCCCAATTTGGAATTAGGTTTAGAAACTAATTTTCTCATATTCTCCAATGATTTCGAATCATACTCTGATTTCGGAGAACCATTCTTTCATGACAATTATGAGCTAGTTTTCGACCTTAGCATCCATGACCCGTTCTTTGATTATGATGCTAAGGCCAATGATTTGGACCTCAAAGAAGCCACACCTTCCGATCCAAAGCCAGAGCCTTGCAAAATCCAATCTCAACCTCAACCCACCACCGAAATCAGTTTCTACTCTGATTCACCTCTCTTTGATCCAATTGCATATGATTCACCTCCATCTTTTGATCAGGAATCGAACATTGATCAGACCGAGAATTATGGCTTATCCTTCTCTAATCCCGCTAGTAGGGTCCCTACATCCTCAACAGATCCATTTTCTTTTGAGGACCCTTACTCTGATCAAGCTGAGCCAATTCAGCTAAACCCAAGAATCTCATTTCCATATCTTTCTGAGCCACATAGTATCTAGTGGGCTCTACACTTATTGATTCATATCTATCAACCCACCAAACTGATTAAATTTGGTCTGCATCATCAGCCTGTTGACCTAAACAGCATCTGATTAGACCAACCAAGCTACTTATCAAGGTGCTTGTTCTAGAAAATTCCTCTGATTTGACCACCCCTTCTCCTTGACCACCTTCTGCTTAGTTGAAGGCATTGAATTTAGCGCTTAATGGGAGGCAACCCGTCATTCCAAAAACCTGAGAACCTTCTGATCATCTCTTGAGCTACACTCCTATTGCACTTGAGAGTTCAACTTTAGAATAGCCGACTCCACCTTTGGTACTTGTATCAAAGCTTGAAATCATCCTCAATAGTCATCCCTACCCGTTCACCCACCCTTTCACCCTGTTCTAAACCTTCAACCAAGCTGGCTTCATACCCTCCTAGTTTGCATGAGGACATTGCAAAATCTAGGCATGGGGGAATATTAAAGTGCAAATAATTGGAAATTCGATTCTCTGAGTCTCACAAAATATATATATATACATCAACAAAAAAAAGGAGAAAGGGAAGGAAAATTTTGAGAAATGATTGAAAATCTTTCTTGAGGAAAAGTGGAGGAAATGCAGAAAGGAGCAAAAATCAAGAAAATAATGATAGTCATAGCACTTGATTATGGGATTCACTTATGCTTCAAAAAATTATGAGATTTACTTAAATTTTAGACCTAATCAAAACAAAGATTAAGTCCTAAAGTAATAGAGATAAGGAGATTAGTAAGAGTACTGACCTTAGGCCTCTTGGACCTATTTCAGGGTTGAAACACTCAAGTATTCGTTAAGATCCATATTAGTCCTCAAGAGGTTGAGGAAAGTGTGAAGTTGATGTAGTAGGTCTAAGGCTTAGGGATTATTAGGCCCCATTGCCTGTCCTTTGGTTTGCGGCACTGAAAAGTCTATTTTCGCACATTTTGAAATTGTCGGAAATCATAGTATAGTTGCGCTAAACCCTTGATCAAAATATTTAATTGTTTATGAAACTCTGATGGACATGGTTGGTTGACACCGATGCTCCCCGGCAACGGCGCCAAAATAATGGTGATGAAAATTGTTGTAAATGTTTGTTGGTAATAATTGTTGATCATGTCGTTGTAGTATAGGGTGTATAATATAACATTAAGGATGTCGTATAGTGGTGAGTATGGGTGAGTACCAGTCATTACAACCATTATTATCATTTGCTTATTTATCTAATTTTTACTGGTTTTGTTCCAGGTCGTTCTCTGGGAGGCAATTTATTGAACTTAATTCGGTCACTCTTTAATTATCTCCAAAATTGTCTTCTTATTCAAAAAGAAACTTTACATTTAAAGAATGAATGAATGTTTTATTTACCTAGTTACTAAGAAGTGCTTGCAAAAATGCTAACTATGAACAAGCATCAAACAATCTATTATTATACTCTAAACTATGTATTTACAAATTATACTATTAACACTAATATGTTAGTTCATACTACATTAGGATACCATAGTGTAAAAACTTAACTTACTAGTCATTTATTTATAGTGACATATATATCAGTTTTAGTGACAGATATAAACGTCGCTAAATCTCAGAAAACACTATATACAACCTAAAGAAGCAAACTGAGGTCTTTAGCGACATTTATAGTGTCATTTTATTATGTTAGTAATTATGTGGGTTTACTTATACGTATGTGTATTACTTATTCTACTGCTGTATGTACAGAGTCTTTTCTGTTGTTATCTCGTGTTCTCTCTTTTTTTTTTTTTTAAGTCGTCTGTCCTTTCATTTTGTTCTGTGGTATTTCAGAGGCTGCGGTGGAGAGTCCTTAGTGTAAAATGTGTTTAATTAGCGGGCGCGCTTTTCGAGGGATACACAGCACCCTACGGGTGGGACCAGACCTCTACTAAGCGCGCCCTAATCTCAGATTAGGTGCTTAATTACGTTTTCGTATCAGCGCAGGGCCTCAGCCCAACGCCTTCAACAAGTTCGCACACGCTCGGGCCTCCAGCCCCACACATGCATCACACATTCAGTATCATCACATATCAGAGTTAAGCACAAATCGGGTTATCGGATCAGACGTAACAGGTAGTGTTTCGGGCGCCCGGCGCCATGACGACTGATTAGGCTATTGCATAAATTGTATTTATATAGCTGCGTTTGGTTTGCAGCACACGATGTGGCGCTATTCCAGCGCCACATCGTGCGCTGGAAACCAGACGCAGCTGCGTCTGTGCGCGTTTTTGGCCCTCGATTTGGGGGCCATAAATTATTAAAAAAAATAAAATAAAATATGGTAAATAAAATATTTACATAATACTACATAATTGATTAATTAATTTTGAATTTTAAATATTTTTACTATACAAATAAATTCGCTAAACTAGGCTGATTATACAGGTTGATTTAGGTGATTAAATAGTTAATTACTTATAAAATAATTAGTAAATGGTCTAATTGACCTTAAACAGTTTTAACTTACATACTTAAGTATTTAATACATATTTTTATTATATTTTTACGAATTTATTTATGTTTTATTTAGGCTAAAATAGCAATTCTGTGTAGTTTATAATTGTTACAGTAAGTTATACTAGGTATAATTATACTTTGACTAACTTAAATTACTTAATATATATATATATTCCCAAGTTTATAGATTTATTTACTTGATTATTGCTCTAACTTATTAACTTAGCTACTAAATCAGTAAATATAAATCTGTACATACATATATACATAAATCAGTAAATACATACATACTAGATTAGTATATATACATATTTTTACATAGATTACATATGTATACGAATTTCTGTACAGGTTTTATACATATTTACAGTATAACTATGAATCTAACTGATATGGTATAGTTATAGTTATAATACTATGAATGGGTATATTTACAGTTTTAAAATAAGTCTATGTCATTAGGCTTTTGTATAAAGTTAGGGAATTAGAGTTGATTGAGTTTTTATTTGAGTTTAGACAGCAGCCGCAGCTACTGTCAGAGGAGATGGAGAAGAGAAGAATGTGCTGTTTTAGTGTTGGTTTTAGTTGCTGTTCAGGGTGAGTTTTTGTAGCAGCAGCAGTGGCTTAAGCCACTGTCAAATGGCTAACTGCTGCTGCAGTTAGTCCACTTGGAGAAAGGGGAACAAAAAAAATTCACAGATGAAAGGGAAATTTGGAGGAGAAGAGAATTTGGAGATGGAGGGAAATGTAGCTGCAAGTTGCAGCATGTTGCTGTATAACTGGGAACAAGATTAAATTCAAAACAAACTAAACATTGAAGAGATGAAATCCAAATCTGAAAGGGGTTTAAATCTCACGAAAATCTCATGTAAATTCAGCTCAAATACTCATTAGGAAAAACCTTATCAGAAGCATCCTTTCAGATCAAAACTCAAATGGCATTGAGTTAGTCTTCCTAATGCCATAGACAGCATGAAGGAAGACTTAGCTCGATCAATTAAAACCAAAGAAACACAATCCCAGTTTCTTGCAACCTTAAGGAGTATGGAAAACTCCTTAGGTTAGAGAATCACCATACAGAAATGATCATCAACACAAATAGTGCATGGCAGTTCTGAAATAGCAAAAAGAGACTAAGAATGCATTAAGGAAATTTAATGGAAGCTGGCGAATGCATTCAAAACAAAATATAAACAGAATCATGAAAGGCTCTTCTGATTGGTTCTCTGTCACCAGAGAACTTCTCAGAATCCTTGCCCACAATGAAAACCAAAAATCCTTTCAATTTGTCAGATCTGTCAAAACATTTCAGAGAGTAAAAATCCTTTAAAATCCAAATCAAAAGTGCTCTGACAAACTGAGGCAATCCATTTAAAACAGAGGGGCTTTTGTGAAACAAATGGAGTGAGTGAGAAGCCCCAAATGGTGCTTGTGACGCCACTTTCAGATCTGAGGCAGTGCGCCATCAGATCTGAAATTGGGTCAGGATGTGTGGGTGATTGATGAAAAATTCGTCGTTAAAAAGGAAAAAACAAGAATCAGAATTTGGATGATGGAAAAACAAAACATGAAGAGGGAGATAAATTGAACAATGAACAGATGATTCTTCCCCTCTGATCTGGACTGATCAGAGGAGGTGAGGGAGGGGATCTAATACTAATTCTACTCCTAAGACTAATCTTACTACAGCTAACATTAAACACTAACAATTAAAACTAAATCTATTCTAAACTACTGCAAACTAAATCTAACACTACTTGTGCAGAATTAAAAACCTAAACTAAAAGGAAGAATGGGACCTATGGGTCCTTAGCCGACGGCTAAGGAGGAAGAAAGGAGGAGGGTGACTCTAGCGGAGGGAAGAGTCTGCTAGTGAGACTCCAGGGTCGTCCTCAGGTGCTACGAGGTCCTTAGCGACGAGGAAGGTCGAGAGCAGGCGATGATTCCACAGCCGGTGGCTGTGAAATCAGGGTCTAGATGAGGAGGAGAGACTGGAGTGGAAGAATTGATCGCTAAGAGATGTAGGAGGGAGCGATCCCTTGCGCGCGACACCACTGAGGTGCTTAAATAGCAGCTCAGTGACTGAGATCACCGCAAGGGTGAGGTTAATCAAAATTAGGCCGGCGGTGAGGATGAGATGGGTAGAGCATGCGGCGAGTCAAGAGAGAGATCTGACCGTCAGATGAGATCTGGGAAGAGAGGTGAACGCACGCACCGAATCGCGCGAAGGTTCCATTTGATTCCAGCCGCAGATCGAGATCAAAAGTGCGATGGACGGTCGAGAATGGCTGTGTTCTTCGCGTGCTATAGTGCGCGTGAAGAACACAGGCTTCTCTCTGAAATGAGGGAAAACTTGCAGGAAGACCCTTAAACGAAGGGGTAGAAGAATAGCGTGCAGGTCCAAAAGTGAGAAGAACTATAACTGGAAGGGCCTTGCAGTCATACAGAAGGGTCCCTGTGGCTTGCAAAAAGGTCCAAGAAGGAGTTTTGAAGGGTAGAAATGTAATGCATGAAGGACCTAATTGTAATCTATTTATTTCTAAGCCTAAATGATGTCCAATTGCTTTCAAATTTTTACATGTGCTTAATTGAACATTTAAGACATTGATTTTACTTCTGATTTATCTTTTCAAACTTGTTTATGTGTTCAATTGATGCATGGATCATCATTTGTTCTTTAGTTTTCAGAATATCTCATTTTTGTGACCTAATTAGGAGGTTTTAACACACATTAAAAGTTTTAGGTCTTTTCTTTAATTCCCACACTTAACCCTTTTTATGTGTTAATTTGATATTGTTTTGCTTAGTGTCTAGCTTAATTTCAGCCTTTTAGCTATGATGAGTAGCCACTCATCAAACTCTCATAAATTTCTTTTCTTTTAGAATTTGAGTCCCAGTTGTTCGTCTCTGGGAGGCGTGAAAACAAGTCGAGATTTGAATCAGCTTTTCTATCTTAAGTCTAACCTAACATAATATTTTTGTCTTTTTTGTGTTTTTTGATTTTTATTTTGAGACACAAAATGAAACCTAGATCTAGACGTGCTAACTAAAATCTAAGTGATTGCGTGCATCTAAGTGGGGCCATGGTGGCTGTGCATGGTGTGAATGAACCTAAGTAACATGGAGACAAGCAAACCTGAGGACAATCAATTATAGAAACATCATGATATTATTTATGCATAAAAGATTATCACATACCATCTACACTAGAAAGCATATAAATAGAAGAAAATCCCTTACGTCGGAAAGTTGCCACTAGGCCATCGGCCTTGTGTGAGGGTGTAGGCTAGACCTTAGGTATGCAAACTCGTGTACATGCCTACCAACAAGAGATGGCCGGCCATAAGAGGCTACGGGTGAGCCTTCATGGCCGTCCACTAAAGAGAGGAGGATGGGTGTGTGCACCCAAGTGGAGAGAGGAGGGTGTTGCACCCTTTCTCTACCAATGGCCGTCCTTGAGAAGACCTTGAGGGGGGGTCTTCTCTATGGCTGTCTAAGAAGAAGAAGGAAGAGAGTGGCCATCCTCTCTATGGAGAAGAAAGGACACGCCCAAGTGAAGAGAGGAGAAGAGGGTGTTGCACCCTAGTGCTCTCCTTCTTCTTGCCGCCCGCATGAAGATGCCTTGGAGGAGCTTCTTCTTTACCCATCCATGGAGGGGGCCTTGGAGGAGGAGAACAACCATGAGAGGAAAGGATGAGAGGTGTGGTCGCAAGTGAGAGGTGGAGGAGAGGATTGAAAATGGTGTGTAATTTCGTGGCTCTCTCTTTGTCCTTGTGGGAAGGCTCCATTTGGTTGCCACTTTTGGTGGCTCCAAAAATAGCCAATGCCACCATTTTAGGATCTAGGTTTGACACAAGTTTTAGGGTTTCCAAGAGGGTGTGCATGGGTTTAGTAGGGGTAGAATAGGAAGGTGTGTGTGTGTGTGTGTGGGTGTGTGTTTTTCGTAGGGCTAGGTTGTGGGTTTTGGTAGGATTAGGTGCTAAATAGGTTGGGTCAATCTAGATTAGGTGGGTATGGACCTAATTAGGCTTAGGAAAGTCTAATTAGATAGGAGTGATCCTAATTAGGTCTAGGTCAAGTCTAATTGGATGTGCATGTGATTAGGCTAGGGTAACCCTAATAGGTATGAGTCAATTAGATCCTGGGTGGATCTAATTGGGCTCGGGTGCACCCAATCAATTATAGATGCACCCAATTAGGTATGGGATGGTTCAATTGGGTTAGGGATAGGATAAGTTGTGCTATGGATAGTGGACTAGGCTTAAGAGGTCTCTAATTAGGTTTCTTAGGATGTTTGGTGGGGTTCTTAGGTCAAAATAGGCAAGCTAGGGCTTCCAACACCAAAATTAGGAACCAGAGAGTAGTATCAGACGTCCAGGATAGTGGTCAGACATTTTATATTACAAAATTGGATGTCCAATTTTGTTGCAGTATGAGTTTTGGCTTCCTGGATTGATATTCTGTAGAAATCAGACGTTCTGCCAGATGTCTGGATGTCCTAAAAGGTGCTGGAGAGTGGGTTTTAGGTTTTCTAAGGTGGGTTTTGGTTCCTAAGTGTTTGAGAGAGGGATAGGGTGGATAAGAACATGGATAGTGATATCCATGTTTGGGTTTTGAGGCTAAGGTGTCCTAATGGAGATTGTTTTAGGTTTGGGAAGATTGTCCTAGGGTTTCTAAGGGTAGGAATAAGGCTATCCTCCTCGCTCCTCTTATCTGAATCAGTCTTCTTCTTCCTTTATTGCTTTATTCCACTATCTCCTCCATCCTGGATCACTTTATTACCTGCAAATAGTAATAAAAATCATTAAATAACAGGATATCTCATCTTATTCTAAATAGACTGATGCAATGCATGATATGCAAGATATGAGTGCAATATCCACAAATTAAGCTAGGTTCAGGCATTATTTAGGTTGATTAGGACCCATGATTGCTATGCAATCAGAGACTTGGTAACCTAAGCACCCAAAATCACACACCAATCTAGTTCAGTGTGCTTAATAAAGAAATCATGCCAAAAGTGTTCTATTTTGAAAAGTTGCCTTAAAGATCTAGCCTAGGAGCGGCTCGACAACACAAATTGATTGGACGAGTTCCCGACACAAAGAGGTGGGAAATTCCCCTCGAAGATGTGTATTAACATATTGTATCCTCGATGCTTGTCTTCTAGGATATCTAAATATCCTACTAGGGGCATGTAGGCACCTTGAGCAGGTTCAGGTGCCATGGTTAAGATTACCCCGAAATGTCGATTGCCAGGGCCTGAATTTAGCTACAAAACACCATGGGCAGCACTATCTCGAAGTGTCAAAAGCCAGGAGTTCTGGGGGTTGCCATGGGGGATGCTATTCCAAAGCATCGAAAGCTAGGGACCCTTCGAGGATTGATGGTTGGGACAAGGAATCTAATACAGACCATGTTTTGATCAACCCGAGGCTGGATTTATGTAAATCTAAGAAGAAAAGATAGATAACTCTCCAAATGAAAAAAATCCTCTATCTCTGTTACCAAAAATTCACTAGCAAACTGAACCTGGACTTACTACGTCTAACTCACAGGTGCTTTAACCTCTAGGTTCAACGAACCTTTAGGTAGTTTTTGTAAGCCTTAGAAACCTTTGCGGTAAACTCAGGATGAAGTTGGTCAAGTCTGGATCTTGTTTGATACTTGAGTACCTTAGGCCTGTTGTTGGCATTTGGTCTAATTTCCAGAGAGGCACAAATCAGGCATCTGAGCTTCAAATCATGGTCTAGAGATCTAGTTCTTTCCATAAGATTTTGCTAAGGACTAGCAAAAGTTAGGCATGGGGGTATGGTGGTAACACCATCATTAGCCATAACTAGCTTAAATTAGTGGAAATCAAGTGACAAATGCTCCTACATAATCGCCTGAGCGTCGTAATTCCATGCAATTCCATTTTGAGAAGAAAACATTAAAATACGATTAATTATGCAGTTTTAACATCACATCATGAAAGCAGAGTAACCACAGGGTTTCCCAGGGATTAATTGAAGGTCAATTGAGCATTAAAGTCCTAAGAGTGAGTCCACACAGATAGAAAAAGGCTTTCATGGATTTCGAGAACTAAATCAGAACCTAAAACCCTAATTTCAGACTTGCTTAAATTAAAGAGGTTCTGGTCAAGATAAAATTCATCTAAACCTCCTGAAATTCATATAAAAATATACTAAGAGGTTTAGTACCCTTGGTTTGACCATCTGAACCTATTTGACCTTAAATAGTGTCTAAGATAGGATTTTGCCCTAATTTGGGCTTTTGTGCAAATTTCCTAGTTAAACGTGGTCAAAATTGAAATCTAACCTCACCATTAGATTCCTCGGGTCAAAATTATGTTGGTACCAAAATTTACGCTTAATCAGAGTCCATCTTGACCTAGTTTGGAATTTGGTCCATTAAAACTTTATAGAAAGGCCCCTAACTTTCTCATCTACTTCATCATTAGCCCCCTACTGCCATTGTAGGTCAACTAACCTTCAGGAAAGTTTTGACCACCTCAAAACCTAATCAAACTAACACCAAATCTCACTAAATTTGGTGGGATTGATGTTCACATTGCAGGGAATCTTCTGAAAGTGATTTGGGATCCTAACTCGCTAAATCTAGCCCTAGCGAACCCATGAAATTCTTGGGTATCTTGAGCCTTATTCTCTAAGAAATTAGAGCCTCTTCCCTTGTTTAGAGCTCAAACTTGAGCTCTATATAAGATCTAGATTCCTCGACGCCCAAAATTAGCTTGGTTTGGCCTTAACTTCAAATTTTCCTCTCTCTAGCCACCTCCGCCACAGTTCCAGCAAACTCCTCCAACCTCTGTCTTCACCCTCCACCACATTCCATAGGCAGAGGGAATCCCCTCCTCTCCTTCGTCCGCTTCTCGCAATACCAGCAGGAGCTCCCCAGACCCCTTCTTCCTCGCCACTCCTCTAACCAGAGGTCTTCATCCCTTCCGTAATCGGCCAATCAAAGCCAGCGCAATTTCCCTCCCTTTCATCCATTAGATTAGACCAAACTCGCTCTCCATCTCTGACGTAGCTTCGATGATCCCCCCTTCCCCACTTCAAATAGACCGCTGATCGCCACTCTCCCCCTCCATCTTCTCCACCTCTGACGTAGCTTCGATGAGCTCGCCACACTGCTACACTGCACCAATCGCCTCGCCACAACTCCTAGAATCATTGTTGTGCTTCCCACTTCAAAATTCGTATACCAATTTCATCTTTCGTCCACCAAAACACTCTGGCAACCAACCCACCTTAACACCTCCACTTGCGGCACCGTCACACCTCCATACGCTTCCAAATGCCATGAGAACCCCATAGTCATCTTCTCAGCACTTGACGAAGCTATTGAACCATCTAATTGGGACATTAAGCCCATATTCATGTATCTAGATCTTCGATGAATTTCTGTTCTTCACCATCATTGACCACAGCATTCTAGCTACCTCCAACCTCGTTACCACCTCCAGTAGATGCAAATTTACACATTGAAGGTTCACGTAGCAGCAATTAAAGTATGGGACTCTACAGTCGTGCCAATTGAGGTCAACATCCTTCAACCACAGCACGCGAAGACGACAAAGAAGGTAGCACTTTTTAGTGCCACCTCATATGTAGAAAGGGTGATAGCTGTGCATATAAAGAATTTGTGACTTAAGCCCCTCGCCCAATAACACGGGGGGTCGGGTCCCCCTTTGCACATGTCTCCTTGTGCTCTCACTCCTTACCTTTGCACACATGCACACGGGCTTGGACCCAATGCCGAATCTGTTTACCTACTATGAACTCGATTAATGCTCGATTCTGAGAGAAGAAGAGAAATTGTGAGGAGGAAGGGGGAGGGTTTGCTATAGGTTTATCTCCCTTGGGGTGCTTGCTGAAGAAAGCTAACACTTAGCTTCTGAGGAAAAAGATTGTGCATGGTGCCCTTGTGCGCCTTGCTGTGGCTCATGCCTTGGTGAAAGATAAGTCGTCTGCCCCTTATGGCCGACATCTGATGTAGTACTGTAGCATCATTTGAGTTGCTACTTGATTCCTACTCTACCGTGGTTATTTAAGATTAATGGTTCAAAGATACTATTGAAATATTTAAGTTGAATTTAAATACTTGATATGTGCTTAACTTGAGGGATATCCTTGGTGATCTAAATCACCATTTTAGTGATTCTCTCTCTTCTTTTTATCATAATGATTTCTTGAGATACTCTTATTTATAATTGAATATCATTCTGAGTAATTTATTCATTGCATGTCTTTGTGACAATTAATTATTGTGCTCATTTCTTTTTTATTACGATTAGTGCATGAATTCCATTTGCTCCCTGCAAACAACCTCGGACGCACATTCTCTAATTTCAAGTTTATAAATTTAAGTATTTCATGCATTTTTTGTCCTTTACTATAATGCACTTCTCTAAACATTGACGATTTTGCATAAATAGTTTCTGCTTGAGAGGCTGGGCCTAGGGTTTAGGAGCATATAACCCAAGTATAAAATTTTGGACAAAAAGAAGGTCTAAACTAATAGGGGTGTCTGGCCATTTAGAGTTCATCTCAATATGATTATTCATTGTTCTACACCTCGATTTGAAGTTAAAATTTTAAATATCATAAGGGTCCTGGTAAAATGTTGGTGGTTTTAGGCACACAGGAACCCACAAATCCAAACCTCCATTTCCCTTGGAATTAACTTTCCATAATTTCACTTCCAAAATCCCATTCTCCAAAATCATAATTTCACTTTTTGGGACCTTCAACATGTTATTCACCCCATCTAAAATATCGAAGTCTAACAATTGTAGCTGAATCAGGATTGACTTGGATTCAGAGATTTCAGAAATAAAATCATCATACTCTTCGGATTATCGATGAGGACTAGAGCGATTGATTAAATATTCCATTAAATCCTAATTTGGATCCTCCATGTTTGCCCCATCTAGATCATAATCCTCAATTATAGGGCCCTCAAATGATTCATCATATTCCTCAAGTCCATATGTCACACTAAAATCATTATCCTTAAATTCTAATACATCAAGTGAGACTTCTCTTATAGATTCTCCACCCTCAGGATCAAAGAATTCAGGATCCTCATTAATATATGTCTCATAATCATTGTTATTTCTTGGTCCATAGAGACATTTTTCTTTGTACTCTGGTTCAAGGATCTTAGGTGAAGAAACCAGTTCATTTTCAATTGGTCGCTCTAAATCAACCTTGTCATCCCAAGTCTCGTAAAATGTGTCCCCCCTTACAAGTGCTTGAGCAGTTTCTGACATTGGCTCTCTTGGAAGGGGTTTATCTTGAGAATCATTCCAAGATTGGACTAGTGCAACCAAATAATTCATCCTCAATCTTGACAATCTCCCAAGTAAAGCCTCACCCAGGTTCTTATCCTCTACATCCTAGAGCTGATACAATAAAGTCTTGTTAAGATCATCAATCATTTAATCATGGGCTCCAATGCTTCAGTACAGGTGATAAACACGCAAAGATTCATCGTAAAATACTTATTTATGATAGTTCCTAGGCCTAGCATTGCATATCATGATATAAATATTACACAAACATCCATTGCATTGCATTTAGGATAGCTGTAAATTATGTACATTAATTCCACCTTTTACAGGACCAAAAGGTAGTGCGACATTTTTACGGGCTTCGGATGAAGAATCAGACTGTACGGATGGATTTAGAGCGTCGATCGCACTCCGTCAACGTGAGAATCATCCCGATCAAAGCTCTGTAGCACCCTCTACAAGAAGAAGAAGATGGACAACCCAAATGGTGCCACATGGCACCATCCAGGCCACCCCACCTAAGCCAAGGCATCCCCAAGACCGTCGCAAGATGAGATCCCAACCATTGGATCCTAATCCAACGGCTGAGATGTGCGCTCCACAGCTGAAGAACCGTCTCTCCTCACCAGCCTCAGGCAGCTCAAGGAAGGCCTCATCTCGACCGCTGGATCTTCATCCAACAGTCGAGATGCACGATCGCATCACCCTCCACCCGACAATCCATCTCCTTGGCCAAACGGTGGCGCAGCTACTTCGCAAAGCAAGGGAGTGGGTTCGACTGTCCCAAGTGCCACCAATTAGTCGAAGAAGAGAAGAACCTCAAATTCGATCGCTCGATCGTGCATGAGCGGCCATGATGAGGCTACATGAATGCACAGCTAAGCGCAGATGCTGCATGGGATCTCCGATGCTCCTTGAGAACGTGCCATCTCACGCGCGATCAAGAGGTGCGATCTCTACACCATCTCAGCTGCTCACCTCTGAATCCAACGGTAGCAGCACATCCAACCTCAGCGACAGCGATGAGCGTGAGTGGTGGGCGCAGGATTTGCAGTGACAAAAGAGCGGGTCTTTAGTGACACTCGTAGCTGTCACTAAATGGCTTGCGTAGTGCGGGCGCTAGCCAAGGCAATGAAGAGGCACGGTTCTTCAGCAATAGCTCGAGTGGCCTTTGGTGACGCTTGTAGCTGTCGTTGAATGTCTGTGCACAGGATGCTCTTCCTCCCATCACTATATAAACACCCCTACGCCCCCCATTCCTCTTCATCTCTACCTACTCTACTCCCACCTACTCCTAAGCTCCAGCAAGCCTACCAACACTCCATTAGAGCTTACTCTCAATCTCCCAAGGCTCCTATTAGTGTAGCATCCCTTTGCCCCACCAAATATTCCTCCATCTTCCCATCACCATTCATAGGTCACCTTGGAGCCGTCCTCCCACCTCCATTCTGGTAGTAGATCACCTCCGCCTCCTCACCTCCATTCTGAAGCCACGCTGAAGCTTTCCTCTACCCGACGTCCTCCTACATCTCACCTCCGTCATCTCGCTCCTCACCTCCTTCATCTAAGCTTCCGCCAGGCATCGTTGTCTCGTCGAACAGCCGATTTGGGAGATTCCTTCTCACCTCCCTCTCTTTTTATGCTTTCGTAGATTATTGTAGTAGATAATTGTGCAATAAATATCATATTTGCTTCTATCTCCATTGTGATCCATATTGTTTTCTTGCTTTATGAAAACTAACGAAAAATAATAATAAAACCCCAAAGCACCAAAAATAAACAAAACAAAGTGCGATTTTCAAGCAAGGTAAATGTCGCTTCCCTGTGTTCGACTCAGGACTCCCTTGGAGTTTCGATAAAATTTTATTTGATAACGAGTTTTGGGACTACAACGACGGGTTACTCTTAACCCCGATTTCAAACACGCGAAATGCATCCATCATTTTGGTGCCGTTGCCGGGGAGGCAACGGAATTTACTTTATTATTTTCTGTGCTTCATTGCATTACATAGTACTAACCCTACTTATCTCTGATATATTGTCTTGCAAGTACCCTAGCATGGGGATCCAAGTACGGTAGATCGGAGTAAAGTGCAGGTAGAGTACTTTGTAAGTGTCCCCCACATCCCCCGCACTAGTTTCATTTCGCCATACCCATAACCAAGACTTAATCTACTTAGGTGTTTGCATAAACCTTAGGATAGACTTTGTGTGTCTTGTTTGCCACCTTCACCCATCTCACCCTCGCATTTTATAAAAAAAAAGCAAAAAGATTCTTTCTGTGGGACAAATCAATTTACACACTTTATACACTCACATCGGAGGCACATAACTTGACTTGATTTTCATCTACTTAACTGGCATTCTGACCTATGGACCCAGTACACCAATTCAACACATAAAAGAGTAGAAATCATATTAGGTTAATCACCTTTCTGTGTGCCTTAATCGGTGGTGCATTTGAGCCAATTGATTGAATTGTTTGGGCCACATTACCTAATTTAAGAGAAACTCATTTCTAGCTACCCTATAGGATTCAATATTTAGGTCAAGCTAGGCACTCCATATTTTCTCGATTTATAAAGGAAAATACTTGAACACGTTCTTTTAAAACTTGGTTTGCCTCACAAAACTTTATTGAATGCACCTAACATTTGAATCCTAAAAGCTACTAATCAAGATTTGAACCCTAAAACTCACCTCATCATTAATAATCTTGCTTGAAAACTTCTTGGTTGTGCACATTCACACATTCTCAAAAAAATCATTAAGGGCACAACCCATTAAGGGCCCATCACATTCCAGAAGCACCAAAATCCCAAGCCTAACTAAAATTGAGTAGACGTTGACCCAAAGGACTGGTTCGCTCGTTGGGATCCAGATTGAGATTGTTCACAATTAACCTGCTTATACTAGTCAATCTGATGTCTAGCTAGGGGACTAGCATCAAACGACCGCAGCTGAGAGGTACACTAGGAACAGAAGGCGCAAGCTAAAGGAAGAACCTTCTCCCCAGTCCCTCCTTCTAACTGGTTGGATTGCCTGGACATAAGTAGAGTAAATCATCCATAATCTTAGGATGGATTCTAAGAGTCTGTAGACCTTTAGGCTACCCAACCTAAGGACAGGCTTGTATTTTTGTGCTGTAGGGCTCCTTCTCTTCCTCGTCCTTCCGACTTCCTTCCAGTGTATGCTTGGAAGGAGGTCATTGAACCCTAGATTGGAAGGACCTTTAGACCATTCCCAGATGTAGAGGTTGAGTATAGTCAAGCAGATCCCATGGTTGATCAACAACCACCTCTCCCACCCCTGAACCAGCAGGAGCAGATTCAGAGGCAGCTGGAAGAATTGCAGCAGATGCAGAAATGGTTCTAATGAAGGAATGGTCAGAGCGCTCGACCCTTGAAGGATTTCTATGATCCTTCAAACTATGGGGAACGTCTTGGCATCATGATTCCCACTGGAGACATAGAAATCAGGCCACAGGTCTTAAGTTTGATTAAGGATTTCCATGGGCTTGGCTCCGAGGACCCATTCCAGCACCTAGAGGATCTGACCACTTTGGTTCAGACCACCAGAGTAAGAAATGTGAACGAAGAGCAAATGATCATGAGTCTCTTCCCCCACTCTCTTAGGGATAAGGCCACACATTGGTACCGAACCATAGGAAGGTCGATAGAAACTTTGGCTGCTCTTAAGTCAGCTTTCTTGAAGAAATTCTTCCCTATCAGAAGGACCAATGCCTTGCGACAGGCGATTACCACTTTCGCCCAGCGGCCAGAGGAACCATTTCATGGTGCCTGGGATTGATTCCAGGAACTTTTGATGAAGTGTCCACACCAGAGGTGCCGAAATGGCAACTCATGTAGATTTTCTATCACGGGTTGGTTGAACAACTTCGTAATCACGTGGACGCCTCCTGTGGAAGCAATTTCCTCATTAGGGATGCAAATAGTGCATATGACCTATTTGAGGAAATGAGCGAGAACTTAATTAATCACACCTCCATGGATGCATTCAACAGGTCCCAACAACCCAGGTCAAGTGCTAATGAGATCCAGAATTCTCATTCATTTGACAAGAAATTGATTTGTAATAAACTAGATAAAATGCACTTGGTTGCTAAGAGAATGGAAGAATGGATGCCTAAGAATTCAGGAAACACTTCTACACCTACTCAATCCTAGAATTCGGGATTCCATTCCTCACGAGCTCCCATGGGGCGGGAGTTCGTGAACCAACTTGAATCGGCTCAACCTGTGAGCCAGGATTTTTTGGAACCTTATGGGTTCCAAACTGGGGCCTTTGATCCCAGTTTTTCTAATCCTTCCTTCTCTCCATCCTCATCCTATGAGGATGCATATGCAATGCAGGAGAATTTTTGGTCCAACCCGTATTCCAACACTTATAACTCGGGTTGGAGGAACCATCCTAACTTCTCCTGGAAAAGTCAGGGGCAACAAACACAAACTCGACCTAGCAACTATGCATCTCAAAGACCTATGGGTCAGGGTCAACTATACACCCAGTTGCCCCCGAGACCGGTTACTCAGCCATCTTGGAATGTCCAGAAATCTATAGGGCTGGCTGATTTAATCCAGCAGATAGTGGAAATGCAAGGGTCCATGCTTCAACTTATGCAGCAAATGAAGACATCATTGGATAACTTGCAATCAGGGTTAATTGCTAACACCCGACAACCCAGATCTCTACCATCCCAACCCGTACCCAACTCGTGTAATGTGCAAAATCAGGGCAATAGAGCCCAAGGGTACGAGAATCAAAGGGACCCACACGCACATGCCCAGGTGGTTGAGCAGGGTCCCTCCTCTTCTCCTTCTGGTTACATGACCAATCAGGGCCCTCCAATCTTCACTAACCCACCTCAAGACCCGAACCCTTTTGCGTCTGCAAACTCTACCACCTTGAGAAATGGAAAGCAGACCCAGAACTTTGAATTACCTTCTAGAAGTCAAAACCCTGGGGAGCTTGAGAGAGAGGAGGAGGAGATTAAAGAAGACAATAAGGCCCAGGGATCGAAAATTGAAGATGCTACCCACATCCCGTTCCCTGAAGCCCTATTGAAAACCAAGAAGAAGAAAACCTTAGATAGCAATGAGGAACTCCTGAATTTATTCAAGAGCGTAGAGATCAATATTCCGCTGCTCAACGTTATTAAGCACATTGCAGCTTATGCTAAATTCTTGAAAGAACTGTGTGCCCAAAAGCGTAAGCCAAGAGAACCCACTCCGAGGAAGGTGATTCTCTCTAAGCAGTCAAGTTATGTTATCCTGCATCACCTTCCTCAAAAGAAGAAAGATCCAAGTGCCCCCTTGATCTCATGCATTATTAGGGAATACACTTTGGATAGGGCACTATTGGACCTAGGTGCATCCATCAACCTAATCCTGACTTCTCTCTATGAGAGGTTTGGGTTAGGTGAACTCAAGCCAACCTCAGTAATGCTGCAATTAGCGGACCATACGGTCACCACACCGAGGGGCATTATTGAGGATGTAATTGTCAAGGTCAAGGATTTCTATTTTCCTGGAGATCTCCTCATCCTTAACATGGATGTAACTAACGATTTAAGGAACATGCCCATCATTCTGGGGTGTCCGTTCCTAGCTACTGCTAAGGCCAACATAAACTGTGAAAGTGGTAGTATGGAGATCACCTTTGGGGATAAGAAGCTAACTCTGGATATTTTTAAGGCGATAAGAGGATTTAAGGATTGTGGATTCATTGAGGAGCTCAAGGATCAGGATCTTGAGACTTGTATGACAATCAGTGCACTCAAGGACTCCACCTGCTTTAGCGAACCCAATCCACAACCCTTTGTGGTAAACCTGCCACATCCTAAAGAGGTTGTTGATTTTACTCATTCCCAGCCTCTTCCACTGGATCATCCTAATGAATCTTCATCAGCATCCTCCCTACCTTCTATACTGAACCTACCTCAGCTTGATTTGAAACCATTGCCTAAAAATTTGAAATATGAGTTCTTAGGACCTGAAAACACGCTTCCTGTGATTATTAGTGTTGATTTGACTAAGGAGCAAGAATCGAAGTTAATTAAGGTCCTTAAGAATAATGAGGCAACTGGTTAGACCATCCATGACCTTAGGGGGATTGAGCCATCTTATTGTAAACATCGTACTTTCATGGAAGATGGATCTCGCCCTTCTCGCATGATGCAAAGGAGACTAAACTCAAATATGCGAGAAGTGGTCAAGAAGGAGATAATTAAGTGGCTTAATGCTAGAATTATACACCCAATCTTGGATAGTCCATGGTTTAGCCCCGTTCAGATTGTACCTAAGAAGACGGGGATAACCATTTCAACTAATGAGAAAGGGAAAACCTTCACCACTTGTTCAGCTTCTACTTGGAGAGTCTGTATTGACTATAGGAAGCTAAACATTGCCACGAAAAAGGATCACTTTCCCTTGCCATTCATCGATCAAATCCTTGAAAGGTTAACTGGGCAAAAATAATTTTGCTTCCTGGATGGTTATTCGGGATATAACCAAGTACCTATCCACCCCAAAGACCAGAAAAGACAGCCTTTGCATGTCCCTATGGAACCTTTGGATTTCATAGAATGCCATTTAGGCTTTGCAATGCTCCTACAACTTTTCAAAGGTGCATGCTGGCCATCTTTTCTGACATGGTGGGAGATTATCTTGAGGTGTTCATGGATGATTTCTCCATTTTTGGCGATTCTTTTGAGTCTTGCTTAGCTAACTTGGAATTGATCCTTCAGAGATGCATCAAGACACGGCTAGTCCTTAGCTGGGAAAAGAGCCACTTTGTGACTAAGGAAGGCATTGTCCTGGGTCATGTGGTTTCTAGTCGGGGTATTGAGGTTGATATAGCTAAGGTGGATGCTATCTCTAGACTTCCTCCACCCACATCTGTAAAATAGATCCTCTCTTTTCTTAGGCATGTGGGTTTTTACAGAAGATTCATCAAGAACTTCTCGAGGGTTGCTCGACCCTTGAGTAACCTTCTGGCCAAAGACACGCCATTCAAGTTTGATGAATCATGCTGCAAAGCATTTGATTTATTAAAAACAATAGTCACTTATGCCTCAGTGTTGCAACCACCGATCTGGACAACCCCATTTGAGATTATGGCTGACGCATCTGATTATGTCGTCGGGGCTATCTTGGGTCAGAAGATTGAGAAAAACCCTCTGTGATTTACTATGCTAGCAAGACTTTAGACGAGGCCTAGAGGAACTACACCATTGTTGAAAAAGAATTGCTAGATGTAGTTTTTACTTTAGAAAAATTTAGGGTTTATCTGTTAGGTTCTCGTGTCATCATCTATACCGACCACTCAGCCTTGAAACATCTCTTGGCCAAAAAGGATGCCAAACTTAGGCTTATTCGCTGTATTGTGCTGCTTCAAGAATTCAATCTTGAAATCAGGGATAAAGCTGGGGCATAAAATGTAGTTACGGATCACCTCTCGAGAATCCTAATTGATTCTCCTCATCTGGATGTCCCGATCTTTGAAACTTTTCCGGATGAGACTATCCTTACAGTCTCGGGTATCCAAACCCCCTGGTTTGCGGATATCATCAATTATTTGGTCGTTGGTCAAATCCCCTAGGATTGGACCAAACAACAACAGGATAGACTTATGTTTGAGGCTAAATATTATTTTTGGGATGATCTTGAGATGTACCACATCAACACAGACTAGATTATTCGTCAATGCATCCCAGAAATTGAGTTCCATAGCATACTTGAGTTTTGCCACACATCTGCGTGTGGAGGACACTTTTCCAGGAAAAAGACGGTACTAAAAATCTTGAAATCCATATTCTATTTGCCATCATTATTTAAGGATGCCCAGGAATTCTCAAATTCATGCACCCAATGCCAGACACTCAAGAACATGGCTAAGAGAGAGATGATGACCCTAAACCCAATACTTTCTGTCAAAATTTTTGACATTTGGGGCATTGACTCTATGGGACCCTTCCCTCCTTCATTTGGACACCGGTATATTCTGGTCGCTATTGATTATGTGTCCAAATGGATTGAGGTAATTCCCACTCGGACCAATGACCACAAGGTGGTCATCGATTTTGTGACAAAAAATATCTTCACTCGGTTTGGGGTTCCTTAGGCAATTATCAGTGATGGTGGCACACATTTCACTCATGCCCAACTTTGGAATTTACTGGGGAAATACGGGGTGAATCATCAGATTTCCATACCCTACCACCCTCAGACGAACGGATAGGCCGAGGTCTCCATCGGGAGATCAAAAACATTTTGCATAAAACCGTTAGGCCTGATAGGAAGGATTGGACCCAAAAGCTAGATGGTGCTCTTTGGGCCTACTGTCCGGCATACAAAACACCTATCGGTATGTCTCCGTTCTGTCTAGTGTTTGGTAAGGGGTGTCACTTACCCGTAGAACTTGAACATCGGGCAATTTGGGCCATCAGGAAATGTAATTTTTACCTAGAATTGGCTAGGAAAACCAGGAAGCTCCAACTATCTGAGTTGGAGGAGCTTCGAAATGATGCTTATGAAAATTTCAGAATGTATAAGGCAAGGACCAAAGCTCTTCATGACCAGGAGATTTCATGTAAGAGCTTTGAGCCGAACCAGGAGGTCTGGCTTTTCGATTCTCGATTGAAGCTCTTCCCCGATAAGCTTAGGTCTAAGTGGGACAGCCCATTCGTTATTGAGTGGATTTTCCCTAACGGGGCCGGCAAAATCTCTGACCCAAAGACAGGTAATTTTTTCAAGGTCAATAGACAACGTCTCAAACCCTTTATTGACCATATGCTCCCTGAACCTGTCTCGGACAAGGTTGCTCTTACCTTGCCTTAACCTCCACGGGCTGATCATCGCCTAGCTGAAGGCACTAAACTCAGCACGTGTAAAGACTGTTCCAAGCTGACCAAAATCTTACAGAAAATAGGTGCAATTTTTCCATATCTACTCTCTTGCATGCTTTCATTTTTAATAATGAGGACATTGCATGAACTAAGAATAAGGGGTTGGATATATCTTATAATCTTTTTGTCAGCTGTAATAGTAATTTCCTATTATTTTAGTTTGAAAAAAAAATAGAATTAAGAGATGAGAACTTAGGCATTAGGAGTTGCAAACTTTAGGAATTGATACTTTGAGACCTGAATACTTAGACTCTTCAGGTCTTCGAGCTTAATTAGCCTAGGTGTCCACTCGAATGTGGACTTAGTCTCAAGTCCTCACTAAGCCAATCTTATTTTAATTCGATAAATAATTTGGGGTGATAAGTATACGACTTATCAACCCACCCACTGATTTGAGGCGACTTTAAGCCTAAGCATCTGCATACCTTTTGCACTGACTCACCTTTCAGCGGTTTCTTCGAAAATTTGGTAGCTAATGAACTGTCTAGGGTGGTAGGATGGCAAGTTTTCGATGGTAACAGCTTATCGGCCGGTTGTCCAAAGCCCAACCACAAGACCATTTTCGTCGTACTACCTTTAGGTAAATCTTAGATCAGGGAAGCCACCTACTTAAAAAAAAAAAAGAATAGAAAAAGGAGAAAATAAAAAAATAAAATAAATAAAACTACACTTCACCGCATGAGTATGGCTGGCAAATTACCGTGGGTAATAGCCCATTGTCCTGTTGTCTAGAGCCTAGCTCACAAAAATGTACAATAATTCCCAAAACACTTACGGAAGAAGCAGAGAAGTAGAATAAATCGGAGAGATATACACTGGGTTCGCCCTTGTGTTGACCCCATAAATAAAAATAGGGAGAAAGCTACCGTTTGAAAAGATAAACCTCTAGGCAAGGTCACCTAAGGTCGTAGAAACTCGAAGTCCATTTTAACGGCCACCTAGTGAGTCTTTCACTGTTTTCACTAGATTCTTAGCACTTAGAGTCCTTTTCGAGTCTTGGGTGAGTTGGGTAGCCGTAAAAAGTTATTCCAAAACTCTCAAACTCCAAAAGTACAAAAAAAATTAAAAAAAAAAGAAAAACAAAAAAATTATGTATCTTCTCTTTTCAAATAAGGCAAGGGCTTGGACAGTTGCATTATGGTAGACACCTGGGAACTGTTGAGTTTTTGTAATTAGGTCTTCGGGTTGAGATTTTCTAAAGCAATTGACAAATTTTGCCTAAATAATCGAATCCTAACTCTACTTTTATACGTAGAACTTAGGTTAATTTTGCTAGTGACTAGCAAAAAGTAAGCAAGGGGGTATGATAAACACGCATAAATTCATCGTAAAATGCTTATTTATGATAGTTCTTAGGCCTAGCATTGCATATCATGATATAAATATTGCACAAACATCCATTGCATTGCATTTAGGATAGTTGTATATTATGTACATTAATTCCATCTTTTTACATGGCCAGGAGGTAGTGCGACATCTTTACGGACTTCAGATGAAGAATCCGACCGTACGGATGGATTTAGAGCATCGATCACAGTCCGTCAACATGAGAATCACCCCGATCAGAGCTCTGTAGCACCCTCTGCAAGAAGAGGAAGACAGACGACCCAGATGGCACCACATGGCGCCATCCAGGTCGCCCCACCTGAGCCAAGGCATCCCCAAGCCTACCACAAGATGAGATCCCAACCGTTGGATCCCAATCCAATGGATGAGATGTGCGCTCCACGGCTGAAGAAGCATCTCTCCTCACCCGGCCTCAGGCAGCTCAAGGAAGGCCTCATCTCAACCGTTGGATCTTCATCCAATGGTTGAGACACACAACCACATTGCCCTCCACCCGACAATCCATCTCCTTGGCCAAACAGTGGAGCGGCTACTTTGCAAAGCAAGTGCGTGGGTTCCACTCTCCCAAGCACCACCAATTAGCCGCAGAAGAGAAGTGCCTAAAATTTGATCGCCCAATCACGCATGAGCAGCCGAGATGAGGCTATGTGGATGCAGAGCTGAGCACGGATGCTACACATGGCCGTCAACGCTTCTCGAAAACACACCATCTCACGCGCGATCAAGAGGCACGATCTCTGCGCCATCTTAGCCGTTCACCTCTGAATCCAACGGTCGTGGTGCATCCAACCTCAGCAACAGCTGCGGGTGTGAACGGTGGGCATGTGATTTGCAGTGACAGAAGAGTGGGCCTTTAGTGACACTTGCAACTGTCACTTAATGGCCTGCACAGTGCGTGTGCCAGCCAAGGCAATGAAGAGGAGCGGATCTTCAGCAACAGCTCGAGCGGCCTTTAGTGACGCTTGTAGATGTCGCTGAATGTCTGTGCACGGGATGCTCTTCCTCCCATCACTATATAAACACCCCTACACCCCCCATTCCTCTTCATCTCTACCTACTCTATTCCCACCTACTCCTAAGCTCTAGCAAGCCTACCAACGCTCCATTAGAGCTTATTCTCAAGCTCCCAAGGCACCTATTAGTGTAGCATCCCTTTGCCCCACCAAATATTCCTCCACCTTCCCACCACCATTCATAGGCACCTTGGAGCTATCCTCCCACCTCCATTCCGGTAGCAAATCACCTCTACCTCCTCACCTTCATTCTGAAGCCACGCTGAAGCTTTCCTCTACCCGACGTCCTCCTACATCTCACCTCCGTCATCTCGCTCCTCACCTCCTTCGTCTAAGCTTCCGCCAGGCATCGTTGTCTCGTCGAACAGCCGATTTGGGAGATTCCTTCTCACCTCCCTCTCTTTTTATGCTTTCCTAGATTATTGTAATAGACAATTGTGCAATATATATCATATTTGCTTCTATCTCCATTGTGATCCATATTATTTTCTTACTTTATAAAAATAAATGAAAAATAATAATAAAACTCCAAAACACCAAAAACAAACAAAACGAAGCGTGATTTTCAAGCAAGGTAAACATCGCCTCCCTGTGTTCGACTAGGGACTCCCTTGGAGTTTCGGTAAAATTTTATTTGATAACTGATAAACATGTACAAATTCATCATAAAATGCTTATTTGTGATAGTTCCTAGGCTTAGCACTGCATATCATGATATAAATATCGCATAGCATGCATCATTCTGCATTTAGAGTAGTTGTTTATATTTTAGGTTAATTAGGTCCTTTTTATGGTCAGGAGAAAAGAGGATTTATCTCAGGGCGTCGGATGGACGATCAGACCATATGGATCTGATCGGGACGATGATCGGAGATTAACACCTTTGAAATCATCCAGATCGGAGTCCTGTAGCATCACATTAAGCCCGAGGAAGATCAACGGCCAGGGGGAAATGTAACATCCATATGGGTTTTAGATGGAAAATCCGACCGTATGGATGGATCTGGAGCGACGATCGCAGTCCGACATCGTAAAAATCATCCCGATCTAAGCACCTTGGCACCCTCTGCAAGAAGAAGAAGACGGACGGCCTAGATGGTGCCACGTGGCGCCATCCAGGCCGCCCAAACTTGGCCAGCAGCCACCGCCCACTCTCCCTCATCATCTACACCGTTAATCCTAGCCGTTGGATCAAGATCCAACGGCTGGGAAGCATCTACACCGATTTCTTCCTCACAACACAGGGCGACGGGGCGCATTGGTTGACGAAGCTGTTTGCAAAGGAGGGGCGCGGGTTCAATTCCCTGCAGCCCTCCAATTTGCAATTGGGCTGGCACTTGGAGCGTAGTGCAGCGGCAGCTTGCACGGGCATGCCCGGGCCAACGCATTGCAAGCGCGCACGCCAGCGCACAGCACACGCGCACACAGTTGGGCGCGCATGGTCAGCGCGCGTGAAGAGCGGTGCAGGCGGCGCGGGAGCAAGGGCGGTTGGCGCCAGCTTTCAGCGACAACTGGACTGACCTACAGTGACGCTTACAGCCGTCGCTGTTTCATTGCATGCCGGCAGAGCTAGCTATGGGCGTGGGTGGATGTGAGCTATCTATAGCAACGGTTCCAGTGACGGTCTGGAGGTCGCTAGAGGTCCTTTATCCATTTTTAGCCTCTTCTCCACCACTATAAAAGGACCTTCACCCCCTCCCTTCCAAGGCATCTCTACCTACTCTACTCCCACCTACTCCCAAGATCTAGCAAGCCTACCAACGCTCCATTAGAGCTTGTTCTCAAGCTCCCAAGGTGCCTATTAGTGTAGTGAACCTCTACCCCACCAAATACTCCTCCAACTTCCCATCTCCCTTCATAGGTCACCTTGGAGCTGTCCTCCCACCTCCATTCCAGTAGCAGATCACCTCCGTCTTCTCACCTCCATTCCAGAGCCATGATGAAGCTTTCCTCAACACGACGTCCTCCGGCATCTCACCTCTGTCATCCCGCTCCCCACCTCCTTCCTCCGAGCTTATGCCAGGCGCCGTCGTCTCGCCGAACAACCAATTCGGGAGATTTCCTCTCACCTCCTTCTCTTTTTATGCTTTTGTAGTTCATTGTAATCGACATTGAATTGACATATATATCATATTTGTTTCACCTCTATCATGTGATACATTTGCTTGTTTTCTTTTACTTCAAAAACACAAAAAAATAACAAAATCCCAAAATACCAAAATGAAATGAATCGAAGCACGGTTTTCAAGTAAAGTAAACGTCGCCTCCCTGTGTTTGACCTGGGACTCCCTTGGAGTTTCGGTATAAATTTTATTTGATCGACGTATTTTGCAACTACGACGACAGGTTACTTGTAACCTCGTTTTCTCTAACACGCGAAACAAGGCATGACCATTTTGGCGCCGTTGCTGGGGAGGCAACGGAATTTACTTTATTGTTTATTGCGTTTCTTTGCATTTACATAGCATTAACACTGCTTGTCTTTGATCTACTATCTTGCAGGTACCCTAGCATGGATATCCAAGTGCGGTAGACCGGAGTAAAGTGCGAGTAGAGTGTTTTGTAAGTGTCCCCCACACCACCCCACCTTAGTCTTCATTCCAAAATCGAATAACTCAAACCGAAATCAACTTAGGTGCTTTTTATGAACCCTAGGATATATTTGGTTGTTTGTTTGCCACCTCCACTCACCTCGCCGTCCGCATAAATAAGAATAAAAAAGGTGTTATCTGATTGTGGGATTTTCTGTAAGCTACACACTTAACACCCACAACTTCTCACCCTAAGGCGCACAATCACATCGATTCTACCACTTAACCAGGATCTGACCTGTGGACCCGATACACTTAATTCAACACACAAATAAGTGAGTAGAAATCTGAATAGGTCAAAAATTTCGGTGTGCCTTAGCTAAGTAGTGCAATAGGCCAATTGGTTGAACTGTTTGGGCCGCACCACTAAAGATAAAAGTGATTCATCAAGTAGCTTGCCACTTAGGGTTGATTCTTAGGGCTGAACCAGGCACTCCACATTATTTTTTATTTTTAAAGGAACATATCATCACCCGTGCTTTCAAAAGTTGGAGTGTTCTACTAAACCTTGATTGAACCAACCTAAGAATTAAACCCTAAAAGCTACTAAACAAGGTTGAACCCTAAAAGACACATCATCAAATAACCTTGTTTGAGAACCCTGGTTGTGCACGCACACACATTTTAACTGATCGTTAAGGGCACAACCCATCTAAAGGGCCCATCACATTCCTGAAGCACCATTGTCCCAAGCCTAACTAAAATTGATTAGACGTTGGCCTTAAGGACTGGTTCGCTCGTCAGGATCCAGATTGAGATTTTTCATGATTAACCTGCTTATACTAGTCAATCTGATGTCTAGCTAGGGGAGTAGCATCAAACGACCACGGCTGGGGGGTACACTAGGAACCGGAGACGCAAGCCAAAGGAAGAACCTTCTCCCCAGTCCCTCCTTCTAACTGGTTGGATTGCCTGGACATAAGTAGAGTAAATCGTCTATAATCTTAGGATGGATTCTGAGAGTCTGTAGACCTTTAGGCTACCCAAACTATGGACAGGCTTGTATTTTTGTATTGCAGGGCTCCTTTCTCTTCTGGTTTCCCTCCTTACTTCACCATGTACACTTCCACATCCAACACACATTTCACATCCTATCCTCCTACCATCACTTATCCCCAAGATGATTACTATCCCGACTTGACTTCTAATTACCCATCCACTAGCTGGGATGACTTTGATTGGGGATATGAATCCAGACCTCAGTGTCCAGGAACTAACCCTGGATGACGAAACTATGATTGTTATCCTTCCCAGAGCTATAATAATTATGGATCTCCATACTTTGATGACCAAACCAACCCAATCTACAATCAGGAAGGATATCATGATTATAACTCCTACCCTCCCCAGTATTCCACTGAATATAGGTCGCCACCATCCTTTGAACAACCTAGATTGACCTACTTTCAGGGAGGGACCCGAGAACCTCGACATCTTGACTCCCCTAGATTTAACCTGAACCCACCCAAACCTAAACCGAACCAGTCGGTTTAGGTGAACCAGATCCAAGATAGGGCGTTGGCTAATTTGAGGAACACTATACAATCTTTAGAAGCTTAGCCAACACCATGCACTGAAGCACTAGAGCCTATGATCAAAATGATTGATGAACTTAATAGTTCTGTATTGGATTTGCTCCAAAGTGTTAGGGATAGGGACTTGGGTGAGTTTCTTCTTGGGAAATTGTCGAGGTTGAGGATGAAATTTGTGGTTGCACTAGTCGAATCTTGGGATGATTCTCAAGATGAACCCCCTTCAAGAGAGCCAATGTCTGAACCCGCTCAGGCGCCTGTCGGGGGGGATACATTTTTTGAGATTGGGGATGACCAAGATGGGCTAGAGCAACCATTTGAGGATGAACCAATTGATTCACCCGAGATCTCCGAGCTAGGGAGTGAGGAAAAATATGTCTCCATGGACCATGAAATGACATATGATTTTGAGACATATATAAATGAGGATCATGGATTATTTGACTCTGAGGGTGAAGAATCTTTTGGTGAAGTCTCACTTGAACTTAAGGAAGAGGATTTTAGTGAGACAAATGGGCTTGAGCAATCTGAGAAACCATTTGATAGCCCATTCATTGAAGATTTGGATTCGGTTAGGGTTAACTTGGAGGATCCAAATCTTGATGATTCAATCAGTGACCCCAGTCCTCATCTGCACCCCGAAGAGCTAACTTCTGAGATCTTTGTGCCCAAGTCAATCTTGATTCAGCCATGATTTCTGGACTTGGGAGAATCATATGGGGTGAATAATATGCTAGTGGTCCTGAAGCCTAAGCCCTTGATATTGGAGGATAGAATTGTTGAAATAAAGATTTGGGAGGCTAATTCTGAGGGAAGTTTGATTTTGGATCTAAGGGTACCTATTGACTTAAAACCACCTACTTTCTACCAGGACACTTACGATATCATTCACATGCAACCCAAGCTCGAAATAACTGATTATTTTTCTGAGCAAGATGTTAAGTGGACAACCGCACCTATTGAACCATCTTTACCCATTGTCCGACACTTTGGTCTTGGGTTGCACACCACTAAACTGCAGGCCCGATCCCACAAACACAACAACCTTCGGTTCTAGGTGATTTTCATCTAGAACCTGAGAACCACTCGACCCTAGGGCATGGGTCTGCACCATAATCTCATCCACGTCTGTGGACATCTTCTGCAGACGGGTTTCAGGATCAACCTTTTTATTTTGATTCTGATCTACACTTGTGAATTCTCAATTTCTTCTTTGTATGTATGTTATGCCTAGCTGAAGGCATTAAACTTAGCACGTGTGTATACACCCTTCTCTCTGCGAAGCTGACCAGATTTTCACGACACTCAGGTGATGTTCTATTTACTCTGCCTTTTTCATGTCTTTATTTTTACAATGAGGACATTGCATCATTTAGGCATGGGGGGGTGGATAATCAATTCCTGAAATCATTATGGTAACTCCGTAGAATTTCTTTTAGTTTCTTATTAAATAAAAAAATAAAAAATTGAAAATTGAAAAAAAAGAAAGAAACAAATTAGGAAAAGAGAACTTAGGCATTTGGTAGTTATTAACTTTAGGAAATGATATTAGAGGACCTAAACACTTAGACTCTTCAGGTCTTCGGGCTTAATTAGTCCAGGTGTCCACTCGAATGTGGACTTAGTCTCGAGTCCTCGGCAATTAAAATTCATTTTAATTTGATAAATAATTTGGGATGATAAGTATGCGACTTATCAACCCGCCCTCTAATTTGGGGGGACTTTAAGCCTAAGCATCTACACACATTATTTTACACTGACTCACTTTCCGATGATTTTTACGAAAATTGGGTATCTAATTGACCGACTTGGGTGGTATGGCTGGCAAGATGTTGGTGGTAACAGCTCATCGGTCGGTTGTCCAGAGCCCAGCCACAAGACCATTTTCATTGTACTACCTTTAGGTAAATCTTAGATCAGGGAAGCCACCTACTTATTGAAAAAAAAAAAAAAAGAGAAACACTTACAAAGAAAAGAAAAAAAAGGAGAAAAATAAAAGGAGAAAATAAAAAAAAATAAATAAAACCACACTTCACCACACGAGTATGGCTGGCAAGTTGTCGTTGGTAACAGCTCATCGGCCGATTGTCTACAACTTAGCTCACAAAAAAAATAAATGCACAATAATTCCCAAAACACTTAGGGAAGAAGTGGGGAAGTAGAATAAATCGGGGAGATATACACTGGATTCACCCTTGTGTTGACCCCATAAATAAAAGAAGTAGGGAGAAAGCTACCGATCGTAAAGATAGACCTTTAGGCAAGGTCACCTAGGGTCATAGAAACCCAAAGTCCATCTTAATAGCCGTTTTGTGAGTCTATCACTTTTTCACAACGATGCTTAGTACTTAGAATCCTTTTTGAGTCTTGGGCGGGTCGGGTAGCCGTAAAAAGTGATCCCATAACTCTCAAACTCCAAAAGTACAAAAAAATTAGAAAAGAAGAAAAATAAAAAAATATATATTTCTTCCCTTCTCAAATAAGGCGAGAACTTAGGCGGTCTACATTCTGGCAGACACCCAGGTACTGTTGAGTCTTCGTAGTTTAGAACCTTAGTTGAAATTTTCTATTGTTAGTAAACGACCTAGGCCTAAGCGATTTAATCCTAATTTTGATTTTATACATAGCATGTAGTTTAATTTTGCTAGGGACTAGCAAAAGATAAGCATGAGGTTATGATAAACATGTATAAATTCATCGTAAAATGCTTATTTGTGATAGTTCCTAGGCTTAGCATTGCAAATCATGATATAAATATCACATAGCATGCATCATTCTGCATTTACAGTAGTTGTTTATATTTTAGGTTAATTAGCTCCTTTTTATGGTCAGGAGAAAAGAGGATTTATCTCAAGGCCTTGGATGGATGATCAGACCATACGGATCTAATTGGGACGACGATCGAAGATTAACACCTCTGAAATCGTCCAGATCGGAGTCCCGTAGCATCACATTAAGCCCGAGGAAGATCAACGACCAGGGGAAAATGTGACATCCATACGGGTTTCAAATGGAAAATCCGACCATATGGATGGATCAGGAGCGACGATTGCAGTCCGGCATTGCAAAAATCATCCCGATCTGAGCACCGTGGCACCCTCTGCCAGAAGAAGAAGACGGACGGCCCAGATGGCGCCACGTGGCACCATCCAGGCTGCCCAAACCCGGCCAGCAGCCACCGCCCACTCTCCCTCATCATCTACATCGTTAATCCAAGCCGTTGGATTAAGATCCAACGATTGGGAAGCGTCTGCACTGATTTCTTCCTCGCAACACAAGGCAACGCGGCGCACTAGTTGACGAAGCGGTTTGCAAAGGAGGGGCGCGGGTTCGATTCCCCGCAGCCCTTCCAATTTGCAATTGGGCGGGCACTTGGAGCGCAGCGTAGCAGCAGCGGCAGCAGCAGCGCGCACATGCACGTGCGGGCCAACGCATTGCAAGCACGCACGCCAGCGCACAGCACACGTGCACACAGTTGGGTGCGTGTGGTCAGCGTGCATGAAGAGCGGGGCAGGCGGCGCGGGTGCAAGGGCGGTTGGCACCAGCTTTCAGTGACAGCTGGATTGACCTACAGCGACACTTACAGCCGTCGCTGTTTCATTGCAAGCCAGTAGAGCCAGCTATGGGTGTGGGTGGATGTGAGCTATCTATAGCAACAATTCCAGCAATGGTCTAGAGGTCGCTAGAGGTCCTTTATCCATTTTTAGCCTCTTCTCCACCACTATAAAAGGACCTTCACCCCCTCCCTTCCAAGGCATCTCTACCTACTCTACTCCCACCTACTCCCAAGCTCTAGCAAGCCTACCAACGCTCCATTAGAGCTTGTTCTCAAGCTCCCAAGGTGCCTATTAGTGTAGTGAACCTCTGCCCCACCAAATACTCCTCCAACTTCCCATCTCCCTTCATAGGTCACCTTGGAGCTATCCTCCCACCTCCATTCCGGTAGCTGATCACCTCCGTCTTCTCACCTCCATTCCAGAGCCACGCCGAAGCTTTCCTCAACACGACGTTCTCTATCATCTCACCTCCATCATCTTGCTCCTCACCTCCTTCCTCCGAGCTTCCGCCAGGCACCGTCGTCTCGCCGAACAACCAATTCGGGAGATTTCCTCTCACGTCCCTCTCTTTTTATGCTTTTGTAGTTCATTGTAATTGACATTGAATTGACATATATATCATATTTGTTTCACCTCTATCATGTGATACATTTGCTTGTTTTCTTTTACTTCAAAAACACAAAAAAATAACAAAACCCCAAAATAGCAAAAAGAAATGAATCGAAGCGCGATTTTCAAGTAAAGTAAACGTTGCCTCCCTGTGTTCGACCCGGGACTCCCTTGGAGTTTCGGTATAAATTTTATTTGATCGACGTGTTTTGTAACTACGACGACAGGTTACTTGTAACCTCGATTTCTCTAACACGCGAAACATGGCATGACCAATAACAAGTTTTGCAACTATAATGACAGGTTTCTCTTAACCCAGATTTCAAACATGCAAAACACGTCCATCAGCAGGGTGTTGGTTGAGCTTCTAAAAATTGAATGGTGTTCCTCAAGTTGCTAGCACCCTATCTTGGACCTGGTCTACTTGAGCAGAATAGTCTGGTTCAGGGTTGGTGGGTTTGGGTTTAGCCTATGAGGGTCAATGACTTGAGGTTCTTGGGGTCCTCTCTGGTAATAAGCCATCTCAGGTTGTTCATTAAGGGGTGGTGACCTATATGCAGTGTAATCCTGGGGAGTGTAGGTGTTGTAATCATCATATCCTTCTTGATTATAGATCGTATTAGGTTGCTCATAGGAAGGCGAAGATCTATAATTCGTGTAGCTCTAAGAAGGATAATAATCAAAGCTTATTGTCTAGAGTTAGGCTCTACACACTGAGGTCCGGAATCATATCCCCAATCCAATTTATCCCAACTAGTGGATGGTTGGTTATAGATTGAGTTAGGATAATAATCATCCTGGGGATAAGTGCTAGTGGGAGGGTAAGGGTAGAAATGTGTGTAAGAGTTGGAAGAATACATGGCGATGTGGGAGAAAAATAGAGAATGGATAAAGGTGCCTTATAATACAAACAATCAAACTTGTTATTAAGTAGATAGCCTAATGACCAACAAACTCCTAAAACCCGTCTTAAGATTACATACGATTTGATCTACTTCTATTCGGTCAATCCAACCAATTAGAGGGAGGGATTAGGGAGAAGTTTCTTCCTTTGGCTTACACCTTGGGTTCCTTTGATACCCCCAACTATTGTCATTTGATGGTACTTCCCTAGCTAGACATCAGATGAATCAATAGAAGTAGATTAGTTGAAAATAATCTTGGTCTGGGCCCCAAGGAGTGAGTCAATCCTTAAGGCCAACATCTATTCAATTTTAATTTGGCTTAGGTTTGAATGTTCTTGGGAATGTGATGGCTTCTTTATCTGTGTTGTGGCATTAAAGATTAGTTAATTCATGTGTGTGTGCACAACCAGAGATTTCAAACAAGGTTATTTGATGATCTGTCTTCTAAGATTTAACCTTGTTTAGTAGCTTTTAGTATTCAATTCTTAGCTTCATTCAATCAAGGTTCAGTGAGGCACACCAGATTTTGAAAGTACAGGTGAAGATATATTCATTTACAATTGAAAAATAATGTGGAGTGCCTAGTTAACTCCTAACAATTGAATCCTAAGGGGTAGCTATTTGATGTATCAATTTTATATAGAGTGGTGAGGCCCAAATAGTTCAGTCAATTAGCCTGTAGTACCACTTAATTAAGGCACACAGACCGATTTGCCTATTCAAATTTTCTACTCACTTATTTGTGTATTAAGTTAGAGTGTGCCAGCTCCACAGATTAGATTCCAGTTAAGTGGTATAATCAACGTGATAGTGCATCTTATGGTTTGTGGGTGTTAAATGTGTGTATGTTTAAATATGTCCCACAACTAGAGAAGAGATTTTTTTTATTTTTTTGTTTTTGTTTTTTTTATGTATGCAAGTGGGTGGGTGGAGTGGGTGAAGTGACACACAAACAAAATCTAACCTAGGGTTGATGCGACCACCTAAGTTGATTTAGAATTGAGTTATTTATGTGATGGAATGAAACTAGTGGGTGCGAAAGTGGGGGTAGACTTACAGATTTTGCAAACTTGCACTTTACTGTAATCTACCACCCTTTGGTTTCCTGGATTGGGTTCCTACAAGATAGTAAGTCACAAAAAAGCAAGGTTAGAAAATGTGTAAGGAAAAGAACGTGGAAGAATCAAAATCCATTGCCTCCCCGGAAACGGCACCAAAATGATTAACAAGATTTTATGCGAGAAAAATTAGAGTTTAGAAAACTCGGTCATCACAGTCACGAAATCAGCTTACCAAATAATTTAATCAAAATTCAGGTGAGTCTTAGGTCAAACATGGGGAGGCGAACATTTGATTTATTTATCTTTTGGTGTTTTATACTTTTCTATTTTTTTGGTAATTTTCTATCTAGCCGGAATTCAGATCAAAATAATTCTTTCTAATCTACTCTACTTACAAAATAAATGATAGAGAGTGAGATAGTCAGATAGACAGAGAGAAGTATATATTATATAGTCAGATAGATAGACAGACTAAGTGTAGAAATTAAAAACTACGCTATGAAAGTAGTGAAGAGAGTGGGGGAGAGAAGTTATCCTCCTCGATGGATGTTCGGAGTATGCATCGCTTGGACGATGCCGAGAAGAATGAGGATAGAGGTGGAGGAAGAAGAATCGAGCTTGGATGAACTAGGGACTAGGTAGGGCGATGTCGTAGCAGGACCTGCTTCCCGTAAGGGTGGTGAGAGGATGGTCAATGGGTACTCCATGAATGGGGGTTGAGAAGGTGGAAAATTTATTTTTATTACTCTAGTGGAGCATCTTGGGGCTTGGAACTCACTCAAGAAGGATTCTTGAGCTCTAGAGTGGAAGAAAAAGAAGTAGGAAAGGATGTGGAATAAGAAGAGGGCTATGACCTCTTTTATAGTGGGAAAATAGGGGCAAAATCGACATTTGAGGCCCTCCAACTGTGCACCACAGCTTAGATGCATAGGAGTTGTTCGATCAAAATCAAATGGCTTAGATCCGACCTTCATTATGATTCCCGTGTGCCTTCAACAAGCTCGTGCCATGTGGTGCAACGCTGGGTGTCCATCGTTGATTGCATTGTCACAACCAGGTCTTCTCGCGCTAAGGAGTTGCCCTTATTGCAATGCGGAGCACTAAGGGCTATCCGATCAAGATCTTGTGGTTGAGAATGCATCTGATCGATTGCTGAGATCACGTGAAGGCGCATATGCTCGCATGTCATCACGCGAATGTGGAGCATTGGCCATCCATCATGCCACGTGGCACATTCAACGTTGTTTGGGCACACTCAGCGTCGTTCGATGACGATCACGTGACTTTATTTCACACACGCCTCTTGATCGAGGAAAATTTCACTTGAAAGGTAGTATTAAGAAATAATAGTAGTCAGATGTGTTGTCGTAGTAAATCATGTGGTGGAAAATCCTCAATCAAAAATTAATAAAAATATGCTGAAATTATACCATAACATCAGGTTGTATCACAGGGAGGCATAAATGCACTAAAAGCATTCACATGTATCAATCCTGGCCATAGGTGTGAAATAAGGTGAATGCAAGAGTTGAACAATAATGTGAAAGACTAACTATGATGCCGCAATTTTCACCTTAATAAAATAACAAAAATCAAAAATCAAAAGTTGGCATTGGTATGGGGATGTAAATACTAATAAATGGTTTACTGTAAAGAAATAAGGGAAGGACTCCCCTTGCTCGTGCCAGGATAGGGAGGCATGGCCAGCGGTGCAAAGCTCGGAGGAGGTCACTGGTGATGAGGGAATTCCGGTGGTGGTGACAACATCGACGAAGGCGATCGGATAGCAAGGAGATGCTCACCAAGGATGGGTTGGTGCACGTATGTGTGTGGGTCACGGGAGGCATGGCTGGGGGCGTGGTCGGGCACGTGATGTCGAGGTAAGGTCGATGGCTTCGACAGAGTAGAGACAGATGTTGGTGGTGCTACTACACGGAGAGGGAATGTGTCGGTGATGGGTTCTTCTTTGGTGGTGAAGATGATGATGAAGAAGATGACGAGGATGGCCGTGGGAAGGAGGCACACGGAGGTTGGTCGTGGTGCTACTAGGGGCGATGGAGAAGACGCACGATCATCACGTGACTCACGGTTGGGGAAGAAGGTGGAAAACGATGCTCCTGTGGTCAGCACGGTGAGTTACCGATGGGGAGGTTGAGGACATGCTCTTTCTCTTCTACTAGAGAGGAGTTTGTGAGGAGGTGGGGTAGTGCGTTGTTCTCTATTGTAGTTGATTCTAGAGAGAGAGGGTGATAAGGGATCGCATCCAGAGATTGAGAGGGGTTTGTTGTGGGTTCCGAGTGTGAAAGAGAGGCTTGAGGAAGGCCAGCGGCAAGGTTGTTATGTAGTGGAGGTGCTCTGGTCGTAGTGGTGGTCATGGGTGCTATTAGTGGTGATTGTGTGGTAGCAGAAGCGATGGCGGCTGTCGCAGTAGAGACAAGATGCGATGGTGAGTCAAGGAAGACGGGAGGAGCACGGTGGTGGCTTGTGCATGGATGAGTTGTGGTAGCAAAGAGGAAAACAAGATGCGGTGGTGGTTGTCGATGGCTTGGAGGAGGGTCATGACGTAAGCCATGCACTGTCACTGTGTGGCTTATCACGGTCGAGGGTGGACGAGACGCGATGGTGGATGGAAGCATGGTCATGGGCACACGGTCTTGAGGGTTGAGGGGGTTGAGGATGGAGGCTCACGGTGGTGGTGCTCCTCCTGTGAGTGGACAGGGGACATGGAGAGGGGGTTTCTGTTGGCTATGAATATACGTGACTATGAACTCATCAATCATGTCTGAAAAGATGGGCATCATACATTGCTGAAATGTTCCCAGAGCATTATATAGTCCAAATGGCATCCAATAGAAGGCAAATGTGCCATAAGGACTCATGAAAGTAGTATGCTCCTGGCTGTCTGGAAAGATGGCAATTTGATTGTAACTAGAATATCCATCGAGAAAACATAAGTATTTATTCTCTGCCAATTTCTCCAGTATCTGATCAATAAATGGCAAAGGGAAGTGGTCTTTCTGAGTTGTGGTGTTTATGCGGTGGTAGTCTATGCACACCTCCAGCCTGTTGTGGGTCTGGTGGTGACTTTCTTCCCTTTCTCATTTGTCTCCACAATGAATCCTGCATTTTTAGGCACCACATGAATAGGATTGACCCATGTACTATTAGAGATCGGATAAATTATCCCAGCATCAAACCATTTTGAGATCTCCTTCTTTAGCACCTCCTGCATGTTGGGGTTTAATCGTCTTTGCACATCTCAGAAGAGTTTCTCGGAGTCATCCGTGTAAATGTGGTGCATGCAGAGAGTTGAGTCAACTCCTTTGATGTTAATTATAGTCCAAGTAATGGCTTCCTTATGCCATCTTAAGCATTCAATCAATGACCTGACTACGGCACAAACATCAATCATAAAAAGAACACTGTTGTCAGGCTTTTATCCTCGACAATGGCGCCAAAAATATGATCACGAACAATCCGTGTTGCATAAAAACGTGATTTTAATTATATCGTTGTTGAAATATAATGTCACAATGCAAACAAATGTCATGTCATTTTATTTATCTACATAATTTTTATTAGTTTATTCCAAGTCGTCCACTAGAAGGCAGTTATTAATATGCATCACTTTCTATGTTCCAAAAATATTCTTTTATTCCAAAAATGTCAATTATATTTACAAAATAAATCAATGAATTAAAGAATGAATGAATAGGTTAATGATGTACAAAAGAATCAATTAATTACTTACTAAAATTCCTTAAACATATTTACAACTAAACATGCATCAAAAACTAAGTAAGACTATTCTATGTTAGTCATATACAATTATCCTAATAATGCCTAAGTATAGTTACAAAAATAACTATTAATATGTACTATACTAAATATACTAACATATACTAATAACTTTAGTAACATATAATGTATATACAGTGACATATAAGTGTTACTATAGCCTTATAAAACATATATACAAAACATAAGGCAAAAGAACTATATTTACTAACATATAAATACACCTACAATGACGGATATATATGACCCTAAAGAGACCTTACAAAAAAATATACATAATAAGGCTTATGTGTATATTATCTTATTTTACCCTATTATATATACATATACTATACATACACTCATATACATTACATATATACAATTTATTTATTATACATATACATATATATATACATGTACATATACGCTTACACCATATACACAATACACACACACACTACACATACACAGAGCACACACTTATCTCTCATACTTAGAATCACTTTGTCTCACCTCTGTTCGACACGTAGATTTTTTTTTCACTCGTTCTCACACTCAACCCACTGAGCACACTCTTTACTTAATTAAAAACTAATTTTTTAATGGGAGGGGCCGGTTTGATTCGTGGGATACACAGCACCCTCTCAGGTGAGACTAGACTGCTACTACGAACCACCCCATAGTTCTTAGTTAGTTGAATTATAGTGTATACTTTCATCCATATCCAGCTCAATTGAACCAGGCATTGATCTTAGCTAAACTAGGCTCCCAGCCCATTAGAAATCATTCAATATGATTAAATATGCTCAAAGTAATAGGGATGGGTAACAGGTATTAGGTGCGCCAAGCGTTGATGATTGAGCTGTTGTCAGGCATGATTCAACTTATACTACACCGGCTGCTCACTCGTGCTTGATGTGGCACTATCTTTACGCCTATTTGAGCACTGCATAGCATTTCGCTGGGGCTGATTTGAGCCTCAATTTGAGCACCAAATTTGAATTCAAATTTAAATTAAAATATATCATTTTAAATCCCTTACATCGGGCTTCATATTATACAATTAATTTATAAAATTAAGTTATTTAATTATATTTAAAAATTACTTAAAGTTAGTACCTTATATACGTTAATTTAGATCTTAAATCCTTAATTAATGTACAAATTGATAAGTTAATCATTCAATTGACATTATAAATAGTTAAGTAACAAATTAAGGTATTTATTATACATTTTTAATTTATTTTAGAACATTTATTTTAATTTATATACATTTAAATACACATTATAAATAGATATATATATAATTCGATTATAAATATTATTATACAATATAAATTAGTATAAATAGGATGAAATAATTAAAATTAATATATATAAGTGTATAGTATAAGTTAATTCAATAATAAGTTAATTTACTAATTTATTTTATTTTAACTTAAAAATTTACCTATTTAACTTAATTGCTTGCAATAAATACATAAATAAATTAATATACAAATATCATACACTATATAATAATTATTTAAATACGTATGTACTGTAATCAGTATAATTGTACATGTTCACTTATTTATTTATAATTACCTTAGCATAGGTACATATAATTTACTAGAAATAAATAGGTAATTATATAGTTAATATATATACAGTATAACTCAATACCTACTTAAATAATTATAATACATGTATACATTAGTTATGTACAATATAGATATATAAGTTATAATTTACATTTAACTTAGCTTTAAATAGTATATATAAGTATAAATACAATATACATGGTATTTTTAGGTATTTCTTAGTATTTTCATATTTTTATGGTTTTTTTATGTATACTAGAGGTAGGAGAAGAGAGAGAGAAGGTGAGATGAGATAAGAAGAATTTTTTTTTTTGATTTTCATATTGAGTTCTTTTATTAAGTTTCAAAGTATACCAAACCGTTGGCAGGTATGTTCTACTAAGCTAGGGGTTCGAAATACTTTGCAACTTTGGAAACACCTAAGGAAATACCTGATCTTACTCAAGACAGGTTTGTTTTATTTTTTTATGATTTTTTATAATGTTTAGCTATTTACAAATTCACACAACTATGGCTTAAAATGAGTTTTGGAAAGTGTAACTAGTCAAAAACATTCAGCAAACACTATAAAACATGATTAAACAATTAAAGCTGATTTTTACTTTGAATTTCAATAAAATTTATACTTGGACAGGTTAGCCAGTTTCATGTTGCTGACAACAGATTTAAACAACAATTACAAGTCATATCTAGATCAAATCTGAGCTACAAAGGTGCATGAATGCTTGTTCAAGATGTTCTAAGAGTACAATACACCAACAGCTCACTTAAACCCACAAATCAACACAAACTTCTTAAATGCAACCACTACTGCTGTAGTTTAGCTGCTGTGGCTGAACAAGTGTTGAATCAAATGGTAAAGTCTAATCAAAGGATTCAAAATGCCATTCTCAGATCTGAGAATCCAGATCTAATCCTAACAAATCCCAGTAAAATATTTCACCTTCAAATTCTCGAAACCCTGGGATTCAAATCCACAATTCAGTCATTCAAATTGATAGAATAGGGTAGCAATCAACTACTGCTCAGATCGAATGAAAACCACTGAAAATCAACATTTAGATTTATCACAAATACTCCTCTAAAGAACTAAAACTTGATTAAAACCAATCAAGAATACACAAACCCTAGAACTCTAGTTTGATCATTCCTCTTGTCATAGACAACATAAGAGGAATGTTCAAACTAGCCTTTAATTCCACTTACAATTCAACTCAGATCTTCTCTTAAGACCTAAATCTCACTTAGTCCTCAAATATCATATTGAAACTCCTATAAATCAAGAACCAACGTCACCCACCTGGGGCTTTTAATGTGAGATCACCACTGCGAATTGGTCACTTAGGTATTACGATCCTCTTAAACTGATTAGTTCATTACTTTGACCTCGAATTAGTGTATCTGATTATCCTAGGCCAAAACTACCTCAAAATAGTAACAATGGTAAAATTTTTAGTGTAACCAAGTTATGCACTCAAATTCTAATCAAACTAACTCAATCAATTGTGTAAAACTCAATTACACCCATATAAACTCAATCTGATCGATTAAAATCGATTAAACCAAATTACTTGCAAAATTCTTCAATTGACCACAAAAACCAAATCAGCCTTAACCAATTAAATCAAATCCAATTCCATGCATAAGGAGGACTGTTGTGATCGATGGAATGTATGAGGAGGTCCTCAATTGATCTTAGCGCACTATTAGATCTGATAGTTAATGAACTTCAGATCTAATGGTTGCTACAATGAAGGAGGTGAATTGTGAATGAAAATGCGAGGGAAACAATTAGAAGCGAATTGTGGAGTGTAGAGGGAGAACAATGGATCAAAATGAAGGTGGAAAAACACCTCTCTTATCTGAATTGTTCAGAGAGGGTGAGATCAAATCTAACTAAACTAATCCTAATCTACAATGACCATGAATTGAATTTGCTATCAAAACTACTCCTAAGTAATCTAAAAAGAGAAAAAACTAATCTAGAAAGTATTAAAAGCTAATCTAATCAGAGGAATGGGACTTATAGGTCAACAACTGGCAACTGAAGAGGAAGAAAAAAGGGAGAATCTCTAGCGAGTGAAGAGCCCACTGGAGGAGCTCCTAAGACATCTCCTGGTGTTACGTCAACTATCTTGGCATGGACGATCAAGAGGGAAGCAGCTCCACCTCTATCACAAGTGGAATCGAGTGAAGAAGGAAAGAAGAGCTGGAGAGGAAGAATGGAGAGTCCAAGGAAGTAGAAGGGGGACTCGTCAAGGGCGTGCAAGCTCAGAGTTGGTGCTTAAGTAGGTGAGGGAGTGATCTGGGCACCGCTAAGGTGGGATTAGGCATTTAGGGCATGGACAGTGGGATGATAAGAATGATGCACGGCAAGAATTAGGATAAAATCCCACCATAGGATGAGATTTGGAAGTGGTGACAACACACCAAGCAAAGGCTCATGATCAGTGGATGTAGATCCACCATTGGATAAGTGAGGAAGGGAATCAACAACACCTATAGCTCGTGTTCTTTACGAGCTAGAGTGTTCTCGCGAGGCATCAGGTGTTTGGGTATTTTGCACTCAATCCCTCAAGGGTGAAATGGTGTGGACTTTTCAAGGGAACCCATAAGTGAGAGAAATAGTAACCAAAATGTCATTGAAATGAATAAGGAGGTCCTTGCGATTTACCAACAAGTCCCTGACAGGTTTTAGATGTGAATAAAGTGTTATAGAATCAGGACCTAAATGTGAAACTCTAAGTGCAAGGTCCTAATGATGTCCAAATGCCATGAGATTTTTATTGGAGCTTAATTGAACATTTTAGAACATGATTTTCTTTTGATTTATACTTTTGAACCCAAAAATGTGTTTAATTGGTAATTAGATCATCATTTTGTATTTATACATAAAATATCTCATAAATTGACCTAATTATGTATTTTTAACCCAATTTTGATGTTTTAGGTCATTTCTGTTAATTCTCACACTTAACCCATTTATTGTGTTAATAATATAGTATTTAACCTAGTTTTTAACTTAACTTGGGCATTTTAGCTATGATGAGCCACACCTCATCAGGCCCCCTCCTACGACTCAGATAGAGCAGTCGATATGATGTCAAGGAGCATATCATTGGGCCCAAGGAAAACATATTTGAGGGTCTCTTGGAGTGGTTTAAGCTCCAAGTCAGGAGCTTTCTAAATCGAGGGAATTAGGTTCAATGTCCCTGCCTCTGATAGCAGATCTACTTTATCCTTGGCGAGGAGAGGGACTCGATATTGACACCCAACAGCTCTTCTAATTCCAGCATATCTCCCTCTCCTTTGTCAAGGGTAGGGATATGGTCTTTAGAGATGACCATTTGGAGGGGAACATTACACAAAAGAGTTGGTGCTGTCTCCTCTATAATTTCATCGATCACCTCGATTTGGGAACAATCTTCAATCCTGGTTGATTATAGCATCAAAAACATTCAGTCAGATTTTTTTGATTCTCGAAGCCCATTTTTAGTGCCCCTGATTTGCAATTGATGGATGCATTAGCAGTAGCCAAAAAGGGACACCATAAGATAATCGAAGGTCTGGTGGGCATGTTGGATGGATTAGTGTCTAGTATTAGAAAATTAGAAAGAAGTCCTCTACTCTCACCAGGACATCTTCTAAAAGCCCGCGTAGTGTCTTGAGTGATCTATTAGCTACTTGGAGGATAATAGGACTAGGCTTCAACCCACCTTCTCCTAATAGCTCATAGATCGAGCTTGACAATATATTAACCCATTCACCCAGATCGAGGAGAGCCTCACCAATGCATTGGTCTCTAATGACCACAGAAATGTACAAGGCTCCTGGGTCCTTCGTTTCCAGGGGTGTACCTTGTTGTAGGATTGAGCTGACTAGGTCGAGCAGGAAGGCCTTAGCCTGGACCTATTTTCGTGATTTTCACTTTTGCATGCACAGGTCCTTCAGGAATCTAGCATAGGATGGAATTTTCTTGATAGCATCCAGCAGAGGTAAGTTGATATGAACTTGCTTGAATGTCTCCATAATCTCATCCATCCTATCTTTGGCTCTAGATGAGCTACTAGAAGATGCCTCAAGGGCGGATAAGAGCTTAGGAAAGGGCACTCTTGGCCTCTGGGTGGAGGGGTTGTTGTGGTGGGATAGAGATGGAACGGCGACAACATCCTTCGGATGGGTGATTTCAAGCGAGGAGGGGCTGAGTGGCTCTTCATCGGTGGAGGTGTAAGTCAATGTCTCATTGGTAGGAGGGGTGATCATAGGAGTGATTTCAGGTTTGTAAATTTCTTTTCCACTGCTCAGAATGGTCACAGCCTTAGTATGCTCCCTTATGAAGGGCCCTTTACCCCTAGGATTCTCCTTAAATGAGCTGGACAACTTCCCAGGACCATGTTGTCTAATAGCCTCAACAAGGTGACCAATTTGAGATTGAATTTCTTGGATTGCCTTGATCTAAGATTGAATGATCATACTCTAGCTTTCTTGCATGGCCTTCATCATAGCTTTAAGGTCATCCATCTCAAAATTGTTGGGCTGAGGAGAAGGCTAGAATTGTTGTGCCTAAAAGGGTTGGGTGGATTAGGCTCTTGAGTTCCCTGAGTTGGAATCATCACCTTGCTTCCATGACAAATTGGGATGATTTCTCCATTTGGGATTGTAGGTGTTTCCAAAAGGGTTGTTCGTGGGAGGTAGACGAAACCCTTAGGTAGCATTCAGGTCTACCTAAACTAACTCGAGGAATTGATTAGTCAGGTGACACTCAATAATGGCGTGAAGAGTGCTTTGGTAAATGGAGCATTCAAAAATAGCCTAGACTTGGGAAGCTGACTGCGGGAATGGGCCAGAGTTTGACATGAGCCTTTCAAAATTCTATTTCAACAATTGGATTTGGAAGGCTAAATTTTGAGTAACCCTGGCTTCACTAGCTTCCTCTTTCTTTTGTAGGATGGATGGTTTTCTATCCTGATAAGATGAGTTCAAGTGGATAGAATTATCATTCAGTGACTCAAATAAGGTCCAGCCTTCATCCTCCATTCTGGTAAGAAAGGTTCCAGCACAAGCAGCATCCACTATTTGCCTATGCCTATCAGATAGTCCAGTATAGAATCTCTCTACCAATTGCCATTTTAGCACTTGGTGATGGTGGCATAACTGAATTAGGTCATTGAAGCACTCCCAAGTCTTGTGGAATTGCTCCCCATGTAATTGAGTAAAACCCATGATTTCCCTCTTCAAGTGGTTGGTTTTGCTCATCAGGAAGTATTTCTTCAAGAATTCCCCCTTAAGGGCATTCCAATCATTCACCCTTGCATCCAAGGTGCGATACTAGTGTTTTTCCTTGTCCTTAAGGGAGAAAGGAAAGAGGACTTTGATAAGAGTTTCATCAGTAAAGTTCTAAAGTTTCACCGTGGAATTGACCTCAGTGAATTCCTTTAAATGTCGGTAGGGGTCCTCCCTAGTAGTACCACAAAAGGAGGGCAACAAGGATAAGGTACTGCTCTTAATCCCATATGGATTATCCCCTGCCGGTCTTCTTAGTGCTTGAGCAAGTTGGTTGGTTAGAATGAAGTAATTACTCAGAGTTCTTTGTTGATTTGCTCCTTATTAGCCATCTCTTCTCTCCTCTCTCTTTGGTGGGATCTCCTAAGGATTTTCTTAGGCTCAGGATCAAATACTAGACTACCCTCAAGAGAGCATCTACCAAGCATACAATATCTACCAATCACAATTCAAGTTCTTATCAATTGAGTCAGTGCTCCCCAACCCAATAGATTAGTCGTAAAAGGTCAAGGCAATGTCCCTCCATTCCCACGTAAGTGGTATAAGAGGAAAGGGGCAACTTGAGATCCTGACCGAATCTGTTTTGAGGAGATTGAGGTTAAATTGGTTGATATGGATGGCCAAACAAGTTATTCAATGCAGTTACGCGACGTAAGCCAACCTTTGAGTGCCCTAAGACCTATACCTTGCTTCAATGATACTCTCAAGTGATCTAGTGAGAAGTTACTCCATGGATGGAACTAAGGGATGCAAGTAGGGTGAACCCTTCCTTTATGGTGATGCGAATGCGGTACCTCTTAACTACCCTTTTATTCCTTTAAGGGGTGTCCCCTTCCTTAGAGTATCAAAATACTTGGTCACAGGATAATACCACCACCATAAGTGAAATAGGAGGGTTTGCACTGATAAAGAGATGGGTGTCTATAGCATTAAAGGATCAAGACCTTGTGCGATGCCTATAATGCATGCTCAGTGCCATAGGTTTGCATCACACCACAAATCAGTTTATTTTTTTGTAAAGAGTCACATGCAAGTCCATTGATTAGATCAAATGTGATATTGATTTTAAGGTCAGATCTGATTAGAAGTCCCAATTTCAATTAGGCAACCAATGAATTAGATAAATTCAGTTAGTTTGGTGGTATTGAAATTTAGTCCAAATGCAATGCATGATTAGGAGTTGGATGCAAAGATAGAAAAGTATACTTGACTCCAGCAATCTTCGTGCAGATAACGGATGTAATGCACAAAAAGGGATCTAACATGTTACTCAATCACCCCTAGATGCATGCACCTAAGGGTATGCAACTCCTAAATAGGTAGCTCGATACTCTTTTTCTTTTAGACGCAAGCAAGTAGAAACTAAACCATTCACACCACAGATAAATTGCCCTAATAACTAAAGAAAGTGGGGACAGACCCCTGAAAACTAGCCTCGATGCTACATGGGTGAGAAGATTGAAAACGCAATTAAATCAGTGACGAAGGAGAATCCCCTGTGAAAACGGGATCCAGGTCTCCTCTTCGTGTCCTCTCTGTGTGTGGACATTGCTCAAGGTCAACGTCGTGGCTCAGTTGCACCTATCATCTTAGCTTGTCAGATTCGTCACATAGAAAAATAAAGAATAGTCAGATACATGAGCACCTTAGAATGAATCAGAAATATAATCACGTAAATCTATTGCGTCTGTTGCCTCCCCGACAATGGCACCATTTGATCAAGGAAAATTTCGCTTGAAAGATAGTATCAAGAAATAATGATAGTCAGATGTGTCATTGCAATAAGTCGTGTAGTGGAAAATCCTCAATAAAAACTAATGAAAATATACTGAAATTATACCACAACTTTAGGTCATATCACAGGGAGGCACAAATGCACTGAAATCATTCACATATATCAATCCTGGCCATAGGTGTGGAATCCGTATCCAAATCCAGTGTGAAATAAGATGAATACAAGAGTCGAACAATAACGTGAAAGAGTAAGTATGATGCTACAATTTTCACCTTAATAAAATAACAAAAATAAAAATTCAAAAGTTGGCAATGGCATGGAGATGTAAATACTAATACATGGTTTACTATAGAGAAACAAGGGAAAGGTTCCCTTTGCTCGCACGAGGAGAAGGGGGCACAGCCAGTGGTGTGGAGCTCGGAGGAGGTTGCTGGTGATAAGGGGATTTTGATAGCAATGATGGCCCTAACGGAGGCGGCTGGAGCTGGCTGGATGGCGAGGAGATCCTCGCTAGAGATGGGTTGGTGCATGTGCATGTGTAGGTCACGGGAGGCGCGGCTAAGGGCGTGGTCGGGTGCATAATGTCGACACGAGGTTGATGGCATCGACGGAGCAGAGACGGAGGCCGGTGGTGGCTGCTGTGTGGAGGGGGAATGCGCAAATGATGGATTCTTCTTTGGTGGTCAAGATGAAGAAAAAGAAGACGATGAGGATGGTCACAGGAAGGAGATGCACAGAGGTTGGTTGCTAATGAGCATATTTTCGCAAGAAAGATATGAGTTTTGGAGAACCCATCGTAGTAGTCGCAAAATATCGCTATCAAATAAATTGATAACTGAAACTCAAAGTGAGTCCCGAGTCGAACACAGGGAGGCAAACATTTGGTTTGAAAACCCACACTTCGATTTTATTTGTTTTTGGTGTTTTTATCTTTTGTAAATTTTTTAGTATTTTATACAACAAGATATCAGATCAATGAAATATTTATCTAACTAATCTACTCTACAACTAATTGGAGAGAGAGAGAGATTTCATAAAATCGAGCCATGTCTGTTACAACTAATTGAAATTACGCTAAAAAGCCATAAAAGATAGAATGGGTTGAGAAAAATCCCCCTTAACAGGCAGCTAGAGGATGACTCACTCTGATGACGCCTAGATGACGGTGGTGAAGAGCTAGACAAAGAAGAATGGCATCGGAGGAAAGAGGAAAGAGCAGGACAGTGTTGTGGTGAGGATCTACTCCCCGAAGGTGGTGAGAGGGTGGCCATAGGATGTGCCATGGAGAGGGGTAAGAAGCAGTAAAAATATTTGATTTTCTACTCTAAAGGAGCATCTCAAGCTTGGGACAAGCTCTCTTTAGAGCCTTAAAGGTGGTGAGGGAGAGAAAGAAAGAGATAAAGAAGAATGGGAGAGGTAGTGATCCTTTTATAGTGGTGGGGAGGAGGCAAAATGAAGTCACAATCAATAGCAACATTTATAATAGTCTCTAAAGCTCCACCGCAAAGGTTGCTAAACATCCAGCTCACGCTCGTACACACGCGCACATCTGCTGATGTTGCTCTTGAGAGATGGAGGCCGTCAGGTCTAGATCAAGTGGATGAGACATGCCGTTGATCGCGCCCATGTGTCTCAAATTGCGCAGTTCGCACACTCTGCTAGAGTTGAAGAGAAGTGTGAGGGAGGAGCACCGCTAGATCTCCACAAAAGGGCTCAGATCGCATTAAATCTATGCTTAGATCGCACCTCAAATCGAAATCATACGGATGACAATGCACCAGATAGCTTAAGATCACACCCACATACGATCACGAATGTGTGATTTCGTGTGATCGTGCATGTACGGGACTCCTTCTCATCCGATGCACGGGATTGCACCACGTGGAAGCCTCAGGGCCACTTAATGGATATCCAACAGCTGAATTTCAGTTGCTGTGGAGAGGGTGCCTCAGCGAGACTCAACCCCACACCGTCTGCTCAATGTAGAGTACTTCACCAATGCAGTACAAGCCCAAGTGTGTCATGTTTTCGATTTAAGATCCCCGCACTCTCAGTTGTTGGATGAAGATCTAACAGCTGAGATTAAGGCCACTTATGAGAGGCGAGGGTAGGCAGTGGCGGTGGGTGGTCTTGGGAGGTCAGGATCGTGCTACGTGGCGCTATTTGGACCGTCCATCTTCTTTTGCTCGTAGATGACTCCACAGATGTCAGATTGGATTGATTTTCACACTGTTGGGCTGCGATCGTTGATCTAAATCCATCCGTATGGCTGGTTTTGTTGTTTGAAGCTCTAAATTACATCACCTAGCCCCTTGGCCATTGATCTTCCTCGGACTACATAGGGTGCTACGAGAGTCCAATCAAGATGATTTTGGAGGCATTGGACTCCGATCGTCATATTGATTAGATTCGTACAGTCGGATCGTCAATCCGAGGCCCTAAAATAAATCTCCTCTCCTAGCCATAAAAGGACTAGAATTAACCTATAATTTACACAAACTATTCTAAATGCAGAATGATGCATGTCATGCAATATTTATAATATGAAATGCATCTATAAGGTTAGGAACATGTGTAAATAGGCATTTTAACCTAAATGGATGTGTATACATCAGTCGTGGTGCTACTGGGGGTGATGGAGAAGGCATACAATCATCGCGTGACTCGCGATTAGGGAAGAAGGTGGAGCACGGTGCTCCTGTGGTCGGCATGGTGAGGAGTAGCCGATAGGGAGGTTGAGGATGTGGTCTTTCTGTGCTGCTGGAGAGGAGTTTGTAAGGAGACGGGGTAGTGCATTGTTCTTTATTGAAATTGACGAGTGTGTGATTTCAAAGAGGGTGATGGGGGATCGCATGCAGAGATTGAGAGGGGTCTATTGTGGGTTTCGAGTGTAAGAGAGAGGCTTGAGGAAGGTCGATGGTGAGATTGTCACATAGTGCAGGTGGCCTGGCTGCGGCGGTGGTAGTAGGTGCTGTCGGTGGTGATTGCATGGTGGCAGACATAGTGGCAATTGTCGTAGTAGAGATGAGACATGATGGTGAGTCGAGGAAGACGAGCGGAGCGTGGTGGTGGCCTGTTCGTGGATGAGTCCCAGCGGCGAAGAGGAAAATGAGATGCGATGGAGGTTGTTGATGGCTTGGTGAAGGGTCACGATGCAAGCCACACACTATCATCGTGTGGCTTCTCGCAGTCGAGGGCAGATGAGACACAGTGGTGGATGGAGGCATGATCATGGGAACACGGTCTTGAGGGTGTTGAGGATGGAGGCTTGCGATGGTGGTGCTCCTCTTCTGCGTGGAGAGAGGACGTCGAGAAGGGGCTTCTATTGGGTGGAAGCAAGAGGAAGAAGATGAAGGGTGGTCGGGCTCCTTTTGTCTCGTCTGAGATCTCCAAACAAAGGAAAAGGATGGTAGGCATCTCATCTCTTTCTATTTCAATCAACCCAATGTTGGCTTTCCAAAAAGAATTTTCTTTCCTTTCTTTCTCTTGGTGAAAATCAAATATATTTGATGTGAAGCCATCAAGATTGTCCTTCCCTGAATGACTTTGCATCCAAAATTAGTAATTAACCAATTCATATAAAGATTAATGAAATTAATGCATGAAATGATAATTCTAAAACTTAAATAATTTTGTCGATATCATGTATGCTTTAAATTAATTTCTTATTCCAATAACAATGTACTTAGGCTCTAATTTAGTCCACTACAGTGGACCTATTACCTCTCCTCAACGGATTAATGCCACTCGCCATGGCTCAAACGCGTGACCTGAGGCTTTGTATAGGACATTCACCCACTGCGCTGTGTGTGGATGGTCAAGAAGCTTGATGCGGGTGTACAGCGCTCATGGCTGTTAGATGAAGATCCGATGGCCCAGATTGAGGGCTGCTTGATGAGAGGGAGCTTGCGACTAGCAATGGGTGGTCTGGATGGCATCACATGCCGCCATCTAGACTGTCTATCTTCTTTTACTTGTAGGGGCCACCACAGGTATCGGATTGATGTGATTGTTGCGACATTGGGTTGCGATTGTCGACCTAAATCCTTCCGTGCGAATAGATTTGTCATTTAATACCCCAATTCATGCCTACCTATGCCTTGGCCATTGATCTTCTCTGGATTGTAGAAAATGCTATGGAGGTCTGATCAGGGCACTTTCGAGAGCGTTGGTTTCCAATTGTAGCCCTAACCATATCCGTACAATCGGATCTTCAATCCAAGGCTCAAAGAAGTGTTGCCTTGCTCCCTAGATATTAAAATAGAGAAATTAATGTACAAATTATATAATCCCCTCTGAATGCATGATGACACTATTATGCAATATTTACAATGCTATATACTTCTAGCTAACCTAGGAACATGCATAAATAGGCATTTTATCCTACAAAAATATGTTAACATCAATGTGCTTGTCATGCTCGAAAACCCCTAGATCGGGTCTTGGATCATCAAATTTGAGGTTTAGATGGCCTTGATCGATCTACAAAATAAATTTTTTATTGTTAAATTTAAATAGAGAATTTACTCTTTGCACGTACTAAAATGAGACAAGCAAAACTCCTAAAAATTAGAGATGTAATTTTGTGCGTCGCCTCACCATCTCCTCTTCTTTGATCATCTTCCTCATCACATCCTCTACTTCCTTCACTTGCAGTAGAAAAACCTCCATGGCAATCTGCCCCTTCGATTCACTGACCCTTACCAAACCCTGCCACCCTCACCAGAGGCCAGGGAGGCATCATGGCCTCTCCCTTCCTCTTCCCTTCATCCTTCTTCCTCTTCACATAGGTGGAGCCCCATCGCTGACTGCCAACTCCCATGGCCATGCCAACTGCTATCGCTCTCTGTCATGCTTCGATCGAACTCCATTCATGATGCCGCCATTGTCCTCTCCTTCATCAAAGCCTTGCTCAATCTCCCCTCCTCCTTTGTTATCTTCTTTACATGGGGGAGGAACCCTTCTACCCTTACAGTGACCACCAGGTCCTTTGACAATGTACTCGACCATTGGTGGGTCACCGGCTGTACCCCTTCTCTCCTTTTCTCCAGTTATCTTCCTCTCCCCATGCATGTGGAGTTATAGAGAAGGAAGGCTATTCTGTTCACAGAATCACATGAAATTTGAGACAATTCCTTCCCTATTTATGAACTTCATAGCTATGAACAGAGATGAAATGGAAGAAGAGAATTGTCATTGTAAATTGTAATTTGCGATGAATATAAATGGATTGATAAAGTATTAATCCTATTCCTGGAAACCAAGTGATAGCACTTAAAACTTATGGAGTGAATATCCAAATGGATTTTGTGTGTCTACAACAGCCATGTTGGATTTTTTATGCATTGAGTGAGCCATCTAAATAATGCAGTATGATTATATTCTATTTAAGTAAAAGAATTACTTTATTTTTCAGTATATGAATTGGATCCCTTAGTATGAATAGGATAACGTACTTAGCAAGTTCGAATACTCAATGTGTTGATTTGGAGATCTAAATAGTTTAGTAGATTTGATAGCACATCAAGAAGCCATCTAATTCGATCAATTATTTTTTGTCTGAGTTGCGATGGCAACCTTTTGTAGAGGTCATTGCTTGATTGATGTTTTTGAATGAAGAATCATAACTGTCACACAGGTTGGGTTAAGGAGTCAACTTGATGAAATAGGAGATAACCAAAGTCCTCCAATGTTGTCATAGATGTTGATAGAGAATTTCCATCTTGTAGAAAAATACACGTCATAATATAGTTGATATAGACATATCTATTTAGGGTAAAATGCCTATTCATGCATGTTCCTAGGATTAGATTTGCATTTCATGTTATAAATATTGCATAGCATGCATCATTCTGCATTTAGAGTAGTTGTATATAATTTAGGTTAATTGAGTCCTTTTTGTGGTTAGGAGAGAAGGATATCGATTTCAGAGCCTTAGATTGATGATCCGATCGTACGGATCTGATCAAGATGACGATTGAAGTCCAACGCCTCTGAAATTGCCTCAATCGTAGTTGCATAGCACCATATGTAGTCCAAGGAAGATCAACAGCCAAGGGACTAGGTGACATAATTCGGAGCTTCAAATGACAAATCTGACCACGCGGATGGATATGGGTCGACAATCGTAGCCCAACGGTGAGAAATTGACTCAATCCGACCTTTGTAGCAGCCCCTACAATGAGAAGAAGATGGACGACCCAGATCACTCCACGTGGCGCAACCTAGGCCGCCATGCGCATGCGCGCACCACCGCACATGCACAGCAGCGCGGGCACATAGCAACAGCGCATGGCGAATCTTCATGGAGGTGCGTGACACGATGTGCAGAGCAGCACCAGCACAGCGGTAGCATGGGCGCGTGGGCTATCTTCAGCGACATTTGCGACGGATCTTCAACAACGTTCATAACTGTCACTAAATGCCCTATATACGAATTTGATTCTTTCCTCCACTACAAAAGGACCCTTACCCCTCCCATTTTTCTTCATCTCTTCCTTCCTTCCTCTCACCACCTCCAAGTCTTTAGAGAGACCTTGTCCCAAGCCTGGGATGCTCCTCTAGAGTAGAAAATCTAATAGTTTTCCCACCTCTCATCCCCATTCGTGGAGCATCCCGTGGCTATCCTCTCACCGCCCTTCAGGAAGAAGATCCTCATCGTGACGCCATCCTACCCCATTCTCCATCCTCTGGCACCATCCTCCTTTGTCTCACTCCTCACCACCTTCCTCCAGGCAGCGTCAGAGTGAGTCATCCTCTGAGAAACCATTGCGAGGGATTTCTCTCACCTCATTCTATCTTTTTACATTTTCACAGTGTAGATTTTCCACTTTCATAGTGTAACAAACAATTCTTCATGAATAGATGATTGTTTCTCTCTCTCTCCCTCTCTCTTATTTTTACAAGTAGATAAAGTTTTCATCGACCGAGTCTCTTCCTTGCTAAAAATACCAAAAAAATTAGAAAAGATAAAAACAATCAAAAATAAATAAAAGAGAAGCGCAGATTTTTAAACAAGTGTTTGCCTCCCTGTGTTTGACCCGGGACTCACTTTTCGAGTTTCAGTTATCAATTTTATCTGATAGATGCATTTTGCGAGCTACGACGATGGTTCCTCCAAACCCTGATTTTAATACACGAAGCACGCCCCCATCATTTTAGCGCCGTTGCCAGGGAGGCAACGTTCTTTGATTTTTTTCTCATTTTTTTCTGCCTTACCTAACTTTTATCTCACTTTTTCCTGAACATACTGTGATTGCAAGTACTCATCTGAGGCGAGCCAAAGTGATTAGATCGGAGAAAAGTGTGAACGAAGGTTTTGCAAGTTTATTCCCACTGCCCCTACCCACTAGTTCACTTCACCACACTAATAACTCAAACCCAAATCAACTTAGGTGCTTTTTATAAACCTTAGGATAGATTTGGTTGTTTCTTTGCCACCTCCACTCATCTCACCCCCGCATATATAAAAAACAAAAAAATATTCTTCTCTTGTGGGATTTTCTGAAAGCTACACACTTAACACCCACAACTTCTCACCCTAAGACGCACAATCACATCGATTCTACCACTTAATCGAGATCTGACCTGTGGACCCGGTACACTTAATTCAACACACAAATAAGTGAGTAGAAATCTAAATAGGTCAAACATTTCTATGTGCCTTAACTAAGTGGTGCAATAGGCCAATTGATAGAACTATTTGGGCTATACCACTTAAGATAAAAGCGATTCATCAAGTAGCTTGCCACTTAGGGGTGTTTTTTAGGACTAAACCAAGCACTCCACATTTTATTTCTGATTTTTAAAGGAATATATCTACACCAGTGCTTTCAAAACTTGAAGTGTTCTACTAAACCTTGATTGACTATACCTAAAGATTAAACCCTAAAAGCTACTAAGCAAGGTTGAATCCTAAAAGGCACATCATCAAATAACCTTGTTTGAAAACCCTGGTTATGCATGCACACACATTTTAATTAATCATTAAGGGCACAACCCATCTAAAGGGTCCATCACATTCCAAGAGCACATTCATCCCAAGCCTAACTAAAATTGAGTAGACGTTGACCTTAAGGATTGATTCGCTCTTCGAGGCTCATACTAAGATTCTTTTTCGATTAATCTGCTTCTACTGGTCCATCTAATGTCTAGCTAGGGGAGTAGCATCAAACGACCGTGGCTGGGGGGTACACTAGGAACCGGAGGCGTAAGCCAAAGGAAGAACCTTCTCCCCAGTCCCTCCTTCTAACTGGTTGGATTGACTGGATAAAAGTAGACCAAATCGTTTATAATCTCAAGATAGGTCCTGGGAGTCTGTAAGTCTTTAGGCTGCCCACATAAGGATAGGTTTGGTTGATTGTACTACAGGGCACCTTTCTCTTTTCTATTTTCCCTCCTACTCCACAATGTATCCTTCCACATCTTTCACACATTTCCGATCCTATTCTTCTACCACCACTTATCCCCAAGATGATTACTATTCTGACTTGACTTGCAATTACCCATCCACTAGCTGAGATGACTTTGATTGGGGATATGAATACGAACCTCAGTGTCCAGGGCCTAACCCTAGACAACAAGACTATGATTACTATCCTTCCCAAACCTACAATGATTATGGATCTCCATCCTTTGATAACCAGACCAATCCAATCTACAATAAGGATATAATGATTATAACACCTACCCTCCCCAGTATTCCACTGAATATAGGTCACCACCATCCGTTAAACAACCTGAAACAACCTACTATCTAGGAGGGACCCGAGAACCTCGATATCCTGACTCCCCAAGATTTAACCCAAACCCACCCAACCCTAAACCAAACCAGTCAGTTTAGGTGAACTAGATCTAGGATAGGGTGTTGGCTAACTTGAGGAACACCATCCAATCTTTAGAAGCTCAGCCAACACCATGCACTGAAGCATTGGAGCCTATGATCAAAATGATTGATGAGCTGACTAGCTCTTTATTTGATTTGCTCCAAAGCATTAGGGATAGGGACCTGGGGAGTTTCTTCTTGGGAAATTGTCGAGATTGAGGATGAAATTTGTGGTTGCCCTAGTCAAATCTTGGGATGACTTTCAAGATGAACCCTCTTCAGGAGGGCCAATGTCAAAGCCCACTTAGGCACCTATCGGGGGGGATACATATTCTGAGATTGGAGATGACAGGTTGGTCTAGAGCAACCCTTTGAGGATGAATCGAGTTTCTCACTAGAGATCCCTGAGCCAGGGAGCAAGGAAAAATATGTCTCTTTGAACCAGGAAATGGCAATCTATTTTGAGACATATATACATGAGGATCATGAATTCCTTGACTCTGAGGGTGAAGATTCTTTTGGTGAAGTCTGACTTAAACTTAAGGAAGAGGATTTTAGTGAGATAAATGGGCTTGAGGAATCTGACGAACCAGTTGATAGCCCAATTATTGAAGATTTGGATTCGATTGGGGCTAACATGGAGGATTTGAATCCTCATTTACTGGAAGATTCAATCAATAGCCCCATTCCTCATCCGCACCCCGAAGAGCTGACTTCTAAGATCATTATGCCCAAGTCAATCTTGATTTAGCCACGATTTCTGGACTTGGGAGAATCATATGGGGTGAATGATATGCTAGAGGTCCCAGAGCCTAAGCTCTTGATGTTGTAGGATAGAATTGTTGAAATAAAAATTTGGGAGGTTAATTCTAAGGGAACTACGATTTTGGATCTAAGGGTACCTATTGGCCTGAAACCACCTACCTTCTACCAAGACCCTTATGATATCTTTCACGTGCAACCCAAGCCTGGAATAATTGACTATCTTCCTGAGCTAAACTATAAGCGGACACCCAATTTTAATGAATCAGATCAACTCGTTGTCTGACACTTTGGTTTTGGGTTGCACACCACAAAATCGCAGGCCTGGCCCCGCAAACACAATAATCTTAGGTTTTGGGTGATTTTCATCCAGAACCTTAGAACCACTCGACCCTGGGTCATGGGTCTGCATCAAAATCTGGTCCATGTCTGTGGACATCTTCTGCTGGTAGGTCAGAGAATTAATCGTTTGATTTTGATTCTGACCAGCACTTGTGAATTCTCAATTTCTTCTTTGTATGTATATTATGCCTAGCTGAAGGCATTAAACTTAGCGCATGTGTATACTCTCTTCTCTCTGTGGAGCTGACCAAGTTGTCACAAAATTCAGGTGATATTCTGTTTACTTTGCCCTTTTCATGTATTTGTTTTTACAATGAGGACATTGCATCATTTAGGCATGGAGGGGTGGATAATCAATTCATGAAATCATTTTATTAACTCCGTAGAATTTCTTTTAATTTCTTATAAAATAATAAAAAAAATTTAAAAATTTGAAAAAGATAAAAAAAGAAAGAAATTAGGAAAAGAGAACTTAGGCATTTGGAAGTTATTAACTTTTAGAAATGATATGATAGGACCTGAATACTTAGACTCCTCAGGTCTTTGGGCTTAATTAGCCCAGGTGTCCACTCGAATGTGGACTTAGTCTCAAGTCCTCGCCAATTAAAATTCAATTTAATTTCGTAAATAAATTGGGATGATAAGTATGCGACTTATCAGCCCGCCCATTGATTTGGGGGGACTTTAAGCCTAAGCATCTACACGCATTTTTTGCACTGACTCACTTTTTGGCAGTTTCTTCAGAAATTGGGTAGCTAATGAACTATCTAGGGTGGTATGGCTGGCAAGTTATTAGTGGTAACAGCACATCAGCAGGTTGTCCAGAGCCTAGCCATAAGATCATTTTCGTTGTACTGCCTTTAGGTAAATCTTAAATCAGGGAAGCCACCTACTTAAGAAAAAAGAAAAAAGAAAAAAAATATATAAAAAAAAAAGAAAAAGGAGAAAAAAAAAATAAAACCACACTTCACCGCACGAGTATGGCTGGCAAGTTGTCGTGGGTAACGACCCATTGACCGGTTGTCCAAAACCTAGCTCACAAAAAAAATGCACAATAATTCCCAAAACACTTAGGGAAGAAGTGGGGAAGTAGAATAAACTGGGGAGATATACACTGGGTTCGCCCTTGTGTTGACCCCATAAATAAAAGAAGTAGGGAGAAAGCTACCAATCAAAAAGATAAACCTTTAGGCAAGGTCTCCTAGGGTTGTAGAAACCTAAAGTCTGTTTCAACGACCACCAAGTGGGTCTTTCACTATTTCCACAAGATGCTTAGCACTTAGAGTCCTTTTCAAGTCTTGGGCGGGTCGGGTAGCCGTAAAAAGTTATCCCAGAACTCTCAAACTCCAAAAGTACAAACAAATTAGAAATGCAAAAAAATAAAGAAAATGTATCTTCTCTTTTTCAAATAAGGTGAGGACTTGGGCGGTCTGCATTCTGGTAGACATGCAGGTACTATTGAGTCTTTGTAGTTTAGGACCTTAGTTAAAATTTTCTATTGTTAATAACCAACTTAGGCCTAAGCGATCTAATCCTAATTTTGATTTAATACAAAGTATGTATAATTTTGTTAGGGACTAGCAAAAGATAGGCATGGGGTATGATATAGACACATCTATTTAGGGTAAAATGCCTATTCATGCATGTTCCTAGGCTTAGATTTGCATTACATGTTATAATATTGCATAGAATGCATCATTCTGCATTTAGAGTAGTTGTATATAATTTAGGTTAATTGTGTCCTTCTTGTGGTCAGGAGAGAAGGATATTTATTTCAGAACCTTGGATTGACGATCTGACTGCACGAATCTGATCAAGATGACGATCGGAGTCCAATGCCTCCGAAATTGCCTCAATCGGAGTCTTGTAGCACCATATGCAGTCCGAGGAAGATTGATAACCAAGGGACTATGTGACATAATTTGAAGCTTCAAATGACAAATCCGGCCATGTGGATGGATTCAGATCAACTATCGCATCCCAACGACAAGAAAATCGACTTAATCCAACCTCTGTAGCAGCCCCTACAGTGAGAAGAAGATGGTGGCCAAGATTGCGCCATGTGGTGCAACCCAGGCTGCCCATGTGTACGCATATGCCACCGCACGCACACAGCAATGCGGGCGAGTGCGCGCATGGAGTGGTAGCGGACACAAGCGCGTAGCGTACGGAGGCACGCGACACGTGCGCTGAGCACCCACCAACGCAGCGACTGCGTGGGCGCGTAGGCTATCTTCAGTGACATTTGAGGAGGATCTTCAGCAACATTTATGACCATCACTAAATGTCCTGTATACGAATTTGATCCTTTCCTCCACTATAAAAGGACCCCTACCCCTCCCATTTTTCTTCATCGCTTCCTTTCTTCCTCTCACCACCTCCAAGGCTCTAAAGAGATCTTGTCCCAAGCCCAGGATGCTCCTCTAGAGTAGAAAATCAAATAGTTTTCCCACCTCTCATCCCCATTCGTGGAGCATCACGTGGTCATCCTCTCACCACCCTTCAGGAAGAAGATCCTCGCCATGACGCTGCCCTGCCCCATCTCATCCTCTAGCTCCATCATCCTTCGTCTCGCACCTCACCACCTTCCTCTAGGAGACGTCAGAGCGAGTCATCCTCCGAGCAACTGTTGAGGGGGATTTCTCTCACCTCATTCTATCTTTTTATGCTTTCATAGTGTAAATTTTCTGCTTTCATAGTGTAACAAACAATTCTTCATGAATAGATGATTGTTTCTCTCTCTCTCTTTCTCCCTCTCTCTTATTTTTGCAAGTAGATAAAGTTTTCATCAACCGAATCTCTTGCTTGCTAAAAATACCAAAAAAGTTAGAAAAGATAAAAACAACCAAAAATAAATAAAAGAGAAGCACAGATTTTGAAAAACCAAATGTTCGCCTCCCCGTGTTCGACCCAAGACTCACTTTTCGAGTTTCAGTTATAAATTTTATCTAATAGACTCATTTTGCGAGCTACGATGACGGGTCCTCTAAACCCTGATTTTAATACACGAAGCGTGCCCCCATCAATAGTCAACGAAAATTGAATCAATATTTAAATTTATAAGTGCTTGAGAAATGTTAGTTTCCGAGGTTGTTCACAGGGAGCAAAATAATGGCAATTCAACCACTAATTGAAGAATAGAAATGAGCACAATAATCTTAATTCAGAAATAAATGATATGTAATGTATTTCACTGTCAAAATAGTTAGAAATATGAGTTCAAAGAGAGTCAAAAAAAGTGAATGATTATAAGGTAAAAAAAAGTAGTTTTACACTTAAGCACAAGCCTCTCAATCAACACTTAAACAAATTTTACGTTAGAGCCTCAATTCAAACATCTGTGGAGAGTCACAGACGCCTTAAGTTTTCAACTCAAATTCTCAATAGCAAAACTCCCCCTTCTCATAGCCTTTCTTTTATTCTCTCTCTTTCCAAACCAGTTTAGCCCATATCAAACTCGGTTCAGAGTAGCCCAACCCATGTGCATGTGGGCTTGGGCAACGACACGTGCATGGCTCGTGTATGGTAGGTACCTGACCCCAGTGGTTCAAAGGTAGTAAGTCGGAGCCAAGCCAAACTAAAAGTTCTCAATGTGGGACTAGGTAGGAAGCTCCTTCGTGTGTTCCAATGAGAAGGGACTTCGTCCGATTGGAATTGCTACTGGACTTGATCCTCTAAATTGAAGGTTCAGAGACCTTTGTGATCTGATTCTGCAACTGTGGTAGATCGTGGCAGTGGAGAAGATGTACGGATGGTGGCAGACAGTGCCGACGTGATCATCGACGACGACGAACACCAATAGATCAAAATACGAGCTTTATGCCCCAATTTGATGGTGCATCAGGGTCGTTGTGAAGCATGGATTGTGATGGTGGTGGAGTTTTGGTGATTCATGCATCAGGGATGGCTAGATGGTGACTATGACTGGTGGTGTGAGTGGGTATGTCCGCTTGAGGACTACGGAGGTCAAAGCTCTTAATAAATTAAAGGCTTTTGATCTCTAAGGTACAATGAGGGTTTTGGTGGTGGTGGTTTGGAGATTGGTGCAATGTGGAGGTAGCGCAAACTCATTGGAGTTGTACAAGAGGCAAAGAAGAAAAATAAGAGAACGGATGAGAGAGAGGTCGAGAGTTGACTCTAAGGGTTTAGATTTAATCTAGAGGAAAAAAGGGGAGAAGATGGCCTAATCTATTGGATGAAAGAGGGAGAAATCTTAGCTGGCATGCCTTACTGAACATAAGCAAGATGAATCCTTCAATGAGGGAGGCAGCGACGACGACGGGGAGAGGAGACCCTAGCTAGGGTACACTACAGTCAAAGGAGCTCGAGGAAGATCTTGGCACTTCCACTTTGGTGGTTGGATGATCGAAAGAGGGTGAGTGTAGGGTCTCCAGAGAACAAGTCGAAGACAGCCAAAGAGAGAGGAGAAAAGTGTTTTTCGGCCTAAACTTGGCTTCGGAATACATTGGGAGATGGAGGAGCTTATATAGAGGATGATTTGGCACTCAATTTCACGGAATTTGCAAGAACATTCGCGGATTTGGAAACTCTCAAATTTTGAAATATCGAGCTCACTTGATTTCTTGGGTAAATCATGGCACTTGAGACTCTGTACAATTAGAAGAGGATCTCCTAATTATCAATCCCTCCAAATTGGAGGGATTTGATTGAAGATTGAAGAACTCTTTTTAAGTCGGCTGGTGTTGGGTGTTTAGGAGTTCTACTTCCTTCTTGATTTGGCTGAAGAAGACAATGGTCGATGGACCTTAATATAAGGTCAACTCAAAAGGTAGGGGGCAATGTGTAAGGAAACCTGAGACATGGGGGTTTTTATGTGATAAATAGAGAATTTAAGGGCTAAAATGTAAACTAGGTCAAGATGGACTCTGATTGGGCCCAAATTTTGGTGTTAACCTAATTTAGACCTAAGAAATCTAATAGTGAACTTAGATTTGGGTTTTGACCACTTTTGATTAGGTAAACTACACATAAGCCCAAATTAGGGCAAATTCTTGTTTGAATCTCAATTCTTAGTCAAGATGGGTTCAAATGGTCAAAGTGAAGGTATAAAACATTTTAAAATCTCTTTCAATGATTTTTAGGAGATTTAGATTGAATTTATCTCTACCAGAACCCTTTCAATTTGAGTGAGGTTGATAATTAGGATTTTTCTGTAATAATTTAATCTTTAAAATGCAGAAAATCTGGAAGATTCAATCAATAGCGGATATTGGTTTTCTCAAGGGTGCGAAAATGAGAGAGAGAGGGAGAGAGGGGGATCAGTGTTGAGCGGTAGGTGGCAGTGGGGCGGAGCCATCCAGGGCTGGAGAAGGAGGCGAGTGGAGGACGTGGAGATCGAGGGCTTGGAGGAGAAGGGAGAGGGTCTAGCAGGAGAGGTTCCTTAGGACGTCTGAAAATGTTCGAAGATGACCCTGGAGGAGGATGAATGGCGACGTTCTTTGTTTCAGATGCAGACAAAGGGGACATGTGGCGGCGATTTGTAAAAACCCTCTGATCTACTTGGCGTGCAGGGGTGAAGGGCACAAACGTGAGTCATGCCCTAGGAGGATTCCTATGCAAACAAAGAGGGTATTCTCGCACCCTGTCTAGAGGGTGAAGAATGAAACCCGACCACTGCCGCCGTCGGTTTTGGGCAGGCACTCAATTGAAGTTGAGATCCTGGCTTCTGAAGAGATCTCGTCTGCAGAGATCATGTTGAGGGGTGCTTTGATTGGCGAGATCATGGCAGGAAAACCTTCAATAGATAAGCTTCAAAACCTGGATGCTCCTTACATCTCTTGTCTGCTGGCTGGAAGGTAGCCATGATATCCCATTCTCGATTCTTGGTATATGGTTTGGGTATGTTGGATGTAGAATGACTGAGATTTCGTTCGAGCTCTTTTGAAGATTTCATTGTGATTTGGAGAATGGTATCTCCCTTTGATGGGGCTCTCCCTGATCGGCCTCCACAAAGAGTGAGCTCTAGGAGGATTCTTCTTGAGATTTCTGGACTGCTGCTACATCTGAGATTAAAGGGGGTCGTTTCTAAAATGCTAGCAGGCTTTGCATCCATCTGTGATGGATCTGAAATTTTGATTGGAGAGGGGGACATCAGATCTCTTAGAATTGAGGTTGATGTCATCAGTGCTGGTTCAATTCCTGATATGGTCACAATCAGATGTGGGGGCACTTCTTGGCTTGTTCGGCTAGCAGAACTTGGACAGGTGCCTAGGCAGGTTGAACAAGGATAGGATAAGTCGTCTGAGGAAGGACAGATGCCTAGAGCCAACACTGAGGTGAGAAAACAGAATGATAGGTGTGGCCGCATTCCTGCTGTTGATGCTCCTGAGCCTAAAAAGAGGAAGGATTGTCACCAGGTCTATGCTGAGGGGAATCAGATGGAAGAAGTTGATACAGCTGACGATTGCAGACAAGCCATGGTAATCAAAGAAGATGGTTATTTGGAGGTTGCTGAGAATTCAGTGACAGATTCAGAGATGCATTGCAGTAAAGAGGAGGGCAGGACAGGAAGAGATCTAGTGCTCAAAGAGGCAAACCAGATGCAGCTCTCTATTCCTACTGATCTGAAGTATGGCAGTGGTTCCAATCAAAAAAGAGGTGTGGGTAGATCTCCCTACATGTTGAGAAGGAGAAGGAAGGAGAACTTGCCCCTATTGAGGAGCAGAATATTGCTAATTCTATTATGGTCGAATTTATGGGTTGTATGGCCCAAGGGAGTCATTCCAATGAGGAATGAGAGTGATGACTTGGTATGTGCGTGGGTTGCGCAACAAACAGAGGACTTCATTGTGTAGATATCTCTCTGAGTGGGAGATTGACAGTGCTCTCATTCAAGAGACACACTTGGAGATGGAGAATGGTCAGGAATGGGATTGTTTTAAACAATTTGGCCGCAATGATGTTGCGGTTAAGGGTGCCTCTGGAAGGTCTGGTGGATTAGCCTTTTGGTGGAGAAAGTCTTCCATCTCAGTAATTGAAATTATTCGTGATTGGTACACGCTTTCTTGCAGATGTCAATCTCCCCAAGGAGACATGGAATGTTTTATTTCGTGCATTTATGGTCCTTGTGTGGCTGCAGATAGGGTTGGCTTGTGGGAGGAGCTCTCTGCACTGCACCAAAGAGTGCAAGAGACCCCATGGCTTCTAGGGGGTGATTTCAATTATTATCTCTCATGATAACCCAGATGGGATAGTGGATAGCTCTATGGAAGGCTTCCAAATGGTTGTGCAGAACATGGGACTGACTGAATACCCCATCAGTGATGTGGAGTTTACTTGGAGGAATGGCAGTGGACAGGTTTCTAAATTGGATAGATTTTTTGGCAGTCCTAGCTTGTTGGAGAGGCATCAATTATCAATAGTTATGAGCCTTGATAGGCCTTTCTCTGACCACACTCCGCTTGTTTGGGACAGTGGGATGAATTCAGACATTGGATCATACTTCAAACTCAAGAGATCTTGGTTTAGCGAAGAAGGTTTTGTGCAAATGGTATCCTAGTGGTGGCAAAACAAGGCAGTGCAAGGTACTGCTACACAGCAACTGGCTGCAAAATTGTCAGGCCTGCATGATGTGCTGAAGGAATATGGGCAGGCTGTGACTCTGATCAGAGAACAGAAGAGGAGGAAAGCTTTGGCAGTAATCAGGGACATGGATCTGAAAGAATGCAGGCAAGCTTTGAACCACCAAAAGTAGCATCTGAGGCAGCAGATGCAAGAGCAGTGGGGGATGAGGATCTGAAAACAGAAATGGATTGGCGTGAAAGATCAAGACAGCTATGGCTCAAAGAGGGTGATGCTAACACGAAGTTTTTCCATCTTGCAGCCAGTGCTAGGAGGAGATTCAATCTTATCTCATCTATTAAAGTTGAAGAGAGAACTGTTACCTCTGTTAGTGAAATCAGAACTGAAGCAAGTAAGTATTTTAAAGAAATTTCCAAGGCTGCCCCAAGAGGTTCTTGGAGGATGGCATCGATGGACTTCCCGTGTGTTTGTGATGATCAGAGAGACATGCTTGTCACACCCATATCTGAACAAGAAGTACTAAAAGCTATTAAAGATTTAAATAATGAAGGTGCTCCTGGTCCGGATGGATTTCAGGTTTTCTTCTATAAAGAGTTGTGGAGTGTTGTTAAGGGGGATGTTTTAAAGGTTATTCATAAATTTGAACTGGGCAACTCTGGATTTGAGAGGTTGAACAAATCCTATATGTTTTTGCTTCCTAAGAAATCAGGTGCAGAGAGATTTTCTGATTACAGACCCATTGCACTATCTAATTCCATCTACCTTATTATTAGTAAGGTTATAGCTAACAGATTGCGGGAGGTTTTAAAGGACTTGATAACGCCTGTTCAGTCAGCTTTTCTTCCTGGGAGATCATTGCAAGAGTCCTTCATTGTTGCGCAGGAGATGGTAATGGGTTGGCATAGGAGAAAGTCCAAGGCTTTGTTATGGAAAGTAGATTTTTCCAAGGCCTATGACTCAATCTCCTGGTCATACTTGTGGGAGATTCTTTGAAGAAGGAAGTTTCCACCTTTACTGATACAATGGGTGAAGAGGTGCAGTACGACAGCCTCTTTTTCCCCATTGATAAATGGTAAACCATGTTGTTCTTGGATTCAGCCCCAGTGTGGAGTAAGGCAAGGCTGCCCAATTGCTCCTCTGATTTTCAACCTTGCTGTGGATACTTTGGCTAGATTCGCCTGCAAACTGGCAGTGGATGGTTTTATAAGGGGGTATTCAATGTCTAATCATAGGGCTATAGCCCCTATACTTCAATATGCAGATGATACTATTTTTTTTGTTGAAGGGGGGAAGAGAGAAGCGCAAGCACTTATACTTATGGTAAAGATTTTTGGAGAGATTTCTGGTCTCAGATTGAATGGAAATAAATCCTCCCTGGTCTGCTTTGGGTTGAACAGTGTGTTACAGAACGACATCTCCACCATTCTGGGTACACCTGTGGTTCCACTACCTATTAAATATCTGGGTTTGCCTTTAAAATGTTCTAAGATGAAGAAAGCAGATTGGTCTTTCCTTTTTGAAAAGGTAGCTACGAAATTGGAGGGCTAGAGCAATAGATACCTATCAAAATGGGGGAGATATATATTACTGAATTCTGTCATCACTTCGATTCCAGTATTCTTCTTCTCTATCCTTAAAGCCCCAAACTCTATCTGGAAAAAGCTAGATGTGATGTGCAAAAGATTCTTTTGGAAAGGGGCCTCTCATCAAGGGGCTTTTTTTCAACCTTTGAAGTGGGAATCAATTTGCTAGCCAAAAAAGATGGGAGGTATGGGTGTTAGATCCCTTAAGGAATTCAATGAAGCTCTGCTATTGAAGTGGGCTATTCGGTTGCTGCAGGGAGAAAAAAATCTAGAAAGAAATTATTCAGGACAGTTATGGGACTGCCAATGATGAGAATAATCGTCTAAACCCCCGTAAACCTTCCCCCTTTTGGTCTTCTGTGGCGCGTGCCCTGAGGGACAATTGGAATTTTTTCAATTCTATATTAGGTGATGGGAAAAGCGTCAAGTTTTGGCTGGAAAATAGGGTACATGGAGGGATGTTTAAAGACAGGTTCCCTCTTGCTTATGCAGTGGCTTCGGATAAAAATGATGTGGTGTCCAATTATTGGGATGCGGAATCCGAGCAATGGCTGTTCAATAATGGTGGGGGGAATAATCATGAAACAAGAACACGAGTAGAGAATGAACGCTTCATGCAAGAACTTGCTGCCTTCAAACCCATGCCTCATGAATATGACACATACAAATGGGAGGGTAAATTTTCTACTGCGGCTGCTTATGACAGATTGATAATGTCCTCTAGGACGGCGGAAGCTGATGAGATGGGGAAGAAGCTATGGAAGTTAAAAATACCACTAAAGATACAAATTTTTTTATGGCTCTGCAGAAGGGATGGCTTGATTACTGGAGATCTGAGGCACAGGAGGATGGGTACCCCCACCCAGTTTTGTCATTTATGTGGGATGCATAATGATTCTAGCATTCATATCTTTTCTTCATGCGCGATCACTGATTATGTATGGAGGAGAGTATGTAATGAGTCTCTACCCACATGGGAGAATTTGTGGCACTGTCTTGTGGATGGGAATAAGCCATGTTTACATATGGTGGCTGTGTTATGGGCTGTATGGAGGGCTGGAAATGAGTGTGTTTTTCAGGAGACCCCACTGTATGTGGATAATATTGTAAGTTTTTGCTGGAGTCTCATACAACATTGCAGTTCGATCATGTAATTATTTCTTTACTATCAATAATAACTCTCCTGGTTTGCTATCGGTGATTCAATAGCATTCCTTTCTTGCTCAAAAAAAAAAAAATGCAGAAAATCCTGATTTAGTCAACTCAGGCCTACTTATTGGGAAATTAAGTTCATTTGACCTTAGATTAAGCCCTAATTAACCCCTTAGTTAATCTGCATTTGTGATTGGATGTTAAAATAGCAAAATTAACCCATTTTCTTGTCTTCTTCTCAGATGCAATTTGGAGCAGAGTTATGATCCTTTGATGAATATTTAGGAGCATTTATTATTGTAGTTAGGCTAATTTAAACTTATTGACACCAATGATGGTGCTACCATCAATAGCAAAAAGGTATCTTTTGACCTAAGACAGATATGTGTCTCTATTGAAGAACACATGCATTTTGTGGACTAATAGTAGATGCACCTATCTTGTTGCTAATATTGAAAGCTAGTGTATGTGGGAAGGAACGAGAGGTGTATGATCTCTCCAAGGGATCACACAAATCTGTTAGATAGGTGTATGTGACAGATTGAAGGAAAGAGCTCACATTGACTATATTAGGAAATAACAATTCCATATGTGGTTGTAGAGTCCTGGTTAGACTCAATGCAGGAAAGAGAAGAAAACAATCCTTTGGGAAAGGATCTAGTCTTCATTCTCATTCCAATGATTCAAAGAAATGTCAAAAATAATATTATCGAAGAAGGAATGATGACTATCTAATGGGATTAGACCTCAGGATAATATTATCCTTCATGTGTGCATGATTTATAAATATTTAGAATGCATAGGAAGACATAGTGTCAAAATTCCATGAACCTAAATGCTTTATTATTGGTGTGATGAAAATAATAATAATTTGATGGGTTCCTATGATGAGTCCATTTTAATGGACTATTGTTACGCTTAAGTTAACTTTATTTTTACATTTTATGTTTGTTAATAACTACATTAGGTTATAGAATGAGTGCATGCATCATTACTAGAGTTTTTATCTATTCTATCGCATTCTATAACTTAGTATGTAATTATTTTATGTTTCATTATTGTAGGAATAATTTGCAAGAGATGAGGGGGGTGAATTAAATTTTCCCCTCCCCCAACAGCCGCCGGCCTCAACTGAGCCTTCCTCAACCTCCGATCAGCCTCAACATCTCCTTAACAGCTGAAGGCCAAATTTAGTAAGGGATTTAAAAATCCCTTCACTTATGTGGGGAGAAGGGATAAAAGGAGGTTCGGGAGTGAGAGAGAGGGCTTCTTCTTCTCCCCTTGGTGGGGACCCAACCGTGAAGAGGGCATGCACTGTGGGGAGAGCGTGCATTGTGCACACCAACTCCCACCGCCTGCCCACCGCGCCCTTACACTGCCTTCACAGCACCTTGACCTCCACCGCACCCTTGCATTGCCTTCACAGCGCCTTCACCTCCACTGCACCCTTACACTGCCTTCACCACGCCAAGCTTCCACCGCCTGCCTAGCCCAGCCTGCCCTTACCGCATTGCCACAGCGCCTTCACCTCCCACCGTGCCCTTGCACAACCTGCACTTGCGTCCTAGCTGCACCAAATGCCTGCAAGCGCCGCACCAAGCACCCTCCTGCCCTTACCGCAGCGCATGCCCTGTAGCCACGCCATCGCCCTCCTGCCCTCAACGCACTGCCACAACGCACCCTCGCCAGCGCCCGCAGGCAGCTAGCCAAGCCCGCAGGAAGACCACGCTCGCAGGCCAACACCCGCCTGCAGGCGCTCGTGCCAGCGGCCAACCCTCCAGGTGCACACTAGCACACCCTTACGCGCACGCCCTGCACGCATCCACGCGGGCTGCAGCAGTCGCACCATCCTCTCCACGCACGGTGCTCCTCCTCCAATAAAGCCAACAGGCCAACGACTATTCTCCACCGTCCGGCCACCGCCAGCCACCTCCAACCGTCGCGTCACCACCATCACGAAGCACGCATCGAGGCGCACCACCCCGTCAACTTTCGCCGCCAACTGTGCACGCCCATCCAGGCAAGGAAGAGAGAGGATAAATCCTCTATTTTCTCCTCAATTAATATTTACATTGAATGCCATTGCCATTTAGATATTAATATTTTATTCAGGCCACATTGCATTAATGCACTTATAGTTTCATGAAATTTCTTCACTTGTGTTATGTGCATCATTTAACTTTGAATTTCAAATTAGATTTGCATGCAAGTTGAATTTACATGATATGCCATTACACATGAGTCATATATATATTTTTAGAGCTTAATTCTTGACATGAAAATTGCATAAATAACCTTGAACTTTTAAGAAAATTGCAAGCTCCATTTAAAATAGCATATTCCTTTCATTGAAGTCACGAAAGTGCCTGTAAACAGTATATTCCTCTACTCATGAATTTATTGGTCTATTCCTTCCTGTGGATGCGACATCTTTATTATGGTTAAATTTGATATTTAGTTTTGATTGAGAGATTTTCCACCACATAAAACACAATGACATATCATTCTATTGCTATCATAAATAAGCGAGAATCTCTCCTTCATCCTACTTGTAGGATAAATCAAATGCTATTTAATGAGTTAATTCGCATTTGATTTGGTGATTAATTGCACCTAATTTGATTAGATTAAAATCCAAGGGTTGGATTGCAATTAATTACAATTAGGAGACTAGAGCCTACATGCCATAAGTTTTTATGAGATTATCCTATAAAATTTAAGTAAGATTACATCCCAACCCTTAGATGGAAATCAAAGGATCTCTATCATATTAAGATTAGGGTTAGAATCCCTATAAATATCTCCTAAGGCAAACCCTAACCATCCAATTAACCAAAATTATCTCCACCCAAACTTCCCACCATGAAGAGAGATAAGAAGAGAGTGTTGCCGACCCTCACCTATCTCTTCAAATTTTGACATCCAATCTTCTTATCAAAAGCCTAGAAGCCCTGCCGATCGTCCAGAAGTTTTTTTGGATGTTGATGCACAAAATCATATTTAGATAAAATATTATCATTATAGCCAAAATCACATGTCATACTTTTAAATTTATAAATCCAAACCTCGGTGAGTTCAGGTCATCCAAGGAAGCAAGTCACTCATTTTTGCTATTCATTTTGATTTTATTTATTTATTTTATGATTTTTAACTTTTGCAATTTCTTATACTTTTGAATGATATTTACAGGCATGAAAATAGATAGTTGAAGTTACCAAAATGAAGCCATCTTTTCATTGAACAATAACGTTTATTACAACTAAGAAAATGAGACCCATGAAGTAAATAGAAAAAAGAGATAGAGAGAGAAAGGAGATGATGCAGAGCATCTCTTGGTGGGCGCTTGGAGAGCAAACATGGAGTTGAGCTCATCATTCCCAAGCTTGGTCTTGCTAGGCCATTGGAAGTTTAATTTTGAAAGAGAGAGGCATTGGAGAAAAGGTGCACCAGAGAGAGGTTGAGGGAGTTGCAGAAATGTTGGAAATGTACCTAACTATGGGGGAATAAGGGAAGGTAATAGGTGATAATAACCTAATCTAATGGAGGAGTGATGAGAGGAAGTATGGAATCAGGAGGGAGAGAGGGTAGCCTATTCTATGTGCATGGGAGTGAGGAAGAAGGAGAGGAAAAGAGGTAGAGAAGGTGGAGCCATGGAGGTGGGGAGAAGAAGATGATGGAGGAGGTAGAAGATGGTTCTAAGGCTTGGATGTCGAGGGAGGGGTTTAAATAGGTGCACGTTGGGTGAAATTAGTGCATGGAATTTTGCTAGAAAGTTGGCACTGAGTGATTGCGTAGCAATCATAGGCCCTAATTAGCCTAAATTCAGGTGGAACCTAGCTTAACATGGGCATTCTGCATGCATACACATCGTACTTTGCATCGTAGATGATTTATATGTTTTATACATAATAATGTGCTATTTGAGAGATATTAATAATTGCAGGTAATTCAAGGCTGCAGATGACTGATCCAACCTTATGGATTTGTTTGGAATGACGATGGGAGTCCAACGCTTCCAAGAGCACATCAACCAGACTCCCGTAGCACCCTAGGGAGTCTGCAGAAGAAGCAAAAGCCAAGGGGAAAATTGAAAAATATCTTGACCTCAGATGGCAAATGCAACCACACGGATGGATCCAGATCGATGTTCGCAGTCCAACGACACAAAAATCAACTCAATTGAAGACCTACATCATCAGATACAAGGAGAAGAAGATGGATGGTCATGATGGCGTCACATGGTGCCATCGCAATAGTGGCACCATTGCAGCCACCCCTTACTGCGCCTCAATCTGGAAAGGAGAGCCATGGGCCATTGGATCATCATCCAATAGCCACAATGCAGCCACATCGCCCGCCTCCAGCCGCTTCATCACGCATGGGAGAGATTTCGACCGTTGGATTCCCATCCAATGGCTGAGGGTGATTGCACAAGATTTGGAAAGTGCAACAATCCGCCCGCATAGCGTAGCGGAGAGCACGCCTAACCGATACCGCAAGATGTGGGTTCGAGACACGATTGGGAGTCGAGTGCCCACGGATGAAATTCCACCGCCGGAACTTCATCGGGCGGATTAACAGTGAATGCGTGGAGAGCGCGGGAGCGTCGATGTAGACGCGTACGATGACGCGGGCCTTAGGACTCAGCGGCCGCTACGCGTGCTGAGAATCTTAAGGATTTAAGGCACGTTTGAGCGCTGAGCGGCTAGCATCGGGCAAAGCAGTGGGCATGCGAGCAAGCGGGAGCTGTCGGATTCAAATCCAAGGGTGCACAGGGTGTTACGTGGCAGCACCAGAATAAATCGTGGATTAAAGGATTTGGAAGGCTTAATCAGGACCGTTGATCTCCCAATCAAAGGATTTGATTAATCTGAAGCCTTTGCGCGGGATTAATGGCTCAAATACCCTAAATGCCCTTCACAAAAGCTATAAAAAGAGGCCTAAGGGTCCCCTTTGAAAAGCAATTCTCTTACTTTCTTCTTCTTCGTCCTTCTACACCTTCTCTCTCTTCTTCTTTCGATCTTGTCTGCCTTCATCTTGCACCTCCATCTGAAGCGTCTGTTGGGCCACCGCAATGGATCGTTGCTGCTCTTCCCTCTCCAGAAGGCCACCATGAACCACCCATGGTGCCCTCGTTCTATTACATAAGTAGTTTACATTTATGTTAGAATTTGTTTAGTAGATGTATGCAATTCATGTTCAAACTCTCTTATTGATATATATATATATATATTGTGATTGATTGTTTCTATTACTTGATACTTATATTTGGAACAAACGCATGAAATAAAAAGTGCTTCCTACCTCCCTGTGATCGACCGGGACTCACCAGTTCCATTAATTTATTTGCTCGAGATGTATTTCGCGTTATACTACAACATGCTAATCTTTTACACGATCTATGCCATGAACACTGAGGGCTGGACGTGGGGGAGAATTTTAGTTAGATTTATTGGTGTGCATGGATCGGGGAAAGTTGTTGGTGCTAAATGATGGGAGAGAATTGTCGCAAGGGACCAAGGAATTAAAAGAGAGAATAAATAGGCGATCCCCACATGAAGATTTTCAAGGAAGTCCAATGGTGCTTGGAATTAAATTGGAATAAAGCTCAACTTAAGTGCAATAGATAGGAACTTTGGTGTTGGAAGAAATATTATGGCAATGCCCCCTTATAGTTCCTTGAATTGGTTTCCCTTTTCTTTTGGCTCATATTAAAATGTAAACGCTTTGTCCCCATTTGTTCCTGCACAAATTAAAATTATTATGATGTGTATAGATTATGTACAAATGCATTCATTATCCCAATATGCCTAGATTGAATATGATGCAATATTTATAACCTAAATATGATGTGTTTACTTAGGAATTAGCCTAATTTAGACATATTAAGTATATTAATTATGTAGTTATCAAGAAGAAGGTATTTTGATGCCCAAAATTTGTTCTAGACGTCCAAGTAGAATTTTATCTTGTGGCTTCTCCTGATCGTCGGTAGATCTTACCAAGGAAGGAGGACGAGGATGTAGACACATCTATTTAGGTTAAAATGCCTATTCATGCATGTTCCTAGGCTTAGATTTGCATTTCATGTTATAAATATTGCATAGCATGCATCATTCTGCATTTAGAGTAGTTGTATTTATTTTAGGTTAATTAGGTCCTTTTTATGGTTAGGAGAGAAGAATACTTATTTCAGGGCCTCAGATGGATGATCAGACCGTATGGATCTGATTAGGACGACGATCGGAGTCTAACACCTCTGAAATCGTCTAGATCAGAGAACCGTAGCATCATATGAAGTCCAAGGAAGATCAATGGCCAGGAGGCAATGCGACATCCATACAGGTCTTGGATGGAAAATTCCACTATACGGATGGATCCAGAGTGACAATTGTAGTCCAGCAGCGCGAGAATCATCTCGATCTGAGCACCATGGCACCCTCTACAAAAGAAAGAAGAATGGACAGCCCAGATGGCGCCATGTAGTGCCATCCAGGCCGCCTAACCCCAGCCAGCAGCAACACCGCGCACAACCACCACGTCGCATAGCAGTAGCAACACAACGCATGCCAGTGCACACGTGTGCATGGCGCGAGGAGCACAGGCGCATGAAGCATGCAACGCTCGATGCACGTGCCAGCGGAGGATAGGTGCGGATCTTCAGTGATGCGAGACTTTAGTGATGCTTGCAGCTATCACTAATGGTCTGCGCATGCCAGCAAGAGGAATTGAAGGGCGGATCTTCAGTGATAGCTGCAGCAACATTTACGAACGTCAATAATGACCTAAATGCAAATTTGTTCTTCCTCCTCCACTGTAGAAGGACCTACCCACCACCATTCCAAACCATCTCTTCCTTTCTTCCTCTTACCACCTCCAAGGCTCTAGAGAGAGCTTGTCCCAAGCCCGGGATGCTCCTTTAGAGTAGAAAATCAAATAGTTTTCCCACCTCTCATCCCCATTCGTGGAGCATCCCGTGGCCATCCTCTTACAGCCCTTCGAGAAGAAGATCCTCGCCACGACGCCGTCCAGCCCCATCCTCCATCCTCCAGCTCCATCCTCCTTTGTCCTGCTCCTCACCACCTTTCTCCAGGTGATGTCAGAGCGAGTCATCTTCCAAGCGACCGTCGAGGGGAATTTCTCTCACCTCTTTCTATCTTTTTACACTTTCGTAGTGTAGATTTTCCGCTTTCGTAGTTATAACAAACAATTCTTGATAAATAGATGATTGTTTCTCTCTCTCTCTCCCTCTCCCTCTTATATTTTTTCAAGTAGATAAAGATTTCATCAACCTAATCTCTTGCCCGATAAAATACCAAAAAAAATTAGAAAAAATAAAAATGATAAAAATAAATAAAAGAGAAGCGTGGATTTTTATAAAACCAAACGTTTGCTTCCCCGTGTTCGACCTAGGACTCACTTTTCGAGTTTCAGTTATAAATTTTATCTGATAGACATGTTTTGCGAGCTACGACGATGGGTCCTCCAAACCCCGATGTTAATTCGCGAAGCACGCCTCAATCATTTTGGCATCGTTGCCGGGGAGGCAATGCTCTTTGATTTTTCTCACATTTTTCTCCACCTTACCTAACTTTTATCTCACTTTTTCTCTGATCATACTGTGATTGCAGGTACTCTTCCAAAGCGGGCCAAAGCAGTTAGATCGGAGAAAAGTGCGGATGAAGGTTTTGTAAGTTTATCCCCACCACCCCCACCCACTAGTTCATTTCACCACACTAATATCTCAAACCCAAATCAACTTAGGTGTTTTTTATAAGCCCTAGGATAGATTTGGTTGTTTGTTTGTCACCTCCATTCGTCTCACTCCCGCATATATTAAAAAAAAAATACTCTTCTCTTGTGGGATTTTCTAAAAAATACACACATTAATACCCACAACTCTCAACTTAAGGCACACCACTCCACTTTGATTCTACCACTTAACCGAGATTTGATCTGTGGATTCGGTACACCTTAAATCAACACACACATAAGTGAGTAGAAATCTAATTAGATTAAGACTTTTTATGTGCCTTAATCAAGTGGTGCAATAGGCCAATTGCTTAAACTGTTTGGGCCACACCACTTAATCTAAAACTGATCCATAAGTAGCTTGCCGCTTAGGGTTGGTTCTTATGGTTGAACCAGGCACTCCACATTATTTTTTATTTTTAAAGGAACATATCATCACCCGTGTTGTAAAAGCTTGGAGTGTTCTACTAAACCTTGATTGCACCAACCTAAGAATTAAACCCTAAAAGCTACTAAACAAGGTTAAACCCTAAAAGACACATCATCAAATAATTTGCAAACCCTGGTTGTGCACACACACACATTTGAATCAATCATTATGGGCGCAACACATCTAAAGGGCCCATCACATTCCAAGAGAATAATCATCCCAAGCCTAATTAAAACTGAGTAGACGTTGGCCTTAAGGATTGATTCACTCTTTGGGGCTCAGACTGACATTTTTTTTTATTAATCTGCTTTTGCTGGTCCATCTGATGTCTAGCTAGGGGAGTAGCGTCAAACGACCACGGCTAGGGGATACACTAGGAACTAGAGGTGTATGCCAAAGGAAGAACCTTCTCCCTAGTCCCTCCTTCTAACTGGTTGGATTGACCGGATAAAAGTAGACCAAATTGTTTATAATCTCAAGATGGGTCCTAGGAGTCTGTAGGTCTTTAGGCTAACCCACCTAAGGACATGGTTGATTGATTGTTCTGCAAGACACCTTTCTCTCTTCTGTTTTACCTCCTATTCTACCATGTATCCTTCCATTTCTTACACGCATTTCCCATCCTATCCTCCTACCACCACTTATCCACAAGATGATTACTATTCTGACTTGACTTGTAATTACCCATCCACTAGCCGGGATGACTTTGATTGGGGATATGAATACGGCCTAACCCTAGACAACAAGACTATGATTACTGTCTGGTCGGGGCGTGTCTCGCGAGTTAAAATCGGGGTTAGGAGTAACCTATCGTCGTAGTTACAAAACATGTCAATCAGATAAAATTTATACCAAAACTCCAAGGGAGTCCCAGGTCGAACACAGAGAGGTGATGTTTAATTTAATTGAAAACTGTGCTTCGATTTGTTTCTTTTTGGTATTTTGGGGTTTTGTTATTTTTTTGTATTTTTATAAGAAGAAAATAAGAAAACGAATTACAAGATAGAGATGAAACAAAAATGGTATAAATATCACTTCAATGTCTATTTCAATCAACTATGAAAGCATAAAAAGAGAGGGGGTGAGAGGAAATCTCCCGAATCAGCTGTTCGGTGAGATGACGGCGCCTGGTGGAAGCTCGGAAGAAGGAGGTGAGGAGTAGGACGATGGAAGTGAGATGCAAGAGAATGTTGAGTAGAGGAAAGCTTCGGTGAGGCTCTAGAATGGAGGTGAGAAGACAAAGATGATCTGCTACCAGAATGGAGGTGGGAGGATGGCTCCAAGGTGACCTATGAATGGGGATGAGAAGTTGGAGGAGTATTTGGTGGGGCAAAGGTTCGCTATACTAATAGGAGCCTTACGAGCTTGAGACCAAGCTCTAGTAGAGCGTTGGTTGGCTTGCTAGAGCTTGGGAGTAGGTGGGAGTACAGTAGGTAGAGATGGCTTGGAAGGGAGGGGGTGTAGGTCCTTTTATAGTGGAGGAGAAGAGGCTAAAAATGGGTAAAGGACCTTTAGCGATTTTAAGACCGTCGCTGGAAACGTTGCTGTAGACAACTCACATTCACTCACACACCCTTAGCTGGCTTTGCTGGCTTGCAATGAAGTAGCGATGGTTGTCAGCGTCGCTGTAGGTCAGCCCAGCCGTCACTTAAAGCTGGCACCAACCACGCATGCGCCCGCACTGCACTGTCGCCCATCACGTGCGCTGATCGCGCAGCATCCTGCTGGTGTGCGCGCTGGCATGCGTGCACTACGCTGCCGCTGCTGCTGACGTGCGCTGCTGCCCGGCTGATTTAAGGATTGGGGGGGTTGCAAGGATTCGAACCCATGCCCCTCCCTTGAGAATCACCGGTCCCACCATTGTGCCAAGTCCACCAATGTGTCGTAAGGAAGTGCCGCAGCTATGTGGTGAGGGTGTGCTCTCAGCCGTTGGATTCTCATCCAACGGCTGATGGTGTCTGTCGCGGTTAGGTTGTTAATATGATGATTTTATCGTTGAAGTGTGTATAGTGGTTAACCTAAATCAGACCTAACCATCTCTTTACAAAATTTTTTACCTAGCCTACTTGATTTTATCTTGGTCACTTTTAGGCCCAGGGTCAAACTCAGGGAAGTGGGGTACAAGTTAAGTTTCTACGCCTTTCCTACAACGAATCTCTTCCATTCGTTTATTGTGTTTTTGGTGTTTTTCTTATTTATATTTTTTTCTGGTAATCTTTGTCCTTAAGGCACACCCTGAAAATTGGGTTCTTGTCTTTGAGCCAAGACAGAGTTCCAAAACGGGTCTTGCTATTCGCAAGACGGAGTACCTACAAGTCAAAGATTATCTTTTCTCTTTTATATTTTTTTTTGTCTTTTTACTATCAGGAAAGCGAAACAGAAATAAAGTAAATATAGTATATATATATATATAGGTATATATTATGTATATAAAGGGGTGGGGGTGGAGGTGGAGATGGAGTGTAGCACAGTGTCGAGTCGGTCATCGTCTAGAGAGATGCAACCAACAGGACTAGGTGCAGCGTGGAGTATGGGATGGATGGTGGAAGATGTATGTAACCATGCTTTTTGTATGGTGTATCGGGGAATATCAGCAACTGATGCAGATGTTCCTGCGATACAGTATATATATATGTATGTAAATATAGTTATAGATATATATGCGTATAGATGTATATATATATATAATAATAATATATGTATGTAGGTATATGTATCTAGATATGTTTATATATGTATATATATATATATGTGTGTGTGTGTGTGTGTATACATATATGTATATATGTAAGTATATATGTATATTTATATAACTATATGTATATATGTATATATATATATATGTATATATATATATGTATATAAATATATGTATATATATATATATGTATATAAATATATGTATATATATATATGTGTATATATATCAATATATAAGTATACATATATATATATATGTATACAATAGAGTATAGGTGTGTGTGTTTGTGTGGAAGTGTGAGTGTAGGTGTGTGTGAGCGTCGGTGTAGAGAGAGTGAGAGAGTGTTGTGAGAGAGAGAGAGAGAGCGGGAGAGGAGAGAGCAGCCGCTCTGCTGGAGGCGAGGGCGTTGTTAAGGCATCTGGGCGCGAAGGGCATCATCTGAGGACTTCAAGCTCGCGCGCAGGCGTGCAAGCACGCAAACAAGCATGCGTTGGAGGGCGAAGGGCGCGGAGAGGAGACGCAGCGCACCGTGCTACGCGAAGGCTTGCGCGGGCACTCGCAGGCACGAGCGAAAGGAGTGGGTGAAGGCAGGTGCACGTGGGCGAGTGCGGGCGAGGCAGACGGGTATGGGCGAGTGCGGGCAACATGGGCGGAGACGCGTGCGCGGGCTTCGGCCGGTTGTGGTGCGCCGGGTGACCCTTAAAGTGAGAAGCTTTCCGGTCACCCTACTGTAGCCACAGTGTCGCGCAGACTCGTGTGAACAGTGGCTACAGTGGTCGTCTGCGCTGCGCAACCGGGAGCTGCGGGTGGTGTGAGTGCTACCGGCTCGGCACGCGTGGTGGAGTGGCTTCAGCTGGTGGCTTGCGGGCGGAAGGTTGCGACAGAGTGCACGGAGAGGGGTTGGGTCGCGAGTGAAGGGGCGCAACAGGGCACCCGAAGGTCTGTGGGTGTTGCTGGGGTGCTTGGCCGGCTGCTGCAGCAGCGCGCAAAGGCCGGTTGCGGGTGGAAGAAAGCACGACAGGGCAGAGAAGGCGGGAGGCGAAGCGGGCCTGCAGGTGCGCGCGAAGGGCGAGGGCACCTAAAGGCGTACGCGGAAGGGGCTGCTGCTGCTGTTGCCGATCTTCGAGCTTCAGACCTTGAAGCTTGCGGCCATGGCTGAAGGTGCTGGAACAGGAAAAAAATAGAAAAGAGCCACCACGCCCACCAGCTCTTTGAAGATCTGGGCGGTGGTGGTCTCACTGTGGTGGTGTGCTCCTGCCCGCCGGGTGTCTCCTCGGAGGGGGACCGGCGTATGGGGGGAGAGGGAGGAGAGGGTGGCCTAGAAGCAGAAGTCCTGCAGAGTCTTTTTTTTTTTTTGGGTGAGGACCAGGCTGCCTTTGCAAGAAGGAGCCGTGGTTTTTTATAGGAGAGGAAGGCATGGCCGTGCATGGCTCATGCATGGCCACGACAGGGAATGGCAACCGCAGGGAAGGGCTGGCTGGGAGAGGGATGGAGAGCAGAGAATGGCAAGTTGCAGCCGCGGGAAGCATTTCAAAATCAAGTGAAAAAAAATAAAAAGATGGTAGATTTATAGAGATGCACTTGAGGAAAAAATGTAAAATGCAAGGCCACTTATTTATTCTCCTCTCCTCTCAATTAAATGCATGCATGCATATATTTTTACAAATGCGATTTTGGAACCCTAATATGCATAGGTAATGCTATGAAATAGCACAAGATGGCAGTATTGCAGGTGTATTTTTGCGGTGCAATCATACCCCCATGCCTATCTTTTGCTCTTCCCTAGCAAAACATTTTTTGTAGTATTTAGAAATGATCTTAAGCTGAAAATTTTCTTCCTAGGCAACATAGGTGTGTTTATTGTAGGATATTGTGAGAACCAATTGTAGAGAAGACTACCAATACTTTAAGTCTCACATGACATAGATCATCTCTCGACTAACCAGGACTCTTGATATTTAAACCTTAAGTACGATTTCCAGGATCCAGGAGGTTTTTGCTATACTCAAGAGCTCAAGAGGTTATGGCTTGTGCTTAGTGGAGGATCAAGACTGACCAGATGAACATTAAGACTCAAGCCCAGGGTTTCACGAATCTTTAAGTACAGGTTGGTCCCAGTTTCAGCTTGTGTTTTCAGATTGACCCTTAAGAAGATGACGAAAAACTCAACTCCTATTTTCTGATTTTTGTGGCTCAAAGGAAAATAAGGTATTTGTAACCTACCCTAAAGAACTTCTTGTAGGGTGAAGAGTTTACAGACATTTGTGAGATATACTGACTTATTTGCATTTTTTTTTTGAAACACGTGTTAGTATATCTCTTACAACTTTATTTGGAGGAGCACACTTTTCTTTTTGGTGGGAGAGTTTCTTTTTGGTAGAAAGAGTTTCTCCTAAAAACAAGACTAAAACCTGGGATAAAAAGTCTACCTGCAAGCACAGGTAAGGACTCCACCTTCCCTAATGAACACTAGGGTTGGATCTTATGTTCACCTGGTCTTTCCTGATATGTGTAGTGTGAACCAAGTTTACTTAAGCTCTCAAGTAAAAGCAAACCAATGGATCCTGTACTGGTGTCTCAGGTACAAGAATACGTCCTTAGTTAGGAGAGATTCCGATCTATTTTGTCAATGCACAAGTGAATTAAGCCAAGCCTGAGCGAATCAAGCTTCTGTGGCCTGGAAAGTCTTCAAAACAGAGGTTGAACATCCATAAACACTTATTGTATTTTTGTTTCAGCTTTCAGATCATTACTAAACACCATTTTTATTATTATTATTATTATTATTATTATTATTATTATTATATTTTCTTTTTCTTTTTCTTTTTCTTGCATATTTAAAAATGGGTGGAAACTACATGATACCATAAAATACCCAGATCCTATGGATGCCTATCCACACCCCCATGCCAAACAATGCTATGTCCTCATATGCATGCAGGGAAGGGTAGAGAATGGACAAAAGATTGGGTAACGAAAGCTGAAGTGTAGGGTATACAGCAGGGTGGAAGGGTGGGTGGATGGTGGGTGGTGAAAGATCTGGCATTTTCTGGGATGAGAGTGTCCCAGGAGAAACAGAAAACAGGTCAGGAGGAAGCAGTTGGCCTTCAGATTGGCCAGGAAGAGGGGCTCTTTGGATAGATGGGTCCAAAAGGGAATAGCCCCAGTAAGTCAGATGTGGGCTCAAGGTCCTAGTGTGGAGTTGCAAATCCACCTGATTTGGCGGGAAAGAAAGGGCAATCCGGTCTTCAAGAGTGTGGACCAGCGGTGAGTAGCCCGGATATGACTCAGACCATGAGGTATAGGAAGTGGAGAAAACCTCGTCAGAAGTCTGGTCAGGAGAAGGTACGGAACAAGGGAGGGATAGGGGAACATCATAGTAAGTGTTGATCAGGCAGTCGTCAGGTAATTCGTGTTGGTGCTAGAGCACCACGATCATTTGTTTTGATGATAACAAAACACGTGTTATTTAACATTTGCAATTTGAGTCCTAGATTTCAGGTCAATTGCAAATGTGGACGTGTTTAGACGGAACTCGAGCTCGCATCCAGGATGGATTGGAGGAGCTTAATGAAGAACAGAGGAGGTTCGCATGGAGCAACAGATTGAAGATAGAAGACAAGAAGAATAGGATAGATTCTTTTTAATCCTTTCTTGTATCTCTTGTCTTTATTTTCTTGCTCTTATTTTCCTTAGAATATATTGTTAAAGAGCCTCAAAATACCCTAACAGTAGTCCTAGGAACACCGGCACAACCCTAGGATACTTAGGTTTTCTGTAGAATACTTAGAAAACCAATATAGGGTTCAAACAGCACTTCCAGACATCTAATTCCCAAATAAGACGTCTGATAAAGTATTTTAAGACGTCTGACTGTTGTTTCAGACGTCTGATAACTATTAGGCTGGAGTTAGTATTCTGTCTGATGAAATCAGACGTCCAGACCTTAGTCCAGACGTCTTAGAAGACGTCTGATGGACTTGCCAGACGTCCAGATAGTGGACCGTTGGCTAGCTTAGCAAACACTGCAGAATATGACCGTTAGAGCCTTATCAGACGTCCTTAGGCCTTTCCAGACATCTGATAATTGACCGTTTTGCCTCGGCTGACCCAAAATCTCTTCTCAGAGATTTTGTAGCCGTTGCAACGTTTGGAAATCAATTCCCACAGTAAAAGTAGGTTTCTAGACGTCCATAAATAGTTCCAGACGTCCTGTATGTCGTCTGATGGACTTGCGCAAAAACCCTGTTTAGATCTGATTCAAGTCAGGAGGAAACCCGCATAGAATCAGACGTCTGACCTTTAAATCAGACGTCTTAAAGTGGCCTTCCAGACGTCTGATGCCATAGTTAGACGTCTGATTACCCTGTCAAGTGTAATCATTGTCCTGATTTCGGCCTGATTCTCTTGGGCTTTGTTCCCAACGGCTATAGAACCTTTCCTAAGCCTTCCAAAGCCTTCCTAAGGCCTCTATAAATAGAGGGGAGCCTTTGACACACCAAGACACACTAAGAGAAACACAAGACACACTTAAGCAACATAGTTCCACTCTCTTGTGTCCAAGCTAGCTCTTGCTCTCCAAGCTCAAGCTCCATTCTCTTGAGAGCATCAAGCTTCGCGCACCCGCTCTCCCGCCGTTGTTCACGAGAGCGACATTGCGCTGTTGCGTGGCTCACGCACCCGCGTCATCGTCGACGCACTCCTTGCAAAGGGGAGTTTCCTAAATCCTATAGAAGCTTAGGTTTATTACTTTGTTGGCTCTATAGGTTACTTGTTCAATTTTATCTTTGTTATTTGGTTGGGTATTCGCTTTGCGAATTCCCCTCTCCTTCGTGAGACAAAATCCTTCTCGTGGAGAGAAGGGGTTGAGGAACGCTACCCTCGTACTTGTAGCGTGTTTGTACTGAGGTTGAATCACCCTCGTTTTAAAGTGATTCGGTTAGTGGATTTGATCAACTAGGTTGATCGGAAAATCCTAACTCGAGAGGGTTAGGTGGTGGTTTTCACCCGGTTTGGGTTTCCACCTAAAAATAATTGTGTACTCGTGTGATTGTCTTTTTGTGAGATTGCTTTATATTTTATTTCCGCATTTATTACGTCATCCCTCCTCATAGGGCCAAACCTACAATTCGCAGCAGTCTGAATAGGTCCCAATTAGTCCGATAAAAGCGCTGACGGTCATGTCTTCGTCAGACGTATCATCCTGGATGCAATCGCAATCAAAGTTCTTGGCTTCCTTGAAGATGTTAAATCTAAGCTTTTTCGATCCAACGGCAATCTCAATACAGCCCGACTCATAGTCGATAAGGGCGTGAGCTGTGGCCAAGAAAGGTCGACCAAGGATGATCGGACAATCAGAAAGTGAGCTAGGAACTTCCATATCTAAAACAAGAAAGTCAACAGAAAAACAGAGACTGTTGACCCTAACCACCATGTCTTCCACCACACCCTTTGGGATTTTGATAGAACGATCTGCCAACTATAATGTGACAGGGGTGGGTTTCAGATTTCCCAAGGAAAATTTTTCGAGCATGAAGGTCGGTATGAGATTTATGGAAGATCCTAGATCAAGTAGGGCACGGTTAAAATTGCATCCTTGGATGCTACAGGAAATAAGCGGTGTGACCGGATCTTTCTGCTTCGATGGTAGGTTTGACAGTATATCACAACTCTAATGAGGCGACAGAACCACCGGATTTTTAGTTTTCTTTGACTATCACCTGGGTGTTGTGTAGTCTTTGAAAAATCGAGCAACAGTAGGTATGTGGTCGATAGCCTCGAGCAGGGGTACCTTGATTTCTACATCCCTGAACAAATTATGCAGGTTATCAAAGGCCTGCGTGTCTTTCTTTTTGCCTTTTGGCTCCCTCAGTAGAGCCTCAGGGAATGGGACTGATTCTGGCAACAATTTGGGCGTATCATCCTCTTGCGAATGCGGTGCGCATCCAGAATGAGAGGGTGATGAAGAAGAAGATGGGCTAGGATCAGGTCGAGGAGGATCGACGGTTTGCTTACCGCTCCTCGTAGTGATAGCATTGGACGATGCGGGTCCAGTGGGATCATACGACGGAGGAGGGTTCGCAATAGGGACATAAGAGTGCGGGGCTGCAACGGGATTAGCCTGAAATCCTGATGGAATGCTCGGAGCTTGCAGAATTTGATGAACCTGCCCTTGAGAAGGTCGTACCTATGGTTAAGGACCACAGGGTACGGAATTTTGCGGGTTTGGAATAGGTTGGGCAGGAAGAGTGCCCTGAGATCGAGTCATCATGCGTAGTTGACTGATCTCAGCATTCTGCTGTGCCAATTGGTGCTGAAGAGAGGTCATGTTCTCTTCATGGCACTTTGACATACCATCATCATTCGCATCAATTTGTCAAGAGGACTTGATGCGTGTTCAATTTGCGGTACGCAAGGGCCTGATGGCAGATTTGCCATAGGATTAGACTGGGCCCTTGGGATGACGGGTGCAGACGGTTGCATTGGTCCACTCGCGCGGTTTTGGCTCTACGGGTTGTTGGACCATGCGAAATTCGGATGATTTCTCCACCCTGAGTTATAAGTGGCAGAGAACGGGTTGTTCCCTAGGGCGCAACCGTCTTCTATGCCAGATGACGCATCCGCATGTAAGTATGCGTCCGAGCACACGGAGGCTTGGTCCTCCGTGTCGAAATACTAGCTCGTAGAAGCCAGTTCCACATGACTTACCGAGTCGCTCGATGCGACACTCAGTAAGGAAGGTCTAACAGGGTTTCTCGGGATAAGCCTAGTGTTGGAAGAATTTGGATTGTGACGAAGTGGTGAAGTGGGGGTGTTTGCCAGAGATTGGGAGGAATTGGCCAGAAGCTCGTCCAGCTTCTTGTGCATGACGGAGACTTCATCCAGTTTTCGTGCAATAAGGCTTAGATCAGTGGATGAATGGGAGGGTCCCGTGTCAACTTCGTGGACATTTCAGGGCTGGCTGGTACGATTAAAGGAGACAATGGAAGCATTGTTCATTGAGTTTTCACTCATATTTTCAAGCAGTTCAAATGCTCCATTCTCGTCTTTATTCATAAAATTCCCTCTGCAAGAAGCATCTGCAATCTGCTTCAACGTCTCATTTAGCCCGTAGTAGAAAATCAAGGCTATATGCCACTTAGGCAGACCATGGTGCGGACACTTCCTGAGGAGGTCGTTATACCTCTCCCATGCCTCATGAAATTGTTCGCCATTTTGTTGCGTAAAAGAGGTGATAGCACGGCGAAGTGCATTGGTTCGCCCAATTGGGAAGAACTTCTTGAGAAACGCTGTTCGCATCTCTTCCCAAGAGTGGATGGTTCTCCCAAGGGTGCGTAACCATTGCGACGCTTTATCCCGCAATGAAAACGGGAACATTTTCATGAGGACTGTAGGTAACCCGACATTTCTTGGTTTAACCGTTTTAGCCAGTCGGGTTAGGTCTTCCAAGTGGAGAAAAGGATCTTCACTTGCAAGACCATGGAAGTGAAAATTTATTAGGCCAATTATGTTCGGTTTCAATTCAAAGTCGTCCCCGCCCATGGGGACCCAAATTTGTCCTATAGCATCGGGGTTCTGATAAGAGCTAAGAGACCTAGGCTCCTCCCGTTCGGGAGGGTTCTGCATTTCCTCCAATGTTTCCTGAATGGCTTCCATTTGCTCATTATACATTTCCATTTGGGCTTGGAGGCGGGTTATGGGATCTAAGGCTCCACCACCTGGTGGGTTCTGAGGGCGATTTCCTCCCTCGAGATTTGGGGGTAGGTGTGCAGCCATGTTTGTGGAGGAGGATGATTCGGCTTGTTTACTAGATTTATCAGTCAATTCAAACAGTTCAAGGTTTTGTGACCTCCTCCCAAACATGCACTACCGCAGGAAGAATTGGGGGGATGAGAAGGGAAAAGGGACGAGAGAAATGACGCCGCAAAGGTACACTTGATTACAAATCAATACAATCAAGTTCCTAACCTCTACAGTGTGCCCTTAGACCTAAAGATCTAAGTTACCTACTATCACGAACTACGGAATTGAATACGAGCATCGTGGAACCACCGGGCCAGATTGAAAGGCCGTTTGCCCCAGTCTTAGACACCCGATAGCACGCAGGAACTCTCACCAGCACGTAGCCGCTACACGCAGGTAGTTAGACCTCCAATCCTTAAGAAGGGTCAAGTTACTACCAATTTTAGTTAGAGGCTTAGGGTCAAGTGCTTTTGGAATG